>OY720209.1:11351952-16351952 GCA_963082605.1 Rhodophaea formosa
GACTGGGCGGGGTGGGTCATATTATTAGGATAGCTCCCGAAATATGGGCCAATTCGTAACTCATTGGACACCTAAAGGTGGTCGGGGTCGTAGGGGCAGGCCTAAAAAGCGTTGGACGAACGAGCTTGACACATTTCAGCGTAACTGATCAGAGACTGCAAAAGATAGATATACATTTGTATGTATATATGTATAATTTCTTATTTTTTAATCTTTGTGTGTAATAATATAATAAAGTATGTATATCTTTTAAATATTTGTTACATAGATCACATTTCTTTTGCTACATACAATTTTGTCTGCTTTTCCCTTTGGCTGAGTTGACTGAGAGAAAATGCTCATAACATTAAAAGTCCGCTAATTTACTTTGGAGCAATAACTTTATTAAATATGAAATGAAATATGAAAATAAAACAAGTAGAAGGAAATGGAAGAGACCTTGCCCAGCAGTGGGACATAACAAGTTTATAAAAATATGTAAAGCTCGTAACTTAGCTTAGAGGTTCATTAGAGGTTAAAATCAGAAAGTATGGGTATGATACTTACCCATCGCCGGCGTTGTTGGCCTGGGTGGACGTGTTGGCATTGGCGTCGCAATCGTAGGTCTCGGGGACGTTCCTATAATATTAATGAATGTCTTTAAGCGCATGAATAAGTGTGTGTGAAATATAAAAATTCTAGAAAGATGATCGTCAGTCAGTTTGCTCGTAACAACATGGTTACAGTACAGGGTGTAGTATAACCACTCTTATCCTTCAAACCATCAAACCAGCCCATCAAACTGAAACAACTTTACTATGAGGCCCACCTGGAAACTAAAAAAAAATTGTCATTTTCATACAAAAGAGTTCGGCTGGCCCGGCAATTTGTATGAAAATAAAATTTTTTATTTCCCACCTTTGATCCCATAGGAAAACTTGTTCATTTTGACGGGCTGGTTTAATCGTATAAAGGATAAGAGTGTTCATTCATACTAACATACAGTATAGTCTCCGTTTATCGTTGGTTCCGTATTTGGTATTTATTTAACTATACATACATATCAGATGCCTTTAAAAAGCATAAAAAATCCGACACTACCTGTTGGAAGTTGGAACACAGGAAGGCGTATTTAAAAGTTTCTGTATAATTTATGTATCTTATACTAACCTTGACACTTTGCGTACTTGGGCCAGTCACATTGTCTCTCCTTGGCGCTCCAGTGCAGACCCGGAGCGCAGCGCTGCATGCGCCAAGAATGGCCATCGCAGTGCAAGTATGAGTTGCAGTCGGAGGCCACTGCGTGGTAGCCGTCGCCTGTACATGGGGCTCCCTCCCTAGGACCTGAAACGAAACGTTTACAATTTCTGTAAGGGACAGGTACAAGAGATGTAAATCTTATAAAAATGCAGGTTAGATGTAGGTAGGTATATGTTGGTCTATCTGATAATAATTCTTGTTTTATCAAATGTGTAAAGAAGTTAAACTTGAATATGCGAGTTATGACGTACTGAAACAAATGTCATTGCTGATTTTGCAGTTGCAGCTGCTCTTATGGTAAACGGCAGAGTTATCATTATTTTTTTAAGGTTCAAGGCACTCAAAGAGTGCAACCTGGACCCTATTACTGAGACTCCACTGTCCGTCTGTCACAAAGCTGTATCTATTCAACCGTAATAAATTCATATTTTTAGCGTTTTTTTGTCTTTGTATATTGTATGTTGACACGGAACCCTTTATGTGCGATTCTGACTCGCACTTGATGGCCGGTTTATTAACTTCCTGATAGTGCAACTTTATCTTTCGCCAGCGGCTTCGCTTGTGTTATTGTCGATCCCTCGTGAACCGTATCTTTTCCAGAATTAATAAATACTATTGTAAATAACACTTTATCTTTTGTTATTAACAAAGCAGTGAGTACCTGAACTAGCCGGAGCTGAGGTAGTAGAAGTGGTCGTAGGTCTGGGCGTGGTGGTGGTCGTGGTAGTTCTAGTGGTGGTGGTTCGTCTGGTGGTGGTTTGCGGGGGTCGCGACGTTATTGGTGCGAGCGTCGTCGTCGCGGTGCTCGCCTCGTTCGTTGGTTTTTCTGAAAAATAAAATATTTATAGACATTAGATTTTGTATAAGTACGTTTATTATAATAACCAATGTAGTGTAGTAGTCTGATTATGCATCGAGTTGCGAGTATGCAACGAGTTATACATGAGTATATATAACAGCATAACTAGACTTCTACATATTGTATCAAAGTCCGTTCAGATGTTTTTATGCAAAGAAGTAACAAAATTCGATCCATCAATGTGTCTGACAATGTTATTTTTGGGAATTAAGGAAATTATGTAATTTTTTTGGTTGATTATCCGCACCAATTATAAAGACATGTACGAATTCTGTAAAATGTTTTTGAGTAAACATATCTTCTACCTCTCCTTGCCATTATTTCTAAGCCATGTTTCCAATTGGTTTATTCTCCATTGTTTCCTGGAATACATAAATTAGAAAATAACACAGAGAAACAAAAATACGACATTGAAAACTTCGACAAGTTCAAAGACTGCAATTTATTTTAATCTTAAGTTTGCAATATGACTGATAGGTACTAATTGGAAGAAGTGTCATCTCGGCACATTTACCTGAACATTTAGCGAAGCTGGGCCAGTCACATCTGTTGACGGTAGCGGCCCAGTGGAGCCCTGGCGCGCATCGATGCTTCCTCCACTGTCCACCTTCGCACTGCAGGTAGCCCTCACAGTCACCCGGGGCGGCGCTGTATTCGCCCGCCCTGCAGGATGAGCCTTCCACAGTACCTAAAAAATATTTTCTTAGGTATTATAAAAGCATTAACATCTTTCACGCTATTAAGCTCAAACTATAATTAACCTACATACCTATAAATTTAAAAACAAAATATGATTATGTACTTGTCGTTACCAGCAATAAAACTATACAAGTGTCCTTGAGCCATAAGTTTAGATGTTGCCTTCTGTTATTTATTTACCTACTCTATTTGCTAATATAGGTACTCAAGGACGCTGCGTTCAGTGCGTTTAGAGTTAAACGCAGCGTTCTAAAAATAATAAAAGAAAATTAACTTTGTTATTACTTTATAAAACTAACAGAATCTTTTTGATTTACGGGCACTCCCAGCCAAAGCCAAATGTTGAACTTTACATACAGCGTGTAAACTGAATGACATTCCCTTACAGGAGTGATTCAAATCATCACTATGAACAACTTTTTCTATGGGATCAACGCTGGGATCTCGACAATTTGACTTTCCAATACTGATTGCCCTGGCGGCTGAACACATTTGTATGAAAATGTCGAATTTTTTTTTTATTTCACAGCATTAATCCCTTAGGAGGAATAGTTCATATTAACGGGCTGAGCCACCCTTTAAGGGTATGTTAAGAGGGTATACTAGCAGTGCGTTTTCCATACAAATGTAGTTCTCTATTTTCTCGCTGAAAACTGCTTCTAGAGGCACAATTCTTTTTACATACAATCTATTACTAAAATAGGTATGTCCCTATGTATTATTTTTTTCTAAAAACCTGTTTAAAAGAAAAAAAAATGTACAAAAACAGTTTTTTTGGAAAAAATAAAAAATAGGGGCATTCCTATTTTAGTACTAGATTTTATGAAAAAAGAATTGTGGCTCTAGAATCAGTTTTCAGCGAGAAAATAGAGAAATACATTTGTATGGAAACCATATTGAAAAAATACTGCTAGTATACGCTCTTAAGCTTCAATTTACACGCTGTATAGGTAGATCAGTTAAAGTAACGTACACGGAACGAAAACCTCATATTTTCTTTTTAATGGGGACTATTAAGGTAATATTTACCTGTATCTTGCTGTGGCTGCTGAGTAGTGGGCCGTCTTGTGGTCGTTGTCGAGGTGGTTGTAGTGCGGGTAGTGGTCATGCTGGTGGTGGAGGCAGCCGGCCACCATGTTTGTGTGGTGCTCTGCGTAGTGGTCGACGGATTCCAGCTCGGCCACGTGGTGGACGTTGACGAATGATGGTCGTGGTTGTGGTCGTGACTTCCACCGGCTGCTCCTCCAAGGGAACCTTTAATACATATAGAAGAATATTATGTGCTATGTTATAAAAACAACGTTGCATCTAAGCAGATTTTGTATTCGATTTCCAAATATCTAGCTTCTGTATTTTTTAGTAGCTTAGTCTTTGGGCTTTTTAGGAGCCTTTTGGGCAACGCGCGAGTGAGTGACACCCGTGGTGTTGCCTGCGTACATAAGCTATGATAACCGCTGTCCATCAGTTGAAAAATGTCTGTCTGCCTAGTTACGTTGTATAAAAGAAATGAAAATACTTATATTGACCCCTGATTCTGCTACTAAGAACTTAAGTGACGCGGCTTGGGGCGCAGTCAGTCTAACATTGTGATGCCTATTATTATCAAGTAATTCGTTCGCATCTTACCATCAGCTGCTACGGTGGTAGTTGTAGGCGGAGCAGGAGTTACCGGCTGTGGCGGTCGCTCGCACGCTGCGGTGGGGGGCGCGGGCACCGAGCGGCCGAGCGCTCTGCCGGCAGCTCGCAACAACGGCGAAGGTTCGTTACAGCAGCGGTTGTTAAAGTCATCTAGATCCATAGCCCAGGCCATCACGCCGCCAAGTCCTTGCTGCATCGCCCACTCGACCTGATTTTCAAGTATATATTATTTAACACGATTTTCTTAGGTTGAACTCTATGTTAGAAACTTATATCGTTGAAAGCTCTCTAAATCTCACCTTTTCTTTTATAGATTTCGGATCATCGTATCCGACCCATTGACTGTCAGAGTACGCGTAAGGCCCAGCATTTTCTTGTCGTCCAGTCTTCCAACGTAAATTCTTCACTGTAATAAAGAAATCAAATTAAATAAATAAAGGTTTTATAAAATAGCAACATAAAAATTAACTTCTTTAATTTTTTTATGTGTTTTATGCATTCACAATGTTATTCTGATATATTCTTAAATAAGAGATGGGCAAAAAATTCAGGCGTGCTATATTCGAATCTGCGTTAGTCTTTATAGGACTAAACATTCGCCGCGTGGATTTTTCAAAATAATATTCTATTTTATATATGTATATATTGTCAACATTCAAAATTTATATACATTTGCAGTTTCACATACCTCTGTAACAAATTTCGTAATAAGCTAACATCCCAGGCTGCTTCGTAAACTCGCCAGGCTCCCCCGGGCCCGCTGCGGGAGCCCCAGGGCGGCTTCCCGCCTCTACGTCAGCTAGTCTGAACGACTGGCCGTAGAACGACAGACCTAGCAGCAATTTCTTGGGATCTGCTCCTCCGCTTATAAGAGATTTTATAGCATACTCCTGGAAATAAAAGCGATTGGATTTTAAAATTATTTTTTGCACAGTGTTACATTATAGCTTAAGAGGTCCTTTCCCGACCGACTATCGTCAACGCGAGCATGGTCGAAAAGCTTGTACGGAACAAGCTTTTTGACCATGCCAGTGCAATGTCAGATAAAGAAGTAAAACCAAAAGAGCCCCTTGCCCTCGTCCCCTCACACCTCTTACTGCCACATGGTAACAAGCTAGTGAGTACACGAAGACATTGAACGTAAAATAGTGTGCGGAAATTTAATAAAACTTGTTTCAAGAAATACGTGTTTATTAGTAAGTCTTATAAGTTTATGAAAAAAAAAACGTTTAACATCTAGAATCTTCGTTACATTTGCAAGGTTTCTAAATAAATATTTTCTTTACTGTGACAATTAATGAGTACATTATAAACCCCAAAGTTCACATAAAATTTGTGCAAAAAATCGGATTTTTGGAGACTAATACTGAAGTTGTTTCTCCAAATTTTGATTTCGCGTTTTATATAGAAACCTAAATATACTGCACAATATACCTATTAGTTAAAAAGCTTCAAAGACAGATTTGTAACACCGCCATAATCACGTACGAGCGTTTGTATGAAAAGATAGACGGGTTAGCCGCCCTTAATGTTAAAAAAGAATAATTCACTGATACGGAATAGACTATCACGAGTATTTAAAGAAAATCAGGCTTCTTTAGGATTGGAGTTTCAGGAAGGGTTTAAAAGGAAAGTGAAGCATTAAAAACATTCGGTGTATCTTCAACTCATCACCATTCACAAGTCCTTGTTATTAATGAACACGTTTTTTATGTATCGTCTATAAAATTACTTACAATAGAGTAATGTGCGAGAGGGTCATTTGCTGGAGGAATTAGCGGGGTGTGGTGCGCCGTCCTGCGCTCCCACCCTCCGTGGTAGTCGTACGTCATCACGCTCATGAAGTCGGCTGCCTTCGATATCGTCGGCAGGTCGTAAGCCACGTCTATCACTTCTTTGTATCCAGAAATAGCTACACCAAGCTCCATATCCGCATCATGCAGCGCTTTGGACAGTTCCTGAAATATGGTTCATTAGTATCCTTAAATTCCAGCAAGTTGATGTTTATAATTCATTTCTATAGATCCACTAAGTTTTGCTGTAATTTGTGAATAGATTTATTTAATTCATGTAATTCGTAATGTGGGAGTTCTAATCCATCTATACATTTGTCAGATAAGCTTTTGAGCTCTATATATCGTATCTTTATCCCTACTTACTTGTATTATCTATACTAATATTATAAAGAAGAAAGACTTCATTGTTTGATTCTTTGCATTGAATAGGTTTCGAAACTACTGGACCAATTAAAAAATGCTTTCACCTATAGAAAGCTTATATATCTGCGGGGGACATGGGTTACAAATTACGCGGATGAAATCGCGAGAAAATTGCTAGTACATAAATAAACGACTTCCCCACTTCTTTACTTTTCGAGATAACTGTCATAATATGTACATACCTGGACAAAGATGCCAAAGTTCCTTTTATCAGAAGCAGCTCCCTTTTTGCAATTGCTCTGCCAGCAGACTGGGTAATTCCAGTCCAGATGAAGGCCATTGAAATTGTGCTTGCGAAGGAATATGAGCAGTTTCTCAATGAACTTAGCCCTGGCGGATTGAGATGAAACTAGTCTGGAGTATTTGTCGCCAACAGAATCTGTCCATCCACCAAGACCCAACAGAACATTTACGTCCTTCAGAGATGTCACACGCTCGTAGAGATCTAAAATTAAAAAGCGTAATTTGTTTTATTTTTATTAAATTTCTGCACATAAAAAAAATCTGATAAGTAATTGTCATGTATACAGGCTCTAATCGGATTCAGGATGCAAAGAAATATTCACATAAATTTCCCCCGTCAACTCTAAATTGTGGTTGTGTACCTGGCTACAATCACATGTTTTACGTAAATTTCG
This sequence comes from Rhodophaea formosa, assembly GCA_963082605.1. Classification (NCBI taxonomy): domain Eukaryota; kingdom Metazoa; phylum Arthropoda; class Insecta; order Lepidoptera; family Pyralidae; genus Rhodophaea; species Rhodophaea formosa. Next base: position 11,359,245 of record OY720209.1, read on the forward strand.
ACTTATTTGATACGGTAATTTACCAATTTTTCGTGATTCTATCGTGTTTAAATATTAAAAGCAACCTTAAACAGCTTTGAGTCATGAGTATAATCTATATTTAAAAGGATATCCATGAATTCAAAAATACCCTATATATATCAGCAATTTAATGGAGTATTTGACACAAAATTGTGTATAAATCTGTATGAAGTATCAAATGTTGACTACCTTTGCAAACTTAAAGAAATACATAATACTCACTATTTGTAAGGTCTGTCCATGGGTCGAACTCCTTGGCAACCAGGTCGTTCGGAGACAGAGAGGCGTAAGCGTACACAACGTGAGTGCAGAGTCTCGTGTCGATGTGCTCCGGCACAAATTTTCCGTCGCCACGTCGGTAAAATGCCCAACTCGTCATGTAGCATACCACCTTCTTGTTGTTGTCCGTGTCTAAAAGATTAAGGTACAATAAGGAGATACAATTAGAACAGGAGACATATTGAGAACACATTAAAAATGATCATATCAAAAGTAACCAGGTATCAGTATTTTTTTTTCTAGTTTATTAGTCAAGGAACTTTAATTAAGAATTTTGACTATAACCAAACTATTGAATGGATTTAGATGGTAAACAAACCAAGCTGAAATGCCGGGTTTACCTATATTAATAATAAATATTATTAAAATTTACGCAAGACATAATTATTTATTAAATATGAAACTTATCGGCTCGACTAAAAATACATGAGTGGAACCGTTTTGTGTAATAGTTTGTATTAAGCTTATGAACCGTTATTTGAAACCTAATTAAACAACAATTGAGAGTAGCGAGCTTGACTTCCGGTAGCAGGTCGGCTATTTTACCGATTTTCCCTTACGACGTTGGCTAACTTCCGGTGGCCAGGAGGGGGGGCACGTGGCGCCGCGCCACTGCTCTGAGCCTCATTGGCGTCTTGACTATCGTAGCAGTCGGTTGTATTGGTAAGTGAACGCACTTACATTTTTATTACTTATATTTTTGCTTTTCAGCTTTTTATTTTTCAGATTACTGATTTTCCCTGAAACATGTTATTATTTGAATTCAAAAATTCAATATAATAACGGAAATTTTAAAGGATTTTAACGATGCAAATCGTTCGTTACTTATATATTGGTTATTTAACAGTCCATCTGATTAACAAACAGTACTATTTAAATGTTGAATTCTTACGTTGTTATATTCCTATATAATTTAAAGTGACTGTGACAGTGAATAAATTGAGAAACTATCCAGACCAAGGAATTTAGTGTTGCTATGCAGAGCATGTAAGTGATATTCTAGATTATATTAACACGTTGGCGTTGCTTATTAAGCCTTTTTGAAGTTAAGGCCGTTGCCTTTATAAAGATTAACTATATGTCAAGAAAATGTGCAGCCATAGACTGCGTAATATTTTACGTTAATAAGCGATTGACAAGATTAACAATAAAACTTAATATAGATATGAATGATTTTCATTTATATCACTTCATGAAACTGGTTCTTTGCTGCATAATGAATAATATAACTAGCTATTGAGCTACTCAATAAAACATTTAAATTAACGGAAAATCCTTTTCGATTGCGAAGATTTTTTGTTTTGTTTTCATATCACTTACCCTCAAGGAGATGAGGATATGGAGATCAATTCCGTATATTAATTTTGTTCCTAAAGGTAACTAAACATTTCATTAAGTATATTAAAAGATGTTGAACTTATCATTGAATTGCTAGTTTATTCAATTGTCGATTACGGTGGACAATTTAGTTTATTTCTTTTTACTAATTTCTTTGTAGGAACAAAATCTTTGTATGGAATAGAGAATTGATACATAAGTGAATTTTATATAATAGGGTGATACCTTGACCACCTTATCGAAATAATGCTGTTAGCTTAGCTATGCTTAACGTGCAGACTCGGGTCAAGCCCAGTCATGCTGGAACATTGGATTATTTATAAAGCTGCTGCGCAAGCTCAGCTGAACGTGCAGGCTCGGGTCAAGCCCAGTCATGCCAGAACATCGTATTGTTGATAGTGCAAATAAATAAAGCTGCTGTGCAAGCTCAGCTGAGCGTGCAGGCTCGGGTCATGCCCAGTCATGCTAAAACATTGTATTATTCATAGTGCGAATAAATAAAGCTGCTGCACAAGCTCAGCTGAACGTGCAGGCTCAGGCTCAAGCCTAGTCATGCTGCCTATTGCGTCTATTTTAATTATAGACATGCAATACATGAAGTAAAATAAAATACATTTTGGTTCTAAATATTGACTTTTATTTTGCTGAAACAAAGCTGCTACGTAAGCACACCTGAACGCTTGAGCTCAGGCCAAGCCAAGCCATGTCGCAATTTCGGATTATTTTATGAATGACGTAAATAGAACTATTTCATGATGAGTAAAACTGCAGCAAAAGCTCAAATAAACTCGCCAATCGCGATGAATCAAGAGGAGTTACATTCTGGTTGTATAACAATTTTATTTAAGTGCAATTGATTAGCTGTTGCGTATGCTCAGCTTAATGCGCAGGCTCAGGGCAAGCCTAGTCATGCCATAACATTTTTTATAATAAGTGGAGCGACATTTTGCGTCGCGAATAATGATCTCTTTAAATATATTCATGAAGTTATTAAAGTAACTACATTTTTCATGTTTATTTACTTGGGCTTTTTTATCATAAATCTAATGTGAAAGCTCAGTTTAATTCATGGGCTCGGGTCAAGCAGTATTTCCAATGCTGAAAATATTGTCAATTATGAATTTTAGAGTCGTTTGGGCTATACTTGAAGCCAAATGTGTATGATCTAGATTTGGCTCCTTATGAATAATGCTAACGTTAAATTGAACACACAGGCTCAGATCAGACCTTACGAACTTAAATAAAAGCTACATCTCAAACTTTGCCGAAGAGGCGCAGTCTCTGGTTAACACATTCACTGCCGGAGTTTCACAATAAAGTGTTCTACGAAAATACTCGTAGTTTGCACCGAACTTGTTTTTAGTTATCCTTTACCATCTCATTGATAATGAAATATTTTTATATTAATATCGTATAAAAATAATTGTCTTGATCTAAGAAAGACTTTTACCAACTTTCATTGCAAAGTCGAACCGGCCAGGCGAGTTTTTCTGATTACACTATAATGGAATGTCGCAGATATTTTTCATGTTCAAACTATGACACTAGCTATGAAAATTGACTATCGATTTTTTTTTATGGTCACTTTACCGTAATGTATGAATAAGTGGAATGCACGGTATGTGCTACATTAGTGTTTAATGCAAACGTATAACACATAATCATCATCAGCTTTCTACGACCACTGCATACTATAAGCCTCCTTTCTATCTTTAGAATCTAGCATTTCCTAGCATTTTGCCTAATTTCATAATGTGCAACAATAGTAAAAAGATTAGAATATACTTCAAGTCGACAAAGAGAGTTCGTCTTTTGACCTTGCTTATTTTATTTACCGACCTCAGGCGGTGATTATAACGGTTCATCAAATTATTTTTAATATTTTAAAGAAAACTTTAGCAGCTTTTCGTCGTAGATTAGCCTCCTCGTCATATCAAAAGGCTATTTTTGGGCTTGACAGGTTAAAGATGCGCTCTAATTTCACAAGGCAAAGTCGGTTTTATGTTGTAATATTTCTTACAAAAATGTTTGGTATCAGTTTATTGAAAAATATATTTAAAAAAATTCAGTTTACCATATTTTTAAAAGTTGAATAAAATTCAAAAGACATGCATGTTAAGCAATAATTCTCGGTGTTTTCTTTAGCTACTAGCTTCTTAACATCTCATCCAGGCCCTTCGCTGAGTGATGGATGATTGGTTTGTCCTGTATCATTTGCCCGACTCCTCTCTCATGTGAGCGTTTTTCCGGTTGCATTCTCAGCTGGAGTGTTTTGGACACCCATGGCCCGGGGCCTGCAGACACACATATCTTCGATTTTCTTTTAGTCTAAATCTGTTTCAGTTTTGAGACTTTATCACGGTTTAAGGCTTACAACAGCATTTGACATTTTGTAATTTATTATTTTTTTTTTTTTTTAATTAGTTTATTTATTGGACAACATAAAATATTTTATTGGACCACATATATTTGAGCAGTGAATGCAAATCTGATTGCAATCTCAGTATTTGGAGTTTATTGAATTATTTAATGTACGTAAAGAAACTACAATAAATAAAAAATTTCGTATAACAATCTTATTAAACTTGCTTTCTTTTGCTTCTTTAATTGAAACGGTTCTACTAATCTTCACTGAATAATTTATAAAGGAACTCTTAGCTGGCCTTAGTCTTACCAAAAATGGTATTAAAAGGTGTGTTTGACACTATTTATCACTTAAAATGATAATATCGCACTAACTTTTATTTTTGTTTAAACATATGAACAATCCGAATTAGATTTTCAAATCCGAACTTTAATCCTATACTAGGATGGAAATCCAGATCATATTGCTTTAACAAGGTATATTGTTTATGTGATATTTTTTGCCTGTTTCAAAATTCGAAGTATTTGAAATACCAGGTTTGATTGTTTTTAATATCAATAATGATAAGACTATTTATTCATCTTACTAATGAACGGTCTCCCGTTTGTGCCTCTGTAAAGTTGCTAGGCTGGAATAGTACTAGTCAACAGAAAAGCAAGATATTTGTAGTCAAAATTCAATTTATTACTTTCTTAGTTTACTTACTACTTGAGGTTTAGTTTTACTTGTGTAAAAGTAAAATGTTTGTCATTCCTTTGCATTTTATCATCTCAAAGATAATACAGTTGCGAGAGCTGTTTGTATCTACCATATAGCTTTTGTATTACAAATCTTCTGGGTATATTTTAGCCAGAAAGAAGTTGTTTTGTCCTAATTACGGCTATCATCTTGCTGAGTGCGGTGCACAAGCATATTTTACTTTATAAAGATTAAAACGGTCCAAGTTCATCTCAATTTTCCTTACTTTAAAATTACCTTTTTTGGCTTTATTCTAACCAATGTACATATGTCATATATTTTGAAAATGGAACAGAATTACTCATGGCTAATTTTAACAAATTATTCTATTTGTTTCCATATCTACGTAATAGGACTTGAACATGCAATTCAAATGGTTTTATACCATGGATACTGAAACTTATTGCACGTGACAACAAGACTGTATGATAAAAAGGTTATAGAAAAATAAATATTTTCCGCAAGGTAAACCTTGCAATTTGTTAATTGAGTTTTTGAAGTTCTTTCCTCCAGGTGATTTCTTTTGTTTTTTACTATTGAAAGTAATCCGGTTATTATTGATCTTCGATGAAAAAAGGAAAAGTACCTACGTCATATGATGGTTATTTGATGTTCTGATGCAAATCCTGTTTTACAATATTTTTATTATAAAAATAATAATGGTTCTGAATGTAATTTATACTCAATTTCGTCATTTATTTTTGGCCAGGTATAGTACGAGTTATTCGTACTCTTTATCATTTATATAATTGTAAATTTAATATTTAAGCTTCACCTATACCATCTGTGTTGTTAATGAATTTGACACTTAAACAAGTGTTTATTAATTCAGTCTTTGTTTACTTTATTATCATTCAAATAATTTTTATTTTTTATATGATAATTTTTTTTGTTTATGAAGTCCGATCTATCCTTTGGTAGAATAACGTTTTTTTTTTTATTCTTCTTTCTTGTAACTCAGTCTTGTCATGCATTTTATTTTCACATCTGATTTATTTAACTATTCAGCTTCACATGATATCATATCCATCATGTTATTGGCTATAACCGGTACACCAGGCGATAACAGACAATCTCTCAATTGTTGTTTAATTAGGTTTCAAATAACGGTTCATAAGCTTAATAGCAGCGTTTTACCTACCAATAAAACGCTTATTAAGCGATAACCTTATTTGAAACCTAATACACAATCACTGCTAGGTGTTTCTTATGCGAATCAATTTCGAGATCCAATGAGGCTGAGCAGTGGCGCGGCGCCACGTGCCCCCCCTCCTGGCCACCGGAAGTTAGCCAACGTCGTAAGGGAAAATCGGTAAAATAGCCGACCTGCTACCGGAAGTCAAGCTCGCTACTCTCAATTGTTGTTTAATTAGGTTTCAAATAAGGTTATCGCTTAATAAGCGTTTTATTGGTAGGTAAAACGCTGCTATTTAATTTAAAAAAATCTAAATCGGTTTATGAATGACGCAGTTATGATTATGAAGCTACGAACATACCTAAAAAAATTACAACAACTCTTTTTTGAAGTTTATGAACATATAAAGAAAGCAAAGAAAGAAAAAGCTTAAAATAAAGCAGAAGAAAAGAAATCATACTTGCAGATTTGTAATAGTTTTTTCTTGGAGCCCTTGTGGTTGGGGCGGTACTCGTTGATGTCTTTTGTACGAAGTTATAGTGCGTACTCCACGTGTGCCTTTTCTTAATCTTACTAGTATGAGTTTCATTCATAGAACATTTCCTGGCATCATTGCCTTCTCCATGGGACTTCGCAACCTTTATTTCATGAAATTTATTATCCGCTGGAAGTATTACTAGGCGAAAAAATAAAGTTAGTAGCACAGTAAGAATAAGCGACAGATAAGAAATATAGATAAAATAGATTGCGATAGCAGAATTTTTTTTAAGGTTACTTACTCTTCTTCTCAAGCAGCGGTGCTGAAATTCCTTGTTCTAAATTTATATGATGCTTTTTATTCTCAACACTCCACTGTAAATAAGATTTAATTCATTTTTATAATACAACCCATTTTCTAAGTTTTTTTACGTTATTTATTGAGTAACGGTATCAACATATGAAACTTACTTCAAAATCTGTCTCGTATGCTTGTGATAAGTATCGAGCGGCATCACTGACGCTTATCCTGAGAGTTTGTCCGGGTATGCACTTTGTGGGATCTTGATGACTAAAAATAAATAAAAATTTTATGATTTTTTTTTCATCTGATAATAAAAAGTTACTGGTATTATTACAACAGCTAACAGTATATCTACTAATCATACGCCTACTTGCGATATAATATAATTACTATCCGTTTGTAATAATGGTTGGGTGGTCAGGGATGTCATCCTCCACTGCCTGTCCTGTGGTTGCAGGAATGGCATCGGGTTCGCGCGCCCGGCCTCCCGCTGCTGCTGCTTTCTCATCCTCATCTCATCATTGCAAAACCAAACAAACTGCGATCACCAACCTGATTGCTAAGCGTACAGAGTATGGCAAAACCCTCGCAATGATGGAAATCCTTAGGGAAAGTCTATAACCAGCAGTGCGCTTCCTATGGCTGAGATGAAGACGGCCTTCCCAAACATTTCTTGTCTTCCTTTATGTGATTTGGTTTTTGTCGACACGACTTTTGTCCAATCTATAAAAATTGTCCAGCGTATTTAGTTATACTAACCCACAGAATCCAGTAGACGGATCGTAGAGGCGGTCCTCTTCACACATGATTCTGTAATTGACGCCACCGCTGCAAAAATGGAAGTGTGCACAGGATTCCTCGTCGGACGATAAATAGGGTGTGTGGGACTCGCACGATCCAATTTTCAATGTGGACTGGTCCGGAACTGAATCACCTACGAAGTAAAAGTTTGGATCAATATTAATGTAAAAAAATATTTGAAACCTTTAATGTAGCTAGTATTTAATATTTTTTTACGTCGCTAAATCAGATATAACTAAAAGTAAATATTTATATTAGATATAAGTGTCGACCATTTAGGGATAAGCGACTTTTAATTTAAGTAGTGTTACTGTATGTAAGATGTCTTGGCCTAAAGTATTCCTATAAACAACTGCTGAGTAATCGTAAAAAATAGAAGTAAGTATTACCGTTGAGAGTGGTTGAAATGGCACTTAAAATCGGGAAAGGAGATCCACACAAGCCACGGAAGTCATCCATATCCACAGACCAAGCTGCTGCACCCGCTAAGCCTGACTGTTTAATGAATTTCATCTGTAATTAAATGAGAGTGTTTATTCGTTTAAGGTTTTTTAAAATGGTTCATATAACGTTTCGTCTTAATATTATATTTATAACTAGCTTCCGTCCGCGTGACCCGCGTGCATGACGGTTATCGTGACCAAAATCCTCATGGTTTTTTAAAGTTATCTTACAACATTTCAGGATGGATTTTAGAAAACCGGAATATACCTACGTGTTCGATTATTAAAATTTGTTTTTAGGAGCTATAGTATTTTGCACCCTTAGGGGGTGAATTCTATTGAACCATGGAACACGTATTCATTAAAATGATTATAAGAGCATGAATCTCATTTTCGAACATATTTGAAGATTTTCCATCCCTATTTTACCTCCTTCGGGCAAAAGCTTTTCAAAATGCCTGCTTTGTGTGCGTCCTCTTTTTCCTCTTTTTGCATTTAAACAACTGTCTAAATTTCACGTTTTTATCATTAGCGGTTACGGCTGTGCTGTGCGTGCGTCTATATGTCAGTCAGTGTAACTTTTCCTTTTATACATATAATTTGTTTTAGTCGACCAGCTTAAGTCAAAATTTAAAATATATTTTAAACAAAACATTCGCCTTATTTAGTGCCAATCTCTCGTTTTCATAATTTTTAGCTGAAATTGTATTAAAATTAATTTTACCTTTTCAATTACTGTGTTCGGGGTGTCGAATGTAATCCATTGGTTATCGAAAACTGCATATGAATTACCAGATTCATCTACAGTACTCTTCCCTTTACCTTCCCGTTCAGCCATACAAATCTGAAAATATAAATAAATGTGTAGATTATTATTTTAGTTAATATTTGTTTCCACTCGTATAGGTTCTTGCAGGTATCATGCAGTTACGATTAAAACATAAATGGCAAAAACTAATTTCTTTTCGCCTGAAATAAGTGATTTTCACTACTACTAAAAAATATGAAGGTATTTTTGTAAGAAGCTAAGAGAGATTTTTCCTTAGGATTGTACGTCGACTTTTTGTTTACATTATATTTGTAATTACCTCAAAATACGCTAACAGGCTTTTTGTCTGCGTGTATTGCCCTTCTTCGCCCCATCCAACAACGTGGGCTCCAGGGGCAGGCAATGTCGACGGGGCTAAGGTGTAACTACGGCCGAATAGAGGCACTCCAAGTACTAGCTTTTCTGGTGCCATCCCATGTTTTGTTATGTATTTTACCATAAATTCCTGAAAAGAAAAATAATTTTTAGCAACACTTACTTTAATTAAAACAATGAATTATTTACTCCCAAGCATATTCTATTTATTCTCAAGCATATTCTCAATCCATAAGTATTGATTTCATCATCATCATCATCAGGTCTTTCTAGTTTCCACTGCAGGAGCACGACCCTCTCTGTACTACCAGGGCCATATACTAGCCTGAGTTGTCAGAGGATTTGGCCTACACTCTCCACGCTGGCCAGACGGGTTGGAGAGGCATCTTTGATGTTAATAAGCTTTGTTTAGCTTGTGTTTCCTTAGTCCCCTTTTACGACATCCACGGGATGACTTGGAGTGGTCTTATTCTACTCTGCCGGGAACTATTTACAACTAAATGCCAATATTTTTCAGCAATCGGATAACCCTGCCGACCATATCAGTGTTATAGTGCATTTTATTTTATTTTATTGATTTGCAGTTGTAATTGCCAGATAATTTTCATTTCGAGTTGTTGACGCGTCTCTACATTGATATTTTTTCACTTGGGATTTTGTATTAGAAAAATAAATTATTCCCTCACAATGTTGTCATATCTTTGATCTCTGGACGATGCGCCAGGGTCTTTATGCAGCGCGCTGTGTTGAACAGCTCTCGACGGGACCTCGTCTCGTTTGCCATGAGTCATGTCCCACGCTTGCAATATGGCGTAGTCTGTCGCTCCGCTGATCGCGCTGAGGTCGTAGCCATCTTCTATTTGATATCGGAAGGGCGGCAGAACAGTTGATAGCAGAAATCCTTCAGATGAGAACCTTTCTCGCAGTTCATAAAGTAGGGACGTTAGCAACTCTTTCTCTCTGTCATCTTTTTCACCTAAAATTATAACATAAAACCATTACTTATTATTTAGTTTATCGTCAACATAAAAAAATAATCGATTGCGATGTTCTTACCAGGATAGACCCAATGTAGATCCAGTCCATCAAAGTCGTGTTCCCTCAAGAAACTTATTGCACTTTCAACAAATTTGCTGCGGCCATGTTGACTTTGTACCATTTCACTGAACAAACGATCTGTTCCGTCTCCTCCGATGCTGATAATGACGCGTAGTCCTGGGAATCGGCGTTTTAGACCATTTGCGATACGATAACCACCTGGAATTAATATCATTTCTATTCAATTTCAACATTCAATTCAAAATTCTTTATCTTTATCGAAAGTCTTAATTACAAAGGTTCCAGGGGCTCACCGATTAAATTAGAAAAACCTGTATCTGATGAGTCCCGCTCCTTCAATACAATGACATTGCACAGCAAACGGAAAGAATAACAATTCTAATATAGTATTGTGTAAAATTAATTGTAATTTAGTTTCTTTCTCGTTTACCTATTTCAACAGTATTGTACCTAATTACTTGTTGATAGAGAAGTTAATTCATATCTACACTGTTTCATCTTCTCATTCTTACCTTTAATGATATCATAGTCTTCATTAGCTGGTATAACGGCATATGTATGAGGGTGTATTACGGCAAAAGCGTAGTGGAGATGTGTACATGATTTAGGAATAAGTCCAGCAGTAAATGCGAGAGGCGGCGCTCGGTAAGCTGCCCAAGACTGCATGTAGCAGATCACTAGCCGCCTCGCCGACGTTTGTTGCATTTCTGAAAAGATACTCACATTAGAAATATAATGAAACATTATATAAATATTAGTGCCATATCTTTTTGGAACAACTACCTTGCAGATTGGCGTTGCCGTGCTGTAAACGCTCCGCATTGCTAGATTCCCTAAAAAATAAAAGTAAAATTAATCTGAGCTCTTCTTAAAACTGAACTTTATTTGATATCTATATGTACATATGCTTACTTGTTTAGGTGACTAGCTGCACCATAGAACCTTGTGCTGCCTCTTAGGTCTTCTACCTCGTATTGATTTTTCTAAAACATTGAATAGATTTAGTACTTATTTCCACGGTTAAAACGTTGGTTTGAGACTATTTGTAAATATGTTACTCTTTGCTTTACCTCTTCATAGGGAAGAAAGCTCTCCGCAGTCCTCAAAGAAATAGGTCGCTTTTCCACTGCATCTCGCAAAGGTAGACGCCGATCTCCTTCATCACGAAGGTTCCTATTAAAAAAATTAATAAATATCAGTGACTTATCATAGCAAAGGTATTAATTTTATCATCCATGACTGACTATTTAAAATATTGATGCTTATGATATCTAGTTTATGTTCTTTTATGATTTAATGTTTTTAAACTAAGATAACTACAGTACCTTAGTGGTATGCTCTCAACAGAAGCACGAATTGGCAAGGGAATTGGCTCATGTCGAGGAACGGTCTCTACAGCACTACGAAGAAATGAATGTTTATCGGCGAACGGTGATGGTGAAGCATTGGCATGTAGCAGCAACGCTAGGATACCATACTGTAATAAAAAGAAGAACGTACTTAAGCGACACTAAATAACAATCACTAAGCTGCTAAGATATGTGAAATTTTAAGTAAGGTATCAGTTTCATACAGGTTTGCGGGATATTGACCTTAGTGTGTTTACTTTAAAGCTTTGTGTTCAAGCCAATAATACGTTCGGCTCGATTACATTGACAGGCATTAAGTTAAGCCTTAGAGACCGTTAGGTCGTGTCTCTAAAAACTGCGAACAAAAAATTGTATCTATGAAGATGAGTTGCTTTGTATTCCATAGCGCATTCAATGATGTTAAGCAATTCTCATAATGATGATACTTTGATTTTGTATTGACGGCGCCCGAACTGAAATCATTAGCTGCGTGGGCGGTTACGGTCGCTGACCTATTGATCAAGTATCGCACTCTATCTTTGTGTAATTTACATAACTTGACAGAGTCAAGAATCAAGATCAACAATTCAACACTTAAGACTGGTTCACGAAAGCTGAGTTTCTCAGTTTACACGAATATTTTAGAAGGAAGTCAATGCCCACATATGAGGACAATACCCAGCACTGTTTGGTTATTTTGCATTAAAACAAATACATAGATACTTTTTCGAAGCGGAAGTCGCAACTTTTGCTCTAAATATCACATGAAGAAAGGAAGATGTATCTGTGCGGATTATTTGAATTTCTTCTTGACGACTAGTTTACGATTAAAGTACTTAGTCAGTTGAGTAAAATATCTGGCATAATTAAAGTGAAACAAAACTTAGTGTGTTGTGAGCTCAAAGTAAATAAACGCAAAGTTTAGATACTCGCTAAAGTGCTTAAGCATGGCTGGATACTTTACTTCCGAGAAGGTCCATGAAACCTGTTGCAATAAATCTCTTAGCTTCATTTTGAATATATTTATAACAAGGCAGGATATGTATATTATGTTGTAATTTGTATGCCGAGGTTGGTTAGGAACCACTAAGTATTTTGGGAGAAGTTGATCTAATAAATTAGTGAGGAACGAGCGCTAGTGCGTTGACTCTGAGTCGTTCAGAAAACAATAATTTGCATACAGGCATCAGAGGCAGGTAGTCGCGCGGGGTCATCGTCATCATCCCAACCAGTCTAAGGTATTTTCGCGTGACATTTCGCCAACGATTAGGACCATACCAACGCCATGTTTTTTTTTTAATACTGGATACGGGATGTAAAGTTAATGACCATAATTTTAAATTTGATGTTATTACCCTAATCGAAAAGAATCGGTGCATTTTTCTTATAAGCTGTGAAGTAATATACTTATATGACCGATACTTGGGAACAGGTAATACATTTAATTAATGTTTATAAGCGTAACTTTAGACCTTACCTCGGAGAGGCGTTAGTTTTGGTACTTGATTCGAGTATATGAAGATTACTTAGTCTTCGATGGATTTACAAAAATGCCAGCGAAATGCGGGCGTTGTAACTTGTATGGTCTGCTTGCAAATATACAGACAGTCACCGGGACAAGATATGAGAAATAACAAAAAGTTTTAAATAACTAGGGCTATTTGAGTAGTACAAGTGTTTTAAAATCTATTTTTAAGTAGTTTGGTGTTTTAGAGGAGAACTGCGACGGGTTTTCATTTCTTTGATTCTATTTTTTATTACATCATCATCAGGTCTTTTTTTTGTCTCCACTGCAGGAACATGACCCTCTCTGTACTACCAGAGCCAATTAGCCAGAGCAGTCAGAGGATTTGGCCTACACTCTCCACGCTGGCCAGACGGCTCCCCCTATTCGAAATCTAATGACGTTTTGGAATAAATCTTTGATTTGACGACGAGTTGAAGAAACCTCTATAAAATTATTTTTAAATGTGTTAAAAATATTTTCAGTATCCTAAGAGTAGATAACATAATTAATAGCAGTGACATGAATTGTAGAAATGGTTGCGAGCGGATAGGAGCGCCGGAGGACTTTATTTTATGGTATTAATAATTAGCTGGCGCCCGCGAATTCTTTCGCTAGGACTTCAGACTCGGCGTACATAAATACGAACTAAATGTACTTAGATACATTAGAAATATTTGAAACACATGTTTACGCAAATTAACTTGGTTTTGAATCAGGCAAAAATAATGATCAGACTGAACAACCTTTGCTAAGGTGTAATGTTTTTATAGTTCATAGTTTTAAGGCGCTCTTAAAGTGTCACTAGCTCCACCCAGCAATTAATTCTCTTAATCCCAAATCATATCGAATTTTAAAAATCTATCATATACATAACTAGTAAATTTTTATTTACAAAGTATTTTGGTATTTATTTATTTTTTTACTAATATTTGTTTGATATGTTATGTATGGCACTGTGATATGTATGCATAAATGCGATAGTAATTCGGTCTGTAGATATGTTATTTCTTCATCCTTCAACCACACTGTTTTATATCACACGGTTTTAGATTGAATTTTAGTTTACGTAGTTTAAGGCCCTGTGAGTCAGTGAGGGACATAGGGTCATAGTACATAGGGTCCAGAAAAGGTAGTTAATGTTCCCAAGGTACATTCAAGCGCCAGAGGAGCCGCGCGGGAAAGCTACCTAGTTTCTTAAATAACTTCGCACCTTCAGCAATAACAAAAGTAAGCTCTACAAAATACCACCTGTTAAACATGTTTTCGTATATAGATAACAATGTATGAAGCATATACTGTTTGTAAGTTGGCCCTATGGTTCTCCCATTTGTACCTACTCTACGACCTAAAAAGTGGAATGAGTTTTGGTTTAAAACTCATTCCAGTTTTTAGGTAAATTTTTCCTAAATTTTAATTACATCGGGACCGGTGGTTATTAGTGGTAACTGGAGGGTGATAGTGGCTAACAGAAATGAAGTCAATTGAAAGTCTTGTCTGACAACACAAACAAGGAAGGCCAGAGGATCGACAATGACGCTTCGTGTGCTTGTCTACCTTTTTGCACGTGCACGGCATAAATTCTGCTTTTATGGTATTTTTGCTCACGCGACATGATTGAATCTAATACTAACCATTAGATATGTATTTTCTTTTTATATTTTGCAAATAACAAATTACTGTTATCCTCGTGGATCTATTGTGCGCATTCATTTTATAGATTTTAATGGATACAGTACATTAAAATAAATATTTCTAATTTAAGCGTTCATACTCCTCTGTGGTGCACTTATATGTGACAGCCTGCTAACCGAGGGGCACTTGGTTCGATGCACGGTCAATATCAGTACTTAATTGGTTTTTTTATAGGTTCTAGAGCTAACCAAGAACGAAAGGCGGCCGGCTTTATAAACATTCTAAATCATATTACAGCCAGTGCCATCGTAAAAGCAAATCCCGGGCACGACAGCTGAGGATACTGTAGTAAAAACGCTCAGATGGGGATGAGGATTTTAGTGTTTACATTTAGGTAACCTAAAGTCAGGTGAATAATCTACTGTCATACAAGGATCTAGTGTCCTATAAAGTTATAACAAATGATGTCACAGGTGCTGCGATCGACTATTTGTATATTGTACGAGTATCACGTTAGCAATTATTATGCTATGCATATGGAATGAGCCAACTACTCAATTCGGTGAAGAGAAATTTTGGAACGGTGCTCATACCTACTTTAAATGTGTGAACAGAGGACAATGGCTGGTTTATATTCTAGGAAAATACCAATAGAGTTAAATCAACCAATAGGCCGAACTCCTGATACAAAACATATAATTGCTTACACAATTAACTTAAGATGCTATAATAAGATTCAGATAAGTTATTAGTTTGATCATTGTTTACATTTCTATTTTTTATTTTTTTTTGTCTGCGCATTTTAGAAAAAGGTTGATTATGACGTTAAAAGTAAATAAAATAAATCAACTTACCCAAATAAACTGCCCCATAATGGGGAACTTTCCTTATTCACAAATTCTCCAGTTATCTGTAATAATAAAAAAAAATTTTCAGTACCTATGTTGAACTTTATTTGTTTTATACATTTTGTTTAATGATATATTTTGCTATAATCTCATTTATAAACGATGTATTAATTACCTAGCGGCTTGTTGCAATTACTGTCTTTAATAGAGAGTATTGATATGATTCGGGAAGCCCCCACGGATGAGATGGGCTGCCACTTGGTCGCGGATGCCGGTCGACTGAGCGGGCGGCGCGCGACTCTCCTAGTGTTAAATACCTTGGAGTCATCGCGCTTTTCTCATCTCGTGTCTGTGTATGTGTATCAATGAAATTTGGGGACATGTTCACCCCGTTCGGATTATGTACAATACTCGTGTGCATTATGTTGCCATTGTTAAATTAACATGGCGCGATGACAGTTAGAAATAGAAGATCTTTGAAATGTCTGGTTGATAAATTATATTTTGAAATCTACTTTTTATTCTATGTCCTACGATTTTAGATTTCTTAACAACAATTTTTTTTATAATTACCAAATTATTTCAAGAGATGCTTTAAAATAATCCAATAATTTTTAAACATTTTTTATATTTAACTAAAATTGTATTACTAACGCGAGACTATAAGAATATAAAAATGATATATTTTTATATTTAAAAATAAAAAGTGTCAGTTTGTTATTTTCGAAAGCCTGGCAGCCTTTCAATATTCTATTTCCTGGTTGGATAACTAGGCAAGAAAATTTGAATGTTTCTGCATTTTAGGTTTTACAGGGTTTGTAAGACAGTCAGTCAATATCAATTTGTATTTTGTAAGTGAATCGGATTGTGTAGTTACCAGTAATTATGACAGCATGAAATAGAATGCATTAATGCCACTTTTAATTTTTAAAATCGATAGTTTTATTTATGAGTAAAATAGCAACCAAATTAACCACAAGATTAATGAAGTTGACATACATAATTTATTGAATCAAGAGACAATAATTAACATAATGTCGAGCTCTCCCACAAGTCGTTATATTGACATTGGGTCCTTTAAAGAGACGACGCGGCAAGCACTTATATCAAAAGAAGAAGAAGATAGGAATTAATAAAAACTACTTAATGTTATTTTTTTATTTCTATTACCTATATAGTTCTATTTCTGCCTTACTACGTATAATAATGTAAATAAATATAATTTATTTTATTTGTGTGCGTGTTTCATTTTTATTTTTGCAAACAGGGCAAGTGTTGTGGTAATTTCTGGAGTAGGAAAAAGAAAAGAAAATGACAACTATTTCCAACACGATTAAAATTAAGAAATTAATTGTTATTTAAAAGTGGTGGTTAAATAAAACCAATCTGTAGTTATTGGTCAAAATAAATTTACGATTATTGAATGAGTTTACATCATTGGTTACATACTTACTGGGCATTTAATTTCTTTATGACAAAATCACTAGCAAACAGAACAATTTAATATCACTTGGTCATCACTTTTGCCACAGCGGATAAAAATACTACGTCTCTTACTGATGAATGTGAATTGCATTATATGCCTTAGTTTTTAACTGTATCGTAGCTGCGATGCGAAGATACGGACGTATCGTACCGGACCAAGAGTAGTGTACGGTGTGCTTTACGACTCGTTTGGAAGGAATCGCCAACAATGGGTACTTTTTCAAAAGTATCACCAAAAAAAAAAGAAATAATTAAAAATATATATATTTGCCGATTATTTTCACATACCCAAATGCATCGATATAGTCAAAAAAAATTTCTTATAAATTTTTGATATAAGTACATTTTGATACTGTGCACCATCGTTGCACATGGTGAAATTTTGATCGTTTTATGTTTTTCCTGTTTTAATATAAGTTCATCATAAAATGTAATGTGTAATGTTTTATTTGTACTTTTTCGCCCACCGATATGACAGGTGTAATTTTTCTAAATCCTTCGTAGGGTTTTTTGATTGGTCAGATTGTTGTTATCTATTAAACTGTTCCTTAAAAAAGAGGTTTAAATTTTCACATAATATGTATCTATACAACCTATACTCGTATCTATTTTCGTTATAACAACAAATTTTTGAGCATTTCTGTAGTTAAATATTATATGATGGTACGGGACCCTTCTAAATAATTCTCCATTACTTGCTTCCCAAGCAACTTATCGACCGAGGTAATATTAAAAACAGTTGGTTACCCATGCCATGTTGGCCAGGTGATGAGGCCCAAGTGCGCGCCAGCGGCTCCTTGGTGCACTGGCGCACTGGGCGCTGCATTAGTATGCAAGTTGCGTTTCTTCCTTTCTTCCCGCCAATGTCACTCGCATTGTTCGTCCCCACATTGCTGCCGCCACCTAACTGTACCCTGACTAAATGGACCCTGAAATTGGCATTGCCCTTGTTACAGAGCTGACCCGGACGAATGACCTAGCTTGAGGAGGTTATTGTTAATGAACTTCTATGTAAATATTCTCCATTAGGTAACGAGCTCGTTTAAGTGCATTATACACGGTGAAAAAGACGGTGAAATATTGATCATTTTGGATTTTTTTATTCAGCCCGTCCATTTGCATAACTTTTCCATTAAGGCTAATGGTAGGGAACTCAAAACTTTTTTGACAATCCCTTTCAAGTTTACAAGGTGACTGAATATTTACGTATGGATATGTCATAAAAAATTGACTTTGCATTGGTTCCATAAGAAAAGTGTTCAAATCATCGGGCTGAATCACTCCTTAAAACGCAGAAAACGATAAATATTTCGCCGGATATAGGAAGGGTTGGAGAAATACGACTTTGTATATTTTTACCCGACTGACCTACTAAGAAGGAGAAGAATTTTCGTGCGTATGTATGTGTGTATGTAAACATGACTATTTTAATTAGATTCGTATTTTTCTCAGGTGTGTCATCACTCATCAGCTATGTAACGACTCAATATGGCGGACGTAAAATGTCGCGGTTAATTTGAAAAAAAAAAATTATCCAAGTGCGAGTCGGACTTGTGCACGAAGGGTTCCGTGCCATTATCTATACAACATTAGGATATCGAGCAAAAACGGAAAAAATATCACGTTTGCTGTATGGGAAAATTAAATATTTATTTTATTTTGCTTAAATTATTTATTTTTAAAGTGAATATACAACTAAATATTCTGTGAATATTTCAAGCGTCTACCTGGTTGCCTTTATTAATATGGAGCAAAAAAGGGTAAAATATCCCGTTTGTTGTATGGGAGCCCCATTATCCATATATTTATATTATTTTGTTTTTATAGTAGCAAACGAAATACATGATCAGTGAAAATTTTACTCAGACAGACAGCTGAAGTCTCGGAAGTAGGATCCCGTTTTTAGGGTTCCGTAGTAAACAAGGAACCCTTATAGTTTCGCCATGTCTGTCTGTTAGTCTGTCTGTCCGTCCGCGCGTCCGTTTTACTCAAGAGGAGACTATAAGTACTAGAAAATTGTAATTTGGTATGGGTATGTATATTAATTATGCCAAAAAAGTGGTAGAAAAAAATCTTGAAAAAAAAGTTTTTAGGTAGCTCCCATACGAGTTAAGAGTGAGTAATATTTTTTTTGTATACAAACCCATCGTCTTGTGTATTGTTAAATAGATCTTTAAAAAAATGTGAGTTTGAGAACACATTTTTCGATTTAGGGAACCGTTTCCGTGCAAATTTTTGTTAGAGGTAAGTGTTATATATGGATACGTGAAAAAAATTACAGCAGTAGTATATACTGAAGTTGAAAGGAAAACTATCAGAGCTGAGTACTAAGTACAAACTAAAAAGTTATAGGCAACCAACTTATAAAATGTACTCGAAAATGTAAAATTTCATACAATTTTCATTGTTAGATGTTTTAGGTCGTTAAAGTGTGAGGTGCGAGTGTGAACAGTGCGAACTCAAAGTTGTCATTCGCAACTACGGAACCCTACACTGCGCGTGGCCCGACACGCAATTGGCTAGTTTTACCCTTTGTGCACGGAACCCTAACAAGTTAATATGCTTCAAGTATATTTAAATTGTAGTGCGTGTATGTATTTCCTTTGACTAGTGTATTTCATGTAGATTTAGTGACTGTGGAAGATATGGAAATAAACAAACGACTGCTATTAATTTTAAATCGATTAATTAAAAAGAAGATTAAACTGTTTACTAAAAAGTAAGACGTTGATGTAATGTGGAAGATTTTTGGTAATATTTAAAGATAAGAAAATGTTCCTACTTTTTAGGGTACCGTATGAAAAATGAAATAATGGAACCCTTATGAGATCACTCGTGCGTCTGTCCGTCTACTTGACCAAATCGGTTGAAATTGGGTACAACGGTGTAATTTCATGACCCAAACACAGATGTGCCAAAACAAAGTGATTTTTTTAAAATAGGGTCATATTCTGTTAGGAAATTAAAAAGGAAGTTATGCAAACCTTACTGTGTCGTATATCAAATAAAAGGGGCTCGTTATGGGGATTTCACATATATATATATATAGACATATATAGACATAAGACGGGACGCTCCCACGCTTCCCCTCCCCCTGATATCCGAAACTACTGAGACCTAAATTTTTTATTATAAAGTACAAAACATAGTTCATTGCTTGTATATTACAGTAAAATCTATAAGGTTTCCATCAATTGAAAGTCAAGTGGTAAACTTAATATAATACGTTCACTAGATAACGCTTGTCAATTTAATACAAACATTTGACTTTAGCATTGTACGAAACCCTCTTCACGCGAGTTCAACTTGCACTTGGCCCGTTTATCACTTACATTCGAAGCATTTTTTTAAAGTGATTCTTTAAAAGAATATGTATATCGCAAATAAACTACTTAATAGAACATATAGATTGCTGCAATTTGCGAATAATATCAAATTGTGGTACTCATTTAGTATTTGCTTTTGACCACGCACGGAGATTCCTAGAAGCTCCCTATTTTTTTACAAGCACTGAATTATCATGGGTGAAAGAAAATAGGAACTTGCTATATAATTTATATAATGTTAAAGCTATGTAAACATTTTGGCATTCTAAAGTTTCTTCAAAATACATTAGTATTTTACGTCAAGGAGTAAAAAAATTATACCTTCATCCATCCGTCCTCAATAACTTTCACATTCTAACTATCCTATTCCTAACTAATATTTCATATGTGAAAGTAAGTTTATTTGTTTGTATGTTACGCTTTTACGCCTTACCTGCTGATAATCTTGAATATGCGTTGTGTGAGGTACTTCGGAGAAGGACATAGGCTAATTCGGGAAAAATAATTGATTCTGAGGGATAAACATTACCACGATTGGCAAGAAGGACGATAACATTATGAGTCAGAAATGACTGTTTTTGTCTGTACATTTGCAAACTGACGCAAAAAGCAAACCTCATCAACACGAAACATGCATCATCTTTTAGTTCCACAGGACACGGACCTGATGAAGGCTCACTTTGTTATCATGTAGGGGGGTCCGCCTCGGTTGACCCGCTTCTGTCACAATCACAAAATAATACAACGTAGGTACCGGCAACCGAAGTCGCAATATCTTGCCCTTTTAGAGGTGGGTCTAGAGAAGACCGGTTCCTATAGTTTAAACTAGGTCTTGAGGCAAACAAGTGCTGCGTAGCTAGAGGGTAGTGCCCGGGAGGCGTATATAGAAAAGCTCATTCAGTACGTCCCCTTTGCCTGAGACGAAACGAGTTAGGATTTCCAAGCTCTTTTAATGGAAAAACACACGTAAATGCTACGCCAATACGTCCCAGAGGGTGACGTACTGCAGTAGGATTTCTAAGTTTAAACGCAATAAAATATACTAGAAATCCTATTCGTCACCGAGATTGGAGTAGGATTAGGCATATTGGAGTAGGATTTCTAGTGCTAAAATCACAAAGTTGTCTTAGAAGCTAATACGATACGTCTCTCTATGCAGATATTGCTATTTCACGCACACAATTATGTTTTCGGCTGTGCGCGCGCCGATCATCTCTGCACTTGGCGCGTGCAATGCGATTTATTTTTCGTTCGTTTTTGCAAACATAGGTATATTGTTGGTAGAGAAACAATACGGGTTCACGTTTACACATTCTTTACTTGTCTGGACAAGATCGCAAAGAACGTGCCTATCTTGCACTGCACAAAGAAGTGACGCCATCTTTTTCAAAAAAATATCAATATGGATGACGAAGAAACAATTGAAAATTAGGTTATGTCTGAACAAGCGATCCCATTGTTTAGCCTTTAATATTAATAATAACCAGCCATGTGCAAAGATGCATTGAATATTTTTCTAAATTTCCTTTGTTTCGTACTGTATTTGCTTTATTTATCACGTATCATAATCGTACCTGATCCATAGTTTAAGCAGATTAAGTAATCTTTATTAACATTTATCAGTTTCCCGTTGACGAATAGAACTAGGATAAACCCTACGTTAAGGCGCGTTATAACACTGGAAACCCTACTGCATTACGTCACCTTCTGGGTCGTATTTGAACAGCATTTACGCGTGTGAAATGCTGCTTCAGTTCGTCTTGTGTAGGGGTGTAGGGGACGTACTGAATGAGCTTTTCTATATTCGCGCCCGCGGGAGTCCCGCGTCCTCACGTTCAAGTTCAAGGCGAGCCGTTGGCATTTTGGGCGATTCGTCAACCACTAAGCCACCGTCGCCCACGTACGTATAGCTTATAAGATTTGATATGTAATTAAATACAAAGGTTCTATTGTTATATGACTAAATTTCTTGTAAGCACGATCATTGTAATTGTGATGACACAGTACCTAAGCATTTTTTCTTCTATTATTCAAACAGAAAAATCCTATTGTGTATCCTTATTGTAAAGGTAAATAGTAGATTGTACTTTATGAATCCTAATCCTATCCTAATTCTAATCCTAATCGTAATCCTAATCCTAACTAATATTATAAATGCGAAAGTGAGTTGGTTTGTTTGTTAGGCTTTCACGCCGTATAATCTACAGAACCGATCATCATGAAATTTTGCACATGACATAGGTTAGGGTACTGAGAAGGATATAGGCTATATATCACGCGGGTGGAGCCGCGGGTAACAGCTAGTTAAATATATTTTTAAGACGCTAAATATTTTTTATGATGAGGGCAAGTTTTTACACCCTAAGGAATTTTTTTGCTATGCTCGGGATAATACATTTTTCAATTCTCGCTTTAATCTGATTGACCACACGACTGTGGCGCTTTACCCTATAAGGGGTACGTGAATCACCCCCATGTATGTTCTGCGATTTTTTGTAGTTTAGGAGATAGATTGTTTTTAGCTTTTAAATTAAAAATTTTCCCTAAAGTTGGTTTTAATTATTTATTTTTTTCCGTCTTAATTTTTGAATAGTGGTAATTGATTGTCACAATGACAGCTATTGTTTAAAAATTTAAAATACGCCTAGGTATTTTGGAACTGTCCTTAAATTTCATAAAAAAAAACCAACCAAAAAATTGGTCGTTAATAGGGGTTCATTCAGTGTTATTAGACTTAAACTATACTGTTTTTATTTTATTTTCAAGTATTAAACATTTTCTCCTCATTAATTAGAACAGTAATTTTGAACATTCGATGAAATTTTGGGAAAGTTCCAAAATACCTAGGCATATTTTTTTTAGCAATAGCTGTCATTGTGACAATATTATTATTATATATTATATTATTATTATTTAAAAACTAGAATCAATCTATCTCCTAAACTACAAAAAATCGCAGAACATACATTATGGAGGTGATTCACGTACCCCTTAGGGTAAGGCATCAAAAATTTTCCTTTAGACTTCTATCAACGGGCCACCCTGTATATCCTTGCCAAATTACAGCTTTCTAGTAATAAGTCGCGGACATACAGACAGCTAAACAGTCAGGCAGACGGACATGGCGAAATTATAACGGTTCCTTGTTTACTACGGAACTACAAAAAGGATTCCAATGAATTGAATTGTCTCCTTTTTATAGGTCGGTTAAAAAAGACAAGATGCGATGGCACTCTTGAAGATGACGTCATGTTTCTGTCAGATTTATGAACGGAAACCTTGATGTCTTGCCAACTGCAAAACTGGTCTACATAATAAAATTTTCTTTAAAAAAACGTGTCATCTATCTATACAATATACATATAATAAAATAGTAAAAATATTTTGTCTGTACATTTAGTATTCTTGACTGAAATGGATAGAGGGATACTTAAAAAGAATAATAGAAAGCAAAAATATTTTTTTAGAATTTCTTGTCTGTCCGTCTGTCTGTCTGTCTGTCTGTCTGTCTGTATGTATGTATGATCACGTTTATCTCCGGAAATATTGGACGGATTCGAATAAAACTTTTTTTTGCTATATAGCTATTAAGCCGGGGCAACATATAAAGTAGAAATGATTTTGAAAAATGGTACACCTGCTGCAGCATCATAATGATTCAGCTGAACTATAAGAAATATAAAAGTGGACCGTTTGCAAAAGTTATTTAGCCTGATGAGCATTTTTGTTGGGGAATAAAAATATCTAAGATTTGCAACACCTCATGCAGAACCATAATGGTCTAGGTAAACTATGAAAAATATATAAATGACGCTTTAGCAAAAGTTATTCAACCTGATGCGCATTTTTTGTTGAGAGGTTTGGAACACTTTACGCAGAACCATAATGGTCCAGGTAAATTATAGGAAATATAAAAAGGACGCTGTAGTAAAAGTTTTTCAGCTTGATTAGTATTTTTTGTTGAGGTGAAAAAATTGAAGGTTTAGAACATCTGATACACTAAGTACCATGTTAAATTATACATTATACAAAGTCACACCTCTGGGATAGAGTGCGTAGAGTACGATTAGCTCATATTATTGGTGACCGCCCTGCGGTCCCCATTTTGGCAACGTAGTTTTCAGCCCATACGACAAAACATGAGAGTTTGTTGTCTCTCCAAGCCTTGAACACACAGGCAACACCTAAAGCCGACGTCCGTCCCTCCCAAAGGCCTTTTGGAGATGTACGATAGGTTGAAGGCGCTCTGCCCATACCTCAAAGTTTGATGAAGTACCGCAAGCTCACTTGAAGCTAGCTATATAGTCTTCTTATCGTGTCGGTGGCTCAAAAAGTCTAAAAGAATCCTATATTTTATCCCTCCAGTATTTAGCAACAGCTAATGCAATGCCAGTTAATTTTATAATACTGCTACAAGTATTTTCTTATGTATGTTTAGTTCGTATTAAGGTAAGTATATTAATACGCCGGAGTCATATAGTCCACGCGAACGAAGTTGCGGGTATCAGCTAGTAATATATAAAAACGTCATTCACGTGCTATTTCCTCATGATTGCCAACTTTAGTTTTGGACTCTTCTTATCCCGTTCTAATTTATCTTCTTCCTCGGCGTTGAGCATACCGAATTCACCTTGAAAGGTCACCTTGAATTCTTACTCCTGACCGAGAGTTTGAGGGGCCTGGGGTAATCCATATGCAGGCCTACTTAGCTTATAATTTAGTTGGAGATTAATTGAGTCGATTAACTCCCTCATGTCCAGAAGTTCCGTAGTTAGTGCAAAGTTTTAGTTCCAGAATTGTTCAGTTAAGTCGTGGCATAAATTTGTTTTATTCCGCAGAAAAAAACAGACGCTTTTTTATTCGACCTCCGGCTAGTCCGCTGGCTGGAGGTTTCCTTGCAACTATGATTGTAGCTAATAGATATACTTAGAATCGATTTTCCTGGGATGGGTACCAAATAGGTAGAACTAAAGTTACACTTATTCCGAAGTTCATCCCCTGTGCGGTTATTAAGTATTCTGCTGGCGGGGGGTTTTCTAGCGACTCAAATTGTAGCTAGCATGGTAGAAGACTGGATTTTCCTGGGATGGATGGATCTAAAGGTAACACAATTATTCTGAAGTTCATCCCCTGTGTGGTCATGCAATATCCCGCAGGTTGGAGGACAACTAAAAAAATCGATACTGTTCTTTATTTATGCGGACCAATTTTTTTTGGCATAATTTAACGGGACTAATCTGGAACTTTGCACTAACTACAGATCTCCTGCAGGCCTATTTGCTAACTTTTGACAGCTACGATGTACATCATTTTCATGGTAACTTCAATATTCATTTCGGCTTCGGTATGAATGACTATTTTTATTTGAGATATGAAACCGTAATGGATGCTAAAGTGACAATCAAATCGTTGTACACCGAGTTAGCAAATCAGCCTGCTGGACATGGGGTCGCGCTGGGTGTAAACCCTATTCTTCTCCATCTTCCTCAGTTCTTTTTTAAGTTTCCACTGCAGCAGCACAACCCTCTCTATACTACCAGAGCTATATTATACCCAGAGCAGTCAGAGGGTTTGGCCTACACTCTCCACGCTGGCCAGACGGGTTGGAGAGGTTATTTGATGTTTATAAGGTTGTGTTTCCTAAGTCGCCGTCTACGACATCCACGGGAAGAGTTGGAATGATTTGGTCCTATACTGCTCTGCCGAGAACCACACGGTTCCCGGCACACACATCGACACATGGGCCGTGCTTCGGGCTCTCTAGCGCTGCCGCATTGACCATCTTATACAGCAACGTCACCATGTCAGATCGAGTACAGGAGCAGAATACGAACAATATTAGAGACGATACAACTTTTAAATTGTTCACTGCTGCATTAAAGCTCCTGGAATGGGATGGACTATTGGCATCAACGTGAACATCACTTCGATCTCGATTCGCTAATGGCATCGTTTCCATGGCGGAATCGCTGGAGGACAAGTAGGTACTATGCTCAATGACCTCAATGAAGTTTTCCAATAAAATAAACAGGGACAAGACGACAATAATGTTAAATGACAATAATTATTTTTAACAAAAAAGTAAAACCTACTTCAACTCTATAAGTAAATGTACAAACTGGAACTTAAAATTAGGTTTTAGTGGGTGTGGTAGTTCAATCAAAATAGAGGAACAACGTCGTCATCAACTTGTCTTGATTCGCGCGAACTTCGAGCAACACGGCCTCGGACGGAGGCAGTGTTGCTCGAAGTTCGCGAAAGAATTAAACAGTAATAAAATTAAACCAAACGGCATATACTTGTACCTTTTTTAGGGTTCCGTACAAAAGTTGAAAAACGGAACCCTTATAGGATCACTCGAGCGTCTGTCTGTCCGTCCGTCCGTCTGTCACAGCTGATTTTCTCCGAATCTACTGAACCAAATTAGATGATATTTGGTAAGATAGTGTAATCCTATGACCCAAACACCAATGTGCAAAGTAAATAAAGATTTTTGTTAAATAAGGGTCATTTTGAGGGGCCCAATTACAAAATTAAAAAAAAAGTTTTGCAAACCTTACTTTAGTGTCATATATCAAATGAAAGGGCTCATTATGAGGATCTCAAAAATATTTTTTTTTTGTTCGGGTAAAATCAATACTTTTGATTTTATTCACGAAAGAAGGCAAAAATTGACCATTCCCCCCCCTGATCTTCGAAACTACTGAGCCGAAAATTTTGAAAAAATTACAAAACATAGTTCATTCCTTGAAGATTACAGGAAAAATAATAAGAATTCTATCACTTGATTTATTTATTTATTTATTTATCTAGGGAAATAGTTCACTAAAACACCACTAGATGGCGCTAGTCAATTGAATAAAACATTTTTTGCACATTGTGTGTGTTCACGAAGCATATTGTACGGAACCCTCATTGCGCGAGTTTGACTCACACTTGGCCGGTTTTTTTTGGTTTTTGATGAATTTTTCTATAATGACTGGATACATTTCGATAAAAATTACCTATTATAGGACCACCTTTGAAGTTCAGTCAAAACGGAGGAGTAACGTTCTCATCATCATCGTCTCAATTCGCATAAGAATAAAATGGGTACAAATAAGTTTAAACCGAACGGCATACTCTTACAATTTCTTTTTGGTTAAAAAAATTAAAAAGTGCTCGATACATTGCGACAAAAAATTTATCGGACCACCTCTGGAGTTTTCATTCATACGGGTCTTGTTTAGTCTCCACTGCAGGAGCATGACCCTCTCTGTACCATCAGAGCTATACCTATTTTAGCCAAGGCAGTCAGAGGATTTGGCCTACACTCTCCACGCTGGCCAGACGTGTTGAAGAGGTCATTTTGATGTGTATAAGCTTTGTTTAGCTTGTGTTTCCTAAGTCGCCTTCTACGACATCCCGGGAAGACTTGGAGTGGTCCTATGCTACACTGCCGGAAACCTCACGGCTGGCACCTCTGGAGTATTGCCTATCAAACAAAAAAAGAATCACTAAAATCGATCCATAATTTGACTGAGTTAGTGAGTTCTTTTCACTTCTATTGGCAGTTTTATGACCACCAGATTTATTTTCTTACAATTTTTATTCCGACATTGTATTGAATCCCCTAACAGATTCAGAATGCCGGTATTTATAATAGAACACCTACCTTTTAGTTTTCTACTTTTATGTAGTCTTGCGTAAGTTTTCAATATTTTAGTAGGAGTAAGAACACTGCGTTTCGTTTAGACTCTACATTTTCAACTCGGTCTGCCAATTTAACTTTGTTGGAAAAAACAGCAGGCACAGTTTTATGCTTACATAAAACTATGTAAGCATAAAAAAGGAAGAAAAGTAATATCTTACTTTTCTTCGATCAATTAAAATTATCTCCTGTCACTGAGAACGCTACGTTTTGTGGCTCTTGGTTTTTAGTTGTAATATTTTTGTAGGAGTTCCAAAATCATATATTTTGTTGGTAGATAAAGTGAATTGTTTTTATTAGTTTAGTAAATAAATAAAAAATATATTTCTAATCTGAACAAAATGAACCATATAAGATACTTGTCTTTTAACAATATAAAAACTTTAAATAAGTACAAACATATTTAAAGATTTTTAAAATACACTTTATCTTTATATTGATCTAACTTGATGTAATTTCTGTGAATATATCTTCACGGTGTTTTAATATTTAAGAAGAAGTAATTAAATGTTTAGCTGTATTAAAAGATGAGCCACTAAAAATAACACTTAATCATTTGGTAACCATATAAGTAAGTATATGTTTACAACAAAAAAAAATTCAATCCTTTGTTCTGCAAGAAATCTTGATGATGTTTCAGTATTATTATAAATAGCTAGCTTACGCTAGTTTATACTTTATATAATCTAAGTATGAGCTAACGGAATAAATAACTAAGAAAAGTGGCCCCTTATTATGGGCCTCTTGGAGACTTTATGTCGCCCAAAGAGCTTTGGAGAGGGCTATGCTCGGTGTTTCTCTGCGATATCGAATTAGAAGTGAAGAGATCCGTAGAAACAAAAGTCACGGACATAGCTCAGGGGATAAGCATTTTGAAGTGGCAGTGGGTAGGGTGAATTGCGCGTAAAAACAATGTTCGACGAGGCAGGAAGGATCTTGCATGGCGACCATGTACCGGAAAGCGGCTGGGTGTCTGACGTTGCCGGTACTAGTGCAACGTCGGAGACCCCTGACCAGAACGGATGGTAACACCGGATGCAGGCAGCTACCAAACCAGTTTGATTGGAAATCCTTGGGGGAAGCCTATGTCCAGCAGTGAACTTCTTGATACTGATGAATGGATCTCACTAAAGCCAAAGTTTTTGGTGGCAAGTCAAGGGGTACAGTTGGGGTTTGCCTTAGACGATTTTTTATAATTGAAATTGATGTAGTTTGTTGGTATAAATGCGCGTGCTCATGAACAATTTGTGAAATAATTAACGTACTCTCTTAGATGGACTCGTATAGATTTGTCACAGACGCTCCCACGAGGCTATCAAAGAACACACGCCATCTTTGATGCCACTTGTTAAAAACCATACCGTAAAACACCGATACTCAGTATCTCAATAAATTGGATATTGCCAGAATCACTGAAATCTCGGTGGAAACCATAATATAGAAGAAGAAAGAAAGAAAGAAAAATCTAATGGCGTTTCAAAATCGGTCAAGCTGTTTAGGCTACGCGATGCAAGAATGGGACAGACATACATACGCGAGAAAAGCATTAACCTCGTTCTGGGTGGGTCTGCCGGGTAAAAACATTAGTTCACAGTAGGTTTATCAGTATTGTGTCAATTGCTCAACGTCAATATCTGTATCAAAACAAAATCGCGGTTCTCCATTTGAAGATAACACAATCTGACCGCTCAATAGACGCCAGTCTCCACAATCATATGATGACAGCGTGAGATGCAGTAAGTACATTCGTTGTTACACTAGCAAGCCGAGCGGGAGTCGATAATGGCATCGGAAGGTCGCCAGTTGTTTTTGAGCAAACGTATTGTCGCTGAAAGTGAGACAATAGATGGAGGAGTGTTGGTAAATGATGGAATAATTGAGAGAGTCCTAACGAGATCAGAAGCTGATAAACTTATCGAAGGAAGCAATGGAAAGATAAAGGTAGGTAACATTTCTTAAGAAATCGATACATATAGGTAATCATCAAAATGTACTGATAGTATGTGTAATCTATCTTTGTCATTGAATATGAGTAATGTATTAGGCAGTGATAGATAAATCATTAATTATTAAATTACTTAGATAGGTTATAAATAGACAATACATAATTATAATAAGGTAATTCATTTGTGTATCACATCATTATGGACAGAAAATATTTGATTGTTTGTTTGCATTGATTAGGCTCCGAAACTACTGGGCCGATTTTCTAAATTCTTTCACGGTATAGAAAGCTATCTGCTGGTGGTGAAATATTTATGCGGACGAAGTCGCGGCAAATTGGTTGGTGATATAATTAATTCGCCATCAAAACTTAATGTTAGTAAAATAGTATATACTTTACTTGCTCCATTCAGCTCTTTGAGATTTTGTAGTGTGAGTGATATAATAGTCATATAGTATGATAGATAATAAGGTTATTTACTAGCCATACAAATTACAATACATACGTAGGTATAAAACACTTGTTTTATTTATATTTCGTTTTGAGTAATACTAAAAACTACCAAAATTATTGTCAACTAGCTGTTACCCGCGGCTTCGCCCGCTTCATTTTCAGTATCCTTACCTATATGTGCAAGGATAAAAATTTGCGAAAAATTTCACGATGATCGGTTCAGTATACATATAGCGTAATAAACAAACAAACGCACTTTCGCATTTATAATATTATATATAAATATATACAAAATAAGCAGGGATTTTGCGTAGCTGTGATAAATTTAGATCGCAAGGACAGAAAATACTGGGTGATAAATACCGTAGTCGTATGAAAAGTGTCGAAATTTTTTGAATTTCCACCATTGGTCGCATAGGCAAGGTTGTTTATATTGACGGGCTGATTTGATGGTTGGATGGACACTGTGTTTATCCTAACATCCTGTATAAGTAATAAAATATAAGTACATAGAAAAAGCGTTAGTAGCTTCCACTTAGCGTTGCTATTACGCTAAGCACTTGTTTTGAGCTACGTTGTGTGGTGGATGTGACATGACTCACAAGTACTTACGTAGAGCTGCAGTTTCACATAAGATTCTAATATGTTTCAGGTGGTTGACGGTGGTGAATTGGCTTTGATTGCCGGAGTAGTGGACTCACATGTCCACGTCAACGAACCTGGCCGTACAGCATGGGAAGGATTCCAGACTGCTACCAGCGCTGCAGCTGCTGGTGGTATCACTACTATCGTCGACATGCCATTGTAATTAAATATTATCATTTCCATTCATCCTCTGTTTCCCAATTAAAAAGAATTATCAAAATTTGACTACTTTTGAAAAAGTTATGCATGGACATACATAAAAAATACATACACGTCGATTTGAGAAACTTCTCGGTGTTTTCGGTTGGAAATGGCAACCTGTGCATATTAATACCTATACACAGAACCATAAGTGTGCATCATGATATTTTGGCATGTAATGAGAAAATTTGTAACCTCCATCTTCGGAATCGTAACCGGTTTTGCATCAAATTGATGTTGTATTGCGTTTTTTGTGCACTTGCTTGTCCTTATTTTCTTTATAATACTTATACGTACGAAAAATATTTCAAACTGGTTTTACAAATATGCAACTACCTTTTGATCTCTGATATTTAAGAGCTGGGGTACGGTTTTTGAAATTTTGCCGTTCGCAAGCGAGTGGTTTTCGTTCGAACACGAATGGTTAGATAAAATAAAATAGTACCCCTGGGCACTTGTCTGGGTTATTATGTGTGTATCTGTGAAATAATGGAGAGATTTGCCGTTGCCTTCTCGTACCTTGTGACCCACTCCTCTGCACCATTGATGGTGCAGGACAATGGTGCATACGGTACAACAGTATACAATATTATAAGTATAGCATTCCCTCAAATACATGCACATATACATACAAATTTAGGATAGAGACTTGCACTAGTTTTAGTTTAGGTACCTAGAGTACCTTCATCATCATCATAATCAGGTCTTTATTATTTTCCACTGCATAATTTAATAATAATAATTTCAGAAATTCCATCCCTCCCACAACGACACTGGATAATCTAAAAACAAAAGCCAAATCAGCTGATGGACATATTTACGTAGATGTCGGGTTTTGGGGTGGAGTCGTCCCAGGTAATCAGGTAACTGATGGTATTTCAACAAAACAAATTTTAATATTAGTGTCAATTAGACACTAATCTTAAAAAGCTTTCCAAAATGTTGATCGAGATTGTTTATTAATACGGTATTCTAATGAGAATAGACAGTTAAGTAAGGAACTTAGCTTTCCAGGTTACGCCAGCCAAACTGCTGACAGAAGCGATTAACTACAATTTATTTTTCAGGATTCCCTGCGTGATCTAGTAAAAGCTGGTGTGGTGGGATTTAAATGTTTCCTCTGTCCGAGCGGAGTTGATGAGTTTCCAAACGTGACAACGAAAGATCTCAAAGAAGCTTTTGAAGCCCTTGAAGGGACAGGCTCTTTGTTAGCGGTAAATTTGTTTAAATGTAGCTGGTTATTAAAAAATGAATTTTACTAAGAACTAAGTTTATGCTGGCGACAAGCGGGTTTGCCGCGCAGTTTCGTCAAACCGATGTAGGTACTTACTTCGTTTCTTAGAATTTATATTAACTTATTTTTAATTAGAAAGCTGTACCTACAATTTACTTACATCACTTTACAAATTACAAATTATTACTCCGTAACTTAAAGTTTCATACGTAATATACGGTTTAATTTTCCAGTTTCACGCTGAAGTTGAGGAAGATAATGAGCATATCAAGAAGAAAAAGGTGAAGAAAGGTAGGTATGAAGAAATAATCTTGCAATAAATTACTTTTACGCTTTTCTATAGAAATATATGTTTGCTGGATATTTCCATTTATGTTAAGTATATATTTTTGCTTACTGATTTCTTTCAGATCCCGAAGAGTATAACACTTATTTGGAGTCGCGTCCATCGTCTATGGAATTAAATGCAATATCGCTTATTACCAGTTTTCTGGATAATACCGAGTAAGTCTCATCAATCTGATTCTGATCTATCTACCTAGCATGAAAGTATCTTAGATTTAAACTTACCCTCACGTTGTTTGTTGTGGTCAATAAGAGCATGATAATGCTGATGACGATGACAATTAAGATATTTATTGTAGCGTTCGAGTCCACATCGTCCATGTATCAACAGCAGACGTAGTTCCAATGCTAGAAAAAGCCCGCAAAGCTCGCCTGGCGGCTGGCTACGAGGGCTGGCAGGGCGGCATCACGGCCGAGACCTGTCACCACTACCTCACGCTTAGTGCCGAGGAAATCCCTCGAGGCCACAGTGAATACAAATGTGCTCCTCCTATTAGGAGCGAAGTGAACAAGGTATATTATACGAACCCAAATTAGTCGGGAAGAGTATCAAAACTTACGCCGGAATCTTCTTTTTCTTCACCAGGTCTTTGATGA
This sequence comes from Rhodophaea formosa, assembly GCA_963082605.1. Taxonomy (NCBI): domain Eukaryota; kingdom Metazoa; phylum Arthropoda; class Insecta; order Lepidoptera; family Pyralidae; genus Rhodophaea; species Rhodophaea formosa. The sequence goes on from OY720209.1 coordinate 11,392,606, forward strand.
TCTCCACTGCAGGAGCAGGACCCTCTCTGTACTACCAGAGCCATATATTAGCCAGAGCAGTCAGAGAGTATTTGGCCTACACTGTCCGCGCTGGACTGAGTTGTGCACTGGGTTGGAGAGGTCTCTTTGATGTTTATAAGCTTTGTTTAGCTTGTGTTTCCTAAGTAGCCTTCTACGACATCCACGGAAAGACTTGGACTGGTCCTATTCTACTCTGCCAAGAACCTAAAATATAGTCTATGTTACTCGGAATTAGACCACAAATTTTCTATAACTCTTACATCCGAATCAGTTGAGGCATTTAGAAACATACCTACATGCTCATTTACATACATAGAATGAGTTCGGAAAACATTTTCTTTTTATTTTTAGTCTTTTGTTAGTCGTGTTAAAAATATTTAAGTTCCCGGAAAACTTAATCCGTAATTTTATATAAAAATGTAATTTGCTAACTGGACTGTAAATAATTTTAACTATTTAATAACGCTGCTGGAGACAGCATAATATTTTATTATGATGATTTTATTATTTACAGGAAAAACTGTGGGAATATTTGTTAGAGGAAAAATTGGACATGGTCGTTTCAGATCATTCGCCGTGTACCCCTGACCTTAAATGCAGCAACAATTTAGCAGCTTGGGGAGGGATATCCTCAGTGCAATTCGGTGAGTCAGTTTTCAGAGAACTTCATAACTTACGGTCCCGTCTGACAGAATCAAACCTATTACCCTTATGCTTTTTCATATAACTGTTTCATATATAGAAACAAATTATTCAAATATAGGTAGGTAGTGTAGTCCTACTGTACGTTGTGAACTTGTGTCGTTAGATACTAACTATATATATATATATATATATATATATATATATATATATATATATATATATATATATATATATATACATCTTGAAGGACATGTTGCGTCCTACATGGCGTTATTTACCGATGATGCTGCGTCCCACTGACTTTGTGCGTCCGGAATACGGACGCAAGATTGACCGACTCTCATTTTTAGCCCAAGGGTCCCTTATGATCATTAGAATGCAGGGGCAAAAAATTGGCATGGACGTAATTCCATCACTACAATGCCTTTTAGCGTATAATATAGTTCCGCCATCGTCCGACTGAAATTTGGAGGGCGCTAGTATTCAGCGTATAATTTACCACGTATACTTTCAGTTCACTTCACCGATCTTATCATGTCCATTGAATATCGTACTTTATTTGTAAAGTTTTTATCATGTTTTCGTGACAACAATCTTGCGTCTCTTAAATGTCCTTAAACGGGCACTAGATACGGTGTCTGAGGGGCCTATTTGGGGTTCACGAGGGACGCATGGCACGGGGCGCGGGGCGGCGGGTTTCAGCGCGCTCGCGTGCCGTAGTTTGGTGCAAGGATTCTTAAATTGGCAAACCGTAAGTACTTACTTTTTACTTCTTAAATTAAAATTATAACACGATTTATCTTATTATAATACCTAAAACATCTAGCTAGTTAGTACCTTCTTACATTTAAACATGTTGTCTGTTAATATTATTTTTTCTTGTTTTTGTTTGCTTTTAGGTCGAGGGTATTTAAAATGATGATGATGATGATCTGTTTTGTTTTCAGAGAGACAGGAAGAAAAAGAAAACCAACCAGAAACCTTACATGAGGTACCTACGTATGTTTTAACTTAGATAAAACACGACTTACGTACACACATTTTTTATACATACTTACCTGTCCAACTCCGGAGTTACCTGTTTACCGGCCTTACCAGCCTGTGCCTCTGAGCTTACCTGTTTATACATACTTACCAATCCGTCTCTGATTTACCTATGTAGACGTACTTACCTATCCAATTTTGAATTTACCTGTTCACATCAGCCTGTGTTGGTTCGAGTTTTTCCCAGCTGAATACCTAATAGCTACTGCTGGCTATTCATTAACTTTACATTAGTCTCTCTTAAAAAAAGAAAAAAGTACCTATGATGTCTCGTTCATCTTCAATTTCTTCTTTTAGTGTTGTTAATCATGAATTTTATTGTATGTTGTTTGTTTACAGGAACTGTTGTGTTTCCTGTTTACAGGAATTATCTGATTCAAAATCTGGTTCAATATCTGACTTTTCTGCGACATGTTCTAATTACACTCCAACGAGACCGGGGAGAGAGTCCGGGGATAGGTAATTTTGATGTTCAGCAAGGGATAGACAACACTTATATCACTAATCAAGTTGTTACCTTCATATTAACGAAGCAACAATAGTAAAGTGCAACAAAATATAATAAGCTTTTTTTTTGTTGCAGACCAGTTCTGATGATTCTTTTCTTTGAATTTGGAACTTCGAATAATTTTACGTCATTAGAATGTGTTTCGAACTTCGATTCATCGGTCAAGGAGCCTATTTTTTATTTATTTATTTCATATCATCATGTCACCTTACAGACTAGCCAATACATAACATGAGAAAAGTTTAGTATCATATTAATTACATTTGCTTTACATAGCCTCTTATTTGTTACCATGTTACAAAGATATGTCATTACTGCTCTATCAAATTCGGCCAATGTACATTGAAATAGATCTATATCTCGGGACACTTAATTCATTATTTTTATAGCCCGCGTCATTTGAGCGTATTCTAATAATTGTGTTCTAGCAGTGGTGACCCTGAACAATCTCGTTCGTATTTCCTGTCGCAGCCTTTGGTTTGGCACTACTAAACTAAGTGATTCCAGTATCGCCATGTTAGTCAACTTTCCTCGAAATACCCTAAACACGTATCTTACCAACGCCATATTTCGTCGCACCTCCAACCTGTCGTATCCGACCATTCCTAGTACGAATAGGGATGGATACATGAGCGGGTAGAAAGGATGCACGCTATACTGCCTGAATTACCTTTTTAGAAATTTCTATTATGTGGTCTCGAAATGTAAGGTCTTGCGCTATTATTACTCCAAGATCCCGTAAACTGTCGACTCGAAGTATTTCTTCTCCCTCTATACTGTATCTATATACTGTAGGTTGATTGGATTTCGTGCATGTCATTACTTTACATTTTGCCGTGTTGAATTCCATTTTATTTAATCGAACCCATTCCACCACTCGGTTGATGTCTTCTTGTAATTGATGGCAATCTTTCAGTTCCTTCACAGCCATGAACAGTTTCAAATCATCTGCAAAAAGTAGACAACGCGCATGCTTCACCACCGCTGGGAGGTTGTTTATCATTAGAATGAATAACAATGGACCTAAGTTACTGCCTTGGCTGACTCCTGTCAATGTGGCATACGGCTCTGAGGTGTAGCCTGCATATTCTACGTATTGTCTCCTATTGCGTAAATAACTTGCAAAGAATTTCCGCAGTTTTGGAGTAACTGTGACATTAGAACATCATTGTCCACCCAATCGAAAGCTTTCTTAAAATTAAAGCTTGACACGTCTACTTGTGCACCCGGCTTTGCATCCAATGCTGGTGTAGTGTAATTCATGAATGCCATGAGATTTGAGTTCGTGCTACGTCCTGGGCGGAAACCATGTTGAGCCTCGCTTAAGTGTGGTTCTACTTGGGGGGCAATACTGGTACTTAATGCTGTCTCAAACACCTTTGAAAATGTAGACAATACTGTTGCTGGTCGGTGCCCACTAACCTCTGTTCCTAGTCCGCCTTTTAGCACCGGTGCTACTCGTGACATCTTCCATCCCTCTGGGTACGTACTCATCTTCAAACAAAGGTTAAAAATGAAGTATAATGGGCGTGCCAATACTGCTATGCAATCTTTAACCACGTACGGAGGTATTCCATCTGGGCCTACGGATTGTTTGTTTTTCAGGCGTTCGATTGCTTCGGTAACTTCCTTTAACGATATTTGGTCTACTGTACTCTTCTTCCTAGTTCTGGTGATTCCAAGACTGCCATTTCAGGATCCAATTTAGGCACTATTTTCCCATATACTGACATAAAATAGTTTGCGAATTCTTTGGCTCACTCCTTTTTTGTCAGTGTTTCACCATTTTAGGTAATATGAGTTTTGTTCCTACTGGCCCGCTTCTCTTTTACTAACTTCCAGAAGGATTTTGGCTCTTTCCTCAGTTGCTCCTCTTTCTGATTCTGGTATTTTGCAAACTGTTTTTTGATTTGGTTTTTCACAGTTGATCGGTAATATGCAAATTTTTGGTATTCTTCCTGGGATTTGCTTTTTTTGTATGCTTTATGCCATTTTGCTTTTTCTTTGAATTTCATTTGCCTTCTCTTTTATTTCCATTGTGTACCATTCTGGATAAACATATTTGCTGTTGGACTGTTTTTCCTTTGACCTGGGTACACAGTTGTCTAAAATCTCGTATATTTTGCAGTATAGAAAGTCATAAGCCTCCTGTACATTTTTCTTTTCGTATAGTGGAGTCCAGTCCGCTGTAGCCAAGGTCACATACAATAAGTGAAAGTCTGCTTTTTTGAAATTCCACCTTAGTTGTGTTTCCTGTGCTTGCCTTCCTCTTTTATGTGACTAATTCCGCTATATGTAATTAATCTTAATTATTTATAGCGAAATTAGTCACATAAGCGGTTCGCCATGTAGTGTTTTGTTTCAAATATTTTTACTTTGTTAATGCTACCAATGTTTAAGATTCTTCTAATTATGTTTGAATTGATGATTAATACCCGGTTTCTGAGGTCCGAATCAGCTGTTTATTTATTCCATAACTTTATCTGATGTTTAGCTGTCATTAAACTTTGTTTAAAAACGATTTTACTGACATAACTGCAATTACATAAGCAAATGCCTTTTTGCAAAGCATTATAAACAAAGGACTTAATAAAGAATTAAAAAGGTTGTATGTTTATCGAATAAATAATTAATGAAGAGATATCTAACAGCATCAGAAACCGGGCATGAGACATTTAGTTGTAGCCACTGATTTATTTTAATTATGATATAAAAATACATGTTCCTTTGTAATGAAGACTGATTGATGTTCATAATTATGTTTATTTTGTTATAAGGCAAAGGCAGAGCCCATTTATGTTTCATTCTTTAATATAACTAAAATTGTTAAAACGTCAGTTGAAATGTTTTGATTTTTATGTTTAGGTACCCATTTTTTTTTTACAAAATTTTAAATTGAAAGAGAAGTTGCAGATGGAGTTTAGGTTGTAAATGTAGTTTACATTTCTTTTAAGTAGATATCTAAAACAAGAATGACAATATTGAGTTGATAAAAACCCTACTGATTTCTTTTAATTATAATATAAAAAAAACACATGTTCCATTGTAATGAAGACTGATTGATATTCATCATTCAGTTTATTTTGTTACTAGGCAAGGCAGAGCAAAATGTTTATTATTATGTCAATGTTAAATTGCATTGATTTGTTGATTGAAAAGTTATTATGTTCAGATACACATTTTTTGTAAAATTTAAAATAAAACATTAAATGTTTTATATTACGATATGCCTTTTAATCCGTATATTTACTTGCATAAATATGACTAGGTACTATTATATTATTCGTATCATGAAACTTCCTCTTTCTACCTTTGAACCTACATGTTCACACCAGCCTCTGCCTCTAAGCTTACCTGTTTATACATACTTACCTGTCCAACTCCGGACTTACCTGTTCACACCAGCCTGTGCCTCTGAGCTTACCTGTTTATACATATTTACCTGTCCAACTCCGAACTTACCTGTTCACACCAGCCTGTGCCTCTGAGCTTACCTGTTTATACATACTTACCTGTCCAACTCCGAACTTACCTGTTCACACCAGCCTGTGCCTCTGAGCTTACCTGTTTATACATATTTACCTGTCCAACTCCGGACTTACCTGTCCACAACAGCTTGTGCCTCTGAGCTTACCTGTTTATACATACAAACTTACCTGTCACTCGTCAAAAATGATTATATTGCTTTTTAAGATTTTGTAGACCATCAAAGTGAAAATACCTACGCTATATTGTCACTTTTGTATGCTAACTATTAATTATTTATTTATTATCTGTGCCTGGAGTCATTATAAGCCCTTATATAGGTGGAAGCCTCTTGGCTGATAAGCTGGATACAATAATTCAAAAACAGTATTCGGAACCAATCTGAATTCAATAGTAGATGGATGTCATTTAGTTATTATAATCATTATGATATATGCAGAGCATTATACGGAATTGATTTAAACATACAGTTGGATGGAGGCGGGAATGTGCATGCAGTGTTTTAAACGTATACGGAGATATTCAGTGTGCAAGAAAGATTTAAGAGTGAACGGACGCACTAATTTAGTTATTCGGAACCAATCTGAATTCAATAGTAGATGGATGTAATTTAGCTATTATAATCATTATGATATATGCAGAGCATTATACGGAATTGATTTAAACATACATTCGGATGGAGGCGGGAATGTGCATGCAGTGTTTAGTAGGTATTCGCAGGTATTCAGTGTGCAAGAAAGATTTAAGAGTGAACGGACGCACCAATTCAGCTAGAAATATTTAATTTGAATATCACCATTTAACGTTTAAATGAAATTTGACGTCGACTACTGATATGATACTGATTAAAACATCTTACATACGCATTGAAAACATTAAATATGTCACTACATTCAGTGGACGCCGCAGGGTGGTAGTTTGTAAAGACGCTAGAAGTCCTTCGCGATTTATATATATATATATATATATATATATATATATATATATGTGTGTTGCAGGGATATTATAAAACTCGTGATATTATAATTTCACTAGTAACATTATAATTACACAGATTATTGTCAATCGTTTGTATTACTTACAATTTAACGGGCTAGTTTCAGTACCATTATAATTTCACTAGACCGATGCAGTAAAATTGTAAGGCAGTGATATTTTGACAAAAACACTGGTTTATGAAAGCCGTTAGATTTATAGAGCGATCGCTGATTGGTCCGCATTCGTTACCACCTGACCAACAAGTACTAAACATAGAGTTAGTAAATAAAAAACAGATTTTAGAAAATATTTTTTTAATTTAACTTGTCTCTTTTTATAATTCTATCTATACTATAAAATATGCTGAAAAAGTTATAACGCTTACTAATCAAATCATAACTTTAATAACTAGCAACTAGCAACTAAAATAACTAACAAGCTTAATAGTACGTAATACTGGTAAGTAGTAACATTTTAGTCACTAGCATCAATTTTTGGATTTGAATAAAGTTTAATTAATAAAAATAAATGAATAATAATTATGTACTTTTTGTCAAAATAGGTTACTTAAAAAGTTGGTATGTTACATAATTGAGCAAGTAATTCAAATGACATAACAAATAGAATAATAAATTAATAACAAATTGACCAATCAGAACACGTGGGGCTCCCACCACAAACGCAACTCATAATAAACCTAGATTTATTGTAATATCACTATTGCGGCCCAGTGAAACTACAATAACTCTGAAAAGAGCCCGTGAAATTATACGAACCAGACGTTATTGACAATAATCAGTGTAATTATAATTTCACTAGAGAAATTATAAAGTCACGTTTTTGACAAAATCCCTACGACATATGCATTTCATAGATAGTTTACTTTATTAATATTAAGACTGATTTTTAAATTTCGTACCCCTATAGAAAGCTAATTTATCTATGGGTGACATAGGCTATAATTTATATGGACGATGTTGTGGGTTAATTGCTAGTTCGTATATACAGGTAAACATCCAAGACCCCGGTCAATCCGATTGCTGTCACAACTCATAACAATAGAGTAAGAAAATTCGTGTTTTTAAATATTTCAGGTTTATCACTATTTTGGACAAATGCGAGTAAACGAGGTCTAGACTTGCAAGTTGTTAGCAAGTGTTTAAGTTTGAATCCCGCCAAGTTGTGTGGCCTACAGCACCGAAAGGGGGCTCTAAAACCTGGTCTTGACGCCGACCTCGTGTTTTTCGACCCTGACGCCACTTTTGTGATCACAGCTGACAAAATACGACATAAAAATAAGGTATTGTAAACGAAAATTAGTTCTATTTGCATGATAAATAAAAAAATGTACGCTCACCACAGAGTATTTTTTACTTACACGTGATCTTGTTCTGTATCTATACACTTTTTAAAATTTCAAATTTCAATTAATGTTTTATGCATGTTCTAGGCTCACGTAACTTGAAAACAAGAAACTAAACGGGCTCTGAAGCTCTCTCTCTCTTCCGAGCGTTATCCCGGTGGCATCCTTAGCTGGAGTGGTTCGGGGCCCGGGGTCCACTTTCCGGCTTTTTTTTCCTTTTCGCATGGTCTTTAGCAGCCTCCGTGGTTCAGTGGTTAAGGTGTTTGCCTTGTTGACCAAGAGGTCGTGGGTTCGATTCTCACGGGAAGCATACTTTGTCAAGTTGTTTCCAGTTTGGTTAGGACATTGCAGGCATGAATCACCTGATTGTCTGATAAGAAAGATGATTCCGTGCTTCGGAAGGCACGTTAAGCCGTGGGTCCCGGCTGCCATCAGGCAGTTGTTAAAAGAACCACGTCAGAGGCCGAGAGGCGGTTCCGAAGAACTCTGACACCAGGGTGTGCATGGTCGACTGACCGTGTAACCTACTCGAAATGAAAATGATGGTCTTTAGTATCCTTGCTTGTGATACCATTGGCACACATATCCTCCTTAACGACATTAAGCCAGCACTTCTTGGGTTGCCTCCTTCCGCCGGGGCGCGGAGTAAGTGGCATAGCTAAGGGCTCTAAAGCAGCTGGTGGGGCAAAGGATATATAATATTACACAGTGATTCTCTATTATTAACTGCCTTAGGACAAAGGCGCTTCTTTTTGGGCCAGAAAAGCTTGATTTTTTAAAAGCTTTTATTTAACTTGTCCTGTTAGTTTGTCCAGGAGGGTGAAATCTTGTAACTCCATTTTGGAGTACTTATACTTTACCGATTGAGTTGCAATTATGTGTCATTGTGTAAATCGAATGACAATTCAATATTTGGTACCAGACCTGATCAGGTGATCAAGAAAAATTTATTCGTGTTTTGGGCACATTTGATTGTCATAAGCATTTTACAGAATCAATTGATCGTAATAACCTTAACACAAAAATTAAAAAAATCGAAAGAATCTTTTTCCGCCGCAACTGCTTTGCACCCTCCACCAGTTAATGCTTGGAACGGCCAAGTTTTAGCTTGCCCTGCGGAAAACCTCTCAAGAATTGGCCCCGAAACAAAAAAGTGAGGCTCAATATACTGAATTACTAGTAAAACATCAGTTTCATCACCGGAGACATAGCTAACATTAACAATAATGTTTGTTCTAAGGGCCTTCGCTGTGTTAAGCGGGCGCCCGACGCGGTTGTCCGCGCCGTGCGCCCCCGACGCGGATAACGTAGCGGCGCTCAATGAATTTGTAGAAACACCTCCGCTCGCGTGCGACGGTTGACCCGCCTCACGCAGCGCTGCTCTATGAGATGACATGAAACAAGCACGCGGAGCGGACGTACGCGCCGTGCGCCCGCTTAACGCAGCGAACGCCCTAAGTGTTTTGACATCAATCAGTATATATTTTTTTAAGCTTCTTCTAATTTCGTGGAACCCGAATTCGATCTCCGGCCAGGTGATTATGAAAAACGATCTTTTTGTGATTGGCCTCGATTTTGGATATTTATCTATACATATAAATTTTTAATAAAAAATTAAGTATTGTTGAGTTAATACGTCATAAGTGGACTTTTATCATAGAATCAATCTGTGTGATTTGTCCCTATACGAGTATATTTATTTAAGTTTTTGTTTTCAGTCGCGACATTTGCGGTGTTTTACAAGTAACCCTGTATACATATGTGTCATCTTACAGCAAATGATGTATTTGATGATATACCTCTTATGAATTGTTAATAAATATTTTCTTGTTATAGTTAACACCATACTTGGGCAGAGAACTGAAGGGCGTGGTGAAGCAAACATACGTTCGTGGGCAACTTATCTATGATGAAGGGAATCTCTCAGATAAACCCTTAGGAATATTGCTGTTGAATGATTAGTACTGCTTTAAATATAAAATAAATTACAAATTAAACATTTTCGTTTTTCTCTTGACCTTCTTATGTATAGGTAAACTGCTGCAAAACAAAAAAATAAAGAAGTACAATGTCCCAGCTTGCCTCTTCATAGTTTCCTACTACATAGCTTAGGTTATATAAAGTCTAGATATACTCTGATAGCCTAAAAGCTTAGAATTGTGTCCTCTTAGACTATGATGCAAACACATAGCTACCGACTAGTTTCGGATTTGATGGTATAGGTACATTTACTGCTAACAAAAAGCTGTCACAAACACAAGCATTGAAGAATTAGCCAGTTTTATAATCATTGAAATAAAGGCTTTACGGAGGCTGTACAGTATATAGTCAAAGCTAAATAGAGAGGCCTCACAGTAGAAACTAAGAAAACAATAGTAGGTAGAAAAAACAACCTATCCTATTCGCTAAGATATTACTCAACGACCTCCAACTTAAAATGCTTTTCTTGGGATGTAAATGAAGTCAAGCGAAAACAGATGATAATAGCTGTTCAATGCATGAATAATTGTAACATTGAAACCAGTCATTCCGGAATGCTAAGTTCAGTTCTACTTAATTGTTGTTTAAATTGTGTTTAATTGTTTTGTATGTACGCTACTAATGAATGAACTCGTTATTTATATATATAGGACGTCATCAACCATAATTATTAGTAAAAGATGTTGACAAGAGATCAGAAGAATAAATGTTTAAAAAATTTAAATATAATTTATGATTATTATAATGTCTAACTTATTGACAATTACAGATTATGTATCATTTTAGTTAATGTATTTTGATATTTGTAAGACTATGAAATTATATTCTTAATCAGATATAGGGTAGTGTTTCATTACCTTTATGAGCCATTCTTAATTTCCTTGATTAGAACAAAACCATCTATACTTTTTAAACTCGAGCATAAAGTTAAATCAACAAAAGCAGTAACAACTCTTAGAAAATCTTAGCTGAATATTTTATATTACAGATTGATACAAATAAATAAATAAATTTACCTATAAGGACAAATCACAAAAGTTGAGCTAGCTCCTTAGTAAGTTGTGAATTTGTGTGCTAAGTCTACTGTCTACTATATTTAATAGATACTTATATCGATATACATTCAAGACAAATCCATACTGATATTATATAAGTAGATCCGAAAGTAATTTTTTCTAGCTGTAACTTATCACCTTTTCATATTCTATAATATGAAATTTGATTAGCTTGAAATCCTGGTATTACCAGGGTATCCGTATCGTACCCAAGGTTAAGGTAAAGGGGACCATTTTAAAGTATACTATGCTGAATTTGAAATTTAGTAGCTCATACTCTACTCATATAATCTACTCATTATAAGTAGCAATCGCGAGCTATAATCGATTTCTATTATTAAATTAACTTGTTGCCATTGCAAAGGTTTAGTTGCTTCGGTAGGATTACCTCCGAATTTATAATCATGGACCAAGCAAAGACAGACGCTGCAAACGATTAAATATATATGTCGACAACGGCTGGACAAATATGTACAAAATATTCGGTAAGTACTTAGTACCAACTACGAATTTGTACCAGTCGCTGTTGAAACAGCTGGCCCGTGGTGCGCCGAAGCAAAATCATTCATTAGAGAGATAGGGCGCCGTTTGAGGGATAAAGGTTGTGACCACCGCTCCGGATGGTATCTGATCCATAGGATATCCATTGCCATTCAAAGAGGCAATGTTTCTAGCGTGATGAGTATTAGTGAGCCGGCACTTTCCGGGGTGGTATATTTGATTCATTATTTTGGTAGTTTTAGTTTTTTTTGTACTTAGTTTTTTTATCATTTAGTTAAGTATAGGTTAATTGTTTTAGTTATGTATTATTAATAATAAATTGCATAGATTAAGATAAAGACATTATAATGGTAGACCTATTTAAAATTTTATATTTATATTAGACTCTTTTGTTTGGGTATGTCTCCACCCTTTCATCCTTCAGTGGTGTTAACAACCATCCTTGTCATGTCATCATCATATCTACTTATTACATGTTCGTACCAACGCAGTTTGCTCCCTCGCATTTTGTCCTTTTTAGAGGTCCGTAGTATTATAGTTACGCCATGTCTGTCTGTCTGTCCGTCTGCGGTTTTACTCAGAGATTTTAAGTACTAGAAAGCTGTAATTTGGTATGGGTATGTTTATTAATTATGCCAAAAAAAAGTGGTGGAAAAAACTTTTTTTGAATATATAACTACATCTAAAATGAGAGCAATTTTTTTTCTTTTAGTTCTCTACTAACACATCGTGTGTATTTTTAAATAGGACTTTAAAAAAAGTATTGAGAGGTTGAGTTGTTGTGACATTTTTTTTGATTTAGGGATACGATCTAAAATATTTAGTAGGGTGCAAATTTTTGTTAGAGGTAAGTCTCCCCCACTTCTATCTGCTAAATAGGCCACTCATTGATATCGCAAACGCGCATGTATCGGCGATTTTTTATATGTTGTAGAGACTACTTAGAATAGTCTACACCCAAGTTTGCAACTTTTTTAACCCTGTGCTACTCCTGCCTGGGGGGCCCGAAAGTATGGGACTTTTTTCAGTTTTTACAAAAAATCCTGCCTGCCTGATGCCTCTTTCGGGTATTTTTGTGGTATGTAAAAATAGGCATGATTTGACAAGGTATGACTCAATAACTATAAGCAACTGAGAGTTCAATATAAACTCAAATGATAACTTTGTCATTTATATAAATTCCATGAAAAACAAAGTTATCTTTGCTGGCAAAAAAATATAGATGTTTTTGCATTATGTACAGTGCAATTTATGCTCAACTTCTTGAATTCGCAGCGGCCAGAAGTGCAGGACTACAACTATTGCTTACTTTCCATCTCGATTAAAATTTTCTAATAGTCCTACTAACTATGCCTGTATGCTTATTTAGGCAAGTTCGAAGCGGAGCAAACAAACATTCGTAAGACAATAAAACGTCTTTTCAACAAACATAGTTTATTTATTTGGGAAAATAAGTCTGTCTTCAATATTATCTCATCTGCAAAACAATGTAGTAGTCAATAGCAACTCTAGGCGTAGGCCACACCGTCAGCTAAGCTAACTGAAACTATTTGTACTCTGCTCATTGATTCATAATCCTGTATTGTTTCTCTTGTTATTTCTATTATGATGAGCTCCGTGGCGCAGCGGTCAACACGCTTGCCTGCAGCATGGATGGTCCCGGGTTCGATCCCTGGTCAGGTCAAGATGGAAAATTATCTTTTTCAGATTGACATGGGTCTTGGATTTTTATCTATATAAGTATCTATAAAATATGGTATCGTTAGTATCCCATAACACAAGTCTCGAACTTACTTTGGGGCTAGATCAATCTGTGTGATTTGTCCGTAGATATTTATTTATTTATTGTCCCTACCTATGAAAATATAATATTATTTATATACCTAAAATATACAGATATCTTCCGTTACTATACCTAATCTTAGTTAAAACCTAGGTAGTTTTAGTTTACCTAGGTAGATCACTTGGTGCCTAATACCTTAAGGGTGGGCTGACAGAGCAGAGACATGGGGTATTTTTATTTTGTACCTCGCAGAGTTGACCGAGCTAAGCCAAACTAAGTTTAGTTAGTGGTGTGGCTTGCTCTCGATTTTCTTCGTTTTCATAGCGACAGTTTCAGTTTTTCATCGCGCGCGGCTCGTAACAACGCAAATCATGATTAAGTTACAATTATTTTTATTAGTTTTGGTACTTAGTGAGTGTCGCTGTTGATATTTAATTAACATAATTTAGTAAACAACAAGTTAATCAAATATGTTTATTTTTTTTTATTATTTTAGCGGGAACTTGCAGCAGTATAATAAATATAACAAAGTTGCCGGGAAAACAATTATTCATAAGCAAGAGAGTGATAACGGAGACTCAAGAGTTCGATGGTGGCGTACTGATTGATGAAAATGGACAAATTGAAGCATTGCTCACCAGGGAATCCGTGAATGTTATCTTATCTTATCCCATGAATTACCAGGTAAATTTTAAATAGGTACCTAACATAACTAATGTTCCATAAAAATATATATAAAACTCTGCTGCCTGTGACTCCGGTTGCATGGACTTCAATTATATCGTGCAATCTAATTTTGCCTCTTCAATGTTGAAAAATCCTTTTCAGCGACTCATCATTTTATCATCAACTATACCTCAAGCATTTCCCCAGACTCCCCGCTGTGTTCCCGTTGCCGCTTTATTCGAATGATTTTTGTTTGACATATTTTTATATTGAAGAAACCTCCATGTTAGTTGAGTATCTAGAAGGTTGCTCCAGCGCGATTTTCTGATGGCTAAAATTTTGGAGACTATTATACAGGGCATTTCATTATTAAGTTTTACTAAGAATAATTACTTAGAAAAAAAAGGAAAACCGACTTCTACCGACTCTATACAACAATGGTTGTGGTAGTTCAATCAAAATAGAGGAACAACATCGTAATCAACTTGTCTTGATTCGCGAAAGAACTAAACAGAAATAAAATTAAACCAAACGGCATACCTCTGTACATTTTTTTTGGTTTTTGTTGATATTTTGCAAGCTGACGAGCTCCGTGGCGCAGCGGTCAACACGCCAGCCTGCGACACGGGGGTCCCGGGTTCGATCCCCGGTCAGGTCATGATGGAAAACGATCTTTTTCAAAATGACCTGGGTCTTGGATGTTTATCTATATAAGTATATGTCATAAAATATAGCATCGTTGAGTTAGTATCCTGCGACACAAGTTTACAACTTACTGTGGGGCTAGCTCAATTTGTGTGATATGTCCCTATATATTTATTTATTATTTATTTATTTTCTCAAAGAACTGGATACATTTCAATAAAAAAATTATAGAACCACTTTTGAAGTTCAGTCAAAACAGAGAAAAGAACGTTTTCATCAATTTGTCTTGATTCGCATAAGAATAAAATACAAGTAAGTTTAAACCGAACGGCATCCTTTAACGATTTTTTGGGTTCTTGTTTATTTTTTCAAAAAGTGCTAGATATATCGCAACAAAAATTTCATGGTACCACTTCTGGAGCATTACCTATCAAACAAAAAAAGAATCACTTCAATCAATCCATAACTAGCTAAGTAATTACGTGATTACTTAGCTAGTTATGGATCGACAAAGTTTAAACCAAACGGCATCCTTTTACAATTATTTTTGGGCTTTTGTTTATTTTTTCAAAAAGTGCTCTTTATATTGCGACAAAAATTTTATGGGATCATCTCTGGAACATTAACTATCGAACTAAAAAAGAATCACTAAAATCGATTGATAACTAACTGACTGAGTAATCGAGTACCTAACATACATACAAAAAAAAACATACAGACGAATTGAGAACGCTTTCCTTTTTTTTCAAGTTGGTTAAAAATTCACTTTTGCGTATACAATATTAGGGTCATATAGGTAAGTAATATACGAACACGCTGATTGCAAAACCACTTGACATATATTAAGAGCAATCTGTACATGATATGATATCAATAAAGAAATAATATCTAAGTGCGTGTCGGTCGGGAGTCGGGCCATGCACAGTTTAAGTTTTCATTACAGTTGCATGTCATTTTCTTAGTTGGTCGACTACCTATGTTAACTTTTTGACTTCTGAACCCTTCATAGCTGAGATAATTTTCCTTTATACTTCGTTATATATGGTACCAGCCTGAATTTTTCCACGTATCCATAAACTTTATTCTTATACTTTTTGTACTGCCGCTTCTGTCGGTGAGATTATACTTTTTATGTAAAAAATTAGCAATCGTTCCAGATAGTTGACGGTGGTGAACTAGCTCTGATGGCAGGCGTGGTGGACTCTCATGTGCACGTCAACGAGCCCGGACGCACCTCCTGGGAGGGCTACGTGACGGCCACACAGGCTGCGGCCGCTGGGGGCGTCACCACCATCATCGACATGCCTTTGTATGTTATCCTATGAAAGGTTTTTTTTGAGACTAATAGCGAAAAGGGAAAAATCCATCATGGACAACTGGGAAGGGATGCCCAGGTAGTGCTGGACTCTTACCGGAAAAAAACCCTTCCGCCAATCCTTTGACAGGTTTGCTCTGCAGCTGCTACAGCAGTCACGGGTTTATCCCTTTCTAGTAGCCCGCCCCAGCTTCGCTCGTGGTGCGACCCCTGGCACTCAGCGATCACCTACCAATCCAACGGTGTAAGATTTTTTTTATCGGCCCAGGTTCCTGTACTTCGCGCGTTAAACCAATCAAATAAACAAACTCTGCAGCTTTATAATATTAGTATTGATTGGTACTTGCACTGGATTAAATTATCGACTCATGGAAAACAAGCATTAACATCACTGGCAATAGTATACTCAAGGAGGCTTGGAAGGTTCACGGTTTATCCCGTATTGACTACTTAGTCACTCGCACTAGATCAAATTATCGTCTCATGGAAAAGCAACATCTCGGGCAAGAGCATAACCAAGGATACCGGTTGTAGAAACATTTACTACTTTTTACAGATAATATCAACTACCATGCTGTGTCAATTGAGGTCACCATGTTTGAGCTACCACAGCTTCATGTATCCTAACGAAAATAATTCAGAAAACACGCTTGGATGAAAAGAAGGATACTAAAGGAAAATGTCATAATATTTTATTAATGTTTTTAGAAATTCAATTCCGCCTACAACTACTCTGAAGAATCTGAAAACCAAAGCTTCTATAGCAAGGGAAGAGATTTACGTAGACGTTGGCTTCTGGGGTGGAGTCATACCAGGCAATGAGGTAACAAACAGCTCAAAACTTTCTAGTCTTATCTTACACAGCTGGAGATGGTATTTTTCCCAGGTGGGAAACAGGGCCTCTTTATTACTAGTACTACTTGCGACGCTTCGTGCATGCAACGAGCCGTTTTGAGCGAATATTATAGATTAGACTCGGCTCTGAATTTGTGCATATAAAATTATGCTCCTGTACCGCCGTCTAAATAAAAAAGACCTGATCAGAGATCTCATCTCTAATCAGGTCTTTTTAGTGTCCACTGTAGGAGGACGACCCTCTCTGTACTTTACTACCACAGCCAAATATTAGCCAGAGAAGTCAGAGGATTTGGCCTATACTCTTCACGCTGGCCAGACGGATTGGAGAGGTTTCTTTGATGTTTAGCTTGTGTTTCGTAAGTCGCCTTCTACAACATCCACGGGTAGACTTGGAGTGGTCCTATTCTACTTTGCCGGGAACCACACGGCTCAACCGCCACCGCTTATCATATGCACCTTGTCGTATGAAGATGAAGTAGATAACGTGTAGTGTACATCTGATTTCAGATAGAATTGCGAGACATGATCAGAGCTGGAGTGGTGGGATTTAAAAGCTTCCTGATTGACAGTGGTGTACCCGAATTTCCAAACATAAATCCTGAGCAGCTGAAAAACGTGTTCCAGGTGCTCAACGGCACGGGGGCGGTTTTAGCGGTAAAAGGAATAAAGAATAGTATCTATTACCTATCTATTTACATATCTGCTCTTTTATAGTTCTGTGATATTCTCAATCATTTTTGAATAAAGCTTATTATCTCAATACAATAGGTACGCGACAACCTTTGACTATATACTCTCTATCTTAAATGTCATGTGATCGAAGTAAAATGTCTATAAAGAAGAATAGACATAATACCTACCACTCAGGATATATTTATTAACCTAAGTATACGACCTAATTCAGGAGCATAATTAATTTACAGCTGGTAAATTAATTACACTCGTAAACATATTGATTAAAATTTCAGTTCCATGCAGAAGTAGACGTAGGGAAGACCACTAAATGCAACAGTAATACTACGGATTGTCCAGGTGAGTAAATAACAGGTGTCTTTTGTAAAATTTGCTGAAGGTATTCAAATAGAGATAGTCAAAAGTCAAAAACTCAAGAGGGTTATACAGAAAATAGGCATTTGCAGGCACTTTTTCACGTCTAATCACATTTAATTATGAATAGTAGCCTTACTTAGCCCTTCTTTCTCCCATTCTGTTAAATTACTAACCACCAGGAAAAAAATAACTGCTTAATATTTTATTCAAATGATCATAATAACACCCCAAATATTTAAATAACCCCATGGTGTTGTTACAGATCCAGATCTGTATAGCACTTATCTTGAATCGCGACCTGATGAGATGGAGCTCGAAGCCGTCTCGCTAATCGCAACTTGCATACCAAACACTGAGTATGTACGAGTATTTACTCCAAATTAATTTAGTTCTTAGTTTTTTCGCACACTGGCCACTAGCCACAATCGCCGCCATCTGAAGGAGCGTTTGGCGACCACCGGCGTCAACAATTGGCGGCGAGTCCATATAAGAAGTAAAAAATTTTAATGGTTGTGGTTGGTGGCCGCCGTGTGCGGCGACACTTATATCCACACTTTAACCTTTTCTCCTCGGCTATGATAAAGAACAAATTTTTAGTCCATGGTCTACCTATGGTCACTAATACTTTATGTTATTTTCATATTAACTACCTACTTGAGTTACGAGACGAGGTATGAATCAAACTCAGTTAAAAACCTGAATTTTTTCTACATTATTCTTATTTTGATACAAAATACTTTACATTTGGCTCTTGTCAGTGTCCATGTCCACGTAGTACACGTGTCTGCTGAAGGAGTGGTTCCGATCCTGGAGAAGGCTAGACAGGAGCGCGTGGCGGCCGGGTACGGCGGCTGGCGCGGCGGGGTCACGGCGGAGACCTGCCACCATTACCTGACGCTCAGTGCTGAGGAGATACCCCCAGGCCGTTCTGAGTTTAAGTGCTCGCCGCCTATCAGAAACATTACTAACAAGGTTTGCCCCACTATCTGACCTATAGTGTATATCAACTTTTAGCTGGAAACATAGCCGCGGCATCGAAATGAAATTTTCGCCGCCTGTAAAAATATTTAAACTTAGCTTATCTTCGTCAAAACTTCAAACTCGTAGAGTAGCTAAATGAAAAAGAAGAACATGACGTAAATGACGTTCATCTTCGTTTTCAATGGGCACTTCTACTACTATCGACCCATAATTTTCAGGAAAAACTTTGGGAATACATCGTAGATGGAAGACTGGATCTTGTCACATCGGATCACTCTCCCAGCGTAGAAGGCTTGAAGGGTGAAAACTTTATGACTGCATGGGGTGGAATCTCCTCCGTGCAATTCGGTAAGTTTGTACGATAGTTGCAAGTGCTTGTTATTTGATAGGTAAAGTACTTTTAATTAAAAAATATTTTTTGTGTTTATATCGTTGTAAAATATTTATTAGCGAGCGCGAAGAGCGAAAGCACATGTACGTAACGTACCTATGTATTTGTCTGACATCGTAGTATTCTTCTTAGTAGCCTTCTAACGGATAGATGCATTGGCAAATTGGTTTAAGTACTTGATTGAAAATAGATTTAGTGGACTAGGTTCTTACCTTTATTTTCTTACTAACATAGTTAGTCAACGTTTGAGTACAATGAGATAGCTAGAATCAAAGGCATCCAATGCAATCTTGCAACTAGAACAATCGTTGAATAATTATTGGTAGAGACAAGACATCAGTCAGTACATTTAAGGTCATGTAGTAGACCAGGTCAGGTCGGCGGTGGATTATATTATAATTTATGACTTAATTGTTTCCTCTGTGCCTATAATATCGCACTAAATATTACAATATTATTAAGCATTTCTTTGCTGCTTTCATCAATCTATGCTGCTTGCGTAAACTATAAAAAAATCTAAATAAATCTAAAATTTCAGACCTCCCACTATTCTGGACGCAAGCAAAGGCCCGAGGCTTAGGGTTGAGTACAGTCAGCCATTACCTGTCTGCGGGTCCCGCTCGGCTGTGTGGCCTGCAGGACAAGAAAGGCTCCATAAGACTCGGACTTGACGCTGACCTCATCTTCTTCGATCCCAATGCCTCGTTCATTGTCACGCCTAATGTTACGGACAGAAGCGCGTTCAAACCAACATACAGTTCGGTAGTAGTAACATAGCTTGTATGTATAGAAATAGCAGGTTTTAATAACGTTTTTTTTTTAATGTAAATAAAGGCTTTTGCCCGTTAGTATATAATGTAAACTAGCGTAAATAGTTAAGTTTTAGCTATAAGAGGTTCCAAATAAACATACGCACGGTTGGTTGTTTATTTTGAATGCCATACATTAAGTGAGATGACCGAGGTAAAAGGTATGTGGTTTTTTTGGTATCCCATGGTAGGTCATCTCACTTACAAGGTATATGTTTGGTAAATTGCGGGCTATGTACTGGGATTTTGGGATATTATGTAAAGTAATCCTATGTACTGGTCGCAACTATGCGCCACCTAGCGGCAGGCATAGGACAACAAGGTACCCCTTGTGCAGCAATACCGTAACGAGAACCGATGTACTATTTTCGGTATTGCTGCACATAGGGCCTAGTTTTATGTAATTATAAGCATAGATTTAGGTAATGCTTTGTAAATGTGAGACTATCTACCTAGAAAATAGTGCGGTGAAAGGACATTTTGGAAAAGAACGGGAAATGGAGGGGATGATACCCCGCACCCCGCTCACACCGCACTTATTCATCGAAGTGGGTAGTCTCACATAATCTCATGTGTACAAAAGCTATAAATATGAGCGCGCGGCCGCAGTCTGTGTCGTGCCGTGCTAGTGTTTAGTTATAAGTTAAAGAAAATAAATTCGAAGTGTTTGTTTCCGAATTCGCGCGTTTCAATTGGGGAAGACCGTGCGTCCGAGGGGCATATGTGTTATACAGTCCACTGCCAGTGATTTTGTAGACGGCGAGGTTTCAAGATTGTCGTCTACATCCCGTGGTCCACGCGAGCCGAATCAAGACCAGCCGAATCGGAGGGAGCCGAGGATCGAGGTGCCGGGTTGCCGAAGGAAGAGGAGCAGCCGGGTGAATCCAGGGGTCTAGGTTCAAGATCGGGTTGTTTTGTTAGGCGCGAACGCTAGCACGACACGACCATCCGACCGACCACACGTAAGTTTATTTTTGTAACATTTTGGTGTACGTGTGGTTTGTCGGACAGGGGGGGCTTCTTTGGAACCCAGGGGTTGTAACCAAGTGATTTCTATCCTGTTTCTATACGCGGGCGTACCGCGGGCCTGAAACGGTTTGAACCTAACGGTGTCAACTCATTCCGTTTCGGGTTTTAACGCCGATCAAGGCGGTGCAGTGAACAGGGCTAAGCTGCCAGCTACGCGCCTTTTTCAAGGCGAAGCTGAACAGCCCTCCTACGCCGGTACAGTGTGTGGTGAATCAGGGCCGGACTGCAGGCAAGCCGAGGGTCATTGGCCATTCCCCCAGTGACCTGAGCACCTGTGAAGCTACACATTCTCTGCTGGGTAGGTCCTACCTTTCCATTCCTGCGTCACATCCATCCTCAGTCGGGTTCACCGCGTTAGTATACCCGGTTGGGATTGTTAGGAGTAGGGGCGGCAAGAAAGAAGAAGATGCCAACTACGCGGAAGCAGGCGGAGCAGATGGAGGCGGCCGGGAGCCACGACGATGCAAGGAGAAGGCTGACGTTTGAAGAACCACCAGCATCGCCGTCGGGTATCGATACAGTACCCCCCACCACCACGCGCAGGCACTTACCACCTACCGACACAAAGCAAATGGAAGCGAGCGAAGCCAACCGAGAAACAGGATACGAAGGGATGCAGCCGGGAGAGACTACGACGCAACCACGCCGAGCGGAATCAATACGGTCAGGGGCGTCGAGTGTAGTGTCTCGAATTCAGCAAGCAGAACTGCAAGCGGCGGAACGAATGGCCGTGCTGAAGAAAAAAGAATTAGAAATTGAAGCGGAGCTTGTAAGAAAGCGATTGGCTATGGAAATTACGTCAATCAGAGAAGAAGAGCAAGCCGTACCTGCAGAACAAGGCGACGTGCAGGAACGAGTGAATGAATGGCTACAGCGTAGTCTCGCACGACAACCGAAAGGGATAACCATGCCATCTACGTCACAGGACTTGTCGTATCTGCGTAACGCTACACGAAGAGAAACTTTAAGGGGAGAGCCAGGCGACCCGCGCCCATCCAATGATGATAAGGAAGGACTGGGAGAGGGGAGGAGTCGACAAAGAGGGTCGACGCCGACGCGCCAAGGCATCGATCGTTTAGCAGAGGTGTTAGAAAAGATGACACGACACAAGCCGATATCAAGACAAGGGATTGAATTACCTGTATTCAGTGGAGCGCCGTTAGATTGGTTACCATTCAAAGCAGCGATGCGGGACTCAACCGAAATGTATAAGTTTTCGCGAGCAGAAAACTTAGCCAGGCTACGAACGAGTTTACGAGGAGAGGCGAAAGAAGCTGTGTCGGCGTTGTTGTTCACCGCGTCCGACCCAGAAAGGATTATGGCTACTTTGGAGCAGTGTTTCGGCCGACCGGAAGTAATAATTGACCGAACATTGGATGATATAAAGAAGCTAAAGCCTCCCAGCTCAACAGCCAGTGATTTAAATAGTTTTGCTATCAAGTTGCAAAACATTGTGTGTACATTAGCTACGATTGATAACAGAGGTTATCTACAGAACCCTATGATTGCACGAGAGATAGTTGAAAAACTTAGCCCTCATCTCAAAGCAAGATGGTGTGATTATGCAGATCAACATAGCCACGCAGGAGTCCCAGAGGCGGCTACTTTAGCAAATTTCATGATGAAGGAGGCAGACCGGGCGTTGAAGTACGCCTACACTACGCCGAAGGCAGCTGTCGCGCCGCCCGAAAGGAGAGCCAAACCTAAAACAATGAAAGTGTATAACATACAAACGCAAGGATGTTTGGCGTGTGGCAACAAACATAACACAACGGAATGCTCAAAAGTAAAGGCGATGGACGTCGACCAACGCTGGGAATGGGCTAAGAAAGAAAGGATTTGTTTTCAATGTTTAAACAGCAAACATAGGCGTTTCAAGTGTACACAAAGTAAATGCGGAGTGAACGAGTGTACGAAGAATCATCATAGGCTGCTACACAAGGAGAGACCCAGCACAGAGACGGTGGCTGCTGCCATACACCACGCCGACGGGCACAATGTATGGCTAAAGATATGCCCGGTGCAACTAAAGGGGTCCCGAGGTACGATTAAGACGTACGCATTGTTGGACGAGGGAAGCTCTACGACACTCATAGATGAAGATTTGGCCGAGTTAATAGGAGCGGACGGACCGCCTAGTGCATTCGCCATACGCAGCGTGAACGCACACGAACCCGTGCCTAACAGTAAACGAGTGGTTTTGGAGATACTCGCCGCCGAACATACATACACCGTCAAGGCGCGTACCATGAAAGATCTCACGCTGAGTCGACAAAAGATAGACGCAAGGTGCCTGAAGAGTCCACATCTCATCGACATTGAACATGAAATATGTACTGAGGAAATGAAGCCTAAACTGTTGTTGGGAGCTGATTATTTGGAGCTGATTATAAGCCGTAAAATCAGAACAGGCAAACGAGGAGAGCCCGTTGCGTCCTTGACGAAGCTAGGATGGGTGATTCACGAAACGGCGCCACGAATGATGAACAAGGATGATGAAATCGTATGTCACACGTCGTACAGTAGAGCCGAAGATAAGGACGAAGAGCTAAGTAATTTAGTAAAGAAGCACTTCGAGTTAGACGCGATAGGTATCACCAAGAAAGTGAAGCCTACACCGTCAGAACAGAGGGCAATAGATTGTTTCAACGAAAGCGTAACGATTACGGAAGGGCGTTACCAAGTGAGTCTGCCTTGGAGGAGAGAGGATATAACGATGCCTCCTAGTTATGAAGCAGCATGTAAACGATTAAGCCACATAGAAAAGAAGATGGATAGATCTACTGCGTTTTGTGAAAAGTATACAGCGCAGATAGAAAACTTATTGAAGAAGGGATACGCCGTGCCCGCGGATGGGACAGAACAAGATAATCCGCGCCAGTGGTACCTCCCGCACTTTGCAGTAACAAACATAAACAAACCAGAGAAGCCACGATTAGTATTCGACGCGGCGGCCAAGATGAATGGAGTTAGCTTGAATGACGAGCTACTAGAAGGGCCAGACCTACTACAGGGACTTGCCGGCGTACTATGGCGTTTCAGACGAGTGTACAGACGGACATATCGGAGATGTACCTACGTATACTCATACACCCATCCGACCAACCAGCGCAGATGTTTCTATGGCGTGGCGAGGACAGAGAAGGGCCTCCAGCCAAGTACCGGATGAAAGCGATGATATTTGGAGCCAAAAGTTCACCTTTCTTAGCTCACAGCGTGCGAAATCATAACGCAAGGAAGTATCAAAGCGAATACCCACGAGCGGTGCAAGCTATAGTAGAGAATCACTACATGGACGACTGGTTGGACAGTTTTGATGTAGAGGAGGACGCTCTGCAAGTTGTGAGGGACGTGAGCCGTATACACGGGCAGGCAGGCTTCCAACTCGCCGGTTTCAACTCCAACAGCCGACGGGTAAGAGCGCTGATGCCGTCTGAAGGAGAGAGCGCCACATCAATAGAGATATCGCCACAGAACGGGCGCACCCTAGGGCTGATATGGTACGCGGGCGAGGATAAGTTAGCGTTCAACACAGGAATGCTTAGAGTTCCCGAAGAGGTCAAGAGAGGTGAGAGAGCACCCACAAAGCGAGAGGCGCTAAGCGCGGTTATGTCTTTGTTCGACCCGCTCGGTTTGGTCAGCTACTACACGATCACCGCAAAGATAATACTACAAGGATTGTGGCGCCTAAGCATAGAGTGGGATGAACAGATCCCAAGCAAAGATGCGGAAGATTTTAAGGAATGGCTAAAGGGACTGGAAGACGTAAAGAAGTTGCGTCTGCCCAGGCAATACGCTAAGAACGCGAAGAAAAGGCAGCTTCACGTATTTTGTGACTCCAGTGAGGCGGCGGTGGCCGTAGCTTTGTTTTGGCGCTCGGAAGACGAGAACGAACATATCAGCATACAACTGGCCGCTGGGAGAGCCAAAGTAAACCCGCTCCGGGGCCAGACGATACCGAAAACGGAGCTGCAGGCGGCGTTAATAGCCGCGCGACTGGCGTCATCAGTTGTGGCCGAGCATAAGTGGGCATGCGATGAGGTGACCTATTGGACGGACTCAAAAACCGTTCTGCAATGGCTACGAAATCCCGAGATCAAGTATACGCCGTTCGTAGCACATAGAGTGACAGAAATCACGGAGACCACAGACATAAAGCAGTGGCGATACGTGCCGACGGACAAGAACGTCGCGGATGACGCGACGAGGTTGAACTTCACGGTTAAGAGTGACACCGATAGATGGTTTACGGGCCCCGAGTTCCTGTATAGGCCGAAGGAGGAATGGCCGCAAGAATGGCCCGTAAACACGGAAGTAAATGAAGAATACGTAATGTACACAAAGAGGGCGTCAGACTGTGTAATTGACATGAAACGGTTCTCTACCTACGAGCGCCTGTTGAAAACAATGAGCCGAGTATGGCTTTTTATTGAAAATTGTCGACGAAAGGAACGGCGGGCGCTTGAGTTTGAGCATGTGGAGAGGGCGGAGATAACGTTGAGTAAGCTGTCACAGGCTGAGAGCTTTGCGGAAGAGATAGAAAGACTGAGAGGCGGTCGGGATTTACCTGCGCGATGCCGAGCGCAGGGGCTCCACCCCTTTCTTGACGCAAAGGGCCTGCTGCGAGCCTCTGGCCGGGCTAACGCCGCGGATGTCGCCACGCTCGCGCTGAACCACCCTGTGATCTTAGACGGAAGACATCCATACACGCGGCTGTTAGTCGCTCGCGCCCACCGCCAATCACATCATGCTCATAATGAGCGGGTAGTCAACGATCTTCGACAACAGTATCTAATCATAAAGTTAAGGCCGACGGTTAGAACAGTGGCACGAAATTGCGCGTTATGTAGAGTAAGAAAGGCGCGCGCGGTCAGACCAGTCATTGGAGACCTCCCTAGGGCGCGTTTGGACGCATTTGCGAGACCCTATTCGAACTGCGGCTGGGACCTATTTGGGCCAATGATTGTTACGATTGGGCGAAGGCACGAGAAAAGATGGGGAGCCCTATTTACATGTTTGACTACGAGGGCGATCCATATAGAGTTAGTAGCGACTCTAAGTGCGGACTCAGCTATAATGGCGCTGAGAAGGATGGCCGCGCGGCGAGGCTGGCCGCGCCTGATATATTCAGACAACGCGACAAATTTCAAAGGAGCCGATCAAGAGCTGCAACAAGCCTTCGCAGAATGGGAGCCGTTGTTGCGAGATTACGCGCTAAATAAACAGCTAGAATGGCGCTATATCAGTCCAGGAGCGGCGCATCAAGGCGGTAGCTGGGAACGTATGATACGCACGGTGAAGAACGCTCTCAAGACGGTGTTAACCTCTAAGTATCCAAAAGAAGAGGTTCTCATGACACTGCTAGCTGAGGTAGAGTACACTGTGAACGCGCGTCCCCTGACCCACGTACCCGTAACACGCGACGATCCAGAGGCGTTAACGCCCAATCACTTTCTATTGGGCAGCTCACAGGGCCTACCCACTCTAGGGCCCTGTGAGCCGGCGGACAGACGACACTGGAGGGCTGCGCAAGGTTTGGCTGACGAATATTGGAGGAGGTGGATAAAGGAATATCTACCCGAGTTAGTGCCTAGGCGAGAAACGCCTTCCCATAACTACAAAAGCATCAAAGTCAACGATTTGGTGGTGGTGGTGGACCCGAACTTGCCGCGCAATGTATGGCCGCGCGGCATAGTAACCGAGATTTACCCCGGACCCGACGGCGAGGTACGCAACTGCGCCGTCCGTACGAATGGAGGTGTGTTCCGGCGTCCGACGTCGCGCTTGGCTGTCCTGCCGCTGATGGACCCTGCTGACGAGGTGGCGCAGAGTCCTGGGACTGCGGGATGAACCCTACGTCGAGGAGAGGATGTTACGGACAGAAGCGCGTTCAAACCAACATACAGTTCGGTAGTAGTAACATAGCTTGTATGTATAGAAATAGCAGGTTTTAATAACGTTTTTTTTTTAATGTAAATAAAGGCTTTTGCCCGTTAGTATATAATGTAAACTAGCGTAAATAGTTAAGTTTTAGCTATAAGAGGTTCCAAATAAACATACGCACGGTTGGTTGTTTATTTTGAATGCCATACATTAAGTGAGATGACCGAGGTAAAAGGTATGTGGTTTTTTTGGTATCCCATGGTAGGTCATCTCACTTACAAGGTATATGTTTGGTAAATTGCGGGCTATGTACTGGGATTTTGGGATATTATGTAAAGTAATCCTATGTACTGGTCGCAACTATGCGCCACCTAGCGGCAGGCATAGGACAACAAGGTACCCCTTGTGCAGCAATACCGTAACGAGAACCGATGTACTATTTTCGGTATTGCTGCACATAGGGCCTAGTTTTATGTAATTATAAGCATAGATTTAGGTAATGCTTTGTAAATGTGAGACTATCTACCTAGAAAATAGTGCGGTGAAAGGACATTTTGGAAAAGAACGGGAAATGGAGGGGATGATACCCCGCACCCCGCTCACACCGCACTTATTCATCGAAGTGGGTAGTCTCACATAATCTCATGTGTACAAAAGCTATAAATATGAGCGCGCGGCCGCAGTCTGTGTCGTGCCGTGCTAGTGTTTAGTTATAAGTTAAAGAAAATAAATTCGAAGTGTTTGTTTCCGAATTCGCGCGTTTCAATTGGGGAAGACCGTGCGTCCGAGGGGCATATGTGTTATACAGTCCACTGCCAGTGATTTTGTAGACGGCGAGGTTTCAAGATTGTCGTCTACACCTAACATAATACGGTATAAAAACAAGGTAACTCCAACCGCCTAAGTGGTGGCGGCTATTGTATTCTCGTACTTAAGTCACAGAATTAATAATAGTACTAACGTACTTTAGTGTTAAAAAAGTATACAAGGTAAATGCTTGGCCCAGATATTAGAATTAGTTCACAGTAGGTATACACTTACTTAACTACTTATAAGTTTTTTTTTTATTTCGTTGTGTTAAGTATTTTACATATATATAGACTCTCTCTCATCTGAGCGTTATCTCGGTTGCATCCTTAGCTGGAGTGCTTCGGAGCCCGGGGTACGCTTTCCGGCTCTAGGACTCTCTCTATTATTATACATAGACCTTATTTGGTACATAAACGACAACCATCTATGGCAGGGGTCCTCATTCAGGGTTTTTGAAGACCATTTTCTTAAAATTTATAATCATCGCGACCCGTTTTAGGTATTACTTTTCAACTGACTTTTTAAAGGAGTTAATTGTTTTGAGTAATGAAGGAATAAAATATTTTGTATCCGCTAATTCTTTGTCCGTATTATTTTTCAATTTTCAGATAAGCCCATACATGAACAGAGTGCTAACTGGCAAAGTGGTGGCGACCTACGTCCGAGGTCAACTCGTTTACGCGGACGGCGAAATTATCGGAGGACCAAAAGGAAAACTGCTGCTTGACGGTTATTAGTCGCAATTCCACTATACTATTCTGAGTGCCATAATATTAATTTTTGTTCTCGTATTTGTACTCACTTATCTAAGCATTTTGCACATTATTCGTCCATATTTGATCTCTGCTTTCACGTCTTCAAACTGAAATTGCCTTTCAGCGAAAAGGCAATTCTGATAGAGACTCCGACGAGAGCATTATTAGTACTCACATATTTTGTATGCACCGTGCACTGCACAATGTTATCTGCACAAACCTAAATGTATTGGCTAAAAAAGATATTCTTTCATCAGCTTTTACAATAAATTTGCACAAAAAATCACAGTGTGTCTTTATTTTATGCTTTTATTTATGATAACACTTAGTAGATAACAGATTTAAAATTTGAAGAAGTTTAGAAATGGTTTATTATTTATTGTAAATTATTTCGATTTATGTATTTATCACCTCAAATCTGTATCAGGGTTTAAGTTGATCTTTATCAGGAGTTCCCCTGACAAAGTCTCCTGATATCAGCTCTATAGGTATATTTCGATCCATTCCATTGATCTTATTGAGCCTACATTATTTCAAGTTCTACAAACGTAACTTATATTGACTGTCAGCCGGCATAAGTACGTATCTAGGTGTAGACAGAACGTAAATATAGCACACCGCTTATCTTGTTTGTGATTTGAATAGGTACTTAGACGCTCAACTCCATATTTAATTTTATCCAAAATTACCTACCACAGACATAGAAACGCAGAGAAATAAATAAGTTCTAGGTACCTACAAGTCAATTATTTACATCCTTAAGTAGTTCTTAAACACCAATGTCCTAAGGGGAAGTAAATACTACGTAAAAATAAACTAGTCAACATCAACATACTTGGCTACTTACACTCACAAAATTCGTTAGGATTATCTATACTACCGGAAAAATTAACAAAACATTTTTGAAACTACAAGTTCAAACTTATAACAATGAGTTGTCTGTGTAAGAAATCATTCAACAAAATTGCGCATGCTAACTTTTATGAAGGAACATATTTTTTTATTTTTAAAAACGGCCGTTTTAGGTGACTAATACTCATAATACGAGTATTAAAACATGATCCCAAAAAAATCTTCAGGTTATTTACTAAGGCTTCATCATCAGGTCTTTTTTAGTCTCCACTACAGGCCCTAGCGACCCTCTTTGTATTACCAGACCCACATATTAGCCAGGGTTGTCAGAGGATTTGGCTTACACTTTCCACGCTGGCCAGACTGGAGAGGACTCTTTGATGTTTATAAGCTGTGTTAGCTTGTAAGTCGCCCCCTACGATATCCACGGGTTGACTTGGAGAGGTCCTATACTACGGGTCTACTCTGCTGGGAACCACACGGCGAGCTTAAGGCTTATGTTACTAAGATTCTTGGATTTGATTTTATATAGGTATTAGTTTTAAGAATAAAATTATTGGTGTCGCTAGTTGACCTAAAGGCCCTTAATGTGAAAGAAAACATTATGACGTATTCTAAGAAACTAATTTCGGTATTTCCGCGATTCAATAAAGTTTAAATTAATAAACTTGAATTTTAAATTTTCTCCAACTGACGCCAATTTCGTAGCCGCTTTTTTTGGGTTCCGTAGTAAACTAGGAACCCTTATAGTTTCGCCATGTCTGTCTGTCTGTCTGTCCGTCCGCGGTTTTACTCAGAGACTATAAGTACAAGAAAGCTGTAATTTGGTATGGGTATGTATATTAATCATGGCAAAAAAGTGGTAAAAAAAATATTAAAAAAAAAAATTTTTTTAGGGTAGCTCCCATATAAGTAAAATTTTTTTTTCTACTTACCCATCGTGTGGGTATCGTTAAAAAGGTCTTTAAAAAAGTGAAGTTGAGAGCACCATTTTTCGTAGGGATTCGTTTCCGAAATATTTGGTTTAAAAGTGCAAATTTTTGCTAGAGGTAAGTGTCCCCCCCCTCTATCTACTAAACGGTTATATATGGATACGTGAAAAAAAAAACAGCAGTAGTATATATACTGAAGTTGAAAGGAAAGCTATCAGAGGCTGGGTACTAAGTACAAAATAAAAAGTTATAGGCAACCAACTTATAAAATGTACTGGAAAATGTAAAATTTCATACAATTTTCCTTGTAGATGTGAGGTGCAAGTGTGAACTCAAAGTTGTCACTCGCAACTACGGAACCCTACACTACGCGTGGCCCGACACGCACTTGGCCCGTTTTTACTTTTTTGGAAAATTAATATTCTTAGTAACATTACATTATTTTTCGTATGAAAAATCTATATTATTAAAATTAAATCGGGATTGGAAAAAATTGTCTGCGAATGACGTCTCAAAATGCGAAATTTATTTATTGAATATTTCACTAACCCTTTGTTTTTAAAATCTGTAACATCGAATATATTGTTATTTGAGCGTTTATCTCGGAAAGATTTTAGATTTAGCCAGTTAAAGTAAAATTTAGCATAGCGAATTGCTATTTCGTCAACTTCGTAACGTAATGTTGTTTTATACGGATTAGGCCCTTTTCTTTACACCAATTAGGGTATCTACCTAATACCTATAGCTCATGCAATTTTATGCTGATGTATTGAAAAACGTCGTATACTATCCTCGTACACAGTAAGCTAGATACTATAGTCTTCATTGTGTAATGTAAGAAATAAACACAGTCTATGTAAAATACGACCATTAACACAATGGTTATACCTACTATAACAAACACCTATGGTATACGTAAGTACTAAGTTGTTCTCACTGGAAAACAATTACCTACCTACCCTATACCCCTGGGATCCATGGGAATTGATCCGAATGGTGCTCTGGTAATCAGATTTTTATTTTAGTTAATACGTATGTTTTTTTCAATTCTACAGATACGAATAAAAATGGAGAAGCTACGTATATTCCGCCATCGCATAAAGTTGCGATTTTAACACCGGCAGAAGAAGAAATTATAATGGAAAATTTAAATAAATCTCTTCAGTGGACGGACCTTTCATCAATAATACAAATCGAAGAGCCTTCGGATACACCAAGATATGGACAACAAAAAGAAGAGCAGTCTGTAAAAGCAAACAGTTCTCCGGTGCAATACAAAATTAATTTATTTGTATTCTTCATTACTTTTGTTACTTTCTTATTACTAACAAAGCAATAAAGAAATGTAAAAGTACTTATCTACCTACCTCACCAACATAGTTGTGAGTAAGTAGGTATGCATGGGTGGGTACCTAATGACTTTTTAATTTTGACCTTAATAGCGCAAAATATACCTCTTAGATAATGTCTGACTAGCTTTGGCTGAAAAACTAATAGGAAGCCTAGTTTCCTGGGCTTAAATAAAAACATCAAAATTAGTCTGTTACTTCGTCAAAATATAAAAAAAACTAGCTGTTTTCCGCGGCTCCACCCGCGTTATTTATAGCCTATGTCCTTCTCAGTACCCTAACCTATGTGTATGCAAATTCCCATGATTGATCTGTTCAGTAGATACGGCGTGAAAGCGTAACAAACAAACAAACTCACTTTCGCATTTATAATAGTATTAGTTGGGACTAGCTGATACCCGCCCACGTGATATATAGCCTATGTCCTTCTCAGTACCCTAACCTATGTGAATGCAAAATTTCATGATGATCGGTTCAGTAGATACGGCGTGAAAGCTAACAAACAAACAAACTTACTTTCGCATTTATAATATTTGTTAGGATAGGATTAAAGTTAGGATAGTTAGGATTAGGCTCGTGAACAGTTTTCTAAAAAAAAATTACGAAACTATAACGTCACATTTTCAGGGGCTATAATATATGGTTTGTTCAACAAGGATCAACAAGAAAAAATACGTGTCCTATAGGTACTTTTTGATCATCTAACAAGCGGAAAAATTATATTTTTAGGAACGAAAAACGGAACCCTTATAGGATCACTCGTGCGTCTGTCTGTCCGTCCGTCCGTCTGTCACAGCAGATTTTCTCCGAATCTACTGAACCAAATCCGATGAAATTTGGTAAGATGGTGTAATCCTATGACCCAAACACGGATGTGCAAAGTAAATAAAAATATTTTTTGAAATAAGGGTCATTTTCAGGGGCCCAAAGAAAGTTTTGCAAACCTTACTGTGTCAAATTGACACAGTAAGGTTTGCAAAATTTTCTTTTAAAATTTTGTAATATCGAATGAAAGGGCTCATTATGAGGATCTCAAAAATGATCTCCGAAACTACTGGGCCGAAAATTTTGAAAAAATTACAAAATATAGTTCATTCCTTGAAGATTACAGGAAAAATAATAAGAATTCTATCACTTGAAAATAAAGTGGTAAACTCACTACGAACTGATAATAAGTTCATCTAGGTAAATAGTTCACTAAAACACCACTAGATAGCGCTAGTCAATTGAATAAAACATTTTTGCACATTTTGTGTGTGTTCACGAAGCATATTGTACGGAACCCTCATTGCGCGAGTTTGAATCACACTTGGCCGTTTTTTTTTAGGAATATAGCCAATTGAATAGGTAACGAAAGTGAGGATCGAAAAGTAAGGTCATCTTGAAAATAGTCAAAAGTCGAAAATTTTATTCTCTTAAGATATTTTAAATATCATTTGGTGAATATTCAGCGATTGCGCGGATGTGACCCAACAAGACGATTAGAGGTGACCTGGAAAAGAGCTTAGACGTGACGTGGCTCAGCCTCGAAGTGTTTTCAGAGTCGGCGTTCGGCCAACAATCAAAAGCTCTACATTGATTGCATCTTTGTTATTTTTGAGCTGTTGTTGCAGGGGACATCCTAATGTCTTGCAGCTAATGTCTAAGATATGGTGTATTAGATAATAACATTTTACTTGGAATTTTATTGAGCTGACTAGGCTATGCAATAAAAGTACTTCAATTTGATAATGCTGAATAGTCAAAAACTATAGACGTGCGAGTAATTATTATTGTTCCGTACTCAAAGTGTGAAAGCGGGAGCTATTACTTTTTAAACTTCCACATCCTTCCGTCCGTCCGTCTGCTGTCTGTCACCAGGTATCTCATCAACCGCTATCAAGCTAAACAGTTGAAACTTTCATAGAAAATGCAGGTATAACAAAAAAAATATTTCGATGGGTGTGTGCAGCTGTTGAGGAGGGTCGTGCATGTGCCTTGTACAATCGAAGATGGGTGAGGTAACTCGTGTTGCTTGAAAAGGGTTAAGTTAGTTAGTTGGCGAATGGCCGCAGCCAGTGTTCGATATTTAGTAGAAATTCCAGAATTCCAGGTAGGGGGAGAGGGGGAATAACAATTGTCAGGGGGACCTAGTGGCTCGGCCATCGGCCTTGCAGCTAGTTACTTGGGATTCCTTATGGGGGAGGTATTTTGAGGGGCTCAGGATTTCACCTCACCACAGAGTAGATTGTACTAATTTTGCCTTATATGGTCCCCATCTTGGATGTTCAGATTTAAAAAAAAAAACAACCCTTGAAATTGTTTACTTCCCCCTATGGGGTACTTAACCATTTTTACGCGATTACCCGACCAAATTCAAACGTATATTAAAAAGCGGCCGCGCAGTACCTACCGCATCACTTCTTAAATATGTACTCTTATATTATGTGGCGGAGTGGTTCGTGTAGAAAAAAAGTTTATATAGGTATATGTTGAAGGTTTGTATTATTTTAAATAAAAAAAATAAGATCAAAAATTAATTTAGATGTTGATTGTTACACACATGGACCAATGTCATGCGAACAATGAACACTAAATTTATGTAAGGAAGGTACGTCTTTCATTTTTTGTTTTAGAATTTTCGATTTTTAGAGAAAAAATCGTAACTCGTTAACCATAATAGTGATACTTATGAAAACTATGGCACAAATCGGCACCAATAGCGTTCTATATCTATACAAAAAACCGGCCAAGTGCGTGTCGGGCCACGCGCAGTGTAGGGTTCCGTAGTTGCGAATAACAACTTTGAGTTCACACTATTCACACTCGCACCTTAGGTACAGTTTAACGACCAAAAACATTTAACAATGAAAATAGTATAAAATTTTACAGTTTATAAGTTGGTTGCCTATAACTTTTTAGTTTGTACTTAGTACCAAACTTTGATAGTTTTCCTTTCAACTTCAGTATATATACTACTGCTGTAATTTTTTTCACGTATCTATATATAACCGTTTAGCAGATAGAGGGGGGGGGGACACTTACCTCTAACAAAAATTCGCACTTTAAAACCAAATATTTCGGAAACGGATCCCTTAATCGAAAAATGGTGTTCTCAACCTTACAATATTTTTAAAAAACCTATTTAACGATATCCCACACGATGGGTAAATAGAGAAAAAAAAAAATTACTCTCCCACTTTACTTGTATGGGAGCTACCCCAAAAAAAATTTTTTTTTCAAGGTTTTATTCTATCACTTTTTTGCCATGATTACTATACTTACCCATACCAAATTACAGCTTTCTAGTACTTATAGTCCCTGCGTAAAACCGCGGACGGACAGACAGACAGACAGACAGACAGACATGGCGAAACTATAAGGGTTCCTTGTTTACTACGGAACCCTAAAAACGACGGTTGATTGGCCTGCCGTTTCAGAGATACAGCAACTGAGCAAACGTTACTCCAGCCGAAAATTGAATACCTCTGAAACCGTATGGAGCACTAATTTGAAAATATAAGGCACTCTTGAGCACAAATTTAAGCTATCCGTGTGTGTATTTCTTTTAGAGCTAGGCTGTCTGGATCAAAAAAAATCGGCTGGAGTAACGTTACGCCAGCAGAAATAGTTTTTTCGAATATCTCTTAAACGGCTGGCGGCACAAATTCAAGACTTTCAGGCACTTTTATACTACGTTAGGCTCTAATTATTTGTCATTACCAATTTTCGAAAAGAGATACTTTCGGCTGGAGTAACGCATACCATTTTTATCGTTTAGCGGGATAACGAAAACAACAACTATGTCACAAAAATTCCACAAAAACATAAAACAAAATAAATAAGAAGAAAACAGTTACGCTACGATATAACCGAACTCCTCGCGTACGAAGTCGCGGGCAAAAGCTAGTAGATGTATTAGTGTATACTTATTATTATCT
This sequence comes from Rhodophaea formosa, assembly GCA_963082605.1. Lineage (NCBI taxonomy): Eukaryota > Metazoa > Arthropoda > Insecta > Lepidoptera > Pyralidae > Rhodophaea > Rhodophaea formosa. Next base: position 11,428,215 of record OY720209.1, read on the forward strand.
ACTTATTCGTAGTAACATCCTCATAAAATTTCACATAAACAGTAATATAGTATACGTAACTTATGAGCTCATTATTGCCTCTATTTAGTTATTTTAATGTTACCAGTGTTTTGTATTTATACAAACACGTATCATATTTACTCTCGTGCAAGTATCTTAGCAACAACTTCTTTATCAGTCTCTTTGTTTGTTGAGAAATACTCGTGCGGTACATATCAAAATAGTCGCCCGCCGCGTGACGTATTAAAATAATAAGACAGCTGAAGTCTAAGCAGTAGTGTATATCTACTCCGTGTTAGTGGTAGGATAGAACGTTGTACTACCACGCTCAGTAATAAGAATAGTATTCAGAGTATTCCAGAGCCAAGCCATGGCTCCAGAGGACGGGGTCGACAATGAAATCAAGTCATCGGCGCTGGAACTAATCGGCAACACGCCGATCGTGGCCCTCGACCGCATCCATCCTGGACCCGGCCGCATTCTAGCTAAATGTGAGTTTATGAACCCAGGCGCTTCCATCAAGTGCCGTTCGTCATTATATATGATACAGAAAGCGCTAGAATCTGGCGAGCTACACCCGGGGCAAGCAGTCTTAGAATCGACGTCAGGTAATCAAGGATGCGGCCTCGCAGTCGTATGTGGCGTGTTGGGCCATCCACTGACCTTAGTCATGTCAGCGGGAAACAGTATCCAAAGAGCTATACATATGGAAGCCCTTGGTGCTAAGTGCATCAGGGTACCGCAAGTAGAAGGAAAATACGGTATGGTCACGGCTGCAGATGTTCTTGCCGTTAAAGAAGTCCGTTTGGAGATTCTTGATGAAACCAAAGCGTTTTTCGTGAACCAGTTTAGCAATGACGGCAATTCAGAAGCTCACTATAGAACTACCGGCCCTGAAATTTGGAGGCAAACTGGGCAGAGAGCTAACGTGTTCCTAACTACGATTGGAACAGCCGGCACGTTTGCTGGGACCACAAGATATTTAAAGGAAAAAAATCCTCAATTAAAGTCATTCGTTGTGGAGCCTGCAGGTTCGGAACCAATAAAGGGGGAAGCTATTACAAGGCCCTTGCATTTACTTCAAGGTTCTGGTTATGGATGGATTCCGGATTTATTTTCTTATGACTTACTCGACGGGACTGTGAGCGTTACAGATGAAGAAGCAGTGAAATATAAGCAACTTATCGGCGTAAAGGAAGGACTTTACGTGGGCTATACAAGTGGCGCCCATGTGGCCGCCGCTGACAAACTCCTGGAGTCTGGGAGAGTCCCTAAGGACTCTTGGATAGTAACTACATTACCTGACACTGGGCTGAAATATTAACATTAATAAGCTGATATTCCTTTTAAGAGTCCCACGTATAGCCGCAATCCCATACAAACCTATACAAAATTACAGCGAGTTGAAGTTTCGTATCGAAAACTTGAACTCGCTGTAATTTTGTATAGGTATTGTTTTTAAAATGGAAATCTGATTATAAACATCAATATTCCTTATCCGGTCGTATGTACGAAATTTGGTTGAGATTGGCTTAACTGTTGTAAAACTAAAACCAAACTACGTTTGTATGGGATTGCGGCTTTACGTGGCTCTTAAGAACCTCAGACAACAAGTAGATTTATGTACCTATTTCAAAAAATAAAAAAAACCCGACTTAAGTTTTTAACAGTTTACGACTACCACTGAATTTTGAATATCTACACTCCCGTAAACAATACAAATCTAATGACATGACACCTCACACTTCAAAATCGGTCAAGAAGACTACAAGAGGCCTACATACACTATATACCGACATACGTACGTACATACGTGCTAAAAACATTACACACTATCCAGGTTTATTACATAACACTTTACCCGGATCTAGGTATAAGCAATCTGTTTTGGTTTTTGCAGACTGGGGTCAGTCTTGATATTGTATCTTTACATAGCTCTTATGTGTTCGGGCTGTCCTGTCTGTATGGGAGGGTGTGGATCGCCAAAATATTATTTGAGTCCCATGTATAACATGAGGCCCATGTATAGCATCTTCCCCATATAAAAAGTTGTTTATGAGAGGGGCTTAGGACTGAGGCACGGCTTCAAGGCTATGTCAAGTGTAACTTGAAAGAGAGTTTAGGTAGGTACACCGACGATTAAAATAAGTGTTTGATTTTACAAGTATTTGTCTTTGTTCATGTACACTTTTAGGGTTCCGTAGCCGAATAACAAAAAAAGGAACCCTTATAGATTCGTCATGTCTTTCCTTCCGTATGTCACAGAATTGAATAAAAGAAATAAAATGTATTCCGAAACTATTAAAAATAAAAAAGCGGCCAAGTGCGTGTCGGGCCACGCGCAGTGTAGGGTTCCGTAGTTGCGAATGACAACTTTGAGTTCACACTGTTTACACTCGCACCTCACAGTTTAACGACCAAAAACATCTAACAATGAAGATTGTATGAAATTTTACATTTTCCAGTACATTTTATAAGTTGGTTGCTTATAACTTTTTAGTTTGCACTTAGTACCCAGCTCTGATAGTTTTCCTTTCAACTTCAGTATATATACTACTACTGTAATTTTTTTCACGTATCCATATATAACCGTTTAGCAGATAGAGAGGGGGAGACACGTACCTCTAACAAAATTTTGCACTTTAAAACCAAATATTTCGGAAACGGATCCCTAAATCGAAAAATGGTGTTCTCAACCTCACAATATTTTTTAAAGACCTTTTTAACGATACCCCATACGATGGGTAAATAGAGAAAAAAAAATTACTTCCCCACTTTACTTGTATGGGAGCTACCCAAAAAAATTATTTTTTCAAGATTTTTTTCTACGACTTTTTGCCATGATTAATATACACACTCATACCAAATTACAGCTTTCTTGTACTTATAGTCTCTGAGTAAAACCGCGGACGGACAGACAGACAGACAGACATGGCGAAACTATAAGGGTTCCTAGTTTACTACGGAACCCTAAAAAAGTAAAATAAGTTTATTACATGCTAAATACTTACATAAAGTTTATATTTAACACTTAGAATCTAAAAGTAGGAATAAGACATGCCATTTGGTATTAACAAAGTTTCCCTCACTAGGCTAAGCCTGTATCGTGGGGAGCTTTTATCATTGAATTATACAAGTCGTTTAAATGCGGCTTTCAAAGTAAATGCGGAAATTATACATGCAGAAATTATATACTATACAAACAAAATATATTTTTATATAATAAAAGTCGATATACATGTTTTACCATAAACTCTTTAAAAATGTTTCAGTAGCCATGTAAGTCCACTTTAGCAACTCGTTTTTAGGGTTCCGTAGTAAACTAGGAACCCTTATAGTTTCGCCATGTCTGTCTGTCTGTCTGTCTGTCCGTCCGCGGTTTTACTCAGAGACTATAAGTACTAGAAAGCTGTAATTTTGTATGAGTATGTATATTAATCATGGCAAAAAAGTCGTAGAAAAAAATCTTGAAAAAAAATTTTTTTTTGGGTAGGTCCCATACAAGTAAAGTGGGGAAGTAATTTTTTTTTCTCTACTTACCCATCGTGTGGGGTATCGTTAAAAAGGTTTTTGAAAAATATTGTGAGGTTGAGAACACCATTTTTCGATTTAGGGATCCGTTTCCGAAATATTTGGTTTTAAAGTGAAAATTTTTGTTAGAGGTACGTGTCCCCCCCCCCTCTATCTGCTAAACGGTTATATATGGATACGTGAAAAAAATTACAGCAGTAGTATATATACTGAAGTTGAAAGGAAAACTATCAGAGCTGGGTACTAAGTGCAAACTAAAAAGTTATAGGCAACCAACTTATAAAATGTACTGGAAAATGTAAAATTTTATACAATCTTTATTGTTAGATGTTTTTGGTCGTTAAACTGTGAGGTGCGAGTGTAAACAGTGTGAACTCAAAGTTGTCATTCGCAACTACGGAACCCTATACTGCGCGTGGCCCGACACGCACTTGGCCGGTTTTTATCAATTGTAAATTTTGCGTTAGAAAATGTTAGTTGATAGAAATTATCGATGATCTTATTGAATTTATTATACATGAAAGGTTTTAGGTACTTATGAACAGAATCTTTGGGCAAATACGGTATGTAATACTCTTTTTAACGGAAGTCTGAAAATTCGTTCATATTCAGGTGACTTGAGCGTTTCTTTGTGTGTTAACATTATAACTTTGTATACTTATATAAAATCGTCTTACGCTTTAAAACCTTAATTTTGCGTCATCAGTGGAGAATTGACGAGGTCTCCTCAACATCACTTTCAGTACACCACGCTGTGCTCGCTCCAAATACTTAGTCAGGTCATAAGTTCTGTCAAAAACTTTTTATAAAATTAATGATACACTTTTTGATAATCATAAAGAAATTATGTATGAAATCAAAGGTAATTTAATTTAGAATACAATTTTATTTACCTACATTATTCAAAATGCCCTCCCCTATTTTGAATACATGCCCTTAATCGACGCGGCCAATCATCAATCGCAGCACGCACCACATTCATATCTATTTCTGCCGCTGCTTTAGCCAAAGATGCTCGTAAAGATTCCAAATTCTGATGAGGTTTAGCGCAGACTTTCTCCTCCAAATGTTGCCATACCTTGTAATCCAGTGGGTTTAAATCTGGACTAGAAGAGGGCCAGTCTTCATGTCCGATAAAGTCAATTCCACGGGCGGTCAACCAGTTTTGCGTGCTTCGTGCTCTATGAGCTGGTGCAGAGTTCTGTTGGAATATCCAATTTCTGTTTTTGAACATTGTTTGAGAAAAAGGTTCAACTATGTTAGTTAGGACGGTATTTTGGTACACTTCGGCACTGGTTTTTACACCTTTTTCACAGAAAAACACCTCAGTTAAGCCTGAATATGATACTCCAAGCCAAACCATGAGTGGCGAAGGATAATGTCCTCGTTGAACCCTTCACCTTCACTGCTGTGGGCATACACCTTATCATTTTGTTTATTATAACTTTCTTCGATGTTAAATTTTTTTTCATCCGAAACCAAAATTTCGCGGTATTTTTTCCCGCGTACCGCTGTAACAAAGCGCGGGATCTATCCAGCCTAATTTTTTTCAAACGCTCGTTCAAAAAATGTCCGGTCTTCTAACGATAAGCTCGTAGTCCTAGGTCTTCATTTATCACTCTTTTGACCGTGGTTCTGCTTAGGCCTCAGCTTAGGCCATCTGAAGAGCTAAGATTTTTTGTTTACGAACAGGATTTCGTTGGATTCGCGCCTTCACTGCTTTGATAATCGCTGGGTGAGTGGTGTCCTAACTGTACGAGGTCGGCCGATCCTCTTACGATCTTCGAAGCTTGAATCTTCAGTGAATCGTTTGATAGTGCGATAAACAAATCGTAGGGTTATTTTCAATTTTTGTAGAATATTGAAAATTTCTTTTGGCGCGTAACCACAGCGGTGCAACGCGATAACCGATACTCTATCTTCTTTGTTCAACCCATGTTCAACCACTCCATACCTATTTTAAAAAGAATGAATAAAAATTAATGTCTTTTCTATTTTAATAAGCAAGCGCAAACGTTCTTTTTTTAAAATTGTTGAAGTTCATCTAGCCAGTATTAAAAAAATTAAATAATAAGGTTTTGACAGAACTTTTGACCCGACTAGGTATATAAGATGAGATGCTGCTGCTCCACCCCATGCTAGGATGCCATTGTTATGTATGACCGATTGGCAAAGAACGAAATATATTGACTTTAGCAGTTGAAACGGTGCGACGTCACGCAAAAGTTTCATGATATAAACTAATTTCCTAATCCTTTTAGAAGTTGCAGTTATGTGGTAGTTGAAGTTCAGTTGCTAGTCAATAATGACACCTAAGTATTTAATTGATTGAGCGCTAAATATACGATAGCAAGACCATGAATTTATTTGTGTATGGTGTATTTATGTCATTAGTACAAGTTTGAATTTCTAAAATTCAAACTTAATAAACACTATGAACTAAACTAAAACTATAGTAACCTAGACAAAAGATAAAAAACACTAAATTATATAAAAAATTGAGCTCAGATCGCTACGATCAGCGGGCAGGCAACTTAATTGTACTTATGTCATTTATTTTTTCATCTTCAGTTTTTTTGCCTGGTAGCGCCAGCAGCGGTAAAAAACTAGTCCAACAAGCCTTCCATCCTAGCTTGTTTATTTCCAGGTCTCGGACTACATCGGTGGAGAGCAACCCAGCTACTATCTCTCCCCTACCTCAACAAATAGAAAACATAGACTCTGAAAGCTTAGACCCCCCTTACTCTAGAGTAGAAAACAACACACCCCCACCACCACCATGGCAGAAAGTTCCAATATCTAGAAATCCTAAAAGGAAGAAAGTTTCTCAGTCCCCATCACCGGATTCAGTCAAAACCTCTAATAAATTCAGTGGATTGCCCATTGATCTCACAGATGACACAACAGACAAGCCAGTCAAAAACCAAACAAGCCTCCCCCAATACTATTGTATGGGGTTGAAGATGTGAATAAACTTACAGAGCTACTAGAAACTGTGGCAGAGAGAAGTCAGTTCACTTATAAAATAATTAATAGAAACCAGCTACGAATTAGCAGTGCCGATGTTGAAGTATACAAAAAACTGATAACACTGGTGAGAGAAAATGGGTTAATAGGCCACACATTTAACAGAAAAGATACAAGAAACTTTAGAATAGTAATAATCTACGTCAATATGTAAAATAAAAGAAGAAATAGAGGCAACTGGTAATAAAAGTTACAGGTAAAATTATTAATGCTAAATTTAGACCAGATAAGATAGCAACCTCAACATTTTTTGTCAATCTAGCTCCAGGACCAAACAACAAAGATGCCAAACTTCTAAGGTACATTTGCAACCAAGCTGTAGTAATTGAAGATCCCAAAAAACGGACATCCATTGTGCAATGCCAACGGTGCCAACAATATGGGCACTCAAAAAACTATTGTATGAGACCATATCGATGCATCGAATGTGGACAATCTCACAAGACCTCGGATTGTGAAAAACGAGATCGTAATACCCCAGCCATGTGTGCACTGTGTAAAGGACCCCATCCAGCAAATTATAAAGGATGCGAGGTGTACCAGGAAATTCTGGCGCGTAAAAGGTACAGATACAAGGACAATACGAATAACAGAAATGGGACAGACAGACCACGAGAAGTGCATAAAACAATGGAAGACTTCCTAAAACTATATCAACCCATATATGAAGAAAATAAAATTATAAACGAAAGTGAACCGGTTAAGGAAAAAGCAACATATGCCGAAACAACAAAGAGAAACAATACTAGAACAACTAAACAACATAAAATTAACAATGTAGAAGAGACCTCAACAAACGTATCACTAGAATACCTACTACTAAAACAAAATGAAAAATTTGACCTCATATTACAACAGATGAGCACTCTGATGAGTCTCATAGTTAAACTTGTCGACAAACTGTCCAAGTGATTTCTCTTCACTTAGCGACCTACAACATAAGTGGCCTGCAGTCTAGGAAACATGAACCAGAACTTCTATTGAATGAATACAAACTAGACATACTACTAATCTCAGAAGCCCATTGTACCAAAACTTCATTTCTTAACTTTAAAGACTACCATTGCTATTATACTCCTCACCCGGATGGAACTGCCCACGGAACAGCTATCATTATCAGAAAAACTATCAAACACCACCAAATGCCAAACTACAGTACAGAACATATACAGGCAACTACCATAGCTGTGGAAGACCAAACAGGCTACCGAAACATCTCAGCGGTGTATTGCCCACCAAAACATAAGATAAGTGAAACAATGTTTACAGAGTTCTTCAATACATTAGGCAACAGATACATTGCTGGAGGAGACTGGAATGCAAAAAATACGTACTGGGGATCCAGAATCACTACCACTAGAGGCAGGCGACTGAAAACAGCAATGAGTAGCAACAATAGCTTTCCCATAACAACAGCAGAACCCACTCACTGGCCAAGCCTAGCGAACAGGCTCCCGGACCTAATAGATTACTTCATAGCTAAAGGACTAACAAGGGAATATTTCAAAGCTGAATCCTGTTATGATAGCTCCTCTGGCCACACACTAGTTCTGCTCACGGTGAGCTCTGGATTGATCAAATCTACAGAACCCATGACTCTCTACAATAAACACACTGACTGGACATCATTTAGAGAATACATCACTGAAAACATAAGAAAGGTGGCTCTTAAAACAGCTGACGATATAGATGACGCAACCGAGCATATTACAAGACTGATCCAGGAGGCATGCTGGCTAAATACACCACCTAAAACTAAGACAGTCAAGCCTACCGACTACCCCTTGGATATAAAAAAAGCAGTACTTGAAAAAAGAAGACTGCGAAGAGTCTGGCACCAAAGTAGACTAGATGAAGATAAACTTACATTTCGTAGAGCATGTCGTAAACTGCAGGAGATGCTGAGTGACTGGCATAGCAATACATTGGCTGCTCAGCTGGAATCATTAACTCCAACCGCAAGCACAAACTATTCGCTCTGGAAGTTTACCAAGCATTATGACCGACCCCAACCCGCGATACTCAGAAAAGAAACAAGCTGGGCAAGAACAGCCCAAGAAAAGGCAGATACCTTTGCTGAACACCTATCAAATGTGTTTTGCCCTAATCCTTCGTCAGATGAGGAAGCTGAAATAGAGGTTGAGAAATTTCTAATGCAAGACAGCCAAATGTCACCTCCACCCACTCCAGTCACAGTTAGGGAAGTATGGAGAACAATAAAAAACTTAAAAGACAAAAAAGCACCTGGATTTGACCTTATCACAAAGGAAATATTGAAACAACTGCCAAGAAAGGCTGTGGTTTTCCTTACAACATTGTTCAATGGGACCCTAGAGGAAAAAGAGTACTGCTCCTCAGCATTCTTGGACATACAACAAGCATTCGACCGTGTATGGCACTTGGGCTTAATATATAAAATTAAAAAATACGTTCCCCACAGCTACCTAGAACTATTAAAGTCCTATCTCGCGGATCGACTGTTTCAAGTCAAAATAGATGACACAACATCCAAGCTGTATGACATCAAAGCAGGAGTACCACAAGGTTCAGTGCTAGGTCCGGTCCTGTATACCATCTACACAGCCGACCTTCCCGTAACAGATGATACAACGGTAGCCACATACGCTGATGATACTGCAATCCTGGCCAGTAGTACGGATCCAATGATGGCAACTCAAAAATTGCAGCAGGGACTCAATAAAATATCAGAATGGCTCAAAAAGTGGAGGATAAAGGCCAGCTCAACCAAATCTGTTCACGTAACCTTTACTCTGCGCAAAGGTGAATGCCCATCGGTAAGGTTGGAAAACGATATCTTGACACACAGAGAAAATGTTAAATACCTGGGTCTCCATCTCGACAGACGGTTAACTTGGAAGAAACACATAACAAGTAAACGAGAAGAACTAAACATTCGATCCAAAAACCTACACTGGCTGATCGGACGCAACAGCGTTCTGTCGACAGACAACAAACTCCTTATATAAAATATATAAAACAATCCTGAAGCCTATTTGGACATATGGCATACAACTCTGGGGAAGTTGTAGCAAGTCAAACATCTCTATTCTGCAGAGAATGCAAAATGCTATTCTCAGAACTATAGGTGCTGTGCCATGGTTTTTCACGAACGCTGAAGTGCATGAGGAGCTTCAAATGAGCACAATCGAGGAGGAAATCAGAGTAATCTCGCAGAAATATCAGGGGAAACTGGAGGTAGGTACACCCCAATGAGCTGGCCGCTGGCCTAACAACGCGTTCGTACCGTAAGAGACGAAAAAGGAAAGACATTCTTCCATATTTAAATGATGAGTAGAGCCACTCACTGGAGGACTCACTTCAAAATGACATTGTACCCTCAACACAGCTGCTTAAAGCGCAGATTCGCTGATTGCAGATTTGGAATAGAAGAGAAAAAAAAAAAAAAACTTTTTTTGCCTAGAGAAAAGATAAGGCAGTGGGTCGTCTGATACTAGTAAGTAATACTTAGTATCTTCTTCGTAGTTTGTGGGAGGTTAGTAAACGTTGTAAGTAAATTCGAAAATCGAAGGCGGCTACGCGCCAGCCACGGCTCCTATCTTCGAGCAACACGGCTTCGCTCCTATAGTATAATATTCATTTTAAAACAAGCGCACTGGCCACTACAAATGGGCTGAATGCACCAAGAGCGCAAAGCCATATAAAAAACGGTTTGGCGCGTATTTTCTTGTTTTATTCTTTGCATATTCTTTGTTGCAAATCGCAAATATATTTTCTCGCAATCATGATGAAAAGTAATGTTCATCTGGAGTGTAAATGGTCAATTACAACCCTTTTTTCGAGACGAGCTCCGTGGCGCAGTGGTCACCACGCCAGCCTGCAGCACACGGGGGTCCCGGGTTCGATCCCCGGTCAGGTCATGATGGGAAACGATCTTTTTCAGATTGACCTGGGTCTTGGATGTTTATCTATATAAGTAAATATTATAAAATATAGCATCGTTGAGTTAGTATTCTGCGACACAAGTTCACAACTTACTGTGGGGCTAGCTCAATTTGTGTGATATGTCCCTATATATTCATTTATTTATTTTTTAGGGTTCCGTAGTAAACAAGGAACCCTTATAGTTTCGCCATTGTCTGTCTGTCTGTCCGTCCGCGGTTTTACTCAGAGACTATAAGTACTAGAAAGCTGTAATTTGGCATGGATATGTATATTAATCATGGCAAAAAAGTGATAGAAAAAAATATTTAAAAAAAAAATTTTTTTAGGGTTGCTCCCATACAAGTAAAGGTGGGGAGTATTTTTTTTTCTCTACTTACCCATCATGTCGGGTATCGTTAATTAGGTCTTTTTGTTAGAGGTTCCCCCCTCTATCTGCTAAACGGTTATATATGGATACGTGAAAAAAATTACAGCAGTAGTATATATACTGAAGTTGAAAGGAAAACTATCAGCGCTGAGTACTAAGTGCAAACTAAAAAGTTTTAGGCAACCAACTTATAAAATGTACCTACTAGAAAATGTAAAATTTTATACAATTTTCATTGTTAGATGTTTTTGGTCGTTAAACTGTGAGGTGAGAGTGTGAACAGTGTGAACTCAAAGTTGTCACTCGTAACTACGGAACCCTACACTGCGCGTGGCCCGACACGCACTCGGCCGGTTTTTCATCAATCTACTATACCATATTCGCTTTGCGGAGGACAACCATTAACTCAAAAAAGGCGGGAAACTGCGACTCGATACTGCATAAGTCACGCTTAAAAGCCCATGGACCTAAGCTTACAACAGGGTGAGCAGACCCGACCTCAGATAACGAGAACAGGGACGGAAGAAGAAGAGGAAGAAGACACAAAAATTTAGAAATGTCATCCCCGGAGGTAAAAATCGGAATGCCTTCCGATTTTTACCTCCGAAGGCACCAAAACAGTCCTCAGGGGGCACCGGGCACCCTCGGTGCCACCAAAACAGTGACGGTGGCACCAAAACAGTGACGGCCCGGCCGGCCCTGGGGTACTATTTTTGAATGCGTGAATTTTTGTATGGAAAAACCGTTCGTTTGCTAACAGCGAAATTTCAAAAATTGTACCCCAGAATTGTTTGACGTTGTGTGCCCGCCACAGACATGAATTTTTTTTGCTTTTCTAATATTTGTGGTGACCGCGACATTAAAAAGTCTTCAATAATGAAACAGAAGGGACGAGGCAGGGTCACTGGTGATTAGGCTTTTAAATTAAATACAGAACTTGTGCGTAACAACGAGTATTTTAATCCATTATGGACAGTCAGATTAACACTCAGCGTAACAATATAGTGGCTAGGCTTATGTTGTGCGGTCGGCTGCTCGGCAAAAAGTGACGCGTTCGCTCGGCGGAGCGCGCCGCTGTGAATACAACGGCGATATGGCGGGCAGTGGGGCGAGCTATGACGTCACGCCGTATCGCAATTCATTCGTTGCGTTACAATCGGCCATCCTGCAACAATTGCTCCCGCAATGAGAGCAATACACCAGATTACTCAAAATTGTCAAAATCCGACTATTTTTTAAGGAATACTCTAATAGACAGAAATAAGATCAAGGCTAGGACTCATGGGGACATAACATGGATTGAACGCCTGGCTTAATGGCTTGGGCCATAGGCTTTTCTTAGGCGACACACTTGACTGTGATCCATGACTTGGGTTGGATCCCCGACTTGGCTTGGATCCCTGGCTTGGCTTGGCATGGATCCTTGGCTTGGCTTGGCATAGACCCATGGCTTGGATCCTTGGCTTGGATCCTTGGCTTGGCTTGGCATGGACCCTTGGCTTGAATCCTTGGCTTGGCTTGGCATGGAGCCTTGGCTTGGATCATTGGCTTGGCTTGTAATCGACCCTTGGCTTGGATCATTGGCTTGGCTTGGCATGGAACCTTGGCTTGGATCCTTGGCTAGGCTTGAGCCCTGGATTGGCTTGAGCCCTGGCTTGGCTTGAGCCCTGGCTTGGCTTGAGCCCTGGCTTGGCTTGAACCCTGGCTTGGCCTGAGCCCTGGCTTGGCCTGAGCCCTGGCTTGGCCTGAGCCCTGGCTTGGCTTGACTTCTAGCTTCGCTTGAGCTCTAGCTTCGCTTGAGCTCTTGCTTCGCTTGAGCTCTTGCTTCGCTTGAGCTCTGGCTTCGCTTGAGCTCTGGCTTCGCTTAGGCCCTAGCTTCGCTTAGGCTCTGGCTTCACTTGGGCTCTGGCTTCACTTGGGCACTGGCTTCACTTGGGCTCTGGCTTCACTTGGGCTCTGGCTTCACTTAGGCTATAGCTTCGCTTGGGCCCTGGCTTCACTTGGGCTTTGGCTTTGCATAGGCACTGGCTTAGCTTGAGTCCGGCTTAGTATAGCCTACTGGCTTGGCTCAGACCCTGGCTTTACTTGAACTACTAGCTTGGCTTGGACCCTGGCTTTACTTAGACCACTAGCTAGGCTTGGACCCTTGCTTTACTTAGACCACTAGCTTGGCTTGAACCCTGGCGTAACTTGGATCACTAGCTTGCCTTGGGCCACTAGCTTGGATTTGACCATTGACTTGGCTTTATGTCTAGGTGCCTATACATATACTGAACGCCTCTTAATTACTTTTTTTTTGCAATAATACTCATCAGGCTGGTAAATAACAAATAGCTAGGAATATAGTCATTAATTTAACGAATAATCTGGCTAAGAATTAGCAACAAAATTGGCTGACCTGATAATTTAATTGGCTGTTCCTGACTCTGCTCTCGTCGAATGCCGTCTTTTCACTGTTCACGCTGTGAAGCTTTTGCAATCCTCGCAGCCTCGCGGTGGGAAATAGCCGCGTAGTGAAGCTCGTGCAACCCTCGCAGCCTCGCGTTGGGATGCAGCCGTTGGACGACAGCTGGATAGTCCATGTTGCTCGAACATTCCGATGCCAGAAGCGTGTTCATGAAAAGAAACAAATAGTTTATTCTCCGAAAGCAAAAACTAGCAGCACATAGGTTTATCTTTTACTGAATATAAAGCACACAAAACGTGTTCTTTTTAGGGTCAGTTCTTGAAATGCTAAACAACTTTACGACTGACCTTTTTTCCGGAAATTTTGAAACGATTTTAGATGGAAATTGTGAAAAGGAAAACTTTTATTGAGACTACGGGAAATGAGGGTACAATACAATTGACTAATTGAATCGACGTTAACGGAAAAATGTAAATAAATTAATAGCATCTCGGCGGCAATACTTAACCTGTGGTGAAAAATCCATCGGCGTGGTGATGAAAGACGATCTTTTTCATCGTATCCCACTTCTGATTGAAACAGAAGGGACGAGGCAGGGTCACTGGTGATTAGGCTTTTAAATTAAATACAGAACTTGTGCGTAACAACGAGTATTTTAATCCATTATGGACAGTCAGATTAACACTCAGCGTAACAATATAGTGGCTAGGCTTATGTTGTGCGGTCGGCTGCTCGGCAAAAAGTGACGCGTTCGCTCGGCGGAGCGCGCCGCGGTGAATACAACGGCGATATGGCGGGCAGTGGGGCGAGCTATGACGTCACGCCGTATCGCAATTCATTCGTTGCGTTACAATAACTATAGAAATCTTTATAAAAAGTGTGTGAAATGAAGGGAAAACTAAGATAGTTATTTATCGCTGTAGATTGGTTATCGCGTTATCGCTCATGTGATGGTTTTAAAATACGGAACAATGGTATTTTGGTGAAGCACCATTGCGATTTAGTTCGCTTGAAGCTTGAAGGTCCATTTCTTGACTTATGCCTTGGGTTCCTACATTGCGGTGCCGCACTTGAAGTCCGTCCGAGTAGGACAGACCTCTATAAGTAAACGGGAAAGATGACAGGATTTTTCTTGTATGTGTATAAGTCTGTCTATCGATCGAAAACGAATGATTTTTGTGAGGAAAAATCAGTCGTCTCAAGTCATGTCACGGACTCAAAAATAGTACCCCTATGTTAAGATTTTATTTTCTCATGTTGGCAGTACTGTTGATCCGAAATGCGACCGTTTAGTCTTTGTTTGAACTTGTGTTATATAAATTAGTTCTAAGTTATTGAAACGATAATATAATTCATTTAAATAATTATTTTTAAGAATAAAATCACATTGTATCACCTTTTCATTTTATAAGTTTTAAGGGACATTATCTGGCATTCAAGGTAATTGGGTTTTGACAGCTAACCTCAAAAAGTTACACAAACATTGAATGTTTTTATTCATTTAATTATTTCAGCAGCTTTAAATGGTCATTTTGATTAACATAATTTGCTTTTAGATGCCGAGTGTTATAAATAATAGTGTAGATGTATCTCGTCCAATAGACCCTACTAAAATGCAGCTGGAGTGTCTCGAATTGGCCGGCTGCACCTTGGACCGGTATATAAACGCAGACAATTCGCGCCCTTCTTTTTTAGAGGTATGGTTTAAGTTTTCGGTGCATATTTGCATATGTTTAGTGAATTTTCTGTCAGTTTTATAACAATATAAAAAATAATAGGTTGGTATCTTTGCGAGCTACATTTTATTTGTATGATAATTCACAGAATTGTTACTTGAATTATTGCCAGCGCAAGCAAGACTGGTATAATTGCAGCCGCAATACAATAATTAATAATGTACAATTGCTTCAGATAACCGGTATAGCAGCACAAAGAAGCCCAACATGCAGTGGACTAAATGCAGGCGATTACAGAAACTTAGCTGCTCTCCTAAACCATCCCAACCTATCTCAACTAAAAATATTAAACAAAGTGCCATTGCCGCCAGAAATAATGGAACATTTTGCTCGTATCCTTTTTACTATCATAATTATTTTTACAAATCTATCTAAGGAGGGTTGTCAAGCAGGCAGCCCGCCCTAAAACCTTTCACCAAAGCATATTACAGCACAAATTATGTTGGGACCCCTGAGTCCAACACATCTGGCATCACAGGTCAGACGATGATACTTACCAATGAATACCTACTAAAAAAATAATATGTAATAAATACTTTCAGAAAACTACACGAGAGTGCAGACTAGATATTAGATGAAATCTCTGACTCACTCTTTGGACTTTGAATGCAATATCACAGACAATCATATTGTTCTGTAGCATCAGTTTACAGGAGTAGCTTTAAGATGGGCATTGACAATGAGTTTTGCGCGTCAGTTTAGACAAAACTGTGGCATCACTCCAAATGGTTTTAGGCTAACTAAAATTCCCCATTCACTGGCGTCGCTCCGGCTCTTCAGTTTTCTATTGGCCGGGCTGTGAGGCGTACTACCAATTAATGTCGAAACAGAAAAAAATTGATTCTGACTCCGAACTGGAAATGTTAATTCTTACTGCGGCTACTGTTTGTTGCTATATACTCATTGAAAAACAAGAAAGAAAGCAATGTTTGAAAGAATGGCTTAAAAAACAAACATTTAGAATTTTTATATTTTTAAATTAATTCTGACGTTATGGTACGCCCAAGATGATACTGATGCCGCCTTTTTAAAAACAAATAAAACCAACAATCAACCACCGCCGGCGCCGGGCGCTGCGAGCAAACTGACGTCTGGAGCGACGATCGCGCACTCACGGTCAGTTTGGCGCGACGCACCGGCTTGGATTAGGGTAGCCACGGAAAATTTTGTGGCGCGTCGTCAGTTAAAACTCTGGAATGATGATACCACATTGACAATCAAATTTTGGATTGACATCAGTTCAACTGACGCGCAAAACTGATCGTCAATGCCCAGCTTTATTGATCTTATTATGCTGTGGAAATGAATATATAAATTTTGATGGATTTGATAACTATTGTATTAGGATGCATAAGCTGTAATAACGGATGCAAGTTCTGAAATGAATAAAATGTGTTGAGCTTTGTATTAAGTTTTGACAGTATTTTGCATTAACTCCTCGAATCCAGCACTTGTTTGAAGATTAAGGTCCAATGATTTATCTACAGTCATGGTTCATATTTTAAAATGCCTTCAATTTATCTTAAATTTCCTTAATATGTAATCAGATATGCAATGTCATTGTTTAATGGGGGTTTTTCCAGAAATAAGTAGAGTTTGGCTGGCTATAGACAGTAATATCTACGTCTGGGCCTTTGAGCATGGAAGCGATGTAGCTTATTTTGATGGATTGGGCGAGACTATAGTCAGTGTTGGTCTTGTAAAACCTAAGCCTGGTGTCTTCCAGAGTTTTGTTAAATATTTACTAGTTTTAACTACTACTGTTGAAATAGTTGTATTAGGTAAGTTAAAAAGAAATTACTTTATTTTTAAGCTATCCTGTTGTCTATACACTAAAATCATAATCATTTATCATGTACAGTAGCCACTTTTAAAAGTTTCAGTGAGACATGCTTGATTTGCTTACACTGTCTGCAACATATAAGAATCATTGTTTCTGGTTGGTTGTTTGTGAAAGTGTCGACATGCGCATTAAATTTCTCAACTTTTGTACACAATGATGAGTAGAAACAGTTGATGAGAAAGATATATATTAACCTGTCAAGCCCTGGATGGATCTGGCCAGGTGCATTATCTCTAGTAGAAAAAGTCTTGGTGCGATTTTGGTGCTTGACGGCTCAAAAAGAGTACGCAGTTCCAAAGGCCTTGTCAGCTATGTTCACAATTTATTATTTTACAGGTGTAACATTTGCTGCAAATAAAAACGATGCAAACAGTGAACTGCAGGAGATCCACTTAGTACCAGAACCAGTTTTTGTTTTGCCCACTGATGGAGTTTCAATGATGTCAGTCAAATCTACAGCCAAAGGCAGAATATTTATGGGTGGAAAAGATGGATGTCTGTATGAAATCACTTACCAGGTATGATAGTATTATTTATTTAAATTGAAACATAAAAAAGCGATAATAAATCTAGTAATTTTGGAGTATTCATCATTGTAAGGAACCAGAGTTAAGATTGAAAGGCCAATTAAGGCAACTAAGTGTAACATCTAAATTGTTAGTAAATTTCTTTAGAACACTAATAAATAAATCACACAGACGGAGCTAGTCCAGCCATTCTTAAATGGTGTCCAATTTCAAAGGTTTTGCAAAAATATTGGATGGCAGGAAGAAAAATCGCCAAAATCGTGCGTTACGTAATAAATGCAATAGTCCCTAATTGACATCTTTTGTTTCAGGCTCAATTAGGATGGTTTGGTAAACACTGCAAAAAAGTTAACCATTCCACTAGTGCATTATCTTTCTTAGTGCCTTCGTTCCTTAATGCTGCATTGTATGACGAAGACCCAATAGTTAAGATTGAAGTGGATAATTCGCGGCATATTTTGTACACACTTAGTGAAAAAGGTTGTATCGAGGTGTTTGACTTAGGAGCTAATGGCGAGGGCCTAAGTCGAGTTGTAAGACTGACACAGGGGAAGATAGTATCTTCGGCGATGGACATAGTCAAGTAAGTTTGAAAATTGTTACAATTAATACTAAATTAATATTTTTGTCATTGGTAGTTACAAATAATTGTAAAAATAATGATATTTTCAGGACATTAGAGGCTAGTAACTTCAAACCAGTTGTAGCAATATCAGCAGTGGATGAGTATGAATCTGAGCATTTGAACCTTGTGGCTGTGACACAAACTGGAGCAAGACTGTATTTTAGTACTGGGAGTGGGGAGTAAGTTATATATCACTTATTTTTTCTTAATTACTGGTCAAATCTTCATGCCACAGGTAAACTGTATCTAGGTATAGGGAGAGACATGTATTTTGCTTTCAAATAGGGTTACCTGGCCAACCAATTACATTCCGAAAGGGCTCTGATATTATTCAGGTTGGGTTCTCACAAAGAGACCTCATCCTTTCAAACGTCTCAAACTCAGTTAATTTTTGATTTTATCATAAAGTTGGTCCAATCTGAGCCATCGAATAAGTTATTACATGTATTAAATATTCTGTCTTACTTTAAGCCAAGGGCTCTTGTTTCAGCGCGAGTCAAGGTGGGTCACAAAGACCGCAGTACCTCACACTCCTCCATGTGAGGTTACCGCCAGGATTCACTCCCAACGCCTCAGTACTTAAACCCAAGCAAGTGCATAGTGCTGTATATGAAAACGGTGAGTCAGATTTACATACGTATTTTATTTTTATGGTTCCGTATCTCAAAAGGTAAAAAAGAAACCTTATAGGATCACCAACTTGCCCGTCTGTCTGTTCTTCCTAACCTAAAAATCTTCTGTATGGATTTTCATGCAGTTTTCACCAATAGAGTGATTCATGGCAAAGGATTATGATTATAAGTATAATGCTTGTCTGGGCGCAGCCGGGGAGGGCTGTTGTTAAAACGTTTTTCTTTATACGGAACCCTTGATACGTGATTTCGACTCGTACTTAGATAAATTTACAATTACAATTTTAATATAAATACTTTATTTGATATCGATTTGTTTAGGAACGTTGGTGATGGTGTGTTCGGCGGGTGGCGGCGGCGAGGCGGAGACGTTGTGGTGTCTGTCGCGAGTCATGCCGGGCGGCACAGCCTTCAGCGAAGCGCACACGGTGCTGGCGCTCGATGGCCCAGCATGGGCGCTCACGGCGCTGCCTCCACAACACGCCGCACTGCTCTCTGCGGCCTTGCTGTCTAAGAGAGGTATAGTTGTCAGTTGTATTGTCATTGTCGTTTATCACTTCATAATTTCCCACATAGTGTGTATCTTAACCGAACCATCCATTTCAATATATAATATCATGGTTATGGGTTGCAGAACCGTCCTCTCTATACTTTAAGGCTTAATTGTCGAGCTCCGTGGCGCAGCGGTCAACACGCTAGCCTGCGACACGGGGGTCCCGGGTTTGATCCCCGGTTAGGTCAAGATGGAAAAAGATCTTTTTCATATTGACCTGGGTCTTGGATGTTTATCTATTTATGTATATATTATAAAATATAGTATCGTTGAGTTAGTATCCTGCGACACAAGTTCTCAACTTACTGTGGGGCTAGCTCAATTTGTGTGATATGTCCCTATATATTTATTTATATATTATTTATATTCACACCGAGATGGAAGCGCGCGGAAGGGAAGCGGAGAGCAATTTCAGTGTCATATAATTTTAGACTTTATCGCCATGACTATAATACAAGGAATTGCTTGAAAAATTGGAAAACGGCGCGGGAATGCTCGAGACTTCGCGAGCCCTCCAGCGGCTTCCGCGCGACGTCGGCGCACGACTACTCTGGCGGGTGGGAGCGGGCGCGGGCGGCTGGAGGCGGGCGCGAACGGCCGCTGGAATTGGCATAAGAATAGCGTGGTGAGTCGCGGGCGGGCGCGAGCAGTCGCGGGCGGGCGCGAGCAGTCGCGGGCGGGCGCGAGCATTCCCGAGCCTTCTCTTCCGAGCCGGCCGCTTTCATCTCGGTGTGAATTGAGCCTTATAGGAACGTAGCCAAGCTCAAACTCTGTTTTACTTGCTTATATATAAACGACCATACCAATTACTAAGGGCCAGTCCACACGGCGCGTTGCATCAACGTATACATGTTAACGTATTGCCGGCCATACGGGCGCTGCGTTAACGCAGCGTCATTGCGACGCAGTCGTAACGTTCTGTTAACGCAATTGCGGCGAATATTTCATCGCAGTCTATTACGAACCATGGACCGAAAAAGACGTCTGGTATTGCTTCTATTAATACGACACCGCCAAAAATTAAATCAAAATATGCTTCCGCGTTTCTCCTCATTAATAACGGATAATGGCTTGTATACACTTTGATTAGTGCAATTGCGAAGTTCATACATTTGCTACTAAACGTTTAGTGGGAAATGTATGAACTTCGCACTTGCACAAATCAAAGTGTATACGATCCATTTCGGTCGTGTTTGCTCGTAGAAGCGTGGCGTGTATCGCGTTGGGCGGTGGTGACGGGCGCGGGCGCGGCCATCCTGGCGGCGGGCGCGGCGCCCGAGCTGCTGCGCCAGCTGCTGAGGGACTGCCGCGGGCCCGACGCCATGCCCGTTAAAGACTTCTTCCAGGTAATACACAAAAACATCGATGATTTATGTAATTCGGGTGTTCCTGGTGATTCGCAGACACCGATACAGACGAGCTCCGTGGTGCAGCGGTCAACACGCCGGCCTGCGACTCGGATGGTCCCGGGTTCGATCCCCGATCAGGTCAAGATGGTAAATAACCTTTTTAGATTGACCTGGGTCTTGGATGTTTATCTATATAAGTATCTATTATAACATATAGTGTCGTTGAGTTAGTATCCCATAACACAAGTCTCTAACTTACTCTGGGGCTAGCTCAATCTGTGTGATTTGTCCGTATATATTTATTTATTATTTACCAATGTCCAAGTCAAAATGTTTGACTTCGATCAACAATACCAACTAGATATTGGGTCGGGGCAAAAAAACGGCTCGGCAAATAAGAGAGCACTCCCAGCAGTGAGTGCTTTTTAGGGTTCCGTAGTAAACAAGGAACCCTTATAGTTTCGCCATGTCTGTCTGTCTGTCTGTCTGTCTGTCTGTCTGTCTGTCTGTCTGTCTGTCTGTCTGTCCGTCCGCGGTTTTACGCAGAGACTATAAGTACTAGAAAGCTGTAATTTGGTATGGGTATGTATATTAATCATGGCAAAAAAGTGGTAGAATAAAAACTTGAAAAAAAATTTTTTTTAGGGTAGCTCCCATACAAGTAAAGTGGGGGAGTAATTTTTTTTTCTCTATTTACCCACCGTGTGGGGTGTCGTTTAATAGGTCTTTCAAAAATATTGTGAGGTTGAGAACACCATTTTTCGATTTAGGGATCCGTTTTCGAAATATTTGGTTTAAAAGTGCGAATTTTTGTTAGAGGTAAGTGTCCCCCCCCTCTATCTGCTAAACGGTTATATATAGATACGTGAAAAAAATTACAGCAGTAGTATACATACTGAAGTTTAAAGGAAAACTATCAGAGCTTAGTACTAAGTACAAACTAAAAAGTTATAGGCAACCAACTTATAAACTGTAAAATTTCATACTATTTTCATTGTTAGATGTTTTTGGTCGCTAAACTGTAAGGTGCGAGTGTGAATAGTGTGAACTCAAAGTTGTCATTCGCAACTACGGAACCCTACACTGCGCGTGGCCCGACACGCACTTGGCCGGTTTTTTTAATTCGGAATAATAGAACTTCATTGTCAGGTGCTATGGTCGTAAATATAGGTATATTTAAGCGGACAGAATTTTGCTTCGATTTTGTACGTAATGTATGTAGTTGGTATTGTTGATCAAAGCATGACTTGATATTGTTTAAATTTCTTCCAATTGTTGTTGTTTATATTGTTATAGATTCTAATGATTAAATTTATCGAGTATAAATATATCGAAGCTGCGTCAATGTAATGCTCATTGTTTATTGTTACAATTATAAGACGTGCATATATTTTGCAGTTGCAAGACGTAGAACAAGCTTGCGCGTGTGCTCTGTACCTAGCGTGCGAGGACACGTCTAGCGGCGACTTGTCCGTCAACGAGTGGGCGGCGAGAGCGTTCTTTTTGTACGGCAGCCAACTTACGCCTACGCCGACGTACCATCAACAGAATTCTCAGGTGCCGTCTAACATGGGTAAGAAAAAAAAAAAAAACACAGTAAACCTAGGCATCGCCTCCACGAGCGAGAGAACCGCGACGATTTTATCGTGGTGCCAACTATTTTCATAGATTCCTTTAGCTTGTGTCTACACACGGCGATGTTACCGCCGCGTAGCGACGAGTGAGAGAGTGCGAGCGAATGTCAATCGTTTTGCCTACTGAAAAGAATATATAATAATATTAAATAGGAGCGCGGACTTGTCGCGATTCTCTCGCTCGTGGAGGTGATCCCTAAGTATTTACGGCCACTTCTAAATATGCAGAGGTTTTGTAAAATACGTTTTACTAACTGGTGGAACGCGTTCCTGTACGCCTAGCGCTAGGCGTACAGGAACGCTTCTTTCTTCTTCTTCAGGAACTTTCCACTGAAAGTCTAAACTTTTTAACTTTTAGATGCATAAACATTATCCGTCTTATTATGAAACAAGGTCACTTTAGTACCATTATAGGTACTCCCAGATGTGAATGCCATTGAAAAATACAGCAGAGAAAACGTCAAAGTTTCTTGAAGCTTTATTCCTATTGTGATTGAAATAAATAATTACTTTTGCAGCTTCTCCAAAGTTCTCGCCCCGTCAAATGTCCACACCAATGAGCATGCGAGGACCACAAGGTCAGATTCAGCAAGGCAAACTGAACCAGTCATATCAGCAGGGCCCAATGAACCAGTCATTCCCCGGATCGCCGAACCAGTCTATGATGCCACAATCGCCATTCCACCAAAACATGATGAGCCCAACTCCCTTCAACCAGTCTTCGTTCGTCGGCAACATGTCACAGCAGCAAAGAGATCCAAACTACCCAATTCAAGAATATAGCGCTAAACATAATGGACTGTACATCTATGTTGGAAGAATTCTTGCCTCTATATGGAATTTGAAATGCGTATCTAAATCATTGACACCGGACAACAAAGAGTTTGTAAGTAACAGTATATTCAGTAGACATTTTATTTTCTATTTAATACATGAAACCTACGAATTAGCACGTAAAACAAACTGTAGGTACTTTTACTAATCTGTTGTCACTTGATGGTCTATGTTTAATTAAATCAGTCTGTTACATATTATATGAAAAGAGCTACACATGCTAATTTTTAGACGAAGAAGAGCGCGTGTAGTAGATTATTGTATATAAGAAAGAGTAGATTACTAGTTATCTAAAACAGCAGACTGTATTTTACAGCAGTAATTCTTAATTATAAATTTTAAGTCTCGTAAAAGTAGCATTTCCTCGAAGACGTTAGCTTAAATCATGCATGACGCGTCAATCTATTAGGCGGACCCCGGGCTCCGAACCATTCCAGTCGAGGATGCAACTGGGAATAAGCTCAGATGAGAGTGAGTCTTCTCTCCTTAGTACCCTGATAGAACCCTGTAGTATTTCTGTCTCTTTCTTTGCCATAAAATACTATGGGTACCCGAATCTTTCTACTAATACACACTAACAGCCTCCATGGTCCAGTGGTTAAGGCATATGCCTTGTTGACCCGGGGGTCGTGGGTTCGTTTCTCACGGGAAGCTTACTTTGTTAAGTTGTTTCCAGTTTGGTTAGGACATTGCAGGCATGAATCACCTGATTGTCTGATAAGAATGATGATTCCGTGGTTCGGAAGGCACGATAAGCCGTTGGTCCCGGCTGCCATCTGGTAGTCCTTAAAGGAACCACGTCAGCGGCCGAGTGGCGATTCCGAAGAACTCTGACACCAGGGTGTGCATGGTCGACTGACCATGTCACCCACACGAAATGATGATAACCATTTGGTGTCAGAATTTCGCGGAGTCTCGAGTAGTTTTGTGTTTTACAACTGCGTAAGCGAGAGTGTAGCGAGCTGTTCTTAATCTCATGTATATTCGACGAATACCGAGTGCAAAATCTTGACGAGAATGTGGAGAGGGCTGTAGTGAAGTGTTGTTTGTACAGATGAGCAGCACGGTGACGGGCGAGGACGTGACGCACGTGAGCGCGCGGCTGCAGCGCGTGGCCAGCTTCATGCAGCGCGCGCTGGCGCCGCCGCACTCCGACGAGCACGCCTCGCTGCACGCGCTTAACACCTTCATCAGTCAGTGCACTCATTTATATGAAAGCTAGCTATAACCCGCGGCTTCGTCCGTCTGATATATAGCCTATGTCCTACTCAGTACCCTCACCTATGTATATGCAAAATTTCATGATAATTTTAGGGCGTGAGTGAAAGCGTAACAAATAAACAAACAAACAAACGCACTTTCGCATTTATAATATTAGTTAAGATCACTTGGATAGTCTAGTTTCCAAGTCAAATTAATAATGGTAATAAGCCGTGTAATTCCCGGCAGAGTAGAATAGGATCAATCCAAGTCTCACCATGGATTTGTTGAAGACGACTTAGGAAACACGAGCGAAACAAAGGTTATAAAAATCAAAGAGACTTAAACAACTTTCGACTGGGCAGCGAACATAATCAACAATTTGTTGCCAGATAAGTCAAGAATGAAGTACGTATGTAAAAGTTTTTAGAACAGTTTCTGAAACATTATAGACACTTTAGTGTGTTTGTAGATAAAGTATTGTATGCAACTGTTCGTAATTAGTCCTTAAAATACTCATGTGATCCTATTATGAAACTCGCCTGCGGCTCGTTTTATAAACCCACATTCGTGTTTTAAGGACCCTTATTACTTAACAGTTACATAAAGTACTATTTTCACTCAACACTAGATGTCGTTAATCCGCGTTAGCTTAAGCTATCTGTGTTTTTTGTTCACAGCAATGGCAATAGAAATGCTCAGCCTTTGGAAGGTGCTGTGCGAGCACCAGTTCCACGTGATAGCAGCGAGCTTGCCGCCCGAGCAACAGAGTGCACTACAGGCGGCTAGTTTTAGGTAACATCAGTAAAAAAAATGTAACAATACTAAAGCATGCTGAAAATTAGTAGCAAAAGGATATTTTACGTTGTATACAATCTTTCTTTTTACTGTCACATTGTAAATAAAAATAAAAACGGCCAAGTGCCAGTCTCTCTTATGAAGAATTCCCATTATTTAATACCATTTAATAAGAAAAATCGTTCCACGCGATTCTTGTATGGAACCTCCCCCTAAAATTGTATTTTGTTTTTATTGTTCTTTGTTGAAGCAGTAATAGATAAAAACATTTTGTAGAATTTTAAAATCTCTACATATTGTAACCGTAACCGATGGATATTATAGGCTTAGCAATCCTGTTTGAGTATGGAACCTTTCAAAAGAGCTAGAGTCGGTTAAATAATATTAGAAATCTTCTATTTGTTGAGTTGTTTCTCATAAAATATTTTATTTTATTTTTCAGGGAATTACTAGTAGGCGGTCAGGAGGTAGCGTGCCTCCTGCTGGGCTCGCTCGTGGCTGGCTACCTCCGAGACAACGCGTCCGTGGACGGCATCTCACAGAAACTGCGCCAACTCTGCCCTACGTTGTACAGGCAGGAAGACGCTATCTGTTCCAAGGTATTTTTTCAGTACTTAATACAGCTTGTAACATAACCTTGATATTCCCTGAAAAGGGTGACTGACACCGTCAATATGAACAACTATTCCTATGTGATGGTATTATACTATTCCTGGTAACTCGAAATTATTTTTACTTTCCCATACTAATTGCCCGGCCGGCTGAATACATTTTTAAGAAAAATGTCGATTTTTTTTTATATTTTCCAGCATTGGTCTCATAGCAAAAGTTGTTCATTTTGACGGGCTGAGTCACCCCTTTCAGGGTTTGTCAAGGTTAAGTTACATGCTGTATACTTTTAGATTTTGATTAAAATTTTGCAAATTTTAAAATCGTAAATAGTTTTATATGAATGCTTATTTTATTATGATGAATGGATGAATGGTTAATTTTATTGTGATTTTAATCGACAAGTTATGTTGCAGGCAAATGAATTATTGATGTTTGCAAAACAACAGAAGAATCTCTCGGAGAGAGAAGAAATGCTACAACAAGCATTGAAACTTTGTAAGGTAACATTTGAACTATAATATTATTTAATTAGACCTAAATTCTAAAGATAATGTTTCATTTTACTCCTTTTGTGTTTTACTTGTTATTTTTGAATCGTGACGTCATTATCGTAATAATAGTTATTACGTATTATGTTGAGTATATATAAATATATAAAAATCAAGAAATCAATGACCCAAAATATGCAGCTGCAGTTGCACCAAAAGAGTTACTTTATCATTTTATGTTTCGTCTGCTCGCCTGACTGTAGTTCGCACATGGCAGTAGTTCGGGCATCGCTCGCATCGTTCGGACTGGGCAGCTACTATTATTATGTAAACAACTTAGGCGAGCCCAGCTACTGGCATACGACTAGACAATGCAAGTACCTGCGTACTGTCTAGTCAGTAGCTCGCACTGTGTAAATCTCTTAACTTTGTAGGACGTGGCTCCGAACGTGAACCTGCCACTAGTTTGCTCGAAGCTGGTGACGTGCGGCTTCTACTCGGGTGTGGTGGAGCTGTGCGTGGCGTGCGCCAGCAAACTCGACCCTCAGGACAAGGCGCTGCACTACTACAGCAGCCTGCAGCCCTCGCAGGACCGGGAGGGGCAGCTCTTGTATTATAGGAGGTAGGAGTTGAAAGGTGCGGCTACTACTCGGGCGTGGTGACAAGGCGCTCCACTACTACAGCAGCCTGCAGGCCTTGCAGGACTGGGAGGGGCAGCTCTTGTATTATAGGAGGTAGGAGTTGAAAGGTGCGGCTTCTATTCGGGCGTGGTGGAGCTGTATGTGACCCGCAGGACAAGGCGCTGCACTACTACAGCAGCCTGCAGCCCTCACAGGACCGGGAGGGGCAGCTCTTGTATTATAGGAGGTAGGAGTTGAAAGGTGCGGCTTCTACTCGGGCGTGGTGACAAGGCGCTCCACTACTACAGCAGCCTGCAGCCCTTGCAGGACTGGGAGGGGCAGCTCTTGTATTATAGGAGGTAGGAGTTGAAAGGTGCGGCTTCTACTCGGGCGTGGTGGAGCTGTGTGTGAGGGGCAGCTCTTGTGTTATAATAAGAGGTAGGAGATTTAGGCATCACCTCCACGAACGAGAGAATCGCGACGATTTTATCGTCGCATCTACACACGGCGATGTTATCGCCGTGTGACGAGTGACAAAGTGCGAATGAAAGTCAATCGTATGCTCTTTAAAATATGATATTTAATAATAAGATAGAAGCGCGGAATCGTCGCGATTCTTTCGCTCGTGGAGGTGATCCCTTAAGTTGAAAGCAATAATCAACGCTTTGGTATCACCAAATTAAAAGGGTTGTACTGGAAAGAGGAATAAAGTTGCATAATAACGCGACACTGTTTGTTTTTGGCCTTCTCTTCGTTTTATAATAAGGCGGTGATATAATGTTTTCTAATATTTTCGCGATTGTTACACATATTACATTATTTATACACCTAACGTTTTAACACTTTACACTGTTCCAACGACCGCCGATTAAACCGTTTGAATCATTCTTTAGGCGTAGATTTTTAAATGTGCTCATGGGCTTTCTTCTCGCCGGCTTTAGAATGGAGATCTACCGCGAGGTGGGCAACGCCCTGGAGCGGCTGTACGAGCGCAGTGTGGAGTCCTCCAACACGGAGCCCTCCCCGCTCCGAGCGCCGCGCCCGTCCGCCGAGGCGCTGCTGACGCTGTCGCCAGCTGATGCTAACTATCAGGTATCAATTATTTTAGTAAAAAGCTGTTGAAAAAACAAAGAAATAAAAAGTATATTACATATATACCTTGTATTTTGTACTCTACTTTTCTAAAATGAACCACACCTAGCTGCATGGAATCGCATTTTTGCAGTCGCATTTGTGCACCAAATCGATCTTTACTATGCTTCTATCCTTTTCTGTCTATCAGACAGAACCTTTACTACCACCTCCTTGCATGCAATCGCATTTTATGCGTGTTGCCCAGTGCCTCGTCGATTCTGCCACGTTCATTATGTTATTCAGGTTCATTGTCGCTCTAGTAAGTGACTGTTCTGAGTCAAAAGATAGTAGCAATGCGATTCGGTGTTGCCAGATGTAGTTCTACCCTAATTCGTAAACTGCCTATTATAGAGAATTATGTTTTCAGGGAAGAAAACTGGTTTGGGAATGTTTGTCTTGCAACGACGAGTTGCTTCACGTTGCTGTGTATGAATGGCTAGTCTCAAAAAATTTGGGTTCAGGTAAGGATCTTTTAGTAATTAAATATTAGTGATCAAATCTTGTTTTTTCATCATGACCGACCTCAGACCTCATCTAAGAAACGTGTTTTTGAGCGTTTCATTAGTACCCTTAGTTAGGAACCCTTCATTTACGATTGTGACTTGTGTCCGATTTATTTCATTTGATACGTAACTTGTTTAGAATTGGTGTCGCTGGGCGGCGCGCCGCCTCCGTCCCTGCGTACCTACCTGCAGGCGGCTGCACGTGCCGCGCCGCCGCGCGACGCGCTGTTGTTGCTCGACCTGTTGTGGAAGGTGCTCGAGAAGTGCGGCGACCACTGCGCCGCCGCCGCCGTGCTCGAGGGACTCGCCACCAGGCCCGGGTGAGAGGACTATCTATGTTGTGTAGGCGAAGCACACAGCTAATAAGCAACGTGATACTTAAACAAACGTCAAAACGCTTGTTTAAAAGTTTCTGGCCGATTAATTAGTCGTTTTGCTGCGTGTCTTTCTATTCCTTCAATCAACCGCGCGGCTGCTGCTGGAGCTGCTGTGGAAGGTGCTCGAAAAGTGCAGCGACCACTGCGCCGCCGCCGCCGCCGTGCTCGAGGGACTTGCCACCAGGACCGGGTGAGAGGACTGTCTATGTTGTGTAGGCGAACCAGTGCAGCTAATAACTAATGTCATACTTAGGTGATAATTAAAAAAATGCCGAAACGCTTGTTTGAAAGTTACTGTCTACTTAATTAGTCGCTTTGCTGCGTGTCTTTCTATTCCTTTAACCAACCGCGCCGCCGCGCGATGCGCTGCTTCTGCTGGACCTTCTGTGGAAGGTGGTCGAGAAGTGCGGCGACTTGTGGAGTAGACAGAGCCCAAGGTCATAAAACCCAAAGGCCACAATCAGCGTGTTAGTGGGCGTGATGACATAAGACAACGAAACTATTTTCCCC
The DNA here is from genome assembly GCA_963082605.1 of Rhodophaea formosa. Lineage (NCBI taxonomy): Eukaryota > Metazoa > Arthropoda > Insecta > Lepidoptera > Pyralidae > Rhodophaea > Rhodophaea formosa. The sequence continues at coordinate 11,457,446 of OY720209.1, forward strand.
CTATGAGCTATATTGAAATCTCGAAATCAGATTCCCTATTGGAATACAGAAATGCCAGAAAAAATTTACACCTCCAATACTTAATTCGCTAAAATTTCTATGGGAAGTCAAATTTTATTTTTAAGATTTCGCCATTTTTTTCTTACATTTCTGTATTCCATTAGGGTTTCTAATCCTGAGGTTTTCATTTAGCTCATAGATTCAACATCAGCCTGTATAATAGCGTATGGTGCGCAGGTCTGGCGCGACGCTGGCGCAGCGCATGTCGTGGCTGTCGGCGGGCGTGGTGTGCCTGCGGGGCGCGGGCGGCGCGGGCGCGGCGGCGGGCGGCGGCGGCGAGCTGCTGCGGCGGCTGGAGGAGGCGGCGGAGGTGGCGCGCGTGCAGGCCGCCGTGCGCGCCGCCGCCAACGCGCTGCCGCGCGCGCTGCAGCCGCCGCACCACCTGCTGCAGCGCCTCGACGACGAGCTGCTCGACATCCCGCAGGTGAGTGCTGCTGCACCATGACACCACTCCTGTTGCAGGCAAATAGGTCTAATGGCCAGTTCAAACAGGACGGAGACAGTGTAATAAAAGACAAAGGAAGTAGACCGATACGGTTTCCCTTGACAGCCACTGCAGTTCCTCAGACAGTCTGTGAAAATGGCAGCTGCAATATTGTCGAAAAAATCAGACGTAATTCAAAACTATAGAAAAATCTCGAGCCTCGTGTAGCGCTACGAGACGGTGGGGGAGGCCCGAACCTCCGCTCCGTGTGAAAGAACTCGTCACCGTGAGGCTACATGATCAAATTCACCACGGACGCCTGCCTGCGCATTGATTATCAGCGCTCGACGTGATCGCGATATCATAATTTTACAGGAATATATAGCTCATCTGGCGGCACAAGCTCCTCGAAAATTTTGTTTCTAAAATCATCGTTGGATAGTAGATGCCGACCAAGACGGTTAATGACCACATCATACACCGATTACGCCCGTAGCATGGCTTATTCGATGATAATATAATAATTGATAATTTACTCGTAGCTATACGAAGAGTACGCGGACCGCTACAACCTATGGGAGTGCAAGCTGGCCATCGTGCAGTGCTCTGGCCACAACGACGCGCTGCTGGTGGAGAACATCTGGAGCAACATCCTGGCGGAGGCGGAGGCCAGCGCGCGCGCCGTGCCCACGGCCGACGAGCGCCTCGCTACTGTGCTCAGCAAGCTCACCACGCTCGGCCGCGAGTACGTCAACACGGGCCACTGCTTCCCACTTTGTGAGTATTCTCTCTCACCCCCGGTGTGTTAGCTTGTATTTGTAGCGCCTCGCCACCGTGCTCAGCAAACTCACCACGCTCGGCCGTGAGTACGTCAACACGGGCCACTGCTTCCCGCTCTGTGAGTATTCTCTCTCTCATCCCAGTGTGTAAGGTTGTATTTGTAGCGCCTCGCCACCGTGCTCAGCAAACTCATCACGCTCAGCCTCTCGCGAGTACGTCAAACGGGAAGCAGTGGCCCTGCTTCCCGCTTTGTGAATATTTTCTCTCTCATCCGATTATCGATATATTATCGATGATCGAAATAGCTATATAATGAATAATGTCAAAAAAAAAACAAAAATATGCCTATTGGTATGCCAGCCTTTAAATTATTTGCGCTTTAATGTGAATGGACCTTACATTTTCATGTTGCAAAACTATTTGGCCGCATAGAGATTTTTGTATAGCAAAAGATTTTTTAGACAATTTTGATATCTACTCTCTTAACAATTTTCATTGCATCAACTTAAGGTAAAGTTCACTCTGACTTTAACTATATATTATTTATCTTAATATTTTGTTTTCAGATTTCATTGTACGTCAACTAGAAATAATGAGCTGCAAGTTACAAGCTGATCAAAGTATGGTGTTTAAAACAATCTTGAATATCGGAGTTTCAATAGAACAAGTGTTGGATATCTATATCAAGTGAGTACATTCGTCGTAAGTTTTAATTTTGTAACTTCTTTGCGATTCCTTCGAATTTGGCGCAGTTTGAAGGTCACGTCACGCTAGACGAAAAAATATGTCGGAACATTTTATCTTCCATTAAAAACAGTATACTATTTCCTTTTTTGAAAAGTAACCTGAAAAGCTGGTGCTTTTATTTTAACATAACTATTATACCATGAAGAGGCAAATATGCGTTCTCAGTTCAGGATAAAACCGCTCGTCTGGGAAAAAAAACGTAGAATGTACCAGCTGTTTATCTTCCCGCGCAGATCGTATAAGCCGATCGAAGGAATCAGGAATCATGTCAATAGGTCTCACCTACAAAACCTCCCACCAACATGCTAAACATGGCCTTAAGGTTGTACAGACCTGGGCTCTAGCCCGCAAGGGAAAAAGACGTTATAGTATGTATGTATGGATCAGATTGGTGAGCGTGAACGAGCGCGTGTGGCTGGGCTGCGGCGACGACACGCACGTGTGCGGCGTGGCGGCGCTGCTGCTGGGCGCGGCGCGCGCTGCGCTGGCGCCACTGTCGCCCGCGCTGCGGCGCCGCGCCCTCGCGCGCTGCAAGGACCTGTACGAGGCCGCGCTCTCGGCGCTGCAGGTACGACACCATGTATTTCATATAAAGACTAGCAATTTTCCTTTACTACACGTAAAACTTCACAACATAAGGGGTTGAATTTTTAAAAAATCCTTTCTTCATGCTCTCTTACATTGTACCAAAATTCAAGTTTCTAGGTACAGCAGTTTCGGCTCTGAATCAAATTTGCCTATATATAAAGCTATTTTCTGTACACAAATGGTAGAATCGGGACCCTACTCACGAGGCTTCACTTTCCGTCCGTGTGACTCACGCTATCCCCACTACTAAAGGTTGACTTTGAAGTTAGGTGACAGCGACAGTGCCCATACTGTCTTATTATAAAATGGGGTCTAACTTTCCACCCAAAACCAATTGACAATGACAGTTGTGGATACGTAAAAGTTGGTGATCAGCTTGGTCAGATAGGTGTTGACCTATTTTGGTCGGATAATGGTTTAAACCAGGTAATAAATTTAGTCTTTGTTTTATAATGAGACTGATAGTAACTTTTGACATAGAAAGGGATGGAAATACGACAGGTTGGTGTCGCGCTCGCATATACTAACCAACCTGTAGTATATCAAAACTAATAGTTATAGTTACGAGTATATTACATTTGGCCTACACGATGTAGGCCAAATCCTGCTGTCTGCTGGCCAGTCTGCTCTGGCTAATATATGGTTCTGATAGTACAGAGAGGGTCGTGCTTCTGCAGTGGAGACTAAACAAGACCTGATGACGTATATTACATTGCATATGTGCGAGCGGTACACCAACCTGTAGCGTTACTGTCTCACGGTCAACCATAAGCTTTTGCACAGTATATGTAATGCTCTCTATTACAATATCAATAAAGGTCAATGTCGTATCAAAGGAGAAGACGCTTACTAGGTATATAGATGATATTTATATGAAATTACAAGTTGCGCCGCAACACTTGCCGCTATTGATGAACTTCAAAGTCTATCTTAAGACTTGTGTATACGCCTAACACGATTATTTTTTGCAGGCTCGACCGAACACACAGCATCTCATCGACAAACTGACAGTGGCGCAAGCGCATTTAGACCGTATGGATTAATTTAGTTTAGCCCATTATTAGGTAGTATACAAAATGTCTAATCTGGTCAAATATTTTCTTTGCGATATCAATCTCAAGCAGTAACTTGACATATAATAGTTCCGTTTAATAAAAACTTTGAAATATGGTTTAAAATAATACAATAAAGTGACTGAAATAAAATTTTATTTTAACTTTCTTAAATAATTACAGATACAAAATGTATTTTAATAAGTATTTTTTATATTCACTATCTCATAAATTATTACATTTATTTCTAAATAACAATGGCAGTGACTCATTCCTTACTTACAATATTTTTGTTAAAATTTTCGTAAGTTTAGCAATACCTCACTAAGTTTTTCATAATTTATAAACTTGTAATCATGTGCATGTATAAAAACCAGAAATGTTAAGATGTAGAAGGCATTCAATAAATGATTTCTATTTTTTGTAAATAAACGATGATTGAAGTACACAATTTATGTTATATCATTCATGCATACCTTACTTAATGCTTATGAGATCTAATCGTTAACTATGAGTGAATTTAAGAACACTTAATATAATCCAGTCATTGTTCTTATAATCCAGATTCCTTAGGACTAGAATAGCTTTGGAAAGTTGTTAATGTTGCGGGTGCCATCGGGAGTGCCTTAAAATTAATAAGATGGTGTTAATGAACAGGTTAGGGTCTACGACGAGTCTTCATCGAACGGATTGGTACTTACCTGTTGGGTTTGATCATCAGGGTAGCTGTAAACGCTGGGCTGTCCGCTGATGGTCGGCAGCCCTACTGTGTTCATCGGCGATATGATAACGTTATTGTACTGCTGTTTCTGCTGGTCCTTCGCTGAGTTTTTCCTTACGATGGTGGTGTAAGTGGGCGTGGCTTTAGTGGGCATGTCTCGAATCCTGGTGCCCGCTCGGTAGGTGCCGTACTCGTCGGGCGGCGGCGGCAACGAGAACCCGTCTGACGTTTGTGTGATTTCTGATGTTTCATCGCTCAGTTCTTTTGCTAGCTTGTTCCGCATTTTCCTCGGCATTGTGTAAAATGTGTTCATCTAAAACATGTGATTAATTTCAACATACATATTATCTCACCTAGCTTGCGGGGTAGACAGAGCCCAAGGTCACAAAAGGTTTTTTTTTGCGTGTGATTAATTTGAATATTTTGGAAAAGTGCTTGTTAGGATGTCTTATTTGCTGTGTGGTTCCCAGCAGAGTAGAATAGGACCATTCAAGTCCTCCCGTGAAAGTCATAGAAGGCGACTTAGAAAATACGAGCTGAACAAAGCTTATAACATCAAAGAGACCTCTCCAACCCGTTTAGCTGGCCTGGAGAGTGTAGTCCAAATCTTCTTACTGCTCTGGCTAATATATGCCTCTGGTAGTACAGAGAGAGTCATGCTCTTGCAATGGAGTTAAAAAGACCCGACGATGACGATTTATAGGGAATGACATACGAGTACTTACGGGCCTGGGAGCCGGGTAACTTGTCTCAGGTGGTAAATGCATTACTAAGTGATCACAAAGCGCATCCATCTCCCGTTTCCTGCTTATATTTTGTAGAGAATGCATTCTGCAACTGGCGCTATGTCGTAGGCCTTCGTTAAATTTACTGGACGCTTCCTGTTCCGCCATTTCGTTCATGTACCGCGCGGAGTGGAAGGAACTTGTCCTTCGTACGTCGAAATTTTTCGAAGGATATTTGGCCATAGCTCTGCGGAACGACTCTGTACGTCGAACATTGCACTCGCTTTCGTCACTGTCGTGATAGGTCTCACAATTTGACTCTGGAAAGATAATAATTATTTAGACATAAAACATACAGAAAAGGCATAAGGCGAAGGTACGGCGCAGATACGGTGTAGGCGTGGGACACTATGATAGGATCATACCGAAAACGACTAATATCGCAAGGAAAAATTGACGCCTCATCTGCCCGCACGTGGCATCTTGTAAGAACCTGTTTTTCGCGATTCAGCAGGCCGATTTGCTAACTTTTGACAGCTACGGTGTACATCATTTTCATGGTAACTTCAATATTCATTACGGCTTCGGTATGAATGACTATTTTTAGTTCAGATATGAAAACCGTAATGGATGCTAAAGTGACAATCAAATCGTTGTACACCGAGTTAGCAAATCGGCCTGCTGGTCGTATCATTATAAGGCTTTAAATCCTACTACAATGTTCCATGGCTGTGCCGTATCTGCGCCGAGCGCCTTATCTGTTAACGCATTATTTATTATCCATTCCGGCGGATATTTAGAGAATAAATTAAAAGTGAAGAATCATATATATTTTAAACTTTATGTAAATGAAATGGTCTTACGCGTACCTTCAGTGTTGTAGGCGCACAGCGGCGGGTCGGAGCGCTCGCGCGGTATGTCGGCCCGCTCGGCGCGCTCGCGCGCACACAGCACGAGCCCGCACGCCGCCAGCGCTACCAGCGCCACGCCGCCGCACAGTGCGAGCGCTAGTGTCGTTATGTCTTCAACTGCGCTTGGAATTATTTCCTCATCTAAAATATTTTAACATGCTTTATAAAATGTTACATTATTGTTTTTGACGACCTGATAAAGACTGCAATATGTTGTACACGCCTAATAAAATGTTACACTATTAAAATTGACGAGCTGATAAAGATCGCAGGAAGACGCTGGATGCAGACCGGTTCAACCCGTATTGGAGATCCTTGGGGGAGGCCTATGTCTAGCAGTAGACTTCTTGCTGCTAAGATGACTAAACAGCCGGTTTTTTTTTACGTGATAAATTTCAAATGGAAGCCTATTACTAAGCGTTTGATGTCCGTCCATCTGTCACAGGGCTGTAAATATTGAATATTTTTGATTGAGAATTTGCACACCATATGTAGGTTTTATACCCGCTATAACTTAAAATTTAAAATGGTTGCATACAAGAAATGTGTTTTCTAGCTTTTTGAAGGTAGTTAAATATTGTATGGTGGTATGGAACCCTTCGTGTGCGATTCCGAATCGCACTTGGTTGCTTTTACTAACAATTCTAAAGTTTAGAACGAATAACTACTATCAAACGTACCAACAACTTCCTTAAGTTATCAGTTTCGTGACGGATTATAAGTACTTTGACTATCTATGTTTCTCACCTGGAATGCCAATTACTTGACTTTTACTAATTTCTACTAAAGTACTGTTCCCTTTCTCGTTGGAAGCTATGATTATGATTTCATATTCCTCTTCGCTGGGCTCGTTAACGACGAACGTGGGCTCTGATCTCGTTATCGATGTAAAGATCATATCGGGCGCCTTGGTCGATCTCACGATGCAAAGAAATTTCTGCAGAACAAAACATGTAAAACGTCACGTGTGCTATTATTATACCTAGTTATCTCAGACGTTTCGCTCACTAGTTAACTGGACCATGTAACGACATAACTTGGATAGATAGTAATCCTCACTTTCCAGAAGTGAATTAATAGCGGTATGTAATAAAAATAGAAATTGTAAGTAATCTTTTATTTATAGAAATTGGTTATGTTTACATACCAATGAAGTGCGCATTCATGTTGATACATTCTAGTCGGTCAATCAATGCAATTTTCTGATCTAATAAATAGAAGTCAACACTATTTATTAGATCAGAAAATCGCATTGGGGCGATGGTCTTTTTTAACCAACTTCAATAAAGGAGTAGGGTTCTCAATTTGGTTGTATTTTTTTAAATGTTTTGTTACCTCATAGCTCCGTAATTTATGAATCGATTGGAAAAAAATCTTTGTTTATCGTGAAGATCAGTCGTTATCATTTACAAGATTTCCAGACCATTGACAAGATCGTTTAGTAGTTTAGTTAGTCTTTTATTAAATAAAAGATTGTTTTATCGCGATAGGACCATGGCACACTTAATATCTTGCCCTGCGTGTCCTACCACCTGTATACGCGAGGACCTATACAATGCTACTGAAAACGCTATATCAGTAGCCTAATTTTGGTCAACACAGATATAATTTGCCCGAGTCGATACGCTAAGAAGAAGAAGGTACCTGGGGCGACCCGCCATCATGGCCTTTCTCGCAGGTGACCTCGACGTCCTCCGCCGAGTTCTTGAGCGCGACGCAGGCCGTGGGGGGCCACGGCGGCGTCTCGTCGCTCACGAGCGACACGCACGGCGTGTGCGTCTGTCCGTTGCTCGACACGTTGTTAATACCCCAACAGAATATTGTACCTGTTCGCAAAGAAAATAGGGTTACCACTAGATGGCAGCTCTGAGATTGAGACCAATATCAAGAAACAAGGTCTTTGATTTTTTTTCAACGTCGGTGTCACTTTGTTTTAGGCAGGCAATCAATGGTTACATCTAGTACTTTAGTTACTAATACGACTGATTTGTTTTTAAATTGGAGTGGTCATCGGAAGTTTCCTGAATTAATTAAGGTAGGTCAATGCCTGAATTATCCGAATCCTGAAAACGAATTCGCGGCTAGCTTCTAGCCCAACCTCATCAAATGATAAATTGACTGATAAATGCCACTGACAGAAAACTTTTAATACCGTAAAAGTAAACCTCTGTCTACTCTGGCTTATGTATGGCTCTGGTAGTACAGAAAGGGTCGTGCTCCTGCAGTGGAGACTAAAACAAACCTGATGATGATGAAACTTACTAAACATGGCAACCGTCAATACCGTAAAAGTAAACTTACTAAACATGGTATCATTAGGTCTCTGATACACCAGCACCGGTTCATCCGTGTCCTCCGTGGCCTGCGAGTGGTTCCGCAGCGTGCTCGCGTTGACGGCGTCCTTCACGATCACCCAGCGGTACGAGGTGGGGGGCGGGTTGGCGTCCACGTCGCACGTTATGTTCACGCTTTCGTCTTCACGGATACCATATTGGATTGTCTCTTCTTGTCTGCAGTAAGCTGGATCTAGTGGAAAAACGAAAAAATAACTTCGAATTTAATTTACTTGATTACGGGGCTATTAATGTTTTAATATACTATAATATAGGCTGTTGCCTAGACACGATTAAATTAGTCACACACAGGGTGAGATTAACCTGATATAACAGGGCGTAACACCCTTGCAACTTCTCTTTCTGTCCTGCTCTGTGGATGTGACGGTACGGTCAGGCAGGGCAAGTGATAGCTACTGCTACTAATGTAGTTGCGTTATGTGTTGCTTAACTCAAAAACGAAATGTCTTTAAAAGTGTATCTTTGTAATATTTTTTTTTGTATTTATTGTTGTACATATAAACTTTATAATATACTAGCTGTTACCCGCTGCTTTGCCCGCGTGATATAAAAATACTATGTCCTTCTCAGTACCCTAACCTATGTGTGCAAAATTTCATTATGATCGGTTCAGTAGATACGACTTGAAAGCGTAACAACAACAAATAAATAAATAACAATAAACAACGATCAAATAAATAAATAAACAAACAAACAAACTCTTGGGATGAATCACTACAATAAAACCATCACTAATCTAAAGATAATTAGACGAAATGAGTTTACAAAAAATATAAAGATTATTGTCGACGTACAAGTAACGTTGATGATGAGCGGTTCGCTGTAGTCGTAGCCCACGTCGTTGTCTGCTGCGCAGGCGTACTCGCCCGCTTCCGCAACGGTTATGTTCTCCAGTACCAACTCCCCCTTTAGGGGCAGACGATCTTCTCTGAACACTTCATTCTCCTGTCACAACAAGTATAACAAAATAGTGATACTCGTACGATTATAAAATAACGTCGGCTCGTGAAATAGTAAGGAAGAAAACTGTAAGTCAAAAACAAATCAACCCACCCGTTAGTTGCGGAAGCACGCATTAGTGCGGGTTTGAAACTAACGTGAGAAAATAGCAGCGTTTTACCTACCAATAAAACGCTTATTAAGCGATAACCTTATTTGAAACCTAATTAAACAACAATTGAGAGAGTAGCGAGCTTGACTTCCGGTAGCAGGTCGGCTATTTTACAGATTTTCCCTTACGACGTCGGCTAACTTCCGGTGGCCAGTAGGGGGGCACGTGGCGCCGCGCCACTGCTCTGAGCCTCATTGGATCTCGAAATTGATTCGCATAAAAAACACCTGGCAGTGATTGTGTATTAGGTTTCAAATAAGGTTATCGCTTAATAAGCGTTTTATTGGTAGGTAAAACGCTGCTATTAAGCTTATGAACCGTTATTTGAAACCTAATTAAACAACAATTGAGAGATTGTCTGTTATCGCCTGGTGTACCGGTTTTAGCCAGTAACATGATGGATATGATATCATGTGAAACTGAATAGTTAAATAAATCAGATGTGAAAATAAAATGCATGACAAGACTGAGTTACAAGAAAGAATAATAAAAAACGTTATTTTACCAAAGGTTAGATTGGACTTTATAAACAAAAAAATTATCATATAAAAAATAAAAATTATTTGAATGATAATAAAGTAAACAAAGACTGAATTGATAAACACTTGTTTAAGTGTCAAATTCATTAACAAAACAGATGGTATAGGTAAAGCTTAAATATCAAATTTACAATAATATAAATGGTAATGAGTACAAATAACTCTTACTATACCTGGCCAAAAATAAATGACGAAATTGAATATAAATTACATTCAGAACCATTATTATTTTTATAATAAAAATATTGTAAAACAGGATTTGCATCAGAACATCAAATAACCATCATATGACGTAGGTACTTTTCCTTATTTCATCGAAGATCAATAATAACCGGACTACTTTCAATAGTAAAAAAAAAAAAAAAACAAAAGAAATCACCTGGAGGAAAGAACTTCAAAAACTCACTTAACAAATTGCAAGGTTTACCTTGCGAAAAATATTTATTTTTCTATAACCTTTTTATCATACAGTCTTGTTGTCACGTGCAATAAGTATTTATTCAGTATCCATGGTATAAAACCATTTGAATTGCATGTTCAAGTCCTATTACGTAGATATGGAAACAAATAGAATAATTTGTTAAAATTAGCCATGAGTAATTCTGTTCCATTTTCAAAATATATGACATATATGTACATTGGTTCGAATAAAGCCAAAAAGGTAATTTTAAAGTAAGGAAAATTGAGGTGAACTTTGACCGTTTTAATCTTTATAAAGTAAAATATGCTTGTGCACCGCACTTAGCAAGATGATAGCCGTAATTAGGACAAAACAACTTCTTTCTGGCTAAAATATACCCAGAAGATTTGTAATACAAAGGCTATATGGTAGATACAAACAGCTCTCGCAACTGTATTGTCTTTGAGATGATAAAATGCAGAGGAATGACAAACATTTTATTTTTACACAAGACAAAGTAAAACTAAACCTCAAGTAGTAAGTAAACTAAGAAAGTAATACATTGAATTTTGACTACAAATATCTTGCTTTTCTGTTGCTAGGCTGGAATAGTACTAGTCAACTTTACAGAGGCACAAACGGGAGACCGTTCATTAGTAAGATGAATAAATAGTCTTATCATTATTGATATTAAAAACAATCAAACCTGGTATTTCAAATACTTCGAATTTTGAAACAGGCAAAAAATATCACATAAACAATATACCTTGTTAAAGCAATATGATCTGGATTTCCATCCTAGTATAGGATTAAAGTTCGGATTTGAAAATCTAATTCGGATTGTTCCTATATTTAAACAAACATAAAAGTTAGTGCGATATTATCATTTTAAGTGATAAATAGTGTCAAACACACCTTTTAATACCATTTTTGGTAAGACTAGGGCCAGCTAAGAGTTCCTTCATAAATTATTCAGTGAAGATTAGTAGAACCGTTTCAATAAAAGAAGCAGAAGAAAGCAAGTTTAATAAGATTGTTATACGAACTTTTTTATTTATTGTAGTTTCTTTACGTACATTAAATAATTCAATAAACTCCAAATACTGAGATTGCAATCAGATTTGCATTCACTGCTCAAATATATGTGGTCCAATAAAATATTTTATGTTGTCCAATAAATAAACTAATTAAAAAAAAAATTAATAAATTACAAAATGTCAAATGCTGTTGTAAGCCTTAAACCGTGATAAAGCCTCAAAACTGAAACAGATTTAGACTGAAAGAAAATCGAAGATATGTATGTCTGCAGGCCCCGAGCCATGGGTGTCCAAAGCACTCCCGCTGAGAATGCAACCGGAAAAACGCTCAGATGAGAGAGGAGTCGGGCAAACGATACAGGACAAACCAATCATCCATCACTCAGCGAAGGGCCTGGATGAGATGTTAAGAAGCTAGTAGCTAAAGAAAACACCGAGAATTATTGCTTAACATGCATGTCTTTTAAATTTTATTCAACTTTTAAAAGTATGGTAAACTGAAATAATCATAAAAATGTCTATGATTTTTTTTTTTTTTTCTTTTAAGTATATTATTCAATATACCGATACCAAACATTTTTGTAAGAAATATTACAACATAAAACCGACTTTGCCTTGTGAAATTAGAGCGCATCTTTAACCTGCCAAGCCCAAAAATAGCCTCTTGATATGACGAGGAGGCTAATCTACGAAGAAAAGCTGCTAAAGTTTTCTTTAAAATATTAAAAATAATTTGACGAACCGTTAAAATCACCGCCTGAGGTCGGTAAATAAAATAAGCAAGGTCAAAAGACGAACTCTCTTTGTCGACTTGATGTATATTCTAATCTTTTTACTATTGTTGCACATTATGACATTAGGCAAAATGCTAGGAAATGCTAGATTCTAAAGATAGAAAGGAGGCTTATAGTATGCAGTGGGCGTAGAAAGCTGATGATGATTATGTGTTATACGTTTGCATTAAATACTAGTGTAGCACATACCGTGCATTCCACTTATTCATACATTACGGTAAAGTGACCATAAAAAAAAAAATCGATAGTCAATTTTCATAGCTAGTGTCATAGTTTGAACATGAAAAATATCTGCGACATTACATTATAGTGTAATCAGAAAAACTCGCCTGGCCGGTTCGACTTTGCAATGAAAGTTGGTAAAAGTCTTTCTTAGATCAAGACAATTATTTTTATACAATATTAATATAAAAATATTTCATTATCAATGAGATGGTGAAGGATAACTAAAAACAAGTTCGGTGCAAACTACGAGTACTTTCGTAGAACACTTTATTGTGAAACTCCGGCAGTGAATGTGTTAACCAGAGACTGCACCTCTTCGGCAAAGTTTGCGATGTAGCTTTTATTTAAGTTCGTAACTGATTCAAGTGGCTAACTTAAACATTAATTTTATAATTTCTTGGGATACAGTTCAATTTACTGTGAAAGTTAATAACTAGCTAATACCGCAACAGGTCTGATCTGAGCCAGTGTGTTCAATTTAACGTTAGCATTATTCATAAGGAGCCAAATCTAGATCATACACATTTGGCTTCAAGTATAGCCCAAACGACTCTAAAATTCATAATTGACAATATTTTCAGCATTGGAAATACTGCTTGACCCGAGCCCATGAATTAAACTGAGCTTTCACATTAGTTTTATGATAAAAAAGCCCAAGTAAATAAACATGAAAAATGTAGTTACTTTAATAACTTCATGAATATATTTAAAGAGATCATTATTCGCGACGCAGAATGTCGCTCCACATATTATAAAAAAAATAATAATGATAATGTTATGGCATGACTTGGCTTGCCCTGAGCCTGCGCATTAAGCTGAGCATACGCAACAGCTAATCAATTGCACTTAAATAAAATTGTTATACAACAAGAATGTAACTCCTCTTGATTCATCGCGATTGGCGAGTTTATTTGAGCTTTTGCTGCAGTTTTACTCATCATGAAATAGTTCTATTTACGTCATTCATAAAATAATCCGAAATTGCGACATGGCTTGGCTTGGCCTGAGCTCAAGCGTTCAGGTGTGCTTACGTAGCAGCTTTGTTTCAGCAAAATAAAAGTTAATATTAAGAACCAAAATGTATTTTATTTTACTTCATGTATTGCATGTCTATAATTAAAATAGACGCAATAGGCAGCATGACTAGGCTTGAGCCTGAGCCTGCACGTTCAGCTGAGCTTGTGCAGCAGCTTTATTTATTCGCACTATGAATAATAAAATGTTTTAGCATGACTGGGCATGACCCGAGCCTGCACGCTCAGCTGAGCTTGCACAGCAGCTTTATTTATTTGCACTATCAACAATACGATGTTCTGTCATGACTGGGCTTGACCCGAGCCTGCACGTTCAGCTGAGCTTGCGCAGCAGCTTTATAAATAATCCAATGTTCCAGCATGACTGGGCTTGACCCGAGTCTGCACGTTAAGCATAGCTAAGCTAACAGCATTATTTCGATAAGGTGGTCAAGGTATCACCCTATTATATAAAATTCACTTATGTATCAATTCTCTATTCCATACAAAGATTTTGTTCCTACAAAGAAATTAGTAAAAAGAAATAAACAAAATTGTCCACCGTAATCGACAATTGAATAAACTAGCAATTCAATGATAAGTTCACACTTAAACTTTTTAATGAATACTATCTTTTAATATACTTAATGAAATGTTTAGTTACCTCTAGAAACAAAATTAATATACGGAATTGATCTCCATATCCTCATCTCCTTGAGGGTAGGTGATATGAAAACAAAACAAAAAATCTTCGCAATCGAAAAGGATTTTCCGTTAATTTAAATGTTTTATTGAGTAGCTCAATAGCTAGTTATATTATTAATTATGCAGCAAAGAACCAGTTTCATGAAGTGATATAAATGAAAATCATTCATATCTATATTAAGTTTTATTGTTAATCTTGTCAATCGCTTATTAACGTAAAATATTACGCAGTCTATGGCTGCACATTTTCTTGACATATAGTTAATCTTTATAAAGGCAACGGCCTTAACTTCAAAAAGGCTTAATAAGCAACGCCAACGTGTTAATATAATCTTGAATAGCACTTACATGCTCCGCATAGTAACACTACATTCCTTGGTCTGGATAGTTTCTCAGTTTATTCACTGACACAGTCACTTTAAATTATATAGGAATATAACAACTTAAGAATTAAACATTTAAATAGTACTGTTTGTTAATCAGATGGACTGTTAAATAACCAATATATAAGTAACGAACGATTTGCATCGTTAAAATCCTTTAAAAAATCCGTTATTATATTGAATTTTTGAATTCAAATAATAACATGTTTCAGGGAAAATCAGTAATCTGAAAAATAAAAAGCTGAAAAGCGAAAATTAAGTAATAAAAATGTAAGTATGTGCACTTACCAATACAACCGACTGCTACGATAGTCAAGACGCCAATGAGGCTCAGAGCAGTGGCGCGGCGCCACGTGCCCCCCTACTGGCCACCGGAAGTTAGCCGACGTCGTAAGGGAAAATCTGTAAAATAGCCGACCTGCTACCGGAAGTCAAGCTCGCTACTCTCTCAATTGTTGTTTAATTAGGTTTCAAATAACGGTTCATAAGCTTAATACATTGTTTTAGAAACGGGTACTCGTTATTGCCGAGTATAGCTTCGGGCTCATCAGGAGTCCAATTTTTAAGGTTAGGGATGCGCGATGGCGAAAAATCCCGGGCCCGTTCAGCTCGGTCAGGAAATTCTTCGGCGTTTAAACAAAAATCTAAGGGTTCTTCGAAGAATTATTTGAAATAATTAATAGCAGTATTGCTAGGTATACCTGGTGGAACCAAGTGATTAAGTACGGTGCAGGGTTGGCATCGAAAGTGCATGTCAAGACCACCGTGGCGCCTTTTGCTGCGTAGAGGACATTGTTGTCCAACTCTTCTTTGACTACGATTTGTAAGACGGGCTTATCTGAAATCAATATAACTTAGTTTATAGCATTTCAGTAAATAGTACCAGGGTGGGTTATACCCAAAAAGTACATTAATGTGATTGTCGTAGACGATTTATAAATAAAAGTATTGAAACTTAAAATCGGGATGGAATCCAATAATAATTTAAATATAAAAAGTCTATTTCTAGATTATAAATAAGGAGTAAAAAGGAAAAAATTACTCGTATTTTATAAAAGGCAAAATTTCGTTTGTTTTCTGGCAGAGGAGAATACTTAGAACCACTCCAAGTCTCTCCGTGGATGTCGTAGAAGGCGACTTAGGAAACGCGATATCTCCAACCCATGGCCAACTGGCCAACGTGGAGAGTGTGACTAATGCATCGCTATTGTAGTTCAGAGTGGATCATGCTTCTGCAATAGCTACTAAAAAAGACCGGATTATGATGATAAGACAGCCAAATGATTTATATTCGTAATAGTAATCTCGAGTCTCACACGTGACGAACAGCGACTGCGGCGTGGCACACACGTAGCGGTCCTGGTCGCGGCTGTAGGCGGGCACGCAGCACGTCACACGCGACTCGTCGTGCTCGCGCTCGATGGGCAGGGACACGTCGCTCATTACCAGCCGCTGGACTGGATCCGGCTGAAGACGCAAAGAAAGGTGTTTAGAGACAAGCGTTTACTGGATTATAAGGAACTAGATATCCTGTCCGGTGGCACAGGCTTTGACAAGCTTAGTTCCAGAAGTCAACGTTAGATGTCAGTAGGTCCATTGCTAGTCAACCTATTTATAATGCGTTAAAGCGTAATAAATTGATAAAACGCATTTATATAAAACATTCTCACTAGTAAATTACAGTCACAATAGATAGTCAATTGTTATGTGGTCTCATGAGCCCGTCTCGTAGTTAAAAGGTTAAAATTTAAAGGAAGAAGGAGGATGCGGGGAATGCTTCTCGTACGTACAAAGCAAACACCCATGACATAATAGCGGCCCCAGGTTTCGACGCACCATACCAGAAGATGCATCCAGAAAACACACAATGAGGAGGTCACATGACAGAAAGAAGAATAAAGAATCACTTACTGTGACCTAAAACACACAGTTGAGGAAGGATGTCGCACGATACGAAGAAGAATCGCTTACCGTGACTTTCTGGTCCAACAGTATATCTTTATCGTTTAGCCGCCACACTATGGCGGGCGTGGGGCGCGCGTCCAGCACGCGGCACTGCAGCGCGAGCATCTCGCCCGCGACGATCCGCCCGCCGTTGAATGCCTTCCCGAGCGGGTCCCGCAAAGTAACTAGTGCTGGAGGCACTATAACAAACAACAAGACCAAAATCAAACAAAAATATTTTCACCCGTATTGATCTGGTGTTTTATCACCCCTACTGCATATGGAATTTCTAATTTCCTCTAGCGCTTTAAATCCCTAAACGCGCATGAGATGTGCACGTTCAGGGTCCTCTTAAGCAAGTTTGAGCCCAAAATAGACATTCTACCTACTGGTATTATTTAACTGGATGCCATCGATCTTGGCTTCTAAATCTAGTTTAAATCCAATCTCCTGTTACTACGATGCACAGTCAGAAAGACAATGACAAACAGGAGAAATTTATAACTAGGTACATAATATACTAAGGTAATATGTACTTTGGTGGCGGTGGATAAATATACGTACAGTACAGAAAACACAAGCTAAACAAAGTCTACCTACATGTAAACATTTACGAGATCTTTTCAACTCGTCTGGCCAGTGTGGAGATTGTAGGCCAAATCCTCTGACTATACTTTGGCTATAAGGTAGTACAGACAGGGTCATGCGCCTGCAGTATAGATTAAAAAGACCTGATAATGATGGTACCGTAGCCTAGAGATGTTGCCACTCCATTAGCAGAGTAACCTTATATTGAGGTCTACTAAATACAAGTAACTCACAGAACATATCGATGACGACATCGATGAACAGCGGCGTGGTGTGGTTGTTGTTCCTCGCGTAGCAGGTGAGCACGCGGCCGTGGTCCTCGCGCTCCAGCGGGCCGTACGCGAGGTCGCTGCGCACGCGCTCCTCCGACAGCGGAGTCAACGCGTCCTTCATCTTCAGCATGCGCTTCTTGGAGCCCCAGAACACAGATGGCAGAGGCTTGCCTGTCAAACGTTTGATAAGAATGTAGGTAGCAATGATTAAAAAAAACTACGTTTACGTACTCATTAAATTGGGTATGACGACTCAAAATGGTAATACAAAGGTTCAATTATTATTTGTTATTATAATAATATTAATATAACCTTCAAGCTTCATCTATGTAAGCCAGGGGCAACTGCTGACGCTTCCCAGGGACCCGGTGCCAGTTCCGGATTTATATTTTTTATGAGTGTAGGCCACTAAACCATGAGAAAACCAGTGGACGTGTTTGACTTTCATTCTCTGAAATCAAGTGACCTTCCTCTGAAATCTATCGCCCCTAGGCCGCGGCCTATTTATAAATCCAGGACTGCCCGGTGTCCGAGTGCCAGAGTAAACAACTTGAATTGGAGCTTTTGGATACAACTGCTCCCAGCACATTCCGTGTGGTTCCCAGCAATTCCGTGTGGTTCCCGGCAGAGTAGAATAGGACCACTCCAAGTCATCCCGTGGATGTCGTAACAGGCGACTAAGGAAACACAAGCTAAACAAAGCTTATTAACATCAAAAAGACCTCTCCAACCCGCCTGGCCAGCGTGGAGAGTGTAGGCCAAATCCTCTGACTACTCAGGCTAGTATATGGCTCTGGTAGTACAGACAGAGAGGGTCGTGCTCCTGCAGTGGAGAATAGAAAGACCTGATTATGATGATGATGACCTATTATATCACTTATAGGTTTAAAAAGCTCATAACGATATGGCTGCTGATTAAATACATGGATGCAAGCAGAATTTATATAGAAACAATAAGTTACCACGAAAAAAGGTCTGTGCTTACCTAGTAAATATTCTGATATCTATGGTGCTTACCCTTGAAAGCGACGCAATATAGGCGAATAGTGTCTCCGACGTAATACGGCCCGATGTTCCCGCTCGAGTGCACGCCCATTCGCGTAGTGGCCACTCGGGTGCCGTTTTCGTAAATGACCCAAAGCTCATGCGGAGGTTCTGTAAATAAAATGATGCTTGATGAAAGGTTGTACTTGTACATAATATCCATCTATTTTATGTCGCTATCTTATATACATCTTTCTGTCATCTGTGCGTGTTCCCGGTTGCATCCTCTACTGGAATGCTTCGGAGCCTGGGGTTCCGCTTTCCGGTCCATCTCCACTTCGCACAATTTTTGGCAACCTTAGTATACTTTAGAGTCGATTGGCACGCATTTCATCCCTAACAACATCAAGCCAGCACTCGTGTCGTATACATATTATTAAATTCCAAAATACGTATCACGGAAAATACGTCTCTTTATCTATTACGGTATAGGCGGAGGCTAAGACTAAGACCCAAAGAAAGTGTAGCGTGCCTGGTAGTTAAATAAATCATAATACGATGGGTGGGTTTAGGTTTTGTTTCTCTGTCCCTACGAATTCTGTCCCAGATTTATTTATTTTAGTAGGTACATAGTTCTAACTTATTTTTCTAAAAAAAATAAGTTTTATAGCCGGCTGTTTAAGTCACAGCTATATGTAAACTCGGACGCAATTATGATGTAATGTTTATGTGGTGTTATTGTTAATAGAGAGAATTGTTCCGGTGGCGGCTTCCTCATTAGCCGCGCGGATCAATTAGCCGAACGCCGCGCTATTTTGTTAGGCGGGTAAATAGACGGACGGCGGACGTCCAGCTTTTACTCTTTTGATTCTTATACTGATATGTAGATAATTATAGTTTCAATGGTTTCAAACAACTTACCTAATATTAAATAAATAAGATTATCCGAACCAACACTTCCTAATTATTCAAAACAATAGAGGGTTATATTATAAAACACCATCATATTTTGACCAAAAACTGAAAAATAATTTCCTATATTTTTTTATAAAAAGGTTCAACCAATTGAATGAAAATTAGGGATGGTACGGACGAAAATTTTTGTATATGATTTGACAGAAAAGTTTTACCAATAACCGTGAGCTCAAGGAATGTTTTGAGTGCGGGACTGGACGCGAAGTCTGCGTTGCACGTGTAGAGCCCGGCGTCTGACGCGCGAGTCTCCCGTATCTGCAGAATGACCTGGCCCGAGTCTTCCGAGCTGATCAGCCGATAGCGCTGGTCCTCCGACGACACGGTGCCGTTGCCGTCGCGCAGGTCGCGACTGCTGAGGCAGAACGTTATATTAAAATCAAATTATAAAATAAGGAGTTAGGTAGGTATCTATATGCAATATACGCATATTTTTTTTACTCTTTCTTATAGGTAATTTATCGATGATAAAATAGGTATCCTCCAGAATATTGACGACGCCGAGGCACTGTGGTTAGGTACTTGTATGTATGTAACACGCCAGCTCTACTCTGGCACAATATAAGGGGCTCTAAGATGGATTCTTAGCGAGGTAAAAGACTTGTATACCTACGTCGGTTTTTTATTCACAGAGGTAAGATTATTTTGTATGCGATTCTGGAGCTATTCAATGAGGATAATCACAGGCAGGCGGCCAGCCGTTAAAATTTTACAAATCATATACTAGATACAGCGTGAATGCTGTCACATTTGCAGGCATGGTCTGCGGCCACCACGAGGATAGGTTATACAACCGGGAAAACCTTCATGTGAGGTAAAGAGTATGAGAGCGATGATCTTGCCGATAATGTTATACCTACACATAATTCTCTGCCTGTAGAAACTCTATCGTCGTATATCTAATAAGATCACACTTAAATATCACTCATCTTAGCCTGTGACTGTCTACGTGTGGTGCAAACATAATAGGGTGCCGCGGCATCCTTTTTTTAGGGTTCCGTAGTAAACTAGGAACCCTTATAGTTTCGCCATGTCTGTCTGTCTGTCTGTCTGTCCGTCCGCGGTTTTACTCAGAGACTATAAGTACTAGAAAGCTGTAATTTGGTATGAGTATGTATATTAATCATTGCAAAAAAGTCGTAGAAAAAAACCTTGAAAAAATATTTTTTTTTGGGTAGCTCCCATACAAGTAAAGTGGGGGAGTATTTTTTTTTTCTCTATTTACCCATCGTGTGGGATATCGTTAAAAAGGTCTTTCAAAAATATTGTGAGGTTAAGAATACCATTTTTCGATTTAGGGATCCGTTTCCGAAATATTTGGTTTTAAAGTGCAAAATTTTGTTAGAGGTACGTGTCCCCCCCCTCTATCTGCTAAACGGTTATATATGGATACGTGAAAAAAATTACAGCAATAGTATATATACTGAAGTTGAAAGGAAAACTATCAGAGCTGGGTACTAAGTGCAAACTAAAAAGTTATAGGCAACCAACTTATAAAATGTACTGGAAAATGTAAAATTTCATACAATCTTCATTGTTAGATGTTTTTGGTCGTTAGACTGTGAGGTGTGAGTGTAAACAGTGTGAACTCAAAGTTGTCATTCGCAACTACGGAACCCTACACTGCGCGTGGCCCGACACGCACTTGGCCGGTTTTTATCAAATGTAAAAATGAGTTATTTTATGCCTTCATAACTTCCAAATGCATAAATTAAAGCATCTTTACGTCCCCAAAGGCTCACACGGCTCCACAAAGGCTATATATTTTTTTTGTAAAGGGAGTTGTGTTTTTATTATACAATGTGTTTGGTATTGAACTAGCGATAATTCTAATTCACGTTCTCAACATGAAAAACAACTTTTGTTCTGTGACCAAATCTGAAATCGAGAAAAATTAATAAGTTTTTCATAGGAGGTACGTTGAATACCTCTGATCCAAAATGTATGGAGCAGCTGATATTTATTTCTCGATTTCAGGCTTATTCACTGAAAAATGTTTTTCGTTTAGGTACATATTGAGAACGTGAATTTAAGTTCTGACTTTCAGAAAAATTATTAAATATTTATATTAATTACAAATATTAACAACTAAATTAAAATTAAAAATAATTGATATAACTTATATCATTAGTACCACACATTGAATGAAGGCTTGTTTGGTACCTACTTGGTTTGAAAGAGTTGCAAATTTTACTTTAGCAAATAACATTAAATATCGAAGACATCCTTCCCGGTTATCCATTAAAATAATAACACAGTCACCTGTAGAATGCAGTCGATGACCCGTCTTTGTACCATGCGAGGATATTAAGTTTGTCGTCTTCGTTTTCGGCACTGACGTTGCAAGGAAGCTCGGCAGTTCGTTGTAACACCGCTTCGACTGTAAAAATTTGTGCTACAATTCTAAATACCTATGTTGTTTACAAAAATCTCTAAAAACAAACCCTACAGTAAACTTGTTGTATTTGTGAGATGTGTGTCGCAGGAAAATGATAAAACCAGGCATTTGATCAAATCACGCAGGATGTTAAAATTGCAACATGTTTTTATCATTTCCCTATATTTTATTAAAACTTTTGCCTATACGTCTTATATGTATAAAACAACTGCTGGAATAAGTACCTACAGAACATTTTAGGAGTCGGTTACAAAGAGAGGAATCTCTCCTTAGTTATGTTCCTAATGTACCTTCTTCTTGGTCGTTTTCCTCATGACTGAGGGTCGTGACCACCATAATTTGCCCCGGCCACAAGGTGTTTCCAGGCCGATCTGTTCTAGGCTAGGCGAATGGCAGCCTGGGTGTTGCACTTCAAGGCATTCAGGAGTGGATCAGTCTAGCGGGTTGGTGGTTTGCCTCTACGTCTTACTTACTCCTGCCACGCGACCGACTAGTATCAGCTTTTCCAGATTGTTGGGCTCGCGTCGCGCCACGTGAACGAAGTATGCCAATACTCTTTGAAGGCAATTACTGACAGACGGGTCTGGACAAGAAAATGGAGGAAACGAGGGTGCGCATGAGTTTCAGTTTAGTGCTGCGATAGGTATGTTCTAGTTTCTCGATTTTTTTTCCTGACATTTTACCGCAGCGCGACGAGTCACCTCTTTCTTGCAGTCACCGTCATTCTTATTAGGGACCCTAAGTAGGCAAACTTGTGGTTTCCAAATCAAGGAGCTCATAAGTTCTTATCATAGTCTCGGAACTGTACACGAACATTAGTTTGGTTGGTCTTACTGCGGTTGATTTTAAGGCCATCCCCAGGCCTCCACACTCCTGTGTGGTAATCTTGATATTTTATTCTCACACGCGAAAATTAGGTACTGTCCTTTTGATAGATTGAGGAAATCATTAAATGATGCACGTGAAACGAAACATGCGATTCGTTAACTGGAACTGGGCCAGCGTGAAAACGTTTTATCTTATCCCTTGTATGATGAATTGATGAACTAGCTTTCGCGACTCCCCCCATCATTTCTGTAAAGTAGCTGTACCTACTTACCAATATTTTTCTTTCACGAGGAACACTCAACATAATTATACCTACACTGAGAATGTCCCAATGCCCTTCTCAGAGTGTACAATAAATATTAGGTAGATACAACCTAAAATTAAGGTACTTTAATGTAACCTGTGACTGTAACTAGCTTCTTGCTGCTTAAAACGCTTATAATCTCAGTATTGAGGTAAAGTTTTCGAACTTTCTGAACTTGTTAACCAAGAAAAATTGGGTCGCTTCATTGTTATGTATTTAGGTATCAAGTATTTATTTAGACCCTTTAATACATTAAAAGGGTTTACTTAAATATATTAACGAAGGTAGTGGCAAAATAAAACAGATTAAAACTTACCATGTTCATAAACATTCTGCCCACTTGAATTATGTAAAATCACAATAAACACTGCTATAAAAAATAAATTAGTCATTTTCACATCACCCAATACGAAACCGTGCGCGCTATTTCAAATTTGTCATTCGGAGAGCATGTCTCGAGCGGGCGCGCGAACGGACACGCGTTTCAATTGGCGCTCCTGGCTGCAATAAGCCCGTCGTCCAGGGCTGCGGGACTCCGCTACCGGCCGGCGCGCTCCCGAGTTCCCGACCGCTTCCGGAGCGCCGTCGTCCCCGCGCCTGACGTCACGCCCGTTCTCCGAACAAATACGCCGGCCAACAGTTTATCATTTACCTTACACTTTTTAATTGGGGAGGTCGAAACAATTGGGTCACTTCAACTGGATTTACTTATTGTGTAAACTGGGATACGGATCCGTTTTGTTTTCGTCCAATTTGGCTTCCGGTTTACATTTCATCGTCCAATCGTTTCATTACAGTGCTGTGTCATTGTATGCTTTATTTAAATTTAGTTTTGGTTTGCCTCGCGCGTACTGATTAGTGAACATACATACTATCACGTCTTTCTACCTTGCGGGGTAGACAACGCCCAGGCCTGTAAAACCTAAAGGCCACGTTTACCGTCTTGGTGGGCTTGTAGGTGTGAACTGAATCAAAATAGTGATAAGTTGCTAGCTGCATCGCCTATTGCCATGATCCCTGACGCCCATTCCCATGATTGCCCACTAGGGAAATATCTAAATATGTATAGGATATTATGCCATATCGTCAATCTTGTTTCAACAATTATCAAAAGGAAATATCTAACATGTCCAGTTTTATTAACTATGTACTTGCGGTAGTCCAAAAGATTGCTAGACCGTGCATTGCTTTTCGTATGAACATTGAATACCCAAGTTTCCTACACCACTCCCTTGATCGACTTTGAGGATCTTTGAAAATAGTTGACTTATTTTGGTATTTTACTCTAACCTGTATAGCTATGACCAAAATTAATCAATTTAGGCAAGTATTAATTGTTGACCTATTATTTTTTGGGTGCTATCATTTATGTACTTACACACTTATGCTTCTATCTAATACATACTTACTATACTTTACCAAAGACAATATACCTATATTATATTGTCTTTGACTATACTATACTTTTACGATTATAATTTGTTTCGTAGTGTGTGCACATTTATCTTTACTTTTATACCAATAATATAAAGAGGAAAGATTTGATTGTTTGTTTGCATTGAATAGGCTCTGAAACCATAGCACCGATTTCAAAATTCATTCATCTAGAGAAAGCTAATTCTGCAGGTAACATAGGCTATAATTAACGCGGACGATGTTGCAGAAAAATTGCTATTGTCAAATATAGTAAAATTTGTCAATA
This sequence comes from Rhodophaea formosa, assembly GCA_963082605.1. Lineage (NCBI taxonomy): Eukaryota > Metazoa > Arthropoda > Insecta > Lepidoptera > Pyralidae > Rhodophaea > Rhodophaea formosa. Next base: position 11,482,007 of record OY720209.1, read on the forward strand.
GCAATTTTCCTGCAATAGCAATTATACAAAAATGTCAGGAAATTGAATGGATAGTATACTTACTACTATACTTTAGTATGGTAGGAAGACCATCACTTACTAAACCACTGCAATATTCATTTGCAACTACATTCTCATAGTAAAATCTAAAGAGATCAAATTCTAAAGAGTGAAATACGAACCAAAACAGTTTACTATAAGTTTAGTAAAATTAACAACCATAAATATTTTTGACAAATTAACAGAAACTATCTGCATGCAGCAAAAGTAATCATATTGGTTACAAATATGAGGTATAATTTTTGTCTTGTACAAATAGTAAACTCAAAAACATTTATTTCAGATCCTTAAGAGAACGAACAAACATCAATGCCAGTAGAGATATCACTGCTGTGCCCACTGTTGCAACTATCATTTTCTTCTTCTTTCTGCCACTTGAAGAGTCTTTAGTTAAGTCCTGAAATAATATCTAAGGTCAAAAATCTAATTTTTTTTGTAAGTATATTTGTAGATTTTCTTGATATTATTTCAAACTTGAAAGTGTGTCTTCAAAAAAAACGAGATAAACATGTAATTATAAGCCTATTTTTATACCCCAGTCATCAAATGTTAACAATTGAGATACCGTCATTAAAACAGTAACTATAGACAATATCAGGGATAAAACTAGTTAAGAAATAAGTTTCAAACCTTAAGTTGAGTATGTAGTGCTATATCCATTGAATTCAATATAGTAGTTATTTCACTAAGTGTTGTCAATGCTACATCCGAGGCAAATTTATCTCTGTAAATCAAGCAGTCCTGTAATTTCTTTGTCTTTTTGAGGGCTAGTGTGTTTGCCAACATGCTTAAGTGTATTCGGTACAAATGCTGAGAACTCTCTTCAAGGATGTCCATAATTTCCATTGGGTTTAAATTAATACTCTTTGTCGACCTAAAATATAATAGGTATATAATGCTTAAAAACAAATGGAATTGAATCTTTCATATTTGTATGAAGTTTTTGTTCACCATATGTGAACTGATTAAAAAGCTAATTTTATGGTTCCATATATACAAAGGGTAAAACCTAGACCATGTTATTACACCTCCGCTGTCTGTCTGTTACAGGGCTCTTACTTATCAACAGTAATAAGTAGACTTAAAAAATGTACAGAAAGGGTATCACCACCACTTCACTATTACAACAAATTATTTAAAAAAAAGTTTAGGGGCCTTTGACAAAACATGTCTTTCTGTTATTAAATATTGTATGCAGTTGTGGAACCTTTCAGATGTGGTTGTGAAACAAATTTTACTGGTTTTATTACTATCAAATAAAAGGGATCACAACATTTTGAGATATCTTACAATTGTTCCTGGCATTCTTCATAAATTGGCAAATCTTTGACAAGTTCAATAAGTTTATGTCTGATTTCAGAATCATCAACTCCAAGCTTAGACAGGTCTTCATCACTTAGTTCAACCAAAGTGGTCTGGCCAATATTTTTCTTCCTAAAACATTTGGTTAGGTTAGTTACATAAAATTAAGCTCTATTCGCTGGTCTGAAATGTTTGATTTGGACTAAAAAATGATGTAAAAAGAGAATAAACTGTCCTGCTAATTTATGATTTCTGTCTCCATCTGCAGGATCTTCTAAACGTGGCCTACGTCTTACTAAACGTGGCCTGCAGATTCAAAATTTTACGTAAATAAAGTTTTGAATATAAAAATTAAACGATAGTTTACCGAAACAAGTCAATATACTTTTCGCCTCCCAATCCTATAAGCAGAGCGCTTATAGTAACATCAAATTCATTTGGATCTATTTTGTTAACCAGGTTTAAATTTGAAAGATTATCTGCGGCATTTTCCATGATTCTAAATAGTTAAAACTTTATTGTTATTATCCTCTCAGGAGAAATATAAACAACCTACAACAAACAAAATCAAACAATATGTAATCAAAAATCAAATTGAGATTGACATTGACATTTACAATTGATTGACAGTGATAGATTGTTTTATTAGGCTTTCACGCGTTACGTATTTAGCCAGTAGTATCAAGTAATATGGTTGGTTTCCCGGTGTTGTACTTTCTAGCACGACCATGGTCGAATTTGTTAGAACTTCAGATGGGAATAAAATTCGTTTAATTTTTACTATTTTATACCAGTAATTTTAAATTTATTTCCTTTGTACTTGTGGAGATATACTGGTCGTGCTGGAAAGATTCTCACCCAGCACGTCCGCGCTGTAGTTGCAGCAAGCAAAAAGTTCAAGATGGAAATAATAATCTTTTTATTTATACTATTTTATACCACTAATCAAAACTACACTATGCCTCAATTAGTGGAGATATACTGGTCGTGCTGGAAAGATTCCCACCTAGCACGCCCAAGCTGTGATTGCAGCAAGCAAAGAAGTTCAAGATGGTAATAAAAACCTTTTTATTTATACTATTTTATACCACTAATCCAAAATATAATGTGTCTCAACTAGTGGAGATACACTGGCCGTGCTGAAAAGATTCCTTCCCAGCATGACCACGATAAAATTACAGCTAGCAAAGGAGTTCATGAAACGCAGGCCAGTTTAAAATTACTTTCTCGTTTTATCGTCGAATCGCGCGACTTTTTGTAGTTTAGAAGATAGTTTTTTATTAGTTTTGTATATTAAAAAATTTCCCTAAAGTTGGTTTTCATTTTTTTTTCTTTATTTTTTTTAATAGTGCAACATTTAGCAAATTTTTGTTAGAGGTAAGTGTCCCCACACTTACCTCTAACAAAAATTTGCACTTTAAAACCAAATATTTCGGAAATGGATCCCTAAATCTAAAAATGGTGTTCTCAACCTCACAATATTTTTTTAAGACCTATTTAACGATACACCACATGATGGGTTAGTAGATTAAAAAAATTACTCCCCCACTTTACTTGTATGGGAGCTACCCTAAAAAATTTTGTTTTGTCATGATTTTTTTCTACCACTTTTTTGGCATAATTAATATACATACCCATACCAAATTACAGCTTTCTAGTACTTAAAGTCTCTGAGTAAAACCGCGGACGGACAGACAGATGGATAGACAGACAGACAGACATGGCGAAACTATAAGGGTTCCTAGTTTACTACGGAACCCTAAAAAATGGATGGATGGCGTAGGTTCGAAGAGTCATACTAACTACATACAAACATGGTTTTATAAGAAAAGTTGATTATTTTAAAGGGCTGTGAGGCCCCTTGGAAATGATGGTGGGAAATTTATATCCGGTATGAAAAAAAATATTATTAAAATTTATGCGTGAAAATAAAACAACTGTTATTTATTCTCAAAGAGAGTTATTAATTCCTTCTACACCTAAGAATGAATACTATCACTAGTACACTACATTCGACTATTATATAAATAAATATCTAAAAACTACTCTACACAATTTTGCCTCCTTTATGTCGGATTTAAATTATCGACAATAGCTTTGACAGCCATCCACGTTTCATGGGCAGTGGAGATAATCTTCGCACCGGGCAACAAAAATCCATACGGACCAAACGAGTCCCTAAGATCAACGTGATATGAGAACGGGATTCCTGCGCGCGTCTTCGCCCAGTCGTGGGACATTCCAGAGGCCGCTTGACGAATTTGAGCAACTGTTCCAACCTGAAATAAAAAGTAAGTAGGTATAATCTACGTCCATGGTATAATCAGTAATCCCAGTAAGTAGAGCAATAAGGAGTTATCTGTCTGTTTTTTACAATTTACGATACTGCTCAGTAAGTATTCATTCGTTATAGGAACCACGTCAGAGGCCGAGAGGCGGTTCCGAAGAACTCCGACACCAGGGTGTGCATGGTCGACTGACCGTGTCACCTACACGAAATGAAGAGGAGTACTCATTCTATCATTTCCTTTGGTTATTCTTCGAGACATCAAAGTCAAGTCGCATATAATTGCGGGTAGGTGATGGCAAACAATGCAAAATTCTAGTGACAAGTAATGACCTATTCAGTTCAGATAGAAAGTATGGCTAATAACACTAATGACACAGTGCGCTATGATTGTAGGCGTATCTCATTGCAAGTAGACCCCATACATATGTACTGCGCTGCAATCTGCATACAAACCAGTTGTTTTGATTGTCGTGATATGTGAACTTATAACATATACACATACTATATTTTAAACAAAAAAAGAGCGTCCTGCGTCTTCCAATGCATGATTTAGCTTTTGAGCAATTTTGATGAGGGAAATACACGACGCATCCTCCTAAGCGAGTTATGTTGTGCATGAATGTTCAGTCTTTTGAATTATGTATGCCATGGTTTGCCTTAGGCACCAAGATGCAGACATTAAAAATGACGATGTAAGCCGGGATCATCGGCGTTGCCGTCCCGAACTCGCCTTGATACACAATATAGCCCCAAATTAGAATCCTGATGAGTCCGAAACTATAGTAAATAGCAAGTAAGTGATCCGTTTTTTTAAAAAAGTACAAATTAAGTGTTCAGCTTGCGAATGAGATTAACTTTCACCTGATACTTAGTGCTGTAAGCATCCGCTAGCGCCGCGGTGGCCAGCTCCCCCATTTCCATCAGCTCGCCGTCGCTGGAGGCCGATGCAAGGCTCTCCGAACTCGGCAGTATCCAAGCTTGCGAGTACGCATGCAGGGATATGTATACCTGCAAAGAAGTGAAGTCTTTTTTTAGACCCTCTCTATACTACCAGAGCCATATATTAGCCATAGCAGTCAGTTGATTTGGCCTACACTCACCACGCTGGCCGGCCTCTAGACGGGTTGGAGAGGTCTGTAACTTGTGTTTCCTAAGTCGCCTTCTACGACATCCAGGGGAAGACTTGAAGTGGTGCTATTTTTCTCTGCTGGGAACCTTATTATTATCCTGGCCTATGTCCTCAGTACCCTCACCTATGTGTATGCAAAAAATCATAATGATCAGTTTAGCAGAAAAGGCGTGAAAGCGTAACAAACCAACTCATTTTCTTATTTATAATATGAGTTAGGATTAGGATTCTTGGGCGATTGAGCTTGCATCAGCAACTGTTGGCAATTCAACCTATACGGCTTTCTACTCAACTAAGTGTATACTACAATAATTAGGAAGTTTACCTTCTTATACTCAGATAGACAGTCGATTAAGGGTCCTCCTCAGCAAATGATAACCATTTTTATAGAGGTTAAACATAGTCGAAATCGACTATGTTTAACCTCTATAAAAAATGGTCAAACATAAAGCACAATACCAAAAAAAAAAAAAAACATATATTGTAGAATGGTTTTTAATCTTTACTTGCTGATTTTTTATAAAATTCATAGTTTTTTAGAAAAAAAAAATAGCCGCGTACATCGATTTTTATTGCAAATATTCATAAACTACGTAACTCTTTGTCTTAGAGTCATGCAATTTTTATGTTCAATACAATACCAATCAACCTACAAACGCTCCCGAGGAATTTTGGTCTTACAGATTATTCTTCTTTTAAATATTAAATTTATGTTATGTAATATTTTGAATGCGCGCGGGCGACGGGTGGCAGTCGACAGCTGACTTTCTGACGAGGAACTAAGGTTCAAAACTCGGCCCATATCCTGAAGGTCATTAGCGTATGTACAAGCCTTAATGGTGCCTGTCTATACCAGATTATCCGCTGTGAGACGGTTGGCTTGGTAATTCCCACCTTCATTAATGTCGCTCGGGACTAGTTAAGAATATACATTATACATATAGTTATCACTCATTCTTTTTCCGAAGAAAAATCTGATAATCTAAGTAGTTATGATCTTTAATCAAGTAAAGCTTCTATTGTTTTTGATTGATCTCCGCGAACCTCCATAAATACATCAATGACCTTGATTCCTCGGATTATATGTAGATTCCTACACCGCGTATAACATAATAACACCTCAGACTTCAAATTGGTCCAGCTATTTAGGCTACAGTAAGAAACAATTACACAGACATACTTGCATAGGGAAGTGGCATAAAAATATCTCGAGCTCCTCCGTGCTTCGTAAGGCACGTTAAGCCGTTGGTCCCGGCTGTCATCGTTGATGGCAGTCGTTAAGCTATGTCAGATGTCTTTAGGCAGCTTGAAAAATCTGACACCAGTGTTGGCCACTTACACACACGAAAAACAAACTTGCATAGGTACATTTAAATACATACATACCTACACGCGCGAAACACAATACCTTTGTCATGGGTGGGTCAGTCGGGTGAAAAATTATAAAGGAGGACATAATATCTATATATGTTAGAAATATAATACAGAAATAAATTGAATGGATCAAAACTACAAAAAACATTTTTTTTGGGAAGGACTTGGTGGAGTTGTTAGAAAAATTGCAACATAACCTTTAACCTTGTTCTGTGATCAAAAGACATCAACGCGTTTAAATATTCGAACTGCAACGAAATAAACTTTTTGAATTAACCACAAAAATTCTAGGCTCGTTTTCATAAGAAAGGTATACTTAGGTAAATATGAGGCAAAAATCCAGGAAACGAAAGTAGTTAGACGTTTACGAAACTAAATTAAACTTGAGTTACAAATAACAAATATGTTGCCGATTTCAAAAGTGCGAAAATTATATTTGGTCGAATATGCGTGAAATGTAAAGTTTTGATTTTTTACAGATACCTATATAAAATTTTGTAAGTAACTTAATTCAGATTTTTTGCGTTACGTACCTACTAACTTTATTGATCTCGTTCTTACAGTATTATGATCCATACATGTGTTATTTTTACTTGTTTCAATAATAATGAATTTTGTGGGTGATTCACTTTGAAAGTGCCGTAGAAAATATTTGAAAGCAACATTGCCCGTCGATACTTTATACTCGATTTCCCGCGATCAACGTGCGGTCTACCTTTACGGGCTTGCGAGAATGATAAATTGCTATACTTGCAGGCAACAGAATAGAAACTTACTTCTGATTTCTAAGTAACACATTTTCATAGTGGATACTTTGTTACTTGCGTTGACGCTATAAACACAGCACCATAAAAACAGAAAATATACCTAGATAATTTACGACCGTGTTTATTATCACCTACTCGTCATATACTTAATTGGCATTATATCTTTTATAGCGGTTTGTGTGTGGACAGTTCCACCAGAAGTGACATCAGTTCATGAATTACTTAAGTATAAATTTGGTACAATAAAACCTCAGGTATATTTAGGGTTCCCTACGGTAAGGGAAAAGCAGACCCATTCCCGAGATACGATGTCCTCCTTCTGTTTGTCTGTCTGCCACCAGGCTGTATCACATAATGCGTTATAGCTAGACAGTTGCCACCCTCTTTGTGCGTGAGTCAGATCGCAATCGCACTTTTCCGATTTTTTTATTTAATACTGTACATCGCTCGGGAAAATTACTTTTTCTGGACACATATATAACAATTTGTATGCAAATAATCATAATGATTAGTTCAGTAGATCGAATGAACTAGTATATCTTGTTAAAATTCATTTATTTTATTTGAATAAGTATCAAATGGAACTATACTAAACGCTTGCTCAAAACTTTCTATTTTAGTTTTGTGGAAAAACACAATAATTTGCAATAATAAATTGCGTCGAAAAAAGTTTGAAAAGAAGTGGCCCAGTGCGTGTTTATTTTTCATTTAATTCATAGAAATGTTTATCTTAACTATTTGGTATCGTTAACGCACCATATTCATATTAATTACTTGGGTATTTAATCTAACTATAGTAATTATACCGCAGATAACAGTCTATCTGATCTTAAAGTTACTAACAAACGTTTTCTCTTAGGTAAAGTAAGTAGGTACCTATTATGGCTCGGTACCTCTGATAAGTTAGAGCAGCACGAAAGCACTAATAAATTTCACGGAATCTTAATCTCGTTTTAGATAAATATGCTACATACTTAGTAAGAAACTCATCGCAATAATTATATGTATAGTATCTTCGATATAAGTAGATGGATATCTTCGGCACAATATGCTCGTAAAAAGAAAGTTTCGCTGTGCTTAGAAACTTTATTTTCCTATCTGTATTATATATTTATTAACTTCTTGACTGGCCTGGGACTGTGATTCCTTTTTTATAAGTGTCAAACGTAGCGTAAAATATTGAATACACTACCTTATATAGTGAGTATTGAGAGTATTGGTCGCACGCAACTCGGTTATAAAGGAACTAAATTTTGCCCGCAACTCCGACCGCGTACTTCTCAGATATCTAAATAGTATTCTTACCTTTATCTGTCGTCTATGCTCAGTGAGGAACTCGGAAACGGCCCTGGTTTCAGGCTCGCTGAACGGATGTGGGCCGGCGTAGGTCTCGTCGCAAGGATCCTGGGAAGAGTCCTGTTTGCCCCAGTTGTAGTCCCAGTTGCGATCCGCGTCCACACCCACGCAATCTTCGCTCTTCCACCATTGAAACCTGTAGGAAATTAAACAATTTAGTAGGTATCTAAGTAAATTTTCCTATAATACATTTCTGCATTGTTTTATTATTGTAGGTCAAATCCTCTGACTGCTCTGTCTTTGGCTCTAGTAGGACAGAAAAGGTCGTGCTCCCGTAGTGGAGACTAAGTAGGATTGTTTAATTATTGCTATAAAGTTTACGAATATATTTTAAAGCAAATACTTAAAGAAATTTCTGGTGTCCATTGAGGACACAAGAAACTATAAAACGAATAATGATAATAATTAAGTACTTAGGTAAAGAATAGAAAAAGAAATCTTAAGTTAAACATTTGCCTCTATGTTACGAATTTTTAGCCAATGCATGAATTTTGAATCTAATCTCGATCCTTCGATAAGACTATATCGATCGTTTCAAAAAAAGGTAAAACATGATACGATCGAAATATAGTTTTATGGTCCCCCTTATTTTCCTATTCATAATACGTACTTACTACTTGGTGACATTTCATAAATTTGACCGCGATGTAGACTGTGATAAGTACGTGGTTTGGGGACTAAATACTACAATATTGTCGAAACTTTCACAGAAAATTCTCGGTGTGAATAAATAAAAGATAAGATAACTTGTAAGTATACATTTTCAAGTTTCTTTATCTCGTTTTCCTGGCTCGAGGGCAGGATGTCTCTCGGCAAAGTATGACTTTCTACATGTGTATGTGTAGAAACACATGCAATTCTTTTTCTCTGAGAATTGTAACCAAGTAACAATTATACGGGTAGCCATACTATTGCGTGCTAACCATACGGAAAGGGGTTCACAGTTTCTGGAAACATATTTTGGAACTAAGAACACTTTGCTTAGCAAGCGTATTGCGTAGGCGCATACAATACATGGCTGTTTGCCAACGTAGATGTATAAAAAAAAATTGTAACAACATTTCTATTTTTATTGTTTAATAGCGGATTACTCATTTAAATATGGTAAAATGTAATCATCATCATCAACATCATCATCAGGTCTTATTTAGTCTCCACTGCAGGAGCACGACCCTCTCTGTGCTACCAGCGCTACATATTAGCCTGATCAGTCAGAGCATTTGGCCTACACTCTCCACGCTGGCCAGACGGGTTGGAGAGATTTCTTTGATGTTTAGAAGCTTTGTTTAGCTTGTGTTTCCTAAGTCGCCTTCTACGACATCCACGTATGTACTTACGTCACAGAATTAATAATAGTACTACGTATCAAAATGTAATAGGGTCATTTCACGCAGGCTCAAGTTTTTGCTAATTTCGGTGGCATTTTTTATTAGTAAGTTTTCGGGTCGAAAAATAAACTTGTGTTATTATAGAACACACTATTATCCTAGATATTTAGAGGGAAACGTGTAACTGTAGTTGTTTTGAAGTTATGACAGCCACCGAAATTGCCAGGCGACCGAAATTAGAAAATCGCCCACCGAAATTACAACGGGCGTGACAGTTCCGCCGTTAACATTTATGCTAGATGATTTAAGTTGAGGAGAACACTAAATAAAAAGAAATTATGATCAGATCTTCGTTTAATTAACACATTACAATTTTAAAAGAAAATGAAGGCCTTTTTTGAATGAATTAGCTCTAAGTATAATACACAGTTAAACACGCTATAAATACAGTTAAACACTCTGCCTGCGAAAGGTCTTGGTAAATTATATTTCCTGAAAGGGGTGTGAATGTATATTTTACCTTCACCCGGAAGCTAGGCGCTATTTTAAGCTATATATTAAGGGAATACATGCATTTTACAAGGTCCAATGGTGTCCCATTTGCAATAAATTTTTTGTAAGAAAAGAAAATAAATCTTTAAATTTGTATCGAGAGGTAATAAATGACCCTCCAAACTATTTTATAAACTATACTATTGACAGTTCAAAGTGTGAACGTGAAGCTAAACTAAGCGTTTTTGCCAAAAGTAGCTAATTTTGACAAAAACACTAAGAAAAGCCTCATGTTCTCACTTTATATTGTAAACAGTAGTACAAAAAATAGTTTGAAGGATTATCGGGCCTCCCTTCAAATTTTAAATGATATATCACTTTCCTTTTAAATGACTTATTTCAAATGGCACTGGCCCTCAAAACACTGCTTTCCTTTGAAATATAAAGACAACATCATATAAATTTGTACTATTCATTTACCAAACAAAATTAAATTCTTTTAACTTTTTCATTAAAAAAATCTACCAAACACAATCACTAGAAACAACAAACTATTGATTCACTGTTCAAATCTGTAATCTTGTCATATATTTGAACATATCTATACTGGTCATACTGAACAACTTTCCCTAAGGAATATATGTTGATATAAAAACAAAAGCTGAACTTCTCGCACTGCTTATTGTTTGAATATTTTTAATTACGTGTTATAATTATTTAGTTGCAATTACTAACTACAAAATGTAATTAGTAGTTTAATTACACTTTGCCCAACTCTGCAGTTATATAAGACCTCCAAAGTTTTTCGGATAACTTCTTAAGTCTAAGGGTAAATATTTTAAGGAAGTCGCATATTAATCCATAACCATTTTAGTATTGATGCAATTTCGGTGGCGCTAAATATGCCACCGAAGCCACCGAAATTGCGCCACCGAAATTACAACCATGAAGAAAAAATACAATAACACAAAAACTATTTATGCTTTCGTCACAAAAAAGTGTAACCGCTAAGGGAACCTCATAACACACAATATACTCGCGAATTGTAATGAACAAGACCACCATTCATTCGTACAGCAACCCACCGAAATTGCACGTATCCCCTCTTAGATTTGAAAACGTATTTACGTATTGGCGCGAAAACTCGACAGAATCGGACACATAACTACACTGCAAACGCTAGAGCACGACTTGACCTCCGTGTGCGTAAATAGATAGTTCGTTTAAATTGAGTAGGTATACGTTGAGATCGATTTAAACAAAACACATCAAAATGGCAGTTTTGGCGCGGACGTTCTTTAGCGCCATGATCCTGAAGTGTGCATGATAAAAGAAGTGATGAAAGCGATAAATATAGTTGCTATATGCATTTACCAACATAATAATGTTTAATTTAGGTACTAAGTTTGCCATACGACCCACTTAAAGAGGTAAATACGCTTAAAAGTGAATCGTGGACACGCCACCGATATTAGAAATAGGCATATTTTTATTTTTTATTAATTATATTAAAAATAAATAACAAATTTTTACTATTGTCTTCATATGCGTTAGAGTTTTTAGTACACGAAAAAAAATTGTGTGGTCATAGATAAACATTTTAAAAAGTGATTTCACGCGCAGAACCTCAAAAAACACTGTCGGTGAAATTACCCAATAGATTTTAATATTTTTTTTAACATAAGGCTGTGAATTATGTTGTCGGGGCTGCTCGGATGTGTATTTTGGTAAGTTCTAAGGGAAAATAACGTGCAGTTCCGAATACCGCAACCGGGTTCTTTAATTTAAATATTGCTATTTTGATAAAACTATTGGTCATAACAACACTCTTTGGTTTTATTCACCTTGTCAACATAGCTCACGAATCATTATATAAGTATTATAACTTAACGATGAAATGATATTCCGTTTCTTCTGTCGAGAGTGAGAGCACATCAATGCACACAATGTACGGCAGGTTTTGTGACAGGACTGAAACCTGTGTTTTTTATTCCGTTATTCAACAAAACAAGAAATTGACGTTGGTACCACAGAACTATAACTGAGGTTGGTACTGTAAAATATCGTCATTTTTTAGTTTATAAAAAAATATGAAAGTTAGTGATTATGTCGAGTCATAATAAGTTTATGGAGCCAATAAAAACTTCAAATATGATTTCTCTCTTCTCGTGAACACAAACAACACACTTCAGAAACAGTCAAACCATTTATATTAATGGCTATCACAATGGAACAGAATCAGTTACATCGCCAATACATAAAGGTACCTACACATAAGCGCGAAAAACATAACCCGCTTTCTGGGATGGTCAGTTGGCTAACAGGAAACTTGAGTAGGCTGCTAAGTTGGTTTTTAGGTTTCACGTGCAGGGGCGCCTACTCCGTGGGTGCTCGGGTGCTCCAGCACCGACGAGAGGTAAATAGTGGGTGCCGAGCACCCACTACTATGAAAATCTAACATAATTCTCTTTCTCATCTTTTAACGAAATCTAAATATTCAAAAATACATATAAGTACCTAGGTATGTCATTAAGAAAGCTGGAGCACCCACGGGAATTTTAAAAACTAGGCGCCCCTGATCACGTGGGTATAAACTGAACATGTGTCTGCAGCACCAAACCTTGAAATTCCTGACCAACGATTCAATGACCTCTGGACTCTGGATTGACCGCGATAACGTATTTGCGTATAATTTACTACACGAGTCATGCTCTACACTTGTATTTTTAGGGTTCCGTAGTAAACTAGGAACCCTTATAGTTTCGCCATGTCTGTCTGTCTGTCTGTCTGTCTGTCCGTCCGCGGTTTTACTCAGAGACTATACCTACCTAAGTACTAGAAAGCTGTAATTTGGTATGGGCATGTATATTAATCATGCCAAAAAAGTGGTAGAAAAAAAACATGAAAAAAATTTTTTTTAGGGTGTCGTATTTTTTTTTCAATACAAACCCATTGTGTTGGGTATTGTTAAATAGGTCTTTAAAAAATATTCTTAGGTCGAGAACACCATTTTTCGATTTAGGAATCCGTTTCCGAAATATTTGGTTTTAAAATGCAAATTTTTGTTAGAGGTAAGTGTCCCCCCCTCTATCTGCTAAACGGTTATATATGGATACGTGAAAAATATTAAAGCAGTAGTATATACAGTATATACTGAAGTTGAAAGGAAAACTATCAGAGCTGAGAACTAAGAACATACTACAAAGTTATAGGCAATCAAGTTATAAAATGTACGCAAAAATTTAAAATTTCATACAACTTTCATTGTTAGATGTTTTTGGTCGTTAAACTGTGAGGTGGTGTAAACAGTGAGAACTCAAAGTTGTCATTCGCAACTACGGAACCCTACACGGCGCGTGGCCCGACACGCACTTGGCCGGTTTTTTTTTTTATTTTAAGAATATAACCTGCATTTATGTGTACGCTCAGGAATGAAGACTGAAGTACCGGATGTGTGTAATTTGCTTTAGCTCAATGGAAGTAAGCAACTCGAACATGGTAGCTAAATGTATGTCGACAAGTCTTGTAGGTTCATTATATAAGCTTCTTATTGCTGCTAATTATAAGATGATTTCCTACATGCCAGTATTTTCCACAACAATGTATTATTGTACAATGTATATCTATAATATTCAGTCGTATTTTTTTTTTCGTATTTTCGTACTCGTTAGTCAGGTAGGGTCTAAAAAAATACGACTGAATTATTATTTCATCATCATCATCAGGTCTTTCTAGTCTCTACTGCAGGAGCACGACCCTCTCTGTACTACCAGAGCCATATACTAGCCTGAGTAGTCAGAGGATTTGGCCTATATTATTTACTTAGTGTTAAATCACATACTATTATATATAACACTTCTCCTTAGAAGTCTAATAGTAGTATATAATTAAAACTAAACATGGAAGAGTGCTAATAAATAAATACAAAAAATACCTAGGTATATTATAAAGTGATGCGATATAATATAAAGTATCTATTACGGCTTCTACGTAGGCCAGTGATATCTTTCTCCGTTTACCATATAGGTATTTTGGGGCAAGAACATTGCACTTGAATGGTAGATATTTTCCAGAATATGCTTAAGTCAACTACAAAGGAAAATTGCTCATTTTATTTAAATTTTAATCAATGAAAATAAACAAGAGAATAAATAACAGAGATACCAAATGACTGCTTTTTGACAACTACAAAATGTTTATTATGTTCGTAAAGCAGCGTATGAAACTTACATAATACCTGTAAGTATTGCTAGGGAAAATCTTTACCGTACAACACCGATACTTAGTATCTCATTATACTGGACATTGGCAGAATCACTGAAATTTCGGTGGAAGCCATAATATAAAACAGACGAAGAAGTATTGCAAGGTTTTGCAATAACATGTTAATTTACTTTCAAAAAGAAAGAAAATGCATGCTTACCATCCCATAAAGTAGTCTTCGGACCGTTCAGAGTGTCGCGAGCGAGTTTTCTTCCACAGCCGATCGTGAGTGTGCGAGTGCTCGTAACCGTCGGGGTTCATTACTGGCATTATGTAAAAGTCTGCCTGTTCTAGTAATTTGTAGTCTGCGCCTAGAAAGTATAGATTTATCTTTAGATTTATAGGTATATAGAACAAACTATCATATTTTTTCCCTACTGCCAAAATAAGAAGTGTACGTATAATCTAAGGAGTGTACCTATAATGACTTGTGTCTAGGGTTACATATGTAGGTATATCATACCGTCTAAATTCGTGACCGTATGGGGATTGGGTGTCGTTATAATCCTTACACCCTCCCGAATGACATTGGCTACATTTTATCGGGTTTCAGCAGTTGTGTTTTTATTTTTATAAACGAACTTACATAGGAGTATAAAAAAAAACATTAGCATAATCTGTATCTCCTTTGGAGTAAAGGGTGTTACACCGGACCTTTGGAAGGTTTGCGTGGGGATATAGGTCTAACCCGTTTGGCCAGAGTGGAGAGTGTAGGTCAAATCCTCTGACTGCTCTGGTTAATATATGGCTCTGGTAGTATAGAGAGGGTCATGCTACTGCAGTGGAGACTATAAAAAGACCTGATGACGATGATTATTCTTACCTAATCCCTTGTCTCCCTCTACCAGCGCGTGCAGCATCCAGGTAGCGACTGCCGGCGCAATCCACTCCCTCGCGTGAGCGCCGCCGTCCAACCACACTGCTGGCTTCATGCGCGAACGAAGTTTCCATTTCTTATTTTCCTTACTGCTAACATTTTTCTGGGTTTCGTTCATAGGTAACGACACCTGAAGATATGCATTGCCAAATTTAAGGTAGTTTCTGTAAGTTACAAAAGAATAAAAAAATATATACCTTTATGCAGTATCTGTATATGTAACCTACCTTTACTGCAACTAAAGGGAGCCCTTCTGACGATCGACCCAGCGGTATCAGGTCCACCGTGTCGGCGTGAAAATGTTGCAAATACTCCAAATATCGCAGAATATCCGCATAACGATGATATCTCCGCCAAGTCATCGGATGGCCATTCAGTTGTTCCAAAGCTCGCCGCTGTTTGAGTGACAAAGATGGATTTTCGTATGCAATAGCTTTCTGTAAATGAGAAACTTTAACATTGAATGACATGAAGATATGGAAGTAAAATATACCTTCTTAGATAATAAAACACAATTTCAAAAATAAACTACCTGTAAATTCCAAATTACGATTTCGTATTCAATATTAGCATTCTTGAGGTAATCTTTCACGTCTTCCATGAGGTCTGGCGGTACGAGCAGATCCGTGGAGCTGTTGAGTGCTGGCGGTGTCCACCACATCAGGCCAGAACCTTGGCCTTCTTCTTTTAGCTCTAACATATCGTTAACTTTTTTCCTTACATCTAGATATGCTCGAATTAATTTAAATCCTCTGTAATGTTTTTTCTCTGATTTCTTTGAGGATATTTTTTTTTCTGAAACATTAAAAATCACATAGAAAAAAAATCTTTAAAAGCAGAGATTTAATATATGATAGTTAAGTAGGAAACACAAGAAGACAAGGAAGAAATTGGGTAAGAAAGTAAAAAATGCATAATTAAGAAATACATTTAAATCTGACTTTTACTATTCGGTTCTAAAAATATAAAAGCGTTTTTTATCCAGCTTGAGTTTATTTTGAGTTCAATAGCGATCATAAATATTTATAACTTAAGGTCACAAATATTATATATGAGAAATAAGCAGATCCAACATATAAGATTTATGGCGTGTATAAGCTCAAAATCTCATTTTAACATACATTTCAAGGTTTTTTTTTGTATTAAATTAGCATCTTAACTTGTTACAAATGCAAAACGATTTATAAATTTACCAATACTTATTTTACTTTTAATTAAAAATTATATTTAAGTACGCTTATTTTTATCACAGTTCCAAAATGTAGTTTTTCTTAAATGCCGTATGATACCTATTTCACTTAGCAATAAAATGAACCTTTCCTGCCAATGCAGGAAAGGTTCATTTCATTGCTCTCAATAGAGCCGGGGGAGACGAATTGGCTGGCATTACATTTTGTTTTGTTGTGCGACGGAATTAATAATATTACGTAGAGCGTAAAGAAATAATAAATGTTTAAAGGCAATTTTTTTTTGCATGTCTGTATTTAGGTCTACTGCTAACAGAACTATCTATGCTTTCGCAACCTCGCGTTCGCACCCACATAGGTCACCCGTTGACTGACTTTAAATGATTGGCTCAATATATATAGTTGTCTTCGACTGGTGATAAGGCTTTTATTCCATACAAAGAAAGCAGGAAGGAACTGCATAAGATTTATTTTTTATTTTTTATTTATATTTTTTTATTGTTAACTCCTAACCTAACTAGGTGTAGGGTACAGTCATGAGCAAGCATACTATGCTATCATAAGGTTTAAAATGGAATCATCATCATTTTATATTTATATTGTTAGGGAAAAAAATATCCTATAACCCTCAAAGTATCAAATAAATCGTCAGAATGTACAACTTTTCCTATGTAACTAATGCTGGGAACTCGAAAAGAAAATTTTCGTATAAAAGTGTTCGGTCGGTTCGGTAATTTGTAAGATAATGTCGATTTCATTTTTCAACAATTCAATACTAAAAAAATAAACATACTAGTACTGGTTTCGGTAACGTAATCTTCATCTTTATCGTCTATGTCGAGCAAAGACTGGTACCAATTTTTAGTCGTGGTCGTCGTGGGGGCGGGCGTCGTCGGAGCTACGGTAGAACTCTTCTCTTTGGTTGAATCATCGAACCAGCTGCCGCCAAACAGAGACGCTGATATCCATTTGTATAGGCGAGAAAAAAAACCTGTAAAATGCGTTTTCTGTTATTTTTAAAGAGAGGAGATACTTTATTATCTATTTGTAAGTACAGTACATGCTAGAGAAATATTACCAATGCATTGTGTGTTATTTTTACGTACCTATCTATTTTTTTATGACGTAAAAGTGAGCATAGTAAAGTAATGTAGTTTTCTTAAACGGTCGGCAACGCTCTTGTCAAACCCCTGGTGATGCAGTTGTCCATGGGGTGCGGTGATCATCACTGGACCCACTTGCTCGCTTGCCGTCCAATGTCATAAAAAAAGTAATAATGTGTTTCCACGGAAGACCGGTGTTACTAACTGTTATTCATATTACAATCAGCAATGTATGTTGAGTGGAACTCACTTTCAGTGGTTTAAAATATAATTGTTTCAAATTTGAACGAAATTAGTGAACTGTATTTACTATTGTTGAACCCAATTCTCAATTTGGTGCCCCATTTTCCACGGAATTGAGTTGAGATCCACTGAATTGAGAAAATCACACAAGTCATAAAATTACTCGTATACAAAATACTTAGAATTAGATAGTACCTAATACGTTCACTTACGGAAAATAGTTCACTAAACGACGCTGCCACGGGGCAACGAGCTACCAGGCCGATTTTATTTGTAAAATTAGTACAAAACTACTAGTTTACTTTTTTTTTACATACTAAACTTGTTACTCTTAATAAATATCTGATCTTCTCAAAAACATTACTTGATAGCGGCGCTAGTGCGTGCACAACTGAATAAAACATTTGCATTTGGCATTGTACGGACCCTCTCCACGCGAGTTCAACTCGCACTAGGCCGGTTTTTTAAATAATGCTACTTATTTCTCTCGGATATTTAAGAGCTGGGGTGTAGTCGTTGTTCATTTTAATTTCCTTCTGTGAAGCAGGAGTGTTCGATGTAAATGATTGTACTGGAATCAAATTAGCTTACAAATTTAAACGTACTGATTACAACAAAGGCATTTAAATCCGGGACCTTTCGCTTATGGATCTTTTTCCTCCGGGAACTTCTTCAACTTTACTTCTTTAGCACAATCATAGTATACAGTTCTAGTGTCAGTGGATCTTGGTCTATACAGAAAACCGTTACTTTAATTAAAACTGTGATCAAAGTTTGCATATCGATGAAAGTTATGTAGAGTTTTATATGTGTGATATTTTTCTAGTTATTTCTAATTTTCCACCCGTTGGCTTGTTTTATTTCATTCCGAAAATCATTGAGATATACCAGCGAAAACGAAATCTACTGCAATAGTTGAAATTATAATACATGAATATATAAACGAATATAATAAATAACGCCGTGTGGTTCCCGGCAGAGTAGAATAGGATCACTCCAAGTCATCCCGTGGATGTCGTAAAAGGCGACTAAGGAAACACAAGCTAAACAAAGCTTATAAACATCAAAAAGACCTCTCCAACCTGTCTGGCCAGCGTGGAGAGTGTACAATTTACGCGCTGTGTACATTTCAGCAAAGTTTTTTTCAAATCCTTAAATATGTGTCCTTACAACTATGTTATCAGGTAGATTTTTTGCTTAGAGACGTATTTACTGTTTCTTTTTTCATATTTTTAAAAATGTAACGTATGCAAGTTAGGTGACTTTCATGGCTTAGAGATAGTACCAATATTTAATATGTTTTTTATGCATGCATAATGCTATTTTGATTATACTCTTATTAAAATAAGGAAAAAATCCACGCGGGCACGATTTGAACCGGCAATCTTTACTCTGTGTACGAGTAAAGCCTTACTAATTAGGCCACCGCGCTTCATATCCTACACGTCGAATTTCTCCATCTTTAATAAAAGCACTCATATTTATATATTCATACTAGCTTCCGCCCGCGGCTCCACTTGCGTGATGTCGATTCCTCGGGAACAGTATTTTACTCCAAAGGTAGCCTATGTTTATTTCAGACCACGTGATAATCCGTTCAGTAGATAGGGCGTGAAAGTGTAACAAACTCACTTTCGCATTTGCATATTTTGTCATATTAGTTGGGATAGTTGGTATTATGTGCGTGCTCATACAACTCGTGATGTAATGATCAACTTAGCTTACTTAAATCATACATAACTTAATATACTAGTATATATTCCCCAAAAAGTATAAATAAATAAATATATAGATAGGGACATATCACACACGTCGAGCTAGCCTCACAATAAGTTGTGAACTTGTGAGGATAATAGATAACTCAACGATACTAAATTTATAATAGATTTTTTTTAAATACGTACTCGTACTTATATAGATAAACACCCAAGACCCAAGTCAATCTGAAAAAGTGTCGCAGGCTGGGGTCGCCTACTTTATAACGATTATTTAAGATGATTTTTTTTTAATTATGGATTATTTAATGATCGAAAACCAAGAATGATTGAACGTTCAAGTTCAATCAGTTCAAGAGCACTCAGTGAATCGCTTATTCAGCTAATCTAACGCCAAAAAAATTTCAACGCCGAGATGATAGAACGTTCTTATAATGGAAAATTTGACAAGGCCAAGAATTTTATTTTTAATTCTGTGGATAAGAGGAGGGGAGGGGCAAGTTGCCACCCCATGTTGTTCTGGCTAGGCCTGTGCCAGTCTTGTGTACTTCGGAGTGATCAACTCAGAACAATGTGATCTCCATGGGAGTGGCAAATCGGCCGTCAAATTAGTTGCGTGATTATTCTGTGCTGGCGTGCTTCATGCCTCAGATTAATAACCATATAGATCTGTGCTTCATACTTTGCCGTACGTTGTATTGACATAAATGTCAAAGAGAAAATAATGTCATTTTTTGGACGAACTATGGACAAATCGTTTATTGTGCGTTTATTATTATTGTAATTGTAATAAACATTCACAAATAAGGTGGTACCACCAACAAATATTACAGATAGGTACCTGCAAGGGCCCACAGACTACAGGTAATTCGAAATATTTATTTATTTTCTAAATGAAAGTTGTTTCTACCTCTAAATACCTTAACCTTCTATCTGTATTCTGTCTGAGTCTTTTCATATTGGCGTTACATCTAAAATATTCCCTGGGTGGTCTTAGTACTTAAAAAATATTATGTAATACATATATATTAAAAAAATGGCCACAGAATGTAGGTTTGTTAAGTTTCCTTGTGACCAAAACAAAGCGAGCGAGCGAAATGAGCGAACGTCCCTAACTTACGGCTAAACCGCAACCTTATTTTTTCTAGTTGAAGTATCTACTTAATGCTAAAATTTAGTTACATCTCTTTAAAATTCGTATTGTGGTGAAGCATAGTTCTATTAGATGCAATCCTCAGAAATTATAAAATGGTGCTAAGCTTTTCTAAAGCTCACCCAAATCCCTCGTCACGATGCTTGTTCGTAATGATTTCTGTAATTATTTTATAAAAAAAGTGGAAGATTTTTTGGCTCAATATTATTCCTAGGTATTCTTAGTATAACAGGTACACAAATGATGTCGAAAGCAAGATTAGGGTTGGGGGTGGAGCACACTAGCCCATTCAGTTGCTACGAGTTTTGTAAAAATTTTAGTAATTCGTGCCAGCACTTAAATTTGTCTTATTACGCCACGGACGTTACCCATATCAATGTTATTACTTTATTCACCTATGGCCCGCGACTTTGTCCGCGTGAATTTCAGGTTCGAGACTTGTTTAATTTTCATACGAATTAATTGCTTAAATCCTTTTGGCCTCTCGTAAAAAATAAATGGAAGGGAAGTAAAATTTGCAAATCTACAGTAGCAGTTAAACGGTATTCAAATCCATTAAGTATTTTTCATGGCAACAGCAAGTGCATAACTTTTTTGGACCATAAACTTATACCGTCAATATACTGAGTCAACTTATAGAGTCAGTATACTGTAATATAGGTAGTACCTGCATGGTTTGATTACTATTGTATAATACATTATTTGTCAGATTTCATAAGCATAACTCCATAGTGTATGTGGAATGGCTGCGTTCTGCCACCTCAAAAGCCCACGTTCGATTTCCGGTTTTGATTGGTTAGGATGCATATAAAGGGATATCAACCAATTATTGGTAAACTTGCTCACGTTGGTAGTCACTACAAACATATTTATTTCCACTGCCCTTTTTTTAATTAAATATCTACCCGTGCTGTTTATTATGGTAAAGATAGGGGAATAGGTATCTAGTTACTCTATGGTCAGTAACCATTCTCCGGAAGCTAAACCGATTCGTGGAGACCTCAGCCATTTAAAGCATAATTCAGATTTATAAAAGCCATGAATCCTGGCTAACATTACGTTGTACTTTATAAACAGTTTTTAAAATCCATGGATAATTTGGATACTTTATTATATATATATTATATATAATATGACACTATACAATTTAAAAACAACACAAACTAAACAGAAAAATGCATTAGTAGCAACCTTAATCGTAGCACCAAATAACGCGTCGCTAGTTTTCGAGATAACTTGACATTAACAATTAGAAAAATAGACGAGAAGCAACAGCATGTATTGAAACATACACTTTCTTGACATATAAGTTTTTAATATTACTTTCTATGAATAATAATTTATTCACGCTGATATTAGAAATAGCTTATTTACTGCTTATTGACAAGACAAAATATCAGCTAGGGCTAGTCGCTTAAGCGTTTAGCATTTTAATTAAAACTAGCAGTATTCCCGCGACTTCGTCTACGTAAAACTTCACCCTCCCTTCCTATTTCACTCCCTTAGGGGTTGCATTTCAATAAATTCTTACTAGGTGTTTACTTACATCACGAAAGGAACCCTTGGACCAAATTTCAAGTTTCTAGGCACTGTAGTTTCGGCTGTGCGTTGATATTGGTATCAGTGAGCCAGTCCGGTTTACCTTTTATATATTTAGATAGATATATCGATAGAAGACAGGTTGCACGACCGGTGTCGCTGTTTTGTGTTCGCTTCAAAGTAAACGTCCTAGCTGATATTTTGGTCGTTGTTTGTTACATCAGTTCTTCCGATTTCTATTTTTAAAACTCAATGCTCTGCTCCGGGCAAATCTTCCTCATCATCAGGTCTTTTTTAGTCTCCACTGCAGGCGCACTACCCTCTCTGGACTACCAGTGCCATAAATTAGCCAGAGTAGTCAAAGGATTTGGCCTACACTCTCCACGCTGGCCAGACGGGTCGGAGCTTATGTTCCGGGCAAATGCAAATACATAGTCACTAGATAAATCCGTCATTGAAAATGGCGTAATTCTGACTACTTAGTATTAAACTACTTATTATTATCATTTGTATGACCGACATTTTGTCCCTCAAAGTGCGCAGTTTTGTAGACAGTAATGAGTTGTCAACAGGTTGTGGTTGTACCAGTTTTCCCTCGGCTGAGATGACTAAGTAACTCTCTCAGATTCGTGACGTGATGGAATTAAAAACACTTTGCAGTAATTAGATATTTCCAGAGCCTGAGAAAATGGAATTTACTATTTCTTTCCTAGATAAAAATGTTTTTACATAACTAGAATGTAACTATATTCCATTGTTAACAAAAAGAAAATTTAATAAGAAATTTTATCGAATTCATATCTGCGATAATTCAAAAGAAGGGGTTTGGTAAAGGACCCAATGAAGAAAATGAAGTATAAATATTTTTCCGTTGCTGAGACTTGAGCACAGAGTGAGTTTATGTGGCATACTGGCACCGTTAACAACTGCACCAAGGAGGCTGGAGGCTGGCAATGACCCTACTAAACAAATGCCAACATTAAATCATCAGTCTCTTTACTATTCATCAAATTAAAAAAAAACTTTTAAGCGAAGCTGAGTTCAAATTTTAATGTACTTAAAAATGTCACGTCACATAAAGGGAAATGCACGCAGCAGCTAGCTGAGTTCAATATTAGGTTGATAATAATCACGTGTATTAATAATGAGTTACATACAATTCAAAATATTTGACTAACTGTACCTATAACTACTGTTACTAATAGCATCAGCAATTCGATGCGGATGGGAGGAGATTGGGGTGACGCGAGAATGCGTGGAAGGAGTCTCTTGAAAACGGTGTCCTTGACTAAATGTAGCAAAAATCAAGTGCATGACTCGCAATAATCCGGTATGAATAGGGAAAGACAAAGTTTAAACAGTGTAAATATTTGAGATCTGTGCTTCACACGTATGGGGACTCCATGGCAGCATCTGTAATTCTTTTATGAGAACCCATCACTCTGTCTGAAGCGTGAGCAATGTTCACGCTTCAGACAGAGTGATGGGTCACACATAAGAGAGTTGTCCACGGATTTACGGATTTTCGCGGAAAGATGGCGTGAGAAACTACAGCATCTGCGGCAGCCTCCATGTCCATGACAGAGCAAACAAGCTGCAAGAGAAACGCTAACGATAGGACACTCACATCTGTCGATAACAAGAAAATTATATAGGTAAAAAATTCTGGCAGTGCGGCCACTGCTCCTCCGGGCCCCGGAAAAAGGGAAAACCCTAAGAAGTGCTG
This sequence comes from Rhodophaea formosa, assembly GCA_963082605.1. Classification (NCBI taxonomy): domain Eukaryota; kingdom Metazoa; phylum Arthropoda; class Insecta; order Lepidoptera; family Pyralidae; genus Rhodophaea; species Rhodophaea formosa. Next base: position 11,505,911 of record OY720209.1, read on the forward strand.
GCTTTGTGTTGAGGGTGATGATATACGTGTCAATGATCTCAAAGAAAACGATGCCAAAGAAGAAAGTAAATGGTAAAAAGGCTCTGAAGCTGAGGATGCAACTGGAGACACGCTCAGATAAGAAACGGAGAGAATGAGTTACACTTTAACGTCTTATCTTAGCTATATTACTTTGTTGAGATTTCGTTTAAAAATGCTTTATAAAGAATAGAATATCATTCTTTTCTGTTACATGTTCTTGAACGATAATTACTTAAAGATTAAATATCTTCTATCTGAAAGTATGTATTTAGTAAAAGTATATTTTTTAGGTTCTTTTTCCGTGCTGGTTTGGGAGGAAAGAAAAAACGTAGAATATACCAGCTGCTTTTCTTCCCGCGCAGGCCGCAAAAGCCGGTCAAGGGATTGGGCGAAAATCTAAGGAAGAATCACATCGATAGGCGATGCGGCTAGCAACCCATCACTATTTTGATTCCGCTTTCCACCTTTACGCACACTACAATGCTAAACGTGGCCTGTAGGTTTTATGACCTTGGACTCTGTCTACCCCGCAAGGGATAAAGACCTGATAGTATGTATGTATGTATATTTTTTAGATTTATATGCAGCCATTGCCATTAGTTGGAATTTTAAACAAAATCACCTTAATATCATAATAATAGCTTGGCTTTTAAAATGGTCTGTACGTGACAACTGGACAATACCGCAATCCAGCTGTAATATTACGCGAAGGTTTGTGGAGCAGTCGGCCATTGTTACTTTTAACTGCGGCTGGCTATCCAAAACTTGCCCCATCAAATGAAGGCTTACTTATATTTTTTTTTTGAAAAGTTAATGAGCAGTTTATTTCACTTCAAAATATAATACATTAATACTGAATTTATGAAATATTTCACATTCCTGGGTCGAGTTGGATTTGATAGAGGTATTTGGTCTCATGTAACTGTATCGCGGTGATATTATATAAGACACTACGAGGAAATCAAATCAATTCACCGTCTAAAAACAATAATAGTGGATCCCGATCGCTGATGCATCAAAGCCGACGTTACCGGGAACGCTCAGCTGCATATGAATGAACCTTGAATAAACTAATTATTTGCAGTTTATTTTGATAATTTCCAACCTACCTAAAAACCAACCTGGTTTCGTCGGCTTCGGTTTTGGCGAAGCCTTTTTCACCTTATCGCCTTTGAAGTATGTTGATAGCCATCCTGATTTTTTTGGAGGGCACGTTGTTTTTCTAGTCGGTGGTGGTTTAGTAGTTTTTTGCGTCGCACGGTTAGGGCGCGGTGAGGTTGCGGCGGGCGGGCGGCGGCGCGTTGTCGACGGTGGGCGGCGCGTCGAGCTCGGCCGGCGCGTGGTGGGCGGCCGCGCTGCCGTCGTCGGACGCCGGCTCGGCTTCCTTGTAGTCGGCCGGAATTGCTCATCGTCCACATCAACCCAAAAATACTGATCCCCAACTTGCACTACAGGTCCATGAGTTACTTTATTTGCTACACTAGGTTTATACACAGGTTTCTTCGTCACAATAAAGTTTGTATGACTCTCTATTTTAATATTTGTTGTCTTTACGATTTTTTGCTTATCTTCACTATCAATGTTATCGAAGGACACGTTCACTTTGGGCGTTGGACTTCTTAATATCACTTTGGAGGGCATTTTGTTCGGACGCGGTTTCGGAGTGGTCTCAAAAGAATCATCGTAATCGTCGAAAAGGGAGAAAGAGTCGTAAGATGCCGAGTCGGAAGATGAATCGGAGTAGTGCGGGCGATGCAGGGCCGCCGCGCACGCCAGCACCGCGAGCAGCGCCAGACGCCGCGCCATAAGACGAGCGTGTGCGCATGGCGAGTGACCGCGCACTGTACCCGCGCCGTGCCCGCGGCTGCGAGACCACCTTCCCTGCTACTGTCATTATGCGCGATGTCGCTTTCAACTTAGTAGACGCACCCGCTTACACTAGGTCAGCCTGCCCATTCCGCCATACCCGCTATAACCCACTCTTTAACTGTGGTAGTTTTCCTTATTCTGTTGCCTTTGAATGGCTAGCTAATACAGCCTTAGGCATACTTAAGTAAAGCTTTGACTAAGTAGTAATGCTTGAATATATTGGCATCGCTTATTCCAATTTATATCTTAATCCTAACTAATATTATAAATGCTAAAGTGAGTTGTTTGTTTGATTGTTACGCTTTTACGCCCTATCTACTGAACCGATCATGAAATTTTGTATACGGCCCGTCACCAATTGCCTTGTATACAGCGACACGGACAAACGCCTAGAAAACAAATAATCCCAAATATTAGAGACAGCGTTACGGTGAAATCATAAACTAACTAGCTGTTACCCGTGGCTTTACCCGTGTGATATATAGCCTATATCCTTCTCAGTACCCTATCTTATGTGTATGCAAAATTTCATGATGATCGGTTCAGTAGATTCGGCGTGAAAGCGTAACAAAAAAATTAATAAACAAACTCACTTTCGCATTTATAATATTAGTTAGGATAGTTAGGATTAGGATTTTAACGAAGTATCATCGCTCAGCGAATCAAATTTCTATTTATAAAAGATCCAAAAAGTAGTTATTCTACCAATAACCAGACAGAACTAAGCCCAAAAACCCGAAACTGAAAAACTACTGAATAGATGCGTGCCACATGCGTGCACTTTTCATAAACATCTACACAAGTTTTTGGCAAGCACTATCCTTATCTTGATGTCCTTTTTAAACAAAACAATGAAACAACAAATCCAAATTTTAAATGAGTTAAAAATAATAGTTTATAGTAATAGATATGATAAAAAAGTATTTGTTGTAATGTTGGAGCAATTGTTGGTCATTTGAGGTTTACATCGAATGATTACAATCTGCCATAGATATGATTACATTCATCTGGCGACGACGACAAAGCGTGAAATGTAGAGCGCGTGGCACGGTCCGGTTGGTGCAAAGCACTGCATTTGCAGTGTGCTATGCTATTGCTGTGCCATGTCACGAGTCGCGGTCGCTTGCGTGCCGCCCGGAACCCTGGATCAAGGGCGGATCCAGCTGTAGGGCCAGGGGGGGTCACATAGTCGTGGTCAAGGCACAAGAAGTTAAAATTTAATTTTGATAATCTATATTACAAAGAGGAAAGATTTGATTGTTTATTTGCATTGCATAGACTAAACTACTGGACCGATTTTCAAAATTATTTCACACATAGAAAGCTAATTTATGTGCCGGTGACATTTACGCCGACGAAGTTGCGGGAAAATTTCTAGTAATAGAGAAAGTAAAATGTAGGTATGTTTGAACGTGTGACCACTCGTCTTCGATTTTTGTATGGAAAAACCGCTCGTTTGCAAACAGCGAAATTTCGAAAATCGTACCCATGAACTTTAAAAATCAACCTATGTTTAAATGTGTTATCTATCATTGCCCGCGACTTTGTCCGTTTGGGTTTCGCTTTTATAATTTAACTTTGCGAGCCCTCATGAAACACCGCTTTTGGCTTAGTGTTAAATAATTAGTGCTCCACCTAGGACTAGACCCAGCCCAGGGGGGGTTATGACTCCCATGATCCCCCTGGATCTGCCCTTGCCCCGGTCGTGAACTAGTGTCATTCTTATAGGTAATGAGATACCAGTATGCAATATACAATGCAAAACACTAACATGCATATTGAAAATGGTCATCATGAATGTTTTTAGATTACATACTATTTGAATAGGTACGCAACTCTCTCATTAATATCGTAAAGTATGCCAATGGAAGAAATCGTTTTCACTGTAGGTATACAGTACTTACCTATGTAGGTTTACTGTAGCTCTATCATTTTTAGATACATGTAATTTCTACATCGTCTGTTTACATCGAGTAAAAAACTTTTATATTGCAAACTCGCAAAGCAGTGCTATAAGAGGGCTCTCGATTTAATGAAAGATAACACATCTAGGCATTCACAGAAATTACTAAGTTAAAGCCATTAAACCCCAAACCTAAATGTGTCATTGTTTCTTTGTAAAGTGTATCAAAGTTTTAATGCAAAAATTAAACCGTAGTAAAGCCAGATCCTCTGACTGCTCTGGCTATATATAACTTTGGTAGTGAGGAGAGGGTCGTGCTCCTGCAGTGGGGACTGACAAGGGCCTGTTGATGAAAAATAAAAAAAAGCAAAAAATCTTTTTTAAATTTATAGGACCAAATTTGGAGATACTCTTTCCATTAAAAAATAATTATCAAAACGGATATCGGACTACTCTGTAAAAGTTATGCGTGTTCATAAAAAAAATGCGCGTCGACTTGACAACGCTCCTCCGTTTTTTCGTCGGTTGAAACATTGACCACCACATTGATTGTGGGACAGTCAAGGCTCACTTCGCTCATTCTGATGATATTTTTTTTTATGTTTTCCATAAAACCTAGCACAATCAAATTATATTGATTTTATTTTACTTCTATATTATAATTTTTATTATTCATTATTCGACACATTTTTTTCTAGAGAATGAGTATCATATATCTAGAATACAGTCAAAGTAACAAAAAAAAACTTTTGTCTAGTTTGCAAATTGAGACCCTGTAATAAATGTATGTGGTTCCGTATTTTTAATTTTTTTTTCATTCACTTCAGCTATGAGTATGAGGTCGTATGACAAAGTAGCTTATCAACATGTATACTGTGGGTATAACGTTGGAACTCATTCAGGTTTTTATAATGTCATAAAAAGTCGCGAATACTCGTTGATACAAGTTTCATTCTATTAGTTATTTTCACTATTCATCTAGTTATGCTCTGTCAAGTTCTTTTTTCATCAAATTACGTTTTTTGTCAAATCCATACATACATATATATTAAAACAGTAAAAAAATGTGTCTGTACATTAAATATATTTTCAAAACAATAAATTGGGGCGATGAAGACATAGTAATAGAGAAATAATAAAAAAATGTCTGTCTGTTTGTATGCTGATTGGATTTGAATGATTTTTTTTTGTTATATAGCTGTTAATCCTGGGCAAAATCAAGGGTATAATTGATTTCGGAAAATGATACTCCTGACAGAACTGAGGGTTCAGCTAAACTATAAGAAATATAAAAAAGACGCCTTAGCAAAAATTGTTCAGCTAGATGAGTTGAGGAATAAAAATCGAAGATTTGGAACACTAATGCAGAACCAAGTTAAATATATTTACATAAACATGATAAAGTCCACGCGAACGAAGTCGCAGGCGTCAGCTAGCTAGTTACATATACGAGCATCACACAATTTCTCGAGGATTCTACATGCACGCGAATGTAGTCACGGACGAAAGTTAGTACATACGTACGACCTCTTTATCTATATATAGCCCACGGTCATAAAAGGTTATATGCCACGTTTAGGTTTTTATCGTGTTACCCTTGCCCGCGTAGATTAAAAAAAGTGCGTCTCTTGACCGGCTTTTACATTCTACGCGGGACAAAAAGCAGATGGATACAATGTTTTTCCTTTTCTCCCAAACCAGAATGGAAAAATTGAAAGATAGTAAAAAAGCGAGCTTGGCGCAGCGGTCAACACGCCGGCCTGTGACACGGATGGTCCCGGGTTCGATCCCCGGTCAGGTCAAAATAAAAATGATCTTTTTCAGATTGACCTGGGTCTTGGATGTTTATCCATATATATGTATTTGTTATAAAATATAGTATCGTTGGGTTAGTATCGCATAACACGTCTTTCTTAAGAACTTACTTTGGGGCTAGCTCATCTGTGTGAATTGTCCGTATATATTTAAAAAAAATTATTTAAAAATAATAATTTCTTTATTTCTATTTCTTTCAGGACTTCGTGTGCTCGCAGCTAAAAAAGCATGTTACTAGTAGTAATACTTTTGAATTACGTGTTGTGCAGTTGGCAACATGCACTTGCACTATCTTCTGATGTCCGTCAAGATGTCACTCAAGAAAAGGTAAACTTTGAGTTCGGCGGAGTATCGCGCATTTTGTTCGAATATACTACTAGCAATTTTCCCACGACTTCGTCCGCGTAAATTATAGCCTACGTCACACGCAGATAAATTAGCTTTCTATATATAAAAATAGGTCCAATAGTTTCGGAGCCCATAGAATACAGAGAAACAAACAATCAAACCTTTCTTCTTTGTAATATTATATTAGTAGGTATGTATAGATATACTTTTAAAAAAGTTTAAAAAAGGTGTGAGACAAGGCTGCATACTGTCACCCGTCCTGTTCAACATCTACGGAGAGTACATCATGAGACGCACCTGTGAAGACTGGAAGAGCGGAGGTCATAAGATTACGAACTTTCGATATGCAGACGACACCACACTTTTGGCCGGCAGTGAGTCCGAGATGGTCGCTTTGCTGGAGAGGATGGAATCCATAAGCAAGGAACATGGTCTATCTATCAACCGGAACAAAACCAAAATCATGGCGGTAGACCGCAAAGGCGAATTAAATCTAACCGGCGCCCTTAAATTGGACACTGTAAATAATTTTATTTACCTAGGCGCGCTGATCTCAAATACTGGTTCATGCGAAGATGACGTGCGCAGGCGAATAGGTATGGCGAAGAATGCCATGTCACAACTGAATCGCATTTGGACCAACAGAAACATCTCAATCAAGCTGAAAAAGAAGCTAGTCTCTTCCTTGATAATTTCAATATTTTTATATGGCGCTGAGACTTGGACTTTAAAGAAATTAGACCGAACCAGAATCGACGCTTTCGAGATGTGGTGCTGGAGAAAAATGCTTCGGATTCCATGGACAGCACGTCGGACAAACGCATCTGTCCTCAAACAACTGGGAATAAAGATCAGACTCTCCACAATATGTCTACGCAGAGTACTCGAGTTCTTCGGACATACGAGTATATCCAGGAAAGGCGGAGACAATCTAGAGAAACTCCTACTTACTGGCAAAGTAGAAGGGAAAAGATCCAGAGGACGAAGCCCCATGCGTTGGTCCGACCAGATTCGCTCGACGCTCGAGACCAACGTCAGCGACGCTGTACGAGTTGCGGAACGCAGATCTGAATGGCGGGATATAGTACACAGAAAAGTGTTACATAGTGATCACGACCCTCAGCAATGAGGATTACGAAGCAAGGAGGAGGATAGATATACTTAGATAAAGACAGCGACAACTGTTTTTTACAAACTTTAGTGTACTTACACAGAAATAAAGAGGTCCAAAACAGTAAATAAATATACATATACGTACAACGGCGGACTCACTCCATAAAGGGATCAACAAGGGGTCAACTGGCTAGTAATTGAGAGGAATGTTAAATATTTATGAATTTGGGTAGAATTAAAGTTCAGAATATTATATGTTCATCAAATCTATCAATTTACCTAACTATCCACAATCCCAATCCCAATATTATAAATGCAAAAGTGAGTTTGTTTGTTTATTTGTTTGCTACGCTTTCACGCTCAATTTACTGCACCGATCATCATAAAATTTTGCATAGGTACCTATACGTTGTCTGGACAAGACATATGCTACATTTCATCACGGAGAAAAGTACTGACGCGAGCGGAGTCGCGGGCGTAAGCTAGTACAAAATACAAAGGTCCATCGTAAGTATAAACTGTCGCGTTGTAATTTGTCATTTCATGTAAAATTCGCGACTCTAGCCGCTACCGTCGAAGTAAAGATAGAAAGTCTTCGAATACGAGTATTATTGACATTAGCTAGTCGGCTGTCTTCCGAATATTCATTTTTCTATGTTTACCCAGCAATGAGATGTCTTTTTTTTAAATTTAATAACATATGTATTTCTTTTTTTTAAGTAATATTTCATATTAGAATAGGTGTTTAAAAAATTCCATTCAAAACCATTGCTCTAATTTAATAACTATATTTTTATGTAACATTTATTGTTAAGAGAAACATAAGGTGGCAATAGCCGGCACGACACGACACGATAAGCTAATTTGTGGTACCTACCAACTTTGCGTAGGTAGTGCGTATTAGATGACTTCTTCTTTTGTGCCGCTTCATCACTGAAGGTTGGCCGTCAGCTCCTTAAATCACGCCTAAACAAGCCTGAACAGTTCCTCAACTGATTTTATGCCAGTCCACTGGCGGATGTTTTTAGCCATGATATTTTGCGTCCTCTCACTCTGCGCTTTCCGGCAATTTTTCCCATCATGATGGTATTAGATATTAGGTTTATCTATAGTCAAACATTAAAATTAAACCAAAACCAACTTTAATATTGATTGTCGCAGGTGTTCAAAGGATCGCGCAACATTAGCATAGTAGGTGACGAGTTCGTGATGGATGGAAAGCCGCTGCAGATCGCCTCGGGGTCGATGCACTATTTCAGACTGCCGGCCGAGTACTGGCAGGATCGGCTCTGGAAGCTCAGGGCCGCAGGACTCAACTCTGTGTCCACGTAATGTCCATATTTTCAACTAACTTCAAAAAAGGAGGAGATTTTCATTCATCGGAATATGTTTCTTTTTTATCAAAGATTGGATTCATATTAAATTAATTTTGCTTAACGTAAATCATCGTCACTTGTTTAATATATTAGATCATCATGTTCATATTAATCGTCCTTAAAAAGTCCTCTATAGAAAGCCTCATTTATCAAATAGTCACTGCATGTATCGGCTTTTATAAGTAGGTAGATGACTTTGGAGCGACTCTCAACCCATACACCGCCTTCCTATATAGAAACGGACTCCTGGATTATGGAAGCAGCTTCTTAATATATTTTGATTAAATATAAAATTCCAGGATATAACCAAATTGCCGTTTCAGTTTCCCACTTGAAACACTGACATTCCCTAAGGTTTATTATTTATTTTTGCTTCATCAAATATAACAGACAATAAAAGCGACTGCATTACTTTGAAACAGGGCAACTGTCATTTATAGTACTTATAACCGGATTTGATACATCTCACTTCATACCTACTCTAATTAATTCGTTAACACCGAAATGAGAGATTTTTTAGATAAAAAAAACCGGCCAAGTGCGTGTCGGGCCACGCGCAGTGTAGGGTTCCGTAGTTGCGAATGACAACTTTGAGTTCACACTGTTCACACTCACACCTCACAGTTTACCGACCAAAAACATCAAATAATCAAAACTGTATGAAATTTTACATTTTCGAGTACATTTTATAAGTTGGTTGCCTATAACTTTTGAGTTTGTACTTAGTCAGAGCTGAGTAGCTCTGATAGTTTTCCTTTCAACTTCAGTATATATACTACTACTGTAATTTTTTTCACGTATCCATATATTACCGTTTAGCAGATAGAGGGGGGGACACACGTACGTCTAACAAAAATTTGCACTTTAAAACCAAATATTTCGGAAACGGATCCCTAAATCGAAAAGTGGTGTTCTCAACCTCACAATATTTTTTAAAGACCTATTTAACGATACCCCACACGATGGGTAAATAGAGAAAAAAAAATTACTACCCCACTTTACTTGTATGGGAGCTACACTAAAAATATTTTTTTTAAGGTTTTTTTCTACCACTTTTTTGCCATGATTAATATACATACCCATACCAAATTTCAGCTTTCTAGTACTTATAGTCTCTGCGTAAAACCGCGGACGGACAGACAGACAGACAGACAGACAGACAGACAGACATGGCGAAACTATAAGGGTTCCTTGTTTACTACGGAACCCTAAAAAGCGCTTTCCATTATAGCTGTCTTTTGACTATATACTCTAGCTATCTTCTGAACTTTTAGGCCATAGAAATCGTCGAAGTTTTGATTCGAAGAGTTCTGATGTTTAAATGATTATACTGACGTAATGATATAACATCATCATCAACACACCCGGATCATTGTAACTTTTTTGAAAATATCTTAAAATAGGTGTGTACCTACACACCTATTTCATTATGCTATCATTGCAATTTTTACCATGATGACGTATAAGGTTTTGGTAAACCTTATAGGTAGTTCCCACAATACAGCAGGTCAGATTTGTGTATATGGCATATAATTCATTTTTCGGCAACACCATTTAAATTTCATAAAAAAAAATCACTAGATAACTTACAGTTTGTTTTTTAAGATATCCACTATAACTATTATAAGGTATGCATACTAATTTATAACTTCCCAACCAATCTACCAAGAATATAAAAGTAGAATAATGTAATACTATTATGCTTTAAAAAAGTTAGCCACTGTGGTGTAACTATTTCTTAGATTTCATTATGAACTTTCCAAAATTTAAGGAGGTTTTCAAATTTATTCTCACACACAACTATTGCATTAATGATTTTGTATTGTTAAGTTACGTTGAATGGAGCTACCACGAGCCGGAAGAGCGGAGGTATTCATTTGAAGGCGACCGGGACATCGTGAGGTTCATCCAGCTCGCCGCAGACGAGGGCCTCCACGTGCTGCTGCGACCTGGGCCGTACATTTGCGCTGAACGGGATTTGGTAAGCAAAACTTGACTACATACCTTTCAAGTGTTGGTCTGGGAGAAAAGATAAAACGTAGAATGTACCAGCTGCTTCTCTTCCCGCACAGATCGTAAAAGCCGATCGAGGGAACCGGCGTGAGGAATCATGCCAATGTACGATGTGGCTAGCAATCTATCACTATTTTAATTCTGTTCTCCACCTACAAGCCCATCAACATGCGAAACGTGGCCTTTAGGTTTTTTAGACCTAGGCTCTGTATACCACGCAAGGGAAAAAGACGCGATAATATGTATGTATGGAACATAAATCTGTTTAAATTTATCTAAAATAAATACTGTAATTATTCAAACTTTTAGGGTGGACTACCGTATTGGCTTCTCGGAAAATACCCAAATATAAAATTTAGAACAACAGATAAAGGTAATTAATCTCTGTATGTAATTAGAAAATTTTACCTATTAATTTTAGGTATATCTTTTATATTACAATACAAATAACGCACAGGCCTCTGGAAAGAGTAACTACCAAATCCATGCAAAAAGATAATTTTAAATTGCTCTGATATAAAAAAATCTAACGTCACAGCACAGAGATCGATTCTCTTAGGTACCTATCTAATTTGTTACAGATCAGAGGGGTTTTGCCATGCTTAAAAGTTTGGCAGACCGGTTGACAAGGGCAGTTTTACGTTAAAACTTTGTTTGCATATAGAAACCTTTCAACCCTGGTTTTAGGGGTTTCGGAGTTACGCATATGTATAGTTTCGTAATTTCCGTTTGCCTATCCGCATTTAACTCCAAGACTGTAGCGATATGCTAAAAAAAGCAGTAATTTGACATAGAATAATGGGTCATAATAATCACGCTGACATTGGTGAAATATAATTAAAAAAATAATAAAACAAAGAAACAAAAAAATTCTTCGTCTTTCTTTTAATAATTTTCATGTTTAACAAAACGCGTTTTATTTATTTAAGTACTTACATGGATTTTAATTGTTTCATTATCCATAAACTTTTGTGAAAAGAGTTGATTGAGATTTTATTGTTGTTGGAATACATTGTATAAACATCCACTTTTTGGGGAGGCCTATACCCGGCTCTTGGCTTTTTGGGGCAGTGATGATTTCATCTTGACTCTTCAAGAAACAAATTATATTAATTACCTACAATAATTGATATAATTTGTGTCTTGAAGAATAAGAAGAGAATTTAACCAATTTCTAAAAAAAGACTACTAAAAGTAAGTACTACACGGATTTGAACTAAATCAAAAGCTTATATATGTTATAGATTTTATTCGAGAAACGAAAATATGGATGAAAGAACTTTTTGAACGAATAAACCCGCTGCTATATGGTAATGGTGGTCCCATCATCTTGGTTCAGGTAAAGTCTACCTATATTGATAGATATTAGATCGCGTTTTTCTTCTGGACTTACTGTTATGCACAGCTAGTTGTGCCACCCCAGATACTCGTAAGTTCTCCTTATGGCACAACTATAGACACAGAGATGTGCCATCCCATATAAGTATTCCTAGTGACATAACTAAACACAAATTGTTAGAAATTCTGACGATCCAATTAGTACAGGAAAATTAGGTTTTAACTCTGACATTTAAAAACTAAACAGGAGCTTTTGGAATATGTTCGGATACCTATCGGGATGATGCTCAAAAAAGTCCCACGACCTCCCTTAGATAGAGATTAATACGATAGAGACAGCCAAAGTCTTTTGATGATACGGGATCTAGAGCATAAATATATATATATATATTTATATATAACCTAAATAATACCGCGTATTTTACTCTGGCGATCATGCCAGAGTGAGATACCTACAAGTTACTTAAAATTAAAAATTTTAAGCAAACCCTGACACAAAAATCCTCCCATCTTGTATACGGCTGAACCGATTTAGATAAAACATATCTAAGAACAAATTTTGAATTGAGAAACGGTTAAAATTACCATTGAGAGGAGACAAATTTAGAAATGAACTTCTTTTTGAAGATGATTGTTGATGCCGACATGAAAGCTATTTTCAAAGAAGGAGAATATACTACTTATAACTTATATAGGCAGATTTTAGATCTGTACTATTTTTAGGTGGAAAATGAATATGGTTCTTACGGTAATGATACTGAATACAAGAATCAGTTGTATAACATATTCAAAGGACACGTGGGCGAGGCGGCGCTGCTGTACACCACAGACGGAATAGCAGACTCATTTATCAGCAACGGAGCCATCCCCAATACACTTACTACCGTTGATTTTGAGAACGGTAACTTATTATTTTAACAATTTTTAATGAAATAATTCGAATATCAGTCGTGATGGTGATATTAGACTATCAATTTTTCCGCGATTTCATCTGGATAAAACTTTACATCCCAATTTTATTCATGTACCAATTTTTTCACGTTTCAAGATACCTACTTACAGTAGTTTCGGCTGTGCCTGATATTAATGTCAGTGAGTCAGTCAGAATTGCATTTTATATATTAAGTATTTTTATTTTATTTTACAAAAGCTTTTCCGTTTCTTTAAGTTATTTATATATTAAACAAAGGAAAAAGATTTTGTTTCAAAAACTTCAGTATCATTAATAAATAAATTAAGCTATTCTACGCGCCGCGTGCATTTTACATTTTATAGCAAAAATCAGTTCACGTATCATCGCCGTCGTGTACTCACGTATCATCCCTAAAATTGTATCAGTTTCCTATTGTTTCCAGTCGCAATAAACTTAATTATTATCAATACCATCTTTCAATCATATTAACTAAAGGTGTCCCAGACAGATTGAGTTAGCCCCAAAGTAAGTTCGAAATTTGTAATGGGATACTAACTCAACGATACTATATTTTATTACAAATACATATATAGATAATCATCCAAGACCCAGGTCAATCTGAAAAAGATCATTTTCCATCTTGACCTGACCGGAGATCGAACCCGGGACCTTCCGTGTCGCACGGAGCTCGTCAACCGTCAAATTAATAACTATCAACCGTCTAATTATAATTTAATATTATATCGAGGACTAACTTTAGTATCTGATTTTAACTATTATCGGACCAAAATAACTCAACATATATTTCTTTAACGTTCGGTTAGTAGACATTGCAATTGGTTTTGTACCGATAATGTACTAATTATATGTATTCAGTTGGTTTTTATTTCGTTTCAGTAAATTTTGATGAACCCTCTGCATTTCTTTCTTTGCGACAAGTCTGGCCAAAGGGCCCTTTAATGAATTCGGAGTTCTACTGCGGGTGGTTCACTCACTGGGGGGAAAACTTCCAACGGCGGCCCAAGAAGGCAATCATCAAAACTTTAGAGAGTATGCTCAAAAAGAAGATACATTTTAATATCTACATGTTTTTTGGAGGAACTAACTTTGAATTCACATCTGGTAAGTTCTATTCTAATGCTTTAATAATACCTTAAGATTTTAATAAGTGAAAAGCCTATTTTGTTCCCTATTAACATAGTTGCACTTAGAATTCTTTCAATAGAATATAATGTTACCGGTTGTACTAAGTATTTCTTTTTTTATAGGAGCCAACCATTACAACACTTATCACCCCGACATAACATCTTACGATTACGATGCACCTTTAACGGAAGCCGGCGACCCTACAGCGAAGTATTTTGCAATACGTCATTTATTGCATGCGGTAAATAATAGTATTTAACCGTCATTTTTTTATCCATCTCATTTATAGGCATACAATCACATCTTTTTTCCTTGCAGGGTAGACAGAGCTCAGGTCTGTAAACGTTTCGCGTTTGGGTGGGCTTGCAGGTGAGAACTGAACTGATACCCATTCCCTCGATCGGCTTTTACGATATGCGCGGGAAGAGAAGCAGCTGGTACATTCGCCTTTTTTTTCTTTTATTCCAGACCAGCATGAAACATTTTTAAACATTTATAGATACGAGTAAGACATAGGTAACAATTTGTAACGTTGCAGTATGGTTTTGAAGCGGAGCATTTGGCAGTGCCAGAAGAGATGCTCAAAGCAGCTTACGGGTCATGGCCTGTCAGCAAACAATACGGGCTTCTAACTGCAAAAGGTCGCTCAACCCTCGGCAAGAAGTACAGTGATGTGAGAGGACCTGTTTTGCCTACTTTTGAAAAATTGAGGCAACGTTGTGGTTTATTGCTATATGAAACTGTTTTGAATGAAGACGGTGAAGGTGAACTTCAAATCAAGGACCCACGAGATCGAGTCTATGTTTATGTAAACCATGTAGGTACCTAACTGATTAAATCCTAAGTACTTATTTACTTTTAAATAGGAATTCGACTGGCCTTTCGTTTTAAGGATTATATATGGTTTCAGGATTTATTAGCGCCTACCCTGGTGTGGTCTTCACAGATATGTGACAATAAGTGATAAAGTTCTCGAGTTCCTCCGTCCTTTGGGAACAGTTGGTCCCTGACCCGGTTATCTGGGTTCGTTCAAAGGACGGGTAAAGTCCCATTTAATAGGCATGCAGCGCAATGTTAACAACATTGATGCTGCAGATGTCCATAACACTGTTCAAACTATTCAAGTTTGTGAGCAAAACACTGGTCGAGGTGTCGAATGACCAGAGGGCTGGCAACTATCTTGCCCAATGAATAAGCATTGCCATTCAACGTGGCAATGCTGCCAGTCTTCTAGGCACATTACCGCCGGGCAATGACCTGCTGAACATTTTCTATTTATTAGGTAGGTTTCATTTATAGGTAATTTTATTATATAGGTAGGTTTAATGGATTGTTTTTATACATACATACATACTATCACGTCTTTATCCCTTTGCGGGGTAGACAGAGCTCAAGATCATAAAACCTACAGGCCACGTTTAGCATCGTAGTGGGCGTTAAGGTGAAAAGCTGAATCAAAATAGTGATGGGTTGCTAGCCGCGTCGCCTATTGATGTGATTTTGTCTTATTTTCTCCCAAACCAGCATGGAAGAGTTTATAAGTTAGTTTTAATATGGTTTAGTGTCAATTGTATTACAATGAAATAAATCACTAGTCCGCCTTGTAAATTGAGTACATACATTAATTGTCCAAACAGATTATAGACAAGCAAACAGACATAATTTTTTTGACAATTCTTACTCTATTACTATGCTTTTTTTAGGGTTCCGTAGTAAACAAGGAACCTTTATAGTTTCGCCATGTCTGTCTGTCTATCTGTCTGTCTGTCGGTCCGCGGTTTTACTCAGAGACTATAAGCACTAGAAAGCTGCAATTTGGTATGGGTATGTATATTAATCATGGCAAAAAAGTGGTAGAAAAAAATCTTGAAAAAAAAATTGTTTTTGGGTAGATTCCATACAAGTAAAGTGGGGAAGTAATTTTTTTTCTATACTTACCCATCGTGTGCAGTATCGTTGAATAGGTCGTTAAAAAATATTGTGAGGTTAAGAACACCATTTTTCAATTTAGGGATTCGTTTCCGAAATATTTGGTTTTAAAGTGCAAATTTTTGTTAGAGGTAAGTGTCCCCCCCTCTTTCTGCTAAACGGTTATATATGGATACGTGAAAAAAATTACAGCTATAGTAAACATACTGAAGTTGAAAGGAAAACTATCAGAGCTGAGTACTAAGTGCAAACCAAAAAGTTATAGGCAACCAACTTATAAAATGTACTGGAAAATGTAAAATTTCATTCAATTTTCATTGATAGATGTTTTTGGTCGATAAACTGTGAGGTGCGAGTGTGAACAGTGTGAACTCAAAGTTGTCATTCGCAACTACGGAACCCTACACTACGCGTGGCCCGACACGCACTTGGCCGTTTTTTTAAAAATGTACATAATGTAATGTACAAACACATTACTTTTTACTATTTTATTAAAGACTAGCTGTTACCCGCGGCTTCGCCCGCGTAATATATAGCCTATATCCTTCTCAGTACCCTAACCTATGTGTATGCAAAATTTCATGATGATCGGTTTAGTAGATACGGCGAGAAAGCGTAACAAACAAACAAACAAACTCACTTTTGCATTTATAATATTAGTTGGGAAGTTGGGATTGGGATGGGATGGAATATGGATGGATGAATGTATGAAATGATGAAGTGTTGTGTAACATATTTATATGAGTATGGGCCTGTTACACAAAATTTTAAGCTTATCAGGAACGACCCACATGATCCCTTGTGACAAAGGTACATTGGCTGGGCTGACGTGTATTTTAGTTCAATTATTTTTTTACCCACTTCAAAAGAGGAGGAGGTTCTCGATTCGTTGTAATGTTTTTTATGTATGTTCCCCGATTTCTCGAAGACGTATGGACCGATTTAAGAAATTCTTTTTTGTTAGATAAGTAATACTTTACAGATGGTCCCATTAAATTTTTATCGAAATATGTAGAGCGCTTTTTGAAAAAATACACAAAAACAAAAAAAAATTTTACAGGTATGCCGTTCGGTTTACACTTATTTCCATTTTTTTCTTATGCTTATTAAACAAAATTGATAGTGTTGAAGTCGGTTTTTGTTTTTTGTTTTAAAAAATATCTTAAATTATTTACTGTTTCAGGAATTCGTTGGTATAATAAACAGAAAGCACAACATACATTCTTTATCAATTACCAGTATATCGAATGGCACACTGTCTTTGCTTGTGGAAAATCAAGGTCGCATCAATTACGGCGGACCAGAACAAATTCATGATTACAAGGTTATTAATTTGTCTTAACAATAATTTTCAAATTGAGACACATTACAATACAATACAGTACAAGGAGCTGGATGGTCAATAGACGTAGATAAGATTTTTTGAGGGTTTACACATTTTAAGTAACCCTGGGGTAGTCTCACTGAACTGGGATAGGGGTTACCATGATAGAGGCAAATAAATTCTCAAGTTCTTTCGTTGTTCCTGGCTGTTACAGAAGATAGGCCTTTGCCGAATTAAACAATTCCGCAAATATTTACACAGACAGAGAAACAGTCATCGTCCGGGCTGCGGCCTTTGCATCGCTCCCTTATGTAGATCCCTCGAGAACAGTGGTTTTTCGGATAAAAAATACTCATATACTGATGTATATTGATATTGTACAACGTAAAAACAGATCTAATAAAAATAATCATGTAAAAGCCCTTCAGGCGAATAGGCCACCAATACTTTTGAATGCTTTTGAACATCAATAAAATTCGTTATCCTGAATGTGATTGACCGTAAAAAAGCCTGCAAAGGTCTATTTTATGAATAAACGTTTTGATTTTGATTTGATTTATGAGATACAAAATCTTCTTTTTTATTGTATATAGGTATATATATATATGTTTATATTTCAGGGTATACAATCTGTATCATACAACAACGTTACACTGTCGGGAAAATGGTTTCTCACTGGATTTCCTCTGCAAGATATTCCCTCCGCCACAGCTGAGAACGATCAGCAAGTAATATCAGGGCCTATGCTCTACGAAGGCAATTTCACTTTACTTGACAAGATGGAACCATTGGACACATATTTGTTCCCTACTGGATGGGGAAAGGTTTGAGTCTTGATCTTCTAAAATAGCTTACTTTATATATAGATGATCTGTGTTTATTATTCAAATGACCTTAATTTTTCGGAGGCCAACATTTACACGTTTGCAACTAAGTATGTTGAATTTTCTACCGTATTTAAGGCTATTTATGTATAACTAGTGACCATAGCTATATTTTAAGATACAAATTAGCTAATTCTGCCTTTCTGTTATTTGCCTAAACGTATGTGATTTTCTTAATTTCTTAGTATAGCCCTGTATTTGGCTCGTAGCAGGCAGAGGTCAATTTATATTGCTCTCTTATTAACCTGCTTTAAGCGGGAGAAGCCGCCGATAAATGCTGTACTTATAATACGGTAGTTGCCTAATGTTAAGATTATATAAAATTTATTTCTAATGAGACTAATTTCTATCTAAAATCACTATAAAGAACACTTTTAATTTGATATCGATTCGTTAAGTGATCTTAAAGCTTCTTTAAAGTTGGGTGAATAGGACCATTTTTTAAAGTATGAAAATCTTTAATTACAATTATACTGTATTTTAGTCTGCAAAATTTATAGCAACTTTTATTATGAAACCATTACCATAAACGAAATATTTCGTATAGCTACCAAACAAAGTTCTCACGCCACCCATACAAAGTACAAGCTTGTGACGTCACAAATATGTAGGCATTTCAGCAGCGCGTTTTCACGTCTAAAAATTTACGTCTAAAAACATGTGTCTTTAAAACTTTTATAACTGAAAGAGTTTTTTGTTTAGAAATGTATTTCTGTCACTATTGTGTTTATTTTTGGCAGGACTTTACATAGCAACATGAAAAAAATTTTAGTCAACATGCCCATTAACGACATATAAAATAATTTATTTTGTTACTCTAAAACAAATCTTTTAGAAGATCACCAATAATATATTAAGACTTTTCATTTTCGCAGGGTTACATTTGGGTGAACGGTCACAACCTCGGCAGATACTGGCCAGACGTGGGTCCACAAGTGACTCTCTACCTACCTGGCGTGTGGCTTCTTTCAGCGCCGTCCATCAACCGCATTCAGATCCTCGAATTGGAGACTACGTCGCCACCGCCACAGATACAGTCCATCGGTTATCCAATATTTTTGCGGGTGGATTTTACACTAAATAAACATTGATCAAAACATATTGCCTTACAATACATGATAAAATTGCCTACCTCTAATTGAGTTTTATGAATATTTATAGAGGCAAAATATATATAATAATTGATCCAATTACGTATTAGTACATTTTGATACAAGTGCGGTAAGCTGGATATTATAGTCGAGGTGCTTATAGGCACGAGGCGAAGCCGAGTGCTTATAATAAACCGACGACTATAATTGACAGCTTACCGTACGAGTATCATACGACGTTTTTCAATACATTTGTGATTACCATAAACTAAAACAAAATTGCAGTTCAGCAAATAAGGAATTTATAAAAGTTAGGAACTAAAATAGTTTGTAAAAATACGTTTATAATAATCAGGTAGGTACATTTACTCAGCTTTAATTTCTCCATAAAAAAATTGAAGCGGGGGGGATTGCGGCTTTACGTGGGACTCTTAAGGGTCCCACGTAAAGCCGCAATCCCATACAAACGTAGTTTCGTTTTAGTTTTACAACAGTTAAGCCAATCTCAATCAAATTCCGTACATACGACCGGATAAGGCATATTGATGTTTATAATCAGATTTCAATTAAAAAAAAAATACCTATACAAAATTACAGCGATTTGAAGTTTCGTATCGAAAACTTGTACTCGCTGTAATTTTGTATAGGTATTGTTTTTAAAATTGAAATCTAATTATAAACATCAATATGCCTTATCCGGTCGTATGTACGGAATTTGGTTGAGATTGGCTTAACTGTTGTAAAACTAAAACGAAACTACGTTTGTATGGGATTGCGGCTTTACGTGGGATTCTTAAGGAATCTTATTACATAACAGTACATAAAGTAATTTTATGAACAAAATTATCTTAACAAACAAACTAAAATCTTATATTTATTTATTTATAAGCGAAAGTTCTAACTACTGTTTAAAGTCTAAAACCGCCACCAGGTCGTTTTAAGTACCTACCTAACTTTTAAAAACGTTCTTATTTAAAGATTCAAATTTAAATATAAAGAAACAGTGAGTGCCGTAAAATTAGATGTTAATATGGAAAAGAAGGTCAGTCTCAAATCTTTATATTTCAGTGAATTTTCATATTTATATTTAGGTAAGATTAAAAATATCGAGCGGTAATAGAGTTACATTTTTACGGGGCGTTTACGTTACGCTTATAACCGCCCCGCAAAAATGGCCTACCACATCGCATAGGCGAAAACAAAGACGTACATCTGAGATCTGTACTTCACGTGTCCGGAGACATTGATTCCGACTTTTAAGCCCGCATTACGGCAGCATAGGCAAAATAGCGTGAGGTGACTTGTGAAATTGGTGACTCAAAAATGTCGGTTAGATTAAAGGGACAGGTCTATAAATCCATCATTCATTAGACCTGTCCTTTGTTTTAGGTGGAGCTGCGAGCTACGGAGATGAATATATTGCGCTGGATGTGTGGAGTTTCGCGGAGAGACCGCGTAAGAAACTCCCGAATTTGCGGCAGCCTCCATGTCCATAGCAGACATACTGCATGAGAGTCGCCTAAGCTGTCACGGCCAAGTCTTGCGTTAAATGCGTGCCGGCAAATTACATAAGAAACAAATGTCTGGCTATGGTGCCTCCGCCGGTCCCTGGCAGAAGGGGATAACCCATGAAGTTGGGTTGATGTTGTTCAGGATGATATGGGTGGAGTGGAAGTAAAAGTGGAGAAGTAAAAGCCGGAAAGCGGACCCTGAGCTTCAAAGTGTTCCAGCTGAGGATGCAACCGGGAACACGCTCAGATGAGAGTGAGAGAGACAGGGACTATTTAGCGAATATAATTCGAAGTCAGAGTTAGAAGAGTAAAATCGATAATCATGGTTATATGACCGACTATATAGTCGCTTCATTATCTACCTAATTACAGTCAAAAGCAGACTTCGTTTGAATGCGGTATCTGGATACTGTCATCGTTGATATGTCATTGTATTGTTTTGAAGTAGGTAATTTGAGACATTTATCCTTATTTTTTTATCTGCGTGACGAAAATTTTTTTTTTAAATCTATGGCCCAAACAAAGGATTGTCATATTTTCCGTCCGGATACATGTACGTTTGTGGGTTTTTATTATCCTATGTGTGAGACATCGTTTAAATGCTTGACTTATCCCGGTTTCCGAGTAGGTACCTTGTAGTGGTAAGTAATAAGCTATTATTATGAAGGACAAACACAGTTAACACTTGTTATGGATACTATTCAAGAGGAATTTTGAACATGTAACGAATATAAGTAGTCATAGGTCTTTTGTCTTCTTTTATTTCATATTAATTAACCTTCACTATCACTATCACTACATCACTATCACTATCACTACATCACTACATATTATAAAACAAAGTCCCCCGCCGCGTCTGTCTGTCTGTCTGTTCGCGATAAACTCCAAAACTACCGAACCGATTCTCATGCGGTTTTCTCCAATGGATAGCGTGGTTCTCGAGGAAGGTTTTAGTATATAATTTGTTAAGATTTTGTATACATTTTTGTATATACCAACGATATTTGTTGGAGGTGTCGTAAAAAAATGAGCCGTTTGGGAGCTTTCAACGAAAACGCTGTCTAAACCCTTTGAGATATAACATAACAATGTATGGTGGAATTGTGTATCTTATTTAGGTCTACAGAAAAGTCTGCGATGGCATATGTCTATATATTAAGGATAACATACTATATTCATTTTAATACTTTGAAAAATGGGCAATTATCAAAGATCACGCGCAGGCCAAACCCTTAGAGTTAAAAATTTGAAATTTTGCTCACGTAGTCCTCTTATGACGTAAGCATCCACTATGGTGAAATAGAGGATTAAAGTTTATATGAAACTTTTTATTCCTTGGACATATTTGTATGAAATTTCGTGTGAATTGAGAACGGCAAAAATAATGAGTAACATTATTAATAGTTTCCCGAAATGAAACCTCTAAGGGGGTAAATCGGGGTATATGTTTAGTTTACCGCTTTGTAGCGTCATATTTTATAATCCCCGCATTCCAAACCTGAAGTCACCGCGTACGAAGTCGCGGGTAGCTGCTAGTAATATTATAAATGCGAAAGTCACTATCTGTCTGAATAAAAATAACATGGATCATTAAGAGTACAAACAACAATAAGTATGTAATTTTGCGGAAACTCAGCCACCCATGCATTAATTAAAATGAAAAAAAAAAAAACGTCGTGACCTTATTTGTAAGATCATATAATATGATTAGGTATTCTATTTATAATATTATAAAACCGGCCAAGTGCGTGTCGGACCACGCGCAGTGTAGGGTTCCGTAGTTGCGTATGACAACTGAGTTGACACTGTTTACACTCGCACCCGACAGTTTAACGACCAAAAACATCTAACAATGAAAATTGTATGAAATTTTACATTTTTGAGTACATTTAATAAGTTGGTTGCCTACAACTTTTTAGTTTTAGTTTGTACTTAGTATTCAGCTCTGATAGTTTTCCGTTCAACTTCAGTATATATACTACTGCTGTATTTTTTTTCACGTATCCATATATAACCGTTTAGCAGATAGAGGGGGGACACGTACCTCTAACAAAAATTTGCTCTTTAAAACCAAATATTTCGGAAACGGATCCCTAAATCGAAAAATGGTGTTCTTAACCTCACAATATTTTTAAAGATCTATTTAATAATACCCAACACAATGGGTTTGTATATGTATACCGCGGACGGACAGACAGACAGACAGACATGGCGAAACTATAAGGGTTTCTTGTTTACTACGGAACCCTAATAAGGTACTTACCTACTACTTTCAGTTAACAAAACGCGTACAAATAATCCTAAGACTAACTTCCTTATATTATAAATGCGAAAGTGAGTTTGTTTGTTTTTTTATAACTCTTTCACGCCCTATTTACTAAACCGATCATAATGAAATTTTGCATACACATAGGTTACTGAGAAGGACATAGGCTATATATCACGCGGGCGAAGGCGCGCCTTTCCTTTCCTTTTCCTGCCTTTTAGCTTCTATAACCTGATTTGTGATTTTTCTGTAACAGCTACTTTAGTATAAAACAATGATTTCATTGAAAAAAAATGTTAAGCCATTTTTATTATAATTACCATATTGGAATTTGCTCGCGGCTTCGCTTGCCTTTATGAATATCCCACGGTAACACTTTTGTCACGTAAGTTTACTTGATTACAATACATTTTCATATCATAAGTCAATCCCTATTAGACTTCTATGAGGGATGAATTTTCAAATCCTCCATAAAAAGTTACCCCTGACGATAAACAGCGACTTTCATAGCGATGACATGATGACATAATGACAATGAGCAATCCCTTAAGGGGGTGAATTTTTGACAACCTTTAATCAAGTAGGTAAACAACATTTAGATAACAAATACCAAATTTCATAGTTAGGCTCTCGACAGGACGACGTCAGAGGCGACACCGCTGATTAGCAGCAAATCTGTATTTTTTATACAGGCTGCATTTTGAAGAATGTGCACTGGAGTTGCATGATTAACTCCCCCCAGCACATTTTCACCATCGAACATCGCGGCGTGGACAGGGATTTCTTCCATATGTGCATTACTCAGCACACCTCTAGATTCGTCTCTTTCCTTATTATGTGAACCGCTAATGAATAAATAAATAAATATATACGGACAAATCACACAGATTTAGCTAGCCCCAAAGTAAGTTCTTAAGAAAGACTTGTGTTATAGGATACTAACTCAACGATACTATATTTTATAACAAATACATATACAGATAAACATCCAAGACCCAGGTCAATCTGAAAAAGATCGTTTTCCATCTTGACCTGACCGGGGATCGAACCCGGGACCCCCGTGTCGCAGGCTGGCGTGTTGACCGCTGCGCCACGGAGCTCTAATGAATAGTATTCTCTCCCTGTGTCACCGTTTCCCAACTTTGGGATTTTCAAGGCAAGAGTGAATTGGCATTATTTGAGTAAATGTGTACCACCCTAGTCCTCATTGATGCTTCTCATCAGGCAAAATGAGAAGCATCAAATGCACTCAATTAATAAAATAAGATGAATTAAGAAAATCCCTTATTAGCTCATCCCCTATTTGTCCCCTTTAAGGGATGAATTTATAAGAACCTCCATTCAAGTTAAGTCTAATATACCTACACCCAATATAAAAATACACTTTCATTAAAATGGTTTGAAAAATAATAAAAGTTCGATACCAACTTGCACCACTATTTAAATAAAATTACTTTTATTACAGCTTTATCGCGTTTATTACATTTTATGCATTATTTATACACCTATAGGTGCTACCACACAGCAGTTATAAAAACAATGTGTAACAACTATAACATTCTATAACACCATACATTATCAAGAATGTTATCGTGTACATTGTCATGTTTGTAACATCCCTAGACAAACCTTACCATTAATGCGTTTCGATAATCCTCAAGTCCTCGCAAATGAAAACAAGTACTTTCCAAGAATGCTTCGTGTGTGAGGCTATTGAAATAAATAAAAAATCCTATCTTTCAATAGAGGGGATGGTTGTCTCCAGCTTAGGATCCAGTTATCAATTTAATTAAATCTGAAGCTCAGCAGCAGACTCAAGACTCCGGACACCGTGAGCCGATACTGCGTACTTCGGAACATTATCATTAAATATTGTATGCGGTACTTCTGTGAGGGTAGAATTCCAAAAAAAAATACGAGTTTTTATTGTAATTAATGTATTCATTTTTACAATGTAAGTATTTAAACTATTCTAACAATAAAACTGGTTGGTTTTTATTTATGTTTGATAAATTGGCACAGTTCAAAATTTTATGTTGCTACTCGTATCTTGGAAAAGCGTAGACTTTGTGTGAGATTTAGAAAAGCTTAGTACGAGTTTGTTATTTCTGAAGATTGGATCTAATAGAATTCGCCTTGCTCTTCTCAACAACATAAGTTTTAAAGCGCGGAGATGTAATTAAAATTTTCGCACAAAATGTCACTTTAATTTTTACAAGGAACTAAAAAGTTGGGGTTTCGCTCTAAGTTTTTCGTAAAGCACGAGATACACAAGTATTTAACTTGCGTCCGTCCGGAGGAGTCAGCTAGGTACCGGTTGCCTGTGATCACTGATCAGCCGTCACGACGGATGATTAGCGTTAATCTGAGTAGTGTGGTGAGCTTGTCAATACGTTTGGTTTCTTCCATAGTTTGCTTGGAAGGAATCGTTTTTTATCAATCGTAATATGTTTTTACAGCTACTGTAAAAATATTTATTTAAATAAGAATTTAGTTTAGTGCCTCTTCTAAAGCGTAATAATAGCGGCAACGCTTTGCACTGCGCATACTCCAAATGACATCAAGTCGTCAACTTTACAATCTACGACAATACTTGCCTACTTAGAAAGTAGGTAGGTACCTATAGGTATATTGACACCTTTTAACTACGATTGTTTATTAAGACGCACTATAACGAATTAACTATTTTGAATAGTATAAATAATAGAATGTGACAACACATACACATAAACGGCATAGAAAAAAGTTTTAAAAAAACGCTTAAAAAATCATATTTGATGTAGATCCTGATTTAGAACATATTTCTCAATCGGAAAGTTGTTCAGTATCATCGGTTGAACCATTTATTCTGTCATATAAGAGTATTTCCGTTATCAGGCACTTCGGAGCCCGGGGTCCACTTATCAGGAGAACCCTATCCGTAAATATCGCCACTATTGACTACATGGTACCTATTGTAATTTACCAAAATGCAATTATTTACTAAAAATATAAATTAGAACTAGGTAGCATTATCTCTTCATAATGAGTAAAACAATGACTAATTAACATTAACAAAATACTTAAATTGTCAATATGCAATTAACATTGTTCGCTTCCTTGGGGCCCGGACTAAACAGAGGCGAGTGTTAAAAGCAGTGTCTCGTGGAGCGGTCGTGTCGTCCGCCGCGGGGAGCTGACTTGACTTGACCACTAGTGCGCTGTGGATAATAGGGCGAGTACTCGCTCCATTAACTCACCTCGGCCGCATTGCAGTCATTTGCAGCGTGTGGCAAGTCGTACACCGGGGCCAAGAGAGTTCACTGCCAGTTCCATCTACCCGACGCGGGTCATTGTCGTGTGACCACGATCGCTGAGGTACCGAACACTTTATTTGCATGCTGCGCCGTTTCTCTGTTCGTTAACTCGGGCGGTTTCATTTTCTGTTTCTATTATACATAGTAGAACAAAAATACTTAAAGTACATTGTCAATAGTTTTAAGTACTTGGATAAGAACTAGTGATGATTTCTTATCTTTATGAAATACTTATATAAATGATAAATACATGTAAAGTAAAACTAAAGCAATTTAAATTTTATTGTCATAGTCAAAAATACTTTGTAATATATATATAACACTAGCTAGATATTCTTTTGACTAATATTATAAAGAGGAAAAATTTGATTGTGTTTTTTTTTTGTAATAGATAAACTTAAAAACTACAGAACCGTTTTATAAATTCTTACCTTACTTAACCTGTACCTACGAAATGTTAATCAAATTCTGCCCGATCCTTAACGGGGCGACTTCTTCTGGGTATTCCGGGTACACTGGGTACCTATTCGAAAAATATTCAACGTTTTTACACAAATTGCCTGGCCGGGTGAACGCTTTTGTATGAGAATGTCAGTTCACCCCTTTATGAATCGGACATAGTATTATTAGCATATTGTATAGGTCGAGGTTTTAGGGACATAAAAAATCTTGCGAAGATTATTATAGCACAAAAAGTTTTAAAAATCTACATACAATTTGTTTCAAGCTCCCACGGCAAACAAGGTCGTTTTGAAAATATAAATTTATTTGCTTTAAAAGCAATTTTATAATTCATTATTCTAAAAGTAGTTATTATAAAATTTCAAAGTCGAATAATAAAAGCCTTCCCACAATTCGTTTTCACCATGCATAAAATGTGAGAGTTGGATAGATTTCTATTCATTCATATGATTTATGCCATTTGTTTTGGTTTACCCATAAGGCTCACACAAATACTTCATTATTGTTTTCTAACACTTACCCTCATTCTCTCTTCTGAGTAAAGTGAATTAAGTATTATGTTTTAAATTATTTTTAATATGTATGTTATATTCTAAATACTTACAAACAATCAGCGGACACACCCAAGTTGGTGAAAAATCATTAATTTAATCTCGAATTATTTTAAGTTTTTGTTAATTAGCTTTTGATTATACAAAGTGGTCAAAATATAACAAAAATATCTTTAAGATGTTGAACAACTTTTAAATAGAAAATTAGAATGAAGGATGTTAAAATTATGGGTTAGATATAAACCAAATAAAAATGGATAGTGTGATCTTAGTGTGATATTAGATGGTGAAATTCTATTCCTAACATCTCCTTTATTAAAGAATCTATAATGTGACGAAAGCCGACAGTTGATCTAGTTTCACGTCATTTTACTACATTGGATCTAGTGAAATGGCAAAATACCGCGACCGATCCAATTTATGTCTTTCCGCTATGCTTAATCCAATACGATGAAGAAAACTAAGTTCATATTAAACTTGCTATTTTAAAAATTTTAGGTATATTTGTAATCTTTTTTTACAGAGCTTAGTATGGGCTCGCGGTTGGAACAAAGGATGCTGCTAGCAACTACGCTGCTCTGTTGCGTGTCGATTAGTTCGACATTTGCACTTGACAATACACTGCCCGTGGACCCATTTGTCATTCAAGTAAGAAGAGAAGAGAATGAACCATCTTCTAAGATCAATAATGAGGTAATTTCTGGATGACTAAAACAATTTATTTATATTGTAAAGAGGAAAGGTTTATTTGTTTGCATTGAATAGGCTTAGAAACTACTGGATAGGTTTTCAAAGTCTTTCACCTATAGGAAGCTAATTTCACTGTTAAAATATATACGGACAAATCACACAGATTGAACTAGCCCCAAAGCAAAGACAATATAATACCCCAAAGTAAGTACGAGACTTGCAATATGGAATACTAACTCAACGAAACTATATTTTACTACAAATTCAAATAAAGATAAACATCCAAAACCAAGGTCAATCTGAAAATTATAATTTTTCATCGTGACCTGACCGGGGATTGAACCCGGGACCATCCGTTTCGTAGGCATGCCGGCGTGTTGACTTCTGCGCCACGGAGCTCGACATAGATTATCATTTATGCGGACGAAGTTGCGGGAAAATTGCTAGTTGTTATTATGGAGGTAATGATAATATCCATGCACGTTCGTTCAAAAAGAGGTCAAAGTATCCAATTTTGAATCAAAATCTTTGACTTTGCTCCAAAATATAATCCAAAATATAACTACATACAAACGTGGAGAAGACAAAATAATTTTCTGTTTGGTCATATTCGAACAATAACAAATGTAAGCTGGGGAAGAAATAAAAAAAAGAAAAACGAAAAATACAATATGAGAAAGCCTTTTCCGTAGTTTTTATAAGATGACAAAACCTTGCATGTTTTAGGACCTACTTCTTACAAAATGGCAAAATAAATATAGTAAACTAGCTGTTACCCGCGGCTTCGCCCGCGTGATATATAGCCTATGTCCTTCTCAGTACCCTAACCTATGTGTATGCAAAATTTCATGATGATCGGTTCAGTAGATTCGGCGTGAAAGCGTAACAAACAAATAAACAAACAAACAAACTCACTTTCACATTTATAATATTAGTTAAGATT
The DNA here is from genome assembly GCA_963082605.1 of Rhodophaea formosa. Classification (NCBI taxonomy): domain Eukaryota; kingdom Metazoa; phylum Arthropoda; class Insecta; order Lepidoptera; family Pyralidae; genus Rhodophaea; species Rhodophaea formosa. The sequence goes on from OY720209.1 coordinate 11,534,713, forward strand.
AGGATTAGGATAGGATAAGTATTTTTAAACATTTTGTTTGTATAAAACAAGCTTGTTACAAAAATGTAATTTAAAAGCAAGGGATTCATACTATGTTTGCCACAAATCAAATGAGCCCAAACACCGGATTCATCTCCTTTAATTTAAAAGAACATGGCCATCTTCCGACTGTATCATCTGATCAGGTCTAAGATACCATAATATTGTATTGTCATCCAACTTACCTACCCATTATTTTTGAAAGGACGAGTGCTTCGAAGTTGCAAGATAAGACCCTCACAGGCAAAGTAACAGGTCAAGTTAAATAAAAGTTCGTAAACTATCAAGAATTCGTCTGAATCTATCGATGAGAGCAATAACCGCTGAATATGTGCATAGATAGTATAAACTGGTAATGAAAGGTCGTTGCTTATTAGGAGGTAGGTATGCGTTATGGCTGGTACCTATACACTTTGATTAGTGCAGTTGCGAAGTTTATACATTTGCTACTTAGCGGTTAGTGGGAAATATATGAACTTCACACTTGCACTATTCAAAGTGTATACCGGCCATTATGTATACCTACCTACTTAATGAGCAAATCATTTTTCGTTTCAAATTACTTCCAGCCAGATGGAGGACTGCGAAACGATGTACCAATTTAGTTACCTACCTAATATATTTTTATCATCATATCATTTTATCATTATTGCAACGTTATTGGTGTTTTCAAAATAACATAAGATACAAAAGATTTCGTAATAGTATCGTTTATGTAGATGTGTGAGAGTTTTATATGAGTAAGGTACATTATACCTGTCTGTTGAATTATACATACATACTATCACGTCTTTATCCCTTGCGGGGTAGACAGAGCCCAAGGTCATAAAACCTATACAGGCCACGTTTAGCATCGTAGTGGGCGTAAAGATGAGAGGCGGAATCAATGTGATTCCATAGATTTTCGCCCAATCTCTTGACCGGCTTTTACGGTCTGCGCGGGAAGAAAAGCAGCTGGTATATTCTATGTTTTTCCTTTTCTTCCAAACCAGCATGGAAGTATGTTGAATTCTAATAATCAAAGGCTGAATTATAATATCTATGTTAATACTTTTGTCATACCACAGATCAGGATGGACCTATAGGTATAGGCTAAAACAAACTGAGCAACGTGTGAGCAACCCTTAGAAATTCCCTTTTTAACCGACTTCAAAAAAGGAGGAGGTGCCATCAATTCGTCGTTATCTTGTTGCTGTTCTGTTCTGTTCCCCGATTTCTCGAAGACGCCTGGATCGATTTAAGAAATTCTTTCTTTGTATGATAGGTCATACTTTACAGGTGGTCCCATAAAATTTTCATCGAAATGTGTTGAGCGCTTTTTGAAAATATATAAAAAAACCATAAAAATGTTTACACGCATGCCGTTTGATTTAAAATTATTTACATTTTATTAATGTTTATTCAAACAAATTGATAGTGTTGAAGTTGGTTTTTGTTTTTTGTTAAAAATATGTTAAATTATTATTTGTTGACTAACAGGTCTGTTCTGCTCTGTGGATTTGACGAATTGAATCGTTTTCGTGTGATTTGTTTATTTGACCGAGGAAGCGAAGTGAGCAAGGTCTTCAAGTCGAGTTGGGGCGAAAACACATTTTTTGTACATGTTTGTTTCGCGCGATAACTCTCGAACCAGAGCTCCAATTTAGATGAAATTTAAAACATATGTTAGTACTTTCTACTAGAAAATTTTTAAAGTTCGTAAGGCATCAGTCAATTCAGCAGTTTACGAGATATTTTAATCCTTAATGTATGCGGGGTCAACGTTCGCGACAAACTACTAGTATTTTAAACCAGCTTCATACTACCACACACGTTATGTCTATCCCTCGGGAACAGTATTTTTTCCGGGATGAAAAGCTGTGTTTTTTTCAGTTTCATTGAAATCCATTCAATAGTAAAAGTTTCGCGTTTATAATTATTAGTAAGGATGTTCAAGTATGTTCCTGAAAACTTCGGATGGATTTTGAAGTAACTTCTATCTAAATCTTATTAGAGAAGTTAGTAAATAAAAAAAACCGGCCAAGTACGTGTCGGGCCACGCGCAGTGTAGGGTTCCGTAGTAGCGAATGACAACTTTGAGTTCACACTGTTTACACTCGCACCTCACAGTTTAACGACCAAAAACATCTAACAATGAAAATTGTATGAAATTTTACATTTTCGAGTACATTTTATAAGTTGGTTGCCTATAACTTTTTAGTTTGTAGGTACTTAGTACTCAGCTCTGATAGTTTTCCTTTCAACTTCAGTAAAAATACTACCTACTGCTGTAATTTTTTTCACGTATCCATATATAAGTATAACCGTTTAGCAGATAGAGGGGGGGACACTTACCTCTAACAAAAATTTGCTATTTGAAACCAAATATTTCGGAAACGAATCCCTAAATCAAAAAATGGTGTTCTCAACCTCACAGTATTTTTCAAAGATCTTTTTAACGATACCCCACACGATGGGTAAATAGAGAAAAAAAAAATTACTCCCCCACTTTACTTGTATGGGAGCTACCCTAAAAAAATATTTTAGGGTAGCTCCCATCCACTTTTTTGCCATGATTAATATACATACCCATACCAAATTACAGCTTTCTAGTACTTAGTCTCTGAGTAAAAGCGGACGGACAGACAGACAGACAGACAGACATGGCGAAACTATAAGGGTTCCTAGTTTACTACGGAACCCTAACAATCAACTTGTAACTTTGTAACCAGAATAGCGTACAAATACATCAGAATAGCATGTACCATTGGCAAAAGCAGTAATATTTTGTAAGTATTATCTCCTATTAGTACTTATTACGTACCGATTCCTAAAACATCATTTTAGAAGGGCAATTTTTTTTTTTTTAATCTTTTGAGACAAGATGTTGAAGATGACAAACACTTAGGTTCAAACGAAATGTTAATAAACAAGATTTATTGTATTGTATCGCAGGTGCTCAGAGGAACCCGCAACATTAGCATAGTAGGTGACGAGTTCGTGTTGGATGGAAAGCCGCTGCAGATCGCCTCGGGGTCGATGCACTATTTCAGACTGCCGGCCGAGTACTGGCAGGATCGGCTGCGGAAGCTCAGGGCTGCTGGACTCAACTCTGTGACAACGTAATTATACTTTTATTATTATGATGCAAGTATGGTAGGCTGGATATTATAGCCAAGGTGTTTATTGGCACGAGACAAAGCCGAGTTCTTATAATAAACAGATGACTATAATAAATACCTTATTGAGTAAGGGCGCTTACTGACGAACAACACTGTCAATGATGAGCGTTGCGTACTTAGTCTCCTTGCCGACGACCGGGAGGACTTGAGGATTATTAAAAGGCATAAAATGGTTGGGTTTGTCTACGGAAGTTCACAGGCTTTAGACTTGGTTGAGCGTCTATTCTTTTTGCCACCAATATGTTATTTAATACACTGGAATTAAAATACATTATGCAAACAAAGAGAAGCTTTGACAGGGGCGTACCTACCAAAGCTTCTCTTTGTTTGCCAGATGTAAGTATAATAAAATTAATAAACCACAGACACAGTCAATTTTAGAAACTCAAGCATCTTGTAATATGATAACACCATATTAAAAGCAATTTTATTTTAAAGTGTAACAATCGCGAATTCATTGGAAAACTAAATTGCGTGGTCATCTGATAAGCCATAGACAGACACACATACGTTTTGTTACAATAAATTAAGAACATTTCAATTTGCCTTCAATAAACATATATTGGTCACCTTAAAGCTCGTTAAAATTTCCAAATTGAAGTAGAAGACAGAGCTACTTTTACTTTCTAAATTTAGTAAATTCACGAGTTAAGATCATGTAATAATTGTTTATCTTAAATGCCAATTATGTAATACCTTAATTATCTTTATGCTAATTACTACTTGTTACGTCTAGTCTTGGGGTGTTTACGAGGAGATGAAATAATAACAGTAAAGGCTTTGCTTTGACAGCTACGCACGACCGTCAGCCGGGACGTCTACCGGAGTAGTGTCCAGTCCAGGTGGCGGGGTGTGCAACGTCACATTTAATTATAAATAATAGCTATACGTCACACTACTAATAATAGAAAATATGCTCGTAATTTTTTTATTTGCTTAGTATAATCCCTAATAACCACAGTAAAAAAATATGAAACAACTTTAAAAATATCTAAATTAGCGACGAAGATGTAAAACTTTAAAGTTTAAATAAGAAAGAGAAGTCCGATATGGACTAGTGACGTCTTAGTCTATGTCATGCATACATTTGACATATAAAATAGTGTTTTCGCGAGTGAGATAGACATATTTTCGTAAAATCATTTTATCTCGTTCGTTTTTCAACCAAATTTTATTCTGTTTTCACTTTCAGTACTTTACTATTGAATATTTTTGGATAAACTGGTAAAAAAATATCTATTATATTTTTTTCATGCATATTCCCTATAGTTACGTTAAAGTTGGAATGTTACTTTGTCCTACCATTGAAAAATATGTGAGTTTAGGATTAAATATTTATGAACTGTTTCCATAGCTATGTGGAATGGAGCTACCACGAGCCGGAAGAGCGGAGGTATTCGTTTGAAGGCGACCGGGACATCGTGAGGTTCATCCAGCTCGCCGCAGACGAGGGCCTCCACGTCCTGCTGCGACCTGGGCCGTACATTTGTGCTGAACGGGATTTGGTAAGCAAATATTCTACTACTCTCGTATATTCATTCTATTTTCAGATCTCTTTAGATTATTGCTTAATTTGAGGGGCCAAATACAATGGAAAATGGATATAATACCTACTATACTACTACATATGTAGACTAATATTATGAAGTGGAAAGATTTTGTGTGTTTGTATTAATAGATAAACTTCAAAATATGTATGTCGCAGTCATCTGGTTGAATCTGCTATTTGATTGAATGACTAGCGCGTTCATTGAATGACCACGTTTAATTGAATGACTAGGCCGAACGTTGAACAAATAAGCGTCGCTCAACGTCCAACTAAGTAGTTAGCGGATTGTAACATAGCCCTTTGAAAAGAGCGGACATAGAATCAGTCAGGTGATTCAAATTTAGTTCATTTTTTTCCCACTGCGGCGCTAGTAGTCACCAAAACCAATATGGCGTCAAACAGGTCGAACAGATGGCACGATGTTGATATTTTTTTCGATTAAATTTACTTAAAAGTGCGTTATTTGTAATAAAATAGTATGACATTATGGATTTACCTATTATAACGCCGCCGCCGGCTACTTTAAAAACTAAGAAAAATGAAATCATGCTACCACCAAATATTACAAAGTCGGCTAAAATTCAACGACTTCGCTAAATGACATTCATTCAGTCAAGACGTTAAACGTTACATTCAACGACTTGACGAGCTGTCCTTCAGTCATTCAATTGAACGTCGCCATTCAATGAACGCGCTAGTCATTCAATCAAATAGCAAATTCAACCAGATGACTGCGACATGTACACCGAATTCAAAAATTCTTTTTGATATAGATAGTAACATTAAATACCTTAAATAAAAAACCGGCCAAGTGCGTGTCGGGCCACGCGCAGTATAGGGTTCCGTAGTTGCGAATGACAACTTTGAGTTCACACTGTTTACACTCGCACCTCACAGTTTAACGACCAAAAACATCTAACAATAAAGATTGTATAAAATTTTACATTTTCCAGTACATTTTCGTCGAGCTCCGTGGCGCAGCGGTCAACACGCCTGCCTGCGACACGGAGGTCCCGGGTTCGATCCCCGGTCAGGTCAAGATGGAAAATGATCTTTTTCAGATTGACCTGGGTCTTGGATGTTTATCTATATATGTATTTGTTATAAAATATAGTATCGTTGAGTTAGTATCCCATAATACAAGTCTTACAAAGAACTTACTTTGGGGCTAGCTCAATCTGTGTGATTTGTCCGTATATATTTATTTTTTTTTATTTTATTTTTATAAGTTGGTTGCCTATAACTTTTTAGTTTGCACTTAGTACCCAGCTCTGATAGTTTTCCTTTCAACTTCAGTATATATACTACTGCTGTAATTTTTTTCACGTATCCATATATAACCGTTTAGCAGATAGATAGGGGGACCACGTACCTCTAACAAAAATTTTCACTTTAAAACCAAATATTTCGAAAACGGATCCCTAAATCGAAAAATGGTGTTCTCAACCTCACAATATTTTTCAAAAACCTTTTTAACGATACCCCACACGATGGGTAAGTAGGGAAAAAAAAATTACTCCCCCACTTTACTTGTATGGGAGCTACCAAAAAAAAAATTTTTTTTCAAGATTTTTTTCTACGACTTTTTTGCCATGATTAATATACATACTCATACAAAATTACAGCTTTCTAGTACTAATAGTCTCTGAGTAAAACCGCGGACGGACAGACAGACAGACAGACAGACATGGCGAAACTATAAGGGTTCCTAGTTTACTACGGAACCCTAAAAAAGGATATCAGATAGTCATTCTCCTATAAATCAAACATTTTTACTTAAGACTAGCTATTTACCGACTTCAAAAAAGGTGGTTAATTTTTTACAGACACGACTTACGACCTTGCGACTTACAAACATAGATACATACAATTCTTAAATATAGTGCACAGTAGGTATAGAGTACAAAAACTGTGTAATTCTGGCAATATATATATACCTACGGACAAATCACACATACTGTCTGTTGTAAAGTCTGTTTTAAACGGCGACGGCTGCAAGCGCCTCGCCATATAAATATGAAATGTAAATACTATGCATAAGGCTTTATTTTCTTTGTTGAGTTTTAATCTCATTTATAGAAGACATTATAAAACGTCCATTAAAAGATTCAGTTACCGCGTTTGAGATATGTGAAATATGTAACCACGGTACTTATTGTTGTAATAAACAACAGCATTCACAAGTAAATAAAACCATCTGTTTGTTTTAACTATTCCCGGTGTACTAGTAGTTTCTACTTGAGAACCCTTAATTCTCTTCGTAATACGCAAGAGTTCTAATCTTACACGAAATATTTTTGTTGCAGGGTGGACTTCCTTACTGGCTTCTTGGAAAATATCCGCATATAAAATTAAGATCGATAGATAAAGGTGATTTTAACATATATACATACATACATATATAATCTATACTTACTAATATGATAGAGAAAGTTTTGATTGTTTGTTTGCATTAAATAGACTCCGAAACTCCTGGACCGATTTTCAAAATTCTTTTATCTGAAGATAGCTAACTAATCTGCGGGTAACATAGGCATTCCAGCGCTATAATTTGCGTGGACTAAGTGTCCACGCAAATTATATAGCGCTGGAACATTACTAGTCCATCCAAACTAATATTATAAATGCGAAAGTGAGTTTGTTTGTTTATTTGTTGGTTTGTTTGTTTGTTACGCTTTCACGCCGTATCTACTGAACCGATCATCATGAAATTTTGCATACGCATAGGTTAGGGTACTGAGAAGGACATATGCTATATATCAGGCGGGCTAAGCCGCGGGTAACAGCTAGTAATAGATAAATTTATTTAAAATTTTGCCAAATCCTTTACGGTGCGTTCCCATGTGTGGACAAGACCGGTTTCTATTAAAAATAATGGATTATGCAGATCTACAATAAAGTGACGAGACCGTCAAGTGCAACGTGCTCATAGAAATGAAACCCGATTCTCATGTAGTGTATTCCAATCTTAAACATTTAATATTTAAATAGCAGTAGTATCGAGAAACCTACGAGAAAAAAAAACAACTATAACAGCAGCTTACGCTTTTACATTATAATAGCAAAAACAATGAAATGGCAGAAACCTTAATATAAGGAAATAAATAAAAAGCGGGAAAATATATTTTTTTTTATTTAAACAATGCAAATCTTCGAGCAACACGGCTTTTCCGATGCAAATAGTACATTATAATCTCTGTCGAGATTAAACCGTGCATCTGAAAAGCAGAAAGCAAAGGAGTATCGGTTAGGCAACCGCAAATATACAAAAATATCGAAAAATAATTAGGAGATATGTCGTTAGTATTTAGATACTAATTACAATTACAATACCTTACAAAAACATCTTTAACTTGATCCTTATTTGTTTACTCAATGTTCAAATGCTTTCGCTGCCATGGCAAATATATTTTTATATGTTTGAAAAATGAATTTTCTAAATCACTAATATTAGCACGTAAATAAAATGTCCAAAAATGCCTATTTACAGATTATATTCAAGAAACCAAAATATGGTTGAATAAGCTTTTTGATCGCCTAGCCCCACTGCTGTATGGAAATGGTGGTCCCATCATCATGGTTCAGGTAAAGTAACCTTAGAATACGTATAATAATACGCAAGAGCGAATCAACAGGTTGATTTTAAACCCTCCGGCAATATAAATGTCTGAATCAATATCCCTCATGAAACAAAAATTGCAACACAAACCTAATACAGAGGTTTTAAAAAAAAAGCCAAAACAAATCTATGGTATGAGTTATTATTATTATTAAAAACGGTTGCACTCACGTTATATTTCACGTTATAGTTTATAGTTCACGTTAAGTTGAACCGTGTGGAATTTGCTGTATTTCGTGGTTTCACTTCGCTTCTCAGCCTAGAACTATTAGAAAGTAATCGTAAATTACGAGCAAGTATGGGTTCCCGGCAGGATGTCGTAGAAGGGATTAGGAAACACAAGCTAAACAAGGAGACCTCTCCAACCCACCTGGCCAGGCAGCGTGGAAAGTGTAGGCCGAATGCTCTGACTGTCCTGGCTTATATATGACTCCAGTAGTACAGTGAGCGACCTGACAATGTTGATGATGTATAGGTATTAAACCGGTAAAATTTATGTACATAGTAACTATTACTTTTTCAGGTAGAGAATGAATATGGCAGCTACGACAGCGACGCCCGGTACAAGAATCAGATGTACAATATATTTAGAGAGCACGTGAGGAGCGCAGCGTTGCTCTACACTACCGACGGGTACGGAGCTTCCTACATTCGTGGCGGCGCAATTCCTAATACACTAACTACCGTGGATTTTGGACCGCAAAATGGTAACTCGCTCTATTATACTCGTACCGTACATCAACTCGTAATAAGCTAATACTTTAAAAAGATATTCCACCCCCAACTTGACCTGACCTTCCGCCTGACTCTCCTCAGCATATTATATTAATTTTCTCGTTTTAATTTATAACTCCCCTCTTTTTATAGGTAGGAAGATAATTATTTTTGTACAGATAAAAATATACTTAAATAATTTGTTACACCTGATAGTATTATATTGTCATTGTAACCATTGTCAGTCGATGAACTTTGATAACTTCCGGGTTCACTACGAAGAATCATTTATGTTTTCGCTTTAGTGTTTATAGGAAGAAATATCTTTTTTATCCCATTTGTAATTTTCCTCCCTATCTCCCGCGGTTTTATCATATATTCTCTTTTAGCAATAAAAATTAGCCTAAGACCTTTCTCAGGCTCTAGACTATCCTAACTACTAAATTTCATTTAAATTGAGGTTTTATTTGGCGTGAAAGTGAGACAGTTAAGTAGAGTTATTTTCACATTTATAATATTAAGTATGGATAAAACCATCATTGCTAGGTTACTATTCTGGAAACCAAGTATTACCTAAGATACTTTTCTTTATAAGAAGCTTTAAATACTTAACCTTTATTTAAAAAAAAAATACTATGGTTACGGAGGTTTTAATAAAATTTTATATTTTTAGATATTGACGCTGCATTTCGTCCACTTCGTCAATTCATGCCAAAAGGGCCACTGATGAATTCGGAGTTCTACTCCGGGTGGCTCACCCACTGGGGCGAAAGCTTCCAGCAGGGTTCCACGGGCGCAATCATCAGAACTTTGAGGGGAATGCTCGACAAGAAGATAAATTTTAATTTTTACATGTTTTTTGGAGGCAGTAACTTCGAATTCACAGCTGGTGAGTCTCTCATTTCCATAACATACATTGAATCCAATTACATGTAACAAAGGTTGACGGATGATGCCAGAGTTCATATGGAGTCTGGGCGGGCCCACTGTCCAATAGCTATGTGTGATACAGCATAAGATAGGTATTTCTGATTAGAATAAAAGTTTTCTACGTCCCAAGTTCCAAATCTTTATTTAACTTGATACCTATCCAATGATGTATCATACATAGCTATTGGAAGGTGGGCCCAAGATTTGCATCATCCTTTATCAATTTAATGTAATCAAAATACGACCTTCAGATACTCAAAATATACAAATGAGAAGTAGTCAATTAGTACTGGTCTTGCCGTTGGTATCAATTACCTAATTCATAAAATCCTATTAGGTGCCAACTACTTTGGTGCATACCAGCCTGACATCACCTCTTACGATTATGATGCTCCGCTAACAGAGGCTGGCGATCCCACACCGAAGTATTACGCCATACGAAATTTACTACGCGAGGTATGTTCACATGATGTTGGTATACATAGTATCTATCTGTATTTTTTCACAAATATAAATTTACTTAAAATTCTGTTTCGTTGCAGTATGGTTTTGAAGCGAAGCATTTACCAGCGCCAGAAGAGGCACTTAAAGCAGCCTATGGACCGTTGTCCGTCAAAAAACAATACGGCCTCCTCACTGCAAAAGGTCGCTCAACTTTGGGCATGAAGTACAGAGATGTAACAGGTCCTATTTTACCTAATTTTGAAACAATGAGACAACGCAGTGGTTTAATGCTCTACGAAACTACTTTGAACGAAGACGGGCAAGGTTTACTTCAAATCAAAAACCCTAGAGATCGAGTATATGTTTTTGTTAATAACGTAAGTATTTAATTAAACTAGTACTATATGTAACAAAGTTCCTTAAAATACGAATGTGGGTTTATTTAACAAGCAGGCGAGTTTTAAAATAATACATTAGTATTTAATTGCTATCATTCAATTTTTATTATCGCCGTGTGGTTCCCGGCAGAGTAGAATAGGACCACTCCAAGTCTTCCCGTGGATGTCGTAGAAGGCAACTTAGGAAACACAAGTCTAGCTATATCACGGTTTATGAGATACAGCCTGGTGACAGGCAGACAGACATCGAAGTCTCGTGAGTAGGGTCCCGTTTTTAACCTTTGGGTACGGAACCCTGAAAACTACTGATTTGTATACAAACAAAAGAATTTCACTTTCTAAAAGATTTTTTTGCCTTGACTCCTAAATATTAAACTATTTACTATTTTTTTAGGAATTCCTAGGAATCATAAGCAGAATGCACAAAATATATTCTTTGCCTATCATGAGCAAATCAAATGGGAAGTTGTCTCTACTTGTGGAAAATCAAGGTCGTATTAATTACGGAGGTCAGATTCATGATTATAAGGCAAGTATCGTTTACCAATGTAACGTAGTAAACTCGTACGTTTCTAATCGGTCGTGCATCATATCAATCATGACAATGTTAAAAACCGGCCAAGTGCGTGTCGGGCCACGCGCATTGTAGGGTTCCGTAGTTGCGAATGACATGTTTGAGTTCACACTGTTCACACTCGCACCTCACAGTTTAACGACCAAAAACATCTAACAATGAAAATTGTATGGAATTTTACATTTTCGAATACATTTTATAAGTTGGTCGCCTATAACTTTTTAGTTTGTACTTAGTACTCAGCTCTGATAGTTTTCCTTTAAATTTCAGTATATATACTACTGCTGTAATTTTTTTCACGTATCCTTATATAACCGTTTAGCAGATAGAGGGGGGGGGGGACACGTACCTCTAACAAAAATTTGCACTATAAAACCAAATATTTCGAAAATGAATCCCTAAATCGAAAAATGGTATTCTCAACCTCACAATATTTTTTAAAGACCTATTTAACAATACCCCACACGATGGGTAAGTAGAGAAAAAAAATTACTCCTCCACTTTACTTGTATGGGAGCTAACCTAAAAAAAAATTATTTTCAAGATTTTTTTCTACCACTTTTTTGCCATGATTAATATACATACCCATACCAAATTACAGCTTTCTAGTACTTATAGTCTCTGAGTAAAACCGCGGACGGACAGACAGACAGACAAACATGGCGAAACTATAAGGGTTCCTTGTTTACTACGGAACCCTTAAAAGCACAAGATACTGCGAACTCCATAATGTAACTTTTGGTAATATCTCTTACAGCCTGCAGCATATTGAAAGCCCTTTACTCCAAGTAATTATCTTTATTTCTTTTTTGTCCGATAACAAAGTTATTTTTTTTTTAATTAGACCCCGTTTCTCGTTTTCCAAAGACAGTGATTCTCAAACATGGCTCATATCTTATGAATAAAAATTCACATTATATTATTACAATTACAGGGAATACAATCAGTATTATACAACAACGTAACTCTGTCTGGACGCTGGTCCATCACTGGATTTCCTCTGCAAGATATTCCCTCCGCCACAGCTGAGAATGATCAGCAAGAAGTGAAATCAGGACCTGTGCTCTACGAAGGCACATTCACTTTACCTGTTGGGCTGGAGCCAATAGACACATATTTGGACCCCACTGGATGGGGAAAGGTGAGTCTTATTAAGGGCATATATCAGAAATATACTCTTAAAAAATTTTGTTTTATTCTATAATCCTGTATGATATATTTTTTTATTACATTCTAGAATGATGCAGCAAAGGCAAGTGCATGCTGTAGATATTTGTAATTTAGTAAGATTTCAGAACTCTAGTCGCAAGAGGGTATCTCTGTAAAATCATATCTAATCCGTGTCAGTTACATTCATACTTAAATAATCCTACATTTTGACAATCTCATTTTATTTCTCCCCCTTCTCAACCCGTTTTTTTTTTTTGACGAAAGTTTTGTACTTAATTTTTTTTCACAGGGTTACATTTGGGTTAACGGGCACAACCTCGGCAGATACTGGCCAGACGTGGGCCCGCAAGTGACTCTCTACCTACCTGGCGTGTGGCTTCTTCCAGCGCCGTCTATCAACCGCCTTCAGATCCTCGAACTGGAGAATGCGTCGCCACCGCAAGAGATACAGTCCATTGGTTACCCAATATTAAATAGAACTGCGTTTGGCTCACGTAGATAGCTAGTCATTATTTCATTGGCAGATTAAGGCTGTTACATATGTATCTACTTACAGGCCAGCGACTTTAAATCATACAGCTTTGTCACCAACAGGCTATATAAATACCTAATACCTCTGTAAAACTGTAATAATTAATAATAATAATAATAAAGCAATTCATGGGACAAAAGTTGCCATTTTAAGAAATTATCATTCTAGTATGTTGTCGTTCTCAGTTTGAGGGATTCCGTCGGCATGCGTTATCGAGCCTGTAAGTATATCTATGTTAACCATAGAAGCGGCACAAGAAAATATTTTGTATTTTTTTTAGTTAGCAGATAAAATATTTGTTATCATATATTTAAATTAAATAAAATCAAATATGAAATGATATTTTTTGTAACCTCTAACCTAAAAATGTGCATGTTGAAAATGTCAACCTTATGTCTATCTGTTAGTACCTACATATACCTCCATGGTGTATATATTTTAGTCTAAAAAAAATGGTACCATCAGTCATGACTCATGTGGTTTTGGCTGTAGTTTACTAAATTTATTAGTGATAGGCTACTCTGAGCAAATTGCCTCTGCAACAATCCTACGACTCCGTTTATATCGCACTATAAACTATCACATTTTTTTCTGAATTTTACTGAGTTAAAAATAAATCATCATCATCAAGTCCTTATAGACTCCACTGCAGGAGCACGACCCTCTCTGTACTACCAGAGCAGTCAGAGGTTCTGGCCTACACACTCCACGCTGGCCAGACAGGTTGGAGAGGTATCTTTGATGTTTAAAAGCTTTATTTAACTTGTGTTACCTAAGTCGCATTCTACGACATAAACAGGAAGACTTGGAGTGGTCCTTTCTATTCTACCGGGAACCACACGGCTTAAAAAAATTGCAGAATAAATAGCTATAGTCAATAAATTACTTTTTTCCACTAGTATCACGCTGCAGGGTATGTGTGCATTTGATAAAATTTGCCTAAAAATACGTAAACATGCTTGTAGACAAGATCTAAATTTATTGATACTCTACGTTCAGAACGTAATAATAACAACTTAACACGTTAAATGCTGGTTATTATTTTACTGTTTTACTCTCGGTGCGTTACCAGAAAAATCAGACTTGTACGCTGTCTTGAATAAAATGCGTTACCAGACATAAAATACTTGTACCTATCCCTTCAATAACTTGATCATATTTTCAAAAATAAATAATTTTGTCCATTAAGATTTTATTAGGAGCAAGTATAAGAGTTAAACTATAACACTTTGCTTTAGCCGAAGTATATTATCCATACTTTAGAAAATATAAGACATTCAAATAACCAGATAAATTTGCCTGGTACAGCGCCAGCATAACTTAGCAGTGTAAGCACTATCGACATACATCTAGTGATGGGACTGGAATTTAAACAGCGATATCGACAACATATTTTTTGTTCTTAACAAAATTATAAGTAGGTAGTTGTTAAGTGATGTTCCAAAAACACCAAACTCATCATAAGTTTCCTAAGATCCCAACTTATCGTAACTAATATTATAAATGCGAAAGTAAGTGAGTTAATTTAATTGTTTATAACGCTTTCACGCCCAATCTACTGAAGCAATCATCATGAAATTTTGCATACAAATATAGGTTAGGGTGTTGGGAAGGATATAGGCTATATATCACGCGAGCAAAGTCGCGGGAAACACCTAGTGTCATTATAAATCCAAGCCAATCAAAGAAACAGACAATCTGTTATGTTTTAAAAGCTCCTGCCGTATTCAAAGAGGAATTGGAGAAGGGAGGTTTGGGGGCAAATGTTATATTGTAGAAAAACACATGTCATATTCAGACACACAAAATATGGAAACATGAAGTCAGGTCGATAAACATGTTATTTACACTACGCACTAGCGCTCATTGCGAGTGTATCGGCTTGTTCCCGTGGTGCTATACCAGACAAGTACATACAAATCAAATACGACTGGTACCGCATATTATAAAAACTTTTATTTAATGATGCGTACAAGACAAATATGACTTGCATTATTTTTAAAGCGGATCCTAGTTCAGTTTTAAATGACCTTTCATTACATATATTTGTCTCTTCTCTTCGTCAAGATTTTCTAGTAAAAACTTCCGCCGCACCGCTAGCAAAAATGAGATAAAAGATCGACGCACGCACGGCAAGTCACATACAAGACGAAATTAGCTGGTAACGCATTGAACGTGTTAAACTAATATAAAGTATAAAGAAGAAATATTTATTTGTAAAGGTAATGGATAAATTCAAAACTTACAGAACCTATTTTTAAAATTCTTTCACCGATAGAGAGCTACTTATCAGCGAGTAACTGTAATTATTTATAGTTAAAAATAATTTAGGTATCCGTACGAAAATTAGAATTATGTAACTCAAGGTATCAAAATAAGCATGTTCCAGGTTACATCCTCATCATAATATGCCTCGGGACCCGGGATCGGAAGGCCAAGGGTCGGCCCGGGTGCTCGGTAAGATTGTGTGATATAACTGAAACTCACGCACGCGGACGAAGTCGCAATAAATAGCTATTAGTATGCAAGGGATACTCTTTACCAATACACCATCATTCGTTAGAAATGATTTTAATTATTTTAAAAATGAAAATCCGAATTTCCCAAAGGGTAAAAACGCGACCCTATTCTATACTGACTCTTCGATGGCTATGTCAATCTGTCCGTCCGTCACCATATTGTATCTCAAAAACCGTGATAGCTAGATAGTTGAAATTTTCACAGGTGATATATTTCTATTGCCGCTATAACAACAAATACTAAAAACAGAATAAAATAAATATTTAAGGGGGGCTAAGCATACAAAACCGAAACCTGTCGACTGCCGGCCTACATAGTCGGACTTGAGTGAGACGATCCACGGTGAAGTGCTCGTTAAGGCACATCGAAAATGAAATTATGTTGTTTTATTACTGAGTTATGTCTACGACCTTTCCTCTTCATGATCAGATCCTGAACATAACCCACGCGGAAGTGGTTGTCTAGACAAAACGAATGAGTCCAAACAAAATAGGCTTATGTTGTGTATGTATTGACGAGCTCCGTGGCTTAGCGGTCAACACGCCTGCCTGCGACACGGATGGTCCCTGGTTCGATCCCCGGTCAGGTCAAGATGGAAAATGATCTATTTTAGATTGACCTGGGTCTCGGATGTTTATCTATATAAGTATCTATTATAAAATATAGTATCGTTGAGTTAGTATCCCATAACACAAGTTTGGAACTTTGGGGTTAGCTCAATTTGTATGATTTGTCCGTATATATTTATTTATAAGTGCTTTCGATTATCTCATGGCCCTATCATCAGAACAGCTCATTGACTTCATAATATTGTATTGTCATCTCACTTACACAAGCATGCAAAATTTCAGCTCAACATAAATGCATACATACTCACATACAAACATACATATATTCATACCAAGTTGAAGATAAGCTTGTAAAAATTAGCAACTGGAGTAACTTATCTTCACACCATAAACACATTAGTCGCACTTGCATCTAGTATAATAATGTATTGGGCAATACCTAGAATGTGTATGAAATTACATACACAATTTACTTCCACAATACATAGAGATCCAAAAACTAGTTAAAAACTTATCAGTGTGATGCCACGGTTCATCCTTGGCATGCATACAAAACTAAAAACAAAGTTTCATGAATAATGAAACGTCATCATTAAAATTAGGTAACCAATCATACACAGAAACTTTTGTTCTATAATGAGGATGCGACCCATATTTACGACAGTTGTAACTAAGTATGTCTGATCCTTTACTTAATTAAGCAAATTACTCGCTGTAAGCATGAATATCGGCATAGCGACTATAAAAGTTTTGGCTGACTTCTTCCTACTACGCACTGTAAACCATAGAGGTATATAAACTTCTGTAAACTAAGTGATAAACGATTCGAGTGTGAGTGAACCAAACTTATGTGAGCGAAAGCAGTGCGAGCGAAAAAGCGAGTCTTTATTCAAGGATGTTTCGAGGGGAGCTAAACCTTGCCACACACGGTGCGACAAACGGCAACTTCGAATAATTTGTGTAATACTCCAACCTACTAATGTAGTAATTAAGTACCTATTAATAGTTATACATTACAAATTCCTTTAATAAGCTCTAAAAATAAACATAAGATTACCCAACCATCATATTATGTTCATAGGAATTCCAGTAAAATGATTTTTATACTCAAGCCTTGAGATACTAAACTTTTATATCTTCTGAATATTTGTTGTGAGTGGTATGGTTATTATCTCCATAAGCGATACGTAGAGCAACAGAGCAACCACAAAGCAAGCATCCTCTCTTTTAGGTATATCTAGTGTTGGAAAGATTGGTATCTACAAGTAAAAATAAGTAGCAAAATAACGTTAGTCAAACTTTGAGCGCTTCGCGAGCCGCAACAAATTCTGCGCCTTTGTTATCTATGATTTACTTATTCATGTCGTCATTGTATGGCCATGAATGGCAATGTGGAATGTTTAATGTTCGTGGTTCGTGTCGACGCAACAAGAGCTCATAGGCCTGTCGTTGTGCGAACCTCGACAGCTCCGGACCGTTTCGTGGCGGTCTCGGAAAAAAACCACGTGGCCGGCACGCGGTTTTACTAAATAAGTGAGTATACGAACGTTTAATAACTTAGACCGACTGACAGTTCATATACTAAGTTACACATTAGTTTATTTGGTAATGTGCGTTGCATTTTTCAAACGTTATGTGATATTTGCAGTGATATGACGCTATGCCTACTATAGGTACGTTTTTTCTTTTGTGTTTGGAAATCGATGGTTTGTTAAATTATTAACTTTAAATACGTAGGTATTTAAGATTAGTAATTTAACGTTTACGTGATTTGAGTGCATGGCTAGTAAAATATTTATATGTTGAAGTCAACTCGTAATTGTTTCTCTCTCGGTTTATTTCCACTTGTTTAGGTAACAGGAAAATCATTAATGCGTATTAACTTAATCAGAAATATTATCCAATGTAAGTAATTACTACTCATTCCGCTCTTATTTAAACTTTCGTGCTTTAAACACATAATTTTGTAACTATATAGGTAAACAGAACTTAGTAGATACGAATATTTATACGTCCATTATACGAATTTTTTATTTACTTAGGTATATTTGTTTCCGCTGACGTTTCAATGGAGTTCATTCATCGTGGTCGCTTGTTTATACACAATTATACTGCTCACTACTAAAAGTAACTAAATTTTATTAAAAATAAAATAAATAATAAAATACATATTTTATAACTTTATTTAAAAATAGCCCCCAGAGATTGGAGATGAACTACAATGAACTTCTGAGTCCTTGACATTGCTATGATTGAATGGGGTTCGCGTCTCGGCTCGGCATTATTCGACGAGACGCGCGACGCGACGCCGCGAGAGGCTATCATCATATTTACTCATAGATATCAGAATATTTATGTATGTACTCTTATATCCAGGGTGAGCTCGCCAATAGAACAATGTGGAATCGAGGCTATAATATTTTATAGAAAAAAAGATTTGTCATTGACATTGGATATAAAACTGAGATTGATATGTTTTACTGACTGATGAGTCGAAGTAATTCAGTATTATATTTGAAGATTTTAATTAGAAAAACAAAAAAGTCCAAAATGGGGGAGGTCCCTTACAGTTTTTTCCTATTTTAAACTACTACTGAAGTACTTTGAACTATTGAATGTATTAAAAATTTATTCAAATTAGGTACTTTTTTGTTAGGTAAAATGTTGTGAAAATAATACATATATCTATTTCTTGGATTTATATGACCTGTAATGAACAAAGCTTTATTCTTAAGAGGGTCCTGGACGCGCATGTCTCCTCATCGCATGTAAAAACTCATCCCCAACTATGAAAAAACCATGAGGTTGGAAATAGGCTTTGGTCGCGAAAACCGACATCAACGCGAGAGAAGCCGCAGGCGGAAGCTAGTATACTTATATGAGAACACTGGTACATCTAAATGTACCGGTGTTCTCACGTATCCTTCCTAATCCAGTTTTCTTTCTGCCAAAATGTAGCTGTAACGGTACTGCCATACGGTGCCCATTAGTTAATAATAAATTAATAGAATCTTCCACGCTGGTTTGGGAGAATTAAAAAACGTAGAATGTATTAGCGGCTTCTCTACCCGCGCAGATCCTAAAAGCCGATCGAGGGAATGGGCATCAGGAATCACGTCAATAGGCGATGCGGCTAGCAACCCATCAGTATTTTGATTCAGTTTATAACCTACAAGCCCACCAAATTGCTAAACCTGGCCTAAGGTTTTACAGACCAGGGCTCTGTCTACCCCGCAAGGGAAAAAGACGTGATAGTATGTATGTAATAGAATTTCGCCACGAAATTGAACATTCATTTTAATATCTAATGAACTACTGATGGGATTTATACGCCCGAATCTCTTGAAAATTGTACTTATATCATCTACATTCCAAATTTCTACTAATTTGAAGATATAATTCGACAGTTATTAACAAACATGCGTACATACATAGGAAAGTACATACAAAATGGGTTTCCGTACTTTCCGTTCCAACTGAATTTGCTTTTCTTTGCGAAAGAAGAAAATAAAAAAATAATACTACATTATTTGATGATTGATAATTATTATAAAATTGTTATTATCCAAAAACCTCTAAGTATAATTTTTCGCCAGCAAAGACCACCTAAGAATAATAGAGGCTAAAGTGGCAATTTTGACTACCTGTGTAGCTCAATACCGTTCGGTACCGCAATTGCCTTTGAATCGCAGTCCCGGGTTCGAACCCTGGCCAGGTCAGCTTGGTCTTGGTTTTGAATGTATATCTTTATAAGTAAGTATCCTTTGTTAAATATAGTATCTTAGAGTTAGTATTCTACGACACAAGTTCACAACTTCTTGTGGGGCTAAATTTACTTGTTTGATTTGTCCCTATATATCGGCAGAATAAAAACCCAGTGTTGTCACAAATTCCTCTTCTAATTTTTTTCAGTTAACTCTTATTAAATTTAGGAATAGGATATATTGAAAATAATCCACACGGGTTGATTTTGTACCGCGGTGACTTGGCCTTTGCACGATCCAATTCCACGTTGAATTTCTCTGCTATATAATAATATCTAATGGACAGAAATTATTATATCCGGAAGAGAGGAGGAGGAAGATCCGCTTTACACATAAGGAAAATAAATTACATTTAGTGAGTCGACACCAATTTAGTATCACGAAATAGGATCCGAATGAATTAGAAATAATCTACCCTACCGCCCGTTCAAATAAGAATTAGTAATTTTGTACTTAGATATCGATTGTTCACATTCCCTATTGGGAATTAGCTTACGTAGCAAAACAATGTGTACCTACGTAATGCTATTTAGTATTATGATAACATTGTAGTTAGATGTAGACTTGTATGCCTGTGCCTTGTGGTTTCCGACCGACATTATGAACAATGCATAACTTCCTTCAGAATAAAACTTAATAGCGAAAAGCATATCTAACCACGTGACAGATAGGACGGGTTACAGTCAGACAGCCGTTAAAACCTATTCCAAAGGAGAATGCCCAATGATCTATAGAGCCCTGTCCCTCATTAAAAAATTACTACTTACATTGTATGAATTCCTAAACTGCACAGAATAACTCGCTATAAAATTTATATAATAGGGGGTTTTTTATTATAAAAAAAAGCAAAAGTTCAATCTGGAGTTTTTATGGATAGCGGTAATTTGAACAGAATAAATCGATCAAAGTACAAACATAAATAAAATTAGATCCCCACATAGAATTTTCATATGATTTTTATGTGTTTTAATTTCTTTAACTGTGTAGACTTAGTTGCTGTCTTAATAGCGGTGCCAATGCAATCGAAAACACGCTTATATTACATTGTTATTTCTTACACAGAATAATTAATAGACAATTTTTTAGGGTTGCGTACCCAAAGGGTATAAACGGCACCTTATTACTAAGACTTCGATGTCTGTCTGTCACCAGGCTGTATCTCACTCATATCATAAACCATCATAGATTTTTTTTTTGCCACCATAGCAACAAATACTAAACACAGAATAATATCACTACATATTATAAAACAAATTTTTCTGCCCCGTCTGTCTGTTAGTCTGTCTGTTCGCGATAAACTCAAAAACTCACGAATTTTTTTGCGGTTTTCACCAACAGATAGAGTAATTCACGAGGAAGGTTTTAAGGTATAATAGATGCCCGGACGCAGCAGGATAGGGCTGCTAGTAAATAATAAAATAAATCTTTATACATGCTAATTACTCCACAGAAAAATGACGAAAGACGAGCTAAGCTGTGAGATCGGCCCGCCATGCAGCCTGGTGCTGGCGGATGGGTCTGTGTTCCAGGGCAGAAGCTTCGGAGCCCGACTGCCTGCAGAAGGAGAAGTAGGTTGGTATCTGACGTTTTTGAATCATTACCATAGTTACCTATATGTACTATCTTAACTAATTTTATAATGCGAAAGTTAGTTTCTTTATTTATTTTTACGCTGACACGCCTTATCTACTGAACCGATTGTCATACAATTTTGCATGAGTACAAATACATTTCTGAAATACAGAGGAGGACATTGAAATACCGAAAAAAAAAACATTCTCGTGGGGTTGTCGTAAGCAACACTAGCGGCCCCCAGCAGTTAATTCTTTCATTACTAAATCATATTGAATTTTATAAATCTTTCATTTTCATTACTAGTAAATTACTTGAAGTATCTTGGCATTACTTCTAGTAATTTACTATTGCTTTATTTAAAGAGAAATACCGCCGGTGTTTCTCTTAATTCTTCAAACGAATAATTATTAATGAAAATCAATACCAATACTAGATACATACAAGTAGTTTACTAGTTAAGTAGGTTTTTAAATTTGATCTGATAGAATTAATTGCTTGGTGGCTAGTGTTGCTTAGGTACTACAGGCTGAGCAGCGGGGTTAGTGCTAATTATAAAGCTAATTTTTAGTGCTATTTAAGCAAGTCATTTTTAAGTGTTTGATACTCGGCTGGTGAGTATGCGAGCCCTGTGTGGGCACGCTCGGTGCACGCCAAAGAGGTAGACGTTGCCCTAAACGATTCGTGTAGGATAATAACTGGTACATTAAAACCTACACCACTGTCCCACCTCTATACATTGTCTGGAATAGCCCCGCCACAAGTGCGACGAGACGTAAACTGTGGGATGGAAAAATACAGACAGAGTAGAGACAAGAACCACCCGCTCTATGGACAAATCGCCCCACCATCGCGCCTTAAGAGCCGAAACAGTTTCTTAAGGCAGTCCAATATAAATCCCAAACAATCCTCCAAAACCAGGCTTACTCTTTGGAAAAACAAGTACCCACCCAATCCGTTCGATATTCCACCTGTTGAGAAACTCCCACCCGGTGCAGACCTCCCCTGGGCAACCTGGAAATCCCTGAACCGACTCCGAGCTGGAGTTGGGAGATGTCGAGAAAACAGGGTCAGGTGGGGTTTCTCTACTAACAATTTGTGTGACTGCGGTGCCGATCAAACCATGTCTCACCTTTTGTCGTGCCCAAACTGTCCCACTATTTGCACCGTACAGGACCTTAATGAGGCGAACGATAGGGTAATTAGCATTGCCAAATACTGGTCAAAAGATATTTAATATAATAGTATTGCAACCATTTCGACTCGATAAGAAGAAGAAGAAGTGTTTGATAATATTTATTTTTCTATGTATAGGTAATATTGTATACTAATATGATAAAGATGAAAAATTTGATTGTGTGTTTGTTTGTAATGGTACCATAAAAATAAATCAGATGATTGTAAAAATTCTTTTGTTTCATATATACGAACAAAAACGAATGTTGTTGGATGTAGCTAGATAAAAAGCTTAAGAGTCGCCCGGAAGCGCATGTCTCCATACAAACGGAAAAAGGGAATTGTGGCAATATTTGATAATTTTGGAGTAAAATTAAGCATTAATCAATTAATCTCATTATAATCTACGTACGTTCCTATACAGCTTGGTTAAAATACCAATGGTTTGAGAATGATAAGCCTTTTCAAATTTGTATGGATATCTTAAGAAGCGTATAATTCTCAAACATTTGATAATTTAACCAAACTGTATAGGAACGTACGTAGATTATAATGAGATTAATTGATTGGATGCTTAATTTTGCCCTAAAATTATCAAATATTGCCACAATTCCCTTTTTCCGTTTGTATGAAGACATGCGCTTCCAGACGACTCTTAAGACAAATTAAGGCAAGACAAGACAAATTAATGTTTCTATTGAGTTTATTAAGTATATAGGTCAATAATATATATCTAAATATTATTACATTATTATTTATATATTTTATTTAACTTAAGTCTATCACATAGCTATTATTTTAGTTATATATTAAAGGATAGCCATAAAACTTCAGTGTATATATAATAAAAGTTGATTTTTAAATTGAAATGTACTTTTTTACTGAGTCCAAATACATATTTAATTGTGATTGTTTAAAAAAAAAATATTTTCAGTGTTTCAGACTGGTATGGTAGGATATCCGGAATCTCTCACAGATCCATCGTATCATGCACAACTATTGGTGCTGACGTATCCTCTTATTGGAAATTATGGGGTGCCTGATGAAGAAGAACGCGATGAGTATGGAATTCCCAAGTAAGTCCGTACTAAATAAGTTCTCCGTGCCTGCAGTCAAAAAGCAGATTTCTGTTTCATACTTTATTTCTGTATTTGTAAAACTAGTGACATTTTTAATATTCTCTTTTGACACTATATATACTATTTTTAAAAAAAATTTGACCACTAAACCACAAATTTGTGGTGGGCAAACTTGTCCTAGGTCCTTCTTAGCCCTGTCTGTCAAGTACCTATTAAATATTCCATTTAATTTTTCTAAACATTATTTAGCTAATTTATCAGACGTGAGTTTTGTTAGATGAAATTATTTATAACCTACCTATATGATATTGTATTGATTGATAACATTATCAATATCGTCAAAAAAAGCATACTTATTACGCCGCAATTATCTTCAGGCGATAACGATAGTCTATGACAGACAGGATGAAGCGTTAGTGGATATTGAAGTCTCGTAATGGAAAACGGCGATCTCAAACAAAAGAGAAGTGTCGAATACCACTGCTTACCAACAATAATTACATGCGCTGTTATGTGATAATTTTTTTTTTGCAGATGGTTTGAGTCAAGTCGTATTTGGGCAGCAGGGTTGATAGTAGGCGAAGTAAGCTCAAGAGCTTGTCACTGGCGTGCTAAGCGTTCTCTTGGGTCCTGGCTGGCGGCCCGCGGGGTTCCTGGCCTTTGTGATATAGATACGAGGGCATTAACCTTTCGCCTCCGCGATGGAGTAACATTGGGCCGCATAGTGCAAGGTGTGCCACCTTTTGGGCCCCTCCCTCAGCTCTCAGACCCAAATTTAAGGAATTTAGTGGCTGAAGTATCTATTAAGGTAAAGTTTATAAGTACACGCCTATAACTTATGAATTAAATGAATTAATTGTATCATGAAAGGAAAAATGTCTTACCGTGTTTCGTTTTTCAGGAATCAAAGATATATAATCCTAATGGTGAAGTAACCATTGTAGCAGTAGATTGTGGATTGAAATATAATCAAATCAGATGTTTGATAAAGAGGAATGCTAAAGTAGTTTTGGTGCCTTGGAACCATAAATTAGATCCTAAAGATTATGACGGATTATTTATAAGTAATGGGCCTGGTGACCCTATAGTTTGCAAAAATGTTGTCGACAATCTAAAAGAAGTTATCAACAACAAGAATAATGTTAAACCAGTGTTTGGAATTTGTCTTGGTCATCAGTTGTTATCAACAGCTGCTGGTTGCAAAACTTATAAAACAGCGTAAGTTTTGATTAACATATAACAGTAAATTTTAGTATTTTCATTGCGTATTAAATTATTCGCTACATCCATTTAAGCGAAATAATCTTTTTTTATGAAAAATATAATTCTATATAATTATTTAATATTTTTATAATTTCAGGTATGGAAATCGTGGTCACAACTTGCCATGTACCCACAATGGAACAGGGAGGTGTTTTATGACATCACAAAATCATGGATTTGCAGTTGACGTAGATTCTATACCTTCAGATTGGAAAGTATTATTTACGAACGAGAATGATAAAACAAATGAAGGCATTATACATAAAACGAACCCGTTTTTCAGCGTTCAATTTCATCCGGAACATACTGCAGGACCCACGGATTTGGAGTGCTTATTCGACATATTTGTTGATAGCGTAAAATCTTTTAAAAATAAGAAACACGTTGTTATAGATGAATTAATCACAAATAAGTTACACTTCGCTCCTTCTATACAAGAACGCCCTAAAAAAGTTTTGATTCTTGGATCTGGTGGCTTATCTATAGGACAGGCTGGTGAATTTGATTACTCAGGATCTCAAGGTGTAAAAGCATTACAAGAGGAAAAAATTCAGACAGTCTTGATAAATCCCAACATTGCTACGGTTCAAACTTCAAAAGGTCTTGCAGACAAAGTCTATTTTTTACCCATTACTCCTGATTATGTTGAACAAGTAATAAAAGCTGAAAGACCAACAGGAGTTCTTTTGACATTTGGAGGACAAACTGCATTAAATTGTGGAGTGGAATTAGAAAAATCAAACGTATTTCAAAAATACAACGTGTCTATTCTGGGAACACCAATCAAATCGATAGTAGAAACGGAAGACAGAAAAATATTTGCTGAAAAAATTAACAGTATTGGTGAAAAAGTTGCACCCAGTGCAGCTGTTACTTCTGTAGAAGAGGCTTTGATCGCTGCCAAACAAATAGGCTATCCAGTTATGGCACGTTCAGCATTCTCACTGGGTGGTTTGGGATCAGGTTTTGCAAATAACGAAGATGAATTGAAATCACTGGCACATCAAGCTCTTTCTTATTCAGATCAACTGATAATTGACAAATCATTGAAAGGTTGGAAAGAAGTGGAATATGAGGTTGTAAGAGATGCTTATGACAACTGTATCACTGTATGTAATATGGAAAATGTTGATCCTCTTGGAATACATACGGGAGAATCTATAGTTGTAGCCCCAAGTCAAACGCTCTCTAATAGAGAATATTACATGTTACGCAATACGGCTATCAAAGTGATAAGACATTTTGGTATTGTTGGAGAATGTAATATTCAGTATGCTCTTAATCCTTATTCAGAAGAGTTTTATATTATAGAAGTAAATGCAAGATTATCAAGAAGTTCAGCCCTTGCCAGCAAAGCCACTGGCTACCCTCTGGCTTACGTTGCAGCTAAGCTAGCACTAGGAATTCCATTACCTGTAATTAAGAATTCAGTGACTGGTGTAACAACAGCCTGCTTTGAACCAAGCTTAGACTATTGTGTTGTCAAAATCCCAAGGTGGGATTTAGCAAAATTTAATAGAGTCAGCACCAAAATAGGAAGTTCTATGAAAAGCGTTGGAGAAGTAATGTCTATTGGAAGGAGTTTTGAGGAAGCCTTCCAAAAGGCTTTGAGGATGGTCGATGAGAATGTAAATGGTTTTGATCCTAATATTAAAAAAGTTAATGAAGATGAACTTCGAGAACCTACGGACAAGCGTATGTTTGTTTTAGCTGCAGCTTTAAAAGAGGGTTACAGTTTAGAAAAAATATATGCCCTTACTAAAATTGATAGGTGGTTCCTAGAAAAATTTAAAAATATTATAGATTACAACAAAACTCTGGAAGCAGTCGATAGCAATACAATAACATCAGAAATGTTAAAAAAAGCTAAGAAAATCGGATTTTCTGACAAGCAAATAGCAGCTACAATTAAAAGTACAGAAGTAGCGGTAAGAAAGTTAAGAGAAGAATTTGGCATCACTCCATACGTAAAACAAATAGATACTGTTGCCGCTGAGTGGCCGGCATCCACCAATTATTTGTATTTAACGTACAATGGAAACACACATGATTTGGAATTTCCTGGTGAATATACAATGGTTTTGGGATCAGGAGTTTACAGAATTGGAAGTTCTGTTGAGTTTGACTGGTGTGCTGTTGGTTGTTTAAGAGAAGTGAGGAATCAAGGCATGAAAACTATAATGGTAAACTATAATCCTGAGACCGTTAGTACGGATTACGATATGAGTGATAGATTATACTTTGAAGAAATATCATTTGAAGTGGTGATGGATATTTACAACATTGAGAAACCAAATGGAATAATATTATCAATGGGAGGCCAGTTGCCCAATAATATTGCTATGGACCTGCACAGGCAACAAGCTGTTATACTGGGTACTTCACCCGATATGATAGATAATGCAGAAAATAGATTTAAATTTTCTCGAATGCTGGATCGAAAGGGCATAATGCAACCTAGATGGAAGGAACTTACTGATCTCGAATCTGCTACACAATTTTGCGAAGAAGTAGGATTCCCCTGTTTGGTGCGGCCATCATATGTTTTAAGTGGTGCTGCAATGAATGTAGCTCATTCAAACCAGGAACTAGAAACTTACCTCAAATCTGCAAGTTTAGTCAGCAAAGACCATCCCGTTGTCATTTCTAAATTTATTATGGATGCAAAGGAAATAGACGTAGATGTCGTTGCCGCTGATGGTATAATATATTGTATGGCTGTTTCTGAACATGTTGAAAACGCTGGTGTTCATTCTGGAGATGCTACCTTAGTAACTCCACCACAGGACATCAATGAACAGACTTTAGAAAAAATTAAAGAAATATCTAGCATCATAGCAGAAACTCTAGATGTGACTGGGCCATTTAATATGCAACTTATAGCTAAAGATAATGACTTAAAAGTAATCGAATGTAACGTTAGGGTATCAAGATCTTTTCCATTTGTATCTAAGACGTTAGATCATGACTTTGTGGCGATGGCTACTAAGTTAATTTTAGGCATACCAATGGAACCAGTTGATGTTATGTCTGGCTGTGGAAAAGTTGGAGTAAAAGTGCCACAATTTTCGTTCTCTAGATTATCAGGTGCAGATGTTACACTTGGAGTAGAAATGGCATCTACTGGGGAAGTGGCCTGTTTTGGCGAAAACCGTTATGAGGCCTACTTGAAATCATTAATGAGCACAGGTTTTAAGATACCTGAAAAAGCAATATTGTTATCCGTCGGAACATTCAAGGTAATTTCTATGTTTTATTATTATCACTCAATTATAGAAGAATAATACTTGAATGATCTATTTTTGAACTTGAACATATTTTACAGCATAAAATCGAGCTTCTGCCGAGCGTTCGAGCTTTACAGAGAATGGGATACAAATTGTATGCTAGTATGGGCACCGGAGATTTTTATACAGAACACGGAATCGAGGTGAGGTATTATTAACAACACAAACTACTATTATAACTAAGTTTAGAAATGGTTTGCACAAACCATGTACGTAAATAAACAAACCATGTTCATTTACGTACTAAATTAACCTCGTAGTTGAGTACATTGTGGTACAACTACGGTAACCACAGATTTTTTATTAAAATTGTATAATCTCTCTCGTTTTATTCATATTAATTATTTTCACTCAAATTAATCACAGCAGTTAGGTAAGATGTTTTATTTTTAACAGACTTCAAAAACTTTTAAACAGACTTCTTGGTTGAACTTAGCATTGTCCAACTTAGTGAACAGTGCAAGTTTCATCAAAATCATTTCCGTAGTTTTTGAAATGAATTAATCACAAGGAAAAAATTTACGTCTGTCATTTTTTTTTTCAAATTAACATTGTTGATAATCATGATGGCAAAATATTTTTAGTATGGGAGCCTCCTTAAATGTTTATTTTATTTTGATTTAATCATTTATTTTTTAAGAAAATAAACAACTCAATATTTTATGAATATTCCAAGCGTCTCGCGTTAAATATTTATTTTATTCTGTTTTTAGTATTTGTTATTTAGGCGGACCAGGGTATGCATAGTCTAATGACCGTGTCACCTACACGAAATGATGATGATGATTGTAGCGGCAATAGAAATACATCATCTGACAAAATTTTAACTGTCTAGCTATCATGGTTAATGAGATACAACTTGGTGACAGACAGACGGACATCGAAGTTTCGTGAATAGAGCCCCATTTTTACCCTTTGGAAACCCTAAAAATATTCATACAATTCTACGTGTAATTGTAAAACTGACAAATTTCGTTCAGATGGTTTATAAACCAAGCACGGTATTATACTATAAAATACCGTGCTTGATTTATAAACCATTTTGAGACTTCGTGTAGCGTTTAATTTTACAGTCCATCTGTGACTTCATGATTTCATTTCTTAACAGATCGAAAGTGTTCAATGGACATTTGATCATATCGGTGACCCAGAAGATGCGAGATCTGACGGTGAGCTGATGCACCTGGCTGACTTCATGGCAAGGCGGCAGTTAGACTTGGTGATCAACTTGCCAATGAGAGGTGGAGCTCGCAGGGTCTCCACATTCAGTACACATGGCTATCGCACCAGGCGCTTGGCCGTTGACTATGCAGTCCCCTTAGTCACTGATGTCAAATGCGCGAAACTTCTTGTAAAGGTAATTTAGGAGATAACATTGTACCATTAATACTAATCTAGACTTATATTATACAGGGGAAAGTTTTGTGTTTTTGTGTAACTACTCTAAAACTAATGGACAGATAATTTAGAATATACGAACTGTATAAAATATTAATTCTTTCACCAATAGAAAGCTACATTATCTATCAAACAGTAAAATAGGCTATATTTTATTTCAAAAAAAGGGATCCCTATAAAAATTTATATCCACGCCGATGAAGTTGCGGATAATAGCAAGTGCTTGATAATTTTTAACCCTGTGTACGCTGTATGATAACTTCTTTTTTTATTTCAGGCTATGCTTGATAATTTGTAACCCTGTGTACGCTGTATGATAACTTCTTTTTTTATTTCAGGCTATGCAACAATGTGGCGGGGTACCGCCAATGAAAACACATACAGATTGTATGACGTCTCGAAACATCATAAAATTACCCGGTTTCATTGACGTACACGTTCACGTCCGCGAGCCTGGTGCGACATACAAAGAAGACTTTAATTCCTGCACTGCTTCTGCTCTTGCTGGTGGTGTTACTATGATATGTGCTATGCCTAACACCAACCCTCCAGTGACTGACCGTACAGCCTTTGATTATGTTTCGACACTGGCACGTGTCAGCGCGCGTTGTGATTATGCTTTGTATGTTGGGGCTTCGTCAAGCAACTGTGAAACAATAACCGAAATGGCGCCACAAGCCGCTTCTTTAAAAATGTATTTAAACCAAACATTTACCACATTAACTCTTGATGATATGACTATCTGGCAGAAACATTTACAAAATTGGCCAAAAAATAAACCAGTTTGCGCACATGCAGAAAGGGAAAAAACTGGAGCTATAATTTTAATGGCGTCATTACTAGATCGACCTATTCATATTTGTCATTTGGCGCGAAAAGAGGAAATTTTAATCGTAAAAGCTGCTAAAGAAAGAGGTCTCAAAGTGACATGTGAGGTGTGTCCTCATCATTTGTTTTTAAGTACAGCTGATATTGATCGCATAGGAAAAGGACGTGCTGAAGTTCGACCCGTGTTATGTAGTCCTGAAGACCAAGCAGAATTATGGAAAAATATGGACGTAATAGATATTTTTGCAACGGATCATGCCCCTCATTCAGTAGATGAAAAGAATTCAGAAAACCCACCGCCAGGTTTTCCCGGTTTGGAGACAATTTTACCGTTACTGTTAAACGCGGTGCACGAGGGACGTCTAACTATGGAAGATCTTATTAATAAATTTCACAGGAATCCTCGCAAAATTTTTAACCTTCCTGAACAACCCAACACATATGTGGAAGTAGATATGGATTACGAGTGGACTATCCCAAACGCAATGGAATTCACGAAATCGAAATGGACACCTTTTGCAGGCATGCAAGTATGCGGTGCCGTGCATCGTGTGACATTGCGTGGGGAAATAGCTTACGTTGAAGGGCAAATTCTCGTTCCTCCAGGTTTTGGACAAAATGTTCGAGATTGGCCAGCACCAAAAAAACAGGCGTTCCCCTTATACTCTGTTGAAAAAATTGATAAAGAAGTGAGTCGGCCTAATTCCGCTCTTGACATACATTTTTCTGGAGAATTAGGTCGACTGAGTGACTTCGACCTAGATCAAGTTGAATCAAAACAAGAGACACAAAATAAGTTAAACGTTCACTTCAATGAAATGGCTGCTTTAAGAAGTATGTCACCATTGCCACCACAAGGCGTAACTCGTCAAAGGTGTGATAGTACATCAAATTACAATCCTGCTCAATCATCTGCAGCTCACCGTCAACGCAGTGATTTGTTTGGTAAAAGTATTCTAACAGTGGATACCTTTAATAAGGACACCCTCAATGACATATTTAATCTAGCACAATTTATGAAGACAAATGTTGCTAAAGGTCGCTTGGTAGATGACATATTAAGAGGAAAAGTTATGGCCTCCATATTCTATGAAGTTAGCACTCGAACTAGCTGCAGCTTTGCGGCTGCTATGCAAAGGCTGGGTGGTTCGGTAATTCATACTGATGCCACAAGCTCTTCGGCTAAGAAAGGAGAAACACTAGAAGATAGTGTGGCTGTAATGGCTAGCTACTCGGATGTAGTCGTATTACGACATCCTGAGCCTGGTGCCGTCGCGGTAAGTTTTTATACCTAGAAATAGTTGCCAAAAATTATGATTCATAAATTACAGTAGTTTAAAATGTACAATAAATTTATATTTTTTTAACAGAAAGCGTCGCGACACTGTCGAAAACCAATCATTAACGCAGGTGATGGGATTGGTGAACATCCCACACAAGCATTACTCGATATTTTCACAATACGGGAAGAGATTGGTACTGTGAATGGTTTAACTATAACAATGGTAGGCGATTTAAAGAATGGGCGAACAGTTCACTCCTTAGCCCGCCTTTTGACACTGTACCAGGTTCAACTGCAGTACGTGAACCCTCAGGGATTAGGGATGCCCAAGCATATAATGGAATATATTGCAGACAAGGGTATACCCCAGCGCGTATACGAACGTTTGGAAGATGTTTTAACTGACACTCATGTTCTGTATATGACCAGAATACAGCGAGAAAGATTTGAAAGTCAAGAGGAATATGAAAAGGTAAGCCTGTACCACGTACTATTATTAATTCTGTGCCTGTACTCTAACGTGCTGCTTAAAATCACTTTTCAATTAGGGCGATTTCTCCACGCAAAATTGATCACTGATGTCTCTGTCAAAAATTCTAAGAAAAGCTACAGGATAATCTCTCGAAATCTCATAATAAACTGAAAACATACATTCATAAATAGTTTAAAGGGTTAGGGTTTAAGGTCAGCCTGGTATAAAATACAAATGGGTGACAGGCAAAACTATATTAATCCTGTTTTCAAAAGTCGGTTGTCTTCACAAACATGGTCAGATCATTGTATTTGCCTTCAGGTATTTTCTCTAATGTTTTTTAATATGATTGTGACGTGCACAATTCCAGGCTCGCGGGTTGTTGGTGGTGACGCCTCAGCTGATGACGCGTGCGCGCCGCCGCATGGTCGTCATGCATCCGCTTCCTCGCGTCGACGAGATCTCGCCGGAATTCGACTCGGATCCTCGGGCCGCCTACTTCAGACAGGCGGAGTACGGCATGTATGTGCGGATGGCTCTACTGGCCATGGTGGCCGGAGTCAATCCTCTTATTTGAATAAATTTTATGCCTGTGCCATCGTTTTAAATTTATTTCTTCAATTCAGCATGAACGATAAATCAGAAATAAATTTGTACCTCTTATCTGAAGTAGTTTCTGTCTATGAACTTGTACTTACACTTATTTGTTAAATAAAGAAAATAAGAAATGGTGAAAAAATTCCACGCGGGCAGGACTTGAACCTGCGTCTAGATCTCAGTACGATCTATGCGTTGCCAATTACGCCACCGCGCTTCAAGCCCCGGTGCCGAATTTCTTCACCATATCCCATTCCTCTTACACGCATCTAGGCTTGCGTCACCCAACACAACTACCCCACTTTTACAAGTGCGGTATTTGATTTCAACTCATTTTACAATGAATTTGAAAATCAACTAATGTGTTGGAAGCCATACAATAGTTTATATGGGATAAAATTAAATAAAGAAAATAAGAAATGGTGAAAAAATTCCACGCATTTTCACCATTTCTTATTTTCTTTATTTAATAAAATAAGGTAAAATAGCATTGTGAATGCAAAATAAATCCCATATAAACTATTGTACTTACACGTTAACCATGCACCCGC
This sequence comes from Rhodophaea formosa, assembly GCA_963082605.1. Lineage (NCBI taxonomy): Eukaryota > Metazoa > Arthropoda > Insecta > Lepidoptera > Pyralidae > Rhodophaea > Rhodophaea formosa. The sequence continues at coordinate 11,568,201 of OY720209.1, forward strand.
TTCCTCGCGTCGACGAGATGTCGCCGGAATTCGACTCGGATCCTCGGGCCGCCTACTTCAGACAGGCGGAGTACGGCATGTATGTGCGGATGGCACTACTGGCCATGGTGGCCGGAGTCAACCCTCTTATTTTAATAAATTTTATGCCTGTGCCATCGTTCTAAATTTATTTCTTTAATTCAGCATGAACGATAAATCAGAAATAAATTTGTACCCCTTATCTGAAGTAGTTTTTGTCTATGAAATTACACCTTGACTAGTAATCCTTTTTTTATTTAAGTTTGTAAGTACTTAAATTGTTTTTTTTTAAATATTAGGCTGAGTATTTTCAGAGATCAGGGGCAGGCGCAGGAGATGAGCCATTCTCACCTAATCTCTTAAAATCAATTTTTGTCTTCTTTTATGTATATAGGTATAATCAAAACTATTTATTTTTCCATGATATCTAACAATAATATATTAAAGATCCTAATGACGAGCCTTTTAGTTTGAAATATGATACAGTAAGATTTCCAAAATATTTTTTCAAATTACTCGGTACATCAACCCTCCAAAATGACTCTTCATTAAAAAAAAATTACTTTGCACACCTGTGTTTGGGTCATAGGATAACGCCATCCTACCAAACACCTGATTTGATCCAGTAGATTCAGAGCAAATTGGCTGTGACAGACGGGCGGACAGACCGACACGACGCACGAGTGAACCCTAAAAATATTTTACTACATATACTTACTATATTTTGTTAAATGTTCATAATAGCCAAATTCCGAAAACTGACTGTGCCTGCGACTGCATCCGCGTCGTCCGTCTTCTTGTTCGTTCGTCGCTATAGTGAGTTGTCAAAAGGTAGCTCGAAACTATCTGTGTACTAAATTTCATTGAAATCGAACACACAGTTATAGTTACTTTCACATTTATAATATTACTAGCTGTTACCCGCGGCTTCGCCCGCGTGATATAGCCTATGTCCTTCTCAGTTCCCTACCCTATGTGTGCAAAATTTCATGAGGATCGGTTCAGTAGATATAAATGTTAATGTACGTTACTACTTTTGCATAAGGCTAACATAAAGATCGTACGCATCTTCAATTATTATGGCCACTAAGTACTATTGGATTATATTAATGAGGGAATATTTTATTTCACATTAAAACCACTTAACATTATAATATACATATGTTATTTTATTTGCACTCCATTCAATTATAATTAAATATATAAGCTGATTTTAATCAATCATATGAAAAATCAATAAATGCGATTAATACCTTTCCTTTGTACAATTAATTTAAAATAGAATGACGAAATACAAAAATAATATAAACAATTCAGAGATTCTCATTTTTTATAATGGAAATAAGCGATCAATGCTTTTTTTAAGTTAATTGTTAAAATTTTTAAATAATACACAGTTATCCTATATTTATATCCCATCAAGCTAACGATGAGTACCTAATCCGTTCACAAATAATACTTATTTCACACAATAACTGAAATTATCATCTGTTTACAGTTTAGATTCTTCATCTACAAGTATTTCATTAAATTTCACGATTCCATTTTTCTTTTGTTCATCAAGATGAACATCAACAAATGTGAAAGGTAATATACCTGGACTATCTACTGGGGAACTATTTTCTATGTTTTCAAACCGGGGGCGATTTTTGCGGACCAACTTACGCATAGGTCGCTCAGCGTTACTTTCGGTTCTTGGTGGCAATTTATAACCACCTTGTTTAGCCAGCTTCCGTTGACAATCTGTTAGTTTATCTCGTATGACATCCAAATATTCATTAGCCGTCACATCACCAACCGGTTCAGCCATCAATAGCATGCATAACCTTTGCGCTTGCTCCAAGTATATGATAGCCTGTCCGATGGCTTCAAATTTTTCACTTGAACGGGCCATAGCAATGAAGTGAGGGATGAAAAGTTCTAGAACCAAACGACGGCGCTCCACGTCCATTTTTGCGGGTAACTTTATCTGTAAAAAATAAAAATGTACAATACTTCGCGCTTCGCTTTATACTAGGCGCGGCAATATGACAGAAATTTGTAAATTTCACATTTGCGAAAAAAATTGAAACATTCCTGGAGTGAGATTAACTTTTGTTTGAAGCCGTTTATGTAAATTTGAACAGTATACCTGTTTTCCACCTGTTCAGGATAATACCGAATATATGTTTGTTTTTTTACCGTACTTACTAATCATTTCTGCCCAAATTCCTACCCATCCAAATCCAACCTGCTGCTCAAGGTGATCTCATTTTCATCAACTATTTGCTTAGCACTTGGTCCATTATTTTGTAGTCTACGATGCAATAGGTGGAATGACACACATAGAAATAGACTAAAAGATTGAAAAGTTAAAAGGAAAAATATTGAGTTAGGAATGTGTAAAATAAAATAACTTACGTATGGATTCATTTCTTTCTCTCGTGAATCAGCTGCCTTTTGTTTGTTGTTGTAAATTGCTTTTCTTTTTGCTTCTATTCTTCGTTGCTTTTCCTTTTTCCAACGATAATGTTTATCGAAAGCCTTAGCTTTGTCCCAAAAATTAAATGAATTTTCACTTTCACTATCCGAATTATCACTATAATCGGGTTTTGTTGCTGGCAAGCTTGGATTTACAATACGTAATGGATTTTTACACGTCAAAATTTCATATAATTTATAGATGTTAAGTTTTGGGTAAAAATCTCGCTTGTTGTACTTGAGCTTACTAAGAGCATACAAGATGTGTGTCACTGGAGCTTCTAAAATATTTGCAACTTTTCTTTGTAATTTTAACAGTAGTGGTTTTGGGATGCTCTTAAATTCGTTGCAGCTATTCATAAAGTAATTTGGAAGACGGCTCTGGCCAAAATGAATATAAAAGGTTTGTAAAAATGTTCTCAAAGATTCTCCCAGTCGATCCTCTGGCCATTTTGCAAAGTTGTCTTCACATTGCCAGAATAAGTGATGCTTAAAATGGCTTGCATCTATTCCAATTTTAGATGTTTCGTTTTCCATGAATGTTTTATGTAATGTTAGTGCGAACAAATAGCAGCGGACATGGGAATGTGCTAAGCATTTTTCTAAATAACGTTCTGCAGCTGGAAATATTACTTTCCACTGTAATTGCTGATCTGGATTCTGGCCGCGCTTCGGTCTGAAACCAACCGGCACCAGAAAACATCCCAATTCTATAGCTTTGTGGACCATTTGTTTGGTAGGCCACTGGTAACTAAAGTTTGTTCGAGGATTTTGAATTATTTTTCGCTCTCGTATAATAAATTGGTTAGCTGAATTTGGCCAAGCTGCAATAATAGCTGGATATATTTCACAACCAACCTTTTTTCCATTTTTTAAACAATCGCAATAAACACTTGCACCTTGTGTCAGCGCATTCTTGATAGCTTCGTTGGTTAATCCCAGACTACTCCCCAAATTTAGTATAAAAATATCTACAAAATTTCTCATAAAGCCTAAAGAACTTAAGTAGTATTGAGTTTCATATAACTTTTGGTTTTCAATTGTATTCGGTGGTAAGTCATCTTCTTCCTCGTCATCCCAGTTGTCTACACGTACGTCTACAGAAGTCCAGGATTCTTCAGGGAGAAGACCAGAAGTAAAAGAAGCTGACCTTATACTCAATTCTACTTTCTTTGGTGTAGTTGATTCTGTTATGGTTGAGTATCCGTAGTCAGATTCTGACTCACTCAATTCATTTTGGCGGTTACCCGAGTTGGATCTATAACCTGACGTTTCGGTATCCTCAGATATGGCGTCTACGTTGAAGGTTTTACTTTTCATCTCTTTCACTGGGCCACTCAACCTTCTTGTATTGTTTTTTAGTATAGATTTCCGAGGTTTGTCATTATCATTGAATATATCTTTCTTTTCTTCTAGTTGAAAGTTCTGTTCTTTGTTGCCATTTGCTTCTAATAAAATGGCATTGGTTTTTTTAAAGTCGTTTAATTTTGAAATACTACTCTTTTGTACTTGCGAGCTCATTTGTTTCATGGGTCCACTAGCTCGTCGTCCTGTTGGTTCAGAATCAGTGTTGACTAAAAAGTCAATTCCCTTTGGAAAATTTTCTTTTGAGTTTATAACATCTAGTCTTTTTTTAATCTTTTCCAATAAATCTTGTCCCCTTGTGGATTCTGAAATGTCATCAGATGCTACTGATTCTTTTTCCGAGTCGGTATACACACTATCATCGGAATTATTCTTTTGGGAGTTAAAGCTTTCTGGCTCTTTTGTAAGTGTGCTTTTTAATACTTCCAATTTTTGTAATTTGACATATCCTGAAAAAATAACAAAACGTGAATGAGTTTATTTTAATGTTGTGATTTCAATAGTAAATAAACCTTAAATTATCTCCTTTTTAGATAATTACCTGGCTCTTTAGTATCTTTAATACATAATTTATAGAAAGGTGCATCTAGCACGGTACTGTAGTCGGAGGTGTCACCTGGCTCGCTCGCTTCTATATTGTCATAGATAACGAAGAGTTTTGGAGCTACCAGGGGTTCGATCTTTCCTCGAGACCGTTCGTAACTCACGTGATCATGGACACACTCTTGGAGGCGGTCGGCGAAGAAGACGTGCTTGTGATGTTGGACCATTGCATCGTTAATAACATGTTCGCGGTCTCCTATTGGATTATTTTTTATTTGATGTAGTTCACTGAAACAGAAAACGTATTTATTAATGGCGTTTGCCCGTGACTTCGTCCGCGTGGAGTTCGGTTATATCGTAGCGTAGGCGAGCGCTAAGAAAGGACTACTTCCTTTCTTAGCGCTCGCACTACTTCCCTTCTATTGCACGGTCGAAGTCGCAGGGAAAAGCTAGTAATCTACAAAACTTCTTTATACAACACATTTTATTATATTTATAATATATTTTGTACACGTGTAATTTTGAAATTTTTTTGTATAAATCATCTCGTCTTTTTTTTTATGTTATTGTGTAATTTTTGTGAAATAGTTGTTGTTTTCGTTATCAGCGACCCTATAAACCATAAAAATTATACACATGTTGATTTTCAGAATTTATCACCCCTTTTTCACCTTTTAGGGGTTGAATTCTTAAAGAACCCTTCCTTAGCGGATGCCTACGTCATTACAACCATCTGTATGCTAAATTTCAGCGAAATCCGTATAGTAGTTTCGGCAGTGCGTTGTAAGACGAGTCAATCAGATTTGTCTTTTATAAGTACACTAGCAGCCCTACCCGGCTGCGCCCGGGCATGTCCTTCCTCGTGAATCACTCTATCTGTTGGTGAAAACCGCATGAAAATCCGTGCAGTAGTTTTTGAGTTTATCGCGAACAGACAGACAGACGCGGCGGAGGACTTTGTTTTATAATATGTTGTAGTGATAGTGATATAGATAGATTTACGAGTATATAGATTAGGTCGAAAAAGTATTTTAGTATTTTGTATGGATGAAGATACAATATTTCAGGGTATCTATATATATTTTCTAATAAAATGTAATTATTAGAAAAACGTAGACATTCGGTACATATTTAAAAATTTATTAAAAAAAGGAAAAATTCAAAATTGGCCGCGAAAACCATTGCAACGTTTATGGAAATCCAGTTCCAATAGTAGCACAGAGTTGAAACGTATTCTCTTTTAAGATTTTCTTATCTAATACTATTTGATGAAAATATAAAATCTCCATACAAAATACAAAAAGACTTTTCCCTCGACCTAAAATTATTTTTATCTATCTTCTAACATTCAAAGACTACTATTAGTTCGTATTACCTATCTTAATTACATTTGTAATGGTCGTAGTCGTCGTAGCTCGTCGTAGCTTACCGTACTTTTTGCATCATGATGTATTGGGATTTCGAATCTATCGGAAGCCCTAGCACAACTACTAGGTACCTAGTTCATAATTCATATTAAATATAAACTGAATCACAAAAATTAAATATTTGGTATACTTATTTGCTACCAGTAAAGTCTGACACTTTTAATTTGGCATTGTTAATTACATTATATAGTTATAAATTATATTTAAGGTGTTGAGGTTTATTACCTCAACACCTTAAATTAATATAATATGATATGGTGATGGCCTCTGTGGCGCAGTGGTTAACATACCAGTCTGCGACATGGGTGCGGACCAGGGATCGATCCCCGGCGAGGTCTGAAAACGACCTTTTTCAGATTAGTCTGGGTCTTGGGTATTTGTCTATATAATCTATGCTAAAATATAATATCGTTGAGTTTCAACTAATTCACATCAAGATAATGAATATCATAATCTTAGAATTATGCTGAGCAGCAACTAAAGCAGGTGATACGTCGTGAATATCATGTATGAGTACTTAGATATAAATTTATTGTTAAGGAATTTGAATTGGCATTAAAACCGTTAATTATGATAACATTGAATCATAAAGAAATCACCGCAACAACACTCCAGCGATAAACTAAATAAGTCGATTTGCTGTGCTTTATCATTTAATTCCCCTTTATTGTGATATCGCTTGCGTCGGTATCTTTGCACAGCTTATTCCATAGAATTAGTCTACTAATATCTTAAACGGAAATTGGTATCAAATAAATTATAAAATTCTCGCACATGCATGGCAACACACTTCCACACAAAACTACACTATGATTGAATACTTAGCCATAAATATAAATAATAATAAATATTAGAAAAAAAAGAGATACGCTTGCGAGCGTGGCCGTGAAAGGTGTTAATTCTCCGAAACCATGACATGAGGCTAAAATGTCGCCACTGTGTAGTAAATTTATTTGTAATTATCAGCGACTTTGTCCGCTTAAATTATAGTCTATGATTCTCGCGGATAAATAAGCTTTCTATATGTGAAAGAATTTTGATAAATGGCCAATAGTTAGGAAGCCTATTCAATACAAACAAACAATCAATCAAATCTTTGCTCTTTATAATATTATTATAGATAAAGAAATAATGATAGCAAATCAAATGACGACGAATTATGTACACGACCCAAAATTCAGTACGCTGTATTTTTTTAATTGATTAGGTATATTCTCTGCAGCGCGCTGCAGCAAATTTAATATTTTTCAACAATCTGTTGTTTAGAGATAAAGTAATGCAACTGTTCACAATTAGATAGGCCAAATATTCGTGTTTTTTTATCATGAAATCAAGAGAGCTTACTCATATACTTACCACACTCTCATTTAAATTTTATTACTTAACAGATACTTATAGTATACCTGCTATTGGTAATTACTCTCGAAAAATTGTTGGTAACCCAAGTTGCTAATTGATTGTTACAATTTTATCTTTCGTTTCAGTAAACGTGAGATGGCATTATAATAGCCTCGCCACACCAAAACACATGATAAAAGAAAACAGAAAGAACCACTATGAAAAAGATGTTCATGCGTCTTGGATCTAAGTTACGGAGAAATGTAATCGTTTCATACAATACGTTTCCGAATTGACATTTTAGGCTGTGACTTTTTTTATCTGATTAGTCATACATAATATATATAGCCTCTAGGTACCTATTCGTATTTCAATTAGTATTTATCACGAATAGAACAAGATAAATTTGATTAGAGACACCGTATCGCGGGAAATCACAATTCAGGTAATGTACCTTTTGTAAGTATTGGGTGGAGTCTTTGACTACGCATGACATATTAGCGCGCAAATTCTTAAAAATCATCAACAACAACAAACATCTCACTTATAAAAAAATAATACAAATAAAGAGAAATAAAATCTAAAGGTACTTATGTCTTATTAATTTTTTTTTAATCTCTGTTAGGCATATTGAACATACATATTCAAAGCCTTAACTACTAACTGCATTAACTTTATCATTTATAAATCTTTCGACACCTCTCTACTTAAAATCCATCGAGCGACCTATTATACTACACTTAAAACAAAACATAGGTGTACCTATCACTTGTTCAGGCACAGTAAAAACAGGTGAAGCTGAATAAGTTTTATCTTCAGTTTTACAAAAGGGGGCACACTAGGCACAGTAGCGACGCCAATCATTTTATTCCTAATACTTTACAAATAGAAAGAAATTCAAGAATATAAACAATATAAGCCTTAGTAAATAACCTGAAGTATTTTTGGAATCATGTATATTATTATCGGAATCAGTGACAACTATGAGAATCTGATTACCGCCAAAAACGGCCGTTTTTGGCGGTTATCACTTTTTCTCTCAATGACTAATTCTCATAATATTAAAACATGATTCCAAAAATACTTCAGGTTATTTACTAAGGCTTATATTGTTTATATTCTTGAATTTCTTTCTATTTGTAAAGTATTAGGAATAAAATGATTGGCGTCGCTACTGTGCCTAGTGTGCCCCCTTAAGTTGGCTGAGCATTAATAGAATAAGGTGTAAGTCTAGTCATAGGTATACTTTTAAAAATAAGCTTTATGCTTATAGATATATCCATAGCTATGTACTTACCTACAACCGTTTTATGGTCCAAATATTTTTATAATAATTGCATTAAACGTATAGTATATACAACATTACTAATTGAATAAAAACAATAATACACTAACCTCTCGTAATTATTGAAAAACTGGATCGATAGAAGGATATTGTTTAACAGGAATGCATCCGAATCGTAATGTAACTGGTATCGCATGAGATCCAGTGCCTCATCATCATAGGTCCGAAGATTCGCAGGAGTCGCTACAGCGACTACGGCTGGCGGTGAGGACGACAGGGCTGCAGGCTTCACTGGACCTTCTGTCACTCCCTGCCTCTTATTCAAAGGGTTTGCCTTAATCCGCCTTTTCTCCTCTCGTTTCTGTTCATTAAATTTTTCTCTTTCAAAAAACTTGTCCATCTCCTTCTGAGATTTTTTGGATTTTACGTTTCCCATCGCACTCATCAGCCAGCGGAATTACTAATGTTATTTCAAAATGTTCTTTTATGACTCATTTAATGGTATATGCACGTTCAAGGTGGGCACATTGACCAATTTCAACCATTTTCAACACTAAGTAGTTTTTCCGGGGTGAACGCTTAGATGGTCTTTTCACAAATCACTGAATAAATAATTTGCAAGACGTCTTTAGTATAGTTCTTATCGAAGAACAATGATTAATATGTATGATAAAGACCGCATTAAATTGATTTGATTAGGTATTTATGTACTGCATTGCTTTACAAAGAAGGCTTCAGATAAATCAGAATGAAATTTCAAGAAATAGTATATTGTAGCTCTATCTCTAACCTCAATTTGTGGTTAAAGAACCACAAATTGAGGTTAGAGATAGAGCTATAACAAAACTTTACCTAGTCGGGCCATTAATTCTATCACAAATAGGTATTTAAATGTATTTTCAATTGTAGTAATAAAAATTATCATTGATGAAATATACATATTTATTTATTGGAATTGAAGTCTTAGGTCGTTAGCGCACGCCATACCCTATTGACCTGACCGTTATTTGTAGTCCAGTTTCAGGTTTACTCAAGAAAATATTTCTGTTCTTTTTACCTACATAGGTATAGAATCATTCGAAGTTTTGTTTGATCCCTCATCATCATAACCCAATCGTATTTTCCAGGTTGCGTCCTCATGTTTATCGCATCGGAGCTCTGGTCCGCTTTTACGACAGCATTCTCGCTATAATTTTATTTGGCGAAAGTTTTTACTCTTTTGATCGTTATTCAAATTTAGAAAATTAATTAGAGGGAATTTTCTGCTAATTAACGATTGCACCTAGCTTCATGTCTTATTTCATAACTACGTGTAATACGTGAACGAGTCCTTGCGATCTTCATTTCAGTGAATTCTGGTTTTAACAGCATGAACGATATTTTATGCTCTTTGACAGAGAAAGTTTTACTTGCGACGATACGAACATACCGCTGCCGACTGCCGGCTCCACACCCACTTTGTACAATAATCATTGTCATTATCAGGTCACCTTTCTTAGTCTTCACTGCAGGAGCATGACCTACTAATGCCATATGGTTATTAGCCAGAGCAGTCAGGAGATTTAGCCTACACTCTCACTCTTTGTACAATGCAACACTGTAAACTGTTTTCTTTTACCCCCTAATGTATCATGGACCTAGGAATATATGGAATAAGTGCTGAGGACTTTACAAGTCACGCCAACGTTTTACGTCACAACCTTAGATTATAAAAAAATAACGTGTTCAACCTTAGATTATATAAAGCCTAAATAGACTCTTCTAGCCTAAAAGCGTATAAAAAATATTTTCCATCCCATAGTCTGTGCTACCAATTTTACGGATTTTGATGGCATTAATTGAGCAGGACGCGTGTGGTAACTAACACAAAGCTGTCCCGCACACAAGCATTGATAAATTAACCAGTTTTTTAAATCATTGTAGATCATTCTGTCTCACTTATTTAAGATTCGGAAGAGTTCAAATTTTGAACAAGAGAAAATGTGTATGAAAATTGCATGCTTATTGTTGTGGATGTGTGCGTGAAATTATGTTGAAACACGTTTGCATGCTTTTTGTTTGCGTCGCTGTTACATTTTTATTATCCTATCCTGATTATTTTTGATCCGTGATAGTTGGAACACATTTTGTTTTTTCGAAAGATCTCCATGGAATAGGCACATTAATGAAATAATCACGTTGTTGTGCCGAAATGTCAAGGTTGTAAAGGCACATATTTTTGTCTCTCAATCTGTCATGTGACAACACACCAGAGTAGTGACGTCACACACTTATAATTTTGTACGCGTGACATGAGAACTTTATTCGCCAGCATTTTAAATATTACTTTTATGGGATTGCGTCGTAACAATAGCTGCGTGGAATTACTCGTAAAGCTATAAATTTTGAAGGCCGTGTAGTAATAAATTATTTAACCCTTAAATGCGCGGTGTTGTATATAAACAACATACCGAAATTTGTCTCAGTAAATAAAAGTTATTTACCTTATACTATTAAATTTATATAAAAATAAAAGTAATAAATATAAACTGTAAAAATAATACGGATTTTAAAAAACAATATGACATTTAGATTTTTTTTTTTAATTTACAACCTACATAGGGACGTTTTGGCGGGAACCTCTCTGGATACGGGAATGCAACCTATTTTGAAAAAAAAAAGGAAAAAAATATCTTTTTTCGTGGTATTGTAACAGTGAAAATTGAAATAGATTTTTAACAGTATAAATTATCTTATTCTGAAAAAAAAATTGAATATTTTGAAAAAAAAAAAAATTGTAAGAACTTGCTTTTTCGACAATATTTTTGTTTTATTGACATTTTTGGGAAAAAAAAGAACAAAAAAATTTTTTTATTATTTTTCTCGTACGTTTAAAATTGTATACTAACAATTAAATAAGCTTTTTTTGAAATCCAAAAATTCGCGAATTTAAGGGTTAAAACTGCTGGGTTTCCCATTTCACTGTCGTCAATGAAACTGAAGCTAGTCTGAATCCGCGGTAATAGATGTTTTTCAGTTTCGATTTTGAACAAACTTTTAACGAAAGTTTTAATAAGTATATTTTATTTATTGTTTAGATATTTTTTTCTTAAAACAGTCAGGGCAGGGGTAAGAAAGGCATAGAGCACCTTAATGGTTTGAGAATAACGGAAATAAAATAAAAATACGTTTAAGTAATATACTTTATTCCTCTTTGTCATTCTTTTTTTAGGTACCATCTTATAATATTAGATTGGGTATTGGAAATTAAAAATAATACGTTATGATTTGCTTCCATTTACCAAATTAGACATTCTATTACAATAGTATGTGAGCACACGTCATCGAAGTACACAGATAATATTATTGTTGTCTATATGCATAAAATTTTCAGATTAAAGCATGGAGATCTATGTACTACGTAGATTAAAGTTACATTAGAAGGATGGATACGTATTACCTACATAAGAAATAACTGTGAATGAACGAACTTCTGTATCATAGCATAGAGAACGAAGTGTGGGAATAAGTACTAAATTTTCACTATTTCAACATTCAATCCATAGAATCATGACTTCTTATTTCCAAAATGTATTTTCAATATTTAAATTTAAGGACGTTACTTAGAAGTAAATAACCACCTATACCTAATAAATTACTTAGTACAACTTTATTGCAGGTAATTAAATACACAGTAGGTATAGATTTTTTACACACTTTGGTTTCTTGTTCTATTCGTCTTTTGATCAATCAATCTGACACTCGCAAATCAATTATTAACCGGAAACCCGGCTTTACTCACGTTTTATTTCGTCGGGAGCGTCGGTTTCAACGATTCTATCCTCAGCATTAGTGAGTTGAAGCTGGAAATAAGTATTTTTATCTAGTTTAAACAAATTATTTTTGTAATACAGATAATGAATAATATTAAAATTTACGCGAGATAAATTATTCATGGCAACCCGGCTTTACTCATGTTTTATTTCGTTGATTCGCCGACTAGTTCGGTCTGTTACGATCACTATCATCGGGGTGGGTAGTAGCGACACGACCGACGGCGACGGTTAAGCGGCTATTACACGACGCGATATTCAGTCTCTGATGGGAGAGACGACGCCGCCGACGAAGATATCCCTATACGTGTCTCACGTATTGCAGCGTCCTTCTCGTCAGAGACTGAATATCGCGTCGTGTAATACGCACTTTACGCTTTCCTCAAAGCACTGAAGGCGGCCCGCGCGTCGCCGCCCGTGCCGCTGCCCGCGCTGCGGGGCTCAAACTCATGTCAGTGGCAACGATTCGGACCGCGGTGCGAATCGCTTAAGAGCTCTTTTTGAATGGGTTCTTTCGCACCGCAGTCGTTGGAGCGGTGCGAATGATCCATGGTACTCGTATCTTTTGGAATGGGTTGATTCGGACCACGGGGCGAAACAATCCAATACTCTTTGCATGGGTCCGATGTATTCGAATTATTAATTTGTACAGATAAGAAGAAAAATGGACAATGAAAAAAAAACTTGCGAGATAGTATGATATGATTATATTTCAAAAAGTATTAAATTTAAACACGGCATAACTAATCACAGATTGAATCACTATTGACTTGACTCATTCATATAAATATTTGGGCTATTTAAACGCCCGCCGCGGTGTGAAATAACCCATTCAAAAAGAGCTATTGGGCGATTCGCACCGCGGTGGGAAAGAACCCATTCAAAAACAGCTCTTGGGTGATTCGCACCGCGGTCCGAATCGCTAGTGGTGCGAAACGACTAAGGACCCGAAAAATTATGGTTTGAATCCTACATGCTACATAGTATTTTTCCTCTGTTCTAGATGTTTACATTCCTCTCTAAATGTGCCTGGTCTATAAAATATTAAAAATATCATATAGGACGTGTTTTTGTAGAACGTATCTTATTTCAGATTTTAAAACAAACTGTACGAAAACTAGATCACATATTTTACCATGCGGCGCCGACAGAGTCTATAACAACGATAACCAAAACTACAGTTTGTCAACGAATTTTCAGGGTTTTCTATATAAACAAAGGGTTTTCTACATTTCCTTTCTGTTCTAATTTCTACGACAAGTAATAAACCCCTACCGCGCAAAATGAATAATCTGAAGTTACTTTATGTAACTGTTAAGTAATAAGGGTCCTTAAAATACGAATGAGGGTTGCCTGCGGCTTGTTTCATAATAATATCACATGAGTATTTTAAGGACTAATTACGAACAGTCGCATACAATACTTTATCTACAAACACACTAATAAAGTGTCTATAATGTTTTAGAATCTGTTCTAAAAACTTTTTCATAGGTACTTCATTCTTGAGTTATCTGGCAACAAATTGTTGATTATGTTGAATGCCTTGTAGAGAATTTTGGGTGGTGTACCTAGCTGCTTCCTCATCACTTTTTCGATTCACTATCATTCACTATTTATTACAAATAAATCTACCTATTTCACAATGGCGGCAAATCAAACTCACATCAAGGATTCGTGTAGAAGACGACCGCGCTCAGCGACGCGACGTATTCTATTTTCAAAACATTGACCAAAATTCCTTTTCAAATGAAGGTATTCGAAATTTGAAAGTCATTACTTAATCGAAAAACGATGTCGTAATGAAAATAGGTACGTACAATATTACCTACGGCCAGAGACAATATAATTGTATAATTGTTGTTATAAATGTTTTTGACGTAATGATACTCATTAAAAGACAATTTCTGATAACGTTATAGACATTTTATAGTGTGTGAGTAGATAAAAGTCTATTTTTATTAATTTGGCACATTTTTAATTACCTACTATGATACACTTATGAGAAGGAAATGGGAACCGCTCCATAATTTCCTACTAAAATAGTCTACGTTTCCTTCCACACAATGACAGTAAAAAGCGCCTTGCTCTTAAATAACAGACAGATCCATAATATAAGATTTCAGAAAAATATAAAGAATAGCTTTTTTACATTCAAATGTTAAACTGCTTAAATAAGTTATACAGCTTGTAGAAAAACTAGATAAAATTCAGTTATTTTTATCTACACTGATTTACAGTCAGAGTAGAACAACTAAACAACTGAAACTGATCACATAAACATTTAATTGAATAAAAAGAGACCTAATTCTTCTCGACTGCAGATGCTCAGGGAATGGTGGCCAATGACTCGGCAGGAGCGACGCTCGTCCCAGCCTCCTCCATATTGTTCGCTATGCTCACCACATCGCTGTCTGGTTGGGTGTTTATGCGCCGTTGGTGTTTCAGCTTCTTCACCTCACCCATCTTTTTTTCTAATAATCGCCTGTAATAAATAAAATTATATTTTAGTATTTGTTTATTTTTTATGTATATTTGACGGCAAACAAGCAGTGTTTAAAGAAGTCAAGTTGTTATTGTTTTTCGTGTGTGAAAGTGGCCAACACTGGTGTCAGATTTTTCTTTGAGGTGCCTTCCGAAACACGAAGGAGCTCGAGATATTTATTATGCCACCTGCGATCCCATCTGCACCCATCCAAGTGGGGACTGCACCTGGGATTGCTTAACATAAGAAAGCGCTAATAATGCTCACGCCCACTAGGCCATCTGGCTCCTCCTCTGGCTTGGCTCCCTAGGAAGGTATCAAGTGATTTAAACCGGCAACTCAGCAACGTACCTATTCCACAAACGCACGGCGGTCACAGTAAAGGATTTAGTGTATGTCTGCGAGGAGTGGGATTCCCATCCCATGTGGAGCAGGGGATGACTTCTGGCGCGAAGGCGACTATCGAAGACTGAAGGAGAATTTGTCTCGGAAGTATTTGGGTAAAGGCCACATTCGCCTTTAGGTTTTATAGATCTGGTCTGACTACTCCAAGGGAAAAAGACGTAATAGTATTTAAAAAAATAGCCTTATATATGGAAATCCGATCAGTGATATGTCCGTATATATTTATATTCATTGAGCAAGTTGTACTGGAGCACCTGATAGATATTTCGCTACGTTTCTGTTCTAAAAAGAATGTGGTTCAATGATCACTCACTCAATACCTCTCTGTGAAAAGGAATTACATTGCAAGATTGCAACTATTGAAATCATGATGAAACATAAATTAACTGTATATTATAGCACTTGTAATATTATATCGGGGAAAAAGTCTTTTCGTATTCTATTTGAAGATTTTACTAATTCATGCATAAAACACTGCAACTTTTACATCATATTGTCAGACAATGAACCTTAAAACCAATTTTGTGATAGTCTTACTAAGACTGCAGTACGTTCATGAAAAGCACTGTTTTCATCACGGCTTACTGCATTATTTTTATTAAATTTTCTAAATTCCTTATCTTTATTTGCAGGATTATCTAACTTTTATAAGATAATTTATTTTTATTTTATATTATGAAGTAATCTTTTAAAATGTATCTCATCGCAACTCTTTGTTTATTTTTGTATATTAAAAAAAATGCTCCCGTCGTATCAAAATCAGCCAGATACACACAGCTTAATAGGAGAAAATAAATTACTTTTTATAAAAAACTGAAAAACTTCTTCCCGAACTAATTTGACAAAAAGTTTATTTTATATGATACAAACAAATTAAATTGTAACGACAACTATTTCGGGGAATAATTACTTACTGCTGCCGGCAGTCGAGTAGGACTCCTAGAAAAAAGACAGCAGCGATCGCTACCAGCACCACCACCGTGACTCCAACTATAGTGGCCACAGTCATTGTGGGAGCCTCTTCCAACACCGACATTGAAACTCCGGGAGCTATCGTAGGATCCGTCATTTCTGGAATCAATAGGTAACACTTTATTGGAGTTTTGGAGAATTAATAACGCATCGATTTATTATGAAAAATAAAATTAACAAAACGTAACGTCACGTAACACATCATCTTTTTTTTCTTTTCTTGTTTGTGACGGTCAAACTTCATTCTTAAGCTTATTTTAGCCAGTGTCCAGTTGCCAAACAAATCATCTTGTTTTTACATATCTACAACATTTTTCTTAAACAATTCAGCTAATGTTTGTAAACTTTCCCCGAAGGTATACCTATAGTGTTAATACATAATGCTACACACAGTGTTGAGGCAACTCGATATTTTTTTTCATCATTCAAGCTCTGAAAGGACGTTGTATTTAACTTAACATCCGGGTTGTAAGTTCGATTTACATCCTTAGGGGGCAAAGAAAATTTGAAAATCGAAGGCGGCCACACGCCCCGCATCGGCTCCTATAAAATTTATTTTTAAAACAAGCAACCACATATGGCTGAATGCAAAGGCCATATAAAAAAAAACCGGCCAAGTGCGTGTCGGGCCACGCGCAGTTTAGGGTTCCGTAGTTGCGAATGACAACGTTGAATTCACACTGTTCACACTCGCACCTCACAGTTTAACGACCAAAAACATGTAACAATAAATATTGTATGAAATTTTACATTTTCGAGTACATTTTATAAGTAGGTTGCCTATAACTTTTTAGTTTGTACTTAGTACTCAGTTCTGATAGTTTTTCTTTCAACTTCAGCATATACTACAATTGTAATTTTTTTTACGTATTCACGTTCAGGGGGGGGGGACACTTACCTCTAACAAAAATTTGCCCTTTAAAACCAAATATTTCGTAAACGGATCACCTAAATCGAAAAATGGTGTTCTCAACCTCATAATATTTTTTAAAGACCTATTTAACAATTCACAGCACGATGGGTTTTGTATAGAAAAAAAATACTCCCTCTTTACTGGTAGTGTAGCTACCCTAAAAAAAATACTTCAAGATTTTTTTCTACTCCTTTTTTGGCATGATTAATATAATACCCATACCAAATTACAGCTTTATAGTACAGACAGACATGGCGAAACTATAAGGGTTCCTTGTTTACTACGGTACCCTAAAAAGGTTTGGCGTGCGTTTTCTTGTTTAATTCTTTGTTGCAAAGTGCAAATATATTTCCTCGCTTCAATGATGAAAAGTAGAGTGTTCAACTCAAGTGTAAATGATCAATTACAACCCTTGTATATCAATCTACTATGAAATAAAATACATAAATAACCTACTTGTACTAGACTCTTCAATTTAAAATACAAAATTCTTACCTTTTTCATATGAATCCATTGCTGAAGACAATATTTATTTTTTAATTCGACCGAGGAATCTGTAACAAAAACGAACACTTAATGAAATAAAAAATATAAAATAGCCGTTGATCCCGATTAGTAAATCTAATGCACAATGTGTTTTCTAAGGTTTCGGTAATGAGGGTTATTCAAACAGCTTTTAATCATACCTTAAACCTTGCTCAAGCTAAATGTGCGTATGCATGAAATAAGTATTTCATGCGTTGATTGGATAGGATCGTTAACAAAAGAACCGCTTTGTATTAGGTAATATCAAATTTCACAGTTCTTTTTTTGAGATTACGCATTGTTGCAATGAAATAATTGACTTTCACTATCTAATCGTAGAACCACTAGCAGGCGAATGCACAATGGACAGCCGGAATAAGAACACGGAAGCCAGTAGACTCGAGTCATGATCATGTCATGACTCGAGTTACTATCAAATTGGCCAGACCATTGTTGGATCGATTGTGTGTTGTTCGGCACATTTGTTTTGAAACGATTGTTTATTTGTCTTATAATGCTACAAAAGCTGGCTCAGACAATTATTTCTTGAAGGTGCAATTGAAGGTGCTGTGTTAAAATAAAATTGATTTAATTCTAATATGCTTAATACTGCTAACTGGAAGTTAAGAATGTCGAAAAATTTAAATAGTTACTTCGTATTTAATTTAAGTATTAATTTATTAAGTAGTAATTTGGTGATCTTCCTCAGGCTGTTTCAGATGTCAGAAAATAACTTATCTCGTAGGCCTTTGAAAGTCAAGTAACATTTCCTTTCCATTCCACAAAATTCGCTCTCTGGTTTCTTTTGAAAAAATATTTTTTTACATTATGTCTATATGTACGCTTATAATATAATCCTTTATTTATGTTTTAATGTATTGTTTACTGCGCCGCTCGGTTTCGATATTTATTAAATCTGTTCCAAACGAGGTAAAGGTTGAGTTGGTGCAATAAAAAGTTGAATTCACTGCGACTGAGCCAACCGTTTGAACTTACTTATTAAATTCATAATTGAGGGTTTTAAAGAGTCCAACTGAGCTTTTATTTTTTATTACTACACAAAGAGTACATTGACTTTTAACATACCCTGAAAGGGGTGACTCATCCCATCAATATGACCAACTTTTCTTATAGGATCAATACTCAAATTCTTTTTGACATTTTTTTTCAAAAATATTCAGCCGCCCAGCGAATTAGTAAGGGATAATTAATGAATGAAAAATTCTTTATTGCACCAAATAAACAATATACACATTCGAAAATCAATAAACTTAAAATTGATACAAATGCGGACCTTAGGGTAGAAGGAAAAAAAAAATTATGCGTTGGTGCAGCAAAACAAATATTTATACACTTAAAATTCATAGATATCTACCACTAAAATACATACATACCATCAAATAAAATACATATTATATGTTAAACAAGAATAAAATCAATTACTATTAGAAAGAAAACAAAGGTCAACGACAATATTCAAAATGTTAGAAGGACTAAATGGCGTTGGGCGGGCCATATGATAAGAGGAAATGAAAAGTGGTGCAAAATAGTATCAGAGTGGTACCCAAGGGAAGGTCAGAGAAATAGAGGAAGGCCACAGCTTAGATGGGACGACGATTTAAGCCAGGTTGGGGGAAAGACTTGGCCCAGGGTAGCACGAGACAGAAAGGAGTGGAAGAGGCTGGAGGAGGCCTTTGCCGAAGGGCAATCAGACTTACAAACGAAAAGCAAGGCACAAATAGTAGAGCTGCAACAGTATAAAATCTGGAAACAAGGCTAATAATAAAAAAAAATGTTAAACTAATAAATACATATACTACAACTCGACAATAAAGGAAATTAAATATCAGGTACAAGTGGAGAGATAATGAGACTTAACGGGGCACTTAAAATTCGATATAATCTGAAGCCTTGCGAATATCAAGAAAAAGGGCATTCCACAGTCGAACCGCCAGGACAGAAAAGGATTTACCCACGAAGATGGTAGAATAGCATCCGAAGCTTAAGAGAGATAGTATAACGCTGCCCTCGATCAGATACATCACTAAGAAAACTGAAAAGATTTTTCAAATAAGGAGGAGGAAGAGGATTGAACAGAATTGAGAACAAAAGAGAGAGAATATGTAAATTTCTACGAGAACGAATCTGAAGCCAATTGAGCTCATTGCGAAAAGAAGAGACGTGATCAAATTTACGAAGTCCGAATATAAATCTAATAGCTTAATTTTGAAGACGTTCGAGCTTATTTAATTGTTCTTCAGTAATGTCCAGAAAACAATACATAAGGACGGTCTAAGTCACCCCTTCAAGTTAATGTAGAGGATCAATTTACACGCTGTATGTTAATAATAACTTGTCCTATCTTTGCCGCTGCAAATCAGCCCGCCAATATAAGCATTTTTTAAAATACGATTTTCCCTTACAAAAGTCTTCAGCCTACAGGAAAAATTATTTGGGAAACTTTGTATTTTTTGAATAAGTTTATATCTAACCACGTTCTCTTTGGACAGGGTTCTCTTTTATATCATACCGTCGTTGTATATACGTCGTTATGTGAAATTAATATTTTTATGATTTTTTAAAGAACTTAGTTATTTAAATTAAAATATCATTAAAAAGGATTCAGTTTTAGTTAGAAAGTAAAAAAAAATACCCACCACGTTGAGGTAAATTTTTTACACGCTCAACGTAGCCTTCAGGTTTTCTGACTTTTGGCTCAGTCTACCCCGGAAGGGATAAAGATGTGATTATATGTACGTAAAAAAACACTATAAACAAAAATTGTCTCGCAGGTCATAATCACGCGCAAAAGTGGCCTAGGAGGCTGACAGCATTGACACATTGTGTGGTAATACCAATTGCTTGTCAGACGATACAGCAACAAGATTTTTGTTTTACGATTACGTAGCTGCATATTTGCTACATCACCGGGCATTTGAGACGAAGGGAGAGGGCCCTCAACCTGTAAGATAGGCAACATCACCAGAAGAGCCCACAGGAGGGATGGATCTTGAATTTTGGCTAAAAACCTTTTTAACAGTTTATGGGCCACCTCTCTTCAATTTTGGAATAAGGAGTTGATGTGAGATTAGCATCAAAGATAACAATTCCAAGAAGCTAAACCAAATTATTGACGTACGATAATTAAGATTAAAATAAAATGATAAACCGAGTCTCTTGTTATGAAGTTATCGGAAATAGTCAATCAAAGATAGATAAGACTAGATAAACCATTTCCGTCTAATAAAAGTCATTGGCATTTTTTTCATGATTTTTTTATCAGATTTTTCAAACTGCCTCATCATCATCATCGTCAGGTCTTTTTTTTAGGCTCCACTGCAGGAGGATGACCCTCTCTGTACTATCAGAGCCATAAATTAGCCAGAGCAGTCATAGCAAGCTGCCTCAAAGCATCTGCAATAAAAAAATATTTTAATTATTGTTTGTTTATATGGGCTTTTCTTAAGTGCAACTGTTTAGTAGTTAAGCGATGATATTGACAACGACTAAATGATGATGTTTTAAAACCGACCCAGTGCGTGTTGGGCCATGCGCAGTGTAGGGTTCCGTAGTTGCACGACATTTCATATGTTGATCGACTATATCTCTTTGACTTATTGTAAACCCACTTAGTTTCATTCATAATTCAACCGTTGTTGTTGTTGTTAATAGCATCACTTACTTAACAGTTGGAAAGCCTAAGAAAAACCCATGTAATCAAACATATTTATTTAGGTATTTAGGTAATTATTGCCTAGCCTTGAAGATGCTTGAAAAATCTGACACCAGTATTCAGTTACACACGCAGAAAAAATGCCAATAATTTTCCTTAGACGGAAATGGTATATCTCTGATTTACTATTTCCGGTTACTAAAGAACAAGAGATTAAATTTATCATTTTATAGGTATTCAATTTCATTAACGTACGTGGATAATATATTATACTTTAGCTCAATTCTTGGAATTATTTTCTTCACAACCCAATTCCTAATTCCAAAATTAAAGACACTGGCACATAAGTTTTTTAGCCAAAAGCCTCTGTCTCTCCTGGTTGCCCTTTAATGATGTTCCTATACAAGTTGCGCTGTCAGTTGTCATTCCTACAAAGACTATGATAAACAAATCCTTTTTTGCAAAAAATAATTTTGTAATTTCGGCTAATTTAGCTTGTTACTACGGAACCCTTTATGGGCGATTCTGACTCGCTTTAGGCCTTTTTTTTTAGCTTCAGAATTGCAGGGTTATTGCTATCTATCCACTGTGAAAATTGCTGTATATCCACTTGTAATTGTTTTTTATATATAGATTTTTTTAATGGACTACGTAGCTAGCTCCAAATGAGCTTTCGCTACTTCACCGGACCTTTGAGGTGAGGGCAGAGTGCCCTCAACCTGTAAGGCAAACATCACCAAGGGGTCCCCGGGAGAGAGGAACCTCGGTTTTGGGCGTTGCCTGGAGAGACGGCAAACTCTCATATGCCTAATGGGACGCGATTTGCATGCATGATCTGAAGGACCGATCTGAAAAACAATGGCAAAGCCTTTAGAGAGCAGCAACTCTCATTTTTTGCCGTATGGGCCGAAAGCTACGGTGTCCGGAGGACCTATCCTGGGTGCAAATCACCCGGGACCGCCGGGCGGTCACCAGTAATCGAAGCTAGTCCTACTCTACGCACTCTGTTCCGGTGGCGAGTGCGACGGTGTCGGAGGGTAGGATTTGGCTGTTCGGAGCCAGAGAACGACGTCATCAACGGGATCATCGGGATCGGTAAGGATTATAAATAGATGCCCGTTGATGTCTTTTATAAGGCTTCTTTTTTGGTAAGGAGGCGTGTCCTTTTTTTCGAGATTTCAAACTTTTTGATAATTGTAGGGATTGCATAAAAGTAGAAACTTTTCTTTTTATTGTCTAGATAGATTTCAAAAGTATAGCAACGGAATATCTCAACTGTTTAATGTATATATGATAGATGCACGTGCATATGGATTCCTTTCTTTCCTCTTATATCCCGGATCCCTAAAAAGGGTAACAGAAAATTTTACTAGATTAGTGACAAGGTAGATAATTTATATTTTACGGCACAGTAGCGGAATCTTATCTAAGTAATCTTATCTGGGTTTATTTTTTATTTGACTTTTGTGTATTCGATTTTTGACCGTATAACATTTTTCATCTCTCTCTGTCTGTGAACATTATAAGCATTAGTCAATGACAATATTTTTATAAATACCTCAATACAATAAACAATTCATCAACTTCAAATCATAATATGAATACTTACGGTAACTTTCTATTTCGGTATATTAAGGCTTTAAAAAAAATAGATTTTTATTAAATTTAAAAATATATTTGGTAAATATAACTATAAAATTAAATTTAATTATGTTGTATATGTCACAATCAGATAGATGTAGCCGTAATGTAATAAAATATTGTAATATAATACCGTTTAAAAGTTACACTAAAGCGATATTCATTACTAAGTTACTAGGAATACTTGGGTATAATTATCTAACAAAACGTAAAATAGTCTAAATACATCAAGGAATGAAATCCTAACTTCCTAATCCTAACTAATATCCTAACTTCCTAACTAAGTAATATTATAATTTTTTTTACACACAAATTGAGCTAGCCCAACAGTAAGTTGTGAACTTGTGTCGTGGGATACTAACTCAACGATACTATATTTTATAACATATACTTATATAGATAAACATCCAAGACCCAGGCCAATTTAAAAAAGATCGTTTTCCATCTTGACCTGGCCGGGGATTGAACCCGGGACCTCCGTGTCGCAGGCTGGCGTATTGACCACTACGCCACGGAGCTCGACGAAATGCGAAAGTGAGTTTGTTTGTTCACTTATTTGTTTGTTACGCTTTCACGTCCAACCTACAGAACCGATCATCCGTATTCGAAATTTTGCATACACATAGGATAGGGTACTGAGAAGGACATAGGCTATATATCACGTAGGCGAAGCACTTAGAAAGTTTTGCGGTACTAAAACATTTAACTACAGGTTAATATTTATGTATATCTATTCAAAGAAGTCTCCATGAATTTCTTACACAGTTTGATACGTCTGAACTAATTTTCAGTTTATGCAAGTATAAGATAGGAATAGACTTAAGGCCTTAGTTTGGTCCAATATTTTTGTTAGAGGTTGGCAGTCTAATGTCAGTATAGCCACTTAATTTACATGATTCATATCACACACACTTAAAACAAGCACCGACTCAATCTTCATTATTCATTTTTTATGTTTGTATAAACTTATGTGTCTAAACTTTGGATAAAATTAACTTACACACTTTATGTATACTTAGGAAGAGCGGAAACTCCAAACAAGCATATTTCATACTTAAATGGAGGCTCCAGCCACATGTTGTGACCATTGTATGTGATTGAATAAAAGTTTTTTTTTTTAGTATTAACGCGCAGTGGTATCAGACACTAACGCCGCCCAGCAATTAATTCTTTTAATCCTAAATCATATCAAAATTAAAAAAAATCTAATAGCTGAATGCAAATTACTTGATTTTTATTACTTTAACCGACTTCAAAAAAGGAGGTGGTTCTCAATTCGTCTGTATGTTTTTTTTTTGTATGTATGTTAAGCAATTACTCAGTCAGTTATGGACCGATTTTAGTGATTCTTTTTTTGTTTGATCGGTAATGCTCCATAAGTGTTCCCATGAAATTTTTGTTGCAATGTATCAAGCACTTTTTGAAAAAATAAACAAATACCTAACCAAAAAGATTGTTGAAGGATGCCGTTCGATTTAAACTTATTTGTATTTTATTCTTATGCGAATCAAGACAAATTGATGAAAACGTTTCTTCGCTGTTTTGGCTGAACTTCAAAAGTCCTATAATTTTTTATCGAAATGTATGCAGTGCTTTTAGAAAAAATCAACAAAAACGAAAAAAGATTGAAAAAGTATGCCGTTTGGTTTAATTTTATATCTGTTTAATTCTTTCGCGAATCAAGACAAGTTGATTACGACGTTGTTCCCCTATTTTG
The DNA here is from genome assembly GCA_963082605.1 of Rhodophaea formosa. Classification (NCBI taxonomy): domain Eukaryota; kingdom Metazoa; phylum Arthropoda; class Insecta; order Lepidoptera; family Pyralidae; genus Rhodophaea; species Rhodophaea formosa. The sequence continues at coordinate 11,592,777 of OY720209.1, forward strand.
ATCGAACTACCACACCTATTTACGTATAGGGTTGAATCGGTTTTACTTTTTTGTTAAAAATAATTATCATAGATATTGTTATTTAAGTTTAAGACTAAAATAATTAATCTCTGTTACTAGTGCGCGCCAGTGTCTGATACCACAGCGGTCTATTACCTATGCACAAGGCATGCTCCAAAAGTTCATAGGTTCTAAATTTTCTAACAACTGATTTATTTCTGCAATCTTTGTTAACTTGAGCATTCTAAAAACCTGTTGGTGCATCATCTTTTAATATTTTTTTTATGTCTGTAGTTGTTATCTATTCGCAGTACTTATCTAGTGTGGCCCTTAGGACACTGCGGATGAAACGTGAGTGTGCATACAGTCACGTTCAATTAATCAGTATTTGTAATTCACATTTAGTTACTTAGTATAATTCCTACACGTTTACCTACAAACACCTGTGTAAAGTATAAGCATCTGGACAGATAAATAGTTTCGCTTCTTCAGAAACTAGTAACAGCAATAATTTTGACTCTCGCAATGTCAATTAAAAATAAATAGCTAAACATTAAAATAAATAATGCCAATAAAGTGCACCTAATTGCATTATTGTTATTTTTATACTTATATATCCTCTCACAAAATTTGTCCCGTGGCTCGATCCTTCGGGAATAGTACATTTTTATATATAGAAATTATAGAAAACAGGTACCTAGCCTTCTTTAATATCCTTCCATGTACCTCCCCAGACAAGGTATATGCAAAAATTCATAAATATCGGTACAGTAGTGAAGGTGTGAAAGCGTAACAAATAAACTCACTTTCGCATTTATAACATTTTAATTAGGAAAAGATAATATCGAGAGTATCTTTACAATACGTATTAATATCACAACTCATCGAGAGCATAAAAACAAGGCTGCAAGATCAACCGGTTATACCTTACAGAAACAAAATGTTCATACTGCTATGTGCTTTTTACTAACGATTATACTTATTTAAATACTGGTTCTTTTAAGTAGAAAATGTTTCACACAACAATTCTTACTTATAAAAATAAATAAATATATCACATAGATTGAGCTAGGCCCAAAGTAAGTTCAAGTGTTGTGTTAAGGGATAGTAACTCCACGATACTATATTTTATTACAAATTACAAATAAATATACTTATAACTAAACATCCGAGGCCAAGGTCAATCTGAAAAAGATCATTTTTAATCTTGAACGGGGATCAAACCCAGGACTTTCCACCAAGTTGAATAAGTATGGACTTTAATAAAAAGTAAACAAAGAATTCCTCCGCAATCGTTCTCAGCTCAGCATTACAAACATTAATTAAATTCATAAAGTCTACATGCTACAGTCGCATATTCTACGAACGCACGAACACTACAAAAAGTGTTTAGCATTCGCGACCTCGCGCTCATCGAAGGATTTGAGGATATCGTGTAACGGACTCGACAGGTATCTGTGTCAAGATTGCCGCACTGGCGAGGAAGTGACAACAAATTTTGCTACGATCATTACATTACTCATGTGTTGGCAACGTGAGTGTGCCCGCCAAATACCACGCCGAATAATCACATCAGTATTGTTATTTGATAACAGCGAATATGCCACATTAGCAGATTACAGAACATCAAGTACTTAAATGATGGACTAAAAATCCTATTACGAGAAACATGTACATGAAGCCTCTATCAATTCGATACAGGGTGATATTTTTCGGATTGTTGATAGATTTGTAGCTAAGCAGGCGAATTTTCATTATTTTTTTTTGTTTAATAAAATATGCAGAGATGAAAATCCAATAACTTACATAAATAGGTGATTCGTAAGTCCAACAGCGGCAGGCACTCCTTTCACTTAGGTATCTCTACTACTTAAGTAAGGTGTCACAAAACCACAAAAATACTTTGGCTCTTAAATTACGTATCACAGTATAGTTTAACCACGCTCAATGTTTGGGTTTGTAATGGAAAGTGTGCGCATGCGCAGCGCACGGCAGCGCGTCTCTTACTGTTGTGGCCATGCTGCAACATTGAGAAGATCTAACATTATATTAGAAATATCGAATATTAGGATGTTACGGTTAAAGCTTCTCGTACTCCTTAAAACATACTCTTATTTATTTGTAATATTAGCACACAAATTCTTTAAAATCCTAATTTACTAAAGACAGTTCATTATTGTGGAGTGATTCAAAGTGTTTGCGTCACATAGAACCGCCCCTTTTCAATAATTGTTTTGTAAGAGTTGATTATGTAGGTATTGGAAACTTCTACGAGTGCAATTGATGTAGATAGTCAATGGTACAATTACATTACAAATAAATGACGTGACGTCACATTCATTACTATTTATTTTTATTTGTTTATAACACCTCGACATTTGCTTAATGAGGTTGAGTAACCCAATCACGTGGTTGATCTCAAGAAAAGGAAGCGGAGTGTATGTGCGCCATGTATTGCAAAGACGTGATCTTACCGGATATATCGACAGGTAGCACTCCAACAAGTTACTTAATAGATGCCAGGACAAGAACATTTTTTACCGTCCGTAATGTATCAAAAAGTCCTGTTACTTACTGCATACAGCACATGGAATCAAACATTGTTACTTAGATAGCAGATCCTGCCTGAAAAAAAAATAATTTATTTTATAACGTGGTAATGCTGCAAGCCTTCTGGGCACACTTCCGCAGGGCAGTGATTTGCGGGACATTTTTTTTATTTAAAGCTGGTTATTTGTTAATATACTTAGATTATTGTTATTTTTTAATAGCTATAACTATTATTTTTTTAATTTTAGTTAGTTTTTGTTCAATATTATAATTATTTCCTAGATACTTACAAAACACCTATAAAATGTTATCGCTATTCAGAGAGGGTTTCCCTATCCAAGTTTTACTTCGAGTATTACAAGCACAAATAAAAAACTACATTATTAAAGTACCAAAAAGGTGTTACTCCACATAAGGCAGTGATAACATCGCCGCTGGTCTTCCGTGGAACCAAACATAAAAGGTAGCGCCACCAGACGTTTATGGTAGTAAGGATAATTTTACAATATGCCCATGAATAAAAAAATTGTCGGAGTCATTACGGAAGCCGTGTTGCTCGAAGGAGTCATGCAATGCCTAACTACTTTCCTAAATTTTTCCCATCTACAGTCTACATTAGCTGATAACGTTATCTTTCTTACTTAAGATGAAAAGTCAACAAATCGTTGTTGCATTATTCACCCGTTTAGAAGCGTAACCTAATTTAATTTTAAACATGGCGAAACTATTATCAAAATGCTTTAAATGTGATGATTTCTTTTGTTTAATTTGATAATAACTAACATCTCTGATTAAATCGAATTATACTTGAGAAGTAAAGAGGTAGATAGGTTTTAATGTTAGGTACTGTATCTAATCTACTTAATTTGATTAATATCGAATTCTCATTATTGATAATAATATCTCAATATCGAGTATAATATCAATAGTTATGTTTAGGAGGTTACAGCGACAAACACGGGATGTCATTGATATCGTCATAATTCTATGTAAAGCAAAAAGTAAGCTACAATAGTTATTTTTTGCATTTCCTAATTGATTGGGTACAGAGAACGACCGACGTCAGGAGGCGGTTCTGTTAGTGCCCCACTTTCACGTCACCGACACGATGACGAAAGCTGTGTTGAAAGCTATGACCAAGTTCTTTAGAATCTTGTCGGGATACAACATTTCTAGTTTGTGCAATTTCTAAATTCTATTTCATTATTGTACTTACGAGTATATGTAACAGTTTAAATATTTAAACTGTTGCAGTCTGGTCTGGAACTTGACACATAAGACGTGCAATCCGCACTTGAATCGTGCAATCCATCAAAGGCAATAATAGGTACATAACATATTTGCGAAATTAAATAAATATACTCAGTTTTATACAAATGCCAGTTTTATACAGCGTGTAAATTGACCCTTGACATACCCTTAAACTCAGCCCATCAATATGAACAACTTTTCCTACGGGATCAAAATTGGGAACTCGAAAAAATCTTCGACATTTTCTTACAAAAGTAAAAGTGTTCCGCTCAATCAACTCAAACATTTTTATATAATGAACATTCTTATATAATAAACTATGACGGTTATAAAAACGTTACCGTATGCTACTCTCGTAAATGAAATGTATAAACTCATGGTTGACGCTCTGATGAAGAAGTATATATAACAAAGTTCAAAGGAAAACTGTCAGAGATGAGTACTAAGTACGAACTAAAAAGTTAAAGGACTTTTTCATAAACCGCAACAATAACTTGAAAATATGAAAAACAAAGTTATCTTTGCCGGCGAAAAGTTATAGATGATTTTGGCTAATTCAAGCTTGCTTCTACGGAACCCTTCATGGGTGCGCCCGACTCGCACTTGGCCATTTTTTTTTTACTTTTCTTCTATCAATTCTGTATTTTATTAAGGATCCTGATACCGCGTTTTAATATAGCTCAGGTGTTCATAATAACGTGTATATATATTTATATGTATTATTTACAGCCTTTAATATTATTAACTCACACATCACGTTTTTGGCCTGCTTGACTGTTATTCAAAGAATTTGTTTTGATCATGTGGTGTCGGAAAATCCCATCGAGTCGGGCAGCGAGTGACGTATCAGTATCGCCGTAATTTGATTGCAGTGAGAGCAGACACCCACTATAAAAACATACAATGGATGTCGCGTTATCATTGCTCCAAGTGTTGATGATAGCCGCTGCGCCGCGCAACTCGTGCCAGGCACGGCCGCTGCTATAAAAAACTTAAGCCATTTGATATACCTAACTATATAGGTGCGTATATTAAAGTCAACTGGAAAAGTCGCTTTAGTCCTATACATACATACACATATACTTCAGGTAACTAACCATATTCATTTCGGGTAACTAACCATCGGTCAACCGGCATTCGTTCTTGAGCCGTAACCCCAGCTGTTCACACATCACCCATACAAAATGCTAAAGAAATGACGTCACTGTCTTTTGTTTTTTTTTTGTTATAGCCGTTTACGCCGAGAGGAAAAATTGTGACTTTGTAACCTCATAAAGAGTTTTTGGTTTAGCAACATAATATTCACTGATATTCTTTTTTATAAATAAAACACGTCTCAAATCTGAAAAAAATATAGTCTATGTCACTCGTGAGGGCCAAGGACTCTAACGCGCAAATTAAATCCGTTGAGGCATTTAGAAGTTCATGATCATCATCAGGTCTTTTTTATTCTCCACTGCAGGAGCACGACCCACGATTTAGAAGTTACGGTGGAATAATTAACTCACATACGTAAACTCTCAAAATAAGACACTCCTTTTTGCCTTTTAAAAATATATCGAGAGTATTGCCTCATAAGCCAATAACATTTTTGCTTTTTAAAATGCTAATTTCTTTCTTTATCGAACGAATTTACGAACGAAGGATTAGGACGAAGTTCTTTACCGTGTGGTTCCCGGCAGAGTAGAATAGGACCACTCCAAGGCATCCCGTGGATGTCGTAGAAGGCGACTAAGGAAACACAAGCTAAACAAAGCTTATTAACATCGAAGAGACCTCTCCAACCCGTTTGGCCAGCGTGGAGAGTGTAGGCCAAATCCTCTGACTACTTAGGCTAGTATATGGCTCTGGTAGTACAGAGAGGGTCGTGCTCCTGCAGTGGAGACTAGAAAGACCTGATGATGATGATGATGATGATACGAACGAAGCAAAAGTAGAAGTATATAATGTGCAACTAACACACTAAGATTGTCTATATGTTCTCGTCAGTACTATTCGGTTAGCAGCGTAAAAACATGTTGATACTGATTTTAAATCCTTCAAGATTACAGATATTTAAGATTTAACATTTAAAAAACACGTGTACAAAACATCTCATCTCTGATGGACGATCCATTATCATGTATTTTTTATGTTAACTATACTAGTTGTTTACCAATATACTCACACATGACATAATGCCTCTACCGGTTTGCCGACATTTACACATCTGCATGGAGGCCATATTATTCGTAAACAAGGATAAAGCCTGTATAAACATGTAAGCTCTGTCTTTTTAAATTGATTTTCGAAAATTTTGATAGATTTGGGGCAAAATATCCTATTGAGCTGAACCTAGCGGTTCACAGAATACATGGACCTACCAAGTTTCAACAGCGTAGTCGTAGTCGTAGATAATACTTCCGAATAAATTCACGGTGACATACGGACAGACAGGCAGACAGACTTGACAAATCTATAAGGGTTCTGTTTCATGCTACCCAGCTACTGAACCCTAAAAATGGTGATATAGACGCCAAAGAGTGTTGTTTTTGAGACACTCGCCTGTGCCTTCAGCAGCTCAAATGTTTATTCGATATTTCCCTTGTAAATGGCATGCCATGAAGTTGGATAATATGCGTGACATAAGCTGTAGCAGATCTGGCTAAGGTTGCTACAAGTATCTTACTCATGGCAACGTTAGCCTAACTGCTGGTAGACAAAGCTCGGCTTTAATATGACCTATTTCCGCGACAGCCAACGAAGGAGTGTTTTTTAGTTCATGATGGATGTAGGTATGTTAATATGTATGTGAGTAAGTATGTGGGTATCTTAATTCCACCATAATTTTTAAATGGCTCTCCAGATTTGCATGTATCCTATCGTTATAATTCTTATTTCCTATAAGTGATAACAAAATTATTGAAAACACAGGAAGTATCAAGCGAAAATATGCAGATAAGTATAATCATTTGCAAGATATAAATAAAACAATAAATTATTAGTAAAATAGTATTTATTTGTAATTAACTTATTCTACTTACACTTTGAAGCATATTTTCTATATAAACTTAATATATTAAAATATATATATTTTTTATTCAGAGGTAAAATACATTTTAGTTTACAAAGTAAAATAAATAAAAAATTGGAATGGCTCAGCATGCACAAGTGACAAAAGTCTACCGATATCCTTTAAGGCCTTTATACGATATGTATGCATCCACTCCATGCAGGATCCCCACCACCACTCCGATGTACTGAAAACAAATATTTGCTTGAAATATCCTCTCAATTATTCGCTGGTAGATTCGTCCCTCCAGGCCATGCATGCAAATCGCGGCCCATCAGGTATATGAGAGTTTGCTGTCTCTCCAAGCCTTGCGCACCCAGGCAACGCCCAAAGCCGAGGTCCGTCCCTCCTGGGGACCCTTTGGTGATGTTCGCCTTACAGGTTGCCCTGTTCTCACCTCAAAAAGTCCGGTGAATTAGCGAAAGCTCACTTGGAGCTAGCTACATAGTCCATTTAAAAAATCGCAGGTTGACAAAGTTCGGTGAAGTAGCATAAGCTCACTTGGAGCTAGCTCATGGAGATTTAAGTATGTACTACGTGAGCTGGCTGCACAGACCTTTAAATAAAAGCTGGTTAAAAGGACGATGGACGAAGGATCCCATCTCGGGACAAGCCCACCATTGTATATTTACTATTTCGTGCCTCTCGATTCTTTGTTTTTTTTTTCAATGTAAAATAAAGATATTACAAATAAACCACTATTTATTTCACAAAGTATTATTTCGCGTTTATCGTGGAAATTTCATCATTATCGATATCGTCAAGTATATTAAAATACTATTGCTAGACCGCATAATGGATTTTGAACTGTCCACTTACGTGATGAACATTGAACACTCCATAAAAGTACAAATGTAATTAAATATCGTGTTGTGTGTTTAACTGCAAATATCCAAAACCTCTATACAACTATACAATAATGGAACTTATTCTTTTGTCATTTAAATAATATATTATAATAGTAACAGTTACCCGCGGCTTTGCCCGCGTGATATATAGGCTATGTCCTTCTCAGTACCCTAACCTATATGTATGCAAAATTTCATGATGATCGGTTTAGTAGATAGGACGTGAAAGCGTAGCAAACAAACAAATAAACAAACTCACTTTTATTTTTTATTATTTTTTATATAATATTAGTTAGGACTAGCTGTTACCCGCAGCTTCGCCCGCGTAATATATAGCCTATGTCCTTCTCGGTACCCTAACCTATGTGTATGCAAAATTTCATGATGATCGGTTTAGTAGATACGGCGTGAAAGCGTAACAAACAAACAAATAAACAAACAAACTCACTTTCGCATTTATAATATTAGTTAGGAATAGTTAGGAATTAGAAATAATATTAGTTAGGACTAGCTGTTACCCGCGGCTTCGCCCGCGTAATATATAGCCTATGTCCTTCTCGGTACCCTAACCTATGTGTATGCAAAATTTCATGATGATCGGTTAAGTAGATACGGCATGAAAGCGTAACAAACAAACAAACAGAATCACTTTCGCATTTATAATATTACTCGTAGTTAGGATTAGGATAGTTAGGATTAGGATTAGTTGGGACTAGTTGTTACCCGCGGCTTCGCCCGCGTAATATATAGCCTATGTCCTTCTCAGTACCCTAACCTATGTGTATGCAAAATTTAATGATGATCGGTTCAGTAGGTTAGGCTTGAAAGCGTAACAAACAAACAAACTCACTTTCGCATTTATAATATTAGTTAGGATTAGTTAGGATAGGTAAGACAAGGATTAAACTAATTCGCGTTAAAGTTCATGACATGACATCACAGTTTGCGAAAAATGTAGCAAACAGTCACGTCACACGGAATTTTAACTTCTACTGTTTTGTTTACTTACATAAACAGCAGTCATCGCTGGATAGGCTGCGTACATGTTGACGAGAGCGTACCGCGGGTACAGGTAGAAGTTCACGGCCACGCCCATGTACGAAGAGGCTGACAGGTAAAGGAAGCAAGCCACGGCGTTGAAAAGGCATTCCTGGAATTTGGGCAAACGATGAGACACTAATTTTAAACAAAGAAAAGCACGGTGGGTTCTTGAAAGATAATCCATAAATAATATAGATTCAGATCAGAGCTAAAACTTTTTAGAGTAGAGTAGTAGCTACAAAGGAGTAGGTACCTACTCAATAATACAAATCAGATCGTGAGTTGATTCAGGTCCATATTTAAATGAGTAAGGGTTTTGACAATGCGGCTTTTCAAATTTCTTCTTATTTTCTCTGCTGCACTGCATATCCGCCGTCTCAATTCTTCTACTGTTTGCACAGGCCCCAACAATTCATCATAAACCAGGCTCTTCATGTGACCCCAAACATAGGGGTGATATCAGGGCTCCTTGCAGGCCACGGAATGGGTCCTCCTCTGCCAATCCATCTGTTGGGATAATTTCTGTCTAGCCAATCCCGTACACTCCGAGTGTAAGGAGCCGGACAGCCATCATGCTGGAAAGTCATGTTTCGCCTTGCGGATATGCAGTGCAGCAGAGAAAATAAGAAGAAATTTGACAAGCCCCATTGTCAAAACCCATTTGCGCAAACGAATGCGTACTTGCATACGCAATGGTGGAAGTCATGTAGAACATGAATTGTAATAACGCGTTTACTGCCCCTGTAAACATTCACAGTTTAATATGTTAGTATTGGGAATAGCTACATATTTGAGCCTTTTTGGGTTGAAACCATGGGTCCGTGGGGTCCATCAGCCCATCGTCTCTTTGTCAAAGAGGCTTATCGAGGTATCACGTGACCCAAGGGCTGGCAATTACTTGGCACAAAGGATAAGCATTGCCATCCAACGTGGCAATGCTGCCAGCCTTTTGGGCACGTTACCGCGAGGTGATGGTTTGCAGGGACTATATAATTTGTAAATATTTTAATTAATTTTAAATAATGTCTACTTTTGTGTTTGACATCTCCGTAATCAATTAGCAGCAATTTTGTCAGAACCGGGATAAAGCGCCAAAAAAGCATGTGGGGTTTTTGGTAGGAAGTCAAGGGGTTCAGTTGTCGTTTGCCTTATACAATTTTGCAAATTGATTTAAGTGGACTTTATAATATGAAATTGGTGTAGTTTGGTGTTATAAATGCTCGTGCTCGAGAACAATTTGTGAAATAGTTAAAGTAGACTGTTAAATGGACTCGAATAGATTTGTCGCCAAAATCTCCCACGAGGCTGCCAAAGAACATACGCCATCTTTGATGCCACATACCGTACAACACCGATACTTAGTATCTCATTATACTGGACATTGGCAGAATCACTGAAATCTCGGTGGAAGCCATAATTAAAAAGAAGAAAGAAAAAAGCATGTTTCTTTCAAGGGATTTTATTATGTTTGTTCATAAAATACATATCACACATTCTGTGAACATTAAAGTTAAGTTTAAAAAATACAGCATTGTGACTGACAGACAGATAGCAGCATCAACAAGTCCCCGTTTGCACCTTTGACAGACAGACAACTGCTAAGCTACAATTTACGAAGAAAAGTGATTCGTAGACACGTACCTACACAATTATTTTCTAAACATCGAAGAGAATAATAAAAAAATGCTTACAAAAATGGACTGCCTTATAAGTTGTTGTGAGTTTGAAGAGAGCACGTAGCAGGCGATGAGCAGCGCTGTGGTGAGCAGGCAGGCTGAGGCCGTCGTCAGGAAGCCGTGGAATGCGGAGCCCATGCTGCTGGCTTCCGACATGCCGTACTTCACTAGAAGGCTCTGGCAGAGCCCGCCCAGCATCTGGAGTTTTCGAAAAATACACCTTACTGTCCGTAAGGATAATCTATTCTAACGGAATAATTGCCTAAATTTTTAAATTCAAAATGAAGTTCTACTTAGATCTTTGTTTTTCTCCGACGAGCTCGTTAGGGTCTTCAAATACAAACAATACAATATTTGTCTTACATTTGAAAGCAGAATTTCTTTAATTACAACTGTTTGTAAAGGCTGAATTTGTGTCACATGATTTACAAGAACTCGAAACGAAACTTTTGGATTAAAGAAAAATCTAAATACTTTTGTTGTTTTACTACGCATCTTTATTCAAATGGTAAAGGCCTAATGAGAATAATTGATTTTAAAATTAAGTACTTACAGCTTCTGCTAGTTTGATGAGTCCATGTTGAGTGGTCAGATAACCGAAGTTGATACACTCGCAGCAGCGGCAACAGCAACATTTGATGCCCCTGCCTCCGCCGCCGCCGCCGCCGCTCGGCGCCACACGCACTATTGTCGGCCCACGGGTCATTTCACAAACCACACGAAACTCAAAAATCAAAAAAAATCTAACCCTTTCGTTTTCAGAATACTGTATGGATCAGTCGAATAGGAATGAATGGCAGGAAGCCGGGAGAGTTATACATTACACGGTTAGCATTAGTCACCACAACACAATATTTTTAGACATATTCGCGCGTATACTAAGGGTTCACCGAACTTTCACCTCGTTGCCTAAATATTGAAGATATACAACTGAACTGAGACTGGGATATTCTAATTTTCCCGTCCGAGAACAAAATATTAACCTCAAATATTTAAATGACTTTAGAGAGCAAGTATGTAAGTGGGTATTTTTAATGACAATAGATAATTAATTATTTTCTTGACGTTATCAAGATGTTCTCTTGTAAAGGATATAAGACGAAATAGTCGCGTGCCCTATCCTCAGCGTGTGCGCAGGATATAAATAGTGACGTCTGCAGGACGCAGGGGAGGGCGCCTGCTATTTGTGGCAAGCGGATGTGCCACCAGGCAGACTAACACATTAACCCAATAAAAAGAAAACAATCATTAAGAAAGTAAAAATATTCTATTTTATTTCATTGTCACATAAAATCACAAACATAATATTCGGACCTTGGTGAATGAGACATGGCTGAAAACTTAACATTTTTTTCATAAATACAAAAAATAACTTTAAACAATTTTTTTGAACATTGTTACAAAATAACAAATTGGCGATAAATTATGTGTTAGAATAAACATTTTATTTATCTACTAATGTACTTTATTCATGTAAAGTGGCGCACCTAAGTGGCGAATCACAAAAGTGCGTTCCCCATTGTTAATCAGAAGCCAAACCTTTTAATAGGTAAGTAAATACTATAATATTTTCAACTTCCTGGCAATATTTTAATGCGTTCCCAAAAGAATATTGATGTGCAAGGAAAAAAAAGAAATTATAAAAAGCTTGATTTTCCACACAATCTCATCGATCACCAGGTCAAATTTCATTAGGTAGTCTCAACTTTTTATGAACTACGTTAATTTTGGCCACATTTCTTCATATTTACAGTGAGAAAAGAAAAGTGTAATTTTAAAACAAATCACCCCAACAGAATCATCGGATTATGCATCAAAGTTAATCAGTAATAGATATAACTTTGGCACGAGTTGGCCACTAACACCAGCATACATGTGAAAACATTTGCGTAAGTACAATACATCTGTGTGATTTGTCTAAAAAAAAAAAAAAAATTTACAATTCCATCAAACAGTGACGCAAAAACATGGTTTTGGATTCCTCCAGATATGACAACCCGAATTGTATAGTATAGTCGCAGATTTTAGGAAAATAAAATTTTATTACGTAACGTACTCGTACAAATTTACACCGGATTTGGACAGATTTTTGGAAAAACATGACACGCAAAAAGCTGATCTGGATAATGTTAAAAAAAAATACTTTTAGAAACTTTGTCATGTCAGGCGGAAGTTTACAGACATAAAAAAACGATAATTTCAGAAGCTTTGCGAAGGTAGCTACTTGGGACATTTTGGTAACACGAGGAGAGGAGTCAAAAAATGATATTACTGATTAGACTACCCATGTATTGTACTTACGCTTGTACTCAAAATAACTGTAAATTTACCCAATCTACGAAAGTCTATTCTATAACAACGAAAACATAGAAAAAATACTTTTTATACTCACTTATAAATTTATAGATTACGATCTATTTGACAGATTTCAATAAATTCGGTATCTTCTGTATTATGTCCACATATCATTTAATATATAATATTTATAAACATGTAAGTCATGTTATTCCATTATAGAGTAAAATCCAAAAAAGCATATCTAAATATAAAGGCCTTACAAAAAGTTTATTAAAATAGAAGACAAGCAATATTATATTTATGTTTACTAGATGACTAGCTTAGTACCTATAATAAGATATAAAAATACATTTTGAAATAGCACTGTCCTGTTATGCACATAATCATATCAAATTCATTACGTTTTATTTAATTTTCTCAGGAAAATCATGTTCTACGGAATAAAAATGGTTTTTATGATAGTAGGAAGACACTATTAAATTGTTTTAGCTTACTACAATGTTACTTAAGAGCGTATCCTAGCAGTATGTTTGCCATACAAATGTATTTCTCTATTTTCTCGCTGAAAACTGTTTCTAGAGGCACAATTCTTATTTCATAAAATCTATTACTTAAATAGATATGACCCTATCTTTTTTTTCTATCAAAAAGATAAAAAAAATTATTTAGGAAAAAACTGATTTTTAGAAAAAAATAAAAAATAGGGGCATACCTATTTTAGTACTAGATTTTATGAAAGAAGACTTGTGCCTCTAGAAGCAGTTTTCAGCGAGAAAATAAAGAAATACATTTGTATAGAAACCATACTGAAAAGATACTGCTAGGATACGCTCAATTTGTATTCTATGAAAACGTATAACATTGTCACAAGCATAAATTAGTAAATATGGTTCCTTATATTCTAGAAATTCCTAATTATTGACTTCTAAATAATGACAAATACTTTATAGAGTACCATATACAGGATAATTTTTATAGTCAAGGATTCATATATCCATGAAATACTCCATTTAAACATTTATTGCGTCAACACTTAATTGCTGGTATGAGTACCGACTAAAATCAAATGATTTTCTAAATTGTAAATGTGTTATATGAATATATTTATCGGAATTTTTAGTAATTCAGGGCCGTTTTATTTTTTTGTATATTATTACAAGTAATGGCCGCTATCAAAGCGTTTAAGGTATATGGTAATGAAAAATATGTCATTTTAATTAACTTAAAAGTAGTTTTTAATTACTTATTAAATCATGGGTATAGTATATGTATATTTAAAGGGATGTCAATGAATAAAAAAACAGCCTGTATATTAAGGGGATAAATAAATTTATCGGAGTCCTGTGCTGCTCCCATTTGAAATAAATCATTTGAAAAATAACGGAGGATTCGTTCTATTTAATGAAATGGGTACTATTTATAGTTTAAAGTAAGAAGTGAATCTTTACTTAGCATGTTCAACAAAAGTGGCCGTTTAAGGCCCCACACTAGGCTCACTAGCGACCTTAGAAAAACATACAATTTCAAGTGAAAACGTGATTCTCACTTGAAATCGTAAACAGTAGTTTGAATATTTATCTAAGGCCTCACAGAGCATAATTTTAAATGATATATGATCTTTTATTTTCTTACAAATAATTTATTTAAAATGGCTGTAGCACTAGGCCCCGATAAACTCATCTCTGGCCTAAAATAAATAGTCTATCCATCTGATTCTGATGGATAGACTATCATATCAATTTACTCGAAATTGCCTTTTAAGGTGTAACTTTTTCAGAAAACATTCTAAATAGTTATTTTTATAACTATATGTATACCGAGCTATTTTCACTAAAATTTAAGCCATTCAGTGTAAACTATAAGTAGCCAGACGGAAGTGACTAAAATTACCCTGTATGTGGCATATTTTACTTTATATAAATACTTAGCCTAAATAAAAATGTTCTACATTTAATTATAATACTAAAGTTCTAGTATATTTCACGAGATACTTCACAGCCCGCGGTACGAACGGTTGGCGAAAACCGTACTGAGTAAATAGAGCCCAGCTAACACGAGCCCCATGATCTGCAAACAAAACAATAATAATTATAAGGGTTATTATGCATTCACCATGATATTCTTCGTCTTAATTAAGAGTAAAAATACAGTGAAACCAATGCTGGGAACCCAGAAAATCGGCATTTTCATTAAAAGTGTTCAGCCGCCAATTTGTATGGGAAAGTCAAAGAAATTTTCGTGTTCCAGCATTGGTCCCATGGACCGTCAATATGAATTCATATTGACGGTCTGAGTTCCGAGGGTCATTTACAACGCTGTTTGTTGTATAAAAGAAGGTTGAGCTACTTAAAAAACATCATGCATGTAAAGTCAAGGTCATGAATTATATTTGTGATATGATGATTTTTACCCTAGCATTCGTTAATTTGTATAGTCATCACTAAGCTAGAGTGCAAACATTGACTAAAACAAAATACTTAGACATACATCCCGTTGACCGTTGGCCCGTTTGTTTTTATCAGGAAACGACCGTTTGTATAAATTAATATAATCATCCAAATTCACGAGAATTTGGATGATTGTATTTATTTCAAATTGAGGAAAACAATGAAAATCCCTTAATAGGAATTACTCATACAAAGGCATTGACGAGCAATTATCATAAATGGGTATGTCTTCAAGTCGAGCTCCGTGGCGCAGCGGTCAATACGCTAGCTTGCGACACGGGGGTCCCGGGTTCGATCCCCGGTCAGGTCAAGATGGAAAAAGATCTTTTTCATATTGACCTGGGTCTTGGATGTTTATCTATATAAGTATATATTATTAAATATAGTATCGTTGAGTTAGTATCTCATAACACAAGTCTCGAACTTACTTTGGGGCTAGCTCAATCTGTGTGATTTGTCCGTATATATTTATTTTATTTATTTATCCTGCGACACAAGTTCACAACTTACTGTGGGGCTAGCTCAATTTGTGTGATATGTCCCTATATATTTATTTATTTATTTATCAAGTATAATAAAATACATGCACAGTATACAGAAATGAGACACTTTAGTCGTGCAGAATTATTTGTTTTATTATAAACCTACATCAAGGCAAAACCAACCTTACTTGCATGTCATATAGTCAAAATTGGAAAGCTATTACCATCGTTAAATATGCACCTAAATGTCTAGTAGGTCTCATGTTTGGTAAGAACGCTTTTTATCGCTGATTGTATTGTATATATCTAGTTTTTAACCTACTATTACTAATATTCACAAACTGCTTTTTGCACAACGCATAAGTGTAGCAATCCAGAGAGCAAACGCAGCCAGCGTTCTTGGCACAATGCCGCAAGGACAGGCCCTTTTAGACTTTTAGTTTAAGACTATAATTGTTATTTAATTACCGATGCAGCAAGATAGGCCTCGTAGGTGTTGGATCTTTTGTTCTGATTGACAGCGGTTATCAAGGTGATGCCAGCAGCTAGGTATAGTATGAATCCCATTCCGTGATATATAACTTCCTGGAAACCAAGAAACAAGCGATTAATTATAAAAATATCATTAAAATAATTCAATCAAAATAATTAAACTTAGGTTACGTACGAGATGCTTAATACTTGCTATAAACTTTGCATATTTTTTATTTTGCAATATCCAGTAATTTTTATGTAATAAATTACAGGATAAAAATAAAATATTGCAAAAAAAGGTAGAAAATAGGGCCCGTTGATGTCGTTTATATTTGCAAAACATTATTTTGTTATTGAAGTGCAGAAAGAACCTCTACCTAATAAATTTTCTATCTCTACCCATGTTTTTCCCTAATTTGAATTTTCTATGAAATTTCTATGAATGAATGCTTTAATGCACCAACACTATACATGAATTAAATACAAAAAAATAAAGAAACTTATTGGTACAAAAGGCATTACGCATTACGCAATCTCTTCCAGCCAACCTTTGGGTAAAAGATATTTAAATAAAATGATATTTTAAGTAATTCAGCAGTTAAGATAATTTGTTGCAACTGTTTGTGTTCAGGTACGAGTTGTTCTCTTTATGCATACTCACAAAAGCCGTTTTCGATATCATCGTAGCGGAAGACAGTGACACCAGACACGACACGTAGAGACAAAATGTTCCGATGAGGAACGCCACAGCCACCAGCATGAAGAACAGTTCTTCCCTCTGGAGGTAATGGGCGCGGTAGTAGCCGTGGTCGTAGTAGTACGCCATGATTCCCACACATGCTGCTCCCAGTAACTGGAAAAAGAAATACTACTATCAATACTATTTCCACAAATTTCTAGGGATCGTTACTCTTTATTTCTAAAACATTTCACCTTTTGTGTATTCCTTTTTAAATTTAAATATACATATTATCCCGTCTTTATCCCTTGCGGGGTAAACAGGGCTCAAGGTCATCAAAACCAAAGGCCACGTTTAGCGTGTAAGTGGAATCAAAATAGTGATGAGTTGCTAGCCGCATAGCCTATAACGTGATTCCTTAGATTTTCGCACAATCCATTGACCAGCTTTTACGGCTTGCATGGGAATAAAAGCAGCGGGTATATTCTATGTTCTTCCTTTTCTCCCAAACCAGCAGGGAAGAGTTGGTCCTTGCATATTCCATCAATAAACAGTCGGGATCAAAGGCTTAATATGGCTCGAGATATTATTTAGCGCTATCCACACATTTCCGTATTGGTGAACGGCAGTCGTTTTACTTTTTTACATAAAAATAATAAATAAATATATACGGACAAATCACACAGATTGAGCTAGCCCCAAAGTAAGTTCTTAAGTAAGACGTGTGTTATGGGATACTAACTCAACGATACTATATTTTATAACAAATACATATATAGATAAACATCCAAGAACCAGGGCAATCTGGAAAAGAAAATTTTCCATCTTGACCTGACCGGGAATCGAACTCGGGACCAACCGTGTGGCAGGCTGGCGTGTTGACCGCTGCGCCACGGAGCTCGTCGAAAATACTCGATACTATAATAACATTGAACAAGAAGTGTAGGCAGACCACCAGCCATATAGTCTTACGTCATCAGAGTCTATAGACATATGTACTAGGAGCGTATCATCATTCAAAACTAGAAAAAGAAAATAGCCATTAGCCGCTCTGACGTCCGCCCGCTCGCGTATTTTGACACCTCAACGTCCCGGCGAGCGCAAAAAAAATTCGCAAGCGCTGCGAATTTTTCAATAATATTTATCTCACGAACAATAACCTCTACACAAGCCAAAAAAAAAATGTGTACACTCTGTATAGAACGTAGATAATAACCGTATTGGTAAAATAATATAATAGTTCAAGTTAATTATTTGTGCTAAAAAGATTTAATCAGCAAACGTAAAGTCAGCCATCACTCATAATTATTTCAAAACAACATTTTCAAAATGAAAATACAATCGTAAAAACAAACGAAGCACATTGATCTGTATGAAATCTTTTAGCACGCATTCTGAAGATTACTTTTATGTATAATTTTAATATAAACAAAAGTATTTACTACATATTTTCACAAAAACACTACAACACAATCACAATACAAACACTTAGGGAATCTGACAGCCACAGATGATAATTATAATATTTGTTTTTATAATTTGCCAAAAACACTGGCAAAGAAATCTATTCCATACGGCTTTGGCTGAATGGTTCTAGTTTCGTTTAGAAATTGTATTTTTTGTCTATGGGCCTTAAATCGAACGCAAAAAAATTTAAAACGAGTGTGCTCGGCACTGGCAACCAGAGTGGCCAGGGACGTTAGACGGGAAAAAAAAATTGGCAACTATAGTTGCCGGGACGTTGGAGAGGCTAAGCGCTAAAGAAATAAAATTTAGCCGTATCCGAAGAGGAGTTTGTTTTTGCTTGGGATGAATATTTATATTTCCTGTTTGCACGCTATTGTAATAGGTAGGCCCATAGATGAATTGCAACGATCGATTTGCTCGTAGCAGTTTTAGCTGCTTTACGATGTAGTATGACCTCATGCTCGCGCGCGAGTTATTTTCGAAGCCCGACAGTAAACACTCAACGTTGATCGACGATTCCTGTAAAATTCTAATCAACAAAATGCAACCAACCTACCATCAATTTCTACTTACCTAATGCTATAAATGTGAAATTATATTCGTCTGTTCTCCACGTCAAAATGAACTGATCTATTAACGTCAAAAATATTTTTAAGTTAATATTGTACCTAAATAAGATTTTACCTCAGATGACTAACAAATAAGGGTTAACCGAGGATAAATGCAATTTACCTAATTATTGAGAATAATATTTAGGTAACATATATGAAATCATTTAATTAGTACAAAAATAGAATTTTGAGACTGACACAGGCCGGATGACATCATCAGTAGTTGGTTAGTAAACGAATGGCTTACGCATTGACATGTTTCATCGTTATATATTTCAGCTAGTTGAATTGATGATACAATTGTTAGCACGATGTGGCTAAGTATTTGAACTATTTGAACCCTCATAAGCAATCACTAAGAAAGTCAATCATTCCGTTACATTAAATGTCATGTAAATATATGTACTAATGGGCACCGGGAAGGATGTGCACGCCCGCACTAGCATCCCATATTACATACAAGATTTTTTAAAATTTAAAACTGTATATCGAGCGTATATTTAAAATAAAATAGGCTTATCAGAAGGCTTTCGCCTTAATTTTTAATTCTCTTCATTTGTTTCATTGTACAAATAGTTTTAAATTTGTTGAATTTTTTCTAAACTTTTATATGTAAACCGACTCCGATAAATTTTTAGTTAGACCAATAAGCAAAGACTGTATCGGTCGTGGCGTCTTGGAGTTAAATAAGCTTGCACTATTTGTCTCTATATATAGCTAATTTCGGGTAACGCTATTATATCACTATTGGCTTAACCCCCCCAACCCGTCAGGCTGCAAGTGCAGTTGCAAGAACTAAGCCAAAACTCAGAACTATGTAAATATAAGTACGTACGTTTTAAATGGTCAGATTGAGTTGAGATCATCAGTTAAATATTCATCCTGTTGCCCAACCATCGTAATATTTAAAGATCGCGAAAGTAGGTCACTTTGGCAGAAGTATGCAAGAATGTTTTATATCGCTGGAACCTTGCATCGAGTCGACAACGAGGTTACTCAACACTAAAGGGCGTAGACCCATTGTATTTAACCGACTTCATAAAGGTAACGCTTTTTGATTCGGGGGAAACTTTTAGAGAAGACACCTCGATTGATTTTAACCATTATTCTTCTTTTATTTGAAATGACACTTAACACTCAATAATTCTAAACAATAATCTTAAAAAATTAAAACTATACCTAAGTAAACTAAATACCCTAATTAATTTTACCTCTCGCATAAAGCAGTACTTACCTACGTCTCGATATTATCTCAAACTCATTTAAAAAAGTGGATGTCTTCCTTATACCGCGATGTGTAATGCATTCTAAATAAAGTGCGTGACCGGCAAGAAATTGAAGTGATTATTTAATTGTTCAATGAAAATGATAGCATCTATTGGAGCCTATTACTGCCTAATTGGCGATAGGTACTCGAAGTTTAGAAGTAA
Source organism: Rhodophaea formosa (assembly GCA_963082605.1). Classification (NCBI taxonomy): domain Eukaryota; kingdom Metazoa; phylum Arthropoda; class Insecta; order Lepidoptera; family Pyralidae; genus Rhodophaea; species Rhodophaea formosa. Next base: position 11,613,083 of record OY720209.1, read on the forward strand.
TTCTTTTAAAAGATCGTAAAGAATGAACATTCGGATCGAAATCCGGATGATAAAGATACGAATATATATATAACAACCGGATTACGTTAACGGCCTTCCTTAACATTCATTTAATAATTAACGACTTTACCAATTGTGCTAATTTGAGCAGTCCTGGAACTGAGGAGACATAGCCGCTGTTGATGTACACAGCACTGCCAGAGGAGACCGCGGTCGTCCGCGTGATGGTCACGGTGTGAGACATCATGAACTACTCCTGATCCTGAAATTACGAAATCATATATAAAGTAACTACGTACGTACTATCACGTCTTTTCCCTTGCGGTGTACCAATACACCGACTACAGAGCCCGGGTCTATAAGACCACAAGGCCAAGTTTAGCATGTCAGTAGGCACGCAGGTGGAAAACGGAATCAAAATAGTAATGGGTTACTAGCCGCATCGCCTATTGACATGATCTATATTAAAGTCCTATACCTATATTAAAGTCCATTAGACTCAATGAAGTGAATTTGAACAACTAATGATACGGCCACATTTATTTACAGTATTGCCAAAAAATTTGCTATTCTGTAGCTGCTCTGAAAGTCAGGGTATACATCACTTTTTAATATTATTTACAACAAAATGTTAACAACCAATTTTAATTTATAATATAGAGGATGATAATATAATAAGTATTATGAAAAGGACTCGTGGTAACACATCATACATATATGCGGAAAGCCACAAACGGGCTACTTCAGTATATTAGCTGGGCTGTCTCGCAGCCTCGAGCAAACCTTCGGAAATTTCAATGTTTGTTATTCGTGGCTACAAGGAGCCATCACATATGTTAAGACTCAATATTCTTAAGGCAATAAATGAATTCATGACAAAGAGAGAGCCATAATTTCGGTTTAACATCCTAACATTGTAATAAATACGTTGCTGTTTTGTTTTTTGACATAGCCATCAACGATGACAGCCGGGACCGACGGCTTAACGAGCCTTCCGAAGCACGTAGGAGTTCGAGATATTTTTATGCCACTTGCGGTCACACATCCAAGTGGGGACTGCGCCCGGGGTTGCTTAACATGCGCAAGCGCTTATAGTGCTTACACCCACTAGGCCATCGGGCTCCTCAATATGCCGTGTCTCATATCCTAAAATGGTCAGACCAGTGAACATGAGGGTCGACCATGACGCCACTGTGTTTTGGGGCCGAGGTCGCCTGCTCTCATGAATGAAAATAATGCTAACGGGTAACTGCAAATATATATGACAAATTAAATCACATGACTATTAAAAATAATTTCTCATTACATTTATTACTCGTAAAAAGACCAAGAATGACTGCGTTTCTAAAAATAATTAAATTGAGTATTCAGACTGTGTAGTTAAATAAGTAACAACGGAGAAAACGTTAGTCAATATCCGTGGTAAATATTGAGTAGATAGTGAATAATTTCTTCTATTCTTGTTATAACATTGATTTTAGGTAGAACCATTTTTTTATTTTTATGTTTATATTAAAGTACAGACACTTGAGGAAATATGTTGTCAAATGCGTGCCCAGTCCAGATTCTAAAATAAATTACATCATCGAGAACAAAACAAAGTGTTTACTCTTCATTTAATATAATTAAACTAAGTACTTTATTTAATTTAACTTCATTGATATAATTAAATGAAGTACATACAATCAAAAAGTTGTATATACATATACTTTTCAAAGATGATAAACAATAAGACTCAGCGAGGACACGCTCAGGGTTTTCATGCTTGTTTATTAGCTGAAGAAAGGTCGGCGACATGTGCGTCATCTTAGAAGGTACCTGTTATCTGTCAGCTCCCCTCCCGCCAGCCTGTCTAGACTATACTGAACCACCCTTTTGAAATATACGTAATGTTTGGCTATAGTATTTTTTATAATAAACTTAATATCATTTAAAGAGCATCTAGTGAAGTGGCCACATATTATTTAAAGAATTACTTAATTGCTATATGTAAGATATAAAAAAAACTTCTTTACAAATGCCTTTTACATAATCTTATGACGAATGCATATAAGCATTACCCAAATAAACGTTTTTAAAATACAGAATCCAAACGAAAAAAAAATATTCATGAATTAAAATTCATAACTTTCTGTTTAAGTAAATAAAATTGTATGTAAGTCGATCGGTACTAAGTAACTAGTCATTAACAATGTTGATACTGTAATCACAAAGTGCATTGCTACTTCTTTATGCACAGCTATACACGCCGGCCGCGCTGTGATAAACTCTATCGCATATAATAAATCTGTCTATTAACTAAGCCAAGACACAGTCGAACAAGTACGGGTACTCACCGATTTAGTTCCAGCTGCTAAATGTAGAAACTTCTTTTAGTTTTAAAGCGGGAGCGAGCGTGCTTCCAGCGGACGATGGTTGGCGCGACTGTGTTTGTGGTCGCTTGATGACTCACGCAGATGACGTAGTATGGCGCATGCGTGACACAGCCCAGCTTATAGTATAGCTCAAGTAGTTGAGTATAGCTAAGCTATATGTTAGGCTATGTCAAACGTTTTGTCCCTCCCCTATTAAGCTGTCATCCATGAGATCCATCTTAACTAATCAAACTCATCTTAAACCGGAAGTTATAACATATCAATTTAAAAATTATTAGATCAGATGGACAGGATGACATTGAATGAGTTTGTTCGCTTTAGGATAGATTCTCTTAATCACTTTTCCTTTTTTAAGTATATAAATACGTTTTGTGCGGATAAAAAGAAATAACAAACGCAAAAGTGTATCAAGAAATTACAGTTTTAGTAAGGCAATTTTTCATCGTCATATGCATCAAATCCAACGTTTACCTGCGCCCTTTGTCAGGTCGGTCGGTGGGTGTCCGACGTTGTGCTAACCGGAACGTGGTCGTAACTCGAAAACCTTATTGCCGTAATTATCAGCCTTCTAAGCGCTATGTGCCCCGCCCATTGACTCTTTAAAGAGATTAACCGCTAAGCTATGCTGACTTTCGTTCTTTTATGGATCTCCTCATTTCCTCAGAGCTCTTTGGGCGACTTGAGCTTACTTATACTGTCCATAGAAAAATCACGGCTCAGAGTAAGTCATCACTGCGGTGACACGCATTGATTAAAAGCTTGAAGGAAACATCATGACAAAGAACAGTTTTGGAGTTTTACGTCAGTCTGTCTCACCCCTCTCTGCTGTGGAATAGCCTTCGTGCTCTGCTCCTCTGCTCGGTTTGTCATATTTGATTATTGCTGCGTAACACTTATACCTTTATATACCGATTTTCAATGCGGCACCGCTGGAGAAACTAGAAGCTAAACGCTATTAGCATAGAGCTCCGTGGCGCAGCGGTCAACACGCCGGCCTGCGACACGGATGGTCCCGGGTTCGATTCCCGGTCAGGTCAAGATGAAAAATGGTCTTTTTCAGATTAACCTGGGTCTTGGATGTTTATCTATATATGTATTTGTTATAAAATATAGTATCGTTGAGTTACTATCCCATAACACAACTTTGGGGCTAACTCAATCTGTGTGATTTGTCCGTATATATTTATTTATTTATAGAGGCCGATTTACTCTCTAATCTTCTGTTTATCTACCTATGATACTCGGTTTCGAAAATCGTATGTTCTGACAGTATTACTTCGACAGCAACCTTCTCTTCTCCTCCTCCTCCTTTTCTATACAATTTCTCTGGTGTCACGCCACGCATTAACCTGGTTTTCGTTTACATCATACAGGACTTCTTCATGAGTCATTTAACTTTACCCTTATTGTGTTTCTTTTATTCACAACAATTCAATAGCAATGAAAATTCTATTTTAAAAGATCATACTATGTTTGTTTAAGGAGAGTTGGGGTCAGGCAGACAGCCGGCCTTAAAGACTTTCGCCACATCATATCAAAGTATGAATTCAGTCATAATAGCGAACTACGGGCTAGAAGACCTATCTATGAATGTAGAAAGAAATAAAAGAAAATAAGAGAGATGGCTCATTCCTCGCACACAGAACTGGAATTATTATTCGGCGTGGAATGCAGGCAGCGTTCTTGGCACTATGCAACACGGACACAACCTTCGTTTAGAATGTACTTTTTAATTTTTAAGTGTTTTAGTTTTATTATAAACTTTTATTGTTTTTTTATGTATTTAAGTAATATATAGTTAAGTTATATATATATTCTTATACATACTTATGTTGTTTTATTGTAGAATAGTCTAGATTAAATAAACATTAATATAATTTTTTATTTATATTTTTTGTAAATTCAAGTTTTGCTATGAGCTATGTGAGTATGTTCCTTATTGATATTCCAATATAGGAAACAAAATGTCCGCTTTGGTTAAATAGTAAAAACCATTCGTTCCTTCCTATCTTTTCTAACTTCTACATATTTATCTTGTTTTTTAACTCCTCTTCATCCGAGCGGTTCCCGGAAGCGTGTACTGAGGTGCATCGGAGTCTGGAGTCATTAACAAATATCTCTTTATATTCATTCGGAATCATCAACTATATAAATATAGCCCTTTAGGTACACTTTCGTGTGAGAACGAGTTTTTATTAAAATAAAGACATGAAATCAATATAAGTATAAAAAACCGTCAAGTGCAAGTCTACCGTGCGGACGAAGGGTTCCGTACCGTTATTAATACATTAGACTATCGCGCAAAAAAAGGCAAAAAAATCACGTTTGTTGTATGGAAGCCCCCTTTAAATATTCGGCTTTTAGTATTTTTTGTTATTGTGGCAACAGAAATACATAATCTGTAAAAATTTTAAGTAGGTAGCTATCACGGTTCATGAGATGCAGCCTGGTAACAGACAGACGGACATCGAAGTCCCAGTAATATCCGCCAGTCCAGATGCCCTTGTAATGTTTAATGTAGCCTCTTTTGGGATAAGGTAAGTAATAGGTATCTAATTAATAAGAAAATGTACGTTTTGTTTAACAATTTAGCCAAGAAATATTAATCTACTTGAGTACTTAAAATACACAATACTGGTCAAGATAAATGTGAAAAAAATAACCACGGATGCATTTTTCATTTAAATTAAAAAAGTCTAGTAAACATGTAGATATGTTAAAATATATTTATTTATCTTTATACAAAATTAGTTAAATAATTAACTATACAATGAAAACATTCTTTCCAGTCCTTTGTGACAATATTGTTACGAAAAAAGAAATAATCATTGCGAAGATTAAGTTGGTACCTTAATAGAAATTAATTACCTTTCATGCCGTCAGTTTCACTAAAGTTTACAAGTATAAAAAGGCATTTCATGTGTTTGAACTTAAATATTTCTCATGTAATTTTTCGTAACAAAAGGCACAAAAAACAAATTTAACATAACTTAAACATTTCAGTTCTTAACAAGGATAGTAATAAATGACTTAACATTCCCCTCCCCACTGCTTATTAACAAGGTAGTGGAACAAAAAAAGAACAATGTACTCGTACTACTAAGATATTAGTTGGGTTTTCAAAAGATTTAAATCACTTTGAATTTAAAATTAAAGTTAATGTATCACACTAACAAGGAATTTAAAGACAAAGTTCATTTATATAGATTTTGAGTCAGAAACTAAAGCCATGTGCAAACTATTTTCACAACCTTATAACACATTCGAGTAAATAATGTAATTGATCATACACTTCTTTGAATATTACTTAATGATGTTTCATGATCTTTACACTACCAAATGCTGTTTCACGATTTGCCTCCCAATTAAAAGATTTTCATGGTATTTACATTAAAACAAAAAATGTATAGGTTAATTATATTTTATGGTCTTCCATTCAAATAAAAAAATCCTACAATAATTAGGTACATACAACCAATCTTGCCTTTCATCTATTGCTAGACATACAACAACCATAAAATAAATTATTATTCGTAAAAATAAGTTTACAATAGGTCTTATATTACTTAGCATTTTTATATAAAACGTGTATGTGCCTACAAGAATAAAGGTACCTTCCATTATGTCAGAGTTCCTACATGGTTCGAATGGTCAACATTTTTATGAGCTCTCACTTATCTCGGATCTTTTTATAAGCAAACAGTTTATCTTTGTCAGTGAAAATATATTAAGAAATGCACCTCTACAAACAAAAGGTGTATATCGGCTTTCTGATCTATTCATATATATTAAACCTTTAACCATAGCTTCGTAAGTTTTATTACAAAAATAAAATACTTTTAGACTCTTGACACCTTGCTTCATACGTACGTAGGTAGTAGAAAATCAAATATAATTATTTCTGTGCATTTCAGGTGAATATAAAGCTTGTACAGTTAAAAATATTTCAAAATTTATATGGACCTAACGAACTTGGTTAAAAGGGTCCATTTATTCATGTATTCCTATATGTAAAGTCTATGGCCTTTATTTTAAGTCAATTTAATAGAATACTAAAAATTAACCTTAATAATTCATTATCAATAAGATAATTAATGTGTAAGTATTTAATTGTATACCTATATCTGTGTTGACTCAATATGTACGCTGAAATTTGAGTCATCGTTATCTCATTCTTACCCAAGTGTTGTATTTATTGAGAAGTAAAGACGATCGTATTAAAATATTCGTATTATAAAATTGGACTTTAAATAATGGTCTCGCGCGTCTGACACACGTCACTTTTGGGAGCATCTTTGTGTTAACTATCAAAAACTATAACGCATTAAATCAAGTAATGGTTGAAAATTCTCCCTTAGTTTTAATTTAAAATTATAGCACAATTATCAATCAATGACTTAAAAACATTTCCTGAGGAACATATGCATGTGGAAATTAGAATATAATGTTATTAAATACATAACAACGGGTTACCTAAGTATATAGTCAGCTACTGACCGATATGTTCATCAAGGATCACGCATCAATCAAACGGGACGACATCGCATCGTGCGCGGGTCTCGATTCAAATGCGCCCTGAGGAAGACCTCCGGATGAGATCGAAACATGTCGGCCTGTAGCTGACTATTTACGTGAGTAACCCGCCGTAAAATATTTAATTTAAAATATGCTTTACTGAGAAACATTGACCATGAACCAACCCTACAGAATAGTTTAAGTTATTTTGATCAGTATTGCGTGCGAATTAACTGCTCGCGTAAGTAACACTCGCAGCAGACGGGAGATTCCATGACCCAAAGTCCATCTATTGGTTGGTTGGCTACTGGCCACCTCCACCAGCTGCAGCTGCCGCGCCGACGGCAGGACCTCACGCCGCCGCACTCGCACTGCTTTTGTGCTCTTTGAATAACAGGAAAGCGCTGGCGGCATACGCCACTGTGTTGAAGAGACCGAACACCTGCACAAACATAGATCAAAATTTTAGGAAATGATAGCGCAAATCTAATCTATCGACATGATAATTATGAACACATGTTAAGTACCTACTGTAGAATCAAATGTTGTGTTATATATATGAAACACAACATTTGATTCTCACCGAATGTGTGATATTTATTATTAACACGATGGTACGTTAAGCCTTTGGTCCCAGCTGTTATCATTGCGGCAGTCGTTAATCTACGTCAGATGCATTTAGGGAGCTTAAAAATCAGACTCCCGTTATGGCCACTATCACACACAACAAACAAACGATAAACATTAATTATTTAATTAGAATCAGCCAAAACTATTTATAGTTATGATCGGGGGCCTACCATGAACTTTTACAAAACCATCATGGTTTCGGTCCGTTTTATTTCAAGCTTATTGTAATATTGTTTCTAATCGTACCATGAACTTTTAAAACAAGATTGTTTTATTCCTGCCTAGTGTTGGTAAAGAACGAATGAATTTCTATTCTTGACGATTGTGAGAGCGGGACAACGCTATGCAATTTGTATAGCTCCGTCCTTTTTTCGCGGCGTTCCGATCCATTACCAACATTGGTCGTCTTTTATACAAATACAATTTGAATTTTAATAAATAAATAATGTTTAATAGTTATACAATCCAATTTAAATATTTTAAATGTATTTTTATAACATAACTTTAAATACTTAAAATAATTTTATAGTTTTAAACAAAAAATGTATTTGTTAGCGTAAAACGGAGCATTTTTTTCAAGACGTGCAGTTCGCGCGCCTCTTGTTTGTAGGTACCTAGCCTCGATCTCGAAGATAATTAATTATGATAAAATTAATATAATTTTGGTTTTACCATGAAAGTATGATACTAAAACCAAATGAATAAGTGAATTCTCTATTGTGTGCGTTAAGCGTGGCGTGATTTCGTGAAAATCTGAATGTACTTAAGAAGAAAAACTACACAATACAAAGACGACAATTTTTTCTTACAGTTATTTTTGTATTCACTTGGGAAGTTTCAGTGTTTTTTTCAGTCGTATAACGTGTCATGTACCTATCTACAAGAAAAAAAGTGATCTTGATTTCTTGATGATGATGATGGGAATTCTGAAACTCTCATAGAGAAATAGCGACGGCGTATACTTAACCCTTAACCCTCAGACCTAACCTAAAACTATAACAAAATGATTGTTGTAGTGTTACTTTAATAAAATTGTTAGAACATTATTGTTGTATTCTTTATTTTTGTGTCCTTCTTATAATTTTTAATCAGATTAAAGAAGCAATTCTTCTGTTGGAGTAGGTATATACTAGTATCTGTGATTTAATGTAAGTATATACAGTAGGTAGTTAGGTATCTAGATTTCAGGGTACTTAGTTAATGTATTATGTTCCTTCTGTAGGCACTTTTAGGCGATGTAACGGCTGTATTTTTGATGCCAGTCGTTAAGCTAAGTAAAATGCCTTTCTATGCACCTTGAAAAATCTGCCGCAGGTTTTTTTATCGATGAAATAAACAACAACAAACCAAACATCCCTGGTAAACATGTGATATTTACTAATCAAAGTCCAATGTAATTGATGGAAGAAAGAAAACCACTTCTTAGACATTTTGATCTTTATTAACTTGCAATAGGTATCTACAATAATAATTGTTGTGAGTATTTGGGCGGCCGCATATTATCAGAAATTTCTGTTAGAAAAATTCTGACGCTCGCCGGAAGGCACTCGCTGCATACATTTTGTATTAGCTCCCGCACACTGTTAGAAAAATTCTAACGGGTCGTCCGTTTCTGATGCCCGCCGGATGGCACCTCAGCCGGACGTCAGAATTTTTTCTGTTAGAAATGGCGGAAGGCGTGTTTTCCATACATTTTGTACTAGGCCCCGCACACTATCAGAAATTCGCGTCAGTTTACCGTCCGCCGCCGTACGCTCCACACGTGTTTGGTTGTATTTTAGGAACCTACGTTTTTGACGAAAATGAGCTTAATTCAAGATTTAATTGCCGATGTGTTATTAATTAAGTATTGAAATCCATATTTCAATATCAAGGTTTTTAGGGTTCCAAAGCGTAAAACGGGACCCTAATTACGAGATTTCGATGTCCGCGTGTCACCAGGATGTATCTCATAAACCGTGATTACTATACAGTTAAAATTTTCATAGATGATGTAGGTACTTATTTGCTTTTGCCGCTATAACAATAAACACTAGATCAAAATAAAATAGGTAATAATTAAGGGGTGATCCCATACAACACACGTGATTTTTTTGCCATCTTTTGCTCGTTATTTATAACGGCAACAGGTAGACGCTTCAGATATTCACAAAATATTTATTTGTTTATTCATCGCTTTAAAAATAAATAATTAAATCAAAATTAAATAAATATTAATGGCGGTCGTACTAGGAACATGTTTTTCGTTGCAGTTTTTGCCCGATAGTCTAATGTTGTATAGATAATGGTACGGGACCCTTCATGTGCGAGTCCGACTAGCACTTGGCCGATTTGTTTTATTTAAATAAAAAAAGCGCTAAGAGCAATATCATACGTATCTTCATTCATATAGGTAGATGTGCGTAAGCATACAGATGAAACACGACTGGGCTCAAAAGCTGCCGGATCAAAATTTCTGATAGTATGCGGGGTGCTTCCGGCAAGCTTCCGGCGAGCGTCAGAATTTTTCTAACAGGGATTTCTGATAATATGCGGCCGCTCTAAAACAGCGATAGCCGCATCGCGTTTCAGTTTTGTCCATTTCTTTGACCTTGCTATGACGATTTGCGCAGAAATAAGCTGTTTGATTGATTGTTATTAAATCACTTGTTTATAGTTTATTTAAACACTCTTATCACAATTCCAGTCACAAATTTAACAATACAGTGTTGTTAGGCTTATACTATTATGTATTCTGTGGTAAAGGTGCAAATAATAATGAAAATATCACACTAAAATGGAAAAAAGTTTTGTTTCCATCGTACCCAACTAACTTTTTTAAGATCGCTAATTTGACACAAAAACAATATTGCTAACTGTCAAATAGCGGCTCATGGTACCAAATGAATGAATGATTTGCTCTGACGTCACCAAAACTGCTAGTAAAAACAACATTAAAGTAATATTGTTTTGTATACGTCATGGTACGAATTTCAAAAGTAATATTGAAATAATACTGCTATAAGAGGTTATGGTAGCCCCCGATCGTCAACATCTCGATCAATGTGCCTTATAATTTGTACAATCGTAGTTTCGTAGCATGGGTCATGCGCTACGAGCGAGGCTACGAGTGCTACGCTTCGTAGCACTTTCATTCAAGTTAATTTAAAAATCTCTGTCTACTGCAAAGTATTTTGCGCAGACCCTAAAAGCCAGTCAAGGGATTGGGCCAAAATCTGACGAATCATATCAATATTCGATGCGGCTAGCAACCTATCACTATTTGGATTCTGCTCTAAGCCTTAACGCCCACTACGATGTGGCCTTGAGATCTTATGAATCTTGGGCTTTGTCTATCTCGCAAGGAATAAAGAAATGATAGTATCATTTATCATACATAAATAAATCTAAATCTAAATCATCATCATTTCAGCCGCAAGAAGTCCACTGCTGGACGTAGGCCTCCCCCAAGGATATCCAATACGACCGGTTGGAAGCGGCGGAGGTTGATAGTATGTATGTATTTATTTATGACGGAGAGTAAATAAAATAAGTAAAGGTCGCCTGAAAAAACAAGTGAAGAAAAGTTTCGGTTACAGTAACCAAAACCAGGTGTTCGCATTGAATTTGTCTCGCTGCTCGGGACACGCGCGTCAATACGATACTGAATTGGGACTATACCGGTACTTCATTTGAAAGTTTTCACTTTGTTGTGTTTTATTCATAAGCATGATTTTTGTAGTATATAATATAACAGATTTTAGTACATAACAATATCAGTAATTGTTATAATCCACACAATAAATAAGGTTCTGCTTCTGTTTGAAATTCGGCTGAAAATGAGACCCAAACCGAAAGTTCGTTTTAAGTTTCAGCAGAATATCCTGTTCAGTTGGACTCTAAAAATAGTTAGGTATCTAACTTACAGCAGCAGCAACATTGCTCCCATAGAATGGACCGTAGTATTTGCCCGTCGCCGCGAAGAGCACGATGAACGCGATGAAATACATAAGTGTTTGGATGCCCACGCTTATTAACTCCTGAAACAGGAAAAAAAACTCAATAAATAAAAGTGTGTATAGTAACACTCGCTACACAACGAGGAAATGCTGCCATTACTAGATTGCTTATGTAGTTCATTCGAAGAAATATTTCAATCATACATAAGTAAATCTAGTAACCGTTTGATTATGTAAAATGTCTTTTTATAAATATTATACTATGTTAACAATAACATACTTAACTAATGCTACTTGCTAAATAGGTGAGAGTGAAGTATTTTGCTTCTTACTTTCATGATGTACCTACGCCTTGAAAACGTCTTTGGATGAATTAATAAGTACTTAATAGACATGCACTTTTACAAATTATTGCTGTCCTCATAGATATCAGAATATTGGCTGTCCTACACCTTTTGCTTTACAGTGTTGTGATGTTTATTTTTTATCATCAGTTTACACTTGTACAGTTTACGCATACTTTCTGCAAAAAATGCAAAACAGATTTTGAAATTTCGCGCCTCTCATTGCAGTCACAGAATAGTGGAGTATGAGAGCAAAACTTACTTATATGTGGATTAATATTTTAACACGTTGTATGAAGATCATACTTGCGGGTCGAGTTGTCTGAATTCGATTACATGTCTAACAATAAAAATCAAAGATTTCATTGGCTTTTGTCCAAATCCCTAATGTATGAAAGCGCCAGCTTACATACTCAATACGAAAACCTACACAAAAGAGTTATTTTACGACTCTTTTTAACTTCAATTAGAATGTTTTTAATTCTGAAGAAGCATCTCAAATTATAAATCTACAATATATGTTCATATTTTGTAGATTTATAATTTGAGATGCTTAAACACGGATGGTTTAAAAAAACGACATTCTTAGACGATACTCACAGATAAGACCCAATTAATAGGGAGCTTGAGAGCTTCTCTGATGCTAAGGAAGTAGACGAAGCTCCACATGAGCGTGGTGATGAAGCATGTGACGGCCACAAACACGAACCACGTGGAATACAGCGGCGAGCCCAGCGCCATACATAGGATGCCCAAAATCTGAAATAGACAGATAAGGATCCATTAGTACCTTACACTTATTAAGGTTAGGGGAGTCATCTTCATCTGTCTGTCCCGCAAGTACAAAGTATGGCATCGGGTATGCGCGACCGGCCTCACGAGCTGCTACTTTCTCATACCCATTCGATCTGAACAAGCAGCATCCCATATACCTGTATCCTGTCCCCCAGTCCCTCCAAACTTCCCTCGCTTAAAGACACGGTTTAGATGTGCTGCAGCGTCGGACCGATATAATCTGAATTAACTGCGTTTACCAATCCGTCTTCCAAGCGTGGAGACTATGGCATATGATAAAAGTCCTTGGTCCCCCAAGGACTTTTATCATATGCCATAGGCCTGTGTTCGGCAGTGGACTTCTTGCGGCTGAGATGATGAATTCCATTCCCTTACAGTAGAGAATACATTTAGGAGTAGGTTCACCGTTTGAGTTCATAAATAAGAAGAGCTTGGAATATCCCATACTTTGGTAGAATTTAGGTACAAAGTTACATCTAATACGATTTATAAAAGGCCTTTACTTATGCTACGAATCTGCTAAAAGCCTTGTATCTTGATGAGTCAAAATATTCAGTTGGCTATATTAATTATTTATTGTACCATGAGTGAAAAAGAGAACACATATTCAATTGAAATTAAGCAAGTTGACCAAAACACACACAATTGTTCGACATATCTTTCTTATCAATCTATCGACCATTTTAACATTTTTTCCGCGATTTGGTTGACCGCACAACATAATCATACCACTGGCAAAGAGTGCTCATTTGTATTGTACTCATTGATGCCTAAATATTGATATGATTGTGTGTGTGATAAAGATAAGGTTTAAAAAAATCATGTTTGGTTTTTGCAGAAAGGCATTTGTAACAGGTATATACTGTTTCTGAAGAAATTATCTGCACTTTTGGTAAGAATACAGAAGTAGTTATCTTATGCCGGTAAAACATTATTCAAAAGTTGGATGCTAAACTAAGAATGACTCAGGATTGTCAGGAAACATGATGCATCTTTATCTTGATAACATATCTAACAATAACATTCATTTTTTTCCTCCGTGCGCGTATCATCCATGAACATATTTTATATGTGAACTTAAACTTGTGTAGGTAATAATGTAGTAATGATACAGATTATATGCAAAAGAAAATCAACTATTTATTTAAAACCTCAGTTAAAAATCAGTGATCTGTCTCTCTAATCTACATAGTCTCTTCGAGCAACACGGACTGGTACGAAAGGCCGTGTTGCTCGAAGCAAAGTCTCCATATAAATTGATTGACAAACCTGTCCAATTTCTACTTGGACCAAAAACCTCACAAGACTTAGATAGTTAGCTGACATTATCAAAAACAACGGTTGTTTTTGATTTCTGATAATTTGTTATTTTTTTCCTTCAAACATAAATAACATACAAATATCACATCAGGTGAATTAAAATGTGAAATATCGTTTCTATTCTGTAATATACTGAGTTAAATCAGAACTCGCAGAACAAACGCTATTGTTTATTTTGTTAGCCATTTATCTAGTCCTGCAATGTGATTGGTGTGTTGCAATTTACAAACTTACAAGTAACTTGTATACATCTTCGAGCAATATGGCATCCGTACCGGACGGAGGGAGGGGGCAAAGCGACAAAAGGTATACATAGATATCGTCAAAATAAATACTGCGCCTAACATAAAAAATTGACATATACGTACAATTCTAAACGACTTCGCTATAAATCAAAATCTCTGACAAAATACACATACGCAAGAGAAGGAGGTAAAAAAAATTTCTGATCTTCCCATGGTAATTTGACTAGGTCATTGGTAAATTTTTATAGATCAATTTCTTTTACTTTTTTGACCATTATTTCGTGCTCGTCTATCTTCTATTAAGGATTCTGATTCCAACACTCTCAGGTAGTCCGGAATATGTGAACCGCTATATATTTATGAAACAACAAAATTGTCTACGCTATTTGAGAAAAATATAAAAGTAGCGGTACTATCCCCAGTACCACTAGGGCAACGGTGCCAGGTGCCAGTGATCGAGGAGCATTAGCGATGTGGCGTGGAGGCGGCGCGGCCAGGCGCGTCGGCGATGCCTGCCCGCGCAGTCCGAGCACAAGGGTACTATTTTTGAAAGCGTGATTTCACAAGTCGAGCAAATTTTTCAATAAGAAAACTATTCGTTTTTCTATGATCACCCGTTCAAAAATAGTACCCCAAGCTCCTTTAACGTCCGCCTATGACAGGCTAAGGAGATTAACAAAGGAAACTTCGTAAAATACACGCTCTAACATTCCTAGACATTCATAATCATTTATTTGCAAGTATACAGTAAGTTAAAGATCTTATTTTAGAGTTTGCACATGTATACAAACCTGCAGGCAGGTATGCAAATGTTTTGGGTACATAAATGAGTGATGTGAAATATAATTTTTAAAACAAACATTAAACTTATCATGTCATTGTTCGTTTTACATACCTACACGCTGTACACTTATAATAGGCAATTTGCACAAGGGCACGCCCTGATAAGAGACTCTACATTTTCAGAAACTATTTTGACAGACAAATAGTAAACTAGTCAGTCGATATACCTAAGGATCATTCTCATATTATGAATCAGTTTTTACATATCATTACTTATATGAGTTTATTTCTTGGATGACATTCCTAGTCAATTCATCATGTCAGATAACAATTCAGATTTCCGCCACGGAAGCCATGTTGCTCGTAGATTCAGATAGAGGCAGTAAGATGATAAAACGCTTTGCTTGTCCTAATAAGGTTCTAATGTAGGTAGATAGACGCCAAAAAGTTTATTTTACATGCATATGTCACGTATCTGCAGCCGCCTTCATTTTGTGGCTACAACACGCAAACCGGTTTGGTAGCGTTCGCGACCCATTGCCGGAACGATCGCTGTCGCAATGCTAACAGGTGTTATTTGTAGAAATTCCACACGATAACTGAACTTCTCTGTCAATATTGGCAATGTGTGTCGTCTAGCTACTTTCGAGTGCTTTGCCTATTCTCATAAAAGCGATTGCTTACTGAAAAGCCAATTCACTTTCTTTTACGGTGTTATGGTGAATTTTTAAAAATATTCAATACTAGCAATTTTTCCGCGAATTCGTCCCCATACATTATATCCTATATCACCAGCAGATAAATTCCTTTTCTATAGGTGAAAGAATTTTAAAATCTGTCCAATAGTTTCAGAGCCTATTCAATGCAAACAAACAATCAAATCTTTCCTCTTTATAATATTAGTATAGAGCTCGTACGTAGTCGAGCTCCGTGGCGCAATGGTCAACACGCCAGCCTGCGACACGGAGCTCCCAGGTTCGATCCCCGGCCAGGTCAAGATGGAAAACGATCTTTTTCAGATTGGCCTGGGTCTTGGATGTTTATCTATATAAGTATATATTATAAAATATAGTATCGTTGAGTTAGTATCCCACGACACAAGTTCACAGCTTACTGTGGGGCTAGATCAATTTGTGTGATATGTCCCTATATATATTTATATTTATTTATAGAAGTATACGTAGAGTCAAAAAAAAATTAAAAAAAAGAATTATTAAGTACTTATATAAGTTTTGTCTGGTGGAGTCAGCATTATAATGTCGAATAGGGCCAAATATCTGTGTCACATCAAGTCACATGAGTTGCGTGCAGTTCCGCACAATATGGAGAAAGTGCGTCGCGCCAGCATGTGAGCCACGTCGCGTCGCAATAGCTCCTCGTTCGTACTCGCAAGTATGGGACCCGACGCCCGTCCTACGCCAGCCAATGGGTTCCACAATCATTATCGCTGTACGTTGCAGTCTCGCTCCAAATCACGAAACGTGGCCGGATTTCCGATATAACAATACACTATGAAAGTCGGTAGGCACTGGTACCTCTACTCGCAAACTGGCACCCTGGGTATTTGTATTAGCTGTGGTAAAAATAGAAAATTCTTTTGAATAACGCAATCGTGCATGTTATGAGACCTTTTATAAACATGAAGCCGGTAGCCGCCAACATATATATGAAATAATCAAAAGTAGGTATGAAATGTATAGTATGATATTGGTTGATAGGTACTATTCTGATATGTATGGTTGATAACGTTACAGAAATGCACTGAAATGAAAAAATATTAATGGTGGTTAAAACGTACCTCTAATATTTTATAAATATGCATTCTAGTTACTGTTTACTTGAATATCTATTTAAATGCATATACGATTATTTTAACCCACGATGCAAAAAAGAGGGGTGTTATTTGTTTGACCGCTATGTGTGCGTATGTCTGTGGCACCACTCTTAAACAGATGACCCGATTTAGTTTCATTCGTAGACATAAACAATAAATAAATAATAGGAATATATCACACTTACAAGGCTATAGTGCCATAGTTAGTTGAGCACTTATGAATTTTAATAAAATAACATGTTTTGACAAGTAAAATCAGTCCAGCCGTTTACAGTCTTTTAAGGGTTCCGTAGTAAACTAGGAACCCCTATAGTTTCGCCATGTCTGTCTGTATGTGTATAATAATAATAGCAAAAAAACCGGCCAAGTGCGTGTCGGGCCACGCGCAGTATAGGGTTCCGTAGTTGCGAATGACAACTTTGAGTACACACTGTTTACACTCGCACCTCACAGTTTAAAGACCAAAAACATCTAACAATAAAGATTGTATGAAATTTTACATTTTCCAGTACATTTTATAAGTTGGTTGCCTATAACTTTTTAGTTTGTACTTAGTACTTAGCTCTGATAGTTTTCCTTTCAACTTCAGTATATATACTACTGCTGTAATTTTTTTCACGTATCTATATATAACCGTTTAGGAGATAGAGGGGGGGGACACGTACCTCTAACAAAAATTTGCACTTTAAAACCAAATATTTCGGAAACGGATCCCTAAATCGAAAAATGGTGTTCTCAACCTCACAATATTTTTCAAAGACCTTTTTAACGATACCCCACAAGATGGGTAAGTAGAGAAAAAAAAATGACTCCCCCACTTTACTTGTATGGGAGCTACCAAAAAAAAAATTTTTTTTCAAGATTTTTTTCTACGACTTTTTTGCCATGATTAATATACATACTCATACCAAATTACAGCTTTCTAGTACTTATGGTCTCTGAGTAAAACCGCGGACGGACAGACAGACAGACAGACAGACAGACATGGCGAAACTATAAGGGTTCCTAGTTTACTACGGAACCCTAAAAAGTGGTAGAAAATTTTTTATGAATAAATTTTTTTTTAGGGTAGCTCCCATACAAGTAAAGAGGGAGTAATATTAACCCATCGTGTTGGGTATTGTTAAATAGGTCTTTAAAAAAATTTGTGCGGTTGAGAAACACCATTTTTTCATTTAGTGATCTGTTTCCGAAATACAGTTTACAGCAGTAGTATATACTGAAGTTGAAAGGAAAACTATCAGAGCTGAGTACTAAGTACAAACTGAAAAGTTATAGGCAACCAACTTATAAAATGTACTCGAAAATGTAAAATTTCATACAATTTTCATTGTTAGATGTTGAGCAGGTGCGAGTGTGAACAGTGTGAACTCAAACTTGTCATTCGCAACTACGGAACCCTACACTGCGCGTGGCCCGACACGCACTTGGCCGGTTTTTTATTTTATATAACATGTAAATGTTAATAATCTTAGTTAAGAGGAATAAGGGATTACGTCGAATTTATATAAATAATTAATCACACTTTCCTTAATCTGGGTTCATCAAAAGGCAACAATCGTTAGCAATAAATCAATTAAATAAAAGAAACCTATTGCGAATCAATCTGTGTCGATTCGAGCGGCTATAATCATACTTATAACCAGTAGGTCGTTACTACAGCCTAGGTTTCTCAACCCTCCCGATTTGCCCGGGAGACTCCGGTAATTAGTGATTAATCTCCCAAACTCCCGGGGAACACTAATTTCTCCCGGTTTTCTATAAATCCCAGGCATCCTTTGCTATGCTCTTTTTGCGTGCTTTGCAATTACACACAACACCATGTGCCGCTGCCTGCATAAACCTGGCATGCATGGAAAATAACCAAATGAGTATTTCTTTAGTAAAAGCAGAGTTACAAGTACTAACAAACTTCGATTCTGCATTCAAAAACTTTTATGATATTGTGATAATAAACCAACATAGCAAAATAAACGAAAATTTAAAAAGTAATTGAGATTTTCTTATCCCCGTTCAACAACCATAAATGACACCCGGGTTAGTCCTTTCAAGAGTTGGCAACCCTACCACAGCCGCCTGCCGAGTGCAATGCAACCGAAGTGAAAGAAAATGCAGTCAGGTAACTAACATTCGGGTCAGTGGGTATCTGCGTGCCGGCTATGCCCAAACGGCTTGGCTAAGCCGCTCACGTCTGTTCATTGACCCATACTTCCTATTAGGTTAACGAGGTGCCCATAATAAGTGGCTTAAAATATCTAAACTGCTTTGCCTGTTACATTTTATCAACCTATTCTGCACCACTGTAGACCGCGCGACTCTGTCCTTGATATATTATAAAACTTTTTGACAAAAAAATTTTACCGCTGTAATAAACTGTTAAAAGCAAAGAATCAATGATTTCTTTCCAAATTTGTATGGGACCAATTTTAAGGTATACCTTTTAAAATAAAAAAGAATTAAAAAGTTATGCATAAAATATACATACATAAAAAATATACGCGTCGACTTCAGATTTTGGTTGATTGAAAAAACTGAATAAATTTTCACCATGCGCCTTAAAACATAAAACTTAAAAATATTTTAATATATGGGATCTATCGCAGTTATTTATTTACAAAAAAGGACCTAAAAAAGACAACTTACGATTTAAATAAGTACCCAAATGTTAAACGACTTCAAAAAGCTCCAATAAAAGCTATCTGAGTGTAATTACCTTAAGTATACTGCTGGTGATATTTACAGTGAAATATTACATCTTGTAAAGGACAAAATAAAATAATACTTCACCGGTAACTCACAATCATCATAAGCGCCACTAACCTCGGTGGCGCTTAGATCCTTGAGCCTACTAAACCATTAAAAAAAAAATTGAATCGATATATCATTAAAACTTTCACGAAAATCGAGAATTGAGAAATGCGACCTGTAAAGGGGATCATCCGGACAGACATACCAAAAACATTTTGTTCAAGCTAAAACAGAGACGCTTCGCTTAGGTTTTCCGCTCGCTCGGTCAATTAGTTGTTATTTTCTCTTGTATTAAACTCAAAGGCGGTTGTCTTGCCTGAGACCGCTTGAAAGAAAACAAAGAAATCTCTTTCTTTGTCTCAAAAGAGCTCTTCAAACTACTCTATGAACAACTGTTTACAGTACCAAAATTGGCCGTTTTTGACAAAAACGCTAAGAAAAGCTTCAATGTCTCACTTTTAATTGTGAAAAATATTTCATAAAGTACTTTGAAAGGTTATCTAGGGCCTAGTAGGACAAAATTTCAAATGATTTCTCTGTTTTTCTTTCAAATGATTATTTCAAATGGGGACCGCACTGGACTTAAGTTAGATTTTACTCATTCAATGCAAATTGCATTTAAAAAGTGCAATCGTAAAAGTTGCACAAATGTAAGTTATTTCACAAGATATGCAGCGTATTTGTTAGGTACATCCTGTAGTTACTTCGTTCACTTTACTACATCACGTGCCACAGCATAAAGCTGGTACGAAACATTGTAAATTTTCAATAACGTCGTTTTATTCATAAGTGTAGCCCACTCAAACCAGCAAACTGGGTGGGGCATATCCCAATACCAGTTCGACTCATAACTACTTCGACATATTGTGTCCATTTATGCGCATACGGCCATGCTTTGCGGGGCGTATCGGGGTCATCGGCCATCCTGTGTTCCTGTCTACTGATCCTGCACCACGACTTCCGTATCACCTTTACCTGTCTATGGAACTTTATTTTTAAATATCTTAATTTACACAAAGTTTTGAACGTTCCATTGGAATTAGTCATTTTGATCTGCAGGCTGCGTCAAAAATCCCCCCACTGGTAAGGGGCACAAATCTTAATTTTTTTATATAGGTACATCTGCGTTCGACGTATGTTTTTACATGACATATTTCCTATCTTATGTGGAATAAACATTAGTTAAAGTACTAAACTATCTTGTCCAACCCCAAAAACGATAGTTATAATTTTCACAAAAGTCTAAGCCATAATCAGTTTTTTAAATTTTATTTCGGGAATCCGTAGGAGTTTTCAGACAAAATATATCTACTTATACCAGTTTTTAAGACTGATTTTAGTCTACAGTATAGAAATAATTTTAATTTCGTTCAATAGTTTTTTCATAATGCTGGGATTTTGATTTCAGTTATACTGACATCGATATCTCTGACGGAGCGTTCCGAAGAAAATGGCTAATTGTTGATAAGTCGGCATCGCACATCGTTCAATGGGTGCGTTCCTGGAATGCTCGTAAAGCAAGTCTAACTAAATCAATGCAGGTTATTGTGAATTGGAGCAGCACTGATTGTTGTAGTAAGCTAGCCTTTAATCTTTATATTACTACACTGCTAACACAAAAGGCGACATTGGGCGACATATATAATTTTGCGACATTTTTAAATTAAATTAACTATTTTTTTGTGATTTCCGATCAATGTGTTCCTAACTTACTGATCGGAAATAACAAAAAATCATAATTCGATATAGATCAGAATATTACCATTGTAGAATGCAGCCATCGTGTCTACAGATAAATGAGAATATTACTATGTAAGAAACAATACCCCACAAAAATCATAGGTATATGCAAATATACCGAAATTGTAGAAAATAAATGAACAATTTCAAAGTAACTCTGTTTATCTTTCCTACATTCATGATATCATAAATATATCTACAACGCAAAATGACTCATGTTAAGACCGTGTGTTGCTTTTACAACATGTCTATTCATAAAATACTATCTAAATAATAGTAGACCTCAAAAAGTCTAAGTACTTGAGTAATTTATAGAAAAATCTAAAAAGTGCTAAAGTTTACCCACATATCTACACCCACTACAAACTGCCAAGTATATGACGTAATAGCAAGTGGGCGATAATATTATTGACATTCATTATTCCAGCGACCATCGGTTCGCGACGCTTCGCATCTGTCGTAGCCTCCAGTAGGCATCGATCCAATTCGCGGATCGAATAATATTGACCTTGATGCACACAAATGGCCAACTAAAGCCAGGAAATGTCACGTAGAAAATAATCATTGAACGAAAGTTGTTTCAATTTCGTTGGCCTCGATTTCGCATTCGCAAGCGTGACTCGGGTAGTTCCGTCACAGAATCGCTTGAGCAAGCCAATGTTTACAAACAAACTGCCAACACAACAGAATCGAATGACGGATGAACAAACTGATCATGACCAAATGAATACAGGTCAGTAAAATCACGCACGTGTCGTCTTCATAGGATAAAGAAAAAAATAATAAAAAAATGACTTCTAAACTCCATGTCAAAAATTACTGAACTGATTTTGGAGAAACGCGCACTGTTCCCTAAATTGGAAAAAGATAATTTGCTATCTTACTTATCATAGCTTAAGAGATATGCGTGGGCAAACATACAAAAATAAAAACCTACACTTATAAAATTTGCTGTTATAGATATAGTCTAACGGATATGGGTACAATAGTGCGCAAATATTATAAGAAGGTAGCTACGTAAATACTTGTACATAGGGGTCCAATTGATAACCTCCTTTTTGAAGTCTGTTTGCAAGAGTAAAAAAAACCTATTTTAAATACATGCGAGAAAGTATTATGTAATTTGTATTTTAATTAAAGCATAGCATATATTTTGCCCAACCGTGCATACGAGTATTAGTTGCTAGTTACTAAGATATACATGCGGGGAAATCATTTGGAATTTTTATCCTGCAGGCAGCATGCTTGTCATTAACCTTCCTTTTGTACTTATGCTTTTATTCTTTATTCTCCCTGACGACATCCATAGCATGCATGGAAGTAGGAATACTTTTTTAATCTACAACAGCATGATACGGACTGCTCATATTGTAAGCCGAACTCCTCACGTCACCAGGTTCATCATAAAGTGCACTGTTACTTATCTAACCTTACATACTTTCGATATTTTCCAATGTATTTCCACTCCACAGCAGTTCGCCATAAATTAAAGTTTATAGTTTCTTAGAATTTATCGATACAGAATATCGCTATTCACCGCCGACTCATTACTAAACTAGGAGTCTCTTTTTGAAGAGGCGAGTCACCATAGAATTGATGCATGATCAGTAAATATTCGTAACGTTACTTCTCAACAGCTTCATCAATTTAGGACAAGAAGTAGAATAATCTAATCGTCACTCCTTGCAGCGAATGTCTCGTGCGTGAGTCAATTAGCCAAGAGTCACGCTAGTTCAGTAAGGGTCAAATATTTAATGACATCTAAACAGCTCGTTACTTTTAATTCTTAGACAACAGTACTGTCTGTTGTATAGTGAATCTTAACTGCATGAATAAACTTAAAGACAAAATCCCTTGTTAAAAAACCTTTCTTCAAAGAAATGGGTAACAAGCCTTAAATATACGCCTTGATGTACGTTATTACCTCTAATGCACGTCGTTATTTTCAGATTACGTTTCTCCCATGACCCGTTTTCTCGGCCACAGCGTCCGAGGAAAATAAAGAGAACAAGAGACTATGCGCGACCTCCCGAAATAGCCAACTGTTTAGCAGCAGATAAATATAAACAGCAGTAAACGCGATTAAAGCGTGACATAATGTCCGCCAGCGTGATAACGTCCTTCAGTTTTGAAGCAGATCGCCGTGTTATCGTGTTGTATACTTGTATCTATTGGTATAACACGCTGTAATTTGAGTATTCTACCTTATATAGTAGCTGCTTAGGTTTCAACGAACTTAAAGATGCATAGATGTAATTTTTTTCATCGTTGGAGACGTGTTCGATTTTAATAACTGTAATGGTCATAAGGATTATACTCTTTTAAAAATTTACGAGGATCCGTGCTCTTTCAGCCATGTCTGAACTGTAAGATTTAGATATCCTTCGAGCAAGATTAATTATACTTCGAGTTTCACGCTGTCTGAAGAAATCAAATCTCCAAATTATGTGGTGAATGTGTAGGCGTTTTATACATTATTACGATAAAGAATTTTAGAGCATTGTCTGATTGACGGTCGGTTCCAATACCAGTTTTAATTATTAGCTGATGAGCTAACAAATCCTAAAATAAGAATGACTTTAGGTAAGTGACTAAGCAAATTAATATTCAGACCGATTTATGTTTCTATATAAAATGTCAGCGAATAGATATAATATGCAATTTAATGCTAACCTGTTTTCCTAGGTATTTAAAGTGAGCTTAACACCATTCTAAACGGCGCTCATTTTTCCCATATTATGTATGCGAACAAGAAAACAATGAATAGACGCCACAGCTGCACAGATCTCTATTTATAAGTATTTATGTCGGCAGGTGTTTATATCCCCGAATGAAAGCTTCACAAACACTCATCAGCCATCAAAACCATTACCAAAATTTTAAATTTAAAGTTTTCTTTGTGCCAGTCTATATATATATCATATAACTAAGCAAGTAGGGACCTAAGTATATAAAATATTATTGGGAGATGGTTTTTTTATTTAATGTGGATACAGTAAAGTAAGCAAGTAGTACATTATGATACGAGTATCATACGACGTTTTTCAATACATTTGTGATTACCTTAAACTAAAACAAGATTGAAGATCAGGAAATAAGGAATTTATAAAAGTTAGGAACTAAAGCAGTTTGTAAAAATACATTTATAATAATCAGGAACATTTACTCAGGTTTATTTTCTCCAAAAAGTACATTGATTACCTTCTTCTTTTCGAATTCGGTTAAAAAATCACATCTCACGAATCAGAAAAAAGTTTTCATGCTGAACTTGAAACTTTTTGCTCGGATTCTATGAAAATGTTTAAATTTTGCATCTGTGGCATTGAACGGTTGTGATTGGTGTAAAGTAAAAAGCACTAGTGCCGTAAAATCTTCGAGCAACACGGCCTCCGTACCGGACGGAGGGAGTGGGCAAAGCGACAATTTACTATGACAATTTTTCTGGCGTTTTTTGCGGGGGGAAATGTGCACACAAGTTTAGTTCCGCACACCTACATACAAAACTTAAACTGTCACTTGATAGTAATTATGACATTGTCACAAAAATGACATAAAAAAGAAAAAATAATTTGTGTACAGATGAGTCACACACAACTAACACATAGACGTGCATATGCCTAATTTTGCTTGTACCTTGACAGAGGGGAATGCAGCGTATGGCTACTCCCTTCCGTGTTGCTCGAAGCGTAAAATACATCATAACGATACAGATTTCGATGACATAAGAACCGTATTATTAGCAAATGTATTGAAAAATAAGTTATAGGTTTTATATCGTAGGTAGAGCTAACAACTGAATCGATCTGATCGATGAAATATATATCGGCCATCAAGTTCATTTGTGGGCAGTAGGTAGGTACACATATGTATAATTTATAAAGCCTGCTGCTGTTCTTCCGATTTTAAAACATGTAACATTTAATCTCAGAATAAATATTGTACAATATGGAAAAAAACCGGCCATGTACGAGTCGGACTCGCGCACGAAGGGTTCCGTACCAGAAAAATCTAGTTAATTAAACACTTGTTGTATGGGAGCCCTTCCTAAATACTGATTTTATTTTATTTTAAGTATTTATTTTTATTAATATCGAGCAAAAAAAAACTGGCCAAGTGCGTGTCGGGCCACGCGCAGTGTAGGGTTCCGTAGTTGCGAATGACAAGTTTGAGTTCACACTGTTCACACTCACAGTTTAACGACCAAAAATATCTAACAATGAAAATTGTATGGAATTTTACATTTTCGAATACATTGTAATGCCTTGCCCCCCTTAATTATTATTTTGATTTTAGTATTTGTTGTTGTAGCCACAATAAAAATACTAATCTGTGTAAATTTCAACTGTCTAGCCATTACGGTTCTTGAGATCTAGCTCAGGCAGTGGTAGCCATGAAAAAGGGCTAAAATATCACGTTTTTTTTGTATGGGAGCCCCCCTTAATTATTATTATTATTTTGTTTCTAGTATTTTTTGTTATAGCGGCAAAAGAAATACATAATCTGTAAAAATTTCAACTGTCTAGCTATTACGGTTCTTGAGATACAGCCTGGTGGCAGACAGACGGACGGACAGCGAAGTCTTAGTAATAGATTCCAGTTTTTACCCTTTGGGTACGGAACCCTAACTAGCTAAGTGCAAGGACTCGGACTCGCTCACTGAGTGTTCCGTACAGTATTGATTCAAGTGGTTACTTTTACTTACCTACTACCTCTTTTAAAAGATTTAGACGCTGCGCTTAACTTCCAGAGACTGTGTTAAAAATAAAGTAAGCGCTTCATGTCTCTCACTAAATTGCTTTCATAGATTTCCAAACTTTAAGAAATGGAATGGAAAATTAAGAAATATTAGTTAGATTTTTCCATCCGACAATCGGACAGTGTCCTTAGATGTACGGGTATTTGGTATTTTCTTTTAGGACTTCTTGGTAATATTCTTTCGCAGAAGAATCAGCGAAATGTGAAGAAGATGATGCCATGCCATAGACGAGATCTTAGTCAGTTTATAGGGTTGTAAAAATAAATTATCATATATACCTAATCGCAATACATATATCTCCATTATAATCGCTGACCAAATCGTTCTTATTTCTTACTAATGTACTTAGATTTTTGAGATAAATATAAAAAAATAAACCAGACCACCACCAAACCAGAGTAAATTATAAAAATAAACCAAATTAAAATTACACAATAAGAAAATGCCCGGCTGAAAAGGTATTTATTACCTATGCTATGAATGCTTGCTTGCTACGTTTCCTCTTTGAATCGCAATGGATATTTTTGAGCCAGGTACCAACAGGAGTGGTGTTCATATCCTCGGTCCATCAAACGGCGTCTTTCCTCTCTCGCTGATAAAATTTTATGCCTAGATTTTTGTGTGATTAAGGGATAGCTAGGAGCTTTTTCGTTGCAATTTCTCTTAAAATCTTGTTTTTTTTTTCATCGTAGTTGTAATGAGTCTCTTATTATTATTTTTTAAACTAAACACTGCAATCGGATTGCAAGCATATCGGACGTCTTTTGCCAGCTTTATGGTCACAATACCTCATGAATCTTAACTTGGTGAGAACTAAGTTAAAAATCCATGGCGTCTCACTGCCGATGCCGCCGGCGGTGTTGCGGCCGCGACCACATGTCGATGGCAGAACTACTTTCATTTCGTCGTCAGCTTTCACTCGTCGCTCTCAAAAGTTACGAATGCAAAATTTTAATCGTCTGTTGATATGTTCATACGAGTTTACAAATATGAAAGTGAATCTAACTTTCGTAATTTTTATAACACTACATATCAGAGGTGGACGCATATGAACCTAAAGCTAATTAAATAGCGAATAAACAAATCGAAACATATTTCGCTTCGTTTAAGTTATTTTTCAATTTACCCAAAGGGAAATTGAACTTTTTTTCTGCGTCAGTGCATTTGAAATGGAACATTCTGTTACCAAAATGTTGCTTACTCAATTAGCTACAACGAAGCGTTTGATGAATCAAGTAAAAATTGTGAGGTAAGAATGTTAAGTATTAATATTTTCCAAATTCTAAGCATATATAAAAACATCTAACTATGTACTTATCATGCTAGACGCCAAACCCAATTTACAAAGTTTGGCATAAACAAAACTTTAAAGAAAGTTTCAGATAAACAAATTTAGTCTAGGACAAAGTGATTTTGAATATTTATTCAAATATTTGTTGTAGCTTTTGCTCCTGCACTCTGGGTGACTCGAAAAGGTAGTCAATTTTGAGATTCAAGATGACAGACACCAATAGTCATACAAATTCAATATGGATGTCGTTTTCGAGTATTTTGGGAGAGAATAGGTAGGTCTCGAAAATCATGTCGTCTTGGGATCCTAGATAGCGGTTACCTATTTTGAACTATTGTCATGAAAATTTGATTTCGATGTATTTTTAAGTTCTGGTGTCTAAAATGATGTTCATTTTTGATTATTTAAAGGTTTTTACAGCAAATTAAACATGAAAACCTATAATGAAATAAAACCATTAGCCAATGATAGAGAAATCTGGAAATCACTCCACTGCCTGGAGTATGGCTTTTTAATAAGAATTAGATGGTGGATGCCCACATGTAATGAAAATTCGACATGGGTTTCGTTTTCACAATATAAATCAATTCATCAAAATGGCGGATACCAGCCATTTTAATGATAATTGGATATAGGTGTTGTGTACGAGGGTAAAGGATGTCAATTTAGGGTTCTAAGACAGCGAACGGGACTTATTATAAAAAAAATCTTCTAAAATCATGTCAATATTGAGATCCAAGATGGCGGAAATCACTTGTTATGAAAAAATCTCGAAAGTTATGCCAATTTTGAGATCCTAGGCAGCGGTCACTATTTTTCCTATCTACTTGAACTTGGCTTTGACTCGAAAAGAATAAAAAAAACCTCCTTGGAAAATAAACATAAAACTTAACTACGGGAAGGAATGTTGACCGTAACATCCAAGTATAAAATTATCGTCAAGGTATGTATGTACATATAGGTTTGTCTATATGTATTACATTTCTAACTTTGCGATAAAGCCCTGGACCTGTGGAGTTGTTCCTTCTTAATTTTATAACTATTAACCTACATGCTTACAAGGGCAATAAAACTAAGAAATTATTGTACAAGTCTAATTCACTGGCATCGTGGTCGTAATATTAATACGCGCTCGCGGATATTCATAGACTTATTACGTAAACTCTGCAAGTAAGTACTTTAAGTACCAGAAACACGGAGTCATGATTCCATAAAGTGCTCGACGAGAAAGGCCGACTCGGTAACGTTTATTGTCCAAGACGCCTGAGCGCCTGACTGCCTATTAGCAATATTATAGGTTCTTACAATAAACAATGTCACCTTTTTGGCTGCAGATGTGATAGTAATATTTAAAGAAAAATGTGTTTAGGTAACACAAATTAGCCGAATAAAAAACCCCGCAACTCAACAACTTCCTCTCTGCTGTCGGTGTCCTTTTTCCCGTTTCACTTGAGGTCGGCTCTATCTCTGCTAACTCTACTTATACTTTTGGCAATTCTATTCTAAGTCTTTGAATTCCCTTTTTTGAATATCATGTGAAAGGGAGATGTCCTGACCTATGTTTCGTTTTAAACCAACAAGTCGTGACGTGAGATAGGTGTTATTACCTATTTACAAAGATGTAAATTATTTTACATTTCATTTGAACAACACGACCACCCATAAGACAATTTGCTTATTCCACTAATCTTATCTATACCTCATAGGTTCAGTTGGTCTCGTCTAAACTTAACAGAACTCAGGCAGATTCTTTATTAGGGGTCTCTTTTTTTTATCCTCCGTTGATGGAACTAAAAAAGACCTGATGATGAAGATGATGATGGAACTGAATAGAATAGAACTATGTTGCAATTTGTTCGTCGACTTCAGATAAGTTTAACTATATTTACCTAGAAACACATAATAACACTAATAACCGAAATTGTAATAATTCTATTACGTTTTAGTTAATAATGTTATTTTTTACGGTCATGGAGCTACAAAATACATGAAATGTTTCATGGCATTTTAAAATACCACATCGCAAAGTGCCATTGCGATTAATCTTATCGGTCAAACTAAGCGGGCAGAGGTCAATGAATTCAAACTCACTCTATGTGACTCTATAGTGTGCATTCATTGTTAGGTCAATTAACTGACTTGTCTGACCTACTCATATGTGCTTATAAGTAACATTCTATTCTTAAAGTTTCGAAATCTTTGCTTAATGATAGCCATCAATGTTTTATTTTGTATGGCTATATCGTTATATTTTTACAAGAAGTACTTAAGTAGTGATTAGTCTAGGTTAATCATGCTTCTAACATGATTAATTAACTTACAAAAATCATAGCAATAAAAATAATATAAAGTACTGAAAAAAACGAAATACCGTGTGCAATAAATGTGACTCATAAATTATATAATTACATAAAATGCATGAAATTAAATCGTTTGTTACTAAAAATCATTAATTTAATGCATTCTGTTCGTAAAAGTGAAAGTTCTGCATGTATAAATTAAATCAAGAACCTACGAAATTCGAGGATTTAAATGGCAATCATGTGTGAGCACTAAATGGTCACTACAGTAGAGTTGCACCACTGATCGATACACACACGGTGAATAGCAACACACATTTCCAGGTCAGGTATGGCCATCCGTGCCCCGGGCCGTCCATGTCCGTTTTCCCGTCAGGCCCGGGCCGTACGGGATGTGTTCACACATATCAGGGAAGTCAATGGCAGTGTAATCCACAGGTGTAATGTAATCATTGTCCGTCAAGACAGACGTCGCCGAGGTAAAAATTTGATGGCCGGGCGGTCACCGGGATACTGACGGCCCGGCCCTTAACTGTGTTATCGAATTCATACAAATTGTATGTACCTAATCGATTTTCCTTCGAACCGGCCGGGTTCCGTAAGGGACGGGAAATGTGTGTATAGTTTAGAGCATCAAGTATCTCAATCTCGAATGACCTTCTTAAATTATTGTATGAATAATAAGAACATAAATACCGTAAATACGAGATAATTTGAGATTTCTGCACCGTTCTGTTTCGAATCTAGTCTAAATTTTAGGATCCCATCGACTTTCTAACTATCTCTAGTTAGCAACTAATAGGATTAATTAAATTCTTTTGGTGAAGTTAATCTTTTAGGTTAGTACCTATCCTACCTATATAAACCACAATGGGCTCATAAGGTAATTAAATTAATTAAGTAGACTTTATTACTGTATCTACTGTAGTCGCGAAAGGTATACGAAAATCAACGGTGTTCTAATGGCGTTGAAGTCTACTGAGGTACCTACATACTTACTTATCTTAATTGCATTCAAGTCAAGCAGTAAGTATTGTATAATACAATCTATCTTTAGTAAATATCTCTACAATGCGTTATTTTTACATTCTTTATGTATAAGATACCCAGTACCTCCTAGAAAAGATATTCCGTGACCATTGTTAAAGGCTGCAACGTAAAACATTATCGCAGTATCTGTGAATGCCTTGTACGAATATAACCTTGCAAGGATAAAACGACACAGCAGGGCGACTGATGATGTCAGCTTTGGAGGCAGCCAGTCGTAGGCGAACAGCACACGCCTAATTCCAATTTGTGACGAAATCTATACAATTTGATTGTAACTTTACGGGTACAATAGGTAACTATTACTTAAATTAATTAAACATTGCGTCAAATGAAGTAATTAAAACTTGTCTAAGTAACTATTTATGTAATTAAATGACAGACCTAATTAATTATCATTTACAGCTAGGTTGGCATACCATATTTACATATTAACAGAGTTTGACAAAGGTAAGTATCGACATAATGTATTCCTAACAACTGCAGCGCGTACCGATAGCAATCCTGGATATACCGATAGATTAATCCGGTAAGCCGGACCTAAAGGATTTAAGCTTCACAAGGGCGAAAAAGAATGCGCTAACCTCGCTACATTCGTGCATTTTCAAAGCACCAAATTTTTGGATAAACTATACTTAGATCCCGGAAGATATTCCCAAAGAAATGGCCATGACTTGGGTAATACTGGGCTAAAAAAAGTTGTACAATAATTAGTGTTGTAAAACTTTTGTTGCACCTCATGAATTTTATCGACGTTTGATGTGTGGCCGTCAACGCGGCTAACATGAGTTAGTACCTACATTTAATTTGTGGCTAACATCCTTGAATTTCATCCTCGACAATCAGCACTGGCTGTACTTTTCTCAGGCTGCTACTGATACTACACTACTGCTAGTCCCCACGATGGTATTACTGACTGACCATCACGTCAAAAACTCAACGATACCAGGAAATCAACAAAATGGTCACTTTTTTACAAATACGTAAACCTAAGTTCAAACTTACTTAGGTATATCCCACCTAAAGGCAAATATTAAGGTACCTAATTCTCTCCGTTTTTAGGGTTCCGTAGTAAACTAGGAACCCTTATAGTTTCGCCATGTCTGTCTGTCTGTCTGTCTGTCTGTCTGTCTGTCTGTCCGTCCGCGGTTTTACTCAGAGACTATAAGTACTAGAAAGCTGTAATTTGGTATGAGTGTGTATATTAATCATGGCAAAAAAGTCGTAGAATAAAATCTTGAAAAAAATTTTTTTTTGGGTACCATACAAGTAAAGTGGAGGAGTATTTTTTTTTCTCTATTTACCCATCGTGTGGGGTATCGTTAAAAAGGTCTTTGAAAAATATTGTGAGGTTGACAACACCATTTTTCGATTTAGGGATCCGTTTCCGAAATATTTGGTTTTAAAGTGCAAAATTTTGTTAGAGGTACGTGTCCCCCCCCCCCCCCCTCTATCTGCTAAACGGTTATATATGGATACGTGAAAAAAATTACAGCAGTAGTATATATACTGAAGTTGAAAGGAAAACTATCAGAGCTAGGTACTAAGTGCAAACTAAAAAGTTATAGGCAACCAACTTATAAAATGTACTGGAAAATGTAAAATTTCATACAAGCTTCATTGTTAGATGTTTTTGGTCGTTAAACTGTGAGGTGCGAGTGTAAACAGTGTGAACTCAAAGTTATCATTCGCAACTACGGAACCCTACACTGCGCGTGGCCCGACACGCACTTGGCCGGTTTTTACATACTAAAAGCAAGTAGGTTCTTATTAAAAAAATAATAAATGAATGGGACAACTCACACAAAGTGAGCTAGCCCCAGAGTAAATTGCGAAGTTGGGTCGTAGAATACAAACTCAACAATACTATATTCTATAACAGATATAGGTATGTATGTATAATGGATAAAAATCCAAGACCCAGGCCAATCTGAAAAAGATCATTTTCCATCTTGACCTGGCCGGAGATCGAACCCGGAACCACTCATGTCGCAGGCTAGCGTGTTAACCACGGAGACTGCACAAATATTGTACTTAGGTACATATAAGTAGTTGACTAGGCATTTTGTAAATTTTTCGATATTCCGGGTTCTAGGAAGAATGTCGCGTCGGCAACACAAACAGGTTTTGGTTTATCGTACACCGCAGCCTACGTGTCTTTAATATAATTACAGATGACGAGCTAATGAATTAGCACATATAAGTGAGGAAGTGTGTAGCACAATAATCTGAAAGTATAGTTAAAGTTACTTTATAACAACTTACCAATTCAATAACTTTCAGTATACCAGGCGGCGTTTTGAAGTAATCCATGTTGATCTTGATCCATTCCAAAGCACCTCCTTGCTGCTGCTGCGGCGGCGCGTTTGGCTTGTTGTGATCTACGGTCACTACAGTTTCGGGAGCCATCATCCTCTGTTATTTTTCCTGGCGCTAATAAAATATTGTTCCCTTCTGGTGTAATTACGAGCACAAACACAGTAAGCTAACTTATTACACAGTGAATTCGGTGCACATTTTTATCCGGTGGCGAGCGTAGCTTAGTCCGTGTGGCGCGCAACTGTCGAAGCGAAACACGGAGTGGCGGGGCTCGAGACCACGAGAATAGTGATGAAGGCGTTGCTTCGTCAGCGCGCCGCGAGCGGCTGCTTGCTGCCGACTAGGTACCTACCTGCTCCGCCTTGAAAAACAAAATCGAACTCTCAGTTTTGCTGATAAAGTACATTACTGGATGCCGTGGTCTATTATTGTCAACACAGTTGGCTCTCTAAAAAATGCAATAACTTAAACACGATACCCAACACAAATCCACACTACTTAAGTATTTTATTGTAGATAGTAAAAACTTTTTAAATAACCATTCGTAAAGCGGTAGGTATTATACCTACCTATTATAATAAACGATACTTTTTGCTATGAACTGAAATTTCCTTTAAATAAATATAATTATTTTTAACAAAAAAGTAAAACCGACTTCAACCGAGCTTCAACGTAAATGTACAAACACAAACTATATAGAGATACTGATGTACAAACTGGAACTTAAAATTAGGGTTTAGTGGGTGTGGTAGTTCAATCAAAATAGAGGAACAACGTCGTCATCGACTTGTCTTGATTTGCGAAAAATTCAACAGAAATAAAATCAAACCAAATGGTATACTAAAACAATTTTTTTGGTTTTTGTTGATTTTTTCTATAGGCACTGGATACATTTCGATAAAAATATTATAGGACCACCTTTGAAGTTCAATCAAAACAGAGGAGTAACGTTCTCATCATCATCATCTTGATTTGCATAAGAATAAAATACAAATAAGTTTAAACCGAACGGCATACTCTTACAATGTTTTTTGGGTTTTTGTTTATTTTTTCAAAAAGTGCTCAATACATTGCGATAAAAATTTTATGGGACTATCTCGGGAGCATTACCTATCGAACAAAAAAAGAATCACTAAAATCGATCCATAATTGACTGAGTAATCGCACTGACGTAACATACATACAAAAACATACAAGCGAATTTAGAACCTCCTCCTTTTTTGAAGTCGGTTAAAAATGTAAATTTATTACTGCTTTCTTGGTTTTTTCTTTCATTCTAATATATTAAAAATATATTCGATCGAATGAAGCTAAACTTGCAGTATTTTGTTTCATTCCATATTCATCTTGATTGACGATTAACGCCTGCTTAAATATAAAAGCAAACTTTTAAGATTTCAGCAAACTAAACTTCTTTTCGGAAACTAAAATGTGCAAGTTTAGTTTACATTTTAGTTAGTTAGGTACTAGACCAAGCAACTTGTTCGCGCGGGCGCGTATAATTCGAACCTTGTATGGAAAAAGCGAATTCACAGAAAACTCATGATTTTATAAATCAAAATTGGAGGACCTAATTTCCCTTTTCGAAACATATACCTAATTATAATAGTACCTATAGTCTTCGATCATACATTTCTGAGTATATTGGAGTGCTCTGAGACATAAAAATTGCAAACCTTGGAAACCCGCCCACTTCCTCTTCAAAGAGCTAATCCGCTGGGCTATGTCGGTGACCTTGGTTCTACTACGGATGTCCTCGTTTCTGATTCGATCTCGCTGAGAAACACCGAGCATAGCCCTCTCCATAGCTCTTTGCGCTCAAAGAAAGCTCAAGGTTAGAAAGCTCAAGGTCGCTACCTTGAGCTTTCTTAAAGGCCCATAGTAAGGGACCACGTTTCAGACCCGTAAGTCATCACTGGTAACACACATTGGTCGACGACTTTTGACTTAAGGCACTGAGGTAGTTTGGACGAGAAGACACTGCGGAGTTTCTCGAACGCTGCCCAGCCGAGTCGGATTCGACGAAAGACCTCGTCCTTGAAACTGGAGCTTCGGACCTGGATCAATTGACCCAAGTAGATGTAGGTACTTACTGCTCTACGGGTTCAATGGTGAAATTTCCAACAATCACTAGTGAAGGCGCAAAATGGACATTCGACATTATTTTCGTCTTGTCCATGTTCATTTTAAGGCCCACTTGTTGGGAAACTTCATTGAGGTCGCATTGACCATAGAGGTACTTAGATCCTCTAGCGACTCCGCCATGACGACTATGTCGTTAGCAAAGAGCTTGAGGAGGAGCTTTCCAGGAGCTTGAAGGTATAAGCACTTCAAACTTCAACACTTCGATATACCGATAGGCAATACGGCATCGCTGGAGTGACCTAAGCACAGCCCATGTTTCGATCGAATCGAATGCTTGCTCATAGTCCACAAACGCCAAGCATCACTATGCTTGTCTGGTGATACCTACTCTTCGGTCTTCTGTACAACCTGCCGCAGCGTATGGATGTGGTCTATTGTACTATAGCCTTTTCGGAAACCGGCTTCTTCGGGGGCTGGAAGGCATCGAGCCTGTTTGTGAGACGATTCGTGATTACCCTCGAAAACAGCTTACAAACGTGGCTCGGGAGCGTGATACGTCTATAGTTCTTTAGAAGGGCGTTATCACCCTTCTTGAAGAATACCACCACCACGCCTCTATGCAATGCTTCTGGCGTCACGCCCTCGAGCAGAACGGAATTAAAGACCCCTCTGAAAGACTCAGTGCCGGCGTTCCGCCCGCTTTCAGAAGCTCTGCTGTGATTCCGTCCTCGTCCGGCGCCTTGCTGTTTTTGAGCTGTTTGAGGGCAATCCTATATCGTACAGGCTGATGTCCGGGATGTCTTCGGTATAGGTACCTAGTGTCGGGTCAGTTTAGCCCTAGGATCTTTGGCCAAACTTACACTGGGTTTGGCTATTGACGTATACAGCCGTCCAACTTTTGTAAAACCTCTCGATCTCTCCCATCACCGCCCTCGTCGAAACCACGCCGCCGTCTTCCTTCTTCAGCTTAGTCAATCGTCTCTGCCCAATAGATTCCATCCTTGCGAACACTTTGGAGCCTTCGTTTTGCTCAATCGTCTCCTTAATACGCTCGGTATTAAAGGAGCGAATGTCGTATCGCAAGGATTTCTTCTGGATTCGTCATTGAGCTGCCAATGTACGTCCGCGTCTTCGTAGGTCTGCAGCGGTATGGATCGTCGCATGGCCATCAAATTCAGGGTCTGGGGAGAGATTTTTTGAGGTTTGTTTTTGGGGCGGGACCTCAAAACTTTGACCCCACCGCCTGGACAGTGTCTACAAACAAACCCATCGTTTAACTCGTCCACTGTAACACAATCCTTTAGGCAATCGAAGCGATTTGAGAGTTCCTGTTGGAAACTGTCGACATTTTGGATATGGGCCGGTGTTGGTCGTAGCGTAGACTTCAAGCGAGTCCTCTCTCGTCTGAGATTGATATTCACGATGACTCTTACGATTCGGTGATCACTACCGATTTTAATCTTGTTGATCAGAGACATCGTTGAATATTTGTCTCCAGGTCCACATGATAAAGTCTATCTCGTTTTTAACAGGGTATTTTCTGCTACGGCGCATCCAAGTCCATTCTCTATAAGGCGGCTTTTTGAAAAAAGAGATCATCGCAAAGAGTCCCTCTTCCTCCAGAAAATCAGCCAGCCTATGACCCCTGTCATTCCGGAATCCATATCCAAATTGTCCCACTCTGGACTCTCCATCGCTCCGCTTACCAAGAATTTCTGTTTTTAACACGCTTTTATTAGCTTCACTACTTGTACCTATGCAAGAAAATCTTGGAATCTTAATTTGACCCACTTCCCGGTCTTCGATTAGGATGAAATTTTGCACACGATCTGAGTTCTGATGCATGAATAGCGTGTAAAAAGCGTGTTAAAAGTTTTTAAACTAATTATTAGTAATCAATTGTTGTTATAGCAACAGAAATACCTACATCTGTGAAATTAGCACGGTTCTTGAGATGTACGGCCTTGTGACAGACAGATTGTTGGAACGACATCCTAGTCTCAGTAATAGGGTCTCGTTTATACCCTCTGGGTACAGCACCCTAAAAACTTTCCATAGAAAATTCTTCCACGAACTGGTCTGGGAGAAAAGAAAAAACGTAGAATGTACCAACTGATTCTCTGCCCGCGCAGAACGTAAAAGCTGATCGACGGAATTGGCACCAGGAATCATGTCAATAGGCGAAGCAGCTTGCAACAACCCATCACTATTTTGATTCCGTTCTCACGTATAAGCCCACCAACATGCTTAACGCAGCCTTAAGTTAAAAGTTTTGGACGTGGACTCTGTCTACCTCGCAAGGGAAAAAGACGTGATAGTATCATATTATATAATTTGTATAGAAAATTGACAGCAGATTGGTGAATTTGTATGGAGGGTCAAATCCCAATCCCAACTAGGTATTATAAATGCGAAAGTGAGTCTGTTTGTTTGTTACGCTTTCACGCCGTATCGACTGCGCCGATCATCATGAAATTTTGCATACACATAGGTCAGTGCCCACTGAGGACATATGCTATGTATCACGCGGGCATAGCCGCGGGTAACAGCTAGTATTTTTATATTTTTCACTTTTGCAGTTCTATTTATTCTTTTCTGATACCGATATTGAAATATGCTTGGCAACACTGAGTTATGTTGGGTTCTTTGTTTTAGACCATGGAGATAATATATATGTACTGACGATAGTGTTGTCGCCGCGGTGGAAACGCGTGAATTTTAAATAATAAACCTGTTATTTACCTTCTTTTTAACATGCATGAGTTCGGAATAATTCCATACTCTGTTATTAGTCTATCATAATTAATTAAACTGGAAACATTGATTATTGAATAACCGCCATTGTGATATCACCCCACCTTATGGAGGGGTGTCCCCTCTATTGAATCTTCTTTAAAACAGTAACGGATAAAAAATCACTCATTCGTGTTTCGTCGGTGATCTTGAGTAGTTGTTATATACAAATTGTCACGTACAAGTCTATCTTGATTAAATAAGGAAATGATGGATAAGTATATACTTTGTATTAGGGATTTAAAATATAATTGTGTTAATTAAACGGTGCTTTGAATATAAACAACTGTATGAAACTTACCTGTGTTATTTATTGAATTATATATGATTGGACGCTAATGTTGTTTCTATATTTTAGTAAACCTTACATCAGAAGTGTGCCGTAATACCTAGCCCGATGCCGCAAAGCCAAAAGAGAATGTGAGAAAAGTGGAGCAAGCGAAGGGTCTCAACTAATAACTTCGGTCCTTCGTTAATGAGCAGCGTAGTTTGGATGGTAAAAGTATATAGAAGTGGAGGTGCGCCCAGCGCGCGTCTCCAGTAGTAAGCAAACATGTTTTTTAAATGCCTGGTAAACGATATTGAAATGTGGATTTGTATGGTGGGAACAAATGCTAGTGAGCCGATCGAGTTCGCAATAAAAACAAAAATGTTAAATACATATAAATGTTGGTACAATTCGCTTAAAATTAAAGCTGGTGGACTATCAAGAAAATTTTGG
Organism: Rhodophaea formosa; assembly: GCA_963082605.1. Classification (NCBI taxonomy): domain Eukaryota; kingdom Metazoa; phylum Arthropoda; class Insecta; order Lepidoptera; family Pyralidae; genus Rhodophaea; species Rhodophaea formosa. The sequence goes on from OY720209.1 coordinate 11,651,662, forward strand.
GTGGCCAATCTTATTTTTACTTCAATTAGTAGGCTGCGCTTTATTGATTCTTATTTACTCTAACCTATTAATCTTCAACAATACTGATAAAATGAGTCAAACTGTATCTACGGGTCCCATAAATACAAGTGCTAAGTAGTTCAAATATTAAGAGTTTTGTTGTGGCAAACCTAGCAAAAAAAAGAAAAAAATCTTACATTTAATCAGGAATATGTGGCTTGCAATTCGTATAACAGATATAGCCGTCAAGAAACAGTTTAGTGATTCAAGATTGAAGTTAAAAAAAGGATTTTGAGGTTTAATTTATTGTAGATATTACCTCTAATAATATATTATTTTATACATATTGAGTTTAATGAGTATAAAACTGTTAATGCCGTGTGGTTCCTGGCAGAGTGGAGTGGGACAGCTTTGGGTCTTCCCGTGAATGTCATGGACGCATAGCAGAAGAATAGAAGCATCAAAGATGCCTCTCCCGCCCATCTGGCTGGCGTGGAGAGTATGGGCCGAGTACTCGGACTGCTTTAGCTAATGTATGGCTCTGATGGTGCAGCGAGGGTCATGCTCATATAATGGAGACTGACAGGGACCTGATGATGATGATACTTTTGTTGATATTAGTGGTTGTTCGTTGATGACAAGCCATTTGGCGAACGAATTAGGGTTTAAGTTCCATTTTTAGGGTTCCGTAGTAAACAAGGAACCCTTATAGTTTCGCCATGTCTGTCTGTCTGTCTGTCTGTCTGTCTGTCTGTCCGTCCGTCCGCGGTTTTACGCAGAGACTATAAGTACTAGAAAGCTGTAATTTGGTATGGGTATGTATATTAATCATGGCAAAAAAGTGGTAGAATAAAAACTTGAAAAAAATTTTTTTTTACGGTAGCTCCCATACAAGTAAAGTGGGGCAGTATTTTTTTTTTCTCTATTTACCCATCGTGTGGGGTATCGTAAAATAGGTCTTTCAAAAATATTGTGAGGTTGAGAACACCATTTTTCGATTTAGGGATCCGTTTCCGAAATATTTGGTTTTAAAGTGCGAATTTTCGTTAGAGGTAAGTGTCCCCCCCCTCTATCTGCTAAACGGTTATATATAGATACGTGAAAAAAATTACAGCAGTAGTATATATACTGAAGTTTAAAGGAAAACTATCAGAGCTGAGTACTAAGTACAAACTAAAAAGTTATAGGCAACCAACTTATAAACTGTAAAATTTCATACTATTTTCATTGTTAGATGTTTTTGGTCGTTAAACTGTATGGTGCGAGTGTGAATAGTGTGAACTCAAAGTTGTCATTCACAACTACGGAACCCTACACTGCGCGTGGCCCGACACGCACTTGGCCGGTTTTATATTATTTTTATTAAATTCTTTAGTCTTATTAACGGGGCAGAACTTATTTATTTGTTTACTTCCTAGGAAATATCTGGTTACCTTATAGAAACTTTACCGAAGACAAGTACATGATAAACTCCTGTATTGGAAATATTTGATAATTAGTCATGCATATCACAGGATTTGCAATTTTTACGTTCTGGTTTTAAATTGGACATACGTATAGCGAAGCTACTAATAAAACTATTTGTGTTTGTTCACATTAAATACTTACCTAAATCTGAAAATGAGTGGAACATTATTAGGTTATAAGTAGACTGGAGTTTCGAAAAAAATGGGATAAAGAATGGTGTTAAGATTTTTAAAAATGTTTATGAATCGTTCGTAGTTCAAACGACCGTCGGAGAACTGTTTCGGACTCACAAAAAAAAAACCAATTCAGGAATGTCGCTTATGCCGGTCCAATTTTTATAGTTTAACAAGCAAATAGAAATATATTTTTTAACTGGTAGATTGAGATTCACCACTCATGGGTTCAGTATTTTCAATCTTTTGTCAATACAAAAATATGGTTATGGTTTGCTAGAATAATTGGATAAATACAAAAAAAAAAAATATTATGCATAAATTTCCAGGGACAATATTGTCGTTGTTTACCGTTCCATTGTTTCGATTTGATTACAATTGATGTAGTACCTATTTTATTATTTACTGGTTTTTTTTACGACTTACGCTGAGATTTCATTTACCAGTATTGTTAAAAAAAAATGTGCTACAATAACTGACTACAGATGAACTGTGAGCATTTATCAACAAAACTTAAATTTAATGAATTATGTGACAGTAGAATTTCATATTTTGTACGCGTGTTTGAGTCTAAGTGGTTTTATACCTACGGCGCGACTATTTGGAAACCCAATATAATAATGTTTCAAGTATTCTATCTATCAATCAAGACTGCAGAGCCATGGGAAAATTTGACGGATCGCATTCGTTTCAAAAATAAAGTTTTAAAAATTGAGATCCAGATAAGAAACGTTTATTCGTATTATATATCGAAGAGCTATGGCAGATTTTTAGTGCAGGGCACCAAAAGTGTCTTAAAAACTCATTGCAACCAAAAAAAAAAAACTTATTAATATTTTATACGCTATTCGATATTTAAGTCGTATTTATAATTATCCTGATATATTATTACTCCATCGAGCTTTTTTAGTTTTGGTAATAAAGTATTGTTTGGTGCAAAGATACTAAATACCTAATAATGACATAACCTATAAAACTTCTAAGCATCATATCTAGAAAATCTGGTTTCCTATAAATATGATTTTCTTACCTTTAGAATTGGCAGTATATGTTCTATAAAACAAGGTATATTTCATTCAAAGACGCTAACTTTGGTTCTTAACTAAAAATGATGTATGGAAAGCTGCCGTATATGTGGTCCCAAAAGTAATACGGCTGTACTGGCTAACTAAGGTTCAAATAAAGTTGTTTGCTATATGGACAGCTTTTATGAGACTAATAAAATTAATGAAATACAAAAAAATTGTTTCTAGACGAACTTTTACAGGTCTTACAACACAATGGTTGACAATCGATAAGAAAATAGTTAATTCAAGGAAAGTAGATAATTTACGTTTTAAGTATACGTACAATACGGTTATACACCTAGCAAAGCCTTTGATAATAATTCCTTTTCAATAAGTAAAATTGTTGGTTACAATGAGTGAAATTATATTAGTTGTAACAGATACAGCTGATTGGTTACTGGCGACTGAATTGAAAAATCCTAGTATTTGTTGGATAAAAGAAGTGTAAGTCAGGTTAGGCCGAACTGAATAGAAAAAATATACCACTAATGATTTTTTGTGAGACTGAATACGACAGGCGAAGGGCAGTCCCAAAAAAAAATTACATTTGTCAAAACATCAGGCGTAATCATGACAATTTAAAGACTTTAGGTGTAGATATAAGTAGTATTAAAATAATATCAAAATAATGGGTTCCTAAAATGACAAAAAAAAATGTTTCAGACTTTATAAAACCAGATACATTTCTCATAGCTACCTACGAAAACACCCGGATGCTAATTACATTTTTCTATTAAATTATTGTTTGTTTTTACTAAAAACTATAAAAAAAAAGAAATTGATTTAGTTAAAACATGTTTCTATTTAAAGGTAAAACAGTATAATAACTCAAAAACGTACATTTTTCTCATCGTTCAATATTAACAATTAAGTGCCATTAGTAATAAAATTATAGAAAATCATTGGTAATTTTTGTTTTAAAATAAACAAACAATGGTAATTAAGAGTTGTGACATGATCAGTCAATACCTGGTATTTTTCATCCATACTCGCTTCAAACACCCTTAGATTAGTGCCAGTGGCCTAAATCGCAGTCAATAGAGGAGTGCACGTATTTCTCGTTTCGATAAAGAAAGGCTTCTTTTCACAGTGGCAAGTTTTCAAATTAAGAGCGGCCGCATATTATCAGAAATTTCTGTTAGAAAAATTCTGACGCTCGCCGGAAGGCACTCGCTGCATACATTTTGTATTAGCTCCCGCACACTGTTAGAAAAATTCTAACGGGTCGTCCGTTTCTGATGCCCGCCGGATGGCACCTCAGCCGGACGTCAGAATTTTTTCTGTTAGAAATGGCGGAAGGCGTGTTTTCCATACATTTTGTACTAGGCCCCGCACACTATCAGAAATTCGCGTCAGTTTACCGTCCGCCGCCGTACGCTCCACACGTGTTTGGTCGTATTTTAGGAACCTACGTTTTTGACGAAAATGAGCTTAATTCAAGATTTAATTGCCGATGTGTAAAAATATCCATGTTTGTGGAACGCGATGATGAAAATTACCAGAATAAAATACACAGAGACTTAGATATGGAGCGAATATGCCAAATATTAATTAAGTATTGAAATCCATATTTCAATATCAAGGTTTTTAGGGTTCCAAAGCGTAAAACGGGACCCTAATTACGAGATTTCGATGTCCGTGTGTCACCAGGATGTATCTCATAAACCGTGATTACTATACAGTTAAAATTTTCATAGATGATGTAGGTACTTATTTGCTTTTGCCACTATAACAATAAACACTAGAATCAAAATAAAATAGGTAATAATTAAGGGGTGATCCCATACAACAAACGTGATTTTTTTCGCCATCTTTTGCTCGTTATTTATAACGGCAACAGGTAGACGCTTCTGATATTCACAAAATATTTATTTGTTTATTCATCGCTTTAAAAATAAATAATTAAATCAAAATTAAATAAATATTAATGGCGGTCGTACTAAGAACATGTTTTTCGTTGCAGTTTTTGCCCGATAGTCTAATGTTGTATAGATAATGGTACGGGACCCTTCATGTGCGAGTCCGACTAGCACTTGGCCGATTTGTTTTATTTAAATAAAAAAAGCGCTAAGAGCAATATCATACGTATCTTCATTCATATAGGTAGATGTGCGTAAGCATACAGATGATACACGACTGGGCTCAAAAGCTGCCGGATCAAAATTTCTGATAGTATGCGGGGTGCTTCCGGCAAGCTTCCGGCGAGCGTCAGAATTTTTCTAACAGGGATTTCTGATAATATGCGGCCGCTCTAAGTAGGAAATTGATAGACATGTTTTTATTAGGCAGTAGCGTGCAGGTTTATGAGCCCTTTCAAGTTACAGAGGTCTTGCAAAACGATTGCTTCACCCGAAGCGGTACGAAAAGACCACGGTGGCAGAAAATATCGAACCGTGGTCTGGATAACTGGAATATGTAAGAATTCTTATTCTTGATGGCCTTAGATGTTGTCAGGTATACACTTAATGTCAATTATTTGTTTTTATTTTGAATGTCTGATGCAGTTGCTTCGAACTTGGTTATGCTGCGATGCTTGGACAAATGTTCAGAGTCACAGAATTTATCCTTGTAAAATAGATCTGTGATAAGTGTGTCCGAGTATCGAGGATATCCAGAGTTGGCTTTTGGGTGTATCGTCATTCTGCTGACCGTTGATGGAATAGCAGAAGGGACAAGTATTTAAGTTCACAGTATTTATCCTTGTAAAATAAATCTGTGATAAGTTGGGATTTGTAGTGATATGTGACTAGGGTTGGCCAAAGGCATCGCCTAAGGGAAGCTACAAGTCTCAATTGGCATTGGTAACTGGCCGTTGATGGAATAGTTACAAGTGGCCCAGGAATCAATGATATCCGGAGTCGGTTGAGATTTGTAGTGATATGTGACTAGGGTTGGCCAAAGGCATCGCCTAAGGGAAGCTGCAAGTCTCGATTGACGTGAGTAACTGGCCGTTGATGGAATAGTTAAAAGTGGTCCGGGTATCATTGATATCCAGAGTTAGTTCTTTTGGTGTATCCTCATTCTGTTGGCCGTTGATGGAATAGCAGAATGGAGGGCATTTGTTGCAAAAGCAAAATGTATATATTGGTGTTTATTTTAATGTGTGTATTTTGTTCTCAGCAACGCACCAGACAATGACGTGATCCGGGACGGATCCGTAAGCAGGACGGCCGGATGTTGTCGCCGCGGTGGAAACGCGTGAATTTTAAATAATAAACCTGTTATTTACCTTCTTTTTAACATGCATGAGTTCGGAATAATTCCATACTCTGTTATTAGTCTATCATAATTAATTAAACTGGAAACATTGATTATTGAATAACCGCCATTGTGATATCACCCCACCTTATGGAGGGGTGTCCCCTCTATTGAATCTTCTTTAAAACAGTAACGGATAAAAAATCACTCATTCGTGTTTCGTCGGTGATCTTGAGTAGTTGTTATATACAAATTGTCACGTACAAGTCTATCTTGATTAAATAAGGAAATGATGGATAAGTATATACTTTGTATTAGGGATTTAAAATATAATTGTGTTAATTAAACGGTGCTTTGAATATAAACAACTGTATGAAACTTACCTGTGTTATTTATTGAATTATATATGATTGGACGCTAATGTTGTTTCTATATTTTAGTAAACCTTACAATAGGTAGGTACATGAATTTTTCACTGTCCAGTGCTGCCCCCATTTGAAATAAATCATTTGAAAGAAAAAGGATATATCATTAAAATTTTTATCTACTAGGGCCTAGATAACCCTTCAAACTAATTAATTAATATATCTGCGTACAAGTCAAGGTGAGAACGTGAAGCTTTTCTTGCGTTTTTGTCAAAACGGCCACTTTGAAATGCGTCAAATGATGAAATGCAATAAATTTACATAATTACAGAATCTTTCAAATAAATGCATATATTCTGATTAGTTAACTAGCAGTGGACCTACTAATGGTGACATTTCGAAACTGAGCTTGCTAGAGCGCTGCCTTCAGATGAGACATCTATTCCTGTAGAATAACAATATCTATGGTAGGATATAAATTTAAGGGGGAACAGTAGGCACAGTAGCGACGCCAATCATTTTATTCCTAATACTTTACAAATAGAAAGGAATTCAAGAATATAAACAATACAAGCCTTAGTAAATAACCTGAAGTATTTTTGGAATCATGTTTTGATATTATGAGAATCAGTCATTGAGAGAAAAAGTGATAACCGCCAAAAACGGCCGTTTTTGGCGGTAATCAGATTCTCATAATTCTCACTGATTCCGATAGTAATAAACATGATTCAAAAAATACTTCAGGTTATTTACTAAGGCTTGTATTGTTTATATTCTTGAATTCCTTTCTATTTGTAAAGTATTAGGAATAAAATGATTGGCGTCGCTACTGTGCCTACTGTTCCCCCTTAAGGGCATTGCTTTGCCTCATTATAACATTCATATGTTTTAATTGATGCCAAGCTCATTTCAATAATGGAGTTGAGAGGCCAAAATAAAACAAAGACGTACATTTTTATGTGTATTGCTTAAACTTAGAAAAAGAAGCCTAAGATTTTTCCTCCAAGATGTTTCCTTCTGGCTTCTTCATGGTCCATGATACCACCACTGGTGGTAAGCACAAGGTATCTGAAAGGAAAAAGATTTTTATATAAGTAACAAAGAAAAATACTTAGTTTGAGAAATAGACTAATTAGTTTGAGAAATAAAATAGTGTTTAAAATAGCACACACAATGCTCACTAAAAAGTGACATCAATTTGTACTATTTTATTTATTACTTTACCACAACATATCAAATGACGACCAACAAGAACTATTGGCGATCCGCGGTAGTTGTGCAATTCCTAATGTAAAATAGCATGAAAAAAAATAGATGCATAAAAATATTGGCCAAGTGGGAGTGGAGTTCATGCACAAAGGTATAATATCTATACATTATAACATTAGACTATAAAGTAGTAAACAGCAAAAAAAATCTTGTATTGCCCCACATAAATATTTATTTTGTTTTTAGTATTAGTTGTTTTAGCAGCAACAGCTACACAATCATCTATCAATATTTTCCCGGCAGAGTAGAATAGGACCACTCCAAGTCTTCCCATGGATATCATAGGTTGACTTAAGCTAACCAAAGCTTATACACATTAAAGAGACCTCTCCAACCCGTCTGGCTAGCATGGATTGTGTAGGCCAAGTCTTCTGACTACTCCGGCTAATATATGGCTCTGGTAGTACAGAAGGTCATGCTCCTGCAGTGGAGGCTTAAAAAGACATGATGATGTATGATGATGATCTATCATGGACATACGGACAGTTAAGGGTACGCTAGTCAGGTGTTTCGCCATACAAATTCTGTAGGGTGATGACTCCATTGTTCGGTATCGTCTGATTAAAGTTTTTAATTCCAACAATTTGTCTTGTCGTTATCTATGCTTGTAGGGAATCATAATAGTAAAATTATAAGTACTTTTAAAGTTATGAGTCTCAAAACATTCCATTTAAACACGTAATTTTAACGCAACTTTGGGGACAATTAAATACTGAAGGAGTATAAAATCTCTAAAACAAAATTCATACAAGCATAGTTTGGTTATTAAAAAACTTTAAATAACTTTATGGAGTTTTTGGTGGGAAGTCAAGGGGTTCAGTTGTCGTTTGCCTTATACAATTTTGCAAATTGATTTAAGTGGACTTTATAATATGAAATTGGTGTAGTTTGGTGTTATAAATGCTCGTGCTCGAGAACAATTTGTGAAATAGTTAAAGTAGACTGTTAAATGGACTCATATAGATTTGTCGCCAAAATCTACCACGAGGCTGCCAAAGAACATACGCCATCTTTGATGCCACAGACCGTACAACACCGATACTTAGAATCACTGAAATCTCGGTGGAAGCCATAATTAAAAGGAAGAAAGAAAGAAATAATTTAAACATTCAGCTGTTTTATCACAAAAACACTTCTCCCAAACGCATACTCGCGAATTTTTAGACGACAAAGATTTAGATTTTCGACAATATTTGTTTTTACACACACTAGACTGTAGTTCTGATGTGTTTATACATCGGTGTAAATAGTTCCGCACTGTTCATAACCGAGTCTATCCCTTTCTCAACGAAATAGCTTCGGAAGGCACGTAAAGCCGTTGGTCCCGGCTGTCATCGTTGATGGCTGTCGTTAAGCTATGTCAGATGCCTTAAGAGTCGCCTGGAAGCGCATGTCTCCATACAAACGGAAAAAGGGAATTTTGGCAATATTTGATAATTTTGGAGTAAAATTAAGCATTAAATCAATCAATCTCATTATAATCTATGTACGTTCCTATACAGTTTGGTTAAAATACCAATGGTTTGAGAATTATAAGCCTTTTCAATTTTGTACGGAAATCTTGAGAGGCGTATAATTCTCAAACATTTGATAATTTAACCAAACTGCATAGGAACGTACGTAGATTATAATGAGATTAATTGATTGGATGCTTAATTTTGCCCTAAAATTATCAAATATTGCCACAATTCCCTTTTTCCGTTTGTATGGAGAGATGCGCGTCCAGGCGACTCTTAAGGCAGCTTGATAAATCTGACACCAGTGTTGGCCACTTACACATACGAAAAACAAACAAACAAGCGAAATAGCACGCAAATTAGCCATGTGCGCCGACGAGTTCGAATTCCGGAATAGCGCATCCTTAAGTCTTGTGAATGGGATTCCATTTTTACCCTTATGGAACCCTGAAAACAAGAATATCTGCATCTATAGTTGAGATAGCTTAGTTAAGCTAGCTTACCAAAAGTATTTTATTTCTTGTTTTACAGGCAATAGAAATGACATTCTGCCTACAGATACAGTAAAATTTTAGGGTCCCACAGATTACTTTCAGTATATAAATTCTAATGTAGGTTTATTGCTATCCCTAAAAAATATTGATAACCTACTAATATTGGATGCGTCTTCTTTTGGACTCAATCACAGGACACATCTGGATGAGACTCAATACATAGCATAAGCCCATACCCAGAGTAAAGACCTTACCATACCGTTTAGAAAATCCCATAATTAAATTTCTATTATAATAGTGGATTTCGCGTAGTGCTGTGACCCCTCATATGTATGATTATTTTGAAACAACAACACGAGCTCTGTGGCGCAGCGGTCAACACGCCGGCCTGTGACATGGATGGTCCCGGGTTCGATCCTCGGTCAGGTCAAGATGAAAAACGATCTTTTTCAGATTGACCTGGGTCTTGGATGTTTATCTATATACGTATTTGTTATAAAATATAGTATCGTTGAGATACTATCCCATAACACAAGTCTTACTTAAAAACTAAAAATTTGTGTGGTTTGTCCGTATATATATTTTATTTATTTATACTAAGGTAATGTGCCCATGATTTCATCCACCTGGACAGCAATCCCTTGAAATAATCTTCTTCTTCTGCTTTGTATTATGGCATCCACCGAGGCTTCGGTGATTCTGCCAACATCATGGTTTGAAGAGACACAGAAAAAAAATATATGCTCGGTATTTGATTGATTGAAATAATCTTAACTATTGACAATCTTAAATTTCAGACTGCTAGGTTAACTAGACAGTTTTCTGGCCATTGAGCACAGAAATATTTGTATCTATTCTTTATCACTTTCAATAAAATATAATCAAATTGTATGTGTGTGGTGAAGATGTGTCCCATGTTTTTCTGTATCATTTTATATCACTTTCAATAAAATATAATCAAAACATGTTGACACTGAGAACATGGAACCGAATAAAGCAGTGAACCTTTTGTTAATAATGTAGCCTTCACCCTCAAATTATTAACATCGATGAAAATTAAACATGCATCCAGTACAACTAACCTGTAGTGAAGTCAGTACAAGTAGAAAATAATTTTATTTACTACTTGTATCGACTTTAGTTATAATTTTAGTCTATAGGGTTTACTAATGTATTTAAACCTTCCCAAATTTAACATCAATAGAACTTTAGTCACAACTAATGAATGTCTTCTATTGAATAAATCTATCCTATATGGTCAGGTTAATGCTATTTATCAATGTTATGTTCAGAATGCTAGGAATTAAAAAAAAAAAACATGGATGTCTTACCCAAACTGTCTGGAAGGTAGGAGGTTAGTCCATCTTTCAATGTCATTGATCGGGACATCAAAACGAGGAGAAATTACTCCACATTTGTTTAATCTGCCTGTAAGATTAACGACGATCTTGCCGGCTCTGTGGTCATCAACAATTTCAAATTCGCCGATGTAACCGTGCTTCATCATCACGGTCAAAAACTTGACAATAACTTTAGAGCAAGGCCTGATGAGCACTTGCCTTTTACCGCGTTTCTCGGCATTGTGGATCGATTTCAGGGCATCACTCAATACGTTCATACGCACCATGGCTGAAATATCACAATAAAATTTAGGTTATAAGCTGTATGAGAACTTCACCACAAATGTCAAAACACAGCAACATATAAGGTTATTATGTGTGTAACGACATATAACTGAAATAATATTTCCTGTGTAATTCACGTAAACGACATAGTTATAAACTTTCGATTTAACACATAATTATACACTTTTAATAATGATTACCTAGGATTTAAAACCCGCCTCTACAGTCTGAAATGACAAGACGGACCAAAAAGAAAGAAGATGAAGGATAACTTGAGTGTTGCCACTTATTGACAAAAGCATGCAGATGCACAGCACGCTACACACACGCAAGGCACGGCGCATCCATGTACAGACGTTCCGATTTGGTAGGACGCTGACCACCACAAACTATTTAGGCTGACCACCGACCACAACAAAATCGGACAGTGGTTAGCGTACCTATTTGTGGTAGAGCCAAACCAAGAGCCAAGGAATTCACTATTGCTAAATGGGCCGACTCGTCCGGGGAAATACCACACCTCTTACAGAAAATCATATGCAAGCCAAGCAGCCGGGTCCATAGGACAGATCTATATATGTAAAAAAGGAATACTTACATTACAACTTTCTCTTTTACGTATTTAGAATAGAATAGATTAGAAATAGGTCTATGTAGCTCGGACGGACGTCACGTCGAGGTAGCAACGCCATGGAGGAAACCAATGCATAACCGGAAAGACTGACTGAATGTTTATCTGAAATAGAGCGAATGAAAAGTTAAAGTGAACTGGAATGAACATAGTCAAAAATAGTGCTGCATGCATCAAACAGCCAACAGTCAGTTCATTCAGTGAGCAGCGCGTTATGTACTTCACACGCTTTGTTTCGCGTTTGCGTTTGTGAAAATAAAGTTGTGATGAAAGTTTTGAAGTTCTCAAAAGCCGTGAAATAAGTAACGGCAGATCGTTTTACACATTGTATGTGTGTGGTGAAGATGTGTTATATGGATTTTTGTATCATTTTATATTAAAACACCTTTTAAAGGTACAGAAAGTTGAGTGAACTTGTGACTGCTCCGTGTTGTTCAAACAATTATTTTGAATCAACCTAATCTTACAGGTGTGAATTGAATGTTGTGATTTTTGTGTTCCTAGCAACGAATATAATGAAAACTAGTTTTGATTACATGGGCAGTAGAAGATTACGGCTAAGTAGTTACGATGTAAGAAGGATGTAATTCAAGTGACAGTGGATCCTATAACTTTACGTGTCATGGAAGAGTTGGAGCGGTTGTTCAAGATGAAACCAGTTCAACTTATTGGAACCATTTTGGTGTTCCTTGCTGGTGTTGTTCATACCACAACCTCTATGGATACAGGTGAGTGCCTACAACTCGTCCAGAAGGCTCGTCAAGTCATCTTTAGTATCCCTTCCATCATTTCTCATTGCTTTCAAGTAGTTTTTAGTTTTGAGTTACCTGGTTAGAAGTTACATATCTACTTATATACATCTCATGCATAAGGTCATCTAAAGTTGTACCCAAGTCAAAGTTACTAAAACTTATAGGAATTGTTAAGTACAATCTCAAATACCTACAGCCTTTTTGTTTAGTAATGGACAGTAATAGTGGTGCCCAAGTAGTAAACTCCTCCACAAAAGTTTTACAATGTGTGCGGGAAGAGAAGCAGCTGGTACATTCTATGTTTTCTCCCAGAACAGTGTGGAAGATAAAACTTAAGAAATGTGTGTTCAGTTAGGTACTTAATCTTCATTTGTGAAAAACTTACTAACTTATACAATCATAAAAAGCTTTTAATCTTGATGTGTCAATTAATGTAGGTAATATAAGTTGAACATGTAATTTTAGGGTTTAAGGAACTGTCTGTCTGTCTGTGGTTTTAATTTGGCAGGGGTATATTTTGCACAAAGGTAATTAATGATTGATACTACTTAACTTAACTTCAAATTTTGTTGTTGTGGGCTTAAAACCTACTCTGAGGATATGTATGCTACTGGAACTCATCTTTCATTTACAGTATAACGTTGCACATTTTTGTTATCTTACGCAAGAATAGTCAATACCCTGTGTAAGAAAAAATGAAACATGGTTGATAAATGTCTCTCATATTAACCCCTAACTAGCGCCACTAATCATTTTATTTAATTTACTCGAAATCAGATCAAAATAAATTCCAAAAGGAACCACTTTTTTGGTGGTATTCAACAATTCACTATTATTATTTGATGGTATGGTATGGTATGGTGGTGCTAGTTGGCCACTAAGACTAGAACGGGTATATGATTTTAAGTTTTCGCGGTCACAATCACTATTATGTTCACTACGGGACTTACCCCGATTATTTTTGAGTTCTGTCTGATATTTCGACAACATTGCAATATCAGACAGAACTCAAAAATAATCGTGGTAAGTCCCGTAGTGAACATAATAGAACGGGTATGTGGGTACAGGTGAAGCCCAGGGTCTCATTTTAATGTCTATTTGTTCATGCGACATACAACCTCACCACCATCTATGTTTTCCTTGGTTATGAACCCCTATGTATATTAACCCAACCATTATATGCATTTTGATAATCCTCAAGTCCTTGAAAAGAAAACAGATACATTCCAAGAATGCTTCGTGAGGCTATTAAAATTAAAAAAAACATCCTAATTTCAATAGAGAGGATGGTTGGCAGTTACCACCAGCTTGGGATCCAGTCATCAATTGAATCAAATCTCAAGCTAAGCAGAAGATTGCAAGACCTTCAGACACCGTGAGCCAATACTGCGTACATCCGGAACATTATCAATAATATATTTTAGGCGGTAGATTTTGGAGTTCTTATATAAATAATGTAATAAACGCGATAAAAACCGTATTAAAATAATTTTATATAAATGTATAAATTTACGCTTTTTATTAACAACTAATTGTTTCCCCGCGACATTGTCCACATAATGTTAGCTTTCTATAGGTGATAGAATTGTGAAAATGTTCTAGTAGTTTCAGAGCCTATGCAATGTAAGCAAACAATCAAATCTATTAGTAGGTATAGGTATAGATACAATAGCATTCTCTGGAAGCCAAAAGTCTACTTCATAAATCTGTACCAATTAGTTTTTTATACATCATGAGTTATCTGTCCCTCCTGCAAGTGACGACGACGACACATAGAGTTGCTGTGTCAAAAAACAAGGTTTAAGAGGTGTAAAATATGTTTATTATATCTAAATAAAGAAAAACCACCATTCATTAAGCAAACCACAAGCATAAACACAGGTATCTGAGACAACTATTATAGTGTAGTGTTTACTGTAGTGTTAAAATAAACGACTGTAGTGTTAATGAAGGGATTCATAGAAGCAAGCTTTAAGATCAGCCAAAATCCTCTGTAATTTTTCTCCAGCATAGTTAACTTTGTTTTTCATATACATACTATGCGTCACCCATACGACAAAGCTGCATTCAATAAGGCTAAAAGATTCTCAAAACAAAACTATCCAACACCAGCTGGAACGTCTTACAGCAACAGCGGTGACCAATTACTCTCTCTGGAAGACTACCAAAGCGCTCAAGGGGCCTCAAGATATGAAATACCCGCTAAAGAACGCTGGGTGGACTAAAACTGGAAAGGAGAAAGCTGACGTATTCGCGAAACACTTGGCCGAAGTTTTCACACTAAATCATTGTATCCACGAGAGCGCAGAGAGGGAAGTAGACAAGGTCCTAAACCAGGACTTCCAGCTATCGCTACCGCCCAAACCGGTAACAGTCCAAGAGGACAAGAAAGCCATAAGGAATCTACAAAATCACAAATCTCCTGGCTTTGACCTAATTACTAAGAAGGGACTGGAACAACTTCCAAAAAAAGCTATAGTTTATTTGACCACTCTATTTAATGGTATTCTAAGAGTACAGTATTTTCCCAGCGCGTGGACAGTATTAATAATTAAAATGATACACAAAGCAAGAAAACCCCACATGATGCAAGCTCATACCGACCTATCAGCCTACTACCGATATTGTCTAAATTATTCGAAAAAAATCTTCTTGCTAGAATACTACCTCTTCTCACTGAAGCTCAAATTATCCCGAAACACCAATTTGGATTCAGGAAGTATCACTCGACCATAGAACAAGTGCACCGTGTATGTAAAACGATTAGAAAGTCCCTAGAAAACCGGGAGTCAGCTGTCTTCTTGGACATTCAGCAAGCTTTTGACAAAGTGTGGCATAAGGGCCTCCTTTGCAAAATAAAAAAGGCACTTCCACAAAACTAATTACTTGCTCATGGAGTCATACCTGTCAGACCGAATATTCCAGGTTAGAGTAGAAGGAGAATCGTCGGAATTACATGACATAAAGGCGGGCGTCCGTCAGGGATCTGTACTCGGTCCAGTACTATACTCACTATTTAAATATACCTCAGATCTCCCTGAGGTTCGCAATGTTACTACACCCACATTTGCTGATGATACTGCTCTATTAGCAAGTAACAAGAGCCTTGACATAGCATCTGCCACATTACAAAAAAGTCTCGACAAGGTAGACGACTTCATAAATGGCGAATCAAATCAAGTTCCTCAAAATCCATGCACATCACCTTTGCATTAAGAAAGGGAGATCGCCCACCGGTGAAACTGGGAAATGGGACAAAAAGATATTTAAAAAAAAATACTATGCGTTTGTATGAATGACAAAGAAAGCTTTATTTTCAAAAATGATGATGATGATGACTACTAACTGTATATCGTTCAAACAAATTTTCGTTGAAAGTATTTATTGAAATCTACAGATTTTTTTTATTCACTCTCTCATCTTAGGAGTTAGATGGGGGACACATTTTGCCACTTTGGAAGCGCCTAGCTTTCAAACTATTGACTTTGAGAAAAAATGGTTCCAGGAACCTCAATTTTATTTTTAAAGACCTATCTATAGACACATCACACGTACTTATAGGTTTGAAGAAAAAAACTTTGGTTTCATTTCCATGTATGGGGACTTGGGGAGCCCCCCATTAATCTTATTTTTTTTTACTTTTGTATAACAATCGTAAAGCGTTTCACAGAATACATCTACCTACCAAGTTTCAACTATGTAGTCTCAATAGTATATACGGACGTGATCACGTGACGAATCTAATCTCGAACACTTAGAATGTGCATATTTGGCGCGACTTTTGTGCTCAACTTTTTTTTTTCTGAAATTGATAGGAGACTAACATAAATAGTTTCCTGGGTTGGGTAATATCAGCAATTTAGGAAAAATTGATTATGCTGTTTTTATTTTCTCAAAAAAAAAAATTCAAATGGACTATCATTTGAACATTTTTTCTATTTCTAAAAATTCTCTCTTCTAATCCATCTCGATGATATGATAACATGGTAACACTCTGTATAGTCCGATATCTAGTATGTGGTAAATTTTATTTTTAAAAATCGGGTCGAGATCGTATTGCCACCTTAACGCGGAAGACGGGAGACATTACAAACGCAAAACTGGTGTTAAGTTTATGAAATCCTACCGCTGCACAGACCAAAATTTAGCTTACCTGTAGGTTTTACATTAATAGGTTCTATGTAAACGAGCGAAGGTTAAAGAAATATGAGATCATAGGTATACAGGCATTTATGACATTATATTTATAAAATAATTGAATCTAAAATAATTGAAATTGAGATATTCTTGCCTATGTTTTTAGACAGTGTGAATGCACCTTTTTAGGCGGTTACTGCAGAGAGAGATCCGGTTTTTGCACTCTCTGCCTACGCCTATATCTTTGCGCCTGCTCATCGAAGTAGTGTGGTTTGTCATCCGCTTAATGCAGTTGAAAGACGTAAAATTTCAATTTTTACATAAAAGTAGTGTGTAGTTTGTGTGAATTCATACTATAAACCCCGTACCTCAGAACGACCGGGGTTCTGACGCGGCGGCGCGTAAAATCGCACCCGGCAGATTTCGATTGCTGACGTGAACAAAACATTTTACTTTATTCTGACAGGTCCACTGTTCTGGAGCTACACTAAGGTGGGTGGGTGGGCTTGGCATCGGGCAAGCGGTCAGCCGTTTAAACTACATATGCCAAATCATATTACAGCATAATGCTGTCATAATACCTACGCGGATAAGGTCGCAGTAAATAGCTAGTAATTGATAAACTGAAGCTTCATTAGCAGTGGGTAACATTGGCTTTTAGTTTTGCAGACGAAGTCTCGGGAAAACAACTTGTTATTAATGATACACTTGTTACGTTATAGGTATCCAACTCACCAAATATAAAATCGATCAGGTTAACTGGGACCGCGGTCCGAGTTGATTGCGATTTCAGGTGCCGAAAACCCCAGAAAAAGGCCGATGCGCAGTACACAATTTAGGTTCAGCAGGGCGCGCGCGGGGAGGCGGGGCAGCTCTCAGCTAATACGAGTATCCGAACCGCTATAAAGTTTGACTCGGACTGTACCAACTACAAATACCTACTTAAGAGGCGGTGTAAGAAAACGTTTGGTTAAACCAAAAATAGTAGATTGTTGTACTGAGCAGAAAGTAAGTTATTGCTGCACGAGTGTTTATTTGGAGCCCGAGCGCTAGCGAGGGCTCTAAAAAGCACGAGTGCAATATATATAACAATCTGCTTTTCTTTCAACTACTGCAATAAAAGTAGGTAAAAATTAAACCTGAAGACAAATTACAAAAGTTAGAAACTTGTTGTTACTTACATTGCCGCCTTTTTTCTTTATGGCCAGTATTTGTTTTAGGCTAAGTAGTACACACGTCCCTTTGTAAACTCCATACGGCCGTTTAGTTTGCCAACCTTTTTTATGACATGTGACAACTATCGTCCCGCGATTAAAAAAAAAAGAACTAAACAGTGCAGTAAAGGATTTCCATACATATTTGCTGCTCTAGTGCAGCAAAGTTCCGCTTTGTGCTGGATAAGTAGTGCAGTTATGATAGAATTACAACGTAGTTGGAAGAAAAATATATTTTCATGTCTTGGGTTTAAACCATACAAGAGAGGTCGCATGAAAGAGGTGTGTAATTTGATTTGTCAGTAATAAATATTTATTTAATGCGCTCTCCATATCTGGGTCCCTTATTAAAATTTATTCCGTGGGGTGTCATCCCACGGAATTTTGTACCTTTTCTACGGCGATACGGAACCCTTAATGTGTGTGTGAATCCGATTCACAAGGCCAGTTTTATTAATATATATTTATTAAACTGTGGTAATAAACCCTTCGTGTTGTGAATCCTATCTCGCAGTTGACTATTTCTAGAAATAAAGATTTAATTTAGGCAATACTATCTGCCAGTTCGCCGCTCTACCCGTGTGCGGTGGTCCAGAGTTTCACAGGTTAAATTCATTGTACCCCTGAGATATCCGTATATTCCTCATGCACCGTCTGCGTAGCAATGAAAAATACATGTGTACACTAATATAAGAAATTCATTTTGAAAATGGTTCTGGCTCTCGGGGAGTTCTCGAGAGTATCATATCAAATAGGATGGTCTTTGCACTTTTATTTTTTCTCTTGTACTTGAACATAATATACCTTGGTACATTCTGTCAGAAAGTATCGGGAATTGATAATTTAATTCTACTCTATTCCAAATTTATCCCAACTAATATTATAAATGGGAAAGTGAGTTTGTTTGTTTGTTTGTTACGCCTTCACGCCGTATCTACTGAATCGATCATCATGAAATTTTGCATACACATAGGTTAGGGTACCGAAAAGGACATAGGCTATATATTACGCGGGCGAAGCCGCGGGTAACAGCTAGTTGTAAATATTTTTTTGTTTGTCAATGTCAATGGTAAATTTTCGTCTTCTTACATGAATAAAATCGAAACTATTGATTTTACAAAAATAATAGAATATTATTAGAGATCCTCATAAAGGGCCCCTTTCAATTATGAGAACTGGCTGAGTCAGACTTTAGACTACAATATATTAGAAGAAATGATATTTTATGTAGTTATAAATAAATTTAAGGACTGACCATTGAACTTGGCACCCATTTAGATCTCACTTCTTTTGTCGTTGAAGTCAACAACAAAGGCATATGCCTTTGTTGTTGACTTCAACAACAAAGGCATATGCCTATGTATCACAATATTGAACTTGGCTCTCATTTCACATTTATGTTTTTGATGGGATCTACTCTACGGCACGAGTGATTCTATAAGTTTCCTTTTTTTTTCATTTTTGTACAGATCCCTAAAAAAATAAATTGATTGACCATACAGTAATTGCGATGTTTTGAGAGATACCGATTTTATTTATCTTAAATAACGGTCCGCCCCAGCTTCGGCCGTGGTACATACATTTTTTAAATCGGTCCAGGAGTTCCTGAGCTTAGCGCGTTCAACCAACAACAAACTCTTCAGCTTTATAATGTTAGTTTAGATTTAGATTGACTCTCATTGTACCCGATAGTGTCAGTTCCCTACGCCTCGCTTCGCATTCAGCGCAGTCTATCAGCATTTCGCCTAGTCTCCGAAAACAATTGTAATCAGGATAAATTTTCTACATATAGGTATGTTTATATCCTTTTTCGTGTATCCTTGTATATACAAATAATCAGTTACCTATGGCAGATTTCTTTTTTGAATAAATACTCGTAGATTTATCTTTCTTTTTTTTTACTTAGTACACTGTCTAGAAATAAGATGCCACATTTCTTACTTTTTTAACAAACTGAACACTTGTAACTATGTACTTAGGTAGAATGTAAGGTATAATATAGAGTATAGCTGGAAAACAACTTAATCAAGGACTTTAACGAACTTCGCTAACTTAGAGTGGTGCTAAAATATTCAATGACGAATTAACGTCAGAACTCATAATTTGCTTGTGCATACGGAGGTAGTTAATGTTCGTCAATTATTCAAGAAATACACGCCCGTATTGTACGACAGCTCATTTTAGGTGACTCAATAGCCTTACTCTGTGTCTGAATAACACTTGAAGTTTGTAGGACGTAAGGACAAGCGGCTTCGACAGAAATGCATTCAGAAGCACGCACGCAAAAAGTGCACTGCATGTACAAGTACGAATCTTTGAACAAGGCGTCTGCGGTACTTTATAAACATAGTTTCTACGTTCCTTCCTTCCTTTAGATAGTTAGGTCTATAAAACTGTTTAAATAATTATTAATCGATGTGACCATTTATAATTATTTAAATAGTTTATCGGATGGGCCAGTTCATCCAGAGGTAGGCAATATTTTTCGCGCGTATGTTTGTAAGTATCATTCGTATTCTTACCCGGAGTGTCATAGGCTATCTTCTTCTCGAGTCGTAGTGTCTACATAGGCTATGTAAATGCAGCAAAAAATCAATACCGCTGACGTGTACGTCAACAACGAATGTCGGGATTTTTATTTTTTAAAATGCCACTTGTCTATTCTTAATTAAATATACCTAGTCAGTAATTTTAAATATTCAAAAATTAATATTTAAGCACTACTAAATCTGAAAAGACATATTTCTTATCATAATATAAGTACTTAGTTACTTAATTTATGTTATGTAGAAATAATGATGAATGACTGACAAAAGAAATAAAAAATTGAGAGAAGCACATACTATGTCACCTTCCTTACTAGCGAAAACCGAACAATGTTGGTACATGTTAAAATATTGGAAGGTTCCGTCACTTAGAAATACGGAGGCTAGGGAAACTCAACGAACGCAAACCTGCAAGGCGGCTAAAGGCAGCGGTAAACACCGACATAAAGGCTCGTGCCTTGGAGCCAGCTCAGGAACTCCCTTGTATGGGGTTATTAATACTAAAGCAGTCGCGAGCCGGGTAAATACAGCCAGTAGAACGTAACACCACAACCTCATAGTACTATGATCTTCTATTACATAGATTATGGTATGAATGTTTGGATGTTTTATACCTTTGATGTGCTATGAACTCAAGCTTTAATTAAGTAGTACAGCAAAACCAAATGAACATTGATTAAAAATAAACGTTCGTAAATTCTATGATCAAAATCATGTAGTCCCATCCTGTAATTCGTACGATTTTTACTGCCATATGCACATAGATGTCACCACTGGTAGCATTACAACTGTGTATTTATGTAGGGTACCATTTTATAAGAAATAAAAGCTTTATTCATGAAATAAATATAACTTATTAATTTAAAATTTAAATATTATTTAAAATATAGTATTATATTTTCGTTGCCAAAATCTTACAATATTTATTATTCATTCTAATAGGTTCTCACTGTATTCTGTTGTGATGAAGTAAACGTTGAATCTATTTATTTGGGTTTATGGCTCCATCATTTAGCCAAAACCGATGATTTTGCCAACGTCAAGATTGAGAGTAACACGCTTTATGGAAAAACAATAAAAATAATTTAACTATATAATAATACAAAACCGTTCACTGAAGTGTAGTGGGTTGCCCAAAACAACACAACAGCGGCAGCAGTAGCTTCGCGCATTTTTTATGCAATGATAGTGCACGACGCGACAGGTGTCGCTGTCATTTCATATAAAATTTGCGACACTGGCATTTGCCGCCGCCGTAGAACTTCAAAGTTTACTCTTCATCTATACTACATGTACTTATAAATGGAAATATTTGACTGTTTGTTATTTTGCATTGCATAACCTCCGAAACGAACGGACCCATTTTCAAAAATCTTTCACTTATAGAAAGCTAATTCATCTGCGGATGACATAGGCTGTAATTTACGCGGACAAAGTCGCGGAACAATTGCTAGTATTAGGTATATTAAGTAGCACAACAAAATTATAAAAAGTTCAAAAGTTCAGACTACCGCTCTAGGGTTACGTAGAAATTCTAATTTGTCTCATCATTGGTTTTAGTGGAGTTAAATTTTAGTAACTGTGTACGGTTCTAAAGGTACGCAAGAAAGGTAAGCACGGTCAGGCAAAAAATTGATCTCTTAATGGGAAAATGGTTTGCAAACACCGACAATATTGAAAAAATTAAAGACCTATCCAACGATACCCCACAACAAAGGGTTGACAGCAAAAAATATATAGGTACCTATATATATATATATATTAGTCTAATTTTACTATATGAAAAGGACCCATATTTGTTTTATTTCACTAATTTGCGGCGTGATTAAATATATTCCCTTTCCAAATTACAGCTTTCTAGTACTTATAGCTTGAGCTAGACCACAGAATTAGTTAATAGTCCTAGGTACAGAACGGAAACTTGCAACGTCTCTCACAATATGGAGTCCCCGCACCAATAACTACTCAATTAACACGTAAGACCTCACTTATTTTGTTAACATATAACTATACGTTAATAAAATAACTGTATCCATGTAAACAGATTTAGTTAAATTTTCTCAGAGCAAAGCTGAAATTTTGGGTTTTGTTTGTTACTCGGAAGTACGGGATGACATTTTATATATTAGAGTGCACGTCCCTTTCACTATCACATTTTTATCAATCAGAATTGAGTTTGATAACTAGACCTATGATAACCTTAGACAGTAGGAATCATTGACCGTTGAAACGTTTCACCATCTCGTTGTCATATAATAGGCAAATTGCAATGATTATTTCAATGATAATTCAGTTTTACATTTGATTTTCGTGACAAGTTTTTATTATGAGCGATTCATACTATGAAGAACTTGCCAAGACACATCAAATGACCCTAAACTGGATGTGTTTATTTTCCTTAGTTAAGAAGTGCCTATGACGATCTCCCGTCTCCATTATCAGATCAGGTCTATGGTACAAATATTGCATTGTTATCCGGCTTACATATGTATGTTACACATAATTTCAGCTTTTCAGAGAGCAAGTTAAATAAAAGATTGTAAACCACTGTCAATTTCTCTCCATATTGTTATTAGGTACTGTACCTATATTTTTCTAAACGCATACTTAATAAATTATATTGAATCCCCTTTTCTAGGTCACCCACGTAAGTGCCACTTACGATTATTAGATATATCTATGATATTAGCTTACTCGACATCTACACAGTAATTGTGCACTTAGTCAATCATCGTAGATAGTCACGAAACAATTTACAACAAAAATATAGCTGACATAGTACCCGCTTGCATTTTGCAATAGGTGTCCAATTTGAACAACGGACCTCGTTAGATATCCAGGTGACGGGTCCCGGAAGGCGAGATGACAGGCCGGGGTGACGGTGACCGCAGTAGCCCTTGTTAATTATTCAAGTGACCCAACCAAATCGTGATTGTGCAGATGCTCTGCAAACACGTGCTTTGGCTAGGGAATGTATCTTCTCATGATCTTATGCCTATAGTTCATGTTGACGAGCCGTTGATATCTTTTGGGTACCTGCATATATTTTATTCTGCAATAATTGAATTAAGTCAATCGAAACGGAAGCAACGTTCTCACCAATTAGTCTTGATTCGCATGAGAAGAAAATAGAAATAATAAACGCGCTCGATTTATTACAAAAAAATATGGAAACACGTTTGGAGCATTACCTATCAAACAGAAAAAGAATCACTAAAATCGATTCATAACTCACTGAGTTATACAAAAAAAACATACAGTTGAATTGAGAACCTCCTCCTATTTGGGAGTCTGTTAAAAACGGGACCCTATTACTGAGATTTCGATGTCTGTCTGTCACCCACTAGACTACATATATCTCATAAACCTTCATAGCGAAACAAATACTA
Source organism: Rhodophaea formosa (assembly GCA_963082605.1). Classification (NCBI taxonomy): domain Eukaryota; kingdom Metazoa; phylum Arthropoda; class Insecta; order Lepidoptera; family Pyralidae; genus Rhodophaea; species Rhodophaea formosa. The sequence goes on from OY720209.1 coordinate 11,675,446, forward strand.
AAAACAGAATAAATTAAATATTTGAGGTGGACTCCCGTACAACAAACGTGATTTTTTTGCTCGATAGTTAAATGTTGTAAAGAGATAATGATACGGAACCATTCGTGCGCGACTCCGACTCGCAATTGACCGATTTTTTTACTTAAATAATTATTTATCCCTCTCTTATTTATATTTTGTTGGTAAGACAAAAAATCTGTGCAGAATAGTCATATCCATACAAGGTACTTCATCATCATCATCATCATCAGGTCTTTATAAGTCTCCACTGCAGGAGCACGACCCTCTCTGTACTGCCAGAGCAGTCAGAGGATTTGGCCTACACTCTCCCCGCTGGCCAGACGGGTTGGAGAGGTCTCTTTGATGTTTATAAGCTTTGTTTAGCTTGAGTTTCCTAAGTCGCCTTTTACGACATCCACGGGAAGATTTGGAGTGGTCCTATTCTTCTCTGCCGGGAACCACACGGTTACAAGGTACTTACAACTCTTAAAAGCTATGGCCTGAAATAGGCTATTTTCCTATATTTATGAAGCCAGTTCCCTCCCGCTCATCCATTAACTTAAAGGTAAGCAGAAGCTGTAAAGTTCCAGGGACATGTTTTATTGATTAAAGTTTTTAATCTTACTGCACATTGCTGAATTCGTAATCTAACTTCCCGTAAGTAATTTACGCCTGAAAGTAGGAACGGAGCCGTGCGTGCAGGGTGTTTTCAAGATTTTACGACAGCCGTCTCGTGTGAACGCCACGAGTGCGTACTACCTAATCGCCGATAAATTATAAATGCGAAGCATTCTGCGTTGCAACATATTTACTTGTTTATATTTCTCAGTATGTTTATTGATATTGACTTTGATATAGTTATAGTAACTTTTCTGCAGCTATGATAAAGCACGAAGCTGTCCACATGTACCACCTCAAGTGATCCACCCGGTTGACTTTGAATCGCATCATTCACATCATTCAATTAGGCTCCTATTTTGCAATCATCTCCCTGTAGACATCGTTGTATCTTTTAATTTACGGCCTGTGCTAGGCAGTGCCTTTGATACTGAAAACCCAATCCTTTATTAGTTCTATTCATCGGTCCATCCTTCTGCAGTAGCGACAGTTTGGAACTGATGTTTATAAGCGGCCCATTTAAAAAAGCGTCTTAAGTTGGCACCTTTACCTTAGATCCAGTTACCGCAGCAATGGGAGTCCTTGGCGTTGCTGTCACACCTACTGTCTCTAAACGTTATATAACTTAATTTTCTATTTAACCAGTTTCTTTTTTATACCAGCTTCCAAATCTTTCATACCATTGTCTTAGCTAGTTGTATATTTTACAAAATTTACGTCCTTGCAGATTTAGTCCACCACCTTGCTAACTTTGCTGACGACTGCTTACACCATTGGTCGATCCTCACTTAACCGCTGAAGCCCTTCCTTTGCTTCTCCCATATTTTGCAATTCTTCAAGTCCGCAATCCAAATTGATGCGTTGCAGTTTACTCTGGCTCTCTTTGATTCACTGCAACATTGCATATGTTGCTGAAATCAAAAGATAAGATTATAAGATTACTTAAGATGTATAAGAGGGCACACCTGATGAGGGAAGCTGGTGAACTTGACTCGTTGACAAGTAGCTTGGACCTGTTGGCTTATTGTTGACTGTGACATCTTGGGCGTATAGCACCTATTGGGCGGTTGTCATCTTCCAGATGGCTGGCGCCTCTTGGGCGACTGTATATGTCGCAGTCATCTTGTTGAATCTGCTATTTGATTGAATGACTAGCGCGTTCATTGAATGACCACATTTAATTGAATGACTAGGCCAAACGTTGATTGAACAAGCGTCGCTCAACGTCCAACTAGTTAGCGGGTTGTAACATAGCCCTTTGAACAGAGCGGACATAAAATCAGTCAGGTGATTCAAATTTAGTTCATTTTTTTACCACTGCGGCACTAGTAGTCACCAAAACAAATATGGCGTCAAACAGCTCGAACAGATGGCACGGTGTTGATATTTTTTTCGATTGAATTTACTTAAAAGTGCGTTATTTGTAATAAAATAGTATGACATTATGGATTTACTTATTATTACGCCGCCGCCGCCTACTTTAAAAACTAAGAAAAATGAAATCATGCTACCACCAAATATTACAAAGTCGGCTAAGATTCAACGACTTCGCTAAATGACATTCGTTCAGTCAAGACGTTGTACGTTACATTCAACGACTTGACGAGTTGTCCTTTAGTCATTCAATTAAACGTGGCCATTCAATGAACGCGCTAGTCATTTAATCAAATAGCAGATTCAACCAGATGACTGCGACATATATATTGTATGGCTGTGACATTTTGGGCGGCTGCGTGCGACCTGTTTGAGACCCTGAATACGACGTGAAGTGCGAAAATGGTGGTGAAATAATTAAGACCACGGTATAAAGAAAAAAAATTGTAAATTTCCATGTAGGATCACACACAATTATTCAGAGATGGTTTTGAACTGCTCTAGATCTCTCTATATGCATTACCCAAAATTAATACATAAGAGGATATTCAGAGTTACTTACTCTGAATATCCTTTTATGTGTTAAATTAACCAACCTGATAAATGCAAAACAAGAAGTACGTAATTTATTATAATTTCTCAGAATACTATCTAATTATAGAAAACTATCAAAATGCAAGAGGCAACTAGTTTTGTTATTTAAAAAAAATAAAAAACCCGACACCAGTTTACGTCCACAATATTGATTTTTTGCTTACGTTACATAGCCTGCGACACTACGGCAAAGAATACTAAGAACACGAATTTAATGACACCTTCAAAATTATAATATGTTATAACATATTTCGAACGTTTAGGATACATATACTCCTTATTCTGGGTGGGTCAGTCCCGTCCCGTCGGATAAAAATACTATTTTTTTAACCGGAAACGTTTATATTGTATTATGTATGATTTATAACTAAAATGTGTTAGTAAAGATAAATATACCTCTGTATATATATTACTACACTAGCAGCCCTACCCGGCTGCGCCCGGGCATGTATTATACCTTAAAACCTTCCTCGTGAATCACTCTATCTATTGGTGAAAACCGTATGAAAATCCGTGGAGTAGTTTTTGAGTTTATCGCGAACAGACAGACAGACAGACGCGGCAGAGGACTTTGTTTTATAATATGTAGTGATATGTAGTGATATAAGTACATTATGATGCGAGTACGATAAGGTAGATGGATGTTATAGTTGAGGTGTAGAGCACTGTACCTACCTATAGGGTAGGTACAGTGCGAAGCAAAGTGCTTATAATAAACCGATGACCATAATAGCCAGCTTACTGACTACGAGCATCATACATACGTTTTTCAATACATTTGCAATTACCAAAATAAACTGAGCCATTGTGATTGGTGTAAAATAAATAAGATACAACATTACCATCCAAGTTTCATGTCATAAATCATAACACCCGTGTTAGTAGCAAATGTATTGAAAAACTAAATAAGAAATTCAGATCGATTTACCAAACACATATTCAACTCGCTTTCCATTCCACCGTCTTGTCAAAAACATTCGCTAAACAACTGTCATTAATAAAGTAGCGTTAATTAAATGGAAGACGCTTATTCGGTGCCTAATTTCTTTAAATTATTCAACCGTAATTAAGCTTTTGATAACAACGAAAACTTAATCAGAATTTGATTTTCGTTCGGTTCCTGTTAATAAAGCGGAAAATTGTAAATTCATTTTTACTTTGCCTTATGAAATATTAGGACTGTTTCTTGGTGAGAGGAGTAGGCGATAATTTTTAGTTTCTTTACATATAACGCCATATTCATCTACACTCGTGATTGGCACGTATGTAATATCATAAAAGAAGAAATATATGTAAAGTATTTTCTACTGAAACAAAATTGAAGTTCCTGTCGACTAGCTCCTGATGAGGTTGCGAGCAGCTGACACGAATAAAAGGATCGATTAGCTTTTCTATTTATAGTCGTGGTCGTGGTGTGCAGTCAGCCCTTCGCGCCCGGTTGACTGAAATGTGACTGCGGGATAAACAAAGGACACCGACCGAAAAGCGGCTACATTGACGCCTGCCTGAGAGCATTTTTGTGTAGCTTATGAACACAACTACCTATCACTTGGTCACTTTATCGATTGTGTCTTCATTTTTATTACCCTAAATGACTCATCTATAAGGAAGATATGTTTTACGCGCGTATTTATGTAATATAAGTACCTATGCTGTCCCTATAGCCCGATTTTGGAAGTGTAGGTTGTGTCATGGACTATGTGACGTCAGCAAAAAATTAATATAGCGGACGTAAAATAAAATAATGGCATAGGCTCCTTGTTATCTTTTTAGTTTAGGTAAACAAAATGACAACCAACTTGGAGCAAAACCCCAACTTTTATTTGTTACTTGTTAAAATAATGCTTTTTAGGGTTCCGTAGTAAACTAGGAACCCTTATAGTTTCGCCATGTCTGTCTGTCTGTCCGTCCGCGGTTTTACTCAGAGACTATAAGTACTAGAAAGCTGCAATTTAGTATGGGCATGTATATACATGCCCATACTAAATTGCAGCTTTCTAGTCATGACAATCATGCCAAAAAAGTGGTAGAAAAAAAATTGAAAAGAAAATTATTTAGCGTAGCTCCCATACAAGTAAAGGGAGTTCATATTTTTTTTTATTTTTATACAAACCCATCGTGTTGAGTATTGTTAAATAGGTCTTTAAAAACTATTGTGAGGTGGAGAACACCATTTTTCGATTTAGGTATCCGTTTCCGAAATATTTGGTTTTAAAGTGCAAATTTTTGTTAGAGGTAATTTCCCCCCTCTATCTGCTAAACGGTTATATATGGATACGTGAAAAAAAATACAGCATTAGTATATACACTGAAGTTGAAAGGAAAACTATCAGAGCTGAGTACTAAGTACAAACCAAGAAGTTATAGGCAACCAAGTTATTAAATGTACTTGAAAATTTAAAATTTCATACAACTTTCATTGTTAGATGTTTTTGGTCGTTAAACTGTGAGGTGCGAGTGTGAATGAACTCAAAGTTGTCATTCGCAACTACGGAACCCTACACTGCGCGTGGCCCGACACGCACTTGGCCGGTTTTAGTACTATTTTGTATGAAAATTGTTGGACCATCTTCGCGCTTTAAAAATCACACTGTGGTTAAGACCAAAGCGAAAGATCTGATCCTCAGAAATTACAAATTCGTGCTTAGCTTTTCTTAAAAATAATTAAAAGTGGTTCTATATCATAGACTAAAGAGACAGAAATCCAAAATCAAAATAGTAAGTACGTTTGAGGATGGAAAAAATTATATTCATAAGCGACATTATACTTTTCGGCGTACCTGTGAGTAGGTACATTTCAAACCGTTTACAGATTTTTGCAGTGCTAAGAAACTGAATAGCAAGTTTACAGCCCGAAAGGAAGTAAAGAAGTGCATAGCATTACCAATATTACCATTTACTACGTGATGCGGTCAATGGCCCAACGCAGTGCATGCGTGACCTGGCTATAGGCTGTATAGGTTACAGATTGTTTGAGTTCGAGTAGAGCACTTCGCTCGCTAGTCGTATTTCAATTGCTATTGCTTGTTTCAAAGTTACAGGACATGTCGTTCGTCGCACTATTCTTGCAGGACATTGATTTTATTCATGGACGTCGAGGACTGTTCCCTCTGTAAATTATAGATCAGAAAGGCTGTGACCTAATTCCATACAGAATTATAAATCAATACCAAACTGCAGTTTTATTTTGATGAACACGTAGTTTGTATCCTGGGTTTGATTGACCCCTCGAGCTAGATAGAGTGCTCGTTCCATCTAGCATTTTTTTAGCGCGCCGGATAAACAGTCGGATATTGAGCGAACAATCGGAACAAAAGCTGGCCTCATGTTTCTTTTGTCCTGTTGATACAATGTAGGTTATTCTCTTAGATTATAAATGACGAAGGTACTTGCCCACTACAATTTAGGGTTTCTCATTTTTAGTCCAGAGATGTAATCTTTTCAGGAACGTGACTTATCACTTCAATCAGTAGCCATAAGTACTAAGTTCCGTTTTCCCTTTTAACCTTAATGAATACCAAAAATGATATGTAAACGGATCTATTCTAATAGATTCTCTACAAAATTTAATGTTACTCAATATTACAAGTATTGAGTGACACTGATATGTCAGTGCATTAAATTCATATTATTCGACTCTACAAGCTTTTATCATACGAGTAAAACTCTACCATACAATATTAACAATGTATGATTGACTGATGGGTACCAGATGTTGCTGCTGCGTAAACAAAACCAAGGTTTGAGTAATGAAATTGTAAATCAGTTCGGTACACAAAAGCTAAGTAATACATTTTCTGGCTGGAAGATTGTAGTATAGTAATATCTTATATTATTTATGATATTTAAAATTATTCTTTTGATTTAGGTAATAGGTTTGAGACTTACACCACTATGTTGTTTTTTTCCTGTTGGTCTAACCAGTTTTGGCGCTGAAACCTTAATCCCACCGGTGAGACGTAACACGTAGGGTTAACTTTAAAATAACATACTTATTTCCTTTCTCATCAACAATGAAGCAACTTCCGTTTGTGTTCATTAGTACTGGGGTTTGCTTTACGACATTTTTTTTTTAATATATTTGACTAGGTTAGTTCATCAATATATGTATATTTTTATTAGCGCTATTTAAATATTTTAAGGCGCTGTGGTATCAGACGATACGTACGTAATATACACTAGCGCCACCCAGCAATTAATTCTTTTACTTCTAAATCAAATCAAATTTAAAAATCTAATAGCTGAATCAATGCCATTCAATAATAGGCATGGAGATATGCGCTGCCTTTTTCGGGGCTTCGTACCCGAACGAAAGGTAAACGGTAACGGGACCTCCGTCCGTCCGTCTCTCACCTGGCTGTATCACCGTGATAGCTAGACTGAAATTTTTACAGATGTTTTTCAGATTTCTGTTGCCGCTATAACAACAAATCTCAAACAGATAATATAAATATTTAAGGGGACTCAATACAACAAAAGTAATTTTTTCCCTGTTTTTGCTCGATATTAATAACGGCAACAGATAGACGCTTGAAATATTCACAGGATATTAAGTTATATTCACGTCAAAATAAATAATTAAATTAAATAAATATTTAAGGAAAAAAAATTGTATTATTTTCTTTTTATGCTCTATAGTCTATAATGTTGATAGATAATGGTACGGAACAGTCCGCAAGTCCAACTCGCGCTTGTCCGATTTTTGACGCAAAGCTTTGACTTCCAAACTATGTATATTAGTATTACCGCATTCCAGTCTTAGATGCCCATTTTTAGGGTTCCGTAGTAAACTAGGAACCCTTATAGTTTCGCCATGTCTGTCTGTCTGTCTGTCTGTCCGTCCGCGGTTTTACTCAGAGACTATTAGTACTAGAGAGCTGAAATTTTATATGGGTATGTATATTAATCATGTCAAAAAAGTGGTAGAAGAAAATCTTGAAAAAAAAATTTTTTAAGGTAGCTCCCATACAAGTAAAGAGGAAGTATTTTTTTTTTCTATAAAAATCCATCGTGTTGGGTATCGTTAGGTCTTTAAAAAATATTGTGAGGTTGCGAACACCATTTTTTCGATTTAGGGATCCGTTTCCGAAATATTTGGTTTTAAAGTGCAAAATTTTGTTAGAGGTAAGTGTCCCCCCCCCCCCTCTATCTACTAAACGGTTATATATGGATACGTGAAAAAAATTACAGCAGTAGTATATATACTGAAGTTGGAAGGAAAACTATCAGAGCTGAGTTCCAAGTACAAACTAAAAAGTTATGGGAAATTTTACATTTTCCAGTACATTTTATAAGTTGGTTGCCTATAACTTTTTAGTTTGTACTTAGTACTTAGCTCTGATAGTTTTCCTTTCAACTTCAGTATATATGTTACGGTAAATTTGATTATTTAAAAATTATTAATAATTTTCTTACATTATTAATAATAACCAAGTGTTTTGTGAAATGTGAATAATTTATTGAAATTAATTACTTTTGTAGTTATTATTAATAATTAACTACAAACATTGGTAAAAGTAATAAAATTAAATAAGACCCCAAGTTTTGTTGTCCAGCAGGGATTTTCTTATAATATCACACACAGTCTTATAATTGTACTTGTCTCAGATCACACAAATAAACACTTGTTTGTGTTCAGTTAATGCTAAAACTTGTTTTAAAACAAGGACCCACTTGTACTTGTTTAAAAAAATAGAGATATTATATCATTCGCGTTTTTATTCAACAAGTTGTAATTTAAAATAATTAAACCGACTGAATTTTTTTCTAATAGCTGAAACATACTTACATCTCTATTTTATAAAATTACTGAACCGATTCTGAACAAACTTTCACCGTTCCCTAAAAAAGAATAACCGTCATCCAGCGTTATGCGTAGTATCGATCCGCCACTCGTTATTAAGCTTACGCGTGGTGACATGACTTCCAGGTAGAACCCTACCTGCCCTATGGATTTCATCAATCAATGGGCCATCAGCCAAAGGGTTCCGGCAGTACCCGAGGGTCACAATGGGTCCAAACGGTACCATTTACCCCAGGGTCCTATCGATCCCTAAGGGTCCCATTAGCTTCCAAAGATCCCATTGGTTTCCATGGGTTCCATTGGGTTCCATTGGATTCCATTGGTCCCATTGGGTCTCATGGGTCCCATTGGGTTCCATGGGTCTCTTGGGTCCCGTTGAGTGTCATGGGTTCCATGGGTCCCATTGGGAACCATAGAATCACATTGGAACCCACTGGGTTCCATGTATCTCATTGGGTTCCATGGGTCCGATTGGATCCCATTAGGTACCATCGGTACCATTGGGTTCCATTTTGGCACCATCCACAGAGCCAAGAACGAGTGAATACGAAATGATTGCTGACGTCACAAAGAGTGGCGGATCGATTTTACCGGTTTAAAAATTGAGCTCCAGGTCTTTTAAGTCTCCACTGCTGGAGTACTACTCTCTGTACTACCAGAGCCATATATTAGCCAGAGTGCTTACGTTTGTTTTTAAAAAATTATTACATTTATCGGTATTAAGGTTACATTATTAATAATCACCGATAAGTGTGATTAATTTCTCACTTTTACCTCGACTTTCGGTAATTATTAATAATGATAGACAATTATTAATAATTTTCAATTAATCACTCTTACCGTAACATATATACTACTGCTGTAATTTTTTTCACGTATCTATATATAACCGTTTAGGAGATAGAGGGGGAGGACACGTACCTCTAACAAAAATTTGCACTTTAAAACCAAATATTTCGGAAACGGATCCCTAAATCGAAAAATGGTGTTCTCAACCTCACAATATTTTTCAAAGACCTTTTTAACGATACCCCACAAGATGGGTAAGTAGAGAAAAAAAAATGACTCCCCCACTTTACTTGTATGGGAGCTACCCAAAAAAAAATTTTTTTTCAAGATTTTTTTCTACGACTTTTTTGCCATGATTAATATACATACTCATACCAAATTACAGCTTTCTAGTACTTATGGTCTCTGAGTAAAACCGCGGACGGACAGACAGACAGACAGACATGGCGAAACTATAAGGGTTCCTAGTTTACTACGGAACCCTAAAAAGGAGCATCATCATCAACTGGTCTTTGTTAGTCTCCACTGCAGTATCAACACCCTCACTGTTCTACCAGAGCCAGGGCAGTCAGAGGATTTGGCCTACACTCTCCACGCTGGCCAGACGGGTTGGCGAGGTGGACTCTTTGATGTTTATAGCTAAATAAAAGCATGATGGTATCATATATCTGACGTTTCCACGGCCTTTCATACAACTAAAGTTGCTCTGCGACTGCGACTATCAACAAGGAATAAAATCTGCAACTATACAACTAAAAATAAAATGTTTAATTATTAAATTTATTCAGATTACACCATTTTAACAAATATATTACAATCTGTACTTACTAGTTTCGTCCTTTTCGTGTTTGTGTTGTTGTGCTAGTGAAAAGGGTGATCCGATGTCATAGCCGGTATTCTTCTGGGACCTAGCTAAACAATAAATAAACCTAATAACGGTACACCGCAGTAAATTTTTCACATAAGACCCTCTGAGTCCCGACGGGTGTTTGAAGTTTTTATGTCACTGAAAAAAATACGTCAGCAAGCCAGCCGGCTTACCTTGACTAGGCGGCTACGATAGTTACCTAATAATACATTAAATTTTTGTAACCATCTTTATTATGAAGTACTAGATGTTTACCGCAACTTTGTCCGTGTTTCTTCGTTCGTGGGTTTTGTCACACAGTCTATCCAGAGCGACCAGCCGACCCTCGGCCCCTGTGATCCGGGTTCCGAAGCATCCCAAGGCAGGATGTTACCGGGAACACGCTTAGATGACGACTACAGACACATCCATAGTTTTCACACACTAATCTTACTATAAATAATTTCCAAGACAAATCAATTTACCCAAAAATAAGTTCACATTTTAATACATAATACGGTTTATCGCGTTAAACCCCATATTAAAAGTAATTTTATTTCAATTTAGCTTCGATAGTTTGTGCCTATAGCTACTTTCTGACTCCATCATCAGACTAGGTCTATGGTACTATATTATACTTGCATTTTTATCCGAAATTTATGAGTACAGTTTATACTTAAAGAGGCAAGATTTGATTGTTTGAATGAATAGGCTCTGAATGTACCATATTTCATTTTTTTTTTTATTGAAAACCAATTTATCCGCAATCCGAAATAAGTCGCAAAAAAATTGCTAAGTTAATAATCCAGCATAGAGAATCAAAATCGTTTCAGTAGTCTTTGAGATATAGAGTCAGTGTGTATCAGTCACAAGTAAAAATTGAAGTCGGTTTAATTTTTTTATTTACTACTTGTTTTAATATTATGATTGATGCATATTCATTGGAAAACGCACCCATAAATTAAGTACTTGATGTATGAACTAACAATTTTTCTAATAACCGAATCACCACGGTACTTGAGCGTGAACTGAGCTGTGGAGAACTTTCGTTACGCTTCAAGGAAGTCCCACAAAATTTAGGCACAAGTACAAGACAATATAATATCGTGACACTGACACGCTTCGGCCTCTCATTTTTATGTGGTAATGATAAGAGCCAGGTGAGGATTAGTCATTAAATCTTTACTTTTCGGCTACGCAAGTTTTTTTGGGTATATCATTTAAACGACGGTTGTTTAAGATAAAAATTTTCAAAGAATTCGCATATTATATTGTTTATCTCGACACAAACCCGGGTCAACGATATAAGAGACTTAATAAAAGTACTAAACGATACCTTGTTAATAACCGGCCATCACTGTTACTATGTAAATGCCAAGAAACATTTAATATTCAGTAGTGACCCATTGTTGTATTCCAATGATTATGCCCGAGTACGAGGACTGCGATCGTGAAGCTATTCATCGACCTCAGGGAATTTTACTCGGTGTAGCTGCAACTCTGTTCAGACCGGTTGTGGTGTGCGGTTATGCCGTGCGTCGCCACCAAGTTCGCCATCCGACAAAATTCGCCATAAGTACAATCAACGCCAAGATATCATTGCATTATTATGTTTAAATTTAAAGAAATATGAGCCAGGAATACCTAACCTGCCTGATCGATCGAAAAAGCTGATAGGTAGAGAAAATGGGCAATACTCGGCTGTAATACTACCTACCGGAGTTTTATGTAGTCGGACCTTTGGAAAAGAATAGTTTTGCAAGATAAAATAATATACAAGCTTAATACACAAGAATTTGGTTTATGGTCATTGATCACACAAATAATTTTTGGAGTTGCTTGTACCGTAAAACCATTAGAAACACTAACATTAGTACATTACTGCAGAGGCCGGGAAGTAAGGGATTGCCGGACGAGTATAGTTTTCAAGGCCGAGCGTCAGCGAGGCCTTGACAATAGTTACGAGTCCGGCAATCCCTTTCCCGCCGAGGAAAGTATAGAGATTTTCTCAATAAATGTGAGGAAATTTAACTTAAAGTTACACATAAACTTACATGCCTTAAATATTTCCCCTTACTAGGTATTTGCCGGTAGTAATTTTTCCACTTTCAAGTTTCAAATTAGGCGAAGTAGGTACTTAAAATCCATTGCAGTGTTGCTTTCATCACTAAAACTCATTTTGAACCGTTTCATTTCGAATAAATAACCAACTTTGCACATATTTACCGAAAACAATCAATGTCAATCAATTACTGCAAAGCGTTAATCACAAACTACGAAGAAGATACTATTACTAGTATCAGACGACCGACTGCCATATGTTTTCTCTAGGCAATAAGGATCATAGACAAATAATGGAGTGAGGGTGAAAATGAAAAAAATGCCATACAATTCCTTTTGAGTTTCTATGGGGGGCCATAAATTCAAAGTCAATTGACGTGTGTTCTATGCCCTAAAATCCGTAAAGGCAGTTTTTCGGCAGTGGCGTTAATCACTACGGGTATAGTGAAAATAACAGATCTCCCGAGTTTTTAATTTTTTTATTCTCAGTTGTCAATTCCAGCAAAGGAAACAATGCCCATAGAGCCCAGTCATATTTTTCACAAAAAATTTAATAGATCATAGATTATTGTTTTCTTCTCTCGCAACGAAAATTAAGCATATTTTCGTATGATCACATATCGATATTTTAATGAAATTGTAGTTATATTCACGTATTATATGCATTTTTTAAAAATAAATAAATAAATAAATAAATATATAGGGACATATCACACAAATTGAGCTAGCCCCACAGTAAGTTGTGAACTTGTGTCGCAGGATACTAACTCAACGATACAATATTTTATAATATATACTTATATAGATAAACATCCAAGACCCAGGTCAATATGAAAAAGATCTTTTTCCATAGTGACCTGACCGGGGATCGAACCCGGGACCCCCGTGTCGCAGGCTAGCGTGTTGACCGCTGCGCCACGGAGCTCGACAGTGTATGTAGTGTATGCAGTGGTAGTAAACTGGCTGTATGACAAGTGACATAATTTACGTTACATAGATTAATTAAAAAGTTTTGAGCAGCGGCCGGGAAGTAATTTTCATACTTATTTCCTGGCCTAGGCCGGCAATGCGATGAATGAGCCAAGAATTACAAACTTCCGGTCTTCTTTTTACTACAGTAATGCCTACATTTCCGAGCATGTTTGAGAAAAATATTTTTAACTCCGTATTAATCCTCGAGATTAGTCACGACCAAATTACATTGTACAGAATAGGTATTATAAAGTACAGATGCAATGCAGCAAACAAGAGTAAGTTTTGACCTAAATGCTCGAACAGCCGTTTTATGTACTTCGCCGAACCGAGGTTTGCTGTTAATTACTCTATCACTTCTCTGTTTAACTGTTTCAAAACGAAAGCCTTTGAGCTCGTAAATTATTCATCTGGATCAGCGAAACTAGCGCTACCCTTATTTTATGATTTTACTCATAAACCAGATGAAATTGAAAAAATGCAATTCAGTATATTCAAATAATTTATCACTTACAATTATTTAAACACTGTCGTAGTTACGACATACTCAAGTTTCTTTTTAGCCTGTGAACAATAAAATAATATATCACGTCCTGTGTTGTTGTCATCCAAATAAAATGAACTAATTTGAAAAGTTCAGGCGTTTATTAAAAACTTCGATCAACAATATTGTTAAATTCTATATAGCAACTGCCTTAGCTTTGTGTCATTGATGCCGTGTATGCAAAAATAAGTTATACGTTCATGCAGTGTATGATGGCTACTGACTGACATGACATTTATTGAAGCAGTGTGCATCAATGAGAATGGAACAACTGCTTTGTTTGCGCAAACTAAGTACCAACAGCAAGTCAATTTAAAACATAAATACAATCAAAATTACGGAAATACCTACCAATATTTTTTATGTGAAATAATCTCGTTACAATAATGAACTAAACTAATATATACTTCTACGCCTACTGTGACACATAAACAAATACGAGAAGTCTTAGCGAGATGTAGATTTGTAAATTGACTGGGGATATTAATAAATTCATTCTTAAATAAACTCAAATAAACAAACAAACAAATAAGTTTTCTTTTTTAAATATTATGAAAGGTATGTTCAATACATTAAATGAAGCTTGAGTCATGTTATGCTGCGCCATATCACTTATAATTTTGTCGCTTGAAAGGTTGAGGTGATACTTAGAGGGCTTCGCTAAAAAAGGACGAGGGTTTCCTTTGTGTGTAGTGTAACGTAACGTAACCAAAGCATGCTTAGTGCGCTCATGTTACCACTACATCACCATTAACAATGGAAGTTCAGACACTTAAAAATACTTGTTTAAAACGAAGTATCGATTAAAATATAATGGACATTACAAATTATTTATTAAGAAAACCATACGTATTCTCATCGCGATTCAAGCGAGGAGAACGCTTGAAGGTTTTCGAAATAAAAATGGCTCTCAGAATCTCACCTATTAGTATGTTAGTGGTCGCTGGCATCGACTGAACGTGCCAAAGGTGTGAGTCACGTAACGGAAACGCTTCTTACTTTGATATTGATGTCTGTGCTTGATGCGTTCCCAAGATCCCATGCTTTACTTTGTTAATACCATTTTTGTTTATTACTTTATTTAGTACTTTGAAGCAATTATTGAACTGGTAGCTGTTTATCTTAAATTTTCAATATTGTCATGGTCGTTCTTCTAATTTAAATGAACCTTATGAATTAAAACCGTTTATCAGCAAACATCTGCGTACTGCGTACCCAGTCGGTGTATAAATTAAACTTGGCTAAACGACTGTTTTCTCTTTACAAAAACTCAAGCAAGGCAAGCTTGCCATTGAATGAGAATACTTTGATTGCGATTTAAATTTGGCTTAACTTTATTTATGAGGCGTCCGATATCGAATAAGGATATTGGCGTGCAGCTACGAATGAGTCGTAGGCGTGCAGTCATTACGCTTATTAATTGATAGGTAGCTAAGTCAATATAATAATATTTTTTAAATATTGGGCAGATATATCCTAGAAATCATTAAGTTAGTTTTTAGGGTTCCGTACAAAAATTGAAAAATGGAACCCGTATAGGATCACTCGTGCGTCTGTCTGTCCGCCCGTCCGGCTGTCACAGCCGATTTTCTCCGAATCTACTGAACCAAATTAGGTGAAATTTCATACTACGAGTACTTGTCAGTATCTCTCGTTTAGATTATATTTAGATCCAGTCCGTTAAATGAGTCATTTTGTCCAGTTACACCAACAGACAATTAAAAAAATAAACTGTTCTTTCTGGAATATCATAACTGAACATTATACATAATATGTGAACGTAAATATCTTACAAAAACTGTGTTCTTTATTTTATTCCAGATCTTAACCCAGATTACGGTTAATCACACAAAGATAAATTACACTAATTTTATTAAGCTCCTGGAATACGAGACCGAAAACAAAATGCAGATGTTTCACGCGTTCTCTCCACGTTACGATTTTAATTGAAGTACGACAACGCGGAAATTCAAAGCTTCGGGTCAAAGCAAATGCTTTTTATAGGTCATGTAATATTATTTTCATTATGTTTTATACATTGGTTTTATCTTATCGTAGGTAACTGGCTTATCAGCGCATGTCAACGTTACAGGTTGCAATTATTACGTTTATGTTGTAGTTAATGCGTACATGTTCGTGACATCATTGTATGAGAGTCTATCTAACTCCAAGACGCGCTTATCGTGGAAATCCAATTCCTTGATCTACTTTATAGTGGGAAACGTGTCTTTCTTGTACATTTTCGTTCGATGTCAATACATTAAATTAGATAAGAATATTAAACTTACATATTTTTATAATAAGACGTTATTTTAATTATGTCTTATTTTTCATGAAAATTATACCTAATTTCTTTGGTACTAGCCGATGCCCGCGACTTCGTTCGCGTGAACTTTATGACTCGAGTTTATGTTTAGTTAATGTTAAGGTATATAATATGCCGATATTATATACCTTAATATTAACTAAACATACATAAGAAAATACGTATACGTAGCAGTGTTATAAAATTGTATGGCATTGCATCGGCTGTTGCTAAATACTGGAGGGATAAAATATAGGATTCTCTTAGACTTGTTGAGCCACCGACACGCTAAGAATAGGACTATATAGCTAGCTTCAAGTGAGCTTGCGCTACTTCACCGTACTTTGAGGTATGGACAGAGTGCCCTCAACCTATCGCACATCTCCAAAGGGCCTTCGCGAGGGACAGACCTCGGCTAGGTGTTACCTGTGTGTTCAAGGCTTGGAGAGACAGCAAACTTTCATGTTTTGCCGTATGGGCTGAAAACTACGTTGCCAAAAGGGGGACCGCTGGGCGGTCACCGGTAAAATATGATAATCGTACTCTACACACTCTATCCCAGTGGAGTGTGCGACTCTGTAAAATTGTCGATATAATATTTGGTATGGTAATGTATCAGATGTTCTAAATCTTCGATTTTTTAACCTCAACAAAATATACTAATCAGGCAGAACAACTTTTGCTACAGCGTCATTTTTATATTTCCTATAGTTTATCTGGACCATTATGGTTCTGCGTCAGGTGTTCCAAATCTTCATATTAAATACTTCAACAAAAAATGCTCATCAGGTTGAATAACTTTTGCTAAGGTGTCATTTATATATTTCTTATAGTTTACCTGGACCATTATAGTTCTGCATGAGGTGTTCCAAATCTCAGATTTTTTATACCTCAACAAAAATGCTCACCAGGCTTAACAACTTTTGTTAAGGCTCTACTTTTATATTTCTTGTAATTCAGCTGGATCAGTATGATGCTGCATCAGGTGTTCCATTTTTCAAAATCATTTCTACCTTATATGTTGCCCCGGCTCCTCTGGGATAGAGTGCGTAGAGTACAATTAGCTCATATTACTGGTGACCGCCCAGCGGTCCCCCTTTTGGCAACGTAGTTTTAAGCCCATACGGCAAAACATTTTTTCATTTTCATTTCATTTAACATGAGAGTTTACTAAAAAGTGTTTTCTTATGTATGTTTAGTTCGTATTAAGGTATATTAATACGCCGGAGTCATATAGTCCACGCGAACGAAGTTGCGGGCATCAGCTAGTAGATAATAATGTTCTAAAGCTCACTGGCCCGTCCAGAGTTTGAACTTTTGTGTCTAGCAAGATCAGGTCTACCTACACTACTATATATACTACTCTATAACTTGTCTTAAACGCATGTTGACTGCCGACGATAAACCTTTAGTTCGCCCATGGCCTAACTTTCTAAAGCCTTGAAACTAATGTAAAAGAACTAATATTCGTAATATTTTATATATTCCATAACTTTTCTTCTGAAAATCTATTAAATACGATGTTGAACACGTGTTTTACTGCGGTAACTGGGCCAGCTAAGCTTCAGTCAATCAATCGTGGAGAATAAACAATTGAACGCTTGTTTCCGCCGCTAATAAGGATCGTCTGCGTTTTTAAAATTTAACAACTGGCTGAATCGTACTATAGACAACTAGCACATATTCGCACAGGAATTATTCAAGGACTTTACTGTCCGTCTGTATAATATTAAAGGGGGCTCCCATACAACATATTTTTTTTGCCGTTTTATGCTCAGTAGTTTAATGTTATTATAAATAATAGTAACCCTTGGTGCGCGAGTCCGACTCGCACTTGGCCGATTATTGTAATGTAAAGTCAACAACACGTCAGACAACATGTATTTTCAAGGTAGCCCCAGTTATCTTGCAAATTTAATTGTACCAGTAATTCGGTTCCAGTTCTTAATACCAGTATAAAAATAGTTTCTAACTAAATTGATCCGAAAAGAATTGAAAATAAGGTTCAAAATGTCGATAAGATCACCATACTAGGCTTCGATTTTAGAAGCTGGACAAATACATGATGACATTACAAACGATTGTGAAATGAGCATAACGTTAGGGATAAGGGTTTAAAGAAAAATGAAACTTCCTATAAACCTACTTGCGTGGAATATACGCTTTATATTTTTGTACATTACATATTAAGCGAACCCCGGGCTCCGAAGTACCACATCATTCACAGCTGAGGATGCAACTCTTATTTAAGGGACCTAGCATGAACTTAAAGGTTCTTGAAAATATGTGTTACCGTAAATTATAGCCTGTGCCACCCGCAGAGAAATTAGCTTTCTATAGGTGAAAGAATTTTGAAAATCGGTCAAGTGATATCGGAGCAATACAAACAATCATTCATATCGAATCGATTAAATATTACTGAGAAATAAATAAAGAACAAAATTAATATCTATTATAAATTTTATTTAACAATCAAATATTTCTAATTTACTTGTATCTAATATTAGTATGATATGTATATTTTATATTGCGGGCGAAAATGCTTACTACGCATGTATGTACGCATTACCTGCCACATGTGTAGAGATAACTTATCCTCCGGTCGGAAAGGATTTAGTAATGGATACAGGTAAACCCGAAAAGATTCGTCTAGATTTATAATGCCAAAGCTTAACAGTCCCAAGTGATTTTCAATAGAGTAGGGTTCAAAAAGAAGGGTTAATGGAGGGCTCAGTTCATGCCAAACCCTTATTTGTTACAATTAGTTGTTCTAAACTATACGTAAGGTACCAACGACTGCTGGATCAGTCAGGATTACAAGCTTTAAAGTTTTAATTTAAAACAAGAAATAAAATGTTTTAAAGCACTGCCTTGGCTCTATTTTGATTGCCGTAATATAACGATGGAGTTACTTTTCTTAAATGCTTCAATTAATATTTAATTAAACGTTTACGCTTCGTCTAAGTTATTGCCATTATTTTATTATTTCAATAGAAGGCACATTCATCTTCATCATCATCATCATCATCATCAGGTCTTTCTAGTCTCCACTGCAGGAGCACGACCCTCTCTGTACTACCGGAGCCATATACTAGCCTGAGTAGTCAGAGGATTTGGCCTACACATCTATACATTCATCTTAGGAGCTATTATTTTAAATTATAAATAGTAGGCGGAGATATAAATTATCCTACTTATATGCTATTTTTATTATGACTATTTCTTAGTCAATAATGAAAAGCAAGTTTGCGTGCGACAGACTTTCCGGTGTTCAAATTATGCCTTATAAGCTCTATGAAAATACAATACAGCGTGTAAATTGATGCTCGACATACCCTCAAAGGGGCGACTCAGCCCGTCAATATGAATAACTTTTCCTATGGCAACAATGCTGGAAACTCAAAAAAAAATTCCATTTTCATGCAAATGTGTTCAGCCGCCCGGGCAATTAGTATGAGAAAGTGGTGAAAAAAATCAAGTTCTTAGCATTAGACTCATAGGAAAAGTGGTTCATTATTGACGGCTGACTAAGGCCGTTTAAGGGAATGCCGAAGGTCAATTTTTACGCTGTATAATAATTTGTCTGACAATGGAAACTCCTCAATACTGAACACTCACTTTTAACACTTTCCTCAGTCGCAAAATTATGTAGAGTACTTACTAATATCGGGTTTTCTGAAATACTTTACCACGATATGCCAGCACTAAATCGTAGGTTTATATTGGTGGGGTTAGGGTGACAAACAGCAACATTGACACATTATTTTTATATGTATTTTTTATGCATTTACAATGCCATTCTGATACATTCTTCTGCTATTGTATTAAATTTTTTATTTTATGGTTTCCACCGAGGTTTCTGTGATTCTGCCAATGTCCAGTTTAAAGAGATACAACAAAGTATCGGTGTTGTACGATTAATCGTTAACAAGTAGCAGTGAAAGATGGTGGTTGGTGGTGGAAAGGTTCTTTGATTGCTCTATGGGAGCTTCTGGAGACAAATCTAATCGATTTCATATGACAGTCTTCTAACTAATTCACAAATTGTTAATACTACTATTTATAACACCAAAGTACAAAATTTTATACATATAATAAAGTCCACTAAAACCAATTTGCAAAATCATCTAAGGCAAACCCCAAATTGAACCCCTTGACTTCCCACCAAAAACCTATTCTTAGCTAAGAGTATAATTGGCCCATTGTTGTCAATTAGCAGCTTACCGCCCGCCCGACTTATCAGTGCTGCCGCAACTTATTTCGGAAAACCCTCATTCAACCAAAAGAAGAGATTGTCTAAAAATCGATCCATAGTCTAGCTAGGGCTTCATCCTATATCTTGCTTTAATTTGACTTGTTTTTTATGCTTTCATGCTTTAACCACTCAATCGATCATCATTAAATCTTGCATACCTACGGATCGTCAGGAGTACGGAGAAGGATCTTCGATCCGGAAATAAATATACTATTTCCAGTGGATTTTAATTAATGCGGATACAAGTTTATAAATTAAAAACTATGATATATTTTGATGTACGAGTAAGTTAGGAAGAGGATGACTCCTCTGTTTATTATCTTAATACATCTTATTAGCCAAGTCTCAAAAGGCCTTATCTAACTCAAACAAAAAGCTTGTCATTGCCATACAACTCGCCCTACTCTGGAAAATAGGTTTCTCGTAGAATATGAAAAGAATCTGCCTCGGTATTACATTACCACCGTCAGCAACAAATTGTCGTACTCTATCTAAATCTTGGCGTTGTGTAAATGCTAACAAAATGTTTGCGCAACTGATTAATGATTTGTATCGCAACGAGTTCCGAACGACCGTAGTCGCCATTCCGATGCGAAGATAAATTCGGTCAACGAGCAGTACGGATCCTTAATGTTGCTGAGGCTGGACCGCGTTGAATGACGGACTCTTAATTGATTCCTTTTTATGTGGCCTGTGAGGCTGCGCCTATGTCGCTTCGAATGCAGAATAACTTAAATAATATTAGACGTCCGTTATATTGTCTCCAATATAGGCTAGGATATGGAGTTCTTATTAAACTTTTGCTTAAGTAACATTACAAACTCTATGCTGCTGCGGCTGGTCTATGACGAATGATGCCAATAATTAAATTTGTGTAAATTTTTGGTTCACATTTATTTCTTTTGTAATCTCAAACCAGAAAACAAGTGTTTTCAAAGAAAAATGAAAACACGTCTGCCTGCGAAATAAATAAGGCACTTGGAAGGGTGTAAACATTCTCACGATAGATACGTCCAAAACCGATGAGTCATTTAGAAGATATGGTGGAAAAAATAAACTCACATACACGAACTCGAAGATCAATATGGAGTGTGTAATATTTTGTTACTTTGTGACGCAAGCCAAATCCATTTTGAATCTTTGACTTACTAAAATAAAACTTCAAGTAATGTTGATAAAGTTTCCGATTTACAATGAAGTAATGATAAACAATAACGTTGAGATTTAATTACTGACTTGAGATTTTGCATCTTAAGCTAACTACTAATATCATCATCATCGATCACTGGATTAGACAATGTGGTCGATGAAATTATTTACTTTGTTTAGATGAATTACATTACTTTGAATATTTACATGCCGATAGTTAGCGCAACACGTATTTTCAATTTAATCCTAACTATAATGTTATAAATGCGAAAGTGAGTTTGTTTGTTTGTTTGTTTGTTACGCTTTCACGCCCTATCTACTGAACCGATCATCATGAAATTATACATAGACATAGGTTAGGGTACTAGGGTAGGGTATGTCCTTCTCAATGCCTTAACCTATGTGTATGCAATTTCATGATGATCGGTTCAGTAGATTTGGCGTGAAAACGTAACAAACAAACAAACAAACTCACTTTCGCATTTATAATATTAGTTAGGATTAGGATATTACTGTCTGTCTGTACCTATAGCCTTATTATGGGTTTGGAAACCACTTGGGGGATTTTGATGCGGTTTTTACTAAAGTTTTAATTTGTTTTTATAGCGGCAATAGAAATACATACTCAGTAAAAAACACTTTTATATTTGTTAATTATCCTGTGAAATTTAATTATCTCATGATGAAGTATTAATAATGTAAAATTATGTTTGAAATTATAGTAAAATAGAATTATTTATTACTTGTATTTAGTGCCCTATCTACTTACTTTTAATATTACTGCTCAGAGGGCCAGAAGCGTCTTTATAAGAATTTGTACAAAATAGGTGTTTATCACGCAACTCTACCCAGACATAACAAAAATCTATTACGAAGGTTGTAAAAGAAAGTATCATGTGGAATATATTAATGAACACAATAATATTTTGTATCTTGAAGTAAACTAAAATATGGAAGAGACTGTATTACAAAAGTATTCATATTTCGGTCGTTCAGATTCGATAACAGGTTTTATTTGTTTTCAGTACAAATGCAACCGCCGCGGTTCAGCATGCAACCTTCATCTTCAAACAGCATAGTCAGAGAAGGAACGACAAAAATATTACAATGCTCTGCCCTTGGTAAGAATTTAGCATTTTTGGTACAAGGAAAAGCCTCTTTTATTTTTATATAATTATATTTTATTTTAATTTTTTGCTTATACTTTCCTTAATCTACTCTACCATCTTATTATAGGTATTCCACAGCCAATGTACCGGTGGCTAAAAAATGGAGTGCCGCTAGGGGATTATTCTTCAGAATTATTCTATAAAATTCACAACACTCACCGGCAAGACGCCGGTGCATACCAATGTATTGCGAAGAATGACGTCGGGGCCATTTTCAGTGAAAAGAATAACATTGTCGTCGCCTGTAAGTAAAGTGCTCTTTGAACAACTTGCTTTCATTATGTCATGCTTGACATAATTTACTCGCGGGAAACTTGTCGCAATGAATAGTTGAGTGCTGTGGTCGATGTTCTTTCTGATCGTTATTATTTTCAATGTATTTCGTGTCATAATAAGAGAATATTATTGCATGACAGCTTCTATAGTTCTTTTGTGATGTTCTTGCTTCGAGACTCATAACCACTTAATATTGGCTTTGATGCCCACAAGCAATATAGAAAATTAGAAATTGAATTATTTTTGAATATTTATCTTGTTCAATGAAGTTTTATTCATTTAACTTTTTACACTTTATCCTAATTACAAATAACAATAAAATCAAATTCAATCTTGTTCAATTAATTTAGAATATGATTATATTATTGTTTTGTTCTCTTTCACCTATAAAAATATGCGGATACCCTGAAAAAAATAATACATGACTTTTTTACAACAGATATGGGCGTGTTTGATAACGCTTCTGAGCAAGTGGTTTCCGTCGAGTCGGGAAGGGCAGCTATTTTGGAATTCCCTCATATTGAATCTGAGCCCTCTCCATCCGTCATCTGGCAAGACGAAAATGGTACATTGCGATACGATCAGAAATATGCTGTAACAGACAAACACCAACTAGTCATACTCTGCACTTCACACAAAGACGAACGTTCTTATAGGTTAGTATTTTAATTGCGTACAAAGTGGGCAAATGTGAATATAGTTGGCAAAAAATAAAACCATACGAAATACCTCTTGTCCATTTATCTCTGTTGACATTTAACGATTCTGACTTTAATTACAAGTAGATATTGATTTATTTCGGATATTAAACAAAACCCTTATCACATTATGACCATAAATATTTCAGAGTAAGAGCAATAAACACGCAACTAGGCAAGGAAGAAAACAGCCCATATATCAGACTCAATGTTTATGGAGATGACAATAAAGAAATTCCCCCGGAAATTATCATAAAACCAGAAGATACAAAAATAATAAAGGGTCAAGAATATGTTAATTTATACTGTGTAGCAAATGCAAGACCCCTCCATGAATTAGAAACACTCTGGTTTAAAGATGGAATTATGGTCGACATGGCTGGTATCACGTTTGACTTAAACGACCAGTGGAACCGAACTCTCAGCCTTATTTCTGCTAATTTGACGCATACGGGACAATACACGTGCCAAGCGCGACTAAAATCAGGTGGATTTGCCACAGTGACGGCCTCAGCTACCGTCACCGTGTATGAAAAACCTATTTTCTTAACCAATTTGAAGTCGGAAACCTTTGGTGAATTTGGCAGTACCATTGTTTTAGAATGCAATGTTCAAGGGATCCCTTTACCTAGTATAACATGGTACAAAGATGCAAGAAAGATATCGAGTGTCGGAGTGGAAGCAGCCGTAACAGATAACGCGGATGTTTACGACGGCGAGGGCAGGTATCGCGTAGAAGTCAATAGGTCACTGGTCATCAATAACCTCAGGATGGAAGACATGGGCATATATCAATGTATAGCGAGCAACGAAGCAGGAGAATCTTCCATTTACACTTGGTTAAAAATTAAAAGTAAGCACCTCTTTCATACTTTTTAGAGATATTATACGTTTAATCAGGGCTCAAGATTACGACCTAGTTAAATGTCAAAACTCAGCTCGAGTTCAGTTCAAACTATATTGAGTAGATAAAAAATAGTGCTCTGTTAGTTATAAACAGTAGTGCCTACCTCATCTGTTAACTGCTAACAATATTGTTCATAAATCTATCATACAGCAAAGGGAAGCATACGAGTACCACGCAGTCACATGAAGTTAATAAGAATGAGGACAACAGACAAAAAAGCTAAAACTTTCAGATTCGATACCGGCAGTAAGCAAATTGTCGTTTTTTGCACAATTTACTTGGTTTTATGTTTTAAAGCACAGAGTGGTTGCAAACGTTTGCTTCTCATCCTTTTTTTTAGGTTCAGGCCCGAAAGATAAGTTAGTTTTAGTGTATCTTAGAGACATGATTTCGATGTCTTTTTATTTTTACTGATTTACCAGAACTTACTACAGTTATTTAATTTCGTTAAATAAGTTTGTAAATGTAGAAAACTTGGATATGCTTTTTAGATTATATATTTTTTGTCCTGCATGATCAATTGTAAATTACTATTCATGATTACATTTATGTATTACTATTTACGAAGGTTTTATCTACCCAATTGCAATTATTTTTAAGTTGTTCGATTAATCGTCATGCAGATCACACACCACCACATACGGATTGTTTAAGAATTGGCACTCACATGTATCTGTTGTAATGTTATATTATTCTAATAGATAAATTAACCCATGATACCCATATTAAAAATATTATTCTTAACTGCGCTGGCTTGACCTAAAAACAAGCTCACGTTCGTTAAAAATTCAACGTTTCCCTGCCAAATTATAGTGAGTTTATAAGACACCTGCGAAGTTTCCTAAGAGTTAGAAAGATGACTATTACTCTTTGACTATATGACTCTTTGACTTTATCCAGTTAGTGTATCAAGCACAAATATCCCAAGTATTTCCATTTATTGATGTTATGTTAAAAACTTATTCTTCGCAACAACAAGCAAGTTTGATACATTTTCAATGTAGATATTGCACTATAATAAAATCAAAGTACAAATACAAACTTTAACAGAAGGATTTTATATTACTCATTATTTTTAGTATTGCATGGTTTGAGCATGAATTATAGTTTGCATATCCAAGTACACTTAGCGTGTAACCTTTGAATCCACCATATATTTAGTCGCTAGAGTAGCTCGTGTACTAACTATAGTGTGTGGCTCGTAGCGTCCCCGCCCATAATGCAGACTCCGCCGGCCAACCTCACGGTGCTCGACGGGAAGGACGCCACGATCGCGTGCCGGGCTATCGGCGCGCCTACTCCCAATGTCACGTGGTACTTCAACGGTGAGTCAAGCAACAGTCATTAATACCCCGTTACCTGCATGTCTGGTCAATGGTTGCCCAACTCGACCGAAAGTATGGGTGCTGTTCAAAATTTTTCCCCATTACTGCTGTTCAAAATTTTCCCCCATTACTTTAATTAAAAACTCTGATTGAAGTAAAAACTACTACAATTTATCAAGTACTCTTAGTCCGCGTAAATTAAAGCCTATCTATTACCACAGAGAAATTAGCTAAGTACTTATTATAGGTAATTTTTTTTTTTAATCGGCCCGGTACTTTCGGTTGGAGCAAATTTGACAAAAAAGCCTTTGTACAAAATAGGACATTGTGTAGGGAGGGCGGTAAAGAAGACATAAAGAAAACGTCCGCGAAACACAAAATGAGTTTCATCACACCAAGATATAGTATTATAGTAGAGAGAAATACATACTTTTTATGAATTGGTTGTATTTGTATAGGTTAAATATAAATTACCTTAAAAATTAATATTTGCACATTCCAGCAGGCTGATTCCATTCAACATTATTGACTACCTATTAAATTATTCTAGGTAATTGATATCATGCAATTCAAAAAATATCGCAGACTAGTTTTTTTTTATCGGGATTATTAGCTATGCCAAATTTGAATATCCGATTAGAAACCTTTTGGATCTAGTAGATTTGAAACACATGCGTGGTATAGTAATCCATTAAATTCAACAAAATACTTTACGCGGTCTCGGGCTTAATGGAATTTGTATGAAATCTTATAGCCCGCGGTCATAATAGTGACCATACAGCTCACTTTGCTTATAAGGGTAGGTGTGATGAAAAAGAAAACATTTTGAACTTTCAAGAGAGAATAATAAAATATTTTCTATCATTATCATCAGGTCTTTTTTAATCTCCACTGCAGGAACATATATACAGCAGAAATATTTCTATACAATAATAATTGACAAACATTACTTTCATTACGCTTGTACAGTCTCACTGTACATGAATTTGCTGATGCCGCGATTCACACGGCGTGCGTCACAATTTACTTATAATTTATTATTTTAAAGCCAGAGTGCATTCGCTGTTACTACGCGATAGACACATAGGGAACGGAAGTGCCAAACCTATAACTTGTACTTATTTACGAACTTAACTAATATACTACAGTGAAACTAACTGTGATTGTTTGGTGATCTTCTCCCCGCACTCTCATCTCAACTCAACTTAAACTCCAGCTTCCATTCAACTCTACTTCACATCAACTTACATCCATCGCCAGCCGCACATAACTTCTACTCATCTCTACTTCACCCTACAACGCTTATTTTATTTTAAATAAAAGGTAGCTATATTAAATTTAGTGTGACGTAACATAAACTATAACCAAAGACAATATAATTAGCTTGGACAAATCAATGATGCTTCAAATTGTGTTGACTGGTTATACATTACAAACGTATATACATCCCTCTACAAGCCGCTGTCTATGGCTTAACACATTCCTTTTGAAGTAATCGGGTAAAAAAATATTAAATAAACTAAATAAACGGTCATTCTAAATTCCTGGCTGCTGTTCGAATAACTTTATTTCGTAAAAAAAGAGAGTCGGTAAACATCGTTTTTGGAATTAGGCCGAATGGGAAACAAGTTTTTTTATGTGAAATGTTTCGGACCGAACGAGTCATATTTATTAAAAAACTCTTAAAATACCAATGGTGAGATCAACATACCTGTAAATTTTTAAATACTCTTTTTGAAGCAGGAAGCTGTATTTAAAGTGCGACTGCTATTCGGTAATTTTCTTATAAGTTTTTAAGTCATATTTTACGAGTATGCGGAGATGTCATGCATGATGCAATGGTTTGGTGCCATAATAAACTTTCACGACTTTTTCGGAAGTAGCTTAACAAGTAAACTCAGTTTCAAGAAGTCACAATTTTTCATATTATATCAGGTTAAATAATCAACAAAATAAGGGACTTAATCAACATCTGTTAAAGCTTTATCCAAACATTTACTCGGTTTTGAAAAGGGTCGTTACATACATATTGATAATTACAGATTCTCTCATAATTAACCTATCGGGAAGACTGCAAGCTTTGGAGGAAGGGGACCTTCTCATCACAGGCACGACCACGGCCGACAGCGGGAAATACACCTGTGTGCGATCGAACGACGCCGGAAACGTTTCGGGAGAGGCGTATCTTACAGTGCTTGGTAGGGGTTCTATTTAAAACATTACTTCTAATAGTGAAGTGATACATCGCTTTCAGCTTTTTAACGCACTAATGGATTTCCGGAAAAGTTTATTTTATTGTGCAAGTCAAGGAACTCAGTATATTCTTTGTTAACCAAAATGAGTGGATGTCCTTGCCATGTTTATCGCGCCCACAAATAGGTACATGACGTTGCAAGTTTCAAAAAAACCTACCATTTTTTTAAAAATTACATCAACATAATATACTTTTATTAGTAGGTTTACATCTTTAATTGAATGTGCGACCTATCATAAACTTTTTAAAATGTTTTTTTTTTTTTAGAAAATGTATACTCAGCGAAATAATAACTACAAGTAGAAGTAGATTACTGGTTTCGTTATGTAGACTCTCAGGTGTAACTCGGGCTCATATTTATTTGGAGAAATTTGTATATGCAGCCTTCGATAGCTACGTAAAATTTAGGAACTGTTAAGTACCCAACATAATATTTGCATTCTCTTCCAGTAAGGACACAGATTATTGCGCCGCCTGTCGACACACGGGTTCTGCTCGGTCACACAGCCACGCTGCAGTGTAAAGTTTCTAATGACCCCAATGTCAAATATAACATTGATTGGTTTCATAATCAACAGTAAGTAACTATTGTAATGACTAAGATAAAGCATACAATCTGTATAATCGTAGATATTATACTATACACGTGGTCTAACCAGGCATGATCGAAGTAGCTACATGTATTCATATTATTAATAACCTGACGTCGATCCTCATTGTATTGTAACATCGAATGTTTTACTCAGGGCAATGACAGCTGGATCCCGAGTATGGGTGACACCAGATGGTGCACTTCAAGTGCAGGCTGTTCGAGCCAGTGACGCAGGCGAGTACACATGCGTGGTGACGTCACCGGGCGGCAACCACACCCGCCACGCCGTTCTCTCCGTCATCGAGCTGCCTTTCGCTCCAACCAACGTGCGGTCGTTCAAACTCGATGGTGCCTCGCAAAGGGCTGTCAATGTCACTTGGACGCCGGGCTTCGATGGCAACTCGCCGATACAGAAGTTCATAGTTCAAAAGCGAGTTGTACCTGAATTTGGTTAGTAACCATACGTTGATGATATTTTTTTCAGAAATTACGTTTCTAAGAAATTGAATAATATTTTTTTACACTACCTACCCTCAATTAAAACTTCTTGAAGATGCCTTTGAAATTAAGAGACATTATTTATGAAGCACAAAAAAATATATTGTTTTAAAATATGTCCGGAATAAACATTTACTAGACCATAGCTACAATTATCTCATTTGTTTAAAAACTCTTTTATCAGGCCCCACGCCAGATCCACTGTTGAACTGGGTGACGGAAACCATGAACGTATCCGCCAATCAACGCTGGGTGCTTCTAACCAGTTTGAAAGCTGCCACCTCTTATCAGTTTAGAGTGTCTGCTGTGAACACGGTCGGAGAGGGTCCCCCTTCCGACCCTACTGATGTTCTAACATTGCCGCAAGAAGGTTAGTTAAAATACTATTTTTTTTGCAAAATTATCTAAATGTTACACGATTATAAACGGTTAAGTTCACTAGATTCCTCTTCTGTTCAGTCCGTGACACTGAAAATATAGTGACAAGATCTTGACGGCACTTGAAACTTTAAAATTCGAGTTCATATATAAAATCTCAACAATCAAAGGGAACATCCCTTAGGAAAGTCGTACAGTATTATAGACTGAACTTGCTTATAAGAGGATTATAGTGACTTAAATTAAAAGTAACTTCTGTATACTTAATGTGAAGACACTTTGTATATTCGGACTTAACACTGAGTGTCTATAAACGAACTTTTCTAAACTCTTCGAGCATATGAGAATTCGCCACATGCAGCACTACATAATCATCACCGGCACATTCGCTCAATCTAGATATCTGCATACTTCTTAAACAAGAAATACCGGTAACACTAGTTATATCCCAGCTAGACTGCGTTTAATTAATAAAAATCAGTTCGTTATTGAAATGTTTACTCTCTATTATAATGCAGGTATCAATGGTATTTATTTAGTTTTATAACTTTTTAACGCCGGTTCTAACACTTTTTGTATGCATGGTTTGTAGTACTATGCAACATTTCACTTCAATAAAATGTGTTCTCTTTGTGATCTCAAGCAGCCAGCGATATTATATGCTGCCAAGGTATGCATTACACTATAAAATAGAAGGGTACCTTGTTATTTTATTAGATCATGTGTATGTGCCTTTATTTTTTTACAAATTTATGCATGATTCTTATATGAACATTTTATGTGTCGTATTTTTGTTAAGTTTCATCAATGTTTCTCGTTACTCTTAGGGGATGCATCGTAAAATTAAGCCACTTATAAACTTACGCATGAGATGAAATGTTCCTTTTTTAATCTTTGTCAAATTAATTTCTTAATTCTCATTCAATAACGTCCAGAAATATATTACAGCACCTTCAGGCCCACCAGTTGGTTTCATGGGATCCGCGCGGTCCTCTTCCGAGATTATCACACAGTGGCAGCCGCCGCTTGAGGAGCATAGAAACGGGCATATACTTGGATATGTAATCAGATACAGACTCCGCGGCTATGATAACAGCCCATGGACCTACCAAAACATCACGAACGAAGCTCAGAGGAATTACCTTATCCAAGATCTTATCACCTGGAAGGATTACAATGTGCAGATTGCTGCATATAATGATAAGGGAGTGGGCGTGTTCTCCGATAGTTATACCATTAAAACTAAGGAAGGCATACCCGAGGCACCACCTGATAGCGTTCGTTGCGACCCTTATAACTCGACAGCAATTACGGTTTGGTGGACCCCTCCAAACCCTCAGAAAATTAATGGAATTAATCAGGTAACGCAAAAACATTACGACTGTTTTTGGTTTTCTTGACACGTATGTGATGTCATGATGCTTATGTGCGCCCATAAATAAAATATTATAAGGGTCGATTTATTTGCGTCTGCACGCACGAGCGGCATGACCGTAGATTCCAACGACCGCGGCCGCACCGCTTTTCAATTCGAAGCGGCTCAGACGCCTCTACGCTCTACACGTTTTGTGTGTTTAACAAAATGAAAACAAAATCATTACATTGTTTCATTTTTAATATTACAATGCCGAAAATTAAATCAAATGCATCAGTAATTCTAAACACGTTGAAACTTCATAAGCCGCACGACCGCGCTACAAGCAGACCTCGCCTACACGACGAACGGCTGGGCCGCTTCTCAAATAATTCGTTGCATACAATTACTTGAAATTACACCGGCGTGGCTGCTCAGTCGCGCGGACGCAAATAAACGGACCCTAACAGCATCAGTTTATGATCCACAATGTCTTACGATATGTCATAAATCAATAATTTAGTATTGATTTTAGTATCTAAACGTGGCAATGGTTTAAATCATAAAATACAATGTCGATCCCAACGAAGATTATATATTACAGGGATATAAAATCCAGGCTTGGAGATGGGATGAGAATGAGGGCGATAACATTGAACAAAAGCTTGTAAGCGTCCCGCCTAATCTGTTGGACCCGCTCACGGAGCAGACGGCCATCATAGGCGATCTCGAAAAGTTCACAGATTACAACATATCAGTATTGTGCTTCACTGAGCCGGGCGACGGGCCTCGAAGCGAATACATTTTAGTGAGAACAAAGGAAGACAGTAAGTTTTACACATAAATACAGTAATTCTAGTACCGATAATTTTGGATCCATTATTTGATAATTCTGTGACCAAAAGTAAACTCAGTTTGAAATTGTTTTTCGCAGTACCTGACGAAGTAGGAAGTCTGCAATTTGATGATATATCCGACCGTGCTGTTCGGGTGTCCTGGTCTCCACCCAAAAAATCCAATGGAGTATTGATAGGATACAAACTATCTTACCAAATTAAAGATGACCAAAACTCCTTTAAGGACGAAGTACTACCTCCAAATGTTACGAGTATCAGAGTTGAACATTTACAGGTGATATTTTCAGTCATTGCATTAAAGTAATTAAATCCTTTTACGCACTAATGCTTCTTCGCAACTAAACCGTTGGTGAATAATAAGTTATCTATCAATTTTAATAAATGTTTTAAAAGCTGCTTTTTGTTGAGGTAATTTATTTCATACCTATCTATTCCCCACATTCATTGCTTTGGCTCGATTCGTATACATATTTTTAAATTCAGTCAATCATATCTGAAAACACGTAATTGATAAAGAACTACTGAAAAGTATCACGTTATCATCACGTTCTTAACCGTAAAGGAACGCATTTGTAGGACTGTAAGTACTGTATGCTTCTGAAAGGAACTGACCTTATGATCGTCTTTTAAAATAGTAAAACACTAGAAATGTATGTAATCAGAGTACCTATGTTGAGAAGATTCATTGTTTCTACCTTCACCAGGAAAACAAATGTGACACATGGCATATAAACACGCATATCTACAATATCTGCAATTCCTGACGATAGTTGATGTATTATAATCGGCGCCGGAGGTTGCACGCTTGTCGGTACATTATTTCTTTTGCCTTAGCTCATCAAGCCATTGTTAGACGCTCGTTGTAAATGTTTCTCACGTAAACAATGCCGAATATGGAAATTGCTTTACGCTAACGGTTGTGACACTAAGTGAAACCGGATTACCGCGATAAAGTATAAACCTACTTATTAATTATCACATCCCAAAAAGCATTGTTACAATTGTCTTACAATTCTCATATAATATGTTACGTCACTTAATTTTGGTGTGGAATTCTTTTTCCATACAGTATTGTCTACATTTTCAAAGAACATACATTTGAATACTGTGTTATATTGTTTTATAATATTTTGCGGAATTTCATTACTGCCAGCAGACACGGATACTGTAAGCCGTAGCAATTAATGTACAAATATTTAATCTTTGGTGTTCAAATTAATTCCCACGAAGTACTTGATTCATTGTAAAGAAAGTATCCTATGTCTTATAATCGAATATTTTATACAAGCAGTCCGCCGGCTTCACCCGTAATAGATACATGCAATACATACATAGCCTATGGTACTAAGGGATAAAGTACCTATTCAACAGAGAAAGAATTTTTGAAATCGGTCAGTAGTTCCTGAGATCAGCGCGTTCAACAAAAAAACTCTTCAGCTTTATAGTATAGCAGTGGCGGCCGCTCCTTCAGTGCACTCGTGCACTGCACTACCAGATTTTTATGTATTTCCCAATTTTTTTTTCGACACAATTATTATTTATCCAAAAGTATGTAACTTTAATTACACACTAAAGAAGAAAATATTTTCAAACAAGCTTGATCTTTATAACCTAAAATTTAAGACTCATTTTAGCTAAACCAAAAATTGGGCGAGCGCTTTCAAAGTGCGCACGAAGCGTCTCCATAGAAACTATATGGAATGAGACAGAAATGCTCCGGCAGGTGTAACGGAAGATGTTCCGTACTCAATGTATGAGAAAAATTGAAAAATCGGGTCGGCGCACGAGTCCCGAATACTCCCGAACGGGCTCGCTCGGGCGGCATCGGCCGGGGTGTCTCGCTCGCTCGTTGAAGATTTTTGTTGCGAAGGCGTGTCCTTGACCTTACTCAAATCAGTTTGTTTGTTTTATTTCGCACCTGTGACACGGTGTGATAGATAACGCGCGCGAAATTACCCAATAATTATATTCATAGTTATGGTTTTCTACTTTGTGTGTGCTTCAAAGTGTAGTGGTTGAAAGTGGCTTCAAAGTGTGTTGTTAATGGAATTATTTGAACAAGAACTAAAAAGAAAATAGGCTATGGCTTATTTAGGCGGTATGCCGCCTAATCTGTTTTTTGAAACCATCTTCTCGTGCTTTTCAACCTGAATTAGTTAAGTACGTATTAGAATATTCATTAGCGCGCAGCTCCTCTCACTAAACTAATGGTAAGTCAAGATGATGAGATATTTCACTGCATGTACATAAGTACCTGATACTTTTTATACAGAAATGGTTTTACAACATGCATTAATATTAACAAGAATTGTACCTAGAGTAACTGATTATGTATGTACAAATATTAAGTAGGTGCATAGGGGCAGTCGACTACAAATAATTGACGAACGTACGGCATTTCAATAGGTCGTTTTGCTTTTGAGAGACAGTAGGTAAGCAGGTGAACCACCACTCCTTGAAGTCACGAGCCGCCACTGTAGTATAGATTGTTAATAATCCTAATTGTTAAGAGATACTTATACAACACTAGCAGCCCCTAATGAATCATACCCGAAAACCTTCCTCAATAATCACTGTATTTATTGGTGAAAACCACATGAAAATTCATGCAGTAATTTTTGAGTTTATCGCGAACAGACAGACAGACGCGGCGGAAGACTTTATTTTATAATATGTAGTTATGATAGTGATTGTCAAAAATTCCAAAGCCATGTCATAAGCTATCTAGCTGTTGATGTTCACTTCACTGGCAGCAACGCTTTCCTACTTGAATTTGTGTAGTATTTCGTGCATTTCTTGCAATGCTGTAAATGAGAAGTAAGGTCTAGTCGCGCGTATTCAACTTTATTGTCTTTGTTTTCAGGCTAGCACTCACTATAAATTCCACTTGTGTGCCTTGACGAGTGTGGGAGAAGGGCCAGCACGGACGGCCACCATCCAATCGGGGGTGGAGCCGGTGCTGCCTGACGCGCCACGGAACCTCGCGTTGTCTAACATTGAGGCTTTCTCGGTGCTGCTGCAATTCACACCAGGCTTTGACGGGAATTCCTCGATATCTTTGTGGACTGTACAAGTAAGTATAACGATCAGTTACTTCCTAATAATATATATAAATATAGGTGTTTTGTAGGCTGTAGATTTCACGAGCCTTAGGTATCACTGCGTACTGACAAAGGTCATAAGCGCCATAACGGTTATGGCGTTTAAAGCATTTATGCCAAAACAGCTATTTAAAAAAAAAAACAAAAAGTAAATCATCAAAAAAAATCGATGTAATTGTTGAACCTGCTCACAAATGGTCATGGAAACCGGTAGAGAAATGTGACCCATAGAGGAGAACAAGTTGGACAGCGGGAACGAAAGAAATTTAGCCCAAGCTAAAACAGAAACGCTGTAGTGCTCGCTCGGTCATTTATTAATTGATGTATGTTTGTTAGTTAAATAAGTTGCATTTAGAAACAACGTTTTATACAACTTATTTACGATTTTGAATCTGATTTCATTCTATATTTTATTAGGCTCAAACAGCTCGCAACTCGTCATGGGTAACAATATATGAAGTGAACGCACCGGACGCCCAGTCGATTCTAGTAAATGGGTTAGTTCCATTCACGACGTATCGCTTGCGTCTGATCGCGACCAACGTGGTGGGGTCGTCGCAGCCTTCGGAGCCCTGCAAGGAATTCCAGACAATACAAGCGCCGCCCCAACATCCGCCTAGAAATGTCACAGTGCGCGCGGTGAGCGCTAATAACCTGCGCGTGCGATGGATTGTAAGTATACATTTTAAACACTTGTTCGATTAACTTTGCCACCTATCTACTCTTCATATTCCTATAATCATCAAAAATTATAGCACTGATGACATGTCATTTACATGTACCCTGTCAGATTGTCGTGATATATCAAGGCGATCCGGCTAGAAACCCATCACTATATTATTCAGATTTCCACCTACACGCCTACTAACAAGCTTATTGTTGCCTCTAGGTCTTTTAGACCGAAAGACGTGATTATACAATTAACACCCTAGTAGTAGCTATTTTTTTTTTAACAATGAATATTTCTTTTTTTGAACGCGCAGGCGTGTTCACTGGCACTATTATGTATGCCACCGTTGTCCAGTGGTCAAGGTGTTTACTTTTTGATCCGGACGTCGCGGGTTCAAATTGGGAAGCATACTTTGTATAAGTTGTTTCCAGTTTGATTAGGATATGGCAAGCTTGAATCAAGCCAAATCCTCTGACTACTCAGGCTAGTATATGGCTCTGGTAGTACAGAGAGGGTCGTGCTCCTGCAGTGGAGACTAGAAAGACCTGATGATGATTATGATGAAGCTTGAATCACCATAATATCCGAAAAGAACGATGATCTGTCTTTATGTCATTCATTTGGTATTTTATTTGACTTTCATGATTTCTAACTACTAAAATTGTTGTGTAGTCTGTCTGAAGCTCAAAATTGAACGCAGTTGAGGAATGCAAAATAGTGTCTATCACAACTTATATAATTGCTTTAAAACTTTTTATAATTACCTTCCTCAATCCCTTTTATGCTCTACATTGATGATATTCGATTAGATGCTGATAAAATGACTTCGCTATCTTTATTTTGCTGTATATTGCGCAAAAATATAACAAACGAAACACTCTCTCATTCCAGCCATTACAACAAAGCGAGTGGTATGGCAATCCGAAAGGCTACAACATAACATACAAGCGGAGCGGCACAAACGACACGCTATTCATAATCATCGAAGACCACACAGCCAACTCGCATGTGCTCTCGAACTTGGAGGAGTGGTCGTTGTATGAGATCAAAATGACGGCGATCAACGAAGTGGGCACGTCGGCCGAGAGTCCCACGGCTACTGAGAGAACCAGAGAAGCAGGTGCGTGTATTTAGGTTTCCGTACCCAAAGGGTGAAAACGGGACCCATTCACTTAGCCTCCACTGTTCATCCGACTGTAACAGGGCTTTGACCTAAATAAATCGTTAGAAGATTTGAAATTTTCAAAGAATGTATTTCTGTTGCTGATATAACAACAAATAATAAAAAAAGGTATCCCATAACATACACAAAAGTATTTTAGACTATGCTGATTGATGTACAGTCGGCGTAATATACCAGTTTTGTTTATACATCAGTTTATTCATCTCCAAAAGAGACTTCCACGGGGCTCGTTTCGAGATAACTATTATTGCTAGAACAAAATATACGTTGTTAAGTGTATCTTGTACAATCTTTTACTTATCCTCATGGTAATAAAATAAGGTTCCATTGAAAAGACCGTTTTATTAATAAAGTTACAAAATGAAATTTCAGTTCCATCCCGAGGTCCAATAGGAGTGTCAGCGAACGCGACGTCGTCAACAACAGTAGTCGTTCTTTGGGGAGATATACCAATACAAGACCAGAACGGTCTAATCGAAGGCTACAAAGTTTGCTACGCAGCCGTGGTGCCGCCGCCTAGGCCCGAACACAAGAAAGTGGAATGCCAAGCCATACCATCGAACCAAACCCATACGATCACTTTGACGGAGCTGAGAAAATATGTCGTTTACCAAATACAAGTGTTGGGCTATACGAGATTAGGCGACGGAGCTCTAAGCGACCCACCAGTTACTGTCAGGACATTTGAAGACAGTAAGCATACGTTTTTTATTACATCTCCCTATTGTGCTAACAGAGGTAAACAGCTCGCGCCAAACTTTATCGCGTAAGTCGATGCGCAATATTAGGTTAAGCGGGTCGCTCGCGGGGAGGTGGGGCGCGTACTGCGCAGCTCGCAGCTAATATCCGAGCCGCAATAAAGTTTAGCGCAACCTGTACTATTTGTCAATACCTCCTTGACGATTACTACTAAATTGCATGTATGTTTATTTATGAACAATAATCCCAATTTCAGCTCCAGGACCGCCATCAAACGTATCATTCCCTGATGTGACGTTCACGACAGCGCGGATTATTTGGGACGTACCGGAAGACCCCAACGGTGAAATACTAGCATATAAAGTCACTTATCATCTTAATAATACATCGCAGCATATGTTCTCTAGAGAGTTCTTACCGTCGGATCGCACTTTTAGGTGAGAATAACATATTTAACATAAAAGTTCTTAGTTCTACATGGATAAAGTTTGTAAATAAGGATACTTTACAATCTATTCTGATGAAAACTTGGTCTTCTAATTTGAGTTTACTTGAATAGAAATTGTATAAAGTATTATTTATTACATATTATTTTGTCATCATCATCATCGTGTTTTTTGTACTGTGAAAGGGTCGTGCTCCTGCTAATACGAATTAGCCAGGGCAGTCAGAGGATTTAGCCTACACTCTCCGCACAGGTCAGACGGGTTGGAGAGGTCTCTTTGATGTTTATAAGCTTTGTTTAGCTTGTGTTCCCTAAGTCCTCTTCTACGACATCCACGGGAAGACTTGGAGTGGTCCTATTCTACTCTGCCGGGAACCACACGGCATGTATTATTATTTTGTAATAAGTATTATTTATTACAAATATTGTTTTTTATAATAATTTCGCTACTAAATTTTTATTTAAAAAGAGGATATATTGGGCACTGCATATTTATTTTATTAACTATTTTAACTTTACATTGGTGTCCGCAGAGCTACAGAATTGGCGTCAGAGCGCTACTACCTGTTCTCGGTGACGGCGCAAACTCGCCTCGGCTGGGGAGCCACGACGCGGGCACTCGTACTCACGACCGTGAACCGAGTCGCACCCGCGCCGCCTGCTCGGCCCAACGTCGCGCGCTCGCTGCTGCAGCCACACCACATCACCTTCTCGTGGACACCTGGAGACGACGGATACGCGCCGCTTAGGTTTGTGTTGTCGAGACGGTGTGACCTGTTGTCCATATCGGGACAAACTCGCCTCAGCTGGGGAGCCACGACGCGGGCACTCGTACTCACGACCGTAAACCGAGTAGCGCCCGCGCCGCCTGCTCGGCCCAACGTCGCGCGCTCGCTGCTGCAACCACATCACGTTCTCGTGGACGCCCGGAGACGACGGATACGCCCCGCTCAGGGAGTCAATTTTTCAACCAAGAGAATCGATCCGCCACTCGTTGTCAAGTTTCCGCATGGTGAATCTTAATTGGCTCTATTTTTGAAACTTTATTCGAATGGTTTTTCCGAATGGCCGCACGAGAGCACTCGGACCGGACTACGCGTACAAAATGTCAAATTTGACTTTGACCAAATTTTTATTTTTTTCTTAAATTCTCGTCCTTAGATCCTAGCGTTTTTGCCACAACTGTCTACAAAAAGTGAGAATATACGTCCGATTTGCTTCCGATCCGATTGCAGCGTTGCCTTTTAAAAAATAAGAAATTCCTTACACCTACCTACATGAAAGAAAATAAGATTTTAAAAGAAATTGCAATAAAAACCTCCCTAGATGTGCCTTAGTCACTGCGTTAATAAAATCAGAAAACATAATTAAGAAATAAGTAGGCTTTTGTACAATTCGCAATTTTATTTTTATTACGCCATTTACTGAGTTCTTACCTACTTCTACCAAAGACTTCGTCTTTGGTATCATCTTGTTCATATTTAACTGGTTTATCTACGAAAGAAGATTACGAAAAACAATTGCCTAAAGACAATCAAATTCCCCTAGAATTAAAGACACTGTAGGTACCTAAAATGGCAATACCGTCCGATTGTCGGATTGAAAATCGGACGTGTATTCCAAGCTTAAGCTACTAGTTTTGCTGTGCATTCAATTATTCTGGCAACCGTAACAATATTTTTTTTTGCTGGCAACTCTAAGCAATAGAACCATTCGCACGGTTCAAAAATACGTAAAAACAGGCCCGCTCGTTGATTTTATTCACATGTGAATACGAACCGAGTGCTGACGTCACAAAGAGTGGTGGATTAATTCTATTAGTTCAAAAATTGACTTCCAGGTTTGTGTTGCCGAGACTGTGTAACCTGTTGTACATATCAGGAAAAACTCGCCTCGGCTGGGGAGCCACGACGCGCGCGCTCGTGCTCACGACCGTGAAACTAATTAGTAAAAACTATTTTTACACTTTACAAAGTCACGGACCAAAGCTAGCGTTTAAATTTTTTTTTATACTCGGCATAGAGTTATAATATTGCCGTTTCTATTTTCAGGTACTACACGGTGCAACAAAAAGAAGAGGGGGGCACGTGGCAGACCATACCGGAGCGCGTGGATCCGTTCGCCACGTCGTACACAGCGGAGGGACTGAAGCCCTACACCGCCTATCAGTTCAGGATACAGGCCACTAATGACATTGGGCCGAGTCGCTTCAGCAACGCCACAGAAACTGTCAGAACTTTACCTGCAGGTAAATAAAAACACCGTTTACTAATGTAAATAAAATTACTTTTCGTCATCTCAGCCGCAAGGAGTCCACTGTCGGACACAAGCGTCGCCCAAGGATTTCCATCACAGGCAGGTTTTGCCATACTCTCCACGCTTGGCAGGGTTGGTGAGCGCAATAAAGTTTGTTTGGCCTATCTCGGTTCCAACGCTGATGTTCATTGAAAACGTATTTTTAAGCGAACGATAGGTAGGAATTTGTTGGTCTGGGGGAACAGGACAAGGTTATCTGGGATCTAGACAAGCAATAACATGTCAAACCAAGTTCAAGTATGCTATTTGCTGGGATGGATTGGTGGTGAGAATGTAGCAGCTTGGCAGACCGGGCGCGTGTAAATGCCATACCTGCAATTACCGGACAGGCAGTTGAGGATAACACCCCTGACCATAAAATGGAATACTTTTACTACAGTTTCATCGCGTTTATATTGCATTATTTAGGTTACGTTTAGTTTTCACAAAATTCGGAACCAATATAACGTGGCCAATGTTTCCAGCGCCGAGCAAAGCTGTGGAGAACCTGCACGTGGTGCCGATAACGCCGAGCAGCGTGCGCGTGCAGTGGTCGCCGCTGGCCGAGCCGCACTGGAGCGGCGACACGCGCACCGGCGGCTACCGCGTGCTGTACCAGCCGCTCACCGACTTCCCCACCGCGCTGCAGCAGACTATGAAGCAGGAGGTGCCCGGCATCAAGGTAGGTCTATCATCTAGTACGTAGGAGGGGTGATTCAAACCGTCAATATGAACAACTTTTCCTATGGGACCAATGCTGAAAACTCGAAAAAACAATTTGGCCGAGCGCCTGAATATTTTTGGTTGGAAATGAAATTTTTTTTTATTATTCAGCATTGTTCCCATAACAAAAGTTGTTTATATCAACAGGCTAAATCACCCCTTTAAGGATCCTAAGCGATAAAAATTTCACCATGCTTGTATGTATGTCTGTTCCGTTGTTTCTTCCATAGCCTAAACAGATGGACTGATTTTGAAGTATGAGGTGTCATGAGATTCGTAATTTTCCCCGGAGTGTCATAGGGTGTGTCACGTCAGCAAAAAAACAATATGGCGGACGTAAACTGGCAAAAAAGACTGTCGGCGAATGTCGGATTAACCGACAATTATTGTTACCGCAATGTTTCTTGGATAAATAAATCCAACGTTCGCGGTGAAGTGGTTCCTAAACGAAAAAAAATTTACTATGTAAATGTATGCGCGAAAAATATTACCCTCCTGGGTGGGCCAGTCAGGTGAAGTGGATAGCAACATGCAGCATGTAGCAAGTCTTTTATTGCCGCAAATGTGCGTGTTGTGCATACGGAGTATTTTATATCATTCAACCATCAACATATGTCTAGGACCAATCCAATGGAAGTTGCCCCCTTGTCACAAGCAATTAAGATAATAAATGCTATTAACAATAGCACGGATATTTTTAATGCTTGCCGCAAATGATGGTAGTAGTGCAAAAATATATAGAATCACAGATTGTATTATAATATAATGTAAAATTAAAGTAAAGCATAGGTTTTAGTTTCGTACATAAAACGTCGCCTTGATGTGAAACTGTTCATCATCATCGTCAGGTCTTTTTTAGTCTCCACTGCAGGAGCACTACCCTCTCTGTACTACCAGTGCCAAATATTAGCTATAGCTGTCAGAAGATTTACGATGTATGAGGATTAGCTTTGGTGAAACTGTTATGATGTTATTATGTTGATTATAATAAATAAATCTACCGTCTTGTCGTCAGAGCGAGGAGGTAGTGCTGACCGATTTGGCGGTGGACCGCAACTACGAGATCAGCGTGGTGGCGGTGAACGCGATGGGCGCGGGGCCGGGCGGCACGCCGGCCGTGGTGTGGGTGGGCGAGGCCGTGCCCACGGCGCCGCCGAGAGACGTCACCGCTGCGCCCACCTCCCCCACTGAGGTGGCGCTCACCTGGCAGCCGCCGCTGCTTGCACAGCAGAACGGCGATCTGCTGGGATATAAGGTACGTTTTTGTAAATTAATCATCAGCCTATACTCGTCCACTGCTGCCCGGGCGGCACGCCAGCCGTGGTGTGGGTGGGCGAGACCGTGTCACGGCGCCGCCGAGAGACGTCACCGCCGCACCCACCTCCCCCACTGAGGTGGCGCTCACCTGGCAGCCTCTGCTGGTGCAGCAGAACGGCGTTCTGCTAGGATATAAGGTACATTTTGTAAATTCATCATCATCATAATTTAACAGCCTCCGTGGTCCAGTGGTTAAGGCCTTGTTGACCCGGGGGTCGTGGGTTCGATTCCCACGGGAAGCATACTTTATTAAGTTGTTTCCAGTTTGGCTAAGACATTGCAGGCATGAATCACCTGATTGTCTGATAAGAAAGATGATTATATAGTATGAATATTCTATATAGTTTATCTTGAAAATTAATATTTATGCGTCTGCAAGCTGGCTGATTATATTATCTATATCAACATTATTGACCATGTATTCATTTATCATAGGGAATGTATTTCATGCAAATTAATGAAAATTACGATTACTTATAATGCCTAAAAATAAATAGCGGCAAACAGTGAACAGAAAATGCATCCGAGGATTACACAGATAACGAAAATGTTTTATCCAAAGAGCATATAATCACTACGTTTTAAGAGACGGGACTTTCATACTAGCCAATGAATCATCTAGATTTTGGTCAATTTACAAAGTGGACTAATACAAACTTTCACAACACTAATGTCACAAGCAAGTCTGGCAACCGAACAGTCTAACCAATTTTAGAGCTTGCCTACTACGTTAGTTTATCGATATCGATACAATGTGGTAGGTGGCGCATGGTTGCCCTTCAGATTCTTTGATGTACTAAACTTCTATAAATTAAACGAGTCCTCATTGTCAATACAAATCATTTATTTTGGACACAATTTACCATTGTTATGGTGCTACCACACACAATAACATTCTTGATAATGTATGGTGTTATATAATGTTATCGTTGTGACAAATTGTTTTATGACGTTATATAACTGCTGATGTAAGTGTAAAGGTGCTCCCACGAGCACCTTTACAAAACAACGTTTAGAATAGAAAAATAAGTCTATTTGGATAATATATAGATTTTCGAATCATCGATTTTAATAAAATAGGATTGATTGTGTGGGAAATATCAACCCTCCAAATAGAAAAAGTTTTTTGAAGTCGATGTTTTTCTCATTGTTCCCCATCACCAATGACTGTTGTTGGCTCACGAAGTCTGCAAAAAATATAAATAAAAGTTTGATTCATTATTTCAATAGTCACACATTCAGGTAATATTATGTCTACACAGAAATAGCAGCTGTTTTGACCTAAAAAGTTAACATAACTGAAGGAAATCAAGAGAAATGACGGATTTAAAAATTTGATTATGACTTCATAAAAATATACTTTTAACGAGATTAGTGACATACGAGTATGTATGATACAAAGAACTAAGGGAGAAAAAGAGAAAGGACCTACGTGGTAGGCCGCCTAAATATATTTTTATATTTTATGGTTGAATAACACACACATATGTACATAACATATATGTTAAGTTTGTGAATCATGAAAACATAACTTACCATCATTTTTTGGTATCTCATTGATAGTTATTTTGCACATAAGTACATAATATTATGTTTATCAGACGTAACTAGTTACTTGGTCTAGCGACTACTTCTACTTGTGGGTATAGAATAATTACTTGCATGTAAGTGATAAGGAAAGAGCAACATTTCATCAGGGAGAAGAAAAGCTTTTGAATGCTTCGAGTGGACAGCATAGGGCTTGAGGTGACCTATATCCGTAAGTGCTCTCCGGAATATATATAGTTTCTCTATTGGAACATATATCAAATTTTCTTTGTCCACAAACATCGCCCACTGGCCTACACCTGAAAAATAATTACATATTTTAACTTTAATAACAAAACCTAAAACAGCAACAAATGAAATAAATTTAGCAAC
This sequence comes from Rhodophaea formosa, assembly GCA_963082605.1. NCBI lineage: Eukaryota > Metazoa > Arthropoda > Insecta > Lepidoptera > Pyralidae > Rhodophaea > Rhodophaea formosa. The sequence goes on from OY720209.1 coordinate 11,719,418, forward strand.
TAGATTTTTGTATTGATTGATTGGTAGTTACGTATCGATAAGGTATCGAATGTCGAAGTGCACATCACTAGTTGAACAATGTAAAATTAAAATATTCATCAAAATCTTTATTTTCACTATGTTATTGTAATAATGGCAAGGTGTAAAATATGTAAAAAGATAATATTAATGCTTACCGTGCCTCATATAATGGAAATTTTGCTATAAACATCCTCTCTCCAGCCTCTTATTGTTAGTCACTCCACTGGTACGAATACCACATATTAAACAAGTAATACAAGATACTTGAGGCGGAATTGTCATAAAACTAATAAGTTTACCAAAAACATAGTGTAATTGTTGTACTTTTCACTAATATTCATAACTAAACTAGTAAAAATAAAATTTGCAAAGTTAACTTCAAGATCTTCAAAATGGCGGGAGTTTTTACAGCAGTGACAGAACAACTGGGGTCCTATTTTTGAACGCATGACACTCGTCTTCGAATGATTTCTCAGTCAAATACGAGTGTCACACGTTCAAAAATAGTACCCCTGACTGAATGAAAGAAAGAGAAATGTAGTGAAAGACAGAGATAGCAATATGGCTGCCATCGTTGCTACAGCAAACGCCATACATTTTTTGGTTCCTTTGAGCTGCGTGGGCCTGGTTTTATCCAAAAAGTGGAAGTCAAAGATCGATGAATACAAACAGCCAGCCACGCACGGCCATTTACAATTCCAAATTTGAATTAAGGACAAAATCTCGCAGAATAGTTCAAATGTTTTTTTCATCGGGTTCACTGGCAATTCCAAATTTGAATATTCGACTAGAAAACTTTTTGGATGTAGAAGATTTGACGCTTGTGCATGGTATAGTGCCCTATTAAATTTTTCATCTCACCTACCCTTAAACAGTGTCATTAAATGCAAGCAAAGTGGGCTGGATGGTCGCTATTACGACCGCGGGCTATAAGATTTCATACAAATTCCATAAAGCCCGTGAGCGCGTAAAGTATTTTTTTAATTTTAATAGGGCACTATAGCATGCACACGTGTCAAATCTTCTACATCCAAAAAGTTTTCTAGTCGAATATTCAAATTTGGAATTGCTAGTGAAACCGACAAATAAAAAATTGAACTATACTGCGAGATTTTTGTCCTTAATTCAAATTTGGAATTGTTGATGGCCGTGGTGGCTGGCTGTTTATATTCATGGATCTTTGACTTCCACTTTTTGGATAAAACATTTTCATTATCTGTGGAATCCTCGGATACATTTTCTGCTTACTCTAGTTTGCCGCTATTTATTTTTAGGCAAACTATTTATAAGTAATCGTAATCTTTATTAATTTGCATGCATAAATTAAGATGGTCAATAATGTTGATATGGGTAATATAATCAATCAGCCAGCTTGCAGACGCATAAATATTAATTTCTAATTCAAGGTAAACTATATTCATACTATACAACTTCAACCAATATAATATGAAAAATATATTTTTTTTACTCTACTATTTACTCGGTGAGATGAAAAACATTGTGTGTATCACGGCCAGTATTAGACATTACAAACTCGGACTACTAAAAGCACTCGGCTTCGCCTCGTGCTTGTTAGTAGTTGCTCGTTTGACGTAATGTCTTCTATACCGCCCTTGCTACACAATGTACTATAAAAAATACTTTATGCGCTCTCGGGCTTTATGGAATTAGCCCGCGGTCGTAATAGCGACCATCCAGCCCACTTTGCTTGCATTTAATGACACTGTTTAAGGGCAGGTGAGATGAAAAATGTATTTATTAACAAAAAGAAACTAGAAACTAGGGTGGCTCAGTATGATTAATTGCTCTCCGAAAACAGATAACCATGTATGACATAGCTCATCATCTCTTTTTTTAGTCTCCACTGCCCAAGCAAGACTCCTCTCTCTCTGTGCTACCAGAGCCATATAATAACCAGAGCAGTCAGAGGATTTGGTTTACACTCTCCACGCTGGCCAGACGGGTTAAATTGGAAAAATTTATTTAATTTTTATAAACTTTTTTTTTTATTCGCATATTGTACTGCTACGCAAACGTACGCAATGTAAAACGCAAATGTTTATGCCATAAATACATAAATATGCTACATTCTAGATATTCTACTTGATGACGGAGTCTCCAGAGGAACCAGAGCCGGGTCGGAAAGCGGAAGAGGAGATCGAAGTAGTTCCAGCCACTGCCACGTCACACTCACTGGTGTTCCTCGACAAATTCACGCAGTATCGCATTCAGGTTGGTTTTTGTATTCTTTTTTGTTTACACTCGCTTTAGATTTTCCAAGATGTTAATTAAATATTTTTGGATAAGTATAAATTATTTTCTATACGGAATAATAAGGAAGAATAATCAGTAGACACTATTCATATTCTTTACCATTTGCAAGAAATTGTGCATATTTATAATTTCAAGATTAGTGAATTTTGACAGCAACTGTCAAAAATACCTCACGTTGAAAGTGCCCCGTATGGGGAAAAATCGGCCAAGTGCGAGTCGGCCTCGCGCTCGAAGGGCTCCGTACTATTATCTATACACTATTGAGAAAAAACGGCAAAAAACATGTTTGTACTATTGGACCCCCTTAAATATTTATTTTATTTTGTTTTTAAAGATTTGTTGTTATAGTGGCAAAAGAAATACATCATCTATGAAAATGTCAACTGTCTAGCTATTTATATGTCAGTCGGATACAACCTGGTGACAGACAGGTCTAGGTATAACTGTACCGTACAACACCGATACTTAGTATCTCAATTTCCTGGACATAGGCAGAATCATTGAAATCTCGGTTAAAGCCATTTTATAAAACAAAAGAAGAAGAAGACAGACAGGCAGACGCACATCTAAGTCTCGTGAATAGGGTTCCGTTTTTACGTTTAGGGTACGGAAACCTAAAAATCGATTTTGAAAATCCCTCATTGCAAGGCTTATGTTTCAGGTGCTCGCGTTCAATCCAGCCGGCGACGGCCCGCGCTCGGCGGCCGTGCTGGCGCGCACGCACCAGGGCCTGCCGTCCGCGCCGCGCAACATCACCTTCACCGACATCACCATGAACAGCCTCGTGGTGTCGTGGCAGGCGCCATACCGCCGCAACGGCCTCATCCAGTCTTACCTCGTCACTTACGAGACCATAGAGCAGGACGAACGTGAGTGTGATTAATGTTTCTCGGCGGCTTCTCCAATCGATAGCGCACGAAGAGGGGTCCAATGTAGCTCGTCACTTTGTTGTAGTCTTTCATAAAATTATTTTTGACACGCTTTTAATTATAAACTGAACGTCCCTCCACCTATTATGATAATTTCAATTATTGCTAAGTTTTGCTTGAATGCGTCACACGGTTTTATTGTTTATGTCGCGGTTTTGTTGTTATGGCTTAGATGTCAAAATTTTGACTAATCCAGTCATCAATCTAAGTATTGCCAAGCATGGCGGCATAGTGTCTTTTGTATGAGATGGCATGTCTTGTCTTTCGTACTTTCGTGTCTTTAATGCACAATTTGATCGACAAGTCTTGTAGTTTTTGGGTAAAGCAATGGCGAAGATCAATTGAATGTGTATTACGTATGTCAACAAAGGACAATCTATACTTGTTCATTTTTGTGAGTCGTTGGGCGCTGACACAAAGCCATGTATGTCGTCAGGGTTCAGCAAGCAGGTGAAGCAGAAGGTGACGGCGCGGCAGCTGCCGGTGGGCGGGCTGGAGGAGCAAGTGGAGTACCGGTTCACGGTGCGCGCGCTGACGGTGGGCGCGGGCGGCGCGGCCGAGGCGCGCGTGCGCACGGGCCCGCAGCGCGGCTCGCCGTCCGCGCCGCGCCAGCTCGCGCTCGCGCCCGAGCCCGCCGCGCTGCGCCTGGCCTGGCTCAACTCCGCCACCGGCGACGGCGAGCTGCTCGGCTACTACATCGAGGCCAAGAAGAAAGGTACGACGCGAATCGATTTTTTTACCTATGAATAATTTGAGTGCGTTTAAGTTCTATCTTATATACCTAATAGAACTGAATACACGCGTCCGGGGACATCGACAGTAACATCAAAGCTATAACGGCTGCGTGGGCAAAGTGGCGTGAGGTGACTGGTGTCATATGTGACCCGAAAATGCCGTTTAAACTAAAAGTAAAAATAAATAAAAAATGATAAAAGGACAGGTCTATAAATCCATCATTAGACCTGTCCTTCTATATGGGAGCGAAGCGTGGCCTGTGCTCGAGCGGCACAAGAGCGCGCTGCGTGTCACGGAGATGAGTATGTTGCGCTGGATGTGCGGAGTTTCTCGAAGGGAGCGAGTGAGAAATCCCCTCCTTCATGTCTGTGACATAGCAGACGAGTTACAGGAGAGCCGCCTACGCTGGCACGGTCACATTTTGCGAAAACCGGCAAATTACACTCCAGCTGAGGATGCAACTGGGATAACACTCGGATGAGAGAGAGACCTAATAGAACTGAATATACTTAAATAAAATGTTTGTGTGTTATATTAAAAAATAACATTGTTCATTGAGGGCCGAAAGCGAGATTTCCATAAGTGTGCATTTGTGACCCGATCCAGAGGGGGTTGAGTCACAAATGAATAGGATCACAAACAGTGGCGGCTCCTCCTTAAGTGCACTCGTGCGGCGCACTACCAGTTTAAGCTTAAATATATACAAAAAAATATCATTGATATAAAAAATAAATAAGCAGTTTAACGTAAAAATATATTAATTTTGTGTCAAATGATAATCGATCGTGTGTTTAACAGAATAAGTATTATTTTCGCTTGACAAAACAATTTGCCGTGCGCCTGCTCCCAGTGCACGCAACGCGCCTTTACAGCTACTATGGAAAAGGCGACGAAACGCCTGGCGCGTGAGACAGAAGATTAGTATGGAAGTTTAGCGAAATCTCGTGCGCCGCACGGGGCCCGACGCGGGACGAACGCCGACGCTCGGAAATGTTCGGATAAGACAGTTTTTGTGTAAATTGTCTTACGTTTGTATTTGTTCGTGTTTTACTTTCGCTGTTTTTATGTTTTGTTTTACTAATTAATCTTATTATGTGTATAGGTAAATAAAAATGCCTATCTAAATAAGATAATTATTTCTGCACTTAGGAATTATCCATATTGTTTAGGCATGTTTTATGATGTGCACCACCAGGTCTTTGAGTCACGAGCCGCCACTGATCACAAATCATATGTCGAATCGAACTTTCTCCTCGAGTGATACGAGGGGAGGTCAATATATTCGCGGAATGAGGGGGAAGGGGGTTGAAATTAAACACGAAACTATTTTTCCTTTTCAATATATTCTCCCTTAACCTTAATACATTTTTCAGATCTTTCCAATAATTTATTTATACCATCGAAAAAAAATGTTTTATCTTGGCTATCAAAATAGGCCGAAATTGCAGACTTGACTTCTTCATCGTCGCCAAATTTTTTTCCACGCAGCTCCTTTTTCATTTTTGGAAACAAATAATAGTCACTAGGGGCCAAGTCTGGACTGTAAGGTGGGTGGTTTAATTTTTCGAACCCGCATCGGTGAATGGCAGCCGTCGCAACATGGCACGTGTGGACGGGTGCGTTGTCGTGCAAAAGGAGCACACCTTTTGACAGCTTTCCTCTTCTTTTTTCTTTAATAGCTTCTTTCAATCTATCCAGTAAAGAAGCGTAGTACTGTCCCGTTATAGTCACACCACGATCTTTGTAATCGATCAACAAAATACCTTCTGTATCCCAAAAGACAGTCGCCATGATCTTTCCGGCCGATTGAGACACTTTAAACTTCTTTGGAGGGGGTGTGCCTTTTTTATGCCACTGCATCGACTCTTGCTTCGACTCAGGTTCATAGTGGTGAACCCAGGTTTCATCTCCAGTAACAATCCGGTCCATAATTTCTTCCTTATTCTCTCCACAGAGCTCCAAAAACTGGCGAGAACACTCGACACGCTCGCTTTTTTGAAGTGGCGTGAGCATTCTTGGAACCCATCTTGCACTGACCTTAGTCATCCCAAGATGATCATGTAGGATGTTTAAAATGCTTGTTTCGGATACTCCAACCATTGCTGCAAGCTGCTTCTTCTTCAACCGGGCATCTTCCAATACAAGTTTTTCTACTTTTGCGACGATTTCCGGTGTGGTGGCCTCAATTGGTCGTCCGGAGCGGGGGTCATCTTCAATAGACTCTCTTCCTTGTTTGAAAAGTCCATGCCACTTGTAAATCATGGTTTTACCAGGGGCAGAGTCTGCGTAAACTGCTAACAGCTCTTGAAAAATCGTCTGAGCGGATTTTCCTTGCTTGGTGAGGAACTTTATAACGGCGCGGTGTTCAATTTTCTCCATACTCGCTGACTTCTTCCCGATTCACTTGTTTGTAGGTCAACAACTCAAAAGTTTATGACCCGATTTGGTTCAAACTTGGTATATATACTCTTAATGAGGTGCTGAACAAGTTACTACCTGGACGAGTAAATCAACCCCCTCCATCCCCTCCATTCCGCGAATATATTGACCTCCCCTCGTATTTACTGCTTTATACTACACGAGGAAAATATTTTTTTATCTTTTCTGACTGTCAGCAATCTATAGCTACGGCTAATGTAGCCAATACTAACCTGCAGCTTTTGGTTTTTGTTATTATGTCAGTTACCATCCAATATTATCTGATTACCATCAGGTACAATCATGTAGATTCAGATTCAAATAAGGTGCTATTGGGCCTCGGGCCCTATCTATGGTAATCAATAACCATAGAAAACTAACAAATCTACCATTTATCAAAAAAAATACTGGCAGGAAAACAATACTCCAGCGCACCAGCAGGAGGATTTCCATACATTTCTATCCTCCAGCATTTTTATAGGGTGAAATCCCTTACGCTTTTCAGCATACCTAACTTTATTTATCACTGACAAATCTGAAAAGTTAAATGTTTAATGCAGCGAAGGAAACGTGGCAATCCTGTAAGTTTTGTTGATAGATTTTGCATACATCATAGATATTTTATGCACTTTGTTCTGAACCCCAGCCACCCTTCCAATCACAAACTCTTCACTTTGTAAAATGTAGTTTTAGCTCCTTAAAGGTACAGATAACGCGCGAGTTTAATGCAGTCGTCCCTAAGCAGACCACATAATATTATGGGTACGTACGTCCCCTCACCGATCGCATAAAACTACTGTTGCAACCCCGTGATTATTATGTTTGCGCGTTATGCCAACCTAGATTAAAATGTGAAAATCAAAGTAACTTCGATTTTTTGCAAATTTATCGCCATCAGTGTCGCTAAAAGGCGTGTGGAAGGTGTGAAATACTTTTCACGCCTTCCACATAAGTAAGTAAGTATATCCATAAGGATAGACCGTTCGAAAATAAACACATTAGGCTAAATACTTTTTCATGTATAAAATTAAAAAAATCACACGGGTGACGTTAGAACTTTGGTACAGTCTGAATCAAACTTTATGGCGGCTTGGAACATTGAGGCAGTCGATGCGCAGTACAAAATATTAGGTTCAGCGAGGTGCGCGCGGGGAGGCGGGGGGCGTACTGCGCAGCTCGCAGTAGTACGCTCCCCGCCTCCCCGACTGACCGTGTCACCTACACGAAATGATGATGATGAGCTCGTAGCTAATATCAGAGCCGCCATAAAGTTTAATTCGGACTAGCTATATTAGATATTTAGTTTCTAGTAATGGCAAAATAGTATTTTAAGATTTTCGTACTGTTAAAAATGGTCTAGTACGTACATTCTATCAAATGAAGTGTTATTTATAGTATTTTTAGCTAAACTTTAGTAAAGTTTGACACAAATTTTATATAATCTTAACATCAGTCCACACCCGTATTCTAATTAGGTCACAACACTCGCATTTCTGTGCTACATTCAACTCGCGCGGTATCTGTAGTTTGGTTTCTATAAAAATGTATCCTATAACAAGTATGTGATAGATTGAGATAGTTACTAACGTTCAGATGGTATCTGACGAACTTTGTTTCCTCAGGAGCCCCGTTCTCGCCTCATACCCTTACATGATGTTTATAAAATAGATACTAATAGCTTTATCATATGTATCAACGAGCCTACACGTTACAAATACAAAAGCAGAACTCAATAAATCTTCTTATTTTATTCAGATGACACAAGATGGGAAACGATAACGCGGACAAGTAACGGCATGCTGGAAGAATTTACAATATCGTATCAGAGTCTTTTGCCCTCAACCGCATACTCCTTCCGCGTGATCGCGTACAACAAGCACGGGATCAGCAACCCGGCGTACAGTGACAAAGTGATCGTGACGCCTTCGAAGCTATACCTCGAGTATGGATACCTGCAGTACCGGCCGTTCTACCGCCGCACATGGTTCATGGTGGCCTTGGCAGCGGCCTCGATCATAATAATCATCATGGTCATTGCTATACTCTGCGTGAAGAGTAAGAGCTACAAATACAAAAGTAAGTAATTATTACCGTCGTAACTATTTTATTATGAAAGGCAAACGAGCAAGCGGGTCGCCTGATGGTACATGATCACCACTGCCCGTGGCAACTGCAACACCAGAGGTGTCACAAAAGCCTTATTTTTCTCTCTCCAGAGGGGAGGGGGAATGGACCTCCAGCTCCAGCACTCTCACTTACTAAACGAGAAAAAACAGCGGTAAAACTACTACTCAAACGTCGATGCCGTGAGAGTGTGGTTCATTCATGCTACTAGCAAGAGTAAGTTTCGCCGGTAGCGTGATGAAATTATACTGAAATCAGATGCCTTTAAAGTACAGTACACCTCTGCCACGCCATAATAGGTAGTTGTTCTCTCGTATGATGAAGGTACTTGTCGTAATGAAAAAACCGGCCAAGTGCGTGTCAGGCCACGCGCAGTGTAGGGTTCCGTAGTTGCGAATGACAACTTTGAGTTCACACTATTCACACTCGCACCTTACAGTTTAACGACCAAAAACATCTAACAATGAAAATAGTATGAAATTTTACAGTTTATAAGTTGGTTGCTCTTAACTTTTTAGTTTGTACTTCGTACTCAGCCAGCTCTGATAGTTTTCCTTTCAACTTCAGTATATATACTACTGCTGTAATATTTTCCACGTATCTATATTTAACCGTTTAGTCAGTCGACCATGTACACCCTGGTGTCAGAGTTCTTCGGAACCGCCTCTCGGCCTCTGACGTGGTTCCTTTAACGACTACCACATGGCAGCCGGGACCAACGGCTTAACGTGCCTTCCGAAGCACGGAATCATCTTTCTTATCAGACAATCAGGTGATTCATGCCTGCAATGTCCTAACCAAACTAGAAACAACTTAACAAAGTATGCTTCCCGTGGGAATCGAACCACCACATGGCAGCCGGGACCAACGGCTTAACGTGCCTTCCGAAGCACGGAATCATCTTTCTTATCAGACAATCAGGTGATTCATGCCTGCAATGTCCTAACCAAACTAGAAACAACTTAACAAAGTATGCTTCCCGTGGGAATCGAACCCACGACCCCCGGGTCAACAAAGCAAACGCCTTAACCACTGGACCACGGAGGCAGTCGCAGATAGAGGGGGGGGACACTTACCTCTAACAAAAATTCGCACTTTAAAACCAAATATTTCGGAAACGGATCCCTAAATCGAAAAATGGTGTTCTCAACCTCACAATATTTTTGAAAGACCTATTTAACGATACCCCACACGATGGGTAAATAGAGAAAAAAAAATTACTCTCCCACTTTACTTTTTTTGGAGCTACCCTAAAAAAAATTTTTTTTCATAATTTTTTTCTACCACTTTTTTGCCATGATTAATATACATACCCATACCAAATTACAGCTTTCTAGTACTTATAGTTTCTGCGTAAAACCGCGGACGGACAGACAGACAGACATGGCGAAACTATAAGGGTTCCTTGTTTACTACAGAACCCTGAAAAACGTATAACGGCCACAGACAATATAATTTTTATAAATGTGATTGACATTATGATGGTTATTATGGCTAGTTTCTGAAATCTTTATAGACACTTAATAGTGCGTGTGTAGATAAGTAAATATTATTTTTTATTTATTTATAAAACAACGTATTCAGCCTACAGAGCTACAGTAGGTTGACTTAATGTTAAGAGCATTCTTTCCCAGTCAACCTTGAGAAAGTCAAGTGATATTTATATAATAATTGCAGAAGAAGCGCAGAAGACCCTGGAGGAGTCTCTGGCGGGCGAGACGGACGAGCGCGGCTCGCTGGCCATGGACCTGTACCGCTCGCGGCAGAACTCCGTGGCGTCGGGCGCGGCGCTGGGCGGCGCGGGCGGCGCGGGCACGCTGCGGCGCAAGGCGGCGCCGCAGCTGGGCAAGTCGCCGCCGCGGCCCTCGCCGCTGTCCGTGGCCTACCACAGCGACGAGGAGAGCCTGCGCGCCTACGACGAGAACCCTGACGACTCCTCCCTCACCGAGAAACCCTCCGAGATGAGCTCCTCCGACTCGCAGGTGATTACCATCAAAATAAGCGTCGTGTGAACTGTTCTTGCCGTGACACTAAATTCGGACCTTGTCTTTTTCCTGACTACTTGCGATCGGATTTCGTGACGGTAAATATCGCAGAATGAACTCGCAATCGCTAAGTTTTAGTTTTTGTCACGCTTTCATCTCGAATAGCACATTTTACAGTTGGTACGGCCGGTTTTGTTTTTAATTATTGATTTGGGATGTGTTTACGATATCTTGTAAAGCATTATATTATGATTTATCTAATTAGTGGTAATCTAACACTTCTATTTTATTTGATACGTTACCAATGTACATAACGCAAGAAATATGAATATTTAAATAACATTACGACATGGATGTTTATCCATTGTAACTTTATCTGTCTCATAATATAACTAAATAATAAAAATTACTTTCAAACTATAACACATAATTTGTGGTTAACTGTGTCAATGTTTCGTAAATGTTGCATGAGTCTAATAATGTCTGGTGCTAGTACATATTGAGTGATTGTTATTCACGGCGATTTTTGATGCGACAAGTGTAGTATATTCACGATATAATTTTACAGCTTCGTTACCAACGCAACACTGAGAATAAAAGAAGGAGATATGCTATACCACACTCTCGCCTAACTAAATCGTCGCTAAAAAGGATTATAAATATAAAAAAATATTTTTAGTATACCAGTTGATCTCCTGCTACTACGTAAAACAATAACCGTATATTCCGATAGAAACATGCGGATCTATTAAGGGTAATTTGTTAAACACCTCACAGGAGTAGATAGCTATCATAATGCTGGGTATCATAAATAGAAAATTAAAGGGACATACAAAATTGTTCTGCTGTGCTCGATATTTTTTGTGAATTCCCAGCATTGGTCCCCAGCATAGAAAAGTTGTTGTTTATTATATTACCTATCGACTCTAGCGAAGTCACTGATGTTTTACAAATTACCCTGTACCATGCCATATTCTCGAATGTTCGAGAATATGGCAAGGTTGCAGATTAACAGTTGTATATGATATGCCCACAACACCGGCAGGACACTATATAAAAAAAAAACACCAATAATAATAAATACGTTTTGTAACAGAATTCGGAGAGCGAAAATGAAAGTGTGAAATCGGAGCCGCACTCGTTCGTGAATCACTACGCGAACGTGAACGACACGCTGCGACAGTCTTGGAAGCGCCAGCGGCCCATCCGCCAGTACTCCAGCTACACAGACTCTGAGCCCGAGGGCAGCGCCACCATCAGCCTCAACGGCGGCCAGATCGTCATGAACAACATGGCGCGCTCCCGCGCTCCGCTGCCTGGATTTTCCTCGTTCGTATGACAGGAGCCCGACGCGGCAAACGCGCTCACTATTCATTTATAACCTCACTGCCCATTCCTTATTTAGCTAAATTGTTGCTATTATTTCGAATGTACATATCAATTTTTAAGCTTTATTTTCATAGCAGCTAAATAATTATTATATACGATTATTGTTCTATTACTAGCATGTAAGAGTAGATAATGATAATCATAATGACGTACACTTTTATGTATGTCAATAAGACCAATGGTAGAACAATATTACGAGATAATTTGGGATCTCTTTAATCTTATGATAAGGTATTCCTGTGCTTGTTATCTTTGACGTTTGTACCTACTTTCGTAGGGTGATAAGTTCAATCTATTGTACTCAATTTATGTTTAGTCGTACCTGAACATTAAGAAAGTATTCTTATACTGTTTGATTTTACATATTTTTCTGGAAAAGTGATGTAGAAGCACCTTGTAGAATGTTGAATATCATCTACACTCCATTAATAAATGAACAAATAATATTTGATATTTAAGATATAATGTACTTACTTAAACTCCTTTTTTATACGAATTTTTTTGTAAATAAAATAGTAACTCGCAATCAGTATTGATTAGTCGTTTAGCCATTTTTTAAAATATTTAATTTTACTTTATCTAAGTTTTAAGCAACATTTTGTAAAGGTTTTTATAATGTTTTATTGTTAAAAATGAAATTGACTGATAGTTTTAGATTAAAGATCGTTCTAATTGGTGTAAATAGATTAGAAAACAGCAACACGAGCATTATTAAACAATTATAGTTTATTTGGCACAACCTTTACATTAATTAATATAATTATTAAAGTAATTGTAAGTATTAGTACGCCCCTTGTCTATTATATGCCATTGCAATGTACAAAAACTACTAAAGTGTACCAAAAACAAAATAATAAATGCTCATCATCATGGTTAATGCATTAACAGATTATATTAATAATAATCACATTATCCAAGGTAATAATTGTATGAACCACTATTTTTATATATTCTTATGAAATTAAGAAGCATGAATTAATAAGAATAGCATTATAAATGCATAAAAACACCTATAGGAAATATTATATGGCTTCCTGCATATTAATTGATTTTGTAAAATGAATAAAATCAAATATGGTGGGGAAGTTATGTCAGGTGACGCAAGCCCTAATGCATATAAGAGGAATGTGATATGGTGCTGAAATTAGACGTGTAGGATTGAACCTTCGTGGCCGAATCGGTAATGCGTTGTCATATAAAGACAACGGCGCAGGTTCAAATCCTGCCCTCGTGGATTTTTTTCCCAATATATTTCTTAATATCTTGAGAATAAACAGAACATGTTCCAACAGGGTGGTAATTATTATTTTTTGAGTCTCGACAAGCCAGTAACTATTGCGATTGTAAATCTAGTGGTAAATACAAATTACAAAATCATCTTTTATGTTTGTTAGCTTCTGAGATGCAGTGTTGCCTACATACATATAGAGTAAAGAATATATATTCACATAGATATATATGTAGAGAAAAAGAACACTTTTTTCATGCCCTTGCCCATTCAAAAATAGCACCTTTCTCAGTAGTTTTCAACCACAGATAACTATGCAGATTTATGTCGCAAGCTCAGAGCAAGTGAGATAACACGACGTATCTCCTGTACCCCAGAACAATAATTTTATTGTTCTGAGGGACATTGTACAGATTAATCAATACTTTGGCATTAGAAACATTCCAAACATTCTTACTTGAGAATGATTGTTGGTTGTAAAAATAAATACAGGTGCCATTGCCATTACTTATGTACATACTAGGTTTTGTTTCATACATTCTGTATGTAGCCTTATTGACAATATATGAGTTTTAAAAAATCATACCGTACTATTTTATTTATAAAAACAATTGGACGATTTTCAAATTTTATTGACCGAGTTTATTACAGTTTTCAAACCATTTCTTAGGTACAGTTTTTGGGATATTTTTTGATTGTTTCATTACATTGTATGCAGCTAAATCTACAATTGAAAATTGATTATTAAATATCCAATTATTACATTGTGAGAACAATTTGTTAATCAATGCTTCCTTGTTTTTTTCTGGAGATCTTTCAAGAAGGTGGCAGATATCCATTAACCCATCCATATCAATATCTTCATGGTCATAAGGCAATGCGTCGGGGTAAACATATGACAAATATCTGAGTATATTCACATAGCCCACAATGGGAACTGCTAAAGATGACAATTTTAACTCAGAATCAGCTGAAACTAAGAAATTGGATTAATTAAACATAAAAAAATACATATCATTTTACTAGCGAATAAATCACAGCCTATTATACATACCACATTTAAATATCAGCCTTAAGCATATTCCAGTGCCATTCTTAGGTGGATAAAGATTTTTCATGAAGGCCATTATTTTTGGCACTTTTTCATTTGGTACTGACGAATGGATATGCCATGTAATATTCAGAGCAAGTGAAGTTTTTGCTTGAAGTATGTTCAAAAACCATGGTAAGTTATCAGGGCTAACAACTAGGACAATTTCCCCAGGAACGGATCCCTAAAATGTAAGTAAGTAATGTAATCAGATAATGTTTTCGTAGAGTAGTCTCAAAAGCAGACCTTAGGAGCCGCCTATATGGTGATGTTGACTATAAATTTGCCCTAATATTTGACTTTTAGATCTCCACATAAGAGGGAGCAGAAAAGTGATCAAAGGGATTGTGTTTTAGTCTATATGGCCATTGTCCTCGTTCCCAAAGTTAAAAGATGAAGCAAGGACTTCTCTGTATCACAATCAGAGATTGGATAATTGGGCATTTGAATACCTTACCTCTGAAACAATAATAATGTATGGATATAAATTAATTATTATTTACCTATATGTGTAAATTTGCAGGATCTTTAAAACTTTTTTTATACAAGGACACATTAGGCATTTTCTAGGAATTAGGAAATTATTTAACCCGGCGAGAGTGTGGTAGGGTATGTCATACCCACCATGTTACGTTTTTGCACGTATTTTTTTTTACCACTCTCAAATCTGATGTTGTCCTCAGTAGCTGGAGTTAAAGGTAGACAGGACTGGATAGTGGCGTGCTCCAAGTGGCGCAGCAGCCTGTGTTTGAGTAATACACTTGCAAACTGCATTCGGGTCATACCCCACCACATAGTCGGTGTGTGTAAATTGTGACCAAAACTTTTTATTTTCTTTGCTAGCCTAAGGCCACGTCCACAGTAGGCAAACTGTTAGCGGCCGACTGAGTGAGCCGCAAATTTGTGGCTAACTGAAATTTGAGTTAGCTGCAAACTCAGATCAATATTTGTGCGTCGCAAGCAAACTGTTATGAGTTAGCCGCTTATTTAGGTCGACCGACTGTATCATCACTTTACTATTGTTGTACGAAGGGAGTGGTTGTGTTTGTACAGTTTGCGGCAAACTGACTCACTACGCCCGGCGAACAACCATATCGCCGCCGCCAACTGGAACCGGTTTTGCTGGGAGTCGGCCGCTCACTGAGATAGTCGGTGCGCGTAACGCTACAAACTGCGTACAGTGGGCGCAAAACTAGCGAACTGTGGACACTCCATTTCAAAAATATTGAAGGGCGTACTAAATCGATACGCCGCAAACTCAGTCGGCCGCTAACAGTTTGCCTACTGTGGACGTGGCCTAACTTGTTTACTCATTTATTGCATTGTATATTTCAATTAAAAATGAACGTCAAAAGTAAAAGAAATCGACTTTAGTCTCTTTTGTAAGAGTATAGAAAATACTTCCGATGAGTGAGTGAGATAAAGTGAAAAATATTGTCCAAATAAATAAAAATCGGTAAAGTGCGAGTTTCGCACACGTAGATTTCCGTAGCATTATCTATACAACGATAGACTATATAGCTATCACGGTTTATGAGATATACACTGGTGACAGACAGACATACGGACATCGAAGTCTTAGTACTAGGGTCCTGGATTTACCCTTTGGGCACGGAACCCTAAAAACATAGAAAGAAATATACTCATGTGCTAGTTGTGGCTGTGCCAAACCTATTTATGTATGGAGCACGCAACTTTTTATTGCAATAATTGCACTGAATTCAGCTCAAATTCTTAAGATACTACAAATAAAATTTGTAAGTTTTTTCTTACTTTTCTAGTTATCTGTTTCACGTTCTATTAAGCCATTACTTTTTTCGCCATGACACATTTTTTTTCAATTTTGTTTTTATTTTATTCGGACTGTTCATAAATTATGTTATATAATAGTTATTAAAAATTCATTATTTTTTTATATTCTCTTCTTTATCATATATACAAAGTATTATAAAATATAATGAGCATATTTATTTTTTCTAAGAATCTGGTTTAACACCAAATTTTATAAACGGGTATGTCATACCCTGCCACATAGTTCTCATTACATTTTTTCACCACACTCTCGCCGGGTTAATAAATAGTGTACAACTATTATAAATAAGTACACAGTTCTTTGGCAAAATAAAATTCTACAAAATCACTTACTTCCACAGAAGTGAATGGTAAAAATATGCAGATGGAGTAATTTTGTACAGCATCACTACATATATAAAACAAATTCCTAAGCAGTATCTGTCTGTCTGTTTGCAATAAAATAAATGAAGTTTGAAAATTTGAAAAAAAAAAATTTTAGACTACTGCACGGTTTTTCATGTGGTTTCCACCAATAGATAGAGTGATTCATGAGGAAGGTTTATTATAGTTAGTACTTCTTCTACTAATGCATGTAATTTTTTTTTATTTGACATACTTACAATCTTTTTTTTCGGTTGTGTTGGTTTTACTTGTGGATCAACTATACAATATGAACTTATGGTTTTGATGCGTTCATACAAAATGTCTAGTTTCTTCAACAACAAATCCTGCCGCTGTTCTAATTCAGCCATTTTTTTATTAGGAGCCTGTAGCAAAGTATCAAAATAAAAGTTTTAGTAACAATATAGCAGTCATGATAAAAACACGTTGTATTTGAATGCGTTAAAAAATTACTCCGAATTGAAAAAATGAACCTTAAGGAATTTGGTGACCTGCTGAATAATATTGATATCGATGTGATTTTCGTCCGTAAATTCGATAGGATTTTTTAAACGGTACATGCACTGGGGCAATGATAATATCAGTTCTTCGTCATCGTGAACTATTATATTCTTCATGCGATACATTATGTCAAATAACTCTGGTCTTCTATGTTTTACTCGATTAAGACTAACACAAGGGATAAGAATCAACCTAATATGGAACAAATTTCACATAAATTTCTAGCTACTTTAACACAATATTGTATATAAATTAGAAGACTAGAGGTTATATTAAAATATTACCTAGCCCCTAGCACAGATTAGAGAGAGTAGACAAAGGAGCACTGCCGAAAAACTGCCTTTACGGATTTTAGGGCATAGAAAATACGTCAATTGAGTTTGAATTTGTGGCCCCCAATAGAAATTCAAACTTAATTGTATGAAATTTTTTTCATATCACTCTCACTCCATTATTTGTCTATGATCTTTATTGCCTAGACAAGACATAGGCAGTGGGTCGTCTGATACTAGTTATAGTATCTTCTTCGTAGTTTGTGCAAAGGAGTAGTCCCTAGCAAGGTTGCCAACTGTTGCATGAGTAACAGAGTATTGATGAGTAAGTGCGCTAAATTACTACAGAAAAAGCGCTAGATTTGCCAGTTTTCTGTAAAAAAAGCGCCATACTACAAAAAAAAAATTTTTTAGTCATTTTGACAGAAAAACTAAAACAAACAAAACAAAAATTATAATATGTAGGGTATTAGATACAACAACTTAATCATCTTCAAAAAAAATTAAAAATTCTTTCTTCTAGTGCTATTTAGTGCGACTGAGATAGATATACTTACTTCGATCTCGGCTCCAGCCAAACTGTGATATCCCCACAGGAAATCCCCGTCAATAGATTAAAGATAGAATGTAGACATGTGCGTAGTGAGTCGATACTAGTCGATAGTCGAATCAATGTAATTACTTAAATAATGATTGTGTACCTATAAGTTGAGTTGAACATTTATGAAATAATGTAGAAATAATTTCATTTTGTTTGTTAGCTAACAATTTCATAATCTAACTAAAAAAAAATTATTAACTTCATAAATCTGAAAACGCGCTAGATTGGGCGCTAAGCGCTAAACATAATAATTTCGCGCTGATGATGCGAAAAAAGCGCTAGATCTGGCGCCGAAAGCGCTAAGTTGGCAACCTTGGCCCCTAGCCAATAATTTTTTACGCTTATGGCCGGAAGTGTCATTATGTCAATGTCAGTCAGTGTTGCCAACCCTACTGTTTTAACACAATAGATACTGTTTTCACCGTGGCATCCCTGTCTATTTTTCGGGATCCATTAGATCCCAAGTCAAAAATTGACAATCGAAAATAGTCTTTCAGTCAAAGGAATAAAGATGTTTTTACTTGTACCGCGCGCTTTTACTAATGTGATTTTAATAAAAGCATGTGATTTTAACAAGAAAAATGAGGTTGGAAATTTCGAAGACAGAGAAATTGAAAATGATGAATACTTAAAGTAAGAATATTTTTAGAAATAATAAATACTCTTGATTATCTACTTGTTTTTAATGTTTTAATGCTACATTTTTGTAACTATGGGTACTATGTGGTAAATCTATCAATTTTATGAAAGGTCTTTGAGACAGTAAATTCAATGTTTTCAAATTACTATTTAACTGTTTTCTGCTGTTCTTTTAAGTTCGATATACTGCTTTTTGCCTGAGTAAGGTTGGCAACACTGATGTCAGTCTGACCATCACTACGTCACAACCCTACGGGACTGCGCGCACCGGTGACTTTTGTCGCCGTGACTTTTTTGTTTCCGTCACCCTGTCTATGGAGATGTATGGAGGTGCGCGGTGCGCGCACGAAGCGACGTGACAGTGACGTGACTTTTTTGTCCGTTGACCAGCGAACAAGCCGGCGACAAAACTTTTACGATAGACATTTTATGTAATAGACGTGCACGCACGGGTGTCAAAATTGTTACTCTACGTGGAAAAAACTTTGTTACAAAAAATTTTACCGACTTAAAAAAGCGACTATACTTGAAACCAAAAAATAAACTGAATCATTTATTTATTTCAACGGATAATCAAAAACTTCACTCAGAAAACAACCTATCTACCAGAGACAATATATTTATTTATTAATTTAGTTAATATATTTAATGTATTTCCTACCTAATATTTTCTGATCTATTTGAAGTCTCTGCCAAGCCAAAAATAATCAGAACATTATTACTTACATACTATCACGTCTTTTCTCTTACGGGGTAGGCAGAGCCTAGGTCTATAAATTTTCAAAGCCACGTTTAGCGTGTTGGTAAGCTAATATGTAGAGAACGGAATCAAAATAGGGATGGGTTGCTAGCCGCATCGCGTATTGACATGATTCCTAACGACTATATTGGAAGTTTAGAAGAATAGGGAACAGGGATCCTTCTAAACTTCCAACATTCATTAGATAATATTAGAAAAATTTATTTCCATGTTCTTGAGTTTTATGAAACATACCTAGTATAGAACTTTCAGTGAAAAGTTCTATACTATGTTGACCGACTTAGTGAATTAACCTGTCACTCCAAAGAGTGGGTACCCAGCATTCTTTTTTACGTTTCTTTGGCAAGAGATGAGTTCGCATACAACGACCGTCTGTTCGAAATCCATGCCGACAAATGACCAAAGAGAATTCAAATACCACGTAATGACTCTTTGATAACTAAAAAGTTTTTTCATGGTTTACCATAGTTTTGTCACTGTCGCCTACCGTGCGCGCACTCCGCTTGGGAGACATTACGGAGACACGAGGAAGACGTGACAAACACTTTTTTGTCACCGTGACAAAAGTCACCCGTGCGCGCAGTGCTTAAGCCTCAGATCATAGATATCAGAATATTTACACCTCAGATTAATAACTTGATAATGCCCCTCAACCTCTGTCAACGCGCCGTAGACGATCAAACGATCAAGCAGCAGCAGCTTTCATCATGATGGAGTGTGTGGTGGGAAAATAACGGTGCACTCTGCACTGCTCCCAAGCAACTCCTTAGTTTGGTTTGATTGGGGTTTGCCATAGATGATTTTGCAAATTGATTTTAGTGGACTCTATATTTTTTTTCATGTCTGTGAGTGGACTCTAATATGAAATTGACAACATATACTTTACCGGAAGTGGTTCTTTTATATATGCAATCGAAAGTATCTTGTATGTTTATACTTCCATATTTTTTGTAATTTTTTAAACCAGTATTTATTTCTTTATGAATTTTTGAAAAAAGTTCGCAAACGTAGGATTTATAAACAAATATCTGTGCCTTTTTCTCTGTCATTGTCAATCTTGCTCGTAGAAGGACTTTGATAGTCTGAGTTGCCAGGTATGGGAAATTTTACCCGGGAGTCTGAAAATTTTCTAAAGGCCTTGTCTCTCTCAATGTGATTAATAAATATCGTATCCGTTTTAACTTTTTTTTAAATATAAATGCCGGCCAGTTTATTTTTAGATGTAATAATTATTTGGATTTACTTATTTCTTTTAGCTGTTAACTATGTTCCTGATATTTTACTCGTTTCTTTGACGTTCAGAAAATACTAAAGTCGGAAACACATCTCTTATTCTCTACAGACTGGACAGAACCTGAAGTCGTATGTTCAAAGCAATAAATAATGTTTTGGAACCAGTTTTGGGCTTCGCCATGGCAAATATTGTAGGGATCTTTTGGGAATTACATCAGTTTTGTAATCACTGAGCAGCCAACACACCTGAAAACGTCCCTTGCCTTGTACATTATAATTTGATGATATACGTGGATGGACTGACTTCGCCTTACATACAAGGAAAGGATGCTGCCATACTGCTATGCCAATCAATGTTAAAAAAAAGTTCGTTGGTTTGTTATTGTTTGGTGTTTGTACATATCGTTGGATATTTTTCGTTCTCGATCGCAACCTGATAACATTGGCTTGACTTCTGGTATCTCTTCGCGTGCTGACTTGACTTCTCAAGACACTGGACTCCGAGTTCTTCATCTTTTGACAGACCATGGATTTTCACACAGGCAGGACGTTGATTTTCACCAAGATAACAAACAATGGCATTGTGCAGCCGTGAATGAAAAGTGATTCAATAAACAGGTAAAATATTAGGAATATAGTTAACAGGTAAAAGAAATGAGCGAAACCAAACCATTATTACATCGAAAAATATTTTGACCGGCATTAACATTGAAAAACAAGAATAGTGAAAACGAATAAGGTAATTATCCTATCATCCACATTGGGAGATCGAAAAGTCCTTCTCAGTACCGTAAACTATGTGTATGCAAAATTTCATGATGATCGGTTCAGTAGATACGGCGTGAAAGCGTAACAAACAAATAAACACACTCATTTTCGCATTTATAATATTAGTTAGGATCCATCCATCCATCAGGTCTTTTTTAGTCTCCACTGCAGGACCCTCTCTGTACTACCACAGCAATATATTAGCCAGAGTAGTCAGAAGATTTGGCCTATACTCTCCACGCTGGCCAGACGGGTTGGAGAGGTCTTTTTGATGTTTGTAAGCTTTGTTTAGCTTGTGTTTCCTAAATCGCCTTTAACGACATCCACGGGAAGACTTGGAGTGGTCCTATTCTACTCTGCCGGGAACCACACGGCTACTTAGGTTATTGGTTGGCGAATTAGTTAGGATATTGGAGCCTTATTCTTCTTTCTTTTCTTAGATTATGGCTCCATCGTATAGCCCAACGATGATTTTGCCAATGTCAAGGTTGATGATGACACTAAAAACTATTACAGGCAATTGATCGGCAACGGTGCTAGGTGTAACCTAAAACAAACACAAAACAAATAAGTTAGTAGTTAGTGTTAGTAGTCTATTTATCTACATAATATGTGCAATTGGTCAGTAAGAGGAGGTGAGACCACACAAGAAGGAATAAGGAAACAGATAATAAAGGAAAAAAAAGGGAACTGGCCGGTACAAATATATATATGGTAGAATATAATTATAAATAAATATTGTTATTTTTAATAAATTTTGCCAAGATGTTAACAAACGAAGAGAAGACGAAGGTTAATAGAAAGGAAATATTAACTGGTCGTGGAACAGTACGAGGAAGTGAGTCGTACAGAGACACAGACAACTTGGGGCATTCGAAAAAAAATTGTTCCAAGGTACCCTCATCCAAGCCACACTCGCACAGTGAGCTATCTCTTATCCTGATTTTTTGCTAAGAATACCGGAGAGCATACATGTCCTAAACGTAACCTAGTAATTACTGACGTTGGATGTTTGTGTAGATTCCGATATTTATAGAACCAGGGTTTTGGAGAAATATCCGGTTGGATTTTTGAGTAATATTTTGCTGCGCGCATACTATTCAATACCCAGAGTGAATTCCACTCTTTTGCTAAACGTCTGTGGGCTGTTAATTTGAGATCTCGTGGGAGGCAAAAGAAATATTTTTCTGAGCCTTGATGTATATCGTCTTTAGCAAATGCGTCTGCAGTTTCGTTACCACATATACCAGCATGACCGAATTCATGCCAAAGCCACCTCAATCCCAGCTATATGACATTTATACAACGTGTCCCGAGTAAACAAGGTTATGGAAAAGTTGTCTTTTGCATGGAGTGGGAGTTTAACTAGGTCTTGGAGGCTACTCTTCGAATCCGAAAGAAAAAGGGTTTTGTTTAATTAAATAATGTCATGTGGAGTCAGGCGTCACTTCCGGTACGATTAGGGGGCATTGGGGTGCGTTGCGCTCGTGATGTTGGCATACCTGCTTTCTTAGCGTCGGCACATGGGACTGCTGGCCTCGTTACTACTATTCTTTCTTCTAATGGTAACGTGGTAGGCATACCATATGCGTCGGATGCGGAATTAGCTTGGGCGGCCATCAACTCGGATGCGGCGAGCCCAGCAGCCACCACAGTTCAAAGATCCTGGGATGACATCGGCACCGTAAATAAACATAGTCTCTTATTGAGAAATGCCAAAGGTTCAAATATGGCAAGACTTAAGGCAGTTTCACAGCCGGAGTCGGGCGCATGGCTGCATGCCCTCCCATCGCCTCACCTGGGTACACTGCTTGACGACGATTCCATGCGTGTGGCAGTGGTGCTCAGCTTGGGTAGCAGAGTTTGTGAACCACACAAATGCATCTGTGGTTCCATGGTGGAGGCCGACGGCTATCACGCGTTGAGCTGTCGACGGTGCTCGGGTAGGTTATCGCGGCATCATGCGCTAAATGACATAATTCGCAGGGCTTTCATCACCGCCGGCGTACCCTGTGTGTTGGAGCCGCCAGGCCTAAGCAGACTGGACGGGAAAAGACCAGATGGGTTGACTCTTGTCCCATGGAAGCACGGTAGATGCCTTATATGGGACGCTACTTGCGGAAGTACTGTCGCTATCAGCCATATGGGACGCACGACATGTACAGCGGCGGCGGCAGCTGAGGACGCGGCAGATAGAAAGCGGTTAAAGTACGCAGCATTAGAGCCGCAGTATTGTTTTGTGCCGATCACTGTAGAAACCATGGGCAGTCGGGGATCGGACGCTAAGCGTTTAATCCAGGAGATAGGACGCCGCATAGGGGAAAGGACGGGAGACTCCCGCTCTGGCACGTTTCTGGTGCAAAGGATCGCTATAGCTATACAACGTGGTAATGCGGCTAGCATTTTGGGCACCTTTGCACCGGAAACCGTTAGAGACGGGTTATAAGTCTATATTTTTTATAAGCGTTTTTATATTTTTTGTCTGTAATGTTGTTGACTTGTTTAATTGTTTTAAATTAAGTTTAATATTAATAAAGGATATTTTATTACATAAAATAAATAAATATATACGGACAAATCATACAGATTGAGCTAGCCCCAAAGTAAGTTCGAGACTTGTGGTTTGGGATACTAACTCAACGATAGAATATTTTATAACAAATACATATATAGATAAACATCCAAGACGCAGGTCAATCTGAAAATGATCGTTTTTCATTTTGACCTGACCGGGGATTGAACCCGGGACCATCCGTGTCGCAGCCTGGCGTGTTGACCGCTGCGCCACGGAGTCAATTGACAACATGTACTTTACCGGAAGTGGTATTTTTAATATATGCAGTTGAAAGTACCTTGTATGTATATATTTCCATATTTTTTATAATTTTTTTTTAAATCAGTATTTATTTTTTTATGAATTTTTGAAAATAGGGCACAAACGTAGGACTTATAAACAAATATCTTAGCTTTATTCCATGTCAATGTCAATCTGACGTAAAATAATGACATTGACAGGACTTGGACCGTCTGAGTTCCCAGATTTGGAAAATTATACCCGGGAGTATGGAAATTTTCTGAAGGCCTCTCCCAATGTGAATGATAAAAATATCGTATCCGTTTTCACGGTTTTTTTTTTAATGTTAATGCCGGCCAGAATGTTTTCCGATGTAATAATGATTTGGTTTCGCTTATTTTTTTTACCTGTTAACTATTTTCCTAATATTTTACCTGTTTATTGAATCACTTTTCATTCATGGCTGCACGACACCATTATTGTAATCTTGGTAAAATCAACGTCCTGCTTGTGTGAGAATACATGCCTGTCAAAAGATGAAGAACTCGGAGTCCAGTATCTTGAGAAGCCAAGTCAGCACGCGAAGAGATACCTGAAGTCAAGCCAATGTTATCAGGTTGCAATCGAGAACGAAAAATATCCAACGATATGTACAAACACCAAACAACAACAAACCAACGAACTTTTTTGACATTGGTTAGCATAGCAGCCTTTTTTCCTTGCCTTGTATGTAAGGCAAAGTCAGTCCATCCATGTATACCATCAAATTATAATGTGCAAGGCAAGGGACGTTTTCGGGTGTGCTGGCTGCTCAATGATTACAAAACTGATTTCATTTCCAAAAGATCCCTAAAATATTTAAAAAAACGACATTCATCATTGATTTAAATGAATAGCTTTGAGCGCCATGGCGAAGCTCAAAACTGATGCCAAACCATTATTTATTGTTTTGAACATACGACCTCAGGATCTGTCCAGTCTGTAAAGAGTAAGAGATGTGTTTTCGACTTTCGTATTATCTGAACGTCAAAGAAACAATTAAAAATATCAGGAATATAGTTGACAACCAAAAGAAATAAGCTAATCCAAACCATTATTACATCGAAAAATATACCGGCCGTCATTTACATTAAAAAAAAAAAACAGTAAAAAGGGATACGATATTTATTATTCACATTGGGAGAGGCCTTTAGAAAATTTCCAGACTCCCGGGTAAAATTTCCCAAATCTGGCAACTCAGACGGTCAAAGTCCTGTCAATGTCATTATTTTACGTCAGATTGACATTGACAGGGAATAAAGCTCAGATATTTGTTTATAAGTCCTACGTTTGTGCGCTATTTTCAAAAATTCATAAAAAATAAATACTGGTTTAAAAAAATATGGAAATATATACATACAAGGTACTTTCGACTGCATATATTAAAAGTTCCACTTCCGGTAAAGTACATGTTGTCAATTTGACAACATGTACTTAACCGGAAGTGGTGGTGGAAATATAAAAAGTTATAGGTACTTACGTTGAAGTGACCCTCGCATAGTAGGTACATAAAAAGCACCTTTAGCGAGTTTTCTATCAACAGCAACGCACCGATTATTTTGTGCTTTAGAAGGTATACGAAAATAGAGGTTTTCCGATAGCGTTATGAACTTATGACCCTGTTTCGACAATTTTGTATGAAACATGTAACAATGGCATCAAGTCTGTTTTTACTAACAATGCCATGATTGTTATCTTGGTGTAAAATCGTTTATTTCAATGACAAACATTAGAGCGTGGGATAGAGATAAAACATATAAAAACTAAAATAGGTTTAATAAGCGATTGTCAATTTTATGTAAAAGACGTGGTTTCGTATTTTCAAAACGTAAAAGAAATAAAAATATAAGAAACATAGTTAACAGGTAAAAGAAATAAGCAAAACCAAATCATTATTATATCAAAAATTATTCTGATCGGCATTTACAAAAAAAAAAAATAGTGAAAACGGAAACGATATTATCATTTTCATTGGGAGAGGCCTGATAGAGATTTTCCCGACTCCCGGGTAAAATTTCCTAAATCTGGCAACTCAGACTGTCAATGTCATTCTTTTACGTCAAATTGACAATGACAGGGAATGAGGCACAGATATTTCTATTATAAAACATACGTTTGGGTCGTATTTTCAAAAATTTATAAAAAAATAAATTCTAGTTTAAAAATATTATATAAAATAAGTACATGTTGTCAATTGACAACATGTACTTATCCGGAAGTGGTACTTTTTATATATGCAATCGAAAGTACCTTTCATGTATATACTTCCATATTTTTTATAATTTTTTTAAACTAGAATTTATTTTTTTATGAATTTTTGAAAATACGACAGAAACGTATGTTTTATTTTGACGAGCTCCGTGGCGCAGCGGTCATCACGCCTGCCTGCGACACGGATGGTCCCGGGTTCGATCCCCGGTCAGGTCAAGATGGAAAACGATCTTTTTCAGATTGACTTGGGTCTTGGATGTTTATCTATATATGTATTTGTTATAAAATATAGTATCGTTGAGTTAGTATCCCATAACACAAGTCTTTCATTAGAACTTACTATGGGGCTAGCGCAATCTGTGTGATTTGTCCGTATATATTTATATTTATTTATATTTATATATATCTGTGTCTTATTCCCTGTCACTGTCAATCTGACGTAAAATAATGACATTGACAGGACTTTGATAGTCTGAGTTGCCAGATTTGGGAAATTTTACCCGGGAGTCTGGTAATTTTCTTAAGGCCTTGCCTCTCTCAATGTGAATGATAAAATTCGTATCCGTTTTCACTGTTTTTTTTTTAAATGTATATACCAGTCAGTATATTTTTCGTTGTAATAATGATGTGGATTTGCTTATTTCTTTAGCTGTCAACTATGTTCCTAATATTTTTACTTGTATGTTTGACGTTTAGAAAATACGAAAGTCGAAAACACATCTCTTATTCTTTACAGACTAGACAGAACCTGAGGTCGTATGTTTAAAGCAATGGCACATATTTTAGGGATCTTTTGGGAATGACATCCGTTTTGTAATTATTGAGCAGCCAGCACACCCGAAAACATCCCTTGCCTTGTACATTATAATTTGATGGTATACATGGATGGACTGAATTTGCCTTACATTACATACAAGGCAAGGAAAAAAGGCTGCTATGCTAATCAATGTCAAAAAAGTTCGTTGGTTTGTTTTTGTTTGGTGTATGTACATACCTATCGTTGGATATTTTTCGTTCTCGATCGCAACCTGATAACATTGGCTTGACTTGTGGACACCGATATCTTGGCTTCTCAAGACACTGGACTCCGAATTCTTCATCTTTAGACAGATCATGGATTTTCACACAGGCAGGACGTTGATTTTTACCAAGAAAACAAACTATAGCATTGTGCAGCCGTGAATAAAAAGTGATTGAATAAACAGGTAAAATATTAGGAATATAGTTAACATGTAAACGAAATGAGCGAAACCAAATCATTATTACATAGAAAAATATTCTAACCGGCATTAACATTGAAAAAAAAAATAATAGTGAAAACGGATACGATATTTTTCATTCACATTGGGAGAGGCCTTTAGAAAATTTCCATACTCCCGGGTAAAATTTCCCCAATCTGGCAACTCACACGATAAAAGTTCTGTCAATGTCATTATTTTACGTCAGATTGACAATGACAGGGAATAAGGCACAGATATTTGTTTTTAAGTCCTACGTTTGTGGCCTATTTTCAAAAATGAATAAAAAAAAATTCTGGTTTAAAAAAATATTAAAAAATATGGAAGTATATACATACATGGTACTTTCGATTGAACATATAAAAAGTACCACTTCCGGTAAAGTATTTGTTGTCAATTGTATGGTATACATGGATGGACTTACTTGTCCTTACAAGGCAAGGAAAAAAGGCTGCTATGCTAATCAATGTCAAGAAAAGTTCGTTGGTTTGTTGTTGTTTGGTGTTTGTATATATCGTTGGATATTTTTCGTTTTCGATCACAACCTGATAACATTGGCTTGACTTCTGGACACCAATATCTCCTCGCGTGCTCAATTGGCTTCTCAAGCCACTGGACTCCAATTTCTTCTTCTTTTGACAGACCTTGGATTTTCACACAGGACGTTGATTTTTACCAAGATAACAATCATTGTTTGTGCAGGCGTTAATGAAAAGTGATTCAATAAATAGGTAAAATATTAGGAATATAGTTAAACGGTAAAAGAAATAAGCGAAACCAAATTATTATTACATCGAAAAACATTCTGGCCGGCATTAACATTGAAAAAAAGATATAGTGAGAACGGATACGATATTTATCATTCACATTGGAAGGTCAGGCCTTTAGAAAATTCCCAGACTACCGGGTAAAATTTCCCAAACCTGGCAACTCAGACTGTCAAAGTCATTATTTCACTGTCATTATTTTACGTCAGATTGACAATGACAGGGAATAAGGCACAGGATTGCTATTTTTGAACGCGGGCCACTCGTCTTCGAGCGATTATTGTATGGAGAAATCGTTCGAAGACGAGTGGCACGCGTTCAAAAATAGTACCCCGGATATTTGTTTATTAGTCCTACGTTTGTGCCAAGAAACGAAGTGATTATATACTCTTTGGTGCCAAGTTTGTGCCCTATTGTCAATAATTCATATAAAAATAAATACTTGTTTAAAAAATTAATAAAAATATGGAAGTACATACATACAAGGTACTTTCGATTGCATGTATAAAAAGTACTGCTTCCGGTAAAGTATATGTTGTCAATTATGTCATATTTGTGAACTATTAAAAAACGACAGTCATATTTAAAATGAAAATTTCGCCATCGCGTGAGCTCTGACTGACGCCACACCAGACTATTCAGACTACTTTGAGACTACTAGAGCCTAGATATAGTTGGAGAGCTCGTGAACCATCTGACTAACCCGTCTCCCACAAAGCTAGAAATTTTTTAAATGATATTTTATTGTCTGCTAATTATAAAAGTACCGGTCTGGTAGGTATATCGCGGTTGCGTCATCATCGTTTAAATTTTTGAAAATGCAAAAAAAAAATTTTTCGTAACCTTCTGCCACAAGGCTACAATTTTAATATATTATAATTTAAGTATGTTTAAGTCTAAAAAAAAATCGCCAACCTCTTTTGAGGGTTGCAAGTGTGTGCCAGACGATAGCAAAGTTGTCATTGGGACGGTAATTCATAACCTGCTGCCACAAGGCTACAATTTTAATATGTTATAATTTAAGTATGTCTAAGTCTAAAAAAAAATCGCCAACCTCTTTTGAGGGTTGCAAGTGTGTGCCAGACGATAGCAAAGTTGAGTTAGAAAGTTAGAAAGAAACAATATATCTATTGTAGTGTTTGACGGCCTCCATGGGGCAGTGGTTAATCTGCGGCAGGGGTGGACCCTGGTTCGATCTCCGGCCAGGTCATAATGAATAAAACCGGCCAAGTGCGTGTCGGGCCACGCGCAGTATAGGGTTCCGTAGTTGCGAATGACAACTTTGAGTACACACTGTTTACACTCGCACCTCACAGTTTAACGACCAAAAACATCTAACAATAAAGATTGTATGAAATTTTACATTTTCCAGTACATTTTATAAGTTAGTTGCCTATAACTTTTTAGTTTGTACTTAGTACTTAGCTCTGATAGTTTTCCTTTCAACTTCAGTATATATACTACTGCTGTAATTTTTTTCACGTATCTATATATAACCGTTTAGGAGATAGAGGGGGGGGACATGTACCTCTAACAAAAATTTTCACTTTAAAACCAAATATTTCGGAAACGGATCCCTAAATCGAAAAATGGTGTTCTCAACCTCACAATATTTTTCAAAGACCTTTTTAACGATACCCCACAAGATGGGTAAGTAGAGAAAAAAAAATGACTCCCCCACTTTACTTGTATGGGAGCTACCCAAAAAAAAATTTTTTTTCAAGATTTTTTTCTACGACTTTTTTGCCATGATTAATATACATACTCATACCAAATTACAGCTTTCTAGTACTTATGGTCTCTGAGTAAAACCGCGGACGGACAGACAGACAGACAGACAGACAGACAGACAGACAGACAGACATGGCGAAACTATAAGGGTTCCTAGTTTACTACGGAACCCTAAAAACGATCTTTTTTATATGTAGGTATTCTGATTTCTCAGAAATTTTGATATCAGGGTTCCTAAAAAACGATTAAAATACGTAGTAATAAGTACCTTCTCACTGTTAAAACACTTATTAGGTTCTATGTAGGTACTATCGTAACATAGCCCCATAGTTACTGCCGCGTGAACGACTCTTAACTACGCCGAAAACTTAATCCATACTTATAACATATAGGGAAATTCGATAGTAACTGTATCTACTATCTGTTACCTTTTCAAGCTGAAACGGCTGGCCTAAAATGTGGCATGGAGATACTTTAAAACATAAGGACATAAATAAGTTTTGGTCGCAAAAAACGAGATCCACGCGGGTGAAGCCGCGGGCGGTAGTGTGTAATTATAGGGACAAATTATGACATAGATTGAGCTAGCCCCACTCAGGGTATTTGTGAACTAGTAGGATACTAACTCAATAATATTATATTTTATAATAGATACTCATAAAGATAAATATCCACAACCCAGGACAATTTGAAAAAGATCTTTTTTCATCATGACCTGGCAGGAGATCGAACTAGGGTCCACCCCTGCCGCAGATTAACCACTGCCCCACGGAGGCCGTCGAACACTACAATAGATATATTGTTTCTTTCTAACTTTCTAACTCATACACGTCTGTTGCGCGCGCACTCCCGTCGAGCGACATGACTATTATATAGTCGTCTGGCAGGTACTTGCAACCGCTAGAATGGTCTGGCTGTTTACATATATTTTTTAAACAATTGAAAGAATGTTCCCTCAAAATTGTAGCCTTGTGGCAGCAGGTTATGAATTACCGTCCCAATGACAACTTTGCTATCGTCTGGCACACACTTGCAACCCTCAAAAGAGGCTGGCGATTTTTTTTTAGACTTAGACATACTTAAATTATAACATATTAAAATTGTAGCCTTGTGGCAGAAAGTTATGAATTACCGTCCTAATGACAACTTTGCTATCGTCTGGCACACACTTGCAACCCTCAAAATAGGTTGGCAATTTTTTTTTACACTTAAACATACTTAAATTATAACATATTAAAATTTTAGCCTTGTGGGAAACGGGTTAGTCAGGTGGGTTACGAGCTCTTCCACGTCGTCTGGCAGGTACTTGCAACCGCTGGAATGGTCTGGCTGTTTACATATATTTTTTAAACAATTGAAAGAATGTTCCCTCAAAATTGTAGCCTTGTGGCAGCAGGTTATGAATTACCGTCCCAATGACAACTTTGCTATCGTCTGGCACACACTTGCAACCCTCAAAAGAGGTTGGCGATTTTTTTTTAGACTTATACATACTTAAATTATAACATATTAAAATTGCAGCCTTGTGGCAGAAGGTTACGAAAAAAATTTTTTTTGCATTTTCCAAAATTTAAGGGATGATGACGCAACCGCGATATACCTGCCAGACCGGTACTTTTATAATTAGCAGATAATAAAATATCATTTAAAAAATTTCTAGCTTTGTGGGAAACGGGTTAGTCAGATGGTTCGCTAGCTCTTAATCTAATAGAACATGGAAGCTAGTTGCACGTTTATGACTTTGATAACTTCCGCTGAAATACGATTTCGTTGAATATTTTATATTTATTTTTATTTTGAAAAGATGAAACTTTTATTTCAATAATGATTTTCATAATAAATTAAAATTGTTGTTTGCTACTAGTGTAGAAAATAAAATTATCTTCTATAATTAATAAATAAAAAGCTTTAGTTGACTCGGGTTCCCAAGAAAATGGCTGCCGATCGAGCTCAGTATAACCAAGTGTAATTTTCTGTGTACTTACGCTTTTATCAATTATAGCTTTCGGTTATCGTCATATTATGTTGTAATTCATTTTAAAACATTAGAAAAATGATTTTGTCATAAGAAAATATTGGTGTGCTAAATTATACATGTATTGAATCAAGTATTCTGATAATATATCAATATCTCCAGCTAAAAACGACATGGCGGACAAGTGATCGACCAATGAGGAGCCAGCATCTAAGCGTTTCAGAATTGCATACTCGCATTTCGCGTCATTACGTTTTTGGTGCCTTCTTTCCCACTATAAAAATTGAATAGATTTCTGATAACAGATAATTTATTGATTTGTAATTAAGTATAAATGAAGAACGGTGCGTTTTTTGTGTAGTTGCTGTGTGTGACGTTCAATTTGTGCAAAGCGATACAAACTGTTGTAATCATGACTGCGTTGGATTTAGGATGAACTGAAATGCATTTCCATCGTTTTGTTTTTGTAAACAAGACTATGTTTTTGTGGTACACGTGCAAAACAGTACATAATTGACAGTTGCTATCAATGATGTCGGGAAGGGGGGCTAAGAAACGCGGCAGGCCCCCGAAATCGGGAAGTTTTGAAAAGAATAGAAAATTCCAATATCATTTATTGAAAAAACCAAAATATTTACAAGCTCAAAAT
Source organism: Rhodophaea formosa (assembly GCA_963082605.1). Taxonomy (NCBI): domain Eukaryota; kingdom Metazoa; phylum Arthropoda; class Insecta; order Lepidoptera; family Pyralidae; genus Rhodophaea; species Rhodophaea formosa. Next base: position 11,751,985 of record OY720209.1, read on the forward strand.
GTAGGAACGACATCTCTTGCAAGTACGCCTTCAGCGTCGAGAGCATCGTCGCCACAGGGAAGTGATATTAGTAGACGAAGTACACGAAAACAGAGAGGAGGGAAAACTCACAAAAGTAAGAGAGGTGGATTATCAAGCGCTTATTCACGTAGAGGTTATAATCCACAAGCTGCTGATTATCACGAATCTGAGTACCATTATGGATCCGATTTCGGTGACGAATATAGCGATAGATCAGAACCCGAAGAAGATCGCGCCAGCGAAAGCTCTGAAGGCAGTGCAGAAGGTGCAGCAAGTGATAGTGACTTTTCTGTGAGTAGTTATAGTACTACAGGAGGAACTGTAAAAAAAGTCAGCAACAACACAGTTCGGCCCCCAAGCCCAGACCCACTATGGTTGCAGGCAGAAAGACAAATACCACCTCTGGAGCTTCCCACTTCTTCAGATGATTTAATGATCCCTAACTCATTAGTTTTAGAAGTAGTTGGTATATATGAAGTCCTTCGACACTTCAGGCATCTTGTGCGGTTGTCACCTTTCCGAATTGAAGATCTATGTGCAGCTATAAGCTGTGAAGATCAGAGCAACTTGCTAATAGAGGTACACATAATGCTGCTGAAAGCTCTTCTTCGAGAGGAAGATGCGCAACAGACACATTTTGGTCCTTTGGATCATAAAGATAGTGTAAACATTACTTTATTTTTGTTAGATGTAATGACATGGCCTGAAATTCTGAGGATTTATGTTGAGAGTGACAAATCTTTCGATCAGAATGTTGTAAAAATTCTTAATTCATGTGAATACCCATTCACTTCAATAGAAGAAAGAGTGGCAGTGCTGCAGTTTCTGTGCAATCAATTCTTAATCACTAATCCGGTCCGTGATGATCTCCTTAGTGAAGGTAATATATTAATAATATTTATAGATTTCTAATATATGAGTTAACTTTTTTTGACATGATGCCTTTGTTTAATATTCCTTAAAACTAAGGTAATTCGCCAGTTTGCTATCAATTAGTGGGATGTCAAATTCACAATGAGAAAAAAAATCTGCCAAGTGCGAGTCGGACTTGCACATAAAGGGTTCTGCATCATTATTTTTCCAGCATAAGACTATCAAGCAAAAATGGCAAAAATAAAATTATGTTGGTTGTATAATTGATCTATTTTTTTAAGTGAACGTACAACTAAATATTCTGTGAATAATTCAAGTATCTTTCTGTTGCTGTTATTACTATCAAGCAAAAAAACAGGATAAACATCATGTGTGTTGTATGACTCCCATAAAATTTTATTTTACTCTGTTTTTAATAGAAAAACGTTTCACGAAATTTTTTTTGTTTAGTTCATAGATAAACGTCATCTGTGAAAATTTCAAGGGTCAAGCTATCAGGGTTTATGAGATACAGACAGACGTTGAAGTCTCGTGTATAGGGTCCCGTTTTTACCCATTGCGTAAGGAACCAAATCTAAAAATTGAATTCACATTCATATTAATTAAATTTTTATTGAATTTAGAATGAGTGTAGAATCGTAACACATAGTAAATATAGTTGTTCCATTTACTATCCTTTATTTTCATGTAAGACAGGAATAATGAACCCCCTTTGTTGCAGAAGCACTGATCAGCGCTCACACCCCATTGACTGTGTAAGCACTGATCAGTGCTCACTAACATCGCCTACATAATAGACAAGAGAATTTTTCAATTTAATGGTTATTATAAAATTTGTAAAAAGCTTAATATACTAGCACTCCGCCCCGGCTTATAGTGGTAAATACATAGCCTATGGCACGCAGGGATAAGTTAGAATTTTAGTTAGTTAAAAAGAACGAATTTTTTAAGTTGGTCCAGTAGTTACTGTGATAGTAGGTCCACATCCCTTTCAGTAGCAATATTTCCACGCAATTATCACAAGTACTTTTAAGTAAACAAGAACCGCTAAAAGGAATACCCCGAAGTTATAAGTTTAGGATAAGCAAAATACATGTTTAGCACTGGCAGTCGGGACATCTCTAATGCACTTCTTTACACATTGATACTTTTTCACCTCAAATACTATATTAAAATTACTTACCACTGTTGTAAACTCCAGGAATTGTTTTTTTTTTCTTTCCTATCAATGTTTTAGCAGCAAACGTAAAAAGCGCGCACAAAATTATTATTGTTGCTACCATGAAGAAAAAAATCATTCCATAGACAGCCCTGATACATACAGCTACTTTCAAGGCCATGAAAAAAGTAAAATATGGTAGATTATTAAAAAACTGTTGCTGTGTTCTATGATAAATTAGTTCATTGGCTTTATTGTACTAAAATAATTAAAAATATATTCTTTTTGCCTGAGGTGACATCTTCGCTGGAATGCCTCATTTATAATATTACTAGCTGTTACCCGCGGGTTCGTCCGCGTGATATATAGCCTATGTCCTTCTCAGTACCCAAACCTATGTGTATGCAATGTTTCATGATGATCGGTCCAGTAGATAGGGCGTGAAAGCGTAACAAACAAACGAACAAACTCACTTTCGCATTTATAATTATTAGTTAGGAATTAGGATCCATAGGATAATTAGGATTTTAATATAGATTTCAAATTTGCGAATTTCCGCCAACTGTCAGCAGTTGACAATAGTTTTTTTGCGACTACAGTAATTGAAAGGTTAAAAAATAAAACAATTTTTTTTTAAATTTTTGGCCGAAATTTCTAGTGCTCCAATATTGAGTGATATTTTGCAAGGCCTCTTCGGTGCAGGGAGCAGCCTAAACTTGTATTGGCACAGTTAATTCCTATTCTAATGAAGGTATCCGAAATTTTAAAATCATTATCTAATCGAAAAGCAATATTGTAATGAAAATACAGACAGGACGGATGGTTATTAATGGACATGTTCTGAAATCGTTATAGACACTTTATGGTGTGTATGTGTGTAGATAAAAGGTAAAAAGTCACTTATTTTTAGATGTTTTGACAATTGCTTAAATGCTTAGATATTCATGATGTCTGTCACACATAACCATGCATTTTGTACGGTTGACGTGAGAACTTTGTTTCGTAGCTATATGAATTAAATCTTATTTTTCTGATAATCTATATAATATGTACATTTCGTACGTAGAGTAGAATAGGACCACTCCAAGTCTTCCCATGGATGTCGTAGAAGGCGACTTAGGAAACAAGAGCTAACAAAGCTTATACACATCAACGAAACCTCTCCAACCGGTCTGGCCAGCGAGGAGAGTGTAGGCAAAATCCTCTAACTGCCCTGGCTAATATCTCTGGTAGTTCAGAGAGGGTCGTGCTCCTGCAGTGGAGATTGAAAGGGACCTGATGATGATAATATATTTTGTTGGTTTGATTGGTTGAAAGCACTAATCTCAGGAACTATTGGATTGATTTCAAAAATTATTTCACTGTTGAATAGAAACGTTATTCCTGAGTGCCATAGGCTATGTATGTACCACGGGCGGACTGCTAGTGGTTTCATAATAAAAGTTGCCATAAATTTAGTGGACTAAATTACAGTAAAATTTTATTTTAAGATTTTCATACTTATATTATAAATAAATTATAAATTGTCTTATCCACTTAATTTCAAAGAAGCATCCTATTCCCACACATCCGGGCCTTGTGCGGGACGAAGCAGGAGGCGCTGTCTGTTCACACGTCATTTATGTGACTGGGGTGTGATTAGAAAGAGCCCAAGAGTAAAATTTTTAGGGTTCCGTAGTAAACAAGGAACCCTTATAGTTTCGCCATGTCTGTCTGTCTGTCCGTCCGCGGTTTTACTCAGAGACTATAAGTACTAGAAAGCTGTAATTTAGTATGGGTATGTATATTAATCATGGCAAAAAAGTGGTAGAAAAAATTTGAAAAAAAATTTTTTTTAGGATAGCTCCCATACAAGTAAAGTGGAGGAGTAATTTTTTTTTCTCTACTTACCCATCGTGTGGGGTATCGTTAAATAGGTCTTTAAAAAATATTGTGAGGTTGAGAGCACCACTTTTCTATTTAGGGATCCGTTTCCGAAATATTTGGTTTTAAAGTGCAAATTTTTATTAGAGGTAAGTGTCCCCTCCCTCTATCTGCTAAACGGTTATATATAGATACGTGAAAAAAATTACAGCAGTAGTATATATACTGAAGTTGAAAGGAAAACTATCAGAACTGAGTACTAAGTGCAAACTAAAAAGTTATAGGCAACCAACTTATAAAATGTACTCGAAAATGTAAAATTTCATACAATTTTGATTGTTTGATGTTTTTGGTCAGTAAACTGTAAGTTGACTGCGAGTGTGAACTCAAAATTGTCATTCGCAACTACGGAACCCTACACTGCGCGTGGCCCGACACGCACTTGGCCGGTTTTGAACAAGTAGAATCAATTCGCCACTCGTGTCATCAGCAATCGGTTCGTATTCCTGTGTTTACATATTTTTGAAGCGTGCGAAAATATTTTTTAAATTTCTGTGAATGATAGTTCTTGGTGGTTCTTGGCTCGGTGAATGGTACTCATGGGGTCCAAGCCCAACAGAAAGCAATGGGATTAAATGGGACCCTTTGGTTCTTCTGGCACACTTTGGAACCCTATGGCCTATGGAGTCAAGTCAAATTAGATTTTTTGTAAGCATCTTTGAATCTGACTGGTCACATGCAACCATTCGGAAACCCATTTGAAGAATGATTCAAAAATAGAGCCTATTAAAATTCAACATTTGGAAGCTTAACAATCAGCGGATTGATTCTACTAATTCAAAAATTGAGCTGCAAGGCCTTCCATCTATGCCCTTTTACTTTTTCATTTAGTAATAAGTTAGTTATTAAAAAAAAGTGAATGATAACTAATCAAAGTGATGACGAAGTAGGATCTATGTACACTACCCGAATTCTCTATTATACAATGATGAATAAATAAATTGTTGCCAGATAAGTTGTGAAGAAGTGTGAATGAAAAAGTATATATTACAGTAACTATTTATAAAATACTCCTTAGATATTATTTAGAAACTCGACTGCAGCTCGATACATAAACCCGCATTCGTGTTTTAAATAGGTTTTAAAGAACTCTTTAATAAACTATTTTATATTCTGTCACGCGAAAATCTGACACGAGTGTTGGCTACGTACACACACTAAAAACAAACAGTAGGCAACAATTATTTAGGCACTAGATAAAATGTATATCCCCAAACACTCCTACTGCTAAGTAGGAAAATAAAATAAGTTTAGAGATTTTTTATACCTATGTAATATGTACATATTATTTTGTTGCAGCTCCTATTCAATATGATGATCATTGTCGAGTCTGTCATCGTCTGGGAGATCTGTTATGTTGTGAAACATGTCCAGCAGTTTTTCACCTGGAATGTGTAGATCCGCCTTTAGTTGATGTACCTTCAGAGGATTGGCAGTGTACCCTTTGTAAACAACATAAAACGATGGGTGTTTCTGATTGTTTGCCTGATGCAGAGAAGCAAGGTTTACTTTGTCGTCATGAACACTTAGGTTTTGACAGACATGGAAGAAAATATTGGTTTATTGTACGTCGCTTATTTGTGTAAGTTACAGTCACATAATGCATATTTTTATTTGATTAGATCATTTTATTATTTATTTATATCTAACTTATTACTTTTTAGTGAAGCAGAAAATGGGGATGTTTGGTATTACACAACTTCACAGCAGTTTCAAGAATTATTTAATAAATTAGATGCAGATGAAATGGAAACGCCTTTGGTAAGAGAGCTATTAGAAATGAAACAAGAAATTTTAAGACAAATGGACATTACAGAACGTTTAACAAACCAAGCCAAAGGAAGTCGTAAATCTTATTTGGAAGTGGAAAATGCTAATATTATTAAACAGAGGCAACTTCATGAAGAACAAAAGCACCGAGACCAAAATGCTGGATTAAAAATAGAAGATGACAAAGTGGAAAATGTTTCTTCTCTGGTGCCTGATGGTGATGTGGTCAATGAAGTCACTATAACAAGTGAAGACATCGCGCAAGCTGACCACGAAGAGTCACGTTTGGATGGGGAAGATGATGATGTCAAGAAAAGTAAAAATTATGTTAATAAACCTAAGATAACTCAAAAGAAAACAGATGAAGGTAGATAATTATTAAATCAACATTTGTGTAATTATTATCTTATGATTTTTTTTCTTAATTTCTACTATTTGGTTGCAGTTCCTGAAAGAGTGACCAGACAAAAATCTAACCAGATGTCAAATGGAACTTACTTGTTTAAATTAGGGAACGAAAATTCTTTTAAAAATTATGTAAATCAGTATACAAGTAACCCCCTAGCATTAAACAAACCTCAAAGAAATGAAGAAAGGGACAAAAAACGTTATATGTCCCACAAATTTTCTTTGTCATCAGGGCAGGAATTTAAGTGGGTTGGTCTTCTTAACGGTAAGTGTTATGCTTTGTTATCCTATCCAAGTAGCTATTAAAATATGGCTGTGGTTAACTAACGAAATATTTTTTTTACAGCTACAAAGCCATTGCTTGTGGCTACAATAAGACAAACCTTACTGCAGTTGGAGTCTAATATAGTGATACAGTTTATGCACCCCAATTGGCCTTTGTTGAGAAAACCATGGGTCCAGGCGGTGCAACTATGTCAAGCTCCTCGCGACTTTTCTAGAGCACTCTGTGTTTTACAGGTGAGATATTTAATAATGTATTGTACTGAAACATTTTTTTTAATTGCCTATTTGCCGATACTACTAGGCTAGCGAATCCAAAACGACGGTATTATGATCTTGGCCGCCATGTATGTATTTACGTTTGTTCTATCCCACGTACCTTGACTTATGATATGAAATATCGTTAAATATGCGTGCTGAAGGTACGCTGGTTATATGCTAAAAATTACGTCACTAGAGTACAAAAAGTGACACAGGTAAAAAAAACCTTTTCTTGTGTTTGGGTTCATAGTAACAAAATATGAAGATAAAAATATATGAAATTCTCTTATTAAAATAAAGAACCGGTAGTCTTATAACTCTTTGAACGAGTAACGAAATAAGAATTTGAAGCGCCGTGGCCTATTTGGAGGCGCTCGTACAAAGTGTAAAGACTGCCAATCAAATCCTTTCCCATATCTTTCCCAATTTTTTCCCATATCTTATATCTTTATTTTGATATGAGTAAAATCAAAATAGCACTGTGAATGCATAAAAACGCTTAAAAAATACATATGAAATATTAAACCTTTATTGTAAAAAATTAAACGTGCCCGGAAATCTGGTACTTTGATTTTAGTTTTGTAACTTTATATGGTTTGAATATCTATCGTTACGTGGAAAGGGTTCGAGATTTGGAATAAACATCAAATTCTTGAAAGAATTTAATCATTACAGAAACTCAATGCTGACACCTGGCTGATGGAAGACCAACTATGTGACAGCATCAGTATTATGATAGTGTTATGTCATGTGTGGTTAGGGTTCTGGATTTGGAGCACATATCAAATTCTTCAGGGGGAATTTATTCACTACGGAATGGTCTTCCTACAAGTCGATTATCCAATACGTATTTCAATCAATACCCTAGATCATCGCTGCCAGCGACTATCTGAGATTTCGTGCATAAAGTGACTCGCTGGAGTCGTACGAAAAATCTCAATTTTTTTAGCTACTCGTAGTATGGATCGAACTTAAGGCCGCACACTAGGCAAAGTAGCGACGCCAATCATTTATTCCTAATACTTAACTAATTGAAAGAAATTTAAGAATCAGTAATTAAGAGAAAACGTGATTACCGCCAAAAAACGGCCGTTTTTGGCGGTAATCTGATTCTCATAATTCTCACTGATTCTGATAATATTAAACATGATTCCAAAAATACTTCTGGTTATTTACTAAGGCTTATATGATTTACATTCTTGAATTTCTTTCTATTTGTAAAATATTAGGAATAAAATGATTGGCGTCGCTACTGTGCTTAGTGTGCCCCCTTAACGTTTGGAAAACTCGCGGTGAACCAATATATACAGGATTATTGGGACTTGTCGCTTTGCGTTCTTGCCAAATGCTTGCAACCAATGCTATCGACCTATCAGAGAACCGTGTATTATGTTACGGGTGATAGTGTACTGTTAAAATGTACGTACACTGAGTCACTATTGGCCCATTCGTGTATGATTTGACCGATGGAAAAATCGTTAATTATAATTAAAAAACTGATCAATTAGCTATTGTTTATTGCATTAAATAATACATTTTAACTGCCATTTATGATTTTCCGAAAGTTGATTAACTACCTCGGAAATTGATCAACTTACGATTCTTGTTATTTACCGGTACATACATATATTACAACAGAAATAGAAAAAAGAATTAAAAATAAAAACTTTTCAACACATCTATCCTACCAATTGTAACTTATGGTTGTCAAATTTGGGCTAGTAGGCAAAAGGTTTTTTAGAAACTAGTCAGCTGTCAAAGAAGCATGGAGAGGACTCCTCTGTAGCCTAGCATGCTCCTCTCAGAGAAGCATGCTAGGCTACAGTCTGCGCCACAAGAAAAGAGCAGTAGATACAAGGAAAGTTACCAAGGTCGTAGATGTCAGCCAAAAGACAAGAATGTTAAAGTGGAGATGGACCGGTCATATGATGCGAGACAAGAGAGTGAAATGGTTGGGATTGATGACAGAGTGGACCCCGCGCTATAACGCAAAAAGAAAAAGAGGTCGGCAAAGAAAACGATGGTCAGACGATTTGAAGAAAACTGCAGGGCCCCTGTGCTGTGGGCAAGATTTGCCGAAAATAGGGATACTTGGAAAGAACTGGAGGAGGCCTTTTTGTCACAACGACACGCTGAGAGTGACTGTTAAATAATTTAAGTTAATATATATATGTATTGTGTAAATTATGTTAATCTATCAGCAATAAAGGCTTTTTGATTTGATTTGACATATATAACAAATAGCATGCAAAGAATGCATTTGTGAAATTAGGTTTAAGCATTTGGTTTTGTTACTTTGTCGATCAGTCTATATGTTACCGTAACAACACTAAAGTAACTCATATTTTAATCGCTAATTAAAACAAATATATAAAAACCTAAAAGAAATGTGGTAACAAAACTGAAATTTTGTGAATATTGGGGGCAACAACTTTGTTTGACTTAAATATATTTATTTAAGGAGTCATAACATGTTTGCTAATTCAATATTTTCTTTTATGTTAATTAAATTGAAAGTTTTATATAATTACTAGCTGTGCCCGCAACTTTGTCCGCAAGTAGATTTAGTCTTGTTCTAGTTTACGTCTATAATTCATATCAATTCGCGTTTACTTATTTTGACCGTTAGGGATTTTGATGCATTGATGTAGCAAGTTATAGAGCACATTGACTGCAGGTTTTGTAGACAGTTATGCAAAGGTGTTCCAGCAAATCATGTTTGATCAAACGGCATTGGATTTCAAATAAGAGAAGCGTCTTTAGCCGTGTGAATCTTGGGGGTGTTCCTAGTTTATTTTAAATGGCAGACTTCTGTTTGAACTATTGATGTAGAGAACGAACGGGGTTGACCGCGAGCATGTGATCTCAACGCCTTAATCGTACGATTTGTTCTCAGAGACTCGCATAGATGGCGCCACTCGAAACTTCACATCATTGTATCTACCGTATTATGAGAATATAAAAACATGATTCAAATCAAAACAATATTTTAGGCATAATATTTCAAAATGACACCGTATATTTAGTAAGTTAAAGGCTAACGCAGATTACCGCCATCTAGTATCGAGTAGCAAGCAACTCTCCTGCGTGATTTTTGTATGAGGTGGGCAGTCTATTACGTTAGTATTATATTGTCTTTGCCGCGAGCTTTCGTAGAGTGAACTTCGAGTGATACTACTAACAAGTGAGATTATTTTCTACGACCCCAGCGACGAACCAGGATACCGATTCTTATACTGGATTGGATATTCGTCGTGTTGGAAGACTAGTTAGTGTTGAGATTTCGTAGTGAATAATTTCCCTTAGAAAATTTGGTGTTTTACTCCAAATCCAGAACCCATCATAATAAATTACTTTCTGATGACGTCGAAATTTTTTATTTGTAATTTATTCCTTATCAAATACGAATTCTGTAGAATGTAGAAATATTATTTCTGTCGATCCAGGGATGATGATGATCATTATTTTTCTGTCTAAAGGTACAGACAGCAGGCGGATACGAACTTGTACATTAAAATAAAAATTAAACTTTCCTCTTTTCTTACAGGCTTGTATAAAAGGTGTAGTTTGGATGCCAGCATGGCATGAACAGTTAGGTCACGTTAAACTCATACGCACAACAGCTGCAGAACGAGAGGAACGGAAAAAACTTGATAAGCGAGAAAAGAAAGAGAGAGATGAAGAAGAGGAGCGATACAGAACAGCATATAACTTTGTCAAATATTCACTAGGCCTCCGACATCAGGTATTTTAAGAATTATTTGTCAATTATTCATTCGTCAATTCTATCTATCTACAGATCAGCCAGTGACGTACACTGCTGGACATAGGCCTCAAATTCATTTGTCAATTATTCATTCGCCACGTTAAGCCCGTTAGTGGATGTGCAGGCGAAATCTAAATAGCGATGAGTTGCTAGCCGCATCGCTTATTGAAATGATTCCTTAGAATTTTGCCCATTCCCTCGGCTGGTTTCTACGTACTGCGCGGGAAGAAAAACAGTTGATGCATTATTTGACTATTTGTTGATAAGTTTTTTCTTTTCTCCCAGATCAGCATAAAAGAGTTATTAAATGACAGGTAAACGTAAATTTTTCTCGCAAAGCTTTAAAGAGGTGATATCTGAGTCCATTTAGAATTTAGTCGTTATTGTTTTTAAATAAAATACAAATAATTGTTTGAAACATTTGATACAAGAAGACCCAAAAAGAAATGAAATGCTGTGATCATTCACATTTTTAAATTAAGTTTCTCATAATTACATGTAATTATTAAATATTTGCTTTGTTGATGTTTTTAAAATAATGGGCGATACCTATACATATTTTTAATATAATTCAAATTATTAAAGTTCCTTTAATTTCTAATCCTCTTAAAAAAAACATCGGTATGCATCCCTCCCTATACGCTGATAGAGTTCAAAATAAGTAAAATTAAAAGTTTAAAGTAAATCATAATTATTACTTTGTCTTTAGGTTTGGAAGCAAAAGGGAGAAGAATACCGTATTCACGGACAATGGGGGTGGTTATGGAATTCCTCTACCAGAAAGTTCAAGAAGTACAATGCTACACCTAGATTAAATTTATTAAATGGTCCTGCTAAAATTGCTGTCAGAGTGAGAGAAGGAAGTACAATAAAAGTATTAGCAGTGGAACCCAAGACTTACGAATATTTAATTTCTAGTAAGACTGAAGATAAGGATGTTCTTGACAAATGTAAGTAAGAAGTTTTGCCCATACTTTGAACAATATACAACTACTACCCTGATTTTATTCATTTAATTGGACTTAGTCATGAGATATTTTTAACTGCACCTCTATTTACAATATAAGTAATTGCAATCAATGTTTGAGGAGCCCGATGGTCCAGTGGGTGTGAGCTCTATGAGCGCTTACGTATGTTAAGCAACCCCTGGTGCAGTCCCTACTTGGATGGGTGACCGCAAGTGGCATAAAAATATCTCGAGCTCCTCCGTGCTTCGGAAGGCACGTTAAGCCGTTGGTCCCGGCTGTCATCGTTGATGGCAGTCGTTAAGCTATGTCAGATGCCTTTAGGCAGCTTGAAAAATCTAACACCAGTGTAGGCCACTTACACATACGAAAAAAAAACTGTATCTCCACTAATTATCTTTCTTAATACCAGAAAATTGAATGAGCTACAAATAAACTAGTAATATGTTCCACTCAAAATATATACAATGAAAATCAGATGCCCTTTTTTTCCCTTATTCATGAACCGAAATCTAATTAGATTTTGGTATATGGGTTTATGAACAAAATTCTCTATAGTATAACAACTTAGCCCCAACAAGATAGATCAGTCAGAAGGTAGACGAGAATAAAATAAAAGGATGAAGATATTAATTATGATGGGTTAAGATTAAAATATTTTGTTGAATATCAAAGAACTATTAGATTTACTTTCAGTTAATAGATAATAACTAAACAGTAAATTTTATTGATTTAGTATGCATATTTGGTGTGCAATTCAGATTTTTTTATACTTTGAATATTTGTTGGAAAAAGGTGATTACTCCCCTAAGTGATTATTTAGGTACTCACTCGTCATTCAGATGAAAGAGATTTGCTAACGAGATATATGGTATCAATGTTCATTAATTTTGTTTTGTATTTCGTAGTACCACCCTCAATGCGAAACCTAACTGTAGAAAAGGAGGATGAAGATTTTGAGGAAATTGATGTAGAGAAAGCTTTGAGTTCATCTACAAGAAGATATTATCCCAAGGTGGCAAGAAAATCTAAATTAGACGATTTCCTGACAAGGCGCACATATCTGAAATTCATGGAGGAGAAAAAAATTGCGAATTATGTATCTAAAGTGAAAAAAGAGCAATTAGATGTAAAAAGTGAAGACGAAAAAAATATTGATGTTGAAAATGATGAACCAGAATCTGATATTACATCTATTTGTGAAACTACTCATGAAAATAAGCAAGCGAATCTAGACGCTACGACTAGAACAACGGATGCGCTTCGCGATCAGTATCAAAAGTTATCTCAAATTACTAAACACTACAAATGTTATTCATTGGGTTGCAATAAAATAGAGCCTTCAAGTTTACTGCAGGGCTCGGGTGTGAAAATAACTTGCTATTCTCCTCTTTGTCTCATGAAAGGGAAACTCTTAAATGAATTATTATCAGTGTTGAAAGGAGGCACAGCTAATTCGACAAGATTACTGATCAATTGTAAAGAAAACAATAAAGTTTCCATTTTAGAGCAGTATTTATTGGGAAAGAGTTCTATTTCTGCTTCAAATTCGGATGAAAATATTTTGACTGATTTGCTGTCAGCTGTTGCTTGCGCACAGGAATGTGATAATAAAACTACAGATAGTTTTGTAAAGAGAAAGTTAAGTGGAGAATCCGAGATAACAGTCAAAACCGAAAAAGACGATGATACCTCTTGTCTTCTTAAATCAGAAAACACATTGGAAGAATCTGCTGTTCCAGCAGTTGGAAATGAAATGGACATTGATATAACATGTGGAAATAATGAAGAAAATGATGTCGAAATCGGTCCATTGAAAGAATTAACTGATGGCGACCAACCAGTTGAGGACGTCGTTAATGATAATGATAATGATGCTGACAAAACTAGACCGCCAATTCCTAAATTAAGAATAACTAGGGGTCGGTCCAAAGCATCAACAAATACCAACACTATTACAAGCAATAATGATACAAAAGATTCTTCATATAAATGCTCAGTAACCACGCCCAAGTCTGAAGACAAACCAAAATATCGTGCAACAATCAATAGGCGATTTGGCCTTGTACGTCCTAAGAGAGATGACAAACCATTTAAAGAAGAAAAGACAGAAAATGGTGTCATAAGAATATACTCAGCAGAAAGTCCTTGTGGAAAAGTTTATCTTAAAAAGGTACAGACATCAGCTGTCGAGAAAAAAAAGAAGAGGACTCCTGTTAAATATCCTCTTTGTTCTACATTCCATACCAGAAGCAAAGCAAAGACTTTGATGGTTTTGCCACACCATGAATTAAGAAAAATATCGAGACAGGCTGGTCACAGTACTGTCTCAGGTTTCAGTCACAATGCTAAACCTAACCAAGCAGTCTGGCCTTATCCTTGCCCACGTCCTTTATTCAAAACGTGTTGGTTGTATCGTACTGTGAATCTCCAGTGGCTGGCTAGTGCAGCTTTACAAGTCCGCGTAATGTTTGCCTGTTTGCGATGGGATGACATGGCTGCCAAACCCGCTACAGCGGACGGAAAGCATCAATTAACAACGGATACGGAGATTGTGTCATTAGAACTGTTAAAACATCGTCACATCGGCCAATTTTCGGAACGAACGCAATATCTTCGACGGAGAGTCGTAATTCCTTTAGAATTACCAAAAACTGTACGTGAAGTAACTTCAATACGCAGCGGCTTAAGAAAGAGGAAGCGTGCCGAATCCCCGCAAAATACTGAGCCTCAGGTAATTTGTTTGGTTTATTATTTTCTGTTAAAAATATAGCTACAAATTGAGTAATAATATATATTAAGATTTGTAAAAAGCACGCCCTAGAGACTAGTGGTGTCAGAAAGTAGCCTGCGGTAGTCCGTTTTAAAGTTGCCCTTTGATCTATGCAGCACCTCAACTCAGGGTGCCCTCTCAGTTGTTTCGACAACACAGGGTCCGAACTAGTCAGTTTTAAATGTTTGGATATAAAACCTTTATTCCTGAGTTAAAAATCTGATTTAATAATAAAAATTAATCATTTTACACACAATCAAGTTTAAATCAATTATTTGTCATACAAATTTGTAACAATTTAACGATGAAACAATAGGTATCCGAGGAGTGGGTCGACGAAGACAAGCTGGAGTTGTGGGAGGTGCGGCAGTACGGCGAGCGCGCGGAGCGCAGTGAGCGGCCGGAGCGCGCCACGCCCGTGACGCGCACGTCCACCGGCAAGCTGCCCGTGCGCGCGCCCGCGCCGCCCAACGCCGCCGAGCTCAAAGATAAGCTGGAGCAGCAGCTGCGCGAACAGCGCGCCGCCCACCAGCAGAAGCGCGCTCTCGAGATGTCGCAAGGTTACAATCACTATTCATCCTTAACTCTTTATTTTTCCTTTTTATATGGCTTTTACGCGTGACGTATGTTAGCCAGTATCAAATGATAAAAGTCGAAATTTCCCGCGCTTTTACGAGTTATTTTTATTCAGCAGCAGCTCTCTTGTTTAGCATAATGATGGTGAAGGTAATTCATTGCGTTGATTCGATGGAGCCCCGGGTGACAATTCTTCACGAATCCACTGGTTCGATCATAAACCACGCAATGCGTCACGCAATCGGTATCCTGGTTCGTCGCTGGCGTCATAGAAAATAATCTAACTTGAAACTATAAGTATGGCTTGGAGTTCACTCTGAAAGCACGCGGTTCACTGATGATGGGTCTCCTCGTCTGTTCTATTATTCCATTATACATATACATACAGTCTTATGGGTTTTAAGAAAATTCCATAATTTTTCGGTCCCGATTCCCGACCGCCGACGGCTAGAACATTACATAACGTTCCAGAACATTCCAGAATATTGTTCTGGAACATTATAATACTACACATTGTAAGTCTAAACATGCAGATTTTCATTCTTTATTTCTAAAAAATATCCATGTATAATTTTTTTTTACAGATAAAACAAAAACACCCAATCAGAGTTCGGGAAAGAGTACTCTGACTTCATTATTGACTTCAAATTCTAACACTCCAACCGGGCAAAAAACAGTCATTGGCACAAGAAGAATAATAATGACTAAAGGTGCGGAAGGCGCCACTAGAGTTATTAGTCAACCTATTAACTCAGGAAATAAATCTGGTCAGGCTGGTGAAACTGTGAAATCGACACCCAGCCTACAAAAAGAAGGACCACAGAAGGTCCAAATAATACGTGCTCCAGACGGTAAAATTACGGTCAGAGGACTACTTCCGGGACAGCAACTAATCCAGATGCCCGATGGAAAGCTGCATGTGGTGATGGCCGGTCAGCAGGGGGTGACTGGGCAACTTGTGGCGGCCTCACCCGCCAAGCAAGACGCTGGCTCGGAGCACGAAGAGCGTACGCCCGGTAAGACGGCAGAAGAAGCGCGCACGCCGGCACGAGCGCCCGCGCAGCAACTCGTGCTGCATGCCAGCCGGCCCGTGCTGGTGCCGCCGCAGGCGCTGGCGCCGCGCCCGCGCGTGCAGCCCGTGCAGACCGTGCTGGTGCAGGGGCAACTGATGTCGCGTACGCCCGCGCCGCGCGCGCCTACTCCGCGCCCGCGCCCCGCCTCCACGCAGCAAATCGTCGTCAACAACCCGGCGCTCGTGCAGCAGATAGCGGCCGGCAAAATCCAGCTTGCGACGGTTAACGGCCAGCAGGTGCTGATCCGGCCCACTGGAAATAATCAAGCACAAATCGTGGCGCACATCGGTCAGAGCCCGGCGCCAGCGCCGCTAGCTACGTCGACACCTCGCGCTGCGGTGGCGCCTGCGCCCGCACCGGCGCCCGCACCTGCTCCTGCCCCTGCTCCCGCCCCACAGCAACAGCTCACTGAAGACGAACTCGTTGAAAAGCGCCTCCTCGTTGGTCAACCGCCTGGAACTGTAATAAAGACTGTCACTGCTCAGGTTAGTAGAATAGTATTTAGATACTTACAATGTTTTCGCTCATTTTGAATAAATTTGTACAACCGACTTTGTATCCTTACAGGTGATGCAAACAAGTAGCGGTCCCAGTATTGTCCTACAAGGACTTCATGGTTACTCGTTGACACCCCAACAATTGGCTTTAGTACAACATCAAGTCAAGCAACAACTGTTAAAAGGTAGGTATTTTAACTTAAAAAGCCTCATATCCAGGTCAGAAGATCCTATTTCTAGGTAAAGGTCTTTCGGCAAATTCGACTCATCTAGGCAGCGTTCTGGAAGCTCCCTAGAATTTTCGCGTCCAAATTTCTCAGTGCCTAAAGACGAAAGTCTATAATCAATGTGTGTAACTTACGGGTCAGAACATGGAGTAAAACCCGTAACACACGGTCCGATTTGGCAGGAGCCGACAAACTACCTACCGTCGGAAACCAGCCATCCTGCAAGCCTACACACGTTCCGACCCATATCGTCCGACGAGCACCCGATCAGTGTTGCCAATGCTACAATTAGTATCTACAATCTAAGTTACCCCTACTCTGGGGAAAATCTAATGAACTAATGGTTGCCATGTGAATACATGCAAATATTAATGGTTCATTGTGTATTAAAACTGAATAACCATAAAATGCATATAATAACGTGGTAAGTTATTCTGACAAAAAATAATAATAGTACCTAAAGAATTTCGCTACAATGATATGGATGGCAGATGGTAGGAAGCCGACCGCGTCGGAGAGCTAAACACTCCCGACCGGTATCACTACATATTATAAAACAAAGTCCCCCGCCGCATCTGTCTGTCTGTCTGTCTGTTCGCGATAAACTCCAAAACTACCGAACCGATTTTAATGTGGTTTTCTCCAATGGATAGCGTGGTTCTCGAGGAAGGTTTTAGTATATAGGTTGTTAAGTTTTTGTATACATTTTTGTATATACCAACGATATTTGTTGGAGGTGTCGTAAAAAAATGAGCCGTTTGGGAGCTTTCAACGAAAACGCTGTCTAAACCCTTTGAGATATAACAAAACAATGTATGGTGGAATTGTGTATCTTTTTTAGGTCTACAGAAAAGTCCGCGATGGCATATGTCTATATATATTGGATAACATACTATATTCATTTTAATACTTTAAAAAATGGGTAATTATCAAAGATCACGCGCAGGCCAAACCCTTAGAGCTAGAAATTTGAAATTTTCCTCACGTATTCCTCTTATGACGTAAACATCCACTAAGGAAGGATTTTTCAAAAGTCATCCCCTAAGGGGGTGAAATAGAGGATTAAAGTTTATATGAAACTTTTTATTCCTTGAACATATTTGTATGTAATTTCATGTGAATTGAGAACGGCAAAAATAATGAGTAACATTTTTAATAGTTTCCCGAAATTAAACCTCTAAGGGGGTGAATCGGGGTATATGTTTAGTTTACCGCTTTGTAGCGTCATATTTTATAATCCCCGCATTCAAAACCTGAAGTCACCGAGGACGAAGTCGCGGGTAACTGCTAGTTAATAATAATTATGTCGGCGTCCTGCCAAATCGGAACGGTCTTAAGAAAGAGTTGCCCTTAGGCTCACGGCCTTAGAAACGAACTTTTCTAAAATGATGGGAAAACAGTTTTACTCCCATTACGCACGCGCAGTATCGCACAAAGCAAGCTCAGCGTAGTTAAAACAACTTCTCTTTTCAATTATTACTTAAATAATAATTCTATTCAACACTAGACGGCGCTAAGCACATAATAGTTAACATGCTGCGAACTGAAAAAAAAGTATTTACAGACAATATGATGGCCGACTTAATTACGAAATGTTCTTTTTACAATGGTAATTTTTAGGGCTATAAAAGTTACCCCTACTCTGAGGAAAATCTAATGAACTAATGGTGGTCATGTGAATACATGCAAATATTAATGGTTCATTGTGTATTAAAACTGAATAACCATAAATGCGTAAGTGAGCTTGTTTGTTACGCTTTCACGCCGTATCTACTAAACCGATCATCATGAAATTTTGCATACACATAGTTTAGGGTACTGAGAAGGACATAGGCTATATATCACGTGGGCGAAGCCGCTGGTAACAGCTAGTGGTCTCTAAAATGACATAGAGCTTCCTTAAACCATATTTTCACAAATTAATCTTATATAATCTAATAAAAGTTTCCAAAGTGATAAAATGTGTCCCCAATTTTACAAACAATTTTAGGTGGCGAAACATGGTATTTTGTCTTTTTAAACTTGCTAATAAGTTTCTCAGGCGAGTCCGACCACATGGCCAGAGTTATTATTTATTTTTTTAAATGTCAAACAAATCTAGCAGAATCGCAGATGTGAACCCTTTTATTACGTTTTTCCTTAACATTTTCATACATTTCTTGCGTTATCTCAGTGATTGTCTTGAATATTTTGTTGTAATTGTTGAAGGTTCATTGTCCTGTTAGCATAGACACGTCCCTTTAGATAGCCCTAAAGCTGTTAAATCACGCGATCTAGGAGTCCAATCAATGTCACTGCTCGAAATTGATCGAACGACAAACGCTCTTTTTAAGATTTTCTAAACGTTTTAAAAATTACTAAACGATAAGATACGTTGTTCTATCGTAAAACGATCCACAACAAATTTGCCATATCTACACAAAGTAATTTTCATGCAACAACTGTCATATTTACCGGCAAAAAAAGTTGTATTCCTCCTAGTTGGCCACCTGTATATATTAGGCATCAATTGTGCACAATGCACCTTCCAAGTGAACATTTGCCAACTGATATCAGCGCCCCTAGCGTTGGATAGCTGGAACTAATATGGTCACGTCACATTTTGTCGCTGTTCTATATAATGTACTAGTTTTCGCCGCGGCTCCGCTCGCGTTTATGTCGAGCCCTCGGGAACAGTACTTTTCTGCGGGATGAAAGATAGCCTATGTCCTTTTCCGTACTTCAGACAACGTGTTTGCAAAATTTCATGATGCTCGGTTTAGTAGATAGAACGCGAAAGCGTAATAAACAAACTCAATTTCGCATTTATAATATTAGTTGGGCTGCTTACTCCGTGAGTCCGAAACGTGGTCACTTACTAATAGGCCTCATAAGAAAGCTCGCGGTCGCCCAAAGAGCTATGGAGAGAGCTATGCTCGGTGTTTCTCTAATAGATCAAATCAGAAACGACTAGATCCGTAAAAGGAAAAAAGTCAATTGGTAGTTGGCGGGGCACATAGCGCGTAGAACCGATGGCCGACGAGACAGAAAGGTTCTCGAATGGTGACCCTCAAGCGCAGCGTCGGACTAGCGACCAGCCCCCATTTACTAACTCGGATGACAGGTGTCGATGCCTATCAATCTAGAATTTACAATTACAATGCGGGTTTTGCTTGCACGAACTTTTTATTTGAAATACAAAAACCGCATTGTAACAGCAAATCCTAGATTGATAGGCATCGACACCTGTCATCCGAGTTAGTAAATAGGCCGGCAGGTGGTCGGACAACCTGGTTAAGGTCGCAGGAAGGCGCTGAATGCCGCTTTCAACCGATCGTATTGAAAATCCTTGGGGAAGGCCTACGTCCAGCAATAGTCTTCTTGCAACTAAGATGATAATAAAATGTAACTGGCCAGTAATAAAAATATGAGTCGACTTTTTTGATTATGTACCAAAATTATCAAAACAATATTTGTGTAAAAGTACAGATTTCAGTCACGTAGGATTGTGTCGAATAAACTTAGGTATTGTAAATTCATAATATTTTAGTCCCATGGGAATGAAGACGTATCTTAGACTCTGGTTTAGGTTTAGGTTTAAAGACTTTTATTCTCATAAAGACATTTGGATATCACTTACATGAGAACATAATTATAGAAAATATAACCGTTATCACACTTTTTATAATTATTCACATTATCTATACTTACTTATAAACTTAACTAAATTACTTAGACCAGATCAGTTTAATTTAATAACTTAAAATGATGTGTTTAGCTAATTTTTTCTTGAATACATTTATCGATGCAATATTTTTAATATCCGAGGGTAACTTGTTAAAAAGGCGCGCACCTTCGCATGTTATTGTCGACTGGCCGTAATTTGTCCGTGACTTAGGCAAGACGATGTAGCTCGCGCGTCGTGTGCAGGGGCGTCCAACTTGTTTTCGCTTTGTAAAGTTTAGGTTGGTACGGACCTTGTTGTTCATAATTTTATGGATAAGAATACAAGTATTATATGTATATAATTGTTTTATTGTCATTAATTTCGTTTCTTGATAAAGTTTTTTTGTTGGTGTTCTAAAGTTATAATTAAATAGCATTTTTATTATTTTATTTTGTGTTATTTGTAGTTTCTCTAATCTTGTTTTGTTTGCATTTCCCCAGATTTCAATAAGATAGGATAGGTGTGGTTTTATAAGAGCATTGTAAATAGTTAATAGTAGTTTGCGTGGTATATATCGAACATTGATTCTGAGGGAAGCAAAGAGTGATGTCAATTTGGTGATTATATTTTGAATATGACTATTCCATGTTAAATTTGTATCAATTGTTAGGCCTAAATATTTTTCTTTACTTTTTTGTTTTAATGGTTTATTATCTATTTTGAGGGGCACGTTTCGGGCAACCATTCTTTGTTTTTCAATCACATTTTAAGAAATAGTATAAAACCGTATCGCTGACTGTGTCTATGTAGTATACTTACTTTTTTATTGTTAGCTCAAGAGTCGACGGGCAAGCAGGGAATGCTGGGCCCTCGCAAGATGTACCTGGCTGTGCAGCCAGCCTTAGGCGCGCCGCCACCGCTGGCGCCCGTGGCACCAATGCCTGCGCCCGCACCGCCGCAGCTGCACGCCGTGCCGATGCCCCTGTCCTTGCCCATGCCCGTGCCCATGCCGCACCAGGTAATTTATTACTATTAACGAACGGACGACAACCCACACGCGCTGTTTTTACCGTAACGTATGGCGCCAGCCTCATGTGACTATTGGTTGATTATGCGTCCACAAGTCCACCAAAATCTCACGTCATCTTTGAATCACATGAGGCTTGCGAGTGTGTCGACCGTTTCGGATACGTTACTTTTCTACTAATATCTACCATTTATTGTTGATATAATACATGGTAATATACAATACATGGTAAATAAATGATTTTTATTATTTGATTTTCTGATTTATATTAGCTATAAACTGATACAGTACAGACTGGAATATACATATGTATAGTAGAAAAGATAATGTTATTACGTCCATAAGCCGACACTTCATATGTTACTATCGTAACCAGTATAGTGATAATATTTATTATTAGAAAGTAGTACAATTAATTTGTATGAGGAAACTTTTTCCTTATAGGTAATTAATATTAATATAAAATACAATTACTTTACATAAGACTGGATTCACTACTTGTGGCGTGATTTATTTAAATAATACCAAAGATTATTATTATTTGTTTATGTTCTGATAATAATTGTTTGTGATGTATTACCTTAATAATTGGTAAATTAGCACATAAGCTATGATCATACTGTATGCTTAATATTTCTTTCATTGAAAAAGAAAATGCTCCTTATAACAAATATAATGTGAAAGAATAAGTTTGTTCTCCTTTGCTCCAATCCAATTAATAGATATTCAATTATCCTTAACTAGCAGTATTGTATAGTATAGCTTTCAGTTATCAAACTTTAATCTGCATTTATTATTATTTAATTTCTTTTAGGTGTTTTATAAAAAGCACTATATTTTTAATCAAGAGCCTACCAACATGCTTAACGTGGTCTATGGGTCATGTAGACGGAGTGTCTACCCCTACGCACTATATTTAAAAATATAGCTTCCCTAAACTGTAACTCTGTACATTATTATACAATTTCTACAGCTTTTTCACTCTGAGTAGATGAAGTTTATATAAGTGACCTTTATCACTCCTTTCCTCGCTACCTGATTATAACATTCTGAAATATGCCAATGTAGACCTATTTACTTAGTTCTAAAACCTCACTGCCTATAGGCAAGACCTTAGCAGTGTGAGTTACCACTGATGACTTCAGTAATGAGAAGAGCCCTTACTAAAGACATCTTAAAAAGCTTCAAAATCTATGGAGCTATCTAGTTTACTTTATTTATGAAGTCGAATTAGGAAAGAGGAATGCAAGAAATAAAAACGCATCTCAGTGGACTAATGGGGCAGATAGCGATCACATACAATATTTATTGTTATTTTGGAGACCACCTAGAGCCGAACCTCGAAGGGAACAAACTTATTCTCTTTCGCATTTATAATATTAGGTAAACGAAAGCGATCATGTGGAGCTCATTATTTAAATATGACGTGTTACGAAAAATAATTGGCGGGATTGAATTTCTCAGTATTTTTGTTTCACTTGTGAAATACTACTTAAAAATAATTGGTTCATGGAACAGACATAAATTTCCTCAGAGTACATATATTTATTCAATACACCATCACCATAATTAGATGTATGTTAAACAATTTGCTTCTTTCACTGATTTTTGTCAATTTAGTCGATTAAGATATACATGTTCGCCAGCAAAACATGTTCCTTTACGTTTACTAGATTTGCGTTTTAAGTATTATTTCACCTTTATTTTATAACACTGCTTATCCAAAGGATTTGTAAAATTAAGACCAACTATGAATAAATGGTATTTCAGTCCATTGATTGGTAAACTTTGTCTTAAACCATAACTCAATCTATTGTCTCGAAACATGTATAACCACAGTTTTTACCTATATAGTTTGGAAACATCTTTGAAGTCTCGTGATGCCGCCGCGGCCCGAGTCCATTCTAGGTACCTACTACGTACTAAAGCAACTGCTGTGTCAAATTAATATATAGAAATTAAGACGGTTATTTTTTATTAATATATTACTGACCCGGCGAACTTCGTACCGCCTAACAGTCAATGATTAAGTATTCATTACACATATCGAGTTTTCATTGTTTTTAAGATGTATTCTGCTATTCGGGACGGCGACAAATCCGACGAATCAATAACCATGAAAATTGGTTCAATCTGTGGGTTCAGCAGATCTCGAGTTATAAGAGTTGTAACAAACCCGTCTTTGTTTTATATTAAGATGTATTCTGCTATTCGGGACGGCGACAAATCCGACGAATCAATAACCATGAAAATTAGTTCAGCAGATTTCGAGTTATAAGTGTTGTAACAAACCCGTCTTTGTTTTATATATATGTTGCAGGGATATTATAAAAGTCGTGATATTATTATTTTACTAGTGACATTATAATTACACAGATTATTATCAATCGTTTGTATTACTTACAATTTAACGGGCTAGTTTCAGTACCATTATAATTTCACTAGACCGATGCAGTTAAATTGTAAGGCAGTGATATTTTGACAAAAACACTGGTTTAAAAAAGCCGCTAGATTATCAGAGCGATCGCTGATTGGTCCGCATACGTTACCACCTGACCAACAAGTAGAGTTAGGAAATAAAAAACAGATTTCAATAAATATTTTTTTAAATTTAACTTGTCACTTTTTATAGTACTATCTATACTAAAAATATGCTGAAAAAGTTATAACGCTTACTAATCAAACCATAACTTTAATAACTATCAGC
Organism: Rhodophaea formosa; assembly: GCA_963082605.1. Lineage (NCBI taxonomy): Eukaryota > Metazoa > Arthropoda > Insecta > Lepidoptera > Pyralidae > Rhodophaea > Rhodophaea formosa. The sequence goes on from OY720209.1 coordinate 11,775,939, forward strand.
TAAATAGTACGTAATACTGGTAGTAACATTTTAGTCACTCACTAGCATCAATTTTTGGATTTGAATTTTAGCTTAATTAATAATAATAAAAGAATAATATGTACTATAAGGGTCGTGCTCCTGCAGTGGAGGGAGACTAATAAAGACCTGATGATGATGATGTATTTTTTGTTAAAATATGTTACTTAAAAAAATTGGTAGGTTACATAATTGAGCAAGTAATTTAAATGACATAACAAATTAATAACAAATTGACCAATCAAAACACGCGGGGCTCCCACCATAAACGCAACTCATAATAAACCTAGATTTATTATAATATCACTATTGCGGCCCAGTGAAATTACAATAACTCTGAAAAGAGCCCGTGAAATTATACGAACCAGACGTTATTGACAATAATCAGTGTAATTATAACTTCACTAGAGAAATTATAATGTCACGTTTTTGACAAAATTCCTGCGACATATATAGATTAAAAGATAGACGGAATTAGTACTTACATCACATCAAGTCATCGGATAGGTTAATACGCATCATATGAACAACTCGATTTATCACACGAGAGGCGAAGACGATTGTGATATTAGTACCTCATGTTTTAATACCTAATTATGTTCACATGTAAACAAGACTTTATCTAAACCCATGACAACAAAGTCATAATTTTTGCAATACTAAATCAAACAAAAATTACGGGATACGACGTCAATTCGAATAACCCTTGATCGAAGGAATAACCTATAAGGTTTGTTTTAATTACGGAGCTGTGGTTGCTACATGCATGACAATGTTCTAATTGAAATTCGCGGTGCATAATGAAATTTAGTAAAACATTATAACATATATACGTATTTTTAAGAGAATATTGTGAGAATATATTAGCAATCAACACTCCCAGACACTCCAAGTCTGCTTCGTCGCATGCCCCGCACAGTTGCTCTGCCCAAGTACATTTATTTCCAAACTCTATGGGTAATTTGTGGTATGACTAACTGAATATAAAATTTGAGTTACCATAAAATAAGAATTTAACTTAGAAATCGCCTTCAGTCTCTTTTTTTTTTTGGGAAAGTTAACTGCATTGAATCTTGGAGCAAAAGTACTTTAAATATTGAGAAAATTGTTAGCTCAAAGTAATCAATCAGGGATCTTATATTCGTTTTCCTTTGAAATAGGTTTTTTCAACAAATTTTTATAGTTACTTATGCAACCTTATTATGTACAGCTGTATATGTCGCAGTCATCTGGTTAAATGTGCTATTTGATTGAATGCCTAGCGCGTTCATTGAATCACTCCATTTAATTGATTAACTAGGACGTATATTGATTGAACAAGCGTCTATCAACTTCCAACTAGTTAGCGGATTGTAACATAGCCCTTTGAATAGAGCGGACATAAATCCGTCAGGTGATTCAAATTTTGTTCATTTTTTCCACTGCGGCGCTAGAAGTCACCAAAACAAATATGGCGTCAAACAACTGGCACAGATAGCACTCGTTGATATTTTTTTGGATTAAATTTACTTTAAAGTGCGTTATTTTTAATTAAATAGTATAACAGCATAGATTAACATATTATTACGCCGCCGCCGGCTACTTTTAAACTAAGAAAAGTTTGCAAAAATATGAGATTAAGTAAAGCTTAGGAAATCATATTACCACCAAACATTACAAAGTCGGCTATATCCCATTCAACGACTTCGCTAAATGACGTTCAGTCAAGACGTTGTACGTTACATTCAACGACTTAACGAGTTATCCTTTAGTCATTCAAGTAAATGGAGTCATTCAATGAACGCGCTAGTCATTTAATCAAATAGCAGATTCAATCAGATGACTCCGACATATACAAGACTTCATCTATACCCATGATATAAATCCTCTACAAAAGGTTCTGAAATGGCTTATCGCTGACATTATTAAAATAATGAACAGGAGTTCATATTATTTTCTGGTAAATTATTACATTTCTAACAAATATGAAAAGAAATGTCCTTTGCTGCATAAGAAATATCTGGTGGTGTGTTAACAAAGCTTGTATAATTGTTTTTTAATTAAGGCAGGTTATAATAAAATTTTGTACAACATTATAACACTCGTTCGGATGATATTGGGGTTACTATGGCACTGGTTTTTTTAACACTTTATACACTATTTAAAGTTACAATAACCTGTTTCAGTAATGTTTTTATATGGATTTTAGCCTGGGTGTAGATTAACAAACTAAACATCGATATCAGATTAAAAGTGTCTTTAACAGTCTTTGTCAACTAGATTAGCAAGTAAGCAAGTTTTAAAGAAGCTTTTAACGCAAGTTTCCTTTATTATCAGATTATCACGTGTGTTATGCTTGCTCAAAGACATAAACAGTACAAAATTTATTAGGCCTTTTGTTATTTTTTAAGTAGATTTGGTTAGATTTCAATATTTAAAGTACTTTTCTTCAAGCTAAAACGAAACTGAAAGCAAAGTTTGAGCTAATATTGGGACATGTGACATATGCGTAATTTTGATGTAAGTAAGAGCATTACTAATTTGCTTCAACTTGTTATCACACCTTCAAATAGATGTCCAATTTGCTTGATTCAGCTGCGTGGCATCCTAATTTGAGCATCTTCATTATTCAAATCGGTTCCATTTAAATGTCTTTAAATCATTCAAACAAATTGAACAACTAAGCTGAGAATGTCATCGAGCCGAAATGTCTGGGCTCTTTATGTTGGACCTTCTAGTCAATATAGAAACCGCAACATATTGAATCTTCGGTATCAGGAATTGCTCATACACCACCTGTTAACAATTTTGTAATTAGTTATGACAACCAAGAATATTATTATTTATTATAATGGTTAGTGCAATATTCACGTGAATAAAATATTTCAATAATTTAAATGACTTTTATTTATTAAAGTCCCGTTTATTTATGCAAATTTATTTTATATTATCATTTTATTACAAACGTTTTGTGGGGGTGTATGGGCAATTACATACCAAAGCTTATATAACATTATCAATTTTTAAATTATATATAGGAGAATTTACTGATTTTAATAATGTAAAAGAAATGAAAAATCTCGTAATATTTGTACTGATATATTCCCACAAACGATTTTCGATTTTTAGTTTTGTTTGTTTCTTTTACATTTTCGTTTAAAATAACTCCTGGCAGGTTGACTAAAGAAAATTGACCACGGCAAATATACACAGTAAGTAATATTAATTTTTTGATTCTGTTTTCATTTATTATTTGTACCTTCTACTTCTAGGAAGTTAGTGAAGAAGAACTAATAAAGGCACAGCCTCTTCTAAACGGAGAAAACAAACAGATAATCACTTCCAAATCAGAGGACTTGCAAGATAATAATAATAAATCGGAAATCAAACCTGGAAAGGAAGGGGTTCCGCAAGCCAATAAATTTGTGCTTACGCCCGATTATATACAGCAGAGTAAGTGGAAAATGTTTTTAATATTATCGCCGATAGTCTAGTAATTATTAAGTCGAATAACAACACGACATGTTTGCCGTTTTCAGCTATCAGAAGTGCCCTTAAACAAGAAAATTTAAATCCGGAAATAGAAGAAAAGCTACTTCAGCTGCAAAGATATCAAGAGAAGCGAATGAAGCCCGAACAGCTACCGGAACGCGAACCGCGAGCGATCGCCGTCGCGGCGCAGTCGCCTTCACCGCCGCCGAGGCGCCGCGCCACTTCCTCGCGACTTGATGACGATGACGAGTGGGTAGAGAGCAGCCCACGCAAGCGCGGCCGAGCCACCCGCCCGCCCTCGCCGCCGCCCGCGCCCCGCACCGCGCCCACTCGCTTAACCGCACCGCCACCGCAGCTCCCTCCCGCTCCCGTGCCTCCCCCGCCGCATCAGCAACCACAACCGCAGCAGCCCGCCCCCGTTTCCGCGCTGGACGAACGCCGGCGCACGGCTCGGCTGCAAATGCTTCTTTTCAAACACAAGGAGATGCTAAAAAAAGATATCATCAAGAAGCGAGGCTTGCTCGAAAAGGAACTCGGTGTGGAGATCCAGGTAAGCCAATAAATCGTACCACATGCTTGTTATATTCAATTTATTGTGTAACTTATGTTGATTTAATGTATAACAGGCATCTTCTTTTTTGTCTTGCTGTGAAATGACGTCCCAAAACATCAATGAAACATCAATGAACCAAACAGACTTTAATGAAAAAATTACCTTAATATTTCAAAAACTCGTACAGTAGTACCACTTTTATAAGTTACATCGGCATTGTTCGATGACGCAGAGTAGCGCAACCGACCGTCGACTCGTGCCGATGGAAAACATCAGTGAAAGAACTTATTGCTACAACATAAGATTTTAAATCCAAAAGCAGTAGGACTACTGCTATCTCGCTCACAATACTTGTACGACTGCCGAGAATGACCGAGACACAGCATGGCGCGTACTCATCAGCCAATAGCAAACGGATATTTTAGCGCCTTGCAAAAATTTGATTTCTGCGCAGGTACATCGGTGTAACTTATAAAAGTGGTAGTACTGTATACAGATATAAACACATTAAAAGCCAGTTCATTAAAGCGCCTTGATAAGACTTGACAAATGTGACGTCACCCTTTTTGCTTTTGTTCGGGTGGTAAGAGAAATTTGTATGGCAGCTATAATAAATATTGCCATAAAAGCAATATTTATTATAGCTGCCATACAAATTCACTGACTGCCCTCATAATGAAAGTTGTAAACTTTTGGGAATATCTTTTTGTAATATAATTTTCAGGGTCCCGTACCCATAGGGTAATAAGGGGATCCTATTACTAAGCCTCCGATGTCCTTCCGTCACAGAGCTGTATCTATTGAACTCTAATAATATGTGTAACCAGTAATATAAACAAAGTCAAATCAAAAACTAACGTCCCATACTAGTAACTTGTTATTCGGTGCTATTTCTCGATTCTGTAAATTCACTACTTATTTATTACTGAGACGTAAAAGAGAATTAAGAAAAACGTCTGTGCAAGAAAGAGTGAAAGGCCGCATGAAAGAAGTTTCATTCATACTTATACACCATGATCCCCTTAGAAGTGTTCTTATGCGGCGATTTATTGCGAAATATTGTACAGTGGTAGGGCAACATAATCCTTAGTGTCTGCGAATCCTCGCAATGAGCCTATTTAGTCATTCTTTTAAAATGGACTTGCCCAAACGGCAGTAAGCAACCTTGACGTACCAATATCACATTCAAAGTGCGCTTAACCGTCCTTTTGGACGGTGACGTAATTAGAAATATTTTTAGTAATTAGATCTACACATCATCAACCCCTATTGTGTTTCAATGATTTTAGAAGGAACTGTCGGCGGAACTTGCCCTACGAACTCGTGCCGAGCGAAACAAGCAGGAGGAGGTTCGAGGCGGCAAAAAACGCGCGGCGCCAGTGGCTTCGCGTGACTCCACGCCGCGAGCAAACAAAAAAGGAGGCAAAAAAGAAAAACTTTTATGCTTATGTCGGACTCCATATGATAACACCAAGTAAGATTTACGCGTGACCATTCCATTATCATATCACAGATTGCTGCCTTCGGTAATTTGTACATTATATACATCTAACGGCCTCCCTGGTGCATTGGTTAACACGCCAGCCTGCCACAGGACGGGCACCGGGTCCTATTCCCGGCGCGGGCATATACTTGTAGCTACTCCATTTTGACAGGTATTGGTACGCGGCTCGAACTATGAAAGGTCGACGTCAGGTAGATCGCGGCGCGTCATAGCTGAGGATGCACCCGGGAATACGCTCAGGAGTGCTATTTTTGAACGCGTGACTCACTAAACGAGTGATTGACGCGAGTGTTCTTATTTTTGAATCGTTAGTTAACGAGTGATTGCAACGAGCGGTTGAGACCGCTCGTTTTCTTAGGCGATGAACGCCTTTATGACAAAGTGACTGCCTGTCATCGGAAGTTCATCTGTCATGATTTTACGTTCCGTTTGATGCCACACTTCAAAAACATTTGAAAAACCCTTAATAACCTTAAAAAAATTTATAAAATATTCTGCGTGAAATAAGAAGAAATGAAATATTTTTTGCTGAAAGTTGTACTGCATCTCAAGCGATCGTTTCGAAAATACGGCGAAATAGCATTTCGTGACTTCGGAGACGGTGTGACTTGTAGTCGTCCACAACTTGCGTTATGGTGAGACGCCTTTTCAAAATAGCACTCCAGATGGGAGGCATACACATCTTTGTTACAAAAGTTAGGGTAATTAATTGAGAAAATACAAATATAGGCAATTATACACAATATATTATTAACACAACTTTCAGAACGATAATGGGTGGGCTATAGAAGATTTATAATTCTTATATTTATGTTCGACATTTTTTTTTACTTTTCTTATTCCTTCAGCTGTAGAGATTGGCTAATCTAAAACTGAACGCCCCTCCAGTGCATTTACGTTCATGTACATAGGATTTTGACAATAAATAAATATACAGCCTCCATGGTCCAGTGGTTAAGGCGTTTGCCTGTTGACCCGGGGGTGATGCGTTCGATTCCCACAGGAAGCATACTTAGTTAAGTTGTTTCCAGTTTGGTTAGGACATTGCATTTATGAATCACCTGATTGTCTGATAAGAAAGATGATTTCGTGCTTCGGAAGGCACGTTAAGCCGTTGGGCCCATCTGGTAGTCGTTTAAGGAACCACGTCAGAGGCCTAGAGGCGGTTCCGAAGAACTCTGACACAAGGGTGTGCATGGTCGACTGACCGTGTCACCTACACGAAATGATGATGATGAATAAATATATTAAACGATTCTAAGATTTCTAGAAAGTTTATAGAGCGTCAAATGAAACGAAAAATCGTGACAGATGAACTTCAAATGGTAGGCAGTGACTTTGACATAAAAGCGTTCGTCGCCTGCGGTAACGAGTGGTCTAAACCGCTCGTTGCAATCACTCGTCAACTTACGATTCAAAAATGAGGATTATTGGGATCACTCGCGTCTAGCTCTCGTTTTGTGAGTCACGCGTTCAAAAATAGCACCCCAGACGCATATGACGCCGCACATGTCGCTGTTGTACTGGTGATATCATCTTCTCAGCCGCAGGAAGTCCACTGCTGGTTAGAAGCGGCCTGCATCCAGCGCCTTCCTGCGACCTTGGTCGGTGGATGTCCAACGCTGCGCTTGCCAGTCAAGAACCTTTCTGCCCCATCGGCCATCGGTTCTTTGCGCTATGTGCCCCGCCCACTGCCACTTCAAAGAGCTAATCCGCTGGACGTCGGTGACCTTTATTTTTCTACGGATCTTCTCGTTTCTGATTCGATGTCGCAGAGAAATACCGAACATAGCCCTCTCCATAGCTCTTTGAGCGACCTTGAGCTTTCTTATGAGGCCCATAGTAAGGGACCATGTTTCGGACCCGTAAGTCATCACTGGTATTAACACATTGGTTCGATGACAAGTCCATCCCATTCCAGGAGTTTGAAGGCGTCCTCCATTGCAGCGGTTTATTCAGAGCTTAAGGTCATAAGACCGAAAGGCCACGTTTAGCATGTTGATGATAGAATGTGGAATCAAAATAGTGATGGGTTGCTAGCCGCACCGCCTCTTTACAATATTCTTAGATTTGCACCCAGTCCCTCGGCCGGTTTCTACAGCCTGCGCGGGAAGAGAAGCAACTGGTACATTTTTCGTTTTTTATTTTCTCCCAGACCAGCATATGGAATAGAAAGTTTATGAGAATGGCCTCATAAAATTAATTTTGCTATAAATTGAGATATTTTAAGTATTGTCATTATTTTTCTTAGTGTCCATCCAACTTAAAGTACAACTCAAGTTAAAAGTTTGCCCAAAAGTCTTTTACAAGTAATCAGAAATATTTTTCAAAATCTACACATCATGCATCTTCTGTATTGCCTCACGCATTCATGCAAATAGGTATTATCCTCTCAATAATTTTTATTATCATAGTCTGTTGAGGGGCATGATCTGTAATCGTAAACCATAGTAATCGAAACATGTCTTTTTTTTCAGGTTCTACGTTGGCTGCGAACATTGTAGTAATTGGTTCCACGGTGATTGTGTCGGAGTTACGGAAGAAATGAGCAAAACTATGGAGGAATACGTATGTCCAGACTGTCGGCGGGCTGAAGAAACGCAAGAATTGTATTGTCTATGTCGACAGCCATATGATAACTCACAGTTAGTAATTTTTTTAATAAAATTTCAATACAGTAATGCACAGTTCAGTAAAATCTTGCATCACCAATCACAATAATAAAACCGACTTCAACCAAAAACTGAACTGAGTATCATGAAATTTTAATGGGCCACTTCGAAAGTATACCCGGTGTATATCGGTTCAGAAATACCGGAGTGTAATCAATCGGGTCCGTTTCTCAGAATCAGACAGCCTATTTTTAGTGTCATTGTAATTTCACGCTGACACTATATTGATAGTGACATTATAATAATGTGAGGGCCTAAAATAATACGTTAAGGCGCTCCTATAATAACACTAGCGCCACCCAGCAATTAATTCTTTTAATCCTAAATTATATTGAATTTTAAAAATCTAAAAAGTAAATAACTAGTAAATTACTTGTAGTATTTTTGTATTCATTTTCGCTAATATTCGTTTGATAAAATAAGAGAAAAGCAAGTTAACGCCAAAAGTGGCCACTTTTGGCGTTAACCGATTTTTCTCTTTAGATATGGCACTAGTAAATTACTTGTAATATACAAAAAATACTATAAGTAATTTAGCAGTTTTGTACTTGTTAGATTTTTAAAATTCGATCAATTTATGATTTAAGGGGGCACAGTAGCGACGCCAATCATTTTATTCCTAATACTTTACAAATAGAAATAAATTCAAGAATGTAAATCATATAAGCTATAGTAAATAACCTGAAGTATTTTTGGAATCATGTTTAATATTACCAGAATCAGTGAGAATTATGAGAATCAGATTACCGCCAAAAACGTCCGATTTGGCGGTATCACGTTTTCTCTTAAGAAGCCGGCGACCAATGAATTTCCCATACAAACTTAATACCAAAATAATTTTTAGTTCGAGCATATTTCAACACAAATATGCTATTATTTGTATTAAGACAGTATTTATCTATGTTCCTGTTAAACTTTTTTTTTTCAAAATATTAACGTACTTACATATATTTGCGTTTTAATTTCGTTCATTTTACGACATTTTCGACATATTTTCCGCCTATTTGTTTTGTATTAAAAACTAAACCAATCATTATGTAATTATATTAGAAACACACCTTATATTGTCTAGTTACGCAATGTCTGAAAGAAAATGAAAATATTATCAATTTTCATTCATCATTTTTGGTATTCACAAATACGCTCAAATTAGTGAGAAATTTTGAACAGCCATCTAGCTGTTTCCTCTCGCACGGGGCGGACGCGGCGGCTGTGCGGGGCAGGACGGGGTACGATACGCATGCGTAGACACAGTTCGAATGTGTGTGTGCGTTGGTGCCGTCGTTGTTCTTTTGATTATTTCAATAAACTGTTGTAGTTGTTGGTTTTCGAATTCTCGATAATGGACTTCGAAGTGTGGGATGTATCACACAGTAAGTAGGTACATATTTTTATCTGAAGAAATTAGAATATTACTCGAATCTTTTTTTTTCTTTTTGGGGTGTACTTCACCATAGTGACGTCATTGTTGAAATCCGTAATGGAAGACGCGACTTTTCATGGAAAATCGACTTGGGTCGTTTCATAGCTTTTCAGGGTGTAGATTTCGAAAATGACGTTAGTTTGAAATCCAAAATGGCGGACGCGTCTTGTCACACAAAATCGACAAGGGTGTCGTTGGATAGGTTTCTTGAGGTGTAGATTTCGAAAATGCTGTCAGTTTTGGAATCCAAGATGGCGGCTGCGACTTTTTATGCAAAATCGACATGGGTGTCATTGTATAGGTTTTTCGGGGTGTAGATTTTGAAAATGACGTCAGTTTTGGAGTCCAAGATGGCGGACACGATTTGTCAAATAAAATCGACATGGGTGTCGTTGTATAGGTCTTTCGGGGTGTAGATTTCGAAAATGACGTCAATTTTGAAATCCAAGATGGCGGACCCGATTTGTCAAATAAAATCGACATGGGTGTCGTTGTATAGGTTTTTCGGGGTGTAAATTTCGAAAATGACGTTAGTTTTGGAATTCAAGATGGCGGACGCGTCTTGTCACACAAAATCGATATGGGTGTTGTTGGATAGGTTTTTCAGGGTGTAGATTTCGAAAAAGATGTCAGTTTTGGAATCCAAGATGGCGGACGCGACTTTTCATGCAAAATCGCCATGTGTGTCACTGTATAGGTTTTCCGGGGTGTAGATTTCGAAAATTACGTCAGTTTTGGAATCCAAGACGGCGTACGCGTCTTGTCACACAAAATCGACTTGGGTGTCGTTGAATAGGTTTTTCGAGGTATAGATTTTGAAATGATATCAGTTTTGGAATCCAACATGGTGAATGCGACTTTTCATGTAAAATCAACATATGTATTATTCCTTAGGATTTTGATGTGTAGATTTCAAAAATTACGTCAGTTTTGGAATTCAAGATGGCGGACCCGATTTTTCAAATAAAATCGACATGTGTATCGTTGTATAGGTTTTTCGGGGTGTAGATTTCGAAAATGACATCAGTTTCGGAATCCAAGATGGCGGACTATTTACACCCTGAAAAACCTATACAACGATACCCATGTCGATTTTGCATTAAAAGTCGCAGCCGCCATCTTGGATTCCAAAACTGATGTCATATTCGAAATCTACACCCCGAAAAACCTATACAACGACACCCATGTCGATTTTATTTGACAAATCGGGTCCACCATCTTGGATTCCCAAACTGACGTCATTTTCGAAATCTACACCCCGAAAAACCTATACAACGATACCCATGTCGATTTTATTTGACAAATCGTGTCCGCCATCTTGGATTTCAAAATTGACGTCATTTTCGAAATCTACACCCCGAAAAACCTATACAACGACACCCATGTCGATTTTATTTGACAAATCGTGTCCGCCATCTTGGACTCCAAAACTGACGTCATTTTCAAAATCTACACCCCGAAAAACCTATACAATGACACCCATGTCGATTTTATTTGACAAATCGGGTCCGCCATCTTGGATTCCAAAACTGACGTCATTTTCGAAATCTACACCCCGAAAAACCTATACAACGACACCCATGTCGATTTTATTTGACAAATCGGGTCCGCCATCTTGGATTCCAAAACTGACGTCATTTTCGAAATCTACACCCCGAAAAACCTATACAACAACACCCATGTCGATTTTATTTGACAAATCGGGCCCGCCATCTTGGATTCCAAAACAGACGTCATTTTCGAAATCTACAGCCCAAAAAACTATGTCGATTTTGCACGTCTTCGATGAAGGAACGCACGCACACATTCTCACTATCGCGCGGAGAGTGCGGGGCGCGGCGCATGGTTAGCCGTCGGCCCGCTCGCGACGAATGAGATAGCGATATGTCCAACAAACGTAGGCGCTCGCCTCAAATTCGATTTGAGCGGGCGGTCCGCCGGCTTCTTAATAACTGATTCTCATAATAATAAAACATGATTCCAAAAATACTTCAAGCTATTTACTAAGGCTTATATGATTTACATTCTTGAATTTCTTTCTATTTGTAAAGTATTAGGAATAAAATGCTTGGCGTCGCTACAGTGCCTAGTGTGCCCCCTTAAGGAATTTAAGAGTCCCACGTAAAGCCGCAATCCCATACAAACGTAGTTTCGTTTTAGTTTTACAACAGTACAAGTTTTCTATACGAAACTTCAACTCGCTGTAATTTTGTATAGGTATTGTTTTTGAAATTGAAATCTGATTATAAACATCAATATGCCTTATCCGGTCGTATGTACGAAATTTGGTTGAGATTGGCTTAACTGTTGTAAAACTAAAACCAAACTACGTTTGTATGGGATTGCGGCTTTACGTGGGACTCTTAATTGCTGGGTGGCGCTCACAGAGATGTATAGAGTGGGCTTGGGGGCGTGGCAGGTGGGAACGCAATATGGCCAACATGGGCATGTTACTCGAAAACGCTGTCAGTCGGCAGTTTATGTGCATACGCGTAATACGATTGGATATTCTTCTAAAATGTCCTGTTGTGCAGTGATTGTGTGCAAAAATAGGATATCCGTTATAAGTCTAAAACGTCGTAGTTTCACCTACCAATAATAAGTAGGTACCATATTTTTTTTGTTTTTAATGCATTTTAGAGCGAAAACTTAAAATAATGAATTCAATTCAATTTATTTATTGCGTTTCATAATGTACAGTTCAGTTCTTACTACTAAAAGTCACTGTTTTATAATAGGTACACTATGAACCCTGTCGGGCATCGCAAAACAAAAAGTGGAACGGCAAGCGAGTTTTATGACATGCTGTTAATTAATTTATACAAATAAAATGAATAATTATCGTTCACAATTTTATTATTATAATTATTTAGTAAATTAATGTCAAGTTATAGCGTTAAAATGTCAATACTTTTTCGAGATCATTAATAATAGCAGCGTTTTACCTACCAATAAAACGCTTATTAAGCGATAACCTTATTTGAAACCTAATTAAACAACAATTGAGAGTAGCGAGCTTGACTTCCGGTAGCAGGTCGGCTATTTTACCGATTTTCCCTTACGACGTTGGCTAACTTCCGGTGGCCAGGAGGGGGGGCACGTGGCGCCGCGCCACTGCTCTGAGCCTCATTGGATCTCGAAATTGATTCGCATAAGAAACACCTGGCAGTGATTGTGTATTAGGTTTCAAATAAGGTTATCGCTTAATAAGCGTTTTATTGGTAGGTAAAACGCTGCTATTAAGCTTATGAACCGTTATTTGAAACCTAATTAAACAACAATTGAGAGATTGTCTGTTATCGCCTGGTGTACCGGTTATAGCCAATAACATGATGGATATGATATCATGTGAAACTGAATAGTTAAATAAATCAGATGTGAAAATAAAATGCATGACAAGACTGAGTAACAAGAAAGAAGAATAAAAAACGTTATTCTACCAAAGGATAGATCGGACTTTATAAACAAAAAAAATTATCATATAAAAATTATTTGAATGATAATAAAGTAAACAAAAACTGAATTAATAAACACTTGTTTAAGTGTCAAATTCATTAACAACACAGATGGTATAGGTGAAGCTTAAATATCAAATTTACAATTATATAAATGGTAATGAGTACGAATAACTCGTACTATACCTGGCCAAAAATAAATGACGAAATTGAGTATAAATTACATTCAGAACCATTATTATTTTTATAATAAAAATATTGTAAAACAGGATTTGCATCAGAACATCAAATAACCATCATATGACGTAGGTACTTTTCCTTTTTTCATCGAAGATCAATAATAACCGGACTACTTTCAATAGTAAAAAACAAAAGAAATCACCTGGAGGAAAGAACTTCAAAAACTCACTTAACAAATTGCAAGGTTTACCTTGCGGAAAATATTTATTTTTCTATAACCTTTTTATCATACAGCCTTGTTGTCACGTGCAATAAGTTTCAGTATCCATGGTATAAAACCATTTGAATTGCATGTTCAAGTCCTATTACGTAGATATGGAAACAAATAGAATAATTTGTTAAAATTAGCCATGAGTAATTCTGTTCCATTTTCAAAATATATGACATATGTACATTGGTTAGAATAAAGCCAAAAAGGTAATTTTAAAGTAAGGAAAATTGAGATGAACTTTGACCGTTTTAATCTTTATAAAGTAAAATATGCTTGTGCACCGAACTCAGCAAGATGATAGCCGTAATTAGGACAAAACAACTTCTTTCTGGCTAAAATATACCCAGAAGATTTGTAATACAAAGGCTATATGGTAGATACAAACAGCTCTCGCAACTGTATTGTCTTTGAGATGATAAAATGCAGAGGAATGACAAACATTTTACTTTTACACAAGAAAAAGTAAAACTAAACTTAAAGTAGTAAGTAAACTTTAAAAGAAAGTAATAAATTGAATTTTGACTAAAAATATCTTGCTTTTCTGTTGCTAGGCTGGAATAGTACTAGTCAACTTTACAGAGGCACAAACGGGAGACCGTTCATTAGTAAGATGAATAAATAGTCTTATCATTATTGATATTAAAAACAATCAAACCTGGTATTTCAAATACTTCGAATTTTGAAACAGGCAAAAAATATCACATAAACAATATACCTTGTTAAAGCAATATGATCTGGATTTCCATCCTAGTATAGGATTAAAGTTCGGATTTGAAAATCTAATTCGGATTGTTCCTATGTTTAAACAAAAATAAAAGTTAGTGCGATATTATCATTTTAAGTGATAAATAGTGTCAAACACACCTTTTAATACCATTTTTGGTAAGACTAAGGCCAGCTAAGAGTTCCTTTATAAATTATTCAGTGAAGATTAGTAGAACCGTTTCAATTAAAGAAGCAAAAGAAAGCAAGTTTAATAAGATTGTTATACGAAATTTTTTATTTATTGTAGTTTCTTTACGTACATTTAATAATTCAATAAACTCCAAATACTGAGATTGCAATCAGATTTGCATTCACTGCTCAAATATATGTGGTCCAATAAAATATTTTATGTTGTCCAATAAATAAACTAATTAAAAAAAAAATTAATAAATTACAAAATGTCAAATGCTGTTGTAAGCCTTAAACCGTGATAAAGTCTCAAAACTGAAACCGATTTAGACTAAAAGAAAATCGAAGATATGTATGTCTGCAGGCCCCGGGCCATGGGTGTCCAAAGCACTCCAGCTGAGAATGCAACCGGAAAAACGCTCACATGAGAGAGGAGTCGGGCAAATGATACAGGACAAACCAATCATCCATCACTCAGCGAAGGGCCTGGATGAGATGTTAAGAAGCTAGTAGCTAAAGAAAACACCGAGAATTATTGCTTAACATGCATGTCTTTTAAATTTTATTCAACTTTTAAAAGTATGGTAAACTGAATTTTTTAAATATATTTTTCAATAAACTGATACCAAACATTTTTGTAAGAAATATTACAACATAAAACCGACTTTGCCTTGTGAAATTAGAGCGCATCTTTAATCTGTCAAGCCCAAAAATAGCCTTTTGATATGACGAGGAGGCTAATCTACGACGAAAAGCTGCTAAAGTTTTCTTTAAAATATTAAAAATAATTTGACGAACCGTTATAATCACCGCCTGAGGTCGGTAAATAAAATAAGCAAGGTCAAAAGACGAACTCTCTTTGTCGACTTGAAGTATATTCAAATCTTTTTACTATTGTTGCACATTATGAAATTAGGCAAAATGCTAGGAAATGCTAGATTCTAAAGATAGAAAGGAGGCTTATAGTATGCAGTGGTCGAAGAAAGCTGATGATGATTATGTGTTATACGTTTGCATTAAACACTAGTGTAGCACATACCGTGCATTCCACTTATTCATACATTACGGTAAAGTGACCATAAAAAAAATCGATAGTCAATTTTCATAGCTAGTGTCATAGTTTGAACATGAAAAATATCTGCGACATTCCATTATAGTGTAATCAGAAAAACTCGCCTGGCCGGTTCGACTTTGCAATGAAAGTTGGTAAAAGTCTTTCTTAGATCAAGACAATTATTTTTATACGATATTAATATAAAAATATTTCATTATCAATGAGATGGTGAAGGATAACTAAAAACAAGTTCGGTGCAAACTACGAGTACCTACTTTCGTAGAACACTTTATTGTGAAACTCCGGCAGTGAATGTGTTAACCAGAGACTGCGCCTCTTCGGCAAAGTTTGAGATGTAGCTTTTATTTAAGTTCGTAACTGATTCAAGTGGCTAACTTAAACATTAATTTTATAATTTCTTGGGATACAGTTCAATTTACTGTGAAAGTTAATAACTAGCTAATACCGCAACAGGTCTGATCTGAGCCTGTGTGTTCAATTTAACGTTAGCATTATTCATAAGGCCCCAAATCTAGATCATACACATTTGGCTTCAAGTATAGCCCAAACGACTCTAAAATTCATAATTGACAATATTTTCAGCATTGGAAATACTGCTTGACCCGAGCCCATGAATTAAACTGAGCTTTCACATTAGTTTTATGATAAAAAAGCCCAAGTAAATAAACATGAAAAATGTAGTTACTTTAATAACTTCATGAATATATTTAAAGAGATCATTATTCGCGACGCAAAATGTCGCTCCACTTATTATAAAAAAAAAAAAATATTTAATGTTATGGCATGACTAGGCTTGCCCTGAGCCTGCGCATTAAGCTGAGCATACGCAACAGCTAATCAATTGCACTTAAATAAAATTGTTATACAACCAGAATGTAACTCCTCTTGATTCATCGCAATTGGCGAGTTTATTTGAGCTTTTGCTGCAGTTTTACTCATCATGAAATAGTTCTATTTACGTCATTCATAAAATAATCCGAAATTGCGACATGGCTTGGCTTGGCCTGAGCTCAAGCGTTCAGGTGTGCTTACGTAGCAGCTTTGTTTCAGCAAAATAAAAGTTAATATTTAGAACCAAAATGTATTTTATTTTACTTCATGTATTGCATGTCTATAATTAAAATAGACGCAATAGGCAGCATGACTAGGCTTGAGCCTGAGCCTGCACGTTCAGCTGAGCTTGTGCAGCAGCTTTATTTATTCGCACTATGAATAATACAATGTTTTAGCATGACTGGGCATGACCCGAGCCTGCACGCTCAGCTGAGCTTGCACAGCAGCTTTATTTATTTGCACTATCAACAATACGATGTTCTGGCATGACTGGGCTTGACCCGAGCCTGCACGTTCAGCTGAGCTTGCGCAGCAGCTTTATAAATAATCCAATGTTCCAGCATGACTGGGCTTGACCCGAGTCTGCACGTTAAGCATAGCTAAGCTAACAGCATTATTTCGATAAGGTGGTCAAGGTATCACCCTATTATATAAAATTCACTTATGTATCAATTCTCTATTCCATACAAAGATTTTGTTCCCACAAAGAAATTAGTAAAAAGAAATAAACTAAATTGTCCACCGTAATCGACAATTGAATAAACTAGCAATTCAATGATAAGTTCACTTCAACTTTTTAATGAATACTATCTTTTAATATACTTAATGAAATGTTTAGTTACCTTTAGGAACAAAATTAATATACGAAATTGATCTCCATATCCTCATCTCCTTGAGGGTAAGTGATATGAAAACAAAACAAAAAATCTTCGCAATCGAAAAGGATTTTCCGTTAATCCTTAAATGTTTTATTGAGTAGCTAGTTATATTATTCATTATGCAGCAAAGAACCAGTTTCATGAAGTGATATAAATGAAAATCATTCATATCTATATTAAGTTTTATTGTTAATCTTGTCAATCGCTTATTAACGTAAAATATTACGCAGTCTATGGCTGCACATTTTCTTGACATATAGTTAATCTTTATAAAGGCAACGGCCTTAACTTCAAAAAGGCTTAATAAGCAACGCCAACGTGTTAATATAATCTTGAATATCACTTACATGCTCTGCATAGCAACACTACATTCCTTGGTCTGGATAGTTTCTCAATTTATTCACTGACACAGTCACTTTAAATTATATAGGAATATAACAACTTAAGAATTCAACATTTAAATAATACTGTTTGTTAATCAGATGGACTGTTAAATAACCAATATATAAGTAACGAACGATTTGCATCGTTAAAATCCTTTAAAAAATCCGTTATCATATTGAATTTTTGAATTCAAATAATAACATGTTTCAGGGAAAATCAGTAATCTGAAAAATAAAAAGCTGAAAAGCGAAAATATAAGTAATAAAAATGTAAGTGCGTGCACTTACCAATACAACCGACTGCTACGATAGTCAAGACGCCAATGAGGCTCAGAGCAGTGGCGCGGCGCCACGTGCCCCCCCTCCTGGCCACCGGAAGTTAGCCAACGTCGTAAGGGAAAATCGGTAAAATAGCCGACCTGCTACCGGAAGTCAAGCTCGCTACTCTCAATTGTTGTTTAATTAGGTTTCAAATAACGGTTCATAAGCTTAATGTCAATTTAAATTAAAAAAATTATCGTTAAAATACTCGTCCAATTTATAATATGGTTTATTCACTAAAATTAATTTTAACTTTTTTATAAATAGCGAATTTTTTTCCTCATTTCTAAGGCTTTCGGGAAGGGCATTAGAAATTTTTATCGTCATAGCAAGCGGGCCAGACTTAAAAAGTTCTAGCTTGGAAGCGAGTATTATCAATTGTTTTTTCTTGCGTGTGGGATATCGTCTTGGAACGTCTTCCTTTTTTGTGTAAAAATTGGGGTATTGGCGTACAAATTTGCAGGCTTCTAAAATGTAAATACAGGGCAGAGTCAATATTTCGAGGTCTCGGTGAAGAAATGTACCATCGAAAATGTCAGTTACGTTGATACAAAAATGAATATACGTATTACAATGCGCGTAAGGTCTTTCATTAGAAGTTAGGAGACATTTTTGACCGCGTAATGTATGTGACGCAAGCGAACGTGCGGTACCTTACCTAATACCGTAGTACGCGCGCCGGTAACTAGCGTAGGTGTAGGCTGTTGAATGTGTGTGAACTCGTTATTACACGTCAAACACGTATGTGTACCTGTCTCTCCTATTGGGCCGTTTAATTTGTGAGCGTAAAATATTTTGAAACTGTGTGCGTGAAAGTTGTTTTTCTGGTAGTCATCGGGACTCAAACAAATTTTGCTCGCGCACCGATCTAACCTAGTATGATATCTATGGTGGCGCTAGTGTTACTATAAGAGCGCTTTAAAATTAAAAAAGAAAAAAAATATATTAATAAACAGATTGTGAGAAATGGAGCCGATTGAGAATATACCGTGCAATTATAATGTTACGGCTTTCACAATCTACCTGCGACATATATAATTATATACTCTTAACATCAAATTAATGGAATGACAAGGTTACTCAATCGATACTTCGGGTCGGGAAGATCGATGCCGAAAGGGAAGGCCTATTTCCTAGTGGCGCGATGGCCTCGACGTTTTCCGAACCCTTCGTGATAGTGCAGACAATGTGAGTAAATAAACCGTCGAATCGAACTCGACGGTTTATTTACTTACTTCTGAATAATTGTTTATCAATATGACGAGCTCCGTGGCGCAGCGGTCAACACGCCTGCCTGCGACACGGATGGTCCCGGGTTCGATCCCCGGTCAGGTCAAGATGGAAAATGATGTTTTTCAGATTGACCTGGGTCTTGGATGATTATCTATATAAGTATCTATTATAAAATATAGTATCGTTGAGTTAGTATTCCATAACACAAGTCGCAAACTTACTTTAGGGCTTGCATAATCTGTGTGATTTAAAAAAAAATTATTCAAATGCTCTTTGCACGCATTTTTTAATTTAATAAATTTTGTTTTAGATTTTATATATGCTGCGACAGATGTCAAGATTGGTTCCATGGACGATGTGTTGGTATTTTGCAGTCTGAAGCAGATAATATTGATGAATATATTTGTCCGAATTGTCAAAAGAATAATTCTGTAAATTATGCCAACATGAAGGAATTGACCTCTAAAGATTTAGAAAATTTGAAGAGACTTATAAAACAAATACAACTCCATAAGAATGCTTGGCCTTTTATGGAACCAGTTGACCCCAGAGAAGCTCCAACTTACTATAAAGTCATTAAAGAGCCAATGGGTATGTATTAAAACGTACATGTTTTTAGGTCTAAAGTATTGAGAGTAAATGTTAGCTGTTGATGACTATTTTAACCCAACTTCTCCAATCTTCTTCTATGCTTTTTAAGAGTATGTTTAAAATATACGTTTTCGTTGGTAAGCGCTCTAGCCTAACCAGCTTAGAATTTTCTTTTCGTCAAAAGTGCTTGTAAGAGTTCTACTGATCAATGATACCTATTTAAAAACAAAATGGTGACATAATGATGATTATGATATGTGACTCACAGTTTTTATACTTAATTGAACCTTACAGTACTACTTACTATTTGTTGATAACTATGATGTTTTTTTACAGATCTACAAACGGTGGAAAGAAAAGTGAATGAACAAACTTATAGTACGTTAAGTGAATTTATTGGTGACATGACTAAGATATTTGACAATTGTCGGTACTTCAATCCTAAAGATTCGGAATTTTATCGATGTGCAGAAGGTTTAGAAGCATTTTTTGCACAAAAAATTAAATATTTCCGCGAAAAGTTATTTGAATCTACTCAGTGATAAAAAGTGCCAGTGCAATGTCAAATTTAGCAGTGAGAGGAACTGTTGAAGTGAACACTTAGGCCCTGATGCTTTGTTCTCCATGATCTGTAAATTGTATACATTGTGATGAAATTTTCAAAGATAATAATTTATATTTAAAAGGATCTTGCATGTATCTAATGAGTGTGCCAGTACTGGTATCAATGAGTATTTATTGTATTTATAAAAGGTTTCCGATTGTAAACTGACACTCTCTTTAGATATTGGGGTTCTGACAGGATAATTTATTATTATTATGTATGTACACACTTCTGTGAAATATTATGTTAGCTAGTATAACTTAGCGACTTTAGTTATTTTGGTAGCAACTAGATTAAGGTAAACCTATTGTATGTAAGTAATAAATTTTTAATAATATACATCTTGATGATGGTTATATTTATTATTTCACTGCCCTACCTTACCCTATTCAGTGATTTCAGCTAATCCCAGTGAAATATATATGGCAATCCATGTATGTGTTTCAGAAAGCCAATTTCGGTCTAACCATTCGAATTTCCTGTGGCAGACAATAGATATCTATACCCTAACTGGTTCACAGTCCCGCAGACCATATGTGGTCCATGTCATTTGGTCCAGATTCTCATACAATTAAATTGTAATTAGATCTTATGCATTGCTTAATGTTAAACTTTGTATGAAATGATTCAAAAGAATCCTATCCTAACTAATATTATAAATGCGAAAGTGAGTTTGTTTGTTACGCTTTCACGCCGTATCTACTGAACCGATCGTCATGAAATTTCGCATACACATAGGTTAGGGTACCGAGAAGGACATAGACTATAAATTACGCGGGCGAAGCCGCGGGTAACAGCTAGTTTATTATATTTATTTACTAGCTGTTACGCGCGGCTTCATCCGCGTGATATACATATATACATAGCCTATGTCCTCAGTATCCTAACCTTTGCATACACGTAGTATGCAAATTTCATGATCGGTTCAGTAGATACGGCGTGAAAGCGTAAAAAACAAAACAAACTCACTTTCGCATTTATAATATTAGAGTAAGCACGCACCGCGACGCGATAGTCGCGTCGCGTCGCGCGACAGAAAAAAGCAAATCATGGGTGCGCGCACTGCGATTCGGCAGTCGCGTTTTAGGGATGGGGAGTTATGACTTTTCGTTTTAAATCGTAACGAAACTGTTACCTATTCGTTTCTTGTTGTATTACGTTGTTTACTTTTTCGTTAACTTTTAGAATCGTTACGAAACTGTTATCCGATACTTGTCGTAAAAATAAACAAGTTTACAAATTACTTAGGATGCACAAGCTAAACAAAGCTTTTAAACATCAAAGAGACCTCTCCAACCCGTCTGGCCAGCGGGGAGAGTGTAGGCCAAATCCTCTGACTGCTCTGGCAGTACGGAGAGGGTCGTGCTCCTGCAGTGGAGAATAAAAAAGACCTGATAATGATGATGATGATACAAATTACTATCATAGAAAGAAAGAAACAAAGAATTATATTTCTTTGGCGCATAAAATCAAACATATGAAAGAAACACAACTGCTATGAAAGTTATAATGTTTACTATGAAGAATTACTGATTGAGAAAATTCATACTCGCGATGAATCTACTTCGATCTTCAAAAGTTGCTATGGAGAAATGCTTCACAGTGAATGTTCAACATCTTTACACGAAACAGTAAACATAATCTAAAACAGAAACAGTAACTATGATGCTAAAAGTGGCCAAGTCTTATGACTTTCGGCTCTGTCTACCCCACTAGGGATAAAGACGTGATAATATGTATGTATGTATTTAGTAAACATAAAGCAGTAGGCAATGAATTGACACTGTGTGTTTCTGTCGGTTTGTTTCAAATTGACCTGGTTTATTAAACTTGTGTCTTCAAAGTATACAATTATTCAATTTTAAATATTAAAGTCTCCCAACCCCGTAACATCTCCAATAAAATTTGCAGTACGGTGCCACACCACAACTATTCAGGATATTTGAATCTCAATTCGATTAACATTAGAAAACACGTTCTTATTTGAGTTGGCACATCACTAGTTGGCTATGTCCTGCGCAATGTTGCCAGGTTTTACTTTTGTTACTTGTTTGAAAAAAATACATATCAGTTGGTACAATTAAAAAACAATACTGAAGAAGATTTTATCGTTTATTATGCTTATTTGCAATAGTAATATTAAGTTCTAATTCCAACGATATTTTCCAGTATTAAAGATGTATTCAATACGGGAGTATGAGAATGTAAACACTACTTAGAACTTAAAATTGCTTAGGCATAGCTTATTAAAGTAACAAGGAACTCAATAAAGAAATAAAAAAATCTAAGTATGTTTGAATCAGTTAATTATCCAAAAATCGAAAGTAACTTCAAGTTACGCCAAGGGTATGAAAGTTACAAATATGTAAGAAATGTTAATATAATGGCAACATTATCGCGCGACTGCCGAGTCGCAGTGCGCGCGTCTTCATAGATCTCCATACGTTGCAAACGCGTTTGCGACAGATCTGTCGCAAAATTAGCAACAATAGGTATGCGACGGCGCGACTATCGCGTCGCAGTGCGCGCACTTCTATGGCACTCCATACGTTGCGAATTTTGCGACAGCAAATCGCGTCGCGGTGCGTGCTTACCCTTAGTTAGGATTATGGACTGTGAACAGCCCCCCTATTTACTAACTCGGATGACAGGTGTCAATGCCTATCAATCTAGAATATACAATTACAATTCGGGTTTTGCTTGCTCGAACTTTTTATTTGAAATACATAAACCGCATTGTAACAGCAAATCCTAGATTGATAGGCATCGACACCTGTCATCCGAGTTAGTAAATAGGCCGGCAGGTCAAAAGAAGAAATGACATATTTTTCGCTGAAGGTTGGCAGCACTACTACAGTTCAAGCAAAGAATTATGCTAAGTTTCAAAAGTATGGCAAAATGGATGGAATTTCGTGACTTGGAAGACGAGTGTGACTTGTAGTCGTGCATGACTTGCGGTTTAGTGAGTAGTAGTAGTAGAGTAGTAGTGAGTGAGTAAAAATAGCACTATATTTTTGATATTTATTTATAAATCCTACGTTTGCGACCATTTTTTAAGAAGGTACTGCACGAAATTAAGGAATTTTTTCAAATTAAGGAAAAATTAAGGAGTTTTACGTATAAAACAATAATTCTCACATCACGATATTTATATTTAAATTTCGCAGGTCCCCCCCTTTCTCAATGTTTTTCAAAAAATATATACAAGAAAATATTAAGACTTTTCAATTTTTAACACAAACGCCTGATGATATTGCTTATTGCGCAGAATAAAAACATTTTCATGCTTTAATTAAATTACTAGGTTTGAAACTTCAAAGCAGAATGGATTTAATAACAGCAATAATAAATAAGATCGATTCTACTTTGAAGTTAATTTAGACTTACGTCAGTGTTGTACTTCATCATATCCGATTTGTCGTTTGTTGTCATGTGTTGTGTGTCCGGTACGGAGGCCGTGTTGCTCGAAGGTTGTGTGTTATTTGAAAGTGAAGGATGAGTAACAAGAAAAGGAAACATTAGTGGAAAAACTAAAAGAATTTACAGCAAAAATTGCTGCGAGAATTTGATAAGTAGGCTTCATTTAGAGGTTATCCTTTTGTTTGTATCGTTTTAGGTCTTCGAGCAACACGGCCTCCGTACCGTGTTGCTCGAAGTTTTAGGTGCACAATTCTGTTTCTTTTTTCTAAATGAATTATATTTTTATGTCACTGATTATGCTTGCAGGCAAATAAGAAAATTTGGGAGTGTAAAATTAAATATCGAGTCGAATCTTTTACAGAGTAGTACCAACACAGAGTACACAAATGCAAATAGGCAAATGTCTCATGCAAAGGTGTGGTGTACGCACAGAACTATATCAAGATAGAAGGAAGAAGTGTATGTACCTCGCGTGGAAAAATTAAGCCTCAATGGCTCAAATGTTCGACGCGAAGCTCAGTCGGCGAGCGACCGCAGTCCACGTGCGACGTCAAGTTCTTAAAACAAAATGACTCGTAGTTCGGTAATTAACTGTGCAAACAACACCCAATAAAGGTGGAGCTGGAGATCAAGGTATTTCCTTTCATTAGTTAGTATTATTTGTTCTAAAATATCCGTAAATATTTAAAAAACGTTTACTTTGTTGATCCTCGTCTTGTATGCCTGTGGTTGATCCGTATTACTTTTACAACAATAATAATAGAGCGATTATGTATCAAATGCTAGTTTTCCATTGCGTGTTTAATTTTACGAGCCAGACTTGAGATCCATTCAAAACCAGCAATGTAAAAGTAAGCTATTCAAACTGTTGAGTAGCGTCCAAGGTCAATTTATCAGTTTGTCTGTCAAACAAAAATAAGAATAGTGATGTGCACTGCAATTTACTTACTCGATTATATATATCGATTTTGAAAGCAGATTAACTGATACTTTGAATGATTTCTTTTTTATTAATTTAGCTTTCCGTAGTAAAAAGCAAATATTACTAAACACTGATTTTATAGGTTATATAATTTAACTTTTTTCAGTTTTCCTCATATCTAAAATAAGTGGATTGACGCAACAGGCCGTAAAAAATGGTTTCCTACAAAAAACAGCCGGATTTGTTCTAAAAATTTCCACGAAGACGCTTACACTGCCCCATCAAAGAAATGACGAATAATTAGCACAGCTTATCCGACTATTGATGTAGTGATAATGTCAAATGATGAAAAGGTACAAATACATAAATCTAGGTCAATTTTTTTATTTTTATGGTTTTAATTTATTCTTATTATTTATTTTGTTTCTTAATTGTCGCACACTCCACTCCTTTACCTAAATAACCTAGTTCCCTCATAAGATGATACTCTGGCATTAGGTGATCGGAATTTCAGCTGAATTAGTTTAAGATATCTGCCCTAAG
Source organism: Rhodophaea formosa (assembly GCA_963082605.1). Lineage (NCBI taxonomy): Eukaryota > Metazoa > Arthropoda > Insecta > Lepidoptera > Pyralidae > Rhodophaea > Rhodophaea formosa. The sequence continues at coordinate 11,801,184 of OY720209.1, forward strand.
CTAATCTGATAATTAGTTTAATTATCAGTTAGTCTGCCGATAGATAAACAGATGTTTTGATGGTGACCTATCATAAACAAGAATAGGTTATGTACGAATTTTAAAACACCGAAAACGTTTCGTATTTTTTTTATTTTACATTCAGTTCCATTTGACCGAAAATCCAATTGCTATATTGTTGAAATTCCGATATTTGATTGTTATTTTTTTGGAAGCTATATGGTTTGTATTGCAACCCTACGTTAATATACTATACTACTATTGCTATATGTCCCAAAATTTGTGTAGCCTCTGCTACACTCCAATAATATTACTTTTACTACTAATCTCGATTTGTCGACTGTTCGTAGTTATTGAAAATCGGTGTAAATAATATGATGGAAAAAGTTACTTCTATCTTTAATATTTCTAGAAAAGGAAATTATTCTTACCAAAACATATATCAAAATAAAATTAAATGTTTTGATTTCCGGTCGACAGTTTTTCTAAAAGATCATCATCATTCCGTGTAGGTGACAAGGCCAGTCGACCATGCACATCCTGGTCTCAGAGTTCTTCGGAACCGCCTCTCGGCCTCTGACATGGTCCCTTTAACGACTACCAGGCGGCCTATTTACTAACTCGGATGACAGGTGTCGATGCCTATCAATCAAGAATTTAGTGTTACAATGCGGTTTTTGTGTTTCAAATAAAAAGTTCGAGCAAGCAAAACCCGCATTGTAACAGTAAATTCTAGATTGATAGGCATCGACACCTGTCATCCGAGTTAGTAAATAGGGGGGCAGATGGCAGGCGGGACCAACGGCTTAACGTGCCTTCCGAAGCACCGGAATCATCTCTTATCAGACAATCAGGTGATTCATGCCTGCAATGTCCTAACCAAACTGGAAACAACTTAACAAAGTATGCTTCCCGTGGGAATCGAACCCACGACCCCCGGGTTAACAAGGCAAACACCTTAACCACTGGACCACGGAGGCTGTTGAAAAAGATTGTTCTAAAAGATGAAAAATATGTTTATTAAGTTTATAGAAGTAGAAAATATGGTAAAGAAGCCATTTGGAATTTAAAACTACGTCGTAACGTTTTCGGCCATCTAAAATTCTAAGAGAAAAAAATCTTGTTTGTGATAGGTTATAGATTAGATTAAGTAATTATCAGTTTGTCTGTCGGTCAAATAAAGTTTGCTTATTGATATTTTGAATCGATTAATATTAACCTGGAATAATTTGGGTAAATAATTGAGTGACAATTAGGTAAAAATAAATAGGTATAAAGGAGAAAATCTATTACCACTACATAAACTGTCAGAAATAGATATGTACTATATATGTAGTACTAAAGAAACTTAAGTTATTGATAGCTGATTCCAAACTTACCTACTTATATAGATTAACATCAATTCAATGTTAACAGAATTGTATGTTTTCCTTATTAACTTGACGGGGGATCGAACCCGGGCGGAGCGGTTCCACTGTGCCACAGAGGTCGTCGATATCGTAATTAGATAGGAAGAAATTGTTTGGGTAACACGAATAAAGTAAAGTGTACTTAATTCTTTTCACTACAAATATGTAGATCGATATTTTAGACTTCGCTGCGCAGCGCGTACACAACCTCCCGCTTCCAGATTTTGTTGGTACCGCGGGCGGGGTGGGACGAGGGCGATATTCTAAGGTATTATCGGTATTTCGTTTTTTAATCGATGGCTTGAAATCGTTTTCGAGCTGCTTAATTTCCCATCACTAAATTGTATAATAAACGAGTATTCGTGACGTCAAAATACCTACGCAAAATGTTACACGCTTGGTGTCGATACAAATTGATGAGCATTTTTCTTCTATCTTGATATAGTTCTGTGGTTGACCAGCACAATAACTATGAGGTCAGTAACTTTTCTGGTTTGCGGACCAAATAGGTTTTTTATAGCTTATTAATCATTTATTAGCTTATGTTAAGTAGAGTCTGGCTAATGCTTAGAGTATTAAATAGAATAAAGACCGCCTAGTTCTCAGCTATATATTTGTCTCTTTCTTTTTAGAGTATATCAAAAAGAGACAAATATAGGTTTATCAATAAGTGCTAATGATACACTTGAGAAATGTCACTTTTGATATCTTGATATCTTTATGCGACCAATTTGAAAAGACAGTTTTGAAAGGGTAATTGTCAATTACTATGTTCATCTTAAATAGTTCGTATAAAATGTTGACTCGTCTGAGTTGGAGGTGCAGTGATAAAATTAAATTTTCGCTGGGAATTAAAGATACTTTCGCAGTGTGAAAGTGTAAACCAGAAACTTTATCAAATGGACAATGTCCTGGACTACGGTGCAATGGGAATCACGCTATGCTGGTAAAGATATCAACTCCGAAAACACAAGGTTTCACCGGTAGGTCACGTTTCATGTATTTATACACGATTTTCCAGTGATAGACATTGATGTCTTTTATTATATTACTGTAAAATCTAAGGATGTGTCTATATCAAATGTTTTTTGGCTATTTTAAAGCAATAAAACTGAAATATTGTTGTACAAAGATAAAAATTAAAATTTTTACACTAGTGTTGTGAAATTTGTATCGACTTTATAGATTATCGATATTTTACGACCATTAAGTTGGGTATACACGTCTGATTTTTCCATCCGACAATCGGACGGTTTTGCCGTTTTAGGCCTTCAGAACGTTGTAAAGTACTATGGTATGCAATTTTTTTTCCTTGTCTGTCGGTATTTTGTGGTTATGCTTTATTTTTCAACCGACTTAAAAAAAAGAATGTCATCAATTCGGCATGTAATAAGTAATATTACCCAGTTTGTGAATATGTTAGTCTTTTACAGCTTCTAAACATGTGTACACAATTTCATTAGAGTATGTATACTTGTATGATTGTATGTTCTTCCGCACATATCTTAAAAATCATTAAGCTTATGAACCGTTATTTGAAACCTAATTAAACAACAATTGAGAGTAGCGAGCTTGACTTCCGGTAGCAGGTCGGCTATTTTACCGATTTTCCCTTACGACGTTGGCTAACTTCCGGTGGCCAGGAGGGGGGGCACGTGGCGCCGCGCCACTGCTCTGAGCCTCATTGGCGTCTTGACTATCGTAGCAGTCGGTTGTATTGGTAAGTGCACGCACTTACATTTTTATTACTTATATTTTCGCTTTTCAGCTTTTTATTTTTCAGATTACTGATTTTCCCTGAAACATGTTATTATTTGAATTCAAAAATTCAATATAATAACGGATTTTTTAAAGGATTTTAACGATGCAAATCGTTCGTTACTTATATATTGGTTATTTAACAGTCCATCTGATTAACAAACAGTACTATTTAAATGTTGAATTCTTAAGTTGTTATATTCCTATATAATTTAAAGTGACTGTGACAGTGAATAAATTGAGAAACTATCCAGACCAAGGAATGTAGTGTTGCTATGCAGAGCATGTAAGTGATATTCAAGATTATATTAACACGTTGGCGTTGCTTATTAAGCCTTTTTGAAGTTAAGGCCGTTGCCTTTATAAAGATTAACTATATGTCAAGAAAATGTGCAGCCATAGACTGCGTAATCTTTTACGTTAATAAGCGATTGACAAGATTAACAATAAAACTTAATATAGATATGAATGATTTTCATTTATATCACTTCATGAAACTGGTTCTTTGCTGCATAATGAATAATATAACTAGCTATTTAGCTACTCAATAAAACATTTAAGGATTAACGGAAAATCCTTTTCGATTGCGAAGATTTTTTGTTTTGTTTTCATATCACTTACCCTCAAGGAGATGAGGATATGGAGATCAATTCCGTATATTAATTTTGTTTCTAGAGGTAACTAAACATTTCATTAAGTATATTAAAAGATAGTATTCATTAAAAAGTTGAAGTGTGAACTTATCATTGAATTGCTAGTTTATTCAATTGTCGATTACGGTGGACAATTTAGTTTATTTCTTTTTACTAATTTCTTTGTAGGAACAAAATCTTTGTATGGAATAGAGAATTGATACATAAGTGAATTTTATATAATAGGGTGATACCTTGACCACCTTATCGAAATAATGCTGTTAGCTTAGCTATGCTTAACGTGCAGACTCGGGTCAAGCCCAGTCATGCTGGAACATTGGATTATTTATAAAGCTGCTGCGCAAGCTCAGCTGAACGTGCAGGCTCGGGTCAAGCCCAGTCATGCCAGAACATCGTATTGTTGATAGTGCAAATAAATAAAGCTGATGTGCAAGCTCAGCTGAGCGTGCAGGCTCGGGTCATGCCCAGTCATGCTAAAACATTGTTTTATTCATAGTGCGAATAAATAAAGCTGCTGCACAAGCTCAGCTGAACGTGCAGGCTCAGGCTCAAGCCTAGTCATGCTGCCTATTGCGTCTATTTTAATTATAGACATGCAATACATGAAGTAAAATAAAATACATTTTGGTTCTTAATATTAACTTTTATTTTGCTGAAACAAAGCTGCTACGTAAGCACACCTGAACGCTTGAGCTCAGGCCAAGCCAAGCCATGTCGCAATTTCGGATTATTTTATGAATGACGTAAATAGAACTATTTCATGATGAGTAAAACTGCAGCAAAAGCTCAAATAAACTCGCCAATCGCGATGAATCAAGAGGAGTTACATTCTGGTTGTATAACAATTTTATTTAAGTGCAATTGATTAGCTGTTGCGTATGCTCAGCTTAATGCGCAGGCTCAGGGCAAGCCTAGTCATGCCATAACATTAAATATTATTTTTTTTTTATAATAAGTGGAGCGACATTTTGCGTCGCGAATAATGATCTCTTTAAATATATTCATGAAGTTATTAAAGTAACTACATTTTTCATGTTTATTTACTTGGGCTTTTTTATCATAAAACTAATGTGAAAGCTCAGTTTAATTCATGGGCTCGGGTCAAGCAGTATTTCCAATGCTGAAAATATTGTCAATTATGAATTTTAGAGTCGTTTGGGCTATACTTGAAGCCAAATGTGTATGATCTAGATTTGGCTCCTTATGAATAATGCTAACGTTAAATTGAACACACAGGCTCAGATCAGACCTGTTGCGGTATTAGCTAGTTATTAACTTTCACAGTAAATTGAACTGTATCCCAAGAAATTATAAAATTAATGTTTAAGTTAGCCATTTGAATCAGTTACGAACTTAAATAAAAGCTACATCTCAAACTTTGCCGAAGAGGCGCAGTCTCTGGTTAACACATTCACTGCCGGAGTTTCACAATAAAGTGTTCTACGAAAGTACTCGTAGTTTGCACCGAACTTGTTTTTAGTTATCCTTCACCATCTCATTGATAATGAAATATTTTTATATTAATATCGTATAAAAATAATTGTCTTGATCTAAGAAAGACTTTTACCAACTTTCATTGCAAAGTCGAACCGGCCAGGCGAGTTTTTCTGATTACACTATAATGGAATGTCGCAGATATTTTTCATGTTCAAACTATGACACTAGCTATGAAAATTGACTATCGATTTTTTTTATGGTCACTTTACCGTAATGTATGAATAAGTGGAATGCACGGTATGTGCTACACTAGTGTTTAATGCAAACGTATAACACATAATCATCATCAGCTTTCTACGACCACTGCATACTATAAGCCTCCTTTCTATCTTTAGAATCTAGCATTTCCTAGCATTTTGCCTAATTTCATAATGTGCAACAATAGTAAAAAGATTAGAATATACTTCAAGTCGACAAAGAGAGTTCGTCTTTTGACCTTGCTTATTTTATTTACCGACCTCAGGCGGTGATTATAACGGTTCGTCAAATTATTTTTAATATTTTAAAGAAAACTTTAGCAGCTTTTCGTCGTAGATTAGCCTCCTCGTCATATCAAAAGGCTATTTTTGGGCTTGACAGGTTAAAGATGCGCTCTAATTTCACAAGGCAAAGTCGATGTTGTAATATTTCTTACAAAAATGTTTGGTATCAGTTTATTGAAAAATATATTAAAAAAAAAAAAAAAAAAAAAAAAAAAAAAAATTCAGTTTACCATATTTTTAAAAGTTGAATAAAATTTAAAAGACATGCATGTTAAGCAATAATTCTCGGTGTTTTCTTTAGCTACTAGCTTCTTAACATCTCATCCAGGCCCTTCGCTGAGTGATGGATGATTGGTTTGTCCTGTATCATTTGCCCAACTCCTCTCTCATGTGAGCGTTTTTCCGGTTGCATTCTCAGCTGGAGTGCTTTGGACACCCATGGCCCGGGGCCTGCAGACATACATATCTTCGATTTTCTTTTAGTCTAAATCTGTTTCAGTTTTGAGACTTTATCACGGTTTAAGGCTTACAACAGCATTTGACATTTTGTAATTTATTATTTTTTTTTTTAATTAGTTTATTTATTGGACAACATAAAATATTTTATTGGACCACATATATTTGAGCAGTGAATGCAAATCTGATTGCAATCTCAGTATTTGGAGTTTATTGAATTATTTAATGTACGTAAAGAAACTACAATAAATAAAAAAAAAAAATTCGTATAACAATCTTATTAAACTTGCTTTCTTTTGCTTCTTTAATTGAAACGGTTCTACTAATCTTCACTGAATAATTTATAAAGGAACTCTTAGCTGGCCTTAGTCTTACCAAAAATGGTATTAAAAGGTGTGTTTGACACTATTTATCACTTAAAATGATAATATCGCACTAACTTTTATTTTTGTTTAAACATAGGAACAATCCGAATTAGATTTTCAAATCCGAACTTTAATCCTATACTAGGATGGAAATCCAGATCATATTGCTTTAACAAGGTATATTGTATATGTGATATTTTTTGCCTGTTTCAAATTTCGAAGTATTTAAAATACCAGGTTTGATTGTTTTTAATATCAATAATGATAAGACTATTTATTCATCTTACTAATGAACGGTCTCCCGTTTGTGCCTCTGTAAAGTTGACTAGTACTATTCCAGCCTAGCAACAGAAAAGCAAGATATTTGTAGTCAAAATTCAATTTATTACTTTCTTAGTTTACTTATTACTTGAGGTTTAGTTTTACTTTTTCTTGTGTAAAAATAAAATGTTTGTCATTCCTCTGCATTTTATCATCTCAAAGACAATACAGTTGCGAGAGCTGTTTGTATCTACCATATAGCCTTTGTATTACAAATCTTCTGGGTATATTTTAGCCAGAAAGAAGTTGTTTTGTCCTAATTACGGCTATCATCTTGCTGAGTGCGGTGCACAAGCATATTTTACTTTATAAAGATTAAAACGGTCAAAGTTCATCTCAATTTTCCTTACTTTAAAATTACCTTTTTGGCTTTATTCTAACCAATGTACATATGTCATATATTTTGAAAATGGAACAGAATTACTCATGGCTAATTTTAACAAATTATTCTATTTGTTACCATATCTACGTAATAGGACTTGAACATGCAATTCAAATGGTTTTATACCATGGATACTGAAACTTATTGCACGTGACAACAAGACTGTATGATAAAAAGGTTATAGAAAAATAAATATTTTCCGCAAGGTAAACCTTGCAATTTGTTAAGTGAGTTTTTGAAGTTCTTTCCTCCAGGTGATTTCTTTTTTTTTTTTTTTTTTTTTTTTTTTTTTTTTTTTTTACTATTGAAAGTAGTCCGGTTATTATTGATCTTCGATGAAAAAAGGAAAAGTACCTACGTCATATGATGGTTATTTGATGTTCTGATGCAAATCCTGTTTTACAATATTTTTATTATAAAAATAATAATGGTTCTGAATGTAATTTATACTCAATTTCGTCATTTACTTTTGGCCAGGTATAGTACGAGTTATTCGTACTCATTACCATTTATATAATTGTAAATTTGATATTTAAGCTTTACCTATACCATCTGTGTTGTTAATGAATTTGACACTTAAACAAGTGTTTATTAATTCAGTCTTTGTTTACTTTATTATCATTCAAATAATTTTTATTTTTTATATGATAATTTTTTTGTTTAAAAAGTCCGATCTATCCTTTGGTAGAATAACGTTTTTTTATTATTCTTTCTTGTAACTCAGTCTTGTCATGCATTTTATTTTCACATCTGATTTATTTAACTATTCAGTTTCACATGATATCATATCCATCATGTTATTGGCTAAAACCGGTACACCAGGCGATAACAGACAATCTCTCAATTGTTGTTTAATTAGGTTTCAAATAACGGTTCATAAGCTTAATAGCAGCGTTTTACCTACCAATAAAACGCTTATTAAGCGATAACCTTATTTGAAACCTAATACACAATCACTGCCAGGTGTTTCTTATGCGAATCAATTTCGAGATCCAATGAGGCTCAGAGCAGTGGCGCGGCGCCACGTGCCCCCCCTCCTGGCCACCGGAAGTTAGCCAACGTCGTAAGGGAAAATCGGTAAAATAGCCGACCTGCTACCGGAAGTCAAGCTCGCTACTCTCAATTGTTGTTTAATTAGGTTTCAAATAAGGTTATCGCTTAATAAGCGTTTTATTGGTAGGTAAAACGCTGCTATAAATCAGTTTGCAAAAAATCTTGAAGTAGGTATTGTCCAACTTCAGGAACAATTTAAGTTTCATAATTGATTTAGTAGTTATATTTATGTGTTCATTTTTAAATCGTTGTTGTTTACGACTGGATTTGATTGATTACAGATTTCCCACGGACATCAAGGCAAAAATGGATCGACGTTGCAATTGAGAGTGGAAAAAGTATCACAGTGTTTGTTCCAGATATTTGACAGATGACAGTATAATTATTGTTGAATACGCACGGGCACGGCACGGGCTGAAATAGAATACACTACAACTGCGGGATAACATACATTATATAGTGAAGTTTATTATAGCAAATCTGTGACATTGGAATTGGAAGTCAATCAATAAATATATTTTCACCGTTGTTATACTTATTGCGATTGGAACTCAAAACCTGAAATTAAATATTTTGAATTCGAATAAATTATATTTAAAATATTATTGTTGTATTATTTAATCCCACATTGTATTATAAAAGCAAAGTTTTGTATGTTTGTTACTTAATCTCGTTGAAACTATATGATTGATTTGGATAAAATTTGGCGCATAGAGTTTTTTTACCTGAATTAATACGTTGTATTATTTCTATATCAATTTTTTTTCTTAGCTAGCGTGATATTACCGATATCCAAGCAGGTAGCTGTCAATTTCTTCTGCAATAGTTCACTTTGTCAAAGGACCGTAACAAGTTTTTTTTATTGGTATTTGTTAGTAATACTTTATCGAGAATACGTAACTCACAACATGAGGTTTGTGAGTCACGTAATTACGGTGAAATACAAAAGGTAAGCGTACAGCGTGGAGAGTGAAGGCCAAATCCTCTGACTGCTCTTGCTAATATATGGCTCTGGTAGTACAGAGAGAGTCGTGCTTCTGCAGTGGAGACTAAAAAGACCTGATGATGATGATGATAAAAAGTAAAATAAATTGCGTCTTGAAACTCAAATTTTGTATGAAACCAAGTTAATAAGTGCGCTATTGTAGGATATCACTGTGAGATTAATAAATACCGCCGTGTGGTTCCCAGCAGAATAGAATAGGTGCACTCCAAGTCTTTTCGTGGATGTAGTAGAAGGCGTCTTAGAAAATACAAGCTAAACAAAGCTTAAGCATCAAAGATACCTTTCCAACCCGTCTGGCCAGTGTGGAGAAAGTAGGATAAATCCTCTGACTGTTCTGGCAATATAAAATATATGGCTCTCATAGTACAGAGAGGGACGAGCACCTGCAGTGGAGATTAAAAAAGAACTGATGATGGTGATGATGACTGTGAGATAACTAAGTATTAACTATTTACTACAGTATATGTAACAATATCCAACTATTTTCATTGTCATTCTTCTCCATTTATATTTTGACTGTTTTACGTTTCATGTTACTCCGCGTGCGTAACTATCATGTAGATATTAATTAATTGATTATTTTTGTCAGGCATCATATCATAAGCTGACTGTATTACACCATAGACAAAAAGACTAGAATCGATATCGGCATCTATTACATGACTGTCGCATCCCTAGTAAAAACTCTATTGTCTACGACCGTGTACGTTTTGTTTCTTTGAAGCTCCTTCTATGAGAATACATATTCTTTGGGCTAATGAAACCTGAACCCTGTCATTTTTTGAGTTGCAACACTGATACAGATGACTTCGACATTACAGCTGTCAATCCCTGATTTTATTTCAGCCATTTGTTTTTGATACTCGTAAACATAGTTTTGAACAAAGAAGAATGAACAAGAAAAAAAAGAAGGAATCTAAAATAAATAAATTTATCTACACTGAGTACTGTTTTTAGGGTTCCGTAGTAGGCGGGGAGCCCTTGTAGTTTCGCCGTGTCTGTCTGTCTGTCTGTCCGTCCGCGGTTTCACGCAGAGGCTGTGGGTGCTGGAACGCTGGAGTTTGTAAAATAAACACAAATATGATAATTAATAAGTGTTTAAAGAAACCTATATTAAATAAACGACTGAATCTTGAATCTTTGGTGTGGGTATTTTTTGTTGGAGGTAGGTGTCGTCCCCCCCCCCCCCTCTGTCTGCTGAACGGTTGTATATGGATGGATGCGTGAAGGGAATTTCAGTGGTGGTATATATGCTGGGGTTGAAGGGAAGACTGTCGGAGCTGAGTACTGGGTATGGACTGGGAAGTTATAGGCAGCCGGCTTGTGAAATGTGCTCGAAAATGTGGAGTTTCATGCAGTTTTCATTGTTAGAAGTTTTAAACTGTGAGGTGCGAGTGTGAACAGTGTGAACTAAAAGTTGTCATTCGCAACTGCGGAGCCCTGCACTGCGCGTGGCCAGGCGTGGCCCGATACGCACTTGGCCGGTTTTTTTTTTTATTTTGATCTTAAAAGCATATTCTTTTATATATTATTGATCTTTCCGTAGAAAAATTGTACGTATCAATGAGTAGGTACCTCTTGAAATAATTTTTTAATGATATAACGTTTATGAATGTCTTCAATTATGAATTATTAATAAAATGTTGTAGTATTTATTGCTAACTTTTGAAAAACAAACCTTGCTGAATTTCGCTATACAGCGAAGGTAGGTATTTAGCATGGGCGACGGCCGCAGTGGCATCACAAACTATTAGAAGTATAATAATTATATTGATTTGAGTCTTTTAGAAGTAAGCATAGAACAAATTAACTTACATTCCTACTTTCACACTATCATAACTTCCAAAATCTTTACATTACTTGTTTTGGGCAGTCATGTAATAAATATTAAAACTAGGTATTTTTTCCTACTGTAGACAGTATTGCCAACCCGCGTTTTGCGAGGTTTAGTTTCCGTTGGCCAGACAATAAGTTATTTTATTTACTGAGAGAATAATTCTAATAGATAATTTTTTTACTTAGATATAAATCTAGCTAGTTTGTAAAGTGATAGAATGTTGTGGATTGAGTTTTCAATTTACAATTATCAAAAACTTTTAATGGATAGGCTGTGTACGGGATAGTAAATGTTTGTTGATAATTCGACCCTGTTCTGTTCACATGAACGTAAGAGATGACGATTTCTGTAAAAAATATTGAAGAGAAGTTACATAGTTTTATTTTAATTGTTTAAATTATTACCAGAAATTATACATTCATAACTGGACAGAAAAATGGAAATTATGGAGCCTGATTATATCTAAAAAACCGGCCCAGTGCGTGTCGGGCCTCGCGCAGTGTGGGGTTCCGTGGTTGCGAATGACAACTTTGAGTTCACACTCGCACTTCACAGTTTGGCGACCAGAAGCATCTAACAATGAAAATTGTATGAAATTTTACATTTTCGAGCACATTTTATAAGTTGGTTGCCTATAACTTTTACATTTTTGGTTTGTTCTTGGTACTTGGCTCCGATGGTTTTCCTTTCAACTTCAGTATATTTACTGCTGCTGTGATTTTTTCATGTATCCATATATAGCCGTTTGGCAGATGAAGGGGGGGACACTTACCTCTAGCAAAAATTTGCACTTTGGAACCACATATTTACGAAGCGGATCCCTGAATCGAGCAGTGCTGTTCTCAACCTCACAATATTTGACCTATTCAACAATGCCCAATACGATGGGTTTGTATAGAGAATAAATATTACTCCCTCTTTACTTGTATGGGAGGGAGCTACCGTAACAAGGGTTTTTTTCAAGATTTTTTCTACCACTTTTTTGGCATGATTTGTATACATACCCATACCAAATTATAGTTTTCTGGTACTTGTAGTCTCTGAGTATAACCGCGGACGGACGGACGGACGGACAGACGGACGGACATGGCGAGGCTGTAGAGATTCCTTGTTTGCTACGGAACCCTAAAATACACTTAAAAAAAAAGAAAAGATTAAAAATATACGAAAAATAACAAAAAACCATAAAATGACTATTACAAAACATCGTAAATATAACAATTAAAACTATTATTACTATATACTATTATTTGTATGTTTTTCTTTCCTACTCTCGTATTTTACTCACTCTTTACCAGATATGAATTCTAATTATAGTGAATTACGATTATTACGATTTTAGAAATTATTACATTCGAACAAAACTTTTCGTTAATAGCGACTAAATATTTAGTAGATAGATATGAATATTACACTGTGTTGAGCCTACTCTGTGTTTTACGTACGGGCGCCGCGCCGCAGCGCTGCCAGGCGGCGCTTGCCGGCAACGGCTCGTTGAATACCTAAACTCGAAGTTATTCGTTCGCGTGGCATACTCATACATACAATACTTAATTATTAAAAATTGCATATATAAAAAGTACTACTTCCAGTTAATACTCTTGATTATCTTAACTGTTTTCTTTTAAAGTTCGATATACTGCTTTTTGCCGGAGTGGGTTGGCAACACTGCCATGTAGTATCGTGACCGACAGACTGTGTATCCGAACGTTGCTTGACGGAGAATTTGATAGAGGTTAAGTTTACAGCATATTTTGTCGAGTCAGAATTCGAAGTTATTATTGAAGACATATTTAGAAATTTGACCTGTTACTCTGATCTAAAGTTTAGTGATTCTCTAGCAATAAATTTAACGCTGATAATTCACGATGTTGGTGACGTTAAAAACATTACAACAACAAAGTTTCCAAATCGAAATCGACCCAGAAGAAACTGTCAAAGCGCTGAAGCTCAAAATTGAAGTAGAAAAAGGTAAAGAATATTTAGCTGATTATCAACGCCTTATTTATGCTGGGAAGATTCTACTGGACGATAATAAGCTAAGTACCTATAATATAGACGAAAAGAAATTTATTGTTATTATGGTGACTAAGCCTAAATCATCAGAAGCTACAGCATCATCGACTTCTGCCCCTGAAGCTGGTGAGAGTGCATCAACTGAGAGTGGTGATGGTAAGGATAAAAAACCTTCCGAAGAGACACCTAAACCTCCGGTGGCAACAGAGCCAGAACGCGCCGCCGAACCGCAACTTGCTGCTAGTGAACCTGATTACGAATCAACTATTCAAAGCATAATGGATATGGGGTATAATCGTCAACAAGTAGAGCAAGCCCTGAGAGCTTCATTTAATAACCGGGAACGGGCTGTTGAATACTTAATAACAGGCATACCTGAAGAGTTACTTCAGGAACAAGAAGGAGAAGAGGCATCGGATGATGATCCTTTAGCATTTCTACGGGACCAACCTCAATTTCAGCAGATGCGTGCAGTAATTCAGCAAAATCCAAATTTACTTAATGCAGTACTACAACAGATTGGTCAGACTAACCCAGCACTCTTGCAAGCAATCAGTCAACACCAACAAGCCTTTGTCAGAATGCTCAATGAGCCGATAAACCCCACAGCAACAGGAGGTGCTGCTGCTGAGGAAAGTGCTGTTGAGTCAGGGCAGCCCCAGCAGCCACATAATGTTATTCAAGTATCTCCTCAAGATAAAGAAGCTATTGAAAGATTAAAAGCATTAGGATTTCCTGAGCATATGGTTATTCAAGCTTATTTTGCTTGTGAAAAGAATGAAAATCTTGCTGCAAATTTTCTGTTGTCGCAAAATTTTGATGATTAATAAACAATTTGCTGTTACTGTGAAGAGACAAATTTATTAAAATAAATAACATACAAAAGTGTATTTCTTATGTCAATAGCCTAATAGTTAACTGCTTGTATATTTCATGTGTATTTTTACACTTGAGTTTCACAACATTTTGTGTCTAATAAATTTCTTATTGTTCATTTCTTTTTTATTTTGAAGATTGTCAAGTTTAAAAATATATTTGTCTTATTTTGGTTAATTAACAGTTTCAATTTTATGTAAGAAGCAAAGGGGGTCTAGGCTTAGCTTACTTTTGAAAGATGGGGATGAGGGTTTATGTGGTGATGACATCAACAGCATAAGGCACTTATTTTTATTAAATGATACCATTGTTTACATCAGCTTTGGGAGAGAGGGAAAGAGCTATTCTTACTTTTGCTAACAAGAGGGAGTTAAAAATAGCTGATAACCTGCTTACATATGAAACGGCTGTTTGAAAAAATGTGCAGTACATAATTAACCCCATAGATATCAGAATATTTACTATTAACCCTTAGTAGGGGTTACCTCAGATAAAGAATAGACGGGGTTACTATCTGATATTCGCCCTAGATTTTTAACCCAGCACTAGCCATGTGCTGGTGATACCCATCCTTTGTTTTGATGTGTAATTTTTTAACTAATTTCTAAAGGCTGTGCGGTACATCATCACGGGCGCGACCGATGGATTCATGCGCGCCGCCCGCCCCGTCTGGGGCATTATTTTTGAACGCGTGTTACTCGTTTTCGAATGATTTTCCATACAAAACTCGTTCGAAGACGAGTGTCACACGTTCAAAAATAGTGCCCCAGACGGGGTGACCGGCGCGGCGAGAGCATGGCAGCGCTGTAGCTCAAGACGGGTTTACTTATCTGTAGTGAGAGAAACTAGCTTCGTGCGTGGCGCAGTGGTTAACACGCCAGCCTGCGACACGAAGGTTTCCGGTGTCATGATGAAAAACAGTTTGTTTGTTACGCATTCCTGCCCTCTCTACTGAAACGATCATTATGAAATTTTTCATACACGTTGAGAGCACGGAGAAGGACAAAGCCTACCTTTCATCCCGGAGAAAAGTACTGTTCCCGAGAGACCGACACTAACGCGAGGGCAGCCGCGGGCGAAAGCTAGTCTTTATGAAATAGTAGCTGTTGCCCGCGTGATATATAGCCTATGTCCTTCCCACCCTAACCTATGTGTATGCAAAATTTCATGATGATCGGTCGAGTAGATACCTTCGGCGTGAAGAAAGCGTATATAACAAAAAAAACAAACTCACTTTCGCATTTATAATATTAGTTAGGAAGTTAGGACATCGTTGAGTTAGTATCGTACGACACACAAGTTTACAACTTAGGTACTGCAAAATTTTTGTGTGATATGTCCTTTTATCTGGGGGCACGGGCAGAATCATCAATCGCCACTAGTTATTAAGCTTCCGTGTGGTGACATGACTTTCATACGGCAGGTAGGGTTAGGTAGGGGGCCAATGGTTTCCATCAGTACCATAGGGTCCCAACGGTACCAATTTACCTTAAGGTCCTATCGGTCCCTTAAGCTTCCAAAGATCCCATTGGGTTCCCTAGGTTTCATGGGTCCCATTGGGTTCCTTGGGTCCCTTTGGATTCCATGTATTCTATTGAGTTCTATGGGTCCTATTAGATCCCATTAGGTCCCATCGGTACCATTGGGCTCCATTCGGAACCATCCCCCGAGCCAAGAACGAGTGAATACGAAATGATTGTCGTCACACACAACGAGTGGCGGATCGATTCTACCGGTTTAATAATTGAGCTTCAGGTCTTTTTAAGTCTCCACTGCTAGAGTACTACTCTCTCTGAACTACTAGAGCCATATATTAACCAGTACCAGTTTGTTTTAAAAAAAATATTAAATTTATCGGTATTAAGGTAACATTATTAATAATCACCGAGAAATGTGATTAATTTCTTACTTTTACCTCGAATTTCGGTAATTATTGATAATGATAGACAATTATTAATAATTTTCAATTAATCACTCTTACCGTAACATATATATTCTTTGACGGTAGTGCCAAGTCGAGCAAAAAAGCGGTACGACCGTACCACACTTTCCTCGCAGCACTTCAGGCCATTTTCGACGCCCTATAGCTTCGTTGTGGATAAAACTTATATTTTTTGTCGCGATTGAGTTAAATGAATATCCAGACGGATATTCAATTAACAAGAAGCAGGCATTGTTAAAACATGGTATATTTTAAATTTTATTCAGTGTGAACCAGTAGTTTAAGTTTTTGTAGAAAGTTATACTTTTTTCCTTGCCAGTATTCAAGCAGTGGCGGCTCGTGACTCAAAGACCTGGTGGTGCACATCATAAGACATGCCTAAACAATATCGATAATTTCTATATGCAGAAATAATTATCTCTTATTTAGATAGACATTTTTTGTTTACATACCTACTTAATGTATGATAATAAGATTAATAAGTAAAACAGCGAAAGTAAAACACGAACAAATAAAACGTAAGACAATTTACGCGAAAACTACCTAATCCGAACATTTCCGAACGTCAGCGTTCGTTCCGCGTCGGGCCCCGAGCGGCGCACGAGATTTCGCTAAACATCCATACTAATCTTCCGTCTCACGCGCCAGGCGTTTCGTCGCCTTCTCAATAGTAGCTGTATGGGCGCGCTGCGTGCGTTGGGAGCGAGCGCACGGCAAATTATTTTGTCAAGCGAAAATAATACTTAATTCGTTAAGTACATGACTGATTATCATTTGACAAAAAATTAATATATTTTTACGTAAAACTGCTTATTTATTATTTATATCTATGTAATTATTTTGTATATATTTAAGCTTAAACTGGTAGTGCACCGCACGAGTGCACTTAAGGGGGAGCCGCCACTGGTTATTGAATAACAACAACGGATTTTCTTAAAGTAGGTACCTACCTACACTGATTCATTCACTGTAATTCCATATAATATTTATGCAGTTTTGTGTGTCTAGAAAACCGGAACCGGACCGGTTTTCCCTTGATGCATATGTTATGGACCGAGTGATAAATTAAGCATTATACATAATGCCCGGTCATTATATAAAATGCCCTATATGAGCGTGCACTATGATAATAATTATTATACGAATACGAATATATTTAATAACAATATTTTTTTTATTATTTTCATTAAACATCATATCGGTCTTCTTTTGTAGAGACCACTAAGAATAGCCTACACCCAAGTTTGCAACTTTCTTAACCCTGTGCTACTCTTGGGGGGCCCGAGAGTATGGGACTTTTTTCAGTTTTTATGAAAAAACTGTCTTAGGGATGCCTTTTTCGGGTATCTTTTATGAAAAACACTAAATTACCTAACGTTGAAGTATGATATGAACTCTCTTGAGCTTGTCAAACCATGTCCATTTTTTCGCAGATTTGGCACAATGTGGGGTAGTTTTGCTTTCCTGGCCCGTACCTACTAAACTAAAGATCTTACAGGAAATTTGTAATGAAATAAAAGATAGAAGACTATATAAGCTTTTGAGGTGTTGGTGGGAGCGTAATATTGCACCACAGTAATTTTCCGAACTCTGGAGTTGAAGCGAGCGTCGATGATTCTATCCGAGATCGGTTGCCATTCCAGGAGACTTCCTACCTTTGAGGGAGATCCAACGCTGCACTCATGGACGTCGTCTTTACTCTCCTTTCCGGAATAAAGAAGAGTTATGCCACTGGATGTTCTCAGCTCTTCAAATTCATTACTTCTTACCTCGCTGAGTCCAAGAATGTTTGGATTGTAGGTACTTGCACATTTCCACTTCGGCCTGAGCTAGTCTGCTGTCGTCAGTCTGATCAGTCGTACATTCCAAAAGTCTACTCGAGTCCGTGTTTTCATGCCAAATGTCGTCGTTAGAATATCGGTCCGGTTATTTACCGTTTCAGTTTCTTGCATTCAGACACGTAGATTAACTCGCTGTGTCTTAACCTCTCAGATTTCGCAAACGAGCTCGATTTGGTTAGGGTGTCCTCCCCTATTTTATTACAATTTATTACAATTTTAATATACTTTCGTTCAATGTTCTTATTCTATTATTGTCCTTTTTATTTCATTATGACATCTATTAACAACTGTATTATAATGTTATGCGCTGGCCCTCACGGCGTAGAGGAGCGTCCCCTGCCTATTTACTAACTCGGATGACAGGTGTCGATGCCTATCAATCTAAAATTTACTGTTACAATACTGGTTTTGTTTGCTCGAACTTTTTATTTGAAATACAAAAACCACATTGTAACAGCAAATCCTAGATTGAAAGGCATCGACACCTGTCATCCGAGTTAGTAAATACGGCTGGTTGGTGGATAGGGGAACGGTCGGTAGTACAGCCTAGCTACGCTAACCGGCTAAGTCCGATGGACTCGCTGACCAACGATGGGTGTGTTCCTCCAGCATTTCGGGGGTTGTACGGCGGGTTAACAGCCCTCTCACATAAAAAAGAAATTGTTATGAAACCGACAAAGAAGAATAAACGATCCGATCCCAACGACGACTTATGGCATGAAAATTTGGACCTCCGATTAGCAACATGGAATGTATTAAGTTTGTATAGGCCGGGAGCGCTGTACCAAACAAATAAGGAACTGCAGCGATATAATATCCATATCACAGCTTTACAGGAAGTCAGATGGCCTGGACGAGGAGAATGTGTTGTAGGACCACGGAAGTCACGAATATGGTACTGGGTTCCTGTTGAGCAAGAAAGCAGTGGGCAGCGTTCTCAAATTTGTCCCAATAACTGAAAGATTATGTCTGCCAAGAATCAAAAGTAAATTTAATAATATATCAATACTGAACGCCTATGCACCAACAGAGCAAGCCGATGATGAACACAAAGACAGCTTCTACGAAGACCTCGAAGCTGCATTCGATCAGATATCGGACTACGACACCAAAATACTAATAGGGGATTTCAATGCTAAAGTCGGACGCGAAGAGGCTTACCTCCCCTCAATAGGTATGTACAGTAAACACCTAAAATCAAACGATAACGGCCTGAGACTGATATCCTTTGCGTCCTCAAAATCTATGGTCATCAAAAGCACAATGTTCCCGCACAAATCCATACATCTAGGAACTTGGAAATCTCGTGACGGCAGAACGGTAAACCAAATTGATCATGTGCTGATAGATGAGAGACACAAAAGCATGGTTCAGGATGTACGGTCGTATCGTGGAGCTGACTGCGACAGTGACCATTATTTGGTTGGCGACAAAGTAAAGGCTAAAATCAAAATTACAAGTCATAAACAAACCATTAGAGAACCAACGATCAATAGTCTTAAAGATAAATCAACAAGTCTTAAATTCAACCTGGAGCTGAACAATCGATTCGCGGTGTTAGATAAAACAGTGGACATAGACACGGACTGGGAACAAACAAAACAAATAGTCAAAGATGTAGGGATTCGAGTACTCGGCAAGAAGAAGCGTCAGAAAAGAAGGAAATGGTGGAACGAAAATTGCGAAATGAGACCGAAAAAGATAGTACAAGGTACTGGCTGAACAGGACAGTAGATGGGATGAAAAACACCAAGAAGCAAGACGAGATCTCAGGAGGCTAGTGAGAAAAGCAAGGAGAGATATTAAATAATATTGAAAAGTTGATAAGACAGGAATATTAAATAATATTGAAAAGTTGATAAGATCGAACGAATCGCGGAAGTTCTACCAAGAGAACAGTTAAAAAGGCATACCAACCTGTCACACAACTCCTCGAAGATGAAGAAGGGAACTGTTATGATAGCGCTTACCCCTAATTGTTATAAAATAATATCGCCGACGCATCTTCGCTGCGTCAGCGACATAGTTACAGTTACCAACGCGATTACAAAATTATGAATTATTTTTCCTTTAGTCCGGTCTTGACATTCCTCCAACTATATCGTAATTTTTGTATTTTCTATTTTTCTTTGGGTTCTAAATATACAGTTTAAGTGATAATTTCTTTTTTTAAAAAGACTTCCTATTATGACCCCGTAACAGAACCTTGTCTCGGATCCCGAAAAACAGAAGACTATGTGGCGCCAGTATTTCCAGCAACTTCTTAATGGCCCACCGGTCATCGGCCAAACCCCGATAGACTCAGGCACTGGTCAAGACCAAGATCACGACCATCATGAGAAAACACCGGACTTTGAAGAGGTTCGCAAAGCAATAAGGAGGCTTAAAAACCATATCCACATAACCACATCCTTAACCAATCCCCTGGCATAGATGGTATAACCGGTGAACTGTGGAAATATGGGGGGGGGGGGGGGAGCAATGCAATCTCGACTGTATGAAATAATACTACAACCTTTGGAGTGGAATGTGGGTATTATTTGCCCGATACATAAGAAGGGATGCAGGAAGGAATGCGGAAACTACAGAGGGATTGCATTGCTTCCAACGGCATATAAAGTACTCTCGTACGTTATTCTCGCCCGCTTAGAACCGTATGCAGAGCAAATACTCGGGGACTATCAATGTGGCTTCCGTAGAAACCGCAGCACAGTGGACCAAATGTTTCTCCTAAAACAAATTATGGAAAAACGGTGGGAGTATGCCCAAAGTGTTCATTGTCTTTTTGTGGATTTCACGAGCATACGATAGTATCAACCGAGAGACACTCTTCCAGATAATAACATCTTTCCAAGTACCGAAAAAGCTTGTTAGAATGATCAAGATAGCTACGCGAACAAGTAAAATGCGGGTTGAAGGTTTTATTTAGGTCAATATTGTATTAGAAGGCCGGCCACGACCCGATTTTGAAAAATCTCGTCGGTATCTCTTGTGTATACCTACAACAGGAATGGATGTGTTCAGGCCGTTATGTAGATTACGAAACTGCTTGTTGTAATGTTCGCAAGTGGTGGAGGGGATAGCAGTAACGTCATAAACAAACTGTAACTCTTAACCAAAATTAAACTAACAGTAATAAATTGTGCGGTGTACATGCACAAATTACAAAATCATCTAATGTGGAGAACTAGAACCTGAACTAGGTATCCTGAGGAGAACACCAGATGTTCCTATACCTTCTGAGTGGGGGTCTCAGAAGGTATAGGAACAGATAGTGGGGTGTGGGAGTAGCAGAAAACTAACTCTAGGATGTACAAGAATGTGTGGGAAATTGGGAATAGAACAAAAATCTAAGCAGGTGCAAACTTATGTTCAGGGATAACGAGCGAGTTAATGTTTTTTTTTGGTATGATGAAATTAAACAGTGATAAATAACTTAAATTAAACAATAATAGACGTTACCTCAGGACGTTACCAAAGCGGAGCTTCTAAATATGATAGATGTGAAGAATATCATCTAGGTATGTTGTAGTAATCATAATCTTGTTATGTATCTGCGTAAAAAAAGGGTTGCTGTGACTAGCCTTAGCGATCATGTCTTGGGATCGGCAATGATGAAACAACCACTGTTACTGGAACACAGGTAAAGTTAGGGATTGCAGCCAGAATTTGATTCTTTGTTAAGAGGAAATATATTAAGTCTATGATTTGCCAGTATGTACAGAAAAGGCCCGTTAAGGCCCTAAGAATCGAAAAAATCTTTTGAAAGTATAAGTTGTGATGTAGCGAGGAATAGGAAGTGTGAGTGAATGCTGTTGAAGACCTTTATGTAGGCTAAACAGTTGTCGGACTGTTAGAACTTCACAACACCTGTATATTTAAGATGTGGAGAAGGTATACGGCTAGAGATAGGACACCTTTAGCACATCCCGCTCTTTTTATTCTGAGCTGTTTCAAGCGTTATCAGATGGGTCTTTGCGGCGCTTTCCCAAAAAGTAATGCAATAGGTAACTATTGACTAGCTAAGTTGTTTTTAGGATTTTATTATCAGCAACATGACGGAAGTGTCTAAACACATATATAAGCTTTGTGACACGCGAGCTCAGTGAGGCTATATGATATACGATCTAGATATTTGGTTGTTTCTACCATGTTGACATTAGGACAGTTGCAGTGATGCTATAGCATTACAGTGAAACGAGTAACGTTCGTGTTCTATGAGTTAGTTAATGACTGTTGGGGGCTGGTTGAGAACATTTTCTTATTCCAGGGGACATGTACTTACCTAATTGGTTTTAGGGACATTAAGGGTGAGTAAGTAGAGGCCCATTCTTTGAAGTAAAAAACCCGATTGCGTTGAATTGAAATCATCGGCAAATGATATCATCCTAAGTACTATTTGGTAGCTTCAAGTTACAGAGGTCATTTATATAGACCAAATAATAGAGGTAGACCCCGGCCACTGCCCTGTGGAAGATCATAACGTGAACGTAACGCTTTTTAAAATTGTCATACTTTTGAAATTGCCTTTCCAAACCTATTATAACCAAACTTAATGTATCGATATCGGAGTAAAAGTGTACCTAATATTCTTTTTCACATGCAGCATGCTTAAATAATCAGTTACATTATTCAAAACCTACTCTTGATGCAACTTTCCCATTGCCAAATACTAATGAAATATATTTTTATAACATTACTGAATTTATTGTTTTGATTGTTCAATCTTAACAGCACTTGCGCGACTAAGTTATTTAAGGTAGCATTATGAAGACAGCATGAAATGGTAAGATTTATGTGACACAATTACAGTACAACACCATGCTCCTTGCGCCACAAAATTAGACCTAGCTCAGTCAAGTCCAATTTCAATGAAACTAACATTTTTAAACAGGTAATAAAATTCTTATATATAAATATCATATATACATACGGTAAATTTGTTTCATATGAAAAAATATATATACATATTTTTTATATGAAATAAATTTACCGTAAGTTTAGCGGTTTCTCAGTAAAAAAAGATTAATTTTTTAAATCGGTTTAGAAATTTCATATTTTGCCAAATATTTTTTTACATATCATCGATACGCTTAAGGTGTCTAGAATAAAATGAAGAACATTTAATAAGCTTTCAAATGAGGTATCACACAAGCAAATAAACCTGATAGGTGCGATGTAATTAACCCAACGCCCTGAACACATCCATACCTACCTGTTGTAGGTATACACAAGAGATACCGACGAGATTTGGTTTAGAGAAGGAATTTTCTCAGGTGGCCGGTAGACTATATAAAGTTGTGTGTGTGTGTTACAGAAAGCAAATAAATGTTTTATCTATCTATCTAAAAGCACCAAGTCTCGACCTCATAACAGCGGAAATTTAACACCACTCCTTGAAAAATACGGATCACAGTAAGAACCTCCCAAGGACTGGAACAAAGGTGTTCTGATCACGGTCCCCAAGAAAGGTGATCTTAGCGGATATCAGATATGGCAACTGGAGGGGGATCACGATGCTCTCCATACCATCGAAGATTCTGAGCAAATCCTGCTGATCAAAATAGCGAAAGCCGTGGAGCCGCTTCTGCGGCAAGAACAGGCCGAATTTCGCCCCAACCGATCTAGCGGATCTTGATAAGAAGAATAGGGTACGCCGAAAGAAATTTCGTATATAATTTCTTTTTTAATTATCAAAAACCGGCCAAGTGCGTGTCGGGCCACGCGCAGTGTAGGGTTCCGTAGTTGCGAATCAGTTTACACTGTTCACACTCGCACCTCACAGTTTAACGACCAAAAACATGTAACAATGAAAATGTATGAAATTTTATATTTTCGAGTACATTTTATAAGTTGAGTTTTTAGTTTGTACTTAGTACTCAGGTACATTTACTACTGCTGTAATTTTTTACACGTATCCATATAAGTATAACCGTATAGTAGATAGAGGGGGGGGGGGACACTTACCTCTAACAAAAATTTGCACTTTAAAACCAAATATTTCGGAAACGGATCCCTAAATCGAAAAATGGTGTTTTTAACCTCACAATATTTTTTAAAGACCTATCTAACAATACCCAACACGATGTGTTTGTATAGAAAAAAAATATTACTCCCTCTTTACTTGTATGGGAGCTACCCTAAAAAAAATTTTTTTTCAAGATTTTCTTCTACCACTTTTTTGACATGATTAATAGACATACCCATACCAAATTTCAGCTTTCTAGTACTTATAATCTTTGAGTAAAACCGCGGACGGAGAGACAGACAGACATGGCGAAACTCTTATGGGTTCCTAGTTTACTACGGAAAGTTTTCGACAGAACTTACTAGGTTTATTGTAGAGGCCCAGAAAAGCTTACACTCAAGTTACACTGAAAGGACATTTTTTTTATCTACCTCATGGATGAATTTCTCGGTTATCTCTGTGGTAGGTATGCTTTTATAAATTACACTAAATTACCTACCGTTTGGGAATAATTTTAAATCTCTATGACGTATAGTTTTTCTCAGTGTGTAGTTTTGCTTTCTGCGAGCCCATAGCGAAGAAACTAGAGATCATTCGGGAAAGTTGTAATAAATAGAATGTAGAGGACTATAATTATAATAAGCCTTTAAAAGTCATTTTATCAGATAAACAGCCCCTCGAAAAAACCAAATATTTCGGAAACGGATCCCTAAATCGAAAAATGGTGTTTTTAACCTCACAATATTTTTTAAAGACCTATCTAACAATACCCAACACGATGGGTTTGTATAGAAAAAAAATATTACTCCCTCTTTACTTGTATGGGAGCTACCCTAAAAAAAAATTTTTTTCAAGATTTTCTTCTACCACTTTTTTGACATGATTAATAGACATACCCATACCAAATTTCAGCTTTCTAGTACTTATAATCTTTGAGTAAAACCGCGGACGGAGAGACAGACAGACATGGCGAAACTCTTATGGGTTCCTAGTTTACTACGGAAAGTTTTCGACAGAACTTATGACCTGACTAGGTTTATTGTAGAGGCCCAGAAAAGCTTACACTCAAGTTACACTGAAAGGACATTTTTTTTATCTACCTCATGAAAGAATTTCTCGGTTATCTCTGTGGTAGGTATGCTTTTATAAATTACACTAAATTACCTACCGTTTGGGAATAATTTTAAATCTCTATGACGTATAGTTTTTCTCAGTGTGTAGTTTTGCTTTCTGCGAGCCCATAGCGAAGAAACTAGAGATCATTCGGGAAAGTTGTAATAAATAGAATGTAGAGGACTATAATTATAATAAGCCTTTAAAAGTCATTTTATCAGATAAACAGCCCCTCGAAAATGGGTATTTCCGACCGAGCGACGGTAGAACAATAATAATTTCTATATACCTACATACCGCATAAACTATTCACGATATCGATAACACCTGTGTAAATAAAAAAATAAGCGTATAAAATAAATTTCAAATTGCTATGATCTAGATAAATAAAGACTATCCATCCCTGAAACACTCTTCGGTCAAAAGGACTAATTTTTAAGAGTTCGAAAATTAAGAGATGAGAAATCGCACTCATTTGAAAGGTAAAAAGTCTTGAAACCTTCGGTAAATCTAGTATTTTTTGGAAAAAAAAAATACACGGATTGACAAGCTATGACTATGACACAAAAACTACAAATACCTACATCGCAGTTCAAATTATTTTCAAACAGTAGGTAAATAAGAGCCTTATAAAAAAGGACGAAAATTTTTTTTTAATCTATGTAAAAAAGTATACCACAAAAACAACCGGAAAATGCATCCTAATTTCGAAAAAACTGAAAAAAGTTAATACTTTTGGAGGAGTAGCACAAGCATAAGATAGTTAGTTGCAAAATCGGGCGTAGGCTATTCTTGAATTTAAAAATCGCCATTACATGGGTGTTTGCATTTTTCGGGTCGATATTGACTGGTCAAAAAAGATTTTCTATTTTCAGTAGGTAATGCTTTGGTTGAATAGTTTACTTCATGTAACGCAGAAGAACTTGACTAAAGCCCGCTCCACACTCTCGGCGAGAGGTTTCGTTCCCGGTATTCGCCGAAACAAGACGAGATCGGGAGCAGCTCTCCACACCACACTCTCGCCTATTCATTTGTACATTCGTCGCCATAGATATCAGGTTCGTCGCTCAAACTAGATGGACGTCGAAACGGCTATCGCTTTAGCATTTTGTGCCGTAGCGTATTATGCTTAATTTTAAGTCATAACGAGAAAAAAGTTATTATAAGGCATTGGAATAATATTTGACATATTTTATTGATATACTAGTCGTGCCCGCGACTTCGTCCGCGTGGAATAGTGATGTTGGGTGGCCTTTTCACAGGCTATTTGTATTCTGTACCAAATTTCATTAAGATAATTTCAATTGTTTTGGCATAAAAGCGAGATAGACAAACAATCTTCGAATTTTTATAATATTAGTATGGATTTAAGGCCCCATACTTAGGTATCTCATTCCAGGCATCATATTCCTTATTTCTACCGTTATATTCATATTTGTTAAGTAGGATCATATTATGAGATAGCATTGGTACGTTTCCAAAAAGGTTTTTTGAGTTCTTGGGCCCAATTTTTCTACATTTATAAGTATTAAATCGACGTGCACGCGCTAGGGTCACAGCAAGTAGACTGTCGCGGCGGGAATGTGGAGGTAGTGTCTCGCGCAAACACAAAACTACCCGAGACTCCTTTGATGTTTGCACAAAATACCGCCACCAAATGGGGACTTGACGAATATAGCCGAGACTTGCCGAATACTGCCTCCACACTCTCGTATGCGCCTATTCCCGTGTAGTTTCGCCGAGAGTGTGGAGCGGGCTTTACTCTGTAGGAAGCAGATATTAGCTCCGTCTCGTATGTCGATCAGAAAAAAATAACTAAATAAGTAGGTAGTAAGTTATTTTTCTCTGATCGATTCTATTCAGATCTATTAGGAAGGACCAAAGAACCCAATTACGGTTCAGAGCATTGGTCCTCCAGTCCTTACTAAGGAACAGTAGACGTGGAGGGCTTTACTAAAGCCCAAAGAAGAAAGAGGAAGTCTTTTTGCCGGAATTAGAATGGTACAGCACCGACAAGCCCCAATCATCTGCTGCGTCCAGCCATTCCGACGATACAGCTTTTTGTATCTCGGCTCTACTCCACAAGCAGAGAAAGTGATGGAGACAACTCGCAAGCAAACGCATTGTGAAGTTGGAAGTCGCGCCACAACGTAAACTTCGCGTCGTTTGTGGTGCGGGTCCCGCCCGACTGAGAAGCTGGCAATCTTCATGGAAACGAAATTCTGGCCGAAAGACTATACCTGATACACCGATGACGCGCAACACGTCGTATATTTTAATATTTAAAACTTTTAAAAAACTATTTTATTTTAAAAGTTTTAAATATATTAATAGGCCGAGAGGTTCGAAGAGAGAACCACACGTCACGTGGTTCCTTTAACGACTACCAGATGAACGTGCCTTCCGAAGCAAGAATCATCTTTCTTATCAGACAATCAGGTGATTCATGTCTGCAATGTCCTAACCAAACTAGAAACAACTTAAAGTATGCTTGCGTGGGAATCGAACCCACGACCCCCGGGTCAACAAGGCGAACGCCGCATGGACGGGCCAAAAGATTTACCAGTAAAAATTTTAAACTAGCTTTTGCCAGTGGCTACGTCCGTGTGCGTCCCTTGGGATCCTAACTTTTGGATAATATCAAGATACACTATCTTGATTTTTGGGTTCTCCTGTTA
This sequence comes from Rhodophaea formosa, assembly GCA_963082605.1. Lineage (NCBI taxonomy): Eukaryota > Metazoa > Arthropoda > Insecta > Lepidoptera > Pyralidae > Rhodophaea > Rhodophaea formosa. The sequence continues at coordinate 11,828,837 of OY720209.1, forward strand.
ACCTACAGATTTCCTTACAAACAGATGTTCCTGCAAATCAGTTTAGCAGTTGGAGCCGTTTTAAATAAATCCCCCATGTTACACAACGATAGTCCCATTAGCCTGAGCACTGAGAAATATTCCTCCCTTGTTGCCCTTTCCAGGGGGTGAATATTGTCAATACCAATCCAGTTGCTTGTTATTTGTCACACTTTTCCCAGTTTGTGAGTCAAAGCGGCGTTCGTCGCTGCGCTGCAGTTGTCTACAAGGGAAATGTTCAAAATACATAAGGAACGATAAAGACTGTATTATCTACATGGAAACGGACATAGCAAATCATTATAGTATTAGGAAGAATAACACACAATAATACATCAAACAATTAATATTATTAATATTTATAAATAGCATTAAGTTAACATAAAAAGCTATCTTGGTATAAACTTTATTCATTCTAAATTTAAAGGCACTTTGCACAATGTCTATAATTAACCTTAAATAATATATTTGCCATGATTGACCGCACCGCCTCATGAATAATAGAAAATATAAAATATTACTTATCATATCAATGTAAATGAAACATGCTTAAAAGGAAAAGGTCTTAAGAAACTAAAATAATTTCACAGAATGTGCTTTCAGTCATGGCAAAGACAATTTATAAAATCTAATATTTAATCCTGGTAGTCAACTTATATTACCCTTTCACAAAAAATAATTTCTTTTGTGAAACTAATGAAAGAATGGTGTATGTTGATTCAAAAATCTGCCACCAACATCTCTTAACAATCACGATTAGATAAAATGCATAAAATTGAGAACTTTATTGGTGATATGCAACATCGACCATTCCTCCTCATCCACATGTATATATATACAAGTTTTTATTTTTTAATATACATAATATATTTTTTACAATACTAAAAATCTATACACAATTTACAATCTTTTATTTCGTTTAATATATTTACTTTGAAGAGACAGGGACAGATTAATCTGTACATTGCAATATGGCTATTGCACAACAAAACTAAACATTAACTTTGGCTTATCCACAAACACCAATCAGGTGTTGAAAATAATTAACAACCATTTATATCGTAATTATTATACAGAAAATTTCATCAATATCTTTAATCACAGACACACATATTTCGAAAATAAGTGATTTCCACTTAAAAATAATAAATACTATAATAATTGATAATCTTTCAGATAAAAAAACCGACTTCCTCCAAACTACTGAACCGATTTTTTAATGAAATTTATATGAGACCAATAATTAAGAAGTATGCACAAATAAAATAAGTTTTTTCTTATCAGTTCATGATGGAGTTTTGATGTTAAATTCATAAAAAATAAAAATAAAAGATTCTGAAGAATGGAGAGTTTTATTCTTATTAATCAAGGATTGTATGAATTGGTTGATATAAATTCCTTCGGTTTCACTAACTGAAAACAGTTTAATTTAAATGTGGTGGTTAATGATACAAGTCAAATCTTGAAGTCAAAGCAACTCTCTGTCATAAAAATGGCACAAAAGACTATTAAGTTTAAAGATTCGATAAAGTATTAAGCTTGGAATGGTCGATTACGTTATTAAAAATCTTTAAGAAAATTTGAAAAATTATTGTACAATATGTACCTATGTGTGTGATATAATTCGTATAGTTGTGAAGTGTGTCCATTGAAAACAATTGAAACTCATATCAAAACAATAACAGAACAGAATTACATAGAGTAGAGTATAAAACAGATATTAACAATTCAACATATGAAAATAATCTAACAATACTTATATTCACTTGATCTTATAATGGTAATCTGTGAATTTGTCAGGATATGAGTTGGACTCCCGAGTCGTGGCGACGACGAAGTCCGAGGCAACCTCGACAGCGAGACCCGGGTCCCGTCCGAAAGCAGCACGCGAGCACAAAGTGACATTGTGTGCCTCAAAGCTCTCACCGGCAGGGCGGTGGCACACCCGGTTAGCCGGCTGGGCCTCATTCTGTCTTCTGCTGGCAATAAAGTTCTTTCAGAGATTTAAGTTCCTCTATGAGTGCTTTGTTTTGATTTTCCAGCACTGCCACTCTGTTTTCAAGGCATTTTATATACTCCTTCTTTTTACGCCGACATTCCCTCGCAGCTTCACGATTTTTTAATAGCCGTAATTCTCGTTTTCGTGTTTGATCTTCTAGCATTGGACCTGCAAAGATAGTACGATTTGTTCGGGCCTTCGATAGATCATAGTATTTCTTACAATTTCAAGGAATAGTCAAGTGATGAAGGAAGGCTACTAACCGGGCACATAAAACTGGGCATCCTGGTTTGCGTACTGCACAATAGCTCCGCCGCCTGCCGCCCCCGACACGGCCAACGTGTGTAGGCCGCTCTCTGCTTGGAGAGCACCAGCTGGAATCACTGCCAAGGCACATTTTTTATAAAACAACTGACAATTTTTGATTTGTCTTACACATATGGGTATTTAAATCATGTTATCAAATTGTTTACACATAAAAGCAATGTAATAAATCTAGAAAATAATTGTTTAAATATTATATAAAGATTGTGCTCTCATTATAATTTTTAAAGTTTATAGTTAGAAGTTCTCACAAAAAATAAGACCAGGGTAAGCTATTAGTCCCCAGAACAGCAGTAATAGATGAAGTTCCATTCATGGGTCTACAGGTTGGCGCGTTGATTGATAGAAGTCAAAAAAAAAAATTTGATGCCTTACCTTAACGGGTATGCGAATCACCCCCATGAATGTTCCGCGATTTTTTGTAGTTTAGGAGATATAAATTTTTTAGTTTTTATTTTAAAAAATTCCTTAAAAATGGTTTTAATTTTTTAAATTTTTTCTGTCTTTACTTTTTTATGTAGTGATAATTGATTGGCACAATAACAGCTATTGCCTAAAAAAATGAAATACGCCTAGGTATTACGGAACTTTCTCAAAATTTCATCTAAAGTTCAAAATTACTTTTCTAATAAATAAGGAGAAAATGTTTAGTACTTGAAAATAAAATTAAAAAGATGTGCCAGGGACTTAAAAGTATTCTCAAAAACTTCTAAAAATCTTCAGCAGTAAAAATCATCCAAAAAATATTGGTCCTTAATAGGGATTTATTTAGTGTAATTAGACTTGAAAGCAATAAAGGTATTTCAAAATTAGTTGATTTTATTCAACAAAATAGTTTTGGCCAACTAAAAAGACATTTTTTTACGAAAATGTAGGTGATGCGTTTCTGTAGGGAGTAGGGGGGGCGCCATTTCGAAACCCTTTTATAGTGCTTTCAATAAAATAAAAAAATTGCAAGTGTATTTTTTTAGCTTTATCCTATCCCTTACAAATAACAACTAATAATACAATACCTTTATTGTTTTCAAGTCTAATTACACTAAATAAACCCCTATTAAGGACTACTTTTTTTTTGATCATTTTTACTGCTGAAAATTTTTAGAAGTTTTTGAGAATACTTTTAAGTCCCTGGCACATCTTTTTAATTTTATTTTCAAGTACTAAACATTTTCTCCTTATTTATTAGAAAAGTAATTTTGAACTTTAGATGAAATTTTGAGAAAGTTCATTTTGAGAAAGAACATACATGGGGGTGATTCGCGTACCCCTTAAGGTAAGGCATCTTAATTTTTCCTTTGGACGTCTTTCAACGGGCCATCCTGTATATAAAATATAACAGAATATTTTTTTATTGCTTAGAATAAGAAAATTAATTTTAGAATCTTTAATGTACCCAAAATTTGGACAAAATATTTTGCCTTGTCTTTTGTTAAATAAGGAAAAGGGTAAACTGTTTATGTTCTTACCCAAGTGGTAGCCATGATTCAACTATACAAAGTCATAAAACAGCATGACGTCATCGCCGCCGCGAACGCTGGCTTACGTCATCGGGTTACAATCCGAGTTTACTTCGAAATTACGTCATCACAAAAAATACATACTACAAATAGCAATGTATTTAAAAATCGAAGATTTGGGAATTTCAGTACATTTTAACAAAAAGAAAGGCTGAAATTATACATGAGTATACTTATAATTGATAAAAGTAGGAGTTTGAACAACTTCACTATAAAATTTTAACTAGACAAGGCTACTGAAATAGAATGAAGTAGGATGGTTGATGTGTTCGTAACACAAGTTTCAACTAAAAGATACCATTACCATGAAATACTCATTTGAATGAGATGTAAGAACACAAATGTAATGATTTGTAACAGGTTAGTGACATGTCGCACACAGAAACAAGGAGTGTCAGCTGCAGCACATTTAACTGACCTGGTGCAAATGACAAAGGAGATGACAGCGACACTTCGTTCTCACATCCTGGTTTAGATCCCATGCGATTGTCTGTAATATTATTATGTACTTAAACTTACGAGCTTGACTAAACTTTTTATATCTTTTGATATATTTGATAAAAACACTATTCAACATAGCATTTACCTAACAAATTTCATTTCAGTGCAGTGTCAAAGTGTCAAAACTTTATTGATGAGTCATTACATTACTGCCTATTTTATTTACTAGTAATTAAATTTCGCTGAGGATACATATAAACATACGTTTTAATAAGTAATGGAATCCTATTTTCATGGTTTACAGTTATGTTCCAGATTATTTTATTTATGTTGTCTAACTAAAAGCACAATCTTTATATTTCTCATAATTACCACTTAAATAATTATGATAAAAACAACAATAAGTCAACAAAAATATGAAAGTCAAATCATATAAAAGCCATGCAAGTTACTTTATGAGCAGTTTACATACATGATCTGAACAGGATAATACAATAATCAGACATTTTTGCAGAGTGGACATCATAAAGTTATTTTTACATTACATACCTATCACTTAAATGAGTTACATATATGTTATAATAAATATCTATCTGAAACAAAGTTATTGTCATAGGACCGCTGTAAAGATACTAGTGTCTATGAGTCAAACTCCAAAGATTTGACATCATGCATATTTTAGCTTTTAGTATACTAGCCTTAATCCACAAGAGTAAAACAAAACAGCTCACCTGCTATTTCAGCTCCACCTAAATCATTCAGGATTTTTCTATAAGAAGGACGCCGACTCAACATTTCTCTGTATTTTCTTTTTGGACTTTCATCATCACTACAGCTGTCATCACTGCAGGACTGGCCTTGAGATCCAATTACTGTATTAGGCTCAGGTTTTATCTGTAAATCAATTCCATCTTTGTCAGACATAACCATTTATAATATCTACATATAATATTTAAGAATTATAACAACCTTCTTTTTGATCTTACTATTTATGAAAAAGGTTTGACACAAAAGTGAACTTCACTTTTGTGTCAAACCTTTTTCAGAACAGCCACAGACTTTACAACGTAACACAAATTTGATCTAAATCTTAGAAGTAATAACTTACTACTAATTTGAGCATAGTTGATGTTCTTACCTGCAATGTTTGTAATGGTCCTTGAGTAGTATGTATAACGGAGTTGGGTTTGCTTACAAGTATAACATTTCCTTTTGGCAACTGCACGGACTGTATATTGGAAGCTGTTTGAATGACAGATTGTTGATTCGGTTGAATTACACTTTGGACCTGAAACATTAGTGGAGTTAAAGTATTTAAAAAAATATGAGAAACTTATTTTGATAGGTTAACAACCTATCAAAATAAGTTTGATACTATTTCAGTAGGTTAAAAGCAGGTAATAAATATTTGCAAATAGAAAAATCACAACACTAGAAAAACAATTTCCAATAAGGAATGTTTGACAGATCAAAACAAATAGCTACCTGTGCAGAAGGAGCCTGCGTTGGCAGAGTGAGCTGGACGATACTGGTGACGGCGACGACGTGCGGAGCCGCGGTGGCGGCAGAGGAGCCCGCGCCCGCCAGCGGGTCTGTGGCGCCCGCTCCGCCAGAGGTGCCGTTCTCCTCCACCATTCCGTCCATACCCACTAAGGTCACCTAAAATGTTCAAGGTCAACTCTCTGTGTATTCCTTGCTTTCCCCACACTTAATGTAGTAAGATTCAGTGGAAATCATCATGAGGTGGTCAGGCCACCTGTATAGTGGAAAATCCTAAAACGGTATCATCGCGTCATAGTATTGCGTCTAATAAATACGCAACATATTTTTGATACTTCGAGGATTTGTATAGATAACAGTGATTGTTCTTATAATGTACAGAACATCCATAATTTGTAAACCCAAATAAATACGACCGTGACAGGTTACAAGTTTAGTCTTCAGTACAAGCACTCACCAGTTACGTATTCCTCGTCACCGTCTATGCTGCGTCCGGAGTGGGCGAACGGGATGGTACGTAGTAGCCACGTCAACTGCGAGAAGACTCGTCACTGGCGGAGACCTATGATCTTGAATGCGTCATAACAATATGGCCGAAAATTGTCAGACGCATGCGCGCATTTCATTCCTTTTCCCTTCCGCTTGGATTGACAGGCAACGGGAAAGAAGCAAACTTGCCACCACAGTATTATAATCTGAGCTTGCCACTTGCCACATTTCCACAGACTACATAACAAAAGATAAGGAAGGACAATGGAAAACAACCAAAAAAAAAAAATTTTTAATGGTAGTTAAATCGTATATATAGTTAATATTTATACTCTAAGAGTTAAATGCTGCCTATTCATCCACACATTGGTGGGACTGTGGGAGTGATCCACACGTACAAGAAAAACATAAAATGTCATTCTAAGTACATCGCAAATACAAAAATGTGCAGTTATTTAGATGATAAAGTGGAATAAAAGCTGACATGCATACCTAAAAGATAACATTATTTACTTACATACGCAAATAAAAACATGTCTGTGCTTTGCTTAGAGGTGCTTTGATACCAGTATGCATTACCCTTCTTCACGCACGGTAGGCTAAAAATAATACCTGTGTCAAAAAAAAGCCCGACATTGCTGGCAATTTTACATGGTTGTCAATGTCAAACGATTTTGTTTGACATGACCTATAAAATTTGTTGTTGTTGTTTGTTGCAGGTTCCAGTCAGACTAAAATATTTACGTATTATAATACATCATCACTTGGATCCTTGCGATCTTATGAGTAAAAAAGGATTATAGGGCATGTTTTTAAAACTAAATACTAAACATATTTTTACTAAGTGACATGTTAAAACCTTAATTTTGAAGTAGATATGATATCTAAAGGATCTTTTGAAAATCATTTCAAAGACTATGCGCCCGACGCAGCTAAAAATATTTTATCAGAATCTCAAAATGAGGTAAGATAATGAATATTTTATTTTTGTTAGTACAACATAAACATAGTTGACCTCCGTGGCGCAGTGGTTATCACGCCAGCCTACGACGCAAGTAGTCTCGGGTTCGATCCCAGTCATGATGTAAAACGACTTTTTCCAGATTGGCCTGGGTCTTGAATGCTTATCTTTATAGGTATCTAATATAAAATATAGTATCGTTGAGTTTGTATCCTACAACACTAGTTGACAACTTTGTGTTTCAACGGTTTTTATCCCTATATATTTATTTATAGTTACATTAACTTTCATATAGACTGAAAAAAACAATTGGCCAAGTGCGAGTCGGATTCTTGCATTAAAGGTTCCATATGATTATCTACTTTAAATACAACACTAGACTATCATCCATAAACGGCAAATACCTAATTATTTTTGTTACATGGGACATATTCCCTCAAATATTTATATTATTCTGTTTTTTTAGTATTTGGTGTTATAGCGGCAATAGAAATGTATAATCTGTAAAAATTTTAACCGTCTGTCTAGCTATCACGGTTTTTGAGATACAGCATAGTGACAGACAGACAGATATCAAAGTCTCATGAATAGGATCCCGTTTTACCCTTTGGGTGTGGAACCCTAAAATAAATGTGGTTGTTAGATACAGCTCTGTGGTCATTGTTAAATTGCTTGATGGCGGTTCTTCAACTTCTTAAATAGGATTGCCATTATGCCAACAATACTGTTAAAATCAGTATGATAGATTTTTTCTCTCATTAATACTTTTTACTGTTTTATGAAAAAAGTGTACAAAAAAAGGTTCTCATTACCCCTGGTATTAGTAGCCTTGAGTGAGATTACAAAAAATATACTTTAATGAACATTAATAAAAAATGAATGCTTTATTTGTGTTAATATTGTTTGTAATTCTAGGAACACTGCCCATCATCAATCAAATTACTAAATTGTTTTCCCTTCCGCTTTTGATTTTCTAAAATACATTTTTAAAACTACAATAGAAATATTACTGTTTGTTAAACACTGTTCATTTTATTTCTCCAGCCATAATATGCTTTTTCTCTCGTAAAATAAAAGTTTGCATCCCTATTGATTGATATTGCTACCAACTACTCTAACCATAGCATTTTATTTAAAGTGAAAATTTTGCCTATTTTTAACAATTTTGACCAAGAGCTAAGGAGCTCATATAGGTATTATTAAAAAAAAAAACCGGCCAAGTGTGAGTCAAACTCGCGCAATGAGGGTTCCGTACAATATGCTTCGTGAACACACACATAATGTGCAAAAAATGTTTTATTCAATTGACTAGCTCCATCTAGTGGTGTTTTAGTGAACTATTTCCCTAGATGAACTTATTATTGTGAGTTTACCACTTAATTTTCAAGAGATAGAATTCTTATTATTTTTCCTGTAATCTTCAAGGAATGAACTATATTTTGTAATTTTTTCAAAATTTTCGGCCCAGTAGTTTCGAAGATCAGGGGGGGGGGGAATGGTCAATTTTTGCCTTCTTTCGTGAATAAAATCAAAAGTATTGATTTTACCCGGACAAAAAAAAATATTTTTGAGATCCTCATAATGAGCCCTTTCATTTGATATATGACACAGTAAGGTTTGCAAAACTTTTTTTTTTTATTTTATAATTGGGCCCCTCAAAATCACCCTTATTTCAAAAAAATCTTTATTTACTTTGCACATCCGTGTTTGGGTCATAGGATTACACTATCTTACCAAATTTCATCTAATTTGGTTCAGTAGATTCGGAGAAAATCAGCTGTGACAGACGGACGGACGGACAGACAGACGCTCGAGTGATCCTATAAGGGTTCCGTTTTTCAACTTTTGTACGGAACCCTAAAAACATAATATAATAAATAATACTTATTAATCAAGTCACAGCGGGGGCATGTATATATATATATATATATATATATATATATATATTTGCTCTAGAATGTTTCTTCTTTTCTTTCAGATATCTGATATGTTTCAGTCAAAACTGGAGAATTTTAAACAATCTAAATTAAATATGTTGACAACAGTTATGCAATCTGATATTTTCTATGATGGAACTGTTTACACAGGTTCAGCTGGTTTAGCTTTGTACTACTTGTCTTGTGCAGTTGGTAAAAATGAAAACAACAATGTCATTCTGCAGGTAATTTTGAAAAATCTGTTTTAAGCCTGATGCATACTGCTCAATTTTAGAATATGGTTAAGAATTTTAGATTTGGAAATCTATGAGCCCGATATATATACCGTTGCAAACAGGTTGCCATGGCAATTTTCTAGTCATCATCGTCATTTCATGTAGGTGACACAGTCAATCGACCATGCACACCCTGGTGTCAGAGTTCTTTGGAACTGCCTCTCGGCCTCTAACGTGAATTTTCTAGTGATATGGCATAACAAAGCATCTTATTTTATGTGTGCTAAAAAAAATTATTATATATTTTTTAATTAAGTACTCTTTTCGATAAGCAAACTGCAGTGTAAAATGCCTATCCAAGTTTGATTGAAAGGGTTTATACCTACTATAATTCCCTTTTTTTGCTACAAAATTTTCTTTTACATTTATTCTTCTTGTTAAACCGAAACCAAATATTCGGCCGTGCCTTCAGTTTCGGCCGAAACCGAAACCGAAACTCACGTTGTCAAGCAAGTATAAAATTCCTTAAAATACTGAAATTTGGTGCATTTTACTCATTATACTGCATCATATTTGGACATGAAATGGAAATACAGTATATTAATTTTGTTGTGATCATTTATTTAATAATAGCTGTTACTCACGGCTTCGCCCTCGTGATATATAGCCTATGTCCATCTCAGCACCCTGTGTATGCAAAATAACCTATGTGTATGCAAAATTTCATGACGATCAGTTCAGTAGATAGGGCGTGAAACCGTAATACACAAACAAACAAACTCACTTTCGAGTTTATAATATTAGTAAGGAAGTTAGGATTAGGATTATGTTTTGCAGCTAGGGAAACTAGTAAAACATGTATCACTAGGCCAAAAAAGGCAAGCCCATATGCGGTTGGAACCAGTTAGGATAATATAAAAAAATATAATAATACTTTTATTATTTTTTCAAATAATCAAATCACTAATTGTTTCTCTTTCATTAAATACCCCGAAAAGAGCCGCCAGCGTCCGCCAAAGCGTTGCCGCGTGAAAACTAAGTTAGGCAAGCGTGCACGACAATTTCCGAAATCAGTTTCAGTTTCGGCAAAAGTTTTGCCGGAACTGCCGCCATAACTTGTTTTTTAGCCGCAACTCGGGCGAAACCGAAATCGAACTTTCGGTTGGTTGGACACACAATTAATAACAATCAATATACCAAAATTAACCAATAATGACATTAAATTGTAATCTTAATACAAAATACATCACCAAATTTCTGAAAAAAAAAATGTAAACTGTATCTAATTCGTTTTCGTATTTAGGTACAGTCCGACTCAAACTTTTTGGCGGCTCGGACGGAACATCGCACGAGTCTATGCGCAGTCACAGTCACAGGGGGTGATCTGTGTGCGCAGTACACAATATTAGGTCCAGTCAGCGGGACGCGTGCATGCGTGTTCGCAGCTAATATCCGATCCGCCTTACAGTTTGATTCGGACTGTACCAAGTTGAATTGATAGGAGTCATTAAACCTAAGATGTAACAAAAAATTTCTACAGTATGTTCAAAAAAGTTAGAAAACAGCTGATACTTTAAAATTGATTTCCTGATGAATTAATATGCTACTAGTATATGTTATTTTCCAGCAAATTTACCCACTAAAATAAGGGCCTTCTTGACAGTCAGGTTTTTCCTTAGCTTGTAACAATATTTTTTTTCAGACTGCATTGAATTACATCGACATAGATAATTTAAAAGACCGCAGGATCAGTTTCCTTTGTGGCGATGCTGGTCCCCTAGCTTTGGCAACCGTCATCGCACACAAATTGGGAAGTAGACGACCTGAAAACCTCCCAGATTATAAGTCATTGGCTAATAGGTATGTATGTATCGACATCAAGGTACGGATACACATGCTATTTAGTAGGTAGCATACTTCCGTGCCAGTTTTATTTAAGCACGCGCTATTTAGTAGCACGTGTGAACAGCAATGGATAAAAATAATCTATTAAAGGCGGGGGTGGAGAAGAAAGGGTACCTATCCATTGAATATACTGAAGACAAGCATGCTTATTTAAAGCATGTGTGTGCAGGTCGTTTTCGGGAGACAAGCATATTCAAAATTAGATTGTGTATCTCTAGCTTTAGTAGGAAATGAAACCTATTGATTGTATTCATAATGCATTTTAAACGGACATGTAATAAATTTTTATGTCAGTCCTATCGAAACAAATACACAAAGAGTGTTTATTCGGTGCCCTTTGTGTCAAGGGGAACCTTTGTGGGGATGAAACTTCACACAGCCTACTCTGTGCCCACGACCAAAACATTTTAAGAACCTCCAATTTAGGTGACTATATAGGCTTGCGTAAAAACCACGCAAAAATTTATGGCTGTAGGATCAAGAATACAGCAACAATTAATATAAACTTACCCATTAGTGGTCGCCCCCACTAGGGCCGAATGAGATTTACCCCAAAGGGCAATTAGGGTCAGACCTCGGCCTTATGTACATAAATGGTTTTAAGGTTTTGCCATCAAAACAGACGTTATTGTTACTTGATTCTGATATGTTATTATGATAATAATTGATAGTTTGCAATGGGTTTTCAGGCTTATGTCATTAATATCATTATTGAATGAGTCACCGGATGAGCTTCTGTATGGGAAAGCTGGATATCTATATGCGTTACTTTTCGTTAAAAAGAACATATATGGAAAAGAAGTAATACCGGCTTCTCACATTGAAAAGGTAATTTGCACATATTTACTTTATTAGTAAGATGAAAATTAGTGGCTTTCATCTGCACAAATTTTGTTTATTTTTAACTCCTTTGCAAAGCATCTCAACTAGGGGTGCATGTAAAGGAGACTCCTGTGTGATGCATTGAATGCACAGATACCTCTGCACCCTAGGCAACCATCTGCGCGGACTACATCTAGGCGGTAAGGCAGTTTGGCTGATCCTTTCACCATGTTAGGTCTTCAAAAAACTCAAGGCACTTTTTAGCGACAAATATCCAGTCCTTAATGTCACGGGCACTCAATGTAGTCTCAATCAACATAGAGGGTCACTCCAATAATAATCAGAAATCCTGGCTGAACTATGTCAACGGACTTATTGCCAAAACTCAGAGATTTAACATCTCAAATTGACGGTAGACACTTAAAGCTAAATATGGTAGTGCAATATTTGTCAGACAGGAACTGTCTGTCCTATCACCACTAAAAATGGCACTGAACTATGAAGTATAGACATGGTAATTGCTTTGTAAAATCCATGTTTAGTCCACCTAGTTCCATAATCGATTTCGACTATACAAAAACATTTACTAAACACAACTTAAAGTAGCGAAAGGTGACTTCAACAGGTAGGGCATGGGGCTACAACGTTTTTGATGGCAGCGGGGAAGCTGTAATACGCTGGGCCGAGATGAATAACTTGGAGTTTGATACACAACCCATAGCTCCTGGCCTCTTTTAATAGTGGCCGGTAGAAGCGTGGCTACGTGGATAACCCTGACTTGCTTGTCAGCTGAAAATCTCCAGAATGCGATGAAGAATGTCAGCTTTCCCATTCCGAAAACTTAGCACAGACTATTTTTGTTCTCCATACACGCACCCATCACACTTATTATAGCTTCTTTCGTTGGCGGTTTAATTTTCGTAATCCTGACAGAAGTTACTGTAAACTTGTTGGAAGAAGAAGAGAGTTCTTGGCGGGAATTTTAGCGGACTACACGGTGTCTGTTTTGCATTGTTTCGCAGATTGATTCTAGTGGACTTTATAATGTGAAATTGGTGTTATTTGGTGTTATAAATGCCCATGAAATGAACAATGTGTAGAATAACTAAAGTAGACTGTCATTGTGCGGCTGTAGTGAGATTTACATAGCGGGCTGTTGGTTGTCCGCCTTGCTGCGTCGTCAATGATGAAACCAGTGGATTCGCGAAGAGTTGTCGCCAGGGGCTTCGTGAAAACAACGAAATGATTTACACCATCATTTCGTTGACAACAAACAAGAATAACTCGCCAACTGGCGAAATAAATGAAGAAAGGCTCTAAAGGACTTGTATCCAGGACCGTAAAACAAAACTAAAAAAAAAAAAAAAAAAACTTGGAAGAGTATGTAACATTATTTGCAGAAGATCCAAAACACAGTATCTTCCGGTAAAGGGCTTATGGCTCAAGACGCATAAAGCCGCCAACAAATTGGATAAGTCTTGTGGAGTCAGTCATCAGCAAAAGGCTTAGGGCACACTTCGAAACCTGCGATACATCTGCAGCTGTACAACCGGGCTAAGTTACAGCTAATCGGATAGCCCATCAACTACTACCTCCCCGTAAGCTCTCTTAGTCCAAAATTTCCAAATTCAGCATCTAGGTCCAACTGCGGTTCTTGGCTATGTTCAAAAACTGCCTGGCGACTAGCAGAATCCCTAAAATATGGAGAAAGGCTAAAGTCATCGCTTCACTCAAGCCGAGAAAATCAGCTGAAGACCCACAAAATTCGAGGCGAGGAGGCGCATTACTAGCGCCTTCGCAAGTTAAGCAACCCCGGGCGCAGTCCTTACTTGGATGGGTGACCGCAAGTGGCATAAAAATGTCCTGGAGTGCTATTTTTGAACGCGTGACTCACTAAAACGGAAGTCGTGCACGACTTCAAGTCACACTCGTCTTCCAAGTCGGGAAATGCCATTTTGCCATATTTTTGAAACCATCGCTTGAACTGTAGTGCTGCCAACCTTCAACGAAAAATATTTCATTTCTTCTTATTTCACGCAGAATTTTTTATAAACTTTTTTAAGGTTATTATGGATTTTTAAAATGTTTAAGAAGTGTAGCGTCAAACGGAACGTAAAATCATGACATAGGAACTTCAAATGACAGGAAGTGACTTTGACATAAAAGCGTTCGTCGCCTGCGGAAACGAGCGGTCTCAACCGCTCGTTGCAATCACTCGCCAACTACCGATTCAAAAATGCGGCCTTTTGGAAACACTCGCGTCAATCACTCGTTTAGTGAGTCACGCGTTCAAAAATAGCACTCCTGGAGTGCTATTTTTGAACGCGGGCCACTCGTCTTCGAGCGATTTTTGTATGGAGAAATCGTTCGAAGACGAGTGGCACGCGTTCAAAAATAGTACCCCTGAGCTCCTCCGTGCTTCGGAAGGCACGTTAAGCCCCGGTTGTCATCATTGATGGCAGTCAAAGTCAAAGTCAAAGTCAAAGTCAAGTCAAGTCAAAGTCAAAGATTTTTATTCAAAATTGGATAATTGTATCTCTTTTTGAACGTCATATTTTTTACTTTATTATTTTTAATTTTTAATATGCAAAATCGAAAAACTACTAGCGTTTCGTAATGACCACTGGTGAGAAGAATACGCCGAAAGAAACTCAATCCAGACTTGGTCCCTACGTGCCTGAAGGGCTTCGATTACAATATTTTACAAGTATTTATTTATTTCTAATGTTATTTATATTAATTACAATAAATTACAATCAATTAAATTACTGCCACGCATTTTTATCATTTAAATAATCATTAATACAATAATATGCCTTTTTTACTAACTGGTTTTTAACAGCAGTTTTAAACTTATGTAAAGGTAGACTCGATATTTCTGCGGGAATTTTATTATAGAAGCGTGCTCCGAGACCCATAAATGAACGCTTAGTTTTCTGCAATCGCAAAGCTGGTGTAGCCAACTTATTTTTATTTCTTGTGTTTCGGTCATGAATGTCACTATTTTTCTCATATGAATGTAAATTATGGTGTACAAACATAATATTCGCAAATATGTACTGAGAAGGTATGGTTAAAATATTAAAATCTTTAAACAATTCTCTAAGAGATTCTCTAGCACCAAGTTTATATATAGATCTAATAGCTCGTTTCTGCAGGATAAATATTGTGTTCACTTCTGCAGCGTTACCCCATAGTAAAATTCCATAAGACATAACACTATGAAAGTAACTAAAATATACCAAACGCGCGGTTTCAACATCGGTCAGTTGTCTGTCGTTAAGCTAAGTCAGATGCCTTTAGGCAGCTTAAAAATCTGACACCAGTGTTGGGCACTTACACTGCACACACGGAAAACAAACAAAGTCCGCCAATAGCATTTGCGACTGCGGTGATGTCTCGTTAATGAGCCATCGTTTGACATAGGGCATGTTAACAAGTAATAATGTTGTAATTTTTGTGACAGATTTTATTATTAGCAAATTCGCACTCCTTGCAATACCATATTATTGCATTGTAACAAAATGTATAGGTATGCAAAAGGGGATAGAAGGTTTGTGTCATACCTACGGCCGCCATTTTGATTTTTTTTTCAAAATCGCGGCCAGCTATGAAACCTTAATAAATCGATAGCTGTCATTAAAACAAACAAATATTAATACTACAACCCTCGTAAAGTGTCAGGTTTCCGAGATAATCACCATCAAAGTTCATCACGTGACATCCATAATTGTAAGCTAAGCTATGTGTTCGAATCTTCGAGCAACACGACCTCCGTAAAGGTTCGAATGTATTAAGATGTTAAAAATAATAACTTCGAGGACAAACATGTATGTTGCATCATATCTGATGTTATTAAAACATTTATACATTTATACTTTTAGAACTTAAAAACTTATTTTATGACCGTCTAACCTTGTGTGAATTTAATATCTTGATTTAATATATTATAGTTATAGGGTAAATATAAGTATAAATATGTAAAACAATGTAATGTTATACATAAGATAGTATTAATCATACAGTCTGTCTAAAATACAATTGACAATACTCGTTACATTTATATTGTGTGATGGTTCTGTGGTTACTCCAATTTCTACTTTTTTTGCACTTCTATCGTCGGTTAGTCTCCACGAACGAGCGATTATTTCGTCCGGCAGCACGCAGCGGTGACAATCCCTGTACATGAGAGTTAAAACACTGGTGACCTTGAGCCGGGCCGTAACAGTAGGGTTGTCAATGCGTAGGTAGTCACTCACTTCTTACTTCGTGCCTGCGATGCGGGACGTGCGAGATACGAACACAACACAGACAACCCTCTCGACTGTGCCAACTCCGTGGCGGACCGTTCACGCATCGCACGCCTCTCGCTGTCTCCGCATACGTCCAGACCCACACATAACTGCAAGCGGTTTTACGTTACACACGCCTAACGGCTCGTTCACGAGTACGCGCGTCAGGCGCACGCGGCAGAGGCAGGCGCCTGCGTTTCTGACTAAAGTCATACAAATCTTAGAGGGTGTTCACGAACAAAAAACTTGAGCGGCAAGGATGCGCGCAAACACAGCGCGGCAGCCTTGCGCCAAAGTAGAAAGAGATGGCACGATGTGCCCGGCCTTGTGTTAGAACGAGTGTGGGAGTGATTAGGTGGATGTATTGGGAGAATAATTTTAAATTATAATAAAATTTATAAATGTTTTCTAATGTACTCATTTTATTATACATTCTTAGTAATTTTCAACCGACTTAAAAAGAAAGAGGTTCTAAATTGAACTGTAAGTTTGTTTGTTTGTACTATATAAATAAAAATAATATTTATTTTGTAATGTACATCATTGAAATTTGATTTTTGATACTTTTTATATTCTTGTTATTTTGTAACCGACTTTAAAAAGGACTGGGTCTTCAATTCGTCTGTATGTTTCGTTTACTACTTTTGTTAGGATGTTAAATAGGAGTATTTTTCGGTAGTAGAAACATGGAAGTAGATGGTAGCCCAATGGAATTCAATGGGAAGAAGGGAACTGATGTAACAAGATTGTAGTCGAAGTCGATGGTCTACTTTACGTGCCCTATGGTATCCGATCGTGTTTATTGGTACCTGGTGGTGCCTGATCGTACCCGGTTGTTTCCGGTGGCGCCCAGTGGTAATGATGACGATGACGATATGACGATGACGATGATATTGACGATGACGATGACGATATGACGATGACGATATTACGATGACGATATTACGATGACGATATTACGATGACGATATTACGATGACGATATTACGATGACGATGACGATATTACGATGACGATAGCGGAGGGTAGGTAGTAGGGTCTCGTTATTATCTTTTGCATACGGAACCCTAAGGGCTTGCAAAGTTTAATTAAAAAACCGAAATCCACGCGGATGAAGTTGCGGGAACTGGTAGATAATACATCTAGACATTAATCAAAATGGTAAACCCAAGCCTAAAGGTGTGAAAGTTTCTCATTAATGTGTACCACAAAAATGCATAGATTAATATTTTAATACAACCTATTCTGTGTTCTGTGCAACCCAAAATAACAATGACATTCTAATACAAATACAATGTCATTGCAAAATAAGAATGTAATTATTATTCTGTGACCTAAATACGTCTACTGTGCTCTGCCGCCCGAGCGCACCGCCCGTTTTCGTGAACACCTTGCCGCGTGCGCCTGCCTCCGCCGCATGCGCCTGCCTCCGAAGCCCGTCGCCGCCGCGCAACGCGCGTTTTCGTGGCCTTGCGGTAAGTGTCGTTTCTTTTCGCATAGTGTATATATTTTTTGGTAACGTCACGATTCGCCACGTTCGTCGGGATTAATGCGTGTCCGCGACGACTCGTAGCGGAATCGCAGCTCGTCTGCTACATCTCGTAACAGACGGAATCGCCGCATTTCTTTGATTGCCGATGGGTCCGTTTAGTGCAATCATTTGAAGTTGCGCCTGTGTTTAACGACGAGCAAGCCACGCGCTCGGTGCGAGAGAACCACGTTCTGTGGTGAGCACGCTGCGGTCGTGCCGCTGCTAGCAACGGACTCGTGATGTTGTATGACGATTCGCGCGCTGCCGTCGTGCCATGTATAAAAATACATGGCACAATGAAAAAATCGCCACGATTCGAATAATGAACAGAGAAGGACCCACCGTCACTTGACTTTTTGAACCTTAAGTATGAGTAGTTTCTTTACATATAAAAAATCATGAGAATCTTATTGTATTAGCAAGGTTGAATGGCCGGACGGTTAGTGGCAGCGGGGTGTGGGACAGGTAGCTATTCATATATTTTGGTAGCGGTGGTTAGACCTCCTGTAGGCATTTTTTTTTCAATATTTGTTTTTTTTGTTCGAACATGGAGTCGTAGTGTAGCCGCAACATTGTATCATATCATCAACAATTATGGCCACAGTAAGTAGAAACAGCATGAGGCATGATTCGTACCTAGTTAATTTCAATTACTAAAATATTTTATGAATATTTACCCATTGCTTTTCCAAATATAGGGATTTATAGACGCTTTATATCTCAAAAATCTGACACTACGAGGGTTGATGCATTAATATTTTTTGTTGATATTGATGTCAGCTATCGATTTATAAAGGTTTCAGGCTTGGCTGCGATTTTGAAAAAAAAATCAAAATGGCGGCAGTAGGTATGTAACGCTCCATAGTAAAATCTTCAAACCCCTTTCATTTGAATCAAACATCGGTGCCGTGGGGTTCCCGGCAGAGTAGAAAAGGATTACTCCAACCAAATCTTTCCGTGGATAAGGTAAAAGACGACTTACGGAACACAAGCTAAATATCAAAGAGACCTCTCTAACCCGTCTGGCCAGGATGCAGAGGATCCTCTGACTGCTCTAGCTAGTACATGGCTCTGGCACCTAGTCAGAGAGGGTCGCGCTCCTGCAGTGGAGACCAAAGAGACCTGATGATAAAACATCGGTAATTGGTACCCAAATACAAAAAGCTTTTAGGATAAAAAAAATAATTGACATGTTATCCTTGATTGGAAATGATAGGTTTTATTTTAATTATGCAATCCAAAGTATAAAATTAATTATTCCCGGTCAAGGATAACCGTCGTCTCCACTCTGATATCTATGGTCGTCTCTCCTCTACTTTCCCGCATATCAGAGGTAGTTAACCACACTTTTTTTTATCATAGAATAATGTTTACATTTTATAAATAAACAGCAAGATTTAAATGTTTTAGGTTGTATCTTCGATAATAAAATCAGGTAAACAATTTGCTTCTCAAATGAAGTTTGACACACCACTGCTGTGGGAATGGCATGATAAAATTTATTTTGGTGCTGCTCATGGGATGGCTGGAATTCTATATATGCTTTTACAGGTTGGTAAATTATATACTATTTTTATAATTATAATAGATTTTTCTTGCCGAGTTCCTTAAATGTTTTATCCATTGGCATACCTATGACAGACGACCAATCCAAATCGGGTTCTTATTATAAAAATCATATTTGATTTCCTTCTCTATCTGTCGTGTAATTTAAAAATAAAACTTCTTAGGGCAGTCTTATGTTACATTCGAAATTGCAATAATTGACAACATTTCATTTCCACTAAGGACACAAAATAAAAAAACCATTTGGAGATCTTAGCGTTCAAAATAATATATATTTTTTTCAGAATTTTTAGAACATTATTTACTGAAATAATAAATAATTTCTAAAATATATGCAAAAAATGGAAGCTCAGGCCAACATAATTTCGTTCCTGTTGCCTGGGGATCTAATAAAAAAGAAATAGTTTTTTGTCAATGAATTATTGACATTGACAGTGACATGGACATTTAAGTTTGTTGATTTCTAAGAATATGAATTCTCATAGAAGGAGCTTCGATGGAACAAAACGTACACGGTCGTAGACAATAGAGTTTTTACTAAGGATGCGACAGTCATGTAATAGTTTCTGGTCTTTTTGTCTATGGTGTAATAAAGTCAGCTTCTGATATGAATATGATGTCTGACAAAAACAATCAATTAATTCATATCTATATGATAATAGGCTATTTTCCTGCGTCAAAATATTAATAATAAAATTAGACCATCAGTTAGACAATCAAAAAATATTGGACTCGTATTTTTTTCTTTCGCTAATTATACAATAAATTGATTTATTCAAGTAAAAAATTAATTTTACCACATCACCTCCAACGCAGGCGAGCCAGCGTTTTATACGAACGATTTAAGATGAATATAGCAATTGACAATTACCCTTTCAAAACTGTCTTTTCAAATTGGTCGCATAAAGATATCAAGGTATCAAAATGACATTTGTCAAGTGTGAATTAGTACTTATTGATAAACCTATATTTATTCCTTTCTTACATACTTTAAAAAGAAAGAGATGAATATATAGCTGAGAACTAGGCCATCTCTATTCTATTTTATACTCTAAGATTTAAAACACCAACCGAAGCAAATGAACTGCTCACGTATTATGCCTAGCTTTGCACTTACGCCCTTTCGTAATGAGCAGCTTTTAATTATTAAAATTCCTGGCTAAATAATTTTTTAAAAATTAAAAGGAAAAATACGTGTCCCCTTTTTAGGGTTCCGTAGTAAACAAGGAACCCTTATAGTTTCGCCATGTCTGTCTGTCTGTCTGTCTGTCTGTCTGTCTGTCTGTCTGTCTGTCCGTCCGCGGTTTTACGCAGAGACTATAAGTACTAGAAAGCTGTAATTTGGTATGGGTATGTATATTAGTCATGGCAAAAAAGTGGTAGAATAAAATCTTGAAAAAAATTTTTTTTAGGGTAGCGCCCATACAAGTAAAGTGGGGGAGTATTTTTTTTTCTCTATTTACTCATCGTGTGGGGTATCGTTAAATAGGTCTTTCAAAAATATTGTGAGGTTGAGAACACCATTTTTCGATTTAGGGATCCGTTTCCGAAATATTTGGTTTTAAAGTGCGAATTTTTGTTAGACGTAAGTGTCCCCCCCCTCTATCTGCTAAACGGTTATATATAGACACGTGAAAAAAATTACAGCAGTAGTATATATACTGAAGTTGAAAGGAAAACTATCAGAGCTGAGTACTAAGTACAAACTAAAAAGTTATAGTAATTTCATACTATTTTCATTGTTAGATGTTTTTGGTCGTTAAACTGTAAGGTGCGAGTGTGAATAATGTGAACTCAAAGTTGTCATTCGCAACTACGGAACCCTACACTGCGCGTGGCCCGACACGCACTTGGCCGGTTTTTATGTTGTGTATCCACCTAGATAGTATTTATCCAGATTTGCAGCAGTCTGAAATTTGGAAGATTTCAACGCCAAAGAAGTGCAAGTATGCGATGAACAGTGCATCGGGCCACACGGAATTGGGGTCAGAAACCAAAGGGGGGCCAACCAAATGATGGTTAACTTCCTGGATACGCACAGGCTGTTCTGTATGAACACCTTCCTTTTAGAAGAAACCCCATAGGAAATGGACCTGGCGTAGCCCCGATGGTAAGACGAAAAACGAGATTGGATTCATCTTAACGGATAAGAAGCGTATATTTGGGGATGTCTCTGTGGTCAATCGGTTTAAAACCGGCAGCGACCACATACTTGTAAGAGGCACCCTAAATATTGACATCAGAGCTGAGAGGAGGCGTATGGTGAGATCCGTTCTTCGTCCAACTCTGATTCAAACCGCACATGGCTCCGAAGCCTTCCAGTTGGAACTGCACAATCGCTTTGCTGCGCTGGAAACCACAGCAGAAGTTGATAAGGACATCGAAAATGTGTCCAGGGTAGTTCACGAAGTAAGAACTAGGCACTTTAAAAGCAAGCGAGGTAGCCGCAAGTGTAAGCTGTCGGCGGGAACTCTGGAACATGAGGACTCGACGTGAGATGCCAGATGGAGCTTAGTCAGACAACGTCTCAACAAAGATATTCGCAAGTCGGTGAGACGTGTCCTCCGAAACTACAATACGCAATTAAATAAAATTATTTTAATACGGTTTTTATCGCGTTTATTACATTATTTATACACCTAACGTTTCGAGCACTTTACAGTGTTCGTGGTCGCAGGTAGACTAAGTTGACATTCGTCTAATATTTTAAAAGAACTGCAAAATCTACCGCCTAAAATATTTATTGATAACGTTCCGGATGTACGCAGTATTGGCTCACGGTGTCTGAAGGTCTTGCAGTCTTCTGCTTAGCTTGAGATTTGATTAAATTGATGACTGGATCCCAAGCTGGTGGTAACTGCCAACCATCCTCTCTATTGAAATTAGGATGTTTTTTAATTTCAATAGCCTCACGAAGCATTCTTGGAATGTATCTGTTTTCTTTTGCAAGGACTTGAGGGTTATCAAAACGCATATAATGGTAGGGTCAGCAATATATTGCTGACATGTAGCATAGGCGCTCAACGAAGTCTGCAGTCTGTGAACATGCCCTAGACAAACCCAACCATTATATGCGTTTTGATAATCCTCAAGTCCTTGCAAAAGAAAACAGATACATTCCAAGAATGCTTCGTGAGGCTATTGAAATTAAAAAACATCCTAATTTCAATAGAGAGGATGGTTGGCAGTTACCACCAGCTTGGGATCCAGTCATCAATTTAATCAAATCTCAAGCTAAGCAGAAGACTGCAAGACCTTCAGACACCGTGAGCCAATACTGCGTACATCCGGAACGTTATCAATAAATATTTTAGGCGGTAGATTTTGCAGTTCTTTTAAAATATTAGACAAATGTCAACTTAGTCTACCTGCGACCACGAACACTGTAAAGTGCTCGAAACGTTAGGTGTATAAATAATGTAATAAACGCGATAAAAACCGTATTAAAATAATTTTATTTAAATGTGTAACAATCGCGAAAACATAAGAAAACATTATACAATACGCAACTTATAAAAGAGGCGATTGAGCGAAATCGGGGGTCAAAAGTCTTTACCAAAAGATTGGGTAGGAGCAATTTGACAAAGCTGCAAACCTTGAAAGGCATAACCGTTACATCGGTTCGCGAGATCCTCGTCGTTGAAGACTTTTACGGCCGCTTATACGCCTCACCTGCCTTAAAGCCTCCGCGAGACGCGAATGACCCAAGGCCACGACGCGCCACTTTACGGACGATCTCCCTAACGTGGACGAAGACGAAATTGAGAGGGATCTCAAACAGCTTAAGAATGGGAAGGCTCCTGGTGAAGATGGAATTACTTCCGAGCTTTTCAAAGCGGGACGAACTCCAATAGTGAGAAAGCTAAAGGAGCTATTTAATTCGGTCAGGAGTGAGTGGAGTGAGGAGTGTGGTGGCTTTATTCTTCAAGAAAGGTGAAAATATAACCTCTTAGAATTATAGCTCACGCTCCTAAACCACGTCTATAAGCTGTTCTCGAGAGTCCTCACAAACCGTCTCGCCGCAAGATTTGACGCCTTTCAGCCTCCGGAGCAAGCTTTAGTACCGTGGACCACATTCACACAGTGAGAGAGGTAATTAGAGAAGTCCCAGGAGTATAATCAGCCACAATGTCTAGCATTTGTTGATTATGAAAAAACTTTCGACTCCATCGAAACCTGGGCTGTTCTGGAATCCTTGCAACGATGCCAAGTTGACTGGCGGTACGTGGAGGTTCTGAGAATCTTGTACAGTATGGTAACGATGTCCGTCCAAGTACAAAACCATAAGACGAAACCGATCCAACTGCTCAGAGGAGCGAGATAGAGAGATGTTATCTCTCCGTAACTGTTCTCCAACGCATTACAGGATGTCTTCAAAACATTGAACTGGAACGCCTTGGGCATCAATATCAATGGCGAATATATTAGTCACCTCCGTTTTGCCGACGACATTATTATAATGGCAGAATCGATGCAGGATCTTCAAAAAATGCCGCAGATTCTTTGAAACCTCCTTGTCGGTCGGTCTCAAGATGAACTTGGACAAGACTAAGGTCATGTTCAACGAGCGTATCTCTCCAGAACCGATTTTGATCAACGGTAAAGCACTTGAAGTCGTTTAAGAATATGTCTACCCCAGGCAGACATTGCACTTGGGTAGAGACAACTTTGAGCGCAAAATCGCTAGAAGAGTGCAGCTGGGCTGGGCAGCATTTGGGAAGCTGCGTCGTATCTTTTCGTCGCCACTATCACAATTCCTAAATAGCAGAGTATGATCAGTGCGTCCTGCCCGTAATGACATACGGGGCCTCGACACGGTACATAACGGTGAGGCTGGCCCACCGATGATTACACGTCGCTCAGCGAGCTATGGAAAGGTATTTCACATAAGGATAAAATCCGGAACGGAATCATCCGTCAAAGGACTAAAGTCGTGGATATGTCGCAGTCATCTGGTTGAATCTGCTATTTGATTAAATGACTAGCGCGTTCATTGAATGACCACGTTTAATTGAATGACTAAAGGACAACTCGTTGAATGTAACGTTCAACGTTTTGACTGAATGAACGTCTTTTAGCGAAGTCGTTGAATCTTAGCCGAATTTGTAATACTTGGTGGTAGCATGATTTCCAAAGCTTTATTTAATCACTTATTTTTGCAAATTTTTCTTGGTTTTTAAAGTAGCCGGCGGCGGCGTAATAATAGGTAAATCCATAATGTCATACTATTTTATTAAAAATATCAACATTTCACACATCTGTGCGAGCTGTTTGACGCCATATTTGTTTTGGTGACTACTAGCGCCGCAGTGGTAAAAAAATGAACTAAATTTGAATCACCTGACTGATTTTATATCCGCTCTGTTCAAAGGGCTATGTTACAACCCGCTAACTAGTTGGACGTTGAGCGACGCTTGTTTTATCAACGTTCGGCCTAGTCATTCAATTAAACGTGGTCATTCAATGAACGCGCTAGTCATTCAATCAAATAGCAGATTAAACCAGATGACTGCGACAGATATAATCCAAAAGTGTAGCAAGCTGAAGTGGCAGTGGGCTGGCCACCTAGGACCGATGAACATTGGAGCATACGGGTTCTCGAATGGAGACCACGTCTTGGCAAACGCAGTGTGGGACTTCCCTTTGCCAGATGGACCGATGACCTGAGAAAGGTCGCTGGTAGTGGCTGGATGAGGAAAGCAGAAGATCGCACAATTTGGCGCATCCTTGGGGAGGCTTATGTCCAGCAGTGGACTGTAATAGGCTGATTATGATGAAATATCCGCGCGCTAAGTAGTTGCTGAAAAACTTTTTTTTTTTTTTACTTTGCCAAGAACCAGACATTGGGAGGATCTGATCAAACAAACCTAAAATCGAGTGTAATAATACAATTTTAAATTACAAGTATTATTTTCAATGTGTTCTTTATCTAATAACAAGATAATTATATTTGAGATAATTAAAATAAGAAATTATAAATTAAATTTGAGATAGAAAAGAGAGACGATATACAAAAACATTCTTATATCACAATAACATTTTTATCTTCCAAATCAATGCGTAGGTACTATCCTTTTTACGCTTAAAACAGTCTAATTGACTAGTAGTGGACCTACTGCCATCTAACGGTAGCTTCTTAAAACTTAGCTTGCCAGAGCACATACTTCCGGATTAGACATCTATTCCTGTAGAGTTATAATATCTATGGTATGTGTATTCGTCCTTCAATGCCAGTATTGCCGGCCGCCAAACTAATGTATTATATCTAAGCTTGCTTCCAAAGATCCCTTACTCGGCGAGTTCGACTCGCACTCAGCCACTTTTATAAGTACCTCTTAGTCTAGAAGTAAAGCCATGTTAGATGATGCCTTTGGATAGCTTGAGAGAATCTGACGCCAGTTTTGGCTACTTACACACAACAACTAATAATGATTATTTATTTAATATTAACAGGCTAGTCCGTATATATCCAGTGCTGAAAAGAAAACCTACATCAAACCAGCTATAGACTGGCTTATGAATCAACGTTTCCCTAGTGGAAACTTTCCATCTTCACTGGGGAGTAGCGCGCGCGACAGACTGGTTCAGTGGTGTCACGGAGCACCTGGTTTTATTCCACTGTGTCTTTTATCTCATCAGGTAATTTTGTTAGATATTTTCTTCAGATTTTATTTTAGATTTTAATTGATAAATTTGAAAAAATACAGTTTATTGGTTTTGAATAGTCTTTGCATCCAACTTTTTAGATGCACAGACGACTAAAATGTATTATGATGGGTAAAAAATATTTTTTTGTATTATTTGACATTAGTATAGAAAAGGTAGACGACCTTGAGAAGGTTATTCATGGCATAGGTAGATACATATATTGTTGATGCCACTAAATAGAGTTATAAATTGAACTCTTCTATCATTTGATGCGGTTTCTCAAATAGGGTACACAATTCCCTTTAGCTGACTTATCCTTCTACTGACTGAAATCAAAACCATTTGGAGGTTCTAAAAATTTGTTGAATCGCTGAAATCACGAAATTAGTTTCTTAAAATAATTTTTAATTTTAAAAAATGTACCTACAATGCCAGTTTAGAAGTGAAATCGCGAAATGTGTACATTCATAAAAATTATGACCTTTAAAAAAGTAAGCATGCCCAATTGATGCTAAATAATTATTCTTTTTAGGGTACCGTAGCCGAATGCAAAAAATGGAACCCTTATAAATATTTGTCATGTCTGTCTGTCTGTCCGTATGTCACAGCCATTTTATTCCGAAACTATTAAGATTAAGTTAAAACTTGGTAGGATTGTTTTATATGAATGGCTTTACGATTTTTATACAAAAATAAAAAAATAAGATGAAGAGCTCTCGAAACATTAAACTGGAACAATTTTTTTTTGTTAAACCTTTACCTGCGGGCTGTCTTTATAGATATTTAAAAACCGGCCAAGTGCGTGTCGGGCCACGCGCAGTGTAGGGTTCCGTAGTTGCGAATGACAACTTTGAGTTCACACTGTTCACACTCGCACCTCATAGTTTAACGACCAAAAACATTTAACAATGAAAATTTTATGAAATTTTACATTTTCGAGTACATTTTATAAGTTGGTTGCCTATAACTTTTTAGTTTGTATTAGTACTCAGCTCTGATAGTTTTCCTTTCATCTTCAGTATATATACTACTGCTGTAAATTTTTTCACGTATCCATATATAACCGTTTAGCAGATAGAGGGGGGGGGGGGGGGGGACACTTACCTCTAACAAAAATTTGCACTAAAACTAAATATTTCGGAAACGGATCCGATTTAGGTCTTTGAAAAATATAGTGAGGTTTATTAAAAAATCACTATATTTTTCAAAAACCTATTTAACGACACCCAACACGATGGGTTTGTGTAGAAAAAAAAATATTACTCCCTCTTTACTTGTATGGGAGCTACCCTAAACATATTTTTTTTTCAAGATTTTTATCTACCACTTTTTTGGCATGTTTAATATTATACATACCCATACCAAATTACAGCTTTCTAATACTTATAGTCTTTGAGTAAAACCGCGGACGGATAGACAGACAGACATGGCGAAACTATAAGGGTTCCTAGTTTACTACGGAACCCTAAAAATGACATAGATTTTGCTATAATTTTTTTCTCGAAGTCGATCGTTTGAAAGATACGCACTTCCAAAATGGTAAAATGGGCCCCACCCCACCACAAACTTAAAATAATAGACTGAAAATCTAGCAATGAAAATTGGTTTGAACGGGATATAGCCAGCAGTTATTGAGATTTAGCACATTTTCGTAAACCGCAAATATAATTTTGTCATTCATACAAACAATTGAAAAAATAAAGTAGTTTTTGCTGGCTAGAAAATTATAGTGGTATTCTGACTAATCTATGCTTGCTACTACGGAACCCTTCATGGGCGAATCCGACTCGTACTTGGCTCCTTCTTTTTCCGACAAAATACAGAAGATTGATAATAATTATTCATCCACAGCTGCTTACACATTTTTTTTAATGGAATTTAATAGAGCGTAATAATAGGAAATATACAAGTTTAAGACTAATATATATATATAGGTATAAAAATATTCACAAACATTTTAAAGAGCGTAAAACACGATAGCTTATTGGATTTGGGCTAAGGCACTCTGGCCCCCAGTGCTCTCGCCATTACTCCATACTTACCATTCTTGTTTTTGCAACAATAGAGAATATGCACGTAATTTTTTTTATTTGCTTAGTATAATCCCTAATAACCACAGTAAAAAAATATGAAAGAACTTTTAAAATATCTTAATTAATGACGAAGATGTGATACTTTAAAGTTTAAATAAGAAAGACCAGACCGATATGGACTAGTCACGTGACGTCAAAGTCTATATCATGTATACTTTTGCCATATAAAATAGTGTTTTCGCGAGTGAGATTGACATATTTTCATTAAATCATTTTATCTCGTTCGTTTTTAAACCAAATTTAATTTTTTATCATTTTCAGTACTTAACTATTTTTGGATAAACTGGTAAAATAACACATATTTTTTTCATGTATATTCCCTATTTCCCAAACACCCTGTACATTAAAGTGCCTGACTTTTTACCATTTGCTTGTAGGGTCAATGTAGGGCCGCTACTTTGACAAAGGTTTTTTCAGACAATAATATTGGTATAACAGTGTCACTTCTGAAAATAATAGGTTTCAGTACATAATATCTTTAAATTATAAGATTTTTATGGAAATTAATATTTTCGTACTTCGCAATGCTCAAATTTTATTTCAGATTTTTGAAGATGAAAAATACTTAAAAATTGCTTTGCAATGTGGAGATGTCGTATGGCAGAGAGGACTTTGCACGAAAGGATACAGTTTATGTCATGGGGTCAGTGGAAATGCATATACATTCCTACAGCTATATGAAGCCACTAAGGTAACATTTGAAAATACTTGTCATACTCTGATTATAACTAGCCCCTGTCCGATATCGAAATATCTGTTTGTACTCGATGAACTACGAAAGAAACTGAAAATTTTATCTTGTCTATTTAATTTACTAGTAGTACAGATTATTGTCTAGTTCAGAGATGGTTTGTCATCAAGGGACTCAGTATAATGCTACTAGACACAAACTGCTACTACCTGTATGTATCATCTTTATTGTATGAATTTTATGGCTTAATAAAGAAATTATTATTAAAAAAGAAAAAAAAAAGGAAAGTAGTCCGCCCCGGCCTCGCCCGTGGTATATACTTACGTCTTTGGCACTCAGGGATAACGTACCTATCAAATTGTTAAAGAATTTTTAAAATCGGTCCATTAGTTCCTGCGATTAGCGCGTTCAACCAAACAAACAAACAAAATCCTCAGCGTTATAATCTTATCTTCTTCTTCTTCTAAATATAGTATAAAATGCAAACCTGACTGACTCATCTCATCTATCAACGCACAGCCTAAACTACTGAACGGATTGTGCTGAAATTTGGCATAGAGATAGTTGTAATGACGTAGGCATCCGCTAAGAAACATACATACATACATAGGTACTATCACGTCTTATCCCTTGCGGGGTAGACAGAGCCCAAGGTCATAAAACCTACAGGCCACGTTTAGCATCGTAGTGGGCGTAAAGGTGGAAAGCGGAATCAAAATAGTGATGTGTTGCTCGCCGCATCGCCTATCAATGTGATTCCTTAGATTTTCGCCCAATCCCTTGACCGGCTTTTACGGTCTGCGCGGGAAGAAAAGCAGCTGGTATATTCTATGTTTTTTATTTTCTCCCAAACCAGCATGGTAGAAACAATTTTTGAAAATTCACCCCCTAAGCGGGTGAAGAGGTTAAAATTTTGAATTGAAGTCCATCATTTCTAGAGCTAAAAGCCTATTGTAAAAAGCTTGTTTTTAGTTAAACGATTAGAAATAAACAATTACGTGTCCTAGGGTTTTTGAAAATTCCGCCCTAAGGGGGTGAAAAAGGGCTTGAAAGTTTGTATGGGGAAACAAGCTTAGTTAAAGTATTTTATTTGATACTTCACAGGAGTACTCCTATCAATGAATGAGTAAATAAGTTTTCCAGGCTTCAACCCCTAAAACGCGGAAAAGGGGTGACAAATTCTGAAAATCAATATCGTTTTTATGGTTTATCGGTTCATTGATTACGAAGACAACTATTTTACAAATATTGCACAATTTGGCTGCGACTTCGTCCGTGCAATTCTACTTCTTTTTAGGGTTCCGTACAAAAATTGAAAAACGGAACCCTTATAGGATCACTCGTGCGTCTGTCTGTCCGTCCGTCCGTCTGTCACAGCCGATTTTCTCTGAACCTACTGAACCAAATTAGGTGAAATTTGGTAAGATGGTGTAATCCTATGACCCAAACACAGATGTGCAAAGTAAATAAAGATTTTTTTGAAATAAGGGTCATTTTCAGGGGCCCCAATTACAAAATTTAAAAAAAAAGTTTTGCAAATCTTACTGTGTCATATATCAAATGAAAGGGCTCATTATGAGGATCTCAAAAATATTTTTTTTGTTCGGGTAAAATTAATACTTTTGATTTTATTCACGAAAGAAGGCAAAAATTGACCATTGCCCCCTGATCTCCGAAACTACTGGGCCGAAAATTTTGAAAAAATTACAAAATGTAGTTCATTCCTTGAAGATTACAGGAAAAATAATAAGAATTCTATCACTTGAAAATAAAGTGGTAAACTCACTATAATAAGTTCATCTAGGGAAATAGTTCACTAAAACACCGCTAGATAGCGCTAGTCAAATGAATAAAACATTTTTGCACATTGTGTGTGTGTACATGAAGCATATTGTACGGAACCCTCATTGCGCGAGTTTGACTCACACTTGGCCGGTTTTTTTAGCACTCGCGCGCTCCTAACACGTAGCTTCCTACGCTACGATATATCCCAACTTCACGCGGACGAAGTCGCGGGCAAAAGCTTTTTTTAGTATAGGTATATATTATATAGCTGTACAGGCTGATTTTGAACCTATGAGCTTTATTGAAATCTAAGAGTCAGAATCCTTAAAATATAGAATAGCAAGAAAAAAAGATATGAAACGCAAAAGAATAAGACCTCTTATACAAAATCACCGATCAGCTGGGCGAATTTCTATAGGTAGTCTAATTTTATATTTGGTTTTTCACCTTTTTTTCTTACAATTCTGTATTCCATTAGGGATTCTGATTCCGAGATTTTAATATAGCTCATAGGTTCAAAATCAGCCTATATAGAACCCAGAACCGTCTAGAAATTCCCGAACAGGGAAGTCTAGACGGTTCTGGGAACTTCGTGACAGTATAATTAAAACAGTTACGGCAACCTACGGTTATACATTGCTGTGACCCAGTTAACATAAATGTCTGCTAGTTTTACTCAGACCGTCTATATAAACAACTTTTTCTATCGGATCAATGCTGGGAACTCGAAAAATTCTTGAGTTTCGCGTACTAATTGTCCGGGCGGCTTTTACACGAAAACGTCGAAAAATTTTATAAGTTCCCATAGCAAATGTTGTTATATTAACGGGCTGAGTCACCCCTTTAAGGGTATGTCAAGGGTCAAATTACACGCTCTATAATATAACAATAAAGTTTAACTATATGTCATGTGCTTTTACAGAATCCCATGCACTTGTACAGAGCGGCCTGTTTTATGGAATGGTGTGCTTTGGAGCGCTCTGGAACACAGTTGCATCTCCCTGACAGACCCGCCTCCCTGTTTGAGGGCATCTTAGGCCGGATTTATCTAGCCGAGGACATGACTCGAATCTCAATTGCCAAATTTCCAGCCATGTGTCTGTGAATGTAGCATTTTATTTCGATAAATTAATTCATACGACTGATTGTAAAAATATTTATTTTATTTCTTTAATTCTTACATTACTTAGTTTATTCGTAATTCTTAATATCACCCAGTAAAATTATAAAAGTAGGTATATAATATGCAGCTTGTCTGTCTTATAGCTAAGTCTAAATTATACAAGTTTTGCCATTACATTATTTGACAGTCATTAGCTATTTACTTCAATTTCCATAATGCATTAGACCGGCTGGGACGAATTGCGCATCTTATGTATGTTATTGAGTTAAGAATGTTTGATAATGAAATATATTGTTGATAAATATAATGTTTGATAATAAATGATAATAAAACTAGTTTCGCTGATTATCCGACCGTACTATATATATATATACGTATAGCTGCAGAGCAGAGTTGCAACTATCGACTGGTACGGTCGGCTTATAAGATATGAGGAAAAAGTAATTCCGTATTTTGTATGAAGATTTTATCCATCCATACAAAAGAGGTGTAACTTGGCATCAAAATTCTCAGGAAACAAAAAGAAACTTTTAAAAATGTATTTGTTTTTTGTTTATCTGGTACAGTAATACCACTTTTATAAGTTACATCGGCATTGTTCGATGGCGCAGAATAGCGCAACCGACCGCCGACTCGGCCCGAATGAGAACATCAGTGAAATAACGAACTTATTGCAACAACATAAGATTTTAAATCCAAAAGCAGTAAGACTATTGCTATCTCGCTCACAATACTTGTACGCCTGCCGAGAATGGCCGAGACGCAGCATGGCGCGTACTCATCAGCCAATAGTAAACGGATATTTTAGCGCCGTGCAAAAATTTGATTTCTGCGCAGGTACATCGGTGTAACTTATAAAAGTGGTAGTACTGTACATTTTTAATAAACCATAACACGGTCAAAAAGTTAAGGAGAAATATTTTGTTTATTTTTATATTATCCTTGAAAACTGTACCTTTCAGATTGTATCTAATTAAGCCTACATACAATATTACCAAAGATACTTGATTACAACTTCACATAAAAATATGAAATCACTTTTTCGCCGACCTAATCATGTATCCAGTATACATTACAGATGTATGCCAGCGTCCGTCACACAGTGCTAGTAAGAAGCGAAGTAGCTATAGGTCAGCAGCGAACTACTCGCACAATATAAATGAAATATACTAATACATACCAGTTATTGTTATTATTATTTTCACTACGGGACTTACCGCGACTAGTTTGAGTTTGGTCTGATATTTCGACAACATTGTAGCATTTTCGACAAAACTCAAAATTACGCTGTTAGTCCCGTAATGAAAATAATAGTGATTGTGACCGCGAAAACTTAAAAATCACATTATGACAATTAGTTGTATGTACTATTATAAAATGTTCACACAATGCAATAACCTAAGTAATGGAAATTACAAAACAACTTCCTTGTCACATTAATTATATGTGAACAAATTGTTTTACTAGTGTTACATTTATGGATAGGGAAGCTGTTAAGTGGCTTTTTAGTTTTTATTTGTATTTTGATTTTAAACGTTGTACGTAAAGAGAACCATTCGCGGCGTACAAGGGATCTATAATTTTTACATATTGTATTATAAATGTGATTTAATGTAGAACCGTTGTAATTTTTTTTTGCGACTTGTTGAAAATCATATCGATAAAGGGGCCGAGGGCCGAGAGGCATCATCCTCAAATGCTACCACAGTTCTTTTTACGCACCGATGTAAAATATAATCCTCCATACAATATAATGAGCCGGAGATCAATAATAGACTAACTTTATATATTTATTCAGTCGTTTGTAAATGTCAAGGATACAAATCACATTCATAAGCAATTAATTGTAACTTATTAATTAAAATAAAGTGGAAGTTTTTGCTGTTTAACAACTATTAAAACATTCAAACAATAGTGCCAAAATACCAGTGTATCATCAATCGTACTTAATTACTTAAAAATCAATAATATCTACTAATTTATATTGACATGAGATTAAACAGTTACTAAGCCTACATACTTAAGACCTACGAAATCATAGTGAAGATGAGATTTGAAAGTAAATAATGAAGAATGCCACTTCTCAATCTTCAGTAACTTTGAACTTTCCTCATGGTCTACTTACATTATGTGGAATATATTTTTAGCCCATCTAGGTGGTGAGTTAGGGAGAAGATTTTGAATACACCACCACCACGGTCGAAATCGAAATTTACCAATAAAAAGGCGGACCGACAACCGACGTTTTATGCTGGAAAATCAACCTAATGGCTGAACTATAATGTAGATTATCTACTGTTTCCAGCCTTGGGAAGACGGTAAGGAAGAACAAGAACTTAAGCACAAAGCCTGGTCTAGTACGCTATTGATCGTTATCTAATTGGCTTGAGAACGCTAAAAGAATAAAAAGCTTAAAGAATGATGATGATGACTATAATTAGAAGCTGTGCGTTATTTGGATGCAAACGTGAATATGAACCCATACTCTCTCACTTGTCTCTGGACAAAAATCGACTTCAACCAAAATACTGAACAGATTTTAATTGCATTTAGATAGGACTAATTGGAAAGAATACCGTTCCAAATAAAATTATTCAAATTGAGGCAACAAACATAAAATAAGAACATACAACTGATGAGAATATTTTTTGAAGTCAGTCAAAAATTACTGTTAATGCCAGAATAGTAATCTATAGAATTTCTCATTAACGTGGATTTTATATTTATACATTAATTTTGACCTAGATAAGAGCCTCGCCTTTTACGTATTTACTTATTCGTTATTTGTACAATTCATAATTATGTTTCCTCGTAATAAATACCTAAATACCCATACGTCTATGTAAAGTCAGTAGTCATACATATCTACAGTCAGTAGAATTACATACAACGATTATTTCTGAATAATATTTTTGGCACTAAAATGTAATCTACCATTAGGAAAATTACTGGCTACTTGGTGCTACGCTGTTAACAAAACTGATCCAATTCCAAAACAAATTTGCTACATAAGAGACCATAAACGTTTGAATATCTATTAGTGTAGGTGGACCCAGTTTTATCGTATGGGCCGGAGACGTCTCGTGATTTTGCTGGAAGGTGTAAAAGAGAAATATAAAAGTACCGAGAGTGGCGCGTTCGTCAGAGCAGCGCGGCGCCGGCCTCGGCGCGCGAGTGCGGCAGCGGCGGCGCGGGCTGCCACGCGTCGTCGCGCGGGTCGTACACCTCCACGCTGGCCAGCGTGGTGCGCGCGCGGTAGAAGGTGCGCTCGCCGCCGCTCTCGCTGTCGCCGCCCGCCACCACCAGCATGCCCTCCGCCGCGCCCGCCGCGCACCCCGCGCGGGCTTCGTTCAAACTGGCCACCTCTTCCCAGGAATCCTGGAACACGATGTTTTGACTATGCCGTGTGGTTCCCGGCAGAGTAGAATAGGACCACTCCAATTCTTCCCGTGGATGTCGTACAAGGCGACTTAGGAAACACAAACATAGCTTAGGTATAAACATCAAGAGACCTCTCCAAACCGTCTGGCTAGCGTGGAGGGTGTAAAAAATCTAATCCTCTGACTGCTGTGGCTAATATACAGCTCTGGTAGTACAGAGAGGGTCATGCTCCTGCAGTGGAGACTAACAAAGACCTGATGATGATGTTTTGAAACGGGGTTTGTTCCCATGGAGTCCCATCAAGATTAGTTACACTAACACTGCTACACATTGGGAAAAATAATGTCGATGAGTGACAGTGATACACATTGCAACTGACATTTTTCCTAATGAGTAGCACTGTTACTAATTGGCACTCTGTAGGTATTCCCGTAATAAAGATTGAATAAAACAATCGCAAAAATAAATGTTTTATAATGGTTTGAGGTATTTACATCCAATGCAGTGGAGTCGAAGCGAGATTTTTTTTTCTGATGTGTACTTACTATTCTTGTTGTGACTCAACGGGAACATACCCCGAGCGTTGGGTGAGACAATACAGCAGGTTGATGAGAAACCAATCATGGACGCTCATCCTGTAGTAAGCGTGGCTCGACAAACCTACTAGTATATGATCCAACTGGAAAAGTCGACCAAAGGCTAAGGCGTAAACTTAGATAGGTACTTAATTATTATAAGATACTAGACATATTGCTGTATGTTTGCCGCCTTTTTCTCTTTTTTTTTAAAATATATACGGACAAATTACACAGATTGAGCTAGCCCCAAAGTAAGTTCTTATGAAAGACTTGTGTTATGGGATACTAACTCAACGATACTATATTTTATAACAAATACATATATAGATAAACATCCAAGACCCAGGTCAATCTGAAAAAGATCGTTTTCCATCTTGACCTGACCGGGAATCGAACCCGGGACCATCCGTGTCGCAGGCAGGCGTGATGACCGCTGCGCCACGGAGCTCGACTATCTCTCGCTCTTATCTGAGCGTGTTCCTGGTTGCATCCTTAGCTGGAGTGCTTCGGAGCACGGAGACCGCTGATGATGTATTTCCGCCTTTATGATCGCCATTTTGGTAAATTCGGCCCGTCTACCTCATTAGGAAAAAAGACATGATGCAGTAGGTATCTTTGGTAAAATAGTATTATACTCACATCGTCAAAACTGTATCTCTCAACCGAAGTGAGCACGGTTCGCCGCGGGGCATTCCCGCCTATGACGTACAAGTAGTTACCCAGCACCACCGCGGCCGCTTGGCTTCGAGGATGACGCATCGAAGTAAGCGTTTGCCATTTCCGCGACGCGGGATGGTAACATAGTAGGTCACGTGTATGTCTCCACGTGTGTGTGCATCCACCCACTACGTATATGAGACCTGAAAAGTTCAAACGCTATTTCTAATATATTAAGTCTCATAATTACCTGGTATATACAATTCAGCGAACTTGGTTCAATAACTGTCTTAAATATATGTCTCCCCCTCCAGATCTAGGGTTGGGAAAGAACATATACATAGCTGATATCTACTTATATTATAACTCCTACAAGCCGCAAATAACTTTTACAAGTATGAAAGTACCTTCAAAATGTACGACGCCCATGCCAAATCTTGGCTCTGGCATACGCCCCGTCAGAGTCCACTCGTCAGTGACTGGGTCGTACACCTCGACCGTCGCCCCCATGTCAGAGCCGACCCAGCCTCCGAACGCGTACAAATTGCCATTCCAGCCGGTCAGGCCAAACTCGCAACGCGCTTCCTTCATCGGTGATATATTCGACCACTTATCCGTCTAAAAACCAACAAAGTTTTTTTATTGTTTTTGGACGAGTCCCTACACTTTTCGAAGCGACTACGGCTAGTGGCGAAACACCCTTATTTCGTAGACATAAAGGTTTTTCTAACCTGCTGAGCCGATTCCGCGTCGATAAGTGTGGGGATTCCCTCAGCCTTTCAAGTTGCAGTGATGGACATATTCCTGGAAATAAGTAAAAAAAAATACCTGCGGATCGTACACCTCTCCGTTTGCAAGAATCTGACTACCTTGTTCCCCGCCAACGGCATAGACACGACCTCCTAAAGTAGCTACACCAGGCTGAATTCTGGCAATGCCCATGGGTGCCAGCTCTTCCCATTCCCTACGAAAAATTTGCAAGGTTAGATCACTGACAAGTCACATGCGAGTCAATTTATGGGCTACTAAAGTAACTCTTCCGCAAGTAGATCTTCTCATTTTTGCTACGCGAGACCATATCATTCCTAGTTTGTCTCATCTCAGAATCATCAAAAGTGTCATCATCAAAAGATTAGGCCAAGCGTTGGATATCCAGGCTGTGGGCAGATTATGATTAAGTGTAAGCATTTTTAGGGTTCCGTAGTAAACTAGGAACCTTTATAGTTTCGCCATGTCTGTCTGTCCGTCTGTCCGTTCGTGGTTTTTCTCAGAGACTATAAGTACTAGAAAGCTGTAATTTGGTATGGGTATGTATATTAATCATGCCAAAAAAGTAGTAGAAAAAACGGTTATATATGGATACGTGAAAAAAATTACAGCAGTAGTATATATACTGAAGTTGAAAGGAAAACTATCAGAGCTGAGTACTAAATACAAACTAAAAAGTTATAGGCAACCAACTTATAAAATGTATGGAAAATGTAAAATTTCATACAATTTTCATTGTTTGATGTTTTTGGTCGTTAAACTGTGAGGTGCGAGTGTGAACAGTGTGAACTCAAAGTTGTCATTCGCAACTATGGAACCCTACACAGCGCGTGGCCCGACACGAACTTGGCCGGTTTTTTTTTTTTG
Organism: Rhodophaea formosa; assembly: GCA_963082605.1. Classification (NCBI taxonomy): domain Eukaryota; kingdom Metazoa; phylum Arthropoda; class Insecta; order Lepidoptera; family Pyralidae; genus Rhodophaea; species Rhodophaea formosa. The sequence goes on from OY720209.1 coordinate 11,866,945, forward strand.
TAATTGGATGAAAATTGCCAAAGCGGGACATTTTTGTACAATAAAATTTTTTGATTGGTCTATACAAATCTAGATACCTTCTCGTATTTAACAAGGATCAGTGGTAGAATCACTGCACCACTGATGAGATCACCACAAGGTGGCAGGTGGCACAACCACACCGCGCACTTATTTTTTTGGTAAAACGAAAGGCACAACTTATTTATAATATTTTTTGATGCCCTTCCTTCTTTACTTATTACTTATCCTTAATTACTTATATGACCACCGCAGCAGCTCCAAGTGGAGAAAAGGGGGAGTGAAGTACTCCAGTGTGAAGCAGTAGCTACCTTTTGAACAAATCGAATTTGAGCACCGAGGAGAGGATGTTGTCGGTGGTAAGCGGCGGGTGCGTGACGCTGTCGTGGCACGAGCCGCCCGCCAGCAGCAGCATGCGGCGCGCGCGCGCCCGGGGCTCCGCCGCCAGCGCTACGAGCGCACCGCGACCCGTTTTCTGATATGCAAGTATTTTGTTTTAATTAAATAAATATACAACGTGGAAGGGACATACTCGTAATAAATCGAAAACATGGTCTATACTAGATACATTTTTTTTACTAGCTATTTAGGTCCCACTGCTGGGCAAAAGCCTCCCCTTCCGTTCTCCACCTAGTCCTATCCAGTGCCCTGTCTTGCCATTCCTTATTAAATGCACACAACTCGTCTTTCCATCTCATTTTTGGCTTCCCTCTAGAACGCTTGTCATCAGTAGGAACCCATTTGGTTACTTAACGTGCCCATCTTTCAGGTATCATACTAGATCATTATTATAGTATAATGTAATTAAAATAAAAGCCAAAAAAACATAAATAAATTTCGGCATGCGAAATTTTAAACAGCCGTATTAAAAAGCAAACACCTTACCATGTCAACCCTGACAGTTTTCAGAGCAACAGCAATAGATGGATCTTGTACATTTTTAATGGCTTCATCCAAAACTTGTGGAGAAATGAGAGGTAATCTGACGTGACTCAAAACTTCGAAACAGTGACGGCGCCGGCAAGACGGATCATGCTCAAGCCATCTCAGGGCTGGGTATAATACCTGGAAAGGGTTATTTCATTAGAAGCGGTAATATAACCAGTTTACACATATTCCATATTCCATGGTTTCTGGGATAAATTAATTTATATACTTATTATTTTTTGTTAAATAAAATAAACATAAGTAGATAAATACGGACAAATTACACAGATTGAGCTAGCCCCAAAGTATGTTCGACACTTGTCTTATGCGATATAGGTATGTACATATACTCAACGTTACTATATTTTATTACAAATTCATATATAGATAAACTTCCAAGACCCAGCTTAATTTGGAAAAGATCATTTTTTGTGTTGACCTGACCGCGGATCGAACCTGGGACCGTGTATCCGTGTCACAGGCTGCCGTGTTGACCGCTGCGCCACGGACATCGTCGACTGGACTTACCAAATAGTTTATTACCTGAGCTTCACTATCAACTTTCAACTGTTCGGAAGACAGTAAAGTTATCAACTGAGGTAGGGGCAGTTCTAGCAGTTCATCTCCATTTGCAACTATATTCCAGTTGGCTTGTGCATGGGCTAAGGCTTCATCAGCCAGTTCCGTACAATTGTGAGCATCAGCAAATCTGAAAGCAAGTTATAGTATAGATTACAATGGTCCGGATGGTCGCATGCGATTAAAAGCCCAGGATTGCGCTGTCATCCTGGTAGAGCATCTAAAGCCTCAATTCACGCCGAATGGTATCACCGGCCACGTCCTCAACCTAATGGTCGAGAACAACGTGCGAGAGTACCTCGCAGCGCCCCCCGCTAACAGCCGATGAAGACCACATCGTCGTCTCGCCAGGTTGCACAGTTGTAGCGGGTGATCCGCCGCTTGAAGTCCACCAACGCGCTTGGCGGAGACTGCAACACACGAACGGCACTCCGCCATCAGCTACCGCAAGCAATCGCAGCGGCGACGCAGCTCTTCAACGGAATACGTCGCTGGGGCCACTTGCTTCAATCTGGCTGGAAGAACGCCCGGGTCTTAATGCTGCCCAAGCCAGGCAAGTGCGATTCAACACGAGAATCATCGGCCCATGGCACTGCTGAGCAAACGCTCGCAGTTTTTTTTTATATCATTCATTAATTTTTGATGTCAAAGATATGAATTAACAGGAAACACAAGCTAAACAAAGCTATAAAGATCAAAGAGAACTCTCCAACCCGTCTCGCCAGCTGACTGCCCTGGCTAATATATGGCTCTGGTAGCACAGAGAGGGTCGTGCTCCTGCAGTGGAGACTTACAAAGACCCGTTGATGATGATGATGATATGAATTAACAAAAAGATTTGAAATTCACGATATATACCTGAAAATTCCCAGTGCATTTGAAGGATGCAATTCTCTTCTTAAATATTCTCCACAACCAGTGACCAGTTCTCGCAGCTGCAGCATATCAGCTGCTATAAGCAAATGTTGTACACTGGCTTTGTCAATCAACACTTCACCTGGAATTTTAAGTTAATTTTAAGACTTGGTTTTTAAGTTGTCGGGCTATGGCAAACTTTATATAAGTAACCAATAACTAGAATGGGCAAGACAACAGTTTTTTTTATTACAAGCTTTTATTATTATTATTATTAAAATCCTTTTTATCAGTAGATATTGCAAGCTTTTATTTAGTTTCACCTGTCTCATTTTCTGGCTGTAATCAAAAATCTTGCAAGTTAAATTTGCTCGGTTTCATTAAATTTTGGAAAATATGTTCGTTCCGTTTGTTATGCAATTGAATTCTGTTTGATAAGATGGATGACCCAATACCAACGTGAGCACGTGCCGAGGGCTGAATGGTATGAGGGTGTATAATATAAACTTCTCATATCGCTATACGAAATCGCGGTAGGTAGCCGTAGTAAATCCCAAATCATATGTTAATACTAAAAAGGTAAAAATAAATAAATATATATATATATATATTTATGTTAAATCAAGCTTTTATTACTTTTTAATAATAGGAACTAAAAAGTTTCTGATAAGAAATATAAATATACAAAATAATATACATATACAGCGTGTACGGTGTACTTAATAAGGCGTGTATGTTTGAAGACCCAGAGTTTTTTATGCTTCACTTTTTAATGATCACCTCTAGCAATAGTTCAATAATAGATTCAAAATATTATAGAAAAAATTGCAGCGGCTTACATCAGCGAAACTAGCGATACCTGTAATTTTATTCTTGAACTCCGTATAAATAAGATAAATTGAAAAAATCTACGGTAGTAGTTCGGTAGCAAATAACTCGTAGTATTTTTAGTACACTTTTCATCAATATCATCAGTTCAAATTAGGAGAACTATGTATTCATTACCGCTAAAAGCGGCCTCTTTTGGCGGTAATGAGTAGTTCTCTTAATTAATTAAATACAAAATAATGAAAAGTTATATTAAAAATACTACAAGTTATTTACTACCGAAGTAGTGTCGTAGATTATTCAATTTGATCTTATTTAGTAAGCCAAATAATATAAGTGGTGGCGCTAGTTGGCAGGTGTAAGCCCCTTCAGATAAGTGCTTCAATATTCAGTTGTAAGATTTTACCCTCACAGAGAAACCAACAAACAAACAGGGTAAGTCACTTAAAAGCTTTTAATAAAAAAAAGCCGGCCAAGTGCAGTGTAGGGTTACGTAGTTGCGAATGACAACTTTGAGTTCACACTGTGTACACTCACACCTCCCAGTTTACCGACCAAAAACATCAAACAATGAAAATTGTATGAAATTTTACATTTTCGAGTATATTTTATAAGTTGGTTGTCTATTACTTTAAAGTTTGTACTTACTACTCAGCTCTGATAGTTTTTCTTTCAACTTCAGTATATAAACTACTTCTGTAATTTTTTTCACGTATCCACAATCCACATATAGCCGTTTAGCAGATAGAGGGGGGACACACCTAACAAAAATTTGTACTTTAAAACCAAATATTTCGGAAACGGATCCCTAAATCGAAAAATGATGTTCTCAACCTCACAACATTTTTTAAAGACCTATTTAACAATACCCTATACGATGGATTTACATGTATGGGAGCTACCCTAAAAAAAAACTTTTTTCATGATTTTCTTCTACTACTTTTTTGGCATAACTATTATACATACTCATACCAAATTATAGCTTTCTAGTACCTATAGTCTCTGAGTAAAACCGCAGACAGACGGACAGACAGACATGGCGAAACTATAAGGGTTCCTAGTTTACTACGGAACCCTAAAAAAGTCTCAGTTTTGAAGGAGAATAAAATAGAGTAAATTGTAAGAAAATTCAAAGTTGTACCTGTATATTTAAATAAAATAATTTTAATACGGTTCTTATCGCGTTACTAAGTAGTAGACTAAGTTGACATTTGTCTACCTGCGACCACGAACACTGTAAAGTGCTCGAAACGTTAGGTGAATAAATAATGTAATAAACGCGATAAAAACCGTATTAAAATAATTTTATTTAAATGTGTAACAATCGCGAAAACATAAGAAAACATCGTACCTGTATAGATGAAATCTATTATCATAGGTAGGATATCTGGGGGCACACTGGGGAGAGCTACATATCCTTTTTGACTTTCTTCCAGGCCTACACTGAACATAGCATCAAAATAGGCACAACTTGCAGCTAGCACTACGCGATGAGCCTGAAAATATTGATTTAGATTCAGACAGTACCTATGTCAACACATCAGAGAATTATATTGCAAAGACCTTATAATTTTTACTAAAGATTAACTTTAAAATTTTTTAGTTGTTTCAAATAGCTTTTGATAAGTTGGCTCTACATTATACGAAGAATAAATTTGAAAATACACTGGTGTGACAGCAACATCATCACTATTAAAATCTATGCAGGTCATGGCTACTTTGTGCCTTCTAGATTAGCTTGGCCTATATAATGTATCTCTAGTGACAACACTAGGTTGCACCCCCAACTGCGAGCTCCGTGGTCGGTAGACAAACCTGAGAGACGAAGAACAAACAACATTGCATGGATCTTTTAAAGCAGAAATTAGTTGCCCATTAAAGTCGACTTCCCTTCTGAAAAACAGAATGTTAAGCAACCTCAACCTTGGCAAGGGGTAATATATCCTGAGAGGTGAGATGAGACCGAGCTCTAGCAGCTCCGCCATCTTCCTGGAAACCTAGCAGGAGGTTAAGGGAAGGGTAAAAACTGATCCCAACTGCAAACTACACACCTGAGAGACGTCTCATAGGGCCCCGGAAAACCGCTATCAAAAATGTCAACAACGCCGCAGAGGGCAACAATACCACCTCCCGTCACAATCGCACCGTCGTGTTCGAGGGCAGTTCGAGGGCGAGTGTCAGATCAGTCTGTGACCAATCATGCTTCGTCCCCTCTACCGCTAGACTGAGCAACTCCGAAGCTCCGAAGTCTGCTCATGAATCTGAAAGGGAGCCAGACGGAGGATATCTGAGGAAAAGCCACGAAGGCCGTGAAAGGTCCTAATTTTACCCATATGGTAGTAAGGCTGAACACTGGGGACAAGGAACGCTGACCTGCCATAAGCAAATCACGGTCCCCTTGGAGACAGAATCCCTGACGAAGCAGTGGTAGGACCGTCATACGTAAATAACAACAACAACCCCCCGTAACCGCCATAATCAAGGGCGAAAGATTAGAGTCAGATCTACCATCAGCACAGCCAGACCGCAACGGCGAACCTGCGGGGCGAGCCTAGTCTAGTCTAGAGCCCAGCCTAGTCATCCTGTGTAGAAATGATAGAAGTGGTAAGTCACTGTACTCATAATACCTAGAACTCATTAACTCAACAGATGCCGAGGGCCACCATCCCCAGTGGTGTATGACCGACGGTAGGTACTATTTTTGAGCCACTCGTCTTTGAACGATTTTTCCATACAAAAATCGTTCGAAGACGAGTGGCACGCGTTCAAAAATAGCACTCCGTGTCTAATAATAGGATGTATTGAACTAGTCATATACCTATTTCAGACTGACCTAAACATCATTAACAAAGGTAGAGTCTGAATCAAACTTTATGGCGGCCCGCCTCCCCGCGCGCACACCGCTGAACCTAATATTGTTTACTGTGCATCAACTCGCGCGATGTTGTAGTAAACCCACGTTCATCAACCAAGCATAGCCAAACTATCATAGATCTAACTAATACTAGCAACTAGAACTTGCAGATCTCATCTATTAGTTGTAAGTTTACGACAAATACTTGACTCCGATCACAGGTCCGATCAGATCACTGGAACAACTACACCAGAGCCAAAGCAAACTACAAAAGAAGAATAAGATCCTTCAGCAGAAGATAATATACAATCAACCACGGAAAACTCAAGGGTTAGGAAAATAAATACTAAGTGGTAACAACACAAATAAAACAATTAGTACTTTAAAAAGGAAGATAGCAAATATACTGCAACTAAAGTAGAAAAGGAAGTGTTGCTGAACCCACACTTTCCAGGATATCTAAACATGCTATATGACTTGGATAGTATGAGTGCCTTTGCCTTGCCATCAGACTATGTGATAGATACTAGACACAACACTCTAAACACCATAACAATAAAATACAACTCTTTGTTTAGGACACAACAAAGTTAGTAATCACCAGGGGCTGTCCACAAGAAGGAGTACTATCTGCTAACTGTGAAGCCTAGAATGATCTCTTGACCAAACTGAACAATAACACAACTCCTACCCAATTGGTAATGCCTTGCAATACTTATATATAATAAATCCGCAAACATTGCCTACAATCTCCCAAGAGAAGCAGTAATAAATGTTGAAAATTGGTGTAGAAAACATGAACTCTCTGTGAACAGCAACAAAACTAAAATGGTCATGTTGACAAAAAAGAGACAACTGGGAAACTATACACTACCAAATCAATGCAGCACTAAGCTAAACCTATCACCCACCAGAATCAAATACCTGGGAGTAAAAATTGAACAATATTTTAAGAAACCATGCTTTCTGTCACAGAATGGTTGGCTAAAACTGGGGATTGACCCCCAAAATAAAGACATTGCTGTATACAATGGTCTTAGACCAGCGCTTACATATGGTCACAGAATTAATAATAATACTAAGTCTTGTGGAAACAAACCACTTTAAAGACATTCCAAGCAAATCTTCAACTCATCCAACGCACAGCTAGTCTTGACATTGGAGGTAGCACTACTGCAACAGCAGCATTAGAAATGATACTAGCATGACCTTTGTGAGTCATTGACAATCATCATCATCAGGTCTTTTTAGTCTCCACTGTAGGAGTACGACCCTCTCTGTACTACCAGAGCCATATATTAGCCAGAGCAGTCAGAGGATTTGGCCTACACTCTACCATGCTGGCCAGACGTTTTGATCATTTACAAATATTCATGACAAATGGGATTCGGCGTCAGGAATCATATCAATAGGCGATGCGGCTAGCCACCAATCGCTATTTTGATTCTGTTCTCCACCTACTAGCCCACCAACATGCTAAATGTGGCCTTTAGGTTTTTTAGACCTGGGCTCTGTCTACCCCACAAGGGAAAAAGATATATGTAATGCATTTATGTATGTAATGTGGATCCTACATTCTCATTCATTGTCATTCAAACGACCAGTGCACTGGGTTAAGATCAGGAAGTAGTAAATTGAAACCTGTAACTGAGTTCACTGGAGATACATTATAAGAAGAAGACGTATCTAGCAATGAGATTTTTTGCAATTTTCTTTGCACATACCTTGATCTTCGTTTTGCCTGATATCAAATCTATGTCACAGAATCTACCGTCTCTCTTGAAATGTTGCAAATTTAAAGAAATTTTTGTAGCGTAGTCTCGACATTTATATGGCCGGGCTCCTTCTTTATTAGAACATTTATCATACAAATTACTGGACATATTAGGGCAAAAAACTTTAGATGGTAAATAAGTAATAAAAATTACATAAATATGTATATAAAAAAGTTTTGGTATTGATGTCACTCATTCAAGCTCAGTTTGACACAAAGATTATGAATGTTTGACAGGTTTTAACTGACAGTGACACTGACACAATATCTGACACCGATAGCGGCTGAAGTTTTTTTTTGTTATGGCTTTAACGCATTACATATTTAGCCAGTATCAAGTAAGAAGTTTTCCGCGCTATTCCTAGTTTTCTTGTTATCAACGAAATGCCCCTGGCGACAATCCTTCCAAAAATACTTCAGGTTATTTACTAAGGTATTTATGATTTACATTCTTGAATTTCTTTCTATTTGTAAAGTATTACAAATAAGGGCCTTAATGCCTTGGTTTCCTACAATGCGGTGCCGCACTTGACGCCCATTTGAGCAGGACAGACCTAAGAATATGAATTCTCATAAAAGGAGCTTCAAAGAAACAAAACGTACACGGTCGTAGACAATAGAGTTTTTACTAGGGATGCGACAGTTATTTAATATATGCCGATATCTATTCTGGTCTTTTTTGTCTAAGGTGTAATAAAGTCACCTTGTGATATGATGCCTTATCAAGAAAAATAATCAATGCGGAACTTGCACACAAATTTTTTTCATTGTCCTATGAAAAGAGCTCTCAAAAACAGAAATAACAGTGAAAAAATCATCTTGATAACCCAAAAACTATTTGAGATATAAGAGTTTGAAAATTCCAATTTTTCGTCTCGGCTTAAACGTCCCTAAGAAAAAACAACTGACTAGTGACGTCACTCCTTTAGCAATTTGTATGCGTGTTGTGAGGACTTTGTTTGTCAGCTATGTTAAATATTGTGTTTAGGGAAATCGTTTCATAACAAAAATTGCTATAAATTTAAAGAGCTATTTCATAGTAATATAAGATTTTTGAAATTTTCATATTTTGAAACGGACTTTTCTAACCAATCTTAACCAAAGTTAATGTATCGATATGGGACTGAAAGTGTCCTTAATAGATTTTTTTCAGCTAGATGCTTATATAATCAGAAATAGTTTTCAAAATGTACTTTTCATGCAAGTTCCCCATTAATTAATATCTACACGTGGAGTAACATAAAACTTGGAACAGTTAAAATATAAATGGAGAAGAATGACAATGGCTTCTAAATATGGAGTGCCGTCGCGAGTCGCGACGGTCACCGGACCTCATCATCAGATATGGTATCTGGTATCATAATATTGTATTGTCATCCAACTTAAATGTGCATATAAAATTTCAGCTCAATCGGTTAAGGGTAAGCGCTTGGAAATCGATTTGCAAGATTTTACCGTCACAGACAAACAGACAGACAGACATAAATACATACATACAAACAGAGCAACTTGGATATAAGCCTGTAAAAATAGGCCCTTTCAGGCACTTTTTCACGTTCTTGTAAAAATTGTCATGTTTAGTAATTTTCTTATTATTATTATTTGTATCTCTCTGAGACTCACGGGTGTTACCCCGGTCCTTTGGAAGGCTTGCATGGGGATATAGATCCAACACGTAGAGGCCCTTTGGAGAAGTTGATGTAATGTAGGTCTCCAGCCAGAACCCATTCCTGAAAATATCAATGAATTATTATTATTATGAATTTATATGTTTATTTTACTCCCTTTTCAGGGGATTTGAACATTTTTACGGGCTTTTGGCCAAGCAAAAATATTTACTAACCTAAGTATTTAATCAAGAGAGAGGAATTTTCTGACGATTCTGCATGTATTTAGAATAGCAGCTTTCTGTAGAAGGAGGTAAGTGAGAGGGTGAATTTGCAAGCTGCTAAGACTGTTATGTAAGGTTTTAGGGATAACGCCAGTGGTGGAAATGATAATAGGGATTGTCTTTACCGTTTCTACTCGCCATTGAGTTTTAATCTCAATGGCAAGATCTGTATACTTGCTGAGTTTTTCGGTGTGTGTGGAAGTAAGATTGTGGGTATTTGGAACGGCTATGTCGATAAGGTAAACTGTTTTATTTTGTTTGTCGTGGAGAGTTATATCTGGCCTGTTATGGTGAATTGTTCTGTCGGTGATAATTGTCCTATCCCAGTATAATTTATATTTTGCATTGTCAAGGATGGTCTGAGGTGTATATTTGTAGTAAGGAGTTTTTTCCGGAATTAGTTTGTGTTTTAGGGCTAGGTATTGATGTATTATGGCTGCAATTTGGTCATGTCTATGTTTGTAGTCGGTTTGTGAAATCGATCTACACGCTCCGGTTATATGTTGTATAGTTTCCGACGCACTATGGCAATGCCTACAGAAATCGGATTGGATGTTAACGTCACGGATTATGTGTTTTTGGTAGTTTCTGGTGTTAATTATCTGATCCTGGATGGCTAGCATAAATCCCTCAGTCTCAGGAAACAATTCACCCCTCTTCAACCACGCGTTCGACGCTGTCTTGTCGACGTTAGGGTTGATAAGGTCGTGGCGATGTCTGCCGTGTAGGGATTTCTGCTGCCATGCCTCAGTTTTTTCTTGTGGTGTTGTCAGTCTTTCGTTGGATTGCGTTTGGTAGTCTTTGAGGTAAAGTGGTGTAAATTTTGCATCTGTTTGAATTATGGATCTATGTAAAGGTGAATGTTGACTGTGAAAAAATGACCGAAGCGTGGTTATCTGTTTGTTATGAAGGTTCTGAATGTCGATGATACCTCGGCCACCTTCGTGCCTTGGGAGTGTTAGTCGTTGAATACAAGATTTTGGGTGATGTTTTCTGTATTTTGTCATGTGCGTACTGATTATTCTCTGATGCTTTTTTAGGTCAGTTTGTAACCAGTGGATGATACCAAATGAGTAAGTGAGAGTGGGTATGGCAAAAGTATTTATAGCTTTAGTGGTGTTTTTAGAATTTAATTGTGAATTAAATATTTTATGTAATCTTGTTTTGAATTTATTTATAAGGTTTAATTTGGCTGTTTTTTCATTTATTTGTCGAGTTTGGTAAAATCCTAAATATTTGTATCCAACTGTATCATCAATAGGGTCAATGTGCGATCCTGTAGCTAGCTGGGTAACTATTATTAACTATTTTTCCTTTTTCGATAGATAAAATACCGCATTTATCTATGCCAAACGTCATCTGAATATCATTTGAGAACTTTTCTGTAATGTTAGCTAGATTATTCAATTCTGTTAAAGTACTGCCATATAATTTGATATCGTCCATATAGATTAAATGCGACAAGGTATAGAATGATTTATCGTGGGGAACCTTGTAACCGTTATTACTATTATTAAGCAAGTATGAAAGGGGATTTAAAGCTAAGCAAAACCAAAGTGGGCTTAGCGAATCCCCTTGGAATATGCCTCTACGGATGTGTATAAAATCTGACTCAGTTTGGTTGACATGAAGCTTCGTGGTCCAATGTTGCATTATATGACGGAGAAACTGTACGATTCTGGGATTAATTTTATAATGGTCTAAGATATATATAAGCCAGGAATGTGGGACTGAGTCATATGCTTTTTTGTAATCAATGTACATTGTATAAATATTTTTCTTTTTTCTAATGGCGTGTTTAGAAACTACTGCATCTATGGTTAGTTGTTCTTTGCAACCTTGGCTAAACTTTCTGCAGCCTTTTTGTTGCTCTGCTAAAATACTATTATTTTGGGCGTGATTATATATGAGATTAGATAAACATGATGTTATTATTTTATATATATTTTGGAGACATGTAATTGGCCTGTAATTTGCTGGGTTACGAGTGTCGCTAGAATTTTTAGGTAGCATATAAGTTATACCCATTGATACAAATAGCGGCATTGTTTCTGGTGATTTAATAAAGTTATTGATGTAAGTGAGCAAAAATGGATGTATGCAGCTGAATCGCTTGAACCAGTAGTTATGAATTTTATCAGATCCAGTGGCTTTCCAGTTGTGGGTTTTTGCTATAACTGATCGAAGGAGATCTAAACTAATTGTATCAAAATTCATTTCTTCTACGTGCGCAACTTTTTCTTTATCCTCTTCTATCCAAGTATCTACTTTATGTTCAACTGGTTTTGACCAAATATTTGACCAAAAGTCCTGCAATTCAGCTGCCGAAGGGGCAGTTGTTGAATGATGGTATGAACTTCTAGGTAATGTATGAGTGTCAATCTGTGTCGATGTAGATGATGTAAACGCGTCTATTTCTGATGAGGAGGGATGTGTAATTTCACTAGCAGTTTGATTGAGAGACCGATAGAATGATTTTTCATTACAATTAAACTGTTTGTTTTGTGATTTTCGAAGTGTAGTCATTTTATATCGCCGTAATCTGCTTGCTAGAGCACTAAGTTTTTGTTTAAGAGTATCCAGAACCTGCGTCAAGTCTATATTGTCCGGTTCATGTCTGCTGTGGGTTCTATATTGGTTTTTTATAGCTTCTACTTTGTTTTGTATCTCTAAACTATTATTTCCATTAATACATTCAATGACTAATGCTATTTTAGTTCGTAAGTCTTCTATTTTTTGCTTAAGCCGTTTTTGCCACGCAGGTTCCTGTTTTTTGTAAGTTGGGCTATTATTTGAATCAAATATTTTTGATCCATTTATAACAGCTGCTGTATAAGCGGCGCTATAAATTTTGTGATGAAATATCAAAAAATCGTCATCATTGTTCAAATATTTTGGTAAAATAAATTTGTTAATAAGATCAACTATGCGGGTAAATTTTTTGGAACATTTTTGTTTGGGTATGTATGGTTTCAAAGTTGGGTCTGTGTCTTTAAATTTTTCGAAAGTAAAATTAAACTTATTTTCTATTTCATTAAGTTGTGTAATAGTAATGTCGTCTAATTGTGAGTATGTAGTAGTGTGATTTTCGGTATGAAGTAAATAGTCAGTGGTATGATCGTCCGTTGGTGCATGTGGGACCGTACTATGTGTTATGCCGTCTGATGTATTGGGCAGCGCAAAATCGGTCAGTTCTTCAGCTGTTTGGGTCAACATTGAACTATTGTTTTGTATATTTAATTGTAAGGCTACTTCATCGCGTATTTGTTGTATTCGGGTTTCACTGATCATTTTGTTATTAAGTATGACTCTACGCTGATCAGCAATTCTTTGTTCAGATACTTGGGCTATTTCAGGGTTTTCAGTTATAACATATTGATGTAATCTGGGTCTATATGCTGTTGTATTTGTCTCTAATTCAGTGACGATGAAGTAGCCTCGGACTATTGACTCATTCAGCTTATTACTCCATCGCTTTCGCTGCGAATGTGTCAAGGGATTGGTCATTGTTCCGGGATTGATTGTTAACTCAGCTTGGACTTCTGCGCGTATTTTATCTATTTTAACAGTACTTAGCAGCTTGTTGTTAATAATAGCCCTTCTCTGATCGCCAATTCTCTGTCTACTGACTTGCAATTCAGGGAACTTTTGAGTGAATTGACTATGTAGTTCTGGAAGGTATGATCTTTTTTCAGACTCTAAATTAGTAATTTTAAAGTATGTGCGCATGATAAAAATGTTCATATCATCAGACCATTTCAAGCGCACACGTGGGCCAACTGTGGTGGGTACAGGTTTATTAGCGTCAGTTGCCTCCTGTACAACAGACACAGTTGGGTTCGAAACAAACGATTCAGTATCTGACTCGGCTATACTAGTAAGTGGTGAAGGAACATTTTCACGTTCTAAGAAAGAAAGCGGTGAAGATGGCAAGGACGGAAAAAGAGATTCATATGAAGAAGAAAGTGAAGGTGTGCTGGCTGTAGCATTTTGTTCGAGGGGAGCCCGCCTGCTCAGCCCCCCGTCGCCGATGGTTCGCATTCTGTGGCACTCAGCACCGGCTCCAAGTGCGCCCCGGCGACCCCCGGGCAGCGGCTGTAAACTATATCTTTTATTTTCTCTACTCATTATGTTTTAAAAGGGTTTGGGACCGTTGGTTAAGAGAGGCACATTTTTTTTTTTTTCTCCTTATCTTATTATTATTAATTACCTTTTTTTTCTTATCAATTAGTGCCTAACGCTGGTTCCAGTGTCTTGATTCCGCCTTATAGGCCTTACCTTATTAAATATTGTTTAATAGCTACCTACAGACTACTAGCGATTCGGAACCGACCACTGCAGAGAAGAAACTCAATGTAGTCCAAATGTAAAATTTACCTACATACATATACTAACACCTACTTAATACAAGTACTCACACACACACTCATATAAACAGAGACGTTTTAATATTGAGAGTAGCCGCATGCAGCCAAGACTTAATATTCTTAGGTTTATTACGTTCTTATCTTGTTCCTTTATATATTGTACTCATTTATGAATCCTCACCAGACTCACTGTTCCCTAAAATACAGGTTCAATCCTAGCTTAGGGACCAGGGAATCACTGCCAGTCCATTGCAAATGTAAAGGTCAAATCAAATGTAACCATTTGTATCTTACCCGTTTGTAATGTATTATTTTGGAAATAAACGATATTATTGTATATTATTATATATAATGAAAGTAATAGGTTATTGCTAAATGTTCTGCAGTAAATAATGAATACTTAGTTATCTCACAGTCATCGTCACTATCATCAGGTCTTTTTTTGTCTCCACTGCAGGTGCACGACCCTCTCTGTACTATTAGAGCCATATATTTCATATTGCCAGAGCAGTCAGAGGATTTGGCCTACATTCTCCGCACTGGCTAGACAGGTTGGAAAGGTATCTTTGATGATTATAAGCTTTGTAGCTTGTGTTTTCTAAGTCACCTTCTACTACATCCACGGAAAGACTTGGAGTGGACCTATTCTATTCTGCCTATCCTACAATAGCGCACTTATTAACTTGGTTTGATACAAAATTTTAGTCTCACTACGCAATTTGCCTTTTGTATATCACCGATATTACGTGACTTACAAACCTTATGTTGTGTGTGAGTTATGTATTCTCGATAAGGTATTACTAACAAATAAAAAAAAAAGCTTATTCTGATTCGATGGTCGTCTGACAAACTGAACTTTTGCAGAAAAAATTGATAGCTGCCTGCGTGGTCGGTTATATCATTAGTACATACAAATAGAAATAATTCTATGTATTAATTTAGGAAAAAAATTATGTTCCAAATTTTATCCAAATCAATCTTATAGTTTCAACAATCATACAAACTTAAAAAAACTTTGCTTTTATAATACATGTGGGATTAATTAATACAACAATAATATTTACAATATAATTTATTCGAATCCAAAATATTTCATTTCAGGTTTTGAGTTCCAATCACAATAAGTATAACAACGGTGAAAACATATTTATTGACTTGCAATGTCACGGATTTGCTGTAATAAACTTCACCATATAATGTATGTTATCCCACAGATGTAGTGTATTCTATTTCAGCCTGTGCTGTGCCCTGTACTGTCATACTGTCATTTGTCAAATGTCTGGAACAAATACCGTGATACTTTTTCCACTCTCAATTGCAACGTCGATCCATTTTTGCCTTGGTGTTCGTGGGAAATCTGTAATCAATCAAATCCAGTCGTTAACAACAACGATTTTAGAAATGAACCCATAAATAAAACTACTAAACCGATTATGATGAAACTTGCATTTTTCCCTAAGTCGGATAATACCTAGTCCAAGATTTTTTGCAGACTGACTTATAGTTTTTAAGATATGCGCAGAAGAACATACAATCATACAAGTATACATACACTAATGAAATTATGTACACATGTTTAGAAGCTGGAATAGACTATTATAATCACAAACTGGGCAATATTATTTAATAATACTGTCGGGGACTATTTATACCTCTTTTTATATTTGTCTATGTTTTTTATAATATTCTGTTTTCCTTTGTTTTTCTATAAGTCATAAAAATTTAGTTGTCAAGAAAATATAACTGAGAAAGACCTTCGTATTTTCTTTTGATACCAAAGTAATGGTCTTCCCGTACAAATACATGCCGAATCGATGAAGTTATTTTTTTCAACTCGGTTGAAAAATAAAGCATAACCACAGAATACCGACAGACACAAAAAAAAAATTCCATACCTTAATCCTAATCCTAACTAATATTATAAATGCAAAAGTGAGTTTGTTTGTTGAATCATCGTGAAATTTTGCATACACATAGGTGAGGGTACTGAGAAGGACATAGGCTATATTTCACGCGGGCGAAGCCGCGGGTAACAGCTAGTACTTTGCGAAACATCGGACGTGTATTTCAAGCTAAATAGTCATCGACACCTGTCATCCGAGTTAGTAAATAGGGGGGCTGGGCGGTCTCTATGTAATACACTTAACGACAGACCAATATACATAAAAGAGATACACTTACATCCTTCTCTTTTATTTAAATAGGTCTATTCTGCTCGGATTAGGACGGACGTCAAGGCGGTACCGCCATGGAGGAAACCAATGCAAAAAGATACTGGCTAAATATGTAACGCGCAATAGCCCTAAAAAAAGATCGATGAAATGCCAAGTCGAAATGTCACTGAACCTTCAATCTGTCACTGTCACATATAGACAGATCAATCATCAACAACATCAAATTTTGCGTTGCAATTTCAATCAAGGCATGAAAGTTTTTGTTACTCAATAAATATTTACCAAATCGATGTTGGCGACTTTGAGAAATAAATTAAAATGGAGCTCAACGAAATTAGAAGAGGCGAAAAAATGTCAAAAGTCCTTTATTTTAAGTATCTATATTGGATTACTTGAAGATATTTTATTTTGGAAACATGTGTGGTTCTCTTTGTCTTTTTTGATTTTTTTAAATATTTTATTACTGTAAGTATAAACATACGTCTCAGTACTTAAATGGTATCCAGTGGAATCATTCTTGTTTTGATATTTTTATTATGTACAATGATGAGTGTAGTTTCAGTGACTAATAAACATGTGTATAGTAGCTGTTACCCGCGACCGTCTACACGGGTTTCTTTTTCTCATGCAATTTATCCGGGTCTGAGTCGACCGTCGGCTGCCGGTCCTGAATCATCTTAGGAAAAAAGGCTATTGGGAACACAACCAGATGACAGAGAGATTAGATATCATTTTTTGCAGCGCTCATTCAATATTTACATTAATAGGCAATTTTTTGGCAATGTTGGCCTACATTACTGCTATATTTTATTATTTTAAACTTTGGCCTCCCCTTTCTCTGCTTATGTTTCATTTGAATGACCCTCAGGAGCATATTTATCGATTTGATTAGTCTATTACAATAAAAACAGTTTGAAAGCAATACAGAAAGAATGAAGTGGTGGGAAGTCAAGGGGTGCAGTTGGGGTCTACCTTGGACGATTTTGCAAATTGATTTTGGTGGACTTTATAATATGAAATTGGTGTAATTTGGTGTTATAAATGCTTGTGCTCATGAACAATTTGTAAAATAGTTAAAGTGGACTTTTATATGGGCTCGTATAGACTTGTCACATTAGCTCCCACGAGGCATCAAAGAACATATGCCATCTTTGATGCTACTTGTTACAACTTTACCGTACAACACCAATACTTAGTATCTCAATTTACTGGACATTGGCAGAATCACTGAAATCTCAGTGGAAGCCAGATTATAAAACAGAAGAAGAAAGAAATAAATAAAATACAACTATATCTTGTCGAGAAATTCATTTATAGATCTTTGTTATTTTACTAAGTTCCTCTGATACTTAATGAACTGTGTTATGGTTTTTAGAGTGAGTGCTCATCAAGAAATTGGCTTTTTAGAAGTAGTTTTTTATGCATCTGTAACAGTGCTAAGTATTGATGCAATGGAGATATGGTTGAAGCATAAACACAGAACTGCCTGTTTGAAAAGACTGGCTGATCATGATGGGGCAAAACTCAAAACAGTTATCAAGCATTTCAATAACTGGGTTGTCAAGAAATGGACCGAATTTATTTATCTTCGAGAAAAAAATCACACCAAGGTGAATTAAAGTCTATCCCCACACATCCAGACCATGCCGGAAAGGTGGTCAGAATGTCTTTCATCAGGAATATAAAAAAATATTGTAACTTATATTTTCTATGGATTGCATCACACATGTGAGTGCCCGTGCCAGCAGAGTAACTTCAGGGTCCAGGCCAACAACACCCTCACATGGGCTTGTGTTCTGAGTAAAATCACTGACCTGTGTTAACAAACAGCACCTGATGGGAGAAAGATGCATGGTCTTGACACCGTGAAGATCCTGCCTTATCCCGAGCTCGGCCCAGATGTGTGGGGATAGACCTTTAATGTTTATACATCTGCAAGTTTCTATGAAAGGGTAATTAAGGGATTTTTTATTTAAGTCATCCATAACAATTTCCGAGACATTTATTCATTGCTGGGACCACAATAAAGGAAAACTTCAATGGCCACCATCGCAATTAATATTGCATTATTTATTAATGCGACAAAGTGATTGGCTTCACTAATTTGACCCCAAGCATCATTTTGCGATGCACATGGCCCCATTTGCAGAATATCAAAAAACGCCAGTACTTGTTACTCCACTCCATAGCCAAAGTATTATTGAACTAATTCACTAAAACTAATAAATGAGTTCCCGTCGCACTTGCGGTGCCCATTGACAATGCGTAGCATTGTCGCTTCTACGAATTAACATAACAACATAAGAGTAGAAGTATATAACTAAACTACATAGGTGTGTTGGAGACAGGTGCCTGTATAAGGCAAGGCTGTCACACAGTGCACCAGTGTGGACTTTTAATTTATGCTTTATGTAAAATTAACTATAATTACTTATTAGTTCTGATTTGTATTAAATCATTTATTTGTATTTCAGGCATTTTTGATGGTCAACATAGGTTTCGGGTTGCTGTTCATTATTGGAAAATATATAAATGGTTACTTATTGGTTTATTTTATCCTAATGGCTATTTGCCTATTCTTTAAATTGGCTCCACCAGTACTTAGATTTGTTCAGAAAATACAAGCAAATGCAGGTAAAAGTATTTCAACGATTGTTAGAAAAAGAACTACGACTGTAGAAATAAAATAATTTATTTGGAGCAACCTTAGAGTATCAATATTTATACTCTAAGATTCTACCATAATACCTCAACAGATTTGAACTTTTAGGGTGCCTTTTGAATACTTTAGATTCCTTCCATCCCCCCATTAATATAGGTTATATTTTTTTGGCAAGGGAGTTGTTTTTTATTTTTCTTTGAATTAACTTAAATAAAGTTAACTGATTTTTTAAAATGATTATTTCAGAATCTGATGTGGAACTGGAAGGTCTTATTCCAGATGTTTCAGAGCATGACATTAACTTGTTATCAATAGAAACTGAACCTAATCCAGTGGTCGATGAGCGTCAGAGTTTAGGTATGATATTATTGTCCCTCAGGGTTTTACTGTAATGCTGACCACGAGGTGGCAGCAGTGACGCGTCGACATCGATTAGCAGCTGTTATCGGATAATATTTGATAAGCGCCAAAACTGACACATTTTGGCCCAATCACAGCTTGCCGGACAAAACGCCTCAGTGCTGCCGCCGCATTTTTCAGACTACCCTCCAACTTTTTTATTGAAGATTGTCTCATAGAATGAAAAGATGTACAAGCAGAACATAATGTCAACTTAAAAAAACAACAGTTATACATGTGAATTAAAATTACTTTTTGAATGACTTGCAGATTTTTGGAAACCAGATGATGTACCAATAGAAGAAGCCAGTGATAGTTCAGAAAACAGCAGTTCTCTAGTTACTAATTTATCTATTGAAAAAATGCAGTCACTTGATAAAGACATTGAAACGTCGGATTCCAGTGAAGATGAATATACACCAATAGGTAAATTTTAAAAGATATTGTTTATTAGGATATCTGTAAAAAAGATCCAGCTTTCTAAAGGTCCATAATGTCTTATCCCAGTCTAGATTTTTCTGCATAACAAAAAACATATATTTTCAGAACAAAAAAAGGAACAGTTGCAATCTACTTTGGAAGTTATGAATCCAGCTGATACATGGAGTAGCACTGCTTACAATACGCTTTGGAATTTAACAGGAGCTGTAGCAAATATGGTGTATGCTAAACCTGAAGACAGTAAGCGAAAACGAGTATCAAGCATGGATTCTTCAGATGGTTTTGAGATGATTGATAAAAACGATCTTATGTGAATTAACTATCATGTTTATTTATCATAAATTCACAACAGTTTGAATTGTAGATATTTGTGGTTTTTATTTATTACAGTAACATTAAACAGGTTTTAATTTTTTTGCATTAACAATTTTCCAACCTTGACATTAATTCTTGGTGCTGCCTCTTAAGTGCTTTCATTCGCACATGATTTAAGGCATTTCTTGCGACGAGCGCCTCTAACATCGGCCGAGACATCTGAAAATTAAAAATAGAATTGGCAAGTTTTGCATAGATAGCCCCTCAGTAAGTTGTGAACTTGTGCCATGGGGTACTAAACTGACGGTACTAAAAAAAAAACGATTGTTTTGTGAAGTAAATCGCGTACCCTAATTTTCTCATCGCGCCGTATTGTTGGTCTCCCAATTAGGAGACACCTATCGACTCCCAGCACTTTTGCGCCGGCGGGGATAGCGGAAGGGTCTAATTAGCCCCCTCGCCTAGTTTCACCGGTGAACAAAGTTTTCGGGTAAACAGCCCGGCGCCCTGATAGGCTGCTTAGGGCGACTCTCCTGCTAAATTCGAGAAAAGGGAATTGTAAGGGATTAAAATAGCCTTCTTCCTAATGTTACCAGTAGGAAGAATAAAGAGTATAGATAAGATCATTGTACGACTAATGTCATCTGTATGGTGCCGGGCTTGGTGTTAGGCCCAACACCATACATGAAGAGATGTTGCTGCTTGCTGGGTTGAAGGTGGTGGTGTGGAGATACAAGATCACGTCACGGAGATAGTAGTTCATTGCTCTTGCTGGTTTCATGGTGATAGCTGGGTGTGACGGATCCTTTCTCGATGGCAGTATCCAGGCTCGCGGATCGAACGTATCTCAGAGAGCCATCGATAGTATCTCGGAGAACCATCAATAGTATCTCAATTAGTTCTTAGTAATTGAAGATTTGTAATGGCTGGCAGCAGATTTCCACCAGATAGGGATGAATGGAAGAAGGAAGGGGAGGCCTTTGCCCAGCAGTGGGACACAAATTAGTATTGAACGTGTACATACCCGGTGGTACATGATAGAGTTACTCCAATGGTATTCGAAGGTACCAGATGGTACGCGTCTTTTAGTTAGAGTGGTCTCGTGCGACCTTTCAAAAAACTCATTCGAAAAATGGTTCAAAAAGAGACCCAACAAAGATTCACCATGCAGAAGCTTGACGAGTCGTAGATCGATTCCACCAGTTCGAAAATTGAGCTCTAGGTCAGGTTAAGAAAAGTGACACAGGGAACAACATAGTGAAACGTGCTACGTGCACTAATACACACAAGTATTAATTAATTGTACCTTCTCCACGATATGCCCTATTGCAATTGTCCTGACAGCAGCATTGTGTTGTTTGTTAATTATATCATCATCTGTATTATTGTGTCCAACTTCATTGTTGTATGCTTCATCTTCTTCTTCTTTTAAAATTGCAGGTAGTTGAGTCAGTATCTGTAATGTAAAGAATCAAAGTCTTGTATTTTATAAATCGTAACAAGTTGTATGGCATAAACCTGACCAAAGGAGTATATTATATATGCATTTCAGTAATTATGTACCTACTAGCTGTTACCCGCGGCTTTGCCCGCGTGATATATAGCCTATCGTTTTCAGTACCCTAACTTATGTGTATGCAAAATTTCATGATGATCAGTAATCTGTTCACGGTACACAGTAAGTGCTAAACATAGATGTAATATTAAAATGGAAAATATGAAGTTTAAATTCTATTTTAATAATAAACTGAGCATTGTAATGCTATTTAAAAACCATTTAATAGATGTAATACCTCAAAATTATTAGACAATAATGAATCACTACTGTTTCTAATTTCCATATCAATTTCTCGTCTGGTTTGACTTGCACCCTCATTAATTGACTGAAAACATGTTATTTGAACCTGAAAAAAGGAAAAATTTAATAGACTTTAAAATTAAAGCTAAAACAGTATAAAATTAAATCAGCAAAGTGCAAGATGGATTCACACATGAAAGGTTCCACCAAACATTATTTAGCTTCAAAATATGCCAATAAATGTTTTTTGTATTGGTGAACCCTTTACCTTCAATCTTTTTACGTCGTACCCGAACTAGAAACACTTTTCCTATGAAAATTTCAAGTATCTAGGTATCTATAACCCATCCACAGATACAGCTCTGTGACGTGATGGAATACTAAAGACTAGAATTTGAGGCTGGTGAATGAATTTCAGACAAGAGCCAGCCATCGCTAAATTAGACTTACCGATGGAGCCTTTGATGATTGTTCTGTCAAGAACACTGCAAATATGATGCCTACAAAACTTGAATCCATTCTTTGATACATTGATTGCGTAGCAAGATCTAAAAAGAATAAGGTAATGCAAAACTTAATATAAATTAAATAAGCAATTATAGATTGTGTCATCAATCATACCACACATGATCGACGATTCCAAAGGTATTCTTGCATGCAATATCTTTTATCCCTTGAAGGGTGGACAGATCCCAAGGCAATAAAATTCAAAGGCCATGTTTAACTTTTCAATTATCAAATGTTATATGTGTATGTTATATGTGTATTTTATAATTTTTTTATTGTTATATATGTATATATAATTCAATTCATTTAAACAAATGTATATCATGATAATTAGGGCCATAATATATATTTATTTAAATATCTTACCAACATGTGAAGGCCAAACAGTTATATGAGGGTGGGAATGGTACCAGCCCACAACTCTCAATGGTCGGTCCACTTCTGCAGCCAGTTCCTCTGCTCTCAACGTGGCCTGAACCAGTTGTTCCTCTGATATCTCAACACGATCAGGCTTTTTATCTAACCGACGTAAAATTACTGATGAGACTATGGAAACAAGTGTGCCATCATTTCGCACCTGGAAAGGGTACAAACGATATTTTATGAGTAGAATAGGACTACTCCATATCTTCCCGTGGATGTCGTAGAAGGTGTCTTAGGCAAGCTAAACAAAGCTTATAAACGTCAAAGAGACCTGGCAACCCACCTGGCCAGCATGGAAGGTGTAAGCCAAATCCTCTGACTAATATATAGCTCTCGTGGTACAGAGAGGGTCATGCTTCTGCAGTGGAGACTAAAAAGGACCTAATGATGATTATGATAAAAGTAAATAAACGATTTGTGGTAAAACACAACATACTTCTCCTATAAGTAATCCCATAATTTCTTCTTTTTCTGTCGACAGTGCATGCTGAACACAAACTAAAGCAACATCAGTTGAAAGTACAACTTTATCTAACATTTCCACTCAGTTTTTAGCAACTGGATGTACCTAGGTACTGCTTAATGCTGACTGAACACAACACAAACCAAAAGAATGGTTGATATGATTTGCTTGACCAACCGGTTGACACCACTGTCACTGACCACAGCACAGCACGCACAGAACAATTTGATCACAGATATAATATGAATTTGATTAAGAACAATACTCCTACACTCCTACCTAGCCACTCCTAGCGGAGCATGAGCGGAGCCACTGACTAGTGTTGCCGATCGAAAGGCCACTATCGATAGAATATCGATAGTCTATCGATACTGCGGCAATAGTGGGAATATCGATAGGGCTATCGATAGTATCGATACTATCGATATTATCGATAGTATCGATAGATCAAATAGTGGTAATACTATTGATGATTTGCAATAGTATCGATAGTATTATCGCCTCTAACAACTTTACTATCGATACTATCGATAGTATCGATACTATCGATAGGTTTGAACTATCGATAGTTGTTTATTTTTCGATAGTATTGATTAAAGTTAATAATAAAACCAGAGAATCTCGTTAAACCCACATATAGTTACAAAAGTTTAGTTAGCACCATCAAATTAAGGTTTTATGATACAATATATGTGGGTTTAACGAGATTCTTTTGTTTTTATTGCTATTTAACCTTAATCAATACTATCGAAAAGTAAACAACTATCGATAGTTCAAACCTATCGATAGTATCGATACTATCGATAGTATCGATAGCATA
Organism: Rhodophaea formosa; assembly: GCA_963082605.1. Lineage (NCBI taxonomy): Eukaryota > Metazoa > Arthropoda > Insecta > Lepidoptera > Pyralidae > Rhodophaea > Rhodophaea formosa. The sequence goes on from OY720209.1 coordinate 11,891,040, forward strand.
GTGACTATTAAGGATTAATACTATCGATACTATCGATACTATTGCAAATCATCAATAGTATTACCACTATTTGACCTATCGATACTATCGATACTGTCGATAGTATCGATACTATCGATAGTCCTATCGATATCCTAACTGATTTTCGAGGTCAACTATCGATAGTGGAACAATCGATAGTTCGGCAACACTACCACTGACAGTACTGATCCATACTAATATTATAAATGCGAAAGTAACTCTGTCTGTCTGTCTGTCTGTCTGTCTGTCTGTCTGTCTCGCTTTCAGGCTAAAACGGCTGAACCGATTAAAACGAAATTTGGCACACAGATAGGCTATAGCCCGAGAAAGGACATAGGCTACTTTTGATTTCGATAACGTAGGTTAAGCAACTCTAACCATGGTTCTAATTAGGATAGGTGGCCAAAACTAAAACGGCTGAACAGATAAAAACGAAATTTGGCACACAGATAGGCTATAGCCTAAGAAAGGACGTGGGCTACTTTTAATTACGATAACGCAGGTTAAGCAACTCTAACCATGGTTCTAATTAGGATGGGTGGCCAAAACTAAAACGGCTGAACCGATTAAAACGAAATTTGGCACACAGATAGGCTATTGCCTAAGAAAGGACGTGGGCTACTTTTAATTACCATAACGCAGGTTAAGCAACTCTAACCATGGTTCTAATTAGGATGGGTGGCCAAAACTAAAACGGCTGAACCGATTAAAATGAAATTTGGCACACAGAGAGGCTATAGCCTAAGAAAGGACGTAGGCTACTTTTAGTTACGATAATGCAGGTCAAGCAACTCTAACCATGGTTCTAATTAGGATGGGTGGCCAAAACTAAAACGGCTGAACAGATAAAAACGAAATTTGGCACACAGATAGGCTATAGTCTAAGAAAGGACGTGGGCTACTTTTAATTACAATAACGCAGGTTAAGCAACTCTAACCATGGTTCTAATTAGGATGGGTGGCCAAAACTAAAACGGCTGAACAGATTAAAACGAAATTTGCCACACAGAGAGGCTATAGCCTAAGAAAGGACGTGGGCTACTTTTAATTACGATAACGCAAGTTAAGCAACTCTAACCATGGTTCTAATTAGGATGGATGGCCAAAACTAAAACGGCTGAACCGATTAAAACGAAATTTGGCACACAAATGAAATGAAATGAAATGAAATGAAATGAAATGAAATGAAATGAAATGAAATGAAATGAAATGAATAGTTTTTATTCAAATTTTGGATCTCATGTATCGCTTTTTGAACGTCATTTATCTTTCTTGTTATATTTTATTTTATTTTTTTGCAAAATCGAAAACTACTAGCGTTTCGGAAAGACCACTGCTGAGAAGAATACGCCGAAAGAAACTCAGTTCAGTATTGGTCCCTACGTGCCAGAAGGGCATAATACATAACAGCTACGAACAGTTATAAGTCTACACAAACATTTAACAAATATTTGACTAATTCCAAGCATTTTTATCTATTAAATAATCATTTATACAGTAATATGCCTTTTTTATAAGCTGATTTTTAACAGCAGTCTTAAATTTATTAAACGATAGTTCTAACAATTCATTGGGAATTCTATTATAGAAGCGTATTCCAAGACCCAGAAATGAACCCTTTGTTTTCTGCAGCCGCAATGCTGGGGTTGCTAATTTATTTATATTTCTTGTGTTTCTACTATGAATATCACAATTCTTTTTATATAAATGAAGGTTTTGACGCACATACATGATATTCGCAAAGATGTATTGGGAGGGAAATGTCAAAATATTAATGTCCTTAAATAATTCTCTAAGAGAGTCTCGAGCACCTAGTTTATATATTGCTCTAATAGCGCGTTTTTGCAGAACAAATATAGTGTTGACGTCTGCAGCGTTACCCCACAGCAATATTCCATAGGACATAACACTGTGAAAGTAGCTAAAGTATACCAAACGCGCAGTGTCAACATCAGTCAGCTGTCTGATTTTCCTAATTGCGTAAGCCGCTGAACTAAGTTTACCCGCCAAAGTTGTAATGTGGGCACCCCATTGAAGACCGGAATCAACTGTTATTCCGAGAAATGTTGTTTTATCTACTAAATCTAATGTTTCATTATCAACTATTATACGCGTTGGCAGATCTGGGACATTCGGTAGGCAAAATTTGATACATTTAGTTTTTTTCGCGTTAAGCAACAGGTTATTCGCTGTAAACCAGTCCAATACTTGAGCTAATGTACTATTGACCTCGTCAAAACAGTCGGTTTTCCTATCTAAACGAAAGATAAGTGATGTGTCATCAGCGAATAGTACAGCCTTACATGTATTAACATGGTATGGTAGATCATTTATATATATGAGGAATAACAAAGGTCCTAGAATAGAGCCTTGGGGTACACCCATCTTAACAGATGATCCGGAAGATTGAACTCTATCTAAACTAACTTTTTGAACTCGGCTATTTAAATATGACCTAATGAAATCCAGAGCTTTCCCTTTAATTCCATAATGTTCTAGCTTAGATAGAAGGGTATTGTGGTCAACGCAATCAAACGCTTTGGAGAGATCACAAAATACACCTATTGCATTCTGTTTTCCCTCCCAAGCGTCATAGATATGTTTTAAAAGAGCTACCCCGGCGTCTGTGGTTGACCGGCCTTTAGTAAATCCATACTGCTCGCTATGGAAAAGACCATTTTTATTAAAAAAGGATAGTAACTGATTAAAAATCAATTTTTCAAATATTTTACTTAGTGCTGGCAAAATAGAGATAGGACGATAATTAGCAGGATCGTTTCTATCACCCGATTTATATAAAGGTATAACTTTACTTAACTTCATCAAGTCAGGAAAAGTCCCCGTATCTATACATTTGTTAAAAATAGAAGCTAAGTAAGGTGCAATTATATCTATAATGTTACTTATTACGGACACTGAGATATCCCACAGGTCACCAGTCTTTTTATTATTTAAACTTTTAAAAATGTCAATAATTGTCTCAGGTGTAACATGGTGAAAAATGAAATGTTTGTTACAAACCGGTATACATTTTTTTAATATTTTTTTAGATTCTTTACATGAAGAACGTAAAGAGGCAGTAGTGTTGACTGGAATATTAGTGAAAAAATCCTCAAAATATTGAACAACATCTCCATTAGTAGTAAGGACCTTATTATTCGTTTTTAATTCTATTTTATTATCTCTGGTTTTAGCTTTACCGGTTTCTTTATGAATAATTTTCCATGTTTCCTTTACTTTATCTTGAGAGTTTAAAATAGATTTCTTAATATATAATGCCTTAGCACACGAGCAAACTTTTTTAAAGACCTTTGAATAATTTTTAACAAAAGTAATAAACTCAGAATTTTGATTATAAGCTTTCATAGCCAGTAATTCATATAATCTATTTCTACTGATGTAAATACCTGGAGTAGCCCAATCACTAAATTTTTTGAGATTTCGTTTGGCACATGTTTTTATTAGAAAAGCATTATTAAATTCAGATTCAATAACAGTAAACAGTTTATTATATAGAATATTCGGATCATCCTTATTTTCCGTAAGTAGGGGTATTTTCTTAGCAATTTTTTTCTTGAATAGTTTAACTTTATCTTTTGTAATAGATCTATATGTTATTTTAGGTAAGTCTACTTCTACATGATTTATGAATTTTACAAACTGACCAAAATGATCTGATGTAAGATTTTTAATTATATACTTGTCAACAGCTTTGCAATTGCAGAAAACATTATCAATACATGTTGCAGAGTTTCCTTGAATTCTAGTTGGTTCTAGAAATAAATTAACCATATCAAATGATTTAAATAAATTCAAAAGTCTAACACTTTCAGTTGTAGTTTCCAATAAATTTTCATTAAAGTCCCCACATATTATGATATTTTTTCGACTGCAACATAGCTTCCTTAAAACATCTTCTACAACTGATTCTAAAGTACTAAAGTCTGATCGTGGGGGTCTGTATACACACACTATAATATAATTCCCTAGTTCAATGCAAGCGAGCTCAACATTACAATCTACCGAAAGACTAACTATGTCCTTACGTTCTTTACATTTTACGTCACTTCTTGTCAAAATTAAACTACCGCCTTTCTCTTTAGTCTTTCTAGTATATGAACTGCTCAGTAAATAATTGTTTACATTAAATTGTAGTTGATACGATTCCAAAAAATGTTCTGTTAGGCATACTACATGTAAGTCTTCATTATTTATATATAATTCTAATTCTAATAATTTGCTAGTCAGGCCCTGAATATTTTGATGAATAATATTTAATTCCTTGGCCTTGACTGTTGTCTTGTCCCTCAGTTTAAAGCAGACTGAGAATTATTTAATATAGGTATAGGAGTATTTGATATACCTATGTCTGATTTATTATTTACTGTTGTATTACTTACAACAGAACTCTGTAAATTAAAAGCTACCACGGTAGCAATTTGTTTTTTAAAACTAAAAGGAAGATACATAGTATCGTTAGTCAACCTAAATCTACTAATAAACTTATTTAAATCTAAATAAAATATAAAATCGCCATGATGATATGTCATATTGTACATATGTACATTTAAATTATGTATGTCCTTATTTTCATTCTTATCTAACGATTCCGAATACGGAAAGGCACATGTCATAAATTTACAGTGAGTTTTATTATTTAAGTACATTAATTTTTGAATGCTCTGTTTTATGTCTTTTTTCGTTACACCAGAACTGTCGCCACATAAAATTAATATTGAACAATTTTCATCGAGACCATTACAATCAATACTGTTAATTATATCTAAATAAGAAGCCCCGGGTGTACATGTGTTGTAAACTGAACAATCATAGTGAAGTTGATTACAAATAATACTACTTAGACCTTGGCCGAGCTTATCGGAATAAATGAATAATTTTTTGCATGTCATTTTTTTATTAAAACAGTTATCTACAGTACCTATTTGGGTAAGTAGGGTACACTGAGCAGTATCATATTCTCTTGACTCAGGACCAGAGGAAATTACAGGTGACATTGTGATTGCCCATTGAGGACTGCTCTGGCACTGGTGGTCTGGTTGAACAAGAGCATCATACTGATCATTATTACAGTTAGCTACCTCTATAAGGTTTTGGACCTCTAAGATATTTTTACTTATTTCATTGTGTGACAATTCATATTTTTTTGATAAACTATTGAGCGCTTGTTGCAATTCCAAGTTCTGAGACTGCAATTCATGAATTTCAGTATCGTATATACGGCTAGCCATATACAGGTCATCTTCACATGATTTTAATTGTTTAGATAAACATAGTTTTTCTTTACTTAATTGAGACAAGGATTTACATTTTTTTTGTTTACATAATAGTTTCTTGGTACGTTTAATTATTCTATTAATTTTAACATATTTTTTAATCTTATTATGACTGTTTAAAATAAAATACTGAGACTGTGGAGTATTCGCAGGTATTTCTATGACCGGTCCCGAGCCACATTCCATGAGTTCGCTGTACAAATGAAGAGTATTGTTACATAATTCAGCCTCTTTTTGTTCTTGTATTTCTAATGCAGATTTTTGTGCATCATATAAGCTTCGTTCTAACTCATTTATGCGACTTAGGGCCCTCTCATGAACTGTACCGCACTCCTTAGCTTGATTTAAACATTCTTTCAAACGAATGTTTTCCTCTAATAATTCTGTACTTTTTATATGGAGACCAGTACATTCATTTTTTAACTGAATATTCCTATCATTTAATTTCTGAAATTCTTCTTCATTTTCGTCCCGTTCCTGTAACAGTTGTGACGTTTCCTCTCGACACGCTTTAAGGTCAAAAAGAGCCTGCCTCAGCTTCATGGTTAGGTCTTTAATTGTGGCCTTCCGTGTCATCATAGTGAATGAGGTGGTGTCAGCAACTGAAATTATATTTAATTATATAAGTAAAGATAAAACAATATTTTTAAAACTGGTGGGATTTATTATTTTGAATTATTTTAGATATCTATTTGTTTATTTACAAAACAATTAACATAGATATAGAGGATATCATAAAACTATAGCTATTTAAAACAAATGGAATTATTAACTTTATTCTTGTTTTTTGCTTATGTTTTGTGGTCATCAACTAAGCTTTCACAAGCGTAGCGAGACCTCAAGAACAGAGCTGGGTGGAAGGGTGTAAACTAAGTAGAATATGATCTGAATATTTTTGTATTTTTAAGCTGTGTATTGTTGTATTTTTGTATATCATAATACACAGGAATAAATGTAAAACTTAAATTATCCTATGTATTTTTTTTATGTAGGTAGTTATATTTTACTATTTGCCATAAAAGAAACAAAAGATATAGCAGATTATGCGTTGTAGTATATAAAATATTATAATTTATGCCTGTAGCCGTAGTTTTAGATCATCAACACCGTTTGCACTAGGTAAACGGAGCGAGAATCAGACTGAGCTTCGTAGGCAAAATATAGTACACTGCTACTTAAAAGTGAAACCGATACGGACGTTTTATGTTTCTGAAGATGCACTGCCTGCCTATCATTAGATTATAAAACAGTATACTCTCCTGGTTTAATTGAGGATATTCCAAACTTCCTTTGTTGTTGGTTTGACAGCTGAACAAATCCAACCGCCGGCACCGGTCGTCTGGTTTTTAACTTGTTTTAAGATATTATTTCACGATAACTTGTTGGTTTTATAAACTATTGTCTTATTTTACGTAATTAATATCAGATTTACACAATTATTTACAATAAATACCATAAAAATTATTTAAATTACGGAACAGATGATTTTGACATGTCACCCGGGCAGTGTTGCCACTTATAGGCTATAGCCTAAGAAAGGACGTGGGCTACTTTTAATTACGATAATGCAGGTTAAGCAACTCTAACCATGGTTCTAATTAGGATGGGTGGCCAAAACTAAAACGGCTGAACAGATTAAATTGAAATTTGCCACACAGAGAGGCTATAGCCTAAGAAAGGACGTAGGCTACTTTTAGTTACGATAATGCAGGTTAAGCAACTCTTACCATGGTTCTAATTAGGATGGGTGGCCAAAACTAAAACGGCTGAACAGATTAAAACGAAATTTGGCACACAGAGAGGCTATAGCCTAAGAAAGGACGTAGGCTACTTTTAGTAACGATAATGCAGGTTAAGCAATTCTAACCATGGTTCTAATTAGGATGGGTGGCCAAAACTAAAACGGCTGAACAGATTAAAACGAAATTTGCCACACAGATAGGCTATAGCCTAAGAAAGGAGGTGAGCTACTTTTAATTACGATAACGCAGGTTAAGCAACTCTAACCATGGTTCTAATTAGGATGGGTGGCCAAAACTAAAACGGCTGAACAGATTAAAACGAAATCTGGCACACAGAGAGGCTAAAGCCTGAGGAAGGACATAGGCTACTTTTGATTTCAATAGCGCAGGTAAGGAGCGGCCGCATATTATCAGAAATTTCTGTTAGAAAAATTCTGACGCTCGCCGGAAGGCACTCCGTGATACATTTTGTATTAGCTCCCGCACACTGTTAGAAAAATTCTAACGGGTCGTCCGTTTCTGATGCCCGCCAGATGGCACTTCAGCCGGACGTCAAAATTTTTTCTGATAGAAATTGCGGAAGGCGTGTTTTCCATACATTTTGTACTAGGCCCCCCCGCACACTATCAGAAATTCGCGTCAGATTACCGTCCGCCGCCGTACGCTTCACACGTGTTTGTTGTATTTTAGGAACCTACGTTCTTGACGAAAATGAGTTAAATCAAGATTTAAGTGCCGATGTGGAAAAATATCTATGTTTGTGGAACGCGATGTTGAAAATGACCAGAATAAAATACACAGAGACTTAGCTAGGAAGCGAATATGCCAAATATTAATTGAGAATTGAAATCCATATTTCAATATCAAGGTTTTTAGGGTTCCATGTCCAAAGCGTAAAAACGGGATCCTATTTACGAGATTTCAATGTCCGTGTGTCACCATCATACATAAACCGTTGTTTGTTTGGTTATTCGTATGTGTAAGTAGCCAACACTGGTGTCAGCGATATTTCAAGCTGCCTTAAGGCATCTGACATAGCTAAACGACTGACATCAATGATGACAGCCGCTACCAACGGCTTAACGTGCCTTCCGAAGCACGGAGGAGCTCGAGATATTTTTATGCCACTTGCGGTCACCCATCCAAGTAGGGACTGCACCAGGGGTTGCTTAACATACGTAAGCGCTCATAGAGCTCACACCCACTGGACCATCGGGCTCCTCAAATACCTCTCCTCATAAACCGTGATTACTATACAGTTAAAATTTTCATAGATGATGAACATATTTGCTTTTGCCGTAAACACTAGAATCAGAATAAAATCCTAATACAATATTATACGAGTAAATGCGAAAGTGAGTTTGTTTGTTTGTTTCTTTGTTACGCTTTCACGCCCTACGAGTATCTACTTAACCGATCATCATGAAATTTTGCATACACATAGGTTAGAGTACTGAGAAGGACATAGGCTATAATTCACGCGGGCGAAGCCGCGGGTAACAGCTAGTATATAATAAAGTACTCTGTGCGCTGTGCAGTACTGACACTGTTTGACATCTAGGCAGACCCTAAAGAATATGAATTTTCTTAGAGCGGCCGCATATTATCAGAAATTTCTGTTAGAAAAATTCTGACGCTCGCCGGAAGGCACTCGCTGCATACATTTTGTATTAGCTCCCGCACACTGTTAGAAAAATTCTAACGGGTCGTCCGTTTCTGATGCCCGCCGGATGGCACCTCAGCCGGACGTCAGAACTTTTTCTGTTAGAAATGGCGGAAGGCGTGTTTTCCACAGAACTATATCAAGATAGAAGAAAAATGCTCGTCGATTTGTATCGACACCGAGCGTGTAACATTTTGCGTAGGTATTTTGACGTCACGAGTATAATTTAGTGATGGGAAATATAAGCCGCGCGAAAACGATTTCAAGCCATCGATTAAAAAACGAAATACCGATAATACCTTAGAATATCGCCCTCGTCCCACCCCGCCCGCGATACCAACAAAATCTGGAAGCGGGAGGTTGTGTACGCGCTGCGCAGCGAAGTCTAAAATATCGATCTACATATTTGTAGTGAAAAGAATTAAGTACACTTTACTTTATTCGTGTTACCCAAACAATTTCTTCCTATCTAATTACGATGATGAATACGACGACCTCTGTGGCGCAGTGGAACCGCCCCGCCCGGGTTCGATCCCCCGTCAAGTTAATAAGGAAAACATACAATTCTGTTAACATTGAATTGATGTTAATCTATATAAGTAGGTAAGTTTGGAATCAGCTATCAATAACTTTAGATTCTTTAGTACTACATATATAGTACATATCTATTTCTAACAGTTTATGTAGTGGTAGTAGATTTTCTCCTTTATACCTATTTATTTTTACCTAATTGTCACTCAATTATTTACCCAAATTATTCCAGGTTAATAATAATCGATTCAAAATATCGATAAGCAAACTTTATTTGACCGACAGACAAACTGATAATTACTTAATCTAATCGGTAACCTATGACAAACAAGATTTTTTTCTCTTTGAATTTTAGATGGCCGAAAACGGTACGTCGCATCATCTTATGAGGGAACTAGGTTTAGGTAAAGGAGTGGAGTGTGCGACATCTAAGAAACAAAATAAATAATAAGAATAAATTAAAACCATTTTTAAAAACAAGCTTTTATTAGAAGACCATAAAAAGAAAAAAATTGACCAAGATTTATGTATTTGTACCTTTTCATCATTTGACATTATCACTACATCAATAGTCGGATAAGCTGTGCTAATTATTCGTAGTTTCTTTGATGGGGCAGTATAAGCGTCTTCGTGGAAATTTTTAGAACAAATCCGGCTGTTTTTTGTAGGAAACCATTTTTTACGGCCTGTTGCTTCAATCCACTTATTTTAGATATGTGGAAAACTGAAAAAAGTTATATTATATAACCTATAAAATCAGTGTTTAGTAATATTTGCTTTTTACTACGGAAAGCTAAATAAATAAAAAAGAAATCATTCAAATTATCAGTTAATCTGCTTTCAAAATCGATATATATAATCGAGTAAGAAAATTGCAATGCACATCACTATTCTTAGTTTTGACAGACAAACTGATAAATTGACCTTGGACGCTACTCAACAATTTGAATAGCTTACTTTTACATTGCTGGTTTTGAATGGATCTCAAGTCTGGCTCGTAAAATTAAACACGCAATGAAAAACTAGCATTTGATACATAATCGCTTTATTATTATTGTGGTAAAAGAAATACGGAGCAACAAAATAAACGTTTTTTAAATATTTACGGATATTTTAGAACAAATAATACAAACCAATGAAAGGAAATACCTTGATCTCCAGCTCCACCTTTATTGGTGTTGTTTGCACAGTTAATTACCGAACTACGAGTCATTTTGTTTTAAGAACTTGATGTCGCACGCGGACTGCGGTCGCTCGCCGACTGAGCTTCGCGCCGAACATTTGAGCCATTGAGGCTTAATTTTTCCACGCGAGGTACATACACTTCTTCCTTCTATCTTGATATAGTTCTGTGGTGTTTTCCATACATTTTGTACTAGGCCCCGCACACTATCAGAAATTCGCGTCAGTTTACCGTCCGCCGCCGTACGCTCCACACGTGTTTGGTTGTATTTTAGGAACCTACGTTTTTGACGAAAATGAGCTTAATTCAAGATTTAATTGCCGATGTGTAAAAATATCCATGTTTGTGGAACGCGATGATGAAAATTACCAGAATAAAATACACAGAGACTTAGATATGGAGCGAATATGCCAAATATTAATTAAGTATTGAAATCCATATTTCAATATCAAGGTTTTTAGGGTTCCAAAGCGTAAAACGGGACCCTAATTACGAGATTTCGATGTCCGTGTGTCACCAGGATGTATCTCATAAACCGTGATTACTATACAGTTAAAATTTTCATAGATGATGTAGGTACTTATTTGCTTTTGCCGCTATAATAATAAACACTAGAATCAAAATAAAATAGGTAATAATTAATTTGATTTGAATAAGATTGATCCCATACAACAAATGTGATTTTTTTGCCATCTTTTGCTCGTTATTTATAACGGCAACAGGTAGACGCTTCAGATATTCACAAAATATTTATTTGTTTATTCATCGCTTTAAAAATAAATAATTAAATCAAAATTAAATAAATATTAATGGCGGTGGTACTAAGAACATGTTTTTCGTTGCAGGTTTTGCCCGATAGTCTAATGTTGTATAGATAATGGTACGGGACCCTTCATGTGCGAGTCCGACTAGCACTTGGCCGATTTGTTTTATTTAAATAAAAAAAGCGCTAAGAGCAATAACATACGTATCTTCATTCATATAGGTAGATGTGCGTAAGCATACAGATGAAACACGACTGGGCTCAAAAGCTGCCGGATCAAAATTTCTGATAGTATGCGGGGTGCTTCCGGCAAGCTTCCGGCGAGCGTCAGAATTTTTCTAACAGGGGTTTCTGATAATATGCGGCCGCTCTAAGGAGCTTCGAAGGAACAAAACGTACACGGTCGTAGACAATAGAGTTTTTACTAGGGATGCGACAGTCACATAATAGATGCCGATATCGATTCTGGTATTTTTGTCTATAGTGTAATAAAGTCAGCTTCTGATATGAATATGATGTCTGACAAAAATAATCAATTAATTAATATCTATATGATAATAGGCTATTTCCCTGCGTCAAAATATTATTAATAAAATTAGACCATCAGTTAGACAATTAAAAAATATTGGACTCGTATTTTTTCTTTCGCTAATTATACAATAAATGTCACAGATGTCAAAGTTCATGAGTGGGGGCTTGTGACATCACAGGCCACTAAAAAGTGTGCTGGCTAGTGACGTCACACACAATTTTAACGGGCAATATCTTTTTCATTTTTTGTTTGATTGCCAAAAGAAAAAACACGTGTCAAATGTTTTTCGATAATCTAACAAACGGACTAATTATATTTTTTTTAGGAAAATAGCCCATTACGCACGTAACATAAACTTTAGAACAGTTAAAATATAAATGGAGAAGAATGACAATGAAAATAATAGGATATTGCTAAATGTTCTGCATAAGTTCTTAGTTATCTCACAGTCATCGTCACCATCATCAAGTCTTTTTTGGTTTCACTGCTGCAGGCGCACGAACCTCTCTATTTTTAAAGCCATATATTTCATATTGCCAGAGCAGTCAGAGGATTTGGCCTACACTCTCCAAACGGGTTGGAAAAGTATCTTTGATGATTATAAGCTTTGTTTAGCTTGTGTTTCCTAAGTCACCTTCTACTACATCCACGGAATGACTTGGAGTGGACCTATTCTATTCTACCGGGAACCATAAGGCGGTATTAATTAATTTTTACAGTGATATCCTACGATGGCGTACTTATTAACTTGGTTTCATACAAAATTTGAGTCTCACGACGCAAAATTATTTATCTTTTGTATGTCACCGAAATTATGTGACTCACAAACCTCATGTTGTGATTAAAGTATTCTCGAGGAATTATTACTAACAAATAAAAAACTTATTTTGATTCTGATTCGATGGTCATCTGGTAAACTGACCTTTTGCAGAAGAAATTGATAGCTGCCTGCGTGGATATAGGTTATATATATATCATGCTCGCTTCGAAAAAAAATATCGGAATAGAAATAAACCTACGTATTAAGGTAAAAAAAACTTACTATTTTCCAATTTTTATCCAATTTAACCTTATAGTTTCAACGAAATTAAGTAACAAACATACAAACTTACAAAACTTTGCTGTTACAATACATGTGGGATTAATTAAAACAAAAATAATATTTATATTATTTTATTTATTCGAATCCAAAATATTTCATTTCAGGTTTTGAGTTCCAATCGCAATATGTTTAACGACGTTGAAAATTTATTTATTGACTTGCAATGTCTTGCTGTAATATACAATTTATGTTATCCCGCAAATGTAGTGTATTCTATTTCAGCCCGTATCGTGCCGGTGCGTATTCAACATTAATAATACTGTCATCTGTCAAATGTCTGGAACAAATACCGTGATACTTTTTCCACTCTCAATTGCAACGTCGATCCATTACTAGCTTGATGTCCGTGGGAAATCTGTAATCAATCAAATCCAATCGTAAACAACAACGATTTTAAAAATCAACCCTTAAATAAAACTACTCAACCGATTATGATGAAACTTGCATTGTTCCCTAAGTTGGATAATACCTAGTCGAAAATTTTTTGCAGACTGACTTATAGTTTTTAAGATGTGCGCGGAAGAACATACAATCATACAAGTATACATACTTACTCTAATGAAATTGTGTACACATGTTTAGAAGCTGGAATAGACTAACATATTCACAAACTGGCAAATATTACCATGACGTTCTTTTTTTGAAGTCGGTTGAAAAATAAAGCATAACTACAGAATACCGATAGACATGAAAAAATATTTTGCATACTTCATAACGTTCTGAAGGCCTAAAACGGCAATACAATCCGATTGTTGGATGAAAAAATCGAACATGTATTTTCAGCTTAATAGTCGTAAAATATCGATAATCTACAAAGTCGATACAAATTTCACAACACTACTGTCAACATTTTAATTTCAATTTTTGTACAGCAAAATTTCAATTTTATTGCTTTAAAAAAGACGAAAAACGTTTGATATAGACATATTCTTAGATTTTGCAGTTATATTATAAAAAACAACATCTTTTCTGTCAGTGGAAAATGGTGTATAAATACATAAAACATAACCTACCCACTGGTAGGTTATGTTTTATGTATTTATACACCATTTTCCACTTTTCTCTTACAGAAATCAACTCCGAAAACACAAGGTATCACTATACCTTGTGTTTTCGGAGTTGATTTCTGTACGAGCACAGCGTGATTTCCATTGCACCGTAGTCCAGTACATTGTCCATTTAATAAAGTTTTCGGTTTACACTTTCAAACTGGGAAACTATCCTTTTTTTTACGTAAATAAATAATTTTACCACCTCCAACGCAGACGAGCCAGCGTGTTATACGAACGATTTAAGATGAACATAGCAATTGACAATTACCCTTTCAAAACTGTCTTTTCAAATAGGTCGCATAAAGATATCAAGGTAACAAAAATGACATTTGTCAAGTGTGTATTAGCACTTATTGATAAACCTATATTTATTTCTTTCTTACATACTTTAAAAAGAAAGAGATGAATATATAGCTGAAAACTAGGCGGTCTCTATTCTATTTAATACTCTAAGGCGGACCCACAGACCCTTAAGCCCGTAACACACGTTCCGATTTGGCAGGACGCCGACCGTTGGAATCGACCAAATCGGACTGTGTGTAGAGCAGTCTGTCCAACATAATTATTCGGTCGGGAGCTTCGAGCAATACGGAGGCCGTGTTGCTCGAAGGTCGGGAGTGGTTGGCTCTCAGTACATATTCTTATCTATGGTTGGCTCTCCGACGAGGTCCGCTTCCTACCATCTGCCAAATCGGTGCGTGTGGAAGGATGTTCCGACGGTCGATCCGACAAAGTGTTGCCACTATAGCCGATTTTTCTCCACATCGTTGACGACATTTTTTTTTCATTAGGTACAAAGAATATGAATTCTCATAGAAACCGCGTAGTTCTCAGCTATATATTCGTCTCTTTCTTTTTAGAGTATATCAAAAAGAGACAAATATAGGTTTATCAATAAGTGCTAATGATACACTTAAGAAATGTCACTTTTGATATCTTGATGTCTTTATGCGACCAATTTGAAAAGACATTGACAATGTCCTGCAGGCCGATTTGCTAACTCAGTGTACAACGATTTGATTGTCACTTCAGCATCCATTACTGTTTTCATATCATAAATAAAAATAGTCATTCATACCGAAGCCATAATGAATATTGAAGTTACCATGAAAATGATGTACACCGTAGTTGTCATAAGTTAGCAAATAGGCCTGCTGCCCCCCTATTTACTAACTCGGATGACAGGTGTCGATGCCTATCAATCAAGAATTTAGTGTTACAATGCTGTTTTTGTATTTCAAATAAAAAGTTCGAGCAAATAAATAGGCCGGCTGGACTACGGTGCAATGGGAATCACGCTACTCGTATGCTGGTAAAGATATCAACTCCGAAAACACAAGGTTTCACGTGTAGTTTAAGGTCACGTTTCATGTATTTATACACGATTTTCCAGTGATAGACATTGATGTCTTTTATTATATTACTGTAAAATCTAAGGATGTGTCTATATCAAATGTTTTTTGGCTATTTTAAAGCAATAAAACTGAAATATTGTTGTACAAAGATAAAATTAAAATTTTAACACTAGTGTTGTGAAATTTGTATCGACTTTATAGATTATCGATATTTTACGACCATTAAGTTGGGTATACACGTCCGATTTTTCCATCCGACAATCGGACGGTTTTGCCGTTTTAGGCCTTCAGAACGTTGTAAAGTACTATGGTATGCAATTTTTTTTCCTTGTCTGTCGGTATTTTGTGGTTATGCTTTATTTTTCAACCGACTTAAAAAAAAAGAATACATCAATTCGGCATGTAATAAGTAATATTACCCTATTAGTGCAAGGAGATACAACAGAGAGCGCTTTCTCAGTCTGATTGCCTGGAGGATCGGTCCCGTTTATTGGCGTTGGTTGAGAGGGAATCGGGATACTGGCTGCAGGCTCTTCCTTCTGCACATGTCGGCACCCTTTTGGACAATCACTCTTTCACACTTGCCATCGGTCTTCGTTTGGGTGCAAAGATAAACCAGCCTCACGTATGCCGCTGTGGGGCAGCTGTGAACGAATTGGGACATCATGGCCTCTCTTGTTCCAAAAGTGCGGGCCGTATCCCACGACATGCCTCAATTAATGATACTATTAAAAGATCGCTGGCAACTGTGGGCATTCCGTCTGCTTTGGAGCCGAGTGGAATCATACGTACAGATGGCAAGAGGCCAGATGGTGTTACTCTTATTCCATGGAGGCAGGGTAAATGTCTAGTCTGGGATGCCACATGTGTAGACACTCTGGCTCCTTCGCACTTATCGGGAACATCTTCCCAGGGTGGGGCGGCAGCTCGCGCCGCCGAGTCGGGCAAAAGACGGAAATATATAGCTTTACAAGGCAATTTTATTTTCCTTCCCTTCGCAGTGGAGACGTTGGGTCCCTGGGGCCCGGAGGCTAAGATTTTTTATAAGGAAATCACAACTCGTCTTATTGAGGCAACGGGCGACCCTAGAGCTGGTCATTACTTCGCTCAACGCATCAGCATTGCTGTTCAGCGCGGTAATGCTGCCAGTATTTTGGGCACGTTGCCTCAATGTGACGAGTTGGAAGATTTTTTCTAGTACTTATAATTAAAAATTTGTAATATTTTATGAAATTTAAAATATATTACCCACTTTGTGAATATGTTAGTCTTTTACATCTTCTAAACATGTGTACACAATTTCATTAGAGTATGTATACTTGTATGATTGTATGTTCTTCCGCACATATCTTAAAAATCATAAATCAGTTTGCAAAAAATCTTGAACTAGGTATTGTCCAACTTAAGGAACAATTTAAGTTTCATCATAATTGGTTTAGTAGTTATATTTATGTGTTCATTTTTAAATCGTTGTTGTTTACGACTGGATTTGATTGATTACAGATTTCCCACGGACATCAAGGCAAAAATGGATCGACGTTGCAATTGAGAGTGGAATAAGTATCACAGTTTTTTTCCAGACATTTGACAGATGACAGTATAATTATTGTTGAATACGCACGGGCACGGCACGGGCTGAAATAGAATACACTACATCTGCGGGATAACATACATTATATAGTGAAGTTTATTATAGCAAATCTGTGACATTGGAATTGGAAGTAAATCAATAAATATATTTTCACCGTTGTTATACTTATTGCGATTGGAACTCAAAACCTGAAATTAAATATTTTGAATTCGAATAAATTATATTTAAAATATTATTGTTGTATTATTTAATCCCACATTGTATTATAAAAGCAAAGTTTTGTATGTTTGTTACTTAATCTCGTTGAAACTATATGATTGATTTGGATAAAATTTGGCGCATAGAGTTTTTTTTACCTGAATTAATTAATTGATTATTTTTGTCAGGCATCATATGATAAGCTGACTGTATTACACCATAGACAAAAAGACCAGAATCGATATCGGAATCTATTACATGACTGTCGCATCCCTAGTAAAAACTCTATTGTCTACGACCGTGTACGTTTTGTTTCTTCGAAGCTCCTTGCTCCTTCTATGAGAATACATATTCTTTGGATTGTAGATACTATTTGTAGACTTTACGGCCGCCCTATTTACTAACACGGATGACAGGTGTCGATGCCTATCAGTCTAGGATTTTTAAGAGATTTTTAAAAAAGAGATTTTTTAGAGAAAATTTAATTTTACTCAGTACTACAATAATGTAGTCGGGGCTTAGTCGGGGTGGGTTGAGTCGAGCGAGGCCACTTTTTGACATGTAGAGGTGGCAGCAGCTATTTGACATTTGACTGACACTATCTATTTCACTGTCAGTCAGTCTGTCATCAACCGTTGTACAAGGGACAAGGCTTCGAGTGGGCCATTCGACCAAATTTATTGTTACTCAAAAAATTTGTGTGTTTTATAATCAATACCTTTTGATTAGTAGGTATATTTTTTAGCTTTCAAAAATTGTTATGAATAATTTTGCATAAAACTATATTTATCATTCTGTTCGAGGACATAATTCGATCAATAGTATTTCACTTTATTGAAAAATGATCCTTGCCTTGTGCAATTTGCACTGCTCTGCACATTATTTAATTTAGTTTGTAGGTATCTACTGTTAGATTGCTTGGTATGGTATCTACCTATATGCGTGTGTGCGCGTTGTACTTGTGTACGAAATTGATCAAGCTATTTTATTTACAGGGTTTTCGCTTTCGTTACACTTGTTGTTTACAAGATGTTGCAGATGAATTTGCGGCGTCTGACGACAAGGACTTCATTTCATTTGGGATTTAAACGTGAATATTTTTTACTTGTATAGTACCTACACTTTTATAAAATTTTTAATGTTTGTTTTTATTATGTAAGTACATATCTATGACATTTAGGTACCTTAATCCCAACCAATATTATTAATGTAAAAGTGAGTTTCTTTGTTACGCTTTCCTGCCCTATTAATTAAACAGATTATCATGAAATTTTGCATACACATTGTCCGGAGTATGGAGAAGGACATAGGCTAACTTCAATCCTGGAGAAAAGTACTGTTCCCGATGGGATTGACACCAACGCGAGCAGAGCCGCGCGTAACCGCGTTGGTGTCGATCCCTCGGGAACTGCCCCCCTATTTACTAACTCGGATGACAGGTGTCGATGCCTATCAATCTAGAATTTACTGTTACATTGCGGGTTTTGTTTGCTCGAACTTTTAATTGGAAATACAAAAACCGCATTGTAACAGTTAATTCTTGATTGATAGGCATCGACACCTGTCATCAGAGTTAGTAAATAGGCCGGCTGGTCTGTATATAATTAATACTAATTACTAATTTACATGAAAAGGTAAAAAGTGAATTTTTTTGCCACCCTTTCACTCCTTGCTTACTAAATCGAATATTGTATAAACATATTTATAGGTGCATTATACAGAGACCATGAAAACCATTAAATCAGAAAAAAAAATAACAATGGAGTGCACATACCGCCAGCTAAGCATGTGCTGAATTTTTTTCATAGTTAAAAAATCCAGAAAATTATTAAGTATGGATGCATTCTACATTTTTGGCCAGATCTCAGCCCTATTTTGTTATTGTCAGTATATATTTATTTATGATGTATTGGTAAACATAAAAAAAATACCGTTGCATCCAGGAGCCATAAGAAGGTGAACAATTCACCTTTCGTTTGATCCTTGAGTAGTCAATTTATGTATTCATAAAGAAATAATAAATAGATATTATTCCTCATAGTAAATGTCCACAAAGAGTATAAAATTAGTTTGGGCTAGAGCTTTTTATATCCATTCATTATTCATTACATACTTGTAGTATAAATTGGGTGAGAATGCAACTTTGTAGGTGATTTCTTTTAGGTTTGTTCTTCTAAAGTTGAATAATTCCTCAATGCTGAACAATAAACTTAATATTAAAGCATTTGTCCAATTACTTACCTTATCCCAAAAAATAATTAGAATTTATTTCATTTAACTATGTCTTTTTTTTCTAGCATCAAGAGCATTGAGTTCATCTTTAGTAGAGGAGCCCACTAAGCCCTGCATAAAAACTCCAATACCTGGACCCAAAACTCAGCAGCTGATAAAGGAACTTAGTTCTCTTCAGGTAATATCCAAATCTTACTAGGTATGCTTAAAGTATTCCCTACTATAAGTCCTAGTTCAAAAACAAAACTTTTAAATGATACTTTATAGTTTTTTTCATGAATTTCTTATGTATGGCACAAAACAAAACAAAACATTTCTGAAAATGCCCATGTTCTATATTATTATTAATGATGAAAAAAAAACCAGCCAAGTGTGTTTCGGGCCACGCGCAGTGTAGGGTCCCTTAGTTGCACATCATTTTATTAGTTGGTTTACCATAACTCTATGACTTATGAATTCAACTTGCTATGATAGCTTCCTTTTAACTTCATGCTACTGCCCTATTTCATTTTTACATTTCCATAAACATACATTTAGATTACAGGGGTGGGGACATTTGACTCCATCGAATATCAGTACATTGATGCTTAATGTATCTCAAACTGATCCCTAAATCAAAAGATGGTGTTAAGATACCAACAATATTTTTGAAAGACCTATCCAATGACACCTCACATTAAGGAGTCGACGAGAAAAATATTCCCATATGTAACCTGTATATGAGGCACCCTAAAAAAATATATTTTATTTTAACCCTTTTGTTGAAAACGTTAACTGTGTGCTAAGCTATGTCAACAGTGTTACAAAGCTTAAATCTACATTTTCTATAAGCAATGAAAAAAAACCGGCCAAGTGCATGTCGGGCCACGCGCTGTGTAGGGTTCTGTAGTTCTGAATGACAACTTTAAGTTCACACTGTGCACCCTCGCTCCTCACAGTTAAATGACTAAAAACATCTATCAATCAAAATTGTATGAAATTTTACTTTTTCGTGTACATTTGCACTTTGCACTCAGCTCTGATAGTTTTCCTTTCAACTTTGTTATATATCATACTGCTGTAATTTCATTTACAATATCCAATATAACCGTTTAGCTGATAGAGGGGCACACTTACCTGTAACAAAAATTTGCAAACCAAATATTTAAGAAACGGATCCCTAAATCGAAAAATTGTGTTCTCAATCTCACTATATTTTTTAAAGATCTATTTAACAATACCCCACACAATGGGTTAGAGAAAAACTAATATCCTACTTTACTTGTATGGGAGCTACCTTATAAAAATGTTTTTTTTTAAACCACATTTTTGGCATACCGCGGACGGACAGACAGACAGACATGGCGAAACTATAAGGGTTCCTTGTTTACTACGGAACCCTAAAAAGACATGCGGAACTGTCTTTGGGGATTGCTGTTAGAAGTGAAAACAAAGTAACTTGTGGTTCACCCAATAAGTACAAAGTTTTCAGTGACGATGACGCGAGTTCCATATCTTTTGTTCACCCAAAAAGTGCTCAACGCGCCTAAACAAGTTTTACTTCAAAAACGTTTGATTCAAAGACAGAAGCCCTCCCCTCTTCATTTATGTTTATTGAATAGGCAATGAATAAGGATGAGTTAAGGTCAAAGTAATATAGACCTACCATTTACAATTGATTCTTTGTTTGCCTTGGTATAAATGAGGTTGAATAGCAATTGTTTAGTACATTTTGTTTCATAGCCATGTGGATCATTTATAATATACTTATTCAATATTGACACAAATGTTATTTGAATTGCAACTCTCCACATTGTACATGCTGAAGTGTATCAACATCAACTCATTCATACATATAGGCTCTAGAGCTGACCTGCCGTAAAAGTCTCGTCATCAATGAGTTTTCTGGCACGTCTGTCGGCGGGCGGATGTATCACACTAATGGGAACAATTCTCCATACAGGAACTTAACAGTTCCTGTACGGAGACAGACCATCGTCATCAAAAGACTTTACGACATTTTATGATAAATTGGATGTAGTTTTAAAGTTGTTGAGTGCAAATTCAAATAAAAATATTATTATATGTGGGGATTTTAACATAAATGTTTTAAAAAGTACCTCTATCGCATTGGAATTTAGGCATTTTCTCTTAAGCAGCAATCTTAAACTAGAAATTAATGAACCGACTAGGATTATCAGTAAAACGTGTCTAGACAATTTCGCTCACAATTTAAAGGTTAAGTGTCAAGCACATGTTATCGAATTTGGGCTTTCAGACCATACGGCACAGGTATTAGAAATACCGCTTGAAAGAATTGACAAAAATAGTTTTTATCGTATAAAAAAACGAGATATTGGTGATGAAAATTTGAAACTGTTTAAAAAATACATTAGCGAATTTACATTCTCAGATATTTATAACGCAAAAGACCCTAATGAGGCATTTGATAGTTTTCTTGATAACTTCACTATGATATATAACCTTTGCTTTCCGTTCAAAACTGTCACTAAGAAAACTATTAAGAAAACAAAATGGGTGTCGAAGGGGATAAAAATATGTTGTAAGAAGAAAAGGCAACTATTATGGAAATATAGAAAATCACCATCATATGCAAACAAGACATATTTTAGTAATTATTCTAAAAAACTCAAAAAGATTATAAACTTGACTCAGAAAGCTCAAAATACGTATTATATAAATAGTGCTCAAAATAAATCTAAGGCTACATGGCAAATTATAAATAAAAATAATAAAACAAAAAAATACATTACAAAGATAAAAAAAAAAAAATGATGACATAATTACAGATCCAAAAGTTATTGCTAATGCATTTAATTCTCATTTTATTGACCAAATTGAAAAAACATCACAACAACTGTCTAATGAAGTACACTTGCCTTATCATAATCAATCCATGTTTTTACTACCCATAACACAAGATGATGTCGTTAATATAATAAAATCATTAAAAAATAAAAATAGTGTAGGTCCTGATGACATTGCTACGAAAGTTGTCAAATTTGTAGCCACTGATATTGCTATACACTTAAGTCATGTAATAAATTTATGTATTGCCGACGGAGTATATCCAGAAAAGTTAAAATCAACTATAATTAAGCCAATACATAAAAAAGACAACAAACTAAATATGGCCAACTTTAGACCCGTAGCAATAGGTTCCGTATTTTCGAAAATTATAGAAAAATATTTGTCTGAATCAATCTATAACTATTTGATAAAATTTAAGATATTATGTGACGAACAGAAGGGATTTCGAAAAAATATGACTATAAACATGGCTATTTATGACTTACTTAAAATTATAATGCTAAATGTAGATATAAAAAAACCAGTTTGTGCATTATTTACGGATATGACACAAGCTTTTGACTACGTAAATCACAAGAGATTATTAAATAAATTATACGCCTATGGAATAAGAGGCAATGTCCTTAAACTCATAAATTCATTCTTAGATAATCGAAAACAGATTGTGGAAATAACAGAAAATAAACAAATTTGGAGTGCCTCAAGGTAGTGTTTTGGGGACTCTTTTGTTTATCATATATATTAATGATTTGCCTAAAAATGTGCGTCAGCATATGGTCCTATTTGCGGATGACAGCACTGCAGTGATAGAGTGTGATAATGAAAATAATTATGAAAGGGACATAAATGATACTTTACGTGATATAATACAATGGCTTGAATTGAATAATTTGAAAATTAATCTTAATAAAACAAAAATTTTGCATTTCTACCAAAAAATCAAAAATCCTACTGTTGAAATTAATTATAAAAATCAAAAAATTGACGAAGTTGTTACTACAAATTTTCTCGGACTGTCTATAGATAATAACTTAAAGTGGAAATCACAATCGGAAAAAATATGTAATAAGCTATGTAGGGCAGCTTATGCTCTATATCAACTGTCTAAAAAAGTTAATATAGAAACTGTTTTAGTCGCTTATCATGGTCTCGTGACGCCCACTTTACGATATGGTGTAATTTTTTGGGGAAACGCTAGTGAAAAAGAGAGAATTTTTAAATCCCAAAAACGATGTTTGAGGTAAATGTGTGGGCTTAGAACTACTGACAGTTGCGTGCCAGTTTTCAAGTCCCTTAAGCTGTTAACTTTACCATGCATCTACATATTTGAGGTATGCATTTTTGTAAAATCAAACCCCCATCTATTTCTAAAATTGTCTGATACAAGAAAGAAGGTAGATCGAATAAGATCTCAATATAAAATGAAGCTAGCCATCGGTTTTGCCAATACTGCTCTCATGACCAAAAGTTTGATGGGTATGGCACCAATTATTTTTAACAAGCTGCCAGATCCTTTAAAGGAACTGGGACTACTTTCACTCAAAAATGAACTGAAATTGTTATTGATTAAGAAATGTTATTATAATATAGACGATTATTTAAATGATAAATTTTGACTAATGGTAATATATTTTTCAATTTAATATTAATTCCAATAAATTTTAATAATGTGCATGCATGTAAGTAAAAGTTGCAAGATTCTGTAAATTATAAATAACCTATTATTAAATAACTATTGTACGTCCACATGGGCAGGGCACAGTGACACTATTTGATGTATTATGTTAACCTTTTACCTGTGTTACACAATAAAGAAGATTTGAGTTTGAGTTTGAGTTTAACAGTTGGCCTGGAGGAAAGTTCAGTTGGACCTTGGAGAATATGTCCAGTTTTTTCGAAGCAGTCTATAAGCCCTGGACTCAATATATCTACTAAAGTTGAGGTTGAAAGAAAGGCCAATAATAATAATAATAATAGTGAGGCACTAGGCGTCTAGTGAGATGCCAAGTGTGCTCCTGGGCAGACACAGCTACTTTATAAGATGCAGGTCCGTCCACACATGGAGAGATGTTTCCTCTGGGCATGTGCATTATTGATAAATTTTTCAGTTAAAAAACAGACTTCAACCAAACTATTGAACCAATTTTCTTGAATTTTAAAGTTGACTATTAGGTCGGAGAAGGACATAGGCTAACTATAGTACTGCTCCCGAGGGATCCCCTCGCAAGCGGAGTACTAAGAGACGGATACTAATAAATATGTTTTTAAAATATTTAAATCTTGTGTTGCAGCAAGCAAGCACTGTACAGCTTTTTGCCGATTATGACAAGAGTTTCGGCAATTATTTCGTCGATGCTGATGGTAACCAGTTTTTGGATGCGTTTACTCAAATATCTTCAGTTCCCATTGGATATAATCACCCTGAATTGTTGAAAGCGTTTGAAGATCCACACAACCTTGTAAGTAAATGTTTAATGGTACTATTTTATTGATATAAGTACCACGTGCCATGTTGACTAGAGTCAGTTGATAGTTGATAAGAGCTGTTTGTAAATGTAAGTATTAAGATTACAGAGTTCTGAGGTAAGATCATATTTGAATTGTGCTACACTGACTGAAGATGTTCTATTTAAAATACGTCGGACCAGGACAGAACGGTTTATTCCACTTTGATCACCCAGGTGATATCACCTGGGTGATCAAAGGCGACTTTTTAGTGTACTTTGTTCACCTCGGAATCATATCACCTAGGTGATCAACGGCGACCCTTTTTTCCCACGCTAGTGGAAATAGATTACCTACATAAAATTCCAAAGATATTTTGTATGTTTTCAAATAAAGGTCATTTATATAATCCTTCCTTGCTCCCTAACTAATATTATAAATGCGAAAGTGAGTTTGTTTGTTACGCCGCCGTTGATCACCTAGGTGATATGATTCCGAGGTGAACAAAGTACACTAAAAAACCCGGATCTCTAAAAAGAAACTCGGGACGTGATATCTAAAAGAAAAGAAACGAGGAGTTGTCTTATCCTACACAACAACTAGAGTACAGACACCTATGTCGCACAGTTTAGGACGCGACAAATCATATATGTATGTACCTAGGTACATAGAAGGTATTTGACCTGATATAGCAAAACAAGCGCCAAAATATAAAACTGCAGCCCTTTTTGAGAAAATTCGACATATAACAGATAAGTTCACTCCATGATCTTGGATCATAGATGACAAAGAAGACAACCCTCTACTTGATATCGTTCAAGTTGTTAACAGGCGGAAAGACTACTGCAAGGATCTGTACAAAGATGACCTACTTAATGATGACAGGAAAGTTTGAGAGCGAGCCTGATGAACTAGTTTAAATGCTTCAAAGAAGCCTAATAACAACAAATTACCAGAAGAAGATCGTATCACTACTTTATGCATAGAAAGCGTGTGGACGTTTTTGAAATGTGCTGTTGGCGGAAGAAATTGCGAATCCCATGGATTGCTCGATGCACTTATTTCCACAATTTTCTTTACTTACATTCTCCAGTACTTGGGCACGTTGCTCGCAAAACACTTGGCAATGTAGAAAGACTAATTGTCAGAGCCAAAATATACATAGAGGGAAAATACTACGTAGGAAAAGTCCAACTAAGTGATTATAATGCTCTTTGAGTCCAACTAGATGGTCAGACCAAATGAATCAACAACTGGGGACATCTATCACAAAGCAGTTCGATATGCAGAGGACCGAGGTAAAGGGTGAGAACTAGTCCATAGCTATGTTCAGAAAGACCACGATCCTCATCAATGATAATGATAATGGATCAGAGAGCGTTATATGGTAAAATGAATAAATTGAGGTTTGTGGTTTTTGAGATATATCTTTATAAAATCGATACAAATTTTCGACTGAAGAAGATTACCAGTGTTGATTTCTAAAACTTGTTTTTAGTACCTAATTTAATATCATATTGCTTTATTATAAGTACTTTTTAATAATATAATAATAAATAATTTATTCGTTAATCATTGTACAATATAATTTACATAGTTTCTTAATCTATGGCATATTAGGTATTTAAATACAGTGCGTACTGAGCGCCTGAACTAGGTAGTCCTGTGTTTCAGGCTTAGGTTTCAGGCGTCAAGGGCAGTTTAATAATAAAAATAATCAAATTTCTTAAACAGGTATTAGTTCACTAAGAATAATGTAATACAAAACTATTGTTAGCTAAATTTATGTCTTATTATACTACTTAACCCTATTTACTTTAATACTGTCAATAACTCCTCTGTCTCATCGTAGGACAAATTTTGGAGGACCTTCTTTAAAACTTGCCTACAATGGTTATAATTCAAAGAATAAATATTTATTCTTGCATTTATCCTATTATATAGAAGCGGTCCCAAGAACAAATTAAATTTGCCTGTATATTTGTGGGTTGTAGCTATTCTTTCAGTGCATACAATATCTTTCCGTCTTTTATTAAGAACTTCAGTGCTGTAGGGAAGTGCTGCATGCTGTTTTAATATTGTGCTCAAAATAAATAGCTGGCGGACTGTTAGTACTTCGCATGATTTATATAGGAGGTTAGTGGGAAATAGGAAAGATCGAAAAGTTGCTACCTTGAGAATCGCTCTCTGAGCTCTCTCGATGGGCAATAACAATGCTTTACTCCCTCCGCCCCATGATGTTATGCAGTATGTTAGTATTGACTGACAAAGGGCATAGTAGACCTGTTTAATTAACTTTGGATCAGCAATATATCTAATTTTTTTGAACACAAAAATCAATTTGCGTAGTCGCTTAATTAGTTCTTCGCTATGCTGTTTAAAGGACAGATTCTCATCTATTATAATACCCAGGTATTTTATTTTATCAGTAATTTTTATATCCGGGCATGTACATTTGCTGTATTTATCATTAGGGTCCTTACAATAATGGGCATAAAGCAACGGGCTAGGTAGGGATGCAGTACGTCTTTTGCGCATCGAGAAAGTAACAAATTTGGATTTATCTGCATTTAATGTGAGTAAATTGTATTGAAGCCATTTATTCACTTTGTTGAATCCATGTTGCGCACGCTCGTACGCTTCTGGTTCTGATTCAGCAGAAAAAAGGAGCGCAGTGTCGTCTGCGTATGATATAATCAAGCCGTGTTCTAGTTTTATGTTACAAATATCATTTATATAAATTAGGAACAATGTACTTCCTAATATACTTCCTTGTGGAATACCAAAGGAAGTGTTTTCAAGGTCATCACTTAGAACACCGCCGATCTTTACACATTGAGAACCTTCCTTTAAATAGCTTTTGAGAAGCTCCAGCTGTACAACTCTTACTCCTATATTTTCAAGCTTGCTCAATAATTTCGGAATAAAAACCGTATCATAGGCTTTGACCAGGTCAAGGAAGATTCCCACTGTGTATTTACCCTTATCAAGTTCTTGTGCTATATAATCAGTCAGATGATGTACAGCATCGGCTGTCGATCTTTTTGCTCTAAATCCAAACTGTGTATTTGACAAAAGCGAATTATCTTCCAAATATTTCATCAACCTGTTATTAATAATTTTCTCAAGTATTTTTGACATTGCAGGGAGTAAGGAAATAGGTCTGTAATTAGTTACTTGCTCTTTTCCTCCAGACTTATATACAGGGACAACCACTGCTTTTTTGAGGCATTTAGGGAAAATACCTGTCGATAAACATTTTTGAAAGATGTTAGTCAGTGGCGGTACTAGTATGTGCCTGTATTTTTTAATGATCTTATTTGATACGTGATCCCAGCCCACTGCAGAGTTGTCTTTTAAATTCATTATTATTGACTCAACCTCTCCTTCGTCGGTGTCCAGTAGCACAAAAGATGATAAGGTAGTTCTACACGGGAAAGGTGGGCTAGTGGGGAGCTGTGTGCGTCCTTGCATTTGCTGTGCAAGCCGTTTACCAACATTCAAAAAGAAATCATTGACTATGTTAGCAGATGCTACTTGTGATGAGTGAGCGCACAATAAACTCAAAGGTGATTCGTTTTGTTTCGTGGTATAAGTCATGTCCTTAATATGCTGCCAGATCATTTTAGTATTCGACCCAGCCTTTTCCAGCTTTAATTTGTCATGGTTTATTTTAACTTTTCTTAACAGATCATTGCAAAAATTTCGGTATCTTTTGTATGATACCTGTAGTATTAAGTTATCAGGGTCACGTTTACATTTTAAGTGAAGTTGATCCCTGTGTTTCATACAGCGGATGAGACCAGATGTGATCCAAGGTTTTAAGCTATAATTTTTATTTCGCAATCGTGTTATACTGGTGTTTAAGTATTGCATTTTTTACATTGTCGATCAAGTATTGCATAGAAAATTGCGGATCATCAGAATTGTAAACTGGGTCAAAGTCGATGTCGCGTAAATCATCTTCAAGTTTATTCATATTTAATATAGAGACTATGCGCGTGTCTTCTAACTTAGGTAATTGGCAACTCAGGGTTAGTAGGGCAGCATTATGATTGGTTATAGTAGAATTGATGACAAATACATATGACGGATATTGCGATTTTAGCATGATGTGGTCAAGGCAAGACCCGCTTGCTTGTCGGGTGATAAAAGAGTGCGTTGGAAATAATCCATGAAATGAGCAGAGGTTGAGATAATGCAGAGCATCCTCTTTTACGTCTTGCTGTCCTTGTAAGATGTTTATATTAATGTCTCCAATTAATATTAAGTTTTTATAAGAAGCTAGGTTTTGTAAGGTGTCATTTAGTGATTCTATAAACTTGTACTTATCTTTGAAGCAGGGAGGCCTATATATTGCTAGTATGGCAACATCTGAACCTATTTTTATTAATAGTCTGTTGCAATCTTGCATATTTGGCTCCTCGATAGATACATTAATACTACTTTTTGTATAGACTACTACCCCATCATTTTGATTGTATATTGTATTGCTTCTGTACATATTATATCCCGGTATTAGTGGTATGTCATATGATAAAGCAAGCCTACATTCCGTTAAAACAATGACGTCGGCATTTGATTAATTTTAGAGATCCTTGGTGAATCGTCCAGCACTCGGCGTGTTTCCTGCCAAGGACTGGCCTGAAAAGTTGAGGAATGTTTTAATGGCAGTTGCACCAAAAGGACTCAGTCACATTTCGACCATGATGTGTGGTTCGTGTTCCAATGAAAACGCATACAAAGCTGTTTTTATGTGGTATCGCACAAAAGAAAGAGGAGGAAAGCTTGACTTTACACCTGAAGAGCTAAGTTCTTGTATGTTAAATCAATCGCCGGGATCACCAAATTTGAGTATCATGTCTTTTCAGGTAATTAGCAATACAACATTACTTGCTTGTACTTGTTTTATATTAGTATATTTACATTCATATCAAATATGTAAACTTCGGAATCAAAAGTAGATCATTATTTTAACACATTTTATTAGCTTCACTTGTAGGTATGTAAGAAAATCTTGGAATCCTAATTTGACCCACTTCCCGGTCTTCGATTAGGATGAAATTTGCACACGTTCTTGAATTCTGATGACAATACATGACTAGCGTGCTAAAAGCGTGTTTTTTAGTTTTTTAAACTAATATAAATTATTTTAGGGAAGTTTCCATGGCCGTACATTTGGCGCCCTATCAACTACGAGGTCCAAGCCCATACATAAATTGGATTGCCCGGCGTTTCCGTGGCCTGTTACTCCGTTTCCTAGATATAGATACCCTCTTTCACAATTTCAACGGGAAAACCAGCAAGAAGACGAGAAGTATAACAGTTTTTATGCATAATAAGTGAAAATAACTTCTTTCTTTCGATTTTCCATTTAACGTTTTATTTTTATATTTTCTTTTCAGACTAAACTTTTCGTTCGATTATTTTTAAACAACGCTTGGAAGTCCGTATTCACTAGCCAACTATTATTTTGAAGCAGTTGAAGCATGACTGCAGTGACTGGTGCAGTAGTATTTCTTTATTGCATGATAGGCTTGTATTGCACTGTGTTGTATTGCACTAATGCTTCTATTGCAACCTTGTGCTGTTCGTTACTTGTACATATTAGTTACTTCTATTGAATATAATGTTTGCGGGTATAAGATAAAACTACCTATTTTTAGCCATAAGAAATCTATAATAGGCAAGCTGAGTGTTTCTTTTTGTGACGCCTCTCTGCGGCCACGATATTGCCCGCGCACACGCACGCTTCGCTTCTATGTAATGTAAAAGAAAGCTTTGTTTAGGTAGATATATATGTCGCAGTCATCTGGTTGAAAATGCTATTTGATTGAACGACTAGCGCGTTCATTGAATGACTAGGCCGAACGTTGATTGAACAAGCGTCGCTCAACGTCCAACTAGTTAGCGGATTGTAACATAGCCCTTTGAACAGAGCGGACATAAAATCAGCCAGGTGATTCAAATTTAGTTCATTTTTTCCCCACTGCGGCGCTAGTAGTCACCAATACAAATATGGCGTCAAACAGCTCGCAGAGATGGCACGGTGTTGATATTTTTTTCGATTAAATTTACTTAAAAGTGCGATATTTGTAATAAAATAGTATGGCATCATAGATTTACCAGTTATTACACCGCCGCCGGCTACTCCGGCTAAAATTCCAAAAACGTGAGATTAAATACAGCTTTGGAAATCATGCTACCACCAAATATTATAAAGTCGGCTAAGATTCAACGACTTCGCTAAATGACGTTCATTCAGTCAAGATGTTGTACGTTACATTCAACGACTTGACGAGTTGTCCTTTAGTCATTCAATTAAACGTGGTCATTCAATGAACGCGCTAGTCATTCAATCAAATAGCAGATTTAACCAGATGGCTGCGACATATATAAGTCAAGTAGAACTAAGAAGTTATCTTTCATGTGAGTCAGTAAAAACAAAGAACATATGTAGAATGAAACACTGCTTCTCTACCCGCCCAAATCGTTAAAGCCGATCGAGGGAATGTGTGAAAATCTAAGTAATCATGTTAATAGGCGTTATCTATAATTTTTTTTTAACTATTTTGATTGCATTGTCCACCTATTTTCAGTATTTATTTAAACTATTACCAAAATAAAAATGTTATAATTGGCGGTTTAAATGCTATTTTTTTCCTTATGGTTATAAGGAAAAAAAATCATAGCGTGTGCGACGCAAAAAGTAATAAGCAATATTATCATTTATATATGCATATAAATCGTAAGTGATAAGGACTTGATAGTATATGTATACTATTGGAATAATATAACCCCATATATCTTTATATATGTATGTAAATAGGGGTTATATATTATTACAAAATATTTGCCTCATGTGCGCCCACTCTGCATATTTGCCCCCTAATTGACATGTCATCGCACCCCCATAGTCTTCTGTCAGACTATGTAATTGTTTGGCAAAAATTCCTTGAACGTCAAATCTGCTATATAGCATGAGTACAGTCCCATGAAGGCTCGCACCTTGTCTCTTGTCACCATCTTGTCCTTGGGGATAGGCCACTTGTGTACTGCTTTAACTGTATCAGGATCAATTTGGATCCCCACGCTGGTGATTACGTGACAGATAATTACTTTATGAGAGTATATTATAAAGTCAAAGTTTATTCTCAAACAGATCGCCTATGACATGTATTCTGGGGTATTTGCTCATTTCTTCCATCGACTAACGATCAGCGATGGAAGTATGTATTAGGCAGCTGTTTAATTCTGTTTTTCCTTTACTTAACCCAGCACGAAAGAGTCAAAAGTACTTCAGTAGTTTCATTTTTGTATTTAGTATTTTAGATAATTTTGGAGGGAACTAGGCTAGCCTTGTCTGTCACACTTTGGAAAGTTCGCGAGAACGAGCGCCAGACTTCGTTGTGTATGCACATGTTTTATAGTAAAGGGATCCCACAATTATTTTGGCTATTATTAAGCATTCATCCTACTCGGCTAGTTTTCTACTATTCAGCATTCCGTCGAGTTTTAACTACAAAATTAATATTCACATTATCTTTTTTTAATGTGGTTGTTTTGTAAAGCTTGCAATCAAACAGTAATGCTTTTCAAGGTATCTACCTAGTACTATACAGTCTGTCACAATCGACAAATAATGCGTGTTGTAAATACGCCTCATCATCATCATAAATACGCCTACTTAGTGCTTATTACTGCATGCACTACAATGATGCGAATCGGAATGTCACTGAATATTCGGTAGTTTAGACTTAGGCCCAGCCAAGATCGTAGCTGCATATTTGGTAATAAAATAAAAACACGAGACAGTCAAAAGCAATCGGGGCGTTTTCATACAAAAGAGACTCATTCATTATACTATTATCATCTACCTCGTATAGCCCGTGATTCGATTTATACAATATAACGCATAGGTGTATGTCTTTTACACTTGTATATGTGTACCTTTCAACTTAATCATACCAGCAAAATCACAAAATTCTAAGTAATCGACTGTGGCAGACGCACAGAAACACAAATAATCCTATTCGTATATTGTTTGGTTTTGTTGCTTTTTGTAACAAAAATACAATTGTTTTGATCGTAGTTTATAACGTTTTTATTATTATTTAATACCGGAGGAGGAGTCTAAGATACTCTTTATATGGTGCATGAATGTTTATTTGTATAGGAACATAAAATAGTTTTTGTAAATACACAACACAAGTCACAATGCAAAAAAGACCTCTCCTCTTGAACGTTTTGCTTAAGTTCTGCTAAGCAAATTAAAGAAAACACTTAGTTTATTTGTTTAGGTGTCTGGAGCAGGCAGAGGATACAATCGAGAAATATAAGAAATCTGGAAACCCCGTAGCAGGGATCATAGTGGAACCAATCCAATCTGAAGGGGGAGATTACGAAGCTTCACCAGCATTCTTTCAAAAACTTCAAAAAATATGTAAAGAGGTAAGCATAATTTCGACTAGGTTTTAAGAAATATTCTTAGGCAAATTCTGAGCGTCATCTAGAAAATAAATATAATAATAATACTGAAATAACAACACTCATGAACTCGGACATACAAATAATAATAGAATATCTAGACACGCGGCATCGTGTAAGCCAAGTTCAAGCAAAGGAACTGGCTAGCCAGCGCCGAGTGTAATATTACACGAACCTCTTGGAGCCACTTTTGACCCTTCTAAAACTCAAAACCTCTTTAACGTAAACACATAAAACTACGTGTGTTTAATTATATCCTTAAGGACGTCTAGAAGCAAGCTCAAACGGTTATAAAGATATGAAGGTCAAAAAGTCGTAAATTTTACCACTGACTGACTGACATATAGTAACTAAATCTAACCTACTTCCAGATGACCTAGAAGGATGAAATTTGAAATCCAGCTCGGTAATTGCGTAATGTAAAATACTTGTAATACGCGCTTAACAACCGGCCAACGATGTGTCGTCCGCGGCACCACATAATTATACACAGAACAGAAGTAAATCTACATATCTTAACAAAAAGTAATGATATCCCACCAAAACATAAATGTAAAAAAGGAGAGCGAAGTTCACTACAAAAATTATGCTTGGCAGTGGGCTTCCCCGCAAAAAGAATGGAGATGTAAATGAGTGCCAAGTTCTATGCAAAATCCAAATATGTATTTATCGGGACATCCTTTTTTATCACAATGAAAAAAAAATGTGGACAATCCGTCTCAGTCGCTTTGTATGTTTAATCTGTGGTTTCACAACAATATAAAAATGTACCTACGTATATCTATAAGTACTCATGAATAAACCTTTACAGAAAGGAGTTGCTCTCATCATAGATGAAGTGCAGACAGGATGTGGACCGACGGGCAAAATGTGGTGCTATGAACATTTCGACCTCACAAGTCCGCCAGACGTGGTGACATTCAGCAAGAAAATGCTGACAGGCGGATTCTATTTTAATGACGAGTTCCAGTAAGTATTATTATTGTAACGTGTCAAGGGTAAGAGATTTATTTCAGTTTCAGTTCCATGTGTGAGGTGAGGAGCCTTCCCTTGATCTTGTTTTTTTTTATTTCCATATAAAAATCATAAAGCGGTTCACAGAATACACCTTCCTACCAAATTTCAACTGTGTGGCCTCAATAGTTTCCGAATAAAATGGCTGTGAAAGATGGTCAGACACACGGACATGACGAATCTATAAGGGATCCGTTTTTTGCCATTCGGCTACGGACGGAACCCTGTAAAATACTAAAGTAATTTACAATTTCAGGGTTCCTCATGGCTACCGAATTTTTAACACATGGATGGGTGACCCAGGAAAATTGATTCTGTTGGAACGAGTACTGAATGTCATTAAACGAGACAATTTGCTCCGTCTCGTAAACGAATCCGGAAAAATCTTAAAGGATGGCTTGCATGAACTTGAGAGCGAATACAGTAACATTATCAACAGTGTCCGGGGGCGTGGCACTTTCTTGGCATTTAACGCTTGTAATACTGAAACCAGAGACAAAATTAATAATAACCTGAAGAAAAATGGTAAGACTTTTAAGTATTTTCAATATAGTCTGTCCGGGTAAATGGTTTGCAGTACAAGAGAATTTGGAAAGTAAATGAAAAATTATTTAATTTGGAAAATATTTTTTACTAGCTGTGCCCGGTTTACATATTTCAAATAAAATTTGTCATTCATATGGAAGCCGTAATGAATATTGAAGTAACTATCAAAACGACGTACACCATAGTTCCCAAAAGTTAGCAAATAGGGCTTGCTGTTCATCGTGTAACTGCACTACTATTGTCAATAAATAAATGTATATGATCGATTTTAGGCGTACTTGGAGGCGCTTGCGGCGAAGAGGCGATACGACTGCGTACAGCTTTAATCTTCGAACCAAAACATGCCCATATTTATTTGGACTGCTTGAGGAAAACATTAAAGGAGTTGTAAGCTTTAATGCTAAACAACTTTCTAGTTTCTATTAGATGATTAAGTAGTATTTTTTTTTCAACGTAGTATTTCTTTTTCTTCTAAATGAAATCTTTTATTCTTTTCGTTTTGTATTTATTGTTTATTATTTTGTATTCATGTTTATCGATCTGTCAAATAAAGTAAGCATAAAGTTATAATCATTTAAAAATTGTGAACCCAAGCATCATAGTACAGCTTGGTACAATGTTTATTGTAGTTAGGTTTCAAAGTTATCTTAACAGTTGATACACTTAAGTTAAAATATATCAAGGTTGTTCATAGATACACATCCAGTACGGGTGCAGTGGTCATATTTGGAAGTAAGGTTATTGTAGTAAGCGTATGTAATATTTTTATTGTATAAACGTAGAACTGGGAGAAAAGATAAGAAAAAGCCGCTTATCCCGCGCAGACCTTAGAAGACGGCCGAAGGAATAGGTAACAATTCGAGAAATCATGTCAATAGGCGAAGCGGCTAGCAACCTTTCGCGATTTTGCTTCCGTCTTCCACCTATACGTCTACTGACACGCTTAACATGGCTTTTGGGTCTTGCCTTAGCCTCTGTCTATCCCTTACGGGATAAAGACAGATAGTATGTATGTTTATAGAAAGAATTGGAAACACTGTTTCTTACTTGTTTCTAGGACTGAAAACTTTGTTGGTCTGTAAAAACTTAAGTTGCATACTTACCTATTGAAACGAAAATTAGTGCAGATATTTTTTGTTATTTAAAAAGCTGATTGAGGCTAAATGAATTTCGTTGATGTCTAGCTAATAGAGGTATCACTAGTATTATAAATATTAAAATATACCAAACTACATGCCTCGAAACTATGTCTTCCAAATAAATGTATTAATGTTACTTCCGAAGTGGTGTTTCATTTTCAGTATTGACGTCCCTATACGAATAGTAAAAAAATGTGCCCTTTCTGACACAGACACATACTCTTATTGGATAAACGGTTCTTGGCGGGAATTTTAGCGGACTACACGGTGTCTGTTTAGGATTGTTTCGCAAATTGATTTTAGTGGACTTTTTAATGTGAAATTGGTGTTATTTTGTGTTATAAATGCCCATATTTAAGAACAATGAGTAGAATAACTAAAATAGACTGTCATTGTCTGCGGGCTGTTGGTTGTCCGCCTTGCTGCGCCGTCAATGATGAAACCAGTGGATTCGCGAAGAGTTGTCGCCAGGGGCTCCGTGAAAACAACGAAATGAATTACACCTTCATTTCGTTGACAACAATCAAGAATAACTTTCCAACTGACAAATAAATGAAGAAAGGCTCAAAAGGACTTGTATCCAGGGCCGTAAAACAATATTTAAAAAAAATATTGGATAAACATATTTTAATCGTCCTATTGTGTATCCCTTTCTCGAAATGCCCTTTATCACAATTTCCCGCGTTTTAATCTTATCAGAATTGTTGTGATTATGAACACGCATTATTTGTTGTGCGTGTTATGTACCTATGTTGGACAATGACATAACTATACAGTGTGTAAATTGACCGTGGGGGGTGACGCAGCCCGTCAAATATGCTACTTTTCCGTTGGGATTTATGTTGAGAATTTAAATATAATTATTTTTAACAAAAAAGTAAAACCGACTTCAACCCTATACGTAAATGTACTAAACTTAAAATTAGGTTTAGTGGGTGTGGTAGTTCCATCAAAATAGAGGAACAACGTCGTCTTCATTCAACTAGTCTTGATTCAAAATTAAACCAAACGGCATACTTCTACAATTTTTTTTTTGGTTTTTGCAGATTCTTTCTAAAAGCACTGGATACATTTCGATAAAAATATTATAGGACCACCTTTTAAGTTGAGTCAAAACAGGAGTAACGTTCTCATCATCATCGTCATTCATTTTTGATACGCTATGCATTTAAGGGTTAATTCGCGTAAGAATAAAATACAAATAAGTTTAAACCGAACGGCATACTCTTACAATTTTTTTGGGTTTTTGTTTATTTTTTCACAAAGTGCTGTATAGATTGTGACAAAAAATTTATGGTACCTACCACCTCTGGAGTATTACCTATCAAACAAAAAAAGAATCACTAAAATCGATCCATAATTGACTGAGTAATCGCGTAACATACATACAAACAAAGAAACATACAGACGAATTAGAACCTCCTCCTTTTTTGACGTCGATAAAAAAAATAATTTTATATAAGGGGTAGTGTTCAGCCCGGGCAATTAGTATGGGAAAGTTAAAAATAAAGTTCGATTTCCCAGGTGTCCCATAGGAAAAATTGTATTGATTGGTCAATTTACACACTAAATAGAGTGTTACATTAAACTGTAATTTTGTCCTCCCCGTTGCGTTCTCAACTTTGATGCGTTGGAGACCGGAATCCGCTATTAGATATATTATGACACCATTTATGCTGAGGTACAATTTGGTGAAAGTTGTTACGGCTGCCTCTCATGATGGCTTCAGAGGCCGTCAAAGCGTCAAAGGCTAGATGTAAGTAGGGGTATATTGATATATATAATATACAGATCATAGATTTAATATAAATGTTATACGGCACATGAAGTGCGGGAATTGCTAGTCTTTCAAAAGATTGGCTGAGGAAAGATGAGTTTATGAACCTCGATGTAATTTTTAAAGACTTATCTTAGGAAAGCTTTTTAGGGTTCCGTAGTAAACAAGGAACCCTTATAGTTTCGCCATGTCTGTCTGTCTGTCCGTCCGCGGTTTTACGCAGAGACTATAAGTACTAGAAAGCTGTAATTTGGTATGGGTATGTATATCAATCATGACAAAAAAGTGGTAGAAAAAATCTCGAAAAAAAATTTTTTTTTAGGGTAGCTCCCATACGAGTCAAGTGGAGGAGTATTTTTTTTTCTTTATTTACCCATTGTGTGGGGTATCGTTAAATAGGTCTTTAAAAAAATTTGTGAAGTTGAGAACACCACTTTTCGATTTAGGCATCCGTTTCCGAAATATTTGAAATATTTGGTTTTAAAGTGCGAATTTTTGTTAAGAGGTAAGTGTCCCCCCCCCCCCACTATCTGCTAAACGATTATATATAGATACGTGAAAAAAAAATATTGAAGTAGTATATATACTGAAGTTGAAAGGAAAACTATCAGAGCTGAGTTCTAAGTACAAACTAAAAAGTTATAGGCAACCAACTTATAAAATGTACTCGAAAATGTAAAATTTCATACAATTTTCATTGTTAGATGTTTTTGGTCGTTAAACTGTGAGGTGCGAATATGAACAGTGTGAACTCAAGTAGTCATTCGCAACTACGGAACCCTACACTGCGCGTGGCCCGACACGCACTTGGCCGGTGTTTTTTTTATTGTTTCCATTCCATTTATAGAGAAGAGTAGCCCTTATTATTTTTATACAAAATTATAAAGCGGTTCACAGAATACCAAGTTTCAATAGTGTTGACCATAAATAATTAAATTGTCGTTATAGATTCGGAATAATGTGGCTTATTGTCATAGGACAGATAGTCATGACGAATCTTTAAAGGTTCCGTTATTTGTCATTCCGCAACGGAACCCTAAAAAATCCATGTATCATAGATTTTTCGGGGTGTAGATCTTGTGAATGGCATCAGTTTTGGAATTTCAGATGCGGGTACTCCCTGCGCACATACTCGTAGGGTTGCCAGGTCTTGAAAGTGAACAGCCGGACAGAGCCGCCAGTTAAGCCGGACATTTGGGTTAAAAGGCCCGGAGTCCCTTTATATTTTATTCGTCGTAGTAAACGTAACACGACATTTTTGATGTAAATTAGGCAGGGGTTTGTTACTATAAAATTTTCATGAATTCATCAATCTTCGTAAATATGGTCAAATTTAAAAAGCCTAACCAAAGCCGGACAGGCCGGACTCCGATTGATTCGGCCGGACATGCAACCAAAGAGCCTTACTGTGTCCGGCTTTATCCGGACGCCTGGCAACCCTATGTGCACATCAGTCAGACTATTTATTGGTAGATACATCGCCGTGTGTTTCCCGGCAGAGTAGAATAGGACCACTCCAAGTCATCCCGTGGATGTCGTAAAAGGCGACTAAGGAAACACAAGCTAAACAAAGCTTATTAACATCAAAGAGACCTCTCCAATCCGTCTGGCCAGCGTGGAGAGTGTAGGCCAAATCCTCTGACTGCTCAGGCTAGTATATGCCTCTGGTAGTGCAGAGAGGGTCGTGCTCCTGCAGTGGAGACTAGAAAGACCTGATGATGATGATGATGACACGCTACTAATCAGTTTCAGTATATTACCCAAGCAAGTACGCACATTACACCGATTTGGTATGGTTGCAGTAGAAAGTCTACAGTGTGCGGGACTCTCATTCATTAGTCGTTATTACTCTGTGTGACAAATCGCGAAATTTTTATAATATTTCTAGAAAATACTTTCTCGTCTTTTGATGTTTGTGGTGTCGCGTAATGTTACTTTCATCGTAAGATGTGAAGAGAGTGATAGAATTTTTATTTCATCAGTCTAAATACCGTTTCACTGGCCTCAATCACGCGAGAACAAGTAGACAAATTCAATCACAATTCTCTCGCTTTTATAAAGATATGGACGACGGACAAAAAGGAGATACATACCTGCTTACGTACATTTCCGTATAGAGTGCCATGCCAATTGGGACCCCATTACCTATACCCATCGGGGTTAGTATAAAAATGAAATAAAATGTGTATGTGTATTTAGTTAATTTATATCTTGTATGGTGGTATGGAATCATTTTGTCGTCACCATTACGTCACAAATATCCGTGGTTTTCTGAAACGTTTT
Source organism: Rhodophaea formosa (assembly GCA_963082605.1). NCBI lineage: Eukaryota > Metazoa > Arthropoda > Insecta > Lepidoptera > Pyralidae > Rhodophaea > Rhodophaea formosa. The sequence goes on from OY720209.1 coordinate 11,930,801, forward strand.
TCTTTTATAGGCCTGTCAATATCGACATCAAACATTGCAAACGCGCATGTATCTAACAGCGATTCTTTTATGCAACGTGGAAGAGACATACCCGTAACAAATCGAACCACGGTCTATACTAGATCATTATATGATAATGAAATTAAAATAACAGCCAAATAACAAAAATAAATTTCTGCATTTCCATACAAAAGTGAGCAGCCGCCCGGGCCATTTGTATTTTAAGTCTACAAGATTTTAATGAATAAAGCTCTGATGCGATGTTTCTGGAGTATAAGAGCACGATCTACTTATTTGGCAAGAGTTTTCCCAAAGGAAGATGCAATAGCGAATCACGGAACCATGGTAGTCATGATACGCCTGAATCGAAACTTCTCTACTTATCTTATTAAATAGCTATAAAGCATGTAAAAAAGAGTTACTACGTAACTTTCTTCCCATGTAAACTTATTGTCGATTGTGATCCTAAGAAATTGCATTTCAGTAGATTCTTGATCGTTTCTGTATAGCAATATAATATTAAAATTACCTACTCTCTCGCATGTATGTTTTTGTTAAGTTTAATTTTAGTTTATTATCATTTTACCACTTTATTATTTTAGGCATTGTATTATTAACGTATGTTTTAATGATATAATGACAGATACATCGTTAGCATAGTGAATAAAGTCATGCTTCATTGCATCTGGCAAGTCATTAATTTATAACAGATATAATAACGGACCCAGTATACTACCTTGTGGAACGCCGACTTTATTATCGATGCTTAAAATTTATTAAGCTCCTTACTGTCATTTACTTTAGTCATTTCTAAATATTGTGTTCTGTTTCCGAAGCAGCTCTCGATCCATTTATTGGCTTTACCCCTTATGCCGCAGATGTCACATTTTTGAAGAAGAATGTTATGAGCAACGAAATCGAAGGCGCTACTCACTCATGTCAAAAATGGCAGCCGTGACTGGTACACGTTTGTCTGTGAGGCTAATATTTTATTTAGAACAAAAGATGCCAATGACGTGGACATTCCATTTTAGAAGGCATTTTGTTACGGTTCAATTCGGTACTTTATATTTAGGAATTGTGTAAGGAGTACGGGCATGCATTTTTCGAATATTTTTGATTATAACCTGATTCAATGATATCGGTCGATAGTTGGTTAAAAGTTATGAACTTCCTTAGTAACTTTTCAACCGACTTTGGTAACCTCCTTTTTTTGGTTTCCGTATGTGATACTGTCAGAATAGGTTGTAGAATCAGAATTACACAGTGTTGTATATGTTAGTCTTTACCAACTTCTAAACACGTGTGCCAAATTTCATAAGTGTATGGTCCGATTTTAATTTTATAGCGGCTCGGAATATCGCGCGAGTCGATGCGCAGTACACAATATCATGTTCTACAGGGCGCGCGCGGGGACGCGGGGCGGGTACTGCGCAGCTCGCAGCTAGTTAGTCGGACTGTATGTATGTTTGTCCGCGCATATCTCAAAAACTATAAGCTGGATGACAATATAATAAAATAATTATTTTTTAGATTGACAGTAAAAGTCAGTAGTTTTTAAGATAGAGTGTTAAGTGTGTTCCAGACATTAGAAAAAAATTAAAGTCGGTTTCCTTCAAAACCTTTAGTCATCAGGAAAAACTCCACTATTTAATGAAATACTGATTAGCTGTGTTAAAACAGGTGCAATTTCGTTTACGCAAGCATTTAATATATATTTGTCTGTATATCATCAACATCATATCCGCATAAATTTGTCGATTTTTTATTTCATACTCATCAACAGGCGTCAAGACAAGAATAACCTGTGGTTTAGCATAACACTAGTTTAATAAGGAATGATATGTTGTTATAGCACTAGGTTGTACTAGGTTAGTTAAGTTGTGTTTACGAATCGGAAATAAAGCAATCTAGGCTAGTATCAAAATTATCAAGTAGGACGGGTAATCTGTGTTAGTAGCTACGGTTAGAGAAAATTGCAGTAGATACTCGTAAAAGTATGTTGACCTATTTAGTACTTGCCTTCCTCGAGCTAAGAGAGTAAGCAACCGAGGAGAGTCGGTCTATTAATTTAATAGTTAAGAATGTAAGTGACGACAACAGCATAGTTTGTAAAAACGTTGTTGGGCAGCACGTAGTACGAATTTTGCGCATAAAAATAATACATATTTCAGTCGCGATCTATTTAAATCATTGGAGTGCGCAAATAGCATTGCCGCCGTGGGCGATACGGAAGGTCGTTTGATACCGATTGCCAATTTATGTTAAAAAGAAATAATAATTCTGTCTTCATTTGACTTTAGATGGTATTTAAAAAGAATGAAAATTAATTATTTAGTGGGTAAGGAGTTTTTGGGGCGAATGTTAGCGGACCTCAGGGTGTTATATTTTATTATAATTTTGCAAATTGATTCTTGTGGACTTCATAACGTATAGAATTGGTGTAGATTTGTGTTATAATGGGTACATATTAGAATCTCTTATTTAAAATGTACTAGCCCAAAATACCGAATTCTAAATACCGTATAATTGAAATGTCAATTATTTAAAACAAAAGGGTTGAATAGCTCAAGCTCGGAACATCACGGAACGGAATACTTAATCCATAAAAATAACTGACTTTAAAAACTCCAAACTTAGCCTAATATAACTGATTTTATAAGTTCAAAATATTCTAGGGCAAATAAAAAACAAGTTGTGTGATAGATAAGATAATCAATCATATTTACATCTAATTATTATCACAAAAACAATAAATCATGAAGCAAATAATGGCTGACGAGCAATTTGTCCCAATCTTTCTTCTTCTTTCTAAAGATTTTAGTCCCCATCGCCTAAACAGCTTCTACGAACCCGTTGTTAAGCTCGTCCACAGAAACGCAATCCTCGAGGCGTTCGAAATTATTTGAGAGTACAAGTTGAAAGTTTTCGTGGTTCTGGATATGGGAAAGAGACGGCCGGAGCGTAGACTTAATCAGGCGAGCTCTCTCACGTCTGAAATTAATTTTCAAGATGCCTCTGACAAGACAAGTAGGTTCATTCATTCTCTTCTCTCTCTTCCGATTTTAATCTTGCTCATCACGGAGACATCGTTGAATATCTCTCTCCTTGTCGACATGATGAAGTATATCTCCTGTTTTACTGGGGCCTGCCTGTGGCCTTGACGAGCTCCGTGGCGCAGCGGTCAACACGCCTGCCTACGACACGGATGGTCCCGGGTTCGATCCCCGGTCAGGTCAAATGGAAAATGATCTTTTTCAGTTTGACCTGGGTCTTGGATGTTTATTTATATAAGTATCTATTATAAAATATAGTATCGTTGAGTTAGTATCCCATAGCACAAGTCTTACTTAAGAACTAACTTTGGGGCTAGCTCAATCTGTGTGATTTGTCCGTATATATTTATATTATATTTATATATTACCTCTTCATCTGAGTATTCTTCGCCTGTCATGTATAGCTATATGACACGCGAAGAATACAGAATCAGTGAGTATCTTTTTGAAACCCAAAGTATAAGGTATATCCCCTGTTACGACGTTGTTAACGAGGGATCTGAAAACAAGAAACCCGACACTATTCTGGTTCCCGCTGATAGAATAGGTTACCAGACTTGTCTGACTACCAGGGTTGTCGTGCACTCTTCCTCTCTTCGGACTTCAGACAACCCACTATGTCCCATTGAAACCTACTCATTTCCTCTTCCACTTCCTCAACCTTCTCGTCAAGCTTCATTATGCGAATGTTTTTGTTACCAGACCCCATAGTCGTCGGGGGTTGTAGCCTGATTAAATCGGGGGTTTCTTAGCACCCCCTGCCCCGTAAATTATTGCACAGCACACACACAAGCTCTCTATTGAAATAGGAAATAAACAATAAGCGTAAATATTGTATATCAAAAATTGAAACAGTGCTATCAGAGAACAGCTACGGATACACATGCTAGTTTTGAGCATGCTCATAAGCATGCTACTAATGAGCATGTTTGTTTACGGTACGCAGCGATAGGTACTCAAAAATACCCTTCCCCCTTCCACCCCCGCCTTAGGTAGCATGGTCAAAAATCGACATACGATTGATTTTTGAGCATGCTACTATGTAGCATGTGTATCCGTAGTTCCGTACCCAAAGCGATATTGGGTTAAGAGTACTTATTACATTTAAATGAGTAAGGGGTACTGTTTTTCTTTATTTTACACTTAAATTCAATAGTGGAAATTAAATATTAAAATTAGTTAAAATATAGTCCTTGAAACCATCACCCCGCGGCAACTGTCCAAAAGGCTGGCCAAAGATTATGCATTCATTGCTATTGAACGTGGCAAATTTTAATTATCCTCTGTACCCGTGCCGTGAACCCGTGATCGAAGTTTGCAACAGTTTTTTCTTTACGTTACCTTTATTTTTGCTTTCATGGTTAGAAAACATAAGGGCCCTTCTATCGTGTACTTATTCTAAGGTAAAAAAATAAAAACTATATAATGGTAACACTCACAGCTTTTTTGACGTTTGATGACAATTTGATGATCAAACGTCAAAAAAGTTTGGAAGTTTGTGGTGCAAGGTGGGTTTGATGCAAGTTTGATATATGGAGATACAATGTGTTGCCATTACAAATTTTACATAATCTGCTGTACCCAAAGACAAATACAATGTTTGTATTTTGTACTGACTGTATACTATCCTTCGAGCAACACGGCCTCCGTACATACTATCCAACCAATCCATACTTCCCACCCACCAAGATTTTGTAAAAAGGTGGTTTTCATTTTAAACTTGTGAGTTCCAGACTCAAATATCAACTTAGTTTTGTTTGTTGGGCCTCGAACGCCATTACCAAATGCAACACGCATTTGCTTGCTTGCATGAGGCGCGGTAATGATGATACATAACTTCATGCTTTGTCTTTATCGTTTTGTTTGTCCCTCTCCATAGATAGACGTTAGTATCGAAACGAAGCCATGTTTTATTGATTTTGCCCTCCTACTTAGATTACGAGAATTTTCCACTTACCACTGACAGTTTTGTCAACAAAGAGTTGTGGCAGGAAAGGAATATTCGTTTCGTGGATGTAAAACGAAATCAACAAGGTGTCATTGGACAAGATCAGTCATCCGTTTCGTGCAGTGCATGTGTGCTCAACATACGTGATAGTGTCATTCTGTGAATAAATTCAAAACAGGGTCCACAATAAATCCGGTTAATGTGATAAGTGTTTGAGAGCAATATTCGTTTTAGACCAAAGTGAAAAATCTGCTGCTACTGTCTGTGTTTGGCACCTCATAATCACCGGAAGAGCAAATGTTATTTTAAGGTTCGTACTCAGGATTAGCAGGGAACGATGTTCATAGTTACAGAAGACAATCTACTCATTACGAAACAGGTGTTTCTATGTTCTGTCGTTGCAATATCGTCACGATATGTGTCATTAACTTAATAGCATTTTGTATGATGAGTAAAACCATAGGTAGTGGAAGTGTAGGCGTAAAATATTCTTGTACGTGAGACTGGATAATAGAAAACAGTACCTACTAATGTAATCCCATGTACAGTTATTTAATTACATTGACTTTTAGTAGTTTTTTTTAAGATTCCACACAGTAACATAAAATTTTGCAAAATATTTAAGTAATTAGTCACAGGTAAATAGCAATGTCAAAATGCTGAATGTGTTAAAAGTTTAGTCTAAATGCTAGTATTGCCTGTACTTTTAGGTTTATAGGTTGGCCTAATTTACGTTCCTACTTCTCCATCATTGTACATTGTTGATTTATAAACCATCTCTTTCAAAATACTTGTCCATCATGCCATACAGTTGTGATAAAAGTAATTGAGCTCTACATGTAAATAAACAGCTATAATTTATTGATTTCAATATGTAAGTATGTTATATATATGGAATTTTGTAGGGTAACACAATTCAAGATGTATCTAAATAATATTAGTTTCAAATATTTTTTTGGGACTGATAAATTCATGATGATGAAATTCATGAAATATAGGTCTATCGCTTAATTGTGTCTTTGACTGATATATGGGAGGCTTACGGGGGGTGTTTTAATGATGGATATTTAGAGATGGTACAGCCAAGGCACTCCTCCCTGGCCGTTCTCATACCTCAAAACTGGTACTCAGTTCAGTGACCTGTAGTTTTTTGATTTCCTTTATCTATGCTATACTGAGGAATATTATAAAATGGCAATGATTTGTTTGTGTGTTTGCATTGAATAGGCTCTAAACGTACTAGACAGGTTTTCAGTACTCTTTTACCCAAGTATGGAAAGCTAATTTATCTGCAGATGACATAGGCTATAATTTATGTGGACGAAGTTGCGGGTTTGATTATGATCATTACATACTTACCTAGTACCTAGTGAATTAGCATACAAGACTGTCTTCTGCTTTTATGGAGTTTCCCATGGGTTCTTAATTTTTTCTTGAATTAGAAAGAAAGCTTTGAGAGGAGAAGCTTTCTTTCTAGAATGCCTATTATCATCTATACATTCCACTCTTGTTAATTCAAACCTGTGACAATTCAAACCTCTCTGTAATTCAAAGTTATCACAATTTCCCTATAAAAACTCTTTATATTTCAAACAAAAATTCATACATTTTTGTGCACTTGGTAATTCTAACGAAAAAATCATTGCTATGTAACAAAACAATGCCTTAATTCGAACTCTAAACACTCGACAATTCAAAGTTGTAGAGAGAAAGATTGCAGAACTTGCAGAGTGAAGCCAAGTACATTTTGAGAAAATTTAAAACTTGTAACATCATATGGTGATGTTTGAGACACGCTTGGTGTTCACTCTGCATGAATTGGTTTGTGTAGTTCAGTTTCAGTTACTGTTTTTTTGACACTTTCATAGTCCTAAAAAGTATAAATACTTATCAACACGTAATATTTCGAAGTAAAATTTCTTTCTCTCAAAAGTTTCGAACACTCGATAATTCATAATATTTTTAAAGTCCCTCGAGTTTCGAATTAACGAGAGTCCATGTACTTATATTTTAAAGAGGAAAGATTCAATAGTTTGTTTGTTTGCATTGAACAGGCTCTGAAACGAATGGACCAATTTTCAAAATTCTTCCAGCTATATAAATCTAATTTCTGTGTGAGTGACATAGGCAACATTATATTTAACACAGACAAATAAACTTGTTAATGATTGGGAAAATTGTTAGTGCCAAACCTAATGGACTGTCAAGGTCTCTATCAACAATGTTGTTTGTTTATTTATTTTTCGTGTGTAAGTGGCTAACATTAAACTCAGATTATTCAAGCTGACTGGAAGCATCTGCATCTTGCAGACAACTGCCATCAATGATGACAGCTGGTACTAACACTTAATGTGCCTATGTAAATATTCTGATATCTATGGTGCCTATCAACTTAACGATAGTAAAGGAAATCAAGAAATCCTATACTACCTATTACACAAGCAATTCTTTTATAAAGAAAATGGTGCCTCCCTATGGTTTTGATAATGTTTAGCATGCAGGCAATGTAAGGACAAAAATACAGGTCTCATCCCTAGGGATCTGTCGAAAGCTAATTATACTGGCACTACCATATTAAATGATTAATACGCTTAATTGCTGAAAAATTAATTGCTGGTGACTGGTTTTATCCCCGTTCTGATCAGATGTTCAAAATCTTATTCAGTTTGGGTCTTGGATCTATCTGTAGCATAATAGTTTTAATATAACTAATACTTATTGAGCAAGTATATATATAGCCTCTGACTCTCCCTGGAGAGTCATAGGCTATATACAAATACAAATGACACATTACACTTAAAAATTACAGCATGCAACAATGAAACAGACACATACATAAGAACATATATATATATATTATACATATATTATATTATATAAACATACATATGCATGAAAAACATTATCCTCAGTCTAGGTGTAGTGGGGTAAAAATATCACAATATATTTTTCTGTTTTTGATGAGGTTCCAATACCTATGTTGTCAAGAGATTGTCAGTTATGGAAAAAAAAATCAAAAATCAAAATGTTTTAAGTTCAAGTGACAGCATTTACAGAATTAATAAATTTGCCAATATTGGGTCTTATAATATTAATATTCATGTTTGCATCTTTTAAGATTATTTGAACAACCTTTTTTATATTCTGCTTGCCAATATATATATATATATATATATATTTTGGATATCAAGTGTTGACAACTGTACATTCCTGTAAGGAGTGACTGGTGCGATTTTTATTTTAGGTATGTTTAGATTTCTTGGCTTGGATTTAGAATCGTGCGCCCCGATTGCGACTGAGGGCAGAAAAGAAGTTAGGTTCAGGTTATTTTTTTTTTATGACCACCCAGAACGACTTAGGGCAGAAAAGAAGTTAGATTCAGGCTGGTTCAGGTTATTTTTTTATGACCACCCGGAACGACTGAGGGCAGAAAAGCACACGGGCGCACGATTCTAAATTTCAACCGATTTCTTTCCTTGCGGAACGGAATAACCTCATCTGTTGTGTTATTATCATACTGGAAAAATTTCAATGAAAATATTTTTTTATATGTTTCAGATTTTACCTACCCGTTGAGGGAAAACAACGATGGTGGACTACTACAGGATACTGTGTGTTAGTCGGACTGCCACAGAGGCTGAAATAAAAAAAGCGTAAGTTTATATCTCAATTCTTCATAACGTATTTCATATTGACAAGGTAGATTGCTATTGCGTTGTTTGTTTGTTGTTTTTCGTTTGTGTAAGTGGCCAACACTGTTGTCAGATTTTTTAAGCTGCCTTAAGGCATCTGACATAACTTAACGACTGCCATCAACGACCGGGACCAACGGCTTAACGTGCTGGAGATATTTTATGCCACTTGCGGTCACACATCCAAGTGGGGACTGCGCCAGAGGTTGCTTAACATGCGAGGCACTTATATTGCTTACACCCACTAGCACTAGGCCATCAGTTATTGCGTTACATAGTAAAGAATCAAAACATTGCGCGTTTGAAAATACATAAGATGTTAAATAAGGGACCGTGCCGAACGGATGCGAATGGGATTAGCGACACCCTTATTCCGTAGACGGCTAGAGCCGATTCAGCGTCGCTGAGTTTGGGGAGTTTCTAAGAAGTTAGATTATTACATACAATATCATAATATTACTAAAATAGCCAAAATGAAATATCAAACATAATTTTTTCTTAACATCGCAATATAAAATATTTCCTAAATAATGTTCTCAATAGCAGTGCCCGATTAAGCAATGTTCGTGCCACTTTAGGCTTGGGGGGCGATCCTGTCCGTCCAATCATGGCAAATTACTATCGTCGTCGTCATTCTATCAATGGCAGGGCCCCCGGGAGTTGCCTTTTTTAGGGTTCCGTGTAAACTAGGAACCCTTATATATGTAGTTTCGCCATGTCTGTCTGTCTGTCCGTCCGCGGTTTTACTCATAGACTATAAGTATAGAAAGCTGTAATTTGCCATACCAAATAACAGCTTTCTATACTAATAGTCTCTGAGTATAACCGCGTTGTGTAACCCATAGGTTTGTATATTAATCATGCCAAAAAAGTGGTAGAAAAAATCTTGAAAAATTTTTTTTAGGGTTGCTCCCATAGATTCAAGATTCAATCGTTTATTTAATATAGGTTTCTTTAAACACTTATTTATTGTCATATTTGTGTTTACAATTTTAACAACAAAATAAAATTTGTTGACGTCAATAATTATTTATGGCTAAGTTTAGGCCGCTTCCAAAGCGGAGTGCAGAAGAAGCGGCAACAAACTGCACAGCGCATTTTCTCCAAGCGACGTCAACTTACAATTTTAGTTAGACCTTATAATAATTATATATTAATATTACAAACTTTTAAGATCCTCTTATGTGGTCGTTTCGAACCTTGTCCAACCATCTCACTTTCTCATTTCCGTGGTGTGAAGTTTTTGTTTCTCTTCTTTTCTTATTGACCAGAAGGGTTGGTCTTATTGCCTGTTTGTAAACTTCGCCTTCGGGTTTGATTAGCATTCGAGTGTCACAAAGAATGCCAAACATTGCTCGCCATTGGAGCTAAGCTGTTATAAATTTATTTTGAATATGTTTCTGCTGTGCTGCTGGCTCTGGGTGCAACCATTGATTCGAGATATTTGCAACTGTCTACACTATTCAAGGAAATCTCTTTTCGGCGAGTTTTTTGGAGCAGGCAATGCAGTGCCAGAGGAGATACAGAACAAGTACTTCATCTAGAAGATTTTTCATACTCTCATTTCTAAAGATTTCTGCCACGTATCAAGATCTGATTGAATTTGATGGAGGGATTCTTCTAAAAGAAGTTATCCGCGTAAAGCAAAGTCTAAGGCGGAGGATGTTGTATTTCCTTTGTGACATAGTCCATGACGGGATTTTACAATGTCGGGCTTAATATGACCCCTGGTGGCCTCCTACCTCGACCTCGAAGTGGCTACTTTCTCCCGCTGGGCTGCTGACAAATGTGGTGATGTCATAATATAGGACTATAAGAAGGTCAATGTACATTTCTGGGACAAGTTGGGCTCTTAACGCCGCCTAGTCGGGTTTCCGTGACTGATATTTTTATACAATTATTTTCTTTGCATGTAACTATATGATAGTGCGTCCTGGCATAAGCCAGGCAGGACGTACTATGTAGTACTATCTAGATTTTAAGGGAGTGTGAGGTTAGCTTAATAAACCTGTAGTTTCCACACTTCTCAGACGTCACCCTTATTTTTGTTAAATTGGATTTAAGCTATTACTCCTTCACATATCTCCTATTTATCCTTTGCTGTATGAGTATGTCATTAAACAAATTAGTGAGCCATATTATGCCCTAATCGCTAGTGCACTTCCAGACCTACACCGGTATTTAGTGGACCACGAAGACCATTATGGAGGAGTTGCTCTAAGCGATGTAGGACTGTAACCAAAATGTAGACTCGTGACGTCGTCGTATTAGTTCCGAGCGTAGAACGTTGTCCCAACGCGATTTTCTGATGTACATATAAGTTAGTGTTTGGGGAGACCTGTACATGGATGCGCAATTCAACAGCGAAATCAAATTATTACTTTTTATCTTCTGAAAGCTTTGTAAAAATGAATAAGGGTTTTAATAAATGTATGAAAGGTATCCGAACTCCTGAATGTAGTCACATCACTCTATCATTTACCCAAGTGTGGGTGTATGTTTCATGAAACTGCTCTGCGGATTCGCTCTTTGAAGTGGCAGTGGGCGGGGCATATAGCGCGTAGATCCGATGGACGATGGGGGCAGAAAGGTTCTAGAATAGCGACCACGTACGCCGGTACGTGGTCGAATACGATATATGTGCAGATACGATAGATATAGAAGGGAAAAACGCATTAAAATTCATAATACTTTTTTTCTATGATGCCATTATTATTATTAACACAAAAGAAAAATAAAACCAGGACATTGACGCGAGCGGAGCCGTTCACGAAACTAGTGGTAAAATAATAATCACAAAATACAAACATATTTTAATTAGATTTTTTTCCTAATAACCCTGATGCTGTGTAGTTCCGGGTGGCTCAGAAACTGTTTTTTTCCGGCCCGGCCCGGCTCTTGCGTGTAGTCCGAGCATAAGTAGGTATCAGTGCTAATCAAAATAAATTACGTTTTCATTTAAGAGTGGCTATTGATAAATGATGTAGAATAAATTTACATTTCCCTTGTATAATTTAATGGTGTGAAATTGTACATGCGTAAAGTGAAAGTTTTTAAAATCGCTATTACTTTATAATTCCAGATACCGCAAGCTAGCTCTAAAGTGGCATCCCGATAAGAACCCTGATAATGCAGACGAAGCAAACAGAAGGTTTAAGGAAATATCAGAAGCTTATGAAGTTCTTTCTGATGGTAAGTTTATTCATTTAGTTTTGAAGTGAATATGAAATCTAAATAGTCAGGCAAACTTACATTTGTTTGTATTTAAAAACAACTATCAGTTGTACAGTAAGGTTGGAAATATCAGTAAATTATAAATGCACATTGTGTGTCCTCAGAATTCGTGTTGATGCATACTTTCTGAGGAATGCAACGTATCAACACAGTCGTTGTTGTAGAAAAGTAATTTTGTTTTGTTGTTGGGTAGAAAACAAGCGGAAAATGTATGACGCGAGGGGATCCGGTCACCATGGTCACAGATACCAAAGCAAGAATGGAGTCAATGGTCATCGACACTTTAGCTTCAAAGGGTTTTTCGGAGATACACCATTCCACCGCTTCTTTGGTAGTTGTCCACAAAATACGCTATGAATATTATCATTTGATAGAAAAGTAATAATTTGTAGTAGTCTTCATTCACTGTATCTTGTCTCGACTCCGTGAGTAAAATATTACATTTTAATCTTTGTAAGACCATATGCGGGAGATGCATCATTTGGTAGCATTTGATAAAATATTTTTACATGTTTAAAAAACCTATTTCATCAAAAAATAATTATATTATGGCCACAAAACATACGGTAATAACGAAAAGTACGCTTCAGTAAAACTTATTGGGTACTTTACGGTTAAGTAGGTACTTACTTTAATTAACTTGATGGCGTAACTATGATAATATTCATAACATATAAAAAGGATAAGTAAATTCTAATGCAATTATAACATCTACTAACACGAGTTTTGTGTGGATTGCTCTAATATACTTATTTACTTTACCTAAATCCATATTTTTTTTAACATACTTAAGAGTACTCCAGACCTATGACTATGACTGAGAAAATGGATAGTTCCTATAAAAGCCTTCATTTATTGACTACAGAATGACATCAGAAGGGTTATCGGATTGTGTGAAATTGTGTGTGTTGAACTCGCTTGACAGACTGACAAAAAAACTATCATTGTGTTATTTTTTTCCGCATGTCCTGCTGTAATAAATGATGAAAGAAATTAGGAAAATTTGGTGCATTTTTAAATCTGGGGTCACGGCTCAGTCCCCAAAGTCTAGCAAAAAAAACCGGCCAAGTGCGTGTCGGGCCACGCGCAGTGTAGGGTTCCGTAGTTGCGAATGACAACTTTGAGTTCACACTATTCACACTCGCACCTTACAGTTTAACAACCAAAAACATCTAACAATGAAAATAGTATGAAATTTTTCAGTTTATAAGTTGGTTGCCTATAACTTTTTAGTTTGAACTTAGTACTCAGCTCTGATAGTTTTCCTTTAAACTTCAGTATATATACTACTGCTGTAATTTTTTTCACGTATCTATATATAACCGTTTAGCAGATAGAGGGGGGGGACACTTACCTCTAACAAAAATTCGCACTTTAAAACAAAATATTTCGGATACGGATCCCTAAATCGAAAAATGGTGTTCTCAACCTCACAATATTTTTGAAAGACCTATTTAACGATACGCCACACGATGGGTAAATAGAGAAAAAAAAAATTACTACCCCACTTTACTTGTATGGGAGCTACCCTAAAAAAATTTTTTTTTCTAGATTTTATTCTACCACTTTTTTGCCATGATTAATATACATACTTATACCAAATTACAGCTTTCTAGTACTTATAGTCTCTGCGTAAAACCGCGGACGGACAGACAGACAGACAGACAGACAGACAGACATGGCGAAACTATAAGGGTTCCTTGTTTACTACGGAACCCTAAAAAGCGGCACGCACGCCGTACCATTCTATTCTCGAAGGAGTCCAGGCTATCTTCGACTTCCTGTAACTGCGTTGCGGATAAAACTAGAACTCTGAATTTTCAGTTACCAAGCAGACACACGGTATATTTCGAATTTTAATCATTTTTAAACAGTAGTTTAAGAATTATAACTGGTCAAAGTTTCCTATTTTGACTGACCGATTATCAAATTTCTAAGGCGCTTCTAGCAAAAATAGAAGCTTCAAATTTCGAATGTTTAGTGTATGCATCAAGGAAAAACTAAAATATTACCCATTTACGGTCCAGTTTTATAGATACACCAACTGCATAAATAACATTGTAATCCCATATAAACATATGTATAGGATTACCCTATTTAAAGCAAATAAATGATTTTGATTTTGAAAGTTACACTTGCAGCGAATGAATCAGTGTACTTAAAGAAAATCCGGTTTTGGTATTTAAGAAGAAAATGGCAAGAAAAAAATGTATGACATTCTACTAAAAGAAATGAGATGCCGTCAAAAACAATTCTTGTAAAAAAACCAAGTCTCGCAACTCAGTTCTTCTATCGTCAAAAGTTGTGAGATCCATGTAAAACAAAGTCGATCGAATTGGCAATCGCATTAATATGTATTACTTGTAAGATACATTGTGTTTTCATGCGATGGCTAAGTCGATCTATTTATATAAAACATAACCCGACTTGTCATTAACCCTCCCTGATAGTAAAACCTATAGCCAGGGCCTAGCCCGTGCCTTAATTCTTATTAAACATCACTTTTTTATATAAAAGCGTGTTCGTGGCTTGTGTAACGAGCAATAGCGAGACGGCGCGCCACACGCGTTTGAATACAATTTTTCTGATTATACCTGCGGTCCGTTTTCTAATCTTGTAAATGACGCAAATATAAACCTATTTAATTTAATGTTGTTTATTAACGAAGAGACTAGAATTCCTTGTATGTATGTAAGCAAACTGTAGACCACGTGGGATCAAAATAGCGGCAATTCGGGTTAAAATTTTAATTATTTACAGTGTTTATTATAATAGCGTATTTTCAGGTCCATATTATTGAATTAGCTTGAATCACAATTTAAATAAAATGGTTTGATAAGACACTACGCGTAATCAGAAACGTAAAATGGATCATAACTTTTATGTGCAGAGAGGAAGCGACGCGTGTACGACCAATATGGCAAAGAAGGGCTGAACAGCAGCAGAGGTCGACGCTCGGGAGTGGACGACGACTACGACTTCGGATACGCCAGCTTCCCATTCACATTCCGAGACCCCGAGGAAGTGTTTAGAGAATTCTTTGGTGGATCTCCCTTCGGAAATTTGTTTGCTGGTATGTCAGTTTTTATTTTATTTTCTATACCATGTGCTTGTCTATTTCATGTGGGTAGTGTTACCAACCTTACGGATTTGATCGGACATATCCGGACTTCGGATTGTCCGGCTATTTAATTTGTCCGATTTTTTTTAATTAGATGGAAATGGAATGTCAGTAATAAAACTACACTAAGTAATATCAAATATGTATTTAATCTTTAGTAACTTCTCATTGGTCTTATTTCTTTATTGCACCGTAACTTCTAAAAGGTTCGATTGATGTAGACTTATGTATGGGGTATTGTTCTACTAGAGTCCAGCTGTCGTCGCATGAGTGAAAAGGTTGATGGAGGCGGCAATAATAATATATAATATTATATATAATAACAAAAGTCTTATAACTACGACATGAACTTTGGTGCACAATTATTATAATAAAGATAATAAGTCAATAAACATGAGAACAGGTGTCCATGCTAGGTTTCTGCAAAACCTGTATATAAATATTAAAATGTATATATACCTATTTTAATTTCAGAAATAAACGGACATGGTCATCATCACAGACATGGCCGTCGGGGCCACCCGAGTACCTCCCTCACATCGTCCCTCTTCAGTCCGTTTGGCTTCGGAATGGGTCTCGACGATATTTTCGCTCATGCAGGACCAAACGGAAACGCCTTCACCTCTTTCTCCACGTTCAACAGTTCATTGGCAGGCCCAGGCAGTGCCAACATGAGGAGCACCACAACTACTACGCGCGTCGTCAATGGAAAAAAGATCACTACTAAAAAGTAAGTGTGCAACCCATCATACAATTGTACTATAAATGTGTAATATAATTTGTTAGGATGGATTCATAGACGAGCATTTTGTATGTGAAGGATTCCTCCTTCACATACAAAACTCGATTGTTCGATTATTAAGAACTACAAGGTTTGTGATTTACGCGGACTATGTCGCGGGTAAACGAATAAAATTTAATTAAAGTAAATAGTGAATTTGTTAATATTTTATGATAACTAAGGAGGGCTACCCGTTTTATGCTCACCAGTAGACTTCACTGTAAACTATAAGTTCGAAGCCGAGTGCCTATAATTAATCGATGACTATAGTATCCACCTTACGGAGTATGAGCATCATACGGTGTTTTTCGATGCATTTTGGATTACTATAGAGTAAAACCAGAATGCAGTTAAGCAGATAAGTAATTTATTCCGAGTTCGAGTTAAAGAAAGTTGTAAAAGAACAACCAGGTAATGAAATAAATTTATTTTCACAAAAATTACATGTCACACATGTACATTACATGTCTGTGAATTTTTTTTGCATGGAGATTCTATTGTGCATCTGTGCCATTGGGCTATTGAGCAGTTGGGTTTGGTGAAAAGTAAAATGGCTTAGTCTGTAAAATACAACAATGCGATCAAAGTTTCGATGTCATAAGGACCGTAGTAAATAGCAATGTTCCGATAATAATAACAATACTCTCCTTTTTTGGAAAGCTGTATAAAAATAGTAATAATATTGTATTACGTATATGACCAACTCCAACGTCCACTCGGATCTCCAAAAACAGAGTGTTATTTTTGTCTATATATTTAATTGAGATATTTATCTTCTTTCTTCTTCTTATTTAAGAGCTTTATAGCTCTTGTCGATGGAGTATGCGCCAAACTTCTCTATCTTCTGCTTTAGACTTTAGTTCTTGATACGACATGGCACCAGCCTTCTTCTTTAGTTGGTCAACGAAACTTTTCCTTAGTTTTGGTTTTTAAAGAAGGCATCATGTCGTATCAAGTGACCAATCATCCTACCCCTCCTATTCTACTTAGTCAGGTCATAAGTTCTGTGAAAAACTTTTTATAAAATTAATGATACACTTTTTGATAATTATAAAGAAATTATATATGAAATTAAAGGTAATTTAATTTAGAATACAATTTTATTTACATTATTCAAAATGCCCTCCCCTATTTTGAATATATGCCCTTAATCGACGCGGGCAATCATCAATCGCAGCACGCACCACATTCATATCTATTTCTGCCGCTGCTTTAGCCAAAGATGCTCGTAGAGATTCCAAATTCTTATGAGGTTTAGCGCAGACTTTCTCCTCCAAATGTTGCCATATCTTGTAATCCAGTAAGTTTAAATCTGGACTAGAAGAGGGCCAGTCTTCATGTCCGATAAAGTCAATTCCACGGGCGGTCAACCAGTTTTGCGTGCTTCGTGCTCTATGAGCTGGTGCAGAGTCCTGTTGGAATATCCAATGTCTGTTTTTGAACATTGTTTCTTTCTCTTACGATAAGCTCGTAGTCCTAGGTCATCATTTATCACTCTTTTGACCATGGTTCTGCTTAGGCCCATCTAAGGAGCTAATATTTTTTGTTTACGAACAGGATTTCGTTGGATTCGCGCCTTCACTGCTTTGATGATCGCTGGTGTCCTAACTGTACGAGTTCGGCCGGTCCTCTTACGATCTTCGAAGCTTGAATCTTCAGTGAATCGTTTGATAGTACGATAAACAAATCTTAGGTTTATTTTCAATTTTTGTAGAATATTGAAAATTTCTTTTGGCGCGTAACCAAGGCGGTGCAACGCGATAACCGCTACTCTATCTTCTTCCTTCGACCACTCCATATTTTGACAGAACTTATGACCCGACTAGGTATATTTATATATAAGTAGGTAATATTTGTCCTGGTTTAATTGCAGGGTCACGGAGAATGGTCGCGAGACGGTGATGTCCTACGAGAATGGAGTCCTAAAATCAAAGACTGTCAACGGTGTACCTCAGTCGCTAACATACAGCTAAACTATTAATCCTTTACAATATAACCAAACATGATCCAAATGTGAACTCTACTCAGTACATACGAGTTACAAGTTCATCATATTTAGTTTCGCGCTTAATTTAAACATTTAGTCGGCACATTGTAAATTGAAGAGGTGACTACACTTATTTTAATTTTAGATATAGGATAATTTGCTTTTCATATAAATTGAGTGAGATTTTAGAGAAGACGAACTGCTCAATTAAGCAAATCTCGCTCTAGACTTGTGTTCTGCAGTCGCGGCATGCGCCCTGTGATCTCGGACTCTCGAGTCGGTCGATGTTTTACAACCGGACTAACCTCTCCTAACCGCCACAAGCATGCTGCGATCATTTAATTCGCTGCCAATACAATATCTTAGCGGAATAGATTTATACATAAATAGTCATAATTACATTTTTATTTTCTTTATTTTAATGTGTCAGAACAAGTAGGCCGTAAATTACTTACTTTGTATTTTCTAATTCTAAGAAACAATACTGAGAATTTCAAAAATATCAGCATTGTTACTATGTTCGAGAAATTAACGCATTTTATTTTTGCTGTTTACTTGTCAAATTAGCCATTGCATTGTTTTGTAAACAATAAAAGCTTTAAATATTTGGCAAATTAACTGCTACATACTATTTTTATATGTCGTGGATTGCCCGATTACCTATATCATAAGAGAGTGTTATAGGCCATAGTCCGTACGAGTACAATGTGCGCTTCGATATTACTTACCGATCTTTCTTTAAATTTTAATGAATATCAATAAAATTGTGACACTGCGCACTAGTAGGAAATTACGTCTAGTTTAGTTTTTTTGTCCAAATTCACGACTTGCCCTCAAGAGTTTTGTTCATTCAAATCAACAGAGCCCTTTGCATCCCGCTAAACATGATTACTGCTTCATTCACTTAAGTTATACCGCGCGTTCTGTGATTCGAGGATTATGATCATCGTGCGGTTCGGAAATGTATCATTCCTCACTGTTAGATAATATAGTCCACTACTGCTTAAGGGTAAAATAATATAATTTTCTAATCATTCTCGCCAAAATTAGCTAATTAACAACTAAATTGAGTGATATTACAATGTGAACTGATTATATTTTCTTTTTTCAAACGTCTTTTGTGGATTATAGGCGTTACTGCGTGACGCAATATGATCGTTTAGGAAAATAGTTTCTCAATTTTTCTAATACCAATGAAGCTCGTTCAGCATGTACTTAATTTCTTTTCATTGTATTCATTTTTATCTGTATTGTAGAAAAGTGAAAATACGCAAATTCTCATTGGTAGTGCCATTAGGATAAACAACGTGAATAAGCGAGAGTAGCATCCATGTAAATAAATTGTTTACAGATCTCGTTTCTTATAAAAATTGTCAACAAAAAGCACTGCATTCAAGATGAATGATTAAATAAAATTTAATTGTAGTTTGTTTTTCATTTATTGATGCAAAGGAATTATTGATTACTCTATTTTAACAGGGAACATATATGTATGCACTATGCAAAAATCAAAAATAACTGCTCATAAAAATCGTTAAAAAGTTAAGTATCGTACGCCTATTGATTACAAACTACGAAGAAACTACATTACTAGTGAATTTCTATTGATTTCCCAGCAGGTATCATTTACCCTTTTTCGTTTGATTTCTATGTTACGTGTCGTTAATTGTCAGTAGTTGTGAAACGATAGACGAAAGTATTGTCGGTTACACGCACGCTATGTTGGAGAATTAGGAGTGATTTTCTTTTGTAAATGGTTCCGCAAATTATTTAAAAACAACTTTTATCTAATTTGAAGGAAGACATTAGTTGTGATGAACATGTACTTGGTTTCGTTGCATGGTTAAATGGGGGACTCAAGAGTCGAGTTTGAACCTTGAGAAACAAAATAGGCGATGCTACGCGGCTAGGCAGAATATTTTCCTTTATAATGGAAAAAAATAGCCGCAAAAAATATATTTTATAATTTTGTCCCCTTTATCTGAAGTAAAGGATTTCTCTCACCTGGGCGTGGTACCGTGGTACTGTTCGCAGTTTCCTCTGTAATGTTCCGGAGCCTGGGGTCCGCTTACCGGTGTTTTATTCTGCAATACGGTTTTCAACGTTCTGTATGTAAATGATTTCTACTCGACTAATTTCTGAAAACATCAAGGCATTTTTAATGGGTTTTCACTTGCCCGTTCCAACTAGGGTAGCGTGTTGGTAACAAAAAATGTGTTTCTTAGGTAAGTTGCTGGTCGGTTTCCGTAATATGTGTGACCAAAAATAAACAAAGTATGTGTGTGACCGTACCTACTACCTACCCATGAATTAGTACTTAGATACTCAGTATATTTCACTTATTCGTACAAATAAACATTTTATTTTCGTGCCTAGTCTTCCAATTTCTCCAAACGTATCTATCTGTCGAATGAATATCGCGTGTATAATGCTTTTGGTACCATAACAAAGATGCTTATCTAAATAATTGTTAGATTACTGGCAGTCAAACAAAGCTAGGTATTACACGAACCTCCAGTATTGATTTAGTTGCTGTTCTTAACGGTGTAGTTAAATTGAAAATCATGTGAAGTTGCATAATAAAAAAATGGCTTTCGTTTATAGCTGCTGCTTCTGGTTCTCACTTAGATTAGGAGGAATTCTAATTGGAATATATTCAATAGTAAGAACCCTTGTAGGATGAAATTATACCTACCTACATAATGTGGGGCTAGCTCAATTTGTGTGATTTGCCCCTAATTTTTATTTATATATTTTGGATCCTGCATTACATAGATTAGAAAAAATGCGTCTCCCACTTTTTGTCTACCTTGACGGATATATTAGGTTCAAACAGTGTTTGTGTAGTGTACAGTATCTAATACTCTCGTCGAGTTATATTCCTTGGTAAACAGTGTTCAAATAGTTGCAGGCATTGGCTGTGCTCGTCGTATTATGCCTTGGTTACACCCACGCGGAGAAATTTAAAACTACGTTAGCCGAACTTACAGAAGAGATGGTACTCATTTATACAAAGGAGTACGTTGAGAATTTAAAATCAGGTAAATCCCATCTACTAACGCTAGCTGTCGTAGGTACGTACCTAGTATCGCTCGCGTTAACACGTTACAGTACTTTTTCAAGTATAATAACCAGATCCGTCAAATCTGGGATCATTCATGATTAAAAGCGTACCCGGGCTCTAAAGGCTCAAGAGCAATCGGGACACCAGGCTCGTTGATGATGATGAGTAGGTACTTCTTCTAGTATGAAAGACGTGCCTACTGCCTACCCTATTTCCTTATACTCCAGAGAACGGTACGTAAGTTTCAGTGGTTAGGACTTGCGTAACAAACATACTTTACTTTCGCATTTATAAATATTACTAGCTGTTACCCGCGGCTTCACCCACGTAATATATAGCCTATATCCGCGGTACCCTAACCGTTCAGTAGATACGGCGTGAAAGTGTAACTCACTTTCGCATTTATAATATTAGTTAGGATTAGGACATAGGCTGTGACATAGGCAAAGACAATATATAGGTCAGAATTTAAACGTAGCACTTCGCAGCTCTGCGTATTTTATGCATAACAAAATGTGCAAGTTATACCTATCTGGTCTTTATTTTTTAGATATTGGTTATATATTTCAGATCCCGAAAGATATTTTAGAATGGGCATCGGAATAACGTCGGTTTATATAATAGTGTGCTTTATATTTATTTATGGAGCTTACATGGTGAGTAAGAAAAGCATCTCAAGAGCCCTTCTTGCTGGTGGTCCTTATTTATCTATTATATTAAATAAAAAAAGGAATTAAATTACAAAAACACCTTAGAAAAAGATAGCCAATGTAAGTATACGAGTAGGTATGTACCTATATAATTGCAAGGGTCATGTAGGCAGACAAGAAAGACATAATATACTTAGATAGGTGTATGTATGTCATGTGCAGCATGTGCGCAGGACTTTGTAGTGATTCGACCAGCTGGCCACTGGATGAGGCTTCAAGTTTCGATATTTATTTACGATCTTGCGTTTAATAATTAGTGATCCTGACTTATATTGTAAAGGATGTTTATAATCAATACCCAAACCTATTCTTGAAAATACAGTGCAACAATATGCTCATGATAGCATACATACTGTTCGAGTTGGTCCGCCTGGTCTTATTGTCTATGACTGTAGTGACGGCGCTGTTGGTGCTTAAACAAAACACCATGGATATAGGGCTGCTGATCGGAGCTAGTGTTGCAGCAGGATTTTTTCTCTGTGAGTACCTACCTACTTACGAATAATCATAACTGAATATGTGGCCTATAAAGTGATTTTGTAATATTTAAACCTTTACCCATTAATTGGAATACATCACAGCCAGGGGGTAGTACCTATCTACTCTACGCCGCTAACCGAGAGGAAGTTATAAACTTGATATACACTAAGTTTTTCTTTGCAATATCTACTTTACTATTGTCAGTTCCAACTTGTGGCCCTCCACAAGCCTATATTATATTTATAACCCGAGGAACCCTAATGTTTAAGATTAGTGGGACCACGAGTCAAAAATCAAAAAAATACTTATCTATATATCGTTTTAGTGGGAGAATTTTACCTGTGGGTATGCGCCGCCAATCTACCTATACTGATAAATGAGATCGAGCACGACGAACAAGCAACGACGATTGAAAAGCTGCAGCAGCTCCTACAAAAAAACAACCAGAAGAACTACAACAATACCTTGGAAAACATACCTTTAGCCACCGACTACGGCAACTATCCCATTCGAAATGACGTTTATGTGGTACAGAAAAATTCTACCAGCAACTTCGACAAGTTGAGAACTCATGCAAAGATCCCCGATCCATATGTCAACACTTATTCGCGACGCTGAATCTTCTAATCTTTTACGAATGCAAAAAGAAAAATATGTTTCAAATTACTCTCAGGCACCTATTATCAACAATAAGAAATGAATTAAAAATACATGCATAATAAGTACTGAATTTTATTTCTGTATGCATTTACACTTGGGTAGTCTAGAGTTTAAAAACATAAACGTAAGTATATTTGGATTAAACATATATTTCGATTTGGTAGTTTAGCCCGCTGCCGCGCTCACTTTTGAGTCGAAGGTTCACGTAGGGGTAACCCACCCCACCGGAAGTGATGGTAGCGCTCGCCCTTGAGTGATCGATATCACGTGCAACGATAGCCTAAAAGAAAATAATTTTATAGTTAGGTTGTTAGTAGGTAAGTATTCTAAAGATATATATTGTCGAATTTATAGTCAACGTAAGTATAGGGATTTTTTTGTACACGACTGCCAAAGAAATTTGTGTATGCAAGTAAAAGTATGTAATGAATAATGTGTTCTGGTTAAATAACTTTATTTCCCATAAAGAATTACATTCACTTGTAATGAGAAATTACAAAAGATTTATATTAAAAACAAAAGTATTTAGGTGAGCGTACATACTAATTTAAGGTAGTTTGAAAACAAAAATATATATGTGTGCAATGCAGTAAGCAACTAAGTAAATATTCATATCAATAACTATCTACGGCACGGTCAAGCGTCCGTCACAAATACAAAGATGATGCAAAGATGTTGCACTACTGGATGAGGCAAAACGAAAATGTCAGTACCTTAGTAAGGTGGGAATTTTTTTAATGTGTAGTTTTAAAAGTTTTTTGAAAAGAGCTAATGTTTTAACTTCTCTAATATCCAAAGGTAATGTGTTATAAATTTGTGCTCCTTCATACAAGATAGTTTTTTTGCCATAATTAGTTCTGGGCGAAATGAGACGTAAGTTTTGTGCTCGACGCGTGATACGTTTTTGTAGGTGAGAGTTTTTAGCAAAAGTGATGTTACAATGAATATCTTTAGTTAAAATTTTACGAACTAATAAACAAGTATTATATACGTAAGTTTGTTTGATACTCATTATTTTTGTTTCGGAATACAGTTTAGTAGTCGGTGTTAGAAAGTCATAGTGAAAGAGAAGCTTAATAAGATTATTTTGTGCGATTTGTATTTTATTCAAATGTATTTTGGGAGCTGTTCCCCATATTTCTATCAGATAATCAATGTGAGGTTTTATTAATGAATTGTAAATTATATATTTGACTTTATGTGGTAAGCATCGTGCAATACCTTTTATTAAACCCATTAGATTATACATTTTTTTACGTCTAAAGTTGTTTTGTCTAAAGTTAGGCCAAGATATTTTTCACAATTGATGTTATTAATTACCTGATTATTTATTTTAAGTGATTCGTGATTGCCGATATTTTTGATTTTTGCTGCGAAGATTACGTAATTTGTTTTTTTCGTATTGATTGATAATAAGTTACTTTGAAACCACACATTTAATTTGTTTAAATCATTTTGTGCTATATTGACAATGTCATTCAAGGACCTGCCAAAGTAAAATATACTTGTGTCGTCTGCGTATAGGTTTATATCACCTCGCAATGCAATATCATTTATATTATTTATATAAATGAGGAACAATAGGGGTCCCAATATTGATCCTTGGGGAACACCACAGTCCACGCGGGCTGGATTGCTTAAATGCTCCCCAACTTTTACTATTTGGTAACGGTTTTCTTATTCTACCATATGTGTTTGCTTATTCTACCATAACTTCTAAATGCCTCAACGGATTTGGACGTATAGTAAAAATCCTTACTACATCCCGAGTGACATAGGCTATATATTGTATACCAATGCGGTCCTAATTTTTATAAAAAATATTACAATAATAATTTTTAAACATTTTGTATTAAAGTCGTAACTTGGTTCACACAGTCTTGCTTGCTAATTTTCAACTGTTTATTCTGTAGTTTCGGAATAAAGTGGCTGTGACATACGGACAGTCAGGCATGACAAATCTATAAGCGTTCTGTTTTTTGGCTACGGAACCGTTAAAAGACTTGTTATTGTTATATTAATGTACCTCTCTAAAATAGGTATAAGTTAACAATTACAAAATTGAAACATTACTTACTCTGATATTCCGTTGAGCTGGATCCGAGTAAAAAACTTCTTTGACTCTCTTTTTGAATGGGAATCCCATGTAATCAGCTTTATGCTGCCACGCCAAATTTGAATTGTAAGATGTCCCAACGATTAAATCGGTTGAGTAACATGACGAAATGCATACGAGTATTATTAAAGTTAAAAATAATAAAGATTTCATTATCACAGACAACAAGTATTTTCCCTGTAAGCAACTATCTAGCGTGGTGAACGGTTAACTGTGTTTGGGAACAAATATCGATGTTATATATAGATACTATATTAGGTCTTTATCTTAGAGTTAAGTGATGTCATATTGATTTAAATATTATCAATCAAAATTGTAATTAAGGTTAAGATAAATAATAACAACACGAGATTAATTTATTGTGTGTGTCATATCATAAATGTCAGCACAGTTATAAGACAATTATTGACTGTGGAAGATCTTTAAAAACAAATTAAAATTAGATTTTTCAAAATACATCTTTCAACGTTCGGGACACATTCTCAGATATTTATTATCAAATAACACAGATAAATAAAATTGCATATCACAGCTCTAAAGTGATTTTTTATAAGGAACCCTATCATCATCAGGTCTTTCTAGTCTACACTGCAGGAGCACGACCCTCTCTGTACTACCAGAGCCATATACAAGCCTGAGTAGTCAGAAGATTAGGCCTACACTCGCCTTTTACGACATCCACGGGATGACTTGGAGTGGTCCTATTCTACTCTGCCGGGAACCACACGGCGGAACCCTATAGTTGCCTATAATACAATGTTTGATCGCCAAGTCATAAAGCCCGCTCCACACTCTCGGCAAAACTACACGAGAATAGGCGAATACGAGAGTGTGGAGGCAGTATTCGGCAAGTCCCGGCAAGTCTCGGCTATATTCGTCAAGTCCCCATTTGGTGGCGGTATTTTGTGCAAACATCAAAAGCCCGCTCCACACTCTCGTCGAGAGGTTTCGTTCCCGGTATTCGCCGAAACAAGACGAGATCGAGGGCAGGAGTGCTATTTTTGAACACGTGACTCACTAAAACGCAAGTCATGCACGACTACAAGTCATACTCGTCTTCCAAGTCACAAAATGCCATTTTGCCTTATTTTTTAAACCATCGCTTGAACTGTAGTGCTGCTGCTGCCAACCTTCAGCAAAAAATATTTAATTTCTTCTTATTTCACGCAGAATTTTTTTAAAACTTTTTAAGGTTATTAAGGATTTTTAAAATGATTAAGAAGTGTAGCGTCAAACGGAACGTAAAATGATGACAGAATGACAGATGAACTTCAAATGACAGGAAGTGACTTTGACATAAAAGCGTTCGTCGCCTGCGGAAACGAGCGGTCTCGACCGCTCGTTGCAATCACTCGTCAACTAACGATTCAAAAATGCGGCCGTTTGGAAACACTCGCGTCAATCACTCGTTTAGTGAGTCACGCGTTCAAAAATAGCATTCCAGCTCTCCACACTCTCGCCTATTCATTTGTACATTCGTCGCTCAAACTAGATGGACGTCGAAACGGCTATCGCTGTAGCATTTTGTGCTGTAGCGTATTATGCTTAATTTTAAGTCATAACGAGAAAAAAAGTTATTATAAGGCATTGGAATAATATTTGACATATTTTATTGAAATACTAGTCGTGCCTGCGACTTCGTCCGCGTGGAATAGTGATGTTGGGTAGCCTTTTCACAGGCTATTTGTATTCTGTACCAAATTTCATTAAAATAGGTTCAGTTGTTTTGGCATAAAAGCGAGATAGACAAACAACCTTCGAATTTTTATAATATTAGTATGGATTTAAGGCCCCATACTTAGGTATCTCATTCCAGGCATCATATTCCTTATTTCTACCGTTATGATCATATTTGTTAAGTAGGATCATATTATGGGATAGCATTGGTACGTTTCCAAAAAGGTTTTTTTGAGTTCTTGGGCACAATTTTTCGACATTTATAAGTATGAAATCGACGTGCACGCGCTAGGGTCACAGCAAGTAGACTGTCGCGGCGGGAATGTGGAGGCAGTGTCTTGCGCAAACACAAAACTCCCCGAGACTCCTTTGATGTTTGCACAAAATACCACCACCAAATGGGGACTTGACGAATATAGCCGAGACTTGCCGAATACTGCCTCCACACTCTCGTATTCGCCTATTCTCGTGTAGTTTTGCTGAGAGTGTGGAGCGGGCTAAAGGAGTCTCGGGAAGTTTTGTGTTTGCGCGAGACACTGCCTCCACATTCCCGCCGCGACAGTCTACTTGCTGTGACCCTAGCGCGTGCACGTCGATTTCATACTTATAAATGTCGAAAAATTGGGCCCAAGAACTCAAAAAACCTTTTTGGAAACGTACCAATGCTATCCCATAATATGATCCTACTTAACAAATATGATCAAAACGGTAGAAATAAGGAATATGATGCCTAGAATGAGATACCTAAGTATGGGGCCTTAAATCCATACTAATATTATAAAAATTCGAAGGTTGTTTGTCTATCTCGCTTTTATGCCAAAACAACTGAACCTATTTTAATGAAATTTGGTACAGAATACAAATAGCCTGTGAAAAGGCTACCCAACATCACTATTCCACGCGGGCGAAGTCGCAGGCACGACTAGTATTTCAATAAAATATGTCAAATATTATTCCAATGCCTTATAATAACTTTTTTCTTGTTATGACTTAAAATTAAGCATAAAGCCCGCTCCACACTCTCGTCGAGAGGTTTCGTTCTCGGTGTTCGCCGAAACAAGACGAGATCGAGAACTGCCCTCTACACTCACGCTTAGCGCAGTTGTCTGTTTGAGGACGTTGAAGATGGACGTTGAAACTGCTGCGGCCTTAAAGCATTATGTCTTGTAGCGTATTTATACTTCTTACAAAGAGAAAAATAGTTAATAAAAGGCGTTAAAAAAGACGAAATACCGCCACCATGGAGACTACACGAATATAGCCGAGACTTGCCGAATACTCTCGTATTCGCCTCCACACTCTCGTATTCGCCTATTCTCGTGTAGTTTTGCAGAGAGTGTGGAGCGGGCTTTATACACAAAATGCTAAAGCGATAGCCGTTTCGGCGTCCATCTAGTTTGAGCGACGTATGTATGTCGTAGCCATATCGTAGAATTGATCTTTTCATGAAACGATTGACATTTTCATGAAATGGTGGCATTTTATGATGTGGCCAACTTAATTCGATCAGATCATTGAATCGTCAACGTTTAATGATATTGTCATTCACGTTTGGCCGGATCGTTAAATAGGGTGTCCAGCACGGGGAGCATGGCTAGCGCGACAACGGTTTTATGCTACTTTTTTGTCGCACTTCCCGCGTTACCTATCGTTGCGAGCATGGGTTTACTCCACGGGTATAAATATTGAAATCGACCTGTCATTTTATCGTACGCCGCGATTCGTATCTAAAGTGCGAGCATGGCTACAAGATGGCTGCCGTATTTTGAAGACAATTGTCTACTTTTGACAGTTCTTTGGTTTAAATTTATCGGCGATTTCCAAGACCCAGATAAAAATTAAATTGAATAAAATAATCGTTTTTAGCGAATAAATTACTAAAGCACGAGGCTAACTATCAAGAACTTAGTCTTGGACAAACACAAGAAATAAAGATTCTGGATAAAAGCATTTTTTTTGAGCAAAATATTAATATAATTTCATCAATCAACACAATTTTTCCAGGTTCATCCTCAGCTGTGATACTTCTTGTTGTTAGTCTGCTTGTATGATAGCATTCATAGATATCAGAATATTGTGATAGCATTCATGCTGTAATAAATTTTGGCAAAGTTTTTACAGCCGGCCGCCTGCCGGGTGTCCCCTCCTTACTTTCGTCATTTCGTTCTTCTTCAGTAGTTAAAGTGTAAAAGGGCAACAAACCGACAAACTCACTTTTGATTTTTGCGTGTGTAAGTGGCCAACAGTGTTAAATATTGAAGCTGCCTAAAGGTATCTAACGTAGCTTAACGACTACCATCAATCATTGATGATAGTCGTTAAGCTAGCTGAAGAAGAACGAAATGACGAAAGTAAGGAAGGGACACCAGGCAGGCGGCCGGCTGTAAAAACTTTGCCAAATTTTATTACAGCATGAATGCTATCATACAAGCAGACACTAACAACATGAAGTATCACAGCTGAGGATGAACCTGGAAAAATTGTGTTGCTTGATGAAATTTTGCTCAAAAAAAAATGCTTTTATCCACGAATCTTTAGTTCTTGTGTTTGTTCGAGACTATGTTCTTGATAGTTAGCCTCGTGCTTTGGTTCCGGCTATCAAGCCGGAACCAACGGCTTAACTGGCCTTCCGAGGTATCGAGGAGTTCGACATATTTTATGCCGCTTACGGTCACCCATCCCCATGGGGACTGCTATCAGGGTTGCTTAACGTGCGTAAGCGCTGATAATGCTTACGCTCCCTTGGCCGTCACCCATCGGGTCTCTATCAGAATCGCCTCAAGTTAGGATAACGTAGTAAGCTGGAGAATTATTTATTTGGTAGGTATGTGATTTCTCTATTACTATAAGTATTAAAAGAACTCATTAACTCAACATATTTTTATTTTTAATGACATGCACAGCATTCAATCCTTTATATTACATAAACAAATCTTGAGGTACATTTAGACATAACCACAAATCATTTAAAACTTCTTGTGCGGGCTTGGCTCAGCTGATTTTCTATAAATAAAGATGTTTTGCTCGAGTTACACTACTAGCATCAGGTACTGCTGGTCCAATAGCAGCAGTCCATGGAGGAGACTTGCAACTCTGAAAATATAAAATAAATTAAAATAATATAATAATAAATATCATTCAGTCATACAATACATAAAGATTAAGGAAAATACCTATTTTTAGCCTGCTACTCCAACTGCATGTGGAACCTATTGTGCAGTATGTGCAGTTTTAAGCATACAAGCGCTATCAGTATTTTTGCAGTAGTCCACTGCAAGACGTGGGCCTCCTCCAAGGATTTCCGTCATTAGGATGGTTTTGCAATACCCACCATACATGGCAAATGGGTTAGTGAGCCCGGACTGTTTGGCTTGTATCAGTTACAACATCATCATCATTATCAAGTCTTTCTTAGTCTCCACTGCAGAAGCACGACCATCTCTGTACAACTAGAGCCATATTAGCCAGAGCAGCTCTTTGATGCTTATGTAAGCTTTATTTAAGTGGTCCAATTCTACTCTGCTGAGATCCACATATTAGTTACAGTGCTGCTACCCATTGATACCGTTTTTCAAGCGAGGGAAGGGTAGTTAGTTTGACTGGATGAACATGATACAAGTATTTAGTATGCTTTTTGTTTGGATAAGTTGAGTTTGATTCGACATAACCGCAAGCACCAGACAGGGAAGATGACACCCCTGATTTTAACCTAACAGTCTTCTGTCTCACTTAAACCCTAGTATGTACTTACATTAATGCCAGTTTAGGTTTCCTTGGAATTAGATCGGAAGGCTTATTCTTTTCCATGATGCTGAGCTGAACATCATGCAACAGCAACTTTTGTGCTAACTTGGGACGAACTAGTATTGCCAGTTTTCTCCCCGGCCCAGTGAACCAAGCTCCCTTTCCTCAAGATTTTTTTCTTGAAATTTCGCCATGTCTGGAAGAAAACATTTACAATCCATATAAAAACATAATATACAAACCGGCATTAGCCTTAAAAAATTATGCTATAGGTTATTTTTTACTTTGTAAAAAACTGATTCACTGTAAACATTATACCTAATGGAGATTAAAAAAATTGTCTTTTAGTATTCAATCTCAAGTCAAGGAATTGAATCTAGGTACTGTTTACTTTGACAAGTTACGATATCATAAAAAATACGAGTAAATGTACCAATGCATTATTTTACTTACAGTTTCCATTGATGAGTTTTGTCAGGTGGTCGTGTAGTATGGTGTTGACTTCCACCCTGGAGTTGCCTTTTTGAATGCCCAATAGGCCTGTTAATTCACAGTTGGTGAAAATTTCACGGGCTCTCATCCAATAATTCACATTGTTACTTCTTACACTGAAACACTTTTATCTACGAAGTATTGGCATTTGATTGATACACGAAATACTCTTCACTTAAATTCCACATTATAATTCTTCTGTTTTATAAGCAGATTTACTCATTTTCTTATAAAAACTCTGTAAAATCTTCAAACGTAAATATATGTTTTGAAAATATTTTGACAAGTAATGGGCAAAATCATAGACAATAAGAGAGATGAACGTCAGAAATTTAAAGAAAAATGGACAGCACTATTTACCGATTCGGTGTTGTCATATGTAAATACTTTTTATTCAATATTATGGCAATGCCAATTTAACACGTAGTTTAAAATTTATCCACGGGACAAATTGTATCGCACTGTCAACCCATGCTCGCCACTTAGATAAAAACGGCGACCATTTAAATTAGTAACGCCCCGCGATAGGTAACTATCGCGCAAGCCATGCTACGGGCGCAGCCCCCGTAGCATGGCACGCGCGACAACGTTTATCGACTATCGCCATCTTGTTTTTCGCAATAATGAAGAGCGAGGAGTAGATAGTTTATCGCGCGATATAAATGGCGTCGCGGGAGCCATGCTACGGGGGCAGCACGGGGAGCATGGCTAGCGCGACAACGGTTTTATGCTACTTTTTTGTCGCACTTCCCGCGTTACCTGTCGTTGCGAGCATGGGTTTACTCCACGGGTATAAATATTGAAATCGACCTGTCATTTTATCGTACGCCGCGATTCGTATCTAAAGTGCGAGCATGGCTACAAGATGGCTGCCGTATTTTGAAGACAAATTGTCTACTTTTGACAGTTCTTTGGTTTAAATTTATCGGCGATTTCCAAGACCCAGATAAAAATTAAATTGAATAAAATAATCGTTTTTAGCGAATAAATTACTAAAGCACGAGGCTAACTATCAAGAACTTAGCCTTGGACAAACACAAGAACTAAAGATTCTGGATAAAAGCATTTTTTTTTGAGCAAAATATTAATATAATTTCATCAATCAACACAAGGTTCATCCTCAGCTGTGATACTTCTTGTTGTTAGTCTGCTTGTTTGATAGCATTCATAGATATCAGAATATTGTGATAGCATTCATGCTGTAATAAATTTTGGCAAAGTTTTTACAGCCGGCCGCCTGCCTGGTGTCCCCTCCTTACTTTCGTCATTTCGTTCTTCTTCAGTAGTTAAAGTGTAAAAGGGCAACAAACCGACAAACTCACTTTTGATTTTTGCGTGTGTAAGTGGCCAACAGTGTTAAATATTGAAGCTGCCTAAAGGTATCTAACGTAGCTTAACGACTACCATCAATCATTGATGGTAGTCGTTAAGCTAGCTGAAGAAGAACGAAATGACGAAAGTAAGGAGGGGACACCAGGCAGGCGGCCGGCTGTAAAAACTTTGCCAAATTTTATTACAGCATGAATGCTATCATACAAGCAGACTCTAACAACAAGAAGTATCACAGCTGAGGATGAACCTGGAAAAATTGTGTTGCTTGATGAAATTTTGCTCAAAAAAAAATGCTTTTATCCACGAATCTTTAGTTCTTGTGTTTGTTCGAGACTAAGTTCTTGAAGTATTGAGGAGTTCGAGATATGCCGCTTACGGTCACCCATCCCCATGGGGACTGCGCTCAGGGTTGCTTAACGTGCGTAAGCGCTAATAATGCTTACGCTCCCTTGGCCGTCACCCATCGGGTCTCTATCAGAATCGCCTCAAGTTAGGATAACGTAGTTAGCTGGGGAATTATTTATTTGGTAGGTATGTGATTTCTCTATTACTATAAGTATTAAAAGAACTCATTAACTCAACATATTTTTATTTTTAATGACATGCACAGCATTCAATCTTTTATATTACATAAACAAATCTTGAGGTACATTTAGACATAACCACAAATCATTTAAAACTTCTTGTGTGGGCTTGGCTCAGCTGATTTTCTATAAATAAAGATGTTTTGCTCGAGTTACACTACTAGCATCAGGTACTGCTGGTCCAATAGCAGCAGTCAATGGAGGAGACTTGCAACTCTGAAAATATAAAAAAAAAATATATTATATTAAATATCATTCAGTCATACAATACATAAAGATTAAGGAAAATACCTATTTTTAGCCTGCTACACCAACTGCATGTGGAACCTATTGTGCAGTATGTGCAGTTTTAAGCATACAAGCGCTATCAGTATTTTTGCAGTAATCCACTGCAAGACGTAGGCCTCCTCCAAGGATTTCCGTCATTAGGATGGTTTTGCATTACCCACCATACATGGCAAATGGGTTAGTGAGCCCAGACTGTTTGGCTTGTATCAGTTACAACATCATCATCATTATCAAGTCTTTCTTAGTCTCCACTGCAGAAGCACGACCATCTCTGTACAACTAGAGCCATATTAGCCAGAGTAGCTCTTTGATGCTTATGTAAGCTTTATTTAAGTGGTCCAATTCTACTCTGCTGAGATCCACATATTAGTTACAGTGCTGCTACCCATTAATACCGTTTTTCAAGCGAGGGAAGGGTAGTTAGTTTGACTGGATGAACATGATACAAGTACAGTGCCCGGCAAATAAGTTGAACTAAGTGTGAGTAGGACACCGCAATACATTGCCACTAATTAATATAGGTGTGTCTCACTCACACTTAGTTCAACTTATACGCCGCGTGTTGTATTTAGTATGCTTTTTGTTCGGATAAGTTGGGTTTGATTCGACATAACCGCAAGCACCGGACAGGCAATTGAAGATGACACCCCTGATTTTAACCTTACAGTCTTCTGTCTCACTTAAACCCTAGTATGTACTTACATTAATGCCAGGTTAGGTTTCCTTGGAATTAGATCGGAAGGCTTATTCTTTTCCATGATGCTGAGCTGAACATCATGCAACAGCAACTTTTGTACTAACTTGGGAGGAACTAGTATTGCCAGTTTTCTCCCCGGCCCAGTGAACCAAGCTCCCTTTCCTCAAGATTTTTTTCTTGAAATTTCGCCATGTCTGGAAGAAAACATTTACAATCCATATAATAACATAATACACAAACCGGCATTAGCCTTAAAAAATTATGCTATAGGTTATTTTTTACTTTGTAAAAAACTGATTTACTGTAAACATTATAGCTAAAGGAGATAAAAAAAAATTGTCTTTTAGTATTCAATCTCAAGTCAAGGAATTGAATCTAGGTACTGTTTACTTTGACAAGTTACGATATCATAAAAAATACGAGTAAATGTACCTATGCATTATTTTACTTACAGTTTCCATTGATCTTAAAGTTTTGTCAGGTGGTCATGTAGTATGGTCTTGACTTCCACCGGAGTTGCCTTTTTGAATGCCCAATAGGCCTGTTAATTCACAGTTGGTGAAAATTTCACGGGCTCTCATCCAATAATTCACATTGTTACTTCTTACACTGAAACACTTTTATCTACGAAGTATTGGCATTTGATTGATACACGAAATACTCTTCAGTTAAATTCCACATTATAATTCTTGTTTTATAAGCAGATTTACTCATTTTCTTATAAAAACTCTGTAAAATCTTCAAACGTAAATATATGTTTTGAAAATATTTTGACAAGTAATGGGCAAAATCATAGACAATAAGAGAGATGAACGTCAAAAATTTAAAGAAAAATGGACAGCACTATTTACCGATTCGGTGTTGTCATATGTAAATACTTCTTATTCAATATTATGGCAATGCCAATTTAACACGTAGTTTAAAATTTATCCACGGGACAAATTGTATCGCACTGTCAACCCATGCTCGCTACTTAGATAAAAACGGCGACCATTTAAATTAGTAACGCCCCGCGATAGGTAACTATCGCGCAAGCCATGCTACGGGGGCAGGAAATATAAATAACAAAAATTCAGAATATGTTAAGAACATTTTGTATTTTTTACGTCTGACTGACACAGAATTAAACAAATATAACAAATTCAACATAATGTTCACTTATTCACTGCGGTTTTCGCGGGCGGCCGCCATCTTTCCACATAAACAAAACACAAAACAAACAAAACAAAGCGTTTCTAGCGCCTCTACCGGTAATTAAAGAAACTATTTTACGATATGATCAAACAATCTTGACCATTTCATGAAAGAGCCACGCGTTTGGCTGCACATATCGTTAAACGATATATTGTCATTGATCTGCCCAATCAACATCATGATGTGGCCAATAGACAGTAAAACATTTCATGAAATGCGACCATTTCATAAAATTGACAATCACTTTATAAAGTGACCGATTCTACGATATGGCCACGACATGTACAAATGAATAGGCGAGAGTGTGGAGAGCTGCTCCCGATTTCGTCTTGTTTCGGCGAATACCGGGAACGAAACCTCTCGACGAGAGCGTGGAGCGGGCTTAATTTTTAGTACCTCGCCTATCGTTATAATTGGCTCTACTATTTGCAAATTTTATTAGTTGCAAAAGTCAGTTGCCTTTTAAGTTGTTAGTCTTGTCGAAAATAATAAGCCAATAAAATGTATAGGTAGTAAAGTACAGGTATAGCGTTTCATACAGACAAGCGGAGTGAGTGATATTTATGCCTAAAACTGCTACAAACGAAACTTTACTTCCGTCCGTGCATACGTCTGTGTGTGTGAGGTGAGTTAACTACCAAACTCGGCATTGCAGAATTTATTTAAATCCTACCTATATACGTACGTATAAGTGATAGTGCGTTACGTGCGACTGAGACTGAGCAGTAGCAGTTCACCCTGTTTTTCGAAATCTTTGAAACGAAGCTTTGAAACTCCTTAGCACGGGGAAGAGGTGCGGGCACGTCATTTTGCTAGAGACGCTGCAAGTTTCCGTTCTGTACTTTAGTACCTACCTACTATCACTGATTCTGTGGTACAGGTAGATCATATCATGAATTTTAGAATCGCTATTGCAAGTCATATATTTATACAACTTTGTGAGGGGGTCAAAAAATATTGTTGCATTTTGGCTCGATAGTACCTAGGTTATACCCCAACATGAGTCCATCCAGCTGGTCAACGCTAGAGGTGCTGGGCGCTGTCATCAGTTGGCGCATGTTTACTTTGAAGGCGCGCATGCGTACGATCGCTGCGTGATATATTGAAACGTTTCGAATTGTCTCCTCAATCTGTTCTTTTATAAAGAGGAAAGATTTGATTGTTTGTTTGCATTGAATAGGCTAACTGCTGGACCAATTTTCAAAATTCTTTCACCTATAGAAAGCTTATTTATCTGCAGGCGACATAGGCTATAATTAACGCGCACAAAAATCGCGGGAACATTGCTAGTATCTTATATTTTGAAATGAATTCTGCATCACAAGGAACAAAAATTATAATTGTAAAAGTAATATTTGCAAAAAAACAGGCCATCATTTTGTCTGTAGGTAAATGTTTTTTACGATTTATGTTAACAATTATGTACCAAGCTCCATCTAGCGGTGAATTAATGTTTTATTCAATACTAAAAATTTGGCTTTTTGACTGCGGTGAAGCTGCTTTAGGTATGTGATATATTGTCTACAGGAAAAAAAAAGATGCCTACTGAAGTACTTACTACTTCCCCACATTTCGGAGACAAGTCGTTTCTAAGGCCGTGATCCCTTAGGATTCAGAAGGTCAGAAAGAGTTCGTGTTACCCTTAGGTAACAGGAACTCTTTCTGACCTTCATAAGTTCGAGTGAAAACAAGATAGACAACAATGACACCACTAGTATTAAATATTTATAACAGCAATCATATATTTATTTAGTCATCTAGTGATACATAATTAAATTTCACTAATAATCACAAACAGTATCGACTCCTATTATTATGTAATAAATATATTATTTAAATAATATATGAATAAATTCAGAATAAATATGAAAAATACAATGAATTACTGTTAAATATTTACTTTAAATACCAGTAAATATGTAGATTACATAATTGTTTAACTATAAGATTACATACATATTAATATAAATATACTGGGTAATAAATTTCTAATATAAGTACTAATTATTTAAACAATACAATAATATAACCGTGCAAAGTTTTGGTACAACGTTCGCACTTTGCCACTTTTTTTCAATCGAGTGATGACCTAGTGATTAGGCCAGCGCGGATCACGGTTTGCGGAAGCGGGCGGGGTTGTCATCGGCATAGCGCGGCCGTGTAGTGTATGTAGTAAATGGATAGTCTCGTCTGAATTCGAGACGAGAACGTTATCGTTACCGCCATGTCCACAAAAATCCGAGTTAGTTTAAACAGTTTTATTGCAGAGACTACCTTTTAGGATTGTTGTCTTTTTGATAAATTTCTTACTTGGTGCAATTAAGAAGTATGCGTTACTCCAGCCGAAAAGTATCTCTTTTCGAAAATTGACAATGGCAAATAATTAGAGCCTGACGTAGTATAAAAGTGCCTGAAAGTCTTGAATTTGTGCCGCCAGCCGTTTAAGAGATATTCGAAAAAACAATTTCTGGCTGGCGTAACGTTACTCCAGCCG
This sequence comes from Rhodophaea formosa, assembly GCA_963082605.1. NCBI lineage: Eukaryota > Metazoa > Arthropoda > Insecta > Lepidoptera > Pyralidae > Rhodophaea > Rhodophaea formosa. Next base: position 11,968,152 of record OY720209.1, read on the forward strand.
AATTTTTTTGATCCAGACTACCTAGTTCTAAATGAAGTACACACACGGATAGCTTCAATTTGTGCTCAATAGTGCCTTATATTTTCAAATTTGTGCTCCATACGGTTTCAGAGGTATTCAATTTTCGGCTGGAGTAATGTTTGCTCAGTTGCTGTATCTCTGAAACGGCAGGCCAATCAACCGTCGTTTTTTGTATAGATATAGAACGCTATTTGTGCCGATTTGTGCCATAGGTTTCATAAGTATCACTATTATGGTTAACGAGTTATGATTTTTTCTCTAAAAATCGAAAATAGGCTCTAGCTCTCAAACAAAGAAACCTTACCTATTCAAACTGGTACCAACATGTAGTTCTTATACCACCACACATAATTAGAAGAAATCATCAGCCTATCCCACAAATTCGGTGAGTTATGACGATATTCCTTATTTCGGAAAGTCAAATCTGGTCCTGTGATTTTGAATAAAGAATTCACTATTTTCCTGTGAGCCGACTGATTTCATATTTATACATTATTTAGAGCTATCATTTGAGAATATACCCTCAAAAATGTAGATAGAAATACCTACGAATTAAATTAATAACAATTGAAATCTATACTTAACCATTCTTACGCGATTACCCGACCAAATTCAAACGTATATTAAAAAGCGGCCGTGGCATACTGCTAGGCATTTACTTCCACTTGGCGGTATTATTATCGAATTTAGTCAGTACAGGTGAGGTGAAAAATGTTAAGTCATATCAATATTTTACTAAAATAAATATTGGCTACTATGTTCTTCTGTGTTTTATGTATACCAAAGCATTGTGTGTCACAGCAGCGGGCAGCGGTTAGATTAATAAGTTAGACTTATTAATGGTTAAACAAATTGAAAGGAATAACAAAAAAAAATGTAGGGGCAGCCTTAAATCAAGTAAGGTTAGCTTATTACGAGTCGGAGAAATAAAATACAGTGTAAAATCTGTGACAATTATTATTGTACTTTGATTTGCTTATTTTCTAAGTTGCTAAAATTAATAGGAACTGCAGCTGTGTTTGTTCTTCTGTTCGTCATTTTATTGTTTAATTGTCTAGCTCATATAACCTTAACTGTCGGCAACGTATGTACCGGTTTTAAGAAATCCGTTCTTTTGTTTGTTGCGAACAATTTGTATGTGTTTACCGTATACCGTAGCTGCTATTTATTATTATGCGTTTATCTATAGGTCATTCATTACATTCTTGTTAGCTCAAAAACTTTCTAACTATGAACATGGCAAAATAACTCGTTTTCTATTATTGACACAATAAAGATGGGACAAAAGTGAAAGAGTTCATTTAATTTTCTCTTCCGCGTCATTTTATTATATAGAGAATACGAATACCGTCTTTTCCCTAGTAATTCTTGTGTAACCTTTGATCTGGTCCGGTATAAGATAACCTGTTTCCGATACCCACGAAACTGTATATTTTACGAGTAAACAAATTCCTGATGCATGTGATGTTTCACCTCCATGCATCAGGAATTTCTTTCATTGGCTTCAATTTTTGCGTGATCTTCAATATAAATATCTAATACATAAACATATGTTATAATATTTAAGCATATGTTCTAATCATCTAAAACAAAAAATGAAAGACGTACCTACTTACATAAATTTGGTGTTCATAGTTCGCATGACATTGGTCCATGTGTGTAACAATCAACATCTTAAATAATTTTTGATCTTATTGTTTTTATTTAAAATAATACAAGCCTTCAAAAAATATATAAACTTTTTTCTACACGATTGTACTCCGCCACATAATATAAGAGTACAAATTTAAGCAGTGATGCATTAGGTACCGCGCGGCCGCTTTTTAATAGCAGCGTTTTACCTACCAATAAAACGCTTATTAAGCGATAACCTTATTTGAAACCTAATTAAACAACAATTGAGAGTAGCGAGCTTGACTTCCGGTAGCAGGTCGGCTATTTTACCGATTTTCCCTTACGACGTCGGCTAACTTCCGGTGGCCAGGAGGGGGGCACGTGGCGCCGCGCCACTGCTCTGAGCCTCATTGGATCTCGAAATTGATTCGCATAAGAAACACCTGGCAGTGATTGTGTATTAGGTTTCAAATAAGGTTATCGCTTAATAAGCGTTTTATTGGTAGGTAAAACGCTGCTATTAAGCTTATGAACCGTTATTTGAAACCTAATTAAACAACAATTGAGAGATTGTCTGTTATCGCCTGGTGTACCGGTTATAGCCAATAACATGATGGATATGATATCACGTGAAACTGAATAGTTAAATAAATCAGATGTGAAAATAAAATGCATGACAAGACTGAGTTACAAGAAAGAATTATAAAAAACGTTATTTTACCAAAGGTTAGATCGGACTTTATAAACAAAAAAAAAAAAAAAATTATCATATAAAAAATAAAAATTATTTGAATGATAATAAAGTAAACAAAGACTGAATTAATAAACACTTGTTTAAGTGTCAAATTCATTAACAACACAGATGGTATAGGTAAAGCTTAAATATCAAATTTACAATAATATAAATGGTAATGAGTACGAATAACTCGTACTATACCTGGCCAAAAATAAATGACGAAATTGAATATAAATTACATTCAGAACCATTATTCTTTTTATAATAAAAATATTGTAAAACAGGATTTGCATCAGAACATCAAATAACCATCATATGACGTAGGTACTTTTCCTTATTTCATCGAAGATCAATAATAACTGGACTACTTTCAATAGTAAAAAACAAAAGAAATCACCTGTATGAAAGAACTTCAAAAACTCACTTAACAAATTGCAAGGTTTACCTTGCGAAAAATATTTATTTTTCTATAACCTTTTTATCATACAGTCTTGTTGTCGCGTGCAATAAGTTTCAGTATCCATGGTATAAAACCATTTGAATTGCATGTTCAACTCCTATTACGTAGATATGGAAACAAATAGAATAATTTGTTAAAATTAGCCATGAGTAATTCTGTTCCATTTTCAAAATATATGACATATATGTACATTGGTTAGAATAAAGCCAAAAAGGTAATTTTAAAGTAAGGAAAATTGAGATGAACTTTGTCCGTTTTAATCTTTATAAATTAAAATATGCTTGTGCACCGCACTTAGCAAGATGATAGCCGTAATTAGGACAAAACAACTTCTTTCTGGCTAAAATATACCCAGAAGATTTGTAATACAAAGGCTATATGGTAGATACAAACAGCTCTCGCAACTGTATTGTCTTTGATATGATAAAATGCAGAGGAATGACAAACATTTTATTTTTACACAAGAAAAAGTAAAACTAAACCCCAAGTAGTAAGTAAACTAAGAAAGTAATAAATTGAATTTTGACTACAAATATCTTGCTTTTCTGTTGCTAGGCTGGAATAGTACTAGTCAACTTTACAGAGGCACAAACGGGAGACCGTTCATTAGTAAGATGAATAAATAGTCTTATCATTATTGATATTTAAAATAATCAAACCTGGTATTTCAAATACTTCGAATTTTGAAACAGGCAAAAAATGTCACATAAACAATATACCTTGTTAAAGCAATATGATCTGGATTTCCATCCTAGTATAGGATTAAAGTTCGGATTTGAAAACCTAATTTGGATTGTTCCTGTATTTAAACAAACATAAAAGTTAGTGCGATATTATCATTTTAAGTGATAAATAGTGTCAAACACACCTTTTAATACCATTTTTGGTAAGACTAAGGCCAGCTAAGAGTTCCTTTATAAATTATTTAGTGAAGATTAGTAGAACCGTTTCAATTAAAGAAGCAAAAGAAAGCAAGTTTAATAAGATTGTTATACGAAATTTTTTATTTATGGTAGTTTCTTTACGTACATTAAATAATTTGATAAACTCCAAATACTGAGATTGCAATGAGATTTGCATTCACTGCTCAAATATATGTGGTCCAATAAAATATTTTATGTTGTCCAATAAATAAACTAATTAAAAAAAATAATAAATTACAAAATGTCAAATGCTGTTGTAAGCCTTAAACCGTGATAAAGCCTCAAAACTGAAACAGATTTAGACTAAAAGAAAATCGAAGATATGTATGTCTGCAGGCCCCGGGCCATGGGTGTCCAAAGCACTCCAGCTGAGAATGCAACCGGAAAATCGCTCAGATGAGAGAGGAGTCGGGCAAACGATACAGGACAAACCAATCCTCCATCACTCAGCGAAGGGCCTGGATGAGATGTTAAGAAGCTAGTAGCTAATGTCTTTTAAATTTTATTCAACTTTTAAAAATATGGTAAACTGAATTTTTAAATATATTTTTCAATAAACTGATACCAAACATTTTTGTAAGAAATATTACAACATAAAACCGACTTTGCCTTGTGAAATTAGAGCGCATCTTTAACCTGCCAAGCCCAAAAATAGCCTTTTGATATGACGAGGAGGCTAATCTACGACGAAAAGCTGCTAAAGTTTTCTTTAAAATATTAAAAATAATTTGACGAACCGTTATAATCACCGCCTGAGGTCGGTAAATAAAATAAGCAACGTCAAAAGACGAACTCTCTTTGTCGACTTGAAGTATATTCTAATCTTTTTACTATTGTTGCACATTATGAAATTAGGCAAAATGCTAGGAAATGCTAGATTCTAAAGATAGAAAGGAGGCTTATAGTATGCAGTGGGCGTAGAAAGCTGATGATGATTATGTGTTATACGTTTGCATTAAATACTAGTGTAGCACATACCGTGCATTCCACTTATTCATACATTACGGTAAAGTGACCATAAAAAAAAAATCGATAGTCAATTTTCATAGCTAGTGTCATAGTTTGAACATGAAAAATATCCGCGACATTACATTATAGTGTAATCAGAAAAATTCACCAGGCCGGTTCGACTTTGCAATGAAAGTTGGTAAAAGTCTTTCTTAGATCAAGACAATTATTTTTATACGATATTAATATAAAAATATTTCATTATCAATGAGATGGTGAAGGATAACTAAAAACAAGTTCGGTGCAAACTACGAGTACTTTCGTAGAACACTTTATTGTGAAACTCCGGCAGTGAATGTGTTAACCAGAGACTGCGCCTCTTCGGCAAAGTTTGCGATGTAGCTTTTATTTTAAGTTCGTAACTGATTCAAGTGGCTAACTTAAACATTAATTTTATAATTTCTTGGAATACAGTTCAATTTACTGTGAAAGTTATTAACTAGCTAATACCGCAACAGGTCAGATCTGAGCCTGTGTGTTCAATTTAACGTTAGCATTATTCATAAGGAGCCAAATCTAGATCATACACATTTGGCTTCAAGTATAGCCCAAACGACTCTAAAATTCATAATTGACAATATTTTCAGCATTGGAAATACTGCTTGACCCGAGCCCATGAATTAAACTGAGCTTTCACATTAGTTTTATGATAAAAAAGCCCAAGTAAATAAACATGAAAAATGTAGTTACTTTAATAACTTCATGAACATATTTAAAGAGATCATTATTCGCGACGCAAAATGTCGCTCCACTTATTATAAAAAAAAATAATTAATGTTATGGCATGACTAGGCTTGCCCTGAGCCTGCGCATTAAGCTGAGCATACGCAACAGCTAATCAATTGCACTTAAATAAAATTGTTATACAACCAGAATGTAACTCCTCTTGATTCATCGCGATTGGCGAGTTTATTTTAGCTTTTGCTGCAGTTTTACTCATCATTAAATAGTTCTATTTACGTCATTCATAAAATAATCCGAAATTGCGACATGGCTTGGCTTGGCCTGAGCTCAAGCGTTCAGGTGTGCTTACGTAGCAGCTTTGTTTCAGCAAAATAAAAGTTAATATTAAGAACCAAAATGTATTTTATTTTACTTCATGTATTGCATGTCTATAATTAAAATAGACGCAATAGGCAGCATGACTAGGCTTGAGCCTGAGCCTGCACGTTCAGCTGAGCTTGTGCAGCAGCTTTATTTATTTGCACTATCAACAATACGATGTTCTGGCATGACTGGGCTTGACCCGAGCCTGCACGTTCAGCTGAGCTTGCACAGCAGCTTTATAAATAATCCAATATTCCAGCATGACTGGGCATGACCCGAGCCTGCACGCTCAGCTGAGCTTGCACAGCAGCTTTATTTATTTGCACTATCAACAATACGATGTTCTGGCATGACTGGGCTTGACCCGAGCCTGCACGTTCAGCTGAGCTTGCGCAGCAGCTTTATAAATAATCCAATGTTCCAGCATGACTGGGCTTGACCCGAGTCTGCACGTTAAGCATAGCTAAGCTAACAGCATTATTTCGATAAGGTGGTCAAGGTATCACCCTATTATATAAAATTCACTTATGTATCAATTCTCTATTCCATACAAAGATTTTGTTCCTACAAAGAAATTAGTAAAAAGAAATAAACAAAATTGTCCACCGTAATCGACAATTGAATAAACTAGCAATTCAATGATAAGTTCACACTTCAACTTTTTAATGAATACTATCTTTTAATATACTTAATGAAATGTTTAGTTACCTCTAGAAACAAAATTAATATACGGAATTGATCTCCATATCCTCATCTCCTTGAGGGTAAGTGATATGAAAACAAAACAAAAAATCTTCGCAATCGAAAAGGATTTTCCGTTAATTTAAATGTTTTATTGAGTAGCTCAATAGCTAGTTATATTATTCATTATGCAGCAAAGAACCAGTTTCATGAAGTGATATAAATGAAAATCATTCATATCTATATTAAGTTTTATTGTTAATCTTGTCAATCGCTTATTAACGTAAAATATTACGCAGTCTATGGCTGCACATTTTCTTGACATATAGTTAATCTTTATAAAGGCAACGGCCTTAACTTCAAAAAGGCTTAATAAGCAACGCCAACGTGTTAATATAATCTTGAATATCACTTACATGCTCTGCATAGCAACACTACATTCCTTGGTCTGGATAGTTTCTCAATTTATTCACTGACACAGTCACTTTAAATTATATAGGAATATAACAACTTAAGAATTCAACATTTAAATAGTACTGTTTGTTAATCAGATGGACTGTTAAATAACCAATATATAAGTAACGAACGATTTGCATCGTTAAAATCCTTTAAAAAATCCGTTATTATATTGAATTTTTGAATTCAAATAATAACATGTTTCAGGGAAAATCAGTAATCTGAAAAATAAAAAGCTGAAAAGCGAAAATATAAGTAATAAAAATGTAAGTACGTGCACTTACCAATACAACCGACTGCTACGATAGTCAAGACGCCAATGAGGCTCAGAGCAGTGGCGCGGCGCCACGTGCCCCCCTCCTGGCCACCGGAAGTTAGCCGACGTCGTAAGGGAAAATCGGTAAAATAGCCGACCTGCTACCGGAAGTCAAGCTCGCTACTCTCAATTGTTGTTTAATTAGGTTTCAAATAACGGTTCATAAGCTTAATATACGTTTGAATTTGGTCGGGTAATCGCGTAAGAATGGTTAAGTATAGATTTCAATTATTATTAATTTAATTCGTAGGTATTTCTATCTACATTTTTGAGGGTATATTCTCAAATGATAGCTCTAAATAATGTATAAATATGAAATCAGTCGGCTCACAGGAAAATAGTGAATTCTTTATTCAAAATCACAGGACCAGATTTGACTTTCCGAAATAAGGAATATCGTCATAACTCACCGAATTTGTGGGATAGGCTGATGATTTCTTCTAATTATGTGTGGTGGTATAAGAACTACATGTTGGTACCAGTTTGAATAGGTAAGGTTTCTTTGTTTAAGAGCTAGAGCCTATTTTCGATTTTTAGAGAAAAAATCATAACTCGTTTACCATAATAGTGATACTTATGAAACCTATGGCACAAATCGGCACAAATAGCGTTCTATATTTATACAAAAAACGACGGTTGATTGGCCTGCCGTTTCAGAGATACAGCAACTGAGCAAACGTTACTCCAGCCGAAAATTGAATACCTCTGAAACCGTATGGAGCACAAATTTGAAAATATAAGGCACTATTGAGCACAAATTGAAGCTATCCGTGTGTGTACTTCATTTAGACCTAGGTAGTCTGGATCAAAAAAATTCGGCTGGAGTAACGTTACGCCAGCCAGAAATTGTTTTTTCGAATATCTCTTAAACGGCTGGCGGCACAAATTCAAGACTTTCAGGCACTTTTATACTATGTTAGGCTCTAATTATTTGCCATTGTCAATTTTCGAAAAGAGATACTTTTCGGCTGGAGTAACGCATACAATTAAGAATATTCTATTATATCTATCACTTTTACAAGTCATAAAATATTTTTATTAATATCTACTATATCACTGTTCTATGTCAGTTTTTTATGAATACGACAAGGTCAAAGGCTTAGAGTATCAATATAACTATAGAGCGCTCCTATCGTTTTTTCGCCGTTGTGCAGAGCGTAAGCAGATGTTCTATAGATTTGTATCTATAGATTTAGCGGTCGGTAGTGATGGGCATCGCGTCCTTGCGAAACGTTGCAAATGAGTTACATCCGAGCGAGTCTTTGGATGTAACTCACTTTTAATAAATCATGATTCGGTTTGAGACTTGATAATCGTATAAATTTGTCGATAGTTTATTAGATACGAACCTACTTTTAGCGTTATTTTCCAAATATATAGGTACACCACATTTTGAGATTGTGGTTTTTTGTAGTATTGATAGGTATTGAATGATTTGCGTCTCATGTGTGCCATGCCAACACAAATGTCACATTTTACGAGCTGCTTTAAGGTATCTGACATAGCTTAACAACTAACAGAATACGTCAACTACCAAATTTTCAACTGTGTAGTATTAGTATCGGTATAAAAAAAACTGTGATATACAGACAGACAGACGGACATGATGAATGTATAAGGGTTCTGTTTTTGCCATTCGGCTACGGAACCCAATAAAGCATCCAAATTGGTTCAACCGTTTAACAGCCAAGGTGCTACAGACAGACGCAGATAGACACAAACACACATAGCGGTCATACATATGATATAATTCCCTTATTTTCGTATGGAGGATTCTTTTTATATTAAAAAATAAAATGCAGAAGAAAAATTTTTTTTTGTATTTTTTTTAATTGAAATCATTTCATTATCACTTAAAATAAATCACTATTTATCATAAAAAAACATAATACTAGTAAAACTACCAAAATCCGGATCCGACGCGGTACAACACTAAATCTATTGCGGGGAGAAGTAAAGCGGGGGACGCGGAACCGCGTGCTGTGTTTACCCGCCCGCGCGCCTCTCGCAACACCCTTTCACGCCCTAGTCAATTATAGAAAAATCTATGTTTTAGAGTCAAAATAGGACTTATTGATGAAAAGTAATATCATTATTCCTTTTATTTTGCTTCCGGAAATCATGTTCACACCTCGGCACTGGACTTTTCATCATAATTATTGTAAACACGAAAAATAATGGCGGGAGAAACAATCCGTGCGCGTGACCTCGTGTGACTAATCGCGACGTTCGCACTGTTTTGAAGCTGTTCATACCCGTGCTTACGGTTCATACTCATAGAGGCGCACTCTATAGTTAATATTGATACTCTAAGGTCAAAGGTAATTTCCCATACAGCAACTATAATTGTACCCACCAAAACACAACACCAATAACAAGATAAATTACATTAAACCAACTTATATCCTATCACAAACACCTCTTGAAAAAAAGTGCGTGTAATATATATTTATTTATACAGAACTGACTATATATACTTATACAGAACTGACTTGCATAGCAGCAAACCGGGGCGTAGTTTCAAGATCCAAAGAATCGGTAGTGACTTGAGATCGTGAATCAGAGTTCTCTGTACTGTTCTGTATAGAGCTCATCGAAATCTTGTCGTCTTTCATACTGCCATTGGCTTCCACCGAACCATCCGTTGCTGATTTTTGCTGTGCGTCCACAACGTCGCCACCGCCGCCACTAAGAGAATTCCAAATGCCCTTAGTTGAATCTTTCATTGTAATTTTCTTATCAACGGAAGCGTTTTTCTCTTTCCCATCTTTGGTCTTTTTACCAATACCTGCGAAGGAACTGAGTTTTGGCTTAGAGTTCCGCACAGCAGCGCCTCGCTGGATCGGCGTGGAATCCGTTTCAGCTTCTTCTGTGATGGAAGTCAACATGTCTGCAGATTCTGTGGGTACCACTTGACCGGCTTGTATAGGTATGTCATCTGAAAATAAATGAAGTTGTATTCATCGTCGCTGGGCCGTGCCGTCTTTTCATCATGAGTGTACACATTTACTAATATACTTATTAATTCTATGATATGGACTAAATACCTAACTGAATTATAATTTGTAGAGGTATCCTATACTCAACTATAATATGAAAATTTTCAATAAGCCCCTATGCACTTATGGGGCTTATTACGAATTTTCGAATCGAAACGTATTTTACTATGATCCATTTAATTTAAAGCATACCTTTAATAAAATACACTTTGAAAAATATGTCTAGTTAGAATATCAGTAAAGTATATTGCAGTTTAATTTTCATAATATTTGAATTTCATTTCAAAAATAATTAACTCTTTCCATCTGTAAGTTAAATAAAAATAATTGATCCATGTAACATTTACTAACTACACATATTTTTACATTTGTAGCTACGTTATTGAAATATATACTTTCTGATTCAATTTGACAATTATTATACAATTAAGCATAAAGCTTATTTTCTTTCGTTGAGCTTTGTCCATATCAGACATCCGTATACACCATAATTTGACAAACTCGATTTTATAGCTAAAGCGCGTAATTGTTGATTTTACGTATCTGTAACGCAACGCTGACCCAGTGGATTGGTCAAATTTAATTCTGGAGCTGAATTTTCGTTTATAATGTACAAATTGTCTTACTTTAAGGGACACAAAAAAAAAACAGAAAACCAGCACATAGTTGATAGTCAACGACATAGTGAGTTAAATGGAAAAAAGCAATGACATGGCAACCCAGTCCAATGCAACGGTAATTGCAATTTATTCAACACAATATGCATTTTTTTTTAAATTATGTGGCGCGTACGTACAATGCTTACAAGTGAGCATTTACCTTCGAGCTACGAATAACCTTCGAGATATACAACAATAATTTATAATAAAGTCTTAATGACGGCGCGTGCGTGCTGGCAAATGTGCGTTCATCTAAAGTTAATATCTCTTTCACATAACACTAATAGAGGAAACTAGGAACATGACAAAAATATGATAAGTATTCTCATTTTCCGAACATACGTTACTAATAATTGAAAATGGGAAGTGTAAGTGAGACCAAAAAGAAGTGCACGTGTAACATAAACGACATTCACTGATTTAAAATGTTTCGAATGTCACCTTTTATGCGTTAACTGATAGATTGTAAAATTAATTGTATCTAAATACTCTCGAGACCGTATCAGGTTTATCGTTGGAACTGTCACTGTCGGAGCTATCGAACTCGTCAGTCAATGAAGATTCATGTTCATTTTCTTTTACTGACAACTTCCAATACTCGCCATCAAATATCTTTACTACACCATTCAAAAACGATTCACTCGGTTGTGTAGCAAACGCCGTATTAAAAAAGCTTTTTATCCAAAAATTATATTCGCACGTATGAGACGATGAACATTCATTTGGCAGCATGCAAGCCGTGTGGTGGTCATCTGTATAGGTATAAATTAAGAAAATTATAAACTTAAGAGGCTTACATCAGCTAAATTAGTGACACCTGTAATTTAATTTTTGTATATTCTAAATAGGATCAAATTGAAAAATCTACGTCAGTACCTACTTCGGTAGTAAATTACTTGTAGTATAACATTTTTTCAATACTTTTTCTAATAATACGGTTCTTATGACATCGAAATTTGGATGGTAATGATGTATTTTACGGCACTAGTGCTTTTTACTTTACACCAATCACAACCGCTCAATAGCCCAATGCCACAGATGAAAAATTTAAACTTTTTCATAGAATCTGAGCAAAGAGTTTCAAGTTCAGCATGAAAACTTTTTTCTGATTCGTGAGATGTGATTTTTAACCCAATTCGAAAAGGAGAAGGTTATCAATGTACTTTTTTGGAGAAAATAAACCTGAGTTAATGTACCTACCTGATTATAATAAATGTATTTTTACAAACTGCTTTAGCTCCTAACTTTTATGAATTCCTTATTTGCTGAATAGCAATCTTGTTTTAGTTTCTGATAATCGCAAATGTATTGAAAAACGTCGTATGATACTCGTACGGTAAGCTGTCTATTATAGTCGTCGGTCTATTATAAGCACTCTGCTTCGTCTCGTGCCTATAAACACCTCGACTATAATATCCAGCTTACCGTACAAGTAAGCTAATAAGTAAGATAATTTTATTATCATTCAAATATATTCTCTTAATTTATCTACTAGTAATTTACTACCAAAATACTGTCGTAGTATTTTTTCAATTTGTTCTTATTTATTTAGAAGTAAAAGAAATAAAACGAGGGGTAGCTCTAGTTAGCTGGACTGAGCCCCTTAATTAGGTTTGTTTAAGTACATTCAGCGAGTCTCCAACGCCCTTTCAAAACCAGCCTCCGACCGGTATAGGCCCCGGCCGGCTTTTAGCTTTGCTCTGTGTGTCACTCTCTCGCTGGCGTCGTTAGCTTCAACCACTTTACAGTCCAAATCAAACTTAAGGCGCTGTGGTATCAGACGATACGAGACACTAGTGCCACCCCAGCAATTAATTCTTTTACTGCTGGGGTACTTTTTTAAATAAAATCAAATTTTAAAAAATCTAATAGCCGATTGCCCTAGTAAATTACTTGTAATATTCTTTTTATTACTTTTCATAGATATTAACATCTAAGTTTAAGAGAACGAATTATTGCCGCCAAAAGTGGCCACTTTTGGCGGTAATGATTCGTTCTCTTAATTCATAAAATTAAAAATAGTGAAAACTTGTACCAAGAATAAGTGATTTACTAGGGCATTCAGCAATTAGATTTTTTAAATTTGATATAATTTAGGAGTTATCGTATTAATTGCTGGGTGGCGCTAGTGTCTCGTATCGTCTGATACCACAGCGCTCTAAGCTTGATTTGGACTGTAAAGTGATCATCGATGCGCAGTAGTATTAGGTTCAGCGGGGCGCGCGCGAGGAGACGGGGCGCGTACTGCGATGAATGCAAATGAAGTAGAATAACGTGTATAATGGGTCCAATAATAATTCACCTGGTAGCTTTTTGGTTCGGAATGAAGCATTTGTTATCATTGATTTCGACATGGTGACAGTAGTTGTTGCAGGCGACAATGCTACACTTATTCCCATTGGACCGTCACACGGTTGACCTAAAATAACAAAATATAATTAAGTATAACTATGTAAGATTCGTTATTAGGACCGTAGATGAGGACACAAAAAGTTCCCTAGTAGAGCATTTCTGATTTACAACACTTACGAATGCGGCTGGTGGTATCACGGTGACAGTGCAGACATATGCAAACTGCCGCCAAGACCGACCCACTTCATTTTGTTTTCAACGATCTTATTCCTAACAGGAGTCCCAGACTTAAATTTGACGAGCTCCGTGGCGCAGCGGTGAACAAGCCTGCCTGCGACACGGATGGTCCCGGGTTCGATCCCCGGTCAGGTCAAGATTGAAAATGATCTTTTTCAGAGATCACCTGGGTCTTGGATGTTTATCTTTTTTATATAAGTATCTATCATAAAATATAGTATCGTTGAGTTAGCATCTTATAACACAAGTCTCGAACTTATTTTGGGGCTAACTGAATCTGTGTGATTTGTCCGTATATATATATATTTATTTATAAATTTAAATAAATTAAGAAGTACGATATGTGAAAAAATCCACGCGGGCAGGATTGAGGACGAACTAGGGTCTTTAGGCTTTTATTACCACTAATTTATAAGCCTCCTCTACACATCTCCGATGACCAACTGTCAGCGTGACGATTCACTGTACATTGCATTGTAGGATAGAAAACTCAAGAACTTTAGTGAGTTAAACAGAAATGTACAGTCAATCGTCGCGATGACAGCCGATTATCGGCGATTGTGTGTGTAGAGGAGGCTTAAGGCATTAGTCGTACAAAGATAAAAGAAGCTTTTACAATAAAAAAAATTACAACGACATTTCCACACAAATTTCCGGTCTGCTAAATCCTCAATAATATAATCTCTTCAGATACAAATAAGAAGCTCCGAATTAAGATTTCTAATTATCTATATATAAGAAAATAAAATGGTATGTTGCACTTACAGTATACAGATAAAGATATGTTTATTTCTCAAACATGTACTTATAGTACACACACAGTTACAGAATATAATAGAAGCTTACCTGATGAATTATTTTTAATCGAGTTTATGACAGCACTAGTCACTAACATCACATCAGGGAACAGTTCATACTGGGCTCGTTGATCAATGTCCTTGACGGCTTGAAAGGCCAAAGTGTAAAACTCATTGAACATCGCAAAGTAAGCACCCTCTATCATTTCTAACAGGAAGTTTGGTGACACTGGAATTCTAGGAACTGGTTTCATATTAGAACTACCGATTTTTTTGTGGAATCCTTGAGTGACGATTCTGTAAATAAATTGAACTTTTTATTAATGTTACTGACCAAACCAAATTACTAGTTTAGCATAGGATAAATGTGTTTGTCCAAAATTTTAGTTTGAATAAGTCAGTGCCGTGGCGGACCGTTCACACCCCGCGCGCCTCTCACTGCCCCCGCACACGTCCAGACACCCACTCTAGCCGCCAGCGGTTTTACGTGCACACATACTTAAGTGTCGTTTCTTTTCGCTAAGTGTACCATATATTCTTTGCCGCCACGGAACTACCTCGGTCGAGAGGGCTGTCTATGTTGTGTTCGTATCTCGCACGTCCCGCACCGTAGGCACGAAATGAGTAATGAGTGACTACCTACGCGTTGTCAACCCTACGCTCACGGCCCGGCTCAAGGTCACCGGTGCTCGAACTCTCACGTACAGGAAGTGTCGCCGCAGTGGTAGGTATAAGTCAAAGTGATTTTTAAATGGGTACGCCAAATCGAATAACGTATAATCGATGATTAAATGATCATAAAAAATTCGAAGCGTCAAATTATTGAATAACGGAACATTGGCGAAACCGCGAAACGCTGTCTAGTATGATTTTGTTTGGTGCGTCTCACACCGCAAGCGAAACGAAACCGAAACGGAATGATTCAACTGCGTTTCGCGGTTCCGCCATTGTTTCGTTCCGGAAAGCTTCCGTTCCGCATTCGCGGCTGTAGTGTAGCGGCGTAAAACAAACACTTCTGGCCGTGTAAAAAATAAAATTATAGATAAAGTCATGAAACAAGTTAAATAAAAAAGTTCAGTTACCTTGAGGCTGCAATGCAAAAATGTCTTAGAGCAAGTTTTGGTAACAAGCTCAGTTGACGATTGTAGATGAAGAATAGGGCAGCCATGACCTTCAGACGATTCTGTGCATTGATAACATCTACTTGGGAGAGCGGTCCCCAGCTCACAAGTTTGGTGTTGCACTCCTCCCAACGTCTCAGGGCATTTTCAGTAAGGAATTGGGATCCCAGCGACAATGGCTAACAATTTTAAGGAAAATAAAATTTAAATAACGTGTATTAGCTGTTTTAGTAATTTTTTTTAATGAACATTTTATTTTTGACATTAGCAAATTTCTGTAAAAAATTATAAAATTTTTAGAATGTCTGTTATTGTATTAGTCTATCTCTAAAACCAGTAGTTAAATGGATTTTAGATTAGCTAGAATAGTGCCTATCAAAACTCTATTTAACTAAAATTAGTCAATAGGAAATATATGTCATTTGTCATTAAAAATAGAAATCAAAACCCATTGTGAACAAGTCGCCGAGTTTGTGGTGGGAAGTCAAGGGGTGCAGTTGGGGTCTGCCTTGGACGATTTTGCAAATGGATTTTGGAGGACTTTATAATATGAAATTGGTGTAGTTTGGTGTTATAAATTCTCGTGCTCATGGAACAATTTGTGAAATAGTTAAAGTGGACTGTTATATGGACTCGTATAGACTTGTCGCCAGAAGCTCCCGACCACGAGGCATCAAAGAACATACGCCATCTTTGATGCTTCTTGTTACAACTTTACCGTACAACACCGATACTTAGTATCTCAATTTACTGGACATTGGCAGAATCACTGAAATGTCGGTGGAAGCCGAGAAGTATAAAACAGAAGAAGAAGAAGAACAAGTCGCCGGCAACAGCTATTCATATGGAAACTGAGTTTGCCTATGTTAAGAGTAGAATAACTGATAATTTGGCCAGTAAATATTTGTATCCAATAGTACCTCTTAAGTTTTATTTACTGCATGTAACTTGTTGGTCAGGCACTTACTCCAACTAATACAAACAAACAACCTCTCACTCTAAATATAGACCTTTGCCGTTCCATAGTGTGTAAGGATTGTTTTAGTTAGATACATGTTTCACTTTGTCACTATGTAATAGTATTACACACTAATCTAAGACTAGCAGTCAACCCGGCTTCACCAGTAGTACATACCTAGCCTATAGCACTCAAGGATAACGTAGTTACGTGCTCCTTGAAAAACAAAATTTTTCACCATTGGATAGTTATTCAATGGTGAAGGAATTTTGAATTCGGTCCAGTAGTTCCTGAGTATTAGTATAGATTTTGCTATCTCACTGCATTGTAATCAATTATTAATTGTATCTTTAGTTTAACTTAAATAATAATATTATTATATTGATCAAAAATATACCTCATGATATATAGAAGGCTGAGCTAGTGAAGGCAATCTAAATGACACAACCTTAGGTTTGCCAGATTCATCAACAACTTCAAAATTATACAATCCTGAAAATATAATAGAATTTTGGGTAAGAATTAAATAATTATTTAAAAAAAATATTTTTTTTTTGAAAAATCAAAATAATTCGGCAGTTAAATAATAAAAGCTTTAAATAATAATAAATATAGTAAACAATTATAAAAATCTTCACCTACCTATTAGAAGTGTTTCTATACATCGAATTGTCTTTTTCTTACCAAGGGCCACTGAACTCAAATAATTAAAAATAAGTGTAGGAATAAACTGTAGTGTAAATCTTTGCAGCTCCACTTCTTTTGATCTATAAAAACTAAATAATTGTGTACACACATTTTCTAACATCTGCAACAAAATAGTTGTGATTTAAAAAAAATTAAATGTAATTCTATACTACAAACAATCAGTTACAGTTTACAACATATCCAATAGGGTTGCCAACATTTTTTAGTCTCAATATAGTATTTTTTCAAAAAAGGCTATTAAAAATATAGTATGTTTCAAAAAATATAGTTTTATTGGGGAAAAATAAAAAATAGACTAATTATAGTCAAGTATACTAATTTTGAATATAATAGTCAAATTTATAGTTTTATCTTCTATAAATTACAGTCAACTTTTAAATTCATTAAATTAAATACTTTTGATTTAAATGGGAATTTATGACAGGGACGCGTTCAGTTACACGTACACGCACACATTTAATAATTGAGGTACCTTTTTTTATTTTATTTTATTAGTTTGAGATTTGCAAAATATAAACATTGATGTATTGTACTGAAATATAGTATTTTCGTGTACTATATATTTCTTCTACAGTATATAGTACGGAGTCCCGAAATATAGTACAATACTATATATTATAGTACGGTTGGCACCCTATATCCAATATACATAAAAATTTAAGTGATCCTGAACTTGGGATTTACAATATTTCACTAGCTCTATTTAAAATTTAGTTTTTTTTGCATTGCATGGCATCATTATAAAAATATGAAATACCTCTTCCAATTTCACATCATTCTCGGCTACATTATAAGGGGCTGAATCACTTTCGTTTTCATTGTAAAACAAATTAAACAAAGCTGTTGCGATTTCATGATTGTGTTCATGCTCTGCAGCAAAGCTTTTTATTTCATTCTCTTGAAGTGAGGCATATTCTGATAGCCATTCGTTAATTAAATGTTCCCATTCCGCCATCGTCAATAATTTTAGTAAACCTGGCCCTGAAAATATAAATTATGACATCATATATTTTCCTCTAATGAAGCAATTCTATGGTATTAACTTTTTTAATGATACATTCTGCTACTTACCAAGATTTTAGCAATTTGATTTGTAAGTAAAATTGTGAAACAATCAAGAAAATGTTACTAACAATCGGTATTTAGTTTTCAGACTTGGATTTATTTCGAGAGGACTATTAATTACAGTAAATGTAACCGGGAATGTACCATTTCGATAACTTTATGCGATATTGATATTATTAAATAGGCATTTTTACAGCTGGAAAAGTAATAAACGAAAAGTGTTTTGATTCTGGTTTTTGGTGCTGAACAAAATTCGCAATTTTGACAAATGACCATGACATTAGTATTTTTCTTTATTTTCTCAAGATTGGCAATAAATAGTGATGTGCTGTTTCCGAGAGTCGTTCCCACACCTGACAACATATTATACTTTACCGGAACCGGAAGTGATACTTTTTATATATGTGCAATCGAAGGTACTTTGTATGTATATACTTCCATATTTTTTATATGTTTTTTAAACAAGAATTTATTTTTTTATGAACATTTCTTCTTCTTCTGTTTTATATTATGGCTTCCATCGAAATTTCAGTGATTCTGCCAATGTCCAGTATAACGAGATACGGTAAACTAAGTTTTTCCAAGTAGCGTCAAAGATGGCGTATGTCCTTTGATGCCTCGTGGAAGCTTCTGGCGGCAAATCTATACGATTCCATTTATCAGTCCACTTTAACTATTTCACAAATTGTTCATGAGCACGAGCATTTATAACACCAAACTACACCAATTTCATATTATAAAGCCCACTAAAATCAATTTGCAAAAATGTCTAAGGCAAACTTCACTGTACCCCTTGAATTGACAACATTTACCGGAAGTGGTACTATCGAAAGTACCTTGTATGTGTATACTACCATATTTTTAATAATTTTTAAACCAGAATTTATTTTTTTATGAATTTTTGGAAATAGGGCACAAACGTAGGACTTATAAACAAATATCTGTGCCTTATTCCCTGTCATTGTCAATCTGACGTAAAATAATGACATTGACAGGACTTTGACCATCTGAGTTGCCAGATTGGGGAAACTTTACACTGGAGTCTGGAAATTTTCTAAAGGCCTCTTCCAATGTGAATGATGAATATCATATCTGCTTTTACGGTTTTTTTTTCAATGTTAATGCCGGCCGGAATATTTTTCGATGTAATAATGATTTCGCTTATTTTTTTTACCTAAGAAAGAAAGAAAGAAAATCTTTATTCGAGAAAATACATATCTAACAACAAATGAATCATTAGCAATTCTAAGCAAATAAAAAATAAAAATTGTCGAAAAGGTGGCCAGCTCAGCTTTATGCTGCTAGCGGGGTGCTACAGCGCTGATTTTCAGCTGGTGCCATGAAGACGTGGGTTAGGTGACTTAATTATTATCATATTATTTAAATTACTTTTTATACAATTTGCAATACATATAATATTATTATTTTCCTAACATATTTTTTATTCATTTCGGAGAATACAGACAAGAGAATAAAAACCGGCCAAGTGTGAGTCAAACTCGCGCAATGAGGGTTCCGTACAATGCTTCGTGAACACATACACAATGTACAAAAAATGTTTTATTCAATTGACTAGCGTCATCTAGTGGTGTTTTAGTGAACTATTTCCCTAGATAAAGTTATTATAGTGAGTTTACCACTTAATTTTCAAGTGATAGAATTCTTATTATTTTTCCTGTAATCTTCAAGGAATGAACTATATTTTGTAATTTTTTCAAAATTTTCGGCCCAGTACTTTCGGAGATCAGGGGGAATGGTCAATTTTTGCCTTCTTTCGTGAATAAAATGAAAAGTATTGATTTTACCCGAACAAAAAAAAATATTTTTGAGATCCTCATAATGAGCCCTTTCATTTGATATATGACACAGTAAGGTTTGCAAAATTTTCTTTTAAAATTTTGTAATTGGGCCCCTGTAAATGACCCTTATTTCCAAAAATTCTTTATTTACTTTGCACATCCGTGTTTGGGTCATAGGATTACACCATCTTACCAAATTTCACCTAATTTGGTTCAGTAGATTCGGAGAAAATCGGCTGTGACAAACGGACAGACAGACGCACGAGTGATCCTATAGGGGTTCCGTTTTTCAACTTTTGTTGAACAAAAAGTAAACAAACAGCTACAAATTTTGATACGAAATGAAAAATACTATGAATATGAGTCAACAGAACAAATAAATCAAAAATTTGGGGGAAATTAAAAATGATTGATGGTATTGCCATCAATTTGCCGCGATAAAGTAATTTCTTTTATGTGTTTACGAAATATGACGACCGAGGAGAGATTTCGCATTGGCGGAGGTAAATCATTCCAAATTTTTGTTGCGGCGTATTTAAGACTTCCCTCAAAAGCTACCAATTTATGGCTATGGATGGACTGCTAGAAGATTGAAGCGAGATCTAGAGGACCAGACTAATTTTTCAAATAAATAAACAGGTTTGTGATGTTTTATAATACCAAACAGAAGAGTAGCAAAGTGAACATAACGGCGTGAAGACATGTTAAGTATTTTAGCTGAATTTATATAGGGTGATACATGGCTTCTTGGCGGAATATTGAAACAAAAACGTGCACAAGCATTTTGAACTTTTTGGATATTTTTTGTAGTTTTCATTAGTAGTCGTGGCCCGTATACTATATCTGCATAGTTACATTTTGACAAAATCAGAGACTCCGTAAGATTTATACGTAGATTGGGATTTAGATAATCTCTTATTTTATATAGTATTTTTAGTCGATAAAAGCAGTTACGTGCAACTTCTACTATATGAGAATGAAAACGAAGTTCAGAATCCATTAACAATCCTAAATTACGAGCCTCGGGAGTCAAGGCAATTACTTCTCCATTAAGATTTGATTTCTTGTGCCTAGTATCATTAACTTTGATTTAACCGGATTTAAGAGAAGAAAGTTTTCTTTTGACCATTTGTTTAATCTATCAAGATCATCATTTAACTTACACACAGCGGAATGAGTATTTGAGGGTTTACAAGAAATATATAATTGTAGGTCATCTACGCACATATGGAATTTACAATAATTGATTGAATCAGAAATATCAGACATATATATAATAAATTACAATGGTCCGAGAATGGAGCCTTGTGGTACACCTCTATTGACAGGTGAAGACGATGAGGTGTTAATAGTGCCGTCATTCTTAGAAACTTTGACATATTGTGACCGGTTATAAAGGTAACTACTGAACCAAGATATAGCAGAATCGTCAAATCCATAAGATGCCAGCTTAGATATCAATATGTTTATATTTATTGTATCGAAAGCACTAGAATAGTCAAGAAGAAGTAAAAGAGTTCCCATTCCGGAGTCCTGAGCTTCTAGGATATTGCTTGTTACATCAAGTAAAGCAGTGGATGTACTATGTTTTTTTCTAAAACCTGACTGAACTTGTGAAAGTATACTATTGGACTCTAAGTATTCTATTAATTGTAAGTGCACAACCTTTTCTAATATCTTTGAAAGAAATGGTAGAATACTAATAGGACGAAGATCATGGAAAGAAAGAGGATTGGAAGTTTTAGGAAGAGGTCTGACAATTGCTGTTTTCCATAGATCGGGGAATGTAGAAGTAACTATGGAAGTGTTTATTATGGAAGTAATAGAATCTAATGAATATGGCAAGGTTAATAATACCATATCTAAGGTTATTTGGTCTACACCTTGAGCATTTGATTTAAAAGCGTGTATAATTTTTGAGATATCTGTAGAATTAACAGTTTTTAGTTTGAAGACTGTATGAGATGTAATTCTCTTTTTATGAGTAAGCATTGGACTAGGGACGTATTTATCAACTTTAGCTGAATGACGGAGGAAGTGTTCATTGATTTTATCAGGTATAGAAATGTGGTACCTGTTAACTATATCCCTAATATTTTACTTGTTTATTGAATTACTTTTCATTCACGGCCGCACAATGCCATACTTTGTTATCTTGGTAAAAATCAACGTTCTGCTTGTGTGAAAATCCATGGTTTGTCAAAAGATGAACTCGCAGTCCAGTGTCTTGAGAAGCCAAGTCAGCACGCGAAGCGATATCGGTGTCCAGAAGTCAGGCCAATGTTATCAACTTTTTTTGACATTAATTAGCATAGCAGCCTTTTTTCTTTGACTTGTATGTAAGACAAAGTAAGTCCATCCATGTCCACCATCAAATTAAAATGTACAAGGCAAGGGACGTTTTCAGGTGTGCTGGCTGCTAAATGATTACAAAACTGATGTCATTCCCAAAAGATCCCTAAAATATTTGCCATGGCGAAACCGAAAACTGATGCTAAACAATTATTTATTGCTTTGAACATACGACCTCAGGTTCTGTCCAGTCTGTAAAGAATAAGAGATGTGTTTTCGACTCTCGTAATTTTCTGAACATAGAAACAAGTAAAAATATCAGGAACATAGTCGACAGCTAAAAGAAATAAGCAAATCCAAATGATTATTACATTGAAAAATATATTGACCGGCATTTATATAAAAATAAAAACAGTGAAAACATGAGAGGCAAGGCCTTGAGAAAATTTCCAGACTCCCGGGTAAAATTTCCTAAATCTGGCAACTCAGGCGGTCAAAGTCCTGTCAATGTCATTATTTTACGTCAGATTGACAATGACAGAGAATAAGGCACAGATATTTGTTTATAAATCCTACGTTTGCGACCTTTTTTCAAAAATTTATAAAAAAATAAATACTGGTTTAAAAATAATATAAAAAATATGGAAGTATATTCATACAAGGTACTTTCGATTGCATATATAAAAAGTACCACTTCCGGTTAAGTACATGTTGTCAATTCCCACCACAAAGTCCATGTTTTTTGAAAATACGACACAAACGTTGGTTTGATCTTAGAAATATCTGTGCCTTATTCCCTGTCATTCTCAATCTGACGTAATACTTTCTGTGACTGTCAATCTGACATAAAATAATGACATTGATAGTTAGAGTTGCCAGATATGGGAAATTTTACCCAAGAGTCGGGAAAATCTCAGGCTCGTATCCGTTTTCACTTTTTTATTGTTAATGCCAGCAAGAAGGTTTTGCGATTTAATAATGGTTTGATTTTGCTTATTTAGTTTACCTGTTAACTATGTTTCTTATATTTTTACTTATATCGTCTTAAAAGTGTTTCGTTTAACGACTTCCGTCACGTTTCCGTTCCGGTGCGGAAGCCGTGTTGCTTGAAGTCTACGGGTTACATGAGCTTACATCCATTATTTTTCTCTGTCTACGACATTGCTGCTCGTAGCTACGACATCCGTGGTTGCTATAGACAATATGAGTTAGTGACATATGCCACGTAAAACGTCAAAGTCAAAATTAAATGTTACGTTACGGATATATGTTGTTCTGTCACATCACAAAATACTTTTATAATTCGATTGTTATAAATCTGTATTTGTTAATAATTAATAATCATCAATGGGCTCCTCTCACAGCACAGAGGTTCCTGGAGGAGGATCGGAAGGCTATCATGTTTTACGGGTATGTCCTACATCATAATATGAATTGAGAAACATAATCAAGTAGGTACTAAAAGACACGTCAATTATTCCACAGGTCCAAGACGGGTCTCCAGGGCAAGCAGCAAAACTTGAAGCCTTTTTTGATTTTATAGTAGCCATAGAAAACACTAGGTTAGACCAAGATAATGATACCCTTAAAGAATTGTTAAAAAATAATGTTGACAAAACAATAAAAATGTTAATATACAGCAGTAAAACACAGTCGGTTCGTGAAGTTATGATAACACCGAGCGCTAATTGGGGTGGCCAAGGATTGCTTGGAGTTAGCATTAAGTTTTGCTCATTTGAAGGTGCTAATGAGAATGTTTGGCATGTTTTGGTAAGTGCACTAGACTATTTTTGCTTTTGAATTGGTCAATACACAGTGATAGTTGTTATAACTTGATGTTTAACTTACAGGAAGTCCATCCATCTTCACCAGCCGAGATGGCAGGGCTTAGGCCATTTTCTGATTATATAATTGGAGCTGACTCAATTATGCATGAAAGTGAAGACTTCTTTACATTGATAGAGGCTCATGAAGGCAGAGCATTGAAGCTGTATGTGTATAATGCCAATGACGACACTTGCAGAGAAGTTCAGATTACTCCAAACAGTAACTGGGGAGGGGAGGGCAGTCTAGGTTGTGGTATTGGCTATGGATATTTGCATAGGATTCCAATCAGAAGTATTCCCAAATCACATACCCCTTATACTGCTAGTACTCCACTGGTATGTATTTCCTAATATCATATACATTTATAGGCATTGTTCTGTCACCTCAAATAATAAATTTATATCAATGTTTGTATAGGCATATTGAGAGGACAATCTAGCTTTAGAGGACTATCTAACTTTGGTCTTCTATCCTCTGGTCAATTTTATTTTTAACTAGCAAATTTCCCGGACTTCATCTGCATAAATTATAGCCTATGTCACCCACAGATAGCTTTCTATAGATGAAAGAATTTTGAAAATCGGTCTAGTAGTTTTGGAGCCCATTCAATGCAAATAAACAAAAAAATTAATATTTCCTCATATTAATATTCGTAAATAATATATTTATTTAAAAGTATTATTTTTATCGGTCTTATTCATAAAAATTTTGCACTCCTTAAACTGGTATATTGAAGGTTTTTTTAAATGTTCATATATCTTCAAATAATTATTGAAAATTAACACTTCAGTCTCTCCCCTGTTCACTTATAAATATTAATTAAAATTGATTTGCCACCTCAAATACAGTTATTTCAATAAAATATTATATGTATAACAAGATTAAAGTCCTGAGGATTTTCGTTGTGCTATCAACAAAAAACCTCTTATCATAAATTGAACCAAATATATGGATAGTCGCAAAAAGATATTTAAAAAATCTACATTTTTCAAAAAGTAGCAAAATCTTGTATATTTTACCCAAATCACCCATTTAGAAGGAGGGTAATGTTTTTCACGAGTATGTATGTTTCTAAGTATGTCTGTTCCATTGTTTCGTCCTGCAGCCTAAACAGCTTGACCGATTTTGGATGGGTGTCATTAGGTTCGTATTCTTCCCCAGAATGACATAGGCTATGTGACCTCATAAAAAAATTAATATGGCAGACGTAAACAGTCCTAAAGGCAGTTGGATTTTTTATTTTTTGAATCTATTCACTTGTTAATAAGTGTTTTTATACATTCACAATATAATCTTGTTGTAAGGGATAATGTAACTATACTTATTTATTTTGGAATAATTTTACTGTATCTTTCAGATGTCATCATTACAGATGTCAAGTGTACAACAAAATGTAGTGTCAGGAGAACAAAATTTGAGCTTGAATGATGAAAAGTCCCCAGGGACAAGCGGGCCTCAGGTGCCTAATATGCCAGTACCAGTACAGAGCTCTCCTCCACCGTTCCTGTCAGGAGTCCCAATGGTCAACCCAGTAACCCAGAGTCCAGTAGAGAGCACACAAGGAATGTCACAAGAGCCAATGCTAGCCCAAAGTGTTTTACCACAACAGCTGCAACAACCTATGTCACAGGCACAATCAGTTATATCTAATATGGCTGCCTATTCAAGCAGTAAGTACTAAATATTTTTTTTAATTTGTACTGCACAATTAGGCATTTAAGAAGAGTTGACGTCAGACATAAGATTGTCATTAAAGCATTGCTAAATCATATACTAGCACAAATGCTGTCATGCTAATGGTCCCTGGGCTCGGACGCTCCACATCTGAGGTAGCAACCTGAAATACCCTCAGAGGCGGATGAAATGTCCAAACTTATATTATAAAAATATAAAAGTTTCTTTAATATAATAACCTCAACTACTGAACCTATTACAATGAAATTTTTCATAATAATATGCATTGTCTGGGGTATTGAGAAACACATATGTTGGCTCTCATCACGGAGTAAGTGTTCCGAAGGATCGACATCGCAAGCGGAGTCGTAGCTTACATACCTAGAAGGCAAATGATAACCAAGATTTACCTAAGATAAAATGAATATGGTCATAATACTACCTTTGGGAAACCATTAATTATTATCAAATGCTTCATAACTAGTTTAAATCCCAACTTCCCAACTAAATACGAAAGTGAGTTTGTTTGTTTGTTACGCTTTGACACCCTATCTACTGAATCAATCATCATGAAATTTTGCATACATGTTGTCTGAAGTACGGAGAAAGACATAGGCAGACAGACATTTCATCCCGGAGAAAATTACTGTACCCGAGGGACCGACACTAACGCGAGCGGGCGAAAGCTAATATTTCATAAAAGATTCTCACTTTGGATGACTAGTAACACAGTATTAAGTTACGAAAATTTTTTTTTAGTTCAGTGGTAATTTTTAATTTCAGGTTTTGCAGAAGCAACTTTAACCAATCTCGGAAGTATTCCATCTGTTTCAAATATGCAACCTCCAGCTCCTCTGCCTACTTTGCCAGGAATTCCCATGAATCAGCCACAGCCTTACATACCAATGATGCCTAATTACAGTCAACCACCAGCTGCAGTAATGCAGCCATCTCCAGCTGCTGTTATGCAGCCATCTCCTATACCGTATAGTGCTCCAAACTTAGTACCTACTTTTAATATGAGCAATTTTCCGCAAGCTCCCATCCAACCACCTCCTATAACCAGTGGTATACCAGTGGTGACCCCTGTGTCCCTGCCAGGCATGCCACCACTAACTGTCAGCGCTACACTGCCTGTCTCCACTATGAAAGAAATCCACCAACAGCAATCAATGCAGCAACAGGATTTACTATCGTGAAATAACATCCCAAGTGGCAGGCCTTTATAGGTGTAATAGATGATATTGATATTTAGTTTATTTGTCCATAAAGATATAATATTTTTAATGTTCAAATCATGTACAATCAAACATAAGGGCAGATATACACCTTATGCTGTGCAATATATATATAATTTTATTTGACTTTCAATTTGGCGTATCAGTGGCTAATAGGTACCTAAGCATATTATTTGTCGACACATGTATAATGTTCTAATTCGAAAGTAATACAAATTTTAGATTTGTTGAATTGCCTTCTATTTTTATTATTTAAGTAAAAATTTACTGGAAATAAATAAATAAATAAAATACTATCGAGTTTCAATTAGCCATATTTAAACTAACTTAACCTGTTATATGTTGATTATATCTATTTAATACTAAATCTTGAAAAAATTCTAACTGTATCAAATTATTCATCGTACTAAAATCTTGACTTGAGTATTTATTCAAAAGAACAAAAGTAACTAAAATACTGTACATTTTAGTAATAGTTATAGAATCCAGGAAAAATTAAAATATTTTAGTTTTATTTACCTACTTTTCAGACGGACTTGGCATAAAACCTGTGTATAAGTCCATACATACCTATAGCAAGAACTTTTGCTGTACAGCGTATCTCACGCACGGGGTCCATGGGTATTTTTATTTTTTAGAGATGGGAATATACTTATACTACTTAGCCAAAGGAACCATGACACCGATTTTAGAGAAAGAACTCCATTCCTATATTTAAAAAAAAAACGCTTAAACCATAATATAATTGAACCTTGTCTTTGTAGTTTATCAAAATTATAATTTTATCGTACATACGAAGGTGCACACCCAAAAAAATAATCTTAAGAAGAATTCAATTTCATTGATTGGCCTTAAAGATTAGCCACTTCTATGACATACCTTGTACCTATAGGTACCTAAAATGGCCACTTACGACACATCAACATCGCTGCAGTTCAGTTAAAAAGAGTATTTCCACCCAAGAAATAATGGCTGCTAACTACTGCCCTTTCAGATAAGTTAGTAAGTAGTAAAGTGTTTTAGTAAAGAATACAATCAGGATATCTGAGCTACCTATTAATAACATCCGGTTTTTATCTTAGGAAGTGGTTCTCAATTAATATGTTTCGACTCGACAAGCCTATTTTTACTTCTGATTCGTCAAGTGATCAAGTCTACAAAATCTATTGAAAATGAATTTGGATTGAAATGATTTGGCGACACGAAACCTTATTAACATTTGACGAACTTATACAAAAATGGGTGATAAAAATTCGCTTGACGAATCAAAACAATTTTCAGTCTTGACCAATCATACACTATATCGAAATTTATCATACATATAGGTTAGGGCACTGAGAAGGACAAAGGCTATGTATCACGCGGGCGAAGCCGTGGGTAACAGCAAGTACCTATGGCTATAATTTAAGAATTAAAACTTGATGAGATATAAAATTGTTTTAATTTCTACATTAATGTTACATGGGTAATAGGTACTTACATTTATTTACATTATTCATCTGCGTTGTATAAAACTTATAAAAAAAGCAAAGAGTTCTTACGTTACTTAAGAATGCCTATGACCCTCTCTGGTCTCCTTTAACAGTCATTAGTTTGAAACTGGAAATGTGTTTGGTGTCGTCCGGGGCTTTCTCGGAGTCGAGTCCCAAGGCCGGGTTGTCGAGGCCCTGCGTGAGGCCGAGGCCGTCGCTGTAAAACACGCCGCCCGCCATTTCCGAGAGCCTCCTGCGACGCCGGGTGTCCTTGTCGTCAGCCATGCTGGGAGGACGTACGCTCGAGCTTCGCCGCCGTTCAGACCCTAAGCGCGTCGGTATCCGTAGGGTTTTCTGAAAATAAAGTTAATAGTTATTTGAAAAAAAGCTTAAATTATGTTTTTACAGAAGCAGCTTATTGGACCCCAGACTTAATTATCCACCTAACCCTGGTAGTATAAAATATTACCAAATTATAAAGTGAACCCAAAATCATTTAATCAGAAGCCTATTAAACTTCCAACAATTTTATCTAAGAGCAAGCTCAGTCTTGTTTTGAACAACAAAAAACTGCCGGCTATTCGCCACATATAGACTGACAGACACATTTATATCACTCCTCTTTAACTAACTTATCTATTAGGTAGTTTAAAAATTTAAGCAGCTTGGATTGTGTATAAGATTTTACGTTTAGGAATAAAAAAATATTATCGGTACCTTTTAATATTACAGCTCGTTCTCCAAGATCCCCCAGGGTATCGCCGTGTGCTAATTAATTATTGAATTTCCCAAAAATCCTTACCCAAGTACCTACAGCACGCGGCACAGATCTGTAAAGGGGTTTGGGTAATTTTGTATGAGCCTTGGCATGATTTTTTTTTTCAGCGACCACCAATATAACTAGTATTTTTAATTAGCCTTATAGTTGAGAATAACAATATACAAAACATTATTGATGTAAACTATATCGGAGCCGAAATATCAAATATCAAAATAAGACAAATAATAAGTAAGTCGTCTATATAGATGTAATATTTTTTAACAAAAATGATTTGATTAAAGCGTATAGTATGTCGTTATGGATAGGAATCTAGACTAATATTATAAAGAGGAAAGATTTGTTTGTTTGTTTGTAATGGGT
Organism: Rhodophaea formosa; assembly: GCA_963082605.1. Classification (NCBI taxonomy): domain Eukaryota; kingdom Metazoa; phylum Arthropoda; class Insecta; order Lepidoptera; family Pyralidae; genus Rhodophaea; species Rhodophaea formosa. Next base: position 11,997,753 of record OY720209.1, read on the forward strand.
AATCTCAGAAACGACTGAACTGATTTAAAAAATTCTTTCACCATTCGAAAGCTACATTATCCCGGAGTGAAATAGGCTATGTAGGTACCACGAGCGAAGCCGGGGCGGACTGCTAGTGATAAATAAAATGCAACAGATACACACAAACAAATCATTTATTATAGGCACATACAATATCAATATGAATATATTACATTATTATTAGTTCACAAGATTAGTTATTTTCCGATTTATACAATTTAGTTATTTTCCGGTTCATCGTAAACTTCATTTTCTTGATCATGTCGTATTATTGTGTCTAAAAACTGAGCTGGGGGAGATAGATTATCTTGGTATCTACCCCATCCCAAATACCATATAATGGACATTACATGCGAGCAACAGCCTAGAGTCCGTTTTCCGACAACACATGAGCAATAATGGCCCAATATTGCGCTGCTTCCTTCTAGTTCCCTTTCTAATAAAATATAAACATAATAAATTCTGCTTGTCACGTGTCTTGATTGAATTTTTCCTCTAAGTAGCCATGGATTCCGACAATCCAAATTCTGCTCTCTAAAATCTTCTATGTGGGGCTCCTTATATATTTCAATTATATACGAACCATTTTTTACATGCTCCCCGTAATAACTGCGGGCTTGGAGAATTTGATACGTTCCCAACGCATATATAATAAGCTCGTCCATACTTAATATTGGGAAATCATTAAAATCTAATAAAGCCGCATCAATAGACTGAAAACGAGCCCATCTACGATTGAGATTATTTTCTATAACATATTCACTTAACCTGTTTCTGTCACCATCACATTGAATTATTTTGTTTACGATTTCGTTCACCAAGCGGTGGTCGGTTAGGGGTTTGCCAAAAGCATTTAATAATGCCGCAGCAATTTTTATCTCGTCGAAAAGATGCCTTGCAGCTACATTAAAGTATTGGTGACGTAATTGGCGAAACTGATTTTTTAATCTGCCATTTACTGTTTCTACAACCCAACGGCAAATAGTAACTTTCCTAGAATCATTTGCTTGTCGCACACTTAACTGACTTTCATTTACGTCTTTGGAGGCTGGCATGTACGTTTTGTATCCATATGACTCCACTTCATCAATGCAATCTCTGAAGCCTCTATCTAAAATGAGTACATCATTTTCACGAAAATACCAATGAAATGTATCAGTTTCACTACTCATAATCTCAGACAAAATACGAGCATCTGAAGTAGTAGCTTCATATAAACCATAAATATCAACTATATGACCATCAGGGCATACTACTAAAAAGGGTTTTAGTAAATGACGAAACTTGTGCAGACTATAGGATTTTCTTTGAAAGTAATAGTTGCTGCTTTTTTGTAAATATATATAAGTCCCGTCTAATATAATTATGGCTCTACGTTCACTCAGAGGAGCATTTGGATTTCCAAATAATACATTTGGGATAGTCAGACAACGTGATATGACTTCTTCTCTTGTAATATGATCATAGCCTAAATTCTGTGGCACAAACTCTGTCATTAATTCTTGTCTCACTTCTCGCATTATTTTTTCAAAAGTTTTTCTTGTCATTTTGAATACGCTAGAAAGTCGTTGATTTGATTCACCGGTGTGAAGTTTTGCAAGAACTGTTGCAAGGGCTGTTTTAGCCTTTTTGTGATGTTGTGTGATACTTGGGGTTGCTTCAAGAATTCGCATAAAGTTTTCCTTAGAGAAACCAATGTAATAATGAAAGACTCCATTATTAATGGAAGAAAGTCTCTCAAAATCTAAAAAATTACTACGATTTCTTAAAATATCCATCATGTCTTTCACTTGCTTCGACGAGAAACTTGCAATTACACGACGTGTTCTTGTTTCAATATCTTGAAACCCTGAATCTGAATGCTCTCTACATACACGTGTACCCCGTGGAAGGTAAAATCCTTTATTTTGAAGAATTGTGGTTCTTATGTCAACATGAATTCGTTGAAGATTGGTGTTGGTGCAATCAGCAAAAATACATAACTGTGTATTAAGTGGTGCTCTGGAATATCCAGGAACTTCAATCGTTTGCGGTCTACTAACTTGCACTTGTTGGTCTCGCATATTTTCATTAATAATAAGATCTGATTCAGATTCCTCTGTATTGCCTCCTTGCGATGAATCATGCTCTAATACTTGATCATCTGCATGTTGTTCAAGTAGGTCTGGTGCAACTTCTGCTTGTTGATCTCTTGAGACATAGCGCTGAGCTCGAAAAAAGCATGGTCGACATATCCGTTCATCGCCACCAAACTGTAAAATACAAAATATAGGCTTAATCAATATATTTGTATACGTATTAGCTCCATATATAGGTAAAAAATAATTAAAACACATCGTAGTACCTAGATAAATCTAACTGGGTAAATTGATTTAATTATTTATTTTTTAGTAAATATGAAATCATTTCCTCTTTTACTTGACTTACGAACATATAGCAAGTCTCAAACATATAGTAAAAACTAAAAAAAGTGGCACGTACTGCATCTTATTGCATTTATGCCGGTTTGGGAGCAAGCGGAAGAAACACAAGTACTAATCTTCTTTGACACTCAAAAGATAATCAAGGTAAAGGGGAAAATATAACCAGTGGCCAGTTTTCAATAAGTAAGGAATGGCTTTGTGACGAGTGAGATCGCTTTAAGATATGTACTTCAAACAAAATATAATTGACACTGGGATATTGTACCTACATGAAATAATGTTTGACACAACAGTCCCTGAGTTTATCACGTTTTAACAAACCAACTGTTTTTTTAATATTAGTGTAAATAAGAAAGTTAAACAATTAATAATTATATAAGAAATGTCATCACTTACCTCAAGAATGTTAATAACTTCAATGCAGTATGCCATTAAACATGGGTTTTGCTCCATCAGTTGAGCCGTTAACACCATAGATCTCCTGCGAGTGCCGCCAATGCGGTTCAAACTTCGATGGCAGCCAACACACGATGCTCTATCTGCATCCATATTGTTTTAAAGTCCAAATCACTACAGCAAACTCTTAGTCCAGTTAGTAATGCCAGGTCACAAAATAAGATAATAAAGAGAGAGTCCAAAAACAAAGCAAAGGTCGTGGTAATCAAAAGTATATAACGCACTTGCACACACTCAACACAAAGGTTAAACGGGAAGTGAATCCTGCCTGCGCCTGCACCTCTTTCCTTCACCCCTCCACTCCACCCTGCTCGATTTTCAAAGCCTAACCGAGTCAGGTAAATGAACCCTGCGCTGTGATTGGATGAACGCGACCGGTAGCGGGCCTTTCAACTTTCTAGGAACTTCCCATTGTTTGTTTACTTAACGCACTAAAAGTTATGAATCACATTCACCCTCGGTCTTTTGTTATAGAAAATTCTCTAATCCACATCTGACATATCAGTTACCTTCGAATGGCTTAAAAAATCTGTGTGTGAGACTTATCATGTCTTCCGTGTCATTTTATGCCATATGAAACAATTTTTTCGTAAAAATATATAAGTACACATGCATGAGTGCCTGAAGTAGGATATCATCAAATTCTGCGTAATAAAAATAATATATTAATGTTTGTTGTATTAATTATGAATGTCGCATACCCCACTGTAACTGTTTTTATTTTATATATAAATAATATAAATCATAGAATCAAGTAATATTTACACGAAAAAATAATAAAATAAAGATCCTGTTTTGTCTATCTAGACGACATTATTGTAATTTATTTTTTAATTATGAATGCCGATATCTCGGCTCCGATACACTGTAGACAGAAACGGCCATAGATGAAAATAAACATCTTAATATGATCTTTCGAATGAGTAAACTTTGAACGGTGGTCGCAAATTTTGAAAATCAGGCCACTTTTACCCAATGCCCTTTCTAAAATCTTTGGCACGCGGTCTTTTCTCTATAAGTACCTACTTACTTATACTAAGCTTAAATTTTGTTGTAAGAAATCACCAATTTTTTTAAATTGGTGAGTTTGTGTAATGTTGAAATGTATTTACATTTTTTAAACAATAGTAACAAATTAACTTTGGAAGAGACCTATTTTTAGATAGAAAAAATCACCTTTAATCTGTTGGGTAACGAATTGAGGACTTTGACGACCGGCGGCGATATCAGGTCGATTGGCACGTTCGCAGGGTTGGTGATCCCCGTGAGGATGGACACGAGCAAGCCCGCCAGCAGCGTGGCCACGCAGCCGATGCCTGTGTACCACAGGTACGATATACGGAACAACCAGAAGACAGCTTCATCACGATTCTCCCTGAGAAAACAACTGTATTAGTAAACATACAAGTTAGCCGACTTCATGTTGCTAAATGTGGAAATGCTTGTCAAAAACCTTTAATCCCTTGAGAAGGTACTTAATTTCCCAAGAGGGGTACAGTGCCTTATGGCCATAAGACCCGAAGGCCAGATTTTGTTGTTGATTGATGGGTTGCTAGCCGATCAGATTTTACAATCTAAGTACCTACGCGAGAAGACAAGGTTCGTGCATTCTTTGTATCTCTTTATCTTCTCCTCCAGCTATCATGCATGAAAGATTTGTTAGTATTATTATTTATTATGAAAACTGTTCATACGTAGGGTAAACAGCCATATGGGAGGTACTGTTGTGGCCCTCGACGCAGCCGGCGACGGAGGCCGGTAGGTGCGGCGGAGGGAGCTGCGCCAACTGCGCGCCGCCGCCTGCAGCCAACACCAGCAGCAGCCCGAACACGCCGCCCGCGATGGCTCCCTGCAACAACGACCATGATTTCTTACAAAGTCTTTCTAATGATTTCTTAAGTAAACTTCAATAATTATTTTTAAAGTTTACTATTAGGCGATTGCATAGAGTACTGATCAGTGCGGGAGTTTCGTCCTTTATGAATTTCGTAATAACTCCTAGTCAACTGAGTAACCCTGTTTCCCATGCATAGTTCGCACTATAATAGGTGTAGTAAGTGCAGTATCAGACCTTAGCATTAGCCCACGGGAAGAACATGCCGAGCGTGAAGAGGCCGAGGGATACCCCGCCCGCCATGCCGTTAAAGGAAAGCGCCAGCTGCAGCACCGGCCCCAGTCGCTCCACCAGGAACACCAGCCCGAACGACACGGCGCCGCACCCCACGCACACCCAGCGTGCTACCTGTCACCATGAAAAATTAAAACAAAATTAACGACCTTAAGCAGGTAAAGATTTGTTATCTCCTTTCCTTTTTACTCTTTCTCCCATCTGAGCGTTTTCTCAGTTGCATACTCAGCTAGAGTGCTTTGGAGCGTGGGGTTCGCATTTCCTTTCCTTTTTACACGACTGCCTAAAAAGGAGTGAAATGATTTTTGTATATATGTATTTATTTATTTTATTTGGAAAACTAAACAGTACATACAAAATTTCTTAATTATATAACTACTTATAAATAGCAAAAAACACAATTATTAAGTTTCCGCATATAAATAGCATTATACTTGCTTGCTTAATCACTTATTACACAATAAAGTTTACTGTGACTGTCCATCCACAATCCAAATTAATAGTAAAGAAGCTTGCTTAATCACTTATTACACAATAAAGTTTACTGTGACTGTCCATCCACAATCCAAATTAATAGTAAAGAAATAAGGGAAAGAAAGAAAACATCAACACAAAGCATTCACATAGAAAACAAAAGTGAAAATAAAAGAATAGCAGATAGCTATAAGTAATATTAAACCCTACTTTTCTAAAAAACAATGTGTTAGGGAACCATGTCAAACCAACGTTTACAAAGTGTATTTTTAAATTTATTAACGCTCGTATTGAAAAGGTCTAGATCTCCAACATTGGTAATTTGATTAATAGCATCGGCAGCACGTAAAAAGAATGCATTTTTTCTGTATTTAGTGGGTAGTATGTGAGTTTCTTCTTATTCGACCGTAACTGCTAAATCCCAGAACAGATTTGGATGTGTTCTATAGTGAACATAAGGGCTATCGTTGGAATCCTTCATCACCCAGAATAGAGCTGCTTAATATTTTTTTTGTAATAAGGCGGTGGAGCGTGTTTCAGGTTTAATCTTCAGCTATTTCTACGACCTTTTGTGGGCGACAAGCCAGTTACCACTTACTTATTATGACCAGTTGTAATGATAGGTATTTTGGCTGGTGATCGATGAAAATCCAGTGACTTCCCAAACCTGTTAACCATTTTACTTTCTTCAAAATACAATGAGAAACTTGTGCACATTTTAACCGACTTCAAAAAAGAAGGAGGTTCTCTATTCGTCTGTATTTTTTTTTGGTTGTGTGTTACTGATTACTCAGTTAGTTATGGATCGATTTTAGTGATTCTTATTTTGTTCGATAGGTAATGCTCCAATGGTCCTATACAATTTTTGTTGCAATGTATCGAGCACTTTTTGAAAAACTAAACAAAAACACAAAAAATTGGAAGACGATGCCGTTCGGTTTAAACTTATTTGTATTTTATTCTTATGCGAATCAAGACAAATTGATGACAACGTTACTTTTCTGTTCTGACTGAACTTCAAAGGTGGTCCTATAATTTTTTTATCGAAAATCCAGTGCTTTTTGGAAAAATCAATAAAAAACAAAAAATAAGGTACAAATATGCCGTTTGGTTTAATTTTATTTCTGTGTAATTCTTTTCGCTTTGTACTATGACGACGTTGTTCCTCTATTTTGATTGAATTACCAAACACCCACTAAAACCTAATTTTATGTTCCACTTTGTACATTTACGTATAGGGTTGAAGTCGGTTTTACTTTTTTGTTAAAATAATTATTTAAACTAAAAACTAATTGAAATTATTAAGAATCTATTTTACAAAGTCACATTTTCGTCTCGGTTCGAACGGACCGTTGAGAACACTACCAAAACATGCAAAGTACACCATTTTTTGTGCTATAATAGATGTTATTCCGTATTTATATCCGATGTTTGATTTATGATCCGAGAGAAGAAGCTTCTCAACAACTACCTATAACTTACACATGCTCCCCTGTTTTCTGGCAGCGTTATACCAAGAAGCCCCGTCACCAGGTCTTGACAAGCTACTGCTGCCAATGAGTTCAAAGCCGATGCTACAGTTCTGTAAAAAGAATATACCTGTTTAAAATGAAAAGAGAAAATAAGTTACTACGTATCCACGCAAAGTAATTGCTAATAAAATATGCTAAAAGTTTAATAAATATTGATTATTGAAATTTGGGACGTGGTCATGTGAGGTCTACCAACTTTTTTTCTCAACAACTATCGATCTATCAAACTTAACTCAAACTCAATTTAATATACATATTTAGGTTTCTTCGAACAATTTCTTTAAATTAAACCTTCCCTATTAAAATAGTAGAGTGCGGTCATCGTTCTTACTTAGGTATATAACCCAATTGTATCGCATGGTATAAATTGAGCACATACATAATACACGTATTACTCCTTAAATTAAAACCGGAATTTTAACTGGACTTTTCCAGTTTTGACATTATTCAATACCAATGTGTGAATTTCAGACAGTCTCCAGGATGCCTCGGTCCTCATAGGATGGGCGAGGTCTTAAAATACGTAGTGAACATATTTGCTGGTTAATTTTAGTGTCAGTAGTGGTTTAGTGATCAAAAAGTCCTCTTGGTATCCGTCCCGGATTCGAATCGTATGTACTTTTCAGAGCTTGAATTTCAATTTGAATAATGTAGAGTCATTTTCAGCGATCTTTTCCAAAATCATCATTTTAAATCGCATAAGGACTATGACGAAGATGAATAATATAAGTGGTGTACCCGAGGCTGGCGGCGAAGATCCCGGCGACGAAGAATCCTGGCACGCCACGAGCACTGCCGAGCTGATTCACTACATATAGTGGAAGGAGTCTGTCGGATCCTTTCGTCAGCCCAGCCTATGGAAACAACATAAGGTGAGTTTTTCTGCTTTTTTCAGTATTTTATTTTTAGTTATTATAAAATGAAGTAATCTAGTCCTGAAACGGAGAGGTGAATTACGATCTACACAAAGTTGGGACTCTAACTATATTGTAATATGAAAAACTAACAAAAGAAGAAAACGTCGAACATTTCATACGTAGAGCACTCAATAAATCCCATTAGTATCGAACGTTCGCAACATTTCTTGTGATAAGTCAATCGAATCATACATCCTCACTTCGCAATTCATTGAATGCTTTATCCACGGCTTCGCCTGAGTACATTTGAACTTCAGGTATTTATAGGTAGTTGAAACTTCACAAATATCAATTAGTGAGAAAGTGTTTAAATCTGTTTAGTAAATCTATACAGCAAATACAAAACAAACTGAGTCTCTACCATGTATATTAAATGTAATTCGAGTGCCAGCATTCCAGCAACGGTTTAGTTAAGCGCTACAGTGACCTACCTGGATTGGATCACAATCGGCGTAATAGATGGCAAGCACGGCTCCGGTGATGAAATTCACCGAGTACACAGCGGTGAGCCCCACGGCCGACACCCACAGAGCCACGCGCACCTGACTGATGCGCTCCACTGACAGGTACTTCTGTATCGAGGCCTGGTTCGCACAAAACATGCTCAGCCAGTAGACGGTGCCGCCGATCACTACCGACCAGAACGAATGGCGCACCGTCGGGTCAGGGTTCATACTAGAAATATATAAATTCCATTACAGAGGGTCATAAAAAGATATACATATATTATATGTCGTTACGCGTCCTGCCTGCCACTGAAAACTTAATTGTATCAACTTATTTATATTCATGGGAACTTTTAAACGGCTTGAGCGAAAAGAAAAATCCATCACTATTTTGATTCCATTTTTACCCACATGATCTCCAAAACGCTTAACGTGGCCTTAGGTTTTATACCATGCCATACCATGACATTTACGTTGTGGCAGATTTCGCGAAGCACTAGCTTATTTCAGAGAAAGTTCAAAAATGTATTCGTGACCATAATCAGGTTCAATAAAGCGATTTGCTAACATGTTTCAAACTTTGTTGCGAATACCAGAAAATACAAGTAGGTCACGGTCATTTAATTGGTAACATTGACGTACTCGAAGAAGTGGAGTCTGTCGGTGCGGCGGGCGTGGTCCCAAGCCAAGTCGAGGCCGCCGATCTGCGCGGCGCCCAGCGCCAGCACAGCCGCCAGTGAGCCCAGCAGCACGGCTGACTGGAACGCGTCCGTCATGATCACCGCCTTCATACCTCCCTAAGAACATAGCCAGATTTATAACTTTATTTTTGCCATACGGCAATTCAGCTTTTTGAACATTTTGGACCGAATTTGACAACGGTGCGGTTAAAGATTTTGCGTAAGCAGAATATCAGCTATTTTTGCCCCCTCTCTTGCCAGCAAAACTAAGAAAAGCTCCTTTTTCCTTTTTCCCCAAGGTATGTAAACATAATTTTCTAACAAATATGTTTGTTTATTTTCTTAAATGATTCTGATTCTTCCAGACCACACTTCCTCCATGTCATCAAAAATAAGCCAACCCTTAGACCCCACCCCCTTTTGCTGCTTACGCACTATTTGAATGACTCAGTTGTTAAAATAAATGGTTTTGTAAATGACGCATTGTGAACTAAACAACTAAATAAAACATACATTCATGAGGTATAACTTTTTTTTTAAAGAAATGTTATGTTGTGAATTATTTTGTTGTAATCAATATAGAAATGGTACCTGGGATGCATAAAATATGCAAACTGCGTAGACAAGCGTTACAGCTAAGTATGTGTTCAGGCCCGTAACTGGAAAAGAAACAAAAAGTATAGGATCTCAACTTATTCTACTCACCCATTAGTTGTTTTAATAGTAAATCATTAGTAACTAATATTATAAATTCGAAAGTAAGTTTGTTTTTTTTTTGGTTGCATTGAAGAGGCTCTGAAACTATTGGACCATTTTCAAAATTCTTCCTTTACGCCTATAGATAATAGATACCTTAAATCTGCGGTGACATAGGCTATAATTAACGCGGATGAAGTCGCGGGAAAATTGCTTGTAGTTCATAATTTCATTTTTCTATGATTTTGGAATATATAATCTTTTATTTGTAGCTTTTCATTAAAAAAATAGTCAGCTCACTTGAGAGTTCCATAGGATAAAATAGAAATTTGGATTGCGTTCATTACTGTATTTTAACGAAATTGGAACGCATCATTTATAAATATTATTGGCAAAAACGATTTCTTCATATTGCTAGATCACGCTGATCTAAAACAACGATTCGGCAATTACCGCAAAAAGCTGAAATAGAGACGGTCGAACATAAATCACATTGCTGTCAAGACAGCTGTAAACGGTCGCGGTGCATCATTGCAGCGGCTGTTGAAATGGTTTATTCCACTTTGTTCGCCTCGGTCATATCACCCAGGAAATAAATCGTCATTATTTGCTATTATTAGTTAAACACACACTCGTATTATCTGGTTATCATGGATACGCATTTTTTCACATAACTTTTTAAGTTCTATTATCAGTACTCCGGTTTTTTTTTTCATACAATTTTACACCTTAATGATCACTCTTCATATTTTTTGAACGGGGCTTTCTTTACCACAATATGTAGCGCTTCATCCACCTTTTTTCGATTGGGCTTTTTAAGACCACTTGATTAATAGTGGCCACATCCATCCGAAAAAAAATTGTTAGCATATTAGGCGATTAAGTTAGGGCCTTTGTTTTAGTGTGTGCCGAAATAACCGTAACAACTTTAAGTATGTTCTGTGTGCAAAGTGATTTACGATTATTTATTTAAGATCACTAACCATTGTTCAGAAAACATTTGGAGTCACCTTACAGCTTCGATCCACATTCACTCACTCATCAAGCTTGACCTGAGTGTAAAGTTTCACGTGGGTATATGTGCAGTTCAGATTTTTTTCACCTTGATGATATGACTTTGAATACCAAATGAGTAAGCGATTTGGTCATCAGGTAAAGAGTGGAATAACCCACTGAAATTAGCACGTAGTGTCTAGAGTGCAACCCTGAACTGTTAGTAAATATGTCATGCGCGGGGCATTAGTCGAGACGCCTCGGTAGAAAGTCGTAAATAACCGATGTTCACTTTAGCAACTTTATCTGCGTTGAATACCTAACTACTTAATTACGAAATATTTGCTAAATACACTCAGTAACTAATTATGAATACATATACTCCTATTATAGATGAATAAGTAGGTCAAAAGTAAAACTAGCACCCTGCCCGGAATTTGCACAGTTCTACAGTATACTTACGTGTAAACCCTGTAAAAAATTATTTAAACTACGTTACCAAAATACACATCATGCGTGTGGATCAGTGATTCAGTAGAGTAGAGACAACCAGGTAGACTGACATACGTAGGAGGATTTATGTTTTTCTAATATTAAGTTGGATCCTTCACGCAAAAACTAGTATGCAAATTCCTATCACATATGCTAGGTTGAGGGTAAAATCTAAGTGTAGATCATGATTTCTTAACACTTTTGAATAAGTATTACAAAAATTAGCCAATTTTATTTTAACTAGGGATAGTGCAATCGTAGTGCAATAAAGTAGAGAATTTCATAATTTTGTTGCCTGGATTTTATCTAGTGGGAGCCGTCTCAGCCATGTTTAATGACAGGAACGCTGCACCACGTCTAAACTTAGCGATGATTTTATTGTATAGTTAGCCTCTGTCATCCTATTGCATAATCCAGGTTATCTATGCGACGTGTGCAATAAATTTATGCCATAGTTGGCACCATTATAACGTTATACGACCGATAGTACTTTAGGTAATGCTGACCCTTAACTTTCACTTACATTCTTTTAACACAGGTTGATTTTCAACCACCTGGGTTACATTCTCGTAGTGATTCTGATACCAAACCACATACCTATTGCCAGTCGATTCAAAATCAACATATACTGTACGGGAAAATCATTGTTATAAAAACATACATTTCGTCACAGGAATCAAGCTTATGTCATCATCGATGCTTTTGGGACTAATTCAAAATGGGAGCAGTTGGTCTATAGATTCCATATTTTCCATTTAATCATGAATTATGAAACTGCTCTATTATAATCTTTTCTATTTCATTGTCGATATTTTAATAAAAGTTGTCCGAATTGTTTCAGCTCTTCGTTCGTATTACAGTAGACAAAGCAAAAGGTCGCCATGTTTGGCAAAATCATATACACTTTTCAACAAATTTCTCCAAGTAAGTATTCAGTTTTTTTTAATACTGTTCATATAGAACTTGCAATCGTTTAATGTTCCTACAAGGACACGACGAAACAAACATTAATGTTATTGCTAATGTTAACGTCTGCTGACCGCTGCCTTTGTCTAGACGGCACGTTGTAGGTAGTAATTTGCCGATTTTTGTAAGAGATAGCTTAACCGATATAAATTCTAATAAAAATTATTATGGTTATGTAAATGAAGAGGGGTCGACTAGTGCTGTTTCATTGCGCAACCTAATATTTATATTGCAACATTCGTGATTTGAATTTATTTCTGAGGTCGATTTTTGGTGTGTTGCGTATGTACCTAACGAATAATAACGCTGTAACTCTCTTACCATTACGAGTGCAAATCGTTACCAAACGACATGCTAACTAATACGACCAACAAAATAAGGACGCAGGTTTAGCCTTTACTAATTTGTGCTACATTCACTAGGATTATGTTTCCGTAAGCTGCTTTTTTGTAGCCATGAATGCAAGAGTTACGTAAACAGGATAGCGAGTAGGTACAAACGCTGGCTATTCTTTTACTTTTCTTAAGTTAGACAAGTCTCCTCACATACAAATACACCGATCAGCCGGCAGAATTTGTATGGGAAGCTTTTTTTGTTTTTCACCTTTCTTCTTGCAATTCTGTATTTTTTAGGGATTCTAATTGCGAGATTTGAATATTGCCTGTGCTGTATACATTTATTTGGTGAAGTAATAATAAAGAAAAGCGGTCCTGACCAGGCTTTGCACGTAATTTATATCATCGCATCTGTATGGACCCTATGCCATGCCCTAAATTGACACCAAATTTAGTCACAGCTGTCACGCAATTGTTCATGTGACATTGACCACCTACATTTTAAAAGTGTGATTTAAATGTTCTTCGTATAGCTTGGTTGCAATACATGCCACAGAATAAAATGCTCGTTACATACAATTGTTGTATAAAAACCGAACAACCACTTCTTGGCGCGTTGATATCTTTTGACCGAAATTAAGTGTGATTTATTAGAATTAAAATCGTTCGTTTAGTATAAATAATGTAACCTATCGACTGTTTACGGCCTTTGTACAGCTCATAATTTTCTTTTATTTTTTTAACTATTTAGGTAAAATGTCTGTGAACAAATGCCTCTCATTTTTGTTTTCACTTTGCTCTTTCTTTGGCTAATAAATAAATATAAATAAATAAATATATAGGGACATATCACACAAATTTAGCTAGCCCTACAGTAAGTTGTGAACTTGTGTCGCAGGATACTAACTCAACGATACTATATTTTATAATATATACTTAAATAGATAAACATCCAAGACCCAAGTCAATGTGAAAATTTCTTTTTCCATCTTGACCTGACCGGGGATCGAACCCGGGACCCCGTGTCGCAGGCTAGCGTGTTGACCGCTCCGCCACGGAGCTCGACATCTCTCTTCACTTTATCAGAAGCAGATAGGTCATCTGTCCATCTCGTTTGATCGTTTCCCATCAGTAAGTACCCATGAGGTAGTTCTATAAGCTCTTATTTCCGGGACATTTGGTATTTATATACCTAAAGAAAATTTGATGTGGACAACAAAAATAACGCCTTCCATGCTGGTCTGGGAGAAAAGAAAAAACGTAGAATGTACCAGCTGCTTCTCTTCCCGCGCAGATCGTAAAAGCCGATCCAGGGAATGGGCATCAGGAATCATGTCTATAGGCGATGCGGCTCGCAACCCATCACTGTTTTGATTCCGTTCTCACCTACAAGCCCACCAACATGCTAAACGTGGCCTCAAGGTTTTACAGACCTAGGCTCTGTCTACCCCGCAAGGGAAAAAGACGTGATATTATGTATGTATGTATGTAACAAAAATAAACATACGTCTTTTAGCACGTTGATCGCCCGTGACCTACCCGTGACCTCCCTGATAAATGCTGAAATGAACTAAGTGTAAATTTACTTTGAAAAGTTAAATAAAAACAAACAAACGCCTTTTTGCGCGTTGATGTCTTTTGACCTATTAAGTGATTTATCCGTTTGCAAAGTCGTAAGTGACAATTAAATTTATTATTAAGGGAATATACAAAAATAATCCGTCTCAAATCATTGATATACTTAAATATGTCTAAATTAATTTGAAAAAAAAAGTCAATCTCGGGGGAAATATCAATAAAAAATTGTACCTATTGAATGGTTGTTAAATAAAATGTCCCCTACTATCGAACACCGTTTCTTTACATATGTTTGCGTGTCGTTCCCATTTTTCAGACCACACCGTATAAAATATAATGTAATTTGATTAAAATTCGATGTTTTTCAAAATGAAACGAATTTGTAACATTTGGAATAAAAAAAGCGAGAGTGGGAAACATCCGAGGTTGAACTTCATTACGTAAGCGATGGTGGGTTAATGACAGCCGCGTATAGCTAATAATTGTTGCGGCTATTTAATAATTACGGCTATCATTACGCCATTTATCATTTTACTCGTTTCACCATCGCAACACAAAATGTTGATGTTACGATGTTTCTGTACCATATTCTTTATAAAGATTTTATGAATTTATCTGTAAGATGGCTGTTATTATGTATTACAAATCTACTCTATACAACCTATTCATATTAACCCAGTTTCTAGATAATCTGTGATATTATTGTAGAATTGGGTCCATACTATTAATTTGTTAGTTGTTGTATTATTTACCAAGTTGTAGTTGTTGTATTATCTACCAAGTTGTATTATTTGGCTTAAATTATCCAGTAGGTCATTTCACTTAGTAGGTCGTTGGTAGGACGCACGTAGATTAAGGGGAAGCGTGAATTTCTTGGGGCCAGTGCTGCCAACCCAAAATTTTAAATGAGATCTCTGTTTTCTGTCTTACGATTATTTCAAATTATGGCAGCACCCGTCCACTCTAAAATTCATGTAACCCCTTAAAGTGCACAAAGGTTGCATCTTCATCCATAATGCATTCCATGGAGCCCAGGATCCATTATTATAAAATCATTCTCTAAAATCGCAGGCAAATACGAATGCACACGTAATTTAAGTATTTGCCCGCGCTGGGAATCAAATCCGGGGCCTTGCGTGTTAGCATCTGCGCTACGGAGGCCGGCGAAATAAATGTAAATGTTTATAATAATCCTACTAATATTATAAATGGGAAAGTGTTTCATTTTGTTGGTTTGTTTGATAAAACGATCATCGTTCAAATTTTGCATACGCGGATGTCTGAGGTACGGAGAAGACTCTTCATCTCGGAAAAAAGTGTAGTTAGGTAAAAGCATTAGAAATTATTTTTGCTCTATCATATTTTTTACACGACGAAAAAGATTATTTGTACTCGTAAGTAAAATTACAGCGATAAAATATTTGTTCAAAAATAATTGTGTGAAGTTGATTTTCTGCTACTTTGTAGTGTTAGGGTTGTGTAAACTGCTTTTTTTAAATGTCAACTGGCTATTTCCCGCGTTTGCATCCGCGTGAAGTGTAGTATATGTTGCTCGCTTATAATGTAGCTTTTCAAAGTATTTTTTTAAATCGACTCAGTTGTTTCGAGCTTATCCATTACAAACAATCAAATCTTTTCTCTCTAAATATGTAGAAGAGGTATTATATAGATAAATCACAACCACAACTGATATTGCCGTCGGGCACACATTATTTTCTGTGGGCCGCCCATTGCAATGTGTGTAGTGTAGATGAATATCTCTTACGTATAAATTTTATTCGCTGTTTGGATTTGCAAAATATTCGAAGCCTCAATCGAAGAATCATCAATTTAAAAATTACGGCATGCTTTAATACTACTTACCTGTTGACCCTGCAACTTCATACAGTGCTGGAGTCGGATAATTTATTTTTTTAAATTACGTATGCAGTCATAGTTCCGAGTAATATGGGTTGACTGAAACTCAGCAGATATTGTGGAATACAGGGCGTTAGGGTCAACATCGTTGTCACCCAAACCATCAATCAATCCGTCGATATAACCACATTTCTAGGAACTCAAACATTTTTCATACAAATTGCCGGGCTGGCCGAACACATTTGTATGAAAATGTAATTTTTTTCGAGTTTCCAACGTGGCTCTCATAGGAAAAGTTATTTATTTTGATGGGCTGGTTTGATGGTTTGAAGGATAGGAGTGTTCTTACTAACAGCCTGTATAATTTTTCAAACTATGCAGCCATAGCTCCGAGAAATATAGGTTAACCGAAGCTCAGCCGATATGGCGGAATATTTACGACACGCCAGCAGCCCTGCCATATTAGTGTAAATACAGTTACCATCAGATAGCGCGAGCGCCGGAGCGTACACCGCCACCGACGTGTACAGTATCATCTGCAGCATGTACAGAGCGCTGGCGTACACGCGAATCCACTTGCAGAAACGTACTTCCTGTAAACAATACGCTTTCATTAGTGCGTCTGCGTTGCGGTGGTTAGTCACGGTTGCGGCGCATGGCTTACTAAGTGCGACGAAACGACCGTATAAAGTCTTGTTAGGCTTGTTCTTAGCACCTTCTAAATTTAACAATAGCTAAAAGCATTAGAGCAGCATGAGTCCTCCTCATCTGAGTATTTTCCTTGATGAGTTGCCTCTCAATTTTGGAGTGTCGTAGTACTGAGTCTGCTATTTTTACAGCTTGTAAGTTTTAGCTGAACACTTGCCAGATGCCCTTCTTTGGTACAATTACTAAAAAATCTTTATAATTAATCTATTAATTCAAACCCGACCCGATCCTTCACGCCACTTACACAAATCAAAATTAATTATTTACCTAGAGGAAGTTATAGAGAAATTTGGGGTTTACTCATTATTGGTTCGAGAAATTAATTATAAGTTTTTTGAAAGTTTTTATGTATTTCTTATTTTAAATTCTTTAACCAAAACCAAATATAATAAATTAGACTTAAAATATGAATATAATTTAGTGTTAAAAATTACAAGTAATTTATGCAAAAGTAATCAACGGAATACCAACAATTTTATGTAACGCAAGAGCAAAAAATGCTGTTTTCAATATTACGCAAGCTTCTCTTTAGTTGTATTAGGGTGATAGCCATGATAGTATTAAATATCGAAAGTCGAACGAATGTTGAGTTGGTATATCTATTTTTTGCCAATATCCAATGCATATTCATAAGTAGACCGACTGACCGACATAATATTCAATTATAACTTTATACTAAGATACTACCCTACCCGCCTTTACTACCAATTTATGGGCAGGGCTTTCAACAATCATTTTCGCTATAAAGCACTCGTGGTTAATACGCTGCTTTTTAAGTGAAGTATCGGTGTTTCAGGAGCTCCTTTATGTCAGGGGGTGTGAAAAAGTAATATTGCTGTCTGCTCGTTTGCCGTCTAACAAACATAAAAAAGAGAAAATATAATTTACTAAATATTCATAGCAAGATGTGAGTCGGAGCCTCATAAAGACGGGCAGGTAGAGCTGGCTGGCGATGGGCACCACGAGCACGAAGGCGACGCAAATCATCCAGAACTGCGCCCCCGCCATGTACATCTCCGCCGGGTTGCCCAACAACTCTATGGCAGTGATGAAGCTGAAACAAACAGTGTTATTTCTTGCTTGTTAGTGTACTGGACAACTAACAAGGCTGCATTCCATATGGCTGTTTTTTGTTATTTATTTACTTTTTATTAGTAACTAGCTGTTACCCGCGACTCCGCCTGCGTGATATATAGCCTATGTCCTTCTCAGTACCCTAACCTATGTGTATGCAAAATTTCATGATGATTAGTTCAGTAGATAGGGCGTGAAAGCGTAACAAACAAATAAACTCACTTTCGCAATTATATTAGTTAGGAGTAGGATAGTTAGGGAGTTAGGATTAGGATAGGATAGGATATTTAGGATTAGGATAGGATAGGATAGTTAGGATTAGGCTTTACCTGCGACTTCGTCCGCGTAAAACTTCACCCACGTGGTGGTTGAATGTTTAAAAATCTTTTCTTAGTGCTCACTTACATCATGAAAAGATTCAAGTTTCTAGATACAGTACTTTCGGTTGTTTGCCTTTCAGATAGAGTTTATTTGGATTTTTTTGTCTTTTTATTACTATTTTGTAAGATTACGTAAGTATAAATACCTTGCGGCTAAGCTTAGGGCCATCGGAAACGTTCCCATGGACGAGCCTCCAAGTAGAAAATCGTCGCCTGTAGTTTGTTTCTCACTGAAATACCCATAGAATACTCCGATGCCACAGGACACTATAAGCATGGTGGCCAAAACACTGTAGTCTTCCCAGCCGAACAACACCGCGGCGGTGGCATTGTTGTGCGCAGAGGAATTGTTTATCGTAGCATTGTGTTTGATTGAGTTCGGTGCCGCTGATACAGGACCTATCCATGACAAACTCCATGCTATGACAATGGGCAATAGTACTGTCTGTAAAAGAAATGTCAAGATTATGTATTTATTTACTGTATTATATACTTGTATGACCGTATCGTCTATACAAACATCTCTTCTGGGATATCAAAAATAAAAAGAATTTCGGTTAATTCACAGCGTGGTCGGCTGAATACTTTTTATGAGAAAGGCGTAATCTTATTTTTTGTTATTCCAGAATTGATCCCAAAGGTTTACGCTAGTGTATGTTAATATAGGTATATATATATATATTAATTTATCTTAAAACTAGCCCTAGTCTTCTAAGCAGCGAAAACTCCTGAATAATAGGTAGAATTTTATGTAAGTATTAGGTATATTCATAGTAAGTTGTACGAGTCATTATGTATTTAATATGAAGATATTTGTAAAGAAAAATAATAACTTAGTCCAAAAGACATCAACGCGTTACATGAAGACGCCTATAAAACCCGTTCTATTTCATTCACAATCACAATCAATAATAATTAACAATTAATTAAGAGCTTTCGAGAGAGGTCGAGCTCCGTGGCGCAGCGGTCAACACGCTAGCCTGCGACACAGGGGTCCCGGGTTCGATCCCCGGTCAGGTCAAGATGGAAAAAGATCTTTTTCATATTGACCTGGGTCTTGGATGTTTATCTATATAAGTATATATTATAAAATATAGTATCGTTGAGTTAGTATCCTGCGACACAAGTTCACAACTTACTGTGGGGCTAGCTCAATTTGTGTGATATGTCCCTATATATTTATTTTTTATTTATTTAGCTTTCATGCATGCATTTCACCGTGACCACTGCACCAAGCCTGTCAAAAGGTTATAAACGACTAACAGAAAGCCTTCGGATCCATTCAGCGCTGTTGATTTAAAACAAGTTTTTCGACGGCAATTACTTACCTCGAATTAATATATGTGTTCTATCAATCAATTTTAAACATGAGGCTAGTTTAATTGCATAATCGGTGAGGGGTCGATGCAGTCGATTCAATGAGAAATAAATTTCGCACGCCTCGCGCTTTTTCAATTACGAAAATTAAACACTTCAATTGGCTATAAATTGTAAGGAGATTAACCGCCTACAGTTGTGTCATTCAGTAATGATCCTCCACGACCAATTAATTTCATTGTCACAGCGGAACTAGTAATATATCGCTTCAATGGGCAGCCGCCTCTTGATTACTTCCTTGCCACATAAGTCACACATACTTCGAGAAACGTAAGCATTAATTAAGTACGTAAATAGTCTTTCTTTATAGTAAAAGGATTTATGATATACCCGTCATTGCGAAGGGTGTTACTCTTCCCTTCGCGCAGTAGCGGAACGATTAAAAAAACTTTTTTTGATTTTCTTGACAAATCTACGTAAGAAAGGGAATAACCTCAACCAGACGCAATATAAATTAACATAATGTGCTCTGTCCAGTGATGCCATATATACAGATTTATCTGTATCTATACAGATTTTTCATCACCAATACAGATTACAGATTTAGCATAACTTTTATACAGATTTTCGTAATTTATTGCCTTCAACATTTTTTTACCTGTGTTCTGTGTAAATCGTTGTCCCTGGCAACATTCATAGCGTACTGAAGGGATACCCCGAAACTTATGTTTCATTTCAAACATAAATTTCGGGGAATCCCTGCAGTACAAATGAATGAACGGAATGAGCAGAATGAAACGATTTGTTTGGTTGGAGTTTTAACTTCTAGTTCTAGTCGAGTATCGCGAGTCGTATTTGCGCTAAGATTTCTAAGATAACTTTCTTGTCGATTTTGTGTTGTGACTTGTATGTGCAGTGCTGCATTCTAAAAAAATTAAAATTGATCACTCTCAGTGTGAAGTAATTAACTTGTTAATATGCTCGCGAAAAAGTCACGGAATACGCAGCGTTTTAATCAGACTTGGCTGGAAGAAAGCAGTTTTAAATCGTGGTTCACAAAAAGTAAAAAGGGAGAAGATTACGCATACTGTAAATTTTGTTTATCAGACCTTGCAATCGGTGGTGGGGGGAAAAATGATCTTGTGCGACATATGAAAACTACTAAACACCTAAACTCAGTTCCTGGATCTTCTGCCATTCAAAAACCAGTCACAGCTTTTTTTCAAAAAGGTACGATTGCTGATGATGTAAAACAGGTGAAGTTCTATTGGCGTCTTTTGTTGCTGAGCATAACCTTTCAATGAATGTCATGGAACACCTCCCTCAACTCATAAAAACAATATGTAAGGATAGTCCCACTGCACAAGAACTTGCATGTAGTCGCACCAAAACCACAGCTCTATTATTAAATCTGTTACAGGAGACACTGAAAAAGAAAAGCTAATTGCAGATTTAAAAATTCGAAAATTCTCACTGCTCATTGATGAAAGTACGGACAGAGGATGTGTCAAGCTTTTATGCATTGTTGTTAGATATTATAGAAACAAAAAAATTAAAGATGCGTTCTTTGCACTAATACCCGTTCAAGATGCGACAGGCGAAAAACTTTACGAACATCTAGTAAAATTATTTACAGATAATGATATTCCATATAAAGACAATTTGATTGGATTTGCCGCCGACGGAGCTAATGCTATGATGGGTCAGCATAATTCTGTAGCAAGCAGATTATTAGAAGATATTCCCCATTTGTATGTTGTAAAATGCATTTGCCACTCATTCGCATTATGCGCGTCCTATGCATGCAGAAAATTACCGCGTGAACCTGAAGGCCTTGTAAGGGATGTATACAATTATATCAGTACGAGTCCGAAACGAACAGGTCTACTAAAGGAATTTCAAGAGTTTCTTGCACTTAAGCCCCATAAAATCCTGCATCCATGCCAAACTCGTTGGCTCTCACTTCGTAGTGCGGTAGTGCGGATTCTAGAGCAATATGAAGCCCTCAAGTTGTTTTTTATTGATGCTGTGACGACAGATCGTTTAAACTCAGCGGATTCTATTTTACATATGCTGAACAACCCGTACAACAAAATGTACTTGCAGTTTCTTGAATTTTCTTTGGATTTTTTCACTAAATTTAATCAAGCTATGCAGTCCGAAAAGCCACAAATTCAATCGATTCATGAGCATTTGTGCCGCATATTTAAATCATTCCTGGATTGCTATATGAATAGCTCATATTTATTTGAGACTGAGCTCCACAATGTCAAGCATGATAACCCACGACACTACAAACCAATTGATGATCTTTATCTTGGCGCGAATGTTGCTATATCGTTGTCTACTGCTCCTAATTTGAATCCAAATGATGTACATGTATTTAAACTATGATGTCTAGATTTTTATGTAGAAGGAGCTAAACAAATAAAATCCCGTTACAATTTTGGAAATAACACCACAAAACGTTTAAACTTTCTCAATCCCATTATTGTTAAACAGCGCAGTATACCATCATTGACTCATATTGCACACGCTTTTCCTAATATTATCGGACAAGAACATTTACAAACATTGGATAATGAGTGGCGACAATTGAGAATGAATGACGATCTTCTAAAATCAAGCGCAGAAGATACAGAATTGTTTTGGCATCAAGTCAGTTGTGCACAAGACTTAGATGGACAATCTTTATATCCAACTCTTCTGCAATTTGTTACTGCTTTACTAAGTCTCCCTCATTCTAGTGCCGCAGTGGAAAGAATATTTTCGGCAGTAAATTTAATTAAAACAAAAACAAGAAACCATTTAGGCACTGAAACGATTGAGGGACTTCTTTTAACGAAACAACTTCTTAGTGATGAACCCTGTTATAAACTCCAAGTTGATAAAAACATGATTGTTAAAATGAATAAAAATATGTACAAAAAATAATAAATATTGTTTTCTTAAACAGATTTTGTACAGATTTTATTACAGTTTTACAGATTTTATACAGATTTTAGCGTTTTGTGTTCATACAGATTTTGTACAGATTTTTCGACCGTTCTATCCAGATTTCTCGATCTGGCGTGTGGCAACACTGGCTCTGTCTGCCAAGAGCTTTAATCACAGCTTTAATTGACAATCAAAATCATACCGATATACTCACAGATATACTGGTATATTTCTAAGTGATGGAAGAGCAATTATAAGTGTTCCATGTACTTACTAATTAACAAACCAAAAATCAAAATCGTATGTTTAAAATAGAATTTATGGTGCATAGCGTACTCGTACGTGACGTAGGCATGGCGTCGATAAACGGCCGGCGATAAGCGTGGCGATTGTATGTAACGCGTATAAGCGGAATTATCCGGTTTAGTGCTGCCTGCGCTCCTTGGAACCGGATGGTTCTGGACCGCGGCGCAGCTCGGTTAATGGAGTTAAGGCAGCCAGGGCCTGGGACTGGGAGCGACGCGTCTGCACATTCCAGCCAATTAAACATTGTACTTCGACATTTTACGCCTATTAATAATATTAAAACAATGTTGTACAGCTCTACATAATAGAAAATTATGATGCAAGTACGTGACTATAATAGACAGCTTGTTGAGTACGAGCATCATATGACGTTTTTCAATTTATTTGCAATTACCAAAATAAAATAAGAACGCAGTTTATCAGATAAATAAGGACTTTATTATAGTTCAGAATTAAACCAGCTTGTCTTTCACATCTCAAGAATCAGCAAAAAGTTTTCATGCTAATCATAAAACATTATACCCGGATTCAATGAAAAAGAAAATCGATTGTGCATTTGTGGCATTGGGCTATTGAGCAGATGTAATTGCTGTAAAGTAAACGGGGCCTATTCCGTAAAATACAACATTACGATACAAGTTTCGATATCAAAAGGACCGTATCAATAGCAAATATATTGAAAATAAAGTATAAATAAATATATAGGGACATATCACACAAATTGAGCTAGCCCCACAGTAAGTTGTGAACTTGTATCAACAATATACATACTGCAAATAAAGCATAAGTGCAGTGATATCGACGCGCGGTTTAATGCTAGCAAACGTTATTGAAGCGTTATTGAAACATTTTTAAAATTAATTTAGCCCATATGAGTTAAATACTCTAAAATAAATACAAGAAGTAATTAAAAAAATATCTGTCATGCTATTTTCCGTGGACATACCTACTTAACTCTCTATCTCAAAAACTATTAGGTACCGATTTTTACTGGTACTGTTTTCTAAGTTGGACAACGCCGAGCAATATAAAAATAAAATAAGAATTTTTGCAATCCGACTTGTGGTTAACCATACATAATATGTATACCTATATATAGAAGAGATGTGAGGACAAACAAATAAAGTTTTTAACACTTGTTGTGAAGCTGATATAGGCTACATATGAAATCGGCCAAGTGCGAGTCGGACTCGCGCACGAAGGGTCCTATTCCTTTATCTATACAACATAAGATTATTGTAAGTACAAAAACGGAAAAAAATCATGTTTGTTGTATTTGAGTATTTATTTTATACTGTTTTTAGTATTTGCTGTTATAGCGGCAATAGAAATACATCATCTGTGAAAATTTCAACTGTATAGCTACCACGGTTAATGAAAAACAGCCTGGTGGTTGACAGACGGACATTGAAATCTCGTGAATAGGGCCAGTTTTTACCCTTTGGGTACGGAACCTTAAAAAACCGAACAGTCCTAATAATATTACGTACATATGGGACGAATTAATAACCACCTTTTCTTTAGAAGTCGGTGAGAAGTCTAAAAATACGTGGTAACGTCGTATTTACATACATCAAACTGGCCCTTAGTTAATACCGCGTCATTCTAATACCGTGCGTGAGTTAACTTTCCACGAACTTTCCGTATTTGCACTTTATTCTCATCCACAGAATTATTAATTGACCTATACATTCGTTAAGAGGTATAGAATTGATAAAAAAAAATTTACCCGCTTAAATATCTGGAAAACCATAATATTTTGGATAAGGTAACATCGGGATAAAAATGATGGTTTTGATCGAAACTGTTATCCCTTATCAGAATGACGGTCGATTATCCAATAACATTGAGTTTTTAGTAGAAATCCGAGGGGTTCAGTTAGGATTTACCTTAGATAATTTTGAAATTTGATATAGGTACTTAATATAAAAAAAAGTTGATGTTTGGTGTTATGAATGCTCGTGATATAGTCAAAGTAGACTGGCATATGGACTCGTATAGATTTGTCATCAGAAGCTACCATGAGGCAATCATCTTTGATTGCTATTTGCTAAAACTGTATACCATACAGCACCGATACTTTGTATCTTATAAAGCTGGGCATTGGCAAAATCACCGAAATCTTGTTGGAAGCCCTAACATAAAGCAGAAGAAAAAGAATTTTACATTATAGAGTCAAAATGAGCTGTTCTTATGGCCATAAAAATTAAACAACATAAATCTACTGTTTGGGAATAAAAAGTAACACGGTGCCAGATCAGGTGACCTAAGACTCAAGACTTTATCCGGTTGTGCGGCACCTAGCGCAAAACTAAAGATAGTTCTGCGCTAGGTGCCGCTCAAGAACTCATGAAAAATCTTGTGAAGGCTTTCCAAACTAATCGGCATTATAGGAATCACTACCGTGTAGATGAATGTAGTGTACATTGTAGTGTTGGCTGGCGAAGCCAGCACACTTTCTTCGGTAACAGCCGTCGAAACACTACTTTGTTCATTCCCCAAAGTTAGACGGCCGCTCTCGAATTCCCTTTGAAGCCTTTAAAGATCCTTTATCCATAAATGCAATTTGAAGTTGGTCAAAGGACTTATCATCGGTTTTAGGCCTAATTTTCAATCGTAAAAATCATCGCACGCATGTACATTAATTCTTATGAGACAAATATTTAATTTAACTCGTGAATGTGGAGGGAAATTCGAATGCCTACTGAAAAAAGTTATTTAAACTTAAGTAACCGTTTTTCCGAATTTTCTACTCATGTAAGTAAGTGTTTTTCTAATTAATACTTATAGAACAACAAATACATATTAACTAATCTAATGAAACCCTTATTTTTTACTCAAGTAACGTATATTTAGATAAAAAATTAAAAAGTATACTTTTTAATTTTTTATCTAAATATACCTCCCTTCGAAAACATCTCTTTACTTCGATGACAATTTTTTTGTTCTCATACAAAAATAAAATTCGCCCTCAACTAACAGTGGATTGCACTGATGCAGGCTATAAGTAGTAAGATTTTTAATAGAGATAAGTTATTAAGTATGTATCTACTTTCGGTATGTGTTGTGGAATGATACAAGAAAATAAAGTAACGCATGATAACCTGTTTACTTATTACAAAAACAATTTCGAAATAGCCTTTAGCTCTATTACAATACTTTTACTCAACGAAATTATTTAGATCCGCATCATTTTTATTTCTTACATAACTAATTGAGCGTTTCTCATGTTTTCACCTTTTCGATATGCCGTCATTACTTGTTGATGCATTATTATTTTACAAGTACGAGAACTTGTACACAATCCGTGAGACACATCTAATAGAAATTAGTTTTTTGCTACTTTTGTTGAAATTTCGCAACATCCCGCGACAATTCAATGCAAAGCAACGAGTCCAAACGTTATTCATGATCTTTCGTGATGTAGCTAATTATCCTATAGTCGTGTGGTTTTTATTTTATCCATTAACACATGCATGTCGAAACCTTAAACTTTTGAAAGATTAAATTTACTTCACATTCGATTTCAAGTAAAGTTGTAATGTTTTAAACATAATTAATATATTTCTAAAACTTAGAGGTCATATGCTTTCTCAACTGATAGAAAAAATAATAAAGTATATTTGATTTTATTACCTTGTATGTCCAATTTATTCTCGTGATCATAGCGATTTTCTTTGATTTATTTAACGTTAATACACAAGGTTGTTCAGAAAATACAAACAATAATTTGTTGTTTATAACACCATCTTAAGAGTAAAATGTTTACGTCTGAATGTTATGCTCCCGGAATTGAACTGCGTGACTAGGATGATGTCCTGATAGATATGTGAGCGATCCTCTTAACAATCAATGAGAACAAGACAACACGAGACGGTGACTAAACGAAGCGTGTCGAGCTTTTAACGTTAACTCGCCAGCGGTATTTACTCCAATTAACAATACCGTTGTTTATGTTTTTGTCTTTATTTCTATTGTAATAAACATTGATAAGAATTTGGTTTATAAGTACTTTAATGAAAATTTTATTTTAGTCACAATCACAAGCAAATACTTAAAAGTTATAGGTACTTACGTAATAGACATACCATAACTATTTAAAAGTATTTTCCAATTAATAAAACCAACCAAGCAGCAAAATAACAAGGTCTCGTAGTTTATTTAACTACCTAAGTAAGAACTATCATGGTATTATAATATGTTCTTACTTGCTTAGCTATCTGGCAATTTACTACAAACTTACCCAATGCCTACCAGTACGAGTATTTCCACACCACATTGGAGACAGGCTTTACTTGGATCAAGGGTCAATTATTCCCACTTGGCATAGGATCTTCAACTTTGTAATGTCCCTATCATCGGAAAGTTGACACAATTGGATGGCCGACGAGAAATGCACTTGCAACAGATGCACATAATTTGCAATGGGTCTTGAAATATTTTAAAACAAACGCAATACTGACAGAAACAGCGTTGCAAATGATTGGTCAAACATAAAATCTAACAAATCTAACCAATCAAGGCTTACCTATCGCTGCTATCGCACAGCATAACTTCATGCTTCTTATAAGCAAATAAAACGTAAACAATGATTTGGATTTGCTATAATGCGTTGTATAGCTGGTAAAAACGTGACTAATTGACCAAATCCATACTTGTATTTGTAGTAACAAGTTACGGTCCGGAGGTATTTAACTGTTTTCTTAAAAAATGTATCTCCTTGGCACTTCCCTACATTGTTTCAGATATGTCACTACCACCACTTTTGGTCTGGGGGGTTGTTTTTATTGAAAAAGGTCTAGTGCTAAATCTAAAATTTATTTATTTAGATGACAGGTATTTTCTTATTAATTTAATTAATAACGTTATATTGTTGGGTTAGCTGATAAATACATATATCCAAAACTAGGTTACTACTCGAAACCTGTTTTGTAAGTACACTCGATGGATGAGTTTGTTCTTTCATCATTCGAGATCCTCCTCATCCATACGTTTCCTGGTTGCATCCGCACCTGTGATATATTTAGTTTGAATACATTTTATCTGCAAATGGTCTCCACGGAACCTAGACTGTAAACTTAAATCCTGCTTGACTATCCGTTGTTTGAATAGTCTATTATTCATAACAGTTACGGCGTGAGAAAAGAATATATACCTAAGCCACAAGAAACGTAAACAACGGAAGACAAACATTTTATCGACGTTAAATTGCGGCATAGTGCGTAACATTTTCTCTGTGAAAAATTAGCGCGCATTTGTATGGGCCTACGTTTCTGTTACTTACTGTGACTGTGACCCGTATTGAAACAAGGCAAAGGTAATTTTGATGCAAACTATGTTAACTAGGTACTTAGATGTTATTTCAAACACCAATAACATTTTTTGATTTAGGATAGATAAGCGCCTCAACAAGCTTTCATTGACCAATCGAAATGACTTTGCGTACAAAATGTATTGCATCACGGAATAAGTACTTACATATGCTTATTTTTACTGTTATGACGAAACCGAAAGTATTTAATATTAATTCTCACCTTTCATGTCTAAAAAGTATTTATTTAACTTTTAAGAAATTCACATGACTCGTAAGTTTTACAATCTAAGGCATTATTGCTAAATAGTCGATAAGAAAGGACGGTAACGCTTACCTGCTGGCTAACTAACCTGAAATTAACATTTGAACTCTCGACAGGACCACTTTACGTTCACCGTGCCGCTGGCTGCCGCTACAAACCTAGTACGTGTTAGTACCTTATTCTAATTTTTCACCTTCATGAGCGCGTTCACATGATACCTATGTATATTCTACAGGATATTATTATTAGGGAAGTATAGTGGAGAAATTTACGTATACGTACATACTATTACGTATGCTAACGTACCAGTGTATTACATATTAACTAAGCATACTATAATAAAGACAGTATATTACTAATACATACCTAGTACTGATATCCACATTTACCTAGCCAGCATTACAAATGTTTTTTTGCGGTTGAAAATTTTCTACCTAGCTTTCATAGCAACGTTTTATAGACCTGCGTTCCCTAAATAAACAATCAAAAATACATTTTCCTATTTGAGATAAATGATTTACTTAGCTAGGTATCATCATCAATCCAGTCTAACAAGCGCCTAAAAAATATGTTCTGAATATAAGCACGAGTGAAAAATATTCTTCGTTGCAAAAGTAAACAGAAAGAAATATTATCAGTTTTGTTGTTAAACATCAGAGGAATTTTGAACCTACTTATGTTTAATTATCTTGTAATTCAACTGATCCATCTCGATGAGATATCCAGTGATTACTTGCATTAAAATAATGATTTCGTTCTATCGTTATGAAAATTATTAAATGTACGTAACTAGGTACCCCTGTGGAATTGAGCGTTAAAATAAAACTCTACGTAACGGTGTTTCTCGGCATTACGTGTTCTTCGCCTAATTACCGTACCCTTTTTTATTTTTTGCTAATTTCTTTTAAAAACATTGAAATATGAAACATATTTAAGATACGAATTTAATATTTAAATTGGCATTAAACTAGTACAAGTCATTTTCGAGTTATTGAGATTTAATATTTTTATGGGTACGGTAATTAGATAAATCTGATACTTTAAGTAACGGTAATTAGAAAATAACAATAAATCTATGTAAAATAAGAGAAATAAGCCGTAATTGGTCGCAATTTTACCTATTGGAAAATTGCGAACATATCCTATTTTGTTCTTTCTCTCTCTCTCTTTTAAAATAAAATAAACTACTGTGCCCATCAAGCTGCAAATTTAATCTGCTTCAAAAGTTTGTAATAACCGATTACAATAATCGCTTATAGATATTTTTAGCGATTATTACAATTCAAAACAAAAATAATAAAAAATTACAAATAAAAATCAATAACCATCAATTTTTAACAATGCATCATGTTTATTTAGAATACTGCATTATGCTGCATTCTAAAGAAATAATTAAAAAAAAAAACCTTATGATGAGTATTGTATTTATTATAAACACTTGCATTATTTCAATTGCCTTATAGAAACAAATCAACATTTAAATAAAATTATTTTAATACGGTTTTTATCCCTATTACTATTATTATTAATATTTTCTCAGCTATTCGTTACATCTTCATTCAACAAGTCACAGTTAATTAAAATGCACTTAAATTAGTATAACTTTATATTTTAATTCTACAGCAATTCAGTCTTTTTCAGGAGGTAGACATAAAACACAACAACTAGAGATTTAAATCTTTTTAGATAAAAACAATAGGTCTAGCTTAAAGCTACTATTAAGATCCGCTTTTCTGTATCTATTCATATTATAAAATAAATAAACTAGGTATATCGTTGTTTTAGAAATAAGTTGGTAACTTAATAATAAATATAGACTTGTATGTTTTAAGAGCGAAACCAGTCCGATTAACATTTTTTTATTTTATATTAGTCGGCATCATCAGTATCAAAAAATGAGAATTTTGGCATCTTATACTTAACACTAATATTCGGAACATTTGTCGTTGTTGTGAAGGACGGCACTGTGAGACTAAAATCAACGGGAGAGACAGGAGCCCAAAAGCTATCTGTATCAGATAAATTTAAGCTACTCTCCGCCTTTTCGACATTATGATATAATTTTAATATTTTCTTATCGGTGTAATTTTGGAAATAGATTTAGAAGAAGCGAAATTGCATCGTAGATGTAATATTAGGTGTGTCTGAAGATTTAGTAGCGCTGAAAATTGGTCGTTGTGAACAATAATTTCATAGAACGGTAATTAGATATATATGGTAATTAGTATACGGTTATTAGAAAATCGCAGATTTTCTTAAATGTTTCTAAAACCTATAGAGTATGCAAATAGTATATTAATACAATCAATAGAGCTCAAAGTATTGCTTCTATTTAAAAAAGAACCAAGAAGGATTAAGCGTAACCAATGTAGTATAAAAATAAGTATATGATAATTAGAAAAGTTTTAAACCAAGGATACGGTAATTATACATTTACGTGCTTTAATGAAGATACACCAGCATAACAGACGTGCGCCTGCTGACGGGTCGCGAGACGAACTGAGGGCTCGCTGCGCGGATAGTAATGATGTGCCACATACCGATATTTAGGGATGTGCATCCAGGAATCGAAATCGTTACGGTAATTGTAATTTTAGGTAGGACATGCGAGTATTAATTGATAGTAATTAACTGAATAGTTCTTATGAATGGATATTTTGATATGCGATACATATTACCTTGTACTCTTTAAAATGTTCAATAAAGAAAATTAATTCCGTGCTTTATAAAAATTAATGGCAAGTTTTAACATTAAGTTGGTGTGCGGACGCGTCACGGTGATTAGAGAACAGAGGTTTATGAAATTAATTTAGCCAGAAAACGTCTTAATAGATGCCTATGTTTTTGTATATATCTCAATACGGATGTTAACAAATTTAAAAAAAAATTACACCCCTTGAATTTTACAATATTATGGATATACAAGCTCGGACACGTAAAAACTAGCTGTTCGGAGAATGGCCGGTAAGAGACACCTTTATTAGTATTGAGAAAAAAAATTATTTGCTATAGAAAGGCTAATCCCTAATCCGTATAATATTCGTCGGTTCCGAAATGCTAGTAGTCTGTAGCTTTTGAACAATAATTAGTAAATGCATAATAGTTAATAAGATAATTTTAAATGTGATTTGACGTGAAAAAGTGCCTGCAAAGACCTATTTTCTGAATAAGCGTTTTGAATCTTTTGAATCATTTGAAATAGGCGAAAAATATTTAGCTGAATTACTAATATGTATGAAAAGTTGCAAATTTATTTCATGGATGTACCGATTGCATGGTCGAAGCATTGATGTTCAGAGCGTCCTCGTCTGTAGGAGGGCGGCGCGTGAGCACCATCGCGTTGCGCAAAGTATGTGTACCATCGAAAGTGCCCCCTCCCCCGGATATGGAGCGTGCATCTCTTATAAACACAGGTGGCGTCTGGTCACTGGACATTACACTACCTAAACCTGTGTCTAAACGTACCCAGGATGTGTGACAAAACGGTAGGTTTCAGTGCAAGCGCTTAAGTGCAAAACATTTTTGACCCCGTGATCTGGTGATATACTCATAACGACGAGTTTGGATTCCATCATCAGTGTTCATCACAAAGTGTTAAAGTGATAATTAGTCTCTAAGTGATCTGAAAGAAGTATCCGTAAAATCCATCTTTGGGATGTTATTTAAATCCGCGTTAATAATGGTGTTTGTGTGTGCAGGTGCTGAGATCGTTGGTGTTGGTGGCGGCGGTGGCGTGCGCAGTGGCGCGGCCGGAGCCTCCCACGTCCTACGGCGCACCCTCGTCTTCTTACAGCGCTCCTTCAAGCTCATACGGCGCGCCCGCCCCTCAATATGGAGCTCCGCAGCAGCAGCCGATTGTACACAAACACGTCTATGTGCACGTACCGCCTCCAGATAACGAGTACCCTGCGCCTCGCAAACAAGTATACGTGCCTCCCCCACAGAAACACTACAAGATTGTGTTCATCAAGGCACCCACGCCACCTACCCCGACTGCGCCTGTCATCCCAGTGCAGCCTCCGAACGAGGAAAAGACGCTGGTCTACGTGTTGGTGAAGAAACCAGAAGAGCAGCCCGAGATTGTGATCCCGACCCCAGCGCCCACACAGCCTGCCAAACCCGAGGTCTACTTCATCAGATACAAGACACAGGTAAGCCTTAGTTTAGCGAATTATTTTAAACATAAGTAGGTATATTATTATCATACGGCCAATAGCTATCTTAAATGAGTAAAACTCTATAGACTTACAAGTAAATCGATTATTACAGGAGTTAAATGACTTACAACAAAAACAAAAACAAAAAAATAACAATATCGATAGTACAAGTGATTTTTGATCTATTTCAAATATATAAATGAGTTTAAATCTGTAATTTTTATCAACTCATTGTAGCTCAATATGTATGTTAGAAACTATTAATTTGACTGTTTAGAAAATGTTTTTTTTTTTTTTAAAAAAACGATCACGGTATACTTATATAAAAAACAATAATTGACATTCTACTGAAAAAAAAATAAAAGAAAAAGCCCAGTGTAGTTTTGCATTTTGTATAAAATATTATTTCTAGTGGAAAGTCGTCGCACCTTCTTTAGCATTTGCATACTCGCGAACTTTGTTTTGCAGCTATGTTAAACGTTCCATTTATGGAAATGTTTGATGACAAAAGTTGCTTTAAGTATATTTTAAAGGCTTTAATTAGTATATATCAGTTTCTTTTTCATTTTCATACTTTAGCAAAGTACTTATCAACCGATTTTGACTCAACTTACCTGATGTATCGATATCAGATTAAACAGTAATCCTTAGCAATCTCGTTTAAATCTCGTAGCTTAATCTCGTTTCTCTAAATCTATTTTCATGCAAATCCCCCATGCAGGATGAGTAGAAAAATGTCCGTAAAAAACTCGTAGTACCTATTTAAAACAACACGTAAGAAGATAAAACGCGCTTTTCACATTTTATTCACGCGTTATGACTGAAATAAAGATAATAATCAAGCAGATACACGCTAGAGCATAATTATTGAAGAAGACGCATCGCGATGAGCCTCGCCACGCCATGACCCGTCTCGTGAAAGCGGCCAGCGCTTCCTGGTGTCCAGGAAGCATACCAGCGTGACCTAGCGTGTCTAGTGCACCTGCTATCATCATTACATTGACGCAACATAGGATGCTTTTATCCTCACAAACAACACAATAACCGCACAGCATAACGCAACGCAGATGAGTTACATTTTCTGTCATTAGCGACCGACTGCTTTTGATTGTTTTTGTATATTGTGCTGTGGGAAATGCTCGAGGATCAAGATTTAGAATTCTCTCCTAGGTAGGTCAACACTAGGTTACGTAACGATTTTTTCCATGTGTCTGCGCCGGCGCGTTCTTGTGACAAGATTGAGCCGGATTTTCAGCGCGTTTCATAAGCGCAAAAGTACTTCGGTATTTTTAAATTCTTCCAAAGAACTAAGCGACTTATATATATTTATTAGTACATAAATGAACCCATATTCAGAATCTACAAACTGTAAAGATAATGTATGTAGATCTGTGATGTAAACGGTATCAAACAAGTCATTAATATTCTAGATGAAGACGGTCGTGGCGTGACATGAGGCCAAAATGATTTCCGACACATTCGCCAGATTCCTTTTTCGTCAGAATTAATTATGGGCTGTTTTTTTTCTGACTAAAACGGAATTCCAAAGCAAGGACACATTCGCCAGATACCTTTTTCTTCAGATTTTTATCAGACTAAAACGGAATTCCAAAAAAGGACACATTCGTCAGATTCCTTTTTCGTCAGAATAAATTATAGGCTGTTTCTTTTCTGACTAAAACGGAATTCCTTTTTGACCGGAAAAATAACTTAGGTTAATTTTGACAATATTTATTTATACTTACTAACATCTACTAAAATAATAATAATTTTTAACAAAAAAGTAAAACCGACTTCAACCCTATACAGTACGACCAAAAAGAGTAGAAATTAAATAATGAGAAACTTTCACATGCTACACTTGCATTATGTATTAGGTAACATAATAGATACGTTAAAACTCTAATGACTGTTATTTCCAGCAAATAGCATTATAATTGATGTTCCATTCGGATTCTGAATGAAGTTCGATGTGAATACATGAAAGTAGGCAACCAACATTTTCGCATCATTATAAGATGGTATATGCATATTACGTGTAGTGTAGCACTGTCGGAGACTTACCTACCAACTACGCATTTAAGTAGGGCAGTTTAAGCGCTACCTGATTGCTGAATAGCCTCACATTAACAGTCTTAATGGTTCATCATCGACTGAGAGTGAAGGAAGGGGTTATGTTACTTCATCGTAACTTGCATTACGCTCCTGCTCATAATATTCTCTTTATTCTTATCATTTATTGTATACTTTAACCGAGTATGATAAACTAATGCAGTTCATTTCATGGTTTCCAGAAACAAGAAGGATACCCTGCGGCAGCCGCCCCTGCATCAGAGTATGGCGCTCCCGCCGCCGCTCCATCTTCGGAGTACGGCGCGCCCTCCGGCGGCAGCTCATACTGAGGCTACTGAACCCTGGACCCTACCTGCTAGACCCTCCCCTCTCTAATGTTTACCAAATGCGATTCGAACTATACGATTGTGTTGTGTAGATAGCTTAAATTATAGTGTAGTGTACAACCATAGGATACTATTGACGGAGAATTGACATTTTTCACACCCATTCGACATAAATTTTAATCGTCTGTTTATTGAGGCAACATGTGACATTGAGGCAAACTTATCTTATGTATACTATTTATACTTTCGCTTCATACGAATTTAATGTATCGGTACGAGTATCTATCATATACGTAATTACGACCGAGTGAGTGATTAGTTGGGCTGAAAAAAAATCACTAACGTAAGTAGGTACGTTAAATAATTTTTTCCAGCCCATCTAATCACTCACTCGGTCATAATTCTTGTACATATTTCATTTTCATTTACGCCCAATTTTTTGATGTTTAGTGAATTAATTCTGAATTCTGAGTAAAGTAGTATGGCGGAAAATTAAAGCTTTTCAATAGATTATTTTATGGTTGGCTATTAAGAAACTACACAGTAGTATAAGAAATGGTAGAGGAATGCTGTGATACGCATCGGCCAAGTGAAGCAAATCTATGTGGATGTTTGAGAGGGTGGACGGGTGCGGTGACCCGCTGGCATTGTGCTGAACTGTGCTGCATTCTATGTTTTATTTGCATCAAATTGATGTCATTGTTTGTAAATATTATTATTTTATACTATTAAATGTTTTGTAATTATTGTGTTTATTTTATTATCTATAATGAATTCCTCAAATTTTCTCACTTTAGTAAATATTTGATTTATTGACATTAGGTATAGTAAGTAATTTTGGCGAAAATTACTTAAAATCTGAAAGTGACATTCGTATAAGTAACCGTAGGTGTATCGGAAATTTATAACGTGGTATTCAGCAAACACCTAATTTGTACGTTGACGGCGTCGGTGTCGGTAAAAAAACAATCAGTTGTTACGTAAGTACTTTCTGTAATATGAATGAAAAATTGGTTCTACGTCCAACTTTAGTTTTTTAGTAGAATCACGAGAAATTATTGCAAAATCTTTAGACTACTTACGTCTTAGGTCTCAATAAGTCAGGCCAGTGAGTAAGTGACTAAGACTAAACCTATGAGTGAAACTTGCCTACATTCCTCATTGTAGAGGCTATTTTATCGATAGGGCCGCTAACCCTGAATTTAATATTCTTAATTCTTATTCTATTTGTCCTTCTGTTTGGGGTGAACACTATGGTTCCTTAGAAAATGTTTATTATGAAGTATTATAGATACCAATTAAGTAAAAGCCATGCGGTAGTTGGTAGAATAGAAAAGAACTACTCCAAGTCTTCCCGTGGATGTGGTTAAAGGCAAATTAGGCAACACAAGCTAAATAAAGCTTATAAACATCAAATATATCTCTCCAACCCGTCAGGCCAGCGTGGAGAGTGTAGGTCAAATCCTCTAACTGCTCTGGCTAACATATGGCTCTGGTATTTAGTACAGAAAGGGTCGTGCTCCTGCAGTGCAGTGCAAAAAATGAAACAGTCTTCATATTTATTTATCTTAAAAGCTACTGAACTGATTTTGATGAAACTTGACATATTCACTTAGTTGGACAACCTAGTGGAACAATATTTTTATTGCAATCAAATTTATAGTTTCTGATATGCGTAGACAAACATAGATAAACTTACATGCACTTAGGAAACTAGGCATACATGTCGAGACGCTAATATAAGTAGACTAACATATAGCTAAGTATACGAGTCGAATTAATAACTTCATTTTTAAAGACAAAATAGGCACCTCTGTTTTATTTATATAATGTCACTATTGTCACTACTACAATCAGCAAATTTACTACAAATACTTGTGCTAAAACTTATTTATACGTCGAGGGTCATGCTTTGGCCTCACAAGAAGAATATTCCAGGCGTCTGTCATATGTGACGAAAGGTGTTAACCAACGTCCAAGCAACCCTGATTAGTGGCGCGCTAAAAGCGAAAACATGACGATGTTAAATGGTAATTTGAGTAACAGAACATATTTCAGAGGATTACCCAATACAAGTTTTCAAATCACAACAATTACATAAATGCTCCCTATTGAAACATTGATTATTAGGGTTCCGCTACAAATTGTAAAAATTCTAAAGTCATAAATTAAAATCTTTGTCTATCAGTTTTATAATTTAAGATATCAGAACCATTCTCTCACCGTTATACTGGAAGTGTTTCGTGTTGGTGTAATAAAAAGTTTGAGAACCTATTTAATGTTATAAGTGAGAAATTATTTGGGGCTCGCTTAGTCGTTGTTACCCAAGGAAGGAGGGTAATGTTTTTCGCGTGAATGTAATATATGTATGTAGGTATACAACGTGAAAATTAACCCTTGACTGTTCCTAAAAGGGGTGACTGAGACCGAGCGACCAATACTGAGAATTAATTCGATTTTTTTACTTTCCCATACTAATGGGAACTTGCATGAAGAGTACATTTTGAAAACTTTTTCTGATTATATAAGCATCTAGCTGGAAAATCTGTTAAGGACACTTTCAGTCCGATATCGATACATTA
Organism: Rhodophaea formosa; assembly: GCA_963082605.1. Classification (NCBI taxonomy): domain Eukaryota; kingdom Metazoa; phylum Arthropoda; class Insecta; order Lepidoptera; family Pyralidae; genus Rhodophaea; species Rhodophaea formosa. The sequence goes on from OY720209.1 coordinate 12,035,183, forward strand.
ACTTTGGTTAAGATAGGTTAGAAAAGTCCGTTTCAAAAATATGAAAATTTAAAAATCTTATATTACTATGAATAGCTCTTTAAATTTATAGCAATTTTTGTTATGAAGCCATTTCCCTAAACGCAATATTTAACATAGCTGACAAACAAAGTCCTCACAACACTCATACAAATTGCTAAAGGAGTGACGTCACTAGTCAGTTGTTTTTTCTTAGAGACATTTAGGCCGAACGAAAAATTGGAATTTTCTAACCCCTATATCTTAAAGAATTTTTGGGTTATCAAGATGATTTTTTCACTGTTATTTCTATTTTTGAGAGCTCTTTTTCATAGGATAATGAAAAAAATTGTGTGCAAGTTCCGCATTGCACGGGCGGTTGAACACTTGAATGAAAATTTCGTTTTTTTTTTTTAGGGTTTCAGCTCTGCTCCCGAAGGAAAAGTCGTTCATATGGACCGTCTTAGTACATCTCTATCAAATCTGTGTACAGACATATTCTCAGAAAGTGTTATTCGGTAATCCCGGCGAAAAAGCAAGCACATGACTGGCTCGTTTTTATACATAGTCATTCCTACCTAAAATAGCCTATCAACATAATCCAACTCGCACTTGCCCGCTATTTTTGCTGCAGTGTTTCCACTTGCCGTCGAAGCTAAGTGCTTATTTAACTGATGGAGGGCTCACACAAGTAGTACTCATAGAATTTATTATGCCCTCGTTACATGCGTAAAAAATTCGTAAGTTACAGAATAATACCTACTTATTTTGGTTTCTCAATTCGTCGATCAAAATAAAAATGCATTTTTTATACAGCTGAAGGCACTTAAATACTTAAGAGTAGAGAATCGTTGTTGTGCCTGTAATATCGTTGGTGGTAACTACTCGTCATTTGGCAACTTACTGTGAGGCTTGCTCAATTTGTGTAATTTGTTTCTATATATTTATTAAAATTTATTATTTCAAAGAAGAGTTAATCGACTAACAGATATCCTATTTTTAGGTCGATTGCTGCATGAGGGTCTGCTCCAAAAGTATGCAAAATAGTTGAAAGCGGCCTGCATGATCTTCAGCGTTTCCCTGTGACAAGGTCGGCAATTTTTGCATGTATAAAAGCGTTTGAGCATTACGAGTATAATCAGTTTTCTTAAATGTAAAAATGTGTTTGGTACTACAATCGCTACGGTGCCAAGATGGTTTCTGGATGGCTAATGGTCTTTTTTTTCTCCGCTCTACTTTGACCTGATTTGACCCCACAGATTACAGATCAGGTGGTGGGTGAACCCTCACCCACCACCTGATCTGTGGGTATTCCCTGTCCAATGCTGCGCTTCTCGGCACGTTTCGCCATTTGACAAACTTTCTGCGCCGTTGCTTATCTTGCAGTGCTTGCTTCACATCCGCAGATTCGCCCATCACGCAGGGAAAACAGGCAATGTCAAGGATACCTGCTAAATCGGGTCAAAGTAGAGCGGAGAAAAAAAAGCCCACTAGCCGTCCCGAAACCATCTTGGCACCGTATCGACTGTAGTACCAAACACATTTTTAGGGTACCGTAGTATACAAGGAACCCTTATAGTTTCGCCATGTCTGTCTGTCTGTCTGTCCGTCCGCGGTTTTACGCAGAGACTATAAGTACTAGAAAGCTGTAATTTGGCATGAGTATGTATATTAATCATGGCAAAAATGTGGTAGAATAAAATATTGAAAAAAAATTTTTTTAGGGTAACTTCCATACAAGTAAAGTGGGGGAGTAATTTTTTTTCTCTATTTACCCATCGTGTGGGGTATCGTTAAATAGGTCTTTAATAAATATTGTGAGGTTGAGAACACCATTTTTCGATTTAGGGATTCGTTTCCGAAATATTTGGTTTTAAAGTGCGAATTTTTGTTAGAGGTAAGTGTCCCCCTCTATCTGCTAAACGGTTATATATAGATACGTGAAAAAAATTACAGCAGTAGTATATATACTGAAGTTGAAAGGAAAACTATCAGAGCTGAGTACTAAGTACAAACTAAAAAGTTATAGGCAACCAACTTATAAACTGTAAAATTTTATACTATTTTCATTGTTAGATGTTTTTAGTCGTTAAACTGCAAGGTGCGAGTGTGAATAGTGTGAACTCAAAGTTGTCATTCGCAACTACGGAACCCTACACTGCGCGTGGCCCGACACGCACTTGGCCGGTTTTACATTTAATAAAACTGATTATACTTGTAATGCTCAAACGCTTTTATACATGCAAAACATTGCACTAACGAACATACTGAAAAATAAATTCATTTAAGGTACTTTTAAAATTGTCACACAAATTTATTAAACAATTTTCTTTAAAAATATGATTTACAGGTTTAAAGCACCAAAATAACGCAAACATTATATAAATTAAGTGTTTTATATTGAGTGAAATACAAAAACAACAATTTTTGAACTAAATTCAATACATACAGGCTTGCTTTGTTTTCCAATCTTCTCTGTCTAAAAGGATCTTCTCTGTGTAATCTGGACAAAAAGGAATCCAAACATAGTCAGCAACTCGAAGCGAAACTTTGGCGATAAAAAATGCATATAAATAAGATAAGACGACTAAATAAGACGACTCAAGTGGGCGAAGTGATATCCTGTTTTTTCATGAGATGAAATAGTTCCCATTGAAGTAACAATCAAATAAAATGACCACTTGATGTCGAGATACTACAGTTGCAGCAGCAGTACTTTGCATGCAAGTTGCGCCCAAAATAGCCCATAAACAGTTACCCACAGAACACGGAAAGTTACCAGTAGTTTTTTATGATCTAATATATTGTGCTTTATTTTTCTTAAAATCTATTTAATGTAAATATGTTATTAATTTTAAAATAGTTTTTTTTTTTTAACTTTTTCTGTAAGTCCCATATGGCCAGCCAGTCGGCCACGGCCCCTAACGATACTACACCCGCTAGCCAGTCCAGCGCAGCGACGTCGCTTGAACTAGTTGAGTGCAGTGAATGCTCCCAGCCTCGTTTTTTCAAAGGACAGAGGGGCCTACGCATCCACCAAAGCCGGTGCCATAAAGGGCTGCAGGTAAGTGGCCAAAGAGTTAATACTAATTTGGATACGTTTACCAACGTACCAAGCTCTGAAGCCCCCACCAGCAGCCCTTTATGGCATCTATTAAACAAATTAAAAAAGAGTCTGCCGATATTAAAAAGAATACCGCGCGGTGCTAGAAGATGCGTAGCGAGCTCTTTGTCCTCAGTCATAAAAGACGTATTAAACAAAAATGAGAGAAGTGGCTGGGAGAGCTTGCTGACGTTTAGTTATAGAATACTAAACGTCAGTCTAGACAAAAGCAGTTCCCTAACCCAAAAAATAAAAAATAATTGCTCCCCCAATTTTAGGCCATCTTTAGACAATGTTCAGGAAAGAAAATTACCACCATACAAAATTTCAAAAAAAATTGAATCAAAGTTCGATGAGGGTGACGTGAAGGGAGCTGCCAATCTCCTCTTTTCCAGCGACGTCGTTGCACCCAGCAATCCAGAGACATACGCCGCCCTTTTATCGAAACATCCACCTTCATCCCCTACATCGCATCTGCCGGATGCCCCCGATCCATCGGATCCAACACCGGTGGCTACCCCCGAAGATGTGCGAGCTGCGATTATGTCCTTTAAGAGGGGCTCTGCCGGCGGTCTTGATGGCTTGTCGCCACAGCATCTTAAAGATTTGATCTGTGGCGTCACAGGCGAAGTCGGTACGGCCCTTTTGGAGGACCTGACGCAGCTGGTAAACCTAATGCTCTCGGGAAAGGTTTGTGACCAGATAGTGGATGTCCTATATGGTGCAAACCTTTGCGCTCTCCGGAAAAAGGACGGTGGCATCCGCCCTATTGCAGTAGGTAATACAATCCGCCGCGTTGTTTCCAAAATTTGTTGCAGGCATTGTCTTCCAGTTTTGGAGCGGGAGTTCCAGCCGAGACAGTTAGGTTTTGGAACTAGAGGAGGTTGCGAAGCCGCAGTACATGCAGCTCGTACCTTCCTCAAACGCGGTGGAGGTGAGGTTCTATTGAAGGTGGATGTTAAAAATGCATTCAACTCAGTAGACCGGGGCACTCTGTTGACTCAGATTAAAAATACTATACCAGGCACGTTTCCTTATTTATGGCAATGCTACAGTAAGCCAACGTGCCTGGTATATGACGGTCAATTGATCAATTCAGCGGTTGGCTGTCAACAGGGCGACCCTCTTGGACCGGCCATTTTCAGTTTAGCTATCCAACCTTCCATCAAAGATTTGGCTTCAAAATTCAACGTGTGGTACTTGGATGACGGGACCCTAGGAGGAGACGCTGCAACAGTTTTTTCCGACCTAGAAAAAATTAAAGTCTTTCGGCAACATTGGCCTTGAATTAAACTTCGCAAAATGCGAGCTGTATTTCAGCAAGAGCTTGACACAACAGTTACGCGACGACCTAAATTCCAAATTTAGTGTTTTGGCCCCCAATATCAAAATTATTAATGACCAGTCTCTTCACCTCCTTGGGGCACCGGTGCTGGAAGATGCTTTCAATAAATTTATGGAAGACAAGTTAGTGCTTTTTAATGAATCTTCCAGCCGTCTAGGCGACATCAACCCACATATGGCTTACACGATCATAAAATTCTGTATGTTTGTACCCAAGACCACCTACACGCTTCGGTGCACTCCGTTTTGGGCCCATAACCAACTTCTGTCCCTCCTTGACAGTACTATCAGGGAGACAATTATTAAAATATTTAATTGCTCTCTCAATGACAGAAGTTGGGACCAAGCCGCATTGCCCATACGCCATGGTGGTCTTGGAATTAGGAAAATTTCGGATATTGCATTACCAGCATTTCTGTCATCGGTTAATAGCACAAGTAACCTTGTAGGTAAAATTTTAAACCCGTCCTTTCGTGACGTAGAGGTTACTGGCTTAGCCGAGGCCAGAGATGCTTGGTGTAGTGCAGTCGGTCCAAATGTTCATACACCCTTGAATCTGGCTTCTCAGCGACAATGGGATGAGCCGCTCTGCATGCAGGCACGTAACTTATTAATTGAGTCTGCTAATAATGATGCGGAGCGGTCTCGTCTCCTAGCTAGTTGCGAGCCAGAGTCGGGTTACTGGTTAAATGCAATCCCGTCGGCGAGCGTAGGGACTCTCTTGGAGAGGACAACTTTCAGCTTGGCGGTGAGTCTTCGTCTTGGGGCCAGGACAAATGAACCTCATCGCTGCCGATGCGGGGGACATGTCGATTCCCTGGGCCACCACGGCCTGGCCTGTCGCCGCAGTGCAGGACGCTTTTCGCGTCATGCTGCGCTAAATGATGTCATCCGTCGTGCCCTTGCCTCCGCGGGTGTACCAGCAGTGCTCGAGCCCGTTGGTATCACTCGCGATGATGGCAAGAGGCCCGACGGGATGACACTCATTCCTTGGAAAAACGGGCGGTCGCTTGTATGGGATGCCACATGCGTGGATACTGTGGCCCCATCCCACTTACAAGCGACCGTTCGCCGAGCAGGCGCGGCTGCAACGGCGGCAGAAGCCATTAAGGGGCGCAAATATGCAGCTCTAGGCGAGCCTTACATATTTGTGCCCTTTGCCGTGGAGACCTTAGGGCCTTGGGGTGCGGAAGCCCGACAGTTATTTAAAGAGATCTCCGCACGCCTAATCGTCGTTTCTGGTGACCAAAGGGCAGGCGCGCATTTTGGCCAAAGGCTGAGTTTGGCCATCCAGCGTGGAAATGCCGCCAGCCTTTTGGGCACCCTGCCCGCTGACCACAGCGATTTGGCTTCAATTTTTTATTTATCTTAATGTTGTTTTTCTTTTTTTTTATAGGTTAGTTTTTATTTTAGGATTAGTTTTTGTTTTTATCTTAGTTACCGTTAATATTATGTTAGTTTAGTTCATTAATATCAAATGTAAAAAGTAAAAATATTTATAATACTATTTTAAGGTAAGTATTCATTTTTTAGGTTCCGTTGCCAAAGGCTAAAAACGGGCTTCGAAGTCTGTCTGTCTATCTGTCTGTCTGACACCAGGCTCATATCTCATAAAACCGTGATAGCTAGAGACAGTTGACATTTTTATAGATGATGAGGATATTTATTTTGCCGATATAACAAAAAATACTATACTACAGAATAAATTAAACTTTCAGTAAGACTCTTGAAATTACGTCTAGAATATTTAGAATAGAATAGAAAAATCTTTATTCAGTGATTTAAAAATGGTACAATAGCTAATAGTCAACAACAGTACAACAGTTTAAAGTACTTATAATCATTTTAAAAATAAATAATTAAATCTAAAATTAAATAGATTCGTTTTTTTCCCCAGAGTGAATATGGTATTATTTGTAACGTCAACTGTATATGGCGGACGTAAACTAGCAAAAAAGGCAGTAGGGTTTTTTTTGACTGAGCGAGCGCATAGCGCAAGCATTGCACCCAAGGGCGAAAAGTATCTTCTGGTACATATTTATGTCTGACCTGCTGTCCTACTCTACAAGTCGCATCGTCTCAACTGACTCTCGTGAGATGTTTTTGTTTTTGGAAAATTTTAAATAAGGCGAATTTGGCTGAAATGACGACAAGTGCCACAAGGAGTGGCTCTTATCGATAAAATGTCCAGTTTTGCGGTAAGACTACTTGAAAAATCCTGGATTCACAGCAGGCTCCATGACGTGGATAGCGGACAAACTGCAAAGAACCGTCTATACGCCGCCGGTAAGTACGATCAAGTCACAAGTCTTACGAAAAACTGCAAATCACATCACCTACCTTGGTAACAAGAGTCTGGCTATGCCGCCTTCACTGAGCCCCGGCAGAAAGGGGAAACCCAAGAAGTGCTGTCTTTTTTTCGTAAAGAATGTTATGCGTGAACAAAGTCCTCCGCCGCGTCTGTCTGTTCGCGATAATCTCAAGAATTACTGCACGGATTTTCATGCGGTTTTCACCAATAGATAGTGATTTATGCATGAGAAAGGTTTATGAGTATGTTCGTACATGCTCGGTTGCAACCGGGGAAGGCTGCTAGTGCCACATAATTAGGTACCTATCTACACGCTAAGGTTCATCCACGAAAACTTAATTTTGAAAAAAAGTGACCATTGAAGTTTCCATATTGACCCCCGACGACGACAGGACGATAATAGGAATCTTTAACTAATGGGAGGTCTAGCTGGCTAAACCGATATAATACGCCATACACTACCCACTCTTATTCAGTCCACGCTACAAGGACTTATATATTTTATGTATATCGATCGTTTTAAGGATGGTAAGTATCGATTATGAAACTATTTTACATGTAACGTAAGTTGCGTAGTTCGTACTCTTATCGAATATATAAACTGACATTCAGGTAGGCCTGCGGTTTTATGACTTTAGCTTGCCATAAAATCTGATGCATGCAAAGTGACTTCGATAGCTGGCACATAAATTGTGATCCTCAATCAAGCACGACATACGATCCTACTAAATACTTCACTCACTAGTCGCAATCACAACACGCAATAGCTTTTAAGTAATATAAGTATACTTAATTAAGTTCAAAAAGTCAATTTTACAAGGATAGGGACAAGTGGAAGGAAATGCGAGAGACCTTTGTCCAGCAGTGGGATATAATATGTTAAACTAAAAAAAAGTCAATTTTACTAAGTATTAGATAAATACTAGTTGCTCCAGAGAGCAAGCAAGTTGTATTTATATACCTACTGAATATACTGTGATAAGTCTCATGAGGTGCTTACAAGCAATAGACCTCGTGAGACTTATCATATTAGCGAACTGACTGCTGGTCCTAAGCACAGAACAACAAGTTGTCCTAAGCGCTAAGGCGATTTCGTGCCGTGGCAATTTCACCGTTTTGAAAATTTCGAAAATCTAAATCGACAAAAAATATAGGTTTATGCCTTACCTAAGGCCGTTGGTCATAATTTACGCGATTTATTTCGCTTTGATAAAAAAATCACAAACATGAATGTAGGTACTTTTGACGAAAAATGCTTTTTCAAGTACTTACTAACATATCATTTGTTAATCGAAAATAATATCAAAACGCTCGTAATTACATGAGCTAAGGCTGTCGGTCATCAAAACTGTATTTATCAAGGGCACATTTTTACAGTTTTCAAAAAGTAATTTTGCGCAACTTTCAAGGTCGCGCGTAGCAATCAGAACTATGGCAGACGACATGACCGAAGACCCTGGCCTTAAACGCTTCTGCAGGACACAGAAATAAATCAGTGAGTACCGCCACATACCAATATCTATAGAAAGGTTTTTTATAGCACTTGAATTCTACTTGTGAATTTGCTATCAGAAATCTACGTAGCGGGTTGTTGCTGAGACACTGCCTATTACGACAACGAACGACCGCTTGCTTTTCTTGCTGTATTTACGCAAATCACTCTTCAACTTTACGTCTCCGGTCTTACGAGTATAAATAGAAATCAACTTATTTATAGCATTAATACATCCCGATTCGTCTAGAATGTTTCCAGTTGGATAGGTCAACAGACGCCTCCGTCGTTTATTTTGGTCTCAGAGACGCGATTGCTCGGGTAAAGTAGTTTCAGCTAATACTGCATCGAGAAAGCTCGTGCGCCTTTTCTTTAAGACAAGCAAATAAACATTAACAATGTCTTTAAAGGTAGAAACTGAAACAAAAGTCGACTCTGAGCCTTGTGTAGCGGCTTGGGATAACAAATTGTTCGTCGGTACGGAGGATGGTTCTATAAAGGTAGGTTTACCTATGACCAGCTTGAGAGCCAATTCTTGCATGCTGAATCACTTCCTGACGATTGATTGAGCTGAAATTCGCTTAGTTTACGATACAATCAAAGACGTGTACCTAGATGTGTGTAGTTAAGTCATTTCGTGCGAAATAAGATAAGTATAAGTCATGGACAATATAATAAGGGTTTATGGTAAAGTAAATTGTTTCTTTCCACAAAATGCAACCAATCAAAACTTAGCTGATATTTTAATATTCTGGAATCAATGAGCGGTTCTGATGATAAAGTTGGAAAGTGGCTTAACTAAAAAAGTAAAGTGTTGAAGAAGCCCATTGTATTGTATGTATGTGAAATCGTTTGTTTTGAAAAGTACTTACTTAACACCCTAAACACATAGGTATAAAATTAAGCTTGTCACAAAAAAATATATAAGCTTTTAGAAATTCTAAATAATAACCAACCATTAGATATGAAAACAGTCGCATAATCTGCAAACATAATGCATTCGTGAATTCTTTCGTTGACATAAATTAGAAAAAGTAGTGGGGCCAGTATGCTGCCCTGAGGAACGCCAAGAACTACTTATTATTATTATTTATTTATTTTCTCCACAATAAAAATAAAAACAATAGCCTTGGCTGTACAGAATTAGTACTACTGTATAATACTAGTTTTTGCAAAATGAGCAATTGTGGAGAACTGGTGCCCATGCTAGGCTCCGAAGATCCTGTGTTTCGGGTAGCCAGGTCTCTCCCAATACATATAATGAACTATAAGATCAGTTAATATTAACTTAAAGTAAAACTATTTTTTAACAAACATATATTTAATTAATATGATAATAATTAAGTCATCTAACCCACGTCCTCATGGCACCAGCTGAAAATCAGCGCTGTAGCACCCCGCTAGCAGCATAAAGCTGGCCACCTTTTCGACAATTTTTATTTTTAATTTGCTTAGAATTGCTAATGATTCATTTGTTGTTAGATATGTATTGTGTCGAATAAAGATTTTCTTTCTTTCTTTCTTTATATTAAGTTTTAATTTTATACATAGATATATTAAGTTATAAGTTATTATGCCTGTTGTGAATTAATTACTTCTTTTGTTTTCTTTCTATTTTATAATATGTTTTAGTATATTATTATTAGTTTTCTGTTTCTCGACCTTATTATATGTATAATATATCATATATTGATATTATTTTAAAGATACTGATCAATCTTTTTAACACAAAGGCTCGTACTATACGTACCTTTGTTATGATAGCAACCCGTTTTCTTGACATAATCTTCAATCACTTTTGTCCAGTCGTTTGATGCAAATTTGTCGGCGAGCGCATCATGGGCAGCACACGGTGTTCAGATCTTCGCACTGGCTGCAGGAAATGGCCACGTGTTTTCGTCATCCAATGATGGCGGAGTCCGGGTGTGGACTGCGGACGGAGAGAAGATAGCTGAATTACCCACAGCTGGACCCGACATTGGTGTCCTGCATGTCCACGACAAATGTGTATATGCGGGAGACGAGGGCGGTAATGTAAGTAAACTACATTCATCATCATCCGACCGTGTTCCACGTTGCATCCTCAGAGATACCGCTTGGGAGCCCAAGATCCGCTAACTATCCTCCTTTATGTATCAAAGGTTTTGGAGGCTAAATGTCCTTGGGTGAAATCGACTGTTAGGATTACCTTTGTAGCAAACGCCTGGGAACTCTTTCTACCTACTACAGATTTTCACGTACCTAGTTTGTTTTGCTTTTATTTTCACTACAGTATTTTTAATTCTTGGAGTGACCTGCTAGGTGCCAGGTATTTTATCATCTATAATGTCAGGGAGACAAGAAGGACTCTGCTTGCAATTCTATCTTTTCTATCTGCAAACTGCACGCTACCTAAGTTCATACCTAGCTAATTTATTTTTCTAGTGATTCACCAACTTGTACCTTGTCTTATCTGGTACTTACAAAAGCTTTTTTCAGAAAGTAATATGTCAAAAAACTTCTTTAATATTTTGACTCATATTTGTTTAAGAATGTTGACTGACGACTAGGTAGTATTCCGGGAAGAGTAGCTACCTAATAAATAATCTACTTCCTATTTCAGGTTATAGTCTATGAAAATAATGCGGAAAAAGCGAGATACAATGTATTGGAAGAAGTAAAGGATTTCGCATTAAGTCTGCCATTCATGTTCACTGTAAGAGATCTCGATGTAACAGTCACTGAAATAAAACCCGGTGAGTACCTAGGCATGTCTCTATCTAACTAATAAATATAATTTCATATTGATTGAAAGAAAGTAAACACTTGAGTATTTTTGACTCAAGTAGAACCATTATTTCGCTTAGGAATAATTTTCCTAATAGTTAGCATATAAAGTCTTACTATCTTACGAAGCAAACCAAAGGAATCGAGATTATTTTAAACTATAGCTGTGGCCGCGACGTCATCCGCGTAGATAAAGGTAGCCTATGTCCTCTCTCAGGGTCTATCTGTTCACCGAATTACATTTAATCAGTTGAATTTTTTCAGTTTAGTAGTTTTAGCGTGAAAGCGATTATAGACAGTTACTTTCGCATTTGTAATATTAGTATGCAAGTATAGATTAGTATGGAAGTAGCGATTATAAAATTGAAACAGTGGTTGGCAGTGGATATATGGCAACAGCCTCTGTGGTACCTACAGTGGTTAAGGCGTTTACTTTACTGACCCCGGGGGTCGTGGGTTCGATTCCCACGGGAAGCATAGGTACTTTGTTAAGTTGTTTTCAGTTTGGTTAGGACAATGCTTGAATCACCTGATTGTCTGATAAGAAAGATGATTCCGTGCTTCGGAAGGCAAGTTAAGCCGTTGGTCCTGGCTGCCATTTGGTAGTCGTTAAAGGTACCACGTCAGAGGCCGAGAAGCGGTTCCGAAGAACTCTGACACCAGGGTGTGCATGGTCGATTGACCGTATCACCTACTCGAAATGATGATGATGAGTGGTAATAAAACTGTGGTTTTATGAATTCCAGATGAGTCTAAATCTCGCTTCGTCACGCGGCATACGATGGAAGGCCGGGCGCCGCTGCGAGTAGCCGGCCGGCGGCTCCTGTGCGCGGCTCGGGGCGGAAACAACTTGCGGCTTCACGACGCCTCTCCTGACACGGGGTTCAAACTGCTGTATGAAGTGAAGGTAAATAAATACTATTACAGTCTAAATCAATCTTAATGGCTGCTCGGATATCAGCTACGAGCTGCGCAGTATGCGCCCCGCCTCCCCGCGCGCCCCCTGAACCTTATTGTGTACTGCGCATCCACTCGTGCGATGTTCCAAGCCACCCCGTAAAGTTTGATTCAGTCTATACCCTCGAAAGAAACTGCCCATGTAGGTCAAATTAATGTCACAGGAATGCTGTGAGTGCACTGCACACAGCCCGTCGTTGCCCGCAAGCATCGGCCAGTGTTTATATCATCTCCGTTATGTATGTGTAGGTATTATGTTCATCTATTCCTCTTATCTCCTGAACTTCAAAACAGAATTTGATAAATTTGAAGTATATACTTATCTAAGTGTGTAATATGTATACTAAGTAAAACGATTTTTATATGTACGCGTTTTTGATTATCTTGGAAGCAGCAACTAGTGGCGAGTGTACCTCACAGACGTGATTTTTTTATAATGTATGTTGTGTACCTTTACCATAACCACAAAAACTGACTTAGTTTTTGAGAATTTTATTAATCTGAGATTTTTCTATTTACATACAATCTGTTACTAATACATTTTCCTAAAACTAATTAAAAACTAAAACTTAACAAAAAAACAAAAATTAAAACTATTAAATAAAAACCTAACTAGATACATATAAAACAAAGCTATAAATAAAAAATGTCCCGCATGTCGTTGTCACACGAAAGGTTACCCAGAATGCTGGCAGCATTGCCACGTTGAATGGCAATGCTTATCCTCTGTCCTAGAAAATTACCAGCCCTCTGGTTACCCGTCACCTCAACCAGCTTTTGACTCAAAACCTTAAAAAGTTTATGCGCCGAGGGGCCCCACGGACCCAGAGTCTCCACCCCAAACGGCTCAAATATGAAACCATTGCCGATACAAGCATATTTACGCCGTTTGAGGGACTCTGCATTGGCTGCAGCCATGCCCGCTTTAGAACCTGTGCCGGGAAGGTGGGAGGACGCGAGCGTGTCCACGCAGGTGGCGTCCCAAACCAGCGGCCTTCCCATCCTCCACGGCACAAGAGTCATTCCGTCCGGTCTCTTGCCATCCTCACTGCCTTGGTTTTTGAGATATATTGATGGATTGGATAAACCTTCAGACATACATTAAGTTCCTTTAAAGATTATGCCCAGACAAAAGTCATTTATTGCGCGTTTACGCACATTATAGCGCTTACTCAATGTGCCCAAAATACCAGGGCATAAACCCATCTCTAGCCAAAGCACTAATTTTATTAACTATCTGAATTGTTATATTTTAACAGGTAAGCGACATGATTATAACCAGTTTATCTATCGATGGAGATTATGCCTGGACCGGTGGTTGGGACGGGTGTGTACGCCGCTGGAAAATTGGAGAAAATCGGCTCGAACCAGCGGGAGAAATAACTTTGGGCACATGTATTAATGCTTTAGTCTGCGGTCCCAACAGTACCTACGCTGTATTGGCCGGTGGAAGAATTGTATGCCTGAAGGCAGTATAAAATAATTAACATCTAATTATGTCAATTTAATGTAAGTAAATGTAGGTGTTAATGTTCATTTATGCGCATTTATGTTATTTATTATCTCGTTTAATCAATAAATTTTTGAATTGTAGTTGTAATCGTCTGATTTGAATATTGCTAGCCATCCAACCCAAATACTTACATAGAAAAAATCAAGTCATAAATATCCACACAAAGGTATTTTCATGTAGTACAGTCACGTCACGCCTGTAGTAAAGTGACTTTACTACATGGAAGTACTTTTGTGCTTGCACTGGTAAAAAGTTATCAGATCTCATGTAGGTACTCTAATTATGGTCTGCCTCTCCTCTCAGCTCTGACTAACAAACTTAACACAACCTTTTTAGGGTTCCGTAACCAAAGGGTGTAAAAACGGGGCCCTATTCACGAGACTTCGATGTCCGTCTGTCTATTTATCACCAGGCTGTGGGCTGTGATAGCCAGACAGTTGACATTCAGAGATGATGTAGGTACCTACTTCTGTTGCCGCTATAACAACAAAAAGTGGAAGATTCCTTCGCATACCATCCGCGTTGCGGGGAAGCACGGATGGTTGTGGTGTTACCACTAAAAACCACTCGGTGTCCCTCGATATCGCTAGAGCCATGTCCTTATTGATGCTCTACGCCTCCGGTACCCTCCACCGCACGCTCAGGAACGCCCTCTCGCTCACAAGATGGCAGCAGAGCGATCGGAGCGGCTAACTACACCAGGCGGACTGTTGCGGTCAAGGGTTCTTTCTTGAAACTCTCTTCCACCGAACTAGTTCCTGACACTACAGTACGCCTTTCCACTTCGTGGGCCATCTGTCTAACGATGGGATAACCGCTTCTGTCACCCAACTGACCATCATTTTGATGATCACTCTCAGCCACCCCGGACCAGTGATCACAGATCAACGGATCACCGAATCCGGACTTCCGGTCCCGGATCACAGGCTCCAGACCGTAGATACGTTAGTATAGTACTTTATTAATTCTGTGCCGTAGATCAGCAGAAACTGATCAAGAACAGCTCCACATCGGCCGCAGAGGACAGGGAGAGCTCCTTCCATGCAGCTTGCAGGCCCAATGATACCGCGCTTTCAAGTGCCATGGCCACGCTTGGCCGCGGGGGGACGGGACAGCCGCTCGCCCGCGATTCCTACCACGACTGTGAGAGTAGGGAGAGACTCCCTTGTCCAACAGCCAGGCCCACCCCCATCATTAGGCGGCTGTCCTCCACAGCCCAAAAAAACCTTCGAGCTGTTAGGATCCTCTTAGATTCACCGGGTTGGCTGGTTATCCATTAGGGTAAGATCGGACCTCAACTCGCCCTAACCTAGCGTGTAACTTGACCCTGACTTGATATTCAGGGGTGTCGAGGTGCTGCGCTTTTACTTATTTGTTATTATTATGACTTCAGGAAGTTGGTACTTGGTACCCTAAGTTTTAATGATCATAAGTCAGTGAGTGACAAAATTTTAGGTATTTTAGATACTAAATCTTCATGTTCAATTTGTGTGATTTGTCCGTATATACTTATGTAAAGTGGAGCAAAATTTATGCAAGTCTCATTCCACTCAGACATCAAAAATTATAATTATTAGTATAAATATTATGTATGTTTAAGATATAAACTAGCAATTTTCCCGCGACTTCAATTGAATTTCTAAATCTTTTCTTGGAACTCACTTACATCATGAGAGAAACCTCTGTACCAAATTTCAGATTTCTAGGTACAGAAGTTTTGGCTGAGTGTTTATATAGAACACAGTAAGTCGGTCAGGTTTGTCTTTCATAAATATAGATAGTGTGTCTTGTTCTGTGATGTGATGGAATTACTAAGCTGTTCTAAAGCCGACCTGGTTTATCTCTCTGGAGCCCTAACCAACCGTTGATGCTGGTAATTGAACTCTGCCCTGCTGCTGCTGATATACCAGGTCTAAGTTTTAAAATGTCTATACTGGGTACCTACATATCGTAAAATCTTGCCTTGATAATAAAATAGGGAATTCCAATATATCCATAAAAATGTTCCACTGCTAATCAAAGCAACTATAGTAAATTATAGTTATTCAATTTTGAACCTATGAGTACCATGTGTTAAGTACTTTAGATTCCCAATAATAGATGGGTAATTTAATGGTTCAAAAACTACAAATACTATACAAATCATACCTAAAATAAAAGAATGCAAATGTTAAAAGCAATAATTTATTTTTAACTTGCTATTTTATATACAATCAAACTTCAATAAAGTAGTGAACGCCATGATGTCATTTAATCTGCAGATGGAATACACAATAAAGTGTCTTATGCTGTAATATTTTTCATATCAAGTATTTATCAAGTTCGTAAAGCCATTAGACTGAGAAAATATCAATAACCTATTTTTAATTGGCCTTCATATCATGCTCATTTTGGAGTATAAATACATATTAAAAGTGGCAAAACCAAATTAAGTAGTCTTGTGATAGTGAGACTTTAAAAGTTGGCAGACTTAGATTTTAGCAAAGGCTGATATTTATCACAAATAATGCCATGGTAAACATTGAAAATAAAACATAAACTTGGTAACAATCTTTACTACCACTGAACACTTTCCCCTACTTTGTATAAATTCCAATACATTAAATAATAATCTCCATATCTGCGAGTTCAGCGTCAGATGGCAATTTCACATACTTGCGGGGCACGTAATTTGGATCTATTAGAGGAAGTCCTCCCTTTTCACGACGTCGTAGTTCTAAGAACGCTTCCCGTTGAGCCCAGTCTCTCATGTGCACATCGGGTGCATATGCCCAAGCAAACCCACCGAAGACAAGGCACAAGGTGACAGAGAAGAAGAAAGAGGCATGATGTTGATTAGTGTCTTCTTCTTGGTTGGTATAGTCAAATCCATAGCTCACCCAATTCTTTTGAGGTTCGCATGCAGCTGCTGTTGTGTCGCTATTCTTTTTATTAGATGTCGAAATGTTTCGGCACATTCTGCTGTAATGATTCAAAACACACCTCTGTATCAAAGGGAGCTGACGTAGTTTTATCAATCCCGCCATCGTGTGATTTTATATATCCTATTGTAAAAAAATTATAATGTACTTAATTAATTCTACACTGCGAGAAAAATAATATATATTTCGTGAACGAAGACTTCCATGAAAGATTATGAAACCAACCATAAATAATGTTGCCAACAAAAAACCGTCATGTTTAAACTGTCCTTTAACCTACTGGTCGACTGGAAGAGATCAGTGCTGGGCGTTTTTTTTTTAAACGTTTTTGTAACTGGTTAGTGGAAAAGAAACGAACGAACTGTTTTTCGATTTACGTACATTCAGTTACAAATGTAACTGGTTTACGAAGAACGAACGCGCAGCACCAAGCATGCGCTGCGCAGCGACAGCGAATGAGCGAACGAACGAAACGACGTACAATCTTCCGTTCGTTTTCCTTGAAACGATTGGCTAATTCATTAGGGCCTTGTGGCATACAATATAAAGTCTATTATCGTAAGTATATCGGCGTTTTTTGTATTGATTAAGCAAAAGTGATTCCTATAACTAAAGCAAGAAAGTGAAAATTACTGTGTAGCAGGTATCGTTTTTCGAACTGGAAAAGAACTGGTTTATAGAGCATGAATGGAACTGGAGTGCTATTTTTGAACGCGTGACTCACTAAACGAGTGATTGACGCGAGTGTTTAATAATATAGAGCATCTAGATATGTCATAATTGGCAATAATCTTAAACCATACCCCCCCCCCCCACCCCCGCCACTCCCAAAAAACCGTTTTTCATGAAACCGTTTCTTTGCCCAGTTTCTTTCTCAAATGTAACCGGTTCGTTTCGTTTTTAGCAAAACCAGTTACGACCCAGCACTAGAAGAGATCCCTTTTGGGATATGTCCACCATTTGTACATTTTTCTTGTATATTAATTTTATAATATAATGTATGTTTTCAGTTTTGGGCAATAAAGATTTTCAAACAAACAAACAAAAACTCTAATAAAAATCCTCGTTAAAAATCATTCGATTGCGAGTGATAACTGGTTCAAAAATAGCACTCCGTCACTAGTGCTTGCTTAGCACAAACATGAGTGCTATTTTTGAAATGCAGTCTCACCAAAACGCAAGTCGTGCACGACTACAAGTCACATTCGACTCCGAAGTCACGAAATGCCATTTTGGCTTATTTTTGAATCCATCGTTGATCCATCGCTTGAAATGTAGTGCTGCCAACCCTCAGCGAAAAATATTGTTTCTTTCACGTAGAATTTTTATAAACTTTTTAAAAGTTACTAAGGGTTTTTAAAATGTTTATGAAGTGTAGCGTCAAATGAAACGTAAAATCATGACAGATAAACTTTAAATGACAGGCAGTGACTTTGATTTAAAGGCGTTCTTGGAAACACTCGCTTAAGGGTACGCTAGTCAGGAGTACTATTTTTGAACGCGTGCCACTCGTCTTCGAACGATTTTTCCATACAAAAATCCTTCGAAGACGAGTGGCACGCGTTCAAAAATGGCACTCGAGTGCTATTTTTGAACGCGTGACTCACTAAACGAGTGATTGACGCGAGTGTTTCTAAAAGGCCGCATTTTATAATCATACGTTGACGAGTGATTGCAACGAGCGGTTGAGACCGCTCGTTTCCGCAGGCGACGAACGCTTTTATGTCAAAGTCACTTCCTGTCATTTGAAGTTCCTATGTCATGATTTTACGTTCCGTTTGACGCTACACTTCTTAAACATTTTAAAAATCCTTAATAACCTTAAAAAAGTTTATAAAAATTCTGCGTGAAATAAGAAGAAATGAAATATTTTTCGTTGAAGGTTGGCAGCACTACAGTTCAAACGATGGTTTCAAAAATATGGCAAAATGGCATTTCCTGACTTTGAAGACGAGTGTGACTTGTAGTCGTGCACGACTTCCGTTTTAGTGAGTCACGCGTTCAAAAATAGCACTCCGAGTGCTATTTTTGAACGCGTGACTCACTAAACGAGTGATTGACGCGAGTGTTTCCAAAAAGCCTCATTTTTGAATCGGTAGTTGACGAGTGATTGCAACGAGCGGTTTAGACCGCTCGTCTCCGCAGGCGACGAACGCTTTTACGTCAAAGTCACTGCCTGTCATTTGAAGTTCATCTGTCTTGATTTTACGTTTCTTTTGACGCTACATTTCATAAACATTTAAAAAATTCTTAATAACCTTAAGAAAATTATTAAAAATTCTGCGTGAAATATGAAGAAATTAAATCTTTTTCGCTGAAGGTTGGCAGCACTACAGTTCAAACGATAGTTTCAAAAATATGGCAAAATGGCATTTCATGACTTGGAAGACGAGCGTGACTTGGAGTCGTGCACGACTTGCGCTTTAGTGAGTCACGCGTTCAAAAATAGCACTCCTGGTGTTTCGCCATACAAATTCTGTCGGGTGATGACTCCGTTGTTCGGTATCGTCTGTTTAAAGTTTTTAGTTCTTTCCATTTGTCTTGTCGTTATCTATGCTTGTATGGAATCATAATTGTAAAATTATAAGTACTTTAAAAGTTATGAGTCTCAAAACATTCCGTTTCAACACGTAATTTTAACGCAACTTTGGGCATCATTAAATACCGGAAGGAGTATAAAATCTCTAAAACAAAATTCATACAAGCATAGTTTGGTTATTAAAAAAATTAAATAACTTTACTTTTAATTAAAACATTCCGCTGTTTTATCACAAGAACACTTCTCCCAAACGCATACTCGCGAATTTTTAGACGACGAAAATTTAGATTTTCAACAATATTTGGGTTTGTACACACTAGACTGTAGTTCCGATGTGCTTAGACATCGATGTAAATAGTTCCACACTGTTCAAAACCGAGTCTATTCCTTTCTCAGCGAAATAGCACGCAAATTAGCCACGTGCGCCGACGAGTTCGAGTTCCGGACTAGCGCATCCTTAATTCACTCATTTAGTGAGTCACGCGTTCAAAAATAGCACTATAACAGAGGTACTATTTTTGAACGCGTGACACTCGTCTTTGAACGGTTTTTTCATACAAAAATCGATCGAAGACGAGTGGTCACACGTCCAAAAACATTACCCCTTGGGGTACTATTTTTGAACGTGTGACACTCGTTTTGTACGGAAAACTGCTCGTTTACGAATGGCGAAATATGAAAAAACCCAAAAAAAACCTCAGAACAACGAATCCCCCGTTTTTTATCCGTGGTTTTTTGTCAGAGATGGGCTGATAGGTGCTGTGCCGTGTCTTCCACTGACGAAAAACTGTATTTACGGATTTTAAGCCATAGAACATACGTCAATTGAGTTTGAATTTGTGGCCCCCAATAGATGCTCAAACGAAATTGTATGACATTTTTTTCACTTTCACCCTCTGTCCATTAATTGTCTATGATCTTTAGTGCCTAGAGAAAACCTTTGGAGAAAACATAAGGCAGTGGTTCAGCGTTGCCAATGCTACCGAAAAATCGGTATTTTAAACGATTTTTTCAACGATCTACCGATACGTCTATCAATCGAGGTAAAATCTACCGATAAACTTCAATGACTGGGGTTCTATTTTTGAACGCGTGACACTCGTTTTCGAAAGATTTTTCCGTACAAAAATCATTCGAAGACGACTGTCACACGTTCAAAAATAGTACCTCTGGGCTTACGATCGGCGATTGAGTCCTGATTAGACCAAGAGTGCTATTTTTGAACGCGTGACTCACTAAACGAGTGATTGACGCGAGTGTTTCCAAAAGGCCGTATTTTTGAATCGTTAGTTGACGCGTGATTGCCACGAGTGGTTGAGACCGCTCGTTTCCGCAGGCGACGAACGCTTTTATGTCAAAGTCACTTCCTGAGTGCTATTTTCTAACGCGTGCCACTCGTCTTCGAACGATTTTTCCATAAAAAAATCCTTCGAAGACGAGTGGCACGCGTTCAAAAATGGCACTCCCTGTCATTTGAAGTTCCTATGTCATGATTTTACGTTCCGTTTGACGCTACACTTCTTAAACATTTTAAAAATCCTTTATAACCTTAAAAAGTTTATAAAAAATTCTGCGTGAAATAAGAAGAAATGAAATATTTTTCGTTGAAGGTTGGCAGCACTACAGTTCAAGCGATGATTTCAAAAATATGGCAAAATGTCATTTCCTGACTTGGAAGACGAGTGTGACTTGTAGTCGTGCACGACTTCCGTTTTAGTGAGTCACGCGTTCAAAAATAGCACTCCAGGAGTGCTATTTTTGAACGCGTGATATTTGGAAATAGGTAATAATAACGTGTATATTTGGAAATAGGTAATATTATCATTATACTAGTACAAAATTTGTACTAGTATAATGATAATATTACCTATCTTCTTCATTCATAGTTTGTGGTGTCTTCCTTCACTGTGTTCCTGCCGGTTTCTAAATATATTTATTTACTGCCATTTGCTGTTAAAAAGGAAGTCTGTGCAATAATCAAAAATCTGTTCACTTATACACAATTGTTGTAGTTCTTATTGTCATCAAAAATGGTTGTGAGGCAATATAATGAGGAGCTGAAATACCTAGAAAAATTAAACCCATATTGTTGGAAGATCAAAAAAGGATTCCAACCAAACATGAATGTAGAGGGTGTCTTTTACGTTAACAATACTTTAGAGAAATTGATGTTAGACGAGTTGAGGAACTCCTGTAGGCCTGGTATGACCGGTGGATTCTTGCCAGGCGTGAAGCAGATAGCTAATGTTGCGGCGTTGCCGGGTATCGTAGGCCGGTCTGTCGGTCTGCCTGATGTTCACTCTGGATATGGTTTTGCAATAGGTAAGATATAATAAATAGAGTATGTTGAGACCTATGTATAACCTATGTTATGAATAGTTATGTACGATGCATCGGTGTATGTCGACAATCAGCAATTCTGATGGCGTATGTAATTCAGAAATAGTTTTTAATTTATACTTAATTTGGACAAACATACTGCAAATGTCACACCATAAACCTGTAGCCTGACTTTTACCTTGCTTTTTTTTGCTCATAATAATCATGATCTAAGGCATTGTGGTGTAACATAATAGTCACTAGTGGATTACCAAAATGGTAATAAAAAGGATAAATAACGGTCATTCACTAACGATCTTAAGCAACCCCTGGCGCAGTCCCCACTTGTACAGGTGACCTCAAGTGGAATAAAAATCTCTGAAGCTCCTCCATGCTTCGGTAGGCACATTAAGCCATGGGTTTCGCCTTCTATAACACAGGCCTTAAAGGCCTGAGACCTAAGGCAGCTCGAAAAATCGGCCTAAGGCAGCTCGAAAAAACTGACACCAGTGTTGGCCACTTACACACAAAAAACAAACAGACAACTATCTGTCTTGGTGGATGTTAACAGGCACTGGTATATATTAATATATATATACTGCACTTCAGACATTCACAGTATAAGTAAATGCTCAACAGCCTCTTACTCATTTATTGTTATCATTTTGTTTCAGTGGAATGTATATTATATCTGATATTTATAAGATAATTGATTATACTGTCTGATCTGTGATTCATTATGTTTTTTAATTAATCATGTAATGTAGCATGATAAATAAAAAAAAAGATAGTTTAAAAAATCTCCTATTAAGTATATTAAGAAATAAGATATGGGAAAAAAATCCGCACTGGCAGGATTGAACCAGCAGTCTTTACATTTTGTATGTCTTAGCAATTAGGCCACTGCTCTTCATATCCTACTCATCGAATTTCTTAACCATATCCCATTCCCCTTATACAAGAATTATTGGTTGACCTCACCTAACATATCTAGAAAGCCAGACTTACAATGAGGTATGGCTTTCCACATATTAATTGATTTTCAACTTCATTATAAAGTGAGATAAATCAGATACCACACTTGTAATAGTGGTGTAGTGTAGTTATGTGAAGTGACACAAGCCAATCATGCCTATAACCTTAGATCATCTAAGCCTATAATATGTAAAAATATTAAATATATACAAACAAATCAGACAGATTGAGCTAGCCCCAAAGTAAGTTCTTAAGTAAGACTTGTGTTATGGGATACTAACTCAACGATACTATATTTTAGAACAAATACATACAGATAAACATCCAAGACCCAGGTCAATCTGAAAAAGACCATTTTTCATCTTGACCTGACCGGGGATTGAACCCGGGACAATCCGTGTCGCAGACCCGTGTGCTGACCGCTGCGCCACGGAGCTCGGATAATGTATATGGTGGAGAAATTTGATGTGTGGGATATGAATCGCAGTGGTCTTATTGGTAAGACATCTTAAACGGAGTAAAGGACTGCTGGTTCAAATCCTGACTGCATGGAGTTTTTCCTCTTATTTCTCAATTGTTTGTAAAATACCTATAATAAATTAACAACAACACAATGCCCATGATAATTTGTTGTTGCAATTTATTGCATGTGATATTCATGATATAATAATTACATGACTGTGTTTTTATTAGAACTACCAAAATTTCAGGTAATATGGCAGCGTTTGATATGTCTGATCCAAAGTCAATTGTATCTCCTGGTGGAGTAGGATTTGACATCAATTGTGGTGTGCGTTTATTAAGAACAAACTTGCATGAAAAGGATGTGCAGCCTATCAAGGTAGGTCAAATTTCACATAAATAAAATCTCTTTGCACATTCCCATATTTGTAAATTCACAGGTTAAAAATGACTTTCTAAGTTCATGACTATTTACACTATGTTATTACATTATTTGTATTTTACAGGAACAACTGGCTCAAAGTCTGTTTGATCACATACCAGTAGGAGTAGGGTCTAAAGGCATAATTCCAATGAATGCTCGTGATATGGAAGAAGCTTTAGAAATGGGGATGGACTGGTCTCTACGGGAAGGTTATGTTTGGGCTGAGGACAAAGAGCATTGTGAGGAATATGGAAGAATGCTAAATGCAGACCCCTCCAAGGTTAGCCTACGAGCAAAAAAAAGGGGACTTCCCCAACTCGGCACATTAGGTGCTGGTAATCATTATGCAGAAATTCAAGTTGTTGACGAAATATTTGATAAATATGCTGCTGGTAAAATGGGCATTGAAAGAGTGGGACAGGTGTGTGTTATGATTCATTCAGGAAGCAGAGGATTTGGTCATCAGGTTGCTACTGATGCTCTTGTGCAAATGGAGAAGGCCATGAAAAGAGATAACATTGAAACAAATGATAGGCAGCTGGCTTGTGCCAGAATCCATTCTGTAGAAGGTCAAGACTACTTAAAGGCTATGGCAGCAGCAGCAAATTTCGCCTGGGTAAATCGTAGTTCTATGACCTTCCTTACCCGCCAAGCTTTTGCAAAACAGTTTAAAATGGCTCCTGATGATCTGGACATGCATGTCATATATGATGTGTCACACAACATCGCTAAAATTGAAGAACACATTGTAGATGGAAAAGTTAAGACTCTCCTTGTTCATAGAAAGGTAAAAATTTTAAGCTTTTATTAATTTAATTATTAAGGCCCATCAGTGATCACTTGCCATCAGGTGACACTCTTGCTCATTTGCTGTCATATATCATAAAAAAAAGAAGTTTATTATCTCTATTAATGTAAACTTATTGGTTTTATAGGGTTCAACCAGAGCATTTCCTCCTCACCACCCGCTCATTCCAGTAGATTACCAGTTAACTGGCCAACCAGTCCTCATTGGTGGAACAATGGGAACATGCAGCTATGTCCTGACTGGAACACATCAGGGAATGACTGAGACATTTGGATCCACATGCCATGGAGCTGTAAGTACATAGCTATAACTTTTACCAGCTTGCTTGTGTATAGTAAGTTGGTATATATATTGGTTGGTAATATAGTATAGTTGTTAAGGAAGTTTCATAAAACTATGAACTTGTTGAAAAAAAACATTCTGTATATCTAGACAAAATTTTGATTTTTCAGGGTCGTGCATTATCTCGTGCTAAGTCTAGGCGAAATCTCGACTATAAGGATGTCCTGACAAAGCTAGAATCTTTGGGCATATCCATTCGGGTGGCATCACCAAAACTAGTAATGGAGGAAGCTCCAGAATCTTACAAGAATGTGACTGATGTAGTGAACACCTGCCATGCTGCTGGTATCAGCAAGAAAACTGTGAAGTTACGACCTATCGCGGTTATCAAAGGATAACGTATTTATGTATCAATACCATTATTGAAATAATTTATACATGACATTGCTAAGATGAATGCCATAAGTGTCAGGGGTGGAGTACGCGCGCCCGACCTCTCCGAGCTGCTCTTTCTTATCCCCAATCTTTCCAAGCAAGTAGATGAAATCTCTCGACTGGTTATAACAGCAAGAGTTTATTTAAGTATATTACTTGCTACATTCTTACTCATGTGTAATATTTTTCTCACTCTCAAGTGTATTGCGTGTCTCGTAATTTTAATAAATTTATAATTATGTAAAGATATATTTTTAATTATTCTGATCTACAACTTGTACTAAAATTGTATGTTTTCCAATCGGTGTTACGCTAAACGCTGACTAATCATTTTACGAAGTGTGGCGATGGCGACCTGTCTATGATCTGTGAGATACGAGTTTGATTTTTACTCTGTGCTACATATACCTGTGGGTTCTAAGACTGATTTGTGCGTCTACTATGATTTTAATACCTGTGAGTGGTTGCCGTTATGTAGATTTTCTACTATGAAAAAAAAATTTCATTAAAAAAATGTTGGGACCATCTGTAAAGAATTACCAATTGAACATCATCAGGTCTTTATTAGTCCCCACTGCAGGAGCACGACCCTCTCTGTACTGCCAGAGCAGTAAGAGGATTTGGCCTACACTCTCCACGCTGGCCAGACGGATTGGAGAGGTCTCTTTGATGTTTATAAGCTTTGTTTAGCTTTAGTTTCCTAAGTCGCCTTTTACGACATCCACGGGAAGATTTGGAGTGGTCCTATTCTTCTCTGCCGGGAACCACACGGCACTCTGCCGGGAACCACACGGCACACCACACCAATTGAACAAAAAAGGATTTCTTAAATCGGTCCAGGCGTCTTCGAGGAATCGGGGAACATACATAAAAAAAAAGATTCCGACGAATTGAGAACCCGCTCTTTTTTTGAAGTCGGTTAAAAATAAAAATACAAGTTAATTTTTCATATTTTAATGACAACAGCCAACAGTCTATTCTACTATAGGTAATAAATTAATACTTTTAAATCTGGGAGGTATTTTCTAATGACTATGCATTGAGCCTGCTCAATATTGACTTTGTTCCGATTAACTATATCGTTCTTAACTTATCAGCTATGATCACTAACAGCGCTGTGCCCAGGAAAAACAATCCTGATGGTAACGCAGCTATTGCCTGGTCTGGTTCATCTGTAAAAAGTATGTAGCTTAATTAAGAAAATTAAAAAAACCCGACTTCCCTTTTTTATTTAAGTTTTCGATAAAATTACCTAGCCTTTCACATTATGTACGTAAAAGAAAAATAAATAAATAGCCTATGACACGCAGGGGAGGAAAACGAACCTAATAGCACGTCACACTTAAGAATCAGTCAAGCCGTTTAGGCTGCCGGGGTAACAAAGGAACAGATATACTCCTGTAGTTCCTGTACTTACATTACGTACATACTACACATATTATTACTCTAGCGACCCGGGGCGGGCTTCGTACGGGCAGTGCATTATGCCTAGGTACATGTTATGCCTGTGGTAGGATCGCGTCAGCTTGACATCCCGGATCCCGTCATCGGCATCGGTGTGAGAAAGTTCGTGCTTGACTTTATTTTCGCGCGTTTATCCCGAACAAACAGACGCGGCGGAGAACTTTTTAAATGTAGTGAGTTATAAATAAATATATAGGGACATATCACACAAATTGAGCTAGCCCCACAGTAAGTTGTGAACTTGTGTCGCAGGATACTAACTCAACGATACTATATTTTATAACATATACTTATATAGATAAACATCCAAGACCCAGGTCATTATAAAATAAAAAACCGGCCAAGTGCGTGTCGGGCCACGCGCAGTGTAGGGTTCCGTAGTTGCGAATGACAACTTTGAGTTCACACTGTTTACACTCACACCTCACAGTCTAACGACCAAAAACATCTAACAATGAAGATTGTATGAAATTTTACATTTTCCAGTACATTTTATAAGTTGGTTGCCTATAACTTTTTAGTTTGCACTTAGTACCCAGCTCTGATAGTTTTCCTTTCAACTTCAGTATATATACTATTGCTGTAATTTTTTTCACGTATCCATATATAACCCTTTAGCAGATAGAGGGGGGGGACACGTACCTCTAACAAAATTTTGCACTTTAAAACCAAATATTTCGGAAACGGATCCCTAAATCGAAAAATGGTGTTCTTAACCTCACAATATTTTTGAAAGACCTTTTTAACGATACCCCACACGATGGGTAAATAGAGAAAAAAAAATTACTCCCCCACTTTACTTGTATGGGAGCTACCCAAAAAAAAATATTTTTTCAAGGTTTTTTTCTACGACTTTTTTGCCATGATTAATATACACACTCATACCAAATTACAGCTTTCTAGTACTTATAGTCTCTGAGTAAAACCGCGGACGGACAGACAGACAGACAGACAGACAGACAGACAGACAGACAGACAGACATGGCGAAACTATAAGGGTTCCTAGTTTACTACGGAACCCTAAAAAGATCGTTTTCCATCATGACCTGACCGGGGATCGAACCCGGGACCCCCGTGTCGCAGGCTGGCGTGTTGACCGCTGCGCCACGGAGCTCGTCATGTACACATACAAATATACAGGCGAAAATCCTCCTTGGTGAGTCAGTGGGGTAAAAAAGAAAAATGATGAAGAAATTACTGGTGCGACGCGCGAAGAACGGGGAAGCCCAAGAAATGCAACATGCTGATTTGAAATATCAATGTTTTCATAGTCAAGGGCATCCATGACTTGACTTTAAATTTCATTTGACGTGTCTGTAATTCCTAAGTCTTTTTAGGGCGGACACAACAAAATTACCTGATCGAGTTTCCACTTTATCGTCGGAATCGTTCGTCCAGCCCAAACAACGCTCGAGCGCTGACTCCCATCGTACTCGACGAATTTCTCTTTCTGCAAATAATATGATTAGAATGGTAAGCAAAGGACCTAAAAGAGGTAACTAAAGAGTAAAGCCCGTAACACACGTTCCGATTTGGCAGGAGCGGACAAACTACCTACCGTCGGAAACAACCATCCTGCAAGCCTACACACGTTCCGACCGATATCGTCCGACGAGCACCCGATCAGTGTTGCCTATGCTACAAATAGTATCTACAATCTAAGTTACCCCTTACTTTGGGGAAATCTAACGAAATAACGGACGTCATAGAAATAAGAAATGAATGGTTTGTTTTGTATTAAAACTGAATAACAATGAAAATGTATCCATGCTGTGTGGAACTTACTTACAGTGCCCTAAAAATGGTGTACCAATAAATAATATTCTAAAACTTTCTTTCCGTTAAGGACCCGACGCATCCATCATCAACATGTATTTCACGCAATATAATGTTTGTATATTTAAGCCGCCATCGTTCAATCATGACGTTTATGTTAATTGTGAAAAATGTTATCCATTTTTGTTTGTTTTTAGTATGTGTAAGTGGCTTATACTGGTGTCAAATTATTCAAGCTATCATATATATAATACCCTCACCAATGATGACAGCCAGCCGCGACTAAAGGCTTAACGAGCCTACTTAAGCACGGAGGAATAAATAAATACGGACAAATAACATAGAGTTAGGCCAAATTAAGTTCAGGACTTGTGTTATGGGATACTAACTCAACGATACTTTATTTTATAATAGATATTTATATAGATAAACATCCAAGACCCAGGTCAATCTGCAAAAGATCATTTTCCAACTTGACCTGACCGGGGATCGAACCCGGGACTATCCGTGTCGCAGGCAGGCGTGTCGACCGCTGCGCCACGAAGGTCACTATTCACGGAGGAGCTCGTGATGTTTCGATGCAACTTGCGAAGATATCCAAGGGGAGACTGCGCGTGAGGTTACTTAACATTCGTAAGCGCTAATAATGCTTATGGCTACAGGGCCGTCGGGCTTTTCATTTACCCATTACACACTTACACACACACAAATAATTTTTATTTATAATGTAAGTCTTTCAACTCAACTAATTGCACATCTATTATACCTAATTACTTATTATTATATTATACATAATTACTTACGCACATACCTACTTGTATATTTTCTATTAAAATCAATACTAAAAATTAAAAGTTGTGTTTATTATTGTAACAAATAAAATTTTTACCTTTTTCTTCTCCCTTTTATATGATGTTCGCATATTGTCGAGTTTTTTCTTTAGTGTCTTTAAGGTAGCCTCATTGTCATACTTTTTTAGTGTTTCAAGCATTACATTATACGATTGACTCCTAATATCCTTGTTGCTGTAATCCTTGTTAGATAAATCCCACAAACAAGGAAAGTCCCTATACAATTCGAGTATAATTCAATAATTACTTCTCGTTCCGTAATAACACCGGCTCCTATGTTCGATGCCCCCTGCTCCATTTTAACGTCTCCTTCCTCGGACGTTGTGAATGAGAATGCAACTGTCAAAGAGTCAGTCCTCAATGACGTCGGGGAAGTAGCTAAATCTAAGGGTAAAAGTTACTAGTACCAATGATTTAACAGCCAAAGTGACTAAATAAAAAAAAATGGAGATAATATTTTTATTACTTAATCTTACAATGAAGTGTGCCACAGTTGCATGTTATTTTTTATTTTCGGTTGCTACATTTTATAAGCTTACGTTATAAATGGACATGAAAAGTACAATTTTTTTACTGAATTTAAGTATTTATTTAATAATAAGTAGTTAAAAATGGAAAAGAATAGAGCTACCAAATAAAAAAAATGTCGCTAAGGATGTGGGCAAAAATCGGCTATAGTGGCAACACTTTGTCGGACCGACCGTCGAAACATCCTTCCACACGCACCGATTTGGCAGATGGTAGGAAGCCGACCGCGTCGGAGACCCAACCACTCCCGACCGGTATTAATAATAATTATACCGGTCGGGAGTAGTTGGCTTTCGTGGCTTTTGGCCACATCGTTAACGACATTTTTTTCATTTGGTAGCTTAATTCTATAACCAACATTTTTACCTACTTATTATAACTAAAATAAAATACTTTATCTACTTTATAACCGAACTTTTCAAATCCATTTACAACGTAATCCTTTAAAATGTAGCGAATTATGTAAGAGGCGACATATACAGACAGTCAGATGCAGCGTTACTAACTTATCAACTTTTTATCTAGACCTGACTATTTTCCCGTGTCTGGCAGAAACAATTTAATAGCGTTGTAGCGAAATCCTGTAGCAACCATTGTTATTTTTGTCATATTAACTTACCACGTAATTATATGCATTTCATGGTTATTCAGTTTTAATACACAATGAACCATTAATATTTGCGTGTATTTACAATACGTCCATTAGTTCATTAGATTTTCCTCAGAGTAGGGGCACTTAGATTGTAGATACCATTTGTAGCATTGGCAACACTGATCGGGGCTCGTCGGATGATATCGGTCGGAAGGCTTGCAGGATGGTTGGTTTCCGACGGTAGGTAGTTTGTCGGCTCCTGCCAGATCGGACCGTGTGTTACGGGCTTAAGTTTTCTGTGTCGATAAAAAAATGCGCCATTTAGCATTTGCAATGAAAATTTAAGTCACTTGCAGTGGCGGCTCCTCTTTTAAGTGCACTCGTGCGGCGCACTACCAGTTTAAGCTTAAATATATAATTAACAAAATAACATTGATATAAAAATAAATAAGCAGTTTATCGTAAAAATATATTAATTTTGTGTCAAATGATAATCAGTCGTGTCTTTAACAAAATAAGTATTATTTTCGCTTGACAAAATAATTTGCCGTGCGCCCGCTCCCAGTGCACGCAACGCGTCCATACAGCTACTACGGAAAAAGCGACGAAACGCCTGGCGCGTGATACGGAAAATTAGTATGGAAGTTTAGCGAAATCTCGTGCGCCGCACGGGGCCCGACGCGGGACGAACGCCGACGTCCGAAAAAGTCGGATTAGGTAGTTTTCGTGTTATTGTCGTAGGTATGTTTTTGTTTTGTTCGTGTTTTACTTTCGCTGTTTTTTTTTTACTTATTAATCTTATTATCATACATTGACTATGGTAAATAAAAAATGCCTATCTAAATAAGAGAATAATTTCTGCACTTAGGAATTATCCAATTGTTTAAGCATGTTTTATGATGTGCACCACCAGGTCTTTGAGTCACGAGCCGCCACTGGTCACTTGGAATAATGTAACGGCCCCTCCACATGTGTCGCCAACTTCGCGCGGTTTGGATGGAATTCTCAAGAGATTTTGTGAGTTAAACAGCAATGAACAGTGAATTGGTGCGATAATGGCCAACGTTTTAAGCAACCCTCAACACTGATGTCACTATCTTGTAAACGGTTGGACCGATTATATAAAACACGTCTAAACAAACTCAAAATTCATTATCAATACATGCTCTAATAGCCAAGACTAAAGTTTGCGTTTAAATACATTACAATCATTAATACTGTTTATTTAAAAACCATTGCTAGAAATCCAGCTTTCAAATAAAAAAGACCGCATTCAATATGGTTCACCCGTTACGAGTTACATTGACGCAGACAGATGCACAGACAGACAAGCCCCACATATCTAGGTATTCTGAGATGACGCTATAATATATACCTTCACTTGATGTGGTTGGTAGGAATGTATCTGCTGGAGGGTTCGGAGTGGAGGCGGGCCAAACACGAAGCGCTCGCCCCGCCGCTATGGCAGCACCCAACGCGGTGCTTTCCATCATAAGAGGCCGGATCTACAAAACCACAAACCAAGTTATGCACCAAATGGAGTTTGCTCGGCTTGAAATTTCGTTTTTGACTCCTTACTAAAAAGACGTACAATGTTATAAATTGCACTAATAGTTTATGCCTTGCCGTCTGGTCTAGGATTTTAGATGTGATCCACGGTCATGGTTTCACTCGATCTATCTCGTAGTACACCCTGTATAGAGGACTTACGCATAGCTGAGGATGCAACCGCGAAAACGCTTAGGTAAAAAGTGAATACAGCAACTACTGAAATCAACACGTTGCACAGGCCCATCTTTACTACCCGGCCCTCTTTTTACTACTAGAGCCAATTTATTAGCCAGTGCAGTCAGAGGATTTGGCCTACACTCTTCACGCTGGCCAGATGGGTTGGAGAGGCCTCTTTGTTGTTTATAAGCTTTGTTTAGCTTGTATTTCCTAAGTCGCCTTTTACGACATCCACGGGCAGACTTGGAGTGGTCCTATTCTACTCTGCGGGGAACCACACGGCTTATATACTCTGCCGGGAATCACACGGCTTACTCTGCTAGGAATCACATGGCTGGACAAGCGAAATACAGTAGGTAAATGTCAGCCTGTGTGGCGCTCCTTTCCTGGGTTACGCCCAGCCCCGACGTTGCATATGCTCAATACTCACGAAAGGTTCTCGAATGGCGACCACGTACCGGCAAGCGCAGCGTCGGACACCTACCGACTAGGTGGTCGGACGACCGGACCAAGGTCGCAGGGAAGAGCTGGATGCTGGCCGCTTCCAATCGGTCATTATGGAACTCCTTGGAAGAGGACTATGTCCAGCAGTGTCTTGCGGCTGAAATGATGATGATGTTGAATACTCACGACGGGCACGCCCAGCACGTCGGCCTGCATCTGCATGAGCACGTTGTTCTGCGCCATGCCGCCGTCGGCCAGCAGGCGCGGCAGCGGCGCGCAGTCGGCCTGCATGGCGGCGGCGACGGCGCGCGTCTGCTGGCACACCGCCGCCAGCGCCGCGCGCACCACGTGCTGGCGACGCGTACTACTGCTCAACCCGCACAA
This sequence comes from Rhodophaea formosa, assembly GCA_963082605.1. Classification (NCBI taxonomy): domain Eukaryota; kingdom Metazoa; phylum Arthropoda; class Insecta; order Lepidoptera; family Pyralidae; genus Rhodophaea; species Rhodophaea formosa. The sequence goes on from OY720209.1 coordinate 12,067,598, forward strand.
TATGCTAAAAATTAATGGGCAGTCTGTGTAGCTTCTGGGCCCTATGAGCTACTAAATACACAATTAAACAAATGTATGACGGGAAAATAAGCTAGGTGAACAATTTTCGAGTGCTCTAGTGTCGATTGGAGAAAATGCGCTGTAAAGTTTGAAGCCACTTCTTCTGCATATAAAATCAAAATTAGGGTTCCACAGCAAGGAACCCTTACAGTTTTGCTATGTCTGTCTTGTCTGCAGTTTAGCTCTTGGCATGAGTGATCGACAAAGTGGTCAAATACAACTAAAAACAAAAATAATGGTTTCCTTCTAAAATATGTAAAGTGGCTACGACTATGAAAGTGGCGACATTTTGTTTTCGTTGATCCGTGTGGGTGTCGTAAGATAGGTCTTTTAAAATATGTATAGGTAAAGCTTTAAGTACAAATTTTTGTAAAAGTTATGTGCCCACCCCCTACTGAGATGTGATATTAATCTTTGTTAAAACTGTCCTTTGGGTCATGCAAAAGATGAAATATACGTCTCTCTATTACCTTTACAGGTGCGGGGTCAGGCAGTCAATTCTATGAGAGTGAACTTTCTGTATCTGTAAAGTTGGTAACTAAATAATAACTTTATAAGCATATTTACCCTCGAGCATCTTTTCTCCAGTACGGGGCATACAGCCCGTTAAATGCCGGCACGAAACAAATGCTGCCTTCGTCATCGTCATCTACTTCAGCAGCCAACTCTTCACTCTCTTTCTCCTCATTTATTATTTCTAAACTTTCTTTGAGCCACTGAATTGTGTCTCCTATCAAAAACATAAATGAATACATAATTGACATCGTCAAAAACATTTACAATGAGAGAACTCCTCCTTTTTTTAAGTCAGTCATAACAAGTAACAAAGTGTCAGATTAGGCTCTTACTTATCAAAACTGAAAAGGTAAGAACACACATTAAAAAATTAAGTTCTGTATTAAATAAAATGGGCATATTCACTTTAGAAATTTTACTTAGGTATTTAAATATATGTATTTTTATACATGGGTTTTTTAGTACCGATGCTGGGTCATAAGCCCGTAGCATTTGCTATTGTTATATGGCTAATATGAAACTGATGTAACTAAATTTTCTCCAGGACTGAAACACAACTGGTTAAAATAGGCTGAAGTATACCTGCTATTGCCACAGAGCCTTCTAAAGCATATGTTGGTGGAGCATCTGGTCCAAGTTTATAAGCGACAGTTGTGAGAAGGCCGTTCTCAGAATGAACTATCGAGTCTCCTAAAGAAAAAAAATAATAATTTACAAGATGATTTATTGTGATAACGGTTAGATAAGCGGTGAGCTATAACCTAGTCATTTGATTCTAATCCTAACTAATATTATAAATGCGTTAGGTTGGGATAAAAATAATGAAATTTGGAAAAGGTACATCGTACGAAAGGGACATTTTGCGACTAGCGGTCCATTGGCGACGAAGCGCCTACCATCACCTTATCTCCCGCTAAATGATTAAGCAGTATACTACAAAAAAATAAATATTTACCTGTATTATATAAAAGAAAACAACCAGTTCCAAAAGTGCATTTAACTTGTCCGAATCTCATACAACCTTGCCCTACAAGAGCTGCCTGTTGATCTCCTAAGCACTGCAAAGCACAAATAAATTATGCAAATTTTCTCTTCTGCATCACTTTACCTTTTACATATTTACAATTCGTAGGTGGACTCAGATATACACATCAGAATCTTTAAATGTTTTATTAAAATAATGACAATAACTATAAACATATTCGATGATAATACTTATATTTAAAGGTACTCGCATTTAAGATAGGTATTTGAATCAAATAACGCTTCATTTAATTGTTACCTTTATGAATTGCTTGTAATTGATACACTGAACACATTACAGAGGAAAATATTGAAGTCAATCTGTAAATGAATTTTTTCTTAGTTGCAAAGATAAATCGATTTAGGTAAGTATTAAAACTAGAATGTATTATGAATAAATGATTTCATAAATTACTTACGCCAGCAATAGGGACACCGAGTAGGGGACCTGTGGATATATAACCATAAATTTCAGCCGAACTTCTTATCTTTGGTAAAATTTTCAATGGAATATCAAAAAATCGTAGTAAGCCTTTATCCCATTTCAGACTTCTTAGCGACATTAGTTGTGTCCGCGACGCATTGGTAACATCTGTAACATGAATTCCACCAAGACTGCCACCAGTAAGATTCTGAAATAAAAGCATCATGTAAGTTTCGAATGGAAGTTCGTTACGTAGCGAAAGTCAGCATCGGATCAACAATTTTTTGACCACCAATGCAATCCGAAAACAGGCTGCCTTCCGGCTACTGCCTACTGGTTGTCTTCCGGCCACCCTGTGGGTACTTGCTACCACGACAAGACACCTCCAGACCTAAGCGACACTTCATGCAAATTGAATACCTACAGCTGCATCCATTACCTAGTTCTTTGCCACCCCTGTCGTGTGTGCAGTGGTGCTACCCGCGCCTCTGCTCTCTAAATTATTTGGATTCTGCCACCCCGTCACTCTTCCATATGCTGCTTTCTTACCGCGCAGACCGTAAAAGTCGGTCAAGGGATTGGGCAAAAAATCTAAGAAAATACTATTTTGATACCGCTTTCCACCTTAAGAGGCTTACACCACCGAAACTAGCGACACCCGTTATTTAATTCTTGTTCTCCGAAATGAGAACAAATTGAAATAATTTACGTAAGTAGGTACTTTCTTAGTAAATGACTTGTAGTATTTTTAGTAGAACTTTTCATCGAGATCAGCATTTCAGATTAAAGAACTATTCATTACCGCCAAAAGTAGCCGCTTTTGGCGGCAATGCGTAGTTCTCTTGAATCACCAAATGCAAAATAATGAAAAGCAATACAAAAAATACTACAAGTCATTTACTAGTGAAGTACTTACGTCGATTTTGTCAATTTGATCTTAATTAGAAATAAAAGAAATAAAACCAATGGTGGCGCTAGTTGGCTGGTGTAAGCGCCTTAACGCCCACTAACATACTAAACGTGGCTTTTTGGTTTTACGAATTTTGGCTCTGTCTACCCTACAAGGTATAAAGACCTGATAATATGTAAGTACTAAGTATGTATGCCACCTCGTCGAACCTGCAGATCCGGTTTTCACCAGTCACTTTATGCAATGATTGATTTTGCTTACCCATATTAGCCAAGAATCTACAGTGCCCGCCAAGCACTCTCCATTAGCCACGGCATCTTTGATGGCTGTTACGTTTTGCAGCAGCCATTTGAGCTTCACTGAAGAGAAGTATGTTGACAATGGAAGCCCACTACATCGCGCGACAGCATTCACACATTGCGCGCCTTTGTTCTTGATTAAGTCGTCAACTATTTTCGAGGTTCTTACATCTAACCAAACTGAAACATGGAGATTCAATTTACTTTTTAGGGTTCCGTACCCGACGGGTAAAACTGTTTTTTTTTTCGAAAATATGCCATGCCGCAGCCCCCCTTGCTATTCCCCTAGGGAGGCGCGCCCCACCAGTATAGAAGTCCTGGGCTAAAGAGAAAAAACCGGCCAAGTGTGAGTCAAACTCGCACAATGAGGGTTCCGTACAATATGCTTCGTGAACACACACACAATGTGCAAAAATGTTTTATTCAATTGACTAGTGCTATCTAGTGGTGTTTTAGTGAACTATTTCCCTAGATGAACTTATTATAGTGAGTTTACCACTTTATTTTCAAGTGATAGAATTCTTATTATTTTTCCTGTAATCTTTAAGGAATTAACTATATTTTGTATTTTTTTCAAAATTTTCGGCCCAGTAGTTTCGGAGATCAGGGGGGGGGGGGGGGGGGGTAATGGTCAATTTTTGCCTTTTTTCGTGAATAAAATCAAAAGTATTGATTTTACCCGAACAAAAAAAAATATTTTTGAAGTCCTCATAATGAGCCCTTTCATTTGATATATGACACAGTAAGGTTTGCAAAACTTTCTTTTAAAATGTTGTAATTGGGCCCCTGAAAATGACCCTTATTTCAAAAATATCTTTATTTACTTTGCACATCCGTGTTTGGGTCATAGGATTACACCATCTTACCAAATTTCACCTAATTTGGTTCAGTAGATTCGGAGTAAATCGGCTGTGACAGATGGACGGACGGACAGACAGACGCACGAGTGATCCTATAAGGGTTCCGTTTTTCAATTTTTGTACGGAACCCTAATAAAAACATAGATTCAACTAGCTACTTCTCTTTCCAGGCAGATCGTATGAGCCGATCAAGGGAATGAGCAAAAATATTAGGAAAAGACGTGGCAGTATGTACGAGCATCGAAAAAATATACCTATGGCACTATAGAGGGGTTGTCCGGTAGCTGAGTTCCATACAATAGTTGTTTCTCTTTGGTTTGTTATGCCTATACCTACGATATCTTCAGGATTTATGTCCAATTTTCTGAGGTTGTCTGTTGTGACCTGAAATTAAAAAAAATATTCTGTGTAGTCAAATTATAACTATGGAAAGTACAAAAAACCTAAAATTTGATTTTATTTTTACCTTAAGTCTGATACTTCGACAAAATATCGAATCATAGACTTCACAGTTTCATACACTTTTTAGGAAATTATGATGCCACTCATGAACTTTGAAGCTGTTTATCTAAGGTTTACTGAATAATGACAAAAAAGAGTTTGCTTAACACCACAAGAGAGGTTGCATGAAAGAGGATTCATGCCATCTTATTACATCCAAACCCACATACAAGAACCCAGGTTTTTGTAGTTAAATATTCTAAGGTAACCGTAGCATGCGCGACTCACACTTGGCCATTTTTATTACATATACGAATTAAATTTTAAACTTTAAAAAGAGCGATTGTTAACTGCCATATAAATAAATAAATGTGTAATTTATTTATTTATATGGCAGTTAACATAAGCTTTTCTATGTATAATATTCTACTCTATTTGGCAGATTACAATACTCTATTATACAAAGAAAAGCTAAACTTTGACAAACAAAGCCACCAAAAAAAATATTATAGAAAAATAAACACACTTTAATGTCATGAAAAGTGTAATTTTTTTTCTATTTTAAGGCTTCCACATTGATTTTGGTGATTCTGGCAACAACGTAACGGTGTTGTTATGTATACAGTTAACAAGTAATAATCAAAGATGAAAGTATCTTATTATTGTATTACATAAATAAGTGTATAATGTAGAGTATAAGATTATTACCTCTATGCATTCTAATACTGCATTTAGGATTTCTAAAGCATCTTGTTCAACCCATCCATCTTGTGGGCTAAATCTTCTTAGTGATATTTGATGGTAAGTTAATACTTCTGATGTATTTGCAGCAAATATCTGTAATTTAATACATAAATTTAACGGGGTGCAATGCTGCTCCCATTTGAAAAAAATCATTTAAAAGAAAACAGAGATATTATTTTATAATGTTTGACTTATGAACACAATTTACACAGTGCAGACAGTGCATGTAATATAATAACGGCCTCCCAATCTCCTTAGGTAAGAACCAAATGTTGGCAACTTTCTCATCTAGGTAAAAAACCATTTTTCTTTGGTACCTAATGTTTTTCTCCTTCCAAAATGAAAAGTATCTCCTTTAACTCCTTAGTTGTGTTTAGTGCCAAAAAGCTTTTTACTGCTGACAGTTGGACACAAATTTGAAATAAAATAGGGAACAAAACATTTATAACTTTTCTTTCATATATTCTTTTACATTTTTTTTTAATCCATGTCTTTTACATAGATGATTTCGGTGAGTACTGATCAGTGCATATGTATTCAATGGGGTTGAGCACTAATCAGTGCTCCTACGGCGCAGGGCATAATATGTAAGATGTGTGTATGTATTTATATGATGTGTATTATTTAGCCTGGTTTTGTGTCTCACTGCTGGACGAAGGCCTCCCCTTTCTTTTCCCACTGTTCCCTGTGTAACGCGGCGGAAGCGCCGATTTCGCTGCGAGCGGCCGAGTACCATCACTTTTCCAAAAGGTATAAGCATATAGGAAAGTGCGATTACGTGCAGCCAGACAGATGTAGCTCAATCCTATATTTCATTGTTTACAGTAATTGTTGCAGTTTTCTCCAAGGAAGACTCCATATCTTGCTTTATATCTTGAGGATAGAAGCCACTGGTAAACGTTTGCTGATGATGACGATTATCGCAACTCAGTAGAAACTGTATATCAACCCATTTATGAGTTCCATACTTACTAAAAATTTAACATTTGATGTTCCTTCATCTATTGCACCGATTAAAGGTCCAAATCTACCAAATTCACGCATTTTATTTTGTTTTAACTACATAATGTGCACCTTATAAAAACAAAGATCCATACATAAACACAGAAAAATCACAAAATTTTCACAAATTCCGCAAATTGTAAAATTTTGTAACCAACCAGCTGATTTTGATTGATCGATTTGACAATGGGGGAAGGCAACTGTCAAGAGGTCAAGAAGGAGGCAATGTTTTTCTTTTATATGGCCTTCAGGCGTTACGTAATTAGCCAGTATCTATCATATCAAGTTTTCTTGTTCATCAATGATGGTTATTTCGTTGATTCAATGGAGCGACAATCCATCATGAATCCACTGGAGTGCTATTTTTGAACGCGTGATTCCTCACTAAACGAGTGATTGACGCGAGTGTTCCCAAAAAGCCTCATTTTTGAATCGTTAGTTGACGAGTGATTGCAACGAGCGGTTGAAACCGCTCGTTTCCGCAGTGACTTCATAAATATTTTAAAAATTCCTTACTAACCTTAAAAAAGTTTATAAAATATTCTGCGTAAATATTTTTCGCAGGTAGCCAACCTACTACACCACTACAGTTAAAGCGATGGTTTCAAAAATATGGCAAAATGGCATTTCGTGACTTGGAAGACGAGTGTGACTTGTAGTCGTGCACGACTTGCGTTTTAGTGAGTCACGTGTTCAAAAATAGCACTTTCGTCAATCACAGACAACGCAACAAGACGAAAGGATAGGACAACCACTAGCCTGCTAGTCAGCGTCTGCAGTAGCAGCAGCACAACCACGTACGTGACACTCGTCTCCGAAAGATTTTTCCATACAAAAATCATTCGAATATGAGTGTCACGAGTTCAAAAATAGTACACCGTGAAGCCATGATAGGAATAATTGTTGTGAGGTACGCTGACAAACAATTAAAAAAATAAACTGTCAGTCTTGCTTGTTTGTGTGTGTCACTCAGTGTCATTAATATGACACTGAGTGACACACACAAATCTTCTTATCAGTCCAGTCACCTGTCATAAAATTGTTAATCAAGGAAGGAACATAATACTCTCTTACGACAGTTATTAATTAAACAGGATTTTTAGAACAATTTATTGAGCGAATTACTCATATCAACCATCAAACCACAACTTATAAAAACTTCTAAATGTCTCAGCAGCTAAAATTGGTGATTTCGGATGGCCAGAAAGTTTTGGAAACTATTTCGAAAGAGACTCTTGATACACATCCTGCGACTATGGTAAAAGCTGTAAATGATTTCAGACTGCTAGTAAACACTGCAATGACGAAACTGATTATAGACGATACATGTAAGTTTTATTTTGATAGGTACGATACATAGCTATAAGTTTTCATGTTTGTTTTAAATTGGATAAATCAAAAACTACAAAACTGAATATTCTATCATTATTTTTTTTTCTTGTATATTATCATAAAGTGGTCCACAGAATACATCTACCTACCAAGTTTGAACTGTGTAGTCTTAATAGATTCAGAATTAAGTGTCTGCGACATATGGATGGACAACCAGACAGACAGAAAGACATATAGATCTTGTATATCTGTCTTGTAATCAATGGCAATTGAATTTTGAAAAATGTGTAGACTGCATTGCTAATAATGAGACAGGTCCTATTGTAGATATCAAACTTCTTTCTGAAGATTGTATTTGGAGATATGATTTTATTTTTATATTATATTATTATTGCAAATAAGTACATGATAAATTCTGTTGTTTAACAGGTGACTTGGAAGAAGAGGAGGAATGCATCGGTGATGATAATGAAAAGGACACTGAAGTAAGTCCTAAGAAAAGAAAAAGATAATTGAGTAGTTTGATATTTATTAAATGTGTAAATAAAAGTCCTTAACTATTTTAGATGTATTTTACTTTTAACTTACAGAAACATATCATTATGTATTTACATATTGAATATTTACATTAGGTAACTAATCATTCTCCTTCTAATTTATTTATTATTGTACTTTTTTTTTTTTTTTTTTTTTTTTCATAGAGTAGTTTTTATTTACACATAATTACAAATATAGTTAAACAAATAAAAATATAAATACTTATGAATTATAATTATTATTGTACTTGCATTTTGTATTGCTTGTAGATTACAGTTTAGATTTTCGATCTTAAATTATATTTGGACAATTTTTTTTTCAACACAACCAAAATTTTATGATGTTAATGTACTTATATTATTCAATAAATATAATTGCTTATTCATTTTCTTATCACCTTTTTAAGGTACCTACTTAAATATAATTAAATTATACTTATAACTGGAATGTCTTTGATCACAAGTTTTAGTTAGATAATATTATGTTCAACATTTGATATGTATTTAGTAATGTTGCAGCCTAACTTAATGAGCTGTACAGTTAACTGCCTAATGCCTAACCATTTAACTAAATGGCAAATATTTGATTGATTGCTTGACTAATGCTTAGGTCAATTATTAAGGTATTATCACCTATAATAATAAGTGACTTTTGTAAAAATATAATGTATCTATCATATAATTTTTTAATTAATTTGCAAGAATAATACATACATATATATATATATATGCGTCATTATCTTAAATTTATTTATATGTATATTACTTGATTTTCATGAGAAATATGAGAAACAAGTATGAAAAAAAATATGAAACTATGTGATTGATTAGGTTTTTGTTAATCACCTCAAGAAGGTTCAACAGATTGGCACACAATTTAAACTAACAGTAGAATAATGTTTGATAACGAGATTGAAGGAAGAAGCTAAAAGTTAAGTAAATATGCCACAGAACATAAATAACGCAATGGCTTCCATTTCATTTGGCTAGCAAATATCTTTGTTCTAAAATAATTAATTCGCGACACTCAGCGTCGCCAGGTGGCAGATTTAATTAATTATTTAAATATTTGGGCTACGGAATCAGTTAAATGTACAATTCATTTATTTATTTATTAAACAGCTAGGCAATAAATAAATAGGGACAAATCACACAAATGGCTAAATAATTCTCAAGACGCTAGTTGAATGGCGCTGGTTAGTCAAATGGCTAAGCAGTTAGGTAATAAAACGGTTCATTAAGCTTTTTGGCTGCAATATATCTCTCTACATACGATTTTTATTATTTTACTAAATATTTCGCTGGGTAGTGTAGTGTTCTGCTCCTTTGAGTAAATATTAATGGAATGTGCACTTATTTGATTCACAAATAATCTAACCAAATGTTATTTGTAGAGTCATTGTAGCTGTCTATGTCCATCTTGGTAGGTAGCTACTCGTACTGTACTTTATTGTTCTTAAAGGATTATTTTTTATCTTTGTCAAAATATAGTTGATGATTATGTAAATAAAATTGAGTTTATTTTTATAATTATCAAATTATTGACTCATATGTATTTTGTAGAAAAATACGAGTAGATCCATAACAAGTTGTATATATGTACTTAGATAAAAAAAGATTCCTGGATATTAACAATAGATGGGTAAATTGTATTACCGTATTTTTTATTATGTAGGTTTTGTAAACTACTGTTAATGTTCGTTATCTCGAGTAGTTCGGGGCGGCGGCGTAGTGTGCGCTGACGAGTGGCGCAAACTGTGTCACCGACATTATTACTATTGTTGTAGGTCGAGTGTGGTCGCCTACTAAATTATGATGAATAACGTAAATGGTTTCAATTTATCACTACATTGTTCGTTCTCATGTTATTCTTATGAGTGCAGCTACAAAGATAAAGGGTTTGGGAATTCCTTAACGCTAAGTCGGTGATGGACTAGTTGATGTTGGTTTTGTCGTCTACAGCGTCTGACTCGGAGCCACAAATATCACACCCGTTCACGCCGCAGTCGCATATAGACGTCGGCCGGATAGAATTACTTAATTTCTGAAATATACAAATATTGAATATACTTAGTAGATAATAATAAATATAATATAAAGAGAATAAACGCTAGTCTTTTATGTATGTGTATTATCTTATCAATCATGCATTTACTGAAAATACTTATATCAAAATATTGGCGACGTAAGTGTTTAGATAAAATATTCTGAATTTGATTATGTAGGTTTGTATGATTAGGCAATATTTTTCCCCTTTTACCTAAATTTAGGATACACTAGTTAAATTCTATTTTATTTTCTAGTCTCATTTTCAATAAACAATTACTGTGTTACTAATGTTTCATCATTATTAAATACCGAAATACCTTACAAATTTCACCCGGAACCTCTTGTATATTATTACAATACTCATATTAAGTAGTTACAGAAAGGCTTTAAGTTAGAGCAAATCGTTAAACATGAAAGTCTCACCTCTCTCAAACTATCTCCTGGCGATCTTATCACCATGACGACTGCATATACTGGTATGCATAACAGTGAGAACGAGGCGATTGTCCATCCAAGGACCTGCGCCCACACCGGGTACTGGTACTGGCGGTAACTGGGCGGCGTATAGTCCACCAAGCTGGCTACCCACAGAGCGAGCAGCAGAGCGGGTGAGGCCAAAAGCCAGCAGAAACGGAAGTAGAATGACGGGTAGCGTCCTGAAAATATGTTTTATTTAAATCAAAAGACAATATATAATCTGACCGAGAGACAAAGATTATGCTGGTTCGTACTTAAAATATATACACATGGTAGGTACATCATAATGATAACGCACGTGTACGCGTTAGTTTTTATCGGGTCGGTTGTTAATGATTTTATTATTTTATCAAGGTATAATTTGTGCTTTTTATTTGGTTGTCCAAACAAAAAATTCTTTAAGACGTTAGTTTCTTACCTACAAGCAACTATAATTATTTATATATATGTACTCAGTGATCTCAAATTTTGGTTCTTTATGGGTGGCCTTTTGTGACTATGAAACGATAACGTCAATATAATGTTGCGGAAGTTCATTGAGTAAAATAGCCTCGTTTGCACCATACTACTCGCACGTGGACAATACGCAACCACTAAACGTAACAACCTTGTTTTAAGCGACGTTGTTGTTAAATATGGGATACCTCATTATCTGCTATGTAAGCGATAGTAAATGGGCATGTAGGCGTGACCTATGTTGTGTTAATATGAAATATTTTTTACCCTTTTGCCAAATTCCGTTAGCGCCTCACAGCTAGGGCACAACCGGGAAAACGTTTGAATGAGGAGATTTGTTTTTATTTGAGTGGAAATGAAATTGAAATTTGGATACCATGTATTTTTTTTTGAACGTCATATATTTTTAAACTTACAAAAGTTACAAAAACATATATGTTTCGGAAGGTACCATCCCCTCTCCCCTCTGGGAAGGAAAAATAATAGGCCGGCAACGCTCTTGTCACACCCCTGGTGTTGCAGTTGTCCATGAGCAGCGGTAATGAATTACCATTAGGTGACCCGCTTGCTCGTTTGCCGTCCAATGACTTTGAAAAAAGTACAGCTGTTGCTATACCTCTATTGTGAATGTCATAGCCGACTTCTTTGAGTTAACGCATCATTAAAATAAGTCCAGAGTGGAAATTGTATAAAAATGTCCGTTAGTAGGACAGGTAAAAGAGTGTAGGCAGAAAAACGGGGTTACGAAAGTAGCAGTCCGATATTTTTAGTGTACTGATGTCACGTTCAGCGGGTTATTCCGTATTCATCCCACGTATTCTCATCCCATGCATTTGGAAATTCTTGGCTCAACCCAAATTTTAATTCCTTACTCATCCTATCTTCTCTCATCCCATGGTTTTGATTTTCTTATTCTTAACTCGTCCCAAAGCCAATTTAATTATTGTTATTTTTTAATTATTGCGTTACTAGTTATATTTTCTGACTTTGTGTAATGAAAAATAATGTAACCGTCCGAAAAAAGGAAATGCAGATGAATGTACTGTACAGGCACCCCTTTTTTTCGCATAAGTTCTTTTGTCCTAATATCCTTTGGCATACCGCGATTGGCATAAAATATTTTGTCATAATAGTTTTTAGGCATAATTGGCTTTTGGCATACGGGTAATTTGGGCATAATTATCTTTTAGGCTAATTTGTTTTGGAATAATGTTAATTGCCATAATCTCCATAGGCATAGTAACTATAAGTCTAATAGTATTTAGGCATAACATTTTTAGGAGTAACAGAAACAAAATTAAGTTATTTTTAAGTATTTATTTTAAATTCTCATACAAAAATAAGGAAAATTAATTTAATTTATTCCATTTTAAATCAGCATGAAAAGCAGAAAAAGATTTTATTTTAAGGTAATATTTTTAGGCCACCCATAAGCCGCCTTTTAATTATTTTATATATTAAAAAAAACCATTCATATATAAATTACTTAAAAAAAATTACCTTTTCTCTCATCATTAAATAGACGACTGACCAAAAGTTGCTAGACATACATTTAAAATACCAAATTATTCCTAGTCATATTTCATAATCGAAAATTATTCAAAGGGCAAAAAAAAAGTTAGGTTCGAGTTATTTTTATGACCACCCGGAACGACTTAGGGCAGAAAAGTAGTTTGGTTCGAATTATTTTTTTATAACCACCCAGAACGACTGAGGGATGAAAAGAAATTAGGTTCCAGTTATTTTTTTATGACAACTTTGGGAAAGTTTTGTGCGTTTTCATATTTAATACAAATTATTAAATTTTTTCAACAGAGTTGTTATTTTATGTTAATGTCGATTTTGCATGTAATGGTATCACTTTGATATGTTATTTGTAATGCAGATGTTTTGTTTTGTTTGTGATTTTTTTTCTTTTTTTTTCTTTAGATTATGTGTAATTGATTTGATTATAATAGTAAAAAAAAACCGGCCAAGTGCGTGTCGGGCCACGCCAGCCACGGCCAGTGTAGGGTTCCGTAGTTGCGAATGACAACTTTGAGTTCACATTGTTCACACTCGCACCTCACAGTGCGACCTAAAACATCTAACAATGAAAAATGTATGAAATTTTACATTTTCCAGTACATTTTTTAAGTTGGTTGCCTATAACTTTTTAGTTTGTACTTAGTACTCACCTCTGAAAGTTTTCCTTTCAATTTCAGTATATACACTACTGCTGTAATTTTTTTCACGTATTCATATATAACCGTTTAGCAGATAGAGGGGGGGATACTTACCTCTAACAAAAATTGGCACTTTAAAACCAAATATTTGGGAAACGGATCCCTAAATCGAAAAATCGTGTTCTCAACCTCACTATATTTTTTAAAGACCTATTTAACTACACCCCACACGATGGGTAAGTAGGGGAAAAAAAGATACTCCCCCACTTTACTTGTATGGGAACTACCATAATTTTTTATTCTTAAGATTTTTTCACACAATTAATATACATACCCATACCAAATTTCAGCTTTCTAGTACTTATAGTCTCTGAGTAAAACCGCGGATGGACAGACAGACAGACAGACATGGTGAAACTAAAAGGTTTCCCTGTTTACTACGAAACCCTAAAAATGGTCAGATACATATAAACAATAATTAGTTATGATATACAAAAAACATTACATTTTATATAATTTGGGATTTTATTTTATATGATTGAATAAACATTTGATTTCATCTCATTCTTTATGTTAAATTCCTTGGTGATCCGGTGATCTGTTCATATTTTTTTCTCACATAACTTATGTTCAAATATTTGTAAAGATTTTTTATCATTAATATAAAAGCCTTAACAAAATCACTAATTCACTGCCCAAACGTATGTATTTTACCTATTTAAGCATTTATCTTTATCAAAGTCTTCTATTTCATAATAATTGAATGAGCTTCTCTTTATTTTAACTTAAGTTTGTTTTAAAAACTACCATCAAATAAAACTAGTTTATTTCAATAAAAACTATTACACTGCATTTTACTTGGTTTGTAATGAGATGAGTAAGGAACTGAAATAGGATGAGCAAGGAATAAAAATATTAAATTTTTCTATGGCATGACTTAAGAATGGAAGTGGGATGAGTCAAGAAAAAAATATTAATTATTTTATTGATTAAAATACGTGGGTTGAGTTGAGAACGGAAATAGGATGAGTCAAGAAAAAAATAATCATTAAAATTCATGGGATTAGAATTTGTGGGATGAGTACGGAATAACCCCGTTCAGCGTATATTAAAGAGATTTTTTATCACTCTTTCCAGAGTACTATAATTGTATGCATAAATATTTGCATGGTAATTACATATTATCACGTCTTTATCCTTGATGGAGTCGACAGAGCTTAAGGCTATGAAACCCAAGACCTCTTTTACCATGTTGGTGACTGTATAGATGGAAAACGGAATCAAAATAGTAATTAAATGCTAGCCGTATTATCTAATGACGTAAATTTCGCCTATTCCCTTGTCCGGCTTCTAATTTAATGTAGTAGAAGAACTAGCTAATTACTAGTAAATAGCGGTGCTTCATAAGCTTAGATAATTTTATGATAAATGTTAAAGCCCAAACTTAACACAGTTGACAGTTTCTTTTTTCGCTCGCCCTTTTCTTCGCTTCAGTACGGAAATGGTTTAGTATGTGTACACCACCTAAATACATATAAAACACCTTTATAGTAGATACCGGTATAGATTCGTTAAACGTATCGGCTCTTTTCATATCTTATCATAAATCAATCAACGCATAATACTTAGATATGTGGAGTCGGATGATGATGACTCTAAAATTATGACCGTCTTTATAAATATAATGGTGCGTAAACTTCCATAATGGTTTTATTATATTTTGTAGGTAACTAGTAGAAATTACAAAGTAATTGATTATTCTTTAGTTACAATTTACCTCGGCTTACTTCACTTAGATAATATCTAGAAATACGGGTTGATTTTGAACCTGCTGGTAATTTTTTTCATACGATTTTGTTTTCTATCAGTGATTCTCATCCCGAGATTTTACATATTTCCATCGGGTTCAAATTCAGCCTGTGTAAGTTACGTTTCACTCACCTGTCATTTGCTTTATATTTCGCGATAATCTTCCAACTCCGTAAAACCACGCTATCGCCACGACTTCGAAAAAGGCAAGATATGTAATACTGAGGGAGGCGGCGTAGTAGTCCATCAGTTGGAATACGTATATACCGCTGTGAATAATATGCGGTAGTCCGAACAAAAGTGAAATGGCGCAAACACACAACACCAATAGTTCGTGGTACACCAGTTTTCTACGGATCATGTCGGGAAAGCCATCCTGAATGGACGTCACGACCACTTCAACTATGGCGAACTGAAACATATCAATAAATACATTTTTAGATAATTTATTTGTTAAAAATATTAATTTGGGATAATAATTTTAAGGTCACATACGCTAACTTATTCCATGTTGACATAATGTGACCCAGAGATGGGAGTCCCTGGGATATAGCACACTAGAAGACAAGAGTGTCCGAAAACAAGATGGAAAGCGATATCCGCTTAACCTTGGGGCCATACTCAACCAGCAGGCCTATTTGTTAGCTTTTGACAACTACGGTGTACATCATTTTCATGGTAACTTCAATATTCATTACGGCTTCCGTATGAATGACTATTTTTATTATATATATATGAAAACCGTAATGGGTGCTAAAGTGACAATCAAATCGTTGTACACCGAGTTAGCAAATCGGCCTGCAGAGTTGCAGAAGATAGAGCTCAGTGGAGAGAGCTGGAGGAGCCTCTACCAAAATATAAATAAGGATTTTTATGTCAAATCCGGAATAAAAGGGTAAATTAAATTATGTTACTCATGAACATATATTTTATAATTTAATAAGAGTTAGTCTAGTCAGAATAGCATTGTGAATGCATAAAAACATGTACAAAAAATTAGGATAGGTATTTAAATTTTTATGCATCTTTTTGGTAAATGAAAGTCAGTAACACACTTAGGCATAAGTATACATATTCATGTAAAGTTAATTACCTGACTGTTCAGTCCGAGACAAAGGAACATAAAGAAGAACAGCACTGCCCATAATTGCGAGGCTGGCATCTTCGCTATAGCTTGTGGGTACACAACAAATAACAGTCCCGGGCCTGAAAGCAACAAAAAATAAATATAAAGAAGGATCTACTTCTTTAATTATTTTCTTGTCTGGGTAATATAATATACTTATCCGTACTACATATATACATACTATCACGTCTTGTTCTCTTGCGGGATAGACAGAGCCAAGGTCTATAAAACCTAAAGGCCACGTTTAGCATGTTGGTGAGCTTAATGTACTTATCCGTCCATCTTCAAAACGAAGAAGATTCAACGCGAGGATCTACTTGCGGTCATGACTTCATCCGAACTTCAAAGTTTAGCCTTTGTTTACAATTCATTCGTAATTTTTCTTATGTATTTGTTGACTTAATTATTTTTACTTTTGTTATTGTTTTATAGCAAACGCGAGATAAGATAAAATGTCGTTATACTTACTGTCAGCAATAACGTCCTTCACACTGGTGTTCTGCTCGAAAGCTATGTTCCCAATAGTAGCAAAGGTAAATATCCCTACAATGAGACTGGTGACTGCGTTGATAAGAGATACCGCCAACGTATCGTGCAGAAAATTGTTGTCGAATCGGTTATATGAGGCGAACATTATCATCGAGCCAAATGCAATTCCAATCGAGTTGAATATTTGTGATGCCGCATTCACCCATGGCCTGGATTGTTTTAACAGTTCCCATTCTGGCTTGAAAAAGAATCGCAATCCCTTATCAGCACCCTCTAGTGTTAGAGATCGGCCGAGGAAAACAATGATCAGGAGAAAAGGTAGCGTCGTGGTGATGTATCTCACTTTGGCCGAAGATTTGATACTTTTCCACAGGGCGAAGTAAACTAAAAGCCAAGCACAGACTAAGCAAGCCGCCAGTTCCCACCGCATGCCACCGGGGTACTCAATACCATCACTCATGCTCAAGACCTTTTTCCTGTAAACAATATAATATTTTTAAAATACTCGTCTACATTATCAATGTAAAATAATACATAAAGAGTTAACCTAAAAACACTGCCATATCTAGGGACCATAAGTTTGCGATATGAAATAGTAGCAATGAAACAAAGTTCAGATCAGTACAGATCTTTGTGATATACATTATCGGTTATCTCTGGATTAAACAGTGATATGTGTTTATAAAGCAAAAATCAAACCTTACTCGAAGAATTGTTCGGTGGGAGTTTGAGATCCGTTGGGTTTGCTAATGTTGTGATGCGGCACCCAGCATTGAGGAGTGTTCCAGCGGTTAGAGCAACTGGCCCATGGCACTTCTGACTTAAACGAGGTAAAGAAGTAGTAAATTGCCCACGCAATTATTACAGCGTAATATGTAGACATGAGAAACGAGATCACCACACTTGCTAGGCCAGCACCTGCAACATAGGTATATTTATAATATATTATTTATCATACATCTCAAATAACTTTTCATTCTTTTCCTGTGTCAATATACGTATATAAAACGTATACAAAAAAAATTAATTATTCAGTTGATCTCCTAAAACGCAGTAAATACAAAAACGTGTTGGTAGGAAGTATTAGGTAGCATAGTAAAATTACCTTTGAAGAGCGGACAAATTTGAGAGAGTGCGCCGATGGGACCATGTGCCGTGTACTGTCCTATAGCTAACTCCATGAACAACATTGGGACGCCACATACCAGGAGTATTATGAAGTAAGGAATGAGGAAGGCTCCTGAAACAAGGAAAAGGATTAATATTATTTCAACCAATATATATATTAGACAACCTCCGTGGCACAGTGGTGAACATGCCAGATTGCCAGCCTTTGAAACCAGGGGCATCGGGTTCAATCCCTGGTGCGGGCAAATTATGTGTGCTAAATTATATCACAGCATGACTGCTGTCATAGTAACAGACTCCCAGCTCCGAGGCGTCACTGTGAGAACGCTACCAAGAAAATGCTCGAATGCAAAGGAGAACTTTAGGATGCAGTAAGTAGTAGTACATCTAGAGGACCCGTCGGTATGGCACCTGCCGGCGCAGATGCCATTCGGACTGGTGCCCTAGGTGGACTAAAATATGACCTAAAGACTATGTATGTAACTTAGTCTTTAGGTCACATTTTATGACATTCTGCAATAATGTTTCTACCAACGGTAAGTCTACAGCGGGTATATCCTTAGAGTATAAATATTGATACTCTAAGGGGTATATCCCATTAGCGACAAACGTCAGCAACACACTCGAAGTGAGACGATAAACTGTTTACAATAGATACTTGTGTTATGTGTATATTTCGATGATATTTTATACGAATAGGTTTTTGGATTTTAAAAGATGTTTTAGTGCATTATATGCTTAAACAGTTTAATGTGTCTCCTACGAATGCAGACGCAGTTCTAGATGTTTCGATCTATGCGGCCCCTCTAATTGTATCTCTGGTAGCTTGTATCAATGAGGTGACCTACAGGAACCAACATAATTAACCTGGCAATTGGCTCTGAAGATAATTTAGATGTATCGTCATCGTTCCTGGCATTGACCATACTCATTTCAAACACACTTCTGTCAGAATGGTTATGTGTTTATGTTCATACTATAGGCCAGGAAGTATTATCTTATCATTATTTATTACAGTTCTTGTTTAAATAACTGAGTTCCCACAATAACTTATCAATTTTACCTATATCTCAAATTACTCAGCTCTTGATAAAACGTGACAAATTCTTTTTGGCAAATAATTTTGTTACTGTAGATTTAAGACATAATTTAGTTCCGGTTATGGATTACGGATGTAAAGCACCTATGACGCAAAAGGATATCAATTTATATTACTCTTGAATCATTATATAGTGATATAGACACCTCACAATTTTAAATTGCAGATGAAACCCCCAATTGGTAGATTTATATAAATTATTGCATATTGTAGAAATACTCGTAGTCATGAAAAACAATATCAGGATTTCCTCTCCGCTTGTGCATACGAAATGAAGTAAAATTACAATGGGCCATAGGTGTGCTTCTTAGAATTCATTTGCGCTACTGCAACGTTCCGTGCAGGGACTGACGATGGATATATTTTTATTATTGACACATATGGATTGCTTAGATGCCTCTTACGTGTAGATATAAAAGGAGATTCTCAGTTCCTCCCATTACAGGTATACATATAAATATTTTTAGGGTTCCGTACAAAAATTGAAAAACGGAACCCTTATAGGATCACTCGTGCGTCTGTCTGTCCGTCTGTCACAGCCGATTTTCTCCGAATCTACAGAACCAAATTAGGTGAAATTTGGTAAGATGGTGTAATCCTATGACCCAAACACGGATGTGCAAAGTAAATAAAGATTTCTGTGAAATAAGGGTCATTTTCAGGGGCCCAATAACAAAATTTAAAAAAAAATGTTTTGCAAACCTTACTGTGTCATATATCAAATGAAAGGGCTCATTATGAGGATCTCAAAAAAATTTTTTTTTGTTCGGGTAAAATCAATACTTTTGATTTTATTCACGAAAGAAGGCAAAAATTGACCATTCCCCCCCCTGATCTCCGAAACTACTGGGCCGAAAATTCGAAAAAATTACAAAATTTAGTTCATTCCTTGAAGATTACAGTAAAAATAATAAGAATTCTATCACTTGAAAATAAAGTGGTAAATTCACTATAATAAGTTCATCTAGGGAAATAGTTCACTAAAACCCCACTAGATAGCGCTAGTCAATTGAATAAAAAATTTTTGAACATTGTGTGTGTGTACACGAAGCATATTGTACGGAACCCTCATTGCGCGAGTTTGACTCACACTTGGCCGGTTTTTTCTTATCAACCCCTTGCTCCTTGCCCCACAAAAATATTTTCGGTGTCTAAAACACCATTCAGTGCAGTAGCATATACATATAATGAAGCTAAGTAGGGATCACAATTCAAAGAGTTGTAGTCGACCAAGTTATAAAATTAAGTGCAACTACGGAACCCTACACTGAACGTGGCCGAGACGCGTTCTTTTTTATGACTATCTAGTCCCGATTACTCGAAAACGATTTTATCATAATCGGTGCAGTACTTTGGTTGAATTCACAAGTTTTTATCTGTAAGAATCTAAATTATGTCCGTATGAAATGAGTGCTGCAATAGGTAATGTATGATTTTTGTACGTTGCTTTACTTCAAAACTACTTATAATTCATGTCACACACAATATACATAATTTGTGTCGGCCCCATAGATATGCACAATCTTTATCCCGCACGGAGGTGACAGAGTTGAAGACATGAAAACCAAAGGAGTAAACTACTCCCAGATTTTAATCGAGCACGGTGTATTAGATATTAATTATCTGATACTTTGTTTACAGACGTTCACGTGTGCAGTTTATGAAGAAATGTAGATGTAAGTTAAATTTTATTTTTACTTTTTTAAACATGATTTTTTAATGACTATGAGTTGTTTGCCAATGTTGATAGATGACAGGATGGCTCTGTAAGAATACTTTTACATTGTTACTTCTGTGTGAGCTCTGTATTTGACTACGGTGCAGGTTTTAAAAGGTGAGTTGGATAAGATTGGTAAGTTATGAATCTAAGACTTATACACTTCCAAAGTTCGCCCTTTCTAATCTATCTTGCAAATAACATCCCACTTAGTAAAATAATGAATACTACTTCCGTTCTAAGTGCTCCACTTTTTCTCCTTCCTTTCTCTCATATCACATTGAGAAATAATAACCTTAAATGCTTGTTATAATAAGTGATAAATCATATGATATCTCTAGACGAGTAAACACGCGTGGTGTCAGTTTACCGAGAATATCAACAGTAATTCACACCAGGTTGTTGTTGTTGTTGGTTCGTGTTGATGCCTTGGTGGCAACAGTGTCCACTTAGCGCATGGGACACAAATAGTGATCGATCACGATTTCGCACGTATATATTTAATTTTTAAATACACGTATAATTTGTTATGGATTTTCATTGTTATTGTCGAAACGTAAAGGCAATTTATAGGTATATATAAGAAAAATTTAACTCCGGGACTAGATGGAAAATTCAAACTCCTTCATTATATGTCATTATATCCGCTTACTGCAACCTTACATACCTATTTCAGGCTGTGGTCTACACGTACAAATAAGTATGTTTTGGTTACATATGCTCAAATAGAAAAAATGTTGTTAAAAGTTGATTATTGTCAATACCTTAGCATCGTTGTGCTAACTTAGAAAAAATTCAGAATACTGAATCGACAAAAACATTACACGTAGTGAACCTATTCACAAAATTTCACAAGAATCGGTCGAGACATGCAACCTATACTCTCTGTATAGGTAGGTAGGTACATGTACTATTAAGTATTCTGTGGTATAGGTAGCATCGCTCGGCCGATTCTTAGATTTAGGTAGACTTAGACTGCGAGAAAAAGCCGAAATCCACGCTGCGAAGGCACAGGAAACGATTAGTAATAAATATATTTATTTTGAATTCAATACGAAGTAGAGGTATCGACGAAGTATATGTATAATATATGTACATAAAGATACTATTTTTTCCGCATTATCTTTAATATCATAAGTAAGGTCATATGAGTTCTTTATACTCTAGGTTAATGACATACTTATAATGGAATAGCAGTGTACGAATATCTCGAAGTGACAACTATTAACTCCCCTACCACTATATTTATAAATTGTACCTATCTACCCTTTTTAGGGTTCCGTAGTAAACTAGGAACCCTTATAGTTTCGCCATGTCTGTCTGTCTGTCTGTCTGTCTGTCTGTCTGTCTGTCTGTCTGTCTGTCTGTCTGTCCGTCCGCGGTTTTACTCAGAGACCATAAGTACTAGAAAGCTGTAATTTGGTATGAGTATGTTTATTAATCATGGCAAAAAAGTCGTAGAAAAAAATCTTGAAAAAAATTTTTTTTTTGGGTAGCTCCCATACAAGTAAAGTGGGGGAGTCATTTTTTTTTCTCTACTTACCCATCTTGTGGGGTATCGTTAAAAAGGTCTTTGAAAAATATTGTGAGGTTGAGAACACCATTTTTCGATTTAGGGATCCGTTTCCGAAATATTTGGTTTTAAAGTGCAAATTTTTGTTAGAGGTACGTGTCCCCCCCCTCTATCTCCTAAACGGTTATATATAGATACGTGAAAAAAATTACAGCAGTAGTATATATACTGAAGTTGAAAGGAAAACTATCAGAGCTAAGTAATAAGTACAAACTAAAAAGTTATAGGCAACCAACTTATAAAATGTACTGGAAAATGTAAAATTTCATACAATCTTTATTGTTAGATGTTTTTGGTCGTTAAACTGTGAGGTGCGAGTGTAAACAGTGTGTACTCAAAGTTGTCATTCGCAACTACGGAACCCTATACTGCGCGTGGCCCGACACGCACTTGGCCGGTTTTTTTTGTATTTCATCTGGACGATTGTTGGAGAAAATAAATGATTTTTTACTTTTTTACTATAGTGCAACGTGTAAATAAGAGGTCCTTTCTACACATTTTGAGAAAGTCAGCGGCGGCCTCAAAGCTATTGCTATTGATTAGCACAGGCCTTATCCATTGCCTGAGGCTGAGGAAAAAGCGTCACTTGAAAATGGTGGCCTTGAGGAGAGGCAACCGCCCGATACTGCCATAATATCCAAAATAAGTCGACTGAACTTGTTAAAAGTGTCTGCCAGTACAGACAGTTCAGGGAATGATCCTAGTTTGTAGCACCAACTTTCCACAAATCGCTGCACTAATGTAGTAATTCATCAGTGCACACAAGCGTCAACAACTATTTTTGGGGGGAAAATAATAAAGCCTTTTTTAGTTGCCGTGTGGTGCTGACAGAGTAGAATAGGTTCATTTCAAGTAGATTTCAAGTCTTCCCGTGGATGTAGAAGGTAACTTAGGCACACACGCTAAACAAAGCTTATAAACATCAAAAAGACCTCTCCAACCCGTCTGGCCAGCGTGGAGAGTGTAGGCCAAATCCTCTGACTGCTTCTGCTAATTATAAGGCTCTGGTAGTACAGAGAGGGTCGTGCTTCTGCAGTGGAGACTAAAAAAGACTTGTGATGATGATGATAGTCGTAGTACCACAAATGTGCTATAGGTATTATCGTGTCAGAATCATTTAGATCATGATGCACAATATTGTCACCACAACGTGTCTCCACGTAGGTAAATGGTGAAGTAGCAATGTCACGACCATCACGATCTTTTTGTCACCCTAATTAGTTAATTTACACAGGCCATCACTTGTAGTCACACTCGTTCAGTAAGTGCAAAAAATATTTTACACTAGAGCCACGTAAGTAAACAGACGGTGTCGTGTTCGTGTACCAGGAAATATGTAAATATAAATTGGTCACGGTTTATCTAAAAAGCGGGAGTGCCATGTGAATAACATTAAGGCAACATGATTAGACCTGTGTCATTGCAAATTATTAATATCAGGTTCCGTAAGCCTACCATAATAAAAATTGCCGCGGTCGATAAAATAAGATGACACATACAAGGCATACGCTTATATTTCAACTCTATAAAAAAAGTAAGCGGTTCCTTCCTACTCAATTCGTCGGAATCTTGATTTTTTAAATGTTTATTACCTCGTTACTCTGTCAGTCGCAAGAACCGATTTGTTTTTTTTTTATTTGTAATTGTATACATTCCAACTTCCAATTTAATTTTTATCAAAATCCGTTCAGCAGTTTGTTTTATGTCGTTTATTTTTACCCGACAGACCCACCTAGAAGGGTAAGTAAGTTTACCGATTTTGAAGTACCGGAATACCCCTGCGGCGGTGCCATTAGATTTGTATTTTACCCCGGAGTGTATATAATAACATAGGCTATGTAACATCAGCTATCATCAATATGGCTTGTGTAAACTGTCAAAAACGCAGTTGGGATTCTAATTTTTAAATAATGCTATTTTTTTTTTAATATATAAAACTCACTTACCTCCGCCACTTTTATAGCACAAGTACGGAAAGCGCCACACATTGCCAAGGCCCACTGAGTATCCAACACAGGCCAATACGAATTGAATTTTGTTAGCCCAGAATGGTCTACGAGGCTTCAGGTGCGGGTCTTCCTCGTCTTCCTCCTCTTCCTCACAGGTCTCGTGTGATGCTGTATCTTCATCTGGTGGCCTATAATAAAAAAACAAGTCAATTAATTAAAGTAATATAAAATAGATTCAAGCTCAGGTTACTTTATAACTCCACACGGGCAAGAAGGAAACATGATTGGGACTTTAGAACAAACTTACTGAATAGTTATTACGTAATTGTACCTGTCTTTTACCAGCATAATATTTTGACGAACTTGATTCACACACGAGTTTTGGAGTAACTTTTATGAGATTTTTATCTTTGTAGAACAAAAATATAGAGTTCTTTGGGATAACCCCTGCAAACGTCAAAGTAATTTTGAAGAAAACTTGTTTGGTTTACTGTAATCGTAAAACAATTATGATGCCCAATTTGTGATGTTAGGACTTAAGATTGCTGTTACTAAGAATCTGTAGTTTGTACCTTTGTAGTTTCTTTGGCCGAAAATACCAAAGAGATTTTTTATCAATGAAAATATTCTAGATTTTGTTACTACGTACAAGTATAAAAAAGTAATTACTAAGTAATAAGAAATCCTAATGGTCTACCTATTCGTTGCTATTCGGCTCTAAACATACTTAAAAAAATTGGCTAAGTGCGAGTCGGTCTCGTCCATGACGGGTTTATTTAGTTAGTTAGTTCCGTAGAAGCAAGCTTAGATTAGCCAAAAACTTCTATAATTTTTCGCCAGCAAAGATTACTTTGTTTTTCATAGCGTTTGTATGAATGACAAAGTTATTTTTGTGGTTTATGAAAAAGTGCTATTTTTCAAAAGCTACTAATTGACATGACGAATCTAAAAGCGTTCCGATTTTTGCCATTCGGCCAAGGAACCTAAAAAAATTATATGGTAGAACTCTAGTGTGTATCAATCGGATGTATTTGTCAGAAATTGATAGAGGGCGGTTAAATAATAGTAACAATTATAAGATTTTAGAATTTGTTGTCCTTCTGTCGTGCACGACCATATGTTTCGGTGATAAGCGGTAATAAGTGCACCTATTAAGGTTAATCCTCGTAACTTCGCTGTTTTTAAATATCGACTAAGAACTACGACTAACTTTAAATTTCTATTTATTAAAATCAATAAATAGAAAAAAAAAACGTTATACGTATATGACGTCACCTAAGGAAACCCGCGTAACAGCTAATAACATAATGTATATTTGCGACATTAAACAACATTTGCATTTATTATAATACTCGTATGAGTGAAATACTCGTAGTTCTGTTTTAAATCAGCTACAATAGCTATTAAGCTGATAATGCAATAACACACTCAAATTAGAGAGAGAGAGAAGAAATATTATTTATAATAATTTTATTTATTTATATATTTATTTGTCACTTTATACTTAATTTGGGGTAACTAGATGTAAGTACGTTTAATATTGACTAATCAACAAAAGATTTAAATGTCTCAGATAATGTGTTCGTAGATGATGTGTAGGTTTAAAATTAAATGACACTTTGTTGACACAAGCGATGAAATATTATACACGAGATAACGTCACTAAGAGGAGAAAATAATACAACTTTATCAAATATAACTTCAATATCTTATTACTTTGTAATACTTACCTATTTAAATTTTGAAATAAGAAGGTTGTTCACCAGTGATTACTTTCATCTCAAGTTTAAGCACGATTATAATGAAAATTCACTACTCACTGGCTGCATTTTTAGTGCATTTTATTTTGGCTTTTTAAACTAGCAATGTACGATTATGTTTGTTCGGTTCAAATAAGTTACAATGTTTTACTTTTGTATACCTTATGTCGCCGGATTATCAGAATGTACCAGCTGCTTCTCTTTCCACGCAGTCCGTTAAAGCCGGCCAAGGGAGCAGGTGAAAGTCTAAGGAATTAAGTATATCAATAGACGATGCGGCCGACATCCCTTTTTATTAGGGTTTCGTACCCAAAGGGTTAAACCGGACCCTATTCACGAGACTTCGATGTCCGTCGGTCTGTCTTTCTATCTGTCACCAGGCTGTATCTCAAAAACCGTGATAGCTAGACAGTTAAAATGTTCACAGATTGTGTACATATTTCTGTTACCGCTACAACAAATAATACTAAAACAGAATAAAAAAAATATTTAAGGAGGGCTCCGATATAACAAACGTGATTTTATTGCCGTTTTTTTCTCAATGTTCTAATGTTGTTTAGATAATGGTACGGAACCCTACGTGCGCAAGTCCGACTCGACTTGGCTGATTTTTTAAAAATTCATTTGGAACTGTCTAACCATTAAGGGTTAATTTGTATGCATCTCTATGTAATACTTTGAATAAATTTCCGTGTATAATTTAGAAAAGCACTCAGGCATCGATGGATTTACTTATGTGTGATTCGGGTTTGCGTCGGCCCAAATTCGTTCGTTGTCGTGCGTTCGTCCATCGAGCCTTTTTTGCTGGCCGCTGCAGTAATGTACTACTTTTGAATGGTTTTAGATCTCGGTACGCAATTTTGCAATTTATAAAAAATACCGTGGTTACAATTATGTTATAATAGAAGGAAAGGGCATCGTTAATTGTCATTTCTAATTTAAATGCACTTCCTGGTTCTTATCATGAAAGATTTTAACCCTGAAATATTCCATCTCCTTATAGCTACGCATGTTATATGATAACCTTGATAAAACAAGATGTTTGGTTTAAAGATGGATGACCCACAATGACGGTAGATTACCTTTACATGACGTCATAGAGCTAAAAGGCTTTTCCTCTGCGGCATATCAAGACGAGATGATAGGATATGGTAATTACTTTTTACGACGTCCATGTGATTACCTGTCCATTCCGTTACAAGGTAACGAGTGTTTGATATTAATTAATTTCGTTTTAGCTGTGCCCGCGACTTCGTCCGCGTAGTAGAAAGTGTCAACAAATAATAAGAACGAAAGAAAAAAAACAACGGGTACCGGCAGAAGTGAAATCTTGAATATTAACGTTGTAACAGACAGTTTTTCGATCAGGTCACGTGTCCGTCTTATGATTTTTCAATCTGACGAAGCTGTCGGTCACGTGACATGTCGCGAGTTTAATATTTTTTCCCCAAACACAAAAAGTGTACAGCTCCGCTAAAGAAGTTTACACTTCAAAAACCGGCCAAATGCCTGTTGGTTCACACGCAGTGTAGGGTTTCGTAGTTGCATGCACGTCATTTTATAGGTTGGTCGATTATAAATATTTGATTTGAGAACCCATTGCCCAACTCAACCCATGGCAAATTACAGCTATCTAGTATACTCTGATTTGA
The DNA here is from genome assembly GCA_963082605.1 of Rhodophaea formosa. Taxonomy (NCBI): domain Eukaryota; kingdom Metazoa; phylum Arthropoda; class Insecta; order Lepidoptera; family Pyralidae; genus Rhodophaea; species Rhodophaea formosa. The sequence goes on from OY720209.1 coordinate 12,095,194, forward strand.
ACCGCGGACAGATAGACATGGCGAAAGTATAAGGGTTTTTTTTTACTATGGAACTCTAGTTGAAGAAGTCTACCATAAAATTATTTATGTTTGTCATTTTTTCTTTGATTCTGTTAGGGAATGACACATTTTTTCGTTACGGAGAGACATATCACTGATTTGTATTCCTTTTACCGCTAGCAGTGGAAAAGAAAAACAAAATTAAATAATTATCAAAAAGAAAAACAAAATTAAATAAAAGGGGATCCCAATACAAGAAACAAACAGTCCTATTACGAATCCAGCGACAAACATTCCAATGATATATTTTTACTTTTAATGTCATGCACACTAGAAAAATGTATTGACCACGAGTAAGTCCCGCTCAACTTCGAGAATTGCAGCAACTCTATGCAATGTTGTAGGATCGAAATCCATCGTGCGCTAATACAACTCGCTCTGCTACATTTCCAAATAACTATCGTCATTTATGCAGTTTTAACCGAGCAGCTAGGATTGCTTGTATGTGTCTCAAAGGATTGGTACAGTCAAGAATATTATTTCAAGCATCAGGTGGGAGATCTAATCAGGTTGAGGTTGGATTAAAATTTTATATTATACCATCTTCCGAAAAAATATCAATTATATCTTTGTTTTCTTTAAACTGATTTATTTCAAAAGGCAAGGAACAAGAGTTTCTATGTCGATATTGACTGGCGTATAAGGGGATGCATGAATTTTCCGAAAAACATGGCAAACTCATATGTATCGGCGATTCTTTTATAGATTGTAGAGACCGCTAAGAAAAGCCTTCGCCCAACGCCGTACTCCTGGTGCGCGAAAGTATGGAAATTTTAACAGTTTGATCGAAAAAACTACCTTGAGGTGGCCTTTTTCTTTGTGGTATGTTCTTATAAAATGGACTGAATTCTGTTGTTCTTCTTTTCGAGTCGATATGGTTATATTCGTGTAAAAAATCTGTTGTGTAATATTAACTACTTGCTATCTGGGACAAGCTCCGTGGCGCAGCGGTCATAAAGCGGCCTGCGTCACGATTGTCCCGGGTTAAATCTCCAGTCAGTTAAAGATGAAAAATGTTCTCTTTCAGATTGACTTGAAGTCTTCGATGTTTATCTATGTAACTATTTGTAATAAAATATAGTATCACTGATTTAGTATCCGATAACACAAGTCTCGAACTAACTTTGAGGGTAGATCAATCTGTGTATTTGTCCGCATATATTTATTTATTGTTATTATTACTTACGTGTAGTTATTGAATAATAGTTTGCCGAGACATGTCAACTATTTCCAAATTTTACAAAGGCACAGTTTGTGGTTGTTTTGCTTTCCGGGCATGTACCAAAGAAACTAAAGATTTTACAGGTAAAATGTAATATAATAAGTGTAATTTGATCTCTCTCAGTATTTTAATAGTAGACAATCAGACTCTCAAATTCATTTTTCGATGATGGGTTGGGTGGAATGGGATGACGGTTGAGTGGTTAACATACAAGCGTTGCAAACACATGTCAAATTGATTTGATCTAAATGAAGTCTATCGAGCCCTCAGCCTACATAGAATTTTCCTCGTCAGTCTAAAAGACCCATATTAAAGAGTCTTTTTCTCTACTATTCAAAAACCTAGAGAGATGAAATTACACTCATTTGAAACCTTACAGAGTCTTCTATCTTTTGTGTTATTACAACTTGCTGTAGAATCATTAGTTTATTCGGTACAGACACGAAAAACTAAATTACCGCAAATTTTGCACTTTTAATAATAAAAGCACTTTTTATAAAAAAATTACATACTTTGACAAGCTATAACTATGCATCACATAAAGCTCAAATTAGCAGGAGTAGCACAAGGTTCAGAAAGTTACAAACTTGGGGGTAAGCTATTCTTGGGGGTCTGTACAACATACAAAAAAATCGCCGGTACATGAGCGTTTGCAATGTTTGCATTATCTTTTTGTGTCGATATATTGATTGGCCTATTAATCGAAGCGTATGCTTTGTAAACCGATAGTGACCAAATTCAAATATAACAAGTTAATGACAGGTACCTACTAACTCGGAATGATAAAAATTCTGTTTGTTTGAAATTGCTATCGTGAGAATACCCTAATCAATAGACATGATGACTGGGTCTTCAGATTTATAAAAATGTTTCATATTATATTAAAATCTGTTTAAAAAGGCTATAAAAGTAATACATTTTCAATTTGATATCGATTCTTTTGCCACGCTAAATGACCTTTAAAAGTTGATTGTGCAAGTCCATTTTAAAAGTATGAAAAAAGTAAAAATAAATATTTCCATATATATTTTTATTATTAGACCATTTCAAAAAAACGCAATATTTACACTAGGCACACTAGCGACGCCAATAATTTATTCCTAATACTTTACAAATAGAAAGAAATTCAAGAAAGTAAATGATATAAGCCTTAGTAAATAACCTGAAGTATTTTTGGAATCATGTTTTAATATTATTAGACCTGATGTACCTGATTGGCGCTTATGCCATTCATACCAATTTTCATTAGTATTTCACGAGCATCACTTCAGAAATTCGACCTGTAGAAGAACAGCCACACAGCGGAATTTCGAGCTGGCTCGGTCAATAGTCTTATTGCTACTATTAAATGTTACTTCAAATAATGCCGGTCGATTTGAAATAAAGTAATAATATTAAGAATATCTAATCTTTCACTGAACTTCTGTTTTCGTTTAAGTTTCTAACTTATCGCACAAATAAATAAACATTTGGAGAATAAGGTAGTAATCCGTAGCTGTCAAAGCGTAAGTATTAAACGTATTTTAAAATCATTATCAAGTAGGTGGCGATAAGAACGGCCGCACGATCAATCGTGGTATCCGTGTCGTATGCGAGATATGTGAGAACAGATAGCGTTGCAGCCTTATCACTCCTGCCTTGAAGGTCATGAGCCAACAACTGGCTGTAATCCCAAGTAATATAGGATTTTCAGGCTGTCTCCGAAATCCTTAACCTGTCATTGGCTACTCACCTTAATCTATACCTAATCTATAATATCCATACTAACATCATCCTACCGAAACATTTTCATCTAAAGTAACGCCATGAAGAGTACATATTGCATGCACTGTAATAAAAGTCTCAGATCTTTTGGGGTGCCAAGTTCCTCACTCCCTAACCAAACTCAGTCTTACTCTCATTTTAGCGTAAATTGCATTCTTTTTGAATCCTAGTCTTAAGTTCTCTACAAACTCTCTCAAAATGTTTGGCCTGATCGTTTCGTGAGACTGATGTATTGTGTTTTTTAATTCATTGGAATCCTTTTAAATATAGACTATACCCATGATTGAAAGTAATTTAAGACTACTATCGATAAAATAAAATTACACATTTTTCAAATTTAAGAAAAACTCAATAACTACCTCAAACGACTTAAAAGAGTCTATTACTTTAAATAAAAACCAAAAATTTAAACATGACTGAATTTCTAAAAACACCGAAAAATTTATTCATTGAAACAGTATTAAATCAATCGGTCGGTGAAATTTACGCAAAGCAAGTGACTTTAGACCGCTACACAACCAGCGATATAATGTTGACGAAAGAAATGTTTTTACGTGTAATTTTTTTTGCGTATGCTAACGAATTCGATTCCACCCTGTATACTCCTATGGGCTATCCTATGAACTGAAATTTACTGGATAACTCAGTGTTAATTTTTTGTCAAAAGGTTTTAGAGTAACGGAGCTGCCAATCCACACATTATGACTAGTGTTAGGGTTATAGAGAGTATTAAAACTGGGACTTACACAGAATGCTATAAGTCGGCGTTAGAGAGTGTAAGGTTAGGGATGTGTGGAGAGTTCAACCCCGAATCGTTCTTATCTGGTTGCAGTGGTACGGCTTAATAGCCGCGGTCTAGCCACCCGCGGTGAAGCCAAGAGAAACCGGATGGAATGCACCTGACTAACTAACTACCTCGTGCCTGACGTAGAGAAAGAAGACCTCTTTAAAAAATATCGGAAGGGGGCCGGTCCCTTTCAGATTCCCGGCTATAGATGAAAGGGGTGAACTCTCCCTACACTCACAATCGTAGTAGGGTTCGCGGGGGAAGAGGAATGTCGGTGATAAGGTGTGCCACTCTCCCTGTACTCTGCGGCCGACAAGTGGTGGGCTGACAGAGGCCCACCACTAGTCGGCCTTTGGTAGAGCAAAGGCCAAACTGAGGACTGATTGTGCGGTATTCCATCGTTCGACAGAGGTCGCTGATGTCAGTGAAAACATTTTCCAGTTAGAGCCAGAGGACTGGCAGAGGACCATATCGACCCCTGTCAAAGACAATGCGTGGCTGCTAGAGCAGCCGCCGTACCGGGGCGTTTTACACGCCCCCGGTCAAAGCGGTTTACCGATGACACTGCGGAGTTTTTAGTGGCAACACCACATAACCTTTCTGGCTTCCCGTAGTTGGTACGATATCTGAAGGGAAATTAATATATCAGACAAATCAAGTGTGATTTGTCTGATCAGCTCAATTAGTGAATTGAGCTCGCCTAAAGTAAGTTCGAGGCTGGTGTTATGGGATACAAACTACATGATACAGTATTTTACAAAACATATTGAGATAAACATCCAAGATCCAGATCAATCTCAAAAATATATTGTTGCACTGAGTAGAAAGTAAGTTATTACTGCACGAACGCCAGCAAGGGCTCTAAAAAGCACGAGTGCAATATAACGTACTTAATGCGAGGTGCATAATGCTTTTCTTTCAACTGTATATATTTCCGCTTTTTTTTTTGTTATGGCCAGTATTTTTTTCGTAGGCCAAGCTATACACACTTCACACGCTAGCTTTATAACTTCACTAGCTGTTACCCGTGGCTTCGCCCGCGTGATATATAACCTATGGCCTTCTCAGTACCCTGACCTATGTGTATGCAAATTTCCTGATGATTGGTTCACTAGATACGGCGTGAAAGCGTAACAAACAAACAAACTCACTTTCGCATTTATAATATTAATTAGGATACGGCCGTCAGGTTGGACAACCTTTTTGTGACATATGTGTGAAACCTACGGTCCAGCGAAAAAAAAACAGTGCAGTAAAGGATTTCTATACATTATTTCTGCTCTAGTGCAGTAAAGTTCCGTTATGTGCTGCATATTTAGTGCAGAATTGCAGTGTAGTTGGAAGAAATGATAATTTTCTATCGTGGTCTAGCATGATGACCACTAGGTTAAAGAGGCTATAAATCTAGTTTTATTATGTTTATTTTATGTGTTTGTACAATAAAGATTTTAAACAAACAAACATAACGCGGACAAAAGTGTGAAAAAATCTTTTTACCCCAATGGGTGGGTCCCCAGAAGGAAGCTTATGTTTATCGCGTATGTATGTTCCATTGTTAACTATACCTGTATCTTTATGTAGCCTAAACGGCTTGACCGATTTTGGAGTACTAGGTGTCATTAGATCCGTATTCTTTCCCGGAGTGTCATAGGCTATGTACAGTCAGCAAAAAAAAAAAAAACAATGTGCCTACAATGGTAACTTAAGAAAATCTGTATGTCTATAAAAAGACACTAACAGAGCAATATTTGAGTTCCCAGCATTAGTCAAAAGAAAAGTTGTACAAATCGACGGTCTAAATCACCTTATAAAGGGTCTTAAAAGACCAATATTTCACCGTTTACAGTGGCGTTCTACTGTCGGCTGGTCAAACTCGCAAGAAAATATAAATAATAATGTTATTTTCCATTCACCTAGAATCATAGATTGAAAAAAAAATGTCCTAGAATCGTAAAATTTGGCAACTACCAACGAGATCTTATAGCACACACAACCAAAAGAAAAATTCTGAAAACCGTATATTTTTTATGAATTAAATAAACTACCAAGTGCAAGTCGGTATTGCCCACAAAGAGTTCCGTACAACAAACAATATTTAAATACTTAAAACGCACAACTACAGACACGTTTTTAGGGTTCCGTAGTAAACTAGGAACCCTTATAGTTTCGCCATGTCTGTCTGTCTGTACGCAGAGACTATAAGTACTAGAAAGCTGAAATTTGGTATGGGTATGTATATCAATCATGTCAAAAAAGAGGTAGAAGAAAATCTTGAAAAAAAATTTTTTTTAGGGTAGCTCCCATACAAGTAAAGAGGGAGTAATTTTTTTTTCTATACAAACCCATCGTGTTGCGTATTGATAGATAGGTCTTTAAAAAATATTGTGAGGTTGAGAACACCATTTTTCGATTTAGGGATCCGTTTCCGAAATTTTTGTTAGAGGTAAGTGTCCCCCTCTATCAACCGGTTATATATGAATACGTGAAAAAAATTACAGCAGTAGTATATATACTGAAGTTGAAAGGAAAACTATCAGAGCTGAGTACTAAATACAAACTTAAAAGTTATAGGCAACCAACTTATAAAATGTACTCGAAAATGTAATATTTCATACATTTTCATTGTTACATGTTTTTGGTCGTTAAACTGTGATGTGCGAGTGTGAACAGTGTGAACTCAAAGTTGTCATTCGCAACTACGGAACCCTACACTGCGCGCGGCCCGACACGCACTTGGCCAGTTTTTTGTTTATATATTTTTAATGTTGTTATTATAGGCAATATATTTTTTTACATATTATGTAAAAAATAGTTTCTACCTATTACGGTTCACTAGATACGAGTACAGACCTGATACAGACAGACGGACGGAAGGAGAGCGGAGGCCTAACAATAATCACATTTGGTTGTTTTATCTTTACTTCGGTTGATAAGCAATTTTTATATCATGATAATGCAATTGTCACGATATAAAAATGAAACTGGCCAAGTGCGAAACGGATTTATAGACACACACACACACACACTAAGGTACCACCTAACAATAATCAACTACAACATTCACGTTTTTTGTATGAGGACCCTGATAAATAAAATGACGAGCTCCGTGGCGCAGCGGTCATCACGCCTGCCTGCGACACGGATGGTCCCGGGTTCGATCCCCGGTCAGGTCAAGATGGAAAACGATCTTTTTCAGATTGACCTGGGTCTTGGATGTTTATCTATATATGTATTTGTTATAAAATATAGTATCGTTGAGTTAGTATCCCATAACACAAGTCTTTCATTAGAACTTACTTTGGGGCTAGCTCAATCTGTGTGATTTGTCCGTATATATTTATATATATTTTATTTATATTTAAATAAATAAAATAAATATATACGGACAAATTACGCAGATTGAGCTAGCCTCAAACTAAGTTCGAGACTTGTGTTATGGGATGGATATTTATACATATAGATAAACTTCCAAAACCCAGGTCAATCTGAAAAAGATCATTTTCCATCTTGACCTGACCGGGGATCGAACCCGGGACCAGCCGTGTCGCAGGCAGGCGTGTTGACCGGTGCGCCACGGAGCTCGTCACTATGTAATGATATATGTGATGTAATACACATGAATAAATAAATAGATTCATTTGGAGACAAATCATACACACCCAAAAGCCTCTTTTGTGAGGTTAATTCTTGCATAGTGAAGACACAATTGTTTTTAATTAACTGTGACGTTCGTTTTATTTTCTTATCAGACTGACCCACCCTGAAGGACTGAAATGTTTCTTACGCGTATGTATGTAAGATGTTCATTTTCACTTGCTGTAGCCTAAACGGCTTGACCGATTTTGAAGTGTGAGGTGTCATTATATTCGTATTCTCATATGTAACAGATATTTATTTTTTAAAGAGTGTTCTTTGTTAGTGTGACAAAAGACTGAAAATAGATAAGATTTTACTCTATGGGCTAGATATTTAAATAGCCCTTTGCCTTCCGTGCATAAAGAGGAAAAATACCAACAAATCTTAATTAGATATCTATACATTTACGTATCAGTATTAAAATAACTGCATATTTGACGTATATTGAATCTAGAAAGAAATCACAAAGTAAAATGTTTTTTAATCTTAGTTTTATTTAAATATTTAATGTTATAGCGGCGACAGATATACACATTTTGTAAAAAAATCTTAAGTGTGTTAGATGGATTGCCAGCGGAGCCTCAGTAATATGTTGCCGTTGCACCCTTTGGGTACGGAATCCTTAAAGAGGATTGACGAAAGCATCTGATTTGGTTGCCACAACTTGCTTACCGATAGTAAGGTATGGCGTTAGGATTTATATTAATTACTAACAGCCCTCCTCGGCTGCGCCTGTGCATGAATTATACCTATAAACCTTCCTCATGCATTACTCTATCTATTGGTAAAAACCGCATGAACATCCAGGCAGGCAGCATGAGTTTATCGCGAACAGATAGACAGACAGACGCGAAGGAGGACTTTGTTTTACAATATGTAGTAATAGTAATATGTAGTAATGATATGGTTATGGTTATACAATGATCATGACTTATGAGCGAAGCGAGCGACGACATTGCATGCGATATCGGATTACATGACTATCCCGTCTGGGTAAGAGAAGGTTCAATAGATACAGGTTATACATACAGTGACATATGAGCAAGCCAGCGTAATGATCATGCAAGAACCTAACTGTGACGGTGTCTGACTATGTTTACTGTGGATGTCAGAAGGCAGGATATCATTATAACGTGGTCATCACTATTATTTGTCTTATAATTAAAGGATATAGTGTTTTTCAGTTTCGTGTGGTCAATGACAGTTAATTGAACGAGAATTGCAAGAAATCATATGATGATGCCATGCCCATTACATAAATTGATAGTATTAATTAAAATGAATGAATACTATAGTTATATTTTGAGTTTCCTAATTGTTTAGCTTTATTGAGTAAGTCAACAGAATTCTCCTTTAGGTGTTGATTCGAGAGCAAATTTGGGCATCATTATCATCATCATCATTTCGTGTAGGTGACACGGTCAGTCGACTATGCACACCCTGGTGTCAGTCAGAGTTCTTCGGAACAATTTTAGGCATAAATGGCCTATTAAGTATCTCTTGATTGCGATGACTTAGAAGTTTGATCATTTTACAGCTTCAAGGTTCGGCAATCTTATGAGTATATGAGATTTATTTCAAATTAATACCTATGGTACGTGTTTCTAAGAAACATGGTCTTGACAGACAAATTGTACAATTTTTCACAATTGTTTCTTTCCTTTGAGTTACGAGTAGCTATTTTTTTTATTTAACCTATTTTATCCCACTGCTGGGCAAAGGTCTCCCACATTAGTATTAGAACTACTACTGATAATATTCAATTACTTTCATTAATTTAAAACTTTTTGATTCACTTAGTATTTTTTTCTTATTAACTGACTTGAAAATATAAACTCGTATTAAAAAGAAGAATTGAGGTGGAAATCTCTTTAAATACAATTTTAAACGTTAAAGTACATAATGAACTGCTCTTGGCTACCTGCATCCTTTATCTCCCAGGGAATTCAACTGGTAAATTAATTGTTTCCTTTTTCATCCTACAATCATGGATCTAGCAATAATATGGACCGGGCGAAGTCTCTTCAGGTCAATTTTATACGTTACATGTGTGCAAGATAGTATAGTATATAAGCATAGTTTGAATTTCGAACAGGGGAAAATTTAAGGAAAAATTGCATTCATAATTAATTACAATGTGCGCGTGAACTTGTGTCGCGACGAATGCATTTGTATTTGCGTCACTGTGACGTTTCTTAGGGGCCCATCCTGATTATTCTTAGATTCATGCCAACAATATAGTAAAGGAAGTAGAGTCCAGCACGCCGAGCGCTCTATCTCAGCGCTTTATTATGCCATATCGTGATTTATTGAATTTGCTGTGATTTATCATTGATAATATTCTTTTCCCAAATATATACCTATTTTAGATAACTGATGCACTTACTTATCGATTTTGCTGCGGTGTACGGATGATGATTTTCATTGTTTACTCACGAATAAGTAATTGTTTACATTTTTTTTGCCTATCGGTTTCAGTCTATAGCAATAGTAGTCAGATAATAATAATAAAAGTAGTTAAGATTGCCGTTGGATTGTTTTTTCATGCATTTTGAGTGCTTTCTATGTCGATTCGGGCGAATTACCTATATTTATTTGTGCCAGAACGCTACCAAAGTATTATTTGTTGAATATATTTTGATAGCAACAAATAAAATTAGAATAGATATTTCAATAAAGATAATCAAGTTTACTGCATATACCTAAATTTATTAGTAAACTAATTTTTCTTGGTTTTTTAATATTACTTCTTAGCTTAAACATAGGTAGATTTTAATTTCCTATGTCAAGCTAAGGGCGTCTGACAAAGCATAACGATTGCAAACAATTATGACAGCTGGGACCCACTCATGGCTTATCGTGCCTTGCGAAGCAAAAGTAAGTAAAGTGCCATGAACATGATGAATAATTATAAAAGTCTCATCAAGGTAAGAAACTTTAAGCACTATGACATGGTATTTCAGGAAGCATAAATGTTTGCAGGGATAAATTCTGTTCACTTTGCCTAATAACACTAATCAAAATAAAAAAGAAAAACTTCGTTTGATAGTTCAATTAAAACTTAACTTTTTTTCAATCCTTGCAAGTTTAAACTACATATTCTTACTTTAAATTGCATTAGTTCTTAAAAATATAAGATAAAGAATTGAGCAAGAAGTAAGTAAACAATTGTTACTGAGTTATGATTCCTTTATTACTATAAGATTCTTCAAAAAATATAAAGCTAGACAGAATAACAATACAGTTTATCCCAGCACTATTTATAAGTATAGACTTAAGTAAACTACACAAATACTTCGTAAGAAATTACAATCTATGTGTCATAGAACTGTGTATACGGCGGCGCTGGGCATAATGTTAGATAACCTAAGGTTGACTTATGCAATCTTGCTCCATCTGGGCTCTCATAATACACGCTGGTTCTGAACACTGGCTATAATTAATCTTGCTGTCAGAATCCCTAATAAAGCAAAGAATTGCAAGAAAAAAGTAAAAAAATAGAAATTAGACTTGATCAGTTTTATATTTGAGGTCCAGTGGTATTGCCTGATTTTTGACTGAATCAGCCTTTAAAAGTCGTAAATAATTTCACTATATTGTTATTACGTCATATCAACTAACCCAACAGTAAAAAAGTAGCTTAAACAGTAAGAAACCCGAAGCATTCCTTCTTCTAGCCAAATTAAAATGGCCTGAATGCAAGGATTAAAAAGGTCGAACCAAGTTGAACATAATATGTACTGATTTCTTATAAACACGTATATGTATTTACTTTGGATGAAATAAAGGAAAAGGCAGGGATTGCAGCCTATAAGGATACCTATCAAGACAATGGCTGAGAACCGAGAGTCATGGAGAGTACTCCACCGGCAAGAACACAGATGATATGATAGAGACAGATGTATTAACTACAGGTGAAGTGATATATATTTAAAGTATATTTATCCTAAATAGTCACTTATCCAAACAATCTTAATTTTGTACTAACTCACTGATTGAAACGAAATGCATTACAACTGAATTTAAATATGTTAATATGTAACAAATGTTGTCTAACATATTAGTGTTTACAATTTTTTGAAGTTAGGTTATAAATAATATACCTATATATAAATTAGATTAATTGATGAATAACATGCACTAGAGGATTCATAACTGATCACTGCAAATATGGTTGTGTACTTTTATATTATTGTGTATTTTTATCCGCAACAGAGACAGGACATGGAAACACAGTTGACAGTTAAGTCAATTGAATAATGGCGAGGCACAGTTAGAGGATGTAGGAACGTCGAGATACTCACGTAGGAGGACGCACTAGATGGAACAATTCCGTAGGTGATGTTGGTACTCGTTTGATAACCATTTTGCGACCATCCGTGCACCCCATTCCGATGGAAGCCAGGGATCGTACAGACGGAGCTCCATAGTGATTGGTCCCACTTTCAGAGCCTTCAGGAAAGGCATTCACTTCTTGTCGATCGTAAGGCCGGAGACATCTCGCTGAGGCTGCACCAGAAGTGTCTCTTACATCGTGGATTCTGTGTGTATCTGTGAAGCTCTTCACTTTTCGCATTTGCCCAGAGGGCGTAACAATCGGCGTTGGGGCGTGCAGTCCGAGAAGCTTTGAGTTGTCTTCATCCTGGCTATCATACTGGTCCACGTGGATTGCCACGCTGGGCGCGGCGGCTTCCGCCGAGACTTCGGCTTTACTCATACTATCACGTCACAGGGTCATGACGCGCTGAAATATGTCGCGTGCGTCGCTGGCGACGCGCGACTGTGAATAACAAACGGAGGCGAACGAGTTACGCCTGTTTAGTTGGCCGAACGACTAGTTCGTCAATCGTAGCAATTGGTAAACAAAGTGCGGTCCCAGTGGTGGGGAGAGGGCGAGCCTAAAGTGGGGAGCTGCGCATGCGCAATGACTGCCGCTGCCGAGTTATGTAGAGTTGCGCTCGCTCAGTTTCAGGGTTATATACCGGAATTAATTTCATACGGACAGTTAGATTTTGTGTAATGTATGATTTTTGTATTAATTGAATATGCTCTGAAACGACTGGACTGATTTCAAATAATAAATAATTCAATAAATATATACGGACAAATCACACAGAAAAAAGTTCTTACACACAGAGATAGCTAATTTATCTGCGGGTAACATAGGCTATAATGAACGCAAAGACGAATTCGCGGGAAAATTGCTTAATAAGACTAAAGACTAATTAGTTTAACCTGTAGAATATATTAGTCAGCTGTCAGAAAATGCTCGGTACTATTTTCAAAACAGTAACGAATATTTAGTAACTTCCATGGAAATATTTTAGTGGTGACGCGTTTTATACAATACTAGCTGTTTCCCGCGACTTTGTTTGCATGGGATTAGGTTTCATAATTTTTTTTTCCAATTAGCCTATGTCCTTTCTCAGGCTCTAGATTATCGTGTACCAAATTTTATTTAAATCGGTTCAGTAGTTTTTGCGTGAAAGCGTTAACTTTAGCATTTATTATATTAATAGGGATGTTAATAAAACCCTGTCCGATCCTTAAAGGGGGTGACCAGTCAATATGAACAACTTTTCCTATGGTTCTGTGCTGGAATTTCTAAAAACACTTTTGCATGGGAAAGACAATTATTTTTCAAATTTCCGGCATTGACGGGGTCAGTAAAAGTTAAAGTGTAAAATAATCGGAGTCTAGGGAAGTCTTAAAAGACATGGGGGATTTTATTATTCAAATAGGATGGTGAAGGATTTTTGTTAAACTGTGTACCTGTAGTTTTCTTTTTAAAGAGTAATTCCACTTTGAATAAGATTTTTAGGGTTCTGCCCGTCTGTCTTTCCGCGGTTTAAGTAGTACCCCGTTCTTCTCTTCTTTTCGTGTCGGTGGCAAACCATTATTTTTTTTAATTATATTTTTTGCTCCTAGAACACACCTACTTGGACGGCCTTAGTTTTAGCTGTCATCAGGTCATCCAATTAATACAGGAGCTGGAGCACAAAGAGCAAGACAACAAGAGAGACATTGTTTGGTCCGCATTCGCACAACTCATCAAAGTTGTTTGTAAACCTTCAAGACAGGTTTTCCTTGCCCCGGCTGACCTGAGTCCGAAGTATATTAAAGGACTTCCTGCCACGTCTGCCACGGCCGTTCACGCCCAGGTGGGAGCTCTTCAAAAAGTGGTACAAATGGGGAAGGAACATTCCATTTGCTGCGCCAAAGAGTGCACCTTGCCCGTTGAACATTGGAGGCCAATTGAAACTTCGTCGACTCCTTAGAGCATAAGAGTTGTGTAAGGGCTGGCAGGCGTTAATAGTACCAAAAAGCTGTTATTTGGCAGGGGTGGTAAACCACGCCTATAAAGTATTATATAAAATTGAAAAAATATTTTCTTAGCTTTCCTCCCATATATGTCAAGTGGGAATCACTTAGGTATTTGTCTCATTAACTACTTCATGTGCCTTGTTGGCTTTTAAAAAAAATTGATTGATGTTGACACCATTATTGATTGATTATATATTATATTATTAAATTCAGTGTTAATCAATTATTATGTACCAATACATTTTCCTAAAACTAATTAAAAACTAAAACTTAACTAAAAAATAAAAATTAAAACTATTAAATAAAAACCTAACTAGATACATATAAAACAAAGCTATAAATAAAAAATGTCCCGCATGTCGTTGTCACACGAAAGGGTATCCAGAATGCTGGCAGCATTGCCACGTTGAATGGCAATGCTTATCCGTTTTATTCTTATTAAATATTGATTGATTTTTCGGTTTGAGGATCCATTTCAGAAATATCAAACCTCAAATTGCTAATTTTTGTTGGAGTCAAGTTTCCCCACCCTTCATGCTAAATCGTTGTGTATGGATATGTGAAACATTCAGGGCATAAGCATATATAACATATATAAATACAATGAAATCATAGGTCAGTAGAGTTCAGAAATCGAAGAGTTATAGTCGACCCATGTTCTGTATGACCTAGTGACCTATGTTTAGGAAATGATTCTAATGGTAGGTAATTGCAATCTGTTCAAGCTTTTAGTCAACAAAAATATATAAATAAAAGGTTTGTGCTAAGTCTCGTTTATGTACACAATAAAGCTTTTAGAAATTATATCATTGAAACTAACGTGAGATAAATACATCATATTTAAAAACTGGTCACTCACGTGCTACTTTGTCGGGATTGCCGACTATAGTTTCGGACTCATCAGGAGTCCATTTTTCCATTTTTTTAGAAGGTATCGTGTCAAAAAAACTCATACATATTAGGTTGGGGAAAAAGTCTGTCGTATTTTGTATGAAGATTTTATCCGTCCATACAAAAGAGCTGTAAACGTAAACATCAAATTTTCAGTCAGAAAACGCTTGAACCCGCTTTGTGCAATTCCTGGGACTGCAGTAGGTATTTCGTTTTCGAATCGTATGAGGTACATCAGAAACACAATCTGGTTTTTGTAGGTAAGTAGTTTAATATCGTCCGGAATGCTTGTTGTGTGCGACTAGCCCTTAACCGGGTTTTTTTGTTAAAAATAAACATACTCACAAAATTTAGGAGGCGACGAGGGCCGGTTAAGAGCTTGTAGAGGAGAAAATTTGGACAGATAGACATATGAAAGTGTTTTTGCCCAAGTTATGCAAAATTTCAGCTGAATTGGTTGAGGGATAACTGATATAAAATTGAGTTGCAAGATTTGAGCTGAACGAACATAAAACAGAAACATTGCAAGTTAAAGCTTGTTTAAAGAACTAAGGTTGTATGTTTTCTTTTCTTTAAGACGATTTTATCTCACGGTATTTCTTACTGTTTCATATGATTTTTGACACTTACCTACCTACAAACATAGATTAAAAAGAAGTTATGCGTATTTCTATGCTTAGAAATTATTACCTATTTACAAATAGTTTTCTTTATATATAATCTCCACTCGCGTTAATTAAGTACTTTTTTCAGTGACTTGTGTACTCTATTCCTCTTTCTTACATTTAATTTTGACTGTACGTAAACCGTCACGAATAAACAACACTATAATTACTAACTGATTCGAATATTACAATTATACTATTAGGTTAACGTAAAAAACTATTAGGTTAGGTTAGGTTATATATATATATATATATATAACCTAACCTAATAGTTTTTTAAAATATATTTCTAAATATTTATTTTTAGGGTTCCCTAGTAAACTAGGAACCCTTATAGTTTCGCCATGTCTGTCTGTCTGTCTGCCTGTCCGTCCGCGGTTTTACTCAGAGACTATAAGTACTAGAAAGCTGTAATTTGGTATGAGTGTGTATATTAATCATGGCAAAAAAGTCGTAGAAAAAATCTTGAAAAAAAAATTTTTTTTTTGGTTAGCTCCCATACAAGTAACGTGGGGGAGTATTTTTTTTTCTCTATTTACCCATCGTGTGGGGTATCGTTAAAAAGGTCTTTAAAAATATTGTGAGGTTGAGAACACCATTTTTCGATTTAGGGATCCGTTTCCAAAATATTTGGTTTTAAAGTGCAAAATTTTGTTAGAGGTACGTGTCCCCCCCCCTCTATCTGCTAAACGGTTATATATGGATACGTGAAAAAAATTACAGTAGTAGTATATATACTGAAGTTGAAAGGAAAACTATCAGAGCTGGGTACTAAGTGCAAACTAAAAAGTTATAGGCAACCAACTTATAAAATGTACTGGAAAATGTAAAATTTCATACAATCTTCATTGTTAGATGTTTTGGTCGTTAAACTGTGACGTAAGAGTTCGAACTCAAAGTTGTCATTCGCAACTACGGAACCCTACACTGCGCGTGGCCCGACACGCACTTAGCCGCTTTTTTATATGTTTAAATATTTAAAAATGTATTAAATATGTCTATAAATATATAAAGAAGATAGTTATGATAATGCACTCTGATTTCTACTCACCGTACTAAAAAATATTTGTTCTTGATCGAATATAATTTTGGAGCCATTTGAAATAGATGAAGATCAGGATCTAGTAGGCACCGTTGACTGTTGACCACACCTCCTGACAGCTTACCGTTTAGTGTTAATATTTCCTTATTTGTGGTGACTTTTATCGGTCTCGCCGTGCCCACTCTATAAATCGTTAAATTACGTTTCGTTACCTCTTCATTATCATTTCCGTACTAAGTGAAGTTATTACATGACGTCACATACCATTGAAATTATACAATATAGCAGTGTGACAAATATATGTATGTAACGTGCGAATGATGTTTGTGCATCTCAATTTAATTGTTTTGGTTCACAACTTGGCAGCTTCATATATATTCAAAAGGAGTCGGAAGGGAATGATGAGTTGAATGGAAAGTGAAGACTACTTAAAATGTGTTTTAATACTTCGGTGCTTGCTTATAATGAAAATGATTTTACTGTTCATGTAACTACGAAACGTCTCGTACTAGTTTTTGTGGTATGACTTGATGTTTCTTACTACGTTGGACAAAATCTGAAAGTCGTTTTTGAAATACTTATATATTAAAGGTTAATTTGACGAGCTCCGTGGCGCAGCGGTCAACACGCCGGCCTGTGACACGGATGGTCCCGGGTTCGATCCCCGGTCAGGTCAAGATGAAAAATGATCTTTTTCAGATTGACCTGGGTCTTGGATGTTTATCTATATATGTATTTGTTATAAAATATAGTATCGTTGAGTTAGTATCCCATAACACAAGTCTTATTTAAGAACTTACTTTGGGGCTAGCTCAATCTGTGTGATTTGTCCGTATATATTTATTATTATTATTTATTTATTTATTAAAGGGTCAATTAATAGAAGTGGAAGGCATTATAATTTTCATCACAATTACACATAAACAGTAGGTATTATTAAATGTAAGAAAACTGGGCTGATGGTCGCTATCATAACCGTGGACTATACCTAGATCCCACACAAATTTACAAACAGATTATGGCCGCGGGCTATAAGATTCCATAAATCCCGAGAGCGCTAAAAGTATTTTTTTTAAATTTAATGACCGCGATGAGAGTCAAATCTACGAGATCCAAAAAGTTTTCTAATCGGATATTCAAATTTGGAATTGTTAACACTAAAAAAAATAAGTAGAATGGGAGATTTTTCTTCAAATTTGGAATTGTTAGTCACGATTAATATGCGGGTGGCGTCTTTGATTTACACTTCCTTGATACATTTTTTATGTATGTTTGACGGCAAACTAGCAGACGAGCCACCTGATGGAAACTGGTCACCATCTGAGATGCTGATGCGTTGCCGATTCTTAAGATACCTGTAAACCAAGTCATAGCATGCAGGCAAAACTTCGGTAGGAGGCCCATGCCACATTCCTGCTGTACGAGGGAAAAAAACCATGTGAGGTTTTGACATTTTTGAAGACTCAAGTGTCACTGATGTAGGTAAGGACTTTACTACTGCTGTGGCGGGCGGTGGGGTAGGAAAAAGGTAACGGTGGCACCAATTCTCCAGAACACCACCCATATAGACGGTAGAACATAGAAAGCCAACGACTTCTCTCTGGAGACTGAGGGTGTCTATATCGTCTGTGAGTGTGGGATAGTCAACAATACAAACTGCCCGGCGTTGGATGGAGCTTTTTAGGGTTCCGTAGTAAACAAGGAACCCTTATAGTCTGTCTGTCTGTCCGTCCGCGGTTTTGCTCGAAGGCTAAGGACTAGAAAGTTGTAATTTGGTATGGGTATGTATATTAATCATGGCAAAAAAGTGGTAGAAAAAAATCTTGATAAAATATTTTTTTTAGGGTTGCTTCTATACACGTGAACCGGGAGAGTATTTTTTTTCTCTTCTAAAACTTCGTGTGAGGTATCGTTAAATAGGTCTTTTCAAAATATTGTGAGGTTGAGAACACCATTTTTCGATTTAGGGATCCGTTTCAGAAATATTTGGTTTTAAAGTGCAAATTTTTGTTAGAGGTGAGTGTCCCTCCCCTTCTATCTGCTAAACGGTTTCATATGGATACGTGAAAAAAATTACAGCTGTAGTATATACACTAAAGTTGAAAGGAAAACTATCAGAGGTGAGTACTAAGTACAAACTAAAAAGTTATAGGCAACCAACTTATAAAATGTACTCGAAAATGTAAAATTTCATACAATTTTCATTGTTATATGTTTTTGGTCGTTAAACTGTGAGGTGCGAGTGTGAACAGTGTGAACTCAAAGTTGTCATTCGCAACTACGGAACCCTACACCGCGCGTGGCCCGACACGCACTTGGCCGGTTTTTTAGCAAATATCTGTGACTCGAAGTGAAGTACTGCTTTGCTCTATTGAGCACCTGAAGATTTATAAGAAGCCATTTTGGGTTTACCTTCCAGATGACCCCGGAATTAGACCCTGTTCGTAATATCGATGTCGATACTCTTAGAGATGGTGGGTGAGTGTTCCGGAACTCTATAGTGTCGTCCTTGCGGAAAATACGCAGACTTGTCTTACCGGGGTTGAATTGAACTAGGTTTAGTTTACCCCTTTCAAACAGTTTTTCCAGGGAGGTGTCAATGTCACACACAAATCTCATTCTGCTCTCTTCCACCTGTGCTTGAGAGATATTCCTGCATAATATACATCACCTTTAGTGTCTTCATTATCAGTGGAATCCGCGGTTAAATTTTCTGCTCGCCACTATTTATTTTTCAGGAAAAATATTCATGTAAGTATAATAATTATCATTTGTTTAATTGAACTTGTGGTCAATAACGTTGTTATAGGTTATATAATCAGCCTGCTTGGTGGCACTCAAATATTAATTTTGGAGGTAAATTATGTTCTGACTATAGAATTTCAATGAATTCATAAAAAAATATTATTTCTTTACTGTTTATGTTCTATATACTCGATGTGACTTTGTGTTTCAAGGGAGGTATAGACATTACAAACTTAGACTACTAAAAGCACTCGGCTTCGCCCCATGTTTGTTAGGGTTTATTCCCTTTGATTACCTAGGTGATATCACCTGGATGAACAAAGTACACTCTTTTAGTCCACTTTGTTTACCTCGGAATTTGAGCACAAGGGTGATCAATAACAACTTTTTTAGTGAACTTTGTTCACCTCGGATTCATATCACCGATTATATATTTCTATTACTAACATGTATTTTTAAAGTAGGTCAATTTAAATTTTTAGCCAAATACTATAATCATTTCTATGTTTCACTAGTATCTTCGATTTTATTTTTCATAAAAAGGCTTTGATTTATATGTATTTTATTTGAAAACACAAAATATATTTGGCATATTGAGTAGGTGATCAAATTCCACTAGCGTGGAAAATAGTCGTCGTTGGTATCACCTTGCTGATCAAAGTGAAATAAACCTTTTCATCTCACCTACCCTTAAACCTTTTCATCTCACCTACCCTTAAACAGTGTCATTAAATGCAAGCAAAATGGGCTTCTCTTCTTCTTATTTAAGAGCTTTATAGCTCTTGTCGATGGAGTATGCGCCAAAATTCTCTATCTTCTGCTTTAGACTTTAGTTCTTGATACGACATGACACCAGCCTTCTTCTTTAGTTGGTCAACAAAACTTTTCCTTGGTCTCCCTGGACCTTTCTTTCCTTTTACCTTACCCTCCAGTATGTTTTTAAAGAAGGCATCATGTCGTATCAAGTGACCAATCATCCTACCCCTCCTATTCTCTATTTCGTTTATCAGTCTTCTTTTCTCTCCTACAATTTCTAGCACCTCTTCATTACTTTTTCGTTCTGTCCAACTGATTTTTTCCATCCTTCTCCAGCACCACATTTCAAAGGCAGCAAGCCTTTCACTATCCTTCTGTGTGAGCGTGTCCACGTTTCACATCCGTATAAAGCTATGCCAGATATAGGTTTTTATTAGACGTTTTCTTAATTTTCTGGATATTTTTGATTGAAATAGTTGTGTTTTATTATTGTAAGCCTTTTTTGCTATTGCAATTCTAGTTTTAATCTCAGTTGAATTTCTGGAGTCTGCTGTAAGTGTACTTCCTAAATATTTAAACTTATCTACCTGCTCAATAGGTGTTCCATTAAGGTATACGGGATCTCTGACTTCTAATGTTTTGTATGTAATCATAGTTTTTGTTTTAGATTTATTGATTTTTAGGCCAAATTCTTGAAATGTTTTGTCCATAAGTTGCAGTAATTGTTCTATATCTTGCTTTGTATTACCCAGAGCTGCAATATCGTCTGCAAAACGAATAAAAAATATTTTTTCTCCGTTGACTTTAATTCCTCCTATATCGGACTCCTGTATTTTCCTTATTACTTTTTCTATGTTTATATTAAATATTAATGGTATACATAAAATGGGCTGGATGGTCGCTATTACGACCGCCGGCTATAAGATTTCATACAAATTCCATAAAGCCCGAGAGCGCGTTAAGTATTTTTTAAAATTTAATAGGGCACTATACCATGCACACGTGTCAAATCTTCTACATCCAAAAAGTTTTCTAGTCGTATATTCAAATTTGGAATTGCTAATGAACCCGATAAAAAAAATTTAATACACTGCGAGATTTTTGTCCATAATTCAAATTTGGAATTGTTAATGGCCGTGGTGGCTGGCTGTTTGTATTCATCGATCTTTGACTTCCACTTTTTGGATAAAACATTTTCATTATCTGTGGAATCCTCGAATACATTTTCTGCTCATTCTAGTTTGCCGCTATTTATTTTTAGGCAAAGTATTTATAAGTAATTGTAATCTTCATTAATTTGCATGGAATACATTCCCTATGATAAATTAATAGATGGTCAATAATAATGTTGATTTAAGTAATATAATCAGCCAGCTTGACGACGCATAAATATTAATTTTCAAGGTAAATTATATTCATACTATACAATTTTAACCAATATAATATGAAAAATATTTTTTTTTACTCTACTATTTACTCGGTGAGAAAGTGTTGCCAATCATAAAAATTTAAATTCGGTAGAAATAATCAGAAAAATCGGTATATTGAAGAAAAAATCTGTAGATTTCTACTAAGCCTTTATTTTTAACATCGCTCATCATCATCACTATCAACTTCGTCACCTTTTTGTCCATTCTTTTAAATAAATTATTATCTAACTTAAAGTCGAAGCAATTATTTTTACCTATGAGGCATTTCGTATGTAAATTTGCAATTAATGATTCAGTGTTAATTTTATTTCTTGTTTTAGTTTTAAGTAAGTTTTAATATAAATATACCAATGTACAACAGAGTCCACAATATATCAATAACATTCGTTTTGTCTTGTCTATGATCTGGGGAATACACCGAGATCATCATTTCGTGTAAGTGACACGGTCAGTAGACCATGCATACCCTGGTGTCAGAATTCTGCGGAACCGCCTCTCGGCCTCTGACGTGGTTCCTTTAACGACTACCAGATGGCAGCCGGGACCACCGGCTTAACGTGCCTTCCGAAGCACGGAATCATCTTTCTTATCAGACAATCAGGTGATTCATGCCTGCATTGTCCTAACCAAACTGGAAACAACTTAACAAAGTATGCTTCCCGTGGGAATCTAACCCACGACCCCCGGGTCAAACAAAGCGAACGCCTTAACCAGTGGACCACCGAGACCATAAAGATAAAGCTCGGTATTCACGAACGGCAACTGAGCCCTGGCTTGTCAGATTCCCGAACCAACACGAACTTCGTACTATTTTTAATAACGTGACTTGGTAAGACAAGTGATTTTTCCATTACTACATATTATAAAACAAAGTCCTCTGCCGCGTCTGTCTGTCTGTCTGTTCGCGATAAACTCAAAAACTACTCCACGGATTTTCATACGGTTTTCACCAATAGATAGAGTGATTCGCGAGGAAGGTTTTAAGGTATAATACATGCCCAGGCGCAGCCGGGTAGGGCTGCTAGTATAAAATATTTGATTTCGAACGGGCCCTGGGTCAAAATAGCACTCTTGGTCTAATCAGGACTCGATCGCCGATCGTAAGCCCAGAGGTACTATTTTTGAAAGTGTGACATTCGTCTTCGAATGATTTTTGTACGGAAAAATCATTCGAAAACGAGTGTTACGCGTTCAAAAATAGAACCCCAGTCATTGAAGTTTATCGGTAGATTTTACGTCGATTGATAGACGTATCGGTAGATCGGTAGATT
Source organism: Rhodophaea formosa (assembly GCA_963082605.1). Taxonomy (NCBI): domain Eukaryota; kingdom Metazoa; phylum Arthropoda; class Insecta; order Lepidoptera; family Pyralidae; genus Rhodophaea; species Rhodophaea formosa. The sequence continues at coordinate 12,117,787 of OY720209.1, forward strand.
GTTGAAAAAATCGTTTAAAATACCGATTTTTCGGTAGCATTGGCAACCCTCTGAGATGCCAAATTGGCATCTCAGAGATGAAAAACATTGTGTGTATCACGGCCGGTATTAGACATTACAAACTCGGACTATTAAAAGCACTCGGCTTCGCCTCGTGCTTGTTTGTAGTCGCTCGTTTGACGTAATGTCTTCTATACCGCCCTTGGTACACATATACTATTGTTAGTCCCCTGTCGATAATATCTTCTTTACTGCCTTCCTTCGCTTCCTTTCTAAACAATGTACACACTCCGAAAGGAATCTAATTACTTCTTTCTGAGATGATATGATCTCATTTAGTTTAACCCTGACAATGAGTACAAAATTTGATAACTATTGATTTAATGGTTAAAACGTGAAGAGGTAAAACGGAGTTACATTCGCATTTATCAAATACTAGCTGAGCCCGCGAATTTGTTCGCGTGAAAAAGAGCCTATGTTCTTTCTCAGGCTCTAAACTATCTGTGTACCAAATTTCATTTAAATCGGTTCAGTAGTTTTGGCGTGAAAGCGGACAGACGGACAGAGTTACTTTCGCATTTATAAATTTGTACGGATTAGGTTAATATATAAAATGTTTATTTTAGTAGGTATGAATTCTTATATAAACCCTCATATTGAACCTCCTGGCGATGTAGGAATGTTTTCGATTTGCAACCTCTTCCACGGTAGAAACCTTCCAGGGGCACTATCTTAAAATTTTGCCCCCGGTATTTATGATGAATGTAATAATTTTTTTATTATGTATTTAGAAGTACTCGTATTATGTAGGTCATCTGGTTACATCTGTTATTTCCAATGTAAGCATTTTTAAAATGTTACTAAGTACGAGTATAACTGAAAATTGCTTCTGATAACATAAGATGACGACTTAGAAGTTTCGAAAATGTGAAAAAGAAACACAATTTTATTATTAATATTATTATTTCCTTATTCTACAATATATTCAATATTCGCTTTACTTACATAATATTATGGTGTTTTCGAATATTTATATTATGAATATCACAAAATTTGAAGGAGGCGACGATTCCACGTTAATAAAGAAACATTATAAAATTATCATATAAAAATAAAATAATCTAAATTAGGGCGTTGCGAGCGCGGCGAGGGGGGCGCTCGCGACGCCCTCGCCCGGCGGTCCTCCGGCGGCGCGCACAGAATGAAGCCGAGTGAGGAGAAGGAAGAGCCGACACCGCCCGGCGCCGGCGGAGGAGCGGGGCGCGGACTAGCAACCGCGGGCAGCGCTTAGCGCTGGAACAGCGGGTTCGGGAAGTCGGGCGGGTGCGGAAGTGGTGCAGGTGGCGGCCGAGCGCGTCTCCACGCTACTAGCCAGCACGCTACTGCTGCCGCTACGGCCACTAGGGCTAGCAGCGCCGTCAATGCTAACGCTACTGCTAGACCAGCAGCCGACACACACACTTCGCCTGCGCTGCCCGGTCCACCCTCTACGCCGGAGCCATCGCGTTGCCGCGCCACACGGGACGGGTCACGCCGCTCCAGCGCAACGATGGGGTTCGACTCAACCGTCACCTCCTCTCTGAGTTGACCTTCATTGCTTACTAGGCGAACTTCGTTATCGATAGCTTCTCTTTTTCTTCGTTTTCCAAAGGCGTCGAATCCACGGCAGTTAACCTGGTTAAAATAAATAATAAAAAACCGTGAAAATATTTAAAACAATAATTTGGAAAAACCAAAAAGGTATTTCTTTTATCTTTCATACCGGCTGGAGTATAAGAATTTACCATTTTGTCTTATCGCGTGGATCTCTAAAGTTCATGTAACTAAAATGTGCGCCTTAAGAAATTGTTTTATTTGCAACACCTTTTCCTTAATGTTTTTGAAATATCGGTATTGAAATGGTCTTTGTCAATCACGAAGGTTTATATTCCTCTTTACGAAAAGAGTTACTTAATTGTATAAATCTATAAATTGTCATCAAAACAAAAGCATAAAATTGTGGAACTTACAGGTTGACATTTTCCGAAGCAAACTCTAATATTGCATTGGAATCTGATGTTGTCACTACTTGGGAATTTGAAGGCGTTGAATGAAGCTCGAAGAGCACTGCCGTCTTCACTTCGTTCCCATTCACCGAAAATGGCTGTATCAGTAGCACAACCGTCTGCGTCGGTTACAATATGTTCATTTTCAGCTTTCGTTGATACTTCACTGGTCTTGGCGATACAGCTTCGTGCAAAACCGCCGTATATACCTATAAGAGTATGATAGACATAGTTAAACAAAAAGAAAGGACGGAGAAAACAGAAATCGTTTTTAATTGATACATATGGTTTACTTACTGGATGGCTGAACGTCGACCTGTAAAACCAAGTTCTCTCCGATCTCAGCGGAGCTTACTTGGTCACCGGACCGGGTTACAATCCTCATAGAGCAAGTGGGCGGTGGTCCAGTATTGGCAATGGTACCAGCGGTAGTGAGCATCGATACGTTGAACGCTAGCGTCACATTCTTTTCGCCAGTTTGGTAAATACATTTGATGTGGAATGCTTTGGCGTTAGATGTGACTAGTTTTGGATGTTTTTGCATTACAAGAACGAAACTTGCCAAGCCCTGTCAAACAAAAATATGATATTAACATTATCATAATTATTCCATTTATTTACACAAGGTTTTCTGAGTTATTAGATAACTTACGTTAATATGCACTAAGCCACAATCACCGAAGTGAACAGTAAAGTCCACTGAGCTCTCTTGGTTTTCTGAGGTATGCACGACGCGGTGGCAGCGTTCATCTTTGCTATATCCTTTGACGTATAATACTCCGTTGAAGTCCTTGATTTTTAGGCTAACACGGACACCATTAGCTTCGCAGTTGACCTGAATAAAAAAAATTGGTATTTATGAGATTTTTAAAGTGATTTATCATGTGTATATTAAAAAAAAGAAAAAATCGTTAAAATGTAAAATAAGCCTTCTGTATATGTAAAGAACAAACCTGCATCTCCGGAATGGGAAAATCTGTGCGGTAGTTGTGATCTGGTGGAGTAGTGGCATTGCAGTGTACCCGTGGATTTCCAACATAGCCAGGTTTGCAGGTGCAAATGGAGCGATGATTTGTGGCATTGCAATAGGCGGCCACTCCGCAGGGTTCAGCAGCACAAGCGTCGATACATGCGCCGTTGATGCAGCGTGACCGGTCGTCACATTGGTCGTCAGTGCGGCATCCTGCCTGAACGCAGACATCCCCGCGTGGAGAGAACCCGCGTTCGGTATCGCACACACAACGGCCGCGGCTATCTACAGTACGGCCTTCTTCTTCATAACATGGGGCACATTCACCGAGAACATCAATTCCTTGTCCATCAATACATTTAGCAATTGGTACTAAAAATATAAAAAAATAATTTTATTATAATTTAATTACTATACATGTTATATTATTTTAAGAAATACCTAATTCGGTATTAAATAACATTACAACGTATTTATTCACGTACTTGTACGTAAATACGTACGAAAGTTTATTCCTACTTACTTTTATTAGGCGTGCATTCTATGAGAGCGTTTCCTTTGTATCCTGGTAGACACTCGCAAACCATTGTCCTTACTGGAAGTGTGTCTACGACTTTGCATTCTGCATTATCACCGCATGGTTTTGTTTCTAGACATGGGTTGACACATTTAGAGTTTAGACATGCCGTTCCAGGTGGACAATCAGTATCAGATATGCATTGAGGTTCTTTTGTCTTTTCACAACCAGTTTCTTTACTTTGATAACCAGGTGGACACACACAATGTACGTCGTGAAGATGGACTCGGCATTCAGCTTGGTCATTGCAAGTTTCAGTCGTGCAAGGATTTACACATTTGGAGTTAATACATGATTTATCCGGTGGACAATCGCTGTTGGCGCGGCAGCCAATGGGTGTGCAAGCTATGGATGGATTACCTACAGTACCGATATTGCATCGGCAGGAGGCACGGTGCTCAGCACCGTAGCATTCAGCAGATTGTCCACATATATCTGGTTCAACTGAGCAGGCTGGTACACAACGGTTGTTTATGCAAGATTCGTCATCCGAACATTCGGCATCTGATGAGCATAAAATTTTGTAACATCCGAGGCGAGCATCGCCGACATATCCAGGTCTACATGCGCAGACTGGTTTGTGATCCTTTATTTGGCAATCAGTATTAGGACCACATTCGCACGGGTTCTTACAAACTGATGTTATACAGGCATGGTTGGAAGTGCAGTCAATATCGGTCTCACACTCGACTTCAAGTATAGGAGTTGTGGGGCGGCACATACCACCACCACTACTTACGTAACCTGGCGGGCATGTGCAAAGAAGGGTTCGCACCGGCAAAGTGGGTGATACTTCGCAACGTGTTGGAGTTGCACATGGTCGGAGGGTAGTGCATGGTTCAACGCACCTTGATGATAAACATGCCAGTTTAGATGGGCAGTCAGCGTCAACATAGCATTCGGCGATTATTTGTGGTTTGCATTCTACATAAGGATTGCCTGAGTAACCTCTATCACATTTACACATGGCGTTATGATTACGTACTAAGCAAATTGCATTACTGCCACATGTGTTTCCGGAGAGACAAGGATCAACACATCGATGAGCCCGGCATTGTTTATTTTGTGGACAATCACCATTTGATCTACATTCAACTGCGTTACAGGCAGCGTATGCGTCACCTTCGAAACCAGAGCGGCAACGACATAGGGGGCGATTCCTTTCCACGTAACATTCAGCGTTTGGTCCACAAGTGCTGTTTAACAAGCAAGGACTAATACAGTTGCCATTGACACATGCTGCGCTTGATTCACATTCCGAGTCTGCACGACAGCCGACTGTGCGACATGATCGGTACGGATCTCCATCAAAACCTTCAAGGCATGAGCAAACGGGTCGATGGTTCCGAACAAAGCATTCGGCGTTATCTCCACAGTTACAAGGGTTCCGACAAATTCTATTTACGCAGGACTCTTGGTCACTGCAATCTTGATCCGAGGAGCAGCTAAGTGGTGGTAACTGTGCAGGTTTACAAGAACCCCTTTCATCAGGTGTATATCCTTCGGGACAGCGGCATATTAAAGTTCTAAAAGGTACACTGTCAGATACAGTGCATCGAGAATTGCCTGTGCATGGTTTCAATTCTAAGCAAGCCTCACGACATTCATCTCTGAGACAGGCGTGACCGCTAGGACAGTCGCTATCGAGTCGACATTCCGGTTCTCCGATCACGTTTGGCTTCTCACAGTTAGTTAAAGGATCACCAAACGGTAGCGCCGTTGGACACTTACAAGATGCCGCGTGATTTCTCGCAAAGCATTCAGCATTAATTGCGCAAGGATTCAGGCCATCAGATGAACATGCGTTTCGACATACGCCTGTTATACAAACACTATCATCATTACAATCATTATCAATTTGGCATTCAGCTGCTTGACACCTCGTGTATGGATTTCCAGTAGCGCCTATTGGACACCGGCAGTTTGGTCTATGTGATTTGCCGTAACATTCTGCACTTATGGCGCATGGGGCTTCTATCAAACAGGGATTGACACAAGCACCATTGTAGCAGGTGTCACTTTCAGGACATTCTGAATCTGAAGTACAGCCAACTGTAAACAAATGAAATAAAAATTAATTACAATACCAGACTAGTTTTTCGTCAATTGTCAAGTGTTACTTGGTAACTACCTAGATTTTTTTTTACCTTTAGTACATCCAGTATAAGGATTGCCAGAGTATCCTTGTTCACAGTAGCAGACTGGGTGATGTCGTATTACATTGCATTGTGCGTTAGTGCCGCATGAGCACGGATTTGCACATGCCCCATTAATACATGCTTGCGACAGCGGGCACTCTGAGTTGGCTTTGCAGCCCACTGAGCCTTCTGATGCTGTGGAAAAAATATTATAATCAGTATATTATAAACTACTAACTCTGTTAGCTGTGGCTAGCTCGATTGCGAACTGTAGCAGAGAACAGCAGGACAGCGGGACAGACGGATTGCCGGGGGTAATAAAATCTCATAAAAGTTGATACTCGCGGCCGAAATTTGGGTTGGTCGCTATCACTTATTAGTCATGATAACACTCGAAGAAGATCAAATTCGATTTCTGTTCATACATATATTAATATATAATGAACATACTTAAACATACATATTGTTTCCATTTTCTATAAAAATATATTTGTATGTAGCTACACGTTTATCTTTATTATAAGCAGTGACTTACGTGGTATACATTGCACAGTTGCGACGCCGGTATATCCTCTCGGGCAGGAGCATTGAGGTTTATGATCGATCACGCGACACAGAGCGCCAGGGCCACATGTGTCGGAGCATGGGTTCACGCATAGTCGATTTATACAGGCGCGTTCCGACGGGCACTCATCATCACTGTAGCATTCTGCGGTTGGTCTTCTCGGTTCTATGAAAAAAATATTGTAATTTGTAATTACAGCAGTACTTGTCACGATAGCCTTTTGACTTCTGATTTACTAATTAACGCGGAAATTCCATCCACACATTGCATAAAAAGCTCCCTTTTATATAACACAGGCTCATTGATATATATGCTGTACTCAATAACATTTATCAATATAGTAGTGTAGCTTACCAGGGTTGCATTCAATTCTTGGATTGCCGTTGTAGCCCTGAGGACAAGTGCAGCGGGAGGCATGATCGTTCGATTCACATAAGGCATTGAGTCCACACGGATCAGCTTTACATGCATCCACACAACTTCCACGGCGACATATTTGACTGAGTGAACATTCAGAGTCAGAAGAACATTCGGCCGATGGTGGAGTACGGCATCCGCTATCTGGTGCAGCGCGGCCACCGTCTGGGCATATGCACGCAACTGCTCTTAGGGGCAGAATGTCGACTGTTTTACAAAGGAGACCAGCTTCGCAAGGGTTGTTAAGACAGAGGTCAATGCATCGTGAATTGACACAAGCAAGTGGCGAAGAGCAATCTGAATCCGTTGTGCATTCAGTGGTTATTTCTTTTGTGCAGCCGCTTAAATATGGGTCGCCGGAGCGACCTGGTGGACATGAGCATTCTGGCCGGTGATTACGAGCAGTACATAGAGCACCGGACGCACAGGAGTTTTCTGAGCAAGCTGGTTGACACACACGGTTAAGTCTATTGCATATTTGAGAGTCATCACAATCTTCGTTGTAGTGGCATATCGCGGAAATACAAGTACGATGCGGGTCACCCTGAGTGCCAGCTGGACAACGACATGAGGCAACATGAGCAACTGCTTCACATAATGCGTCACGCCCACACGGTGATCCTAATGAACATGGATCACGGCAATAACCGTTGACGCAGCTCTTATCGAATGGACAGTTGTCATCAGAGGTGCATTCAGCTGAAATAAAATAAAATGGATATGTTAAAATTACACTTACATAAAAGTATTTATATGCTATATAAGTAATTACTCTTGGTAAACTTACGTGTGTAACAATTGCGAGATGGGTCTCCGGCAGTACCGGGAGGACAGCGACAGCGCGCGCGGTGTTGTGTAGCCTCGCATAGAGCGCCAGCACCACAAGCACCCGCGCAAGCCGACACGCAGCGTCGCGATACGCACGCTTCTGCTGAGCCGCATTCCTCGTCTGCGAGGCATTCCGGACTTGGAGCAGCTTCTAAACAAATGCGATATGTAATTAGGATTTAATTATCAATTTCATATAAGAAAATATTTTCAGTAGTTTGTAGCTTAATGTTTACCTGAAGGGGCCGTGCACGCTCTCTGCGGATCTCCCTGCAGTGGCGGAACACATCTGCAAGATGCACGGTGTGCTGCCGCGCGGCACTCGGCGCCAACACCGCATGCACTTGTTCTTGCATCACACGCGTTGACACAACGTTTGTTAGAACATACTTCCTCATCGTTACACTCTGAGTCTTCTGAGCATTCACCTCCTAATAAGAAAATTAAGAACATTTTATTAATAGTATTTTTATTATACAAAGTGTATCATGAGTGACAGGATTAGATTACGACCTAGGTCTTTGTATAATAATATAATTCAACATATTATTTTATCTTTCTCAAAATATTGATGAACTGGCTAGAATCCAAATTCCCGAATGAAGAAAAAATCCGTCAATATAGGTGATAAGAAATAGATTTTTTTTCATAATCCAAAGAAAGCCACCCCATTTTTTGAACATATTATTTTGCTGTATATATTTACAAGTGCACATTGATAAAATTACATCTGTGCGGAAATAACACTAAAATATTTTACTCGTCGCACCCGCAATTCAATCTGAAGATCCTATTCTCTGAAATACATTAAAAATAATTTAATTCATTTGGAAAATTAAAGAGGCATTACTACTTAAATAGTGTATTATTGCTGATATTTACCTGGTTTACATTCTACGGATGCATCACCGGTAAGAGGCTTGGGACATTCACAAACCAATGTCCGGAATGGCAAGGTGTTCGCAACCCGACACACTGCACGTATTCCACAAGAAGTGCTGTCACATGGATTCTTGCAGCGGTTTTGCAGACATGCTAGATCGGGGCCACATTCGGCATCCGTTTGGCATTCTAATGGTGTTTCTAGTACTGCAAAAAAATTATGAAAGTTAAAATATAAGAAGATATCGCCCACATTTTGTGCCTGAGAATAACGAGACAAAAAATTATGCTGCACGGTATGGGCTATAAAGCTTCAAGATGAAAACAGACTGCACTTTGGCGAAATAAGGATGTGAAGGTGGAAGCCTGGAGTGACGCGAGTGGATGGGGTTAGATTTTTTTTTACAGGTAGTTTGAAATTAGTACCGGTAGACGATAAGATAAGAAGTAGTAGATTAGCTTGGTTTCGTCGTGTCAAGGTAAACTTTAAAGTTCCGCGACATACATACCTACATTGTGCGAAATTACAGCAACACTGTCGCTTCTCACGCTGCGTTGAATAATCATGAAGATACAGTTTTTGCATTTCACCAAAGGAGTGAGAGACATAATGTTGCACGAACTTGTAAATGAATACCGAAGAAGGCGAAGACCAAAGAATAGATTGATGAAATGTGTAAAGCAGCTAAGATTTCAGCTAAGCAGATGCTTGTTTTAATATGCATCATAATTTAATAAACCTATGCGCTAATAGATATTTTATTATTAACACTTAGGGTGTCGGCCTATGCATTAATGTTACAAGTTAAGACGTACCTGGTCGGCATTCGATCTTCGGATTTCCTTGTGTGCCTCGTGGACATTCACAATTTGGTGAATGGCGTATTACAGTACAAATAGCGCCTTGAGCACAAGCTCCAGGACATGGGTCTGTGCAAGTGCCCCGGTGACAGGCCAGCCAGCCAGCGCATTCCTCGTCAGAGGAACATTCGTCTCGACGACAAGATGTCCACGGGTCGCCTCGAGCTCCGGCGTCACATTCACAGCTAGCGGCATGGGCGCGGCCCACGCAATGAGCCTCCACTCCACAGCGCACGCGAGAGCATACTTTCATACAAGATCCATTTTCACAACTCTCGTCGTATGGGCAGTCATTGTTGCTATGACATTCAACTAAAAGAGAAAGAAATTGAACAATGAATACACATAAGCCAAATAAAATTTTAACTCACTTAATATTGATTTTTAAATATTTTTCTTTACCTGAATAGCAACCTCTGTATGCATCGCCTTCATATCCAGGTAGACAGGCGCATCGTGCTCTGTGTTGTCTTGCTAAACAGCGAGCATTGATACCACAGTTGTTCGGTCCACAAACTGGTGTGCACCGTGAGTCAACGCAAGCAGCGTTATCTGCACACTGGTCATCTCTGACGCATTCTGGCACTGGTGCTGGTGGTGTTGGAATTATAACGCGTTCGCATCGGACAAGCGCAAAACCAGAATATCCTGGTGGACATGAGCAAACCGCATTATGTCTAACTCCGGTACATAAGGCGTTCAGACCACAAGCATTGACACATGGATCGGCACATTTTCGGTTAATACATGCACGGTTTCCGGGGCAGTCATCGTTTACTACACATTCTGGATATATACAAATTCCATTACGACAAGTTCCATGAGGACCGCAGCGATTGAGTTCACAGGGATCGTACTGAGGTGGTTCTGGTCCAGGTTCTAAAAAAAGATAAAGATATGTTTACAAAATTTTTGTCATTATTAGAAAAATCTTTAAACATTACGTGATTTGACAAAATTACGTACCGCGAGCTCGACATTCAAAGAATGGATCTCCTGTCATAGAAGAAGGGCAAGAGCATATCGGAGCATGATCGAATACTCTACAAGTAGCTCCATTTCCACAAGCGCCAACGCAAGGATCAACGCATTTGTTGCGGACACAAGCTCTATCGCGTGGGCATTCGCTGCTGACGACGCACTCTGGTCGGCAGCCGCTAGTGGCTGCGTCTCCGTTGGTGCCTGACGGACACGAGCACTGAGCTCGGTCACCCACTACAGAACACAGGGCACCAGGACCACACGGTGAAGGGCTGCATGGAGGGGCTGCAAATGTACAATATTTTGTTTTATATTTTAAATAAGTAAAACTACAATAGTAATGTTTGTTCTTAGAAAGTCCTAATTATGCCCTAGCTAATGCTATAAATGTTATAGTGGGGTCACATCTATCTGGCAGAATCTTAATGTTTCGATTTTCATATAGCATAACCGACATGGTAGAAACTTATTAGTACGAACATTTTAAAGGCATAAAAATTTGTTAATAGAATCATCAATTGGCCGAATGATTACATGGTAGAATTTTCAATGACGTTCCTAATAGATGGGATAATTCTGCTTAGCATAATTTCCTTTGGAAGACATTTAATTACGAATAATTACATATAGAATAATCTTTACTTAGTATTATATTTATTTAATATCATTTTACTTCTACTTTATCAAAGATTGTAAAATTTAATTTGGAATAATATGAATCGGGATATTGTCATTTGCAGTCCATTTTTGTATCAAGAAATAATTAACGCCATTATATGTATATCGCTGGCAGATTCGACACAGAGCACCCCGTATTCACGTGGCTCAACTTTGACATATACTAGAGTGCTATTCCTTCGCGCGGAACCAGAAGGTGGAGGAACTCTTCTGGTGGAGCCACCCAGAAATACTTGCATGCTGCATGCCTGCTTGCATACTTAATACCTGCATGCATGCTGCATGCTTGCTTGCATGCTGCATATATGCTACGTGCTTGCTTGCTAGCTGCATGCTTGCTTGCATGCTGCATATATGCTACGTGCTTGCTTGCATGCTGCATTACTGCTTGCATGCAGCATGCATGCTACTTACTTATTTGTATGTTTTTATTCTAAAAGCGAAATAAAAACCATATTTATTCAAAATGAAACCTAAGCCAAATGATCTTTCTAAAATAAAATAAAATATTAAAAAAATAAAATATATTTTTTTTATATATATGTTAGTTGTAAGGTATTTATTTATATGAACATTATGTATGTTAGTCTGTAAGGTATTTATAATATGGGCCTCTGGTATTGTATATAATTGTAAGTACAATACTCTTGCCTAAAATAAATGACATTATTATTATTATAAATTTTCTCAGACGTTTCTGCCTTTTAACGATTAAAAAAAAGAATTGTATGCCAAAAGGCCAACAATGCCATAAGATGATTATGAATATAAAAATTGTTCGTTTAAATTTATAGTAAATGAGTATAAACCAATCGAAATTCTACCAAATGAGGTTTCTACCATCTGTTATTATGCATAATAATAATCTAACGTAAAAAGTTCTATACTACAAAAGGTAGACCCGTTACAGTGAGTTTGTTTATTACGCTTTATTCACGCCTCCCATTCAACCGAACATCATGCAATTTACCATGTTCGTTTTCAGATATAGGTAGAAAAGAATAAAGGATATATTTCATCAAGAAAACACAAGCCAGGCCGCGAGGAAATACTAGTGTGTTGTGTAATGTACCTATTTTAAATGCTAAATTTTACAGTTACTTACGTGTAACTATTACGTCACATCTTTCGAAGGCGTTTCCACGTGTTCCAACTGGACATGAGCACAGTGGTATATGGTTCACAGTTTCACAATCGGCCCCAACACCACAAGTGCCTACACATGGGTCTCGGCAGTGAGAACGAATGCAGGCTCGTGTAGGCGAGCAGTCGGAGTCAGCGACGCACTCTGGTCGACATCCATTGTAAGGATCACCAAACAATCCAGGTTCGCATTCACAAGACGCTCCGAGTCCTTTAGTACGGCATACAGCTCCCGGACCGCATGGAGACGGGTTACAAGGGTCTAGAGGCGGTGAAACTGTGAAAATTGATGAATTCGTAAGAATCAGCTTCAAAATAATGCAATGCTTAGCAAGTAGGAGAAGCACTCTTAAAAAAAGTTGAAAATGTCACGTCTCCTTTAAAAAATATCATGACGGCTTATCTAGTTTCACTAGTAAAACCCATGCCTAAGCTTTAAAAGTGAAGACATAGATTCACCGTACTCTACACTATTTCTTCATTAATTAGCAACACAAAAATCACATAGTTTGATTGTATATTTTCAAAGCCATTTTTCATATGATGTCTATCTTACGGATTTCTGCGACAGGACGACATTCTACGAGGGGATTTCCAGTAGTGCTGTGGGGACAATTGCAACGTGGTTCATGCGCTGTTGGCGTGCACAGAGCGCCAATACCACAAGCTCCAGGACAGGGATCCACACAATGTTTGTTGATACAAGCGAGACGGAAATCGCAGTCGCTAGAGCTGAGACACTCGTAGCGACAGAATGGTGGGGAGCCGAAGAATCCAGTTCTACAGCGACACTGGCCTTCTATGCAGTCTGCGTTAGGGCCACAATCTTGACAGGATGATGTCTTAGATTCCGTCTCTTGAGCTGTTGAAATAACTTGGATTAAAATACCACGGATAGGAATATCAATCGATATAACGTAAACAAATTATAGTATCAGTTTACCTGGTAAACATCTAACAAATGGATCGCCAATAAAGTTAACTGGACATGTGCAAATTGGTGAATGTAAGCGCACGCGGCAGATGGCATGCGCTCCGCAGGCGCCTGGACAAGGATCTCTGCACTTGTTGTTTCGGCAGGCTAGCTGCGGGCCGCACTCTGAATCGGATCGGCATTCCGGACGGCATGTCGGTGGGGCTTCCATCTTCGCGGGCAGACAGGAGCAATGGGCTACTGTACCTGCCGCGCGACAAACGCTATTTGGTCCGCAAGGGTTGGGTGTGCAAGGCGATACTGACGCTTCTGTATACAAAACGTCTGTAAACAATATAGATCATTTTGCTTTACATATTGATTTTGTTTATTTTATTACCTATAAAAACAAGCTACTTTTATAACTTAACTAATTTAATAGCTAATTAGTATTGGGCGCTTACCTATTTTTGTTCGACAAGTTAAAAATGGATCCCCAGCCAATGGTGCTGGACATTCGCAAATGGCTATATGATTGTGTACGTTGCACACAGCGTTGATGCCACAAGCATTTGTGCAGGGATTGACACAGTTGTAGTTAACACAGGCCTGTTGCTTTTGACACTCGTTGTCATTGGTACATTCCGGTCGACATTCAATGTAAGGGTTGCCTTTATATCCGTCTATGCACGAACATGTTCCATTGTCGCATAATGCGTTTATGCCGCATGGCGATCTTACACAAGGATCTACAGGACGCGGTTTTTCAGGTTCTGCAAATAAACCAGGTATGTTAAAATTTATGATACATTTAAATAAAATTATTTTAATACGGTTTTTATCGCGTTTATTACATTATTTATACACCTAACGTATCGAGCACTTTACAGTGTTCGTGGTCGCAGGTAACGTAAGCCGCCCAAAGCCTCACACAGTTGATCGTTTTCCTGCCATCTTACCATATGTAAAGGGAGTCACGGACAAAATTGGTAATATACTTAAGCGTGCTTCAATCAAGACCTACTACAAGCCGCACAAGAAAATAAACCAACTTTTAAGACCTGTCAAATCTAATATCCCGTTACAAGATGCTGGAGTTTATAAAATTGACTGTGAGTGTGGTTAATCATACATTGGGCAAACAAAGAGAAGCATCGGTACCCGTATAAAAGAACATATTGCTGACATGAAGCATAGGCGCTCAACGAAGTCTGCAGTCTGTAACCATGCCCTAGATAAACCCAACCATTACATGCGTTTTGATAATACTCAAGTCCTTGCAAAAAAAAAAACAGATACATTCCAAGAATGCTTCGTGAGGCTATTGAAATTAAAAAACATCCTAATTTCAATAGAGAGGATGGTTGGCAGTTACCACCAGCTTGGGATCCAGTCATCAATTTAATCAAATCTCAAGCTAAGCAGAAGACTGCAAGACCTTCAGACACCGTGAGCCAATACTGCGTACATCCGGAATGTTATCAATAAATATTTTAGGCGGTAGATTTTGCAGTTCTTATAAAATACTAGACAAATGTCAACTTAGTTTACCTGCGACCACAAACACTGTAAAGTGCTCGAAACGTTAGGTGTATAAATAATGTAATAAACGCGATAAAAACCGTATTAAAATAATTTTATTTAAATGTGTAACAATCGCGAAAACATAAGAAAACTTTATGATACATCAAAAATATACACTATATTTTTCATAAGAGTTTTTACGGCTTTAAACTCGGAATATCTGAATCTCAGAATTAATTAATTTTGCATCTTTAAATTCTTGTTACTGTATATAATTATTTATTCAAAGCGTGAATGTGTCCATTATTAGGTAGGTCACTAAAAAAAGTTCAAAACTATTTCTTTTTTCAAAAATGTCCAATAAGGTTCGTGTACTAACCAGTGTAAGCGTAGCAACCCACAAATGAATTGCCTCGGTAGCCAGGTAAGCAGGTACATATGGCAAGATGGTTCATCGCACGACATTCAGTATTAGATCCGCAAGATCCAATACAAGGGTCCACACATTTTTCCCTCACACAAGCTTTGTCGTTCGAACAGTCTTCGTTAATAGTACATTCGGGGGCGCATCGTGGTGGAGCGCCTACGTATCCGGGCTTGCATTCACAGATGGCATTACCGCCAACATCTCGACAAGTTGAATAATGACCGCATGGATTTGGTTCACATGGTGATGATACAGGTGGTTCAAATACTTTCTCTTTTGTGCATATTATGAATGGATCTCCTTCAAATCCAGGCAGGCAAGTACAGAATGGACTGTGATGGTGCACACGGCACTGTGCGTTTTCTCCACACATGCCTACGCAAGGGTCTACACATTTCTGTTTGACACACGCTTTATCAAGTGGACATTCTGAACTAGTTAGACATTCTGGCCTGCAATTCGGTGGGTTGCCAATGTATTCTTGCAAACAAGTACAGACAGCATTATTGTTAATATTTCTGCAAGTGCTGTATGGTCCGCATGGCGAGGGATTACATGGATCAGTTGTTTCTAAAAGCAAAAAGACAAAATTAATGGATAAAATCAAATATTACTTGACCGATTTAAAAAATCTTAAGCGAATTAAAAGGTACTTTAGCAGCGGGTAATAAAAGCTATATTTTGTTTTAATATAGAAATAATTTTATTTGCTTCAATAGGGTCAAATACACATGATATTAAAAAAAAAATAGGGGTCCGTTTGTGAATTGCTTAATCCAAAGTTTCAATATTGGCCTACAAACTTCATTATTGCGCGTGCTCTGCGAAAACTATCGATATCTCTGTCATCTTAACATGTTAACGGTTACATCCTCATTTGAGATGCTTCTGAACCCAGGGTCTAGGGGTACGGATAGACTGTGTTAAACCGAAACCCAGGAGGAAGAAGTCGCGATAACTTAAAAAATATATTTATATGAAACTAATTTCTATTTACATGGAATAATGTAATTACCTTCTCTGAATATACAGTTATCATATGGATTTCCGACGTAACCAAACATACAAATGCACTGAGGAACATGATTTAAAATTTTGCATTGTGCATTTGTTCCACATAACCCTGGACAAGGGTCTTGACATTTGTTATTAATACACGCTCGATTTTCTGGGCAATCTGAGTTCAGAAGACATTCTGGTCTACAGCCCTCGTAAGGGTTGCCAAAATAGCCGTTCAAGCATGTGCAGCTTCCGACATTATTTCGTTCTTGACAGACAGCGTTTGCTCCACATGGATCTGGTACACAAGGCTTAGCTGGTTCTGGTGTAGGAGCTGAAACTAAAGAAACAATTTCAGTACGTATAAACATATCGAGTACATTTATAGGTACAACAGTAAGTATCCTTTGTAACTTTTCGTCTTACCTCTTATTGGTACGCATTGATCAAAAGAGTCTCCTTCGTAGCCCTGTCGGCACACGCATTGTGGCGAGTGGCTAACTACACGACAGTCTGCATTCCGTCCGCATGCTCCTAAGCAGGGGTCTGCACACTTGTTATTTATACAGGCTCTGTCAAAACTACATTCGCTGTTGGTAACACACTCAGGGCGGCAATACGGCGGATGACCAGTAAATCCAGGTGAGCATGAACAAGACGGAGAATCTCCTGCTGCTCGACACACTGAGTTTGGACCACAAGGAGTCGGTTCACACGGGGTTGACTTGATTGGTGGCTCGTCTGAGAAAACATATTAATTATTTTTTATTCCTTTTTTTAAGATCTGACCGATGTCGTAAAGACCGTATTTTATCGCAAATGCATTGAAAACATTTTACAGCCTTTGTCCCTAATCAAAGCCATTAGATCCGCACACGACGCTTGTCACTTGCTTGACGAGGCTTGTCAGTAGGTGCAAAGATAGAGAATTAAGTCAAAATGGTGATGTTGAACTGCATCGCGTATTGACATGATTCCTTAGATTTTCACTCATTTACTACTTCCCTGTAGTTATCTTTTAATATAAGTGAATATTGAAAAAAGAAAAAAAAAACTTACTGTGAATGACTCTGCAATGACTGAATGGATCTCCAGTGTATCCATTTCGACAGTAACAAATCGGTTTGTGATTATGAACTCTACATTCTGCGTTGAATCCACATGAGCCTTGACATGGGTCTGTACACTTTTGATTGGAACACGACATGAGGCTTGTGCAGTCTGAATCGACTGTGCACTCCGGTCTACATGACGGTGGGGAACCGATGTACCCAATTAGACACGAACACATGGCTTGTTCCTGTAAGGGTCGGCAAACGCTATATGGTCCACAAGGTGATGGTTCACAAGGGTTCCTTTCGATGACATCTGAAATATTTTTTTAATTAATATATTTTATCAGTTGCTTTTTCCTCATGGTTTTTCTAGTTTGTGATACTGGTGATGACCACGACTTATCCATTGAAATGCAAATAGTAACCGAAACTCTTACCTGACAACTTCTTTGTACAAGCAATGAAAGCACTTCCAGTAGTTCCCGGTGGACAACTGCACATAGGTATGTGGTTATAAACCTCACATACAGCTCGTTGACCGCATAAGCTGATACAAGGGTTCACGCATTTATTATTTACACAAGCCTTATCTGGCGCACAGTCAGAACTGTGTGTGCACTCAGGACGACAACTCAGGTATGGATTTCCGAAATAACCCGATATGCATGTACATTGGCCATCATTACAATTTGCGTTGGCACCACAAGGACTTGGATTACAATTATCGTAAATACTTGGCACAGTTTCTATATGCTCTTGAGCGTAACAACTCTGGAATGGATTTCCAGTATAACCTTCCCTGCAACTGCAAATTGCTGCATGTTGGTATACTTGGCATTCTGTTTCAAGACCGCAGGAGCCCGGACAGGGATCCCGACACTTCTGGTTTATGCATGCTTTTGTACTAGGGCAGTCTGAATTTACAGTGCATTCAGCTCGGCAATTGGGTGGTGATCCTATATATTTATCCATACATGAACATACTGGCGAAGTATTTACTACTTGGCAAAAAGAATTTGGACCGCACGGCGAAGGTATACATGGATTTACTTCTGTTGGTGGTGTTTCTGTAAATAAAAACCATTTCAATGTTAGCAAGTATTACAATATGACAGTTAAATATTTTTTAGAATTCCTATAAAATAAAACTTACTTTCAACTATAGTGCATCTTATAAATGGATCGCCCTCAAAACCTAGGCGGCAAGTACATATTGGCGCGTGATTTACTACACGGCATTCTGCGTTTTGACCACATACGCCTACACATGGATCAACACACTTTTGTCTCACGCAACTTTTTGTAGGTTCACATTCCGAGTTTACTGTACATTCTGGCCGGCAATTTGGAGGGGAACCGAAGAATTCAGGCAAGCAAGAACACGATGCGAGACCGTTGTTGTTTTTGCAAATACTATTACTTCCGCATGGGTTTGGTATGCACAGATCTTTAGATATAGGTTCTGGTTCATTGTTAATTATAAAATGACAATAGGCATATGGATTTCCAGTATACCCTGGTGCACAGCTGCACGACGGTACATGATTAATGACTTGGCAAATTGCCGTGGAACCGCAAACGCCTGGACATGGGTCTTCACATTGATTTTTTCGGCAAGCTTTATTGAACGGACAATCTGGGTCTACAACACATTCAGGCCTACATCCTTCATATGGATTTCCAAAGTAACTAGGCTCACACATGCAGGTTGCTGCTCCATTAGCTGATTTCCTACAGCGTGCATTAGGTCCGCAGGGCGTTGGGTCACAGGGATCCACCGGCGCATGTTGTATGGGGTAGCAGGAAGTGAAAGGATCTCCCGAAAATCCTTCTTGACAGGAACACATCGGACTGTGTAGATGGACTGCACACATTGTGTTGATACCACACGATCCAGGACAAGGATCTTTACACTTATAGTTCATGCAGGCTTTATTCGAGGGACATTCATCGTTTGAAGCACATTCTCTGCGGCATTGTGGTGGCGTTCCTTCAAAGCTGGGTTGACAAGTACAAGTGTACGAATTTCCGTTAGATGTTACCGTACACAAGCTATTTGGCCCACAAGGTGACGGGATGCATGGGTTGCTTGGAGGTGTATCCATTATTGCAACTGCAAACAACAGAATTATTTATTTATCATTGTATTTATTAGATACGACGGCCTCCGGGGCTCCTTGGTAACCGGGATCGATTCCGGGCGCTGTAAAATATTTGTACTTCGTTTTCACAGGTATTTGTTTGTGGTTATAGAGATACCTAAGGTGGATTGGCTCCAGGCAGGCAGCCTGTCGAAAAACTTTCGCCATATCATATCACAGCATGAAAGCTGTTACAATAGCGGACGGATGAGAAGTATTTGTATTTATTAGATGATAAATATCAAATTTCTTTCAATATTTTATAATATTAAATTTTTGTTAATGCCAACGCTATCATTTATCATACTAACCATAACAATGTGTGAAAGGAGATCCAGTGAATTTATCGGGGCAGCTACATATAGGGTTGTGGTTATTGACATTACATATGGCGTTATTTCCACAAGAACCAGGACATGGGTCTTGACATTTGCGATTGATGCAGGCTTGCGATGGAGGACAATCCGTACTCTGGACACACTCAGGGTGGCAATTTGGTGGATTTCCAATGTAGTCAGGTACGCAAGCACACACCGCTTGACCATTAGCTTCGCGGCATATGCTGTTTGGACCACAAGGTGAAAGTTCACAGGGCCTTACTGATGGCTCTGCAAAAAAAAAGAACGAAATATTAATATAACCGTTACGGTTATGTTTTTAAATATCAGGTTATTCAGACTCTTATATATATTTTTTCTCTAAAGTCTAAGTACGACTTACGCTCTGCCAATTGAGCTGTCAACTAACCTGCACGGAAAAAATCTGCACCATATCCCATACCTCTTATACGAATTATCACTTAAGATAACTACTCCTCTTTTACAAGTGTAGTATTTGATTTGATCTTATTTCTTCGTTTAATAAGAGTTCGTATATCATCCGTGTGATTCCCGGCAGAGTAGAATTGGACCACTCCAAGTCTTCCGTGGATGTTGTAAAAGGCGAATTAGAGAAAACAAGCTAAACAAAGCTTGAAAATATCAAAGAGACCTCTCCAACCCGTCTGGCCAGCGGGAAGAATGTAGGCCAAATCCTCTTACTGTTCTGGCTAATATATGGCTCTTGTAGTACAAAAAGGGTCGAGCTCCTGCAGTGGAGACTAAAACAGACCTGATGATGATGACGTATATCAGAACAGCATTGTAAATGCATAAAAACCCTTATTTAAATAGGTTACTTAGAGTTATACTTACTTTCGATAATTGTGCATCGGACAAAAGCGTTTCCGGTCATGCTACTTGGACAGCTGCATACGCCTACGTGGTTATAAACATTGCACTCTGCATTAACACCACATAGGTTGCGGCAAGGGTCGACGCATTTTGATCGCAAACATGCTTTGTCCAGTGGGCAGTCTGAACTCAATACGCACTCTGGTCGGCATTCAAAATATGGGTCACCCTGATACTCAGGCAGGCAAGTGCAGACTCCGTTATTACATTGTGCATTGGCTCCACATGGCGATGGTTGACAAGGGTCGGTTCTTTGAGGAGGTTCTAGAAAATAAACATGGCCCTTAGTTATCGGAAATAATAACAAAAATAAGAATTCAATTCAATAACCATTATGTACTTACCTGGCTTTATATTGCAAATGGAGAACGGGTCACCTTGATATCCATCGGGACACGTGCAAACCGGTATGTGTTTAACAACGTTGCATATCGCATTTAATCCACACGAGCCCAAACAAGGGTTTTGACATTTCATATTTATGCAAGCTCTGTCATTACTACAATCCGTGTTAACTAGACATTCGGGTTTGCAGTTAGGTGGACTTCCAAAGAATCCGGTCATGCAGGAACAAGAGGGAATTCCTCCAACGTTTCTGCATTCCGCATTCAGCCCACATGGTGACGGAATGCAAGGATTGACAGGTTCCGTGTTTATTTCTGGCTCTCGAAGAATGTAGCATATTGAAAGAGGATCACCGGTATATCTTAGCTTGCATGTACAAATAGGATTATGATTTATCATCCTGCAGTCGGTATTCACACCGCATGCTTTAGGACATAATGTAATACATTTCTGGTTTTCACAAACTTTGTCCAAGGAACATTCTGAGCTAGTTATACATTCCGGTCGGCACGTAGGTGGTGAACCTTGATAACCACTTAAGCATGTACATATTGCTAATCCATTCTGAGCTCTGCAGTTGCTGTATGGTCCACATGGTGATGGGTTGCAAGGATCTGACACTTCAGCTAAAAATAAAATATTTATATTAAGTTTCTTTAATGATATTTTTTCCTATGTATAATTTATGTATTTAAACCAGCGGAATGATTTACTTACTTGAAGGGTTAAACATACAAATTTTGTATGGGTCACCATAGTATTGTTCTGGGCATGAACAGCTAGGAATATGGTTTATAACGTTACAAAGTGCATTCAAGCCGCAGGTACCGGGGCAGGGATCTTTACATTTGTTCTGAATGCAAGCCAGATGTGAAGAACAATCGGAGCTTAATATACATTCTGGCTTACAAGATTCGTATGGGTTTCCAAAGTAGCCTGGTAAACATGTACAGGAACCAGCATTATTCTGCTCTCTGCATTCCGCATTAGCACCGCAAGGTGAGGGAATACAAGGCGTAGGTCGTTCTTGTACAACATTTTCTATTATCAGGTTACATGAAATGAATGGATCGCCACTATAACCATTTTGACATAAGCAGATAGGGGTGTGGCTCACTACTCGGCATTCTGCGTTCAAGCCACAGGACCCAGGACACGGATCTCGACATTTTCTGTTGAGGCAAGCGGTTGTCTGAGAGCATTCCGTGTTACTAGTACATTCAGGCCGGCAGTTGGGTGGTGCTCCAATAAACTCTGGTAAGCATCGACAATCTGCGTTTTCTCCATTTTCTATACATTGTGAATTAGGTCCACATGGTGATGGCAAGCAGGGATTTACTTTTTCTGGCGGTGAGGCGGCTGTAACAACGTGTGTACGTAACATATTAATAGTAATCCATGGAACATAGGATGTCATTTGATGGAATGTGTTAATACTTACGAATAAATTGACAGACTGAAAATGGATCTCCTGAATATCCTGATAAACAGGAACATACTGGGTTGTGATTTACTACTATACATTGTGCGTTTCGGCCACAAGCTCCAGGGCAAGGATCGATACATTTTTGATTGGAGCAAGCCTGGTTTAAATTACAGTCTGTGCTCACGGCGCATTCTGGCCTGCAATTAGGAGGGCTTCCAATATATCCTTGGACACAAACACAAACTGCATGTCCACTAACTTCCCTACACTGACTGTAAGGTCCGCACGGTGAAGGTTGGCATAAATTTTCAGGTGTTTGAGGTTCTGAAAAAAAGTTGGTTTTATTGTGTTAAGTAATAAAAAAGAATTATTGCTTAGTGGTCGAAGAGTGCCGTCCGAATCTGATTCAAGTACAGTAATTCTACATACTTCTTGGTAAAAAAAAATTCGTGAGGCACACTCGGGATTTTTCACAAGTATGTAAAATGAAGAATGCAATGGCAAACCACTCCATTATTTCTGCCAAAAAGTATTGTTTGCTTTTGTTTCCGCACGAGGACACCGAAATATTTATTAAGTATTTTCCATTATTATCGTTACTTGTAATAAATAGACTTGAAATTATATACGTGATCGAAGCTTTAAATACGAGTAATGAGTATAATTCAAATATTCACGATCTATCCACATCTAATACCTAATCAGTAATCGTAGTATATACATACGTAAATAAAATAGTTTTTACCCATAAATAGTGTACAGTAGGAGAACGGTGAACCCGTAGTTCCCGAAGGACATGAACACATAGGAATATGGTTGATAGTCTCGCAAATCGCATCCGATCCACATGTACCGATGCAGGGATCAATACACTTGTTCTTCACACAGGCTTTATCTCTTGTACAGTCTGAATTCAAGACGCATTCCGGTTTGCAGCCTTGGTATGGATCACCGTGATACTCTTCTATGCACGAACAAATGCCATCGCGACAAATTGCATTTGCACCACATGGAGAGGGCAAACATGGGTTTGACGGTTCTAAAACAAATGTTTTATACTTATTATTATAATTAATCTAGCAAATAAGAGTTTACGAAATAAATGTAATACGTTAAGGAATTAATGAATTAATGCTGTAATAAGTTACGTTACGTAGAAATTGATTTCTATGAGTATAATAATAATAATAATAGACATACCATCACGCATGACATTACAGAAGCTGAACGGATCTCCCGTGTATCCCAGTAGACAAGAACAAATTGGCAGGTGGTTATAGACGTTGCATTGCGCATTACTTCCACAAGCTCCAGGACAGGGATCCGCGCACTTGTTGTTTATGCAAGCTTGGACAGCATTGCACTCCGAATTTACGGTACATTCTGGTCGGCATCGCGGTGGTGTACCAATATAGTTACGGAGACAAGTGCATCTAGCCGTGCCAGCATACTCTTGACATTGTGAATTTGGTCCACACGGCGATGGCACGCAAGGATTGACAGATATTGGTGGAGATGGAAGAGATAGAGGCACTGGAAATAAAATGTGAACTATTTTAGTATGACTGTATAACTATACAATCATCATAAACCATATAAAGGTGCTGAGTGTTTTTAGAAAGAAGTAGGTATTATTAATATTAATTAATAATACCTACTATTAATGCTAGTGTTAGGTCTACTCACATGGGAAACAGTTTGTAAATGGATCGCCTGTGTATCTATCCTGACACGAGCATATAGGGTTGTGCGATATAACTCTGCAGTAAGCGTTTCTTGCACATTGTCCCAAACACGGGTCGACACATTTCCTATTAATGCAAGCTTTGTCACTCTGACATTCACTACTGATGGTACATTCGGGCCGGCAATTCGGTGGTATCCCCATAAAGTCCGTCTGACAACTGCACACCGCTTGGGAATTCACTTCTCGGCATTGGCTGTTAGGACCGCAAGGCGATGGAGTGCAAGGTGCTGGCTTAACGTTATCTAGAATCATTCCAAAACATTTAATTAATAAATCTAAGTTATAAAAATATACTAGTAACGTAGGTATCACCTGTCGTTATCAAACTTCTCAGTAGAAGATTAGATACCTTACGAAATTGAGAGGAGATACGAAAATTACTTATATAGAAATACAACATTAGTAATTTTATTAATTACCTTCAACTCTTTCTACGCAGTATGAATATGCATTGCCAGTTAATCCAGGAGGACAATAACACGATGGCAAGTGGTTGACTACTTGACATATTCCGTTTGGTGCACACAAGCCTGGGCAGGGATCTTTGCATTTGTTTTGAATACAAGCCAACATGGGAGGGCAGTCCGTGTTAATGACACATTCGGGCCTACAGCCTTCGTATGGATTACCAACGAAAGATTCTACACATCTGCAAGATCCAGCACCGTTTCTCTCCGTACATTCCGCATTTAAACCGCAAGGCGAAGGTTCACATGGTGAACTGTATTCAATCATAGTATCTGCAATGGAAATAAAGATTATAAGCTATTTGACGTGCATTTGCTTTTTATTCCATCGAATAAATAAGCGTGATATAATACTATTACCTTTTACTGGGGTACACGAAATCAGAGGATCTCCAGTTTGACCGAAAGGACATGAGCAGACCAAAGCATGGCTGATAACTTTGCAATCAGCGTTGTAACCACAGCTCCCCGGACACGGATCTTTACATTTCTGATTAATGCATGCGAGATTGCTCGAGCATTCTGAATTACTAATACATTCTGGGCGGCAATGCGGCGGCGAACCGATGTAATCGCTCTGGCAGGTACATGATGGTGATTCGCCGATGACTCGGCACACTGAGTACGGGCCGCATGGCGAAGGTGTACAAGGATCACTTGGTGTTGGAACGGGACTATTGACTGTGTACATAATAAATATATTAGTAAACCGGTATTTTACTATGATAATGAAAACCTAGAAACATTCATTTATTAAGCAAGTAGTTTAGGTCATTAATAATTCCGATATCTTTGATTTATTTCATAAAAATGCAAATTTATTGTTATATTTCGTTTTAAAGATTCGCTATCATTATGTCTTTCAACCGCTGAAATCAGAAGATTGTAGGAAATAATTATAAACTATTTTATAACTCGTATGACACTGAGTTCAACATATTTTGCTAGTATAAGGTAAAGTCACTTAGCGTATTTAGGCGCGATGTTTTCATTTAAAATGAAGTGAAATGAAGATGTAGGCCACTTACCGATTTTCAAAAATTAAATAATAAAATTGTTGTGGCCAAAAGATAAAATTAAATCTTATTTTAAAATACCGTATTGGACATTTCAATGATGACATAATTTTTTTCCAATTCAATTTTTATCATGACATTTAATTAAAACAATGCACAATATTAGTAGTTTATAAGGTCTAACTAGAATTGTGAGTTGACGTCGCTTGGAGAAAATGCGCTGTGCAGTTTGTTGCCGCTTCTTCTGCACTCCGCTTTGGAAGCGGCCTAAACTTAGCCATAAGTAATTATTGACGTCAACAAAATTTTTTTGTTGTGAAAATTGTAAACACAAATATGACAATTAATAAGTGTTCAAAGAAACCTATATTAAATAAACTATTGAATCTTGAATCTTGATAGTTTGGAATTACATACAGAAGTTTCAAGATTGCAGGTGCACATGATTATAATGGAAATAAACCTAGTCAGAATTCTAATTAACATTTAAAAAGTAGTTACCTATAGGCGTGCATCGAGTAAATGGATCCCCAGTGTATTGAGGTGGGCATGAACATATCGGATTATGGTTTACGACAGCGCATTTTGCACCATAGCCGCATGTCCCTATGCAAGGGTTAATGCATTTGTGGTTATTGCACGCTTCGTTAAGAGGACACTCTGCACTGATCGTGCACTCTGGCCGACATGATGGTGGACTGCCGATGAACGTCGGCAAACACGAGCATACTGCCTGGTTATTGACTGCACGGCATTGGCTGTTAGGACCACATGGACTTGGGTTACAGGGTTCTGCCGATTGTACTGAAACAGAGAATGAATATTACAATACTGCATATTAAAATATCTATTGAGAGACCACTTCCAGAATAATTTACCTTCAAATCTGTTGCATTCAATGAATGCATTTCCAGATGTACCCTCTGGACAAGTGCAGATTGGTATATGATTATAAACATTGCATTGTGCAGTAGGTGCACATGTTCCAGGGCAGGGATTCATGCACTTGTTGCGGGAGCAAACTTTGTCTGTGGAACAATCCATATTAGTTACACATTCTGGCTTGCAGCCTGTGTATGGATCTCCAAAGTATTCATTAAGACACGTGCAGACACCATCTCTACAGTTTGCATTAAATCCACATGGTGACGGGTTACATGGATCCGTTGGCGATGGATCTAAAAATAATAATCAAAAAATGTAAAAGAAAAATAAACAGAAAAGAGTCCAGGGTCAGGTCATAGGTAATTAAGGTTTACATAATGATCATACTTAGAACTTTCCGAATAGGTAATGGTTTTGTACGTAAATCCAAACCGCATTAAAATAAATAAGTCTCAAATGGCTAGTTTTAGCAAAGTTCAAGTCCATATATTTATTACAGTAAGTAAAGAGCCCATTGATAAACAAAATAAATGAAATTAGTAACGGACGTTCCAAAAAGGAATAAATAATATTTTTTGACAATTGCTCTTACCTTTCGGCGGTAAAGCTGGGGAGCAGTAAGTAAACGGATCACCCGTAAATCCTTGTGTGCACGTGCATGCCGGAAAGTGGTTGAAGACAGTGCACATTGCGTTAGATCCACAACTGCCTGGACACGGATCGCGACATTTCATGTTTATACAAGCTTTATCAGAAGGACAATCCTGATTGATCGCACATTCAGGTCTGCAGTTAGGTGGAAGGCCTTGATAGTTTGGCATACAGGCACAAGAGGGAAAACCGTTGATATCACGACATATTGCATTGCCACCACATGGATTTGGCACGCAGGGATTAATACTCATCGGTGGTTGCATTTGTGTTTGTTCTGTAAAAAAATATGTTACGGTTTATGCAATAAGATAAAATATCTACCTAAGTAAATGAATTCAACATTGTTTAGAAAATACTCACGTGGGAAGCATCTGGTAAATGGTTCGCCAGTGAAACCAGGACTGCAAGAGCACATAGGACTGTGATTGATTACTCTACAGTCTGCGTTTAGACCACAGTGTCCGGGGCAAGGGTCCACGCATTTCTGGTTAACGCAAGATTCGTCAACAGGACATTCAGTGCTAACGACACATTCTGGCCGACAACCTGGGGGTGATCCAACGAAATTAGGCATACATGAGCATGCGCTTTGACCATTTACTGGACGGCAAATACTATTTGGCCCGCAGGGGTTCGGTGTGCATGGTGTTGGTGGTTCTGGCGGTTCTGAAAATAATGGAAATAATTTATTTATTTATTAACAAAATTGTACAGCATTACAGTTTTACCAAAGCACTGCACAACTTAACCTAGGGCTACGGATTCATCCATCCTATTCGCAAAATATTAACAATCATTCATTAAACGTACAAACCCACCAGCGAAAATATCACATTCCCTTCTTTTTAATGTAAGTTAACATAAAAAAGGCATTTATAAATAAACTAGCAGTCCGCCCCGGCTTCGCCCGTGGTACATACATAACGTAGCCTATGGCACTCAATGATAACGTACTTATTCAACGGTGAAAGATTTTTTCAAATCGGTCCAACAGTTCCCGAGATTGCGCGTTCAACCAAATAAATAAACAAATTCTTCAGCTTTATTATATTAGTTTAAATTATAATGATCAATACATACCATCGAATATGTTACATCGGCTATATGGGTCACCTGAATACCCAGGAGGACAAGTACATGTAGGCAAATGGTTTACAACCACACAAGTTGCTAATGGACCGCAAGTACCAGGACATGGGTCTTGACATTTGTTTCGGATACAAGCTTTGTTTGGGGTGCAGTCTGTATTCACTGTACATTCCGGTCGACAACCTTCGTATGGGTTTCCAATGTAATCAGAAAGACAAGAACAAGAACCAGCGGTATTATATTCCTTACAAACAGCGTTAGATCCACATGGTGATGGTTCGCAAGGCGATGTCTTTTCTGGAATAATGTCTTGTTGGTAACAACTAGAGAATGGATCTCCAATGAATCCATTGTCACAGAAGCACATTGGAGAGTGTGAAATTGTTCTGCATTGCGCGTTGATTCCACAAGCTCCAATGCACGGATCTTTACATCTTTGATTGATACATGCTTGATTGGATTTACATTCACTGTTGCTTGTACATTCTGGTTTGCAGTAAGGTGGTGAGCCAAAGAAGTTTGGCATACACGTACAAGAAGGAGTATTCTCGACTTCTTTACAAATAGAGTTCGGTCCGCAGGGTGATGGTGTACATGGTGCTGCATCCGCCAATGTAGGAGCTAAAAAAAATAAAATTTTGTATGCAACCTAAAATTTAATACATAAAAATTTAAAATTGGTAAATTGATTTAAATAAAATTTAAACTTACTGTATAAGACACATCTCGTAAATGGATCCCCAGTATATTTTGACGGACAAGAGCATATCGGATTGTGTTTAACCACATTGCATATTGCTTCCACGCCACAAGATCCCTTGCAAGGATCGATACATTTCTGATTGCTGCAAGCTTTGTTTGGTGCACAGTCTGAACTGACAACACATTCCGGTCGACACAAAGGTGGGCTTCCAATATACCCTGGTACACATGTACATACTGGTTGTCCATTTACTTCTCGACATTGACTGTTGGGCCCACATGGAGATGGCAAGCATGGATTCACTATCGTTGGAACTGAGAAGAAAAGCAAATTATATTAGTAATAAATAAATAAATCGTTATATGTTACCATTAAATATAAATTATGAAAAACCTATTTTTATTGTTACAAATGTATTACCCATATGACAATCTTACCTCTTAAAGGTTCACATCCATAGAATGCATTTCCAGTCATTCCTTGTGGGCAACTGCACATAGGAACGTGATTAATGACATCGCAAATAGCGTTAGTGGCACAAGTTCCTGTGCATGGATCCACACATTTATTCTTAACACATGCCTTGTCTCTTGAACAGTCGGAACTCAGTACACATTCTGGCCTACAGCCCACGTAAGGGTTTCCTTGATGTTCCGCAATGCATGAACAGACACCGTCTCTACATGCAGCGTTAGGACCGCAAGGTGATGGATTGCAGCTGTCTACAATTACGTCAGCTTCTGCAATATAATATATTGGTTATATACCAATTCATAACATTTGCTTTGAAATTCTTTTTATTTGTTATTGATGTTTTTTTTTTTATGATAGAATTACCTGGTGGCTTTGGTGAGCAAATGGTAAAAGCGTCGCCTGTATACCCATCTGGGCAAGTGCAAATTGGCGTATGGCGTGATACAGTGCACAATGCACCTATTCCACATGAACCTGGACACGGGTCACGACACTTCTGTTGAATGCATGCTTGTGTGGTTGGGCATTCTGCGTTTATGGAACATTCTGGCCTACAATTCGGTGGGCTACCTATATAATAAGGCATGCACGCACATGACGGGACGTTGCCAATCTCTCGACAAATTGAGTTTGGCCCACATGGTGACGGCAAACATGGATTCTTGTAGGGTTCCATAACAGAATTTGATATAGGAGCTGCAATCAAACATTAAAAATATAAATAATTTAAACTGGAAAATCTGAGGCGGTTAGGGTCAGTCTAAAAATGGTAGAGGAACTCACGTTGGATGGGATTGCATCTAGTAAATGGGTCCCCAGTATATTGCAGCTTACACATACAAATTGGACTGTGATTTATAACTCTACATTCTGCGTGTGTACCACAAGCATTAATACATGGGTTTTCGCATTTTTGATTTATACACGCTAACTCCTTAGAACATTCTGAGCTTATTGTACATTCTGGGCGGCATCCAGGCGGCGAGCCGATGTAATTTGGTAAACACGTGCAAACGGCTTGTTTATTTACTTCTTGGCATCGACTGTTGGGACCACATGGAGAAGGTTGACAAACATTTATTGGTGCATCAGCTACTCCTGTAAATATAAAGGTGTGATTGAATATAAACCTAATGCTTATATGGTTGAAAGTATATAAAAGTAAGTAGCACTTACGCTCAGGAATACAATATCGAGAAGGGTCGCCGGTGTAGCCGCGGTCACAAGTGCAAATTGGAACATGATTCACGACTTGGCATATAGCATTTGGAGCACAAGCACCCGGACAAGGATCTTGACATCTGTTTTGCACGCAAGCCCGATCGGAAGCACAGTCTGTGTTCAATATGCATTCCGGTCGACAACCTTCGTATGGGTTTCCATGATAATCCGGCAAGCAAGTGCAAGATCCAGCGCCATTGAATTCTTTGCAGACTGCATTTGCTCCACATGGCGATGATTGACATGGTGTTGCGACTTCTTGAGGCACTGCTAATCTACTACATCCAAAGAATGGATTTCCAGTGTAGCCTACTATACAAGAACATGATGGAGAGTGACTAATGACGTAACATTCAGTGTTAAGCCCACACGATCCTACACAGGGGTCTACACATTTGGTATTGACACAAGCTTGTTGTAAAGGACACTCCGAGTTGGTAACACATTCTGGTTTACAATAAGGTGGAGATCCTATGAAACCGTTGGCACAGGAACAAGATGGGGCCCCCGATGTTTCTTTACAAATTGAATTTGGACCACACGGAGATGGCACACAAGGACTAACGGGCTCAGGATCATATTGTTGAAGAATACATCTGACAAACGGATTACCAGTAAATGATAGTGAACAGGAGCATATAGGATTATGATTAATAACTTGGCATTCAGCTCCTACTCCACATGTGCCTTGGCAAGGATTTATACATTTTCTATTGCTGCAAGCTTCACTCGGTAGGCAGTCACTGCTCACAACGCATTCCGGTCTACAAGACGGTGGGCTTCCCATATAATCTGGCAGGCAAGAACATACTGCTTGTCCATTGATGTCTTTACATTGACTGTTTGGTCCACAAGGACTGGGCTGACATGGCTGTGGTCGGGTAACTACAACAAAAAAATAGTCATGAACAACTACTACATTTAGGTCAGGATCATTTTACTACTGCAATAAAATAACAGATATTTCACAGAAAAAAGTAAAATGTCTGTTTGTTTTGTATACCTATCTATAAATATTGAAAAATAAACATTTGACTCAGTTGTTATAAATTAATGTAATAAGGGAGTCAAAACGTTTTATTTAGTAAAAAAAAGATAAATTTATTCATTACCTTCCATTTGTGAACATTGAACGAATGCGTTTCCAGTCATTTGTTCGGGGCAACGGCACATTGGTATGTGATTGATTACCTCACAGATTGCATTACTTGCACATACACCAATATTACAAGGATTAATACATTTGTTTCTTTGACATGCCTTGTCATGCGTGCAATCCGAATTTAGTACACATTCTGGTCGACATTCAATGAACGGGTTTCCGTGATACTCGGGCAAACATGAACATTCTCCGTTGTTACATTCGGCATTTGCTCCACATGGTGACGGATTACATAGGTCAACTTCATCCTCTTGTATATCTACAACATTTTACAAGTTTAATAAATACAGCAGATAGGAGCGGGTGGTACTCAAAGCTCCCAAACACGTATAATGTTACGAACATTTTCAAAGTGAAAACATCATGCATTAAGTAGGAACAGTTTAAGTAGGTACGATATGAACGCATGTCAGACTAGTCCGGCCGTGGTCCCCACTGAGATAGGTGAACACGAATGGTATAAAAATATATCAAGAGCTCTTCCGAGCGTTGGGGCCACAGTAAGCCATTGGTCCCGGCTGTCATTGATGGCCGCAGTAAAGCTATGTCAGATACTTTCTAGGCAGCTTGAAAAATCTTACACCAGCGTTAGTTCTTTAACACGTGAAAATCAATAACGACATCATAAAAAGTACAACCCTTTCCAAAATGGCATAAAATCTTTCTGTACGATATAATTCCATAATTGTGTTTGAGTTACATAATAAAATCGACTTTGTATTTTCTAATTATGTTATAACAATGAAACATATTTTATTTCTGCAATTTACCTTGAAGTTTACATTCAGTAAATGCATCGCCGATATAATTTTCTATGCAGGTACAGATAGGTGTATTTTTATTCACAGTACACTGTGCGTTTATACCACAGGATCCTGGACAAGGATCCCGACACCGCTGATTTATACACGCAAGGTTACTGGGACAGTCGGAATTGATAGTGCATTCGGGTCGACATCTCGGTGGTGCACCGATATAATTTGTCTGACATGTACATGATGGAATTCCTCCAATATCACGACATTCACTGAATGGCCCGCAGGGTGATGGTAGACAAGGATCCTTTGGTGTTTGTGAGATTGTGATGACTAAGGGATAGCATCGACTGAATGGATCACCGGTGTATCGCTCCATACAAGAGCATATTGGGCTGTGATTAATAACTTGACATTTGGCATTTTGACCACATTGATTTACACATGGATCTATACATTTTTGAGAGGCACATGCTCTGTTCAGAGGGCACTCTGCACTTATGATACATTCTGGCCTGCAGTTTGGCGGAGAACCGCTATATTCTGGCATGCAGCTACATACTGCTTGTTCATTAGTTACTTTGCAAACACTATTAGGTCCACATGGCGATGGCGAACACGGATCCGAAAATACTGGTTCGTCTGTAAACAGCAAAGAAATTTAAGATTATTATAAACCTAGTACTTACTAAATCAATTTTATGTCAATTGTTATTCTTTTAAAACTTACGTAAGATAACTCTGCATTGCTGGAATGGATTTCCGGTATATCCAGGTAAACACGTACAAATGGGTGCATGATTTATAGTTTGACACTGAGCATTATTGCCACAAGTACCTGGACAAGGATCTTGGCATTTATTCTGTTGACAAACTCTGTCAGAAGGACAATCTGTGTTAACACTGCATTCTGGTCTACATCCTTCATAAGGATTACCAAAATATCCAGGGGAACAAACACAGGCACCTGCATTATTTCTTTCCTTACATACGGCATTACTTCCACATGGTGATGGAGTACATGGAGTAGGTCTTTCTGATGGCAGACTCTGTGGTTCTGGTCTGCAAGATGTAAATGGATCTCCCATGTAGCCAGGTGGGCACACACAGTTAGGAGTGTGGCTGACAACTCTACATTGCGCCATTGTGCCACACGCACCAATGCAAGGATCTCCACACTTATTGTTGATACACGCCATGTGATTCAGACATTCACTGTTACTGGAACATTCTGGGCGACAGTTTGGAGGAAGACCGATATATTCCGGAATGCAAGAGCATCTTGGAGAATCATTTACTGCATTACACACTGAATTAGGGCCACAAGGTGATGGTACACATGGATTTATTTGTGGAGGGGTCTCCAAGGCTGAAAAAAGTTATTTTGTTACATTTTAAAAGGTTATATGAATGTAATCCTTAGGAAATAAGCTATAGTAATAAGTATAAGTCTGTATATACATACTGTTTTATTTTTTATTATCCACATTTTTTCCAGAATTCTGGGAAAATTCACTAATCGTATTTTCTTCATTTTTCATAAATTAATACAAGATAAATGGCTATTAAAATACAGGGTGTAACATGACCCTCGACATATCCTTAAAGGGGTGAGTGACACCGTCAATATGAACAACTTTTGCTATGTGATCAATGCTGGGAACTCAAAAAGAAAATCATCAATTTCATACAAAAAATTTTTCCCAGAATTCTGGAAAAGATGTGGATAATAAAAAATAAAACAGTATATAGCTTATTTCTTTCTTTTATATTATAGAAGATAGATGTATTTACATATTCAAATGACAAAAACAACTATTTCTTTGAAAAATTTTTGATTTACTTATTTTACAAACAAACCTACCATTTGCCACGAGAATAGGTCATATTTAATGAAACTAATAAGTGGCATTTGCATACGCACGGTACTCACAGAGAAAGTTCGATTAATGGTTAAATACAGGTCATATAAATACGTACGTTGTGGAATACATCTTCTGAAAGGATCTCCAGTGAATCCATTTGGACAAGAACAAATAGGGTTATGATTCACGACTTCACATAGGGCTTCTAAGCCGCAAGCTCCTTTGCAAGGGTTGATACATTTGTAATTACTGCAGGCATTGTTTAATGGGCATTCAGAGCTTGTAGTACATTCAGGACGACATGTAGGAGGATTTCCTGAATATCCCGGTATACATGAACATACTGCGATATTATTTACTTCCCGACATTGGCTATTAGGTCCACAGGGGCTTGGATTACACGGATTTCCTGGCAAAGGATCTGAAAAAATTGTGAAAAGGAAATGTTAAAAGGAATAAATTTGTATATGAATTTAAGTAACAAGGAGATAGTTTATTCACCTGCAAGAACGTTACAAATTACAAATGCGTTTCCAGTGTAACCAGCAGGACAACTGCACATAGGAATATGATTAATGACTTCGCAGTTTGCCCCCGTGCCGCAAGTGTCCGGACATGGATTAACACACTTTTTCCTCACGCAGATCTGGTGCTTTTGACAATCAGTGCTAACAGTACATTCTGGTCGACAACCCACGTAAGGGTCACCTTGAAACTCTGGTAAACATTTGCATTCCCCGTTGTAGCATTCTGTATTCGATCCACACGGAGATGGATTGCAGGCGTCAGCTTGAACGATTTCTGTGTTCAAAAAAATAAAGAATTGTGTATATTTTTGACACAAAATAAGTAACCTATTCCATAAAAGAAATGTAAAAAATTGGCCAAGTGCGAGTCGTGCTTGCCCATGAAGAGTTACGTAGAAGCAAACTTAGATTACCATAAACCTCTATAAGTTTTTGCCAGCAAAGATAACTTTATTTTTTATAGTGTTTGTATAATTAACAAAGTTATTTTTGCGGTTTATGAAAATGTGCTATACATCAGAATATAGTAGAGTACACACATTATACCACTTTGAAAGCGCCATCTTTGAATCTATTGACTTTGAGAGAAAGATGTTATAGGAACCTTAATGTCATTTTTAAAGACCTATCTATAGAAACACCGTACGAATAGATTTGAAGAAAAAGTTTTATTTCCATGTTTTATTTCACTTATAAGGGACACCCCTTTATGTTTTTTTTTTAAATTTTGTATAAAAATCGTAAAGCGGTTTACCATCGATCTACCAAGTTTCAACTATGTAGTCTCAATGGTTTAAAATAAACAGACAGACGGACATGACGAATCTATAAGGGTTCGGTTTTTTGCGATACGGAACCCTAAAAAGAATAAGTCTTTTAATTTGTTCTTACTCGACTTTTAAATGGTATAAATATGCCTTACCTGGCTTAGGTTCATACGTGCACGCTGTAAATGGATCCCCTCTGTATCCCTCTGGGCATGTGCAAATTGATACATGATTAATAACTGCACATCTAGCGTTATGTCCACATGATCCAGGGCAGGGATCTGTACATTTCTCTCTTATGCATGCCAAAGAACTGATGCAGTCTTGATTCGTCACACATTCTGGTCGACAGTATGGTGGGCTGCCGAAGTAGCCGGGGGAACACGAACATGATGGTTGACCACCTACATTGCGACACATGGAATTTGCCCCGCATGGCGATGGTACGCATGGATCTCGTTCGTCATTCTCGACTGGTTCTAAAGCAAAAAAATATATATGCAATGAGAAATATTTTACTGTAAATATTACATTTATAGGTAAATAGCGTGGTCAAATATTGATTTGATATGACAGTAGTTTTGTTAGAGAACGTTTCAAATTAGAATTTATGAATACAGTATATCTTACGTACTACCTAAAAATATATGAACAGGTATAACACAGATTGAGGTAGCCCCAAAGTAAGATCGGGACTTTTATTTATGGGATTATACGTATTAAGATAATCATTCAAGACCCGATCAATCTGAAAAATATGTTCATGTTCCATCTTGACCTGACCGGGGATCGAATCCGGGACCTCCCGAGACTGGCATGATGACCACTAGGCCACAGAGGTCGTCAGTCATTCCTCTACATGTATGTAGGTATAATAGTGCAAATAAAAATAATATATAGCAATATAGTCATACCTGGTTTTGGATAGCATCTCGAAAATGGATCTCCTGTAAATCCAGGTCTACAACTACATATGGGGTTGTGATTGAATACTCTGCATTCAGATTTATGACCACACGGATTTGGACAAGGATTGACACATTTTTGATTGATGCATGCTTTGTCTGTTGCACAATCTGAGTTTAAAAGACATTCAGGTTTACATAAAGGCGGTTGCCCCACATAGTTAGGTAGGCAGGTACAGACAGCTTGTTCATTAACAACCTTGCATTGGCTATTTGGTCCACAAGGGCTTGGGCTGCAGACGTTGATGGGAACAAGATCTTGGACTGTAAAAAAGAGTTTGACGTTTCAGCTTATTATAGAACTATGTTCATATATGAAAAAAGTGCGAGTTTAACTCGCCTGGAGAGGGTTCTGTATGGTACCAAATTAAACGTTTTTATTTCATGGCCAAATCCTTTGACTGCTCTGGCAGTACATAGAGGGTCGTGCTCCTGCAGTGGAGACTAATAAAGACCTGATGATGATATGTGTTTCCACTGTTTTTTTTTAAATAATAGCAAAAATATATCTGATATGACCCTTTTTATTTAATGTAAGGTATATTTTTTAATTTCCCTATATGTCCCCTGAAAATAACGCTTATTTAAAAAAATATTTATATACCTTGCACATTTATGTTTGGGTCATAGGATTACAAGATCCTACCAATTGCTTGTACAAAATCGTAAAAATACAGGAGTACTTACGTGGTATAGGATTGCATCTTCGGAATGCGTCACCAGTGAATCCAGATATGCAATTACACAGTGGTGCATGATTCACTGTCGTACAGTCTGCGTTTATTCCACAAGTGCCTGGGCAGGGATCCTGACATTTATTGCCAATGCAGGCTCTGTTTCCTGGACAATCTGAGTTAGTGACGCACTCTGGACGGCACCCATCATAAGGATTTCCAAAATATCCTTCATTGCATGTACACGACCCTACTTTATTTTGTTCTCTACAAATGGCATTTGAACCGCATGGAGATGGTGAGCATGGTGTCAACATTTCTATTTGCGGCCGTAAGGAACACTGCGTAAATGGATCACCTATGTATCCTGGTGGACATATGCACATCGCTGAATGGCTGACGACGCGACAATCTGCGTTTACAGCACATGCGCCGGCACAAGGATCCTGACATTTGTTATTAATACAGGCTAAGTGTGGTGAGCATTCACTATTGCTGATACATTCTGGTTTACAATATGGAGGTTGTCCCTTGAATTCTGGCATGCAAGTACATGAAGGCGTTCCATTGATATCTTGGCAAATTGAATTAGGACCGCAAGGTGATGGTTGACAAGAATTCACAGAAATTGGCGGTGTATCTGAAAAATTAAAACATGATAAAATATGGACAAAACATTAAAATTACTTAGTAATTTATGCACGTATTTGTATTAAAAAGTCTTACTTGACACGAATTTACATTCCAGGAACGGATCGCCAGAATAAGTAGGCGGACACGCGCAAATAGGGTTGTGATTAATGACTTCACAAGTAGCTCTAATTCCGCACGTGCCAATACATGGATTCACGCATTTCTGGTTCATACAAGCTTGATTTTGTGGACACTCAGCACTAGATACACACTCTGGTCTACACGCTGGTGGAATACCCATATAATTCGGAAGACAAGAACAAACGGCCTGGTTGTTTACTTCACGACACTGACTATTCGGTCCACATGCCGCTGTACTACATGGATATCCTGTAGGTGGCGCTGTAAAATAATAATAATATGTTTAAAGTATTTCTGTAAAGTTAAATACCTAAATATAAAAAAAATCTGTTTTATTTTTAATGTAAGTATACATATATTATATTATTTACATACCTTGCATTTGGTTACATATTACAAATGCGTTCCCTGTAAAACCTGGTTGGCAACTGCACATTGGTATATGGTTATAAACTTGACAAACAGCATTTTGTCCACAAGCGTCTACACAAGGGTCGACGCATTTTCTTTGCATACATGCCTTGTTTTGATCACAGTCGGTACTGAATACGCATTCAGGACGACAGTTAAAATATGGGTCGCCTTGATATTCTGGTAAACATTGACACTGGCCATTGATGCATTCGGCGTTTGGACCGCAACGGACATTTGTACAGGCATCAACTACTGCAGGTTCCACTGAAAGTAACAATCAAATACGTTAATTGACTTTTGCTGAAATACGTGCCTATGTCATCCATAACTATGTTATTATAAAGGAATCTTACCTTCTAGTGGCTTCAGTCTACACACAGCAAATGGATCACCAATATATCCTTCTAAGCAAGAACAAATAGGTATGTGATTGAGGACATTGCATGTGGTAGAAAGCCCACATGACCCTGGACATGGGTCTTGACATTTAGAATTGATACATGCGCGGTTACTAGGGCAATCTGAGTGAATGGCACATTCTGGTCTACAGTTTGGTGGACTTCCTATAAAAGTGGGTAAGCAGGAACATGAAGGCGAATTTCCTATGTTCCGACATTCAGCATTAGGACCACACGGCGATGGGATGCATGGATTTTTGATTTCTGGTGGAGTCTCAACTGAAAATAAAAATAATTTGAAGGTTGTTGTTTATCTGGTATAAACCTTTTACTGGAAAGCAATCTATTAGATTTATAAATTGATTGAATAATTACCTGGCGCCGGTGTACAAATCGTAAATGGATCACCAGTAAAAGATGCCTTACAAGAACATATCGGGCTGTGATTGATAACTTTACAATTGGCATTGACACCGCAGGGCCTGGGGCAAGGATTAACACATTTGTTCTTTACACAAGCCTTGTCATGCGGGCACTCCGAACTTACTACACATTCTGGACGGCAGTTCGGAGGAGATCCCACATATTCTGATAAACAAGAACACACTGCTTGATCATTAACTGATTTACACTGACTATTTGGCCCACACGGAGATGGATAACAGACGTCGATAGGTGTCGCTTGCGGAGGTGATTCTGAAAATAAACAATAAATATTAGGTTAAATAAATATTTGCATGCAACGTTAAATGTATGAATATGTCATTAATAAAATATCTCAGTGCATATTTTACCTTGGTAAACGCAATATCTGAATGGGTCTCCCGTATAACCATTAATGCAAGTGCAAAGTGGTGCGTGATTCACAACTTGGCACAAAGCATTGGAACCACAACTGCCTGGACATGGATCTGCGCATTTGTTGTTGAGACAAGCTCTATTTGATGCACAGTCTGTATTCACTACACATTCTGGTCTGCAACCTTCATATGGATTACCTATAAATCCTTCCACACACATACAAGAACCGGCATTGTTTCTCTCTTTGCATATAGCGTTTGTTCCACATGGAGATGGAGAACATGGAGTTGTTACTTGATCAGCATAAATAAGCTCGGGAGTACAGCTGAAGAACGGATCACCAGTATAACCAACAGGACATAAGCAGATCGGCGAATGGCTCACAACTCTACATTCTGCGTTCGGAGAACATGCGCCTTCACAAGGATTTTTACATTTCATATTAATACATGATAGATGCAAAGAACATTCTTCATTGCTGCTACATTCAGGTCTACAGTTAGGAGGAAGACCTTGATAACCTTCTAAACAAGTGCATGTAGGTTGTTCATTAACTTCTCTGCATAAAGAATTTGGTCCACATGGTGATGGCGTGCATGGTCTTGCCGGTTCCGAATTCTCAGCTGAAAAGTGTAGTTCGTTATATTATTGTCTAATTATCTAAGAATGGAGCGTTTTATTGAACTCGTGGTCAAGTTGACATATTCAAACGTGAGTTTCATTATTAGCCTATCGAAATGGTAACGATTTGTGACTCTATATAGAAACCTTAAATTTTGATATCATTTAAACATAATTTGAACTCTTTATGCTTCTATTTATAAAACAATGAAAATTAATCAAGCGGTTCTCAGAATACATTTATACCAATTTTTAACCGACTTTAAAAAAGGAGGAGGTTCTCAATTCGCCTGTATGTTTTTTTTGTATCTTTGTTTCGCGATTACTCAGTCAATTATGGATCGAATTTAGTGATTCTGTTTGTTCGATTTGTGTAATGCTCTCGAAACGGTCCCATAAAATTTTTGTTGCAATGTATCAAGCACTTTTTGAAAAAATAAACAATAACTCACAAAAATTGTAAAAGTATGCCGTTCGGTTTAAACTTATTTGTATTTTATTCATATGCGAATCAAGATGATGATGTTGAGAACGTTACTCCTCTGTTTTGACTAAACTTCAAAGGTGGTCCCATAATATTTTTATCGTAATGTATGCTTTTAGAAAAAATCAACAAAAACAAAAAAAAATTTACAAGTATGCCGTTTGGTTTAATTATATTTCTGTTGAATTTTTCGCGAATCAAGACAAATTGATGACGACGTTGTTTCTCTATTTTGATTAATCTACCACACCCACTAAAACCTAATTTTAAGTTCCAGTTTGTACATTTACGGATAGGGTTGAAGTCGGGTTTACTTTTTTGTTAAAAATAATTTTCAACAGTGTAGACCTAATTGTTTCGGAATAAAGTGGCTACTGACAGACAGACAAACAGTTTTGTTAACTTTTTTCTGACTTATGACCCCACCAAAAGTGCCCCACCAAAATTATTTATACGCAACCTTGGGTGAAATAAATGAATAAGTTTACCTACTAAAGTGTATTTATTTTCAACTTAATTGATCCAGTAGATTCAAAGAAAATTGGCTGTGACAGTCACATGAGTGATTATCCCCGCATCAGCATACAAGGGATCGGGTTCCGTTTTGCTACTCGGTCGTACGGAAGCCGTTAAATAGAAGACTATATTTTCTTATAAATAAGAGTAAGTAATTTCATGTCTATGAATTTGTATAATGATAGAAAAACAGTTTCTCTAAAACTGCCGATTTTTTTCTGTTAAATAAAATAAAAAGTTAAGAATGGGCGAAAATTTAAAGAATCACGCATAATGGTAAATACGGATTTTTATGCCTGTTAATATTTTGGTTTCCTATCTTCCCATTCCATCTTCTTTAGGTCAGTTTACGTCATTAAAAACCAGCCAAGTGCGTGTCGGGCCATGCGCAGTGTAGGGTTCCGTAGTTGTGAATGACAACTTTGAGTTCACACTGTTCACATTCGCACCTCACAGTTTAACGACCAAAAACATGTAACAGTGAAAATGTATGAAATTTTACATTTTCGAGTACATTTTATAAGTTGGTTGCCTATAACTTTTTAGTTTGTACTTAGTACTCAGCTCTGATAGTTTTCCTTTCAACTTCAGTATATGTACTACTGCTGTATTTTTTTTCACGTATCCATATATAACCCTTTAGTAGATAGAGGGGGGGGGGGACACTTACCTCTAACAAAAATTGGCACTTTAAAACCAAATATTTCGGAAACGGATATTTTAAAGACCTATATACCAACACGATGGGTTTGTATAGAAAAAAAATATTACTCCCCCTTTAATTGTATGGGAGCTAATCTAAAAAAAATTTTTTTTCAAGATTTTCTTCTACCACTTTTTTGCCATGATTAATATACATACCCATACCAAATTTCAGCTTTCTAGTACTTATAGTCTCTGAGTAAAACCGCGGACGGACAGACAGACAGACAGAGAGACAGACAGACAGACAGACGGACAGACAGACAGACAGACATGGCGAAACTATAAGGGTTCCTTGTTTACTACGGAACCCTAAAAAAGAGAGGTGATAAGTATAAATCTACTCAGTTAGCGCGCCATACTTTGCTGCTGGCTAATATGTTCTAAATAGCATGTTGAAAAATACTTACGTTGCCTGAAGCATCGTGAGAAGGGATCGCCCGAATAAAATACAGGGCATATGCAAATTGGATTATGATTGACTACTTTGCATTCTGCATTTACACCACAAGATCCTTCACATGGATTTACACATCGTTGGTTACTACAAGCTTGATTCAAAGGACACTCTGCACTTATAGTACACTCGGGCCGGCAAGCCGGAGGACTACCAATATTATTGGGAGCACAAGAGCAAGCGGCTTGGCCGTTCACTTCTCTGCATTGACTGTTAGGCCCACATGGAGACGGTTGACATGGGTTTACTGGTATTGATTCTGAAATAAAATTGAAAAGGTACATGGATATTTATATTTAAAATTGTATGGAGCGGTATTAATGTGTAGGTAAATGAACGAGGGATGCGTATGAGATTTGTGTAATGTCCCCTTCCAGTTACAGACCTGTTAGTTTTAGCTTTTTCTCACGTATTCGTCTTGCGTAATCATGTGTATACCCTAGTAAAATCTCATCAAAACAGCAGTTTTGCGTGTAGCAGTAGGTAAACACATCCCCAAAGACTTTCACTTTAATATTACATAGTTGTAGGATAGTGGGTGAGATTCGGTCTACACCGAAAAGGATTAAAATGTTTCCAATAGGATTAGTTTCTATATTATCGCCTTCTATATCTAATATCTAAAGTACCTAAATAGAGAATCCGAAAGAGATTATGATGGCATCGTAAATAGAAACAACCCTGTAATGTATTATTTGTACTGTGTTCAAATAAATAAATATATGTATTTTTTTAGAGAAACATGTGACTTACCTACAACTGGCCTACATTCCACAAATGCGTTTCCTGTCATTCGTTCAGGACAGCTACACATTGGCACATGGTTCACGACATTGCATACCGCGTTTGAAGCACAAGTGCCGGGGCAAGGATCTTGACACTTATTTCTTATACATGCTCTGTTACGGTCGCATTCAGAGCTTTGCACACATTCTGGTCGGCAGCCCGTATACGGATCACCCAAAAATTCTGCTACGCAGGAACATTGTCCATTAAAGCATTCAGCATTAGGTCCACATGGCGATGGATTACAAGGATCATCTTGTTCTGAAATAAGATATTTAAATCATGTCAAATTTAATGGCTATTTTTTTTT
Source organism: Rhodophaea formosa (assembly GCA_963082605.1). NCBI lineage: Eukaryota > Metazoa > Arthropoda > Insecta > Lepidoptera > Pyralidae > Rhodophaea > Rhodophaea formosa. The sequence goes on from OY720209.1 coordinate 12,161,168, forward strand.
TTGTTTATTAGGTTCACCAACAGGTTACATGAACAAAGCTTATAAATAACATCTTTGCGAATATGCTAGCATGCAACCCAATTAAAGGTGGACACAGCTTTGGGAAAAAATATCATTAAGTTTAAACTAAGACTAATTATGAAACAAAAGTAAGCAAACATTATAATTGAATATGATAATTTGAATTGGAAACAAGTATTATTCAAAAATAATTTAGTTAAATAAATGTGAATACGATGACTGAATTTTACTTTTAAAATTTCGAAGAGAGTCATGGTAAATATCTAGATCGTCACATTTTCCGTTTAGTCTATTATAAGTAGAGATCAACCAGATTATACAACCAGTACAGACACAAGCATTTATAGTGTAGACATCGGTTCTTAAGTCAATGTAATATGGTATGGCAAACTGGAATAGAATTGTATATTGTACATAAATGCTCGTGATTGTACATAATGTCGTCATATAAAGACATGGTTTATAATATATTTTACCTTTCTGTGGTATAAGATTACACTGTGTGAATGCGTTGCCAGTGAAACCGTCCAAACATGTGCAGACAGAGACGTGGGTTATAACTTGACAATTCGCATTGATACCGCATGAACCAGGACATGGATCTCTACATTTTTGATTCATACACGCGAGATTACTGGCACAGTCTTCGTTGATTGTACATTCTGGTCGACAGTTTGGAGGGCTGCCTTCATAGTTTGGTAGACATGTGCACGCTGGGATACCGCGTAGGTTTTGACATTGAGAATTAGGACCGCAAGGCGATGGTACGCAGGGATCTCTTTCAGGTGGTAGAGCTACAACGGGAGCTGAAAATACAGCAGTTTTTATTACTTCACATCGGTGAAAACGAATATAATAATTATGTAAATGGCGATGATGAGACTCCTGATTATTTAATACGTTGACAATGACATTGTGACCTCAGTTCAAATATAACACAGTACAATATACAAATAACCACTACAATATAAAAATACACAATCAGTTTTTTCATTTTGGATTTTTATTAAATTGTTCCGCTCTATGTGCAGTTCCTTCTATTGGGTGTTCTCAAGTCAACTAATTCTTGGAGAGAATTTTTGGACAATTTTCAGTGATCATTTAACATTTTGCCTAAATGCCCAAGTTGTAAGTATAAAATAAATAGGATATTATAATGTACAATCCATGTTGGAGACAAGGTTAAGATGTACATATGTACTTCACTTAAATGATAATTAATAATCATGCAGATGAACAAAAAGACTTCAATCAAACTTCTTAAGCGATTTTAAAGAAAGATCAAACAACAAAACAGAATTTTGTAAATAAGTTCATAAATAGTTATAGCATAACATATACTACAAGCAAAAATCATGATTGAATTGATAACCTCCTCCTTTTTTGAAGGCAGTAGGTAGAAAAAGAACTTCACTCACTTGTTACTAATGTGCACCTCGAAAACGGATCGCCTGTGTATCTTGTTTGGCATGTACAAATTGGACTGTGATTAATTACTCTACAGTCAGTATTAATTCCACATGGTCCAGGACATGGCGAGACGCATTTCTGATTTTTGCACATTTTATCCATGGGGCACTCTGTGCTCACGACGCACTCAGGCCTGCAGTTAGGTGGAGAACCTCCATACTCTGGAGCACACGAGCACACGCTTTGCCCATTAGACACTCGGCATTGGCTGTTTGGCCCACATGGAGAAGGTTGACATGGTGTGACATTTACATCTTCTTGAGCTAAAAATATAATTTGTTTCGGTCATTCGTGTTAGTTATTGCATTGTTATTATTGTTAGAACAATGATCTGCTAATAAAATCAATTCCTTACGTTTTCGGATGCAAAGTCTGAACGGATCACCAGTGTAACCTTGTTGGCATGTACAATAAGGTGAATGATTTACAACTGTGCACTCAGCAAACGCAGCGCAAGTTCCAGGGCAGGGATCGATGCATTTATTTCTCGTGCAGGCTTTGTCGCTTGAACAATCCGAGTTTACCAAACACTCTGGACGGCAGGCTTCGTATGGGTTGCCAAAATAGCCAGCTACGCAAGTACAAGCGCCGGCTCCATCACGCTCCCGACATTCAGCATTAGCGCCGCAAGGCGAAGGTGAGCAGGGGGATAGGGGCTCTGATACAACAGTATTCGTAATACACTGTACGGCGGCATCTCCGGTGAAACCCTCGGGGCATATGCACATGGGCACGTGACTCACAACACGACATTCTGCATTTGCTCCACATGCTTGTATACAAGGATTTTGGCACTTTCTATTGATACAAGCCAGGTTTGGTGCACATTCACTATTTGCTACACACTCGGGGCGGCAGTTTGGAGGTGCGCCGCTGAAATCGGGCATGCATTGGCATGATGGAATTTCTCCTCCAGTAGGTTGACAAATGGAGTTTGGTCCGCAGGGTGATGGCAGGCATGGATTAATAGGATCTTGTTGCATAATAGCTGTAAAAAAATAGGTGGTTTGATTAAAATTACTCATAAATAAAAAAAAAACCGGACTCGCGCACTAAGGGTTCCGTACCAGAAAAAAACGGTAAAAAAATACTTTCATTGTATGGAAGTTCCCCTTAAACATCATTTTTATTTTATTTTGTATTTGTTATTATTGTGGCAATAAAAATACAAAGTCAATGTAACTGAAAGTCGTCAGTGAAAAATGAGATTCGTCAGTGAAATGAGATACAGAAAAAATGCCAACAACTATTCTGTTATATGGGAGCCCCCCTTAATTATTATTTAGATTTTAGTATTTGTTGTTGTAGCCACAATAAAAATACATAATCTGTGCAAATTTTAACTGTCTAGCTATTACGGTTTTTCAGATCTAGCTCGGCGAGTGGTAGCCATGAAAAAGGGCTAAAATCTCACTTTTTTGTATGAGAGCCCCCTCAATTATTATTATTATTTTGCTTTTAGTATTTTTTGTTATAGCGGCAACAGAAATACACAATCAGTGAAAATTTCAACTGTCTAGCTATTAAGGTTCTTGAGCCTGGTGACAGACGGACGGACGGACGGACGGACAGCGAAGTCTTAGTAATAGGGTCCCGTTTTTACCCTTTACGGTACGGAACCCTAAAAATGGTTTTTAAAAAAAATTACATTGAACCATCTTTATTTATAAAAGCAATTCTACTTACGCATAGAAATACATCTTGAAAATGGATCTCCAGTCAATCCAGATGGACATGAACAAAGGGGATTGTGATTGATAACTTGACATATAGCTGATACACCACAGGCTCCTCGACATGGGTCGATGCACTTTTGGTTACTGCACGCTTTGTTGGGTGGACATTCAGAACTGGATACACATTCTGGACGGCATGATGGAGGCGCACCGCGATAGCCGCTCAAACAAGAGCACACAGCTTGACCATTAATTTCTCTACATTGACTATTGGACCCACAAGGACTCGGTTGACAAGGATTGATTGATATAATTTCTGCAAATAAAGAAAAACAAATTAGCCAACAATAATGATAAGAATCAATAGAAATAAAATGACAGTTTATCGACATAATTATGCGTTTAATTAACGTAAACTTTCTTTTTAGCCGACTGTACCTTCCAGAAGGAGAGTGATGATTTTCGCCCTTATTTATGTATATGTGTGTGTATGTCAGTTCCATTGTAGCTTAAACAGCTTGACTGAAGTTGATGTGTGAGGCATGTGATTAGAGAACTGGAAATATCTAGCTCTAGACCGGACTGAATGATGACCGGAAAAATGTAGGGAGGCCTTTGCCCAGCAGTGGGACAGTTAATGACTCGAAATGAAATGAACAAGTAACTACCTAGACATCGTTTTTTTTAATTATTGGTGTTGTATTATTGAAATTTAAAAAGTAAAAAACAAAGTAACAATGATTGAACATAGAATGCGTATTATTACAAAGAAAATATAAAAGGAGTATGTCAAAAAGTTATAGATACAATGATTAATAATTACAAAATTAATAGTCTTACCTTTAATAGGATCACACTGAATGAAAGCATTGCCTTTAGTTCTTGCTGGGCATGTGCACACAGACATGTGATTGACTACTTGACAAAGCGCATTGGAGCCGCAAATACCGCTCGCACATGGATTGACGCAACGATTTCTCACACATGCCTTATCTAAGGGACAGTCTGAACTGATTGTACATTCTGGTCGACATCCAAAATAGGGATCACCGTGATATTCAGGTATGCATGTACAAACACCATCGTTGCAAACTGCATTTGATCCACAAGGAGATGGGTTGCATGGGTTAGTCGGCTCTGCATCTGATCAAAACAATGTTTTTGTTATTATGAATGTTTAAATAAATTTCAGATTATCTCTCTAATATCGACCTTGCTAAAAAAATATGCCTAGCCGGTGCTAGACATAATTAAGTTATTGTTTACCAGCTTCTATAAGATCTACAAGAAAATTTCTATCCCATCCTAATCCCAACTTCCTAACTTATATTACAAATTTGATGACATCCTCGTCTTCATCGTCACTTACCATCAGGTGTCATGGGAGACAAATGCCTATATCAATAATTAATTTAAAAAATCTGAGTTTGTTTGTGTGTTATGCCTTCACGCCCTATCTACCGAACCGATCATCATGAAATTTTGCATGTACGTTGTCTGGAGTACGCAGAAGAACAAAGGCTACCTTTCATCCCGGAGAAAAGTTCTGTACTGCTCCCGAGATTCGACACTAACGCAAGCGGACCCGCGGGCGAAAGTTGGTTACTAAATAATTTCATTAAGTACTGAAAATATCTCGACATATCGCTTAGTAACTTATGGAGCAGTATGTTGAGATTACATCAATCTTCTCCATGCTTGTTACAAAAAAATACTACAAATATAATAAATTTATATATTTATAAATAATATGTATATCAAACTCTATCCTCCATGCTTTGCAATGTATGTTTAGCCGTTGGTCCAGACTGTCATTATAAACTGATAACCGTTAAGCTATTTCAAATGATGGTCGAATGCTTCAAGCAGCTTAAAAATTCGGCATCTGTGTTGGCAACTTACACACATAAAATACAATAATCTATGCGTTTTTTTTTATCTGTTGTGTTTCCCTAAATAAATGAACAAAGTAAAACAAAAAAATAACAATAGTTAGATGTATAAAAAAGGATCATACCCATTTGAGGTTTCAATGAGCAACTAGTGAATGGATCGCCAGCATAACCATTAAAGCATGTACATATTGACAGGTGGTTTTGCACTCTACATTCCGCATTTATGCCACAGGATCCTGGACAAGGATCAGAACACCGCTCATTTATGCAAGCTTTGTCGCTGGGGCAATCGGTGTTCAAAGTGCATTCGGGTCGACAGTTTGGTGGACTTCCAGTATATTGCGGTAAACATGAGCAAGATGGTGATCCATTAATATCGCGGCATTGAGAAAATGGACCGCAAGGTGATGGCAAACATGGATTTATGGGGCTCGCAATAATATCTGCAACTACAAAATGAACATTATTAAGGGCAATAATACTTTTAACAATTTCTCAATGAAAATTATTTTAAATAATTACCTGGTAATTCGTAGCAATGACTAAAGGGATCACCGGTAAATCTCAATCGGCAAGTGCATATTGGACTATGATTGACAACTTTGCATTCGGCATTTTGTCCGCATACACCTTCGCATGGGTTTTTACACTTTTGTCGTATACATGCTTGCTGTTGATTACACTCCGAGCTAACGAGACATTGCGGTCTACAGGCCGGTGGTGTTCCAATGAAATCTGGTAGACAGGTGCAAACAGCTTGGTCGTTTGAAACTTTGCATATGCTATTTGGGCCACAGGGTGATGGGGAACAGGGTTGTCTTTGAATGACTGGAGTATCTGTAGGATTATAATTAGTTTACATTAGCTATACCTATATTATCTTGCAATTCGTACCATAAATATTTGTAGTTAAAGCGATCGCCTTACCTCTTATTTGTTCATAACAGTTTTGGTTAGGATTTCCAGTTAATCCTGGCAGACATTCGCACCTTGGTAAGTGGTTTACGACGTTACAAACAGCATTGCTCCCACAAACATTATTACACGGATTTTGACACTTGTTCTGGATACAAGCTTTGTTGCTGGCACAGTCCGAGTTAACAACACATTCTGGTCGGCAACCCTCATAAGGGTTTCCGATGTATTCTGGCAAACATACACATGCTCCAGCTCCTCTCTGTTCTTTACAGATAGCGTTAGACCCACATGGTGATGGAGAACAAGGTGTTAGCGGAATGTTCATAACATTGCATCCAATAAATGCATCTCCTGTGTAACCCGGTGGACACAAGCATTGCGGGCCGTGACTAATGACCCTACATTCGGCACCTGGGCCACATGAACCGGGGCAGGGATCTTTGCATTTATTATTAATACACGCCAATTCATTCGGACATTCTGAGTTAGCTATACATTCTGGTTTACAATTTGGTGGACTTCCAGTATAATCAGCGAGACAGGCACATGATGGCGAACCACCTATTTCCTTGCATTCTGAGTTGGGACCGCAAGGAGATGGTTGACATGGATTAACGTATGGAGGAGATTCGTCTTCTAAGAGAATGCATCTACTAAACGGATCACCAGTTTTGCCAGCTGGACAGGAACAAATTGGATTATGATTGATAACCTGACAGTGAGCACCGGCACCACAGTTCCCGTTGCAAGGGTCGATACAACGTTGATTTGAACAAGCCCTGTTCAGAGCACATTCTGCGCTAGAAACACATTCGGGTCTACAAGTCGGCGGTGCACCTATATACCCGGCTAAGCAGGAACAAATGGCCTGCCCGTTAATTTGACGACATTGGCTATTAGGCCCACAGGGAGATGGATTGCAAGGATTTAACACTTCAATGACTTTATTTCTTCTGCATTCTAAGAAAGCATTTCCAGTAAAACCTTCGGCGCAAGTACATAATGGTATGTGATTGTAGACACTGCAAATAGCTTCTCTTCCACAAGTATTGATACATGGGTCGATGCACTTATTTCGCATACATGCCTTATTTTGTGGGCAATCGGTACTAGTCAAGCATTCCGGTCGACATCCCAAATAAGGATCTCCTTGATATTCAGGTAAACATAAACACACACCGTCATTGCACTGTGCATTGGCACCACATGGTGATGGATTACATGGGTCCGGCGTGGCAAACTCTGTAAAATAAATATAAGTATCAGGTTCACTAATTTAAGACTTCCCCATATTTATAATACTGTATAAAAAAAAAGAAAAAATATGTTTACCATCTTCTTCCGGCATTGGAGCACAACGAGTGAATGGATCACCAGTATATCTTTCGAGGCAGCCACATTGAGCAATATGGTTGAAAACAGTACATTGCGCATTAAGACCGCATGCTCCAGCACACGAGTCTCTGCATTTTTCGTTTATGCAGGCTTGGTTACTAGGACATTCAGAATTTATCGTGCACTCTGGTCGGCAGTTTGGTGGATTTCCAATGTAATTTGGTTGGCAGGCACACGACGAAGCATCTCCAATATTGCGGCATTCAGCGTATAATCCGCAAGGCGAAGGAATGCACGGATCTCGGGGTAAACTCAGAGGTGGTTCTGATACTGAAATTTATTAAAATTTGTATTGACTTTTTAAAGATACTTGAAAAAAGAGTACAAATGGTCATATAGCACCTACCTTTCATGGGATAACATCTAGTGAAGGGATTTCCAGTCAAGCCTTGTTTACAAACACATATGGGACTATGATTGATGACATTGCAATTCGCGTTTTCACCACAAGTGCCAATGCATGGATTAACGCATTTCTGATTGTCACATGCTAAGTGTGATGGACATTCAGAACTGACGACACACTCTGGACGGCAGTTAGGTGGAGCACCGACAAAATTTGGGAGACAAGAACATACTGCTTGTCTATTAATTTCTTTACATTGGCTGTTTGCTCCACATGGCGAAGGACTACACGGGTTAGATTCAACGACTTGCGCTGTAAAAGTTAAAGTGTTAAAATACACATTAGTAAATAATATTTATTTCACAGTAGATTATATTGTTTATCATCATGTATGTTATTAAACCAATACTTACGTTCTTGCAAGATCGTACAGTAACTGAATGGATTTCCTGTGTATCCTACTTGACAAATACACATCGGCACGTGGTTGCTAACTTGACACAAAGCATTTGAACCACATGTTCCAGGGCACGGATCAATGCATTTTAACCTAGAACATGCTTTGTTAAGGGGACAGTCTGAGTTTACAACACATTCAGGACGACATCCTTCATATGGATTTCCGGAGTAGCCATCTAAACATTGACAAGAGCCAACTCCTCTCTGTTCTCTACAAATAGCGTTAGAACCACAGGGGCTAGGGCTACAAGGAGTCAAAACTTCTTGAGAATCCATGATTGGCGAAGGACTACAATAAGAAAATGGATCTCCTGTATAGCCCTCTCTGCACACGCACATAGGTGCGTGACTTACAACTCTACATTCAGAATTGGATCCGCAAGTGCCAATGCAAGGATCAGAGCATTTCTTATTAAGACATGCCAAATTGAAATCACATTCACTGTTACTTATACACTCTGGACGACAATTTGGCGGTGATCCCTTAAATTCTGGCAAACAAGCACACAGCGGACTCTCTCCAGTGATTTTGCAGATAGAATGCGGTCCACACGGTGAGGGTTCACAAGGATTTAATTGCGGTCTTTCAATTTCTAAAAATAAAGAAGATATAATGAATTGAATAATAAAAATATGATTTGTTACACGAAATGATTTTAGATTAATTGATAGCTACCTTGAATATTACATCTTATAAATGGATCTCCAGTGAAAGATGGCGGACATGTACATATTGGGTTGTGGTTAATGACCTCACATCTGGCACCTGAGCCGCACGCTCCGACGCATGGGTTAACACACTTCTGATTATTGCAGGCTTCTTGAAGTGGGCATTCTGAACTGACAATACATTCTGGTCGACATGTCGGAGGACTTCCTCTGTATCCAGAAACACATGAACATACGGCTTGTCCATTTGATTGACGACATTGACTATTGGGTCCACATGGCGATGGATTGCATGGGTTAGAGTCCATAACTGGAATTGTCATAATAATATTTTATTTTTAATACTAAAATTAAATAACATTTTAAATATGATAGATATTTACCAGGTGCGTGACGACATTCCACAAAGGCATTTCCAGTCATGCCTCTAGGGCAAGTACACATCGGTATATGATTGATAACGTCACATATTGCGTTAACACCGCAAGTACCTATACATGGGTTTATACACTTGTTTTGCTGGCAGCTCTTATCAGATTGACAATCTGTGTTGTAGACACATTCTGGTCTACAGCCAATGTTTGGATTTCCATGATATCCTGCTATACATGTGCAAATGCCTTGATCACAAACAGTATTCGGTCCACAGGGACTAGGTTCACATGGATAAATGGGGCTTGATGGTCTCATATCTAAAATATAAATATTACGTTTAAGAATGGTGTTAAAACACAATGGTACACATAAAAGAAAAATAATTTATCTATTTATCTCCGAATACCTATTTAGATAGCTTGTAGTTGATTGAACACGCTTAAATAAATAAGGAGAGATAGAATCTAATATTGGATTTAAACCTCGTTTAACTTTAGCATCTTTGTCACATCAGCATTTAAATAATGTGAATTTATTAATATTTAATTGATTAAAAAAACTTCTTAACCTCTTCATACATACCTTCTATCGGTTTACGAACACATTCGCGGAATGGATCCCCAGTGAATTCTTCCGGACAGAGGCAAACAGGCACATGATTGTTTACAAAGCACCGAGCAAATAATCCACAAGCACCTTCGCATGGATTTCTACATTTTTCTGTTAAACACGCTTGGTCACTAGGACAGTCAGAATGTACCACACATTCTGGTTTGCAAAACGGGGGAGATCCCATATAAGATGGTAAACACGAGCATGCTGCTAAACCATTGTTATTACGACATTCAGCGTACGGGCCACATGGTGATTGCATGCAAGGGTCTATTGGAGCGGAAACAACTGGAACAGTTGCTGGAAAACAAAATTCATTAACAAACTGAGTATCCAAGGTTTATGTCCAGCAATGGACTTATTGGGGCTGAGATGATGATGACGTATTATTTTTATACTTACAGAGAGCTAGAGTGCATCTGGTAAACGGATCTCCTGAATATCCAAGACGACATGAACACACTGGACTGTGGTTAATTACTTTACAATCAGTGTTCTGTCCACAAGGCCTGGGACATGGATTAACGCATCGTTGGTTTATGCATGCTCTATTTGGTCTGCACTCGGAGTTGACTACGCATTCTGGTTTACAATTTGGTGGTGATCCAATGTAATTAGATAAACACGAACAAACTGGTTGGCCATTGACTTCTTTGCAAATCGCATTAGTTCCACAAGGTGATGGATTGCAAACATTAACTACAGAAACGTCATTGTCTGGAAATTACAAATTTGTTACAGTATAGTTTATGACATTAAACAAATAAGAATGTGTTTAATTTATCTTACATACCTTTCATAAGATAACATGAAGATAACGGATTTCCTGTATATCCAGATTTACAAGAACAAGATGGTTTGTGATTGGTAACATAACAGTCGGCATCATATCCACATACACCAGGACATGGATCGATGCATTTGTTTCTATTGCATGCTGATACCAAAGGACAGTCAGAATCGGTCAAACACTCAGGTCTACAACCCTGATAGGGATCGCCAAAGTAATCTGGTAAGCACGTACATGATCCAGCGTTTCCTTCTACTCTACAAACAGCATTTACACCACAAGGGGAAGGCTCACATGGATTTAAGTATTCAATCTTCATTGGAGCTGAAAATATTATTTTGAAAATGATGAATTCACTTACCGATAAGTTTGTCAGTCACCGTAGAAGCACTTCCTTGGTCCGAAGCGTTAGTCGAAGCTTACTGGGCTCGGCGACATTTAGTGACCTCCGTAATCCGATGACAGCAGCACTATCTCTAGCGGCACCGTCCAAAGCGGCCGCCGCAGCGAACGGCCAAGCTTACTGTAAGTGCTAGGTTATCTCCGCGTGCTCCAAATAATTTAAGCAAGGCATTAATTTCACATAAAAGTTATATCAAATGGTTACGTCCCTTCTGAAAGCATTTAAAAAATCTAAACGATTATTAATTTTATTTTTTATTTATTGCCGTCCTCGTCCGAAGGCTTATGTTTTAAGCGCATAAATGGGTACTGTATCGGTAAAACTACTCGCAGACCAGGTGGCGGGCATGGTCGCCACGAAATCCCAAAGTAAAGTTACCTATACAGACCTATTACTTTTTACATTAGTAAACCATGTGAGGCGTGACCGTATTGGGATTTTTACAATGAGCACACCTATAAAGCATGAATTATCACGCTTTGCAAAGCAGAGTGTTACATGCATTTTCAGACTAATTTTCTATATGTAAAGGTAGGTAACTCACAAAAATATTTATAGTGTTAAAATCATCATAATATTCATTTACCTTAGATGCGTAACATATTATATTTTATGTTTCTTGACATTTCAATTTCAATGATTCTAGTAGAATATGAAGATTTACTAGTTAATTCGTCAATTAGGTTTTCTTACCTTTAGGTGGAGAACAACCCTGGAATGGATCACCTTCAAAACCAGGTTCACAGGCGCATGAGGCCCGGTGATCCACCACAGAGCATATAGCGCGTAATCCACAAGCTTGTTCGCAAGGATCTTTGCATCGCTGAGCCACACAAGCCAGTACAGCTGGACACTCAGCGCTTATTGTGCACTCAGGGCGACAGTTTGGCGGAGCGCCAATAAAACCAGGTTGGCAACTGCATGCTGGAGTTTCACCAGAGTTTATGCATATCGAATTCGGTCCACATGGCGATGGCTGACATATATCCACGGGTGCAGGAGGTAATACTGAAACAAAATTATTGTTTGATTATTCCATGTAAAAACTTTGTACTAGATGTACTTTTGTACACTTAGGTATAGAAAATTACCTGGAGCTGGATAACAATAGATGAATGGATCTCCAGTATAACCATCATTGCAGGTGCAAATAGGTGAATGTGCGATAACTTGACAACGTGCATCGCGGCCACAAGCGCCTTCACATGGATCACGGCAGCGGCGGTCAATGCATGCCAACTGCAATTTGCATTCTGAGCTAACTAGACATTCTGGACGGCAAGATGGCGGAGATCCTATGTGTCCTGCTCTACAAGAACATGCGGCGGCGCCGTTGGCGCTAACTGTGCATTCGCTAAATGGCCCACATGGTGATGGTGAGCAAGGAGATGTTTCTTCTGAAAAATAAAATAAAATTTTTTGAAAGGTGATATATAACCTCGATCAGAAGAATTTGAAATTGGACATTGGAACGAAACACTAATTACTCAATAATAAGAAAAAGTTTCACCCTAAATTAAATTAATTATGACAAATCCAAAAAAAGTACATATATTGGTACAGTAAAAAATACCTCTTATTTCGATTTGTGTACAGAACGAAAACGGATCTCCAGATGTATTTGGTGGACAAGTACAAGAAGGAATATGATTATTCACTGAGCATATCGCATTTGTTCCACAAGCAGGGCAAGGGTCGATACATTTTCCCCCTTGACAAGAGCGTGTAGGAGAGCATTCGCCATTTGTAGAGCATTCGAGGCGGCAGGCTACGTAGGGATCGCCGAAGTATCCAGGAGAACACTTGCATATGCCGGCTTCGCACTGAGTATTACTTCCACATGGAGAAGGATTGCACGCGTCTATCGGTGGTGTTGGTACTACTGAAACAAAGTATGTAGTTTCAAGTCAGCTTTATGTGCAGAAACAATGAGAACAGTCTACAGCAAGTTATTTTATTTTTTAAATAATTGGATAAGGTTTGAAAACAACAGCGCGTGCCAGTAAGATACTGAACTGTAAAATTATTAAAAAATGATGTATAATAAATCTTACCAATGACTTCAGAACATTGAATGAAAGGATCACCCGAGTGGCCAGATGGACAACTGCATATTGGTATGTGATCGTGAACCCGACATTCCGCTCTGAATCCACAAGAACCTTCACAAGGATTTCGGCACTTTTCAGCAATACATGCTTGGTGTGAAGGACAATCTGTGTTCACTAGACACTCTGGGTGACAGTTAGGTGGTGCACCTATATAACCTTGACTGCAGGAACAAGAAGGGCTGTTATTTATTGGACGACATTCACTGTATGGTCCACAAGGATTCGGTTGACACGGGTTAGGTGGAGTTTCATCTTGTTTAACAACTGTTTCCCTTTCAAAACATCTTGTGAATGGATCGCCGCTCGTGCCTGCTGGACAACTACATAACGGACTATGATTTACCACTTGACAATGGGCGCCGATTCCACATGTACCGCGACAAGGATCAGCACATTTCAATTTATGACACGCGCGGTCTGACGGACATTCACTGCTTACAGTACACTCGGGTCGGCAATCTGGCGGTGCTCCTATGTAATCTGAAAGACACTCACACGACGCTAATCCACCATTTTCTCTACATATACTATTGGGTCCACATGGGGATGGTTGGCATGGTCTAGGCTCTGGTATAGGAATATCTTTGGCACACTGTACGAAAGGATTTCCTGAAAATCCTCTGCTACAGGCGCAAGTAGGCACATGGTTAATAACCGTACACTCTGCATTGGTACCACATATTCCTGGACAGGGGTCTGCACATTTATTTCTTATACATGATTTATCAGCTGAACAGTCAGAACTGAGCACACATTCAGGCCTACATCCTTCGTATGGGTTGCCTTGATATCCCTCTAAACAAGAGCAAGATCCCGCACCATCTCGTTGGTTACAAATTGCATTAGCTCCACATGGTGATGGATCACACGGCTGAGGTTCGTTTTCTGTAACAAAATATAAGTAAATACATTATATATTGTGTCATAATTATTTTAGTTTGATGTTTGCAAATGTACTCATCAAATATTTTACCTTCTTTAAATACGCATTGCAAGAAAGGATTGCCAGTGTATTTCTCTTTGCAACTGCAGGAAACTGTATGACTGACAACTATACAATCTGCGTTTACACCACATGACCCGGGGCAGGGATCCACACATTTATTTTTAATACATGCTTGATTTGAAGGACAGTCTGGATTGATCACGCATTCTGGTCTACAATTAGGTGGCTGGCCGATATAGTTGTCGACACATCGACAATTTGCTTTGCCATTTCGTTCAACACATACAGAATTAGGTCCGCAAGGAGTAGGGTTACAAGCATCAACAGGTGGTTGCGGATTTTCTAAAATATGACAGCTCTTAAATGGATCTCCAGTTTCGCCTGGATTGCAACTGCAAATCGGACTATGATTTATCACTTCACAACGAGCCGATAATCCACAAGCGTTGATGCAAGGATTAAGGCATTTTTGATTAACGCAAGCTTTAGTGGATGAACATTCGGAGCTAACAACGCACTCTGGTCTGCAAGACGGTGGGGATCCTTGGAATCCTTCAACACAAGCACATACAGCTGTGTTATCAGAAGTCCTACAAATACTGTTCGGACCACACGGTGATGGATGACACGGATCCCTTGGTACTTTTTTATCTTGTTCGATTTCATTACAGAATGTGAATGGATTTCCTGTATAACCCGTCAAACAGGAACAGCTTGGAATATGATTGATAACGTCGCATTTTGCGTTTTGTCCGCATACCCCTGGACATGGGTCGCGACATTTGTTTCGGAAGCAAGCTTTATCTCTGGGACATTCTTGACTTCCCGTACACTCTGGTCTACATGACTCGTAAGGGTTTCCACTATAATCAGCTAGGCATGAGCAGATTCCATTATCACACTGAGCGTTTGGCCCACAAGGCGAAGGATTACATGCATCGATAGATGACGGAGTAGTTGGAGCTGTAAAAATATAAATTAAATATTTTAGAAACTTAATATTTAAAATAAGTACCTACTTTTAGGCTATTATAATTTAAGAGCATATTTTATACCTTCGATTATTGGCTGACATCGTGAAAATGGATCTCCAGTGTATCCGTCGTTGCAAACACATACAGCTACATGATTTAAAACATGACAGTTGGCATCGATACCGCAAGACCCTGGACACGGATCTTCGCATTTTTGTCTTACACATGCCAAAGAAGCCGGACATTCTGAATTGATGGTGCACTCGGGACGACAAGAGGGCGGCGAACCGATATATCCAGGTAGACATGAGCAAGCCGGACCACTGGCTAGCAATTGACAGCGTGAGTGCGGTCCACAAGGTGACGGAGTACAAGAAGGTATTTCAGGTGTCATTACGATTGCTAAAAATAATAATAATCATAATTAGATATTTACTTTTAATATCAATAAATAAAATCGTACAATGTATTTAAGTCTACATTTTTCCTTTATCAAACTCGACTTACCGTAACATTGAGTAAATGGATCGCCAGTCATTCCAGCAGGACACGTGCATATAGGATTATGATTTTTGACTAGACAGTGAGCTCTTAATCCACAAGTGTTTGGACAGGGATCATCACATTTTTGGTTTATACAGGCCTTCGAGGCATCACATTCACTATTTACAATACACTGTGGTCGACACGAAGGTGGAGAGCCTACGTAATTTGGAAGACAAGAACACACCGCCTGCATATTTACTTGTCTGCACTGACTATTAGGTCCGCATGGAGTAGGCTCACAAGGGTTTGGAGTAGGTGTAGCTAAAAATATACAAGAAAAGGAATAAAATAAAAAAAAAAACAAAATTGACAGTAGTCAACGCACCCGACGTCTACAATTAAAAAAATGTTTAAAATTTCTACAGCAATCTAAAAGTACAAGTGCTTTAACTCAACCAAATAGGCAACTTATCTTTCAGGACAGGTTAGGAGACTTAGTAGGCTGCCAATTATTTTAAAACATATGTGAGTTGGTTTCCTCAAAACTTTTGAGAAGTATCACGGCTTGTTTGGGGTGTCTCGCGGCTCGTTTTAGTGTTGGGACTGATTTTGGCGTGTATCTGCGATAGTCTGGCATATATTGCGGCTAATTTTCGCATTATCATGGCTAGTATTCGGTATTCATTGGGATGGATTTTGATATATCTATCATAAGATTTGTAGCACTAAATATATCCAAAAAACATCCTAATAAATCTCAAAATTGCAGCCGCGATACATCCTTAATCCATCCATCCACCAGTTTCGATGCATCCCAGAACCAGCTCCAATACATCTCAAACTTTATATGTACTAACCAAAACCAAACTCGACACATACAAAAACTAGTCCTCATATTCCAAAAGTATTGGCGCACCTGTACTTTTAGAGTGCTTTAAGGTGGACCAATTTTGTAGTAGGCTTAAGTCACCTATTCTCGGGGATCTAGTTTATAGTATCGCCAGCCACTACATCAATGGTCGCCGCATCGACAATGCTCCATCAATAAGTTACTTTAGCAATAGTACCTCATATCGACGGTTGCTGCACCTTCAGCTAGTGGCTGGCGATATTATGATCTATACCCGATTTTTATACACCTCCTCCTTTTTTGAAGACGGTTAAAAATGAAAGAAACAACAACTTACGAGCAACAAGAATTTCTTTGCATTGGAAGAACGGGTCTCCCGAGTAGCCTCTTGGACAAGTACAAACAGGCACATGGTTTTCAACGGTGCATAGAGCGTATTGACCACATGTTCTAGGGCATGGATCAACACATTTGAAGCGTGTGCAAGCCAAGTTCAAGGCACAATCGTCATTACTCTCGCACTCGCGGCGGCATCCTTGAGGACTGTAAGGATCACCTTCGTAGCCGTCAGAACAGACGCAAGCACCAGCCCCGTTATGTTCACGGCATTCGGCATTAGGTCCACATGGTGAAGGTGAACATGGACTCGATGTGGTCATTTCGGTTGCTAAAATGTCACAAAATAATGATTAAGCTAGATGATGCTAAAGTGCGCGCGTCCACATATCCGGTTTTCGCCGGGACGTACACACGCGCCCTTATTTCTCTTAAGTAGTTTGTCACTATTTGTTTGATTTATTTATTTATTTTATTAGTAACTTACGTGACATAACTATTGGGTAACAGCTCTTCGAGGCATCTCCTGAGAATCCTTGTTGACAGCTGCAAATTGGCCTATGATTGATGGTCAAACACAATGCGTTCAGTCCGCAAGCACCTTGACAAGGGTCTTTACAGCGTTCATTGACGCAAGCTGCATTACTGGGACATTCGGCATCTATAGTGCATTCTGGTCTACAATTAGGTACTCTTCCAATATAGTTTGGTTGACAGGAGCATGCTGCTTGATCACCAATGACACGACATTCTGAGTTTGGTCCGCATGGTGATGGTACACATGGATTTTTATTCAATTCGGGACCTGTAAAAACATACTATCTAAGTTTAGAAAGGGAAACATTGGTGATTGACATATCAACGCACAGCCGAAACTACTACAAGGTCTAAGACCCTTATATTTTGCGAAAAAGTATTTTTTTAATGTACCTAAGTCGATAAGCGTAACAAGCAAACTCAATTTTGTATTTATAACATTCGTAAAGTAGCCTAAATGAATATTATAAATGCGAAAGTTAAAACTCGTTTATTTAACGATTTAGAGAGTAAGACACTACCTAACCCTAAAGCGTTTAAAATAGAGTAAACAAGTTTGTATGAAAGTCTGTGAGTTTTTAAGAGAGAAATATGAAATATGTAAAAAGGTTAATTAAAAAACAACATATTTTCTCGAAATTCTTCGCCATAAATACCTACATTCAAAGCGATTAAATAATAACTATCAACTATCTCTACATCCGCTACGTAAAAAAGGGTTGTAAGTTATGGATAAAAGTCGGTGTTAATCATATTAAATAAATTCAAAGTATGAAAGCTTCTATTATTAACTTTAAAATAAGGTTTATGTCGGGATGGTCTTGATTCTTTTTGTAAAGATACTACAAAAGGCTACTAAAGTTCTTAATCGCGAGATTTGGAAGAAAAGAAGGCAGGCTCTTGCTCTGCAGTGGGGCAGTATAGCCTGGAAATAGAAATAGAAGAGAACGTTTCGAAAATTCATTAAATAAACATAAGACTCAGGCCAATCTGAAAAAGATCGTTTTCCGTCATAACCTGGTAACAAACCTAACCTAACCTGACCAGGTAACCAACCCGGATGACACCATGTTGCACGCTGGTGTATTAACCACTGCACCACGAAGCTCGTCAATTAAAGTTTGTATGAAAACTTTATTATTTACCAAGTTTTTACCTTAAAAATCACTATAAAAGGATACGAAAAGAAAGAAGCCGCGGGCAAATCCTATGACATCATAGATAGATAGTTTACCTTGTGGTTCGCATCTTGAAAATGGATCTCCTGTGAAGCCAGGCGAACAACTGCATATAGGGTTGTGCGTGATCACTTGACAACGAGCGTTAAGGCCACATGTATTCGGACATGGGTCGATGCATTTCTTATTAACACAAGCCTTATCCTGAGGACATTCTGAACTGACAATGCATTCTGGCCGACAAGAGGGCGGTGTTCCAATGTAACCGCTTTCACAAGTACAAACGCTATGCCCGTTGACTGCCCTACACAGACTGTTAGGTCCGCATGGCGATGGTTGACAAGGATCAATCGGAGGCAGTGATTTATCTGAAAATATAACATTTAATATAATAATAGTAGCTTGTGACGCAAGAGCTTGATATAGTAATTTTCAGATTCAAAGTAAATTTTGGATCAGTTTTTTACCTTTATTTCAATTTACCAATCAACCAAATGTTTTACAATTGGTACAGCTTACATCAATTCATCAAAATCTCTAACGGTTAAAAAGGTACCTGTATACGAATTCTCGAAATATCGTCAGATCATATCGTGTAATTCACGAAGAACTATTATTTTATAGTAAACTAGCAGCCCTCCCCGCCTGCGCTCGGGCATGTATTAAACCTTTGAAACTTTCTTATGAATCATTCTATCTACTGGTAAAAACCACATGAAAATCCATGCAGTAGTAACGCAAACAGACAGACGCGGCGGAGGACTTTGTTTTATAATATGATTTATAATATGAGGTGATTACTTGATAAAAATCCAAGCAAAACGATCGAAAATAAAAGTTCTTACTCGGTATTTGAACTGTATTTTTTTTTTGCTTAGCTAAAGAAACGACAAGAAGAGGAGTATAACTTATATTCTACGCGTTATGATTGCAATCAAGTGCAATAAGTTTTGCTTAAAAATTATCATAATTAAAATAATATACTTCGTGTTTAAAACGATTTGATCTTACGAAACGTGTTTGCTTATTGTAATCGTTAGAGATTTTGCATTTATGTGGTCAATTTTAGTGGTCACGGATAATCAAATAAAGGTTTTCGAACAAACCATGTTTGATCAAATGGAATGAGATTTCAAATCGTTAAAATTATGCAAGTAAGAGGTGACTTCACATAAAGAGTTTTGACAAGAATGTGATAATCTCGAGAGTGACCTTACTTTAATATCGGGTAACATACTTTGAAGCCTCAGTACTCGGCTCAGTATTCTATTCTAGACTCCTTCGTTGCACACTGGATATATAAAATAATGCCCTCACTAAAAAGTATGATGTTTCTCCCATGTATCACTACAATTTGCCAGTTTAATTGTAAAATGTAGAGGTATTAATTATTTATTGATCTGATTAAGTCAACTCATATAAAATCAGGTTAGCCGATCAAGGGATCCGGCTAAGGAATCACGTCAATAGGCGATGCGGCTAGTAACCCATCACTATTTTGTTTCCGCCTTTCACCTTATCGCTCACTAACACGCTAAACGTGACCTGTAGGTTTATGACCTTCGGTTTTGTCTACCCCACTAGTGATAAAGGCGTGATGAAAGTATGTATGTATGTAAAAATATTATTTTTATAGAAAGTAATTATTAACCTTCTTCGTTGCATTTGGTCAAGGGATTGCCGACATATCCAGATAGGCAAGTACATGTTGGTGCATGGTTGACAGCACGGCATTCCGCGTTGATTCCGCATGCTCCTGGGCATGGATCTTTACATTTATTGTTTGAGCATGCCTTATTACGATCGCAGTCCGAGTTTGATACACATTCTGGTCGGCAACCCGTATACGGATCTCCGAAGTATTCTGGTAAACAAGTGCATGACCCAACTCCGTTTCTTTCTTTGCACAGTGCATTTGCCCCACATGGTGAAGGATTGCATGGATTTGGCGGCGGTTGCGATGTAATATTAACTGCAAAAAACAATTTAACTTAGGACTACATCAAATAATAAAACGGCAATCAAATGCCGATGTTGTTTCACACTTACTTTCAATTGGCGAACATCCACTGAAGGGATCACCTGTATATCCTGGTACACAATTACACAAAGTGACATGATTTGCTACCGTACATTCCGCATTGAAACCACAAGAACCAGGACAAGGATCAACACACTTTTCATTTTGGCATGCAAGATTACCAGGGCATTCAGCATTGATTGTACACTCTGGTCTACAGGTTGGAGCGACACCAATATAACTCGGTAAGCATGAACATGCAGGCGCATCTCCGACTACTTTACACTGAGAATAAGGACCACATGGTGAAGGCACACATGGATTTCCTTTAGGCCCCGTGATCATAGGTTCTAAGAAAGAAAGAAAACAGTAGATTAAGAATACAAGAACATAAAAAAGATAATTCAGAAAAAGAGATGATAGATCTCAAAGAATATAAAAAATACTTAAAAAAGATAAAAGTTTTAGTTTAAGTAAGTAAATGAATATTTAGAAATAACAAAATATTTCAAATGGGTTAATATTTTTATTATTGTTCTTTTTATTTCTTCTGATGCAATCTTACTTGGTTCTAACTGGCACGCAATGAATGGATCTCCAGTAAAGCCAGCTTTACATGTACAAATTGGATTATGATTGATCGTCTGACAGCGAGCGTTAACGCCACATGTACCCGGGCACGGATCTCTGCACTTTTGTCGCATACACGCCTGGTGTTGCGGGCAATCTGTACTTATTACACACTCTGGCCTACATGTTGGCGGTGAACCAACAAAGCCTTCCTGACAAGAACATACGCCATGTCCGTCAAATTCCTTACAAGTACTATATGGGCCACAAGGTGATGGTACGCATGGATTAGCGGATGCCAATGGAGCTAAAATAACAAAATATTTAAGATTACATTACTTGAATTAAATATATCAAGGAAATTAATTAATGGCTCTTGTTTTACTAACGTGATCTTTGTGGATGGCATGCAACTACAGGATTTCCTTCGTATCCGTCCAAACACAAACAAACTGGCGTGTGATGCGCTACAGTACATTGAGCATTTATTCCACATGCGCCTTGACAAGGCTCTACACATTTGTTGTTTGAACAAGCTCTGTCTAAGGGGCAATCGTTATTTGTGACACATTCTGGTCGGCAACCAAGGTATGGATCTCCGAAATACCCTTCTCGGCAAACGCATGATCCAGCGTTATTCTTCTCCCTGCATTCGGCATTTGGACCGCAAGGCGATGGATTACATGGATTTGTTTCTTCTTCGCTTGGTATAGTCACTAAAAATATTTATTTTTGTTTAGTACCAGATGGTTCACAAAAATTGATTACTCAATATATTTATCGCCATTACAAACTTACCGATGAAACGACAACCACTAAACGGATCCCCACTATATCCTTCCCGACAATGACATACCGCTTTGTGATTGATTACGACGCAATCGGCATTAGCACCACAAGAACCTGCACAGGGACTAGTGCATCTTTCACGGACACATGCTAGATTGCTTGGACATTCTTCATCGTAAATGCATTCAGGCCGGCAATTTGGTGCTCTACCAATATACCCTGGCTGGCAAGAGCAAGCAGGTGTTTCTCCTATGACTCGACATTGCGAATTTGGACCACATGGTGAAGGAATGCATGGGTTTCCAGATGGTTTCGGTTTAGGCCCTAAAATTGTTTTCCCATTAAGTGTTATTAAATTTACGCATAAGTACTAAGCAATTTAATTGAGTTAATAGCATTTAGTATTGAGTAAATTATATATTTAGTTTTAGTTGGTTACTTCTTTTTAAGGAAAACTCACTTTCTTCGTACGTGCAGTATGTAAATGGATCTCCAATATAATTCGTTGGACAACTGCACAAGGCGTTATGATTGACGACTGTACATTTTGCATTATTTCCGCATGCTCCAATGCATGGATCGACGCATTTTTGATTTAAGCATGCCCTATTGGGCATACAGTCGCTACTGACCATACACTCGGGGCGACAGAAAGGTGGAGATCCATAATATTTTTCCTGGCATGAACATATTGCATGTCCACCACTAACACGACATACGCTATAAGGTCCACATGGAGACGGTAAACAAGGATCAATGGGGTCCATATGTCCTAAAATTAAAATTTACTTTTAATATGGTACTTTTTATGATGAACTATATCAACAAACGTAAAAAGTATGATGAACGTACTCATGTAGCACGACGTAAACGGGTTTCCATCATAGCCCGGTAAACATGAACAAGAGGGAGCATGGTTGTTAACTCTACATTCTGCATTCATTCCGCATACTCCAGGACAAGGATCTGTACATTTATTATGTATGCAAGCTCTGTTTTTGGGACAATCAGTATTTAACACGCATTCCGGTCTACACTCGACATAAGGATCGCCATAATACTCTGGTAAACATGAACATGACCCAATACTGTTCCTTTCTTTGCATACTGCGTTCGCGCCACAGGGCGATAGAGCACACGGGCTAGCATCCTGTGGTTCTTGGGCTAAAAACAGATTTACATTTATGCATTTTACTGTATGTACACATCTCCTAATCAATATTTAGTTCATGAATAATCTTCCGATAAATAAGCAACTTACGTGGAATGATTGAACAACTTGAGAAAGGATCTCCAGTGTACCCTTGGTCGCAAGTACAAACAGGTACGTGTTTAATTACAGCACATGTTGCATGGAATCCACAAGACCCGGGACAAGGATCTCTACATTTCTCTGATATACATGCCAAGTTTCCTGGACACTCGATGTCCATAACGCATTCTGGCCTACAATTAGGCGGGCGACCTACATAGTTGTCTGCACAAGAGCATACTGGCACTCCATTTGACTCTTTACATTGTGAATTTGGCCCACAAGGGTTTGGTAAGCATACGTTTATAGGTATCTTCGGCCCTGTCACAAATAATATTAAGTTAAAACCATTTATTTTCATTATTCATATTTCATTTGTATAGGAAATAAAATAAGGAAGCAATAAAATCAACTTACTGTCATCAATAAAACATCTGACAAACGGATCGCCTGTATATCCCGTAAAACAACTGCATATTGGATTATGGTTCACTACTTGACAATGTGCATTTATACCACACATATCAGGACATGGGTCCTGACATTTTTGATTAATACACGCTTTATCCGGCCGACAATCGGAACTAACGATACATTCCGGTCGACAGTTTGGTGGGGAGCCGACACACATATCAAGACAAGTACAAACAGCGTGTCCGTTAAATGTCCGACATTTACTATAAGGTCCACAAGGTGAAGGATGACATGGGTCCACAGGTTCCAATGGAGCTAAAGTAAATATGAAAGAAAAGTAAAAGAATTACAAGTACAGTATGAAACAGAAATAAATTAAAAGAAAAGAAAGAAAGAAGGTCTTACTCTTTACAGGTATACATGCATGAAGAGGGTTTCCAGTATATCCAGGCAAGCAATAGCAAGAAGGTGCATGGTACGTAACTCTACAATTCGCATTTTGTCCGCAGGTACCAGAACATGGGTCCACACATTTGTTATTAAAACAGGATCTGTCTACGGGACAATCAGTATTCATAACGCATTCTGGTCGGCAACCCAAGTACGGGTCCCCATAAAAATTATCTACGCAAGTGCATGCCCCGGCACCGTTTCTTTCTCGACAGATTGCATTTGATCCACAAGGTGATGGGTTGCACGGTGAATGAGGAACATCTTTTGGAGCTGAAATGTATGTACACAAAACATGCTATCATAAACAACATACTACATCACATGCAAAGTGCTTGTCTCATGCCAAATGTGTGTTGTAGACTAAAGTATCAATTACATAAATGAACCATCATTATACTTTGACTAACCTTCTATAGGACTGCAGCTAGCGAATGGGTCACCGGAGAAGCCGTCGTCGCAGGAACATATCGGCTGGTGACTTTGTACAATGCACCTTGCATTGAATCCACAGGAGCCCACGCACGGGTTAACACAAGTACCGGCGAGGCAAGCTAGCGCAAGTGGACAGTCTTGGTTGATAATGCACTGCGGCCGGCAACCTGGTGGGGCGCCAAGCGTGCCAGGCTCGCACGCACATACCGCGCGATTGCCTTCATTGCGGCAGGTAGAGTGAGGTCCACATGGCGAAGGTAGACAGGGATCACTTGTTGGGGGTGGTAAAGCTGTAGAAAAAAAACATTATAAGTACATCACGTCCAGATCGTAATCCAGAACCATATTATTTCAAAGTTGTAAATTTCTCGATCCTGATCCGATCATAAATAACTACATTTATGTTATTGTCTTTGTAGGAAGGAATAATTTTATTAGGTGCATTATCGCTTTATTTCTTTGCCCAAAACGGTAGTAAAATTTCAGGGTTCATGTACATATCTATCCCACCAAAAACATAAATGTAAAAAACCGGCCAAGTGCGTGTCGGGCCACGCGCAGTGTAGGGTTCCGTAGTTGCGAATGATAACTTTGAGTTCACACTGTTTACACTCGCACCTCACAGTTTAACGACCAAAAACATCTAACAATGAAGCTTGTATGAAATTTTACATTTTCCAGTACATTTTATAAGTTGGTTGCCTATAACTTTTAAGTTTGCACTTAGTACCTAGCTCTGATAGTTTTCCTTTCAACTTCAGTATATATACTACTGCTGTAATTTTTTTCACGTATCCATATATAACCGTTTAGCAGATAGAGGGGGGGGACACGTACCTCTAACAAAATTTTGCACTTTAAAACCAAATATTTTGGAAACGGATCCCTAAATCGAAAAATGGTGTTCTTAACCTCACAATATTTTTTAAAGACCTTTTTAACGACACCCCACACGATGGGTAAATAGAGAAAAAAAAAATACTCCTCCACTTTACTTGTATGGGAGCTACCCAAAAAAAAATTTTTTTTCAAGATTTTATTCTACGACTTTTTTGCCATGATTAATATACACACTCATACCAAATTACAGCTTTCTAGTACTTATAGTCTCTGAGTAAAACCGCGGACGGACAGACAGACAGACAGACAGACAGACAGACAGACAGACATGGCGAAACTATAAGGGTTCCTAGTTTACTACGGAACCCTAAAAAGGAGAGCCAAGTTCAATACAAAAATTATGTTTGGCTGTAGGCTTCGCTGCAAAAAGAATTAAGATCTAAATGAGTGCCAAGTTCTATGGTAGGTAGTAAGTTTGATTTAAAGAGGTATTGAGTTATAGAAGGGTCAAAAGTGGCACCAAGTGGTTCGTGTAATATTACACTCGACGCTGGCTAGCCAGTTCCTTTGCTTAATCTTTGGCTTGACACGCTGATAGAAGGGTCAAAAGTGGCACCGAGTGGTTCGTGTAATATTACAGTCGACGCTGGCTAGCCAGGTCCTTTGCTTGAACTTTGGCTTGACACGCTGCCGCGTGTCTAGATGTATGTATGGAAGCTATGTATGTACGTGAGTTTCTTTACTCCAACTTATAATGTATCGAGTTACACTAGAAATCATTTTTATCACACTAAAGTAGTGTCTTAAATGCAAAGTCAGCTGGATGGTCGCTATTATGACCGAGGGCTATAGCTTTAAGAGTCCTTACAAATCTCTATTATGGCCGCGGCCTTAAGAATTTTATTCAAATTCCATTAATTAATCCAACAAGAGTACCTACCTAGATGGCTGTTCCTCTTAAAACTTAAATGAATTTTAAAATATTTTACATTCTTATTAAAACATTATCATTCATTATAAAATTGAGTAGAGTTTTTTTTTTAATGTGATGTTTGCAAGACGAAAGACGAGGTTTCATTTTATTCAAAAACAGTATTTCTTCAAAGATGTTTGGGTTGTGTGTCATAAAACTGATAAGAAATTATTAATTTAGTAAGTACTTACATTTCCTGTAGCACCGGATAAATGGATCACCTTCAGGAAGATTTTCAGGGCAAGTACAAATTGGGTTGTGTCCCACAACATGACAACGAGCATCCAAACCACAACTATGAATGCATGGATCTTTGCATTTGAGGTTTATGCATGCTCTATTTGCCGGACAGTCGGAATTGACAGCACACTCTGGTCGGCAAGCTGGTGGTGCTCCAAGGTATCCCGGGCGACATGAACAGGCAGCTCTGTCACTGACTACGTGACATTCACTGTTTGGTCCGCAAGGTGAGGGCTCACAGGGATTTCGATGCACGGCTAAAAGAGTTAAAAAAATATCTCATATATACAATACTAGCAAATAAACCGCGACTTCGTCCGCGTCATTTATAGCCTATGTTATTGAGAGCTAAATTAGCTGCAGGTAGCAGCTAATTTAGCTATTCAATGCAAACAAACAAAAAAACAAATCTTTCCCCTTTATAATATTAGTATAGATTATGCTCATTTGGAAATAGAAATCTTTATATTACTTTGAGGTTCATTCCTCCAGGACCTTTTACTAGTCTATTTTACAACTCATGCGTTACCAAGGGGCATAACACTCACGCCAGGCAAATTATTTGCAATAATAAATAACAATAAACTTACGTGTCTGTGGCGTCGGTCGACATGAGGAGAACGGATCGCCTTCGTATCCTCTAAAGCAAGAACATACTGGAACATGGTTTGTCACACTACATTCCGCATTTACACCACAGAGATCTTTGCACGGGTCGCGGCAATAGTTGGAAAGGCAAGAAAGGTGGTTGGGACAATCAGAATTGATTGTACACTCTGGTCGACAACCACCGGCATATGGGTTTCCTATATTAGGAGGTATACATGAACAGCGGGCCGCATCATTTACCACTGTGCAAATCGTGTTTTCTCCGCAAGGTGAAGGATTACATGATGTTTTCGTTTCATTTCTTGATATCGCCACACATCCAATAAATGCGTCCCCTCTGTACCCATCCAAACAACTACAAAGTGGGGTATGGTTCACAACGTTGCATTGTGCATTATTTCCACATGCTCCTAGACATGGATCCACACATTTTTCATTTATACATGCTCTGTTTGATGAGCATTCTTGACTTATTACACATTCTGGTCTACAATAAGGAGGCGTGCCTGAGTAACTGGGTCTACAAGAGCATACTGGATGATTTGATTTTATTTCACATACTGAATTTGGTCCACAAGGTGAGGGCACACAAGGATTTTCATCTTCAGGTGGAGGTCCAAAATCTTCATAACAAGCAACAAATGGATCTCCAGTTCTTCCAGGACCACAACTACATATAGGATTGTGATTTACCATTACACATTCTGCGTTAAAACCACAACTACCTTGACAAGCATTTGAACATCTCTGATTGACGCATGTCTCGGTTTGCTGACAATCTGAATTACTAACACATTCCGGCTGGCACATGGGAGCTACGCCTTTATGTCCAGGCAGACAAGAGCATACGGCGAAACCATTTGGTGATAACAGACATCTACTATAAGGTCCACAGGGCGATGGGTCACAAGTTGTCGCAGAAGGTGGCAGGTGAGGTGAGGGCTGACATCTTACATACGGATCTCCCGAGTAACTTTGTTCGCAATAACACACCGCATGATGATTTACTGTTTTACATTGTGCTCCAACCCCACAAACATTAGTACAAGGATTTTCACATCTATTGTTAAGGCAAGCTAATTCTGGAGAGCAATCGCTGTTAACAACGCACTCGGGTCTACATGCTATATAAGGATTTCCATAGAAGTTTGGTGAACATTGACAAGTCAAAGCTCCGTTCACGTTTGTACATACTGCATTCGGTCCACATTGCATATTATCACAGGTTTTTTCCTCTATAACAGCTGAAACGAAAAAATGAAATTTGTATGCTTAGGTAAAATATGCTACAAAGGTGCAAGATGAAAATAGACTTCACTCGGCTGAAATGAGAATGTTGAGGTGGATGTGCGGCGTGACGCGGATGGATAGGATTAGAAATATTTATGTAAGGGGAAGTTTAAAAGTAGCGCCGGTAAACGATAAGATAAGAAGTAATAGATTAGGTTGGTTTGGTCATGTAATGAGGAGAGAAGATCGGCATATAACAAGAAAAGCACTGAGCATGGAAGTAAGTGGAAACCGAGGAAGGGGGAGACCAAAAAAGAGATGGATAGAATGTGTAAGGCAGGACATGAGGGTGGCGGGAGTGGAAGTGAGTATGACGGGAAATAGAGAAACATGGAAAGATAAGACATACTGCGCCGACCCCAGATAATGGGATAAGGTAAGGAGGATGATGATGTTCTCAATACAAAGAGTCATAAAAGTAAAAATAAGCCTTAGCATCATAAAAGTAGAAAAGCCATATTACTTACGATGTATTGGAAGTTTGCAATTTTCATAAGGATTTCCTTCAAAGCCACGAATACACCGGCAAATTGGATCATGGTGATATACTGTACATTCAGCATTAGCACCGCAAGATCCTGGACATGGGTTTACGCATCTGTTTCCTAAACACGCCTTATTAAATGGACAATCGGAGCTTAAAACACATTCTGGCTTGCAAGCTGGATTATTCACTGCGTTTGGTCCAGAACAACTATCACAAATGGCAAATTGATCTCCATATGTATCACATGGAGCATTAGAGTCGCAAGGATTTGGTGAGCATGGTTGAATAGTACTATTGTCAGGTGTGATGATGATAGCTGGAAAGAAAAATTATTTGTATATATAGTTGTGTATGATATATTAATTTTAAAAGACGATCTAAAATAAAGATCAATATTTTACTTACGTCGATAAATGCATTGCGTTAACGGGTCACCTATATATCCATCTTTGCATAAGCATGATACCGTGTGATCTGAACATACGCAGACAGCATTTATTCCACACACATTGTTGTAAGAACATGGATCTACACATTTTTTATTGACACAAGCTTCATTCGAAGGACATTCCGAATTCATAACACATTCTGGTTTACATTCAACTATCGGGTCACCAAGGAAGTCTGGTGGACAGGAACATAAGGCTCTGTCATCAACTTCTTGACATATAGCATTTATCCCACATGGTTGCTTATTACAAGGTTTTATTGATTTTTGTTCTTCTGGTAGTAAACAACAAATCAATGGATTTCCTATAAAACCGTCTTCACAAGAACATACTGGTCTATGAGATTCTACTTTACATTTGGCATTTAATCCACAGACACCTGGACAAGGATCAGTACAAGTATAGCCAATACAAGCTTTATCATATGGACACTCGTCATCAACTTCACATTCTCGGGATTGGCAACCGTTAAGACCGTATGGATCACCAGAGCTTCCAGGAGGACATAAGCACACTGCTTCGCCTTCATAGTTTAAGTTACAAATAGCTAGCGGGCCACACGGATTAGGTGTACAGGGACTCTTTCTTGGTTGACAGCCGGTATAAGGATCTCCAATAAAGCCGGTTTTACAGAAACACATTTCTGTATTGCTGCTTACATAACAATCAGCATTGTCACCGCATGGTCCTGGTTGGCATAGTCCATTGGGAGGTAGGTAAGGGCGATGCACGCATGATTTATATGGGTTACCAATTGTGTTTTCAGGACAATAGCATGCAGGGTTCCTATTTGGATCACACCTTGCCCCGTTACCACACGTATTAGGATTACACGGATTTCTAGCTTCTATACAACCTCGAACTGTATTTGGACTCTCTACGTAACCATTTAAGCAAGTACATTTTGCAAATCCGTTAGGTAACACAGTACATTGTGTATTAGGCCCACATGGATATGGATTGCACGGATTATTTGGCATTTTGCAAGCTTGTCTTGGGGGATTTCCTTCGTAGTTCGGTAAACAGAAACATGCTGGCTTGTTATCAATTAATCTGCATCCAGAATTAGGTCCGCATGGATTTGGCTCACATTCATTACCTTCTGGTACTGAAATAAAATAATTTAACGCATCAGTTAG
Organism: Rhodophaea formosa; assembly: GCA_963082605.1. NCBI lineage: Eukaryota > Metazoa > Arthropoda > Insecta > Lepidoptera > Pyralidae > Rhodophaea > Rhodophaea formosa. The sequence goes on from OY720209.1 coordinate 12,191,572, forward strand.
GTACTTCTTCTATTATAGGGCTGTGAATTATAACAAAATATTAATAAGATCAATCAAACTATACATGATTACTTGTTAAACAACTGTAACCTCACAGGAGTAAATTTTTTTTTTTTTTGGATTGAATTATTTCCCTACTTGTACAACAAACGAAGAACATGTAGAAAAACCGGCCAAGTGCGTGTCGGGCCACGCGCAGTATAGGGTTCCATTGTTGCAAATGACAACTTTGAGTTCACACTGTTTACACTCGCACCTCACAGTTTAACGACCAAAAACATCTAACATAAAGATTGTATGAAATTTTACATTTTCCAGTACATTTTATAAGTTGGTTACTTTTTAGTTTGCACTTAGTATCCAGCTCTGATAGTTTTCCTTTCAATTTCAGTATATATACTACTGCTGTAATTTTTTTCACGTATCTATATATAACCGTTTAGTAGATAGAGGGGGGGACACGTACCTCTAACAAAAATTTGCACTTTAAAACCAAATATTTCGGAAACGGATCCCTAAATCTAAAAATGGTGTTCTCAACCTCACAATATTTTTCAAAGACCTATTTAACGATACCCCACACGATGGGTAAGTAGAGAAAAAAAAATTACTCCCCTACTTTACTTGTATGGGAGCTAACCAAAAAAAAAATTTTTTTTCCATGATTAATATACATACTCATACCAAATTACAGCTTTCTAGTATTTATAGTATCTGAGTAAAACCGCGGACGGACAGACAGACAGACATGGCGAAACTATAAGGGTTCCTAGTTTACTACGGAACCCTAAAAAGAGGTAACTGGTATTTTACAAGTAACCTGTTTAAAAAAAAGTCTTAGACAGTTTTTGATATTTATCAATGCTTATACAACTAGATATACATATAAAGTACTTACTGCAGCTTTGGAATGGATTTCCAGTTAAACCTTTTGGACAGTGACAAATCGGGCGTCCATTATCATTTTCACACAACGCATTAGTTCCACAAGGATTTGGAGAACATGGATTGGTAGGAGGCTCACAACCTATCGCAGGGTTGCCCGAGTATCCAGGAAGGCATTTACAAGAAGCGCGATGGTTGAGAACGTCACATACAGCATTTGTTCCACAGCGACAAGGAGAACTACATTTACCATTTAAACACGCTTCGGAATTTCCACATTCATTATCAGATCGACATCCTTGGACTAAAATGAAGAAAATCAATGAAAGTCTGTTATATTCTTTCAAAAATTTTATGACATAAAACCTATAGAAAAATAAATCATACCTTGGAAGCATTCTAGGTAAGCATTTCCAGTATAACCAGCAAAACATTTACATTGAATTCCGTGATTTGATGGTATACATTCAGCATTTTCTCCACATGTGTTGACTGCACACGGACTTATACATACTCGGTTTAATCGGTCACATAATAACTCCGGAGGGCAATCCTCGTTATATTGACAAACAGATCCAGAATTAACCACTGTAAAAAAATTCAACGTCAACACAAACATTACTTACAAAGATACAACTAAGTTAGATTGAAGCGTAAAAGTTATTGTTACAAATTAATTAAAACAAAACTATAAGGCCTGTGAGTCAAACTAGATTTTACATTTTGATGATAAACATGTTAAATCAAAAAGACGATAAATCAGTTCTTCGGACGTGTTAAAGTAAAATTTAAAAAGTATTTATAAAAAAAAAGAATATAATAAAGATTACTTTATTGATGTAAATATTTGAGAGGTAGAACTATATTAGGTCGGCGAAAAAGTAATTTCGTATTTGTACGACTAAGTTGAAGCAAAACATCTTCGTGTAGGATGCATGTACCTAGATGTATTTGATACCTTTAGGAAGGCCATTTTCCAACTTTATGTTTGTTTATGAAAATGAATCAAAATGACAAAGAAATATGCACATTTTTCTATATAGAAACACTATACACATATATCTATTAGAACAAGGAATAATGCAAAATTGACTAAAATGAATTTTCTTGTTTAAGTATAGAAATACTGCAGTCTAAGTTAAATAGCACAAAGTTGAATGGAGCAATTTTCTGTCTGAGAATATTGAGGTCAAAGTTAGAGCTCTTTGGATAAACGGATAAAATCTTCATAAAAAATACGGAAGGACTTTGTCTCCAACGTAATATAAAAAAGATGTAATAATTAAAATAAAGAAAAATTTAGGTATCTTACCTGGTACACATCCAACATATCCATTTCCTTGAAATCCTTCGGCGCAACTACAGTCGGAACCGTGGTTTGTGTTTATACATACAGCGTTTGGAGCGCACGGGTTGTGTATGGCACAGGGGTGCTGGCATGCATTATTTATACAAGCCTCAGTCACAGAACAATCTTCGTTCCGAGTGCAACCAACTGAGTAAAATGTAATATATATATATACTTATTATACAGTTTAAAGTGCGATTCATTCTACAACTTTGCAAATTATAACTTCTACAGGTAGGAATGTTAATTTTAGTTGATTATAGATTATGTACAAATATTTAATCCGTTACCGTTATTACTTTTCGTAATATGAGTGATGATGATTATTGATCAATTCAAATTAACTTATCATCAGAAAACAATCATATGATTAATGTTTATAAATTGAAACAAATATTAGGTATGAATATTAGCTTACATATTTTAGGTGAACATTTAATAGCGGGGTTTCCATCATGTTCCGCTGGACAGGAACACATTGGTCTTTGTTTAACTGGCTGGCAATTGGCTCCAATACCACACACATTGTCAATCTCGCAGGGGTTATGACATAATCCCATGTAACAAGCTTCAGTTTCTATACAGTCCCGATCAGAATGACAGGGTTCCGGTTTCTTAGGTGTCCCAGGTGATTCTAGTATGTTACATGTTAATATAATATTAGTATGTGTTACTTATGTGAATTAAAGTCAGTTAATCACTGTGTATTTACAATAAAAAATTATATCGATGTACAATTTTTTGTATTTACCTATGTACACATTTGTCCGATATAACACTTGAAAAATATATCTTACGTTCATTTTTATACATTGATATCTGCCTACCTATCTTAAAAATATAAGCAAATACCGTAAATTTATACCTCTCAAACATTGGTTTCCAGCGGCATCATCACATACACAGTCGGCGGCGTGGTCGACAACTTTACAGGACATATCCTTTGCACATGGACTCAGCGCCACTTCGCATGGATTCTGGCACACTCCTTTCAAGCAGGCTTTGTCCGCCGGACAATGTGAATTCGTATTACATCGGTTGTTATTGTTAAAGTCAGAAGTGTTGTAAGTCTCTGTTATTGTCATATCAGTAATAGTCGTTGAGTCATCCCAAGCAGATATATCTACATCTTTACTACGAGAGGAAGAGTTATCAGTCGAAGTACTTAATCTGGGTAATGACGTTGATAAGTTATTGTTTTTATATGCAGTAAATATATCTGATATTGTCGTAGAGTAAGGAGAAGAGTAACTTAATGTATCCCTATTGTAATACTGTGTAGTTGTAGAAATAAATGCATTATCAGTTTTTGGTGGCCATTGTGTGGTAAAAATTGTTTCGAGTTCTGATATTGAAGTTGAGGATGGCGGCCATTCCTTTTCAATATCCTTTGTTATATCCATTATTTCAGAAGTTGACGTGGAGGAATGAGTAGAAGAATCAATGTTAGAGTTTGTTGAATAAGTATAAAGATTGAATGTTGTTGGCAATGAAGAACTTAAAGTGATGGTATCTGTATCGGGACTTGATTTTGTAGATTCAGACATCTCTTTTTCGATACCTTTGGTCACATCCATTTCTATGGTAAAAACAGTAGGGAATGTGGAAGGATCAATATCCTCTATTGTGGATTGAGTATACTCATGTGTTGGTATAGTTGTAGAATCATGACTACTGTCAGATGTATTCTCAACAATATCCGTTGTCGGTGATTCAGATAATTCTTTTCCAATATCTTTTGTCATATCTGTAATTTTGTGAGAGACCTCAGGCAAATATGTCATGGAATTCATGTTAGCCTTGGTTGATTGTATGTACTCATTGAATGGTGTTGTAAAAGTATAACTACTATCAGATGTTATATCAGTTATATCCGTTTTTTGTGACAAAGAACTAGAAGTTCCTGTATCTTTTTCTGAGCCTGATGGTGTTGATTCAGACTGTTCTTGTTCACTAAGTTTTGAAACATCCGTTTCTTTCTTAATAAAAGAAGGTAAATGTGTCGAAGAATCAATATAAGCGTTTGTTGTAATTGATAAAGTACCACTACTATCGTATGTATTTTTGGCAATATCTGTTAATAATGTACTAGAAGGGATTGTGTTTGTATCTGAAATTGATTTTGTAGATTCAGATAATTGTTTCGAAACATCCATGTCTATGTTAGTGACAGTAAGTAAAGTTGGCACAGAATCGACATTGATGTTCTTTGTTGTAGGCAAATAGTCATTTGATGATGGAGTGGTGAAAGAATCAGTACTATCTAGCGCATTTTCAGTTATGTCCGTTGTAGCTAATGAGAAACTAGCAGTGATTGTGTCTATATTTGACATAGATTCTGTAGATTCAGAAAATTCTTTTTGGATTTTGTTCGTAATATCCATGTCTTTATTACTGACAGTAGACAAAACAGTTGATGAATCAATATCAATGTTAGCCTTTGTGGATAGATTATACTCATTTGTTATTGTATATGTTATAGTACTTTCAGACAATACTTTTTGGACTTCTTTTGTAACATCTATGCCTTTGTCAGTATTGATAGGTATATTTGTCGAAGAACCAATATTATTGTCACCTTTTGTTGATTGAGTATAGTAACTTGATGGCTTAGTAGAAAGAGTATAACCACTTTCGAATAAATTTTCAGTTATATCCGTTATTAATGATATAGAACTTGAGCCAGATGATTCTTTTTCCACATCTCTGGTAACATCTGTTTCTTTGTAAGGAACTGTAGGTAAACTTGTCGAAGAATCAATATCAATATCGACCTTTGTGGATTGAGTATAATCAGTTGTAAGCATGGTTGTTAAAGTATGACTACTACCAAATGTTACTTCGGAATTATACGTTGGCGGTGATAGAGGACTAAAAGTGGTTGTCTCTATTTCTGTATTCGGTATTGTAAATTCAGTCGATTCTATTTTAATATCTTTATCAAAATTTGTCGAAATACTATCTTTTGTGGTATGGGTATACTCACTTGATGGTGAAGTTGTTTGAATATGGGTACTATGAAATGTATTCTTGGCATTTTCTGTCGTTGATGATAATGAACTAGAAGTTATCATGTTTTTATCTGAGGTAGATTTTGTTGATTCAAACATTTTTATTTCAGTTTGTTCAGAAGCATCTGTGTCTTTATATGCAACAGTGGATAAATATGCCGAGGAAACGATATTTATAGTAGATTCTGTCACTTGAGCATACTTATTTGATATTGAAGATAGTGTAGTCTCTGGTGATATGGTAATAATATTGTTTACAGTTGATTCAAAAGTTATCCCGTTTGAATCCATATCTTCAGTTTTTGTTGGATTGTAAGTACTTTCTATGGATTTTAAACTATAACCATAAGTTGTTTCTTCTATATTTGGTATTTTTTCTGTGCTTGATTCATAATGCTTTACCGTTTCTGTCGATTTATCAAAGTTGTTTGTAGTAATGTCTGTACCGGTGAATTGCGTATCAATAAGAATTTTGACTTCATTTTTAGGTGTACTACTATAATTCTCTGTATCTTCATTAGTCGATCTCAATAATTTTGAAGTAGATTGGGTGATTCCTGCATAATCATCTGTTTGCGTTTCTGTACTGTCCGTAGTTAAATAGAAATCTAAACTAGTTTGATATGTATGGCCAGCAGTAGTTATGTTTAAATTTGATTCAGATTTATTTGACTTTACGCTTCTTATTGTTGTAACGCTTACATCATCTGTATCATAAATAAGGGTAATATTTTCATCAACAACGTAGGGATTAGTAGGTGTTGTTTGCATGGATGCTATTCCTCTGTCAGTTTCTTTGCTTTGATTTGCATCATACGATTTGGACGTAGTTGTGCTATTATCATAAAATATTGTACTACCATTAATTGTAGAACTAGTGGCTGAGTCGTGATCAACCTGTTGTGTCATTATAATATTTGCTTCAGTTGAATTTTTATCTAAAATGGGCATCACTGTAATAACAGTATTTACATCTGAAGAAATATGTTCGTAGTTGGTTGTGCTTTCTAAGCCGTGTGTTGTTTCCATCACTTTAGACCTAATATTGGCCTTAGTCGTAAAATAAACCGTATCGGTATTTGTACTAGCCGTGCTACTCACTTTTTCTGTGTTACCGACATCCGTAAGAATCAAATCTACAGGCGATGTGATTGACTGATTTAAAGAAGTAGTCGTTGCTGTTCTCGTAACCTCTTGGTTATTGTTATTCATCTCTACATAATTTTGATAAGATGTAGTAGCAAATCTTGATTGTTCATTTGTAAAATAAGTTGCTTCCGTAGTTCTATCTATATTATTATATGTTGATATCGGTGTAAATGGATTATTTTTATTGGTATCATGACTGAAATGGCCGATTGTATCTTGTGTAGGCAAAATATCCTGAGATGTTATAAAGTTTTCGCGCGTTGTAGTTATGTCGTTATTCAAAAATATTGTAGTTAACTTTGTGGAATCGCTATTAGATACCCTATCTTCGGGCACTTCACTGACGGATGACTCAAGTGTTGAAGGACTTTCTGTTATTATTTCAAGATTTCCATTCTTTTTCGAGTTGGTTATTGTTATGGTATCTGTTTGTTGATAATGAGGAATTTTTGTGCTTTGTTTCGTTGTTACCAATGCATCTGATATAGTTACATCCACATTTGTTGTGTCAAGTTTGGATTTAGGTAAATAGCTTGTTTCATAAAATTGCTCAGTAGTCATGAAATAGTTTGTATTGTTATTTGTTGTAAATCCTGTTGATTGTTCAATAGAGGGATTGAGTTCTTTTGAGTTTCCGCTAATTTCTGATGTTGTTGTATCACTTAATGATTCTATTTTTTCTGTAGTCTGATAATTTTGGGTTATATCTTGTGTTACTGATTTTATTGTCTCATTATTAAAATCATTAACATTCTTAAAATCCCATACAGTTTTGGTACTAATTTCTTCGTTATCTTTTGTATTTAATGTTTCTGCTTTTGTTTCTTGAGTTAACTGATTCAAATCTTTTGTTTGTGAAGAATAAGTAGAAGTTTTGGAATATATTTGATGACTACTTAACGTTGTAGATGATTTAAATATGCTGTATGGAGCATTTTCGTCGGGTGTTGTTTGATTTATGACGGTGGATGATATTGATGTAGTTGTGTAGTTATTTTGAACATCATTGATAAGGGCTTTACTTTCCGTAGTATGATATAAATCATTTACTGAAATCGTTATTGGAAAATTAATATTTTCATCAGATGTTGTGGTATATTCATAATGGGTCGTTGTAGATGTTAAAGTATTATTAATCGTTATATCATCTGTTTTTGTTACATCCTCGGGAGAAGCAGTATAATCTGGATTTGATGTTGTAGTATCATCCTTCATGTGATACGCTTTAGTAGATCCATGGTCTTTTAAGAGTAATGTATTTAGTTTAGAGTCTGTCGGTTCAGTTGAAACCGTTATAACTGTAGGTTCAGTAGTGTTAATTTGGGGTTCTGGGTTTATAGAATAAGAATTATCTGCTTCAGTGGAATGAGTTTTTGAAAATCGTAAAGTTGTTTTTAAAAAATCAGACATTGTCGTTTTACCCAAATTAATTGGTTCTGTGGTAGTCGGTGATAAAGTATATTTGTGCTCTTTTATATTTTTGTTACTTATTGTATTTGTTATTGTTTCAGTTGTTGAAGATAATGAGGTTACTCCTTCTACTGACTGATTTTCGGTTGATGAAGCTTCTGTTACATAAATTAATTCGGCAGTAATTTTAACGGGATCTTTTGTAAAAGAAGTACTTGAAATATCATAACGTGAAGAGGAATCCTCATTTTCCTCTGTATGTTCCGACTTTTCAGTTGACTCATCATATGATGTTAACGTTGTGCTTTTGGTAGCATCATCCATTGAAACTTCTGTCACATCATATGATGTTACAAAGTCTAAAGCAGTTGTAAGTTGGATTGATTTAGAAAATGAAGATTGCATTGATGAATATAAGTTCAAAGTTGTCTGTGTACTCGTTGATCTGCTTGTAATATCTGTATTAAATGGATTATCGTATTGCGATATTGTTGTTATTTCTTCATTATCGTTCATTTTATTTTTATCCGACGACGACGAAATAATATCAGAAGGTGAAGTGGTTACTTTTTGAGTATCTAAAGACGGAGTGTAATTTATTTCCTTGTTATTGAATTCCATTTCATTTGTTGAAATTATTTGTTTTGTTTGTGGTGTTGTAAGCATCGGAGTTATCGTATAATTACTATTTAATTGTCTTTGATTTTCGGGCGTTTTGGTATTTATATTCTCCCCAAAATGAGTGGAAGATTCATTGGCATTAGTTTGCTTAGTAATATGAGGTTTAATGGTGCTCTCAACATGAATAGTACTACTACTTTGTACAAGTTCAGAAGAATCTAGAGACGTAGAGTGCTTATCTGTAGCGGACTCAATTAAAGTATTCGCCATTTCTACAGTTGAACTAAATGGTTGAGTATATGATGTTCTTTCTTGTATGTCTGAAGTTATTTGCGAATCAATATTATTTCCTGAGTTTTCATGTTCTATTGTTTTTTGTTTTATTTGATCTGTTCCGGTTGTATCAGTAAATGCACTGACGTTTTCTGTATTCAGGTCAATAATATTGTAGCGGGAGGTTGTACTAACAATCCCTACTGTTTTTTGTATTGAATTCATATCGTTACTACTATCTATGGTGTCATAAGTAACAGATGTAGTGTCGAAAAATGTTGATGTGGGAACTGTTGAATCTTGATGATAGTTGTTATTGTTATTTGTGGTTGGATTGATATCTGTTGTTTTAAATATAGCGTCATTAGTTAAGGAAGAGTCGGTGCGGGTTTCCAGCGTAGTCTGTGTAGTTTCGGTGTATGTTTCGGTTAGTGGGATATTTTTAGATCCATCATCTGTTAATGGGAATGGAATAATTAATCGTTAATAAAATGTTACATCATCGATTATTAACAGTGATGTTTTCAGTATTCATTAAATTACCAAATTTACAATTATATCACAGAATATCGATAAAACTTAGTACGGTAAATAATGAATTGTGAAGAATGAAATATGTAGAATTATTTATATGCAGAAACTTACTTTGAATGAAGGAACATGCAAAATATTGATAGACTCAAGCCAAAGCCACACCTTACGATAGAGGATATCCATTAAATGAAAGAAAAGTTAAAGATTTTATGCTTAAAAGACTATTATTTATTATGCTTCCATAAATGTCTCACAGAAGCAAAAATAAAGTACTACATATTTGTTTTACTAGTCTTTAAGCCTAAAATCGTGTGAATAAAGAAGATGAAAAGTCTCTGTACAGTATATAAATACAAAGATGTCCAGATCCTGTGCAAAGAATTCTACCCCAAAGTACGTCGATATAGATAATATTTATATACATGTTATACATACATGTATATGGTATTGCCTGCCGGGTCTGCCGTGATATGTGGCCAGTATTTTGTGGCGTTTTATCGGACAAATGGTACGGTATTTAAGTATAGCAATAACCAGTTCATCTGGAGTTAGTCTTGCTACCCACAGTAAAATAATAGCGGTGAACTTGCTAGCTTTATATTAGCAGTCCACAATAAATCTTTTATGTAAAAAATGGCATGTAGATAAGTATAAGTACTGTATAAATTAAAATGCGATTAGAAAATCATAAGTGAGAACTCATTTTAAAATTAACAATTAAATCACAAAATGCATTGACTAGCATCGTTAAAAAAATAAAAACCAAATCGAATTACATTACTGAAATTAACTTACGTTCCATGCACGCGCCAGAGAAGGGATCACAGGGAACTCCAGGTCGGCAGTGACCACAATTGGTTGTAGGTTGTTTTCCTAGATAACAAGATAAAGTTTAAGAAGTATTAGTTTAAATAAAAAATCGACTTATTTTTTTTCCTAATGAACAAAACACATAAAACTCTCAATCTCAAAAACTACTAAACAAGTTAAAACTTGCCTGTTCCTTAAGTAAAACTACACCAAGTTCATTAAAGAAAGAAATACTGTCATTCAACTTATAGTTTTGGAGATATGCGTGGACTAACATACAAATATACATACAAACACTTATGAAATTTTTTACAATATGTGTTTAGAAGGTGGTATATGTAATGTGGTACATTTACAACCTACGGGTTAACGCAAAGTCGGTTGAAAACTAACACCCTGACTTCTGATATTTGAAGGTATGTTTTGAACTTTCACATCAGAATGGAAGGATACTTATTATACCGGCTGATTTTGAACCTATGAACTATATTGTAATCTCGGAATCAGAATCCTTAATAGAATACAGAATTGTAAGAAAAATAAGGAATAAAATGTAAAAGTTTTCAGACCTCCCATACAAAGTCGCCGATCAGCTGGGTGAATTTCTATGGGAAGTCTGATTTTATTTTTCGATTTTCACCTTTTTAACACGCTTTTATTAGCTTCCCTTGTAAACTATGTTTGTAAGAAAATCTAAGAATCTTATTTCTTTCGATCCTGTTTTTGGGATTCTGATTCTGAGATTTCAAAATAGTTCATAGGTTCAAAATCAGTCTGTGTATTTATCTTTTTCATTCGCTATAATTTACTTTCTATTACAACTAACTCTATCTATTTCGCAATGGCGGCAAATTAAACTTATGTCTAACAAACTATAAGCTGTGTGTACTTAACATACTTACTATTAATATTTTTTTAAGTACGAACATTAAGAACTATCAGTAATTCATACCTTGTATGCATGCGCATCCATCGCAATAGGTATTTGGATACCTAGCACAGTCCGACGACGTTTGACACTGGCATACTGGCGATAAAAACATTTTTTATTATTATTAAACAATCTAACATATAAGGAAGATTTAAGGTCTCATCAGTTATAATAAAACCAATGAAAAATTGTTGCAAAATTTCGGAGAAATTCATCTCATTTATGTATTATCGTTCGGTAATAAGTTTTTAAACAAGTTCTTACTTTCTAATGCTAAAAGATGCTCTTATACTTTCCGAAATTGTCCCTTGTATGGCTTGATTTACCCTTTCTATCATCAACAGGTCTTTGTTAGTCTCCACTGCAGGAGCACGACCCTCTCAGTACTACCAGAACCATATATTAATTAGCCAGGGCAGATAGAGGATTTGGCATACACTCTCCACGCTGGCCAGACGAGTTGGAGAGGCCTTTTGATGTTTATAGCTTTTTTTAGCTTGTGTTTCCTTAGTCGACTTCCAGTGGGCAGACTTTGAGTGGTCCTATTATACTTTGCCGGGAACCACACGGCCCTTTATATGTAAAGATGTAATTGATTAATATGTTACCTTTTGAGCAGACTGGCTGGTGGTCGACGACGGCGCAGTGTTGTCCTGGGGTGCAGGGCCCACCCCCGGCGCAGGGGTCCGCGCAGCGGCCGCTTATGCACGCGAGACCCGGGGCGCAGTGCTCATGCGCGCCGCATTGCAACGCTGCGCACATGACGTTGGTACCAAGTTAGAATATACACATTCATCAAAAGTTTTAAGTTAATTTAAGTTATTTCAGAACTGAATTTAAAATTGGGAGGCAAATTTATAAATATTATTACAATGGATGAGACTACATGTATCATTCCTTTTTAGGATTTTAATTAAGTAGTAAGATATGTTTTTCAAAACTGCAAATTATATTCTAACTCAACAAGAATCTTTTGTGAACTCAAAGAAAAAAAATCATATAAGTATGTATAAAAGTAGTGTATACGTAGTCGTATAGCTATGATATCAAAAATATAGATTAGTTAGATATTATAAAAATAAAAAATAAACACTTTGTATGTAAACAAGTGCTGTAAAAATATCAGTAGGCATTTTTTTATATTTGCAAACTCTGTCTCGTGGCAGTTTTGTTGCATTTCGTATTAATGCCAAAGCTCTCAAAGCATTAGAGTAAAGTAAGCGCTCCCACCACCAAAATGTTTAAGTGAAGTTATTATCTACACAAATGTATGTACACAGATATGTGATAACATGCTTGGAACTACCTGATATAGAAGAACTGTGGAAAAAGATAAATATGATCATGCTAGAAAGAGAAAAGAACAGCGAAAGACCCGCGTGAAGTCATAAAGTAGATACTATCAACAACTCCTGTAATATGAAGAACAACAAAAAGATTATTAAGAATCATAAAGACGCTAATATACTAATGGTACTCTAAAATGTGAACATTCTGTTCGCCGTGAAATTACCTTTGATACAGCCATGTTTGTCATCATGTGTAAATCCATTAGGACAAAACCTGCATACTGGATGGTGATCTTCAACTGAACATGGTTCACCACCACAAGCGCCTTTACAAGGATCTTTGCATTGGAAATCTCTGCATGCTAAGTTATTTGGGCAACCGTTGTCTGTTAAGCATATGGAAATAGTCGGGTGGCAATCTTCAACACAGACACACATAACCCGATGTTCCAGCACTTCACATTGTTTTCCTTTGGGACACATAGGCTCTCTTGAGGCCAGACACGGGTTCACACACTTGGAATTGCGACAGACCGCATTTGACGGACATTGTTCATCTCTTGTACATTCCGCATGCTCTGGAGCACAAGTCAGTTCTCCCTTCTCGTTCAGGGCAAATCCGTTGCGGCAAACGCATACTGGTGTATGATTTCGTACTTCACATTTTTGGTTTCTTCTACAACTTTGGAATCCGAGGCATGGGTTGCGACATTGATTTGTGTTGTAGTCACAAGCTAATTTGGACGGGCATTCTTTCGTTTCAGAACAAGTAAACGTTACGTTGTGGTCTGCCGATGTTTTGCATGTTGGGTCTAGCTGACAGGTTAATCTTGGATTGCCCACATAGCATTGTGGACACGAACATTGCGCGCGATGCATCACAGGCACGCAGAGTGCATCTTCACCACAGACGCCGCGCACCGTGCAAGGATCCACGCAGTGCAAGCTCAAACACGCTTTGTCTACCGGGCAGTCCTTGTCGCTCGTACATTCGATACCTAGGAAGATGTGAAAGAAGAAAGCAGAGTCGAAAGAGCGGTACCTTCAGCCGCGAAGAGGAAACTTTCTCACGAGACAGTGCATGCTTTTTGAAACTGATAGTTATGACCAGAAAATGTATACAACGGGATAAAATACAAGCGATATGTACATGAAGCCGAACAAAATGTTACTGACTGTTTGAAAATTAAAGCACGAACGGTGAGAATGCTTCCACTAATGTCAATATAACATTATTGCACAGATAATATGGTACATTTTAAAGGTATTTTACTTCAATATTCAGATATTAGGAACCAAATTAAAACTCTAAATAATTCTTTAGAATTTGGAGTGAGAACTTAATTTAAACCCAATAAATCCACAAATGTTATCTAACAGGTGATAGATAGATGAAACTGATGTCATAAGAAGTTGAGTAGAAAATTTGTTTGGCACCTGCACCTATTTATCATTTGCTATACAAATTCTTCTTTATGTACAAGGTGTTGAAGGTGTGGATCCTTTTTGACAGAATAATATATAATTCTCTATATAGAATCAATAACTTCGGTATAATACACTGAATTGCTTTAGTATACACATGGAAAATACTGATTTCTTTAACTAACCATGGTGCATTTATACATGGTGGTTAAGATGAGATCAAAGATACATCGGATGTAAATACTCACTGGTGTGACACTCGATGTCAGCCTGGCCTTCTGTACCTGGGATACACCGACAGACAAACTCAGCGCCTTCTCTTAAACATTCTCCATTAATTCCACATCCCGTTGTTCGACAGTCAACAACGCTACGTTCTTGAGAACCTGAGCGAAAATAAAATTTTAATTTGAGGCTAACTAATAAAGTATTTATTCTATAAAAAACAATACTACTATCCGGCTACTTTCACTACAGCAATGTATAAGCAAATTATGAATTTGAATTTAAAAAAAATACCTATGTCATAACGCATCAACAAATCTTAACGATATAAAACTTTACACTTACACTCAATATTCGGGTCGCCATTTGGGTAATGGCGTGGACAGTAGCACTGCGGTTCTTGATTGTGGCCTATTTGGCATTGCGCATTGGTGCCACACGCTTTGTTAGCACATGGTTCCATAGCACCACAAAAACATTGCCTTTGCGGATTACCAGCACAACCAGGGGGGCATGTGCACTCATAACTTCCGTCATTTAAATCTCTACAGCGGGCATTTATTCCGCAAGGATTACGCAAGCAGCTTCCAGCTGGAGGCTTTGAGCACTCAATTTTGGGATTTCCAATGTAATTTGGTGGACAAGAACACTGGGGCGATCTATTTACTGTGCGGCAAATTGCATTAATTCCACAGGCAGCCGTACACACATTTTTACATTTCCCTTCAGTTCCGCACTCTTCGTCAGCGCCACAGTCCTCGTTTTGTAAGCACTCATAAGATTTACATTCCTTCATAGGATCTCCTGAAAATCCGCTAGGACAGCTACATACAGCACGATGTCGAGTTGCTAAACATAGGGCGTTTTTCCCACATGAGTTGTCACTACAAGCAGGGACACAAAGTTTTGTGGAACACAGCATGTCCTCCCCACAATCTCGATCGGTATTACAACCTGGCACACAGGCACCTCTCACGCAAAGCTGCCGCTCAGGGCATTTGTTTCTTGAAGAACATAGAGTTCTACATCCTCCATTGAAACATTTTTCTCCACATGTACAGTCCGAGTTATCTTCGCAAAGTGTTATACAGTAACCACTTTCATCACAAGGACAAAAACCGTCACATGTCAATCTCTTCTTTTTGCATTCAACAAGCGGATTGCCTGTATAATTACTTGAACAACTGCATTGTGCTCTATGGTTAAGTACTTTGCAATCTGAACAGATACCACAGGTTTTAGTCTCTTTGCACGGATCTATAATATAAAATTAAATGTTAATGACGAATCTTGAGATAGGTAGCATAATTGTAATATGTACTTTTGCATTTGTATAAACCTTACCTTTGCATTGGCCATTAAGACAGGCCTGATTGACATCACAAGCATTATCATCCCGACAACCTTGTTTACATATTCGATTCTCACATATGTGACCGTCACTGCATACTTCATCACTGTTACATACAATTCTACAAATTCCTCGAATACATTTTTCGTTTGATAGACATACATTATCACTGAAATTAAACGATGAATATGTTAGTACCCATGCATGATAAAATAGTTATTAAAATGTTATTTCGCGTTTGAAATTTATTACCTTCTACAAGATGGATGACATGTATCACCATAACAAATGAATCCGTCTGGACAGTTTTTGTTAACATCACATGGTGTTGTTGTTCTTCTGCACACTTCTTTCGGATCTCCATTGAGAGTAGGAGGACATACGCATACTGGTTTGTGATCTTTAGCACTACACAATGCGTTAGCACCGCATGTGGCTGGTTCTGTACAAGGATCTTTACATTGGCCTGATATGCAAGCCAAATTATTCGCACAATGTGAATTTGACTTACATCCAGTAACACATAGTCTACCATCGCAAATTTCATCATCCGAACAATGATCGTCTGAGGTACAGGCATACCTACAGACCCCTGAAAAGCATCTTTCGCCTTGTAAGCATTCTGATTCGTCTAAAGTACATGCAGGACGACATCTGTCGTCTTCGCACCTCCACCCATTAGCACAATCCGTATGCTTGCGACAAGGTGAAGATGGTGCTCGAACACATCCAATGTTAGGAGTTGGGTTCGGTATTAAATCTTCGAGACAGGAACATACAGCCTTCCTTCCTACTACAGAACATACAGCATTAGGTCCACATGGATTGATTTCATTGGTGCACGGATTTTGGCAGAAATTGTTTCTGCAAAATTCATCAGGTCCACAATCTTCGTCTTGGCGGCATCCATACTGGCAATTGTTTTGCAAACATATATGTCCAAGAAAGCAGTCGTTATCTACTCTGCATGTTACTGTAACGAAGCAAAAATCGATACATATTTACTAGTTCATATCATTATACACAGGTTATCATACAGAGTAATGAATACTCACATAAACATACGCCCTTGGAACATCTTTCGTTTAATGCACATTCATCGTCACCGTTGCACCGAGGTAGGCACATTGAATCCTGACACATGTGATCATTTTCGCATTCACCAGCAGATCCGCATAGCCTTGGCACTAAAAGAAGTTTTTCGTTAAAGAAGTAAAGATCGTAGTACTCACGCTTATTCAGCACTCAAGCAGAGTGAAAAATTTAAACAGCTAGTTAACAGAATGTATGTACGAATGACTGGTATAATAAAATGTCAAATAAAGTATAAGTGACACGTCGAGCTCCGTGGCGCAGCGGTCAACACGCTAGCCTGCGACACGGGGGTCCCGGGTTCAATCCCCGATCAGGTCAAGATGGAAAAAGATCTTTTTCATATTGACCTGGGTCTTGGATGTTTATCTATATAAGTATATATTATAAAATATAGTATCGTTGAGTTAGTATCCTGCGACACAAGTTCACAACTTACTGCGGGGCTAGCTCAATTTGTGAGATATGTGCCTATATATTTATTTATTTATTTATTTATTTATATCTATATCGCTATCGAAAAATGTTCTATTACTTTCATGCTTAATACTATCGAAAATTATTAAAATAAAGTTAGATCTAATAAAATATTTTTATACAAGCACTCTAATCCATCTTTTGATTAATAAAATAGAATAAAAGTACACGTAGCTCTGTGTACTCACTTCGAACACATTCAACATCCTGGTTTCCAGTAAATTCATATGGGCAACTACATTGTAACACATGATTTTCAGAACGGCACAAGGCATTTAATCCACATGCTTTTTCTACTTGACATGGATCTACGCATTGCCCATTGAAACATTTCTCCGAAGATTCACATTCTTCATCTACTAAGCACAGGCCTAGAACAAAAAGAAATTATTGGTTACTAAAATTATAACTAACTATTATATTTATCAATAACGCAAATAGCACAAAAATAATTTGATTGTAATTCTTACCTTTGCAAACTCCCCTGTGACAGTACTGGTCACTCGGACAGTCAGTTTTTAATGAACATGATATTTCTTGAAGACGACATCCTTTTTCTAAATCTGGATTCCCAATATAACCTGGCTTACATTTGCACTGTCCTGTATGTCTGGAAGCCATGCAAATTGCTTTTTCTCCACATTTTACGTTCTCACAGGCATCCGTACATTTCCTAATGCCATCTATGATGGAGCATCGTGCCACAGCAGGACAGTCCCGGTTAAATCGACATTCTTCTGATTTTTTACACCCTTCACCATAAGGATCCCCTACAGCGCCAGGTGGGCACAAACATTCGGCACGATTTCTGGTATTCTTACATTCCGCGCCATTACCGCAAGGATTTTTTTCACACCAATTTACTTTTACGCATCCTTTTATTGGATCTCCTGTGTATCCGGGCTGACAATAACACACTTGTTTATGTTTCTCTGAAGAACATATTGAATTATCTCCACAGTTGTTGCCAATCAAACAGGCAATTTTGCACACATTTTTATCGCATAATTTATCATCAGAGCAATCAGCATCGACGTCACATTGTTTTCTTTTGCATCCATGCAAGGGATCTCCAAAATATCCTTCCTTACATGAGCAGATCGGTCGATGGGCTTTGCCGATGCAAACTGCTTGTCGTCCGCATGGTTGTTTTTCACATACATCAACACATTGTAAAATTCCGTTTCTTCCTTTAGAACACTGTTCACTATCATCACAATCTTCATTAGACATACATTGAATTTCCTTAACGCAAATTCTATTCAAACAAAATTGGAAATCAGGACATGTATTATTTGAGTCACATGTAAGTCTGCAGGTGCTTTGAATACAAACTTGATCGTTTAAGCAATCTCTTGAATATTTACAAATTCCTAAAAAGAAACACATTTATCAAATTGTTATTTAATTACAACTCAAAAATTTTCATTTATAAAATTTATCATTTATAATGGTTACTTACCAACACATAGATTGTCTACACATTTAGTTCCTGAAGGACATCTGCTGTCATCAAAACAATCTTGTATTGGTACACATCCTAAGACCGGATCTCCTGTGTAACCTGGCAAGCATGAACAATGTCCAATATGGTTTCTAGACAAACATCCAGCGTTTTTTCCACATGCCCGTGGTATACTACACGAGTCTTTGCATTTGTAATTTACGCACGCTTCTTCTGACGAGCAATCCGAGTCTTTGGTGCATTCAAACTTAGTGCATTTGTCAAATGGATCTCCGTGGCTATCAGGTGGACATTCACATATAGGGTTATGCCTAACTACAGAGCAGATAGCACTTTTAACACAGGGTGATAAAGTTTTGTCGCAAGGATTAACACATTGTTTATTTACACATTTAGTTTTTTCCGAACAATCGTTATCCGAGAGGCAATCTCCAGGTAGTCTACAATTTCCACTAAGTGGATCTAATATTGTGCCATTCACGCAAGAGCAAGTGTACGAACCAATTGTGTTGATGCAATTGGAATTTATCGGACAGGGATTGTTTAGACATTCATCCAAATCTTCACATACATTATGTAATAAATCGAAACCGGGTAAGCAAGTACAAAGCTCCTTGTGATTTTCTATTTTACATGTACCTCCTTGACAAGCTAAATCTTCACATGTGTCTGAAAACAAAAATAAATTATTGCTTTTCATATTAAAATATTATAATTTAATATTTCAATATCATTATTCAATATGAATGTCTTATTTATTTATTAGAAATCCCTTATTTATTTATTAGAAGAACTTACCAGAACATTTATTTGATTTGGAATTGCAGTATTTCTCATTAGAACAGTCTGAATCATCAACACATTCTACTTTGAAACACCCGATATTTCTGTCGAATGGATTCCCAAGATATCCCTTTTCACAAGCGCATGTCACTCGATGATTAACTACTGAACATTCTGCATTCAGACCGCATGCTTTATTTTGACAGGGGTTGGCACACTTTCCATTAATACATGCAAATGAATCTTCACATTGATTATCGCGGCGACAGTGGTTAGGTAATAGACAACCCGTTACATAGGGATCACCAATAGCCCCACTTGGACATATACATTTGTAAGAACCTGTAGTATCTAAACATTGAGCAGAAGGATGACATGGATTATTGCCACATTCATCAACGTTAACGCATTCGTCGCCGATCATTTTATATCCGGGTAAGCACTCACATTCGGATTGTTTACAGATTTGGTTACTTAGACAATCTGAGTCCGCTTTACATCCTGGTATACATACTCCCGAGCTGCAATGCTCGCCATGTAAGCAATTGCTACTAGAATGACAAATCTTGTGACATTTATTATCACTACATTTTTCGCCAATGGCGCAGCCGGAGTTATCTCTACATGGCACTTGACAAAGTAATCCGATACACATGTGATCAGGTGGACAATCGGATGATCTTACGCAAGAACTAGGCTTTCTAACGCATCCTTGTTGAGGTGTAGGTGTGCCGTCAAATCCTTCGGGACATTTACACTGAATATTGTGATTAACTCTGGAACAAATTGCATTAGGTCCACAAACCCTTGTTGTCAGACAGGGATTTACACATTTGTTGTTTACACATGACTCATCGCTAGGACAATCTTCATTGTTTCTACATCCAATTAAACATTGACCCCCAACACACGCTTGACCAACTCCACAATGAGAGTGTTTGGTACATTGTGTAATACACAGATTCTTCGAACAAACTTCTCCGGTATCACACTGACTTGAATTTCTACAAGCTGTAAAACATTGGCCATTGGAACAAACATCATCATCGCAATCGAATTCACTTGAACATTCTAAAACTTTTTTCTTACAGGCTGTACCACCTGGTGTATCTTCATAGCCATCAGGACATAAACAAATAGCTTTTCTGCCTACAATTTTACATAAAGAATTTATTCCGCATGCTCCATCACATGGATTTACACAACGTCTATTGACACACGTTGCTTCCGCCGGACAATCGTGATCACCATTCAAACATTCGCCCTGAGCTCGACAACCTTCGGTTTTCGGATCTCCTATAAGCCCCGGAGGACATTTGCAAATATAAGAAGATGAACGTGGTTCACACATGGCTGTAATATGACAAGGATTAGGATTACAAACTTCAATTTTACGGCAGTTAACTTCAGGTAACGGGTCGGCTTTGTAGCCACTTGGGCACTGACAACTGATCTTATGATTTTCAGCTATACAAACGGCATTCTCACCGCAAGAATCTTCTTTACAAGCGTTTATGCATGTGTGTGTCATTCGGTTACATAGCTCATGAGATAGGCAATCAGAATTGTAAATACATGGTACAGATTGACATCCTCTCTCGAGGTCATTTGGATTTCCTGTGAATGGTCCTGATGGACATTGACATTTCGCTACGTGATTATTTGTTACACATATAGCATTTGGTCCACATACTAGTTGTTGGCAAGCTGATACACATTTATTTATATCACCAACAGATTTACATATTTCATTTTCTCTACATTGCGCATCATCCGTACATTGATTTTTGTTTAAAGGCATACAGCCGTCACGGTCATTTGGATTTCCAACAAAGCCAGCTAAGCATTCACATTGGCTTTTATGATTTTTGGAAACGCATTTTGAATTCTGTGGACATGTAAAAATCAAACAATTGTCTTCACATTTCTTAACACCCAGTACATCCTTTTGACATGATTTATTGTCGTCACAATCACTGTCGACTTTACAATTTGGCGTTGATGGTTGTTCACAAATGGAGCTTACAGGATTCCATAAGAAACCGTCTTTGCAGTCACAACGTGGACTGTTGTCAATAACGCGGCAGATCTCATTAGCGCTGCAAGCGATAGTTGAACATAGATCCAGACATTTGTAAGCAGAGCCATCCACTGGTACACAAACTAGTGGTTCCGAACAATCACTATTTTCACTGCATTCATAATCATTAGGTTCTCTTTGTTTTAAATGGCATCCAGTCTTAATATCCGTCGGTCTTCCTATGTAGCCTTCAGCACACACACAATGTGCTTGATGATTAGCACCAATACATAAAGAGTTTGGTCCACATTGTAATTTACTACATGAATCTACACACTTTCTAATACCTTTAGCAAGTTGGAAACAGATTTCGGAATCTTTGCAGTCACTATCCATTGTGCACTTATTGTCTGGGATACAACCACGTTGCAGATCATTAGGATTACCAGAGTAACCAGGAAGACATTGGCAAACCCCTTCTTCGCATATTGATTTAGGTCCACACAAAACTGTGCGGCAAATGTCCACACATTGAGATTTTTCGCAAACGAAGCCATCAGGGCATGTAGTGTTATGAGAACAAGTGCATATGCCACCGTCAACGCATTTTGGAATTGACACTTGCGAACACAATTCATAAGGATTACCTACATAACGGCTTTTACAGATGCAGCTGAAACTTCCTGGAGTATTTATACAAATGGCATTTTCAGCACAGGGTTTGGAGCCGCACTCGTCTATATCTGTACATTGTATATTAGGATTTCCTATATAACCTGGGGGACATAAGCATTCAACATGTGACCTCGTTTGTTGACAGACTGCGTTTAAACCACATGTCGTCTTGGCGCAAGTTATTTGTCTCCGGGGCAAACATTTCAAATAAGGGTTTCCAGTAAATCCTTTATCACATTTGCATGCATTTGTTTGACCATATACACAGTGAGCATTTTCGCCACAATCTGGTTCACAAGCTGGAGGAGCAACAGCTGCAAGAAAGAGAAGATAATTTTAATGAATAAGATAGCCAATAAATACAAAATATTATTTACTTTCTCTATATACTTACGTGGCATACATAACAAATCAGGGTTTCCAATGAAGAATGCGTTACAGACGCATTTGCCGCTTTCTTCGGCACAAGACGCTCCCACCCCACACACCACGCCTTCACAACGTTGTCGACAGCGACCAGCTACACATGTCAGCGGCTCCTCACAAGGCTTGCCAGGGCCACATATATCGGTTCGACAAGCACCTCCAGGAAATGGATTACCCACCATTCCCTCTGGGCAAACACATGTCGGTCCGGTTTTTGATATAATACATTGTGCACCAACTCCACATGAATATGTGTCACATCCTAAAATTTTTTTAATGTTTTTAGTGTTGAGGCATAAAATCTACCAATATCTACTTAATATGTACTTCTATCGTAATACTATTAAGCTGAAGAGTTTGTTTGTTTGGACGCGCTAATCTCACGAACTACTGAACTGATTTCAAAAATTCTTTCACCATCGAATAGCTACGTTATTTATGAGTGCCATAGTCTAG
The DNA here is from genome assembly GCA_963082605.1 of Rhodophaea formosa. Taxonomy (NCBI): domain Eukaryota; kingdom Metazoa; phylum Arthropoda; class Insecta; order Lepidoptera; family Pyralidae; genus Rhodophaea; species Rhodophaea formosa. Next base: position 12,214,228 of record OY720209.1, read on the forward strand.
GTATGTACCACAAGCAAAGCTGGAGCGGACTGCTAGTAATTAATAAAAAAATTATGTTGAAATGACTAAAATAATACTTAGGTAATTACTGGATGTCAATCCTGTGACTTAATAAAAATCTGCCAAGTGCGAGTCGGACTGACGCACTAAGGGTTTTGTAACCTTTGGCTTCTATTTTTTATTTAACTTAATGTTTATTTATTTTTTTGTTTTTTGTAGGTTAGTTTTTTTTAAGACTAGTTATAGTTTATAATCTTAGTTTAGTTCTTTGTTTTTAGTTTATATAAATTAAGTACCTTTCTAATGTTATACAATAAATATTCTGTAAATATTTTAAGTGTCTATCTTGCTGTTAGTAAAAAAAAACCGGCCAAGTGCGTGTCGGGCCACGCGCAGTGTAGGGTTCTGTAGTTGGGAATGACAACTTTGAGTTCACACTGTTTACACTCGCAATTCACAGTTTAACGACTAAAAACATCTAACAATGAAAATTGTATGAAATTTTACATTTTCCAGTACATTTTATAAGTTGGTTGCCTATAACTTTTTAGTTTGCAATTAGTACTCAGCTCTGATTGTTTTCCTTTCAACTTCAGTATATATACTACTGCTGTAATTTTTTTCACGTATCCATATATAACCGTTTAGCAGATAGAGGGGGCGGACACGTACCTCTAACAAAAATTTGCAAACGGATCCCTAAATCGAAAAATGGTGTTCTCAACCTCACAATATTTTTCAAAGAGCTTTTTAACGATACCCCACACCATGGGTAAGTAGAGAAAAAAAACTTACTCCCTCATTTTACATGTATGGGATATACACTAAAAAAAAATTTTTTTCAAAATTTTTTTTCTACCACTTTTTTGCCATCATTAATATACATACCCATACCAAATTATAGCTTTCTAGTACTCATAGTCTCTGAGTAAACCCGCGGACGGACAGACAGACAGACAGACATGGCGAAACTATAAGGGTTCCTAGTTTACTACGGAAACCTAAAAAAAGGCAAAAAAGTCACGTATTTTTTTTTCAAATATGTTTGTATGGGAGTCCCCCTTAAATATTTATTTTCTTCTGTTTTAAGTATTTGTTGTTATAGCGGCAATAGAAATACATAATCTGTGATAATTTCAATTGTCTAGCTATCACGGTTCATAAGATACAGTCTGGTAAGGGATAGATAGACGCACGGACGTGAAGTCTTGTGAATAGGGTCCCGTTTTACCCTTTAGATAGTTCTTTAGAGAAGACATTAAGATTTCTTAAATAATTTGAAAGATCCAAAATAGTAAAATGTGTGTGTGAACTTAACAATCTAAAAAAAATCCAGGTATGCTGTGGATCTCAATGAAAACTTTCAACTAAAATTGTTTTAAACCCTCCACGATAAAAGATATGGGTGTTAAGTTTAACGTGTCTGCCTGTTTATCTATATATATGTGGTTTCGTTCTCCTAAACGGATGAACCGATTTTCGTTTAGTTTTATTGTATCATAGATAATTTTATCCCGAGTGTTCAGCTTTTAGATCATCAGCTCTTCTCTTAAATTTCTTATAATAAATAAATATAAATAAATATATACGGACAAATCACACAGATTGAGCTAGCCCCAAAGTAAGTTCGAGACTTGTGTTATGGGATACTAACTCAACGATACTATATTTTATAATAGATACTTATATAGATAAACATCCAAGACCCAGGTCAATCTGAAAAAGATCGTTTTCCATCTTGACCTGACCGGGGATCGAACCCGGGACCATCCGTGTCGCAGGCAGGCATGTTGACCGCTGCGTCACGGATGTCCGATCGATTCGAAATTTGGTACCGTGTTACTTCAATTATATTGAAAGCGTTGTTTAATTTTACTTTTTGTATCTACGCTGGTCTGGGAGAAAAGACAAAAGTAGAATTTACCAGCTGCTTAGGTATCTTGCCGCGCAGATCGTAAAAGCCGATCGAGGGATAGGCGTGAGGAATCGTGTCAATAGGTGATGCGGCTAGCAACTCATCACTATTTTGATTCCGTTCTTTACCTACAAGCCCACCAATTGCTAAAGGAGGCCTTTAGTTTTTAAAGACCTAGCCTCTGTCTACCCCGCAAGAGAAAAAGACGTGATAGTATGTATGTATGCAGTTTTGACTTTATTCATGAAAGAAAACGAAAACCGACAAAAAAACCAAAATATTGTTCATTGCTAATAGATTACAGGAATACCTTTAAGAATTCTGTGAATTGAAAATTAGACAAACTCAATATAACACGTTCACTTACGGAAAATACTTAGTTCACTATAACACCAATTGATGGTGATAGTAATAGTTCACTCGCGTCTTACTGTGCGGATTTGCAATGTGATATTTGATTTTGGCATTGTACGGAGCCCTCTCCAAGCGAGTTCATCTCGCACTTGGCCGGTTTTTAGGGTTCCGTAGTAAACGAGGAACCCTTACAGTTTTGCCATCTCTGTCTGTCTGTCTGTCTGTCCGTCCGCGGTTTTACTCAGAGACTATAAGTACTAGAAAGCTGTAATTTGGTATGGGTATGTATATTAATCATGGCAAAAAAGTGAAAAAAATTTTTAGGGTACCTCCCATACAAGTAAAGAGGAAGTAATATTTTTTTTTTCTATACAAACCCATCGTGTTGGGTATTGTTAAATAGGTCTTTAAAAGTGCAGTGCAAATTTTTGTTAGAGGTAAGTGTCCCCCCCCCCCCCCCCTCTATCTGCTAAACGGTTATATATGGATGCGTAAAAACAATACCGCAGTAGTCTATATACTGAAGTTGAAAGGAAAACTATCAAAGCTGAGTAGTAAGTACAAACTAAAAAGTTATAGGCAACCAACTTACAAAATGTACTCGAAAATGTAAAATTTGGTACAATTTTCATTGTAAGATATTTTTGGTCGTTAAACTGTGAGGTGCGAGTGTGAACAGTGTGAACTCAAAGTTGTCATTCGCAAATACGGAACTCTACACTGCGCGTGGCCCGTCACGCACTTGGCCGGATTTTATTTTATATTTTAGTAACGGGATTGAAAAATTTTAATACTTTACAGATGGTCTCATAAAATTTTTATCGAAATGTGTCGATCGCTTTTTGAAAAAGTACACGAAAACCAAAAAAATGTATACACGAATGCCGTTCGGATTACACTTATTTCCATTTTATTCTTATGCTTATTTAAACAAATCGATAGGGTTGAATTCGGTTTGTGTTTTTTTGTTAAAAAGATTTTTTTAACAACATACCTGATATGCATTTTCCGCCTTCAGGTTTAGTGTACCCTGGGTTGCAGCGGCACCATGCAGCGTGGTTCTCGACTTCACAGAATGCGTTGGAGCCACAAGACACAGTCACACATGGAGAAATGCAAGTGCGATTTGTACATGATAAGGTATTTGGACATTCATTATCTGAACTACAGAGCTGTTTTTGAGATGGTCCTTCATCCATTGTACCTTTAAAAAAATATAATTATAACGCATACAACCTTTATATTTCTATTAAATAATTATTAGTCGGTAAAATTTTCGTACTTACATCCACTTTTATACGGATCTCCCACCATGTTATCGGGACAGACACATTGATATCCACCTTTTTTGTCATGACATATAGCTCCATAAGCACATGGAGCACTATGGCACTCGTTTCTATTTGTACATCCTGTATATGGATCGCCTTCATACCCTGTCATACACATACATCTGGGTGGGTCACTGGGAGTACATTTGGCATTTATGCCACATGTGAACCGTTCGCAGGGGCTCTTACATTTCTGTCCATCAGTTACATCTAGATAGAACGGTGGTGGACAAACGCATTTTCCAGGTTGAATACATTTCTCATTTGGGAAGCAATCAGAATCACTGATACAACGCTTTTGATTCAATGTACAATGGCCAGATCCTGGGTCTTTGCCGTAACCTTGTGGACATTTGCAACTAAAAGAGCCCATTGTATTGACACATTCTGCTCCGAATCCACAAACAGGTTGCCCAGAACTACATTCATTTATATCTTCACAAGAGCCGTCGACAGTTTGTGAGTAACCTACGGGACAAGCGCAATAACTGACGCCATCTGAAATTTTTATACACTCTGCTCCTTTTCCACATTTGTTATCCTTCGTACATCCAGACAATACACAGTTGCCTTCAACTAGTTTGTAAGGTGGTTGACATTGACAACTCATATCACTGCATATTTCGCATAAATTGTAGGGATTACCACTGTAATCAGGTGGACATTTACATTCGTAACTCCCAGGCAAATTTTTACAAATGGCGTTTAATCCACAAGGAGAACGACCGTGTTGGGTGCATTCATTAACATCTTCACATAACCCGGTTTCTTTGTTCCGCGAGAAACCTTGAGAACAAATGCAAACGTTTTCGCCATCATGTAAGACACATTGTTCACCCTGTGGGCATGGATTAGTATTACTGCATTGGCTTGGCATCTGACCAGCTACACAGCCTTCTACGTAGGGGTCTCCAATAAAACTACCCGGACACTCGCATTGGAAAAGTCCTGGCAAATTTTTACATACAGCTCCGGGCCCGCAAGGATTTACTTCACATTCGTTGATATCTTGACAACCACTAGGAAGCAATGGATCTCCAGTAAAGCCACTTCGACAAGTGCAAAGAGCGATTTGATCATTCAAAAGACATTCTGAATTGCTTCCACATTGTAACGTTTCACAAGGATCTGTAATAAACATTAATATTTTAAACGAATATTTTTTTTTATCTTCTTTAAATATTTTTCATATTTTTTATTTCTTCATGCATAAAATACAAGCATAACTATATATATTTACTTATTTTGTTTTTGCATAATATAATTATACAGTATATATATGGTATTTCTGTTATGTATCTGTTATGTAAAAATAAAATAAGAATTGCTGAAACCAATCTAACCCTCTTAAATCATCAAATAAAATAGTTGTTCGAATATGCAATAATTAAAACCTGTGCTAAGGTAGTTATAAAAATATACTTACGGCGACATTCATTTCCTACGTTTGGTTCTGGGCACAGACATCTGGAATTCGGATCACATAAAGCATTTCCTGGGCAATCGGTATCACTTTTGCATGACATAATTTCAGCGCATCTTATTCTGGGATCAGGATCTGGTACTGTGCTATCAGGACATTCGCACATAAATGATCCCTCTTTATTAATACAATCTGCTCCTACTCCACATGTATCATCGATTAGACATTCATCAATATCCAAGCACTGTTTATATGAGTCACCGGTGTAGCCTTCTGGACAATGGCACGTGAAACTTCCAAGCGTATTGAGGCATCGTGCATTTGTTCCACATCTTCCGACTGGTCCTACAGATGTATCACACTCATCAACATCTATGCATCCCGCCGCTATGTCATTCGGATCAAAAGTCCATCCCTCTTCACAGACACAATACGCTTCAGCGCCGTCTGGTTTACAGTACGCGTGATCACCACATTTAACATCCTCACATGGAGCGCGACAAGTTACTTGCGGTGGAGAGCCGATGAATCCTTCTGCGCATTCACAGTTATATCCGCCGAATGTATTTACACATACAGCATTCTCACCGCAAATTCCTGTTTTAGTTGTACATTCATCAATGTCGACGCAAACAGACCCTTTAGAGTCGAATCCTTCTTTACAAAAGCATTGATTTTCAATACACTCTGCATTATTTGTGCAATCAAAATTTGACTTACATAATGTATTCACATCAACCTGAAAACAAACTGTTATGAAACACTTTTCACTCAAATGTAGCTCTATAAGAATAACATTATAAATATTTTAAGTACCTGTTCACAAGCAATTTGTGGATCTGGTTTGGCTCTATATCCTTGGGGACATACGCAATTGTATCCAGGCGCTGCGTTCTCACAGATAGCGTAAATGCCGCATGGTCGTTCAAGCGCCTCGCACTCATTGACGTCGCGACAACCGCCTGGCGTGCGGGCGTCTCCAGTATACTCAGGTCCGCAAGTGCACACGTAGCTACCAAGCGTGTTGGTACACAAGGCGTGTTCGCTGCACACAGCCTCGCTACTCTTACATTCATCCACGTCTGGTGTAACAAATAATGAACTTCAAATTACATTTGCCGCTTGCGCGGTCAACGACAATGACAACAAATACATACGCAGTAGGTACGCCGACAGCCACTATGAAGGAGAAGAGAAGAAGAAACACACAGACGACTGAAACTGTGTTAGGAAGATAACGAAAATCACAAGAACAGCAGAAAAAAGAAGAACAATAGTCGATCCACAAGAAAGTTTGGTGTTCAGCTGGTCTGGTATCGTCTGAAGATATGTTGAAATAATATCTGCAAAAGCTCTTCTGTTGTTGACGGTACTAAAGCCCGATGCTGAAATATGATTACTTTCACACATTTGCCTTTATATGTTTCAAATGTTATGATTGGTTATGTTAGCGAAAGCGTGAAGCTACCGCGCTTTCTGGTGCGGTAGTGTTTTGCGCGCTTTGTTATGCGCCTCCAAGTTATAAAAGTAGTATCAAAAAGCGTTAGACCACAATAGACAAGATTAGGTTAGCTTTCGTCACACCTACTGACGCATGATATCAGGATCTTACCAATACACTCCACGTCCGGATCGCCTTCGAAACCTGGTGGGCAAACACAGCGATAGGCGCCAGGTAGGTTTTCACAATGAGCTCCTCGTCCACAGGAAGCGCGCGCGCACTCGTCGTGGTCCCGACAGGCGACGCGCGGGTCGCCTTCGAACCCGGGCGGGCAGCTGCACTCGTAGCCGCCGTCCAGGTTGCGGCAGACCGCTCCCGCGCCACACGGTGACCCACTTGCACACTCATCCACGTCCACACACTAGCAGGTAACCCATAAAGTAATTAAGTACTTTAAAAATGTACTAGTTTCGTTTTTGTCGGTAAAGTAATAAGTAGATATAGTTGAATTTATATATTATTTTTAAGATGCTTTCACATCCAGTATCAAATAACCGACAGTTTTTGCAAGACATAAATAAATCAGGTGTGTAAAAGAGAGAGATCCACGAGAAATTGCAGCAATATTTAATGGCATTTTTTTAATTAGAAAATAATTAACTTATTAATCAAAAAACATGAAAACTTTTACTTACACCGTCGAACCCATTTCCGGTGTAGCCGACTTCACATGCACATGTATAATTGCCTGGATAGTTTTGACACACTGCGTTAGCACCGCAAGCTCCAGGTCTTCTACATTCGTCGATGTCTAAAACATTTTGTTTTGTGTAATCTATTGTTTAATAAAAGGACGAAGAGACAAAAGTTTACTATAATTTTTTTAATCGCTACCTCTGCATTCTTCTTCGCCGTCGCCTTCAAAGCCTCGGTTACATTTGCAGATAAAGTGTGCCGGCAAATTACAACATTCGGCATTTTGAACACATCGGGATGCCACAGCTGGGTCCTCGCACTCATTTATATCTACAAAAAAATACACAGCATACGATATAATTAACAAAAAAATATTAATAATCCCACTATTTAATTTTTTTAAATGCATTATTTCCCCCTACAGCCGAAACCTGTTCAAGGGCATACCATACATTGGTATTTCCAGGAACAGATTCTGTCCGGAAACCTACTTTACACCGACTTTTCCAAAGGGCCTCTACGTATTGGATCTATATCCCCACGCAAGCCCTCAAAAATGTCGAAATAGCAACGTAACTCTAAAGGAGATACAAATAATAAGTTGGTATTAATTGCTTAAATGTTATGAAAGAATGTCATAGGTACCTCTGCATGTGAAACCGTCGCCTTCATAGCCAGGGAAGCACGAACATTGAAAGCTCCCCACGGTATTTGTACAATGAGCAAACACGTCGCATGGTCTGTCTTTACATTCGTTTACATCTGAAAGTTCCAACGTTATGTCAATATTTGCCTAACTGTGTTTTTAAGTGTACGCATATTTAGTGTTTATGTCGCAAGTTTACAACTAACCTTGTTCCTGGCAGTTGCAGCCGCCGAAACCATCGTTGCAATGGCACACACCGTTCAGACAAGCACCGTTTATACATTGTGCGCCATCTTCTTTGGTACAATCATCTAAAATTATAACACCATTGTTGTTAAAAGGGTTTAAATTTAGGTATGGAGCTTATCCGCTTGTAGCACGATTTTTCTACTAAAATATTCGTTGTTTAGATTTCCCACGACAGCTACTAGAGCATAGCTCTTACGAGTTAATATCAGGCAGATAGAAATTCTATGGTCTATATCGCGTGCTGCGCCGCATCATTATACAATATGTTATTAGACATTCAGTATGTAAATTAACACTACAGAAAGGGAATTAATGAATTAAAGCTTACCTGTGCATTTTAACTCAGCCTTGAGCTCGTCGGATGCCTTATAACAATCTGGCACGCCGTCGCATAATTTAGATAATTCGTATAACTGTAATATTTGTGTTGATTCGTTTACTTGACAGCCAAAATAGCCGTCTTCTAAATTTAAGAAAAATACTTCTCGTTTTATTCCTAACCCTATTCCATATTGGCTTTGTGTCGCTACCTGTGGAACAAATATAAAATAGTCATGTACATTCTGCGATGTCTCAAATCTTCTTATAATTAAACCATAAAACTATTTTCTAAAATCCTTTAAAAAGAATGCTTCATTTTATAGCCAACTGTTATTGCGTTATTAAAGTGCATTACTTCACTCACTAGCTAGTAAAATGATATGTAGATTTTTATATTAACGACCAATCCTACCTAAGCGACCAAAACACACCTAAGTACATCAAAGAATTAGTATCTATTTCGCACTGTCTTATGTCTGACTAACATATATTCTTATTATATTATAGAGTAATATTATTGTAAGTATATTTCACACAAGATACACTTTTGATATAACTAACTATGTACTGTACTTACATGTGTCGTTGTGACTAAGAGCGTCCAAACCACTAGCGGTAAGGTGTCTATATGCATGGTCTCTGTAACAAAAGAAAGATAAACTGTTAGTCGAACAAATTAATGTACTCAGATAATAAATGATCAGGAGTGTCAAGTTACATAATGGAAATTTACGGTCACCTGCAAAAGCCCATCTAGAATCTGCTTAAAAATTGTGGGTCTAGAATCTATTTAAAAAATTACAGCACTTTCGAATGTACGTGGTATAAGGTTCATGACAATTTATGTACAATATTAGAATTTGGTATTGTGAATTTACCATTTCTAATGCCCAATTAAAAGAGCTATGGGGTCACAGACAGACACTTACACCTACATAAACTTAGAGGTCAAATTTATAACATCCCTCTTCTTTCGCAAGGATTCCTGAAAAACTCCTTCTATTTTAAGTATATTTACTGATATTTTTTTGTAACCAAGTGCTATCAATTAAATATCTCCAAGAAAGTAATAATCAGGGTAAGAATAAATTGGACCTCGTAAACAAACAAGATTAAAGTTAAATAAAACTGACCAAATGCAAGTAAGATTCGCACATACTAACACTAAGGTCTCCGTACCAACGTACAATATTTAAAACAAACACAACAGCCACGTTTCTTTTATGGGGAACCCCGATGTCGACGCATGAAACCTCTTTCATACTACCTCTCTACCAAACTCTTTCTTCCACTGACACAATTGTTAATTTTTGTTTTTTTCTTTTGTGGTTTATGTTTACACAAACAGACAATAATATCTGTTGAGGAAAGATAACCCTTTGATAGAATCGAGAAACAACGTCAGAAGACACGTTTCTGTATATATATTCTCGTATTCTTCTTTTTAATATTATTAAGTATATTATTTTTGTTATAGCGGCATTAGAGATACAATACTCATTCTGTGCAAATTACATTTTCGATAATCGATCTACGTTTTAGTGTATTTTTTGTTTCCTATTTTGCAATTTAACTCTATAACAATATTCAAAATTTGAAGCGCAATAGGCATGTTAGGCAAACTATATGTACAAAATCCATTGAGGAGTTATAATTGAGGTAAATGCTCCAATCAACCACTAACCCCAGGTGTCAATGGGGCTTGGCGTATTGTTTGCTAAACGTTTCACTAGTACGCTTAGCAAATAACGTTTCCGTTTATAATTGCCTGCGCGACAAAGGCGAAGGCTGCCGCGAGGTCAGATAACTGTGTGAGCGGTATTTTGGTCGTTAGCTTATATCATACTCAGACCTCACGCCCATTGACCACGACTGTCTACATACGACCCTTTGAACACCAAAATTTTCAAATCATGCCTTTTAGAAGTAGATTTATTTACTTAATGCTGTGTATACCTATAACTAGCATCCATACCAGTATTAACCTTTGTCTACAGTGTAAGCATATGTTTGATATGTATACTCTTGGTGTACGTATAATACATGACGGAAGCTCTACAATGTGGTCCATTAAATCCATAGACCTACTTGTAAAATTTTACCTCGATGACATCTTTAACGCTCATAGATATCAGAATATTGTTAACGCTAGTCTGCGAGAAAAGACGACACAAAGAATATACCAGCTGCTTCACTTTTCGCATAGAATGAAGCTGAGAAACTGAGAGAATATGCAAAAAGTTCACTGACTGACAGAATTAAAATAGCGTTATTTTGTAGCATGTGAGAACTACTGCGTAATATGTAACATTTTTGTAGTAACGTGAATATTAATTCACGCATATGACGTTGAAGCGAGGGGAGAGCATTTAGCAATACTTAATTATACAGAAATGATCGAGTTATTATTTTCGAATTAGAAAGAAAGTAGGGCATTACATATGAAAATAGATGTATCTGAAAGTCGTGAAAGACCTAAGAAGAGATGAATGTACTGTGTAAGTATTAATTATATGTGTAAAATTATGAGTAGGAAGGAAATGTATGTTAAAAGTAATGACCACAGCAATTACAGTGAAAAATAGAAGAAATGACTACGAAAATGTGCCGACTCCGTATAGAATAAATGGGATCCGTGGAAGTGCCAATTCAAGCAAAAGAGCAAAAAAAGCATGGTCGCACCATCCTTTTTTCGAAACCATTCGGGCCGTTTTCAAATCCCGTGTTACTACGCGTTGTGGAAAAATTTAAGCCTTAATTTCAGTGACCCAGCGGGCATGTCTTTGTGAGATATATAATATCCAAATTATATTAAATTTGAGCAAGTACCATAACAATTATTGCAAATCAGGGTTCCTTAATGTTGTCACTAACTAACTCACCGACTCACCGATCTACAATATTTCTAAGGTACTGCTAGCAAAAATGCAAGGAAAATCTATTTCCGACATTATGAGTTCTGACATTCTGAACTTACTTATAGACTAAGATTTATTTACCGTCCAGTCAAAAATCTAAAACATCAAAGCCTCTGAGAAAAGACCACTGAGAGAGGGAGTACATAATGAAAAAGCCCCGCAGCTAAAGCTCATGCATGATACCCGAAAAGAAAAAAAAGGAGGACTACAAACAATAAGAAATTAGATCCCATCAAAAACATAACATGTACAAAAATGCACAAGTCTCGCAACGCAGTGCTTCTGCTGCGAAATGTTGTGAAATCGAAAAACCAAGTCGGTTCATTCAAAACACGCCGATCTATGAGAGCAGCTATCCAACCTCTTTATTACCTTGATATAGCGTAAGCATAATAACATGTGATCGAAGTATCAAAATATTATTATTTTCTTTTTTTCAATCGCATACGGCAAAAAAACTACACTTAACGAAATTTATCTATATAAAATACTAGTCTATATAATATACTCGTATTAAATATGCACTAATGCGCTTTGTCTTTTTATTCGTTTGAAACTACCAATAAGAAGAACTAATGTTCGCTAGTAGTCCGTGGCTTTTGAACTTAATATGGTCATTTAAAATGGTATTTCGCATGAAAATGAAAAATTGCCTGCAAAGGCATATTTTCTGAGTAAACGATTTTACTTATTAGAGTATGTTGCGATGTGCGTTTGCCAAATCACTCAATTTATTAAAGACATAAGGAATGCAATATTAATATTATGGTCATAGGTTAATATAAAACGTAGTTAGTTATGTAACAAGGTTAAAACAATTTATGACAAATTGGTTGGATAGCTGCTATCATATATAGGTACTGCCAACTTTGTTACCATTCAATTTTACAACCTTTAACGGTAGAAGTACGTTACGAGACTTGACCATTTATCGTAAAAGAGTATACCTACTATAATTTTATTGTTATTATTAGACATTAAAGCTTAGTCGAGTACTTGTAAAGCACGTGTCACCATTTTTAAAAACTTTTAGATTAAATTCAAATATTTTTGTAATTTAGGACTTTAAAATAAAACTAATATTTTAAATGCGGAAGTGAGTTTGTTTATTTGTTTGTTTGGTACGCTTTCACGCCCTATCTACTGAACCCATCATCATGAAATTTTGCATACATATAGGTTAGAGTACTGAGAAGGACATACGCTATATATCACGCGGGTGAAGTCGTGGGTAACAGCTATTTCTATATAAAATATTCTTAATATTGAAGTATGTATTTAAAAAAATATATTTTAACTAAAGACAATGGGTTTCTCCCTATGTAATGTGTTTAAATGAAAATCTTGCCGCATATTTTTATTTTCGAAAGTATATAATACAAATAGGATAATAATTTGCAAAACATGCACATGTAAAGTAATATTAATTGAATATGACGCGGCTTAAAAAAACATCCTAAATCATTTAGTTACACTTAATCGGTCGTGATTGTTAATTGCAGTCAATTATTCAATATTTTCTTCCCTCTTCGAACAGCCAACAAAACTGCTGTGTCTTTTCGCAATACTCAGCCACAATTAACCGTGAATAAAATTGCTTCCTTCTACCGATTTCGTTTGTTAGTTATGTAGTTATAGTTTGCAAACATTTGATTTTTTCACACAGTTATTGTAACAAGCCTTTATACATCATAAGTACTGACTGAAAATACAGGTAAGCTGCAATAAGATAGCTATATATATTACGTATTTAAAATGCATAATTACGTAATGTTAGACGGTCAATCTAAGTTAGCATTAAACATATCGAGATCCCGATATGTTTAATTCTAATGTTGATATCCGTGAAAGTGTAAAAAGGTCAATCTTGTATTGGAAATTATCGGACCTCTTGTCCACATCTAGAATAACAAGTTTAGAATGTAAAAAATAAAGGGTTAACTAAAACTACTACATATTTACAAATAAAACAGGCCTGGCAGCTCGTTGCCCCGTAGTAGCGTGCCCAGAAGGCTGGCAGCATTGCCACGCTGTATGGCAATGCTAATCTTTTGGCCAAAATATAAGCCAGCCCTCTGGTCACGAGACACATCTATTCATTTTTTGGCGATGGCATTGAATAATTTATGTGCCGAGGGTCCCTACGGCCCTAGAGTTTCAACCCCAAACGGTTCAAATATATAATTGTTACCAATACATTCATATTTGCGCCGTTTGAGATATTTCGCCGCTGCCGCTGCTGTGCCGGCTTTTGATCCTGTGACCGGGAGGTGAGACGGCGCCAGAGTATCGACGCAAGTAGCGTCCCATACCAGGAGCCGCCCCAACCTCCAAGGCACAAGAGTCATCCCATCTGGTATCTTGCCACCATCCCTAGCCAATCTGTTTGGTTCTAAAACGGATGGCATGTTGATGGTAGCAAGAGCCCGATGGATTAAATTGTTTAGAGCGGCGTGACGTCCTAAACGACCAGCACTTTTACGGCAAGACAGACCGTGGTGACCTAAGACATCAACGCCATCGCCGCAAGGGCAACGATGTGGCACCGTACAAATGGCACCTAGTCGCAGGGCAGCTGCCAGACGAAAGGTTTCGTCGTCCAATAAGGTACCAAGGTTGGCAGATGGTAGAGTTTGAAGCCAAAGCCCGGACTCCCATTCGGCGTCAGCTAGGAGACGGGCTCGCTCTGCAGCACTCCAGATGACTGTAATAAATTAATCTGGGCTAAACTGCAAAGCGGCCCGTCCCACAGCCTTTGCGAGGACGGAAAATCCGGAATTTTAGAATTTGGACACATCATTGACCAAGCATTAATGGCCTCCAACTTGTTACTGATTTCAAAGTCAGGATTGTCCACAATTCTTTTATAAATTTCTTCAATACTGTGTATAGAGGACAAAAATGCTGGTAATGCTATACTGGAAATTTTGCGGATACCTAAGCCACCGTACCTAACTGGCAAAGAGGCTTGGTCCCAATTGTGTTCGTCCAAATTTATATTCAAAATAGTCGAAACGGAATTTTGGATGAGGGTGTCAAGATTTTGGAGTAAAAAAGGGTGTTTCCAAAAAGGACTGCAACGCAGGTTATAGGTAAAATTTGGACTGAAAAGGCAAAATCGTACTATTGTAAAAGCAAAATGCGTTTGTATTTCCAAAAGGCGCTGTAAAGCCAGGTTAAATTTTTTAACTTTTTCTTCTTTAAATTTAGAAAAGGACTAGAATATACTTTGTGATAACACAAAGCGAAATAAAGGGATTATCTTATGAAATAAGTATGAACTATGAAATTATTTAGTCTCATAAAAAATATTAATATACAATGTTATCTTAGTACTGCAAAAAATCGGCATTACATATAGCATTATATGTGATGCTATTTTGATGATATAACAACACTTTCAACAAAATCTGCAGTCAGTAATTTTTGCATAAAGGAGGAATAAGTAAACACCTTTACGTATGTGGTAGGAAGTGAGATTTTTGTAAGAAGCCAAGGCCGTGCGAAATTTAGTATTGTTTTCAATAACTGTTTGTGTTAAATCCTTGACATCCTAACTAACGGCTGACGCAAATTGATTGATTTAAACGCCTCCTCACGTTTTAATTAATAAAGAAAAAAAAATAACATTAACTATGAGATATTTTATTTCAAGAAATAGACTTGTGATGGTATCGAAATCTAAGTCAGATTATGTTTACAATGAACCCCTAAAGGATCACGCGGTTTTCCGAATGTCAAACAGTCAATAGCGACAACAAATTGTAAAATTAATATCACATATAATAGGTATACGGTTCCTTGAAGCTGTGAAAAAAACAAACTTCTAAGTCGAAGGAATCATAAGGTTTTTTGTTTGTCACATCGCATATGTAAGCTTAGAATTTTCACATTTCAAAATTTCGTAATAAGCTTACATATCTGGTGCGTGCTCACATATCATATCTGAAAGGTCTGACTGAATGTCTTACGCATATATACGTATAATATTTATTGTTATAATCAGTCTTATGCTTCAATATTGAAAGGAGCTACGTAGGGTCATACTGATTTCGCAACCGGCTCTACTTTATCTCGGCGTGAAGTAATGGAGCCGTTTTACAAGAAGGTCGATATTATCACTCTGTACATAAGTACATGTAACTGTCGTTACATATAAGAATTGATTTAATTTTATTATCCTATCCGTTTTCTAAGGTATCCATTCAACAATTTTCGTTGTACACAATTTTTGGATATCAATTAATTTCAATAGGTTATTGACTGTATGATACAAAACCAAGCACTGTCCATTATCTGCCATTTCGTCGTTATACTTATTTGCTATAGATTATTAACATCGCTACTATACTGGGTGGTAAGTGGTTAATAGCAGAATAATAAAAATATCTTTCTCCTCGTTCAAGAATTAAAAATATTCACAATCCACTTGTATAGGTTATTATAATGTAGCATCAAATAAAGAAAGGGAAAGCAGTCGTGAAGACGAAAACCAAAAGCTAAAAAACCAATAGTGAGCTTAAATCGCTCCATCATCATAGTTCGGCGCTATAATAAGAGTGATAGATATTGCGTCATACATAAGATTGTAAGTTTTAAGCTGAGTTATGAGTTCGCGTGTACAGAATGTGTGTGGTGCGCGTTCACAAAACGCGTCCGCGGCCGCGCGGCCGCGCTTGCCGGCGTTGCGCCATTCACTTTCACGCGTCGACGTCGCCAGCTATCGCTCCGCCACTAAAGTCGGTTCGGTACATACTTCCACGGAAAGTGGGCTGCGAACAATGCATGCACATCAGTTTCTCTCTTGAAAAACGACCCCCATTACTGATTGTCTTATCGACGCATGTCGGCGCATTTACTGTGACTGTGGGTCGCATTCATGTTTGACAACCTTTGTGAAATCAAGAAAGAAAGAAAAGATGGAAACCTTTTCCAACCCCTGCCATTAATTATATATACATGATAGTCTTTGATTTTGGGAAAAAGTTTAATGATTTATAACCTTCGCAACCAGATGTATGCGTAAAAGATAGATTTTTTTAAAATGCGTCTCTCCTCATTCCTACTTCCATGGCCCATGTCCAATTACGTCAGAATATATGTCAGGTATGAAATTAATAATCATATGTATGTCACGTATGAAATTAAAGTTGACGAAGGCTGCCCGACTGTTGTACCTACCTGTATAAAAACCAATGTCCACGAATAACATTAATAACAAAAATTACAATACATATTGTCAAACTAACTTGGAAAGTTCAGCACCTACGTCCTTGGCGCTGGTAAGGTAACCCGTTCTACCGGTTGACTCGTAATCAGAAAAACTGTACGCTCGACGATGATAGAATCTTACGCCCGTAACAATAGATTACTATAATTGAACAATAACCTCCAGGTTTGAACTTTGTATCTTGATTGCTGTATTCCTCTCGTATATTTAAGTGGATAAAATATACTATAACGTCTTTTTCCCTTGCGGGGTAGACAGAGCACAGGTCTATAAAACCTAAAGGCCACGTTTAGCATATTTTGGGCTTGTAGGTGGAGAACGGAATCGTAGTAGGTTGCTAGCCGCATCTTCTATTGACCTGATTACTCACGCCCATTCCCTCGATCGGCTTATAGGATCTGCGCGGAAAGAGAAGCAGCTGGCACATTCTACGTTTTTCTTTTCTTCCAGACCAAAGATGATTTAAAGGGATGAACAGAATTTAGTCCTGTGGTCCTAG
Organism: Rhodophaea formosa; assembly: GCA_963082605.1. Classification (NCBI taxonomy): domain Eukaryota; kingdom Metazoa; phylum Arthropoda; class Insecta; order Lepidoptera; family Pyralidae; genus Rhodophaea; species Rhodophaea formosa. Next base: position 12,231,251 of record OY720209.1, read on the forward strand.
GTATTCCCGTGATAGACTGCAGGTGAACAAAATACTTAAGGCCACACACTAGGCACAGTAGCGACGCCAATCATTTTATTCCTAATACTTTACAAATAGAAAGAAATTCAAGAATTTAAACAATATAAGCCTTAGTTAATAACCTGAAGTATTTTTAGAATCATGTTTATTATTATCGGAATCAGTGAGAATTATGAGAATCTGATTACCGCCAAAAACGGCCGTTTTTGGCGGTTATCACTTTTTCTCTCAATGACTGATTCTCATAATATTAAAACATGATTCTAAAAATACTTCAGGTTATTAACTAAGGCTTATATTCTTGAATTTCTTTCTATTTGTAAAGTATAAGGAATAAAATTATTGGCGTCGCTACTGTGCCTAGTGTGCCCCCTTAATTAGACTGACAGAGTCCCGGGCATTCAAGTAGTAATAAATACACGTAATACCTATTGTGTAGAGGTACTTAAATGGCGATAGCTGAACATAAAATTTCATCGATGTTATTGGCGTGAATTATCGTTTGGAGTGAATGGAGTATCATGGTTACGGTATAAGTAGTAACGGTAGCGGTACAAACAAGCTGCATAAGCAGTTCCAAATGTAGGTAGGTAGCCACCTACTTTTCTTCGTGCTTTACTATATTGTAAATCAGTGGTCACCAAATGGCGGACTGTGATCTAGAACGAGTTAGGTTACAATTACATTTCATTTAATATTTTGATATTTTGGCTAGTAGTTAGTCGATACCGAAATCCATGCTTTCTACTACCGAACCCTACATGGAGGATTACACACATACTTGGCCAATTTTTTTCTATAACACTTATATAAAATGGCCAGAACACGCAAACATTATTTTTAAAGACCAGCAATGCTGCTAAATCCTCTTAAGTGGATACGAGTTATATCTACTCGTAAATAATGTTTCTGAAATTTGATAAATACTCTTATAACGTACTTTATGTGTCACTTTTCAACTTTTTATGCGAATCTGCTAAAAATTTGCATTAAAAAGCTATTATGTGCTGAGGAGACATTATTATTTGTAAAAGTATTTGTGAAGAAACTCAGGCATTGGTATTCCAAATAAGAATTGGTTTTTCCGACCAACGTGAATCACCTTTGAAGACTATCATACGATCGCCGCTGTATTAGTCATGTACCACTTCATACCAACTATTACTTAACCGTCTTCAGCTCAGAAACGGATTTCCGCAGTAGACAAGTTATAAATTGTAATAAGGATGACTAGTAACTAATTGTTCTTTGAATTCATAATCTTTCTTTGATAGGTTGTTTTGTATGTTGGTTTAAAAAAAGACTAGCCATTATAATAATACCCTACAAGTAAATATCGATAGACATTAAAAAATTATGGTCTATATTTAAGCACCTACAACCCGCCTGAAATCTTTTCCAACCTGATATCTATGTTTCCAACCAACACTTAGGTTGCCAACACAAATCAAACCATACCTTGATTACACAGAAATATGCAAGGCTTTCCAATAATGCAAAATAAATAATATAAAAAATATTTCGAGTACATATTATACACAAATGCTTTGACTAATATATGGCTCTAGTAGTACAGAGAGGGTCATGCTCCTCCAGTGGAGACTAAGAAGAGTTGATATTGATGATGATATACAAATATATACAAAAGTCATAGATATATAATCTTTATATTAACACGCCTTACCTTTTCCGACAAAATATATTCAGCTAATTTGAGTTTCTCATTTTATTCAATATTCAATATATTTATTCATAGCAAAACACTTATTGCGTCGAACAATTTTCAATACTTACACAATCAGCTTTACATATTCATTCATTACCAATAAAACAATCCATTAGATACGAAAAGCTAAAATCATATAGGCATAAACACCATAGGTCGCAACATTAGGATCTTCTATTTACTATCATCCATCATCTGTATATTCAAAAGCTCGACGAGCTCCGTGGCGTAGCGGTCAACCAACACGCTTGCCTGCGACACGAATGGTCCCGGGATGGGGATATTGGGTCTTGGATATTTATCTAGATAAGTATCTATTATAAAATATGGTATCGTTGAATTAGTATCCCATAACACAAGTCTCGAACGTACTTTGGGGCTAGCTCAATTTGTGTGATTTTGTCCGTATTTATTTATTTATTATTTAAAAGGCAACAGTTACTGACTGATCTATCAACACACAGCCTTAACCACTTAACAGATTGCGCTAATATTTGGCATTCAGATAGTTACCATGCCGTAAGCATTTGTTAAGGAAGGATTTCCCAAAATTCATCCCCTGAGGGGGTGAAAAAACAGGGGTCCAAAGTTTGTATAAACGAAAGCAAAGCCGCGGGCTAAAGCTCATCATAAAAATCTTGGGGTCAAAATTAGGGTACACACTCATAAAGAGGTTGTTGTTGTTTTTCGTATGTGTAAGTGGCCAACACTGGTGTCAGATTTTTCAAGCTGCCTTAAGGCATCTGACATAGCTTAACGACTGCCATCAACGATGGCAGCCGGGACCAACGGCTTAACGTGCCTTCCGAAGCACGGAGGAACTCGAGATATTTTTATGCCACTTGCGGTCACCCATCCAAGTAGGGACTGCACCAGGGGTTGCTTAACATACGTAAGCGCTCATAGAGCTCACACCCACTGGACCATCAGGCTCCTCCATAAAGAGGTAGAAAATAAACTTCCGAAAACGTATCTACCTATTCTATTATGATTAATTAATGATAAATACACTTATTTTGTAATACAAATCATTCGAACAATAAAGTTAGAAAACATTTGTATAAATTTAAAAAAAATCCTATGTTTGAAAATAAATTAATCATTTGTTTATTAAAATGAGTATAATAGAACCAGTACTAACAGCCTCCATGGCGCAGTGGTTCAGACGCCAGCCTGCGACACGAGGCATCCCGGGTTCGATTCCAGGCCTGGCCACGATTTTTTGGGTTGGGACTTGGATATTTATTTAAATAAGTATCTATTGTTAAATATGGCATCGTTGAGTTAGTATCCTGCCTGCGACACAAGTGTATATATACTAGCTCAATCTATGTGATTTATCCCTATAATATAGATATAATTATTTTCTTATTAAATATAATAAAACTAGGCCTGATAGAATACAGTTCACCATGACATCACGTACATGTACCGATAACGTTGTCGTCTATTAAAGGAGATAAAGCGGTTCGTGCGGCGCGGCGGCCGATTCCGGTGCGCTGTCGACTGGCGGTGACGGTGACGGTGGGTGACCGGCAGTCGCGCCGAGAATATTTAAACACCCTGGCCGTGCAGGCCATTGTATTGTAACCACGCACAGACGTTATTTTCAGAAGCACAGGACGCAGCTGTATTCTTTTATGTATGTATTATCATTAGCAATCGACTATTACTCATATGTGTCCGCCGTTAGTAAATAATATAAAACTTTAAAGCAACACATTTAGCTTGTGCCGTGCGTGACTCCAATGGCGTGAAATACATTTGTATTTTAGTTATTTTTCGGTATCAAATGCATTTATTGTAATGTGAACATTATAATCCGAGCGACGAGCTCCGTGGCGCAGCGGTCAACACGCCTGCCTGCGACACGGATGGTCCCGGGTTCGATCCCCGGTCAGGTCAAGATGGAAAATGATCTTTTTCAGATTGACCTGGGTCTTGGATATTTATCTATATAAGTATCTATTATAAAATATAGTATCGTTGAGTTAGTATCCCATAACACAAGTCTTAAACTTACTTTGGGGCTAGCTCAATCTGTGTGATTTGTCCGTATATATTATATTATTATTTATTTATATTACAATAATTGAAAAACCCTTATCTCTATCTAACACGTTAATTTTGTAATGTTAGTGGACATATTGAGATATTTTTCCCGAAAAGATTGTTAGGCCCAAAAGTTTCTCTTAATGTGAGATTTCGTCAAAATATTCTCGAACACCGTTAATACGGTATAAATATTACGAGAATATTATAATATAAATAAATATATAGGGACAAATCACACAGATTAAGCTAGCCCCAAAGTAAGTTCTTAAATAAGACTTGTGTTATGGGATACTAACTCAATGATACTATATTTTATAACAAATACATATATAGATAAACATCCAAGACTCAGGTCAATCTGAAAAAGATCATTTTTCATCTTGACCTGACCGGGGATCGAACCCGGGACCATCCGTGTCACAGGTGTTGACCGCTGCGCCACGGAGCTCGTCAATCCATTATAATATGTGTGGTACATGAACCAAATCCATAAAGATACGTAATTAAAAATAGATAATTAAAAAAATATTTTTAAATATGGTTTTGGTTCATGTACCACATAGACTTCCGCACTCCGCGCCATCTCTCACAGCTGAGATCCGGAACTGTCCATCTTAAGGCCATTTAATTAAATCAACAATTTGGCTATATAAGTACTGACATATAAATTTCTAATTATTAATATTAACAGGACTTAGCATACCTGTCTCGCTGCGACCACGCGAGACAGGTCAGTCTCGCTGCGACCACGATGGATGTAACTCCATAGAAACGTCAGCGAAAATAAATAAGTAAAAAGGTTCGTGCTAAGTCCTGTTAATATTAATAATTATGTGTTTGAAGCGCGAAAGTTTAAATAAAAAATGTATAATTGATTTTTATTTATCGCAATATCATTACATATCATAATTTGAAGTCTTCTTAATAGTCTAGCTATCGTTTGAGATGACGAACATGTACAGAATAATCCCCGGGAAAGATGTGTCTCATAAATACCCGCACGAAGCTGAAGCGGGCCGCTTTTAAAAGGTACTATTAATAATTACACGTTTTTCCTGGCAAAAATACAAATGCGACCACGTTTACGTGTACGCCAGCCATAAAGGGTGTTCAAGGTTGAAAGTTTTGTAATACTATTAGCTCCCAATTATCACATACGAGTGTCACGCGGGATATAATATTCCATAATATGTGCCTATTCTACTGCCTACTGCGTAAATAAATATGGATTGACAGACTCATCTGTGAACGTATTGAATGTAAATAAAAAAAACTAATTATTACGCTTTGGTTAAACAAATTCATATGTGAATAAGAATCTAACAGGATTATAATATATTTATACTCAAAGTCTAGAAACAAAGTCCAATTGACGAGCTCCGTAGCGCAGCGGTCAACACGCCGGCCTGTGACACGGATGGACCCGGGTTAGATCCCCGGTCAGGCCAAGATGAAAAACGATCTTTTTCAGATTTACCTGGGTCTTGGATGTTTATCTACATGTGTATTTGTTATGTCGATTACTGGGTTCGTAGATTGAAATGGGATTGTTATAATGTATGTAACGAATGAAATTTTATTTATATTCTTTCAAAAAAAGGCTGAAAATTAATATGGATATTTCATTATTTTTCAAGTCATCGCTATGGAAGCGTATTTATCATCTTGCGTAGTTTTTTTCCTTTAATAAATGTTTTTGAAAAATCATCCCTTAAAAGGTTTCGAAAAGTCTGGATTGAGTTTCTTTCGGTTTATTCTTCTCACCAGTGGTCATTACGAAACGCTAGAAGTTTTTCGATTTTGCATGTGGTTAACCTATAATTGTAAGTACAGTTAGCTAATAGTATTGATTTAGTTTGTATATTTTCTTGTATGTTATATTGCTGTTCTTATGTTGGTAACCCTAATAAATAAATAAAAATAAAAAAAATAAGAAAGTAAAAAATATGACGTTCAAAAAGAGATACAATTATCCAATTTTGAATAAAAATCTTTGACTTATTTAAATAGGGTTCACAAGTTGGTACTGAAAATTTATTCATCAAGTTATCGCCTTCAAAATGAGTATTGTAAATGAATTCATTTATTCCAAAAAAGTGTTCTTCAGTGATCTTCTTGAACGCAAGCGTAGTCGCAGGCAAATGCTAGTCTTTATATACGGTACTAGCCGTTACCTGCGGCTTCGCCCGCATGAATTATAGCCTATGTCCTTCTCAGTACCCTAAGCTATGTGTATGCAAAATTTCATGATGATTGGTTCATAAGTTGCGGCGTGAAAGCGTAACAAACAAACAAACAATCAAACTCACTTTCGCATTGATAATGTTATAAATAAATATAAAAATATAAAAAATATATATGTATATAATATATAATAATAAATATATAGTTGGGATAATTATGATTGTATCTAATTTACCGTTTGAAAATATACCCAACATAACAATCCCGTAATGACGCTGAGCCGCTGAGCCCTAATGGAGACAAATATGTGTAAAGAATTCTTACATACATTGAAAGATTGATGGTTGATGCGTGAGAATATGGGATGGGTTCTAGCATTATAGTGGTATTACGGAATGACATAACGGGGCAATGTCGCCGGGCACGAAGCCCGGGCCCTCAGGCCGACAGGTGCGACGCGCGGTGTAGCGCCATGTGCGTAAAGCCACTGATCGCCGACCCTACAAATACCTGTCTCTCTCAACATAACTATAGTGTTACATTATTTTGGCATTACCGCCCGTTGAGCTTCGTTATACGACCCAAGAAATACAGTATCATACCTATATTTTTTGTGTCGTAACTTTAACTTCAACCCAGTTCATTGAACATGGGTACAGTCGCAGCGGCATAGTTATCTTATTACAGGTGGAGAAAAGACACTTTTTCTCTTGGTAATTTTGAGTGTATTACAGTTATATCCTGGATTTAGGGTCATACTATACTACCATACTTAATATGAATAACGTATAGGCGTTATTTTATATTATTCATTTAATATTTCTTATTCTTCATAAATTATATAAAAGTATGCAAATATCAATATCTCTAATAACGAAATTGTTACTTTGACACAACTGCAAAAAACACAATGTAACAGGTCGTAATACTCTTAGCACTCACTTTATGACAACATGATTATTAAAAATAATTAAAATAATACAGACTCGATGTTTGAGATAGCGTGTGAAATCTTAACACGGCAAATAAAGGTATCTGTTTCGAAATGTTAGAAAAAAGAACCTTCTTGATCCGTTTTCTGATTACAAGTAACCGCTTTGTGGGAATAGATTGCGTTAGAACAAAGGGGCCTTGGAGCTCAAGCAGCAGGCATTTGTTTTGAGGCGCCACGCTTGGGTGGAGCCTGGCTTCACTACCTACTCGTCGTGTGCCTTTTGTTGTACACCGTAGGCATCTTTTTAACAGAATAATATAAGCATTACACTTTTGTGTTTGAAAACAACTGACAAACGAAAAAATGCATCCATTCATGCATTTTGTCTCAGTGACTCTACCGAATACTTTTCCCCGTAATCTCAGAGAAATACATAAATGTTTGATTAAATACGTTTTCAAAAATATTATTACGTGATAATAGCGTTTTTACTGACAATCAATTGAGTTAAGCGTAATGGAAAAGAATAGAAGAACTGCAAAATACGCTTATATGTAGTTTTTCAATTTAGTGGGCCCAGATAATAGAAAATTCTTTGAAAGAACTTAAGCTTGGCAATAATTAAAAGGGGTCAAAAATTTAAAATGTATCCAGAGTATATTTAATTTTTATTTCAACTTATTAACTCTAAACCTTCTAATGAAGAATTAGATTTATATATTAAAAATTACTTCTACAGTCACTATAGTAACAGCTTACTTACCGGAGCATAGACAAAACGGTGCTATGAAAACGACTCGGATAATTAGCTTTCAAATGGGGATTACAATAGATAGGCCAAGTACCCATAGAATAGAAAAATACATTACCTCACTATATTGTCGTTGTCTAAATATTCATTTATGGTAAACTATGACCAAGGTTGACTGCCGCGTAATGAATGCCACAGTGATTTAACTCGCTACTAAACCTTGAGATCTTGGACGATAATACATCTTATTAATTGCACTTCTTTACCCGAAATCTATTTTTATTAATAGGTATCACTCTTTTATTTTTGGAGGAATGTCAAATCTCTTTTATTAATATTCCTCCAATTCAAAGGTTTTATTATTCGTTTCGAAAAGTTTTTCTCGTCAAACTTGCATTATAGGCTAAAATAAAGAGATTAATATTTTTATTTGGAACATCATTTACAGCGACATCTACAATTATCTTTGCGTTGTCACCCCTATTGGATGAATCTCAAGTATAAATTGAAATAAATATACTTATAATTTGTAGAGAAAATAATATTTATTTATTATCATGAATAACCTCAATACCGTTGAATCTATTATAAAAAAAACTATATTATTTTACTTATTCGTACAAAGCAAGCTACACTATTAGTGACAAACATAAGCTATAATTGGCCGGTACTTATTCCCAGGAAAAAGCTAGTTATTTAATAATTATGTCCTATTTACTTTTAAAACTTTATTCGTAAATTTTCATTCATCGATTCTATCATGTTTTTGGTTTTAAATATGTTAAACTTTATTTAAATTCTATCAAGGCCAACATTCATATAACATTTGCATAAAACAATATCCTAGTATACGCTCTGATGCATATATTTTAAACTTTAATTTTGAAGTTTTTTGATTAACCTATTCAACCTTATTCTTTTCGTTTTTTTTTATATTTTTTATGAGAGCACTTTAGGGAATAACCTTAATTTAATTTAACTTAACATTGAAACAGATTCAAGTTTTCAAAAAGTTATACGTGATTACAGTTTTATCCCAATAGGTAGGTACAGCGCTTAACGATTTTCTTATACAGTATTAAGTTGAGCCAGAAGTTAGTTACGCACTTCTTTTTTTGCAATTCATTTTTAACCGACTTCAAAAAAAGGAGAAGGTTCTCAAATGTTCCCCGATTTTTCGAAGACGCCTGGACCGGTTTAAGAAATTCTTCTTTTGTTTGATAGGTAATACTTTACAGATGGTCCCATAAATTTTTTATCGAAATGTGTCGAGCGCTTTTTGAAAAATACACTAATATATATATAAATACCTATGTATCAGGTAAAGCCAAATGTAACAGTCCAAAACTAGTCGGCGAATCCGACGAAACAAACTATCTCGCGTAATATTAATATAATTAATGCATGAAACTTAATAATTATTATAATAGAGTAACTGTAAACTCTTGGAGAAAAATTCACACGTTACTATTGGCGTCAGCGCACATCTGGGTTACCACCGAGCGGCATCTGGGGCGAAGATACAATTTCTCTATTTTATGCATAACTTTTAGTGTTTATATGACTTAGCTTTTGGCTTTAAATTTTACTTTGCGACGAGAGCTGGTTTATTTTCACTTCGATACGAGTATAGATATTTTAATTGTACAGGAAATACCTACGAGTATGTACTGTATGTGGTTGCGAATAAGTGGATTATTATTTTACTCCTAGCATGAATTAAGTTCTTAATGTCATAAGCACGCACGTTTGTGAACTTTTAAATGACATCCGTAAACCCTACTTCTATAAGTAGGGTTTACTGATGTCATTGTCAAAAAATCTATATTTTTTTCATGAATGTGAAGATGTTCGTCACTTCCTGTCGCAAAACTTATTCGATAGATATTGATGAAAATTTATAATACTTCAATACATCAGAATAGGACATAGACGCGGTAAAAAAGTATAAACCAGGTTGTAGGTCAGCGGTCTACCAGCGCCAACTAGTAAACGAAAGGTCCCGTTTAAAGCCCACCCTGCCTGACCCGTACCTCTGAGTTTGTAGAGCAATCTGAGTATATAATCTATATAATCTAACTACAGTAATTGACATCATACAGTAATCATTGACCACTACTGCTTCTGGTAAAGGAAAACATCATGAGGCAATCTGCACCCTAGTTGATTGGGCACTAGTGTGTGAAATGGAGAAGACAATGGCAACCCACGCCATTATTTCCTGCCAAAAACAGGCATTGTTTGTCTTTATTAATTTTTGCGTTCCTATTTACTGACAAGAGCCTAGCTCTTAAATATCAGAAAGTATACAGCAATTTAAAAGCTTAGACTTATAGGACTTTCTTGCATCGACCCCACAATACTTAAATTATTTTAAACAATGTACTTATCGGTCTATAAGTATCAGTTTCTAAATATATTAGTTTACTTTATTAGAAAGTTTCCTCAATGAAACAGTAACACTTAATTGCCCACGAAATGAAGATTTCATAATGTCGCGCAAGACTACTTTGAGATACAACTAAGGAAAATCGACGTGCTTATCCCAATAAGGAGTTACAGCTTACGTAACACATAGTGAGGATATCTAGCGACGCAGTCAACTCGTTCTGTGACTGTGTGTGACAGATTTATAATTTTACTTAGATATATAACTTTACTTTAAAAGTTGTTAAAATACATTGCGCATGCTTATTTAGGGCTCTGTAACTCTTAAGGTAAAAAACCTTTATTGGTTCCGTTGTCCGTCTTTCAGCCTGTCGAGATCCTTTTTCTCAGATGTAGAGGTATCACGTTTTTAATATCAAATCTACCTCTCAATCATAACTGGATGATCTCTTAAAGCTATGAATCAATTTCTACGTCAAGATTTTCATAAGGAACGTAGAGATGTAGTAAAAAGACTAAATCTTTAATAAACGTACCAAAAAATCCTTTAAGTACCTACGTAACCTTTGGTGCGCGAGTCTACTCGTTCTTGGCTGATTAGTATTCTGTCACTACAGGTGTACTGAATAAAGTATTTGGGTTTTAGTAAACTATAGGGGGCGAAGTTTAAGGCGGACAAAATTGCGGGATAATTGATAGTTGATTATATTTTTGATGGAGTAATAGAGCTGTGGGCTGTATTTCTGATAGAAAGGTAATAAGAGAAAGGTGTTACTTTCAGATTACCTATCTTTCTGTATCCACTGCTGTGTATGATAAAACATAAAAAGTAACAATGAACTGCTATAAACTTTCACCTTTCATATAGACGGATGGGTAGAATTTTATTGCTGTGAAGGTTATCTATCACTGAAGCTTTTATCGATCTCAGCTTGGAACATAATTATTCTAAAGGAATTCTCAATACCTTAAAATACTGATCATTATTTGGTTTCAAGTTATTGGCGCTAAGCCTGCTGATCTCCTTTTAGCCGGCCTGTGGCACGGATGGTCCCGGGTTCGATCCCCGGTCAGGTCAAGATGAAAAATGACCTTTTTCAGATTGACCTGGGTCTTGGATGTTTATCTATATATGTATTTGTTATAAAATATAGTATAGTTGAGTTAGTATCCTATAACACAAGTCTTACTTAAGAACTTACTTTGGAGCTAGCTCAATCTGTGTGATTTGTCCGTATATATTTATTTTATTTATTTATTATTTAATTTTCCAAAAGTTTTTTTTTTACAATTTCAACAATCTGCAACAGGATATTAATTTATGCATGTTTGTTGTCTCCTTCATCTGAGGAAACTTTTCTGTTGGATGTAAAATCATGAACAATTATAAAAAGATCGCCTAAAAATAGAAAAATTAGTGAAAAAATATCCTGATAGTTCAAATTCTTTGAGATATAAAAGTTGCAAAATCACATTTATTGGGCAAGTCCCTTCAGCCGCCGCCTTTCGCTTTTATAAGAGACACATGTGAATCCATCACACATGTCGCTTTTTTACAGGTGATATTAAAAGTTTGTTGGACATCTATGTTAATTAACGTTAATGGCATTGCCTTATAATAAAAGTTGTTGTAAATTTCAAAGGATATCTTATGGTAGCATATTTTTATTTGTACTTTTAAAATGGGCTTGAACGCTAACTTTAAAAAATTGCACATTTGGAAGTTAGGCGCTCACGTAATCATAAATGTTTTCCAAACTCTATACATCATGCATGTTCCTCAAAAAAAACTCTTTTCAGATTGTAAGGTATTTTACAGATACGGATATTTTAAAATTTAATTTTAACTATGACATATAGTAATATTTTGGCTTAATATTTTATAAATCACATTTTAGTTTTAGCAAGTAAAGGCTATAGCGGATTAACGTCATATAGTGGCGAATGGAAAACAACTCTACACAACGCCGTCGTTTATCTATGACGCCTACGTAGTCGTAGTCGTAGGCGTAGGCAGATCTTTGGGCATGTACATGTAAGTGAGTAACGCGCAAATAAAACTTTAAACAGAAAGCTGTTAATACGATTTCAACTTTCCCTCTTGCCTTGAAAATCCCTAAACTGCGATCCCTAAATGCGCTGTGCAGTTTGTTGCCGCTTTTTCTTAACTTCGCTTTGGAAGTGGTCTAAACTTAGCCATAAGTAAATTACTGAAGTCAACAATTTTAATTGTTGTAGTTGTAAAATATAGTATTACGACAATTAATAAGTGTTCAAAGAAACAAAAACAAACGTGCCGTATATGTGGCGAGGTGGGAAACAGTGACGCGGGTAGGGAATTCCATTCCCTAGCAGTTTGCATAACGAAGGAAGAGGCGAATCTGGAGGTGCGTTGAGCAGGGATATCGACCACATTATGGAATCTCTGTCTACGCTGCGTCGTCCAATGGTGAAATGTTGCAGGGGAAATTAAATAATGCAACTCCTGTGCACACTCTTTGAAATGCAGCCTATAAAAGACACACAGACTTGCTACAAATCGGCAGGGTTCGAGTCTCTTTTGGTAAATGCATCCTATACTTGTGTATTCTTAAGCTACCCGATCTTAAAAACATCTTTAAGCACATTTCCGTGATTGGACTAATACGTGCATTATTTTACTGGCAGTAAAGTGTCATTGATATCTTAAAAGTTGTAATGCTGAAAGTTGCCAAAGCAATTTCAGCATCTAATATTCAGTAAATTTTTATACTTTTTATCACTAGGTATAAACTTTTTCTTAAACCTTACTGTATTCATAAGATATTGCTTCATATAAATATTTCCGTGACTTTAAAATTGAATACACCAATCACCACGAAATGTATAGAAAAAGCAGACCTAACACTGAGTGACTTACATATCAACACGCAGTCGAAAGTCAAAACTACTATAGGTACCTAGAAGCTTGAAATTTGTTGTTGTTATTTGATGTAAAGGGAAATTTAGAAATTATACCACTTAGGGGGGTGAAGTTTTACGCGGACGAAATCGCGGGAAAATTGCTAATATTGTATACACATTTTCAAGAGTACTGAGAAAGACATAGGATAACAGATCTGTCTTAGAGGTAGTCATGTGAGATTTACAGTAAGGCGTGCTGAGTGCAATGCACGGTTTTTACAATACTGCACAAAAAGGAGTGTATTGATTTTATAGACATTATGTTTAGGTAATGTAAATATGTACTTAAGTGTTTTTATAACGGTCATAACTTTTAATGTTGAAATGCGTTAAAAAATTGAAGAATTGATAACTAAATTTTAGACTCAAATATAAATTAGCTATTAATGTTTAAATATAGATTAATTCATCACGGAGACAATTCCATGGCGTGCATTGACTTTATGGATACGGACTGAGCTATGAAAAGTTAGAGACAGAATTCTTCAACTTTTTGTAGAATAACTATTAGATAAATATTTCTTGATGTTTTCCTGTTCTTCTCTTTCTTTTGATAGTGTTAATGATATAAACAAAAGTTAGTTAGTGACAAGGTTTTTTGACAAGCTGTTAATTATATATAGCCTATAGAAGATTTTTGTGTAAGCGATGATTCCCGTTGTCAACACTGGTTGTTCTACATACAAATCCCGTCATCATCATTAGGCTGTGTAAGCTCTGCGTCCGTAAAAAATGAACCTAAACGTATTTAATCAGGTTATCTATTTTTTAATAAATACTGAATATATTTGATTAATGATATGCGATATTTTCTTATTTTTTCAATACCTTTGTTTTTATAGGTATTTTTTATAAACAAGAAGAAGTATGTGCAGTTACCAAATTCCTACTAAATTCCAATTAGATTTTAGTTTCCAACGGGAACGAGTATAGTGCTATTGTTATTATGAATATAAGTATCGCAATCGCAAATAAGTGAATGTAGCTTGGCAATTAAAAGTAAAGTCGCACAGAGTGGTATTGAAACGAGATCAGAATGGAGTGATAATGGAGGAGAATGCGAGCGCAGTCGCGGTCGTGTCGTGCGAAGTTGCGCCAGCGCAGTGCACACGGCTTGGGCGCGGGTGAGTGCGTGAGCGAAACTCAACCAGATTCCAACCTTGAGATCATCGGTGAGTGCGGGATCGGTGGTGTACGGGGCTCATTCCTCCCGGTAGAAGCGATCCGCCTTCCCTCGCCGGCAGGCGAATAGCCGTTAGACAACTCCGTGGAACTCGCCACACACCGCAGACAGTGCTACTTTGAAGCGATACACTTTAGATTGTATTGCTGAAAACACACTATCACCACACTTCACGTACACTCCAGCGATCGGAGTGGACCGCTTGTAACGAGCACTCGTACGACAAATGCAGTAGCGACACCGGTCGGCTGGATGTGCGACCGCGATGTTGGTCGGACAATGACTGAGCCGCGGAGTGGCAGGCTGTGGCGCGCGCGCAGGCTGCGGCGCTCCGCCCCCGCACGCCGACCTCCAGCCTCGCCCGGACGGCTGCACGATTCCTGAGCCGAGCTTTGGCCGCTCCAGCTTTTCACTTTGCGGCAGATAACCAATAAAACTGCCCGCCGATAAAAAGGACCAATAAATCCTGCTCTCCCTTAAACTCTACGACTTTTTTCGTCTGCAATCTGATATCGATGCAGCGATCTGATTGGAAATGTCAGATAATAAAAGTAAAAAAATAAACGTAAACAAAACAATAAGTCGCATAAGGTGTTGCTGTGTACCTGTGCATTCAATTATGAAGAGTACGAGTACTAATACGCATATAAAAAACGCTCATAGCTTGTGTGGTGGCTATTAGCATCCTCTTGGTCAGAACGGGCGGAGCGCCCGGGCCCGACTCAATAAGCGTTCTTCGTTTTTTTCTCAATACCAATTACATCTATTTTTATAGATCCATTCAAAACACAATCGCAGTAATGGCTCTACTATTCGATTGTGTTTAAAGACTGCGCCTTTAAAGATATTCAATGCAGCGAAAGGCAAAATTGAATAAGAGTTAATATAGTAAAATGTAGAATAGCATTCCATTCTCAAACAATACGGTTTGATACGAACATGTAGATTGCCTCAAGGCAAATCAAATATCGTTTGTTTATTTTTATGTTTAGCATCCACTTCAGTATTGAACACCCATAATGAAGGCTAAACATTTGTCGTATCTAAGTAAGTGGTTGATATAAATTGCAAAACTTAATATACGTAGATATCAATTACTACGAGGATTAAATTGTTGAAAATAGAATGAGGCATCAATTGCAATTACAAATTATGGCTAAACCGCAACAACTTAACTCGAAGGCAGCATAATAAGACTATTATAAGAGTCAAGTAGCGTTTGCGTGATTAGCGAACATGATTAAAGATAAAGAAGCATC
Organism: Rhodophaea formosa; assembly: GCA_963082605.1. Taxonomy (NCBI): domain Eukaryota; kingdom Metazoa; phylum Arthropoda; class Insecta; order Lepidoptera; family Pyralidae; genus Rhodophaea; species Rhodophaea formosa. The sequence goes on from OY720209.1 coordinate 12,246,695, forward strand.
GTGCAGAATTAACGTTTGACATGAAAATAACTTAGTGCGCACCTCATACTCGCGGCCCTCCGTTGCCCCATATTAAAGACATCAACGCGCGCTTTTCCTGGAACCGATCTGTATGAAGCGAACGTTAACATTGCATTGATTCGATAAAAATACATATTACGTAAAGCTGTAAATTTTTCTGACTTTAAATTTATTCGTCATAGGATTTCTTGTATGAGTCGTGAAATTTTATTTTAATTATGTAATATTTTCTTCAATTATTTGTATGAAACGCATATTAATCTAAACAAAAAAATAACCTTACAACCTTCATTCGTTTTAATGTATTAGTCAAAGTACAAACACTCTTAAACATTTTATACTTGCACTATAGCATATGTAACTTGCTACTAATATAGAGTTTTTGGGTAAAAGATTTTTTAGGTTTTCGTAGTCGAATGGCAAAAAACGGGAATGACGAATCTATAAGGATAGATTTCTTCTCAAAGTCAATCGTTTGAAAGATGTCTATCTTTGGAGTTGTCTAACTCCAAAGTGGTAAAATTTGTTGAAATTATTTTGTATGAATGATTTAAATTATTATTATTGCATCGTTCCTTCGTCGACTCTTCCCCACGACAACACTATGTGAAGCTATAAAGTACATCAAGTATCGTCCAAAATTATTAAAGATATTTTCTTTTGCCTCATAGTAAATATAGGTTTATTGATTTATCAGCCAGTACCTTTCCTGAGCACCCAAACGTGACGCTACGGAATCGTGAGGTCGCTGCAGCAGAGCCCCACTCGTCGAAACTAACGACAGGCCGCATTCTCACTTCCACAACCATTTCCTGTTACATTACAGTAATGCCGATAATTGTTTCAAAATGTAATCGGTACTCATTAAAGAATACTTCGTTAAAGCCACGATTATCCCACAGCCGCAGCCGCGGCGATCGCGGCGAATCGAGTTGCACCATAAACGGGCAATGCCGCTTGAAACTATTACGCGCTGCGTGAATTTACGTCCACTGGATTCGTGGCTATTATGCTTAAGTTTTGCAGGCCGAGCATGAACCGTTCTTATTTCTAATTCCCAACGGTTTGAATGTTGTAGTCTTTTTCCACGGCGTGGCACTGGTGTGCGGCGTAGCGGTGACCGGATAACGGTCGCGAGGCACCGAGGTACTCACACTCGGAGGGCCGCGACTCCCGAGCGAGTCCGCTCTGAAACCCGAGAATGGCTTGCACAAACTCCTCATTATCAGCCGCCAGTGTCACGGTCGGCTCGCCGTGCCATCGCGATCGCAGCCCGCAAGGTTGCCTCGCATACGTGTCCACGTAATCTTATGCCATATGAAGGTGCGTGTCGTATGCCGTGCCGTCACATCATTACACCATATTTTTGAACAGAAATACTGTTCGTGTCTTGGCTGCGGGTAACTGACCGTAGTGTGTGGTGATAAAATAAACCTCCTTATTGTGCTTTTCATTTAATAAACTTTCTAGGATATTGACAAACTACCAAATGTTTTAATTACTTCCCTTATTTAACTTTTATCATCTTTACTTACTATCTATATTATTATCTTCTACATTTGTGTAGAAATACTATTAGCAGTAAAACAACTCTTACAAGGTTGGCTAAGCAATAACTTGTATTAATTATCATTATTACATACATGTTGTAAATGACCTAAAATAAGAGGAAAAATACTGAATACAACGTATCCTGTATTAAGTGATTAAAAAACTGTGAGTTCGTCTAGTACGAATAAATACCATCAGGCACTCGTGATACATCACGCTATCCTTGACAGATTGTTTACGAAGCGAAACAACTTTTACTGATCTCTCTCATTGAGTTTCCATATAAGCAGTGAGGGGTATTGAAGATTTGGCACAGCGGTAGTGGGTGTGATTTCGCCAGTGGAGCGCAACTTTCTCCGTGTGTCGCAAGCAACGCGTCACAAGCCTCGCCAACGACTGTCCTGCGCCTGCGACCAGCTGCTGCCGAGCGCTGCAATTTTGGGACTTTGTACTAAAAAATACAACATTTCAATTACTACAATATCTAAAATTATATTTTACAGATAAATTCTTTATATATAACAACGCGCCAATCACGTGCTTTCAGGACCCGCCGCGCGTCCTGCACTCGCCTTGAAAATGGGCTCCTGACGAGTCCGAAACTATAGTCGGCAATCCCGAAAAATCATCTCCCCAAAGAGAGAGAAACTCCCCTACAACTACGACTTGGGCCTCGACAAGACGGTAGACAAAGAGGAAAAGTCGCTCTCGGCAATCCCTTAGTTCTCTCCCCGACATGCCTGCAACATCCATCAGCACGTGAGGGACACGTTTTTAGGGTTCCGTAGTAAACAAGGAACCCTTATAGTTTCGCCATGTCTGTCTGTCTGTCCGTCCGCGGTTTTACTCAGAGACTATAAGTACTAGAAAGCTGTAATTTAGTATGAGTGTGTATATTAATCATGGCAAAAAAGTGGTAGAAAAAAATCTTGAAAAAATTTTTTAATTTAGGGTAGCTCCCATACAACTAAAGTGGGGGAGTAATTTTTTTTCTCTACTTACCCATCATGTGGGGTATCGTTAAATAGGTCTTTAAAAATATTGTGAGGTCAAGAACACTATATATAACTTATTAGAATTCAAGGAGATTTAATATATGTACTTATTTTTTATTCTCTTCGAGTTAAATTTATTTTCTACACTTGTCCTATATTTAGGAAAAAATATGTAGTAAATCCACATTACATTTGAATAATACCAAGCTAAATAAGAAAAATCTATAGCCAGTTGGTCTCTCGAAACAACATTATGTGACATTTTAAAGTGAACAACCAAATATCAAGGTGGACGGCTTCAATCAGCTTCTCCGTGTTGGGAAAATAATAACCGGATTTCTTATTAATATGACGCTTGAAAATGGCAGCAAATGAATCACAGTCGCCTGTGGAGGTGGAAATTAAATAGGAAACTTGTATATTGCTAAAGCCATAAACATCTATATTGAGATAGTCAAAAATAATGGCCATTGACTCTTTAAGGACTTTAACCATCTAAATAAATACCCATTAGTGATTTTATCTGAAAGATCAATTGGATATGCATCATAGAAAAAAGTTAAGCTTTAACTTTTACAAATGTCAACGCTCAAATTAGTAATAGATGAATCCTTTTCAAAAAAGTTACTATTTGAAAATATCTTTGGCATATTTTTTTAAGTTTTTGGATTGAACGGCTTTGGATAGCTGTCTTAAAATTATGATGCAACATTTGACCCAGGGAAACATGTCAACGATGACACTTAGCAAGAGCCTTCCAACTGGCTAAAATCTGCCCCAACGCGTTTGAAGATAAGATATCAGGAGGTCCGAAAGAAATGGGGCACTCCGAGGATGGGACATGTTCCTGCGGAGATATCCTGGGGAAAGAAACACCTGCTCTCATGCCCTGCGTCTAAGGTGGCCAGCTGGCCTTAGAGCACTAAGAACGATCGTTAATCAAAAAGCCATCAATGTGGCCGCACCCGTGTCCTCCACATAAATTTACTTGCCACTGACAAAGAAGATACGCTAAGCTCATTGGCTCATACACATACACATCATGGAATACACCAGTATATAGGCTGAATTTATTACTAATATTAAAAAAACTCATAATGCAACTAGTGCAGGATTTAAAGTTAAAATAAATGTAAAAAAAATACAATACAAAAATAATTAAATTATGCGTAACACAATTCCATTGATTTAACTATGTTTGTACTGAGCACTCGTAAGAACACTTGGTCAAATACAGTAATCATACCAGGTCGACTACGGCAACGACCTCTAGATTTGTCTAAATCTGTTTCCTGGATTTATGTCCACACGCTGATATAATTAATGAATTAATTTTTCTATGCTACTACTTCGAATATGAAAGCTAGGAAAAAGGAAAAACGAAGAATATTCCAGCCAAGCGGCTGGAGTATTGCTCCGCCAAAGACCATAAAAGCCGAAAAAATTTAAGGAATCATGTTATAGGTGGTGCGGCTAGTAAACCATCACTATTTTTGATTCCGCTTTCCATTTTAACGTCCACGAACACACTTAACGTGGCCTAAGGATTTTATAACCTTAGGCTCTGTCCACTCCGCAAGGGATAAAGACTTGATAATATGTATTTATAAATAACGAGCTGCATAGTTCTTCATCTTCACGAGTCACATAGTCTACCTTTCGAAAGTTAAACTGCATAGTATGATTCTATTTCACCACATTTTTGTTTCACCATAGAAAGACATTTGCAGTATTACCTACATGAATCCTATGTCATATCCAGAAACGCAGGTCTGGCGCTTTATGAGTACGAGTACGAGTGGCGTAATATTTATGCTAAATAGTACTACAATCGCAACTTTACATCTGTGCACACGTTAATGTGTGTGTTAAATACCATAATCAGAATCCCTTTTACAAATATATCTTATATATTCGTTTTTATTTGCACTTTTGCCCTTTTTTAGGGTTCCGTAGTAACCCTTATAGTTTCGCCATGTCTGTCTGTCTGTCTGTCCGTCCGCGGTTTTACTCAGAGACTATAAGTACTAGAAAGCTGTAATTTTGTATGAGTATGTATATTAATCATGGCAAAAAAGTCGTAGAAAAAAATCTTGAAAAAAAATTTTTTTTTGGCTAGCTCCCATACAAGTAAAGTGGGGGAGTAATTTTTTTTTCTCTACTTACCCATCGTGTGGGGTATCGTTAAAAAGGTTTTTGAAAAATATTGTGAGGTTGAGAACACCATTTTTCGATTTAGGGATCCGTTTCCGAAATATTTGGTTTTAAAGTGAAAATTTTTGTTAGAGGTACGTGTCCCCCCCCTCTATCTGCTAAACGGTTATATATGGATACGTGAAAAAAATTACAGCAGTAGTATATATACTGAAGTTGAAAGGAAAACTATCAGAGCTGGGTACTAAGTGCAAACTAAAAAGTTATAGGCAACCAACTTATAAAATGTACTGGAAAATGTAAAATATTATACAATCTTTATTGTTAGATGTTTTTGGTCGTTAAACTGTGAGGTGCGAGTGTAAACAGTGTGAACTCAACTCAAGTTGTCATTCGCAACTACGGAACCCTATACTGCGCGTGGCCCGACACGCACTTGGCCGGTTTTTTTTTCTGCATATAAACATACATATGCAGAAATAAACCGGAGAAATATCTTTTCAACTTCATTATATATACTACTGCTGTAATTTTTTCACGTATCCATATATAACCGTTTAGCAGATAGAGGGGGGGACACTTACCTCTAACAAAAAATTGCACTTTAAAACCAAATATTTCGTAAACGGATCACTAAATCGAAAAATGGTGTTCTCAACCTCACAATATTTTTAAAGACCTATTTAACAATACCCAACACGATGGGTTTGTATGAAAAAAAAAATATTACTCCATCTTTACTTGTATGGGAGCTACGCTAAAATATATTTTTTTTCAAGATTTTTTTCTACTTTGTCATGAATAATATACATACCCATACCAAATTACAGCTTTCTAGTACTTATAGTCTCTGAGTAAAACCGTGGACGGACAGACAGACAGACAGACATGGCGCAACTATAAGGGTTCCTAGTTTACTACAGAACCCTAAAAAGGTGAAAATTAAAAGAGGACTTCCCATAGAAATATGACAAACTAATAGAAAACTGATAGATTTGTATGCCAGGATTAAATTTTTTTCACATTTTTTTCCGGGTCGTAATTCTATTAGAGATTGCGATTCCGACATTAAAATATTGCCAGTTTGTTTAGAATGATCCCATCGTATGTAATCATATCATCGAACGTGAAACAGAAGGGACGAGGCAGGGTCGCTGATGTTTTTTGTAATTAAACACAGCTGGCTTTTGTAATTAAACACAGAACTGGCGCGTAACAACAAGCATTTTAATCCATTATGAACAGTATCAAATCAACACTCAGCATAACAATATAGTGGCTAGGCTTATGTTGTGTGGTCGGCTGCTCGGCAAAAAGTGACGCGTTCGCTCGGCGGAGCACGCAGCGGTGAATACAATGGCGATATGGCGGGCAGTGGGGGCGGGCTATGACGTCACGCCGTGTCGCAATTCGTTCGTTGCGTTACAAACGCCAACGCTTACAAAATTTCATGAGAATCAATCGAGAACTGCATCCTCTAGAGAAGAACTGCCGCCCAGCGGGACAGGTGGCGATACGAAAAAAATTTTGCCCAAGCGAAGCTGAGACTAATTGCGAGATAGAAACAGAACCCAAACAAAAAGTTTTTTTTGTCGTTTTCTATATGGCCTTGTTAGTTTCGTAAAAATTCTTAGTCATCAGGTTAGTTATTTATTCCCTTGTCAACCTAAATAGCAGTATCATATGATTGCTCTGCCTCAGGTGTTTTTGAAAAAAAATATCTGCAGTGGTCGGTTCCGACACGCTAGTAATCTGTAGCTTTTGAACACGAACTCATAATGTAAACATAATTAAATGAACCTATTTTAAATGTGAAGTAGTGCCTGAGAAAGTCCTTTTTTTTGAATCAAGATCCCAGTATAATTTTAATGGCATTATGTATTTAACGCGAAAACGCACACCTATATTTTATATTGTTTACGATTTTCATTGCATCATTGGAGGTAAAAGCTTCTTATAATCACATATAATTGGCAGTTACATTTAACTGTATTTGCACTATATAGCCTACCAACTTATATATTATATTATCATTTGCATCTAGCGAAGCAGGTGACATTAACTAACAGTATCCATAATTAAACTTTTTATTAAATAATAAAATTGACTCTCAATTCATTTTCAGAACGTCTCATTTTGCATTTTATGTTAAATTTCTTTTTTACTAATTTTACATTTCGGAATAGTTACAGGGTGTTGCTGGAATAAAATTATTATTGCGTAATGCGTGCCAGTGTGGGCTGAGTCCTCGACGGGGCGCGTGGGTCGCAGCGAATGCCAGCCAAGTGCCAATAGTCACCGACTGACATCAAAATCGCAGCATCCGTGTAGGCGGCGGTAGCAAAACCTACGGTTGAAAGCTCCTTGACAAACTACATGCGGACTACAAATTATACGGTTACTCAACGCTCATTACGTAGCATGATGATATATCACAAAAACTGTCATTCATAAAGACGATTCATTAATAAAGGGAATATTTTTCTCTGCAGATTTATCAAAATTCCTTATTAGTCCTGGGCCCAACGTGTTAGTAGACGTATTTACTTTCTTAAATATAATTGTCAGTTTTAAGACTTTTACAGTCTATTTACGACCGTAACTTACATAATTCTAAAATAAAATACTGCAATTTGTTAATCTTTAAGTATGAGTATGTTAAATTGGAAACCACTGTAGCCAGCATTATGTGACTCGTAAAGAAACCACTTGCGTCGCAGACCATGGCCTGCATTTGTCCTCCTTCCCTCACCTCTTCACTCCTTGTATGGTTTATTGCCAATCGTATTCGTTTAGTTAAACTAAGTATGTCTCTTCCAAGAAGTTTAAAACCATAGATGGAATTTAGAGAGTCTGTAAATATTTATTGTTCCATTTTGCAAGTCACAACAAAGTCGCTCGTTACAAAGTTTTTAAGAATATTTACTTTAAATAAGTTGGCGAATGACATCTGTTGGTCTCCTTTTTTATCAAACACACCACTACAAAAATCTGCGCATCTAATTGGTAATTGACGTAAATGGGCCTTAGCGAATTAATTTTCAACTGTGACGATCCAAAATTATTCGAATAATTGTTAACATGTTTGAAAGAATTACGATTCATAATCGTATACCTATACATACTTTTTACTTACTACATAGTAATATGTATTTTCTCGTATCTTCTTCTATATATATATATATATATAGAAGGAAACATTGATTGGCGATGGACATATCAACGCACAACCGTAACTAAATGGACTAGGTACCTGAAATGTTGAACCTGATATGAACAAAATATCTTTGTATAATATAAATGAGCATTAAGAATGGATTTTTTTGAACTTCATATCCTGATGGGAATAGGTGAAACAAGTTTGTATGAAAATTTGTGAGTTTTCAAGGTCGAAATATGACATCGGGTTGACAGTTGGTATGAAAATGATATCATGTACTAAGTAATCGCCTTGAAATCAGTTATTGTAGTCCAGAAAAAGTGTTCTCGAGTGATCTTCTTAAAACAAGCGTAACGGGTAAATGCTAGTCTACTTACATAACTCCAATAGAAGGGCACGAATCATGACATGCCAATGACATCATGACTGGCTTCTTACTGTTAGCTGGTGTGTACGTGATTAGCATTAACACAACGATGTCTTACATTCATTGCTTTCACAGGTTCAAATGTAGGTATCTGTACAAGTTAAACAATAGCTGTTATGTAAGATCTATCTTGATTTTAGTCTTTTCGCATTACCTAAAATTATAGTTGTTGTGCTTATTACGTAGTTACAAGAATATGGTTCTTAGCTCAATAGTAAAACTTTAATTGTCCTCGCACATTTTCCACACAAGAATTAATGGTGGGCTCTTTTACGAGCCTTCATTTGTGAGAGGGGCGCAAGAGTCTGCGTGCGGTGACACAGCGCTAAAAATAGAGCTTGGAACAGGGCCCGGCGATGCGGCCGTCGGTCGCGGGCGCTCGGACCTGTCCCGGCATCCCCGTCCCCCGGCTCCCCCATGCTCCCCCACGCGCCATCTTGTCCTCCGCACCGCAGCTGGCAAACTTACTCTGCATGCCGAAAACAAGGACAAAAGGGTCAAATTACAAGTATCGCATTCCTGAAATTCGAATACCTACCTGAAGTTAAATACATGTATTGTAGGCCAAATATATGGCTGTGGTCGTTAGAGAGGGTCGTGCTCCTGCAGTGGAGACAAAAAAAATACTTGATGATGATGATGGTTGTATATATTATTCAGAGCGGCTTATCTTTGATGGTGTTGAATCAAAATGGCTGATGGTTATTCACATTTTTACACGTTGGATCTCAAGAGCGACTATTTTATTGGTCATTGCATAATAAAGTTGAACCGGTTTATGGTTCCTTTCTCTTAACTTTATACAGAGAATCGCTATAGACCACGCTATTAAACTAGTTTAATGTCAGTACAAAATATTCAATTGTAGCGTCCGAGAGGCAAGTAAATATTATGGGATAGAGATCTTTTATTCGCTTCCTTTAATTTCTACTCATTTTCATAGCCTACCAAATTGCCTTGTAAATATTTGATAGACATGACATGAAATTAGCCAATTCCTTATTTTAGTAACCAATAGACATAAACAAACATAGCTTTCGTGTTTTTCTATTATTATTTCTTAAAACAATTCTCAAAAACAATCACGGTATTTCCCGTAATGACAATAATAACTGTACAGTAGTTTTTGCAGGAGGGGTTTTTAGGCTCGTTGTAATTTTCAATTTAGAATATCATTTTCAAGCAAGAGACTGAGATTCAAGTCAGTAAATCTATACAACGTATAAATTTACCCTCCACGTTCCCTTGAAGGGGTGACTCAGCCCGTAAAAAGAACAACCTTTTTATGGAACCAATTCGGGAACTAAAAAGAACGTCATTTTCATACTAAAGTGTTCGGACATCCCGGTGTTTGTTTGGAATAGGCAGTAAGCATTGATCCCATAATTCAATCAATCCATGACTTTATCTTTTGTCGTGTCCTAGCCGTGCTCTACTTGCACAGTTGAAGACCTTAAGCTAAAGACAGGACAATATGCGAGACCAAATATTGGTTAAATGATATATATAAAAACCGGCCAAGTGCGTGTCGGGCCACGCGCAGTATAGGGTTCCGTAGTTGCGAATGACAACTTTGAGTTCACACTCGCAAGACCAAAAGCATCTAACAATGAAAATTGTATGCAATTTTACATTTTCCAGTACATTTAATAAGTTGGTTGCCTATAACTTTATAGTTTGCACTTAGTACTCAGCTCTGATAGTTTTCCTTTAAACTACAGTATATATACTACTGCGGACACTTACCTCTAACAAAAATTTGCACCAAACCAAATATTTCGGAAACGGATCCCTATATCGAAAAATGGTGATCTCAACCTCACAATATTTTTAAAGACCTATTTAACGATACCCCACACAATGAGTAAATTAAAAAAAAATTACTCCCCCACTTTACTTGTATGGGAGATACCCTAAAAAAATTTTTTTTTTCAAGATTTTTTTCTACCACTTTTTTGCCATGATTAATATTCTTACCCATACCAAATTACAGCTTTCTAGTACTTATAGTCTCTGAGTAAAACCGCGAACGGACAGACAGACAGACATGGCGAAACTATAAGGGTTCCTTGTTTACTTCGGAACCCTAAAAACCATATCGAATCGATAAGAAGAAGATTCATACTAAGCTACTACTTCCTTAAAATAATTCAGCTAATCTAGTGATATTTTCATGCAAATTGTCAATGTATTTAAGTTTTAAGTGAGTTTATACTGCTTTTCACATTTCTGGAATAGTATCTGTACGGAGGCCGTGTTGCTCGAAGAATAGTATAGATAGCTGTAATCAACACATCATCGTAATGAGTCCTATCTCAATTACAATCATTTGTCTGAAAAGACAGCTCTGCGCATTTGACACCTATTAAATTAACCAGGTACGAGTAATTTTGCAAGACAAGCGAGTTTCGATGTCCTCAAACAAATTACAATCAATTAGCGATGAGGTTTATTTTACGAATAATATGAATTTTATATGAAAGACTCCAACTCACTAATTTTAATTACTATTCTCCCGCCTGTTTGAAATGTATTTGTTAATGTAGTGTTCTTAGGGTTTAATGTATGTATGTGGTGATTTCAGCTTTATTCCGCCATAACTTGTCTAGGACTTAAGGGTTTCAGATAGTTAGGTATCTGGAACCTGAGGCACATTTGAATCCGTACAACATTTTTTTATAATATTCATTAAAAAAGTATATATAGCTATCCTGCCTGCTTAAATATTTGTCAGAAACTATTAACTTGTTTGTTGGCTTTTCAAATAACAAATTATGTTTTATAAATATACACACTGCGAACCATAGATATGATATTGTCCTGCTCTGTACCAATCTTATTTTTGACAAATATTTGGTTGAAAGATTTTTTAAATCGGTCATGTAGATGAGATTAACGCGTTCAACCAAACAAACAAACTATTCTGCTTTATATCAGTATAAATTAGTATAGACTTAAAAGTATCAGCAAATAGTTATCACATGAATGGTCTTGTACTAAGCTCCAATGCACTTTCTGTGATGCAAAAAGCACAATGGTTCGAGTGGAACGGTCATTACGTATCGGTCACAGCACCGCGACCAATGCTACACGGGAGCAAGAACGGGACCTACGGCGTCCCAGCTGCCGCCATCCACATACCGTAACGAGAAAGACGAGAGCATGTCTACATTTACAAGTTTGTAGCTAGTTAGCTATAGCTAACATAATATACAGCTTCTGACTTTCCTTGGTTATTTGCTTCTTAAATGTGATTAATCCTTAAAAACATTAGACTATTTTTTATTCAAAGGATAACATGTATCTCTTTTTGAACGTCATATTTTTTGTTTATATTTGCAAATCGACAAACTCCTAGTGTTTCAAAAAGACCACTACTGAGAAGAATACGCTAAAAAACGCAGTGCAATTTTGGTCGCTTCGTGCCTGAAAGGCTATATTTGCACAACTACCTGACTGAAAGTTTTAATCAAACTCATAGTACGTTATCTTCATCTCGAGAAATATAGTCTGAAATTACTTTATCATTTTATTTAGTAAATTTGTTTAGATTTTTTTATTTTAGATATCTCTTTTCGTGTCTCGGGTGTTACTCCAGTTCTTTGAAAGGCTTGCATAAGGATATAGACCCAAAACTTAGAGGCCTTTTGAAGAAGTTGATAATGTAATCGTTTAATTAATATAAAGGTTTCTTTGAACACTTATGTGGGCTCCAGCCAAAACCTGTTCCTGGAAATAACAATGTATGATATGCCTTTGAACCGATCTTGGCTGGAGGAGGAACTTTTATTGCATATTAAGAGAAATTGGTGAGTTATGGAATTGAAATGTAGTTAGACTTGCACCGGCTTATTGCAAAGGGTCAGCAAACCTCTCATAATCGTGATAACTGACTATAATTGGCAGCTGGTGGCTACCCGTAGAGATAGGCCCCTCAAACTTGTAGTAACAAAAACAAGGGAGCAAGCGACTCAGGGGCATCGAAATGTGTACTGTGCTTTTTTCGAAGTTACTCGCAGTGTTATGCCTTTTAACACTTCCACCCCTGAAAAAAAAGCTCTCACAACTGGCTTGCCTTAGTTGGCCTGGACGGTCGAGAGTCCTGCAAGCCCTCATGTATTCCAGGATTCTACCTCAACCGACACGTCGGGAGCGAGGGCTTTGACCAATTCTTTGAAACACTCGAGGCCATGGTTTGTTATTCATTAACACTTGCCAAAAGCTGCACTGCTTAATATCGTTAATGTCCCAATAATTGAGCTAAGGCCTCTCTCTCTCTCGTTATTGGAGTGGAGTGTCGTGAAAAAGCGAGTGGTAAAGCTTTATATAATTAAAATAATTATGTAGTAACATAATCCAGAAAATTACAACTTTCTTCGCCGGATTAATGTATTTTCATATTTAAGTTTCCTTTGAAATTAATTGCTTAAGCTACCGATATGTAAACTCTTTTTTCCCAAAGGTTTCTCACAGAATTATAAAACAGAAAACAGGATTCAAGCGGATGAACGTCTTGACAAAAACTATTACAAGAAGATACGACTTGATGGAGATATTTTACGTTTAATTGCTTTCATAAAAACCATTCTAAATAGACCACCATAAAACTGCATCTTATTACTGAGAGTGCGGATGCGAATTACGCATATTTCTAATACATGATCAAATATCTTTATGTGAGCGGGTGTAATATCATTACGTTTATACATAGTCCACATTCAATTGGGAAAAAATTGTAGACACAATAAAATACAAGCAAATAAATGCCAGTTGTAGTCTTCTTGCTTATTTGTGTTGAATTATATCCGTTTATAATAAAATGGTTGAATAAACTTCGTGATGAAGATGTACAGATTGAGGCGCTGCTTCACCTCCACTACTAGTTATTACACCATGTCTTAATTCCATAAACAAATACAATTATAATAAAGATAAATCCGATAAAACGCAAAGCATGATTGATTTCCGACGTGCTTTACGCAAATTTATTAACAAATTACGTAAATATGTTTGCAAATGCGGCGCTCGCTGGCTGGCAATTATAGGAGGCTCTACAATCCGTAGGCAAGGTTGCGATGATAAGTGGGCGCGTGAGTTCATGCGTGGCGCTTATTGTTGTTAAGCCTTAAAAAACGGAACAATAGAACGCAAATTAAAACTAATAACTGCAAAATATTCAACCATTTGCCAGAAACCAGATGTGCATTGCAATATTGCAGTATATATTTTTAAGGCTTTGATTGTGCACTCGCTGACAGGTAGTTGTGCAAATACAATTATTTTTCTCACCTCATTAGATCAAGATTTATAATCAATTCATCTTATGTAGATTGCGCCATAGTCTTATTATTTTTCCTTACGTAGATATGATGTGGTTATACTGTAAAGGACACGGCCTCTGCACAGGAAGGTGATGTCACTGCTTCGACTGGTTTCGCTTATTATTTGAATGCTCAGAGACCAAATATATTAGGTTGTCGAACCGCTATTTGTTCAATATATTTGACCAAAATGAATTGGACTATTGATCTCTACGAAGATCCGTTCTCGGCGATGTGGAATGATTGATTCTTGCAAAAAAAGTAAAGTTACATTTCAAGTTTCAATGTGGTCTAGAGAGATATTTATGTTGCAATTTTAAAAGGAGGAGTCTGGTTCTAATTGAATGTAATTACCTTATCGGGGGTGGCCGACATCGACGGGTCATAAGAGACCCCTCGCGCTGTATCCGACAGAATCCTTGAATCGCTCAATACCAATTCCGTGTCTCAGATTGTTCTTACCAGTCTTTAACCTGTATAAAACTTTATCCTCTAGATTGTCACGTGTCCTTACATTAAAGCTTTGCTTTAAAATCAAACAAAAACATTAACAAATAAAAAGACAATTGTAGTTTATTGTTATTTATAATCATTTCATAATTTAGTTCGACCCTCATCTTCTCACTATGTATAATTAATAACTAATCAATCCATGTTGATTGAATACAGTCTATGCTCGACAATTCAATGCTACTGGTAGATGTAGATAGGTAAATAGACATACATGTATATCAATAAATATGTGAAGGTTTGCCAAAGAGTGATATCATCCAAAGACCTCGGCGATGATGACACAAGCAAGAAGCGAATCAACAATGGCTCTGGTAAAGGAAAAAAATCGTACGCCGTCTGAGGTATTCGTTCGTGTAATGACGTACAGAAAAACGACTTTAATTTGCGGATTTGTTCAGCTAACCGCTAATATACAAACTGCGTAATATTAAGCCGGAACCTAAATAAATGTTGTTAAAAATCTTCTGGACGAAGTTTACAAATAAACATACGTGTAATTACGTATTTTTTGCACCTGATTACCATATAATCTAATTATCAGCTTACCTACTGCAACGTCACCTTTTTTTCAAAAGAAGATGATAGGAAAACAATTTATGGATTCACCATTTCTTATTTTATATTGAATCTTCGAAGTTATATACTCGTAAACATTTGAATCTTTTAATAATGACATTGCTGTTGCAACTACGTTGTGATAAGGATTAATTTAATTAGAGAATAAGATTCTCAGCCACATGACACATACGAATAAGAACCAGTAAAATTTGATAAAACGGGTCACTGACGTGCTACTTTATCATGATTGCCGACTTTTCGTTAACGTTAGAAACAACTGTTTTAAATATAATGTATTTATCTACGTTAATTTCGATGATATAGTTGCTTTATGTAGCTACCACAAACCGACATAATATGCACAAGGGTTCAAAATATAATAAAATGTGGTATTCGTAAAGTTATTCATCAAACCAATCCTCTTTTTTCCATTCAACTAGATAATGGGCATACCCATAATTATTGACTTGAAGATCAACGCGCCAGACCTTGGCCGTCGACCGCCGACAATAAAACAAAAAAGTGATAATTGCTTATCCCGAATACGATATCCGAGTGATGAAGTGTGTTAGGTGTTGCGGTCGGTTTGCTTAGCCGTTTAACACGTAAGTTGCTCTGTTCAAATAGTCTAGTGTGGGTGTGGGCCGAAAACGGCCCCGTGCTATATGCGCTGGCGCTGTCGAAATCGCCGCTTGCGCAACGCATCTTTGGACGAACCGGTAACACACTTATGTTAAAACAAGCGCGGCCGCCTGCATGAGATCCATTTCTTAACACGTTGTGTACGCGTCGTGCAATCCTCCACTGGTTCGAAGACGGTCACGCCGATTTGCGGAATAGTTAACGCTTCATTGAATCGTTAATGGTTTACTTCATAAATAATTTTGCCTAATAAAGGTGGTACTTGCATATTCTATTCTCCAATAGATGTTTGGATCTTTTCCTGTGACAGATATCATAGAATTTATTTAACAGAAACATTTATCTACCAGAACTTATTTTAAAATAAAAAATAGCAACCCTTAATCCGTAAATCCTTCAATCTTACGGAGGGGCCCATTTGATAAAGTGTGTTAAAACCATATTTAGAATAACTAAAAGCTACTGCGCCACAAACACACACACATAACGGTTACACTTATAACATCTTTTTGCGTCAGAGGTTAAATGCTTCTATTCATCTCTTTAGTCTCACACCAAATTCTATTGCAATTAATATTCATAAATTATTCAACCATGATTCCCCACGTCAGACTCCACCTGCGAACACATGCATTTCAATTTAAAAATAAAATTTATTTAAAAGACTGATACTTAATTTAGAAATGTAATATGTGGCAGATTTCATAAGGAAAATTGATCTAGCTGGGTGTCATGATGACGTCATGATAAATGAAGACTATATATCACTGGCTATTACCCGCGGCTTCGCCCGCGTGATATATAGCCTATGTCCTTCTCAGTATCCTAACCTATGTGAATGCAAAATTTCATGATGATCGGTTCAGTAGATAGGGCGTGAAAGCGTAACAAACAAACTCACTTTCGCATTTATAATATTAGTTAGGAAGGATGGTAACCAGGCGTTACTCACGTTTTATTTCGTCGGATTGGTCGACTAGTTTCGAGACTATAAATATTACCAAATAGCTGAAATGATCTACGTACACATCTCTGTGACACGGTGTTCATGAAAAATTGGTAATATTTGTAAGTGAAACAACTAAAAAAAAAAAAAGTGTTCAAAAAAGAAAAAAATAACTTGGTTTAAAAGCAAACATTCAAAATGTCCTCATTTTGTAATAGAATCGTCTTAAAGTAAACAAGTACAGTTTCTCACTGTGGTGTGAGATTTGTTATTGAATCGTTTATAAAAATATGTAGGCCAGTCTGGAAACAAATATTTTTATCGACAATCTACAATAATCTTAGAAAAGAACAACTACAAATATATCAGCTAGCTAGCTATTACCCGTGACTTCAGCCGCGTGATATATAGCCTATGTCCTTCTCATACACTAACCTATGTGTATGCCAACTTTCATAATCGGTTTAGTAGGTATGGCGTGAAAGCGTAATAAACAAACAAATAAATAAACAAACAAACAAACTCACTTTTGCATTTATAATATTAGTTAGGATTAGCTGTTAGCCGCGGCTCCGCTCGCGTAATATATAGCCTATGTCCTTCTCAGTACCCTAACCTAAGAATATGCAAAATTTCATGATAGTAGATAGGGCTTGAAAGCGTAACAATAAAACAAACAAACTCACTTTCGCATTTATAATATTAAAGTTAAGACGTTAGGATTAGGATATTAGTTAGAAATTAGGAATATTAGTTAGGATTTCTTACTTACCTATGCAGGTAAAGCAGAATTAACTTTTCTGAAATTGTACACACACACAAATAACGAAAGAGTACACAATTAAGTTCATTACATGAAAGTACATGGGACTTTTTTAAAAGAATAAAAATCTATAAAGTAAAAGGAAAAAATATTACACACATACACATACATAATATTACTTAACGTAATTGCAAACCACAAAGTAATGTTTCATAATGTCGGTACATTGCTGCTCTTATTTCTTTCTTTACAAATCCATTTCTTTATCTTGAGTTGCCCGATCAGTGCAGTGTAATTAATGGTATTATTACCGAAGACTCTTGGACCAATCAACTTGACCATTTCGCGAGGCTAAGAGAACAAAACTAGTAATAAAAGCAAATAACAAGCTTTTTGGAGTTTAATGCTTTATTAAAATAAAAGACATCAACGAGCTCACTTTACATCCCATTTGGATTTTTAGGATGAAAAAATATTTTTCGCAATGAATAACAAACATTAAGCAGATAAAATATAAAATTATCAAAAATATTAAGATAGGTTAATCAAAAAGGATATGCAGTTATTTTTATTTAATATCAAAACGGACTCTCTTTTCTGGTGGGTGGGCTTTTGTTGATATTTTTTTGCTTATTTTACAACCGAGTTGCTTCATAATTTTATTTTACGTTTTAAAAACTAATATAAGTGTATTTTTTTTTTAATGGCATGGCAAAGATATGGCATAAAATGGCGCAAGTTTACTCAGAAGAAGCGTTAAAAATATTTGTTATCGGAAACCTTAAGCTTATTTTATAACTAGTTCTTAAGTCCTTCTCTGTAATAAAGATTACATATTACGAGTACACTGCGCCAATTAAATACAAATTGACCTTTGCACAGACTTGCGACAAAAAGATGAGTAATAAAGCCTGTTTAAGCTTTTTGGAAAGTTTCACTTGTTTTTTAATACAAAAGACATCAACGAGCGCTGTATTGTGGAGATCACAATTCGTAAGTCGCCTTCTGCGACATCCACGGGAAAACTTGTAGTGGTCCTATTCTACTCTGCCGCGAACCACACGGCTAATATTATATTTATATGTTTCTATTATAATATGCCATTACCTGAAAGACTGTTTAAAAGTTTTATTTATTATTAACAATTAAGGTACCTTCAGAAGTCCTTCTGATTATCCAGATCTGTAGATTGATGAAATCATTATTGAATTTAATACATGCTGACCTTTACACGTACGAGTATCTAATGAGAAAAAGATAAGCGTTGCAGCTACTTTCAAGTTTTTGAAAAGATTGACTCAGTGTAAAAGACATCAACGAGCCAGTTAAAACCGATAATAAAATAAGTTATTTTGGGAGTCTCAACCACTTCTTCCCATAAGTGATGGAAATCATATGCAAAATATTAAAATCGGCAACTAAAATATCTCTTATCGACACTTACTCAAAATTAACTCAGAATTCGATGTATACTTAAAATAACACAGTAACACTACAAAAAATGGTTACAAGGCCTTGAGAATATATTCCTTTTATGAAGTTTATTTAAATCGCTCAAAGTATGACTGTACAATACAAACATAAATTCTTCTTAGGTACCTTTTCATTAGCAGAAGTCTCGCGGTAGGCAATAAATATTCAAGGTTGTCACACGGCTGCACAACCTAAAAGACGTTTGAGTCATTATGCGAAAACAAACAAAGGTCACTTTGTAATTGGCAAATAATGTTCTAAAGTTTAGGCAGACGTTTTTGTATACTTGAGTGCTTCGTAAGCTTACTTAATTATTTTAAATGTGATGTTCTGAAGAGCTGTTTTTATTCGCATAATTTTTTTAAATTGTTTTTACTGTTCTCAAAACAGTTCTGAATCTTTTCTTAAACTAAATAATAAACCAAATAACTTTATCAAACTAACAATCCAAAAGAGAAAAAAAAAATTGCGCTGTTTTTAACAACTTATAGGAACAAATACTCGCTGAAAAAGCAAAGCCAATTTTTCTAACAAAAATAAGAACATCTTTTGTTTCAACCTCCAAGTTAGATTTGAAGACTGATAAATAATAAGACTTTTAGCAAAAAAATGTGTAAAACTTATTTTGTTTTTTTTTTAAGACCTAGTGTTGAGCATTTTGCAAATATAATGTTTTATTATAATTCCGCCGTATGGTTCCCGGCAGATTAGAATAGGCCTATTATAATTCTTGCCGTGGATGTAGAAGGCGACTTAAAAAACCCAGGCTAAACAAAGCTTATACACATCAAAAAGACCTTACCCGTCTGGCCAGCGTGGGGTGTGTAGGCCAAATTCTCTAACTGCTCTGGCTAATTAAACTGCATCTGGATAACTATTTTTGTATACAAAGAATGTAGCAGGCAGCAGTGGTAGATCCGATACCAGCGTAAAATGCAATTATTTTACAACATATGATGAAGGAGCGAAAACATTTTAACGTCGGTTTCATCTAGATTTCTCGGTACTGAGCTATTTTAAAGACTACGACAAAATTACAGGTAAGCAATCACGACATTTAAAGTGGTAAAAACAGTCGTTGCGGGCCACTAAAGGATTTCAAATATGCATTCCAGAGAGGGTCCGCGCCGCGAGCCTCGGATATGAATAGCCCGGGACTGCATAATGCATAAGTCGCAGTGCAACGGCCGGTGCAATCTGCCGCTCGTAATTAGTCTACTGCCAAGAACTTGCAAGCGAATGGAGAGCTGTAAGAAACATTACAGTGCTATGTGTATATTTTTATTATTAACAGGTAGTACGTTTAGCCGTGTGGTTCCCGTGGATGGCGCAAAAGGCAACTTAGGATACATAAGCTAAACAAAGATTTTAAACATTAAAGAGACATCCAACCCGTCTGGTCAGCGTGAAGCGTGTAAGCCAAATCCTCTGACTGCTCTGGCTAACATATGGCTTTGGTAGTACAGAGAGAATCGTGCTTCTGCAGTGGAAACAGCAACCCTAAAATTCTAGATTTTCAATGAGTAATTTCAAAAGTTTACAACTTGAAGAATTGTTCTCTCTGTAATGTAGGCTTTGTTTAGCTTGTGTCGCCGTGTGGTTCTCGGCAGAATAGAATAGGACCTCTCGAAGTCTTCCCGTGGATTTTGTAAAAGGCGACTTAAGGAACTTAAGCTTATGTAGACTATTAAAACGCAATCTCCATTTAAAAGTAAAGTGGTCGGTGTAGTGGCTCCGCGCATCGGTGCGGCGAGTCGCAGCGTGACGGTGGCGGTCGCCGAGCTTGTAGGGTGAGAATCTCGTAAGAATTTCCTATAACATCGGTTCTCACATGACTGTCGCATTCTTACCTCGTCTTTGCCCACGCAAAAAGAGATGCTAAGATGTTCGTGCTGAAATATACAATTTAAACATCAGTGCCACGCATGATTTACGAGTCATTTCAATAATAAATATTTAATAGAAAATATATAACTTGCAGATTGTCGTAATGAAAGGTAATTGCTCACTTTTCGTTTCTACTAATGGCAATGGCCATTTTTAACCTACTCCAAAAAAGGAGGAGGTTCCCGACCGATAAAAAACTTTTTAGGATTTCGTAGTAAACAAGAAACCACGGGAAAGTCTGACTCACACTTGGCTTTTTATCTCAAAGAGTAACGATGATAACTGCAGTTTTCACAATTTTATTTCATAATAATGTTTCTTCGCAATATGATAAACAACAGTAGATTCTTCTTTTTTGGTAGCTTAATTAAAAACACTTTACATTTTACCTATATACAAAACAGTCAAAACTACTTAACTAATCATACCTTCAAAATGTCTGATTTAAAAAAATAACGTGACAGGTTGAAGGTAATAGCTGGTAATAATTATGATTAGAAAGAAACAGGATGTACATGTTGTGTGATGCAGATAGATAGCTATTTCAGTAAGACATCAATAACTACACTGATGATATCATACATCTCTTAGAACAGCAAGTGTCCGTACCAGTTTGAGATATCCTTTTATGGATCGCCCAGAGTTCCCATCACACGAGGTAAGTATTTTAATTACGATAATTATTAACTATGAAATGTAATTACTTGTTCAGAATAAGATCATAGGATCATTATATAACTAGGGAGGATAACAAGAAGCTATTACAAATGTGTTTGCTTATATTTATACATGCTTTTGCTCGCGGCTTCGCTCGCGTTAAATTCAAATTTTGGGCGCCTTTTTTATCTCTTCAGGGAGCGAATTTTAGAAGTTCCTTTTTTCATAATAATTCTTCTGCGTGCCAAACAGTACAGCCGTGTGTTGATAGTTCGGTCAGTAACGGCTGCCTTTTATAGATACAGAAGAAGATAATAATCTCTTGAATAATTAAGTCATGTAGGTAAATTCACCATCTACATTCCCTTAAAGGCTTGACTCAGCCAGTGAATACGAACAACGTTGACTATCGGGCCAACACGATACTAACTTAAACAAGTCGACATTCCCATACAAATTGCACATGGAGGCTAAACACTTTTGTACCGAAATGTCGAATTTTTATCCCAGCATTGGTCCCATAGGAAAAGTTTTTTATATTGAGACCTCTTTAAGGGCTAATTTCCATGCAAGTTAAAAATACTTAAGTAGCACAAAGTACCTAACTCCGACGATCTATAAGTTTGTAACGCATCCGCACGTAGATTGGAAACAGTGATCTCTACTAAGCATTTTTAGTTGCAGTGTTTTAATCTGAATAACAAAAACAACGGTAACAGTATAGATGTCAAATATAAATATAAATTCCACAGCAACGAAGCAGACATTCCAAGCAGTTCTACGGAATTTATCGTCGTGAAATAAAAATTCGACACGCGATTAGTGTCTAGACATCCTTGACATTATTCTATGAATTGATTACTAACACGTTAAATGAATTTTAAGAAAATCATCGCGTAATATTTATATTTTATGAGAAAAACCACAAGAACACCCGTTGCCTGCAGGGCTACCCTGTGGAACACAGAGGAAAAGACGTAGATAGCGAATAACAAAAAACACACTTAAATACTCTGTGACTTTGTAGACTGTCCTTATAATAAACCTCAATAAAAATTCTTTCAATTTCATGCTGAATGATATTGAATGGAATTTTAATGCCATCCCTTGGTAAGTTGGGCCATCTTACCACGAACATGCTAAATATTTCAATTTCCATGTCCGATTACATGGAAGTTGAAATATTTCTATCTAACTGAGTAAATATAAACAACATTTACTCAGTTAGACCAAGTAATACTAAAAAGTCTTATCCTCTTAATTTCGTCCACGGATACTAAATAAATACATATACTTATTAATATAAATAGGAAATATTTGATTGTTTATTAGTTTGCATTGAAACGGCTTCTACGAATTCGATGGAAAATAATTTAATATTTCGGGATGAAAAATTACAACACTCTAGTTCTACTTAACTCATAGTACTTTCACATAAAATTCTTCACTCAGTACATTCTCAAAGGGGGAAGGGTTCTTTAACCGATTAGGAAGTGTAACGTTCGTTTCCCAATAAACAAACGACTGGATCTGTATTAATGCGAATGAAGCCGCAGGTGACAGCTAGTTTTAAATAGCTATAGCTTGCGGCTTCATTCTGCTTTGACGCCACGGACGGACTGATTTATTAATTCTTCGCCTTATAGTTACTTTCCGGTGGGAGCTATTCGCTTGTATAAAATGTATATTTTGGTCTCATATAAATAAACTAACTTGTCAATTTTTTGTTTCATATCCAAAGAAAGATTAAATAGATTAGATTCAAGGAGACGAAAGATTATTAAGCATGAAAATGCAACTGCTGAGATCTTACGCACCTGCCATCGCGCTCACATAATGCCCTTTACCCTGACTAAAGCCTTTATGAATTTAGTCGCATCATGATGAGTGGGTGTTTGGTGTGGAATAAAGTTAAAACGTCACGCATCACATGCACATGGGTTTAATAGTGCGGTATGCGCCTGTCGGAATATCAATAAAGCTGTTAAACGTTCATATAAAACAGAAATAAAAAACTTTGCAGTGGAATATATGCAACTATCGATACATACCTGATTCAATGACTTATACAGCGTGTAAATGAACCCCCAAAATACCCTTTAATGGGTGACTCAGGCCGTCAATATGAAAAACTTTTCCTCTCAACTCAAAAAAGAAATTACGACATCTTCCTACATAAGTATTCTGCTGTTCGGGCAATAAATATAGGAAAGTGCAAAAATCGAGTTAACACCATTGGTCCCAAGTAAAAAGTTGTTCATATTGACGGTCTGAGTTACCACTTTATGGGAATGTTGAGGGTCAACTGTATATGTACTGTACCTAGAAACTTGAAATTTGGTACAGGCCTTGTATGATGTAATTGAGCTCTTATAAAGGATATTTAGGAATTCAACCCCTAAAAGGGTGAAGTTATACTCGGATGAAGTCGCGGGGAAATTCCAAGCTGTATTATAATACCCATAAAAACCTTTCTAGGATGGGTGAGCATGAGCAACTAACACTGTTTATAGCTATGACATCAGACCTGACGACATGACATTGCGGCGCCGCGCCGCGAGTCAGCGACACCTTTACTGCCACGAACCCACCAATAAATAAGGACGTTTTGGACTTATAAGGGATTTTGAATAAATAACACGCCACTCGTAGGTATATTTGTTTAAGTGTGAACATTTTACATAATTGGTTTATATCAATCAGCTAGGATGATATGATGGTCACGGTTGATGATGGATATTATTTAAAGATTACTTAAGATTAATTTACGACCCCAGACTCTCTTTCTCTTTCCATCTCTCTCTCTGCCTTATTGCTAAGGATATCAAAAAAATAGGAAAAACTCAATCAAAATTAATTAATTAATATATAGATATATATATATATATATATATCTCATATATAATAGGAATTATATACGACATATATAATTCCTATTTACACTACTACTTATATAAATCCTTATGGGGTAAACAGGGAAGGCCATGACATTCAAAGGACACATTAAGCATTGTGGTGACACCACGCGCACTGAGGGTTCCGTACAAAATATTACAATTATAAATATACGGTTTTTGGATGATTGCCTTAACTTGTGCTAAAATATCTTGCTTCATGCCAAATTGCATGATTCGAAGTCAACGGAAATTACCGTTTTCTTTCCCTAGCTATTTTGCGCAACAATATCTTTTGATTACGTTGACTTAGAACTTCGATATTTTTGCAGATTCAAGATATTGAAGATCTAAATATATCATACTAAATTCAACACTACACGTCCACGGGTTCCTGAGAAAAAGTTCACAGACAAACAGACGGACAAACGAGTGATCCTATACGGGTTACTTTTTACCTTTTGAAGTAAAAGGGCATGATGATGATAAAGGGGATAGTGCTGAGTTGCTAGCCGCCGAAGTGAAATCGCCTATTGAGGCGATTTCACTTCAACTCCTTTTTACACAATTTCAGTAAATAGGAATTGTCAACAAACTAATAACACCAACGTTATTTATATTGTATATTATTAGCATAAATGTTCTTCAAAGGATGAGACAATAAAAAATAGCATTACGCCATATACCTATAAACTGTAGACATTTTAATGAGTCTGTCAAGTGCGTTAATGTTATGAATTATGATAATTGTATTCATGATTATTGACCTGGGTACAAGAAATCTGCATTCAAAACCTATTGAAGGGTTCAGCATTCCAGTCCTGGCAACGAACTAGTCTCTATAAAATCGACTTGCATCGTTTCTAGTGGCACATCACATTAATATTCAACGTTACTCTCAAGTTTCTCGTTTGTGCAGGATGTTAGTGCATGTAGAATTATTGTTATGAAACCTTTTATTGCATGGTCACATAATAATATGAGATAATGACAAAAGCCTACTGTGAGGTAATGGGCATAGCTGTAAGCGACAGCACGACTGCTTTTAAGTTAGATGATGTCAGCTGCGCGACGATGACGGAAGCGTGCAAGGTGAAGCAGAGAAATAATCGAGATATGATTCGATCCAACATACGGCCGCAATATGTTCAGTATCGAGGTGGGCGAAGGACCTCGACCGCTATTTGGTGGGCCTGTCGCTTTGATATGAGAAGTAGGACGGCATTTGTTCGCCACCGCCGCTATGTTCAGTAGTCACTCATTTAACCGCCTATCATGTGATGCAAATTTCAAACTAAAGTATATAGAGAAGCACTCATCATCATCATCATCAGGTCATTCTAGTCTCCACTGCAGAAGCTCGACCCTCTCTGTACTACTAGAGCCATATACTAGCCTGAGTAGTCAGAGGATTTGGCCTACACTCTCCACGCTGGCCAGACGGGTTGGAGAGGTAGAGGAGAATCTTTGTTTAGCTTATGTTTCCTTAGTCTTAGAGAAGCACTAAGCATTTGTTTTTATAACAAAAACAAAACGCTTTTGTTTGTAATGTGTTTTTAAGTCATTGTAGATTACGTTTTATAATGTAGAATTTTTTGTACCTGCGTTCATCCGCTAAGTATATAAGCATATATCATTTTGGGAAATCCTTATTTGTGTCCTAATAACTACCTGTGTGCCCAATTTCAGCGTAATCTGTTAAGGCGCTTACACCAGCCAACTAGCGCCACCCCTGGTTTTATTTCTTTCACTACTAAATAAGATCAAATTGAAAAAATCTACGTAAGTACTTCACTAGTAAATGACTTGTAGTATTTTTTGTATTGCTTTTCATTATTTTACATTTGGTAAATCAAGAGAACTACTTATTAACGCCAAAAACGGCCACTTTTGGCGGTAATGAGTAATTCTCTCAATCGGAAATGATAATATTGATAAAAAGTTCAACAAAAAATACTACAAGTAATTTACTAAGGATATACTTACGTAGATTTTTTAAGTTTGTTCTTATTTCCAAGTACAAGAATTAAATAGCGGGTGTAGCGACACCCGAACTAACGAGTTTCGCTGATGTAAGCCTCTTAAGTGGTAGAACTATGTGGAGATATATTAGTCAGTCAGT
Source organism: Rhodophaea formosa (assembly GCA_963082605.1). Taxonomy (NCBI): domain Eukaryota; kingdom Metazoa; phylum Arthropoda; class Insecta; order Lepidoptera; family Pyralidae; genus Rhodophaea; species Rhodophaea formosa. Next base: position 12,272,779 of record OY720209.1, read on the forward strand.
GTGTAATATATACAGAACATAGCCTTAATATATACAGATATGACATCACTAATGCTTACTAAGAGTTGTAGATTTTTTACATATTTTACGAAAATATGAAAAAATCCATCTTCTCTATCGACATGAATAAAATACTGTTGCTGTACAATAATATCCTTGCATCTGATTCATTACTGCATATAAATAACTACTTCTTACTACGAGCTACTCAGCATTTTAGGGTTCGTACCCGAAGGGTGAAAACAGAACCCTATTGTCGTCTTTTGATTATTACCTGATACCCTATTGTCGATTGATTCGGATGTTCGTCAGTCTTCGACAGTCTTCAATCTTTTGAACCGTAATATCAATACCACAGAACACAGAAAGATGTTTTTCTGTGTTTTGTGAAATAGATGTTTGATTTTTTTTCACAGAATGAGTATACATATCTACTGTCGCTATAACAACAAATAATAAAAACATAACAAAATTAAAAATGAAATGATACAAAAAAACGTGGCTTTTGGCGGTATTTATCAATATTGATAAATAAATTTTAAGTATTGTCGCAGAGTGGGAGTCCGGGGTTTGGTTGCAAGCCCTACCATCGGCCAACCTAGGCACACTGCTGCATAGTGACGCCTTCCGTTTGGCAACAGCACTACGTTTAGGTGCAACGTGTATAGTCCCTCATCGTTGCCCCTGTGGGGATACCGTCGATAGTTTTGGACACCACGGCCTATCATGCCCCAGGAGTGCCGGCCGTTTAGGGCGTCATGCTGCCCTAAACAATATTATCCACCGCTCTCTTGCCACCATTAACATGCCGGCCGCTTTAGAACCCAGTGGTCTGGTTCGTGATGATGGCAAGAGACCGGATGGAATGACTCTGGTGCCCTGGCGAATGGGCCGGCCTTTGGTATGGGATGCTACATGCGTCGATACCCTAGCGTCGTCCCATCTTCAGGTCACCCAGTCAAAGGCCGGTACAGCAGCAGCCGCGGCAGAAAGCCTCAAGAGGCGCAAATATGTTAGTATTGGGAATAGCTACATATTTGAGCCTTTTGGGGTTGAAACCATGGGTCCGTGGGGTCCATCAGCCCATCATCTCTGACTTTTTGTCAAAGAGGCTTATCGAGGTATCACGTGACCAAAGGGCTGGCAATTACTTGGCACAAAGGATAAGCATTGCCATCCAACGTGGCAATGCTGCCAGCCTTTTGGGCACGTTACCGCGAGGTGATGGTTTGCAGGGACTATATAATTTGTAAATATTTGAATTAATTTTAAGTAGTTTTAATTATTATTTCTTTAAATATTCTTTGTAAGCTACCTAAATAAATATTACTTTTCATATTGATAAATATGTTACCGTGTCATCAAACAGATAATTATTAAGCACAATAGTGCAGATATAAGGAATAGCTACCCACGCAAGAGAAATCGCTTTAAAGTGGTTTTAATGTAATCGAATTTTTGTCCCTATGCCTTTATTTATTTATTCACACGTACTTATATCCCCAGGTCCCATAAAAACCGTGGTTCTTGTCGTAAAATGTTCGACGTTGATGCAGAACTCTTAGTGTGTGTGTCTATAAGAATCCAACTCGCACTTTTCCAGTTTTTATTTTATTACGTTTTAATTACGTTCTAGCATGTTGTTGAAATGACGGAGATTAATTTAAATAAGTATATAAGCAATTTTATTGCAGTGGCCCATTAAGTTTTTATTATTACAATCTTAATTATTTTAAAATTTTCGTTCCTGAATGCGAACAATTTGATGAGAAAATACATATAATATAACGGGGCTTAGCACGAACATATTATTTATTTAATGTTGCTCCTTTTACATTTTACTAGCAGTCCGCCCCGGCTTTTCCCGTTGTACATACCCTTCATTAGTACTAATGAGGCTTAGCACAAACTAATTATTTATTCAATGCTACTTCTTTTATATTTTACTAGCAGTCCGCCCGGCTTTACCCCTGGTACATACCTTATAGTCTATGGCACTCAGGGATAACGTACCTATCCAACGGTGAAAGAATTTTGATGATGATAACTTTATATATTAATAGAAGCTAGTAATTTTCATGAAATCTGAACGTTATATTGTACTAAAATCCATTTGTTCCTTAATTAAATCGCAAAAAATAAATCTAAGTACAAAGTACATTCTGTTTTGCCATGTAAATGGAAAAAAACCATTGTATTTTACTGTTTTACAGTTTTTCTTTTTTTGGTTTTTATTAACTGGTACAGCCCCTAACTTAAATAATGTTCTTTATCGTTGTTGAAATAAATATTTTACAGAACCCACAGTTTGTTATTTACCTCATTAAACATCGTATTATCTTACAGATCAACTTTGAGGATACACGCAAGTTTATTAAACATATACTGAAGTTGTTATTTAAAATTGCATTCTTATAATGCTGTATTAGACATAAATCATTCATAACACTTATAACAAAAGATACGTTTTTAATGGTTTTCAGAATTACCATTGTAGAGAAAAGAATTGTGATACTAAATTAAAGATTTAAGCAGAAAATAGGTTATAAAAAGATAAATAAAGCCATTGTACAACGCTGTCGATAGTATAGTAGCATGAAGTATTTTCAAAATAAGTACTTTTTTTTGTTAATTATTGAATTAGGCATCTGTCTCCCATCTCACCTGATGGTAAGAACTTAAATTAAGTACTTAAAGTTATAAACTAGTGATTTTATCCGTTAAGCGGTTTAGAAAATAGATGTATTTATTATTATTCATTGAGTTTGGATTTTTATCCCCTATATAGCGCGTGTTCTGTGCCCTGATATCCAAAAAGCCAGTTTTTTGGTAGTGGAAGTACCTTCTTGCAAGATACATCAAAGGAAATTTTAAAAAATGCATCTCCTCTGACATAACTAAATAAATCTATCCCACATAGCCCACAATCTATCCAGTGTTGTCAGCCTGATGTAAAAATGATAAGTTTATAACGATAACCCATTACAACGACATTTGTTCGGGCAATTTACAGACAAAAAAAATCTGGGTGGCACTTACGAGTAGAAGTTTTAGTGGAAAATTATACTTTATTTTAATTTTCTTCACTTTCGTGAGTGTCAAAACATTACGTTCATTTTACTAAATTATTAACACACAATAAATTATTTTGACAAGAAACCCCCAGGCATTCGTATAAAAATAATTTCGTCGCTTTGAAACCATGCGTAGAAAATGGTTTATGACAGACGATAGTGATAAAATAGCGAATGCGCAATGCGCATGTTCGTAATTAAGCAAACGCGGCAAAGACGTCGACAAGTTTCCGCCAAACGTGAATTTCACGGGAGTTCAACGCTCGCATGTTTAAGCTGATTGTCACTCGACTGGCATTTATTACTACACCGTCTGGTCTACGACTTCCTAGAAACCATCATTAACCACTTCGCGCTTCGCGGAGGATTCATGCCTAATCTTAGTAAAGGATGATGTTATCCTGTTTTGTAATAGCCTGTCGATCTTTTGCATCGACCATAATGATTGATTGCAACCTTGTATAATTTAATTATACTCGTAACTATCTGCAATAAAATAATTATTACTTAAAGGATGTTCAAAAAAGTAAATCTTTATCTTTACAAAAGATATCATATTTCATCGATTGTAAAATAATTTCAATGCGCTTAAAGCCCTCCGGGTGCCGTCGTATAAATAGATTTGAATTAAAAGTGGATGTTTCTCTCGGCGATGAAATAAAATCACACAGTAGTGGCGGGCAGCGGCCGCGGCGAAGATTATTCCCGTTGAACTCTTTTATACGGCCACTGCCGGCATTAAAGGGCATTAAAGGCTTGCCGCTTACTACAAAATAATAAGTAAAATACCAAATCCGTCACACAACAATAAAGTATTATTAGAAACCGGCGGTACGGCGATTTCATCAGAGATATCTCCGGAGCAGATACTTTAATCAACAGTAACTTTATCAAGCTGAGATTACGCTCTGGAGTATAGAAAGCTCTGATACTATCTTTCCCGTCATTAAGAACCGTTTTTGTTCTGTATTTATTGCATTTTGTAATCACGGACCTATGATAAAATTTGTTATTGTCATTTAGCATTATAGCAGGAAAGCTTTAGAAAACTTGATACTGCTAATAAGTATTATTACCAACAAAGCATGTTGGCAATGAACTTTGTACTTTACAGGAAGTATAACAAACATAATTATAATTTGCTAAAATAAAATATTCCGTGTGTTGATGATACAGAAATACATTTAACTGCTTTTTTTTTCAGATTTCATTTGGCAAAGAGTTTTAGAAGTTTTATCTACAAAGGTTATCTTATTCATTAGGACGTCTGTATGTACTTGTAAGATTATATTCATAAATATTTTTTGTTCGATTAAGTCCTTAATTGCACATTATTGCTTGTAGATGATGCTAGTGTGAATTACGTAATGTTAGCTAGATATTCAGCGAAAGGTCACAGTGCTCGCTGACCGTGGCGGCGCAGGGAGGCACGAGGGGCGGTGGGGGAAACCTCTAATGGCACTACAGCAGAGACTAGAACCTACCTTACGATTAAAGCAGAAAGACAATATGAGTCGAACGTTCATTTATATTGTAGAGTCTGCTGTTGTAGAATGCTGAAAATACCTTTTCTTCATTTTTTTACCATTTGGTTATATTACTTATATCTCAAGATATCGTATCATCATCACCAAAATGAAAGAGCAACTCTCTTGTCGGTGGATTTCTTTCTATCTTTCTCTGTCCTCGTCCTCCGCCAGTTTCTTGACATCTTTGTTTGACACCATTTTTACTTTTTTCCTTTATTTGTTTAAAATAGCTGTGTCTGGGTTCCCCCTTGCTCTTTTACCTTCTATTTAGTACTTCAAATATCCATTTATTCTCGAAAACCTATCTTTTTAAGATGACGAAAGCATTAAAGACAAAAATGTTTTTTGAGTATTTGAAAAAATAAACACAAAACTTCAGCGTCAGAATAAGAAAACGAATTACAAAATACAATTTTAGGAAACTAATACTTGTATTTGTTGCACTGGCTCATAAGTAATTCAAAAACTTCCCATAGCCCTGTTTACGTACATTGTAGTAGAGTAGTAATAATACATTCAAAAAGACCATAGAGTTAAGATAATCCAGAAATAGACTCCAGCAAAAACGAAAACGAATCATAATAATACTTAAAATGTCATCTTAGCCATGCGTGGTCGCAAATAACATATGGTACTTAAATTACAGTTTAGACGGATGAAACTGTGGCTGCCAAATCACCACTTATAATAATAATGCAAGTAACCGACCGTACCATCATTAGCAGTAGCCAGACGAATTCGTCACGAGGCAGCCGCACCGCAAGGGACCTATTATGGCATTGATTATATGCAAACGGCCACGTCCGTGGCATTGCCAGGATATGGCTGCTTCCGGCCTTCTTGCTCGCCAGCCGCTGCGGGCTCGGGTAACGGTCCCGATTTTCCTAAGGCAATTTTCCTAAGGAAGAATAAATCGAATAATGCCGAGAAGAGTTGCGTTCTCGTCCATTTTATTGCACTTACCATTCGTTATGGCTCACTGGCTGTAAGAATAGTTGTTTGCGATCGCTTAACCCTCATTCACTCTTTGACCTGAATGTTTATGGTTTATTGTGGTTTGGATCGATCGCAAACCTCTATACGTGTGATTGCTATTATCACATTACAATTTGACATAGGTAGTATAATATTTACTTGTTCTACATAGCTATCGTATTTCATCGTCACGAAACTTGGGATTTAATTATATTCGCAAATAACGTCCTTCATTTGAAATTTGTTAAAAAGCTACTTACATTAAAAGACATTTCTCCACTTATAAACTTTATGTCTTTGACTTACATGAACAATACGATGAACTTTAATTTATTAGGTGTTTTTTTGGTGTTGTGAATCTTCTATTCAAATAAGTATCGTACTACTGTAAATCCATGAGAGTGCAAGATCTATTTTCTGTGCTCATGAAAGTTGTCGATGGTTATAAAAATGCAATACTAAAATAATCCTTAGTGCTTTTTATTACTCAGCATTTACAAACCTTCATAAACATAAATGCCAGCGCGCCATCAATCCTTCGACACCGGTAATTTGCAAGTCCAATAGTTTGAGTATGGAATAAAAAAGAAATTATTATTCTGGAGGGCTCTAACCTGTACCGCCTTGCGTGTAGAGGTGGAGCACTGATATAAGTGCATTAAGGCAGGCTGCGCACAGTGCGCACGCACACACTGCCGCAGAATGCGCTGCACACAGGCCATGCGACGCGCTCTGTACAAATTTAACATAGGTTATTTATCTTGCACCTACCTATGTGTCGTTGTCCTCGATGTGCATAGCATAATCAAATGTACATACACATAACTACGACTGACAGACATTTGAATCCAAAAAGATACTAATGAAGTAAATTTGTCAACGTACGTACGAGTATGTATGTTATGTACACTTCGTTGATTGTAAATTCTGACTATGATTACCTACACAGACCAAATCTTTCCGCCAAAAAATTTAAACAGTTAACTTATTGAGCAGGCTATACCAGCAAAGGCGGGAAGGAAGGCTTGTTTATTTCTTTTTCGCGTATCTATCTGTGGCCAACAGTGGTGGCAGATTTTTCAAGCTACCTAATGACATCTGACATAGCTTAACGACTGCCATAAATGTTGACGGCTAAGGCTAAAGGCTTAACGTGCCTTGTGAAGCATTGTGGAGCTCGAGATTGACCCATCTCAGTGAGGACCCCACCCGGGGTTGCTTAACATGCGTAAGTGCTTATATAATGCTCCTGCCCACTCTCTAGGCTAAGGCCTCGAAAACTAAGGTTACTACCCGCCCCTATGTAATTCGGTTCCTTTAAAAGATACCAAATACCAATAAGGAACAAAAAAACTGTCTAACACTTAGTTACTTACTTATTACTCCATTTTACCTTTTTTAGCAGTTGCCGAAATAAATCAATGAAATTTCGACTTTCTAGTGACAGGTAGGTAGTTATAAAACTCGTTAATATCGAGTCATATTTTAAGGATTTGGAAGCCCGAAGGAATTGGTCGTAAGCGCGAGGCAAGACAGTATACAAAATACATGGACCTAGGAATAATATGGACCCGCCATTAGACACATCAAAAGTGACGCTTACTTTACGTCACATGTGTGTGCATGGGGTGACCATGATGGCAAAAATTACCCAATAAATGGGGTGAATAAACTGTGGGTGGTACTGACGCTTTGTAGTTCTTACTTCTTCTGAGTATAACTTTTTTTGTTTTTTTTTTTTTTTTTTTACCAAAAAGTATTATTAGTATTACAGAAGCATTAAAATTTATTATTTACACCATTATATACTAACAAGTCGTTTTGTAGGTTTTTCGGGGTGTAGATTTCGAAAATGACATGGGTTTCGTTGTAGGTTTATAGGGGTGTACATTACGATAGTGACGTCAGTTTTGGAATCCAAGATGGCGGCCGCAACTTTTCAAATGAAATCAACTTGGGTGTCGTTGTATAAGATTTTCGGGGCGTAGATTTTGAAAATGAAGTTGGTTTTGGAATCCAAGATGAGGCAGGTGAGACTATCTATGAATTATTGATATGAGTGTTGCTGTATAGGTGTTTTGGGACGTAGATTTCGATAATGACGTCAGTTTTGAAATCCGAAATGGCGGACGCGACTTTTTATGCAAAATCGACATGGATGCCGTTTTCTGGGTTTTTCGAGGTGGAGATTTCAAAAAACGGCCTCAATTTTAGAATCCACGTGATTTTGTTCACTGGACTAGTTTGTTGGATATAGGCTAGTATAAATAAATTTAAAAAAATATTTCCGCTTCATTGGTATTTTTTATTAAGATTTAGAAGATCTAGATAAGAACTTGTGTAAAGAAGATAATCATAAAAGTCAGATTTCAAAATTTTTGAAATCTACACCCCAACCTACAAATCAACATGCATGTCTATTTTTATGACAAGTCAATAGTAATACCCCAAAAACAACGAAAACGTCGAATTTTCTTGAAAAATGGTGGCGGCCATCTTGAATATCGAAAGTTCCCTCATTTTTGTTACCCAAATCGAAATTTAAAAAAAAAAGGTCATTATCTCCACTGCAGGAGCACGACCCTCTCTGTACTACCAGAGCCATATACTAGCCTGAGTAGTCAGAGGATTTGGTCTAGACTCTCCACGCTGGCCAGACGGGTTGGAGAGGTCTCTTTGATGTTAATAAGCTTTGTTTAGCTTGTGTTTCCTTAGTCGCCTTTTACGACATCCACGGGATGACTTGGAGTGGTCCTATTCTACTCTGCCGGGAACCACACGGCAAAAAAAAAAGTGGCCGTAATGTTTTCCAAAATACCCAAAAACCGTATTAAAATAATTTTATTTAAATGTGTCACAATCACGAAAACAAGAAATTTCCAGTATTATAAATCTTGCACATAAAAAACCGGCCAAGTGCGTGTCGGGCCACACGGAAATGGATCTCAGAAATGGATCCCTAAATCGAAAAATGGTTTTCTCAACCTTACAATATTTTTAAAGACCTATTTAATAATACCCAACACGATGGGTTTATATAGAATAATAATTGTTTTTCAATATTTTTTTCAACCACTTTCTTGGCATTGTTAATATACATACCCATACCAAAATTACAGCTTTCTAGTCCTTATAGTCTCTGAGTAAAACCGCGGACGGACAGCCGGACAGACAGACAGACATGGCGAAACTATAAGGGTTCCTAGTTTACTACGGAACCCTAAAAATGACCAACATCATCAACTCGCTTTATTCATACATTGCTTTATCAAACTTGTTCATAAATAGTGAAGTTATGACTTATGAAACATGCAAAGGAACACACAACTTCTTTTTTTGAAGTCGGATAAAATTTTAATCAGGCCTTACCTTTTTTGAACACGCTAATTTTATAAAATGATGATAAGCTCTTTTTGTTATATAAAAATCTCTTTCATCGAAATGTTTTGAACAAACATGTGAATACTTTGATGGCAGCCATGATGCATCATTTCTATTTTTCCTAATTAAATCAACCTATTTTTTTAAAATCCACATCACGAATGGGGAACCTTAAAAAAGTGAGTCATAAAAAAAAGATAAATGGGAATCTTGAAATCTTAGTATGGCAACACTTACAGTCCAACATGGCGCGTAAATTTATTTTGGTGCAAAAATAACAAAATCATTTTACCTAGTTTACTTTGAAAATAATACTTTGAAAAGACTTAAATAATTACGTATAATAAATAATATCACTATCCGACTTTATACATAACAGTAATGTGGTGTTGTTTCTGTATAAATAAACAAAGATAGAGTTTGAGTTAAATTCTTGCATATTCTTGTTGAGTGAAATACCTACATATTCTAGATTTTTGAAGGATATATGAATATACCTATTCATAGGTAGGACGTAACTTCGCGGTAAGTACTCATTTGACATTTGGGAAATTTGACATTTCGACCGGGGAAAAGTGTAGGGATTTTTGTGCCGATGTGTGCGTGCGCTAGTGTCGCGACGCGAGTGTAGGGATTTTTATGTGCGTCACTGTTACATTTTCCAAGGGCATATCCTGATTATTCTTAGATCCATGACAAAATAACGTAATGTAGAATTATCTTGTCTGTAAATCTGCTACAGCAAAGCCCAGCTTTTTATACCAGGTTCACGTAGCATAACTACTGAATGTCAAAAATGTTGGACTATTTAAATCAGATTTGATGTTATGGGATATCGTTAGAAGGCATTCAATTTTCCAAGTGCGCGAGTGTGACGCTAGCTACATTTTTTTTTGTAGGTGGAGCAAGTGACGTCTTACCTGTAATTCTTTATTGTGTAACGGGCGGAGGCGCTCACGGCGGCGGCGCGCGGGCGGCGGCGCGGTGCGGCGCGGGTGAGACACGATCGTGAGTCCCGCGGATGCTCGCCGGGTTCATTACCCGGGCCCGTTCCACCGAACACCATCTACAATGGGGGCCATACCATACCATACTCGAACTAGTACGGTAAACCACCATTTCTTACGCTTGCACTTAGAAATAAATGGTATCATGGTGTAATATCAATTTGATGTTTTATTTATAACGTATTTCCGTACTTCACAATATTTATACGGGCAGGTATGCACATATGAATTTTCCCAAAGTAGATAGAGTGCAATCATCCAAATTTTGTTTATTATGATTTTTTTTTTGATACGTTTCTTTTAGTTATTGAGGCAAATTACACAAACATTTTTTAAAGTAGAATATGGTTAGTGACGAGAGAAAAGGATACGAAACTGTTCAGGTAGTATCCTAAATATATAAAGGAATAACAACTAAAAACCATTTCTTCGCAAACTTGCGTTATCTTGCGTATAAATAATTTGAATACGAATTGGATATAAATTAGGGCGATTTCTATTTACCCATACCGTCTTCAGACGGTATAGACAGGTGTTTTAATGAGACCGCTTTGCCACACGAGAACAGTCTACATATGCTGGAATGTTACCTCTATTGACAGTGTCAAGAAAGAAAGAATTGTAATTTTGACTTTATACTAATTATATGGTTTACTGGAGCAGCTTTAGGTTCCAGACTACTTCAGGAACAAACTTAACTCTATGTAGGTACTTACATTTTTGACCATCTCACAGACCAGGCACTTAGGTCAGCCAGTACGTGCTTTGCCTACAACGACTGGGTGAGATTTTTCATTTTTATTTATTTCTCTAAAACTTAAGAGCTTTCTCTAAAATTCAGCCACACAATTTTCAAACAGTCCTCAAGATTGCATCATATTATTTTGCATTATCGATAAGGCTGCCTATTGCATCTTATATTTTTTGACACTATTTTTGTATGTGTTCTCTGGTGAAATAAAGTATTATATTATTATTATTATTTGTTCCTTTGTTTTCTCAGTTTTATTAAAACTGGTATACTGATATATACGCGGCCCTAAGCCAAATGTACATATCTTAGGTATAGAATAGAATAGAATAGTATTCTATTTTCTTCTCTTAAATTTACCTTTTTTAATGACATTAATGATCATTCTCTCATTATTCGTAATATAATTTAATGTACATACAATGCAATACATAAGTACTTACCCATATTTAAGTCGTGTTGTCTTAAGTAGGTAAGTACATAATATTTTATTTGAGTGGTGTTAAAACAACATGGGCCCTCTTAGGGCATAGCAAACATACAAGTAATGGCCTAGTGGATGTGAGCATTATAAGTGCTTCCGCATGTTAAGCAACCCTGGGTGCAGTCCCCATTTTGATGGGTGACCGCAAGTGGCATTAAAATAACTCGAGCTCCTCCGTGCTTCGGAAGGCACGTTAAGCCGTTGGTCCCGGCTGCCATCATTGATGGCAGTCGTTTAGCTATGTCAGATGCCTTTGGGCAGCTTGTAAAATCTGACACCAGGGTTGGCCACTTACACACACGAAAAACAAACAACACAGGTAATAACCCATTTTACAATGAAGTTAAAAATCAATTAATATGTAGGAAGCCGTACAATATTGTATGGCTTCTTACATATTCATTGATTTTCAACTTCATTGTAAAATGGGTTAAATCAGATACCTCACTTGTAAAGTGGGGTAGTTATGTTAGGTGAAGCAAGTAATAATGCCTATAAGAGGAATAGGATATGGTGGAGAAATGACGACGACGTGTAGGACGTGAAGCGCGGTGGTCTAATTGGTAAGGCGTTACTCGCACAAAGAGTTAAGACTGCTGGTTAAAGTCCTGCCCGCGTGGATTTTTTGACCATATCTTATTCTTAATTTAATAAGAGAATATCAAAATAGCATTGTGAATGCAAAAAAATACCTACCTATAAAAAAATCACATGTTTTTATGGAAAATTTTAAACTGCACCTCTATTTACAATTTATGCAAACTACATGTCTCCACTAATTATCTTACTGTTTACCTAAAAAAAATCCTAGCTACAAATAAACTACTTATCTACCTAATCTAGCAACTCAAAACCAGCAACAGGCTCCATTTTGCCAGTTTTAAAAACAAAAATACTCATTGTCTAACAAGAATACTGACTTGCAAACTAATTTATCCATTCTTACAACGGATTTTCTATGATGGGTTACTAAAGGTGCATTACAATAATGTATCTTTCTATTATCAAATTGCATCCCACAAATCTTCTAGTCATGTTACTATTTCACTTATTATCCCACTTTATTTCATCTTCTGTCTCATTACAAAATCGCCGAAACCAAAAAAAACTCTTTATTGTTTTAATATATGGAACAGTGCAAATTTTATCAAAATCAGTTCAGTAGTTTTTGAGGTAAAGAGTTTTGAAGATCGTTTTTTTAAGGTTCCGTATCCAAAGAGTGAAAACGGGACTGTATTCACGAGACTTCACTGTCCGTCTGTCACCAGGCTGTATCCCATGAACCGTGATAGCTAGACAGCTTAAATTTTCACAGATGTATTTCGTGATTTTTGAGGACGCTAATACAACAAATACTAAAAACAAAATAAAATAAATATTTAAGGGGAGCTCCCATACAACAGACGCGATTTTTAAAGGGTAGGTTTTTTGCTGTACTTCGTTGTATCTCAAAGTAGGGTAAGAGTTTCTAGCCAACTGGCAAAAAACAGAACCCTTAAGATTTTTCATGTCCGTCTGTCCGTCTGTTTATCCGAATGTCACATCTTTACTTTCAGATAATAGATAATCACTTAGTAAAACAGTTATCTTAATCAATTAAACAGTACAGCAAATTTGATTTATTTAGTGTGCAATTAAGTATTTTACTACCGACTTTTGAATATTTTGTTTGAAAAGGGTGATTAATAGTTTAAGAATTTAATTTATTTCGTGTGCGTAATTAGTGTGCAAGTCAGTATTTTTAGTGCGACTTTTGAATATTTTGTTTGAAAAAAAGTAATTTTTATATGTTGGATTCAATACTACCCGTTTTTTATTAATACCTCAGTGCCTGATTAGCCCGTATTAGCACTTGGTCCTACGCCTGGCGCCTGGGGGATCATAATAACACAACTTCCCCAGCCCTCTTATCCTCAGCGCAAGAACTAAATAATCACTCAAGTCAGACAAAGATATTTTCTTTTCTATAAAATAATAGCGTTAGTTTCCTCTTCCGTAAAGTCTATTATTCTCTTTCTAAACATAGTCTAAATGTTTTAATTGTAGTTAAGGCACTGGTTTTATAAATTATGTACAAATCCATATAATTGATATGTGTAGAGTTTGGTAGAGGGCATGGTATTAAAATGTTTAATTGAGTTATTGTTTTTCATACATTTTCTTATTATTCAGCATGGTTATCTTATAAGGTGATAATAGCGACTGAGCGTGGGTTGTCGGGAAATTATACAAATGTTTAACAAAACCTGTGGGTAGCGCCTATAAGGTCAGCCTTGCACCCACACGCGCCTTTTAAGTTTAGCTTAGCACCAAACACGGTTCAGCGTTAATAGATGAAAGGAATATAAGCAGCTCAATGTTGCTTTACTAAATTATACACTATCTACCCGAATATAGAATCGACAGTTGCACATGTTTTCGGATAATATTTTTAGTTATTTCTTCGTTTGCGAGCTGTTTGCAACATTCACCTTTGCCTAAACGGGCAAGCGGATTTAGAACGGCCAGCAGTGGGCGACAGTCGCCCTGGTGAATAAGATATATCTTCATTTAAAAATTACGCCCCATCACCATACAATAGGTCGATATGCGATTTCCTGGACAAAGAAAACATTAGATTTATGAAATGGTAGTACTTAAAATCAGCAGATAGGTTATGCTATGGCTAGGTTAGTTTGGTTTTCGCTTCTGTGCTATGTAAGCAACTTGTGAAAAAGCGCAAAACCTGAAATTAGTTTGTTCAGAATCGAGAGTAGAATCGATTCTACAAATAAAAAATAGGGGTTAAATTTTAACCAAAAATATTTTTTAATTACGCCGTGTTACTCTCTTATGCGGCGGCACTCGAAACGGCATCGTCACCCTAGACCGCAGGTTATGGGCTATTCTCCAAAAAAAAATATGTTTAATTTTAAGTACCTAATTAATTAGATTATCAAAAAATATTTGACACGTATTTTTTCTTTTGTCCATCAAACAATGGCCTGTGATGTCACAAGCCCCCACTCCTCAGAGCAATAATATTGCTCTGAGCCCCACTCCTAAACTTTGACACGCTTTATCTTTGACATTTATTGTTTAATTAACGAAAGAAAAAATACGTGTCCAATATTTTTTGATTGTCTAACGGTCTAATTTTTTACTAGGAAAATAGTCTATTACCAGACTTTTAAATTTGCAACAAACACAAGAACACAAAAAGCTTATATCTTCGTAAATAATCCGCGAAAATTGAATTCAATAATTTATATTATTTTTTTATAATGACAATAAGCTGCGGTGCCTGAGGTTTGGCGTTTTGTCATTGACACCTCGTATAACTCGTTTAATCAGTAGAACCTAAGATCGATGTTTTAGCGGCAATATTTAATCTTCATAACATGTTTTCGATCTTGTGACTTGTCGGCCTCCGTGGCTCAGTGGGTAACACGCCAGCCTGCTACATGACTCACGAGCTCAGGGTTTTTTCCAGTTCGTCCACCAGGATCCCCCAGTCTGCTCCCCCAGGGGATCCCCATGAACTTATCAGTTCACCAAGATCCCCTTTTCAAAAGAAATTTCGGCGCGGGTTCGGGTAAATACACTCTTCCACTTTCTTTCCACTTCCCGTTCTTTTCACATGTATTTTTTTAAGGTTCTGAGCGTAGGTTGGGTGCACCCAAGGAGGGTTGGCGTCAGTCAGGCAACCGGCCGTAAAAACTTTGCCAAATCATTATATCTGTACTTACCTATACTATACTAGTTAGATAATATCTACTTTTCCTTATTTACTATCACATTAACAAAGACTGATGATGATCAATAGGATCTATTCAAATATCCACAAATCTTAATTAATGGAGAAGTCATTGCCTTGACTCCCGAGGCTCGTAATTTAGGATTATTGATGGATTCTGAACTTCGTTTTCATTCTCATATAGTAGAAGTTGCACGTAACTGCTTTTATTGACTAAAAATACTGTATCGCTATTATAATAAATTGCCAGAATCAGTCCTTGATATGCCTGATAGAAAATTCAAAGACTATGTAAAAAGGCTTATTACAGGACTGATGATTTTCTTAACGACAAAAATATCTGGCTGGAGCTTGGCGCCGGACCCTCATAATGGCTTATATGTATTAAATATCACGAAGTGGTACGTTTTGTACTTATCATATTTTGATTTGACATAAATTTACATTTATTTAATTATTCATTTTTCGAAAATTATTATTTGACATCTCGCATTGAATTTTAAATTATTATGTGACATATTTAATTGAATTTTAAATTATCACATGACAATGTAAGCTCACGTCCACATATTAGTTCTAAGTAGGTACTTGTATGTCGTAGATTGTAAGTTGACGTCATTTGGAGAAAATGCGTTGTGCAGTTTGTTGCCGCTTCTTCTGCACTCCGCCTTGGAAGCGGTGTAAACTTAGCTTTAAGTAATTTATTGACGTTAACAATAACATTACATTGTAAACCAATTGTAAATGTAAAGTGACGTTCAACAAATGATATTTAAATTATCTTAAGATGAATAAAATTTTTGACTATTGACTATTGACTGTATAAAATAAGTGATTATCTAAATCCCAATCTACGTATATAAATCTTACGGAGTCTCTAATTTTGTCAAAATTTAACTATGCAGATATAGTATACGGGCCACGACTACTAATGAAAACTAAAAAAAATATCCAAAAAGTTCAAAATGCTTGTGCACGTTTTTGTTTCGATATTCCGCCAAGAAGCCATGTATCACGTATCACCCTATATAAATTCAGCTAAAATACTTAACATGTCTTCACGCCGTTATGTTCACTTTGCTACTCTTCTGTTTGGTATTATAAAACATCACAAACCTGTTTATTTATTTGAAAAATTAGTCTGGTCCTCTAGATTTCGCCTCAATCTTCTAGCAGTCCATAGCCATAAATTGGTAGCTTTTGAGGGAAGTTTTAAATACGCCGCAACAAAAATTTGGAATGATTTACCTGCGCCAATGCGAAATCTTTCCTCGGTCGTCACATTTCGTAAACACATAAAAGAAACTACTTTATCGCGGCAAATTGATGGCAATACCATATTTCATTTTTAATTTCCCCCAAATTTTGTTTTATTTGTTCTGTTGACTCATAGTCATAGTATTTTTCATTCCGTATCAAAATTTGTAGCCGTTTTGTTTACTTTTTATTCTCTTGTCTGTATTCTCCAAAATTAATAAAAAATATGTTAGAAAAATAATAATATTATAATTATGTATTGCAAATTGTAAAAATTAATGTAATTAATATGATAATAATTAAGTCACCTAACCCACGTCTTCATGGTACCAGCTGAAAATCAGCGCTGTAGCACCCGGCTAGCAGCATAAAGCTGAGCTGGCCACCTTTGCGACAATTTTTATTTTTAATTTGCTAAGAATTGCTAATGATTTATTTGTTGTTATGTATTTTGTCGAATAAAGATTTTCTTTCTTTATCTACACGACTAATGACAAAATGGGGAAATTCTACAATTATAAATAAGGTGTTCCTTGCTCAAAAACAATGTATAAGAGCAATTTGCGATGTACCACCGATAACTTCCTGCAAACCCCTTTTTATTAAGCTCAAGATATTAACTGTTCCGTCCACCTATATATTTGAATGTTGCATGTTTGTCAAGGCACATCCAGACTTATTCCAAAGAAAAGATGAGGTCTACAGGCACGCAAAAAGACACGCAGAAAAATTAGTATTGCCTGTACAAAGGACTCATTTATACAGCAGAAATTGCTACTCAATGACTATAACAATTTATAATAAGCTACCTACCTCGTTCATAGCACTGAATATCAAACAATTTAAAATGAGATTGCTGAAGTGGCTAGTCGAAAAGTGTTTTTATTCAATTCAAAAATATTTAAATTGTAAAATCGACACGTACACTGTAACTTTATGGAGTGTGTAAATAAAAAAATATGAGCTGTAGATCTCAATGAACACTTATAACGAAAGTTGGTTTCAACGAGATACAGCACATTTTCATAAACAGCAAACATAACTTTGCCATTCATACAAACACTAAGAATAACAAAGTTATTTTTGCAGGCGAAAAATGATAGTGGTATTAGATCGGTACGATTTTTGAACCTTCGCCGTTCGCAAACGAGCTGGAGTGCTATTTTTGAACGCGTGCCACTCGTCTTCGAATGATTTTTGTATGAAAAAATCGTTCGAAGGCGAGTGGCACGCGTTCAAAAATAGTACCCCAGTAGTGCTATTTTTGAACGCGTGACTCACTAAACGAGTGATTGACACGAGTGTATCCAAAAGGCCGCATTTTTGAATCGTTAGTTGACGAGTGATTGCAACGAGCGGTTGAGACCGCTCGTTTCGGCAGGCGACGAACGCTTTTATCAAGCTTTTATGTCAAAGTCACTTCCTGTCATTTGAAGTTCATGTCATGATTTTACGTTCCGCTTGACGCTACACTTCTTAAACATTTTAAAAATCCTTAATAACCTTAAAAAAGTTTATAAAAAATTCTGCGTGAAATAAGAAGGAATGAAATATTTTTCGTTGAAGGTTGGCAGCACTACAGTTCAAGCGATGGTTTCAAAAATAAGGCAAAATGGCATTTCGTGACTTGAAAGACGAGTGTGACTTGTAGTCGTGCACGACTTCCGTTTTAGTGAGTCACGCGTTCAAAAATAGCACTCCAGTTTTTCCATACAAAAACCGTTAAAAGACGAGTAGTCAGTAGTCACACGTTCAAAAGTAGCACCCTAGCGGGCCCCTATTTTTGAACGTGTGACTCAGTAAACGAGTGATTGACGTGAGTGTTTCCTTCCAATAATCCATTTTCGCTCGTTGCCGCAGGCGACTAAACGCCTATATGACAAAGTCACTGGAGTGCTATTTTTGAACGCGTGACACTAAAGCGCAAGTCGTGCACGACTACAAGTCACACTCGTCTTCCAAATTACGAGATACCAATTTGCCATATTTTTGAAACCATCGCTTGAACTGTAGTGCTGCCAACCTTCAACGAAAAATATTTCATTTCTTCTTATTTCACGCAGAATTTTTTTTTAATTTTTAACGTTATTAAGGAATTTTAAAATGTTTAAGAAGTGTAGCGTCAAACGGAACGTAAAATGATGATAGATGAACTTCAAATGACAGGAAGTGACTTTGACATAAAAGCGTTCGTCGCCTGCGGAAACGAGCGGTCTCAACCGCTCGTTGCAATCACTCGTCAACGCATGATTCAAAAATGCGGCCTTTTAGAAACACTCGCGTCAATCACTCGTTTAGTGAGTCACGCGTTCAAAAATAGCACTCCTGGAGTTGAACAAACACTCGTCTTCGAATGATTTTTATATAGAAAATTCGTTAGAAGACGAGTGTCCAGCGGGCCGCGTTCAAAAATAGTACCCCTTTTACTTTCCGTTTGACGCTACACTTCATAAACATTTTAAAAATCAATAAAGAAGATTTTTACTGAAGGTTGGCTGCCTTACAGACCAAACGATCGTTTCAAAATAGCATTTCGTGACTTCGAAGACGAGTGTGACTTGTAGACGGTAGACTTGTACGACTAGCGTTTTGGTGACGCGCCATTTCAAATATAGTACTCCAGGGTTACTATTTTTGAACGTGTGACCACTCGTCTCGAACGATTTTTGTATGGAAAAACCACTCGCTTCCGAACGGCGAAGATTTATAAATCGTACCCCAGGCAGTTTACTCGGTAGATATCTTAGGTAGATATTCAGCTATATAGTCTTTTTGCTTTTCAGCTATTTTTATTTTTTGGCCATGTGATCATGAAAGGTATCTTCGCCGTTCGCCGTGTCTTCTTTCGCTCTTTACTTTGTCTATGGAAAAAAATATTACTGACAGTTGTAGGCACAACACTAACTCTATAATTGTCTATAGTTAAAATGGCAGGTGATGAAAGTGACAGGTTTGTAAATAATAGTCTAATCTATTTTTTTACATAAATATGGATTTTAAAGTTGTTGTTGAAAAGCTTTGATTCATTCTTGAGACAAACATTACCAAATGTCTCGTACAACATCTGAATACATATCTGTATTAAAAGTTGCTTTGTTTTGCAGTGAACTCAAGCCATCAAGTGTCGCAATCATCAGAGAAGTGTATGACAGTGAAAATGCTCACATCAAATTTGAAATGGAATTGGAAAGAGCACTTGAGGCCGGCGTGAGCGTGATAGTGATAGAACCAGAACCCCTGGGTGAAGAAACAGCTCGTTGGATTTATGTTGGAAACCTCTTACATAAAGTGTCTGTTTATAGTGGTCTCTGCAGCATTGCTTCAGGTATACATTGTGCTTTCGTTCAAAACAATAGAAGCCAAATTTCAATAACGATTGTGGTTATGTGTTATGGATAAGATAAATTATATTTGCATTGAAATGAATAAATTTTTGAAATCCATCCAAGAAGTATACAGGTGTTTCAGGTAATAGGGTACCACAGATCTGTATATTTAGTGAAAATATAAACTATGCAGTTAGACAGTAAACTGTTCAAAGTAACGATGACCAAACTGTTTTTATAAATCAGATTGTCAGTTGACTTCATTTTTTTTCGAAAATGTTCAATCAAGGCATAAAAAATGATTCAAAAGGAATTACGACCTAATATAGCCCTTCTACTAATTAAAAAAAAAAGAGCATGACTTCTAGTCATATATATCTTGTGTTTGGAGAGACATATCATAAACATCTTGCGCAGTGCTGATGTCCCACGCCATTTTAAATAGCCATTAAGTATTTTTGGACCAACAACTTATTTCAACCTGGAATCTGCTAAAAACAAATATTTTTCATCATACCTAACAAGTTTGATTTCTGGGCTAGGTATAGCCATTTTTGAATATCTATATATGCATTATTGTTTTCTCTAAAATAGGTGTTTTTTCTGTCCCTGTAACAATATTTCTCCATCCATACTTTACTTACTATTATTATAAATGTAACAGTAACTCTATCTGTTACCTCTCTATGCTTTAAGCACTTTAAATTTGGTATGAAAATAGTCAAGGCAGGGGGAAAGACATTGGGTAGCTTTTTATCCAACTTCAAAAAAGGAGGTATGTTTGTTATGCAATTCCTCAGTTATGGATTGATTTTAGTGCATTGACTAGTAGACTATTGCAAAATAAAAAAAATTCTATAAAATAGTGAATTGGAAACTATGGATTTAATAATAAATATGAGTTTAGTTGTAGTGTTTATGTAAAATACCTATATTGAATACTAGCTGTGCCCGCTACTTTGAGTGCATTGAATAGTAGGTTTGGGTAGCATTGTTTCGAATTAAAAAGTAGCCTGTGTCCTTTCTCAGGCTCTAGACTTATACTATGTCATCATCAACACCAAATTTCATTTAAATCAATTTAGTAGTTTTGGCATGAAAACGAGACAGACAGACAGTTATTTTCGCATTTATAATATAAGTATGGGCTATTACTTCTTAATATTTGCACTGACTGCTTGAATAATTATTAACATAACTAATAAATAACCCTTGTGTTTCAGGACTTGCATGGAGTTCATTAGCATGTGCTCCATTTGGGGTAGTATCTGTCCTGTGCGCCGGCTGTTACACATTATCTTGGCAATGGGACCCATGCTGCAAGTATCAAGAAGAAAAGAACCGCCGACACCTCTCCAGGCTGCCATTGTTGAGTGATCTCACATCAGCAACACCTGTTGTACTTGTACATACTGACAATAGAAGAAAAATCATTTTACATAACACAGTGTCTATAGCTGCTGCTGCTATCTGTCTATGGAGACTATATAATACATTTAAATAGGAATCTTTGCATAGCTTAAAATTAGCATTGTGCTTTATATGCTAATAAAAAATCAGATTAAGTTTGCAGCTTTTCTGATAGAATTAATTCATTGTGTTGTTTCTGTAAGTAACTAAACTGCTGTAATTAGGTTGTAGGAAGCTGTATATGTGAAAATATAATTAAACTATGTAGAATTAGATGAACAAGCCTGTACAAAGAATATTTCTTTATAATATAAAATAATATTTTTTTAGTTATGGACTAGTAGGTTGTTAAAAAGTTCTGTTGAAAATAAATATGCTAACAGTGAAAATGTCTGTCATCCATCACTGTTATATGCAATAAAATATTTTAAACAATGACATGGTTTCATTCATTCATTACTTGTAAGTTTGATTCAGACTAACTAAGCTCCCCGCCAGGAGAAGCTACAAATCATCAATAAATTTCTACTGAGTTCGAGTTACCTAGCGACAGTATGATGAGTTAACCAAATACAATTGACTTAAATTCTAATACGAAACTAAAGACCAATTCTAATTAGTCGGGTTATATTTTAACGATACAAAACGCTGTCGCTCAATACTTTTTGGTACAGGAACGAGTCCGACTCCGTGAATGTAAACATTTGGCGCATTTCTGAGATATAATAAAGTTTATATAGCAGTTTTTGCTAAAATTTGATTTTTTTTATCTTTTGAGTCTTACTGATATATAATAAAGTTTCTGTAACAGTTTTTGCTATAATTTTTTTTTTATTAGCTATTGAGTCTCAATGCAGGGCAAATGATTTTTTACGTTGTCAAATAATTACTTCACCTGCAAACTCCCCCCATTCTTTATGGAAAAATAATTCTAACCATCTCTTCTTTGGTTTATTTTTTTACACAAAACACAACAATATTATTTTTTATTTCATCCAAATGTTGCGAACCCCTGAACATTTTTTTACATAATATATCGCTTCTTATGATGGGGACTTTAGCACAGAATTAATAATAGTACTATGACTTTAGTAAAGGTTTATTATAATAATGTCGGATTCGTATACTAGTTTGGCACCATACCATATAAAATATATAATTTTATTGTTTTGACACAATCGTCATTCTCCTTTTTCTGTTTCTGATACCAGCCCCCGTAGCATGGCTCCCGCGACGCCGTTTATTATCGCGCGATAAACTATCTACTTCTCGCTCTTAAGTATTCCGAAAAACAAGATGGCGATAGTCGATAAACGTTGTCGCGTGTGCCATGCTACGGGGGGTGTTTTAGAGAAAGTCTATGGGGTCTGCTGCCATTGTGGAAGTACCTAATAGTGAGGCCAAAGGGACTAAGCAATTTGCTTTTTAAATAAAAGAATTGGCCAAGTGCGAGTCCGTAGAAGCAAGCTTAGATTAGCCAAAAAACACCTCTAATTTTTCGCCAGCAAGAGGGTAGATTGCTTTGTTTTAAGGGTTCCATAGTAAAAAGGAACCCTTATAGTTTCGCCATGTCTGTCTGTCTGTATGTCCATCCGCGGTTTCACTCAGAGAGTATAAGTACTAGAAAGATGTGATTTGGAAAAGGTATGTATATTAATTATATTAACCATGCCAAAATGGTGGTAGATAAAAATCATGAAAAGATTTTTTTTGGTATTTCCTATACATGTGGGAGTTTTTTTCTTTTTCTAATAACCCATTATTGTGTGTTTGAGAGCACCATTTTTCGATTTAGGGATCCGTTTCTGAAAAATTTGCAAATTTTTGTTAGAAGTGAGTGGCTAATCTATGCTTGCTTTTACGGAACCCTTCATGGGCGAGCTCAACTCGCACTTGGCCAATTTTTTTCATAGTATTTGTATGAATGACGGTTATTTTTGCGGTTTATGAAAATGTGCAATATCTCCCACGTGGAAGCATGTGTGTGTAGATATGTCTTATTTAAGATCATTTGTTCTAATATTTTGGGTGAATAAATGACTGATATGATAACTGATATATTTTTGGTGAATAAATGACTGATCACTGATAAAAAAACAACACCGACTGCTGTTTTTGACAGTTTATGTCCGCAACATAGATTTTTTGCTGACGTTAGCTTTCCTAAAGCACTCCGGCCGGGATAAAATACGAATCTAACGACGCCTCCACCACCTCACATTATAAAATTGGTCAAGCTGTTTAGGCACAGGATGCAACATTGTAACTGACATACTTACATATATCCGTTCAAGCAAGTCAACAATTTATGCACAAGATTTAAAGGGAACAGACATACTTACATAAATCCGTTCAAGCAAGTCAACATTTTATGCACAAGATTTGAAGGGAAACTATAAGGGAGTTTCAATAAACTGAGTTATGAACTACTAACAAGTCCGACTTTTGATACATTCTATAAAATGAAACTCAATCCAGTAATTCATACTCATGCTATTTTTACTTTTGGTAATTATAAGTTATTAAAATAACAAATCCCAATACACAAAATATTGAATGTATTAATAGTACTAATAATTACGCGAAAATACTTAAACAAACGTTTTAACTCAAGCATTTTAGTCGGTATCGCCGACTAATCGATCACTGATCCAATATAGTCCGTTCCCGACGTCCTTCACACTCACCCTGAAGATGGCCTTCTATACAGAAACCGTTTGTTTTAGTATACAACGTCTTAATAAGAAAGCGCAAAACCTGAAATTAGTTTATTCAGAATCGAGAGTAGATTCGACTTCACAAATAAAAAAAAACTATCACTTGACTCTATAATGCGGCGGCACGCGAAGCGGCAGCGTCGCGGTCGATCGCGAGTAATTACCATAGATTTTTTAATTTGCAACAAACGCAAGAAAACAAAAAATATTTAATATCTTCGTAAATAATCCGCGACAGTTAAATTTAACAATTTCAGTACATGATTCTTTTATAATAAAAATAAATTGGGGTGTCTGAGGTTTTCCGCTATTTCATTAACACCTTGTATAAGTAGTGCATTTACGATAAATTATTATACATCACCTTAACTTTTAAATTAAGCCAATTTAATATTAAATACTCTTTATTAACACAACCTGGCAAATTACGTATAACTTAATAATAATAAACCCATACCATACAAACATCCATCCACAGTTAAAAGTAACCTAATCACCACTCTTTTTTATTTGCTCTCTTTGTCATGGCATAAAAATATAAAGATGGCACTGCGTGCCTCAAGAATATGGCGAATCTGGGCAGCAATTGGCTAAGAACATATTCCTTCTTTTTATCTACAATCGCGTCCAAAAACTTCTCTGCAGCATAATCCGCACTAAAGCCAGCTGCAGTGCTTTTATCCATTACTGAAAAAAATAGGTTATAACAAATTAAACTTGTTAATTTACATACGACATTGAATGCAGGAGAATATCATTACGAGTAAGTGTAAAAAAACTCTAAATATTTATGAGGAATGAAATCGGTCATGTGCTAGTTAGCGTTTCGAGTTAGAAATAACTTGGAACTTGTGAATAGGAAGAGACTTGAAATTGACACAGAATGTGTCAATGCCAAGTCTCTTCCTATTAAGGTAATAGATACAGCCCCGTGATAGATGGACAGACAGGGAAGGCTTAATAATAGGGCCCTGGATGAAGTTAATGGGCCCTATTACAGAGACTTTGACGTCCGTTCATCTGTCTGTCACCAACCTGTATCTCATGAACCGAGTTAGCTAGACAGATGAAATTTTGGTTTATTCCACTTTGATCACCTCGGAATTTGAGCACCTAGGTCACGTGACCTGGGTGATCAAATGCGACTTTTTTAGTGTACTTTGTTCACCTCGGATCATATCACCTAGGTGATCAACGGCGACTCTTTTTTCTCACGGCAGTGGAATTTGATCACCTACATAAAAGTAACTAAGATTTTTATCAATGTTCAATATATATATTTTTTAATTTGTTATTTATAATTTAAGAAGCAAGGAGAATTCCATAATTTATTTAAAAATGCGTGAAATAATCACGTCAATATCACACTTAAATTTTCTTAATTCAAAAGCAGATTTGGTTATATATTTCTATTACGAACTGTGTGCCAAAATATGATAATTTTATTTTTTGTTACCAAAAACTATAAACGCTTGTACCTATCAATAGTATCTGTGATTTTTATTAACTCTTGTTTTATTATTTATACGGCTTTTATTTGAAAATACAAAATATCCTTGGCATTTTGTGTAGGTGATCAAATTCCACTAACGTGGGAAAGAAGAGTCGCCTTTGATCACTTAGGTGATAAGATTCCGAGGTGAACGAAGTACACTAAAAAAGTCGCATTTGATCACCCAGGTGATATCACCTAGGTGATCAAAGTGGAATAAACCGAAATTTTCACAGATGATGTGTCTCTGTTGCCTGTATAACAACAAATACTAAAAACAGAATAAAATACATACTTAAAGGCTCTTACAACAAACGCAACTTCTTTGCCTTTTCTTGCTCGATAGATCTTACTCAACTAGATGAGCCCACCCATAAACATCAAGTTTTAAAAATCTGCTAGGTGCGTTTTAAAAATCTATACAAAATTAATTTCTCAAGGCTCGACATTCTAATGTTGCATAGACAATGGTACGGCTTCGTGCTCGAGTTCGACTAGCACCTGGCAGATTTTTAAGATCCCTTGTTAAGAAAGTTCTATTAGTCTAAGATTATAGGTCGAATCTTAGACTCTCTTCGAGACAGTTCTTAGTCAAAGAAGTCTAGAACACCTTCAGGATCATCTAAGATCTTCTGATATACAACGTGTTAATTAAAAAACGCAGAACCTGAAATTAGTTTGTTCAGAATCGAGAGTAGAGTCGATTCCACAAATAAAAAATATGGGTAAAATTGTAACCAAAAAAAAATTGTTTAATTACGCCGCGTTTGATCATTACTTAACTATCATGCGGCGGCACGATCGATTGCGCGTAATTACTATGACGTTTTAATTTGCAACAAAACAAAAATAAACTTATATCTTCGGAAAAATCCGCGAAAATCAAATTATATATTTCTTTCATAATAAATATAAGTTGGGGTGTCTGAGGATGTGCGCTTAATAGACACGTATAGATAAATCTTTTGTGTACATACCTCCATGGGCGCTCCCAGAACCTGTCAAAGCGTTAATTGAAATAGCTGTTTTGATATATCCTGGGCTTATGACACACACTTCAATGTTATGTTGTTTCATTTCTGCACGAAGGGCGTCGCTGAATGCTTGCAGTGCGTGTTTAGTAGCCGCATACGCTGAGCGATCTGGTATTGCTATCAATCCCTGCACTGAACTTATAAAAACTATA
Organism: Rhodophaea formosa; assembly: GCA_963082605.1. NCBI lineage: Eukaryota > Metazoa > Arthropoda > Insecta > Lepidoptera > Pyralidae > Rhodophaea > Rhodophaea formosa. The sequence continues at coordinate 12,299,104 of OY720209.1, forward strand.
TGGCCACTCTTTCTTTCAATCATTTTTGGAAGGGCAGCTGAAATGTAAAGATATTGATTTAAAATGTATTTCATGCTAAAATATACTTTCATTTCTATACGTCTTTATGGTTTGCTGCAGTTGGAGCACAGCACTTGTAGTTTGTAATGTCAAGTCAATAAGATTCTGGAATAGTTACTATAAAAGTCATCTCACTAATAACCTACTTATTTCTTCAAGTCTATATGAAACTCACCACAAACATTTATGCCAAATGATCAAAGATTTTTTATGTTTGTTATAAGTAGATAGCTATCGTAAAACTTAAAACCCTAAAGTTTATCATCAAAAGTTTAAAAACTATTCAAAAAGAAACAAATTAATGACCTACACCATGACCTTGAGGTCAGACTGGTTTGGGCAACTTTTCGCTTCGTAACCATTTAATTTTTCATTTTAGTAGCATTTGGACAATTTTTTTGCTATTTTATAAGTTACGAAAAGAAGTCCGAACGAGATTGATCCAAAATATTTTTATTTTAAGTTTTTTTTTTTAGTATTTTGTCAAAGCAAAATCTTATTGATATCTTTACTATCCTATCCTATCCTAAACGTAACTCATCTCATCTTATTCGTAGATCTCATATTATAAATTCAAAAGTGAGTTTGTTTGTTTGTTTATTTGTTTGTTTATTTATTACGCTTTCACAACGTATCTACTGAACCGATCATCATGAAATTTTGCATACACATCTGATAAGGGTACCAAGAAGGACAAAGGCTATATATAAAGGATTACAGCTAGTTAGCTATAATTATTACTTACTAGATGTTACCCGCGGCTCCACCCGCGCGATATATAGTCTATGTCCTTCTCAGTACCCTAACCAATATATATGCAAAATTTCATGATGATCGGTTCATTGTATACGGCGTGAAAGCGTAACACACAAACAAACTCACTTTTCCATTTATAATATTAGTTAGGACAGGATTAGGATTTTTACTACATTTACAAGACTAGTCTGTCCGTTCAAATGGGTTGCACGCTTTGACAAGGCTACGTCGTCGGCAGCCGACAAAAGAAGTATCGGCGTCCGTCAAAGGCGCTGTCGGAATATTCAAAGACTCGACACGCGCTGTACAGAGGCAGTATACGTTGAGGCGTCGCGTCGCACGGTACGACTGTTTTTTGCCCAGCGAACAAAATACACGATTCAAATGAAAACGTGGTTATATTTTGACAAATAAAAAATATTTTCCAAAATTATTTGCATTATCTTTCCAAAACCTCTGTGTGTATATTACAAACTATTTGCCCGGACAAACTATTCTGGAAAGAATAGCCGTATGCCATATTAAATAAATCACTTAAATCACCATCTTTTTGTATTATACAACAAAGTCCTCCACTTTGTTTTAATTTGTTCACATAATATGTAGTGATAGCATGCTGCATTTTTAGGGTTCCGTAGTAAACAAGGAACCCTTATAGTTTCGCCATGTCTGTCTGTCTGTCTGTCCGCGGTTTTACGCAGAGACTATAAGTACTAGAAAGCTGTAATTTGGTATGGGTATGGTAACGTTAAATAAAGTAACGGTTATATATAGATACGTGAAAAAATTACAGCAGTAGTATATATACTGAAGTTGAAAGGAAAACTATCAGAGCTGAGTACTAAGTACAAAAATAAAAAGTTATAGGCAACCAACTTATAAACTGTAAAATTTCATACTATTTTTATTGTTAGATGTTTTTGGTCGTTAAACTGTAAGGTGCGAGTGTGAATAGTGTGAACTTAAAGTTGTCATTCGCAACTACGGAACCCTACACTGCGCGTGGCCCGACACGCACTTGGCCGGTTTTTTTATGATCTCAAAAAATTGCCTGGATTTTAATGTGGTTCCCACCAATAATTTATAAGCATAATATATGTCCAGACTGCAAGTTTATGATAAAATAACAATCTCTTGAATGGTATATTACAGGAAAGACTACAAATGCATCTCTTTCTTCCAAGTGGTCTTGAAATATATATTGTTGTATGAAATGCTAACAATTACCTTTAGTTAAAGCCACAGTTCCAAAGTAGTTTACTTCCATTATCTGTCTGTACACCTTCATGTCTGAATCAAGCACAGAAGCACGGTGGGATATTCCTCCATTATTTATCAAAATATCAATGTGCCCACATACATTATACACTTTCTTTACAAAGGCTGCCATCTGATCCACATTAGCAAGATCTAATTCAAGCACCACAGGTTCTTCACTTGGTTTAACCTTAATATTGAGAACATATTTTTAAATTAAAAATATTCAAGTTCTTTTTTTACACTTAAAACACTTACTTGTTATTTTTTAAGAATGTTTGTACTTTTACTTGAAGCCCTTAATGAGCCATAAAGTAAAAGCCATCAGATAAGAATTATGGCTAAGAAGATTTGTTTGTTTGTATTATGTGTTCTAGTCATTTACACACAATAGTGACAAACATAGTAGTTTCAGATTTTACAAGCTGCCTAAAGGCATTTCGTCTAGCTGAGTAACGGCCATTAATGATGACAGTCGAGACCAACGGCTTAACATTCTTTCCAAAGCACAGAGGAGCTTGACAAATTTTTATTTCTTGTGTTCCCCGTCCCAGTGGAGATTACATGATGTTGCTTATTAAGTATAAGTGACCATTGAGCTCCCCTCAAGAAAAATACTCTAGGTTCCTTGCATATTATTTCAGTGCCCTGATAAATACAATATTCCCCTGATACAAAAGATGTTTAAAAAATTACTGAAATAAATAGAAATCTTACCAATTTCTTGGACATTAAATCATCCTTAACACGGTTAAGTTCTTTTAGACGTCTTGCTACCAGAACAACTTTACTTCCCTGTTCATAAAAGGCATGTGCCAAAGCTTCTCCAATGCCGGAACTAGCACCCGTGATAACAACAACCTGGAAAAATATATGGATTGTATAAATAAATATGAGAACATCAGCTTCATCATCAGGTTCTTTTAGTCTTCATTGCATGAGCATGACTCTCTCTGTTCTACCAGAGCCATTTATAATTATATAAGCCAAAGCACTCAGAAGATTTGGCCTATAATCTCCACCCTAGCCAGACAGGTTGGAGAGGTCCCTTTGATGCTTATATGCTTTGATTCGCTTCTGTTTCCTAAGTCACCTTGTACAACACCCACTAGAAGATTGGGAGTGGTCCTATTCTACTCTGCTGGAAGCCAAATGGCATCCGGGAACCACACAGCATATGTGGTGGTATGTATGGAAACAAAACATCAATAATAATAATTTGCAATGTTTTTACAACCTGTCCGAAATATCTATGCACATCATGACTGATTGATGTTATAGATCACCATTGTGGATAGAATTTTTTTATTGGGTTTTTATAAGGTGTAATTTGGCTGGTAATTTTTAACACAAATTACAAACTGTTGGGAATTTATGATCACCTACTCAATAAATCAGGTGCATAGATATATATGTTTGTGACTGACATCTACGAGGATACTTTTTCAAAAACAATGTTTAGATTTGTTGGTATAAGAATAATAAATCTTTACCTTGCTTTTTAACGCAGCTCTTCGTCTTTGCCGAGTTATATATGATATCAAACTGTAAATAGTGACCCCTAATGTTATGGGTAATCCAATGTATTTAATATACCATAAAGCAGAGCTTATGCTTGGATTGTACGGATTCATTTTGCAAGATATTTTTTCTAGAAAGAAGATCTTTAAACAAGTTTGCAACAAACACTGTAAATAAGTGGACTGAACGTAGGGATTATATGCTCTTTGGACTGAACTGACTGCGTAAAGCTGTACAAAGTCAAGCAAAGTCATACACACATTGCGCACGGGTGAAAACGATTTACACAAGGGTTAAAGTACAATCGGTAATCACAAAAAGACGATAAACTGAGTCAAGAAACGAGTCAAACAAAAACTTGTCAAAACTACAACCGAGCCCTCCCGAGGCCCTCCAGCCTCAGCCCCTCCCTCCCTCAGCTGTCTGACTGACACACAGTAACCATCAACGTCAAATACGGCAATGTCAATTCGATTTTTAAGGCAAATGGGCAAGGATATTAGACAGAATAAAATTGATTTGAAAATCTTACGCCAGTTTGATTATAATCCAGCTGCCCTTTTTGATAGTGCACTATGCAGTATGCACCTTGTATGCACACACTTTTGAAATTGGCCAAGGGTACTATTTTCGAATGTGTGGTGTGTGTGACCACTGACCACTCGTCTTCCAACGATTTTTGTATGGAAAAACCACAGATGAATTTTTTTTTTGAAAAACCGCTCGTTTGTGAACGACGAAATTTCAAAAACTGTACCCCATTAAGATCCCCATAGTTGATAAGATTTTCTCCAGAATATGGGTATTCTAAAATTGACAACATGGTATACTTAACCGGAAGAAGTACTTTTTATATATGCAATCGAAAGTACCTTTTACGTATATACTTCCATATTTTTTATAATTTCTTAAAACCAGTATTTATTTTTTTAGGAATTTTTGAAAAAAGGCCACAAACGTAGGATTTATAAACAAATATCTGTGCCTTAATTCACTGTCATTGTCAATCTGACGTAAAATAATGACATTGACAGGACTTTGACCGTCTGAGTTGCCAGATTTGGGAAATTTTACCTGGGAGTCTGGAAATTTTTTATAGGCCTTGCCTCTCTCAATGTGAATGATAAATATCGTATCCATTTTCACTGGTTTTTTTTTTAAATGTAAATGCCAGCCAGAATATATGTTTCGATGTAATAATGATTTGAATTTGCTTATTTCTTTTAGCTGTCAACTATGTTCCTGATATTTTTACTTCTTTTTGACGTTCAGAAAATACGAAAGTCGAAAAATCATCTCTTATAAATATATTACAAATATGCTGTTATTGGAACGAGCTCAACGCTGCATATTAAAAATAATACTCAAAAAACCAATATATCCTACTAAGTCAATTTATGAAGATTTTGGCGTTGATTTATGATTAAAACACAAAAAGAAGTTCTCAAATCACCAAACTATGAAAACATGCTTAAACCAGACTTTTCAAGTTACCTCTTCCATCTTTTAACACTAAATTTGCTAGAAAGTTCAGTCCATATCTTCACCCATATATATATATATATATAATAAAGTCAATTTAAAGTGTCTTATTAAAAATTGCACCACTAGAGAATTAAAGGAAAAGATTACAATCTGGCTCAATACATTAGTCTACACTGACATTGAATTAATTCTTAAAGGGGTCCAATATTTACTACACTCCTAGTTTGCCATGAAATGTTAGACATACATTCACTCATCACACACCGAAACATACACACACACACACACTTATATCACAAACACTCTCCATACCACCAGCAACTTTGTTTTTGCAATAGTTTTTAGATTTTTTTTCTTTGTATTTAACAATAATTGAATTCAGGTCATAAACTAGTTGCCTACAATACAGGCACTGCCTAGTGTAGGAACTAGAGGTACCTACATGATTTATTTTCATTCATTTTGCTCCCTCTACCAAATGTTTTGTGTTTTATAGATTTATGTGTACTATGTGTGGAGATAAATAAATATTATTATTATGTTCTCTCTAGGTTCATCCTTCACGGGACGTATCCCGGACCTTTGAGGCTTGCATGGGGACATAGGTCCAACACGTAGAGGCCTTGTGAGAGTTTTTGCTATAATTTGTGATGGGGCGCCACCAGGGCATGACAGTAAGTCACACTATAAAATGTTCTCACTGACAATTCCCAGTAAGTGCAGGACTATGGAGGTATAATGGAAAAAACTACATTGGGACTATTGGGATGATATGCTAGTGGATTGGAAAATGGGCTATGGAAGGGCTATGGCACCTGCCTGACCAATGTTTAAAAACACGGAAAAATAGGCAGGTGGTGACTCGCCAACTCAGTCAATGGGCCCCCGAAAATGGCTGCACGACGCAAAATGTGCAGCAAGAAGGGCAACACTAGGTGAGCGGCTTGAGGTGTCACTGGACTTTAAACAACCATAATAAATAAATAAATAAATATATACGGACAAATCACACAGATTGAGCTAGCCCCAAAGTAAGTTCTTATGAAAGACTTGTGTTATGGGATACTAACTCAACGATACTATATTTTATAACAAATACATATATAGATAAACATCCAAGACCCAGGTCAATCTGAAAAAGATCGTTTTCCATCTTGACCTGACCGGGGATCGAACCCGGGACCATCCGTGTCGCAGGCAAGCGTGATGACCGCTGCGCCACGGAGCTCGTCGTAATTTGCTCCCTTAGGGTCCCATCAGGTACGCCCACTCGCCACTTACGTTTCACATCCACCCTTCGAGCATAAAGCTCTCGCGACTCCACTCTGGCCGGCCGGTGAAGGCAAGCCAGAGGTAGGAGTTCCTGTTACCTCTTCAACATAACATTGACTTGACTTCTGGACACCGATATCTCTTCGCGGGTTTCTCAAGACACTGGACTCCGAAATCTTCATCTTTTGACAGAGCATGGACACACAGGCAAGACGTTGATTTTTACCAAGATGCAGACGTGAATGAAAAGTGATTCAATAAACAGGTAAAATATTAGGAATATAGTTAACAGGTAAAAGAAAAAAGCGAAACCAAATCATTATTGCATCGAAATACATTCTGGCCGGCATAAACATTGAAAAAAAAACAGTTAAAACGGATACAATGTTTATCATTCACATTGGGAGAGGCCTTTAGAAAATTTCCGGACTCCCGGGTAAAATTTCCCAAATCTGGCAACTCAGACGGTCAAAGTCCTGTCAATGTCATTATTTTACGTCAGATTGACAATGAAAGGAAATAAGGCACAGATATTTGTTTACAAGTCCTACCTTTGTGCCCTATTTTCAAAAAATTCATAAAAAAATAAATTCTGGTTTAGAAAAATTATTAAAAATATGGTAGTATTTATACAAGGTACTTTCGATTGCATATATAAAAAGTACCACTTCCGGTAAAGTACATGTTGTCAATTTGTTCGGGCTAGCTTAAGATTTACGGACAAAAATCAACTAGGGAGCGTTGGCATGTCGTGTGTGGCGAGATAGGGGCCAATTTTGCCGCAGTACACGTGCGTGTGTGGTGGCGACAGGACGGTTTCTTAACTATTTTCATTATTTCGAGCACAGTTCTGTGATTTCGAGTGCAGAAAATGTCTCGCATGTACGTCAGTTTGACAATGATAGGGAATAAGCCACAGATATTTCGTTTATAAATCCTACGTTTGTGCCCTATTTTCAAAAAATCACAAATAAATAATTTCGTGTTTAAAAAAATTAAAAAATATGGAAGTGTATGTATATACAAGGTTTTTTCGATTGCATATAATATAAAAAGTATATGTTGTCTGACTGACTGTTGTGTTGACTGACACGCACGAGAAAAAAAAAGTCTTATCGGCACTTTGTGAAAAAGAATCGGATAGAGATAAATCATTTGCTAGCCCGCTGCCTCATTGGCTGCCTGACTGCCTGCCAGCCAGACCCGTTTTTGGAATATAAAAGTAGAGCCAGTACAAAGTTTGTGCCAGTTTTAGGGTTGCTTAGATATAATTTTAGGAATACTAAATATTTACCTATATTCTAGCTAACCCATACTATAGGAAAATATAATTAACTAAGAGGTCAAAATAACGTATACTATATACGGGTAAATACACGTCAATAGTATACGTGCATATTTCAGTCTGATTGCTAAACCAAGCAAATGTTAATTTGCAGTAATTTGAAAACAGATTCGGCCCAAAGTTGTCCCCACGCAAGACAGAAAAAGGTATTTTGTTTCTTTTTCTTCTTTTATGTGGTGATATGCAACCTCGATAGTGAATGCTAGTTTTGAACTATGGTTTTATGTTGTGTGTCATTTGTACATTGTGTCAATACTGTCTGAATTTTGTCGAATAAAGCCAAGATATTATTGAAAATGGTTTGAACTATTACAATTTATTCGACAAATAAAATGGATAAATATCTTAAACCAGAACGTTTCGAAGCGGATCCTACAATAAATTCTGATCAATCGTCGCAATGGGTCCATTGGAAACAGACTTTTAACAACTTCCTACAAGCTATAGAAACCAAAGGTACTGAGATTAGTACTGACTGCAGGTACCAATTACTTATCAATCATTTGTCACCGCTTCTTTATACTTACATTAAAGACTCAAATGATTATAACGAAGCAATAAAAAAGCTGGACTCTTTATAAAGCCGTGTAATGAAATTTATTCACGTTACCGGCTATTCCAGCGACAGCAAGAGCCTGGAGAAACAATTGACCAATATATCCAGACACTAAAACTTCTCTCTAAGAACTGTAATTTTAGGACAGTTACTGCAGAACAAAACGAGAATGAATACGTTCGAGACGCCTTCATTGCAGGACTATCGTCGTCATCAATACGCCAAAGATTACTTGAAAACTTCACGCTTACTCTAGATACAGCCTATCAACAAGCTCGATCCCTAGAAATGGCTCAAGTACAAAATAATGACTACACTCGCCAAGCCACTCAAGTAATAAATCATGTCACAGACATTGCTCCATCTACCTCTAACATTGCCTCAGCTGCTTCAAAGAAACCAGCTAGAAATGAAACCTGCTACTTTTGCGGAAATCAGCGACATCCACGAGCAGCTTGCCCAGCGTTTAACACCTTTTGTACCAGATGTGGAAAAAAGGGTCACTTTTCTAAAGTATGTCACAGCAAACCGTCTGATCGAGTAGCTGCAAGTGAGACGTTAGGAGAGTACAATAACGTTCATGCTATGTCTATGGTATCCCACACCTTTTCTTGTATATTGTCAGCAGCGGATCTGAAGAGAGCTATTGTACCTGTGCTATTAAATGATACTATTACTGCTAGAGCGCTAGTCGACACTGGCAGCACTGCAAGTTTCATAGACCGACGACTTGTAGATATATGCAAACTAAAGATTTCTCCATGCAAACAAAAAATAACGATGGCAACTTCCCATTTGTCTACAAGAGTAGATGGATTATGTTCTTGCAAATTAACGCTACAGAAGCAAAACTCCATAAACGCTTCTTTTATGATAATGGACGGACTGTGTGCTGACATTATACTCGGACACGATATTCTACAGAATCATAAAGCACTGGAAATGCGATTTGGAGGACCTAAGCCAGCACTCAAACTATGCGCTTTGTCGGCTGCAAATATAGAACCAGTAAGCCTATTTACAAATTTACTACCTTTTAACAAACCAATAGCGATTAAGTCCAGACGACACTCCGAGATGGATTCAAAATTCATAGAAGACGAGATTAAGAAACTCCGAGACGACAATATCATCGAGCCGAGTCGATCGCCTTGGCGAGCACAAGTTTTGGTAACATCTAACGAAAACCATAAGAAAAGAATGGTGATTGACTACTCACAGACAATAAATAAATTCACAGAGCTAGACGCCTACCCTTTGCCATCAATGGACGAACTTATTACTAAGGTAGCCAAACATAAAGTTTTCAGCAAAATTGATTTACGAAGCGCTTATCATCAGATACCAATTTTAGACAGCGAAAAATCATACACCGCCTTTGAAGCATGCGGTAATCTGTATCAATTCCGACGTATACCATTCGGTGTCACCAATGGAGTGGCAGCTTTTCAACGAGCAATCAACACTATCATTCAAAAGGAACGATTACAAGGCGTTTATGCCTATTTAGATGACATTACGGTTTGCGGCTATAATCAAGATGATCATAATCAAAAATTGCGGGCATTTCAAGAAGTAGCCAGTCGATATAATTTAACGCTGAATTTACAGAAGAGCGAATTTTTAAAGACTGAAATAAATCTTTTGGGCTATAATATTAGCAACAATGTCATCAAACCCGATCCTGAAAGGCTTCGTCCTTTATTAAATATGTCAGTTCCTAATGACCGAGCTTCGCTTCGAAGAACTATTGGTGTTTTTGCACATTATTCAAAATGGATTCCGAAGTTCTCAGATAAAATAAAATTACTAGCAAAAACGGAAACATTTCCATTACCTTCTGAAGCTATTCAAGCATTTCAATCGCTTAAATCTGAGATAGCAAAGTCAGCAATCAATGTTATCGATCCAAAATTACAACTTGCAATTGAAACCGATGCATCTGATCACGCCATTGCTGCAGCTCTCACCCAAGACGGGCGACCTGTTGCGTTCTTTTCTAGAACTCTTAACACCCATGAACGCAATCACCCAGCAATAGAAAAAGAAGCTGCTGCAATAGTAGAAAGCATAAAAAAGTGGCGCCAATTTCTCATAGGAAAAACATTTCGACTGATAACCGATCAGAAATCAGTATCTTTTATGTTTGATCAGAAACACGGTTCAAAGATAAAGAATGATAAAATTCAGCGTTGGCGTCTAGAACTTTCCAATTACAATTTTGAAATCTCTTATCGTCCAGGCAAAGACAACGTCGTAGCAGACGCTCTATCAAGAGCAAACATAACAACAGCATCAACACAGCTACTAAACGATAAACTTTTGGAACTGCATAAAAATTTATGCCATCCTGGTATAACTCGAATGGTTCACTGGATAAGAGCTAAAAATTTGCCATACTCTGTCGAGGACGTCAGACGAATAACTTCTTCGTGCACCGCTTGCGCTGAAATAAAACCAAGGTTTTTAAGAACCAAGGGCACGTTGATCAAAGCAACTACGCCATTCGAAAGGATTTCAATTGACTTCAAGGGTCCTTTACCAAGTGAAACTAATAAGCGGTATATCCTAACTGTTGTCGACGAGTTTTCCAGATTTCCTTTCGCCTTTCCGTGCTCTGATCTAAGTTCAGAAACCGTTAAAAAGAAGCTATCGGAATTATTTGCTATATTCGGTATACCATCTTATGTGCATTCAGATAGAGGAACAGCATTTGTATCAGCTGAACTCAAAAACTTTTTACACGGAATAGGCGTAGCCACTAGCTATACCACGCCCTATAATCCTCAAGGAAATGGTCAGACCGAGCGATATAATGGTATTATATGGAAAACTATACAACTTACCTTAAAATCATTGAATTTACCAATTACTCGCTGGGAAATGGTACTTGAGCAATCTCTTCATGCTATAAGGTCCTTATTGTGAACGGCAACTGGATGTACACCACACGAGCGTATGTTCAGTCATCCTCGTAGATCATCTAATGGGCAATCGATGCCAACTTGGTTGACAGTAGCAGATAAAGCACTGTATAGAAATCATCTCAGGAGGAGCAAGTACGATCCTCTCGTAGAAGAAGTAGATCTATTGGAAGCCAATAACCTCCATTCTCACATAAGACTCCAGAATGGCAGAGAGTTAGTAGTCTCCAATAGGCATCTGGCCCCGACGGGGAACGTTCCTTCGGATACAGAAGAATCTGAATCTTCTAACTGGAACTCAGCTGAGTCTAATGATGAAGTATCAGATGAGCCAGCCAGTACTGCACAAGAGCCCCTTCGTGCATACACTGCGGAACCGCTACAACTACCTCGTCGTTCTGGAAGAGAACGCCGACCTCCAGCTTATTTACAAGATTACGAGGTTTCTTCTTAACCACGGGAGAATGTAGTGATATGCAACCTCTGTAGTGAATGCTAGTTTTGAACTATGGTTTTATGTTGTGTGTCATTTGTACATTGTGTCAATACTGTCTGAATTTTGTCGAATAAAGCCAAGATATTATTGAAAATGGTTTGAACTATTACATTTTATATTATGGTTTCCACGGAAATTTCAGTGTTTCTGTTAGTATCTAGTTTAATCAGGTGCCATGCTAAGTATCGGTGTCTTCGTTAAAGTTACCAAACTACATTAATTTCATATTATAAAGGCCACTCAAATCAATCAAAAATGCAGTCTTCAAGGCAAACTGCACCCCTTGACTCCCACAAGAAACCATGGTACTTTATGATGAGCCATAGTCTGCAAGTTTCGGTTATGAATGTTTGTCGACTTTATGCACCAAATAAATATATTTCTTTCTCTTTCTTTCTTTAAATAATATTTCAGTTACGTGAAACAAGATTTGGTGAGCATTGATCCATCATCATCATCATCAGCCTATACTCGTCCACTGTTGGACATAGGCCATAGCATTGATCCATTTTTAAGAAAAGAAAAAACGTATAAATTATATTACTTGGTGCTCTTTTTTATATAATTTGGTATAATTTTAGAGTATTTCTACTTTCATGGATTTACATAGAGTACATTACCTTATTTCTACCATAGTAAATATTCATGTGTGGAATAAAAATTTATTGATATATGGCAACCCTCAATTACAATTCCTTGATTACCTAAATGTTGGGATTATGTTTGATTTGTCCTGGTTATATAAAATTTGATAGAAATCATAATGTTTCAGTGAGTATTTCGAGATAAAAACTAAAGGGATACAATTTTCGTTTACGCAAATTACTTTTCTGCATTTATCAGTGGGAGTGTCGTTAGATGCGCTGACCTTCGTTTTGATGCACAACGCACAACAAAGCATCAAATTGACGGCTGCCCCATTTTCACAACAATCCATGGAATTGTAAAGTTATTTATTAGTGAATTATCCTATATTACGATATATCAGCAAGAATTATATTAAAACAAATGCTGTGTCAAGTGTAATACATGGGGAAAGTAACATGAAAATGGAAACGGCGACTACGCAAACAACTTCAAACATTGTGTCTTTCTGTACAACAGCAAACACTTTCTTTTCTTTTAGGAGAGTGATAGTGGACGTGGAAAAATAAAATACGATAAATAAGTGAATCGAAAACACCAAGATGAATGAAAGGGATATTCCAAGTGTCCCTGTTACTACATTAGCAGGTGTCGCCAGCTTGACAGACCGTAAGTATTATTTGCTCTCATTTCCTACTTCTTTGTAAAATTCTTATAGAATATGTTTTGGTAGTGGGAATTGTTATTATTTTTGTTGAATTTCATCCCTCGATCAAGATAAGGTAACTTGTTAATTCATGGAATTCGGATTTATTTACTGATGACAAAAATAAGTAAGCAAGTAGTGTATTTTTATGTGATTTTTAAAATTATTGATATGGTGATGTCTATTTAGGTAGGTACAAGATTTTTTTCTCACTTAATGCATCAGAATAAGCTATATCCAGTCTAATTGGGACAGAGGTGATCTTGGCTAAGTATTCTGGTTATTAATCTCTTCATATCAAAAAAGTTTTCAAGCAGTGAAGTTTTCAGGTAGTATTTACATTCTGGGCAAACTCTACCAGAAAAAATATATCAACAATATTAATCTTATTTTTTATTCTTTCTTTTTAATTATCATATGTGCAGGATGACATTCGTATATTTTGACAATAAATCGAAGGTGTGAATGATTTCTTCTCAGCCCTTGACTACAATTATTAATGAATCTATTGTTTCATCATAGACAATGCAGGAATTACTGCTGACCCACTAAGCTCTTGCTGTAGCCAAATTTATTTTAGATTTTCCACATATTGTTTGTAAACATGGGTTGGTGGGCAACACCAAGTGACACCTATTTCACATTATAAAGTTAAGTACTAGTATAAATTGGCAAACTAATCTAATACAAAAGCAAAGCATGAATTTTTCTAAGGATTGGATCTAATATTGATATGCTCATGAACAATTTGTGAAATAGCTAAAGTACACTGTTATATGGACTAATATACATTTGTCATCAAAAGCTCCAGCAAGGCTATCAAAGAACCTACACTTTCTTTGATTGCTACTTGTTAAAACTGTACCATACAACACCAATACTTAGTATCTCATTAAACTGGATGTTGGCAGAATTACTGAAATCTTGGTCAAAGCCACTAATATAAGAGAAGAAAGAAAAATAAATATCTACCTGCATAAACTAACCAATACTCATAAACTATTGAAATGTATGTTTTGCCCAGTTTCTGATACATATTTATTGTATAAATTATTATAAAACAGATATTTTTTTTATAGGTTATGTTTACAAAATACTTAAAAATTTATTGTTAAGACAAATATGAGTTTAATACATTTTGTAAGTAACGGTTCAATGTTTATCATTATTCTTGTGAATTAATTATCTGCATAAAATACTAAAATTAAAGATATTCATATTTCTGTTCAGCAACCTTAACGGTTAACTTTGCCATGCCATCCCTATTTAAAACTGTTTTTAAAAAATTGTGCTATAGTTAATAAAGAGAAATGTGAGTTCTGGGGCATTCCAAGTTGACTAAAAATTTAAATTTACGCTTTTTAATAACTAAATAGCATTGTTTGGAAGCCAAAAGCCTAATACTACATGAATCTGTGTAAATTTAGTGTTAATTTTTTAAACAACAAATAATAGGCCAAAACACAGCACTGCTGTGTCGTAAAAACATCTATGTATATATTTGCATTAATCCTGGAGGCAGGATTTCTAATGTAGTGTAGATATCTGCGACTATTATTATAAAAAACGTGTGTTCATTAAACTACATATTACGGCAAATATGAATTAATTAAATATGGTCGTTTTTTATTTCCTCCCTTCAACTACAGCATGTCTCATTAGTCATGAAAAAAATAAAAGCTGTTTTCATGTCTTCTAAAATAACTATAGTGTTAATACTTTCCAAAAGTTAGAATAAAAATAATTGTGATACATAATTTAAAGAAGTTTATATACATAGTTGAGGTTATATACGCAGTCTATAATAATAGACTGTTTTAAAGTATAACCATAATTAACTTGAGATATATTTTTGAAATCTGTTACCTATGTACTGTATTCCTGTAAAGTATTTATTACTTTACAGGAATAATCAGACTTTCTATTTCTAGACATTTAATTTTGATTAGTGGAAACACTTTTTTATAATTTTTTGAGTTTGTGTGGGTTCCAAATAGTTTTCCATATTCATAAAAAATTATCATTTTTTACTTTATTTCAAGTTATTTACTATTCGTGATCACATATTTATAAAGGGTAGTCAGCTAACGTATTTTATTTATTATTTATTAACAGAGGTGTGGTTTCTGTAGATGATGGTGGTTTTTTCGCTGTCCCACCAGTTACAATGATTCCTTCAATATTTTTTATCATGGACATTATGAGAATTTATGAGACAAAAAATAATGCAACAATTTACAATGAATTTAAAATTATTTCACACATAAACATAGCAAAGTATGTATGTAGTTTTGGTGAAACAAATCCCACCAGTCACTATGGAATGTCCCTTTTATCTATTCCAATTTGCATCTGCAGAGTACCTAGATTGGTGCTAAGCTATTCAAAAGCCTACCCCTAAAATTCCCCCAAAGAATTGCTTTTAGGTTTTCTTTTAGCCGCTAAAATATTTTAAAGTTAAGGTGTTGTCTTACAGAATTAAAAACAACCAGAACTTTTTTTTGCATCATTTACGTACACCTGCTATAAGAAGTTTGATAGTTAATTTTAATTTGATAGTTAACTTTAATTTGGATGCGGTTGAAATAAATTTAATGCTTGTCAAAACAATTTTGTATTAAAGAAACCCTTTACTCGAAGTCATTACTGCATAGTTTACATGCAATGAATAATGTCAAAAGTGGCGCAGAGCCATATGTTAGGTGCATTCATACCTTATTTGCTCAGTATATCCAATTTCTGTGGTCAGATTAGTAGACTAATATCAACATGTGAACGTATACGACCCATGTTGATTATTTGATCCGAAATATATTATATAGACTCGAAAACCTATGACACCCGTATAACAAAGTCGAAAGTAATAATTAGAATCCCACGACGACGAAACTCTTTGCAGCCAGATCGTTGGTTTGGTGTCTTAATTTCTCCGATCCTTTTAAGTCACAAACCAGGCATTATCGTACAAAAATCCTTATTTATATATGCGTTTCTTCTACACGTTCCGGTCACTGGCTGTCTTTTCCACGTCCCGGGGTCAATTCGAAAATCATGCATATATCTCTTTTGACACAGTCCTGGAATCTCAGCATTGGCCCGCCATCTCTCTTTGCGTCTGCGACAGCACCAAGTATTATTTGACGAGGCAGCCGAGATGACTATGTGCTATACGTGGCCCAACCAATGCAGACGTATCTGCTTCATAATGACTAAATTATCATCCAATAGAAAGTCTGTACTCAGCAGGGACTCTTAAAGATAATTTAAAGAAATATGGTGGCTAAGATTTAATCAGTATTATGTATCTGTTTACTTTCAGTGCTCCCTGTGTTACCACTCCCTACACCTTTACCATCGACTTTAAACAACAAATCACAGCTATTCCATCCACGTGTTGCTGAAGAAGCGGCTATACTACTTGCAACTCAAGATGAAAACCTAGTGACGTTATTGTTACAGTCTCTTATGCAAACATCTGTTCAGCACATGTAAGCATTTTCCATCTAACAATTATTATAAATATAATTGCTTAATTATATACTAAATTAGGATTGTAAAACACATTAAACATTTCAGAGACCTCAAGGATGAAAGCATACCAAATGCAGTGAGCCCTGGTCCACAACAAGCCACCCCAGAGTTGTTAAAAGCTATCTTACATGTGAATCCGAATGTATTTGATCAGCAACAGAGGAACCATTGGGGCAACAATCATTTGCACTCTTCCAAATTCAATGGAATGTCGCCTTCCGCATCCTATAATTACTCATCTCATAATACAGTTCACTCTAGCCCGTCATCCCATGGAACAGCAGTACACTCCGCACCCATTCCAAACCAGCAGTTGTTGGCACCTCCATGTCAATCTTCTCCTCATGTCAATATTGGCTCTCCGCCGTCGCAATCCAGACCAGGAATGCAAGTCAACATTACGGCCCAGAATAACGTGTCTCCATTGTGGAATAATGCTAATTCTTCTAATGTGTACACTAGCCCTTTATCAAATACATCTGGTTCTAATTCTCAAAATGGTGTATTTTTCAATAGTCTCGGTCAAGATAACAGAAATTTTGGTACCAACATAAATGAAGAGAAAGATCCCCTGTCTATGTCTCCAAGGAACCAAAGCGATCAACAGAGACTTATAATGCAGTCTCAAGACAAAGCCTTTGAGCAAGGTACGTTTTAAAAATTGTGTTATTTTATCTTTACATTGTCAAAGTAATAATAGATTATTAATATTTTTTTTTGTGGCGAGCAGGCCAGTCCCCCGCCCAGGCCAGCGTGGCGCCGTCGCCGCTGCGGCTGGAGCCGCATGTACCGCAGCCGTCGATGGGCGCTCCTTACGCCACGCCGGCCGCCCAATCCGACAAGCAGGAACCTACCAAAAGCACCAACGTTACTAATAATAGATATCCTGTTGTTAAGATTGGTCGCTTATCGGTAAGTTTACCTTACTTCTTTTACACATTTGTACCTTTATTAAATTTTGATGTACATATTTGTTAACTTTATAATTATTTCCACAATTCAGGAGGGAATTTTAAAAAAACATGACCCATCAAGTGAAGGCAGGTCAAGAAAAAATAGTACACTTGAATCTGATTCAGATGATAATATGCCTTTGAAGGCAAAAAATAGTAATACCACACCAAGTGTAGATAAGGAGAGAGAAGCCATTGATATAGCTAGAGAGAAAAATTGGGAGGCAGTGAAGCGGAAACACGAGGAAGCCAGCAAAAAGGAGGAAGCTGAAGCTGCTATTGGTAATAATTTAAATCTTTCTTCTCGCTTTTTTAGAGTTCCGTAGTAAACTAGGAACCCTTATAGTTTCGCCATGTCTGTCTGTCTGTCTGTCTGTCTGTCCGTCCGCGGTTTTACTCAGAGACTATAAGTACTAGAAAGCTGTAATTTGGTATGAGTGTGTATATTAATCATGGCAAAAAAATCGTAGAATAAAATCTTGAAAAAAATTTTTTTTTTGGGTAGCTCCCATACAAGTAAAGTGGAGGAGTATTTTTTTTTCTCTATTTACCCATCGTGTGGGGTATCGTTAAAAAGGTCTTTGAAAAATATTGTGAGGTTGAGAACACCATTTTTCGATTTAGGGATCCGTTTCCGAAATATTGGGTTTTAAAGTGCAAAATTTTGTTAGAGGTACGTGTCCCCCCCCTCTATCTGCTAAACGGTTATATATGGATACGTGAAAAAAATTACAGCAGTAGTATATATACTGAAGTTGAAAGGAAAACTATCAGAGCTAGGTACTAAGTGCAAACTAAAAAGTTATAGGCAACCAACTTATAAAATGTACTGGAAAATGTAAAATTTCATACAAGCTTCATTGTTAGATGTTTTTGGTCGTTAAACTGTGAGGTGCGAGTGTAAACAGTGTGAACTCAAAGTTATCATTCGCAACTACGGAACCCTACACTGCGCGTGGCCCGACACGCACTTGGCCGGTTTTTTTCCTATTTGGGGTTGGCTGTGTATGTCAACTACCTTCATGACTTCCTGTCCTTAATCAAATTAGTATTTAACCCAGTTCCTACATGTAGGATCTCGCACATTCTTTCAAGTCTTCTTTGATATTGATACATGTTAAAAATTCTTTTTATAGTTCGTCCCAAATTAAGGAAGATCGAGAGGAGGTTGGTGCCTGTTATAGAAATGTTGTCAATAGATGAACTCATGGAGTCAAACACGTATCAACGCTTCAACAAATTGATTGAAACAGTATTTGAAACTATTGACGATGATATTTTAATAACGGATGAAATGGGCAAGTATAGAACTATTTATGTATAATTATAACTATTTATTGAACTAATTATACTTAATAATTCTTTTTTGTTTACAGAAGGAACAGATATTCCAGAAGAATTACTATTGCCACGTTATCAACTACAAGAGTTGTGTTCCGAAGCAGCTAAATTAAAAAACTTAAGTGCTATGGAGGCAATCCCTTCAGATAGACTAGTTCGATTATTAAGTATTTTGGAGAAAAATATTCGGGCTGCAGAAAAAATGTCACTTGTGGGAGACCCAGTAAGTAATATTTTGAATCCTATATAAAAACCTTCAATGAAAGATCTTAATCGAAGAAATACTCCGATGTGATGTATTTCCTAAGTCTAAAATAAGTTAATAACATATGTGTTTTAATAATGTAAATGGATAATTTCAGGAGGACAGTGAAGAGATGCGACAGATATGGATGGAGTCCGCATTAGAAAGAGTGATGTGTGCTTCGGACGCCTGTTTAACCGCCTTGTACATAATGACGTCTGCCAACATGCCCAAGCGCGTGTTCCTAGAGGATGTTATAGATAGAATCATTATGTTCATAAAGTTTCAACTAAATAACACAATTTATTGTGTATATGATCCAGTGTACAGTATACAAACAACTTCTAAAAAGAAAGGTGAGTGAATAACTTCATTTACAAAGCATTTTTAGTGGTAACCAAAAATAAATCTAATATTGCGAGAAAATACGTTGGATTACTAGATTGCATCTAAGGGCATTTCAAAAAAAAAATTTGCAGTGGACGGTCGCAAGCGGCGCGGCGGCGGCGCGAGCACGGCGTCGCGGCGCAGCGGCGGGTCGACGCGTGGCGTGCGCGAGCTGTACACGCACGCGCACGAGAGCGTCACGCTGCTCGCCGAGCTGCTGGCCGCGCACCAACTCACCGACACCACGGTGCTGCACGCCTCCACTGTCGGAGTCTCGCCCTTCTTCGTCGAGAACGTCAGCGAGCTGCAGCTCGCGGCCTTGAAGCTCGTCACCACGGTGAGACTCGATATCAAAACTATCTTTAGGATTTCTGACACATCAATGCGACATCGTAGACATTGCTTACTAATTTTAGTAAATTATTTTTAGTACAAGAGAAGCATTTCGTTATAACGGTGGAATAGAAATCTGAGCACCCAGTATTAAAAATAATAATAGTAACAAAATACCCTCGATGCCTTGACTCAGGCAAATCCTGGAACCTCTATTTTTTGACATTCCCATACAAAAACCTCCAGCCGGTTAGGCAATTTGTACGGCAAGGTCGAATTTTTTTTCGAATTTCCAGCATTAGCCACACAGGAAAAGTTGTTCATATTGACGGGCTAAGTCACCCTTTCTAGGCAATGTCGAGTGTAAATTTACATACGGTATTACTATTATTATTTGGGAGTAATTGTGGTTCCCGGCAGAGTAGAATAGTAGGACCACTCCAAGTCTTCCCGTGGATGTCGCAGAAGGCGACTTAGGAACACAAGTTAAACAAAGCTTATAAACATCAAAGAAACCTCATACCCGCCTGGCCAGCGTGAATTGTGTAGGCCAAAACCTCGGATTGCTCTGGCTAAAATATGGCTGTGGAAGTACAGATAGGGTCATGCTCTGCTGATAACCTTCAATAACCTTTGCCATATACAAGTTGGTAATTTACAGATATTTACAAAATACGAGCAGCATCGACGGTTACTACTGGAGGATATCCTGGCTTCGATAGCACGCATTCCGAGCTCGAAGCACAACCTAAGGTCGTTCCAGCTGAGTTCGGACCAGCACATTCAGATGCTGACGGCGCTCGTGCTTCAGTTGGTTCAGTGTGTGGTCACCCTGCCAGAGACCTTTTGCAAGTCTCAAGATAAAGACAAGGATAAAGAGCATTCAGAGTCTGACAGCAAAAAAGTGAGTCGATTTGTACTGTGTCCAATCTTTTCTGAATTTTCTTTCTGTCTTCTGTTTGGAATTTTGTTAATCATTGATTGCCTTTACTTACATAGTTAAAAAAAACCTGATTTACATCCAGAAAATATGAGTGGTGATTCGTAGACCTGTTGGTATCTAGGTGACAATATTGATAGTGCCTACTTAACTGAAGTTATCCACTTACTTTCTAAATTAAAGAACTTTATCGTAATTGATGTGGTCCCTTACTATGGGCCTCCTAAGAAAGCTCAAGGTCGTTAAAAGAGCTATGAGAGGGCTATGCTGGGTGTTTCAATGCGAGATCGAATCAGAAACGATGAGATTCGTAGACGAACAAAAGTCACTGACATACCTCAGTGGATTAACTCTCTTAAGTGGCAGTGGGCGGGGCACATAGTGCGCTTTTTTGAAATCTCTCCTAGTCTATTTGAAACAAAAACTTTTGAATATTATGTGAAAACGTCATATTTTATAACTCTTTTTATTTTAGCATGTAGACAAAGACCTGTTGATAATATCCAAGTACGAGGCAGCGATCAGTGTCGGCGGTACATTCCTTACTTCATTCCTGAACAAGTGCCGGAGTCGCTCGGAGGAGGTGGACTTCAGGCCCCTGTTCGAGAACTTCGTCCATGACTTGCTCACCACCGTGAACAAACCTGAGTGGCCTGCCACTGAGCTGCTGCTAAGTCTACTTGGAACGATGCTGGTAAGTGTGTCAGTCCGCCTAAAAGCGTAATATTCTCCCATTATATATTATTTACTGAATAACCACAGATTTTTTTTTTCACTACGAATAAAGAAATTATTAAGGGGCAAATTACACAGAATGAGTAGCCCTACTTTTAGTCGTAAACTTGTGTCGTGTGTAACCTGGCCATGGATCGAACCCGGGACCCTGCGGTTCAAAGGCACTTGCTGGATCATTGAGACACAGAGTTCGTCAAATTACGATGAAATTTAAATTAATTTATTATTTTAATGTCTTCAAATAGACAAACACTCAATTTCCGTGTCATGATGTTTGCTGGAATGTAGTTCGAAAATACTTAATCGATCGTGATGCAATGGGCATGTTGACTAAAAAAATTTTCATGTTGCTACGTAAAGACCCGCCAAAAATAAACACAATAGTGTCAGAAATACATTTCTAAACAAAAAACTCTTTCAGTTATAAAAGTTTTAAAGACATATGTTTTTAGACGTTAATTTTTAGACGTGAAAACGCGCCGCTGAAATGCCTACATATTTGTGACGTCACAAGCTTGTATTTTGTATGGGTGGCGTGAGAACTTTGTTTGGTAGCTATACGAAATATTTCGTTTGTGGTAATGGTTTCATAATAAAAGTTGCTATAAATTTAGCGGACTAAAATACAGTATAATTGTAGTTAAAGATTTTCATACTTTAAAAAACCGGCCAAGTGTGAGTCAAACTCGCGCAATGAGGGTTCCGTACAATATGCTTCGTGAACACACACAATGTGCAGAAATGTTTTATTCAATTGACTAGCGCTATCTAGTGGTGTTTTAGTGAACTATTTCCCTAGGTGAACATATTATAGTAAGTTTACCACTTTATTTTCAACTGACAGAATTCTTATTATTTTTCCTGTAATCTTCAAGCAATGAACTATATATTGTAATTTTTTCAAATTTTAGGCCTATTAGTTTCGGAGATCAGGGGGGGGGGGGGGGGGGGGAATGGTCAAATTTTGCCTTCTTTCGTGAATAAAATCAAAAGTATTGATTTTTCCCGAACATAAAAATATATTTTTGAGATCCTCATAACAAGCCCTTTCATTTGATATATAACACGGTAAGGTTTGCAAACTTTTTTTGAACACTTTCTATTTGGACCCCCTGACCCTTATTTAAAAAATATATATTTACTTTGCACATCCGTGTTTGGGTCATAGGTTTACACCATCTTACCAAATTTCATTTCATTTGGTTCAGTAGATTCGGAGAAAATCGACTGTGACAGACGGACGGACGGACAGACAGACGCACGAGTGATCCTATAAGGGTTCCGTTTTTCATTTTTTTGTACGGAACCCTAAAAATGGTCCTATTCACCCAACTTTAAAGAAGCTTTAAGATCACTTAACGAATCGATATCAAATTAAAACTGTTCTTTATAGTGTTTTTAGATAGAAATTAGTCTCATAAGAAACAAATTTTATATAATCTTAACAGTCGACAACTACCGTATTTTTAATTGTTTCTGTATAGTAATATCTTAATTTTCCATCACTCAGGTAAAATATATGTCAGACAAATCAATGGAGATGCCGGTGAGAGTGGCGTCGTTGGAGTACCTAGGGCTGGTGGCGGCGCGTCTCCGGCGCGACAGCGTGCACTCGCGCGCCAAGCTGTCTACCATGGACGCCGTGGTCCGGGATATACGCGCCGAGGAAGAGAAGGACGGCAATCAGACACAAGTATGTTGCTCCCTTTGTTACCATTGCGCCGAAATTTCGGACTGGATATCGATAAAAATATAGTGAATCCGAAACAACCTTTTAAAGCTGAATAATAAATGATTTGAATTTTTTTTACGTAGTCTATAAATCTGTCATTCGTGTTACGATGGTCAATAAAGCAGCATTTTAATTTTTAGCAGAATATCACATCTGGCCTCGACGAGGACGAAGAAAGAACCGAATTCCTTCAGCGAGTACTTCTCGACTATCTGGCGATCAATGGTCAGAAAGACCAAGCTTGGAACTGCGCGCGTCATTTTTACATCACACAATGGTATCGAGATATGGTCGTTCAACCGAAGAGCTCTTCGCCTACCAAAAGTAAAAGCAAACATAAGTCTAAGAAACGGTATAATAAGGACGAAACCAGCGATGAAGAATCGGAAGCGGACGAGGACAGCGACGGCGGGGTCAAAGAGTCAAAAGCGGATAAGAAGCAGCTCGCGAGCTCGATAATGTCGGCCGAAAAGTACAAAACTATAGAGAGGCGGAAGAACTTCTTCCTAGACAAGATCCGGCCGTTCAGGTACCAGGGCGGCTCGCAAGTGCAGGTCATGCAGTCATACATCGACTACGGCGGCGCGGAGCTCATCTCCCAGTACTTGGCTTCGAAACGTTCGTTCTCGCAGAGCTTCGACCGGTACCTGCGCAAGATCCTGGTGATTCTGTGCGAGAACACGATCGCGATCCGGACCAAAGCCATGAAGTGCCTGGCGATGATCGTGGAGGCGGACCCGGCGGTGCTGGCGCGGCCCGACATGCAGATCGGCGTCAACCGCAGCTTCCTCGACCAATCCACGGCCGTGCGCGAGGCCGCCGTCGACCTCGTCGGCAAGTTCGTGCTCAGCCGCCCCGACCTCATCGACAAGTACTATGGCATGCTCTCCAGTAGGATACTGGTAAATGTTACATTCATTCTAAGAACTAGTTACTAAGTCCGTTTACTAACTTACTCTCTTTCATCTGGAGCTCAATTTTTGAACTGGTATAATCGATCCACCACTCTTTGTGACGTTAGCTCTCGGTTCGTATTCATCACACATAGTCGCTTCCCCAAGTCTGTCTGTTCTGTCTGTTTCAATAGATAGAGTAATACCCGCGGCTTCGCCCGCGTTATATATAGCCTTTATGTCCTTTTCAGTGCCCTAACCTATGTGTATGCAAAATTTCATGATGATCGGTTCAGTGGATAGGGCGTGATAGCGTAACAAACAAACTCTTTTTCGCATTTATAATATAAGTCAGGATTAGAATATGCCCGGACGCAGCTGGGAAGGGCTGTTAGTAGGTGAATAATCAATGAGTGATCCTGTTTTTAAGTATTTTTGAACTGTACAAACTGTTTTAATGCTCAAATAGATAGAGAGTTGGTTGTTGATTCAAAACCCCTTAAAACAATTGTAAGCTGTTCCAGTATGGTACAACATTGTTACATTTCTTCACAGGATACAGGCGTGTCAGTACGGAAGCGTGTGATAAAAATTCTAAAAGATATATGTATAGAATGCCCCGAGTTTCCAAAGATACCCGAGATCTGTGTTAAAATGATTAGGAGGGTAAACGACGAGGAGGGTATTCGGAAGCTGGTGATGGAGGTGTTCCAAAACATGTGGTTCAGCCCGTGCCCCAACTCGTCGCGGCGGGACCCCGGCATGCTCGACATGACCGCCGCCACCGCCGACCCCCTTACCAGGAAAGTCCTCAACATCACAGATGTGGTGATATCTTCCAGGGACATGGGCTTGGAATGGTTTCAACAGTTGTTAATGAGCGTAAGTATATGAAGATAATGAAACGTCAACTAATATTGGACTGCTCCCACTGAAAACATGAAAAATTGTAGTTGGCGTAACAAACGCGTAGTAGATGTCTCCATTGTCCTCGCCGACACGGATTTTAGATATTTTCAATAAGCTAAAAAATAATTTAGGTTTGAAAAACTCTATTGATCCGGCCTAACCCCGCTCACAGCAACCATCTTTAAAAAAAAGATCTAACTATTGGATATAAAGCAAATGCAAAACTCTTGGATTTATGTCCAAGTCCAAGGACAGCCGCATAGCACTGGATTTCGTGGGGTTTTGTTGTTACCACCTATTTACCTACCTATTTTTTTATTCTTTTTTAGCAACACCTATGAAAAGAGCATTTCTTTCATTGGATATAGTCAACGTATTCATATATAATAACCATTCTTTATTGGGTCTGTGATTTTAGGCTATTTTGTTAAAATGGACATAATTTGATATTGGAAGGTTAAACTTTTTTTCAATCACATCCTCTATTTAACTGTCTTTTTTATTTCAGTTATTCAAGCCCAAAGAGGATAAAGA
Organism: Rhodophaea formosa; assembly: GCA_963082605.1. NCBI lineage: Eukaryota > Metazoa > Arthropoda > Insecta > Lepidoptera > Pyralidae > Rhodophaea > Rhodophaea formosa. Next base: position 12,324,599 of record OY720209.1, read on the forward strand.
TGATTCCACTAAAATAATTTATCAACCGCCTAAATCGCTATTAGTAGCGTGTCAACAAATTGTAGACTGCCTCATTGAAAATTTACTACAGTTAGAAGAGTCGAGTGCAGAAGGTAACATGATTGCTATAGTGTAGCTGCCATTTAGCGTGTCATACGGTGAAAACCACCTGGTATGTCAATATTGATATAACGGGTGGTGAAGACTTTTGCGTAATAAATCATAACACATACTAGTGATAATTGATATTATGCAAAAAAATCATTAAAACCATCAAGTAATTATTGAGAAAAATAAATTCCAACATTTCAGTGGGTTTATACTTTATTTCAACACGTGACCGCAATTGTACTTACAGGCAGGAGCATAGAAATTAAGACATCTTTGTAAGGAAATGCGTAGAATTACTTAGTATGAAAATTACGTTTTGGTCATTCTTAGTTTATGAGGTTCTTAACAGAATATAAATGTTCTTTATTAGTATAGCTTGTGGTTTTATGTATCACGTCAATGTCTTCTCCGCCTTATATATAACTGATGTATAATTGAAAAGAATATAAATTTATGTAATTGGCAAAGATTTGTCGCCATTATTCTTTTTATGACGCGCACAATGGCAACTAGTATAGTTGTGTAATATTTATCAAAATTGTGATTGTTCCTAACGTTTTATCGTATTTCTAGGTTCTGCCTCATCTCAACGCATTTTAGCGTGCCTTTCCACATTGCATTTATTTGCGAAAATTAGGCCTCAATTGCTAGTTAACCATGCCTTAACATTGCAACCATACTTGAGTTTAAAATGTCAGGTAAGTGTCGTTTTACAGAAGTTATAAGCTTTTTGTAAAATGGATAGAAACTAAAGTCACTGAACATTATTATCTAAAACCAAGAAAACTACTTATATATAGGAATAAAATTCATGGAGCTAGATAGATATATAGGTCCTTGGGTATTTCCAGGCCTTTCTGAAGACCATAAATAGTTTCAGTTTATTCTGATATTAAAATAAATACAGTCATCTTGGGTATCTTTGAATTTCATTCTTACTTTGAATCGCATACAAAAAGTATGTTTGAATTGTTTTTCATACGATAAAAAATACAATGACATGTTTATATGTGTATTTTTGAAATTCTTTCTTATCGTATTTTTAATAAATTACATACATACTTTTTGAATGCGATTCAAAGTTAGAATGTAATTCAAAGTTACCCAAGATGAGGTTACCTATAACAATTACACATTTAAAGTTTCAGAAGAAACTTAATTAAAGATTCCTTGATGTACGTAAACATCACCTGCAAAAGTCCATATAGAATTTTCAACAGTACTTTTTAAAAAATTGTAGCAATTTAAACCTTTTGTATGACGCATAAGGTTCATGACATTGCTATATATTTGTCTTTCTAATCAGTGCAATTGACCACCTTTAGGCTATGTGTGACTATTGCAGGTGACCATACATAAATGCTTATTTCCAGAATCAATATGAGCAACAGATAATGTCGACCGTTGCGTCGACGTTAGAACTGGTGGTGCCGCTGATGGAGCACCCGAGCGAGGTGTTTCTGGCGCAGCTGGAGGAGGATGCCGTGAAGCTCATCCTGCAGCGCGGGCAGCTCGTTATCGCCTCGTGCATCGCGTGCCTGGCGGCCATCGTCAACAACCTCACGCACAACTACAAGCTTATTAGGGACGTCTTCAACAAATATCACGGTTAGATAATTATCTCTGCATATTTTATTCGCTATGTCACACACAGTCACCTAAATACTTCTGCGGCAATAACGACGCGACCAAGTATTCACAACCAGTCTTCATACTTCTATATGTATCAACTCGCAATAATGACTGTAAACACTCGGTCGTGCTCGCGCGAAATACTGACAATCCAGGGAGTGCCGGGCAGTGGTAGCGCGAGTAACCTCTTAACGTCCACTTTCCTGCCCAATAAGGTTGTGTAAATGAGGCATAAGGTTCATACCACGGAACAGCGCAACACGGCCTGCGAGCTGTGTGAGAGTCGCAAATATAACACACAGCCCTCGACCAAGGCAGTCGGCGACGGCCCGTTCCACATACCCTCACAGCCACAAGCGCTTTTACGTGCACACATGATTAAGTGACGTTTCTTTTCGCGTAGTTCTTTGTTTATGTCATCATCAATGGTCGGAATGCAAGGCAAATATTGAGTAATCAATCACAAAAGTTGACGCGAAGTGTAGTATCACTGCGCTGTTTCTATCCGCTTCCGTTAATGCGCCTTGTGTTCCGACTTACCTGGATACTATTTTGAAAGTCTATGGAACCCCAATATTTATGTTTTTACTACATATTGCAATATTCAAACTTCCTCCTCTCTCTCTCTCTCGTCCTTCCTACTTCCCAGTCTCTGCCTTTCTCCCTTCCTCACTTCCTCTGTACGTTCTCTTGTATATTATGAAGCAAGTCAAAGATCTACTCGTAGCTTTGATTTCTGTGTATATACGGGTGCGTTACGTTACGTTGTTCAAAATTAACAACAAGTTGTTGTATTAGGTGTGCTTCTTCAATGGAAACAAAGTTGGCAACGGAACCCTGAGCTGACGCGCTCGCTGCCGCGGCCGCACTTCCGGCGGGCGCTGTTCATAGTGGGCTTGTTGCTGCGGTACTTTGACTTCACTGATGCCAAAGTTATTGAAGGATTACCGGTCAGTACCACAACTATTACGTTTTCTGTAAATATGAATTTGAACCTCAAGCAATGAAATAAGGTACAATTTACGATGGCTTGTTTTTTTGGGTATCCGAACAACACGTTCATTTTATGTTCGAATTTTACACTGATCTATCTAACAGGAATGTCCTTGACTTGATCTGCTTCAGTCAAAACTATTTGTATAATAATAGAGTTGTACCTCTTCTTTCTTTTAATTATTTAATAAATTTGTAGTGTTTATATTTGTTTCTCATTTATTTCATTTTATTTTTATGATCCCTTGTAAATTTGTCTTGTGTCAATAATTTAGGTATGTGTCGCTTTTAAATATTTAACTAGCTATATGCTTTACTGGATTGCGATCTGGACCTAAGTGATTTCTATTTTATTGCTGTCTTGTTTTGATTGTAATCGTTTTATGAGCATGTAATAAACACCGTAAACTTAAATTCAGAAATATGTGAATACTAAAGAAGGCGTGATATAATTTTTATTGACTTTTATTTTTTCAGAGTGATATCAAAGAACAAGTGTATTCGAATTTAATGTACTTCGTGGGCTTGGAAGACGAAGACTTCGTAACGCACACGCTAAAGGCTCTCGGCTCGGTCTGCGTCCGGCATTACGAGTTCATGCTGCAGCCCGAGCTGAAGGAGTTCTACCACCAGCTGCTCACGTCCGACTTGGCGCCTATAGAGATGAAGGCCGACGTGCTCAAGAACATCGAGATGTATTTGCAGGAAGAGGAGCAGAGGATGATCAGGCAGGACAAGGAGTGTAAGTGTTTTTAGAGTTAATTTTAATATACTCTAGCTGCGTCTGGCATTATGAGTTCATGCTGAAGCCCGAGATGAAGGAGTTCTACCAGCAGCTGCTCACGTCCGACTTGGCGCCCATAGAGATGAAGGTCGACGTGCTCAAGGACATCGAGATGTATTTGCAGGAAGAAGAACAAAGGATGATCAGGCAGGAAAAGGAGTGTAAGTGGTTTTATATACTCTAGCTGCGTCCTGCACTACGAGTTCATGCTGCAGCCCGATCTGAAGGAGTTCTACCACCAGCTGCTGACGTCCGACTTGGCGCCTATAGAGATGAAGGCCGACGTGCTCAAGAACATTGAGATGTTTTTGCAGGAAGAGGAGCAGAGGATGATCAGGCAGGAAAAGGAGTATAACTGGTTTTATATACTCTAGCTGCGTCCTGCACTACGAGTTCATGCTGCAGCCCGATCTGAAGGAGTTCTACCAACAGCTGCTCACGTCCGACTTGGCGCCTATAGAGATGAAGGCCGACGTGCTCAAGAACATCGAGATGTATTTGCAGGAAGAGGAGCAGAGGATGATCAGGCAGGAAAAGGAGTGTAAGTGGTTTTATATACTCTAGCTGCGTCCTGCACTACGAGTTCATGCTGCAGCCCGATCTGAAGGAGTTCTACCAACAGCTGCTCACGTCCGACTTGGCGCCTATAGAGATGAAGGCCGACGTGCTCAAGAACATCGAGATGTATTTGCAGGAAGAGGAGCAGAGGATGATCAGGCAGGAAAAGGAGTGTAAGTGGTTTTATATACTCTAGCTGCGTCCTGCACTACGAGTTCATGCTGCAGCCCGATCTGAAGGAGTTCTACCACCAGCTGCTCACGTCCGACTTGGCGCCTATAGAGATGAAGGCCGACGTGCTCAAGAACATCGAGATGTATTTGCAGGAAGAGGAGCAGCGGGTGATCAGGCAGGACAAGGAGTGTAAGTGCTAGCATTTGCTTTTTATATAGCCGTGTGTAGTGCCCGTGACTCCGTCCACCTAACATAGTAAGTTTGGGTATCCTTTTTTAGAATTAAAATGTAGCTTAGATCCTTTCTCAGGCTCTAGACTATCATTTACCAAATTTCTTTAGAATCGGTTCTGTAGTTTTGGCGTAAAAGCGCGACAGACAGGTTACTTCATTTATAATATTGGTATTGAAGTATGAAATTAGTCCAGCCGTTTAACCTGGGCATAAGTACATCGCTTAGCGGAGGACTTACGCGCTCGTGGTTACTACAATAGTACATTATGATACAAGTACGGTAAGCTAGATATTATAGTCGAGGTGTTTATAGGCACGAGGCGAAGCCGAGTGCTTATAATAAACCGACGACTATAATAGACAGCTTGCCGTACGAGTATCATGCGACGCTTTTAATACATTTGCGATTATCATAAACTAAAACAAGATTACAATTTAGCAAATAAGGAATTTATAAAAGTTAGGAACTAAAGCAGTTTGTAAAAACACATTTATAATAATCAGGTACATTTACTCAGGTTTATTTTCTCCAAAAAAGTACATTGATAATCTTCTCCTTTTCGAAGTCTGTTAAAAAGTTACATCTCACGAATCAGAAAAAAGTTTTCATGCTGAACTTGAAACTCTTTGCTCGGATTCTATGAAGAAATTTAAATTTTTCATCTGTGACATTGGGCCATTGAGCGGTTGTGATTGGTGTAAAGTAAAAAGCACAAGTGCCGTAATTACATCATTACGATACAGATTTTGATGTCATAAGAACCGTATTATTAGCAAATGTATTGAAACAGAACTTACAACGCCCTTATACTAGTGATAAAAAATATACTAGCAGAACCCTGATGTTAATAATAACGGCCTTCTTACATATTTACAGAAGCTATTTCAGATTAATTTCAAATATCCTTTTTAGAAGAACTAGCAACCCTCCTCTGTTGTGCCTGGGCATATATTTTACATATTGACCTTCCTCTTGAATTACTCTATTTAAAAAAACTGGCATCGAAATCCGTTGCGTAGTTTTAAAGACCTAAGCAGACGTACATAGGGACAGGCCGACAGTGGGAAGCGACTTCGTTTTATACTATCTAGTGACGAGCTCCGTGGCGCAGCGGTCAACACGCCGGCCTGTGACACGAATGGTCCCGGGTTCGATCCCCGGTCAAGTCAAGATGAAAAATTTTTTTTTTTTCAGATTGACCTGGGTCTTGGATGTTATATGTATTTGTTATCTATCTGATGAGATGCTACATTGTTTCAGGGTCAAAGCGATCAAAGCACGAGAACCTCAAAGAAATGGGTGACGTCTCGTCCGGTATGGCATCGACGGTGATCCAGTTGTATTTGAAACAGATCCTAGGGTCTTTCCTGCACCCAAGCACAGTTGTTCGCTCCAGTGCTATGAAGGTGGTGCAGCTTGTGCTGGCCCAGGGTTTGGTGCATCCAGTACAGGTTGGTTTGAAGTAGTTTCCTTTTTTTTTTTCAGTCATTCCAAGGAAAAATATAAAGTAAAAGTTACGCATGAATTCAATAAGCTTCCAAAAAATGAATCACAAACTTGATTTTTTCTCAAGATAAGGTCAAATCAGCATTAAAGTTTAAATAAATAATATAGCCGCCAAAACGGTACACGCCGTCACGTGTTGTCCTTACGTCACCATGTAAACTCCTGTTGTAGCTGTAAAATCAAAAAACTTTGACTGACAATTACTATTTACCAGAAGGTGACGACACTTGCTTCAGCCAATCCCGTGCGTTTTTAATCACATGGACAAACTTGAAAATTTTATTATTTTATATTTGATATCTTAGTAAATAATCATACATATTAAAAAACCAAGTATAGTCAAAATGGTTCAAAAAATGTTTAATGAAAAGCTAACAACAGTTTGAAAGTATACTTTCATCGTAGGATAATTGCCTGTTGTTTAGTTATTTACAGTGATATATGATTTAATTTCGTTATTACAGATTGTACCATACTTAATATGTATGAGTACAGATACCGAAGTGACTGTATCACATACCGCCGATAAAAATCTGCAAGAAATAGATAAGAAATATCCCGGTTTTATCCACATGAAGGCGCAACTGGGCATAAAGCTCTCCTACCAATTACAAAAGATTCTACAATCCAGTACGAATGATGGCGTCATACGAGGTTTTAGGTAAGTCACAAAATCAGCTTTCCTTCCCGCGCAGATCGTAGAAGCCGATCGAGCGAATGGGCGAAAATCTAAGGAATCATGGCAAAAGGCGATGCGGCTGGCAACCCATTACTAATTTGATTCCGTTTTGCATCTCCACGGCCGCCACCACGCTTAACGTGGCTTTCAGGTTTGTCTATCCTCTAAAGGAAAAAGACGTGACAGTATGTGACTATGTATGTACAAAATCAGTCTCAGAATCGACGTTTCCGCCGCTTTCCTCTTTCTCGCTCTAGTAAATGACGGTTCTGAGTGATAGAAAAGGATAGATGTATAGGAAAGTCCGAATTCGTGCTGCCAGATGTAGCTCAACCACAATAATCCAATTGTCTTGCAGGAAAAAAGATCAAGACGACTTGCCGACGGCTCTAAACGGCTTCCTGTACTCATTGTTGCGGAATACGCGGCCGCAGAGGAGAGCGCTGGTTTTGTCGTTACTCAAGCAGTTCGATGACGTTTCCGTAAGTAACCCTACAGAAAAAATACTGTATACAACCGGTCGATTCGTTTGTTTTAATTTTATGACATGAGTAGGTATGTCATTCTCTCTAAAACAATGAGGGTTTTCGGAATCGATTTTAACCCCAGATGGCGACACTGGGACGAGAGTTAGTTTTGACAGGAGCTGTCAGAATCCACCAATCATAAAAGTGATGAATGCGAAACCGAAAAAATATAGCAAGTTTGTAATTTGAAAAATAAATACAAAGCATTTTAGGCCTTATTTGAACTACATTTTATAGCATTTTTTCCTTCCTCAGCTAAGGCAAATAATAAAATTCGTGGAATTTGACAGCTACTTTCAAAAATACCTATTGTCACAGTGCCGCCACCAGAGGATAAAAATAGATTTTTTATCTTTCATTTCTTTCATGTCGGAAATAGCCTCCTTTATTGATATATTAGGGTTCCGTACAAAAATTGAAAAACGGAACCCTTATAGGATCACTCGTGCGTCTGTCTGTCCGTCCGTCCGTCTGTCACAGCCGATTTTCTCCGAATCTACTGAACCAAATTAGGTGAAATTTGGTAAGATGGTGTAATCCTATGACCCAAACACGGATGTGCAAAGTAAATAAAGAATTTTTGAAATAAGGGTCATTTTCAGGGGCCCAATTACTGTACGAGCTACGCTGTACATAGCCTATTGACCTAAAAGATGAAATGCTGACAGCGCGCCGATGGGCCGCTGTTCGATTGTAGTGTTTAGTACCATTAAAATAGTCTCGAGATCAAGTCGTTTTTATCATTATCAATCATCGCGGTACTCAACCCTTTACCCACGCGGTACCCAAAAATTAAAAAAAAAAGTTTTGCAAACCTTACTGTGTCATATATCAAATGAAAGGGCTCATTATGAGGATTTCAAAAATATTTTTTTTGTTCGGGTAAAATCAATACTTTTGATTTTATTCACGAAAGAAGGCAAAAATTGACCATCCCCCCCCCCCCTGATCTCCGAAACTACATGGCCGAAAATTTTGAAAAATTTACAAAATATAGTTCATTCCTTGAAGATTACAGGAAAAATAATAAGAATTCTATCACTTGAAAATAAAGTGGTAAACTCACTATAATAAGGTCATCTAGGGAAATAGTTCACTAAAACACCACTAGATAGCGCTAGTCAATTGAATAAAACATTTTGCACATTGTGTGTGTGTTCACGAAGCATATTGTACGGAACCCTCATTGCGCGAGTTTGACTCACACTTGGCCGGTTTTTTTACTTATAAAAATACCACATAGTGGTTGGCTTCTTGGCTTGGTCTTCATGGCTTACTTTGTGAATGGTTTTAGCGGAAACGAGTTACCATCACACCATCCAACCTCCTCACCTCCTCACCAAGGTGACAGTTTGGTGTGACAAATAGTCGTTCCCGAGTTCTTGGCGGGAATTTTAGCGGACTACACATTGTCTGTTTTGGATTGTTTCGCAAATTGATTCTAGTGGACTTTATATTGTGAAATTGGTGTTATTTTGTGTTATAAATGCCCATATATAAGAACAATGTGTAGAATAACTAAAATAGACTGTCTTTGTGCGGCTGTAGTGAGATTTACATAGCGGGCTGGTGGTTGTCCGCCTTGCTGCGTCGTCAATGATGAAACCAGTGGATTCGCGAAGAGTTGTCGCCAGGGGCTCCGTGAAAACAACGAAATGAATTACACCATCATTTCGTTGACAACAAAGAAGAATAACTCGCCAACTGGCGAAATAAATGAAGAAAGGCTCTAAAGGACTTGTATCCCGTAGGACTTGTAGGCAGTAAAACAATACAAAAAAAAAAAAAATTGTCGTTCCCGTTAGACTTATTTATTTGTTCGTAAAATCCCTAGTCACATTGATGTCTTTTGTTTTCTTACAGACTGCTCCATTGGATCAAATGTTGTACCTGGCGGATAATTTAAGTTACTTTCCATATCAAGTTCAAGACGAACCACTTTTTATCATACACCACATTGATATTATAATATCGACGTCTGGATCGAATTTATTGCAGCTTTTTCGTGAAGTAAGTTTAAATTAGTCTACTACTATTTAAAAAAATAATACATTGCTCATACATAATGTCACGTAACTTGCCCTTGCGGGATAGACAGAGATCTGCAGGGCTAACATGCGCGCCACGACATATCTCTTAGACGACATGACATATCTTGTCGAATTCGACAATTATGTCGAATGCATGCATCGAAAGCAAACATGCGCGCCATGAAAGAGAAGTATCTCGTCGTGACTTGGCTATCACTTCTCGAAACGTCAAGTTTTATTTTAAAATTGCAACACCGATATTCAGTGTGTTTTTTACAGCGTAACCATGGTTACCAAGGCGCGGAAAATAATAATGAAAAGATTTTTTTTAAACAAGAATAAAGATAAAGATGAAACTATTGTTAAATCTTACAATTATGATATCAAATGTCGTTGTAAGATGGCGGACATGACTTTTCATGAAAATTGACATGGGTGTAGTTATATGCGTTTTTCAGGATATAGATTTCAAAAATGACGTCAGTTATAAAGCCAAGATGGCGGAAGCGATTTTTTGTGACAAATTATCATGGGTGTCATTATGTAGGTTTTTTGGGGTGTAGATTTCGAAAATGACGTCAATTTTAAAATCCAAGATGGCGGACACGACTTTTTATAAAATATCGACATGGGTATCGTTATGTGGGTTTTTAGGGATGTAGATTTTGAAAATGACGTCAGTTTTGGAATCCAAAACGAAGGACGTGACTTTTTCATTAAAAATCGACATGTGTATCGTTTTATGGGGTTTTCGAAGTGAAGTTCGTTTTAGATTTCAAAACCGACGTCATTTTCGAAATCTACGCCCCGGAAAACCAACAAGATGACAAGCATGACAATTTTTCATGAGAATTCGCGTCCGCCATCTTGGATTTCAAAACTGACGTTATTTTCGAAATCTTCACCCTGGAAAACACAATTCCAGAAATGATGTAACTTTGGTAATCAATGTGTGTATCAATGCACCCTTTAAGCCTTTAAAAAGGTTTGAATAATATGCAAATTCAGTTCGGCCTAGGCCAAACTAGTTCATCCTGAAATAGGGTTTTGCCTGAAACATATAGATTATAGGTATCCAAAAAAAATACGAATACCTCAGTCTTTCATTTGAGCAGTTTGAACATTTTTGCAGGCACAAATTCGAGTGTTATATTTTCTCGTCGTTTGTCGTCGAAGAAAAATTCGACGACAATCTTATCGAATCCAAATGTAAAAAATCGATAAAATTTGAAGTGCATGTTAGAGACCGTCGACATAATGTCGTCAAGTCGTGGTCAAGTCTTCATTTGACAAAAGGACATGATTTAAGTGTGCTGCCATGTTACCGACTGTCGACATATAGAGATATGTCGTCACAAATCGAGAAAATGCCGCGACAAAATTTTGTCGTGGCGCGCATGTTAGCCCTGCAGGTCTATAAAACAGCAAACTTTGGCAAGTTAGTGGGTTTGCAGGTGGAAAATGGAATCAAAATAGTAATGGGTTGCTAGCCGCATCGCCTATTGACATGATTCATCAGATATTCGCCCATTCCCTCTATCGATTTTTACGATTAACGCGAGAAGAGAAGTAGCTGATACATTTTATGTATTTTTTTTCTCCCAGACAAGAGTGAAAAATAACGATTGTATCTTTTAAAAATTTTAATATGTTGCGCGTTTATATATTGCGAGTTTTTTTTCGGCAAAGTCATAACATATATGAGCACATATCGTGTAGGAACCGCCTTTGTTTACCATAGACTTACTTAAAATTCTATTTTAAAAACATTAAGTGAAAGCTGTTAGGGGAAATTACCCAGTTCACAGTCAATAAATGGATTGTGAACCAGTTAAGCCTATTCATGTTATTTACTAAGCAAAGTTACACACACTTGTGGATTAACGTTAACACTATTTGTCAGGGTCTTTTGAAAACCAACACGGAGGAGAAGGAGCAGATAGAAGAGGAAGAAGACGACGAGGAAGCGGAGGCGCTGTTAGCGCGCCTGCCGCCGAGCACGCGGCCGCTGCGCGACGCCATGCGCCAGGCGCGCGGCTGTCTGCTGCTGCTTGTGCTCAAGCAGCACCTCAAGCAGCTCTATGGCTTCACGGACGCGTGAGTACTCTCCAAGGACCTTATAATTATATGCCTGCCTTGCCGTGTGGTTCCCGGCAGAATAGACCACTCTAACTCTTTCCGTGGATGTCCTAGAAGAATTAGGAAACACATGCTAAACAATGCTTATACACATCAATGAGACCTGTCCACCCCTTCTGGCCAGTGTAGGCCAAGCCAAACCCTTACTGCTCTGGCTAATATATGGCTCTGGTAGTACAGAGAGGATCGTGCTCCTGCAATGTGGACTAATAAAAGACGATGATGATAATGGTGACCTTATATATTAGTAGAAGGAGTAAGAAGCCATAGTAACTATTGGCATAGAAATAGACATAACTACTGCAAGTTGGTGTCTATAGTTATAGTTAGGAGAATATTATACACAAACAATTGCATATTTGCGAGTGATACACCAACCCGTAGTATTTCTGTCACACGGTAAACCACAAATCTTTGCACAGAATTAAACTCTATTACAAGAAATAAGAGTAAATATCGTGTATCTATGATACAATTCTCATAATCATAGATTATAATAGGATTATTGATTGAATGAGTACCAAAATTATTAAATATTGTCACAATCTATTTTTCCGTTTGAAAGGAGAACTGCGCGTTCTGGGTACTCTTAAGAACTTCGTACTTAAAAAGTTTCCACTACAATATGTATTCTAAAATTTGAAAGGAAATTATAATTAATTTATTCATTTTAAAATCGTGTCTCAGGAAAATCAACCAGTACTCGCCGTCAGAAAGTGTGAAGGTGTACGAGAAGGCGGTGTCGCGGCGGCACGCGCCCATCTTCGAGCCCAAGGCCACCATCACCCAGCTCGGCGAGCCCGAGCACGAAGAGGAGCTTGACGAGCACGGCTGTCGGCGGCTCGTTGACGACTACTTAGAGGTAGGCCAGAAGGGTTTCGCAGCTGTTTGTTTGTTTTTCGTATGTGTAAGTGGCCAACACTGGTGTCAGATTTTTCAAGCTGCCTTAAGGCATCTGACATAGCTTAACGACTGCCATTAACGATGACAGCAGGGACCAACGGCTTAACGTGCCTTCCGAAGCTAGTCAGCCAGCTCACGCACATCTTCATAGGTCCAGTACTCTGCCAGTCCAAAGGCCCTCTTGTTCAGCTGATGAACTGAGTTCTTATATATTTTTTTGAGTTATGGCTATTGATATGTATACAAAAAAATGAAATAAGGTCCGTTTCTGTCATTAGTGACTGGAATTCTTGTTTTCATTATTCCAAATTCTAATCTTGTACTTCATAAAGGGACAACGACATTACCTTTTCATTTTACTTTGTTCACAGTTCAAGCAGCTTATGCTCAAATTTGACCCAGAGGAGGAGGAAGACGAAGACGCGGCTGGCGCGGGCGCGGCCGCGGGCGGGGCGGCGGGTGGGGCGGGCGCGGGCGCGGCGGCGGCCTCGGGCGCGCCCGCGCCGCCCGCCGCGCCCGCCGCGCCGCCGCCCGCCACGTAGCGCAGCCCCGGCCCCGTCCACCGCTAACACCACGCGCGGGCGGTCGCGAGATTTTGTTTTATATTAAAGTCTTGTGTGTAGATAATTTTTATGAGGAATATAAAGTATATGTACCTACTATGACTTAATTTTTCGCGCTCCGCGCGCGCGTCGGCCGGCGACGACGCGAGGCGCGCGATCGCGCGAGTGTAGCGGCTCGCGTCACTTTTGTACATTCGAACTTAAATAATATGTGTAATAATAATAAAAGATTTATGTTAATATTTGAGGGTACTGCAATAAACTGCATTTCTTACAATAAGGAAACATTAAAGTTAAAAGGCTAGATTTTTACAAAATTATTTTTTGTATTTATCACCCCGATGACGTTACTCTCACTCTGCTAATTTTGTTAATTATTTACATGTGTATTTTATTTTCACAAATTAAATAATTTTAAATATTTACAACTCTTAAACGGAAATCTTTTCTTGCCGTTCTTCGGAGACGGCGAACTTGTTGCACAGGAAGAAGATGAGTGTCTCGGAGGTGGGCTTCACCTTGCCGTCGGCGATCAGCTTGCGGAGATTGCGGATGCGCTGCTTGTGTGGGTACTCGTGCGATACGGGCTGAGCTTGTTGCTGGAAACATATTTTAATTTTAACGATAATGTGTTACCGTACCACGGTCGTAAACTCGCTGCCAAAAATTCGCACTGGAAACTAAAGTTAGATCTGAGCTTTGCCTGACCTCACGACTTGTTTGCTCACCGTTTATCGAGGCCATTCCATTACATTTATTGCGCCAGATGTATTTAATTTCATGAATATGACTCGTCCGTGGGAGCATGTTTTATGCAGCCTATTTGCTTGACTCATTGCTGAGCCAAGTCCTATCCAAGTCTTTTTTGTTTACAAGCGGCTTGGGTAAATAAAGAAGCAATATTCCAAAACAGATCCCTGTCTCACTGAACAGGATCTTTATAAAATTATATCACAGTGAAAAAACGCCGTGTGGTTCCCGGCAGAGTAGAATAGAACCACTCCAAGTCATCCCGTGGATGTCGTAAAAGGCGACTAACGAAACACAAGCTAAACAAAGCTTATTAACATCAAAGAGACCTCTTCAACCCGTCTGGCCAGCGTGGAGAGTGTAGTCCAAATCCTCTGACTACTCAGGCTAGTATATGGCTCTGGTAGTACAGAGAGCGTCGTGCTCCTGCAGTGGAGACTAGAAAGACCTGATGATGATGATGATGAAAAAAAAACTGTCCACTAAACGAAGTCATATGTTTTGTAGGTTCAAGGTCAAATAGCCGTCAGGCAGGACTTTTGCTTTACGAGTTTTACTGAAATGCTTTTTAAAGAGTATTGTTGAACCACACTTGACAGCACAGACTCGCATTTGGTTCACCTGTGCTACAGCGTACTAGAGCTTTCTCATTCTACCGCGAAAGGTAGCATGCTGCAACACCTGTTCAATGTGATGTTGATCACATTACATCATCAGATCACACTTTTACTATCATTATCAATATCAGGTTTTGTCTAGTCTCCACTGCAGGAGCATGACACCTTTCTTCGCTACCAGAAACATACATATATAAGCCATAGAAATTTGGCCTACACTCTCTACGCTGGCCAGACAAGCTGGAGAGGTAGAGACCTCTCGTGATGTTTATAAGCTTCGTTAGGCTTGTGTTTTCTAAGTCGCCTTCTAAGACATCCACGGGAAGACTTGGAGTGGTCCTATTGTACTCTGCCGGTAACCACATCAGCCTTCCGCCCTGCAAGCAATAGCAAATTCTCCGTGTTGCCGAGCGCCTCGTTGTTCTTTCTTATTTTATGACCATACCGACCATACTGGCTGATAGAAAGGAATATAAGCATAGATAAGTGCGATTGGGTATGGCCTGATGTAGTTCAACCTTAGTATTTTCATTACTAATTTGGTATCGAATGATGATGAATGAAAAAAGTCCAAAATGATACATTTATGTTATCATGAATGAAATTGGTGAAATTTTAGTGCTTGCGCCATCGCCAACGAAGGGTAAGTACTATTTATTATTTTTATATTTATTTGTTGAAAACCATACCTATCTCGTTAAATATGAGGTGGTTTATAGAATTATTTTTAACCTTGGTTTATATTGTCTTTGACAGAAGTTCTATGATGAGATATTGGTTTAATGACGCGCTTCCTTTACTCCACTTTATGCGACCTTTAACCCATCATAATACGTGAAAGATATATTATTTGTAGCAACTTACTTCTGCCGTAAGCATTTGATCAGGTGCAAGGCCACCGGTTATAGAATCATCCCACATGACGGGGTGCCAGGGCCGGCGGTGTGGTCGCTCCGGCGGCAGCGCGGCCTGCGGCGGCTTCAATGGCAGCCTGTTCACGTCCACATACTGGTCATCCTCGTACTCTATCTCTTTGTTCATTGTTTTGAGATGCGTTTATCTGAAAAAAGAAATACAAAATGATAGGCGTATAACGTTATACCGACTTCGCACGTCATTTTTTAGATTAGACCCTAAGCTAGGATGATTGAGTCGAGGAAGCAGAGGTTATCGGGGTTTTCGATTGGTAATTTATTCGCTGATATAGCCATTTTTGTTTTTTTTTTTCATAACAAGACGAAAAAACTTATGATATTTTTATGCATTCGCAATGTTGTTCAGATATTCTCATTCTATTTAAGAAATAAGATTCAGAAAAAATTCCACGCGGGAGGATTCGAACTGCGTCTTAGTTTTTGTACGACTAATGCCTTACCAATTAGGCCACCGCGTTCGATCGTCGTCGGCATGACAAATTTCTCCAGCATATCCCATACGTACCTCTTAATACGCATTAGGCTTGCGTCACCTAACTACCCCATTATTACAAGTGATAAATTGATATTCAACTTAATTATAAAATGAATTGAATCGAATACTAGACTTGTATATGTCTATACGTACCACCATGTTACTTACTTCTGGTTGGTTACTTTACTTAAAATCCTCTTAAACATACGTTGCGGTACCCTGGCAGTGATAAGTGCAAGCAAGCGAGCTGGTTTTTTGATAGTTGGATATACCTACGGAGCGTTTATTATTGCCATGCTTTCAATCCGCCGTTACTATCGTTCTCGGACGGTTCTCGGTCAACAGATATAATTAACTTAAATGTCAATTGCCAACCAACTGGCACATGGCCGGCAATGTCGAATATATTTGGAAGAGATGCGAAATGCACGTAAATGCTTTAAATAAGAGCAACCTGTGTCGTCAAAAACAAATGGCATTTATACAAAGCGGCTGAGATCTTCCGAGAATGAAACAACACGTGCTTGACAAGCTCAAATTAATTCTTCTGGGAGAGAGTATTGGCCAGCCAATCTTGGATAGGCCAGACACCGACACAAAAAGTTGCTGACCGTAAAATTTTATTCATTGTTATGTATGTCCGGGGTAAATGTCTGTTCAGGTGGTCCAATTTCCACTATCTACAGCTAAAACCGTAGCACGGAATCATCTTTCTTTCAGACATTGATGTGATTTTAGCCTGCCAACCAAACTGGAAACATCTAAATAAATTAGTGCGTCCCGTGGTATTCGAACCCACGTCCTCCGGATCCTAAGGCGAACGCCTTTTCCATTGGAACACGGAGGCAGTTAATCCTCCAGTTAATCTCTAAAATTAATAAGCCTCTTTTATTATTGTTAGTTGATTACAACCATTGGTATCATAAATCTCCTCTGTAGCATAATTATTAATTAGTTACTCGCCGTTACGGGCCTAGAAACCGAAATTACCACTTTGGCACTATAATTATTCGGAAATTATGAATTATAGAGCGAGCAATCAGAACTTAATTGTATTAAAATTGTAGGTAGGTAATTATAAGATATTTACAGAAACTCCACTCAGTTGGTGTATATTACTGACACTACAGACATATAACTAAAAGAGTTCCTGGAGGCTCTTACCTCGATTTTCCGAAGTAGGCGTGTTTTTTTTAAGTTAAAGGTAAAGGTTATTTGACGACCTTGTTCGATTCCTGGCATGGGCAAATAATTGTACTTCATTTTCACTGGTATTTGTCCGCGGTTCTAGAGCTATCCAAGAAGAGTCGCGTCAGACCGGCGGCCGGTATGTTATTATCATAGACCCTGGGACTTCGACGCACAACAGCTTAGGATGCAACCGGGAAAACGCTCAGATAATAATGATTATCTACTTAGTTATTTTATTAAACGATTTCATTACATTATATACTTTTCCATGGGTCACTGGTTTGGGAGAAAGGAAAAATCAGCCAAGCGCGAGTCCGACTGGCACATGAAGGGTACCGAACCATTATCTACTTATACAAAATCATGTTTGTTGTATGGGACTTATATATTTATTTTATTTTGATTTCAATACTTATTTATTTATTCTGTTTTTAGTATTTGTTGTTATAGTGGCAATAGAAATACATCATCTGTGAAAATTTCAACTGATATAGCCTAGTGACAGACAGGTTCTATTCTGAGTCTGCGAAGACTCGTGAATAGGGCCCCGTTTTTACCCTTTGGGTACGGGACCCTAAAAATCATATTATAAACCAGCTGCTTTTTTCCCGCGCAGACACCGTAAAAGCCAGTCAAGGGAATATGTGAAAATCTAAGGATTCCATTCAATAGGCGATGCGGCTTCAGCCCATCACTATTTTGACTCCGCTTTCTACCTTAACGCCCACTACGATGCTAAATGTGGCCTCTGGGTCTTATGACCCTCGGCTCCGTCTACCTGCTAGGAATAAAGACGTGATTAATATGTTTGTAAAACAATTAGTACTTATAAAAAAATTAAACCTACTTCATTTTTCAATCTATCTCAAAAACTACTGAACCGATTTTGATGAAACATGCACTGTTCTCTAAGTTGGATTATACCAAGACCATGAAAAAAGAATTTTAACAACCTAAACAAACTTAAAGTTTCTGAGATATGCGCGCGGGCACCTAACATACATATAAAATTTGGCACACATGTTTAGAAGCTGATAAGACTAACATATATACATATAAAACTCATGTAATCTAAAATATTACTACTACCTACTTTATACGCTGAGCCACAGGCTGAACCATCTAGGTAGGTACATAGTTTAAATTTATGTACCTAGCTGTGGTTCAGCATCCCACCTGAGTCGCACTCATGCACGCTTGTTTAGAATACATCTCATAGGTCCCATAATGTGTAGGTACATACGAAGTAGGTACTCATACATATTAGTCCTGTATTCTGTGGTAAAGTATGATTGTAATGGAATGAGGAAGGGTTTTGTAATAATAATAAGAAAACTTAGGATTTTACAACGTTTGAAAACAAAATACCAAAGCAATATTGTTGACACTTGATTTCCGTTCGTAGTTTTCAAGAGATAAAAATAAACGAGTATTTGATGCTGTAGCCAAAGCTACGGAGTTCAATAGAAAATCACTGCGCAATAAACGTATTTTTTATTCATTCGGTACTTGGCAATCAGACAAGAAAACCGTTTTATTAATGTTGTCTGTAGAAGAAATCAATTGTAACTATTGTAAGTGTTCCATTTTGGTCTCTAAAATTTATGAATATAAGGAACTTTCTGAATATATACAGGATGTTCTGGTAAATACCCTTGGTCTTCCAAACTCAAAAACAAATCAGCCCGTCAAAAGATACAACTTTACCTACTCCTACCCATAGGCCAGTCAATATATAGACATCAAATATTGAAAAAGCGCGTAATTGTAACGGCGATTTTTTATATAAAAATCTACACCCAAGTTTGCACTGTGTCTGGGACCGAAAGTATGGGACCTTTTTCAGTTGTTACGAAAAGGATGCCTTTTTCGGGTATCTTTATTGATGCTTTTTAAAAATACACTTGAATTCCCTACCGTTTGAAATTGTTATTGAATCATAGTTTGTCAAACCACCAAAAACATCGTCAACTTTTTCCCAGCACAATTTGGGATAGTTTGCTTTCCGGGCCTATACCAAAGAAACTAAAAGATCTTACAGGAACGTTGTAAAAAAAAATGGAAGACTAGGTACATAAGCTTTCTAATTTTATGTCTCTAGGATTTTAATAGTAGAGAAAGAGACTCTCAAAACTGGTCTTTTCGACCGACGGCGACAAGTAAAATTTACCTACCTAGGATGTGGGTTGTATAGTCTCCATTTGGATCAAAGTTTCTATCTTTTATTTTCTTACAACTTTTCTGTGAGACCTGTTTATATAGTTTCTTTAATACAGGCCCAGAAAGCAAAACTACCCCAATTGGTGCCGATTTTGGGAAAAAGTTGAGATGTTTTGACAAGCTTTTCAGCTTTTTTTGACTCATAAAAGTCACAGATACTTCTAATTATTAAATATATAATTTAACGTATTTCATAAAAGCAACCACAAAGATACTCGAAAAAGGCATCCTTAAGGTAATGTATTCGTAAAACTGAAAAGTCTCATACTTTCGCCTCCCCAGGAGTAGAACAGGGTTAAGAAAATTGCATATAACTAGGTACCTATCACAGGACATTTTTTTAACAGGCGTTTGAAAAAAAATTGGCTGGACTGGATAGATCCCGCGATTTGTTACGGCGTTACGCGGGAAAAAAAATATCGCGAAATTTTGATATCAGATGAAAAAAAAATTTACATCGAAGAAAGTAATAATAAACATAATTTTACGACGTAGCCATCGAGATATAAGTACAACGTACGTACTTATATCTCGATGGGTGTAGCTGTAGCCCACAGCCAGCCAGCACGCGTATTCTGAGGGTTCAACGATGATATTATCCTTTGTCACACATGGTTTGACTTGGAGTCTCATATTCAGCCTTAAATGAGGTATATTTCTGTGAAACTAGTGCCGAGGTGTACCAAAATACCGTCCTAACAAACATAGTGGAACCTCTTTCACAAACAATGCTTAAAAACAGTCATAGGATACCTATTCCAATTATCAGTCTTGAGAGGCTTACCTATACTTAATTCTTAATGCATTAATAATTTAACCAAGTTGTATATAACGTAGGTATTCGTAGATTATAATGACATTTAATGCTCTAAGAATGACATTGATTTTATACAAAAAATATATCAAATATTGCCACAATTCCCTTTTTCCATTTGTAAGGAGATATGCGCGTTTAGGTCTCTCTTACTTTCAACGATTTTTTACTTACTTATCATTTCAACTCAGAATATTAAAATCATGTCAATATCCAAGACGCTCGCAGACTTTGAGAATAGTAGGCACAAATATCATAATAAATCACTCGGAAAGTAAAGAAACCTCCCCTTATAAAAGTCGTGTATTCCCAAACCTAGAATACAGTTTTAAGCAGCGGATCGATATAGTTATTGAATACATTACATATATATCTAATTTACCTGATTCTGTCAAAAATGATCCCAACTTCGAAGTATTCGAAGAATTGCACCTCTGTTATTTTTTCTCACAATGCACTGAAACTTATTTTCAACGCACGCGGAACAAAACACAACGCCCGTCTGATATCTGTAAGCTATTTATTATTGGCAACTTTCATACAGTTTTATTTATAATCGCTGAACAGTGAACTGTTGCATGGGCTAAATACGACTGAAATTAATTACTTTCTTCTTGGGGCTGGAAGCCTGCGTCTCTGACGTGATCACTCCTTGTGACGTGTGTATCTTGGACAATTACCAGCAAAAATAGAAACATTAAAACAGTATTTACATGTAGGACACTGACCGTGTTCTCTATTCTATGCCAACTATCGAGTGCGGCGCTATTAGCCTATTGTAATTCTATTGTAGATCGTCGTACTTACCTAGCGCAGTATTACACATAGGTGGTAGGTACCTACTCGTTGCGGTAGCAAGCGTGTTTAATGAATGCAAAAACGTAAGCTCGCTTAGCTTTTCTTGCGGAGGGGTTTTATTTCAATGATATAGTTTTGATTCAATGATAAAACATTATTTATTTTACCAATAAACGTGTTAATTAGTGCTAGTTAGGGCAACTGCGCCATAAATACCGATCCCAATAATGGGCATTCTTAGGGCACGTGATAAGTATTAAGTGTAGGCGCGCGATGTAGTTAACAACATGCAGGTATTCTATTTACCGTTGTTGTAGTCCACTGCGGACGACCTTTTCTGTAGTTATACCTACAAGAATAGGTTTTATTCCTTCCGTATGTATTCTGTTATGTAAACGTACATTTTAGACCTTATCACATTGACTTTAGAACCAAGTGTACCTATACAAATGAATGCTCGTGACTGTAGGTAGAGTCGAGAGCATTTTTTTGTACATACAGGTACACATAATCGGTTCTTAAGTCAATGTGATATGATAAGGTCTAAAATGGAATATAATAACTGTATGCTAACCACATTCCTTTTTAAACCTCATTTCATACTGCTTGTAATATGTGCTTTTGCATGAAATAATCTAATTTGAGGCCTATATTTTATAAGTCGACGGTCGTACCTTCTACTATGTGAGGAATAATGAAATAAAAATACAGTTAAAACAAATATATTTTTTGTATTCAATTTATCTAAAACTAGTTAACAACACGTATAACGACAGTCCATATACAAAGTTCAACAATATAACTTATTGTTGTAATATCACATCGCATTAATTAAAATAAGTATTATTCTAAGAAGTTTAATTTCCACAGACGTTGAAAACTTTCTACTTGTTTTACGTTCCAGTTGTATTGACTATTTTGAAACACGTCATGCTATTTAGCGGCACGTCTATCTGTGAAATCTTATTTAGTTACGCAACAATATCTATTACCCGTTACCTTCTGTTCAGGCTTCATTTCGAAGCGTTTTTCAATCGACACGCTCTACTAATAACGCGATTGGATTGACAAAACACCTTTTTGTCTTTTACGCACCTGCGACAGTTTCGTCGAATGAAGCTTCATGTTCGGATCTTGATAACATAAATTTAGGAAGGGTCACGCCTAAAGCCGCACTGTACCGGGGCATTGTTTCAGCCCAGAAGGCACCCCGAGAATTATCTCCGGCGAACTCTTCAGGCGGCGCAATGTTGGTTTCGTCGACTATTTCAGCTCTGGCTTCCGCGTCGTCTTCCACGCTGCGCTTTGATCGCTGAACCGCCGCCTGCTGCGTCGGAGTCAGAGCAGAGGACACGCTGGCTGGTACCTGATTCGTAGCTGCTGTTGCTAATGTAGCCTGTGGTGTCTTTTTCCGCTTTAACTTTTTGCCATATCCTGGATTGGCAACAACGTAAGCCGCTGATTTTGCAGGAGGTGCGCTAGTGGAAACGGTTTGGCTTTCGGCACCTTCGTTCGTCGCTTCTAGTGCTGGCGGCTTAGACGTGAATTCTTTAAGTTCTTGATAAGCGAGATGACTTCTCTTAGGGGCGGATTCTGATACAAACATGCACTCCTCGTGTTTCAAGCCCGATTTGTCAAGACATTGGAAACAGGTCATGCCATTTTTTTGCACTTTTTTGCATGACGATCGATCTTTCTTCTTGAATTCTGCTAACACATGTTCAACATCCTTCTTGGGTTCGTTATTAGTGTAGAAACCGGGAATAGCTTTTTTATAATTATAGGGCTTTACTAATGCGTCTTCATTTTCTTCGGACTTATCATTTTCAGCTGCTCGCAGCGCCTCGCTAGGTTTAGGTTTCGTGGTGTGCACGTAGTAAGATTTATAATTTTCTGAGGGACTGTCATCGGCTTTAGGATCTTTTTTGTAGCTTGCGTATGGTTTTGACTCGGACTGGGATTCATGTTTGTCTTTGCCGTCCTTTGCTTCTTCGTATTTGGAAAGTTTTTTGGGTTGCTCTTCTTTTTGGTTACTTTCGGGTTCATCTGGTTCATCGTTGCTGTCATACTTCCTTTCTTTCGAATAAGCATACTTATTGTTCTTTGGTTCAGCAACGTACGAGCACGACTCATAGTTTCCTCCTGTTTTGGTGTCCTTGCAAACCATGCAGGTCATATCGTCTCTTTTGACCTCTTTGCAGTTTTCTGGATTTTTCTTTATCTCCGCGGCTTGGGCCTCGGATAGGGCTTTAATCCTCTCATATTCTTTGTGGTCGTATCCCGAGTCGTATCCGTACGGGTACTCGTAGTCCTTGTTGCGGTCTTTGGATTCTTTGTAAGCACTGCTGTAGACGTCAGAATCAAAGGCCTTGGGCCTCGAGATGTATTCTGCCTTATAGCCATAAGGGTCATCGTCGTCATCATCGGCGCTCTTTTTCAAGTTCTCTCTTTGCCTTCCCCTGGTGTATCGTCGAATACGTGATGGTCCTGGAATATAAGCATTTTGCTTGTAGTTTTGTTCTACTTCGGGATTGTCAACCAACTCTTCTTTGCGATAATTCAAAGGGTGAGCTACTTCAACGTTGGTGACCGCGGGTTTGAAGTACGCGGCGACCGAAGGATTCTTTTTCAAGGCCGACAGTATCTCTTCACCCTGTTCTTCCTCCTCAGGTTTGTATACTTTGTAGTCGGCGTCGTGAACTGTTCGAATGTCGTATCGCAAAGGACTGAGTTGCTGCCCGATAGGAACTAATTGCTGTTGTTGGTAATGTGGCTGTTGTTGTTGTTGTATCGGTTGAGCAACTAATTTGGCAGACTTTTGTGGCGAGTGAAAGCTTTTACTAGCGATTGGATTAAAACCAAAACTTTCAGCGGAAAACGCGCTTTCCACGGGCGCCACTCGTGTTTGTATGGAATCTATAGAACTACTGACAACTGTATCGAATAGTTGGGGATATTGGCTTTTATCTACTTTTAGTATCGCTGCGGCAATAGGTTGGGAAGCCAGAGGTGTTACGCCTGAAAAGATATGATATGCGGTGTAATAAAACAATAAAATATAAATAAATATATGTACTTATAAATTTAAATACATTATATACATGAAATGTAATAGAAGCGTGCACACTAGAAGCTTAAAAATTTATTACGAATAAGGTGAAAATAAAATAATTGTCTACAGACCAGAACCCCCAGACTCAAATATGGGGGAAAAATCCAAAGGGTCGACGAATCCTTTATCGTCATCCTTGCTGGCAAGCACCCCCTCACATATCGCCCACACTAATAACTGCAACCAAAGATAAATATAAGTAACAACGACACTATTTATAAAAAAAATATTGAATAAAAAATGTGCGACCCCTACCAAACATATGAATCTGGACATTTTCTGAAGTGGGTTTGAACCCAAATAGATTCCCGTTGAGGAGCAACTATTCGGCGTCTAGTTGTCTTTCGCGTTTGAGTTGGGATGAAAGTAACGTCACAAAATTGCAAAGACAAGGTTTTATAGGCGTCTATATTGCGAAGGTGAAAGATCGGTGCAACAGAGCGCGCGCGCCACTCAAGCGTGGCAGCGTTCGCGGACAATGTCCGCTTACTCCATCCGGCGCCGGCGGGTGTCGACTGCACCAATGACCCAGTACCCTGCAGCTGTAGAAAGGCGGGTCCGGCCTGCACTGACGGACTCCTAGGAGCTCTAACACTTATATGCAACGGCTAGACTAAGTCATCCACAACTTTTGAGGTACGGTTGAAATTATTTAGCACTCAAGGCAAAATTAATTTTAAATCAAGTTTATTAACAATAGCACTTTAACTGTACACAGCGTTGATGTGAGTGTGCTTTGATGTAAGCAACAACCGAGCTGTTGTCTAGACATCTTTGCTTTTTCCCCGACTACGGCGTAGCCAAAATGAGGGTTACGATTTTGGCCGCTAGTATGTATATGTATGTTCGTTGTTTGTTCCTTCAGATCTCTTAATCTAACCAACGTAACATATGACACAAAGTTACCATCCGCTAGTTACACTATCTGACGTCTGGAATGTAAAACATCACGAACTTGAAATGAAATAAATTTATGTAATGTATCGTGTTTGTTATCAAATGAAAGGTATTTTTATGTAGATTCCAAAAGTATATATGTAATTTGTATATAGGATGTTACAAATATGTCCAGTACTAACTTAATTATTTCAACACAGCGGTTATTATATATAACCTTTTATGTACCACATCAATGAATAAGTACTTTTATGTAGATCACCATGAGACAAGTGTATTTATTTCTGTACACTAACAATAGAGTAATGAAATAGTTACCTGTGGTTTGACGTCTTATCCAGAAATAAGCAGCAAGTTTGAAAAACGTCAATAAATACGGTAGTCGTGATTTCCAGTGTCTACTAATTACTGTTCCAAAGATACATCCCTGTGGCAGACAGACGGAAGAACAGCGGGGCCTAGTAATAGGGTCACATTTTCACTATGTGGGTATGGAACCCTAAAAATCATACTCATAAGTGCTCTGTACTTTAATGTTTACTGCACCATCTGTGATACTATAAAACACTATGCGACTTTTGATATTGAAAATATTTTGTTATATCAAATCGTTTATTACATATAAACATTGGAATGTATACACTTAAATAAATGTTTATTGTAAATGCATTAAACTATGTTTCATTTAAAGTTAATTACTTTAAAATACAAAACTGTGACACTAAGATTTTGAGCTTTCTTCTAGTTTATGTAACAACACTTTCGTTGAGGGGTCGTTGTCCTTTTCCAATGTCGCCAGCATCGCTTTCTGCAACAATAAATTAGCTATTCAATTATTTCACTAATTGGCCCGTCAATTATAAAACACCAAAAATCAGCCAAGGGCTAGTCGGAATCGCAAACAGCCACCATACAATAACAAAAAACCGGCCAAGTGCGTGTCGGGCCACGCGCAGTGTAGGGTTCCGTAGTTGCGAATGATAACTTTGAGTTCACACTGTTTACACTCGCACCTCACAGTTTAACGACCAAAAACATCTAACAATAAAGCTTGTATGAAATTTTACATTTTCCAGTACATTTTATAAGTTGGTTGCCTATAACTTTTTAGTTTGCACTTAGTACCTAGCTCTGATAGTTTTCCTTTCAACTTCAGTATATATACTAGTGCTGTAATTTTTTTCACGTATCCATATATAACCGTTTAGCAGATAGAGGGGGGGGACACGTACCTCTAACAAAATTTTGCACTTTAAAACCAAATATTTCTGAAACGGATCCGTAAATCGAAAAATGGTGTTCTCAACCTCACAATATTTTTCAAAGACCTTTTTAACGATACCCCACACGATGGGTAAATAGAGAAAAAAAAAATACTCCTCCACTTTACTTGTATGGGAGCTACCCAAAAAAAAAATTTTTTTCAAGATTTTATTCTACGACTTTTTTGCCATGATTAATATACACACTCATACCAAATTACAGCTTTCTAGTACTTATAGTCTCTGAGTAAAACCGCGGACGGACAGACAGACAGACAGACAGACAGACAGACAGACATGGCGAAACTATAAGGGTTCCTAGTTTACTACGGAACCCTAAAAACGCTCAGAAACACGGTTTTATATAAGTACGTGAACTTCAGGAGTACCCCTTATTTCCTTCTATGAATTAATTTTATTTATAGCATTAAGTATTTCTTTTTATTGCAGCAATACATACTTAAACGCAATCTATGAAAATTACCACTCTCTAGGAACATTAATACAGAAGAACGAATAGCGAAAGCTTGGTAATTAGAGTCCCGTTTTTACCCTTGGGTATTATGGGTAAGAACCCTTAAAAACACTGGTTACTACGGATATCGCCCACTAATGTTGCATTCAATCCGAGAAAGGCCAGATTTTCTACTTCCACCAGCTGTCAAGTTCAAGTTCAAAAACTTTTCAAGTGTCAACACGATTGCTTCAACTTCCTTTAGCAATACAAAGTGGTCCATTATTATTCACGGGCCCACTGACCCGAGACACACAAGTGCGCTGGACAAAATAGACCTTTCGAATTAATTCAATGTTTCTTTATGAAAAGTTAACTAAATATTTTAGTGATTAAAGATAGAAAAACTTGACTCATATTCAAATTAGCGATTTAGTTTTAGAAAATATTCGTTTATATTAACAAAACAATAAGTTTTGGGACCGTAAGGCTATTTCGAAATACACTCGATCGAAGCAGTGCGACTGTTTAGGTTCATAATGTCCAGAGGGTGTATTTTGGGATTTGGTCACTGTGTACCTTAACAAGTGCGACAAATATAAAAACTAAATTTTTAACAGAGCTTTACCAATAGCGTCGGTAATCGTAATCTTATTCACCGTCTTTCTCTTTCTCTAGATGAAATTGCATAGAAAGAAAGAGATAACATTAGACTTAGAAAGTTTTTCGTGGACATGCTTTCGAGTATTTAGTCTAGCATTACTGAAGTCAATGTTGCCACCACATGGCTGGGTGGGCGCTACTCAGGCGTCACATTGTTTATAGATCTACAAGACCAGCGATACTACCGTCGAGGTTGTTTATATTTATACTTCAATAGGTACCGCCGCGATAATTAACAACTTTTGACAATTGCTTTTATAAGGCAGTACCATGTTCTTTAAAAAAATATATCAAAATTCCATACTTATCTCATAGATCATGTCTATCTGACTGTTACTTCTTCGTACTTTAATCAATAGAACGATTTGGTTTAGATGTAATTTTGAGACCTGTTCCCGTGGGAACGATTTTCGCACAAGTAGAGCCAAGCCTTATGTTGAAAGTTTATTGGAACCTCTAGTTCCTCTAGTGCCAAGTATTTCTCGAATCAACTTCTGTAGTCATGTATACCTACCGCTAGTTTGTTATTGGAATCCTGTAGCTTTTGTGACAGCATCCACAAATTAGTAGCGAGGCTCAACATCGGTGCCCGAGTGAGGTCTCCCCGCCGCGCGACACGCCAGAACACCTCCAACGCCAAGGAATACTGCTTCTTGGTCTCCTTCGCGTCGCCCAACATTTTCAGCACCACCAGTAACTCCTGGCATATATTCGTAGCATATTTGTCAATAGCTTCTAGGAACTCCGAATCAGATCCATATAACATATCATTTGAGATCACTGAAACAAAATTGAAAATAATTAAGTTTACAATAAAGAAGACTTATCAGTTCAGTCAAGGCATTTCATGCAACAGAGCCACATTTAAGTCCCATTTCCCTCCATCCTAAATGTTTTGTTACGCGTTCACACTTTAACTTGGTATGACCGATCGTCATTAAATTTCTCACACACACATTGTCAGGGGTATGTACTGAAAAGGACATATAATAGGATTACATGTATCCAGAAAAATAATAGACGTAGCGTTCGCAAATTATGTACGAGTATTTAACGACAAGTACTAACAATAATTCTCATCGAGGAGCAGCTCCAGGCGCTCGAGGAGCCCGATGGCCTAGTGGGTGTAAGCATTATAAGCGCTTCCGCATGTTAAGCAACCCCGGGCGCAGTCCCCAGTTGGATGGGTGACCGCAAGTGGCATAAAAATATCTCGAGCTCCTCCGTGCTTCGGAAGGCAGTTAAGCCGTTGGTCCCGGCTGTCATCGCTGATGGCAGTCGTTAAGCTATGTCAGATGCCTTTAGGCAGCTTGAAAAATCTGACACCAGTGTTGGCCACTTACACACACGAAAAACAAACAAACAACAATTCCCATACCTGAATCGAGATGATGAACATAATTTTCTCTCGTCATTTCACATAGTAAATCTAGGATATGGAGTAGCGTTGTGTAGTAAAGTGGTTCGGTTTTCTTCCAATGTATCTTCTCTACTGTTTTTATAAATCCGCATAAAATATATGCTTTACAGTTGCTGTCCAAATTATCCTAAAACAATTGTTATTAAATAGATTACGACTAGAATATCGTAATAGCGAAACCGAAACAAAAGTTATTGTCACGATATTTTCCAGTCCTATTGAGTTTTGGTTCTGGTTAATTGTAACGTGCATAATAACTGAACTAAATGGCGTAAAATTAATTTGTTTTAGCTGCCCAGGCGCCATAGACTGTTGCCCAAACTCAAATAAGATAAAAAGCCCTTGTTACTGCTGCACTCAATTAAGACTTAAGTTTTCTTTCATTTAAGTCGTGAAGTAGAGATTAGCCAATATCTGTCTGTCACCCGTTCGGAATGTATCAGATAGTGGAAACAATTATCTCCTTGCATTCCACCCTAACGAATATCATAGCATTTTCCGTCCCTTGATACTTAAAAGTCCACCAAAGTGTATGTTTTATTATAACAGATGCTATCGCAATTAGGTCTTTATAAAATTTCAGCCAAAATAAAATCACAGATGCAAAAATAGGTGGTGTACATTTTGACACTCAATAGTACAACAATAGGTTTTTTTAATCTCAAAAAGAGGGGTATTATAAGTTTGACCGGTCTGTGTGTGTCTATCTGAGGCACCGTAGCTCTAAAACGCGTGAACCGATTAAGATGCGTTTATTTTTATTTGTAAGGTTTCTTGGTAATAGTTTTACACATGATTTATCAAAATCGGTTCAGCCTTTAACAAACACCATAATTGTTTAATTTTTTGATCGGCGACTGGAACCTTCAAGGTATCCTAGTTCGTATATTTTCATAAGCATAAAATTGTATTTTTCGTGATATTTTGGGCAATAAAGAAATTAAAAACCAACAAAGCAATGACCAAATCTTAGATTATATTATAAAGCCTAGATAGACTATTAGCCTAAAAGCGTAGAAAAAGCTAGTATCCAACCCATAGTCGGTCGCGCACACACACAGCTACCAATTTGAGGGATTTTGATGGCATAAATTGACAGGACGCGTGTGATAATACAAAGCCACGCACGCAAGCATTGAAAAATTGCCTGTTTTTTAATCATTAAAATAAAGGCATTACGGTGTTTAGAGGATTATAGTCAAAGAACCAAATAAAGCTTACCGGCAGTATCAACAACGTCGACAAGAAATCGCTCATAATAGCCGAGACTCTAGTGCTCGTCGGCTTCTTCTGTCCGTCTTCTAAAATGTAGTCCGGGATGTCGGGTATCAATCCAATGAGAGCCTTGAAATTTGCCTCCGCTAAAATCAAATAAAGTTGCTCAGTTTTGAATAAATTTCATGGTGTAACACACTTAAAAAAAATGTTTAACAGGTTATCCTTAAAGGTGATACAGGCCGCGGCATTTCATTGCAAGTCAGAACATCGCACGAGTCAATCCGCAGTACACAATAGGTTAAGCGGGGCGCGCGCGGGGAGGCGGGGCACGTACTGCGCAGCTAATATCCGATTTGCAATAAAGTTTGGTGCAACCTGTAAGCGGAAGAGAATTTTGTATGCACATTCCTCATTTTTGAAGTGGGTCCAGGATCACTGGGAGGTCCCCCAGTGATCTTGGAATAGGCTGCGTGATAAAGCCGAAACTCACGCGGATGATGTCGCAGGAAACAGCTAGCGTTTTTATACGACCTAAATATTAGATTTTTCCCTATTTTTTCCAGAGAAATATCACAATAAAACGTTGAAAAAGAGTTTCGCTTTATTATGTTCAACGACTGTGAAATCTAGAAAATCATGACTAATTGATTGTCTATTTGATCTATATTGCAATCTTTTTTTCTTTCTTACTAGTATAATATCGACTAATTAATCGTATCGTAGTATCGTAGATTGATTAGTTGCATGATGCTAGGCTCAAAAAATTGCGTTTTACTTATGAGTCGGAAATTATCTAGGGCTAAAGTCAGGAGTCTACATAAAAAAATTCACAGTACTCCAATTTCATAATCGTTAAAAGTAAGGTATTTCGTATTTTTTTTTTTTTTATTAAAGTAAAGATAACTTTCTAGCATCACACTACATTTGTTTTTTAAATAAATTAAAAGTTGAAGGACCTTGAGCAGCTTTTTTGTGCTCATCCAAGACCAATTTTTACGAGCAGGGGATAAAGCTTTTTACTGTCCGACAGTAAGGTGGACGTAAGTGAACGTGTGATGCGGCGACGGCACCGTCACGAAGCAGCGCCGAGCTATAGTGTAGCTGACGTCACAACTTGCTTAACTCACCCTGCCCGACGCAATTGTTGAGGAGCGCTACCTGCCCGGACAGAAGGTAGAGCTGCACCTTGGAGAGCGTGCAGTGCAGCGACGGCACCGTCACGAAGAAGTGCCGAGCTGACGTCACTACATGCTAAGCTCACCCTGCCCGACGCAGTTGTTGAGCAGCGCCACCTGTCCGGACAGCAGGTAGAGCTGCGCCTTGGACAGCGTGCAGTGCAGCGACGGCACCGTCACGAAGCAGTACGCGGCGCAAGCACGTTGAAGCCATCGACCGCCGCCGTTTCGCGTCGCTAACGTGTTCACAGCCTGCCATAAAAAATATAATACTTAGTTGTCAATGAACAACTGCAGTCACTATATATGTAACGTTCAAATGAACAAAACGTACATACCTATAATAAGATACTTGACCACGATGCGCCGACCACATGCCGACAAATAGAGCGTTGAGAAGTTGATTGGACGACCTGATAACTTGCAATGATCGCAAAATTATGCCAGATGTAGGCCGCTTGACCGCCTTTATTGGAATCTTTGGGTAAGTCCATTTATTCGTGCATAATATGGCCTGCACGTGTCAGATTTATGGTACCTAAAGACAGTTGTCGTAGTTTAATAAGGCCGTACCAACGGATTCGATCCTTCCAAAAGACGGAGGAACACGATATCCATATATTCAAGCCATTATCAAGGCCGAAGTATAAACTATGGCCGGGTTCATAACATGTGTAAGCATATCCGATCCCGGCCTATCGAACTTTGGAAAGAAAAAATATAGAACCTTACGTGCACTAAGGTGACGAGCACGGCGTCCAGCTTGATGAAGGCGGCGCGGCATTCCACGTAGAAGTTGAGCTGCTGCTCCAAATCGTCCTGATACCACACGCATTGCACGAACTTGTTAATTAGCTCCGCGTTCACTTTGATCTCGTCCTCCACTGTCACAGCACTTTGAGACAAAAAAAAATAGTGACTGAACTGACTAAAAAATGATACATGAGAATTGGAGACCTGTAAATTAGTACATTCAGCTACGATCGTGTAAAGCATTCTACTAGAATGCAGAACAAGAACATGTAACTAAATGTAGCATTTTCCTGTTTGTGTGTCAGTAATAATACTGGTTTTAGAAAATCAAACTAACTTTCTGCATATTAATAAAAATAAAACAAATCATTTATTAAAAGAAGTAGGTAAATTAGTGTCCGACCGAAAGTTCAGTTTCGGTTTCGGCCTAGTTTCGGCCGCAAAAATCAAGTTTCGGCGGCAGTTTCGGTTTCTTCTAACTTTTGCCAAAACCGAAACTGATTTCGGAAGTTGTCGTGCACGCTCGCCTAACTTCGTTTCTCGCGGCACCGCTTTGGCGGACGCTGGCGGCCCTGCTCAGGAATTGTCCTGCGCCATTCGGATAGCTCTGTAGCAATAGAACTTAGTCAGTGCGTTATCGCCCGACGCAAAATTTTTTAGAGGCTATGTTTTAATGAAACTAAATACAAATTTGAAAAAATAATAAAAATATTATTATTTCTTATATTATATTAAATAATTCATCATCATCAGGTGTTTGTTAGTCTCCACTGTAGGTGCACGACCCTCTCTGTACTATCAGAGCCATATATTAGCCGGAGCAGTCAGAGAATTTGGCCTACACTCTCTACGCTTGGGTTGGAGGTCTCTTTGATGGTATAAGCTTTGATTAGCTTGTGTTTCCTAAGTCGCCTTCTACAACATCCACGGTAAGACTTGGAGTGGTCCTATTCTACTCTGCCGGAAACCACATGGCAATTGAATAAATGATTACACCAAAATTAATATACCGTATTTCCAATTTATGTCCTAATTAATGGAAAATAATAGGTAAAATGCATCAAATTTCAGTATTGAATGGAATTTTATACTTGACCACGTGAGTTACGGTTTCCGTCGAAACTGAAGCCACTGCCGCATATTCGGTTAATACTTTGTAAAATGGCCTTGTTCTTTGAGAACAGTATGGATGGATTTAGATGTATATACGTTACTTAATGGAGTCGTGCAAGATGCAGCAGAGCCTCATCAGGCTGGAGATGACGATGTGGTCCTCGATGTGCACGGCGCTGTAGCGGGCGAAGAAGTTGGACAGCACTGTCTTGGCCATCAGGGTGCGCGCATTCGATGTCTGCACCAATTCTACAAGCGGCATGAAGGCGTCCTGTGTAAATGTGAATAAAGTTCATATAGTATACAGGATTACCACTTGTCCTTCAAAACCATCAAATGAGCACGTCGTAACGAAGACCTTTTCCTGGGATAACTTTCCCTTTAATGCTGGGAACGCAAAAAAAAATCAGCATTATCATACTGAGGTGGAGGTGTTTTTTATGCAGAGGGACTATTTTTAAACACTGGACTTTCTAAAGATGACAGATGTACGCTAGTGTTTCTAAAACGCCCCATTTTTTATCTTTTTATGACGAATGATTGCAAAGAGCGGTTTAGACCTTTACCTCAAAATCATACCATTTCAAGTTCAAACTAGGCACGATTTTAGTTCCGTTTAATGCTGCACTTCGTAAACATAACATAATATTTTTAGCTGCTAACAAATTGTCAACTTGAGCTAACAAAAACAGTGATAAATGTTGAATTTTGGTCGGATAACAGTTATAACTTAAGCAGAGCGTCAACCATGAGTTTATAACACGTGAGTAATAAACGATTCGATCTAAAGTAAACTATTCGATGGCTCGTAATAGTAAACTATTGTCTACTCTATAGAAAACGAAGGCGTGCTGATACCGCAGAAAATGTTCCTGTAAACACAGGATCGTATTCGTTTACATTCAACCTTGAGTCGTTTTCGATTACGAGATTCGAAAACTACTCCGGTATATTGTACTCATGGTAAACAAAGTATAGTAAACTTTGACGGTTATAAAAACATCACCGTATCCTACAGGTCGCGCGATGGTTTAAGATCGCTCGGTGAAACTAGTGGGGGTAATCTGCACATGTGTACAATCGCGCACAAAAATGCTAAGGGAAATAATTTATTATAATTTCGTATATTAGTAATTGAGCAAATAAAAACGCTAGTGTTTGCTTGCGATTTATCGTGCTAGTCTATACTTCTATATATATATATATATATTATAAAGAGGAAAATATGGATTATTTATTCAGCAGAAACTAATGAACGGATTTATTAAATTCTCTTTCACCGTGGTAAAGCTTTGTTATCCCCGAGTGACATAGGTTAATGCATGTACCACGGACAAAGTCAGGGCAGATGTTAATATATCCAAAAAAATAAAGAACATAATTAAATTTAAGAAGATATATTTAAACATAATTTCAAATAAGCAATCTGTGCGCAACTGTACTCAAGACACACCGAGACGCGCGAACACAGCGCGGGAAGTGAAGAGCGACTGACTAACCAATGACGTGGCGCCGCTCAGGCGCACCCGCCCCGCATACTCCTCACCCCTCCGTTTAGACCTAAGAATTGAATTCTGCGCATACCCCTTCTACTTTTATCGAGCGATCTTAAATCACTGCGCGACCTGTACTCTTGTAAATGAAATGTATAAACTCATGGTTGACGCTCTGGTATGGAAGTAAGTCTTTGTTTCATAATGTTATTCGTCACATTCGCTAGACAATAAACATATTTGATGATTTTTATCACTTGCCATCAAAAACAGCTCTTCAACATCTGGAATCGACTTCAGCATCCGTTTGATAACGAATTGGAAATGTCCTGAGAACTCGTCCGCTGGCCGGCCGCACTTGATCATGTAGCGGATGGTGCCTCGCAGTATAATATTCACGTGTTGCGTCTGAAATATTACATAGGCACTTAATCTATAGAACTCCAGGTTGGCCACTCAAACAAACGAAAACAATTTCATTTTATATGTCATCGGAATAGCATCTTACATTTGGTTTAAGAAAATGATGCGTCTACGCATGTATTTTAGTGCCACACATCACACAGAAGGGATGGAGCGGAGATACGAACCAAGAGATATAATTTTCTTTAAACTCTACAGTGTGTAAAAAGAGCAACATACATTTATTTATTGGCAGTCGGGACGATGTCTGTCGGCCAAGATGAGATCAACTAGGAATACGTTGGTCCACAGAGCACGTAATGTCGCTCGGGCGCGCTCTACTAGAGACGAAAATAATAATAATGCCGCGTGTCAGCCCCCACCCGGCCAGTAGCCGAAGTCGCATTCTCGCCTTGTCAGTTCGTGTTCAAAAAACCTAAAAATGCCCCAATGTGGTATGATATGATATCATAATTACAGAAAAGAGGTTAGTAAACAAAATTCTTATGTTACCTATAGCACAAGTGAAAATAGCAGATTTTTGGCATTTCTACGGTTACCTACCTTGAAACTCAAAACCTCAATAAACGGTGCCGCCCCTGACTGTAATGTTTTGAGAATGCATCTCTAGTAGCGCGCGAGCGACATTCACTTTCCCAGCTCTACGTATTGGTCTAATACAAACCTTGTTAAATAGAATTTAACAAAATATATCTTTGTATCGAGTCAGCGCAAGGCGTCATCTACCTCGATCTTATTGAACTAGTAAAGGAAATATCACAAAGGATATGGTAACATTAATAATAGTACGTGGTGGGTGGCGCTAGCGTGCAGCGTAAGCTGGGAACACTGTTGTAATAATTAGCACTAGCAACATTGTGATTCAATAGTCAAATTCATTACCAATTCTCGATTGTATAGAGACGTGTCCAAAACCCAAATAAATTGTAAATTTCCTCTTTCTCAAACTCTCTTTTCATTTCTTTTGGGCGTCACATTTTACAAACCTACTGATAAATGGTCAAATACTTACTGATAAATGTGTACAGGCAAACTGCAGCCACGGCTCCAGCACCTGCAGGAAGTGCAGCGGCGACTTCAGCGCGCTGGCGACCTTCCACCAGGTCTGCGTCAGCGTCTCCGACGCCAGGTAACGCGTGTTCTCGGCCGCGCACAAGTGCTCGCCCAGCGACGTCAGCGCTTCGTTTATCAGCACTACGATTTCAATGACATACCCATTAGTTTCTTAAAAACTGATTTAGCGGACAAAATAATTATTTAGAATTAATAATTCGAACTTAGAATTAAATTATTGAGAACAATAACTAGTAGTATTTAAAAAAATACTTTCAAGTTTTGCTAGTGACTGATACACGCTTATATAACTCTCTATCTCAAAAACTATTGAACAGATTTTGATGAAACTTGCACTGTTCCCTAATTTGAATAGGTACGTTATCCCTAATTCCATAGGCTATGTATGCACCACTGGCGAAGCCGGGGCGGACTGCTAGTTAATATATAAGGTTCGAATTGGTATGCTGCTGTTTTAGAAGTAAATTTAAAATATATTATAATAAAATGCTTAAATGCTTCTGCTTACCCATTTTATCAGAAGACTTATGAATCATTTCCAAAATTGCGGTAGATTTCTTATTTACATTTTGTGAATCAAATGCAGATACTAGACAGGTCAACAGTAATTCACTGAAAAAAAGGAAAAAATATAATTAACAATTGATATAGTTAAGTCTAAAAATAATATGGTATCTCATAAATAGGAAACGAAATGTTCACCGACATAGAACAGATATCTGATGGATTGCGAAGGGTAGGGATAGAGAAGAATGGCGCAGACAAAGGGAGGCTACCCAGCAGTGGGTCAAGGAAAGCGGGCGATGATGATGAAACAGAACCAATGATGTTAAATTATTTTGTTGTTTTTGTTGCTAAATAATTTAATTGTTATGTAAGTCTATTCTAAAAACTTTGTTTATTTATTATTTAAAACTTAGAGCTATGCAAGTGGTGTCTCCTGGCACAAGCACATTAGAGGCTCCAGTTATCAGTAACAATTGTAAATCTACAAGCGTTCCCATTTTTTAAAAATAATTATACGATTTCGGAGACTCACTTATTCTCGATTTGTTCGCACTGCTGCAGTAGTTCTTCTAAGAGCGTGAGCTTGCACCTATTAGAATTCAGAGTGCCAAAGAGAAGCCAATCGACCGGCGGCACATACAAGCTCAGATATTTTTCCGGCGTCAATAATTGCGATTCATATTTCTTCTTCATTGCAGGATGAAAAATCTGTAATAAGAAAAGAAAAGCACATCTCTGTTACACACTTAAGTAAAATTACATTTAATATTTTATCGCGTTTATTATGAGTAAAGCGCCTGCCTATTTTCTGAATAAACGTTTTGATTTTTTGATATATATATATATTTTTTATACAACCAAAAAATAAATCCTTGAATTACCTGTTGATATTCCTCAAGTAACTCCTTCAGATTAATATAGAAGAATTCCTCGCTGTCGTTTCCTAACAATTTGGACGCCACACGGCACAGGTATAGTCGCAAATACGTAGCAACAAGGGGATTGCCTATCCCTCTAATCATTGTCGTGAGTCTCGTCACTGCCGGTTTAATTTCATCTTTAGACAAGAACAGGTAGCATTTCAGAAGCGACATTTCCATGTATAGACGTGGCAGTAGCTCTCTGATGGAAGCCATTTTGAACAACCAGTTTTGACAGGTTTCTTTAGCTGACTCGGGAATCTGAGATGGGTCTATGTCTTCTATTCTGCCTGCATTAGGTCTGGAAAATGCAAAAAGTTCATGTCCTTATCACAATCATGTGGTCCCAACCCCTTAATCGTACTATTTTTTCTGATAGACTGACATAGATGGCGCCACTCGCTGGTACATAACATTGATCTACCATATTATGAGAAAGTATTGTGCACAAAATATATCTTATTAACAAAAACCGGCCAAGTGTGAGTCAAACTCGCGCAATTAGGGTTCCGTACAATATGCTTCGTGTACACACACACACAATGGGCAAAAATGTTTTATTCAATTGATTAGCGCTATCTAGTGGTGTTTTAGTGAACTATTTCCGTAGATGAACTTATTATTGTGAGTTTACCACTTTATTTTCAAGTGATAGAATTCTTATTATTTTTCCTGTAATCTTCAAGGAATGAACTACAACTTGTAATTTTTTCAAAATTAATTTATGGTCAATTTTTGCCTTCTTTCGTGAATAAAATCAAAAGTATTGATTTTACCCGAACAAAAAAAAATATTTTTGAGATCCTCATAATGAGCCCTTTCATTTGATATATGACACAGTAAGGTCTGCAAAACTTTTTTTTTTTAATTTTGTAATTGGGCCCCTAAAAATGACACTTATTTCAAAAAAATCTTAATTTAAATAAATAAATATATATAGGGACTTATCACACAAATTGAGCTAGCCCCACAGTAAGTTGTGAACTTGTGCCGCAGGATACTAACTCAACGATACTATATTTTATAATAAATACTTATATAAATAAACATCCAAGACCCAGGTCATACTGAAAAAGATCGTTTTCCATCATGACCTGACCGGGGATCGAACCCGGGACCCCCGTGTCGCAGGCTGGCGTGTTGACCGCTGCGCCACGGAGCTTTGCTTTGCGGATTTACTTTGCATATCCGTGTTTGGGTCATAGGATTACACCATCTTACCAAATTTCACCTAATTTGGTTCAGTAGATTCGGAGAAAATCGGCTGTGACAGACAGACGGACGGACGGACAGACAGACGCACGAGTGATCCTATAAGGGTTCCGTTTTTCAATTTTTGTACGGAACCCTAAAAATGAGAACAATATTTAAGGCATAATATTTTAAAATTTCACTCGACTTTTAGTAAGTTTAGCCTAACGCAGATTACCGCCATCTAGGATCGAGTGGAAAGCAACTCTGCAGCGCCATACATTCGCCTACCTTAATTTGGCCAATATTTTTGTATTTGGATGGCAGTCTGTTACGTTAGTATTATATATAAATTACGACTGAAGTATGACGTAAAATATCGTACCCGAAACTCTTAGCCTTCAATCTGTCGAATACCAAATTGCCAAATGTGTCCAATATATCGGTTATCAACACAA
This sequence comes from Rhodophaea formosa, assembly GCA_963082605.1. Lineage (NCBI taxonomy): Eukaryota > Metazoa > Arthropoda > Insecta > Lepidoptera > Pyralidae > Rhodophaea > Rhodophaea formosa. The sequence continues at coordinate 12,363,365 of OY720209.1, forward strand.
ATTTACTTGGGTAGAACTGCATCACGCTCACATCTGACAGTAACTTTGAGCACTGGATACCAATTTTAAATGCTTTCACCCTTTGCTCTGTATCCCATGCCTTAAAAAAATATTTCATCATGTTAATAAGGCTTATTTAACAAATACCGTGCAATATGCATACAACAGACATTGCAACTTACAGAGTGGTCAATAAAAAGGTGACATGCCTTCTTTCTTATCCTCATAGTCAGGTCAGGTTTCCATCATCTACTCAGAGGAGTACTCCCTATTAATAAAGAGTCCCAAGGCAACAGTGGCGGTCGCTCCTTCAGTGCACTCGTGCACAGCACTACCAGATTTTTATGTATTTCCCGTTTTTTTTTTGCGTCGCAAATATTTTTCCATCACAAACTTATATACTACACACTAAAGAAATATTAAAAAAATATTTTCAATCAAGCTTGATCTTTATTACCTAAATTTTAAGACTCATTTTAGCTAAACCAAATTTTGGGCGAGCGCTTTCAAAGTGCGCACGAGACGTCTCCATCCATAGAAACTATATGCAAAGAGACAGAAATGCTCCGGCAGGTGAAACGGAAGATGCTCCGTACTCAATGTATGAGAAAAATTGAAAAATCGGAATACTCCCGAACATCGGCCGGTCGACATCGGCCGGGGTGTCTCGATCGTTGAAGATTTTTGTTGCGAAAGCGTGTCCTGATTTGAATAAGGACTTCAATCAATTTGTTTTATTTCGCACCTGTGACACGGTGTGATAGATAACGCGCACGAAATTACCTATTTCATTCATAGTTATGGTTTTCTACTTCGTGTGTGCTTCAAAGTGTAGTGGTTGAAAATAGTAATGGGATTATTTGTACATGAACTAAAAAGAAAATAGGCTTTGGCATTGTTTGTTTTTGGATAGTAGACAAACTCTCAAAATTAAAAATAAACCATGTTCTCGTGCTCAACCTGAATTACTTATTAGAATTTCATTAGCGCGCAGCTCCTCTAACTTACTATTAGTAAGTCAGCATGATGAGATATTTCACTGCATGTACATAAGTACTTTACTTTTTATAAAGAAATGGTATTATATTCATAGACTTGTACCTACCTAGAGTACTAAATAACCTGGGTATATAAATATTATTAGGGATATGCATAGGGGTACTATGCATCTCCCTAATAATATTTGTATACCTACATGTCGACTACAAATAATTGACGAACGTACGGCATTTCAATAGGTAGTTTTGCTTTTGAGAGACTTAGGTAAGCTGGTGAACCACCAAACCTTGAGGTCACGAGCCGCCACTGGTTCTATGGATAGACCATGGAGCCCCCTAGCTAAAGTGAAAAGTTTAGAGGGTTTTGTTGTGGGCCATCATGGCCTATGTGATAAATGATGCAAAAACAATATATGCCATAGTTACCTTCTTGATCTCATCATTAAGCATATTTATCTTAGTAACATACTCCTGTTGGCTCAACCCCATTGTCTTTCTCACAGAGCTCTCGTCAAAGTCATCCAGCTGCTCCAGCCTGTTTTTCACTTTCTCATTTAGATTTGATACCTGTCTAATAAGAGCTGAAAAAGAACTAACTTAAAAGTAGAAAAAAAAAACAAAAGAAAAATAATAAAATTAGAGTGTGTTTCAACATAAGTATATTATAGTATATCCATGTATCTTGAAGGTGCATATTCACTTTCATTAATCCATAATAAGCATGCTATGTATTTTGGCTTATTATTATTATTTAAAAGTAATGTCGCGAAGATCATTTTTTGTCCTGTGACTATCCCGCTCACACAGTCTAGATTTTCTCGTTGTCGGCTGTCCCGAACGTTGTCTGTCCTGCTCACACATACACTCCGGATATTCTGGCTGTCGGTTTTAGGGACCAGAAGTATATGGAAGTTTCTAAACCCATAAGACTGATATTCTATAGTGAATAAATTTCCTCCAAAAATTCGGTGTTTTACTCCAAATCCCGAACCCTAACCACGTAACGTTCTTTTCGTATCTTTAGCCTGCGTTATTCGAAAATCAAGATGGTTTTCCATACCTTTGACATAGATGCAAATTTCTTGATTATCAGTTGAACACATGAAAGGTGAATAAACAGTTATATTACAACGGGAAATTGAATGAAGAGTAGATTTCGAAAAATGTTTCTGATTATGTAATAGTATCTAGCTGAAAGAGACTGTTAGGTACGTTTCATACTGAAAGGCTCGCATCAGCCCGTGCCGGACGGCATTATACAATGCGATAAATTAAATTAAAAAGGAAATTTAATGCGAATGGTCATTCGCAGTCATTCTACTTATGTGCACTCTACAAGGACGTAATAACATTAAAATATAATGAATACGCCATGTGGTTATAGGCAGAGTTGAATAGAAACACTCCAAGTCTTCCCGTGGATGTCGTAAGAGGCGATATGGGAAACATAAGTTAAGCAAAGCTTATAAACATCAAAGAGACCTCTCCAACCCCTTTGGCCAGCGTGGAGAGTGTAGGCCAAATCCTCTGACTGCTCTGGCTAATATATGGCTCTGGTAGAGGATTAGGGAAGGCTACAGAAAGGGACGTGGCTGCTCCTGCAGTGAAGATTAAAAAAGATCAGATTATGATGATAATGACGGAATGGATACTAAAGAAAAACTTATTTCTATAGTTGAAATATATAATTGTCCCATATGCCATGGACGCCATGGCTGCCATACCACGTATACGGCTCCGACCCGACGCACGCGGGAGGCCACCGCGATATACATTCGGCTGTCAGAGCCGTACATACAAAAGTATGTTAATCTTGTGATTTTGCAACCTTTATATCTCAAAGAGTTTTTCGGGTGCCAAGGTCATTTTTACTCAATTTGAGGGCTCTTTTTATAAGCAAAAAAAATTTGTGCTAGTTCCCCATTCTGTTGAAAGAGGCACGCTTGGAGAGAATATGCACCTTAAATTTATAAGGATAGAGACATACTTTTCTCCCCTCCAGGCAGAAAACTGCTGACAATGCTAAGTTTTTCGCCTGTTGTGTATTTATTCAATATTCCTGAGCGCCTGGTGTTCCAAGCACTGGTGTAGTTCACTATATTATCAACTTGTTCATCTGGATTGATATCCTGCAATTAACACGCAATTGACGAGCTCCGTGGCGCAGCGGTCAACACGCCTGCCTGCGACACGGATGGTCCCGGGTTCGATCCTGGTCAGGTCAAGATGGAAAATGATCTTTTTCAGATTGACCTGGGTCTTGGATGTTTATCTATATAAGTATCTATTATAAAATATAGTATCGTTGAGTTAGTATCCCATAACACAAGTCTCGAACTTACTTTGGGGCTAACTCAATCTGTGTGATTTGTCCGTATATATTTATTTATTATTATTAACACAATTCAAGGCTCAAAATTACTCTTTAACTGTAGGAAACTAAAGCCTGCAATTTCCTTGTATTGTTGTGGCCTTAATAATATAACTAGCTGTTACCCGCGGCTTCGCGCGCGTGTAATATAGCCTATGTCCTTTTCAATACCCTAACCTATGTGTATACAAAATTTCATCATAATCAGTTCAGTAGATAGGGCATGAAACCGTAACAAACAAACAAACTCCCTTTCGCAATTTATAATATCATAGTTAGGATTAATAAATAAGTGTATAATGTAAGATATTTTATCAACTTAAGCCATCATCAATGCAAATTTATGATACAGAATTATAAGTTTTTTCTTGTACAAGCAATATTATAAATGAGAACTTACCAAAACAACAACTAAAAGAGTTCTTTCTAAAGTATGTAATGGTGCATCCACATGGCTTTAATAACAATTTTACTTAAAAAAAATTTAAAAACTATTTTACTACTAAAAGTTGCAACAAAAGTTAAAATGTAGTTTTGAACATGTTTTGAAATAATAAAGATGTTATATTGTCTGGCCCTGGTGACTTGTAAGACAGGTTCATGAGTCCTATTTTCGGCCAGTCTTCCACAACAACCTTGTACACCTTTACTAATGTGCCCTCTAATGTCATGCCTATATCTACTGTGACAAACATATTAATATATAGAAATTGCATAGTCAATACAATGTATACCCATAATAATTCTAAAATATTGTTTATTTTCCATCCACAATGTTCACTTATATTTTATAACCCTGATGTGGAGACACCATGAGGATACACAAGTCATACTTACATTTTCAAGATTCATTTGTTCAAATCTCAGCAATGGGTCAACTTCTTCAAATGCAGAACTCCATTTAGAGAGGCTCTCTATTAAACTTTTACTTGCACTTATACTCTCTTTCTAAAATTTAAAAATTACATGTTTCTATAAACATTGTACACTGAGTTAATATTATAAATAAACATGGTTCCCAAAACGAAATTGTTCAGGTTTCAGAAACCAGCTTAATAATTATGATAACAGACAATTTAGCTAGATACATAGTCTCACTGAGATGTATGCTTTTAAGTTACTTGGCCATTCTGTAATATCTTGACGCCTCCCCCCTCTGCAAGCTAAATTGTTGTTTATGGATATGTAATAAACTTGAGGGCAGTAAGTAGTATAAAACAAAGTGAAAAGAAAATCTATGAGGTAGTAATAAAACTGTCTATTTACATAGAAACTTCTAAATACTGTCAGCTTATCGCGGTCCACGGCTGGACATAAGCCTGCCTTTGTCTGCGCCATACTGCCAGATATCCCCCAATAATAAAGAAATAAATCATCCTCTGTTAAATAACAAACACATAACACAATACAATTAAGAATCTACCCCCTGAGTAGCGCGGCGTCTAACTAGCTATAAAGCCTTTATTCAGAGCAGGGTATGAATTTTTATTATTAGCATATGCTTACCATAAAAACAACATTGGTTTTTAAGGGATGATTGGACACTTCAAACCTAGGATATTCTCTATTAACATTCTTCTGTTTTTTTAATGATGTCCTGAAAATATTATATTGTGAATAAGAGTGAGTGTATGTAATGCAGATAGGAAATAAATAAGTCTTAAATTATTACATATTGTTGATTTAAAACTTATTGACACTAATAAAATAGGTTTTGTAAATGTATAGGATTTACCATTCATAGTACATAGGCATGGTAGTGTAATTGATTCCCCGTTCGATGAACTTTATCTTCTTACAAATAGAAGTTTTATTTGTAAACAGACAAGTCTTAATCAGACCACAAATTTACAACTATATTTTGTAAGACGAAGCACAAATACTCTTCACTACTTTCCAAAATATTTACTAATTTATTAATAATATTTATTTTTCATAGTTTTTCATATTTTTCAGAAGACAAGACAGACACCTTCTGACAGAGAAAGACAGTCACAGTGACACTGACATGCATGAAAAAAGGCCACTTGAACTTCTGAAATATCATAATTTGACTTGACACTGACATTTTTTGTTCCTTGTGGTTTCTTTTTACTTTACTGTTTAACGGTGGGACTATTTTTGAACCTGTGACCGACCGAGTCCATTTATTGAACGCGTGCCACTCGTCGTCAAACGATTTTTGTATGGAAAAATCGTTCGAAGACGAGTGGCACGCGTTCAAAAATAGTACCCCTGACCACTCTTTTACGCACGATTTTCGTATGGAAAAACCGCTCGTTTACTAACAGCGAAACTTCAAAAATTGTATATCCCAGAATCCCAGCCAGCTGCTTGCTGCTTGATTATGCTTGCCAAGTGCATTTCCATTATCATAAAATTCCAAAATCTTTACATTACTTGTTATGAGCAGTCATTTAATAAGTATCAAAACTATTTTGTCCTACTGTAGACAGTACTGCCCGCACGCGAATTTTTAAATTTCCCGCGTTTTGCGAGGTTCAGCTTTAGTTGGGCAGACTATATCGTGCAAAGACGACGAGTGGTCACACTTCAAGAATAGTCATCATTTCAGCCGCAGGAAGTCCACCGCTGGACATAGGCCTCTCCTAAGGATTTCCAAATTGACCGGTTGAAAGCGGCGTGCATCCAGCGTTTTCCTGCGACCTTGGTCAGCAGGCCGATTTGCTAACTCTGTGTACAACGATGGTACAGGTCGTCGGACCACTGCAGGCCTATTTGCTAACTTTTGACAGCTACGGTGTACATCATTTTCATGGTAACTTCAATATTCTTAGGCTTCGGTATGAATGACTATTTTTATTTAAGATATGAAAACCGTTATGGATGCTTAAGTGACAATCAAATCGTTGTACACCGAGTTTGCAAATTGGCCCGCTGGTTGGTGGGTGTCCGACGTTTCGCTGGCCGGTACGTGGTCGCTATTCGAAAACCTTCCTGTCCCATCGGCCATCGGCTCTTCGCGCTATGTACCCCGCCCACTGCCACTTCAAAGAGCTAATCCGCTGGGCTATGTCAGTGACCTTTGTTCTTCTACAGATCTCCTCATTTCTGATTCAATCTCGCAGAGAAACACTAAGGATAGCCCTCTCCATAGCGACCTTTGAACGACCTTGAGCTTTCTTATGAGGCCCATAGTAAAGCTATGGGTTCCCCGACTGCACGATCGTGATCGCACGCTCGTCAGCAAAACGTTGAATGACGTCACCCATACATTTTCTATGGAAACAAGTTTGGGTGGTTTCCCCGGACGGCGTTGTGTACGGTCGTGCACGGCGGCGGTGGTCAAAGTTCACCGCAACAGTGTTCCCAACTGAAAAAATTGCGAGTTTCCAGATTAATCTTTACATTTTTATGTTATCGATTGTCGATTTAGATGACATCTGAATAAAAAAAAAACAAAGATGAAAAATATATACTACATGACAAACTGACTGTATTTCTTGAATTTTGGGTAGATCTAATAATAGTTTGTAATAGTTTTAAAGTAAGTATAGCCATTCGATTTGGAAGTTTGCCTGATTAAATATTACTTCATGTTGAAACGTATCATTTTATTAAACGAAGTTCCGTGATATTTTCTTCAACTCGGAATGTTTTTGAAACAATTAAATATTTTGCAGAATGTATCTGTAGTAATTAGACTAAATGAAATAAAAATTTTGTACTCGTTAAGTTGTGACTTTAAGATGAGCTAGAAGATTATTTTGAAATTGTTTCTGCGTCTGTAGAATGGCACACGAGACAACGTTTATCGACTATCGCCATCTTATTTACCTAAATATTAAAGAGGGAGATGTAAATAGTTTATCGCGCTATATAAACGGCGTCGTGGGTGCCATGCTACGGGTGCTGATGTATTTATGGTATAATTAACATAAATACAACAAGAACAATTGAAAATAATCCAACTTCAAAACACTTTCGTTAAAACTGTTCCATAACTAAGTCTATATCTAATTTACCTACCTTTTGCAATCCCATTTTTAATTTTTGAGATATGTACGACAACATATTTTGACAATATTACATTACGGTGGGCTACAGTACGGGTAGGTCGAATTAATCTCTTTTTAAACTTCGTTTAAATAGTTTACATTATTCATTTTCGAGCGGTTGCTGTCCGCCATGAGCAAAAAAACTTCTTTTTCATGTTAGTGGCCTTGCTACAGTTACTTGCCGGGTAAACATAACACAGTCATAAAACCCAAAGACCACATTTAGCATGTTAGTGGGCATACATACTACTCTATGGGAACCATACGGCCCACTGTGTGAGCACTTAAAAACCCTAATTCCTAAAAATTATCGCCAATATCTCGTACACACATTGTCATACCAAACACTTAAATGATTTTCAGCATAAAATTTAAGGCGCAGTAGGTGTTATGCAAAACGAGCGCCATTTTAGGAGTAAAATAATTTAATTCTGGGTGGCACTAGCACTAGAATCGCATATACCACTTCGTCTTAATTTTCACTAAATAGTTATCAAAGACAGACAGGACAGGTTCCAAAGGAACACCTTTGGAACCTGTCCTGTCTGTCTTTGACGTACACGTATCCACATCAAAGAGTTAAGATACTTTTGAATCCACGTAAGTAAGTTATATATTTGTTATCGTGCTAGTTAGTGAACAGAGGTTTAAATAATGCATTCAGTGCTAAGCTTTGCGAATGACTCATCTCGTGCTCATCTCATACTACCCATAGATAAGAGAGACTATATCGTAAAATACTGAACAGGGGTACTATTTTTGAACGCGTGACACTCGTCTGCGAACGAATTTCATACAAAAATCGTTCGAAGACGAGTGTCACACGTTCAAAAATAGTACCCCAGTAAATTTATCGTCTATGATATCGATTTAACAAATGGCTAGACTAGCAACACTAATGATTGACGTCCGTCGTCTACAGTCCACCCATCGGATAGCGGCGGCACTGCACGATCGTGCAGTGCACGAGCGTTTGCTCGGGGAACCCATAGCTTAAGGGACCAAAGTTCAAAAATAGTACCCCCATACTATTTGACCGTTTGCAAGTTTATTCTAAAAAAAAAATCCTTTTTAGACTGTCATGCATGTCAACGTCATTCATTCATTGTCATTAGTTTGAGTGACATTTTCGACGAACAACACGAATATGGTCTAAAACTTACAAGAGCGAGCAATATAGATTTCGCGTTATTTAAACCATATTCAATTGTGTCGTGCGTAAACACTGAATAAAACTAAGATTTAAAAGACATAATTTAACTTGTGATATTTATTTACTTTCTGGTAAAATATATTTATTCAATAAATTGCGATGAAATCAGAGTATTTATGATATCCAAATTTCATCCCCAAAAATGTAAAAAAATCAATGAAATACTGAGTTACATTAACTAAGTACATTTCCTAAAATGTCAGTAAGTAGTTCATTGCTGTTTTCCATTAACAACGAGGGTAAAGTCTACGCTCTATCGACTAGCGGTTCGTGTTGGAGAGAGTTTATGTATCTTGGATTAGAGTTCAAAACATTATCTGCAGTACCGCATTATTTGTGGGCGGTAGGTGGTGATAGACAGATATATCTACACGTGCATGGATTAGAGATTCCGATAAGAGTAAAAGAAGAATCATATGAAAATGAGAGATGGTTGCCACTGGAAGGATTTAGTGGGAGGCTGCTACCCACCGACAGGTATCATTTTTCTTCCCTAGATGGCACTAAAGACAGATCAATTGATCACATTAGACTGCCATCTATGGCTTGGCAATGGGAAGGAGACTGGCAGCTTGAACTTACATTGGATGGACAGCCATTAGATCATGATGGATGGAGCTATGCTGTAGATTTTCCAGCCCAGTTTGGACCTGTGAAACAGTGGAAATCTTGTGTAAGAAGAAGAAAGTGGATTCGCTATAGAAAATTTAGTGCAATGAACTCGTGGTGTGCAATTGCTCCATTACATAAAGATCCTACCCAAGAACCTTTCATTGATGTGAGTATTGGAGGAAACCAAATACCTTATGCAGCACCGGGCACCCTGGCTGTGTGGTCTATCACAGCACATGGAAGAGTAATGTTTAGGTCTGGTGTCAGTACTACTTCTCCAGAAGGATTGAAATGGATTAATATAAGCATTCCACCTAACTGTGATATAAAACAAATATCAGTAGGACCCACAGGACTTGTCTGGGCACTGCTGTGGACTGGCAGAGCAATTATTAGAAAAGGAGTTACAAAAGATTGCCCAACTGGAGAAGCATGGTTAGAAGTCAAATCTCCTGCAGAAACAAAACTGTCAGTCATATCTGTTGGATATAATGCTGTTTGGGCCACTAGTTCAGATGCAAGAGTATGGTTTAGAAAAGGTATTGAAGGAAACAATGCTGGTAATTCCGAAACTGCTGCTATGGGTAATGGATGGTTGGAGATTACAGGCAACATGGTTCATGTGTCTGTTGGAATAAATGATCAAGTATTTGCAATTGGTGAAACTGACAAATGTATATATTGGCGAAGTGGTATCACTCCAGCAGAACTTACTGGAAAAAGGTGGAGAATGGTTCAAGCCAATATGCAGCTAAGTCGTACATCTAGTTCAGCAAGTGTTGTTTCATCTGCATCAAATGCAAAACATCAAAGTCTTAATATGCTAAATGAAACAATTCCAGAACTTAAGACTAATATTAATCTACGTAACTCTTGGGAGGAGTCTCATTCTGCACCTATAGAGCACACTTTGCCTATTAAGCCGCCAAAAGAGACACGGCCAAAAGGAAACACAAACATTGAAAGTATAGATTTGACTGGGAAGAGCTATGAAACCACTTTAAAGAATCCCCGTGCTTGGAGTCCTGTACGCAGTGTTGGATCAGTGGTGGGTATGGAAGCTCAACCAGACAGTGACAGCAGTGTGTTTGATGTTGATTCTGGTATGTATTTTGATGAGGAAGTAAGTCAAACTGCTTGGGGAACATGTGACACTACCTGGGCATTTGTTGATGCTGGAGCTTGTTCCATAGATATTATGCAAGTGCCTCACTGGTTTGCAGATTCTCATAATGCTCATAATTCAGATCTAAGTGCTAAGTGGAGACTCCAAATATTGGATTCTTTGAAAAGTAGAAATAATGATCAGGATATAGATTTAGCTAATTATGGGATTGCTATTGATGAAAAGGGCTGGACACGTAGTTGTGAAGCTAGACTTGTTAGTTCAAATAATACTGCTGAAGATTGCATCCTTTCACTTTATTGGCATGCTTTAGAAAATACAGGAACACTGTCAGTTTTTCAACCTGATGGCACTATTCAATTTATACTCAATTTGGGGGAAGTTAATTGTGTACTTACATCTTCTGAACCTGGATGCCCCAGAATTATATTATCTATTCCACGGCACAATAAAAATAGCATAAAAATTCAGTTTATATCTGAAATGGAGCAAGAAGAATGGCTTAGTGTTTTAGTTGGAATAATATCAGAAATCAATGGATTATCAGGCAAACCATCTGTAAGCTCGGTGTGGGCTGTAGCTAGTTCTGGCGACATACTCAATTGGGATCCTTTGCCTACAAAAATCACCAGTGAGAAAAATGGTATTTACACTAAAGAATTTCCAGTTTTCGGTAAAAATATTTTACCTGGCTACACCACAAATTTGAATAACAACTTTTCTCCTGGAAGCATACTGAAAGTGACTGGTTGTTTAAATGACGAGATAAGGAGATTTCACATAAACCTTCAAGGCCCAGAAGTAAAGAAACAGAGACACAAAATTGAAACAGAAGTAGAAATTCCTTTTCATTTTGATGTAAGATTTGATGAAAGTGCAGTTGTTTGCAATACCCAAGTATCTGGTTCTTGGGGCGTCGAAGAGCGACATCCCCTACCATTAACTCGTGGACAAGAATTTTCTATTATCATCAAGTGTAATCCACAGGGCTTTAAGATAACTGTAAATGATAGCACTTTTTGCTCCTATGACCATAGACTAAGCCCAGAAAGTATTACCTCAGTGGAAGTACAAGGACCACTTAAACTTTACAGTATGGAGTATTCCACAACCAGTGTTATTATAGGCCCTGAAGAAATGGTTTGGCGCATGATTGGAGGCTACCTACGAAGAGTAGAGAGTTGTCAGAATGGTGTTGTTTGGGGCATATCCCATGACCACCGTGTTTGGATATACACAGGAGGATGGGGAGGTGGTATGCTAAAAGGTAATTTAATTTTTAGGGTTCCGTACAAAAATTGAAAAACGGAACCCTTATAGGATCACTCGAGCGTCTGTCTGTCCGTCCGTCCGTCTGTCACAGCCGATTTTCTCCGAATCTACTGAACCAAATTAGGTGAAATTGGTAAGATGGTGTAATCCTATGACCCAAACACGGATGTGCAAAGTAAATAAAGATTTCTTTGAAATAAGGGTCATTTTCAGGGGCCCAATAACAAAATTAAAAAAAAAAGTTTTGCAAACCTTACTGTGTCATATATCAAATGAAAGGGCTCATTATGAGGATCTCAAAAATATTTTTTTTTGTTCGGGTAAAATCAATACTTTTGATTTTATTCACGAAAGAAGGCAAAAATTGACCATTCCACCCCCCTGATCCCCGAAACTACTGGGCCGAAAATTTTGAAAAAATTACAAAATGTAGTTCATTCCTTAAAGATTACAGGAAAAATAATAAGAATTCTATCACTTGAAAATAAAGTGGTAACTCACTATAATAAGTTCATCTAGGGAAATAGTTCACTAAAACACCACTAGATAGCGCTAGTCAATTGAATAAAACATTTTTGCACATTGTGTGTGTACACGAAGCATATTGTACGGAACCCTCATTGCGCGAGTTTGACTCACACTTGGCCGGTTTTTTATTAGATATTACAGGATATATATGAATGTATAGTCGACATATTGTTGAATGAGGTCCGGTGGGAACACAACTTCTCCTATCAGACTATTATGATGGGACTTGAGAAATCAACATTCTTATAAAAATTACCAAGAAACTTTGGTATGAGTATGTCCAAGAATTATTTTTGGGAAACTGGGCTTCACGAATTTGTCATTTATTTACACCTGGTATATTTTGTACTAATTTGAGTTGTAGTTAGAACGCATAACTCGCGAATATGCAGCTAACTACTTTTAGTACTCTATAACTAGACTAAAAACAGTTTTGGGTAATTCTGTATTGTTGAATTGTTTAACAGACTTTAATTATTTCAGGATTAAATGGCAATGAGGGGATAAATTCAATGACAGACACCCAAACTTACTGCGTTTATGAAAATCAAAGATGGAATCCTATTTCTGGCTACACATCCACTGGGCTCCCTACCGACCGATATATGTGGAGTGATATCACAGGCAAACAGAAAAGGACAAGGGAACACACCAAATTGATAAATCGCCACTGGCATTGGGTAAGGCACTTCTACCCTCAGAGTAGAAAAAATATTCTAATATTTTTTCCCTTACATGGAACTGAAACATTTTTTTACTAAAACATGTTTGTAACATTCTAAACTACAGACGGACTAATTTTTATATTTCAGGAGTAATATTTGTCATGGGCAGAATTTAAATTGGTGATGGTGAAGCCATCCAGAAAATCACACGTCGGCCATTTTTTTTTATTATTTTTAATTATTATAGGTGTCAGAGTGGATGATTGACTACAATACGCCTGGCGGAGTCGATAATGATGGGTGGCAGTATGCCACCGACTTTCCGGCTCCATACCACGGAAAAAAGATATTTACGGACTGTGTACGACGGCGACGGTGGTACAGAAAGGCACAAATAATCACAGAAGGCCCATGGCTTAGAGTGGGAAGCACTGCCTTACTGGATTTATCTTTATGGGTAGGTATTATATCTTTTCACTGTATTGGGTTCAGTACTGAAAGAAAATAAAGACATCATTTAATTTTATTTTCTGTGAAGCTCTCCCTTTCTACCTATTCTTCGATCTACTGTAAGAGAATGTAAAGCTTTACTTAGTATTTATGCCAAATGTATCCAAACTTACTATATAATATAGTAAATTTTTTACAAAACGCTAAGAAAAGCAAGTTTACATGTTAAATTGGGGCAGCACTGGTCCTCGAAATATTCATGTATTAAGAGGTTTTCACCAAAGGATACTAAGTTCCCAATTTCCAATTGTTTAGTAAAAAAACTCAAGTTTCTACATATAAAATATAATTTATATTTCAGAGCAACGGTGAAGAAGTCGTGGTATGGGGCGTTACTTTAGGCGGCGATGCAATTTATCGCACAGGCGTTTCAGCCACTACACCTGCGGTAATTATTTGAAATTCTTACTTCAACTTCTACTGATTCTTCGAAGGTTTTCTTTAGGTAATGGATGTCACGTTTGTGTTTTAGGGTCTTCACTGGGAAAATATAAATAATCCCCAGACATTGATCGCAATAAGTACATGCAACTATATTGTTTGGGCTGTGGGGAGAAAAGGAGAGCTGTACTACCGCGAGGCTATCTCCAAAGATATACCAGGCGGCACCAAGTGGAAGCTAATTGAGTCCCCAAAAAGTACCTATCCCTTCAGTCACAAGTCATCTGTGGGAGCAAAATCTGTATCACTAAATTACTATGCTGCTTGGGTACTGCTATCGAACGGTGCTATTGCAATAAGAACTGGCATTTCAAAAGATAATCAGGAAGGCAAGCAATGGAAGTATCTGTCAGGTGAGAAGTTCATTAGTTTACTGCCTTCTAACTAATCCATGGAATGCATACAATTTTAATAAATATATAAAACTAGCTGTTACCCGCGGCTTCGCGCGCGTGAAATATAGCCTATGACCTTCGCAGTAACCTAACCTATGTGTATGCAAAATTTCATGATGATCGGTTCTGTAGGTAGGCCGTAAAAGCGTAACAAATAAACGCTTTCGCATTTGCAATAAGGGCCGCGCTACACTGGATTGGCATGGGATGCCATCGGTAGCGACGTGTCATTTCAAAACAACCTATAAAGGTTGTTTTGAACATGACATAAGAAGCATAACTGCTTGAACGTAGCGAGCCGGCCGGCGGTCTGGCGCGAACTAGGCGTCCGCAAACGAGCAGCCGCCGTTTTGCACCTTATGTCACTACATACATAAAGCTTGTTTTGAAATGACGCGTCGCTTCCAATGCCATCCCATCCCAATCCAGTGTAGCGCGGCCCTAACTAACCATCCAATAGAAATCACTGGCTCCTCGGCAACTGCCTTGCGGGTAAATAGGCCTTTAGAATCAGTCATTTAGCCGTTGTAGGAACAGACATACATACGTGTCTGCGGCGTCCCTCTCATCAGTGACTAAAATTGGCCAAGTTTAATAAGGGCGAGGATTGTCTGTTCGATATTTCAAAATAACATTTTTTCAGATTGCGATTTATTCTTCAAGAATGTATCGACAACGGAAAACGAGGTTTGGGCCCTGAGCGTGGAAGGGGCGCTTTACCGCAGGCTGGGCGTGACCAGGGAGAACGCGCTGGGCTTCACGTGGCAGCGCGTGCACGCGGGGCCGCTGGTGCACGTCTCCGCCAGGGGGAGCCCTCCCTAATAAGCCCCCGGTTTTACTTTATAAGAAATGCCTGTGCTATGATCTCCTAGTGATAATCCGCTGAGAATATTCGTGATATTTTATCTTCCATTTTATTTTTTATATTTGCTCATTTACATTTTTAGCCTTATTTAGAAGCTATTATTTTAATTGTAAGTTTAAATTTCTGAAAACACATCGTCGGGTAGATCAGAAAAGTTTTCTAAGATTCAATTCCAAAGAAATGTTCCGTAATTATCGATATTAGGCATTTTTATTTATATAATATGGCATCCTGCACTCGGCACCGAAAAGACATTTATTGGTAAGGAATATAATATAATTGGCATCTAAACTACTAAAAGACCATTTGTATAATTCTAGTCATTACTCAAATAATGTGTTTATTTATTAAAGTGTTATGTATTTACAATATAATCAAGTATTAAACCAGCAGCTTGTGCTTGTAAGTAAATAAAACAAAGTATTATTCAACCTTTGCACGTTTCTTTATTCTTAAACTCAAAACCGTTTCACATCTTTACAGGTTTTTGTCTTGTCTAGGGCATTGCAGGGCAGTCTCATTTTATTAATTTTTAATTAAAAAAGAAACTTGTATATCTGCATGACTTTTTTATTCATAATCAATTTTGATTTGAAATTATCATCTTACAATTACAACACATCTTTAATACATTTATTTTTAGTGACAATTTAACTTTTTTATTTACTATTGAATAAGTCTTCATCTTTGTGACGAGCTTTTACATTTAGCTATTTCTAGTGAATGAGACAAGACAATCAAATGAGTCCAATCACGAAAAGTTCATAAGTGCCAGCCTGTCGACTCCATCATTGGATCAGGTGTATCATACCGTTATATTGAATTATCATTTGACTTACACAAGAGTTACATTACTTCAAATTATAGTTGCAAAATATTACCTCACAGACAGACTAACAGGTAAAGTTAAATAAAGTTTGTAAGAAAAATGTAGACTTTCAAAACCCCTCCTGTAATTTGCATGAAAGAGTAATAAATATCATCATCAACATCCATTGTCACATATCAGATTTGGTACACACCGTATAACATAAGTAGTAAAGTAACCGACTGAGAAAAATTGTCTTTGGATACAGACTACCAGTTTTTTGATGCGAGTTTTTCCGCGTAAATTATACATTCGTTACTCGATGATAATGAAGCTTTTGATAGATTTTAAAAACCGGCCAAGTGCGTGTCGGGCCACGCGCAGTATAGGGTTCCGTAGTTGCGTATGACAACTTTGAGTTCACACTGTTTACACTCGCACCTCACAGTTTAACTACCAAAAACATCTAACAATAAAGATTGTATGAAATTTTACATTTTACAGTACATTTTATAAGTTGGTTGCCTATAACTTTTTAGTTCGTACTTAGTACCCAGCTCTGATAGTTTTCCTTTCAACTTCAGTATATATTCTACTGCTGTAATTTTTTTCACGTATCTATATATAACCGTTTAGCATATAGAGGGGGGGGACACGTACCTCTAACAAAAATTTGCACTTTAAAACCAAATATTTCGGAAACGGATCCCTAAATCGAAAAATGGTGTTCTCAACCTCACAATATTTTTCAAAGACCTTTTTAACGATACCCCACACGATGGGTAAGTAGAGAAAAAATATTACTACCCCACTTTACTTGTATGGGAGCTACCCAAAAAAAAATTTTTTTTCAAGATTTTATTCTACAACTTTTTTGCCATGATTAATATACATACTCATACCAAATTACAGCTTTCTAGTACTTATAGTCTCTGAGTAAAACCGCGGACGGACAGACAGACAGACAGACAGACATGGCGAAACTATAAGGGTTCCTAGTTTACTACGGAACCCTAAAAATCGGTTGTATTTTCTGAGTTTATCCATTGCTTATAATTACTGATCAATGGAATAAACCCAAAAACTTCATAATTATACAAATAATTACCGATATAAAATTACGAACACACAAATCTTTTTTACTTTTAGATATTACATTGACCGACATTTATAGTCAAGCGACACCTTACTCTGTTATAGTATTATCATAATTATTTACTTATTCGTAAGTTAAACAAACATTTCGTTATTCAACGACATTTTTTGCATTCCATATTATCCCACTCGCTAACTATATTTTCTATTTCTTGACTCACCAATGGCAAGTACGCGGCCGATTCCGCGAGGTATTCCTCGTAGCGCAACTTAATTATTCCTCGGAGCGCACCTTTTAGTAGCGCTCACGAAAGCAATTTTAAATATAAAAATTTTATTCCACGAAGCGCACCTATCTTTAACTTTTGAATAGAGCGGGGAACTTAACTGAAACTATCGATAACAAGTAGTACATGTTCTTTTTTGAACGTGGGTGCGCTTTGCGGAAAATAAAAAATATTTTGAATTGCTATCGTGAGCGCAACTAAAAGGTGCGCTACGAGGAATAATTTAGTTGCGCTACAAGGAATACCTCGATTCCGCACCAAATCTTTTTTGATGAATTTTGTATTAGGTATATGGACTCCACGTCGAGGCCGGCTACTTTTTTGATATAAGCCATTTATTCAAGTCTGACCTTTCAAAGTAATTGTTCTTCTTCTGCTTTATATTATGGCTTCCACCAAGGTTTCAGTGCAATTTAATGAGATACAAAGTATCGATATTGTACGGTACAGTTTTAACAAGTAGCAGTCAAAGATGGCGTAAATCATTTGATTGCCTCATGGGAGCTTTTGATGACAGATTTATTATAAGAGTCCATATGACAGTCCACTTTATCTTCAATGAATCAATTTTTTCTGTATCAGAATCTCCCAGAATGTCACCCTAAAGAACAGGGTTTATGGAAATAAAGTGGTGAATTGCTTATAAGTTTAATCTATTACACCATAAATCAAACAGTATCTACTTCAAGATAATAACAAGTTATTAGTGTTACAGTATATAGTCTAATTCATATCGTAAGAAATGGTTATTTGGATCATTTTGTATTCTTGGATATCCGGCGACCAATGCGTCTTGACCTCCGATATAAAGGGTGTTGTAGATTTTCCAATAAACATCGCGGACTTTTCTCGCTGGATGAAATAGTCCCTGAAACAAAAACAAAAAATTATTCATTTGAATTATTCTAAGAGGGTTTAGAATATACGAATACAGCTTTATTCCTAACGGCGTAAGAGGTAAGCCAGGCAAGGAATAACAGAACCTCAGATTGATTACTAAATCAATGTAGTGATGGGTTTCTTTTCTCCTAGACCAGCATGGGAGAGTGAAAAAGAAGTAACGACAACTTGTCTAATAACTTTTTGCAGAATATGCAAGCAGGGTGATGTACTATAATTTTAGTAACAACGAAGTATGTAGGTAAAGGGGTTCCTTTCACGATGAAATGAGCACTGAGAAGGGATTTAAAAAATTCAAGGGTGTAACGTTTGACGCGGACAGAAAATTGCTAGTAGACTAGTACTAGTAGGATGAGGAAATTATGTTTATACGACAACTATAAAGAACGAAAAAATAAAGACAATATATAAAGAAAAAATTTACCTGTAACGCATACTGAAGTATTTTGATAGGGCCGAGCGCGACGCGCATGCCTTCCACGGCGTCCATGAAGGCCTGCACGAGATGCGGCGAGGTCTCGAAGATGTTGGGCCACACGTGGTTGAGAAGGTGCACGAGCGCGTCTTCGCAGCCGAAGCCGTACACGCCCAGCG
Organism: Rhodophaea formosa; assembly: GCA_963082605.1. Classification (NCBI taxonomy): domain Eukaryota; kingdom Metazoa; phylum Arthropoda; class Insecta; order Lepidoptera; family Pyralidae; genus Rhodophaea; species Rhodophaea formosa. Next base: position 12,382,064 of record OY720209.1, read on the forward strand.
CCATGTGTTTGATCGCCGCGCACGCCGTTTGCCGGTGCACCAAATCTCTGTAACAGTAGGTTTTTAGTTTTGGACCTAAAAGCTAAAAATGGGACACGTTTTCTAAGCTTACGATGTCCGTCCTTCTGAGACAGGGATGTATCTTTAGAACCGTAATAGGTAGAGACTTACAATTTACACAAAAACTATTGCCTTATAACAACAAATTATAAAAAAAATATTTTTGAACAAAAACAGGCTTCAACCCTTTGTGTGTATAAAGTGGAACTTAAAAGTAGAAAATCATTATGTAATAGCTTGAAACCTATGGCAATAAATAAAATTATTGTTAGTCATACTATTTACAATTTATATACAGTTTTTATTTGGAGTCGTTGCTAGGCGATTCAGCAAGGATAGTCTTAATACTTTACAACAAATCTTCAGGCAGCAGTGTGTATTTTTTCATCTCACCTACCCTTAAACAGTGTCATTAAATGCAAGCAAAGTGGGCTGGATGGTCGCTATTACGACTGCGGGCTATAAGATTTCATACAAATTCCATTGAGCCCGAGAGCGCATTAAGTATTTTTTTTAATTTAATAGGACACTATACCTCGCACAAGCGTCAAATCTTCTACATCCAAACAGTTTTCTAGTCGATTATTCAAATTTGGAATTGCTAGTGAATCCGATAAAAAAAACATTTGAACGATATTGCGAGTTTTTTTGTCCTTAATTCAAATTTGGAATTATTAATGGCCATGGTGGCTGGCTGTTTGTATTCATCGATCTTTGACTTCCACTTTTTGGATAAAAAATTTTCATTATCTGTGGAATCCTCGGATACATTTTCTGCTCACTGCAGTTTGCCGCTATTTATTTTTAGACAAAATATTTATAAGTAATCGTAATCTTCATTAATTTGTATGAAATACATTCCCTATGATAAATGAATAGATGGTCAATAATGTTGATATAGATGATATATTCAGCCAGCTTGCAGACGCACAAATATTAATTTTCACGGTAAACTATATTCATACTATACAATTTCAACCAATATACTTAATATGAAAAATATTTTTTGTTTTACTCTACTTTTTACACGGTGAGATGAAAAACATTGTGTGTATCACGGCCGGTATTTGACATTACAAACTCGGACTACTAAAAGCATTCGGCTTCGCCTCGTGCTTGTTAGTCGTCGCTCGTTTGACGTAATGTCTTCTTTACCGCCCTTGCTACACAATGTACTATTACTTCGACTGGACAGGCCTTGAAAGAGAATCTCGGACTCGGGACATTTTGCTAGAAATAGAAATGAAACAATACACACCTGTCCATAAGTGCGTCTTCGAGCAACGGGCATACAGCGTAAATGTAATCCTTGCCCATCTCGCCAATGTACTCGAACAAGAAGGACAGCGACTTGAGCACTCCGTTCTGCACGTTGAGCTCGGGCACTCGGTACTCGTTCATCAGGGCCGGCAGCACTGTGAACGGCGAGCACGTCTCTGCCACGATAGCGATCGCGACCGTTGTACATACTCTGTAAACAAACCAAATTAAGGTTGATGGTGCTGCAAAATTTGATAAAAGTGGGCAAAAACGTGGAAAACATATGTAGCTTATTATAAATTTTATCATGATCATCATTATTCAGCCGCACGAAGTCCACTGATGGACATAGCCTACCCCAAAAATTACCAATACGACCGGCTAGAAGTGGCCTGCACCCAGCGCTTTCCTGCGACCTTTATCAGATCGTCCGACATGGCCACTGGCTACCACATATTATAAATTTACGCGTATAATTACTAAAAATATAGATACAGTAGGATCACGTTTATGAGCCGCCTTATGGCATTGTTTAATGACACAGAATAACGACACCTAGCACCGACTCAAACTAAATAAAAATATCAGTGAAATAACGAACTTATTGCTACTACCCAAGACTTTAAATCCAAAAACAGCAGTACCAGTGCTATCTCGCTCCTAATAGGAGCGTACGAACCAGCCAATAGCGGACGGGTTTTTGGCGGTTTTTAAGGTGCGGTATGATTGGCAATAAACTTAAGACAAAATTTGATTTCTGCGTTGGTACGTATATTGGTCATACATAAGTTTCTACTACACACTATAAGATGTGTACACTTACAGAAATCTCATATATGTATTTTTTTTTTAATGCAATGCGATCTATTTCAGCCTTTTTGATTCGATTCAACTGTAAAGCAAGAGCGATTTGATAAATGTTCCCTAGAACTTTTTGATAACCCCGTTCAAATCAATTGAAGCAAACTTAAATACATGAAAATCCCCTCTTTGGACCGCGTGTAAATCTCTAGTGGTAAACAGTAACTTAATAAAATTGAATATACCTGTTCTGTCGTTCTTGCACTTTCAAGTTGTTTAGCAGCGTGGCCAAAACGTCATGCGGCCCGATGGCCTTGGCGATGTAGCCGAACGTGTTGACCGTGGCTCGTCTGATGGCCTTCTTGTGCGCTTTAAGCAGCTCTAGCAGCTCGAAACATATTCTCATCCACTCCCTCGCCGACACGAACTCGGGGCCTCGATCGGCGATACGACCAACCAAATCTATACAGTTTTCTTGCACTTTTTCATGTCTGAAAACAATAATAGTTGTTCAGTTGTTGAGAAGTAAACGTTATACTCAAATACATTAAAGCTACTTAACTGATTGTGTCTAAAACTGTAGGTAAGCAAAAGAGTAAAAGTAAACTTGAATTTCGGCGGCAGCGACAAGTGAAATGGATTTTCTACGAAATGTCAGAGTTGGCCGTTATAACTGAAAATCTGCTTTAAACTTTTTAAAAAACGAACTATCGTTAATCATTAAAACGCACCATTTATTATACTACTACTTGCATTGCGATGTCACAAGCACGCAAGTAGATTGAGACTTTAAATTTATACGACTGCGGCGCGAGGATGCCGTTTGGCGCGATTAACGCTGTTTTCGTGCCATGATAATATAAGCCTTTGTTTTGTACGTTAAGACTTCGATTGAAATGTCAGAGTCAGATTACCTACCTATATAATTGCTTTTTCAAATCGTCGTCGATTTGTCCGTCTCTAACGAAATGGCAGCGACTACTGTCGTGTCGCGATTAAATTGATCACTGTCATTTCAAACAAAATGCGTGACACTTGCTGCTGCTTGCTGCCGAACTATAAAGTTGATAATTGAATTATCAATAGAATTAATTAGCAATTTCAAATTAGAAATTGCGAATTGAAATTAGAGATTGGGAATATTATTATTTGGTTTTCAAATACGTATTGGCAAATTAATTATTAAAAAATAAACAGAACAGTATGTTTCAAATAATCATACCTGTTTTTCAAGATTGGCGTCAGCCTAGGCAGGAGATCCTTGATTGGCGGCGTCATTTTGGTCATACCAATGACGTTGACGATGGCCTTCAGAGCCCCCAAGATTGAGCCCAGCACTTCTGGATATTCCTCACCGAGGTATTCGTAAAGTACGACACCAAGATGGCCCATCAATTTTTCCTGTAAAATTTCAAATCGTTAGTCCTAACCTAATACAGATGTAATGCGAAGTAAATCAAGATTTAATATAACGATACAGTTCTGTCCGAAATTACGAGAGGCTCGTGTTGGAGTCGGTCTATGAAAAAAATTCACACAATGACCATTTTGGTAGGATAATGGAGTGATTTGCCTTTGCCTTCTCCATTTCACACTCTAGTAAATATCCACTAGTGTGAAGGTTGCCTCTCGATCTTCTTCAACGGAAGCAGGTATGAAGTGGTTCATTTCGTGTGTGGCGGGATTCTAATTTGGGACTTAACGCTTAGAGTATGCGCTCTTAGACCACTGAGCCTTTATTGCTTAAATTAATAAACAAAATTATTTGCGTTTGTGTAAGCAATGCAAAGTGTTTTGTGTGCAACGCTACAACTTGGGTTTAAAAAATATTTCTCAAATGAAGTTAAGTGGTATAAATAACTCACACACAAATACTTACTTACATACTTACAGCAACGCCTCAAGCACACAAGTCACGAATAATATAAGAGAGGAGGAGGAGAGACGTGAAGTTTTTTCCAGAAATCGCATACAAACATATTCCAAATCAAAATAATCCACTGCTGCTCTGGCTATTATATGGCTCTGGTAGTACAGAGAGGGTCATGCTCCTGCAGTGGAGACTAAAAAAGACGAACACGTATCCCAAATAAAAAAAATCGAGCCATGAAATCACTTGCCTCTTGACAGGTCTTCATGACGACAGCGATCCTGGAGATGAGGTCGGCGGCCTGCTGGCGCACCTTGGCAGACTTGTTGTTCATGCGCCACAGGATGATACCGCAGATCTGCGGTAGGTACGGCTTCACGCGCTTACCCAGCTGGTTCACTATCGTCCCGAAACCGTTCAGCATCACCACGTCCTGAAACATAATTAAATGTTACTTTTGTCATGATACTACAGGGTGTTGGTATAAACACTCCTAGGGCCCTCCACACTGGCGTCTCTCGAGTCGACCGCCGTCATCTTGTCAGCGCCTGCGCCGCGTCGATTCTACGTTGGCAAAACGGCAACGCGACGCCAACGCTGAGCAGCCACCGAATGCTCAAAATTCGCATGGGACCTACCCGGGAACCCAAAAAAAATTACATATTCATACAAGTGTTCGGCCCCCCCGGCAATTTGTAAATAAATGTAGATTTTTTTTATTCACATTGTCCCTTAGGAAAAGTGATACATTTTGACGTGTTGGTTTGATCGTTAGAAGGATAAGAGTGTTCATACTAACACCTAGTATAAATTCTACTATAATTTCAAAAACTCGCAGTTAGATGGCAGTAGGTCCACTACTAGTTAACTAGACTAATCAAAATGTATTCAAGCGTAATAGTACATTAATGCAGAGGCCGGGAAGTAAGGGATTGCCGGACGAGTATAGTTTTCAAGGCCGAGCGTCAGCGAGGCCTTGACAATAGTTACGAGTCCGGCAATCCCTTTCCCGCCGAGGAAAGTATAGAGATTTTCTCAATAAATGTGAGGAAATTTAACTTAAAGTTACACATAAACTTACATGCCTTAAATATTTCCCCTTACTAGGTATTTGCCGGTAGTAATTTTTCCACTTTCAAGTTTCAAATTAGGCGAAGTAGGTACTTAAAATCCATTGCAGTGTTGCTTTCATCACTAAAACTCATTTTGAACCGTTTCATTTCGAATAAATAACCAACTTTGCACATATTTACCGAAAACAATCAATGTCAATCAATTACTGCAAAGCGTTAATCACAAACTACGAAGAAGATACTATTACTAGTATCAGACGACCGACTGCCATATGTTTTCTCTAGGCAATAAGGATCATAGACAAATAATGGAGTGAGGGTGAAAATGAAAAAAATGCCATACAATTCCTTTTGAGTTTCTATGGGGGGCCATAAATTCAAAGTCAATTGACGTGTGTTCTATGCCCTAAAATCCGTAAAGGCAGTTTTTCGGCAGTGGCGTTAATCACTACGGGTATAGTGAAAATAACAGATCTCCCGAGTTTTTAATTTTTTTATTTTCAGTTGTCAATTCCAGCAAAGGAAACAATGCCCATAGAGCCCAGTCATATTTTTCACAAAAAATTTAATAGATCATAGATTATTGTTTTCTTCTCTCGCAACGAAAATTAAGCATATTTTCGTATGATCACATATCGATATTTTAATGAAATTGTAGTTATATTCACGTATTATATGCATTTTTTAAAAATGCAGTGGTAGTAAACTGGCTGTATGACAAGTGACATAATTTACGTTACATAGATTAATTAAAAAGTTTTGAGCAGCGGCCGGGAAGTAATTTTCATACTTATTTCCTGGCCTAGGCCGGCAATGCGATGAATGAGCCAAGAATTACAAACTTCCGGTCTTCTTTTTACTACAGTAATGCCTACATTTCCGAGCATGTTTGAGAAAAAAGGATTTAGTTAAAAGATAAAAATGTAATCTAAGCAAATGCATACATTGAAAATGCTTTTCATAGTTAGTTGTAATACGAATATCCTTACTTCTGTGGTCTGCTCCTGAAACGCATAAAGGATGCCGTCGATGAGGGCCTCCTCCAGCTTGGAGTCGATGTCGGCCGCGCCCAGGTTGGCCAGGATCTTCTCTATGGACTCCATCACCATCTTCCTGTACTGCTCGTTGTCGTCCTTCAGGTCGTCCACGATCCTGTTTATTATTTCTGATGCACCCACCTACAAATAATCTTCATGATAAGAATGGTCTGCCTTATGTAAAAAAAGTCTTACAGTCTATGTATACAGTGTGGATACGATATATACGAAAAAATGGAACTTCGGGCTTTAATACACTTATTTAATTTGAATATAAAAAACACGAAATTTCCGTTAAAAATGGGCATGTTGACTAAAATTTTTTTCACGTTGCTTTGTAAAGACCTGCCAAAAATAAACACAATAGTGACAGAAATACATTTCTAAACAAAAACCTCTTTCAGTTATAAAAGTTTTAAAGACACATGTTTTTAGACGTAAATTTTTGACGTGAAAACGCGCCGCTGAAGTGCCTACATATTTGTGACGTCACAAGCTTGTATTTTGTATGGGTGGCGTGAGAACTTTGTTTGGTAGCTATACGAAATATTTCGTTTATGGTAATGGTTTCATAATAAAAGTTGCTATAAATTTTGCAGACTAAAATACAGTATAATTGTAATTAAAGATTTTCATACTTTAAAAAATGGTCCTATTCACCCAACTTTAAAGAAGCTTTAAGATCACTTAACGAATCGATACCAAATTAAAAGTGTTCTTTATAGTGTTTTTAGATAGAAATTAGTCTCATTAGAAACAAATTTTATATAATCTTAACATTAGGCAACTACCGTATTGTAACAATCTGTTCTTACTGCGGCTACGTATTTACGTTTTGGATATACGATTTGGAAATTGGATTGAGAAGTCATTGAACCAATGATATGGATGTTCCAAAAAGTTTTTATGTATGGACTTTTATAAACCATCATTACACTATACATGTGTATCCTATCTATAAAGTACTAACTTGAGCTGTACGTAACGATAGAGACGAAAGTGGGCCCGCCACTTTCGTCAATTCACTATTTTAGGCGTGAAAGCGGTATTATAAAACTTTCTTCCGTTTTTATATATTCGCTTACCACTTTGTTTTATTCATGATCGAAAACTGACTGATAACTGTAATAATGTTTAATTTTTGAAGGCTACGAGGCATACATACTTATAGACAAATCAATGTAAAACTACAGCGCACCAAATATTAAAATGTTATGAGAAACTATGTACTTACTTTATTAGCAATTTCAACAGTAGTATCAACGAGTTGGCGGTAGTTACGCCTGTCCAGGGCCATGCGGTGATTCCAGAAATGCTTGAAGAAGTGCGGCAAGATTTCGTCCATGATGTACTGGGGCTCCACACCGTCCGTGCCGCAGCACTGTTTTACTACCTAAGGGAGTTTAATACAGATTTGAGTTACATTTCATTGCCAATTTAGTTTATTATAGATTAATTGATAGTTATAATTTTTCCATAAACGCGACTTTGATGAGATAGAAACTTCATAATTGAATTTGCCCATTGTATTCTAGTTTATAGGGAATACAAAAAGATTGAAGATTCGAAAGTACCTAAAAGTAGAAAAAGCTTGAATATGCAAAGCTAGTTGTTGGGTTTTGAAACCAATATGCACACAGGTAAAATGGACTTAAAAACTGTATGCCATGGAGCGGCATACTCATAAATTATCAATCAAATATTTTTTTGCACTAGTCAGAAGGGAATATAAGAATAAGTTAAGATTAAAAGTTCACCAACCTTTAATACAATCTTCTTCATTTCCTCATCAGGCGACTGGAACTCACGGATGAGTATAAGCATCACTTCCCGAGTATAATAGTTTGCGTATTCGGCGTCCATGAGGGGGATGAGGTAGCCAATGGCCTTGAGGAAAGCAGCCAGACCCTTGCCTCGGTGGGTTCGGATACCCTTCCAGAGGGGCTTGAGGACGGAGTCGAAAGACTCGATACCGTACGGGGTGGCGGCCTCGGCTAGAGCGGCGCTGGCCAAAGCAGTGATTGTACGCACTTTTTGCTGTTCATCGACCAATCCTAAAATATCAAGTTAATCAATATAAGTGAAAACAAGTGTTGGTTACTAAATTAATCGAATTTACGCATAATTTTTCACTATTTGAATAAATATTTGTAACATAAAATTAGGTTCTGCGAATTTTTACTTTGATCAGCATGGATAGAGAGAGGCTGACGTCTGTTTTCATAACATTTCCAAATCAAATATGTGCTAGCAATACATTTTTATATAATTTTTACTTACCATGTTCAATAATTTCCACGAGCGACTTAAGATGGGGTAATATAGCACACCCCATCAAAATAGCGATCTGTTGCACGATCTTGATGCCAGTGTGCCGCGCTTGCCAGGACTTCTTGGACCGACACACGGCCTTCAAGAACGGTAGAAGAGATGGAATACCTATAATCATTGAAAATATTTGAACATTTTTTCATTCCGGGTACAATGTATCCTATTCTCATGATTATGTTAATTAGGTATGCCTACAGGCGTTGAAAATAGTCCAGATTGATATCTTTCCAGAGATAATACCTGGCCTGCTAGTCTAGCTTGGCCAGAGGTTTTAACCACCTAATAATTAATCGTGCAGTGATGGCAATACGTGTGTCAATATGATAAAGGGCAGGGAATTTAGTGACGATTATAAATAACTGCTTAGTAAACTTGCTTCATTATCATCATCTTAGCCCACAGCTAAGAATAAGACTTCGTCCTGTGCTACTATCATATAGGAGCGACCCACGACTTTGACTACATCCTCAACCCATCTCATATGAGGACATCCGACGCTTCTTTCATTCGTTTTCTGAAATTCGTAGAAGCGTTCGTTCGTTCGCAGTAATTTCGGCAAAAACACATTTATTAGTACTATGATTTTAAGCTGCTGTCATGATTCTACAGATTTTATCTCGAGAATTTTTGAGTTTTATTTGATATTCTTATCGCGATAAGTACCGTAGTATCAATACTAGTGGATCTGAGAGCGTAGGCTTCGCGAGACTTATCAAGATATTCCGCCCAAAACGAATCGACTAAAGAATCTACGCAAATTTCACGAGAAGAAGAATCGCTTGAGAAATGCGACCTGTAGGAGAATGGACTGATATGCAAAAGAATTTTCGCCCAAGCTGAAGCGGTCGGAAGTTTCGATCAAAAAAATGAAATACTGCTTAGCTTACAAATAACACACACACACATACCATGATAAATAATAAAGTGTCTATAAAAATTCCAGATACTGGCCATTAATAACCACCATTACGTCAATCAGATTAATAATAACAATTATTGTCTCTGGCCGTAGGTTAAATTGTTCGTTTTTTATTACTACATCGTTTTTTGATCTCGATTGCGATTCATAAACCTACGTTCGTATTTTAAGGACCCTTATTTATTACTTAACAGTTGGGCTGCGCTACATTGGATTGGCATGGGATGGCGTAGGAAGCGACGCGTCATTTCAAAACAAGCTTCATACTAAGTGACATAAGATGCATAACTGCTTGACCGTGGCCAGCCGGCCGGCGGCCTGGCGCTCACACACGCGGACTTGACGCCCGCGAGTCTACAGCCGCCGTTTTGCATCTTATGTCACTAGAAATATAGGTTGTTTTGAAATGACGCATCCCATGCCGATCCAGTGTAGCGCGGCCCTTACACAGTGTACTATTACGTACCCAACGCGGAGGCTACGACAGCGAAGGCTCTTGCCGTGGTGTTCCGCACGTACTCGTCGATGTTGTCGATGTCGGGTCTCATGGTGGAGATCATGGTGGCCAGTCCGGCCGCCTTCGCCAGGTTCGAGATGATCTCCCTGCCTTCCACGCGCGCGTAGTAATCCTCATCGATGAGGAGCGGCTCGATTACGACCAGGATCTACAAGTCAAATATTTCATTTCATTTATTTATTTAAAAACAATATACATTGTGTCAGAAATATGACTTAGGGTTACAATTTTAAATAAAAATAACAAGGCTATAAACATAAAAATAAGCCATATTTCATATAATATTTAGGGTAATATCACTACATAGTTGTAGTGTTCCTATGTATGCTTAGATCTATAAAACTACGAAATGGATTTTGGTGCGTTTTTAGGGTTCCGTAGTAAACAAGGAACCGTTACAGTTTCGCCATGTCTGTCTGTCTGCTGTCCGTCCGCGGTTTTACTCAGAGACTATAAGTACTAGAAAGCTGTAATTTGGTATGTATATTAATCATGTCAAAAAAAGGTAGAAGAAAATCTTGAAAAAAAAAAATTCTTTTAGCGTAGCTCCCATACAAGTAACGTGGGAGAGTATTTTTTTTCTCTACTTACCCATCGTGTAGCATATCGTTAAATAGGTCTTTAAAAATATTGTGAGGTTGAAAACACCATTTTTTGATTTAGGGATCCGTTTGCGAAATATTCGGTTTTAAAGTGCAAATTTGTGTTAGAGGTAAGCATAGCTATCAGAATATTTGAGGTAAGTGTCCCCCTCCTCTATCTGCTAAACGGTTATACATGGCGAAATTTTGATCGTTCTGGACCCTTAAAGGGGTGATTCAGCCCGTCGGTATGAACCATTTTTCCTATAGGACCAATGCTATACGTGAAAAAAAAATACAGCAGTAGTATCTATACTGAAGTTGAAAGGAAAATTATCAGAGCTGAGTACTAAGTGCAAACTAAAAAGTTAAAATAATAATAATAAATCAACCAACTAATAAAATGTACTGGAAAATGTTAAATTTCATACAATTTTCATTGTAATATGTTTTTGGTCGTTAAACTATGAGGTGCGAGTGTGAACAGTGTGAACTCAAGGTTGTCATTCGCAACTACGGAACCCTACACTGCGCGTGACCCGACAAGCACTGGGCCAGCTTTTTAAAAAAATAGATGGAGTGAATTAAGGGGAGGGTTTATTTGTATAATACACTAGCAGCTACCCGCGACTTCGTCCGCGGTGACTTCAGGTTTGGAATGCGGGGATTATAAAATATGACGCTACAAAGCGGTAAACTAAACATATACCCCGATTTACCACCTTAGAGGTTTAATTTCGGGAAACTATTAAAAATGTTACTCACTACTTTTGCCGTTCTTAATTCACACGAAATTTCATACAAATATGTCCAAGGAATAAAAAGTTTCATATAAACTTAAATCCTCTATTTCACCTCCTTAGGGGATGACTTTTGGAAAATCCTTCTTTAGTGGATGCTTACGTCATAAGAGGAATACGTACGTACGAGCAAAATTTCAAATTTTTAACTCTAAGGGTTTGGCCTGCGCGTGATCTTTGATAATTGCCCATTTTTTAAAGTATTTAAATGAATATAGTATGTTATCCTTAATATATAGACATATGCCATCGCGGACTTTTCTGTAGACCTAAATAAGATACACAATTCCACCATACATTGTTTTGTTATATCTCAAAGGGTTTAGACAGCGTTTTCGTTGAAAGGGAGCTTTCAAAACGGCTCATTTTTTTACGACACCTCCAACAAATATCGTTGGTATATACAAAAATGTATACAAAAACTTAACAAACTATATACTAAAACCTTCCTCGAGAACCACGCTATCCATTAGAGAAAACCGCATGAAAATCGGTTCGGTAGTTTTGGAGTTTATCGTGAACAGACAGACAGACAGACAGACGCGGCGGGGGACTTTGTTTTATAATATGTAGTGATGCCTCGGCGCAGCTGGAGAGGGCTGCTATTTTTAAATAATTATAACACAAAGTTCTCCGCCGCATCTGTTTGTTCGCGATAAACTCAAAATCTACGGCACGGATTTGTGTGGTTTTCACCAATAGAAAGTGCTGTATGAGAAAGGTTTAGAAATATGATACACACTTGGACGCAGCCGAGTAGGGCTTTTATTATACTCGTAAATAATGAGGGTTTTCTGGCGGCAGCAAAGAGGGGTCGGGTCCGGTATTCTGTGGTTGAGCCACAATTTGTCAATTGTAGCTGCTTGTCAAATTATCCTTCTTCTTCTGCTTTATATTATATCTTTCACCGAGGTTTCAGTGATTCAGCCTCTTTCCTGAAAAACTTCAATCATCAACTTACCTAGTGCACATAAGGGCGGACCAAGTCATTTAACTTATAGAGGATCCGGTCGATAACTTTGCTCCTGGTTCTCCAGCGTGGGGCTCATCAGCAGCGGCAGGATCTGATTGAACAGCGGGCCCCACAACAATAAACTTACCTTGTGCACATAAGGGCGGACCAAGTCATCCAACTTGTAGAGGATCCTGTCGATGACTTTGACCAGCAGATGCCGCTCCTGGTCCTCCAGCGTGGGGCTCATCAGCAACGGCAGGATCTGGTTGAACAGCGGGCCGGCGCCGAACTCGCGCGCCTTGTCCGTGATCTGCCGCAACGCCGCTTTGCACATCGGCGGCGTACCGTTCTGCCAATACCAAATTGAATTATAACAAAACGTAACAAGAAATTAACTAATAAATAATATATGAAGAAGCTTATTTCTAATAGAAACCCTTTATAATGATGTGTATTGCCCAAGCACTTTAAAACGGAGACATTACTTAATTTTGATCTGACAGTGGGTTAATTAAACCACGTACTAAGGTTGGTGCTTGTTACAAAGCTTTGTAATAAAATAGTGAGTTTATCTTGTTTAATTTAAGAGCTCCTTTGACCACCTTCTAACTCCGTCAACAAATCGACACATTGACTCCATGATAAGCTTCATTGTGTTTTAAACTTTGCGAATTTTCAAAAGCCTCTGTATGGGTAACGTGCAGAAATTTGACCGACACCGACCGTGGTAACTAGACGACCAGCCGGCCTATTTACTAACTCGGATGACAGGTGTCGATGCCTATCAATCTAGGATTTGCTGTTACTACTGTGTAAAAAGTTCGAGCAAGCAAAACCCGCATTGTAATTGACATTTAATTGGTCTGAAAATTGCATTCTTTTTAAAATCAGGTGACAACACATTTATGCAAAATCGGAATTAACGCGAACACACTGTTTCACAACAACTTCATGGTCACTGGCCGTCAGCCGCTATTTGCTAACTCGGATGACAGGTGTCGATGCCTATCAATCTAGAATTTACAGGAAGTGTTCGTATATTATATCCGTTACCTTAATTTTAAGCAGCAACTTCATGATCTTCCTCTCTTTCAGTTCCTCGGGCGAGAGCGTGTCCTCGTCGACGTCCAAGAGAAGCTTGTCAAAGTACTGAGCGTCTTCCGGCTTCATGAAAGGCAGTTGCTGGCTACCCTTGGGCTGCGGGTCCAGCAAGCGCGCCGCCGCGGCCGCGGACCCTCCCACTTCCTCCGTCTGCATGAAAAAGCCGATTGGGGTACCTCCCAAGGGGGTCGGAGTAGCGGTCAGCTTACGAGCCGGCGTCCGAATCGGAACGTAACCTGGGCAACAACATCACACATTAACTCAACGGTCACATGCCGTCCGAGAACATCGACATGCTTCTGCCACTATCTTAATGTACATCTTAATTCACAATTCAGCAACATGGCATTGTTAAAGCATTATAATCTGTAGTTTATCCGACGGCATGAGACCGTAAACTGACATCATTCATCTGAAAGAAAAATCGAGTATTAAAATAGATTCTAAAGAGATTCAAATTCAACAACACATGTATCACGAAATTCCATTACGATGGTAGATATCCACATGGTGTTGGCTTTGTTTAATACATGTGTCCTGAAACTAAAGCGTTAATTAATGACTAAGGTGTTCAACCTGAGACTTAACTAAAATATGATAACTAATAAAGAAATCAAAGTACTCATAAGCAAGCACTCAAATCAAACTTATACATACCGGCCGGAGGGGGCAAAACCTTGTACCCAGCTGGGAACATGGCATCCAGTTCTTCGTCGGTGTAGGGGCGATTGCGCTCGTCGATCTCCTTCTCCCAGCGGTAGGCTTGCAGCTGCTCGGGGGTCATGGCGGCCACGTGCCCGGGCGTGGGGGTGGCCATAGCCATGGCTTTCACTCCCACTGGAGTTGACTAAAAGGAAAATGCTCATCAATAAAATCCTTACCTACTAATATTATAAATGTAAAAGCTTCTATGGATGTAAAGATGATTGTTGCTACATTTATTTATTGTGTATAGGTATGTTATATTTTCAAAATTGCACAGATTTAATATTGGTTTGTTTGTATAAATCACCTTCTTAACATGTGTGCCAAATTACAAAGGTTTATCTTTGATATCTCAGAAACTATGAAGTCGGATTTCAAGAATACTTTTGTAGATGAACTAGGTATAGTCCAACGTCCAAATTGGGGAACAGTGCAAGTTTCATCAAAACGGGACTAGTTGTTCTTGAGTAATTTGTGTACGGCATAAGGACTCACTCCTCCCGGCGTGAAAACCGGCGTGTGCGGTGTCGGCGTAGCATGCGAAGGCGTGGCGTGCGACGGCGTGGCGTGGGAGGGCGTGGCGTGCGACGGCGTGGGCGTGGCGGCGGCAGGCGTAGCGCCCGGCGTCTCGTCCCAACGCGAGCGCCGCTTGGTGCCCGGCGTCGGCGTTTCTTGGATAGTGTCGACGCCCGTGCCGCGGTCCGTACGAGGAGTTTCTGCCCAGCCACTGTTGTGGCCAGGTGTCTCTGTAAAACAACATTCACTATTCAGTCTAGTACATTACTCTTTAAATAATGTTTCCATTTTAATAGAACGATAGGTAAGTATAGGGTTAAAAGTAAAATTATTAAAACAGTAAAAAAGAACTAGATTTCACTTCAGAAACTTCAGGTGGCACAACGAGCGATGGAGCGAGCAATGCCCAGAATATCGCTTGTAGCCCGAATCCACAACACACCTATTAGGAAACGCACTGGAGTAACGGACATCGCACTAGTAGTGACCAGGCTCAAGTGGAGATGGGCTGGGCACATGAGCCGAGATGATGGCCGCTGGGCGCGTAGGATTGCGGAATGGAGGCCCAGACCTGGATGGAGAAAAGTCGGGAAACCACCAATGCGCTGGGCCGACGATTTCCCAAAAATATTGGGTAAGACTTGGATGCGCACAGCGCAAGACCGGGTCAAATGGACAAACCATGAAGAGGCCTATACCCAACAATAGGTGAACACAGGCTGAGAAAGAAGATTTTTTTTTAAAACAACTGAATTGAATGAATGATTCTTATGCGTTTTTGCATACAATGACTATTCCATGAGTATGGTATACACTTTATTACGCACGTCTAATTCACGTTATATATAGGCATATTGGAACTTACCTCTGTCAGTTTTGGGCGTTTCATCCCAACGGTTACGCCTGGAAGCGTGTTGTGCGGGCGTCTCGCGTCCGGGCGTGGCATGTCCAGGTGTGATGTGTCCAGGAGTGGCGTCCCATACGCGCGCTGACGGCGTTGCTCCAGGCGTCTCCCCGCCGCGACCACCAGCTCCTGGGGTTTCTTCCCAGGCACCTCTCTGTTTTTTTACCATTAGAATCAGAATCATGGATTTGCTTAAAATACAGGAGAGATGAGTCGCCAAATTATTCGTTGTAATCATAGTTCAATATAATTTACATAGTTTCTTAATCTATGGTATATGTATTAGATATTTAAATATACATATAGCGTACTGAGCGCCTGAACTAGGAATTAAGAAACGCACAGCGACAAGGCTAGTACCACATGCTTTCTTTCTTCTTTTTTTTAGGGCATATCACAAAGATTGAGCTAGCCCCAAAGTAAGTTCGAGACTTGTGTTATGGATACTAACTCAACAATACTATTTATTATAACAAATACATACATAGATAAACATCCATGAACCAGGTCAATCTGAAAAAGATCAATTCTCATTTTGACCTGACTGAGGATCAAACCCGGGACCACTCGTGTCGCGGGCTGGCATGTTAACTGCTGCGCTACGGAGGTCGTCAAACAAGTACAAACACCAAAAGGCTCACTTAAATATGCGACATACAATCAACAAAAATAAAAACAAAATAAAAGGCTAGTATTGAATACCTCGTTATCCCAGGATGGAGTTGCTTGAGAGCTTGGTGTGGCAGATACTGTTTTCTTGGCAGATGGAGTATCTTCGGAGCTTTGGTCCCATCTTCCTTTACGCTTTGCTGCTGCTGGCTTGGCAGCTTCCCCATTTGATTGTGCTACTGGTTTCAGTGTACCTTCTCTGGCTCTTTCTAAAAGCTTTTTCCGGAGCTACAAATAAATAAAATTATTTATCAATATGATGCTTAAATTTAAAAAAAAGGGGTATCAATTTTGGATAAGCCTGAGAAAATATTACCAAATTAACTATATTTAATTGTGTGGTTTAAGCCTAAAGTTAATTGATGAACCAAAAAGTTAGTCAATAGGAGAGTATCTTATGTTAAAGGTTATAGGCCCAGTAAAAGTCAGAGGTGGAATACAACTTATAAGTCATCCAAGGTACAGGTGGTTGGGCACCTGCTAGGACCTATCACACGATGTAAGATGTGCTATAACTTGTGGAGAGAAGCCACACTGGCCCTGATTCTGTGTATCGTACACTAATTCACATTATTTATTTACAAACAGTTGACTAAAGTTAGAGATTAAGGGTTAACTTACTTCTGTTTCCTCAGCTCGTAGGTACTGCTCTTTCATGATTTCTGTATATGTTCTTGATCCTACATCTGGTGTTTTTCCACCTAGAAGCAAAACCATTTTGTAAATAAAATATACATATACATAAATATATATATTTTATCTTATGCTAACCAAATTCTTGAACATTGGCTGATGAAATAAAATACAATCTTTATCAGCCTAAAGAATAAATACATACATAGAAAAATGTGTTACAAATTTCGTAAGTATTGAAGTGCTTTTCCAATATATTTTCTATTAATACAGTCTTAGTGACTTAGAGATTTATCCTATCAGACAGTGCAGCTGTACTTCACGCTCTAAAAAACCCCATGATCGACTCTGCACTTATTCTCGAATGTCATAGTGCATTAAACAACCTCTGTAAGTATAACAAAGTCACTATACAGTGGATAAAGGGCCATAGCAACTCACTCGGCAACGATGCAGCGGACGAACTGGCGAGAAGGGGATCGGACATGATTCCATTCGGTCCTCTGCCAATGGTACCCATACCATTTACACAGGTACGTTCATGGATCAGAACCCGAGTGACAGCCGAACATCAACGCGCTTGGACTACCCTGGACACATGCCGCCAAGCCAAAGAGACATTGCCTGCCCTGAGCAGCAAATACTCAAAGCGCCTACTGGCTCTTCCAAGGGTAAAATTACGACTCATGATAGGTATAATAACCGGTCATTGTATGTTAAACAAACACCTATTTGTTATAGGAATGACTGACAGTCCCCTTTGCAGAGGCTGCTTAGAGACTGAAGAAACTGCAAGGCATGTCATACTAGAATGCCCTAGCATAACAACTACAAGAGAAGAATTCCTGGGACATCCAGCAACTATGAGCGAGGCATGCAGCACACCCTCTGCAGTCCTTCGCTTCCTCGACGAGCTGGGTTGGCTCACATAACACCAATCAGCAACCCAAAAGAAAAAAACGGAGAACGAAATCTCCATTATGCAGAGGACTTAGATGACGAATAGTCCTCTGCTCACACACAATGGGCCCAAACAAGAGGCCTAAGTGTGGAAAACTGCCCACGGAACCAGGTGAACCAGTCTTAGTGACATCGCAACTTGTATTGTTGTTATTTTTTTACAGAATAACCCCTTTTCTTTACACCAATCATAATTGCTCAATTTATGTTATGGCAATCACAAATGTATTGATAAACATCATAATGATGCTCCAACTCATCAAGCTGGCTATTTTAGTCATTGCTTTATTATAACCACTTGGCTTCGCCTCGTGCCTATAAACACCTTGACTATAATATTAAGTTGACCTTACTCCCATCATAATATACCATTATTGAACTTGGACCACCTGAAGAGGTAGTACCAAATGTTGGTAGCTACATTAAATTACCACTTCTGGATTTTTGATTGAGCTGAAATTACTACAAACTTAGTAAATCAGGCGCTCTTTTCAAGGCCGAGAGGTAAAGAGAAGTTTGATTGGATATGTTTTTGTAAACACATGTAAATAAGTAGACATTTGTAACACAAATGGACTGTCGTCAATCATCACACCACTTGGTACTTTAAACTTAATCTGTTTAAAATTTCACTAAAGTTCAAAAGTTACAAAAATATATAATATTTTTAAATTTACCTAACTTTTTTTTCGAATACCTACAAAATGATCTTCACAAAAGTTACCTTCAGCAAATGGGTCCATTCTTTCTGGGGATATAATCATCCGACGCCTTTTCTGACGATACTCATCTTCCCTATCTGCGATGGTTGGCCTCCTTTTGTCAGCAAATGGATCATAATCCTTGTCACTCTAAAACAGTACACAAGTTATAAACACAGAAGTAAGGTGCCTAGTTTTTTTTGTACCCAATTTCTTTGATTGGGTTTCATCATTAAATTAATTTGGTTAAATGAAACATACCTTTATTGAGCTAATATTAAAATATATAACCTCAAAACAAATAAAATTACCTGTGCAATATCATTCAGCAAGGAAGCTGGAGCAGTGTATCCAGACCTTTTCTGTGATATTGGGACATTTTCAACATCTTCGTCTTCCACTTCATCATTAGCGGCGATTGAGGTCACGTACCCATCATATCTTGACTTACCCCCTTGACCAGCATTGTCATAAATATCACTATCGTAATAGGTCTCCCCTAAAGACACGCCCTTGTTAGATCCATTTTCCGGCAATTCATTTTTCTTGGATTGTATCTCTCTGATTTGTGCTTCAATAGCTGCAAGAATATCAACATATAAATAAAAATATAAATAGTTAGATTGTTGTGTTTGATTCAATTGATACACGAGACACGAAGAGTTAAAATGGCTGGCTGACTTCAGTTTATGATATGTTATTATTTTACTTACCTTCATGTGTTCTAGGTATTTTATCCATTATATCAATAACATCGATATTGAGATAGCAATACAATATTGCGGAAAAGCCGTCCTAAACTATTTATTTCAACAAAAATTCTTCACTTCTTCAATCTTCAATAAACGCGTCCACTTTTCTTGACATTGACATTTTTTTTCTTTCGTTGGTTGGAGTTGGAGCAACAAAATCGTAGGATAGGATGCCTACGCTAGTGATGTAAAAGCACCGTGGTCCAAGCCAAGCCAAGCCAAGCCTTGTCCCAGCAGCGCCATCTAGGGGGAAGGGGTACGTACCTATTTTGACATATTCATTCATATCTTTTTTTGTCTATGGCCTACATCTTTCTCCTCGCGGCCGCTCGGTATGTGTGTATTTCTTGAAAAATTCTTATTATTTTTGTTTTCTTACAGTTTCATGTCTAATTTGTTTTAAATTTATGTGCAGGAGAAAGAATAACTGATCCTGGCGTCGCAAGGATAAACTTTCAGGTTGATTAGCTACAGTACATACGGTAAGTGTTGTATAAAACGAGTTCCACGTCAAATGGTGTTGGAGGTGACACGTATTATCACAATTTGGGATGCCGATATTTACGAATCTTCTATTATCATGCCTAGATGTTGGAAAAATGAATGGCCACAAATACACAAATGATTTTCTCTTAATTCTTTTAGTTGTTATTAACTTGCTTTGTAGTAAACTTATTACATTTGATCCATGTCGCAAAATCAACTGATTCCTCCGTATGAATCTATGACATGAATTTGTGTTTGTTATCATTTTATAATAAAGTGAGTAAAGCTAGACGCTCTCAAACTTATTGGCCGCCCCTTTTAGTGAAGGAGAAATATTTATGGGCTTCCTTATAGTAACTGCTAATACAAAGCTGGTAATACTAAGGCTTTATCAAATGTAATGTTACGAAGTTGGATAAAAAATGATGTTTAATGACTGTCAATAGGTACCGTAGCATGCATCCTAACACTATTTTAATTGCATTTTCTACATGCCCACTATAACATGCTAATTGTGGCCTTTGGGTCTTTTGGTCTCAAGCCCTGTCTACCCCATTTGGGATAAAGATGTGATAATATGTATGTGTGCATGTTGTTTTTTCAAGTAGAAGAAAATATGGTCTACTCATCTACTGCAACTTAAATATTTTTTCTGATATTACTAGTAGTGTTTGTCAAACCTTCTTCTAGAGGCTTCATGGACCCCTGGGGCTCTGCTGACCCCACTTTGAGAATGTCTGATTAAAGCTATTATATAAGTAATTTGTAAAGTAACACATCTGGGTATACTAGGATAGTAAGCCTTAAACCTCATGTAGGGATATTAATCATAGGGATAGAAATAAAATTCAAAAGTAGAGCCTGCTGACTTGAAAAGAAAAGCACTTTCAACATTTTTCTCAAGGCCTACTGTCACTACTTAGGGGTAACCCAAAATATCCAGAAAATTAGTTCATTGCAACTTTCACACTTATTAAAGCCCAATCCCAAACAAACCGTGGCAAAATTGAATTGACTTGCAGTAATAAAGTATGAATGCTTCAATTTTTTGTATAATTGTCTCAAGATTGTTCTTCATATCAGTGACACTTCATCTAGAAATGAAAGGGAGACTAGGGACATACATAAATTGAGCTAGCCACACAGTAAGTTGTGAACTTGTGTGTTCATCAAAATCATCAGGTATTTTTTAGTCTCCACTGCAGGAGCAAGACCCTCTATACTACCAGAGCCATATATTAGCCAGAGCAGTCAGAGGATTTGGCCTACACTCTCCACGCTGGCCAGATAGAATGGAGAGATCTCTTTGATGTTTATAAGCTTTGTTAAGCTTGTGTTTCCTAAGTCGCCTTCTACAACATCCACTGGAAGTCTAGGATACTAACTTAATGATACTATATATTATTATAATAGATACTTATAAAGACAAACATCCAAGACCCAGGCTGATCTGAAATAAATTGTTTTCCATTATGACCTGGCCACGGATTTCCCAGACTGGGATCAAGACCCTCATATTGCAGGCTGGCGTGCTCACCATGTATCCCAAATATTCCAATATAATCAATAATTGTATCATGAAAAATGTGGTTTTATGAATGGTAAAAATTATGTATCACGCTCAAATACTAAGAAGAAAGCTTCTGACTTAAAAATACTCAATGTTTTGATAAAAGTAGAATTTGTCCTTGTACCCAACAAGGTTTTTTTGTGTTATGCATAGGTACCTATTTGTTTTTTTAAATATTTAAATAGGTACTGTAAGTAACAGTAATAATATGAAAAGTATTATTTTACAGTAGTATTTGTGTCATTGGTATTACAAGTGTACAATACATATTGTGTCCCTCAATACCCACATTAAAGAAACATACATATGTTCAAATATATGATGCAAATACAACTTATAGTGATGGTTAAATATTTGTTGTATGACCTCATTTGTTCATGCACACATGTTTTAATTATTTAGTACTGTAACGACTTGGCGCGGACAAGGACTGCTGGAGGAGACGAAACATGATGCATCAGCAATCCATGATGGTTGGAGATATGTTACCGGTTCATTCTGAAATGCCTGTGCACGGAGAAGAAATGAATAACGTGGGCTACGACAACAGCGGGCCGGGCTACGCCTACGACGACCTGTTCCCGGCGCTGCCTCACTCGCAGCCGCCGGTTCAGCGCAACATTCAGCCGGTCAGCAACAAACTCCGTGTTGGATCCTCCCTGCACACGCAGGTGCGTACTAAGCGTTATTCAACTCATGTCCACACACGTGGTACTGATAAGGAATTACGTAAGACATTGATAATGATATTTTCA
The DNA here is from genome assembly GCA_963082605.1 of Rhodophaea formosa. Taxonomy (NCBI): domain Eukaryota; kingdom Metazoa; phylum Arthropoda; class Insecta; order Lepidoptera; family Pyralidae; genus Rhodophaea; species Rhodophaea formosa. The sequence continues at coordinate 12,404,020 of OY720209.1, forward strand.
AGCAAAATATCTATTGCTTGATAATAACTACAAAGTATGCTGTAAGTTAACAAAATTTTATACAAGTCTTTATCTATTCCATTAATCTTAATTGAAAAACCTTCAAAGTTTTTGTTCTATTATTAGGGTTACGTAGCCGAATGGAAAATATTGAAACCTTAATGTAGATCCGTCATGTCTGTCCCGTTTGTCCATATGTCAAAGCCATTTTATACCGAAATTATTGAGACTACACAGTTGAAACCTAGTAGATGTATTCTGTAAACCTATACGATTTTTACCCAAAAATAAGAAGGCGCTCACCATAGTCACCATACATGGACCTGAACTAAAAAAAACTTTTGTTAAAAATATACGTGTTGAAAGTCTATAGATAGGACTTTGAAAATGACATTGAAGTTCCCAACTCCATTTTTTCCCCATGTCAATCATTTGAAAGATAGACACTTACAAAGTGGTAAAATGTATGCCCCTCCTCCCTCTAACATAAAAATGAAGTTAGAGGGGGGAAGAGAATGAAAAATATAAATGCTGTTGATCTCAATTAATACCTCAACGAAAATTGGTTTGAACAATATAGTAGTTTTTGAGATATAGCATATTTTCAAAAACAGCAAATACAACTTTGTCATTCATACAAACGCTATGAAAAACAAAGTTATTTTTGCTGAAGAAAAACGACTCTTACTTGGCAACTTTTTTATGCTTTAGCCTTAAATGCTATAGCTTCAATATTTTTTGATAGTGCTCACAATTTTCATTATGTCGTCCTCATATCACGTAACGCAAATTGGGGTCAAGGTTATCGCGATATCACTCATGATTTTTTTACATTAAGCATCTGTTTTTCCCGATTTCGTCCACTTTTTATTACACAGTCTATACGGGACCCGAAGCATCCCTGGTGAGGATTTTTTCGGGAATACGCTTCGATGTCAGTTATCAATAGTTATCGCACGCGTCCAATTATGACGTTGAAAGGTAAATGTTTGATACCTTGGGTTACATTCTACTTGATGAAAGATTACATTTAATGTAAATTTTCAGATGGGGTCCCAAATGTTTTTGAAAATAAAATTTAGCTTTTGGTACTTGCTGTTTTTATAGCTTTCTTACTGGCGAAAGAAATTTTAAAATCCCTCAGTACCTTATCAGTTACTTCATTACAAAAATAGTGTAGATAAAATTTGATTATCGCCGCTACCGATTTTAGAATTCTGCGTTACGTACGTAATTTGTAGGCGAACCCTGGTGATTCGTTGATAGAAAACAAGTTGAATAAATCATTTTGTTAGGTTTTCCATGTGCCATATGAGGAGAGGAAATTGGATAATGCCAACACTTTCGGAGAAGGCGAGTCGCTGAGGACCTGCCAGGCCATCACCAAGGATACTGGGGCGCATATTGAAATATCAACCAGCAAGGACGGCAGCCTGACTTTCCTAATTACTGGAAAGCACAGCGCTGTCCTTGAGGCGAGGCGTCAAATTTTGACTCACTTCCAGCAACAGGTATACTTTCATAAAGAGGTTTACAGGATCTCGCGTCACTGGGTCATTATTAGCTGCCTCTAGTTTAACATTCTTTTGATTTACCGGTGCCGTATTAGTCAGATTATTGCGATGCGCTTTTCGTCTGTAGACAGCCATTTATCGAAGGCATAGTTGTGATGAAACTGAAGTGTGGCGAGATCCTTATTATGTCCCTACTACTGGATGAGTAATAACATACATATTCAAAATTTTTAGGCTAGCAAGCAAATTTCGATTCCTAAGGAGCACCACCGTTGGATCTTGGGCAAGCAAGGGCAAAAGCTAAAGGAGCTTGAGAAAGTGACTGCTACTAAGATCAGTGTACCAGGCATTGCTGACAACAGCGAAACTATCACTATCACTGGCACTAAGGAGGGCATTGAAAAGGCTGAGCATGAGATCAGAGTTTGCTCAGAAGAACAGGTAAAATGTTTAACATATTGTGTATGAAATCTCTTATAAATATATTCTACCTATATAATATATTCTTAAATTATGATTCAATTTTTTTTTAATATAGTCACGTAAAGCTCTGGAGCGTATTTCGGTGCCGAAGATCTATCACCCGTTCATTCAAGGACCGTATGGCGAACGCGCCAGCGCCCTTAGCGCTGAGACCGGAGCCCGCATTCACATCCCACCGGCGTCCACCCAGAGCGATGAGATTGTTATCGCCGGGGAGAAGAACGGCGTGCTGGCTGCCAAGGCGCAAATCGAACAGATCTATGAGGATATGGCAAGTATTTTTTGTTAGGTATTTGATCAATGACATTTCTCTTTTATTTATTTCAATATGCAGAATTGCCGCCTTAGACTATTAATGAGTAATTAGTAACTCCTAGGGACCTGCCACACGAACTTGTAAGCTAATGACGTTTTGTCCAAGCAAAAAGCCTTGAGATGCAAGTCAGTTTGGTGGCGCTGGCATGATAACAATACATACATATATATTCCTTAAGGGGTAGATAGAGCCTAAGGCCATAACACCAAATTGCAATGTTAGGAATCAAATTGGTTATGGACTTCAAGCAAACATATTAGTTGGAGGTGCAACTAGCACCTCCAACTAATATGTTTGCTTAAATATTCGCCCATTTAAGATAACATTGCCTTAGTTTATTGAAATATGCGAGCTTCCAACAGTTTTTAAATAGCTTTCATTTTTTTAGGCCAAGAAATGCTCTACAGTAAGAGTTGAAGTGCCTAAATCTCAACACAAATATGTGATCGGCGCTCGCGGTACGACCATTCAAGAGATCCTGAAGGAGACTGGTGTATCTGTTGAGATGCCACCACCTAACTCCCCAACTGGCACGATCACGCTTCACGGCCCTCACAACAAGATTGGCTTGGGTAAAGCTTACATTCAATGTTTATTGCCTTGATAACCTTAGAATTACTCATGTTAAATATACTTAATAATATGTTGTAAAGTAACTTTCTTACTTTTATGTTTGCTTACTTATTTGTATGAAAAACATGTGATTGCCATAAAAGTAGCATATTGTATTTGGAGTTATATGGTGAATGTGAGTTTCTCTATTCCACCATAGCTTCTAAATGCCTCAACGAATTTAAATGTTTGGGATAATTGGTTTAGCAGACCAGTCATGATTTTATTTTTATTCAAAAAACTTAGAACTATAAGGTTTTAATCTCGAAATTTATAAAACACTAGCAATTTTCCCCACATCTATTCATTTTAACTCTATAGTTTGTATTACATATATTTATTGTTAACAATTTGTTTCAGCTCTGTCTAAGGTGTGTGAAAAAGCAAACTCTGTGAAAACAGCAACAGTTGATGCTCCTTCTTGGATTCATAAGTATATTATTGGAAAGCATGGTTCTAACATTAAGAGGATTACTCAAGATTTATCTAAGGTAATTTTTTTTTAAAGTTTCCATACACTTATGAATATGTTTTTTAATATTCTTTGAAGATGAGATATTAATAAGTACAATGTCTTTAGGTGCATGTTGACATAACGCATTCTGAGGACAAAGTTAAGATTGATGGCCCACCAGAAGAAGTGGAGAAAGCCACGGCGGAACTGAATGACTTTGTTAAGAATCTGCTGGAGACCCTGACTTATGTTGAACTTTCTGTTGACCCCAAATTCTTCAAACACATTATTGGCAAGAGTGGATCTAACAGTAAGTACAATATTTAATAAGTCTCCATATGTATTCTTCATTTAGGTCTTGAATAGGTATTTAATTTATTAATTCTTCTTGCAGTTAACAGACTGAAGGATGAGACTGGTGTAGTTATAAATATTATTGAAGGCACTCACTTGATTCGTATTGAAGGCAGCCATCAAGGTGTAGCTGACGCTGAAAGAGAACTTAGGGAGATGGTCATGAAATTAGAAAACGAAAGAACGAAAGAGGTTTACGTTGATCATAGATATATTAAGTCACTAATCGGTGTAAGAGGAGATAAAATTAAGGAAATCCGTGAGAAGTTTGAGCGCGTTCTTATTACACTCCCTGACCAAGGACAAAAGAGAAGTCCCATCAAGTTAAGAGGACCTCAAGAAGACATTGAAAAGTGTGAAAAATTCCTGCACAAGATTCTCAAAGAGATTGCTGAATCGTCTTATGTCCAAGAGGTGCCGATCTTCAAGCAGTTCCATAAATTCATTATTGGCAAGGGTGGTGTGAATCTGAGAAAGATCAGGGATGAGACTCAGACTCAGATCGACCTTCCGGCGGAAGGTGACGACAGCGACGTGATTACGGTGCGAGGCAAGCGCGAGAATGTAGAAGAGGCTGTGAAGAGAATACAACAAATACACAACGAAAAAGCAAACATTGTGACTGAAGAAGTGACCATACCGCCTAAATATTATAACTCGTTGATCGGCGCCGGCGGCAAACTCATTCATTCCATTATGGAGGAGTGCGGTGGGGTACTTATCAAGTTTCCGGCCGCCGACAGCGAGAGCGATAAGGTTGTTATCAAAGGCCCCGTAGAAGATGTCGAGAAGGCCAAACAACAGTTGTTGGCACACGCGTCCGAGCGCGAGCTCACCTCCCACACTGCCCATGTCCGTGCTAAGCCTGAACACCACAAGTTCCTTATAGGAAAGAATGGTGCTAATATTAAAAAGATTCGCGAGCAAACCGGTGCCCGCATCATATTCCCGACGGAGAAGGATGAAGACAAAGAAGCTATCTTTATTATTGGTAAGTACATATTGTACTTATTATGTTTAAAGTAATAAACAAGAATAGTAAAAAAAACGACTTCAAAACCCTCTCTCTATCTTTCAAAAACAATTGAACCTATTTTGTCACTTGCACTGGGTCGAATTGATAACCTCCTACTCATATTATTGAAGTAAGTTAAAAATAGAAAATTTATTACTGTAACTCTGATTTTATAGTACCTAATTGATTTTTCGAGTACTGTCGTTGATGTTTACCATTACTTTCTGCAATGAAATTTGTCAGTAAGTCTGCATCATAGGACCTGCAGGCCTATTTGCTAACTTTTGACAGCTACGGTGTACATGATTTTCATGGTAACTTCAATATTCATTATGGCTTCGGTATGAATGACTATTTTTATTTAAGATATGAAAACCGTAATGGATGCTTAAGTGACAATCAAATCGTTGTACACCGAGTTAGCAAATCGGCCTGCTGTTCAATAGTGTTTAAAATCACTGCCACTCTGCAGTCGTCAGCTGCGTCAGTCTGTTGTAGAGAGTATTTTAGTACTGGTCGGGTAAATTTTACAAGTAAATATTTAACGACTAAAACGCCCCGTTCGGACATGTTTCGCGGGTGAGCGAGTACCTAAGCAGTGACGGTGGTGGGAGGCTACTCGCCAATACATTAGAGAAGATTCTATCGGCTCGTCTTAATTCCTTACTAAGCTACTCGACTAAAATACTAGCCGTACGCGAACTAGTCTTTAAAACAGTCGATAAAAATTAAAGGGCGCGAGGAGCAAGTGGAGTCTGCGCGCAAGCAGCTAGAGGCGGCAGTGGCGGAGATCAGCAACGTGTCGGAGGGCGAGATGACGGTGGCGGCGCGCCACCACCGTCACTTCGTGGCGCGGCGCGGCGAAGTACTGCGTCGCATTGCCGACGACTGCGGCGGCGTGCAGATCTCCTTCCCGCGCCAGGGCGTCAGCAGCGACCGCGTCGTGCTCAAGGGGCCTAAGGAGTGCATCGAAGCGGCCAAGGCCCGCATCAACGAGATCATCGAAGATTTGGAAGCTAAGGTAAGCATCATTTCAGGTAGTTAATATGACCGGTTTTGAATAACCCTGCATTTGTTTTTTTCTTGTGTCCGTGGGTCCCCCAACCTTTTGTTTAGTTTTGGTCTAATAATACTTGTTTAGGTAGAGAATAAACTTTGTGTTTGTTATAATTTGGAATTATTAATTAAATATTAAACCATCAAATCATATTGATGGCACAATCTTTACAGATTCTGCCTCTATATGCATAACAAACGAACTCTTCAGCTTTATAATATTAGTATAGATTCCATCATGAATGTTTTATGGTCACAGGTGACAATAGAATGCGTGATTGCACAAAGGCACCACCGCACTGTGATGGGTGCGCGCGGTACCAAAGTGAAGGACATCACCAGCGAATACGACGTGCAGATTAAATTCCCCGAGCGCGACACCACCGAAGGCGCCGACGTCCCGCTCAAGAACGGCGGCGAATCAGCCGAGCCCGGCCCTAATGACATCATTAGGATCACCGGACGCCCCGAGAACTGTGAAGCCGCTAAGAAAGCCTTACTTGAACAGGTAAACATTTATAATTTTTTGAAACATTCACATTGATTCAGTGCATCATATCTTGCAATGTAAACCTGGTACAACAACTCCCACTTTATCACCTACGAACTTTCATACAGAGTTGCTCTCCAACTATTCACAAAATGTCGCTACGTGCTTACGTCTTTTTCCCTTGCGGGGTAGACAGAGCTCAGGTCTATGGGACCTAAAGCCACGTTTAGCATTGTGGTGGGCGTGGAGATGAAAGACGGAATCAAAATAGTAATGGGTTGCTAGCCGCATCGCCTATTGCCATGATTCCATAGATTTTCGCCGATTCCCTCGATCGGCTTTTACGTTCTGCGCGGGGAGAGAAACAGCTGGTACATTCTATGTTTTTTCTTTACTCCCAGACCGGCGGGAAAGTACTTACATTACTTACAAGGAATTACAAATAAATATATAAAGTATTTTTGATTATTGCATTTGTACACTTTACATTTTTATCTTTCCAATATATGCGTAGCTGCTATCCTACATTCTGATTAGACAAGTTAACTTGCAATTGACCTACTGCCATCTAACAATGACTTTTTGAAAACATGTTTGCCAGAGTGCATGTATTGTCTCCAGATGAGATATCTATTCCTATAGAATAATAATATCTATGGCCATAGAGCCATATGAGTAGTTAGGAGCATAAGAAACAAATAATGTTATGGATATTGATAAATTCATAATATGTATTGATTTTGTGTATTTATTTGTGTGTTGTTTGTTATAGGTGCCTATTACTATCGAAGTCGAAGTGCCGAACGAATTACACAGGCTACTCGCCGGGCAAAAAAGAAGAGACCTTATGCAGACTTATGATGTTCATATTCTGCTGCCACCTAGTGAGGAGACTAGTGACATTGTTAAGGTACATATTAACTGTAGATATCGCCCACTGCTAGTCAATATCTGATAAGTGCTATTTTGAACGGGCGACTGTTCAAAAACCAGGTTCCCATTTGAAATAGCAAGTTTATTTTGTTCACCACTTCATTTTACATGATCTAGTAGAGACAACCCTTACCGATTATCATTATTTCAATTTGTAAGGGAAGTAAAACTAATTGCTTTATCTCTCCAAGTTGTGCTTCAATATGGGCATTTTATGTGTATTTATATTAGTTGACCAACTTACCGAACATGCCTACCAATAAGACTTCTAAGAAACCTATATTGAATAAACGATGTGATTTGATCTATTTTAAGCAAATATTTATTTAATATAAAATAAATAGTAGAAATAAAATGTCAATTAAGGTATTGTCAAGTATGGCGACATTCGCGTATTTCGTTTGAGACGTAAGCGCACTGGAGAAGACTATCAGTTTTCCTTTTAGATTAGCCAAAGTCTACACTAATCCAAATACTGTTTTAGTATAAATGTATAGTACTACCAATTTTTATAAGTTACACCGATGTACCTGCGCAGAAATCAAATTTTTGCACGGCGCGAAAATATCCGTCCGCTATTGGTTGATGCGTACGCGCCATGCGGCGTCTCGGCCAATCTCGGCAGGCGTACAAGTATTGTGAGCGTGATAGCACGAGTTCTACTGCTGTGGGATTTAAAATCTTATGTGGTAGTAATAAGTTCGTTATTTCACTGATGTTTTCATTCGGCCCGAGTCGGCGGTCGGTTGCGCTATTCTGCGCCATCGAATAATGCCGATGTAACTTATAAAAGTGGTACTCCATAGCAGTAGTACAGGTTCATCAATTTTAGATATTATTAGATAGCTCTAATAATATCTAAAATTGATGAACCTGACCAAGGTCGCAGGAAAACGCTGGATGCAGGCCGCTTCCAACCGGTCAATTGGAAATCCTATGTCCAGCAGTGGACTTCTTGCGGCTGAAATGATGATGATGTGATTTTAACTCTTGTTTTTTATAGATTACAGGTACTCCTACTAATGTGGAAAAGGCCAAACACGCGTTAACTGAAAAAATTGAGGAAATGGAAAAAGAAAAGGAAGATAGGCTTCTCAGGTATATTTTTTTCATGATTTGACTAATTACAGTATGAATCAAATAAAATGGCAGTTTTGAAGTTAGCCACAAGTCGCGTCGCAGTAGCGACTTTTAGGCCGAGGCACACCCTCCCGCTAGTATACGGCCACTCGCGGTTGCCCTTTCCTCGCCCGCAGCTAAGTTCAGATATTATGCTATATGAATCGACTTAACCCTTTCACCGCGAACGTCGGATATATCCGACAAACATTTGTATTAAAATTGTCGGATATATCCGACGTTCGCGGTAAAAGTGCCTGCTCATTAATTAGAGCAGTTTTCTCTGTTAGGCTGTTTCCAGGCTACTAAATCAATTTGAAATTCTTTACGGATTGTTTACAAAAAAACTTTTAAAACGCCCAAGATTGGCTCTTAGGAGTAAAACTAAAAGATAAGGGGCGCGGCGCAGACGTGGAACACTGTGATAGAAGAAGCGTAATTTTTTTTATATTGGTCGTTTTGAGTATAACAATAAGGCCTAAAATCCATCATAGTGTCCCATGCCTGCACCGTATCTTCTGCCTTAGCCGATCACCATTTCTGTATTTTATGTATAAGCCTTGCACGTTCCTATATTCCTTTTTTTTTGTGCACAGGTCATTTGAGTTGAAATTCAAAGTGGACCCTGAATACCATCCGCTGGTGATTGGCAAGGGTGGTTATGTGATCACCAAAATTCGCACCGACTACGGAGTACAAATAAACCTGCCCAAGCGCGGCGAGCCCGACGACGACATCATCACGATCCAAGGCTACGAGGACAAGGCCCACCAGGCCAAGGAGGCCATTATGGCAATAGTCCACCAACTGGTGAGTTTCATTATGTGATTTGATTTGAATACAAATAGTGTCATATCAAATGTTCAATATATATTTTGTATGTATTTATTAATTAAGATCTTTAGTGTGCCTCATTTTAAGTTTTTACATCTGTGCTATTGGGCATTTCAGCAGTTGCGATTGGAGTACAGTAAAAATACCTACTTAGTCTGTAAGAGTGAACATTATGATTCAAGTTTTGATGTCATAAAGACCATATTAATAGCAAATGTATAGAAAATAATTTTATTTACATCTACAGGACAACCAGTTTCGTGACGAAGTGGAGATTGACCCGCGAGTTCACCGCCGGCTCATAGGAGTCAAAGGCAAGAACATCCGGCGCATTATGGATGACTACAAAGTTGACATCCGGTTCCCCAAGAACAACGATGACAGCATTGTGGTTATCGCTGGCGATGAAGACAATGTCCTCGATGCTAAGGATCATTTACTCAATCTAGCAGAGGAATACGTGAGTTAAATTAATTTAAGATTATGTAGGTCAGGTTGCAGGTATGGCATCTGGTACGGTACGGCCTACCGATCTGCTATGGGTTGAGGTAATTAATTCCTCAATATTAACATTTTTTCAATAAATTTTTTCGTCGCATCGTGTCGTTAAGTAGTTTTTCTAGTTTCCTTCCACGACTGTTTTGTAAACCAATAAAGGGCGCACTTCTGTCGTGCCAAGTATCGATTCAAAGTTTGCCACACTGCTTTACTGTTGAGTGTTACGTTTTAGATTTATTTCGGAAACACAAATATTAAACCGTAACTTCCAACAGCTGCAAGACGTGGTAGATCGCTACCAGCGGCCGGCGGCGCCCTCGCTGGGCGACTTCGGCGACCTGAGCGGCGAGCAGAGCGCCGCGGCGCCCGCGGCGGCCGGCGCCTCGCCCGCCGGCTTCGTGGTGACGGGCGGGCCGTGGGAGCAGCGCGCGCCCGACACGGCGTCCACGCACGAGTTCCCCACCATGCCGGGCGCCGGCCGCGCCGCGCCGCCGCCGCCGCAGGCGCAGCCCGCCGCCTGGGGCCCGCGCCGCTAAACGCCAAAGCCTGTCTCGTTCCGCGCGGCTGACTGATTTATAACGTTGTGTCCGCGCGTTTCCACTCCGCTCCTAGAAAAGACCGCGTGTGTCGCCGTCTTAGCCGCGTTTAAGCGTATTGTAAAGCGCGGTGCTTCCCTCCTAAATATCCTCTCCCGATCGTACACGCGGTTCTTAGCTATGTTTGTCGTTTTTCTTTTTCCCCGTTCGCGATGAATGCAATTTATTTTCTTTTCTTTTCTCTTTCACCTCTTTATTCTTACCAGTGGTGTTCATTCTTTTCCGGATCGTTTTATTCCTCGCGTTGAAGGTAGGCTGATCGATTATAGTTATTATTATTAGTATTCGATTATGCCATTCGTTATTTTTATTATTTAATATAGAATGCCCATAATGAAATCTATTCAACTAATTTTTTGATTACGTTGAATTATGTAATATTATTTTATTATTTTAATTAAGTGCATCATAATCGAGTGCATAATTATCTTGTGTGTACTTATTGCATAAATTTATAATGAAATATCTATTTTTCATAATAATTTGTTTCATGATTATGTTTTTCTATATGTTTTGTAAGTGTTGCCTATGATAATAAAATAAATCAATAAATATTAAGACAAGAATAAATATTTTTACAAAGTAATTTGTACATAGTGAAATGTGTTTGAAACATTAATAAAATCTTTTACATTATTTTGTTTTTTATTGATAACTAGCGGTCCACTCTGTGGTCATAAACATTTACCTTCCCAGAGATCAGAGCACCCCAATTTATTTCGAAAACATAGTGTGATACTCTGGCTTGGCTATCATCACGGATTTAAGTTCTAACCATGCCAAAAATTATAATCGAGAATTGCTCGAACGTAGTTATCAATATGAAAATCAGTCTGTCTTGTGTTTTCATAGTGGCAAAGACAGGTAGCAGGTTTCTGACATGGCCGACTGCGACGAGCTGTTTTCTGCCCGATTGAATCTAAAGTTAGGTACTCGAAATCAGTCACAAAATCTCAGAATAACTCGAGCCGTACTTAAGAAGTTATTAACATCTTTTTGTGGCAATGCCAGAACGCATTCTAGCTTGGTCACCTCCGTACTTCGAGCAACACGGCTTTTCCGTCTCGAAGCCTCCGTATCTTGAAAACTATAAGGGCATCGCTACACTGGATTGGCATGGGTGGGATCGGATCGGAAGCGACGGATCATTTCCAAACAAGCAAATATAAAATTTATGTCTAGTGAAATAAGATGTTTGAATGTGGCGAGCCGGACGGCGGCCTGCCGCTCAGCTCCTAAGACAGGCGCCTGTCTACTCTGTGCGCGCAGCGAGACCGTGTCTCCTCGCGTCGACGTGCGGTGGCTTGAGCAGTTTGATTGACATACTCTGTCTAATCTGTGGTTTGAAGTTTGATTCGAGCAAGATGATGGGTTGCCAGTGTTATCTTTGTGTGTTACCCCGTGTTATCTTTGAGACGAGTTTTCCCTTCTTTGTGACGAATCATTTCATTTCATTTGGATGCCTGAAATACGCCAGGAAATCTATTCCCTGGCGAAATAAGTTTTTTAGGAATTTCTCAAAAATTACAAATTTCGTTCATCGATAAACATATTCAAAGGTCATAAAAAAGGCCGCGTCAAAGACAATATAATACTGCCGCGTTTAGCATGTTAGTGGGCGTTAAGGTGATAAGCGGAATCAAAAAAGTGATGGGTTGCTAGCCGCATCGCCTGTAACGCGATTCCTTAGATTTTCGCCGAATCCCTTGGATCAACTTCTACGGCCTGCGCGGGAAGAAAAGCAGCTCATACATCCTATGTTTTTCCTTTTATCCCAAACCAGCATGGATAAAGAGATATAACACGTTCTTTTATTCAATACATACATAACATACATACATACTATCACGTCTTTATACCTTGCGGGGTAGACAGAGCCCAAGGTCATAAAACCTCAAGCCTCTTTAGTTAAGCTTTCCAACACAAAGTTATTTTTAGTACCATGAATATAATTCCTTTTCCACAAAATATTTTTTCTTGTGGCGTTTAATTTGAATGAAATATACATACAGTTGCAAAAAGTCGGTCACTTTCAATAAGTACCGGTCAGTTTCGATAAATATCCGGACAAATTGGACATTTGCACTGTAATGTCTTTAAAGCGTAATAATATTACTTATGAAATTTGCAAATTATGAAAATCTAATATTAATATTGTTCTTCAAAAATAATCAAATAAGGCATTATTTGATTATTTTATTGGCCTATTTTTTCATCCTTTTCCTCAAATTGCGTAGTTTTTAACTGACCCAGCTACAAAATATAACGATAGATATAACTGAAACGCTAAAGTAGTTTGAGAGTGTGTGCTGCTGGACTTGCTGGATGTGAAGAATTTGTCCTATATAAATCGAACCGAGAGTTTTTATGAATGTAAACTTTTTTTTTATATTTTTCATTATTTAAGATTAAGTTGTTCAGGACTTTAATCCCTTATAATTTTTTTCTCGTAGAACTACTTACGTAACAATGAAGTTAACGACTTTCCCCTATCTTTATCTTAGACTTTCCCCATAAATATAGTCTGGCCAACGAAAGCTGAACCTCGCAAATGCGGGAAATTTAAAAATTCTGCTATACTGTAGAGTAGGACAAAATAGTTTTGACACTTATTTTATTACATAACTGCCCAAAACAAGTAATGTACAGATTTTGGAATTCATGGTTATGTAAAAGTATGTAAATTAATTTGTTTCATACTAACTTCTAAAGGACTCAATTTAATATAATTATTACACTTTTAATATCTGGTGATGCCACTGCGGCCGTCGCCCATACTAAATACCTCCCTTCGCTGTATCGCGAAATTAAGCAAAGTTTGTTTGTTTAAAAATTAGCAACAAATATTACAAATCCTAACTAATATTATAAATGCGAAAGTGAGATTGCCCTTTCTTTTCTTTTCTTTACGCTTTCCCGCCCTACCTACTGAATCGATCATCATGAAATTGTGCATACACATAGGTTAGGGTATTAAGAATGGGCTAACACGCGGGCGAAGCTGCGGATAACAGCTAGATATTTATAATTGAAGACATTCTAAAACATTACATCACTCAAAAATGTGATTTCAAGGGGTACTCTACTCATCAATACGTACAATTTTTCTACGAAAAGATCAAAAATATATTAAAGAATATGCTTTTAAGTCCATAATAAAAAAAGACAGTGCCCAGTGCAGGTAAATTTATTTATTGATTTTAGATTTTTTTCCTTTTTCATTCTTCTTTCTTCAAAGCCTTCTTCTGCTTCTGGTTTATAATATGGCATCCTCACCGAGATTTAGTGATTCTGCCAATGTCCAGTAAATTGAGATACTAAGTATCGCTGTTGTGCGGTAAAGTTTTAACAAGTGGCATCAAAGATGGCGTATTCTTTGATGCCTCGTGGGCTGGGAGCTTCTGGCGACAAATCTATACGAGTCTATTACCAGTCTACTTTAATTAACTAACTGTTTCACAAATTGTTCATGAGCACGAGCATTTATAACACCAAACTACACCAATTTCATATTATAAAGTCCACTGAGATCAATTTGCTAAATAGTCTAAGGCAAACCTCAACTGCACCCCTTGACTTCCCATTCCCACCACAAACCGTTCAAAGCCTTGTTTACGAGTATCAAAAACACATGGGTGAAATAAAATCAGGAATTGACAACATATACTTTACGTAGTAAGTAGGAAGTAGTACTTTTTATACACGAAATCGAAAGTACCTTGTATGTATATACTTACATATTTTTTGTAATTTTTTTAAACCTGAATTTATAACACCAAAAACTCCAACGTAGGATTTATAAACAAATATCTGTGCCTTATACCCTGTCATTGTCAATCTGACGTAAAATAATGACATTGACAGGACTTTGACAGTCTGAGTTGCCAGATTTGGGAAATTTTTCATATTTATTATTAGCCTATTTGCTAACTTTTGACAGCTATGCATTATGAATAGCTATGGTGTACATCATTTTCATGGTAACTTCAATATTCATTACGGCTTCGGTATGAATGACTATTTTTATTTAAGATATGAAAACCGTAATGGATCCTAAAGTGACAATCAAATCGTTGCACACCGAGTTAGCAAATCGGCCTGCTGGAGTCTGGAAATTTTATAAAGGCCTTGCCTCGCCCAATGTGAATGATAAATATCGTATCCGTTTTCACTGTTTTTTTTTTCAATGTAAATGCCGGCCAGAATGTTTTTCGATGTAATAATATTTTGGTTTCGCTTATTTCTTTTACCTAAACTACCTAACTTAAAATTTCCAGACTCCCGGGTAAAATTTCCCAAATCTGGCAACTCAGACTGTCACAGTCCTGTCAAAGTCATTATTTTACGTCAGATTGACAATGACAGAGAATATAAGGCACAGATATTTGTTTATAAATCCGACGTTTGCGACCTTTTTCAAAAAATCATAAAAAAATAAATACTGATTTTAAAAAATTACAAAAAATATGGAAGTATACACATGAAAGGTACTTTCGATTGCATATACAAAAAGTGCCACTTCCGGTTAAGTATATGTTGTCAATTCAAAAAATAAATTAATTATGGTTTAAAAAGAATATGAAAAATATGGAAGTATATACATACAAGATACTTGCATATATAAAAAGTACCCAAAGAATATGTATTCTCTGAAAATAAATAACAGAAGAATACATATTCTTTGAAAGTACCACTTCCGGTAAAGTATATGTTGTCAATTGACAACTGTAATGTCAAAATCATCTGTATCAGTGTTACAACTCGATGTCGGGGTTCAGCTTTCGTTGGCCAGAATATAACCCCATTTTTAGGGTTCCGTACAAATATTGAAAAACGGAACCCTTATAGGATCACTCGTGCGTCTGTCTGTCCGTCCGTCCGTCTGTCACAGCCGATTTTTAATGCTCATGGCAATAATAATAAATAAATAATAATAGCAGCGTTTTACACTAAAATAAAACGCATATTAAGCGATTACCTAATTCGAAGCCTATTATTTGAGAGTGGCAACCCTGTTTTTCGTGTGACGTGTCTGTTTTACCATCATTTTCAACGGTTGGTGCTGTTTTACCGACTCGGCGATCCCCACCAGATGCGGCACGCGTGATAGTTCGCCAGTGCCGAGTTGCAATCATTGTGTCTCAAATTGGTATTTTATGTGAGGGTACTAAATACCCGCAGTGCGGGTTGTTTGTGCCCGAGCTGTATCACCAGGCAGGGATACAAAGCATAGGCTTCGAATTAGGTAATCGCTTAATATGCGTTTTATTTTAGTGTAAAACGCTGCTATTAAGCTTATGTACCGTAATTCGAAGCCTATTATTTGAGACGTGTTTGTTATCGCCTGGTGGGTCAGACGTCAATGTGATCTGAATACAAGTGTAGTGTTATTTATTCAGGTAGGAATGACAATGTGTATGAATTATATAAGAATAGCAGGTAAGTAAGTGATAAAGCGAAGTAAACAATCAACTGTTTATTAACAAAAAATTACATCATATATGCATTGAATCGATCACTCGTTATTAATTAACCAAATAGTACATTTTGTTTAAACTTGAACTTAAAGGAACTATGTATATGGTAAATTCACTTTACAAAAATTATAATCAACAGACTTGTGTCTTAATACGTTTTACGTAGGCGTAAAGCCAAGATTAGAAATAGATGAAGAATTATTACTTTGCATAACTTCTCGACAGTAGAACTTTCTAAAGGTGTTTTCCGACCTCCAATTACCTCGCGCAAGTATATCTTCCACGGGGCAGTTCTCTAACCAGCTTTTTGATGCGACAGCTGGCCGAATACTTCCGGGGCTAGCTTTTATACCTGCGCGTGAAAGTAACTTCTTTATCCAGTTTGAGATTACAGTCTTTGATGCAGCTTTTGGCGAACCCGATATAGTAATGAAAAGGGAGTCCACTTGACAGGTAGACCTTCTACTTTCTGATAGTTGGATAACCTTCTTTGTCCAAAAAACCACATCCAGTGCCCTTACTTCTATATTTTGGTTCAAGCGCCAACCTGACTGACGGTTTGTACTAGAATCAGTCTTGGATCCAAATTTCGGCCAGAAAACGATTGTGTCTTGAGATAGAATACAATTCTCTGGTTTTATCGATAACAAGGTAAGGTCATGTATGCGACGTCCTGAGCAAAGCAAAAGGAGGACAGCCGCCCTAGCCGAGCATTCGAAAAGACTTGTTTCGTCTGGGTGATTATTTTTAAGATAAGTCAATAAAGTTTCTACATCCCACACTGGACTTTTATTACTTTTCGGATTTTTCAGCGAAATGGCTTTCAATGCATGTTTTACGAGAGTGTGAGAACTTAAGTTTGATTCTAAGTTAGGGTTACATAAAGTGGCAACAGCTGACTTGTACGTTAAGATTGTAGAATAAGATAAATTATGTACTTGGTATAAGTCAATTAAAAACCTGGCAAACTCTGAGCCTGATGGGTTACTTGGGTCAATACTATTCGTTTGCGACCACCGGAGCCACTTTTGCCATGCTGGCTTATATGTTTTAAGAGACGAATCACGCCAGCTAGACCTGAGCAATTCTCTTTGTTCCTGGGACCAATTATCTAGAGACCCTTCCCACCCCCACACTTCCAGACTTCGAGGACTAGGTTCTGGGCATTGGGAGGTGGTCCCCCTGTCGTGGTGTCTATCATAACTTCGGCCAGGTTGTGTACTGTGAAAGGGGGAGCTATGGCTCGGTTTTTGAGATCCGGGCTCCAAAATACTTTGTGCCATCTGGGGGCCACTACAAGATACGTTCCTTTCGCAGAATTGAGATGTGCTAGTACTCGAGGGATTAAAAATGGGGGAGGAAATACCCAAGCAAGTGTATAATTCCAGGGCTGACTGAGAGCGTCGAAGAGGTATGCTTTTTGGTCTGTTACATCCAAGGTTCCATAAAGAGGTACTACGTGGGCTTTCGTAGATGCGAAAAGGTCGACTATCGGGACTCCCCATTTGGAAAACAAAGTCCTGGTGAATGAGGGAAGTAGGTGCCATTCCGGTAATGGAGCTAACCGCGACAGGCGATCGGCCTCGCAATTGAAACGGCCCGGTATATAATGTATCTCCGTGTGTATGTTGTGAAGATCGAGGAGGGTGATAATTTGGTAAGTTATTTCGGACAAGGCTTGAGACTTCGTCCCGCCCTCGTTCCTCAAAAATGAAACTACGGTTTTGTTGTCGCTCTGTATGAGTAGCGACGAGTTTTGCAAATGAGGAGCAAGGTTTTCTAGGGAGTAAAGCACTGCTAACATTTCCCTTTGATTGGAGTGTAGATTCGACTCCTCGATCGACCACTGGCCTGACAGTTGCTGGCTGTCTATTTGTGCTCCCCATGCTTTTTCGGATGCATCGGTTACCATGTAATGAGATACTGGAGGATAAAATATTTTTGAATGCTTGAAGAGGTTTTCTGCCCACCATTTCAGTTCTATTAATGCCGTCAGGGGAATTGGGTATCGGTAACGAGGGTTTTGGTGCAGAAGATCCTGGCAGTGTTTTAATAAGGCACGATGATTTAAGCGGCCGCGAGGGATTGGAAAACTCGCAAAATTCACGGAACCTATTATGCTCTGGATTTCTTTCAAGTTTGCTCTGCTCCGACTCAGGGCAAGATTTATTTTTGCCAATAAATGGTCGCGTTTTTGAGCAGGCAGTGACTTTATGTTTTGGTGTGGATTCCACCAAATTCCAAGAAATTCCAGCGCCCTTTGAGGCAATGTTATAGATTTGCCAATGTTGACATGCCAGCCTAGATTTTGGAGGGTATGCAGCACATCTTTTGTCTGTTTGTCTAAAACAAAGCGATTCTGGTTTACAATCAGAAAATCGTCCAAATAGACCACTATGCGATACCCTTTTTCTCGGAATATTTGGGCCATCCAGTTGGTCACAGACGCAAAAATTTTGGGTGAACATGCTAGGCCGAACGGTAGACAGGTCATTTCTAGTATTTGGCCGTTGAACACTAGTCTCAGAAACCTTCGATGGGATTTCAGAATGGGAAGATGAAAGAAAGCGTTCGATAAATCTATTTTTACGAGCCAGTCGTCTTTTTGCAGAAAGTTTGGTAGCTTCTGCATGTTTATCAAGCGAAATTTCTCGACCGTTATAAATCGGTTTAACATTTTTAAGTTGAAAATTGGTCTTGCCGATCCGTCGCTCTTGGGCGTTAGAAACATGGGAGAAATAAAACTGGGGCTCGGCTCGGAAACAGGTTCCAGAACATTCATTTTTAGCATTTTTGCTATCTCGGTTTGCATTTCTACCGTGTACGGTGTTTGAAATCGGCTTAAATCCGGATTGTACAGTGGTGGCTTGCGAAAAAAATGGTATCCGTATGCCCTGGATTATTTTTAATATATAAGGCGGAGCTTTCAGGTTTTCCCACTGAGGTAGAAACTGCTTTAACCTCCCCGCCAGAAATAAGGCCGAGTCATGATCGTCTTTTGTACTGGTAATCACGACGCGCCGAGGTCGAAGCTGAAGTTTTGCCTCGTCCTTTCGTATTTGATTGAAAGTTATCGTGTCCCTGATACCGGGATGATCTTTGACGATTGTCCTGGTTTGATCGACGTTGGGGACGAAAGTTATCGCGCCCCTGGCTGTTAGATACATAATGCGAGCCTTGCGCAGGCTGCTGAATGGAATATTTGTTATTGAATACGTAGGGATGGTTTTGCATACCTTGCGCAGGTATTTTATAATTACCACCAGCTTGCGCAGCTGGTTTAACTTGGTCAGGCACTCGCAGTGGCCAAAACATTTTAGAAACACCTCCATTTTTCTCAATTGCGCTTGAGAATACATCTTTTTGGAACAGATGTTCACAGCTAGGGGGAATTCGCCTTAGCGTGTCTTTAATAAATTTATCTTTGACAGAACGTAGCATACTATCCCTCCGTTGCTGTATCACGTCAGCACGGTGGCCACAAGCCAATTGTAAAAGATCGTTAGATATTTTTTGAAAACTACCTTCAATAAATAGTTCAGTAATTTTACGATGTAAAGACTGAGGATTTAAGTCATTATTCGCTGAAGCCCAAGAAATCAATTCTTCGAAGCCACGCTGTGCGGCCTCTTTTTGTTTTATAAGGGCTTGAGTAATAGCAGCGAAACCTCTTTCGGTCAACAATAGGTTATTATACTTATCGTAAGGCTTAATTTCGTCATTTGTCTCTAATTCTACATATCCCGGACGAGAACAATATGATTTTTGAACTTCCGAATATCTTACGTTAGACCAATGCTCAGAATTAAAATGTTGTAAGGATTTAATTATATCTACATGAGTTGGTAGGGCGTCAGGCACAGCCGGTTCTTTTAAAGTGGTAGTGAAAGGTATGTCTATTGAGGTGGATGGCCCCGGATTGGCCTCTTGCGCAGAGGTAGATGGAGGCCCTTGCTCGTTATTGTACGAGTATAATTCGCGGCTTACATCCCCGTTCAACTCATCACTATATGGACTAGAGCTGTGTATGGGGCGAAAGGCATTTCCGATTAAATTTTTTAATTCGCCCACCTGTTCGGATAGCTGACGAATAGCATCGCTGTAACGACGCTTTTTTGGCACTGGTGCCGCTGGTACTCCTTCCGGATGTCTTTTTCTGGACACTTCCACAGGAGGAGGTACTGTAACCTCTTCGTCAGAATCCGAGGACGAAGACGATAAGCTAAGATCCATGATAGACAAAAAAGTAATACAGCACTCACCAATCTATGCTGGTTGCACCAACCACAACTAAATTTCACGAACGGTAACACCGTTATTTCTAAACAGATTATTATAACTTTTATTTATAATTATTATTTAATGGTATAATACTTTAAGGTACGTCCGAACGTCACGAAAAACAAGACGCCAATGATTGCAACTCGGCACTGGCGAACTATCACGCGTGCCGCACCTGGTGGGGATCGCCGAGTCGGTAAAACAGCACCAACCGTTGAAAATGATGGTAAAACAGACACGTCACACGAAAAACAGGGTTGCCACTCTCAAATAATAGGCTTCGAATTACGGTACATAAGCTTAATAAATAATTATTATTGCCATGAGCATTAAAAAACTAGGCTTTACACGGACGAAGCTTCAAAAAATCTTTTATACTCTAAGCAAATGACGGTATTCACTTTCTGATATCTATGGTATTCAACGTTTTAATATCTGTGATTAAATGTCCTTGTCCCAAACCTTGTCCTTTCATTCGTAAGTTCTAATATTTTTCTGTTTCTTCTGAATACCATTTTTTTTGGCAATTTAATTTTTTACGTGACTAGTAGAAGGAATAAACTATAAATAATCTTTCTTTTTTATTAAAACCCTATATGTGTCAAAATAATCATGTTGAAATTCACGAATATAATTTTAAATATTACCATTTATCTCACTGACAGCGGATTAATATATACTATTCTCATAATATGCAAATAATGTTACTAACGGTGTTTTACATAATGAACGAGTGAATTTATATAACATCCCTGTCTTGTTTGTTCCCCAAAATGTGGATGATTTCCCAAATCACAGGTGGGAAAAACCCAGACATGAATAAAATTATTTTGCTTATATTAATAATATATGTGGGTAAAGTGGCTTAAAAGTGGACAAAGTTTGTTCCTATTTTCGGCAAAAAGTGGCAAGCGATGAGGGATAGAATATTGCCTATCTCTGTTTCGTTCTTTTTCACGAAGTGCATATAAAACTATCTCTTTCTTGAGCGAGTGAAACAGATTGGTGCAAGCCACAAGCAGTATTCTTTGATCATATCTTATTATCTCATCGTATTATTTTAACTTTTTTTTTACTATTGAGTCCCGAGGTCACGTCTCATAAAACGTAGTGATTATTATTCTCTTTGCTCAAGAGTTTCCGTGTTTTTTATAAGGCAACCATAACACGTAATAAACACTGATGAACTGACAGCTGTCAGTATAGATAACCTAAAAAAAATATTAAAAATTAGATCATACTGTTTTTGGGATATTTTTGAAATGTACAATAAATTAAGTTAGAATGGTAGAAGTAAGCGTAAAAAAATTGTAAGTACAAGTAGATAAATGTGACACAATGTTATCTATCTCTGAATGTTCGGTCGCATTATCCTGTATTATCATTATTGATTACCAATACTGATAAGAAAGGATATTAAAATTGAGTGGCGATGGATCTATTATTTCTTCCAGAATTGGGCAGTATTTAAATTACTTTTTAAATTATACGCGAGCCAATAGTAACTTATAAAACTAGCAGCCCTCCTCGGCTGCGCCCGGGCATGTAATATACCTATACACCTTCCTTATGATTCACTCTATTAGTGAAAACCACATGATAATCCGTGCATTAGTTTTATTTTATGTATAGAGTTTATATGTATAGTGATAGTGATACTAAAATTACTATCATTAAAAAATACTACAAAGTAATTTTCAGTTGTTTGAAATACATATCATTTCAAATAGGTCTCGGATGCCAAGATATTATTTTCTCGCGTATTTCGGTTTTCAATACTTCAAAACATAAAATTTTAGTAATGAGTTTTTTCTGCAGAAAATGCACTTGATATCTTACATAAGCCTAATCACCTACTCTAAATCATATAATAGGAGTTTAATTCATAACCCTAAGGCTCTTTGCCTCTTATAGTACAAGCAAAAATTGTAACATAGTATTAAACCTTTCTGTATTTTGCATTTAAATTAAAAATAGTTTCAATTCTATATTTAGTTGTGTGTATTTTAAATACTTGATAAAATAATTTACTATAAAATTTGAAAAATGTATGTATTATGTAATTTATATTTTAGTTCAAGCAAAGCATGCATTTTACCCAAATCCACTTCGTGTATTCCTGTTGGCCCCAAGATTTTCGTCCCATTATGGGACCAATGGGTAAGTTAAAAAATTCATTTCCCGTTGACCCCATTGTTCACATAGGCAATGGGGCCAACCGTAAGTTAAAATTTCATGTGTTGTTGCCCACTTTTTTTTACACGGAAGTGGTGTAGCGCTGTTTGTTTTTTTTTGTTTTTGTAAATCTTATAAAGTCAATCATTTGAAATTTCAACGTATATTAAATTATTTTATTAAATTCCCGTTGGCCCCATTGACTAATATTGTAGATGAGACCAACGGGAACAAATTTTAATTATTTAATTTTTTTCCGCTGATCCCATTAATGGGATGACGGGCGATGGGGCCATTGGGAATACACAATCCACTTCTACCACTTCTAATAAAGGCAAATTGTATTTACCCAATAATTAATTGTTGCAGGTGTATGAATATACCTTTTTCTTCTCCAGAACATGCATTGTTAGCTAGTGAGGTGTTGAAGGTAGACAAGGAACTGAAGGGCAGTGGAGTGTGCAGAGAGATAACTGCTAATGGTCTAGATCTGATCGTGTTCGTAGTAATTTTATTCCACTCTTGTCTTTCATTTATAAGCTGCATGTATTTAGGTATTGATTATTTTTTGTAAATGTATCTACTTTTTTTTCCAGAGAGTTTCATGGTGCAGACCTGAAGAAACTAAGAGTTGCTGTTAATTCATTTCTAAAGAATGTACTGTTAATAGTGAAGACTATAGATTTGTTTTCTGGAGACTAGTTTTTGCATTGATCATTATGCCAGAGCACACGCCTGCCCCAACACCAGCAAGGTCCTTGTATGGTTTTTTTATGTATGTTTTCAGTAAGACTTTAATGGTCATATTCTTAATTTGGGCATTTGTTCCAGACAGCTATTTGCATTATTTTAGTATTTACTACTACCCACTTAAATACTGGTCAACTGCAGTTCCTATACAATGCTTAGTGGCATTGACTTTGTTTGCATTTTTCATTTATCCTAGTTTTAATTTGATATTAACTACTAGCATTGATAGTACAAATACTATTAAAGATGAATTTTCCCATTATATTAATGAAATTGATGTCAAGCCATGCAGTGTTGACATTGTATGTTGTTGCATTGAAGGAAGCAAATGCCGAAAAGAAAGTGTAGTGTCACCCAGAGAATTTATAGAAAATACAGTCCCACCATTGCATGACTTAAATATTTCTACAGTATGCAGAAAATTGTATTTAAATAAGGAAATTTCAAAATAAATATTCATACATTTATAAAGTTATGTTGATGACTATTTTTTAATAATTATGGTGCCTTGTCCGAAGAAAATTTATTACATTTTTATGGTCGTATCCAGATGAAACTTGGCTTAAATGTAGCCTTCATATATGTATTTTAATGTTGATATGGAAACACGGCAAAAGTGATCGTTAGTCTGTATTTTAAAAAATATTAAACTTACAGCACAATTTCTTTCACCTGTCACGTTCCTTTGCCTCTTTCTTCCAGTTTTAAGTGTGTCAAGTTCTCGGTTCATTCTGAGGCGTAATGTGCCGACTGGCTCTCTTACGGGACCCGCACTTGTCCGTAGCACTTTTTTCTCGAAAGAGGCTAGTTTTACTTCGTTTCCTCAGTCACAGTCCAGGGGCTAAATTTTTGAACCAATTGAATTGATCCACCACTCGTTGTTTTAAGCTTTCGCATGGTGAATTTTAATTGGCTTTTTGAAACCTCATTCGAAGGGATTCAAAGACTCGTAAAATAAAATACGTGACTCGACTCCTTATGATCCCAATGGGTCCCATCAGTATCATAAGGTCCCAATGGGTCCACTTAGGTAGGTCCTAAAGGGTCCCATTGGTCCCAAGACTATCCAAAGGGTACCATTGGGTCCGAAGTGTCCCAATGGGCCCCAAGGGTCCTTATGGGTCCCACAGGTCCCATTGGACCAAGTACTACCAAAGGTACTATGCTAAGAAAAATAAAAAAATATATTCGCACGGTTCAAAAATACGTAAAAAGAGGTTTTACCACTATGATTTTATTCATATGTGAATACGAACCAAGTGCTGACGTCACAACTTGTGGCGGATCGATTCTACTAGTGGGGTCATTCAAATATTACGTAAGCAGTGAAAGGGGGTGGGTCTAGGCTTGGCTTATTTTTGATGACATGGGGGACGGCGGGGTTGACGTGGTGATGACATAAGCAACATTTCGCAAAATTCACTAACATTTTTTGTGAAACTGATACAAATTTTTACGTAAGCTTAGGGGGAGGGGGTAAGAACATTTCTTACTTTTGCTTATAAGAGGGGGAGGGGTTAAAAACAGCAATTTTTCTGCTTACGTAATACTTGAATGACCCCAGTTCATTGTTATCAGAACTCATAGCGTGTGCAAAATTTCATCCTAATCGAAGACCGGGAAGTGGGTCAAATTAAGATTCCAGGATTTTCTTACATACATACCTAGTTACAAGTGAAGCTATTAAAAGCGTGTTAAAAATTGAGCTCCAGGTCTCACAGGCGCAAGTCGCAACCGGTCTAACTGTGGTGCGATATATATGCTCTAGAGGTGTTACTGATATATCAGAACCGATACCGCGAACATAATATGAACGCTGCAGAACATAATACAAATATATTAGGTTATGTGATATCCGAAGAACGCGTTCCCGAAGAACCGTCAAGAACAGGTTAATATCCAAAGTATCGTGTCGGTGAACCGGCCGCTTTACTGCGTTCCGCGCCCGTTCGCGTTCCGCATCCGTTCGCGTCCTAACTACGACGATACGAAACGTTATATATTGATAGGTAGATGTAAAATGCCTCAAAAAATAATATTGCCTGCAAAGTCCCAGCCTGTTCTTCACCGTTCTTGGAGAACGTTTAACGGAACATAATATCGGTAAACTAATATATTCGATAACATGGTTCTTGATATCTGACCCAAATATAACACCTCTAATATGCTCAGTAGCTTAGAGCCGGCCGAATAGCATTTTGCAGGCATAAAAACATAAACAAAAATACAACAAGTAATTTACTACCAAAGTATTGACGTAGATTATTTTTATTTTGATCTTATTTAGTAGTACAAGAAATAAAAATGAAGTGTGCCGCTATTTGGTGGATCTAAGCCCTTAACAAATTCTCATGTCTTTATATCATTATAATATTTTTATAG
This sequence comes from Rhodophaea formosa, assembly GCA_963082605.1. Lineage (NCBI taxonomy): Eukaryota > Metazoa > Arthropoda > Insecta > Lepidoptera > Pyralidae > Rhodophaea > Rhodophaea formosa. Next base: position 12,429,359 of record OY720209.1, read on the forward strand.
TGGCTTAAAGAAGACTAAAACAAGAAAAATAAAAGACTTTTTTACTGTAGTGGTTTGTGACTTGGGACGACAACACCACAGCATATAAAATAGTTAATATCATCGTATTTCGTATGTTAATTTGACCGTATTAAGGGTAACGTGCCCAAAAGTTAAAAATGAAACCCAACATCATCATCCACATTATTATCATCCGATCTTTTAATGTCTCCACTAAAGGAGCACGACCCTCTCAGTACCCATACCCACTACCAAAGCTATATTAGCCAGAGCAGTCAGAGGATTTGGCCTACACTCTGCACGCTGGCCAGACGGGAACCCTAAGCCTAAGCCTTAAATGCCGTAGCCAGGTTCTCCTTAAAAGTATCTCCTAAGTTATTGCACCGTGTAACCTTGAAACTCAGGAAAAAATATTATAATAACTGTAAAAACGCGCTCTTGATAAAATAATACAGTTCTGACGACCGAAAGAGTTAGCTCATTCAATTACGAACAAGATTCATCTATGTAACTTTGAAAATAAGTTACACAGAATATTTTCGTAAATTGAAGTGCTGGCCTCACCTCATGAAAATATTTATTTAAATAGGCGCTTGGCTGCTTAGCGCCATTATACATATATCTGTGATTTACTCACCGACGTTATGTAAATTACGACACTTATCGACAAACAGTATGTAGGTACGTAGGCATTTATGTGTTCTCAATGTGCACATAAGTACATACGCTACACATACAAACAGAAGACATAACGAAGAAAAAGCACATAGTCGTCCGTGGAAAACACGTCGTCACGAGTATGTTTAGAAAAAAGTAACAATGCAAAGTTAAATTATGGGCGCTGTGGATAAAATTTCCACATGCTAAATATTGGTCAAAATCAGTTTTTTTGTTGTTTTTATTTAGGTACTTACATACCTATTTCAGAAAACTTAAGGAGGTCCAATGGATTTCCGAGATTAAATGTATTTTTCCTAGATTAGAAGTTAAAAGTTCGTATATAGTTCGACGTATTAATTAGTACCTAAGTAGGTATTAGTTTCTGCCTCACCAGTAATCGGTTCTTCGCGCTTTGTGCTTCTTCAGTAAACTAATCCGCTAAGATACGTCGGTGATCATTATTTGTCTACGAATCTCCTCGTTTTCGATTCGATCTCGCAGAGATACATCGATAGCCCCTTTATAGCTCTTTGAGAGCCCTTGAGGTTTCTTATAAGGCCCATAGTTAAGGGACCTCATTTTGAACGCGTCATCACCGGTGACACACATTAATTTCGTCTTAACCATGCTCATTTTAAGGACGATGGGAAACTTCATTGAAGCCATTGAGCATGCTACAAGTACCCTAGCGGTTCCACCATGACAAAGATGTCATCAGCAAATTGTAAGCAAGTGCGTTGTTGCTGATGCCAAGTCCATCCTGAGGGCGTCCTCCATTGCAGCGGTGAAAAGTTTTGAATAGGTAAAGTAAAACATAGACGTTTTGGATATGGGCTGATGATGATTGGGGCGTAAACTTCATCAAGCGAGTTCTCTTTCCTCTGAGAATGAATTAACGATACCTCGGCGATCATTACTGATTTGTAACCGACTTCAAAAAAAGGAGGAGGTTCTCAATTAGTTGGAATCTTTTTTTTAATGTATGTTCCCCGATTTCTCGTAGATGCCGCTGGACAGATTTAAGAAATTCTTTTTCTTGTTCAATTGGTAATACTTTACAGATCGTCCCATTAAATTTTTATTGAAAAGTGTCGAGCACTTTTTGAAAAAATACACAAACCCCATAAAAATGTTTACAAGGATGCCGTTTGGTTTACATACATTACACTTATTTCCATTTTATTTTTATGCTTATTCAAACAAATTGATAGTATGAACTCGCTTTATGTTTTTGGTTAAAAATATCTTAAATTATGATTTTCTAGCTGTTACCCGCGGCTTCGCATGCGTGATATAGGTATAGCCTTTGTCCTTCTCAGTACGTACGTATGTGTATGCAAAATTTCAGGATGATCGGTATAGTAGAAAGGGCGTGAAAGCTTAACAAACACGCTCACTTTCGCATTTATATTATTAGTTAGGATATACATAATATACTTTCGATGGGCAGCAGCGTCGTGACCGTAATAAGCCAAATAATCTGCGCTACCAATCCGTCTGCCAAGCGTGGTGAGTTTGCCAAGATCCCCCATGCGAAGATGGATAAATCAACAAGGCCCCTAGGGGGTGCAAAGGATCTCCGGAAAAAATCCGGTACCACCAAACGAAAACTGGCTCTGTTGACATACAATAATATTCGTACATTCGGGCTAGACGAGAAGATGAGAAAGCGAGAGAGGAAATAAGAGATACCGTTACGGTGGGACAAAGTGGGGTTGTCTGGTGTCTGAAGTCCTAAGTTGTACCTATATGCCGACCGGGAAACACTCAGATGAATATGTGGAAATGACTCAGACCAAGGATCCCAGAGGGAAATTTCCCTGAGGGAAATGAAGTATGAGCAAACAACAACAAACCACAGATATTTTTTTTTATAAATTCCTTCACAATTTGACAATATGAGTCGAATTGATTACCTTTTTTTAAGTCATTTAAAAATTATACACATACCAATCAAACTGGAGCTTGTGATGAGACTGAGGAAGACACTGTCCAAGCCCAGCCCTAGTTGTCTGTAAACGGGCTACGAAAGGCACGAAACCACTGATCAGAGAGAGTATGTCCTAATGCGATTAACCGTTGATCCCAGCTGCTTTCGCCAAGTAGCAGGTTAAAACCTATGTCAGACAGACGCCGATGGTAATTTTGCCTATGTGTTGAAAAATTGGAAAAGAGGATTTTATTTTAACCGACTTTCAAAAAAGGCTTTTTGTATTCAACTGTTTCTCGATATCTCATACATTTAAGAACCGATAAAAGAAATGTTTAATTTTATAGGGTAGGTACTAGCTGTTCTGTTAGCTCCTTTTTTTAACCCGTGGAAAAATCCACTGTTAAAAATAAAATTTACAAAACCGGTCATGTTCGTGTCGTGCCACGCGTATTGTAGGGTTCCACACGTTTTATAATACGAATAGTCTCAGAGATAAACCATGAACAGACAGACAGTCGGTCGGACGGCTAGATGGACTTAGTTAAACTATAAGGGTTCCTACTTTACTACAGAACCCTAAATGTCAAGGATTTTGATAAAACACAGATATATGTGACGAATGATGTTTTTTTTTATCTCTGAGGACAAACTTTGCACTTACCTTTAAAAGTCGGTGAGAATACACCTACGCGCAAACTCATAAATAGAAAATCATTGTTTTGTTAAGTATGCATTAGTAATGCAAGTTCAAATCGTAACTCACCTCACACATGCGTTAATGTTTTTTAGGTTTATTCCAGACTAGGTAACAGCTTGGTAACAAAGAAAATGTAGCAAGCACTTTTACAGTGGTAAGTAGTTGGTTAAATAAAGGGGAGGCTTTTGCCCAGTAGTGGGACATAATAAGCTAATAAAATAAAAAAAAGTAGTTGGTGTTTGTTTTTCGTATGTGTGAGTGGCCAACACTGGTGTCAGATTTTTCAAGCTGCCTTAAGGCATCTGACATAGCTTAACGACTGCCATCAACGATGACAGCCGGGACCAACGGCTTAACGTGCCTTCCGAAGCACGGAGGAGCTCGAGATATTTTTATGCCACTTGCGGTCACCCATCCAAGTAGGGACTGCACCAGGGGTTGCTTAACATACGTAAGCGCTCATAGAGCTCACACCCACTGGACCATCGGGCTCCTCAAAGTAGTTGGTGGATGGGTGGGTGGTGGTGTAAATAAGATAACCAACTACCAAGATAACCAAAGTAGTTGGTTATCTTATTTAAGAGGGCCCTTCCCCGACCGACTATCGTCAACGCGAGCATCGTCGAAAAGCTTATTCCGTCCAGCGCAATGTCAGATAAAGAGGCAAAGCGAAAGAAGCCCCTTGCCCTCGTCTCTCGCACACCTCTTACTGCCACATGGTAACAAGCTACTGAGTACGCGAAGACATTGAACGAAAAATAGTGTGCGGAAATTTCATTAAACTTGTTTCAAGCTTAGAGTATTAATATTTATACTCTAAGGTTTCAAGAAATACGTGTTCTTTTAGTAAGCATTACAATATTATGAAAAAAAAAAACGTTCATCCATCTAGAATCTCCATTACATTTGCAAGGTTTTTAAATAAATATTTTCTTATTTTTGGAGGCTAATACTGAAGTTGTTTCTTCAAATTTTGATTTCTCATTTTGATAGAAACCTAGATATAGTGCACAAGATACCTATTAGTTGAAAAGCTTCAAAGAAAGATTTGTTACACCGCCATAATCACGTACGAGCGTTTGTATGAAAAGATAGACCGCCCTTAATTGGTATCTTCCATGCTGGGTTTGGGAGAAAAGAAAAACATAGAATATACCAGCTGCTTTTCTTCCCGCGCAGACTGTAAAAGCCCCTTGACCGGCTTATTTGGTCAAAGGAATCACGTCAATAGATGCGATTAGCAATCCATCACTATTTTGATCCCGCCCACTGCAAGCTAAACGTGGCCTTTGTGTTTTATGACCTTGGAGCCTGTCTACCCCGCAAGGGATAAAGATATGTTTTTTTTTAATGTAAGGTCAGGTGGGGTAAGAAGAACATACTTTATTTAAATTTAGGTTTGGAGAACCGTAGCAAAGCCAGTTGATGGATCTTATAATTTGAAACAAATACAAAGCATACCTTTAAGTATTGTCTGTTTGTGTTCGGAGAAAGATGATGCTAACTACAATATCTACAAAGATATCTGGCAAAAAACATAGGGATGGATAAACGTTCCTCTTCCCCCTTAGGTGGGGAAAGAGGAACAGTCGTATATATGCATCCTTAAATAACATGTATTTAAAAATATCTATTGCCAACATACAGAAAAAAACAAGTTATTCAAATTTGATCCATAACATTGTAAAAATAAGGTTTACTTTAGAAATAAACGAAAGGAACATAATTTTGGGGTAAGAGGAACTCATGATGCAAATCAGGGGTTGCAAACTAAAACAAATTTTATAAACTTTTATTTTTATAAACTTTTATTTTTATTAAATATGAATGACAAAATATCCAAAGTATAAAAATGTGATGCATTTTTATCACATTACATACTTTAATAAAACTGTTATTAGTACAGTATTTTAATCAGTCTCTGAGTTACTTTCGCTTTAAGCCAGTCTCAAATGTTGCTTTAATTAAAGAACATAAAATTATTAAAAAAAAACAGAACAGTTAAAATGCCTACCAACTTAAAATTTAAAAACTAGTCATTTAAATAATAACGAGAGTACTATTGAATATTAAAGGTATTAAAGGACATTTTAAAAATGATTTGCCCTCTGCGTCCAATCGTCGGCTTGGGTAGCTTTAAAACAATGTCCTCTCTATGCTTGACTTCTGATATGTCCTCTATTAAAGGGAATGTAAATATAGTTTCGTCCTCAGATTTCGACTTTTTCCTTGCGTACTTTATAATAGGAAACCCTTCACTATTTATCTGTAAGACTATTCCAACATAGTGTTTTACTGATTTTTTTGCAGTAAATTTTACGAGTAACCATTCGTTTTCTGAAAAGAGCATATCTCTCATATCATCTATATTCATCTTTGTATCTATGTTTGTCTTGGCTTTTTCTGTAAGATCAATGTCATTTTCAAATAATAATTCTTTCCCATGTGTTATCTGATAAAGTTGCTTGCTTTCCTTCTTTTCTTCTTGCTTCTTTATTTTCTTTTCCATTCCAGATTTCTTTTTTTCATATTCACTTTCATAATTCATCATTATTTCGAAATTTTCTTCATCTTCTTGAGCAAGTTCCTCAAAAAACTGGTCGCAATCAATATCACTCTCATCATTATAAATTATTTCATCTTCATTGTCGCTAGATGAAGTTGAATCTCGTCTTCTCTTCTTTGCTTTGTTTGAAGTATTTTGTTTGGTAACTTGTTTATTTTCTTCATCTTTGTAAAATTTCTCAGTTTCTAGCTTCTTCGACACTTTTTTTTCTTTTTTTATTTTGTTTCTCTGTGATGTCTCGGCTTGCTTTTTGTTTTTCTTATCTTCTTGCTTTTTAAATTTCTTTTCCATGTCTTTTTCCTTCTCGATTTCCATTAATTTACATCTTTGGTACACGTCATCGTGAGTAATTACTTCGGCACCTATTGCTACTTTTTTTCGTTTGGCTTTAAAAGTATTTCTTCCAGATTTTATTTGATTCAAAAGTATTTGTTCAAAAGTTATATTACTTTTAACTGACTGGACATCAAGAATCTGAGCTTTTGTTGATTCTTTAATATTCGGTGGCTGGTTCACTATGACTTTATTATTTGAAGATTGTTTTTCGTCATGGTCTACATATATTGTTTGCACTACTGGTTCACATTGTTCTCGATGATTTTGAAGTCTCAGTATATCATTTTTTGCAACGGGGGTGCAATTATTCAATGAGACGTGAATCTGTTTGCAACTAGCTTTTGAAATGAAATTTACGGGAGCAACTTGGGGCTTGTTTAATGCGATATTTATGATGGTCAGAGCTATTTCACTTAATTTTCTTGGACAAATAACTTCTTTCAATGGCGAACGAAAGGCTTCAAACTGGATGCTATTAATAACTTGAGAAATGTTTTGAGTGGAGTTAAATGCTGAAATAGCTGGGACGGATTCATTTGTCGTTTGCTGAATAATTGGAGTTATTGGGTCTTGTAGTTTACGTTTCCACTCCGACAATAGAACTGGATCGAATTTACTTTCAGGAATGACGTTTTTATCAAGAGGATAAATTCCTGCCTTACGGAAGCCAGCTGCACAAACTTTTGGATCTATCTGAGTCCACACTTGACCAACAATTCGTGCAAACTCATTGTTAGGCAAGACCATCCCAATATTCAACCTTTGCCATTTGACTAAGGCCATGTCCCATTTGTCCTTGAAAGCTTTGTTCACTGCCAGATCTAGTGGTTGTAAGCAGTCACTGGAGTGTGGTGGTATTTTAAGTATTGTTATGTTATGTTCCCGGGCTATTTTTATTATGTTAATACCGACGTGCGTAGCGTGGCCGTCATAAATGAGAAGGATGGGTCTTTTTTGTCCAACGGTTGGTAAAAAAACTTTTTGGAAAAAGTTTTCAAAAACTTGCGTCTCCATCCAACCATTTTTTGTGGCAGCATATACAGTGCCGGGATATCCATCTTCTGAACACCATTTATCCCATACATTTTTTCCTTTGAAAACTATAAGAGGTGGGGCTTTTTCACCAGCAGCGTTGCATGTTAATAGCACGGTAATATTTGTCTTTCCCGGAGAAGAGACTGTTCTTGTGGACGTATATCCTTGACGGCCTACTACTTTAGACTTAGTTGGATCCTTGCAGAAGCTCGTTTCATCGCAATTCCATATATGACATGGCTTATCCTGTAAACCCAAGTCGCAAATAGTTTTTTCGAGTAAATCAAAGTAAGGATAAATGACCGCTGGGCGACATGCTCGTTTTCTAGCATATTCCACAGGTTGAGGTTTTTTGACTGAAAGGTTGTGTCTTTCTTTGAAGCCGAGGAACCAGTCTTCTCCTGGTATCCCATTTCTAAATGGGGTTTCAATATTGTTTGTGGCTACGTATTCGCCTACCGACTCAAGTAATTCCTTCCGTGTCAATCCAAATCCATACTTCTCCATTATATGAAGATTTTCTGCTAGCTTTAGTTCAACTTCTTTAGGAAGTGCCGTGGGTTTTCCTAGTGTATCCGATTTGGTACCTTTTCGGCCATAAACCCGATTTACTATAGTCGCCCTTGGTATATTATACACCTTTGACGCGGCATATGCGGTAATACTGCCATTTTTAACAGCTTCTACAGCATCTAATAACTGTTGTTTTGTATAGTTAGTACTTCTGTCAGTTTTTCTAACGTAATTGCGCGGCATTTTTCATGATCTGTAAAAAAAAACAATTAATTTGAAAACACGTATTCAACCATAATCTATCTATATAAAGTAACCGTATCGAAACTTTAAACCTAATAAAAATAACAACAAAAAGTTTGCTACTGTAGACTATGACGTCACGTGCAGTTCATTCATCGTTTAGGTTTGTGACCCCTGACACGGGGTAAGAGGAACATACGTTCCTCTTACCCGCAAGCAAACGTTTCTCTTCCCCCATTTACGTATTTTAAGGTTAGAATGTTTAATGCCAATTAACTCTATTGTTTTCTTTATTTGCGTGCAACAATCATATAAAATATAAAACTCACCTCTCGCTTGAAAGAAATCCGTTAACAGACTGTTTGAATCACTTTTATTACATAAATTATCAGCACAAAAACACCGCACCCACACCTCGTGTTTTTAATATTGACAGCTGTCAAACTGTTTTATCTTTTTTGCATCGACTTCGAATCTACTAGCGACATCTCTTAGAATTCGTCTGGACTAATTCAAATAGAGCGTTTTATCGACCGCGCAACCATAATAAAAAACGCTATAGGTTATTAGATAGAGTCATTTGTCCCTCTTCCCCCACCGTTCCTCTTACCCCACCTGACCTTAAATATATACGGACAAATCACACAGATTGAGCTAGCTCCAAAGTAAGTTCGAGACTTGTGTTATGGGATACTAACTCAACGATAGAATATTTAATAATAAATACATATATAGATAAACACCTAAGACCCAGGTCAAAGACAATATAATACTAACGTACACAGGTCAATCTGAAAAAGGTCGTCGGTCGCCTGACCAGGGATCGAACCCGGGACCATCCGTGTCGCAGCCTAGCGTGTGCTAGCGTGATGACCGCTGCGCCACGGAGCTCGACGTGATAGTATCTATAATGTAGTAATTCAGAGGTTGAAAAAATGTTTACGTGTAGAAATTAAATTGCTGGTTGTTTACCGGCCGTCACATGTTTTGCGTACATTTATGCGGGCCGTCTAAGGAGAATGCACTGATCTGTGGAGCACCGTTCCACATTAAAAAAAGAAATAATACCTACTACATTACCAAAATAACACAGAATACTCGGTACCAATAAAACAAAAAGCAAGTTTATATTAGGTCCTTACCTATGAAATTGGCGTTTTTTTCCTGCTTGCCATTCATTTCCTAATGACAATAATTTTCAGTTAAAAACACATTTTTGTATTTAAACTGCAAAGTGGCTTATATTATTAACATTTTTGTATTTAAACTGCAAAGTGGCTTATATTAATAACATTTTTGACGAGCTCCGCTGCGCAGCGGTCATCACGCCGGCCTGCGACACGGATGGTCCCGGGTTCGATCCCCGGTCAGGTCAAGATGGAAAATGATCTTTTCAGATTAACCTGGGTCTTGGATGTCTATCTATATATGTATTTGTTATAAAATATAGTATCGTTGAGTTAGTATCCCATAACACAAGTCTCGAACTTACTTTGGGGCCAGCTCAATCTGTGTTAATTTTTCCGTATATATTTATTATTATTTATTTACTATGCATGCATTCAAATATTTTATTTTTGTGAATTTACTTAGGGAAAAATGTTCACGGAAAGAACCAGTTTCAGGTTTGACCGTTTAAATAAAAAATGTAGCCATTTTTCTGTTCTTTTGCTAACTTTTTGTGTATTTTATTTTGTCTAAATCAGGTTTAATGTTGTCCGTAACTACATGCAAAATTTTACTTTTGTTGAATTTAACAATTCCGCAATAATACTAAAAACGTTATATGAAAAATTCACTTTACTCGAAATTCTATAGAAAACGCCAATTTCATAAGTAAGGACCTATTATTTTGTATTTGATCTAATACAAATATTATGAGTATGAAGCAAACAAACAATCAAATCTTACCTGATTTGATTGTTTGTTTGTTTTCTAAATTATATTACCTGTAAGAAAGCTTATTTATCTGCGGGAGATACAGGCTATAATTAACGTAGACGAAGTCGCGGGGAAATTGCTACTTATAAATAATGGTAACTGAACAGAATAAATCAATTAAAATACCTTAAATAAACGAAAAAAATTGGCTAAGTGCGAGTCGGGCTCGCTTGTTCCGTAGAAGCAAGCTTAGAGTGGCAAAAACCTCTATAATTTTTCACCTGCAAAGATAACTCTGTTTTTCATAGTGTTTGTATGAATGACAAAATTATTTTTGCGGTTTATGAAAATGTGCTTTATTTCAAAAACTACCTACTAATTGTATGTACATCATTCAAACTAATTTTCGTTGAAAGTGTTTATCTAAATCTACAGTATATTTTTTTTATTAGGGTTTCCATACAAAAAATGAAAAACGGAACCCTTATAGGATCACTCGTGCGTCTGTCTGTCCGTCCGTCCGTCCGTCTGTCACAGTCGATTTTCTCCGAATCTACTGAACCAAATTAAATGAAATTTGGTAAGATGGTGTAAACCTATGACCCAAACACGGATGTGCAAAGTAAATATATATTTTTTTTTAAATAAGGGTCAGTTTAGGGGGTCCAAATAGAAAATGTTAAAAAAAAGTTTTGCAAACCTTACCGTGTTATATATCAAATGAAAGGGCTTGTTATGAGGATCTCAAACAGATTTTTTTTTGTTCGGGAAAAATCAATACTTTTGATTTTATTGACGAAAGAAGACAAAATTTGACCATTCCCTCCCCCCTAATCTCCGAAACTACTGGGCCTAAAATTTCGAAAAAATTACAATATATAGTTTATTGCTTGAAGATTACAGGAAAAATAATAAGAATTCTATCAGCCGAAAATAAGGTGGTAAACTCACTATAATAAGTTAATATAATAAGTCAATATAATAAGTTCGAGCTCCGTGGCGCAGCGGTCAACACGCTAGCCTGCGACACGGGGGCCCCGGGTTCGATCCCCGGTCAGGTCAGGATGGAAAAAGATCTTTTTCATATTGACCTGGGTCTTGGATGTTTATCTATATAAGTATATATTATAAAATATAGTATCGTTGAGTTAGTATCCTGCGAAACAAGTTCACAACTTACTGTGGGGCTAGCTCAATTTGTGTGATACGTAACAATAAAAAAAAAAAAACCTAGGGAAATAGTTCACTAAAACACCACTAGATAGCGCTAGTCAATTGAATAAAACATTTTTGCACATCGTGTGTGTGTTCACGAAGCATATTGTACGGAACCCTCATTGCGCGAGTTTGACTCACACTTGACCGGTTTTTCACTACCTATCTTATTTTAGAAGTTAGAGGAAGGGGCACACATTTTACAATTTCAATCTCAGATCTTATTTTTTTTATTTTTGTATTAGTTATTATCGTAAAACGGTTCACAAAATACATCTACTTACCTACTTACCAAGTTTGAACTGAGTAGTCTCAATAATTTCGGAATAAATAGTTCCGTTTTTTGCCATTCTGCTACGGAACTCGCTCATACTATGTTATTATAAGGGGTGGGTCCGGAATGGGCGATCCCCTTTGAAACTGTAAAAATGAATTTATTTGGTGTTGAAGTGTTTTTGGAATTCAGTCCTGTTTTAATGTTTGGTTTTTAGGGTTCCGCACCCAAAGGATAAAAACGGGAACCTATTCATGAGACTTTGGATGTCCGTCTGTCTGTCACCCACCAGGCTGTATCTCATAAACTGTGATAGCCTAGACAGTTGAAATTTTCACAGATGATGTATTTCTGTTGCCGCTATAACAACGAATACTGAAAACAGAATAATATAAATATTCTTCTTCTTTTCGAGTCAAAAAGGCTATATCTAATTTTATATTGTATTAGACCAGAATTTGGCCACCTGGATGGCGCGATCGTTAGCCTCCATCAAGTCAGTTGGGGCAATTCATGAGATGGGCCATCGTCTGAACAGCGCCGCAGTTGCACTGATTGTTGCTAGAGAAACTAATATAAATATTTAAGAGGCTCCCATACAACTAACGTGATTTTTTTGCCGTAGTTTGCTTGATATTAATAAAGACTCTTGAAATATTCACAGAATATTTAATGGTATATTCACTTTAAAAACAAGTAGTTTAAGGGGGGCTTCCGTTCAATAAACATATTTTTTCCTCTTTGCTTAAAAGTCTAATGTTGTTTAGATAATGGTACGGAACCCAGTGCGCGTGTCCAACTCACACTTGGCTGATTTTATTATTATAAGTACTTAATGGCCTCTTTCAAAGCGTTTGAGTTATTTTTCTTAAATGTGAAAATGTGTAATTTAAATTTACATAAAAGTAGTCTTGAGTCATTGGTTATTCTTTATTTAAAAAGATTCATTAAAATAATAAACAACTACATACCTATATCACTATTTTTATTCCGCTTTCCACCTTTACGCCCACTACGATGCTAAACGTGGCCTGTAGGTTTTATGACCTTGGACTCTGTCTACCCCGCAAGGGATAAAGACGTGATAGTATGTATGTAATAAATGAACAACACTAACCTTTATCCTCTTGTTCTACTTCGTCTGACTGAACTGAATTTTAGAACGAAAATGGCTTCGTCGCAAAATGTCCCATAAGCAAAAGTCTGGATTGAGTTTCTTTCGGCGTATTCATCTCTCACCAGTGGTCATTACGAAACGCTAGTACTTACCTAGTTTTTCGATTTTGCATATTAAAAATAAAAAAATAATAAGAAAGAAAAATATGATGTTCAAAAAGAGATACAATTAGGTAGGTAGGTGCCTATCCAATTTTAAATTATAAAAATCTTTGACATTGACATTGTCCCCTAGTCGCAAAATGTCCACTTGTAGCAAAATCAAAATGTCGCCATCCCAATTTTTTATTCGAATTATAATATCCTAAGTAATATTATATATGTGAAAGTGGGTTTGTTTCTTTGTTTGTTACGCCAGCATGCCGTAACTACTGAACCAAATATCATGAAACTAGCTTTCCCCGCATCTCCACTCGCGTTAATGTCGGTCCCTCGGGAACAGTTACTTAAATTTAATTTAAATCGGTTCAGTAGTTTTGGCGTGAAAGCGAGACAGACCAACAGAGTTACTTTCCCATTTATAATATTAGTATGTATTACTGGTACTCTCCTTAATAAGACGAAATAATAAGTTCTGACACAAATGACTATGAATACCTATATTACATATTCATCACCATCTGAGCGTATTTCCCGGTAGCATCCCCTATAGTGAATCGCTATTATGACTGCATTTATGCGGTAATGTGATTTGGCATTTTTACATTTTTTTTTTAAATATTTGACCGTAACTTTTTGATTTTACAAAACACTTTATAAATCTTATATATAAAAAAATTATGCGATAGGGACATTTTGCTGCCAGGTGACATTTTGCTACCAAGAGACATTTTGCGAAAGGGACATTTTGCGCAAGGGACTTTTGTGAAAGAGACATTTTCCGGAAGGGACCTTTTGCGAAAGAGGACATTTTGTGACGAAGCGAATAACTTGGCTGATTTTATTATTTTAAGTAATGACCTCTTTCAAAGTGAAAATGTGTAATTTGAATTTACATGAAAGTAGTCTTGAGTCAAGGGTTATAGTCTTTATTTAAAAGGATTCATTAAAATAATAAACAACACTAACCTTTATCCTCCTGTTCTGCTTCGTCTGACTGATCTTAAGAACTAACAATAAAATGTTAAAATTTAAAATATGTGATGAAAAAGAATTCGCTACAGGCAGGTTTCGAACCGACGACTCTCAGGGTGTCAATTTTTGAACCAATAGAATCGATCCACCACTCGTTTTTAAGCTTTCGCATGGTGAATCTTAATTGGCTCTATTTTTGAAACTTTATTCGAATGGTTTTTCCGAATGGTCGCACGAGAGCACTCGGATTCAAAGACGTATACAATAAAATATGAAATTTGACTTGACTACTTATGATCCCAATGGGTTCTATAAGTATCATAAGGTCCCAATGGGTCCAATTAGGTCCCATCGGTCCCAAGGGTCCCAAAGGTACCCAAAGGGTCCCATTAGATCCCAAGGGTTCAAAGGGTCCCATTGGGTCCCAAGCGTTCCATGGATCCCATTGGGTCCCAAGGGTTCCATTGGGTCCCATTGGTCCAAAGGGTTCCATGGGTCCCATTGGGTCCCAAGGGTTCCATGGGTCCCATTGGTACCAAGGGTCCCATGGGTACCAAGGGTTCCATGCATCCAATGGGTCCCACAGGTACCATTGAGCCACATTAGGTACCATTGGTAGTACCATCCACCAAGCCAAGAACACCAAGAACTACCAAAGGTTCTAATGTAAGAAAAAACAAAAAAATATATTCGCACGGTTCAAAAATACGTCAAAACAGGACCACTCGTTGATTTTATTCATATGTGAATACGAACCGAGTGCTGACGTCACAACGAGTGGCGGATCGATTCTACTAGTTCAAAAATTGAGCTCCAGGTCTGTGCCCTGTGCTACCAACGGCCAACCACACCACCGTGACTTCGAGTTACCGAGCTACGTTAGTATTATTATTAATTCTGTGACCGAGCATTGTAATGCCATAAATAAACCGTTTAATAAAATGTTATTAGTAGGTACATAAAATATACACTTACCCACAGTATGATGATTGGTAGTGTACATACAGTTTAACGACCAAAAACATCTAACAATAAAGATATGAAATTTTACATTTTCCAGTACATTTTATAAGTTGGTTGCCTATAACTTTTTAGTTTGTACTTAGTACCCAGCTCTGATAGTTTTCCTTTCAATTTCAGTATATATGCTACTGCTGTAATTTTTTTCACGTATCTATATATAACCGTTTAGCAGATAGAGGGGGGGGACACGTACCTCTAACAAAAATTTGCACTTTAAAACCAAATATTTCGGAAACGGATCCCTAAATCGAAAATTGGTGTTCTCAGCCTCACAATATTTTTCAAAGACCTTTTTAACGATACCCCACACGATGGGTAAGTAGAGAAAAAAAAATTACTCCCCCATTGTACTTGTATGGGCTACCCAAAAAAAAATTTTTTTTCAAGATTTTTTTCTACGACTTTTTTGCCATGATTAATATACATACTTATACCAAATTACAGCTTTCTAGTACTTATAGTCTCTGAGTAAAACCGCGGACGGACAGACAGACAGACATGGCGAAACTATAAGGGTTCCTAGTTTACTACGGAACCCTAAAAAGGACATTTAGCGACGAAATGGTGTAGGTACCTACCTAGTCTCGAAACATATTAAGAATTCACCATTGTGCTTATCTAATACCTAGGTACTAATATTATAAAGAAACATTTGATTGTTTGTTTATTTGCATTGATATACCGATTTTTAAAATTCTTTCACCTATAAAGCTAATTTATCTGCGGGTGACATGGACTACAATTTACGCGAACGAAGTTGCGGAAAAAATAACTCTTAAATTCTACGAAATTCGCGTGCGTCCGCACGTTTTTGAAATCGCTTCGATGCGTTTTGACCCTGCCTTGAAGTACCTATGCATTGACATTTAGGTAAAGAATCCCTCTTACTTTGCCTATACACGATTGCATGTTCCTCCCCCAAAATCGTACTTTAGTGGATCTTACAGGGTAGTAAATGTATAATGGTGCACTACAATTCTAGTAGGATTGTGAATCACTAGGATTGTCAATCTAGTGTGACTGGTAAGTAAGATAAAATTCGGTAAATTGAAAACTAATTTTGTCTTACCAGCCCCATTATGAGAATAATTGTGGAAGTCGTAATCGAATGTCTTTTTAAATTTGATGCAGCATGTAAACATAACCTCAAGTGCTTTTCCACATGTGGGTATATCCGCAATTCCGCACACATGCCATTGGTCTCCCTGCTACCTACATTTACTGCAGAAATTTTCAAAAAGAAAAATTGACGTCTGCTTGAGCCTAAAGGCAAGCAAAGATACATGATTTTGATTAAATTCATCAAATAATTTTGGATAAAAATAAATCTATTAATTACACCAGAAATTAAACCATACTATATGGAGCTCAATGTTAATATATTTTTATAAGGATAAAACAACACTTCCCATGATTAGTACAAAATAAAATTAAATATATTGTTAGTTTTTTTTTACATAGGCAAAATTTATTTAAAAGTACAGAACATATGAAGGACTACACACTGAATTGAGATAAAATACTTAGTACTGACTTTGAAAATGATGTAAGCCACTTTTAGTATTCACAATATGAACTTATTGCATTGATTAATGATTATTTTGGCAGACCAAAAGAGATTTTCCAACAGTGCATAGGTCATTAAACCTTACTTTATTATAGTGAAATTTGGAATAGAAGCTGTAAGAAAATCTGCAATTAGACTAGCCGCTACACCTTATATACCGAAACATTATGGCTAAGAAACTTTAATATTATGTGATGTTCCAGCATACAAGTTCAGCTGCATGCAGGCAACAAGGGGCCAGCATACACCCAAATATAAATTAATTTTTAAGTAATAGTTAATAGATAGTAATTTTAATATATTTTGTACAATAAAATACAATTAAGTACAACTTGTAGCAAAGATATTAAAGAGAGAATCTCAAGTGTTAAAGCTGCAATAACGTGTGTGTACGCACAAGGCATATTTACACAGCACACACGCACGGCAACAACACACAAGTGCTGCACACTATAGTACATAATTAATTTTATTTCTTAATAGAATATAAAGACACGCCCAAGCTGAGAACCTTCCCACTTACTTTACATATTTCAATGCATGATTAGCCAATGAACATGCCTGTACTTCACTAGCAGATTGCTATTAAATAATACATTGATCGTCGCTTAATATCACAGCTAATTATGCTTTGAAAATTATAGACATGTCTAATTTTCACTAATGTAGATAACAATGTAGAGTATAAGTAGACAATCTGAATAAATTTACATTACAATATCATGTCTTTTCATATGAAAAATTTAAAATTACATTACCAAAAATTAAACAGTGCAGCGCATTATAAATAAATGTGCATACCTTAATATTTAATTGACTAAATAAATTTGTTGCCTGCAGATCTGACATATTTTAAATATCGAGAGGTAATATCTTAAGAGAAATTTTAACTTTAACTATTGAAAAAAAGTTAAATCCAAATTTAAAAATATTTTGTATTTATTATGACAATTCCCTTCAAATCCACCTAGTTATTATGAATGTGAAATATCATTCCAAAAGCTGAGTCTCCTTCACACATATTTCACTACCACTATAATCGTGGACCAAAAAGTAAGGATCGAAGAGAAGTAATAGTTAGCACTTCACGAGTGCGCATTGCTGTTCACATGGGTCTTCTTTTCCTGAGCATCTGGTGTGCGTTGGCCGTCACGTCTCGGTGGCATGCGCTCGTTGATTGCATCCAATCCCTTGGCCTCAGCAAATGAGGTGATTTTGTGGTTTGGAGAAAAGCCCTGCAGTGCGTTCTTGAGAGAGGTCTTACCTCCAGAGAGAGCACCCAGTGGCAGAGCGCCAGTGGGGGTCAAACCTTTCAACTGCAAAACAGATTCACTCTCCTCACGAAGCACAGAGAACACATGTGCCATCTTTCCAATAGCACGGATTTTGTTGCGAATGACTTCTTTCCTGAGATTAGCTTCCTCCAATGCATCATCTCCCTCAGTCATTAACTCATCGTCGGAACAAATGTTAAGCACATTCACAAGCATTTCTGTTACTTTTTCACCAACAAATGGAAGAGACCAGGTGAAGACATCCATGAAATTTGGCAGCCAGTACGGATGTGGGGAGCAGTTGAACTGTCGTATATTCATTACATTGTTCTCGTACTTTAAGACAGCAGCTTTATTATTGTACACATCCAAATAATTGGGAGCCGAGAAAATGGTGATAAGACTTGGAAAGCCAGTTGTTTGGCTTTTACGATACATTCGGTAGCCAGCATCTTGAGCTTCATGGGCTCTTATGATCGACAGTAAATTGTTTCTTTGTAGAAAATCGCAGCATGCTGCATAGCTATAGAAATAAGAACAACCTCTGACTGAGTTGTGTGAGAAATGTTCTGCATTTTTTTCATTGCCAAAGTCCTCCAGGGGATCAGACCAAAGCAGGTCACACATAGCTCCAAATGCAGGTGGCTCTTTGAATCTATCTAGTTTACGAATATCATCTAAGCTGTTGATTTCAGGAGAAAGACCACCATGCACACATAGGAACTGCTGGTTCATAAGCGCAGCAAGAGGTAAGCAGTCGAATGCATCCATACATGCATCATACACTTTCTCAGAATACTTAATTTTGCATTCTTGTTTGAAGGTAAAGTATTCCGTCAAATGTCGGCACTCATGGTTGCCGCGTAATAAGAATAACGTCTTCGGGTAACACAACTTGAGAGCCCAAAGGTAAAGAACACATTCTATACTGAAATAACCTCGATCGACATAATCACCTAAGAATAAATACTTGGTACAAGAGGGTGAACCTCCCACCTCGAACAATTTCATCAAATCGTAAAATTGGCCATGGACGTCTCCGCACACGGTCACCGGTGAATCAATCTCGATCATCGTTTTTTCTGATCGTAATAGGGTGGCACCATCTTGGATGATTCGCAAAGCCGCATTTTCCTCGATCCGACCTTCTAAGATAAAGTGTTGCTTCAGTACATCTGGAAGAGGCTTTCCAGTTTTTTCATCGAATACTTCAGACACAGTGAGCTTATGGCTGGGAGGGAAAGCGACACTTTGGATCATACGCTGCGTAGTCGACACTTTATCATTGCTCCCGGACATATTTGTCACATTAAAAACACTAGGTCTAATCCATACACGCCACTATTTTCAAAATGGCAGAATAGATATAATACTAAAACAGAATCCCGATTTCACGACAGAGAAACTACTGCGCACTGGAAAACAATGCGCAAACATCTGGCGAGTGGTCAATAAAATAAACAGGGATATCGAGCGCGTTTTATTACTTTTGAAAATATCATTATAATAGTAACACTGGCATGGCAATATCGGGACCAGTTGCCAGTACAATCATTAAAATATATCACAATTAAAATTAATGACACCGTAAATGATAAAATCTGATACGAGGACAGAAATAATTTACCAGGCACCAACTTTGCCAAAGTTACGTATTATTTTAGCGGCTCGAATTCATTGTTGTAAAAATTTCATGTGTTGGTTGGATTAGTCAAGTAGGCTATTTTCTGAATTTGAAGAAAACAATTTTATTTAAAATATTCAATAAGTACCTACATATGGTTTTGATTTATGGCTTCTTTTTTTATAAAATAAATATGTCTCAAATTTACGTTAAATCGTACAGACCACAACAGCAAAGTATTAGCATAAATTTAATAAGTGATCACTTAAAAATAAATAATCTATTTTCTATTATTCGTATCGTATCATAGGTAGGCCTATCAGCATACATGTTGTTTATTATAAATGACTAATCCATCTTTGAGTGTAGTGTATGTAGTATGTAGCTAAGAAAATACAAATGAATTTTCTGTGTAATAAATTTATTTTATTTTCTCACACATTTCCTACCTACCAGAATCTTATAAGAAATTCATAGGTACTTACAATGGCAACACCGAGCACCTGTAGTGATTGGATTTGAATGAACCTCGAATGAACAAAGATTTGAAAGATCCTGCGTTGCCCAACAATATGGTATAGGTAGATAAATAACAAATGCAAGAAAAGATTGCAAAATATTCTTTACAAAGTTGCATTTTAAAGTTTTATTGTATTGTATACCTTAGATTGTAGAATTTGTACACTTTGCTTTTTCCCTACTATTTGTAGCTGTTTTGTTTACTTTTTATTCTCTTGTCTATATTCTCCGAAATTAATAAAAAATATGTTAGAAAAATAATAAAATTATAATTATGTATTGCAAATTGTAAAAAAGTAATGTAATTAATATGATAATAATTAAGTCACCTAACCCACGTCTTCATGGCACCAGCTGAAAATCAGCGCTGTAGCACCCCGCTAGCAGCATAAAGCTGAGCTGGCCACCTTTTTGACAATTTTTAGGGTTCCGTAGTAAACTAGGAACCCTTATAGTTTCGCCATGTCTGTCTGTCTGTCCGTCCGCGGTTTTACTCAGTGACTATAAGTACTAGAAAGCTATTATTTGGTATGGGTATGTATATTAAACATGGCAAAAAAGTGGTAGAAAAAAATCTTGAAAAAAAATTTTTTTTAGGGTAGCTCCCATACAAGTAAAGTGGGGTATTATTTTTCTCTACTTACCCATCGTGTAGGGTATCGTTAAAAAGGTCTTTAAAAAATATTGTGAAGTTGAGAACACTATTTTTCGATTTAGGGATCCGTTTCCGAAATATTTGGTTTTAAAGTGAATTTTTTTGTTAGAGGTATGTGTCCCCCCCTCTATCTGCTAAACGGATATATATGGATACGTGAAAAAAATTACAGCAGTAGTATATATAATGAAGTTTAAAGGAAAACTATCAGAGCTGAGTACTAAGTACAAACTAAAAAGTTATAGGCAACCAACTTAAAAAATGTACTGGAAAATATATAATTTCATACAATTTTCATTGTTAGATGTTTTTGGTCGTTAAACTGTAAGGTGCGAGTGTAAACAGTGTGAATTCAAAGTTGTCATTCGCAACTACGGATCCCTACACTGCGCGTGGCCCGACACGCACTGGGCCGGTTTTTATTTTTAAATTGCTAATAATTCATTTGTTGTTATGTATTTTGTCGAATAAAGATTTTCTTTCTTTCTTTCTTTTATTTCAAAGTTACTAGCTTTTACCCGCAGCTTCGCTCGCGTTAATTATCAACTTTAGAATTTCGTTCGGGTGAATCTAGGGTTGAATTTTATAGAAAATCTTTTCTTTGCGAATGCTTAAATTAATGTTAGCACGCAGAAAGCGTGACTTTAAGCGCAATCCGCTTAGTGGTTTGAGGTGTTGTGTAGCTTAATAGATCAGTCAGTCAGTACCTAACACAGATTACCCCCAAATTGGGGGTGATCTGTGGTACCTAACGATTGCCTTTTATATACCTACCCAAAAGGCATATAATCACTTCGTTACTTACCTATACATAACATTTTACTGATAATGTAGCTAGATATGTACTTAATTTTAGATAAAACATTTAAATCGTTTCAGTCGTTTTTGAGTTTTTACAATACAAACAAACACAATAAATTGTTGCCTTGATATAATATTCTTTATTACTCATTTTTAGGGTTCCGTAGTAAACAAGGAACCCTTATAGTTTCGCCATGTCTGTCTGTCTGTCTGTCCGTCCGCGGTTTTACGCAGAGACTATAAGTACTAGAAAGCTGTAATTTGGTATAGGTATGTATATTAATCATGGCAAAAAAGTGGTAGAAGAAAAATTTGAAAAAAAATTTTTTTTAGGGTAGCTCCCATACAAGTAAAGTGGGGGAGTAATTTTTTTTTCTCTATTTACCCATCGTGTGGGGTGTCGTTAAATAGGTCTTTCAAAAAATATTGTGAGGTTGAGAACACTATTTTTCGATTTAGGGATCCGTTTCCGAAATATTTGGTTTTAAAGTGCGAATTTTTGTTAGAGGTAAGTGTCCCCCCCTCTATCTGCTAAACGGTTATATATAGATACGTGAAAAAAATTACAGCTGTAGTATATATACTGAAGTTTAAAGGAAAACTATCAGAGCTGAGTACTAAGTGCAAACTAAAAAGTTATAGGCAACAAACCTATAAACTGTAAAATTTCATACTATTTTCATTGTTAGATGTTTTTGGTCGTTAAACTGTAAGGTGCGAGTGTGAATAGTGTGAACTCAAAGTTGTCATTCGCAACTACGGAACCCTACACTGCGCGTGGCACGACACGCACTTGGCCGGTTTTTTATACTATATCCCAACTAATATTATAAATGCGAAAGTGAGTTTGTTTGTTACGCTTTCACGCCGTATCTACCGAACCGATCATCATGAAATTTTATATACACATAGGTTAGGGTACTGAGAAGGACATAGCATAGGCTATATATCACGCGGGCGAAGCCGCGGGTAACATCTATTTACTTATAAGAGAGAAAGACATCGTGTGTGTTGATGATTTCCTTGTATTTTTGTCCATCTTGTTGCTTTCAATCTATTTTTGTTTTTTATTGTTCCGCATTATAAGACAACTATCACACTGCCGCCCCGCTGCGGTGGATGGATCGACGGAATCTGCATGCGGATGCAGAGGCAGACCACCGGACGGTTTCCGTCTGGTGTTGTGGTGTAGGCAAAATCAAATCCTGGTACAGATCATATTTAGAACGCTGCAGTGAATCTGATCAGTTTAGTTAGAACGCCGTGTTAAACAAGCCATTGGGTAAATCCTATTTACAAACTTTATATATGAATAGAAAAAAATACCATCGCCTACCTTTAAGTACTATAGGGTATAATCGGCTACCTCCGGGTCGGATACCAGAAGGTACCGGAAGGTTAATCGGGTATCTTTTCGGGTACCATACCATTGGCTACGATGCAGTTTTTCGAGTAATATAGGGTAAAAGCAGGTACCACCGAGTACCATCGAGCACCATCGGATACCACTAAGCATAACTAAGACTAACTCCACCAACACAAATGTGAAAAATGAATGAATATACACAAAAATCTATATTGTATTGCGGATGGAGCTCAGTGTGGCATGCACAACCATCTCCGTCTTGTATTGCGGTGCCACCGTCGTGTGTGCTCCGCTCGGAAATGCGGTACCAGTGTGTTATACCCTGCGGATTTTTCATACAAAAATAAAAACCGCATCACCGCACACCGATGCGGTGTCCAAGCAGTGTATTATCCACCTAAAGAGTGAAAAAAGGAAGGATGATAAATTCGTTGTCCGTCCACGTGTTGAGGTGAGGCGTTTATCTCAGGAACGTGTGAACGTATCATCAATATTTATTTATGTCTAAAATTCCTTCGATGGAGTTAAGGAAGACAATCATTACCCAGAAATGAGAAATGAGAAATAATAAAATGAAAATGGTTTTATTATCTCCTGCATGCCACGCATGTGCAACCAGGATCGTTATAAATAATTATTTTGATTTAATTCCTTATGAAACCGCCTACATTGAGCATCGTTAAATAAACCCAATCTTTCTCAATGTCAGATATTATTACTGCAGGGTCCAGTAAGTACTGCGAATTAATTGTCAATAGTAACAATACCTAATTGTATTCATCACACTCTTTGATTATATACACTCAATAATTTCAAGAACCTCAATTTGTTAATTATAAGTAAGACGTTAGTGTCATATCATGTTATACACAGTACCTAATAAGAAAATTTTCGCGTGCCCAGCCATAGATAGGTGAGTGAGTACGCCGCGCCGCCTGCTTGGAACAAAATAGGTCATTAGACACGGCGAAAACAGGTCTCGGCCAAAACAGCGTTTAGTAGCGAGCGACTATAATTAAAGCAAAGGGACAAACTCTCGATGCACCATTCCTTATCATACATATTTTTCGACGTTTATAAAAATAGTTTTAATATAGCTTCGAGGCCACAATACAAAGCATATCATTAGGTAGTACCCCCTGAAATACGAAACTAAAAATAGCCGCTGGTGATAAAAATAAAGGTATGATCATTGTTCCACGCGTTAGCAAATAATCATCGAAGTATTATCTCGATAGCACATGCATGGCATGTTAGTTTGATATTTTACGTATTTCTCTATACTTACGTAGGTAGTTTTGCGATCGTGTAGGGCAAGCCAATGATAAGGACGACCTATATAAGGATGGGATGCATTTGAGCGATAAAAGTATCGCGAGTATGTAAAATCAATATTTTTTTATACAATGAGAGCGCGATTTCCCTGTTTCTACTTGGGGTTAGTTAATGTCTTAAGTATGTCTGTCCGGCTGTTGAACATATCGCATTCTTTAACCAGTTCTCATGAAATTTTGTTTGAGATAATTACATAGTTTTTTTTTGTCGAATCAGTTATCAGTTCATGATTTTTTTTTCAATTAGCGAAGTTGGCGCAAGTGACCACCGAGGTTAATGATCATAGTGTGTTTACGGTGATTATAAAACTAAACTGTAGTATGTATGACATGTATCATTTTAGCATTTTAGTTTGTCATCGACGAGACGAATTATTTTATTGACAGCAAAAAGTGGTTATCCTAGACAGCTAAAAGCGTTTTTGGATATCTTGAGTTCGAATGTAGGCGGCTGCGGTGCTTAATTTTTGGATATTTTTTTAAAATAAGTTTTCTAGTTACCGAAACTTCACTATCCGTCCATCTAGACAGTTGAAATGAAATTCTGTCGCCGCTATAAAAAAAAATTACTTTAAACAGACAAAAATAAATATTTAGGGGGTATTCAATTAAGTACAACATATGTGATTTTTTTGCCCTCGATAGTCTAGTGTTGTATATTATGTAGATGATGGTACAGAGCCGACCGTGCGCGTGTCCGCCTCGCACTAGGACGATTTTTTTTTCAAGATTCTTTTTTAAATTAATAAGATTGTGTAAAAAATGCGATGTATCCTATTAACGAACTGAATATTTATTATTACTTATTACTCTTTCTGAATATTTATCCACTTTTAAAATACCTTTAATCAGCTCTAAAATACCCTTATTCAGTTTTAAAATACCCAGCCAAACAAGGACCCATCCAAAGACGCTGGTCACAGCAGGCCGATTTGCCAACTCAGTGTACAACGATTTGATTATCACTTTAGCATCCATTACGGTCTTCATATCTCAAATAAAAATAGTCATTCATACCGAAGCCGTAATATGAAGTTACCATGAAAATGATGTACACCGTACCTGTCAAAAGTTAGCAAATAGGCCTGCAGGTCAGTTCAGTAGAAAGGTGCACCACGGAGAGTGCGTACTGAGCTTGCGAGCACGAGCCAATGCGGTTACCTACCTACTCCACGACTGTACCGCATCTATCACCCTCCGCCTTGGATCACGAATCCTCGAGGGACCAGTTTGGCACGTAGATCGGATTGGGTGTGTATGGTGGTGCAGTCTGCATGAGGTGAGAAAAAGGAGATATAATCAATATGGGGAATATAGATCATAGGTACCAACTAATTTTGGGTAAAAAATAAAAAAGAAAAGAAAAATTTATTGCATTTCGTTACCTTTTGTTACATTATTTTTCTGCGGGTGACATAGGCTTTATAATTAACGCGAACGAAGTCGCAGGGAAATGGCTAGTACAAAAATAAAAAAATTAAGATTATTTGGGCAGGGGTGGACTCTCCATTAGTCTCTGTCTCTCTGTGGAACTAAAATATAAATTTATTTTTTCATCAAACCTATAGCTTTATGTCAGATTTTATGGGATTATGAGCAAATTAGCAAAATTTGCCACTTTTGATTGCGTTTACTTAGAAGTTTGATTTTTCAAAGATTCAAGAAACCGCAGTTCGAGATATTGATAATGTTTTTGAGACAATCGGTCAAGTGCGTTTATGATATGAGGTATAGCCTGGTGTCAAAGGCGGATGGACCGTGAAGTCTCATGAATAGAGTCCCGAAAAGTATGGGACTTATGGGTATGCTTTTATGAAATAAACTAAATTATCTACAGTTTGAATATAATTTAAACTCTGTGACTTATAGTTATTGAGTCATACCTTGTCAAACCATGCCCATTTTTTCCCGTTTTTTTTGGGGTAGTTTTGCTTTTTGGGCCCGTAACTACGAAACGAAAGATCTTACAGGAATGTTGTAATGAAATAAAAGATAGAAGACTATATAAGCTTTCAAATGAGTGTAATATTATCTCTTTTAAGTTTTTAACAGTAGAGAAACATCAAAAATGTCTTTTCGATCGAAGAATATGAAAATAAAAAACTGACCACTTTTCATACTTCGGTCGAAAGGACCATTTTTGAGAGTCTGTTTCTCTACTGTTAAAAAACTAAGAGAGATAAAATAACACTCATTTGAAAGCTTATATAGCCTTCTTTCTTTAATTTTATATCAACTTTCCTGTACGATCTTTAGTTTCATTGTTACGGGCCCAAAAAACAAAACTACCCCAAATTGTGCCAAATTTGGGGAAAAATGGCCACGGTTTGACAAGGCATGACTCAATAACTATCAGTCACAGAGGGTTCAAATTATACTCAAACGGTAGATAATTTAGTGTATTTTATAAAAGCATACCACAAAAATACCTTCTTTTTTGTAAAACTGAAAAAAGTCCCATACTTTCGGGCCCCCCAGGAGTAGCACAGGGTTAAGAAAGTTGCAAACTTGGGTGTAGACTATTCTAAGTGGTCTCTACAATATATAAAAAAATTGCCGAAACATGCGCCGTTTGCAATGTTTATGTCGATATTGACTGGGCTACGATTACATGGTAAGGAATTAAACATACTTTAGTAATATACATATAGGTATATACAAATTCCAATGTAGATAGGACATTTATTAATTCAACAATCATGATTTGTCCTCGAAGGACATAAATATTTCTTTACAAATTAAAACAGGTAATTTCATTATGTAGGTATTATATGTTTGTAATCTGGCTGCGTTTTTAACAATTTGTTATGAGGAAACTAAGTTAAGTTATATATATAGTGTTATAAAACATAACATTTTAAAGCGACTAGAAACCAGGAAAATTGCAATTTTACAATACACACGGTTTCAAACACACAGTTAATATTAAAAATATATTCTGTTCAGGCTCTTAACTATTAATATTGACAAATAAATTAAAATGAGGAAACATTACAATAAAAACTGTATTTCTAAAATCTTACAACAGTTTTTTTAAGTTAAATTATCTATGAACCTCCGGTCACTTTGCAGGATACGCCGTCAGTTTACAGTAACTGTGGACTCAACAGTTTTGTACTTGGGTTTGCTGTGAGTAAACGGCAGATATCTGTATTTGATCATATGCTGAAAAAGAAACATTAACTCATTATTGCAAATATTTCAACTGCTACCTAACTTACTTTAACACAGTACAGTTCATGGTCTTAAAAATAAACAACTATTACACTGGTTACATACTTTAAGTTTTTATTTTTTATAATACTTGCTTGCATGCATACATACATACATACAAATCACGTCTTTATCCGGAGTCCCATGGGGCCATCGGACGGAATGAACATGAGCATTTCCTGGGCGGGTGGGCGCAGTCCCCACTTGGATGGGTGAAAATACTTCGAGCGCCTTCGTGCTTCGGAAGGAACGTTAAGCTGTTGGTCCTGGCTGTCATAATTGATGTGCAGTCGGTAAGCAATATTAGATGTCTTTAGGCAGCTCGAACAATCTGACACCAGTGTTGACCAGTTACACACGAAAAACAAACAAATAAACGCCTTTATCCCTTGCGGAGTAGACAGACCCAAGATTATTAGACCCAAAGGCCACGTTTAGTGTACAAGGGCGTAAAGGTGAAAAGCGGAATCAAAAAAATAATGGGTGGCTAGCCGCATGTTTTATTTTAACATGGTGATTAAATTATTCGGGACGCGACGGTAGAGGTGTATGCAATTCATCCTACCTATTTGCATATTTTAATCATATTGCCATAAACATAGATATAAAAAAAAAAATCGATACTTCTATGGCCATAAAGGTAACTTAGGTTATATGTTTGAGGACTAAACTAGTAATGAATAGTAAAAAGAGCCATATCGGTAAAGTTTGACCAATGAAGATAAAGAGGGAAAGTATTTGTTAGAGATTTCTTGGCCCTTATATTTTTACAAATCCAGCCCCACCTTACTGACCTGGTTCTATGTGCTATTACTTTCGATGGAAGTAATCCTAATACTAACTTCCTAACTAATATTATAAATACGAAAGTGAGTTTGTTTGTTTGTTTGTTTCGCTTTCACGCCCTATTACTGAACCGATGATCATGAATTTTGCATACACATAGGTTAGTGTACTGAGAAGCACATAGTCCTAAATATGGCATTGCATTGATACTGATCACTGCAAGTGATAATAAAAAAAAAATATGATCCAAGTTGCCAACTAAACTAAAATGTTACCATCTGACGTTGGTGGATGATAATTATGAATTAAAATTAGCAAGTCTGTTGTGTTACGTAGTTACTTTGTTGGACTGTACAAATGGTACAACTACTATGCGACGCGATGACGTAGCGCAAAATGTAAAGTCACGTGCTAGATAAGCACGTGAGAAAGTAGCACGAATAAGAATACATGGCGTGGCTACAACATATTAGGCCTCGTATAACTTGCTGAGATATACTTTGCATGGTAAAAGTGTAATATATATACTCTTACGAATTAATACAATACCTATAAATATGAAAGTGTTTTGTCGAGAGACATTGAGCGATAGACGATTGTTAACCATCGCGCATTTTTTTATTGTTACCAATATTTTTATTGTTGAATACTAGCTTTTTCCCGCGATATCGTCCGCATGGATGTCAGTTTTATCAAGTCTATCCGGCTCCCCGGATCCTTCCGCAACATGACAGGTGAGGCGATGAACCGGGAACACACTAAGACAGATACATCAATAGGTTTCGAAGCGCTCGCCTAATAACGATGTTTGTAGGCTTTTGATACCTTGGGTTGCTATTTCCCCATATGTTTTTCACAATAAAATACTGCCTATGTTACTCTGTACTTTCTACTTTTGAAAGAGTTTTTAAAATCGGTCTAGCAGTTTTTTAGTTTATCCATTAGTAACATACATAAACACACAAATGCTCAATGACCTCAACGAAGTTTCCCAACAAGTGGGCCTTAAAATGAACATGGACAAGACGAAAATTATGTCGAATGTCCATGTTGCGCCTTCACCAGTTATTGTTGGAAACTTCACCCTTGAACCTGTAGAGCAGTACATCTACTTGGGTCAATTGATCCAGGTCGGAAGCTCCAGTTTCAAGGACGAGGTCTTTCGTCGAATCCGACTCGGCTGGGCAGCGTTCGGGAAGCTCCGCAGTGTCTACTCGTCCGAAATACCTCAGTGCCTTAAGTCGAAAGTCTTCGACCAATGTGTGTTACCAGTTTACAGTTTTATTTAGTTACAGTGTTATTTCCAATAAGGACGGTTGAGTCGGAGGTTGATATTTTTTTGTCAAAAAGAGTAATATCCAAGGAGTCACTGACCGAAATTTCGAGTTGCGGAAACGTACAGTTTTTTTATAATTAAATAAAATAAATTCGTATTTTAGGTTAGAAGTTCACCGCTTTTGACGTTTCTTGTTCATTTCTGACGTTTTGTTTTGAAAGGCAGGTACATAGTGTTGATTGAGAGCAGAAAAGAAGTTAGGTTCAAGTTATTTTTTTTTATGACCACCCAGAACGAGTGAGGGCAGAAAAGAAGTTAGGTTTAGGTTATTTTTTTTTGTGACCACCCAGAACGACTGAGTCCTGAAAAGAAGTTAGGTTTAGGTTATTTTTTTGGTGACCACCCAGAACGACTAAGTGCAGAAAAGAAGTTAGGTTTAGGTTATTTTTTTTTTTGTGACAACCCAGAACGACTGAGTGCAGAAAAGAAGTTAGTTGCGACTTATTTACGACATTTTATTAACCTATGTATGACGTTCGTTCATTGTCGTGTATAGTACGCCGTGTTTTTGTCATAAGCGACGGCGATTTTCATACAAACTTTAAATCGCTGTAACTTCGTAAATATTGGTTTCCGCAAGTTGGGGATGGCGCAGGAGGGTCCTTCTAGTCCCCCCCCCCCCCCTCCCCCTTACAACCCTTATATCAACCGTCCGTATTGGAAAGTTTTCCCGCAGTTAGTGCAACAAACTGACACGGTCAGTCGGCTCGGCACTCTTGCCGGGAACCTTGAACGTGGTTATAGGTAGTAGGCCTTAAGGGGGAACAGTAGGCACAGTAGCGACGCCAATCATTTTATTCCTAATACTTTACAAATAGAAAGGAATTCAAGAATATAAACAATACAAGCCTTAGTAAATAACCTGAAGTATTTTTTGAATCATGTTTATTACTATCGGAATCAGTGAGAATTATGAGAATCTGATTACCGCCAAAAACGGCCGTTTTTGGCGGTTATCACTTTTTCTCTCAATGACTGATTCTCATAATATCAAAACATGATTCCAAAAATACTTCAAGTTATTTACTAAGGCTTGTATTGTTTATATTCTTGAATTTCTTTCTATTTGTAAAGTATTAGGAATAAAATGATTGGCGTCGCTACTGTGCCTACTGTTCCCCCTTAAGTAGGCCAATATTTTTGTACGTTTGGGCCAATATATTGTCTTTGGTTAAGGGTTATACAAATCGTATAGCCCACCCATACAGGTGCATACTTGCAAGAGGTGATGTGATGCAGGGACGTCATTCTAGGCCCAATGTTTATCAAGCAAGTATGTTCCTCAATGCTTTTTATGTATAAGTGCCCATTTTCAAACAACGTAACGTGTATCCTAGTCTAAGAAAACGGAGCTGAAGGGCAGGAGTATAGCTATTACATTCTTATAGTTGGTACAGATAACTTTGTGTTTTAGGGATTGTGCAATTTTTTTTATGTAAGCATTTCGCGTATTTTATGCGTCATACATGTCTATAAAATTATTAATTTTATAGACAATAGTGTAGTAGTAGCACAGATAGCATAATATCATAAAAGTGGAGGGAAACTGGTACCTATCACTTAGTGATAACGTGAATGCAACCCACAGTAGCACCAAAATTCCTGTCCTACTCCTATAGCATTCAGTGCCTAGAACCTAGAGCAGTCACTCATCTGGTTCTATTAGACAGCGACTATAAACAATGTTGTACACCATAAATAAATTAATGTATAGGGACAAATCACACAGATTGAGCAAGCCCCACTGTAAGTTGTAACTTGTACTAACTAAACAATACTATAGTGTAATTAGTGAAAAAAAAACTTGGCTGGGGATCAAACCCAGGAGCCTGTGATTCAAAGGCACATGGTATTCCTGTGCCACAGAGATTGCCTTATATAACTAGTTTGATCTTACAAATAAAGATTTTCTATATATCACTGCCTTATCTTCTATATCTATATAGTAATCGTCATCATAAAAATTATCAAAATAAATAATCAACAAAAAGATAAGAAAAGCAATTAAAATAAACTTACTTTGATTTGTCTCTTCATAGTGATACAAAATAGAGTTATAAAGTACATAACTAGTATTGGCCAAAATACTGGAATATTAAAGGCGTCAATGAAAGTGCAACATATAGCAACCAGTGTGCTTTTGGTTACTGAGAGCCAAAACTTAAATTCTGGCAGCCTTCTTATAAATGGTCGGAACTCTTCAGTTGACCGGGTTGGCAAGGCAGGTCCGTTATCATCATCACCTGTAAAGCAAACACAATATTGAATACTGTTGTCTCTCTTCATTGGATATATTTCACAAAAGGAGTGATGGAACCTCTTGTTTCAATGCCACCATCAGGTATTTTCTACTGTCATTGTGTAGGGGACACCATAAAGTAGTATTTGATAACCTAACAGACCATAATGAAGTATAAAATTTTGACAAAAATAACTTTCAATGCTATAAAAATATTGATAAAATGTGACAGTGAAAACGCCGAAATAATATTTGAATGGCATGATCGATTGAATCATAATATTGAGCAAATTTCCCAAGAAGACATACTCCTATGTAAGTACATTGAAATACATATAAGGATTCAGCTGGCTGAGTCTCACGAGATTTCACAAATTAAGATTACCTTTAAATTTAATTTCTCTTTTTTTGTTAGGTTGTTTGTGACTGTAAAAAATCTAACAACAGGAATAACAACAGATCCCAATTTGTTTATTAAAGGTCATACTCCTCATGAATTACTAATAAATATTATTAACTCATGAGGAGTGAATTATTGTTTCATGTTAGAGTACTGATAACGATGAACCGGAATTTAAAAGTTAAGTGATAATATGTAAATGTATTTAGTTGTTGATTCAATTTACTTGATAACACACTTTAAAACTTACCATCAAAATCCATTGCTGGATCGATTTTTGGTGTCAGGAATGCAATGAATAAGTTCAGGTGATATATTCCAAGAGCATATGTAACTATGTACCACCCCTGAAAAAAGTAGGATGGTTTTATAATAACAAATACATAAACTAATACCTTTTTTTTGGTAGCTGTTATACTGATTTGCTTGTAAATAAAGGCAGAATTTTCGTAAAATATGAAATAAATACAAGAATTGATTTTTTTTCTTTAGAAATGAATTATAGAGCTGCCAAATAGGAAGGAAAAACTTACTTGTTTAGTAAATATTCGAAGCATAAACAGTAACAGGAGTACTATGCTTCCAGCCCATCTTGCTTTAGCATGTGGAGTCCATTTATCCAATGTCCCTTGGTAAATCTATTGAACAAATTATAAAATGGTTAGCTATTATGGGACTATACATATATTACATATAGAAACATCATTTTACTGTTTTCAAATTGTGTAGTCCAAGGTTGACAGACCTTTATGATCATACCTCATAACACTCTCTGTGACTGGACAGTGTGTGTGACACCCTAACGTGTAAAATGTACACTAAGAACTGCTTGACAACAGCCCTAGGGGTTGCAACCTAGTTTTAGCCAAAAATTATGTCATAGTAGCACTTTGGAAGACACCAAACCAAGTGCGATACACACCTGGATTTGCTTAACTAGTATAAGAGCTATCATTGAGCATGCCTGACCATGTGTTGAGATGTGAAGGATGTGGATGGTTTTTTGATGTCACAAAGTTAAAATTTGTTGATTTTAACATGATCAAAGTTCCGAGTTATTCCCAGTGTTAAATACCGAGATCAAGCGATTTATATCAGTGACAAGTAAGCCAAGTCATGGGCTTATGGATGATCAGTCATGTAAGTATAGATACCTGTGAAATACGCGTCCATGCTTGGGAAATAATGCCTTTTCTTGATGATTCCGAAGTTAAATCATTGCCATCCATCATTTTGCCAGTGTTTATGTAGATGTTCTAATTTATTAAGAGTTGATTAAATGCACATCACTGATCCGAACAAATCACCAAAATTATTATTATTTTCGTTTTGAATTCTGACAGTTACTTAATTAATATCTAACTATGAGAAAACCTTATTTGTAAAAAACCAGAATTCTTTCTAAATTCTAATTGATAAACCGGATAAAAGTGAAAAAATATAATCATTTACACGATTACCGAGAACTTGACAGCTATTTTGACGGCATCCAACCCATCCGAACACGAAGTCGCTGTCACATTGACATCTGTTTATTTGACAGTGTGACACGCATGAAAAACTGACGTCATTTGAAATATTTGTTTTAAATTTGTTTGAAAGAACTTAGCACTTAGCAGCAATAATCTAGTACCTACCAAGAAAGGTAATTTGTGGCATACAGCCCTGTGATGGACGACGAGCAGTTGACTGCGTCGTTTGTATACAGCGCCACCTCTGCCTGGCCGACGACTGGGATATCGTTGGAGAATAGGCCAGTCAAAATAAGGTGCAACCTTGCACCACAGATATCAGATAAAAAATATTAAATAAAATAAAAATAATAAGATTAGCAAAAAAAAATCATGTCTGTGCCTTGTACAAACTACATGATACTAAGAACTACATGATTTTTATGGTAGTATGTAGTACATAATATCTCCATGATTTTTATATATAAAATAAAATAAATAAATAAATATATACGGACAAATCACACAGATTGAGCTAGCCCCAAAGTAAGTTCTTATGAAAGACTTGTGTTATGGGATACTAACTCAACGATAGAATATTTTATAACAAATATACATATATAGATAAACATCCAAGACCCAGGTCAATCTGAAAAAGATCGTTTTCCATCTTGACCTGACCGGGGATCGAACCCGGGACCATCCGTGTCGCAGGCAGGCGTGATGACCGCTGCGCCACGGAGTGTAGAACTGATGAAATAAATACGTAATTAGTCAAAATTAAACAAATCGTGAAAGAGCTTTAAGCAAAAATAGCGATTAAAAATATATGAAGCGCTCACAGATAATCATTGAAATCAATAAGTTCACATTTGAGTGAGAGAAAGTAAAAAATAGTAAAAATAAAAACGCAAGTGAAATAATTGACAACATGTACTTTACCGGAAGTGGTACTTTTAATACATGCAATCAAAAGTGCCTTGTATGTATATACTTCCATATTTTTTATATTTTTTTTAAACCAGTATTTATTTTTTTATGAATTTTTGAAAATAGGTCACAAACCAAAGAATATGTATTCTCATAGAAGGAGCTTCGAAGAAACAAAACGTACACGGTCGTAGACAATAGAGTTTTTACTAGGGATGCGACAGTCATGTCATAGATGCCGATATCGATTTTAGTCTTTTTGTCTATGGTGTAATACAGTCAGCTTATGATATGATGCCTGACAAAAATAATCAATTAATTAATATCTACATGATAATTACGCACGCGGAGTAACATGAAACGTAGAACAGTCAAAATATAAATGGAGAAGAATGACAATGAAAATAGTTGGATATTGCTAAATATTCTGTAGTAAATAGTTAATACTTAGTTATCTCACAGTCATCAACACCATCATCAGTTCTTTTTTAATCTCCACTGCAGGTGCCCGTCCCTCTCTGTACTATGAGAGCCATATATTTTATATTGCCAGAACAGTCAGAGGATTTATCCTACTTTCTCCACACTGGCCAGACGGGTTGGAAAGGTATCTTTGATGCTTAAGCTTTGTTTAGCTTGTATTTTCTAAGACGCCTTCTACTACATCCACGGAAAGACTTGGAGTGCACCTATTCTATTCTGCTGGGAACCACACGGCGGTATTTATTTATCTCACAGTGATATCCTACAATAGCGCACTTATTAACTTGGTTTCATACAAAATTTGAATTTCAAGACGCAATTTTTTTTACTTTTTATCATCATCATCATCAGGTCTTTTTAGTCTCCACTGCAGAAGCACGACTCTCTCTGTACTACCGGAGCCATATATTAGCAAGAGCAGTCAGAGGATTTGGCCTTCACTCTCCACGCTGTACGCTTACCTTTTGTATTTCACCGTAATTACGTGACTCACAAACCTCATGTTGTGAGTTACGTATTCTCGATAAAGTATTACTAACAAATACCAATAAAAAAACCTCTTACGGTCCTTTGACAAAGTGAACTTTTGCAGAAGAAATTGACAGCTACCTGCTTGGATATCGGTAATATCACGCTAGCTAAGAAAAAAAATCGATATAGAAATAATACAACGTATTAATTCAGGTAAAAAAAACTCTATGCGCAAAATTTTATCCAAATCAATCATATAGTTTCAACGAGATTAAGTAACAAACATACAAAACTTTGTTTTTATAATACAATGTGGGATTAAATAATACAACAATAATATTTTAAATATAATTTATTCGAATTCAAACTATTTAATTTCAGGTTTTGAGTTCCAATCGCAATAAGTATAACAACGGTGAAAATATATTTATTGATGGACTTCCAATTCCAATGTCACAGATTTGCTATAATAAAGTTCACTATATAATGTATGTTATCCCGCAGATGTAGTGTATTCTATTTCAGCCCGTGCCGTGCCCGTGCGTATTCAACAATAATTATACTGTCATCTGTCAAATATCTGGAACAAACACTGTGATACTTTTTCCACTCTCAATTGCAACGTCGATCCATTTTTGCCTTGATGTCCGTGGGAAATCTGTAATCAATCAAATCCAGTCGTAAACAACAACGATTTAAAAATGAACACATAAATATAACTACTAAACCAATTATGATGAAACTTAAATTGTTCCTTAAGTTGGACAATACCTAGTTCAAGATTTTTTGCAAACTGATTTATGATTTTTAAGATATGTGCGGAAGAACATACAATCATACAAGTATACATACTCTAATGAAATTATTCACAAACTGGGTAATATTACTTATTACATGCCGAATTGATGACATTCTTTTTTTTTTAAGTCGGTTGAAAAATAAAGCATAACCACAAAATACCGACAGACAAGGAAAAAAAATTGCATACCATAGTACTTTATACAAATTTCACAACACTAGTGTCAAAATTTTAATTTTTATACTTGTACAACAATATTTCAGTTTTATTGCTTTAAAATAGCCAAAAAACATTTGATATAGACACATCCTTAGATTTTACAGTAATATAATAAAAAACAACAATGTCTATCACTGGAAAATCGTGTATAAATACATGAAACGTGACCTACCGGTGAAACCTTGTGTTTTCGGAGTTGATATCTTTACCAGCATAGCGTGATTCCCATTGCACCGTAGTCCAGCCGGCCTATTTATTAACTCGGATGACAGGTGTCGATGCCTATCATTCAAGAATTTACTGTTACAATGCGGTTTTTGTATTTCAAATTAAAAGTTCGAGCAAACAAAACCCGCAATGTAACAGTAAATTCTAGATTGATAGGCATCGACACCTGTCATCCGAGTTAGTAAATACCCCGGGCTGCCCCCCTATTTACTAACTCGGATGACAGGTGTCGATGCCTATCAATCTAGAAATTACAATTACAATGCGGGTTTTGCTTGCTCGAACTTTGTTCTTGAAATACAAAAACCGCATTGTAACAGCAAATTCTAGAGTGATAGGCATCGACACCTGTCATCTGAGTTAGTAAATAGGCCGGCTGGACATTGTCCAATTAATAAAGTTTCTGGTTTATACTTTCACATTGCGAAATTATCTTTAATTCCCCGCGAAAATTTAATTTTATCACTGCACCTCCAACTCAGACGAGTCAACATTTTATACGAACGATTTAAGATGAACATAGTAATTGACAATTACCCTTTCAAAACTGCCTTTTCAAATTAGTCGCATAAAGATATCAAGATATCAAAAGTGACATTTCTCAAGTGTATCATTAGCACTTATTGATAAACCTATATTTGTCTCTTTTTGATATACTCTAAAAAGAAAGAGACGAATACATAGCTGAGAACTAGGCGATCTCTATTCTATTTAATACTCTAAGGGTTGAGACCGCTCGTTTCCGCAGCCGACGAACGCTTTTATGTCAAAGTCACTTCCTGTCATTCGAAGTTCATCTGTCATCATTTTACGTTCCATTTTACGCTACACTTTTTAAACATTTTAAAAATGCTTAATATCCTTAAAAAAGTTTTTTTAAAATTCTGCGTGAAATACGTGACGCGTTCACGCGTGACTCACTAAACGAGTGATTGACGCGAGTGTTTCCAAACGGCCGCATTTTTGAATCCTTAGTTGACGAGTGATTGCAACGAGCGGTTGAGACCGCTCGTTTCCGCAGGCGACGAACGCTTTTATGTCAAAGTCACTTCCTCTGACATTTGAAGTTCCTATGTCATGATTTTACGTTCCGTTTGACGCTACACTTCTTAAACATTTTAAAAATCCATAATAACCTTAAAAAGTTTATAAAAAATTCTGCGTGAAATAAGAAGAAATGAAATATTTTTCGTTGAAGGTTGGCAGTTCTACAGTTCAAGCGATGGTTTCAAAAATATGGCAAAATGGCATTTCCTGACTTGGAAGACGAGTGTGACTTGTAGTCGTGCACGACTTCCGTTTTAGTGAGTCACGCGTTCAAAAATAGCACTCCCGGTCTTTGATTGACCCACAGGAGGTGGCATCCGTGATCGGATCGCCTGGCAACACAGGTTGGGATCTCACTCAGGTAGAATACAGCGTGTAACACAAAAACGACCGTCGACATCTTCGAGCAACACGGAAGGGAGTAGCCATACGCTGCATTCCCCTCTGTCAAGGTACAAGCCAAAATTAGGCATATGCATGTCTATGTGTTAGTTGTGTGTGACTCATCTGTACACAAATTATTTTTTCTTTTTATGTCATTTTTTGTGACAATGTCATAATTACTATCAAGTGACAGTTTAAGTTTTGTATGTAGGTGTGCGGAACTAAACTTGTGTGCACATTTCCCCCCGCAAAAAACGCCAGAAAAATTGTCATAGTAAATTGTCGCTTTGCCCACTCCCTCCGTCCGGTACGGAGGCCGTGTTGCTCGAAGGTCGACATACCTCAGACCTGGGGTACTATTTTTGAACGCGTGCCACTCGTCTTCGAACGATTTCTCCATACAAAAATCGCTCGAAGACGAGTGGCCCGCGTTCAAAAATAGCACTCCTGAGCCTCAGACCGTCAATATGACCAACTTTTCCTAAGAGATCAATGCCGGGAACTCGAAATTTTGTGACTTTCCTAAACTTATTTTTGCATGTCGTGTGTTTCCCGGCAGAGTAGAATAGAACCTCTCCAAGTCTTCCCTTGGATGTCGTAGAAGGCGACTTAGGGAAACAAGCTTAAACAAAGGTATAAACATCCAAGAGCCCTCTCCAACCCGTTTGGCCAGCGTGGAGAGAGTAGGCTGGATCCTCTGATCCACTCTGGATCTGGACTACTCTGGCTAATAAATGGCTCTGGTAGTACAGAGAGGATCGCCATCGTCGTCCGCATGGAGACTAACAAAGACCTACATTTTGCCAGGACGGCTGCTGAACACTTTTGTATGAAAACATCGAAAATTTCTTTGAGTTCCCAGCATTGGTCCCATAGCAAAAGTTGTTCAAATTGATGGTCTGAGTCAACCCTTGAAAGGAATGTCGAGGGTCATGCTCATGATACAC
This sequence comes from Rhodophaea formosa, assembly GCA_963082605.1. Classification (NCBI taxonomy): domain Eukaryota; kingdom Metazoa; phylum Arthropoda; class Insecta; order Lepidoptera; family Pyralidae; genus Rhodophaea; species Rhodophaea formosa. Next base: position 12,468,058 of record OY720209.1, read on the forward strand.
GTCGTATAGTAAGACCATAAATAATCAAAGATAGTAAGTAAGAGCCATCCGGGCTCCGGGTCCGGGCCATCCGGGGTCTGTGTTCACACCAAGGACCAAGAAGACGTTTTCTACATACATATAGATGGTCATTCACGCTCACACATATCAGGGAAATTAATGGAGTTATATGTACTATAATGAGGAAATCCAAATCGGCAGCAATCTCAACTATCCTAACTTCCCAACTAATAAATAACGTTATTGAAAGTTTGAACACTGAAATGTGAAAATTTGTTATCAGTGAATGAACTGTATTCAAAGACATTTCTATCATTCATCACTGCCTGACATAGACACATCACCTAAAAGATGCGCGTCTATAATCAAATAAATAATATTCTAAACGGGAAAGTGAGTTTGTTTATTTGTTACGCTTTCACGCCGTATCTATTGAACCGATCATTATGAAATTTTGCACACATATAGGTGAGGGTACGGAGAAGGTCATAAGCTATATATCACGCGGGCGAAGCCGCGGGTAACAGCTAGCAATACATAAAGATACTTATAAATATCAAAGACTCAGTGAGTGACCCACACCTCCCAGAGGCTTTATACAATCATAACTGATCAATCGGGCGCCGGTCCGGCGCACCGTCCCGTCGCGAAACCGGATACGAGGACATACCCGTTTCTGAACACGGGGATAAACATGTCCTTCGCTTGTTTGTTGTCGTCATCCCTAGTTTGTGAATTTGTCCTATACCGAAAAAATGCCGGAAACACTGACTTAATAGAAATATCAAATGTACTGTTTAGGAAATTTAATGAAATCATTGTTCTAATTACATTTTATACACTGTTTTAATGTACATTGTAAAGTACTTAATTAAGTCTTAATCATTATCTAATAAGACTATGAAATAAATAACATGAAATCAAAACTTAAGTTTTCACGTATTTCCTACCACTATGTACCTACGACTATTATTGCGTGTATTTGTATTTACATTTTTTTAGATGAATATACATTAAAATTATAATTTGTATCTTAAAATATTATTTACTTTGCTTTGAGTACAAAAAAAATTTGGTCCAGCTAATTCCTATACTAGTCTAGAGAAACAAGTATATATTGCTATCAAGAATGTGTCTTAGAAAATTTACACTAATTCACATAGGTCATTAGTTCATTACAAATACAGCAAACGAAAAACAAAAGATTCTAAGAACATTATGTATATGTTAATTATAAGGATAAATGCTTAATTTTGAAAACGTTTAGCTATGTTAGTTAGCTTAAGAGTCGCCTGGAAGCGCATGTCTCCATACAAACGGAAAAAAGGAATTGTGGCAATATTTGATAATTTTGGAGTAAAATTAATCAATTAATCTCATTATAATCTACGTACGTTCCTATACAGCTTGGTTAAAATACCAATGGCTTGAGAATTAAAAGTTTTTTCTTTGTATGGAAATCTTGAGAGGCGTATAATTCTCAAACATTTGATAATTTAACCAAACTGTATAGGAACGTACGTAGATTATAATGAGATTAATTGATTGGATGCTTAATTTTGCCCTAAAATTATCAAATATTGCCACAATTCCCTTTTTCCGTTTGTATGGAGACATACGCTTCCAGGCGACTCTTAACTTCTTCAGCTAAGCGCGTTCCCGATTATATCCTCAGCTTTAGCTGCGCTGCTTTGGAACCCGTTTTTTCTTCTAAATTTTCTATATAACTCATAAAAATCATTGGTGTGGGTAATATAAAAAAAAATTCTCTACTGAAAGTTTTACAGCATATCTTACGATATCTAAACCAGAGACATAATATTAAAAAATACAATAAGGTGTTTATTGCTATGCCACTTCTACATTAATCAAATATTTAAATGGCAAACACTAAATATATATTTATATAGAGTAAGTATTGAAATTATAGCAACTTAGTGGTTTAATAGTTCAATTTAGTATATCCCTATGAACTATTTAAACCGTTATACGATTAAAAGTTCAATTTATTGCAATATTTAATGGGGTATGTATATAATAAGCGACTACCTACAAATTAGGAACAAATTAATATGTACATTGCAACCAACACAATTTAAAACTCTAAATTAATCACTAAAAATATGTAATGTCAATTGGCATAAATTAAATGCAGATACAATTCCTTAAGATCTTTATCTTAGAAATTGATAATTGGCATTGGCCACAACACTCGGTCAAACAACAAGCTCGAATCTAAAACGTTTCTAAATTATTTACCTCCCTTGCATAAAATGGAAGAAACTTTCATAAGAACTATTTTCGGAAAGGCAAATATCTCAAAGATCTACAAGGTCATAACAATGAATTCATAAATAACCAACAGATTAAAGTAACTAATGAATTATTATTTAATAATAACTACTATTATACATATCCACCTTTATTCTTAATCATAAGAATTATGTAATTTATTACATTGATATGTACAGATAAACCTTTATTTCACTGCCGAAAAGTTTTGAATCTGGTTGTTACTATTTGAAGCCACCCATGAACTGAAGACATCTCTGCAAAAGAAATAAATTATTAAATAAGTCTCATTGTACTCAAATAAATTCATTTGACAAACGATAGGTACACTATTACTAAACTAATGGGCCTACCTAATACTACTGATTTAATATAGGAAAGACACCCTGAGATTAATATTAATCACGCTTCCGGTGAACAACTTAATCAATAACAACTAAGATATATTTGAGGAAAATTTGTCACTGGACGAGGATTATAGGGTCTGCATATATTTTGAATGTTTTACCATATGAGTATACTATACGTATCTTACCTGCAGTGGCTAACAACACATTCATTGGAGCAGTATTCATCTTCCCATTCACTGTTGGCTATGGCGGGGTTGGTGCATCCCTGACGTATGCATGATGGTGTACTTCGATTTTCATTTTGCTGTAAAAAAGTGGTAAATAATTATGTTTTGCCATAAATAATATAATTAAATATTCAATCCCACCAGACCATAATTTATAGATGGTTAGCCAGTACTATATTATTGAGTCTAGGTAGATTGGCAAATCTGTGAACAGGATATGCAACCAGGCACAAAAGAGAAACAACATCCACATAAGGGCTAACTGACAATTAAAGCAAATAAAGTACCTAATACTATATTTGATTGCAAGATATTTGCGCACACACATATTTTACTTACATCTGGTGATTGTTGTGGCATTCCAGTACCATTGCTGTTAGGAGAATGCTGATCATTTTTTTGAATTTGATTTTGAGAATGTTGCTGCTGCTGTTGTTGTTGCTGTTGTTGTTGTTGCTGCTGCTGTTGTTGTTGCTGCTGCTGTTGTTGCTGCTGCTGTTGTTGCTGCTGCTGTTGTTGTTGTTGCTGTTGCTGATGTTGTTGATACTGCTGTACTTGATGAGCTTGCATTTGTTGGTGAGACTGTTGCATTTGCTGTAATAAATAGAATAGTTCAGTGTTAATAGTACTTGAAGAAATAATTGCAATTTTTACTGCAAAGCATTATGTAAAAGATATTATTTCTTTAACCAAAATGATGACTGAATCATGTTTATATATATATGTGCGTTTTCATTGAATGTTTATATTTAAATACCTGCTGAGAATGATGATACTGCATCGCATGTACTGATCCCATCGGGGGAGATTGTGACTGGACCTGTCTATATCCAGGTGGGGACATCCCAGAGCTGGCTGTGTAGTTAGATGGTGATTGTGCAGGTTGATAACTTCTAGGTGATTGGCCTATGTTGGTTTGACATGTTTGAGGAGAGGCCGCTGGATTCACTGGGTATCCCTGTGGAGACTGACCTGGAACCCCCTGTCCAACAAAAATAAATTATTGAAATATTTTCAAATTATGATTACACTCAAATCCTGTCATAATAGCAGGAACTGCTGCATGCGTCAAAAATATAACCAAAAGCAAGGACAGATTACCTTAAAGCTCTATTTTCAAACAAGGCATAGTTTTCAAACAAATTGAATAAGGCATACACTTTTTATAATCAGAATGGCTATATTTATTGAATTCTATGACACTCTGTATAATAAATGTGTCATTAACATTTTAAAGCAATAACAAAATAAAAATATGATCAATAACAGTAACTTTATTTTATGACACTGTTTCTGTGTAGTTATTTATGGTCAAGTAAGGGAAAAATGGAATTAAAAGTTATAATATAGAATAACAACTAATCTGGTATTTATATAAAATTAATTTAATACGGATTTTAGGCATTTATTACATTGTTTATACACCTTCAAGCAACATGTTCGTGGTTGCAGGTAGACTAAGTTGACATTTGTCTAGTATTTTATAATAACTGCAAAATCTACCACCTAAAATATTTATTGATAATGTATATAATATTTAAGGCAAACAGATAACAATCGCGAAAACATTACTAACCTGGTATGTTTGAGGAGTGTGTGCTATGCTACCCTGGTAATTCTGAGGCGACTGTTGTGGATTGGGAGGATATGCAGCAGTCGGTTGCTGGTAACCTGCCTGTTGCTGGCCCCCAGGGTAGCTTTGAGGTGAATAACCTTGAGGAGCTTGATTTGCTACATAGCCCTGGGGTGAGTGACCATTGCCGTATGCTTGACCTTGGTAATAATTGCCGTAATTCGGATTGGCACTGTTTGTGTGGTTATACATTGCTTGAGATTCCGGTTCGCCGCCCTGCAAAAAATAAAAATGTGTAGGTAGACGTAGGAAATAAAATTGAACTCAAAATACAACAAATATAAAAAAAACTAATTAAGAATAGTTTTAATTAGTGTTTATACACTTTGTGTAGTGATATAAACATTGATATTACAGGTGAGCTTTTAACGGCTGCGCATCAACGCTTACCCTATCTGGCTGATAAATATTCGGTTTACAATTTAAACGGGCTTAAATATACTTTTTTATATATTTATTTCTGTTGTACTGTAGAAATTAAGCAATATTGTAGTAAAAACTAAAAAGCTCGCAAATCGAAAGCTCCGTATTGCAAAACAAATGCCAAGCTAAATGTCACAGCTTGACTAGACATTGACATTTGCGCGGCATGCGTGCACAGATTATAGAAAAGGTGCGTTCAACCAAAAGAAGATTTCAAACACGAAAATATTCCTTAGAATCATGACATGAGCATGACGCACACAAGGCAACAAGCATTTTAGTGAGTTCATATATTGATTTGTTCATTTCGATTTCTTATTTTAGTTGCTGAACCAACGTTACCGAAGACTGTATGGTAAAAGTTTTATTATTAGTCGCAAACAATCTACTCTCATTATACAACTCATTCATATAACATGTTCATGGCGTCTTTATCCTTTACAGGGTAGACAGAGCTTAAAGCCATTAGACCCGAATGCCACACACTGGGTGTATAGGAGGAAAACTGAACTAAAAATAAGATAGGTTACTAGCCGCATCTACTATTGACTGGATTTTTTTAGATTTTCATGTGTTCCCTCGACCTACTTTTACGGTCTGCGCAGGAAGGAAAACCGCTGGTACATTCTATATTGTTTTCTTTTCTCCCAGACCAACATAGAAACAACTTAATTTTTTTTGCCTATGGTAACTGGGTCCCGCTGCTCGGCAAAGGCCTCCCCCTTACTTTATATCTGCTGCTATCAATTGCCAATCAGCAAGAACTTATCCAGATCATACCGCCCGCCGCGCCGCCATCTTGTTCTGGGTCTACTCCTACTACGGCGGCCAAAAAGGATGTTATTTTGGCCACACCTTTCTAGCTGCATGCGCCAGGCATGTTCCACCCAATACTTATTAAGTCCGACAGTTTTTGAACCCTCATCTGTTATGAGCGTCTTGGAACGCACTTCGATATACCGCAAGCAACTCTATTACAACAATTTTATGACGAGCTCCGTGGCGCAGCGGTCAACACGCCAGGCTGCGACACGGATGGTCCCGGGTTCGATCCCCGGTCAGGTCAAGATGGAAAATGATCTTTTTCAGATTGACCTGGGTCTTGGATGTTTAACTATAATGTATTTGTTATAAAATATTCTATCGTTGAGTCAGTATCCCATAACACAAGTCTCGAACTTAGTTTGGGGCTAGCTCAATCTGTGTGATTTGTCCGTATATATTTATTTATATTGTAAACATGGTACCGCCATTTTAGCCACTCAAAATATAAAAAAAAAATATAATGTTTACGTTTTTGAAAACCTTTGTATGTTTCACTAAATCTATGAAAAGCTTTAATAAATTTCATAAAACGTTTATTCTATTCATATACATAAAGGTAATATATTGTAATATTATACATACTTTAGATACTAAACTGGCTCTGTAGGCTGCTAATGCTTTGAGGTACTCTTTCTTAGCTACTTCGGTCTTCTGTTTATATACCTGCAAAAAACAAAAAATATTTATAAGTTGCACTATGTTCAAAATATTCTTGACACTCAAAATGAAGTGGTACTCACACTTTTGTGTTCTGAGTCCAGCCCATCCCACATTGAAGCTACAATTTTGGAGACTTCCCCAAAACTAGCATTAGGGTTTTGCCCTTTTATCGCCGCCTGCGTATCTCGGAAGAACAACGCATATGCAGACACAGGTCTGTGGACAAAAATAAATATATACACATCATATCTCGTGAATAGGCTAGTGACCTATCCCGTATTTTTCTTAAGTGGTAAAGATTAAGCGTTAAAGGTCATACATAAGTTGTGACATCACAGTTCGTTAAAAAGTGTATCGGATAGTGACGTCACACGGAATTTTAACGGGTCTATCTCTGTCATTTTTTGTTTGATTGACAAAAAAAATACTTATTAATCTAACTAACGGAATAATTATATTTGTTAGCGTGTCATTTGTTAGCTATAATAGAAAATCCTCCTCCTCATCGCGTTTCCCCAGTAGCATTCTCAGTTGTGGTCCGTCGGAGCCGGAGATCTATAATTATGACAGCATTCACGCTATAATATGATTAGCCAAAGTTTTTAAGTCAGCCACTTTACTTGAATGTCGCCAACCTTTATTGGGTAGCTCTAGAACTGCATACTAATACCTGTTAAAATTTAGTAAAAGTATTTGCTCGAGCTGGGAATCGAACCCAGTTTCTCGTATTGTAGCGAGTCAGCCACTGCGCCACGGTGGCCGTTATGGGGTAAGAATATGCACTTCAAGAAGAACATTGCATGACATGTTATGTTAAACACAAAACGTTTTGAACATGTTATTTTTATACACAAGTGTTTAGCTATACTAATACATATTATATTATTATAAAACACTAGCTGTTACCCGCGGTTTCGCCCGCGTGATATATAGTCTATGTCCTTCTCAGTACCCTAACCTATGTGTATGCAAAATTTCATGATGATCGGTTTAGTAGATTGGGCGTGAAAGCGTAACAAACAAACAAACTCACTTTCGCATTTATTATATTAGTTAGGAAGTTAGGATTAGGATAGTGATAGTGTGTGTTCACGGCAGAGTAGAATAGGACCACTCCAAGTCATTCCGTGGATGTCGTAAAAGGCGACTAAGGAAACACAAGCTAACCAAAGCTTATTAACATCAAAGAGACCTCTCCAACCCATCTGACCAGCGTGGAGAGTGTATGCCAAATCTTCTATCTGCCCTGGCTAATTAATATATGGTTCTGGTAGTACTGATTAATATATGGTTCTGGTAATCTGGCCAGCGTGGAGAGTGTAGGCCAAATCCTGACTACTCAGGCTAGTATATGGCTCTATGGTAGTACAGAGAGGGTCGTGCTCCTGCAGTGGAGACTGGAAAGACCTGATGATGATGATGATTATTATTGAACATCTGGCAAAAAGAATGGCTCATTTGGAGGTAGAGGGAAGTAGAGGACGCGAAAGGCCAAGAAAGATGTTGAATGAATGTGTCAGATCGGATATGAGGGAATGTGGGGTGAATATAAATATGGTAAACGACAGAAAATTATGGAGAGAGTCGACATACAGAGCCGACCCCAAATAGGGATAAGGCGAGGAAAAAGAAGATTATATTATTATAAAGAGTAAAGATTTGCTTGTTTAATTGCATTGGAATAGGCCCCGAAACTACTGGATCTATTCTCAAAATTCTTTCACCTATAGAAAGCTATTTTATTAGCGGGTGACATAGGCTATAATTAACGCGGACAAAGTCGCCGGAAAATTGCTAGTGTTTGGATAAATAGAAGGTACAGCTGTTTTAACTCAAAAGAAGAAGAATGTATAATGGTATGGTGCTCTTTACTCTATTGAATTATGAGAAATGTACTAGGTAGGTATCTTTCTTTAGTTATTATCAGCTTACTTTTGTGGTTCATTAGGATCTCTCTTTTTCTTTTTTTTCTGAACTTTTGGTTTCTTCTGCATCTGCCCACGATTCATGCCGTTGTCCATAGGTTCAGGTGATGACCGTTTGACGGCTATATTGCCCACGCCCATCTGTGTAACAAAAATATTTTCACTTATTAGTGAAAGCTTCGAAAGAATTTATAATAGAGAGAAGGTTTCAAAGCACCCAATAAAAATATTTTGGGTGCTTTGAAATCTATCCTCTATTAAAATTAAGTATAATAAGCCAATATGTTAAAAAATCTTTCTTGAGGGCATCATCATGCATATTTTTTTATTTACCCTAATAATTAATATACTATTGTTTTTGCACAAACATATTTTTTTTTGAACAAGGTTTTGTTATCAACTAGCAGCACTCCCCGGCTGCGCCCGGGAATATATTATACTTATAAACCTTTCTCATGAATCACTTTATCTATTACTAAAAAACTGCATTCAAAATTCGTTTAGTATTTTATACTATGGTAGGATAAGGATATTTTGTTCCCATCATTTCTATAATGTCTTTTGACAACATTTAATACAGTAAGCCACTAAATATAGTTCATTGGCAAATGGAAATCTATGAATGAAATATGCATATTGATAAAATTTGCCTATACCTGATGAAGCGTAGTTTGTTGCTGCCGGCTCGCTGAGCAATAATGGATAGGCAGAAGGCTTTCCGCATCACCAGGCAACTACCAACAAACAACCAATTCATTAGATTTTTACTTACTTCTAGTGATCTGACTAATAGTTTACTAACAGAAATTTAAATGAAATGCCAATGAACTGTATTTAAAGTGACTTAATATTAACTAACAAAAAAAATATGTTATGCAAAGAATAAACACATAGACACATTTAAATAACAAAATTGCAAAAGAAAATTAATAATAAAGATAGATGAATAAAAAAGGTACCAGTGTGTTTGCACATGTCAATAGAGGAAGTTATTTTGCTTTAAAAAACTTATTTACATATATATTATAAAGTTAGACAGAAGAAGAGTCAAAGAAATTAACAGCATAATAAAAATCATATAAAGTTATAAGAAAGATAGTTCTTTTTTAACTTTCCTTTTGATGCTATAAGAGTTGTCAGAAAAAATACAGGATGGTGCTGGTTATCTGACTTTGAACCTATGAGATACATTGAAATCTCGGGATCAGAATCCTTAACTGAATACAGAAATGTACGAAAAAAAAAAAAAAAAATTTTTGACCTCCCATACAAACTCAAACGATCAGGGTTCAAAATCACGACTCATAGGTTCAAAATCAGCACATATTTAAGCTTCGTAGTATGCAAAAATGAAAGCATTATTAAAATTATAAACGCCAGAATGAAGGAAGCATACAAGCAAATTAAGCCATTTTGAACATTTAGCCTTTGTCTTATAATTTCAAATGTAAACCAAATATCTTTAATATACCTGAGAGTGAAGTGAAGGCACACTGTCGTCAGAGTCATCGCTTGTAGTGCCTGGTGGGGAAGCTCGCTGGGGGGAGCCATACACTGGCCCTGAGGGTTGGGTGGGGGTGCTGGGTGTGGGCGGGCCACTCATCACCTGAGAGGGCTGCATCATCAGGAGCCTCTGCTGCCCACCAGGTTGCTGCTGGATGATGTAATTTCCGGCTGGGGCACCAGCACCACTGCAATAATAAAATTTAGTAAATGCTATATTCTACTATATATAAAAAAAAAATGTTTACATTGTTTTTGCTCTCAAAATATAATGGATATTTACTATCTCTCCCTCTTTTTCATCATAACAAATTATGTATTACATTTAAGATGGGATTTTTTCAAACTAAGATCCTTTTTTCATTATAGACTAGACAGAGCCCTACACAAAATAATATCACAAATTCATAATAAAATACTTATAATATGTTTATATAAGATGGAGAGTGTATGCCAAATCCTCTGACTGCTCTGGCTAATATATGGCTCTAGTAGTACAGAGAGGGTCTTGCTCCTGCAGTGGAGACTAAAAAAGACCTGATGATGATGATGTTTATATATTGCTTGCTTACCTATGTGAAGTGACAGGTGTGTGCGGTTCTTGCAAGTATAAAGGTTGTTGATAAGACGGGGCACCACCAGGGGGAGCTAGGCCGTCTTGTGCTGGGTTCATCATTCCAACCTGCCAACAATTGGAAGGTTTTGTTATTATCAATTGGTATAAGTATGTCACTTTAATTAAAAATATTAGACTCAAAAATATATTGAATTTTATAAGATTGTCAAGAAAAGAAAAGCTGTAAGTAGGATAGACAGTGTACCTCATTTTTGGGTTGCTATGGAGCTTCAACTCCCGACTTCGGGTAGTTAACCAAAATGTAATACAAAATAATAATAATCTTTATTTTAGACTTCAAGTTGGTCTATGTCGAAATAAATAACTGACAAGAGAAATTAGGTACCTAACTATTATTACAATTCTATTAAAATAAATCAATATACAGGCGAGAATCGAGTTCGTTAGCATACGCAAAAAAAATTACATGTAAAAACATTTCTTGCGTCAACATTAAATCACTGGTTGTGTATCGGTCTAAAGTCATTTTTTTTTCGTAAATTTCACCGACCGATTGATTTAATACTGTTTAAATGAATTAATTTTTTGGGTTTTTGGAAATTCAGTCCTGTTTTAATTTTTGGTTTTATCTAAAGTAATAGCCTCTTTCAAAGCGTTTGAGGTACTTAATGAGTTCTTCTTAAATTTAAAAAAATTTAATTTACTCAAAAGTAGTCTTAAATTACTTTCAATCATGGGTATAGTCTATATTTAAAAGGATGCCAATGAATTAAAAAACACCTGTATATTTTTCTCAATCACAATTGAGAAAAATAGGATCCATACAAGTTTCTCCACATCATTCCCACACAGAAATAACAAAAATTTAATAAACTAATATTTTACTCAAAAGATATTTAATGCTTTGTTACAATCAGTCTACCTGTAATTCCCTGTTGCACCAAATAATTCACATATTTATCTAAAAATCGAAACAACCTGTATCTTAGGCATCTGGAGATTTTTGATGCCTAGAGAGTAAAACCTTGATGTCATACTATATTTTCTACATGATGAGAAAAGACTTAAATTATTGACAACATAAAAATAACTACTGGATGGATTAATGACTTTTTGCAAACTAAATGATGCAAAAAAGATAAAATAGAAAACAATATAATCATTAAAACTATACCATTATGTAAATTAATTATCACATATATATGTTATCTACATTGTTACCTAATTATATAATGAAAACACATTGACTTTTCAATGATTCCATGTGGTAATGGCAAGAATAGTAACTAAGCTCCTTATAATCTTTGATTATAGAACTGGATTTCCATTTATAATTTTCAATTAGGTATTATATTTTGTACAATTTCTACCATCATTACCTCTGGCTAAATCCTGGTTTGGTACATCATAAAATTATGAAACATGAATTTGCTAAGCAACAAGTAGGCAAAGAGAATATATAATCACTACATCTAGTTTTTGACACTTTACAAAAGTGATGATAATCACAATACTCAGTTTACTATTTATTCAGACAATCTATCTAATAAACAAATGTTAAACGAAAAATAAGGACATTATAATAAAGGAAACAAAAAATAATATTTTGGATAAACAAACATCCACAAACTTTAGTTATAACCTAAAATGACTAATGTTGCCAGTACCCAATACCCAATTACCAATTTTATTTTTATGGCCAGTTCCTAGGCAAACCCAGGCGCGTGGCTGCGTAGCGTAGTGTAAAGTTGAATGTCTGTAGTGTAGCCAGCAGGGCCGTCTTAAACATATTGGTGGTCGGGCACATTAGATAATGGGAATATGACCTGCCTTGAGAGAGCTAGATTCAAAAATATATAGAATGACGTATACATTCAAATCAACAAAATTAAGTATTTTGTTCATTTTATACCTATTTTGTTTCTTTTTATAATTTGAATTCATCAATTAAATTGGTTACAATCTAGCGAGCGTAGAAAGTAGGTACGGAAAATGAATACTTATGCATATACCTTATACTTAAATAATCAATTATTACCGTTTGATTTTTAAGAATGTTTTTCGGTAATACATATCGGTTACCTACTGTTTTGTGTTCTGTGGGTTGTTGTGAGTGATGATTTGATGATATAGCAGTAACTGGGGGTCCGTATCGATTGCGGGGCCCTGGGCATGTGACCAGAGTGCCAGTGGGTGAGAGGTGCCTGGTAGCCAGTACTTACTTGCGCTCGACTCCATCCACCCATCAAACGAATTTCAAACCGATGATATTAGTCTAATCGAGATTGATTTCGTGGTAGTATTTTCTTAAGCGTTTACCACCAAGTAAGGAGTAAACTTTGTATATTACTAATCCGTTACAAAAACCTAATTCCGTTAATTTTAAGGATTAACTTTCATCGTTAACACGGTGAAAATTGTGTTTCTATATACTAATGTCGTTGCTAGATGCTTAAATTAATTAGAATAATTATGTATGATTTATATAATTTCTTTTTTACAATAAATACCACATATATATGACTAGTTTTCGGACGCGATTTCAGGGTACAGTACACGGGAACAGTACTTTTCTCCGGTATGAAGGCTAGTCTATGTCCTTCTCCGTACTCCAGACATCGTGTAGGTATGCAAAATTTCATGATGATCGATTTAGTACCTAGATTACCAACCTTTTTATTATTATTAAAAAAAAAATGATAGGGCGTGAAATAAACAATCAAACTCACTTTGACATTTTTAATATTAGTTGAGAATATTTTCTTTTTGGCTTTTGCTTTTATAAATACTTACAATACGTGACAATACAATACATTTTACATTTTAAACGTTCATCTTCGTCGCATAATTACTAGAAATCGGGTAATAATGCTTGTTCTGGCAATACATATATAAATGTCAATCAATGTCAAAAAAACATGCATGTTGCCATGTTGCCGAGTTGCCCATAGTGCCCATAGAGCTATTTTTTTTATTATCTTACAGCTCTGGATTCGAGTTTTTTGAGCCTTTGTTGGCGAGTTATTCTTGTTTATATTTGTTAAACTTGTAAATTATTAATTTCGTTGATTCGACGGAGCACCTGACGCCGAGTACAGTCGGTATTTTTTGGACATTGTGATGGACTGGTGATTTCCCCTACACAAAAAGGATGGTCCACTGCGGGCTACGATTGGGTGTAAATTTTCCGGGAGTCGATGTGGTTTGTCACGCCAACGATACACTCGTGCGTGTCCGCCCGTGGCATTGGCAACAGCCAGTGGCGTAGCTAGGGGGGCAAGGGCCCTGGTGCATAGGGAGAGAATCGGGCCCCCCTCCCCTCTTTCCGCGTAGTTTGAACTTATATCGGCCTTCAAAATTATTGATAGGGAATGAGAATAGGAAACAGTGGGTTGAATCATCCCTAGTAGGCTAAATCCACACGTCGTCTCTATAGTTTCCGTAGGAAAGTTCTTCTAAGCGTTGTCTTTGGGTTGTGTTGTCTGTGAGTATAGATTACATGAAGTTCAACATAAAAGAACCATAAAACAGCTTGCTTGGTAATGATGCGGTAAAATCAATATTAAATCGTAAGAAGATATTATAGTTTCTATAGTAGCTCGTTTGTCAATTTGAACTTGAGTTTAGAAAAACGTTGGTTATTTTTTATTGCCGATCAGGTTGAGAGCTATCATAGATTATACGGTTAGCGTTTTGTTGCAACCTGTATCATACATATCTTGTCATCGGAATTTTTTTTTGCGTAAATGAGTTTTACCAGAATTTGGTGCCAGATGGATGGATGTGCGGAATAGAAATCATAGCATTAGTGGTGATACTTGATGAAATAAGGCTGGTAGTAGGGAATTACGAATTACAACAGTCAGCGGCAAACCTAGCATCAACTACTGTAGTTTGTCCCAGACCCCAGAAAGTTGAAAACATCGCCACTAATATCATAAATAAGAACTGATGCAAGGCAAGAGCGAATCAATAACTTCATTAAAAAGCTGATGGGCGGAATTGGTGAATTGATCTCACGACCGTCAAGCACGTGAGCTGATCCGATGTGCTACGGGCATACTCATCCAAACTACCATATAACTGAAATAACGATAACAAACAAACAAACAGCACATGCTTATCGAGGACGCTTGGCGCATGTGTCGGAAATGTTAAATAAGGAGTTTTATCATTGGTGATGTTGATTTGAATTTAAAAAAAATAGAAATAAAAAAAAAATCTTGTGAGCAGGCTCGCTCACAATTTTTTTTTTAATTTTTAAATTTTTTTTTCAAAGCTGAGGCTAGAGGGCCCCCTGAGCCCTGGGGCCCTGGTGCACTGCACCACCTGGCCCTATGATAGCTACGCCACTGGCAACAGCGGACTTTGCGTAAGTGGTTCGTCGAATCTGCCTGCTGGGCCTGGAGGTAGCGCCTCGCAAGTCTGAGGCGCTATGTTTTCACGGCCATCGGAGGGCGCCACCGCCCGGGCTAAAGCCTTATTCTGTGTGGAGTGCAGATTGTGGTCAAGCTGACTATGCGAAACCCGGGTCTCGTCCTTGACAGTATAAATGGAATTTTGGCGCACACTTTCCGCATAGGTATGCCCCGTCACATGATGGCGGGAGGTGCGCTGACGCAGCTTCTGCCAAATCTGGAGGGATCAGAAGGGTCTTGAAGGCGTATCTATGTGGGGGTTGAGCGATCCATGCCTCCCTACGGTGCCCCTGTATGGGCGGAAACCCTGAACCTCACTACTACCACCTTGTTGCGAAAACCGCAAAGGGTGATGGTGATCCGAATTGAACGAGCGACTCGCTCGTGTCGTAGTCTAATGTCAGTTTTTCAAGCGAGCGATGACCTGAATGCGAAAGCGACTGGCATGGACTTGGAATAACGGAAGGTGGGTTAGGTTATGGCTACTCATAGTCCACTAAACGAGCGAGCGACAACCTACTTAGTTGCGAAAGGTTTTTTTATTTTTTATTCGGAATTGCAAATTATAATAACGAATATTATAATTAATTAACCCAGCTGAGTAAGGTATAAACCAAAACATTTTTCACTGTTGCTGCTGAAATATTGTTACAGACCTAGGTATGTAGGTAGTTATGTTAGGTGACGTAAGCAATAATGCGTAGGTACCTATAAGGGCGATGGAATATATAGTGGAGAAATTCGCGACGTACATAAGATATGAAGCGTTAGTCGTACAAAGACTAAAGACTGCTGTTTAAAACCTGCCTGCGTGGACTGTTTCCTATAGCTTATTGCTTAATTTTAATAAGTTCGTCCGCGTTTGTTTTATCATTACTAGAATCTAACACGCTTAGATGACAAATGATACATCAATCATTCGTTAAAGCAGCGCTCTCTCCCTCTACGTAAATTTTTATTTGGCTTATGGATCCTTCATACATTTTTATTTTGAAATATAAAATATTAACATAATATATTTAATACATATTTTGCTTTCATTTTAAATGAAAGCCGAACAATAATTTCCCTGATTCACATCTCAGCAGAAAAACACTTAATTAGAGTAGGATCTATAGAAAATAATTTTCTCCCGGATAGGTAGGTACGCAAGGAGTACCTATTTGTATAAGCGTGAAAGCTTTTATTTTGGTTAGGCATTAATTACGCAGTTCTCGCGTTAAAAGCTTAAAAACCCTTAAAAAAAGCACAGCTTTACAAGCCAGTAAATTAAAGCCAATGTCACTCGTGATGTAAGGATTCGATCATCATACGATATAGGTACTATTTGACATGTATTCAGTCATTTATAGGTTTTGGTGTCCATATTAAAAGCATCTCACGTACAACTCTGATACAAAACATTACACTCCATGTTGGGCAGAGAACGAAGTCAACTCTAAAGATTGATGAATTTGACTGACCTGCGGTGCTGAATGGTGCAATTGCGTGTATGGGTTGTGGGTATTCTGGACTCCAACTGCCGTCGCATGCTGGCCATGCATTAGTGGAATGTCAAACTCTTCGTCGCCAAAAGATGGTGTATGAAATGTCTGAAAAAAAGCAGTATTTTAGGAGTTTTCTTTAGGAAAATTATCACTGTATGATGTACGGTACGTACTATATACTACGGCTTCCAAAAGAAGCTGCTACTGACGTTTTTCATTACGTGGTAACTAGGGGATAATTTTAATAACAACGCGTCAATTATTATTTTTAACTACTGCTTCAATAAAAAAACAACTAACAAAAGTGTTTTTTTTTACCTCAGCCGTAGTGTAAACAACGCCTAGCCTATTAAAAAATCTCAAAAAAGCTATAAGACAAGTACTAGCTTTCACCCGCAACTTCGTCATCGTATTACCCTCGCTCCGGCTAAAATAACATGCTTACCTCTTAACTATCTTCAATAGAAGCATATAACACCCACCTAAAATTCTCTGCATAAATAATAATAATAAATATATACGGACAAATCACACAGATTGAGCTAGTCCCAAAGTAAGTTCTTATGTAAGACTTGTGATATGGGATACTTACTCAACGATACTATATTTTATAACAAATACATATATAGATAGACATCCAAGACCCAGGTCAATCTGAAAAAGATAATTTTTTTCATCTTGACCTGACCGGGTATCGAACCCGGGACCATACGTGTCACAGATCGGCGTGTTGACCGCTGCGCCACGGAGCTCGTCAACCCAAAGGTTGACTGTTAGATAATGCTGTTAGCATTAAGTCTACCTATTGTGCCTTTACATTTTATTTGTACAATAAAGAGTAAATAAATAAAATGATCGCAAAATTTATGATTACAAGATTTATTTATAATCGCATGATTTATGATCACTGGGTATATTCGCACACAAAAAAAATGTGAATCTCTGTCTGACTCCTCTGCGCGGTGTATAGAAGTTTTATTATTTTTAGGGTTCCGTAGTAAACAAGGAACCCTTATAGTTTCGCCATGTCTGTCTGTCCGTCCGCGGTTTTACTCAGAGACTATAAGTACTAGAAAGCTGTAATTTGGTATGATATGTATATTAATCATGGAAAAAATTGGTAGAAGAAAATCTATAAAAAAAAATTTTTTTAGCGTAGCTCCCATACAAGTAAAGTGGGAGACTATTTTTTTTTCTCTATTTACCCATTGTGTGGGGTATCGTTAAATAGGTCTTTAAAAAATATTGTGAGGTTGATAACACCATTTTTCGATTTAGGGATCCGTTTCCGAAATATTTGGTTTTAAAGTGCAAATATTTGTAAGAGGAACCCCCCCTCTATCTGCTAAACGGTTACATATGGATACGTGAAAAAAATTACAGCAGTAAGTAGTATATATAAAGTTGATAGGAAAACTATCAGAGCTAAGTACTAAGTACAAACTAAAAAGTTATAGGTAAACAACTTATAAAATGTACTCGAAAGTGTAAAATTTCATACAATTTTCATTGTTAGATGTTTTTGGTCTTTAAACTGTGAGGTGCGAGTGTGAAATGTTGACATTCGCAACAACGAAACCCTACACTGCGCGTGGCCCGACACGCACTTGGCCGGTTTTTCAAATTCATTTCTACCTTATATGTTGCCCCGGCTTAAAAGCTATATTACAAAAAAAGTTTCATTCAAATCCGTCCAATATTTCCGGAGATCGTGATCATACATACAGACAGACAGACAGACAAGAAATTCAAAAAATTTTTTTTTGCTTTCTATTATTCTTTTTAAGTGTCCCTCTATCCATTTCAGTCAAAAATACTAAATGTACAGACAAAATATTTTTACTGTTTTATTATATGTATATATAGATAATATGCAGTGATAGTGATCATCTCTGTGGTCCAGTGATTAAGGCGTTTGCTTTGTTGACCCGGGGGTCGTGCGTTCGATTCCCACGGGAAGCATACTTTGTTAAGTTGTTTCTAGTTTGGTAAGGACATTGTAGGCATGAATCACCTGATTGTCTGATAAGAAAGATGATTCCGTGCTTCGGAAGGCACGTCAAGCCGGTGGTCCCGGCTGCCACCTGATACTAGTTAAAGGAACCTCGTCAAAGGCCGAGAGGCGGTTCCGAAGAACTCTGACACCAGGGTGTGCATTGTCGACTAACCGTGTCACCTACACGAAATGATGATGAGTGATAGTGATATTGGATATTTTTATTTACTCAGTTCTATTCCTCTGTTGACAGCATAATAAACTTAGTCAAACTAAATTTGCGTAATGGATGATATTTGCCTACATATTTTACAAGAAAGAGTACCTACATATGTATGTAGTATGAGAGAATAGCAAATAAAAAGTTTGTAAGTAGGTACGAGTAATACACCATACAATGTCGACGGTAATAAAAAGCTCTCACTATAATTGAACCATTGTTATTAGTTCTATCAATCTCTTCATGGTTGGAAAATATTGTTTTATTAGGGTTCCGTACCCACAGGGTAATAACGAGACCCTATTCTGACAAATAAGTCTGAAATAAATGATTTTTTTTAATTTTTTTTTATTTTATTATTCTTGATTAGTCTTCGATGTCTGTCTGTCTGTCTGTCTATTCTGTCTGTCTAAATCTTGATAGCTAGACTGTTGAAATTTTCACAGATGATGTATTCCTGGCGTCGCTATATTAACAAATACTAATAACAGAATAAAATAAATATTTGAGGGGGGCTCCCATAGTACCTACAGTCGTGATTTTTTAAAGATTATCTATGTGTTTCAATATTTTAGATTAAAATACTTTGTTGTGACACAAAATATTATTAGATTTGCTATGAGAAAGTAGATAAACACTTAGTAATGTAGGTATCTAATTCAATTAAACTGTACAGCAAATTTGATTTATTTAGTGTGCAATTACCATAGTATTTATGGCGTGACTTTTGAATATTTTGTTACGTGTCACTACTAATTATCTTACTGCCTACCAAAAAAACTTCCTGGGTACAAATAAATTACTTATATACCTAATCTAGCAACTCAAAACCAGATGATCTATTTTACCAATTTCAAAAACAAAAATATTCACTGTCTAACAACAATACTGACTTGCAAACTAAGGCTGGTTTCAGAGTGGCGCGTTTGACCAGCGCCGACGACACGCGCGCGCTTGCAATTACACTAGAATAGTAGCAGCGTTTCAAAGTCACGCAGTTCACACGCGCCGTTCGTGAGACGCGCGCTGTCAGCGCTGGCGAAGCACGCGCGTTCCGAGCTCGTCTACTGACAGTTAGCGTTGCAGAGTAAAGCCGGTCAAACGTGCGCTGTTGAAACGCGCTGGCAACCGGCGCGTGCCGCCAGCGTCACTCTGAAACCAGCCTAATTTATCCATTCTTACAACGGATTTTCTATGATGGGTTACTAAAAGTGCATTACAATAATGTATCTTTCTATTATCAAATTGCATCCCACGTATTATCTTCTAGTCATGTTACTATATCACTTAATATCCCCTTTTATTTGTTTTTAATCATCTGTCTCATAATCTCATCAGAAACACGTTGAAAAAAAAAAAAACTTTATTGTTTTAATATATGGAACAGTGCAAATTTTATCCAAATCAGTTAAGAAGTTTTTCAGGTAGAGTTATGAAGATCGTTTTTTAAGGTTCCGTATCCAAAGAGTGAAAACAGGACTCTGTTCACGAGACTTCACTGTCCGTCTGTCACCAGGCTGTATCCCATGAACCGTGATAGCAAGACGTGACGTGACAACCTAAATTTTTACAGATGATCTATTTCGTGATTTCTGAGGACGCTAATACAGCAAATACTAAAAACAAAATAAACTTAATACTTAATTAAGGGGAGCTCCCATACAAAAGTCGTGATTTTTTTAAGGATAGGTTTTTTTGCTATACTTTGTTGTAACTCAAAGTAGGGTTAGGGTTTCGTAGCCATCTGGCAAAAAACAGAACCCTTAAAGACTTGTCATGTCTGTCTGTCTGTCCGAATGTCACAGCTTTACTTACAGATAATAGATAATCACTTAGTAAAACAGATATTTTAATTAGTTAAACAGTACAGCAAATTTGATTTATGTAGTGTGCATATTTAGTGTGACATTAAGTATTTTAAAGCCAACTTTTGAATATTTTGCTTGAAAAGAGTGATTAATAGTTTTAAAATTTAATTTATTTCGTGTGCATAATTAGTGTGCAAGTCAGTATTTTTGGTGCGACTTACGAATATTTTGTTTAAAAAAGGTAATTATTATAATTTGGATTAAATACTACCCTTTTACCAGTATTAAAAACAAAAATACTCATTGTCTAACAAAAATACTGACTTGCAAACTAATTTATCTATTCTTACTACGGATTTTCTGAAATTGGTTACTAAAGGTGTTATAATAATGTACCTTTCTATTATCAAATTACATCCCACAAATCTTCTAGTCATGTAATTATATCACTTATTACCACTTTATTTCTTTTTAATCATCTGTCTCATTAGAAATTGGAAGAAACGCAAAAAAAAATTACTAAGTACTACCTAATATTTTGTTCCAAAAAGTATATAGGTAGTTATAGGATTTAATTTATTTCGTGTGCATAGGTAATTAGTGTGCAAGTCAGTATATTTGGTGCGACCTTTGAATATTTTGTTTGAAAAAAGGATACCACTCTATAGTTACCTATAGGATTAAAAACTACCCAAATATTAATACCCCTTGTTTCAGGGGTAACCAAATGGCGGACCGCGGTCCAGATCCGGATCGCAAACCTATTTTGTGTGGACCTTGTGTTGAGTACGCAATTTGTACTTCTTTTTAGATACATTTTCAACGTTCGGACGGAAAGTCTTAGACAGAAAATGAAATTTTTCTTTTAACTATTGTACAAAACTTGACGTGCTTCATTTATAACGTTTTAGATTATTTAATAAAATTATGTGCCAGACCATCTGTTTTATTTAAAAAGAGCAGTTTTTTATTTTAATTGTTAAGCCCGGTCGGGCGTTGGATGGATATATCCCTTTTGAAATGAGACAGTCCTTTTATTTTTAAAAAGAACCTCTAATGAATATAATTGGTGACCCCTGTGCTGCTATGACATTTGAATATGACGTCTACTTTCAGCGTACACCATAAAAAAATGGAAAGGGAATTATAGGTATATTGGTAGCATACAACACAATCTTAACTGTAATTAGGTAGTGACTCGTATCTATCTATACATTTTTAATATGAAATTTTTATAGAAACATAATCAACTGTGTCAAATGCGACAATGAAATAAATAAAATACCAAAAGTGCCAGGATTCTGAAAGCTCTACCTTCTTCTTTTTGAGGTTCCTCGTTTGTACGATATGACACTTCTAAAGTGGTAAAATGGAATGCATTTTACCACTTTAGAAGTGTCATCTGTCTTTTTGCATCTTTTAATATAAAAGAGTAAAAAAATAAGAAATATATATTCTGTTTTATTTGAAGATTTTTAACGAGATATAGTCTGCAGTTTTTGAGATATAGCACATTTTCATAAACCACAAATATAACTTTGTCATTCATACAAACTATTAAAAACAAAGTGATTTCAGCAGGCGAAAAATCGTGATGATCGTGGTATTTTGAGTTAATGATTGCTACTAAGCACTTGGCTACTTTTTTAAAAATTAGTACAACCACCTTTGACTCGATATGAGATCGAGGAATATGCGCGATTACCTGTCCACCTAAGATTAAAGTTTAGGAGTACATTATATATTTTCTAATTGGTATGAGACAGCCTGATAATTTGGACGTTGTATTTTTTCTGTGTTGATAATGGTGACAGACGGTAGTTGGGAACGAAATACAACCTTGCTTTCCGAAAAAAGGCAATCTCTTCAAGTTCCATTTGTTAACCACAAAATTTTGTAAGCAGGGTCGGTTACTGCTGACCAGGATTTTATGTTAATTCAAGTTATTAAAGTGGCGGAAGTTGGCATAAAAGACCTAAGCGTATTTGAGGTACGATGACGCTAATCATTGTGAGTTCATGTAATGAGACAAGACTCACAAGGTGTACAGCTCATTAGTTTTTTTTTGACAGGACTGTTTAGCTAGCTTCCAGTGAGCTTTTCCTACTTTACCGGACTTTTGAGGGGCCCCCAGGAGGGACGGACTTCGACTTCGACGGGCGTTGCCTGTGTGTGCAAAGCTTGGAGAAACAGCAAGCTCTCATATGCCCGCGATTTGCATGCATAGCCTGAAGGGCCGATCTGTATAACAAAGGCAAAGCCTATGGAGAGCAGCAACTCTCATGTTTTGCTGTATGGCCGAAAGCTACATTGCCAGAAGGGCTTATCTTGGGTGCAACTCTGCACCGCCAGGTGGCTAAAAGTAATCGGAATCTATCTCTCTAACACGGAACAGAGTGCGTAGAGTAGGATAACTCTACGAACCCTATTCCGGTGGCGAGTGCGATGAGGTTGGAATGTACAGCTCACAGAGTCACTAGTATGAGAAATGAGGCACAACATACCTGATCATTCATAGCGTACACGCTGTGTTTCGTGTCGCGCGGGGCAGACAACGGGGTCTCGATATTTTCTGGTCGCTGCAACAAAAGAATAAGAAATACTTAGAGTTACGAAACTTTTAAGTACTTACCGATCGATGATCAATGAGATCTGTAAATACTTGACATCAAAATATGTCACATTTTTTCCATGTCTGTGAATAATGAAAGAATGAATCTAAATTATAAGTACATAACAGTACAACATCTAAGGTACCCCATCAGAGTTTTCAATCATATCACAGATTTGATTAAACAAAAAGATGGATGGAGCCAGCTCGCTCAACAAATTCCGATCGAGTTATTATCAAAAACAAGAATCTCTAATGGAAGAATACTTTTGAGCGTTTAACTTGCGATTGAATTTACAACGGAGTCTCGCGAGATTTCCAGCGCTGCAGCGAAGCGCAACAATTTCAGCGATCAAAACTTATAGCCGCGCAGCACAGCCTCGTTAACTTGCCGACATGATAGTTACGGTCAATTTTATTACTTTTTACACAATATTAAATTCCCTGCGGTCTTTGAGTAAATTGTTGATTTCATCTTACTTGGTTACAAGTCAATTACTCTCCCTACAGATTGAAGTGAATTATCATGATCAAGAAGTTAATTTAAGGAATTATATAATTATAATGTGCTCTTCCCCATAACAATTTGTCATTATGTCGTGCGCAAATTGCAGTGTTATTTTAATGTGATGACTTAATAAAATTAATAAGTACTTAAATAAACTATAGGCAACAAGGGGAAAAATAAAATTGCCCACGGTCCACACAGGTTGCTGGTATTACATCTTAATATTGCTACTCGTTATATACAATTATACAACCTTTAATTTAACCTATCACTAAGCAAAGTATAGGTATCAGAAAAGCGTGCCCACTGGGACAGACCATAAAAAAAATAATATTGTAGCTAGCTATACATTTAGCACATTTCGTGGATGTCGTAGAAGGAAACTTAGGAAACACACGCTAAACAAAGCTTATAAACATCAAAGAGACCTCTCCAACCCGTCTGGGCAGCGTGGAGAGTGTAGGCTTGGTGTAGGTCAAAATCCTCTGGCTGCTCTGGCTCATATATGGCTCTGGCGGTACAGAGAGGGTCGTGCTCCTGCAGTAGAGCCTAAAAAAGACTTGATGATGATGAAATACTTACTCTATTTTCAAATAAGTAAGTAATTATTGATTCCGGATAGTAATGCACGATTGTGCCAAACTAAGGCTTAGGGCACACGACGTCCAATGAATATAGATTTGGCATTTGGAATGTTTAAATTTTATCAGAATGATCTCTATCTGGGGTTACTCGAGTTCATTCTTCATATGTATATTCTAACTTAACAAGTATCACAATACAGAAGTTTTACCTTAAATTGACTGTTATTAACTACGTATGATAGTTCAGCTAGTAAAATGATAGTTATAGGGGGCACCATAGCTTTTTTACCGGCTAGAATTTTGATTGCATGTTTGTTACCTTATTTCCCTTAAGTTTGAGACCGATTTGAAACAAAAACGTTTTCCCGTTTTTTATCATATAGAAATTTCATCAAAATGGGTTCAGTTGTTTGGTAAAAGTTTAGGATGATTATCGACGAAAACAATTAGGTATTACAATTTGAAAACATGAAGTAATTTAAATTTGTTTCATATTTGTACATACCTATGGCACTCAGGGATAACGTTCGATGAACGTACCTATTTAAGGTTATATAATTTTTGAATACGGTCCAATAATTCCTTAGATTCAACCAACCAAACAAACTCTGCAGCTTTATAATATTAGAACAGCTGTTGATAAAATCCTGTCCGATCCTTAAAGGGGCGAGTCGGCCCGTCAATATAAGCAACTTTTCATACAAAATTTTAATACAAATTTCCCGGCCGACTGAAAAATTTTACACGAGAGTGCCATTTTTTCATATTTCCACTTTAAGTCCCATTGGAAAAGTTGTACATATTGACGGGTTTTAAGGATCGGAGAGGGTTTTATTAACATATTAAATGACAAAATCCAACAAAATGGACATTTATTACATTTTCATAATTTTAATTTTACGCCTGATTGCTACTTTATGCACAAAATTCATGCAAATGTTGAAATCTTGGTGGCTTTGCACGTGAAATACCTATTGCTTGATAAAAATGGGAATGGAATTTGAAGAGAAAGTTGAACGCGTTATCTATCGCACTAATCGATTTTTATTAATAAATGTAACGCGGCTAAGTATTAATCTTTATTTACATACGCACTGCTGTAGTATCTATAAATAACGTAGATACTTACGTATTTAATTATTATGAGACCCGCGGCTTCGCCCGCGTGATACGAGTATATAGACAATGTCCTTCTCAGTACCCTAACCTATCTATATGCAAAATTTCATGATGATTGGTTCAGTAGATAGGGCGTGAAAGTGTAACAAACAAACAAAGTAGCTTTCCCATTAATAATATCAGTTAGGATAGTTAGGATAAAGCTCTAATTAATTTTGATTTTACAAGAAATTGTTACCACAGTAATGTAAAACATTAATTCTTATATTTTGTTGTAGGCTACAAATTTTCAATTCCGTATTTCTTAACGTTGCAATATAATATGACTAAAAGTTGCACGTTCGACTGCAATTTATCCCTGTCTCTCAGCATTTAGTTTGCTCTATGCCACTTGGTAGGTATTTTTTTGATGCAAGAGGTCTGCATTGGAAAGTGTCGTCAAAACAAAAGGTTTTGACGACACCTTCCAATGCAGATATGGTAACACCATATACGAAAAATCCTTAGCCATAAATATTATTTGATAAGGAAACTTACAATCTATATGAAACCTCTTGCATCAAAAAAATACCTACCAAGTGGCATAGAGCAAACCAAATGCTGAGAGACAAGGATGGTATTTATTTAAATACCACCCAATTCACTTCGCCTATGCACGGTTACACTTCTGTGAATCATACATCGTAAAATAATTCAATAGTATTGTCTTTTTTATTTGCCGTGGAATATAAGTGTACTAAAGATAGGTACCTATTCGTACTTATCTAATATCAGGCGTACTTAAAAGAAGAATTGCCAAAGCACTCTCTGATAAACTGGGTTCCGAATTCGAATTTGACGTCGATTGCTATCATGCTAATAAAACATTCTTTTCCTATTCTAATAGGAGAACCGTTTTAATCGTCGTTCCAAAATCCGATTGATCAACATTGTAATATTACCTTGAGTCACAAGTCGCTCTCATTCCTCGCGGACCGGTTTCCGAAGCACGCCGGCTGTGCTCCCACTGGGCCTTTACTTTATACGTATACACACACTATCAACAAGTAAGTGAAAGGACACCCCGATAATTGCTTTCTGTGCTATTGGATTTTGTAACATAACTCTGTACCTATTTATAAAATATTAATATTAATATTCAGTAATTATAACCTGCAGCCCGCGGGCGTTTCCTTTTAATTGATTCCTGTTGCCTTAGTACGACTTATTACTTATTCGTAGCTTGTTCCTAAATGCGATGGAAGAGGAGTTCTTTATATTTTTTTTTCGATAAGAATTTTGAAGGTTTTATTCATTATTTAAGTACCTTTGTTTAATTTTGAGATTAAGACAACGTTACGTTAGCATTATAATGAAACGATGAACCTATCTAATAAGTTTTTAGAGCGTGGAAAGTAGAAAGTTATTAAAAAGTAGGCAACTTGCTTAGAATTCAATTATTTTTATTTCACTACATTGTTAAGAATCTAATATCATATCGATTGATTTATTATTAAGTTGATTCACCAATATATAGAATTATCAGATAAATGTTCAAATGCCTGCATCCTTATTACCGAGATTTCGTGTTGAATATGAAGATCTAAATATACAAAGTAATATTTCGAGAAAGCATGGCACTATTTGTAATGCTGCTGCGTAGCTCTATGAGGACATAATTGTCGGTCGGTGACCTCTTTTTGTTCCTCCCACTAAAATAGCGTTAAATCAATTGATGTTATTACAATTGGAACGCATCTCTGATCGTAACTTGCTTACATTTCGTAGGGGAGACACACTTTAGGCAAATAAAATAAGAAAGCAGGTGGATTCTTTTTTTTGTTCGCCTTAAAACCGGTACAGGCAGAGCTTTGTTTAAAAAGTTGTTTCGTATTTATAGACTTGTAACTGGTATTTTGAAGATATAGGTAGATAAGTAGTATATTTTTATCGTATAGTGATGGTGTTTTTGAGTGATTTTACTAAGTAATATTATAAATGTGATAGTTTGTTTTGATGTGCGTTACTACCGTGCTCAAAAAATAAACACTCGACTCATTTTAATGAAACTTAAAATGATGTAAAGAAATAATTCATGTGTAGAGATAAATTACACAATATTAAACTAGCTCTACAGTAACTTATAAGTAGTTCATATACTATCATATTAGCCTAGACAGCGAAAAAAGTAAGGATACACTATTTGTCTCATGTTATTATGGATTTTCTTGGTATTTGTATAACTAATAGTAAACAAGTATAATTAATATTGGTACGTAGGGATTTTTTCTAAAAATATTAAAGACTAGCTTTTGTCCGTGGCTCCAATCGCGTGATTGTAAGTCACTCGGGAAAAATACCCTTTGCCGGTCTATCTATGACCTTTCCCGGGCCTCAAACTATCTCCATACAAAAATCAATTGAATCGGTTCAGTGGTTGCGGCGTGAAGAGGTAACAGATAGAGATAGTTAACGAGTTATGTTGGCATTATAACATTATAGTATAGTATGGATTTTGATTTGGAGCGGCAAAGACATATCGTGACCTAATAACGTACATTATGTAAGTAGAATTAGTGTACTTTTATATATACTATTTATTAGGTACCATAAAGCTGTTAAAAGGTTTCCTTGCTTGGCTTGGGATTTTAGAGCAGGGACACTATCCTTACACGACATAAATCAAAAAAATAATCTAAAGGACGATTTCTTCCTAAGTCATATGATCGAGGGTGTGTTCTTGAAGAATGCTGTATAGGTATTTTATTAATTGATATACTATAATTAACATACGACAATAACTATGTAATTGGTAGTGTTAAGTAGTTCGGCCTAACAATAGACCATTGTATCTCCTTATCGAAACCGTACAAGATTGTTAATGGTCAAAAGGACTCATATCTCCTCAATAGCATATTTATGGAAGGTTAAAAGCAGATGGCCGGTCAAAAAAGCTTTGCGAAAATATTTAATATAATATTATAAATCGAAATACATAGCCGTTTCTATTAACATACCACATAATGTACCGAAACTGCTCAAAAATCCAAAGAGCCATGGCAGATTTTTAGTTCGGGGCACCAAAAGTGTCTTAAAAACTCATTGCAGCCAAAAAACTTTAACATTTTTTATACGCTATTCGATATTTAAGTCGTATTTATAATTATCCTGATATATTATCATTCCATCGAGCTCTTTTAGTTTTTGGTAATAAAGTATTGTTTGGTGCAAAGGTACTAAATACCTAATAATGACACAACCTATAAAACTTCTAAGCATCATGCATATGATTTTTTCACCTTTAGAATTGGCATTATATGTTATATAAAGAAATATATTATAAATATGTTATATAATATATTATAAACAAGGTATATTTAATTAAAAGACGCTAACTTTGGTTGTTAACTAAAATGATATATGGAAAGCTGCCATAGCTATTTCTTCTATTTATGTCCCAGTTCCGTGCTTGGGTCACACATATTTATGCGTATATCAAATTATTTTTCTTAAATAATTCAATTTAAATCGAGGACAGTAGTTTTTCAGGACGTCATTTTCGAGCGGGCCCGTTGATGTCTTTTTATCGAATTGATTTTAATAGTAAAAATCTACAAATACATTCTTATTCGAATCTCTTTAAAAATGTTTTATTAAATACATATTATAACATACGCTATTATTTGGCTCTGGTAGTACAGAGAAGGTCATGCTCCTGCAGTGGAGACTAAAAAAGACCGATCTACTACTAAATACATATATGTAAGTTTACCTTATAATCTTTCGTTAATTAAATCTGTGAAGAATTGTTAATTGAAAGTTTAGTTGGAAGTAGTTATGAATTCAGTTAGCAGCAAGAAAACATAGCTCAGTGAATTCTTTACAACTACTAGACGGACTGATCAAACTTTAATTTAACTTAGTTAACGGAAAATTTAATCTGTAATATTAAATAATTTTAGACTGATTTGTTGAGAACAGGATAGCAAAATACGGTTATACTAAGTAAGTAAAACTTCGATTAAGCAAGAAACTTATATATATATATATATATCATTCCTATTTTATCTCGAATTTTAAATACTTGTAAGAATACGAACGTTATATCGGCATACTAATACGATATACGAAGTTTATGGCATAAACTTCGTGTGTCGTATTAGTATGCCTAGATTGCCTAGTGGAGGACCCCGATGGCCTAGAGGGCGTGAGCATAATTAGCGCTTTCACATGTTAAGCAATCCTGGGCGCAGTCCCCACTTGGATGGGTGGCATAAAATATCTCGAGCTCCTCCGTGCTTCGGAAGGCACGTTAAGCCGTTGGTCCCGGCTTTCATCATTGATGGCACTCGTTAAGCTATGTCAGATGCCTTTAGGCAGCTTGAAAAATTTGACACCAGTATTGGCCACTTACACAAACGAAAAACATGCCTCGATTTTAAATTTTTAGCAAGGGCGGGAATGCAGCCAGTGTTCTTAGCATCACTCCACGCACGCACGCACGACGTTTAAATTTTTTATTATTAAATACTTATAATATAAGCTTCGTTTTCATTTACAAGCTGGGCTAAGAGGAAAAAGAAAAACACCATCTCCCTTTTCCGCACAAATCGTAAAAGCCAGTAATTGGCGGGTGAATATCTCGTCAATCTTGTCAATGGACGATGATACACGTCGCTATTCTACGTACGAGTATGTGGTTTTAGGCGTTATAGTCTCTGTCAGCCGGTATGGTGTAAAAACGTTAAAATAACATACATATACCCAACCCGAAACTAACCCTAATTATATATAAAACTAGCTGTTACCCGCGGCTTCGCCCGCGTGATATATAGCCTATGTCCTTCTCGGTACCCTAACCTATGTGTATGCAAAATTTCATTATGATCGGTTCAGTAGATACGGCGTGAAAGCGTAACAAACAAACAAACTCACTTTCGCATTTATAATATTAGTTGGGATTGGGATTTTAGTTTTAGCATATTAAGGCTTACGTAGATTAACGGCATCTAGTGACGAGTGGAAAACAACTCTGCAGCACTGTCGTCTAACTATGACGCTTACCATGTAGCAGGCCATAATTTGGTCCAATATTTGTGTATGAGGTAGGTAGTACGATAGTATTATATTGTCTTTGCCGTAGGTTATGCAGATCCAAGATCGAAATAATCAAGGATTATGGTAAAACATTTTTTATTCTTTCCACGGCTTTTGATTGACGGATTCCAAGGGTGCTGATCTGAGGGTGCCCAGCATCAGTACGCAGATTTTTTGGCGCCTCAGTGATCTTAGTTAATCTTTGTCTGTCTTTTAATTAGCCTGCCGCCCCTTCCCTAGGTTATATGAATCTGGCCCCTAAGTCTGACTCTCCTAGTCACATAGGCGCCAAGAGCGACCTGTCCACTCGCTCTACCTTAGGACCGGCCTTGTGTGAAAACTTTCTAAGTTTGTAGAAAACGGAAGCTAGAATTTTACTTGGATATCTTTGATGTCTATATATAGGTAAATTTCTTACAGGGGCTCAGCCACTAGCATTACTCATATTTTAAAAATATTTCCCACAATTTCGATTTCTTCATAGTTAAAACTACAAAATGGATAAAAAACAACCTCGTTACAATATTCAATTTCGATTTACATGGGTGCTGTAAACGGAATACGTTTGAGGCACTCTACGATTACGTTCTTTTATTGTCTTCGATTGGACCCTGTATTGAGTGAAGGGTCAAGGGTCTGATTCATTGGGAAGAAGTACCTCGCCACAATTTGTTTCGTGCATGATTGTTACAATAACGCTGTCTTTGTCTGGCACACCCAACATCGTATGGTCTCTACGACTCTTTATTTTGTATTCATTTCATTCCAATTACGTTTTAACATGTTTGATTATGGTTTAAAGAAGATTTGATATCGATAGTTAAAACGCCGATAGACGACTATTCACGTCATACTAAAATATTACCGAAAATTATTTTGACCGATTTCAAAAAAGGAGGATACCGTAAATTACTAAACTTCCTCTCAATTACTCGCTGTTTGACTGGCAGCGATTCCACCTTGAGGTAACTTCGCCATTGTTAATTTACTCATTTGTTCAAAAAGGAACAAAAATTTTTTTAATGAATGATAAAAATATAAACATAAAATGGTTCAGATATGTAGTTCAGACGTTTAGTAGTTTGAGGTTTTTTAGGTATTAGAAAGGTTATATTTATAACTTCACATTGGTCTAGTTGAACTCTTAGTCTATAGAGTATAGATGTATCATATGAAGTATACTTAAAACCTGAACTTGTAACATGTTAGAAAAAATTTGTAATTGTAATATTAAAATAACTAGTTAGAGAGGTAAATAGATTAGTTACCCAATGTCTATTTTCCACTTACGATTGTCTACATATCGTAAGAAAATAGAAGTAGTTGTAGATGTACACAGTAACCAGGTAGAGCCAAGTTAAAGAAATAAAGTTTATCATATCTAGGTAATGATAAACTTTAGAGAACGCATGTAATGTAGATGATAATTAACAACGTCGTATCTTATCTTTATATCAATATATACGTCCCATTTTACTGATAGCGGCATTTTATCATTACTTGTATGAACAATTTTTTAAACGTATGTTTGTTTTGAACTTCTTAAGTTAAAGTTTAATAGTCAATAACTTAGTTTGAAATAGTTTACGTAATTTTAATTAAAAGTGGTTGACTATGATCCTAAAATGTAAGAATTTAAACTACGACACTATCTCAATTTCTGATTTTCTTTCTCTAATGGCATTTCCTTTTCTTTCTCTAATTTCTAATTATAATGTATTATCTAAATATAAATATCTACAAATTTAAAAAGGAGGGGAACTAAAATAAAATAAACATAGGTAGGTACTAAATTTTGCAACTAAATACAAAAAGAGCAAACAGCAAACAATAATTTTTCCCTTTAACAAACGAAATAATACCGTTGTAAATAAAATGTGATCAAAGTAAAATCAAGATAGTTGAAAACTTATGATCTATAAAGGTACGTATAGTAAATTAATAGTAAGGTAATAGAGTGGAAAACTTATCGTATTCAGCCTGAAAAACTTCTTATCCAAGTTAATTTCCTATAGGTACAGAAATTATTTGTAGATGAGAAAAACTTAAGTAACATATTTTAAAGCTAAGCACACAAAAAGTTTTACAAATCATAGAGAGTTTGTAAATAAGCAATTAACATAAATAGCTTCTGTTTCCGTAAATAACATAAGTAAACAAAATAGTTATTCATAATAGAAAGTGCTTTACCTACCATTTAATGTTCAGTCTGCTACCATATATTTCATCCAACCATACGCAGCAGTTTAATAAATTCCGTTCATTAATTTAATGCTTTCCGGTTCTATGTAAGATCTAATTAATCTATCGAGGAAGAAAAAAAGTACAATTACAACTTTAATTGAGAGAGCACTGAAGTCATTTCACAGTACAGTGACGTAACTAGGGTACACGTCCGTGGGGCACAGTCTGGCACAAGTATTTCTGTTAATGTTTGTCGCACTTGGAGAATTTGTGGTTCGTTCGGAAATGTTAAGTTGTGGACCGATGTGGCACGCTAGACGCACGTGCGGACCGCGCGGGAAGACTGCGTGGCGTGGCGCGCGCCTCGGTGGGGCGCAGCCCCGCGCCAGTTCAGCCGGCCGCCACCCGACGCCGATGGCGCTGCCGTAGCCTCCACTCTTCCTTATACCAGCTGGACTATAGTACTCACATATGAGTTGAGTGTCTGTCTACCACCTACAATCCAATAGATGTCTACTCTACTATGTACATATTGCACTATGATACCACATCCGTTGTTACGCAGACATGTCTAGTTGCAGTGGAGAACACTTCACATTAATTTGAAATACAGTTTTCATTTAAATCTCATATCAATTTCAGGAAGGAAAGTAAAAAATAGTCTAGTTTTGTATTCTTGGAACAAAAAAATAATATTTTTTTAAATGTTTGTTTAAGTATAGTTATTTCCTGTGTTTGTGGAAGTGATGAATAAATTTTTCTAAGACAAATTTTTATTTTAGGTGTCAGATAGAGTTTCTAATAAAAGCGGTGTCGATGTGATGTCACAAAAGGCTGGGTTTGTATCTGGAAAGTTAATAAAGGCAAGATAAAAAAAATCACGCAGTCTGTAGCAGTTTTATTTTTAGTGGAGTCATTATTTGACTCCACTGAAAATAAATAAATTTAAAAATACACCTCTTAAGTAACTAAAAATCTGTTTTCTAACAGCATGGGCCGAAAATACTTAACATTCTATTAAAAGCGAGAATTTACTAAGAATAAGCTCAAAACATGGTTACGGCATTATTAATGTATAAAAATATATAAATAACCAAAAATTTATATAAACATAAGAATTTGTTTGACATAATATATATAGCTGGAGACATTTTTGTTTCTAAAAAGTTGTCTGTTTTAAATTAACCTATAAGCTACCAATGTCCCACAATATAAATTATAAAATAAACTCAGGACTTACAAATTAGTAAGGAAAAATAATGACAGATTTCGCAACATCTACTTTTTCTTATCAGGTCTATATTGAAGCACACATCATTATATTTTAAGGCCTGGGCTCTTAAACATATTCATTGAAGAGTCTAAAGCCTTTCCAGATTCAAACTTTCTTTGCCACTTTGATTTCACAACTGAAAATTGTTGACGTTAATTTAATGTTTTCTAATATATTCATGATTGTAACGCATTTAAAATAAAATTACTTTTAAGGCCGCACACTAGGCACAGCAGCGACGCCAATCATTTAATTCCGAATATTTTACAAATAGAAAGAAATTCAAGAATGTAAATCATATAAGCCTCAGTAAATAACCTGAAGTATTTTTGGAATCATGTTTAATATTATCAGAATCAGTGAGAATTATGAGAATCAGAGAATCAGAGAAATAGTGATTACCGCCAAAAACGGCCGTTTTTGGCGGTAATCACTATTTCTCTTAATGACTGATTCTAATAATATTAAAACATGATTCCAAAAATACTTTAGTTTATTTACTAAGGCTTATATGATTTACATTCTTGAATTTCTTTCTAATTGTAAAGTATTAGGAATTAAATGATTGGCGTCGCTACTGTGCCTAGTGTGCCCCCTTAACTATGTGCTTTTATCGCGTTTATTACATTATTTATACACCTAACGTTTCGAACACTTTACAGTGATCATGTTCGCAGGTAGAGTAGGTTGACATTTGTCTTTATGTACCTAATACGAATTATGCACAACTATGTTCCACCTACAATATTTATATATAGCGTTCCGGATGTACTATTGGCTCACGGTGTCCGAAAGTCTTACAGACTGCTGCTGAGCTTGAGGTTAAATTAAATTAAATTGATGACTGGATCCCAAGCTGGTGGTAACTGTCAATCAGCCTCACTATTGAAATTAGTATGTATTTAGGGTATCGTACAAAAAAAGGAATATATCCAATCCCATATATAGGATAACTTGTGCGTCTGTCTGTCCATCCGTCTGTCACAGAAAATTTGCACCGAATCTACTAGACCAAATCACGTGAAATTTGGTAGGATTGTGTTATGATATGCAAAGGGAAAAATTTTAAAATAAATTGCACATCTTATTATGTCATATTAAATGGACGTTCTCATAATGTGGGTTTCAAATATATTGTTGTTATTACTTTCAAATCAAAAGTTTTGATTTTATTCATCTAAGAAGACTACCATTTCCCCCCTTGATGTCCAAACTACTGAGTTTAAATTTTGAAATAAAAAAATATATATATTTTATCGCTTGCATGTTATATGAAAACCTATATGAAGTCTATCACTTGAAAATAAAGTGGTAAACTCAATATAATACGTTCACTATTCATTGGCAGTACCTATTATAAATATACTTCAATTAAATAAAAACATTTAAGTTTGGCATTGAACGGAACCCTCTCCATGCGAGTTGAACTCTCACTTTGTCGTATTATTTTAATTTGCATAGAATAAATTCAATAGAATTTCAATAAATCACGAAGCATTCTTGGATTGTATTTGTTTTCTTTTTTAAGGACTTGAGGATAATCAAAACGCATATAATGGTAGAGTTTGTCTTGGGCATCTTCACAGACTGCAGACTTGGTAAAGCGTCTATTCTTCATGTCAGCGATATGTTCTTTAATACTGGTAATACCGATACTTCTCTTTCTTTGCTCAATGTTTGAAAAACTACAGTCAAATTTAATAACTCCAGTATTGTATTGTAATGGGATATTAGATATTATAGGTCTTGAAATTTGATTTATTTTCGCGGCTTGTAGTAAGTCTTGATTGAAGTTCGCTTTAGTATATTACCAATTTTTTCTTCCATATCCTTACCTTAAGGTAAGTTGGCAGGAAAACGGTCTACTGTGACAGACTTTAAACGGCGTCTGTATTGTGTTATTGGGAGTTTGAGGTTATTGCTTCTTAAGTTGGTTTTGACATGGCTCTTTCTTCAGATGGTGGGTGTAACAGATGCAGTGTGCTGTCTTTATCAAAGACTTACCAAGGGAAGTCATGTCAGTTGGCTACTTTTGGCTAAGTTTAATGCCGCTGCCAAAGTGGAGTGCGAAAAAAGCGGCAACAAAGTGCACAGCGCATTTTATCCTAAACGACGTCAACTCTCAATCTCACATTTTTAGAGATAAATAAATCTTCAAAAATATCTTTTGTATATAAATTTATTAAGTTTTTTGACAGTCACATCACGATGCCTGACGAAAAACTAAGGTTACGATAACAGGGTACAAGTTGTTCATAGGGTACATGCATTACACAACTAACAAATCGGATAGATATAGCTTAAAACGACTACCATCAATAATTATCACCAGGACCAACGGCTTAAGATGCCTTCTGAAGCACGGAGCTACTGTATTAAAAGCTTTAAAAAATATTCTCGACATCCCACAAAATAAGTACGCAAAAGCTGGCCCTCATTATGCTTGCATTAAACTGTTTACAAGGAGATGTGATAAAATTTTAATTTAGGAAATTTAAAAAAGTAAATATTTCAGTGACAAACATTTCAAAGGTAAATTGTAAAACCCCATGCACTTGTACTTATAAAATATGCCAGAGTTGTGAGTTACTTGACAGCCATTTCTATAAATGAAAAAGTTTTTAATTAGAAAGCTCCAAGGTTGTATTCCCCCTGCCTTTGATAGCTATAAAGCACTGCTGTATGAATCTGCACTCTATCGTTAGATATTAAAGTTTATTTTAATTTTTAGTGAAACCTTACAAAATCAACCAACTCTCGACCACGGAAATGGATACGGAATGGATTAAATTAGTTGTTAGTATTGTATGACCGCAACGACGATATGTATATAGGCACTGCACGTATGTACATTCACGCTTTTGTCGACCTAATCATTCGGATTCGGGATCGTCAGAGCGCTAGACCACAGGACCATGAACCAATTTTTAGGTCTGTTACGATGTTTTATAGTATGTTGCTTTACGGTTTACTAGAGATTGGTTAGGTTAAATAGTAGTGCATCTTAAAATATTAATTAGAATTCTTCTTATTATCTTGTCAATGCATGTTTATTTATGAATGTTAATGGCCAAACCTGATTTCTGGACAGGTTCGTATCACTTCATCAGCTTAATTAAAGATCACCAATTATCTAATAATGATACAATGATTTGTTTCGATGTGCAGTCATATTTACCAATCTCTTTTTCGACCACCAGCTTTTTCATCTTGACCTGACCAGGGATCGAACCCAGGACCATCTGTGTCACATGCCGGCGTGTTGACCGCTGCGCCACAGATATCATAGTCATAGATCTTCACAGACTACCTTTCGTCATAGTCATAGGTTACCTGTCATCCCGGACTTTTCCCGAGGGATCGACACTCACGTGAGCAGAGCCGCGGGCGGAAGCTAGTAATAATTGTCAACTTTATCTACCTACTTTGTATAAATCATGTAATAAAAGCGATAAAACTGTATTAAAAGTTATTTTATAAAAAATATAATAACTGAGTAAAGGAAAATATATAAGATGAACACGTTTTTTGTATCGGACCCCATTCAATTATATATTTTACTAGCTGTTACCCGCGGCTTCGCCCGCGTGATATATAGCCTATGTCCTTTTCAGTACCCTAACCTATATGTATGCAAAATTTCATGATGATCGGTTCAGTAAATACGGCGTGAAAGCGTATCAAACAAACTCGCTTTCTCATTTATAATATTAGTTAGGATTAAGATTTTGTTTTAAATACTTTTTCAACACACTTGCTCATAAAGTGGCTCTATGGTCACTGCAATTAGGCACAGAATGACACCCATAATCAAACTGTGACTTTTTCATTGCTATAACTCACTAGTGAGTTATAGATTTTTTTTTTATTTTATTGGTTGAGTTGCTTTGTTCTTAAAAAAGTTTTTATGAAAAAAAGATCGTGTTCAATAGAACAAATAAATTAATGTTCCTATTGCTTGCTCATTTCAAGCAACTTCTTATTTAAATAGATAATTTTAACTCGTACGTGTTTGATAAATAAAACTTTCACTCAAATATAACTTTTGTTTTCTCTGTAATAAAAGAAAACTTTAAATTCCCCATTTTGTACGTGGCAGAATAGGAGCAAATCCTTTGCGCGGAAAATAAAAAAAAAATCTCATCCCTTTAGTCTGTGGCCGATCGCAATGCGCGCGCATAGGAAAACTGTTTAATTTTTCCCGCCATAGCGAAACATTTTTCACAACTCGTTTTCACTATTGAAATTATAGTTATTTATTGATTAAAATGTCTACAAGTACTAGTTACGAAGAAAATTATTTATGTTGTACACCGCCCGATATAAGATGTGAAGCCCTTAACGTTATGGAAAGTTTACTACCTGAAAACTCCAACGAAAAATATCTATTAGCGTACCAAAATTTCATAAAATGGCAAAACAGCAAGAATACGCAGTCTTTTTCAGAAAATGTGTTCATGGCGTACTTTAAAGAATTATCTTCTAAGTACAAACCTAGCTCTTTGTGGTGTTTATACTCAATGTTAAAAAGTACAGTCCGAACAAAGAATGGAGTGGACTTAAAAACATACTCTAATTTGTCAGCTTATCTAAAGAGACTACGAGTATCCGATGGATTTAGAAGCAAGAAATCAAAGGTTTTATCGTATGACGATATAGAAAAATTTATAAAAGATGCTCCAGATAACCAATATCTGGCTACTAAGGTTAGTTAAATTAATTTTAAATATCTACGCGTCTTCAGCCTGTGTTGTATGTTGAACTTAATAATTATTGTTTCTTTTTTTTTCAGGTTGCTTTAATATTTGGTGTAACTGGTGCCTGTAGGATACAAGAATTAACAAATATATCCGTAAAAAACATAGAAAACCATGGACAGATGCTTTTAGTGAAGATACCTATCACGAAAAATAAAATGCCAAGGTCATTCACCATACACGGTCCATTCTATGAAATTGTTAAGAAGTATGAAAGTTTGCGGTCACCAAAAGCAAAAACTGACCGTTTCTTTCTAAATTACCAGAATGGTAAATGTACCTGTCAGCCTATAGGTATAAACAAATTTGGTTCTATGCCTAAAGAAATCGCAAAGTTTTTAGGTTTAGCAGATGCTGAGAGCTACACTGGACATAGTTTCAGAAGAACTTCAGCTACATTGCTGGCTAATTCAGGAGCTGATATAATGACTTTGAAGCGTCGTGGTGGGTGGCGATCTAGCAATGTAGCAGAATCATACGTAGAAGATTCCATACAAAACAAGAAGGAAATTTGTGCAAAAATCACAAAAAGAATTAAACTTGATTCTGAGGCGCTTCCTACTGACGAAACACCAAGTACATCCAATGATTGGATTTCACCTACCTACACGAATAATGAGCCATCTCAAATTACAATAGAACATGAAAGTATTTCAATAAATAATCTATCTGATGAGACCGCTATGCCATCAAAAACAGTTAATTATAATTTTACTAACTGCACATTTACTAATTGTTTCTTTAAATAAACTTTTTATCTACTAAATAAAATGAGTTTTTATTGTTATTTTATTCACAAGTGTGCTGAAAAACGTCGTATGATACACGTGTGTATTGATGATTACCGTCCTTGGCTCTCTTAAGACCCTCGCCTGCGGCTCAGGTCTCAATGGCGCCTCGGCGGTAATCACAAATGTTACACACTAGTACCATAATGTACTATTTCATAGCTACAATAAATATACACATTCTGTGAAAATTATAAATTTATATTTGTACCTGTTAGCTTCAATAGATAGAGCCCCGTGACAGTCGGACGGTCCAACATCGGAGACTTAGTGAGAGTGTACGGAACTTAAAAATGTGATGATTTATGACATATTTAAATGTTTAGTTATGTTTTAGATAATATTTTTTTATTGTTTATTGAAACTCGTCGAAAGTGCCACGTTCATAGCCTCGTCGTAGCTCATTCGTAGACTGTGTTAGCACATATTTTAAGAGGAAGTTATTTCAATTTTAAACACGCTACGTCCATCTGAAGCTACAAAATAATACAAATAATATATATTAAATATTTTCAGCCATCTTATTACGTTACATTTTTAGAAAGGACATAATGTAACTCGATCGTAAGCCCGACGTAGAGCTATCGTAGACCTTTCGTAGCACATGTTTTAGGTGAAAATAATGAACCATTTGATTATTACTCGTACAGGGCCTTGTTAAAATACTAAGTAGCTAGCTCTGCCCATCATATATTATACAATTAGGTAAGAAAAAAACTGCTTAAAATGTGTATGCTATAATACCCGTTCGATTTATGAAAACTATTTACGCTAAAACATTTTCAGCTTGCTATAAACACTATAATTATTATATACAATAAAATGGCTGCAACCTAATAACCCTCTAGGTACACTTATCAAAGTTTTGCTGAGAAAACTTTTACCAAGAAAACTCAGTGTCAGGGGTGTCATCCTCAATTGCCTGTCCGGTGGTTGCAGGTATGGCGTCGGGTACGCGCAATAGGCCTCCGGAGCTGCTATTTTCTCATTCCCAATCCATCCGAGCAAATAGCATCCCAAATACCTTTATCCTATTCTCCAAGTCGTGCAAACTACTACTTTTCCTTTGCTTAAAAACGGTTTCAATGGGCAGCAGCCTCTAAACCCATTTAAACCAAACAAACAGCGCTCACCCACTCGTTTGCCAATCATGGCGAGTATGGCAAACCCCCCAATGATGAAAATCCTTGGGGGAGGCCCGTAGTCCAGCTGTGAACTCTTTGCGGCTGTGATGATGAAGAAAACTCTATCCACACTTTGTAAAGTATCGATAATAAAAGTATCAGGTCTGTAAGTAACCTATAGCTTCAGTACAGGCGTGATAAGACGCCGCATTTGAGAGATTGACACATTTTCGAAAAAATATTGATCAATACGTCGTTAAATACATAATAATAATAAAAAATTCGACTATGAAAATCATAGTTTAACTGCCTGCTATAATTACCGTGTAGTTGTGTGAAGTTGTAATAAGAATCGTCAAAAGTGGTGTCTTAGGACGGCCGTACTGTATCTTCTTTTTACAGGATTCCCATTTTATGTTACTTGAAGTACTCAAATTACCTGTGGCAAAAATATTTTAAATAAAATAGAAGATTATAAAAAATATTTCACGACGTTAGTTAGAAGAGTATCTTTACTTGTACTTTAAAGATAACTTACACCTTTTTGAGTGCTTGAGAGCATATTTGTCAAAAACCTGTATCATTAATTATTAGGAAAAAAGTTAAAATTTGCAAAAACTTACCTTATACATATTGTATATTTTATAAGCTCTTTCCCGTTCATCCGACGATGTTTGACTCGGCTCC
Source organism: Rhodophaea formosa (assembly GCA_963082605.1). Classification (NCBI taxonomy): domain Eukaryota; kingdom Metazoa; phylum Arthropoda; class Insecta; order Lepidoptera; family Pyralidae; genus Rhodophaea; species Rhodophaea formosa. The sequence goes on from OY720209.1 coordinate 12,509,113, forward strand.
ATTTGGGAAAATTCAAGTACACTGTTTTCAAAGTATAAGGGTCCATTTACTGGCGGGGATATACCTTCATATGCTTTATAGTATAAGGTGCAAGCGAAACTAAGTAATATACCTATTGAATTAAATAAACAGCATTTCCGAATTAAGATGTTGTTTAAGATTGATTCTGTTAAGTTATTTATTTTTGATATTATACTTTAGTGCTGCAATTGTGAGAGATTATTCAGCTGGATATCGGCCGGTGTTGAGCGGAAAGGATTGCCGACGGAGTTTTGTTATGGGACTTGTGGAAATTATTTATAGGTTTTATGTACCTATAAAGGGTACCGGTGACTTTTGAGATATTGTTTAGTCTAAATATTTATCAACTCGCAAAAGTCGAATGTTAAAATAAAGTTTTAACTAGTTTACACTTCTCAACGACTGATTCAAAGTTTAAAAGTAACTTCGTTACGAATTAATTAATGCGATAGTAATACACAGTTTAACTGAGAATTTACTTTACAATTATTACTGACGTTAATTACTTCTATAAAACGGACCGAAGTGCGAGTAAAGTTATTTACTTTAATAGCCGGCTAGTAATTACAGTTTTATCAATGGAGTGCGCGTAAAAATCGGGGTGTCGCCAATCGCCAGTAGACGAGCCGAGAGCGGCGTAGCCACGTGGGCGGCACGCGGGCCCGTCACGGGACAGGCGAGCGCCGAGAGAATCCGCGAGGGAGCACCCGCCGGAAACCGAGGTGTACCGGGGCTCCTCGAGTACAGCGAAGTGGCGGCCCGCGGCGCGCTGCCCCGCGCCCGCGCGTCCCACCCCGCACATGCACTGACTCCGCAGCCTTCGTCTCCACACCACCACACCCCGCATACTATGTTTGCCTTAATCGCGAATTAAGGTTCCAGTAATGTTTTCTGTTAAGCTTAGAGCTTAATTTGACGTCATTCATTACAGATTCCGTTTCTCAAACGGAGAATAGGGGATTGTTTTATATTAACTAAAATTTATGTACCCCTTTAAGGTAGTGTTCAAAATTAATATAATGAGGAGACAGATAAATGTTATTGGTATAGATGTATTTTTATTCATATTATAAAATGTCCATTAAAACCCGTCGTCTAAAGTCTCCGGGGCAAAGGTGCCTAAAACGCTAGCTGCATTGCCCCGTTGTATTGCAATGATCAACCTCTGCACCTGTTGGTGTAGTTTAAATGATACAAGCCATTTCGTTTCTATAGGAGTATGCTGTGTTCCAATAAGACTGCTTGGCAACAAATCATAGCCTTTGTGACTCGAAAGGGTGTAAGGATTTTAACAATACCCCATACGTCCAAATCCGTTGAGGCGCTTAAAACTCATTGTGAAATAAAGAATTACAAACACACTTATATACATGAACTTGAAATACAATACAATCTTATTTTTAGTCCTGTAATAAAAAGGTAGTTACCACTAAATAAGCAACTTTGCATTGTGGATTCTGATAAACAGTTATATTCAATTTAGAAGACTGTATTTTCAAACACTATTAAGTACAATTGAGAACAATCTCATGTCATTATTTGATTGCAACTAACTTGAAACTCATTACGCAACGTTGCCATGTCCATTGTTCCATATTTCCTTAGAAATTAGACTCCTCCTAAGTCTACAACTTGGTTGAACAGAGCTGATTTTCCACGTCCAATAGTGCGTATTAGAAAACTTAACTTAGGTCTTTCCCAAACAAAGTTCCCAAAAAACTTTCTTTATCTTCTTCTTAGTTCTTAGCTAACCGTTTATGTCAGTCTAGCAGTATAAGGAGTTTATGTGTAAGAAACTCTGTCTAACAGATAAATAAACAAAGCATTTGATGCTATTGGGTGCTTATTAAACCTTATGGGTTTAGGCTATGACCGTATGAGGCGTATGACCTTTTAAGTTTTAGGTTTTAACATTTAGTTTATAAAGCTGGTATTGCCTGGTCTATTTTTCCAACATTAGTATTAATATTTACTTATTTAATTTTTTAGTTTATAAAGCTGGTATTGCCTGGTCTATTTTTCCAACATTAGTATTAATATTTACTTATTTAATTAATAATTATATTGTTTAACTCCTTTTAAACTTAATTATTTTATGTATGATAATACATCATTATACATCTGCTGTGTCTTTACATAAAGAAGAAGAAAGTACTAAATAAAACATAAAGCAATTACAAAACGGTAGAACGGCGTTAAGACCTACGAATAAGATCATTGAAGGAAATTAATTTCCCACGGGCGCCACGCTAGAGGGTATTATTAATTCTTAATAACTTTTATATATATGTAACTTCATACAGGCTGTCTGGTAAATCTCTCGATATCACGGAAATCTAATTTTATGAAACTAAACGATTTTGTGCAACCATCTTAACAAAAAGGGTAAAAATTCAAACGAGCGATTTGTAAGAGATATTTCGGCAACCTATACGGGATGTTTTGGAATTCAAGAGCATCCATAAATTTAGATATAGTCTATACCCATGATTTGAAGTTATTTCAGACTACTTTTATGAAAATTAAATCATTATCTATTAAATAAAGAAAATAGCATTGTATTAGCATTGTGAATGCAAAATAAATCCCATATAAACCATTAAATCATTTTTACATTTAAGAAAACTTTAATACCTTTTTTAAAAACCTTTACATAAAAACAAAAAGTTAAAACAGGACTGAATTCCCAAAAAAACGCCGAAAAAAATTCATTTATATAAAGTGTCAACTAATTTTTTTTTAACTATGAGTGTCAAATTAATCCGTCTGCGTAATTTACGCAAAGCATGTAATTTTAGGCCGGTATACTACCAACAGGACCATTCTGAACATGTATCTCTCGGAATCATTGGAATTTTGTAAAAATTATTCATCTTGTGAAGTCACGGGATCAAAAATAATACTCCTGGAATTTAGAGTTGACGCAAAACTGTTTTGCGGAAGTCAATGAATTCGATTGCACCCTTAATACAGTACATATTGATTTTAAATTTAGATCATCAGCTTCTTTTTTTCAGTCAGAATTGAAAAAAAATTTTTGGCTGCTTTGATTTTGTATTCATATAAACAGGCGACATGCTTCAAACACTCCAAATGTTGGTAAGTTTTGATAAAAGTCCTTTGTTCTTGCGGCTCAAACTCTACCTATAATTTAGACTTGGTAGTAATAGTAAACACCTATATGCAAAATCAAACCATGTGAAACGTTAAGTTAAGCATATGATAATCATATGCTTTGATGTGCTTGATGTTTTCTAGTTATTGCATTGCTTTCTAAAATATCATCAAAGAACAACAAACTTCGTCGGAAATAGTGTTGTCAAGAGTGACTTCCTTCGAGAATAAATAGTATAGTCGGTCACTCGGCGCTGTAACATAATCCACACTGGAAAGGCATAAACTGGTCGGCACTATCTGAGCGTATCTCTGTCCCACGCTAAAAAAGTTGTTCCGAATGGGTGTAGTGGCATCGCGGGCTCGTGGCGAGTTGTTGCGGTAGATCGCAATGGTGTTGAGTAGGTCGGTCTATTTGTGGTGACAGGAGGCGTGGGTGCCGCGTGTTCCGAGCTGGAGTGGCAATGACCTTGACACTAAGCGAGTGGCCTTGGGTAGCACGTGGCGGCTGACACCCGCTGTCTGTTGTCGGAACGCCGCCGCCGCCTTTCCCAGGGGAGCCTATTGTGGACACGCCTTCGCTAAAGATTTTCCTTAACAACGAACTTTTTCTTTTACTTGCATTTCTGTTTATTCCATGAAAATTTATCATGAAACTGTATTACGTAAGTAATGAAAAAATAAATTTTACTTCTTTTTAGTTCAATCATAAATAAATGATAATAAAAATAGGTGTCCCGATGAAAATCTTTTTTGTAATGACATGGAAAAAACAACACTGGTAAAATTACAAAGAAATATAGTATCATTTTTTTGTAATTTTACCACAGAGCGTATTTGTAGAAACACGTATAAACCTGTCTGGAAAAAACCTGCAAAATATTTGCACACATAATATTTTTAAAATATCAAAAATTTATCAACATTAAAAAATGATATAATTTTATTTATTTGGATCTATCCTTAAATATTATTAGGTAGTTGTTTTTAATTATCTATGTACCAAATGGTCCAAACCTACAAAATATCATTTTGAAAACCTTAAACTTTTTATTTGTACCACTGTACTATACTGTGCTATACTGTGACACTTTTATTTAGTAATAAGTTTTACTAAAATAGAAAAAGCGTCCGATCCTACAAAATATAATTTTGAATCCCTTAAACTTTTAATTGTGCCCTCTTTTATTTAGTTCCTAAGTTTTACTAAAATGGAAAAACGCTTAGCATATCCACCAGGTGATAACGTGTGAATGGGTGCGATTCAGAGCGTCGGCGACGTGCGGCAGCGTGTCGAGTGCGGTCGCCGCGGGGCGCGGAGCCCGGTAGCCCCCGCCCGGCGATACGTTTACGAGCCGACACTAACTTTAAGTGACCCCGCACTCGTGCGCCTCGCTCTTGTTTATATCCCATCCCAATGAAAATAAAAGCTACGTCACTTCCTCGACTTTTCTCGGAACAGGAGCCCACAGCTGATTCGTGTTGATGACCGTTCCGCTTGCATGCGTAACTACTCGTATCTCCGCATCTGATATTTTTACATATTGAATCACGCTATGGATGCGGCCTATATCCGTTTTACATATAAATTGAATGAAAGGTGTGTCTGTGATCAGATCAAGACTATGGGTGTTTGATGTCCTCTGTAACTCAGTAGTAGAGCAAGTGCCTTTGAATTGCAGGGTCCTGGGTACTAGCTCCAGCCAGGTCATGATGGGAAATAATCTCTTTCAAATAACCTGGATCTTGCATGTTCATATGTGAAGAATGTATCATTATAAATATAATAGCGTTGAGTAAGTATCCCACGACACAAGTTCAGGACTTACTGTTGGGCTAGCTCAATCAGTCTGTTTCCAGTGATTTGTCTCTTTATATTTATTTATTTTTTGCTATCGGTAACACATTCACGGCAAGAGGAAAAACAAATAACGTGTAGATACTGATTTGTTGAAGATCTGATGAACTCTAGATAGGTAGGTGGTGAGACAAATACTTACTGATGACAAATCCTTCCATCACTTTGGTTGCAGTTCCAGTTAGATCTTCTAGGGAATAAAACAGAACAGTAACTTGATAAAAAGAATACAAAATCAGCTCAATGCTAGTCAGACTCGGGCACGAAGGGTTCCGAACTATTATCTTTATAACATTCCACTTACACGCCTTAAGTGGCCTTAGGGCTTATTATGGGCTTAGGTCCTGTGTACCTCGTAAGGGATGAAGACGTGAATGTATGTATGTGTTAGCGGGCCCTGGGCTTCGAAGCATCAGAGTTGAGGACGCAACCTCAATTTATACACTCGGTAATGATAGTAATATGTCTGAGACTTGCTATGTAACAGCATTAAATAATAATTGGGTATTATGTTTCAATTAGTTTTGGTTGTATACGAAACAAAAGGTTCATTTACTTCCTGCTGATAATCGGAGACATGCGAAATTCCCAGCTGCAGTTCGTTATTGAATCAAGTATCCTTTAGAGGGCATTAAGTCAGTAGTACGAGCGCAAACGAGGTGGCATCCGCCGCGCCGACTGTGAAGAATGCGTGGTTGCATGCGGGTGTCGGCGGCAAGCGCGGCGCGGCATGAATGGACGCCGGTTTTTATCGCCGCTTGTCGAAAACGACGGTTTAGTTACAAACACCTGTAATTTTCTTGTTTGTGATTGTCAATCACGTGAACGGCGCTCATTCACGCCGGGCTCGCTAAATAAAAAAAGCGATGTATTTACAGAAGCTTTGTGTTGTGTCTGCTGTGAATCTTTAACATTGTTTGGGTTTTACTTATTACGATTTACATTATTATTGTCAAATTATCATCAGCTTACTAATTAAGGGTGAAGAGATTCCATAATTTTTATTTATCACAATCAATAAATAAATAGGTACTAAAACTACTTCAATATCAAAGCCTTAAGATTATTTTGTTGGCGTCCAAGTTCCACTGTAACTATCAGAATGATATTATTTTCAACAGTTCTTAATCTAAATAAAACCTTCAAGACCCCGACAGCTTAATTTACTATAAGATGTTGATATTTTTGGCCTTTAAAACACTAACCTCAATTAAAAGACTCCAAAGAAAAAATCTGAGCTTAGGTATTGGTGCTATTTTGTAAATTTATATTTGTAATAATTTTATGTTACACTAATTATCCTATTTAGCAATTTCGATTAATTGCGGTGATAAGAAGATTATAGAAAGATGCACAAGAAAATAATAACCCTCCACTTTTTGCTTTCCAACATTATTATCAGTTGTATAAAAAAGACGCAGACGTTCAACATGAGCATAAGAAGCAAAGTACTAGATAACTCACGAGTCGGTAACTTCAATCTCTTGAGGTGACTTCGGAACACTAGACAAGACAAAATCGAATGTTAGAAAAAAAATCTTCACCGCGTTTCCTTTTATATACGTACTTATTACCACGCCTTTGTCCCTTAAGGAAAAAATAAGGCCTGAGGTCTTGTTTAGGGGTTTGTGAGCGTAAAGGTGTTAATGAAATCATTACTCGCATCGCCGATTGGCAGATTCCTTAGATTTTCATTATTCAACAGAATATAACAATCACTTAATAAATGGCTTCCATATATCAATTAACAACACAGAATAGTTCATTAATCATTTCTGTGCCCGCCAATCGCAAGTGAATCTTACTCCAACGTTGTTTTACATGTATGACACTCGTGATATTGTGGGCCTACCTAGCCTTTAAATTAAAAGCACATTGTGAAGAAAGGGCGGTAAAGATGACACATTAATATTATGTAATGTTTATACAGCCCGTAAAAAACAATGTTTGTCATCAGCATCACACCAAGTATACAGCAGTGAGCAGAAAATGTATTCGCCACAAACTACGACGAAGATACTATTACTAGTATCAGACTCCACTGACTACCTTACGTTTTTTCTAGGCAATAGAGACCACAGATACAAACTGGACCGTTATTAAGATGATAAAAAATAATACTGATTTGCATGAAAGTCATTCGAGTTAAAAAAAATATTTCTAACTGCGTGTTCTATGCCCTAATAGCCATAGCATTGTGCAACAATTGCATTTATTGACAGTGTTTAGGAGTAGGTGTGATGAAAGTGTACTCGTACATTATGATTCAAGTACAGTAAGCTGGATATGTATAGTTAAGGTAGTTATAGGCACGAGACGATGGCGAGTGCTTATAGTAAACCGATAGCTATAATAGCCAGCTAACTGTTTACAAGTTTCATACGACGATTTTAGTACATTTGCGAGTACCGTAAATAAAACAAGAATGAAGTGTGAATGAAATGTGTGAATTAAATCAGTTTGTCAAAGTACAATTATTAGTAATCGGGTACTACTTATAATTAAAATATGTAAATTGTTGATCAGGCTCATGTTTCTGTTTTGAAAATGTCTTAGAGGTTGAGAAGTCTGCTCACTAAAATATTGAGTTCCCTCTAATGGTTGAGCTTAACGATGGCTGACCCATCAACTCGTGAACGGGTGCTGCCAGTGGGGACTGGACTGCTAGACTTTATGTTATGTTGTTTTTGTATTTTGCTCACTCGGTCGTAAACATAAATGTTCCAAAAATAAAAAATGTATAATGATGTTGTAAAATGAAAACAGATGGAAAAAAAGAAAAGTAATAAATATAATTATAGTCATACAAAGCTCTTCAGGCGAATAGGCGACCAATACTATGGAAAAGAGTTTCTCCTCTGCAGTGATCAGTTCTGAAACGCTAGTAGTCTCTAGCTCTTAAACAATAATTAGTAACTGTATAATAATACTTAATAAGATACTTTTAAAAGTGATTTGATGTGAAAAGTGCCTGCAAGGGCCTATTTTCTGAATAAACTTTTTGAATCGTTTGAATTTTTGAATCATTGAACCACGTTTTTTTCCAAATTATCCCTCATCTCACGTTAAACATGAATACTTTTTGCTCAGATTCTATAAAAAAAAAGGCTCAATTGTGCATCTACACCATTGCTGTCATTGGTGTAAAGAAAAGGGCACAGAACTATAACAAAAGGGCCTCGTAAAATACAACATTGCGATGCAAGTTTCGATGTCATAAGAACCGTGTTAATAGCAAATGTATTGAAAACTCTTTTATATTGTAGAATAAACAAAAATAAATTAAAAACTCTTTTTACAAGCTTGTATTTAAACACATATGAGTGCTACGAAAAGTGCTACGAGTTGTCTACGAACATGCTACGACGAAGGTGCATTTATCTCTTACAATTCTTATTTAAATTGTTTACGTATTTTGATAAAAAACAAGTCCAATTTTAGTCCCATCAGTACTCTTCTTCAGCGATCTACTGAGCTTGAATTGGTTGTGGGTTGAGACGACTAAATGTGTGAATTTTGTTTTGATATATTATAATGTGTTTCATATTATCTATCAACGTTTATATCCATCGATGTAAATCCCCGAGAATAGTCCTCTTTTAAGGATCCGTACCCAAAGGGTAAAAACCGGCCAAGTGCGTGTCGGGCCACGCGCAGTGTAGGGTTCCGTAGTTGCGAATGACAACTTTGAGTTCACACTATTCACACTCGCACCTTACAGTTTAACGACCAAAGATCTAACAATGAAAATAGTATGAAATTTTACATTTTATAAGTTGGTTGCCTATAACTTTTTGTTTGTACTTAGTACTCAGCTCTGATAGTTTTTCCTTTCAACTTCAGTATATATACTACTGCTGTAATTTCTTTCACGTATCTATATATAACCGTTTAGCAGATAGAGGGGGGGGGGGGGACACTTACCTCTAACAAAAATTCGCACTTTAAAACCAAATATTTCGGAAACGGATCCCTAAATCGAAAAATGGTGTTCTCAACCTCACAATATCTTTAAAAGACCTAACGATACCCCACACGATGGGTAAATAGAGAAAAAAAATTACTCCCCCACTTTACTTGTATGGGAGATACCCTAAAAAAATTTTTTTTTCAACATTTTATTTTACCCCTATTTGTCATGATTAATATACATACCCATACCAAATTACAGCTTTCTAGTACTTATAGTCTCTGCGTAAAACCGCGGACGGATAGACAAACAGACAGACAGACAGACATGGCGAAACAATAAGGTTAATAGGTAATAATTGTTTACTACGGAAACCTAAAAACGGGACACTATTACGCAGACTTAGATGTCCGTCTGTCTGTATGTCTGTCTATCCGGCTATCAACAGCTTGTATAGAATAAAACAGAATAGAATATTTTTATTTGCGTTTGATAAATATACAGAAGATCTTAATAAGTTATAGTTACAGCTTTCGCCTAGTCCGCAAATACAATAGCATGAAAATATATCTATAAAAGTAATTAAAATAGTCATAAGCTTAAGTTACATAACAATATTATAAAATTCATTAAGTTGACATTATACATGTTGAGAATAGTTCGCTATTTGTCTCTAAAAAATTATACTTTAACTCAGTCACATTAAGATTGGTCAGAATCGGAATAATTAAGAAAAATTAACGCCACCACACTAGCGCCTCATTGATCTGGTAATTTTAATTCAAACCATCTGACCGTCAGTAACCAGCCTATTACAAATCTTTAGCCTTTAAATAATTTATAATTAGTTAATATTAACAAATTTAGCTATCTTAAAAATGTACAAGCATGGCAATGGCAAGATTTTGAAACATTTGAAGAGAGGCCTACAAGATGTGTCTGTCGTAACTCCGCATATCGCTTTTATGCATTTTTTTGAGCCACAAAAGCATGTTGCCTGTCTGTGCTATTCCTCCAGATTATGAGCCCATATCGCAAGACAGATTCAACATAACCAAAGTATGCCATAAGAATGGTGTTCTTCGTCGCTGTTTTTGCAAATTTGGAAAGGGCAAAGGAGAAACTATTTGTTTTAGAGCTAGCATGCCAAAATCTCAGTCCCAAATGTCAAACTTGTTAACATTATGAAATGTCAAATCCCGATTTATCATTCTTTTTTAGTGTTCACTGCAGGAGCATCATCCACTCTGTACTACTAAAGCCCTATATTAGCCAGAGCAGTCAGAGGATTTAGGCTGCACCAGGTAGGAGAGGTTTCTTTGATTTTTATAAGCTTTGTTTAGCTTATGTTTCCCAAGTCGCCTTCTACGACATCCACGGGAAGACTTGGAATGGTCATATTCTATACTCTGCCAAGAATCACACGGCAAAGTAGAATATGACCATTCATGCATGTAAATATAGATGTCATTTTTTTTATTTCACCATATCTTATAAATACCTTGACGGATTTGGTTTTACGCATAAGGTATCGTTAAAGTACCATTCCGAGGTACATAGGCTATGAACAACAATGGCGCAGTTTAGCTAAGAGACTTATAGGTACTAGAAAGGTGTAATATAAGCACGCTGACAAGTTCGTGGAAAAAAAATAGATTTCTCCCTTCATGTATATTGGGAAAAATATTTTTTTTCTCGTCAACTGCTTGCCCTACCCCATAGTTCTTTAAAAAATACAAGTTATCGTTGTCCGAACACTAATTTTCGATTCAGGGATCCATTTGTGATATATTAATCAAATTTTTGATGAAGTCAAGTGTCCCACCCCCTGTAAGCTAAATGGTTCTTATGAATACGTGAAAAGTTTTAGGCAAAGTTTAAGGAAAACTATCATAGTCCCCGGTCAGGTCAAGATGGAAAATGATCTTTTTCAGATTGACATGGGTCTTGGATGTTTATCTATATGTATCTATTATAAAATATAGTATCGTTGAGTTAGTATCCCATAACACAAGTCTCGAACTTACTTTGGGGCTAACTCAATCTGTGTGATTTGTCCGTATATATTTATTTATTATTATTTATTTACAAGTAGGGTTCACAAGTAACAGAGTTATAGTCAACCAACTAATAAAATGACGTGCAACTACGGAACTCTATTCTGCACGTGGCCTGACACGCGACACATCATCTATGGAGCTTTTTCTTAAAAAAGCTGTTGGCAATAAACATCTTCTATTTAAAAGCAAATAATAACTTATTTAAAATGAAAATTGCTCATTTCTCTTTACGTTACTTTAGTATACAAACATCTAATTCTCATCGTCTGAACTTTGTAAGGTTTATCTTACCATTTTCTCATTACGAATGTGCAATCACGATTGATAAGTATTATCAGATGGTATATATAAAGATAGGAATGTAAGATTGAGGTTTTAATTTTTTGTAACTACATATACTATTTGTTTAAAATAAAACAACCATAATAAATAAATACCAACTTAAAACTGCTACAAAAACGTATAAGCTTTTCCATCTTCCATCCAATATTAGGGGTATATTTTGCTTCAACTTTCTCCAGGATTGTCTGCGGAAATTGTGATCTTCGCAATGAAATTAAGTTAAATATTCTGTACCACGTCGAGCTCCGAATTCAATTATTTGAGGACACAACCATGATGTGGCCCGTAGCAGGACAGTCTTCTTATAATATAGGTACATTAGGCTGTATCGTTAGCGTTTTGAAAATACATGTACAAAGGAATATATGTCCTTAAAAAACCAATCATGTATGTGTTCGCCACGTATTCAATTCAAGCCTTTTTCTTGTCGAATACTGTAAAAAGTGCTGATAAAGCAATGTTATGGTACACGCGGAGCACTCTAAACGCGATACAGATAATATAATAAAATAAAATTGCGATGCGAATTCGTGAGAAAATTTAAATAAATGACTTTTCTGTTTGCACATAAAAAGAAATATATTGCGGCACAATGAATGTTGGGGGTGGTGTGGGGAGTGGGGGACAGTCGCGAGTGGGTGAGGGTGGAAGCGGGCCCGCGGGGGCTAGGGGGTGACCCACTTTAACGGGACAAGTAATATTACTTTTTACTTTTAGGTAACTATTTCATGTTTTATCGCGATAATAACATATATTGTATAACTTTTCCCTTTCACTTAAATCAACTCAATAAAAATTATATTTGAAATCGGAGAACCCAGCTATGCGTAGCGCTGGTTCAGAAATCTGTTTCCATACCTAAAGGAGGAAACTTTTGATTAAATTAAATTTTGAGTTTCTTTTTTCTAGTTATTTAATAACTTGTGAACTAATTCTAACGTAGCCTAGCGTCTAACCGTGGCTTCACAATTGTGCATGGAAATACTTATCTCATAAAATTAATGCATTATCCATCTCGTTTGCCTATTATTTCTTTGGAATGTCTTGCATCCGGTATGCAAGTATAGATTAAGTATGTATATTACAACCTTGTAGTTTCAAAAATTATATCAGTTAGTTTCTTCATGTAATTTTATTTGCGGAGGGGTAAACTAATAAAATAGGAACTTTACTGACTTTGACTGCCAGCTCAAAAAACCGCCTACAGGAATATAGACGTAATAATAATTGTAAACTTAATTCCTAATCAATGTAATCATCACATAACAGTTCTCTAACAGAATACAACTCTGAAACACATCTGTAATATGTTTTGCTACACATTTTATATTTCGTTATCATTCATAGACTTTGTTATTCAAATTTGGACTCCATTTCAAATGAACCGAAAGTTCTGGTAATGTTTTCGTATAAATTCAGGAAGGCAATCGCAAGTTTGATCAAAACGAACGTCGCGCGATGAGTGTATACATCAGTTATGTTATTGACGTAGGCTGTTTACATACGTTTTACACATATAGGATGTAAGTATGGTTATAGGTGTGTACCTTCTTCCATACTCCCTTGTTTTTGTGAAGCAGGGTGCGTATATTCATTTGAATTAATTATGTTCCTCTGAATATTAATTCCAGTATTATAGGCATGATTGTTTTAGGCGTGTGTTTTGTATTTAGAGTTTGGAATTTAATTAACATTTTTGAAACTAGGTGTGTTCCTACTCTAAGGGTAAAAACGAGACCATGTTTATGAGGCTTCGATGTCCACCTGTCGTCTATCACCAGGCTGCATCTCATAAACCACGAAAGATAGACGGTTGAAATTTTCACAGATTTTCTGTTGCAGCTATAACAACTAATAAAATAGAAACAGAATAAAATAAATACTTAAGGTGGGGCCCCATATAACAAACGTGACTTTTTCCGTTTTTTTGCTTGATATTAATCACGGCAATAGAGATGCTTGAAATATTCACAGGACAAAGTGGTGTTCTTCTCAATAAATTCAAATTCAAAATTATTTATTCATCAATTTTTTTTTTCATTTTACATAACATGCAGTAAGGACTCACCAATTAAGTTTGAACAAACCTGTATCTGGTGAGACCCGCTCTTTCACACAATTTCAATACATGCATTATAGAATAAATATCACAAAATATCAATTACAGATTAAATACAATTTACTAAATTAATATTTATTTATAAGTTCAATCAATGTGTAAATTATTTCATTATATTAAATCATATTATTATTATATATATTATATTAAATATATAAAGGGTTTTAATACCTTACTAAAAAGCTATGAACCCATCATGCTTCTGAGCCACCGTCTTTTAGCAATTTTCGTGGGTGATAACGAATCGTCTCACGAACAGGCTTGATGCCTTCCAGCCTCAGGAACAAGCCAGTTTCCGAAAAAGCTACAGTACCATAGACCACATCAGTACACAGCGGCAGGCTATATATAAGACCAAAGAGTATAACCGGCCAGAATGATCAGCGTTTGTGGACTATGAGAATACCTTGGATTCGATTGAAATATGAGCCTGTGCTTGGTTCTCTTCAGCGATGCTGTATCAACCATCACTATATCGATGTGCAAAAGTGCTTATACTGCGTGCTAAAATTTTGTATCAAGAAGACGTCAGATCTCCGAAACTGTTTACCGCTGCTCTGGAGGATGCCTTCAAGCTCTTGGAATGGAAAGGACTTGGCATTATCATTAATGGCAAGTATATCACTCACCTTTGATTTGCAATTTTGAGTATTTAAGCTCAATGACGTTTCCCAACAAGAAGGCTTTAAAATGAACATAGACAATACGAAAATAATGTCGAATGTCCATTGCGCCATCAACAGTGATTGTTGGAAACTTCATCCTTGAAACTGTAGAGTAGTACATTCACTTGAGTCAATTGATCCAGGTCGGAAGCTTCGGTTTCAAGGACGAGGACTTTCGGTGAATCAGACTCGGCTGGGTAGCGTTCGGGAACATGTGCAGTGTCGTCTCATCCAAAAACCTTAATGCTTAATGTCAAAAGTTTATAAGCAATGTGTGTTATCAGTGATGACTTACGGATCCAAAACGTGGTCCCTTACTATTGGCACGTTAAGCCGTTGGTCCCGGCTGTCATCGTTGATGGCAGTCGTTAAGCTATGTCAGATGCCTTTAGGCAGCCTGAAAAATCTGACACTAGTGTTGGCCACTTACACACACGAAAAACAAACAAACAATTGGCCCCATAATAAAAGTCAAGGTCGCTGAAAGAGCTATGGAGAGCAAGCTTCCCTGCAAGACCGAATCAGAAAGGAGAGAAGGGCAAAACGGTCACCGACATAGCTCAGCGGATTAGTTCTTTGAAGTGGCAGTGGTCGAGGCACATAGCCCAAAGAACCGATAGGCCAGAAAAGTTGTTGAATGGCTACCATGTCCAACAACTTTTTTTGTTGAATTGACCACGACAAGCGCAGCGTTAGACATCAACCAATCCCGTGGCCGGAAGACCTGACCTACTGACGCTAGACGCATGCAGGCGGCTTCCAACCGGTTGTATTGAAAGTCCTTGGGGGAGGTCTGTGTCCAGCAGCGAATTTCTTGCGGTTGAGATGATGATTTCTCTTTTTTCTTACCAATTGTGATATTCCAGGCTTCAGGAGATGGCTAAACGTAATGCTGAACCCGGTAAATGTATTTTTTTTATTTGTGCAGCGCAACAGTCTCGCTGTGCAACGGCGAAATGCTGCCAGCATTTTGAGTACATTGCCACGATGAGGCGCGTCAGAATCAGGTTTTTACTGACGTTTAAGGCTCATTTATAGGTAGGTAGTTTGTTAAAAAAATATTTTGTTTTAATTTTTAGTCGAGTTTGCTTATATTTTGCTAAAGTTCGTCGTTTTATAATTCGTTTTTTCTTATGGTGCCTTAGCCAAGCAAGTCATACCATTAATAATTTCAATACGAACATTGGTACTCATTCAAAAACTGAAGAAATTATATTACATTAATCTATCACAATATTTGCAGGTATCAATAAGAGAGTAATATGCAAGTACTATAATAGTAATATACTATTGAGAAGATTTTTATACAACAAAACTATTTCATGACAGCGGTCGTTGTCTTGAAATTGTAAATAATGGATTCATTAAATTTGCATACGAAAAAAGCGAAAATCCATTATAAATTTATTTCTGCAATATTATAAGGCGTATTTATAAACTTAAATCGATATATTTTTAATGATAGGCAAATGTTAAAATGTATAATACAAATTTTCATTCCAATGTTCTGTCAGGCCGGCTTAATCTGTCATTGAATTGTACTGAATATATGTTTTTTATATATTATTACTAGCTGATGCCCGCGACTTCGTTCGCGTGGACTTTATGACTCCGGCGCATTAATACGAACTAATGTCGATACATAAGAAAATACTCGTAGCAGCAGCATTAAAAGTTAATAAATATCTACGTATTTTGCAAACAAAAAAGGGAACTATAAATACTATGTTGTAACTATCCTTTATCTCTTTTTTTATCCTGGGTGCGAGGAGTGACCCGGGACAGAAATATAAAAGCTAATTGTGCTATACGCACTCTGTTCCAGTGGAGAGTGTGACTCTGTAAAATTGTCGATGTAAAATTTGACATGGTTCTGTGTCAGATGTTCTAAATCTTAGATTTTTATCTTCGAGCAACACGGCCTCCGTACCGGATTTTTATACTTCAACAAAAAATACTAATAAGGCTGAATAACTTTTGCTACAGTGTCATTTTTATATATCCTATAATTTACCTGGACCATTATGGTTCTGCGTCAAGTGTTCCAATCTTCAATTTAAATAAATACCTCAACAAAAAATGGCCATCAGGTTGAATAACTTTTGCTAAGGCGTCATTTTTAGGGTTCCGTAGTAAACTAGGAACCCTTATAGTTTCGCCATGTCTGTCTGTCTGTCTGTCTGTCTGTCCGTCCGCGGTTTTACTCAGAGACTATAAGTACTAGAAAGCTGTAATTTGGTATGAGTGTGTATATTAATCATGGCAAAAAAGTCGTAGAAAAAAACCTTGAAAAAATATTTTTTTTTGGGTAGCTCCCATACAAGTAAAGTGGGGGAGTAATTTTTTTTCTCTATTTACCCATCGTGTGGGGTATCGTTAAAAAGGTCTTTCAAAAATATTGTGAGGTTAAGAACACCATTTTTCGATTTAGGGATCCGTTTCCGAAATATTTGGTTTTAAAGTGCAAAATTTTGTTAGAGGTACGTGTCCCCCCCCTCTATCTGCTAAACGGTTATATATGGATACGTGAAAAAAATTACAGCAATAGTATATATACTGAAGTTGAAAGGAAAACTATCAGAGCTGGGTACTAAGTGCAAACTAAAAAGTTATAGGCAACCAACTTATAAAATGTACTGGAAAATGTAAAATTTCATACAATCTTCATTGTTAGATGTTTTTGGTCGTTAGACTGTGAGGTGTGAGTGTAAACAGTGTGAACTCAAAGTTGTCATTCGCAACTACGGAACCCTACACTGCGCGTGGCCCGACACGCACTTGGCCGGTTTTTATATTTCTTATAGTTTATCTAGTCCATTATGGTTCTGCATGAGATGTTCCAAATCTCGATTTTTTTTATACCTTAACAAAAATGATAATCAGGTTTAACAACTTTTGCTAAGGTTCCACTTTCATATTTATTTATAGTTCCATCTATATGTTCCATTTTCCAAAATCAAATTCTACCCTATATCTTGCCCAGGCTTAAAAGCTATATAGCAAAAAAAGTTTTATACGAATCTGTCCAATATTTCCGGAGATAAGCGTGATCATACATACAGACAGACAGACAGACAAACAAGAAATTAAAAAAAAAATATTACTCTTTTTAAGTATCCCTCCATCCATTTTAATCAAAAAAACTAAATGTAAGACAAAATATTTTTACTGTTTCATTATATGTATAAGCCGTGTGCTTCCCGGCAGAGTAGAATAGGACCACTCCAAGTCTTCCCGTGGATGTCGTAAAAGGCGACTAAGGAAACACAAGCTAAACAAAGCTAATAAACATCAAAGAGATTAAGAGACCTCTCCAATCCGTCTGGCCATCGTGGAGAGTGTAGGCCATATACTCTGACTGCTCAGGCTAATAAATACATATATGGCTCTAGGTAGTACAGAGAGGGTCGTGCTCCTGCAGTGGAGACTGAATGGGACCTGATGATGATAATGATGATGATTATATGTATAGATAATATATTTTTTGACGAAAAGGCATCGAGAATTCGAGATAAAATTTGTTAAGTACATACAAAGTCATCATTGTCTCAGCCATATGAAGTCCACTTCCAAATAAAGGCCTTTCCCAAGACTTTCTGATACGACAAGTTGAAAGTGACTTTCATCCAGTGTCTTCCTGCAACCTTGGTCAGGTCGTCCGACCACATGGTGGGTGTCCGACGCTGCGCTTGCTGGGATGTGGTTGCCATTTGAGAACCTTCTGCTCAATCGGTTCTACGCGCTCTTTTACCAATATTATTATAATAATTTTCTTAGAAGACGGGTATTTAGATCAAGTTAAAATTAAGTATATTTCAAAGGTGTTTCTTATATATTGACAATGCGTTATAAAATTTAGGAATAAGATATTTAAAAATAAAACCGGCAAAGTGCGTGTCGGGCCACGCGCAGGGTAGGGTTCCGTAGTTGCGAATGACAACTTTGAGTTCACACTGTTTACACTCGCATCTCACAGTTTAACGACCAAAAACATCCGACAATGAAAATTGTGTGAAATTTTACATTTTTCAGTACATTTTATAAGATGGTTACCTATAACTTTTTATTTCGTACTAAATACTCAGCTCTGATAGTTTTCCTTTCAACTTCAGTATATATATACTACTGCTGTAATTTTTTCACGTATCCATATATAACCGTTTAGCAGATAGAGGGGGGGGGGGGAGGGGGAACACACTTACCTCTAACAAAAATTTGCACAACCAAAACCAAATATTTCGGAATCGGATCCCTAAATTGAAAAATGGTTTCTCAACCTCACCATATTTTTCAAAGACCTATTGAACGATACCCAACACGGTGGGTTTGTATATATAAAAAAATATTACTCCCTCGTTATTTGTATGGGAGCTACCCTAAAAAATATATTTTTTAAGATTTTTATCTACCACTTTTTTGGCATGATTAATATACATACCCATACCAAATTACAGCTTTCTAGTACTTATAGTCTCTGAGTAAAATCGCGGATAGACAGACAGACAGACAGACATGGCGTAACTATAAGGGTTCCTAGTTTACTACGGAACCCTAAAAACAGCGATGGATGGCTAAAAATCGTCGATTCAAATCCGTTTGGATTTTTTTATCATATTTTTATTTAATAAAGGCAGTTGAAGGCACACTTTGAAATTCATTTATCTATACTAATATATTAAAAAGGAAAGATTTGCTTGTTTGCATTCAATAGGCGCCAAACCTACTGGACCGATTTTAAAAATTCTTACCTTTAGGATATTAATATCTGCGGATAACATAGGCTATAATTTACGCGAAAGAAGTCGCTGGAAAATTGCTAGTATCTAATTAAACTCAGTCAAAACTTTCATGTCTCCTGCGCGTGCTTGTGCGATTAATTTCTCTGCTGTATTGCGACCAGACACAAGCACTGATAGAAAACTAATCCAGACAGGGAACTACACTGTATACCTAGAGGTATGTAGGCAGGTATCGGCACGAATTCGAAATCCACCAAGACAGACTGCGCGGTTCATAGCGAAAGCACGATTCATTTTGTGTAAGTTTCTAGGTTTTCATATTTAGTAAATCAATTATCCTTATTAGCCCAGTCAATATCGACATAAACATTGTAAACGCGCATATATCGGCAATTTTTTTATATATTGTAGAGACCACTTAGAATAGTCTACACCCAAGTTTGCAACTTTCTTAACCCTGTGCTTTTCCGGGAGGGCCCGAAACTATGAGACTTTTTCTGTTTTTACGAAAAAACTACCTTAAGGATGCCTTTTTCGAGTATCTTTGTGGTATGCTTTTATAAAATAAACTAAACTATCTACCGTTTGAATATAATTTGAACTCACTGTGACTAAGGGTTATTATGTCATACTCTATCAAATTATGCCCATTTTTACCCGAATTTGGCACAATTTGAGGTAGTTTTGCTTTTCGGGCCCGTAACAACGAAACTAAAGATCTTACCGGAATGTTGTAATGAAATAAAAGATAGAAGACTATATAAGCTTTCAAATAGGTGATATTTTATCTCTCTAAGTATTTTAACAGTAGAGAAACAGACTCTCAAAAATGGTCCTTTCGACCGAAGTATGAAAAGTGGTCAGTTTTTTATTTTCATTTTTCGATGATTGGTTTTGTCGTTAACACAAACAAGTGTAACGAACAAATTTCAAATTGCTTTGATCCAAATGGAGACTATCCAGCCCACATCCTACATAAAATTTTACTCTTTGGTCGAAAAGACCCATATTTGACAGTCTGTTTCTCTACTGGTAAAAACTTAGAGAGATAAAATAACACTCATTTGAAACCTTATATAGTCTTCTATCTTTTATTTTGTTACAACATTCCAGTAAGATCTTTAGTTTTATTGTTACGGGCCCGAAAAGCAAAACTACCCCAAATTGTGCCAAATTTGTGAAAAAATCGGCGTGGTTTGACAAGGTATGACTCAATACCTATAAGTCCGCCCCCTAGTGAGTTACAGCCATGACACGTTATTGAAAACCGCATCAAAATCGGATCATTAGTTTAGAAGATAGGTGGGAACATTACTTTACACAAACGCACACACAAACAAACATCTCTAACCCTAAACGCATATACCTGCGCCGTTCCGTCGTGGGTAAAAACAAAATAAAATAAATATTTAAGGGAGGCTCCCATACAACAAACATGATTTTTTGCCGTTTGTGGACGATAGTCTAATGTTGCATTTGTTGATAATAGTACGGAACCCTTCAAGCGCGAGTCCGACTCGCACTTGATCGATATTTATTTTGGGGTTAATATTGTATGGAGGTACGGAACCTGAACCGGTTAGATTCCGACTTAAACTTGGCCGGTTTTATTATGATAGTAAAATAATATTTTAAAATTATACCTACACAGTATACATGTATAAAATTTTGGATGTTGCTTCCAAGCTCTTACAGGTACGTAAAAACTTGATACAGTTTGCATATTTATTTGTTACGCTGTTTTAACCGACGTCAAAACGGAGGAGGTTACCAACTGATATTCAACAGTTTGTTTTTATTAACCACACCACTACTCAAAAAAGTAGTGTATTGTGTTGATGATCCATACATGTACGTACGTTAATATGTGTGTCTGCTTCTGCTGCCAATTCTTTATGCCACTATAAGTTTGAAAAAGCAGTAAGTTTTTATTTTCCAAAAATACTTGTTTTGTTTGTTTGTAACCTTTTACTCCATCACCAATGAATGGATTCGATTATTCTTTTATTTGGATTGGCCCCATTTAAATTTTATCAAAATCGGTTCAGTTTAAGTCAGCGTTTTAACATAAATGATTATCAGTTGTCTTCTTCTTTCCCCCGTCGATCTTACATCATACAAGTATTAGTTCGAAGTCTCCTGGCCAGTAGTCTACCACAACCATTGTATTTGCATTGCATTGAATCACATACCATGAGGTCTTTAAGTGTGTAGGACTCGGGGCAAGATGCATTCGTGTAGGCGAGACATTCATCTGGGTAGTAACGTATTATATTGTCTTTGGTAGTAATAATCATGAAAGAAATAACTAAATGAATTGGGAACTCGTTCAAAAACTGAGTATCGTCCTCATGAATCTTATTAGGTGCGTATTTACTTATTCGTAGGTCCTAAAGTAAGATAAATTACATCATATCTCACACATACACAACTTACATCTATGTTTTATTATATTTCTAATTTTTCCACTTGGTACTTGTTCACATTCTTCTTATTTTGATAAACAGCGTGTAAATTGACCCTCGACATACCCTTAAAAGGGTGACTCAGCCCGTCAATATGAAGAACTTTTCCCATGAGACTAATGCTGGGAACTGAAAAATATTT
The DNA here is from genome assembly GCA_963082605.1 of Rhodophaea formosa. NCBI lineage: Eukaryota > Metazoa > Arthropoda > Insecta > Lepidoptera > Pyralidae > Rhodophaea > Rhodophaea formosa. The sequence goes on from OY720209.1 coordinate 12,530,548, forward strand.
TTGACTTTCCCTCACTGAATGCCCGGGCGGCTGATCACTTGACAAAAGTCCAGGTTGTACCTCGACTTTTGCTTTATACGCTGTATGTGTTTTAATGTGAGGGGGCCCTGCCCGTATTTACTAACTTGGATGACAGGTGTCGATGCCTATCAATCTACAATTTACTGTTACAATGCGGTTTTTGTATTTGAAATAAAAAGTTTGAGTAAGCAAAACCCGCATTGTAACTGTAAATCCTAGATTGATAGTTATCGACACCTGTCATCCGAGTTAGTAAATAGGGGGGCTGATACCCCAAGATACAGGTTTCGGCCTAACTTGGAGTCTGCAGTGCTGGTACAAGTATTGAAGCCACTACATATTTTTTTTTAGCAAATCACACAGATTGAGCTAGCCCCAAAGTAAGTTCGAGACTTGTGTTATGGGATACTAACTCAACGATACTATATTTTATAACAAATACATATATAGATAAACATCCTAGACCCAGGTCAATCTGAAAAAGATCATTTTCCATCTTGACCTAACCGGGGATCGAACCCGGGACCATCCGTGTCGCAGGCCGGCGTGTTGACCGCTACGCCACGGAGCTCGTCAAACATTTAAAATGTAAATTAGTTATAATGATCGTGGAGTAAATAAAGATTATTTGTATTTCGTATTTTTTTATAGTAAGAAACCACGGTTCAGACCCGTATGCCATTCGGATTCATCGAATTTCTCTTTCCTTTCTCTAAGTTGGAACTTCCAACCTGGATCAATTCAACCAGGTAGACATATTGGTTTATGGTCTATAGCTTCAAGGATAGAGTTCCAAACAAAAACCTGCGAAAGCACAACAATCTTTTTTCACTTTTAAACGCTTTTGTTTATATCATGCGGTAAATAGAAACTCATACAGTGACTGCAAAAAATACGTATAATATATAAACAAAATACGCTTTTTTAATTTTATTTCGGCATTAACGATAAAATTGTTATTTAGGTACTCGTATTCCGTGAATAGCGGCGGCGAGGGTTGGAAAGCTATTGTTTCTATATAACAGTTGACCTTTTTTAATTAATTCCACCCGCCTCGATTAATGAGATCAAAGGGTTGCTGCTATCTGATAATGGACACCGAAAGTAAAGCTGTTAATGCTATCCAATCGAATATAATACGATTCATTATATCTTTATTTCCTTTTTCATACAATGATTTTAGTAGACACGGGTACGTTTTGTAAAACCTTTCCTCCCTATATTAGAGACAGAAAAAAGAAGGCTGTACGAATATAACGTTCATGGAAACGGAGGCGTATTATTTTTCGTTCAAGTATTCATGGGAATGTTAATGAAAACTAAACTCATGTATTTGAGTAATTTGAGGAATGAAACGAAGACGAGTGCTCGTTTATAAGCGTGATTTAACAACTCCAGCATATTGATTTTTACGTCGCCGTGGGCCCACCCCCTCCCCGCGGGAAGAGTTGTGCACGGGGGTAATGCTAAAATGCTTGTTCCCCTATTTGAGAGTACATGCTGAAGGGACGCTCAACCGCGGCCGCCAGAAAACACTGTTTTCCTTACTCATTATAAACCTCATTTATAGTTATCGTGAATAGTTTACGTAAGATTTACGACCGGATGCGTCTTCATTCGAACGTGAATGTGACACACTTTCTATCGCGCACTCTTATCTGTAATGCATTGTGTTTTAACAACTAGTTCTGTGATGCTTTTTCATGTTTTATTTTGACAACTATAATTTTAGAACGTGGAACAGCTTATTTGCTTGCCATAGTTATTAGTTTCTTTTCGCAAATACTGTTATACACTATCTGCTACATGTAAAGCCGTTATAATAAGTTCGTTCAAGAATGTTTTTTGGTTAGTGTTTCATAAATTATGGAAGTTTAATTTATTAGGTATGTTACAAATTGTTATTATCATTCATAAAAGTGGTGAAACATTAAATTATAAATATACTAATGACATCATCAGGTCTTTCTAGTCTCCACTTTTGTACTACCAGAGCCATATACTAGCCTGAGTAGTCAGAGGATTCAATGACAACATATCTATATATTTTACTATAGAACCCGCTAAGCAACATGAGAAAAAAATAGGAAGAAAATTATGAAAGTGGCAGGGCGCAGTTGTAAGTCCCCGCGAGTTTGTTCAGCCCCACCCGCGCACTTTTCAGTGGGCCGCCCCGCGCCGCACCCTTCGCTGCACCCCATGTGTTATTCTCCGCTCCGGCCCGCGCCGGGACGCTCCTTCATTTTACTCCAATTTACAACTGAAAAAATTCAAACAAACATTTCTGAAATTACATCTAACGTTATGTAGATTTGCTTGAAATTATTTCCTACCATCTGGAGTATGAAAAACTTCTAAACTAATCCTTTAAAAAGTACATTATTTCGTTTTCAGCGATTTTTTTCTTGATTGCGAAATGAGTATGTACTTAAGTTTATTATTTTCGAAGTAATTATTATCTTTGTGTGAAATGACTATAAAGATTTATTTAGTAAGCAGTAGTGTAGTTGCCTTTTACCGCGGTTATAGGTACATTCACCGCTTTTATCACATTTTTTTCACAGTTAGTAGTCATAACGTATTTAATAAACACACGCAAACATCACATGGTAATTTTTATAAAACCAATATTTCTATACGATGTTACAGGAAATTACGATTTGGCAAGTGGGTAGGTGGAAGTTGGCAACACACATCCAGAATGAAATTTAGTTTGGTAGGTATAATAACAGAGGGGCGCCACCCCAACCCGAGTTTGAAAAGGAAAGCTTTTAAGAGCTTTTTGTTTTGTAATTAATTATGTTTTTATTTACATTTTTTACAATGTTTTGATTTAGTGAGGTAAGTATATTATAAGTAAAATAATAGTGACATATAAGTAAATACTGGAAGAGAATTAATTTAAAACCTAGACAGATAGCAGATAGGACTATTTAAGTAAGGTAGGTATTTTGCTTGTTCTGACAATTTTGATATGAGTATACCTAAATAAAATTATTTTAATACGGTTTTTATCGCGTTTATTACATTATTTATACACCTAACGTTAGGTGTATAAATAATGTAATAAACGCGATAAAAACCGTATTAAAATAATTTTATTTAAATGTGTAACTATCGCGAAAACATAAGAAAACATTATGAGTATACCTCCTGATATCTCTTTAATATTTATTTCAAAATTAGTATTAAAGTGTTAAATTAGTGAAAACACCATCATGATCATTAGGTTTTTTTTAGGGTGTACTGTAGGAGCGCGACCCTCTTTGTACTACCGGTATTATATTGTCTTTGGTACTACCAAAGCCATATGGCTTTGGTAGTACAAAGAGGGTCGCAGAATCCTCTGACTGCTCTGGCTAATATATATTAGCCAGAGCAGTCAGAGGATTCTGCCTACACTCTCCACGCAGGCCAGATGAGTTGGAGAGGTATCTTTGATGTTTATAAGTTTTGTTTAGCTTGTGTTTCTCTAGTCGCCTTGACGGCATCCACGGAAAGACTTGGAGTGGTCTTTTCTACATTGCCGGGAACCACACGGCGAAAAATAGTAGTAAAAAGTATTGGAACTGAATTATTTTTTAGTTTTTGAAACCTTTCTAATTTATTACTAAACCTGTAGTTGTAGGTATAATTACAATATCTTGCATTATACTCGTATTTCAGTACCATCAAATTTCAAATAATTTATAAGGATAAAATGCTAAATATTTTGTAAAATTATTTAATATCGGCTTTTATCATGGATAGCAGCTGTGCTAACTGCTGTGCAAATCTGAAACCAGTGTTGGCATCTTACACTACGAGAAGCAACAAACAACAGTACTATATGGTCAGGTCAGATAATAACTTTTGTGTCAATCGATCCAGTAGTATTTGTGTGAATACCAAAGAAACAAATTCTATTTTTTTTTAATATTTTCCCCATACTAATTACCCGGGCAGCTGAACACATAAGTATCAAAATATCGAAAAAAAAATTGTTTCTGGATACGAAACCTTTTAATAATCTTTCAGATGAAAACATCAAATTCAACCAAATGACTTAAACGATTTTGATTAAATTTAAATGCAACCTACTGTATCTATCTAAATAAAAAATATGTATTAAAATCTGTTCATGAATGGCGGAGGTTACATCATAAAAAATAAAAATAAGCAATTCCAGCGAATTGAGTAACTTCTTTTCCCTTTTCTAAAGTTAGTTAAAAATTTAAGCTTTTTAGGGTTCCGTAGTAAACAAGGAACCCTTATAGTTTCGCCATGTCTGTCTGTCTGTCCGTCCGCGATTTTACGCAGAGACTATAAGTATTAGAAAGTTGTAATTTGGTATGGATATGTATATTAATCATGGCAAAAAAGTGGTAGAAGAAAATCTTGAAAAAAAAAATTTTTTAGGGTAGCTCCCTTACAAGTAAAGTGGGGGAGTAATTTTTTTTTCTCTATTTACCCATCGTGTGGGGTATCGTTAAATAGGTCTTTCAAAAATATTGTGAGGTTGAGAACACCATTTTTCGATTTAGGGATCCGTTTCCGAAATATTCGGTTTTAAAGTGCGAATTTTTTTTAGAGGGAAGTGTCCCCCCCCTCTATCTGCTAAACGGTTATATATAGACACGTGAAAAAAATTACAGCAGTAGTATATATACTGAAGTTGAAAGGAAAACTATCAGAGCTGAATACTAAGTACAAACTAAAAAGTTATAGGCAACCAACTTATAAACTGTAAAATTTCATAATATTTTCATTGTTAGATGTTTTTGGTCGTTAAATTGTAAGGTGCGAGTGTAAATAGTGTGAACTCAAAGTTGTCATTCCCAACTACGGAACCCTACACTGCGCGTGGCCCGACACGCACTTGGCCGGTTTTTTACCAATAGCCGCTCCTAAAATTTTTCATGGAATAGAATCTTGGAGGAGTGAAAGAGAAGCCTTTGCCCAACATTGGGACACACATGGCTATTAAAAAAAAATCATGCAGTTTTCCCCTTTTGGGAAAGTTCTATTTTGGTTAATGGAACTCAATAGATAGAAATAACAATTCATCAACTTGTAAATATTAGGTACTCATACAAAATAAGGTAAAGTAAACAAAGTAATTTCGCAAATAACAATGCTGCTTCATGAAAAATATCTCTTCTGTTAAAATAAATAAAATGCTCTAAAAACCCTTTTTATAGCTTTATAAAAGCTGATTAATACTAAATGATAGTATATATAAATATATATACTATTAATGCGATAGTATTTTCCTTCTTGCAATTTAAAGACATAGTTAATTATAAGTTGACACTTAAGCAGTTTGATGTAATATATTTCAATTAAAAATATATAGTTTAATAAGCTCATATTAATAGCTGTTTCAATTTTATAGCCATGTTGGTGTTGGCATAATATTACTATGCGTATATGACTTAAATGTTGTTGCATTAAGGCTGTAAAATGGATAAATACTGGTAATATCTGGGGCATGTGAACATAATGGCATATGTGAGCGACTCTACGATCACTTTTAATCTTATAGATTACTAAATTACTAAGTAAGTTTATGTATTAAATGTAGACACTAAGTTTCTGATAATTGCTTTTTATGTTTATCGGATTTTATTAGTTGTGATAAATATAAAATTGTGATTCTGATCATTTCTTAGTAATCTCTAAAATTAAGAATAAAACCTGTCGTTCTCAAACAACCAACGGTGAGAAACGGATTAAATGGGATATAGACAAACTAAAAAATAGGGATGTTATTACTCAGTACCAGCGAGAGTTGAGCCAAATCTTTTCCAACAATCCTCCTATCAATGATGTAGAGAAAGATTGGAAAGCGTTAAAACAGGCTGTCACGGAATCGGCTTTAAACACTATAGGGGAAAGAAAACGGACAAAAAAGGTAGACTGGTATGACGATGAAATGGAAAAGGCTTTGGAGGTGAAAAACGAAGCGAGGCTTAAATTTATACAAACTAAACATGACCGATATAAGGAACTTTATACAGAGGAGAGAAATAAATGCAGAAAAATGGCTAAGTCAAAGAAGAGAGCAGCAGCAAATCTTAGGATTGGGGAGTTAGAGGATCTGCGGCAAAGAAATATCGCCCGTCCCTTCTTTCAAGGCATTAATAGCCTCCGAAAAGGGTACCAGCCTAGAACGAGCGCATGCCGTGATAAGACAGGAAAGCTACTCAACGAAAAGTCTGATGTGGTGAGACGTTGGCGAGAGCACTTCAACGATCTTCTTAATCCTGGAGAGGCATCCAATATTCTGCCCCCGTATTACGACGCTGAGGAGCAGCTGCAGCCCCCTACTTATAACGAAGTACAAACGACGATACGCTGCCTTAAAAACAATAAAACACCTGGGCTGGATGCCATAACGGCGGAATTTTTAAAGAATGGCGGAACCGCCCTTGAGCATCGGATGCACTTGCTTATCTGTAAAATCTGGGAAGATGAGCAAATGCCTGACGACTGGAATTCTGCAATAATTGTTCCTATATTCAAAAAAGGGGAAAAGACTTTGTGTAATAACTATAGAGGTATATCTATACTTTCAGCTGCCTATAAGGTTTTCTCTGGAGTGATTTGCAGGAGACTGGGCACTTATGCGGAAGAAATACTGGCAGAACATCAATGTGGCTTCAGACCGGACCGTTCTACTACTGACCAGATACACATGCTGCGTCAAGCACTAGAAAAATCATACGAGTACAACATAGACCTTCACCATATGTTTGTGGACTTTAAGCAAGCATTTGACAGCGTCAACCGTACGCAAATATTTTCCACCATGCTGGTACTCGGTGTGCCCAGCAAGCTAGTACGTCTTGTTCAGACCACTCTTAGAAACTCCAGGTCCGTCGTCTCGATTATCAAATTGAAAATAATCAAAATGAGCTATCAGAGCCCTTTGACGTCCATTCAGGTGTCAAACAGGGGGATGCGTTATCCGCCATCTTTTTCAATCTTGTTCTGGAAGCTATCACTCGAAGCCTAAACATCAATGGTTTAATCGACCAAAACACTTCGCAAATCGCGGCTTATGCGGACGATATAGTTATTACCAGCAGATCCAAGAATAGGATGGCAGCCCACAGCTTGAATCTCCAAGCAGAAGCTAAACCTTTTGGGCTTCATGTAAACACTGCTAAAACAAAATATCTTGCAACAGGACGCAAACGCGGTCTAGTATCGAATATATGCGTCGGAAGTGATACCATCGAGCAAGTGGAGAGCTTTAAGTATCTGGGTTCAGAACTGAACAGCCAGAACAAGATTGAAGAGGAAATAAAATCTAGGGTCTTAGCGGGTAATAGGTGCTTCTATGCATGCAAAAAGCTTTTAGGCTCCAAGTTCCTAAGCATAGCGTCTAAGATGGTCATCTACCGCACTATCATCAGACCGGTAGCAACTTACTCTTGCGAAACCTGGACTATTACCCAAAAAGATGAACAGAAACTTGCTACGTTCGAAAGAAAAGTGCTCAGAAAGATCTTTGGACCTGTGCGAGAGACGGATAACGCTTATCGCATTCGAATGAACCACGAACTGGAAGCATTAATGGAGCAGGAAACCATAGTTAGGTTCTGCAAAGCACAGCGTCTGAGATGGGCGGGACATCTGGAAAGAATGCCGGACAACAGGGCTGCCAAAATAATAACCAGATGGAAACCGCAACAAAAGCGACCGAGAGGCAGGCCAAGGAAGCGATGGATCGATTGTGTGGAGGAAGACCTCAGGAAAATGGGGAAGTACACCAACTGGAGAAGGGAGGCGCGTAATCGTGTCAAGTGGAGAAAAACTGTGGAAGAGGCCAAGACCCACAAAGGGTTGTAGCGCCGCTGGAAGTAAGGAAGTAAGTAAAGTAAATATAAAATTAAAAGGTTTTTAACAATGACTTGTTGGACCGTTTTTTTATTTAGCTAGAAGTAATTAATCGTAGCCCGAAATTGAATCTGGTCAGCGTACAAAATAGGATAGGATAACCTAATTGTTGGTAACTAGATATTTAGTTTAATTTTGTTAAAATAAATGAAATTGAAATGAAATATTTTGAAATGAAATTATATTACATGGTCATACATAATGCAAATATTTAGAATTTAGAAATCTGTAGTCAGTTTCTGTCAGTTTGTTGTTAATACTATAAATATTATTAGGACTTTAGTAGATATTGTATTGGATGTCTCCTTCAACTTCAGAAGAGCTTACCGCCTGTTTGGGATACACAAATTCTATTTCCTCAGTTATATTAAATATTTTAGCACGAATAAAAGCTGCTAAGTATTTATTTGAGAATTTCAATATATCTAAATTTTCAAAAGTATCGAGGGATGAGTGCTCACAAATAGAGTATTTTGCATCATTAAGGAGTATATTTTTCGAAGCCAATTAAGTAGCTTAAATGTTTCAAGTTCTATTGCCGTTGTTACCATTTTATATAAATTATTTAAGGAAAAACGAAGATGTTAAGTATTTTAAATTTTGTTTTGTGAAGTAAGTTGTAAGTTGTACTTGTAAATAATTAACTCATTTTATAAAACAAAGTAAGTAACAAAAAAGCATTTTCGTCAAAATTGGCGAATTTGGCAAATATGCTTTACTTTCTCTCTTTAAACTGTAAACAGTTAGTTATCTAGGGCTTCACAATACAAAATTCTGCAAATAATTTATTTCTAATGAGCAGAATGGACCTTGAGATGAAATCAAATGAAATTATGTAATAGTTTTTATTTAAATTTTGGATCCTATGTATCACTTTTTGAACGTCATTTATCTTTCTTGTTATTAGTATAATTTTTTTATATTTGCAAAACGAATGACTTGGTGTCCTTCGAAAAAAGGTTTATAAAATCTTAAGCTGCCAAAAGATCTTACTCAGATTTGATGTTTTTTTAACGAGAACTCATACATAATAATTTTTTTGTATGTGGCCCTCGCTGCGCTAGTCCGTATCGTACTTGGCCGGGTTTTTGTTTGGTGTGATTCGTTTTTGTATAATATCAAAATAAAATTTTGTTATTTTCTTCAAAATATTATACATTTGGGGTATTTTTTTCTGTTTGGGTAATAACCTTTAGATATTATTTAAATAATTGAAATCGTTCTATAAAATCACCTTAAATTATTGAAAAACATCGCCACATTACCATGCATCATGAATCGCTCATGCACAGTCTAAAGAAAAGGTTTTAAATTGTTTCTCGATGTTAATAAATTTTAAACAGATAAACCTGTACATCTCGGACTCACGGCTTAAAAAACGAGTATCGTGAGTATAGAATCCAGACGAAAAAAGTAGTCGTGCAACATTTCACAAGGCACAACGGCCCGCTGCACTGGCATTGTGCGCCTTCACAATATCTACAGGCCGGCCCGAGGAACACCGCACAATAAATACAACACGTCTTCGACGTCATTTCAACAAATCAAATGCCCTACGCAAACAAACTCAAATCGACAATTCCAGCCAATTTAAAATTTATGTCCTCAACAACATGCGCTGCAACTTCACGAGAATATTATTCCTAATGTATTGCTGGAATGAAATTAAATTACATTTTACAGCAGCCGTAAAAATTTAATTACATTTTGAGAATGAGCTTCTTTGACTGGGGGAGGATTGAATGCGAAATAATAAAATTTGCTTACGCATATTTTGGTCCAGTCCCTTAAATCGATTGAAGAAGAAGCTTAAGTTGGGACATGAAACCTCAAAAATCAAGAAGAAGGATATAAAACCAAAACTAGATGTGAAAATGTCTATTAATAAATAATATTTGAAGACAGTACTATTAAATAAATTATCCAAGAATAAAATGAAAAATATAGTATTATTTGCTTATAATAAAACTGAATATAATAAATAAACTGACTTCATAGAAAGCAATAAATCAGACGAGCACGAGACTCAGTTTTCTCAAAGTTAATTAATTTTATTTGTTTAGGAAATTTTGATAATTTATAATGGGTTGTAAGATTGTCATCAGTCAGGGTCACTGGAGTACATGGAGAGCTCTGCCGTCCCAAAGGGAGGGGTCGCAAACAGGTTATGACCCCGACAAGTTACTCGCTCTGAGCGTTGGATGCAACCAGCTGGAGAGACCTCCGTTCGTCTGATTCTTAACTCTTCTCACTGTTGTAGTAGGAACTAAGAAGCAAGGATGTAAGGCCATGTTACGATGGCTGCAGTCTGTGACTCGGTCCTTTCTGTCCCGAACTAGGATAAGATAAAAGAAATATCTTGGCGTGATTTCACTCGCAGGTGAGTTTGGTTTGAGTTAGCTGTCGATTAAGTACGTCTTATTGATGCAACAGGTGGCCTTCATGTGTTATATAATATTGTGTAATGTAGCCAAATCTGTTTACCGACAAATTTAATTTGAACCATAGATATCAGAATATTTACTGTTTGAACCTAATAGGCATAGTTTATAAAATATTACTTAAACTTCTTATTTGACAGTTTATCTTACAGAGTGATACTGTTATCATTAGAGGATCGTATAAAAATATTTTTGTCCTTTTTATACTTTTGTGGCTGCTATTACATGATTACTATTTATTGAATGATAGATAACTTTGTCATAAATTTATAAATTTGATTTCCACTTCTTCATTAAAATTGTTCTGAAACCTACACCGCTCTTTAGTGGTTATTTCAAACCTGCTTCGGATCGGAAGAAACAATGCAGCGATTTGTTTAGATATTTTTTTCCACGCTAAAGCAAACGAATATATTTTCAATATTACCACATAATACTCCATTGTTCTTCAGTCTCTTGATATTTCTCCAACATTTCCAATGCTCGGACGGTATTTAAGTGATACACATACCTAGCGATGCATGAATTCCGTAAAAAGAATGTTACAGCTTGCTATTAAACTTGGAAACGTAATATCGTTTAAAAGCATATTTTCAACAATAAGTTTGTAGTTCTTCGTGGCTTTGGTTTTTTGGACTTTGTTCACACACCGAAGGCAAAATGTACATTAGGCATTTTATTTTTTATCTAGCAATTTTCCCACGACTTCATCTGTGTAAAACTTAACCTTAGGGGTTGAAATTCTAAAAATACCTGCTTAGTGCGTCTGCATCATGAAAGGAACCACTGTACCAAATTTTAAGTTTTTAGATACATTACATATGAGTCAGTCCGTTTTGCCTTTATATAGATAAAATGTAAAATAAAAAAATATGAAAATCATATTTTTGGATTCTTTCCTCCTTTTTTATCGACCTTTATGAATTTTTATGAAATAACTCGACACAGTACAGACTCGCAAATTTTACTGTTTTACCAAGGGATAATATAAAACAAGGTTTAATTTTTAATTCTATTTTTGATAAGCTGATAAGCAGGTCCTCTAATAAGAACTTATTGTGTCTGATCCACAACAAGTTTTGATGAATAACATCAGTACTCGCAGATTGCAAAAGTCTAATAAGTGAACGTAGAGCACAAAAAGTAGATTGGAAATAACAAACCCAACATACCGCTAACTAAATTATTATGTCTATTTTCATCTGACTTGTCTTTGTGGTTGAGGTTTTTGTTCTTATGAATCTTTTATGTATTTGACTCATGGGTTTAACATGATAAATAAGTTAGGCAATACATGCGATTTAAGATTACATTTAATACAACATTGGTTGTGCTAATTTAACCTAACAGTCATCCAGGTCCTTGTGATGGAAACTGGAGAAGATATCTTCCAGCCAAGTGCCAAGCCAACTCGAGAGGATAGGGTTCCGTACGAGAAATGTAGTATTTTCCGATTCGATTTCCATTTGTATCCCTCATACATAGTAGTACCTACCTACATACATACATACTATCACGTCGTTTTCCCTTTCGGGGTAGACAGAGCCCAGGTCTGTAAAACCTTAAGGCCACGTTTAGCATGTTGGTGGGCTTGTAGGTGAGAACGGAATCAAAATAGTGATGGGTTGCTAACCGCATCGCCTATTGACATGATTCCTGACGCCCATTCCCTCGATCGGCTTTTACGATCTGCGCGGGAAGATAAGCAGCTATTACATTCTTCGTTTTTCTTTTCTCCCAGACCAGCATGGAAGACCTACATTTGTAATATGTTGGTTTTCATGTAATGTAATAGCGAGAAATAATTCTACAGGGAAACTATATCTTTTTTAGGGTTTCGTAGTAAACCAGGAACCCTTATAGTTTCGCCATGTCTGTCTGTCTGTCCATCCGCGGTTTTACTCAGAGACTATAAGTACTAGAAAGCTGTAATTTAGTATGGGTATGTATATTAATCATGGCAAAAAAGTGGTAGAAAAAAATCTTGAAAAAAAAATGTTTTTAGGATAGCTCCCATACAAGTAAATTGGGGGAGTAATTTTTTTTTCTCTACTTACCCATCGTGTGGGATATCGTTAAATAGGTCTTTAAATAATATTGTGAGGTTGAGAACACCACTTTTCGATTTAGGGATCTGTTTCCGAAATATTTAGTTTTAAAGTGCAAATTTTTGTTAGACGTAAGTGTCCCCCCTCTATCTGCTAAACGGTTATATATGGATACGTGAAAAAAATTACAGCAGTAGTATATATATACTGAAATTAAAAGGAAAACTATCAGAGCAGAGCGAAAATGTAAAATTTCATACAATTTTGATTGTTAGATGTTTTTGGTCGTTAAACTGTGAGGTGCGAGTGTGAACTGTGTTAACTCAAAGTTGTCATTCGCAACTACGGAACCCTGCACTGCGCGTGGCCCGACACGCACTTGGCCGGTTTTTCAAATAGTTTATTTGATAATAATAGTAAGTACTTGTTACATGTTCTGCTAAACAGCGAGACAGTTTGTCGGCAGTAGCTCTCGTAGATTACAAAATATTATGCCTACAATACTTATTACTTAGAACAAAATATAAAGATGTTATTTGACGCGATCTGTACAGTAAAATATTTAATGGTGGTACAGAACCCTTCGTGTGTGATTCTAACTAGCTTTCGCCCACGGCTCCGCTCGCGTTAGTGCCGATCCCTCGGGAGCAGTACTTTTCTCCGGGATAAAAGATAGCTTATGTCCTTCTCTGTACATCAGACAACGTATGTGCAAAATTTCATGATGTTCAGTGCTTAGATACGGCGTGAAAGCGTAACAAACAGACAAACAAATAAAAAGACTCACTTTCGCACTTATAATATTAGTTGGAAAGTGGGGACTTACATGAGTTTTCATACTAATTCGTGGCGGATAGAACACGATAGATATTTGGATTTTCGTACATACTTACTTTTCTAGTTTGTATAGGTGTATTGGCTTTATATCGATATCGGTTTATACAAGCAATGTTGACGAAATAATGTTTATTTTTGACTCAAGAGTTTTAAATCCTAACTTCCTAACTAATATTATAAATGCGAAACTGAGTTTGTTTGTTTGTTAGCTTTCACGCCCTATCTACTGAACCGATCATCATGAACTTTTGCATACACATAGGTTAGGGTACTGAGAAGGACATAGGCCATATGTCACGCGGGCGAAGCCACGGGTAACAGCTAGTTTCAAAAGATAAATTTACTTATTTACTAGTTAGTAAGACTCAAACATTATTAAACATGAAAATTCGCGTTTGGCTCACAAACTCGACCTTGGAAAGCGAAATTAATAATGATGGTTGCTAGCCGCATCGCCAATTGACGTGATTTAGATTTTCGCCTAATCCCTTGACCGGCTTTTACAATCTGCACGGGAAGAAAAGCAGCTGGTATATTCTATGATTTTACTTTTCTCTAAACGATCGTGGAAGATCAAAGAAGCCAAATAATATTAGTATGGGAAATCCCGTGAGTGAACTTAACAGACAGTAAACGCGTTCAACTATTCAGAGTAGGTACGTGTAAAAATTCCATAGCGAGTAACGAGGGTACCATGTTTATATCTGTTACGAAATGAAACCATACAGTACGGCGTTAACACTGTAGACACGCCATCTGGTGGCCATCAACGAATTCAGAAAAAATAAACTATCTGGGAAAATAAACAAACCTAGCATCATAAATAGACAATTCTGTTTAATCTAAACAAAATTTGACATCTTAAAATATTATGTTATTGAGTTTACAAATCGTAGATTCTTGATTATTGGTTAGGTTGTATTTTGGTTCCTTACGTGTTTTTTTTACGTTTTAAGTTCAAATATACGGGGAGTAAAATAACTTTCGACATAGCCCTACTCAGATCGTGATTATGTTTTTTTTTCTGTGAGACCAATGTAGAGAACTGGAAAAAAATTATATTCGTTTACAAAAGTGTTCAGTTAACGGGACAATATGTACTTATCTACTTATGAGAAGTTTTGAACTTATAGGTTTTAAACTTTATCTAAGTATGTATCTAATTATAAATGTTAACAGCACACTAACTGAGATATAAAAATAACGAATACATATTTATGATTATCTATCTAGCAAAATATTTTATGATATAACTTTGATCTGAGGCATATAGAATATTGCCCTACATCTACACACGAGCTTAAATAATAAAACATCGCTGTGTATTTTTGAAATTATTTCATTTAACTATGCAATAAAAGTTAATCCGTCGCTGACTCGTATAAACATTGTTTAGTCTGAGCGTCGTGTATACAAAAATGAAAATAAAAGAGACTAAAAATTGTAGAACCGGTCTCGGGCATCGTAGCGCGGCCCGCGTCGGAGGAGTGACCTCAGTTGGCCTTGACAGCTGTGCTCACTCCGGCACTCCGGCCAGCGTGAGCCTCTCGGCCGAGGCTGATTCAACCACTAATAACTTCACTACATCATTACAATGCTCTCGGTGCAACTACGCGTTACATATTACCCGCTCCGGCATTCTCCTCGACGTGTCGTCAAAACATGATTTGTTGGTCTCCATTTGTCTCCAGAATTAAAGCACACATGAGATAGAGCTTTTATATTTTATTATTTAGCTCTTCTTCTAAGATGTAATGTTGTTGAGTAATAATAAATTATAGAGAGTTAAGAAATTTGTTACAATGTTTTTTTTTTCCAAAGGACTTATCCTCCTTTATGTAATAAATTTATGTAGTGTTAGTGTACTGATATTATTATATGTAAATAAAAGTGTTATTTTTACTAGACATTTAATTACGGATATAAAAAACGATGTAGACATTAAAATATGTATCACCAGATGCAGTAAACATGCTAAGTATAAGTAACCTGCTGCGATGGGATCGGTAACTTAATTACAACACTTAAGTAAGACAACACAATTAATAACAAACAAATAATATATAACAATTAATAACAAACAAATAAAACAAATAATATATAAAAAATATAACGTCAGCAAAATACTTATGGAAGTACTGAAAATTGCCGCGTTATTTAAATGAAGACTTTTCTTAGGCCAATAAAGAAGACAACGTTAAAGTGTTGTATCGATAACTTAATCACAACAAGTAAGTAAGATAATGCAATTTACATATTGATATGAATAAAAATATACCGTCACTAAAGACAGAAAATTGCCGTTTTATTTTAACGAAAACAGTTTTTAGGCCTATGAAGAAAACAATGTCAAAGTGTAGTATCAATAACTTAATTACAACAAGTGAGTAATACAACACAATTTACATCTTAATACAAAAAACCTAATAATTATACCTTCAGAAAAATATAGGTACGGACAGAAAATTGCCGCCTTATTTGAACGAAGATATTTCGGAGGCCAACGAAGAAGACAACGTCGAAGTGTAACTTATAGAAAAAAAAGTTTTCTTCAGAAACAGTGTTTCTGGTATTCATCATATGAGCGAAATGCGCAAAATGTCAGGTAGCAAAATGCCCTACTAAGGTACGGTCAGAAACGCATTTGGTTACGTTACCTAATAAAGCTCTTTTTATGATTATACTCATATTTACGATTTATATACATTGTTAGGTCTTTACATAATAATAAATAATATAGGATAATAATGAATAAATAAAGGAAAATAATTTAGTTTGTTGTTCTTCCTCCTTATTATAAGAAAGCCCAAAGTTTGGCTTTTGTCATGGGTAAGACCAAATAGTCTTGGTGACAATAGCCGAACTTTGGGCTCACAATATAACTAAGCTTTTACATGTTGCATGTAGATTGAGTTATGTATAACACATTTTTTTTCAAAGATATCTTTATTTTGTACAGGTGCGAGTTTATATTCAGATTAACTTTTGTTATTATAGATTACCTATCTTTTTTCTGTGGGACCAATGGACGTAAATGACCTCTTCTAGTTAAAGTTACATTCATGTTGTCACTACATGTACAAATATGATATAAATTTAAATTAAGTAGCTGTGTTTCAACTACTTAGACCTAATTAAATTAATTACGACTTCATTACCATTACTTTAAAATAACCACGTTATATGAACCATATTGTAGAGTAAGTAAAAAGCAGTGATAATTAATATTGTAAGTAAGTACCAGTCTAGTTGGCAAATAGTTAAAATTAAATTTATGCAAGCAGGTGTATAATTTATAAAGTAGATATATTGTGCTAGCATTGAATAACATTTAAATGTAGGCATTATGGAGCCTTAGAAGTTTGAATAACAGCTACAACAATACAAAGATCGTACGGACAAATGTATCTATTGACATAAGTGGCTTGCCATGCCATAACATCATATCGGCGGGACAATGGGCATTCCAGGGAGGCGGGCGGGGAGCGCGGGGCGAGGCGGATCGACGTGTCCCGTCCCGTCCCAATGTGTAGACCAATATACAACGTTTTCCCAAATTAAAATATGATTAATTAGTATTTACTCCTACTCATAGCAGTAGGTATATGATAAAATTTTGAATGTCAAAACAAAGGGTTATTAAGAAACATAAAAAAGCGGCTGTTTTTAAAAAACAAAATCTATTTACAAACGGGTGTAAGTACCTAACTTTAGTCCGGAAAAACAACAATTGTGGAGCTAGAGACAAGACTTTTTTTAGCGCGGCCACCGACCACATCTAATTTTTTCAGAAATAAGCGTAATAAACAAAACTTATATTGTTATGTCATATTATAAATTATATACCTGTAAACTCAGTATGGATCGAGTTATAAAGGTTAAAAAGTAGTGATTTTTAATTCATGATTTACTTTGTTTTAGTTTCCAGTTCAATGAAAACTTATGGAAAGCCGGATAGTTGCCTCCTTTTTTGAAATCACTTTGATTCACAGTAGGTACATAAAGTCTAATACTTTATTTTAAGACTGGTACTTACTTTGTTTTATCTGAAAGTAGATGAAAATTAAAAATATAACCATAGTTTTTATGCAGACCAGACCTCTATAATTTGTTGACTTCTACATAGGGCATAGTTGCCTAATCCATACAATTTTCATTTGGGATAGAGGCTCCGCCGAGAAAAAGGGCATCTATCCCCAAAAACTTTAGAAGGAATTTTCTCTCCCCTTCTCTTTACCATCGCATACAGAAATGCAACACAACTTAGTAGTACCTACTCAGACAGTCAAGAGATTAATAAAATAGCATCAGGACATAATGTTTTCTAATGCTTTCGCGATTGTTACACATTTCAATAAAATTAATTTGATACGGTTTTTATCGCGTTCATTACATTATTTTATACACCTAACTTAGTCTACCTGCTACCACGAACACTGAAAAGTGTTCGAAACTTTAGGTGTATAAAAAATGTAATAAACGCGATAAAAACCGTATTAAATTAATTTTAATTAAAAGCACCAGTACATCCCCAAATTAAAAGTAATTGCATTGAAGGCAACTACACCCTCGAAGCAACTATCCTGGTTTTACCCTTCATCATCATCATCATCAGGTCTTTTTTAGTCTTCACTGCAAGAACATGACCGTCTCTGTTCTACTAGAGTCATTATTAGCCAAAGCAGTCAGAAGATTTGGCCTACATCCTCCACGCTGGGCAGACGGGTTGGAAAGGTCTCTTTGATGTTTATAAGCTTTGTTTAGCTTGTGTTCCCTAAGTCGCCTTCTACGACATCCACGGGAATACTTGGAGTGGTCCTATTCTACGCTGCCAGGATCCACACCCGATATAGGTAACAAATGACTGCCTCAAATATTAACTTTCTCACTCACATTTGTGAGGGCTATTGAAACTAATATATTGTGTCCATGCTGGGACGTTCAACTGGTTGAATTAATGGTTGAATGAAGAAAAAAGAGAACCTAATTACCTACATATTATCGGCAATAAAAAGCTATAACTCGTAATTGACTAGTAACTTAATCTTAAGTTTGCAAATAAACATGTGTTCAGAATTTATATGAATACATACATTAGTTACTTTGTATTCCCCACCCTATCGAATGTAATAATATCCTTATTACTTATGAAATAACCAGTTCCAAGTCATAAAGCGTACGTAAGTTTGTTCAAACTAAAGAACCGGTTCGAAGAGAAATTGTTAACTGTACTTAATGAGTTCGTAACTAAACACAAATATTACAGAACACCGTGTACGTTGCCACTTTAAAAGTGTTATGACGACAAAGTTTATAATCATAGAGGTCCAAAACGTTTTAAAAGCGAACAATATGCCATCTCGGTCAAATCTCACGATCGTAAAAGCCGACTAAGCAAATGAAAAATCTTTGTTATTTATCTCAATCTATGAATGCTCGTTTGATACAATCTATCTAGAGTACATGTAAAAAGCTTTAACTGACTTGATTGATGTATTGACGCACAGCCTAAACTGTTCGATACCTGAAACTTGGAGGGTGTGTGTTCTGAGTATCCGATAAGAAACGATTTTCCAAAATTTAACCACTCAGGAGGTCAAAAATGGGAGCAAAGTTTGATATGGGCACCGTGATTCTTGGTTCAATCAACTTCTATTTTTTCAATGCAATATATCAAAGAACTCGATTTTTCTTTTCTTTCCCAAACTAAGTAATTTCGCGGCGACGGTTGAACACTTTTGTATGAAAATGACGAAAATTTTAAGTTTCTAGCATTGATCATAGGTAAAGGTCTTCATATTGACGGCCTGTCACCCCTTTTAGGGTATGTAGAGGGTCAATTTACGCTGTAGACACCTTAGGCTACCTACATAAACCCGAGGCAGGGCAAATGAATTGATGAAAATAAAATTGTCCGTCGTAATGTCAATAAAACTTTATAATATCAAAACGAATAAAAACATTTCCAATATGGTTGTATCTGCTGATCGTGGAATTATATGTATGTAATAATGCAGACTAGTGATTTAGTACAGGTTTTGCTCGCGAGGATCTATATTTCTTAGTTCGCGAGGAGGGAAGACGTTATGACTGAAACTCGCGTCGTTAGAATAGTTCGCGTGCCAAAATCATTTTGCAAGGCCATTAAATTGTATATTTTAGGAACATTTAATTTGTTCTACATAAAAAAATATTTAAGCAGTTTATTGATTATAAAACTAACCGGAAATAACTTCCTTAATAGAAATTGATTCAAAAGGTAAAATTGATAAAAAATTAATACTTATTATATAATGCTCGGGGTCAAACGGTCAGGGGTGTCATCATCAACTGCATGTCTGGTTGTTGCAGGTATTGCATCGGGTACGTGCAACAGGCTTCCCGGGCTGCTACTTCTCCCAATCCATCCCTGCAAGTAGCATCCCAAATGCCTTTATTCCAATCTCCCCTAGTCCAACAAACTCCTATCTATCCCTCGCTTTAAAAAAGGGTTTCGATGGGCAGCAGCGTCGAAACCGAGATAAACCAAGCAAACTACGCTCACTATCTCGTATACCAAGCGTCGTGAGTATGTCAAAACCCCCCGGATGAAAATCCTTGGGGGCTTCGATGATGATGATATAATGCTACTCAGATATTTTTTAATAAGTTACATGAAAAACCACATACCTAGCATTATTGTTAAATTTCTCTGTCATAAGTTTAAGCGATTTTCTAAATAATCAGGCTACGTACAAGAAAGCATTACGAATGGCAAATAAATAGCATATGAAAGTAAAATAAGTTACAACGTGCTTTAAAAATAAGTTATCAGACGCAATATATTAATATTTCATGAATCTCCAAGGTTTTCCTGTTCCTCCAGCAAAAGTAGGTTTACTCACACTACAGAAAATCCAATTCGCTGCGTCGTCCACACGCGCGCACACAGCGACGCTTGACTTGAGGGAAAAATAAAATTTCTCGCTAAGTTTATAATGGGAAAACTTTGAGAACCACTTAATTATGTTAATGTTTGAAACAAAATTTTAGAAGAGACGTTTAAACATAGCAATGATTTAATTTGAAATAATGTGAAATACAATCATGGTATTTATTGTTTTAATATTTAACAGTATCTATATCTCATTTGATCTCTCTTTGAAGTATAGAGATAAATAGAAAATTGGTACTTATTTATAAAAATACATCAGAAGTATTTTGTGTTTAATAGAAACGTCTTGTTTGTGAATATTGTTAGGAATAAGGTTCTTATTCCTGAATTGAATTAATTTGACCATCTATTAAATGTTCAATCACTTTTATTAGGTTACTGCCTAGATATACATTGTTAGTTTAGCTCTCGAATGTAGCTCTCTAATAATAACTCGCGAAGTTGTAAGAATTTAATTAATATCGTATATTATTATGGGTAAGTAAGAATAGCTGAGCTCAAATTAAAATATTTTGCTAATTGGAATCAATAGAACTCACTTTCTTCTTTATAAATACGCTACGCCATTTTTAAAGCACGGAGTTGGACCGTTTTCAAATTATATGTTCTTATAGGTACTCTCATACTTCACATATAGGTAAAATGACAAAAAAAGAAGTAGGAAGATTGGGTTTGTTAGGTTTCCTTGCGATCAAGACAGAGCCAGCGAGCAAAGCAAGTGTTCTCAACTAAGGGCAAAACCCCAACTTAAATTTAAGTGCTATTTTGTATGAAAATTTTAATTACATCTCCGCGCTTTAAAAATCAGGTTGTTGAAAAGAGCAAGGTGAGTTTCTATTGATTCCCATCATCAGAAACAACAAATTCGTGCTAAGCTTTTCTAAAGCTTAATTATTCCTATATAAAGTGTTTTTGACCTGATGTTGTGTCCCACAGCTGGGCAAAGGCTTTCCTTTCTTTATTTCACTGATTTCTATCTATATAGATAATATTAATGTAATAATAATTACCAATGGTAACCTACCAACCTGAATTCTATTATTAATATTAATAAATCAATCTGATAAAGTACTTACGCATGAGCCCGAATGTCCTACGCTTGAGGTGCCGCATCCGTATTCATTGATTTAGATGAAGAACATACATGAGTCTTAATTCATTTAGAATCGACTGTTCTAGTCTTAACTCTTTAAGACTTAGACATGTCCTTTATTACTGACAACAGGTTTGGATTAGGCCAGACTTTCACAATGGTACTGAATAAATTGAGTAACTCCGCAACGATTGATGGCATGGACAGAAAACTTGTCAATAATCAAAGAAAGCTTTTTAAAATAAAACTTTTACTTTGTGCATACAAAGGCCTGTTTTCACAAAAAATATAGCATTAACAGAGGCCACGTTAAATGGGCGCATCTAAATAATAGGTCATAAATTTCAATTCTTATGCGTGGTTCTCCCTTATAGAGCCCGATCGATTTCTCTTAATAATACTTTTTGCTCCATTTTGTGAGGATGCCAACTTCCGACATTCCGAAAATAAATATAAAATTGTAGAAAGGAATGAATCATAAGACATTACCTCATTTTCATTTTAATGAAAATATCATTTCCTTCCAAGGAGGTATATCCAAACTTTACATCCGTCATTTTGCATGGGCCAACGGTCGAGTGGCGGAGGCAGGGGTGCAAGGGGGTCGGCGCGGCGGGTGGAGCGGCGCCACCCGCGGGCCCCCCATCCCCCTCGCGGGATCGATACGTCATTTGAGCTGGTCGCCATGGAGACCGCGAACCGAGCGGGGCGGCGCCGCGGCTTCGGGATGGTGGGTGCACGGGACTCCGCGGAACCGCGAGCCGAGCCAAATGAAAAAATAGATACAGCCTTATTTGGGACAAATCCCCCTATAAAAATACGCCAGTTAAGATGATGTAGAAGTTCTGACAAATATTTCAAATCTCTTATTTTTGCTTAATATTTTATGGAACCAAGTATGTATATCGATGATTATTTCACAAATTTTCTATCTCTATTATTTACTAGTACCATCGAGTTTCCCGTTCCAGTTGTTGTAATTAAGAGCGTATACTAGCAGTATTTTTTCAATATGGTTTCCATACAAATGTATTTCTCTATTTTCTCGCTGAAAAGTGATTCTAGAACCACAATTCTTTTTTCATAAAATCTAGTACTTAAATTGGAATGCCCCTATTTTTTATTTTTTCCAAAAAAACTGTTTTTGTACAATTTTTTTTTCTTTTAAACAGGTTTTTAGAAAAAAATAAGACATAGGGACATACCTATTTTAGTAATAGATTTTATGTAAAAAGAATTGTGCCTCTAGAAGCAGTTTTCAGCAAGAAAATAGAGAAATACATTTGTATGGAAAACGCACTGCTAGTATACCCTCTTAACCATATTCACATTCATTGATTCAAGAAAATATAAAAGAAGTACATATGCATGTAAAAATCTCAGTTCTATTGGGCATTGTAAATTTTTCATAAAATACATTAAAATACATTGTTTTTACCTCATTTTGGTTAATTAGTGTACCTATAAAAAAACGCAGCAGCTCATATATTTCGTTTTCTTTCCTTATATTTTTGCACGTTTGTGCAAAGGTCTTCACCATTTCTGTCCAAACATTCCTATTTAGAACTACTTCCAACCATTTCTTTTCATCTAACAACGCTTTCGAAAGTCTACCTCGTTTTCTGTATCTATGTTCCGGAGTCCATTTTATGATTGTAGTGGACCATGGTCTTGGAAAACTTCAACCGACCGCCCAATCCTATTTGAGCTTGGCGGCTTTGTGTTCCATTAAAAATGCGAATTGTAGAACGAAGCCCCGTGCTTGGACAACTCTATCCAACCTGGTGACACCCAGGATACACCGCTCCATTGCCCTCAGGTAAATTTTGAGCTTAGATCCTTTTTGGTCCTACTCAAGCAGCTCTTGTTAGAGTAGGCTCAACAAAAATATAATGTAGGTGTGTTAGGCGCTCAGTGCAGTGAGAGCTCATGTAGAAAGAAGAAAACACATCGCAGGTATTCAGATATATTTCGTTATTTTGCACTGTTATTAATATAAAAATACAATACGGTAGGCGAGTGCCTCTATGAGCAAGGGTCGAGTGATCCAAAAGTAAGAATGAAATTACTGACTGATGAGAAAGGTCTGTGATGAAGATTTGAAAATGGAATTAGGAATTTGAAATTAATTAAGTTTCGAAATAATTAGGTGATTGAGACATGAGGTGAAAAGCAAGATGCAGCATGAAGTTATCATGCGGCACCGTTACAGACTTCTGGTGTTCAGTCAATGAACAACTTTGAGCACCGTTAGTTGGAATGGGCAAAATAAACATGTCGACGAGTCCGCGCTTCAATGACAGTGGAAGGTCCCCTTCATGAGCTTTTTCATGGATCAGTAGCGCCAGCAGGCGTTGAATTAATTCCATGTCCTGTTTTTTCATCAATAATTGATATAATTATAAAAACAAAATTCAATAAAGTAAAAGTCAAAATTTGTCAAGAAATATTGTTTCGTCGGAAGTCATACATAATATATTTTTTTTAAATCGGCAGATGTTATCTGTTGGACTCGATGTCAAACTTAAGGCCTTTTTGCGAATTAGGAAGTCACTAACAGGGACTACTTTTGTATAACGAGACATGAGACGTAGTTTGTATTAGATCATTTCCTCAGCGCGAAGCGTAACGGCTACTTCTTTTACTGTACCGTTCAAAATAGTGCGGTAGTTTTAACACAGGTTAACACTTTCAGTTTGCTGAAGAGTTGTCGACATGTTTGACTTTGGTATCTTAGGTTTACTAGGTATTGGAAGTATCATTACTACGCCGGAACTAAAAACTTGTCGGTTAGGGGGTTCGATTCCCACGGGAAGCATACTTTGTTAAGTTGTTTCCAGTTTGGTTAGGACATTGCAGGCATGAATAACCTGATTGTCTGATAAAAAAGATGATTCCGTGCTTCGGAAGGCATGTTAAGCCGTTGGTCCCGGCTGCCATCTGGTAGTCGTTATAGGAACCACGTCAGAGGCCGACAGGCAGTTCTGAAGAACTCTGACAACAGGCTGTGCATGGTCGACTGACCGTGTCACCTACTGGGAAATGATGATGAAGATAACGGTGTCAATAAATTCTGAATGACCATCCATGTGATTTAGTTTTAAGAGCGATCTGATGATGATCTGATAGAAAATAATTGGACTTTAAGAATCATAGTAATAGGTTCCGCAATTTTCCAATTCAAGAGAGCTATTTAAGCTATAAATATGAACTGGTGCCAAAACGCGATTTTTCAGGCGGATGAGTCCATAAGAGCGTATCCTAGCAGTATGTTTTCCATAAAAATGTATTCCTCTATTTTCTCGCTGAAAACTGCTTTTCGTCTCATAAAAATGGTATGGCCCGTATGGCCAAATGTTTTATTTTTTCTAAAAACTGTTTTAAAAAAGTTTAAGTTTTTAGAAAAACAGTTTTTTTAGTACTAGATTTTGTGAAAAAAGAAGCAGTTTTCACCAAGGAAATAGAGGAATGCATTTGTATGAAAAACATACTGAAAAATACTGCTACGATGCGCCCTTACACGTAAAAATAGATTTTGAAAATTAGCAAACTTTTTAAAGACTTTTTGATGTAAAAATCTGGAAGATGGGAGCAATGGCAGAAGAAAAAAAGTCATATGTCATGTAGACGTGACTTTATGATCACATTTATTTTTATTTAAATAAGTACTTCATATTTTCTTGAGTAAGGTGATACAGAATTCTAAGAAGGAACCATACGTTAAAAATTACTGCGTTTTTCATGTAGGTTAGAGTCTGGATGTCGCATATGTATAACAAAAACGAATGTAAAAGTTTGAAATCATTCATCATCATCATCAGGTCCCCTTTAGCCTTCACTACAGGAGCACCACCCTCTCTATACTACCAGAGCCATATATTAGCCAGAGCAGTCAGAGGGTTTGACCTTCACTCCCCACGCTGGCCAAATAGGTTGGAAAGGTCTAATTGATGTTTATAACTTTGTTTAGCTTATTTATCCTAAGTCGCCTTCTACGACATCCACAGGAAGACGTGGAGAGGTTCCACCGGGAACCACACGGCACAGCAAAATAGAAATCATTATCAGGTTTAAATATTTTGTTTCTGCTGTGAAAAATAGCTTGGTATAGCCCGCAGTACCGATGGCTTCATTGGACATCCACCGACCAGGTGGTCGGATGACTTGACCAAGGTTGCAGGAAGGCAATGGATTTTTACCAAGTGGTCATATTGGAACATTTGGACTTCTTGAGGCCGAGATGAACCATGAATTAAAATAGTTCCATGTAAATACTAAAGTCTTAATATTATATTACTATGTACCAAGTCAAAGCTTTCTTACCTGGAAATTATACCTGTTGTAGAGTTAGATTTTTATTCTTCTTGACTAGCCTAACCTAATCTTACCTCAATATTATCATCCGAGCGGGCTCGATATTCCCGGTTGCATCCGTGATTACGGTTGAGTGTCCGAGATCCGTTAACTATTGATGGTTATACGTGATTTGACGAGGTTGCTGGTTAGATGAGTTGAAACAAACGCGAGATGCCGTTGGGGACCCACAGCATAACGGCCCTTATGTAGCACGGAATCATATATATTTTTGGATAATCAGGTGATTCAAACCTGAAAAACTTTAACAAACTATGCTCCCCAGTTAAATTGAACCAGCTTATTTTGTTTGACCTCCTTACTTTACGATAAGATCCAGCTTAAGATTGAGAAGGTACTTAGGTACTCTTATTAATCCAGAGGCAGAATCAAGTTTAGGCCAGTCTGAGGATAGAGCGAGTGGACCTGTCATTGTATAGTTGGCTATCTATTAGGGAGGCGCTGAATGAAGGACAGGCAAGAGATGACGGCTTGCAAGGTGTATTGGTTAACACGTCAGCTTACTTCAAGAGAGGCACCGGGTTTGATTTTTGATATCTGTCCATGGGTTGACGTCAGCAGGATTTTACAGCATAAATGCTGTTAATTGTAGATCCTGGTTTTCGACACTTCACAGAGGATGAACTTGGGTAACGCCCAGATAAGAAAGAAAGAATGAAAAAGAGGCGGCAGTGTTGAACTTATAGGTCTAAAATCTGGGTGAGGGGCAGTGAATATTTAATTTTGTAAGCCCGTTGTCAGTATATATTTATTTTTTATTAAATTTGAAAGTTTCGAAGATTAATGAATTTTGAAGTAATGTTTAAGTAAACTATATACTATAATCGATCATCGTCTCATCGCGATTTTCTGATGTATAAGATAGTATTTGTAGACTACTATACATGGCATGAAGAAATTGGATAATAATGTTCAGTAATGAAGTGCCCATCCATATGCCTATCCAAGTCTCCAAACTTATCCTACTTATATCAGAAAATCAAGTTCCGACGACCGTCAATAACGTAGCGTATTTCAGTATTGGTAGTATTCTGCATTTTGGATTAGTAGTAAAAAGTCCAAGAAATACTAAACTTTTTTTAAAACTTCAATTAATTAAAATAAAAACTAAAGATGATTAACTAATTAAAATAAAGAAAAGATGATTAAATTACAATTAAGAGTGGTTGTGGGTGGCAACTTGCGTGACAAGTCGGTCTGGCCGAAAGGCTTAACGGAAGTGCTTGTAGTCCAATATTTGTCAACCAAACGTTTTCCGTTCCGTTCTAGCTTAGTTCTCGTATGCCATAGTTCAAATTATTGATAAAGAAGGAGGCTTTGGCGGATTAATGCGGCCCGTTGTGAACTGCCTATGTTATTGCCAAACCGAGCGTTTCAAACAACATTTCACATATAACAAAATAAAAAAATTAACCTTGTTTCAACACAAAAATCCTTTAATTTTGTTGACGGCTGGAATGATTTTAAAACAAATGTCTTAGAACCATCTCTAAGAAACTTACTTTCAAATAAAAAAAAACCGCAGCAAATCGGTTCATCCAGAATCTTTAAAAAATAGAGTGAATAAACAGGCTTCTTTTGGGTAAGCTCGCCTATCTTAGCCTATGTCTTTGCCTCTTGAATAGATAATAGTCAAGAGCAAATCCATTTGATATAAAAAAAACAACTGGCCAAGAACAAGTTGAACTCACGTGGAGAGAGTTCCATACAATGTCAAAATGAAATGTTTTTATTCAATTGGCTAGCTATCTTGTGGTGTTTTATTAAACTATTTTCCGTAAGAGAACGTATTATATTGAGTTTACCACTTTATTTTCAATTAATAGAATTCATATACGGTGCCTCAGACAGATTTACAGACACATCCTTGCACACAGACCGGTTAAACTTATAACACCCCTCTTCTTGCGTCGGTGGTTAAAAATAAGTCCCGGCGTATAAACGTTTCCAACCCCGTAGTGGAACGGACTCAAAATTCATGTGCGTAGATTCAGTGGTTGGAAATATAGTTACAATGTAGCTAGCCATTTAATACATTTTTTTCCAAAGAAAAATAATTTCGTACCATCCAATTTATAGTCTATACCTACTACTCGAGATAAAACAAGGATTCTAAAAACATCTTATACATTTAAATATGTAAAGGCACTAAGAAGTTCATCATAAATCGTGACAATAATAGTGACAGTCGTGTAAAAAGTATAGATAGAGAGAGATACCTACATACATTTAAGTACCTACACATTCTGTAAATAATTCAAGCCACTAGGTACCTTTTACGGTTCAAAGGATTTTTTGTAATATGGTCCGTTTTGAGACTTCGGGTACGGAACCCTAAAAAAAGTAAGAAGAAAACGTGCTCCACTGGCCTCTAAAAGTGTAAAGTTCTTTTTTTGGCCTGTCCAATTCATTCTACTTCGTATTCTGCGAAACAATGGATTTTATTTTTATATTTTCTATTGCTGGGGAAGAATCCGATGCTTATTTGGACTTTTATGTTATGGTATGGGAGATAATAACTACAGGGGCTGTTACATATTTAATTTCGGTGTTTTTTTTTGTTATTATTAACATTATAAAATTTTGTTCGATAAAATATATTTTTCCTCTTCCAGAAATACGAAAATATAGTACATACGTACTATAGGTCCTTTTTTAGGGTTCCGTAGTAAACAAGGAACCCTTATAGTTTCGCCATTTATGTCTGTCTGTCTGTCTGTCCGTCCGCGGTTTTACTCAGAGACTATAAGTACTAGAAAACTGTAATTTAATATAGGTATGTATTTTTATCATGAAAAAAAAGTGGTAGAAAAAAATCTTGAAAAAATTTTTTTTTAGGATAGCTTCCATACAAGTAAAGGGGGGAGCAATTTTTTTTATCTACTTACCCATCGTATGGGGTATCGTTTAATAGGTCTTTAAAAATATTGTGAAGTTGGGAGCACCACTTTTCGATTTAGGGATCCGTTTCCGAAATATTTGGTTTTAAAGTGCAAATTTCTGTTAGAGGTAAGTGTCCCCCCATACATGAAAAAAATTATATATACATGGCGAAACATAAAATATAGTAGTATATATACTGAAGTTGAAAGAAAAACTATCAGAGCTGAGTACTAAGTGCAAACTAAAAAGTTATAGGCAACCAACTAATAAAATGTACTGGAAAATGTAAAATTTCATACAATATTCATTGTTAGATGTTTTTGGTCGTTTTAAACTGTGAGGTGCGAGTGTGAACAGTGTGAACTCAAAGTTGTCATTCGCAACTACGGAACCCTACACTGCGCGTGGCCCGACACGCACTTGGTCGGTTTTTTTGTGGATGTATCGTATATATTCTGTATGTATAGTCATGAAGTTTCATAAGCGATACCAGCAATTGGTATAATTTATTTTAAGACAGATCGAAATCTACAGGATAAAAATAATCGACACATTTCAAAGCAATGAGTATCTCTAAAGTAGTTTATAAGTACCGATTGGTGCCTACTTATTATTGTACAATACAATCTACAAATATACAAACTTTCAAATACGTGTATTTGCTTATACAAACAAGAAAGTTAGCGAACAATATAAAAGTAATGGGATAGAGTGAAAAAGGTGCACTAAGAGAGCCTGGGAGTGAAAGAGACGACGTTATTCAAATTGAGGGTACATATTTCTACATAGGTAACAAATAGCTTGATGAGAGAAATGTGGACATTCCTTTAAAGATTGGTTTTCTTTGTTTTACTGGTTTGTTTTTATTAGATATTTGAACATATCATTATGAAAATGTACTTGGCACCAATAACTAAAACGTACTTTGAAACAAGTGTTTTGTTTTTGGCCGCGTGTAAGTTTACCCTTTATCTGCCCTCGAAGGGGTGACTCAGCCTGTCAATATTAATAACGTTCCTCTAGGACTAATGCTGTGAACTCTAATTGATTTTCGGCTGGCTGAAAGCTTTTGTATAGAAAGTAAAAATATCGAGTTCCGAGCGTTGATCATATGGGAAAAGATGTTCAAATGCAGGACCTGACTCACTCCATTTAGGCTATGTCACATTTATATTGACAGGCATTAGAGCTGATTATTATTGATTAGTAAAGTTATAACAAGCTCGTTCGATGTTATCAACAGATGTTTAATAAATAATAAAAAACATTTTTTTTAAATAACATAAAATAAGTATTACTACAAGTTTACTTACTAAACGTAGATATGTTCTACAATCATTAAACAGTTTCTTGTTGTTACTTACATATATCGACGAGACGATACGGCATTTCCATATTATGATTATGGAACAAAAAGTAGAAAAGTTCAAGAGAGTTGCAGGAGCAACTTCAAGAACAGGTATTTACACTGTTTGAATATGTAGGTTGTGCAGGTAGTTCCAGATTTTAACTATAAAAATTATGAAAATGTCTATTCTACTCTACGTCAAAATATATACTATTTTAAAAATACGTACCTATTTTATTTCAAAGAAATAAATAAATGCATTTATTTCAAGGCATTAGAAGTAAATACATTTCAAATAAAAATTACTTGTGCACTTTTTCAATATATTCATTTTACTATTTATTATTAACTTCAATATTTTTTGCTGATTAAATTTCAAGAGTAGGTACATCGCAGACACTAGTAGAGTCTTCGACAGGATTCAGCGAAAATTTCATAAGCTTAAATAAGCAATTCTGATGCATTTTGTGTTGTTGAATTGAATTTTGCGTATAAACTATACAGTTTATATGCTTCATATGAAGCATTCTATATTTTAGGAAATTAATAATTAATTTATTGAAAAAATAATACAAAATGTATGTCTATAGGTCTTAGATAAATAGGTTTGATCAATGGACATAAATAGCAAGAAAAAAAGTTAAATATGTTTTTAAAATATATAGTTTGTAGGCAGTGTATTTACTCTTCCAAGTCTTTCATAAATTTCTGCCTTAAATTAAAATTATACCTACATTCACTGCAAAAGCTCATAAAAATATCATATCAGAAAATGTCGTGCATTATGTTGTTTAATAAATTCCTCCAAATTTATCTTGTTCACCTATCTTTAATGCTATAGACATCTACCGGCGTATCGTATAACTAAGTCCGTTGGGCCAGAGGGTCCAACAATGAGCTTAATATGCTTCCATGTTGTTTATAGTTCAGCTTAAAACTGTTGAAGGGCGGCAGTAGTGACTAGTTTAGTAGGTTTATATGTAGATTACTTTGTTTGAAAGTATTTGAAAGTAGGTAGATACTAATATAGCCATTGATTATAAAAAATTTTTTCGTCTCATAAAGCGTACATACAGCGTATAAATTAACCAACGGCATTTCCCTAAAAGGATGACTGAGCTATTTAAACTAAACAACATTTTCTATGCGATCAAGACTGACTCGAAAAAAATAACATTTCTATACAAAAATGTTCGGCCATCCCGCCACGTTGAATTTGAAGATTTTTTGTAGAGTTCCCAACATTACGTAATTGAGTTCCCATTATCTACAATATTTTTGTATCAATACAACAAAGACTATTGTGCAAAAACAACATATACTTACAACATACATAAGACTATTGTGCAAAAACGGTTTGTTAACAAACCCTTAAATAACTATTTTATTTTAATTATTTATTAAAGTTACAAACCTAGTCACTGTGCTTCTCTCTTATAATGGTGACGGGGTAAGTATCCCTTATGTGTCTGCGGCTATATCTGCCTGGTCTATCGGCAACTAAAGCACGACAAGCCCATACGAACCCTGCATCCAGCGAGCTTGGGACGACGTCGGTGTCAAAAAGACCCATCAAGATCTTTTGGACAACGCCGCAGGGGCAGACTTTGCAAGACTGAGAGCTGTGTCGCAGATGGAATCGGGGGCATGGTTACACGCCCTTCCATCGCCTTACCTAGGCAGCGTGTTGGACGATGACTCGTTGCGGATAGCTGTTGCGCTGCGCCTGGGCTGCAGAGTATGTGAGCCACATACGTGTACCTGCGGGTCCATGATGGGGGCCGACGGATATCATGTATTGAGTTGTCGTCGTTGCTTGGGGAGGTTTCCCCGACACCACGCACTTAATGACATTGTCCGCCGGGCGTTTATATCTGCCAATGTCCCTTGCATGTTGGAACCCCCGGGGCTCAGTCGGTCGGATAGCAAGAGACCAGATGGCCTGACCTAGGTCCCATGGAAGCGCGGCAGGTGCGTGGTATGGGATGCTACGTGCGTGAGCACTGTGGCGGCCAGCCACCTTAGCCATACTATCGGGTTAGCGGCGGCGGCCGCAGAGGATGCGGCTGCTAGGAAACGCATCAAGTATGCGGCCTTGGAACCGCATTATTGTTTTGTTCCCGTCGCGGTTGAAACGATGGGTTGCTGGGGCACTGACGCAAAACGTCTCATTCGAGAAATAGGCCACCGAATATCGTAGAGAACTGGTGACTCCCGCTCTGGCTCGTTTCTCGTGCAAAGAATGGCCATAGCGATCCAGCGTAGAAATGCTGCCAGCGTATTGGGTACATTTGCACGGGAAGCGACCAGTGGCGGGCTATAATGGTTTTATGTGCATATTTTTATTGACCTGTGTTTATTTTATATCTTTGTTTTACGAAACTTGTATTAATTAAATAAATTTATTAACAGTATTAATTGAACGAATTAAAACTTTAAATGGAAAAAAAAATTATTATACTGAATATTCTGTGAATATTTCAAGCGTTTACCTGGTGCCGTTTTTTAATATCAAGTAAAAACCGCCAAATTAGTCACGTATTTTGTATGCGATAAAATTTAATATTTACAAAAATTTAAACACTATATTCATTTTATTCTGTTTTAAGTATTTGCTGTTATAGTATCAACAGAAATAGTTCATATGTGAAAATTTCAACTGTCTAGCTATTACGCTTTATTAGATACAGCCTGGTGACAGACACACGGACAGACAGACAGACGGACAACGAAGTCTCGTGATTAAGTCCCGTTTTTACCTTTTGGGTACGGAACCCTAAAAATCAGCATTAAATACGAGTACAATTTGGGTAGTAGTACTGGATGCGGCGCAGAAACAACCTCTTCCTTCATAACTGCCCAGAAAATATTGTTTTGTTTATATAGTTCATGCATTGCATGCATGTGAGGTATTTTTCTATCGTAACGACTATACGGTCGCTACAATATTATGACTTCAGCATATTGTGCATTTTGACGATTGAGCGTTTGAACCCAAGTACAAGTAGACTTCTACTCATTGAAGTACCGGCGCGGTCAAAATGCCTAAATAGCGTTGCACGTAGTGTCATAATCCTTCACACCCTTTCGAGTGTACCTCTATGCGATATATTTTTTTTTTATCAGGGCATTCATGTTTCTTTCAATTATTCCTTGAAAAAACTAGTTTTTGAAAGTTATTCCAATTAAAGTATTTTTGACTTTTTGTGCAGTTATTCATTCAAAGTTATTTTAAATTACGTACCTAGTTTAAAATTATAAAAAAAACTATAACACAGAATTATTATTAATAACGTATTCATGGTGTGATTCAGTATAGGCAATGTTTTTGAATATTGCCATCATCGTCATCATCTATACTATGCTTGACTATGCTATGTACAGCTCTTCCAAGGACTTTTCGTAACAATCGATATTTTTAAATTTCCTTTTCCATCTACACGTCTACCGTCACATACTTAGCTTAATTTTAACTTTGGGTCTTATGGCCCTAGATGGGTATCTAAGGGATTAAAATAGGAATAGAAATGATTCAACATAACTAAATTAAAAAACCGGCCAAGTGCGTGTCGGGCCACGCGCAGTATAGGGTTCCGTAGTTGCGAATGACAACTTTGAGTACACACTGTTTACACTCGCACCTCACAGTTTAACGACCAAAAACATCTAACAATAAATATTGTATGAAATTTTACATTTTCCAGTACATTTTATAAGTTGGTTGCCTATAACTTTTTAGTTTGTTCTTAGTACTTAGTTCTGATAGTTTTCCTTTCAACTTCAGTATATATACTACTGCTGTAATTTTTTTCACGTATCTATATATAACCGTTTAGGAGATAGAGGGGGGGGGGGGGGGACACGTACCTCTAACAAAAATTTGCACTTTAAAACCAAATATTTCGGAAACGGATCCCTAAATCGAAAAATGGTGTTCTCAACTTCACAATATTTTTTAAAGACCTTTTTAACGATACCCCACAAGATGGGTAAGTAGAGAAAAAAAAATGACTCCCCCACTTTACTTGTATGGGAGCTACCCAAAAAAAAATTTTTTTTCAAGATTTTTTTCTACGACTTTTTTGCCATGATTAATATACATACTCATACCAAATTACAGCTTTCTACTACTTATGGTCTCTGAGTAAAACCGCGGACGGACAGACAGACAGACAGACAGACAGACAGACATGGCGAAACTATAAGGGTTCCTAGTTTACTACGGAACCCTAAAAATGTAGTAGAAATGATCCGAAACTAACTCAATTAACAAAAAATTAAAAAGAAAAGTTCTTAGTGCACTGAGTGGGTTTTACCTATTAACTAATAAGACCTGTAACTTTCCCGGTATAAGTACTTACTGATCATAATGGAAATCACATTAACTAGAAACCAAGTTTTTTACAAACTTATTCAGTTTCACATGTCCCGGTGCCTACATATACATATGTTCAAATTTCGCAAGTTGAATTTGACTGGCTTCTCGGGTTGGTGCTTACCTAGGTGATAAATCAAGAAATTTCTGCTGCCCTTTGACATGCTAAGCACTTTGTTTGCAGTACTGGATGGTATTGGCGACAGCTGCCCCAAACAATACGAAAATAACAAAGATAATATTTGTTTAGTAGGATTTTTACGGTTCCGTTGCTGAGAATTATTGGAACCCTTACAGGCTTGCCATGTTTGTCTGTCTGTCCGTATGTCACAGCCACTTTTTTCCGAAACTATTAGGACTCGCTTTTGAAACTTAGGTAAATGTATTCTGTAAACCGCTTTGTGATTTTTATAAAAAATAAAAGAATAAGGGTTGGAGCGGGGGTGCTCATTATTACAGTGACGAGTTTAGTGGGTACTAGCCGATGCCTGCGACTTTGTTCGCGTGGATTTTATGACTTCGACATATATACCTTAATAAAAATACATAAGAAAATACTTGTAGCAGTGTTATAAAATTGTGTGGCATTGCATTGGCTGTTGCTAAATACTGGAGGGATAAAATATAGGATTCTTTTAGACTTTTTGAGCCACCGACACGATAAGAAGAAGATTATATAGCTAGCTCCAAGTGAGCTTGCGCTACTTCACCAAACTGAGGTATGGGCAGAGTGCCCTCAACCTATCGCACATTTCCAAAGGGCCTTCGGGAGGGACAGACCTTGGCTTTAGGTGTTGCCTGTGTGTTCAAGGCTTGGAGAGACAGCAAACTCTCATGTATTGCCGTATGGGCTGAAAACTACGTTGCCAAAAGGGGGACCGCTGGGCGGTCACCAGTAATATGAGCTAATCATACCCTACGCACTCTATCCCAGTGGAGAGTGTGACTCTGTAAAATTGTCGATATAAAATTTGACATGGTAATGTATCAGATGTTCTAAATCTTCCATATTTTTACCTCAACAAAAATACTAATCAGGCTGAACAACTTTTGCTATAGCGTCTTTTTATATTTCCTATAGTTTACCTGGACCATTATGGTTCTGCGTCAGATGTTCCAAACCTTCAAATTAAATACTTCAACAAAAAAGCTCATCAGGTTGAATAACTTTTGCTAAGGCGTCATTTATATATTTCTTTTAGTTTTCCTGGACCATTATGGTTCTGCATGAGGTGTTCCAAATCTCAGATATTTTATACTTCAGCAAAAATGCTCATCGGGCTTAACAACTTTTGCTAAGGCTACCCTTTTATATTTCTTATAGTTCAGCTTGACCATTATGATACTACATCAGGTGTTCCATTTTCCAAAATTATTTCTACCCTATATGTTGCCCCGGTTTAATAGCTATATAGCAAAAAAAGTTTCATTCGAATCCATCCAATATTTCCGGAGATAAACGTGATCATACATACAGACAGACAGATAGACACAGACAGACAAGAAAATATAAAAAAAAATTTTGCTTTCTATTATTCTTTTTAAGTGTCCCTTTATCCGTTTCAGTCAAAAATACTAAATGTACAGACAAAATATTTTTACTGTTTTATTATATGTATAGATATCATTTGTCAATATAGTGGTTTCATGTTTATTCATGTTTATTTGATATATTTATAAAACTAGATCAGAATTTTCCTAGATTCAGATGGGTTTGTATAGAAAAAAAAATATTACTCCCTCTTTACTTGTATGGGAGCCATTTCTGCCATACATACCCATACCAAATTACAGCTTTCTAGTACTTATAGTCTCTGAGTAAAACCGCGGACGGACAGACGGACAGACAGACAGACATGGCGAAAGTATAAGGGTTCCTAGTTTACGACAGAACCCTAAAAAGACGAGAAGAATTCTCATCTTGTTTCAGCTTTTGCAATTAGATGGTAAAATAGTTGCAATAATAATTGTGGTTAGTGGATGGTGTCTATATTCAGCTTTAGTGTTTTAATAGAAATTTTATACCATATATAACATCAGCTATAGGAAAAGGTTTTGTGTGTTTGATTGTATTTCAAGACTTATAATAATTTGTACCTGAAATTTCTGCCAATCTGATATCTGTAAGTTATCCTATTTCTTTGGGGGCTTATAGTAAGGGAGTAATTTTTACAGAGAATGTTGCCACATTTTCAATAATTTAGAAACATCTGGCTTATTAGTTTAAATAATAAAGGCTCATATACAGGCGGTATTTGTTAGCGTATGTAAAAAGTAAGAGATAGTCGCGCGATAAGGTGCTGCATTCTTCAGTTACTTTACAAATGCAAGGTGCATAGAGTACTAACATGGCTGAGGTTCCATTTGATATTTGGCAAAGAGGACGCTAGGCTTTCTAAATAAACAAAATAATAATATGTTCGCTCTCAAGGGTGGTGTAGCATGTGGTATTTATTTTCAGTGGCAAGATACTACTTGAAAAGACTGCCAAGCGTATTTGGAAGGAAAGATGGCAGCCTAACTATATTATGACGAAGCGAGTTTTCATGCTAGCTCCAGCAGCTAGTGCATTTCGGATGTTTGCGGCCCCTTACCAATAGGGAGTTGGGATTGTTACAATGATCGACGACTACTCAACAAAAACCTTTGAATACCTTCTAAAAAGTAATAATCTGGTTTCTGATGCTTTTAATAATTATTAAATTATCAGTGCATTACTTGCAAAGTATAATACCTCAATGAGGCCAACGAAAGGGCAATCAGCGTAGCCAGATACTGGTCAAAAGACATGTCTAATTACATGAAACCATTTTGACTCGATAAGAAGAAGAAGTGTAAAAGCAATTGGGTTTGGCAATCAAATGTGTACGTTGAGATAATGGTGCAGAGTACTGTATAGTTAGATTGTATTTTTTTTTGCAAAAGAAGGCAAATTATGTATTAGACATTCGTTGCATACTGTCCCCAATAAAATTGTGTTTCTGAGCATTTTAATCGGATTATCTTAGAAAAAGCCAGGTGTGTGCTTCTTGTGGCAGGCTTAGATTAGCGTTTTTGGCGTGAAGCAGTGATGACTGCTATCTACTTGAAAAATTTAAGTATTTATATAAGAATTTTGAAAAAAAAGAATAAGTGGAAACAACCAGGTGAGTAGTATAATAAAATAAGGCATACAAGTTTCATTTGAAATATTTTATTTAAACTCATTTTGCACAGATAGCTAAATGATAGCTAGACTCGGTAAAATATAATTAAACAAATAAAATTAGATCTGTTTCGTAGTGAGACTTGTTTTGAATCAGCGAAAAATTTGTATAACTACAATCACGAATAAAAATCAATAATACTACTATTGCTACAACTTTAAATAAATAAAAAAGAAAATAACTACAACGAGTATAGACAGATTGAGATTGGTACGAATTAGTGCGGCCGCTGCAATCCGCACCTGTCCGCACGGGGCCGCACGAGCACTCGCTTCCGTACCCATCTCGCTCTGCTTGTTTGACATACGTCTACCAGCACTTTATATCAAAAGTTACAAAAGATCCTACAATATGTTTACTATCGTTTTATGACATTGTAAAGGTCTTTACAAAACGATTAAAAATATTGGCCACTATTACTAATTAAGTGCTAGTAAATATCATGCCTTTTACGAATTAGGGAAAACAAGACTAGTCGTGTCGTTTTCCGTAAGACTCAAAGGTAGGAAAAGCGTCGGCCAAGGCTCCACCTGGACCGCATCGAACGACACTTTTCTCTTTATCGCAATGGGCCTTTGTTACTTCTAAAATTATAATAGTCACTGGTCTCAAAACATGGCTTAAGTACTATACACCTAAAATATATAAATTATTACAAATTAAGTAAGGCATTTACAACATCAGGGTTCCTTAGGGTTACTTCATATTTACACGATACTAGATCGCTTTCTGTAACATCGTGTAAAAATAAAGAAATTGACTAAAATTATTTATCGGTAAAACAATTAAGTTTACATGTAAAATGGTCAAGATTTCGGCGATCTATTGACCTACGAAGCTTGATGTGTGCACATGTGAATATCTAAATTTCGAATATGTAGATAGGTACAGCTTCGCTTTGGTCAGTACAAAATATTTTAGAAAGACATCCACCACGAATATCTTATCATAAAGGCATAGTCGTTTACAACTTAGCACTATCGTTTGGCACTGACTTTTGTTAAACAATATAAATAATAATAATAAATTAGCCTTAATCAAGACTCAAAATATTGTTTAAATTCAGTTTTAGAAAATTATTATTAAAATTTAATATTTTAATCACAGTCATGATTTTTCATTAATATTGAGTTGTGCCACGACACTTTATGAAAAGTAAAAATAATATCAATTACTATTTATATGACACGAAATCTTAAACTACTCCGTCGGGATTTGAGCATTATTATTGTGCATAGAAGAGTAGATGGATGTATCACGCAGACGCTGGCTCCTAATGATGGCGCAGTGACGATAGCTGGCGAGCTGCTGGAAGATTTCACCTTCGCCGCTTGGCGGACACAGCGGCAGCTATCATTTGCCTCAGCATCGGTTCGGGGGTACACGCCTTGGGATCACATTTCATTTGGCCGTCTCCGCCACATCTGTAAATTAAGTTAAATGTTATGTTAATAATTATTATGAAAGTTATAGTGCTTCAGTCGTGAGATAAAAATCCTTGTCCACAAAAATTGCGTAATGGGTGAAAGGGATAGTTAAATAACAATAATTAATTTTAACAAATAAGTAAAACCGACTTCAACCCTATACGTAATGTACAAACTGGAAATTAAAAGATTCGCGAAAGAATTAAACAAAAATAAAATTAAACCAAACGGCATACTTGTACAATGCTTTTTGGTTTTTGTTGATTTTTTTTTAGCACTGGATACATTTCGATAAAAAAATTATAGGACCACCTTTGGAGTTCAGTCAAAACAGAAGAGTAACGTTCTCATCATCATCGTCTTGATTCGCATACGAATAAAATACAAATAAGTTTAAACCTAACGGCATACTCTAACAATTTTTTTTGGGTTTATGTTTATTTTTGCAAAACGTACTTAATACATTTAGACAAAAATTTTATGGGACCACCTATCGAACAAAAAAAGAATCACTAAAATCGATCCATAACTGACTGAGTAATCGGAGAACATACATAGAAAAAAAAAACAAAGAAAACATTCAGACGAATTTAGAAACTCCTCCTTTTTTTGAAGTCGGTTAACAAAAAAGAACATCTCAATGATGGTGTTATGGTTTTGTATAGATAATGAAATTCTCAACATAATTGTTATTTATTATATAATAAAAAAATCTGAGAATTACTTACGTGCAATGTAAACATGGTCCTGAAGACGCGCGAACAACTTCGCCTACTTTGTATGTGTGGCCTTTTATTTGACAGCCTCTTCTTTGCACTGCACCTTGGTAGGCATGTGGAAGGAAGTGTGGTGGCAACGTTGTGGTAGTAGTCGTTGTGGTAGTAGTGATATTGAGCGTGCTTGCCATGGAGACGGGACACTCATATCGCGGACAGCAGAATCCTTGTATTGGCTCTTCGTGGCAACCGTGTATAGGAGGTGGACAGCTCTGTTGTAAACAAATAATGTCACTTCTAAAGCAGAAGCAAAAGTCGCATGGATCGTCTCTTGGTATTTGTTGAGCTGACACATAAACTTTACCTCCGTACCGACAAGTGCCTGGTCCAAATGCTTGGTTCTCATCTTCATAATCGGGTTCTTGACCGTAACCGCCAGTAGCACTTGGGGGGAATTGTCCTTCCACTTCTGGTACTGGGACTTCGTCAGTGGCCTGTACATCATTAAGACCCGGCTTAGGAACTTCTGGTGTGGGAGCAGAGGAGGTTTCTTCTGGTGTCTCTTGTGGCTTAGGAGTTTTATCGAGGTCTTCTGAATGTATAGGCGTTTCAGTTTCAGCCTTAGGCGTGGTAGCCTTAGTAGTAACCGTCAAAAATTCTTCTTCCGGAGCCGTAGTATCCTTAGTGAGGTCCAAGTCTATTGGTTTTACCAATTCAGGTTGAGTATGAACTGGTAATCCTTCTTCTGAAATTGTTGGCTTTTCTGTTTCTGAAACAGCACCAGTTGTTTCGTCTTTCAAAGTGTATCCTGGTGTTGTATATCTAGTGATATCTCCATCTTGTTTATCAATGTCACTATGACTTTCAGGCGTAGCTTCTGTTAATTTTGCAGGGAATTCTTCCACGTCGTTCGAAGATGATGTACTTGATGAATCTCCACTTGTTGATAACTTTTCTGAGTCATCAATATGTTCGGATTTAGTTGTTGATGTTTCTTTGTCATCTAAACTTTCTACGAATGGTATAATTGTTGTTTTGGCAAGCATTTCATCAAGAGTTTGCTCTTGAGACTCCTTGGTACCTGTTTCTGGTTCAATTGTGACGGCATGTTCAGTTATAGACGGTTCTTTCTCTACTAATATGGCCTCAGTAGTGGCTTCATGATCGGCATTTAATATTTCCGGTTCATCTGTAGTGTACCGTTTTTGTGGTTCCGTCGCATGTTCTGGTACAGCAGTTTCTGATGTTTCAGGTTCTTTGGTACTTAATTCTGGTACTACAGGTTTCAAAGAGATATCGGGTTTCGTTGTTTCAGTTTCTGGTTCCAAAGGCATTGAAGTTTCTTCTTCCACTTTATGTGTAGAAGATTCTTCTATTAACTTGTCTTCTATTTCTGTTATTAAAGGAACAGCAGTAGTCAACTTATGACTAGAATCTTCTGTAACAGATGCTTGTTCTTCGGTGATACTTTCAAGTTCAGTTATTGTATCTCTTTCAGTAGGTTCCATTTCAGAAACAGTTTCTTGATCAATACTTGGCAGCAATTGTTCAGTTGTTGTTTCTTCAGCGGGTAGTTTATGTTTTGTTTCTGATAATATTGTAGTAGTTTTATGTTCAGATTCTTTTTCAATATCTGAATGTTCAGGTGCAACTGTTACTGTTTCTTTAGTAGTATCAAAGTCAACTTCTGATTTTGCAGTTGTGTATTCTTTCTCCAGTGATGTTGTAAGTTGTCCCTCGTCCAGTTTAGTGTCATCTTCTCCTGGAGCTTTAGTTTCCTGTTCAGTTTCAGTAAATACTGGAATTTCTGTCACAGATTCTTTCTTTGTGGTTGTGCTCGATTCTGGTGTTATTAATTCTGCTTGTACAGTTGAAAGTGGTGATTGGTTGTCATCTTCAGAAACTGTAGATATTGGTAATTTAGTGGAAGGCTCAATTTCGGGTGATTCTGGTTTAATAGTAGCTAATTCTCCAGGTTCTTTTTCAGTAACAGGAATATCGGATCCACCGGTACTTATGCCTTCATCGGGCAAGAATTTATTTTCAGTAGAGGATTCTATTTCAGATTCTTTAATAGTTTCAGTTACTACGGGAGTTTCTGTGACAAATTCTTCGTCTAGAGGTTTTAGGTCTTCAGATTTCGTTACTACATATTCTGGTTCTACAGTGACAATATCTTTTTCGGAGATATCCTCCGTTTCTGATACAGAGGGTACTGTTGGTTCAACTTTTTCTTTATCTGGTATAATTTCGTTATCAATTGTGGGTACTTCCGGTTGTGTTGTATCCATAGATTTGTCTGTTACAGGCTGTTCATCAATACTTGGTTGTTCAAATGACGTCGGTGTTGATTCTTGCTCAGATATTGGCAATTGTTCGATGTCAGGTTTTTCAGTTAAGTAGTCCTTATCTGGTTTGACCTCCATTTCACCGCTTCCAGGTTCTTCAGTGACTAATCCTTCTACAGGTTTTATTTTCAAGTCTGTAACAGGTTCTTCTGGTTGCCTTGTTGTTAGTCGATCTTTATCAGAATCTAATATATCTGGCTTTTCAGTGCCTGTGTCTTCTGGTTGTCCTGTTATTTGTTCTAGATTTGTTATATCTGGATGTTTAGTATAGTGACTTTCATCAATTTGAACTATTTCAGTAGTAGTTTCTTGAACTGGTATACTTTCAGGTGTAATCTCGTCAATATCAGGCTTGAGCGTAGCAATATCACTATCTGGTTTCACTTTTTTATGACTATCAGCATGCTGTGGTTGCTCTGGTATGACTTGATGATCTTTCATTATATTTGATGGCGTTGTTGTTATTTCATCTTTCATTTTATCTTCAGTATCTTCAGAAATTGGAAGAGAAGTTGTAGTTGATTTCCCAGCCTCTGCTTCTGGTATTGGTGTTTCAAGTTTTTCAGTTGTTAATTTGTCATCAGATATTTCAGTGTCTGGGCTAATCGTTGTTCTTTCATCGCTTATTGAAGAAGGCAGAGTTGAAATGTCCTGCATTTCATTATGTTCAACTAATTCAATCATTTCTGGTGTAGTTTCATAATATTCAAATTTGGGTTCAGATGTCGGTTCAGGTGCTTTAGTGGTTGCTTTTTCTAATTCTTCTTCAGGTCTTCCTTTATTTACTGGTTGAATGGGTGATTGAGATTCCGTTGGCTCTATGTCACTTGGAGATGGTGTTTGGGTTTCTTCTGATTCGATAGGTTTTAGTCTTTCAGTAGTGCCCATTTCCAGTGATGTTGATAACTTGACTTCACTTTCAGTTTCTTGTACATGGGACTCTGGTACTTCTGTGGGAATGACTTCTTGTTTTTCAGTGCTTAATATTTCTGCTGGTACC
This sequence comes from Rhodophaea formosa, assembly GCA_963082605.1. Lineage (NCBI taxonomy): Eukaryota > Metazoa > Arthropoda > Insecta > Lepidoptera > Pyralidae > Rhodophaea > Rhodophaea formosa. Next base: position 12,573,483 of record OY720209.1, read on the forward strand.
GTTGTAAATTGTTCCTCTTCTTGTGAAGATTTGGATGTTGTTGTTTCAGAATAAGTAGGTGCTTCTGACTGCTTTTCTTCAGTAGGATAACTTGTTGTTAGCTTATCTTCGGTTGCAATTGGCTCAGGACTCTCCGTTGTATCTTTGTTGTATTTTCGGGTATCAGTTGGTAATATATCACTTGGCGGCTCAGTAACTCTCATATCATGTTCATATTGTTCTTTATCAACTGCCGGGGTTGTTTTAGTACCATCTTCAATATCTGGGGCTTTAGATTCTATAGAAGGTTTAAGGGTTTGAGCTTCTGGAATCGATTCTGGTGTTGCAGTATCAAGTTTGTGTTCAGTTGATGAAACAACCTCAGGACTAATTTCAGTTGTTACATCCTTGTCAATTAAATCGGATTCCAACTTATCAGCTATTGTTGGGTGCACTGGAATATAAGGAGATTCTGGTTCAATAGCTTCTTGTGCAGTTGATTCATCTTGAGTAAACAGTGGCGATCCTTCTGTGTTTATTTCCGGTGATTCAATAAAGATTTCTTCTGAAGGTATTTCAGGTACTTTATCTTCATCAACAATAGGCTTTTCAGTATCGGCCACATCTGTTTCCAGTAAACTAGATGGCTGACTTGTTGTGACTTGTGGTTCTAAATCGAATTTGGATGTAGTATCGCCATCTTGTTTACCGGGTTCGCTGTAGTCAATATGAGGTTGAGGAATTGAAGTAGTTTGCGGTATTGGTTCTTTTTCATCTGGTATTTTTGTCTTTTTGCTGGGTAACTCATCATCCTCACCGCTAGAAGTAGTAGGAGATCCAGGTGTTTCTGGCGTGCCAGAACGTGACTCCTCTGTACTAATTTCCAATATATCTGATGGTGTTGTAGTAATCTTGTCATCTGTCGTGGGACTTGTTATAGGAGCTTCAGATGTTACTTCACTTCCTTTAGTTGACATTTCAGTCTTAGAAACTTGGATCTCATCTTGTGAAACACTTTGTTCGGTAGGTTTAACAACTGATTCAGTCGTTGCTTCTTTTCCAACATCGAGTTTTGGAACTGCAGTATATTGCTCATTTAATGAAGGAACTGTAGAAATTTCGGGTGAAATGGTGAATTCTGGTAACCTTTCTTGTTCAGATTGCGTTGGTGTTTCGCCAAATGCAGGTTCAGTTGTTCCCGTTTCTGATTTTGAATCTGACAATACAGTAGGTTGAGTAACCTTTTCTTGTTTTTCAGTCGTTTCTTCTGGTTTAGCTGATGTTTCCTCTGGTGTTACCTGTTCTTCTGGTAATTTAGATTCCTCAGTAACTACTTCATGTTCTTCTAAGGTTGTTGATGACTCTTGTGGTTCTAGTTTAGCTTTCTCAGTAAATACCTCATGTTTTTCTGAAGGTGTAGATGACTCTTGTGGTTCTGGTTTAGCTTCCTCAGTAACTACCTTATGTTCTTCTGAAGGTGTAGATGACTCTTGTGGTTCTGGTTTAGCTTCCTCAGTAACTACCTCATGTTCTTCTGAAGGTGTAGATGACTCTTGTGGTTCTGGTTTAGCTTCCTCAGTAACTACCTCATGTTCTTCTGAGGGTGAAGATGACTGTACCAAAGTAGACGTAGTCGTTACTTCAAGCTCATGTCTGATCTCTGTTTGTATTTCTGAATCGGGCACGGGAGTTGTCTCTTTAGTTACTACGTAGTCTGTTGTTTTACGTTCAGGATAATCTGTTGAATACTCAGTTTGTGTTTCTTCTAATTTAGTCACTTCATAACTCTTATCTGTAGATGCTTCAGACGTTTGTGGTGTTTCAGTAGAAATAGACTCTGGTGTTTTTGTTGAATCTAAGTATTTAGTAGTTACTGGAGTTATCTCGGCTTCTTGGTTTTGTGTTGACAATGGACTTTCCGTACCAGAAGTTTCTGGTAATACAGATGTCTCAGATAGACAATCAGCACCATTACATTTAGTAGGTAGCTCTCCTGTAATATCTGGGATAATATTCTTTTTACAGTCTTCACCAACGCATTCAAGTTCTTGTTCATCCTTGCTGCTACAATTGTCACCGATACAAGAAGGTTGTACTGGGGTCTTTTCTGGGGCTGGTTCATTTTGACATGACTCACCTTCGCAAGGTACTTCAACTTTAGTGATATTAACCGTTTTACATTCTTCTTCATTCTGGCAAGTCTCAATTGGAGGAATTTTACAGTTTTCACCTTCACAAGTAGGAATTGGGCTTGTACCTGGAGGTATCTTACAGCTTTCATCATTGCATTCAGTAGGTTCCAATTTACACGATTCGCCTTCACAAGGCAATTCAACTTTGGGAGGCTCAATAGGAGATATTTTACAATCGCTACCCTCACAAGTAGGTTCGGCTGGTTGCGTTTCTCCAGATATCTTACAACCTTCATCACTACATTCAGTTGGATCAATTTTACATGACTCGCCCTTGCAAGGCTCATCAATTTTGGGTATGTTAATAGTTTTACACTCTTCTTCATTTTGACATTGCTCAACAGGTACTTTACAATTTTCACCTTCACAGCTAGGACTAGATACTGGACTTGATTCTGGAGGTAACTTGCAACCTTCATCACTGCAGTCAGTTGGTTCAATTTTACATGATTCACCCTCACATGGCAATTTAACTTCAGGAATATGAACAGATTTGCATTCTTCTTCGTTTTGACAGAGTTGAATGGGTGGGGTTTTACAATCGTCACCTTCACATGGTTGGACAGAATCCTCTTTTTCGATTGGTTTCTGTTGGCATTCACTACCAAAACAACTCTCAGAAGCAACTGGAGATATTGTTGATTGTTTATCATGTAAATCTGGTTTGATTTTACTACTACAATCTTCTGAAGTACATTCTGGTTGAACATCGATTTGAACAGGGGTCTGCAATAAATCTTTGCAATCTTCTGATCCACAACTAGAAGTCTGTGGAATGTCACTAGATACGGTTTTGGGAGGTTTGTCTGCTTTCTGTCCTTCACATTGATCACCTTCGCAATCAATAGCTGGCGTAGGTGTGGAACTCATCGTTTCTGACATTTGACTATGAGGTTGAGGTGGTAATGTCTCATTGGAGCCATCACATACGTATGTGGGGCAACAAGATTCCAAGGAATCATATGTGGGTACGCAATTACTCATATATTCTGGTGGATCGCTACAGATTATAGGATCACATTTGATTATGCTGCTAACACATGTACAATCAGTTTGACAGTTATTAATGCTTGGTACTGCGCTCTCATTTCTGTATGTTATGCCATTTTGGAGGCAGTCACCTTCACCGGGTATCCTGCCAGGGGCTTGTGTTGTAGAAACGTCTTCGATTTCGTTTTCTTGTGCATTTAATGTTGTTGTTTCAGATTTTTCTGTAACAACTGTAGTTGAAGATTCACTCGCTTCATGACCATGTGTTGTTACACTAGGTTCCTTAGCCAATTCATCATGTGCCGTAGTAATAGGAATTTCTGTTACAATACCAGTCTGGCCCTCCTCCAAGGATGTGGGTGTTGTTAATTTAGATTCAATTACAGTAACAAGCTGTTCTTGTTCTGTTGTTTCTACAATACCTATACTTTCTTCTTTTGTAGTCTTGGTAGGCTCAAATTCTGATGTAGTATAATATTCTGTTATCTTAGAAGTCGTGATATCGAGTGGTACGATAGATTCATCTTCTTTTCTAAAGGCTGGTTCTGTTGTTTGTGTAAGAATTTCTTCGTCTTTAGTTTCAAGTGAAGCAGTAGTGTATTGGCTGTCAGCATGAGTTTGTTCCGTTTCTTCATTTGACTTTGTATCAACTGCAACTGTAGTTAACTCTACTACAGATGGCTCTGAAGCCTCAACAGTGCCGCTAGGTACAGTGTTTAATTCACTATTCGGTTCTGTAGTCGCTTTTTCTATCTCAATATCCGTTTGAAGAGTTGTATCTCTACCTATGTCATCTTCAGTACTAGATATTCTCTCGTCAATAAGACTAGGGGTTTCTGTTTCATCAGAAGGTTGCATGGTTGCAAATTCTTCTCCACTTCCCTCAACCTCAGGCTCAACAGCAGGTAGTTCAGTTACAACCGGCTCTTCTTCTTTTCTGTATCCACTGCCTTCGTCAAGTACTCTTCTAGGTGGCACCAAAGTAATCAGTTTTTCGGTAGACATTTCAGTAGTGTAGTCAAGCATTAATTCAGAAGTAACCTCATCACCTTCACAGATATATGTATCTGGGCAGCACTGACCCTCACGGGGAGCCACAGAAGTACAATTCTTGCCTTCGTTTTCCATAGGAGTACCACATTCCTGGACTACACATACGATGTCACCTTTCATACAGTAACAATGCTCACAAGCCTTTTCAGTCTTTATTGATGTACCATCAGTAAATATTTGATCATTATGTACACAATCCTGCGTCATCTGTGTTACCGGTGATAAAGTTGTTGTTGTCAACAAGAATCCAGGCGTGGGCCGCACTGTAGTTGACATATCATCCAATAGCGGCATTTCATCTTCAGGATGATCTGAAAATTAGAAAAAAGGAATAATTGAGTAATAATAAATAGAGCATGTTATGTATCAATAGATTTTAGAAGTATTACTTGTTGTAAAATTGATAATGCATACTTGTTACGGTACGAAAAATATTTTAAAAGCGTTTCAAAGTTTCACAAAACTTTTCATAAGTATTTCAAAATTATTACCATCGTTATAGTTATTTCATAAAAATAATTACCGCAAGAGTATCGCACTGGACAACAGACATCCTTATGGTATATAGGAGTACATCCGTCGACGTGGAGAGTACATTCTTGCATCACACAAGTCGTCATGTTTCGAATGCAGTAGCAGTGTTCGCAAGGTTTGTTCGGAGTCGGAGGTACCTTCGAGCCCTCAGGGAAGTACTTTCCGTTGATACTGCAGCCGTATTTGTCCAGCTTGCCAAGACCAGTTGCTCCGTATTCAGCTGGCGACGATGTTGACGTTGATGTGAGTAGGTCAACTGGAACTGAAAAATATAATAGTAATTATACTATTTATATAATATGTAATTGTCATTCAGTTCGAGCGCTGCCTGCTATACTATTCTATATTATATGTTTTATATAAATGGTTCTTTTTCAAATAATATTTATTCATTATTTTATATTCTTATGCTAGTTAAACTTGCCGGATAAGTTAAGAGTTTAATTAATTTTTTCTCACGGTCAAAGCTTAAACTTTTTACCTCAACGTGATCCTGAGAAAAAGTTCTTGATCAGATAGGGATAACGCAATAATTCTATATGGGTTGTTTGCGTTTGAGGTAGTGAATTTTGGATCTCCCATCAAAATTTCATCGATCTACTTGTGCAGGAAAGTCCAAAATAATTGAGACAAATTGTATGATGTGGACACAACCGGCAAAAACTTTCGGATGAAGAAAAAATGTACCATCTGGGCAAGTGACAATAGGGCAGCATTGGTCCGCTCGCTTTTCGACAGTGCAGTCCTGGCCGATGGGCTTGGTGAAGGGACACACCCGGAGGTAGCACATGAGCATCCGGTTGTGGCAGGTGCAGTTGAGGCATGGTTCGTTGGTCATGATGCGGTCTCCTTCGCCATAGTGCTGGAAGTTGTAGTAGCAACCCTCCGATGCGGCTGGAAAATAGATTTGACGAGATGAGTAAATTATTCTTTTTATACATATATTTGCAAGGCGTTGGAAATATTTTGAAGTATCTTAATCTTCAGTAGATTTTTCCTCAGTATCTATAGTGCTTTAAATATAGTTAAATAATAGCATTATTAAAAAAAAAAACTGGACTGCCTTTATTGTCAGTTTACGTCCGCTATATATTGTTGATGTCACATAGCGTATAAGGCTCCACTTCAGAGAAGAACACGAATCTAATGACACGTCACGCTTCAAAATTAGTCAAGCCGTTTAGGCTACGGAAAGCGACGTTGGAACAGACATACTTACTTACATACATACGTGTATAGGTACAAACATATACATAAATACGCGTGAAAAACATAACCCTCCTTTTGGGTGGGTCTGTAATGTCAGGGATAGTTTTGCTCAAAACTACACATAAAATAAATTTGAATCAGATTGTACAAAGCAGAATTGCAAATAGAAGTATAAAAATATTTACCATCGTAAAGATCTAATGATGTCTGGTTGCTAACTGTTGGAGCTGTAAAATAAGACAAAAAAAAGGTTAGTTCATGAAGGATGACAAGAAGCCTAAATCTATGTAGTTGGCTACACCACTATTACCGAGTATTCATATTACTATCGGTTCCTAATTGTCTTTAATCACATATACCTAGGTATCGTTATTTCTTTATTATCATTAAGTAACATTCGAGGAATTGTATTGAAGTTGATTTGCGTAGGGTTCATGATTCATGGCGATAATCCATAATTTCCTTATCAGCTGCTTGGCCGCCATTGCGACTTGTGTACAATAAGTTCCGCTTACGTCTTGCTACACGATAATTCACGCTTGCACCTGTATTCATTACTAGTGGCTGCTATCACAATACTAGAAAAATGAACAACTAGTAATATTAAAGAAAGTAAAAAAATATATAGTTACCCGCAAAACAAAAATATCCATATTTTGTAAACGGTTATACTGATTTGTATCAAATGTAGCTAAGAACTCTCGATAAATTGACTTGAAAAAACTTTACACTGAGTTCACCCGTTTGTGAGCTAAATGATCGAGGTCAAGTTTAAAAGTAAGTATTTTAGATAGAACAGAATAAAATTAAAATGTTTTCTAATTAGTATAGAAAAATGAGCTTTATCTCCAAGAAATATTGTAAATAGAACCACACAAAAACACAATCAAAAACACTTGATATGTTCATTATTATTTTCTTATTTTACCAGGGAATTAGGGATGATATTTCGGAAACTATTGATAAATAAAATTTATTGAATTCACTAACATATTCCAATTTACTATAAAAGGATCTTTTAAAAATAAGCCAGGAAAATGACCGTAAAGAAGGTCTACGAGACTACGTCTCGTGCTACGAGTGCTACGACGTAGCATGTTAGGAACGAGTTATTCTATAGCGTTGTCAATTCGTCGAACTTAATTATTAACATATACTGACATCTTTATTTTGGTTACTCATTATAATCGCTAAACTCGTAAATACGACTTAAACTTCAAGTGTGAGTTTAATATAAAAAATATAATGAACACGTTTTATGTAATCAAGTGTTGACATTAGCACTTTGAGGCTTAATATATTACAATTGGATATCTAAATCGAAAATTGTGTTTAGACACTGACAACATTTTGGTTAGACCTATCTAATGACACCTAAACACAAGGAAATAACTTGAAAAATGTAAGAGAGGAACTATTTTTATTTTTTATTTTACCACTTTTTTGGGCGTGATTAATATACGTCGATGCTTAATTACAGCTAAGTACTTATAGTCTCTGAGCTAAACCGCGGATAGACAGACAGACGGACAGATAGACATGGCGAAACTATAAGGATATCTACGGCTCCCTTAAAGGTACTTATATTAATTGATTAAAAACTTTGCACTTGGACTTTTTTTTCTTAAATACATATCTGTTAAAGATGGATTATGGATATGGATATGTCTGTTAGAATTCTTTAGCCGTGAAGAGTGAAAGAGTTACACATGAATTTAGAGCTAAACGAAGGGATGTATAGTCTAAGTAAATTGAGGGATCAAAATTGACTTTTTAAGGCCTATCTCTACACATATGGGCCATGTCCGAGATGTGGCAGGAGCGTCACCGTGTTGAGACCGTGCATGATTGTACAGATTTGCGGTATGGTATTAAGTACTACATTAATTAAAGCAATTGGAGAAATTGAATTTAAATCCAGCATTGCCAGTTACCTTGATCTACCTAACAGATATATTTGGGTACTAGCTGATGCCCGCGACTTCGTACGCGTGGACTTTATGACTCCGGCATATTAATACATCTTATCTTATCTTAATTGGGGCCTATTATAAATCGGAAGCACGTCTAACCTTTGGGTTATTTTGTACTTACCCCTTGCCTTACTTACCTTACCTATATTAATATACCTTAATACGTACATGAGAAAATACTTGTAGCAGTGTTATAAAATTGTATGGCATTGCATTGGCTGTTGCTAAATACTGAAGGGATAAAATATAGGATTCTTTTAGACTTTTTGAGCCACCGATACGATAAGAAGAAGACTATATAGCTAGCTCCAAGTGAGCTTGTGCTACTTTACCAAATTTTAAGGTATGGGCTGAGTGCCCTCAACCTATCGCACATCTCCAAAGGGCCTTCGGGAGGGACAGACCTCGACTTTAGGTGTTGCCTGTGTGTTTTGAGACAGCAAACTCTCATGTTTTGCCGTATGGGCTAAAAACTACGTTGCCAAATGGGGACCGCTGGGCGGTCACCAGTAATATGAGCTAATCGTACTCTACGCACTCTACCCCAGTGTTGTCGATATAAAATTTGACATGGTAATTTATCAGATGTTCTAAATCTTCGATTTTTTTACCTCAACAAAAAATGCTCATCAGGTTGAATAACTTTTGCTCAGGCGTAATTTTTACATTTCCTTTAGTTTACCTGGACCATTATGGTTCTGCGTCAGATGTTCCAAATCTTCAAATTAAATACTTCAACAAAAAATGCTCATCGGGTTGAATAACTTTTGCTAAGGCGTAATTTTTATATTTCCTTTAGTTTACCTGGGCCATTATGGTTCTGTGTCAGATGTTCCAAATCTTCAAATTAAATACTTTAACAAAAAATGCTCATTAGGTTCAATAACTTTTGCTAAAGCGTCATTTATATATTTCTTATAGTTTACCTGGACCATTATGGTTCTGCATGAGGTGTTCCAAATCTCAGATATTTTATACCTCAACAAAATGCTGCATCAGACTTAACAACTTTTGCTAAGGCTCCACTTTTATATTTTATATAGTTCAGGAAAATGGAACACCTGATGCAGCATCATAATGGTCAATTATGATGCTGCATCAGGTGTTCCATTTTCCAAAATTATTTCTACCCTATTTGTTGCCCCGGCTTAATAGCTATAAAGTAAAAAAAGTTTCATTCGAATCCGTCCAATATTTCCGGAGATAAACGTGATCTTACATACAGACAGACAGACAGACAGACAGACATACAGACAGACAGACAAGAAATTCAACAAAAATTTTTTTGCATAATGGTCAATTATGATGCTGCATCAGGTGTTCCATTTTCCAAAATTATTTCTACCCTATTTGTTGCCCCGGCTTAATAGCTATAAAGTAAAAAAAGTTTCATTCGAATCCGTCCAATATTTCCGGAGATAAACGTGATCTTACATACAGACAGACAGACAGACAGACAGACATACAGACAGACAGACAAGAAATTCAACAAAAATTTTTTTGCTTTTTATTAATCTTTTTAAGTGCCCCTCTATCCATTTCAGTCAAAAATACAAAATGTACAGACAAAATATTTTTACTGTTTTATTATATATATATAGATAATTAAATATAATACTAATGAACTTTTATTAATAAGTCTTATAAATTAAAGTATTAGCTACACGGGTCTTTTTCACACATACGAAAATTAACCAAAGGTTCTAATTTATGTATGTTTTCTGGGAAATATTTTATTGCTGATTTTATGAGCAAACTAATAAGCACAAGCACGTCACAGCTGTGCAGGATATTAGCTGCAAATCGTTCGAACCTGCAATCGGTCATAGTCTCAGCCATTTTACATTTCCGTTTTACTGCGTACGAGTATAATTACTGAAGGCGGGCTGAGGCGACAAAGCCGTAATTAAAGTAACGGAGAGCGTCGTTAACATCGAACTTGCGGCTTTACTGCGGACGCAGCCGCGATGCAGGGCGAAAGTCACACCGCGGGGAAATATAGGTAACTCGTAATGAGCATTGAATGCAGTGACGGACATAAAGGTACCGTTCGCTGGCGAACACTTAAACCGCTTGCCATTAAATTGACTGTAGGAATTGATGTACTAACCTCTCCTACGTCCAATCCCCGAAACGGACTCGATTCTTTTTCGCTTATTACGTCCCGGCAACATTCGGGGGTACGGGCGTACCGCGCTCTTTTGACAATTTATTTCTCACGACTTTGACGTCTCAGATTAAAAATACAAATGCCAACCTATGCCATAGACATTCAACTTCGGATTACAAGAGAGATTTCTTTGCTACAGATCCATAAAGAATTAAAAAAATAAATTTCAAAACAATATGTCAAGTGTCAATGTGTCATACTTCGTTCCGTGTTTCGTTTATCAAAACAGTGTGAGTGTTTTCAGTGAAATTATGTCGTAAGTATTATTGTATTATACATAAAAATAATCCTTAGAATGTGCGCCAACGTCTTATCTATAGATCTTATGTCTTTTGTCATGATTTAACATAAAATTGCAGTTCTAAATAAAAAGACTAAGTTTTGACTAACGGCCTACTCTACGTATGCCGATAATACCAATGTTATTACAATAAAGCTATATTATTTATGGTAATAATAGGAAAAATATATTAACGAATACATATTTACATTATTTAATTATAAATATATAGTTTAGCTCATAGGATTTATGAAAATATAACACGTTCCACAGGGAACATGTGTACGAGTCGTGTAATTTGGTACCATGAGTGTTTACATTGTGTTTTTTGTTTCGTCTGCAAAAAGTGCTTCAAGTGTTTAGTGTTTGGTGTTTATTTATAGGTAATATAGTGTAGTTTATTGTTCAATACTTGGAATTCGTCCACAGTGTCAGAATGATGATTTATGTGAACTTTTCTAGAACGAAGGGTATGGTTTTTTGTCATTGTTGCGTATTTAACATTTGATTGCCATTTAAACCTGTAGTATAAACTTATTTTAGCGACGTAGTCATTTACTACGCTTTATACAGAATCTTTACGTAATTTTTCGTGTATATAGAGGTAAGATTTCATGAGATAAATATTGTTGCAAATTTCGCCGCGCTTGCAGATTTTTTTTTGCGTATACCGGACGTTTTGTTGGTGCGCGGGGCGCTAGCGGCGGGCGTAGTAAAGGATAACAAACTCATAAATATGAATTCTGAATTTAATTATTTTCGTCTTCTTTGTCCTACAAGCTTTCATAAAGGCGAAGGCGTGAGTATTAGAGTCCACTCTGGTCGCCTGAGATCGTCCACTAACGGTCAATAGGAATGTCGTTTTTGCCAGTCGTGTTTACAATTACATTCTATTTCCGCCTTACGATTGACGACCGATCATAAAATTATATTAATAATAAAATATCCTTCACGTGGGAACTCGGCTCGTGTTAACAATTCTTGACCCAAGGGAGAGCTTAATGAAACCGCGTAATCTAGGTTACTTTACGTCAGTCACCGAACCATACTCAGCCACCGTAATTTAAATTCCTAGAGAGCAAATCCAAAAATTCCGAAGTACTGTCGTGACGTAGGTGGTCGGTGTAATTCCCATGAAACCTAATGAATCGCTTTTACGTATAAGTGTGACGTTATAAATGGCTCTGCACGAACAAAAAACTACTTAATGCAAAATCGTGCGCTTAGGAACAAGGCTCGAAGCAATCGAAATGAGGAGGCAGCTTGAATTTAAAATTTGCACTACATTAATATGGATTGTCGTTTCAATGAATGAATGCCGGCGTGGTCGCCATGCGTGATGAAGTTCACACGGGTAGACCTAAACATTGTAGGTCGCATTTAAATATACTTCCTATGTATAACATAAATTCAATACGAATTCTTTGAAGTAGCCGTGCAGCGGGTACTAAATCTGAGCTTGGACCAAAATAGTATCATCCAGTGACATGCACTGCGCGCCAGACCTTTACGGTTATGTTATTTATTTCCAACCACTGTCTTGTGGGGTCGAGCTGCTATGCGGTTAGGAATTGGTCAGTCTGACTATCAAGGAACGTTAGGAAGATGTTGGATGTTTAACACATGAATCAGTATAAATGTTTTGATGAGTCAACATTATAAAGCCGTGGATATGGAAAGACGGTAATTTTAGACTTAGGTAAATGCGATAAATTGGGATTGTGTTTTTTGGTTTTGAGATAGGCTATGTTAAAAAAAATACTTTAAAAAATACTGCGTTTTTATAAGGGGCAACCGCCCTCCTCATCCTATTTGGTGACGCCCTTGGATGAGCATACATACTTTAACACATTTTAATAATTACAAAAACCGTACGGCAATTTTTCCCCAAAATATTTTTTTATAATATCGGAAATCACTTTACTCATTTGTACAGGTCGCGACGCCGAGACACAATACAACGGTAGATACCTGTTTCTCGGCTAGCAAAATCGATATTGAAATAAAGTAAAAGAATTACTGTAACATCGTCACAGCCTCATCAAAATTCGAAACGTCCTATTTGAACTGCTATTCGTTTGACTAATTTATAAACGTCAATATTATTTGCATTTTATTAGCAAAAAGTTAAAAAGCCAATGACCACGTTTATGATTAAACGTTTATGTTAAGTTACGAATGACAAACTGGGGTCATTATGTATGTAATAGTCGAGCAGAAACAAAACTTATATTGTATTTTCTACTCTGTTTAACTCCTGGCGGTTATATCTGATTTGAACATTAAATAATATTTAATGTTCGAAGGGCTAAACTTTGTACTTTCTAATAAATTTTACCATGATTATATTAACGCTCTAAATACTTATATTTAAAGCAAATTTCGTACGTTCCGTTTTGATCCGAAGTTGGGATCAAAACGGAACTTACTGCAAAATTTTCCTGATAAAATTAACATGACAATAGATTTTAAGTTATTTAATAACGTATACTTTACATGACTAATTTTAATATTTTCAAATTTTTAGACACAATAAGCTCATTAGCACAGTAATACTTAATGTTACTGTCGTCCTACTGTATATTATGTATGACTCAAACGCTGCTTATTCATATAGCAGCCACATTGCCTGGTTGGCCTTGAAACCTAGGTATTCCCGATTTCTTGGGACTTCCAGTCAATACCGAACAGGAATAAAGTATTTATGTTATTTTTATAAGTACATGCACACACACACAAGCAGCATATGAATGAATGAACTTGTGTTATTATCTTCTATAATTTCTGTGACAGTAGCCTCAGGATCTTATTTCCTAGGGCGAATTTGCCCAGCAGTCGGACAGTACAGGCTACTAAAAATAATTTTAAAAAAATTACTTGTTTTTAATTTTAATATCGTGTCTACGGTGTCTACAATTTGTTAAACGCGATAAAACCAAATAAAAATTAATTTTATTTAAATGTGTAACAATCGCGAGAACATTTGAATAATTTATTTTTGGGATGTTTCAAAGCTTGTAAACATCAAAAGGGGCCTCTCCAACCCGTCTGAAGAGTGTAGGACGATTCCTCTGACTGCTCTGGCTTATATGGCTCTGGTAGTACACAGAGGGTCGTGCTCCTGCAGTGGAGACTAAAAACACCTGATGATGATGATGAACTTGTTTATAAATAAAGTAACTCCTGTTATTGGTTTTTGCGCTAAAACTCTTCTTTTGTCGCAGAAATACCAAAGAGTCGTATGTAATCTACTAAACGCTTCGACAGTTCCTTTTTGGTTCGTGTAGCTTAGGTGTGGAATGAACTGCCTGCATCTATATTCGCAGACAAGTATAGTCCCGGGACATTCAAAAGTAGAATAAATATCTCTTGGATATAGGCATGTTACATCCTCGCCTTCATCGTCGCTTGCCATCAGGAGACAAATGACTAATTCAATACTGCGAATGTCGGATATATCCGACAAAGATTTGCATGGAAATGTTTGTCGGATATATCCGACGTTCGCGGTGAAAGGGTAAATAAAAATAAGTGTAATGTCACACTTACCCGCAGCCGAGCTCGCGAAGCACGCGGCCAGCGCCAGCAGCGCCCCCGCCGCGCGCCTGTCCATCTGCCGCCGCCCGTCTGCAACAATCACACAATCAATTACATTACCCTCCTCACACGCCAAGCACTGACTCATCACTCTCGGTGACACTGTCTGCTCTTCAAAAATTAAGTACTCCCTTAACTAAAACTGAAAACTTCTGAATGGTTCTGGAACTTTAATAGTAAAATGAAAAGTTCATAGAAAATTAATTATGAAATTATTTTAGTAGCTGAAATCCGTAAAAAAATGTATTTGTTTGTTTTGTTTTTCTTGTGTAAGTGACCAACATGGGCATCTGACATACCTTAACGACTGCTATCAATGATAGCAGCCGGGAATGCATTGGCATTCTTGCAGTAGGGACTTTACGATTATTTTAAGAACCAAACACAAAAAAAACTAAAAAAAAATGTTGCTTGTGTAAAAATTGCTTTCTTTTAATCTTTGCGCACAACAAATCACTTCAGTAATGCTTTCTCAAGGCTTTCTAGATTTTAATTACCTCTGCTGCTTACGCCCTCGTTATTACAGAAAAGTTTGCATGTTACGTCATTAGACAAGGTATTGCAATTTACAGACGCGTGAAATGAGTACCTTCTAAGCGTAATTATGCGTAGTGACGAAGTTACATTTCATTGACATTCATTTTAATTTACTCATTGCCTTAGAAATCGCGGGTTACGGTTGAAATACATTATTATATACAATTATTTAATCCACAGAAAATTTAACTGCTTACAGGCTACTTAGAGGAATTTATAATACCTTTATAACGCTTGAAAGAAAGAAGATTGGAAGGCATCAAAAGAATTTCGTTAAATATTTAGTAAGAAGAAAATAGGTCAGTTTATGTCACCATTTCGACAAATTAAGTAAATACATATAAGACGGGATAGATTTTTCTAGAAATTAGGTGCAGATTGTAAATTTTCCTAAGAAAATCTCAATTGAATCGTGATGTATTATGTTCCTTAGAGGAGGAAGGGACGCGTGCCTGAGTGGCGGTGCAGGCGTCGCGGAAGGGCCCGGCCATGTGTGCACCCCTGTCACAATACCCACAGACCCACACCGATGCACATTTCTATAATTTGATGAAGACCGGATGTGCTCGTCACATCTCATTTTGTGTGTGAACATTACTTTTTCTCTCGTAAGTCATATGTATATTTTTTTATTGTACCATACTTCAATTAGAATTGCCTATAGAAAAAAATGGTTTCATTTCTCCTACGTGTTTGTTTCAAGTAGGTTAACTCATAAGATTAGGAAATAAAAATATTAATCTTATTATGGAAGTTAGAGCGACTGCTCTACCCCTCGCTTATAATCTAGTATTAAGTGAACAATAAACTGCAATAGCAAATATAATGTACAAAAAGCTATTATAATAAAGTGCGTTACAATTAGATTAATATCTCTTAGAAATGTTCGTATTTCAGGCAATTTTATATAAGTGCACTGTGTGACATTTACTGCGCTACACTGTATTCGAAGGAACGCGGAAACTCAAAAATGTGCCTATTTACCTTTGAGTGAATAGGGAGTTTAACTGTCCATTCAGTGGCTGCACGCGGCCACTATTCAAAACAATGTAGGTAGTTTTAAAGGATTTTCAGTATAGCCATTTACTTATTTCTAGAAACCGCTAGAGAATATTAAAAGCTTCTTTGAATGTTAATATTTACGTGCGGCGCTTTTTACCATGAGAACCCAAGATTTTAAAAAGTGCCGCATACATTAAGTAGGTAGTGAATTAATAATATTGCATATTTTTTTTTCATCATGTCATTTTATGATTCAACTATGGTTACTATTTGATTTTGCAAACATAAAGTAGACATACTTAATATTATTTACATAATGCCAAGTATCCCTAATGCCGCAAAGTGAAATGCAAAAGAATGCAAAAAAAAAAGGTAAGCTTAGTAATACATCATTTACTCTAAAACTTCCATTTGTATCATAAGGTGCAGCTCATATTTGTCCAGATAAATTTTGAGTTGTTAAAGTATCACTTGAGCCTAGTGGTTATTCCGCTGAAGTTGTGTTTATAACCGGCACTGAAAGAGTCAATAGCTAGCAAATGGTCCTATAGCTGCAGGTCTAGCAGCATTCACGTTACCGTGGGAACGGAGACGTCCGCCGTTGTTCGGCGCACTCATACGGCCCTGCCTACTCGTGCATGCCACACTGCCTATATCTACTGTTAGTACCTGCTCATTACGTACCGTATGCACCTTTCACGTACTTTCAACAGCCTCCCCACAGCCACTACAAATAGTAGGATCCCTATTGCGAAGTAAAATAATACGAGGAAGCTCGTTTATTTTCCTTCTTTGTCTTTTTCCTTTTGCGCGAGTCTAGGAAAATGTCGCTTTATTTTAGTAAGTGTGCCCTTTGTATGTCTAATATAATTTTAGTAATTAGGAACTTACATATTTTGGTTTAAAACTCAAGTAAGTAATTGTAAAGGTGTAAACATGTAATATTAGATATATCTATGTATTTGGGCCGGGGTCCCTCTGTCTAGACGCACTCCGCAAGTCACTCCATAGGGAGGGTGAGGGTGCGGAGAGAATTCACCACTATCAATTTATTTGCTTTACTAAAATACCACGTGTTTGCGACGTTGAGAGCAATCTCGTTGTCGTTACGAGTGTCGTGACATTTTTCATGTTAATAACGGAATGTTTTGCGTATTACGCTTAATGTTTGTGTACTACAAGACTAGCTGTTTCTGTGACTTCGTTCGCGTGGGTTTTGGCACTGTCTATCACGGGGCATCCTCGGGGCAATCCATGGCCACCCCGGGTTCCGAAGCATCTCAGGTGAGAATGTAGCCACGCTTAGCTGAACGTGGGTTTTGGTTTTTCACATAGTCTATCGGAAGCATATCAGGTAAGGATATTTACCAAAAACACGCTTAGATGAAGTTTATAGGCAATTTTTTTTATACCTTTGGTTACATTTTTGCAATTTTCGTGTATTTCAATTTTTTTTTTTTAATATCGACTAGATGTTTTCAATGTATATAGAATTTTTGTATAGATGAACCTATTTAATTCATTGTTTTATTACTATGTTAAAATAAATTATGTTAATGTCATTTTTTGGTACATTTAGAATATTCTTTTATCATGCCTTTAAGTATCATGCTTGTCTGGGAGAAAAGGAACAAAACTTAATGAACCAGCTGTTTCTCTTCCCACGCAGACCTTAGAACCGGCGAGGGAATTGGCGAAAATCTAAAAATACATGTAAGCTTAATAAACCATCTCTATTTTTGATTCCGTTTTCCACGTATACGCTTATCATCACGCAAGTATTAAGCAGTAGGTTAAGACCATAAGGCTTAAAGCTTTTACCCCGTGAGGGATAAGAAGTTAAATAAATTTTATACTTAGTAAAAAATAAATATGAATACATTTTTCAATTTGTAAATAGTTTAAACCACGGTGATTTAAATTTACCTGTAATCTAAAAAGAAACAGCAGTTAAAAAGCCCTCATTTAAAGTAATACGCTATTTTAAATTGTTATGATTGCTGGATCTCGGGAACATCAATTCTTACGAGAGACAATGGGGCCCAATTCCCAGGGCATAATTTGGCGTACCGTTTCTTCCAGCGGTGAGGCGTCAAAAGTAACAGTTAATCCGATTTAAATAAATCTAAATTTGAAAAGCATTGCGGACAGTAAACCTCAAATGTGTGGGTTTAATTGTTCCCTCCGCTTTGCCATTGATCAACGCACTTACGCGCGCCAGCAAAACGTAGAGCTACGAAGTGCTACGGCGCTCGGTTACAATACTTATGTCACTTTATATTATTCTAGTTCGATATTTTGTTTATATTATGTTAGTTTAATATATTCTTTGTTTACTCATTACAATGTCGCGGCGTTTAAATTAAGTAGGAGAACTCGGACTATCAAATGCAAAAATTAGAGATTGAACTAATAAATGTAGAGATTTATTGGTGATATACGTACATAATTGAATTAAGTAGAAACGAAATGTGACACGAGGCGATCAAACCTCAAACGGCATCTAATCTAATCTAATATAATCATATCATTATATAATCTTATCATCTATAATATAATCTGTAAGAAAATCAATTCAGTATTTTCATAAGTAGCCTTATTTTGGCAAAAATTAGCCTTAGTTTGGTAGTTGAATAGACCAACGGTAGTAATTCAAACATATACGACCCGGGTGTAGGCTACACTTAGATTGGTTTATTTTTCAGCCAAAAGATACGTAGAGACATTGTTCCTGGCCTTTCAAAAGGCCGGTCCTTATTCAGGCTGTGTTAAAGATCAGGGCTTGAAAAATTTCTCTAGTGTACGTTGTATCAAGCAAAACAAGGATCGATCAGAAATGTAATGCTTTTTCGCCTTGAAATTGTTGAGCAAAGAATTAGCACACGGCGCTTTTGAGCGAGTGATACAATCAGATCGGAAGGGCGTATCTTTGGGTGCTCGGTCGCGGTGGGTCGGTGGCCGACGGCGGCATGTCCGAGCGACGTTGCTCAACACATAATTTCGGAACACTGCAACCGCAGCGAGCATTGACACCAATTTCTTGAACATTGGACAACAGATCAGATCGGGAGGTTGTATTGTGTATACAAAATTTGACATTCCCTTCTTCTTTAAAAAAATATTTAGCTTTGAGTTATTGAATAGAAATAGAGACGCGTGTTAAGTAGTTAAAAATATATTGCGGTGAAGATTCTCAAAACGTCAGTCCAAAATGCTATGTAATGTTTATGTACAAAAGTGGTTGACCAGACCGGGCTAAGTATGCTAAGAGACAGCGCACTAGATGTGAGATGCGATGACCGACGGGTCACTCGGCAGGAGGGCAGCGAGTCGCGTCGTGCGGCTTCTTCGCGGATGCTACGCGCGTACTCTAACAACTTTTATATACTCGTTTGATCCCGGCTCGATAAGGATCGACCTGGCCATGCGAAACTATCTCCTAAATCGCGATGAGATCGATTTGTGAATTTACATGTAGTCATTTGAAAGCTCGCTGCGTATGCTGAGCCGTACGTTCAGTCATCCGATGCGCGCTCATTCGCACAATGCGCTCACGTACGCTTGTCGCGATTATCGCCCGTCGTAAATTACGAGTGATTAGCATAGAAGTCGTGGACATGGCGACGGCCAGTCGTTATTAGATTCGGCTTCAAAGCAACACTGCATCGTTATTAGGCGATAATTGTCCCTGAAGTGTAGCGGTCGATTAACGGCAGAAGCGACCTACCATGCACATACTAAGTAGCAACATATGTCGCATACCGTTTAAGGCTATAAGAACAGATATATGGACATTAAGAGTGACAGAATTAGGTAGGTATTTTCTGGCAGCCGATTTTTTAAAGTACATAAATATACTATTCATGTCTTTTCCGTTGCTAGGTAGCCGGTAAAATAACAACTTTGTTTAAAAAAGGTGTGACATATTGTCACGACGCAGTAATATAAAATATTTACATCCACAATCTATAACGGGTAAATTTGGACCTCCTAGCAATATTGAAATCTAAGAATCAGGATCACTAATAGAATACAAATTATAAGAAGACGTCAGAGGGTTCAAAATTAACATGAGAATGAATTTTACTTAAGTAAAATAGTCTTCACTAATACTAATACTTATTATAAATGTAAACGGAAATTTGTATGTTATGTTTTAATTACTAAACTATCATTATGAAATTTTGAAAAAACTTTTTTTGTGTACATAGGACGCCTATCATCCAGAAAAAAACTACTTTTCCAAAGGAATAAAACACCCGCGACCGGAGTTGCAGGCGATAGCTCGTTTAAAAATAATCACACAATGCTTTTTAGGGCGATGAACTAACACAAGAGTGAAAGTCACTTAATAAACTTCTCTAGGTCACTAGGCAAAATTATCTTACCATTCGCGAAAATAATGCGATGATATAATACAAGTGTATCGATAAGGTTATGTTAACAACTGGTAGACAATGCTTTGTAATTAAAGTACGTCAAGTACATGCTCGACATTCAAGCCAAATAACCGACACAAAGCGTGACTTACAAAGCCAGCTAACTGATTCTATTCATTATCGATCGCTGTCTAAAAAACAAACATGTTTGTCATCCTTTACGTATGTAACTCGAGTGCCATATAATTAATTTGTTTTACGAGAAACAAGATGAAAGATAATGAAGAGGAGACAGTCGTGTGGAAGTAACCCGGCGAGGCAGGTTGAATCCCCAGGGACGCGTACGAAGATGGCAAATATTAGTTTCCTTCATGAGGTACTCTCGGTTCGTTGACCCGTGCAAATTTGTGTCGTATCGTAACATATATTTATACACATATAAGTGAGAGCTATCTAGACTGCCTCATCACATAACAGTGCTTGGGTTTTTTGGACATTATGCATGCTTAATCTTGGTGAACGCATCTGACTACTTTGGTACAAAACCGACCATGCTAAATTTTATGTGACTGAAATTTGGGGCAGTAAAAAAAGTTGTACATTTAAACGTGAGTGTCACGTTCTTTATCCTTTTAAAGTTTTGTAGGAAATTATTACACTATCAAACTTTTACTTTATGTGTACAGTACTTATTCAAACTTTAGTCATTGTAAAAAACAAATTTAAAATAATAAGGTATCACCATCATCATCATCATCAGGTCTTTTTCTAGTTTCTACTGAAGGACTTGACCCTCTTTATACTACGATATTAAGGTATATATATATATATATATTAAGGTATATATATATATATAATATATATGTATATAAAGACAATAAACACCTTTATATTTGACTGTCGCATGAAAATAGGGTTTGACCTAGAGGAACTGTCTGCCATGGAGGATGCAGGCAGAGCTGCGAGCCGCCGATGCTACGATATTGAATCGCGCGCGCAGGCACGTATCGCCAACGTAGGCCGAATAATTTAGGTAAATCCGCTGCAGACGACTCGTCACCGTTACAAATCGCCTTAATATTCCGCGCGGGAATTCTTAAAATCTTGTTTCCAAGCCAATT
Organism: Rhodophaea formosa; assembly: GCA_963082605.1. Classification (NCBI taxonomy): domain Eukaryota; kingdom Metazoa; phylum Arthropoda; class Insecta; order Lepidoptera; family Pyralidae; genus Rhodophaea; species Rhodophaea formosa. The sequence goes on from OY720209.1 coordinate 12,594,499, forward strand.
CCTCTTTTTTTATTTATCTACTACGGTATTTTACTAATTATCGAATTCAGCACAGTCTTTTTCTAAAGTTCCTACTTATATTTAAGTAGCTGCATGCCCACATAAAATTTATTCATGATACGATTACATAGTTGCCAACTCATATTAACAAATGCCCAAATTAAAGAAAGGCTTAAAATAACTAAGTACATTGGCACTGGCAGAAATTTTTTCCTGTCATTAATAGCAAAATCTCATAGGCTTCTAATATCACGAAGTCCATCAAAGCTCAAAGCTCTTGTGCACCACTCCACGCCTGTGTGCATTGGGAAAGTAAGGTGTGTGTGGCTGTTGCTAGGCATTCGTTGAATTCGCGATTGTTGGTGGCGGCCGCCTCGCTCACACGATGAGCGTTGCCCCCGCGCGCCAGGCCTGCCTATACATATTACAATTTAGCCAGGTAAGCTCCAACCCGTCGTATACTGACACCTCTCACGTTATGCCCCATACTTCTCTTGTAATTATACGATACGGAACAAATGGTGCAGTTTTTCCCGTCGTCGATCGACGATTACGTGCAACGGTTTTTCTTTTTTCAGGATTTTCCTCTTTATATAAATTATACCTAAAAGAGTAGGGTGTGCGTGATCGTACACTAATTAAGGTGGTTGCAGAGTCATTATACAACTCCTGGAGTGTCTCAAGATGCGATTTAAATTAGGGATGTCATCTCTATGCACCCTCCGGCGAGAGCTCCCCCGTGTTACGCCAGCCCTCTGGGATTTGACCGCTCTCTGACACTAGCTATTAGGGCGACCACTGACCCGTGCCATTCATAATACTTCCCCTCAGCATGTAATCATTGAGTCCTTAAATCGCTGACCTTTGAATCCAACACCCCGTTCTAAGCGAATTCTAATTCAATTTCGTTACTGTCGAAGTATTTTGCTGTTCTTTCGGTAATGTTATGTAAAATTATCGCACCAACATGAAATGTGTACCGGGAAGTAAGTATTCTGGACGTGATGTCTATTGAGTCGCATTCGCAGCCATGTTCGAAAGCTTCGTGTCGGGCAGTGTTTACGAGCGTCTGGCCGATAGCCGCCCTGCCGGCAGGTCATTACCGGCTATATCTCTGTGTAAGGAATGAATGGCAAGTTCTTACAAACGAATGTACCTTCCAACTTAAATTTAAACGAGCGAGCCTAGGCACGTAGTAGAGTTAAAGTATTCTAACATTTTCCGTTAACTGCTTTACGGCTTGAAACTTGGTTTTTAAGAAACAACGCCAGGTCAACCTTTTTTTACTTCCTATTTAGTACGTAGGCAACGCACACATACAAATCAAGTCAACACTATCATAATATTCATTTTCTGCTGTTTATTATCGAAATAGTTCCAAATAGCACATCAGCACTAATCCAGATAGTGACAATGAAATAAACCTAATATTCTTCAGTATATTTATCTCTATGAAACAAACACAATTTTCAACAATGAAACGAAATGCCAATATAATCCCATGTATAAAAAATACCTACTGGCAAAAAATATTTTGTTGCAATGACCAGCAAAAAGACTTTGTGTTTTTCCAGAAACGCAAAAGCTTTCTAGGATTCTCACATAAAAACTTAAAGCAGAGAATCTAGACGCATAAGTACTTTGAGGTAAAAAATACAATTATCATTCTCATTGGTAGCGGTTCAGCAGACACTGAAGCTGAGAAAGGGAAACTTTACAATTAAAAGAATTGCTCCCTCGTTAAGTGCAGTGCAAAAATAGCAATAATCGCTACAGGTATTCTATTTCCAGGGGCGAGAGCGAGCGCGCCGCCAACTGGTTCTAGTGCAAAAACGATAAAGAGCCCTAGACATGAAATATTTATACATCACATTATCATATTACACGGGATCGTGGTCATCGCTTAGGAAATTATACGTTTTCACTCGGAAATCACAGGGCCACAAAAGAATGTAAAACTAACTTAGAGGGAAGGTAACCCTCTAAGTAATTGCAGTATAGGTACTTGTAATTTGCAATCGAGAGCGGCAATTATAAGTGTAATGGTTTAACGATGCATCCTGAAGCTATAATTATCTGTGTGGATATCCATCTTACATATACCTATGTAATTATTATTCAGGATTATAGCTAAAGCAGTAAACTTGCGTTTAATCATCTGGCCGTTTTTTCAAAGCCATAAAGTCTTATGTTTTGTAGCGCTTCAACATAATAGTGTATGCTATACGTTGCTGTACGAACCCAATATTACTTTTGGCTCCTTATTTTTACAGACACAAATTCCTGTATCTTTTTTGTTTTCTTATTGAATGAACTGTGATAAGTATACTTTAAAAGTCTACATTTTAACAGAGAAGCTCATTAATATACACAAAAGCCAAAAAAAAAACCGTGTGTTTATAACTTCTGAACTGAATTAAAAGATATTTATAATAAATAAAGATGGGTAGTCTATCTCCAAATAAAGGAATAACATTAGTGAATATAATAGTGAAGGTGGACTTTTAACCCATAATGCGTCTGATTCGTTCGTTTTGGCACTATATCAGGATATTTATGATGTTCGATTGTCACAATTCAGTCGTAATTTAATTTCCGAAGTGACTCAGAGAAACCGCAGCATCAATAAGAGTTGTCTGAATGAAAGCTCGGAAGTGCATTATAGCAGCTACAAACACATGAATACACGCTATTTGATCACAGCAATTCAAGTGTTCGAGATCGCTCGTCAATTTGAATAAATTACCCTTCAGAGCAACACGGGTTGGGTCACCTTGTGCGTGCAGTACCGACCCACATTTGAAGGATTACAAGTAGCTGTGGAGAAAATTTACCGCTAACATTGCCATATAAGCTGTATGAATTTTAGGTCGCTACGAGTATAGCATGCTCTTGCGCCGACATCTGCGCAAATATTGATTTAGTAAGTCGGAGTACAATGGCGGGCGCGGCGCTCGCAGGGCCCGAGGACGCTGCGCGGCTTGGCCGCTGCTGTACCTCGAACGAGGAGCTGCAGGTATTACTGCGAAACATCATTTGCACCACAGGTTTCAAATCCGACTTCAAATATTTGATTGGCTGTATTGCACAAGTAACAAAAATAAATGGTAGGTGCAAGAAACAGATTCCAGTAATACCTACTCTACATATTATTTTGAAAAACAGATAAATGTTCATTCATATAAAACTGACCACATCATTTATCATAAGTAAAATGAAAATATATTCGTCCAATAAAAAAAATCAGATATGGATAAAACAATTTTTATCAACTTATTGCCGAATTAAAACTAAATAGAGCATAAAAAGCAATATAAAATAACATGACACTTTTTATCCTAACACAGTAAACAAAATCGATCTCATTTATCAAGGCTACACCCACGTGTAGGATACGGCTAGCTATCAAATTTGTATATATTGTTTCCTTAATAAATCTTTAAAGCGTTACTTATGTCAACTTTCATCATGGACATTTTCACTCCTGCAAAACGACCTTTGGACAAAAGACTGAGAAACAAAAGAATGAGAATATAAAATTGGTACAGTGACCGCGGCCCAGTCCAGACCACCTCTTGCGGCACGCGGCTGGCGGCCCCGGCATATCCAACGTGTTTACAAGCCAATTATGAGTTGCTGTGTCCTACTCTACCAGACATTCTTCTCTCTAATATCTCTTTTATACATTGATATAGATTAATTAATTTGGTGTAAAAATTTGATCGGGGCATCTCGCGGATACATAAATTTGCAATGTGCTAGCCTCTTGTTGGTTTTGCGGCCTAGTAGTTCTATCCACCCCGTAAAGGAGAAAGTAGAACGTGTATTTATTTGACCTTGCTGCACCCACACTTTTTCCACCTGAGTGGTGAATGATGGTTACCTTCCAATTTGTTATATTAATAGTATCACCTGATTGTTTTAATACCTTATTATGTGCAGTTACATACAAGACTTCATCTACACCTATGACCAACTAAGTCATGTATTTTTGCAATACTAATATCGAATTAAAATGGCGGAATACGACGTGAATTTGAATAAGCTGAATGTAACGAGGGTGCTGGGCAGTGGTGCTAGGATTCTCTTTTTTTTTTAAATTCGTGAAATAAGAAAAAGTTTAGATACTAAGTAGTTGTTATAATGTTAGCAATGAGCTAACTGTTTCACACATTTATCTGTGTAGTATAATTTATAGCATGGGTGTAGGTAAATGTAATTATAAACAGTAATTATAAATGCATTATCATCGAGCTCGATAAATAAGTACTAAAATAAACAGTTCGTTAATGTTAGGTATTATAAAAATGATCATAAAGGTTTATATACATACCACACAATACATATCTGTACTACCATATTGTTTTTATATTCTTCGTATGGTACTATGGAGAAACAAATTTTTTAATTGCTTAGATCTATTTGCATAACAAATCGAATAGAGCCGTTGAATCTTCTGTATTTTAACACCATTTTAATTCACCTTACGTATAGCTTGAATGATAAAAGTCAAAAGCATGGTTATAATCAGGTAGTATTTATTGTAAATAAATGTTTACGTCTAAGATAAAAATTACGTCAGATAAACGTCGTATATCAAAGTTCCATCACCAACTTAGTTTTTTTTCATGACCTTATAAGAACAGCAAGCGTGATTAGCTCCAACATCAAGATATTGAATGAATACTTGAAAAAATAATCATTATTGATGGAGAAAAAACAGACGCCAAAAAAAGTTCTATGTTCTTTCAAGGTGAAGACGTCGGCGCACGAATGTTTAAAAGCAAATTCAGGGAAGCGCCGCGATCAGGAAGTATCTGCCATAGATTAATACTGTTAACGTAATGATCATTATAACGCCATACTAAACGAACCCAACACAACATGTGTTGGGTTCCTTGCAAACCTTAATGGCATAATGATATACTACGGTTTATAAAACGCGATAGAACCGATTTTAGCAGATGAAGGAGACTTTTTCACGATTCATATTATTGATCGCGGTGTCGCTTCCTAAGGGCACTTGATGTGTGATACGTTTTATAAGACGCGATAGAACCGATTTTAACAGATGGAGAAGACTTTTTCTTGAAACATTTATTATTGATCTTGGTGTCGCTTCCTAAGGGCACTTAATGTGTGAATAATTCATGCAGGGGCTCAGTTGACATATGATATCCATCGGGACGTTGCTAATATTAAAGTAAAAAGAATACATAATGGAATAAGTATTTTCTTAGGATGTAGAAAGGGAGGTTGTTAAATCCCTCATAAAACTTTAAAATTTATGATCTACTAAAGTCTACACAATGCCAAATAAACATGTCTTTTGAAGGCACTAAGACTGATGTAAAGTTTACAGCTTGACAGCATCTTATAATACTTTTCTTAATAACTAAGATTTCAAGATTAATAAATGTCTAAGTTCAGCAATTTGTATGTATATCATACTAATAACCTTTGAATTGCAGGGCCCCGGGTTCGATCCCCGGTCGTGTCAAGAAAGAAAAAGATCTTTTTCAGATTCGGCTGGATTGGTACTTAAAGCAGATCGAAAAGTCTGACAAGTGTACCCAAGTCATTAACACACTCGCTAAGAAAAAGAAAACACATTCTCTTGTGTACATCGCCTACCATTTTACAAGCCTAAAGTTAATTTCTTCTCTTTGTAGCCATTTTATAAAACATACTGTTCAAAAAAATAATTTAAATATAAAAGAACAAATCACACACATACGGGCTGTGTGTTTATGGCTTGGGTACAATTGTCAGACTTTTCGGCCTGCATTAAGCAAGTGATGTAGCTCAATGACTGCCATTAGTGTGCAGTAGTTATTTTATAAAATAATGAAGTGTCTTTATGATGATTTTCATCGCCGGTAATAGGAACCTATAGTTAATAAAAATGAAATTACTTATGTAAGATTTTACTCTACGGACTAGGAGAAAATGAAATTGAAATGCAATTATTATAGTGACAAAAATTTTCAATGGGTCTAGGTGATAGTGTGACTTGATAATTGGTATGTCTTTATACTAACTGAATATTGAATGATAGAATACTGGTAATAATAACGCAGCTAACTAAAATATCTAGGGATAAGAGTATCATCAATAATACGAAGATCAAAGTTGTACAGTGTTTGAAATGTGGTGTTGGTGGAGGATGTTGCGAATGCTATGGACGGCGCGACGCGCGAATGTATCCATCCTGAAACAGCTGAAATTCAACTGCAAACCATGACTTTCCCCAATTTGCCTCAGTTGCAAATGGCAGGAACTTGTCGACCAATATGTTCAGAGGGACCACGTGACCCTCATCAGTGAGGGAACGCATCTAGGAGAGAGAGAGAGAGAGAGATATCTAATACCAGTCATTTGGGTAGAATTCGCGGTCGAGCGGGTGCATGCGCCGTTCCTACTCTAGGACAATGACATCGCACGTTCCGCACGATAAAACAACCTGGACGTTATGAAGTCTTGCCAAAAGCCTTTTAGTAGCATAAAAAGCGTTAGACACAAGTTATAATTGCGTCATTAACAGTTTCATGCTTGTTTCGCGAACAGTGAACTGTTTTAGAACGTTCACCGAATGTTTGCGCAGGTGAGCGCGACAAGATTTACCGTATACGAGTAATACATATAATTTCTTAATGTACCTAGAATGTGTATGTGTATCATGTGAAAACGATACGCATTTTCAATAAAACAGCTTTGTTTGTTGGTCACGAAAAGAGGTAAAGGTTCTCGATTATAAAGTAGGAGATAGTGTGATGTGAAGCGACGATTTGTATTTTAAATGCGATCGTTTGGCACAGTCTTACGATTTTCCTTCAAGTTTGTTTATTGTCGGTCAATGTCATCAGTTGCAAAATGGTCAAAACATTTTAAACCAATGTATTTTATATGTTGGCCAAAACCATCAACTTTTAATGTCTACATAAAGTTTAAAACGGCTTTTATTTGAGCACAAACAATGAGTTGTTAGTAGTTAAGCAGAGAGTCCTTATTCTCTCACGCCTCGCATTCGTCTCGGGGTGCCGGGCGTCACACAAAGTGTGTGGTGAGTGCCACAGACAAACCTCCACCAAACGTCATATTGGTTCAAATACTAATTGGTAAAAGACCTATTCAAACATCACATGAGAATTTTTACTTCGTAAATGGTAAAGTGGACATGTCTATTTGTCTTGTTATTTAGAGTGTGGGTGCCATGAGCGTGGGCCCCATGCAGCCTCTTTAAGGTGCATAGCGAAGTGCTGCCCCAGAGCCAAGTCGATGCTCGCCAACTTCATTCAAGCGGTAAACGTTTTGAAGAAAGTTGAAAAGTGCTATGCCGGGGTCACTTGAATGCATATTTTTACCTATACAGAACCGATGGATCAACTACAACCACCCGTTAGGATTGTATAAGACATGAAACATTATACTAATAAGATTTTTAAAAGCTAGTTATTTCAATAGAGTTAGTAAGATCCCCTACATTCAAAGAGAGTTTCGCAAATCAGGCCTATATCCGGATTCATTTGTAAGATATCAATCAGACTTCAATTAGACCCTCTAATGACCTTATAATGCAAATGTTACGAAAATTTTGTGAAGAACAAATAACAGGAATCAAGTTCTCAATTGTCTTGCTATACTATGTGGTTCGTTTGCTAGTTGGTGAATTCAAGAAGGTAATGGAAACCGCCCCATTATTTGTGCCTTGCCTTTCCACACATATAACACCGACAAGAGCCGAGCCATTAAATATAAGATGAGAGTCTATTCCACATTATAAGATTTATAATTATGTATATAGGTACATAATATATTCATGAGAAGTTATATGAAAGCTCGCATTGCTTTGTTCATTTGTTACAAGTCTCACAAAAGCTGACAGAGCAGAAAGAGCTCACGTTCCCTGCAAATCTGTAAATATATTCTGTTTCTTAGCAATATACATTTAAATATATTCTACGCGGTACTTCTTAGTATTCTTATTTATATGATATTGGTATGGATTTTGTTAAATATATATTAACATAAATAAATTATAATAACCCTATTATTGTTGTATAAACGATGAGTGTTCGCATATACCTGTAAAGGTGAACAAAACCCGAAAGTGGCCGTCAATCAAGTAAAAGTAAAGTAGGCGACGCTTTTCCCACGTATATAATTTTTAAGCTGTGGTCCAATAGCCAGGGGTAATAATATCAAAGTTAACAAGGAGAATTTGGCACAGTGACGTCAGTACTTTCACGCCTTATACGAAACTGATTGACATGAAAGGAGATAACCATTGTAATAAAAAACTTAGACCGGCAAAAAAGTCCGACTAAGTAACATCATAACCTACATTCCATTTGGTGGCACTGAGCACCTAGCGCTGGCCGCGCTATTGAATGTGAATTTTAAGCAGACTTTGCGTAGGGCCATATTCGTCTGTTTTCTCTTTATCGGTCATTGTGACCGGCATCGCGGCTATACTGATATTGATATTCAAGCAGCAACCCGTGTCGCGAGGCTCTTACTCGCGACCTATGTGCATTACCTTCGGGACCAATAAGTATCCCCGGCTTTGGCGTACATATACCAGCTTTCTCATTGTTCCCTAACATAAATGTGGGTATGTATCCACAGGGAACATAACTTCTCTAACTAAATTTAGATACATACAAATAACATTGTGTACATCACGTCTTTACGTTACAGGAAAATACAAACGAGTCCCGCGAGATGCCTCATCTCAATGCATTATCATTTCGCATTCCTACGTATACGACCACCGTTAATATTTGCAGACAGGATTGGAATCTGTAATGATTGTCACGATATTGTCATTTCATTACGTTATCACGAATTGCACGGTTTGATAGTTACATAATTGTAGTGCGCGAAAACTGTCTATTGTTGATAAAACTCTTGAATATACCATGAAATCAAAGTCAAGTCACGAAATTACGATATAGCAAGTGAAACAGAAACGGTTTACGAGCTTTTTGCGACATTTTTGTGGTCCGGTAATAACGGTTTTGGCTGCTGTAGTGCGGGCCGCGTCATCATCGCACTGCACTTACGCCGCGGCCGCCGTCTGCCGCTGCCGCTCCCACTCAGCCCACCATTCACATCACACGTTCTACGCTTAGTACTCAGCACAAGTGATTTTGAATTTAAACGACAAATTCATAAGCATCTTTCATCTCAAATTCTGACAAAACGATTTATATCGGCTGTTATATTGTCTCGATTTACCGCAGGGACATAAAAACCATTAGCCTTTTCACCCCATTGTGGCTTTCGATTCTTACGAGTCTATAAACCCATATTGAGTGAAGGTATGTGGGTAAATATTAAATGTGAATGGCAACACATGTGCGTCGAGTGTGGCAGGTTGCACAGGTCAATGGCACCTGCGAGGCCCAGATTCAGTTCCCCATAAGTTGCTATTTTCTCAGGAAGCGGCATGGCGGCGACGGCGGCAGCGACGCTCGTCGCCGCGGCCGCAGCACGAACGCATTCTGTCACGCCGGGACTGCGCGCACGCATATTGAAACGTTTCATTAATGCGGAGTCAGCTTAGATTTCGAGCTTTTAGGGATGTTTAATTTTATAGCAATATTGCTTATATGTTGCTCATGTGTCGGCATGAATGACACCAATAACCACGGAATTTATTCCACTGACTCCGTTACTGAATGTCACGCCTGTCGGGTAATTTAGTGAAACGGAAACGTAGATGCATGCTATTTAAGTTAAAACCCATCAAAAGATTCTGCATTGTTGTTTTTGCTGTACTAGTCAGCACAAAAACTAGACAGGTAAGTAAACACCAGGGTCGCTGAGTAACGCTCTGGGGAAGACAGTAAGTCAGCCATTTAACCCTCGCAAACTAGGCGTGCTTCCGTGCTCTAGTGTGAACACACGTAACAAAAACTTCGGAAATCCACTGACCTTGCCTTAAACCATCATCGTCGTTGTGGCCCCTTTACTTAAGCTAAAGTGACTTTACTAAATATCTCAAGACAATTATACTGCATCTAATAAGTCATATTGAAATGTTTCGGGACTATGAAGATGTAATCTCATACAATGACAAAATAATTATTTTGATGACTTCGCTTATAAAAGCGAAAACCAATTCATCACGACGATAATAAATTTTAAGCAGGCATTAGAAATTAAGGGTACTTACTCTACATTTTCTTGGTCAACATTGAAAACGTATTTCAATGAGGTGTGTAATTTGGTCTGAAGTCGTTTATTACTAGTAGCTGCTATCGTGATTCAATAATTTATTTGCACGACATTTCCGAGAAGTAAATGCTATCTTTCTGTATCAGTAGGAAGTGGCGACGGCGCCGAAAGCGGACGTCGTACGGAGGTACAACTAACCCATTCTTTAAAGAGCCGACACATTGGTATAGCAAGCCAAAAATATACAGATGAAATATGATGATGATTTAATAAAACCTATATAGACATTCTTGTATTGACAACTAACCCACTGTGGCTTCAGCTAAAGATTTACAAAAATTAAATTTGTTGGCATTTTGAAATGTGCCATAGATAAGTATATCATCATCGTCATTATCACGTCTTCGTTGATCTCCACTGCAGGTGCACGACCCTCTCTGTTCTACCAAAGCCATATAGTAGCCAGAGCAATCAAAGAAATTGGCCTACACTCTCCACGCTGGCCAGGTATATTTTGCTAGTTTTCATTTAAGCAGTTTTAAGAAGAAAATTATGATAGGCATTAGGTTTGTACCGCCAATTGTAACAGGTGTTTATCTTGAAACAATAAAGATTATTAAATAAAAAAATATATATTGGTTTGTCATCCGATTGTCATGTACCTATAGCTATATAAAGTTTCAGCTCAATCGGTCATACATATGCAAGTAGGTCAAGTCTGACTTGCGAGATTTGATTACAGACGCACAGAGAGACCACTCATACAATAGAACACATGAAAGTGAATAAGCTTAGCAAGCTTGTAAAAAACTAAATACAATTTAAATGTTTCATTTGATCAGTTTTTATTCTTAAAAATAATGAATTAATTTAGTTGCGACACTTGGGCTCCTACCAAAGAATCTCAGTCGAAAATGCAGCCGGGAACATACCTACTCATTACTCAGATAGGAGAGACTTTTTAAATTATTATCCCATCCCAACTAAATAAATGCGACAGTGAGTTTGTTTGTTACGCTTTCACGTCGTATCTACTGAACCGATCATCATGTAATTTAGCACATACATAGGTTAGGGTACCGACAAGGACATACGCTATATATAACGTGGGCAAAGCCGCGGGTAACAGCTAGTATTTCATAAAATAATTAGCCGCTTTGTTATATTTTGCAATTATTATTATTTTAATCGAAAGGTCACAGATTTGGTGTATACACATTACACACGTGTCTAAATTATAAGTGAAAAAATTGCAGATATCTATGCACACAAATTACAAAATCTTTATCCCTACAGGGTTGGCAGAGCCTTAGACCATAAGACCAAAGGCCACGTTTATTGTGTTGGTAGTCATCATCATTCATCATCAGTCGTTAGTCTCCACTGTAGGAGTACGACCCTCTCTGTAATACCAGAGCCTTAAATTAGCCAGTGCCGTCAGAGGATTTGGCCTATACTCTCCACGATGGCCAGACGGGTTGGAGAGGTCTCTTTGATTTTGATTGATAAGCATTGTTTAGTTTGTTTCCTAAGTCGCCTTTTACGACATCCACGGGAAGACTTGGAGTGGCCCTAGCCTACTCTGCCGGGAACCACATTATATAAATACATTGCAGATACTGATTTCAAATTAGTCGATTAGGTGCGACGATGGGAAAATAAGCCTTTTCTTTTTGCGGGATGCGGAGTGCAACGCGGCGGCGACGCGCGAAACCTTCACCCTGCACTTGAACTTGCGCTCGCTGCACTCTCGTCGCGAGTAGCGGCGCGCGCGCATCGCGCTTTAGCGGGCCAAATGTGGAGATTGCCAGTGACAAAAAACACAAATTATGCCATGATGAAAACATTTCAATGATAAAGAAAGTATCGGATTACAATTTACAATGTATAAGCATATTCTAATTTTAGTTTAATGGAAATCTATTTTGTAAATTTTTTATAAAAATGTGATACCAACTGAATTCTTAATTTCATCATTGCAACGCGGGTCCCGTAGTATGTGAACTACTCCTAATGCACTAAGGTGATTCGCAATCATAATAGCTATGATTGGCTCTTTATTTCATCAATTAAGAAACAAATAAATTTCGTATTAAAATGTTTAAGCTTTGGGGATTTTCATTTCGTTTAACATTCAGCCACACTATTTAATAGTTTTGAAATACAAGTACAATGAATAATACTGCACTACAAGTACAATGAATAATACTGCACTACAATAAAATCTACACCAAACTTTGTAGGTCAGTCTATATGACTGACCTACAAAGTTTGGTGTAGATTTTATACACGATTTTATACGACACAAAAAATGTAAAAATTTCAAACTCACATGTATGAGCGATTTTTTTATGTTGTAAAAACCCTCAAAAATAGCCTACGCCCAAGTTTTGCAACTTTCTTAACCCTATGCTACTCCTGGGGGGGCAAAATATAAGACTATTTCATTTTTCGGTTATCTTTGTTGTATGCTTTTATAATAAACACTAAATTACCTAGCGATTGTGTACAATTTAAACTTTGCGATTTAGCATAGTTATTGTACAAAAACATCTATACAAAAATAGAGTTGTGGTATTTCAAAATAAAGAAATACCCTCGTAAAGACACCTCCCTGGTTGTATTACAATAATATTCAGAAGAATTTTAAATATCTAAATAACAATGAAAAGATCTCTCTTCGCTTTTATCTTAGTTGCTAATTTCTAAGCAAATATTTTAAAACTAAGATTTTACTATCAATTACTCGTGATTTAAGAGATGATGCATATAATCTGCGGGAAATTGATCAATAAATTTACAATTTATTGCAGTCTTACAATATGAATTGCTTTTTTAATTATTACAGGTACACATGTAAGGTAAAGACCTCTCCAACCCGTCTGGCCAGCGTGGAGAGTGTAGGTTAAATCCTCTAGACTGCTCTGGCTAATACAAGGCTCTGGTGGTACAGAGAGGGTCGTGCTCCTGCAGTACAGACTTAAAAAGACCTGATGATTATTATGATGATGTAAGGTAAATCATATTCAGGTTTGGGTTACTGCTTCAAAACTTCTGTTCGTACTCGGATTCTGCAAATGGACTCTATGAATCGACATGACTTTACGACCTAATCGAATTCAGTGGAAGTCGACGTGGAAGCTAAAATATGATTTTTCCTTATAGGTATCTACATTTTTTTAAATAGCTCTCAAGGTAGATATCTTAAATTGATCTCGTGATTTCCATATATACTAATTCAGATTCTAGAGTTCATCCCCAATAGTTGTTAACTATAAACTGAAACCTATTATTTGCCCGAAATACAGACAAATATGTGAGCAGATTTTTTTAGACTAATTGGACCTTCTTTTTACTAAGAAATTAATAATTAATGACACTGCATGACTTATTTTTTGTTAAATAAAAGGTATATAATTTATACCAATAAATGTTTATGTCAATAGAAAGGCTCTTACAAAGTCTGTGCTCGAGTAGGGTTGAATAATAAATAACGGAAGCAAATCCCTGAATGTTATAAAAAATGGATACGATTATCCGAATGCGGACAAAAGAAATAGTCGGTAGCAGTTTCGCTTACCCCATTTTCGTTTTATTCCGAATACCCTATTTTCCCCCGCTCTTCCGTACGTCTACATATCAACGAGATAAATGCATGTATACGTTCTACAAAATGTATATTATGTTGCGCAATGTTTGTGACAGCATAATGAAATGAAACTTATACTAGCAGACCTATCCGGTACACAATTTCCCTGTTTGTCGTTTAATCATCGTAAAATATTGGGTTTACGCTTTTTAGGGTCCCTTTCCCAAATTTTACCCTTTGGTTCCCAAAAGGTAAAAATATACAATGTCCGTCCTTGACAGGGCTGTATCTAATGATATGTATTATTTTCACAAAATATGTAGATATAAGCCATACCAGCTATACCAATAATATAATAACATTTATTTGGTAGTTTCTTTAGAATAAAACTATATTTCTTTACTTTCATACCAAGTCTCGGTTATCTATGTGAAAAAGAAATTTACTATCTGTGAAAACTTGTAAATGAATTATAGATATTAACTGTAAGTTTTCCGAAGAAATAAAATAAATAAATAAGAAATAAGGTTGTATAATACAAGACATTTGATATTTTATTTTTGGCATCTATCTAGACAATGTTCTGTTAAACGTGTTTCATTTATTTTATTACAGAAACATCAAATGTCCAACAATAACATACATATATTAAGCGTTTTCTCCTTAGAAAAAATAAGATTGTTTATTTTTATGCCATTGATATAGGATGCCAATACAGCGAAATCTTCACAAAAATCGTTTGTCAGAAAAAAATCCGAGTAAGTATGCATACTCTCAAATTGTGGAGTTGAATATAAGTATAAAATAAATGTAGTTCGTTAAATCGTTTAAAAATAATCAGTTAATTAAAATCTTAGGTTAAACATTCAAATATATAGAATTTACAATAATGAAACTGCAAGTGTTGTTATGATCAATATAGCTAACGAAAAATCATACGACGTTTTCCAATACACCGCTAGTTCTTTATATTTAAATAAGCCACAGTGTTATTTATTTTTTACGAAAAATAATTTATTTAATAGATAAATATTCCATTAGACAAAATATATCAAAATTTTATAAATATTTTATTTGAAAACTCGGTGCCAGTATAAGAAACTGCACGTTATTATACTATAGAACTTTTTAAAATACATATCTGAACAGAACCGATAAGATTTTTTTTTCAGTCCAATCATTTATTCATCAACAAAATTTGCATCATACAAAGTATGCATATAAGTACAGCCCTTTGATGAAATAAATAAAAATAAGTAAACCGGGCCATAATTAAATAACTAAACCGCTATTTAATCAATAAAATAGTTCAATGTTATTACAAAATGTAATGATAAGCCTATACTTGCTAAGCAAAGTTTCCTTAGTGTTAAAATATGCTTTTATATTTTTTGAAAGTGAACTCCTTTAAATTTTTTTTGTTTGAGTTATATTTTTAATATAACACTTAATTTTTTAAAATATTTATTTATGCGAAAAATACCACACAAGTACTTTTTACTTTACATTACCGCATTATCTTGGCTATAAAGCGCTTGTGTTCTTTGTGAGTAAAAAATCGGTGTTTGGGAGTCACTTTATGACACTGCGTGTTAAAAATAAAAGAAGGATTATATTTGTATATAAATCTTTCTTCTTTGAGTTCATAACGTTACGTCCTATTGTTATGACGCATCATTAAATTAAGCTGAAGTCTGGAACTGATAAAAAAAACTTATTTACGTTATCGGACGATTACACGATTTGCACGGATTTAATTAAAATTACAAATATACGTTGGATTGTTTGATAAGAATTCATAAATTTATTAAATAATTAGGCGACAATACGCACTTTGATATTTATATAGCGTTTTCATATATTGTAGAAATGTCGTCAAGGATGAAATGTTTTTATTATTCGTATTTATTTATTCAGAAAGATTTCAATCGACTTTGTTAATACAATCGCGAATGATTAGTGGTGGCGACTGTGAAATATCGGATCGGTTCCGCTCGTTCCCGCGGCACGCGGCTACATCCGATCTGCTCACGCGATGCTGTTCTTGTTCAAAACTTAATTATTTATTTACGAGAATTTAATAATAAATTAATTTAAGAAAATGTTATAAAAACCGCAATTATCTTGTAATTTATCACTAAACACCAAACTGCAGTTAATCTTTCTTTAAAAAAAATATTTTTAAGATATTCCTATATAATTAAAACTTAAATAGAAGCCGTATTCTTTAAACGTATGGTTCATTGTCAATCCTTTAAATCTCCAGAAACTAATAAGTATATCAAGTTTAAAATATATTTAACAGGGTTAATAATTTTATTTAATTGACACTGATTGTATCACAAAAGGTACATTCCACTTAACTATTTGGTACACAGATAGTATTTAACTTCATTTTACTTGATGTGACCGTTAACTACATTAATAGATTCAAGTCATTGTTCTTTGTTTCCTTTGTTGTTACTTATTGGGTTAGATCTTCTGTTTTAGCTATTATTTTAAGTAAACGCATATGTTTTTACAATATAAAACCCAAAATTTAATAAATAACTCACATATTTCGAATAAACTTAAACTTCGAAACTTCGACCGCAGTAGAATAAATTGTTAACAGATTGTGAATAGATGTAACTGCTTTTTATAACTGGTGCGTTAGGTGGTTCTACGGTATTACTTTACACAAAACCGATTTAGATTGTTAACTGTGTAACTAATCTTCAAACTAGCCTCAATAAAGCTAAAAACAAAATTCAATATAGTATTACTTTTCATTACGATTGGCAATTTCTTTTACAGAAAAGAAGTTAAAATTTTCAGGATGGAAAACAAAATAAAAGAAATAAAATCTTATTTAACTATTGTAACTACAGCAATTACCAGCGAAGATGATAATCACTTAGTATTCATTTTAATTAAACAACTTTTTGAGTAAAAGCAATTATGATTCTAATATCTGCATATGGGATTGTAGTAATGACCGCCGTGGGCAGGATGCGTTTATTTTCCCATTTTGTACTCCATCATCAATAACTTGCTCTAGCCTACAGCTCCACCTGCGCAAATTCCGTAATCGTGAAAGGATAATTATCCACCTTAATTAAGTGATGTACCTACAACAACTTTTTAATATTACATAAACTTATGCACATTGCTCTCGCTATTAACACTAGCCAGTGGCTTACTACTTAAGAAAAATTGGTGTTAGTACTCTTTTTATTCGCAAATAAGTATTTATAAATTTTATTTCCTTTTTTACTTTTAAGTTTAGGTTTAGGTATTTATTTTCTTTCAAATTGTAAATCTATTATTTGTAACAAATCACGTGAAATTGATCAAGAAGTACATTAATAAATAGGTGTTTTATTTTTCCAAAAGAGTGCATTAATACACTTGGTATAAACTTACAACTTTTGTACACTTACACACAAAATTCAAAATAACCTACACACAGAAGCTGCAACTGCAACCGTGGAAAAGCTCGCCGGCCGGGTCAGCTTTTTCAGACTTTCCGTTCTAATTATACCAACTTGAAGTTGAACAAATGGTTTTATTTTTCTTTAATATTTGTGTTAAGAATGTCCATTTGTTTGATATGCAAAAATGATAAAATGCAAAAATTTTTTTTTCAGGAAAATCACTTACCTCACGTTTAAATGAAAATAAGTTCGCGTTCCGTTGGATAACGGCAGGAGGTGGTTCAGGCAGTTTTTGTGAATGTATATGTGTGGTCACTGAGCAGCAGAGCAGGAGCAGCAGCTATCAACAGTCGGTGGTGTTGTCGGAGCGTGATGCTTGCGGCGCGGCCGGGCCGGCACTGACGCGAGGCGGGCGCTCGCGCGCTCCCGCCACTCTCGGAGGCTTCGCGGCGAGCTTTCAGCGACACACGATCCGCACGCACTGCACACTGCACTCGCCCTCTTCAACCCACGCGTTGCGATTCTCTCGATCGTCTAATGTTCCGAGCGCCCGACGTACGTTTGAACTCTTCGCAGTGCCCGCTTTAGCGTATAAATATGAAGCCCGGTGGCGGGGGCTGACGTCTTACCACGACGCATCGCGAATCCCCATCGGCATAAATTGAAGATGCAGCCAATGTCCTCCGAATTGATTTTATTAGTATCCATCGGTCGAGGACAATTAGCAAAATCCTCAGCTACCGACGCTGCCACGAACGGCTTCCGTCTAATCGAGCATGTTGCGTATAATTATAGCGAAACAGGTTCGCAACCATTATAGCGCATACACATAACCATTACATGCATCGTATGTGTGCATGGGAATACCTTCACTTACGGTAAAAGTGACATAGGAAATACTGATTGAATCATAAACTGTAATCAATTTGTTGCAAACGGTAGATTTAAATGATAACTAAGTTTATTGAACTAAGTACCTAATGATATGATAGAAACTAACTTACTGAAAAATCTGCACAGCCCAAAATATCAGGTGAAAGAATTTCATTGATCACTATGGAGATATTCGCTACCTATTAATATCGGAAATCATACCGATATGCAAGCGAAGCCGCGGGCGCAAACGGTAAAAGAAGCAGATGTTGATTGATATACAGTGACTCCTGACCAGCTTATTACATATGGTAAGAACCGGCCTATCAACTCTTAATACTTAATTGCTATCTAATTACACTATAAACGCAATCCTTATCTAAACATTTTTTATTCCACTCATGTACTTTTTTACTGACTGGTTAAACAAAAAAGCATGCGCGATTAGAGATGAGATGATCGTTGGTACATAACTTATTTGGGATAGGTATGTAAAAAGTTCAGATCATCTCGGATAGTTACGTCAGCGTCAAGATAGCAGAACTTTTTTTATTGTAGTGCTTCATGACCTGCTTCGACATTTCAAAGAATGACGATGACGAATCTCTGGAAAAGTACGACGTTCAAGTTTATGCGGGGTCAATATACAATAGGAATTGGTGCGTCGAAGCCGGGCTTCGGTTGCAGCGGTCTCGAACCCGTTCACTGTTTAGATCCTGCTCCTACATCACAAACATAGCATTTAAAGTGGTCATTGTGATATTGTACCAGCCATGTACGCATGATATTGATTATAAATGATTCGTGATCAAAGTAGGGATAAACAGTGTTTGTTTAAATTTAAAATGCGTAATATTTTAAATTACATGTGTTTCAAATAAAAATTTATGTGACTCAAATAAAATTTTATGTTCATGTCTGTTTATGTTATCCGCGATACACACTGATACTTCTCTGATGATGTGTAGTCATTTTGCTGTATAGCCTCCGGTACACGCCTTGAGAGTAAACGGTAGAGTACTTACTATGCTACTAGTTGTGACATAGTAAGTACTCTACCGTTTACACGTGTACCGGAAGCTTATGTCTTCTACAGCTCTACAGCAAAGGTTGTAAACGGTTGAAACACTGCAGTGGTCCATCATCTTCAGCATCACCATCAGGTCATTTTTATTCTCCACTGTAGAAATTGTAACGTCATTTCTCTGTATATCCACTATGGCTCCACTACATAGGGTGAATAAGTCCGAGACCCTGCAGCGGACGCATTAAGCCACAAGCCATCACTGAACACCAATGCTGCTCGTCAGATGTGACGTCATTTCACTGGACAGCTACGAGTATATAGCAAAGGAAGAACGGGCCCGAGGCACTGCAGTGAGTGGTTGCATGTCGCAGCCGCATGTCGTCGCTGCAAACTAATGCAGCTCGTCAGAAGTGACATCACTTCACTGTACCTCTACTACAGCTCCACAGCAAAGGGTGAATGAGTCCGAGACCCTGCAACGATCGCATGTCGTAACTGTATGCCATCGCTGCACACCAATACTGCTCGTCAGATGTGACGTCATTTCACTGTACCTCTACTAGAACTCCACAAGAAAGGGCGAATGAGTCCGAGACCCTACAACGGTCGCATGTCGCAGCCGGATGCCGTCGCTGATCACCAATGCTGCTTGTTAGATGTGACGTCACTTCACTATATATCAACTACAGCTGTACGGCATAGTGTATTCACCCTGATCAGCGAAGTCCGAAACCCTGCAACGGTTGCATGCCGTCACTGTACGTACACCAATGCTGCTCGTCAGATGTGACGTCATTTCACTGGACCTCTACTACAGCTATTCAACGAAGGTTGCATACCGCTGGCGCATACCCTCGCTGTACACCAATGCTGCTCGTCAGTTGTTGTCTTATCTTACGGTATGCCGCTCAAGGCAATGCAGTGGTTGCTTGCCGCAGCCCCATGTCGTCGCTGCACACCAATGCTGCTTATCATATGAGACGTCATTTCACTGTACCTCTACTACGGCTCAACAGAAAAGGGTGAATGGGTCCGAGACCTTGCAGCGGGTGCATGCCGCAGCCGCATGCCGTCGCTGGACACCGATACTGCGCAACAGATATGATGCCGCTCCGCTGCGTAGCATACTTGCAGAACCCTTTGACAGATACCGCTACAATTTCAAATCCTTGTTTTAATTTCAATAACTTGTTTTATTATGATCAAATATTATTAAGGCGCTGTGGTATCAGACACTAGCGCCACCCAGCAATTAAGTCTATTAATCCCAAAAAATATCAAATTAAAAAAAAAAATATTGCTGGATTCCCTAGTAAATGACTTGTAGTATTCTTGGTACAAGTTTTCACTATTTTTAATTTGATGAAGTAAGAGAACTATTTATAATTAATAATGATTAAGAGAATCACTTATTACTCCCAAAAGTGGCCTCTTTTGGCGGTAATAAGTAATTCTCTTAAAGTAATATCAAAAATACTACAAGTAATTTACTAGGGCATTCAGCAATTAGATTTTTTAAAATTTGATATCATGTAGGATTAATAGAATTTTGCTGGGTAGCGCTAGTGTCTGATGGGTGCGTATTGTTTGATATAATAACAAATTATATTTTCATTTCAATAAAGTTCAAAAGATATAACGTTTACTTGATATAATTATTACTGTTTATATTCTTAAAAGCTATAATATTCATAAAATTTTCAATTCGAAAACAATATACTCATTTATTATAACGTTTATGAACACTAAACATCACCTGTCATACAACTCGTTCAGTATACATGCCATAAAATATAACAATCAAAACGAATACTATTTAAAATATATATCAATAAAAATCAAGATCAATCAAATTGATTATGAGAAGCGAGCGAGCGACGACCTTAGGTGCGATAGTGACTGGTTTGGATACGCAACTTGATAACAAAAGGTAGGTTAGGTTATGGTTAGACATAGAACACCATATGAGCGAGCGAGCGAAGTGAGCGAGCAATGACTGGGTGCGAAAGTGACTGGTAACAAAAGGTAGGTTAGGTTATGGTTACACATAGACCACCACATGAGCGAGCGAGCGAAGCGAGCGAGCAACGACTGGGTGCGAAAGCGACTGGTTTGAATACGCGACTTGGTAACAGAAGGTAGGTTAGATTATGGTTACACATAGACCAGCATATGAGCGAGCGAGCGACGACTGGGTGCGAAAGCGACTGGTAACAGAAGGTAAGTTAGGTTATGGTTACACATAAACCACCATATGAGCGAGCGAGCGAAGCGAGCGAGCAACGACTGGGTGCGAAAGCGACTGGTTTGAATACGCGACTTGGTAACAGAAGGTAGGTTAGATTATGGTTACACGTCATAGACCAGCATATGAGCGAGCGAGCGACGACTAGGTGCGAAAGCGACTGGTAACAGAAGGTAAGTTAGGTTATGGTTACACATAAACCACCATATGAGCGAGCGAGCGAAACGAGCGAGCGACGACTGAGTGCGAAAGCGACTGGTTTGGATACGCGACTTGGTAGCAGAAGGTAGGTTAGGTTATGTTTACACATAGACCACTACATGAGCGAGCGAGCGAAGCGAGCGAGCGACGACTCCGTGCGAAAGCGACTTAGTCACAGAACGTAGATTAGGATCTTTTATCACTTAATTTATATAACCAATGATTATTATGCTTAATAATAAGTATATATTACGTTTATTATATGTAACAACAAATCGATGTGTTAAATTTTATAACGATAAAACGGTATACGAAAGGTTTGTTATGTTAAATAATTGTCCGATTTTTATCTTGATTGATAATTATACTTACCAAAATTACGAGTATATATTTCGTTGGTATAAATCTTAAAACATATATTTTGTGTTTATATGTTATATTACTTACCCGTGTCTGATACCATAGCGTCTTAATAACAATTTTTTCATTAAGGGGTGTTATCTATACATATAATCTATATCTATCTATACGAGTACACATAATAAAACAGTAAAAATATTTTGTCTGTACATTTAGTATTTTTGACTGAAATGGATAAAGGGACACTTGCAAAGTATAATATAAAGCAAAAAATTTTTTTTAGAATTTCTTGTCTGTCTGTATGAGCACGATTATCTACGGAAGTATTGGACGGATTCGAATGAAACTTTTTTGCTATATAGCTATTAAGCCTGGTCAACATATAGGGTAGAAATTATTTTGGAAAATGGAACACTTGATGCAGCACCATAATGGTCCAGCTGAACTATAAGAAATATAAAAGTGGAGCGTTAGCAAAAGTTGTTAAGCCTGATGATGATGATTTGGAGAGGTATAAAAAATCTAAGATTTGGAACACCTCATCTAGAACCATAATGGTCCAGGTAAATTATAAGAAATATAAGAAAAACCGGCCTAGTGCGTGTCGGGCCACGCGCAGTGTAGGGTTCCGTAGTTGCGAATGACAACTTTAAGTTCACACTGTTTACACTCGCACGCACCTCATAGTTTAACGACCCAAAACATCTAACAATGATAATTGTATGAAATTTTATATTTTCGAGTACATTTTATAAGTTGGTTGTCTATAACTTTTTAGTTCGTACTAAATACTCAGCTCTGATAGTTTTCCTTTCAATTTCAGTATATATACTACTGCTGTAATTTTTTTCACGTATCCATATATAACCGTTTAGCAGATAGAGAGATAGAGGGGGGGGAGGACACTTCCCTCTAACAAAAATTTGCACACAACCAAATATTTCGGAAACGGATCCCTAAATTTAAAAATGGTGTTCTTCACCATACTTAATTTTTTAATACCTATTTTCATAATAGTCCAGGTAAAATACAAGAAATATAAAAATGACGCCTTAGCCAAAGTTACTCAACCTGATGAGCATTTTTGGTTAAGGTATTTAAATTGAAGATTTAGAACACCTGACGCAGAACCATAGTGGTCCAGGTAAACTATAGGAAATATAAAATTGATGCTGTAGCTAAAGTTGTTCAGCCTGATTAGTATTTTTTGTTGAGGTATAAAAATGGAAGATTTAGAACATGTGATCTTCCAGCTAAAAGTTGGGGCACTAGGGCAGACGAGATTAACTCCTTATTCAAAAATTATTAGTGTTTCAGAGCATAACAAACCCGGAAAATTTTTGGTTATGTGAACGCGGCATATTGATACCAAAAAACTAACTCAAAGGATAGTTCCAATATAATGTATAAAGTTTTTTTTGCATAATACGTTGATATTTATTAATTATACACTGCTACAAGTATTTTCTTATGTATCGACATTCGTTCGTATTAAGGTATATTAATACGCCGAAATCATAAAGTTCACGCGAACGAAGTCGCGGGCATCAGCTAGTTATCAAATAAATTCCTTTTTCTGAGTTAGTGCCTCCATTTGAAATAAATTATAAAAATGCTTTTCTTTGCATTTGGTAAGAAGTTTTACAAAGAACGACCTGGCTCTAAAATCTAATATTTACAAAAGTTTACTTCTCCGTTAAATTCTATTTGATTTGCTTGATAATTTAGTTACAGCTACATTACCACGCACTAACTGAGTCATTGGCACGGATGTTTGATGACCTGCTCCTGACTGGAAGGGGTTGTGATAGGGGTGCCATCGACACCGGGTGTACCGGTGAAAAACAGAAAATTAAGAAAGTTTGAGCATTGAAGAAACCTGATGAGGTGTACTACTTGCGGACGCAGTGCTGCAGATGCAGTTAGACGGTTTTTCGTTAAAGCACAATATATTGGTTGTACTTATGTAATTTTAGGTTTGTTTCTTTAATTTTAAAAATCTATGATGGCTGCCATACAAGGCCTAAGTGGTCAATTCACCAGCGAGGGCGAAGCTTGGGCTGCTAAGAAAACCGCCCTATCGGGAAATATTTCCCAAACGGGACCCCCTTAGGGAAAAAGAGTGTGTTGGATCAATTTATGCAACCCACTTCTCTCAAATGATCACCGAGGGGTGAGGCCGAAGGCCAAACCCTTGTCTCTCTCTCTCCCCTGATATTTGACCCTCTCTCAACAACCCGATCAACTCTTGGGCAGCTTTCATCACAGGTCCCAGGTAGCATGTAACCGGAAATACGCTCAGATGACAGAGGCATCATTAGTTTTTGCAGTTCTTGCCCAATAAGGGCGTTTACAGTAAAAAAAATTATACCTTGGGTTACGGTCATGAAATATAAAAAACAAAATATAAAGTCTATGTTACTCACTCGATAAAAATATGGCTTTATGTTGGTGAAAGAAATTTACAAATAAAATCATTAGTTTTGAGTTTATCAATTACCAACAAACACACAAATCTTTCCTCTTTATAATATTTCTTCTTTTGTTTTATAAAATGGCTTCCACCGTGATTTCAGTGATTCTGCCAATGTCCAGTAAATTGAGATACTAAGTATCGGTATTGTACGGTAAAGTTATAACAAGTAGCATCAAAGATGGCGTATGTCCTTTGATGCCTCGTGGTCGGGAGGTTATGATGACAAGTCTATACGAGTCCATATATAACAGTCCACTTTAACTATTTTACAAATTGTTCCATGAGCACGAGCACTTATAACACCAAACTACACCAATTTCATATTATAAAGTCCACCAAAATCAATTTGCAAAATCGTCCAAGGTAGACCCCAACTACACCCCTTGACTTCCCACCACAAAACCTTTATAATATTTAAAAGTTAATTCTCTTAAATATTATAAAAACTCGCTACGGCCCAACCCAACTAAAACAGAGTCTTGTGCATTTCATCTGCGAAATCAGGAAGCCAATAGGCGCTTAAACATCACATGGGATGGCGTAGAGATTAAAAATAACTCCACACCAAAATACCTAGGTGTCACTCTGGACCGCTCCTTGACGTATAGGGAAAACTGTCGTTCCTTAAAATCAAAAGTTATATCAAGGAACAATATCCTACGCCGTCTCACCACCACGCATTGGGGGGCATCTCCTCATTTACTTCGTACAAGTGGCTTGGCGTTGTGTTACTCGGCTGGTGAGTATGCGAGCCCTGTGTGGGCACGCTCGGTGCACGCCAAAGAGGTAGACGTTGCCCTAAACGATTCGTGTAGGATAATAACTGGTACATTAAAACCTACACCACTGTCCCACCTCTATACATTGTCTGGAATAGCCCCGCCACAAGTGCGACGAGACGTAAACTGTGGGATGGAAAAATACAGACAGAGTAGAGACAAGAACCACCCGCTCTATGGACAAATCGCCCCACCATCGCGCCTTAAGAGCCGAAACAGTTTCTTAAGGCAGTCCAATATAAATCCCAAACAATCCTCCAAAACCAGGCTTACTCTTTGGAAAAACAAGTACCCACCCAATCCGTTCGATATTCCACCTGTTGAGAAACTCCCACCCGGTGCAGACCTCCCCTGGGCAACCTGGAAATCCCTGAACCGACTCCGAGCTGGAGTTGGGAGATGTCGAGAAAACAGGGTCAGGTGGGGTTTCTCTACAAACAATTTGTGTGACTGCGGTGCCGATCAAACCATGTCTCACCTTTTGTCGTGCCCAAACTGTCCCACTATTTGCACCGTACAGGACCTTAATGAGGCGAACGATAGGGCAATTAGCATTGCCAAATACTGGTCAAAAGATATTTAATATAATAGTATTGCAACCATTTCGACTCGATAAGAAGAAGAAGAAGAAGAAAAGTTAATTTCTTTTTCAGTTTGTAATCTACACATACGGATTTGTATTCCAGCTCATACTCTTAAAACATCAATTCTTTTGTGATGTGGAAGACGAAGATACTATGAGGAATGCCTGCAAGAAGACAGACTATGAGACGCTAGATCCAGGAGCACTTGTCTTTTAACATCCATCCACTGTTTTACTTGCGTCAGCAAATCTTTTTGTTGACCGTGAGGTTGTTTACGGTACGTTGCTATAATTGCGAAACAAATTTCCGCTTAAATATAATATTGTAAAGCGATACACGTTGTGCGATTGTGACGTATAACTCGATCTAATCGCGCATAAGTGGATGCATGGACTATGCAAGCTAGATTCACGTAAAATGAACTCTAAGCTTGTTATTATCGCTTTTAACTAAAGTCTAAAGATTGACTGCATGGCTCGTCGAATAACTGGACAAATCACAAACATCTAAATATCAAATCAAAGAACCATTTTTTTTTTTAAATATTAGCTTGCACGTTTTACTGCGGACTTATTTATGTGTGGTATTCACCAATTTTATCGTTGAGCTATCATATTTTGCCTATGTAGACAGACGAATTGATCGTAGACAGTGATATGTTACCATGATGTGGTGTGATGCATGCAATTTTAGCATCATTTTTCGATGTACCTATTACGCCTATTACGTATGTATGACCGAATAGACAATTTTAAACGGGGTAGGGTAGATTTTTGCGTTGCTTGCACATTCATAATATTTATAGTCCAATTGTTTAGGTACTTACAAAACTGAGAGTATCAGAGAGCTGGTAATTTTCTAGGACAGAGGATAAGCATTGCCAACCAACGTGGCAATGCTGCCAGCATTCTGGGTACCCTTTCGTGTGACAACGACCTGCGCAACAGTTTTTATTTATAGCTTTGTTTTATATTTATTTAGTTAGGTATTTATTTAATATTTTTTTTTTAGTTAAGTATTTGTTTTTATTTAGTTTAAGTAAAATGTATTAATACATATACCTATAGATTCAATAGTAAACTACTTATGAAATTTAAACAATCTTGATACGTAAATAGTCGTTTGATTGAAAATAACTTTATAAATAAAACGATTTACATTATACCTACTTGAATTTCATGAAATTACATTTAATTTCACACTGATTGATAAAGTGTAAAGATTTTGATTAAAAAAGTGTATATTTCAATAAAAAGACGTATCAAGATTGTTTAAATTTTTTAAGTATGTCTTATGGTCTGTAGGTATTTTTTTATGTAATATACGGCTTTGCCTCTGTTAATATAAATCGAGCATACCACGTCAGAGGCCGAGAGGCGGTTCCGAAAAACTCTGACACCATGGTCGAATGACCGTGTCACCTACTCGAAATGATGATGATGATGAATCGAGTATAATGCCCGATCGGCTAAACTGTTGTGGTTTTTGGCCAATTCCTTTTTAGTTCTCGGGTTGGTGGGCGCAGTTTGTTTGGCTTATTTCGGTTTCGACACTGCTGCCCATCGAAACCGTTTATAAGCACAGGAAGTGTAGGAGTTTGTTGGACTGGAGGAACGGGATAAAGGTATTTGGGATGCTACTTACCTACTCGGATGCATTGGGAATGCGCGTACCCGATGCCTTACTTGCAACCACCGGACAGACAATAACAAGATGACACCCGTGACCATAATATTATTTCCTCTTTACAATATTATAAAGAGATAAGATTTGTTTATGTGTTCAGTGGTTAAGGCGTTTGCCTTATTGACCCGGCCGGGTCGTGGTTCGATTCCCACGGGAAGCATACTTTGTTAAGTTGTTTTCAGTTTGTTTAAGACATTGCAGGCATGAATCACCTGATTGTCTGGTAAGAAAGATGATACCGTTTGGTCCCGGCTGCCATCTGGTAGTCGTTAAAGGAACCACGTCAGAGGCCGATAGGCGGTTCCGAAGAACTCTGACACCAGGGTGTGCATGGTCGACTGACCGTGTCACCTACACAAAATGATGATGATGAGCTCAATATCAACGAGTAACATAGTAAAATGAGCTAGTAGGTATATTATATAGAGAGTGCAATAAGAAGTAAGGATTATTAAAGAGTTCGTTATCCATGACTCAGTTACTCCTTCACGTAAAACTGGATGAATTTTAATAACAAAAATTAAATGTACTCGTACATTGCATGAAGTGAAGTCACTAAAATAATAATTATTTTAAATAATTGTTTGCATGTGAATTTAAATGTTTGTCACTAAAATACTAAACTTTGGCGTAAACTTTTTTATTCAAAATTAGGTTTCGAAGGGATGATCGCCGGTAGTTAGGCAAGAGGTTAAAAGCTTGTCGGTAATAAGTAAGTCCCTCATTAAATCCGACATGTGAATGTTTCTATTTTTATTTGTTATTAGCCGCGAAAAACGGCTGATAAGTATAGATGATGATGCACTCAGGTAGTTTGAATAACTCGTAACAACCTCTTTGGCTTAGTGGTACTGCAAGTGCTTTTGAATCCCATAGTCCCAGCCAGATCATGATGGAAAAGATCTTTTTCAGATTGGCTCAGGTCTTAGATATTTATTCTATGTAAATATATATTTCCTATGAAATATAGTTTGGATCCTACTATTTCACAAGTTCACAATTTACTGAGGCCTAGATTAATTTGTTTAATTTGTTCTGTGTGTAACAATCAGGTATCCTATGTAAATATAAAGGGTGTAAAATATAAATATAGCCACAAGCTAATAAAAATCAACAAATTGTTATTAACAAATTATTTACAGCGAGGTTAATAGGAGTCACATCGTTAGCAACAACCTACCTAGGCATACCCATTGTGCGGTGGTTGACCGTACAACCGTTAAGATTTTCCGGAAGGACACTGTAAATAATGCTCAATATCATACGAATTTCTGAGCAGCTCGCATAACCAATAAGGTGATTTACATAACTGGTTTATGGTCACAGTTGGTATACTATGGCATTTACGACGCGTAACTGTTTAAAATGTTTCATTAGGATTTCGGAACTTGGCAATTAGAAGACAAAGTGTTCTAACATGCGAAATTAGTTTCCGGTGTCGATAAAATTCTAATAAACCGACATTAAGAGCAGGGATCACTGACACGCGACTCACCTATTTACTGTTAAGTTGAATCAAGTTAAGCTAAGCCTTTCACGGTTTTTTTTTTTTATTTCATAGGACGACAAACGAGCAAGCGGGTAACCTGATGGTAAGTGATCACCGCTGCCCATGGACAACTGCAACACTAGGGGTGTGACATGAGCGTTGCCGGCCTTTTATTTTTGCCTCCTAGAAGAAAGAGTGGGATGGGCCTTCGGCTTTCACACTCACCGAACGCAGCATAGCAGCGGTAAAGCTACTCAAACGCCGGTTTTCTGTGAGAGTGTGGTACTTCCACGGACGAGCCGGCCCATTCATGCTACTAGCAAAAGTAATTTTGCCGGTAGCGTGGCTCTACCACAACGATCACCAGATACATTCTACGTTTTTTCTTTTCCCCCAGACCACTGTGGGCTACTAGCTGCTTCTAGCGCATACAATTGTAAAAGCCGATCGAGAAAATGGGAAAATATCTGAGGAATGTCAATAAGCAATGCGGCTAGCAATCGATTACAATTTTGTTTCCGTTTTCCACCTACAAGTCCACCAACACGTGGCCTTTAGATTTTATAGACCTGGGCACTGTCTACCCCGTAAGGGAAAAAGACGTGACAGTATGTATGTTAACTTTAAGTTTCCTAGCATACTATATGATGTGTCCTTAAGCACCTAAACCTGCTACTCATTATCATCATCTTAACTTTTTTTCCCAGTTGCATCTCAGGGTGGTACGTCGTAGCTTAGGGTCTACTATTATGAGAGCATTCATACTGTAAAAATATGATTTGGCAAAATTTTTACGGCCATCTGCCTCGCGCTTACACACCTCTGGTAGTGAAATCACGCACAATACCTTTGAAAATTAAATAGGTATGAACCTTAGAGTAATATTTATACTCTAAGGTATGAACCTTTGAAAATTAAATAATTTGCCCTCGCCGGGAATCGAACCCGTGTCCTTCGTGTTGCAGTCTGTCGTGCTACTAAACTGACTCAATTAACATAACCAAAAAAAAGGGGCATAATGGTAAATATAGGACAATTTAATTAAGGACAGTAAATTTCTTCTTCATAATAAGGATTTTAGAATGGATCTTCCGAGTACGGAAATTAAAACAAAATTTGGTTCGAAAATCGACCTTAAGTTCTGAGAAACTTTTCCAGCCAAATTTCTGTCGACTCTGTGCTAATTATTTAAAGTGGCAGTACCTCTGCTTAAAGTAAGTATTCTTGTTTTCCTTTACTAATTCGTCAAACCAAAAGGTTTTTTATATATTGCAGAATTTTCTTTAACTTTTCCGTTATAAAAAAAGGCTAGTATTCTTAAACGTCATAATAAGTGTATCAGTTAAATTAAGATATTTTTAACAAAAAATAAAAACCGACTTCAAACCTATCAATTTTTTATGAAAAAAAAATGGAAGTAAGTGTAATCCGAAATGTATGTTTTTGGTTTTTGTGTATTTTTTAAAAAGCGCTCGACACATTTCGATAAAAATTTAATGGGACCATCTGTAAAATATTACCTATCGAACAAAAAAAAGAATTTCTTAAATCGGTCCAGGCTTCTTCGAGAAATCGGGGAACATACATAAAAAAAATATATTACGACGAATTGTAAACCTCCACCTTTTTTTGTTTTTTTACCAAAAAAATTTATTAAGAGTTAATCCTAATCCTAACTATCCTAACTAAAATTGTAAATGCGAAAGTGAGTTTGTTTGTTTGTTACGCTTTCACGCCGTATCTACTGAACCGATTGACATGAAATTTTGCATTTACATAGGTTAGGGTACTGAGAAGGACATAGGCTATATATCACGCGGGCGGAGCCGCGGGTCAAAGCTAGTAAATAATAAATAAATCATCATCATCATCATCAGGTCTTTTTTAGTCTCCACTGCAGGAGCATAACCCTCCCTGTACTAAATAAATAAAATAATAAATATATACGGACAAATCACACAGATTGAGCTAGCCCCAAAGTAAGTTAACTATGACTTGTGTTATGGGATACTAACTCAACGTTTATAACAAATACAATATAGCTAAACATGAGACACAGAGTTGCTTGTTGAAATTCTGTGTGACGTCACAGTTTACGAAAGAATGTAGCAAACTGTGACACTTGAATTTTTGTCGCGCTGTAGCGATATAATTTATATATATTATTATTGTTTTCTTTTAGCTTTTTGTTATGTCCTGCTGCTGTGTAAAAGCCTCCCCTTTATTTCTCCAAGTGTCTCTGTCCCTAAATTTCTCCTCCCAGTTTCTCTCATATTTGTATAATTCATCCGGCCACTTGTTCATTTGCTATGTTTTCTTTATGTTTAAATAGATAAATATATACGGACAAATTATACAGATTGACCTAGCCCCAAAGTAAGTTCTAAGACATGTATTATGGGATACTAAC
This sequence comes from Rhodophaea formosa, assembly GCA_963082605.1. Taxonomy (NCBI): domain Eukaryota; kingdom Metazoa; phylum Arthropoda; class Insecta; order Lepidoptera; family Pyralidae; genus Rhodophaea; species Rhodophaea formosa. Next base: position 12,625,816 of record OY720209.1, read on the forward strand.
TCAACGATACTATATTTTACAACAAATACATATATAGATAAGCATCCAAGACCCAGGTCAATCTGATCATTTTCCATCTTGACCTGACCGGGGATCGAACCCGGGAGCATCCGTGTCACAGGTGTTGACCGCTGCGCGGAGCTCGTCAAAAGAAAATTTACTGATTGCCTAAAAAAAAATACTCGTCCTAGAATGTACAGTAGAAAACAAAAATGACATTTCAAACAGCTCAGCTAAGACGTTGATCTTATCTTGACATCAAAATGCCTAATCACAATTGATCGTTGCAATATCAATTCAGCGGTTAATAAGTTAACTGTAAAACACTGTATAGGTACATCGATCCAGCTTATATTTCTTAAGCTCTAATTTGCCAAACATCAAAACATCGTATGAGGTCAAGTTTGACAACGGCGCTTAAAACTATTTTTCACTTTCACATTCTATGTCAGAGTTTTTATGCGCGGGTAATGCTTCTTTAATAACCAGTACATGTGGTCAATTTGATGAATAACGTGACGTATACTCAAGCACGGTCTATTACTCGATTATCGATTATAGTGTTCAAGAAAAACAATCATTACTATTGAGGTTATTTTTAATTAACTGAATGTGGAATACTTGGTGGAGTATTAATAATTTCTGATATTAAAACCAACAGTTAATTACTTGAAACATGACATAATACCTATGCAAATACATATGAGTAATAAGTGTACTTTGTTCATCATCATCATCATCATCATCAGGTCTTTCTGGTCTCCACTGCAGGATCACGACTCTCTCTGTACTACCAGAGCAATTTACTAGCCTGAGTAGTCAAAGGATTTTGCCTACCCTCTCCACGCTGGCCAGACGGGTTGGAGAGGTCTCTTTGATGTTAATAAGCTTTGTTTAGCTTGTGTTTCCTTAGTCGCCTTTTACGCCATCCACGTGATGACTTGGAGTGGTCCTATTCTACTCTGCCGGGAACCACGCGGCCGGTACTTTGTTATTATAATATTATCTTAATTTTAAAAACTTAAACAGAATGTACATAAAATATTTTAATTTAAGATTAGGTACCTACTTGTAAATAAAATTAATGTATTTATCGAAAAATAGTAGAGTAGAGTAGTAGACCTTACAATTTCGCAGTTGAAGCACCGTTTATGTTGTTAATAGAATTATTGTTATTTCATCATCAGGATTTTAATTAAATTTTATGATGTGTAGCCGCCTTAGTTAGGCCAGTGACACTGACTAGCGCCACTTTTTTTTATTAATTAAGGCGGACTCAATCCTAGCCTAACGGCTACAAACATTACTATGCTAATTTATTATTAGGGTATTTTCTTGGCATCCGCAATGTGACACAGTTTTTTTTTTTAGAGAATTAACTGTAGCATAAATATGATTGATAGTTGACCGTTCGAGCATGCTTCAGCTGGCCTTATCTCTTTCAAGTAAGTATACTAGTTATTCTTCGGTACAGTTGTGATTGGATGCCTAATCATTGGTCGCCTATAAATGAAACTTGTACAAGACGTGCAGCAAGTAGCCAGTAAGTACCCTCGGTATAGTACATTATGATTCAAGCGAGAGAAGTTGATGTTCACAGAGCGAAGCGAGCGAGGTAAATAAAACTATAAGTGTTGTTCCTCCTCTCCAACCCGTCTGGCCAGCGTGGAGAGTGTAGGCCAAATCCTCTGACTGCTCTGGTAGTACAGAGAGGGTCGTGCTCCGGCAGTGGAGACTAAAAAGACCAGATGATGATGATGATGTGTTGTTATGATCAGCATAGATGACCAAAAATCATACGACGTTTTACAACACACCTAGCAGTAGAAATAATTGAAAGGATTATAAATTTACCTTGCTTTATAATTCTATCCATATTTATCCATTCACTTTGCAAATGTATTTTGTGTCTCATTTTTAGGGTTTCGTACCAAAAGTTTCGTCACAAACTACTGAGACTTCGATGTCCGTTTGTCTGGCCGACTATCACCCACCAGGCTGTATCTCATAAACGTGATAGCTAGACAATTGGAATTTTCACGGATGCTGAATTTCTGTTGCCAACAACAAATATAATAAAAACAGAATTAAATAAATATTTAAGGTGGATCGTCTAATGTTGTATAGATAATTATAGGGATCCCTTCGTGCGGAACGCCCACTCTCACTTTGCCGATTTTCATAAACATATTAAGTATTATTTTATTTCTTTACTAATCATCATTTAACTGAGCCACTTTATACTATTTTTTATGAAAAATAATTTACTAAATAGTCCATTTCACAAAATATCAATGTAATATTTAAATTGAAAACTCGGTGCCAGTATTCGCAAATTATCTTCTTCGTAGTTTGTGAATGTTCTGTTCTAAGTTTCAAAATATGTTTATAGATTAATTGAAACTGAGAACTCTTTGCTGAATAAAAATACTTATTTTACCGCACAAACGCTTTTTTCTTTATATTACTGCATTATTTTGGTTGTAAATAAAGCACTTGTGAATATAATGCTCCCTTCTGAATAATAAATCGGTGTTTCTAGAGTCACTTGATGTCACGCCTAAACTACAGACTCCGAAGCTACAACTAGGTATATTTCCGCCTTCAGAAGATTCTGCGACCAACAGTTAAATCGATACTAACCTAATTTTACACTGCAAAATTGTTCTTACTGCATAAGTAAAGGAAATGTTTAAACGATTCTATAACATTTTAACTTCACATCGCCTCATGTTTACAGCTAAGTTAACGAGCAACGTTTTAAATGTCAGTAAAAGTTTAAGCTTTTTACTGACTTTTAAGCGTTGTGTACCAGTTTTTATAAGCATTATTAGCACCGTTCTCAGGAGAAAGCGCTGTGTTCAATAGTCCTTGATAGACAGTCTGTTGAGGGAGAGTTCATAAAAAATCTTCGCTCGCCCCACAATAATAAAGCTCATGTTAGGCGCCACCTGCTCTAGAGATAATTCGGGCGAAGTTCGGGCGCACGGGAGCCAATATAGGGGATATAAAGAATCGCGATGTGTGCAGATGCCGTGAGCCTGTAGTGGTAGCTATTCGTAGCGACTATTGATTTTGTCCACCCCAAACCGCACACCCGCCGAACTGCATCGAGTTCCGCTAACACTAAACTTATTACCCGTCTATTATTATCAATTTATTGACCGCTCGCAGCTCAGACGGTGCTCCGTTTTACATTTGCCTAGATTCGGAAGTGGGATTAAACATAAAAGCCAGGCTGCCTTGGAGGTTTTGATGGAATAGAATATTGAGAACATTTTGCATTTTAAACACTTAAAAGTAGGTAAAAAAATGGTATTGTACAAAATTGTAGACTACATTGTTACAATTTCTTGCTTTGTAGGGTTTTGTACACAAAGGGTGGCGAGAAAACGAGTTAATGAGCCTCCGCTGTCCACCTGTCTATCCTTCTATCATAGAGGTCTATCTTTTGAACCATAACGGCTGGAGACGAAAAATTGTCGCAGATTGTGAAGGATAAAGATTAGGGTTTCATTAACCAATTTTTTAAAATAGAAATGTGTAAAGATTTTCTATTGATTTGTAATCCTACGTTTGGGAATTCTAATAGACCAGTTTTTAATATGTTTAGGTCTTTTATTCATTTCTATTACATATGTAGAAAAAAGTATTTATTTAGAATCACTGAATTTTTAGGGTTCCGTAGGAAACAAGGCAACCTTATATTATCGCCATCTCTACCTTTCTGTGTTTCCGCGATTTAACTCAGAGATAATAAGTAGTAGACAGCTGTAATTTGGCATGGGTAAATGTATACCTATATACATATAGTTTGTTTGTTTTGATTTTCGTGTGTGTAAGTGGCCAACACTGGTTTCAGATTTTTCGAGCTGCCTAAAGGCATCTGACATAGCTTAACGACTGCCATCAATGATGACAGCCGGGACGATTGGCTTAACATACCTTCCGAAGCACGGAGGAGCCCGAGATATTTTTATGCCACTTGCGGTCACCCATCCAAGTGGGGACTGCGCCCAGGTTTGCATAACATGCGGAAACGCTTATTATACTCACACCCACTAGGCCTTTGGGCTCCTATATATAGTTATATATAGCGTGTAAATTGACTCTCGACATTCCCTTGAAGGGGTGAGATATAGGACCAATGCTGGGATTTTTTTTTACATTCCCATACATATTGCTCGGGCGGGTGAACACTTTTATATGACAATGTCAAGAATTCAGAGCAGTAGCACATACATATATCGAATTTTCAAAAGGAAAACTATCACAGCTAAGTGAGATTCACAAGTCAAACAGTTATAATTACTTATAATCGACCAACTTATAAAATGACTGCAGCTTCGGAACCCTAAACTGCGCATTGCCTGTCACGCACTTGTCCAGGTTTTTCCTAAATTACAATAAATTTAGTTTTCTTTTTACGGGATAAATGAAAACAAAGTGAAATTAGCCAGTCGGTTTTCACAGGTAAAAAAGGCGATATTTAGGTTTCGCAGAGGCCGAAACTCGTCGAACCTTCCACGAATTTCCCGATTACAAACCGGTCAGCCTGGGAATCGCGCGCTGCCGATGATACGTGACGCGATTACACTCCGAATTTCAATCCCGAAATAATATCTTATGCCTAATGATGTGACCAACAAATGCAGGTGCTCGCTCGGTGAAGTGGAAATCTTCGATCAAGGCCCCCATGCACTCAATTCGTTGTTGTTATTATCATATATATTTATGTTTTCATATTGTGTTTAAACACCAAAGGGTATAAACGGGACCCTATAACTAAGCCTTCGATATCCGTTCGTCCCTCTGTCTGTCCACATGGCTATTTAAGCGTAATAGGTAGAGACTTCAAGCTCTGTATGTGTGCCGCTATAACAACAAAAGTAAATTTAAAAACTAAAGGGTCTTAAAAGAGGGTCCCATGCCATTTTCTTTTGCTGTTTTCGATTCTGTCAAAGTTGATCCTTTATTGTTACTGGGACGTGACAGACAACAGAGATAAAAAATACTGTGCATGCAATAAAGAGTTATTATCTTGTATTTATTTATCTTTCTTTGCTTTTTTTAAATAAACCAGAAACTGGATACGTTACACAGTTTGATGACGATACATTTCACATAAGTTGCCTTAAAACCAGATAGGTGTCTGACCTGAGCGGTGACGGCATGTTTATTTACATTTTACATTAATTTAAGTCGAGCGAAAGGTGCGATTATGTTTATCTGAATTGAGTAATATGACACAAGTTAACATATCGATTTATGTGCTAATACAAAGGAAAAATATTATTAAAGATTAAAACTACTTAAAAATTACTTAAAATAATTACAAATTATACAGTCCAGAGGGCCGATGGACCCCACGGACGGTTTCAACCCCAAAAGGCCTAAATATGTAGCTATCTCTATTACTAACATATTTGTGCCTTTTATTATATTTTCAATTTTTAAGATAATGGCGGAAAGAGCTTTCCCAAATTTTCGTACAGCGGTAACTGTAATTTCTTTTCAATCCCTTTTTTTGTTTCTCGCTCTACTTTTCGATCTTTTAAAGCACCTTAAAAAACAATAAATATCAAGTTATTGTTAGGTTAGGTTAGGAAAATAATTTGCCATTTTTTTTGTTATGTATTTATGACTGTAAAGTAGCATGATGATTTTCAATAAATAAATATCAAAAGGTAGGTATTTATTTTATAAGACAAATACGCATGTTCGTATAAGCGGTCAAGAGTTACCCAGTAAAACGTCTCAAACCGCGATCTGTAATTCAAATGTAAGTATTTTTATTATTAACAGTTGAATTTTATTTGTTTTTAGTCGTATTGCAGTTCTTGCCAAGGTTAAAATAAAGTCAAGCATCCTATCGATGGGCCAGTGTTCTGCCGAACGGATAAAAAGTGCAATAAAACGGATGAGAAATTACGAGGGTTATATTTTCACTTACTTAGCTAGGTACCTTCGTATTTTTATTTTAATTCATTATAGTATAATGAGCCATTTAAAAATTTTAATAGCCACTTATTATGTAATGGTCTTTAGCATAAAATTCCCTACAGATGTAAGAGATTATACCGATGATGATATAAAGTAATTTACTAGAATTTTGAACCTGGCTTACAATAATCCTAATAAATTTATTTATCCTATTTTGTATTAATAACTACAGCTAATTGCCTTGTAGTAATTAAAGTGTAGGAATTTATATTTTGTCCCGTTTGGTACGCAGGGCATGTTGGATAATGAATATGTCACACGAGAAGCCACTCTAACTGACCTGTAAACAGAGTTGTCTCTCGCGTGACTCTACAACATTTACAAAAGAATATTGGCTATAGCTGGATCATGAGGAATTTTATCTTTTTATATTTTATTTTGTTTGTATCACCTAGTAGTTTTAGTGTATTTACACTAGTGCTATTATATTCAGACTTAGAATAATAAGATTATAGTTTCATCTTATGGTGTGTGTTGGAGACTAACAGGCAGCCGGTCGGAAAAACTTTCACCAAAACAGATCATAGCATGATTGCTACCATAATAATATTAAAACGTTTATTTTGGATATAAGTAAAATCCATAATATACAAAGTTTTAAGAAATCATAGAAAAAAAAACTATTTGTGCCAAGATTCACCCAGTGTTTGAGTACCTATGGGATTGTCAATTAAAGTCCATCTTAGCACTCATACTCACAGCGGCCCCGAGCCTCTTTCGATTACAGCTGTGGTTGGAACCAAGCAGTTGAAGACGACTGATTTCAAACTTTCAACCTGGTCTGACATAACTACCTGTGTGTTACCATTAAGAACTGCTATCTAGTGATAGCAGCTAAAACAACAGTTCTACGTGAATGAAGCACATTCACACACTAGTGAAGTTGTATGTCATACTAGATTGTTTTCTCACCATGTTTACATTTACCGTTAGAGTGCATCAGTCAGTTTGATCAATAACATCAGAAAGTACAGGTATGATCGAAATTTTAAGCTTGGATTTACTGTCAAAATTAATCGATTTACGTCAAACCTAACAAAGGTAAGGAAAATTACGTCAAACCTAAAAAAAGGGTTTTTTATCTGTGCTTGTCCGAAACGCAAACCTTGAGTTGGTGGCATATTTGAACCACCCTTGAAAACGCAAGGTATGCGTTGCCGGCAGCAGCGAGGGTTAATCCATGTGTCGCAAATACTTAGTCCTCGTATAAATACAATGCTTCAGACCCCTTGGCCACCATCACTTAATTTTTGTCTATGTATGTATAAACATTCGTTCGATGCCATGCTACATTTTAAACCATTTTAAACCTGCTTCTCAAGCGAGCATTTTTTAACAGCTTCTTCTTATAAAAACCGGCCAAGTGCGAGTTAAACTCGCGTGGAGAGGGTTCCGTACAATGCCAGAGTCAAATGTCACATTTCAAACACCAAAATAGTTACGCATGTTCTATGTCCTAGTTAATGGAAAGTAGGGCATAGAACATGTGTCAATTGCGTTTTTAATTTGTAGCCCCAATAAAAATTCAAAGCTAACTGTATTACATTAAATCATCTTTACCCTCGTCCAATATTTGTCTATGGTCTCTATATCCAAGAGTAGACCTAATGTAGTCGGTCGTCTGATACTAGTAATAGTATCTTCTTCGTAAAGGCCAGTGAATATAAACACAAAAAATGAATGCAAATTTGATGTCGATATTGACCAGCCTAGTAGTTTGTGATTAAAAAAGTGCTTTTTATTCACTCGTTTGAGAGGGGATGACACTACACTTAAAATTGGTACTTTATCAAAATTTTATTCAGAATAAATTAAAATAAACTTACTTATTCCGGGTTTAAGATATACGAAGTCATTATACATTAGTCAGACCATCTGCTTACTTAGGAGGAAGAAATTCTGTTCAATATTATGGAATCTACTTCGAGAACAGGGTATTTTACCACGCATAAGATAAAGGCAAAACCCATTGACGACGATAATGATTCATGTTTTATGCAAGTTACAATGGACTGGCAGGCTTTTACTTACCGGTAAAATTAATGGTAAATCAGTAAATTACATTTTTTGTCATTATTGAAACTTAAATCATTTTTTAAAGATAAATTTGATTTTTAGTTAGCAGCTCTCAGCCGCTACATAACAAGAATTTACTTTGGCAATTGGAACATTTTTTTATTTATCTATTTTTCTGTTGAATCAGCGAAGGGTCTTTCTTGCGATATTTTTGGAATTCTAGATACTTTATTTTGCACTGTTATCCTTTTACTTGTATTTTTTCATCTCACCTACCCTTAAACAGTGTCATTAAATGCAAGCAAAGTGGGCTGGATGGTCGCTATTACGACCGAGGGCTATAAGATTTCATACAAATTCCATAAAGCCCGAGAGCGCATAAAGTATTTTTTTAAATTTAATAGGGCACTATACCATTCACAAGCGTCAAATCTTCTACATCCAAAAAGTTTTCTAGTCGAATATTCAAATTTGGAATTGCCAGTAAACCCGATGAAAAAACATTTGAACTATTTTGCGAGATTTTTGTCCTTAATTCAAATTTGGAATTGTTAATGGCCGTGCGTGGCTGGCTGTTTGTATTCATCGATCTTTGACTTCCACTTTTTGGATAAAACATTTTCGTTATCTGTGTATTTCTCGGATGCATTTTCTGTTCACTGTTTGCCGCTATTTATTTTTAGTCATAATATTTATAAGTAATCGTAATTTTCATTAATTTGCATGAAATACATTCCCTATGATAAATGAATATATGGTCAATAATGTTAATACAGATAATATAATCAGCCAGCTTGCAGACGCATAAATATTAATTTTCAAGGTTAACTATATAGAATATTCATACTATACAATTTCAACCAATATAATATGAAAAATATTTTTTTTTACTCTAATATTTACTCGGTGAGATGAAAAACATTGTGTGTATCACGGCCGGTATTAGACATTACAAACTCGGACTACTAAAAGCACTCGGCTTCGCCTCGTGCTTGTTAGTAGTCGCTCGTTTGACGTTATGTCTTCTATCCCGCCCTTGCTACACAATGTACTATTAATTCCCTAGACACCCAAAGGCTGCCTCAAAAAGAGCACTTAGAGTGAAATGCGCCAAATGTGTACATTTCGATCGTGTTGAATAGTTAATTAAGATACTTTGTGTTGGATGTGTGTGATAAAGAATACCAATCTTATTATTATTTATTATATGGAGCAATAAAGAATTTTATATTATGTTGTACTATCTACCTATCTGATATTTCGAATACACGAACACATCCCCATACACAAAATGCGAACAAAGATAGACTTAAAAACCGGCCAAGTGCGTGTCGGGCTACGCGCAGTGTAGGGTTCCGTAGTTGCGAATGACAACTTTGAGTTCACACTGGTCACACTCGCACCTTACAGTTTAACGACCAAAAACATCTTACAATGAAAATTGTATGAACTTTACATTTTCGAGTACATTTTATAAGTTGTTTGCCTATAACTTTTTTGTTTGTACTAAGTACTCAGCTCTGATAGTTTTCCTTTCAGCTTCAGTATATATATACTACTGCTATAATTTGTTTCACGTATCCACATATAACCGTTTGGCAGATAGAGGTGGGGGACACTTACCTCTAACAAAAATTTGCACTTTTAAACCAAATATTCCGGAAACGGATCCCTAAATCGTAAAATGGTGTTTTTAACCTCACAATATTTTTCATACACCTATTTCACAATACCAAACACGATGGGATTGTATAGAATAAAAAATTTTACTCCCTCTTTACTTAAATGGGAGCTAACCTAAAAAAAATTTTTTTTCGAGATTTTTTTCTACTACTTTTTTGGCATGACTAATATACATACCCATACCAAATTACAGCTTTCTAGTACTTATAGTCTTTGCGTAAAACCGCGGACGGATAGACAGACAGACAGACATGGCGAAACTATAAGGGTTCCTTGTTTACTACGGAACCCTAAAAATGGTCAGTTTCTTTTTACATTTTTTGATGATTGGTTTAGTGGTTAAATCAAACAAACGTTACAAAAATTTTAGGGTAGCTCCCATACAAGTAAAGTGGGGGAGTAATTTGCTTTTCTCTATTTATCCATCGTGTGGGGTATCATTAAATAGGTTTTTAAAAAATATTGTGGGGTTGACAACACCACTTTTCGATTTAGGGATCCGTGTCCAAAATATTTGGTTTTAAAGTGCGTCCCCCCCCCCCCCCCCTCTATCTGCTAAACGGTTATATATAGATATGTGAAAAAAATTACAGAAGTAGTATATATACTGAAGTTGAAAGAAAAACTATCAGAGCTGAGTACTAAGTACGAACTAAAAAGTTATAGGCAACCAACTTATAAAATGTACTCGAAAATTTAAAATTTCATACAATTTTTATTGTTAGATGTTTTTGGTCGTTAAACTGTGAGGTGCGAGTGTGAACAGTGTGAACTCAAAGTTGTCATTTGCAACTACGGAACCCTACACTGCGCGTGGCCCGACACGCACTTGGCCGGTTTTTTCATACTTCGGTCGCAATAACCATTTTTGAGAGTCTGTTTCTCTACTGTTAAAAAACATAGAAAGATAAAATTACTCTAATTTGGAAGTTTATAGTCTTCTCTCTTTTATTTCAGTACAGCTTTCCTGTAAGATCTTTAGTTTTGTTTGATATGGGCCCGGAAAGCAAAACTACCCCAAATTGTGCCAAATTTGGGAAAAAATTGACATGGTTTGACAGCTATAACTCACTAACTATAAGTTCAAATTATATTCAAACGGTTTGCAATTTGGTCTACTTCTAGTAGGTTAAGTAAGTTGTAAACTTGGGTGTGTAGACTATTCTTAGTCGTCTCTACAAATATAAAAAAAATCGCCGATACATGCATGCGCGTTTGCAATGTTTGATGTCGACATTGACTGGCCTGATATCATAATCTCTCTCGGTGTGGACATCCGTTGTATTATGTTGTTTATAATGTATATTGAAAACTCTAAGTAAGTAAGTACTTACTAAGAAGTAGGTGCCTACTCAAAACGGAATTAAACTCAAAGAGTTTTACTTTTGGAGGCTTTATTTATATAGACTAATGGGATGCTCATTACTAAATTTCATTAAAATTTCGGGTAGTTGTTTTACATTAACATGATTTAATTAGATAAATTAGATAGAAAAGCTCTTAGAACTCACCCGTGAGGTATTTCTGAATGCGGGTCACGCGTTTTCTAACGAACCCGAACAGGCTCTTTACTTTGGAGATTGTTTCGATAATCAATTATTGAAAGGAACAAGTACATTTCCCCAGTACCTGTAGAAATAAGTTTTTCCTACATTCTCTTTGTGTAAATATATTAGCTACCTACATATTTTTCGAAGTCATCATCATCTTCCGAACGATGTTGAAGGTGCAGCTGCGATGTTTTGGAACCGGACATCATTCAAGCTATAATTTATTTAGCGTAAGTTTACACGGCCGGTTTAATTCATTAAAAAAGTTCCTATAGCTATCTAAAGAAGTAAATTTTCTATTTGTATATTTATTACCATCAATAAAATAAATCATTTCTAACGACGATCATTTGTTATGGAATCTCACAGTAGCATAACTTACTTAGCAATTCAGATAAAACTTGTAAAATAGTATTATTTACTTGTAGAGTCTGTGATGGTTGACCGGAGGCTTGAGCGGGAGGATTAACGGGCGGGCGGCGGTGCGGCGGTCCGGCGGCGCCGGCCGGTGATCGCCGGTCAGCCGGGCGCGGCGCCGGCGACGATTCTCGTTTGCGCGATAGCTATCAGAAACGCAATCCCCTATTCCTCGCAATGCTAATCAATGAATAATTACTCTGTTTAAGGGGCACCTCTATAAATAGCCGGCTGGAGCGCTGACCTGGAGCGACGGGTTAGTCCGGCCTGACAGCCGCGGACACTCGCAGCAGCCTCGCTCGCTTCGTCCCGCACCACCTCGCACCACCCCTCTCGCCCTCTCCTGGCTCCTCGACACGCCTCCGACTCCACATCCTGCCGTTTTTTGCAAAATTACCCACAGTGAAATCTTTGTCAGCAGTTGAGGACTAACATAGCATATCATAATTTTATTTTTCTATATCAGTATTACCTTATATAAAGTATCAAAAAATGAATGCAGCTATTGATCGCAAAAGCCAACACCCCATAACATGTAAGCGCATCAGAACAATGCGCAGAGCTGTGCGTGTGATTCAACAAGTAACGGCAGTTCTAAGCGAAGCTATCGGGCGAGGAGTTCGGTGCCAAGGGTTATCAACAATCGGGACGTCTACAGAATTACTGCCTACTTGCATCTACACCTATAGCCATTCGTTGCATACGAGTATCATAAGCTATTTATGTTCTTTGACCTGGAAGCAGCCACAACATTTCAACATTAATACTACTTGCGTTGAAAAAATACTCTCTCTTTACCTACCCTCATATTTACTCTACTATTTAATCTTGTTTATAACACGGTTAGTAGTAGTGTAGTTAAAATTTTGGTATATTTAGTTATGAAATGTTGTATTAAATCCAGTTTTAAATATCGCAAGAACCACATCACGCTCACACCTTTTATTTTCCGAATCAGCGATTACCGCGAAACAAACGGCAATGACATAGACATTGGTAAGTAGTCGCAAGGCTGAAGGTGGCGTGACCGGCCGCCGACGACCGGCCACCTAATAAAGTTATAGCAGAAGGATAACTTTATTCAAAAAAGCCTTTTCCATTGTGCATTTGCTGTTCAACGTCGATTTATTATTACTATTTAACTTTCTTAGATACATTTGACACTTTACTGTAGAAGGTACTCTGCTTGTAGAGAAACGAATAAGTTTGTTAATAAGTAATAAACTAGACAACTAAACTAACTTTCGACAGTCTAACTTAGAATAATATATCATCGTTATGAAAATGACATAGGTACTGTACTTTCTCTTATCTTCATTTATTTTATATTGTTTTTGAGATTTGAAATATATGAATAATAAGTACTTGTACGTAGTATTTTATCTCCTCTGTGATAATAATACGATATACAACATGAAATATCTCTAGCTCGTTCTTGGGAATACTCTATGCCCTCTCACTAGAAACTCGATCTATGAAAACATTAGTAGGTTAGTTAATCGTATTGTCTCCTAGACCTATATAGTGTGTTACCTTATACTGCGTGCTTCGGAGCTTAGGGTCTGCATACTCATAGCATACTCGTATGTACTATACATACTTTTAAATGATTTGGTGAAGTTTTGCATGAGATGTAATGTTTTGTGCTTCGTTTGCTGCTCCTACGACGCTCTAAGGCACTCTTTAGTGAGGGTCTATACTAGAGCGTATTCCACATGGTATATTTTAAAATCCAAACGTTATGTAGTCGTTCTATTACTCATTAATTTGTGGTCCGCCCGAAGCACCGGGGCCCGGCCGCGCGGAACAAATGCAGAGACGACGCCAATTTCCCACTCGACATGACAGCGCTCGACGGCACCGACACCTTATTTGTATAACGCTATGCTCCACTTCGTTTATATTTTGTGATGGCCATTAAGTGGTACCCCCGACCTACTCAACACACATCTCATGCTACTTGACACACATCTTTGCTTGGAGTCTTCTTAGTGTTTTGTCAAGCTACAAACACTTAATATTCCTTTATTTTCATATTTTCTTCCTACTTATCTTCCCTGCTCTACAATGCAGTAAAACTGATGAATTTGTACGGAGACTGCATAAAGTTACAACATGTTTCTTTTCTTTAAAGATTAACGTCATTATCTGAGTGTTTTCACGTTTGCATCCTCAGCCGTGACGCGAAAGATAGACGGCCAGGCCGCCACTTTGGCAGCTGTTATGCTGTTATATGATTTGCCAGAGTTTTTATGACCAGCCACCTAACGCCAACCCTCTTGGGAAGGTCACTTGGCTATACATAAATAAATAATAAATAAATATATACGGACAAATCACACAGATTAAGCTAGACCCAAAGTAAGTTAATAAGACTTGTGTTATGGGATACTAACTCTACGATACTATATTTTATAACAAATACATATATAGATAAACATCCATGATCCAGATCAATCTGAATAAGATCGTTTTTCATCTTGACCTGACCGGTATATACATACACCGGGATACTTGTGTGGTTATTCATTGGTGTTAAACAACTGGTCTTCGTCCCTGGTGTTGGCCATCATTGTGTCACTGATTTGATATCGACTATTCTCTTTTCAGGTCAAGTATTCCGCCATTTCCACGTTAACAGCGTTTTTGTCTACCTGCAGATCTCATAATTAATACCAGATGATCTCATAGAAGGTATCAAAAATGTTTTAAGTTCATTCACCCTAAAGCTATTACATTTAGCATCCAACCCTTGTGTTATTAAAACATGAACGAAGCGTTTAAAATGTAATTAGTATTGCACACACAGCTGAAAAAAAAGTTAAATATTGTTTTTATTTTAATTTTATTTACATTGCATGCGATTCATAGAGGATCGATCAAATGGGAGTCAATGTAAATGCAAACTGGACACAGTCAAAACACTTTATAACATGAACAGATTTTTTGCTTTTTTTACAATCTTACCTGATTTTGATATGTCATTAGCTGAAATAGCACAAACGTACTAATAGGTACTCATAAGCGGAAATGTCGTAGGAAAATGCTAGTCTGTAATACAAACCCATGTTCTATAACGTTTGTAAATTTATTATTTCAAAAGTGTGGAATAGTGTGGATGCACCATAATGTTCATCATTACATCCTCACTGCACTTGATCATGTTGCCTGTCACAAGAACTAGACTTACGGTAATTAAGGACGCCTAAATGGCCTTGGACATCCAACACTTCGGCCGAGCCAGTCTCGATATAACCTGTACAGAAGAAAATGATAAAAATGACTTCACAGCGATTAAACTTGTTATAATGAATTACGGCATTGCAAGGACGCAGTAAAGTTGAATATTGCATCAGAGTGGTTGCGATCGCAGGAAGGCAACGTTCTCGTGGAATGTTGGCCGAGCTGGACGCCGCCCGCACCCGCGCCCGCTCCGCTCCTAACGCCGCCACAGTCCGTGACTCACCGCCCAGTCATCTCGCCACGCACATTGGGGAAGTACGGCCTTAATTGAGCTGCGATCACTTCTTCCAGCTAACCATTTACCACGATTTGACGTCAGCTATGCAAAGGTATCATTGACCGCAATGTTTGGTTACTTGGAAATATAGCTTTGGTCTGGATAAATCGCACGGCCGCAATCAATACCTACTTGTAAAACCTGTCATTCAGATTCAAAACCTTACCTATATGGCTTTGTAAAAAATCCAAAGATTAATAGGTACTTATGAGTATGTAGGTACATCGTATTTCACTTTGTGCTAATGCTAAAAGGTACGTTACAATTTGTTGAATGAATGCGTTCGTTCCTTTAGCTTTGTTAACTGCCTCCATTAGCAAAACAATATCACATTTACGTATTCTATGGAATGATTTCTCGAAAGGAAAGCTTACGAGTAGGTCACTAATCATACAGTTGATTTGGGATGTGGATTAAATGACTAAAGGACAACTCGTCAAGTCATTGAATGTTACGTTCAACGTCTTGTCTGAACGTCAGATAGACAGATACATTTTTGAGCTCTCCCAGATTGTAGCTTACCATAATATACGATTTTTATAATTAATTTAAGATATACCTAAATAATGTTACGTTTATAAACATGTGTTTTTAAATAAGTTATTATCCATGGAAACAAAACTCTAACGACAAAAATGATTCAGTTTTTCTTTTTAATTCAAATGATGAATATGAGTTATACGATTAAGCCCGGTTAGCGACGGTTTAACATAGATTTAGGAAGTTTTCATTAATAGTACGATCCCCATTATAAATACATAGGTACCACTTAGTAACGGACAGGTCGCTCCGAAACTCTATAACTTGATCGAAAAGTTAATCAGGGAACTTTACCAAAACCAGGCGAGTGGAAGTTAAGTGATCGGAATTATTTAACACCGGCGACTGAGGCACACCACAGGCCACGCTTGCCGAATTTCATTATAGTAGCTACCGAAAAGAAATTGCTTTCATTCGTAAAAAATGCTTGTTTACTCACTTCCCACACCTATCTCTGTTGCCAATTCCTTATTTCACCTTGTTCGTGCTCTGAATACATCGCCCCTTTTCATTATAAATGTTTTATGGTCTAATTCTTATAGTGTTTGTTTGTATGCGTTCTCGAAGTATCTCGTCTCCCCTCGTATTGGGAAAGATCAAACAAATCGCACGATTGTAGCTTTAGGGGTGATTTTGCAAAACTGTTATAGCAGTGACAGGGTCATTTGGGACATCTATTGTTGATGAAATTGGTCTTTTATTGAAATTATTTTACCTCGGAATAGTTTTTTGAAAGCTAATACATATTTTTTAGATCTTCTCTTACTAAAGGGTTTGTTACTTAGAGCGCCTATAAAAATAATATGAAAAATAAATAAGTACTTATTTGTATAATAACTTACACTAAGAAGTACTTATACATACCTATAAGTACTTATAATTATACACTTGCAAATGTAACTAAATAACGTTGTAACTTTTTAGTCATGCATATCACCATTCCTCAAACTTCGTCTGAGTCAGCAGGAGTCGTCGCGGGCCAGGAACGCGGCCATACCTGCACCTTGGCCGGCACCTCACATCACTGTCTGTGCCAGTAATATTACACGCTTGCTAAATAATATTGATTTTATGACGGCAGATGGCCGGCTCCGGAGCCCGAGGCCGCCGTCTGTGACCCTCCCGCTGCACTGCCGGCCGCTCCTCACCCCCGATTGAGATTTATCCTCCCAAAACGTCCCCTACACAAGAATAGATTATTCGGTTTATATTAAGTTTCCGCAATTTCCATTTAGAGGGATTCGGAATCGTCAGCTAAGCATTTGCGCACGTATGAGTTCTTCTTTTGTAAATATTTTGGGGGGCTTGTCACAAAACGCCCGTCATTAATAACGACAATGCGTAATTTTAGTCGCTCATTCCGATTGGTTTTAATGCGCCATCTGTTGCGTTGTCACTAACCACATTTGCAAAACACCTACAACTGATGCAAATATCCTATGTAGTAGTAAGTAATACCGTCAAATACCTAAAATCTTTTACATTAGACGGCAAATAACACCCTCACAAAAAGACAACGTCTACATACTCAGTTGGACTCGCGGAATAAAAATAGAACAAGAGTTATCAAAACGCGCAAAGCAAATTTGCTATTGGAATAAAAGGACGCGAAAAACGAATGAGCTTATATTCCATTTTACATAATCTCCGTCTAGACGGAAGCTTGATACAGCAATGGTCCGTTTTCTCTTATTTAGCACAGCGCACTCGCGATGCGAACTCCCATCTACGGATTTGCATCCTACACTTACTTGTTTGAGAACTGGGATGAATTACGAGCGATTTTCACAACTTCGTAAGTACTTTCATTCCAGGTGGGCTCGTAAAGTTGCCTCTATGCGAGGAGTTTTTTAATCCTACGAGCTCGCGAGCGCGGAGGTGTTACAAAGGATCTTATATGGCGTGGAGGTATTATCTAAGTATTGTTTATGAGGATCAACATTAGAAGCGGGAGTGTTATGAACTTAGTACCAGTAAAAACATAAAATAACAGTAGCACTGTATCGTGTTTCGCCATGTCAACGGACGCCTTTCCGTCCATTTCTCATTAATTCTAATTACTCCCAAATGTTCAGGGTTTCACTGGAAGCACAATAAACCCTTTGAACGTGGGGTAACTTAGTTTGGATAAATTGAGCACAACGGAAATTTGATAACCGTTTTGTTATATCAAAAGACTTTAAGATAAAAAAGCGGAAACAAGATCTCCTCATTTGCTTGGAGAGTTAGTATCAAAATGTCGCAAAAAGTCTTTAGTAGAGTAATTCGTCCAAAGCATTTCTCGAAACTATAAGTGTAATTAGTATTATGCCTTAGCTGAAAATAGCTTCAAATGTTATATTTTCTATGTTTCTAGTAGACCAAAAGGTTATTCAGGCAACTAGGTACCTACTTATTTACTTTAAATAATAAGGTATGGACTTCATTTTGTTCAGCGCCAAAGCATACAGCTATTCCATTAAAACATAAAAGTAATTCAAGCAGAAATCGAGTGGGTAATCAAAACAAAACATACGATTGCACTCCGGGAGTGCCGATAGAAGTGAAAACTTGAACAATTACGTGTGTATTTTTTGAATCGTCAGGAAATATTATATTGTGCAGAAAATACTTTTAAATATATAGATATACAAAGGTGTCGGTTTTTTGGTAACGGTGCCGCGAGTTCAATGTTTTTTTTTTCTCAACAAAAATACCCAACGCACCTAAAGAAGATTAGACTTCAAATAACAAATTCTATTTAAGAATATTTGAAAATAGTGCTTTTATATAATAATTTAATACATTATTTGATATTTCATTTAATGCAGTATTTTTTTAAATTAGTTTTACGTTATAAGTTCTGCACATGCCTGAAAAATAACTATTTAGCGATAATACCCTCACCCCACGAGATAAAGTTTTAGAACGCTTACTGCAGCGACATAAGATTTGAGACTTCAAAAAACAAGTTGCTGATAGGTATTAGACTATTTTCAGTTGCACCTACTCGATTTTAAGAACTCAAGCGATTAAGACAATTTGAGCTATACGTACTAAGTAGCAACTTAGCTAAGTACTTGTTAGTTTTCTGAGTTTAAAATTAAAACAGAAAATTAATACACATTAAAAATTATTGAATTGAACAGTACAAAATGTAAACACAAACATCAAACATTGCGCGGGAGCGGACAAAACAAAGCTGGTCTTCTGAGAAGCACTCCGCAGCGCACATTTGGTAATGGTTTGGACTTCCGTCTGAACACGCAAACTTTTTTCGCGATCGCACTGGGAGTCGTTCAATGAATTAATTTGCCTAATGAAAACGTTGCAGCTCTGTGCGAGAATGGCTCATTAGGAAAGATTCAGACGTAGCTCGGTTAATTGGCGCAAAGCTCGATTTATTACACAATTTTGCGGCGATTTCACAATGTCCCCGTAAACAGCGTCAATTTAATGTCAGCAATTGTAGAAAGAAGTCGTGACCCCTTCTGAAGGTTCAATAATGTAATATTTATTAATTTAACAAGTACCAAATAACAGTAAACATCTTTAGAAGTTTCTAATGCATATAAAAACGTTTAACTATGCATTGCACAGCGGCTGTGTTGTGACATACAAGGTATATAAATAAAAATGGAGATTGATTGTTGTTTCTAATAAGTGTCTGTTAGATTCTCAGCATGTTAAAAAGCATTCAGCATAGCTCATTCTCAGAGTACTTACAAGTTAATCGCGTATATTCAGAGACCAATTCCAACTGTAATACCGGGGAAAAAATAAATTAACTCACATTTCGCACGTAATTGAAAAATGGTTTAATAACTTAAGTACACTATATATAGACTCGGGTTGTTTAAAACAAGTTAAGTCTATATTTAGTTTAAGTGGTCACAGACACTACAGTAACCAGCTCTAGCAGGAATAAAGTGCGCACACAACGCATTACGCGTTTTCTCGCGAATTGAAGGACGATTCAAATGTAAACGTCTTCGGCGAATTTGCGTTTGGGATGACATCATGATCGGCCATTGAAGCCTGACCACAGAAATTTGTTTGCAGCGCAGGAACACCATGAATCGATTTGCAGAGATACGTGCAAAAGTATCAAACATTTAATCCAGTATAACTCTGACAAATATTTAAAAATGCTATACTTAGCTGTTGTTTAGATAAGGCAGTTTACCATAATGGTGACAAATAAATCATTTGGCTATTTTTATGTCATTGAAAAATTGTTAAGCTACGCTGTCGTAGCTTAACAATTAAATCAGATTTTTTTATAGAATTAGTACATAGAGAATATTTAATGATATAAATTAAATGTTGATGACATTTCATTAAAACCTTGGACATAACCTTAAAAGGATGCTCGTGTACCCTACCAGTATGGACAAATTTTGCCAAGGCCAGGTTGGGAAAATTTCGTCCCATTCAAATTGCCTGATTGAGAAAGTAAGCTAAAAATTAATTCCTGGCATTGGTTTCATGAAAAAAGTGTTTATATTGACGGGCTAAGTTCCTCAAGGCTATGTCGAGGGCTTAAATTAACACGCTTTAGTTTGATAGGATTTTTTTAATAAGATGAAAAAAACGGTTTCATAGTCTTTCATATCAAGTACCAATAGGCCGTATTTAGCACAAGGTTGGAGATGCAGGTAGAGCAAGCATCAGAAATAGTAACATGATGTTATACTTAATATAAAAAGTAAAAAAATACTACCTTACTCATACTTATATTTGAACATACCTATGTAAGCCAAGGATCCACTCTTGTTGTTTTTAGGAATTTAAACAGATTAACATAGGTGACTTATGATATGATTCAGAATCTTTGAGGAAGTTCAGCCGATGAATATAAATAATGCTGACAACTGAATCTTCTTATACACGGTGAAATATGAATGGTTTAGGACCCTTTAAGGAGGGATTCACCACGACAATTCTTTTTTCTTTGAGCCTAATGACGGGAAATATTTTTTTTAACATTTTCATACAAATTGACCGGGCTACTAAATATTTTATAAGTTAATGTAAAAAATATATTTCCCGGCATAGATCCCATAGAAAAAGTTATTGGAATCGACGGGCTGAAACACTGTTTAAAAGTTATTTATATCGCATTCAGGATTTCTCCGTAATATTGTAACATGACACGGGGTAAGTATCTAGCTTGTCGAGAGCTAGAAAAAATCTTGTCGTACTTTTATTACCTGCAAAAGGTTTTGAATTTGTCACTAGACAACTGATTTTATTCATATCGGGCATTGATTAACCCTCGAGGACGAGCCGTCAGTTTAAATAACTTTTTCTACGGGACCAAAGCTGCAAACACAAAGTGTTCCACGCGGTCAAGCAGAATGCCGATAATAAAATTAATTCTCATACCTTACTTACTTAACTTATTTAGATATACATACATAACTTTAAAAACAGACATTACTCGAGAACAAGAAGAACCTAAGTTATATTCATTTTAGATAGATTACTCATTACTGCCGTGTGATGCTGAATAGATTCAAGGCTTCAAGGGTAATGTATTGATAAATGGCCACAGGTGTTTAAAGATTAAGTGAGACTGCGGGACGCACACAAATGACCATTAATCACGAGCATGCGACATGTGGCCGCCTAAATTAATTCGGAACATGTTGCTCCCTAGCCGCCCGTTCATATCGGTTAATTCCTGAAACAAAAGAATAAAGTAGAGACGCCACCTAATATTTTGAAATACATTAGCTAGTTAATGCCTGAGTTCAATAGATCAAAGGTTTGAAAGCTATAAAATAGAGCTGAATCTTAAATATCTAGCTTTCAATGTACTTACTTATAAACTAAGGCGTTAGATAAGTAGACTTGAACTTTCATTGATGAAGATATGTAAGTGGGTGGGGCAAAACGCACGACAATACACCTGTCAAATGGCAACATAAAACATAGCGCATATCCTTATCTAGGAAGTACCGTAAGCCCCTTTGGGATATTGGCTCACGAAGATGTGAGGGAAGCAATAAAATATATAATCAGCCAACCGGTATCGATTACATAAGCAATGCAGTGTTATCGTCAGGGCAATATATCGATGACCATCTGAACTTTTTGGTTGGCAAGGGCCAGGGTGATGCACGTGCTGAGACTCCATCTCATGCGACTTGGCGAAGGCAGCTGACACGCGCAGCGGACAAAGCACAAGTACCGCAAGCTGCCGAGGCAGACTTGACCTCGCCTCAACACTACAATAAATACTTGCACCCTTACTTCACGTGAATACGATAGCTAACCAAGAGTTCCATGGCTTCATTTTCCACGGGCAGTTTCAAATTCTCATAAAAATAAGGTAAAAAGAGAATCCTTAGGAACTCGCTTATCTCGTCCGGGCATCTACCTCTCCCTCGTTATATTTTTATTGCGGCTTATATTTATTGTAACTGTTTAATGACTTCCTTTAGTGTTCTCACGCAGTGTGCAATTAACTTTTATACTTTAGTAGTAATAGGAAAACTGAGAACAATATAGGATACGTCGGGAGGAGCTGGTCCCTCGCGGTCCGGTCGCCGGCGGACTTCAGGCGGTGATTTATCGCTGCGCACGGGCCGGCCGCCGGCCTATTACCGTGTCACAATCAATAACCGCCATACCGCCATACCGCCGGCAGACTGATGCATTCTGTCTATTCCTCCTCTACCATCAACCAACATCGCTTAATCCTCCCCATTATTAATTCTGGCAAATTTTAATTGTACTTGAAAAAGCAAATATCTTGTAGCTGCGCAGATTGTAAAATTTGATTAAACATATATATAGTCAAAAAGTAGTAAATAACATTAAGACAAGGTCTAAGCTCAACAGAAGCTCAACAACAAAATGATTTGATATAAAAACCACGCGCGTTCATTTGGCTATAAGATTGCTTTTTGCTTAGCATAATTTTCGCGAATGAACTCGAAAAATACTTAAATGTATTCTGTTAAAACTATTACCTAAATTCTAAAAAAATCGTAGGTAGAAATATTTTTCTAAATATAAAACAAATTACGATTATTTTCTTAGTAAATACGATGTATTTTTGTAAAATATATGTTAAAAAAAGTTAACGTTTTTTAACTTTTAAGGGATTGTGTACTTTTATCTGTATAAAAAAGATAAAATTTACATATGTGTACTACTGTGCTCTCCAGCTAAATCTGTAGCATCTCTAGTTTCAACACCAAATAGCTATATTTTATGTAATTATGTTTCGTTATGTGTGTTGAATATTTTCAGTACACACATTCAATCAATCCAGTAGCACTTACCTACCATCCAGTGCATTATTTCTTTTCATCTAGGTACCTTTTCGCTTTATTTAAAGACGTGATAACAGGCCTTCAACGCTGTACCTCCAATGCATCATATCATCGTTAACTACCGCACCAAAAAGAAAACAAGTCCAGCTGACTGAACCAGGATAACCGCGTAAAGGACTACTGAGAAACCAATAACATGTTAATTCCGAGAAATAAAATATCCGGCTATGACTTTTTTTTCTTAATCATAGCCGAGAAGCTAAATAAAATTTGCGTAAGCAAATAAAATATATAGGCTTTTTATATTATATTAGTTTAGAATCAGTAAAAGCCCTTTGGCAAAATCC
Organism: Rhodophaea formosa; assembly: GCA_963082605.1. Taxonomy (NCBI): domain Eukaryota; kingdom Metazoa; phylum Arthropoda; class Insecta; order Lepidoptera; family Pyralidae; genus Rhodophaea; species Rhodophaea formosa. Next base: position 12,649,157 of record OY720209.1, read on the forward strand.
CGGGGTAGGTAGAAACTCTCAACTCTAAGCTTGAGATTACGGTTGCAAAGCCACCTATTTCTGACGATGACACCTACCTAAAGTATTTCTGTGACTACATTACCTACTAGCCTACTACTCAGGAAAACAGAGCAAAAGAATGTAAAGATCTACGTCATTTAGGTTTATAACTGACGACTTATCTATATAGATAGGTCGTCATTGTCATCAGTTCTTATTCCACTGCAGGAGCACGACCCTCTCTGTACTGCCAGAACCATATATTAGCCAGAGCAGTCACAGGATTTGGCCTACACTCTCCTCGCTGGCCAGACGGATTGAAGAGTTCTCTTTGATGTTTAGGTATAAGCTTTGTTTAGCTTATGTTTCCTAAGTCGCCTTCTACGACATCCACGGGAAGACTTGGAGTGGTCCTATTCTACTCTGCCAGGAATCACACAGCAAGATAGATAGGTACTCATTATCAAATGTAGCGAAAATGAGATTTTTATTTTCTTTTTAACAACAGGACCGATCACCACTCATCACTATACTTATATACAGTCAGAACTACTGAAGAGAACATACATGGTACCTGTGATCCATGAAAATGTATCTATCACGAAGGATTTGAGTCATGGAACAGGAGCTGCGGGGGAAAGCTCTAGTTTTTAGGGTTCCGTAGTAAACAAGGAACCCTTATAGTTTCGCCATGTCTGTCTGTCTGTCTGTCTGTCTGTCTGTCTGTCTGTCTGTCTGTCTGTCTGTCTGTCTGTCTGTCTGTCTGTCTGTCTGTCTGTCTGTCCGTCCGCGGTTTTACGCAAAGACTATAAGTACTAGAAAGCTGTAATTTGGTATGGGTATGTATATTAATCATGGTAATACAAAAAGTGGTAGAATAAAAAGTTGAAAAAAAATTTTTTTTAGGGTAGCTCCCATACTAGTAAAGTGGGAGAGTAATTTATTTTTCTCTATTTACCCATCGTGTGTGGGATCGTTAAATAGGTCTTTCAAAAATATTGTGAGGTTGAGAACACCATTTTTCGATTTAGGGATCCGTTTCCGAAATATTTGGTTTTAAAGTGCGAATTTTTGTTAGAGGTAAGTGTCCCCCCCCCTCTATCTGCTAAACGGTTATATATAGATACGTAAAAAAAATTACAACAGTAGTATATATACTGAAGTTTAAAGGAAAACTATCAGAGCTGAGTTCTAAGTACAAACTAAAAAGTTATAGGCAACCAACTTATAAACTGTAAAATTTCATACTATTTTCATTGTTAGATGTTTTGGGTCGTTAAACTGTAAGGTGCGAGTGTGAATAGTATGAACTCAAAGTTGTCATTCGCAACTACGGAACCCTACACTGCGCGTGGCCGGACACGCAATTGGCCGGTTTTTTATTAAATGTGTTTTAAGGAAATCTTTATACCTAAAATGTTAACCAATGAAACTAGAGGCAATTGTAAATTGAAATAACTTTTTATTTAATATTTGTAACTAGGTGTTACCCGCGGCTTCGCCCGCGTAATATATAGCCTATGTCCTTCTCGGTACCGTTATAATCTATGTGTATGCAAAATTTCATGATGATCGGTTCAGTGGATACGGCGTGAAAGCATAACAAAGAAACAAACTCACTTTTGCATTTATAATATTAGTTGGGATGGGATGGGACTGGGATATTCGATTAAGAATTGAGTAGGTATATTCGTTTTAAAAACTTACATATACATAGGAACATACATATAAAAGCAATTAAATTAGTAGTAGGTTAAGTTTGTTGTCGGTATTGTTAGTCATTCATTCATTTTATCGCTACTTTGCAAACTAGCTTATTCAATTATAGTTAGCTAGCTTATTCTAGTATCGTTGAGCTAGTATCCTGCGACACAAGTACGCAACTTAATGTGGGGCTAGCTCAACTTGTGTGAAATGTCCCTATGTATTTATTTATCCCCTGTATTTATTTTCTTTATTTAGATATGACAAGATTTTTTTCAAAGAATAATATAGACAAGACTGCCCTACCTAAATCGCTCAAATCAAGCCTACCTCACTCGGTAGTGTTTCTCAGGGTTCAAAAAGGTTCAAACTATACCATATGTCTAAATCTGTTGAGACATTAAAAAGCTATGGTAAGTATCGTAAGTTACTTACATAGGTACGTTATATGAACTCGAAAACCAAACTTGTTTTTAGTGTGTGTAAGTGGCGATCACTAGTGTCAAATTTTTCAAGCCAACACAAAAAAAAACATATATGCTTAGAATCGAGAAACTCCTCCTTTTATGAAGTCAGTTAAAAAAACCTTTTTGGCAGTCGTCAAAAAACAATGACAACGTTTTAATCCATTAAGCTCCTCTATGTTCTAGTAATCCTCACTGGACGTCGCGTCATTTGATGCGTTGGCCGGCTATGAGTGCTTACTCTCAATCTGTCTCATAAGTTGACATTATTCGCAAATGGTCAATCATCTCTAGGTAGGTACTTAATCACACTATGCATTATTTATCCGCCCACTATTATTATTTCGTAGCAAAAAATATGCAAATTAAATGCAAATACTTACCCTGTGTTATCTGTTCATGCAGGATAAACAAACTTGGGCGACAGCAAGTCGGCGACCACTCCAACACCAACGGTACCTGTAATTTATACGTACTTATCGCGCGGCCAACGGTGGACTTTTGTTAATTTCCATAGGCACTCTACTGTTGCACATAATAAAATTCGCCGGAGTCATGGACCCTGCTAATTCAAATCATTAATTAAGAGAACATCATGAATTTTAAATTTCAAAATAATACGACGTAATAAGTATTATAAGAGTTTTTGCAACTAGACACATAAAAAGCGTACACATCATGTGCTTGCAGAACTTCCTTGTTTTGTTTCAACATTTGAATAACACGCAACTACAGTTAAAGAATTAGGCGCGCTCTTACAAGAATTCCTTATTTACTTTCGATGACTATTTGCATAGAAGTTCTCAGGAGGCCTGAGATCGCATGGCTCTCATACCTACCTACACATGTATGGTCAAGTGAACGGAGGTCTGTCTCTGCCGCTGCAACGTCTATTTGTCTTAACGCAATACCTGTCAATACCCGTCCTAAGTTCATTGGCACTCCCGCTTTGGCGCATCCATCGCATAGATTTGTGCAGTGCGCAAGCGCATCACCATTTAAATCAGGGACCCACCAAACTGGTACTTAGCCTGGAAACATGATCTTTGGTATGCCATTAGTCTGTTGACAAGTTAAATATTAAATTGTTGTGCTTAACAAGAGCTTTACAACGTTTAGTTAGTTAAACGTTTAATTTGAACTCGAAAGCAGCTTCCATGATTCATGATATCATTACATAGGCAAATAAATCGTAAACGTGTAGGGAGTTTATTTGGTAACAAAGCACACTAATGGCAGGCGTAATTCTTTTTGCACTGACTCATTCCATTACCTCCTAAGTACGCACTTATCTCGTAGGAAAATAAGGAAACTAAATACTAGGTTCAACGTTTATCTCACCATGAAATGCCTCCTTGTGTTTGCAACTTTGTACACACAAAGCGTGGCTAATATTGCAAACATTTTGCTGTAAGAAAGTATTTTCTAAATTCATACTGCAAGGTTTCACGTCTACGAATATCACTTAAATTACTTAAAGCGAATTCAAAGAGCGAAACTGCTGGAGAAATCATTTGATTAATTGAAATTTACAATAAATTTCCATTCCAATTTTTTTTCAGCAAATAAATAAAGGTCGCTTTCTTAACTGTCAATATTCAAATCCCAGAATAGGAATCACTGATACAATACATAATCGTAAGAGAAAAGACATTACCAAAACATTTTAGGAGCACCCCTATGCCACCGCACAGAAACTGCTACTACCGATGGCGGTTGAACCAAAAACCGAATAGATGAAATTTATAATTATTAGGAAATTAAGTATACTTATAATTGAAAGTAACGTGACATAAGTACATTATGTTACAGTGGACAATCCCGACAAAACAGCACGTGAGAGACCAGTTTTATGTATTTAATATTTTATTATTTATTAAAATACGAGTAGGTATACGACTGGCATAAATTTTACTATGATCTTATACGTTAGAATTTTTGAAAAATGAATTCAAACAATGAAAATCACTCAGTGTTACAATTTCGTAACCGCTTTTTAACTCCATCTAAAACTGTTCCAGCCGTCGTCACCATGTCAATATAATTTGAAAGCTGGTGTTAAATAAAACGGTGTTCAATATTTTGTAACAAAACAAGCCACACAAAGGGCGTTACACTCAACGTGCAAACAGACCAATAGGCACGACCACAGCGACACGTGTCAAAAATTATCAAATTATCACAATTTTCTACACAAAGAAATTGAGGGGAGTCTCTAACAGCAAGTAACAGATTATTCAAACATTTTAAGACATATTGGGCAATGATATTTTGAGCACCTTTGACTATGCGAATTCTGACTCACAATTTAGGAGTTAAACAAATACATGGCTTATACCTACTCTCGTCCCAATAATGCCGCTAGTTACTAATGAAAGCATATACATAAGTCAACAACTAAGCTAACGGTAAGTACTGCGTAAGGAACTAAACTTTTCACACGTACTTAAATAGGCAACGTACTCATTGATAGATATAACCTCAATCTTGCTCCCTCGGACGTTCGGCTCGGCACTAATGTAATTCTACATGCGTTCATTAAAATAACATCTTTATGGCCAGGGAAATTGCACCGCGTGATTACCCTTTGTAATTTCAAGCCAACGGACTCTCGTAGAAATATTTAACAGACTGTTTTTAATTTAACTGTACAAAGTGGTGTTCAATTAAACAAAATGGTCGTTCCTCTGCGCAATAAAATGGAGGAACCTATTCAGCTGGCATCATTAGAATGCAAACATATTTTCTTCGCGGTTGATGGTATGTTAATTTATCTTTGCCCATCTTTGAAAATAATGATAGAATGGCAGTGCACGAATATTAATGAAGATTGGTCATGTTCACTGCTATTAAATTAAAAGGTAATTGCGCATATGATAGCTATGAATACGTTTTCAAACTTGGTATTTTAAGATATTTAATGAATTAAAATCAAAATGCAATAAACTGCAGATGAAGAGTGAATGCTGCTATCTTTTTTTAACGAAAAGGCTCGAAAATTTAAAATTGTCGATGTTAATTTTTATTAGACATAGGTTTCTTATTGTGTGATCTTCTTCGAAATCTTGCGGCAACATTAAAAGTATGAGCTTTCAGATGTAATAATATTTATAGTAGTTTAAAAAGTTTAAATTTAAATTGCTTTTAATACAGTTTCATCGCTTTTATTAAATACTTTGATATAAAAGTTTTGTTGTTATTAGTTCGATTTTCTCTTAAATGTGATTTTAGACCTAGCAGTATGTTTTCCATACAAATGTATTTCTCTATTTCCTCGCTGAAAACTGCTTCTAGAGGCACAATTCTTTTTCTTTTAATCTATTTCTAAAATAGGTATGTCCCTATGTTTTATTTTTTTTTCTAAAAAACTGTTAAAAAGAAAAAAAATTTAGTAAAACAGTTTTTTTAGAAAAAAATAAAAAATGGGGGCATACATATTTTAGTACTAGATTTTATGAAAAAAGAATTGTGCCTTTAGAAGCAATTTTCAGCAAGTTATTTTATTACATTAATACATTTGAATGGAAACCATGCTGAAAAAATAATACTGCTCGGATACGCTCTTAACAACACTGTTTAACATATTCAGAATCAATCTTCAGTTTTTTTTTTGTTTTTAACTACTGTTCAAAGATTTTCCTATGAGAACAGTTCATTGTCATCTTGTATGTCTGTCGAGGCTCTATAACTGAAAAGGAGGAGGGCATCACATTGAAATAATTAGCACCACTACTAAAATAAAATAATTATAAGTATATATAAATCTAACTTAGATAAAAAATACTTAAGTATACATATTTTTTTTGTGAATTAGTTTCATTTATTGAACATATTTAAAAATAATAATACCCGTTGTATTATTATTTTTAAATATGCTCAATAAATGTTTTAAACTACTAATTCCAAGCCGTCGTCGGCTGCTGTCATGAACTGCAGATGGTTGCAATAGATGGTAGCACTATATACCGGTTCGTTCCGAATATTCCGTGAGATTATATTTATTGCACATATAGCGTCAATTGTCAATTGTACTTTGCTGAATTCAGTAGCCTTAATGAGGTAAGCAATAATTAGTAATAACAGCCTCCGTGCTCCAGTGGTTAAGGCGTTTGCCTGTTGACCCGAGGTTGGCGGTTTCGATTCCCACGGGAAGCATACTTCGTTAAGTTGTTTCCAGTTTGGTTAGGACATTGCAGGCATGAATCACCTGATTGTCTGATAATAAAAAAACCGGCCAAGTGCGTGTCGGGCCACGCGCAGTGTACGGTTCCGTAGTTGCGAATGACAACTTTGAGTTCACACTGTTCACACTCGCACCTCACAGTTTAACGACCAAAAACTCCTAACAATGAAAATTGTATGAAATTTTACATTTTCTAGTACATTTTATAAGTTGGTTGCCTATAACTTTTTAGTTTGCACTTAGTACTCAGCTCTGATAGTTATCCTTTCAACTTCAGTATCTATACTACTGCTGTAATTTTTTCACTTATTCGTATACAACCGTTTAGCAGATAGAGGGGGACAACAAATTAATAAGTATATGGAATCCAAATAGCTTGACATAAAAGTAAACCAGTTACTTTAGAATTTGGTAACTACTATATGGATTTTTTTTTTGCATATAATATAATATATTAGCTGTTACCCGCGGCTTCGCCCGCGTGGTGGCCTATGCCCTTCTCAGTACCCTAACCTATGTGTATGCAAAATTTTATTTTAAATCGGTTCAGTAGATTCAGCTTGAAAGCATAACAAACAAACAAATAAACAAACAAACAAACTCACTTTCGCATTTATAATATTAGTTAGGATTAGGATAGGATAGTATGGCAATAAAAACATATTATTCTTATTCATTTATAGAAACATAAAATTACTTTTAATACGGTTTTATCGCGTTTATTTAACAGTATGATACTTTACCGTTTTCATGTATGCCTGCGAACATGAACACTATAAATTGTTCGAAACGTTAGGTGTATAAATACTGTAAAAAACGTTATAAAACGTATTAGGTAAAAGAAATTTTATTTAAATGTGTAAAAATCGCGAAAATATTAAAGAGCTATTCATAAATGAAAAACATTTAGTGCATTTTTGACCGAGCAATGGTGAAGCGCGAGCGACGCGAATTACATAAAATTTTGAAGTCTATTAAGAATTGTTTTTTTTTTTCAAAATAACGGAATACCTCTTACTCGTCTCGCGGTCTACTGCTCATAGAGCCAGTAGTTAATATGGGATTTTTTTAAATTTTATTATAATATTTAAATCAATCAAAGTCAATATATGAGAAATTTGATTTTGAAAAAGAAATAACAATTTTGCAAACAATATCCCCTAGGAAAGTCCTTACGTCGGCTGTCAAAACAATAAACTTCAATGCAACGGACTAGTGGGTATTTTCCTTACTCTCCTAAATATAAAATAATATTATTATTAGATTTTCCCCTGTTAAAAAGATTCAGAACATACAGAGTGAATCTAATGTATTTTATACAGTGATCGATTTCTGGCGAATTTGAAAATAGTCTAGAAATGTGAATTTTAATAGCAAACTAATGAAAATGTACAGTACACAACACAGTCTAGAAATGAAATACCTATTATGTTATGTGTCTAATTAATTTGAAAAAAAAAATAATATCCCTAACCAAAAACAAAAAAACAGTTTTTTATAAACTAACGCCTGTTTTTAAACAAATGTTTTATTATTTATTGTAACTATGTAGTAAGGAGTAGAGCTGTATCATATAGTTGTAGTAAGTAGAGAAAGTGTTTGCTCGTAACTACCAAAAGTCGTACATCTGCTTACATATTTCTGTTGTTTAACGATCAAAATCTCAGGGTACGATTTCCTTTATTCGCCAGGGATACGTATAATCAGGGTTTACGACCTGCGGTCACAACACAAATAATAAAATATTTTGAAATAAAACGTTTTTCAATATGCAAGACTCAATTCCACTGAGTCATCTCACACCGTCCTTTATTATTTGAACGACCAAATCCGCATTCGTGCATCATCAAGGACGTCTGGGTATACCCACCCCACATAATTGTTGGACGTCGGTCTTATTGGAAACATTTTGCAGTTCAATGAAACTTTAAGACACATGTAGATGTAACTACAATAAAACATTGTGTAGGAAGGGCGGTAAAGAAGACATTAATAAACTAGAGACTATTTACAACAACTTTTAGTGCAATATAGCTTAGCACGTAAATAAATAGCGACAAACTGAGTGAGCAGAAAATGTATCCGCTGATTCCACAGATAATTAAAATGCTTTATCCAAAAAGTGAAAGTCGAGGACCGGTGAATACAAGCAGCCAGCCACCACAACCATTAACAATTCCAAATTTGAAAAAGGGGAAATACTCGTATCTTGCAAGTAGTTTTTTTTTTCGGGTTCATTAGCAATTTCTCATTTGATTATCCGATTAGAAAACTTTTTGGTTTTGGTGGTATATTGATCAATTTAACTTAAAAACAAAATACTTTTAGCGCTCTCGGGCTTAATGGAATCTGTATGGAGTCTTATAGCCCGTGGCTGTAATAGAAATTTGTATTGTATCTTACTGTCCGGGGGCATAATAACCACCATCCAGCTCCCTTTTTCTTGCATTTATTGACATTATTTTGTTTGTTTGTCACACCTACACGTAGTAGGTGTGACAAAAATATATAATATACCTACGCAGTTAAAGATGTTTAATACCTACCTATTATTTATCATTAACTGATGTATAAAAATGAAAGTCACAGTATGAGCCGGATATTTAAACAATTAGATTTTAAATACAATAATCAATAACAATTACGTCCTTTTCTGGACACTACGTTTGAATTCTTCAATTTCATGTCATTTTTTCCTGTAAGTACGTACGATAGAAGGCGTGCCTACTCTAATTTAATATTTGTTTTCAACTGTTGTTCATTGAAGTGGAATGAACTTCGTGCGCAGTCAGGTCGTATGTCTGACTCATCTTTCCAGGAAAATGTGAGAGAAATACCAAGATATTAAAGGTGTCTCAAAATCTGCAGACTATATACTTGAAATCTATATATACAACGTGTAAATCGGCCCTCGACATTCCCTTAAAGGGGTAAACTCCGACCTGAACAACTATTTCTATGAGACCAATGCAGGAATTTGAGACCCGGGCTGCTGAACACTTTTGTAAGAAAATGCTGAAGTTTTTTTAGTTCCCAACATTGAGCCCATTATAAAAGTTGTTTTACATTGACGGGCTGTCTCATCCTTTTAAGGGTATGTCGAAGGTGAATTCACACGCTGTATATATTGTGTACTGACGATATTTTGTGCAAGCATTTAAGTAGTTTGGGGCTCCAGTTTTTACACGGATAATGCGTTCCGGCTCATAACTCGCAAACTTAATTGGCATCATTGGCCAAATATTCGAAGCCGAAGTGCGACCCGCGGTCAACGCTCGCCGCCCGCCGCTTTGGAAGGTCGCCGAGCGGCCTTCTTTCCGTGAACCATCAGTCTAATGTACCTGGCCTGAGCACCCTGTATTTATTTCGATACACAAACAGTTATGCGTGCTCTCGCATGTGTAGATGTAGGTTATGTTTCTGTGTCGACGTGAATACTTAAATGAAGCAGCTAATTGAATTCACACTGTTCGCTGCGAAAAAAAAATCAATTGAAAACTGATAGCGTGTTGAATAAGATTAAGAGTCGCCCTGGCGCTTTTAGATACTTTAAGGTCTCACGGTGACATTATTTTAATGACTTACACTGATTCCTGTGAATGCCTCTGTGGTAACGACAGGGACTGAATGAATCACGGCGCATGCATTCACAGAACCTTTCGAGTCGAAAATTTACACTTTACTTTTGCGCATCGTCTGACTATTGTTATTCAAAATATAAATTATGTTATGCATCTTCCAAGAATGTTGTGAAAATAATGTTTTTGTGAATGTTTTTAGGTGAAGGCGAGATAAGGTCAGCTGAAGCTTTGACCCGGCCTATTCTGTCGCATCCTTGACGTCAACACATGATTATTATGTGACGAGTGTTAAATTTAATTATGTGTATAATTAAGTCTTATTCATAATAAATTACCTATAATGCTAGCTTTTCAAAACCATTTTTCATTGGTTAACGTTTGATAAATATAAGCAAAAAATATTCAAATGATCTACCTAAAAAGCATGTAACATGCTTTCAAAGAGATTTAAGTGACCTCGAATAGAAATCATGCAGCTCTCCTACCGTTATAATAACGAGGTCATTTATCAACTTTGTATTTGTTTCTGTCTGTGCGCATTAAGAAGAGAGATCAGATCATCTTAGCTATAGATAATAGCTGATCAGTAATTAGATTCACTTTTCCCATCTCGTATGTTTATGATATTTCAGTGACTTTCTCCGAATTTGGACTCCTAAATGACTACGACTGGGGATTGTTACGTATTCATCTAACTGGATTTTGGATTGAAGCAAATCCAGCTGGATCCAGCGCAGGAAGTATCAGAGATTTTTTCGAGAAGTAATTAAATGGTACTTAAGTACTAAATTTTAATAACTGGTAGTAAAATCAGTATTTTTATCATTTGGTTAAATTACAAAGATTCGCAATTTGTAAAAAAATCTTTCAGCAGTTCTTGTTCCCCAAATACGTAAGCTTGATAGTATTCAGTAATTTTCAGAAGTTTATAGTAACTCATATTTATTAGTTTTTAAGGGTTTCCGGCTCTTACAATCAGGAAAATCAATTGATTATTGATTCTGTTATGTAGAAAGATTTTAGATGACAACCTTGGAAACTGAGTAAAAATGGTTAAAGTGGCGCAAAAACTATTGTTCTTGTAAAAATGTTAAATAAATAGATGATAATAGTACCTGACGATTAAAGCAACGAAGAAATAAACAAATTTGCGCAAGTACATTAGATTAGTTGCTTACCCTCTGAGTGCTTAATATAAATTGCATTCTACATGAATAACTTATTGACGCTTATATCATTAATGTTCTTCTGAAAATTATACTGTATCGTCCAGAATGACATAAATTGCTGAAGGATTTAGTCAAGTATTCCAGCCATGGTTTGCTGACCAAAAATCTATAATTTTGCTCACAAAACCATGAATATTAAAGTAATTTGTTAACAGTAACACACTTTTTCTGCAAGTTTTAACAATATTCTGAAAAAAAGTCCTTAGTTTAAATACCTTTTTTCCATGTAGGTAGGTGTAAATAAAATGAGAGAGAAAACCCCAATGTTCCGTTAAAATTCTTTTTAGTGTGCATTATCATATATAAATCAGAATTTGTTTTCTTCCTACCTAAACTTTTATATGAAATAATTATTTCACCATTTCATTATATAATCATCACATTATTATGTGTGACTACCTCCTATCTGGTGAATTTAATGTTAGACAATTTAGTAGAAAAAGTAAACAGCATACACATACAGAGAACAGACAGACGAAAAAACGAAAATATGTATCATTTTGCTATCTAAGGCCGGAAATTTTTAAGTTAAATTTATCTACAATCAAGATGTTATTTATAATGATATGTAAAACCTGTTAAAGAGGAAATCCGCTCGATCAGTTCATTGACATTGCCAAAAACAAACTTGCAATGTTGATACTTGTAGTATTAGGATAAAGTAGTAGAGTGAGTAGAGTATGAGGAGAACTAAATTATCATCATTCTAATTTATAAAATACACCAAATTTCCATAATTGCTATTAACACACAGACACTACTTGTATGTAAATGGGTATAAAATTTATCTGATAGTTGTCAGCTTTGGGTTACAGTGTTCGTGGTCGCAGGTAGACTAAACAGGTAGGTAGCAGGTAGTCTACCTGCGACCACGAACACTGTAAAGTGCTCGAAACGTTAGGTGTATAAATAATGTAATAAACGCGATAAAAACCGTATTGAAATAATTTTATTTAAATGTGTAACAATCGCGAAAACATAAGAAAACATTAAAGCAAACTTTTTTATCCCAGAATCGCAAACAAAAGATAAGTAATTAAGTTCCAATGTAAGCCACTGCTTAGTCACCACGATACATGTTTTTCTCACTTAAGAAGTAATAGTACATAGTGACCAAAATACTTCAGCATTTAGTAACCCCTGGGAGTCCTAAAATATATAAACAAGGAGTATAGTCGCTGAGTACTTACCAGTGAAGTTAAGCACTCGTCCGTGATAAGTCACGAACAGAGAATACTTAACAAATCCTTGCCTGAAGAGGAAGTACAAGTATCTGAGATATCATGATTCCGCAATCGACGCTAAATCAAACCAACTCGTTAACGTAAACACTAACTCACGTTTTTATGAATACAGGGTGTTGAGATATGCATTGTGCAATGGCCTGTGCATCCGAAGCTTAAAGCACTTGAAAATAAGAAAACGTAGACATATTCATTCGTAACATAAATAAGAACTATTTTTAAATATATCCTAATCCTAACAATATTATAAATGCGAAAGTGAGTTTGCATATTTGTTTGTTATGCTTTCACCCCCTATCTACTGAACCAATCATCATGAAATTTTGCATACATATAGGTTAGGGTACTGAGAAACACATAGGCTTGTATTTAATATTTATTTAAATTGACCAAGCGAGCCCGAAGCGTCTCTGCTTAGCTTGGTTGAAAGCTTGGGTAAAATATTCTTATGTCGGTTCGGCTGTTCAACGCTACAGTCCGCATTTTTCAACCGATTCTCGTGAATTTTGTTTGCATTTTCAAATGATACGTAGAATATTATTGTCAATTCATAAACATGGAGGCCCAAAAAACCAAAGGGCTATTAAGGTTAGTGACGCTTGGTAAGTTCTAGGTGATTATAAAACAAAATAAAAGATATTATTGTGTCATCGATAAGAAGAATAATTTCACTGACAGCGTCTTCCGCGGAATTTAGCTAATATCTGAGTTTTGAAGTCTTGAGTTTGAATTTAGGTGGTGTTTATACACTTGGGTATTTTCATGAAACTGTTTTTTTTCCTACCGATTTGTTTCTTAATAAAATAATAATTTTTTGACATAACTGCATAAATTTCATATAACCAAACGCTTTTTAGGTATTTCAAGTTGCGTGGTGAACATTTATTATCCAAAGGCAGACTCGCGAGATCAACAGTTTACAGAGGCAGTAGTTAATCAATAAATAACACATGTGAACTTATAAAAATAACTAAAATAGAATTTATCTCAAAATAAAACAAAATATTTTTAACAAGAATCTCAAGAACGTCCAGTAGTCTTAAATCAAGGATTTTCTTCTAAAACTTAGTAAAAGGCAGTAGGTGAATAAGCATCATCCAAAAACATAGTAAGTTCTCTAATGACCCATTAAACTAACGGTCCCGGTGAATGAAGAGAAACGTAACAGAAAAACAACAAATGAACCTCCGGGAACTTGTATTCTCTGCGACAAGACAATAGGAAGTTAGAAGTGCAAGATCAATCACCCTTATAATGTAATAGCCCTTCATAAATGTTATTAGAAGGAGGTTTGCAAATTATTTTGTTTACTACCAATCGTCGTCAAATTACTTACAGTGATAAAAACGTCCGCCGATAAAACATGACCAAGATTATTTTATATGTGTAGGATAATCTTGCTAGGTTTCTTTCGGTTAAATTTTCCGTAAGCATTACATATTGCTAACGGAAAAATAAACCAAAGGAAAAGTTAAGTAAGTAGGTTCGGTGAAAAATCCTCATAAAGTGCGCGTAAACTTCAAAAATGATCTCATAGCCGTATTCGAGGCTCTAAACGAGCACTTGAGGGAAATGGGATCCAGGTGGAAAAGTTAGGCGTGGCGGGGCGGGGGACATAAAAGGGAACGAAATGAAATAGACCTGTTGGGGATGCGGGGTTACTGCAAATTGCTTTTTTAACTAGAACTTTATTTACTTGGGCGGTGTGGGCATGCTCAATTACGTCGATTACAATTAAGAGGTTCGCACGAGTGTTATCGGATCAAAATTGTTACGAGTATTAATGACCTTTTATTATTTATAACCGTCCTTGTGAAGGCCGAACGTATAGTATAACTAATGGCAGGTAAATGATGATCAGCGTATAAATTCTCATACGTGACGAGTCGTTCATTACGCAAACTCGTAGCACGAGGCATCAGGAAGTTACCTTTAACATTTGACACAACACATCACAAACAAATATTGCTATGAAATTATATGATTTGATATGCACGATTTCGATAATTAACAATTTTTTGTTTGTTTTTAAAAAGTCGGTTTAGTAATTTTATTTATTTTCGTATATCTCAACCTAATCTCAACAGAATTTTCTAGGAAATAATTGTTTTTTATACATTAGTGAAAGATGTGACTAGTTATGTATATCATCATCATCAGGTCTCATTAAGCCTCCACTGCAGGAGCAAGGCCCTCTCTGTACTATTAGAGTATACCGTATGTTTGCCATAGTAATCAGAGGATTTAGTTATGTATACGAGTCATGTAAATAAAGGAGAGATAATAAAAACGTTTTTTTTTTAATTAAACGCGAATCGAAGTGATTGTTTACCAATGTTTATATACTTACTGGTTTTAATTAAAAAAAAAACAAAGATATGCTCTACCCACTCAATATATTAAACAGAACAATAAAACACATTACCCTCCTAACACACTGGATATTTATTCTTCTGTTATTTGAATTGAAAGGAAAATTTAGTTCAATTGTAGCTTCTTTCAATCACATCACACTGATTGCATCTGGAAAAGAAAAAGTACTAAAAAAGACCATGGCTCCATTCCTCACGCAATAAATACTTAGATCAAAATGGTACACATACAAGTAAGAAATTAGCAAAATCAAAACTAGGATCCAGAGGATAAAAACCTTTTTCGGGTCCTTTGGGTTGATGTGCATTTAATCAAAGATTTTTTATGAATAGGTCGAAGGAGACGCAGGTTGCACCATGGCTTTTTGAAATGAAATTACTGACTTCCAAATATTATATTATCCCGTCGTTATATTGGATTCCTCGTTCACAAAAGCGACACGAAGGGTTCCGAGTTCGATCCCGGGGCCAGTTCAATTTTTTTCAAAGTGGCCAGGGTCTTGGATGTTTATATAGAGGTACATAAATATCTATTATAACGAATAGTATCCGACGACACAAGTTCAGAACTTACTGTGGGGTTAGCTTAATGTAAATAATTTGTCTCTATATATTAAAGCACTAATGCTAGTGACAAATCATTTAAGCAGAGACTTAGACTCATTAAATTAAAGAATATATGAATAATTTTTCTAAATCAAATTTTTTGATCTAAATGGCGTTTTTCAATATTAAGTTAAATAAAGAACGGTTTTAAGTTTGTATTTGAAAACAAAATCTCGCTAATTTAAGTCAACACGACAGCATAAAAGTATGTGACACTTTGGTTAGCTAAATGTAGCGATGCTCGCAGCTGAAGCCAGCCACAGCCGACTGAAACCAGCTGAAGCATGAAAGTTAGGCGCGGCGCGCCGCGGCGTCGTTAGCAGAGCTGCAAGCTCGCGCGGGCGGCGCGGGCGCGGGCGGGCGCGCATGATTGATGTAGGGCGTAGAGGCGCAGTGAAAGCATTTAAGTGGATACACACATCTCGCTGACCGTAGCGGTATCAAACCCTACCAACAAAAAGAGCGTGCCCAAAACACGCGTTACAATTTTTCTCCTACATTGCACAATACGAATTTGTTAACGGGAACCGGCCTTCTACATTCTACTTTTTTGTTTGTGCACTGGCGAGTATAAATTGATAATGTTGGTAATTTGGCGCCCGGCTCGAGTGCCGTTGCCCGCTACACTAATGAGTTTATAATGGACACAATAATGTAACATGATAATATATTTTCAGAATCAATGTCTAGGTCGGGCAAGTTCACAGCCGAGGAATAAATCAGGTCTCAAAATGTAGAGCAGTCTCATCATGTACTCGTACAATGCAATACGAAGCATATCTTACAAACAATGAAAATCAATTATGTTAACAGTATTCCTAGTTGTTTTAAGTTCCAAAACGGGTAGGTACGTAGGTACTCGTGCTAGTAAGTGGTGTGTAGTTGGTCGGTAAACAGCGGATGCACTTGATGATGGTTTGGCTGGAAACAATGAGAAACGCAAGAAGTAGGTGCGAGTTCGGGCACCGGGCACCGCAAACAAGTGTAAATTATCGAGACCACAGTAAATCGGAGTGCCTAATAACAAAGAGAGTTGTTGAAATATTGCTTCATTACCGTTTCTCGTGGAAAGAACCGGTAATATCCTATTTCTTAAATTATCACGTTACACCACTGCGTGAGACGCCACTGAGAGAATCTTGATGGGCTAACAAAAAATACTAATTGTGTATCTGCACGGCTGGGTGCAGGAAACTTTTTTTTTTAAACTAACCGAGGAAAAAACGCATACTAAAATAATATCTGTGTTTATACAGTTTTTAAAACGCTCTGAAAATATTCGCACTATCAAATATAGGCACGCGTGTCATGCAAATTTACGAGAACGCCTAATTTTTTTAAAAATTCGAAATAAAAGACTTCCGAGTCATACCACAATTATAAATAGGTCATCGAATTTAACGGTAAGCAGATAGCATTTTTAAATCATATGACATCGTTTACAGGGAGTGTTACTCCAATTATCCCTTACAATAAGGACTAAATAAATAATCATACTTCCCGTCATGGTCATGATAAATAAACCGCAAGATAAGTATAGCCCATGAAATCAAAGTATTACACAATCGATAAAAATACATTATTGGGAATCGTGATTGCATAATCACCACCTATTTTGGGTAACATGAGTAAAATCAATAAATAACGTACAAAAGTAAAAGTCGACGCAAAAGAATAGCCAAATAAATGCTTGAAAGTGAAAAAGTGGGTAATCGCAGTACGCGGCAAGATGTCTCGTGACTAAATACAGATAATGAAGGTTATTAATGGATTTATCTGCTTTGTGGCGTAGAGCATGAGCATAGGCGTATTAAGCACGGGCGTAGTCCGGGGTTGCTGGCTGATTGGACTGGCATTAGCGAAATATTATTATTATAACATAAAAAACGCTTAGTTACAATTACTTTAGGCACTAATCTTAAATAATTAACCTAATGACCATAAAAGAACCTATTTTTCCTTTATTTTCAATTTATTTTAATTATTCGTTTCTATGACTTTTATGATAGAGTTAATTATGAATAATACATTGTTATACATGTGGTCTGATCGATGATTTAATACATGCTTTCGGTGATACCACAGTAAAACCCAATAGCCCACCTGGAAAGAGGGTAATGTTTTTCGCGTTCATGTATGTAACATATATGTATGCGGGCATGTAAATATATGAGCTTCATTTTTGACTCCTGTGGCCGAAATGGCTAACTGTTTTAACGTGTGGGGTGTCATTAGATTTATATTCTTCCCCGGTATTTCCCATTAGGTATGAGACGCGAAAGCAAAGAATCGAAATGGCGGACGTAAAATATCTAAAACATCACCTGTTTGACACTGCTACTTATGTATAGGTATCGCAGTCAGATTTTACAATTTTGGAAATAATGCCTGCTACTTATTTATCATATTTTAATAAAGCGGGAAAATTATTCGCGCCCTGTGTACATAGTTTATACATACGCCACTAAGCGTGAGCGCGGCGCGGCTGGCCCCGGCTGCGACCGCTGGTGACGCCATGGCTCCTAGATCTTCCTCGTATTATGAGTCATCCTCATGGCGGTCGTGACCTGGTGTGCGGATTTTGTTTACTGGCACTGGCCCCGACTTACCTTCAGAATGAGTTAACATAAATATACACGTATTAGTAATCATTTCTACGTACACAGAAATTTGATTTTTTTTTATCATAATTGAAGTGGAAATACCAGAGGAATTGTTTGAACGTATCTCTTAAACTAATTGATGAAGGCAGGTACTCTCATCTATACCTAGATCCGGCTCTAGATCAAGAACTTTATAACTTTTTGGTTATAGAGCGAACATTTTGTTAAAACGAGAAATTTTATTAAATAAGCCAAACTTCCGTCTTAGGACCACCTCACGTACCTACGTCCCTTTTACTGCTAATCATATAAGTACTTGTTAAATTTTTATTTCATATTCGAGGAGGTTGCCAAGATGAATCTACCGATATCTACATTACAGAAATCCACCCAGCCCTTTCGATGCGATGAAGGAATAAAGAATATCACATACTAGCAAACATAAATATTGATACGAAAAAAGACTGAATAATTTAGAAGTGACTTCTGATGATATAAAACTCGCTTAATTAACTCTCATATCAAAAAGTCATAATAATGAACAATAGTGGTGAACCCAGCAGTTATACCTTAACAGTTTCAGTATTGAAGCGCTTGAGTAGCACAAAAGTAAGCATAGTATTTAGGTCATAGCTTTTTTTGTCCTAGAAGCGACGATATATAAAGGTTAATGGCAAATGTTTATTTTTAAGAATTCCCGTCCGAGAAGAGATTACAAGCAGGCAGAATTCAATAAAACCACAGAGGAAAAAAATAGTAGAAAGTGTAATATGTAATGACTTCATTTACGATGTAATAAGTATTTCAAGGAATATGAGCTGTTGAAAACTTTTTTATTTTAAAGGTTAAAATTGTCTTCAGTGGAAACAGTCGGAATTCTCATGCGCTCGCCATTCTGACTGTGACATCATGTTATTCGGTGAACTGATTTTTTTGTATATTTTACCTTGATAAATATAGTTTAGTAAATAAAGGGAAATAATAAAACGGTTAAATAAAATTTCAAGCGTGCATCTAAATTACTAAGTGAGCGACTAAAAATGCAGAGAGAGCGACTTTGGGCAAAACCTCCAATAAAACAAATCAATTTGGCCACAGAGTGTAGGTTGGGTTCGTTAGGTTTCCGTGTGACCAAAACAGGAGCGAGCCAGCGTCCCCAACTTAGGGCAAAACCCCAATATAACAAAACGACTTGACCTCAGAGTGTAGGATAGGTTTAATTTCCCGTCATTAATACAATGACGCAAATTCATTATATTTGATACTGTACATTTTAATTTATAGTCACTGGATTAAATATAAATATAATAAATAGTAACGACTAATGTTTGGCTGGCGATGTTATATCAAAGTTTGTAGGGGCTCCTCTCCCAGCGATCATCCCGCTCGTATCTGCTCGGGTCTGCAATAAAACGCGGCGCACATCCGGCTGAGAGCCCGTCTTCGGCGCATTATTATTTAATCTTTACTTAACGCGCATTGATTGTAATAATGACATTCAGACTACTCGCTATTCATTACCTCTATATACGTAGTCACCGGTGCAAGACGATGAGTATTGCCACACATTCAGTGTAACCTTCATTTTTTCAAAGCACGCTACTTAAAGATGGTAATACAGACATTATCAACATTATCACATGCCTTTGCTGTTGATCTAAGAGGATGATCATCACTATTAATAGACGTCATTTCTAAAGCATGTATTTCCGCCTTTTGTTTTTACTCGTATGTTATAGTACTTTAACAATCCGTCCCGTTATCGTTTAAAGCCATTCTCGTGAGAATAAAGTTCAGTAATTTGCTAGTATTATGTAGACGGAAGGTGCACCAGTTCTAGTCGTAAAGTGGTTTAAGTGCTTTTATTAAGTCTAGAAATGAAAACCTTTATATTTAAACCTTGTTGGCATTTTTATTATAGGAGTTTAAGAAAGGTAATAAATATGTTTGACAAAATGATAAGACCTATTTATTTATAACTTCTGAGTTACCTGGCTTTTGGTGGCACAAACATTGAAATACAATAATTGCCTAATAGAAACGTGGAGAAAAATAAGAGCTTCCGACTCTCTCGATAATATTAACAAATGTTTAGCTACAAACCCACCACTAAGTTACATCTCAATGAAAACCAAACGGGTATTAAGTAGTTTGTTTAGACCTCAATAATTTCTAAAAATCACGAGCAAATTGTTCTATTAACATACATGTACGAGTATTTAGTTCAAGCACGAACAACATATTGGAGATACGAGTACAACATTCATAATATTATTTTTTATTGTGATGACGGGCGCCGGTAATATCTTCGCCCGAGGCGAAGACATCCATGGTACGGCGCCCCACTAACATTAATAAAAGTTAACTACGAAATACAAGTCTACCGAGGCATGTTGTGTGGACTACTTTTGTGTCAGCTTTGTAAATTTTCCGTGGAGTGCAGTGCAGTTAGTGGTGATGCGGCTATGTGGGCCGACGGTCAGCGGTGGCGGTTGATCGTGTTAGGTAACGGCACCTAACTAATTATCTATTAAGGCAACAATGGTCTCACGTCGGCGGCGGCCGGCGCGGACGGCCACGTCGCAGCGCACGCACCAGCGACCACCACCATCGTAGCAGCCTCTAGTATCATTGAGCAATTTAAATATTACAAGCAGTAGTAAAGTTTCACAAATTATATTCGATTATGATCAAAATTATTTCGTTATAAAATACTTCAGCTAAACTATCGATATTTTTAAAATACTTTCTTGCAAGTAATATTTATTCGATAAATATATTTTGCTTCAGCAAAATTCCATAGTACCTTATGTATATATGGTTAAGTATACAATTTACATAAAATTAAAATTTTTTAGCAACTCACGGATCGAAAATCACCAAGTGCGTGTCGGGCCACGCGCAGTGTAGGGTTCCGTAGTTGCGAATGACAAGTTTGAGTTCACACTGTTCACACTCGCACCTCACAGTTTAACGACCAAAAACATCTAACAATGAAAATAGTATGGAATTTCACATTTTCAAATACATTTTATAAGTTGGTTGCTTATAACTTTTTAGTTTGTACTTAGTACCTACTCAGCTCTGATAGGTTTCCTTTCAACTTCAGTATATATACTACTGCTGTAATTTTTTTCACTTATCCATAGATAACCGTTTAGCAGATAGAGGGGACACGTACCTCTAACAAAAATTTGCACTTTAAAACCAAATATTTTTTTAAACCTAAAACAGATCCCTAAATCAAAAAATGGTGTTCTCAACCTCACAATATTTTTTAGAGACCTATTTAACGACGATTATAATTTAACGACACGATGGGTAAGAAGAGAAAAAAAAATTACTCCCCCACTTTAGTTGTATGGGAGCTAATAATTTTTATTATTATTAATAAAAAAAAATCCAAGATTTTTTCTACCACTTTCTTAGCATGATTAATATACATATCCATACCAAATTACAGCTTTCTAGTACTTATAGTCTCTGAGTAAAACTGCGGACGGACAGACAGACAGACATGGCGAAACTATAAGGGTTCCTTGTGTATTACGGAACCCTAAAAAGGAGCATCTCTAGTTCCCAAATACGATACGATCAATTAATGTATTCAGCAAGCAGTGGGAACATTTTAGACAAATTCTTTGTAGACTATCTAGGTCCTCTTTTCAACGGAGTGTCTGCTTGCGGATTTACAACGAATTGCTATATTATGTAGAGTAATCTAATTCCTATCTATGCAAATCGTCGTACGCATAGTTTTTAAAATGCATGACTTTATTCGTAGTTGCAAAGCATTGCGCGTAAAAATGCTAAGGTTTTCCCTGGCCGAATAAGAGCACTATCTTCGCTATTCCCAGGCTGCGATACGAATTCTTGTCACAGAGGCGCGCTACAAGCGGGGCAGCGCGGCCGACGCACGCCCGGCGCTCGGTCGCATAGTGGCGGCCTTATGTTATATAAAACCTAGATAGACTCTTTTAGCCGAAAAGCGTAGAAAAAACATAGTTACCAATTTGACAGATTTTGAGGGCATAAATTTACAGGACGCGTGTGATAACACAAAGCTGTCACGCACACAAGCATTGAAAAATTGGCCTATTTTTTATCATTGAATTAAAGGCATGACGGTGTCTAGAGAGTATATTGTCAAAGGCAGCGGCAATGTCCAGTAAAGGTAGACTTTGGAAGCGAGCGTCTATAGCGTCAGTGGCACCGCGTCTGTGACGCCGCGACAGAGCAACAGATCGTTGTTAAATACAAATGTATGAAATTTTAGTGAACATCATTTGAGCCTAGCGACACTGACGCGCTGCCACTGTACCTGTGACGCCGCGTCAGTGTCGGTATGCTCGCTCTGTCGCGGCGTCACAGACGCGGCGCCACAGACGCTATAGACGCTCGCTTCCAAAGTCTACCTTAAGACGGAATTAAAAGAGCACATTCTGTACTTTCTTGCATTTCGTGGTATGTGTCACTCACCCCAGCTAGCAATTATGTAAATCTTTTAATCCTAAATCTCGGTCAATAGTCAATTATGGCTCCGGGTTCGATCCCCGGTCAGGTCAACGTGGAAAATGATCTTTTTTTAGATTGACCTGGTTCTTGGATGTTTATCTATATAAGTATTTATTATTATAAAATATAGTATAGTAAATATGTCCGTATATATGATATGATATATGAGTATCGTTGAGTCTCGAACTTACTTTGGGGCTAGCTCAATCTGTGTGATTTGTCCGAATATATTTATTTAAATCATATCAAATTTAAAAAAATATATAATGTACATCACTAGTGAATATTTGTAGAATTTTATTTTATTTACAAGTAATTTAATTGCATTATTTAAAGAGAAACACCGGCTAAGATAACCGGATTGATGGTGTTTCTCTTAATTTACTAAACGAATATTAATGAAAATTAATACCAATATATACTACAACTAATTTACTAGTGAGGTATATAATAGATTTTAAAATTTGGTATTACCTAGGATTAAAAGAATTAATTGCTAGGACACTAGCGCTTGTCGCATACCACAGCGTCGTATGAGCAAGTACATTTTTCGAGGCTCATTAGAAAAAAAAGGGAGATATCATTAAAAATGTTGTTCTATGAAACCAACGAGGAGGCTAAGCTTCAAACTATTTTATGAATCACAATTTAAAGTGAGAATTTTTAAATGTAAGCAGTAGTTCATAAGATAATTTGGAGGGTTATCTAAGATCCCGCAAAACTTTCTTAATGATAAGTATCCGTTTTCTTTCAAATGATTTATTTCAATTGGGGGCAGCACTGGACCCCTAAAATTCATGTTATCCCCTTAATAGAAAACCTGTTATTAATACCTACTCATAAAGTCAATTTCGTTTTATATTCATTGCCTGGTCCGTCTAAATCGACCAACAACTACGAGTAAGTATAAATGTACGAAATATGCAGACACTCAGTACATACTATCGCGTGTGAAAATCAAACAATGCTTCGTGATTTTTAAAATCAATCACTATTTGTATTCGCATCCGCAAACAGTGCGATACATGCCGTCATGGTATAAAAAATCTATTATCTCAAGAAGAGCTGGCAAACACGATGACTGCAGGGCCTCGCGCCGCGCCTCGCTGCCAATCCAAGATAACATAGCGTCGATTATGTCGAGATGATCTGCGTGCGAATGTGCTAAGCCCGATGCATTGTAACGACTTTAATCTTTTAAATTACTGAAGCTTTTATAAAGCCCTCGCCTCGTTCTCATGAGCATTTCAATTACAAAGTACCATCAAGTGCAGTTTATGTTTCTTAAATAAAATATCAATGTTGTCTGATGTCTATGATGTCGGACGTGGTCAAGTTGTCTATCTTTCGATATCGCCGAGTGGCCCGAGATTCAGGCGCTCGCCGTAACGGGACCTCGATGTCGGCTCTGCACACAAATTAATAGTTGGCGCTCAAGGCCGCCTACAAGCAATCGACATAGATACATCAGTTTGTCGACTATGAGAACACGGTGCCTTCCGTCCGACTCGCGGCCAAGAATGAGGCCGAGAAAGCGGACGCAGCACAAGCACTCGCGACGGCGCCCGCTACGGCCATCGCCGCCGCTCAACATCAAACTGGCAATTATTGTTTCACCAGCAAAATATACAACAAATGCTAATTGTAGGTACTACTGTAAAACATACGGCTAAATTGAAATGCGTATTAAGAATTGCTTAGTCATTCATACAAAATAATGTTACTTTCTCCGCTATTATTCAATAAATATCAATCAAGTTTGTGTGCAGTCATGATTCAGTGAAAGGTCTGCTCCAAAATCTCTAGGTAATTAAATCCTTATCACTGAATGAATATATTAAATGGAACGTATCGACGACTGTTCCCTCCATTCACAAGTTGATGTAATTAATTTGAATGAGAGGAGTACAAAGGTGGTGTTGGTGGTGGCAGTCGGTCTGGGTGCCGAGTTTTTGCCTCCATCGTGGGTGTACTGTTACTGTTAGCCGAGTTTCGCCGCCCCGCCATCGGCTAACCTTGATACTTTCAGTTACGACGGAGTTTATTTCGCACTCCTCTTGTTGGCGCTGTCATCTTATTGTGGCCGAGTTAACTTACAAAAAATATCAATCAAAATTCTAGCACAAGAGCCCACGGCTCTCGCGCTGTGTCTTGCCCAATCGATAACAAAAATAACATATACCTTCTTCACTTTTACTCGTACGTCGAAAGTTGACGCGTGCCCGGTATTAACTCCTAGTTAGGACGCTTTGTTTGGATGAATGGTATTGTGAATAAGTGAATCGCACTATGGATTTTATTTATTTTTTATATTTACTCAGCTTTTTTATAGCGATACGCTTAGGTACCAGCAAAAAAAAATAGTAAAGATCGCTAAAAACAAGTTTAGTTTTGTCCGATTTACACTTTTCATACCCGGTTCTGGACCGTCCAGAATTTACAATTGATCTACAAGATTTGTTCCTGTTACAGGAAAGTAAACGAATTTAGATTCTATTCATTATGTTTTTGTGGGTCCAAAATAGAAGGTCATTTCTTTTCACGCTACAAGCTCTACATCTGATTGAAATCAACAGGCTATGCATTTTTAGACAAAAGCTCTATCCCTAGAATAAGGATAATTTGGAAAAATAGTTACGTCATACTTTGTAATAACTGCATCTCACGAAGGTAATTTTACAATCACAAGAACTATGAAGTAAGGAACGAGATACAGCATGCGAAGTTCAGTGACTTCACCCTCCCTTCGGAGTTCGCAAGAAAGCTGCATTCGCGTTCCAGGAACCTGTTTACGCATCCCAATATTGTGAGAGTGGGGATTTTGCAGGCCAATTAAGCGTGTATATGTTGTTGAGAAGATGTGAAATTGGCATGTATGGAATATTTTGGCGGTTGTAGCGCGTAAGTCGGCTGTTACATAACAATTAGCGCGGTGCGGCGCTGCGGTCGCGGCGTCGGCGCGCGGACGCCTGCGCGCGGGGTCATTCAACGCGGCCGCGAGTTGCCACTTAGGTTCAAGGGTATCATGGCTGGGCTCACATGCACTCAGTGGGCGAAAAAGTATTTACGATTGCAATTGATTATTCGAGCATCTTGATAATAAAACCGACTTGTGTTCCGTTATGATAACCGGTATGTGACTCTTGCTTACGCCGGCGCCGTTATACCTCCCCAATAGACAAATTTTATTAATAAGTAAGTACACTTTTAATTTATCGAGATTCATAGCAAAATCAATTACAGAATATTATAAGAACTTTTATATTCCATAAATTTTTAATACGCAAGAATATTATTTAAAGAAGACGTCTAACCTTTGCAGACAATAAAGGAACTAATCTAGTGAACTTAAGACTTTCTCACTAACTGAAATTTTCCTAAACTTAGATACTCGATTTCAATTTACATATTCTACTTATACTACAATACTAACTTAACTTTTTTTATTATGAGTAGGTATAAATAGTAAGTATTTATGTAACTATTAAATAATAATAATGATGATCCTTTAAATATGAGTTTTTTTTTTGGTTGCGATATCCAACCTCCTGGTTTTATTTATATTTAAGTCTTCCCCACTAACGGTGGAGAGGGTTAGTTAGGTTTCCTTGTGACAAAAACAGTAGTTTTGGGCGCGCATTGAGTAATTCCGAGGACGTTGTAGATGTATAGAGGAAATGTTGCTTTTATTTAAAGAATTATTAATCTTAAAAGCGGTTGTTTTTGTAGAATTTGTAAAAGCTTGTTTATTACTTTAAGTATTGAAATAAAAAAAGCTTTTTCAATCAATACTTGTAAAAATTATAGCTAAGCCACACGAAAGGAATAATTTCCTTTCGTGTGGCTTAGCTATAATTTTTAAGTTAAAATCCTTACGGATTTTAACGACACCCCCTAAGAGGCAAACCTGTTTAGGCATGTAACAGGGTCGTAATGGTGGTATAAATATAAACAAAAATACTCTGTTCGTGTAAAATTTAAGTCGAGTATTGTAAAAAGCTCAGATGGCATGTGAGCCTGCGCTGCGCTCGGTGTTCTTTGTCATTAGCGTGTTCTCACGTCTAGTGCATTAGTTAATTTGTCATCGCTGGGTGCGCTCGCCAACGTTGCTAAACGGTTTCACATCATAATATAAGTTCCTTCGAGCATTTCTAACGACGTCATTCTCAGCTCAAAGCGAACTTCATGTCTTTCAGGAATTTCGTAATATAAAGTATACTATTACTTATAAAAGACAGTATTTCTAATATTGTGTGATGTTGTCTAATATTAGACATTCCTTGTCTTTTTGATACTTGATACTTTTGATGCTGAGCATATTTCCTGCAGTTAAAGTTAACATCGATATAACTCTATTATACCAATAACGTTATTATTTCTTTGCATATATCCCCACAAAAGTAAGTATAAAAAAATTGGGGTATTCCGAAAAACAAATTATGAAGGTATTAACACAATTAAATAACAATGTTTTCGTCAATTTATACATTGCAAATAGCGGCCGCCCGGTCTGCCTTGATTGTCCATAAAATTCGAAATTACATAAACGGTAACATTATGCAAATTGCGGCGCTATTCATACATCCAGCTCTGGCGGCTAATAATACAGTCTCTCTTAATTAACAGTCGTAAAAATTAAAAATTTCAATGTACGCTGAGCCCGTTAACTTTTATTGATAGTATCGACCCGTCCTATAAACAGATGATATAAAATTGCATATTTTACTACATTTATGCACATAATTTACAGTGCCACAAACATATTATTTTATTGGACGTAACACTATTATAACATATATAGTCTGCTTTGAATATTATTGATTATAGGAATTTCTTGCGATAAATCATATTTAGCATATTTTGATAAGATATGTAAATAAGTTTGTTATGTTAACCGTTAGGCGTTGGTTTTCCAGACCGCGGACGCTATGTTGTGTGTAAGCGTTGTGGTCCGATGTCGTGTTAGTTGTACAATTCACGTCAACTAGATATTGATTTCTCTCGTAAATCAGTATTCAATTTATTTTGATGGTGACTTCATTTTCATTATAAAGCTAAATAGAGCTTTATAATGAAACTGACGTCACCATTCCTTTTAGGCGTGAACACAACATATTAAATAGGTATAACATTAATCAAGTATTTTTCCCAGTGTGATATGCGGTGTGATGAAACATTATGGCATGACGCATTGCGATGACTGCCGCACTGTGCTTTGCTGTGCTTTGAGCTTTGCCCATAAATTACGATTAATAGATGCCGACCGCGAAAACCAATCTCGCTGCGTTTCAGCTAAAGTTGTTTTATAACGAAGCTCATTAATGGACAGCTTGTTTTCATAGTGAAAAACATATCCAAGTGCCCGCAAAGTAAAGTCGCTTCTCTGTTAGTCAACGGTGAGGCGCGGCGGCGGCGGCGGCCGGCGTCTTGTCTTGGCAACTTTGTATAATTATTACTTAATTACATAATCGATTTTAATAGCGAAGTATACCTTTCATTGATCGTAGTCTCACAGTCTATAATGCCGATGAAGATTAGTTATTATGTACAATAAATCCATAGATAGAGCCCATAGGCTTGAAGCAAAAGACAAACCAGCTAAATAAATTGCAATTTCAAAATAATATTTTTATTTTCAAGCATATACTGTACATGTTAATTTATTACACAGTAGTTCACAGAATTCAAACAAGTTATTTAAAATTAATGAGCATCTGGTGTCAAAGTTGTCGGTTCAAAGAAAAGTGCATCATTGACATTGGCGTGTCACGCGCCACTCGCGTAATGAGCGGCGCGGCGCGGCGCTGGCGTTGATGTCTAATACAAAGCGCGGATTGCGCGCGCATCGCACACACCTAACCTTCCATCAATGAATGAGCACTGTCACAAAAACTATGTTGCTTTGTTTTAGTCCTTCACTGTATGTGGGAATTCTGGCCGGGTATTTGTATGTATATCGAATTCGCATAAAAAAAAGACCTAAAAATATTTTACAGCCTTAATAAAACTAAGTTTCTGGAAAATATGCGTGAGAATTATAAAAAAATCTAACAATTCATTGACGTTATCTCTACACAGACATAAATAAAATTCTGCAGCCGAAATGTTATAAGTTGTTATTTTTTGAATAAAATTATCATTTACAACCGATTTTAGAACACGAATTTTAAGGGAAATGCGAATCTTCTTACTATATCTAAGTGTGCGCATGCCGTCATTTGTTTAAAGTCGTGTTCGGCGAGGCCTTCCTCACGCGGCTGTGATCACAAAAACCACCAAAATGCTTGCCGGATGAGCTAACCCGCCCCATCCTACGGCACGATTATTGATCACGGCATACAAATTCAATCATCGGCTAAAATTAATGTTTTCAAGGAAATTATCAAATTTACAAATTCCAATTCCACTTCTCTGCATACAAAAGCTAATTATGAGGAAGCAAGCTTACAAGATTCATTACGCAGTTAACTCATTTAGAAATATGAGATGTAGGTATGGCAAAAGCACAAATTTAGTGATAATATTAAAGTTAAAACAATTTTATAGCTTTTTTTATTATCTTACTTAATTTTTTATTCGACTTATAATTAAAAACCATAATTTTCATAAAAATAAGTGTTTTTTTTTTCAAATTCATTTTTAATTATTGTAGAAAGAAAAATGTGGCCAAGAAATCTCTTTATATAGTCGAAATCTTAATTGTGAAAAAATATGCATTCTTTTTAATGAAGGTAAAAAAACAGATTTGAAACTTAAATACCTAAGCAATACTTGTACAAAACTTTAAGTGCACAAAAAGTTGCACTTATTTTGGTGCAAAAATAAAGAGTTGGTATATAAGAAGCTATGATTTTGTAAATTTTATTGGTGAAAGCTCTCGAGAAACATACATATTTACCAATACTTAGCAGTTTTTATTAATTAAAAAAGTGATCACCAATTAGTTTCATTTGATTTTAACGGGAGTTCTAAAGTTTTCTTCACAAGTAGATCTTTATGATCAAAGTACTTACTAAGTTATTTAGTATTGTGAGAAATGAAATTTTTCGCTTAAATTTTTATCTATTAAAAAGTTTATAATTTAATGAAAAATTCTTCATTTTTAGGTCTTAAGTTAGAAATTGAACATTTTCATCCTCAGCCTTATAACCTTTAAATTATACCTACATACAAATTGAGTAGATAATTGTTGATTATACATAGGTATATAAAATGTATGCTGATGTAAGTATAGGTAGACAAAATTTCCAATTCTGTTTAAATCTACGAATTTTGTTTTAGATTCCGACTTAACATCTATATTAATCTACTCCTTTTCTTATGTTTGTCAACATCTCAATGTTTTAATACTAACGTGTCACTATAGGTCCTTTTAAGGCAGGTATGCCTAAACGCAGTAAGACAAATATTAATTCTAATCCAACTATTTAAAAAGGGACCAAAGGATCTCTAAATTAACTGATGATTCATAAAAGTACTGCGGGAGATTTGTAAGCACAAACCGGATACTATTCACATAATGATTACCGGGCTGATGTCAACGTGATGACGACTAAGATTGGTCTAATCTTTAAAGAAAAAAACAACTAAGTAATCCGTGGACTAAGTTACAAAATTAATATACCTAGTAAAAATATTATATAATAAATATATTTTAAATCTTCTAATTAAGAGTTTTATAAGTTTTATTCGAATGATGATAAATTTACTTTTCAGTGAGTTTCATTAGCTAAGCTTACTTTATCTCCAGTGGGCTGAATTAAAAGAGTTATGCGCTCAGGTAACAATATTTTCACTTATTTTAATAAGGAAGGATTGCGGATATAAAATAATTCGCTTTATAAACTACATCATTTGTGATATTTCATAAATAATAATATTAATTTTCTCCTATCTCTGTCTAATAAATAACAATATCAACAGCCCACTTGAAAGTTAGATCATGTATTGAAATTATAGATGAAAACTTAAAATAAATAAATAAGTGGCATAAATAAATGATCACCTATTTTTCTAAAATAGTGGCTTTTCTATGAAAAATATAAAATTATGACCCTATAAAAAGTACCAACATAGGTACGCTAAGCAAATTGGTGGCGATCATTTTATTACGACGAAATAGTGTTTTTATATGAAACTTCCATGGCCAGGGGCAGCATCCTTAACTACAAGGCATCGGTCACGCGCGCCCGGCTTCCCAAGCTGCTAATATTTTCTCATCCCCCAATCCATCCGAGCAAGTAGCATCCCAAATACTTTCACCCAGTCCAACAAACTCCTGCCTTACCCTAGTCTTAGTAATTTAATGAAGTACTGAGTAATTTAGTTATTGAACGTGTTTGAACAACCGACTCATAAGACACCCTTCCCTTCCCTCCCCTTCCCTTGATTAGAAAGCATTATAATACTATCTTTCATAATATATACTTATAAACATCTGGAATCCAGATAAATCTGAAAATGATCGTTTTCTATTATGGCCTATTATACCTGGGATCGAATCCGAGACCACTCGTGTCGCAGGCTGGCGTCTTGCAGTAGAATGTTCATATAAACCCGTCTAATAAAGCACTATCCTATCTAAATAAAGCCGGAGCAATTCACAAATGTCTTTGATAACAGTTAACTGGAAACGTGGGGCAGAATACGAACTCATCTGGGCGAATAATCATCGTTCTAAAGTTCATTCCACACGCACTTCGAATTAAAATAGGGAAATAAGTACCTATAAAATTAATATAAATATCAAAGGCTCGAGAATCGGTAGCAATCGCAGGTTAACCGCGACTAATACTGCGATTAACATCTTTATTAATGATTATTATATCGATAATAATAATCATGTATTAAGAATACCGTTAAGCTGTAAATGTTAATTGACATGATCTGTAAACCGTTTTATCTTTCCAAATTATGGCAGTATACATATTAGCCTAATTTAAACTACGATAACGCTAAATTTATGGCTGAATTAACTCACTGAATATTTATTCGCATTCGACATAAAAAATGACACGCTAAACGGTCGTTAAGAGTATAACAATGAACCTCATTTTTTTCGTCGGAATTCTACAACTGAGAACGTGAGTGGATGAACGTGATATGTAACAAAATTATGATTCCGAGAAAATTCAATTTAAAGTTTCTGAGATATTTTTCGAAACTAAATAAATCTTATAAATACTAAACTGTGTTGAGTGTTCCATATTTTTATAAAACAAGATAAATAAATAAAATATATGTATTTTTAAAATATTAATAATAAAAATACTGAATATGGTCCTTCTTTCACAAAATAATAACTATAAATAATGGTCTGAAAGAAGCAAGTTCCATAACAAATCACATCGGTACCTATATATGTAAAGACATGAAAAATGTATTCTTTTTATAATTTAAAAGTCGCAGTTTAATGTGCATTTTCATTAATTTAACTCATTTTAGAAAAGTTAAAAAACGAGTTGGTCATGTGCTGACACTGAGTTCCATTAATATTTGAGATCCTTTTAATATTGTTTATAAGCAATCAATATAATTGAAATAACACAGCAAATCTTTTTTTATTAAATGCTATTATAAAATGCTGTTTTATTATGGATGTAAGTGCTTGCTTCATCATATGGGTATATGTAGTAAGTATCAAAATAAACGATTGTTTCCTTACATTTGTTGTTAAAACGGTCCTTTTGACATCAAAAAATTGGATCATAATGTTTATTTTACGGATTAGAGAAATTTTTTTTTACAGCAATTATAACTGCTCATTATATTTTATGGTAATCGCAAATGTACTTTTTAACATGTTAATTTAAACGTCGTATGGCGCTGGTACTCAGTTAGCTGGATATAATAGTCATCGGTTTTATATGCACTCGGCTTAGCTTCGTGTCTTTAAACACCTTGACTGTAATATCCAGCTTACCGGACTTGCATCATAATGTACTATTATTTTAAATAATCAAGCGGCAAGTGCGTCTGATTATCAACGATTCAGAAAAAAAAACTAATCAGATTAACACAGTTTTATAAAGAGAGGCGAATTATTCAGTACATATCATATTTATTCGATGAAACTTCTGAAATGCGCTTTAAAACATTGAAAAGTGTGTTGATAAGTACATCATGAACAAAACAGAAAAATTTCAAAAATGCTACTTATCACGTTCATCCACTTACGTCTTCTGCTTTTATTTACTTCACAAGTGTTCAGTAATAATGTCTAATCCTTATTAAATACTCGTAATAGTACATTATGATACAAGTACCGTAAGCTGGATATTATAGTCGAGGTGTTTATAGGCACGAGGCGAAGCCGAGTGCTTATAATAAACCGACGACTATAATAGACAGCTTACCGTACGAGTATCATACGACGTTTTTCAATACATTTGCGATTACCTTAAACTAAAACAAGATGAAGTTCAGCAAATAAGGAATTTATAAAAGTTAGGAACTAAAGCAGTTTGTAAAAATACATTTATAATAATCAGGTACATTTACTCAGGTTTATTTTCTTCAAAAAGTACAT
Organism: Rhodophaea formosa; assembly: GCA_963082605.1. NCBI lineage: Eukaryota > Metazoa > Arthropoda > Insecta > Lepidoptera > Pyralidae > Rhodophaea > Rhodophaea formosa. The sequence continues at coordinate 12,682,186 of OY720209.1, forward strand.
TGATTTTTCCTTTTCGAATTCGGTTAAAAAATCTCATCTAACAAATCAGATAAAAGTTTTCATGCTGAACTTGAAACTCTTTGCTCGGATTCTATAAAAAAGTTTAAATTTTGCATCTGTGGCATTGGGCTATTGAGCGGTTGTGATTGGTGTAAAGTAAAAAGCACTAGTGCTGTAAAATACATCATTACGACACAGATTTCGATGTCATAAGAACCGTATTATTAGCAAATGTATTGAAAAAAATATAAACGTATACCCCATGGCCATGTCCCTGGCGACCCAGCTACTTAAAATGAACATTGATTGCGAACATTGTTTTTAACTCCATTATCTACATATTAACGTAAGTTAACATAATTTCTTATCATTTAATACTAATTAAAAACGCCGAAACGTTATTCACAACACTTAAGCTTTTATGAACTTCTTCCATTTAGTTCGGATCCTTTAAAAGCATAAAATTAACATTTATTTTTAACAGCCGATTAATATAATCATCTTTATTATTTTGACTATAAAATTTGTTTTTTTATTTTAGTTTAAGTTTAGGTATGCTACAAAAATTGGGGGTGGAGAAAAAACATATTTTTAATATGTTTTTCTAATGTTTTCGCGATTGTTACACATTAAAATATAAAAATATAAAACATTAAATGTGTAAAGAATGTTATAAACGCGATAAAACTGGATTAAAAGAAATCTCACTAGTAATTCCTCGTTTTACGCTATCCTGACTAACACAAACCTAGAGCGGAGTTACGCAAATCGTTTTTTTTCGAATATTTCGATGAAGTTCAGGAACTGTAAATTCATGTAATCGAGAGCTGACAAACGCGAGGGAAACGGACTTCGTGCATGATGTAGACGAGCTTTTTTGGAAAACCTAAAAAAAATACGTTTTAAGGCTACAAGGCCTCACGAAACGTGTCTTGGCCACCATCGGCCTTAGGTTAGGTTACGTTGTTTATGTCCAGTCATTCAGAAATTCGAATGATTATTGGAAAATTGCAGCCAGAGTAGATTTTTTTTACAAAATAAGGAATAACAAAATATTCATATGCTAGTAAGATAACTAAATGTTTTGGTCATTAAAGTGCCTTTTTTTAGAGTTCCGTAGGACACGAGGAACCCTTACAGTATCGCCTTAATATCCGTCAGTCGTCCGCGGTTTAGCTCACACTACTAGAAAGCTATAATTTGGCCGAAGTTTGTATATAATGACGCCGACAAAGAGTTAAAACAAAATAATAACAAATATATATTTTTTTGTGTATATTTTTAATCTTCCTTCCATACGCATAGCGGACACCTGCCATAATCATGATGACTAAATAAATTGGCCCCCACTAGATAGGACTCTCAAACTCACCGACGCCTAAAACCTAAGAGCAAAAGCTTTAACGAATCTTCTCTATTATTCCTAGGACCATGTAGACGGCCAACTAAGGTAAACCAGTGCCGTGAGTCCGGGTAGCTCTCTTGGTTTCCACCCCGACCGATAAAGACACGTCGGCGTCGCCGCGTCAGGGGCGAGTAGAATATTCGAGTCCGTGGTGTCGTTACTCATTTCTTTTGTGGGGTCACGGGTGTTACCCTGGCCCTTTGAAAGACTTGCGTGGGGATATAGATCCAACATGTAGAGGCCCTTAGCAAAAGTTGATGCAATAGGTCTTTGGTCTATTTTTCTTATTATTAGGATTTTAGTATATCATGCCCGAAAACTAAAGGGGGCCAGCAAACCAGCTAAATCACTCTAGTTTTTATTTAAAATGTATGTGAGCGGTTAATAAGAGAAAGCAAGATAGGTGCAAAAAATAAAGCTCTAGTTTATAACATTCATAAGTTGTAAGTTTTTTTTATCTCACATCATTTTAACTTACATAATATGATAACATTACTGTCAATCAAGATTAAAAGAGCAGGTTTAATTTATCTAATTATATTTAATCTTTGGGTTAAAGTCATATATGTAGATTGGTACATATAAAAGGAAATAAAGTTGCCACATCCAACGAACGCAAATTTAATTAAGTACTTGACTAATTAATAAATAATTAATTAGATAACTACGACTATTTATTTGTTTGCTTACTTTCGCCCGCGGCTCCACTCGCGTTAGTGTCGATCCCTCGGGAACAGTATTTCTCTTTGGAATAAAAGGTAGCCCATATCCTTCTCCGTACTCTACAAAAACGTGAATGCAAAATTTCGTAATGATCGGTTCAGTAGACAGGACGTAAATGCGTAACAAACAAACACTTTTTCGCATTTATAATATTAGTTGGGACTACTGCCAATGTTCCAAATAATAGGTGTACTAAACTTAACAAACTAAACACCTTTAGGGGCCCGAAACTAAACCATTTCACACGGTTTCTTGAAAGTAGAGCATTAAGTACAGTATAGACATAATTTTGCCCAAGGGGTTGTTCAGAATAAGCTCAATAGTCTATATCTAATGAATTTACAGAACCCACGGAAGCAAAATCATAACTTTTAAGGGCTTATCATAGCAGTATTTTTTCAGTATGTTTTCCATACAAATGTATTCCTCTATTTTCTCGCTGAAAACTGCTTCTAGAGGCACAATTCTTTTTTCATTAAATCAAAATAAACTAAAATAGGTTTGATCTATGTTTTGTTTTTTAAAAAAAGCTTTTAAAGAATTTTTTTTTAGAAAAACTGTTTTTGGAAATAAAGAAAACATGGCCATACCCATTTTAGTACCAGGTAGTATGAAAAAAGAATTGTGCCTCTAGAAGTTGTTTTCATTGAGAAAATAGAGGAATACATTTGTATGGAAAACATACTGCTAGGATACGCTCTTAATATTTTTACAAATAAGTTTTAGAGAGCAAGACCCTTTGTCTACCCCGCAAGGGAAAAGACGTGGCAATATGTATGTACCTAAGTAACTCAGTGTTAATCAATAGTTAGGTACACAAGCAATGCATATATTAATCGAAGTTTCCGATTTGATTGCGTCCTCTAGCCAACAAGATCAAAAAGTTTAAACAACCTGTTAAACTCTCAAGACTGGAAATTGTAATAATAAAAAAGAGCTATAAAAGTAGAGTATTCGTGACAAAGATATGAGATACTACTACAAACACACCGTCCTATTCCGTTATGGGCGATAACTTAGAATATTTATTTTGCTAAAAGCTCAAATAATAAAAATATAATATACACAAATAGGTAGTTAACCTTTGGCCTCCAATGTTTACTGTTTTTCTTGCTATAGGGTAAAAGCGGGTATTCGCGGTCAAGAGACAATACCGGTCAACGCACTATTTAATAAAATACCCAGTTGGGCTACGTGCTTTCACATTTGCATACACGGTGGCATTATTGTCCCCGCTTAGATCATTTAAGATTTAAATGATCTAAGGTCTCCCGCCCACACCAAGTTTCCTTTCTGCCAACAGCGCGATGACTGATTTAGGGGGCCCATCTAGTAAGCGCGAGTCACCACCTGCCGCGGTTAATCCTTTATATTGATAATGAATGGTAGGTGTCCGTCTCCTAGGCAATAGTCCCACCCAAACTTCATCTTTTCCGTATTTGTATCTAGTCCGTATTCTTTTTGCATAAATTACCAATAGGTCCCAATCCTGCCTGGGACTTACTCATGAACATATCCCGGAGCGGTTTCGGCGGGAGAACTACTTTACATCAAATCTCTCCATAGGGCCTCTACTTGTTGGTCCTGTGTCCCCACATTTCAAAGAACCGGGTCACCACGCCCGTGTTATTATAATGAATATAGTAATGATGATGACAAAGTATGAACTCAAAATCTCCAATTAAGAAATGATAACTTGACAGCTCTTTATCAAATCTCCTTTGCAATAAATAACTAAATACACGCTCGCACTTTTGTAATTCTGAATATACATAACAAATATTTATTAGATAAATTAAGAGCCTTCCCCGGCGCGTATATCTGTCTATATAGGTTCATATTGGATAATATTGGACGATTATGATGGGGTTTTCCCTATCATGTAGGACATAATCCTGAAAAGGTTTCAGTATATAAACTTAAATTCAGGTGCAGCCGGGTTGGTTGGACCGCCTATACCTATATCTAATAAAGCAATCATTATTGATTTGATAGTTTGAGATAATTGCGAACATAATATATTTTATCTATATAGGTACTTCAGAAAAGCTTCGTATGTAACAAAGCTTTTCCGCAATCAGTAATAAAGTTTTATTAGTTTCAAATTGCCTTAGCTAGCGTCTGTGGAAATGAACTTGCCTTTAATGGCAATGTTTAATTTGATTCTTAATTACTTGACAACGCAAACTAGTGTTAGACTCGCGTGGTCGCGCCACGTCGCGTCACCATGTCGTATTCGTCAAGTACGTACGTGCGTAGCTTTTATATTTGAATTGCACTCATAAGGCGACGTGAGCCGCAGCATCGAACTGGGGAGTTCGATGCTGCGGCTCACGTCGCCTTATACATGCAGAATGCGCACTACCGTTCGTCGATTGCACTACGCAAATAGTGATTCCGAAATGCCTGATCATAATTCATTAGATCTTCCCACGGGAAGAGAAAGGTTTCATTCACAATATCAATCCATAAGGTATCGTTCGTCACTATCATGGATGTTGTCTACTCAGAAATTACGTGCATCGTTTTTTTAAATACTTAGTCAATCATGCATGCATTATACTAGAATTCGACTTAACGACTGTCATCGTTGATGGCAGTCGTTAAGCTATGTCAGATGCCTTAAGGCAGCTTGAAAAATCTGACACCAGTGTTGGCCACTTACACATACGAAAAACAAAACAAACAAACTAGAATTCAAATTAATCATAATTAAATGTTAATATGATTGACGTTGTGTCGCATAAAACGTTGTGTTTGCACCACTTATCAATTAAGTATTTGAATTTATTTGAGTCTTCCGTGAAGATTATTTCATATTTAGGTTCGATTGAGACAAAAATCCACTACTGTGGTCTAGATACTTGAACTTAGATCCTGGCGTCCGACATTTCCTCTTTGTGATGTTATCTCAGCCACAATAAGTCCAAGCTAGACTTGAGCCTGGGGAGGCTAAAGTCTAGCTTGGACATCCTCTTCAGGGATTTCTATAATAGGGGGTTTTGCTTTACTCACCACGCGGCTGGTGAGCGCAGTGAGTTTGGCTTATGTCGGTTCTGACGCTGCTGTCAATCGAAACCGTTTTTTAACCGATGGGAAAGGTAGGAGTTTGTTGTACTGTAGGAATGGGATAAAGGTATTTCGGATGCTACTTACTCGGATGGATTGGGGATGAGAAAGTAGCGCTCGGGAGGCCGGGCGTACCCGATGCCATACTTGACACCACCAGACAGGCAGTTGAGGCTGACACCTCGCATGTATTTTGCAAAATCATAGTGTTACCTACTAATATTAAATATCTAGTAACTTGTTTTAGTTCTGCTGCGATCCTGTCGGACATATAATATGTAAGTATAGAGAGATACAATAATACATCCTCAATGGTAATTATCTAAAGCCTTCCTTAATTAACGGTACCTCTTTTATTAAAAGGGAAGGTCTTTCAGTAAACGGATAATTTCCTGACCATAAAATGTGTAATATACCTACTTACTTAGTTTGAATTAAACCTTAATTAAACCTCTTATTCGTTTCCTGACTTCAGAATTGTGACTTACGGTATATATTTAATTCTCTTTAACTGGTTTAATGTTTACGAGTATTTCTAATTTCATGCCCATGCCAGCATAATCGGAAAAATTAATCAACGCTATATATTTTCATTGAAGCAGGGGCGTAGACAGTCGGTAATCTATCGAATACAATAGAATAAAAAATCTTTTCCCTCAAATCGTCAAAGCTTGCCAAATTAATGGAAAAATATCACAGGTCAATCCATGTGTGATGTGACAAGTAACCTTCACTAATTTAATTGGTATTTTTAAAACGACCTCAGTGACCTAGCGGTTATAAGGCTGTCACATCCGGGATCCCGGTTATCCCGGGTTCGATCCTCGGTTAAGTCAAGATGGAAAATTATCTTTTCCAGATTGATTGGTTCTTGGATGTTTATCATTTTATTAGCGAACAGGGCGATATCAGAATCCCTAAGTATAAATCAGCAAAAGGTCTAAAATTTAAAAATAATGGGTGTCCCATACAAATTCACCAATCAGTGGTTAAATGTCCATATGAACGCCAATTTTTGCCTTCTTTTGTTGCGTATATTATATTCTATTCAGGATTCACCCTGTATGTATTTGTTTTAACATAAAGAATCCCATATAACACAAGTCTCGAATTTACTTTGGGGGTAGTTTAAGTGAGGTATGTCAACGACACCCCACAGCAAGGGATTAAGGACAAAAAATCCCATCCCAAACAGAGGGACAAACAGACTGACAGACAGTACAGGCGACACGATATTTACGAAACCCAATAAAGGCAAGTATATTATTAATTTGCTTCTTTGACTTTGTTATGATATAAAATAGTGAGGTGCTGGATGCTGCTATTATAAAGTACGAGTAGGTAGTTAATCTTCTAAAATGTATAATCATAAGGAACACTAATAGTAAGGTAAGGATATAGATTCACGCTAAACAAATTTAGTATATAGCAAGTCTGAAGTTTATGTTATGTTAAGCGCTTAGAGCATTGAATTTACAACGTTACGCTATCGCTACCCATCCATAACCGGCAGTGTACCATACATAACAATCACAAGTTCGCTTTCCGTACCTACACCATGCAATTAGGTACTGAATATCTTATGACACAAATCATACACGATTTGTACTACGTCTTAATGCGATTTGTAAATCACTGAATAAAGATTTTTCTATTCTATTCTATTCCTATATGTAGAGAGGCCCAATGCTTTGCAGTGTGGTGATGTTGCGGTATTGTTCCTTATTTTAAAGTAAATACTGCTTTATAATTTAAATTTTATATCAAAGAGCAACATCACCGTTTATGAAAATGATTACGGCGATTGAAAGATACTATAAAATATGCGAAGACTCGTAATTATATAATTCTTGAACCGAGATAGCACCTACCCTTGCGGTGTTTAGCAATAAACTTAGGTGTATACCGCAATATGCACATTATACAGCGGGCACACCGAACGTGCATCCATCTCGTATATATTAGTAAATAAGCTAACACAGCGCCTAAAGCAAGATGCGCACGGTAAATAAGTATAACGGGACTTTTACAACCTCGGCACCGGTGCGCCTAGCCTCGCTCGGAACATTGCCAATTCCCATTGCTCATGTCTCACGTCGGAATTTCTCACTTCTATGATCGTAAATAGATTTAATCATTACATTATAAAGAAGCCTATTTAACTTTAGGATTTCAAAGTCCTTTGAAATGCATGTTATTATACAATTTAATAGACAACCTTTGCTCCATTGCCAAGCTAGGCTTATCCCCTCGGAGAACATCCGCTTCTAACGATAATTCAATATACCGTTTTCAATTATGCGAACAGTTTTTGTAAAGCTACGTTAGCTTAACCTTCGATGCAGTAAGCAGCATTTGATTAACGTAATTCAAATATTATTGGCCAACTTACATCACAGACGACAATTCACACAAGAGAGTTCAAGAACACGTCAATGCAGTTCAAGTCACACAACGAATTCAAAAACCTTAATGAGTGTCACAACCTCCCGACAACTCACGGAAAAATGCAAATACACTATCTCGTTTCTGTCACTTACTAGGTAGAAGAACTAAAGGTACGCAGAGCTGGCTGAAAGATAGAATCCTTGGAAGACTTTTAAAGTATCTTCATTATCATCATCAGGCCTTTTAAGTCTTACTGCAGGAGCACGACGCTTTTAAGGTATCACTATACGCTTCATCGTAGACTTATCATGGTTTATACCCAAAGGGAGCAAATAGTACCCTATTACCAAAGACGATAAAAGCCAAGGCCAAGTGGGAGTCGGGCTTGCCCATGAAGGCTTGCGTAGTAGCAAACATAGATTGGCAAAATAATACTTCGTTTTTCATGAATATGATTGACAAATTTATATTTACTACTATATTAATGAAAATGTGCTGAATCTCAAAAACTGCTGGCTATATATATATCTCGTTACAACTAATTTCCCATGAAAATGGTCATTGAGAGCTTATATAAAAAACAGACTGATTAAATAAAATACTGTTCTCTTCAAGTAATTCAATGTTTATTAAAACTTCATGATTAAGACAAAAGTAACAGCATCAAATTTGTTTCAAAAATGAAAAAGAACTAGTTACAATATTTGTCAACTATAATAGTTCTCAATATTTCATATAATTATGTATTCTGTTTTATACATTTTTTTTCATATCTAAAAAGTAAAATATACGCATTGTACGAGAAAGAGCACAGTCACCGCATTAAGTGTGTACCGAAACCCCACTAGCTTTGTTGATGGCCACTGCACCTTGAAGCTTTTCAATATAATGATATTGTAGGTAAGTCGACTAAACTTGCATTTATATGAGATAACTATAAACAATTAGTTATATAAAACCTTATATGTTTGCAAAATGTAAAAGCATTAAGTCATAATAAGACTCCGTGTCAAAGCGTTTGTATATATATAATATACGCAACTCATGTCAGTGTTAGATTCAATTCTATATAAACTCGTATCAAAACACGATTTATCCTTGTAACGTCAAACAATTTCGAAACATCATTATCAAAGTGTGATTTCCCAATACATATATGAAAGTGACTCATGAATGCAACAATCAGAGACTCATTAGACAGTCCTGGGATACTAAAATTCTTCTATACCTAAATTTACCCTTTAATTCACGCCGAAATTTAACATAAAGCGAATGGCACAAGACACTTCGCTGCGTTCATGCAAATTCTCCAAGTAAAATTATATTTAAGATCAAAACTACGATTCTAAAATTTCATTAAAAATAACTATTACTGATTTCAATAACGTTTATAACAGTGCATTTATTTCATTCAATACGATTAATTCGTTATTAATTCATTTTATAACACATAAATGAAAACTATGCCATCTGTACTTGATATTATAGATAGGTATATTTTGTTACTATGACCTAACTACAAAATAATAAAAAAATATACTTAATATATTACAAAAAGTAAATAAAAATAAAGATCAGCAACATTAAATTTACGATTTATCTAGTATCTTAAAAATAGAACTGAAAAGACATAAAATAACAATTAAAATGTAGCCCAGGAACACAAGGGTAGAACGTGGAGTACTTTAAAAAATTAATTAAGTGTCTATTGGTGTATTTATCTTTACTTAATCTATTCAATTCCTACACTAGTGTGACGCGCGTCCGAGTCACCCGATGAGATCGGCGTCGCATGCCTTTCGCTTCGGTACGCAGCACTACCGTCCCCCACAAAAAATTAAGTCGCCTCGCTATCTCCAGTCTTGAAGGCTTGGGCCGGTCCTCTTCCTTACACCTAGTCATCCGCCCGCGCATCACTTGTTCGCGGAAGATTTGTCGTCTGCTTTCGTCGTCGAATTCTGTGACGCAATATCATACACTAGGATTATTTAAGAAAGATATAGATTACACAAAAGATAGCTTAATTAAAAGGACTGGTCTATGTGTCAACTCTACGTCTGTGGGATAAGCATAAGAAGAAGACATGACAGTTAAATCTTGTTCCTTTTTTAGGATTTTGTGCCGGGGGTAGATAAAATCTTAAATCACTTTGTAGGGGAGGGTTTATCTACCTCTGACTGTAGTTGTGTTCTTTGTTATTTTTTTAAATTAATGTTATTAAGTAGTGTTATATTACCAATGCTTAAAGACAATAGTTCAAACAAAATACATTAACTGTATTGTGATTTGTGAAACATGACTATTGTCAAGCGAGTGGTGATAGCTGCAGGCAGCGCGAGCGTTACGCAGGCGGCGCACGCGCGCCTAACATAATTCAATGAAGGGTAGCGCGTGCGTCCACGTATCGGGTAGTAATCACATGTCGCATGACAAACGTGCGACGATTAATGCTTATTTCTTTTGAATAACACACGATTATCATATCTTTTCTTTTTCTTACGAAGGCTTTATTTAGCGCGGTTCATGTCTCGACTATTTAAATATTTCACACATGCGTGTTATTCATAAATGTTGAAACGATATGTTACATAACTAATTATAGTCCCGTCAAAATAGACATTTCAAATAACAAAAACTCCGATAGAGCTGAATTTTGGTAGAGACCTTGAATACACCAGTAGAAGTTAAAGAGTAATTGTGTAATCCCAGGTGTGCTACAATTGTTATTCGAGATCAAAATTTCGGTTTTTAGGATTTTTCTCGAAACGGTAACTATAATTTCAATTTCAAACGTTTATTTAAGAAAGGTTTCTATAAACACTTATTGATTGTCATATTTCAGTTTTCAAATTTTTCATCAATTTTTTTTATTGACGTCAGTAATTTACTAATGCCTAAGTTAAGGTTGTAAATAATAATAAAAAATAAATTGAGACAAAAATTGTAGATCATAAAATTATCGACTTAAATAGTTCTTGTACTTTATTTTTCCTCTAGTCGATAGACAAATCAGTGATGGACTGAAACAGTGTACGAACCGAGTCGTGTGTCAAGCCGGCCCAGCGCATGAAGGAGGGCAGGTCGCGCGCCGGCAGCTCGGCGGCCAACGCCTTCACGCGCAGGTTGCGGTCGTCCGTCAGCAGCACCACCTCGCGCACGCGCTTCGGCGCCTCGCTCGCTTCCTCTCGACCCTCTGTTAAAGATTCTGAGTTACATGTCTAGATCTAGACTTATACAACGTGGAAGGGACATATCCGTAATAAATCGAACCACGATCTATATTAGATCATTATAGTATGACGAAATTAAAATAACAGTAAAAAAAATTCGACGTTCCCATACAAATCGCCCGGGCGGCTGCACACTTTTGTATGGAAATGTCGAAATTTATTTTTTGACCCATCCTATCACTATCACTATCACTACATATTATAAAACAAAGTCCTCCGCCGCGTCTGTCTGTCTGTCTGTTCGCGATAAACTCAAAAACTACTCCACGGATTTTCATACGGTTTTCACCAATAGATAAAGTGATTCACGAGGAAGGTTTTAAGGTATAATACATGCCCGGGCGCAGCCGGGTAGGGCTGCTAGTCTCGAAATAAAATAGCCATTTTCATACAAAAGTATTCGGCCGGCCCGGCATTTGTATGAACGTGGCATTTTTTATTTGGTTTTCCCTGGTTTGAATATTTGAAGGTCAAGAGTGTTCATACTAACACCCAGTTTACACATATCATAAAGCGTCTATATTGCTTTCAGAAACTGGCCTATAATGACCAACATTACATTTATCAAAATTATAGATACCTATTACGAATTAAATTCTTCCACGCTGGTCTGGGAGAAACCTGCTTCTATTCCCGTACAAATCATAAAAGCCAGTCAGGGGAATGGGCGCGAGGAATCATATCAACAGGCGAAGCGGCTAGTAACCCTACCAACATGCTAAACGTTGCCTTTATTTTTTAAAGACCTGGGCTCTGTCTACCCGCACGGGAAAAAGACGTGATCGTATGTAAGTATCGTGTGTATGTACTCATTATATTATAGTCTCTGGCCGTAATTGGCTACTTGACTAAAAAAATTTTCGTGCCGCTATGTAAAGACCTGCCAAAAATAAACACAATAGTGACAGAAATTCATTTCTAAACAAAAAACTTTTTCAGATGTAGAAGTTTAAAGACACATATTTTTAGACGTTAGTTTTTAGACGTGAAAACGCTCTGCTGAAATGCCTACATATTTGTGACGTCACTTTGTATTTTGTATGGGCGGCGTGAGAACTTTGTTTGGTAGCTATACGAAATATTACGTTTGTGGTAATGGTTTCATAATAAAAGTTGCTTTAAATTTAGCGGACTACAATACAGTATAATTGTAATTTAAGATTTTCACTTTAAAAAATGGTCCTATTCACCAAACTTTAAAGAAGCTTTAAGAACACTTAACGAATCGATATCAAATTAAAAGTCATCTTTATAGTGTTTTTAGATAGAAATTAGTATCATTAGAAACAAATTTTAAATAATCTTAACATTAGGCAAATACCGAATTATCTGATCTGACTGTGCCGCGAGGTTGTGTGCAAGTTGACAGCCGTAGCCAGCACGCGGTCGTTGTTGGTGGCGCGCTGGTGCTCGCGCTCGGTCGTGAACGCGCACGACACGAGCAGCGACCCGCGCGACATGGCCAGCTGCACGCGCACCGTGCCCGCCGCGCCCGCTACCCACGAGCACGCCGCTTGTGCGCTCTCGCCGACGCGCGAACATCTTTTATTTTATCTCACCTGTCTGTGCCGCAAGGTTGGCGTGCAAGTTGACAGCTGTAGCCAGCACGCGGTCGTTGTTGGTGGCGCGCTGGTGCTCGCGCTCGATCGTGAACGCGCACGACACGAGCAGCGACCCGCGCGACATGGCCAGCTGCACGCGCACCGTGCCCGCCGCGCCCGCTACCCACGAGCACGCCGCTTGTGCGCTCTCGCCGACGCGCGAACATCTTTTATTTTATCTCACCTGTCTGTGCCGCAAGGTTGGCGTGCAAGTTGACAGCTGTAGCCAGCACGCGGTCGTTGTTGGTGGCGCGCTGGTGCTCGCGCTCGATCGTGAACGCGCACGACACGAGCAGCGACCCGCGCGACATGGCCAGCTGCACGCGCACCGTGCCCGCCGCGCCCGCTACCCACGAGCACGCCGCTTGTGCGCTCTCGCCGACGCGCGAACATCTTTTATTTTATCTCACCTGTCTGTGCCGCAAGGTTGGCGTGCAAGTTGACAGCTGTAGCCAGCACGCGGTCGTTGTTGGTGGCGCGCTGGTGCTCGCGCTCGGCCGTGAACGCGCACGACACGAGCAGCGACCAGCGCGACATGGTCAGCTGCACGCGCACCGTGCTCGCCGCGCCCGCTACCCACGAGTACGCCGCTTGTGCGCTCTCGCCGACGCGCGAACATTTTTTATTTTATCTCACCTGTCTGTGCCGCGAGGTTGGCGTGCAAGTTGACAGCTGTAGCCAGCACGCGGTCGTCGTTGGTGGCGCGCTGGTGCTCGCGCTCGGCCGTGAACGCGCTCGACACGAGCAGCGACCCGCGCGACGTGGCCAGCCGCACGCGCGCCGTGTTCGCCGCGCCCGCTACCCACGAGCACGCCGCTCGTGCGCTCTCGCCGACCCGCGAACATTTTTTTAGGCCCTCGAGTTCGGTCATCACTAGGGAAAACCAATAATAACGAATAAGGGTTTCGTGTCATGTCGTATCAAGAACTAAAGTCTAAAGCAGAGTATAGAGAAGTTTGGCGCATACTCCGTCGTCAAGAGCTATAAAGCTCTTAAATAAGAAGAAGAAGGGTTTCGTACTACCATACTGAACTACAAAAACGCCACAAAAACATGTTTCTTGCTTGCCCTTATATTTTGTTTTAATATTTTTTTCGTTATAGTTGTAGACTGCAATTCTGTAAATGTAAGTATCTACCTAGTACATCTGAATAGATACAGCCAAATTACTAGGATTGCCAGATTGTTGGGAGCCGTCGGGATTGTCCAAACATTTCATATGATTGGACTCTGGATGCCATGCTGCTTTGGTAGAAAAGGAAAAACATAGAATATAACAGCTGCTTTTCATTCCGCTTTCCACCTTAACGCCTACTAACACGCTAAACGGGGCTTTTGAGTTTTATGACCTTGGGCTCTATCTACACCGCAAGGGATAAAGACGTGATAATATATATCTATGTGTACTGCTCGAGTGGAGACCACGTGCCCATAAGAGACCGCGAGGGAAACCACCTATGAGATGGAAGGACTACATTATTCGACACGCTGGACGGGCTGGATGTCGATTGCCTAAAACCGTCTGAAGTGGAGAAGATTGTAAGAGGCCTTCGTCCAAAATTTGATATAAAAGCGGCCTGCATCCAGCGCCTTTCTTATAAAGGTCGCAGGAAGGCGCTGGATGCAGGCCGCTTTTATATCAAATTTTGGCCGCTTCCAACCGGTCGTATTGGAAATCCTTGGGGGAGGCCTATGTCCAGCAGTGGACTTCCTGTGGTTGAGTTGATGATGATAATGGATGATGATGAGGCTACTATAGATAGATAGATGTGTACTGACCGACTAGCGGCACGGCCAGCGTGTAGGGCTGCGCGGTGTCGGCGACGATGGCCTGCAGCAGCGGCAGGTGGTCTATGAAGCAGTTGGTGTCGGGCACCAGCCAGCGCGGACGCACCTCCACCTCCACGCTCACCCAACCCCCGCGTAGCATCTCCTAAAAACACAGTCAATGCGTGAGTCGTCTTATTGCATTATTCATAGCTTTTCAGTATTTTAAAGAAGCCGTGTGGTACCCTGCAGAGTAGAATAGGACCACTCCAAGCCTGTGGATGTAGTAGAAAGCAACTTAGGAAACACAAGCTGAACAAAGCTTGCAAACATGAAAGAGACCTCTCTAACCCGTCTAGCGAGCGTGGAGAGAGGCCAAATCCTCTGACTGCTTTGGTTTATGGCTCTAGCAGTACAGAGAGGGTCACGCTCCTGCGGTGGAGATTAAAAAGACCTGATGTAATTAAAGAATAATAATATTTCCTATATTATATTATTTATATAACATTACTTAAGTCTCTCCCGGCTGTCATCATTGATGGCATTCTTTAAGCTGTCAGTCTGCCTTTGGGTAAGTTGAAAAAGCTGATACCAGTGTTGGCAACTTACACGAAAAAACAAACAATGAATAGCTATTAGAGAAGGAGGAAGGAGAAAAGGATATAGCGTCCCCGCACTCGGTTGAGTGCGGGGACGCTATATCCTTTAAGGTGCTGTGAACTTCCGTGTTGTGCAATGGAACTGCATCTTAACTCAAAATACAGTTATTTATTATGACATGGCTTCCTTTTTATTTAAATGGCTTCCTACACTTTAACATCATCAAAACTTGTGTAAGGGCGATAGCTTCTGTTGTAAAGTATTAATCTAACAAAGGTCAGGTTCGGATCATGCTGGTGTGGATTTTTTCACTATATCTTAATTTAATATTAAATAAGAATATTTTTGTAGTTATTGTCTAAAATGCAGTGCTCTTATAAAAAAACTTATATATTACCTTTTGGCACATTAAGAAAAAGTGTTTTTAAAGAATTATAAAACACGACAAATTTATAACCTATGTCACAGTCACAGGCAAGGATTCTAACGGTAACACACAAACCCACATCTGTTGATTTGCGAGAAAACTTACATACATACATGAACTCTAAAACTCCTTTTATGTCGTGTAAAAATAACCCAATAAAGGTCGGATGGGCATTGGACTGTATTGTATGTGTGGATGTAAGGGTCAATTCACACCGAGACGCGACGCGACGCGACGATACTCAAAGAGGCCAATGATTTCGCGCTGCGCCGCGCGTCGTTGCGAGACGCATCGCAACGTCGCGAGGCGCATCTTAAAATCGTAGCAGGACGACGCCTCGCTGCACTGCACCGCGAGACGCAGCACCGCTCTTGCACGCCGCGCGTCCGGCGATGCACCGCTGCGTCACGATACGTCGCGCTACGCCGCGAGGCACCTCGAGGCGCAGTGCTACGTGGTTGCACCACGTAGCACTGCGCCTCGAGGTGGTGTGTAATCTGAATTCTCACAATGTAATGTATACTTTTCGTGTAGTGAATAAAGTATATTCTGAGTCGCTCTATGAAAAATTTGCGCGCAGCGTCGCGCCGCGTCGCGTCTCGGTGTAAACTGACCCTAAAGTAATTGAAAAATAAAATATATCTAAAAACACACATTTATGTAATGTGTAAAATATGTGTGCGCATAAACAGTGCGGAATTTAACCATATAGAGGATACAATTTATCTGAATATGGCTAGCTAAGGTCTTTAAGATCTATAGAAGATAATAATGATGTAATTGAATACGAACAAAAACATGCATGTGGCTAGAATCACGCCAATATTAATGTATATCAATCTGCAACTGCGAACGATGAATTTATGGTATACATGATGTTTTTGGGATCCAGTGATGCCATTTTTGCTTGCCTTTATTTTAAATATAACAATTGACATTGGCAACATCATCGTTTTTGGCTAAACGATGGAGCCATAAACCTAAAGAAAGAAAGAGAGAAACATAACATTTGAAAGAAATTGAAATGGACTTCCAAAATTTTATTCAGGAAGGCCCTAGATAATCCTTCAAATCATTATATTTTGTGAATAGCTGTTAACTGTTAAATGTATGAACGTCAAGCTTTTCTTAACATTATCGTGACCGTTACATTATAAGGCCCTTGGCCTTAGGAATGACATTTTAAATGACCCTGCTGTTTTCTTTCAAAGTACATTATGATGCAAGTACGGTAAGTTGGATTTTATAGGCGAGGTGTTTTTAGGCAAGAGGCGAAGCAAAGTGCTTATAATAAGCCGATGACTATAATAGACAGCTTACTGAGTACGAGCACTATACGACGTATTTCAATACATTTGCGATTACCATAAAGTAAAACAAGATTGCAGTTCAGCAGATAAGGAATTTATTGAAGTTAAGAATTAAAGCAGTTTGTAAAAATTTGCTAATGATTTATGAATTAGCTTCTAATAATGCTTTTTATATGTAGGTGAAGAATTTTGAAAAACATACAAACTAATATTATAAATACACAATAAACTTTTGTGTAAAATCTTTTATTATTTATACTATTTAATAAATGTTAATTATATTTTATTATTAATTATATTTAATTAATTATTCATACCAATATTATAAATAATCCTATCCTAACTAATATTATAAATGCGAAAGTGAGTTTGTTTGTTTGTTTGTTTGTTACGCTTTCACGCCGTATCTACTGAACCTATCATCATGAAATTTTGCATACACATAGGTTAGGGTACCGAGAAAGACATAGGCTATATATCACGCGGGCCAAGCCGCGGGTAACAGCTAGTATTAGTATAAATAATATTAGTATAAATAATAAAAGATTTTATAATACATCGGCTCCTCTGATCAAGTCAATCAGCATTGAAATAATATACATACCTGCATTCGCTGTCGCCGCTTTTCAAGGTTTGCTTTTCTCGACTCCAGCTGTTCTTTACGCCGGAGCAACCTCTTGGTGGCCTCGTCCGGACCTTCAGCGCCCTCCAACTCTTCGCTAAGACTGGTAGGCCCACTGGTAGCACCACTCGCACTGTCCTCGTCTTCGGAATCCTCTGACTATAGTAATAAATTTCATAGCGATTTAAAAATGAAGGTTAAGTTTCCAAGTTCTTCATTATCAAGAGACTGAGTGAAAAAAAGTCACGAATGCGAATAATATTTAGTTATAACTAGTGTCAGTGTCACAATTAAGCTGAATTAAAAACACCTTACAACTTAAATCCAACAAGCCCTCGAGCAACAGAGGAGTTGGAAATAATGGCTTAAAAAGACACAATCGTTTCATTTAAACATTTTGTGCAACTGCGAGTATGACATTCTGCATATACCTATTTGTTACTTTGGGTAAGATGTTTTTCATAGTAATGACGGCATCGAAGAGACGTCTCTCCGCGTCATTACCATGAAAAAATGTCATTTAGCGTAGGTTGTGGTGCGCTGAAGACATTTAATTGCACGGCGATTAGAGCAGGATCATAATCGTATCTGTATAATTTTATATCCTTATGAATTGTATGTGTATAATTTTATATTCTTATGATTTTCTTATCGCAAATAAGCTCAGATTACAGTACCGTTTTATCCCCCTAATTGACGTTGTTAAACTTAAGCTGTATTAGCACACTTTCTTAGTGGCACACACATAAAATAAATTAAAGATTCCAACCACCACCTTACCCACCTAACGAGCAATTTTACGGATTAAACTTTATTTTTGTCTCAATATGTTGTTAGCCTACTATTAGGAAGTTTAAATAAACCCATGTTCAGAATTAAAGTGTGGAGTGATCTGAGGCCAATGTCCGCTATTACCTACTGGGCAAATAGTATTGGCATCAAAATTCCATTATCTAATAGAAGCTCGATGGTCCAGCGAGAATACGCTTTATAAGGGGTATAGGGTAGACAAACCTGACCCCTTACAATTTCAAATCGGTTTGTGGAGGATTTACCTACCCCCGACTATAAATACATATACTATATAGTTTTAAGCAACAACCATGCATGTATTTGGTTAAGCTATCCCGAACTCCCCTTAGTCGTCGACCGTCAATATGATAAGAAGTAGTGGCTTTACTTACCAGGTGATGCAGTGGGGGCAGGTTGGGCTGCAGACGTTGCACGGCGCTGACGTACCGCGGCGGCGCGTCGCCCGGGTACTCCAGCCGGAGCACCGGCGGTTCTACCCCCACCAGGTATCTGCCAACACAAATCTCTCAACAACTGACGGACAGTAAGGCTTTTTCTGACGAGCTCCGTGGCGCAGCGGTCAACACGCCTACCTGCGACACGGTTGTTCCCGGGTTCGATCCCCGGTCAGGTCAAGATGGCAAATGATCTTTTTCAGATTGACCTGGGTCTTGTGTATAAGTATATATTATAAAATATAGTTTCGTTGAGTTAGTATCCATAACACAATTCTTGAACTTACTTTGGGGCTAGCTTAATCTGTGTGATTTGTCCGTATATGTTTATTTATTTTGGCTGCGTGTCCTGCCAAGTTAGTCGGTCTACAGTCTTTGTTGGACTTTCTGAATTTAAGAAAACTTTATGACACCCAAATGACAAATGCCTTGTTTTATTAATCAAACAACTTCCGTGTTATATTATGATATTAATTTTAATTTAGTGTTCGTCCTCTTTACCCAAATGTCCGGCTTAGCTGGCTCGACTTTCTGGTTTTTCGGTTTTAAAATCTGGAAACCCTAGATGAATTTGCATTACCGTGTGCTTCAGAGTCGCGGTTCTGCTAAGATAATATATTAGTTTCTTCAGTTTTTGGAGATGAATATAAATGTTATGAGTATATCGCTATCGACATAACCAAACAATACGAAGCACACATCTTTCCACACATTATAAATAGAAAGTTAGTCAGACGTCGCTTTTTTTTTAAAATCAAATCAAGGTACATCACTGATAATAAAAATACGCGGTATACACGGTAAGCATAATAAAAATTAAGTACTTTATGATCACTTACATTGTAACTTAATGTTAGGCGGAGATAGGTATACTGTATACAGAATTAATAAAATATGGTATCCTCGTTAATTATGAGTAAGATCATCGGATGTGGAGATTAAATAGTAAAGTTGAATCCCTACTGGCGGAATAATAAACACGAACACAAGGTTTCTAAAAAATCATTCCAATTTTTCGTTCTAAATACGTAGCAAGTCTGGCACTCTGCAAAGCTTCGCTCTACGATAGTACATTAGTGTTATTAACCCTGTGTGCTAATTTTACAGAACATGTGATATAAAATTTCAGGATTAAACGGAAAATGCGAGACAACGTGTTATTACTTATATTTGTTTAATATATTTATTAATACTTGAAAATTATGTTTTACTTTTATTTTGTATATATATCATATACACAATTAACAAACGTAAAATCAGTTTCATCAATCATTAACTAATAGAAAAAAAAATCTAATTAAAATACGGCCACGAACAATATCAAAGGTTGAAAACGAGGCACCTTGTAATACACAGGACAGTTGGTCAGCCTAGACTACTAATTAACCTAGGCGCCAAGAATAAAGAATGTATAAAAAACAAAAAAGTACGAATAGTGGGCAGACGTGTGCCCTTAGCTTTATTGTGATTTTTACGGTCTTTATTGCCGGCATTAAGCGTAAAATTAAGTAACAATAAAAAATACAAGAGCAGCTTCATACAAAAGGAGAGCACCTATGTAATGTTATATGTATATTTTTTATTACATATCATCCTCTAACTGCTCTGGGTAATGAATGGCTCTGTTAGTACAGAGTGGTTCGTGCTCCTGCAGTGGAGACTAAAAAGACCTGATGATGATGATGATGATATATATTGTAGATAGCCTTTAAAAGTTCGGTGCAGAATATTTACTTGCAGTAAATATTCTACTTATGTATATGTTGTAAAGTTTTTCTATTGGTTCAACTGCTATCAACTTTATTACAGACATTTAAATCTTAATTATTTATGAATGTAGTATATGTTATAAATGTTGTAATGCGAATGCCATCAAGATTTATATAATTTAATAATCGACGTATAAACAATTAATGACTGAATAAGGTCTAAATTATGGTAACACAAGAACTCATTGAAAATAGAGGAGTGTTTATACACTGTAGCGTGTAGTGAGTAAACATAATATAATAATAGCATACTTTCAATTTAAATTGTTAATTTAGATTAATCTGTATAGAGCGACCCCTCAGCTGCAGAAGCACTGAGCAGTGCTCATCTTCATTGACACAGGCAGCTGTCAAGGCAAAATTATCTATTTATCTACCGTCTTTCTCGTTAGTTTCGTGCTTGTCTCCGGGAAGTTACTACGCACTTATCACTCTCACTATGAACTCGATCAGTATCAGTTAAGGTGTTAGAAACATTTTGTTTTTTGTGTTTTTCGCGCAAACCAAAGACTGTCCCTTACAATCCAGGGAATGTTAAAGCGCTCCGTTGAAATCACTTTAGGGTCATTCAATGATTACTTTGTAGGGAAATTTGTTACAGCTCGTCAAATATAATCGAAGAAATGACAGTAGCTTATCGGACTCTACGGTTCTGTGCTGCTTTAACAGTCGTGCAATGAGGATTTTCTGAAGTACTTACACTTCAGAAAACCCTCATTGCACGACTGGATCAATTGAAATGTCCATCGCACAATTTCTGCTGTAGCGGAAATAAACATAGCAGCCATTGACGTTTTAACTACCGCTAAATGAATGCTTACTTATTTTATACGAAGGGTTTTCCTATTAAAAAATCTCGTATTCATGTACTATACACCACATTAAAGTCCTGCAATGATCATAAAAAAACGAAATTGCCTCGTCGTAAAATCCGGGAATATTGCAGTTAATATAAACGCGTGTAATTGCAGCAGTAAGTATAGAATTATTTTATACAAACTCAAGCAAAATTTTATCTAAGTGTGTATTATGTATTTACAATCTTAGTGTGAAATTAACATTTATATTATATACACATGGAATTGTTACTGCGTTTTTAACGAATTGAAATGTTGTTTCATTTGTTGTTTGAACTGAATTATGCTATACATACTAGATTTCGCTCGCGGCCTCCTTCGCCTTGATGTAGGTACATACCTACATATATTTCATCAGAAATAGTAACCTTTTCTGGGATGAGTCTCGATGTCCTTTCTCAAGCCTTTCAAACTACATACCAAATTTTATCTAAATCAATTCAGTGGTTGTGGCGTTTATGCATCCATCGTGACGAAACGTCCAGCCTCTAGAGCAAACTCAAATATAAGTTTCTTGCTAATCTAAAAAGATACCACCTGCTTCTGCAAAGTAGTATAAGAAATAAATAACGAAAAGAAAGGGTGAATACTAACTCGGTGCCGAAGAACAACAGTTTCCTTGTTCGCAGCGCGTGTTCTGCAGTTTGGACCGACGCCGCAGGGTCGGGCCGCAACCACGCCGTCGCAGGTTCCATGTACATGAGCGGCGTGAAGCCGCCCAGCGAAGCGTCTTCCGCCAGCCGAACCACCGAATAACCTGAACAATTTCATAGAACTTGCAAACTTTTTTATTAAAGAATACACATATTGACTTTTCCCCGCGACTCTGTCCGCATGTGTCTGGGAAATAATCTGGGAAAAAAAGATTATTTAAATTCTATATTCTTTTTTTTTTGTGTTAAAAGCCTGGTTGCAGAGCAGATTATTTGAACTGCCTCTCAGAAGTCTCAGACATGGTTTATTTATATCATAGTAAACCATGTCTGAACAAGGCAAAGGTGAATTTAGGTGAATTAGATAAAACGTAGTGATGTTTTATCTAATTCTCTTGTTTAGATTTTTTTTGTTTTAACCAAAACTTGTTACATGATTCACCTGATTTTATTGATACTGTAATTAATCAAGTAGTAATCTTCTATCTTCTAATTTATTTTTTGTCAAATTACAGTTTTTTTTAAATAATGCCATAATAGTCTTTAAAAGCGTAGTTTTATAACTTCCTTTCGGCTTTAGGGGTATTTTAAAAAAACCTTGTATAAAACGTTAACATTTACATCAGTACGTTTAAATTTTTTCATATTATAATACCGCTAATCTATTGAATAAGAAGAATTTATATTTTATTTAAAGGTTTTTTTTTAATATCAAAGATAGGTTCAGTTCCGATAACGATCGTTCCATGTTTTGTGCAAAAACTTTGCTGGCGCCGAGAACAATAATAAAAAATAACTAGTATCGCCGTTGTGCAGGTTCTACCATCATGACCTGGTGTGCGAGTATGTGTGAATAATATTCGATATCAGGATGTGTTTATTAATAGCCATGATCGCATCCATTTACCGCGTCGTGTTCCGTCCGATAGAGATGAGCATCGGCCGGCCGGTTCGTAAATTATATAAGTACTAGGTATAAACGTGAATCATGTAAAACTAATGATGAAGCGCATAAATGGCAATTACAAATTTCTAGACATGTAAAGTAATAAAATGAAGATGCTAAGATAGTTAAGTTAATTGCATTAAGTACCTATTAATAAGTCGCCCGTTTCATTGATAGTCACACCATGCGTAAAAGATATGTACTGATTTAAAAAAAAAACCTATTTTTTTAATATTGCCTAAAAATTATACTGTTTTTACATGATTTGTTTAGTATAGTATCAAAAACCTATAACCGTTCACCCGTGAAGAAATGCAACAAAAATGGCTTCGTTTTGGACAAGATAAAATGCGTTGGATACGTTTGAGTCAAATACTGTTTAGTTGTATTTATTTCTCCAATTTTATAATCATAAATACATTATGGAACAAGTGCGTTTTATACATAGCTCATCTATTTTTAATATCAAAAGCCTATAACCATAAATTACACGCACTAGGGCTGAGACATTGGAAAGAGATTTTAAATTACAGGGTGTTGTGTTTATCGACGGCCGCTCGCATGGCCTTCAAGGCCGCCGGGCCGCGCATAACGGGCGACGACGAGCCGAGTGCAAAGCGTAACATGCTACATTTATTCATACGCTAACACTACAAATAAAAGAGACTCACAGAAGTGATTCTCCGCATAATAAACGTTTAAAAGTCAGACCAATCATACTTTTTATCTGATGATAAATTGTTTATTGATTTCATTTTAATGATTCATATATTTATATCGTGCAAAATTTAGGAAGAAAGTTAAACAAAGAGGTAAAGATACTTCGTGTTATTTACTAGGATTCCGCATCCAACAGGGTTATTAAGCCTCTGCTATACATCACACTGTCACAGGGCAATATTCAACCTAAATAGGAAAACACTAGTTTTTTTAGGGTTCAGTAGTAAACTAGGAACCCTTTTAGTTTCGCCATGTCTGTCTGTCTGTCCGTCCGCGGTTTTACTCAGAGACTATAAGTACTAGAAAGCTATAATTTGGTTTGGGTATGTATATTAATCATGGCAAAAAAGTGGTAGAAAAAAAATCATGAAAAAAATTTTTTTAGTGTAGCTCCCATACAAGTAAAGTTGGGAAGTATTTTTTTTTTCTCTACTTACCCATCTTGTGGGGTATCGTTCAAAAGGTCTTTAAAAAATATTGTGAGGTTGAGAACACCATTTTTCGATTTAGTGATCCGTTTACGAAATATTTGATTTTAAAGTGCAATTTTTTGTTAGAGGTAAGTGTCATCCCCTCTATCTGCTAAACGGTTATATATGGATACGTGAAAAAATTACAGCAGTAGTATATATACTGAAGTTGAAAGGAAAACTATCAGAGCAGAGTACTAAGTGCAAACTAAAAAGTTATAGGCAACCAACTTATAAAATGTACTGGAAAATGTTAAATTTCATACAATTTTCATTGTTAGATGTTTTTGGTCGTTAAACTGTAAGGTGCGAATGTGTAACAGTGTAAACTCAAAGTTGTCATTCGCAACTACGGAACCCTACACTGCGCGTGGCCCGACTTGGCCGGTTCTTTTTGTCTTTCATGTTGATCTGGAGGAAAAAAAACGTATATAATGGCGGTACATTCTTTGTTTTCCTGTTCCCCAGACCAGTATGCTACTTCTCTTCCCGGGCAGCTTGATTTTTTAGGGTTCACTTTTCACTATTCACAAAACTTCACTTTCCGTCTATGCGTGCGTTGTTTGTCACCAGGCTGTATCTCATAAACCGTGATAGCTAGCAAGTTGCAATAAATTGTTGTTTTATTTCCTAATAGACACTATTACAACTATATTTATTTTTATCATGTCTCAATTAGTATATCGACTATAATAATATTTATTTATATTATAATAGAACTATGACTGAAATATATTATGACAACAGTGAAGTAATAAAAATTATATATCTAGAAACTAAATATAATAAGAATCCAAAATATTATAAACATTACCTAATAAGACAATGATTAAAACTAATGCAAATTCTTTACTGAGACGTCAAACTGCAGTTAATTAAAATAGGAACAATCATTTTCTTCCAAGAAAGAGTTTGGCTAGGCTAACCTTACAACAGAGATTGCATGGAAGAAATTTCATACGTACTTAGGTATCTTCAGTGTCCCCATACAAGGAATGTGGTTTATGTTACGTAGTAGAATACTTAATTTACACATGGCAGGTTTACTTGCTTTTTATGATGGTCCTTTGCGAAACGTGTTCGACATAATAATAAAAGAAGTCATTTTCATGCCTATAAGACTATGCAGACCAAAAAATCGTTAATATCACATAATAAATACGTTGGTTATACTTCTGTGACCTTTATTTTTTGCAAAGACTAAGCCGAAGAAAAAACAACCGCGAATTCAATTAAAGTAAAACGGCGCTTACGTCATTGATCTAACGCCGATAGAGATGCTCAATCACTGAGGAATTTCAACGAGTCATGTTCTAACATCATCGTCCTGATTGAATCGTCAAAAACCGAGCCACGGTACCTGTCACTGGTCAATGAAAGCTTTTATCTCTAGTAAATTGCCAAGTCGATTCACAGGAATCGTGACGCCTGATTATTATATGAGTAGCATCCTGTTGTTTCAAATATTTTAGATCCTACTAATATTATAAATGTGAAATTTATTATGTTTGTTACTCACAGCGAACTAGCGCAGAGTTTACCACGCCAACGTACTACATGAGCGGCTCCAGGTAAGAGCCATGAAATCTACGAGTGCCACACAGATACTTATATAATATATTTAGATAATGCCACACGCTACGCTGTTGGTCTGCCAGCTATCACAAAGCTTCATATTTCTTTACTCCAGCACGTTCTTAACCGTGCAACTATAACACGAAGATGTGATTTAAAGCGAGAAGCTCGATGGCCCAGGTGACGCAAGATTAGTGCTTACGCATGTAAAACAACCCGGGATGTGGTCCCCATTGGGATGGGTGACCACTTGTGGCATAAAAATTACTTAAACTCCTACAAGCTTCGGTATGCATTTAAGCAAGCAAGGCACATCAGGTAGTATCACTGACTTTGAGCTAAATCAGATGCCTTTAGACTGAATAAAATTTGAACAACACTTACACGTCCTACACACGAATCAATATGTCATGTCAACACAGAAGCACACACCAACGCGTTCGTAAAAGAGAAATTGTAAGGTTTTCTCACTCTGTTATATAGGTTCATCCCGCTCTGTTGAATGTCAAATTAAACCGTGTATAGGCGAAAAACAACACTAAACAAAATATCTGACGCAGAGCACGTGTGGCATCGCTCTTTAATTCGATTATAAGCCGTGCGATTAAATAAACGAATTGAAGATGGCGTCATACTTACGTTTTACAAGTTGGACAGTCAGCAAGATTTTCTATAGGTAATTAAATTTTGGCGAAGTGTCAACTTAAAGTTTTTTTTTTTCACTGCGACTCTTTTTACATATTAATATTGATTTTTGTTAGAACTGAATATTTTTTTGCACGCGGTACTTACCTGGTAAGTAAAGACAGACAGGTATAATGTGCCAATGTGAAGCAATGATTTGCGTCGCAATTTAAGATTCCTTTCTTTAATGACACGACTTATACCTAAAAAGAAATCTTACCTTCTTTTGGTTCGTATTCTAATTCCACTGACTTGTCATCAAGAGCTTCGAGGATGTTCATAAGCTTTGCAAGCCAATCCCACGGGTCGTTTTCGCTTCTATGTACCAAAATAAAACAAATGATTTAATATTTATATAGCGTTAGATATAACTTTATATCTTTTCAGTGGCGCAGCGGTCAACACACCAGCCTGCGACACGGATGGTCCCGGGTTCGATCCCCGGTCAGGTCAATGTGCAAAATGAGCTTTTTCAGATTGACCTAGGCCTTGGATGTTTATCTATAGGTATATGTATTTGTAATAAAATATAGTATCGTTGAGTTAGTATCCCATAACTCAAGTCTCGAACTTACTTTGGGGCTAGCTCAATCTGTGTGATATGTCCGTATATGATAATTAATGTTAATTTTGAGCGCTAAAGATTTTCAAACAAACAAACAAAACAATTTATATGTAATTACTATGGTACACCTTCGGTTATTGTTCACTAGTATATAAAATGACTGTTTTGTTTATAGCACAACTTTTTAAATCTGACACTCTAAATAAGTATAACTTATTTTATATATAAAAGAGACTCACTCAATTTCGAAGTTGTTGAACGTTGGTGGCGGATTCCATACACTACTGTGACATAACATCCAGTCAGACCACACCTGCAATAAACCAATAATATTATAACAATTAAATGAAAGAACCCCATCATAAAGACATAATGCACAACAATAGTATATTCATTCGAAGAAGTATTTGTAATCCGTTACATACCTATGTTCCATTACCTTTAAATTTACGAAAATAATAGGTATTAGTACTTGATGTTCAATGAGCAATAATTCATGAACAATTAAATCTCCCGTTAGCTCTTTACTGCACATCAGTGTTAACTGCTAATATTGTGCTGTTGACGCTAATAAGTAAGAACTTAACGTTTATTTATTTCTTGGAATCATCAGTTGCGACCAGGGAATGCAATTCTTGTATCTTTATCCAGAGTATTATACGAATTAATTGATCAAAACCTTTAAAGTGAAGTGTGATTTTGGGTTGTGCCAAACGTTTTGATATCCCACTTTAACTCACGTATCATAAATCATAATTTATAATGAACTAGCTGTTTCCCGCGGCTTCGCCCGCGTAATTTATAGCCTATGTCCTTCTCGGTACCCTAACCTATGTGTATGCAAAATTTCATGATGATCGGTTCAGTAGATACGGCGTGAAAGCGTAACAAACAAACAAACAAACTCACTTTCGCATTTATAATATTAGTTGGGATGGGATTGGGATAGTTGGGATTAATTTTCACATACTAGGGGTTCCCTAACATTATACAATAATTATTCGACTATGAACCACGAATACATAATTATAGGGACCCTGATATGCATGAAAGAGCTCTTCTGGCCAGCGTGGAGATTGTAGGCCAAATCCTCTGACTGCTGCTAATATACGGCTCTGGTAGTACAGAGAAGGTCGTGTTCCTGTAGTGGAGACTAAAAAGACCTGATGAAGATGGTGAAGAAAAATGTGACACGGAACAGCAGTTCTTGTAACTGGTTCCACGGAAGACCAGCGGTGGTGTTATCACTGCCTTATGCTGAGTGGCATCATTTTGATACTTTAATTCGGTATTTGCCTAATGTTAAGATTAAATAAAATTTGTTTCTAATGATACTAATTTCTATCTAAAAACACTATAAAGATCACTTTTAAATTGATATCGATTCGTTAAGTGTTCTTAAAGCTTTATGCTCGCGCGCACCTTGATGGCCGGCAGCAGCAGTAGGGCGTCGGTGTGTTGCTGCGAGTGCGCCGGCTCGGGCAGCAGCGCGCAGCACCGCTCCAGCATCACGCCGAACATGAGCAGCGACACCCCTAGCGCGCATTCCAGCCACGCTGATCTCTCGCCTTTGTTGCTCCCATCTAGGAAATAGGATAAGTAAAAGATATACGTTTCGAAGCATATTGGTGCGATGGTGGGATTCATCGTTGCCAAAAATTATGTTGATGAAGCTCGTATCACCCGTTGTCATTATAAACATAATCTTATAATACTTACAACTTTGAAAATATCGATAAAAGCCGGAATAGCAATGTTAGTAGCTCGTATGAAATTTCTTTATGATATAAATTTCTTATGAAATATTATGTAAATATGTTACATATGCCTATACATTATGTGTACCTAACTGTGTTTATGCACTCTCATGCACTATTGTCCATTATGTATTACATACACATGTGTAAATTCATAATGATATTAGTATATTTATAATATTAAGATCATAAACGTAATAAACGCTGCAGTATACATCATTTAGTTATTTGGGTACCGACCTACCGGCCAATCAAAAACTTTATCCGATCACTTAGTGAGTTCAAGTTTTAACAATAATATAAGATAATTAGTGCAGTAAGGATTTTGCTCATTTCCTTTTCCTACGCATTTTCATTTAATATTAGTATTAAAAGTGAACATAACTTCTTTTAATATAATAAGTCGGCCGTATTTACATTTAATCGGGTGAGTCAATACTCGTTTACAGGTGAACACAATCAATAACATTATCATACTCAGGGTCAAGCGGAACAAGCGGCAGATGAATCATCAATTAGGGAAATTATTTTTAGTAATTTTAATTCAATAAGTCTTCAACATCTACTTTGGTTTTGCTTAAAAACTACGGATTTAAGATTTCTATTTGCTTCTCTGTTTAACTTTCAGACACGTATGCGTATGTTTGTTGACTGTTACGAAAATAAGATTTTTTTCAGCTTCATTTTACTTGCTACTAATATTTTCCTAAAAGCTTCATTTATTAACTGCGGCATAGAATTTTAATGATCATTTAAATTTAAATAAGAGTAAACTGATCAGAAAAGCAGATTGCCAATAACTAGATGTCTCTATCTTTCTCGAGTCAAAATAACTTGCAAGACCACCGTGCAGTAACTTTTACGTTTAATAACATGATGAGATTACAGGATGTTGATAAAAAGTTATTAAATTCAGTGTCAATAATTAGGAATGGGGATCGTATGCCCTCGCCTGGCGCTACTAGAGATGACCGACCAGTCGATGTTCGGAGCCGGTCGGATATAAATAGATACGACTAAAAATACTCAGCACGGATTGCACCTGCGGACCCAACATCACGACACTCTTTACCACATCTGTGTGCATATGTTATCACAATGCATAACGAGTTACGACATCCTTACTCGATTTATTAATAACACGCCCATTTTTATTCATAACTACTACATTCATTGCCGCGATGTAGACAACGATATCAACATTAGCAAACATATTTTACGTGAATGGAACAGCGTTCTGTAAGCGTGACAATAACTTTAAAATCTAAACTCGCGCCTACAAATTACCCTTCGAAAAGACAGTTATCTGAGAATCTTTCCTGGAACTTTCCGCATAAAGTTGCCAAAGGGCATCGTGTTTCCAAAAGGCGTAATTAAGGGCTGTGGGCGCCGTAATTTTTCTATAATAATTCAAAATATCATTACGTGTAATTGCGTAAAAGAGCGGTCGTCACCGTTCCGTCGCAGAGTCAGTTTGTTGAACCTGTCGCCGTCAAATGTGCATTTGTGCGGTGCGCGGGCGCAGGCGGCGGCGACGCGAGTGCGGTGCATCAACCTCCGATAACTTGTAATTTGTAATTACAAACCTTTACTGCGCCCGGACGGAGCCGCAGGAAATAGCCGCATTTACAAGCTCGCTTCATATATTAATTTTGTAAAACGAATGCGTGTACGCATCTTTCATGGCAATAACGTGTCGTGATTTTTCAGAAACACTAAATTACTCATACAAAGTGACCACTTTTAATGTTTTCAAACAGTGTATAACGGGTAAAGCTTTTTAATTTTGTTAATGCAGTTTTAAAAAACCACAGCAATCAAATCATTTTATAGAGGTTCCCATTTAATATATGTAATAAACACAAAGGTGACTATTGCATATTCTAAGTTAAAAGTTTCTATCAATGTCTACGATATCAATATACTCCTTTCTTGAAATAAAAATTAGCCATATTTGAGTCGGGATCGCCCGTGAAGGGTTTCCGTAGTATCAAGCTTAGAGTAGCTAAAATATCTCTATAATTTTTTGCCTGCAAAGATTACTTTGTATTTCATAGTGTTTGTATGAATGACAAAGAGGTATTTTTGGTTTATGAGAAAGTGCTCATAAACCAATGATTATATCTTGTTCAAATTAATTTCCGTAGAAAGTGTTCGCTGAGATCTACTGCATATACATATATTTAGACTTTTCACTCTCTTATTCTAAAAGTTAGTGGGGTAGGATCTTTCAAACTATTGACTTTCAGAAAAAAAGGTCTTAGAAACTTCCATGTAATTTTTAAAGACCTATTATATATACCCGGCACTCACATGTTTGCTGTGTTTTAGCCCTTATAGTTTCGCCATGTCTGTCTATCTGTCTGTCTGTCCGTCCGCGCTTTTACTCAGAGACTATAAGTACTAGAAAGATGTAATTTGGGATGGGTATGTATATTAATAATGCCAAAAAAGTGGTAGAAAAAAGTCTTGAAAAATATTTTTTTTAGCGTAGCTGCTATACAAATAAAGAAGAAGTAATATTTTTTTTCTAACAAACCCATCGTGTTGCGTATTGTAAAATAGGTCTTTAAAAATATTGTGAGGTTGAGAACACCATTTATCGATTTAGGGATCCGTTTCCGAAATATTTGGTTTTAAAGTGAAAATTTCAGTTAGAGGTATGTGTCTCCCCTCTATCTGCTAAACGGTTATATATGGATACGTGAAAAAAATTACAGCAGTAACTAGTTTATATACTGAAGTTGAAAGGAAAACTATCAGAGGTGAGTACTAAAAAGGCAACCAACTTATAAAATGTACTAGAAAATGTAAAATTTCATAAAATTTTCATTGTTAGATGTTTTTGGTCGTTGAGGTGTGAGGTCGAGTGTGAACAGTGTGAACTCAAATTTGTCATTCGCAACTACGGAACCCTACACTGCGCGTGGCCCGACATGCACTTGGCCGGTATTTTTGTTTCAGTTCGATGCAGCCCCCTAACCATTTTTTTTTTATTATTGTATAAAATCGTTGAGCGGTTCACATAATACATTTTCCTACCAAGTTTCAACTGTGTAGTCTCAATAGTTTCAGAATAAAATGGCTGTTATAT
The DNA here is from genome assembly GCA_963082605.1 of Rhodophaea formosa. Classification (NCBI taxonomy): domain Eukaryota; kingdom Metazoa; phylum Arthropoda; class Insecta; order Lepidoptera; family Pyralidae; genus Rhodophaea; species Rhodophaea formosa. Next base: position 12,713,665 of record OY720209.1, read on the forward strand.
ACCTACGGACATGACAATTAGTCAATAGTCAATAGTCAAAAATTTTATTCATCTTAAGATATTTTAAATATCATTTGGTGAACGTCACTTTACATTTACAATTGGTTTACAATGTTATGTTATTGTTGACGTCAATAAGTTACTTAAAGCTAAGTTTACACCGCTTCCAAGGCGGAGTGCAGAAGAAGCGGCAACAAACTGCACAACGCAAATTTATAAAGGTTCCGTTTTTTGACATTCAGCTACAGAATCCTATTTTATTCCGTCCTGCCCGAGCTCCTTCTTTCTTATTCCAAATCTTTCCGAACAAGTACTATCACAAATACCTCTATACCGCCCTCCAATCTAACAAACTCCTATCCTTGCCTCGCTTAAAAATCTCTTTTAATGGACAGCGGCGTTGTAATCAAGGTAAGCCTAATAAAATGCGTTCACTGACCCGTCTACCTAGCATGGTGAGTATGGCAAGGCCCTCTCTCCTCCTCGCTAGTTTACAATATACCCGGTGGCCTGGCTGTGGTAGCGGTCATGGTAACGCCGGGCAAGGGGTACGAAGAATCTTCGTTGGGAGCTGTAGCCGAAAGAGATCAGGCTACGATGAGATCCGATAAACTCTTTCTTTAAGAAACTGCCTTACAGAAAAAGACGTGCATGAGATTAAGCAGAAAGGACCAACCCCTGTTAAAAACGAGATGATTTTATATTGTCGATGAGAAGATATTTAACGACGTCTCTGTGATAAACAAGTTAAAATGGAAAGCGATCACCTAATAGTTAGGATATTGCTGATTATGATTAATGATAAGTTATATTAATGCACCGGAAGGAGCAAAACAAATTTCAATTTCATTTGCATAAATGTAGATACATACGATGTTGACAAAAGCTCCAAAGTGTCCGCAAGAGTGGAGTCTATTGAGCAGAACCGTAGGTAAGTAGGTTGGCGGCGTGGTGTCGATGAACAAGGCTACAGTTCCATAGACAACTTCCATATGCTGCGTCAGGATCTACAATGCTGCGTAGAACACCAAAGAGTATAACCACTATGCTTAGCGTTTGTAAACTTTGAGAAAGACTTCGATTCGATCCAAATATGGACCATGCTTCAGTTTCCAAATGTTGAAGTGCTTATACAGTAACGCCACAATGTCAGTACGAGTACAGGAGCGGATTATTCCACTGAGCTTTTCCAAGAGAAGGCTACCCTAGGTGTTTCTCCACAAGATCGAATCAGAAACGAGGAGATACGTAAAAGAACAATAGTCACCAACATAGCTGAACTGATTAGCACTTTAAAGTGCCAGTGGGAAGGGCACATAGCGCAGTACCTACCGATGGTCAATGAAGCAGAAAGGTGTGTTACATTAATTATTACAAATATTATTTGAAATACATTTTGTATTTGAAAACCAAAAATTTGAGTCAAAACATACAGGACAAATTCTATTTTAATATTTACATGTATGCCTTTATGCCTAAGGTTTATGAGATATAAGCAGTAAACGGCGGAAATATGGTTTATAAATAAAAGTTGTATTAAGGGGGAACAGTAGGCACAGTAGCGACGCCAATCATTTTATTCCTAATACTTTACAAATAGAAAGAAATTCAAGAATATAAACAATACAAGTCTTAGTAAATAACCTGAAGTATTTTTGAAATCATGTTTTGATATTATGAGAATCAGTCATTGAGAGAAAAAGTGATAACCGCCAAAAACGGCCGTTTTTGGCGGTAATCAGATTCTCATAATTCTCACTGATTCCGATAGTAATAAACATGATTCAAAAAATACTTCAGGTTATTTACTAAGGCTTGTATTGTTTATATTCTTGAATTCCTTTCTATTTGTAAAGTATTAGGAATAAAATGATTGGCGTCGCTACTGTGCCTACTGTTCCCCCTTAATCCTATGATAAATTATTAGTCCTCGCCATACCCTTTTTAGGGTTCCGTAGTGAACTAGGAATCCGTAGTGAACTAGGAACCCTTATAGTTTCGCCATGTCTGTCTGTCTGTCTGTCCGTCCGCGGTTTTACTCAGAGACTATAAGTACTAGAAAGCTGTAATTTGGTATGAGTATGTATATTAATCATGGCAAAAAAGTCGTAGAAAAAAATCTTGAAAAAACATTTTTTTTTTGGGTAGCTCCCATACAAGTAAAATGGAGGAGAATTTTTTTTTTCTCTACACACCCATCGTGTGGGGTATCGTTAAAAAGGTCTTTGAAAAATATTGTGAGGTTGAGAACACCATTTTTCGATTTAGGGATCCGTTTCCGAAATATTTGGTTTTAAAGTGCAAATTTTTGTTAGAGGTACGTGTCCCCCCCCCCCTCTATCTGCTAAACGGTTATATATGGATACGTGAAAAAAATTACAGCAGTAGTATATATACTGAAGTTGAAAGGAAAACTATCAGAGCTGGATACTAAGTGCAAACTAAAAAGTTATAGGCAACCAACTTATAAAATGTACTGGAAAATGTAAAATTTCATACAATCTTTATTGTTAGATGTTTTTGGTCGTTAAACTGTGAGGCGCGAGTGTAAACAGTTGAACTCAAAGTTGTCATTCGCAACTACGGAACCCTATACTGCGCGTGGCCCGACACGCACTTGCCCGTTTTTTTTTTTATTTCACATGAATGATATAATCAGCAATACCGTGATCTTGAATCCATACAAAAACATAAAATCCCAAACCTTATATCTGTTGTGCTCTGCGGGTTGTTGCCGCTATAATGCCTGGTTATAATAGTGCCGCATAAGGTAATGAGATTGTTTTTACAGCGTCGTAAAAGAAAATTGTGAGAATAATAAGGCAGTAGCTCCTTTATTAATATTGTTTTTGTGAGACGAAATTGATTTGTTACAACATAAAATGTTAAATATACGACTATTCTGCGGCAGGTCCTGTTAGATGCATTGTCATAACTTGCTGCGAGTTCCATTTACTAAAGTAGCCTCGGCGTATTTGGTGCTAGCTTTCGTGGGCAAAGTGGTACGAAGTGATTGGTGTCATGTGTGACCCAAAAATGCCGGTTAGGTTAACCGCAAAGGTATATAAATCCATCATTATAGACATATCCTTTTTGTGGGAGTTAAGCGTGGCCTGTGCTTGAGCACAGAAGGATTGTGTTGTTTTGTTAGAATTTGCGGAAATAAAAATACTGCGCTGGATATTGCGGAGTTTCGCGGAAAGATCGAGTAAGGATCTCCCACATTGATGTCGACGGTTTGCTGGTAGAGCGCCTCTATTTGAACGGTGACGTCTTACAAAAACCAGCAATAGAGAACGTTTGATATATCGCTCTTACGCTACTGGACTAAGTCTAGTACAAAACACGCTTTACGAGCATGGCACTGCGTAGCAGCGCAGTGCCATAACGATATGTCAAGCCCCATGCTCTTGATCGACATAGGTAATCGATCGATCGAGTAAAACAGCTGTATTTTTTTAATTTACGTGTATACCAACGAAAAAGTAAAAAAATTGACTTATTTTTTTTTTTCTTTTTACATACTACCGTACGATATTTCTCTAAAATACGAGTAAAATTTAACGTAAGTAACCTGTTGTTACATTTTATTACTTAAAACTGAATTCAGATTTTCTTATTAGAGCAAAAAACAACATTTCGAATAATAACTTGTAGAATTTACGGTTATAAACAATAGTTTAAAAGAAGTTCATAAAATGAATGTTATTGCGATTGAAATTTTATGTATTACGCAAGGTTCATGAAAGGGACCCCTGGCTTAACGTGCCTTCCAAAGCACGAAATCATCTTGCTTTCAGATATTGAGGTGATTCAAGCCTGCAATGTCCTAACCAAACTGGAAACATCTGAATAATGTAGTGCTTCCCGCGGGATTCGAACCCAGGACCCCCGAATCTTAATGCCATTGGACCACGGAGGTAGTTATAAACATTAATTTGCATACCTTTACTAATATTATAAAGTTCAAGAGTTTGTTTGTTTGGTTGAACTAATCTGAGGAACTACTGGACCGATTTCAAAAATTCTTCCACCGTTGGATAAGGTCGTTATCCCTGAGCGCCATAAACTAGTTTAGTACTACGGGCGAAGCCGGGGCGGACTGCTAGTTACTGATTAATCTTTTACAAAGACAAGTCGGGTTTCTGTCTATATTTTCTGTGGACCTTGTAAAACCCCTCTCTTCCGTTTTGCTATTCATGGCGAAATACACGAAGTCAAACACCTCCGGACCTTTTATTTACCAGCCCTAAAATATACAGTTTTCAATAGCATTTACAATTTTAATTTCAAGTATTAGTAAAATAAATGTTTTACATCGTTATTTTAGTTGTGATTGACCACGAAACAAACGATTTTAAAAATAGAGAAATGTTGGCCCCCGACTGCAACATGTAAGTGAAATATTGTGGCAAGAAGAAAAACTACATTTGGAAATGTGCTAAAAGTAAAATATGATTGACGTGTACAATAACCTATTGCTTTGATAATAGCAGGGTCTTATTTAGAAGTAATTAAAAGATTAAAACGAATTTACAGTTCCAGCTACTAATATTATAGAGGGAGGAAGGATTCAATTTTTTGCCGATTTTCAATTGTGGTTCACCTAAAGAAAGCCAATTTATCTGCGGCTAACATAGGCTATAACCTACGCTGACGAAGTCGCGGGAAAATTCTGAGTACACTATAAAGGAAAGGTGTAGAGCTACTATCAAGATTAAAAATAATATTGAATTTGTCGTACATATGTTTGATGTTATACTTACAAGTATGCATGGATATTCTGATCAAGATTCAGATATTTATGTCTACATCAGGAGTGCTATTTTTGAACGCGTGACTCACTAAACGAGTGATTGACGCGAGTGTTTCCAAAAGGTCGCATTTTTGAATCGTTAGTTGACGAGTGATTGCAACGAGCGGTTGACACCGCTCGTTTCCGCAAGCGACGAACGCTTTTATGTCAAAGTCACTTCCTGTCATTTGAAGTTTATCTGTCATGATTTTACGTTCCGTTTGACGCTTCGTTTCTTAAGCATTTTAAAAATCCTTAATAACCTTAAAAAAGTTTATAAATAATTCTGCGTGAAATAAGAAGAAATGAAATATTTTTCGTTGAAGGTTGGCAGCACTACAGTTCAAACGATGGGTTCAAAAATATGGCAAAATGGCATTTCCTGACTTGGAAGACGAGTGTGACTTGTAGTCGTGCACGACTTCCGTTTTAGTGAGTCACGCGTTCAAAAATAGCACTCCAGTACCTATACTAACGCTGTATCATTATTGTTGTATATTTCCTATTTATAACAAAATTACAAGATGTTAGTTGGTAACATAATGATAACGAATATTCTGTCCTCCAAATCAATATTTATGTATTCCAATCTTTTTGAGAAGTAATGTGTATGAAGTATCGATAGGAACTATACAAGTCATTATAAGTCGACAATATTAAAATAATAAAATACATTTTTGAATAGTAAACGCGATTATAAAGTAATGCGACGATTATAAAACGCGAGCAACGCGCGAAACTGACGCAGCATCAGGGAAGCAGACTCGCGGAGCGTGCGCTTGTTAACCAACTAACCTTTACTGGTCGCGGCCGTGGTCTGCACCGCGAACATGTTGAGCGCAGTGAGCTGCAACAGTCGCGGTGCGGGCGTTGGCAGCGTCGGCAGACGAGCAGCGCGCGAAACTGACGCAGCACCAGGGAAGCAGACTCACGGAGCGTGCGCTTGCTTACAGACTCACCTTTACTGGTCGCGGCCGTGGTCTCCACCGCGAACATATTGAGCGCGGTGAGCTGCATCAGACGAGGCGCCAGCTTCGGCAGCGGCTGGCAGGCGCATAGCGCGCGAAACTGAGGCAGCATCAGGGAAACAGACTAAAGCGTGCGCTTACTGACTAACTAACCTTTACAGGAAGCGGCCGTGGTCTCCACCGCAAACATGAGGTGAGCTGCAGAAGCCGCAGTGCGGGCGTCTGCAGCGGCTGGCGTGCGAGCAGCGCGCGGAACTAACGCAGCATCAGAGAAGTAGACTCATAGGGCGTGCTTGCCTACAGACTCACATTTACTGGTCGCGGCCGTAGTTCCACCGCGAACATGTTGAGCGCGGTGAGCTGCAGCAGGCGCGGAGCGAGCGTTAGCAGCGGCTGGCGAGCTACCAGCGCGCGAAACTGAGGCAGTATCAGGGAAACAGACTCACGGAGCGTACGCTTGCTGGCCGACTAACCTTTGCTGGTCGCAGCTGTGGTCTCCACCGCGAACATGTTGAGCGCAGTGAGCTGCAGCAGGCGCGGAGCGGGCGTTGGCAGCGATTGGCGAGCTAGCAGCGCGCGAAACTGAAGCAGTATCAGGGAAACAGACTCACGAAGCGTACGCTTGCTGGCCGACTAACCTTTGCTGGTCGCGGCTGTGGTCTCCACCGCGAACATGTTGAGCGCGGTGAGCTGCAGCAGGCGAGGTGCGGGCGTCGGCAGCGGCTGGCGAGCTAGCAGCGCGCGGAACTGACGCAGCATCAGGGAAGCGGACTCGTGGAAAGACTCCATGCTAACAACATAATATGAAATTTTAAAACACCTGACAGAAGGAAATATGCCTATGAAGTAGCAATGAGAACGATTTTCCGAATTAAACATGACGCATTGATTTGCGGGAATGAAAAGACTACTTACCCAATTTTAGTGATGAGTTTACCGTGAACGTGTAAGTAACTTGTTATAAAATTCTTGTTTAACTGAAACAAAAGTAAATTGTTAGTCTTAGTTTCTCGAGTAGCTGCTACCAGAATTTACTATTAACACACTCAATAACGAATAAATGATGTAAGTCGTCATATTTTTTTTATCATATAATTAGTTTATCATATCTCCCTTGCGGGGTGGACAGACCACAGGTCTATAAAGCCTTAAGCCACGTTACGCATGCTGGTGGGCTTGTAGATGGAGAAAGAAATCGAAATAGTGATGGGTTGCTTGCCGCATCGCCTATTGACATGATTTCTCACGGCCCATTCCCTCGATCGGCTTTTACGATCTGCGCGGGAAGAGAAGCAGCTGGTTCATTCTAGGTTTTTTTCTTTCCATACATATTCGCTTTTTCGTTCACACCAAACCGACAATACGCCGTTTATTTTTACGTTCACACTGAGCCTGCTCACAATCGGCGGCTGACTATACGTTTGATGTGAACACGCACTAAGTGTTGTAATAAAAAGGTAGATTCCAGTCCACTTAAATCGCAATTTCACTGCACGGCCGTGTTTACTGTATCATGTTCCGATAATCTAAATGCAGGTTATGCTGAATCCAAAAATGACTTACTTCTACTGAAGTCATGGAAGCAAAGTCGTCATCTCTAGAATATCTGCGCAGCGTAGTGAAGCGGTATCACACCTCCACATCATCATCCACTATCGCTACGTTTTAATTATTACGCATGTGACGACGGGTGTCACAGACTAATCGGTGCCAGTAGTATCATTAATGGTTCTTCTCAATGGTACAACTGGTCCGGCGGCGTTGTTTCGGCTATGTCCTGTCTCGCTAATATTCAGTTCATATTCGAACTGATAATATATATAATAATACCTCTACTGAAGTCATGGAGGCGAAGTCTTCGTCCCTAGTATGTAGACGCAGCGTAGTGGTGCGGTGTCCACTAGGGCGCACCCACACTTGGCGTCGAAATCCGCAGCCGCTGTTTTGGCTAGGTCCTGTCTCGCTAATATTTAGTTCATATTCAAACTGATAATATATATATTAATACCTCTACTGAAGTCATGGAGGCGAAGTCTTCGTCCCTAGTATGTGGACGCAGCGTAGTAGTGCGGTGTCCACTAGGGCGCACCCACACTTGGCGTCGAAATCCGCAGCCGCTGTTTTGGCTGGGTCCTGTCTCGCTTATATTTAGTTCATATTTAAACTGATAATATATATAATAATACCTCTACTGAAGTCATGGAGGCGAAGTCTTCGTCCCTAATATGTGGGCGTAGTGTAGTGGTGCGGTGTCCACTAGGGCGCACCCACACTTTGCGTCGAAATCCGCAGCCGCTGTTTTGGCTGTGTCCTGTCTCGCTAATATTTAGTTCATATTCAAACTGATAATATATATAATAATACCTCTACTGAAGTCATGGAGGCAAAGTCTTCGTCCCTAGTATGTGGACGCAGCGTAGTGGTGCGGTGTCCACTAGGGCGCACCCACACTTCGCGTCGAAATCCGCAACCGCTGTTTTGGCTGTGTCCTGTCTCGCCGTTCTCAGTGCTGCGGCTGGTTTCCAGTGCGGCACGACGCTTGCGTTCTGCTGCTTCATACTTTGAACACATTGTTGAGATTAGAATATTCAGACAGTTGAAACATGATGAGTTTTGTTTGGTTGCTTAAGCACTGATCAGTGCTCTATGGAAATCGCCTAATTGCTAGGCGGGCTAATTTTAAAAGTTTTTTTTTTATATTATGACATCAAGATATAAATTCGAATTTTCCGCAAATTCGAAATTTTTGCCGCTTTTCCGCAAGTCAAGAATTAATGTAATTGAGATTAAATAAGGGGTCCCCACACTTATCGACTTTAGCTTGCCAGAAAAACCTTTTTGTCTACGGAATAACGGGGTTGCTAATCCCATTTGCATCGGCTCGGTGCGGACGATGCAATGCGATTAAGGCCGGCGGTACGACACCTTTAAAGTTTTTCCAAGTAGCATCAAAGATGGCGTATGTTCTTTGGCAGCCTCGTGGGAGATTTTGGCGACAAATATATACGAGTCCATTTAACAGTCTACTTTAGCTATTTCACAAATTGTTCTCGAGCACGAGCATTTATAACACCAAACTACACCAATTTCATATTATAAATTCCACTTAAATCAATTAGCAAAATTGTATAAGGCACACGACAACTGAACCCCTTGACTTCCCACCAAAAACTCCAAAATGATGATTGAAAATGATTGGTGGATTTTGACAGCTACTGTCAAACATAGCTCTCGACAGCGCCATCTGGGGGAAAAACCGATTTCGAACACCGTCATTGATTCAGGCGTTACTTTGAGGAAGTCAGTGCACGTACTTACAAACTGTAAATAACTTAAAGTTCACCGAAAAATTAAACCTCGCAAACATTAATCTAATGTAAATAATCTCATATAAACTGATTTTGATGCCCAATGAACTTCAAAATTGTACACATACATTGTCTTGTTAAGACCCTTGGTTCGTGTGAGTCGATCGCGGCACATGTTACCCTTTGGGTACGGATCCTTAAAAATTAACATCCAATCTTTATTTCAAATAATAAATACAAGTATTATCTTATCTTTATAAAAGCTTTTCTTTTTGTAACGGTACAGATATTGTTCTTAAATGGTTGAGAACTATTTGTTTTACATACCTTTTTCCTATTTTCGTCAAATAGTGAAATTAAACTTTCTCTAGCTGAGTGAAATGGATTCGACGACATCAAACTTCTCATGTAATAGTAAACTGCATCTAGTTTTCTTCTCTGCAAAATAAATAAATCATTTAACATAAAATAATCTAGTTTTTCTTTTACAGTAATAATATACTACACATTACTTACGGCATAGATTGCTAAAATCGCTAACTGGTTGTAAGGTCTTCCGTTTTTAGGATTGATTTGCTGTGCTTTTGTGTACCAATACTTGCTTTTTGCGTAGTTATTCGTTTCATTTACTTGTTCCTTATATCTCGCTAAATCTCCTAGGAATACGTAGAGTTTCTGTACTGATATCAAAGCTAGACCCACATAACCGAGTCCTTTAGGTGGCAGTACGTGATTGTCGTTAATATAATCGTCTGTATTAAATTTGTATGACTTCTCTAATTGCTGTACAAGACTTTCGAAGAAACTGTTCCCTTCTTCTATAATGACATTTATTAATTTAACTATCTCTGGCTTCTGTTCGGGGGTGATCTGGGTAAAACTTTTCCTAAGAACTTCAATAAAGTTGTAATACAGGATCTTCCAAAAATGGTGTTCAATGTTATCGGCTTGGCAATATTTAAGGTCGGACATCAGCAAACGCTGTAGGGCATTTTGTAGGAACTTTCTGTAAAAACGACAAAATTATGTAAAGTTTCTTGGCATCCCATATGTACAACTAAGCTAAATACATCGGACTACATAAGGAAGGGACGATAATGCTAGTCTTTATACCCGACTGACCCCAGCAGAAGGAGAGTAATGCTTTTCGCGAGTAAGTACTGTACATAAGTATGTATGCACGTGGCTATGTAAGTATGACTGTTCTTTTGTGACCTTATGTAGCCTGACCGGCTTCATCGGTTTTGAAGTGTGGGTGTCATTTGATTGGCAGAGTCACAAGCTAGGCGAAGTCAGCAAAAAAAAAAAAATATATATATATATAGTTTCTTTCGGCGTATTCTTCTCACCAGTGGTCATTACGAAACGCTTTTTCGATTTTGCATATTAAAAACAATAAAAAAGAAAAATATGACGTTCAAAAAGAGATATATTATCCAATTTGAATAAAAATCTTCGACTTTCATTCTTTGAAATAATTCTTTATACTTGTTAAAAGATTTTTTCACACTAATTATTCAAGACAACAAAGCATATATTCATCATATTGATCTGAAAATACAACTTAATGAATATCACCTATAAAGCTCTGGAAACAAGAGACCAACCTGGTGTCGGCAACATCGGGCCAATGCGCGGCGAGTGCCAGCGGGCCTCGCAGCGCGTGCGTCTGCAAGATGGCGTCGGCGCGGTCCACCCGCTGCAGCAGGTCGCGGTGTCGCGCCGCCCGCGCCGCGTCGCCCGCCTCCCCTGCGTCGCCCGCGTCCGCGCCCCGCCAGCGCGCCTCACACCCGCCCCCTACGGGCAAGTCTGCTCTCAACCGTCATGAGATTTGCATTAACTACTGTACATGTGCTGATACTACTGACCAAGTGTAAGTGGGAGTAAATAAAATCATAAGCAATAGATAAATACATCACAGGTTTATATGAAACTAGCAATTTTCCCTCGACTTCGTCCGCGCAAGGTATAGCCTATGTCACCCGTAGATAAATATAGGTGAAAGTAATTTGAAAATCAGTCCAGTAGTTTCGAAGCCTAGAGCCAATGCAAACAATCAAATTTTTCGTCACTAGCGACTTTAGCAAATGAAAGGAATAACACAAAAGTGTGTATTCTCTGAAAGGTTTTTAAGTATAAAGTTTGGGCACTGCCGGGGAGTACTGCTAGTATTCCATAAATGAAAAATCTATACAGCATTGAAATGGTGCATTCTACGTCTGTGTTGAAGAAATTATTAAAGCAAAATCATAATAAACAAATCCCATATCAACAGCAAAAAGATACCATGAAGAACACATACATATTTATGGGAGAAATATTATTGGCAATTAAGGATTGTTGTTTACAAAATACTATCCAATCATCTAAATTACAGCACAGTATTAAAGTTGCTTTAACTAGTTTATATGGGATTTATTTTGCATTCACAATGCCATTTTACCTTATTTACTAAATAAAGAAAATAAGAAATGGTGAAAAAATTCCACAAGATTGCCAACTACGCAACCGCGCTTCAAGCCCCGGCGCCGAATTTCTTCACCATATCCCATTCCTCTTACACGCATCTAATTAATAATGAAAAAAACCAAGACTTACCTCTATCCATTCTAATATCTACTTTATTAGGACTAGTTTGTACGATTATTGGTTTGGATGGATTTTGATGATCATATAAGGTTTTCTGGGTTTCCATGGAGCCTCCCCTCCTGAAAATTAAATCATTATATATAGACACAACTAAAGCCATTTTTAGGGTTCCGTAGTAAACTAGGAACCCTTATAGTTTCGCCATGTCTGTCTGTCTGTCCGTCCGTGGTTTTACTCAGAGACTATAAGTACTAGAACGTTATAATTTGGTATGGGTATGTATAAATGCGGTAGAAAAAAATCTTGAAAAAAATTTTTTTTATGGTAGCTCCCATTCAAGTACAGAGGCATTATGACCGAAACTAAAGTCGGATATCCCGACTAGTTACCACGTGAGTGACCCGTCTTTATAAATATTAAACGCCTTGATGGCTTCCAAAAATCCATAACAAGTCATGTCAAATCAAGCTCGAAATATGCCGCTTTAGATTAATGTGAAGGTAAGGTTTGAAGCATTTATCTGTATATATAATAAAAGAGAAAAAATATTTTGTCTGTACATTTAGTATTTTTGACTGAAATGTATAGAGGGACATTTAAAAATAATAATAGAAAGTAGATAATTTTTTTTAGAATTTCTTGTCTGTCTGTATGTATGATCACGTTTATCTCCGGCAATATTGGACGGATTCGAATAAAACTTTTTTGCTATATAGCCATTAAGCCGGGGCAACATATAGGGTAAAAATAATTTTGGAAAATGGAACACCTGATGCAGCATCGCAATGGTCCAGCTGAACTATAGAAAATGTAAAAGTGGAGCCTTAGCAAAAGTTGTTAAGCCTGATGAGCATTTTTGTTGAGGTATAAAAAATCTGATATTTGGAACACCTCATACAGAACCATAATAGTCCAGGTAAACTATGAGAAATATATAAATGACGCCTTAGCAAAAGTTATTCAACCTGATGAGCATTTTTTGTTGAGGTATTTAATTTGAAGATTTGTAACACCTGACGCAGAACCATAATGGTCCAGGTAAACTATAGGAAATATAAAAATGACACTGTAGCAAAAGTTGTTCAGCCTGATTAGTTTTTTTTTGTTGAGGTAAAAAAATCTGAGATTTAGAACATCTGATGCTCTACCATGTAAAATTTTATATCGACAATTTTACAGAGTCACACTCTCCACTGGGATAGAGTGCGTAGAGTACAATTAGCTCATATTACTGGTGACCGCCCAGCGGTCCCCCTTTTGGCAACGTAGTTTTCAGCCCATACGGCAAAACATGAAAGTTTGCTGTCTCTCCAAGCCTTGAACACACAGGCAACACCTAACGCCGAGGTCTGTCCCTACCGAAGGCCCTTTGGAGATGTTCGATAGGTTGAGGACACTCTGCCCATACCTCAAAGTTTGGTGAAATAGCGCAAGCTCACTTGGAGCTAGCTATATAGTCTTCTTCTTATCGTGTCGGTGGCTCAAATAGTCTAAAAGTATACTATACTTTATTCCTCTAGTATTTAGTAACAGCCAATGCAATGCCATACAATTTTATAACACTGCTTTATGTATTTTCTTATGTATGTTTAGTTCGTATTAAGGTATATAAATATAAATATGCCGGAGTCATAAAGTCCACGCGAACGAAGTCGTGGGCATCAGCTAGTCTCTGATAAAATCATACATTTTTCACTGAATTGAGAACGCGCCATTTTAAATAATTAATTTAAAAAATCGCGCTCGAAAGATTCCATACCATTATCTATACAGATTATCAAGCAAACGGCATTTCAACTATCTAGCTATCACGTTTCATAAAATACAGCCTGACAAATAGACAGACGGACGGACGGACATCGAAATAAATAGGGTACCCTTCGGACAATTAACTATTTTTTAAGCCACTTTTGAAGTAAACCCTGTATAATGTCAATTATTTCAAACTTTCATTAAAAAGACGAGGAAAGACAGAAACATTTTAAATGTACGAACGTGCTAGGAACAATAGATGCTATAATACAAATCAACTTACCCATGTTCTTTCTGTAAATGAGATATAGAGCTCTGTGGCAGAACTATCAAACCAGGATGAGATGTAGACGATTCAGAGACTGACTTGTCAGACATTGTACTGTTTACTCTATTTCTTTGTGGGACCTCTTGTTGTCTGAAAGTAAAATATATATTTTTTTACTATGTAGTTATGAAAATAAAACGGGGTCTAAAAACATACTACCTGTATGTAATACAAAGTCGGTTAATGTTTTAAGGTCAAGTCGTTCTATTTATTTAAAACATTAACCGACTTGGTATGACGTAGATCTCACAACTTTTGACGATACAACAACTGAGTTGCGAGACTTTTCAAGAGTGGTTTTTTTAGAAGAATTGTTTTTGACGGCATTAGGTTTTTCTGCTCCGCGTTTTTCCACGCGATAATGAGCCTTATGTCTTTGTCATCCTCTGAGCTTCTCTGAAAATCTCGTTACTTCATGGTCCCAACGACACAATGTTTACACTCTTCAAGCCAAGGCCTTCTTGAAAGCTCATCAGCTCCATGTGATTTTCCACTGCGATGTTCTATTTTTTATTATTTCCTAAATAGATGATATATGCTTACCTATCATGTGTAGCATGCTTCTTCGATTCCAATATTTCCTCACGCCAGTTAGTACTTGTGGAAGCATTTGTGGTCGGCAGCGGGTGGTGCGCTGGCTCTGAGTGTCGTCCGCCGCGGCGGCGGCCACCGCCTTTGCGACTGCGACGGCCGCCGCCACCCGCCCCGTCGCCCGCTCCACCCGCTTCTCCACTGGTGCTTACGACGCTAGGCACGGGGGACTGACGTCCACGCTCGATGCTCGGTGTACGCCCACTGGCCCAAGATCCGTTACTTTTTTTCTAAAAAACAAATCAATACATATTACATTTTTTTACATTTACTTTTGATCAGAAGATATCTCATCCCAGAGTCACAACACTACCATTAAATATGGCTTTCTACCTGATTTGCAACTGTCCATGTGGCTGATTTTGAAGCTGGAATTCTGAAACCATCATTGTCTCTTGGACTCATAGCTCTGTTTGCAGATGTATCTCTACTATTGCATTGTGACACTATCCTTCTGAAAAAATAAACAATAAGGATTAATAAAATTGTTACAAATAAACTGTTAACACAAATATTACCCAAAAAAAAACTTACCCTTCTGCACTCTGTTCACGACTGTATGATCTCAATGATCTCCAACGATCTAAATCATCTCTACTATTTCCAATGGTGGATGAGCGGTTACTTTTATGGCTATCTCTACGCTCTCTTTCCCTCTGTTTCAGATTGGAGAAAATTGTTTCATGCTGTATACTAACATTGCTGTCTTTGCGAGTTCTTTCAGGTTCCAGTTGGACACTTGCATTGCTATCTTTTCGATTTCTCTCCTTTTTTTCAGAATTCCTTTGTCCTCTACTAGAACTCCTGCAAATATTTCAATACAAATATTTTTAATATAACTGTAAACCGTAATAAAGTATTAAAAAAAATTGTTCGAGCATAGCACGCACATATGCATTAACTATGTACGATGCAGGCAATGGTGTTAGCCACACATCATACATGACGAGATGTTAATTGTAGGTTGTGGATGTTGGTGTGGAGACACAAGATCACGTCACGTAGAAGTTGTTTATTTCTCTCGACGTTACATGTTGATAACTGTGTGTGACGGATCCCTTCTCGATGGCAGCTCAGCAGCACTTGACTGCCGCTTGATAGTATCTCGGGTGCCGCTCAATAGTGTCTCGGCTGCTGCTCGATAGTGTCTTAACTTGTTATTTAATTTGATTGTAATTATAGTGTTAAAACAACTGACTCGCGCCCTACATGATGTAGGGCATGGGTCGGCCAAATGTGCGTACTATGCTCGAACAAAAATTATAGGCAATGCTTTCTACCCACATATACATGGCGAAATTTTGATCGTTCCGGACCATTAAAGGGGTGATTCAGCCTATCAATATAAACAACTTTTCCTATGGGACAAATGCTGTAAACTCGAAAAAAATTTCGACATTCCTATACAAATTGCCCGGGCGGCTGAACACTTTTGTATGAAATTTGAGTTTCCAGCATTGGTCCCATAGGAAAAATGGTTCATATCAACGGGCTGAATCACCCATTTAAGGGTCCAGAACGATCAAAATTTCGCCATGTATACATAGCTAGCTTTTGCCCGCGACTCTATCCGCGAGGAGTTTGATTATATCGTAGCGTAATGTAGCATAGGAAATATGATTTTTTTTTATAAATCTTGTCTATTTTGTTTTATGTTTTTGTGATTTTTTTGTGAAATAGTTATTCGTTTTCGTAATCAGCGACCTGATAAACCAATAAAACTATACCCATGTTGATTTTCAGAATTTGTCATCGCTTTTCCACCTTTTAGGGGTTGAATTCTGAAAGAGCCTTAAACACTTTTTTACTCATTTATTGATATAAGTACTACTGTGAATTTTCAAATAAAATAGTTTAATTAATCTTGTTTCCCCGTACAAACTTTCAAGCC
The DNA here is from genome assembly GCA_963082605.1 of Rhodophaea formosa. NCBI lineage: Eukaryota > Metazoa > Arthropoda > Insecta > Lepidoptera > Pyralidae > Rhodophaea > Rhodophaea formosa. The sequence goes on from OY720209.1 coordinate 12,729,887, forward strand.
CTTTACGTAATAAAATAAATAAAAAAACCTTCAAAACAAAGTTTCAGTCTTCTAGCTCTAAAATTTACGGACTAGCTACTATTTAGCTCCTAAAATGACAGACTTCCATACAAAACTTTAACCCCTTTTTCACCCACTTGAGGGGTGAATTTTCAAAAATCCTTTCTTCAGGTATGCATACGTCATTACAACTATGCGTATGCAAAACTTCAGCGAAATCCGTTCAGTAGTTTCGGCTGTGTGTTGTTAGATGAGTCAGTCAGGTTTGGCTTTTATATATTTAAAATAATAAAATAATAATAATTAATTTAATTTCCATTAATTTCCCTTTTAAAATACAATAGATCCCCCTCTGGCCAAGATCTGTTCGAGGACATATAATACATTGGTATTTCCAGGAATGGGTTCTGGCTGGAGACCTACATTACATAAACTTCTCCAAAAGTCCTCTACATATTGGATCTATATCCCCACGCAAGTTAGTAATCTGTGACGCAAGCCTTACAAAGGACCGGAGTAACACTCGTGTCTCCAAAGAAGATACAAGATAATAATAAAATAAAATATTAAAATTATTATAGAAGATAGAAGAAGAAGATTAGATAATAGGGGGTGGCCATACAAAGGTAATAGGCATAATGACTGGGTCTTCAGATTCTTAAAAATGTTTCTTAATATTTCAAAATGTGTCTAAAAAGACTATAAAAGTACACTTTCAATTTGATAACTATTCGTTTACCATGCTAAATAACCTTTCAAAGTTGGTTGGGCAAGTCCATTTTAAAAGTATGAAAATGTATAAATAAATATTACCATTATATATGCCTCTAAATAAAAAACCGGCCAAGTGCGTGTCGGGCCACGCGCAGTGTAGGGTTCCGTAGTTGCGAATGACATCTTTGAGTTCACACTATTCACACTCGCACCTTACAGTTTAACGACCAAAAACATCTAACAATGAAAATAGTATGAAATTTTTCAGTTTATAAGTTGGTTGCCTATAACTTTTTAGTTTGTACTTAGTACTCAGCTCTGATAGTTTTCCTTTCAACTTCAGTATATATACTACTGCTGTAATTTTTTTCACGTGTCTATATATAACCGTTTAGCACTCACTTACGTCTAACAAAAATTCGCTCTTTAAAACCAAATATTTCGGAAACGGATCCCTAAATCGAAAAATGGTGTTCTCAACCTCACAATATTTTTGAAAGACCTATTTAACGATACCCCACACGATGAGTAAATAGAGAAAAAAAAATACTCCCCCACTTTACTTGTATGGGTGCTACCCTAAAAAAAATTTTTTTTCAAGATTTTATTCTACCACTTTTTTGCCATGACTAATATACATACCCATACCAAATTACAGCTTTCTAGTACTTATAGTCTCTGCGTAAAACCGTGGACGCACAGACAGACAGACAGACATGGCGAAACTATAAGGGTTCCTTGTTTACTACGGAACCCTAAAAAGCAACTTTTATTATAAGACCATTACAATAAACGCAATATTTAATATAGCTGTCGAACAAGTTACTCATACGTCCCATATATTTTACTCAATCGTGACGTCACGATAGAGTAGCATTTTCTGGGGAGCGTTTTGGTATCGCCTAAAAAATGTGCTATTAAAACTGTAATATCTAAGAGAGTTTTTGGTTTAGCATGGCGTTTTTTTTGCAGATGTGTCTTTTTTTGGAAGGACTTTCCATATAATAACGAAAAAAAATATAATCATCATCCGTATTGTAGATGTCACCGCATACAATCTTTCCTTACAAAAATATAAATAGGTATCTTTATTTTTAGCCTTTTGAGCAATTTAATATTTATTAATGCTTATGAATAGCGATGAATCATTTGATAGAACTCTTATTTATTCCTTCAACAAAAGAAATTTAAGTATTTTGCCATCGAAACTTTAGTTTTTAGGGTTCCGTAGCCGAAATTCAAAAAACGGAACCGTATAAAATAGATTCTTCTCTTCATGTCTGTCTGTCCATATGTCACAAACACTTTATTCCGAAACTATAAGGACTACCCAGTTGAAACTTGTTAGGAAGATGTATTCTGAGAACCGCTTTACAATTTATATACCAAAATTATAAAATTAATAGATGACGGGCCGCCATCCCCTAACAGGGAAAAGATTTTTTTTTAAATCAAAACTATATATGTATATGTGTGAGGAGTTTTACGATAGGGCTTAAAAATTACATTGAGATCTCTAAACCCTTTTCTTTCTTTTATTCTTAAGCCATTTTTCACAAAGTCTATTGTAAAAGTAATTTCTTGGCCACTTTTTAGACAGTAAATATGTCAATTTGTCAGAAACTAACCAATATAAACATTTTAATAGTTTATTTTACGAGATTTGGTTAGTTATAAGTAAAATATTTTTGAGTTTAAAAGTCCATACATTTGACAGTTTGTTTTGGAAAAATCATAAACAATGCCACTATTAACAGTTGCCGTCCCCCATTATTTAAACCCTATATTACAGGAGTCTATCAGATATGTGAGTTCCTTAGAAACCAGAATTAACCACATTTTACTTTTTATCTAGTAAAAGTAAGTATGTTCTTATTTGATATAGTCTGTCCGGGGAAATGGGTTCCAATTCACCCAAAAGCGATTTTGTAAAGTAAATAAAAATATCATTAAAACTAACGTGAGATAAATACGTTATATTTAAAACCGGCCAAGTGCGTGTCGGGCCACGCGCAGTATAGGGTTCCGTAGTTGCGAATGACAACTTTGAGTTCACACTGTTTACACTCGCACCTCACAGTTTAACGACCAAAAACATCTAACAGACAGACAGACAGACAGACAGACAGACAGACATGGCGAAACTATAAGGGTTCCTAGTTTACTACGGAACCCTAAAAACGGGTCATAGTCGGAAGTGCTCGTCTTTTTAGGGTTCCGTAGTAAACTAGGAACCCTTATAGTTTCGCCATGTCTGTCTGTCTGTCTGTCTGTCTGTCTGTCTGTCCGTCCGCGGTTTTACTCAGAGACTATAAGTACTAGAAAGCTGTAATTTGGTATGAGTGTGTATATTAATCATGGCAAAAAAGTCGTAGAAAAAAACCTTGAAAAAATATTTTTTTTTGGGTAGCTCCCATACAAGTAAAGTGGGGGAGTAATTTTTTTTTCTCTATTTACCCATCGTGTGGGGTATCGTTAAAAAGGTCTTTCAAAAATATTGTGAGGTTAAGAACACCATTTTTCGATTTAGGGATCCGTTTCCGAAATATTTGGTTTTTAAAGTGCAAAATTTTGTTAGAGGTACGTGTCCCCCCCCTCTATCTGCTAAACGGTTATATATGGATACGTGAAAAAAATTACAGCAATAGTATATATACTGAAGTTGAAAGGAAAACTATCAGAGCTGGGTACTAAGTGCAAACTAAAAAGTTATAGGCAACCAACTTATAAAATGCACTGGAAAATGTAAAATTTCATACAATCTTCATTGTTAGATGTTTTTGGTCGTTAGACTGTGAGGTGTGAGTGTAAACAGTGTGAACTCAAAGTTGTCATTCGCAACTACGGAACCCTACACTGCGCGTGGCCCGACACGCACTTGGCCGGTTTTTTTAATACAACCTAACCACACATTTTTTTATATAAGTACAATACATATAAACCCAAGGACGAAAAATTTTATTCACATGCACTTCACTTGCAGCGTAAGAAAATTAAACAGCCGTTCCCCGCGAGTCCCGCGACGCATCAAAAAGTATTACGTCATTACGGCGCGTGCGGAGTCTTTGAAGCTGGCGCCCACGCTTCTTTTCTCGGCGGCGTCGGTTTATCAAAGCGTGCATACCATTTGCCCAGACAGACTATATAGTATTCCTTTGTGCTGATGATCAAATGAAAGGCCTTTTCTGGAAGCTAATAGTCTTTGTTGGTTGTGACCACTATAAGTCACCATTTCTTATAACTTTGTTTGTCATGCTTTTACCTTTTTAATACTTAATCAATGTTCATGACATTTTAAAAAGCTATTGTTAAACATAGGGTACATTTTATCTTGAAAAGAAGGAAACTGTAGCTTAAGCTGAAGAAAATATTTACAACAATGTTGAATCATAAAGGAAAACCAAAATGTCCTGTTGATGCTGATTGAATAATTTCGTAAATATACCTCTTGTTCCGGCGTCGTGCTCTGCCACTTCTTTTAGATTCACGAGCTTCAGTTGGCTTATTTTCCTGTGACACTGCAGGTTTGTTTTCCTGAGAAACTGATGTCTTGAATGTTTGAGAAAAACTTGTAGATGAATCACCCATATCATCTAATTTAATATTCTTTTCAACTTCTTCTGTCCAATCCTATAAAAAAAATATTTTTTATGTGTAATACAGTAGGCAACATTTTGTGGTAAGCTTAGTAAATGAAAAATAGCCTTAATGGCTTATTTCACCCAGCAAAAGAGCTAAAAGCAAATAATTTTATTGGAAATACTCTGCACTCTCCGTTTTTAAGTTCAAAACAACAAACATTGTTAATTTTACCATGGCTGTTTATAATTGTTTATCTTTATTTTTTACTTACTAAGTTGGTCATATCCAGCAGGCTGTTAGTTATTTGGGAGATAGTGTCACTCTCATTTTGAAGGGACTCCTTGGTGGAGCCGTCATTATGGTATGAGACATCATTGCTATCACTAAGCCCATTTTTCATTGCTGAAACAATAGCAAATACATTGATAGACAGTAATATAAAAATTACATTACAAGAAGATGTGTACCTTCTCTAGAACAACAATCATGCCTTGTATTATGGTGTGATTTACCAACTTATCCAAATGTGGAAAGTGTGATTCTAAACAAATTGATGCAAACAAATAATTCTAAAATAAGAAAACTTACCTCCTCCATAATAATCTTGACTATCACTCCGAGTCATGAGATCCTCTCTATTATGTTTGTTGTCGAGCACACTTGTCTCATACAGGTTCATGTATGAACTACTGGGTGTTGATCTTCTTGAGCTTTGTACTTCATAATTTTTTAAGTAAGAGTTTATAAATTTTTCACTGTCTAAACCTTCTTCCCTCAAACGCCCCCGTCCTCGTGATGGCAAAGTTTGAGACCAATTCAAATTTGCATTATAGTGGTGGTTTTGATAACCAGGTTGCAATGACTGGTTAGATGCATGCCTGTTTATTTGATCAACACTATCAAAACTGTGGTGACCAGATTGCTCTAAGAATTTCTTTCTAAATCTTGGAGGAATATTATCAATATTTCCCATAAATTTTGGTCTGGATGAATCTGATGAATAACCAGCTGAATTTCTACGACCTGAAGGTGGTTTTCCTCCACCACCCAATAAATGCCGGGCCGCAGATGACTCCATACTCCTACTGTCACGATTTCTTTCAGCATTTCTTTCTTGAACATGTGTAGGTGATATGGATCTAGTCTCAGACACCTGCCTGTAATTTCTGTTATAGTTTACGTCATTACTGCCACTGTCTTTGTAATGATTTTCAACAAATATTCTGTCTCTTCTTGAGCCAGATCTAGAATATGAACCAGACCCACTGTTGAAGTTTTGCTTTTCCTGCCGGTTAGACATTTTTCTATTGCTGCACTGACTAGAATTATCGCTTCTGGGTTTTGTCTGTCTATCGTCAGAACTTGAATCAACTGATCGAGCTACATACAATTGTTGTTGAGGCTTTTTGTGGCGGGAATTTGACATAGAAAGATCTCTACAAGTGTTTATTACAGTTTCATCATGAATAGAATTCTGAGATCCATAATGATCCATCTTTGAGTCTAAACCATAACTCGAGCGTCTCAACGGCCCACTACCAGGTTTATACAATTTTTGTTGTGGTTTATTTCTTCTGTACTCCTTAGAGTCATCATCCATAGTATCACAATTTCACTTCCTAACATTCAGATCATCAGCACTCCTTGTAAATACAACAACGATCTTATCTGTTTAATTATTAAACAAAAAAGTCGTCAGTTAATGAAATAAGGTTATGTGTTAAAATCACCACTTTAAAAAACATTAAGATTTTACCGTGATCATTGATGAATAGATAAAAATGTATTAAATTAATATAGCACATAAAATATGCTTTCCTAAAAATAAATCAAAACCAAATGTTTTTCAAGGAAATCACAATTTTATACGATTTTTCGCATTTATTTATTTCAGCAGCTATGAACTGTCATGTCTGTCTGACAACATTTCACTAAGTTTTGAATGACAGATATTTGAACCAATACTGCAACTACACAGATAATGTAATAATTATTCCATTGGATGAAAAATTGTCAATTTGAAATTGAACCAATAATGTTTTTGATTGTGACAAGTTGTAGTTGTTCAGTTTTTCTCTATGGAAATAAGTGTTTCTGTTCCAAAATAAAATCAACAACTAGGTACTGGGGCACTATTTTCAAATGAATTGATGAATGAATTTTGAAAAAATTGTTTTTTATTTTTTTTTTTTAAAATATTCTATGAATTTATTTAAGTAATATTTACATGATATACAAAGAAAGATCTATAGACAGAATAAACTCACAAAAATTACTTAATTAAAAATAAAACAAATTACATACAACTAAAACTAAAGAGTAAGAAAAAGCAATATAAATAAAATTTATAATCGAAAAGTTAGTCGAAAAGACTACCCCTGTGAGTGCCTGGCTCAAATGTACCCATCACACTAGCTGCGTTGCTTTGCCACGCTGGATGGCCAGTGAGATTGTGTTGGACCAGCCGGCCTATTTACTAACTCGGATGACAGGTGTCGATGCCTATCACTCTAGGATTTGCTGTTACAATGCGATTTTTGTATTTCAAGTAAAAAGTTCGACCAAGCAAAACCCGCATTGTAATTGTAAATTCTAGATTGATAGGCATCGACACCTGTCATCCGAGTTAGTAAATAGGGGGGCAGCCGGCCTATTTACTAACTTGGATGACAGGTGTCGAAGCCTATCAATCAAGAATTTACTGTTACAATGCGGTTTTTGTATTTCAAATAAAAAGTTCGAGCAAGCAAAACCCGCATTGTAACAGTAAATTCCAGATTGATAGGCATCGACACCTGTCATCCGAGTTAGTAAATGGGGCTGCAGGTCGGAGGACCAGCCGGCCTATTTACTAACCCAGACGACAGGATTTGCTGTTACAATGCGGTTTTTGTATTTCAAGAACAAAGTTCGAGCAAGCAAAACCCGCATTGTAATTGTAATTTCTAGATTGATAGGCATCGACACCTGTCATCCGAGTTAGTAAATAGGGGGGCAGGTGGGGGTCGCAGCCATTGTTACAGAGGCGTCGCCCCAACTTTCTCAGCGAAATTGAAATGAGTTTTTTTTTAAATATTACCTACTTTGTAGGGTTCCGTAGTAAACTAGGAACCCTTATAGTTTCGCCATGTCTGTCTGTCTGTCCGTCTGCGGGTTTACTCAGAGACTATAAGTACTAGAAAGCTGTAATTTGGTAAGGGTATGTATATTAATCATGGCAAAAAAGTTGTAGAAACAAATCTTGAAAAAAAAAAATTTTTTTTGGGTAGCTCCCATACATGTATAGTGGGGGAGTAATTTTTTTTCTACTTACCCATCGTGTGGGTAGGTTGGTGGGTGGTATCGTTAAAAAGGTCTTTGAAAAATATAGTGAGGTTGAGAACACCATTTTTCGATTTAGGGATCCGTTTCCGAAATATTTGGTTTTAAAGTAAACGGCTATATATGGATACGTGAAAAAAATTACAGCTGTAGTATATATACTGAAGTTGAAAGGAAAACTATCAGAGCTGAGTACTAAGCGCAAACTAAAAAGTTATAGGCAACCAACTTATAAAATGTACTCGAAAATGTAAAATTTCATACAATTTTCATTGTTAATGTTTTTGGTCGTTAAACTGTGAGGTGCGAGTGTAAACAGTGTGAACTCAAAGTTATCATTCGCAACTACGGAACCCTACACTGCGCGTGGCCCGACACGCACTTGGCCGGTTTTTGAATTTTAGCTTTTCAACAGTGTTTTTACTTGACCGACCGAAAGTTCGGTTTCTGTCAAAAATCAAGTTTCGGCGTCAGTTTAGGTTTCGGTCGAAATTGGCCGATTTTTTCTTTTCCTCCAAACAGCCTACAATGCTATCGACCAGAACCAACACAGCATCTTCTGTGGATTTGCCTTCTCTAAACCCAAACTGGTTGTTAGAGATTATTCCATTGGTGTTCAAGTAATTTACCAGTCGAGAAATTAGCACTTTTTCCAGGATTTATGACATTGCTGTCAACACCGATATTGGGCGATAGTTTGTAGCATCGCTTCTATCACCACTCTTGTAAATAGGATGTACGATAGAATTGACAACATATACTTTACCGGAAGTGATATTTTTATATATGCAATCGAAAGTACCTTGTATGTATATATATTATTGTGCAGCCGTGATCGTGAATGAAAAGTGATTCAATAAACAGGTAAAATGTTAGGAATATAGTTAACAGGTAAAAGAAAAAAGCGAAACCAAATCATTATTACATCAAAAATATTCTGGCTAGCGTTAACATTAAAAAAAAAGACAGTGAAAACGGATACGATATTTATCATACACATTGGGTGAGGCCTTTCGAAATTTTCCAGACTCCCGGGAAAAATTTCCCAAATCTGGCAACTCAGACTGTCTAAGTCCTGTCAATGTCATTATTTTACGTCAGATTGACAATGACAGAGAATAAGGCACAGATTTTTGTTAATAAATCCTACGTTTGCGACCTTTTTTCAAAAATTCATAAAATAATAAATAGTGGTTTAAAAAATTACCAAAATTATGGAAGTATATACATACAAGGTACTTTCATATAAAAAGTACCACTTCCGGTAAAGTACATGTTGTCAATTAACAACATATACTTTACCGGAAGTGGTACTTTTTATATATGAAATCAAAAGTACATTGTATGTATATACTTCCACATTTTTTATAATTTTTTTGAAATAAGAATTTTTTTATTTATGAATTTTTGAAAATAGGGCACAAACGTAGGATTTATAATCAAATGTCTGTGCCTTAGTCCCTGTCATTCTCAATCTGACGTAAAATAATGACACTGACAGGACTTTGACCGTCTGAGTTGCCAGATTGGGGAAATTTTACCCGGGAGTCTGGAAATTTTCTAAAGGCCTCTCCCAATGTGAATGATAAATAACGTATCAGTTTTCATTGTTTTTTTTTTTCAATGTTAATGCCGCCCAGAATGTTTTTCAATGTAATAATGATTTGGTTTCGCTTATTATATTTCTTTTACCTGTTAACTATACTCCTAATATTTTACCTGTTTATTGAATCACTTTTTATTCACGGCTGCACAATGATTTAGTTTGTTATCTTGGTAAAAATCAATGTCCTTCCTGTGTGAAAATCCATAGTCTGTCAAAAGATGAAGAACTCGGAGTCCAGTCATCCAGTGTCTTGAGAAGTCAAGTCAGCACACGAATATCTCTTCGTGTTGGTGTCCAGAAGTCAAGCCAATGTTATCTATCAGGTTGCGATCCAGAACGAAAAATATCCAAAGATATGTACAAATACCTAACAACAACAAACCAACGAACTTTTTTTGACATTGATTAGCATAGCAGCCTTTTTTCCTTGCCTTGTTGTAAGGCAAAGACAGTTCATCCATATACACCATCAAATTATAATGTACAAGTCAAGGGACGTTTTCGGGTGTACTGGCTGCTCAATGATTACAAAACTGATCTCATTACCAAAAGATCCCTAAAATATTTGCCATGGTGAAGCCTAAAACTAATGCCAAACCATTATTTATTGCTTTGAACATACGACCTCAGGTTCTGTCCAGTCTGTAAAGAATAAGAGATGTGTTTTCGACTTTCGTATTTTCTGAACGTCAAAGATACAAGTAAAAATATCAGGGACATAGTTGACAGCTAGGAGAAATAAGCAAATCCACATCATTATTACAACGAAAAATATACTGGCCGGCATTTACATCTAAAAAAAAAACAGTGAAAACGGATACGATATTTGTCATTCACATTGAGAGAGGCAAGGCCTTTTGAAAATTTACAGACTCCCGGGTAAAATTTCCCAAATCTGGCAACTCAGACTATCAACGTCCTGTCAATGTCATTATTTTACGTCAGATTGACAGTGACAGAGAATAAGGCACATATATTTGTTATTAAAACCTACGTTTGCGACCTTTTATCAAAAATTCATAAAAAAGTAAAATACTGGTTTAAAAAAATTACAAAAAAAATATGGAAGTATATACGTACAAGGTACATTCGATTGCATATATAAAAAGTACCACTTCCCGTTAAGTATATGTTGTCAATTGTGTGTATTTAGTGAAATGATGCCATGTGCCATTTCAAAAACAGTCTCCCTCCATCCCGTCATATGAAGCCACGGGTTTAAAAATAGTAATCCTACCCCAGCCCCCGTAGCATGGCTCTCGCGACGCCATTTATATCGCACGATAAACTATCCACACCTCGCTCTTCAGTATTGCAAAAAAGAAGATGGCGATAGTTGGGCTCCCATGCTACGGGGGCAGGTGTTGGCAAGTTGCGTCACGCACGTTTTATCTATCAGAGTTTAAAGCTTCGTAGTTTTCTGACCGAATATTCCACTACTTACTCAAGTTAATTTTGTTGAAAACTTTAGTTACGTAATTCTTATTTCTAATATTCATTTTTCTTCATAAATTGCGTGGCAGTTGTCATAAATTTGTTGGTAACCCTGATGATGTAAAACGTCAATTTTAGAAAGTTGTCTATTGATAAAGTACGCTCAACAAAATTTGATACTTTCTGTACAAGGAAATTCTATGAATAAAATTTTTGAAATAGATCAAAACTGGTTTGATCTGCTATGTTTTCAACCTGCAAAATTGCAATGGGTTCGTAACCCGTGGCTGACGTTTAATTTTATTTATTTATGAAATAACTTATTGTACATTTTGTATAGTAATAAGTATAAAATTTGTGTTTAATTTTATCAATTTTATATATTTATCGTTCATGAATAAGAAATAATGTCCTTCGAGTACTTGCCCGTGGCTGAAGACGAAAACGAAGAACCCATAGAACTCCCAATTGAAGAAGATGGAACGCTGATGTTAACAACAGTGTCTGCGCAGTTTCCTGGATGTTGTGGCCTAAAGTACAGGCATCCTGAAACGAAAACTATACGGGGCATCAGGCTAAGAGACGGCAGGTTGTACCCTCCCCCAGAAGGATGGGGTAATCATCTATACATTTGCAGTTTTCCCAAGGAAAACAAGCGTAAGTCGGGTGAAAACTCTGAAACCTCTACTAGTAAGAACAAACGTAATGATAATCTATGCTCAGATTTGATTGTACTTGGTTTACCATGGAAAGCAACAGAGCAAACAGTGAGGGAGTATTTTGAGAAGTTTGGAGAAGTTTTGATGGCGCAATTAAAACGAGATCCTAAAACGGGCATGTCTAAAGGTTTTGCTTTTATCAGATTTGCTTCATACACATCTCAGATGAGAGTGTTGGCCCAGAGGCACATGATTGATGGTCGGTGGTGTGATGTGCGGATACCTAACTCCAAGGAGGGTGCTGTGACATCTATGCCTTGCAAAGTGTTTGTGGGCCGCTGTACAGAGGAGTTAACAGCCAATGACTTGAGAGAATACTTTTCTCAATTTGGGGAGGTAACAGATGTATTTATTCCAAAACCATTTAGAGCTTTTAGTTTTATTACATTTTTGGATCCAGAAGTAGCACAAAGTCTGTGTGGGCAAGATCATATAATCAAAGGTGTCTCTGTGAATGTTTCAAATGCATCGCCCAAACAAAACAAGAGTGGTGCAAACCAACGTAACCTACCAAGTAGAAACTATGAAGAAGGCCATCCTCACAATGTTTCCAACAACAATTCATGGAGCAGCCGTAACATGGATATGGTTAATATGCAAGCTCTGGGAATGTCTGGTCAACATGGTCAGACAGCTGTTGGTGGGGGCGCTGGTCAAGCCCAGGGGGGCAGTATGCCTCTGGGAATGGGTGGATTACCTGTCAACCAGGCATTAGTAGCAGCACTCAATCAAGCGGCGGGTTGGGGACTTATCAATAATATTCCATCAGGAGCCTCTGAGCAGGGGCCGTTTGCCGGTCCGGCATCATCAGCACCTCCGGGCCCGCCCAACATTCTCTCTTGGATGCAACAAGGTAACTCAGCACAGGGACCCTCTAGTCAGTGGGGACAGCGGCACCAGTCCCAAGGCCACTCTGTTTGATCCGATATCTGATTTTACAAGCTCATGATAATCACTGTGATTGTAGCAACAATTAGATAAATTATCATTTTTGTTTTTATCTATACTATACAAGTGGGTTGTTTTTTCATGAGAGTGGTGTATACTTAGTTTGCTACTGATGTTATTTATTTATTATGGAATTGCTTTTGTGTTTTGTTGATTTTCTTGAAACTTATAGAATAACTATGGTATGGTGTTTCATTCGCTACACAAAACAGATAATATACATTAATAGTAGGTAAATTGAGTATTTTTTATTAATTATTAATATTGAGAATAATAATTGTTGTTGTGCTTTTGTTTGTCATTCAATAATTTTAAACTTTGTTCTTACGCTACTTATTAATACAAGATATAAGGAAGATCCTTTTATAAACTGACATACATTTATTTTTAACAGTAGCATAATAAAAATATCCATAGTGTCCATCAAGTAAATTTCATTAATTTAAACATAAAAAGTCTTGAAGCTTATTAATTCCATTGCATATATATAATTATGAAATAGCTATTTGTAAATTAAAATGGATCCCTTGTTACAGACACAAACAACAGTTTACAGTACAGACAATAAGATTCATACTGCTTGGCTTACTTTGAACATATTTGCTGGATTCATCCAACTTGTAGCAGGATCCAGTCAATTCTCAAATCAACCATCTATAATAGTGTCAGTTGTGGGAATTTAAATAAGTAGCATTTGGTTATAAATTGCCATAATATTTTATATAATATAATTCAACAATTTAATCTAATAGAATTACTTAGGAGAATTGTGCTTTTGTACATTAATATAATATGTTCCCACTACAGGCTGTTTGTGAAAAAATAGAAGTCTATTGAATTGTTATCATTGTTTATGAAATAATGTTGATTATTATAAATTTATTGCATGTTTCCTTAGGTGGATGTGGGCATGAAAATTGAAGACAGATGTCTATTTTTGTCGAAATAAATAGTTAGACTATTTTTGTGAATAAGCAAAGTGGGGGTAAATGTAAACTTAAGCACTGACATCATAAGGCTCTGTATATTTAAAAAACTTTAAGGATGGGTTGTACAAATTCAAGACTGTAAATATAGAGAAACAAACAACCACATCATTTGATGCAATCAAAGATGTCAAGAATTCTGCAGAAAATATATCTAGCATTTCAACTAAGAATAGTACTGCCATGTCACCTCGTATCTTCTTGCCATCCTTAGTTATGAATGTGCCTGTCAAAGGTGGTGACAGAAAAAGACTATAATCGCGTTAACTCATGGCGCCACAGCGGCTGCGGCACCACTCGCCGCATTCTAACACAGGGTGACTAACACAGCAGATCCTCAGCAGCGACGATGCCACAGCCATAGAGCATCATAATTAAACGCCTTAGGCTGGTTATTCTTAATTGAAATGCACAAGTTTATAAACGCGCAATTACCTAAGAGTTATAATTACATAGCTAAGCTGACGAATGATAACGAGATCATAGTAAGCAACTGAGTAATTAAATAAATAAATATATACGGACAAATCACACAGATTGAGTTAGCCCCAAAGTAAGTTCGAAACTTGTGTTATGGGATACTAACTCAATGATATTATATTTTATAATAGATACTTATATAGATAAACATCGAAGACCCAGGTCAATCTGAAATAGATCATTTTCCATCTTGACCTGACCGGGGATCGAACCCGGGACCATCCGTGTCGCAGGCAGGCGTGTTGACCGCTGCGCCACGGAGCTTGTCAAATCATTAAAATAATTATGATCGGCAAATTGTCTAGTACCTACTAAAGCTTTATTGATGCGTTACCCTGCTGACTATAGAGTACAATGTGAAAGAAGCCTGTAAAATTTGATATTAAGTAGATAGAAATCAATGAACTAACTTCACTGGGTTTAAAAATAAAAACATGAAATAAAAGAATAAAGCGCAGAAAATATTGTCAAATTTATTCATATTCATTGCTGTTGCAGTTTTATAAAGTAAATTTCTTAAAAATATTCATTTACAGACAAAGAATATATGTATCAGATTCCTATTCCTTGTATTGTTTTTTATTTTCGTAATGGGGTTTATACAGCTACCTCCTTTCAATATCTATATGAATTATTATTACTGGTGCAATCGTTACTATGTTGGTTTAAAATATTTACAGCTGAGGTGTTATTTTATTAACTTTAAATATACATATACTTAATTTATTTCATCAAGCCCAACAACTGCTGGGAATCAGTTGTAGACAGTGGCATACCTAAATAAAAGCTAGCCCTGGGGCAAACGTAACATTGACGCCCTTTTTAATTATGTAAACATAGGGACGTGGGCGTATTGCATATGAGATTTCCGGTTTTGGCTGACTTAGAAAATAGTAAAATACACCCCAGTTGCTTGCGACATTAAATAAGAGCACAGAAAATATGCATATATGAACACTTTTTATATATACACCATATTTGCTAGAATCTGAAATTCTACACTAATTCACGTTAATTAGCGAAGATGGAACGTGTCACCGTCATCGCAACGCCAATAGTGCCTCGGTGACACGTGAAGCACTATGGTGGCGCTACCTACTGACTTATTTCAAATTCTCATTTCGTAAAGTATATCTACCTGTAAATGCACGCGTAGCGTGCACATTTTTTGGTCCTTAAGGCCGCACACTAGGCACAGTAGCGACGCCAATCATTTTATTCCTAATACTTTACAAATAGAAAGACATTCAAGAATGTAAATCATATAAGCCTTAGTAAATAACCTGAAGTATTTTTGGAATCATGTTTAATATTATAAGAATCAGTGAGAATTATGAGAATCAGATTACTGTCAAAAACGGCCGTTTTTGGTGGTAATCACTATTTCTCTTAATGACTGATTCTCATAATATTAAAACTTCTTCTTCTTATTTAAGAGCTTTATAGCTCTTGTCGATGGAGTATGCACCAAACTTCTCTATCTTCTGCTTTAGACTTTAGTTCTTGATACGACATGACACCAGCCTTCTTCTTTAGTTGGTCAACAAAACTTTTCCTTGGTCTCCCTGGACCTTTCTTTCCTTTTACCTTACCCTCCAGTATGTTTTTAAAGAAGGCATCATGTCGTATCAAGTGACCAATCATCCTACCCCTCCTATTCTCTATTTCGTTTATCAGTCTTCTTTTCTCTCCTACAATTTCTAGCACCTCTTCATTACTTTTAATATTAAAACATGATTCCAAAAATACATCAGGTTATTTACTAAGGCTTATATGATTTACATCACAGAACACAGAAAGACATTACATTCTTGAATTTCTTTCTATTTGTAAAGTATTAGGAATAAAATGATTGGCGTCGCTACTGTGCCTAGTGTGCCCCCTTGTTTGTTATTTGTGTCGAAAGCTTCAACATGTAACAAAGCGCCACATTTTATGATCATCAGTGGTCACATAAATAAGGTTTATCCTACGTGCGTATAAACTGAGATAGTTTAATTATGTGATCGCTGAAGTCGTAGCCTACTATGCAATTCAGTTGGACAGTCATGTTATAAGTAACTTGAAATTTTTGTTCATATGATTAAAGTGTTAATAACAACAGCTCTTATTCAATATCAGTTGTTGCAATTGCAATATGTGCAGACAGGGATCTTATAATATATAAAATCCCTTTTTTGCAAGTGTCACCAGAAAAATACGAATTTTACTCCGTATGTGGAAGGCGGTCCTAACGAAGGGAAATTGGGTAGGTAGGAAAAGGAAGGAAATGGAATTGTTTTACTCTTATGTAAGTTTTCGCTTGATTTGTTTGTTTTATTAACTTATTTGGCCAATAATTGTTGTTTGGTTCTTATTTATGTGCATGTCAGTATGTAGTAATATATTTCGAGTGTGTTATTTAGGTAGTAACCATATTCTAATTATTTTTTGGAAATCTGTTATATGCTTATAATTCAATCAACAAGTCAATTTGGAATGACAGCTTAGATAAGTGTATATTATACCTATAGTATCATAGGATGGTTTTTATAGGTAGGTACAAACAACTGCAGGCATGTGATTATTTTTATAAAACTCAGTATAAAGGAAGCCGAGGTACTAGATTAGGTGTCATGTACCTACCTATATAAATTAGAGTGTTCAGTCCTTGTTTCGCTTGAGATTCTTGACTATTCACACTATTTTAACTTTGACTCTTCATTGTCTTGTCTGCATTCAAAGTGCAATAGTAAGTAATTAGTCGATATTTAATATTCCCGATGGATGAGTGCAATCTAAGTAGGTAGACAATATACACAATATGCACTTAGTGACTACACTACTGTTTTTTCATCTTCAATACAATCGATTTTTTTCCTGTAATCATTTAAAAATGAATATTTTTGAAAAACATTAACAATATTATTTTTTAATTTGTAAGGCTCTGTTAATGATACTTTTATTTCGTTGATCAATTAACTGACAGTTTGTCTTCCCGTTTTCTTATTTCGTTATTTACTACATAAGAGAAAATTGCCACGATCACAGTTTTGTATAAAATATTCCCTGACATATATTATTTTTATAGTCTTTTATAACAATCTTGAGGGGAAGCGTGAATTTTTGGGGGTCCAGTGCTGCCCATTGGACCCCAAAAATTCACGCTTCCCCTTAAAATAAATCGTTAGACAGAAAACTGAGATATTACTTAAAATTTTGTTCGTCGAGGCCCCAGAAAACCTTTCAAACTGTTTATACTACTTACAAACAGTTTAAAGTGTGAACGTGAAGCTTTACTTAGTTATTTTGCCTTTTTTGACAGAAACGCAGAAAAAACCGTCATCTTCTCGCTTGAAATTATAAACATAATTCGTAAAATAGTTTGGAACAGTTATCTTCCAAAGATTATCTTGGGCCTCGTTGAACAAAATTTTGAATAATCTTTTTCTTTTCTGTCCAACGATTTATTTGATGGGGACAGCACTGGACCTCTAAAAATTTACGCTTTACCTTAAGTTCGTAAACTCATAGTACCATTCTTACATCCAACCATTCTGTGAAAGGGCATATAGTACGGTGTATAATCAATCATGCACATGCCAACAAATGTGTATTTTCAATTTTTGTCTGACATCCTAACGCAACGAAAGGTATTGCCTTTGTGTTTGTATTATGCTCTATGCTCGCTTGTAAATTAAGCCGTATATTGACCGTCAATTTATTATATGTATATATATATATATATATATACAGAAAAAAATACTACGTTTACTTCGATAATATTTATTTCCATGCCGAGCAATAAGATGCGTTAATATATGGTAAAACATATATATTTGGCATTTTGGCCCTTATCTGAGTAGATACGTACGTATATGTATTATTTCAAAATGTGTGCTCTGGCAATCTCGCCGTTTTTTAGTTATTTTTTCTTAGATCATTATATAAAAATGTTTACCAACAAAACATTCATAGTTAAGGCGAAGTGAGTTCAGACGATACACCCAGCAATTAATTCTATAAGTCCTAAATCATATCAAAATTTAAAAATCCAATAGCTGAATGCCCTAGTAAATTACTTGTAGTATTATTGGTACAAGTTTTCACTATTTTTAATTCGTTCTCTTAAACTTAGATGATAATATCTATGAAAAGTAATAAAATGAATACTACAAGTAATTTACTAGGGCATTCAGCTATTAGATTTTTAAAATTTAATATGACTTAGGGCTTATAGAATTAATTGCTGGGTGGCACTAGTGTGTCGTATCGTCTGAACTCACAGTGCGCCTTAATGTTGTACAGATATAAATCATATCAATTTTTTTGTTTACTGTGAATTTGATACATAAATCACATGCATATGTACCTATTTTATATTGTATTGCTGCGAAACAACAAACCTATGCATATTGGGCGTATTTATTTTGTAATGAAACATAGGTACTGCATCAAATGTAATATTATTACCTTAAAATTGTATGAATTAGAAGAAAGAAAGAAAACTGTATCTTGCTAGATTATACCTACTGTTATATATATTATGTAATTTAATACTTTAAGAAAATATACATATTTTAAATGAAAAAAGGAGAGCAAGCCCCACATTAATAAGGGCATGTAAGGAATCAAATACAAGCATTTAAGATTTATAAGAAATCTTAGCAGTATATATGTATATAACTTTTCTGGTATGTTTGTTATGTTTATAAATTGTACCGTCAATTATTTTGATTATGTCCTTGTTTTGATTCTATTGGAAATGTACTTAGATATTGTAAACGACAAACGACAATGATCATTATTATGTTTATCTTCAGAAATAAAAGATGTGAAACGGTGCAAGACAATAATAACAGAGTTATTTATTTACAACTTTAAAAATAAATAGAAAGAAATAAACAGTGTATTTCAAATTCCTAAAATTCATTTTATTTTTCGTTCCATAAAACTTTAGAATTAAATTCTGTTAAGGGCGCACACTAGGCACAGTAGCGACGCCAATCATTTTATACCTAATACTTTACAAATAGAAAGAAATTCAAGAATGTAAATCATATAAGCACTAGTAAATAACTTGAAGTATTTTTGGAATCATGTTTAATATTATCAAAATCAGTGAGAATTATGAGAATCAGATTACCGCCAAAAACGGCCGTTTTTGGCGTTAATCACGTTTTCTCTTAGTGACTGATTCTCATAATATTAAAACATGATTCCAAAAATACTTCAGGTTATTTACTAGTGCTTATATGATTTACATTCTTGAATTTCTTTCTATTTGTAAAGTATTAGGAATAAAATGATTGGCGTCGCTGATGTGCCTAGTGTGCCCCCTTCACTACGTTTTATTACTATTTATATTTATTTGGATTTTTGTAATATATTTCTCAAAATCGTTGATAGTTCTATAGTAACAATTTTTGCACTGATAGGAAGGTACAAAATAATATATGCCACATATAAGTCGCTAGATAGCCACCTAATTCAGTAGATGAAAGAATAGTTACTTGAGGTGCTCCAAGTCATAGCCCTGTAAAGATGACGTGCGCATTGATTGTAAGAGTTGTTTGTAAAGATTTTTTTGTGAACTAGAAATAATTTGTCTATTTATTGTCCTGAGTGCAGTAATGTGGTTGATAGTCGTGTATTCAATGTGTGGTATGAACTGTAATTTTTGTGCATACCACATACAAAGATTTGATTAATGTTGCGTGACTATTACTGATATTAGATCGATTGACAAGGCGTACTTTTCAGATCAAGTAATTTCTACCAGTACCATTCAACCTAAGATGCTTATTTTATTCTGATAATTTATAAGACTTTCTACTTGTACTGGTCATATGGTCATTATAATAATGACTTGTAATTTGCGTGGCTTCGCTATTTTCGTTAAATTTCCTATCAATAAATAGCGAACTGTTGGGAAGCTATACATCTATTGCACATAGAACATAGACCACACATCAAGCGGCACTCTACGAACATGAGCTGTGACGCTAGAGACGAGCTAAGTGTAAAACTAATAATTATAGTTGCTCGTTCTCTCAAGAATTATTTTCAAATGATGCGTGATATTCATCCTCCAGCTCTCGGACAAGGTTCATGAAATTTAAAAACACTGCGACCGTGAGGTCATATATTTGTGTCTGGTCTGTATATAGCCCCACAAGCTGCGCTTTTTTTTAACATAGCGTCATCACGCGTCTCCGTTAACCTAAGTTTGAATTGTTAAGCTTGAGGTTGTTTTTTTATAATGAGAAAATGAAGTTCTTTAAATACATCTATTGCACTTGTACCTATGTAAGTTGTAATATGCACATCCTCGTCATTTGCTGCTCCGTGATATTAAAATTACTAATTAACTACGTGCTAGGCAGATTCAACATTATTTATAAAGGATTGTACATTATTATTTTGAGTGTGAATAATGAATACTTATTGACATGAATTCATGAAATAAAATTTATTTAGCGTTGCGATTTTGTACTTGTTTTTATTATCACAAGCTTTTACCTTGCCCTGTTTATTTGTGAGAGTCAAATCTTGCAACGAACTTGCAACTCACACCTCTTCTACCTACTGCCAATGTAGTTTCTCAAGTGTACCATAGGTATTGCTTTGTCCTTTGTCGTCCGCAAAAAAATTACAATAGAAACATGTCTTGCGACAACATTATATCGCTGGGAGGTGTAGCGGCCTAAAATCACTTGTTTTGTGTAAATTGCACCGATCGACTTATTTGATACTGTATATTACTTCCAATCATGGGTAGGTAGAGTCTTAAAAGGATGCCAATGAATTCACAAACACTGTAGATATAATTTTTAAGCTTTTAACATGTGAAAAAAGACATTGAGTCGGACTTGCGCACAAAGGGTTCCGTACCATTATCTGTACTTACAACACTAGACTATCGAGGAAAAACGGCAAAAAAATCTAATTTGTCGTATGGGGTACGTACGCCCCACAGACATGAAAAAAAATTTCTAATATCTGTGGTATGTAAATATTTATTTGTGAGACATCATCTGTGAAAATTTTAACTGTAGGTAATAAATTTTTACTGTCCGTTAACACGGTTCATGGGATACAGCCTAACGTCAGACAGACGGATGGACATTGAAGTCCCCGTAATAAGGATTTTACCCTTTGGGTACGAAACCCTAAAAACATCATAAACTTATTATTCTGACTTTTTCATAGAGGAAAATCCTCAGGGAAAATCCACAGAGATAAGCCATGGTTATACGTCATCTTGATCTCTGACCTGTCAGAATTTTACTTGCTTACATACAAAATTTTCCGTTCGTATTAGGCTCAGTTAAAAAAATAAGTTCAAATAAAATGAAGATATGGATCCACAGCGTAAAATACTACCAGGACCCATGGCTAAGTCCAGCATGAAGGCAGCACGGAAAAGCTTCGCAGTTACGAGCGCATTTGTGAATAGAAGTGCCACAAAGATACCGAAGGAAATCGTCTCGGTACATACTAGTACACCGAACGTTGAAACCAAGTCATTAAATGCTGAAAAAAATCAAGTTTATCAAGGGGAAGTAAATGTTCTCTCCATTATGTAAGACCTTTAACAATTATACTCAGTGCCGGATTACCACATTTGCCGTCTATCTAACTAATATTATAAATGCGAAAGGGAGTTTGTATATTTGTTTGTTACCTCTTCAGCAGTGGCGGGGCTGGTAAAACCCCAACCCAAGAGGGCTCCGGCCCAAGAGGGCTGCGAGCTCAAAAATATTTTAGAAGAAATAGAAAAAAAGATATTATGTTTTATGGATGAATGTGTCTCCAATACGCATTGGGCCAGCGTGGGGACTACAGACCATTCCCTCTCGCCTAAGAGAGGATTAAGCCTATGGCCATTAGTGGGACAAATAAAACCTAATGTAATTGAGTACCTACGCTAAAAATCTCGAAGTATATTAAAATTAAACTGAGTACAACGTGACGATTTGTACCCATTAAAAGAATTTGCCACGGGCCCGAGATGGTATAGTTACGCCACTGCTCTTCTCGCTTTATTTACTGAGCCAATCTTGAAATTTGTCAAACGCTTTGCTACGGAGAAGGACATAGGCTATATATTACGCGGGTGAAGCCGCGGGCAACAGTTAGTTTAATTATATTGCCTCCTATCAGCCTTTTGACTGACGAAGATGTGTGCTAAGCTGGCTAGGCTAGACTATTGCTTCCTTAGAAATCTTCATCCAAGAATGTGTGAATAAATACCTATGCATTCATTTGACCTACACTCTTCACGCTGGCCGAACGGGTTGGCGAAGTCAAGCTGTGTTTAGCTTGTATTTCTTAATCGCCTTCAACGACATCCACGGGAATACTTAATGGAGTGGTCCTATTCTACTCTGCCGGAAATCGGGAACCACACTGCCTAACACGTCCAGTCACATCGGAATCATATATTTTTGCATATCTATCTACTCAAAGGGACCGCTGTTTCGGAATTTATAGTCTCTCACTTCGCCATTAGGGGTCGCCAAGCGAAGGCAACTAGAATAGAAGTTATTTTCCCATTTGCCACCAGTCAGGTTCGGAGCGGACTTACCTCGTATACCTACTGGGGCGCGAAAGGGCCTGTTTAAATGGCATGTAAAATTTTCGAATCATTATCATCATTTCATGTAGGTGACACGGTTAGTCGACGATGCACACCCTGATATCAGAGTTCTTCGGAACCATCTCTCGGCCTCTGACGTGATTCCTTTAACGACTACACGATGGCAGCCGGGACCAACGGCTTCACGTGCCTTCCGAAGCACGAAATCATCTTTCTTGTCAGGTGATTCATGCCTACAATGTCCTAACCAACCTGAAAACAACTTTACAAAGTATGCTTTCCGTGGGAATCAAACCCAAATTTTCGAATTACTAAATCGCTCTTGAGTGACCGATCACTTCAGCTTATTAATGAAATATTTCAGAGATACCACGAAAGAGATAATGTGCTGTAAATACACGGAAGATATGAACGACGTAGCTGCCGGCTTTACCGACGGAACTATAAGGTTATTCGACTGCAACACAGGAGCCTGCAGTCACACGCTGGTTGACGACGAGTGCAGGGCGTATCCAGGACCCGTAACCGCGATCAAACACCGTCCAGTTAGCAAGGCGCATCCAATTACAAATATGCTTTTATCTTCTTGTTAGTAAAGTTCTATGATACTAACTATTACTATACTACGGGGCGTACAACTTTTTGATCGTCACTTCAAAGTTACCTACTTTGAAGTGACGATCAAAAAGTTGTACAAAACATTATGGACCCTCCATGATAGCAGCTTTCGTATGACTGACTTGATGGTTTTTATTCAAGACTAGCAATTTTCCCGCTATTTTGTCCGCGAAAATTATAGCCTATGTCACCCGCAGATAAATTACCTAGCTTTCTGTGAAAGAATTTTGAAAATCGGTCTGTACCGTAGATTCGGACCTTTTCAATGCAAACAAACAAACATTCAAATGGTGAACTTTTGATCGTTTTGGACCCTAGGAGGGGTAAATCAGCCCGGCGATATGAACTATGGGACCAATAGGTACTGGAAACACAAAAAAAAATTCGACAGTTTCATACTTACTAGTGTTTAGCCGCCCGGGCAGTTTGTATGGGACTTGCGATTTTTTTGAGTTTACAGCATTAGTCCCATAAAAAAAGTTGTTCATATCGACGGGCTGAATCATCCCTTTAAGGGTCCAGAACGATCAAGATTTCACCATAAATGATAGAAGAATAAACCAGCTGAACCCACGACTTCGTACGCGCATGATCGAGTTTTTAATGTAGGTATAATAGGTATATTGTATGTAATAAGATTCATATTTTTTATTATTCTATAGGAATCTTATTATAATAAACTTCCAAAAACCATTCATCTGTCTGACGATAATCCGTTTTTATAAATATACACGCCTCTGCCTGTACTATACCCAAGACAAAAAAGGCTTCGTGGACGACCGTTAAATTTTGTAAATTTTAGTCACATTCAATTAAAATTATACCCTTACTAACCCTGCGAAGGTTAGTAAGGGCAAGTATTTAATGTGACTAAAATGAAATTAAGAGAGTTACCTACATTCTTTTCAGATGTCAATGGGTGTATCAAGTGTTGGAAGTATAAATTCGATCAATGCTTGTACACAATTCGCGAGAAACGCCAGACATTGGGCCTGTGCTATCATCCACGATTTGCTAAATTTATTACCTACGGTGACGATGCTAAGCTAAACATGTATGACGAAGAGGCGAAGACTCAAGAACGAGCTTTTTACTCTAGGTACTATTATTAACTCGTGTCTTAGGTATAACATATCAATCACCTTTATTTACTTAGAAAAACCAGGTTTATTTGATAATCGCTTGTAAATTTACCCAAGACGTGGTCTTGAAGGGGTATCTCGGCCCGGGATATGAATAACTGAGGAACAATGAGGAATAACTTTATTAATGGCACTTATTTTTTTAACCATTAAAGAACTGTTCGGCCGACTGGCAAATTTTGTACGAAGGTCACGTCTTCGTTTTTTTTGCTTCCCAGCATTTAGCATTTAGTAAGTTGTTTAAAATTGATTATAATGACAGGTTGAGAGGGTTAATTTACACGTGGTAGGTTTTGTTATCTATACATATAATAAAACAGTAAAAATATTTTGTCTGTAGATTTTGTATTTTTGACTGAAATGGATAGAGGGACACTTAAACAGAATAATAGAAAGCAAAAAAATTTTTTTAGAATTTCTTGTCTGTCTGTCTGTATGTATGATCGCGTTTATCTCCGGAAATATTGGACGGATTCGAATGAAACTTTTTTGCTATATAGCTATTAAGCCGGGGCAACATATAAGCTAGAAACGATTTTGAAAAATGGAACACCTGATACAGCATCATAATGATACAGCTGAACTATAAGAAATATAAAAGTGGAGCCTTAGCAAAATTTGTTAAGCCTGATGAGCATTTTTGTTGAAGTATAAAAAATCAGAGATTTGGAACACCTCATGCAGAACCATAATGGTCCAGGTAAACTATAAGAAATATATAAACGATGCCTTAGCAAAAGTTATTCAACCCGATGAGCATTTTTTGTTGAGGTATTTAATTTCAAGATTTGGAATACCTGACGCAGAACCAGAATGGTCCAGGTAAACTAAAGGAAATATAAAAATGACGCTGTAGCAAAAGTTGTTCAGTCTGATTAGTATTTTTTGTTGAGGTGAAAAAATCGAAGATTTAGAACATCTCATACTCAAACTACCATGTTAAATTTTATATTGACAATTTTACAAAGTCACACTCACCTATGGGATAGAGTGCGTCGAGTACGATTAGCTCATATTACTGGTGACCACCCAGCGGTAGGACCGTAGTTTTTAGCCCATATGACAAAACTGTTGACAAGTTTGCTGTCTCTCCAAGCCTTGAACACACAGGCAACACCTAAAGCCGAGGTCCCGTCTCTACAGAAGGCCCTTTGGAGATGTGCGATAGGTTGAAGGCACTCTGCCCATACCTCAAAGTTTGGTGAAGTAGCGCAAGCTCACTTGGAGCTAGCTATATAGTCTTCTTCTTATCGTGTCGGTGGCTCAAAAAGTCTAAAAGAATCCTATATTTTATCCCTCCAGTATTTAGCAGCAGCCAATGCAATTTTATCTGCTACAAGTATTTTCTTATATATGTTTAGTTCGTATTAAGGTATATTAATACGCCGGATTCATATAGTCCACGCAAACGAAGTTGCGGGCATCAGCTAGTTAACAATATACATAGTATAATATACAAATGGAGCAACTAATAATTTTATAGCCAAAAGAAAAACGTTGTGGATGGACACACATCAAGAATCTTCGCTTGCGCGTTCAATCCGAAGTCGAACCACGAGTTGGTGTCGGGTGGCTGGGACAACGCCGTCATTTGTTGGGATGACCGGCAGCCGTTCGCAACGAGGTACTTCTTCGGCGTTCACATGTGTGGTGAAGGCTTGGACTTTGATAAACCTGGCAAAGCGGTAATTTGTTTATCTAGACTTTATTAAAGGAAAAAATGAGGCATTTGCACTTTTTTTGTTGTCCTATGAAAAGAGCTTTCAGAATTAGGAGTGTCAGTGAAAAAAATAGCTTGCTGCCCCAAAGACTTCAAGATTTGAAAGTTACAAAGTCACAATTTTTCTCTGTCGTAAAGCTATGTCAGATGCCTTTAGGCAGCTTGAAGTATCTGACATTTCTGTTATCCACTTAACACACCATCAACCAAACCAATAATTTTGGTGGAAGTAGGTAAGTTTAGTTATGACATTACATTACATAGAGGTATATACAGTACTACCACTTTTATAAGTTACGCCGATGTACCTGCGCAGAAATCAAATTTTTGCATGGCGCTAAAATATCCGTTTTCTATTGGCTGATGAGTTACGCGCCATGCTGCGTCTCGGCCATTCTCGGCAGGCGTACAAGTATTGAGAGCGAGATAGCAATAGTCCTAAACACAGGTCCTACTTCTTTTGGATTTAAAATCTTATATTGTAGCAATAAGTTCGTTATTTCACTGACGTTCTCATATGGGCCAAGTCGGCGGTCGGTTGCGTTATTCTGCGCCATCGAACAATGCCGATGTATAATAAACGTGGTACTACTGTACCTACCTATGTGAACAAAAATATATTTCAAAATTCGATGTCTATGTATGTCTTCAAATCATTTGATTTTGTGTTTAAGTGTCATAACACAAAATAAAATGATCTGAAAATAACTATTAGCAAAAGTTTGTGGTGGGAAGTTCAAGGCGTACAGTTGGGGTTTGCCTTAGACGATTTTGCAAATTGATTTAAGTGGATTTTATAATATGATATTGATGTAGTTTGGTGTTATAAATGCTCGTACTCACGAACAATTTGTAAAATAGTTAAAGTAGACGGTTGTATGGACTCGTATAGATTTATCACCAGAAGCTCCCACGAGGCTAGGTACAAAATAACATAGATACGCCATTTTTGATGCGACTTGTTAAAAAACTATACCGAACAACTTGGCAGAATCACTGAAATCTCGGTGGAAGCCATAATATAAAAAGAAGTTGCAAGTTGACGACAATCACATTACGAAACGTATTTTTTCTAGGTGTTAACTTGTTCATGGCAAGAAAAAGACAACATTCAAGTGTGGGATTACGGTTCGTGCAAACTAATAGAAACAATCACGCCGGATACGTATCAGACGAAGCTGTACTGCGGGAAGTTCGTGCCGCAGACCAACCTGATCGTGTGCGGAGGCTCCGACAGCAACCTGCTAAGGGTTGTTGACATCAATATGAAAATTGTAAGCTATATAGTCCGAATCAAACTTTATGGAGGCTGAGAACATCGCGCGATTCGATGCGCTGTACACAGGGACGAGTTGTGGTATTACTCGGTTCAGCGGGACGCGCGCGGCGAGGCGAGGCGCGTTCTGCGCAGCTCGCAGCTAATTTCCGAGCTGCCATAAGGTTTGGTTCGGACTGTACAATAGATATTATATTTCTACAGGGATAGAAGTATCATCCGGAAGCACGCGCTCTGCAGGCCTATTTGTTAACTTCTGACGTGTATATCATTTTCATGGTAACTTCAATATTCATTTTTTTTTACTTTCTTTATGGCTTCGGTATGAATGACTATTATACGACTATTAAAGCCGTAATGGATGCTAAAGTGGCAATCAAATCGTTGTACACAGAGTTAGTAAATAGGCAGGCTGGTAAGCTAAGTTTCAAAAAGTCACCGTTAAATAGCATTAGGTTCACTGCTGGTTAACCAGGCTAGACAGAATGTGCAAAATATAGATACCTATTACGAATTTATTTAAAAGAAAAAAATTAATACGTACAAATGCAATATTCGAAAATGCATAGTTGGAGTGATACTCTTATTCGTATGGAACTTCATGGACACGTCAAAGAAGATACCACCATAGCTATACATTGTTTGTTGTTTTTCGTGTGTGTAAGTGGTCAACACTGGTGTCAGATTTTTCAAGCTGCCTAAAGGCTTCTGATATAGCTTAACGACTGCCATCAATGATGACAGCTGGGATCAACGGCTTAATGCCTTCCGAAGCATTTGGCTATACATAATACCCAAATTTATTATAGTCAAACAAATAAATAGCATCACAGTAAGTTGTGAACTTGTATTGAGGATACTAACTTAACGAACACCTAAGACCCAGGGCAATCTGAAAAACATCGCCATCAACACCTGGCCGCCGAGGAGCGAACCCGAGACCCCCGGTGTCGCAGTAAAATATGGTTGGAATTAGAAATTTTTGCAACGAATTTCAAACCTGTGAAAGAAGTTCGTAACAAGGTTGATTTTCATGGTAACGTTTACAGATTTTAGGAAAATATATTCAGATGTGGTTACGTTAAAGTCTCTAATAGGTACTGGTTACATCTTCAGCTATGATGCATCGAAGCCCCGCGCTATTATGACAGCATTTATACTGTAATATGATTTGGCAAAAGTATTTACGGACGACTACCTGCCGCAAGCCAACCCTCCATGGGTAGCACCAGACTCGTAAACTGCGAAAATTAAGTGCAGATATTTAACCGCCCCGGGTATGGAACCCAGGGCCCCTCGTGTCTGGCGTGCCAACTACTGCGCCACGGAGGCAGTCTGTAGGCTTTTATATGTATAAGGTAAATATATATTTAAAACATGGTTAGATACACAGAACTATATCAATTCTGTGGTCATTTTGTTTTGAATTAGTTCAACGGGTTTGTAACGCTGCATGTGACGGATACGAAATTCCATCTTCAATTCAATTTCAATTCAATTTCTTTATTGCGTTTCGTATACCGTATCTTATCTATCTTGAACTTTAGACACAGAATACATAATAGTCTTTAGAGCAGAAGGAAAAAAAAAAATGATTTTTATAACTGAACTGCCAAGTCTACCAAACACCCTGGTTTTATATGTAGATGGTTGCAAAGATTGAAATGGGGGCTAGAGGACAAAATCCAAATAATGACTTCAATATTAATCCATTGTGTGTATTTTTTAAACATATTGCAGACTGAATGTTCTATTAGAAACAATCCTGGCGGAATTTATGCATTTGACTTTGGAACAATCAGACGGAAGCCAAAAAAAGTACCTGAAACTTATAAAAAAATAAGCGAAATCCAAGGTGTACCACGTGTTGCGTTCGTCACAGGAAAAAGGCTACAGACAGTTGATTTTGGCTGATGAAACTGCAAGGACCTTTTTGTTTGACTGTCATCAAATGTTCAGATATTTATGTTCGCCATTACAAGGTTTTAGATAAGAAACTCTTATTAAAGTTGTACATCAGTTGTATTGAATTTATTCCTTCTTTTTAACATTCTTCTACGCACAAAGAGCCGCATATTAATACAATTCACGTGATAGACAAATACACTGTGATTTCATTTTGTAAATAGTATATAAAACTCTAGAAAGACAAAATATCGAGTTTGGCAAGAATTCATAATAAATAAAAAACATAAATACTTCTACATAGTATTATATACAGGATTTGAACATCTATTATTCGACCGATTCAAGTTGAGCCTCGTCAACGGATGAGTCTTCCCATGTTGCAATTGTTTTTTGTTTTGAGCTTTCGACATCACAGTTGAAACTACCACATTAGAGTAGTCGATTGGCGCTATCGACACGACTGTGGGCGCCGGCGGCGGGCGCTCGGCGCCGCGCGCGCCGCAGTACGAGTGGCGCAGCGACGCCGCGCCGCACGACGCCGCGCCGCAGGACGAATGCCGCGGCGCCACGCCGCCCTCCGCCAGCCTGCTTTTTTTCGACTGCGACTCCGCCGCCGGCCGCGGCCGCGAATTCTCGCTCGCGGACTCGCAGCGCGCGCGGCCGGGCTGGTCGTAGCGGTCCACCAGCACGCGCACAGACAAGTCCTCGCCGGCCGGCGGCGACGACGGCGCCCGCTCGCGGCCCTCAGCCGCCGCCCGCCCGCGCGTCTGGCCTCTCCGGAGCGACTCCGCCTCCGACATCGCCTCGAACTCCTTTTTGAGGTTGCTGACCAGGCCGGCGGCGGCGGGCGCGGCGGCAGGCGCCGAGCGGCGCGGTAAGTCGCCGTGCGAGGCGCATGCGGGCCTTCGTCGCCGCAGGCCGGCGCGCAGCCACGTGTCGGCGGGCGCGGAGGCGGAGAGCCGGCCGCTCCAGGTGGAGGCGCCGCGGCCGCGCGCGCGTTCCATTCGCGCCGCCGCGCTGGCGAGCTCCTCCAGCATGGCGCAAGTCTCGTTAAACTTGCGCTCATTGTCGGCGTGGCGGCGGCGCGGCGCCGAGTGCTCGCGGATACTGCCGAGGTCGGAGGCTGGGCGCGGCGCAGGCTCGTCTTCGCGCTTGTCCTTGGCGCGCTTGTCTTCGCGCGGTGCGGGGCGCGGCGCGGCGCGCGTGTCGTAGGAGCCCCAGGACGAGTGCCGCGACAAGTCGGGCACGACAGCGCTGTCGAAGGAGCTCCACGAGCTCTGTCGGCTGGGCGGCGGCGCGTCCTCGTCGCCGGCTCGCCGCTCCTCACATTCTGTACTACGGTCTACTAAATTAGAAAAAGCGTCACTTGTTTTAGTCTTAACGTCCATAATACCACTGTCACTTTTCACTATGTTTTCACTATCACTATTAACATTCCTTCCGTTTTCTTCACCCTGGAGCCAGGGCGCCTCCCCAGGATCCCAAGTGTGTATTTTCTCATCTTCTACATTAGGATTAGGATATTTGTGACTTAAATTTCGCGAGGGCGAAGCCTGCTGTACTTTGTTACTAGGGGCGTCGACCGGCGGGACGATCGGCGACACCGACGCCTCTATAGGTTTCGGGTTGGGCGCCTCGGTTTGATTGCCGAAGTTCAACCTCTGGTATCTCCTTCCGGAGTCCCGGCGCTCGCTGGACGCGTTCTCGATCTCGTTGACGATGTGCTTAACGGAGGGCGCGCCCTCCTCCTTGAGCCGGATGATCTGGTTGGGCGACACGCTGTAGCTGCCGTTGGCGTACGGCATGAGCATGTGGCGTGTCTCGGTGACCAGGTTCTCCAGCGACACGGAGGTGGGCGGCAGCAGCGCGGAGGCCAGCCGCGAGTCGGGCGACCACGAGCGCGGCCGCGCGCGCACGCCCGCCTGCGCCAGCACCAGCGGCAGCGGGTCCGAGATCTTGCTCTCCGCCTTGCCGCGGCTCTTCGGCGACTTCAGGTTGGTTTCCGATTTGGACCTCTGAAGCTTCTCTTTATTCTTCATCGCGTCAAGTATTCCTTGGTATGTTTCTAGTTGGTTCAGGAAATTAGTGTTCGGTTTGATGCAATTCCTTTTGGCTTTCACGTGCTTGAGAGCCTTATCGAAGTTCCAGTTGAATGCCTTCATTGCGTAAGCGATGACGACCGAGGCGGATCTACTGATGCCCATTTTACAATGGACGAGCACTTTCGAGCCTTCGTTCCGGGCTTTGTTTATGTACTTGTATGTGTTGTCCCAATGCTTGAGAAGATCAGTCTTTTCGTCGTCATAAACTCTTATATTTAGATAATCAAACATGCCAGGGAAGAAATTGTCGATTTCTCTCGTCACATTGAGTATGTGTCTGACCCTGAAATAGAATTAAAGTATGTATAAGTATAAAACACAATGTGCAGTTTATATTTTTAAAGCTCAACAGGTTCTTATTTAATTTGTCTTATAGGACAAAATAATACCACGGGTTTCTGTGTAACTTTTAGGTAGGTAAGGTAAACATAAAGTAAGAAGATAAAATCCTGATCATCAACAGCCTCCTGTTTCCCACCGCTGGGTAAAGCTAGCCTCACTCAATTCATGCCATCCAGACATCATTTACCATAGTTTACCAGGGGTTACCGCTTGGATATATGAACTATGAATTGGATCATTAACGTCCTGTTGCACAAAGTACCAATAATATTATTGACATTTAAAGAGCCACCTGTTTTGTCCATTCTCCTTCTAGAAGAAAAAGTATCCAGTAAGAATTTAAAGTACAAGAATCATACTTTTACTACTAGTAGAGTAAAGAACAAGTCCAAAAAATGATCATTCTCACGTACCCATTGCGTTGCAGCTCTTCAAGATTGCTAGCATTCCACTCAGACCCGAGATACACATGGTCAAATATCTCTGTGGGCGCGTCCATCTGGCCCAGAATGGTGAGCATTTCCTGGTCGATGAAAGACTTGTACTCGGCGAGGTCCATATCGAGTTCCTCCTCCAGGCGGCCGCGGATCACCTTGCTGGTCACCTCGTCGATGTCCACGCTCATCATCACCTCCTTCAGTGTGCAGCGAATCACGCGCTCCGTCTCGTCTCTCTCTCGTGGTCTGCGGGGTAAATAACCAAAGAGTTATAAACTGAGGTCATCATCGTCATAGATCCTAAGTCTCCATCCAGTACCCCTGTGTCTCTCATTTCCAATATCGAAATCATATTAGACAATGTCAAGAAATATTTACTATGGTTTGATACTTCAAAATCAGCAGGCCCTGACAAACTGCCAGCCTTTTTATCTAATAGCTACTGCGAATACGATTTCAATTTCTATTGCTTTATTATAAGAATGTCACTCATCATCATTTCGTGTACTTTATTATAAGAATGTCACTCATCATTATTTCGTGTACGTACGTACGTGACGTGGTTCCTTTAACGACTACCAGATGGCAGCCAAAGGCTGAACGTGCCTTCCGAAGCACGGAATCATCTTCCTTATCAGACAATCAGGTGATTCATGCCTGCAATGTCCTAACCAAACTGGAAACAACTTGGCAAAGTATGCTTCCCGTGGGAATCGAACCCACGACCCCCGGGTCAATAAGGCAAACGCCTTAAACACTGAACCACACAACTGAGGTAGAGATGCCCTACTCCAAGAAATAGATAGGTATATCGTGTCACGTGACGTGGAAAGCATCTTCATGGTACAGAGTTTCGGTGTGTGCTAAGTGCAACGGTTTTAATTAGCTCCCTTTGAACGCTTCAGAATTTGATACGTACGGCTAGTCTACATCACTTTATAAGAAGTCTTTATAAATAACAACAATCAACGATTGCCACACCTAGTCTTTGCCATTGAGCTGTGTTATCAGCAGTAAGCTGAGGCTATAAGTAAGCATGATAGATAATATTCCTATGTATTCGAAGTCAATCAATAGTATTGTTAAACGACAATTTTAATATTGTTCTGCTTATCACACTCATTAGTGAATTATTTTTAATGAATAAACTTATGACTACAAGAAACATAAAATGTATTGAAAGCTCCTGTATAATTAGTCATTACTTAATTTTCTTTCTAAATCTAAATAATCTTATAACGACCACTTGATGGCTCACATAAGGCCCGGGAACACAAAATGAATTAATTATATCCTATACCATGGTGGTGTCATCTTAGACGTGTCCACGAATTTTCATACAAACGGGAGTTGTACTCTAACTATACATGGATGGCGCTACGTCCTACATTTAATAGATTTTCCTTATTGCAATACCTGTGCATTTTTATCTTCTAAATGAATGCGTACTATCCTTTAAAATTAGTCTAGATGACTAGTAGTAGACCTACTGCCATCTAACGGTGGCTTCTTAAAACTTACTTTGCCAGAGCGCATGCCTTCGGATGAGACATCTATTCCTGTAGAATTATAATATCTATGCCTATACAAAATAAACCGACCAAGTGGTACCTAGTTGGACTCGCAAGAAGAGGGTTCCGTACAATGCCAAAGTCAAATGATTTTATTCAATTGACTGGCGCTATCTAGTCGTATTTCGGTGATTTTCCGCAAGTGAACGTATTATATTGAATGTACTACTTTATTTTCAATTGATAGAATTCTTATAGGTTTTCCTGTAATCTACAAGAAATGAACGATATTTAATTTTTTTTCCAACATTTTAGGCTCATTACTTTCGGTGATCGGGGGCGGGTGGAGAAGGTTGGTCAAATTTCATCGCCTTTCAAAAAAATTTATATTACAATAAAGACAAAAATACATTTGAGATCCTCATTACGAGCCCTTTCATTTGATATGTGACAGCGTAAGGGTTGCAGATCTTTTTTTTAATGTCCTATTTAGTCCCCCAACAATTATTAAATTATTATTATTATTTTTATTTTAAAAATATACTGATTTACTTTGCACTTCTTCTTTTTGTTTTTGTTTGTTTGGGTCATAGGATTTATAAGAATGCTTAAAAGTTACAAAAATGATCTCAATGGTCATGCAAAAAAGGCTTGTTTTGATTAGCACTTTACGCTTGAGAATCAATACACTGGTTCAAGTTACCGCTAGACTATCGTAAAAAATAGGTCAATGAATTGGCAAGAATTAATAGGTATTGACTACACAAATGATCGAACAAAACGTGATCATTGTTTGTTGCTAATAGGGAGTATATTTTAATTAACGCATTGGCCAGCGTCCGAGCCGCGAGGCCAAGAAACTAGGTCTAGGCGGCCGATGCATGATATACAGGGTTATTTGAAAAACACCGGCATCCTCGCGGGACGGCATGACTAACATAATAAACAACAACATTAAGTGTACCACTTTTCACATAACTCAATAGTATTATTAAAAATTACTTTTTAAGTCTTTTATGTATTGTCGTAATATTTGTAAGTCTATGCCTATGCTTCATTCATAAAAGTAGGTACTCGTAGGCAACGAGACGGTGGCGAAGCGAGCGCGCTATCGCTGCCGATAATAGGTAGGTACCTACTAACTTTTGTAGGCAGTATGTATCTACACTGAGTCAACAATCCCTTCGTACTTTACCAGGCTTAGGACTGGTTGCATTAAACAATAATTAAAACAGTAAAGAAATCGTATTACGTAAACAAGATTAGGTGGGTTTCTAAACGTACCTACAAGAAATGTTTAAATTAAACATCTATCAATCTTTTACCTGTTCTTAAGTTGAATCAATACAAATAAAATTGTAGGTAAGTTTTATTCACGGTTCATTGTTTAAAGCAGGCGTATTTAAAAAGTGGAATCAGCGTATTTACAATAATAAAATTTTTAATTGGCGATTAAAATTATTTACAAATTATTACCTCGCAGGTTCAGGTTACGCGCATGGCGGTGAGTATCGCGCACATAGCGTTCAAAATAGTCACCTTCACAACCAACACAAAGACCGCATCTAAAAATCAACTGTTCATTCACTCTTCCCAACACTTCCGAATCATCTTCCCAAATAATCTTTTCAATGAGCATTTCACGGCTCGCGATTTCACCACCAGTGTACACCATAGTATTCGGTATTTGAATACTGGTACGCCATGATAATAACACAGGCATCGCACAATCCAAAAAACATCGATCGATCAATATGGCCGGCGACGAAAGAAAGCGGTACACAAGGACGCGCGTGACTCACGCGCATCAAAGCCTCGCCGACGACTGCGGCGGCTAGATAAATAGGTCAAGTTCACAGGCGACAGCGCCGCCCCGCCCCCTTCCCGCGTTTCGCACGGGTTTGTTTGTTTACCTACTTTTTGCGATAGCACATAGCGCGTAGCGCGTAGTGTTAATAACATTGCAACAGGAAAATAAATTAATATTGTTTTTTGTATGAAAATAAAACATAACAAATTATAAAATGTCGTTGGTCGAAAGTTGTTGTTTATGATGGTAGCTATCAAGGCCAGCGAGGATGCTGGTGTTTTTCAAATAACCCTGTATTGTGCGGATGCGCTAATTGCCCAAACTCAGGAAATTATACCGATCTGTTGCCGAGTTCCTTTGACGAATCCTGTAACACAGTTCTGTGTATATGAGTAAACATAATGTTAAGAGACAAACATTACGACTGGACATTTACTTTGTTACGTTAAAAATTTGCGAGTTTTAAGGTATTTATTTCTTACATTATGAAGTTTAGACCGAACATCAGGGTCAATGTCCATGAAGAGAAAGAGTTAGAAAAATGTTTTAGGATTCTGAATGACGATTAAACCCTGAAATGGGGCGAGGGTGGGGTGACAAGACTTGACGTAATCCTAAAGTTGTAAACTCTAAGTTTACATATAAAGGTTCATCTTGAGTGCGATAAAGATGAAATTCACTAACGAGGCTGCAGCGATGGGTCTACGGTGTTATCTCAAAATGATAGCGAACACCCTTGTCGGTCAAGGGAGGCAAAGCAAGGGCGCGGTTCGATTCTACCCGGCAGCGATAACGGAGGAACTCACTTGAGCCTGAGCGAGTCTGGCGAAGGCGGACGGCGCGATTCGATGCAGTCCATGGCGTGCCACTCGTTGAGGCAGGAGCGATCGGAGTTCACATGGCTCTCGTAGTAGGCGCACCAGGCGTGCGAGGCGCCGCCGGCGAAGTGGTTGCACGCGCGCGCGCGGCTGCTGGCGCGGTGCAGCGTCTGGAGAGCCGACCTGCAACCCGACGGGATGCTCTATATCTACAATTTTCTACGACTTCAAAAAAATATCTTCTACAACGCTATACATATGTTGTCAACATACAAATTCTCATTCATATTGTTCGTCATACTTTTTTAGGGATATAAAAGAGTTCGGTTGATAATAATAAATAAATAATTAATAAATAAATATATACGGACAAATCACACAGATTGAGCTAGCCCCAAAGTAAGTTCGAGACTTGTGTTATGGGATACTAACTCAACGATAGAATATTTTATAACAAATACACATATAGATGAAATGGAAAAATGTATTTTTAGTCCCGTGGTTAGATATAAAAATAACAGAATCATGTTTTGGTTTGTCAAAATTAGAAAGAAAATACTTCGATACCTATATACATTGAATTACTGCAGCGGGGGCTCATTACTTCACGCTTTTGTACAAAATGTAAAACGCCGAGTAAAGAACGGTGTGCTTGAGCAAAAAAACAATAGTATCCAATTAATTTCATAAATCTACTGACGGACATAAAACATTTTGGTCATCAACCCTATTGCTTACTCTAAACTTGATCATGATTTGGTATAGCTGTTACCAAAAATATTCGACCCTGCATTGCTAGTGTCGGAGTTACAATAATGAGTACATAAATTACTAAATTCCAGTTCGAGGTCAAACTGTTTCTAAGTGCTCCAACGAAATGCCAAATTGGTCACTTTGTAAGAAACGTCAGGCGTGGCACACCAAAAAGATTTTACCCGCCTTCTTATTTATCACGGCACAGTAGCAGGTTGCAGCATAAGAATCTCTGAAATGATAGCTTATTTCCAAGCTATAACACGATGACAACGTGTAACTGTATACAACCTTAACTAGACATTCGCACGTTTCGCACATGTGCGGAATAGGGTTACTTGCGGTTGCGCAAACAAACTATCTTTACTATCAAATGTCCGTTCCTATTTAACCCTTCTCAGTACAACTAATATGCCTGACATCCTGACATATACGGGACGACCATTACAACAAGAACTTCCAAAATGACACCTTGAAGTGTAAAGTAATAATTTCAGGGATAGAAATTCTTACTGCCTATTTAATAAGTTTTACCTTTACTAGACAGGGGCGTAGCTAACGCCGAGACGTATCAACTGTATCAATGAAATGACCCAGGGCTACAGGGGCATCAAACATGTTGTTTATAAACCTACGAGTATATGGACTCTAACTGCTGTGTAAAAGTCTATCTATCTATACGTCCCTCTTTGTGCTATATGCTCTTCACGCTTCCTAGGCCTCGTTCACTTCCTTCCTAATCCTCCCCAAAGGAGTCCACTTTTTTGTCCTTTTGAAAAAATTAGTTAAACTGCTGCAGTCAGAATTTAGGCCTCGCTACGCCAGTACGCTACGCCGGTGCTTCTATAATCTAAATTATGTGTTGTTCTATCCAGAAAACATGATCAGAAACAAAATATCAGAAAACATGATCAGATTTAAGTTTGTTTCATATATACATTAGGAGACAGGTTATAGTGTGATGCTTTGTATGTCGTATTAATTAGCTCCGCACAAAAACACCTCCTGCCAGCAGTTGTTACATTTACAATAATAGTGATGTCCAACCAATAGGTCTCCACATGTGCAATTGTTATGTTATGTGGGCTACAATACACGCCTTTTCCTTTTAGTTGGATAGGTAAAATCTGATTTAAAGGAAAATAAAGTAATTCGTTGCTATGCATCACCGTGTAGAGTATACCGTAATGAGTCGGTGAATTAGATAAGTTAAACTGTAACAATTAAATAATGAGGTTCACAACGAACATGGAATGTTAAGATAACGCTAATGAGCCACCAAAGTATGTTTGATTTTGTTGTGCACGCTGTATTTATTATGTATGATACTCACCACATGGCCTGAACGGACACCGGCTTGAATATGTGTTGCTGATTGCACACGCACACGCTGAACCCTCTGCGGACAATGAATCCCTAATTAGTTATTGTTCTTAGCTTACTTAAAAGTATTGCGAACAAAATGGTTTCTTGTTATGGGCAGTGACGCGTATGGCAAAGTATAATGTTTTGTGTTAATTCCAGCTATCGCACATATTTGGTTTGCGGAGTTTCTCTTTCTGTGTATATGGAGTATTGCTGTTTAACAGACATTTTCAACTGTATTGTCATTAGGTCTTCGTAGGAATAATATACATAATTTATGGATCTCAATTCTTTGGTGGCGTGCATTCAATGAATTTCCTTTAAGAATAGCAGTAACATCATGCATACCAATTTTATTTTGGTATTCATATGTTCAGTCGGATGATGAGATAGATATGTATCCAGGCATACATACTTTACTGCGCAATGGTCTGTATACATATATCCTGACCCAACCTTATATGTTTGATAGTTAAAATATAGAATTTCGAGCAAAGAGAAAATCATTAAATGAACGATGGACACATTGATGGCGTTGTAAATTACACGTAAACTGTAAACACGCGGCGTGACGATGTAACGCATGGCGTGCTTTACGACGCCAGCTAAATTATTGTAAAGGTTGTGTGCTCAAAAAACGACGAGTACAAAATTGAGCGATCAGATTGTATTTATATTGTTGGTAAAACTCTTTTTGGACCGGTGAGGCGAGCGGTGGGCTAGCATTCATTCCACTGATTACAGCATCAAGCGCACGCCGTCATCCGGCTAAATGCGTTTTTATTTCTGATATTCTTGGCTCTGTTGATACGAGAAGCAATGGTATTTATACTATTTTATAATTTTATCAAGCGCCCGCTTCCTTGAAACATTAGCCTACTATCAGTTTGTCTGTCTATCCGCGGGTTAGCTCAAAAACTATAAATACTAGAAAGCTGTAATTTCGCAGGGGTATATTTAATTACGCCGACTATTGTGATAAGTAAAAGTACGAGTTCAGATGACAACTGTTTTATTGACGTCAAAGACAATATGAGGTTGAACACAAACTCTATTATACTACATCTTCCCCTTCGTAGCCTTTTACAAACAAAACTGAGAACACTAATCCTTAAATAATTATAAGCACAAGTTATAAATAAACAACTCACAACTTATAAATAAACAACTTATTCTTTTTCCTCAAAACAAAAATATGAAAAATAATAAAATAATCAGAATGCACATGCATAGCCCCACATTCCTTCTTCATTATACACATCAGCCCTACGACCAAGTCTTGGGATCGGAAGTTGTTTAGCAACAACTTCCACTGACTATGAATCTTACAAGTTACAAATAAAGTAAAATTCTACACGCCTTTCTGAGCCTTACTTCTAGTAACAGGTGGAGGATATACATTATGTTCTTCTAATGGAACCATATTTGAATGACCATCATTTATCTGACTAGTCGTAGGTTGTACAATGTCTTTATTCCCTAAACTCTTATTACAACTTGGAGATAAATTAGATTCATCAGCAGATAAAGTTTTAATTAAATGACGTCGATTTCGCCGATAAGTGCCTTGTTTATTTTTAATGATATATGACCTAGGTTCTGGAGCCTTCGAAACTACAGTACTTTGCACCCTTTCCTTATTCTGCCCTATCATTATAACATCATCACCTACATCTAATTCCGGCAATGATTTACAACGTCTATCATAATACAACTTTGACTTATTCTGCTTATTTAACAACTCCTTATAATTCTTTTCATCCTGATCATCCTGTCTCCTAAGTAGGTCTGGATGCACTGGTAATCTACAATTAAGCCTACGTCCCATCAATAACCGTGCAGGAAAATCTAAGTTATCACGGGGTGTATTTCTATAAGACAATAAATTCAAATACAAATCTGATTGACTATCGT
The DNA here is from genome assembly GCA_963082605.1 of Rhodophaea formosa. NCBI lineage: Eukaryota > Metazoa > Arthropoda > Insecta > Lepidoptera > Pyralidae > Rhodophaea > Rhodophaea formosa. The sequence goes on from OY720209.1 coordinate 12,769,974, forward strand.
GAGATTTTTTAATAATTTTCTTTACCGTTTGTACAGCCCTTTCACTTTTACCATTACTTTGAGCATAATATGGAGAAGAAGTAACATGGATAAAACCCCAGTTGTCAGCAAAAACCTTAAAAGTATGACAAGAAAATTGTGGCCCATTATCGCTTATAACGGTTTCCGGTATGCCGTATCTAGCAAAATTTTCCTTTAATACTTCAATGACCACACTAGCTGACGTACCCCTCAATTGTGAAACTTCTATAAAACCAGAATAATAGTCCACTAAAATTAAATAATTCTTTTTACCATACTCAAATAAATCAGTTCCAATTTTGTTCCAAGGCAAATTTGGTATGGATATAGGGATCATAGGTTCTTTTGCAGGTCTATTTAGATTTTCCTGACAAGTTTTACACCTTTTTACATAATCCTCAATATCTTTATTCATACCAGGCCAAAATAACACTTCACGAGCTCGTCTTTTACAGCGATCTATTCCTAGATGGCCATCATGGATAATTTTTAACATTTCCGTTTTCAAAGAACCAGGTATTAAAACTTGCTTATTTCTAAAAATCACTCTATCTACACAATATAATTCATCTTTCATCGAATAGTAATATCTCAAGCAACTTGGTAACATATATATATGGTCAGGCCAACCCTGAGTAATGTATTCAATCAGTTGAGACAACACCTCATCTTTATTAGTCTCTTTCTTTACAAGTGTCATTTTTTTCTGTGACATAGGTATATTACCAACTACCATCTTCACTTGACATAAAATTGCCTCACTAATTTCATCACTACACAAATCTGGCAGAGGTGCACGGGACAAAGTGTCCGGTATATACATCAATTTTCCTGGCTTATAAGTCACATGTAAATCGTAACATTGTATCCTCAACATCATTCTTTGCAAGCGTGCTGGAACTGAATCTAATGATTTTTTAAAAATACTCTCTAACGGTTTATGGTCAGATTCTACAGTAACGTGACTTTTCCCATAAATGTATTGATGAAATTTCTCACAGGCAAAAACAATGGCCAACATTTCTTTTTCAATCTGTGCATACCTAGTCTGCGTTTCTGTCAATGTGCGGGATGCATATTCAACTGGACGCCCATCTTGCAACAAAACTGCGCCTAACGCAATAGCACTAGCATCAACAGACAATACCACAGGTTTTCTAACATCATAAAGAGCTAACACTGGCGACTCAGATATTAATTTCTTTAACTTATTAAATGCACACTTATGACCTACTTCCCATGACCATAAACTGTCTTTTTTTAACAATCTAGTAAAGATGTATATATGTTCTGAATAGTTTGGTATGAACTTTGATAGATAATTGACTGCACCCAAAAACCTTTCTAACTCTTTTCTATCTTTAGGATCCTGCATTTCTGTAACTGCTTTTATCTTCTCTAAATCGGGTTTCATACCATTAATATCAAAACGGTGTCCTAAATACTTAACCTCCTCTACACAGAAATGACATTTATTCTTATTAAATTTTAAATTAATTTTTCGAGCTCTATCCAATAGGGCATTCAAACGCCTATCATGCTCTTCTTTTGAGCTGCCCCAGCAAATCACATCGTCTATGAAAGAATCAACTCCTTCTAAACCTTCCAAAAACTGTCTTATTTTCATATGGAAAACTTCCGAGGCACAACTTACACCATAAGGTAACCTCAAATATTGGTACCTACCAAACGGCGTAGAAAATGTACATAGATCTGCACTCTCATCATCAAGTTTCACAGCCCAAAATCCGGAATTAGCATCTAAAACCGAAAAATACTTGGCCATTAAGTGGTCTAGGATCTAAACACACACGTAATTGCCCATTTTTCTTAGGCACTACTACCATTGCATTTACCCAAGGTGTCGGGTGAGTAACTTTTCTTATGACCCCTAACCCGATCATTCTATTTAATTCTTCTAACACCCTGTCTCGCAAGCCTAAGGGTACATTACGGCGTGCACAAACTACAGGTGGTACAGATTTATCTATAACAATATGATACTCACCAGGCAAACAACCTAATCCTTCAAATAAATCTGCGTTGTCAGATTTTATATCATAAATTCTCTTTATTAAACCTAAATTTAGACATGCGTCCCTACCTAACACACTTTGACAATTTAAATCTGCAATTGCAAATTTAAGGTTATAACTTTGACTCTTATATAACCACGCAATGAAACAGACCCCTTTAATGGGAATAAAATCCCCACTGTATGATTGCAATTTGATCTTTTCTTTATGATCAATCATATTATCTTTATAACCTAATGTCAAAAATCTATGATAAGAAAGAACATTGATGTCCGCGCCTGTGTCAAGTTTAAATTTCTCATTGCTATAATTTGACAGGCAAGTTAATGTCTCAAACCAGTCCTCAGCATTTGCACACAATTCAGATACATTTAATAACGTTGAAATAAAAAAGGGTTCATCTTCTTCACGTTCACAAACTGCAATATCATACATTTTACTAACCTTATTAACATTCTTGTCATTTTTTACTTTACACATTCTCGCAAAATGACCTTCATTTTCGCATATGAAACACCGAGCAAATAATGCCGGACAAGAAGCAGGCTCAGAACAATGACCGCCACATCTACCACAGCCAGAACTGCCCTCTGGCCCGCTCTGTCTCAGATTCCGACCAAACGCAGCCCCGCCGCGTCCTCGCCGGCCAATTGAACGCCACCGTGGACCACCGCGGCTCAAACTTGCGCGACCTTTACCTACTTGAACCAAATCTATGTGTGCCTTCGAGGCTTGGTCCAAAACGCGTCCGCTATCAGCCGTCATCTCATTTATCTGGCATATTTTTAACGCCTTGTCCAGCGTCAAATCCTCACATCGGAGTAATCGTTCACGTACCGCCGTATTTGCAATACCACATACAATTCGATCACGTATTAGCTCTTCATTTAAGTTTCCGAATTGACAGGGTTTAGTCAATAATCTAAGAGCCGTCACATACTGGTTAATATTTTCTCCCGTTTCTTGATTTCTTGAAAAGAAATTATAACGTGCAACTGTAATGTTCGGTTTTACTCCAAAATATTCGTCAAATTTCTTTAGTACCAAATCTACGTCATCCCGATCAGATTCTTTATCAAACGAAAAGGTCTGATACACGTCAAACCCTTCAGGCCCAATTAGATTGACCAACAAACTTGCTTGTACTTCTCCCTTTTCTTCCCTTGCGACGCCACTTGCCTTCATAAATAATTGAAATTGCGTCTTCCATTTTTTCCAAGCATCGGCCCGGCCGACGGAGGTGCCATCCAAACTCAGCTCAGGCGGCGGTCGCGCGTGCTCCATTTCTCACAAATTTTACTTAAGCGATAATCAAAATATCCGCTTACCTAATAATTAATGCCTTTTACATTCTTTATCCAGCAATCAATTAATTTTTTACCGCTGTCACCATATTGTGATAAGTAAAAGTACGAGTTCAGATGACAACTGTTTTATTGACGTCAAAGACAATATGAGGTTGAACACAAACTCTATTATACTACACCGACAAATAAAATCTTTCCTCTTTATAATATTAGTATTGATAGTATAGAGTAGCAATTTTCTCGCTACTTCATTCGCGAAAGTTCTAGCCTATGTAACTCGCAGATAAATTAGCTTTCTGTAGGTGCAAGAATTTGAGAATTGGTCCAGTAGTTTCAGAGCCTATTCAATACAAACAAACAAATATGTTCTCTTTATAATGTACATATAGGTGTACATGTACCAGTGTAGTGCAAAGTAGAAAAGTGGTGAGAAAGGTGAGTTCTATACAGAGTAACTCTGCTTGTGCCTGCACTATACCATCAAGTAGGAGTAGTAGGCTTGCACGACTGGAGTGGCCTCTCTCCAGTGTCAAGGCACAAGTGGCAAAAGAGCACTCACCCATCGCCGTCTAACTTGATAGAGGTGTCTGCAAGCACGCGCAGCACCAGCCCCACCGTGGTGCGCTCGTTGCAGTCGATGCCGAGCAGCGCCGCCTCGTCGCGCCTGCACACCACCACCAGGTACCTAGTGCGCCCGGCGTGGGCACTCTCCAATTTCACCGCCTATTAAATATGACAAGGTTTATTTTTAACTCAGAATAGTAAAATATCCAGAATCCGCATTGGCGTATAAAACTGAGGAAGAAAAAGATACGCTCAAATGACCTGAGATACGCTCATGGATCGTCAATTGACATTTGTCATGGCGGCCGGCTAACGTGTCGGCGCTCTTCAATTTTAATTTAATTATGCCGTCGTGTGCGGTTCCCACATGCAGAAATGCAACCAGACGTAACAACAAAAATGACGGGATCACATTTCACGTATAATTAGAACATTTACAAGCTATATAAATCATTTACAGATTTAATTTTACAAATAATATTTTGCCAAAGACAATGTCCAGTCCATATGACGTTCATTGTAAAGTGTTGCTGTTCTATAAAATATTTTTACCCAGTATGTGAGAAAAACTGTATTTTATGATTAAATTTTTGGAAGTAGTATACTATAATATACCTAACTAATTATTACGTTTTAAGGCATCATGCATTTAGTCAATTTAGCTATTTAATAAAGAAAACGTCAAGTAGGTAAGTATTGAAATTAAGGTTTTCATTATATATTTATGTTACCGGCCAAACCCGATTTCAAGACAAACTGTCCTGGGCGTGTTAGGATAAACTAGGTTTGTCCTGAAATCTTTAGGATAAACTGAATTTGAATATTATTAAAATCTTTTTAGTAGCTTTAAGGGGGCGTCGAGCACCATAGAAACTTCATTTTTGGAATAATTATTGAGGGACAAGACTTTTCATAAAAAATAGACTTGGGTGGAGTTTTATAGGTTTTTGTGGTATAGAATTAAAAAATAACGTCAGTTTTGGAATCCAAGATGGCGGAGGCGACTTCTCATGAAAAATTGACATGGGTGTCGTTTTACAGGTTTATCGGGAAGTAGATTTCGAAAATGACGTTAGTTTTGGAATCCAAGATGGCGGAGATGATTTTTTATGAAAAATTGACATGGGTGTAATTTTACAGGTTTTTCGGGGTGTAGATTTCGAAAATGACGTTATTTTTGGAATCCAAGATGGCGGAGGCGACATTTCGTGAAAATCGACATGGGTGTCGTTGTGTTGGTTTTTCTTGGTGTAGATTTCGAAAATGACGTCAATTTTGGCATCTATGATGGCGAACGCTACCTTTCATACAAAATTAATATGTGTATCGTTATACGGATTTTTCGGGTAGAAGGTTTTGAAAATGAAGTCAGTTTAAGAATCCAAGATGACGAAAGTAACTTTTCACGGCAGTTTGAAACTCCCAAAACAGAGGTTATTTTCGAAATCTACACCGAACAAAAAACAATACAACGACATCCATGTTGCTTTTCACGAAATGTCGTGTCCGCTATCTTGGATTCCATAAATAACGCCATTTTTGAAATCTACATCCCGAAGAACCTATAAAATGACACCAATGTCGATTTTTGATGAAATGTCGCATCCGCCGACTTCTATTCCAACACCCGAAAAAACCTATAAAACGACACTCATGTCGATTTTTCATGTGAAGTCGCCTCTTTGAATTCTACACCTCGAAAACCCTACACAACTACACATATGTCGATTTCGCATAAAAAATTAAGTCCGCCATCTTGATTTCAAAAATGAGGTCTTTTAGTCAACTTTACCAACTACTGGCAACTAAACAATTTGACAAAATTTTCAGAAATTTGTCAATCTTAGGCCAAACTAGTTTGCCCTAAAGATTTATGACAAAATAGTTTGTCTTAAAATCGGGTTTGGACAGTAACATTATATAAGGGAGGCACTAATCAGATATTATTTGGCACAATAACACAAACAATTGAGCATATAAAAACAAACAAATTAACTCAGGTGTTGTTAATGTGGTTCCCAGGAAATGTTGTCAGGTAGACAGAGCCGAAAGTCATAAGACTTGGCCACTTTTAGCATCATAGTGGGCTTAAAGGTGGAAAGCGGAATCAAAATAGTGATGGGTTGCTAGCCGCATCGCCTATTGATATGATTCCTTAGATTTTTGCCCAATCCCTTGACCGGCTTTTACGATCTGTGCAGGAAGAAAAGCAACTGGTATATTCTGTTTTTTCCTTTCTCCCAAACCAGCATGGAAGAATTTTTTTTATAAATAACTAAATATTATTTTATAGGATTTAGACGTTTAATATTATATTCTTGGTTCAAAAATATCACATTAACTTAATTCAAACAATTACACAAATATTTATATTTTTCCCCAAGTGTATGTTAAAAACTTATAATCTAGCAACACTAAGCGGGTGTGAAACGCGCGGGCGCGGGGGATTATGCCGCGTCTTTGGACACAGTTCGATGCTTAAAAAAATGACAGAAGGCTCATTCTGGATATTTATTATTCTGAGATTTTTAAGTACTTTAAACTTGTGTAAGACAAGTAGAGGAAATCAGTTATAACTATTAATTTTGAGTTGGCTCTAGCCGACTAGTTTTACTTCTAAACAGATTCGCAAAAATTGTCGGCAAAACCAACTCTCATGCCGATACTTTTTCAAAGTTGAGCTATACAATACATATAGAGCCCGTTATGTGCTTATTTGGCTATGGTCTCTTTGATAGAAAAATAATAATTATAACGTAAGCAAAACATTTAATATAGTTTTAGCAAAAATAACCGAAGAAGTTATTTGACCATTTTAGCACATAATTTACTCCTATGACCATTTTCAAAATCAGACACCCCAACGCCTCAAACAAATGTAATAGAATTCATTAGTGTAATAATATATCATACCATTTTAAGCGTTTCCTCAGGCCGAAGTAAATAAAACATGGACTGAAGGTGGTGCTGAATGTCCGGCTGAGGGTGCGGCCGCGCCGGTGACCGGCGCTGGTCCGCGCAGCCCCGCTCCGCCCCGCCCAACACCAGTGCCGCCCCTTTGTTTGCGAAGTAACACTCATTGAGGCTGGAAAAAAAGAGGAGCATCTAAATTGGTGAGTCTACGATCAGCATCTTCCCAAGGATTTACTTTAATTGGGAGGCAAATTATCGACCTTCATGGAAAATGATCCTTGTTTCTTGATGTCAATTAGCCTTTTTGACTGGTACTGAACAATCAGACATTTGTCGAGCTCCGTGGCGCAGTGGTAATTTCGCCAGCCTGCGACACGGAGGTCCCGGGTTCGATCCCCGGCCAGGTCAAGATCAGATTAGCCTGGGTCTTGGTTATATTATATATAAGTATATATTTTAAAAATATAGTATCGTTGAGTTAGTATACCACTACACAAGTTCACAACTTACTGTGGGGCTAGCTTAATTTGTGTGATATGTCCCAATATATTTATTTATTTGAAAACAAATAACCGATTTGGGCACTGTGACGTGCCAATATTATAAATGAGAAAGTAGGATTCGATCAGTAGGATCTACTACAGGAACGCAAGCGGAGCCGCGGCTAGATAGCATTTCCCAGAAAAATATATTAAGTATGTATGTATAATTCATTTTATTTTTAAAATAATTACTATACATTCAATAAACATATTAGTGAACATAGAGAGATAATAAACTGAATGTCATGCTTCAACTACCGACAGTGTCCTTCATAAGCGGTAACAAAATATTCGCATGAGGTGGCCACTTATAATTTTTTTTAATATAATGCAACCGCGAATTGTATGAATGACGCCATTTTTAGTAGTTGCTGCAATCCGTCTTGGTGTAGCGTTTAACCTCCCTTTCACCGGCGCAGGCGCAAGCCGATGCTCGACTTGACACTCGCGGAGGGACCATGACGACGCGCTGGCTGCGCCGACGGCCAACGGCCCCAAGCGCTTACTCGCCTATACTCATACAGCACAGATCTTCCAAACTTAGACGCGAGGGAAAAGGATTCCACGAAAACATTTATTTCTTAATACCTTGCCGAGAAATTCTTCACTAATAGGTAAAATAATATTTTAGTTTCTCGTTTCAATTTGGTGAGTTCAAGAGCTTGATGCCTATGGTGCATCACTGCAGTAATGAAATGTTTACAAACATGACTAAAACAATAAAAAGTAAATATTTTATTAGAAACGGCAACAAAAGTTAAGTATCTAATTATATTAATGATATGTAAAATTATTTCAATGGACACCATGACTGACAAAATGTGCCCTTGTGTTGTATGTTGTAAGCGTCATATTATAATAGGCATTTTTTTAGAGTATGAAAGTAAATGTTCCAGAGTTAGTTAGCCTTTAATATTAATAGCAGTGTGTCTATACCTTTGAAAAACATTTTTACATCACATTCTACTGCTACTGCACTTGCCTTATTTTACTCGCCCTTTAAATTGAAAGAATTGCCATACACATACACGCCAGATACATATAATAAAACAGTAAAAAATATTTTGTCTGTAAATTTAGTATTTTTGACTGAAATGAATAGAGGGACACTTAAAAAGAATAATAGAAAGCAAAAAAAATTCTTTAGAATTTCTTGTCTGTCTGTATATCTTCCTAAGGCCAGCGGTCCTGCTAGTAGTACTAATTAATTATACCATTACAGACCCAAGCTTCTTATACGATATATACTCATTGCGACCCAAGGGTCTACGTGTAGGACTAAATACAAAACGTCAAATATCTGATTTAAATTTGCCGCTCTGTTGGAATAGAGTGTACGCGAAATTATACTTTATAATATTTTCTCACATACGGCAAAACAGAATTTGGTTGAAAAAAAAAAAACAACTGTCAGAATGTCAAAAACAGCTGGCGCGATGGCAGGTGCACGAGGAAGGGGTAAATTTATCTGTTTTTATCACAAAAATCAAGTGGAATTTAGTTATTTTCTATAGTAACCTATATTAATTTATAAATGCTTGATCAATTGATGTTATTATATCGCCATGCCCGTTTATTATTGCAGTGGTATATTGAGGCATAGTAATAAGACCTACTGATAGGCCTTCGGGACGTTATTACTTTTAACAATTTTTCGTTTGATATGGTGTTTATTTTGTGTAGGTCTGACAGAGGAAGAAATAGGATTTGCACTTAGCGATTCCGAGATAGATGAAATAGACGAAGAAATTGATGGTCTTTACGAAGAAGAAAATGGGGTTCGTAACGTACAGTCTGCAAACAATGAAGACAGTTCCAGTTCTGAGTCGGATGAAGATGTGCCGTTATCCGAGTTGGTTTCAAGACCTGCTCGTGGAAGATCATCAATTCGCCGGGGAGCACCTAGCCGTCGCCGTCGCTTGAGAGGTGGTAGGTCTATAAGAGGTAGAGGAGGCTCTAGGAATGCAGTCAGAATAGGAGTTCATGGCTTGGATACTTTTGAATCTGATGGAGATGTATTGATGTCTTGATTTATTAGTAAGAACACAAATGTTGTTAAGGTTAAGTAATAAAAAAACATTGATAAGAAAAAAATATGTTGTTTAATTTAATTTCAAAATAATAATAAAACAAATTATCGCACATCATAAACGCCCAAGGTCCTACTCATAGTACAAATTCGATTTGAACAAAATGTCCTTAAATTACATTAAACAATAACAAATAACATGCTCTGAAAATATAACTTCAATAGGATTACTATAACATAAAAAAAAACTACTCTGAAGTGTTGGGTCTGAACGACTATAAATTAATAGTACTACTAGTAGGACCCCGGGTCGCAATAACTAGTACAAAATTTATTGGTCTGGGCCTCAGGAGGGTATATTATCACGTTTATCTCCGGGAATATTGGACGGATTCGAATGAAACTTTTTTTGCTATATAGCTAATAAGCCGGAGCAACATATAAGGTAGAAACTTCGAGCAACACGGCCTCCGTACCGGACGGAGGGAGTGGGCAAAGCGACAATTTTTCTGGCGTTTTTTGCGGGTGGAAATGTGCACACAAGTTTAGTTGTTCCGCACACCTACATACAAAACTTAAGCTGTCACTTGATAGTAATTATGACATTGTCACAAAAAATGACATAAAAAAGAAAAAATAATTTGTGTACAGATGAGTCACACACAACTAACACATAGACATGCATATGCCTAATTTTGCTTGTACCTTGACAGACGGGAATGCAGCGTATGGCTACTCCCTTCCGTGTTGCTCGAAGGGTAGAAATGATTTTGAAAAATGGAACACCTGATGCAGCATCATAATGATCTAGCTGAACTATAAGAAATATAAAAGTGGAGCCTTAGCAAAATTTTTTAAGCCTGATGAGCATTTTTGTTGAGGTATAAAAAATCTGAGATTTGGAACACCTCATGCAGAACCATAATGGTCCAGGTAAACTAAGAAATATATAAATGACGCCTTAGCAAAAGTTATTCAACTTAATGAGCATTTTTTGTTGAGGTATTTAATTTGAAGATTTGGAATACCTGACGCATTCATAATGGTCCAGGTAAACTATAGGGAATATAAAAATGACGCTGTAGCAAAAGTTGTTCAGCCTGATTAGTATTTTTTGTTGAGGTGAAAAAATCGAAGATTTAGAACATCTGGTACACTATAAATACCTACCATGTCAAATGTTATATCGACAATTTTACAGAGTCACACTCTCAACTGGGATAGAGTGCGTAGAGTACGATTAGCTGATATTACTGGTGACCGCCCAGCGGTTCCCCTTTTGGCAACGTAGTTTTCAGCCCATACGGCAAAACATGAGAGTTTGCTGTCTTTCCAAGCCTTGAACTTACAGGCAAAGCCGAGGTCCATCCCTCCCAAAGGCCCTTTGGAAATGTGCGATAGGTTGAAAGCGCTCTGCCCATACCTCAAAGTTTTGTGAAGTAGCGCAAGCTCACTTGAGCTATATAGTCTTCTTCTTATCGTGTCGGTGGCTCAAAAGGTCTAAAAGAATCTGGTATTTTATCCCTCCAGTATATAACAGCAGCCAATGCAATGCCATACAATTTTATAACACTTTTACAAGTATTTTCTTATGTATGTTTAGTTCGTATTAAGAGTCGCCTGGAAGCGCATGTCTCCATACAAACGGAAAAAGGGAATTATGGCAATATTTGATAATTTTGGAGTAAAATTAAGCATTAAATCAATTAATTTCATTATAATCTACGTACGTTCCTATACAGCTTGGTTAAAATACCAATGGTTTGAAAATTACAAGCGTTTTCAAATTTGTATGGAAACCTTGAGAGGCGTATAATTCTCAAATTTTTGATAGTTTAACCAAACTGTATAGGAACGTACGTAGATTATAATGAGATGAATTGATTGGATGCTAGATTTTGCCCTAAAATTATCAAATATTGCCACAATTCCCTTTTTCCGTTTGTATGGAGACATGCGCTTCCAGGCGACTCTTAAGGTATATTAATACGAACTAAAGATAGATAGATAGTCATATAGTCCACGCGAACGAAGTTGCGGGCATCAGCTAGTATCTTAAATAAAATCAATCGGTGAACAATAGATCAAAATTATTAGATACTTTAAATTGAACATTATGAATTAAAATATTATAACAAATTAAGCTATAAATAAAACTTATTACGTAGGTACGTACGTACTGAGTAATGTCATGTATCATTTAATATTTAAACAAATAATTAAGTTACGATGAGGAAAATATCATGTTTACATCCAATTACTTTATAGGTACCTACTTATTTCATGGAATTACTCCGGGCTGAAACATGCATAACATTGGTTATCGAATATTAAGCCGATGACGCTGGTAAACCCTCGTACGGCTAAAAATACTGAGGTAAACGCGCGATTACGGCCGCTCTGTGACATTTAACTTTATACGGTCCCAGTGCCTTTCAAAAGAGGAGCACTGTTGAACGTAAAGCGTATGATGAGGTCATCCAAAAATAGCAAGGGAAATACCTGCTGCGAGATGACGTAGCTATACAAGGGAAGAGAGAATAGAAGTGATAATAATAGAATGAAATAAAAAAAAACATACGAACACAGTTAAGATAGGCCATGATTTCAAAAGTTGACTTGCATTAAAGCGGCAAGGGCGGTTGCTCTCAAGGTTCATTAAAAATAGCAGCGGCGGCGTGCTGCCAAAGCGGCGTTGCCCGCCCATACTAGTCAAGGGAGCTTGGGACCGCGGGAGCGTCGGCGGGCGTCGGTGCCTCGCTTCGCTCTCGCTTTATGCCCGAAAAAGTCGTTCAGCCAGCCAAGCGTCTGCGGCTGCGGAGACACGCCGGCCCACACGCCAACACAATCAATGCCACGCGCTTCTCGCAATCATCGTCAATTTTCTAATCGCCTTTAATGTTTTTTCCGCAAGAAATGAATAAAAAGAGAAAAGTTAGTATGGACCAATTGGTAATGCAAAATTTGATGACTGAGCTATACAGTATGAGGAGTTTTCAAACCATCTCGTTGACACCATTTTTTGCATAATCATCTGATTAATGTAGACAAAACATGGGGTTGCAAAATTACAGCTTAATTCGACAGACAGAAAACATGGATAGGTGAAACTAAAAGTTTGTTAAATTATATAAGGAGTTTAGCATTACGTAATCTGCGGTTATTAACTGTAAAAACTGCAAATATAAGTTTGAGAAAGATCTGGTAGTACGCTGAAGAGTTTGGCATTCGACAATGATATGTCAACATAGATTATGCCATAATAACATCGAACTGCAATTGTAGTAAAATTTTATGTAATATAATTTATTTAAATAATAACCTGGTAAACTACTTAATTAAATAAAGAAGGAAATCTAATCCATTCGAATTTCAATGATACTCGTACAATAATGACGTAGAAACATAAAAGTTTAATCTTCTAGTCATGAATAAAACCAAAATTTAACACGTTATTTGAAGAACTATCATCAATTAAGAAATAAATATGTACTTAGTGCTACTAACACAGGTGTTGGCACAAATCTTAATGTAAGCGACAATGATAATAGCAGGCATTAATGGCAAGAAAGTCGAGCAACAGAAACTTTGCGGCCTAACAGTCGAAAACGACTGGCACATAAGTCATTCCAAAAGAAAGAGCTGACAGAAAAACTTTGGTGATACTTACGTAAATATGTTTTTAAAAATTTTAACTACTGTTCAAATGAATGTCTTTTGGTGGCCATATGAACGTTTAAAAGAGATAACTACATCGATTGGGCTTGTTTGATTTGTTTTGCCAAACTCTTTACAGTCTGAATGAACGCTTGCAATTCAGTTTTCATTTATTTTCATCACATCGAAAAGTCATTTATTCCAACTACCGCGGTTTAAAATTAAGGCCCTATATGATTTTTTTGGGAAGATACATGAATTTTTCGCGGTCCAGTGCCACGGTGGAACCATTTGAAAGAAAACTCAGAGGTCATTTAAAATTTTGCACTGCGAGGTCCTAGATAAAGATGTTTATGTCGCAGGGATTTTGTCAAAAACGTGACATTATAATTTCTCTAGTGAAATTATAATTACACTGATTATTGTCAATAACATCTGGTTCATATAATTTCACGGGCTCTTTTTAGAGTTATTGTAATTTCACTGGGCCGCAATAGTGATATTATAATAAATCTAGGTTTATTATGAGTTGCGTTTGTGGTGGGAGCCCCGCGTGTTCTGATTGGTCAATCGAGTTAATCAGCCATTTGCTAAACAATAGTTGTAAACATTGGAGCATGCTTTTTTAAATATCAGTTTATTACAAAATTTTGGTGTTTTATGAGGTTTTTACGTGATTGTTTAAGTCAATATCTTCGAAATGAGTGAACATGAGCGTTTGGAAGTGTTTCAATCGTCAGATAAGTCAAATTCAAGTGTGAAATTGTGGTGCGAAAAGACTTTGACATAGAGTTATGAAAGTACTATAGCGACCAATCTGATAAAATTAAAAAACCGGAATGGAGTGCAAATAGAATAGATCAGGTAGTAAAAGCAATTGAAGAATATAAAGCAAGAAAAATCCAATAACTTAAAACTACTAATCAGCAGTACTATGATGTACTGGATGTAAAGAAATAAAAATTAATTATGTGAGTACGTGAAGCTCAGCTCCGTGTAGACATTGAGGACTTTGTACCGTTTTTATGCCGCCGCATCAATACAAGTTATAATGGTGTTTCAAGTGTTTATCCGAAACTAAGTTTGACTGTATGGTTAGAGTACAAAATAGACCATTCCAGTGAATTTATTATTGTTTAATTCTTTAAATTATAACAACAATTAATTTTTAACACTAAAGATTTTAATGACAATGGTCCATTATCATTTAAATCTTTAGGGTTAAAAATTAATTGTTTGAATATAAATACCTCAGTATTAAGTTTTAAAAAGTGCTTCTGTACTTATTACATGCACTATTCTCAAACGTTTACTACCTCAGATTGTTCATGTTCAATTTGTTATTAATTTATTCTTCTATTTGTTATGTCACTTAAATTACTTGCTCAATTATGTAATCTACCAACTTTTTTAAGTAACATATTTTAACAAAAAGAACATATCGCTCCGTGTCAGAAGTACTACCGAAAAGTACAACTGGTAGTACAAATGTTATTCATTTATTTTTATTAATTAAGCTTTATTCAAATCCAAAAATTGATGCTAGTGACTAAAATGTTACTACCAGTATTATGTAGGTACTATTAAGCTTATAGTAATTAAAGTAATGATTTGATTAGTCAGCGTTATAACTTCTTCAGCATATTTTATAGTATAGATAGTACTATAAAAAGTGACAAGATAAATAAAATATTTTCTGAAATCTGTTTTTTATTTCCTAACTCTATGTTTAGTACTTGTTAGTCAGGTGGTAACGAATGCGGACCAATCAGCGATCGCTCTGATAATCTAACGGCTATCTTAAACCAGTGTTCTTGTCAAAATATCACTGCCTTACAATTTCACTGCATCGGTCTAGTGACATTATAATGTTACTGAAACTAGCCCGTTAAATTGTAAGTAATACAAACGAATGACAATAATCTGTGTAATTATAATATCACTAGTGAAATTCTAATATCACGACTTTTATAATATCCCTGCAACATTTATAGTTTGAACGAGAAGTACTGAGCGTTTTTGCCAAAAGTGGCAGTGTTAAACAGATACGCTAAGAAATGCTTCACGTTTCCACTTTAAATTGTAAACAATAGTTTGAATTATCTAGGGCCTCAATGTACTAGACCACAAAAATTCATGTATCCGCCCATAATAAGTAAATGATTACATCTAACTGGGTAAGGTTATTGGAGCCAACAGACATAATACGAGGAAAAGCTTGTCTTGTTCAACGAGGAAACGTTATTTCGGGAAACTACAGTGTTCCTTCATTTTACAATAAGGTCACTGGGCGAGCACTCGGTCAGTTTGTAAACAACCAATGATTCAGCAATAGAACTCATAGTTCTTAACAAAATTAAGCACCACATTACGTACCTATATATATATTGTTATTTTTCGATATCTATATACTGTGAAATATTATTAAGTCATCATCAGTCATCGTACTAATATTAACGAGGAATTTTTTGATTGTTTCTTTGTTTACAATCTTCTTATCTAGTCGAAATGGCTTCTTTCAATAAAAATCTTTTGACCAGACAAGCAACTAACGGCAAAAAAAATCACGTTTGTTGTATAAGAGCCTGGGAGCATAAATATTTATTTTTAAACAGAAATACATCATCGTGAAAAAGTCAGCTATTAACGGTAAATGAGGTACAAGCCTGGTGACAGACAGATAGACAGACGGCCGAAGTCTAAGTAAAACCGGCCAAGTGCGTGTCGGGCCACGCGCAGTGTAGGGTTCCGTAGTTACGAATGACAACTATGAGTTCACACTCGCACCTCACAGTTTAACGAACAAGAACATCCAACAATGAAAATTGTATGAAATTTTATATCATTTTATAAGTTGGTTGCCTATAACTTTTTAGTTTGCACTTAGTACTCAGCTCTGATCAATCTTTTCAGTATATATACTACTGCTGTAATTTTTTTCACGTATCCATATATAACCGTTTAGCAGATAGAGGGGGGAACACTTACCTCTAACAAAAATTTGCTCTTTAAAACCAAATATTTCGGAAATCGAAAAATGGTGTTCTCAACCTCACAATATTTTTTAAAGACCTATTTAACGATACTCCACATGATGGGTAAGTAGAGAAAAAAAAATACTCCGCCACTTTACTTGTATGAGCTACCCTAAAAAAATTTTTTTTCAAGGTTTTTTCTACCACTTATTTCCATTATTAATATACATACCCATGCCAAATTACAGCTTTCTAGTACTTATAGTCTCTCAGAGTTGAGTGGAAACCGCGGACGGACAGACAGACAGACATGACGAACTTATAAGGGTTCCTTGTATACTACGGAACCCTAAAAAGGGTCTCGTTTTTACCCTTTGGGTACAGAACCTTAAAATGTACAAACGTGAATCTTTATCCAAGCGTTTTTGTGGCCATTTTTGGGGAAAATGCTAAGTACGTTTCACGTAGTTCATAAAATATAATAGTTTGATGGGTTGTTTAATGTTTAAGTCCTCGCAGAACAAAATATTATATAACTAGCTGTTACCCGCAGCTTTGCCCGCGTGATATATATATAGCCTATGTCCTCAGTACCCTAACCTATGTGTATGCAAAATTTCATGATGATCGGTTCAGTAGATAGGGCGTGAAAGCGTAACGAACAAACAAACAAAAGTTAGGATTAGAATTTTATGTGGGAATTTGAAAGTACTTAATACAAATGGTGTCCGGTATAGATCAGACGTATTTAGTGCAAAACTGTAAAGGTTGATAGCTAGGTTCTAAAGAACTTGAAAAATATTTCTAAGGCGGCGTTGGAGATGATTAAATTTAATTTTCGTAATTTTTTTCTCTTTTAAATGCAGCGAATTTTTAAATTCCAGTGACTTCGTCTGCGTAAATGACAGTCTATGTTTAACTTTCTATAGGTGAAAGAATTTCTAAAATCTGTTAAAAGTTTTTAAATTTATCCATAACAAAACAAAACACAAATATTTCCTCTTCATAATACTAAATTAGATAGTTAGTGGAGATTGGTGAGACAGTACCTATAGATTAGTATATAAGTAAAGCATTAATTCTTATAAAAAAACCGATCAAGTGTGAATTAGACTCGCGCAGCAAGGGTCCCGTACATATAGTTTTTTTTTTAAGGCGCTCAGACCAGCCAACTAGCTCCACCCCTCATCTTATTGCTTTAACTACTAAATAAGATCAAATTGAATAAATCTACGTAAGTACTTCGGTAGTAATGGCTTGTAATATTTTGGTACGTATTGCTACTCTTAAAGTACTTACGTTGGAAGTTTCTATTGAGACCTTCAGCATTATACAGTATTTTTTAAGATTTTCACTCTCGAAGTTAAAGGGGGGGTCACATTTTACCACTTTGGAAGTGTCTATTTTTTAACAATTGACTTTAAGAAAAAATGGTTTCAGGAACCTCAATGTCATTTTCAAAGATTATATGTTAGATTAAATAATTTATTTAGTTTCATATCCATGTATGGGGAGCACTTATTCTTTTATATTTTTTTTAGTTATTGGCTGTTTATATAATACATCTACCTACCAAGTTTCAAATGTGTAGTCCTAATAGTTTCGAAATAAAGTGGCTGTAACATACGGACAAACAGAAAGTCATGAAGAATCTATATGGGTTCCGTTTTTTGCCATTAGGTTTCGATCGCCATTTGTTTTAAAATATTAACCAAGGTATTATTTCTAAAAATTATGGGGAACCAATTGAATAATAAAATAACCGGTAAAGAAGTATTGAGTAATTGGAAAATTTGCATGCAAATCAAAACAAACACCCAGCTTACTGCGAGTAGGGTTCCGTTTCAACTTTGCTCTACTGAAAATGGTTTGTTTATTTTATAACACGTGTAAACTAAAAAAAAAACATTGATGCTAAATTGCAATTTAAGGCTGAGCCTCAAGTTTGAATTACAGACCCAGGATATCAATGTAAATACCAACGCAAGTTCAGCAAACAACAATGCATTACCTGAACGCAACCATGTCGGAAACAAAGGGGAGTAATCCAATCACTAAGTAAATGGGTACACAATTGTATTGTCACTGAATACGGCACTGGCACAAAAACATAGTGTCTGTATGGTCGCGATTTTTCCGTCGGGCGCGGTACGCGCAAATCGCAGGCGCATACTCCGTGTCCGTGTGTCAAACCAGCGTGGATGACTGTGGGCGCACCATGCGCGTCCGGCGAGTCCCGAACGACAATAAGGTGCGTGCGCGATGTACACAAGTCGTCTGTAAAGCCCACCCGATGGGCGACGTCATGACTTCCCTCCTAACCGAGCACAAACTACCGCGTAAATATAGAAAATCGACACAGCGCAGAACAGGAACACGAGGCGGTCGGGAACACGCTCCGATACACGCGCGCTGTTATTGCAACTCGGTGGCGAATATAAATAAAATAAAACATAATCAAAACCCCATAAATAACGCGCTATATCCGTATACTGTATTACTAGAATGAAGCAAACCTAATGCCACAAGACAATCTCTGTAATTATTGAGGTCAACTGTATTTCATGTTCACATTGTTGTCCCTGATATTTGAAGCAGAAAGGTGAGGCACTAAATACACGCCAAAAGCATCTAGATTTTGCAAATAATCCCTTCCCTCAATAACCTTTAAGGATATCCTTTACTCGATATCGCTAAAGACAGCCGAAGTGCAAAATAAGAACGACCCTGACCAGCACTTCACAATGTAATATTAGGTTACGTTAGAACGCATATTCAATATTCAGTAACTAAGTGCATATTTTTATTGGTTTAAATAGCACTGAATTTAAAAGCAAAACAGCTTCTATATTGTTACGTTTATTGCCGATCTACTAACATTATAAACAAATAATCTTGCTTATGGAGGAACATCCAATATGCGATAGATGGATGGATGATATGCGTGTCAATGGTGTCCTCACAATCGAGGATGCTGAAGACAGTGTGAAGTGCAGAAGATGACTTCTGAAAAATCCTTCCTTAGTGGATGCTTACGTCATAAGAGGAATACGTGAGCAAAATTTCAAATTTCTAGCTCTAAGGGTTTAGCCTGCGCGTGATCTTTGATAATTGCCCATTTTTTTTAGTATTAAAATGAATATAGTATGTTATCCTTAATATATGGACATATGCCATCGCAGACTTTTCTGTAGACCTAAATAAGATGCACAATTCCACCATACATTGTTTTGTTGTATCTCAAAGGGTTTAGACAGGGTTTTCGTTGAAAGCTTCCAAACGGCTCATTTTTTTACGACAGCTCCAACAAATATCGTTGGTATATACATAAATGTATACAAAAACTTAACAAACTATATACTAAAACCTTCCTCGAGAACAACGCTATCCATTGGAGAAAACCGCATGAAAATCGGTTTGGTAGTTTTGGAGTTTATCGCGAACAGACAGACGGACAGACAGACAGACAGACGCGGCGGGGGACTTTGTTTTATAATATTTTTATTTTATATTTATATTTTATATATATTTCTTATAAAAAATTTATTGTTTCGTTAATACTTTCGTAAATCAGGGGGCAATAAATTTGAAATTCTCATAACAAGACACGATAAGGTTTGCAAAACTTTTTTATTTTCTAATTAGTCCATTTACTTTGTAAATTGTTTAGGTCATATGATAACACGATCCTACCAAATTTCAACTGATTTGGTCCAGTAGATGGATCAAATTGGCTGTGACAGACGGACGAACAGACAGACAGACGCATGAGTGATCCTATAAGGATTCCGTATTTTTTTTTTACGTAATACAAAAAATGAAGCGGTTCTCTTTGACTTCGGCGGACCCACATCGCGTATTTTAGCTTTTCATGTTGTCGTAATAAAACTGCGCAGGAAGGATGGCAAATCTACCTTGGATCAGTTAGGATAGCGACATCTCTCATGTTATCCTAACTGATCAGAATGTGCTTTTAAATACAATTTTGAATATCGACAGCCTTAGCTCATTTAATAACATAAGAGAACACGTCAGTACCAGTAGCGGCGAAGTTGCAGCACATGTATTTGGTTTTCTTTCTATTTAATCTAAGTCCTCTGCTCTCTAGTTTGTCACACCATAAGGTAAGTTCAATTTGCAGCTCTTCCACAGTTTCTGATATAAGTACGATATCATCCGCGTATAAAAGGGTCCATGGAGCTGGTCGTTGTATATTCTTAGTGACATAGTTCATTCGATATGAAACAGTAATGGAATCAGGGTAGGACCCTGGTGCACTCCAACTCCAACATGAAAATCTTCACTTAAACCCACAGGACTGCGTACTCTTGTAGTGTTATTGCGATACATGCCTTGAATGATGCGGATATACCACTCGTAACAAGGTGTGTTCTGAGTGCTGTCCATATAAGATCTCTTGGTACTCGATCGAAAGCCTTAGCTAGATCAATGAAAGCGAAATGTAGTCTTTTTTTAGAGACTTGTGTTTTTGTATTAGGATCTTTATCGTATGGATACCATCTATAGTTTCTACGTTTCTTGTAAAACCGCATTGGTTTGGAGTCAGCCTTATTAGACAGTTTCCCTCCCAGATCTTAAGTGTGTGGGATGTTAGTTTAATTGCTCTGTAAATCCCGCAGACAGCCACATCAACCTTATTTTTGTAGAAGGGTATAATGTCACTTTTTCTCCACATATCTGGCACTTCACCACTTTCAATGATATTAAAAAGATTGGTGAGCCATAGAACGCCTGCATTGCCCAATCGTTTCCAGAATTCATTTGGTATTTCATCTGGTCCAGTAGCCTTATTGTTTTTCATTTTTTGTATGGCACTTTTGACTCCCTGCGGAGTTATCGCCTCAATAGGCCCATCGACACTCGGCAATTCAGGTGTGGAATCCTGCGGAAACTCCTCATTTAACAAAGTAGAGTAGTACTCATGCCGTCGTGCATTTATATCCTTATCTTGAGTCAAGATCCTTCCATCACTGTCTTTCACATATCTATTTGATTTTATATGCTGGGTTTGATTGTTCCTGAATGTAGCTAAGTGAAAAATCTCTTTGTCATTTTTCGCACTTTCCATGCGTTTCTAAAGTTCTTTTTGTGCTGTGGCTTTCGAACATGCTACCAATTGTTTTGCCTGCTTTTTACAGCTGTTATAGGCGTTTCGGTCTTCAAGAGAATTAGAGCCTTGCCATTTCTTGAAATTTTCTTTTTTCTCTTTTAATTTTAACTTGCCATTTCTTGAAATTTGTCATTTACGACATCATTCCACTAGCTACTACAACTAGCGTCTTGGTTTATATTCAGTTTGCCCTTTGTTATTCCTAGATGTTTTTTAGCTGCTTTTATGGTAGCAGTATGAAAATTTACCCAAATTCTTTGTGTCAAATTCAATGTTTCTGTTTTTTTTTTTTATCTATTAAAGTTAATTTAAAATAATGTGAATTATGTATATGACCAACGACTTTAGATTTTTTTTATGAATGAGTGTGTTTGTTTTCTATTTTGCCACGGGAAGCAACAATAAATATAAACAATGAGGTCTAGGATGGTGCACGCAAACTCAAATAACGCCTTCTCTTCACTTGAATATCCTTCGCGGTTCGCACAATGTAGGAGGAGTCGAATCTGGAGGTGCGATTAGCAGGAATATCGACCACTTAAGGATGGTATACCTGCCCACGCCGTGTCGTCCGAAGATGGAATGGTGCAGGTGGAATTAGATCGTCCAGTTCTTTAGCACACTCCCCGAAATGCAACCTGTAAATTGCACATAGACTTGCTTGCTACTAATCGGCGGTGTTCGAGGGTTTAAAGCCGTTCTGCCGTAAGCAGCTCATCATCAACGAGTATCTCACAAGTGATATTATATGTATGCCGTGAAAAACAATTCTTGTAAAAAAAAGTCTCGCAACTCGTCCTTTTACCGTCAAAAGTTGTCAGATCCATGTAATACCAAGTCGGTTAATATTTTAAATAAATAGATCGACTTGGCCATTGCATTTAACAAGATGTATCTGTGAGATACATCTTGTTATAGTAATACATATTATATTAATGCGATTTCCAAGTCGATATATTTACTCAGCTTTCCAGTTTTATACTCAGCTTTCCAGTTTTATCCAAGACGAAGTTATACTTCGAGAAAAGGATGGTACGGCTTGTCCGCCATGTCACTTTTCAGCTCGAATGAAATTTTTCTTTCAACATTTTTGAAATAAAAGTTTTGCCTGATTTCCCTTTGAAATTCAGGTTCTTCGATGACATAGCTAGCTAGCTACACTATCCGGAGTCGAGGCGGATAGCTAGTATCTGGTAATCATAATGTCGTTTTAATGGGTTTCGTTTTGTTGTACCATCAGTTGCTACATTTTGTATTATGTGAGGTACACTTAAATCAGGTAGCCTGGGATGGGAAAGCGGCACCAACGCCGCCGGCCATAAAGCGACAACGGCTGACGGGCAGTGAAATGAGGTGACATTTCCATTTGACCGGTTGAACACAAACAAAAAAGTTAAAGAGCTAGTTTTTTTTTCGTGCGAATATAACTATCGGATTCATTATTAACTCTTATCGATTTGAGGTCACTGTGTTCAAATAAACGAACACTTATTTTTTTGGGTCTTTCCGTTTCTAACCCACTTTTTCATCCCACCTCCTTAAAATAATAATAATTATTCCGTGTTCTGCCCACCCTTGATATTAATTCCGCTTTCATCCCATGCAAATTTATTAGTACTGGCGGCAAAAAAGTGAAATAAATTTTGTAAATCAAATACTTTTTTGTTATGTACTTAGATTGAATATTATGTTTATTTTTACACTTGACCTATATTGTCCCACTGCTAAGCAAAGGTCTTGTAATAATTAAAAAAAGAAAATGGTTCTCGGTGCATAACATAATATTACATATAAATTCCGACCGAGCGCAAGTGACATAAAAATATCTCAAGCTCTTCCATGCTTCGGGAGGCAGGTTAAGGTGTTGAACCGGGCTGTCAACGTAAATTGCAGTTGTTTAGCTATGTCAGCCAGTGTTAGCCACTAACACACGAACAAACAAAATAAAACAAAGTTTTTCATAATCTAAAAATCTTGAAATCTTGACATCTTACGAACGTTAGATTTTGAGCTCCCACTTTGTTTTGTAGAACATATGTAGTACATAATATAACTCACATATTATTGAAATTAATTAATTATTCCTATTTGATGATAATTAGACGCGCTTCGTCGCAAAATGTTCCCTAGTCGCAAAATGTCCCGTTCGCAAAATGTCTCTTTCGCAAAATGACCCTTTCGCAAAATGTCCGTGGGTAGCAATATCGCATAATTATTGATAAAGTGTTTTGTAAAAAAGACACTGGCTGTAAAAATGCCAAATCACATTGCCGCATAAATGCAGTCATAATATCTATTTTTATATCCTACATAATTATTGTTAAGTAAGAAAGCCATAAAAAATAAGTTTGTTGGCTGTAGCAAGAAGAGAAAAGCAGTTGTTGCGCACTTCAGGTCATCCCAAAGCAGGGAAAAGTGTTGATAGGCACGAAATAGTTGGCTCTGGCATTATAGAGGGATGGCGTTTTTTTAGGCCGCACACTAGGCACAGTAGCGACTCCTAACATTTTATTCTTAATACTTTACAAATAACTTACTTGTAAAGTATTAGGAATAAAATGATTGGCGTCGCTACTGTGCCTAGTTTGCAAACGAAAGTGTATTCTATTTTAAATGGTGACTGTCAATAAAATAAAGTAACAGAGTTATTACCTACCTCTTGCTGGTGCGGTTTTCGATATCATTTTCAGTGTTTTCGTCGGTTTTTTCGGCCTCATCCTGTAACAAAAAGGTAACGTGTAAATATTGTTATTTGTATTTCTTGGGTGGATTCGACCAAACATTGAGAAACACCAGTGTAACTATTCTTTTACCCTTCCCTACCCAAAGGGTAAAAATGGGCCCCTTTTACTGATACTTTGATGTCTGTCGTACACGGTGATAGCTAGCCAGCAAAATTTTATACAGATAATGTATTTCTATTGCCACTATACAACAAATACAAACAGAATAAAATAAATATTACAAGTTGCCCTTTGTTTCACGTGAAATTTTTGCTTCTAATTTCACTTCGCCAAACCTTATTGGTCTTAACTTTTTATGTAAATTATTGTTTAGCCTAAATTATATTTTTGCACAATAATAGTTTTACCTATCATTTGCTAGCCTTGATTTCAGAATCTCTTATATTACATGGACTAAATAGAATGGCATACATATCTTTAGAATTAACAATAAATTTGTATATAACTATTTTTCAAACAAAGATTACTTTCTACAATAATATTTTCAAACAATTATAATAACTCCAAACCCATTTAAAAACAAAAGACGTAAGGTTTGAGCTAGTATTTTTTTATGACCACCCGTAACAAATGAGAGCAGAAGAGTATTGTGCATTTTAATTTTTTGCGAAATATTAATTATTAATTGAGAATATTAAATGTAATTAAGTATCACACCTAATTAAGATTTTGGAGAATAATTATTCGGTGTAAAAAATTAAGCGAAAATTAATAGACTTAAATTAGGAATAATGAAAATGTTTAAAAAAATTTTGTATGAGAAGTTTGTGCACCAATCTATTCAGAACATAAAAAATTAGGGGAACCAATGGGCATGTTGACTAAAATTTTTTTCATGTTGCTATGTAAAGACCTGTCAAAAATAAACACAATAGTGACAGAAATACATTTCTAAACAAAAAATTCTTTCAGTTATAAAAGTTTTAAAGACACATGTTTTTAGACGTGAAAACGCGCGGCTGAAATGCCTACATATTTGTGACGTCACAAGCTTGTATTTTGTATGGGTGGCGCGAGAACTTTGTTTGGTAGCTATACGAAATATTTCGTTTATGGTAATGGTTTCATAATAAAAGTTGCTATAAATTTTGCAGACGAAAATACAGTATAATTGTAATTAAAGATTTTCATACTTTAAAAAATGGTCCTATTCACCCAACTTTAAAGAAGCTTTAAGATCACTTAACGAATCGATATCAAATTAAAAGTGTTCTTTATAGTGTTTTTAGACAGAAATGAGTCTCATTAGTAACAAATTTTATATAATCTTAACATTAGGCAACTACCGTATTATACCCAATAAATATTAAAGGACACACACACAAAAAAAAATTTGCTGTTATTTGCTTTAACATTAATAATGGCAACAGGAAGACTCTTGAAATGTCCACAGAATATTTAGTTGTATATTTACTTTAAAAATAAATAATAAAATCAAAATAAAATAAACATTTAAGGGGGGCCATAGAACATAGTAAAAAAAAACATGGTTTTGAAACATGTTTTTGCTTGTTAGTCTAATGTTGTATAGATAATTGTCCTTATAACTTTTCCTTCCTACTCATACTTGGCCGATTTTATACAAACACTACCATGTAGTTAAAGTTGATATATTAAAATGAATAACTAAATACAATAACCACAGAATTTATAGCAACTTCAGTTATTATAAGATCATTACCAATAAACTCCATATATAATATGTATAACTGTCAAACAAATTTATCACTTGTCCCATACAAAATTTCTTCTTCTTCTTCTGTTTTATAATATGGCTTCCAACGAGATTTCAGTGATTCTGCCAATGTCCAGTAAATTGAGATACTAAGTATCGGTGTTGTACGGTAAATTTGTAACAAGTAGCATCAAAAATGGCGTATGTTCTTTGATGCCTCGTGGGAGCTTATGGTGAAAAGTCTATACGAGTCCATCTAACAGTCCACTTTAACTATTTCACAAATTGTTCATGAGCACGAGCATTTATAACACCAAACTACACCAATTTCATATTATGGCAGACCCCAACTGCACCCCTTGACTTCCCACCACAAACTCCATACAAAATTAAAGTTTGTGTCACCTGGCTACATGACTTTTGTGGCGATGCTTGCCACAATTCTTTTGACTATAGATTGTAACCTTTATTTTTTTTTTACTTGTTTTTGTACTGGTCGATGATAAGAGACAAACATAGTGTTAGTAAGTTAATATCTCAGGTTTTGCTATTATTAGGAGGATTTTCAAAGGACAGTGCTTGTATAAAAGTTATGCATACATATAATAGACTAATTAAGGTTCAGTTCTACAAGTTGTACACAATAAATGTCACAATTAAAAACATGGCAGTATATTATTCTAATGTATGGATATGAGGTCTTTTGGTGTAAGTACCATTAAAGATGACCGTTAAAGGCATATAGAAGCCAGAAGTCCGCCCTGGCTTCAACCATAGTACATAAATAGCCTATGTCACTCAGGTGAAAGAAATTTAAAAATATCCTGTAGTTTCAGAGATTATCGCTTTCTACCAAGCAAACAAACTCTTCATATTTATAACATTAGTATTCATCGATTTGAGATATGGACATGGGTTGTCAATTACTTGGACAAAGTCGTGAACATCAGGATTCTGCAACAGGTTGGTCAGAAGGGCAACCTTATGCTTCTGGTAAAGCAAAAAATCTCCTACATTGGCCATGTGCTCCAACACCAATTTATAATGATGTACAAATTTACTTTTCTAGAAAACAAAGGTTGCAGAACATCAAACTGGAGTGGAATAGATAAAGCAGATCAGCTGCTCTGTCAACCAAGGACAGAGGAGACTATACCGAGCTGACAGCTGACTTTCAATAGTTGAGACCTTCAAAAGTATTGAAGGGACCTCGCAAGATTTTTAACTGGACAATAAATCCATATCCAAAGTGTCAAGGGCAGGTTTTACTTATGGCAGTGTTTGGACAGTTTTATAATAGACAGGACTCACTGTCTATTATAAAACTGTCCAAACACATAAAGCCAAAAGAGTAAACTAAATATAGCTATTATTACCGTTCTTTACCAGTTATGCTCACTTTTAAAGACATTCAGCATGGTAAAACAACACGAAACATAATTATTTTAAAATAGGAGGTTACATTATTTAGTAAACATTTAGATATTTTTCAATTAACAATTAAGTAGGGCAAACATCAACTGTCAAGCCCTATGCAACTGTATTGCTAGGACTCAGGACTCGTTTAGCTGTCTGAAACAGCAGTCGGGCATGATTATCTTTACCAACCGTCTTATCAACTTACCGTTTTCTTTGGTGTCTGGACACTCGGGGAACGACGAATTGTAACTAGTGCCATACCACATTGGCGCTAACGAACCATTATCAAGTGATACACAATCACAAACAAAAAGAGAAATATTGACTTATCATACTAATCGTTATTGTGAATGACTATAATATAATGCCTAAATGCACACGCCACAAAGTAATATAAACACATACACGACACACATGTGGAAATTAAAATTACACTGAGTTGAAACACCTTTCATAAATTTGATGAAAAAATATTTCCGAGCTACAATTGAACAAGGAGCAAGGGGTGAATGTTACAAGTACAGTGTTGTCAGAAGTAATCCTTATATCTCCCCAGAATACATTTTTTTCAAATGCTGTGACAGCTGACACTGATTCTAACGACCTTCGTGGCGCAGCGGTTAACACGTCAGCGACAGGAATTCACTCACAACACAACTCATTGTAGGGCTAAATATTTTTGTGATTGATTCCTATATGTATATTTATATTTGACATTTTCATAACATGCAATAGTAAAATTCCCTATATCATAGAAGAAAATTACAAATTTTTCCCGTTACTGTGTGGTTATCATTATCACACATGTTGAACTTTAATTGCGGTTTTTGACAACAGTTCTGAGGGGTGAGCTTTCGAATAGCTTAGCACGAATTATTTTGTATGAATATTTTAATCACATCTTAAAAATCATGTTGTTGAGAAGAGCAAGGTGAGTTCTATTAGATCCAATCCTCAGAAATAACAAATTCGTGAGCTTTTCTAAAGCTCACTCGTTTTGCGTTTCCTAAACATTTTGTTTGTGATGTTTTGGTGGTGTAGTTAAGCTAAGTAATTCTTAACATAGTTGCATAAGCAGCCATGTATTTTTTTTCTGTTTTCACTGTCAATACTTTACTTTTAAATATTTATGGATAAATTAGTTCGATAACACGATTTTATTGTATTTTCATTTTGCTGAAACTTTGAGCACCAACCAACCAAAAAATATTCTACTGTACTTATCAATTTTTGATAGCAGCTTGCACACAGCCCTCAAAAAAATACCTTTCTTATCTCTTGTAAAAAAATACCTTGCTTACTCAAAAACTCTTTAAGCTATATAGGTTACAAAGTCACAATCTTTCAAACGCTATCGTAAATCTTAAAACGCCGCTAAGAAAAGTCTACAAACGAGACGTCACTCCGTTAGCAGTTTCTACGGTAATGACTCTATCTATAACAAAAGTTGATATAGACCTATTCAAAACAAATTTTTGAAATGGATTTTTTCTATTAATTTAACTAAACTTAATGTATCGATATTAGACCATAAGTGTCCTAAACAATCTTTTAGAGTTTATGCTTACTTTATCCGACACATTTTACAAAATCTAGTCTATATTTATTTTGAAACTAAAAACGTTGTTCTTTGGGCAACCATAGAGTGCGTTTGATTTATATTATTATATTTTAATTGGTCTTATGGTCTTAAACATATTTTGGTAAGAATAAAATAATAACCAAATTAAAACAACGTTAATATTGCATTTAAGTAGTTTTGATTTGACCATATTTGGGGTAGTTAATAAGTCTGGCAATATTAGTAATTCAGAACCATAGAGTAAAAATATTTTATTTTTCTTCGGATTTCTCATCTACGGTCGCCAATAAGTTGGCCAACACCATGCGTGGCCAGCGTAGACCACAACTTGGCGAGCTGTTTGATTAATGACCATAAACTTACTATTCCTCCGAAATGCTATTATATATACCTGTAATTATTTGTCTCAAAAAATCTAAAAACTAACCCATACTAGGTATGCACAAAAAAATGAAACATTTTTAGCAATAAGCCTTTCATCATGTCCCGTAGTCATTGATTATGGGAAGCACTTGGCCACGCGGCCATGCGGTCACGGCCCACGGGGCAGTGATGGCCAAATGCCAACATATTAGCGAACGTGTAGAGGAGTCAAAAGATTAATATTTTGATGGCGGTTGTACACTCTCGACTCTCGAGCGAGTCCCACTCTCGAGACCACTCGGATGAGAGTTTCATGCGAGAGCCTCTTGTTGCATGAGCTATATATTTACATATTTAATAAGACACTAAAAATAAATAAAAAGAGTAACGTCTTAGTCTTGTTTAAAAGATTATTGACGAAGAACTAATATTATCCGTTTGGTTTGAAGGAAAATGGTTCAGGGGTACTATTTTTGAACGCGTGCCACTCGTCTTCGAACGATTTCTCCATACAAAAATCGCTCGAAGACGAGTGGCCCGCGTTCAAAAATAGCACTCCAGTTTCTCCACTGTTTCGTAACTTCTGACTTCAGGAGTGCTATTTTTGAACGCGTGACTCACTAAACGAGTGATTGACGCGAGTGTTTCTAAAAGGCCGCATTTTTTAATCATGCGTTGACGAGTGATTGCAGCGAGCGGTTGAGACCGCTCGTTTCCGCAGGCGACGAACGCTTTTATGTCAAAGTCACTTCCTGTCATTTGCAGTTCATCTGTCATCATTTTACGTTCCGTTTGACGCTACGTTTCTTAAACATTTTACAAATCCTTAATAACCTTAAAAAAGTTTATAAAAAATTCTGCGTGAAATAAGAAGAAATGAAATATTTATCGTCGAAGGTTGGCAGCACTACAGTTCAAACGATGGTTTCAAAAATATGGCAATATGGCATTTCGTGACTTGGAAGACGAGTGTGACTTGTAGTCGTGCACGACTTGCGCTTTAGTGAGTCACGCATTCAAAAATAGCACTCCAGTCTTTGGTAAGCAGTTGTTTGTATAGAATGGCCAACGAAAAGTGAACCTCGCAAAACGTGGGAAATTTAAAAATTATTATTTTTGTAACCATAATTATTATTATTGCCCCTAACTCTGAAATCGGTTCGGGCTAGCTTACGATTTAGGGACAAAAATCGTTAAGGGAGCGTTGTCGTGTCGTGTGTGGCGAGATCGGGGCCGATTTCGCCGCAGTACACGTGCGTGTGAGGCACCGACAGGACGGTTTCGTAATTATTTTGATTATTTCGAGTGTAGAAAATGTCAAAGGAGAAGGAGCAAGAGGCTTGGACGAAACCCCTCGACCTTTATAACGAGATGCTCTAAGTATCTATGGGGTGAAACAAAAACAAGGAAAATTTTAACAGAGTTTAGCATTTTATAAGTCTCTTGCCATAGCAAGAGACTTATAAAATGCTGTTGCAAATTTTTAACGATGATCAAAGATTCAACGCTGGCCGATTTTAAGAAAAAGCTAATGCCAAAGCGATACCAATATTTTGGTATTTTGAAAGTGTAGGCGGCATCTTATCGACTTGCGTTCAGCTATACGGCCGGTCGCGCACGTGCTAACAGGCATAGACGTGTGTAGAGTCATAGCCAGTTTCATTCCCACTATCGCTCTCCCGAATACTCCCGATATTGCGTCTGATTTTAGGGCACTGTGTAGACCGCTTAGTCACGCACTTAAGCCCGTAACACACGTTCCGATTTGGCAGGACGCCGACCGTCGGAACCGACCAAACCGGACCGTGTGTAGAGCAGTCGGTCCAACATAATTATTATTAATACCGGTCGGGAGTGGTTGGCTCTCCGACGCGGTCGGGTTCCTACCATCTGCCAAATCGGTGCGTGTGGAAGGATGTTCCGACGGTCGGTCCGACAAAGTGTTGCCACTATAGCCGATTTTTCGCCACGTCGTTGACGATATTTTTTTTTATTTGGTAGCTTATTTCTATAGCCAACATTTTCACAAAATAATAATCTTGGACCGACTGCTCTACACACGGTCCCATCGTCGGTTCCGACGGTCGGCGTCCTGCCAAATCGGAACGTGTTTTACGGGCTTTCGGGCTTTAGCCTGTTTCGTTGTGTCTCGGCGAGAGTGTACAGCCGGCATCTGAGGTTATGACATGACAATGACATTTTCGTTTGTCTTTGGTTAATTAAGAGTTATGATCAAGTATCTCTATATAGTTTGTGGTTATGATGCTAGAGTTGATTTTGTTGATCTTGATTACATAAAAATATTTAATTATTTGTAATTATTCTTGGGCCTGCTGCGCTGTTTTACTGTGAATAAAATAGGTACCATGTAAAAACATTGTTATTATATAGTCAATGTTGATTTTTGAACGTAAATATTGATTTTGTAATTAGGAGACAGACTGACTTAGTAGTAAAGTGTATTTGTGTGATATAATATTGATTGCAAGCATAAAAGTCTATTAGAAACACTTGATTATTCGAATGCAATGTTTTATTACTGCAAGCAATGCTTTTGTGTTGATTCTAAATTAGTTATGACATCCTTGCAACTCTACAAGTACTTGTTACGCCAGTGTGAAAAATTGCCGCCTGATGCGTGTAAACATTACAAATTTGCAGTAAAACAGGTGCGTAAACTGCATATCATATCAAAATTGTTTTGAACATCACATTCTTTAATAATCGTTGAGTAGCAAAATTACAATTTAATAAGTAGTTTGTTTTATTATGTACATTATGTTAGTATGTATGTGAGTAAGTATATTTTATATTTACAGAGCTACATACAGCATAAATTTGAACCAGATTCTGCTCGAGTTCAAGAAATTATTAAGAAGAGTGTAGAAGATGCAGAGTGGATTGTGAAAAAGGTAAATTTGGTTTATGTTTGGTACGTAGTAGTCCTTTTTATGATTCCATAGCCGATTAAAATGGAACCTTTATACATTTGTGATATCTAACTATCTGTCCATAGGACGGCACTGCATTCTGTGAATGGCTTAGCATACATTTTTATTTTTATCCACAAATAAAAGTCTCCCTCATACATGGCACTGAAACTTAATTTAAAAAGAAATAGATGTCTTTAAATATTTACATTGACATTCCTACCACCATTTTTTCTCGAAAATCAATTGTTTGAAAGATAAACACTTCTAAAGTGGTAAAATGTGTCCCCTCTAACTTTTTAAATAAAGAGTAAAAATTCTAAAAAGATGTGCTGTAGATCTTAATGACCACTTATAACAAAAATTGGTCTGAACGAGTTATAAGTGGTCAGCAGTATTTAAGATAAGCGTTTTTTCTCAAAGTGCAATTATAATTTTGTCATTCATATGAACATTATGAAAAACAAAGTAATTTTTGTTGGGTGAAAAATGATAGTGGTATTGACACCAATGTGGCTACTTTTTTATTTTAAGAATATTAATGTATCTTTTTAATTTTTTCAGTATACATCAAGATAATGGAATCAACTACTATCATAACTTGCACTTATGCTGTTGACAGAAAATACAGATTTGTGCATGATCAACAAATTTTGTAACAAATATGTTTGGAGAAAAGATAGAAGAATATGAAATACTAGAACACTTAGGCAAAGGTGGCTTTGCACATGTGTATCGGGCAAGATGTCGAAAGACAGGCCTATTTGTTGCCATCAAAATGATCGACAAAGCCCTAATGGCACGTGCAGGTATGATTGGTCGTGTAAGACAAGAAGTCACCATACATTCACGTCTGAAGCATCCTGCTATACTAGAGCTATACACTTTCTTTGAAGATGCACATTATGTTTATTTAGTATTAGAACTAGCACACAATGGTGAACTAGCAAAGCACTTTAAGTTAGGCACCCGTGGACTTTCAGAGAAAGCTGCTGCTGATATTTTTAGACAAGTTGTGAGTGGGGTTCTTTATCTTCATACTTACAATATTATTCATAGAGATTTGTCATTGAACAATTTGCTGTTGACTAAAGATCTCAATGTTAAAATAGCTGACTTTGGCTTAGCTACCCAGTTGAATGGTCCAGATGAGAAACATGTAACAATGTGTGGAACCCCAAATTACATTTCTCCAGAAGTAGCCTCAAGAGAATTCCATGGCTTACCAGCAGATGTGTGGGGCTTAGGCTGCATGTTATATACACTTTTGGTTGGCAGCCCACCTTTTCACACTCAACATGTTAAAACTACATTAAATAAGGTAATAAATGCAGATTACAAAATTCCCAATGAACTATCTCTACAAGCGCAAGACTTACTGCAAAAACTTTTGTGCAAAGATCCTACCCAGAGAATAACATTGAAGGAAATAATGGAGCATCCCTTCTTGAACAGCACATGTAATGCTTCAAATGGAGGAAAACAAGACTTGTCAAGGGATTCTGGGTTTCTTACAACACTGCATAGCACACAACACAGTTGCAAGCAAAGATCTGAAGATAAAGTTAGCTCTGATTGTCTTGGTATGTGTAAAGAACAAAATAATGGAAACTTCATAGAGAGGAAAGAAACAAGACCTTCATCATTTAATATATTTACTGGGCTGCTGGAACAAAACCACTCTGCACAGAGCACAGGTCACGATTTCAGAATGGGTATTCATAATGATAAAGGATCTGCTGAAGTGTATGATACTAGGGTCACTAACCATCCCAGCAATAATTATTTACAAAAAATTGACAGTGTTTGTAGCAGCAATACACCAATAGTGGATAATTTAAAGAAACTAGAGATTCGAAGCCAACGATGTGGAAGTAGTCTGAGTCTTAACCTAGGGGAAGAAAATAAGGAGAATACACCAAAAGTTTGCAATGTCAATACAAATACTCTAGGTGTTCCCCCTCTATGTGCTGAACGATTACCAACTATATCACATAGAACTCGAAATGCTATATTAAAAATAGAGCCTTCAGGAGTTATTGTAGAATTTATTAAAAAGAAAGGAAAAGACAGGGAAGAAAAGATAGCAGAAATATGTAAAATATCTAAGGATGGTATGAAGATAATAATCTATACGGTTGATAGTAAAGATAAGCCTTATGTAGCCAGTTTGGATCATGATCCAAGTCCTGATGAAGTATTCTCTTACCATAATTTACCACAAAAACACTGGAAAAAATATTTGTATGCTTCTCGTTTTGTAGATTTAGTTAAAGCTAAAACTCCTAAAATAACACTTTATTCTCCATTGGCCAAATGCCAACTTATGGAAAACAGCACTGATATGGAAATGTTCTTTTACAGCGGAGAAAAAGTTACATATACTTCTACCGAAGGTTTGAAAATAATCGACAAAGCCCTGAAAACATACCACAACCCAGCTACAATACCAGTAGAATTAAAATCATTGATTGACCATTATGAAGAATGTTCTAATCGCATCAAGAGAATACAAATGGCTTTATCTTGTATTTCAGATGAATGTTTTCCTTTAATTATTGGAAAAAGACCAGTAACAGTTGTAAATAACATGCCATCCCCTTATAATGGTTCTCTAAGCACCAACTACAATACTCCAGGCTTCAATGTTGGCTCATTTCACCGCACAACAGCAAGTTCTAGTCAAACTCCTAGTGAATACAATATTCTTTAATATGGTTCTGCCATGGATTTACTTGCACTGGTATAATAACAAACTGATGAGAGCTTGTAGCCATTAAATAAAAATAAATTAAAGTTTATATTCAAAAGGAATGTTTTGGATTATATATGTCGCAGTCATCTGGTTGAATCTGCTATTTGATTGAATGACTAGCGCGTTCATTGAATGACTCCATTTAATTGAATGAATAAAGGACAACTCGTCAAGTCGTTGAATGAAACGTTCAACGTCTTGACTGAACGTCATTTAGCGAAGTCATTGAATGGGATATAGCCGACTTGGTAATGTTTGGTGGAAGCATGATTTCATAAGCTTTACTTAATCATATATTTTTGCAAACTTTTCTTAGTTTAAAAGCAGCCGGCGGCGGCATAATAATAGGTAAAACCATGCTGACATTCTATTTAACTACAAATACCGCTCTTTAAAGAAAATTTAATCGAAAAAAATATCAACACAGTGCTATCTGTGCCAGCTGTTTGACGCCACATTTGTTTTGGTGACTTCTAGCGCCGCAGTGGGAAAAAAAAATAACTAAATTTGAATCACCTGACTGATTTATGTCCACTCTGTTCAAAGGGCTATGTTACAATCCGCTAACTAGTAGGACGTTGAGTGACGCTTGTTAAATCAACGTTCGGCCTAGTCATTCAATAAAATGGAGTCATTCAATGAACGCGCTAGTCATTCAATCAAATAGCAGATTCAACCAGATGATTGCGACATATATAACAATTAGGGACAGGATGATTAGGTGACTCAGTCCAGTGTTGCTTC
Source organism: Rhodophaea formosa (assembly GCA_963082605.1). Classification (NCBI taxonomy): domain Eukaryota; kingdom Metazoa; phylum Arthropoda; class Insecta; order Lepidoptera; family Pyralidae; genus Rhodophaea; species Rhodophaea formosa. The sequence continues at coordinate 12,805,361 of OY720209.1, forward strand.
TACCAAGGAGTTCTTGGTATTACATATTTAGAAATTACAAATAACTAGCCTTGGGCTCCGCTCACTTTGCCGTTGATCTCTCGGGAACTGCAAGTTTTTTCTAGGATGAATGGTACCCTATATCCTTCTGTATGTCAGACAAGTGTTATCATGATGGTTAAGAAGTTGTGGCGTGAAAGCGTAACAAACTAAATATAAATCAAACAAATCACTTTTCGCCCTTATTTTGAATTGATGTAATGTCAAGATATATAACTCTTTACTAGACAAATTCAATTAAATATTGAATGCTAGTTCCTTGCTAAATTATTTTATATTTCATATACAATAATACAATTTATTTTGTTATGTACTAAATTTCAGATAATTTTGTAAGAAGTTTAGTTATGTACGTACATACTTATTTAGATAAATTATTCTACTTCAATGTACTTAACTATATCTTTTTTTAAAACTAATGTTATAATATGTATGTTGGCCACAAGAAGACCATTACATTACTCCAATTATAGCGGCTCACACTAAGGCGTCTCCAATCGACTTCCGAAAAATAATAATTTTAATATGGAAAGTGCAACAATTTCTCTGATTTAGGGATTGTTTTGGTGAAATTGATAATTTAATCTCACTAATCAAAGTAATTTTATTCATATGACATGGCAAAGAGCAAGGAATTAAAGTTTTATAGAATACATATTGGTTGTATATGTACATACTGTTGAATTCAATTTTAAGATCTATCACATGCTTGGAATGATGTCTTCTTGTGGTCTATTAATATTCATTATTATTGCTATTTATCATTATTTTATAAGCTTGAACGTAGTACTTGAATTCCCTTGGTGGAAATATGCTTATTATTATTTCATTATATGAGAACATTTATGAATAAAAGTCGTGAATTTAATTTTACTTGCTGTTACTTGCGACTTCGCCCGCGTTATACATAGCCTGTGTCCTTTTCACTCAGTACCCTAAGCTATGTGTGCATGTAAAATTTCACTTATCAATGTATGTCACACTGCACTATTCTGAGGTATGCCAGAGAGAGACGAATATAGGTTTATCCATGGAGATATATGTACTATACCACCGTGGGTGGGTATATCCCATTTGCCACCACTGGTGGCAGACGGGACAATTTTTATGTACACGTGTGCCACAGGCCAACACTCGCGACTCCCCCACTGGTGGCGAATAGAACAAACTGGGTTCGATTCCCATTCGCCCCCAGTGGTGACGAATGGGAATTTGTTACATTCCCATTTGTTGCCACTGGCGGCAATAGATTGATAAAAAAAAATGGATAGAAAATTCCAATTTTCAACCATATTTCTATCCATTTTTTTAGTTGATTGATTAAAAAAATGGTTAGAAAATTCAAAAATTGCGCCATTTTAAAAATAGCACTCCAGGAGTGCTATTTTTGAAATGGCGCCTCGCCAAAACACAAGTCGTCCACGACTACAAGAGTGCTATTTTTGAAATGCCGTCTCACCAAAACGCAAGTCGTGCACGACTACAAGCAAAGATAATATAATATAACGTAATAGACTGCCCACCTCATACAAAAATATTGGACCAACTCAAGGTGGCAAAAGTAGGCAAATGTATGGCGCTGCACAACCGCCATCTAGTAGCAAGTGGCAAGCAGCCACTCGATACTAGATGGCGGTAGTCTGCATCAGCCTAAACTTACTAAATATAGGGTGTCATTTTAAAATATATTCTCAAAATAAGGAAGATACAATGTTGTGTAGCTACGAGTGGTGCAATCTATGCGAGTCTGAGAACAAATCATACGATTAAGGCGTTGGGGATGGGATGGGACCCCATGTACAATACAAGTCACACTCGTCTTCCAAGTCACGAAATGCCATTTTGCCACATTTTTGAAACCATCGTTCGAACTGACAGATAAACTTCCAATGACAGGCAGTGACTTTGACGTAAAGGCGTTCGTCGCCTGAGGAAACGAGCGGTCTAACTCGTTGCAATCACTCGTCAACTACTGATTTTAAATGGCTTTTTGGAAACTCTCGCGTCAATCACTCGTTTAGTGAGTCACACTTTCAAAAATAGCACCCCCTGTAATCAGGTGTTTTCAAAGCAACAAAGTGATATTTAAAAAAACAAAAAGTTCAAGTTCACTCTTCGAGCAACACGGCTTATCCGTAGTTCACTTGATGGCGTTGATAAAAAGTAAAGTGTCAATGTCATGGATGGCAAAGATTTTAGGAGACTATTTTTTTAACTATAGTGCCTAACTCACAGAACTATAACTCAAGCAGCCTAACTTGACACTTAACTTCCATCAACGCCACCCAGTGAGAAAAATTGTAACTAGTTTAGTTTTTAAATGTCACTTTTTTATGCCCTCATTGACAACATATACTTAACCGGAAGTGGTACTTTTTATATACGCAGTCGAAAGACCCATGTATGTACATACATCCATATTTTTTGTAATTTTTTTAAACCCGTATTTATTTTATTGTGAATTTTTGAAAAAAGGTCACAAACGTAGGATTTATAAACAAATATCAGGAGTACTATTTTTGAACGCGTGCCACTCGTCTTCGAACGATTTTTCCATACAAAAATCCTTCGAAGACGAGTGGCACGCGTTCAAAAATGGCACTACTGGAGTGCTATTTTTGAACGCGTGACTCACTAAAGCGCAAGTCGTGCACGACAACAAGCTTAGAGTATTAAATAGAATAGAGACCGCCTAGTTCTCAACTATATATTCGTCTCTTTCTTTTTAGAGTATATCAAAAAGAGACAAATATAGGTTTATCAATAAGTGCTAATGATACACTTGAGAAATGTCACTTTTGATATCTTGATATCTTTATGCGACCAATTTGAAAAGACAGTTTTGAAAGGGTAATTGTCAATTACTATGTTCATCTTAAATCGTTCGTATAAAATGTTGACTCGTCTGAGTTGGAGGTGCAGTGATAAAATTAAATTTTCGCTGGGAATTAAAGATACTTTCGCAGTGTGAAAGTGTAAAACAGAAACTTTATTAAATGGACAATGTCCTGCCCCCCTATTTACTAACTCGGATGACAGGTGTCGATGCCTATCAATCTAGAATTTACTGTTACAATGCGGGTTTTGCTTGTTCGAACTTTTTATTTGAAATACAAAAACCGCATTGTAACACTAAATTCTTGATTGATAGGCATCGACACCTGTCATCCGAGTTAGTAAATAGGCCGGCTGGACTATGGTGCAATGGGAATCACACTATGCTGGTAAAGATATCAACTCCGAAAACACAAGGTTTCACCGGTAGGTCACGTTTCATGTATTTATACACGATTTTCCAGTGATAGACATTGATGTCTTTTATTATATTACTGTAAAATCTAAGGATGTGTCTATATCAAACTTTTTTTGGCTATTTTAAAGCAATAAAACTGAAATATTGTTGTACAAAGATAAAAATTAAAATTTTGACTCTAGTGTTGTGAAATTTGTATCGACTTTATAGATTATCGATATTTTACGACCATTAAGTTGGGTATACACGACCGATTTTTCCATCCTACAATCGGACGGTTTTGCCGTTTTAGGCCTTCAGAACGTTGTAAAGTACTATGGTATGCAATTCTTTTTTCCTCGTCTGTCGGTATTTTGTGGTTATGCTTTATTTTTTAACCGACTTTATAAGTAATATTACCCAGTTTGTGAATATGTTAGTCTTTTACAGCTTCTAAACATGTGTACACAATTTCATTAGAGTATGTATACTTGTATGATTGTATGTTCTACCGCACATATCTTAAAAATCATAAATCAGTTTGCAAAAAATCTTGAACTAGGTATTGTCCAACTTAAGGAACAATTTAAGTTTCATCAGGGAGTTTGTGGTGGGAAGTCAAGGGGTACAGTTGAAGTTTGCCTTAAACAATTTTGCAAATTGATTTTAGTGGACTTTATAATATGAAATTGGTGTAGTTTGGTGTTATAAATGCTCGTGCTCATGAACAATTTGTGAAATAGTTAAAGTGAACTGATAAATGGACTCGTATAGATTTGCCGCCCCAAGCTGCCACGAGGCATCAAAGAACATACGCCATCTTTGATGCTACTTGGAAAAACTTTACCGTACAACACCGATACTTAGTATCTCATTATATTGGACATTGGCAGAATCACTGAAATTTCGGTGGAAGCCATAATATAAAACAGAAGAAGAAGAAGAAGTTTCATCATAATTGGTTTAGTAGTTATATTTATGTGTTCATTTTTAAATCGTTGTTGTTTACGACTGGATTTGATTGATTACAGATTTCCCACGGACATCAAGGCAAAAATGGATCGACGTTGCAATTGAGAGTGGAAAAAGTATCACAGTGTTTGTTCCAGACATTTGACAGATGACGGTATAATTATTGTTGAATACGCACGGGCACGGCACGGGCTGAAATAGAATACACTACATCTGCGGGATAACATACATTATATAGTGAAATTTATTATAGCAAATCTGTGACATTGGAATTGGAAGTCAATCTATAAATATATTTTCACCGTTGTTATACTTATTGCGATTGGAACTCAAAAATTATATTTAAAATATTATTGTTGTACTATTTAATCCCACATTGTATTATAAAAGCAAAGTTTTGTATGTTTGTTACTTAATCTCGTTGAAACTATATGATTGATTTGGATAAAATTTGGCGCAGAGAGTTTTTTTTACCTGAATTAATACGTTGTATTATTTCTATATCGTTTTTTTTTCTTAGCTAGCGTGATATTACCGATATCCAAGCAGGTAGCTGTCAATTTCTTCTGCAAAAGTTCACTTTGTCATAGGACCGTAACAATTTGTTTTATTGGTATTTGTTAGTAATACTTTATCGAGAATACGTAACTCACAACATGAGGTTTGTGAGTCACGTAATTACGGTGAAATACAAAAGGTAAGCGTACACAGAATATTTAGCAATATACAACTATTTTCATTGTTATTCTTCTCCATTTATATTTTGACTGTTCTACGTTTCATGTTACTCCGCGTGCGTAATTATCATGTAGATATTAATTAATTGATTATTTCTGTCAGGCATCATATCATAAGCTGACTGTATTACACCATAGACAAAAAGACCAGAATCGATATCGGCATCCATTACATGACTGTCGCATCCCTAGTAAAAACTCTATTGTCTACGACCGTGTACGTTTTGTTTCTTCGAAGCTCCTTCTATGAGAATACATATTCTTTGACAACAAGTCACACTCGTCTTCCAAGTCATGAAATGCCATTTTGCCATATTTTTGAAACCATCGTTTGAATTATAGTGCTGCCAACCTTCAACGAAAAATATTTCATTTTTTCTTATGTAACGCGGAATATTTTATAAACTTTTTTAAGGTTATTAAGGATTTTTAAAATGTTTTAAAAGTGTAGCTTCAAACGGAACGTAAAATGATGACTGATGAATTTCAAATGACAGGAAGTGACTTTGACATAAAAGCGTTCGTCGCCTGCGGAAACGAGCGGTCTTAACCGGTCGTTGCAATCACTCGTCAACGCATGATTCAAAAATGAGGCTTTTTGGAAACACTCGCGCCGATCACTCGTTTAGTGAGTCACGCGTTCAAAAATAGCGCTCCTGTGCCTTATTCTCTGTCATTGTCAATCTGACGTAAAATAATGACATTGACAGAACTTTGACAGTCTCAGTTGCCAGATTTGGGAAATTTTACCCACGTGTGTGGAAATTTTTTAAAGTCCTTGCCTCTCTCAATGTTAATGATAATATCGTATCCGTTTTCACTGTTTTTTTTTCAATGTGTTTATATATATAAGTATATATATTTCGATACAATAATGATTTGAACTTGCTTATTCATTATAGCTGTCAACTATGTTCCTGATCTTTTTAATTGTTTCTTTGACATTCAGAAAATATGAAAGTCTAAAACACATCTCTTATTAATAATAATATATCTTTATTTACTAATAGATTTGTACAGGATTTTTACAGAGATTTGATTTTTACAGATCTTTACAGACTGGACAACACCTGAGGTCGCATGTTCAAAGCAATAAATAATGGTTTGGCATCAGTTTAGTGCTTCGCCATGGCGCTCAAAGCTATTCATTTCAAATTAATGATGACGTTTTTTTTAACATTTTAGGGATCTTTTGGAAATGACATCAGTTTTGTAATCGTTGAGCAGCCAGCACACGCAAAAAACGTCCCTTGCCGTGTTCATTATAATTTAATGGTATACAAGGCAAGGAAAAAAGGCTGCTATGCTAATCAATGTCAAAGAAAGTTCGTTTGTTTTTGTTGTTTGGTGTTTGTACATATCGTTGGATGTTTTCCGTTCTCGATCGCAACTCGCAACCTTATCAGGTTATCACATTGGCTTGACTTTTGGACATCGATATCTCTTCGCGTGCTGACTTGGCTTCTCAAGACACTGGACTCCGAGTTCTTCATCTTTTGACAGACCATGGATTTTCACACAGGCAGGATGTTGATTTTTACCAAGATGCAGCCGTAAATGAAAAGTGATTCAATGACCTGGTAAAATATTAGGAATATAGTTTACAGGTAAAAAAAAAAGCGAAACCAAATCATTATTACATCGAAAAAGATTCTGGCCGGCATTAACATTGAAAAAAAAACTGAAACCGGATACGATATTTATCATTCACATTGAGAGAGGCCTTTAGAAAATTTCCAGACTCCCGGGTAAAATTTCCCAAATCTGGCAACTCAGATGGTCAAAGCCCTGTCAATGTCATTCTTTTACGTCAGATTGACAATTACAGGGAATAAGACACAGACATTTGTTTATAAATCCTACGTTTGTGTCCCATTTTCAAAAATTCCTAAAAGAACAAATACTGGTTTAAAAAAATATATAAAAAATATGGAAGTATTTAAATACAAGGTACTTTCTGTACTTAACCGGAAGTGGTACTTTTTATAAATGCAAACGAAAGTACCTTGTACGTATATACTTCCATATTTATTATAAGTTTTTTAAACCAGAATTTATTTTTTTATGAATTTTTGAAAATACGGCACAAACGTAGGTTTTATAATAGAAATATCTGTGCCTTATTCCGTGTCATTGTCAATCTGACGTAAAATTACTCTCTGTCATTGTCAATCTGACTTAAAAAAATGACATTGATAGTCTGAGTTGCCAGATTTGGGAAATTTTACCCGGGTGTCGGGAAAATCTCTTTAAGCCCTCTCCCCATGAAAATGATAAATATCGTTTCCGTTTTCACTGTTTTTTTTTTCATTGTAAATGTCGGCTAGAATGATTTTCGATGTAATAATGATTTGGTTTTGCTTATTTCTTTTACCTGTTAACTATGTTTTTTATATTTTTATTTGTTTCTTTTACGTTTTGAAAATACGAAACCACGTCTTTTACCCCCTTATTCATAACATTGACAGTCGCTTATTAAACCTATTTTAGTTATAATATGTTTTGTCTCTATCCCACGCTCTAATGTTTGACATTGAAAAAACGATTTTTACACCAAGATAACAATCATGGTATTGTTAGTTAAAACAGACTTAATGCCATTGTTACATGTTTCATACAAAACTGTCGAAACAGGGTCAAAAGTTCATAACGCTATCGGAAAACCTCTATTTTCGTATACCTTCTAAAGCACAAAATAATCGGTGCGTTGCTGTTGATAGAAAACTCGCTAAAGGTGTTTTTTATGTCCTTCTATGCGAGGGTCACTTGAACGTAAGTACCTATAACTTTTTATATTAAATTATACAATATAAAAAGACATCACAAACGTGTAGCATTCCGTCCTTATGATTGTTTTAAATGGTGAAAAACAATCGCATTAAACTATTTGATACCAAATAAACTTTTCTAAATGATATAATCTATAGTAAAAGAATTTTCCAAATGACTGTTTACGCAATACTAGAGATTTTCATAATCTACATGCGATCAATTTTAATAACACCATTATTTATTTTGATCATACGACTTAAGGTTCAGTCTAGCCTGTAAAGAATAAAAGACGTGGTTTAGTATTTTCTGAACGTAAAAGAAACAAATAAAAATATAAGAAACATAGTTAACAGGTAAAAGAAATAAGCAAAACCAAATCATTATTATATCAAAATATATTCTGACCGGCATTTACAAAGAAAAAAAAAACAGTAAAAAAAGGAAAACGATATTTATCATTTTCATTGGAGAGGTTGATAGAGATTTTCCCACCTCCGGGGTAAAATTTCCCAAATCTGGCAACTCAAACTGTCATTGTCATTCTTTATTAAATTCACCTTAGAAACTGAGACAAACAATTCATTAGCTTTTCTTGACATTTTAATAATTAGAAATCCTGATAATACTATTAGTCATACTGTGTATAGAAAGCCTACCCATAACGACAAATATCTCAATGGCAAATCCCATCATCATCCATGTCAGTTGGCTACCGTTGGTAAATCTTTGTTTCAGAGAGCACATGGCATCTGTGACACCCACCACCTCAAGGAGGAGCTTCAACGAGTAAAATCGGTTTCAAGAAGCAACAACCTCAACCTCCCAAAAACACATCACAGAAGCCGCCCAAAGCCTCACACTGTTGATCGTTTTCCTGCCATCTTACCATATGTAAAGGGAGTCACGGACAAAATTGGTAATATACTTAAGCGTGCTTCAATCAAGACCAACTACAAGCCGCACAAGAAAATAAACCAACTTTTAAGACCTGTCAAATCTAATATCCCGTTACAAGATGCTGGAGTTTATAAAATTGACTGTGAGTGTGGTTTATCATACATTGGGCAAACAAAGAGAAGCATCGGTACCCGTATAAAAGAACATATTGCTGACATGAAGCATAGGCGCTCAACGAAGTCTGCAGTCTGTGAACATGCCTTAGACAAACCCAACCATTATATGCGTTTTGATAATCCTCAAGTCCTTGCAAAAGAAAACAGATACATTCCAAGAATGCTTCGTGAGGCTATTGAAATTAAAAAAACCGGCCAAGTGTGAGTCAAACTCGCGCAATGAGGGTTCCGTACAATATGCTTCGTGAACACACACACAATGTGCAAAAAATGTTTTATTCAATTGACTAGCGCCATCTAGTGGTGTTTTAGTGAACTATTTTCTCTAGATGAACTTATTATTGTGAGTTTACCACTTAATTTTCAAGTGATAGAATTCTTATTATTTTTCCTGTAATCTTCAAGGAATGAACTATATTTTGTAATTTTTTCAAAATTTTCGGCTTATTAGTTTCGGAGATCAGGGGGGGGGGGGGAATGGTCAATTTTTGCCTTCTTTCGTGAATAAAATCAAAAGTATTGATTTTACCCGAACAAAAAAAAATATTTTTGAGATCCTCATAATGAGCCCTTTCATTTGATATATGACACAGTAAGGTTTGCAAAACTTTTTTTTTTTAATTTTGTAATTGGTCCCCTCAAAATGACCCTTATTTCAAAAAAATCTTTATTTACTTTGCACATCCGTATTTGGGTCATAGGATTACACTATCTTACCAAATTTCATCTAATTTGGTTCAGTAGATTCGGAGAAAATCGGCTGTGACAGACGGACGGACGGACAGACAGACGCTCGAGTGATCCTATAAGGGTTCCGTTTTTCAACTTGTACGGAACCCTAAAAACATCCTAATTTCAATAGAGAGGATGGTTGGCAGTTACCACCAGCTTGGGATCCAGTGATCAATTTAATCAAATCTCAAGCTAAGCAGAAGACTGCAAGACCTTCAGACACCGTGAGCTAATACTGCGTACATCCGGAACGTTATCAATAAATATTTTAGGCGGTAGATTTTGCAGTTCTTATAAAATACTAGACAAATGTCAACTTAGTCTACCTGCGACATCGAACACTGTAAAATGCTCGAAACGTTAGGTGTATAAATAATGTAATAAACGCGATAAAAACCGTATTAAAATAATTTTATTTAAACATGAAAGGTACTTTCGATTGCATATATTGACAACATGTACTTAACCGGAAGTGGTACTTTTTATATATGCAATCGAAAGTACCTTGTACGTATATACTTCCATCTTTTTATAATTTTTTTAAACCGGAATTTATTTTTTTATGTATGGAAATTTTTATGGAAAAAAGGTCGCAAACGTAGGACTTATAAACAAATATCTGTGCCTTATTCCCTGTCATTGTCAATCTGACGATAAATAATGACATTGACAGGACTTTGACCGTCAGAGTTGCCAGAGTTGGGAAATTTTACCCGGGAGTCTGGAAATTTTCTAAAGGCCATTTCCAATGTGAATGATAAATAAATATCGTATTCGTTTTCACTGTTTTTTTGTCAATGTTATAGCCGGCCAGAATGTTTTCGATGTTATTATTATTTGGTTTCGCTTATTTCTTTTACCTGTTAACTACATTCCTAATATTTTACCTGTTTATTTAATCACTTTTCAATCACGGCTGCACAAACAATGATTGTTATTTAGGTAAAAATCAACGTCCTGTGTTAAAATCCAAGGTCTGTCAAAAGATGAAGAAATTAAAGTCCAGTGTCTCAAGAAGCCAAGTTAGCACGTGAGAAGATATTAGTGTCCAGAAGTCAAGCCAATGTTATCAGGTTGCGATCGAGATTGAAAAATATCCAACGATTTGTACATACACCAAACAACAACAGACCAACGAATTTTTTTGACATTGATTAACGTAGCAGCCTTTTTTCGTTGCCTTGTAAGGCAAAGTCAGTCCATCTATGTATATCATAAAACTATAATGTGCAATGTAATGCCAGGCAATGGACGTTTTCGAGTGTGCTGGCTGCTTACTGTTACAGATTACAAAACTGATTCATTCCCAAAAGATCCCTAAAATATTTAAAAAACGACATTCATCATTAATATTAAATGAATAGATCGAGCGTCATGGCGAAGCTTAAAACTGACGCCAGAACATTATTTATTGCTTTATCAATACGAATTCAGGTTCTGTCCAGTCTGTAAAAAAAGACGTGGTTTCGCATTCGTATTTTCTGAACGTCTAAGAAAAAACTAAAAATATAAGGAACATAGTTGACAACTAAAAAAAAATAAGCAAATCCATCATTATTACATCGAAAAAAATACTGGCCTTCATTTACATTGAAAAATAAAAAACAGTGAAAACGGATACGATATTTATCATTCACATTGGGAGAGGCCAGGCGTTTACAAAATTTCCAGACTCCCGGGTAAAATTTCCCAAATCTGGCAACTCAGACTGTCAAAGTCCTGTCAATGACAATGACATGAAATAAGGCACAGATATTTGTTCATAAATCCTACGTTTGTGCCCTATTTTCAAAAATTCATAAAAAAATAAATTCTGGTTTAAGAAAAATTATAAAAAATATGGAAGTATATACATACAAGGTACTTTCGATTTCATATTTTAAAAGTACCACTTCCGGTTAAGTACATGTTGTCAATAACAAAGTTATAGACTATAACATAGAAGTATAAATACTCTCTAGAATGTGAATATTGCTTGATCTGTCCTACGACTTATACTCGTAAAACATACACGCGGCTTTCTCGCGACCTCAGTCATCTGACGTCTGTCGAAGTGCAAATATCAGAACGAAATTAATTGTTTATAGCCGTAAACATGCCTAGTTGTGCAGTGAAATCCTGCAAAAATACTGACAGAAATATTACAATGTTATCCCGACCTGTTACTTTTCACATGTAAGTAAGGCAATGTATGTTTTATTTAAAAAAATTAAATGTATTTATACGCCATTTTAAATGTCAAAATCCTTAGTAAGTAAGAGAAGATAGTACGAATAGTGATGCCCCTACTTACTCTTACAATATATCGATAAACAATGTACATGAATACGATATGAGTACAAAGGAGCGTACCAGAAGTATAATTGTGATCCGATTCTACTAACTCATATAACAGACCATGTCTTACCTCTATATCCTGTCAATCCTTGATTTCAAAATATTTCTAATGCAATGCCTTTAATTTTTGCTAGTTTTCATTATTCTTTTTTCTTAGAAACATATATTTAATTTTTCGTATTTCTCCTTTTTTTGACAATGTCAAATAATCAAAGTAAAAGTAATTTTATTTTTAAAATCCTAACCGGCCTTTTAGTAAACTTCTTTATAGACAGTACTTCTTCTTCATATATTTGCCAAATTATATATTGGCATGAATGCTTAATACGCTCAGATTATGATAATATATCTATACAACATGTTACCAGTCAAACTTGTTTGTCCTTAAAGTGCCAAGATAAAAAAGTTTGTTTCTAATGTTTGGATGGGTGTGATTTACAAATACATAACTTCAATTTTGGGATCCAAGATTACGGACACCGCCTATGAAAATTCGATAGGGGTGTAGTTTTGGTATGGTATACATCGCAGATATGATGAAAACCTTTGGAACCAAGATGGTGGACACCACTTTCCATGAATATTCGGTCAACCATGCCGAATTTTCATGGATTTTTGGAGATTCACTTACACAATTTTGATATTCAAAGTCAGTTTGTCCTGGGTCAAACTAGGTTATGAAAACGGAATTAAAATAGTGATAAGTTGCTAGCCGCATCATCTATTGATATTGTTTAACATATTTTCGCCCTTTCCCTTTGCCGGCTTTTACTTTCACTTACATTCTACATCTTTTTCATTTGTCCCATAACAGCCGTGCCGCAAAACTTTGCCAATTCTCATTACCGCATAAATACGGTCATAATAGCGGAACAACAAAGCTTATGATGCTATTAGGAAATAGCTCAGACAATGATGACTAATAAACTAATTTTGATGGTATTGCACTCTTAGGTAGCTACGCAATGATAATAGAAAACATAATTTCACATTCAAAAACCATTGTTTTCTAAATTGCAACCGCAGATCTGTATACCTACATTAAATCTGTGATTGCAACAAAATGGTTTGTTTTGTGTTTTCGATATCGATATTACGCGGTGTTGATACATCACTTGTGACAGCAGTGTCAAAAGTCATGAGTGCTATTTTCAAACTGGCGACTAAGTACGCTGGTTTGAATTTCGGTTGTTTGAAAAATCAAACGAACGATTTCTATGTAAATTTTTGTACGTCTTCATGATATCACCCGTTCAAAAATAGCAGCCCTATAAACCCGTCCCCCTTTCCTCTTTTTCACACCCCCCCGGCTTGACATACTAGGTTTTCATACAAAAATGGCTTTATGCGACATCTATTAAGAGTGACGAAAAATTTTTTTTTTAAATCTATGGACTATAATGTAATGTAAACAGTAACTTAAGGATATAAACTACTCAAATAAAAAACAGCACAATGGTACATTCAAATTCATTCAATACATTTAAAATTATAGTTTAACAAAAATGATGCTTCACTTCAACAAACCTAATTTTTTAAAGATATTTGTAATTGCCATGAAACGTATTATACTTTTCCCATGACATATATAAAACAAACAATCTATTTGAACACAATACACAGTCTGTTTTTAAGAAATATTAGGTTTAGGTTTAAAGAAATTTATTCTCATAAGAAATTTACATTTCACTTAGAATGAGATAACAATAGACTAAAGTGATTACATGCATAAATTAAACATTAAGTACAAGTCGCGATGTGTAACTTTAGTTTTTTTTAAATATATTGATACTGTTACATGTTCTCAGCTCATTTGGCAACTTGCTATACAGCTGTGCTCCCTCAAAAAGTATTGTCTTTTTCCCGTAATTAGTTCGTGGTGCAATTAGGTTAAGTTTATTTTTTATTCTGAGATTATTCGTGGTCTTTTTTGTGTTTAACTGTATATTGGATTTTGTAGTATTAGTTGTAATTTTTTTAATCAGAATACATGTGTTGTATTTGTAAAGTTGTGTTAGGTTAAATAGTTTAGTTTTTTCATATAGTTGTTTTGTTGGTGTACGGTAGCTATAATGGAATAGCGCTTTAATAATTTTGTTTTGGCATCTTTGTAAAGCATTTAGGTTAGTAGGTGCAGCAGAACCCCATATCTCAATTAAGTATTCGAGATGCGACTTAACTAAACAGTTGTAAATGATTGGCTTAACTTTCTTAGGTATGCAGTGTGCCATCTTTCTAACTGCTCCTAACACAGATGTTAGTTTTTTTTTTTTACATGCTTAATGTGTGGCTTCCAAGTAAGTTTGTCGTTGATAAGTAGACCTAAATATTTTTCTTGATTTAATCTTTGAATGGCTATACCATTTATGTTGAGTGGTTCAAACTCAGGAATATTTTTATTTTTTGCTGATAATATTATATAGGACGTTTTGGATGTATTGTGTATTGTTAATAAATTTTGAAGTAGCCACTCGTTAAGGATGTTTAAGTCTTGTTGCGCAACAGTAACTGTGTCCTTAATGGATTTGACAATGTAGAACAAACAAGTGTCGTCAGCGTACAGTGTGAGATGTCCTTTAACTCCTATCTGATTTACGCTATTAACATATATTAAGAATACTAGCGGACCAATTATAGAGCCTTGCGGTATCCCGTAAGAAATAACTTGAGGAGAACTTGTATATTTGTCGATCTTTACAACTTGACGCCTATTCTGTAAATAAGACTTAAACATATTTAAGGCTACACCATTGACGGCAATATCATTTAGCTTTGCGAGTAGTTTTTGGTGGCTCACGGTGTCAAACGCTTTCTTAAAGTCGATGAATATGCCTAAGGCAATGTTCTTTTTATCAATATTAATTTTTATTTTAGTTATTAAGTCAATGGCAGCTGTGAGTGTACTAGATTTTGGCCGAAACCCACATTGTTCCTCGATTAGAAACTGTTTCTTAGTTAAGTAATCACTAAGGCGATCATATAAGATTCTCTCAAGTATTTTCGATATCACGGGTAATACCGATATTGGCCTATAATTACTGGGGTCAGTTTTTGGTCCAGATTTATGTATAGGGCAACTTTAGCAAGTTTAAGTGAATCCGGGAAAATGCCAAGCTTCAAACACTTATTGATTGTATTGACCAATCTTTTAACAATAAGGTTTTTTTAACATTTAATTGCTTTAGTGGAGATGCCATCTATTCCTGTGCTGGTATTGAAGTCTAGATTATCTATAATTTTGCTTACTTCGTCTGCAGTACAAGGTCTAAGTTCAGTTAGTGTTATGTCGTGCGAGTAGTTATTTCCAAAGGTCAGTATTTTACTATTATCGTTGTGATATATCTGGAGTATTTTATCAGCCAGGTCTGCACCAATTGATGAAAAGAACGAATTGAATAGGTCGCAAATTTGAACGCCATCAGAAATTAGTTTAGAATTTGACTTAAGTTTTGGGGGAGCAAAGTTGTTTTTAATTTTTTTTTTGCTAATAGGGTGTTAATCAATTCCCACATTTTTTTAGGTTGGTTATAAGTTTCTTTAAATAATTTGTGGAAATAATTTTCTTTATGTCTCTTAACCGCAAGGCCACGAAAACGCGCGTTGCGCGGCGGCGACGGGCTTCGGAGGCAGGCGCATGCGGCGGAGGCAGGCGCACGCATTTCTTGGACGTCATCACGTTTTTCTGCAAATATTTTCTTCAGGTCTTCGTCCTTTTAGTTTCTTGCCATAGTTGATTTTTCGTATTTATTGCATCAATAATCTCTTTATGTATCCAATCTTTTTGGGGTGGGTTTTGTATTTTAATCTTCTCTATTTTGCAGCTTTCCACTTTTTCTTTAATGTCTTTCTCTAAATTGCAGTAGTTTTCACCATTTCCATCATACATCACTGTTAAAAAACTGTTGTAAAGCTTTTCGTAATCAAGTGCTGTATATTTAGTTTGTTTATTTATAACTGGTGATAGTTCTACGACTTCAAGGTACATTTGTTTATGATCTTGAAATGATCTCTCCCGATCTCGATGAATTTGAAATAATTTAGATATATTATTAAAATAAAAAAAATAATAAGATTATTACATTTTCCTAATTTTAAACTGTTTGTGATTTAATCACAATAAATAATAAATGTACTTTTTAATGAGATAATTAATGCTGTGCATATCTGTAAAAGATGTAAACATTAGAATAAGTTTTACAAATGTTAAAATGTAATGTCTATGTTTATGTTGTTGATGTGCCTAATAAATAAAATAAAATAAAATAAAAAATAAAAAATGATCTGTAAGGGCTGAATCGATAATAGAAAGACTAAACGAATGGTTTATTGTGTCTGTGCTCACGTGGTCAATAATAGATTTTGATTTCTCCGTTACACGAGTACAGTAGGTTGGATCGATTTTGTTTAGTATCTCGTATGTACCCAGATTCTGCAATCTCGTTTTTGTATTGTGTGACGTAATTCTTATTTTTAAGCAGGTCGATGTTAAAGTCGCCAAAGACAACTGTCCTTTTTCGGTTTACTGTGATGAATAAATAATATTATATAGAGTAAATATTTGAAACAGGATGCTTACAAAAACAGCCCTATTTAGTCACTTATCCAGCTACGTAATAAGAAGAAACTATATGGCCAAACAAACCACGTCTGTCGCATACCGCTGCGCAGCACGGAATGAGTTTAATCTAATTTATGCTCGAATTTACACTATCTCGACAAATATCCACGAATAACTTTATAATTCATTAAAAGTAAGATAAATAAGTGCCTTAAATCTAATGCCAAACCCAATTTTAATGTTGATTACAGCCAATATGAAAACGACACAGTCATTTCTTTGCGTTGTGTGATGCAGTTGGGTCTTCAGTTAAAGGGCTAGTTTTCTCTAAAATAACATAAAAACACAGAAAATACCTATAATGATTCATCGAAGCCGTACTAACCTTTCCATTATTTCCTTCAGTTTCAACCACAAAGAAGCAATATACCTATTTACTGCAGTACGTTATTTCAACGCGCGCGGTACAACTTTACAGAACGCGTGGCACGCGTTCAAAAATAGTACCCTTGGAAGACTTGTGACTTGTAGTCTTGCATGACTTGCGCTTAGTGAGTAACGCGTTCAAAAATAGCACTCCAGCTATCGACTTTGGTGGCAGAGCTGAAGTAACAAAGAGAAAAAAAAAACTACGTCTTTGATGTGGCAACACTGACAATCCTCCATCTTTTTTGTCACGATGCCTCCGAAGAACCAGCCCGAGAAATCCGGTATGTTTGAGTGTTCCTTTTCTTTAATAACTACTGAATGTTTGAAAAATTACCTGATACTTTTAGTTTTTGCGATAATGCTAAAATATGTGAATATTATTGATATTGTGACCGAAACAGAGTGCAAAATGTAGTGACAGTTGAGAGCCACGCGGTATGGTGCTACGAATTTCACTACTTTTCGATGTTTAGAGATCGTTTTGTTGTCTAATTTTATAATAAGCCATATTTATAAGATTTTTTTCAATATTCAGTTAGTATTGTTACAAAAGTATTTACACTTTCTAGGTTATGTGTATGTTGTCTTTATTAACAACATGTAATGTCGTTTTAGGGTCCTCCGGGTCCAAACCCGCTGAGAAGAAGCCTGCTAGTGCTAAAACACCTGCTGCAGCACCCAAAGCTGCGTCTGCGGCCAGCGCTCCCAAACCTGCGTCCGCTAAAACCCCGGCGCCCGCTCCCAAAGCGGCAGCGCCCAAGGCTGCAGCTAAGCCTGCAGCAGCCAAGCCTGCACCGGCCAAGCCTGCTTCTGCGCCAGCAGCGGCTAAGCCTGCAGAGAAGAAAGCTTCTGCTGCACCTTCTGCCAAGCCTGGTTCAGCCAAGGCTGCTGCCCTTAAGACTAAATCAAGTGCGAAGCCGTCAGTAAAGAAAGCCGCGTCTGCAGCCAAGCCCAAGCCCAAGCCTGCAGCTGCCAAGCTGAAGATTGCTCCAAAACCCAAGAAAACTGGCATTAAGGGACAAAAGAAACAAGTGGTCAAGCCTGTTGCTAAAGCTCTCAAGGCACAGAGAAAGGTCAGTGATCTAATTTACGTTATTAAGTCTCCTTATAGATGTTTTTCAACTGTATTATTCGTAATGATATAATAGTAATTAATATAATTATATATGATGATATCTTTGTGGGAATCTCATTGATAGAGAATGATATAAATTATAAACACAATTCTGATTGTTATTCATTAATTGAATTGTGCTGTTTAGTAAATTCAGCTTTAATTGAAATTAATGTTTTATTTGCAGGTTGTCAAAGGTGAACATGGAAAGAGAATCCGCAAGATTCGCACTTCAGTGCATTTCCGTAGGCCCAAGACTTTTGAGCCACCAAGGAACCCTAAATACCCAAGGAATTCTTTACCCAAGAGGAATCGGTTAGTTTCTTTTTGTACTAGTTAAAAATCTTTATTATATGGGTTTAGCCAAACATCATGATTTTTGGTACTATAACATTCTAACTAAATTAAATAATTTGTCACTGGTACCATAAGTACATAAGAGTACCATAAGGTACTCTTATGTTTAGAATTAGACAATGGAGATGAATAATTGCTATAACATATATAATTTTATATAATTTACAACTATCTTGACAGTATGGATGCTTACAACATAATCAAGTATCCATTGACCTCTGAAGCGGCCATGAAGAAAATTGAGGACAACAATACTTTGGTATTCATTGTCCACACAAGCTCCAACAAGCACCACATTAAGGCAGCCGTCAAGAAACTATATGACATCAATGTTGCGAAAGTGAACACCCTGATCAGGTTGGTTAACATTTTATTACTACAAGGCTTATAGTGTGAATATATAATATTATATTTATTATTTCTGTACACAAATCTATACGAACTCCATTTTAAATAATTTTAGAACTGGTTTTGTAGTTTAGAGACTTGAAACTTACATGAGAGCAAAAAACATCTATGCATGGTATGGCATATTTCTTTGTCTTGGTTTGACAGTGCTAACTTCTCTAAAGAATGATGGGTCAGTGTTAAGAGTGAAGTCTGCCCACATCTCTCTCCAGTTAACATTGTGACAATACACTTTGTGACAATTTGTCCTAGTCGTATTTGCACAGCTTTTGTTAGTAAGAGCACTAGTTACAAGTTTGATGTTTCTTATGCTGGTCCAAAGACAGGTCTCAAATGAACTGTAGTCCATAGTTGCACTTAGTTAAATCTATGTATTAATTAATAGTATGGATATGACATTTTGTGTAATTTATCAGACTTCAGACTAGATCACTATAATATACACTATAGTATATAAACAAATTGTTATTTTTACACAAAATAATTTACTACTTACAAAATAGTCATAAGAACATAAAGGTATATTTTTATTATTTAGGTTCAAACCTCTTTATTACCTTTAAATCGCTGGATAGATATAGGGTTTTGCATACCATCATCACATTAGACTGGGAGTTATGTGGTACAATTTATATTTTAATGTAATTTGATTAGATTTTAGTTTAGTTGAATTAGATTAGAAAACTATATCTTGGTTCATTTTAGTTTCTTCACTGTTATTATAATTTTGCCAAGTGATCTTTTTTTACCCCTGGTTTTATTTACTATGCAAATGTGGTTTACAGCCTGTTCGCACAAGTCACTCCTTCTCAGGGTTTATACCCAAAGGGTAAAAATGTGTCCCTATTACTAAGACTTCAATGTCCTTATCTGTCTGCCTGTCACCAGGCTGTATCTCATAAACCATGCTAGCTAGTCAGTTTTTAATTCTGTTGCCACGATACAAACAAATATTAAAAACAGAATAATATATATTGATATTCAAGGGGGGGTGATATCCCATGCAACAAATGGGATTTCTTTTACCGTTTTTTTTTTGCTTGATTTTAATACTGGCAATATTCACATAATATTTAGTTGTATATTCAGTTTAAAAATAAATAATTTAATAAAAATAAAATTTGGGGGCTCCCATACAAAAAACATGATTATTTTGCCTTGTTGTCTCGCACTTGGCCATCTGACTCGCACTTGGCCGATTTTTTTGTACCATGATGTTATTATAGTGTACCAAGTGTGTACTAAATTTCACAAAAAAAATCTTGATTGACAAAGGTTAATCTGTATCAATTGTATTTAGATTGGACTCATTTTATTAAGTTTATGGTATAATGTGTTTGTCTTCTTACACATATTTAAAATGCTTATGTTGAAGATGGAGTTGAGGGCAAGCAATCTGTTAGGCATAACTTACTTTCTTCTAAACATTCCCTATCATTTCTCTACATTTCATAGTCATTTGGTAGCTTGTATTGTAAGAATGATTAGGTACTAGGTATTACTCATCATGAGCCTATTTTCTGATACTGAGTGGTAAAACACATGCTTTAATTTTAAGATATTGTGATAGAAATGATGAAATCTCTGTGGGAATCTCATTGATTAAGAATGAAATATATATTACACAGCTCTGAATTCAGTACCTATGTAAATTCAAAATAATTTGTAGATTTTTTATAATATTTTTAACATACGTATTATTTTTTCCAGGCCTGATGGCAAAAAGAAAGCATACGTCCGGCTCACGAGGGATCATGATGCATTAGATGTTGCTAACAAAATCGGCATCATATAAATGGACGGTTTTCTTTATTTTATAAGAATAAAAATTATATAAAGCATAACATGTTTTATTCAACACATTTATTTATTTTTAGACACTAGTTAGACACTAAAATTGGAAAGTGATTGAAGGATTGTACTAGTGCACAATGGATTTTTTTAATTAACTTTTTAATATTTATTTAATCTATGGATCTAGGATTATTTTGGAGGCGGTGCTAGGAGAGTGACGTTGCATAGATCAGTCCAATAGGGACTTGCCAGATCTGTGGGACATGCACACATTTTTTGTGTTGTGCTATGGAAAAAAGCTCTCAAAAATAGGAAAATACCTTTCTAACCCAAAACTACAAAATACTAGCTGTTACCCGTGGCTTCGCCCGCGTGTTATATATAGCCTACTAGCAGTTAACCGCCGCGGCTTCGCCCGCGTAATATATAGCCTATGTCCTTCTAGGTACCCTAAAATATGTGTATGCAAAATTTCATGATGATCGTTTCAGTAGATAGGCGTGAAAACGAATAAACAAACAAACTCACTTTCGCATTATAATATTAGTTGGGATGTCCTTGTCATTATGCAAAATTTCAGATTATCGGTTCAGTAGATAGGGCGTGAAAATAAGCAAGCAAACTCACATTCGCATTATAATACTAATAATTGAGATTAGGATTTTTAGCGACCTTTTTGCGTAGATGTAAAATCAATATGTTTCAAGGCAAAAAGTCCGCTAAAAAGAAATTCGTGACGTCACTTATATAAGTATTTGAACCTCGAGGCAGCGTTATACATACTTCCGTCTTGCATCGGTAAGGTCAGAGTCCTTATTTGGCACGGGCCGTGGTCCAAAGCCTCGTCGTATGCAGTTTGCTTACGGTTACGGGTTCTCGCTTCTCTTCAGGGCCGATTAAACCACGGTCCGGTCTTAGTGGCGAAAGGCACCAGCAGGTTTGGGTTGTAGCATTCCATCCCAGCTGGAATTGCCTCAGCGACGGCTGGCACGCACGCCTCTGCGTTCTCCGATGCTAAACAGAGCTGCCTCCACGGGTTCGATGCATAGAATTCACGCTGTCCATCCCAGTCTGCTGACTTGTAGTGCCATACACGGCGCCACTATGTGGGTGACCGATCCGGTTTGTGCTGCGAGCAGGGCACTTGAGTCCAGACTACGCAGTGATCCGAGGAGCCAAGTGGTGCTTCCCCTGCGATGGTGTAATTGTCCGGACGCGGAGTCAGCAGCGAAGGTCCAGCTTGGAGCTCTCATACTTCTCGACATCTGGTATTCTGTTTACAAAAACTGGTGAACGATTTAAAAGAGGAATCATTACGCCGTTAGTAACAGATGCAGCATGAAATGGGGCCAGCAGGCGACGCGGGTGTAGCAGTTTGCCGGGACGGCGGGCGGAAGGGCCCATGATCCCTGGTTCCTGGTCTCCGTTTGCTACAGTCGGGTCCACTCACATTCTGGCGGTTCAGCCTCT
This sequence comes from Rhodophaea formosa, assembly GCA_963082605.1. Lineage (NCBI taxonomy): Eukaryota > Metazoa > Arthropoda > Insecta > Lepidoptera > Pyralidae > Rhodophaea > Rhodophaea formosa. The sequence goes on from OY720209.1 coordinate 12,827,385, forward strand.
CGGGGAGGACATTGTGATTCCCGGGTTCGGGAACCCATTCAGCCTGCGGGCGGCCAGCGGTCAGCCGTGTCACCGGGTCTCCCTGACCGCCGCCCCGACAAGCCCCGGTAAGCTGAAGATGGGTTATGCCATGACCATAAACAAGTCAATGTTTCAAATCCTTAAATACGCAGGTGCAGGTGTAGATGTTTCTCTCATGGTAAATTTTACGTGGCATGCTCACGTCTTAGCTTACCCAGTAGCCTGGTACCTTCCACTTCCGATTAATGATAAATCTACATAATATAAAATGTTTTTAACGAAAAACAAAAACCGATAAAAATTTAATGGAACCATTTGAAAAGTATTACCTATCGAACAAAAAAATAAGTAATTTACATAAAAAAAAGATACCGACGAATTGAGAACCTCCTCCTTTTTTTGAAGTCGGTTAAAAACAAAGTCCTCCGCCGCGTCTGTCTGAGTGATAGTGATATGTAAAATTATTCGTTTTCATTCAATGCTAGCGGTCCGCCCGGCTATTTACAGATTTTTATAAAAGTACGTACCCTTATTAAAGTAAACGTGACAAGTACCTATATGTTTAGTTTGCCGATTTGTAGCGTCATATTTTATAATCCCCGCATTCCAAACCTGAAGTCGCCGCGGACGAAGTCGCGGGTAACAGCTAGTATATTATAAAGAGATTTGATTTGCGCTTTTTCATTTAACACGTATACAACATACAAGGTGTAATTGAAATGACTGAAAACCTCATCAGACACCCCAACAGATTTTTAATAATTTAATCTAGCAAGTTAATTATTAATTTTGTTAATTTTCTTAGAAGATATCGTAATGTTTTGGTTTAATGACTACCTATTCTTGTTGATTCATAGCTCTTCATTCGTTAAGGTGCGCCGCTCTTGTTCTCTGCGGCAGGCAACTGCCCATCAGTTGCCTGTCACCTTTTTGCTTTGACAGAGGCAAACTGAGGGCCAGTTGGGTGACGGAAGCGGTTCCAGTCACTCAAAAAAGGCCCTCGGGGGTAAGGCGTGTCGTTGTCGAGATGCGCCACCATAGTAGGTAGAATTGATGACCATGGGTCGCCCCGCACGCCGCTTCGAACCTTCTCAAGAGAAGGTATCGAGCGAGTGAGCCGACCGAGTATCTACCGAGTGACATTGTTGAATTCTATTAAAATAAATTAGGTATATGTAGGGTACCGTAAGTACAGATTTTGATTGATACTTTTACTCATCAGTTGGAAACTTTCACGTGTATTGATCTAACGTTCGATCTATATAGATTCGATATATTAATGTTATAAGATTTAGCATCTTAGAGTAATAAAAGTATATTAGGAGGATAAGGAGGGTTAGCATCACCTGTAAACCTGCCAAATCATTGGAGCAGGAAATAAGCATGAAGTGTACATTTCGACTATTTCGAGAGTAGGAATATAATAAATGCAAAATTGGAATCATAAAGAACGGATGCGAGCCAACGGTGCCTTTCTGGCCGTCACCTTGAGTGTCTGACCTGGTATTGCGTCACGAGCAAATCATACATATTAAAATGGAGGGCGGCGTTTTTTCTGCAACATCATGTTCTTTGACGAGCTATATAAAAGTTAGTTTTGTTTGCGAATATGCTGTTAACGTGACAGCCGGCCTTTTTATCACGTTATTCTTGACGGAATAAACTTTAGACGGAAAAAAATAATAAAAGATTTGAGAAAAACTGGGGACCTAAGATAAAGCCTTGGGGTATACCCAATGAGGCTTAGTCGTAATAATTAAACATATGGTACACAATAATCACTCTCAGGCAGCCTGGAAAAATGACTGTGGTGTGGTGGCCATCATCAATCTGATTGCAGTCTACTTACCATGAAAAAATAAAGAATGATGAACTTCCGCTTGCATTGATCATATTTGGTTCCTTTTTCCTTTATTATCGTAGCGATATCTAGGTACTGGTGTCTTGTTCTAGTTGTTGATATTGTATACCCTGCTAAAGTGCCCAACCGCGTTGTTTATGATAGTTTACGTTCGCCATTGATATTTTGCAGACGTTACACAGCCTATGACACTCCGGGGTCGAATATGAATCTCTACCTCATTAAACACATACATAGGAAAGGCATACTTACATATATACATACGGGCAAAAGTCATTAACCTCTTTCTAGTCGGGTAAATTTAAGTACTTAGCTACTTTTGGAATTTCTGTGCAAAAGAATGATGATGATAATTATTTGCAAAGTTTAATTGTCAACTTCCTAGAGCGTTAAGCTCTTCCGAGTTCATCTTTGCCCGTATTAAGCTGGATGAGGGTTCTCCGCGTTGCATAATCCTTACTTAACGCAGATTGCACAAGTTATTTTGAAATCGAGCCAGCGTTGCTTAATTCAAAGTAGTAGCTGACGCTGGTGGTCGCGTCGTCAGTTAACGTGACCACTGTTGTCTGTGTTGGGCTGTCCGCCTGGCTTTGGGGATACCAATGTCGCCTCGCAAGGCACGTGGACATAAGTACATTGGCACTTGATTAGTTCTGTGTGGCACTGGCACTTGAGAGCTGTGGACGTGAACGACTTGCGTTGTGTACGTGTCCCGCAACCGTACCTCGGGTCTCTTCGAGTATTTTCGTGTCAATTTCGTGTATTTAGACCGAGACGTTGATATCGATTTGCTCGCTCGATATGCAGCGGTGCTGTCACGAACGTACCATTATCATACACGGTATTGGTTCATGAATGTAGTGTAGTTACAGTTGTGTTGTAAAAGAGACGCGTAATCAGTGATCGTGTTCGTGTTTGACAGTATTTGCGTAAATGACTGACTTTCAACCTTGGAGCGTAGAAATAAAAGTGTTTTCCTAGTTACTGGAGTATTTGGCATTGCTTATAACCTCCAAAATGTCAGACAGCTCACAGGATATGTTAAAGGATGCTGCCACAGCTGCGGCCGCGGCCGCGGGGGGATCTCTGTTCAGTACATTTGATATTATAATGCTCGTGGCGCTGCTGGGAGCAGCGGTTTGGTGGCTCTATAGTTCCAGGAAAGAGAACAAGAAAGATGAAATTGTTCTGAGCAAATATTCAATACAGTAAGTACCTACCGGCTATATGCGTCAATAGATAATGTAGTAATATTAGTTAAAGGTGACTCTAGCTTCAGATAAATTCTTCTGCCATAATTATCATTCGAGTATTTTTTTATTAAGTAAGTATATGGTTTACATTTTGTTTCTTAATAAATACCCAATTCTAAGATTTTCATGTTTACAAGGTAAATATGGAAAATAACTTACAAGCTATTAACTTACAAAATAGCAACAGTATCTTTTTTAGGGTTCCGTAGCTGAATGGCAAAAAAGGAACCCTTATAGATTCATCATGCATCTGACTGTCCGCATGTCACAGCTATACTTTATTCCAAAACTACTTATTGTTAGTGGGATTTTGGTTAGCTAGGTAATCCGGTATGGAGACCCTACCTAAGCTTTGTTTGCTAATACGGAGCCCTACATGAGCGAGCCCGATTCGCACTTGGCAACTTTATAGGGTTCCGTACAAAAAATGAAACGTTCTTCCGATGGGCAACCACCATCGAGAATAAGAGAGAAGCCTCTGGCATTTAGTCTTGATATCGCAAAGGCTTTTGATCGGATCTGACATAAGGCTCTTCTCGCGAAATTACCATCTTACGGGCATCCTGAGGGACTATGCCTGCAAGTCGTTATGTTCTTGTCTAGGCGCAGCAGTCAGGTCGTTGTTGACGTTTATGCTCCGATATCACGTCCATTAATGTTGGCGTCCCTCAAGGATCTGTTCTATCACCTACGCTGTTTCTTCTGCTCATCAACGACATGCTAGACACCATTAGCATTAAATACTATGCAGACTTCATTCCGGGTCATAGACTTTTGTTATATAAAGCTCAAGTCCGGCCCGTCATAGATTACTGCTCTCATATCTGGTCTGGTGCACCTCAATTCCAACTCTGTCCTCTTGACTCCATCCAATGCCGGATAGTTCGTATTATGGACGATCGCACACTCACAGACGATTTAGTTAGAGACCCTCAGTCTCCGGAGAGATATTGTCTCTCTGTGTGTGTTCTACCGTCTATGCTATGGGGAGTGTTCTGAAGAACTTTTTGAATTGGTGTCACCGTCTCCTTTCTGCCACCGGACTGCCCGCCACAGGAGTAAATCCCTTCCCTACATCCTCGACACTTGGGTCTCCAAAAATGATAAAGCGGCACGTGGTTTTTTCCCTTGTACAACAGGATTGTGGAATGGGCTCCCGAGGATTTCCCGCGTGCAATGACTTGGGTTCTTACAAAAGGCGGTTTACAGATATCGTACGGCAACGCATCATCACCTCCTCTGGTGTTGCAGATGTCCATGAGTAACGGTGACCACTTTCTACGGCTCGTCTGCTCGTTCGCCGTCAAGAATGGCTAATCTATGACCCAAACACAAATGTGCAAAATAAATAGACATTTTCTAAATAAGGTTTATTTTCACACGGGGGGCAATAATAAAACCGCGGCTAACTACCAGTTTTTAAAATCAGTCGTTAATCGATCATTGAAAGAATTGGTCATTTAGAGAATTACCTATCATTTTTACTTAGGATATTTAAAGAATCAATCGTTTATAGAACTGCACACTCTAAGAATTGGTCAATTTTAGACTATATTTAACTGTTATAGTCAGCAGTTTTTGAGATTAACGCATTTTCATAACCCGGAAATATAAATTTTTCATTCATACAAACACTACAAAATATTCATAGGTATATAATTTCGCGCAAGCAAAAGAATTTTTGCTTGTGAGCACGGAAGTATCGTAGTACATATATCTCCATGCTTGTGAGAAATAATGTAAATGTAGGCAATGAACCTTTGATCGTTTGAATGACAAGCAACGAATCACACCACAAATCACATCGTATTTTTAACCGACTTCAAAAAGGAGGAGGTTCTCAATTCATCTGTATGTATGTTTTTTTTTTTGTATGTTTGTTACGCGATTACTCAATCAGTTATGGATCGATTTTAGTGATTCTTTTTTTGTTCGATAGATAATTTTTGTCGCAATGTATCGAGCACTTTTTGAAAAAATTAACAAATGGCCAAAAAAAAGGATGCCGTTCGGTTTAATCTTACTTTGTATTTCATTCTTATGCTAATCAAGACAAATTGATCAAACGTTACTCCTCTGTTTTGACTGAACTTCAAAAGTGGTACTATAGTTTTTTTATCGAAATGTATCCAGAGCTTTTAAAAAAATCAACAGAAACAAAAAAAAATGTACAAGTATGCCGTTTCGTTTAATTTTATTTCTATTTATTTCTTTCGCGAATCAAGAAAAGTTGATGACGACGTTGCTCTATTTTGATAGAACTACCACACTCACTAAAACCTAATTTTTAGTTCCAGTCTGTATTTACGTATAGATTTGAAGTCTGTTTTAGTTTTCTGTTAAAAATAATTATATCTAGTTTATTCATAGATCTATTTATTTATCCTATAAAGGGAGGCGGTGGAACGTTATTTTGGTGAAATTAATACTTTTCATAAATAAGAATTCGTCCCGATACTAAAATTTCCAAAATTTCACACGTGGAAGATTAAGAACTTATCGCCGGCCGTCACGTTTTGAATTGAAAATATATTTAAGAATGGGGAATAATTTAAATAAATTTATTTATTAATTAAGGGAATATTTGATGAGTTATGTTTATTTATTTCTAATTGCTCCCAAATACTCATTTTTATTCCCTTTTTCAGCTACACAGCTAGAATTTTCTACCTACCATATATTATTTGATAATGTTTGATTGTGATCTAAAAGATGTTCTGCGAAATGTGACCTCTCTGGGTTGTTGTAAACGCATATTGTATTAGATGTATTCGTTACATTCTCAGTTACATTATTGTGTTGACAATCTTCACATGTCAATTTATATTTATCATACAACAAAGAGTTCTTTTCACAGGTTCTTTTGAATTTAAAAACTCACTACATTATTAAATGTAACTATGGTTATAATTGTGTCAAAAGAGAGTTTAAATAAAATATAAACGAGTATAAATGATAACAATTTAAATAATAAACAGACAGCTGTTTTTCTTTGGTGGGTTGAATCTTCTAGTAACAACTTTGTAGATCGAGCTCGTCTACTAGCCGTCGTGGAGTGGGACGTCGTTCAGCTTGGGAACTTTTTGGACGACAACACATTTCGCTTAGCGACATATGCCTAAGTTTAGGTGCAAGAGCAAATGTCCCGCATCGTTGTCCCTGCGGCGACACCAGTCGATCAGTTCGGCCACCCACCACGGACTCTCCTGTTTTAGGAGTGCGAGGCGCATAGCACGTCATACTAGCCTTAACAACCGCCATTATCCTCCGCGCTCTTGTCTCCATGATCTCCATGCCAGCCATTTTAAAACCAAGTGGCTTGGCCCAGCCCCCTATTTACTAACTCGGTGTATAACGATTTGATTGTCAGTTTAGCGTCCATTACGGTTTTCATATCTTAAATATAAATAGTCATTCATACTGAAGCCGTAATGAATATTGAAGTTACTATGAAAATGATGTACACCGTAGCTGTTAAAAGTTTACAAATAGGCCTGCAGGACGATGACAGCAGATCCGATGGTATGGCACTGGTGCCTTAGAGATTGGGAAGGCCGCTGGTGTGGAACGCTACATATATGCGTCGAGGTCTCTTTGATGTTTATAAGCTTTGTTTAGCTTGCGTTTCTTAAGTCGCCTTCTGCGACATCCACGGGAAGACATGGAGTGGTCCTATTCTACTCTGCCGCGAACCACACGTCATCTAAGCTTGCTACTACGGAACCCTTCCTGGGGGAACCCCACTCGCACTTGGCCAATTTATTTGGTACCGGTGTCGCGAGTTTAATGGTTTTTTCCCCAACAAAACCTCAAAAATTCCCAACGCTCCTAAAGAAGTTTCCAATTCAAAAATATTTATTCCCATTTCTCATGTAACTCTATTCTTAATATATTTTTTTTCATTCAATTTCACCACTTTGTTGGCGTAGTTAATTATAGCCCTGCCAAATTAAAGGCTTTAAGTAGGTAACTAGGTACCTACTTATAGTCCCTGAGTAAAACCGCGTACAGATAAACAGATGGCAGACGGACGTGGCGAATCTCTATAATTCCTAAAATCATTGTTTACTACACAACCCTAAAAATAACCTTTGTGCAAAATTTCAGATGCCTAGTATTGTTAATTTTCGGCTATGCGTTGATATGTTAATTTCTGGAGCCAGTTGTGTAACTTGTGTCCTGACCTTGTTTTGGTCTCGCTAGCCACATAGGGCCGTGTAAGTTAATAACCTTACCTTAATATATCAGTTATTACCGCCGGCAATCATATGCTTACATGTGTTCGATTTCTTATTCCGGTGTACTAAGGTGAATTTTATTTTAAATGAAGAATATGTGATTGATTAGATAACATCTCTATATATCTATATAGATATACCTATCTAGGTATGAGACAAAATCGTATGGCTGTAAGAAAGTCTTTGTTTACGAATATTTTTCTTTTAACTTATCACAATGTTATAGATTAAATCACGCTTCATGATCAATGCAAATAAAAAATAACGACATGACAGGACCTTTCTTCGTTGTGCTTTGGAAAGACCTCTGAAAATAAAGTGGCCAAGTGCAAGTTGGACTCGCCCATGAAGTGTTCCGTTGTAACGAAAGGTCTTATTTATTCTTTTTGCCATTTTCCAGAGAAAGTTTTTTTTATAGCCCTACCTCAAAGCTTTTCAAAATTATATGTATATAACAATGCACAAAAATTGTAATGCAGATCCATGTAATGAAGTCACAGGAATACGCTAGTTTTTCTATACTTTTTAAAAATTTTCCTTATATTTGGCCAAAAATCTGAAGTCTATTGGAAATAGTAAAAGTTGACTCCTATTTCCCCAATAGTAGAAACTGCAATCTAAATAGGTCGACAATTCGACATGCCTACACCCTAATAGTAGACACTATCTTTTGTTGGATAGGCTTGTGATAAACGAACGAAACCGAGACAGAAACTTTTTTCGTAGAACCCAGAGATTGTATTTGCATAAAAATATATTGATCAATTTGGTGTAACACCAACAAAAGACACACATGTCATCTTTTGGGTGTATTCATAATTTTTGGTACTAAAAGCAGACCTAAACCACCACCTAAAATCATTTAAAATTTTGCAAAAAAGAATGGAATGACTCTAGTATGTCAAAAATTATATGCACTTTCAATATCAAAACAAACAATAGCAATAATCTCTAATATGTTAAACAAAATCGTGCCTGGTAGGTCTCTAAAAAATATTGTGAGGTTAAGAACACCATTTTTCGATTTAGGGATCCGTTTCCGAAATATTTAGTTTTTGTTAGAGGTAAGTATCCCCCCCCCCCCCCTCTATCTGCTAAACGGTTATATAAAGATACGTGAAAAAAATTACAGCATTAGGTAGTATATACTGAAGTTGAAAGGAAAACTATCAGAGCTGAGTACGAAGTACAAACTAAAAAGTTATAGGCAACCAACTTATAAAATGTATTATTATAATATATATAATAATAATTTTCATTGTTAGATGTTTTTGGTCGTTAAACTGTGAGGTGCGAGTGTGAACAATGTGAACTCACTACGGAACCCTATACTGCGCGTGGCCCGACACGCACTTGGCCGGTTTTTTTATATAACATTAACATTAAAAAGTATATGCAAGTTTTGACCACAAAAAATATAGGCATAGTCCATATTCACTTTAAAAAAATGTAAAATAATAAATAATTTTTCTAGTTGCAAAAGGTTTTTTTCGTAAGTGTCATCCTTTAGTTCAATGTCCGGCATTAGTAATTTTAACTTAGATACATATATACAATACATACGTACATACGTGCGAAAAACATTACCCTCTTACAGGGTGGGTCAGCGTCAGTTCTCAGTTCTGTGCTTGCCTAGCCAGCGTTGCTAGGGCGTAGGAAGGAAGGAGGTCCAACACGTAGTGTGCACCGAACGAAGCAAAGCAGCGACATAGGTAGGCAGCGGTAAAGTTACTACTCAAACGTCGATTTTCTGTGAGAGTATTACTTCCCCGGACGAGCCGGCCCACTCATGCTACTAGCAAAAGTGAATTTCGCCGGTAGAATGACTCTACCATTACCATTACTATATGGTATTAAGACGAGATAACCAGTACCTAACTCTTTTAGCCGAATAGATTTTAACGCCTAAACTTGTAAACCGATTAAGATAAATTTAATTACCTATGTTTTAAGATAGATGAGACTTAGGATGGGACATATTCTATAACGGAAAAAGCTAACATTAGCTTGCATCAATATATTCTCATCTTCGTAACAGTAAGCTTGTATTTAATACCTATACACTCACCTTCGGTTCGCTGATGACATTGTTGTCATGGCCGAGTCGCTGGAGGACTTAAGTACCATGCTCAATGACCTCAGCGAAGTTTCCCAACAAGTGGGCCTTAAAATGAACAAGGACAAGACGAAAATAATGTCGAATGTCTATGTTGCGCCTTCACCAGTAATTGTAAGAAACTTCACCCTTGAACCTGTAGAGCAGTAAATTCACTTGGGTCAATTGATCCACGTCGGCAGCTCCAGTTTCAAGGACCAAAAAAACCAATACCCAGGACGCAACATCGACCAATAATGTGCTGCATAAACGCAGTAATCAAGCCAATTCATGTGCCTTTTAAACGCAGATTTAACTACAGTAAAGCGAATTGGCAACAATTCGGCAACTCATTAGACGACGCCTTGAAGGATCTAGCACCAACTCCTGAAAATTATGATGGATTTGTTACAGCAGTGGCCACAACATCGCGTAGGTTTATTCCAAGAGGGTGCCGCACGTCATATATTCCGGGCATGAATCGTGAATCCGCGCAATTGTATGACTTATACAAAGACCTATTTAGCAAAGATCCACACTCTGAAGAAACTGTGCAAGTTGGCGAGCGGCTGCTTTCCCAAATCAATGATAGCCGTACTGAGAAATGGAATAATCTAGTCACCAGCATAGACCTAACTCACAATAGCAAAAAGGCTTGGAGCACCATCCGTAAACTTACCGGTGACACCCCACAGCCATGTGCGCCGAGCCAAATTACAGCTAACCAAATAGCTCACCAACTGTTATTGAATGGAAAACCACCACATCGTCTGAAAAGATTGCTTTGGAAGAGAGATGAATCAAATAGTGTTACAACCTGCAACACAATTAGCGCGCCATTTCACCTGGAAGAAATCATCTCTGCCATCAAAACACTAAAGAGCGGAAAAGCTAGTGGAGTAGATGAAATTTCCGTAGAACAAATCAAACATTTTGGGCCTTACGCTGTTACATGGTTGCTGAAACTTTTCAATAACTGCTTTGAAACTGTCAAAATCCCTCGCCTGTGGAGAAAGTCTAAAGTGATAGCTTTACTAAAACCAGGAAAATCTCCCACTGATCCCAAGAATTTCAGGCCCATATCACTTTTGTGTCACACATTCAAATTATTTGAAAGAATGCTTTTGGAACGTCTGGGTTGTATTGTGGACCCCAAACTAATACCTGAGCAAGCCGGTTTTCGACCTGGAAAATCCTGTTCCAGCCAAATACTCAAGCTCACCCAGCACATCGAAAACGGGTTTGAAGCTAAAAAGGTGACAGGCGTGGTATTTGTGGACTTATCAGCGGCGTATGATACTGTGAACCATAATCTCCTTCTGCGCAAGGTGTCTGAAATTGCAGGAGATCCCAAATTTGTAAGCGTTCTACGCGAATTATTACGCAACCGTCGCTTCCAAGTCCACCTTCAGGCAGACAAGAGCAGATGGCGTTCACAGAAAAATGGACTACCACAGGGAAGTGTCCTAGCTCCCCTTCTTTTCAACATCTACACCAATGATCAGCCGTCAACAAATTCCACCCAACGTTTCATTTATGCAGACGATCTTGCATTGACTTCCCAAGGCACGACCTTTGATGAGGTTGAAGACAACCTCTCTGTGGCTCTTGTTAACCTAAGCAGGTACTACAGAGAGAATGCTCTGAAGCCGAATCCGTCAAAAACTCAGGCATGCGCTTTCCACCTTCGCAACAACCAGGCTGATCGGACCCTACAAATTACCTGGCAAGGTGTTCCAATTACCCATTGTTCACAACCCAAATATCTTGGCACAGTCCTGGATAGATCTTTGACTTTTAAGCCAAATTGCAAAAACATTAGGCAGAAGGTCTGTTCAAGGAACAATCTCCTCCGACGTCTGACATCCACAAGATGGGGTGCTTCTCCGAATGTTTTGCGGACGACGGGACTTGCCCTTTGCTTCTCTGCTGGAGAATACGCTTGTCCGGTTTGGGGCCGATCCGCGCATGCGAGGCTGGTGGATACAGCTCTTAACGAGACCTGCCGGACCATCACAGGATGTTTAAAACCAACTCCAGTTAAAATGCTGTACCCACTAGCTGGCATTGCTCCACCGGATATCCGCAGAGAGGTTGCAAGTTCTGTTGAGCGGTCAAAAGCGCTTACCGATCTTAGGCACCCCATGTACAACGATGTTGCTGCCCCCACTAGACTGAAAAGCAGGCGAAGTTTCCTACATTCCACACACCCGATTTCGTCAAATATTCCAACGGCAAGAATGGCCAGTTGGCTGGGGCGATGCACCGCCGAATCCTTTGTACCACCAGCAGAAAAGTTACCTCCTGGCCACGATTTGCCCTGGCCAATCTGGAAGTGCCTTAACCGCCTCAGAACACAGGTCGGCCGATGCAAGGATAATCTGGTCAAATGGTCTTACACAGACAGCAAAAACAATTTTTGCAGCTGCGGTGCATCTCCACAGACAATGGCACATTTACTGGTATGCCCAGCATGCCCCGCGACCTGCAAGCTGGAGGACCTGCATAAAGCAACACAAAATGCAGTACAAGTTGCCCAATACTGGGCCAAGAAAAATATTTGAAATTGGTAAACATCGACACGCTAAGAAGAAGTTTCAAGGACGAGGTCTTTCGGCGAATCCAATTCGGCTGAGCAGCGTTCGGGGCTTGGGGAGCTCCGCAGTGGGCGCGCTCGGAGAGCGGGGCGCGGTCTGCGTAGCTCGCAGCTAATATCCGACCCGCCATAAAGTTTAATTCGGACTGTACAGGCAGTACGGGGTGATTATTTTAACGCGGCTCAGAACAGTGACAAGTAGGCAAGATTAAATAAACGATATAGGCAGGCATTTGTTTAATTTTGTCAATAATATAAGTCTTTAGTTTTGAATCGATTAAAAAGATATTTTTAGGTACCTAGCTAAGGTTTGTGGTTTACTCTATTTCAAGTCTATATTATGGGAAAATATTGTTTTCAAAATAGGTTTTTTGTAATTAATTATTATGGAAATAATCAACCTGTAGCACATACTCGTACAGCAGGTATACGTAATGTTCCATACAACATTTTTATTTCATTTGCCGTGTCAGTCGGAATCGTCATTTTATTTGTTCCTGAGCTCAGTGGTAGTTCAAGGTTAACCTATTCAATTAGATAGATATTTGACAATTAGTTAACTACCTACCTATTCAAAGTAATTGAGTAAAACATGCATACCTACGTTGTTTCTCGTCTCGTATACTAAGATTGAGTAAAACATATCTTCGTTGTTATTGTTACCTACTCATCTCGTTATGCTTTAAGGCTGTGTCATGTCAAGTGGGTAACGTGCTGATTAGTCGTACCGACCGAAGATCCGGCAGAAGAATTGAGTTTCGGCAACAGTTTCGGTTTCGGCATAAAATGGGCTAGACCTTCGGCTTAGGCGAAACTCACGTGTTTGGGTGAATTTGTCTCGTGCGTGATACACGTGCGTCAGACCTTCTCGTCTTGCCGCGCGCGTCGTCCCATCCCACATGCGATTCAATCGATCCAATGAAATATTCAAGTTGTCATAAATTCTAACATATACACCTATGTAGATTTTCTTATTAAAATAATTTAATTAATATAATAAATAAATAAATATATAGGGACATATAACACAAATTGAGCTAGCCCCACAGTAAGTTGTGAACTTGTGTCGCAGGATACTAACTCAACGATACTATATTTTTATAATATATACTTATATAGATAAACATCCAAGACCCAGGTCAATATGAAAAAGATCTTTTTCCATCTTGACCTGACCGGGGATCGAACCCGAGACCCCCGTGTCGCAGGCTAGCGTGTTGACCGCTGCGCCACGGAGCTCGACAAAATATAATAATAGGAGATTTTTTCCCACATCATATTTCTTTATTTAAATAAGAAATAATAAAAATAGCATTGTGAATGCATAAATACACTTATAAACTAATATATGTAGATAAATATGCTTCCTATTCCGATGTAAGGAATGGATATTTATCTGCACAACTAAGTAGGTACCTATGTACCTAGGTATAATAGTCCCCAATCATTATCTGAAAATCGCAATTTAATTGATCGAAACAAGACAACAATTTTATGGTCCCGCCCATCCGGAAGAAAGCATGAAACTCGGCATAAATGTAGCTTTCAATTATATATGTGCTTCAATGTCGATATGGAAACACGTCGAAAATTATTGTATCTTGCCTTGCCCCCTTTATTTATGCCCCATTTATGCCCCCAATCGTTTTCTCCTAAGATAGGTATATTATGAAAAAGGTTTAAAGCTACGAAAAACCTGACAATCACTTATACGTTTTTTATGAATTTCTATCTGTTGATAGATAATTCTTGAAATAGGTATTCATAGAATACAGGGTAATTTGAAAAAGGCAATAAAGCAACGTCATTCTAATCTTATCTCTCCCTTCCTATTTTCCTGTTTAAATCACATTCACATAACATTATACTAGTATCTACATCGGTACAATCGTTCTCAGATATACTTTCTTGAGATATCGATATGGCGGTAATTGTGTTGAGAGTATTATTGTTGAGTTATGTAGAAACCTTAAAAATGTATATAGGTAAAAAGGAACCGGTTGAGTATTGAAGGCAATAGATTAAAGGAAAGGTTACAGTACTTAAGAGGATTACTCGCGTGTTGCGTGTATGTCTGTCAAGACCTTTTTCTCAGAAACGTGTAGTCCAATCAAGTCGAAATGCGAGTTATTTATCCCCGATATAATTTCTGACCTAGACAAAAGAAATATATTAGCAAAATTCCATCAAATTTCACCTGACATATCAGTTACAAATAAGGATTCTTTATATCTCCTTGGTGCCCCATTGCTAGATGCTAGCGTTAAACCTCTTTTGGAAAGAAAATTAAATAATTTTATTTCGACAACCTCCAGATTGGATATTTTAAATTGTCATATAGCTTATACAATCTTAAAATACTGCCTATTTGTACCAAAATTTACATACATCCTGCGTTCAAGTCCAATCTGGAAACATTTGGATCTTTTAAAAAAAATCGATGCCTGTCTTCACACCGTTTTGGAAAAAATTTTGAACCTCCGCTTAGACGAAAACGCCTGGACTCAACTGACTCTTCCAATAAAAGACGGCGGTATAGGCATCAGAAAAATTTCTAGTGTGGCTCTTCCCGCTTTCCTTTCCTCTGCCCATAGCGTGCAGGAATTGTGTAAAAAAATTCTAAAATCAAATGACGCATTTTCGATTGATTTCATGGCAGAGGCAAAGGAAACTTGGTCAGCCCTCTGTCCCGAAGAGAGTGTACCAGTGGAAACAAAGATACAAAAACTCTGGGACACTCCTTTGGTACAGAAGGATGTCAAGGTTTTGGCTCAAAATTGTAACAGTGACGTAGACCGCGCTCGGCTCCTTGCTGTTTCTGAGAAGGAATCCAGCCACTGGCTTCACGCCATCCCCTCATACAACGTCGGCACATTGCTGGATAACAATAGCTTTAGGACTGCAGTCGGTCTCCGGCTGGGTACACCAGTGTGCTCACCACACACTTGCCCGTGTGGCAGTGACGTGGACCAGTTTGGACGTCACGGTTTGCATTGTCACCTCAGCGCAGGTAGACTTTCGCGACATGGCACTATTAATGACATAATCAGAAGGGCTCTTGCCACCATTCACATTCCATGCACCCTTGAACCTCGGGGTGTTCTCAGGAAGCAACTTATGGTAAAATCAAATAACAGAAAATGTTTTACTACATTAAAAAATTTAATTTTCAGAGTCCAACTAGCACTTGGCCGGTTTTTATTTTTGATGTGTTTGGTACTAAGTAAGACTTTTTATTTTCAACAGATAAAATAATAACAATCAAAACTATTTAAAAATAATTAAAATATTTACAAATTATATGGCCCCTGCAAACCATCACCTCGAGATAACGTGCCCAAAAGACTGGCAACATTGCCACGTTGGATGGCAATGCTTATCCTTTTGGCTGGTAGGTATACACTTTGGTTAGTCAAGTGTTAAGTGTTTAGTGTAGTGTTTAGCTGATAGTGGTATCCTATACTGTTAAGTATGCGGTGTTTAGTTATCCCTAAACACTCACGAACAACATATAAACTAAACACTTTTGTGCTAAGTAAATGCCAGCCCTTTGGTCACGTGATACCTCGATTAGTCTCGTTGACATAAGGTCAAAGAGACGATGGGCTGATGGATCCCACGGTCCCATGCTTTCAACCCCAAAAGCCTCAAATATAATATAACTTAAATAAATTAAACAAACACATACACATAATATAAATTAAACAAACATGTCACCTAGAACTTGTCCGGTGAAACCTTGAAGTTAAATAACTTGTATTTTTATTGCAGAACAGCTGGATCAATACAAGTTACAGAAAACTCGTTCATCAAAAAGTTGCAGTCATCTGGTAGGAGCTTAGTGGTGTTCTATGGCTCCCAAACTGGTACCGCGGAGGAATTTGCCGGTCGCCTCGCCAAAGAAGGCGCCAGATATAAGATGAAGGGCATGGTTGCTGACCCTGAAGAATGCGATATGGTTTGTATAGCATTGAAAACATATTACGCACATATTTATTTCTTTATGATTTTTACCCGACTGAATCACCCAGAATGAGGGTTATGTTTTTCTCGCGTATTTGTGTATTGTCTGTTCCATTGTCACATCTGTCCATAGTATCCGTAAGTGTAAGATGTCATTAGATTCATATTCTTCTCCGTAGTGTCTAAGAGGCTATGTGTCGTCAGCAAAAAAACAATTTGGCGGACGTTAACTGTTAAAAAGGCCCTCCTTTTTATGTTTTACGCGGGTATGCTTTATGTTATGTATGTATATGTATGTGTATATAAGTATGCTTTAGCCTAGTTGTCATTTAGATTCGTATTCTTCCCCGGACTGTCATAGGCTATACGACGTCAACAGTGAGGGCAGTAGGGTGTTTTATCTTTTCAATAGTGCTTCTTGTTGACCGAGTGAAGCGAGCAAGGTCTTCAAGTCGAGTTGAAGCGAAAACACATTTTTGTATGTATGTTTATGTTTGTACGGCTATAACTCTTGAAACGGTGCTCCAAAAATTGTGACATTTAAAACGTATGTAGGTACGACTAGTACCAATTTTCAAGTTGAATGGGCATCAAAATCAGTTCAGTAGTACACGAATTATTTAAATATATGTTCGCGAGGTCAAAGTTTACGACCAACTACTATACCTAGTTCAATTTAATATTATGTAATTATTTTTGTAGTTCCATTCAATTGTTATTTTAGTTATCTAATTTTTTTATTCATGTACCTATCTAAATATAACATTATCCTATCTTTGCTTGGCCAATTCCTGATAACTGTCGTGACATGGCTGTTCAGAAGGATAACTAAAAATATATTTCTTATCTTTTAGGAAGAACTCACAAAGCTGCCAGACATTCCTAACTCACTGGCAGTATTTTGTATGGCGACGTACGGAGAAGGAGACCCCACAGATAATGCGATGGAATTCTATGAGTGGTTAAAAAATGGAGATCCGGATCTGACTGGTTTAAATTACGCGGTAAGTTCTAGGTTAACCTTCTGACGTCAAAAGCGATTCGTGCGATACATCGGAAAAAATTATACATAATATAAATATTTTATATAATTTTATACATACGTTGGAAAGTAACTAATTAACAGTGGCACTGAGAGCTGTGGCCGCAAGAGACTTATCTACAGAGAAGTTCAGAGAACTCATAATGGTCTTACCTAACCGGCGATCGCGCTTAGGTTTATATTGTGCCAGTTCCGCCTTCCCAAAAAAATTTCAATGATTCAAACAATTTACTTTATAAGTATCGGTCTCGGTTTCACGCCAAAACTACTGAACCGATATAAATAAAATGTACACAGATAGTCTAGAGCCTGAGAAACGACATAGGCTGCTTTTTAATCCAAAGAAAAGGCTGGTCAAACTTACTACTTTACGCGGATGAAGTCGCGAGCACAGCTTGAAAATTAGGTATAAAAATATTGACAAGAGTTTGGATTTTTTTATTTAAAAACATACTTTCTAAATGACCAAAACAAAAGAAGAAGTTTCTCTGTTTGGTTGAACGCGCAAATCTCAGGAACTGCTGGACCAACTTATAAAATTATTTTACTGTTGGATAGGTACGTTATCCCTGTCTGAGTGCCATAGGCTGGGTACTACCACGGTCGAAGCCGGGGCGGTCTGCTAGTTTAATGGATATTAATACTACTAGACTTTTGGAACTAAGCTTGCCAAAGCGTTTGCTAGAGGCGTGTCTGCGCATGACATATCTATTTCTATAGTATTACGAGTATTCTACAGAAATATGTCTAAGATAGAGTTTACAAACAAAGAGTTAAAAGTCGACCAATCAGTGGCCTGAGACTCACTTACGTTATTTTTTCTTTCTTTATATTAATGATTTCTTTGTCGCTAACTAACTGTCGTATTATCTTAATTACCGGTGCACGTCTCGTGACGTGACGTACTAATGTAGGTATATTTGTGTATTATAAGTAGCAGATCCTATATACACGAGCAGATTACAGCCATATGTATTTACGTTTATGTAATTCTTATGATAACCGGTTACCTTATGATATCAGTACTTTTAATGATTTAAGTATAGTTCTCAAATAAATATTGATTCCAGAGTTTTGTAGAGCTAGATAATGCGCGGGATTTGTCTTTGTGGACCTAATACATGTAAAGTGGAATCATATGGAAAAACCGCTGAAATAAAGCTGGCAAAATTTCAATAATTGTGCCCTTGGTTGCTTACCTGATCGTAGTTGTACTAAATATGCGTTTAACGTCTATGCTAATAATTTTAAAATTTATGTGTGGCTGTAATTTTTAAAAAGATTATTACGATTCTACCTGCTCGTTGTAGTCCAACACCCGCCAAATAAAGTTTCTATATATTATTTTAAATAAAAAATAAAGCCGTATAGGTACATATATCAAGAGTAATAAAAAGTCAGGTCAACCTTAACGTCGTCTTGTATGTGCATTCAAGAAAAATTTTAATATATCTGGTACTTACATTACTTTGGTAAGATTAGATATTTATAATTAACTTTAGATAACCAATCTTATTAGTGCCTTGAATAGGAAGTTTTTGATATTTAATGTTATAGTAGACTAGCTGTTACCCACGGCTTCGCCCGCGTAATTTATAGCCTATGTCCTTCTCGGTACCCTAACCTATGTGTAGTTATGCAAAATTTCATGATGATCGGTTCAGTAGATACGGCGTAAAAGCGTAACAAACAAACAAACTCACTTTCACATTTATAATATTAGTTGGGATTTGCAAAACCAATATTTTTGTGTTGTGACAGTGATGCGCAGACAAATAGACATTTGTGTCACATTTTGTATAGGTAGGAATACGAATATTACGAGCAACAAGCCCTATTTAACATTAACCTTGACTGGTTGACACAATGAAAATTGATGGCCAAGTTTCGACTATTGTCCAAGGAGCAACATAAGATAAATGCATGTAGGTAGGTAGGCACTAAATAGAAGGTTTATTTTTTCGGGTATAATTTGTGTCCGACAAGATCATCATTATCATAAATTGCAGGTAGGTATAATTGTAAAATTTGGATTTTGGAGACTTCATTCTAAGGTCATACTGAGTATATCTCTGGTGTAGATTAAGGAAATAATACAACTTCGCATGTACCATCATACACATTTTGTAGACTTTTGGTTGATTTCAAAGTTGCATTGACTGATGATTAGTAAGGTCCCAGTTGTTTAACATGAATGTAGAATCTACGTTTTGTTTGTGAATCATATAGCAGCCAATTTCATTCCTTTATTTAATTTGGCATTAAATTTAATACTTTTAATTAATTATCACCTGTCTCGATGTTTGATTCGGTTAAAATTTTGCATACACGTGAATAATAGCTTGACCATTTTATTTCGTTTCAATGCAATTTACTGACCTACAATGATGTCAACGAACTTGCGTGAACTGAGAACAATGAATCCTCAATATTAAATAGCTTGATTATAGCATCTTTAGCAGAACTAAGTAATTCGTTCACGACTTGACGAACGAAATGCAACAAACTTGTTAATTTTTAAAGATTAGGTACCTATATTATACCTACCTTAATCTCCTAAATATGGAGTTTGTAACAAACCTAATGAATGAGAATTAAAAAAATGTATTGTTATTGTGGGTTACTGAAATTAAAATCGGAGCCTCCATCAAGGCCCAGAAGGAAGCGTATGTTGAGGCTCTAGCTGAATTAAGCTCTAAAATAGCTTCATCATCAGGTCTTTTTTTATTTTCCCTGCCAGAGTAGTCAGAGGATTTGGCCTACAATTTCCACACTCGCCATACAGGTTGGAGAGGTCTATTTGATGTTAAAAGCATTGTTTTGCTTGTGTTTCCTAAGTCTCATTCTACGACATCCACGGGAAGACTTGGAGTGGTTCTATTCTTAACTCTGCCGGGAACCACCACGGCACCATAGATAATTAAAGTTAATTTTATATCTTGCAGGTGTTTGGTCTGGGCAACAAGACTTACGAGCACTACAACGAAGTAGCCATTTACTTAGACAAGCGCTTGGAAGAGCTCGGCGCTACTAGAGTCTACGAGTTGGGCCTGGGAGATGACGATGCAAAGTAATGTTCAATTAATATTTAAAAATGAATTTCGTGAGTTTCGTGTATTTTTTAGGGTTCCGTAGTAAACAAGGAACCCTTATAGTTTCGCCATGTCTGTCTGTCTGTCCGTCCGCGGTTTTACGCAGAGACTATAGGTATTAGAAAGCTGTAATTAGGTATGGGTATTTATATTAATCATGTCAAAAAAGTGTTGGAAAAAAATTTTGACAAAAAATTTTTTTTTGGGTTTAGCTCCATACAAGTAAAGTTTGGGAGTATTTTTTTTTTCTCTATTTACCCGTCGTGTGGGGTATCGTTAAATAGGTCTTTAAAAAATATTGTGAGGTTGAGAACACCATTTTTCGATTTAGGGATCCGTTTCCGAAATATTTGGTTTTAATGTGCGAATTTTTGTTGGAGGTAAGTGTCCCCCCCCCCCCTCTATCTGCTAAACTGTTATATATAGATACGTGAAAAAAATTACAGCCGTAGTATATATACTGAAGTTGAAAGGTGATCAATCTGTGTGATTTGTCTGTTTATATTTATTTATTTATTAAAAAAAAAAAGAGCTGAGTACTAAGTACAAACTAAAAAGTTATAGGCAACAAACTTATAAAATGTACTGGAAAATGTAAAATTTCATACAATTTTCATTGTTAGATGTTTTTGGTCGTTAAACTGTGAGGTGCGAGTGTGAACAGTGTGAACTCAAAGCTCAAAGTTGTCATTCGCAACTACGGAACCCTACACTGCGCGTGGCCCGACACGCACTGGCCGGTTTTTTCGAAACGTATCTACTGTGAAGGAGATTCTACTTGATTCATTTATTAAGTAATTTTAATTCGTATTCAAATATTGAATCAAAGTAACACTAAATAGTTTACGACAGATTTTGTCCCATCAAATCTAGCAAAATATAAGATAATTCCTAAATTTAAATACTTATTAAAGCAAGAAGATTTTTTCTCCCATTCACTTTGTATTAATGAATGATTGACGGGTTTTAAGACAGCAAGAGACGAAAATTGTACAAAGTGTGACAGCTTTCAAACATATAAACAATTTTTTTCTATAATTGACTCCCATTCAGCAGAAGCAAGGAGACGAGCTCGATCTACAGAGTTGCTGGCAGAAGATTCAATTGGGCTACTCTGTACAAGTCTGCAAAGCGGCTCGTCCCATTGCTTCTGTGAAGCAGGGTGATCTGGAAATTTAGAATTTTGAGATAGCTCTGACCACGCGATTTTGGCCTCCGCCAAGCCAGTGACTTCGACATGAGATGTTTTTAAAATTTTCATGAATAAGTTATGAACGCCATGAGCGGAGGACAAGAAAGCAGGCAGGGCAACACTAGAAATTTTGCGAATTCCTAGGCCTCCCAACCTAATAGGTAAAGAGGCCTGTTCCCAAATATGATGATGGTTCAAATCGATATTTAAAATAGATGATAATGAGTCTTTTATGACATTGTCTAATTTTGAGAGGAGGTCCGGGTATTTCCAGAAAGGACTACATCGTAAAATTTGGAACGAAAAGGCAGTGTTTTAGAATAGTAAAAGCAAAATGCGTATGAATATTCGAAAGTCTGGCGGCAGCGGATTGGACATTACAAATTTTTTCATCAATAAAATTTTGAAATGATTCCTCGAAGATTGGGGAGCCTAGGAGACGGAGTGAGGTTTTATTTACTATTTGAATTTGTGGAGCTAGGCTATTAAAACTAGTAACAGTTTGAATTTTTTCTAATAAAGGCATGTTCTCATCAATAAAAAGTTCACACTTACCAAAATTTAGTTTAAGTCCAACGATTTCAAGGTTCCGTTTTAGGAGATCCAAATCACTAAGAACTGTACAGACAAATCACACACATTGAGCTAGCCCCAAAGTAAGTTCGAAACTTGTGTTATGGGATACTTACTCAACTATATTATATTTGTACATTCATAAATTATAAAATATCCATAACAGGGTTTCTTTTTTTAGTATTGAAGATGACTTCATCACGTGGAAAGACAAATTCTGGCCAGCAGTGTGCGAGAAGTACGATATTCAGAGTTCTGGTGAAGAAGAAATGACCCGGCAGTTCAGCCTGGTCACCTACGCGTCCGATGAGATTCCTTCCAATGTCTTCACTGGTGAAATTGCGAGACTCCACACTCTGCAACAACAGAGGCCGTAAGTTTACTTACTACGTTAGTCGGTTAAGGTAAAGAGCGGCGCCTTTTTTAGTATAAACTAATTCCCTGAGCGAGAATTATGGTGGTACAAATAGATTTACAAAGCTCTGACTGCCCTGCTCTCTCTACCCGACCTTGCATGTTGCCCAGCATTACAGTGTTGCTCTGGACAGAATCTTGTTATGCCCAGAGACAGAGATATCTGACATCACTTCTGTATATAAATTCGCCACCATCCGATAGCTTTCAAGCAATTTTTAATAAGTCCATGTCCTAAACGAATTAGCAACAAACCCTGATTTAAGAATCGTGTCCATAGAACACTCACCACATTCTTAGGACAAAGCTAATTTAATTTATTGTTCATTAACGTGTTGCTGTGGTAAAGGTATGTCTAACACAATTTTTATTACAGGCCTTTCGACGCAAAGAACCCATTCCTGGCTCAAATCCTCGTCAACAGGGAGATGCACAAAGCAGGAGATAGGTCATGTCTACACGTGGAGTTGGATATCTCAAATTCTAAAATGCGATATGAAGCTGGTAAGGAATTTTGATGTGAATTTAACTTTCATCCACAGCTGCGTTCTTCTTACGAGAGCCTTGGACAGTGGTTTTACTATTATTAATTGTGTGACAGTGGCATAACTATATTATCTGGGGCCCAAGACAAACTCATGCAATGGCCCATGAAAGATTGAGTTTAGCGAGCGGCTTTTTTCTGGCTTAGCTTTGCCCCCTGTCCCTTTCTTCTCATGGCCGGGACCTCCTAGCCGAGCGTGGGTAGCGTTTTGCCAGCACTGCTACCATGTATTTATCCGTCTCAGGACCTCTGACAACCTATAAAATTTAATGTTCCAAAAAAGATTGTTTTTATCATGACCTGCCCTCCTATTTACTAACTCGGATGACAGGTGTCGATGCCTATCAATCTAGGATTTGCTGTTACAATGCGGTTATTGTATTCCAAATAAAAATTTCGAGCAAGCAAAACCCGCATTGTAACTGTAAATTCTAGATTGATAGGCATCGACACCTGTCATCCGAGTTAGTAAATACCCTGGGGCTGGCCTGATATCGAATTCGGGACAGTTTCTTACATTCGAAGAATGATAAATCTGAAGTCTGATCATTCGTACGTATAATGCTTAAAATTCATAAAATGCACCTAAGTACATACTTATAAATATTTATTTGTTGCTTACAGGTGACCACGTGGCAGTGTACCCAGTGAACGACAGTGCCCTCGTGGACCGGCTCGGAGAGCTCACCAACGCCAACCTCAACGAGGTGTTCTCCCTCATCAACAACGACCAGGAGAGCACCAAGAAGAACCCTTTCCCCTGCCCTACGACGTACCGTACTGCACTCACACACTACTTGGAGATCACAGCTCTGCCGCGCACACATATTGTGAGAGAACTTGCTGAATACTGCACGGACGAGGAAGTAAGTTTTGAAAATAACTAATTTTTTTATAGTTACCATACCTACGTATAAGTAGTATTTAAAGAGCTCTATTTAAGTCTAGCACGTCGCCGCCTTGGGGCCCGTCACTGATCTCCGATTCTGGCCGTATAGACCTAGATAATAATATCAATAGGCGGGCGTAGATAACAAATTTTAGTATTCACCCCGCTTTGAACAAAATATACACCTAGATCTATTTAAGCAGTAGTTTTAATTCGCAATTTGGCTAATGTAAATATCAACTTATCTAGTAAACTATTTCATGAGTTCTAGAGAGGATGCAATATCTATGAAATTAAATAATCTCGTTTAAAAAGGCTTATGTTTAAACGCCTAACAAAAATGTATCAATTTTACAACTAATCAAATTCGAAAATCTATCTAAAGCGGATAAATTGATCACCAAATTATATTTAAAAAATAATAATATAAAAAGCTTACAATTTATTATATCTTAACCAATGCCTTAAAAAATATATGAATACCTTAACTGCATTTCCGACTAAAATGAATGAATGAATGAAAAAATCTTTATTGCACCAAATAAACAGTATACTTACACATTCGGAAAACAATAAACTTAAAATTGGTACAAAGGTGGACTTATCGCTAAGCGATCTCTTCCAGTCAACCTTAGGGTTGAAGGAAATAAAAAAAATTAACGGCGTTTTTTTTTTTTTTTTTTTTTTTTTTTTTAAAGTAGTTTATTATTATCTCCAACAAATCTAATACATACATGCGTTGGTCAGCAAAACAAATATTTATACACTTAAAAATCATAGATATCTACCACTAAAATACACATTTTTAACATACCATCAAATAAAATACATAATATATCTTAAATTAATAAATACCTACATATACATAAACATACATATATTACAAATCGACAATAAAGGAAATTAAATATCAGGTACAAGTTGAGAGATAATGATGACTTAACGACGCACTTAAAATTCGATATAGTCTGAGCCATGCGAATATCAAGAGGAAGGGCATTTCACAGTCGAACCGCCTGGACAGAAAAGGATTTACCGACGAAGTTGGTAAAATGAGTTGGCATCCGAAGCTTAAGAGAAATAGTAATACGCCGCCCTCGATCAGGTACATCACTAAGAAAACTGAAACGATTTTTCAAATAAGGAGGAGAAAGAGGATTAAACAGAATTGAGAACATAAGAGAGAGAATATGTAAATTTCTACGATTACCATTACGAATGCCATTTCGTCACCAATTAGGTAATACCTTTTCAGATTCAATTAGGGTAGAGGTAATTTTTGCAGATCTAAAAAAGCTGACGATCGATTGATTATTTTTTGAACTACCAAATATTGTAATGCGGTTTCCAAGCATATGCCACTTCTTTATCGTAATAAGTATAAAATTAATTAAAATATGATAACATAGCAAATATATATTTCACTCCCAATTTTACTGTGATTTTTGTATGATATAATTTTACTGCAGACGAGAAAGTGGGTCACCTGATGGTAAGTGTTCGGGTAGTATGGAGGTGAAATTTTGCAGCAAGTATTAGGTTGAACAATTCCTCGGAGCATTTCCCATGATAAATGCGATAAAGAATGCACAAGGATGCGACATCCCTATGCAGAACCAGAGGATCGATACGGTCGACTAGAATTCGTCGTCGACTTTACGTATCGCGCGACTTTCAACGCGGTCTAAAAGACGAATTTGGTATTAAGTTGCCCCAGCCCAGAGATGGCAAAATATTCCATATGCGGTATTGTGCTTTGTACAGCTGAAGCTGATGAAACTGACACCCTGGTTTTTTGAAGCCAACTTAGCCTTGCCTCTTAAATGACCGTGAAATTCAACGTTGCTTGAAATTGAAGTGAAGAAATAAAGGAAAGGAATTATAATTTTATCCCACATTTATGAAATCTGGGTTCAATTAATTAATTTTGGATAACAAGCAATCTAATTTGTAGTAGGGCTTTTGCGTTTAATAATAAAGTATGTATAAATAAATAAATATAAATATATACGGACAAATCACACAGATTGAGCTAGCCCCAAAGTAAGTTCTTGTGTTGCAAAAGCAAGATTTGTTGCAAAGCAAGACTTGTGTTATGGGATACTAACTCAACGATACTATATTTTATAACAAATACATATATAGATAAACATCCAAGACCCAGGTCAATCTGAAAAAGATCATTTTCCATCTTGACCTGACCGGGGATCGAACCCGGGACCATCCGTGTCGCAGGCAGGCGTGTTGACCGCTGCGCCACGGAGCTCGTCAAGACAATGTAAGACATTATTTGGTGATCATTTATCCATGAGGGAAGAAAAAAGAATTCTGAAGTGTGTTTATATATTTTGGACCATAATTAAGCATATTTTAGGACCCTTTTTATGAAGGCATTTTTTTTGGTGTCAGTTAATTTATTTAGTGCTTATGCTTAGGGTCTAAAAAGTATTTCTGGTGAGCGTTTAAATTATACTCGTTTTAAAATAACCGAGTCAAGGAATTATTTAAGTGTCATTAAAGCAAATTGCACCGACAATTATAGCCAAGTATTCAAATTATACGCCGAAGAATTCTGATTAGGTACGCATGCTTATATTATGTAAATTGAATACGATATTGTAACATTGAACAACGAGGACTTATTGTTCGGAAGTTTATGTTTATTGATTGAACCTTAATTGACATAATTAATTTAAATGCTTGTATTGCATATAATGCAAAGTATCTACTTACATACATTTACTGCAGTGCACAATAGGTATTGGGTTCGAAAATAGATACAATAGGTATTGGGTATATATGGATATAAATAATTCTAAATCGGCCCACAGGACCCACTCCCGATCCCTCTCCGACTCGGAATAGCCAAAAGATTCCCACTATCCGAATCACTCGCTCTTACCACCGGAACAGAATGCCTAGCTCCAACTATAGGTGACCGCCCGGCGGTCCCGGCCCTGGTGACTTACACCTATAGGATATGCACTTCTGGTAACGGAGCTTTCGGCCGATAAGGCAAAGGATGAAGAGGCACAGCTCTCCAAAAGCTTTTGCTGTTGTGACTCAGATCGGCCCTATGCACGAAATCGCAGCCCATCAGGCAATATGAGTTTACCTTGCGCACACAGGCAATGCCGAAAGCAGAAGTCCCTCTCTCCGGGGCGTCCTTTGGTAAAAGTTAAATTATTGATTATCATTTAAATAAAATTAATTTAATACCTACATTAATACGATAAAAACCGTATTAAATTAATTTTATTTAAATGTCTAAGAATCGCGAAAACATTACTGATTATCAGTTCAAACGGTAGATACAGACTAGGTACTCCCACTCAGGTACTTACTACTTATTCATGTTTAGAAAAAAGCCGACCAAGTGCGTGTCGGGCCACGCGCAGTGTAGGGTTCCGTAGTTGCGAATGACAAGTTTGAGTTCACACTGTTCACACTCGCACCTCAAAGTTTAACGACCAAAAACATCTAACAATGAAAATTGTATGGAATTTTACATTTTCGAATACATTTTATAAGTTGGTTGCCTATAACTTTTTAGTTTGTACTTAGTACACAGCTCTGATAGTTTTCCTTTCAACTTCAGTAAATATACTACCGCTGTAATTTTTTTCAAGTATCCATATATAACCGTTTAGTAGATAGAGGGGGAGGGGGGGGGGGACACTTACCTCTAACAAAAATTTGCACTTTAAAACCAAATATTTCGGAAACGGATCCCTAAATCGAAAAATGGTGTTCTCAACCTTACAATAATTTTTAAAGACCTATTTAACGATACCCCACACGGTGTGTAAGTAGCGAATAAAAAATTACTCCTCCACTTTAGTTGTATGGGAGCTACCATAAAAAAAAAAATTTCATGATTTTTTTCTACCACTTTTTTGGCATGATTAATATACATACCCATACCAAATTACAGCTTTCTAGTACTTATAGTCTCTGAGTAAAACCGCGGACGGACAGACAGACAGACAGACATGGCGAAACTATACGGGTTCCTTGTTTACTACGGAACCCTAAAAAACAGTTTTGGTTACCTACTTACTTGCAGGACTCTGTATCGTATTTTATTTTATATTTCATGTTATTAAACAATTTAAATGTACCTAAGTACAAATATGTACATGATTTTATAAAAAATGTATAAATACTAGCTGTTACCCGCGGCTTCGCCCGCGTGATATATAGCCTATGTCCTTCTCAGTACCCTAACCTATGTGTATGCCAAATTTCATAATGATCGGTTCAGTACGTAGAACGTGATAGCGTAACAAACAAATAAACAAACTCACTTTTGCATTTATAATATTAGTTGGGATGGGGTTTACCTTGGTGACCCGAGTTTTCAAAACAATAAACACTTACCTATGTGATACAGATTAATATACTTTAAACATAGAGTAGTCTCAAAGAGGCCGAGTAGACCAAATTCTCATAATACCTACCTAGGCTCAGCTAGTTGCAATAGAAGGAATACTTAGTCGATCTCGGTAGATCCATTCTGAGGAAAAATTATATTCGAGGTTATTTTCAAGTGCAACAGCTTCACTCAGCTGGTTGTGTTGTGTCATTGTGAAAAATATACTCATAATAATAGTGATAATACGTAACTACTGACGACAAAAATATCAATAAATGTGAATCGCATGGCTGTAGCAATAAAACTGATGACTCATCTAGTTGTTATCCGTTTATTTATATTTCTGTAGTAGATTTAACTTACCGTCAAAAATAAAAGATCTCAAGATGCTTTCCGACCTCCCTTCGTCGTCTATTTTGGTTGCACTTATTAATACATTATGTCGTCCTGTCTATCTTTATTATTAGACTTGTGAAAAAATATGTACATTCTTACTTAACATGTATGGAAGGAACCCTATTTTTTTTGTCACCACTTTTCGGCGTGATTATATGTTCAAATTCAACCTGACTTTGAACAAATATTAATTTGCCTGCTGATTGGTGACCTTCAATGGGAGTTCCAATGTTTTTTAATTTTGTTCATACTGACCTGGCTGTAGAAAAGGTACTAATTTATCGAAACGAATATTCGTTAACGTTATTCTGCTACATTTTTAATTTAGTTATAAACTTTAAGTACAATGACTGTTGCATCACCAAATGAAAGACTCGGAGCCACGTACGTCAGTTGCCTCTACTCTACGCATTTAAAAAAATCATTAGACAATCATATTATGTTAGTACGCCTATACCTAGTATAAAAACATTTTAACTATTTGCAGGGATATCTTAAAACTCCGCAATTGAGCAGGTGTAAGAGTTTACAATTGGCGTCTCAAAAGCACCTTTTCCTGTTATTAATACTGTACAATAATACCAACAAACAATCATTACAATCTTACTAATTAGGTACTTATACAATATATTTAACAATAAGTCGTTCCTCTTGTCCTGAATGTTGGCAACCTTTTCAATTACTTGTAATATAATCGTCATTTTCAGGATAAAAAGAAGATGATGCTTATGGCCACAAACTCTCAGGAGGGCAAGGCTCTGTACCAGTCGTTCGTGGCGGACGCGTGCAGGAATATCGTGCACATCCTCGAGGACATCAAATCGTGCAAGCCTCCGCTGGACCACGTGTGCGAGCTGCTGCCGCGGCTTCAGCCCAGATACTATTCTATTTCCTCAAGTCCAAAGGTAAATTTACAACGGTATTATGATTATTAGAATATAGAATTTATTTTTAAATTTAGCATTAGAATTTGTCCGCGTAAATCACACCCCCAGATAAATCAGCTGATCTATAAGTGAAGGAAATTTGAAAATCGATCCTGTAGTTTGGGAGACTATTCAATGCAAACAATTTAATTTTTGTAGTATGATTTTGTTTGGTGCGTCTCATACCGCAAACGGTACCTATACCATGAGTTTGTGTAGTAAACTATCAAAACGTAACTACAGTAGTAACGGTGAAAACGTATACCTACTCCATAGTTTGTACGAAACCGAAACGGAATCATACAACAGCGTTCCGCGTTCCGTCAGTGTTTCGTTCCGGTACGTTTCTGTGCCGCAGTCGCGGCTGTGTACGCGTTTCCGTTGGGTAACGCCAAAGTAAGCCCTAAAGTCAGTTCGAGACTTGTATTATGGGATTCTAACTCAACGATACTATATTTTATAATAGATACTTAAATAAATAAACATCCAAGACCCAGGTGAATCTGAAAAAGATCATTTTCCATCTTGACTTGACCGGGGACCGCACCCGGGACCATCCGTGTTGCAGGCAGGCGTGTTGACCGCTGCGCTACGGAGCTCGTCATATGTACCTCATATGTCATAACGCTGCCATTTGTGAACCGATATTTTTTTGATTTTGAGAAGAATTTCAACGAAGAGTTCCAATTTAAATTTAATCAAAATCTGTTGAGTATAATTTGGTTGATTTGTATTATGCTGATAGCGGGAAGCTACAGAGCTGATTTGCTGCTGGTTCCAAGGAGGATGTGTGTTAGATAGCTTTCTATAATACATATCGATGTATCGCCTATTTATCACTTTTAAAGTTAAGACCAAGTTAAGACACAGTATGGCATTTTGGAATTCCTCAAACGCTTTGATAAAGACATTAATAAAAAATAATTGAAACCGGACCAAAAAGGCGACAAAATGAATTTATTAAAAAAACCGGCTAAGTGCGTGTCGGGCCACGCGCAGTGTAGGGTTCCGTAGTTGCGAATGACAACTTTGAGTTCACACTATTCACACTCGCACCTTACAGTTTAACGACCAAAAACATCTAACAATGAAAATAGTATGAAATTTTACAGTTTATAAGTTGGTTGCCTATAACTTTTTGGTTTGTACTTAGTACTCAGCTCTGATAGTTTTCCTTTCAACTTCAGTATATATACTACTGCTGTAATTTTTTTCACGTATCTATATATAACCGTTTAGCAGATAGAGGGGGGGGACACTTACCTCTAACAAAAATTCGCACTTTAAAACCAAATATTTCGGAAACGGATCCCTAAATCGAAAAATGGTGTTCTCAACCTCACAATATTTTTTAAAGACTTATTTAACGATACCCCACACGATGGGTAAATAGAGAAAAAAAAATTACTCCCCCACTTTACTTGTATGGGAGCTACCCTAAAAAAAATTTTTTTGCCATGATTAATATACATACCCATACCAAATTACAGCTTTCTAGTACTTATAGTCTCTGCGTAAAACCGCGGACGGACAGACAGACAGACAGACAGACAGACGGACAGACAGACAGACAGACATGGCGAAACTATAAGGGTTCCTTGTTTACTACGGAACCCTAAAAGTGTCAAATTAGTCGGTCAGTATCGTTAAACGATAATTTTTTATTTATTTATAATATTTAATAACCAATTCTCTTTTTTTACAGTTACACCCGGAGACGGTACACATATCGGCGGTGGTTGTGAAGTACAAGACCAGCACGGGCCGCATCAACAAGGGCGTGACGACCACGTGGCTTGCCGACCTGAAGCCCGAAGAGGGCAAGCCTCTGCCGAGGGTGCCAGTCTACATCCGGAAGTCACAGTTCAGGTAAACATAACATAAGTTTCATAAAAAAAATGTGGCCAGTGCCTATTAAGAGTGATCATCATCATTTCGTGTAGGTGACACGGTAAGTCGACCATGCGCACACCTTGGTGTCAGAGTTCTTCGGAGCCGCCTCTCGGCCTCTGACGTGGCTCCTTTAACGACTAACAGATGACAGCCGGGATCAACGGGTTTACGTGCCTTCCGAAGCACGGAATCATTTTTCTTATCGGACAATTAAGCGTGTTGTCTGGAGTATAATTCATCTCGGGATAAGCGATTGTCCGCGGAAGGATCAACATTAACGCGAGCGGAGCCATGTCCTAAAGCTAGTATCCCCTCGAGTGGCAACCGAACGGGATAAACTAAGGGAAAATCTTTCTTTTGTTTTGCTATTTATAATTAACTAGCGGTGCCCGTGATTTTGTCCGCGTAAATTATAGCCTATGACACCCGCAGATAAATTAATATTTGGTAAAAGAATTTTGGAAATTGGTCCAGGAAGATAATGAGAGTGGTGAATATGTGGTGTATGTCCTGCGTTTTTTTGTCGGTTCGTGCTAAGTCCCATTTATTTACATAGCTATAAAGTAAGAGAAAAATTATTTCTTGCATTCTCCACTCTACTTTGGAAGCGGTATTAAACTTAGCTGTTGGTCAACAATAATCCATACTTCCATACTAGTAGTATTTAGTATTATAAATGCGAAAGTAACGCGGTCAGTCTGTCTGTCTATCTCGCTTTCACGCCAAAACTACCGAACGAAAAAAATGAAATTTGGTACACAGATAGTCTGGAGCCTGAAAAAGGACATAGGCTACTTTTTAGTTCGAAAAAAGGCTACACTCACTAATCCACGCGGATGAAGCCTCGGGCACAGTTAGTACTTACATAAATTGTAAACAAAAAATGTGTATTAAAAATTAATGTTCACTAAGTGATATTAAAAATATATGTACGATGAACTTATAGTATTTGACTTTCACTTTGTTATTATAACTCGTGTTGACACTATAATTGATGTTTATTTACCCATGTTAATTATCTTGTTTATGAAATGGTGTCACTTAACAATGGCAAAAGGTCAAAATGTGAACAAATAACTGATTGTAGAGAAAAAGCCTTCAATTATTTAACCTTGACATACTTACATAGTTAATGTCCATCAATGATGGATCGATTTCACAGTTAATATAAAATAAAAAATACATGTAGTTCTAAAGCCTGGACTACATTCCACTGGGTCGGGCAGGTCCGGGGCGGAAAAAATCCGGTTTTTTCGGACGCCGGATTTTTACCGGGATCAGAAGTCCGGAATATCCGTGTAGTCAACACACGAAAATTTCATTCATTTGTTCGAGTGATGGTTTGAACCCGGGTGGGTCCAGTTTTTTTCCGCCCCGGACCGGCCCGACCCGCCGGTGTAATGTAGTCCAGGCCTAAATGTACAGTCGAACGTGGATAAGCGAAAACCGGATAACTGGGAAAACTCTATAAGCAACAACAATGGTCAGATCCCATCATTTTTATCCCGAATAAATACCTATATGAGTGACAGTGACCTGTTTTTGAGAGTCTTTTTCACATCTTGACCTTGACAGTTTCTAACTTTATGACCTCTGTAAGCGAGACAATTTACATTAATATTTCCGTAGACATCTCAAAACTCGAAACTCAAGGTTTTTACACAAAGCCAAAGCGACCTTTTTTTAATATCTTTTTTTAATAGGTACCTAATTGGGACTTCCGAGTCTTTATAGTACCTAGGTATTAATTTGACCTTTCGTTACGAAATGTAGTCATAAACTAAGTAGTTTGTTATTTTAACAATAGATTTTAAGTATTTTGTAAACAGTACCTGTTACTAGAGCCTGCACAACTAACTACGTTATGTACTTATTGATTTTTGATTCTTGAGTTACGTGGAAAAATAAAAATCAGCATCTCTAATGCAATACAGCAAGAATAAACTGTAAAAACGAAACAAATAATTAACTCTCCAATTACAAAGTTACCGATCAGCTGGGCGAATCTCTATTTTTTTACAGATACATCATATGGTACGGAGGCCGTGTTGCTCGAAGATCATATCTGACTATCCGTCAATATGGTACAGATACTTTTTTCTAAAACTTGGTCTACACAGTTAAAACTTTTTAGGTAGATTTATTCCGTGAACGGCTTTACAATTAATGCTTGCTACTACGGGACCTTTCATGGGCGAGTCCAACTCGCATTTGGCCAATTTTTACTATTTTTTTTTAGGTTCAAATCAGCCTGTATGTTATGCTTTCACGAAATTTGTTCAGTTTACGAAATTTAGTTATTTTGTAGAAGGAGGAGAAAAATATTAATAATTTCAAAGTATTATATATAATTATAAGAAAGGTAGTTGTCCCCCCATCAGTTCGGTTTCATGTAGGAGATATGAGAGTTGGTTATATTTTAGGTACTGGTGGGTATCACAATTATCAAACTGCCTAAGCAGTTATTTTGGGTAACAAGTGCCACCTAGTGACAGCAGCTGAGATCAACGACTTTTCCAACCCTCAGACTCCAACCAACAAAGGGATAATAATGTGATGATATGTATGGTTTTGAATATTTATTATTAACTTTACAGATTGCCATTGCAGTCGCAAACACCCGTTATGATGGTAGGCCCGGGAACAGGGCTAGCTCCGTTCCGAGGTTTTCTGCAAGAAAGGGCTCACGCCAAATCCAACGGCAAAGAAGTGGGTGACACTATTCTGTACTTTGGATGCAGGCACCGAGACCAGGACTATATCTACCAAGAGGTAATATTATCAACTTACACTTCTAATTGGGCAGATTTTTCAAAAGCAGGCGCGTTGATGTCTTATGTAGTAAAAAACTTCAACGTGCCTTTTCCTTCAATGAGGGTTGTGTCGAGAGGTATTTTTGACAGCTGCTGTCAAAATCCACCAATCATGTTTAATCATCAATTTTATGATTGGTGGATTACAGTTCGACCTCTCGACACAGTGCCTCCACTTGGGGGAAAAATCAATTCGGAAAACCCTCATTTTCAAAAACAAAACAATGGTTTTCCATCAGTATTTTTATATGACTTTGTTGATAACATGCGTAATGCTATTTATTTTGTACGTGTAGGAACTGGAAGAGTATGAGAAGAGTGGTCTGTTGAAGTTGAACTTGGCGTTCTCCCGGGACCAGGCGCACAAAGTGTATGTGACTCACTTGCTGGAGAAGGATCTGCAGCTCGTGTGGGATGTGCTCGGCAACCGTAATGGACACTTTTATGTTTGTGGGTAAGTAGGAAAGTAGTTCCCGGCAGAGAGATAGGACCACTACTAGTCTTCCCGCGGATGTCGAAGAAGGCAACTTATGAAACTCAAGCAAACACAAGGCAGCAAACATCAAAAAGACCTCTCCAACCCGTGTGGCCAGCGTGGAGAGTGTAGGTCAAATCCTCTGACTGCTCAGGCTAATATATGGCTCTGATAGTACAGAGAGGATCGTGCTCGTGCAGTGGGGACAAAAAAGACCTGATGATGATGAGGAAATAAGCTGCTTTTTGCAGTAAATAATTTAAGCTACTTACTATTACTTTGCTTATATTACTTTGCTTCGTAAATTTATTAACAAGTGCTGCACTGACTTTTGATATCTGATAATCGTATTGATGTTTTAACCACCTAACCAATCGAGAGGTTGCATATAGGGTTGCATAGACATTCGGGTGTTCAAAAGGTCATCAGGTTATAAATGGGTAATAAGAAAAAAAAAACACAGTAAAATACTGTCTCATAGGAAAGCCGCAGCGCGAGTGAAAGTTATTTTTAAAATAAAGGTGAGATGCAATAACGTTATTTTTTTAAACAGTGATGCGAAAAATATGGCTGTGGATGTCCGGAACATTGTGCTGAAGGCTGTAAAGGAGGTGGGCGGCAAGTCAGAGACGGAGGCCGCACAGTTCCTCAAGAAACTGGATTCCATGAAGAAATATTCCTCAGACGTATGGAGTTAAAACACCCACACGACTTTATTTTATTATTAGCCGAATTGTCTGCAAGTGCCTACTTTGAAGTACTAAAATATTGTTACTTTTACGTAATGTTGTGATAAATAGTACATTTGATAACTAGATGAACGGACATTGCGCCGAGCTCGCCATGTTACAATGGCGATATATTCTCGTTAGGTACAATTTACAGGCCTTGGAACAAATGATTTATATTATTTATTTGTTATTTAGATCTTCCATTGATATGTCTGAATATTGAAAGGTCGAACCTTCATAAATGAATGTTACTTATTGACTATGTTGGATATATGATATGACCAATGTTACTTATTTAAGAGAGAAGTTACCTCCTTACGATCAACATCGATCACATTCTTGGACTTTTATTGTGAAAAAATTCCAATTATAATGTAAGTATAGTTTTCGAATCATGTTGTCTTTTCATAAATAACGATTGTTGTGCAAGAGCAGCACAATTAATAAAGTTGTTGGTAAATGTGTATGTTAAGTGGACTGGGCAATAGATTTTAAGTAAATATTACTTATATATTTTGCATTATATTGAATATATTGGTTTTTATGAAACATCATGAATTTTATTTATCCATTTATCTACCCAGGCAATGATCCAATGGGGAGAGGCGTCGAAGGGGCTGCAAGTCAATACGGGAGCGATTAAAAAATCCCTGAAATAAATGATTTGATAAAAGTACTGGTTAAGTCACAAAAAACATTACACGCTGTATATAAGATACAGCGTGTAATGTTTGTTGTGACTTAACCAGCGGTAGTTTTAGCTCTGGCTCTAGCTAGTAGAACTTATGCAGCCTGACCATACTTGCTTTGTCTAGGATCACCGCCTTCTATATCTAACACTTGATCTAGCCATCGAGCGAGCAACGAGGGCCTCTTCTAATGTTCGAGTTCGAGCTAACCTACTCGCCCCTCAATTTTCTTTTTTTGTGACGCTATTAAAATCCCTTCGGATACCGAGTCAGCTATGGGAGCCATCTCGATTATGTGGTGTAGCCGTGTAGCCTTTAAAAACTCCGTGTCAATCTGAGCCGCTTTGTGCCGGGGGCGTGTACTACTCGTATTCTCGCTCCACAGCCCCGGCGCAGCAACCACTGCAGTGGCACGCTCACTGATCACCTCTCCAGCGAGAGCGTTGGAGCGGCCTGCGGTATGGCTTCGGGCGGTGGGGGTTTCAATTTACCCGCTTTCAACCCGGGCCGTTAAGCCGGACGAGCGATTCCCGTATCCGCCGCTCGATTCCCGTATCGGCCCTTATTCAGTTCGACTCACTCACCTCACCCCTACTTAACCTAACTTACCCACCCGTACGTACCTAATAATCCAATGACAAGCTTAAGCACTTATTACACTAAGTATCCAATTTTTAGGAATCCTAATTAAGCACTTATTACACTATCCAATTTTTAGGAATCCTAATTAGGAAATCGGAAGATGTAATCGCAGTTAGGGTAGATCGGATCCGATTTAGGATGATTAGGACGTCCCGATCGCTCTATTTCCTAAATTGTATACCATTTAGGACAGTGTAATCGCATCGCTACGATTTAGGACGCCAATTTGCCCTCTCGCCAGCGTTGCCGACATCAAAAGTCTGGATTACCCAAGAGCCTAACTGAAAATCCCCAAATTTGGGGCAAATAAAATCGATATTTCCCACATTTTCCCCACAAATTTTCAAAAAAGAAATGAAAGTACTGTTCATTTATATCAAATATATTTATCACCTGCTAACACTTAAGTATGATATTGACGATTACAATCATCGTATTGCAGCTTTTCATTCTTTAGTAAAACTTGTGTTATGGGATACTAACACAACGATACTATATTTTATAATAGATACTAATAAGACCTAGGTCAATCTGAAAGTTATCATTTTTCATCTTGACCTGACCGGGGATCGAACCCGGGACCATCCGTGTCACAGGCCGGCGTATTGACCGCTGCGCCACGGAGCTCATCATACAACTAATATTATATTCTATCAACTTATAATACCTTTCCAGTAAAAAAATATGAAAGATTATTTTTTATAAAAAAGATTATTTTTTTTTATAATTTCAGGTAATTTCTGACATGACCCGACTGGCAACACTACGATTTAGGAACCGATTTAGTGTAGTGTGATCACTAGCTTCCGATTTAGGTTCCTAATACGTTCCTAATTAGGATTCCTAAAAATTAAAATAAATAAATATATACGGACAAATCACACAGATTGAGCTAGCCCCAAAGTAAGTTCTTAAGCAAGACTTGTGTTATGGGATACTAACTCAACGATACTATATTTTATAACAAATACATATATAGATAAACATCCAAGTAATTGGATAGTGTAATAAGTGCTTTAAGACAAACCATGGACTTAAAGCGCTATTGCAGTGGCGAGGTTCGGGTCCTCTAAATCTCCGCGCCAAAACAAATGAAAAGCGCGGGAATGTTCGTATGCTCAGTTCGTATGAAGGAAAAACCGACGCACTATTTACAACAGTTTATTTACACGATCTGTACACAATATTTACAATAAACGCACACTGCACAAAATATATACAAGAAGGAGAAAACGTATGATACATAAAAGCAACAACTAAATAAAATTACAAATTGCGAGCGAAAATTTATACGGACGGAGAAGCAGAGACAAGTCCCATTGTCAACCGCCAGGGGCGCTGCCCGTCACGGGCGAAACACAGATGGCGCCTAGGCGCATGCGCGGAACGGTCATCGCCCCAGGCGAACTATGTACAGTCAAGAATCAGAAGTGCAGTCATAGTTTCCGTAATCATTAGCATAAAGAACAAATTGTACTTACGACCTTACGTTTACGATGTCGTTTCACAAGTTAATAAGATGGAATACGCACACATGCACACAAAAGTGTATTAAAGGAATATTAACGATCAATTCGTCAACTCATCAAGTAGCTAGTTGGTCTAGCGGTTAAGCGCTTCGAAATTAATGCATAGATAGCGACTGAGGGGACGCAGGTTCCAATCTTAGTTGGCGATGTCATGTTTTTATCCATAGAATTTTTTTCCTAGTTTGTTTTCTTATTCTAAACTAAAGTAATAATTGACGGTCACAGATCCATAAATCATAAATGGTAAGTTGACGGTGAATTAAAAAAGCCATATGAGACGGGAGACAATCAAGTTTCTTATTCGTTGTAGTTGAATTGTGACGACAAGTTGACGTGCTTTCTAACTATAACTGCTTCTTGTGATTACCTTACATTACACCTTTAAAAATGCAAGCGAACATTAATGAGCAGTTCCACCGAAAGTTGCCTAATATTTCAATTTTGATGTGGAAAAAAAAATATTAATATTTTAAAGCTTTTTGCACAGAAGTAGGTCTTAAATATATTTAATTTTAATGTGTGTCTATAAATTCACATATTATTTAACGTTTTATTGCGTAAATTTACTTTTTCGTGTCATCAGGGACCATTTACCTGTCAGATTCGTTACGAAATGTTTGTTATTGTAGTAAATAATATACACAAATTAAAGTTGTGAATTCGTTTTAATTATAAAGATATGAAAACATAACACAAATTTAAACAAAAATAAATCTCACTTTGACTAACAAACAACATTAATAGCTACACTATGAATCAGTTTCGTTACGTTTGTGATAAACTTTAGTTTCACTTTTATTTTTCTTACTTTATTCTAAGCTTAACAATATAAAAGGTTAGTCCAGTTTTAACTTGTAATAATATGTATCTAAAAATGATAAATCTTACTAATTATGCTTAATAAAAATCGACTGTTTTAGTATTTGTTTTAGTTAAAAATAATGAGACCGTTACTAACCCTGACGTCTAAATAACGATATTGACATACGAAGGTTTGGGACACACTTAACATTTTTTAAATGAAATTAAATTTTCGGTCTAAGACCTCCTCATTAACATAAAAAACAAACAATAGAAAAATTGAATAGTGTTAATTACAAATTTTGCCAAAGGTTTTACATAAATATGTGAAATTAATTTCGTTTATTGCTAAATTATATTATTATGCGTTTCATAACTTTGGTGCAATCTGTTCTCAGTGTACTATCAACTTTACGCTGTCAGGTTCGTTACATTTCTTGTCAGACTATACGTTACAGCCAAAATTATAACGATCCTGACGTAACGCGGCGGGATCCAGACGCAAATAAAATTCGATATTTATTCATGTAATCACATTGCCTTAAATGTTTTTAACGAAATATGAAATACAAACATATCAGTTTACATTACAATAATCACAAGAACTAAAACTTATAAAATTTTAAGTAAATTTGTGTAATGCTATATTGACAAAAATCTTGGATAAAACTCATCTATACAACCGCTCGTTCCGTGTCGCCCACTCAACTGTCAGAATTCAAAAAGACGGTTTACGTTTATTGATTTACCAAGATTTAAATGTTGCCATTTCCATAAAAAAATATCTCTGTTCGGGAAAATTCATATAACACCTTGGTAAATAACGTAACTATATTGACAATGTCAGGATGAGCAAAATCTCAGGACAATATTTAAAATTAATTAAAATATGTATCGACACTCTATTTCCTAATATTATTGAATTAAATGATTGTTCTTTATTTATATTGTATATAAAAACCTTCACATTTGACTTAGTATAAGCAAACATTTTACAAAACAAAGCGAAACACGTTGCAAAATTTTTGGGACAGTATTAGGGGAAAAGTTGGTAAATTTTTACATAAGTTTAATTAAATCAATGGCAACAAAAGCAATTTGTTTTTAAATTAGCGGGGTAGCCTTGTTTTTAAAAAATGTCCCTGAGTAGATATTATTACGGAAAGAGTAACTAAAATTACCAAAAAAAAATATTTTGTACTATGGACATCCAAATAAACAAAATGGGCAACTTTCGGTGGAACTGCTCTAATGTGGAAACAAAGGCAAAAATTATTGATTTGCATAATAGTGGTCAAAATATATCTCAAATTTCTAATGAGACGGGATTAATTGTGAGTAATACCTATTGTATTTATACATTTTAGTAGTGAAATCACCGCAATTAAATTCAATTTGTTATAATAAGTATTTTATTATAGTGTTACTGTGTGAATGCCAAAGTCATCCTACAATAAGAAAAATATCGAATTTCAATCTATTCCTAATAAACTTAATTAGTTTTCTTTTGTTATAGTGGAGGACAGTAAAACGTTGGGTGCAGAGATTTGGTGATGAGGGCAGCCTAGCTAGTCGTCAGCGGTGTGGAAGGCCGTCGCTTCTCAGCGAAACTCAGCGACGTCTGATGTTAAACGAATATGAAGGCAATGGTTTCATGCCCACCAGACATTTCGCGGAGTTATTTAACGTGTCGTTGCCAACTGTTCGTCGTGCACTGCATGAAGATGGTGTGCATCATAGAAAACCTGCACGAAAGCCATATTTGTCAATGCGCCACAAAGAGGAACGGCTACGTTTCGCAAGAGAATATATAGATTTTGATTGGGAGAGTACTGTTTTTACGGATGAGAAATCATTTATGTCTAACCAGAAGGGTAGACTTCACTTATGGCGTAGAAATAACACACGTTGGACAGAGCAAAATGTAATTCCCAATACTTCATCTGGTCGAATATCAGTAAATATGTGGGGCTGGATGAGTGCAGCAGGACCTGGTGAATTAGTGTGCATTACTTCCCGTGCTACCAGTTTGGACTACGTCGAAGTGCTAAATGACACGATGCTGCCTAGTGTGCGAATTGTATATCCTTTCGACGAAATGAGACAAATACATTTTGTTCAAGACAATTGCCCTATACACCGAGCGAGTGTTGTGCGTGAGTGGTTCAATTCACATCCCGAGGTGAAAGTAATCCCGTGGCCAGCGCGATCCCCTGATCTCAACCCCATAGAAAATCTATGGGGCCTGATGGTGCAAAGGTGGAAAGCAAGGGATGAGAGACATACAGAACAATTAGTATCTCATTGCATGGAAGTCTGGAACAGTTTTACTGGGACAGATATATGCGCAAATCTTGTAGGCTCCATGCGTAGACGCCTACAGGCATGTATAGATAATAACGGTGGTTATACGAAATATTAAACACATACTGTTAAAAGTGTTATAACTACCAACCGTGTAATCATTTCCTTTTTTTAATTATTCATTTTGTATCAAGTTAGTAAAATATATAAAATATATAAATTGATAAAATATATAAATCGTTGCGGATTAGTTTCAATTCTGTTTACGAAATGATAATGAATGCGTAATGAAAAATAGCTGGGTCAATGCGGCGGCGCTTGCTTGAGGAAAAGGTTTAAGACTGCTATCAAATATTTTGTGTAAAGTAAAATTAGGTAAAAAATAGTGTATATTAAGTTAATATTTTTTAATGAGTCTACTAAAAAATTTCTAGTGCCGCCGCGTGATAGTAACAATTGTAATATTTCTGTGGTTAGATAGCTTCAATTTCTTTTCATCACGAAAACGAATACTTAAGCTGTAATTAACCATATGAAATAGATAGGAAAATATATGTTTAACAATTGGTTTCAAACATTGAAATAAAATGTCATTCGATATTTTTTTTTGTTTTTTTTTTTTAAATATTTATATTTATAATATTACCTTACTACCTGTCTACTCAAAATATAGTGCTACGCTTTTGGTGGCATAAAATATATTGAAATATATAAAAAAAACCGAACAATAATAAAAAAACGCAATAATAAAGGTTTATAGCCTGATTTGAACCGTGGTCATAAATGTTCGGAGAAGGTGTTTAAATGTGTAAACCTTCCGACAGGCCACTGCATCTATGATTCATTCGTCGAAATAAGGAATATGACTAATCATGTCCGAAAGCAAAACAACAGCCGCTGTGAGGTTAGTTACAATATAGGCCTTGCGATTATTCTGTTGTAAAACCTTATATACGTTCAGTTAAGGTTGATTTTTATTTGTTCCGGTTTACGTGATTGATAAGAAATCAGTGTGCACAATATTATACTAAGTAAACTATGGATATCTATATAATATTCCTGTATAAGGGATTCTTGTGCCAACTGCGTATTGAGCCATATATCTTTTGAATCAAGGTTGATTTTTATTTGCATTATTTGACAACAATGTGTGCGTGATTAGTCACTAAGGTATATCTTTTGTAAGTGTGTATTATGGAGCCCACTCACACAAAGAGGGACGGTCGGCACTGTACGGCAATATAAACATTGAGCTATGACTGCACTTATGATCTCTTAGTGTACATATAAAAAGAATGCTTGTCCGTGTATACGTTGAACATATTTTACATGATTAAAAATATTTACAAATAAATTATGTACATTATATTTACAAGAGAATTATTACCTAACTATGTCTAATAACAAAATGTAAAAACTATAGTACAAAATAAACATTTTCACAATTTGCTCAATAAGGTATAGCAAAGTCAGATACGAAGGTTAGGTAGGCCACATACTTAAACTGGATTTGGCCGGTCCGGTACTCTGGCCGGTCACATGTCATGGCTGTGAGCTAGATCACCTTTGAACATAAGATTTTTTTTTCTAGTCTATGACTTTGTAGAAACGGGAAGGAATATTGACATTGACAGCTGACATTGGCATGTTTTGATTGTATTTGGAATAGAAAAGTTCTTGGGAATAATTTCTTAGAAATAATTCGTACATATAAATCTTGTACCTACCTAGTTTAGAAGTATCCATGTTGAACTAGGATAATTAAGAATAGTTTAGCTCCTGAAGTGCCTGAGATAGTGAAAAGTGATTATATAAGTTTTATTTTAGAGGTTATTGGTTTCAGATTGTTATATTATTTGAACACTGTGCCATACCCTGTTAAGGGTATAAAAAGAAAAAAATACGAGTATAATTTACTACTACAACGAGTACAAAAAACTAGTTTAGTGTTGGAGCTAGAAGTGTTACTTTTTACTGTAACAGCAAGCCCATCAAACATGTGTACCATTTTTCGGACATTACCACATTTCTTAGCAAATTCGATAAATAAAAGATGTATGAAAGCACAATTTCAGAAATTACAATGTATGGTAAGGGTCACAAATGAAGAATTTTTTAATTAAATATTATTTTAAAATTAAAGAGTCAATTCCTCAAAACTTAATTACTAGATATTGGATTCTATTTACCTAATGTAAAGTTTTGGCTCACAAAGTCACAAATCAACATCGCTTAGAATATTTTTATCAAGAATTAAATCCCAGCATTCAGGTATAATTTCATCTAATATCACTGACATTAAAAGTAGAGAAAAGCATACCTATTTGGTTGGAACATGAAAACTATCAAAATTTGCAAGACATAACATTAATTTGTTTAAAAAAGTGTGAAGACATTATTTAAAGGTGGACTGATTGTGATAATGACAAAATATAAAACTTATTTAAATAAATTTTGCAGGTTTTCGGTCACAGTAAAGAGTCATGTTTTGGACATATGGTTCCTGTATATTCAAATAATTACATTGAAGAGTTTAGGACCAGACAAATTTGTAATGTACCATGGTGTGAAGATTACAAAAGGTATTTTTTTAAAATATAGATACAAGATTAACAGGTACATAAACATGTACTTAAAACTTCTTGTTACTACTTTTTAGACCTATAGCATAGCGGATAATATTATGTTCAAATGTGTGTTTAATCATTTAATTGAAACATTCCACAAAATTGACAATAAAATATGCTCCATTTTCTTACAGTAATGAAGGTACTTTTAAAAGTTGGATGAAAAGGTTTTGGCTTGTGGTAGGTAAGATCCAATCATTCAATAAGGAAAAATCAATAGATAATATCCATCAAGCTAAACATGGAGCAAGTAAATTATCTGGGAGAAACGCTGGACTGCACAACCTTCAAATCAAAAGGCCGTAAGTGTATGCAAAAGAAAACCTAAATGTCTAGCCTGACTAACTGGTTCCTGGCAGTAAACATAGTACCTATAAACTTGTGTAGATCTCTATCTGGTAAATTTAGTAAACTAGAATATAATTAATCTAATCTAATATGAAAAATCATAATGAGGGGATTTTCAAAAGCTGAGTGACCTTAACTTTACTTTTGTATTCTGCCAATAATTGGCTTATATTAACCTATAACGGCTTGGGCTATAAGTACATACATATAATATATTATTTTATGTAGGATTTTATATCATATAATTTTCTTTTATTATAATAGCACTTAACCATCACTGCTAAACTTGTTTG
Source organism: Rhodophaea formosa (assembly GCA_963082605.1). Taxonomy (NCBI): domain Eukaryota; kingdom Metazoa; phylum Arthropoda; class Insecta; order Lepidoptera; family Pyralidae; genus Rhodophaea; species Rhodophaea formosa. Next base: position 12,872,000 of record OY720209.1, read on the forward strand.
AACTATACTATCCTGCTAACTATAATCTGTTAATACTGACAGATTACAGGTATAGGACAAGCGGTGGCAGCACTGAGGTGTAGGTCTGATTAGCTGTGACTGGGCCACAAAATCATCATACATTTGCCATAAGAAGTAGCATTTTTGCTTGTTGCTATTTCAACCAATTGTTATTCCGTTTTCACTGTAGTACTTTCCTATATTCATATACCTATAGCATATTCATGTATAAACTGGTTAGATAATATCATGGTGATATCATCTTCGAGTTTGACGTGTCCACGAAATTTCATTCAAACTAGAGTTGCGGTCCAACTCTACACTGATGGAGTAACACTATTGTTGCTCCTTGTCAAATACTATCCAATGACAGCGTCTTATCGAGGTCAACGCCTCAGTGCTGCAATCTGGTGGCGAACATTTCAGAAAAGCTGCATGAACTTGAATTTTAATGGTAAATTATTTAAATTGAATATTCTTATCTTATCTTTTAATGGGGCCGATTTAGCTAGATCGAAAGCACGAACCTTCGGGTTATTTTATACTTACCCCATGCCTTACTCACCCACACGGTGATTTCTGAAGAAGGACTGCAAATTGAATATTAATACCCATGTTTTGTTTTGCAGTCCATTTGATGCAAGCAATCCTTTCTTGGCTCAAATCATTACGAACAAGGAATTGCACAAAGGTGGTGACAGATCATGTCTTCATGTTGAGTTTGATATATCTAATTCTAAAATGGAATATGAAGCAGGTAAGTGTGTACAGTACAATCATACAAAATAGACAGCATTTGATGCTACACACGGCGTTTATTGCTGCTACTAAACACGCGTGCTGCCGGTAGCAATCATTTCCTAGTACAACAAACAATCATCAATATCATTGTATTAAATGTATTTAATTTATAAATCTCATGTATTTTATTCCTCTATCATTATCATAGTGTTAAGGGTGATGCAGGGTGCTTCAGACGAGATGCGAGCTATTTTAAGTTTTTTTTTTAACTAAGTTTAATAGTAACCGTAATAAATAAATAAAACTTTAAATCATTTGAAAAAAATCCTTCATCTTTATAATTTTTTCAGGAGATTATGTGGCAGTGTATCCCAAAAATGACCCCAGCTTAGTGGAGCGCTTAGGAGAACTTACTAATGCTGATCTCAATAAAGTGATGTCCATTGCAAGGTTAGAAAATCAGAGCAGTGTCTTCCCTTCCCACGCTACATACCACGCAGCATTGTCACATTACTTGGAGATCACAGCTTTGCCTTCAAGAGAAGTTATCAAGAAGTTAGCTCAGTACTGCACTAAGGAAGAAGTAAGTGGGGATTATTTGTGAACAAAGACAGTCTCTGTCATTATATGACAGTCAAGGTAAGCCAGATGCCTTTAAGCAGCTGGGAGTACTTAACAGTAGTTTTGGTACTAACACCGTTGATAAGAGAGCGATTTAAATTAGGAACGTATTGTGTGCGTATAAGAGCCACCGACCAAAAATTTCAGACTTATCATGTTCACTGGAGCAAGTAGTTACTTATTTATAGTCCTCTGCTTTGGACCGTACTCTAAGTAATACGCTTCTTAAATTGCCGTCTTTATTCACGTTGTGAATGACTAATTTTACGGGTTCTGAGCCTGTCTGTTCGTCTATTTGTAACAAGGTTGATCGTGATATTTTTACAGAATGTGTATTTTGATCCGCCAAATATAACAATTAATTGAAATCAAGATATAATAAAAATAAAGGGAATAATCCCCTTTTCATTATTTAAGAAATAACTTTTAGTTTTGCTTAAATACATGACTTATTGTGTGTTTGTACGGAAACCATCATAAAGGAATCCGACTTTGACGCACATGACCGGTTTTTAGAGATTATGTATCATAAGTGGATTGATTCAAACATCTTCAACACGTCTTTTGTTTGCCGTATTCTGGTTCCCGGTAGAGTAGAATATTTAGGGCCACTCCAGGTCTTCCCGTGGATGTCGTAAAAGGCGACTTAGGAAATACAAGCTAAACATAGCTTATAAACATCGAAGATACCTCTCCAACCCGTCTGGCCAGCGTGGAGAGGTAGTAATCCTATGACTGTAATGCTCTGGTGGTGCAGAGGGTCGTGCTCCTGCAGTGGAGACTAAAAAAGACCAAACATCTTATTGGGCCTTATTATTTTCAGGATCAAAGGAAAATGCTACTAATGGCTACAGATTCCAAAGAAGGAATATTATTGTATCAATCATTTGTAGAAGATGCTAGTCGAAATATTGTACATATTTTAGAGGATATCAAATCCTGCCGGCCCCCCTTGGATAGCGTTTGCGAACTATTACCCCGTCTTCAACCGAGATACTACTCTATTTCGTCGAGTCCCAAAGTAAGTAATTCCACCTTCAACCTTGGCCTGTACTTATAAAAATAACAATTGTTAAGAATTAGATACTTGGCAACAGACGCAATTTATTTTTGGTTTATATGGATGTCGAGTTGGCGATGGTTGATAAGCACTTGTACGAATCGGATGCATTATTATAAAACTATTTTTAATGCTTATTGCTGTTATGACAAAATATAATGCAGAAAATACGTACAGTCGGGGGCAGATAAAGCTGACCCCTAAAAATAGATTTCAAATTAGACCAGGTTTATTTGCCCTCGACTGTACATACATACATATACTTAGTAGTAATCACGACTTTTTCACTTAGACTCTAACTCTCACTGCATAGACAGTGCCCTAGTGCTATACATGCTACGTCTTGGTTGATGTAAAGGTGGGGAAACGGAAATAAAACACCGGGTGGGTTGCTCTCCGAATCGCCTTGCCTTGATTTATCAAATTATCGCCCATTCCCTTGATCGGCTTTTTATGATCTTCACGATCAGAAGCAGCTGGTACATTCTAGGTTTTTCTTTTCTTAAAAATCAATAATAAGTGTTTCAATCGTACAAGTAGACACCGATAAGCTATACCTAAGCACATATACCTATAGTAGGTATAGTTTCCGGAAGCAACAGAGTTCCTGTAACCGCGTTAAGTATCTACTATTAACACTGGATTCAACTGGATTGGTAGACTGACAAAATTCGCCATTTTTAATATAAACAAAAAATGCTGTAATGTTGTTCGAGTAAACGAAAAAGAAATGTATTTGTTTCGGACTTTGTTTATAAATACATTTTCAGTTGTTTCCAGAATCGGTGCACGTGACGGCGGTGGTGGTGAAGTACAAGACGAAGTCGGGCCGCCTTAACAAGGGCGTGACCACCTCGTGGCTCGCGCAGCGCCGGGCCGGGCGCTCCGACCTGCCTCGCGTGCCCATTTACATAAGGAAATCTGAATTCAGGTATGTAACGTGACTTATTAGGTACTTTCGCAACTTACTTTAGAATATTTCGAGCTCCTCCGTGCTTCGGAAGGCACTTTAAGCCCCGGATGTCATCATTGATGGCAATCGTAAACCTATGTTAGATGCCTTTTGGCAGCTTAAAATCTTGGTATAAAATTTTAATATTTTAAATTGCCATCGTGAGCGCAACTAAAAGGTGCGCTCCGAGGAATAATTTAGGTGCGTTTCAAAATGGTTGCGCTACAAGGAATACCCCGTCGCTTGTGTACGTATGATATTAAAATTGCTTACAGGCGGGGATTGAGTAACCGAATAAAATACGGTTAAATCGGTTAGCGGTATGACGTCATACCTTTATATTTCGATACCTTAGAATAATGGTACCTTCAAATTACCATACCATGAAGAAACGGTACCTGTACGATTTTGGTATTGTAATATTGCGTTATCGTTATTTTTTTCGTTATTGGAATTATGAAATAAAGGTTTTCATTGAATTTTACCTTCGTCGCATCATTTTTTCGGTTCCGAAAATATTTCAATTAAGGTACCAGTAATTATAAAGGTATCGATACATAACGATATCGTAAATGTATAAATACCATTATTTATATTTAGCTGTATCACTACCGTAATTGTCAACCGATTTGGTTCTACCTTTAAATCTAAGGTGTATCGTAATTGTATACCGGTACCATACCCTTATACCTTTACCGTTTTCAACCCCTGCTTACAGGTTACCAGTACGTACGCAGACGCCGGTTATAATGGTGGGCACCGGCACTGGTCTGGCGCCGTTCCGCGGGTTCTTGCAAGAGAGAGCCCATGCTCGCTGGAGCGGCGAGGAAGTCGGGGACACAATCCTCTACTTCGGATGCAGGCATCGAAAACAAGACTTTATTTATCAAGAGGTACAAGTAACTTAGCAATTCCTGAAGTAACCACAATTTGTTCTGCATAAGGCGTAGTTTCTTTTCTCTTCCTCTTCTTGGTATACTTACATACATTTCTACAGCCTAGGACTCAGGACCGAATCTCTCATATGGCTGTTTGGGATTCAGCCCAGATAAGTCAACTCAAAGTATAAAATCCTACCTAATATTATTAATGCGAAAGTGAGTTTGTTACGCTTTCACGCCTTATCTACTGAACCGATAATCATAAAAATTTTGCGTACACCTAAGTTAGGGTACTGAGAAGGACATAGGCTATATATCACGCGGGCGGAGCCGCCGGTAACAGCTAGTAGGCGATAATGCGAAAAAATCTATAATTTTATTAAATTAAACAGGCATACTTAGTAAGGTTTGCAACCCTGCGAATCATATGATTAATCAAACCCATTCATTTAATTTTTAACCGACTTCAAAAAAAGGAGGAGGTTCTCAATTCGTCATAATCTTTTTTTTTATGTATGTTCCCCGTTTTCTCGAAGACGCCTGGACTGATGTAAGAAATTCTTTTTTTGTGCGATAGGTCATACTTTACAAATGGTCCCATTAAATTTTCATCGAAATAGGCGAGCGCTTTTTGTAAAAATACACAAAAACCAAAAGAATTTTTACGCTAATGCCGTTTGATTAGTAAGTAATAAGTGTAACTTATTTAAATTTTATTCTTATGCTTATTCAAACAAATTGATAGGGTTGAAGTCGGTTATTGTTTTTTGGTAATAATATTTTAAATTATTTCCTTTACTTTGAGTAATTATAGTAGTATTCACCCAGGGCCCCCTAAACTCACAGTCCGGCCCTTTTAGAACTTCTATCTAGCCTTAGTCAGGTGATCCAACTGGGTTTCGGGGAAGATGCTTTTATAATGGAAATATTTGCAGGGCTATATCCGTCCAGCAGAGAAGTTGTGGCCTCCGTGATGCAATGTTTAACACACAAGAAGATACTCTGGGTTTGATTCCCAGCGCAGGCAAAACTTGTACTACTACTACATTCTCACAGGAGTTTGTCTGCGGTTTCGGGGCTACCCAATTAGTCAGACAGGCGGCCGGAAAATCTTTACCAAATTCTATTGCAGCGTTGATGCTGTCACATTGTCCCGTACTCACGCACCACGCTTAGATGACATTCAAGTCGTGGTACTCATACACTTGAGTTTAGTTGGTAGTTTGGCGAGATAAAAGACAATAATACTCTACTGCTTATTTTAGGAGCTTGAAGAATACGAAAACAGTGGTCTGTTGAAGCTGAACTTGGCGTTCTCCCGGGACCAGGCGCACAAAGTGTACGTGACTCACTTGCTGGAGAAGGACCTGCAGCTCGTCTGGGATGTGCTCGGCAACCGGAATGGACACTTTTATGTTTGTGGGTAAGAAAAACTTTTGTTTTAAGTAAACACATTATATTGAAGGATATTTTAACAAATATCATTTGTTAAGATATAGAACTTCTTAAGAAAATTTTATTTTTTGACTGACTGATAAAAGGCATCTGTTACTGACTGACTACAAATAACACACAGCTTAAACCACTTAACGGATTGCACTGAAAGTCGGCATGCAAAGTTATTATGACGGACGTTGGCATTGACTAAGCTAGGATTTTCTAAAATTCAGTCCCCAAGGGGGTGAAACGAGGGTCCTAAGTTTGTATTTAACGCAAGAGAAGCTGCAGGCAAATGCTAGTTTACAATAATACTCATAAATTACTTCTCAAGGCAACATTTAAATATAAATAGGTACCTACGTCATATTGATACATTTACATGAAGACGGCCCATTTTTTGTGAAACGATTCTAAAAATATTTCCTATTGAAAACTACTTCATTGTCTATTGAAGAATAAATTGCCTTGCCTTTAACGTTTGTAAAGCCCAGGTCCAGCCTCCTAGTACATGTGTAATGAGATGTTTTGTCAATTTTTAAATTCAACAGGGACGCAAGAAATATGGCTGTAGGCGTAAAGAATGTTGTGCTGCGTGCAATAAAGGAGGTGGGAAGAAAATCCGATGCAGATGCTGTCAAATTCCTGAACTACTTAGTATCCAGCAAGAAATATTGCTCAGATGTATGGAGTTAATAAAAATAGGATCATGTGATAGTTAATTAATTACCTATTGTTTTTATGACAGGGATTTAGAATAAATATGTAAGGTGGTCTTTGATGTTATTTGATGTCATTTCGTCGTATCTTTACTTACGATTAGAAAAATGGAAGTGTTTCTTAGGCGCTTACAATGTGCTTGGTATTGGACTGGCGACAATTTAAATTGAACGATAATTCTCAACATGAAAACGAACTTGGAAGCGACGGAAATTTGAAAATTTCGAATTTGTGGAAAAACTCGAAATATGAAATTATAAACCTTATTAAAATTTCATTATCTTATAGTAAACTTTCAAAATTCGCCCGCCTGACAATTACATAGTGTACTGATCATTGAAGATCAGTGCTCTATGAAATCGAATCGAATTGAATTGAAGATCACTGAAGAACTTTTGTTCCGTGACCAATGAACTTTCCATAGTAGGTACGTTAAATACCTACTGATCCAAAATGTATAGAGTAGCTGATATTTTTTGTCCATTAAAGTTTTTGTTTTTCATGTTGAGAATGTGAATTTAAATTATCGCTAGCTCAACAAAAATACATTGTAAAATAACGAGAGGTTTTGAATCAAAGAGAAACATGTATGTAATTAATTACCATTTAAATTGTTTTTCTGTGATTTTTATATGTTTTATTAATTTTATTTATAAACAATAAATAAATTTAAGTCTTTATACCCACTTGTCATTATTTATCAACTTAGACAAATACCAAGTGAACGTTGACAGCTGAGTGGATGAGTGAAAGAAAACATATTTTCGCAAGATTTTCACTTCGAGCAACACGGCCTCCGTACCGGACGGAATTTTCACAGTTATTAATCTGAGAGTTTCGCCATGTCCGTCTCTGTCTGTCCAGTTTGGTTTAGAGACTATTAGTACTAGAAAGTTTTAATTTAGCATGCACACCGAAAAAGCTTTAAAATAAACATTTTTTATGGGTTCCTCCATAAAGGGGATTTTTTTTTGTGTGGTCATGCTTCTGCAGGTGTGTTCTAAAACTTGTATGTGCGCCTGTTAAATAAATAGACAGAAGTAACACTTGATTTGTGACTACTTGTGACAGAATTAGATTTGAGAAAATATTTGCAATTTACAAGATTTAGCTTTTTTTAAACCCAAATAAAAATGACGGCAATATACTATATAGGAACGCGCGAAAAACAATACGGCGGGACTGGATGTAATAGGTACCCAACTAACACAAATGTTATGACAGAAATAAAAAAAATATAGTTTTTGAAACGATAATTTATTGATTTAACCGCAAATATATTAGTTTATGTACAAGAGGGGCGTCAACAAAATGCAAAATTGAGAGCCAGTTACTTTGTTTCTAAGTAAATAGCACACTAACCATGGATGACCATCATTACATACATATACCAACTAATCAAACGCGTGAATTTTAAACACACTGGCTTAGTATGTAAATAAAAATAAATCTAAAATAGTCTCGACGCTGTAAAAATAACTACGGACGAAAGTCACACTCTAAGCTTCCCAAAAAGCTTGCCAAGTTCACTACACAATACGCATACAGAAATTATAACTAAAAATAAACACTTAAATGATCAACATATTAAAAATACTGAATTTACTACCAGAACACTGAATATTCCATTGCTTTTAATATCTACTTAACCAATCTATTATTTACACTATTATAACTAGCAAGTCAGGATTATCAACGTGCTCATTATAACTTTAATAATTTACTAAAGTTCACCACAAAGCTTCGACCGACGTGTTTTCAGTTAAAGAATGTACATTACAATCACGATACAATCAGTACCATACCATCTGAAAGAAAAAAGTTAGAAGTATTTGACAATACAATCATTTTATATTATTTAATAAGATGGCCAGATGTTTTGCAGCAGATGAATATGAAATGAAAGAAACATACATTTACAGGGACATATTTGGTTAATTGTGAAGATAATATACAAACCAGTTGATAGTTCTATAGATCACTGCAATAAATTTAGCCATCTTATCAATGCAAACTGATATTGTGAAATAAATAAAATTCCGTACCAATCATTTTGTCTTGGCCCGAAGCCGGCCATATGCCGTAAGTATTGTACTTTCTTACATTTAATTTACAATTCTTTTACAACTATTACAGTCTCAAACATTCGTTACATTCATACTTGTGTACTATATAGTTTCCATGTTCAACATAAATAAAATACTTCTTTGTCACAATCAAAAATTGTACCATATTTATTGCTAAGACGTATTTATTCAAGATAAAAGTAAACAATTTGTGACAAATAATATTTTATATACATTACAATGCTACGGAAGGGTTTAACAGAAAAATCTGTATCAAAGGCACATTTTACAAGGCGGCATAGCCAACACACGCTTTCGTATTTTGGACAAAACAACATTGGAAAAACATGATATATGTTTAACATTTTGGCACTAGTAATAAAGCAATGAAATAAATAAAAAAATATTATTCAATATAATCTCAACTGAGCGTGAGACAAAATGGAAGTTAAATGGCAAATGCAGAAGGCAGTTAACACAATTATAATGAGCATCCTGAAAGTCTTATAAACTCACTATGAAGTAATTATCGCCATAAGATCCAATAAAAGATAAATGGGCCTCATACGATTGCCGAAAATTCCTAAATATTTAACTACAACGACTTGCAGTTTTTCTATGAACTCTATAATCATAAGCGTATTGTATTTTTTTAAGTTACTGTTGTGGGAGCTTAGACGAAACTAGTATTAATAGTAATTTAGAAACAAATAGGAGCACTGAATAGATCAAAGCATTCTCTATGTACATCTGTACATATTCCTATTACAGTTTTAATTTACTATTTATACTAAAGTACAAATCATTATTAGATACCAGCCTAATTAACTTAGTTAGCTCCAAGATGAAAGTACGAAACTTATTGAAGCATTTATCAATTTACGAGCTACAAGTAGCATCTTGTACAAAAAAATGAGTAAATAAACGAGATAGGTACACAAATTAACACATTAGGTTGTATGTAGCGAGAATATATTAAAGTACACGTTTCAAATGCATCCCATATATTACTAGTCAGCGTCAATAATAAAATTAAAGTAATTATAGCAGTAACGTGTGCGCAGCCGGCGTCACGGCGCTCACGAGTCGGGCGGGATGTCCCACTCTGCCAGGCCACGTTCTACTAGTTCTCTATTTAAGTATATCACTTGCTGGAATACAATAAACGTACATTAGAATATTTAAAATTATACAACTTGTGACAGACGTTACATTGTATGTTTTAAAGACAAATTATAACTTATTACTTTTTATACCAAGTTAAAAGTTCAAATCATATTTATTCGAGCTATCCAACATACAAATCGCGTTAGTTTAACATTGATATTTAGTGACATTTGCTATTTTGATATGGTATCATTAAAATTTGTAATAAAACCGACCATGTGTGCAACACCATCCTACATAAAACAACAAAAACCGCTCAAAAGAAGTTTATTTTTAGGGGCCTTCTTTTAACTTTATTTTGTACTAAATTCATTCTGAACAGCCTACTGTGCAACACGATTAGTACATTTTTAGGCAATATCTTCGGGTGAGTATATCGCCTAATTTTACGTGGCTTGCTGGTTTAGCGACTGTCAACGTAAACTTGTTTCTAATAAAACTTGATGCAGCAAGACAGTTTTCTCCGCTTTTCCGCTGGTGACGTGCATTTAACAAAAAAAATAGTACATTACTGCAGAGGCCGGGAAGTAAGGGATTGCCGGACGAGTATAGTTTTCAAGGCCGAGCGTCAGCGAGGCCTTGACAATAGTTACGAGTCCGGCAATCCCTTTCCCGCCGAGGAAAGTATAGAGATTTTCTCAATAAATGTGAGGAAATTTAACTTAAAGTTACACATAAACTTACATGCCTTAAATATTTCCCCTTACTAGGTATTTGCCGGTAGTAATTTTTCCACTTTCAAGTTTCAAATTAGGCGAAGTAGGTACTTAAAATCCATTGCAGTGTTGCTTTCATCACTAAAACTCATTTTGAACTGTTTCATTTCGAATAAATAACCAACTTTGCACATATTTACCGAAAACAATCAATGTCAATCAATTACTGCAAAGCGTTAATCACAAACTACGAAGAAGATACTATTACTAGTATCAGACGACCGACTGCCATATGTTTTCTCTAGGCAATAAGGATCATAGACAAATAATGGAGTGAGGGTGAAAATGAAAAAAATGCCATACAATTCCTTTTGAGTTTCTATGGGGGGCCATAAATTCAAAGTCAATTGACGTGTGTTCTATGCCCTAAAATCCGTAAAGGCAGTATTTCGGCAGTGGCGTTAATCACTACGGGTATAGTGAAAATAACAGATCTCCCGAGTTTTTAATTTTCAGTTGTCAATTCCAGCAAAGGAAACAATGCCCATAGAGCCCAGTCATATTTTTCACAAAAAATTTAATAGATCATAGATTATTGTTTTCTTCTCTCGCAACGAAAATTAAGCATATTTTCGTATGATCACATATCGATATTTTAATGAAATTGTAGTTATATTCACGTATTATATGCATTTTTTAAAAATGCAGTGGTAGTAAACTGGCTGTATGACAAGTGACATAATTTACGTTACATAGATTAATTAAAAAGTTTTGAGCAGCGGCCGGGAAGTAATTTTCATACTTATTTCCTGGCCTAGGCCGGCAATGCGATGAATGAGCCAAGAATTACAAACTTCCGGTCTTCTTTTTACTACAGTAATGCCTACATTTCCGAGCATGTTTGAGAAAAATAGATTTCCCAGCTGCTTTATTTGGGATTGGGAAAAGTTGTTCATATTAACGGGCTGAGTCACCTGTTTAAAGGTATGTCGAGGGTCACGTTACACGCTGTATGGTGACAAATGACTGACTGACAAGGAAGTCATTTCAATTCGCCGCCAGTGCGGTCGTCGCAAGTAGTGGCAATAAGCTCAACCCTCAGGTAAAAATACTGTTTTCGCGGGCGAATGTGCAGTATTTATTTATTTGGATATAATCGATTATATTAACAAAATAGGTGCAATCTAGCAAACAAAGTAATATAAGTATCGAACAGGAACCAGTTCCAGTCTGAAGCAAACTTTATGGCAGCTCGGAACATCGCGCGCGTCGATATGCAATACACAATTATTAGGTTCAGCGCGGAGGCGCGGCGCTTTTTTAATATCCGAGCCCCATAAAGTTTGATTCGGACTGTACATAGCTTAGACTTAGTTACTTTAAATTATATAAGCATAAGCATAAATAAATAATAAATATAAATAAATATATACGGTACAAATCACACAGATTGAGCTAGCCCCAAAGTAAGTTCTTATGAAAGACTTGTGTTATGGGATACTAACTCAACGATACTATATTTTATAATAAATACACATATAGATAAACATCCAAGACCCAGGTTAATCTGAAAAAGATCGTTTTCCATCTTGACCTGACCGGGGATCGAACCCGGGACCATCCGTGTCGCAGGCAGGCGTGATGACCGCTGCGCCACGGAGACTTAGGAAACACAAGCTAGACAAATCTTGATCAAAGAAACCTTTTCAACCTGTCTGGCCAGTGTAGACAAAATCCTCTGACTGCTCTGGCTAATATATGGCTCTGGTAGTACAGATAGGGTTGTGCTCCTGCGTTGGATACTAAAAAAGCCCTGATAATGACTTAACCAATACATACACATGTGAGAGGGAGCATAAATCTTTTCAGGTATCTGACTGCTCTGGCTAATATATGGCTCTGGTAGTACAGAAAGGGTTGTGCTCCTGCAGTGGATACTAAAAAAGACCATATGATGACTTAACCACAATACATACACATGTAAGTAGGAGCATAAATCTTCTTCTCCGGTACATACGGTTTATTTTTAATGTTAATATGGGTTTTTACCTAAACAATAAAGATATATAATTATTATTACATACCTGAGGATGTAACGTGAGGTAGAGGTGTACGAGCGGCAGGCCGGTCTCGTCGTAGCCGGCGACCTGCGCGTGCAGCAGTTGTCCCGCGGTCAGGCCCGCCATGATGCGCAGCGCCTCGTTGCTCCATTCCACTTCTGTGTAAAAAAAATAATAATGAACTATTTAACAAAATGAAATGTATACCAAGGACCATAGCCAAATTTCTCAGTTATCTAATATAATTTAAAGACTTAAAAAGAGCAAGATAGTGTATCTTTCATTATAAATTCAGATATATAAAGCTGCATGTTACTATATAGTATAGTGATTTTTCCACGCTAAAGTTATATTCAACATTTTAAAATCCACGAGTTCAATATATTTACACAATAACTGGCCCTTGGTTTAGTTGTAACACAAGTCAATATAACTAGTACTTATGATGACAATGAATTTGATGCAATCAATTATTTTTATACTACTTTATGATGAGTGTAAGCTGACTTATTTTCTAATTGAATCATGCCTTGTGTGTTAAAAATCGATATAAGATTCGTAAATATGTATTAAGGTCAACCAACTATGCACAAAATAGATATTAAAATGATTCAATGGTTTGCTTGTGTTAATAGGTATGTGAGTGAGCATAACATTAAAACACAGTGGTTTTTTTTTTAAGTATTGATAGACATCATATACTCACCATGCTAAATAAAATGGACGATATTTTTATGATAACTGAACAAAAAACTGAATTGGCATAAAAAAAATGTTGTAATCTTTAGATATTCAAGAAATCCACATGATAAGCCAGATAGATAAATATAATGTAAAGCATGTCAAAAAACAAACATTTAACTGATTAATTATATACATTAAAATGATTCATGAATTTGAATTATAAGAAGATAAATGTAAACAAAGAGGTGAGAAAAATCAAATTTTGATGGTGAAGTATGAAATGTTAAATAAGCAAAGACACAGGAAAACAAGATAAATAACCATTTTTCGCTGGTTTCACGAACGCCAGAAGGGCCTCTGTTGCCTGGAAGGGCAGAGTCATGAAATCAGATCGAATCTGTTTGAGCTGGTCGTTATCGACGGTGAGGTACCCGCCGAAGTCCACCAGCTTCACGACAGACGTGTCATTCTCCTCAGAAGTTGAGATCACTTGCGCACGGTACCAGTTGTTCTCTGTAGGCGCGGCGCATATGGACCCCTCTGAAATAACACAAGTTTCAAAAATCTTATTTGCCTCACAGTATTGGTAATGTAGGTGATAAAAGAGGTCAGTGACATTCAAAGTTAATAAAAATACTTAAACTGAAGTAAAATGGTATCACAAGTGTTCATTAATCCACTGATATACTTTGTAGAACATTCAACAGGGTCACCCAGATTACATAGGTCATGTGCAATTTAATGGAAAACTGGTTTCGCAGTTTTACCTTTCACAGGGCGCGGTAAGGCCGGCACGTCCGGGTTCTGGTATGTGGCGGCCATGAGGCGGTGCAGGGCGTGCAGCGAGGGGAAGGTGGGGTGCAGTGGCTGCTGCAGGAAGAAGTGCCCCGCACTCACCAGGCACGTCATTATGGTGTCGTTGTTCACTGATTCCACAAGCTGTAACTGACGGAATCAGCATACAGTGCTCCCCAAATTAAACATGGAAAACTAATTGGTATTGCAACAAAATAACTATCCCACATCAATATAACCATTAATAAAGCGCCCCATAAATCTTCTCTGATAAGTGGTAAGAAATAACTTACTTGTAGAAACTCAGGTACTAGAGGAGCCAGCCTTTGATACAGTTCTGCACTGATCTCCTGCAGGGAGAAGTTAGGAAATCTCTTCTCAGGGAATTTTTCTTTAATCATATCTAAAGCTGCCTCTATCTCAGTTTGAGTTCCTGTTACATGAAAACGGTAAAATCAACATACATAAAACAAAAAAATTACTAATAATAACATCACAACTAACAATCATTACAATAAAAAGTTTATTCACTGGAGAATGCTAGTATATTATTTATAATAATAAAATATTCTTGTCATCATATCTCCACTGCAGGAGCATGATCCTCTTGTCCTACCAGAGCCATATATTAGCCAGAGCAGTCAGAGAATTTGGCCAACACTCTCCACGCTGGCCAGACGAGTTGGAGAGGTCTCTGTGATGTTTATAAGCTTTGTTTAGGTTGTTTCCTAGGTCGCCTTCTACGAGTGGTCCTATTCTATTCTTATTCTTGTAATATATAATATAGCTACATAAAAACACCATCCAATACATTTGAAAAAAAAAAACATCTTATGTATGACTACTTTTTATGTTTTAGAGGACACCATTTTGAATTTAGTATAACATCACATAGTCTATAACAAGCGGATGGTAAAGACACATCTGACAATGTGTCCTATGTTAAGTTACATTGATTAATGTAGAAAATAAGGCAGTACATACATATTACATAGCAGAAGAAATCATAACTATTTTGGTTAGTCAAGTAAAAATATATTGATGAACAAACCTTCAACTGCACATATTTTTTGTTTCACAGAATCCGGATGCCTCCTTACATATACACTTGCACCAGTCTTAGCTTTAATTTGGGCTACAAAGGAACCATGTTTTCCTATTAACAAACCGACCAGGGTCTGTGGTATCACAAACTGATGTATTCTAAGCCCTGTCTCAGAAGGGACCATATTCATATTCGCTGGAGGAGGGCTAGCCGCCTCTGAGCATCCCTTTCCACTGTCACTTGACCCCTAAAAAATAAAACATGAAAATGGTAATATAAAATAAAAACAAAACTTAAAACATATTCATTAGAAATATTATTCAATTGGGAGATGATAAAAAATCTAGGTCATGATTGCCTTGTTCTTCACAGAATGCTAAATTAAGCTGTCCTTCACATAGTAAATTTTTCCACATTATTATTTGAATACTAGTATAAATAACCTTAGAAACTTGCTTACCTCACTGTGGTTATCTGAAAAGTGACACATGGATGGACTAGCTAACATAGGATCCACAGGACTGTGGTTAGCAGAATCTCTCTCAGAGATACGCCTGGTTTGTGCAGCAGAGAATCTGTTATTACTATCATTGCTATCACTAGGTTCTTCAACTACATTATTATTATTATTATTCAACTCCTCACTTTCAGCTGCTGTGCTATCATCAGCTGTTGCCTCAGATACTGCAGTTTCATCATTTGTACTATTTTGTTGAGGAATCACATCTTCAATGTCATCTGACAGACTCTCTTTAGATTTAGTAATCATATCATCCTCAGTCATTTTCACAGAATAGAGATCATCAGTTTTATTGCAAGACATTTCTGTTTGAAGAGATGAAAATAGACTAGAAGGTTTTTCTTGAACTACAAATGAAGCTTCTTTGGTGCATAAACTTGCCACTATCTGTTTGTCACTGTAAGACATTTTTTTATCCTTTTCCAAAGATTTTTTTCTAATAATCTTCTCTATTTCTATGTCAACCTCTTCATCTGTCAAAACTAAAGGGGAAGACCTCTGAGAACCACTACCATTAGGTACAATGTCAATTGGTGCCGATTTTATAATGGAACGATCAGCTTTACCCAGTGGAGAGGCTCTCCTAGCTTCAGCTTCAGCATTTAGTGCATCTGCTAACTCTTCTTGAAGGCTTTTTATTCTTTCCCTTCCTCCAGGGTCAGACTTGGCATACTCCCTTTTCTTTCTGAACCAGAATATTCCCAACAGCACTGCTATGGATGGAACAGACCACATTAGAAGTTGCCGAGATGGAGCCATTGTATAGAGCCACTTTTATAAATCTGAAACAATTTATATTTTACCATATGATATAACTATAATATGAAGTATTTTTTTATTGGAGTATTATCAATCTCATAAACAGATAATATTGCCTAGGCAAGAATCAACAGACAGTTTGGCTGGATAATTAAAAAAATATTTATAAAAATTCAACTAAATATTACCTTTTTATTTTATAGCTGTAAGGTAATGGACTGTATTATCATTCACTGTTACTAGATCTAATTTATAATAATAAATTAAAATAAATACCTGGGTACTAACTACTTAGGCATAGAAAAAATTTAATAATGATAACAAATCAACTACTCACTTTTGACGGTGGCATTATAATTGTACAGTATTTTACAACTGAATAAGAAAATTATCGGAACTGTTTCAAATAGGTTAGGTATTTATATACCCGCGTGTTTGTGATTATTTATCAATTTGACAAAGTAACTACCGCCTAGCATTGACATAAATCGGCGCACAATATTAGCACAAAGACTACACGCGTAAATCACAAACTTAAGAATGCGGCGTGTCGAAAACGGAGATAGTGAAAACCGCTCGAGGCAGCCGCTAGCATGGCTCAGAAATCTACAACTCCAATCGCCACCTACTATCACTTTCAGTCAAGACACGTACTCAAAATCGTACTACACTAATTTTTGACAAAGATGTTAACAACTAGCTATTAAACCACGTGTTAAAGTTATTCGGCAGTAAAACGTATGTTATCCGGTGAGGGTCACGAGCAATATGTGGAAACCTTCACGACCAACACGTAAGCAAATGTGGTTACAAAATGAAAGGTTACGCAATTGTGGCCGTGTCAAAATATTTTAATAAATAAGGCATAAATAATTTAACTTGTTGCTATGTCCTGATAATATATTTATTTGTTTAGGTGCTCACGTTAACGTAATAGCATCGTGACCTACGAGCCTACCGACCGAACCCCATGTTCTAAATGTGGAATTAATGCCGGCTTTTAGAAAAAGTACTTACTTTGAAATCCAACTGAAAATGTATTCACTTTGTATAAAGCAATTGAAAACAATCCAAATATACGTGCAAACTGATAAAACTATCAAATTTCGCTTATTTTAAATCCAACAATCCACGTGCTCACAATGTTTTCGAAGCACAACAAAATTCAATATGGCGATGACAAGTTGGCAACATACAGAAAAAAAATCAGACATATTTGTCTATGGCTTTGCGCGATCACTCGTTTAACGGGTACTATTTTTGAATATGTGACCACCACTCGTCTTCGAACGATTTTTGTATGGAAAAACCGCTCGTTCGCAAACGGCGAAATTTCAATCCGTAACCTTTGGTGAAAAAATACGTCCAATTTTGCCATCCGACAATCGAACTGTGTTGCCGTTTTAGGTACAGTGTCCCTAGATCTAGGGGAATTTGATTATCTTTGGGTACTTTTCTTCTGTAATCTTCTTTCGCAGAACTTAAATCATTTTTACCCTCACTATAATCATTCATCATCACAGACATGAAAAATTCTACTATTATATGATATCTGTGTTCATCATCAATAATTTAAAATCAAATAAAATAAAAGCATAAATAATAGATATTCTAAGGGTTAAGTTGTTTAATAAAATTTATAATAGATACTAGCTTTTGCCCGAGACTTCTTCCACGTGGATTCGGTTATTCCTTTTAAGGGTTGAATTCTAGGAGAGCCTGAAACACTTGTCTCATTTATTGGAGTACTCCTGTGAAGTTTCGAATAAAATTGTTTAACTGATCTTGTATCCCCAAACAAACTTTCAAGCCTTTTTTCGCCCTGTACCGGTTGAACTTTCAAAAACCCTAGGAAACGTAACTATTCATTTCTAATCCTAAACCTTAAAACAGTTACGGGCTTCTAGCTCGAAAAATGACAGATTTCCATACAAAATTTTAACCGCCTTTTCACCCGCTTAGGTGGCGAATTTTCAAAAATCCTTTCTTAGCGGATGCCTACGTCTCTACAACTATCTGAAGGACAGCGAAATCCGTTCAGTAGTTTCAGCTGTGCGTTGCGTTGATAGATGAGTCAGTCTATATACTATATACTAGATTTTTTTTGACAGAACAAAGTGACGAGCGTCATGCTAGACATTTTATATGAAACGGTCGCTTTTTCATAGCCATCCGCCATTGGTCAGTTATAATGGTTTTTTTACTATATTTCTTTTATTACTTATTGGATTAAGTAAATTTTTAGAATATGGACAGTTAAATTAATAAACAAATGATTGGAATACTAGTTCCAACTTGCCACATAATATAAAACTCGTCCAATAGACAGATTTAAAATCATGATGGCCGTGGGAGAATATTTTTGTTGTATCTTTTTTTAAGCTTACTCTTGTAGGGTCTGCCTAATAAAGGCTACGCGTATCTAACTGCTTTTGGTGTTTCAATTATTGGACTTAAGACGATAGAACACGCATCATCTCACATACTACACTAGTGAACTTTATTATAATACATGCTGTACCCATAAACATTAATTACCAACCACCCAAATACAGCATATTGGTGACCCTTGCTGCAGTTACGACAGTCAGCATAATCGTCACTAGCGGCATCCTGTACATAATATGGAGGTGTTGCAAAAAGAAGCTGAAGGCCGCCGTGGATCAACGAGTCAACAGAGTGCTGGCGCAACGCATCGCCGGCGTGCAGCTGCCAAACGCAGCACCCATACCCAACGGCCACAACCCTAAAAATTACGTGTGAATAGTGATGAGTGATGACTAAATAAACAAGCGTAAAGTTATAATCAATAAAAGTAAAGTGCGGAGTGCGCGGTCCACAAAAACAATAACATGCGTAAAATCATGAAGAAAAACAAAAGACAATTTGTGAAAAATAAGATAGCGAAGTAAGTTAGACATAGTAGCTGATTATTTTTCCTCATTATATAAAACACACAATTATTTTTTAAACAACCACTTTAATTTTTACTTTATAACTTTTACTTTATTTTACTGTTTACATTTTACATAATTTTTACCTTATTTTACTTGTAACTAATATTGTGTACTAATAATACCCACGTAACAATTTTTTATTTTTAACATAAACAAATTTATTTTTTTTCGCTTACCATTCAAACATTGTAATAGGTAAGTCAACTTATTAGGATAATTTTGTAAAATTGTATTTTTATTTCCATTGTTAAATCTCAATGTATTGTCTTTTTCATGCATCCTATCTTATTTTTACAAATGTATAACTTCATTTTCAACATTCGCTACTACAAGTTAAATTAAATTTTTTTTAAATTTGTTTTTTATACAATTCAACTTGCATCATTTTTTTTTTCAAGGGGGATGTATATGTAGGGTCACTTCCCTACATCAATATTTTATGTTGAAGGTTCCATATCTGTAACCACTGTTTTGTGTACAACGTTCATATACTCAATTGCGAGGCACAGAGACAACAGTCGTGTCGTATGCCTCATAAAGGCTACGCGTATCTAACTGCTTTTGGTGTTTCAATTATTGGACTTAAGACGATAGAACACGCATCATCTCACATACTACACTAGTGAACTTTATTATAATACATGCTGTACCCATAAACATTAATTACCAACCACCCAAATACAGCATACTCTATTACAAACATACTTTCGCAGATATTGTGGAGGCAGTTTTACTACATAATTTAACGTTTAAACCTTTTCCCTAGGCCTCCCTTCCCTTTGCTAAGCTACGAGAATCGAAATACCCACTTTTACGTTTATATTTATATAGGTATCATATCTGGTTTTTTTTTGTGTTTTGTTTGTGCCTATTACACACAAAGTCGATTTATACATAAACATAATTCATCTCTTATGTATGATTAACTAATTGCTCTACTAATTAAATTTGGATCCCTGATAAAATTCCGCCAGGGAAACGTTTTCCTGGCGAAATTTATTTTTGACGAATTTCTCAAAAATTACTGAATACTTACACGAATTTCATTTATCGATAAACATTTGAAGGCAGCGTTGAACTAACGATCTAGTATATTCAACATTTATTATTCGACACTTTTCCGCTGGGGAAATGCACACATTATTATTAATTCAAAAAAGTTATGATTCTAAAATTGATTTGAGATTCTCCTTAAAACTCGATTTAGGCGGATTATTTTAGCTTAAAGTCCTAAATAACGAAAATTAAATTTCTAAAAACTTCACCTCCTATTCATTTCACCTGAGACTAAATTCAGCCTTCCAATGTCGGTTTTTTGGACAAAACTAAAAAGAGAGAAAAAATGTAGCTTTTCAACAACTATACTCAGCTCGCGAAAATTTCAGACTCTTGCAAATCCGGATAAATACAATTTAGGTGGTGGACCCAAACAACATACCAAAAGAATGTAACATATGACTGGCCTCATAGATTTTAAAAAAAATCGTCTTTCTGAATCATATGAAGTATTTAAACTTACTTCGTACCTACCTACGATGATTAACACTATAATTATTTTTAACAAAAAAGTAAAACCGACTTCAACCCTACACGTAAACCGTAAATGGGTGTGGTAGTTCAATCAAAATAGAGGAACAACAAAGAAGAACAAAGAATTAAACATAAATAAAATTAAACCAAACGGCATGCTTGTACAATTTTTTTGGTTTTTGTTGATTTTTTCTAAAAGCACTGGATACTTTTCGATAAAAAATATAGGACCACTTTGAACTTCAGTCAAAACAAAGAAAAACGTTCTCAACAATTTGTCTTGATTCGCATAAGAATAAAATACAAATAAGTTTAACCGAACGGCATTCTTTATCATTCTTTTTTGGGTTTTGTTTATTTTTTCAAAAAGTACTTAATACATTGCGACAAAAATTTCATGGGACCATTTCTGGAGCCCGCCGTGTGGTTCCCGGCAGAGTAGAATAGGACCACTCCAAGTCATTCCGTGGATGTCGTAAAAGGCGACTAAGGAAACACAAGCTAAACAAAGCTTATTAACATCAAAGAGACCTCTCCAACCCGTCTGGCCAGCGTGGAGAGTGTAGGCCAAATCCTCTGACTACTCAGGCTAGTATATAGCTCTTGTAGTACAGAGAGGGTCGTGCTCCTGCAGTGGAGACTAGAAAGACCTGATGATGATGATGATGATGATTTCTGGAGCATTACCTATGAAACAAAAAAGAATCACTAAAATCGAACCATAACCAGCTAAGTAATCACGTAACCCAAAGTTTAAAGCAAACGGCATCCTTTTTTCAATATTTTTGAAATTTTGTTTATTTTTTCAAAAAGTGCTCAGTACATTGCGACAAAAGTTTTATGGGACCACCTCTGAAGCATTGCCTATCGAAGTATCGAACAAAAAAAGAATCACTAAAATCGATCCATGACTGACTGAGTAATCGCGTAACACACATACAAAAAAAAAACAGACGTATTGAGAACCTCCTCCTTTTTTTGAAGTGGGTTAAAAATAGTATATTTTTTTCCTAAAAAATGAATCATGTCCAATCCTAATCTTGACTAATTTTATAAATGCGAAAGTGAGTTTGTTTGATTGTTTATTTCATTGTTTGTTTGTTACGCTTTCACGCCGTACCTTGAACCAATAATCATTAAATTTTGCATATACATATAGGTTAGGGTATTGAGAAGAACATAGGCTATATATCACGCGGGCTGAGCCGCGGGTAGCAGCTAGTATATAATATAGTGAAAAATAAATAGGATTATTTAAAGGACAAAATTGTGTGAATTCTTACTAATTAAATAAAAAAAAATTCTTAGTAAACAATCTATAGTAGGCACCTATTCTCTATTATACTGATCTATTTGGAATCGGTGCCAAGCCAAATATAACAGGCATTATTATATATAATATAAACGTAGTAGCTTCACTAGGTACCTACATCTCTTCCACACACCACGCCAATGTAGCGAAATAACGCGCAAGCGTTTAAAATTTTAAATTTCGTCGGGTTTCAGGTTTATCTGCCTCCGACTGTACATATTCTTGTGTGTTATATCCTTAGAGTTTATATCTTTATTATAGTTTCCCAATGGCAATAGGTAGTATTTCGTTTTCTTCCCACTTGGAGTTATTTTTTGTCTTGTCTAAAAGTTTTGGCTCTGTTGTATACTTAAAAATGGATGCTTGCCAATTCAAAACAAGGTCTTTTTTCGACGCAAGTCAATACTAGCCACTAAATACAAATACCTACTGCATTCAATTTCTTTCATGTCAAAATCTGTCTGGAGCAAGCAAACTTACCTAATGGTAAGTGATCAGCGCTGCCCATGGACTAATGCAACATCAGGGGTGTGACAAGAGCGTTGCCGTCCTTTTATTGCGGGGATGAGCCTTCGGCTCTCTCAGTTCTCTCACTCGCCCGCCGAATGAAGCTGTAAAGCTACTACTCAAACAAACGTCGATTTTCTGCGAGAGTGTGGGACTTCGCCGGACGAGCCGGCATTTTCTTTCTTGATGTGTTTTGTATTGTTTGCATCAAAAATATTGTATCTCGAATTTCGATCAATTTTATTTCCGTGCATATTGCCGTTCGCTGAAGTATATTTTGCGCAAATTTTATTTCGTTAATATACCTATCGCTCATGATTTTCTCGCAAAAAAAAATTCTATTCGTTCATTAGGGGTTTCGCGAAGATATTTTTTATTTTTATGTCATACTAGCTGTTACCGCGGCTTCGCCCGCGTGATAAATAGCCTATGTCATTCTCAGTACCCTAACCCAAAGACAATATAATACTAACCTAACCTATGAGTAAGGAAAAATGTCATGATGGTCGGTTCAGTAGATTGGGCCTGAAAGCGTAACAAACAAATAAACTCACTTTCGCATTTATAATATTAGTTGGAATTGGGATATAATATAATTAAGGAAGTAAGGATTAGGGTAATATATATTGTCTTTGGTAATATAATAAATATAGTTTCGCTGATAAATTTATTCGTAGATGTGTCTTTTCTCTTATTATTTTATTCGCGCGTCTTTCGCTCATCTCTAAGCTTTTTAATACTGTACCTGTATCCAACGCCGCGCGTCTCGCACTACCCGTTGATATATATAATACTATACCTCAGAGGTATACAATAGTAGCTCCAATTTGGGCCAAAATCATATATTTATTGTTTTGCATTGGAATAGCAAAACAAATTTTAATCATATAATCGTTTGACGACGATTACGAAAATAGGTTCTTGTAGACCTCATCATCGCGCTAAAAAATCTCAACTGCCTAAACTTCGTCATAAGTAAAATTTGTTGTAAAATTGAATATGCAAGTATGACTTGAACTGATCGAAGTTGCCGTGTGGTTCCCGGCAGCAAGTCTCCAAGTCTTCCCGAGGATGTCAAAGAAGTCGACTTAGGAAACACAAGCTAAACAAAGCTTATAAACATCAAAAAGATCTCTCCAACCTGTCCGGACAGATTGAAGCATGTAGGCCAAATCCTCTGACTGAAATCTATAAATGGGTCTGGTAGTACAGAGAGGGTCATGTTCCATGTGTAGTGGAGACTAAAAAAGACCTGATGATGATCATAAGTTTGTATGCATCTAAGCTATTGACATACATAATGTTTAAGGATTGAAGTTAATGCTTTTTACCTCAAATCAATACAGACTTTTTTTTATTTATTATTATCATCATCATTTCAGCCGTAGGAAGCCGCAAGAAGACAGGTGTTTCCCTGTGGTCAGTTCGTTCAGCACCTGGTCAGTGGGTGTACGACTCTGCACTTGGCGGTACGTGGTTGCCATTTAAGAACCTTTCTGCCCCATCGGACATCAGCTCTGCACGCGATGTGCCCTGTCCTCTGCTCAGCAATGTCGTTCGGCTTTGGTTCTCATATGGATCTCTTAAAAATAACCTTCTCCATTGCCATTTCAGCAACCTTGAATCAAGAACACGCTAAGATGAAAGGCTGTTTGTACAGTCGGGGGCAGATTAACCTGACATCCCTACAATATAAAATCTGTTTGTAGGAGGGCAGGTTATTCTATCCCTGACTGATTATTCTAGTTCTTTTAGAAATAAACTTGTGTCAATTTTTTTCAATATCTTTAATTAACATGAGACTGTTGAAGTCCCTCAGTATCAAGAAGAATCTCTTTAGAGTTTATTTTGGTGGGAAGTCAAGGGGTACAGGTGGGGTTTGCCTTAGATGGTTTTGCATATTGATTTTAGTGGACTTTATTATATGAAATTGGTATAGTTTGGTGATATAAATATGCATGCTCATGAACAATTTGTTAAATAGTTAGACTGTTATATTGACTTGTATAGATTTATCACCAGAAGGTCCTACAAGGCTATCAAATAACATACACAATCTTTGAAAGCTACTTGTTAAAACTGTATACTGTACAACACCAATACTTAGTATCAAACTGGACATTGGCAGCATCACAGGAACCTCAGTAAAAGCCATAATATGTATTTGAGAGATAATCACATTTCAACTGAGCTAAGCTTGGGTCAAATGTATAACATTTTTGAAAGCTCAACTATAATAATAAATTGTGGATGATAAATAAGAGCAAAATTGGTTGGTATTTTATGTATTTAATTTAGGTATATACACATTCCTTAAACATAGACTCTAATTGGTAATGAGTAAGATCAATTCAAGGAATGTTGCACAATAGTTGTGAAATGATTTTGTAGTATGGTTTTTATAAGTATTTAATTATAATAGTTATCTGAATGATCAATACAGAATGTGTTATAAACACTTACATTTTAATTTGGATAAATACTGATGGTATATTGGAACTACTGAATTTAAATCAAATGTTCTGAGAAATTACTGAACTAAACTTTATAAAATCACAAAGTCATGTTTATTAATAACAGCAAAATAAATTTACATAGACTTACTGTAAACAATATAAATAGAGCTAACGTTTTATATAGCATCGACTGCATCTGCCTCATCCTCTGAACTGACTTCGTCTCCGAACTCGATGTCCTCGTCAAGACCGTCAACAGAGTAGACCACGGTCTCGTTGATGCGCACTGTTTCAGGGAATTCTCCGTACGTTTTCAGATTCCTTGCCTCGTCAGGAGTGTACTTCAGAATGACATCAGCCTTGGCATCTTGATAATCTCGTAAACCAATTAATATGATGTCTCCTTGATTTATCCAAACCTTTTTTCGTAGTTTTCCTCGGATGTGACACAAACGTTTTATGCCATCAAAGCACATGGCCTCCAGGCGGCCATTACCGAGCATCTTTGTGACTTGGGCGTACTCTTGTCCATCTTCTTTGAAGACTAACTCACGTTTTTCGGTTTCATTTTCATTCTTTCCCCTTCTTCTGTTTTTACCTCCTTTTCCTTTATTCTTCGGCATAATTTATATAATTTTGAGTACAAACATATACAATTATACTACGAAAACCACATAGAGGTGCTGTTGATCGAGTCACTTTTTGACAGACCAAAGAGCATAGCTATAATCACTACGTTGACAGACGAGTACGATTGAAAGAAAATGCAAGGGTTTAGTCTATGGTCTAATGACACGATCGCAAATTCGCAATAAAGTGGCCCGTTCACAATATTTGGAGCATTGCGCGCGCAGAGGTGGGGTGTTATTTTCGAACAGACGACAGGTAAAAGTTTAAAGGAGGGATTTGGGAATACACATCGTGTTTCGCCCGTGACGGGCAGCGCCACTAGCGGTTTATGGTGGGATTACACGTCCGATTTGCTACCGATCCGACTGCAGTGTGGCCTTAAAAAAATAAGAATCTCCTTACACCGACAGGAAAAATTTTCAAGATTTTACAGAAATTGCATTAAAAGTAGATATATCACTGTTATCTTGAACACAGAGTACATTATATATGTCGCAGTCATCTGGTTAAACCTGCTATTTGATTGAATGACTAGCGCGTTCATTGAATGACCACGTTTAATTTAATGACTAGGACAACTCGTCAAGTCGTTGAATGTAACGTTCAACGTCTTGACTGAATGAACGTCATTCAGCGAAATCGTTGAAGCTTAACCGACTTTGTTATATTAGGTGGTAGCATGATTTCCAAAACTTTATTTGATCTCAACTTTTGCAAATTTTTCTTAGTTTTTAAAGTAGCCGGCGGTGGCATAATAATAGGTAAATACATGATGTCATACTATTTTATTACAAATAACGCGCTTTTAAGTAAATTTAATCGAAAAAAATATCAACACCGTGCAATCTGTGCGAGCTGTTTGACGCCATATTTGTTTTGGTGACTCCTAGCGCCGCAGTGTTAAAAATATAAACTAAATTTGAATCACCTGACTGATTTTATGTCCGCTCTGTTCAAAGGGCTATGTTACAATCCGCTAACTAGTTGGACGTTGAGCGACGCTTGTTCAATCAATGTTTGGCCTAGTCATTCAATTAAACGTGGTCATTCAATGAACGCGCTAGTCATTCAATCAAATAGCAAATTCAACCAGATGACTGCGACATATATAAATAAATATATATACGGACATATCACACAGATTGAGCTAGCCCCAAAGTAAGTTCATAATAAGACTTGTGTTATGGGATACTAACTCAACGATACTATATTTTATAACAAATACATATATAGATAAACATCCAAGACCCAGGTTAATCTGAAAAAGATCGTTTTTCATCTTGCCCTGACCGGGGATCGAACCCGGGACCATCCGTGTCACAGGCCGGCGTGTTGACCGCTGCGCCACGGAGCTCGTCAAGTATACTGACATAGAGTCAACATTGAAAATTTCGACGCTGGCGCCATCTGTCGTACGTAACATGCATGGTGTAGTTTGACAGCAGCTTCCAACACAACCCAATACTTTTGTTATACGACGACAATATTTTTGTTATAGTTACTGAATAAGTAGTTAATAGATTATAGGTATTATTTTTGGTTGTAAAAATATAACTTAAACATCCAAAGCGCCTTGATTTCGTCAAAAAAATTAAAAAATATAATTATTACGCCATGTACTGTTATACAGCACAACTATTGTTATTAACTAGGTCGAAACTAATATTTTCAGGGCTCGGAGTGTCTAAGGCCCTGACTACATTACTCCGGGTCGGGCCGGGGCGGAAAATATACCCGAGCTACCCGGAGTGACTGAACTACACGGTATCCGGGTTGGTCCGGAAAAATTCAGAACATGTTGCCAGCCTACGAATATTTCCCCTCATTGTGAGGAAACTAATGAGTCATAATATTTTACGCCTAGCTTTAGACTGCGACCATGGAGATAAATGTATTACCGGCCAAACCCAATTAAGGAAAAACTAATTTGTCCTAAACATATCAGGATAAACTAGTTAGGCCTAGGACGAATTGGATTTGAATATTACTCAAATATTTTTAGTAGCTTACGTAAGTGACGTAATTTTTGGTATCCAAGATGATGGACTTTTTATGAAAAATCGACATGGGTGTCGTTATATGGGTTAACAAATTTCGAACATGACGCTATATTTGGAAGCCAAGATGGCGAACGCAACTTATCATGAAAAATCTACATGGGTATGAAATTTTCGTGTGTTGACTACATGGTAATGTTCATGGTTGATTTTGGTCTCCGGACGCATCCATGACTCGTTCATTCTAATTTTTTCGTGACGGGGTGCTGGAGCAAAGTGTTGCCAGGCGATAACGTTTGCGGTACATTTTTTCCCATGTAATCATACTATCGTCTTTATCCTTTGCGGGGTAGACAGAGGTCATATAACCTAAAAGCCACGTTAAGCATGTTAGTGGGCGTTAAGGTGGAAAGCGGAATCAAAATAGTGATGGCTTGCTAGCCAGGAGAATTATGTGTTACCGGCCAAAAGCTATGAGCTATATATCTCAGAATTAGAATCCCTATTGGAATACAGAATTGCAAGATAAAATATATAAAACGAAAAAAAAAAATACACTTCCCATACAAAGTCACCATTGATTTTGTTTCTCATGATATGTTGTTAGAAAAATGTCAAAAATATGGTATTCGAGGACAAGCATTAAATTGGCTGCGTACCTACCTTCAGAATAGATCTCAGTATGTAGAGATACATAATATTGATAAAAATAAACATGAAAAAGCCACGAAATTAAAGCACACACAATATAAATAGAGTTGGTGTACCACAGGGAAGTATTTTAGGTCTTGTTTTTAATATATATAAATGACATACCAAAAGTTACAATTATCCCTGTACACTTTTCGCAGATGACATAGTTGTTATAAATCCTAATGATTCTAATGACTTTAACAAATATTACAATGACATAAATAATACAGTAAACGATATAATAAATTGGCTAACCAAAAACAATTTGAAGGTAAATATCACGAAAACGAAAGTTATTCAATTTTACAATATACATGGTAATAATAAATGCAACATCAATGTAACATTTAATGGAGAAAATATTGACGAAACAAACTTTGTGACATTTTTGGGAATTATTTTAGATAATAACTGTTCTTGGCTCAAACACATAGAAAGCGTATGCAATAAAACGAATAGGTTCTCGTATGCACTGAGAAGACTAACGAAAATAGCAGGTAGAAAAACGGCCATACTTGCGTATCATGGATATGTCGCTTCTCGACTTATATATGATTTCACCTTATGGGGAAACGCATCAAAGTTAAACAAAGCTTTTGTCTCTCAAAAATTATGCATACGGGCAATTTTCGGACTATTATTCCTGACAAGCTGTAGGCCGTTATTCAAAAAACTGAATTTGTTAAGCCTGCCATGCATGTACATTTATGAAATGTGTTTAATGGTGAAATTATATCCCAACTTATTTAAAACAAGTAATGACATGCCAAGTAAATACACAAGAAGAAATCCTAAAAGATTGTTGATACCAACGATGAAAACATCTATGTTTAGTACTAATTGTTATGCCATGGCTATACAAATTTTCAATTATTTACCACGAGATATTAAAAATATACCTAAGTTAAAATTATTTAAAAGAACTTTATACAGTTGGTTGGTAAATAAATGTTATTATAGTGTTAAGGAATATTTGAGAAAATGACAAATATTTGTAATTTATCATTAAATGATAGTATAATTTTAATGACTATTTTATGAAATTATCTATGACAATACTGTCTATTGCACGTCAGAAATGACTAAATGTGTGAAACACTGCTCATTTTCCACCATTGTATGTACCACATTTTATGCAATAAATTTCATTTCATTTCAGCTGGGCCATTTCTATGAGGAGACAAATTTTATTTTTAAGTTTTCATAATTTTTTCTTACATTTCTGTATTCCATTAGAGATTCTAATTTGAGATTTTAATATAGCTTATAGGTTTAAAATTAGCCTGTATAAGAAAAAACTAGTTTGGCCTGGGACGAATATTATTGAAATATTTTCGATAAATATTGCGAATGATAGCACAAAAGTGACGTCAATTTTGGAAATAAATATGCCAGACGCGACTTATTATGAAAATCTGACATGGGTTTCGATACCTGGAATTGAATGAGGTGAAGATCTTGAAAATGATGAGATATGGAATACGTGACTTTTAGTGAAAAATCGACATAGGCGTTGTTATACAGGTTTTCAGGGATTTAGATATAGATTTCGAAAATGATGTAATTTTTGGAATCCAAGATGGCAGACGCGGCTTTTCTTGAAAAGTCAACATGGGTGTCATGTATAGGTTTTTTGGGATATCAATCCGGAATATGACTTCATCTTTGGAATCAAAGATGGCGGACGAGACATTTTTTGAAAAATCAGCACGGGTGTCGTTGTACATGTTTTTTCGGGGTGTAGATCTTGAAAATGATATCATATTTGGAATCCAAGATGGCGAACGCGACTTTTCATAAAAACTCGACATTGGTGTCACTGTACAGGTTTTTTGAAATGTAGATCCCGAAAATGACATCACTTTTAGTATTTAAGTTGGTGGACGCGGCGTTTTAATGAAAAATCATTATGGTTTTTTTAAGGTGTAGATCTCGATAGTGACGTCCGTTTTGGAAACCAAGATGACGGACGTGACTTTTCATAAAAATCAACATAGGTGTTGTATTATAGGTTTTTTGGGGAGTAGATCACACAGTATTTTTTGGAATCCAGGCTGGTGGACATGACTTTTTAATGAATAATTAAAATGGGTAACGTTTTGTAAGTATTTTAGGGGTTAAGTCTTGAAAATGATGTCAGTTTTGGAATCCAAGATGGTGGACGCGACTTTCATGTAAATTTGACATGGCTGTCATGGTATAGGTTTTATGGGGTTAAGATCTCGAATTATTATTAATTATTATTGTTTATTAAAATATATGTTATATTTTAATAAACAATGATAATTAATAGACTAACATACAATCTGGCGTTATTTTTGGAATTCACACCCACTACATTCATATTAACTAATATTATAAATGCGAAAGTATGTTTGTTTGTTTGTTTATTTCTTTGTTACGCTTTCACGCCGAATCTTCGAACCGATCATCATGAAATTTTGTATCAATTTCTTAGCTCTATAGCTACAACCCAAAAACCTACCACGGCGTTCATGTTGATGTTGACTTTTCATTAAAAGTAGCATCCGCCATCTTGGATTCCAACACTGACGTTCTTTTCGACATCTTCACCCCAACAAACCTATATAACGGTCCCCATGTCAATTATTTATGAAATGTTGCGTCCGCCATCTTGGATTCCAAAAATAACGTAATTTTTGAGATCTACTCTCCAAAAAAACCTATATACTAATGTCGATTTTTCATGAAATATATCCGCCATCTTAGATTCCAAAACCAACGTCAGTTTGGCAACTTAGTTGTATTAAAAAAAAGTTTCTAGATTTTCACTCGAAAAACCTATAAAACGACACCCATGTCGATTTTCATGATAAGACGATTTTGATTTTTAAACTGACGTCATTTTCGAGAACTACTTACACCCATGGAGATATATGTACCACCTACGTACAAACTGGAGGCCACACTCCAATAGTGCGCAAAAAGTCACAAGAAAATGACCTTCAACATTTTGTTTGGCCCTCCGTCTTTTTCTAATTAGGGTGACCTCAAAGTATGGGAATTTGGGACACAATGTAAGTAAAAATAAAAATTTGCTTATAAAAACACTTTTAAAATTTAGTTTGATTGAAACTAATAATTTAACATACAACTTATATTTATAGATATCGTTAAGTTATTAAAAGTAACTTCTATTTCCAAATGCGAATTTTGTTGTTACGAACCCCGTTGTAGCGAAATATTTTTAACGCCTCCAGCCACGTTCACGCACGTTTGAAAGCTTATCAATACAAATTTTGCTATTAATTCCTCCTTTTGAGTGGCAGGATCAATGTTGCGTTCGTTATGAAAAAGGGATAGTGGCTCTACAATACTTAAATAACTTTCGCCGGCGGCTGTCACGGTATTTTAAATCCCTTGGGAACATTAATACTATCAGGATAAAAAGTACTCCTTATCCTTTTTCGCGCCTCTGCCGACACATCTATCCAAAATTAATAAAATTTTAGGTGGGTTTAGTAGCTAAACCCTTTTTTAGGGTTCCGTAGTAAACTAGGAACCTTTATAGTTTCGCCATGTCTGTCTGTCTGTCCGTCTGTCTATCTGTCCGTCCGCGGTTTTACTCAGAGACTATAAGTTATCTTTGCTGGCAAAAAAATATAGAGATTTTTGGGTTTTTGGCTACGGAACCCTTCATGGGCGAGCTCAACTCGCACTTTGTTATAGAAATTTACTTCCGCAATTTTAAGATTTTTAATAATACACAAAAAAATACGTTACATATCAGTTACGAGTAACATAAACGAATCCTTTTGGTTACCTTAGAAATTTGATTAAGTATTCAAAGATTTTTATTCAAATTGTGATACATATGTAGGTATCTCTTACAGAAAAACATACATCCCATCCCAATCCCATCCCAACTAATATTATAAATGCGAAAGTTTGTTTATTTGTTTGTTACGCTTTCACGCCGTATCTACGGAATCGATCATCATGAAATTTTGCATACACGTTGATAATGCTATGGAGAAGGACATAGGCTATATATCACGCGGGTGAAGTCGCGGGCAACAGCTTGACTATAAATATAAACAACATGACAACGCGCGGACATACGCGGATACAGATTATCGCGCGCAATATTCGACGCGTATATAATAAATGGTCGGGTGTTGTCCTCAGCTACCTGTCCGGTGCTTGCAAGTATGGCATCGGGTACGCACTCCTGGCTTCCCAAGCTGCTACTTTCTCATCCCCAATCTATCCGACCAAGTAGCCTATACCTACCTTTATCCCGTTCCCCTAGTCCAAAGAACTGCTGTCCTTCCTTTGCTTAAAAACGGTTTGTTACGCTTTTACGCCATATCTTCTGAATCGATCATTATGAAATTGACTCCTTCGTGGTCCAGTGGTTAAGGTGTTTGCCTTGTTGACCCGGGGGTCGTGGTTCGATTCCCACGGGAAGCATACTTTGTTAAGTTGTTTCCAGTTGGTTAGGACATTGCAGGCATGAATCACCTGATTGTCTGATCAGAAAGATGATTACGGAATCATCAATACCAATGGCTTAACGGTCCCTCCGAAGCCCGTGCCGTTAAGCCGTTGGTCCCGGTTGCTATCTGGTACCTAGTCGTTAAAGGAACTACGTCAGAGGCCGAGAGGCGGTTCCGAAGAACTCTGACACTAGGGTGTGCATGGTCGACTAACCGTGTCATCAACACGAAATAATGATGATGATGATCATGAAATTTTTCATACACGTTGACAATGCTATGGAGAAGGACATAGGCTATATATCACGCGGGTGAATTTTGCGTACACGCAATGCGATGGGTAGCATCGTTGGAACCAGATATGTAAGCTAAACAAACTGCGCTCACTACCCGTCTGCCAGCAAACGTGGAAAGTATGGCAAAACCCTGCCATGATGAAAATCCTTGGGGAGGCCTATGTCCAACAGTGAACTTCTTACGGCTAAGATGATGATGATACAATAATTACGATGGCGTATTTAAACTACTTAATTCAATATAGGTACCTACTTAATACAATAAATCCTTGGGGGAGGCCTAGCCAGCCAGGACTTGGCCAGCAGTGGACTTCTTGCGGCTGCAATGATGATGATAATGAATACAACATGCCATAATTCGCGAGAAAAAGTAATAGCAGTTAGGTTGTTTACTAAAACATAACTCTCTCACTCAGCCATGGGCCGCGCGAAGTGTTTATTAAAGCTTGTACCATAGTGCGTGGCGACGAGCGGGCAGATTTGCTTATAATATTTTACCGAGTGTTTGTTATGTTTAAAAGATAATTCTCCTTAAAAACGACCGCCTTATAAGTATTTTTAAAATTATTACTTTAAACGTGTGATCACGTACGTGTATAATATGCACTACTGCCCGTGCGAAGCCGGGGCGGGTCGCTCATCATCATTTCGTGTAGGTGACACGGTTAGTCGACCATGCACACCCTGGTGTCAGAGTTCTTCGGAACCGCCTCTCGGCCTCTGACGTGGTTCCTTTAACGACTACCAGATGGCAGACGGGACCATCGGCTTAACGTGCCTTCCGAAGCACGGAATCATTTTTCTTATCAGACAATCAGGTGATTCATGCTTGCAATGTCATAACCAAACTAGTAGGCATCGCTAGTAAACGTATGTAATAAAATTATTTTTACACAAAAACAAAAACCGAGTTCAACCCTATACGTACCTACTCATAAAATACAACCTGGAACTAAAAAGTAGGAAATAATAATTTGATTACTAGAAACTAAGCTCAACAAATAAAAGTATTAATTCTTTCATACCTATTTACAATTTATAATCCTTTTATTTGGGGTCGGTGCCCAACAGATTTTGTAGGTATTCCTGTTTCCATTAGACAAATAGGTACTACCTACATATAATCAGAATAAAATATTTAAGGGGGCTCATACCACAAACATGATATTTTGCCGTTTTTGCTCGATTATCTGATGTTGTACGGATAATGGTTGTAACGCATGCCGATTTTTTAGGGTTCCGTAGTAAACGAGGAACCCTTATAGTTTCGCCATGTCTGTCTGTCTGTCTGTCTGTCCGTCCGCGGTTTTACTCAGAGACTATAAGTACTAGAAATCTGTAATTGGTTATGGGTATGTATATTAATCATGGCAAAAAAGTGGTAGAAAAAATCTTGAAAAAAAATTTTTTTTAGCGAACCTGCCATACAAGTAAAGTGGGGGAGTAATTTTTTTCTCTATTTACCCATCGTGTGGGGTATCGTTAAATAGGTCTTTGAAAAATACTGTGAGGTTGAGAACACCATTTTTCGATTTAGGGATCCGTTTCCGAAATATTTGGTTTTTAATGGCAAATTTTTGTTAGAGGTAAGTGTCGATCTGCTAAACGGTTATATATGGATACGTGAAAAAAAATTACAGCAGTTGTATATATACTGAATTTGAAAGGAAAACTATCAGAGCTGAGTACTAAGTGCAAACTATAAAGTTATAGGCAACCAACTTATAAAATGAACTGGAAAATGTAAAATTTCATACAATTTTCATTGTTAGATGTTTTTGGTCGTTAAACTGTGAGGTGCGAGTGTGAACTCAAAGTTGTCATTCGCATCTACGGAACCCTACACTGCGCGTGGCCCGACACGCACTTGGCCGGTTTTTTATTTAGTTGCTTATATCGGCGGTTGTTACTTCCCTTTAGTACTTGCAGGTTTAATCAGAGTCAGTATTTAAATCAGTGTCTGCCGTCTACTTATTTCTGCAATTGCGTAGGTATTTAAAGAGCCAGACATGGCTCGAGACCAGACTAGACAACTTCCAGGCTTAATAATGATAGGTAGTAGGTAAAAAGTGTAGCCTTGCAGTGTGGCAGTGCACTGGGCGGCTAGGGGCGAGGTTGGGCGGGCTGCAGGGGTGAGGCCAGACGGCGAATGAACTGCAGAAAGGGTTAACGCTCGCTTCCCCTGCACCGCCTGCGCTCGACGCCCACGTCTATGCTGGTACTTATGCACAAAGCCTTTCGAGAATCTTCAAGGACAATAGGGTGTTATATGACGCAGGTATCTGCATTTACCTATTTATATTACGAATAGAAAAACAACTTTGTTTTCTAAGATCTGTATAGGTATAAAAAGGCTTGAACAATCCATTGCGCATTGATTCACGAATATGTGTATACCTTGCCTCTTGTAAGAATGTAAGTACCCTACTAAATGGACTGTTGAAAACCAAAACCTTTCAAAACGTGTTATACGTTTATAATAAAAGTAAGGGCGGGTGGAAATGCACCTGCGATTACGTCTGACTAGTTGCTGAAATTGAACATGTCTACTATTTTATTTAACTTCATTAATAGTACAAGTGTAATGGAGCTTTGGAAGCTTTTAAGGTTGCTATGGTCTGGAGGAAGCATACTTGCCAAGGTTCTAAGAAAAGCTTCCCGTTCTTACTTCGTTTTCAAATAATCAATTTCAAATGGGGGAAGCTCTGGTCCTCAAAAAATTTATGTGCCTACTAGCTGTTGCCCGCGGCTTCGCCCGCGTGAAATATTGCTTATGTCCTTCTCCCTTGCATTCTCAACGTGTATGCAAAATTTCAAGAAGATTGGTTCAAAGATAAAACTTGAAGACACAACAACCTGAGAAACAAACAAACAGATATAAAAACTCACTTTCGCATTTATAATATTTGTTGGGATGGCCACCCAACAGGATGATGTGGAAAAACTTGCCAATCTTCCCATATATTTATTTAATTAAACTTTATTGCAAGGAAATATATGTATATGTAAATATAGGTGGACTAATGCCTTTATTAAATGGTCTCAAAGTTTATCTGAACAAGAATCGTTCAGTTTAACTAGAAATAGGTATATTGGGTGGAGCGATAATTTTTATGAATAAAATGAAATAAGTATTTAAAATTAAATTATTACCTAATGAAAATTAAATTTATTTCATTTTAATTAGGTATTTTTTTAGGGTTCCGTAGTAAACTAGGAACCCTTATAGTTTCGCCATGTCTGTCCGTCCGCGGTTTTACTCAGAGACTATAAGTACTAGAAAGCTGTAATTTGGCATGGGTATGTATATTAATCATGGCAAACAAGTGGTAGAAAAAAATCTTGAAAAAAATTTTTTTTAGGGTAGCTCCCATACAAGTAAAGTGGGGAAGTAATTTTTTTTCCCTACTTACCCATCGTGTAAGGTATTGTTAAAAAGGTCTTTGAAAAATATTGTGAGGTTGAAAACACCATTTTTCAATTTAGGGATCCGTTTCCGAAATATTTGGTTTTAAAGTGCAAATTTTTGTTAGA
The DNA here is from genome assembly GCA_963082605.1 of Rhodophaea formosa. Taxonomy (NCBI): domain Eukaryota; kingdom Metazoa; phylum Arthropoda; class Insecta; order Lepidoptera; family Pyralidae; genus Rhodophaea; species Rhodophaea formosa. Next base: position 12,908,536 of record OY720209.1, read on the forward strand.
GGTAAGTGTCCCCCCCCCCCTCTATCTGCTAAATGGTTACATATGGATACGTGAAAAAAATTACAGCAGTAGTATATATACTGAAGTTGAAAGGAAAACTATCAGAGCTGAGTTCTAAGTGCAAACTAAAAAGTTATAGGCAACCAACTTATAAAATGTAAGTACTTGAAATTGTAAAATTTTATACAATTTTCATTGTTAGATGTTTTTGGTCAGCACAGTGTGACAGTATGAACTCAAAGTTGTCATTCGCAACTACGGAACCCTACACTGCGCGTGGCCCGACACGCACTTGGCCGGTTTTAATTAATACATTAATTAAAAATTATAATTCATACAATTGAAGTTAAGGTAGAGGACTTTTCAAGAAAAAAAATATTAACTGCCTTCTTGAATACGAACCTTTTGGGAGCCCTTTTAATGACTTCGGGAAGAGCGTCCCACAGCCGTATAGACTACAGCTGAAATGGTGTGAAAGGGGAGCAAGGATAAGTCTATTGGAAGAGCGAAGAGATCGAGAGTGTTTAAAACTGTTAATGAATGTCAAGAAAAAAAGAAAATTAATTTAATCAATACTTTTTATTTATTATTAGGGCGCAGCTTTTGGCGAGCTGTTGGTGAGTAATAACACCAGGGACCCAAGTACTTCAGAGAGTCGGTTACAGCCCTCACCCCTTACGTATGTCTTCATCGGTCGGGGTGGATACCCAAGAGGGCTCGTAGGACTTTCGGCTGTGGCTTGTCTTAGTCGGTCATCTAAAGAGGACTCGTTAGAGCTCTTGCTCTTGGGGTGGAAGCATCGAAGTAATAAACGTCGGAGAAAGTGCAGCACACCTCTCGACACCCTGAATTGGCCACACCGGTGTTGTCCGTTTTGCCAACAGTAATCGTCGGCTTGTCGGCAAGCCACCAGCTGCCAATTTTAGTCAGTTATATTGATTTTGGCAGGTGTCCGACCCTTTGCAATAACCTAGCATAAGTCCACCCACATTTTGATCACATAGCCCAATAATATCCCTAAAAAAATTGAATAGTTCTAGCCAAGGACCTGATCATATCACACATTGTTATTTTCAGGAATGGGTTCTGGCTGGAGACCTAAATTACATAAACTTCTTCAAAGGGCCTCTACTTGTTGGATCTAAATCCCCACGCAAGCGTTTCAAAGGACCGGGGTAACAACCGTGACTCCAAGAGAAATCAAAATATATAATTACTCGTACTAAATAAGGACGTCCATCCCTATGGACATCCCGCACGTATAACTGAGCAGCTTTTTTGTTTCTAGTTTCTAAAGTCGTATTGCCAATCGAAAGGAATCATCATCATCATTTCGTGTAGGTGACATGGTCAGTCGACCATGCACACCCTGGTGTCAGAGTTCTTCGGAACCGCCTCTCGGCCTCTGACGTGGTTCCTTTAACGACTACCAGATGGCAGCCGGGACCACCGGCTTAACGTGTCTTCCGAAGCACGGAATCATCTTTATTATCAGACAATGATGCCTGCAATGTCCTAACCAAACTGGAAACAACTTAACAAAGTATGCTTCCCGTGGGAATCGAACCCGCGACCCCCGGGTCAACAAGGCAAACGCCTTAACCACTGGACCACGGAGGCAGAAATGATTGGAGAAAATAAAATGTGGCTGCCCAGCGTTTTTTAATTTCAAACAAATTCAAGCACCCGTTTACTGCTATACCTATAGTTAAGTATATTAAAAAAACCATACGAGAAGTGTCTGGCAAAGATATCATTCAAGAATCACGTGCGAGATACGGCCTGCTTTGCGGCGAAAATATTTTTTTTTATGTTATGGGATGGCAAACGAACAATAAGTGATCACCGCTGCCCATGGACAACTGCAACACCGCAGGAGAGTGAAAAGAGCGAGATAGGCCTTTCAAGAAAGCAGCAAGCAAAAAAGCGTAGTATCCTAAGCACCAGCGAAGGCCCCATGGGCTGCGTCATTCAGAGACGAGATTCGTGGTGCGAGATGGGCCCTACTCTAAGTTGACACGCGACGTAGTTCGTATTTCAGACGAGGACCTCGAAAGGTCAATGACGAATTTATCGTTCGAATCGTGGACGGATCCATAGTCATCAAAAGTCTACGATAATAGTGAAGTTCTTACCTACGAAAGACGTAATTTTTTTATATTTATCTATAAAATGACTGGAATGCTTTTATTTCATTATTCAGAATGAAACTTAATAAAATAATACTATGATGAGTCAAATAATATTTTTCTGGTCTAGTTAGAAATAAAATAAAAATAATTACCTGTTAATAATTTATTAAAATCATAAATCAAGAAATCTTAACGTCTTAGTCCTTTGCCAAAATTAGAAAAAAAGGGTGAAATTATTGACCAATTACATTAGTGGAAGCTTTCTGTACGTAAACCTCATAGCACAGAGTAGGTATAGCTAGAGGTACTCGCATTTGAAAGATAATCCATATTGAATCTTAATTTATCATAATCATCAGCCTATACTCGTCCACTGCTGGACATAGGCCTCCCCAATTGCACGCCATCGAGATCTATCTTCGGCTGCTTGAATCTTAATTCACGACAAAACAATTTCATCATATTTATTCCACGTTACTGAAGATAATATGCTCCACGGAGGAAGGGCAATTCCAGAGTGATGTCTCACTTCCACTTATAGCATTTGCCTTGATCCATGCGAGAAAATGCTAAGCAATTTCTATTTTGATCACAGTAAAGAACTATTGTCTACGTATTATTATACTTATAAAATTGTTGATTGATACAGAATAATAAAACACAAATGAACAGAAACCATATTTACTTTGATAAAACTTGTTTATTTTGTATTTATACGTCAGGAATAGAATAAAAAAGTCTTTAGTCAGAGATTAACATATAAATATTACGTGTAAAAGGTTAAAATATACGATGCGCCCTTTTCTAAAACCTTTTGTTTCACTATACATGGTATATTCCTCGTCATACCATATATATTTTTGGAACGTTCAATAAATAGTACCTACTGCTCGTTTTGATGATAGAAATTATAATTTTCCTTTCAAACATATCAGAAAACTAAAAATTTATTATCTTTGTAGGTATATCTCCATTGACCCTGACAAACATTCATTTCAATGACAAAGTAAAAAAAGTGTCATATTTTTCCACAGACTATAATTTTTTTAAGGTATTAATTATTAGTGATGTCGTTTTTACCCGACTAGATCAAAAACTCGAAAGAAAGAAATGTTTTTCGCGCGTAAATATGTTATGTAAATATTAAAAAAAAAACTCGACCTTAAACCCACACACTATCTATCCTAAAAAAAAACTACTGATCTGATTTCAAAGTAACTTGAACTTTCCCTAATTTGGACAAGATCAACAAAAAAAAAACCGGCCAAGTGCGTGTCGGGCCACGCGAAGTGTAGGGTTCCGTAGTTGCGAATGACAACTTTGAGTTTACACTCGCACCTCACAGTTTAACGACCAAAAACATCTTACATTGAAAATTGTATGAAATTTTACATTTTCGAGTACATTTTAGAAGTTGATTACCTATAACTTTTTAGTTTGCACTTAGTACTCAGCTCTGATAGTTTTACTTACAACTTCAGTATAAACACTACTACTGTATTTTTTTTCACGTATCGATATATAACCGTTTAGCAGATAGAGGGGGGGATAGGGGGGACACTTACCTCTAACAAAAAATTGTACTTTAAAACCAAATATTTCTCAACCTCACAATATTTTTCAAAGACCTATTTAACAATACCCAACACGATGGGTTTGTATAGAAAAAAAATATAACTCCCTCTTTACTTGTATGGGTGCTAGGCTAAAAAAAAATTTTTTAACCCATACCAAATTACAGCTTTCTAGTATTTATAGTCTCTGAGTAAAACCGCGGACGGACAGACAGACAGACATGGCGAAACTATAAGGGTTCCTTGTTTACAACGGAACCCAAATAAAATGATAACCATCTAATAATTTTTTATTTATGCGCGTACAAACATACACTTTAGAATTTTGGCACACATGTTACTATAGACTAATATATACTCAAACTACAATTCTGACATTATCACATACATTTGTACCTATTGAATTGTTAACCTTCTTTTATTGAAGTCGGCTGGTAAGAAGGTGAAACGACTATGAAGGTGAAAGGTGACATGCAATATTTTTTTCAGATAACGTATTTTATGTGTTATATTTCCTGTGGTCTGAGGCAAGCTGGAGCGGCAAAAACTACTACTACACACGTTATATTTTATTTTGTGTGCAAAATTAAACATGTAATAATGAAATATGTTATAAATGATTAACTTTTAACCGGAAAGTCTTTTACAAAATACTATGTTAGCTTAAATATAAACATTTCATGATGTACTTTGTGTAGATACACAGAGGTGCATCCATACATACACCCATATATTTTAAGGCTGTATTCTAAACTCCAATCTTCATCTTTAACAAATGCAGAATGAATATTTAATACTCGAGTTATGTACATTTTCCTTTTCTACAATTGTCATGGAGCAGCACTTTATGAACCCCTGCCCGCCGTACAAAGTTTTTGGTACATACGTCTTTCGATATGTTCAAAACACCCTACTCTCCGGTGCAAACGAATCTCCGCAAAGCAACTTCGAATCCATAGAGATCACGATAATTTAACGTCCGTGACCACTTGACCAGTGACGTATACAAATAGCGATAAAATTCGTGTATGCTGTCGATAAATTTCATTGAATCAACTTTTCTCGCTAAGTACTATGGAAATTAATGAATTTTCGTTATTTTATGAGAAAAGATATTATTTCAATGTTATTTATAATTTAAAAATATTAAATTACAATTTATTAAGCATCATTGAATTAATCCAAAATCGGCACATGGCTGAAACACATAGATGTCATGGTCGGCTTAACCAAAAAAACGTGATGTGACGTGACAATTTGTAGATTATTTATAATTCAGAATTTCGGAGACTAAAAATGTGTTTAAAGTATATGCAAACAGCGGAAAAGCAGTGAAGCTTACATTTCATAGCAAGGAATGAATGCAATTTTTGATTTTTACTTACGTGATTGTCTACCAGTTGTTAAAATTTTACCACAATTTTGCTTGGCTGGAGAATATGCAAGAACCATATGAGCATGCCCGCACGGGAGATGCGAAGAATACCGAGCTAGGTGGGGTTCCTCTAGAGACAAACTTTGTGAACGTGGTGCTAATCCATGGCTTAGCTTTTGTCGTGCACTACTTGCACACTTGAATATCTCAATGAGGTCAACGGAAGGGTGCTTAGCGTGTCCAAATATTGACTAATAAGACATCTAAAGAAAATATTTCAACTCGCCAAGAAGACGACCACAATGGTTACTTGTACAGCTATTAACAGCCCTTTATTGGCCAGGACAAGACGAGACTCTAATATTCATATATAATAATTACTTGCAAAGGGTAAGCTACCGAATTTATATGTATATAATAAGTATGGGATATAGGTATAATACTCCCTTCGTGAAGTAGTGATAGTTTGGCCTGATTTTGATAATCAGTGGAGATATTATTTTAATAACTAAAGACCAATATATACATTTATAATATATTTACCAGCTTTCGCCCGCGTGATATATAGCCTATGTCCTTTTCAGTACCCTAACCTATATATGTATGCATAATTTCATGATTATCGGTTTAGTAGATTTGGCATGAAAGCGTAACAACTAAACAAACTCACTTTCGAATTTATAATATTAATTAGGAAGTTAGGATTAGGATATTTACTGACTTAAATGTTACGATATGTATAAAATGGCCTTTTCTTACAGATTTTATAATTCTGCAAAAAGAAAAACGAAAACAAGATCTACCTAGGTTATTGATTTCAAGATTTCCGGTAACAAGCACATTTTCATCGTAATAACTCACAAAGATCTGAAGGATAATAATGCCTACATCAATAAATATACTAGAAGAAAGTTTTACTGTGTTTCAATGTTAATTACAACGGTAGATAATACAAGCTTACATCTCGCCTATCTCGCATACCCAATGTGTGTTAGCGTTTGGCATGCAGCCGACCATCGATATTTGCTAAATCATTTATCTGCATACAATAATATAAACTAACATGCCATAAAAGTATCTCGAGCTCCTCCCTGCTTCGAAAGGCACGTTGAGTCGTTGGTCCCGGCTGTCATTATTGATAGCAGTCGTTAAGCTATGACAGATGCCTTTAGGCAGCTTGAAAAATGACACCAGTGTTGGCCACTTACACACATGAAATACAAACAAACATATCGTTATACCTCAGGCTCCGGAAGCTCGAAAGACACATATTTCTCAAAAGCGGTATTCCGTTCCGCGCTGTTTTTCAAACAATTTCTAGTAGGGACAGATCACAGAATTCAGCTAACAAGCCATTATCGTAAAGGATATATTACGATGATAAGTATATACATTTATAAGTAAAGATTTAATCATTTTAATTTAATAAAAGTAAGAAATCTAGCAATCCTCCATACGCTACAACTTACAATTATGCCAAAATTACAAAAAATCCAAAGTTTAAGTAACATGTTTTGATGAATTAATTATTTCAAATGCTTCACAAAGCAATACGTTAGAAATCCGTCACGGATTCGTCACCTCGGTAGTTGACGTCGGAATGACCTTGAATAGAGGTCGTTCGTCCGTTAAATTCGTTGTCAAAAGCGCGCTCAGAGTAAGGTAAAAATGCAAAAATTCGTAAAAGTCGCTGTCAGTGTTGCAGTTAACCAATCATGGATCGACGAACAAGATTCGAAACGAATCCGCAACAAATTCGTAGGCACTTTGAAAGAGACAAGTAGCTACGGAAAGAGCGAGAGATCAGACGACGAAAAGTCCGTTAGAGTAGGGTTTTTGATGATTACGCAACGGATTCGCATTTTTCGTTGTCAAAAGTGTCGTTTTGACATAAGATTCGAAAGAAATACGTAGTTCGTGCATCGAAGTTAACAGAGAGAGTAGGCCTCACAGCTAGGGTTGCTAGGTTTTGAAAGTAAATAGCAGAACAGTACCGCCAGTCTAGCCGGAAATTTGGGTTAAAAGGCGGGAGTCTCTTAATATTTTATTCGTAGTACATGTAACACGATATTTTTGATGTAAATCAGGCAGGCTTGTTGCCATAAAATCTTCTTAAATTCCATCAATCTTCATAAAAATTGTCAATTTTAAAAAGCCTTACCAAATCCGTACAGGTCGGAATCCGTCTAATATAGCCGGACATGCAACAAAAAAGCCTAACTGTGTCCGGCTTTATCCGGACGCCTGTTAACCCTATCTACAGCGACAACAGCAAGTACCCCAAGCTTAGGCAAGGGTCCGTTAGATGATGTAATTAATGGATTCTTTTGTTGTACTTAGAAGACAATCTTTTTCTTTTACACACACACACATTCACACACAAATGAGAGAAAAAAATATTTTTAGTTCTTTCTAGGGTAGAGAGCGAGTGGAGTAGTCATTAAAAGTACAAAGAAGTTTTGAAAGGACGATCGGTCGTAAATACACAAATTTTCCAAAACTATAAAGATTAAGGTAGGTATTTGTCCGCGGTTCTGGAGGTACGGATCTATCAATAAAGCATAACAATTCAAGGATTAAATAATGCCTACTTACTATGGCAGTTGCTTCACTGCACCATCGAACTGCTTTCAATCGGTTTGGTTTCACAATTTTTTGTGTAGTAAATACACGAATGGTAACAGACAGCAAGTTGATTCAGAAATTTTAACTACCTACACTTCCTCCCACATAATTTCCAAATATGAAGTCAGATACCCTATACTCTACTAATCAACTTTAGAAAATTTGGCGAACTCCAATCGCTTCTGATACAGTCTGGAACGTGCACTCTGGTGAACCCAGAGTGCACGTTCCAGACGGTATAATAACCTCTGGTGAACCGGGTGCGAAGGGGGGACCATGCTCGACTTCTCGCGCTCCTGGATCTCTCTCTCTCTGGTCGCTTGCATAAAGTTTATTTTTGATGTAGGTACCTACTAGGTAATTTTGGCAAACGGTTAAAAATCATCCTTTTTATATTTTTCCGTTGTCACAATCAGCAGCCGGCGCTTCTTGAATCGGCGCAACACGGTCGCGTTGAAGAAGTAGTCGGTTTCGTCTTCGAACGGAAACTCAGTAATTTATCGATCAACTTCGATTCTGCTATGAATGGAACTTTGATTAAAGGAATGGAAGAAGCTTTTTTGTCTCTTGAATACGTACTTGATTATGGGCAGGGTCCTTAATTAAAGAGTTTGCTTTCCAATTCTTTGCAGAATCGTACCTCAAGTTCGAACAAATTTGAATTTATTATAGTTAAAGTATAAAAGCCACAGAGATAGTTAGGAAGGCAATATCTAACTGGGCTGCATCTGCTGCCTTCATATGTAATAGGGGTCACTACAACACAAACGGCATCTATGGAAATGATCCTTGTCTTATCACCATTACATTTATATATAGAATAAGGTGAAGCCTGTAAGGAAGGAAGGATCTAGGAAAAGACAACGCAAATAGTGACAACGTATGTGCTCGATAATGGAGCAGGAGTGGGCATTTTTTCTGAGAACAAACAGAAGTATCAGAGCACGGGCCAGTTCACGACCGTATTTCAAGTGAAACATACGCAGTAACTGTTTGTGCTATCATTAATTTAGATAAAGTGGTAAAAATCACGATGTCTATATTCTAAGTGACAGCCAGGGGACTCTCACATAGTGGTTCAGGGTTCAGTTACCACTTATTGCCCACGGCGCTGGGCATTGGCTGGACATGGCAAAAGGATGACCTGGTTGACATCAGAAACGATAGACGCTCTTTATGCTTTTTAGGGTTCCGTAGTAAACTAGGAACCCTTATAGTTTCGCCATGTCTGTCTATCTGTCTGTCTCTCCGTCTGTCTGTCTGTCCGCCTGCTTGTCTGTCCATCCGCGGTTTTACTCAGAGACTATAAGTACTAGAAAGCTGTAATTTGGTATGCGTATGTAGGTCTTTAAAAATATTGTGAGGTTAAGAACACCATTTTTCGATTTAGGGATTCGTTTCCGAAATATTTGGTTTGAAGTGCAAATTTTTGTTAGAGGTAAGTGTGCCGCCCCTTTATCTGCTAAACGGTTTTATATGGATACGTGAAAAAAAATTACAGCAGTAGTATATATACTGACGTTGAAAGGAAAACTATCAGAGCTGAGTAATAAGTACAAACTAAAAAGTTATAGGCAACCAACTTATAAAATGTAAAATTTCATACAATTTTCATTGTTAGATGTTTTTGGTCGTTAAACTGTGAGGTGCGAGTGTGAACAGTGTGAACGTTGTCATTCCTAACTACGGAACCCTACACTGCGCGTGGCCCGCACGCACTTAGCCGGTTTTTTTTCAACTCCGCATGAATTTCGATTTTTAACTAGATTGGCCTAGGCTTAGGCCTAGGCATATACATTCTACTCGCATGCTTGTACCTACTGACTAACTAGAGTGTTAGTACTAGCAGGCTTAACTAGTTTGTAGTTAGCTCTGGCGTAAATAGTTGTAACATCTGAAATACACTTAATTTTCGAATAATCTAAACCCCAAAATACATTTAAAACGAGACCCACGTCGAATTTTCATAAAAAAGTGTCAGCAATTTTGAATCCTTAATAAAAAAAGTGTCAGCCATTTTGAATCCCCAAAGTGACGTATTTATGTGTCACTTAAACCAAGGGTATTCAAGCATGGTGAAGTGAGATTTATGTGCTGTGAAGATATAGGTATATGTCGCAGGAAAATTATGAAACCAGGGATTTGATCAATTCCCTTAGGGATTTGATCAAATCACGCATGATGTTAAAAATTGCAACACGATTTTATTATTACCCTAAACAAATCTAGTGATTTGATCAAAAACATGGATTAGTTCAGTGAAATCTAGTGATTTGACGAATACCTAAACAGGTTTCGTAAAATGACAAAAATAAAACAAATTTATGTTTTGTTTTACTTTTGTCATTTCAGTATTTGACAAGGCACATAATTTTTATAATCAAATTTATGTAACATTCGTGTCAACAATTTAAATAAAAATATATAGGGACATATCATATCACACAAATTGAGCTAGCCCCACAGTAAGTTGTGAACTTGTGTCGTGGGATACTAACTCAACGATACAATATTTTATAATATATACTTATGTAGTTAAACATCCAAGACCCAGGCCAATCTGAAAAAGATCGTTTTCCATCTTGACCTGGCCGGGGATCGAACCCGGGACCTCCGTGTCGCAGGCTGGCGTGTTGACCACGGCGCCACGGAGCTCGACAAAACAATTATTGCCTACTAGAACATAATTAAAGAGGCTTGGATCGAGTTTAGAGATAAATATGAATCATCTACCTCTATATGTTTAAGGAGAGAAAGATAAAATTTGTTATAAGTACGTACCGTACGTTTAGTTTTCAGAACATTTTGTTTTCTTGGTTCATTTCTTATCCCCAGACTACATTATTAAAATTGTTATATGTTAGTGTTCAGAAGTTTTTGTTTTTTTGAATAATTGCATATCAACTCGATCGAAGCCTCTTTAATTATGTTCTAGTAATAACTGTTAACATGAATGTTACATTCAATTTCATGTGATTATAAAAATTATGAGCCTTGTCACAAAACCTTTAAATAGCATATAAATTTGTTTTACTTTTGTCATTTCACGAAACCTTTTTAGGTATTAGTCAAAGCACTAGATTTCATTAAACTAGTCCGGGTTTTTGATCAAATCACTAGATTTGTTTAGGGAAATTATTAAATCATGTTGCCATTGTAACATCCTGCGTAATTTGATCAAAATTTGATCGAATTTCATACTCGCTTAGGGGACGAATTAAAAAAAAATAGAAATAACGAAATATATTTATTTGCGCATAAAATCAACAAATATTTCTATGAAAACAAACAACAAATACAAATTGTATACATACTAAGCTTAATTTTAAACCTAGTTTTATTTCTATAATATGCAACCTAAAACGTTTCAGCTCAGCGTTTTGTCCTCTAGACACGCTGATTTTAAGTTGAACCATAAAATAAGAGAGTCGATGGCTCTACCTCTTAATAAATTAATCATTTCAATTTTTCACTTGAGTAGCTTAGATGATAATAGATAGACTTTAACTTAGCCAAAAAGCGTAGAAAAATTGTGTCCAACCCATGCAACAACCTGCATGTTGACGGATTTTGATGGCATTCATTGTTATTTTTTAAATCTATGCATTAAGAGTCGCCTGGACGCACATGTCTCCATACAAACGGAGAAAGGGAATTGTGGCAATATTTGATAATTTTGGAGTAAAATTAAGCATCCAATCAATTAATCTTCTTATAAGCTACGTACGTCCCTATACAGTTTGGTTAAATTATCAATACCAAATACCATCAAGCACCTAGTACGAGTATCTCTTGGGGATAAAGACTAATATATCGAGCTAATCAAAGTCTAGTGTTTGAATAATCTACTTCTTGTTATAACAATACCAACAAAAAGTTGCATACATAATACTTACCCTGATTGATTATATAAGAACTCGCGAATGAACCTTATCCTCATTCAGTATATTATGGATTATATACCCTAATACATAAGCAGATCCCTTCGTAACAGGGTCAGGGTACTGGGTGATCAGAAAGGCGCGTGCGCGTGTAAAGGTCAAGGTCAGATGCCCTGGAAGATTTCCTCCGGGGTCGACGACCAGCTGCTTTCAGGGTGGTTCGGTCCGGGACGCGCGACCTTCACCCTAACTTGGCCGCGGTGCGTGGCACGTGTATGTACTGCGTAGGTGTTCGCTTCAAAGCCTATGTGCCATTACAAACGTAATTGACGAAATTTATATTTCACTATGATTTGATATCGTTTCTGGGAAAACCTATTTTTATGCAAAAAGGGCTGAGCGTCACTGAACTTGAACTTAGAAACAAACTTGAAAATTGAACACAAACTCACAGAGAAACCTTGTACTCGTTAAAGTTGTCAATTTTTATTTGCTTAAGAAATTGGTACTGTATGTAAGAATTTTTAGGTAAACAAATTTTATATACAAACACGTAAATACAAAAATATGGTAATCTGTTATCTGAATAAAAAATATGAAATTGCGTAGAGGGTGGAGAGGAATTGTGGAGTGGATTGATCCAGGTCGGCAGCTCCAGTTTCAAGGACTCGTCCTTGAAACTGGAGCTGCCGACCTGGGTCTGGTCTGGTCTTTCGTCGAATCCGACTCGGCTGGGCAGCGTTCGGGAAGCTTCGCAGCGTCTTCTCGTCCAAAACACCTCAGTGCCTAAAGTCGAAAATCTTCGACCAATGTGTGTTATCAGTGATGACATACGGGTCCGAAACGTGGTCCCTTACTATCGGCCTCATAAGAAAGCTCAAGGTCGCTCAAAGAGCTATGGAGAGGGCTATGCTCGGTATTTCTCTGCAAGATCGAATCAGAAACGAGGAGATAGTTCCGTAGAACAACCAAGGTCACCGACATAGCCCAGCGGATTAGCTCTTTGAAGTGGCAGTAGGCGGGGCACATAGCGGGAAGAACCGATGGCCGATGGTGCAGAAAGGTTCTTGAATGGCGCCCACGTACCGGCAAGCGCAGCGTTGGACACCCACCGACCAGGTGGTCGGACGACCTGATGACTGGACGAAGAAGGCGCAAGCCGCTTCCAACCGGTCGTATTGGAAATCCTTGGGAGGACAGTCCAGCAGTGGACTTCTTGCGGCTGAAATGATGATGATGATGATGGAGAGGAAGTCCATTTGGGATACAGCTGCTACAAAAACTATTAAATTGGTTAATCGGCACACAATACTTTGTAGATGATAACTAAACTAAGATAAGAGTGTAAATTAAAAAAAAAACGTGGATAGGTACTTATAACATTTTAAATGTTGTATTGAAATGGGATAGGTATTCAACACAATTTTAGTAATCGAAATCAGATGGAACAAGACTTAAAAAAAAGTACCTGGTGTAAGTAAAATAGAGCTAAGGCTAGAAACAAAAGTGGAGGAACGATTCACCTTGCCAGACTAATATAAGGCCCTCATGCGGTTGTTGTGCCTTAGATGAAGAATTACCTGTGGATGTATTCGTAGCGCGATAAGAAGCCCTTCTCCCTAGGCGCGGATCCAACTCTCAATACAGGTTGTGGGCATGGTGTTCCTTCTAATTAAGCCACCTAACCCACGTCTTCATGGCACCAGCTGAAAATCAGCGCTGTAGTGCACCCCGCTATCAGCATAAAGCTGAGCTGGCCGCCTTTTCGGCAATTACCATTTTATTTTAATTTGCTAAGTATTGCTAATGTTTTTGTTTGCTATTATTTCTTTCTTTCTATTTACTTTTGATCAGCAGGTGTCAACAGATCGTTAATTTACTTATTTTATTTTGATCTAAACTAACAACTTTTTTTTTCAAGTGTTGTAAAATATAGTTTAATCTTGAATAAGGTTTTGGAAATGCCCGCCGCGCCGACTAATTCGCTCCGCTCCTGGAGCTCAATTTTTGAACTAGTAGAATCGATTTACCACTAGTTGTGACGTCAGCACGCGATTCGTCGAAAAAATCAACGAGTGGTCCTGTATTTACGTATTTTTAACCGACTTCAAAAAACGGAGGAGGTTCTCAATTCGTCTGTATTTTTTTTGTATGTATGTTACGCGATTACTCAGTCAGTTATGGATCGATTTTAGTGATTCTTTTTTTGTTCGATAAGTAATGCTCCAGAGGTGGTCCCATACAATTTTTGTCGCAATATATTGAGCACTTTATGAAAAAAATTAACAAAATCCCAAAAAATTGTTAAAGGATGCCGTTTGGTTTAAACTTTGTGTTAGATGATATCTTAGCTAGTTATGGATCTATTTTAGTGATTCTTTTTTGTTTGTCTAAAAATTGACTTCCTATTCTCCCTCTGTTTTGCATTCGAATGATTCTCTATATTATCTTAAATTATTAATTTAAAGACATGTACGTATGTATTTAAACAAACCGTTTCGATACGGATTGAAATAGAAAGGTATCATTTTATTTTGCATATTCATCTCAAACAACCCTCTCATTTGATTAATAAAAATTTTATAACGGATTATAAACCTATAATAAATCACTTTAATGTTTTCGCATTTCACTCCATAAAAAATTATGCAAAAATCCTTGTGTAACTTAGCATAATTTTCAAGGTGTTGGTAGTTTCCACGAGATCCGCAGTAACTATTGTATAGTGTTAGCTTCAGAGAGGGCGGGCGGGGGTAGGAGAGCGCAGGGCGGAGGCGCGGTCACGGTCGAGGACGTGGCCTTGACACGTCCGCGCAGCCTCCGTGCCTTCCCCGCCCGCTTCAAAGCCTTATATACCTACCCTGGTTTGCAATCAACTTCTGTAATTCCTTATCTACAGTAACCTTCGTAAAAATGATCATTAAAGTCTGTTTCAGTTTAAGCTTTACCTATCCGCCCAAACTTTTTTTAAAAAGCTGCTCCTAGTAGCTTCCTTTTATATACTTAATGTTTAGAGCTATATGTTGGGGAAAGGAAAAAAAACGCTCCAAAAGATAGGTCATTTCAATGAAAAAAGTTGTGCCATTATTGAGAACCTTCACGGTAAAAATTGCAAAACGTATGTTTGTTTATTAAGTGTGTAAGTGACCAAACAAAGCCACATTTTTTAGAAGTAGTTCTCTGAATAGATTAGCCATTTGTATCGGCACATAAGTATCTGTAGCTTCTGTACGCGTGGTGTGAGAACTTTCTTTGGCAGCCATGTTAAATATTGCATCTTGAATATGGGAATGACTTGTAACAAAAGTGGCTATGCATTTTGAGGAATATCTTATTGGTTATAATATTTATAAAGAAATAAGTAATACTTTTAAAATGGAATTGTCTAACCTACAGAAACCAAATTTAACATAACGATATCAAATTAAAAGCGTGATTATCCTGTACAAATCTTTTTCCTATAGTTACTTACCTAAATCCATTATTCAAAACCTTCTAAGTCATGCAGATAACGACGCTAGCAGTCTGTAGCTTTTGAACAATAATCAGTAAATGCATAATACAGAAAATTTTAAATGTGATTTGAAGTAAAAAAGTGCCCGCAATTGCATATTTTCTGAATAAACGTTTTGAATTTAATTTGGAGATTTTCTTTTTTAGGGCTCCATAGTAAACTAGGAACCCTTATAGTTTCGCCATGTCTGTCTGTCCGTCCGCGGTTTTACTCAGAGACTAGTAAGCTGTAATTTGGTATAAGTATGTATATTAATCATGCCAAAAAAGTGATAGAAAAAACCTTGAAAAAAAATTTTTTTAACGTAGCTCCCATACAAGTAAAGAGGGAGTAATATTTTTTTTCTATACAAACCCATCGTGTTGGGTATTGTTAAATAGGTCTTTAAAAAATATTGTAAGGTTGACAGAACCATTTTTCGATTTAGAGATCCGTTTCTTAAATATTTGGATTGAAATTTAAATTTTTGTTAGTAGTAAGTGTGTCCCCCTCCTCTATCTGCTAAACGGTTATAATTGGATACTTGAAAAAAAAATACAGCAGTAGTATATATACTGAAGTTGAAAGGAAAACTATCAGAGCTGAGTACTAAGTACAAACTAAAAAGTTACAGGCAACCAACTTATAAAATGTACTCGAAAATGTAAAATTTAATACAATTTTCATTGTTAGATGTTTTTGGTCGTTAAACTTTGAGATGCGAGTGTGAACAGTATGAAGTCAATAAGCTAAGATAAAATAAGATCTTGGTCGATAAGTTTTCATTATAATGAACCTTTTGATGAAGAGATACATGAGATAAACAAAGATCCAAAGACGGGAATCCGATTTTGTGTAAGTCAAAAGATTCTAAAGTTGTTTACGCTTTTTCATATTTTTACCTCACAAGATGATTTATTATTGCCTGCCTGTTCAAGGGCTTCCCCATCCGCCCCCAATCTCTTCTCTTTCAAAGAACGGAGGGAGAAAGTAAATTATTTTGTTACCTACACTAAAGTATCACAAAATACCGTCAGGATTATATCACCTATGTTCATAGATCGAGATTAGTAGTAATTTGCAAATCAACAGCTTGTGCAGAAATTATGTTTTATGTGGCCTTTTTGTAAGATGCGGGATGAACCAAACACCGATTCGGAACAAATTTACTTAAGTATATCAAAATGTATGCAGTATATGATTATTTTCAGTCATTAGATTCGTATTCTTCCAGAGTGTCATAGGCTATATATAACAGTAAAAAAACAATAGGGCTATCGTGAAAATTAACAGTCGGGTTTTGTATTTTTTCAAAATGCAACTTGATACTTACGTATATTGCACCAAGCAGTGATAAAAATATGAAACAATCCTCGAACTTTCACATCGTAGCGGTTCGTAGACTCGTAGCTGTAGTATTTTTTCTTCCGATTCGTACGTATGTACGTAGCGATTGAAGCTTGGTTGTAACTTGTAACGTCAAATCAGAACCACTTACTGAGGTGTAGCAGCTAAAATTGTATATCACGAACGATACAATTATTATGGAGTCAATGTACTCTACTACTAGTAGTTCTGATGCGGTCAAAGACTAGCCATAGGATCTTTAATTAAAGAACATAAACTCATCATGTTTCTCATTTGATTTGTCTAGGAAAGCACTTTATTGACGGTATGAATACGTGACAAATCAGAATAGAAAACGTATGAGTGAAAAAACCTGCCTACCGGCTGGTATCGGCATTGAGTGGTCAAAAACCGTCATTGTTTCTAAATCTAGCTCTTCAAATCAGAGCGCGTGGTTGCAATTTTAATGCGCATCGTAACGTCTTTCCATTCTATACAAGGCCAGAACGCAGCAATAGGAAACTGCTCGCGTATATATTGTAGTGCTGTTTTTAAATCTGTGATTACAATGCATACACGAATTATGCGTACTGATAGTGTATAGTTAGTATCGTGGATGCTAGCGTCTTCGTTCCCAACTATACTACACCACTTATTTAATTACACTTGACAAAAGTGTTCAAAATCTAGATATACTCGTACCTATATATTGATTCAGCTAAATATGGAATTATATTTTAACTTTTTACATCATACATTATAATAAGTAGGGATTAAATAAATTACAATAACTTATTATTTATTTAAACAGTACTTATTAACGAGCATTATTAATATTATTATGATCATCATCATTAAGTCTTGTAGGGTTCCGTAGCCGAATGGCGAAAAACGGAACTCTTATAGATTCGTCAAGTCCGTCTGTCTGTCCATCTGTCAGCATTTCTGTCCGTATGTTACAGGCACTTTATCCCAAAATTATTAAGACTACACAGTTGAAACTTGGTAGGTACATGTATTCTGTGAACCGCTTTACGATTATATACAAATATAAAAAAATTAAGGAAATTTCCCCATATATGGAATTTAAACTAAAAAATTGAGCCCAACTCGTACTTGGCCAGTTTTTCTCTTCTGCAGGAGCAAGACCATCTCTGATTTGTTTGTTCGTATTGGCGAGTTGGGAGCGCTTATTCCGATACATACACGATTAGTCCGTATGCGTAATGACGTTGTACATTATGGAATAAGATATCTTACCTACGGTACTACGAAGTATACGCGAGTATTTGCGTACTGCTCTTGTACGGATTGGAAGCACTTAGTAAAAAAGACATTTCCAATACGTGTTGTAGACACAGGCATGAATCACCTGACTGTCTGATAAGAAAGATGATTCCGTGCTTCGGAAGGCACGTAAAGCCGGTGGTCCCGGCTGCCATCTGGTAGTCGTTAAAGGAACCACGTCAGAGGCCGAGAGGCGGTTCCGAAGAACTCTGACACCAGGGTGTGCATGGTCGACTGACCGTGTCACCTACACGAAATGATGATGAATGTAGAATTTATTTTTGTTTGTTCGATGTCATGGTTTTGATCACACTGCTGACCCATCTCGATATGACACCCTGTATAATCGTAATTACTCGTGCTAGCAATAAACTCGAGATGGTATTCGTAGAAGTGCTGAACTTAGGAAAAATTTTAGCACTTGTACCACACAACGAAAGTTACGACCGTCTGTCACTTCGACGTAGAATTCACAAACACGCGGAAAATCTGAAGAATTAAAACCGGCCAAGTGCGATGCGAAACCGCATGAATACTTGACAGTGAAATGCTATAGCATTCATAATAATAAAACTTGTATTGTGTCGCGTTTAGTGTTCAGCAATGTATTGACTACAAAACCCCGCCAAGTGCATGTCGGGCCACGCGCAGAGTAGGGTTCCGTAGTTGCACATCCTTTTATTAGATAGGTTGACGATAACTCTTCGACATGTGATCGTGTGAATTAGTGTGATAGTTTTTCTTATTGTACCTTCTTTTATGATACAGTCCTGACATTTTTAGGGTTCCGTAGTAAACTCCGTAGTAAACTAGGAACCCTTATAGTTTCGCCATGTCTGTCTGTCTGTCCGCGGTTTTACTCAGAGACTATAAGTATTAGAAAGCTGTAATTTAAAAAACATCTTGAAAAAATTTTTTTTTAATGGTAGCTCCCATACGAGTAAAGTGGGGAAGTAATTTTTTTTTCTCTACTTACCCATCATGTGCGGTATCGTTAAATAGGTCTTTAAAAAATATTGTGAGGTTGAGAACACTATTTTTCGATTTAGGGATCCGTTTCCGAAATATTTGGTTTTAAAGTGCAAATTTTTGTTAGAGGTAAGTGTCCCCCCCTCTATCTGCTAAACGGTTATATATGGATACGTGAAAAAAATTACAGCAGTAGTTTATATACTGAAGTTGAAAGTAAAACTATCAGAGCTGAGTACAACTAAAAAGTTATAGGCAACCAACTTATAAAATGTACTCGAAAATGTAAAATTTCATATAATTTTCATTGTAAGATGTTTTTGGTCGTTAAACTGTGAGAAGCGAGTGTGAACAGGACCCTACCCTGCGCGTGGCCTGACACGCACTTGGCCGGTTTTTTATGTTAGATACACAAACAAACATTTAGCACTTTGATGTTTATTAATATACTTACGGATCCATGAATCGAAAAATGGTATTCAAACACCAAAATTGATGGAATCTTTATCAGAATAAACATGATGACCCGGTCAAAAAAAGGATCTTTTTCTACGTGACGTCAGCAAAATCACTATTTAAGAAGGGCTCCTAATTCGAATCCAAACTAATGTTAAAAATGCCAGAGTGAGTTGGTATATTTGTTCGTTACCTCTTCACACTTTATCTATTGAATTAATCTTTTTGACATTTGGCATACACAAATGTTAGGATACTGAAAAGGACATAGGATTCCTTTCACTCCGGAAAAAATACTATTCCAGTAGGATTTGCGATAAACGACTCGGCAAATTTATACGGCAAAATGATATGCAAGCGAAGCCGCGGGTAAGAGTTAGGGTTTCATGCAATTAATTTTTTAAATGAATGTTCGCTATTATATTTTTATAGGTGTTTTATATTCATTCATAACAATTCTAATATAGGTACTCATATTAAATTCAGAAATAAGATATAGATAAGGAAAAAAATCCCCGCGGCAGGATTCGAACTCTGAAGTCTTTAGATTTTATACGATTAAAACGCATTTTTAAATACGCCACTGCGCTTTGATCCACGCTAAAGGCGTGAAAGTAAAAAGGTTTATTATTATTTTAGCATTCTCAAATTAAATTGTTTTCTCAAAAAATTTGATCCATTATTATAATTTTTAACAATGGTGTGTATTTTAGGCAAGCTGTCAGAATATTTCATTTTTTGTGTCCAGATGTGTATTTAACGTTGTAATCAAAACTTTTATTTGCTTTTATTAATTAACTGATCCTTAACCTGATTGATTAATAACCCATGAGAAGTCAGATGAACAATTGAACATCCTCGAGATAATTCGAACAAATTGCCAGGGTTACAATGTCATTGAATCAAAATGCAGCGAATAAACAAAAAAGAAGCGAACTGGCCTGGCATTTCATTGTCTCAAGTATGCGAGTGGGTAATCAGTTTCATTAGTTCAACAAATCAACGAGAACCGAGACTGGTCGATGGGAGCCAAGTAAAAACAGTGGTGAGTAGCGGTGGCGCGCCGGATACGGGTCCTGCTGGATCGGACGACGGCGGGGCGCTGGCGGGGCAGCGGGGGGCATGCTCCGGGAGTGCATCGGGACGTTGACTGTCTGGGCCCTGCTTGCGTTATCTGCATTTGCCTCCTTCCACCCCACTGCGGGGGCAGCAGACTACTGCAGACCCCTCTGCCATATTCCAGAATTTGCTATTGACCTGAAATAATGGAGTAAACAAGTTTTCAGCGAAGACAATGTACTCAAAATTCTGATAATCGTTACAAGGAGGTGAATAAAACTATGAGTGTTGTTATGATTTAAAGCTCACAAGATTTATACGAAATATTTCAACACGCCCTCGCAGTAAAAATGTGAAATCTGTGAAATCATAATGAAACAGATGTGAATCTTGCTTACAGAAGGATCGACATAAATAGGAAAGAAGGAAATTTTCTTTTACTTCCACTTACAATAAAATGCCTACGAGTATAAGCTGAACTTGCAGACAATGCAAAGAACATTCGTTTATCTTTTTGGATCAATCTATATTTGCGCGCAATAAATGTAAATAGTAGTAAAAACAAATCGAATGTTTTCATTTAATGTGTTCCTCGGGAACAGTACTTTTTCCGATATGCTTATCTTATGAAAGGTTGATTAGAACCTCGGTTCCCATACAATGCGAATGCAAATTTGATGATAATAATCGGTCCAGAAGTTAGGGCGTCAAAATTATCAAATAACAACGTTTTCCCCCCGAAGGGTAGAAAACGAATATTTAGGTTTCAGCCGAAGCTTGACCCACCTTGAGATTACCCCTTGGATTTTCAATGCGACAACACTGTTTTCCCTACCCATTACGTCCTTCCCCCGCCCCGAAGGCGCCCCCCTCCAACGCCTACGCCCGATGCCGAGCGCCGAGCGACCGTTCCTCAGTACTCTCAAGCCGGCAAGGTTTGGAAACCTTGGTGGGTCAAGCTTCGGCTGAAACCTAAATATTCGTTTTCTACCCTTCGGGGGGAAAACGTTGTTATTTAGGTGTTCGAGCCTTCGCTTGACCCACCTTGAGACGTGTTTTTCTCTCTGCCGGCGCTAGGCAGGCGTACTGTGAGGGACCCTTTGGGTAGGTTGTCTATGCGTACATGATTGTGCATGCATGCAGCATTTCAGAATAAAATAATTGTATTACTTTGTTGATTTATTCAGGAACATCATACGAATATGTTTATAAATTTCTTAAAGGAATATAAAAACAACAATTTTTTGCATCAACTGATGAAATCAGGATTATCGAAAGTAATTTCAACATAAAAATAAGTGCTTCATAAAGAAAACCATTGATGAAACTTAACAAACTATTAATTATTATAATTAATCAGTCTTATCCTAGAGGTAGGATTTTCTTGTTAAACGTGAGATCAAAAATGACAAGGTTACACTGGAGAAAAATTATTAGAAAGGTTGGATCTGAGAGATCCAGACTGATTAGTTTCTTTATAATAATGTTTAAAGAAAGTATTTTTATTTCTCCAGTTTCCTTTCTTTAGGACTAAATCTAAATCAATACCCCTGTTGCTCCAAAGGTTAGAATTGACTGCAGCTCGAAAACTGCCTGGTGAATAATCTATATTTGCCTCTCGAAACAGCGTTCGGATCCAACCAGCAATAACGCTACGAGAGGCGGCTTTAACTTTGCCTCGAGTTGTGATGAACAAATTACTTAATTTTTTATCACAGTTTCTGCGACTACTTGATAGACTAATGATTTTATCTAACCAAAATGAAAAATCAAATTTTACGTCATCATTAAATGATAGTTCCCATCCGGATTGACGATAGGTGGACGAGTCTGTCTTTGATCCGAATTTCGGCCAGAATATTATTCGGTCACGATGTAATTCCATATGATTTGGTCCAATATCCAGCAGAGTTAGATCGTGAATACGCCGGCCTGACGCCAGTAGTAAGAGCGCGGCTACATGTCTTGAAACTTGAAATAAACTTTGGTGGTCAATATTATACACTTGCAGATGGCTCATTAGAATGTCCACATCCCAGGTAGAGATATTCTTTGTTGGAGGGCGGGTTAAAGCAACGGCTTTTAGCATTCGCTGTACCAGGGGATGAGAACTTAATTCTTCTGCTCTTTCTGGATTTGCAAATGTAGTGACCACTGATTTATGGACCGCTATGGTGCTAGGCGCTAGCTTTTCTTCTTTGTGCAAGAAATATATGTACCTAGCTATTTCCTCTCCAGTAGGAGTGTTATGATTAGAGTTTTCTGCGGCCCATAATCTCCATCTTTCCCAGGCAGATTTGTAGGTTTTTAGCGTGGACCTCCTCCATGACGTTTCCAGAAGCTCTATACTATCAGGCGGCCAGGAGTTTACTAGATGGGCCCAGCCCGTACCTTCCAGGCCTGCAAACATAACTTTTCGCATGCCGGTGGACATCTCTGCGTTGTTATATCCACAAGGTTCTGAGAAAGGTTCCGTATTGTTAATGGTGGACCTATTGCACGCTGTTTCAGATCTGGCTTCCAAAAAGCTCTCTCCCACTTTGGGACTATTAGCAAGTAATGGCCTTTGCTGACCGCTAGATGGCGCAGCACTCTTGGTATCATCGCCGGTGGAGGGAATATCCAACCAAGATTGAAGTTCCAGGGACGGCTGAACGCATCTGTGTATAGGGCTGTTGTGTCCCGAGCATCCTCGCTCACATATTGTTCGAGAATGGCGGATCGTGCACTTGCAAATAGATCGACGGATGGAATGCCCCATCTGTTGAATATTACCTGGATAATGTTCTTGGATAGAGTCCATTCTGGTGGTTTGTTTGATCTTGACAAACTGTCTGCTAGGGAGTTGTATCTCCCGGGGAGATAGCGTGCAATGAGGTGGACCTGTAAACGATCTGCTAGCTGAAATATTTGGCGAGTTGATTGCAGCAGGCGTAACGACTTGGTGCCTCCCTCTTTCGTGATATAGGCTACAACTGTTTTGTTGTCTGTCTGAATCATCACGGTTTGTGTTTTCAGGTTCCTTCCCCTTCTTTTTAGTACTTCTAAAATGGTCCAAATTTCTTTTTGGTTGCTGTGCCACGATTTTTGGGTGGGAGTCCACAGACCGGAGAGTTTTTCGTTGTTTAATGTAGCTCCCCATCCGTTGTTGGAGGCGTCGCAGGTTATGAAAGACGTCGGTCCACTGGTGTGAATTGGAGAATCTACTTCCAAATTGGTTAGCCACCACGTTAGTTCGTTTTGCACACATTTTGGGATTGGGAATTTTTTGTGACGATCCGACTTTGGAAGTTTGTTTGCTTCTATTTGAATCAGGCGGCAGTGAAGTCTTCCGCGAGGGACTACGAAGGATGCAAAATTGATCGATCCTAGGAGAACTTTTGCAGTTTGCCAGGACCATATGTTCTCTTTCAGCATACTTCGTATCAGAACCCGGTTTCTTGATATCCTTTCGTCGGGAAGGCTTTTTATGTTGCCTTCGGTGTTCCACACAATTCCCAAGTATTCTATCGCCCTGGTTGGAGTGAGTATTGACTTTTCCCTGTTTACGCACCAGCCCATTTCTTTTAGGTGATCTAGCACAACATGGGTTTGCTGCTGAAGCATAGCAGAGTTGTTGTTTATTAGAAGAAAATCGTCCAGGTAGACTACGATGCGGACGCCGAGATTCCTGAAATAATTAGCCAACCAATTTGATATTTTAGCAAAAGCATATGGTGCAGTAGAAAGCCCAAAAGGTAAACATGTCATTTCATAGCAAACTCCCTTATAGGCGAGCGCTAAAAATCTGCGATGCGATTCTCTAATAGGAACGTGGAAGTAAGCTTGGGATAAATCAATTTTTTGTCATGAAATCTAAGTCATTCAGATGTTGGGATATCTTACTATGATTAATAAGCCGAAATTTTGGTGGCTTTAAATAATTATTTAACACTTTTAGGTTAAATATTGGACGATTAGAACCGTCATATTTCCTTCGTAGAAAAATTGGGGATAAAAATACAGTTTTACTTTTGCACAAGCGCAGAGCTCTACAATCCAGCATTTTACCAATCTCCAATGATATCTCTGGGGAGGATTTTATCTGAAACTGTTTGCAATATTTAGTGCTCAGCTTCCTTAACGGGGGGCGACTTGTAAAGGGTATTCTATAGCCAGATATCATAGCTATAATAGTTTTAGGGGCCCCCAGAGATATCCAAGTATTTATTTTGTGTCTTACCTGCCCTGCTTCAAATCTAATATTTTCTGCTTGTATATTGTCTTTTCTTATGTTTTGCCGGAGTGCGTTTGTCTGTGCTACGCCTAGCAGTTTTTTCTCCTGCTTTTGTCGTTTGCTTGCGAAATGACGACGAGGGTTGAGCTCTCTTTGAAAAAGTTTTGTCTGGGACACGAAATCCGCTTTGAAACTGCTGAGGCTTGCGAAAGTGTCCCGGAAAGAATTTAGTTGGGCCACCCTGTTCTTTGAATAGTTCCGAGAGCTGTGGCTCAGCAAATAGATGAGTCGAAGAAGGAGGAATCGCATGCAACAACTCATTCAATATTTTATTTGGGGGCTTATACAGTGCCCTTCTCTGTTGGATAATTTCTGAACGCTTTCCGCATGTGTACTGGAGCAGTGCATCAGAAGTCTTCCGGAAATTTGTCTCCGGCGACAAAAACTGTTTGCTAATGTATGCTTTAACAACCGGTGGGGCATCTTGATAAATATCCTGGAAAGTCTTGCGTTGCATCAAAAGACCATGCGAAATTGCCCCCAAGCATAAATCAGCTTTCTCCAAAACAGATACTAGCTGCCAAGATGGTGTCACTGTGGCTAGGTTGCTGTTAACTTTTAAATTAGTGAACACAGGAGAGGCTTGGAAATGCTTTTGGACGACTGAGTATCTAATATTCTGCCAGCTTTCGGAGTCTAACCTTTGGCATTGGATTCCTTGTTTTGCCAGAACTTCATCAGCTTTTCCCACTTTTCCCTCCACCTCTTTGGTTTCGGGAGTGAAGTCGAATTGAGGTTCAGTTTCCTCGACATGTTCGCGGTCGTCTACAATAGGTGGTGCAACCCAGCTCTCGACGTCATCCTCTTCTTCCTCTTGCGATGATGTTGAAGCGATGGAGGAGTCGCGGATTGCCATTTTATTTTGCAAGTCTGTCATGTTCACGCTAGTCTCCCGAGACATCTCTAAAATTTTTTCTAATATTTTGGTTTGTTGAGCCATGTAATCCATGATTGCATTGCTCTCGGGAGATTTGGCGCGTTTTGATGTGCAAGGCTCCGGCTCTGGGCTGTGGCTTCGTTTTCGGCTGAGCGCTGAGGCTGTAGATGGACTGGACGACGGTCTATAGTCTTTCTTTGAAGCATTTTCTTTCAACTCTTTTGACGCGTCATGGCGCGATATGAGTTGATTTTTTAATCTCGCGATCACATTTAAAAACCCATTGCAGGCCTCGGCGGGGTGCGTCTTTGCCATTATATTTACCGGTGAGTAAATAAGGGCCCTTCCCAGAGGCCAGCCAAGCAATTTCCTTTTCAAGGCTCTGTACCGGCGCTCACTTAAAGACGGCGGCTCTGTGTCAAATATTTGCGCCAACATGACTGTGGGAACAGCAAACCTCAGACGGCTTTCTATTTCGGAGGTAATATGCTCACCAAAAAGGGTTTCATATGTTGTTACATTTATGACCCATGAACGCCAGTCCGCCGGGTAAATACCATCTAAACCTTTTATAAGATTGCGGTATGATGCTTCGTCTTCTTCCGGTGGCTGCCACTTGACAATGTCTCCCATAGTACAGCGCTCCATGTTCTGCAAAGAACATGTACTTGTAAATCATATTCATGATGGACATGAACAAGCATTTACTAAAATATGTGCTCATCGGCACGCAACCCCAGACGACCGACGTGTCAACTGCTCAGTCGACTCGTCGTCTAGAGATCTCTCATTCGACATGATCTCTGATTTTACTCGACGTGTCGTCTGTTTTCACTCGACGTGTCGTCTGTTTTCACTCGACATGTCGTCTGTCTCACTCGACCTGTCGTCTAAGCAGACGACGAGGCGTCACCCCGGGTTTTTCTGGGGCTTTCCCATCCCGTGTAATTTGTCAAGGCTTTCTTGGCAAATCATAAATAAATTACATGATATTGTTACTTACTCTGAATATTTTGATGTTCCGATGTGTACGCTGAAATAAAAATGAATGCTAACGTGTTTACGCTACGAAAATCCAAGACGTACTGAGGAACGGTCGCTCGGCGCTCGGCATCGGGCGTAGGCGTTGGAGGGGGGCGCCTTCGGGGCGGGGGAAGGACGTAATGGGTAGGGAAAACAGTGTTGCCGCATTGAAAATCCAAGGGGTAATCTCAAGGTGGGTCAAGCGAAGGCTCGAACACCTAAATAAGTTAACTTACCTTCGCATTTATAATATTAGTAAAGATAGTTTACATTTACTTTATATTACATATATTATTACAGGGTAGACTATACCTATAATGTAACATTACCAGTAGCGTCATTCTGATTTTAATTCAATAATAAATTCCAATGATATGTAAACAGAATAAGACAATCGTAGCACGTATAAATGGTCTGTGTGCCATTCCAGTGCGTTGTTCCCTGCGGACAAGTGATAGCGATAACGCGTGAGTTATGGCCGCAAGCCTTGAACCTGAGGTGTAAGGACCTTCCGATGTCCTCCGTTGTTTATAAAGCTTCATTGTTTCGCGGCAGTGATATACAAGTACTAACTATGTGGCTCTAGTGGTAAAGAGAGGGCCATGCTCCTGCAGTGGAGACTTACAAAGACCTGATGATGATGATGATTTTGAAATGACAAGTGACTAACGGAGGATTTTTACGAGATGTGCTAAAGATCAGAAGACACCTTATGAGATGTCAGCAAATTTCTGTCTGGTGACCACGAATGATGATGATGATCTAGGAGGATAATATTTCAAAGGTGGCTGATAAGTTGTGGAGAAGTAGGGTTGCCAACATTTTTTTGTCTGAATATAGTATTTTTATACAAAAAAGCCAAATAAATATAGTATTTTAGGGGAAAAATACAAAATACACTAAGTAATTTATAGTTTTTAGTCAATTTTAAATTAATTAAAATCGAACATGATTTTAATGGGAATTATGACATGGATGCGTTCAGTTACACGCAGACGCACATTAGGTCTGTCAAATAAAAGGCGTGTTCAAAAGTTTTGGAACCTGTATTACTTTTTTTAGTTTTAGTGTTCCGAAATATAAACATTGATCTATGGTATTGAAATATAGTATTTTCGCGTACTATATATTTCTTCAACAGTATATAGTACGGAGTCCCGAAGTATAGTACAATACTATATAAGTTATTATAGTACGGTTGGCAACCCTAGAAGATACACACAAGCAAGGGATGGAAAGAAGTGGGAGAGATCTTTGTCCAAAAATGGGCTACAAATGGCTGATGATGCTGATAACGATATAAAGATCGTATTTTTGGTACCTCTTTATTTCATATCAGTAACGGTTAGTAGCGACTGCAAACTTTAAACCTGACTTGTAAGGACCTTTCATTGTTATCTGTTGTTTACATAGCGTAGTGGTTTTAACGGCGAACTAGTTGTGCTTGTTATTTATACGTTTAAAATAATATAAAGGATATCGAACTATTTCGTGATATGTTATGTTTTTTATCGGAAAAGTGTTTTTAGTTATAGACTTTTTAGACACTTCACTGAAAAATCAATTCTTGTACATCGCGTATCAAAAGTGCCCCTTTTTCTTAATTGATAAAATGTTGTATTACGAAAAACTTTGACTTTATTAAAAAATAGCAATTTTCCAGCGACTTCGTCCGCGTAAATTATAGCCTATAAGTGAAACAAACAAACTAACAATTAAATCTTACCTAATCCTAATTACGAGTAGGAACTCAGCACTTACGCATAACGCAGTCGAATCATTGAAGTCAAGAAAAACATTTTTGGAAGACATCATCATCATCATCATCTGAGCGGTCCCCCGGGTGCACCCTCAGCTGTAGTGGATAGGAGCCCGGGGTTCACTATTTAGCATTTGTAAATTAATGAGCCACTGGGAAGCACCAAAACCAAGGACAAATATCTAGGAAAATGTAGTACAAGTATCCTGCGCGACTACGTATTGGTACTACCTGTAGGTACTACAAAAACACCATAATTTAAAATAATTTAAAAACATAATCTTCTATTTTCTAAAGTTCCTGGAATGCTAGATTTAGTTAAACTTAAGTCTATTTTACATAACCCTTCGATGTTAAAAGTTAGCCCAGAGATTTTATAGATACCTATCTACTGTCTACCTACTTCATATCTCCCCAGTCATGTCCATTTCGATATTTATCTAAACTAGTAATCATATTGAAAGGAATAATATTATATCTGTAATACTCGTATATCTTTTCCATAAAAAAATGCAATATAATGCTTAACTTGATCTCGTTTCTGTTGCCACCGAAACATTCGTGTTTTGACAAAACATTGTGTTAAGGCTCCAAGGTCGGTGGGCCTAGCGTCCTCGGATTTCGGGCCGGTCGACCTTGTAGCGGGCGTCCTCCAGCGGTGTCAACGACAGCGCGCTCGTGCTCTCCCACCTGCTCCTCACACCCCCACACCACCCGACTTCCAGAAATTTAATGAAGTGCGCTTCTCTAACTTTAAGCGTATTTGTGCTTGTTTTGGGGTCTTTTATTGCTAATATCCAGAGTGTTTTATTTAAGTTTATAAAAAAAAATGTTTCCTTATGTTTTGCAAAATCTATTGTTTCTTATCTGTAAGTGGTTTAATATACTTAAGTAATCTTTAAAATAAAAATAATAACATTTAGGTATGTTTTGAATAAAACGGGCGCTCACAGACGAACGACACTCGGTCAACGACGAGTACTACAGCGCAGTCGCTTTGCCGACGACCGTGAGCGTCGTCGCCTAGGGGTGGCGACGACACCCATTGTTTTGTTGCAGCAGGTCCGTGCAGTCGGTAAACAAATAGTCAAGAAAATACGTGCGTTTTCTTGACTATTTGTTTACCTGCACGGACCTCTAGGCGACGACGTCGTCACTCACGGTCGTCGGCAAGGCGACTACGCCGTAGCAATCGCCGTCGACCGAGTGTCGTTCTTCTGTAAGTGCCCTAATAAACAATCATACATAGATTATTGTAAGTATTGTTGGACTACTGGCACCTATTAGTCCCACTAGTATCTGGCATATCAATTTTTCGTTATAGTGGTAGGTACAGACGTAGGAACTTAGTGGTTTGACTGGCTTCATGACAAGAGTTGCTTTATATTTTAAAACTATCAATATAAAGTTGTTTGTTGTTAATAAATTTTTCAATATAAAATTGTAAAATAGAAAGTAATATATTATAGCTAAAGCTTACATACCAAAACATTTTCCAATGGGATAGAATAAAAGACTAATAGGTTTCTCTTTCAAATACAATACATGTGTAATTAACAAATCAAAGAAAAAAATACACACAAATGTGATAAACTAAAATTATATTTCAATAAAAAAAAACAAGTCGAAGTACTAAATTATATAAAAAAATCGAGTCTAAATCTCTGCGGTCAGTGGGCAGGGAGCCCTGGCGGCATTTCCTCGCTGAATCGTCAAACTCAATCTTTGACCAAAATGCGCACCAGCCCCCAGGTCACTGAAACGTCGATCAGGCATGCGGAGATTTCTTAGAAGATCTGTTTGCCCCCCGTTTCCCAAGGCCCTAAGGTTTCCACGGCGACGGGCACAAATATGTAAGGTTCGATTACAGCAGTCTATTTGTGCCTCTTAATAACCCCCGCCGCCGCTGCTGCAGCTTTGCCACTCTACAGGCGGTCGCTTGTAAGTGGGATGGAGCCACAGTGTTCAAGAACAAGACATATACGCATAAAAGTAGTGACCGCCCGTTTTTTCACGGAATGAGTGTCATGCCATTGGGCCTCTTCCATCATCTCGACTGATGCGGAGGCAAGTACATGACGGATGACATCATTGAGAGTTGAATAACGTAAAAAAGGACCTGTACTGCGGCGACAGGCCAGGCCGTAGTGACCCAGGTATTCGATATATTCTCCACACCGACAGCGATGGCGCTCCGAATAGACTTCAAGAGAGTTCCCCATCTGACTGAACACTAAAATTTATTGAAACACAACAACCCGAAAGTGGGGTCAACGTATCTTTTTACCTAAAGGGATCATTTATATGTACTTAATTGGTATTCAAAATCATATAATACAATAGCAGCATTAGTGACGTATTAGTAGTGATATTTAATAGAATTGCAAGAGGGGCGCAGGCGGGGAGGGTGAGGGCGTCGACTGGCATCCAAAGGCCGACATTGAGATACCCTTGCAAGGGCATTCCACTGTTGCAGTCTTCAAGGCCCTTCGATCCAAAATGAACAATGAACTTTATAGTACCAGGCGAAGAAATTTCAGGCTCAAATTGGATTGTTTACGAAAACATAGTAGGTACAATCTTTTTTAAATTACGCCGTTTAATTTGTTCAATGTTTAATACTATTAAGTTCTTTTTAGTTGAAATGATTTCTTTGTTATAACTAGCTTCAAACATATTTCGAAAGATCAATCTTTATAATATTAGTCTAACATAGACTGCTAGACTAATATTATAAAGAGGAAAGATTTGCTTAAACTCCTAAACTGACTTTAAAATTATTTCACCACTGGTAACCTATACTATTGGTATTTAATAAAAAAAAAATACGAGTCGTTCGAAAATCGCATACATGTAACCATAATTTTTTTTAACATCTATGCAAGTAACCCAAGGCTTCAAAAGTTTGCTTATAAACGTGGCAAAGACTATTGATTTCTCTGTCAAATAAGCGGGCTAGTTTAGATCGTCACCTGAGTTCCTTCGGATTCCGGGGTCCGGAGCCTGTGGGTCGGACAGAAACCCGGATAGACTGTGTTGAACTAATTAAATGCAATATCGAGAATTAACGCGAAACATACTGTTTTTCTCCAGACGTTTCGGCCGGGTTACACCGACCGTGGTTACTGGATGACAACGTCTGGAGAAAAACGGTATGTTTCGCGATTGCATTTAATTATCATGCAACGCGAAAGTTTAAAAATGTGTTGAACTGAATTCTATGCGGTCAAGTATGCGGGGTAAGCTAATAACTTATAATTTAGGATATTTAACTGAATAGAAATTATATTCAGAGCCATCTTAGTCGTATTTTAAAGGTCGTAGTATTACGAAATAAAGCGTAATTGCTAATATAAAGTACGTAATTGCTAATTTTTCGTCAATAAGTAAAAATATTATAATGTAGGTGTATATATATACGTTGACTGTAAACGTTGAACCGAGCTTCCAGACACTATACCTACGTACACTACAGGATCCTTGCCTACATCCAGGGGAAGAAATATACTGTCCCGCCGGTGCATATTGATCGGCGACCGCGACGGCGGCGGCTGGCGCTGCAGCGTGCATTTACACCGACTGTGATGCAATTCAAAAACTTCCGATATATGTAGACCATCGTAGTCCAAACGCGAAGCGTTTCGAGACTATTATCTTTGATTATATAAAGCCTAGATAGACTCTATTAGCCTAAAAGCGTAGAAAAAAATTGTGTCCAACTCACAGCTACCAATTTGACGGATTTTGAGGGCATTACTTAATTGACAGGACGCTTGTGCTAGCTAACACAAAGCTGTCACGCACACAACTATTGAAAAATTTGCCAGTTGTTTAATCATTGAAATAAAGGCATGACGGTGTACACATGTATAGGTTCTTCATTACTGAACATAAACATCTAATTTCCGACATTCGGATAGGAAGCGTATAGACGTTATGGCAGTTCTAAATTCTTTATAAGCCTGATCGGCAGTATTGTTTCGAGTAGTTTGGACCAATTTAGACCAAACTTGGTCATGGCGAGCTGCCATACATAGGTATGTTGAAAATGTATTGTATATGATAGATTGACTACATTCAGAAGTTCGGATACCTATCATACTTTAATTAAACCCTTTCTTTATATTTTCTTACGAAGCTTTCAAAAGGTATGGAGTTTTTTTTGAGGCAACCAGTCGTGCCTAAACGCACAAGTGCTTCCTGATACCGTCACAAAAATTGGTCTTAACTATTCAGAATAATAATCACGAACGTGCATATAAAGAATTTTAACCAATCGCAATTGTTTTTCTACATGTTTTGAAATTTTTAAAATGTCGTATCTTCTATACGCTTCCTATCCGAAAGAAATTGGATTGGATTGGAATAGTCTCCAAACACTATCTTATACATGAGAAAATCGCGTTGGGACGACGTCGGTGTAATACTATTATTTAGGAAAAAAAAATAACATAAGGAAGAATATTTTTGTAATAGCAGGTTTAAAACTGTTTTTATTGAAAATAATTAAAAAGTAATATTGACATATGGGTATACATATTGATATATGGGTATTTTATTAACGTAGTAGAAGTAGAACGTAGACACTTATCATTATCATCGCAGCGGTCAAGTACTCCACAGCTGGAATAGACCTCTCCGATCATGTGGATCACATTTTGCCATTTTTTCCACGATTAGCAGATGGGTTTATGAGTCGATAAGTCAGTAGCAGCTCGAGAGGCCGGGCGCGCGTACCCGATGCCATGCGACCTGTAACCATCGGACATGCAGTTGAGGATGACACTCCTGACCTAAACGCAGACACTACTCGTACCTTTTTGATTTCCAGGTAGTTTTATTATTGTCTTTAGGAGATTACTTTTAAGTGTTGTATTTTACACGACTGACTAAAAAGGAGTTCATTTAATTTTTTTTCATGTTATTTTCTTTTTTTTGACATCGGACGGCAAACGAGCAAGCGGGTCACAGCTGCCCATTGACAAATGTAACACCAGGGGTGTGACAAAAGCGTTGCCAATTTGTAAATACGTCTGAAAATGAGTTTCTTTATTCTACCTCAATTTATACTTAAATGTCTCAAAAATTTGGACGAATCTTTAGAATTCTTATTATTGAGTGACAGTAGTAAGGCTGTAAGTTTTTATGAACTTTTATATTCTTTTATATCAAAATGAATAATTCTTTTATTAAATAACTGATAAACAGCTGGTATACGATTGCACCAGAGATCGGTGTGAGAGGGGGCCACGCATAAGTACATGGTAGCAGCATGCGTCGCGCACGCGCTGTCTGGCCTTCGCCACCCTCGCAGCACCCCGTGACTGTCCCGGTGCCCTTCCCATGCCATACAACTTTCACTCCCAAATGCAGGCTATAAAAACTATCGATAAATGCATTGCGTCGTGTCTAGTATTCTACTTCTTACCTAAATTCGATTTCGAAATGAAACTTGGTAATCGCTTGGTATTTTTGATGATGATATCAATCGATGATCTTAAAGATAAATAAATACTTAACATCTTTTTATTTTACTATCTTCAGTGATGTAGAGGTGGCTCACTAAATAGTTACTCATACATAACCTCTACATTACTAAAAGAAAAGTAGAAAGTATAATGTCATTAAATTATTCGTAAAACTTATGGAGTTCAGGTTTTCGAAAGAAAAAAATTAAGGGTCAAAAGGAAACGTCGAATAGTGATTGTAAATGATTGAGGCGACTTGATTCAGACAGGATTTGCCAGATCTTACATGGAAAAAAAATATTATTTGGTAAGCCAGTCATATCGACTCAAAAAAACATTGCAAACGCGCATGTAACGGTGATTTTCTTTTATTGTAGAGACCGCCAAGAATAGCTTTACCCAAGTTTGCAACTTTCCGAACCCTGTACTGCTACTGGGGGGCCCGAAAGTATGAGACTTTTTCAGTTTTCACGAAAAACCTACCTTCAGGAGGCTTTTTTGGGAATCTTTGTAATATGATTTTATGAAATACATTAAATATCTACCGTTTAAATATAATTTGAACTCTCTGTGAATTTTACTGATATAGCTTATCAAACCATGTCAACTTTTACCCAAATTTGGCACAATTTGGGGTAGTTTTGCTTTCTGGGCCCGTAATCCCGTACTCACTAAACTAAATTTCTTACAGGAAAGTTGTAATAAAATGAAAGATAGAAGACTATGTAAGCTTTTAATTAAGTGTACTTTTTTTCTCTGTAAGTTTTTTACCAGTACAGAACTAAACACTCTCAAAAATGGTCTTTTGGGCCCGAAAAGCAAAGCTACCCCAAATTGCTCGCTGAGAGAGTTATTCAAAGAAATTGGAATTTTAACTGTTGCGTCTCAATATATTTTCGCTAACATACTGCATGTACATAAAAACTTTCAAAAATATAGTAAAAATAGTGACATTCATAATTACAACACAAGAAATAAGAATAAACTTGTGACAAGAGCTTGTAGACTACAGAAAACTAGTAATTCATTCTTAGGGCTTGGTATTCAATTTTACAATAAACTACCAGAAGATTTTACATCTTTGCCCTATCCAAAATTTAAAGAAGTGACTAAAAGAATATTATTAAAAAGAGCCTATTATAACGTTAATCATTATTTAGCGGATAAAAATGCACGGAGCCTTGACCTCGTGTGAGATACAGGAGACCTCAAAAACGTTATTTATCTATTGTTTTTGCTATATTGTAATTGGTTTTTTAACACACCCAATGTTAAATTATATAGAATCAACTACTAATTGATTGTAAAACATGTAAATGTTAGCGAGCGAGCAACAAGTGTAGACCATTACCTTATTTAACCTTGTTTGACAATGTCTTAAGAGTTAGAGTTAGTCATGCTCACTAAAATGTTCAACCTGGTGGCGGCGTTGTGTGTCGGGTCGTTGAGTTCCCTCTAATATGGTTGAGTTCAGCGATGGCTGATCCACACGTCAACTCGTGAACGGGTGCTGTCAGGGGGGACTGGTCTGCTCGGCCTCTTTGAGACTACTTTAAGTATCATATGTTGTTTATTATCTTTGCACACTCGATCGTTAACATAAACATGTACCAAAAATAATAAATCTATGTATATTGAAATTGTAACATGAAAACAGAAAAAAAGAAAGAAAAAAGAAAAGAAAGAAAAAGACAATAAGGAATAAATATTCGTAATCATATAAAGCCCTTCAGGCGAGTAGGCGACCAAAACTGTTGATAAGAGTTTCTTTCGGCGTTTCTTCTCTGCAGTGGTCGGTTCCGAAACGCTAGTAGTCTGTAGCTTTTGAACAATTAATAAATACATATTATCTAATAAGATAATTTTAAATATGATATGACGTGAAAAAGTGCCTGCAAAGGCCTATTTTCTGAATAAACGTTTTGATTTGATTTTGTGCCAAATTTTGAAAAAATGTTGTAATGGTTTGACGAGCTATAACTCAGTACAATAACTTTAAGTCACAGTGAGTTCAATTATATGAAAACGAATAGTTAACTTATTTTATAAAATCATACCACAAAGATAAAAAAACCGGCCAAGTATGTGTCCGGCCACGCGCAGTGTAGGGTTCCGTAGTTTCGAATGACAATTTTGAGTTCACACTGTTCACACTCGCACCTCACAGTTTAACGACCAAAAACATCTAACAATTAAAATTGTATGAAATTTTACATTTTCGTGTACATTTTATAACCGTTTAGCAGATAGAGGGGTGGGGGGACCCTAACGTTAACAAATATTTCGGAAACGGATCCCTAAATCAAAAAATGGTGTGTCAAACTCACAATATTTTTTAAAGACCTATTTAACAATACCCAACACGATGAGTTTGTATAGAAAAAAAAATATTACTCCCTCTTTACTTGTGTGGGACCTACCCTAAAAAATTTATTTTTTTACAAAAATTTTTTCGACCACTTTTTTGGCATGATTAATATACCTACATACCCATACCAAATTACAGCTTTCTAGTACTTATAGACTCTGAGTAAAACCGCGG
The DNA here is from genome assembly GCA_963082605.1 of Rhodophaea formosa. Classification (NCBI taxonomy): domain Eukaryota; kingdom Metazoa; phylum Arthropoda; class Insecta; order Lepidoptera; family Pyralidae; genus Rhodophaea; species Rhodophaea formosa. The sequence goes on from OY720209.1 coordinate 12,944,679, forward strand.
ACGGACAGACAGACAGACAGACATGGCGAAACTATAAGGGTGTCTAGTTTACTACGGAATACTATAAAGGCATAGTTTTTTCGAAAAAAAGTGACAAGGGTCTCATTCTTTCGAGCCCCCCAGGAATAGCATAAGGAAAGTTGCAAACTTGGGTGTAAACTATTCTTGTCTCTACAATATATAAAAGAATCGCCGTTGCATGCGCGTTTGCAATGTTTGATCTAGATATTGTGTATAGGTAATACGTTGATTTGATTTTGTTTATTTAAAAATGTTTCCGTTGGTTATCGGTTTCATAAATTAATTGAAAAATATTTATGAAGTATTCCTCCATTTTTCCTCCCCAGACCCCATATATGGAAATGACACTAAAAAAATATTTGTCCTCGTGCGGAATGTCCATAGATAGGTCTTTAAAAATTACATAGAGGTTCCGAAAACCATTTTTTCTCAAAGTCAATCGTCTGAAAGATAGACACTTCCGAAGTGGTAAAATGTGCCTTACTTCAAAAATAAGTGAGAGAAAAAATAAAAAAAAATATATGCAGTAGATCTCAATCACAACTTTTAACGAAAATTGGTTTTTGTGGTTATAATTAGTAATTTTTGAGATAAAGCACATTTGAATAAACTGAAAATATAACTATGTCATTCATACAAGAATTGAAAAGCAAAGTAATTTTCGCGGGCGCAAAATTGTATTTGTCTAATGTAGTTAATCGCAGGGGCAATTTCTTAAAAAATATTATAGGAAATAATATCCTTATTTTTTTTAAGACAGTGTATTTTTATTAAAATTGTATTAGCCAAAACAAAATACGAAGTTGCTACCTCAACCAACGAAGTGACCAAATGAAAATGTGTTCCGGATAAAAATTTGAAAGCACGATACAGTTTAAGCCTATCACCAATATGTTTCGCCAGTAAGGCGCTAAAGGCGTAGCCGAATCTATCATCAATATCTAGGGTTCACCGGATTTTTGAGACTTGTCGCCAAAATAGAAGCGAGCAATGCACGGCGCGACCGTGAGCGTGGCTGGTGGCAGTGACCGCCGCACCCTGCGGTGCAGTGCCCTGCGCCCCCTACTCGAATGCTACCACCCCCTTATTTATTTTCAAAATAAACTTGAAATCAATTAAAATATACTTGAGATTGTTGCAAAGTTCATATTAATTTAGCGAAGTGTAATAAATATAAGGTTTAACAAACTTATTTTAATTTCTCATTCCTTAAACTTTGATTACAAGCATTACTTTAGTTGCCAAGTGACTGAGAATCATGATAATTATATCTTTAGTTGGAAAATCGTTCAGATATGCATTTTAATAACGCTGAGCTAAGTATATCATTAGGGTCACCTTGTTTAGTTGAACCATCGACCTTTGTCAATCAACGTTTATAGCTAGTGTGCTCGCCTAGTTGTAAATTTATTTATTCATGTAAATAGAATTTAAGAAAGCTTCTTTAAATAGCAGCCTTTGAAAGAAACGTATGCTTTGTATTCAGCGTTGTTGATAAATATTAGGTAACTAGAAGCATTTATATTCGTAGGTCTATTTTAGTCTCCACTGCAGGAGCATGATATTCTCTGTACTACCAGAGTCATATCAATATATGTCTAATGCTGAGGACTAATGTCACAGCAGTCAGTGGTTCGAAATGTCTCTTTGATGTTTATAATTTTTAAGCTTATGTCTCCTAAGTCGCCTTTATTATTAGATAGCTTCGAGCAACACGGAAGGGAGTAGCCATACGCTGCATTCCCCTCTGTCAAGGTACAAGCCAAAATTAGGCATATGCATGTCTATGTGTTAGTTGTGTGACTCATCTGTACACAAATTATTTTTTCTTTTTTATGTCATTTTTTGTGACAATGTCATAATTACTATCAAGTGACAGTTTAAGTTTTGAATGTAGGTGTGCGGAACTAAACTTGTGTGCACATTTCCCCCCGCAAAAAACGCCAGAAAAATTGTCATAGTAAATTGTCGCTTTGCCCACTCCCTCCGTCCGGTACGGAGGCCGTGTTGCTCGAAGTTAGATAGGGACGAGGAAAAAATAAAAAGGAGGTCCTTGTTTGTTCTTGCAGGAGTGGAACACTACTACTGCCTAGAGGCAAGCAAATAAGTAAAATCATAATGCGTTTAATAAAAAATGAAGTGGTTTCCACAAACAGTTTTTATCATCATCTCAGCCGTCAATCAGGCCGCAAGAAGTCCACTGCTGGCCAACTTATTTTTTAAATAAAAGGAACGAATTAATATCTTAAGTATTGATGATGATGATGACTTGACTAAGTAAACAATAATCTGAATCTACAAAATTTGTCGTAATTAGCTAGCAATCTGAGCTGCATTTATCGAGCATATCTGTGTAGCTATCATCAGCTAATCATCACGCGACTCGAAGCGTGCCTAAAGCTGAGGGGAGCTCTATCACAGAGCTCTGTGGCGATAAGAAAAGCGTGTAGTATCTCCAATCAGAGATAAGTTTTAGGAGCTGTAGACGCACGCGTTCTGCTTTTATCTGTGAGATGGTTATCAGCGACGTGCCAGAACGGTCACCACGATCGATGTATGTAACAGTCACTTCAGCGGAACTGATACCGTAATACATTTTATCTATTATAAACATTAACATTGACCGAGTTCACATTTTCAGACGGTTTCTTCCTTGTTTGTTACATATGTAGCACAAAGTTAGTTACGTAAACTGGATTATACTTTTGTGACTTTGGCTGCCTGAGCAACTATGATAAGTCTTTTTACCTTCATCGGGTTTTTTTAAGTCTCCACTGCAGAAGCAAGACCGTCTCTGTAACACCTTGAAAACTTGGAGTGGTCCATTTTTCTTATCCTGCCGGGAACCACAAGCCTTCTTTTTACCAATAATTGTCATGTATCCATAATTTATTACGGAGAACTTTTGGTGTAATTTTTAATTAAGTATAATTTATTATCTAATCAAATAGGTAAAATAAGGTGTAAAAAAGTAACATACATGAACCCTAAAAAGTAATACTGCTTTTGGCTAGTCGCTAAATTATATCACAATTGTTTGATCACAGAAAATAATTGTTGCTTTCAGTCGTAGGCAAACATTAAATTTGACTATAGGCATTATATTATACTTAATGCTTCTATAGCGTACGAATTTTTGTGTTGACGTTCCGACTTTTGAGTTGCTTGCATCGGTCTCATAGAAATAGTGGTTCATTTTCGCGGGCTGAGTCAATGTCAGTAGTAAACCTACGCGGTTTATAAAGGTATACTTAAAGACATTAAGTCTCAAAATTTTAATTTGAGTATGCTATGATTGCTTACAATTATAAGATAAACGGTAGCTCCACAGTAATAGTAAAAATAATCTACACGATTTAAGATGTTCAGAAGATACATGTACAGAAAGTCGCAATCATTTTTTTTGTTACGATTATAAAGTATGGTGTAATCTGTGACAGTTTACATTTCAATACGAAGGAATGCTACGATGCAGTCGTGTCTTATTATCAAATATGTAATCGAGTTATAGTTCGTACCCTATTTCAAGCAATTTTCAATAAAAAAGAACCAAGTTGTATTGCTGTATGATTATAGTTGAAATTAATTTTGACAGCTAATATGATTTCAGGTCGAAAATGGGCGAAAAATTAAAAATACTAAATAAAATTATTGAAAAGTCAGTGACCTGCGTGAAAATAGTGAAAATGCAATATTTTAAAATTAGATGGTTTGATATAGTGAGTGCAGTGCACTCGAGCAAAGGTCAGAGTTAAGGTTAAAGTTGATGTCGGATGGGCGTTGCAACGGCAGCGGCGGCGACGTTGGGCGGGCGGTGCACGGCGCAGGGCCACCTGAGGGCGCGCGCGCGGGGCGACGCTGCAGATTCACTTTCGTCCATCCACGGCCGCCCGCCACGCCAGTGAGAGAAAGTTGGCCGCGGCGAGCGAACGAGTCTCGCGTTCTGCGGCGCGCCGCGCACGCACCGTTCGCGCTCGAATACCGGTGCCGGCATTGCCGCCCTTGCACTTCACGTAAACAAATGCGCCCAAATGTCTATATAAACAGTACCGATGAAGATTTCCGCATTTTATGTGTTGTTGTAATCATGTGTAAATGAAAACTTTGTACAGCAGTTTTGTTTGTTAGTTTAAACTTCAAATTAGACTGTAGGACTTGTTAGTTGTTAGAAAAAGGACGATGCAGTGCTATCCCAAGTTATCTCCAAAGCGAGAGCCGTCTGACGGCGGGTACGAGCCGGAGATGATGCCGGGCGCGCGTCGGCTGGAGCTGCCGGCTCCTCCGGGCAAAGAGTTCCGCGCCCCCGTGCTGCTGCCGGCGCCCGCCCCGATGCACTCGGTGATCCAGTGCATGCGCCCGCCGCCTCCGCCGCCGCCACCGCCACCGCCGAGGATGCACAAGCCGCCGTCTTTCGAAGAGCCTTCCAGCTCCATTCCAGATTTAGGTAAGTTGCAATTGCTTAAATTTTCCTGAATTTCATAATATCTTAATTATATATAACTAGCGGTTTCACGCGACTTCGTCACCCGCCGATAATGTAGCTTTCTACTGGTGTTTTAAAATAGGTCCAGTACGTATAAACAAACACACAATCAAATGAATCACAATATTTCAAACATTTATTTGGAAAGGAATTTCAACACGATTTTTTTTCATAGTTTATATTCGTAGACGAGCTACGATGAGAGCTACGAAGCTGCTCATATGATAAAATAGCTATAAAGTTAAAACATTTTTTTTAAGTATTAGCTTTTATTGCTATTGATTTTATCAACGTCATCTACATTTAAAGTTGTAAAGTAACAGTGGGTTAATAAGGGCTGAAAAACGAATGAGAAAAAGAATCTATATTTATATCTCCGCTGGAGTCACAGGTGTTACTGCGGTCGATATAGATCCAACATGTAGATGCCCTTTGGAAAAGTTGATGTAATGTAGATTTCCAGCCCGAAATATTCTTGGAAACACCATATATAAAAGTCCTTGAATAGGTCTTGGCCAGAGAGGGAACTATTGAATTTTAAAAGGGAAATAAGCAATAACCCAGCATAAGTAGGACTCATGCTGGGTTATTGCAAAGGATCTGATGTCTGAATCATGATAACTGACTAATATAAGCAGTACAAGTTTGTCGCCCACTAAATGGACCCCTCAAACTAGTCGACGATTACTGCTGGCAAAAGCGGCAACACCGGTGCGGGCCACTCAGGGGAGTCGAGAGGTATGCTGCGTTTTCTCTGAAGTTATTCGCGGCGTTATGCCCTTTTACACTTCCACCCCTGGAGCAACAGCTCTGAGGACTTCTCTCTGGACGGCCAACTAAGGCAAGCCAGCGCCAAAAGTCCTGTAAGCCCTTTTGGGTTTCCATCCCAACCGATGAAGACACGTCGGTAGCTAGACACTAAAAAAAAAATAGAACAAAAAAAATAAGACGTAAAAAACAAATTTTTATATTTGGTTTTTACGTCTTCTTACTATATATATTTTAGGGAGAAATTGTAGTATGGCTTCTTCGCTTTTTTGGATTTTGTACAGAGATTCTTAAATCTTTACTGGCATTTAAAAAAGAAAGCTTACTTTTCTAATAGATTGTCCTACCACGCAGATCCTAAAAGCCGATTAAAATAGTAGGCGTCTTGCGATTTAATAATAAAACGCTAATTAGGAATAATTCGCCTCTTATACAAATTTTTATCGACCATCTAGAAGGGCAACCATCGTGGCTATGGTTTATTCCTTAAAGGACGTACACAATAGTTCACTTCAACGCGGGTCTGGGAATAAAGAAAAAACACAGATTGCAACAGCTGCTTCTCTTCCCGCGCAGATCGTAAAAGTCGATCGAGGGAATGGGCGAAAATCTAAGGAATCATGGCAATAAGTGATGCGGCTAGCAACGCATCACTATTTTGATTCCGTTTTCCATTTTCACGCCCACCACCATGCTAAACGTGGCTTTAGGTCTTATAAACCTGGGCTCTGTCTACCTGCAAGGGAAAAGGACGTGACAGTACGTATGTGACAAAATAAAAGATTTCAAGCTAAATTATAACTGGCGGAATAATGCTCATGACGTCATCATAGTGTATCTTCGAAGGGCACTTAAAAAAGGAACTTCTGCATAATTTTACACAAAGTATCCATGTTTTGTCTATTATAAGCATGTATCTGGATGAAATATTCTAAAAATGTCTCTATCTCCCTGGATGTAAAATTTACCACCATTCCTAAAAAATATTATTTTTAAATAATGTCACAACTTTAGAATGTTGAGATCACACACACACACAAATGTTAATCTTAAAATCTCTATATTCTTTGATTGAAGATTAAAAACAAATATAGCGATAGTGTGCAAAAACCACAATTTAAACAGGATTTCTAAAAAAAAAGAGTAATATAATCTGATCATTTCACGATTCACTGCAAATTTTATGGACATAAAAATCAATACAATTTTCAGTGTAGTTGTCATAGTATAGAGATTTTCTACATCATTTGCTATATGTAAAGTGTGCTGTTTATATTTCTTTATTTAAGAGGTCACTGATAAAGTAAAGATTATATGCGAATTAGTGATAACCTTCATTTGTCGGTGAAGGAAAATATTGTGACGAAGCTTGGTCATCAGACAGACGGTGGCTAGTCGAAATTCAACTGTGTTTAGTGTTATGTTTGAGCCTTAACTAAAGCATAGTCCACTGACCCAGGTAGTCAAACTATTTGAGAGTCTTGATACAATGCTGGTTTAAGAAGAAGAAAAAAAAAGAAAACGTATAAGGGACTTGCTGTATTTCATACTCGCTGACTGAAAAATTGATTGAGGCAGTGGGTGCAACCATATCAGTGGTGAGCAAAAAGTGTTGTAAATAGCAACCCATCTCTGTTTTAATTCAATTTCCATGTGCAGCCTTTAACTTTGATGGCCTTGGGTACTACTCTACCTTTTAACTGTAAAGAAATTAAAAGCTTCTAAGTCGAGATATTTGGACCATGGGGCCTAGTGCGAGAGCTCTCTATAAAGAGAATGCTCCTCGCCTGACCTTCGTCACTGGTGACAAGAGGGCTGGCTGTTAATCGCAATGTTTAACGCAAAGGATAACCGTCGCCATCCAGCGTGAGAATGCAGCCAGCTTGTATGCTGACATGATGAATTTTCAGATTTATAACTTAAGTTTATTTTAGTATATTATGTCATTGTTGATAGCTTATTATTTTTATTTATACAATGTTTTTTTTAAATTAATTACATAACTATACTTATTTCCTTTATATACTAAGTTATAACCTAAAAATATGATAATATTAGTCTGCAGGGAACAAAAGCCTGTCAATCAAAGCCAGACAAATTTAACTGTTAGGCGCCGATCGCTTCTGTCGTTGCTTTGCCCACACTCAAGTATTTTCAAAGTCTGTAAACTCTTACAAAGTTAAAAACTGAGAACAGATTTTATTTATGTTAAGCTTAGATTTATTTATATGCACATACAATCATTAATGCTTCAATGTACTTATATTAATGCATTGAAGCATTAATTCCCTTAACTCTCTTTTGTTGATATTCTACGATCAGTGAGAACACTTCTCTCGTGTCTTCGAGCCCTAAAATTACCATAAATACCCATTAGAAACAACACAGAGTACAATTAACAGCTAATGTATATTGACCTTGAAAGTCCATAATGAAAATAGGTATAATATCAAGACAATATGACGATTAAAGTACAATTTTACTTTACCTTGGCCGCCGCTCTATACTTCCTACTTCGGAAAATTGTAACGCGGTTTACATCTACACAGCAGTTTCCGGGTGATGACGGCGTCTGATGAAGGTCGCCCTATTTGCTCGACATATTATATTGCATTGATCACTTCGATATATCGCTTAGCAATACATATAAATGGAATAAACAACACGGTAGCGTACGTGACATGTCGTGGCCACTTCATTGCAACTGTCCTTCGTCATATTAATTCCCCACTTTTTCTGATTCAAGTTTGCTTAACAATTACGAGGATAATCCAAGAAAATAATGATATTATTCTGCAAAGAAGCTGAAGCTTCGTCTACCCTTAAAATTATTTATTTTAGAAGGTAATGTTAGGGCTAAAAATGCATCACCCATATGAACATAAAACGATTAAAATCTTTTCCACGAGACCATACACGTGATGTTGATAGCGTTTATATGTAGCAAATATTTATATTACAGTACAGATTTAATTATTGTTGCCAGCTCGGTGTTTTCTTCTTTAGGTTTCTTGATAGTTGTCATTGAAATATCAGTATATTTTAGGTAATATTTAAGTATAATATCAATTTACATAAAGAGAGCATTAGGAGGAGTTGAAAGGGGTAAATACGGACATAAACACGAGGATTAAGAGAAGAAGTAGGTATTTAAAGTATATAAAATGGTAAGCAGTAGAGAAAAATGCTTACGATTATAAAAGGACAATAATAAGTATACAAAGAAATAAAAATACAAAATAAAAGACACGTATATTAATACTGCGGTAAAGCAGGTCAAAGGAACATAAAACAATTAGGTACGTTTACCTATATATTAGGGTTAAATTTACTTTGGTGTCATTACATTTCCCACTAGACAAAACAAACCATCGGAATTTCGGCAAAACAAATATATGTACTCCTACGGAAAATAATCTTCCTAACAGCACCTATTTTCGCAAATGGAAGATTAGATAAATATCACAAGGTCAGTACATCGTGTGGTGACGACGCGTCATTCGTGTCATTAAGGTCACTGTGACATTGGACCGATAGCAGTGACAAAATAATAGCCGTATCTTATCTGACAATGTCAACTGCGCGGGCGCACAGGTGCTCGCGACCCCTGCACCCTGCATGTTTGTAAACCAGGGCGCACTGACAGTGATCCGTCAAATGAGTCACATTAAGTAACACGACTAAGGAACCCAAGGACGTGTGACCTTTAGAAGATTCTAAAAATCCTTATTTTGATAACAGATTCATATTTTTCTACCTAAGAAAAATTTTTGATGTGTTTAAATGTAACTATGAAATTTAACAAAATATAAAAATGGCACAATATTGCAAAAAATGCACATTGGCAGAGAAAAAGTAGACTTAAACAAATTTCGTTAAGATATTCTCGTAGCATGATGCATGACCCTGACCATGATCGCTCGTTTGTCGATTGTGACGTCATGTACTTGTGTTGGAGCTCAAAGTATGTAGGAATTTATTACAATTTCACATATTATGTAACCTTTTCTCTGAATATTAGATTTTGTAGCGGCTCTAGCAGCTAAACACTGATTGGAGTTAATTATTAAAATGTTACTGTTACAAAGAATAGTTTATGATAACATAAATACTCGGGCTATTATTTTATTATATTATATTCTAATTGTTGTTTAGATTTACTACGGTCGCAAAATGCATTCTTCAAAAGCCCTCGAATCCTTATTACCTTAGCATTCAGAAGATTGAATGTTGAATGTCATTATTATCATATGAATACACTCATTAGTTTTGATCTCAGAAATTGTAGCGAGGGTAAAACGTTGACATGTTTAATTAAACGTGACGACGTGCAGACGGCAACATTTGCCAGTTCCATTAGCTTTTATTTTGATGTTTGAAGAACGTTCATAGCAAAATTAGAAAATGATCTAATTATTGTGTTGAGGAAAGCTGGTGGGTGAACGGGTCGCGGCTGGAAATGTTGTAGGTACATTTTGGTTAGACGAAACCTAGAGCTTTTTGTATCTTGTCTTTAAAAAACCTTTAACATTCAGATAAACTTTACTAAGTAATATTATAAAGATTAAGTACCTAATTAATTAATTTATTTATTTATCATTCTTCACTTTAAAATTAAGAATTAATCTATGGGATTTTAACGGGAATACTAACAATAAATTATCTAATTAAATTATTTATCTATCATTTTCTAGGAGGTAAGTATTGAAGCAATCATTCATTATCCGTTTTTTATTGGCGGCATCTCGATTTCTTTGTTTTGTTGTGTGTCGTCATCTCGATGTTCTAAAGAGCACAAAACATACCTGTTATGTGACCCAAACCATGATAGAGATTTCCTTATTAATAAATGTCATTTAAAAGATTATAAGAATTGAACAGGTACCAATTAATATTTGATTGCTATGAGTGATAATTTATAAATCTATGAATATTTCAACTTCAGGGCTGTATTCTCCTAACATAGAAGCTTTCTTCCATCGTTAGTATATCCGTATTTCTCAAACATCTCATTGATATTCTTGGCAGCAAGTGCAGCGACTTGGCAATTTTAGGCAATAATTAGCAAACAATAATTTGTTTGACAGCCGTGTGGTTCCCGGCAGAGTAGAATAGGACCACTCCAAGTCATCCCGTGAATGTCGTAAAAGGCGACTAAGGAAACACAAGCTAAACAAAGCTTATTAACATCAAAGAGTCCTCTCCAACCCGTTTGGCAAGCGTGGAGGGTGTAGGCCTAATCCTCTGACTACTCAGGCTAGTATATGGCTCTGGTAGTACAGAGAGGGTCGTGCTCCTGCAGTGGAGACTAGAAAGACCTGATAATGATGATGATGTTTGACAACATTGTAAATAATAACGAAATGTTTTCCAAATTCTACTCTGTTGCTACAAAGAAAGCTTTAAATGTTTGTATTAGCAGGTCCTACCTTATCTATCAGTTATAAGTAAAAAGCATTGCATCGAACACATGACGCGTTATCACCATAACCTTCTCTAAGAGCAAATTACTTCCCGCTGATAGTAATTTGCGATACAATCGCGCTCGCTTCCTGGTTGGAATAATAACTTTATTTGCAAATTTCGCGGCCGCGCGCTATCAACAAGGACTTGATTAATCCTTACCTACATGTTTGTTATAGCTTAAGTACGTTTACTGTGCGCATTAAGGGATATTTTTAGCAATGGGCCTATGTTATTATGAAACAAGTTTTCTAATAGTGGAGACGTTGTTCCCCAGTTAATTTGAAAAACGCCCGTATCTTTCAAACCGTGATGTAATAAGGGGTTTTTCCAATTATCCCGTATATGTATAAAATTCCCTTGAAGGGACTCAGCCCGTCAGTATGAACAAATTTTCTAATGAGACCAATACTGATAACACAAAAAAAACTACATTTTCATACGAATTGACCGGTTAGCGGAACGCATGTATAGAAATGTCAAAATAAAATAGGTCTTAGGATTATTGGCGGGTTGTATTGTATCGCCCCCTCTAAGTGAATGTAGGAGGTAATTTTACATCTTTAAAATGTTATTAAGATTTTACTAATTATAAGTTTTCAGGTTTTCATAGTATGTTAAGTATACAGAATATTATAGGAGTAGACGGGAAAGAGTAAATTAATATAAAAATCATCTTTGGTTTAAGTTTTAATACACTTGTCCCTTCGTTTACACTTCTTATAAAACGACTTTGTCTCTTTAGTTGGTCGCGGAAATAAACCTCTGAACATCAACATATGTAGATGTGTTGGTGACTATGCACACGCTAGTATCGTATCTTTGTGTATGGACACGCTATAAATGAGTGAGTACACAGGGAAGTGCTGGCAACCTTGGCCGAGGTCGCGCCGCGTCACTCGCAACAGTTACTGTAAATGGTTTCATAACAACGCTGCTAAAGCAAATAACGTCTAATTGCGTACTCCTCAAACCTTTTTTATTTCTCAATAGGGAAACAACTGAAATTCAGAAATGTCTATTCATTGTGCTCACTCCCCCCGCTCTCCGCTCCCCGCCCCCCGCGTCCTTCGCTTTGAACCCCTCCCACGCGCGGCTCAACCCTGATGTGACCGAGCAAGGGTCACGGCCACACGTATTCTGAAGCACATGTCTTGTTTATTTTCTAATATAGCCTATCCAAATTTACGACACCACCAAAGGTAGTTTAAGTGCTCCGAAAAAGATAGATGCTCCAGTTTAGTTACCGTTCCTTATTACTTTCGTCCTTCGTTCCCGTGATGGTATTACTTTAAAAATTTATTTCCGTCCTATTCTTTATAATGCCCCTGCAAATAGTAAAGCATATTTACAAAGCTAAAGTGAAAGGATCGTTACGTTTGACATTACTAAAGGTTACGCGGTCACTGTCACAAATTATCAAATTTACAGAAAGGAAGCACGCTTATCGTGGTGAAGGTCGGGGACGCAGAGGGTAAAACAGACTTGATAAATTATAGCGCTAAAGTCAAAGATAAGATGCCTGATACATACGCAATCTAAAAATTATCAAGGCACAGAAAACAAAGTGTGCGCGACTTTTTATTTGCATGATTGTGCCGGAGTGCTGAAGGTCACTTGATAAGAAATCAGCAATATAACTAGCGCCATTTTATACACCTTGTGGCTCGGCGTCATAAAACATAGTGTGACCTTACGCGAGTTGGGAGACATTTTTTCTTTCTGTTATCTAAGTAGCGTTTCGGATGAATCTGACGATAAATGATCATATAACAGTACATCATTCAAACTTATATATATTGCCCATTGACTTCTATTTAAAAACTTTTCACATATTGTATTATGTTCAATATTGGTTATTTGGTAGAATAAGGTAAATATTTGTTAAATTTGAATGTATTACAATATACTTTTAAAAAGTTAATTAGCAAGGGTCTCTTACTTAGGTACAATGGCACAACAATATTACTTTATAAATAATTGGAGGCATTAACCCAGCTGTAGGACACTACATAGGCTAGAAAAAAAAAAATTAACCTGATAATCTGTGACCATATCTTGATAAGATTCAGATAGGAAAAAAATATTACACGATATATATTTAACGTGTGTCTTGTTTGTACAATTTTGTCAAAGACAGATTAGCATTTATCACAAGTTAGTAATAATTCTGAAACATGCAATACAAGCTCTTAATTTAATGGCAGACTATAAGATAGATATAGATAGTCTAGAGTTAGAGCTACAGGCAAGAGCGAGTCGGCGAGATGCTGCGCCCCTGACCCACGCACCGAGCCGGCGTTGCCATGGTCACGGCCGATCGATGCGGGATGCACCCGGAACACTACGTCTCCTCCACTTCCTCCTTCAAGGCGTTTGTGTGTTATTGAGGTAGTGGCCCGATGAATTACCCTTGACGCAGTGCGATCGACGTTTCCACGAAAGTGAATAACGACGAACGAAGTAAACTTTAATACAAGGAAACGAGGTTAATAGAACATACAGAGTTTATGTCATTTGAAATATTACATTTAATTTTTACTGTCATTGTCATATAACAGGCTAAGTGCGAGCTGAAGCCACGCTCTGTACAAGAAGCTTTTTTAAGACTCACAAGAGAAAGACTTTGCAAATTTGGATTGTTTTTGTATACTTGTGATAAAAGACCTTCTTCCTTGCTTATATCACAATTTGTGGTCTAGATTTTTGTGCATTACGAGCTAACAAATTTGAAAAGGTATGCATATAATTCCCATACAAAGTCACCAATCAACTGGTCAAATTATTTTCTTAACTTATTTTTTTTTATTTTTTACCTTTTTTTACTCGCGTCTAGGGAACGAAAGCTAAACAAAGCTTACATCAAAGGGACCTCTCCAACCCGTCTGGCCAGCGTGAAGAGTGTAGGCCAAACCTTCTGTACTACTCTGGTTAAGAGATAGCTCTGGTAGTACAGAGAGGATCGTGCTCCTGCAGTGGAGACCAAAAAAGACCTGATGTTGATGATGTATATTCTATTGGCGATTCTGATTCCACTGTCAACTTTTTTGACAAGTTGTTCAAAATCACCCTCTACAAGCTATAAATTAACGTGAACAATTACTGGTCATTGATAAATAAATGATTGGGTATTAATTCGGTATTTTATAAAGGAAATCTTCACTATCACTACTATTCACTATCAGGACTTTCTAGTCTCTACTGCAGGCGCACGACCCTCTCTGTACTACCAGAGCCATATACTAGCCTGAGTAGTCAGAGGATCTTACATAGTGTGATCTTACAAAGAAAAAAATAATCAATGGAACGTATTGATCCTTGACATTAACTTTGTGGATGAATTTAATAGTTAAACATCTTGTTTATAAATACCTTTTTGAAATTATTACTTATTGTTGTTCTGCTTTTCCTTGTTTTGTTAATTATTACATAAACTAATACACAATTTATATAATTTTTTGTTGTAAATACACAATTAAATTTCATTACATCCTTTCAATTATGGGGTAAACAGAGCGCCTTTAGCTTGTGAGTTTGTGATATATAGTCAACAGTTTTGAGATATAATTCACACACACATTTTCATTAACCGCAAATATAACGTTGTCATTCATACAAATACCATGAAAAGCAAAGTAATATTTGCTGGCTAAAAATGATAGTGGTATTTTGGTTTATCTATGCTCGCTACAACGGAACCCTTCAGTCCGGCTTTATTTTATGGGTGTGATCTTGTTGTATATTTTACTCGATATATTTCTGGACTGGGATTCAAAAATACTCGACACAGATCCAACGAACCGCTGTCCGGTTTGTTTGTATCTTCTGTAATTGAAAACTTAATATTTTTGTCATTTCAAATAAGGCCGCTTATATAATGAAATGGTGTTGGACGACAGGGCAACGAACTTGTGGGTAAAAATAAAGAGCTCCCTAAAAGCGGCACATAGTATGTCTCTACCTACAATATATTTATCTCAAATGGCGACATGAAAACCCACGCGAGCTTCCTACGACATGTGAGTCAATGTTGCGCCTATGATTTTTATAAAAATATTATGGAACTAGGTACTTGCAAGAGATGTTATTTTTATTGATTATCCATACCCAATGCAGTTAAATAAAAGCGCCCTGGTTTCTTTTATAATTTAGTATTGTGTTTGTTTACTATAAACGTCAGATTAAATGCTCTACTCAACTTAAGTTGAGAATTGCGTGACACTAGTCAACTATGAAACATTTTTTTACATTGAAAGTTTTCGTTAGATTTCAATAAGTAGACAATAAAACTAATAAAAAATCAATATCTCATTGATCAGATTGCTAAGGTCGCATGCTTCAACATTTACCCAAAAAAAATGTTAAGCTTACTTAGCAGCAGAGGAACGCCATACTTTAAGATACTATTCATACAAATTCTTCTCGGTATAAAATATGAAATAAGTATTTCTTATTTTATACCAAGAAGAATTTAAAACCTGTCTATGTATCATTAAAATACTTGTGTAATTATATTATTGCAAGTTTAACAACAATAGAATATATGAAAGCGCTTGCAGGATTTTTTATACTTGGTCGAAGTGTATAGCGAACAAAATGCAATCGCATCGCATGTGTAGAAATAAGTTCAAAAATGTAGCAATGCAACCAAGGGGTTAAAGGGGATGACTCAGCCCATCAATATGAACAACTGTTTGTATAGGATCAATGCTGGTAACTCATAAAAATTTTCGACGTTTTCATACAAAAGTGTTTAGCGGCTCGGGTTATTAGTATGAGAAAGTAAAAAAATCGAGTTCTCGATGTGGATATGTGGATGGAAGGATTTACAAACAATGCTTGTGCAGTCCTTTTCAGAATGCGATGGTTTAGGACCAGAAAAGGGTTGTATAGTAAACGAACCTTCGCTACCAGGGAGACATGGCGCGGCAAGCGATTGCTGGCAAAGCCCTTGTGGCGCGCGCCTGCATAATATCATTCGCAGGTTTTACTGCGTCTTGTCTTAAATCTACGAAAACAAGATCTCAGGTAGTTCACTTTATTATAATTGATAATTGGTAATATAATTACCACTTTTTTAATCAATTTTACTACATGTAGAGTTATTTATCAACGTACATTCTATTTTAGTTTTAGAAATAAAAATAACTACCCAATTTTTGTACATCTTGTAGTGCTAAAATAATTCGTAGTGCTATTAATAAAGTTGCACGATTCCTGTTACGTTTAGTCAAGGCATACTGTCTTTCCACTCAAACCACACAAAAAAGGTGCCTACATCATAGTCATTAATTAAAATTACTGTTAAAAAGTTAAAAGTGATATCAACTTCAAGCTAATGCATCAGAGTTTATACTCTCCTAAAAGCAACCATTATCATGACCTAGTAGTTTGGTCTATTAAGTCTACACATTAATAAGTACGACACTTAGAAAATGTTTTGTATACACAACATCTTATAAAACTGATTACGATTGTATTTGATTGTGTCTGCATTAATTTATGAGCTACGCTGTCAATGGATGCCAGTGCGCAGCCTAACTAGCCTAGTCACAACCAAATCATGTGGAAATACGCACCACTCAGAATCAGCCAATGGAAAATGCGTAGCTGCGTACATATGCAGTTTACACGTCATATTCGCACTTCGCACTGGCGAACACAAGCGCATATACATACTATCCCTTTCGCACTTACAGATTATCGTAACTCGTTCCAACTGCATACAAATGCATCGTGCCATTTTCTTAGCATGAACGAACTCTTCGTTGTGTCTGCTATCCTGGTACATTATAGTGAAATCTCAGTTCACAATTACTCACTCCTAATGTATTTCAGTTAACATTATCAGTTTTTCTAGTCCTCTATAACTATTAAAATTTACATGAATACAAAGATCAATTTAAGTCAACTTGTGGTATTTGATTGATACTAAAGAGATAAAAAAGAGTGACTATTAAGTACTAAAACGCTTCTGTAAAATACCGGTAGTAATTTTTTTTATTAATATACCTTGAACGCAAATTGCAAAATAACAATGAAACCGCACTGCCGCGCCGCGCTTCACTGTAGGTCGCCTTCGCGAATGCACTTTAGTGCAACCGACTACCAGGGTATCATAAAGCTAAGAAAGATCTTTATGCACTTCTGTTCTAAGGCTTTGAAACTTGCATTATAAAATTATATATCGTTAAAAATGATATCAATCAACACATTTATCATGAAATATATCGCTTTTTTCAATTTGATTTGCATTTTTATATGGTTTTTTATGTTTTATGAATAAAATATATCAAAAATGTTTGAAAGCGTACAGATAAGTAGCATAAGTGTATAATTATGGCTTTGTAGAGTGTTATCTCTTCTACAAAAATGACTTATGATATCAAAGCTTAAGATCAATTTTAGAAACCTAGGATGAAAGTGAAAAAAATATCAGTGGTGTATTATTGTTATTATTGCAAGGGGATGTATTTTGTCAACAGTGAAATACATTCATTCAGAAGATAATGTTTTAAAAAACAGTCTTCGAGTCAGCCGTCAGACAGTGCAAGTGCATACAACCCAATTTGATTGAGATATCAAAACACTCTCACTTGCACAAATATTTTTCTTCTTGTTACCGAGGTGCGTATTACAAAAGTTATTATTATAAACAGATACCTGAAAAGCGTGGGAACGAAATGACTCATTGAATTATCAATACAACTTTATTGGTATGATGTCTGATGAGGCTTTTCTCTTACCTTAGGTTTCCAATTGTGTTTACAATACTTTTTAAATTTTGATCTGCTGTTTTAGAATTTAGGTTTGCTAAAAATGATAAAATACGTAGTATGCTTATCTCCTGAATAGTTTTAAGGAACCCTTAAAGTTCTTCCTCTTAAAATTCCTAATAAAATAACTGAGTAATACGTCTAATTAGTAACTAAAATAAAATATCATACATTTACATATACCACAAATTTTGTAAACGGAACTTCCGTACGCCAAGAATTGTTAGAGATTAGGCAGCTATCTACTCATAAGCCATTTGTAAGATTAAGCAAAATAGCTATCTCATTACATCAGGTACATAGCAATCAAAAGCAATATTGCTCTCGCTTTTACCACGAGTACATTATACCATTTCAGTATAGTTATGTTATTACGTGTAGTGTCGTAGTGAGCGTAACACCTAGGTGTTGCTTTCTAAGCAGTGAAGGTGAGGTGCACGCTCGGCATTGCATTGCTCGCAGTTCAAGTTTAGAGTTGCACGACGCAGCGATAATTGCAGAGATCGTTGCACTTCTAACGCCCTGCGCCGGGGCAACGAACGCGCGCAGCTGCCCGGGAAATAGATCCCGTCCCGACTATTTCAGAGCACGCCCGCTTTGCTTAGAAACTACTCGCTGCATTGCTTTTATCCAACTAACGACTTACCTGTAACGTGAGAACGAAAAAAAACGCCTCTGTATGTTATAGTCTATTTTTACAAAGCGGCAGATGGAGAATCATGCGAGGTATACATTTGTGATGGTAAAAACTTTGTTTATACATTCATCCTCGTAATTCTAGAAAAAAAACTATCGGTATATGGATAGCTTTCTACTGATGTTTTATTTTTATGATCGTTATTAATAGTACACGTAGTTAGTGCAGTTGCATAGATGCGATGCGCCTGCTCGTCCCACTTAGCGCGAAGTTCAGCGGGGCGTTGCACTTTCGATGCGAATCGACTGCGCCCGCGCGAAAGTGATTCATAATGCGATCCAAGCCGGCTCTGTTGACATTATCCATTCAATACATTATCTGTGATAACTTTTACCAGCCTTTGATAGTTTCTAATATGACATGTCTTACAATAAATTTTCATATACTTAGTAGTAAATTAATATTAACGGTTAATGGCCAGCAAATGGAATATTGACGAATAAAAAAAATACGTGATAGCAGTCATATTGTACAACTGAATAAAATTGTTTTTTATTTATACAGCAAGTAACCTTACAGCCAACATTCCTTTTAAGAGGTGACTCACCCCGTAAAGATTAAAAATGTTCCTATGAAATATAATAATCGATATTTCCATACAAAAGTCTTCAGCCAGCCCGGCGTTGGTTCCAAGAAAAGTTGTTCATATTGACGAGTTGAGTTAAGGGGATGTCGGTGGTAAATTTAGACGCGCCATATTATAATAAAAAACGTTTATTTTCTCTTCACAATGTAGTTATACCATAGATTACGAGTATATACTAGTAAAGTAGAGTAATTGATTGATCATAAAGTTGTTCTTAATTTTTTTAAGGCACTGATTTCTGATTATTTCACGAAGTCGGACGAAGCACTGTCAGTTTTTATTGCGTATTTGTGATAATAGAAATAAATACTAAATACTCAGGTTTACAGTCCCTAAAATTATCTTATAAGTTATCGAAACCAAAAGATGCGGCCATTTTTATTACATAATGCAGTATGCATCATGTTATAAAAGAAGGTAAGATGATTGCACTTGCTGTTGACCTAGAATATTGAAATTTGGAACGAACGACGTCTTAACAAGATTAAAGGAAAAAAAATATCTGAAAGATGTAATTTTTAGATAAATCACTTATCGATGCACGAAACTAATTAGGATTTGACAGATTTTGGTTGTGGTAGCGTCTAAAATAGTAAGTAAATAGAAAAAAAAGGATTTTTTAAAGAAATATCTAAACTCGACTGCCCTGCCAAAAATACAGCCTATGTTGCTCGAGATAAGATAATGATTTTAGCAATTCTTCACACTTGCAAATATCTATTCAGGCAGTTAGACGTTATCGTGTAATAACGAAACTCACATACAAAATTTCATAATATCACTCTTTAATTGTGATGTCGTGAATAAATTACAAGAAAAAGAGAGCAAAGCTCGAGCCGTCGGGGCTCAATTCTGGCTTTATTATATGTACGTATGGAAATTTCATTTACTATTTCTGCTTTCAATGCTTAGGCCGAGTGCTAAAACACCGCAGTACCACTAAATTAAAAAATAAACTAGAAAGTTGGTTGTTGTAATTTTCTCGTTGTCTATTTTGTTTTGCTGGGTGCGTTGCAGTCGGCGTCGTGCTGGGAATGTGCAATAGAAAAAAGTTGCAATGTTAGAAGTATCTAAGCAAGTCGGGTGCAGTGTCCGCGCCGCGACCATGCCAGTGACCTGCAGCGGAGTCGCCGCCTGCGCCCGCGCACTCGTAGCACCCTGCTACGAGGCTGCTACGAAACCTTAACTTTGACGTGTTCCAGTTTTCTTTTGTAGTTGCGGCTATTTTAATAGATTTTGTAACGAATCGTAATTGAAAAATTGAACAATTATTTATCATATTTTTGTAATGGTGATTATTACAGATATTGTGTTTGTAAGTTATTGTTCGTAGTTACATGAAGTATTTTTTTTTATCAGTAATATTGTTTACAACCCAATCGAATACGCATCAATTAGTTTCATGTTTTCTTTTACTTAGTGGCTAAATTTTGTGCGAATAGCATTCTTGTAATCTTAATGTAAATTTGTGTTGGTTAACTGATTATAAAAGCGTTCTCGCGAAATTTACTCAAATACTTTCTAGTTAGATTAATATTATACATAACACACGTTATAATGTTAATCTAATTAGATCAACATTATAACATATCACACCTGGTCACCCATGTCGTTTCAAAATTTATTCATCACACAAAATAACAACATGACATACCTACCACATTTATAGATATTTATAAGATAAGATTAAAACTTTTTATCTCATCAGGAATAATTATTATTAAGATTAATTAATAACAAAAAATATTTATAATAATATATAATAATAATAATATATAGGGACATATCACACAAATTGAGCCAGCCCCACAGTAAGTTGTGAACTTGTGTCGTAGGATACTGACTCATCGATACTATATTTTATAATTATATAGATAAACATCCAAGACCCTGGTCATACTGAAAAAGATCGTTTTCCATCATGACCTGACCGGGGATCGAACCCGGGAACCCCGTATCGCAGGCTGGCGTGTTGACCGCGATTTAAGAGTACAAAGGCGGCGTTATCGCTAAAGCAATTTCTTACTGTTTTCTAGTTATCGTTTGCTGAACGCTTTTGAATACAGTAATGCTTTTAAGTACTTTCCCACCAAATTTTCGCCGGGAGACTTTCTCCCAGATTTACGACTATCGTTCCAGAAAGTCGTACAACAAGCTCGTAAAGGCTGCATCATCCCGCTGCTCTCCAGGGTGACCGATGACGTGTCCGGTTCGATACTGGGAAACCCTCTGACTCTATAGGAGCGATGACGCATACCTACGACTATTAACAAAATATCATGACAAATATAGATTTCTATTTTTGTCGAAGGGAGGTTCTACTTAACTATCACTGGTGTACGTAATTCATTCGTAGCATTTTTTGCCGGCGCCGGTCTATTGAAAAAGTATAAATTGACTAGCATATAATTGCTTAGCAATTTATCGCAGCTATGGTATGATCATCTTGATGAAAGATGAACTATTTTGTACCCCTGTATTACAGGAGATAAACAAAAATGACGAAAAGAACTACGACACCGATTTTTGAAAATATAAAATCTGCAAAATTGCGCCGCACCCGACTCGAGTAACATAACTTGCTGATTTTGATTTTCTTCCCTATTGTATAAATTTTATTATCAAACTTCATGGGCCAGATTGATATTGATTGCATTTTTCTATTGAAATTTAACGGAAAAATTACTTTTCTGGATTTAAGTGAATTTTTATGATAATACATCAGGTTGTTCAGAATCATCCTGTTTCAGCTTCTATTTTTAATTACAGTTTCAGTTGTCGCCCAGTTGAGTGACCACACTTCCCTAGGCAATATCTATTATGGAGATTTTTTTAGATTTATCAAGTGTTTTTTGCCCCCAGACAACTTAATTTTCTACATTGCAGTTTTTTTGCAAAATCATTAGTCATTCAGGATCGTTTGAATGTGTTTCAAATTCAATAGAAAAAAAAATTGTTATAATTTTGATAAATCCTAAATACGTTCTGTGCAATAGGGCGTAACTGTATCTCTACACTACGAGTACATGACTGGATTATAACCTAAATGGAAAGTGTGAGGATAATTACACGGAGAAGTGGACAACCACAGTGTATTAGGCTCGCGGTCTGTATGCAATTAAGCTTACCGGAACCCTGCAACGCATATTACTACAAATTGCTGAATGTCAACAACATTCCTAACCTATCATTTTTCGTCAGCTTTCCAAAGGTTTTGTATGAAGACGATGATCCGTATAAAATATTTTGTTTGATTTTTTTGTACGTTTATTATAAAATGTTCTATGTATTTTTTAGGTAATTTATTGAATTGATTTTTAAAAGTATATCTTAAATAATGGCAATCCTTTTACAGTAATTGATCGAATATTTAAAATTTAAAAAAATAGAAGATTTTCATTGGCCAGTTTGCTTTACACCTATATTCACATAGACCTACTCAACGTTTATTGTATGTTTTTAGTAGTAGGCTTTATTTCCATCAATTGCATTGAGCAGTAAAGATGATAATATCTTGTTATGATACCAAGTCAGCACGTTGGAGTTTAATTTTGAACAGGTGTTCTGAAAGGAAAATAACCTATTTCTTCGAATGCAGATTAAAAAGTTGCTACCAATAAACAGTCCACCTAATTAGCAATTTGAATTTGGATCACGTATGTGGGGGCAGTAAAGATGATAATGTCCTGTCGCGATATCAATTCAGTGCGGTGGAAAGGCGCGGTCAGTTTTTGCCGGCGGCGGCCCAGGGCGCATACAGATGCAGGCGGCGCGACCCGCGGCCGACGACCCGCCGCGCCCGGCGGTTGACCCCGCTGTACATAGCACGCTGCCGCTGACACAGCGGATTCTAGTCTGGAAAATCCTAGGTCAAATTATTGCACTTGAAATTTAATTTTTCTAGGCTTGGGATTCTCGTTTTATAAACCATTTTAAAGAAACGTTGGTCGTAAGAAAAAGGGTTAGAGTACCGTCTTACTAGTTGAAAAAATGGTCAGACTTTTCTAAATAAAAACTTTACTACATGTTTAGGTCAGGATGCATAACGGTCAGATGAAAGAGAAAGATCGTAAACGAAATTAGCCATAGAATTTTAATAAAAATATTTATTACTAGATATTATGTGATTATTAATCGAGACTTGTGACTCACAAACAGCGATAGAAAGTTCCAGTCATGGCTTTGTATCGCAAAATATCAATCGAAAGAGCGCTCGGTCCAGAATCCCTACAGTATAGATATCAATAAGTTCGAAATATCCCTGTCTTCGTTACGCCTGCTTGTTAGAAGGGAGATACAAGATTTATTCGGAATATCTGAGCAGTATATCTGAATAGGGTTACTGCTACACATTAACCGTTTCAACGTTTAAGTTAACGATTAATCAAGTGCAAATGTTGCGGTGGACTGGGATGTGTTTTTTTTTTTTGTGCGTTTTTTTTTTGCGGAACACCCGCATGATAAAAGGTAGTCAATCGCGGATAGCCTTAACAACTGTGCCATAATGGAGCTAAAAGAGCCGAGCTGTAAATCAATGTTGGCGAAGACAAAAAAGCTGGGAAGTCGATCTTTGTTTATTTTCTTTATTGAGGAACAACAAACAGTTACATAATATATCTTAATTATCTTACATTTTTTACCAAGAATCACATTTAAAATGATGGTCAGATATCTGATGGCCATTCATTTTGAACGGTGAATTAGGTCTGGGCTCTCACATAGCAAATTTTCAATTTAAGTTATAATTTAGTACAAAGTAAAAGCGTTTTGCCAACCCTGGCTGTGTCTAAGCGTAGCAAAGTCGACGGCCGCGGCCAAGGCCCGCGCGGTCAGGGACGCGGTCTCTAACTCGATAAGCCTGTGCCGACATCTCTTGTCTATTTGCCCAGTTGGGCAGTTCACGGAATGATCCCAGTTTGTGCAGCAAATCTACAGAAGGAAAAGCAGCAATTTCAAGTTATCCAACTCGATAATTTTGCTGCCACTAATGTTTATGCATTTTAACATATATGTTAAAGTGCGGCACAAAATAGTCTCTCCAAATTTTTTGCACACATTAATCTTAAGTGTAATGTACCAAACGATTTACCTTTAACTACTAATTGATCATATACAAAAAGATACCTCTCGTTTATGTATTATTTAACCCAAATTCAAACACTTACAGAAGAGAAACCGAACTTACATAAAAATTATGAATACTGCTTTACTTACAAATAGAGGATATAGTCAAATTTAGAAATACGGGTGTATCCTATTTTATTT
This sequence comes from Rhodophaea formosa, assembly GCA_963082605.1. Lineage (NCBI taxonomy): Eukaryota > Metazoa > Arthropoda > Insecta > Lepidoptera > Pyralidae > Rhodophaea > Rhodophaea formosa. Next base: position 12,968,738 of record OY720209.1, read on the forward strand.
TGGGCTGTATTAATATACAGCGAGGTATGCGTATGCATAGAGGTAGCAAATTTGTTGAATGTGCTATAGATACGTTTTATGTGATAACAGGATAAAGAGTTCAATCAATCATCGATATGAACACTTTTATAATGGGATCGACCTTTCTCTATATTTTATAAGAAATTGAACTTTCCATTTCAAAGTCTACATCATACCATGGGCGTATTGCAGTTAAAATATATAGGACTAAACTAAAAAGTAACTTCGTACTTCACGTTCGTTAATGTCAGTCTTGTCAGTGTAACAAATCCGAAAATGTTACAGTCACTCTTTGCTTTAATTGAAAACGAAACAAAACATATTTATATCCAACGAAATATTATATTTAAAAGCACATTACTCGTAAACGCTGTAAAATATTAACTTTTATCAAAAACCAAAATGAGTCTCGGGTGGCAGTAAATTTTCTACGTTTTTCCTCGTGCCTTTGAAACACACAGTAAAGGGAAATGTAGCATGTTCCCAGTATTCCAGGCTACATTGTGGGCTGCGATTACCCTCGTAGTGCATATGTTTGTGTGTATGTTTGGTTACACGCCGGCACGGAAACGAGGTGCGTCAAGCTTCTCCCGTCTGGCCCACTCCACGGAACCACCCTGTCTGCAAGCCCCCTCACCCGCGTGCACCACCCTCTTACCCCCCTCTATGTAATTCACTCTCACTAACCCACTGCAGTACAGTCAATCATGCATATCACACCGGCTATCTAATTCAAGGTGATGGTAACCGCTAGCATTAATATACGTTTCTGTTATTTTTTTACCACACTATCAAAAAATATTATGGTTTTCAACATGATACTTTGAACGACTAGCATGCCCTTAGTGTTGAATTTCTAAAAATCCTTCCTCACATCACATTATGTAAGGGAGAACTACTCCCTTACATCATGTGAGGAACCCCTGTACCAATTTTAAGCTTTAAGGAACAGAAATTTCGGCTGTGCATTGATATATAAGTCAGGGAGTCAGATTTACCTTTTATATATACATATATTTAATTTATGCATTTAGAACACGACCATACAGAACCACAAAGGATAAAACTGTTGATCTGCTTACTTTATCAGTTATTATTAAACCACAATTCAATATATACGTACGACCAAAACTGAAGGTTGATTTGTTTGTAGTATTTAAGCTGTTATTTCCAATCAAATTACTTGAACTTATCTTACTACACTAGAATAATTTAAATTCTAATCTTTATCACTAACCCAATGAACTATTCTAATCCAATGAAATTGATACCGTTATAAGATTAAAAAATAATCAAAAACTTTCAGTTAAAACCTAAAAAGTAGAACTAAGATAAAAATATGAATAAATATAGAGCAAAACGTAAAAGAAAAAATTACGTCCTTTAAGTGGTTTCCATTAGGTTGATGAATGGTGGAGTTATGACGCCAAATTTTTAAAAACAAATCCCAATTGGTATTTACTTTTCTTTTAAGGTAGATAAAATATATACAAGTAGATAATAATTAAAAAAATCCACTCGAATAAAATTTTTATTCGTATTCGTTTAGCTGTAAATGTATTTGTCTGTACATTCCAATACTAAGTACGTGTAAGGAAAATTGTATGAAATGTACCTTGAAGTTAGACGACACGGATAAAAACCTTTTAACTTACGAGTACTTTTTAAATACAAACTTCTAATTATTATTGTTCATATCTCTGCAGTGCTAAAGAAAAAGACGTGTACTTAAACAACGTAGATTTAAATAAAATTATTTTAATACGGTTTTTAGACCGTATTAAAATAATTTTATTTAAATGTGTAACAATCGCGAAAACATAAGAAAACATAACGTAGATTTATATCTATATTTCCATATTTAGCATCTCAACAGCAACACTTTTAATGTGAGCTACATTCATAATTTACTGTTTTCAATTCACAGCCCACTCCCAGCCCTCCTTAGAGTGCTGCACAGAAAACACCTTTTGTGATTTTTCATCTCCATTTCCCAGGGTTTTTGTTCGCATGTCACATACCGCATCCCTCAAAAGCGGTGCGTTCTCTTTTTATAATGTCTGCAAGTCGGTGAAAGCGCCGGGGTAGCGGGAAGGGGTGCGGTGCGGGGGGTTGCGAGGGGAAGTGCCCCCATGTCTAGACTGGGTCGGTAGTTTTCCAGGATTCAGCGGCTTTGACTGCAGTCAGCTCACCCACTCACTGCACTGTAGCTAAGGATATACGTACATACCCGTCTGAGGGCCCTCGGCGTGTCACAAGCAGTTTTGTACTCTGTACCCCTACATAGCAATGGGCTTTGAATGTAGGGTGATGGAATGTGAGCGCAAGTCAGTAGGGAAGCATTAGTGCGGAGATCAATAATAGCTGATTGTTCGAAGTTCAATTTGATTTAGTGAATTTCCAGTAAACACGTAAAAATAATGTTATGGTTATGCTAATCTGCCTGCTGAGATTCAACAACTGCTTTTTAGATTCACACTGCTCCAATTTGCATAGCATTTAATCATTAATAAATATTTTGTCACAGGTTTAGTACACACCTTTTTAGCTTATAATTATCTATCTAGATGTACTTATTTCTGTTATTCATAACGTTGGAAACCTAATTTAGGAAATATCTATAGAGGTATGCTTTTAAATTTATCAATGAAAAATGTATATCATACATCTATTATATCATGCTTGTTTGTTTTTCGTGTGTTTTAGTGGCCAAGATATCATTTTTATATTTTTGATAATTTACTGGTGTGTATTAATTACTGTGTGTGCATATCAGTTAAATATCAAAAATCAAGTCTTATGTGAGTGAGTGTGACACGTAGGGGATGAGCTTTCATAAAGTTTTTATTAGGCGCAGCCTGCTCAGCAACGAGCTTTTATAGTATAAAGTCAAGTCTAGTGCCATTTGGTCAGCGATAAGAACCAAACAGATAACTACCTACTACAGAACTACTGCTAAAACTAAAAGCTTAAACTAACGAACATTCTTGTAACATGGTGACATTTCTATGAAACGTTCAATTCATTGACCAACACATCCTGGCCGGTTCTCGCTAGGCGTAGTTTCTGGTTGCAAGCTAAACAACTCATTCAAAGGTCTGCTAACAGCCGTGTCTATGAATCAATAACAATAGGCACTTTCCTTATAACAAGCCTTTGTGACATCGACCCATGTCCATGTCTATAGGTGACACTGAGAGTACCTAATAAAATGCGCCCATAGAGCCTATATTGTACTATGTATACAACCTACTTAAGGCCAGCGTTGTTTTACGTTCAACGCTGGCGCGCAAGTACATAGGTAGATTACAATATGTTTTATCTTTCATATAAAAACCGGCCAAGTGCGTGTCGGGCCACGCGCAGTGTAGGGTTCCGTAGTTGCGAATGTCAAGTTTGAGTTCAACTGTTTACCTCACAGTTTAACGACCAAAAACATCTAACAATGAAAATAGTATGAAATTTTACATTTTCGAGTACATTTTATAAGTTGGTTGCCTATAACTTTTTAATTCGTACAAAATACTCAGCTCTGATAGTTTACCTTTCAACTTCAGTATATATACTACCGCTGTAATTTTTTTCACGTATCCATATATAACCGTTTAGCAGATAGAGGGGGGGGGGGGGGGGACACTTACCTGTAACAAAAATTTGCACTTTAAAACCAAATATTTCGGAAACGGATCCCTAAATTGAAAAATAGTGTTCTAACCTAACCACTTTTTTTAAAGACCTATTTAACGATGTAAAATTGGGACGGGTGAAATTTTATGTGAACAAAGTCGCTGGAAAGTCGCTAGTTTTCATATAAGTACTTATGGGACCTATGTCTTTCTGAACTTTGCGATGCAACATTTTAAAGTTAATCTTATTTTAATTATTTGTATGGCCTATCCTGGTGGTATATTTTTTAAAGTGTTTGTTTATGTGTTCTTAAAGTTTTATTGTACTTACACAGAAAGAAACAAATACAAAACAGGAATAGTACATTACTGCAGAGGCCGGGAAGTAAGTGTGCCGGACTCGTAACTATTGTCAAGGCCTCGCTGACGCTCGGCCTTGAAAACTATACTCGTCCGGCAATCCCTTTCCCGCCGAGGAAAGTATAGAGATTTTCTCAATAAATGTGAGGAAATTTAACTTAAAGTTACACATAAACTTACATGCCTTAAATATTTCCCCTTACTAGGTATTTGCCGGTAGTAATTTTTCCACTTTCAAGTTTCAAATTAGGCGAAGTAGGTACTTAAAATCCATTGCAGTGTTGCTTTCATCACTAAAACTCATTTTGAACCGTTTCATTTCGAATAAATAACCAACTTTGCACATATTTACCGAAAACAATCAATGTCAATCAATTACTGCAAAGCGTTAATCACAAACTACGAAGAAGATACTATTACTAGTATCAGACGACCGACTGCCATATGTTTTCTCTAGGCAATAAGGATCATAGACAAATAATGGAGTGAGGGTGAAAATGAAAAAAATGCCATACAATTCCTTTTGAGTTTCTATGGGGGGCCATAAATTCAAAGTCAATTGACGTGTGTTCTATGCCCTAAAATCCGTAAAGGCAGTTTTTCGGCAGTGGCGTTAATCACTACGGGTATAGTGAAAATAACAGATCTCCCGAGTTTTTAATTTTTTTATTTTCAGTTGTCAATTCCAGCAAAGGAAACAATGCCCATAGAGCCCAGTCATATTTTTCACAAAAAATTTAATAGATCATAGATTATTGTTTTCTTCTCTCGCAACGAAAATTAAGCATATTTTCGTATGATCACATATCGATATTTTAATGAAATTGTAGTTATATTCACGTATTATATGCATTTTTTAAAAATGCAGTGGTAGTAAACTGGCTGTATGACAAGTGACATAATTTACGTTACATAGATTAATTAAAAAGTTTTGAGCAGCGGCCGGGAAGTAATTTTCATACTTATTTCCTGGCCTAGGCCGGCAATGCGATGAATAAGCCAAGAATTACAAACTTCCGGTCTTCTTTTTACTACAGTAATGCCTACATTTCCGAGCATGTTTGAGAAAAATAAATTGTTATACCATGAATATCCCTTCCAGTCAACCGATGAGTAATTGAGAGAAATGTTAATTATTCCTCTGACATAGCTTAATTACAACCATCATATGATGGCAACGGCTTAACGTGCTTCTGCAGCACGGTATGCTTCTTATATTTACCACTCCAAGAAGTGCGTAATCATGTTGTGTAACACATATGTAACACGTCCCTTTGATCAAGGTACGTCATAGGTATTATGCGTGGCTTTTATGGTATGCGGTAACCTAAATAAGATAAGAATTTACTTTTGCAGCAAACTACAAAATGATTAATTTCTAAAGGTTATATGTAGTTGCAAGATTTATTAAAAAGAAACAATAATATAATTACATAAACTAATAACTAAATGTTACCAATTAATCCTACCAATAAAATGTAATTGCCTCTAAATAAAACCTACCTATAAATAAACCCTACCAAAAATACTAAATGATACATAACATTTGAATATAACTATTTAGTAAACACATATATATTTTTAGTTTTTTTCCCAAACATAAACGGGTGCCTACTTCATAAATAGCCAAAGCTTATGAGGTTTTCTTCAAAATACTTCTTAACTAGGTTTTCTTTGAAAAAACTCTTAAAATACTTCGACTTATTTTCACATTAAAATCATATCGCAAATCTAATTTTGCGGTTTATTTCTGGGACATTAAAATTCTGTTTTATAATTATGAAAATATATATCATAATTGGTCTCAAAAGATATTCAATCTATATTTTTACATACTTAAGTATCGGAATATTATAAATATTACGAGTAACTAACTATAAGAAACTGGAGCCTATTGAATGATATCGCGCAATTTATTACAACCACCCACGCGTTTTCCAGAGATTGCAGCGTAACGCTACATTTCTCTCTGTGTGGAGGTCCACAAAATCCCCTCTACACAAAAGCCGATGGGTATCGTTGCCCCGCATTTTTCCTACTTCTCTAACTACAACATAGTTAATAGCTTTCTTTGATTCGAGTGTATGGAGTAGCTAGGATTGAATATTCTTATCACTTCGAGTTATTGACAACATAGACACAATAATCGGTATAGATTATTTCTGGATCCGTAAGTTCGTCCCTATGTTGAGTAATTTATACATACATACATACTGTTACGTCTTTTTCTCTTGCGGGGTAGACAGAGCCTAGGTCTTTAAGACCTAAAGCCACGTTAAGCAAAGAAAGCTCATGCATTCGTGGCGAGCCATTAGTATCAGTAAATAGACTTCCACTGTCTTCCAACGTCCAAATGTAGATGAATCATGTGACAGGTAATACCTCGCAAGTTTAGTTTTTGGGGAGCATGTAGTAAAATGTTATGATCCAGAGTTTAGTATTCATACCACAATGTAAACTGCAAATGGCGCTAACGAAGTGCGCTGTCTATCAGAAGTGCGATTCGAGAGGCAATGAAACTATATCTGTGGATGCAGAATCTAATAAACAGTTTTTTTTTCAGAAGATTATCAGATATTATTCGATAATCTGCTATTAAAATATCCATGCTAAACTGGGACAATCTAAAGTAAATACCTACATACAGGGTAAGTACCTTGTTGAAATGTTTATTGTGCGTAAAACCTACGTAAATTAAAGCTAAATTGCTGGTTTCTGAATGTACCGGCATTAAATTACATGTTTTGCGTAAATGTCGCTGATTTACTAATTGAATAGTGTTTAAATGAATTTAATTTTCGGCGTTTTTGGAAGGTAATTCACTTCTTTTTGCAGTTTTGGTTTTTATCTTAAGTGATGCTGCCCTCTATAGAATTTAAAGTATTTTGTGGGTTTTAACTGTGAAAATGTCTATTAAGGATTTCAATATTTGTTTTTTTTAGACAACTAATAACATACGTAAGCAAATATTTGCAACGCTGTGAATTAATAATAGACACAAAAAAAACACTTATTTGAAACCTAATTATTACTTGAATTTATGTAACTTACTAGAATTATTCGTGCGTATTTTCATTTGTAAATGACCTATTTTGAATCAAAAATGTTGGACAATTTAGGAAGGTTTGCGGATGAAGACGAAATATTCGTCTGGAAATAGTAAAGTTAATTGTGTTTCGTAACTGCGCTCTGAAGGGTCGGAGCGATGTACCTATATTTAGCGAGGCGTGCGAGGGTATGAGGGGGGTGGCGGCGCCGGTGACGCGGAAGCGTAGGGCGGGCGGAGGGCGTTGACCGTGAACGTGGGGCGGTATCGATCCAGCAGCCATACCCTCGCGCAACGGAAAGTGTATGCCTTTGCTGTCACGACATCGAATGCCGAGCACCAAGTCTGAGTGCGGCTGTCGAGCTTCCGCACTCAGTGGCTGAGCTTTCAGCGCTCATTAGCGACACTTGGCGGCGAGCATCATCGTCATTAGCCCTAGTCGTTTACTTGTACTGCGCAATGCTGCTAATTTTAATGCCACAAATGATCTATGTCTAGACGAATGTTTCCACTACTCCAAATAAAACATACGTGTATAATACAACAGAAACTTTTCATAACACTTTACAGCTGAATATTAGTAATGATATACAATTTTCGTATAACCGTAAGTACTATCTTAATAAGAGGCTACTAAAAGAGTGTGTAATAAAAGTAGGTAATTATGATGTCGAGCTGCGTTGCTTTTACTAAAACTATTTATGAAATACGGTGATAGTGGACACGCAATGTATGATCGCAGACTGTCACGCTGCTCAGCGCTCTGGCCAAGGATACTGAACACAGGGGTCGGGTGGCAGTAACGTTAATAATTCTAATCATGACGTCGATAACACGGTCTTTCAAGTAATTAGTATGTAATAACTGGCGAAAAAGATCGCTCTCCGATTTTGATCAAACATTTTGGTGTTTTTGAAAAACTTTTAACATAACAAGTTTATTAAGCTTAACTTACTTAATAGACGTGTGCATCAAAGATAAAACACGTGAACTTTTGATTTCATTTATTAAAAATATATTTTGCACTATTTTTCAATAGCGCAAAATAAGAGTAAAATTAGGGATTCATATTAAAAAGAACGCACTTCGCAATTTTATGTATGGAAGCCTTACTCCTGTTGCTTACAGTACAATAGTCTTGTTAAATTATTATGATATTGAAATAAACGGAAGCATTATAAACCAAAGCTTAAATACAAATTTAAAAAGTATTAATAACATAAACATTATTCTGCATCCATTATATGTATCAACACTTGATAAATATGCCTAGAAATATTGTGCAATAAAGAGTGCTTGCTAACGCTAGCAATTCCTTGAAAGAAAATATAGTCATATATTATTCTAAATCTAAATGTAGGCAAGCACACACTACCCTAAATAATAAAGAAGGTTGAAATTCCTTAATGTCTGCTCGAGATCCCTCCGGTGTAATAACGGAATAAAAGTTAGTAGGGTGTCTTTGGTCACGGGGGTAGACGGCATCCGGGCTCCGTTTAGTGTAGCTATACATTTGCGTAGGTGCGAAGACAGTGTTTGGGGGACCCTTGCTGCCCTCGTGCACTTAAGCAATCTTGTTTATGATGAATACTATTCTGCACGCAACTCAATATAATTAATGAATAGGAAAATCTGCTTTTAGATAAAACAACAATTATATAAGCTTTCGCCCGCGGCTCCGCTCGTGTTATCGATCCCTCGGGAACAGTACTTTTATCCGGGATGAAAGGTAGCCTATATCCTTCTTCATACTCCGTACAACGAGTATGCAAAATTCCATGATGATCAGTTCAGTAGATAGAGCGTGAAAGCGTGACAAACAAACAACCTCACTTTCGCATTTATTATATTAGTTGGGAAGTTGGGATATTAATAATTTTTTTGAGTAGATTTCACTTATTAATGATTTTTTCTCATTTCTCGTCAGCTTAAAGTTAAGAACTACCCAAATAACCAAGAAACATAATTCAGTCATGAAGAGATCTCGTTTAAAGATATTATTTAAAATAGTTTGCGAATTTATAATACAAAATTATGCATTTAACATAGATAAAAAGACAACCCTATTGTTAGAGAAATAGATAGATAGGGAGATGGGTTGTGATAACGCTTGCAGCGGGGGTTGGGGGTGGTTGAATGTCGGGCAAGGGCGGCATGAGTCACGGCCGCCGAGCCGATCAATACTGCAAGAACTGCGTTCTGCTGCACGCCCGAAATTGCGTTTCATTTTGAGACTTCACCTCTTTTCTTAACTAGTGTTATGATTATGACGTCTGTAAATACTAAATCTAAGTTAGAGTAAGTGTGAGTTTAATCAATAATAAAGTCGCGATCGTAGCGATTTATATGAATATTCAACCTACCTATTCGGTGTTTTCTTAAATTTAGTAGGATTAAGTTTTCTTCCAATTACATACATAGGTTCCTTAATTTTATTACGTTAATGACTTCAGTGGTAATAAGACAATCATAATAAGTAGTTACACTGTGCAATGTTAACACATTAATAACGAGATGTTTGACTTTGAAGTTCGACACAACCGTCGCGCATTTGATATAAAATGACTGTCATTTCAGGGATAGTCATTGGGAAGCACATGATCTTGCTTGGTCGATCTTGTCGTATAAAATATTTACCCTTGTTTAATACCCTCGTTCTGTACAATTTACTTTTTAATAAATTGTTTGATTAGTTGTTCGTGTCTTTCCGCAGCATTGTAGTTGTCTAACAGGTAGACAGCCTGAAAGGTGGTTTTCTTTATTTGTTAGTTAATATCAAAGTTATTACGGTTCAATAGATACAGTCCCGTGACAGCTGGGCAGACAACGGAGGTTTAGTATCTAGGTCCCAGTTTTACTCTATGGGTGCGGAACCCTAAAAACATTATAATTCGCAAATAACTAATTGGTACCCTACAAATTTATTTGACCTAGACCTAATACAAGACAAAAAATATGGTCTAGACGAGTATTCTATATTATTTTCTACCCATTATGGAAGTTGTATTTATACTAGTAGCTAGATCTTTGGATACGTGCCATTTGGCCAAAAATACCGGCGAACTGTTGTTCGCTGCCATATTTATTATTTAACAGTATATTCTAGAGGTTATTATAGTAATTGTATTAAATAATAAGAATTTAAGTAAGATCTTATAGGCAGGGCGATGCAGGACCAAAATTGGGCGAGGGCAAGACGCGTTCAACGAGGTCGTGTAAGGGTCGTGTCTCCTATAGAAAAACTCGAATACATCATGCGTGAGGGTCTTATGCGCGTAACGGTTCCCCAAGTTACTGTTCCTCTTTTGTGCCTAAACGCAGAAAAAAAATTCTGATTTTGAGACATGTTATGAATATCGGAATTAGCAAAAAATATATTTCTTTTCTATATATTCACTCATTTGAGCTACGTCCTTGACCTTCGCCATGCTTCGAAAGTCTCAGATGTCACAAAGATGACTGTCGTTATGCTGTGTCAGACACAGAACAAGTTATTCCTAGTTCTGTGACGAAATAAGGCAGTTTCAAAAATCTGACACCTGGCCACTTATTACAAACAAACAAACTCATACTCAGATGCTCATAAAGTACAATTTTTTTTTGCTTGTTAAACACAACTTTTGTAAGGTTTAAGTGTTTTGTTTAGGGTACTTATTTTTAAACGAGATTCCGGATAAATAAACAATTTATTTGATAACCGTCATTTTTTATGGTTCTGTACCCAAAGGGTAAAAACGGGACCTTATTACTGAGACTTCGATCTGTCCAGATCTGTCTGTTGTTACCAGGCTCATTAACCGTGATCACTAGACAGTTGAAATTTTCACAGATGATGTACACGTATTTCTGTTGCCGCTATAACACCATATAGTAAAACAAAAATGTAAAAAAAAATAATATTTATGGGCTACAACAAATGTGATCCTGCCGTCTATATTATGATTTTTAAAGTTTGTATGTGAATTTTGACATGTTTATAACTTAATGAAGTTTCAATTAATTAGACATGCGAAAGTGCGCATGTTGATTTGTTTATACCTTGTCATACCTTACGGTACCAAGAATCGAGCGAGCTCCGTGGCGCAGCGGTCAACACGCCTGCCTGCGACACGGAGGTCCCGGGTTCGATCCCCGGACAGGTCAAGATGGAAAGTGATCTTTTTCAGATTGACCTGGGTCTTGGATGTTTACCTATATAAGTAATCTATTATAAAATATAGTATCGTTGAGTTAGTATCCCATAACACAAGTCTCGAACTTTCTTTGGGGCTAACTCAATCTGTGTGATTTGTCCGTATATATTTTATTTATATTTAAATAGGCCGGAGGCAGGCCATAGGCTTTAGCGCGGAAAATGTACTGTTCTTGAGGGATCCACATTGACAAGAGCAGAGCCGCGGTCGAAAGCTAGTAAAAATATAAACGAGAAAGTTTGTATGTATGGAAAAATGTTTGTTACTCAGTCCGGAAAAACAACGGACTGGATGTTTGTGATGATGCCTTGTGATTCCCGGCAGAGGAGAATAGGACCACTCCGAGTCTTCTCGTGGATGTCGTAAAAGGCGACTTAAGATACACAGGAGGCTTAGTGGGTGTAAGCATTATAAGAGCTTCCGCATGTTAAGCCATCCCAGGCGCAGTCCCCACTTGGATGGGTGACCGCAAGTGACATTAAAATACCTCGAGCTCCTACGTGCTTCGGAAGGCATGTCAAGCCGTGGGTCCCGGCTGTCATCAGTTATGGCAGTCGATAAGCTATGTCAGATGCCTTTAGGCAGCTTGAAAAATGTGACGCTAGTGTTGGCCACTCACACACGAAAAACAAACAGGCTGAACAAAGCTTATAAACATCAAAGGGACCTCTCCAACCCATCTGGGCAGCGTGGAGACTGTAAGCCAAATCCTGGTCAAAAGAACAAACTGCTCTGGCTAATATTTGGCTCTGGTGGTACAGAGTATATACAAGCTAACTCAAAGATACTTGTTTGAATAGTATATGCATGCGGGCAGCTCCAGAGAGGCAAGGTCGTGCTGCTATTTCCGTGCCCAACCAATGGCTAATCTCAATAATGCGGTGTTCCCCAAAATAGATCCACAGACAAAAAATTTTAAACTCTGCTGTGCAATCAATCATTATTTTGTATTTATCAGTTAAGTTAGGTATTGCTAAGATCACGTTTTCATGACTCGATCTCTTTGAGGCAGACAGGATCAAATGCACAAAATCTAAGTCTTAAATGCTTAATAAGGTATAATATAGCCCTTATTTAATGTATATAAAAGTTAATTTAGGTAGAAAATTATGTTACTTAACATATGATCAAATAAATTCTAGGACCAAACCACACTGAACTTTTTTTGCCAACCAGGTCGAACCCTACAACTATTTGTACGCAATCTATGATACTTGCCTTACTTATTTGTACAACAATATATCTTTACAATGAAAACTTAACTGATACTGTTATAACATAGAGATTATTTTTGTACTGAGACCAGAAAGGATCCAGGATATTGAGACTATTTAATTGGCTCGATAATCCTCATTGAAAACATCAAGAGAGCGTTTCCCAGCTGCCCTTCTGCTAAGTCCCAGCAAAGGCGACATGGGCAGAAATTTGTTTCCTATTTAATTTGGTGATTTTTGTAAGACGTGGCCGACTATCAGGCCCGCTATATGATGAAACTCTCATCATCTTAATTATCAGGAAAATAAATAAGTTTTGTTTGCATTTAAATTTTGAATGAACTTATTTGATTTTTACTAAAAATACTACAACTAACTTCACCTCGTTAGTTCCTCGTCCGTCTAACCCTGGATATTCTCATTACAAAGTTTGCTTCTCTATACTAATCTCTATGTTGTAGTTGCAATTTCATGACTGAACTGGCTACAAATTCCGCCACCCTTGCGACAAACAGATTGACTTTTGCAGACAAACAGATATCGAGAGCTTAAATTATGAACAAAACTTATAACATTCATTTCTATCATCTTCGGTTAAACATTTAAAATACTTTCGTAAAATTTCCAATAAAAAAATCTTAGTCGACTAAATTTCTGTTGCCTTCAATTATTTTCTGACGCGTTGATATCTTTTCAGTACAAAATTTGCTCCCTAAAATATAAATTTGCTTTATTATTTATTGGAACAATTATTTTAATGATGACAGAAATTGTTGAAAAAATCAATCCATTGGTACGCCGACGTTTATTTGAACGAAATACTCTTTGCTATTTGTGGCACTTCCATTTGAATCATGACCTAAGTCACAATACTGAACACTCCGAACAGCGCAATATCTTAGTCTGAAAGAAAAACAACAGAAAGGTCATGAATAAATCAATGGTTTGATTGATATGTTATCATCATTGCTAATTCTAGCACGAACAAGAAATGAACAGGTATTTTCGTGGCAAACAGTTTTTACTCGTTTGCATGCGATCGGCCAACCGCTGTTGTTATATATGTAAACGTAGGTACCTACTTGCGTATGTTTCGCGCCGTGGCATTGAGCACTAATAATAATCGGTGAACTTGACATTGAGAACGGAGGCTCGTCATCGTAACAAGGTTCGCCGTCTCTTCCGCACTCAGCCGCCGAGTACCAGCGGGAAGAGGAGAGATAATGTATCATTCTGCGTTCGCGTCTGTTTGTAGGTCAGTCGTGTATTTGTTCCGGACGAGAGTCCGAAAGTCGACTGGAGGTTACATTACGTAGATATTTACTTTAGAAGTCAGCATAATTTGCGTCTAGGCAAACAGAACACGCTCTAATGTGCTGCCGAATCAAGATAGTTAGCATATTGGGACGGAAAATATTTGGCGCACTTGATTACCTGAGTGACGTCCTCTTTGTCCTCTATTTAACATTTATGTCGATAGTTGCAGAGATCCTAGAATTTTAAGTATCTAAGTACATTAAGATGTATGTATTATTTTTAAATGCGGTTATTTTCTATTAGTCAGTAAAATCCATTGTATTTTTTTGCTCTTTTCAGCCTTAATTCAGGATTAGGAGTAAATAATTCTTCCACAATAACTAAGTTAGTGAATAGTACGACATATGAGTAGCTGTTGAAGAAATGCTGCTAACGCGTTAATTATTTAAAGTTGCATTACAATAATCTTATCCTTATAGATCTTTAAAAGTGCTACTCAATCAATATAAACAATTTTCCTTTGGGACTAATGTTGAAAATTCGGAAAAAATGACAGTCCCTTTAAAAATATTTCACCCGGAAGGGTAATTCGCATGAAAAACTTGAATTTCGTTGTAAATTTCTAGCACTAGTACATTATGAAAAGTTGTTCATATTAATGGGCTAAGTAGCCCTTTTTTTAACTCTAACCAAATATTTCAGAAACGGATCCCTAGATCGAAAAATGGTGCTCTCAACCTCATAATATTTTTAAAGACCTATTTTAACAATACCCCACATGATGGGGGACACTTTACTTGTATGGAAGCTAAAAACATTTTTTTAAAGACTTTTTTCTACCACTTTTTTGCCATGATTAATATATAACCCATACCAAAATACAGCTTTCTAGTACTTATAGTCTCTGAGTAAAATCGCGGACGGACAGACAGACAGACAGACATAGCGAAATTATAAGGGTTCCTTGTTTACTACGGAACCCTAAAAAGGAATCAAAATATTAATGGGTTGCTAGCGGCATCGCCTATGAAACGATCACAAATATAATTACTTACATACAAAATATCACGCCTTTATCCCTTATGGGGTGGGCAGAGCCTTAAGCTTTTAGACTTGAGAAATTAAATATAAATCGATTAATCAATGATGTCACCTCTCGTGGCTTTGCTTGCGTTTTATAGATTTTTCCGGGTGATAGGTATGGACGCTGTCCTTTTCTTTCCTTTCTGCCTTCATGATATGATATGATAATCAATGATATAAAAAGCCCAACTTGCACTTCCACAACTAAAGAGGAAAGATTTGATTCTCTGTTTACATTGAATAGGCTCTGAAACTACCGGACCTAGTTTCGAAATTCCTTCATGTATAGAAAGCTTAATTATCTGCGGGTGACATAGGCTATAATTTACGTGGTTGAAGTCGCGGGAAAATTGTTAGTTCATTATATTTACAAACATGCACTTACTAGGTAAAATGTTTCAGTAATTAAATAAATAATGATTATTAACTTTTAAAAAGGTACCAATACTCATACCACATTAATCTTTGTAATTTTTCATATAATAGGCAGTATACTATGTTATGAAAACTTACAAAGATTTAAAAGTAGGTATAAATATATTTTAAGAACTCGTAATTACGATATTCCACGTATTTTTGAGGACTTCGATGTAATGACGCCATGACACACATAACAAGAATAAAAATACAGTTTGCTTTAGGATAAAAATACAGTTTATCAATATCAAGTTACTTAGGTACATGTTTGATAAACCGAAAAATGAATAACGAGCCTACGTACGTATTTATTTATTTTTCGTACTTACGTACCTAACCACAGACAAGAAAAATACTTATACCTTATTTAAATGAAGCGCCGCGTGTCAAAATTTAGTATTTCAACAGCGATATCTAGTAGCATTTTCACGACCCTCCAAGTAACGTTCACCCCAGAAGCCTTCGTCGTCCGTGGAAATTCCGATAGATGGCGTTGTTCTTTCAAGTTGTACACTTGCTAACTTTCTCACTTTTCGCACAGATGGCGCTACTAGAATCATTGCTAGCTGTAAAGTGAAAATTTTGTTTTCTCTACGTAGGTTCGATACCAAAGTTTTTTTTAATACTTAGTACTTACTAGCTGATGCCCGCAACTTCGTTAGCGTGGGCTATATGACTCCGGCGTATTAATATACCTTAATACGAACTAAACATATATAAGAAAATACTTGTAGCAGATAAAATTGCATTGGCTGCTGCTAAATACTGGAGGGATAAAATATAGGATTCTTTTAGACTTTTTGAGCCACCGACACGATAAAAAGAAGACTATATAGCTAGTAGGTACTTATTGGAGAGCAAAAAAATGAATACTTACATTTTGTAACTACATTATTTAGCTTATTAGTTATTTGGTATACCTATGCGTTAACCTGTATGTAATAGTTTTACTCGAAAACAAAAGTATACTTACCTATTTGATTTCTCGAGTTCACTTTATATACCTATACATAATATAATTATTTTTAATATAATATGATAATTTATTTAAAAAAAAATGAAAATAAATACTTGTATATTTTGTGCAGATATGTATCTATTAAATTAATATAAAATAGTTATTAAATTCATAGTAAATAATTGATGACTGGTCCATTCTTTTTATTTGGCTTATATGATATACTTTTTGAGTTTCTTCCATCGACTTATACTCTATACCTACTGATTGTAGTGATAAATTGAATAAAACTAAAGTTTATTTTCTACTTATTATTTATTGAGAGAGGAGTCGACGTTTAGGTGTGTATAAAATACATATTTGTAAAACATTTTATGGTATTCTCTAAGCAATTTATGCAATTGTATACTTAAGCCTTTTTTAGTCTTCACTGCAGGAGCACGACCGTCTCTGTACATAGGCATATATTAGTCAAAGCAAAGGATTTAGCCTACACTCTCCATGCTGGACAGACGGGTTGGAGAGGTCTCTTTGATGTTTATAAGCCTTGTTTAGTTTGTGTTTCCTAAGTCGCTTTTTACGACATCCACGGGAAGACTTGGAGTGGTCCTATTCTGCTACTAAGTACTATTTCCTTTTTTTTTATCTAACTCATAAGTAGGTTAAAACACGGATTATTAAACTGAATGATTTCGGTGGTTCGCTGGCTACGTCAGTGGTCGTTATTTGCGTGCGGCGCCACGTAGAGCCGTGTGACGGTGCGTGTGGCATGCGTCACGCGGTCGACGCTCCCCATACAGAAACAAATGACTGACGATACTGACTCATTTGTTTATCGCTTTTTTTTACACGTGTATTTATAAGTTACCAATTTTATTTCGGGAATTCTGTTTTTGAAATAATCTTTGCATTAACTTCTAAATCAGCGCCTAAACGGTGATAGCGCTGAGATAGTTTAAATTACTTTTCCCATCATAGTTTGGCCAGGCAGGGCAGAGTTTATTGAGCGGAATCAATACTAAGCTTTATTTATTTACTTTTACGACATCTCCTCTTGATGTCACGACGGAGAAAACAAAACTATTTAAATTAATTAAGGTAAGTAAGTATTACTTTAGTTGGCTGCCACAGAAAACACAATCGCGGAGACGACCACTTTTGTTACAGTCACAAACCCATAATTTTAAAAAATAAAAATGCAAAGAATATGCTTTTGAGTCTTTGTTACAATATATTATATATACGCTTATATATATCTTTTATCTACATATATACATAATAACTTGAAGTTCCGCTACTCGCTCATAGATGGCGCTAGTCGTTATGCTTTAAGTTCTAAGTGACATTTTCAGGCGGCAGTAATTTAGTTTATTGGCATGAAAACCATTGAGTACCTCTGATCCTGATCTTACGATTTACTGCATTTAATTTGATCTAATTAGGACTTTAATGACCAGACTTACTTATCTTTTGACCACTTATTCTAGAAGCTTTGCGAAATTTACATAATTCGTTAAAAATAGTGGAACTTTATGTTTTATTTATAATATACCATAATGAGAGTAGTAATATAATTAATATATTTGGCCACTTAGCTTATTTAATACCAACTTAAATACAACCGCGGACTGTAAATAATAAATGTATAATTGTTTGTTATTTCTTGATTTTGATAAAATATTCCTAATCTTAAAACTTTGAATTTTATTATTTAGAGTGAGAGCATAGATGAAGCAATCGATAATGTTTGCAAAAACTTAAATAAAGTGAAATAAACGGATTTGCACACTAAACAGCACTTTAAATGAAATAATAATCCATAAGACCTTCGAGCATAATACCGATATGACAGCAATGTAATAAAATAAAATAGTTTGTAGGAGAAGGGCGGGCGATATCGTAACTGTAGCCAGCGATAGCGCAGTCGGTCGCCGTGCAACCTTGCAGAGTTTGTTGCTCCGGGGCGGGCTGCGGGGCGGGCGGGGGGCTGTAACCTCCACTGACACGCTCTAACTAAACTGCACACCGCCACAGTCTACAATAATATAAAGTGCAACGATTTTCCAGAAATTTCGATTAACATCAATATATTTTGCGTGACTGAAATTTCAAATGTTTAATACCTATTATATATATAGACATACTTATAGTTGGTCTCTCCAAGCAACACAACCTTCAGCATTGGTCAACAAGAATTGAAAACCTGACTCAAATTAAAATTGACTTATTTATATATGTTTCTACATTGTTATTTTAATAACTACAAGGAGTATTACTTTTTGATAGATTTCAGAGAAAGATGTAAGAGGAAATGTCTCGTTTTTCTTCATTATTGATCATATAACACAATTCATGTATAAGAAGATAAAGTATCATAAAAACCTGTCAAGTCTAACGATCTTAGTACTAGCGCTACATAATTATGTGTACCGAACGTACTGTTTAAAAATTTACTCTGTGAACCTTAGTCAATACTAATCATCTATATTTATATGGAAACAAGGTCTACAAGGAAAATAGTTTCCACATTAATTTTTAAAATAAACGAATAATTCTTAGTAAAGGAAATTCAATGCAAAAGAACTCTACCTGACCTACGAGTCACTCACAACCGCTGCACCCATTTACCTCCCGCCAATAATTTGAATATTAGATAAGTATCGATTGATTTGTTACTATCCCTACTTGTGCATGGCAAGTGAGTACTTAGAACAAAGGTAGGTGCTATCCTTCAGGTCTATGCAAGTAGGTTGACAACAATAATCCACTGTTGTCTAGCGACAGTGCATTTTAACCATGCAAATGCGTGCATCAATATGTAAATACCGCGATAACCGACTATCTGTTCGAAAACATAATTAGATAATTAGTTAACTATCGTACAAATTATCGTTTGTTCTTGATGAAGTTTATTGTCCTAATTGCAGGTTGTTTACTCCTGTGCATGCGGTTGCATCGCTCCATCACAAATGATCTCGTATAAATTATTCACAATTTTAAGTAAAACTTTACAACTCACTGGACACAATTTGTTTTTCAAATTATCATTTTCTTTGTATTATTGTTTATATTTTGAATTATAATTTCTTAAGACAAGCTTGAATAAAATCTGATATTTATCTTTTACTATCTTCTGACTGAAAAAAAGCTCGATTATCAAACATGGACTTACGAAGAGAAATAATATGGGCACAAAGTACATCATAACCAACGCCAACCTTTTGCGTTACATATTAGCGACAAAGATTTGCAAGAGTTTAAATTTCGAATGGAGGAAAATTGCAAGCAACCCCCAACACTAAAATACCTCTATCTTGTTAACGGCTAAACAGATTTTAATAAAATATTTTTAGTCATTATTGCCCTAAATCTGCTTTTATATAAAAAAAGAGTATTCAAAATCGTTTTACCCGTTTTAGAGCTACGGTGGGAAAGACAGAGAGACACACAAAATCATCAGATTTATAACACCCCTCTTCTAGCGTCGAGGGTTATAAATTATAATCTTGTGGGTCCAGTAAACGTTTCATTGATTGCTACACTAGGGTCGTCCTACTTTTTAAACAAATCACTCAGCTTTAGTGAAGATTATTCCATCCGAGCTGCGGCTACGCCTGTTTACGCATCCGACGCCAGCTTGACCTATATACCACTACAATAGAATTATTCATGAACCATGTCATGCGCCTTTATGCTCGAACAACAAACAGATTTCATCTGAGAATAACTTTTTCCGTCCAATTTAAATCATTTCACGTGTTAAAACGTAGCTACCATTTTATTTTTTCCTTTTTTAGTGTTCAGTTTTGGAATCAAATATAAATAAATTAATAAATTAATGTACTATATTTTACGTTACATTTTCTGTCGCTAGGCGGTTGCTATAGTCATTTTTGCGTAGGGATGTATCAGTACGTGGATTATAAGAAAAATAAGACTTTAAAATATAACATTTAAAATGTAAATGCTGCCAGTAATATGCGAGAATATTCGGCCGTTCTATTTCGGGAACGGGGCGCTAGTGATGCGAAATGGTGTGCAACCGTCTCCCGTTGACCCAAATGCGCGTACCTTTGTCTACTCTTTTCACTATATCATATAACTATCTGCTACCCGCGGCTTCGCCCGCGTGATTTATAGCCTATGTCCTTCTCAGTACCCTAACCTATGTGTATGCAAAATTTCATGAGGATCGGTTCAGTAGATACGGCGTGAAAGCTAACAAACAAACAAACTCACTTTCGCATTTATAATATTACTAGCTGTTACCCGCGGCTTCGCCCACGGAAATTATAGCCTATGTCCTTCTCGGTACCTACCCTAACCTATGTGTATGCAAAATTTTATGATGATCGGTTCAGTAGAATCGGCGTGAAAGCGTAACAAACAAACAAACAAATTCACTTTCGCATTTATAATTTTAATTGGGAAGTTGGGATTGGGATGAGATGGGATTAGTTGGGATAGTTGGGATTGAGATAAATGTATCGGAGATTAAAACATTTGCTTTTGAACACTCGTCTTCCATGTTTCTCTGGGTGAAAGGAAAAAACATATACTGTAGCATGCAGACTGTAAAAGTCAAATAGATGGACGTTAATCTGAGAAATCATTTTAATAGGTGATGCGGCTAGCAACCCATCCCTATTATGATTCTGTGGACAAAGCCTAGGCTCAGTTTACCATGTTTAATTAGTTTGTATAATTATGATTTCATTCTTGTTTATTTCCTTTATTCACTTGGTATGGTGACCTTATTAATCGCGAAAATAAACTATGTATAGGTTATAATTTTATTTTATAGTGTATTATTAAAATACATAAAATTGGGAACGTAATTTGCTTACAATTGAAAAGCTGCCTAAAATAATTATAAAAATCAATGATGACCTATATTCCAACCGGTAAAATTATGCTCCGTCGATTTTTTGGTTCCACTACAAAGAATATGCCCACCCTACTGTCCTTGACCGGTTATTTACCTCTCTATGTAATACAAGGCTGCAGTCGTTGCTGCTAGCGCGTTATATTCAACTTTTACATTATACAGTGGAACGAGGACTAGGTAGGTATTTATATGACAAAAAAGAACGTTATGACGGAATATTTACGTTCAAGGATTCTATATGGTGTGTTTAATTCTATTGAAACCAAAGTATTCTCTTATTAATATCTATTTTTTAAGCAATATTTATTTCTGTAAGTAGTAGTTATATGCAAAAACGAGGCCACCTGATAAAAACCTCAATTTCGCATTTGTAATATGTGTTACAATTACACCCGAAATTGCCAATACAATAAAAAAGGTATCAGTATGTACATTTATTAAAAATATATAGTAAGTATATAGTGTACCTATATACTTACTATATATTTTTAATAAATGTAATTTGTCTACCATGTACATTGTGCAGAACTTAAAATATAAAACGAAAAGAAAACAAAGAAACGGTTAGGCATAACAAAGACACTTCATATTTTTCACCTCAATTTATGAATGCAAAAATTCATTGACGTCAAATGATGCTCGTATTGTCCTTTCTGGTCAAGATTTATTTACTTCTGCGATGTTAGCATGTAAGTAATTTTTATTTTTAAACTGCACATGAGTACCTAGCAGCACAGTTGGACATAGCGCGGGCGATAATTGCGAAGGTCGTGCCGCAGCTGGATCCAGAGTCACACGCCCAGCTCCTCCGAGTGATATCAATAGTTAGGTAGCTTGTGACGATATACTCTCTGACACTGCTGCAAATGAAAATATTTTGTATTGCAGTAACGTTAAGGCACACTTTACAATGCACTCTCGCTTCGGTCGGTGGCCTTACCTCGTTTGAGTTCATGCACCCGCGCGAAACTGGGGCACGTACCGCGTGCTCCTCTCCGCCCGCGCGTCCCCCTCTTCGTCCCGTTACCTACCACTAACTTTTCATTGAAATGTCCCTATTACTACCTTTAGGATAATATTTTTCAGAAAGTAAATAAGAATAATTAAAATTTGTAAATCATAAAATGTAAAAAATGATGTGTTTTTTTAGTATAAACAGAATAAATACAATTGAAATATGATCTTACGAGTAGTTCATAATATTTATAAAAACTTTTGTTGAGTTTTGAATATCAGTTATCTATTAGTAATCATGAGCTCATCAACATGAACACCTTTAAATATTCAATAAAACATAATTAGCTGCTGATTATCAGTACCTAATTATTAAGATTGATGATCAATTCCCACTGAGATATTAATTATCATAATTCGATACATAACAGAAGAACAGAAAAAATGGCGGGAAAAGTAAGTATTACACTGTGTATACGATATAAGAAGTTATCAGTAGTTCCGTGGCAGGAGAAATGCTGTCACTGGTACGTAGTCGGTAACTGAACCAGTATTGCGCCGTGGAGAGTTGCGCAAGAGCACCACGAGAAAGTGCGAGTAAAAGTTGACGCAACCGCGCGTCACCGCACGCCAGCCGCCCCACGTCACACAAGCGCGCGAGTGTGTGCACAGCTTTATAATACATATGTCACTCTACGTGTGTCACGCACTGACGACACTTGATTACAATCGAACGTGTTATACAACGCTTCTAATAATGAAGTTTGTTACGAAGACGTTACGGCACAAATAGAACAGGCAACCACTTTTTATGATACTTATTGAGATACTTGACTGTTTAATGAGAGTGCGTGGCTTAACAAATTAGCAATCAACATAAGTTAATGCTCGTTAAATGCAGTTTTACGTTCTTAGAAACGATCAGAATTAAAGACGACTTTTATGGCACAGACTACTATAGGTACTGCTCTTTGATAAATATTAATCCTTCCGCTTAGACAATAAGAACATAACTGTAGATACAATACAATATACTAAATGCTTTTTCATGTTTATTTTAAAATCATTTTAATTCATATGTTCAAGTGGTTTTTTAATCAGTGACTTGTAGAAAAAGTAATCGAGTTGAAATGATCTAATTGTCGTGTAATTTGGAGTTGGAGGGTTGTTGAAGGAGCGGTGTGCGGGGCCGGGAGGAGAGGGGCTCTGTGGTGACAGAAATAGGGCGCGGAGGACAGAGCAAGGCTGCCCCGGTTACCGGCCGTCGACCCGCGCCCGTACCTATGTGAGGCTATGTGCGAGTGCGCGTGTGAGCGTCGCTACGAAATACTATGAGCCATATGCACTTTGACGTCTCGCGACGATAGGGATGCAACGGGTAATTTGTGATAGGTCGGGGATCATTTGCATTTTTGAAGAGGGACTATTTGTTAAAGCAATTTCTGCCGCGTACTTCACTATGAGTAAAAGTTTTTTTAGCTAAAATCCAAACTAATTAAAACGTACATATGAGTCTTAATTTCTAAGGATAATAAAAATAGGACTTTAACATAAATGTTAACAACAAACTTTATTTAATAGATATTATTGGAACACTGCATAAACCATCACATTTAGGGAAAAAAAACATCTAATATGACTATGTCAGTCGCTACAAATATTTAAAAAATATTTTTATATAGAAACATACATGCAAAATATTTTAATTTTCCTTGGTAGTCTGATAAAATAAACACAAAAGCATTTGTTTCTTAAGAAAAGAAGTATCAAGAGTGATAAATTACATATGTTCTTGCTTAATTGTGATAATAAAAAAAAAATACTAAGAAAATATTAAAATAATAACAATTTTAAAACGCCATCTGTCGGAGAGTGGAGGAAACTGAAGCAATACTGAGAGGCGCTTAGCCGCGCGCTCCGCCCGCCCCGCTCTCCCTGCGCGATAAGGGCACGAGTTCGTTGCCCCGATACAAGCTGACCTCAAAAACGAGGACACTGCAAAATTAGGACGATGACAACGTAATGACTCGAGCGCCAGCGTGCTGCGAGCGACTCTCGACTTCACACACTTACTCTTATGATCTATAATCCACCGTTTCAATCCACTGGACTACATGTATTTGATCAATTAGGCAAATACGCTGACTCTAACAGCACCGAGCTGTGTTGAAGTGTTTCACTACATGACAATAATAGGCATTAATCTATTCAAGGAATTTGAATGTTCCTTTCTAGGTAAGCGTATATAAACATCGAGGAAATAACATTTCCAAAAATAAAGTTTCAAAGCAGAGCATCCACTTAGAAGTATTTATTATCAGGGCTATCTCAGAGTAATCTGGATAGTAAATTTTGTTACAGAATCTTTGGTATTGTTATTCTGGCAGGTACGTCCGCTCATAAATCAGATCAACAGTGCAGAGTACAGTGAGCGCAGTGCCTAGCTTTGTAGGTACAGCGCAGGTGATAGTGTTCCATTCACTGCTATAGGTACCTATACAAATTTTATCCAATAGTGACACAACTGAAACGTAAGCAAATGTTACATTTATGGAGGTTTTCTCTAAATTATACACACAACACACACATACACAATCTCAACATTAACTTTTTGGTATCATACTACGCGACAAACACAAATTAGGTACACCTAAGTACGTTTTTTTTTTACTTTTTGTATCAAGTATAGTGCGAATATTTTTTCATCTGTTTATCTAAATATAAGTTGCAAATCATTATATTCTCCTTTTTACATGCAGAAATACAAAGAAAAATAACATTTAAAACATGTTTTTCAAATTGCTCGGTATTTTAATGTTATAGATATATAATTATTAACCAGTTATAGTTTGGTCCTGTAAATAAAACATTTTTACAAACTATATACATCTCTGTATTTATTTTCCATTCATCAAAAATATACAATATAAAAATCACTTATGCATTTACCGAGCAGCGTGTTTGCTACGAGCTACGGGCTACGGCTACGACGTTTCGTAGCAACCAAATCGTCGTAGCAAGATCTACGGCGAGTGTTGGTACGGGGTCAGTTTGTGGTGTGGTTATATGTAGATTTATTTAGGTCATTGCATAGATATATATTTTTATTATTTATACATATTTATTAATATATGTAACATGTATATTTATTTTGTGCCAAAAAGTGAGAAATTATTAGAAAATTATATCAAAAATTGACACAGGCTACCATCTACGTTAGTAAAGCAAAATTTTAAATTTTTATTATTTGTAAAATTTTGACAAAAATCATTGTATACTTTAATTAAAATAACATGCGACTTAATATTTGTTATGTGTGATGTCTTAGATTAACGGGTTATCCAGAAAGTGTAATATGATATATGCACATTGACTATGTGGATCGACGTCTGACATTTAGTATAAACTATTCTTATTAAATACATACATATTATCACTTTATACCTTGCGGGGTAGACAGAGCCCAAGTTCCTGATACCTAAAGACCACGTTGCTACACGCATTGCCTGCTGACGAGATTCCTTAGCCCAATCCCTTGAAAGGCTTTTACGGTTAGCGCGGGAAGAAAAGCGGCTGGTATATTCAATGTTTTTCTTCAAAAGCATGGAAGAGATCGTATTAAATTAATATGCATATATCAGATTACCATTGTGAGTGCCAAAAAAACAATATAAATAAAAGTATAAACTACCTGAATAGGCACCATTTTAATGATGATGGCTTTGACCTTAGTAATTTGAGTATTGTTTGTTGCTGACTAATGGGAATATGTTGTTTATGTGCATAACCGTGTTATCGCCATATTAAGTGCCTACGTAACTGATTGATAAATTCTTTGTTTCAGGTACGTTGTCAGCTATTATACGTTTAGTAAAGTAAATTAATTTACCTCAAATGGTAAGTTATTGTTACTCATATATTCTGAAATTTTGGTTTTCCTGTTTGATTATACAGTGAATCATTCATGGATATGTATGTTCTTTGTGTTGTTACGCCGGTTATATCATTTTCCTTTGATAAAGTCATTGTTAGGTAGCTAGTTAGTTCATATTTTCCAGAATTCTATGTACTGTTTACTACATTGTTTTCTCAGGTTACATAATTTTAATTAATATAAAATACAAAAGAACTTAACTCAGCATGTTATCACAAGGTTTCTGATTTACCTCATTCCTTATTCGATATTTATAGTACTTAAAAGATTGAGCATCACTTAAAAAAGTGCCCCAGTTATGAGATTTATCACCACCGATACCTTCAACATGGAGCCGTTTCGAAACTCATTAATTTGGATATTAATAACTATGCAAGAATTGCTTGTTTAATGTTTGAATAGAAAGATTAATCCCGTACAAACATATAATGATGGAAAGTCCCATTCGCACTATGCTTATCACAAGCTAAAATAACGTTGTTTATTCATATGCATGATGATATCTAGATCTAGTTAGGAATCAGCTCACGTATGCACTGCGATAACGATGCAATGGAAAATAAGTGTAGGATGCACCGCGCTCCGGGAGTGAGCTAAAAATACCGGCGGTCGTCGAACTGCAAGTGGGTCGCTCCCTGTCCCTCCCCCTCCCCCTCTAACCACACTACACTAACACCCCTACGAATATTAAATGTTGTAACGTTCACTACATAAACCTCAAGTCCATACATATTATTGTTTGTCATACTTTCTTGTTTATACAGTTATATTTAAATATCAAAAATTAAACTACATTCGAAGATTTTCTTAAACTGTCATATTAAATCGGGAACTCGAGCAATGAAATTTTTTAAAAAGATGGTTCATAGCTCAATCTTAAAACCTAAATAGAAAGTTCAGTCAATAGGCATTAAATGGTGTTATAATAATATGTTCCGGAAATTATTAGAGAATGCTTTAATTCTTTAAATTAAAAATATAAATCACAAAATTCAAATTCAATTGTTTTTGATAAATATACAGTTTTCTGAAAAAAAAAAAAATATACTTCACGATCTAAATACTCGGTCAATTTTGGTAATAAAATAATGTACAACATTTTGCCCTACCTATTAGACCATATCTAACATCATGATATCATCGACAGTTCTAAATTCTAGGTCTTTTGAAAGGCACGTTAAGCCTTTGATTGGCCAAAATACTAAACATTTACATTAAACGCAAGTGTAGGCACTTAGAGCTAAACACGAATATGGGTAGATTATTTTTAAATGGTTGGATTGTGCATTAGTTTGTTATCATGATTAATTACTGTTAATGGAATCAATAAAAAATAAAAAATAATAAACGATATGAGAGATATAAGGTATCAGGAAAAATTTATATACAAATTATAATGAATACCAATTACAATATCGGCATGTTCTGTATGACAGTTATACGTGTATAATTTAACTGTAACTTATTAATGTAAATTAATGAAAAAGAATGGATGCATCGCTTCGTACTGTGCAATGTGCAGTGCATCTTTCCCTCAAGGGACATCAATTATTCTTCTGTTTTTAATATGCCACTATTAAATTTTCAAAAACTGAAACAGTGAATAGAAAATATAAATTCCTTTTTAGGGTTCCGTAGTAAACAAGGAACCCTTATAGTTTCGCCATGTATGTCTGTCAGTCTGTCCGTCCGTGGTTTTACTCAGAGACTATAAGTACTAAAAAGCTGTGGCATGGCTATGTATATTAATCATGGCAAAAAAGTGGTAGAAAAAAAATTTTTTTTAGCGTAGCTCCCATACAAGTAAAGTGGGGGAGTATTTTTTTTTCTCTACTTACCCATCATGTGGGGTATCGTTAAATAGGTCTTTAAAAATATTGTGAGGTTGAGAACACCATTTTTCGATTTAGGGATCCGTTTCCAAAATATTTGGTTTTAAAATGCAAATTTTTGTCAAAGGTAAGTCCCCCCCCCCTCTATCTGCTAAACGGTTGTATATGGATACGTGAAAAAAATTACAGCAGTAGTATATATACTGAAGTTGAAAGGAAAACTATCAGAGCTGAGTACTAAGTGCAAACTAAAAAGTTATAGGCAACCAACTTATAAAATGTACTGGAAAATGTAAAATTTCATACAATTTTCATTGTTAGATGTTTTTGGTCGTTAAAGTGTGAGGTGCGAGTGTGAACAGTGTGAACTCAAAGTTGTCATTCGTAACTACGGAACCCTACACTGCGCGTGGCCCGACACGCTCTTGGCTGGTTTTAAAAAAATAAATTGTATACCATTTTTAAATTATCAATCATACATATCTGTATACAATCATTAAGTAATTTTTTTATTGGTTGTTTGATTATTTGTTGAAGCTCGGAAAGAAATAGATACAACCATTTAAATTTCCAGAACATAACGCCCTACCATCATTTCCTCATTACTATGCTATGAGTATGACTGAACCTTTAATTTAAGTAAAATTTGTTTTTCGAATTAGCATGGTTCGGTTTTAGGGTCTATCACGACAGTTAAAAAATATTTGAAAGCAGTTAATTTTCAAGATAGTATAAATTAAATGTTTATTTAGGGACTCTTCATTGGCGCAAACAAAACTGTTCAGATACTTTGTCGTTGTGAACTTTCCTGCCACGACAAAGATAACAAATATTGTAGACACTTTAAGCGAGGAAGCATAAACAAGTCGCATGAAGCGTAGGAAAATTTTGGCGCTTTTCAGTGTTTATTTCGGTTGGCGGTTGACGCAATCCAGTTCTAGACAGAATTAGTGCAACCTGCATTCGTAACAGTTGCAGTCCACGTCAGCAGTTGTTGCGTGGGTGTTGTTTTCCCCATAGCTTATGTTGGCTTTGGTCGCGGCGGGCGGGGGGAGGTGTCGCAAGCGGCGCGGGTGCATGGCCGGCCGTCGGCACCGCGCCGACCCTGACTGACTTTATCTTGCGAACGTGCGCCGCAAATTCGCATTCTAATGCTGGCGAATTTTACAACCCGTGGGCTTATTGTTGCATTGCATTGCAGCGGACATCTCTACACTTAGCCCAGAGGCAAAATATGAAGCCAAAGTTGAATGTACTAGGAATTGCTGTACGTACCCACTAAGAACTATTGTCAGATTCGCAAAACGCACAGTCCAATTTGAAAAGCTGATAACAAAATGTCTGGCTTTGTTAGGCTTCATAGACTCAACGAGACTATAAAAATGAAATAAAATTTTAAAATAATTTACTAATTGGAATATTTGTGTACCAGAATTTCCAATAACTGAAAGTTTTACTGCAAGCCTTTATATTGCTTCAATTGTGATGTACAATTACCCAGATAAATTTTAGTTACATAAGAAACATTACTTTATGTACACTAATAAAGTTTCTCCCTTTTCATTTTTTAAATACAAAATTTTTATATCGCAATTGGTAAAATAAACGATTATTGCCTTTATCAGCACGTTGATGTTGTACAATTATTGTAACATAAATAGACATTTACATGGTACTTACGACTTATATTCGAACCAAAATTGGCCCAGCCATATCTTTAACAAAAACTTAAGAAGGAATACATTTTTGTTTGTATTTTTATGAATAGTCAATATTAAATTGGAAAATATGGAAATGTAACGAATATACTCGTACTACCTCACCTGGTAACTTATGTTTTTTATATGCTCAAAAATGATAACTGATGATTTGCCCTTTATAATGATAAAAATTAAAATGTTTTATTTTGTTACATTTTCGTTTTATATACATGAAAATGCATTATATAGTAACGTTTAGAGCCTTTTCTGTACTGTATAGATATTTTGAGCTTGTTAGAAACATTTTCGGATGATTTAGCAATTATTTCAGTACTTTTCAATTGAATTTTAAAGTGGTTTTTCTGCTCTCACAGTCAGAAAACACAACTTACTTTATTTTTTTAATCTTTTCTCACAAACATTTTTTTATTAATTTCAGGCAAAAAACCCTTTTTTAACTAAAAAATAATTGCAGTTTGTGTAGAAGAGTGTTGTTCATCTGTGTAATACTCGACATATGGAGATGATTATTTTTCTCATCATCTCAAATGTTTTAATATTTTTTTTTGTGAAAACGTGATGACATTAAGTGAAATAATATGCGTAACATAAGAAAGCAAGTAAAAACAACAAGATTATATAGAGTCTGACTATATCATCTGAAATCAGGGTGATATAACATATAAACACAAAATATATACGTTTTAAGATAAATACCAACAAAATATATAATTTTGGTCAGTATTATTATCAACCAAGATAAAAATTCAAAGAAATAATTAAAAAAAAATCTTTTGTTATATCAATTATTCAACATAACAAACCTTTCATAAACCGTTTTATCGTTATAAAAAGGCGCTTTCGCACCCAGTCGTTGCTCGCTCTCTTCGCTCGCTCACTCATATGGTGGTCTATGACGTCTAACCATAACCTTACCTACCTTTTGTTACCAAGTCGCGTATCCAAACCAGTCAGTATCGCACCTAAGCTCGTCGCTCGCTAGCTTCTCATAATCAATTTGATTGATTTAGATTTTTATAGATATATGTTAAATAGTATTTGTTTTGATTGTTATATTATATGGCATGTATACCTACTGAACGAGTTATATGACAGGTGATGTTTAGTGTTCATAAACGTTATAATAAATGAGTGTATGGTTTTCGAATTGAAAGTTTTATGAATACTATAGCATTTAAGAATATAAACAGTAATGATTATATCAAGAAAACATTATATCTTTTGAACTTTATTGAAATGAAAATATATAATTTGTTATTATATCAAACAATACGCACCCGAAATCAGCCTAACGCTATAAATAAAGTATTTATAACTGATTTATTTATTTATTACTTATTTATTAATAGACGGATAGTCCCGGGTTCGATCCCCGGTCAGGTCAAGATGAAAAATGATCTTTATCAGATTGACCTGGGTCTTGGATGTTTATCTATATATGTATTTGTTATAAAATATTGTATCGTTGAGTATATCCCATAACACAAGTCTTTACTTTGGGGCTAGCTCTATTTGTTATTTATTTATTTATTTAAAAAAATCTTCAAAAGGATAATCGGAGTCAGCAGTTCTGAATAACGTCGCTATATTTGCTTCCATTAGTATCATGTGTATGACCCAACATCTTGTTAACCCCTTTTTTTTTAAATATCAAAATATTTGCGTCGCTGTAAAAAATCATAATCCAAATATACTAAGTAGGTACCGCATATTTTCACTAGAACAACATTATTTGCCGCCAGCTTTACCATTCTTTGTTAGTTCACAAGGACTTCTAGCATCACATATAATAGAAGTAAAACAAATAAGATAAAAGGTCAAAAGTGAACTAGAAATTGTGTTCCCTGAGTCCTGAGTGATAATCATATACAGCATTTTTGTTCCCTTCGTGTGATTATTTCATTTCATTTAGGTATATTGCTGTGTATCTTTTTATAAATTTCTATTGTGGTTTACTGCGATAATTAATTACCTTACCTCTTCTATTTAACCTAATTTTCCTAAGCTCCATTTTCAAATCAGAAACTGGGTCAGAAATAGATGTGCCGCCTATTCGCCGCCCTCAAGTAGGTACCTGCCTATTTTGCTAAAAATACAGGAGATGATAGGTATTTTATGTTAAACAAATTTAATAACCTATGTACCTACATTTGTTTAACACATAATACGGTACATAGTACGTATATTATCCGGAATAATTGAAGCGATGTCAATAGAATGTATTGAATGCCTGATATTGTATATCCATAGAACTTATAGAGTCATTGTGCTAACGATTGTAGGCTGTTTATTTCACCTTGATGTAATGAGTTACAGGCATAGGTCGGTAGTAAGAGGCGAGCTAGGCTGGATCTCAAAGGCAGAGTGGCAGGGAGCGGCCGCGACTCGGACTTTGTAATACATTCGGCCTAGTCAGCGTTCGTTGCCCCGCGCTGCCGAGGTCGCCGCAACGCGAGCGACGTCGGTGATCCGAGCGGCTCCGAGCGCTGTCGGAATTCACCGATTAGCTAGTTGGCGCGAAATATTATTTGATTCAAAAATCGTAGGGTAAAAATAAAATATTGTAATTTTTTTTAATACATATTTATTTTCACCTTATTGCCAAATCGCACAAACATGTCGTTCGTTTTTACTCCTCCGGTAGAGTTGATAGAACTTTGGTAGAGTTTTTGTGATTGGACGCCCTTTAACTGTACATACTCTGTACAGTAAGTACTCTGTAAGCAATTTGACAAGCTTTTAATCAACCCGCGAGTAGATTTATTTCTGATAAAATTTTTGTTTAAACGATAAATGTAGAAATAGAAATGAATACAGGTTATGCTCGCTAAAGCATAAAAAAGTAGATTTAATTTTTGGAGAATTGCAATACACCATCGAATAACCATAGTATGTAAGGACTTTTCAATCCAATGATGAGATAAAGTTCTTTGTATTAATAAGCAGATAATTTGTTTACATTTCCCTCTTGACAAGCAAAAGTTGATGATTATGTAACTCGCCAGAAAGTAGTATCATGGCATGACACTCAAACCCAGTGCTGCATGTTCCGGAGCCGACTAGTCCAACGCACCCGTTTCGCGCTCATTAGTATGGAGACAGCGCCTCACCACTTTCACTCTCACCAATAACAAGTCTTACGCAAGCCGCCGTCACTCCAACTCTCTACTGGCACTATCTCCGCGATACAAGGTGCCGGCTGGGTCGGCCGACGTTTCAATTTGAAAGATTGTTAGAAAAGAATAAACTCTCGCAATTATTGTGCAACGTATGAAACGCAAGGCGCATCCTCGGCTCTAATGATAGTCTTAACAGAAATGAAAGTGAGTAGCGTTTCGGTTAGTTCATAGTGGGTCAGCGGAGTAGGGCACCGGGGGTCGACGCCCGCGCAGCCTCGCCAGGTGAAAGTGGCCCTCCTCGTCCCCGCACCTCGCAGCCACTCCAATGGCGGTAAGGTACCTGCGCACGCGCCTGCTTTTTGCAACTTGGCCATGGAACCTCTTACGATACTGTGAAATAGCTCCACCACCTAATGTAAATATATGGCCTTTATTTTTTGAGCTGTTTATATAAACATACTTACCATTGCAATGCAATAGGTACCGATGAAACACTTAACTTCATTTACTTTATTAAATTTTCGTTGGATAATTGAGATAATTCAAAACATTTTCTTGACATTTTAAATGAAGCGAGGGTTTCAAGCCTACTGATGAAATAAACTAATTTTTACAACAGGAAAATTACGTCATCCAGTATTCTCCAAACTGTTACATTCATAAATTGTTCTTAATTGGGGCTGATAAAGCCGCAATAAAGCTATGACTAGGCATATTCTCACAAACGGTCGTGAATATTTCCCCTTCACAATGGCTGTTAATAAGAGTAGTCTAGTTTTAGATCCTGAAGTGAACAAATGCTGCGTACAAGTGTTTGCGTTTGTAGTTTGTACTTTGAACAACGAATTTGCGAGCGAAACGCAAAAACCTTTTATGTAACCGGCAGACGTCATACAGTAACTCCTCGCACTGATTGAATAGGCCCCATCTTACGTAAATGTAACGCACTTACCTACATAATAAGTATTGCTTACGTAATTTTAGGATACAGTTGACATCATTTATAAGGAATAATGCTCGATGCCGCTCTCAAAGATACTCGGATAATATTTAAATCCGCCTTGCACAGTTTCTCGAAATGACGTGAGATATTTACAAGGTTATATTGCTTGAGTATTTTCCAGGTTTATTTTATATGCTTATGTTTTGTCTAAACTACATGGTGCTTATACTTTGTTTAAAATTATAGGTAGTTAGGTACTTTCAAAAAACATTCGTAATTTTTCAATGCAGGTTTTTTTTTAATAGTTATCGTTTTTGTTTTAGAAGTTACTAATTAGATCAACTAATAAAATCTATCTCTAACAAACAATATGTTTAAGAAAAACTGCTTCGTGCATACTCATAAAGAATCTTTACCTAAGCTAAAGTTTCAGTGACATAAATTGAAAAAAAAGTGACAAGGGCATAACCTACGTAAGGAAAATCTGGTGAAAATTTCGAAATACTGACGTCCGACTCTACCTAACATAATTAACTTTTCTGACAGTAGTAGTAACAGATAAATAATGCATTTTGTAACATCAATAAAAAATGCACCGTCAAACTAATAACTGTTGACCGTTATCATCTGACGTCAATCAAAGTACAATAAAGTATCATTTGACGAACTCCGTGGCGCAGCGGTCAACACGCCAGCTTGCGTATATATTTATTATTCTTCATTAATCGTAGCATTCTCGACACAAATTGTCCCAAAATTGGGTCATCGGGAATCAGCGCGGATAATGTTTACGAGCGATTGTAATTTAGATGAGTGAAGGCTTAATAAAGCGATCCGAGGCGCGGGCCCAGCAGCGTTGCGACAGCGAACAAAGAAAGCGGCAGCGGGTCGGCCTTGCAGAGTTCATCGACCGAGTTTTGCAGGTCGCAAGGTTTCGCCAATCGGGCTTCTCGTAGCTCCAGGATATTGCCAATTCAGCGCGATCAAGGCTGCGTGCCGCTGCCAGCGCCAGCCTTTTACTTTTCAATTTCATTGTGGAAAACTGGTTATCCAACTAGCTATCTAGGAATAGACACTCTGGCAAGAGTAAAAAATAATAGTTATAGTCTAATTATTATATAATACCTAATCATCAAATAAAAAATAATAGTCAATGTAGGTACCATATTAGTCAGAGCAGTTAGAGTATAAGGCTCTGGTAGTAAGAGAGGGTCATGCTCCTGCAGTGGAGACTCAAAAAGACCTGATGATGATGATGATGTAGGTACCATACGCAGTTTTTGCCAAGTCAGGGATAAATTTATTCCTACATGTTGATCTAAGAGAAGAGAAAAATGTTGAATAAACTCGTACCAGCTGTTTTCGTAAAATCAGATTTGAAGGAATGGCTGAAAACCTTAGGAATCATGTCATAGGCGATGCGACTGGCAATGGCTATTTTGATTTCGTTTTCCTCCTACCCGCACGCCAGGCTTTATTCTATCCCGCAAGGAAAACAGTCTAGACGTTTTACGTGGATTGACTTATTATAAGTTTAATAAGCCCGTAAAAGCTCTATTCTTTCCGAGGAAATGACAACGCGAGCGGAGCCGCGGTCGAAAGCTAGTTAAATAATACATAACTAACGGCAATATTTAAAATAACTATATGTAACATTTTTACCCAAGATATAAAACAATGGTTATCTTCTAGTGAAAACTGAATGATATTTTACTATTGTATCGAAAAATATTTATTTTACTAACACTTTATCTTTGTGTTCCCAATTTTCTTTGATTATGCAAAACCGAGTCATTCTCTATATTATATTTTCAATGTTATTCTGCACAAAAAGAAGTGGAGGTAGATTATTATTTGTCGTTAAATATTCAAGAATCACGATTTCTTGAAGACACGTCACTGTTTGTTCCATTACAGTTTCTAGGATAAGAACATCGGCTGAAGGGCAGTTAGCAACTATTGCTTATTCAGGTCTCCGTGGCAAGGTGACGATGGTACAAAATGACCGTGATTGTTTACCGTTGGCAATAAATCTTATCGCGTTTAACTATGTATGAACACTTGTGTGCCTACATACGCGGCCTTCCCCTACGATATAAATAGTTAGGCGTTATGAAATAGCCGTGAAACTGAACGTACACTCGTAAACGTTTATAGGATGCGTTTCAGATATGAGGCCTAATTATAACCGAACCTAAACAAAATAAATTCGCGCTGTTATTTTCGCAAGGGACAGAAAAGTATGTCACCCGGTTTACTAAGTAGGGACACGAATATGGGTAGGTATGTTGTTCGATATAACCGTCTTAGAACTAACTGTATTAGATAAAAGTAACAAAATGTAATTTATTGACCATTATTTGAGACAACCAAGCCCTTATGGTTCAAGTTATGGCAATAAACAAAAGAATAACAAAGAGAGTACTTAAACGCCCTCAATACGCCTGACATACATACATACATTTCTGCCTACATCCATACAGGCCCACGAAGTGACGTTCTCGAAACCTAGATCACGGCCGGCAACACGGTTAGCTTTATCTGAAACGATCGGATTTGTATAGAGGTGCATTTATGTATTTGCCAACATAATAAATCAATTAGACATAGATAATCAATCTCATACTCGATTGGTTTTTTTCCGCGTATTGAGCATAATTTTTTACTCTAGTCGGTCTATCCAATTTTTAGAGTAATCTAACAATGTGGAACATAATTAGAAATATGTGTGTCTGAAATCTGTTATTTTTTTGTAAAAATATTTCTGTCAAAATAAATATCAATTAATGTATCACACACATGCATAACATGTTGTTTTACTTACCCGTTCTATATGAATGAAATAAGTGTCAATGTATATTGTAATTACGGAACAAACGAAAACAATCCAAACCAAATTACCGATACGGCCATCGACCTCTTTTTTTAGGGCTACCACCGGACAAGTGCGCGTGATGTAACTATGGTTAATTAATATCCGGGTCGTTAAGTACAATACTGATTGGTAATTCCCTATAGCTATATCAGATTTACGTTTAAGTTCATTTTTATGAAGGGAGCAAAATAATGCGTTGATATAACTTCTGTAGTTGATAATAAAAAAGTTACGCTTAAGAACTGCCACATGGTTTAACACCGAAAAAAAAATATTACGTAGGTGCAAGTTCGATGCAACTTTAATTATTGGATGTTATTTTTTTCTTAATAACACGATTATACCCTTTAGGTCTAGAAACCCTATATCATATCTATTCTGAGTATAATATTAACCTGTTTATCTCAAGAATATATTAAACGTAGTAATATAGTAAGATATATCTGTATTGTTATAGAAAACCTTGTCAAACATATAAACTGACTAGTCATTTAATCACTAAAATCTATTAAATAATCATTTTATTGTATCATGAAACCTCATGCACATTAAAAGAAACATAAATAAATGACAAAATAAACCTTGGATCCGGCAGTTAAACTTTACGAGACATAAAGAAAATCAGTGGGGCGGCCCTGGATGCTAAACAGCTAGTCCCGTTATTTGAACAAAAGCAAGCTGTGTATTTACATGTATGTAGTTCAGTTTTTCAAGTCATTTCCTGCGGCACGTGAATGCATATGCATGAGGGGGGGGGGGGAGGGGGGCAAGGGGAAAAGAGTTCATTTACATTGAATGCCAGCCCAGGCCAGCCCTTGCCGACCCCTGAATTGCCCTGTGATTGGGAAACACCGTTTTAAATTTAATATCACTTACGGTACCTACAATGGTACAAAATTTAATATTGGTTGCACATAATTATATTTATTATAATGATTTATTTAACCAAAAAGCGGCCAAGTGTGAGTAGGAATCACTCAACATGGGTTCCTTACCACCACACAACATTTTATTATGAGAAATCTCAAAAGCAAGTTTTTTGTATGCCAAAGTTAGTTTTTAATTTAATTAAGTAACTTTTGTTTGTTGTTATAGCGGCAACAGTATATATAAATATAAATTACCCTAAAACAAAACGATATTTTAAGGGATACATAATAAAAACATTTCTTAGGTAGTTCTCCTTTTCGCCAAGCCTATTCTCTTTATGCAAAGAGTCTAGCAAGACTTAAATCCTTAGTCCTTTAAGAGTCGCCTGGACGCGCATGTCACCATACAAACGCAAAAAGGGAATTGTGGCAATATTTGATAATTTTGGAGTAAAATTAAGCATTTAACCAATTAATCTCATTATAATCTACGTACGTTCCTATACAGCTTGGTTAAAATACCAATGGTTTGAGAATTACAAGCCTTTTCAAATTTGTATGGAAATCTTGAGAGGCGTATAATTCTCAAACTATTGATAATTTAACCAAACTGTTTAGGAACGTACGTAGATTATAATGATATTAATTTGTTAAATGCTTAATTTTACTCCAAAATTAACAAATATTGCCACAATTCCCTTTTTCCTTTTGTATGGAGACATGCGCGTCCAGGCGACTCTTAACTTCCGCCATATCCGGTATAACTTACATTTATATTGATGATATTTAAGTGAGAGTAATTTGTATCGAATGTTAAACATTTCATTTCGTATATTCACTTTCGTACCAGTTAATCGTGACCATGTTATTATAACTCAATTAATACAAATCCGTGTCGAGTTTCTTATTCTCTTAATTGTTTTATAAATTAGTTATATAGAGAGTTATTAACCTCACGGTTCTTAAAGTGCTGATGATGCTAGATCAGCAGATATGACAGATATTTATATTATGTTTTCATTTTAGTTACGACTCTGTTGAATGTGCAATTAAAAACATATAGAAACTAATTTTCTCCAGAGTAATCTTATTGTAAGGCATGTTTACTTTTTATCGACACCAAGCTTATTTCCCGCGACTTCGTTCGCATAAATTGTATGTCTGTGGTTTTTATTCTTTGAAAATAAAGACAATCAAATCTATCGTCTTTAAAATATTATTATAGGAAAATAATTTTGCGAATGTATGGCTTACAGAAAAGCTGCTCCTTAGTAGATATTATTGTGCATTTCCTAGCTTTTTAAACCATACTCGTAATTCATAGAACATCTGTAACAAGTATTAAACTAATGTAATCTCTATAACGGAGCTTTTTACTACCCCTTTTATAAAAATCTAGATTATATCGAGCAGGTATATTGTAGGCTATTAAATGCACTGACAATGTTCAGTGCATATTTTCGCACGTGTGCTATTAATTGACTAGTTCTAATTAATCTAGAAAGCGCAGAACGTTCACTTTTCAGGCAAATCAAAATCATCTAAAGCTGAACACCTTGCTCTCGGTATTGTGCTATTTTATCAGATGACATGGCACTCTATTGTTATGACACCAGATTTATGACCGCCGATACAATTGCTTAAGAAAGTGGGACATCGAGATGATGTTTAGCATCACTCACAATGCGATCATAATGCAATTAGAAAGCGAATTGCACAAGTGGCGTTCGCCCGCTTCGAAGAAAGCGCGACGTCGTAGGAAAGTTGAACAGGAGGGGACGGGGGAGGGAGGAGAAAGAGGGGAGCTGCGCGCACGCAGCAACAAAAGTAGTACACTTTCGATCTCAACTCGCGTGTCGGTGAGAGTTGTGCGAAAATGAAAGTGGTGGTGTCATTATGGTCCACTTTCCACGTGGGGTCAACGACTGCGGCCCTGCTTCTAAGCTCGTTTTAATTACCTGCCCCTACAACTTCGCTGTTATGTGATGCTAACATGTTGATTTTGTATAAGAATATACAGAGAAGTATTACGTCTTCAACGAGTTGGCTTTCCAGTTATGACTTAAAACTTAATAATCGGAATTATGTTTGGTTCTATAATTACTACTTACTTACTTTACCTTCTCATCTGGACGTTTCCCTGTTTGCATCTTCAACAGTGATGTGTTTGAGCCGGGTAATGTTTGGAATTTAATTTAATTATTACTTATCATTTAATTTTTTTATAGGTTACGTAAATTAGTAGAGTAAATTTTTGTCGTACTTAATTTTAGAGCTGCTAATATTTTCAGGATTGTTTGTTTAAACACCCCTTTTTAGTTTTTTCTTTACGGAATTTTTATATAAGTATGTTGACTAATTGGTCTTTTACCTCATAAAAATGTTCAATCATACAAGATTCCATTCACAGTGACCATTGCGAACTCATTATTTAAGTACGTTTTGTCTCATTTCTGATCATTGATTTTTGAGGCTGTGAGACGAAAATAAAAATGACTTTATTTTTTATTAGCTTCCTGTTCCTGTTTAACTTAAAATCAAATACCTATTATCGCATTTAACTTTGATACGATAGGTACCTATACAAAAAAAATTGTTACAACAGTGTTACCCTTTCAGGTATAGAATATCCATACATATTGATACTCTAAGATCCATACAAACAATTACATAAACCAATTATTTAATTATTAGTTCAATATCTCTAGGAACTATTATTATAATATAAGTATTCAAAGAATTGAGATAAGAAATAACCGCATCTTTAAGTTTTGAAATGTAAGAAAAGCTTTGTGTACGGAATTGCACAATCAATTGTTTTTCAAAAATTGAGTTCGTTTGACTGAAATTGCTAACAGATAAAATTTCTATTTCAAAATGTAACTCTACAAATTGTATTCTACCAAAATGCGTTTAACATTTCCGTAAGAGTAAAAGTGTTTTTAAAGAATTTTCTTATTTATTTATAATAGTCTAAGTAGTTGAAAACTTAAAATATGTAGTGTTCTTTCTATAAAGATTTCAATGCGTCTGTAGATGTTTACATATATTATATATATATATATATTGTGTTTTAGCGCTTCAAACAAATTATTTTTAATATAAACGGAACTTAGCACGAGATTTACTTCCGCTAAAGTTTCTATGAAATTACGTCCACCGTAGTCACAGCGAGAATTAAGAAGTGCTAAGTTATACATTAGCAAAGTATCGCATCTAAGTTTTAGGTCGCCAAACTGATGATATCTGAATTGCTCCCAATATCGTTTACATTCAGACATTTATAATTGACTAGCGGATGCCCGCGACTTCGTTCGCGTGGACTTTATGACTCCAGCGTATTAATATACCTTAAAACGAACTAAACATACATAAGAAGCTACTTGTAGCAGTGTTATAAAATTATATGGCATTGCATTGGCTGTTGCTAAATACTGGTGGGATAAAATATAGGATTCTTTTAGACTTTTTGAGCCACCGACACGATAAGAAGAAGTCTTTATAGCTAGCTCCAAGTAAGCTTGCGCTACTTCGCCAGACTTTGAGGTAAGGGCAGAGTGCCCTCAACCTATCGCACATCTCCAAAGGGCCTTCGGGAGGGACGGACCTCGGCTGTAGGTGTTGCCTGTGTGTTCAAGGCTTGGTGAGACAGCAAACTCTCATGTTTTGCCGTATGGGCTGAAAACTTCGTTGCCAAAAAGGGGTCTGCTGGGCAGTCACCAGTAATATGAGCTAATCGTACTCTACGCATTCTATCCCATTGGAGAGTGTGACTCTGTAAGTTTGTCGATATAAAATTTGACATGGTGGTGTATTGGATGTTATAAATCTTCGATTTTTTTACCTCAACAACTAATCAGGCTAAACAACTTTTGCTACAGCGCCATTTTTATATTTCCTATAGTTTACCTGGACCATTATGGTTCTGTGTCAGGTGTTCCAAATCTTAGATTTTTCATACCTCAACAAAAATGCTCATCAGTCTTAATAACTTTTGCTAAGGCTCCACTTTTATATTTTCTATAGTTCAGCCGGACCATTATGATGCTGCAGCAGGTGTTCCATTTTCCAAAATTATTTCTACCCTATATGTTGCCCCGGCTTAATAGCTATATAACAAAAAAAGTTTCATTCGAATCCGTCCAATATTGCCCGAGATGAACGTGATCATACATACAGACAGACAGATAAGAAATTCTAAAAAAAATTTTTTGCTTTCTATTATTCTTTTTAAGTGTCCCTCTATCTATTTCCGTCAAAAATACCAATTGTACAGACAAAATATTTTTACTGTTTTATTATATGTATAGATGACGCTATTGCTTCACACTAGACATGTTGCGGAGCATCTAAGTATCGGTAGTCGTAACTGTTTTATTCTTAAGTTTTGGGCTACTCGACGTTGCATCATAATGGAGTCAAGTTACAAGGTTACGTGTTTCAAAAATTAAAAATATATTTGTAACTGTGCGCTATCTAACTATCTATGTAGATGTATGCTGTGTTGGCTTTGAAAATTTCATTCATGCAAAAATTAGTTGTTCTATTTAACGCTGTTACCACCAATCAAGGAATGTATAAACAGCAGGAGCAAAGCTGCGGGCAGAAGATAGATGTTGAGAAGTGAATCTCGTTCTGTATACCCAGTATTTTAATTACAAATATTCACATCGGTACGCGGAAATAGTAATACACCATCAATATTTTACTTATGATTACTTTCTCTTTTTTAGGGTTCTGTGCCCAATGCGTAATAACGGGACCCTATTCACGAGACTTCACTACACGTTCGTCTGTCCATCTGTCACTAGGCGATATCTCATAAATCGTGACAGCGAAAGTTGATTTTTTTTACAAATTAGGTATTTCTGTTTCCGCTATTACAACAAATACTAAGAATAGAATAAATTTAATATTTAAGGGGCTCCCATTCGTGATTTTTTGCCGTTTTTTGCTCGATAGTCTGATGCTGATATGTACAGTACAGAAACCTTCGTGCGCAAGTCCGCCTTGTACTCGACTGATTTTAACTAACCTAATGCTATAAAATGAGCAGCTAGAATGCTAGAAGAGAGGATAACGACACCATAGGCATGGGTGGATTTTAAAATCTCTCCCAGGAAGTCTATTATTTTAATATTTCCTTAAAGAAATACTTTCTCCAGTGACATAAAACAATTTGAATTGTTTTTTTAATTTTTTGCACTCGGTGTCTCTTTATTTAAATGCACATTTAGTACCAGTGCAGTGAAATGTGGGACAAGAGAGGAAAGTGAGGGGGGGAGGGTTGGAGCAGGGTAGACGACCGACGATGACGTCAGCGCGACCTGATGCTGCCCGGTTCAGCTTAACCCGAACTCTGACCTCATACACTTGTATATTTTACATAACATATGCATATTGACACCAGTCGCGAGGGATCTCTGAATATTTATGGATGACAGTAATAACTTTTTTATGGAAGGCTCGCAACGTACCTTTAAAAGGTTCAGAAAACCTTTTAAGGATGTGTAGTCTCGCCATCACTTTGTTGAGAAAGTGAAATTTTATACGGAGTGTTCTTGTATGAAAGCCTTGAGACGTTTTACTTGGATTATGTTTGGGGTGCAAGGGAAGTAGGAAAATGACAAAATGTTAAATAAAATGAGTTTAAAAAAATCCCACTAAAAGTCCGTAAGTAGTTAAAAATCACACAAATGATCAAAAGATTCATCACAATTCAAAATGTTATACATATAAGCAGTTAAATGTTATTGCTTTTAAGAAATGTAACACTGATTGTAAAAATTTACCCACACACGTTTAGTTTT
Organism: Rhodophaea formosa; assembly: GCA_963082605.1. Taxonomy (NCBI): domain Eukaryota; kingdom Metazoa; phylum Arthropoda; class Insecta; order Lepidoptera; family Pyralidae; genus Rhodophaea; species Rhodophaea formosa. The sequence continues at coordinate 13,011,858 of OY720209.1, forward strand.
ATGCCTACACCCGTTGTAAACCATATACCTACATAGTCAGCAACAAAACTTTTTTAGGGTTTTATATGCCGATAGAGGGATTCAGATTTTGAAATAATGTACCTACTTGTTCTTGTAAATGGAATTTATCTCATCCTTACTAGTAAATGTTATGTTGCACTAATCTAATAAAATAATATTAAAAAACCGGCCAAGTGCGTGTCGGGCCACGCGCAGTGTAGGGTTCCGTAGTTGCGAATGATAAGTTTGAGTTCACACTGTTAACACTCGCACCTCACAGTTTAACGACCAAAAACATGTAACAAAGAAAATGTATGAAATTTTACATTTTTTAAGTACATTTTATAAGTTGGTTGCCTATAACTGTTTAGTTTGTGCTTGGTACTCAGCTCTGATAGTTTTCCTTTCTACTTCAGTATATATACTACTGCTGTAATTTTTTTCACGTATCCATATATAACCGTTAAGTAGATAGAGGGGGGGGGACACTTACCTCTAACAAAGTTTTACACTTTAAAACCAAATATTTCGGAAACGGATCCCTAAATCGAAAAATGGTGCTCTCAACCTCACAATATTTTTAAAAGACCTATCTAACGATACCAAACACGATTGGTTTGTATAGAAAAAAAAATACTACTCCCTCTTTACTTGTATGGGAGCTACCCTAAAAAAAAATATTTTTCAATATTTTCTTCTACCACTTTTTTGACATGATTAATATACATACCCATACTAAATTTCAGCTCTCTAGTACTTATAGTCTCTGAGTAAAACTGCGGACGGACGGACAGACAGACAGACAGACATGGCGAAACTATAAGGGTTCCTAGTTTACTACGGAACCCTAAAAAGGATGTATTACTATAACTGATATAATTAACAACATTAAATAAACAAGAAATACATAAGACATATTTATAATATTTCCATTAAAGAATTCCTTACCGATCGTGGCCATCAGAAGCCCGGACTGCGTCAAAAAGCAATATTCAGAATAGAATCGGTACACACATGAGCAAGATTCCTAGCGGCATAATTGGTCGCCTTGGCCTATAAACTCGCCTCTCCGCTCACCGAATGATTTCAGTTCTAGATTTAGGTTTTCAGTTCAGTGGGTTGGACTTGACGCTTCCAATCTTAACGATGCTTTCGGCAACGCTCCGCCGCCTTCGACCATTGACACAATATCACACTTATTCATTGCTTCCAAAAATATTACTCGCCTTTGCGCCTTGTTCGGTTATGAAAAATGATTGCGTTCGAATACGCTGTCCGTTAAATATATAAGATTTTCGAATTCTATAGTTATTTCCTGGTTAATTATTTATTTATTATAGTTATATTTTAATCTAAAAATAATGTTAAAAAATAATACAATAAAAATAGTTAAAAAACAAGCTTGATTGGCTTGATTTAATTTAAAGTAAATTTTCTTCTTTTCAAAGCAATTGATCAAAGCTTGTTTTTGAAAATGTTTCTTACTTTTAGAGAGTATTTATCAAAGCTTTTAATTATTTTTTATTGATTATAATTTATGGAGTTCTGTCGACTACCTTCCATCTATATAATCAGATTCTGAAGAATATCACCGATGAAGTACTCGTCAAAACAAATTGAGTGACTCGAAGTCGAAGCACAATAAGCTTATATTTTTTATTACTGCGCCCTATCAGCTGTCTTCTGTCTCCTTATTCTGACCCTGAATATGATCCACGAGGAACTGCTCGTCAAGACAAATTAAATGAATCTAAAATCAACAGGCTTATTTTATATTTCATTACTGAGTTCTATCGGCTAACATAAGTCGCCGTGATCAGAAGCTGGACTTGATCCTCGAGGAAATGCTCGTCAAAACAAATTGAATGAGTCCAAACACAATAGGTTAATGTAGTTTTATGAATGGATTATGTCGACTACCTTCCGTCTTAATGATCAAACCCTCGACATACACCATGATGGAGTGCTCGTTAAGAGACGTCGTTGAGTCTAAACACTTTAGGCTTATGTTGTTTTATTACTGAGCTCTGTTCAATATCTCTTTGTTCCATCATCAAAACAGCTCATTTACTAAATAGTAGCTTATATCATCCGACTTACACATGTTTGCAAATTTCAACTCAATCGGTTAAAGATAACTGGTTTAAAATTGAGTTGCAAGATTTAACCCGAACCAACAACATACATACATCAAAAGCTTTTAAAGCCTTCAAGCGAGTAGGCGACCTATACTGTTGAAAAGAGTTTATTTCGGCGTTTCTTCTCTGCAGTGGTCGGTTCCGAAATGCTAGTAGTCTGTAGCTTTAATAAGTAAATGCATAAAAATAAGATAATCTTAAATGTGATTTGACGTGGAAAGTAAAAAAGTGGAAAGCAAATGCCTATTTTCTGCATAAACGTTTTGAATTTTCAGTTTTGAATTTAAAAAATACGTTTATACGCCTGAATAAGAAGGTTGAAAATATTTTGTAGGCTTCTATGTATGCATTATTACGAGTAAACCATTGAGTTATACTGCCATTCATGACGTATTTTAATGCATAAACTATTTATCGTAGAGTAAAAAAACGTTATAAATGTGAGAATTGAACTACTTATTTATAAGCTTATTACTAAATAAGTTGTAAGAGCTTGTGACGCGCATATGAAAACAAATCGTAAAGCGGGTGATTAAGACTTCTGGATTGTTAAAATTAAAACATCTCGCTTATGTTACTGTACTATCTGCCATTGCTGTATGCAATGGTAGATAGTCCAGTATGCAATTTTAGTAAGCGAGAGTCACTTTTTACTTGTTGTTAATATAGAGCTTTAAATCTAGACTTGGCATAATATTGCAAAGAGGACAGATTGATACGTGTGATGATTTTATAAATTGTTTCACAAATACAAAGTTACTTATCAGCGAGTTACATAGGCTATATTTTATTTGCAGGAAAAAGGAATCCGTAAGGAAATTGTATTACTGTAACTGACGGTATCAACAATCGAAAACTATTGATATCTCAGTCATGTAAGAGTGTTCCCGGTTACATCTTCACCTGAGACGTGTTGGTGAACTCGGGGTCTAGGGGAGGATTGGGTAGCCCCGGGGGCCAGGATTGACTGTGTGATTAACTGAAAGCCACGTGGATGAAGTCGCCGAAAACAGCAAATTGGTTAGTAAAGTAAGCGATGGTAACTTTTTCTGATAGATTAGAATTAACTTGCATAGCAGCCACGAAATCAATTAATCCCTAGCTACCACTAAGCTATTTGGGTTCATCTCTCTCTTCATAGAAGTCATAAGTGTATTAAACCTCGAGAACTTCTTAAAAGTAAAGTTAGATCTGTGGTCAGTCAATATTGCAATTTTACTGATAGCTCAGTTCAGAGTACTGCCTATCTCGAACAGCTCTCTGAGAACGTGCGTCAAGAGATGTGTAACGTAAAAGTTGTAAACGTTACGTATCAGCAACCCCTAACGAAATATAGGTGAGCGCCGCGCCGTAGGGGAGCTGTTAGGGGCGGGCGGCGCGTAGCGAGTCTACGAGCGGGCGCAGGCGGCGTAGCGAGCGAGCGCCGCGCGCCATTCGCGCTGACGCCGCCGCCGGCCGCACGCGCCCCCGACCGCGCCGGCTCATGCGTCTTCCTCCGCTGACGCTGACCATCATGACAGTGACCGAGTGCCCCCGTCAACACCACCTGGAGCCCTACGAAACGCCCGAACAGCCTCCGCCGCCCAGTGACTCCGACGTACTCCTCGGTCGGGTACTAGCAGGTGAGCTGTCAACTATCAGCTGATCCTCACAACTGTCATTGTGATGACATGTGCGTCAACGTATAAGACTGCACTATTTTGTTTATATCAAGTAATGTGATTCATGTTTTGTACGTTCGAGACATTCATATGCGATTAAATAATTGCAATTCATCAAAATTACCATATTATTGAATAAATGTTTATGTATTTTTAGGATACATGTGCATTTAGTGACGTTCGGTGTGTGTAAGGTTCTCAAAGCTTTTTATTATTGTTTTTTATGCGTCATTCACAAATCATATCAGGGATAAACTACGTCCTTTTCACTTTCCTACTGAGCGAGGGCCTAAGAGGGGGAGAGGTGTGCGGTGCGCGGGGCCTCCGCAGATCTGGGTCAAGCGGAGTTCGTTGCCCTCGGCCTTCCCGGCTATATTCGACGTCGCTAATCACCGCCGCCCCGCGCGCCGCGCCGCGCTCCCTCTTCGTCGTAAGCACAGAGACGAACTAAAGGGCGTTATGGAATTTATATATATGTATATATTTCTGAGTTTTAGTTTAGATATTCAAATTTATTATTGAGTTGCTAAATTATTTATTTAGTTTGTTTACGTCGAAAGTAGAGACATTACGTAATAGCTACATTGTTAAAATATTGATTACAATTACATACCATCTAATTAGATCATTAGTTGGTAACTATGACTAAATAATTGAACTCGTAATTTTTTTCGGAGATTTAATATTAAGCATTAAAAATGAATATTGTTTAAGATTTTTATCAGTTATACATTTCATTTTAAACATACCTACCACGTAATAGAAAATAAATAGATTAGTCAATCGATAGTGATTGCATTATTCGCAAAGATCAGTGAGTCTCTGCGCTCGGCATCATGGTCGAGTCGCGTTTCGCAAGTGGAGCCCATCGCTGAATGCCATTTTATTTTGGAGGCCGCGCGCGCAGCCGGAGGGCCCGCGGTCAACGGCCCCGCGCGCTATCTAGGTCGCCTCAGAATAACCTAGCGCCGATACTCTAATAATAATCCACACGAAGCCTTGGATATTGTGTTGTCCCACTCTCGCTTATCACAACACTATACTTGCGAATAGCGACAACATGTCTTTCGCAAGACTACTGCGAACTCTGAATGCGCAGCCACTAGCTAGGTATCTCTTTCCCTCGCGACTGTAGGCCTAGGTAGTCTGAAGTAACAAATAGAAGTTTCTAGACTTAGCTCATATTACAGGATACCATGCCTTTGAGTTTATATAACACCTGACTCATAATTGTACTACCTATACATAGGGCCTTAATAATATATGTATAAATAAGTATTTAGAAACAAATTTATAAATATGAAAAAAAATTAAACGGGTTTTCCTCATTAGTTAGTTTAGGCTAGGTGTCAAAAATAATTTGTAATGTAACAGCAGAAATAAATATTCTTTTCATTTAAAAAAAATAATTAAAAACTTCGTAACTATGATCTTCCTTATTTTTCAATTAGAAGTCGGCAACATTTTAGGTTGCTATGCATTTATTAGTTTAATTTAATGAATGTCATGAGCACGTTCTGCTAATCAGCAATTACTATTAGAGTACTAAGTCCATTCATCAATAAAGAGCTGTCGTAATCACAGAATTCAGTTCATTCGTACAATTAAAAGTTGTAAATCTAGAAAATAGACTGTCGTAATTTTAAAAATAACGAAACAATGTGTTGCGTGCGTTGCGGTGTGATTGGAGTGACGTAGGTTGCATGCGGCGCGCGGAGTGCGGGCGCGGGCGGACTCGGTATTGCGATCAAGGCCTCGAGTTCGTTCACCCAGCCGCAATTGGGTCACGCTCGCAGTCCGCCCCGCGAACACACAAATAACTGTTTAAATCACTAAATCCTTCCCTGTGACGTTATGATAGCATTTTACATATGCGCTTTGTTTTCTTAAATATTAGTTTCTTTCTTTAAATGAAGCTATATTCTTTCGTTATGTCTCAGATCATTAATTTTCAAATGCATTTTTGCAACAAGATATATAAACCGAATTGGTAACGTAAGTAGGTACTTAGTTTATTCACTTAGTAAACGATTTCATCAAGAGAAGAGTACCTCTGTATACCTATGTGCTCTATGATAGACTCTGACAGGCACCGTAGCGCAGTGATTAACTCGACAGGCTACTACACGATGTGCTCCGGGTTAGAATCCCGGCGGGGGCAAATGCTTGTTCTTAATTTTAACACGTATTTGTCAGCGGTTCTGACGCTATCCGAGGATGATTTGCGTATAATCTTTGATTCATAATTTCATAATAGTGAACCCTCGGCTTCGAAGCGTCACAGCACAGCTGAGGATGCAACTGGGATACCGTAAATATGAGAGAGAGATTTCATACTTTTGAAATATTTAGGGATATGACAAAAAGTTAACTTGAAGTCGTGCATTTTGTAATAATTCATTAACCGTAAATAACATTAAAAATAAAACATTTTATTGGGATATTCGTATTACATTCATAAGAAAGCACGAAATGTATTAAGTAAATAAAGAAAGAAATATAATTTATTTTATACTTCAAATACCTATTACAAATTTTCAAGCACAAAATTGAAACTATATTATCATCATCATCATCATCAGATAGTCTCCACTGCAGGAGCACGACCCTATATATAAACTATATCAAAAAGGTGTTATTTGCCAATGTTTATTATAAACATGAGAGCTATTTAAAACAAATTAATAATTAAAGATTCTTTTTGTTATAAGTTTAATGCTATGAAAGTCTACGACACTAATTAAATTGAACGTGCAGTGTGAAAGTGCATAACACTGGAGTAATGAAGAGTCATCAGATCTTGGCCTGTAATTCTTGTAAATGAAACTTGTCGATGAATAAATTACAGCATAGCTATTGTTACGTGTCTCTCGTTATCTGTTAGAATTTCAATGATCACTCAAATATGGTCGTAAAACGGTCGTCGCCTTCAGCGAAAGTTGTTAAGGAAAAGTAGCAAGTAAAGCGAGGACGAATGGGGGTTCAAGCGGGGTGGGGGTTGTGGCGGTGCGCGGTGCGGCGCGCGGGGGGAAGGCGAGAGGCTGCAGGTCGACGCCCGCGCCGCCCTGACCCCAATTTGTATTGCGCTCGCGTCATGCCGCAGACCTCGCGTCCAGGCGCTTACAATCAGCGGAAAATACCCATAGTTTCAACACAGCTTCATGAAATTTTCATACTACATGTATCACTATAACTTTCTTTGTTGAATATGATTGTCTTATATTTAGATCTGAATAGGCTATAAAGTATTGTTCCTTACCGTGTGGTTCCCCGCAGAGTAGAATAGGACCACTCCAAGTCTTTCCGTGGATGTCGTAGAAAGCGACTTAGGATGATTCCTAAGTCGCCTTCTACGACATCCACGGAAAGAGAAAGAAAGTGGTCAAGCTAAACAGAGCTTATACATAAAGTGACCTCTTCAACCCTAATTGCCAGCGTAGAGAGTGTAGGCCAAATCTTTTGACTGCTCTGGCTAATACAGGGCACGACCCTCTCTGTACTACTAGAGCCATATGGCTCCAGTAGAGACAACAAAAGATCTGATGATGATGTCTAATATTTAGATCAGAATAGGCAAAATAGTCTGGACCCTAAGCGTGCCAATGGCCGTTCGCAATGAAGAATCGACAGCCGTGTTCTTTTTGTGTGATATTTCCCTCGTAACCTGCTAACCTGACCACGTTACTACACAAGCCAACGCTACTTTGAACGTCAAACATTGTATTAGTTACCTCAATTTTTTGTTAGTCGATCTTTATCAGATTATTGTAGTTTAAATAACTGTGAGTAATTTGTTTAACTGCTGACAATTTTTAACTGTTATGTGAATTGCTAACCAGTTTTATGTAGGTGTTAAGAATTTAAGAGAATGTATAGAATCGTTTATGAAATTATGAGGTATGTATTAATTTAAGCTTTTTTGCATAAGTTCAACGCACTCATTGTTTAGTTTTTTCAATAGCTGCCTACTTACAACTTGTTGAATCGGTAACCGCAAGTCAGTCTATGAGTCGATTGTTGTCGACAATTATGTAAGAGAAGAAAGCCCGACATAACACACCGGTGACTCCACGGCATAGATGTTTGTGGGAGTAACGCTTCATTTTTCTTCAGTTTACGATTATGAAGACGCATTTGATTTTTTTCATTAAACTATCTAAAGATATTGAAAAGCCTACTAACTAATTATTGCAATGGGGTTTTGTCCCAAGTTGAACCATTTTTACTCGAGTAAAAAGAGCGGAGAAAAGTTAGTACGCTAATCGTAAATATAAAGTGCTCTATGGTATTCGTACTATGAATAAAATTAGGGTTTTTTGGTCCAAAAATAAGTGACGTGTGTCGGTATTTTTAAAGGCAAAATTGCAGTGAGCTATTCCAAGAAAAAGATTTTGTAGCAGGGCTACGACTGCTACGAGCCTAAGATTTCGTAGCAATCGTAGCACTGCTACCAAATTAATTATACAGCTGTCCTTACTATTTGGTTTAATCTCTAGTTTTAGTTTTAAAAGTCGTACATCATTTATTTAATATTTGAATTGGGTTAATTACGTATTAGTCATATATTTTTAATCTATGGCGAATACTTTGTAACTATACTCATTTTTACATATTAGTGAAAAAAAAATTTTCAGATTTTCCGAGCTGTCTCTAAAACTTACTGCAAGCAATGATGATTGATGACAGCCGGGAACAAAAACTAAGCGTGCCTTCAGAAGCACGGAGTAATATATATTTCTATTTTACTGATAAACAAACACATATTATGTAACCGTTAGAAGTTAAACAATATTAGTTTGCCTGTAAATTATTTTACTTATCCATTGTCTTTGTCAATATGATTCAAACCAACAATGCCACCACAATGACTCATTCTGGCGTGCCAACTGCCAAGATTTTATGGCAATTTATATATTTAACGTAACCGTTACGCTTATTCTTTGGCTGATGATTAAGCTAGTGGGTCATGAGCTGATGAGTCAGTGGTGACCTAGATGTGGCAGGCTGTATCGACGGTGTACGGGAGCGCGGCCGTGTTCTAAATACGGCCAGAGTAGGTTAGGGAGCGAGGGCAACGACCCCAGCCTGCCCTACCTACCCGACAATATTCTGGCCCATTTAATTCGGATGTAGGTATTTTCGCTTGTACTGAATCTAATGTTATTTAATAGCAATATAACGATATGCCAATTTTTTGCTCGTGGGTACTATCTAAACTAAATTTTATGCGTGAATGTTTTAATGAATTTAAAATTCTTAGTTATTCAGTAGTTAATTATACAGTAGCAGTTAAAATTAGAATAATAATTATTATCATTAAGAGATAAGACGTCGTAGAGAATTTGTGATTTAACTTTGTTTAAGACAAAAATCACCGGCTTTGCACGATTCTATACGTACAGTACATACATTATCATTCCGGAAGATATGCATTTCATAAAAGGAAAAACTGCGTGAAAATCGCCATAGCAGTTTACACGATAAATCCTACGTACTTATTTATACCTGTAAATGCCTTCAGTTTATACTGTATCTACTTTAGGTAATTAAAAGTTTGTGAAAATATGTGTATGTTACAAACGTGAAAAATGAAATTTAAAGTACAATTAAAACAATCGAAATTAGCCATTTTTAACCATAAAAAAGGAACTAAATCAAATAAGGTTTCAGTTTCAAAAAAGGTTTTACTTCAAAGAAACCCTTTACCAAAACCATTAGGAGAAAAAGCACACCATCGTCAGCGCCATCTAGCGTCGAATAGCTGTAGCGGTGAGCGTCGGTAGATGTCGCTAGCAAGCTTAAACACTCTCGTAGAGCCAGTAAAAGATATTGTAGAGTCTGTAATCTTACTATACAGATAAACTTAAGACACAATAATTATAAGGAATAATAAAATTTGTTCTTTTACATCGAACGAATATTTAGAACTTTTAAAATTAAAAAGAGCAAAAATAGCCCCATCATATTTTTAAAATTTTTGTAAAATTATTATTTACAACTTTAATTTAATAATTTTACTACATATGATACTGACCCATATGAGATAAAAGAAATAGGTACCTATTTAACATATTGTACAAGTCAAAATCATTTAAATGTCATACAAGTAATTAGTGAATAGAACTCTACCTACATGTAAGTATTCGCATTTAAAATATTTGTGAAATTTTATATGGTTATTTAGATGATTGCCACGAAATTTAAAGTATAATTTTATGGAAATCATTATATAAGTACAAACCATAATAAAAATTACTCGAGTATTGAGACAAAAAGCCTACCACTATAATATGTATTTCTGTTTACTTTACATACATGTTACGTAATGGGTCGCTTCAGAACCCGGTAGTCATTAGTAGGCGATCTAGCTGGGACCTAAAAATAGAGCAAGCGGGTTCAGCTCTGGGCAGCAGGTGTGGGCGAGGGGTGACACCGGAGGGTGGCGAGCGGTGAGTGACCGTGAACTCAGCCGACCCTAACACCCTCCGATCATTTCCTACCCCTTACCTAACCGCGACTAAAATAAATATATGTAGTTCCTTTTAAAAGTATTATATTTTATAAAAAAAAACTTTATTCTTTCCATTCTTATACTTGATACCTAATACTTGTAATGAGAAAATTGTAATTTTACCGTAAAATATTTTTTTGTTTACATTAAAAGATATAAATTACTTTGCATAACCAAAAAAAATTATACTTAAGCACAAGATTACTTATCTTCATGCGTTTAATATGCAATTGTTTTAATTAAAGTCGGGTGGGTGTTGAGAAGGGGGTTATCCAATGACGTCACGGGGGCGCATGCGCGGGGCGGTCGCCCACGCGATGCTACGTCCTGCCGAAGCGTTTCGCGCCAAACCGCCGTCGGTCGCGCGCCGGTTCTAACCTAACTTTTAAAACCTTATCCACGAACTTACGATAACCAACATGGAACTCAAAAGTGATGGAAACCCACCACCTCTCCACGTGGCAGGTAATTCCTTGGCCATTTTTATACATAACAGTACTTAACTTCAGTACTCAGTATGTTCCTACTTATGTAAAGATTTTTGGTGGTCGTTGAACTTTGTCCTCTAGTTGCAACATGGAACTCAAAAGTGATGGAAACCCACCACCTCTCCACGTGGCAGGTAATTCCTTGGCCATTTTTATACATAACAGTACTTAACTTCAGTACTCAGTATGTTCCTACTTATGTAAAGATTTTTGGTGGTCGTTGAACTTTGTCCTCTAGTTGCAACATGGAACTCAAAAGTGATGGAAACCCACCACCTCTCCACGTGGCAGGTAATTCCTTGGCCATTTTTATACATAACAGTACTTAACTTCAGTACTCAGTATGTTCCTACTTATGTAAAGATTTTTGGTGGTCGTTGAACTTTGTCCTCTAGTTGCTCTTGAAATTTTCGCTTACTAAGTAAGAAATAGTTTTCAGCTTACAGGTGCATGATTAACGAGTTAACTCTGAATTTTACTGTGACCGATATAAAAGTATTGCCAGCTTATTTTTTTATAATATCGTTAACGGAAAAGTCTCTAAGTTATCTGAAGTTACGTACTTAAATATATTATACACACTTATTTACGTTAAAGTAACAACATGCTGATAGACATTTTGTTGACGATTTTTCAAAGTTAACACGTATTCGCGCTTGACTCTACCTCACTATCATCATCATCATCAGGTCCTTTTTAGTCTCCACTGCAGCAGCACGACCCTCTCTGTACTACTAAAGCCATATATTAGCCAGATCAGTAAGAGGATTTGGTCTACTCTCCTTGCTGGCCAGCGGGTTAGAGGATCTTTTTGATGTTTATAAGGTTTGTTTAGTTAGTCGCCTTCCACGACGTCCATGGGAAGACTTGGAGTGGACCTTATTCTTCTCTGCCGGAAACCACAAGGCATCATTCTCTACCTATTCATGTACATTCACGAGCATAATACAAATTGTATTTATTTTAGACCTTATCAGAATAACATTTACTTAAGAACCAATGTTCATACATTTAAATGCTCTTGACTGTACCAATAATTTTTAGTTCTTAAAGTAATTACGTCGTTATTTTTAAGTAGGTATGATTATTTACAACCGAGGTCACTGAACTGTAAGCTGACTCTATTATCAACAGCTGTCGAGGAAGATTAACAACCTGTCAAACGTTTTAGGCAAATGTATCAGGTGTCGGCCGTAATATATTATCGCATCACACCCGTCAGAACAACGTGCCCCCTAGAATAAAGAACATGATTTCGGTCACGTTATATCCGTTTAAATCAGCTTGATCAAAGCATTTGGCTAAAATTAGTTTGCTTTTATCTCAACTGGTATTCTTATCTATGTTATCAGATCAGTACATACAATTAGTATCTATCTTATATCAACGGCGACATTTTTTCAAGTATATATTTCCTGGTAAATATATAGATATATGACACGGGGATATCCAATGCAAATTCCCCATGACATCATATTTTTTTTTTCTATTTTGGCAAAAAATACAATTTCATTCCTTTTACTTTATTTTTGAAATTAAATTAAACTTTATTGGTCTAATTCTACCAACATTGGTTCTTATGATTCCCCAGTATACGGCACAGGTTTAAATTCTGGCGTAAAAAAATACGCCAGCCACCCACTAAAAATATACAAATCTGTGAACGTACTCGTATGGTAAAAGACGTTTTTCATGATGTACTCATGACTATCAAAAAACGATCGGATGAGGAAAAGAGGCCATTAACGTGAATTAATCGTCAGATTCAGGTGGGCACCAGTGATGCATGGTACTGAGTCACCGCATTCAGACCGGAACAGCCTGTTACCTCACCGGCCGTGCACCCTGCACTCGCCATACACAGGGCTGTTACTCAAAACAAAATATATAAAATTTAAAACTTTAACGGCCTGCACATACTAAGTGTTAACATCGCATCGGTAACAGAGCTTATCTGTTTTCAAAAACTTTAAAAACCGATATATAGTAGTTCAGAATTTTTTATTCGCTGATATTTCAAATATATACCTCAAGTTTTTAAAGGAAATATTTATAAATGACATAAAAATACACTATGCTAATATCTAAAAGAGGTAAAGCCATTAAAATTGTCATTAAATCTAACGTTAACTATTTCTAACTATTACTATATGTATACCTGGAAATACAGTTTTAGTCATATACAACTTACTGAGTGTTTATTTTTAAATATACATATTATGTTATTAACTTTATGTTTTTTCGACATAAGAAAGCCCGGGAGCCAGCCCTATCCGCGGTCATACCGCTTCATTGCACTTTATGCATATTTCATCGTAATGCACCGATATCCGTTCCACTTTTACGCATATAATATAATAGCACGATTGTGCGTAATGTATTGCATAAAGTATCGTGCGTGCTCCTGGAATGTCAATAGATATCGTTAACACTATCGTCATTTATATAGTTTATTTAAGAACTCATCATAATATTTTATTAATGAATAACATGCTGTATGTATGTATATGTTCCTATTAAAGTTTATTATACTGTTACTAATTGCCTGCGGCTTCACTTGCGTTCAAGAAGATCGGTCACAGATTACTTTTTAAAATAAGTATACATCGCTGCAATACTAGTTATAACTTATAATGCTTTAACGTGGTATAAAATAGAATTTCCATACCAACTGTTTGACCCCATTAAACGATTTATAACGAAAAACTATTACGAAAGTTCCTTCTTTTTAACCTATCTGAACACAAAATGCCATGTCTCTACTTCGAAAACTCACAAATTTGCTAGAAAAATTGTTTCTTCTATTTACTCTCTTAGTAGATGACTTTCCAAAAATCCCTTCTAGGTGCTTACTTGCATTGTTTATAGAACTTTTGTGCAAAATTCTAGGTTCCTAGTCCTTGTAGTTTCGGCTGTGCATTCACCAATCAATGTTTTTTAACACATACAATACATATACTTATTTATAATAAACGATTTATATCTCTAAAATTTAAAAAAATAAGCTCAATATCTACCTGAATACAAATATCAGGTATACCTATTAAAGCTGCATTAATGATATAAAAACAGTAACTAATAGTTAGTTAGTAAGTTATCTTTTTTATTTTCTACATGATCGGTTTAGGTTCATTGTCTCCTTTTTGCGGTTGCAATCGTTGAGGTTGCATATTTCACAAAGCCTCTACACAGACGTCGTGTCTTTGCAGGAAGTCCTGCATCATGTTACTCGTGATTGTAAACCATCTTTTCAATCTCCTTCAGCTCGTTGAAAGCCTCCTTTTAAAGTAAAGTTTTCTGTAAAGGCATGTCGCCCTACACAGTTGCTGATAGAAAAATAGGTGCATAGCTGAGTGTGCGTCGAGTACGCAGCGCTACGAGTATGTACTTGGAGTGCATCGCTCCCGGGCGCCGTGTCGTCGCACTGCATATAGGCCAGTGCACGCGAATGCCCGGATCCCCCCGCCGCTGCGCCCCCGCTGCACCTCGCAATTTTCCATTTCCATCGTGGTCCCCGTTCGCTAATTCCAGCGGCGTCGCCGACCGATGTCGTAACTGGGGAAATCACGAACCTTTCTCCGACGCCGAGTCATGCTGATCTTCCGGCCAAAGGCGATCTGTTGACCTCTGGAATGCACGTTCTCGAAACTTGGCGTCAACTTACTCTTCACTCAATGAAGTCTTCTCGTTGTCTGAATACCTTTTTATACTGGCTATTATAATGATTTGTACGTAGTTATTGTTTAAGACAGTTAATACTTATATTAGATGTAGTCAAAGTGTTAAGTTTAGTAAATACCAAACAATGAACTTAATAAATATGTTTGATTTTTAACACTGAGGCATTGAAACAAAAACCTTGTAGGCCTACCAAATTTGCAAATTCGATTACCAGAATTTGACGTTAACATTTACCTATACATACGTAGCTAAATCAAAACAAAGCGTGAGTGCCATATTAAATTTGTTCACAAAATAACCGATGATAAACTTGGTTACAGAGCTCACTGTGTGACTTTAAAATTAGCACGTTATAATGCGGAAGATCTATCGGTATTGCGAAGAACGCCTGTGCCCTGTCGAGTGCGGGTTCAAAGCGCTCTACAACGAGGCTCGCTCGACAGAACAACGTCGCAACTAGTGTAGCCTCAGCTGCACTTGCGTCCTTTCAGCCCCAGTCGTCGGATGTAGTTACAAGTTCCCGCGGTCGTTGCCCGCCCGATGCGTGCGACTCCCCTATATCGGTTAACTGTGACGCGGAAACTAAAAGCACTCGTTCCTAGCCATATGTTGGTGCCTAGATACCTATGTTGTTTCAAGAGCACTGCTAATCTTAATATGAATGTTTTCTAAAAAAAAATAAGAATAATTTGATCAGTTACCTTCTTATGGAGGTGCGATGGGTACACTCGCTCCCCTTAGTAGATAAAATGAATTAATCGTAAGAAACATTAAATAATGCAGGCAACTTACATCTTTATCAATAAAACTAAATCAATTTATGTGTCCAATTGTAGGAAAGTATTAAATATTCTTAAAAATGCAAAATTATGATAGATTAAGAAAGACTATTTTTCATGCTGAAATTAATTATTAATATATTATTGCAAAAACCGGAGAAGTTATGTAAAAGCAATTACGGTAATAGACAGTTTTTCAAAAGTTTATAAACATTGTTATATTATGTAATACTTACGTTACTTGGTGTTTAAAACTGGATTGACTAAGTTCGAAATATCACTTAAACTTAAGGCGACGAAAAACCTTTAATATTAATAAATAATATACAATTCAGACGTAAATACGTGGACACGGAAGCGATTGGGTGCCGTAAGGTAACTGTATGAGGCTGGTCTAGAACAATCCTTTGCACCCGCCCGGAGACATGTCCTGCATTGATGAGCAGCACGCCACCTGAAATGCACCCGTCTTGAGTCTAATCAAGTAAAATGTGTTTCTCTATCATAAATTCTAAAGATTTATTATGTCATTCTGTCTCTAAAAAACTTTCGGCATTTCTGCTCATAAATGAGGAGCTGTTAATTTGCTGCGAAAGTTTTCTCGCTGAGAGAAAGTTAAGCATCTTATTTCAGTAATGACTTCACATTAATTGACATACCAACATATAGTGTTGTGATACAATATTGCAACTGTACCATCGTGACATATTTTGTGGCAGAGCTAAAAGAAATGATTCCATAAAAGTAGCTCCTTCGTGAATGTTTACAAATGTTTGGAAAATACTTGAATAACTAGAGTGAGGGTGGGTAAGGGTGCGGGGCGCTGGTTGGCAAGGGTGAACGACCGGGTCGTCGTCATATTGTCGTACGTCGCGTCTTCCACACATTGACAGTCTCGTAGCTGTGTGCTACGCGATTTATTCTAGACAACTTGCTTAGACTTGAAGCTCTTCAAGACATTTTAATAATAACCTAGACGAGCTAGTCAGATTACATTCGATTCCTTAGAACAAGGCATTATAAAGGAGTCATTCACCTCTTGTCCGTGCTTCGAAATTATCTATCTTATCTGATATAGCTAGCAAAGATTCAAGTATTGCTCAATATGATTCAAATATAGTAACTTGTAAATGGTAATATGGACAAAATTTGCTTGATACACCTCCGATAAGTCGATTACTCTGCTGACGTAAACAGCGTCCTTGGAGCGAATCTACAAACACAATTGTACAAACATCTACCACGAGTAGGTCACTCACCCTTCTCCAAATAGCTCTGTGCCAAAGAGAACTAAGCCTTAATATTACGTGTAAACTTACGATTGTATCAACATAAAAAAGTACGATGTAATTGACTTATTGTTAGTAACATACGTGACAATTAATTACATAAGCAATCTTCAAATTATGAGTATAACGTCATATACCATAACGATGGTCTTAATGTAGGGTATGTTTACGTTGGTATGTAATATATTTTACAATGATAAGCAAACAGTGTACGCTTGTATTTTCCTTCTTTTCTTTCACAATGCTTGTATTTTTATTATGAATATATAAACTTGACAGCTCTATATACCTTCCTTCATATTCCTAATTTACATTAAACGTGACCTTTCTTGACTGCTATGTTAACAAGAAAACACTTCCTAGTCAGGAAGACTTATAATATTTTGCCAAGAATCTCGCAATGCTGAAAAAACAACGATATAGTCACGTTGCTTGAAACGCGAGCTCGGGTTATTTACTTATTCTCAGAAGATCGGCGCGAGATGCCTTTCTAATTGACTTAATGACACGTTCCGCTGTCAAATACGTTTTGACAGTATACAATGGCAATGTTGGTTTCAATTTGTTTGTACTGCCGTGACAGTGGACACCGCTACGCATTCAGCTCCGCCACTGACTCACGAGTGCATTGACATACGTAGTTTTTGAAAGGAACACTTATGACCACGTGGCCCAACAGATTGTGTTAAATTTGGAATGTTCGGTGATATCTCTATGGATGATCTGGAGGTATTGCCAGGCTTGTACTTTACATAACATTTCAATAAAACGTTTTAATTTATCAGGTTCCCTTCAAATATAGTAAGTTTTTAAATCTCTATCTGCCCTCTCTATCTGTCCACGGTTACACTAAGTATACTTACTGTTTTTCTCCTTCCCTAAGTTTTTGTATCTATAATATTGAAGAAGTTATGTATGATAAATTTTGGAAAGTCTCAACATTTATAATGAAATCAATAAATTGGAAAAGATTAGCTCAAAATTACTAATGTATATTCCTTTGTGTATGAGACAAACAGGGGAACAGGCGACACTATCAGTGACATACATAGCTCAGTCGATAGTGGCGGCGCGATAAGCTGAACAAAACATCGGCTCGGTACATTGACCCAGAATTATATAAAAAAATGTCCTCGAAATGATAACGCTGTGGCAATGACATTTCATGATGACCATAATTTTATTATTAACGTTGTCGTGTAAACTGTGTTGCGATATTTAATATGCCTCATATGGGTTTTGGAATCCTACAATAAGTAGCGCCGTGGGGTTTCTTCTCTCCCACAATTATTAAGGGCTCTCAACGACTTATCTTAACTCACGCAAATCATATATTCTTAATACTGGTGTTGATGTTGCATCCTTTTTAAAGATATTCACAAAGATTAACAACTATATTGACGCCTTCCAAAACACGTTCACAAAAAATGATGATGGCTGATTCTGAAACGAAAACTTATAGAATGAGTTTACATGTAAGTAAAAGTGTTTAAATGTAATTTAGTTTAGTAAAAAATTACTTTATGAGGGACTTAATCGATGTTAAAAACCCAGCATACGAGTAGTATTTACTTTCATATAAAGTAGATTAGACCCACAACACTAGGCTGACTATTGACGCGCTTGTCACAAAACCAATACTCGTGATTTACGGCGAGGCCGAAGGTTCGGCCGATTTATCCCAAACCGAAAGACCGAGCCCGTCACTCTATGCCGATACAGAAACTTCAACTTCGGTCGGCTCTATTAAAAATATACAAATTTCTTGTTGTTGTAGGATCCAGTCATTAGAAAATAATAAACAAGTGTAAAACAAAGATACACATGCAGTTCATTATAACGTAATAAATGAATAATGTCTTTTTAATTTACTTTTTTGTCACTTCAATTACAAATGACTCACTTTTACACTCACAAAAAAGAAATTATGACTGTAAAGTGACTCAGAACGTATGTCGTTAAGTCAATTAAATTTCGTTGCCTCTGTAATCAATTACTTAAATTATTTTTTTTGTTTTTAAAAGTGACAAGTAAAATCGCAAATGAAAATAATCAAAAGTAATGAAGGCGTATACAAATAATGAGAAGTGCACCGACAACTTTCTTTCAAGACGTTATTCAAGATCGTAATAAGTGGTAACCGTCATAGCTATTACATGTAAAGGTGCTAATTGTGGTGCATTCTCAGTACGTTGAACTGAAAATGGCCGGAACGCAGCTCGGCGGATGTCAACTTTCTCGAGTTGCGTAACCCGGAGAGATGGGACTAGAACGTTCGGCCGTCGACCACGGCCGCTTACGAAACGCACCTAGTGCAGTGCACCCATATGTCTGTGCTTCCAACAGTTCATTATCACATTTATAGCCTTGGTTTTGGGAAACTATTTCACCTGTTTCATCAACTAGCTGTTACTCGCGGCTTCGCCCGAGTGATATATACCCTATGTCTTTCTCCATACTCGAACCTACGTGTACACTAAACATGATGATCGAGAAGCGTGACAAACGAACAAATAGACAAACAATCAAACTCACTTTCGCATTTATAATATTAGTTGGGATAGTAGGGATTGGGATAAGTAAAAATGATTGTATTATTCTCTTACAAAAATGCATTAAAATCAAAATAAAGTTTATTACCACAACAGCATCAGCCTTTACGTCTTTAAAAAAGCGTGTCTAAGAATATTTTTAGTATGTGACGTGATGTTTTAAAAACAGACATTAAAGAACAGTTGTGAAATTTTAATATATGGAAAACAACTGTTTGTAAATGGCCTCCATTCATTTCTTCACCCTCATTTAATCTTTGCAGATTTTTCTTGTGGGGCTCCTTAAAAAGCGTTAATAATCCCAGGACTTCTTGGTGGACCTTAGATAACAAATGGAAATAAAAGCTATTCATTAGCTATGTTGCACCGTATGATTGATAATTTGAGTAAAATTAGTGTGAGAAAATGAATGCAGCCAACTTACAAACAGTTGTTTTTCTAATAAAAGAAAATCAAATTTGTTCCTTAATTTAACTGTAAATAAAATACATTTAACTAATTCTAAATAAACTACTCTTCATTTTTAAATATGACTGAGACTGCAAATATCCTGTGACACCCGTGATAATGATTCTCTATAATGATAACATTGTCGTATTAATCGATTTGCCCTCATAATTAAGTTCAAGCGCGGGGTAAATGAGCTGCCAGGACTATTTAAAGTAGATAGGTATATCGGGTCCAGTTTCTAGTTGGCACGGATCGGCTGGGTCGTCGTTCTCGCGCCGAGGTCATCGCCGCAGCGCTGCCACGCCACCTCGCCACCACCAGCCCACCGGCTTTACAGCTTTCACGTGCCGCTCAAACGACCACCCTTAACTTTATTAACTCGCTATCAAACCATAACTCTACCAAAATTATATAAGAAACACGACACCCAAAGTTGAAACTTGGCTCCACATTTAAATATTTATTGTTTATCTCCTTCCTCCGCTCAGCCTGACCTCATACATTTCCCTATCCATTATGTTAAATGATTATTGTAAAGGGGTCAATATCAAAACAATATTAGTATTTATTTTGTACATGAATTATTTATTGATTCTCTCTGTTGACTTTCTTCCTTATCTGCTAAATAGGTCAGTAGACGAGTAAATATTCGGGTGTTTATTTGCCCTTTCCTATCTATTGTCTCATTACCATAGGCCCACGTCGCATCCGTTTTAACTTTTGCTAGATTGTACTTTGCCACGTAATTCATCCTCATTAGTAATCTATCTTTGTACTTGTACCGTAAAAGAAAGTTTTTATTTTTGTTATCAGACAGGAATCAATGAACAATTTCGTCGAGAACTGTAAAAGTGACGCTACATGAAATAGAAGTGAAGGGGTCGGGAGCGTGCTCATGACACGCCGGCAATTATAACTACGGAGGCGTCAGTGAACCCGTGTTATTGCGAAACAACGGAAACCAGTCCAGCGCGCCCCCCACCCCCTCCGCGCCGCTACACCTGCTGCGAATTTTTAAAATCGTCGCTAGATTATAGTTGACATGCGGCCAGCTACTGTCCAACGTGATTAGCATTCGTAGACGATTGGTTACATCACTGCATCAGTTTGCATCAAAATTATTTTTAGTTCTTATTATAACTAGATTCTGGAATTAAGTGGTATTTAGAGTTATTACTAGATACATCTATTGGCTTAAAATGCTTGTTTCCTTAGACTAATTAACCACCATTTTTTATTAATTTCACATTAATTATAAAGCTACTCGTAATTAAAGGACTTTTTTTCAAAATATATAAATACACGATAAATACAAATATAGATATTTCACAAGTACGAGTACTTCTAAATATGTTGTTATAAATTAAAACCTATTTGTAAGCTGCTGTCGGTACCTCGCCTAGCGTCGACCTAAAAAGATACGTGCTTGATAGTGGTACAGTCAGGGACCACGGCCGAGCTGCCTCATTCGCAAGAATCGCAGGTAGGCTAAGGGGTTAAAGAACTCCAGTGCACTATATCAAATACCATTGAACTCGCCCTGTCTCGCTCGCACACTGCACCCTGCGACGCATCGCTTGCACTCCTCAGCGTGCGAATCCTGTCTGATTACGCGTTGTGCATGCGTATGGCACTATCAACTAGCTACTTCTGAACACATAAACCAGTTACGCTCGATAGGTGCCATGTAAGTCGACTGACCAGGAAAATTATCTCTCAAACTCCATGTTGAAATTCCCAGCCATTGTTGTTTAGGCATCAGACGATAAGAGAAATGGAGTTATTTTCCCAATTCCCAAAATTTGTGTGTACACAACATTATATATAGTTTCAAGCTGCAGCCGACTCCCACACAGATCACAGGGCCAACGTATTTTTGAAATCCAATACACTTATTACGTAACTCTGTTAGCTAAAGTGGCATTCGTGGCACTCACCGTGTGTCAATGATCAAGTTAAACCGGTGGAAAGTTCAAAGAGGGCATCGACATCGCCGGCGGTGCTTTGTCGTGCACTCGCTGGAAAATCGCATGTTCGCGCGATATTCGATCGCTGCACTATGATGGCCGTGATCGCGACGAACCAGGAAGAGCCACTGCGTGTCGGGTGACACAGAAGCGGCGCCGGCGACATGTGGGGCTGCTAGCTCCATGCGAATTATCTCGATAGGAAAATCAATAAGTATAGTATTTCACATGATGCTATATGGTGAACATACAAGACTGATATTGACGAAGCCTGCTTTCATATAAATTGTGACGTTTTTAACTTAATCTATATACAGTTGAATGATAAAAGTTTTATCATAATCAAACAAACATCGCTCCATACAATTAAATTTAAATAAAAAAAAGATAGCATTAATGGCGTCATTTATTACTTCCACTTTTTTATATCGGCTTCAGGTCGTTAACAAAGTTTATGTTTAATTTACGATGAAACCCTCAGAGTGATAAATTAGTGAACATGGTGATTGTGATCTCCTTGGCAATTTTTAAGAGAAATATAATCTCTTAACATATGCGAGAAAAAAGGTAATAAATGAAAGAAAAATAGACTAATTTATTCCCTTTACTTCTCGGATATAAACTTTTCCATAGAAAATTTACCAGCTGATTTGTAGATTTGTATGTGAGGTTCCATTTTTACCTTTTATTTTGGCGTTCTACCTCTATATAGTATAATATTGCCAGGGAGTTCAAAATCACCCTGTATGTCGTTTAACAATAAAATCGCTTTTATCGTAACTCATAAACCTTATTTCAATGCACAGTAGGTATAATTACTATATTTAAATATATCTTGCTATGTACTCGTATATTGCTCAAGCATAATGTGTTTTGCAGACAAGCCGATAATTTCAAGGCAAAGTGATAACATGTCATTGAACTTGATAATGTAAAATTCGTACACTTGATACGAACACGTGGCTCATACACATGTCTTATAAATTCGTTTTGCTCGAAATCACGTTTAAAGGAATGTTTTTGTTGTTTGCTTTATTTAAATTTACATTAAAATTTTGCTTAATAAATAAGAGTTTTCCTTCTCTTCTTATGCCCTTCTATTAATGATGCTCTCATTGATATACCATCAATAGTAATAAATTACAAACATTTTTCCCAACAAATAAAAATATATTATGTATTTGTATTCGCACTAGTCGCAAACAGTGCGCGGCGAGGCCGTGACCGCTGAGCCATTTCCCCAAATCCGCTGGTCTCCCACAGACCTCGCGATCTACCGGCCCGCTGCGCTGGTACACTGGCTCACTGACCGGACCGCCGAAGCCCGCACCCCGCGCTACACCCTCGCTACGATCTACAACGCTCGTAGACCGTGCAGTGAAAGCTACGCCGTCTGTAGCACCTCGTAGAACTTGTATTTCAGCTTTGCAAGTTGGAATTATGCCATACTTTTTATTCACTACCTGTGGTATTTTTATCTGAACTGAAGTCTTTCATTGTGTATAGTGGCTGAATATATCTCTTACAATATATATATATATTATATGATTCGATATTATTTTCGACCGTCTTCAAAAACGGCAGTCATTTCGTCCACTAAGTATGTAAAATTGTTAGAATTGCAGTTTTTGTCTATACCAGCATCTAAACACGTGTGCTTAATTTCACAAGTGCATCTATGTATGTTGTATGTTTTTCCCATCTATGTTTATCTCAAAATCTCTAAGTTAGATGTTAGTAATTCTTTTTTAGTAAAACTTTTTAGAGTTCAATTTCAGGAACAACGAGTTTCATAGAAATCCAGTTAATAGTTTTTTGAAACTGACAGTTAAGTTGGTTTGAGTCATTAGAAATATTTAAAATCGGTTAATTTTTAAAATTATACACTTTTTTACATAAGTTTCGCGTCGGAAACAATTATATAGAGTGTTTAATAAAGCATTTCTTTAGTTTTCTTCATAATAAATACGTTCGTATAAAGAGCTTACACAAGGGTGGAACAGGAAGGATTGGTTATTTTAAGCCTATTTTTAACATTTATATTCACATATAAAAGAAGTAAGATATGCGGAATATTTAAATTTAAAATGTGTTTATCAAATTACAAATTAAGCAGAGCATTCATTACCGGTGTTTTGTCGAGTGGTCCATACATTAGGCATGGGTGCCGCCCGATTTACAAGCGATATCGAACTTTCGATCACCCGACTCTATTTTCAATTCAAGGATCTTGTTTTTTGTATGGTTTTTGCCTATTGCGTCGAATTTTTATACTCATTGGCGCAGACTAAAAGAATACAAACATTTAACAGTCTTCTATCTCTACAAGTACTCGTAAGATCTATAAGTTTTGACTATTTTGATTTTAAAATGGCAAATAATTTCAGTAGGTACTACGAATACTTATTTACACTCAAATAAAACGTGGACGCCAATATTTTTCATTGCTAATGAGTTAGGGATTACTGTATTCTTATTAGTACATTAGTATTATTTACCACAATATTTTAGTGTAACATATCACTTTCATTAGAAATGAAATGGAATTTCATTCAAATGTGCCAAAATTTGAATAAAAACTATTCATTTCATTAATAATATTGTTTCTTTTTTAATATTTTCAAAAACGACAAACTACTAGCGTTTCGGGACGACCACTGCTGAGAAGAATACACCGAAAGAAACTCAGTCCAGTTTTGGTTCTACTTGCCTGAAGGGCTATATTATGCTTGAAATGGTTGTCATGAACTGTGACGTAGTCCATAATGCTTCAATGTTTTAAAACATATATCTATCATCTAGGTAATATACTTATAGCAAAGACCTGAAAATGGCACATAATATCTTGATATATAAGTCACGTTTTCAGATAGGTGGGGAATTATCTGCGTCGTCGGCTAGCACTTGTTTACCGCGATGTGCGCAGACCTTGAGATTCGGCGGCGGTCACTGCCCGAGGCCTCGCTATATCTTATTATTACATACTACTTCGCAAATAGTCGAAATATAACCGGAAATTACTCACCGCACTAAATACAACGATTTGTATTCGTGCCGATATGGGAACGGAAATTGAACTAAAATTTTCTTTTTTTGCAAAGCTTTTGACGTCGGCTACTAACGTTAATATAAAAGCTGACGCAAACTGACATAATTACGAGTATGTAATCGTTTCCTAAAACGAAGATATAATTATTATGCTGTGATATTGAACAATACTTTGAGGTTTGCGGTAAATTACGTCGTGTGTCGGAATATGACTAACTTTTATAAGCGTCGTACTGCCTAAGTTTGACGTGATTAACACGTTTGGTTCAGTTTTCATGGCGGCGTGCGGTGCGTTGACTCCACGCTTGCGTGTGGTGGTAACCGAATTCGACGTTTCTTTACCCGGCACTGGTGTGAGTTAACTTTCTTGAGCTATATAGCTGTGCATGTGTGCTTTTTATAGTATCATAATACACAAAATTTTACGTCTGTGTTGAAGATTGGCAATTTTGTGGCTGTTTCAAGGACGCCCGGCTCGGGTTCAGTAGCTACCTTCGACAGTGAATGACACCATTTCGAACATTGACCCTGCTGGTTTCCTGTGCCAACTAAAGCAACTCAATAGATCGGTTAAAATTCCTATTTAAATACTAATGTATGCGTGCTATTTAATCGACTTTGACTTAGACACAATACACACGTTAGCATATTAAATGATTTTGTGAAGTGTGAACGTCCCCGGTGGTTATACAACTACATATTTTAGGCACCACGTAGCCACGTTAGGCACAATTGATTTGAGTCATCGCATCGCCGTTTAAATTAAACTTGTGACAAAATACTTATAATTTCTTTCTTGTTGTAGGTAAGAGTGGCGTCGACATGATGCAGCGGCTGCAGCGGTAAAGTTTGTTGGCTCGCTTATGATTGCACGTAATGCTGTGTTCTCGTTAGAGCACAATGCACCAGGCTGCAGTGGTGGAGTCAGTCACCCCGTCCTAACGGGGCTCGCCCTATGCCCGCGCGGCTCGCGAACTGCCGTCATCACGCTGCAATTGTCGTGCAATCGCGCTTACTAATGCAACTGCAACTGGACTTCCAACGCATACATAATAGGGCATTCCGGTCTATTTGGCGGTCATAGCCACTCCTCTTCGCGATGAATAGAAGAGAGCTTTTATAAATGCTATTCAAACAATTTTACTAAAAAAAGTCCCAGTAACATTGCACCATTAACCACGGTAATGATGTCCGAGCCTCCCGCCGTGCTTTTACGCAAATGCAACAAAAATCACAGCCCCCATTTGTTGATGGACCGTATCGCATTTGCATTCAAAATTTACCATAAAATCCATTGTCAACTAAGTTACAGTGACCAAACTTTTAGGCTTTCATTGTTTTGATGTGGCCAGTACTTGCAAAAAACTCAACAGGGGGTGCAGACAAATGATGTTAACCAAGATTTAGAAAACGAATGCATATGAATCATAACATTTTGCTTTATTTCTGTGCATCTGTGCATGCTTTAAATGCTACGCTTTGAAATTTAATTGTATTTTAAACCGACTTCCAAAACAGGTTATCAATTAAACCCGTTTGTATGTAATTTTGTTAGAATTGCCTTGTTTTTTGTTTATATTAAACTATACAATATGTTAACACAACACAATGAACAGTGTAAGTTTCATCAAAGTCGGTTTATTTTGTATGTAGTACATCTATGGTTTATTTACAACATTTGATTTCCTGAACATAACAATAATCATCTTTTTTGCTAGCTTGATATTATTATTTATATAAAATGAAATTTAATTTATTTGAAAAACATGCAGAATATGTAAGGTTTATATTACTATAGCCGAGCAAAGTCAAGGATGGGCGATATTGATATATGAGCACCTATTTGCCTTGCGTTTAAATTTAACATTTAACGTTAAATTCTAAATAAATACCCAAATAATGTGAATACAATGTTTTGAAAATATATTGTGGCATCCCGCTGGTATTTTATCATTAAGACATATATTCAAAAAGCGTTCCTCGATCGTGATATCGTTTAGCGATGACACAATACATCAGCTATCTGGGAATGTCGGTTACGAATCCGCGCAACAAAAGGAAGTTAAAAAACTATTCTTTAAAAAGTTCAATCTTTACATTTTTTGTCCCAAAAGGTTTCGATTAAACAATAATGCTGGGACTTTTTCACAACTTAACAGAAGAGTTGGGTATCGTAGATTTGCACAAAGATGTACTTATTCGGCAAAAACTTGGACGTTACCTGTTGTTGAAACCCGATATCAAAAGAAAGGGTAGGCCGAATCGCATCTTGGATTTTTTAACAATGAACGAGTTCGATTTTACCTGCACTTTTTTGCAGAAAAAGGTAAATCTGGATTCTTTAAAATCGAAATTAAAAGGAAGTCAGCTTAAGGGTTAGCATATTTCTTTTAAGTTATTGTTTGGATAGCAGATGGTGACAATTCGCTCCTTGCTCTCTGATCCGTTGACAAAGTAGGTCACGACCGTTGGGCACATAGTTCCTTTAACCCACATTAAGCTGGACACAAAGTTTTTCCTACATCATGTTCATTGTTCATATTGTTATCAAAAATGTGGCCAAATAATGGCCGAAATAATGCCAAACTTAACAAATACTACAAAAACTGCACCATTCAAAATGAATAAGATGTTCTAAGAAGACAAAAAGAAACATTATTACTCATAATTTCTCCCATAAATCTTACAACACTAGTGCCATTCAACAAAAACATTTATTGTTTGTTTGTAACTTTTGAATAGATACACAATAAGCCTTACTTATTATCTTGACGTCACGTCTTTATCCCTTGCGGGGTAAACAGTGTACTAAATTCATTAAAACCCAGGGCCACTTAGCACAAAGCGGAATCAAAATAGTGATGGGTTGCTAGCCGCGTCGCTTAATAACGTGATTTTTTTTAGATTTTTACCCAATACCTTGACCGATTGAAGCAGCTGGTAAATTCTGTTTTTGCTTTTCTACCGCTTTTGACGGTAATGAATACAGTTTTGATTTCTCTTTATTTAAAATGATGATATCGATGAAACGTTATACCACAAATACTACGAGTAATTTACTACCGAAGTACATACTGAAAAAGGATTTTTCAAATAAATCTTTTTTATTAGTAAAAGAATAAAATTACACTTGGCGCAAGTACGCTGATGTAAGCATCTTAAACTGTTTACACGAAATTATTTATGCTCAGTCAAACAATATGTTTATACTTGGTATGAAGTATACATGCCTGGAGCTTAGTCAGAACATAATGTTGAAATGGTGGAGGCAAAGCGCGCTGCACCGTTACCCGTACTCGCGAGTTGAGTGCACGGCCATGCGGTCGCCGACTTCGCCAGCTATGGCCCACGTCCCCGCGCCAGCCCCGACCCATTGCCAATGTTACACACTAACATTCTGTCATACTTACTACCTAGGTACATATTAAGTAAAACAGAAAATTGATAAGTTAACAACAGAGAGAATGCTCTTAGGTATCAACTTGAAATTGGAATAAGCTACGCTAAACGTGGCCACCAACCCATCTGCCAAGCGTGGTGAATATGGCCAATTTCCCCTGTAAATCTTTGGAAGAGGCCTGGATTCAAAAGTGGACTTTTAACGTATTTTTTTATCTGAGATAATTGACACTTAAAGCTTACACCTAAGCCAACCATTTTGTTTTTATTATCTAAGGTAGATAGTATTTTTAATTTGACACTTTGTAATAAGACCAGCAAACTAACAAGGAAATATTGGACATTCTCCAAAAAAAGTCTGCAATAGATATTTTGCCTATCCCTTCATCTAAACTCAAAACCACATTTATTATTAAAGTATATTTTGTTACGTAAAAAGATTCAACTACCCAATTACACTGACATGTGAAGTGTGGGCACGCGGCTTGCCGCGCGTATGGCGTGTGCGCCATAAGTGTGCCCTACCGCCTTCTTCCTCCTTAAAAAACCGTACCACAAAGGCCTCGGCTATGGAAATGACGAAATTTCTGCCAATCCACTTTTTACTAATAACAAGGTGCAGTGCGATGCGGTGCCGCGTTTCACCGCCAGCTGGGAGACGAGGAAGTCAGCTCACAATGCCTGAGACAAATTATCGATTGCCCAAATCCAAACCGCGCCGAAATAACAATCGCTGCATTTATTTAATAATACGAGCTAAACTGTGTTCAAACTGCCTTTAATAATATATTATACCAAGTTGAACGACTGCTTTATTGTCAATATTTTTTTATCTTGCAGAGGTCACTTGTACGAGACTCCACCTTAGATCGCGCGACCAAAGACTAAATTAGACCGCATTGTAGAGGATCCCAGATCCGCTTTTTGTAATTACATCATTCCAAACATGGCCACCACTGCCTACACGAAGACTCGTTCTAATGACAATCAGTTTGATGAACTTTTGTACTAACTTCCTTCTTATTAGAGGCAACTGTTAAATTAGTTGAGCCTACAATTACATAGTCTATTGTCTCATTTTAGCGCATACTATAAATTATTAAAGTACGAAACAAAGTCTTTTATGAATAAGAAAAGAAACGATCTTCAAGCCAACAGTTTCACGTATTGAAGTCGCTATAGCTGAAACTGGTCGACATTATTTATATTATCTCTTGTAAATCTATTGCATGTCGAACGAAAATGCATATAAGCGGGTGTAGAGTAGGTGTTTTGTTGTTGACAGGGGAGCACATGAAAAAAAGTGATTGAAACCGGTCTGTGATCAAATGAAAGTCGGTTATAGGTAAGCCAAGCACTTTCTCTGCATCTTGCGCTCGCATTTCTAATGTCATTTTTAGCGTTCCCTTGATAACTTACAATTTTCGTATTAGTGACATAACTTCTACTGAAAGTGTAACAAGAATCATTAAATGGTCTTAAAAACGTGAGAACTTGGCATACACAGTATCTATTATACCATTATTTTTCTTATCGAAGAGATTGTATATACCTACGTTATTAGAAAAAGTAAGTTATGGAACATCTCCATTGTATACATGTAAGCTTTTTAGTCTGTAAAGTTACATGTTGTCAAAGATGTTTTTCATATCTTTACTGAACTTAAACCATTTTTAAACGTATCTGCGTTGACGGTTGATGGAGTAGGTGATTTAAATAAAGTCAAGGGGATCATTTGCGTCGCAAACAACAGCGGGGTCAGTAGACTCGAGACAGGCGCGCAACTGCCGAAATTATCGCTGGCGGTACACGCGCCCGCCGCGCGGCCAACGAACGAGCCAAGGCCAGCAGAGCCCCCGCGGGCCCGCCGGTTCGCACTTTCCAATACCTAAAAAATTAACTACCATCATGCCTAAATTTTAATACTTATAACTCTTAAATCATTGTACAACAAATCAGGATAAATCACACATAATTTTAAAATATCTGTCACATAAGGTGACCATTAGTCATATGTGTTTAAAAATAAAAAGCCCTTGTAGTTGCTGGGGTCTAAATGTTCATACATTTAATTTCTATAGCAAATTACAGTATACTGTTACAAAGAGTTGTAACACGTTTCATCAATATTGATTGACGATAGCTGTCACCGTCTTTGTGACTAGAAGTGACAAATGATAGAGGCAAACGCAATACGTTCATTATGTACGCACATACGGCCTACGTACTTTACCGTAGTGAGTACTTAAATGTAACAGGAATTGTAATGGAGGCTATTTATCCTGTCGGCAATAAATGTTGTATGGAGCTGTAGAGAGGCTGAGAGCGAGCGTTATCAACGTGGGCGTATGGCGAGATGGTCGGAAGGCTGGGCGGGTGGCGGAAACGCGGGCGAGCGCGGCGCGCGCGGGGCGCGGCAGGTGGTAACGTCAACGCGCGGCCGTGAACTTTCTTCGGACACGTTTTCAGGAGCAAATGCTGCGCAATATTCCGGTCGCGGCCTGGCGGAGCCCCGGACCCGTCCCCCTCGCGCCTCCTAACGCCACCCGCCTCTCCTCTCTTAATCATTACATATTCGTAATGTTGACAGATGATATCACGATGCTGGAAAATTAGGACTGCCTTTATCCCAAACATAACAATAGAAAACAACACAGATTTATCAGAACAGTTAGATATTCAACAAAAAAAAAAATCGATTTTTGACTTCACAACCCTGATTCTGAAGGCTTATAAAAATGTATTCGGTGCGGGTTCAAGAGGATTGAGGTTTATCGAATATGGATTAAATACTCGCTCAAAGAAATTTGGAACAAAGTTGCATTCCTAATGTGGTCGTGTTCCATGTATTTATAAAATGAGGACATTATACTTGTATTATTTTATTGACTAGAGTTAATACTGGCATATACACAACAAGGAAGAGAATAACGATGATCATGTGTTTAGTAACATATTTATTATGCAAAGTCATTTGTGATTACGATTACGAGTAAACAAATTGAGAAAATATGATGGAAAATAGTTATCTGTCATTAATGAGGTCGAGTAAAATGTTACACAAGGAAATGAGAATGCTCTTCCTCATTCTTGCGCGTGGTGTTGTGTAGGTGAGTAGTGCAACGTAACGCGCGTTGCGCGCTGCACATTATACAACGCTGCGCCCGCCTGGACCGCCGCGCGCCGCGCTGCTCTGATTACGCGGGAACCCGCCGCGAAACTCTGCTCTTATACACTAGTTGCGTTATAGTAACGTGCAATTAAACATGCTCAAAGCTCTGGAATCTTGGACCAATAGCCGATTTCAATGCTCTAATTGGCACGTTCGCGTTCGTTTCTGTCTCGGTCGGATCGCTAGACTGTTCCATTTCATTTCCAATTGTTTTTGTATCACTCGGAAATAATACTACTGGCATTATTTAATATATAGAGAATCTACAAATTATACTTTGTCCTTCGTATGGACAGAGCAGGAAGTCTCTGTATATATCAAGGTGAGGTGATTGCACGGAGAAAGGCGCAGAACTAGGTAGAGCTGCTTTATCACACAGATATTCACGACATTTTTATTATTATAATATTATTGATGTTATTTTCGATCAAAATTATGCTAGTTTGTCAATATGGATGCTATATTTTAATCCAAATTGTATCAAAAAGGAACTAGGCATATGCCTAGTTCCCTTTTGATATAATTTGGAATTAGAAGTAGAATCCAAAAACTGGTGTATACTTACTGGTGTATATGGATATCCATATACACCAGTTTTTGGTTTCTACTTCTAATCCAAGGCATGAATAATTATAGTACCTAGAGTACTTTAGCTGTAATGTGATGTGAAGTATACGTATTAATTTTGAAATAATACGTATAGTATAGGTGTTACTTATTTCCTCAGCCACGACTGCAGTTGTGGCTTTTTACGTACTTATCTGCAAGGGCTGATCCCTTTTAAATACAAAACATTCTCAATAACATAGAAAACTCAAGGACCCAATTATTTACGGCAATTTGCAATTTTGACGTATAGAGTTCACGGTGTATCACTTGGCCTCGACTAAATTGGTGTGTTGATAATGACGTTAGACGTGAAGTGCGGCTTCCTCATGTCAACTCGCGAGTCGCCTTGGGCGCGACATTGCGGCTAATTCGGCGCGCGGCATTGACATGTTCCGATATTTGAACAAGGAAACGATCCTAGCTTATTTTTTGACAGGGTCGCACACGTTTCGCATCATGCTATTTACTGCCAACCAACTTCTGAATAAATGATTTCCGTATTGCCCCAACCTATCTCATTTTATTATTAAACTAATAAATGAATTTTTAAATAGGTAACCATTGATTTATCGAGAGATAAACTTAAATTAGTAAAAATAAGTAACTGTACTGTGATAGAACTAAAATCTTTAAGTTTTTAACTCTACTTTTGTGTCAATATGGCTATGTCATCTTCATCATCATCATCAGGTCTTTTTAGATTCCACTGCTGGAGCATGACCCTCTCTGTACTACTAGAGCCAAATAATAGCTATATATTATGGGGCTATGTGTTTTGTACTAATTTAATACCTTATAAAATCATCGATAAAAGAAGAGAGACGGCGATCGTTAGCAGAGAGATACATTTCTGTTCCTGGTGCAGGTTAACCTAATTGAGAGAACGGCAATGAGGGTTCCACCCACCAGAGCTTAGTTAACAAGATAAGCCAGTTCGTTGGTTGGTGTGTGACACAACAAAGGCAGGTGGCGCGCGGGCACGGGCGCGGGCCCCCGGTTCTGGGCTGTTAATTGTGCACACGATTGACCTTAACCTTGCCACGGGTTGCCGAATCGGACGAGGTCACCCGCGATTGAGCACGTCCGGATCGCACGGCCTGTATGTTGTGCTATTTAGACCAATCAACACCCACGAACAATCATTTTTAGAAACTGTTTTGGGTATTTTTTCAACAAAATAAATGTAGAGCCCAAGCAAACAGAACAGTTTACTTTTTGAATCAAATGATTGATAAGTACAAATAATATAACTATATCAATCTGTACTTTTTCGTTTATTGTACTGGTGGCTTACAAAAATTTAATCCAAAATTTTTGACGTTTATCATTGTTTAGAGTTGAATGCTCACTCGATATTATAACATCTAAGTAAAAAATTATATAGGTGCAAATGCTACTTAGTAGATTATATAATTGCATAATGTAGTAAATTTTCATGTATCTTTCAGTATATACGAAGTACGAGTGCTAATGGTAATTTAGCCCACTTACACAATTACCACGTGTTGCCTTAATTAATAAACATTTATTAAATTAAAATCATGAAATGACAGTAAAAATATAGGTATAAAGGCACGCGGGAATTTGGCTGGTTGTTGACGGGTAGAGGCGAGGTGCGCGGGCGCCTGCCATCGTCGCTCCGCGCCGCAACCAGAGGGGTAATTGACTTGTGCTGACCTCGCGCTGCCTCGTAAAAACTCGGGGAGCCTCGGCACTCATCGCCGCTCACCATCAATACAGAAATATAAAAAAAAATGTCAATACAAAATTGCAAGTTAGTTGATTTAGATGCTTATTGCCTAACATTTAAGCAGCTACCAAAATATATTTTTATTAAAGCCCTGACAATAGTTACGCAACTTAACACGGCACGCCATAACATAGTTTTTTAATGAAATATTTGTTTTTTTTTTGACAAGATTTGCTACCGATAACTTTGAGAAAACATGTTATGAAAAGAAAGGACATTGACTCGTGTGTTCCAATTTTCCATGTTCTATGAATAAATATAATAAGTACTTATAAAAATAGCAAAGACCTAAGAAGAAAGAAAAGACTTAGAAAGAGAATGGATGCCAGAAAATTTACTACTAATAGATACCTAGTACCTAGTCCAGCCAACCAGAATCTGCTGACACAACAAATATAATTTTGACACACCGATCATTTTCTGTATTATAATTATAGCGACCTTAAATATGTTGACAAAACAATGTGATCAAATACGGCGCAATATCTAACGTCCAGGATCAAGTTTCGCATCGCTGTCGCCGCCTCAGCGAGACCTTGACCGCGCCACTTGCAAATATTCGGGCTTCGCTCCGAGCCGCACTGTGCCGACGAGGCTCCTCGTGACTTCACAGAAATTTCCAGCCAGCGTTTGGTTACAATGTTATTACGCGCTACAAATGTTTACTTAATAAACACGTGCACTTTTATATAACAATTATCATGTATGCACTCAATCTGATACTTTCAGCGCAACCTCGACCCACTTTTTATCAAGGGCGCGTATCCTGCTATATGATCTGTCACGAATTGATGAACTATCACGTTCTCTTAATAAAAAACTGAAATTTAACAGGGAACATAGACATTTTATTCAATTCACCACTTGCTCAAAAATCTTTTCTTTTTATGTGATAATAACTGCTGCATACATCTTTTATGCTAAGCTTAATGTTAAATTATTTAGCTCAGCATACTCGATACTACAGAAATGTTAAAAGTAGAATATTTAAGATAATGTGAATTATTTAATATTTTTCATTTGAATGTTTATGCAGTAAAATAGTTTTACGAAGTCACCTTGACTTGACAAAAATAAGTAGTTTCATTGGTTAATCCACATATTTTACAGTTGATCCCATTACCTGTTTTCCCGGCGTAAATAAACACTTCGCACGTCATATTTCACAAGGCCCTTGCGGTCGACGGTCATAAAAGGGATCCTTGACCACATTCTTTGAGCAGAAAAGTTGTTAAACTAATTTACGAGCGGGATAGTAAATAAAAGTATGAAGTCCCGTTGAGGCATTCAGCGGGCGCACGCTCTGCCCATTGTCCACGTGTCCTTGCCTGTCGCAAGAAGGCCGCCGCTCGCCCCCTTCATCCTTGTACCGTATTTGGTACCCTCATTATT
Source organism: Rhodophaea formosa (assembly GCA_963082605.1). NCBI lineage: Eukaryota > Metazoa > Arthropoda > Insecta > Lepidoptera > Pyralidae > Rhodophaea > Rhodophaea formosa. The sequence goes on from OY720209.1 coordinate 13,046,744, forward strand.
CATTGTATATTTATGAAAAGACTATTTTAATCGTATTTATAACCCGTTTGGCACGGCAGAGCGCGACCTAAAATTATCAACCCAATATATTAAGAGCTATAAGTATAAGACCCCGTCTTCGGTAATAGGAAATTGCACTCTGCATTCCATTAATGTCCCAAAAGAAACTTTATATGTATCAGACGTATCCGACGATCTAATCCGGAAGTGCAAAAAACAGAAGCCATAAATTGCAAACAATATGGCATCGACTTTTTACTATTTGGTAAAAAATACTCCGATCAATCGAGATCATCTAAAGCGAGGCCCGTCTCTGGCTGGCTGTGGTCACAACGAACAATGCACACCATACATGTGGCTACCGACTGACGACACCCGTCCCAAACTTTTTGTAGCCTATTATGTCAAGCCCTAAGTTTATTTAAACTCTACCTGCTAAGGTTGGTTTTTCTTTAACGACGTTTTGTTGGGACACTGTGCTCTGAAATTTGATATTTGCACCCCGATATTAAAAAGTGAGGGCAGCGGAAGGAAGTAAAAAACTGGGTTCCTATTCACTTTCACGTTAATCGCTATGCACATATGCTGCACTTTTTGTGCTCTTATTATCCATTTTCAATTGTGAGGTCAAGCGATATTGACTTTTCAAAAAACAATATAAAAAATATGAAGAAGTTAGTCTTCGTGGATCAATATTGCCACCGATGTTTTAATGATTTAGCTCACCTATGTATGGTATCTAGGCTGCACGACAAACTAACTAAAGAAGCTAGTACCTACTCGTGCATACATATATAAAATGCTCTTTTGTAATGAATTGTTTACATATACTGTTTTGTCCAATACCACAGAATTATTTTATGTAAAAATAGAATAGAAAAATCTTTATTCGGTGATTTGTAAGTGGAACAGCAGTGATAATCAGAAAACACCAATTTTGTACAACATTTTAACAATTATTTCCAATAATGATACGATAATACGTTGCTGACTGTCTATAAACACAGGTATTCCAAGAAAACACAATAAAAATAAGGGTCCTGTTAGTAGTCAACATATTTAACTTACAATATGTTTAAAATTTACATAAAGTTCTGAGAACATATTCTTATAGCCAACCTACACATCGCAAAGCTCTAGCATGGCTCTATTTTAATGGCAAAAATAAAATCCTTGCACTGTTTTTTGAGCCCTGGTGTTTTTATGAAAGAGTTAGGGATCGAATGCAGGTGGGAGGATATTTGCGAAACCTTTTAAAAAACTTCCTTTTGTGCAAAAGGGAAAGTATTGAAGCGACATAATTGCAACAAAAAATATAAATACAGGCGAACGACTGAACATCTTTCTGCGGCAAATGTCGTGCACAGGCTGCAGGAATACAGACGTGCATTGCAACCCTTTCATATATTTTTTTTTTCTAATTCTCATATGATTTTTTTTATAATGCACGTGTGCTCAACACATTTCGCAACATAATAATAGTACCAAAAGTTAGATAAAATTGTAATTAATGGCAATAAAAAAAAAACATCCAGCATAAAGTTCAAAAGTAGAACAACAACAAGAGATGTTTATTTACAGTGCAATCACCTCCTGTAATCTAGCAGTATCTCGGTATCTCGGCCGACAATAATAAAATTTCGAGAAGCCGGTATAAAGTTTGTTGGAAGCACAGTGGGTAAGTAATGAAAATTCACGGGCGGCTGCGAGCTACCGATCTTAGAGCGGCTGCACACTGGTCTCTTCAGAGCGACTATGTTCGGCGACAGCGGCAAGTGTTGCGCATTTGTGTCAAATGACAGGTTGCACTGTATAATCAAGGCAAGCGAAAGGAAACGTATCACTATCCCAATGCATTTTTGCACAAAACTAAAACCAAACACACTAAAGTCCAAGCAAAAGAGTTTTAACATAGTAATTTCAATCATAAAATCGCTTGTCCTCATAAAGACCCACTTTTTGATAGTTTTATATAAAATGCGTGATTTGGACAATAAAACGGGTGAATAAAATTTTAGGCCTGTGACTAAATTACTCTAAGTGAGCGATTAGAAATGCAGAGGCTTTGGGCAAAATCACTAAGATAACAAAAGATTTGGATTAAAAAGTTAGGTTAGATTCATTTGGTTTCTTTGTGACCAAAACCTAGATATTCCTGACTTACAGCGGAACCGCCAATAAAGCAAAATGAGTTGGCCTCAGGGGTAGGTCAGGTTCAATTTCTCGTCACTCACAGTTAGTCGCTCGCTTTGTACTGTCGTTACACAAATTCATTATTTTTGACACCAAAGATTTGAATATACTTTCACTCGATAAATATTATCCAATTAAAACAGTAGCGTAGCAGTCACGTAGCACTTTGCTACGAGACCTCTACGAAAAGTATTATTCAGTCCGGTACGAATGTCATCTTAAAAAAACAAATTGATGGCATGATTCTGTATCTAATCTAAGGTGTATTTGAATATAGTAACTCCATATCTAAAACGTGCTATGTTTAAGTAATTGAAAGAGCGAGCACGAGCCAGCGCGAGCGAAGCGTCTCTGCTTCAGCATGGGAAAAAATATATTTTATAATATTTGTCCGGCTATTCTCCCTTACAGGTAGCATTATTTACCAATTCTCGTGAAATATTTTGATCGGGTTAAATGATTAATTACTTAGTTTTTTTGCTGAACTTTTTGAGCTTTAGATCTTTTCTCAATTCGCATAAAGACCTATGGCGCTCTCGGGGTTTTTGCGCTAAGTCTACTGTTCATAGAGCCACCAGTTTTAATATAATTTAAAAGCTTGACACACTAGGACAAGTGTAGCAAGCCTATAAGAGCGCGCGCCGCTGGCCTTGACCGGCCTGCGCCAAAATTTCCCGGTCGTTCACCCGCCCCGCCGCCCACCACTGCGCGCTTGATCTCGCATAAATATCGCCTGTGCCAAGCGAAACAACACTCTAACTTCGGTACGTAAGGCACAATTTAAATACGTGATTTTGTAACACGCTGTTATATAAAATAGTGTTTATGTTATGTATTCATTGTTGATATGAATAGGTGGTGTAGGTGCGTGATAATTTTGTGAAGTTATCAAAACGCCTTGTTGTGGTTGTTGTTCTTATCAGATGTCACATTTTGTTTGACGCGTAATAAGAACTTCCCATTGATTTGTTCAGGTACGTACGACTGAAGAATAAATTTTATCCGTAGCACTCTTTCGTAGCGGCGTAGCACTTACTTTTTACTAAGTATTTATTACCTACCGACTATGAAAGACATTATAATCTAAACTATACGTATTATTGACTAGTCACAATTTACAACTTAAACTACCTACTATTTAGTTTAGGGTTAGTCAGTTCTATTATGCTGCTCTAATGAAATAAGTGCTACGCTATGACTCTATGACACAGTGAGGGACGCTACAATATAAATCTTAATGATTTCATAATATTCGTTGTTAAACTTTCTTTTTTGAAGGTGGTATTAGTAAGTAGAATTAATAAGTAGAATTATTTCTTATTTTTAATTAATTCATACATAATACCGAAAAACTTGTCGCTTTACATGGGTGTATATGAAAATAGGGAAAGTATTATGTCATGTTTAGTAGCAACTTGTAGAAAAGAAGTGTTAATTATATAAGTTCCCGGAAGTGGGTACTCCTGTGTGCTAGGAGGGTAGCAGGCAAGCGGGCCGCGCCGGCAGCGGGTCACTCCGTCACGCGGCGACCTACACAGCGCTTGCCATCCATTAGCTCGATTTCGTGTTCAAGTTCACTCGCGTTCCATCACCAGAAATATTTTTGTAGTGTGACGCAACCGGCAGCGGCTGCGTCCCACTCGAACGCTCGGCGGAGTCTCTGTCGGTGCCGCTCTCGCGCGACCTTGGCCGCGGTGCGCCGCAAGGTTCGGGTCTTCGAACTCAGCGCGCGGAGCGGGTGCGGGGAACGGGGCCTGCTACCCTCCAATCGCTCGCCGCGCACGACAGTGCGCGCTCACGATTGGTCCGCCGAAGGCGCGGCAATGACCTCGGAGACCGGAGTTCGAAGCGCGCCGATCCTCGCTTCGAAGCGCAGACCGACAGGCTTCAGCGACCGATAGAAGCGAGTTTCGCTCGGCAAGCCGCGCTTGATTGTCGAACCGATTGTATCGCACGGAGCGCTGATCTTTTTGCAGACTTTCACTCTTATAGGAAGGCTCGCGCGGCTTCAAGCAGGAGCGCGCGCGGCCCTCGCTCAGTTCGTCGATCGAGCTCGAGTGAGACGCACGCGGCGCGTGCAGCGGCAGAATCGCGAGCCGAGCGACCTTCATCCCTCACGACTCGTGACGTGCCGGCCGCGCGCCTCGGCCCATGCACTCCTGTCCTATATTCGGAGATAGAGCGAGGAGGACGTTTGTGTCTGCAGGAGCCAACAGGCTCGGATGTGGCTTACGTGTAGTGTAGTGATAAAAGACAATTAAATAGTTTTAGGTACATATGACTTTAGTGATGTCTCCCGACAGTAGTTACGGCCGCTACGATGCGCCTACGCCTACGGACAACAGAATGATGAGTCCTGTGCACAAGGAGCGAGAACCAGAACTGCATATAGGTAGGGATACAAACAATAATAAACATGTTTACAAAAATTTCAAAGCAACTTGCAGGAAGTTGTAGCATGGTAGAGCATGGTTTAAACACACATTACAGGGTGGGCAACATCCTCCTATGGCAATTCCTGTACCTACCGTGTCTTTTATAAAGCATGTTTACAATAAATATATTGTACTGTCCTTTCCTATATATTTTAATTAACTGAGGTACCTACTTATTTTTAATTATATTTCCAGAATTATTATTCTCTATTACGGTCTTTCTTTTCAATTTAATTTTAATCAAATCATACTATATCCTAATTATTAATTAACTTATCACATCAACGTCTGGCATAATTTCCTAAGAAAAAGAAAATATTTACTGAAACAAAAGTGCCAACCCTAAATTTTCATAATAATTATTTCATGGATTTTTTTAATACTTGTGCGGGCAGACCAGCATACTAAACACCTGATGGTAAGTATCATCGTCACCCATGGACATCTGCATCATCATAGTTATTATTTTTAAAAAAATTAATAGGGTAATTTATTAGGGTTGGCACTTTTGGTTTTATAAATATTTTCTTTTTCATGGAGAATTATGTAACATCCTGTATACTAGTCAAGTGTTTATTTCTTATACCGAATACCTACCGACAGACAGATTATACAATTAAGTATATTTTCGTCTAAAAAGTAAAATAAACACTAATAATAGTTAGTCTGCCTACTTGTTATGCCAACTACGCTAATAAAATTGCTAAAAATGCCTTTTATACATCTGAAGTACGTATTTATTTTATACATGTAAAATTTTAAACAAAAACAATTACAGGAAGCTTTAATATTTTTGTTAGATACTCCTTTGATTAATGAATGACTGTCGTACTTTTTCCGTTTATAGCCAAAAGGGTTTGAGAACGTAGGGACTTCATGCAGTGTGTATTTCATTGTAAGACCAATTCGCAGAACGAATATTTGATTGATTGATCGTCATTTTATTTCCGCATGGCAGTGCCACGCAGAAAACAATTAACAGTGCATTGTGCAAAATTTCTACTGCACTCGTCAAATAACGACGTCGAGCCCTTGCACCCTGTGATCGGGTTGATTTGTTCTGTGAGTCCCTGCAGTCAGCAGGGAGCCCAAGTACACTTTCATTACATTGCTAATGATCATATCGGTAATCGATTACTTTTACGACAATTTCCATTTTTTTATGAATTTGACAAAGAGGTAACCGTTGCTCGAAGAACAGATGATATTGTTGTTAATGATCTTATCGCATACGATCGAGCAACAATAACAAATGATGTAAGGAACTGTGAGAAGTAAATAAACGCTCGGAGCAGGTTTGCTCGGTGATAGCTGCCTGGTCACACCACTTTTACTTTTCTCTCGCGACCTGCCGTCATACACTGCTTGCGTTAGTAGGAGGGTACAGCATGGAAGTATACGAGATTTCTAAATAATATGATAGCGAAGTACCTACCCACAAAATTAAACTGTTTCATCATCATCCAAGCGTGATGTCCCGGTTGCTTCTTGACAACAGAGCCCGGGATACGCTTTCAATCATGATCCGAGATTTCAGGGATGTTATTTATTACAATATGATAAGAAATTAAGGAATTGCATGCCCACAGTGAATTCACATTCGTTCTAAACTAACCTATGCCTAGTAAAAGTAGGCCTGCTTCTTACATACTATAATGATGACTAACATGACCATGTAAATCATGAAAAGAATGCCTTTTGCTGAATTGCAAGAAGTTAGACTTTCTCATAACTTGTCAAGCGTACTACGTGTTTATTTGTGAGGACTCATGGAAGACGTGATGCCGTTGTTTTTAAGCGGAGTATTTACAAACAAACGTCGCCCTGACACAGATCAGGCTGGAGGCGGTCAGAAGCGCCGCGTCAGTGCTTTGCACGGTTGAGCTGGCCGCGTTACGTGGTCGCAGCACTTTCTCGCGCGCTTTCCTCGCCTCTTAATTGACGTAACGTACGAACGACTCTCACACACGCTGCACAGAAAAACGCGCAAGTTGCATCACATGAGGAGAAATGGCTGCACGCCACTGACGCTGTCTGTTGCAACTGCACCAGTTACGTCCCACGGCGCTTTCCCTGCTCTATTGTAATCCCCACCTCACGATGAATACGCACTGACGAAAGTGCTGAGATGAGACCGAAATGACTGCGCCGAGGGCGGCCTTACCGCCTCTAGAAAAAAGAAAGTAACTTATAGAAAGCGACGGCATCGAACGTCGACCCGCGGCGAGTAGTGTGCGCCAGAAATAGAAAGTTCCTTCTAAAAGGCCCGTCGTGGCTTGCTCCCTTAACAAATAAACAAACCACTGGATGAGGAAAGTGAGAGCAGTCGAGGGCGCGCGAACCAGTTCCCTGGCCAGACGCTCCGGCCCTTCCTTACCTTGCGCGCCATCGAGTCGTCATTCTTAATCACTTGTTGTAGTTTCGGGATGCCTCTATCACTGACCTACTAACGAAATTACTTCCCTCGTTAACTGCTACACCGAATTTGACTTCATTAATGACGACATTATACTAATTTTATGTTCGATTATTATTATCTGTTAGATAATAATGAACGTCGTGTCGCCTGACCCGCAGCCACGTTAGTTTAAAAAAGTAACAATAGAGGAATGCCTCAATTTAGCAGAATCATAAACAACTTTTTGTTATGTAGCCACGAGGGGTCGATGACTTGATCCAAGTTGAATAGAGAGACTCGGCACTTTCTAAAATAACTATTCAGTGTCACCTTGACGCACGCAACATGTTGGTTGCGTCATTGCTTCGTTAGCTGGACTGATTTTTGTTTCCTTCATTTATTAAAATCTCAAACACAGGTCTCACTCATTGCACATCCTTGCATTGATATCGCGTTTCTCTAACTTTCGGAGTTATGTTTATTATGTCCGTGAAGGTGAATGCAGTTGTGATTAGTGATACGCCAATCACGCGACCTCAGCGCACGTGTTGCTGATAACGACGCCAACTTTACTTCCTACTCTTTGTTTTGGTTCGCTTTTATAACAATCGTAATTCCAATATTGCCTTTAGACGCAATCGCCGTTAATAATTTTACTTCTTGTTTATTTTTTGATATTTGCCTTTGATTTGATAATACTTAAATATCACTGTAAAAGATAGATAGAACTGCTGTCTTTTTGAGAACAAGCGTATTTGCAAATTCACAAAACGTTTGGTTATATGAGTCGGCCAGTCCAAATCGAGTCATCTCATTATAAAATCTGTGACAAGCTGTGACTAATTTTACGTAGGTAGGTAGGTATATTACCGCGGTTGAACGTTCGTCTGGCGGCAAGGTCACCGAGTTATCGCCTAAATCACGTGCATTCGCGTGCGAATGTTTGTTATACAAGCCAGGCTATGAGCCAGGATGTTTGACCAAACTCGGCCGAACTCGTAATCTTTAGAGGTTTCGTTGTTTTAAACAAGCACAAGCACGCGATAGATCTTTCACCCTAATGCCCTAATCACTTACGACTCTCTTAGCGGATACAATAACAGTCCCTCTTGCTAGAAACAAGCTTACCTACTTAGAGGAATCGAGTATTGACTGACTGGGTGCTTCACTACAACAGCTCCTCGGGCAATTAACAATTTCTCCAACGTAGGTACATACCTACCTACCACCTTATGTATGACCAACCTTGTCTTGCTATCTTATAGTAGGGATTTCCGTGTTTATACTTTATTTCTGTATCAATCCCTTATGATATTTTTTATTGTTGCAGAATTTGACGGAACCACAGTGCTGTGCCGGGTTTGTGGCGACAAAGCTAGTGGATTCCATTACGGTGTGCATTCCTGTGAAGGCTGCAAGGTAAATATTGATTATTGTATTCTTAATCTTAAATTTATTTTAATGCATTTAATGTTTATTTTATTCGAGATTTTCGTCCAAAAATGCTCACTAGCACCGATTTATTTAGATTATTTCAATCCAGCCATCTTCCACACTACTATCTCTTCACTGTGACATTTAATATTTTGTAATCAGATGACGTACTGATTATGGTTAATTTAATCAGTAATCACAAGTAGTTAAATTGAGTCACGCATACGGGCATTCTCAACTGCATCGTAAAGCAGGAAGCGATTCTGCTGCGGGTGACAGATCAGCATCTGTACCCCGCCCCCTGACTCCACCCCCGGTGCGATGTCGTCGTGCCAGCTGGTAGTGCTGCAACGACACAAGGCCGCGATACGCGGAAGACAATCTCCATGCATTCAGTGAATAAAGCCTGACCAGATGACCTTAGCAACTACAAAATGTTAATACAATTGCGTCTACTTTACTATCACCACTATATAGACACAATATAGACGGTAATGTGCAACTATAAAATCAAGTGAATTGACAAGCTTACAGACTTAATTATAGATCAAATACCAAAAAAGGAAAAAAAATCTATTGTAGGTATCTTATCAATAAATAATCGTGTGTTACCTATATCGAAGCGGTCTTTGGCCTTGGGCCCGCGGGGAATGGATACCTGCTTCGTCCTGGCGGCGGTCAGCCCCTTTGCCCCAATTCTATTGAATTTTATTTTTGTATTGATACCTGTCCCGGAACAATCACACGGGAACGAACGCTCTTTTTAAAGTGCATACGATAGACGAGGTCGATTTAAATGACGAGGTTAAACGTTGCTGTCACCTAGATCATAGACCTTTAAAAATATTACTTCCTCTTTTGCTCTGGACAATCTATTTTTGTATGCAACACATGACAGGTTCCTGGTATTTGGAGGGTCACGAACCGAGACTGATGTTAGGACGCTCGGAGAGCACTTGAGACACATTGTGTCATCCCTTCCATGCAGACGTCGCCCGCATACATATTGTTTTTTTTTTACCCAATAGCCCTTTAATTCTGTCAACGAGAAAATGTAAATAAACTTTTTTCGAGTGAAGACGCGTTGCTGTGGAGCGAGGCGTAGGTAGGTATATTATGAAAGTGCACGCAGAAAAATAAAAATGAAACCCAAACAGGTCGAGCATCTCGTTTCCAAATAAAAGATGACGCGCCAAGGTCGTGGGCTCTGGCCAGAGCCAGAGCCCCTCGACGAACGCGGGCTGCCAACGAGTGTCAACAATCGAAAACATTATAAATAAAATACTCTTAAGAAAACATTTTGTTATGACCAATTTACCTGCAATAAACTAGCATTTAAATGGAAAATGCAATTGCGTTGAGATTTAGCTAATAGATACATTGAAACATCTGTGTAGCAGATAGTAATGAAATAAATCCTCTCCAATGATTGAATATGTTGTCCATAAGTCCACTTATTAAAGTCAGTAACCGATGTCGACCCGACAAAGGTCGTATTCATGAGCGTGAAAGCGATGCGAGGAAGCAGACGGGTATTATAGAAGTGCAAGTGTACAGTCAACTGGTTTATGCGGTACGAGTTTGTTCGGCACCCGGTGGGACAAAGCATGTCCTTCGGCCCGCGGCCGTCTGGTGCATTGTGCAGCGATTAACGAGACGACTTTCAGACGATAATAGCCCGAGATCGCCGGCTGCGACTGGCGCTGCAGACGATTCCTCTCCTGACCTATCTTTATTGCGTCCTATGCACTAATAATTTTCATGATACTCGGTCATATTTTAGCTAAACATTTACATTATTGTACTCTATACATAACAATACACAAGATATGTACATAAAATATGTGAACTATGCTGAATGTAGATGAATGCAGATTTTTTATATAATTTTATTACATTATTCAAATTAAAATTTTGCTTTCTAACATAATTTAATGATAGGTGAACGTCCCGCCTGTGTATAAAAAAAATCTGATTAGATAACATTATTAGAATTTGTCGATAAGCGCCAACTGGCGGCAACAATGCGAAACACTAAAACCAAAAGTTCCGCTACTTCTCGCTAGATGGCGCTACAACGACCATTGCGCCAGTGCTGCCAGCACGTTGTGCGGACTCAAACGGAAAGTGGATAAATGAATGACGAACTAGCGTGTAAATTTATGGCCCGGTGTGAGGATACGTACGCTTAAAGTCAACGACCTCGTTATTATTACAACTGCTTGATACATTAATTAAGTAGTAAAAAAAAATGTATTTGAGGTTTTGATGTCTCATTTTTGTTTTGCTTCTCTGGCATTCAGCGTAATAAGGAAATAGGGTCACTCATTTTCGTTATCTATTTTTAAAACACGATTTAAATACGGTGATATTTATAAACATACATTTATCTGGGCATATTGATATGAAAAGTTAGATTTTTTTACCAAAGCAGTATTTGAAAGCCTTTTTTTGTATGTAACGATGCATAAATAAATAATTTCAACAACACAGCGTGGGCGAATAAGGAACAGTTGCCTCGATAACACCAAAGGTGTTCTTTGTTCTTCGGTGACCGACTTACTTCCGAATGTTGTGGGTCGCTTATTTTTCGGCACTAATTCGTGGTGCAGGGCGCGCGGGCGTCGACCCCGAGCTAACGCCGCCGCATTCGCTTCACTCGCCGCAACGCCCGTAAACAACTTTTACGGACAACGAATGTACGCGCAACGTGAACGTAACCCACATTATTTTTGAACTGTCAGCTTAAAAGTTCATTGATCTCTGAACAGTCATATTTATTGGGAGCATCGCGCGCTGCGAGTTTGCATTTATAATTTCCTGTGTACATACACATGCGTAATGCTCATATTTAGTGAACTTGGGTATATTTCTTGTGTTTATGTTTTATTTTACAAACGCTTCAATTATTATGAAACAATATTAATAATATCGATAAATATACTGCTGCTTAACAAATTTAAAATGCTTGCAAAACCATTTCAGCTTCATCAATGCCAATTAATTTTAATTGGCATTGACGTATTAAGTACTTAAAAGCTTTCGACTAAGTAATTCCAAAATTTTTTTTTTTTTTTTTTATGACACAGATTGAGCTAGCCCCAAAGTAAGTTCTTATGTAAGGCTTGTGTTATGGGATACTAACTCAACGATACTATATTTTATAACAAATACATATATAGATAAACATCCAAGACCCAGGTCAATCTGAAAAAGATCATTTTTCATCTTGACCTGACCGGGGATCGAACCCGGGACCATCCGTGTCACAGACCGGCGTGTTGACCGCTGCGCCACGGAGCTCGTAATTCGTTCTCTAAATTTGAGAAACGATATTAATAATAAACAGACATCCTATTATTATATATTTTATATTGTTAAAAATGTTATATATTTGAATGACAGTATTACTATAATCTATATTAGGCAGCAGGTCTGGTACTCTTTAACGGCATCGTAATCCATTGTTTCTGATTTAGTGCCCATTTTTATATTACAAGTTTATCCATAGATGACGCAGGTTTTTTAAATGAATGCGCGGATCGTGATCGGGAAGTGAATCAGTATTGTCAGTATGAGTCAAGTGGGCTGTTCAAGCGTTATCCAGTAAACATCTCTATCAGCAGGCATGTAGGGAACTGTTAGCCGTGAGATCGCTTCCTCGGAAACTGATGCGTCAGCATGCTCCGCTGCTGCCCAAGTCGTTGCCCCTGCACCGTTACCTGCTCAATGAGCAAACGTCTCTCACGACAAATGTTCTTCTTCTTTTCATCCGAGTCTTTTGTATTTATAATATTATTCATAAATACTACAACTAACATATTTGACATATGCATACATTATAAATTATTTGTTCAATGTTAAACAGCTCTTAGACAGTCAACATTAAATATAACATTTATTAAAAGTCTCGCAATAGTCGACTGTTAGCAATAATCCAAAGCAATCTGTGTCAATATAACGTTAACGACAAAAAATAGGCGATCGCTTATCGCAGCGAGCGCCATGCGCTGGGCGAGCGACCAGCCAACGTCGCTATGTCGAAAAGCGTAGATGGATGGCCGCTCGACCTACATACGACTGACGAAACCTTCTCTATATAACGCTATATTTATTTGTGTCCTACTTTATTCCTCGTATGACTCAATGTGTCTCGCAGAGATCTTTTGTGGGCATGCTCATTAATTTGCGAATTACACAGGTATATAAATTATTTAATCATAATTTTCATGTCCATCTTTTCGTAAATAAGTCTCTTACATCTCCTGATTTGTGTCCTTTATTAATGATAAAATAACATACATATCTGCAATTATACCTATATTATCCATGCCGTAACTTACTCAAAGCACTTTAGCTTTGAGAACTAAAATATCGAGGTGACCCAAAATATTCGTACCACATACAGTTAGCGGAATTCAGTAAGCACCGGATGCAAATAGATCTATTTTTTAGAACTCAAAATGAAGTTACCGTGTTAATTAACTAGCGGTCGTTGACATATTGAGGTTACTTAATTGAATTGGCGACGTACTTAAAGGAAAGCATCAATAAAGATGCAGATACCTAAGCACCTTACCTTCATCGCCATTGTTTCGTACGATTGGAGGCCGATGCAGTACTAATTCAAACAATATCTTGTTTAGTCGATTCAAACCAAAACTTCGGTCGGTTGTAAAGAAGACTTTGTTATTCATCGTATATGTATTCATTCCTTATGCGAAGCTCACACGCGAAATATAATTCGACTGATATTTATCATAGTCATAAGAGGAGGAGCGGGACGGGAGGAAAGGTTTTGTTTTCGCGGCATCAGGTCGACGACCGCGCGGTCGGTCAGTGCCCGCGCTGCGACCAATTATGGGCCACTCGCACAGCACAATGGATCGATGGCAACGCGAAATTGGGCCAATGACCCGAACGCCTCTCACGCCGCCCGCTCGCCCTCTTACAACTGGCGCGCAGCCTCCGTACTCACGAATTCTTGTAAATTAGCAGCTCGCGTAAATAATACTACTGTGTATGTACACGTAACCTCCTTAACAACAATTATACAACCGTTTATAGGTATAGGGGTAGCAGATAATGTTGTGATTACGAATTACTGATGTATACTTTAACTTCGTAACCTAATTTTGAAGTTTAGATCTTATATGCTTATACAATTTAATTCTACAAGTTAAGAAAACAACTTCCCCGAAAACAAATATATTAATCGAGCATTAATTTTTGTGCCTTGTGTGATATTCAATTAGGTACCTAATAGGTGATTCAAGATTCTGTATTGAACAAATAGTTAACAATACAAGCGTAACACCTACTGGGTTGATTGTTAATTAGTTCATTGCAGCCCCTAGAAATGGGCGCGCGCGCATTGAGGTAGGCCGTGACGCGTGCTTGACGTCACCAGGCGTAAAGCCGGTCGACGACCTAAGCGGGCTGCGCCCTAGCTCCCGGGCCATGGGGGTGCGGAGGGGAGGGGCAGCGGTTGTGCAATCGAGCGGTCAATGACCTGGGGTGAACGACCGTGCGCCGCGACGCCGCCGGGATGCGCCCGGCCTATATCCGGCGCACCGGTGCAGCGGCAGCAGCGCATTCTAGAGCGGCGTGGACCGTTAGGAGCGCGAACGGAGGGAGCACGCGGGGGCCGGGGGCACTCTCACTTTCTCGGTTGGGTCGGCGGCCGACAAGTAGGTCGCGCGGGTAACTGTAGGCCGCGCGACGCAGCGCCGCACAGTACGCTGTCAGTCGCCAACCGTGTCGGTGCAGTCGAAAGCCTATTGCACAGTACAGTCACGTCACAGTGAGCTAGGAGAGTGGTCGTGCTTGTGGCGAGTGTTTAAGTGAATGGTGCGTGCCATGTCGTGCGGCGCAGAGTTGCGCGAGCGACATTCGGTGCTAGTGAGCATGCTGGAGGCGCGCCGCGAGTCTTCGGACTCGGGCTGCTCCAGCGACGAGAGCTCGGACGTCGAGCGAGATTCTAACTGCAGCTGTGATTCCCAGGGTTTCTTTCGGCGTTCGATACAACAGAAGATCCAGTACAGACCCTGCACGAAAAACCAGCAGTGCTCCATCCTTAGGATCAACAGAAATCGGTGTCAGTATTGCCGATTGAAAAAATGCATCGCTGTTGGCATGAGCAGAGATGGTGAGTTCACAAACATTATTTTTACACATTTTATTGAGCAAAAATATTGAATAAATTTTTTAAAATATATTTACATTAAATATACATAATTTTAAATAATGTCCAAATTGCCATTAATTCAAGAAAAATGTTTTATTCAATATTTTTCTCGAAAAAAGCAATTTATTTGCTTTGATAATATCCTCAAAACTTGTATTTTTTATTCATAATAGAGAGAAACATTGAAGCTTTAATACAATTATTTTACACAAAATATGAAATAGGTCGCAGCCCATTAATTTTGTGTTAGTGCAAATATTATGCAACCTTTTCATAGTAAGTGTTAATTGGTATTTGCTGGGTGGTGTATGCGTGTGCACGCACGCATCGAGTCATCTAGTGCATACGCAATTAGCACGGGAAGGTCGTCCGCGCGCCATCTCGCTGCGCCAAGTGGGACGAGCGCGAGCGCGTGCTGGTCTGCGGAGCGGACAGATCCTATTTCGCGGAGTGTAGGGGGGCGCATCGTGTGGGAGGTCGGTTATGCAAGCGCGGGTGAGCGCACGCTAAGCAGGTCGACGGCCGCGCGCAGCTCGCACCGCCGCTCGGCTCGTTGCGACACCCGCCGCCTATACCCGCTAAACCGCGGTGAAAGCGGAGAAAGGCGCATTTCGTAAGCGTGAGAGTGAAATTTATATTTTCACTTTCGTAATAAAGTTCGTTGCCCTCCGGTTGAACATCGAATGCAAATCATGATGGGTATGTAATGCAATTGTTTGGGTCTTGCATATGAAAGATATTAGTATGATAGTAAGTCGACAAAAATTCATTCATAGAGTTGTAACTATGAAATACTAAGTTTAATAACGTAAATAAAAAAAAATGTAAACACCAGCTGTTTACTGTTATTTATTTAAATGAAAATACCTAGTCACAAAAAATACAAATCTGATTATCAAGGTCGTGCGTTATCTTATTACAAGTTTCTAATAAGTAGGTATTTTGCCAAAACCTTTTAAATTATTAGGATCAAGTAGAATTAAAACAAATAGTTTTTTTGAAACAACAAGATTCTAATAAAATTCAGAACCTAATAAGATCTAAACTCACTGTACCTACGTATGTTAGATATAGAAATAGTTCTGCCACTCGACAACAGATGGCGCGCTGTCGACTACAGCGCTCAGTAAAGCGTGCGGAATTTTCCTGAACTAAGTAACAACAATGTTTGCCAACATCGTATATTTTCTAGTACATAATCGGTTCCTTAATAGTAAAGAAATAAGAAAAGTTTATTTTTTAAATGAGTTCTAAAAACTAAAATTCTCTCGTATTAAATTTTATCTTGTAATATATAATAATACTACCTAAATACCTATTCCTATATTGGCTTAAGACTGCCTAGCCTTATTTTCTTGTTTTTATTTTATTTGATTTACTTAAATATACTTTATTTTCGAGAGAACTTCAATTGATTCTGAAATTCATCAAAATCTAAGACATTTTGGAATACATTAGTATCAATAATCTGAAAAAGCACGACCCAATAGTGCAGAAAAACACACGTCGTAGCACCGAAGCCACGACACGTAGAATGCTACGCACATTATTTAACACGTGAGAAAATTAAGTAGATAGTAAATTTGCTGATTTCCTTTTTTAACTTTTCCGTAAGGAACATAATAATCAGTGTCCTATTTATATTCGAACTTTGGAAATCGTTCACATGTCTTGTCAAATCGTCAAGGTTCAAGTGGTAGGTAGCGCGCGTGCTGCTAGAGGGGGGGCGCGGGGAGAGGGAATTCGCGGGGGCAGGGGCCTGCGCGGAGTTTATTGACGGCTCCCCTCCTCTCTCCCCCCGCATCAAGTTCAAGGTTGGCGCGGCGCGCGCCGCGGCGCAGTGCGAGGGAGTCCGGCCCGCGCACCGGTCGTCAGCCCTCTTTGCTATCGCTATGTCATTACATCGCTCCGCAGTCGGGCACGAGTACGCGACCATCGCTCACAGTGACTACTCCAGTGTTCGCCGCTCCGACTTGATCGCATTACTCTGAGCTCAACTCTAGCTCACATTGGATTTCTACATATTGGGATTACAGTGTTTGTGCTGCTATAAAAAAATATTTTACGAGTGCTATGTGACATTCTACCTAGTGTTTAATTCAAATTAGTCATAAACTAACAAGTAGTTACCAACTTATAGTTATCTGTGGCCATTGGCTGTGAATTAGTTTAAGTGATAAACTGTAATGGTGTCAGACATGGGAGAAGATTTGCCAATCCTGAAAGGCATCCTCAACGGAGTCGTTAAATACCACAATGCTCGTATGTATTTTTTTTTACGTCTTGTTTATAAATAGTTACATACATTTAATTAACTTTACTCAAAATCAATGTGAGCATCACATTTCGTAGCTTTGTGCTACGACATCTACGAACTTCGTAGCACTTTCGATAACTTATATTCAGTCTATATTTTTTTTTTGTTGCTATAGAAAAAATACTTTGGATGTTTTTACTTATACACTCGTATTTATTATTATATGAATATATAAACACGCACGCGTATTTAACTATTTCATAAGTATTCAAAATAAATAATCTGTTTTTACCTGATTATTAAATTTACTATGCTATTTAAAAAAGAACTTTATATAAAAACCTGCAGTTTATACTACTTCAATATTTTGAAAACTTAGGAAGAAATAGAAAGCCAGTATAAGGTCCCATTAACTATATTATTACTCATTCTCAAACTATTAGTAACGGTACAATCGAAAAAAAACGGAGTACTAGATTATTGAATCTATCCTGTATGCTAACTTAATGAAAATGATGATGGAAATAACCACATGAAAGTTATCGAAAAAAATCAGTTAAGATGAATAATCCATACTATCTTTGATAATCCATAAAACTAAATTAATGAATGTTCAATTGCATACTAAGTTGCACATGATTTCCGAAATGTAGCACGGATTGAAACGAAGCGAACAATGAGTCGTGCATCTGGCGCGGCTGCGGCCCACATCGCGCAGCGAAAGTCGGGAGAAATGGCGAGAGGGCGCTCTCCGCTTTCGTTTTCAATAGTGAGCCGCGCTCAAACACTTTCACCGGCGCGGGCGCACGAACGCCGCAAGCACCGCGTTTGCCCCCACCGCATACTGCCTTTCGGTTTGCAGCATGTCTAGTGCGAGAAAGTCGTAACACTTTTTAACGTGACCTCGCGTTTCGCGCTTTGTCACTCGTCATTCAAACTAGTTCATTTAACCGCGACTTGCTTGACGGGCCCCGTGGATTTAGCGACAAGGGTGGCCGCGGCCGGACGACGGGCGATGAACTCTACCCTCGTGCAGTCAGCTGCATATGCACATGGCTCAATGTGTGCCCGCATACAAACTCACCTCGCGACAGCTGCAACCCGACCTACTCGTATATTTAGCCACGACCTTGCGCAATGTTTCTCTCGTTAGCTCCTGTCTTTTTATTTGAAATTGAATACAGATCGTCTCGTCGCATTTGCATGTTCTAAACTGTGTTCTCTTTTGTTGCAGCCGTCCGATTTGGACGCGTGCCAAAGCGCGAAAAAGCGCGAATCCTTGCTGCGATGCAGCAATCGTCGACGACGCGCGCCCACGAACAGCTAGCAGCCGCCGAGCTGGATGACGGCCCCCGGCTGCTGTCCCGAGTGGTGCGCGCCCACCTCGACACCTGCGAGTTCACGCGCGAGCGCGTCGCTGCGATGCGCAAGCGTGCTCGCGACTGTCCCACCTATTCACAACCAACTTTGGTGAGTATACTAAAATCGCAGCTCTATTCAAAAATTAATTAAATTAGCAACTATCCAAACCGATCCCTTCAATACCTGTGATACTAAAGTCGGTTTTGTTTTGTTCTAGGCATGCCCACTAAATCCGGCGCCAGAGTTGCAATCGGAAAAAGAATTTTCACAAAGATTTGCACACGTGATTCGTGGCGTGATCGACTTCGCCGGCCTCATTCCTGGCTTCCAGCTGCTCACGCAGGACGACAAATTCACGTTGCTCAAGAGTGGTCTCTTCGACGCGCTATTCGTGCGACTCATTTGCATGTTTGACGCGCCGCTCAATAGCATAATCTGTCTCAACGGCCAGCTCATGAAGCGGGACTCCATCCAGAGCGGTGCCAACGCGAGGTTCCTTGTAGACTCAACATTTAAATTCGCTGAGCGCATGAATTCTATGAACTTAACAGATGCGGAAATCGGCTTATTCTGCGCCATCGTGCTCATCACGCCAGACAGGCCAGGCTTGAGGAATGTTGAGCTAGTTGAGAGAATGCATTCACGACTCAAGGCTTGTCTTCAGACGGTTATTGCACAGAACAGGTCCGACAGACCTGGCTTTCTACGAGAGTTGATGGATACACTACCTGATTTACGAACACTTAGTACACTCCATACCGAGAAGTTGGTAGTATTCCGCACAGAACATAAAGAACTACTACGGCAACAGATGTGGGGAGAAGAAGAAGGTGTTTCATGGGCAGACTCTGTAGTGGATGAATCCGCACGAAGCCCTATTGGATCAGTATCCAGCAGCGAGTCTGGAGAAACAACTGGAGATTGCGGCACTCCATTATTGGCCGCTACTTTAGCCGGCAGAAGGCGACTCGATTCTCGAGGTTCCGTTGATGAAGAAGCGCTTGGTGTTGCTCATCTCGCTCACAACGGACTCACCGTCACGCCTGTGCGCCCGCCGCCGCGCTACCGCAAACTTGACTCGCCGACAGACTCTGGCATCGAGTCAGGCAATGAGAAACATGAGAGGATAGTTGGCCCAGGCTCTGGGTGCTCTAGCCCACGATCATCCCTCGAGGAACACACTGAGGATCTGAGGCGGCCGATTGCGCCGGCAGATGACATGCCTGTGCTCAAGCGCGTGCTCCAAGCACCCCCTCTGTATGATGCTGGCTTATTGATGGACGAAGCCTATAAACCACATAAGAAATTCCGCGCCATGCGACGTGATACTGGTGAAGCCGAGGCGCGGCCAGTCAGGCCGACCCCGTCCCCGCAGCCGCCCCAGCACCCGCACCCTGCGAGTCCTGTGCACCCAGCGCATTCGCCTCGGCCCATGCGA
Source organism: Rhodophaea formosa (assembly GCA_963082605.1). Classification (NCBI taxonomy): domain Eukaryota; kingdom Metazoa; phylum Arthropoda; class Insecta; order Lepidoptera; family Pyralidae; genus Rhodophaea; species Rhodophaea formosa. The sequence goes on from OY720209.1 coordinate 13,066,448, forward strand.
GCATCACTGTCGTCAACGCACTCTGTACTTGCTAAGAGTTTGATGGAGGGCCCACGGATGACGCCCGAACAGCTTAAGCGCACGGATATCATCCAGCAATACATGCGACGCGGTGAAACCGGCGCCGCCGAGGGCTGCCCGCTGCGAGCCGGCGGTCTGCTGACGTGCTACCGAGGTGCTTCCCCCGCGCCACAGCCCGTGCTGGCGCTGCAGGTGGACGTAGCGGAGGCCGATGCGCCGCAGCCGCTGAACCTGTCGAAGAAGTCGCCCTCGCCATCCCCGCCGCCGCCGCCGCCGCGTTCCTACATGCCGCCGATGTTACCGGCGTGAGGCCGGCCCGCGGAGCCGCACGTCTCCGCCACCCCACCCCGACCTACTTTAAATTAATGAAAACTAGTTAATAATTATCGTTCGCAGATCGTTTTAATATATTATATGTGATAATTCGTTTAGGACGCGTGCGTGCGTGGCCGGCGCCGGACGAGGAGAGCGCAATAGACTGAAAAATAATTTAAGACTATATAAGTGTAATTTATATGCAATGCAGCGCCGGTCGCGGTGTGTTTGTGTGTGTATTGTATGTGCGTATGTGAGCGTGCTCAGTCATTTGTTTGTTAATATGACAGGTTGTCGAATTAAAATAAAACAAACTTGTAAAAATTTACACATGTTTTTTATTCCCAACATATAAAAGAATCAATAACCTAATTACACGCAATACCAAAGGAACATTTGCAAACACATGATACACTATAAAGTACTTGTTTAGAATGAATAAAGTAATACTGAAAACATTTTAGTTAAAAGTACATTATTCTTTAGTGCTTAATAGATCGATTTAAGCAAATAATCAAAATTTTAGTATATTCACTTGTATCTTCAAAAGCCTCAAAAATGAAAAAACCTTTTTCAATAACATTATCTCCTATTCTTACACGGAGTAGTTACACCGAATCTGAAGAGCTGATTGCAGTCACGTGAAAGAACACCACCAAGAGAACAGGAAAGGCTACAAAAACGATAAGAGATATCTTTTACAAGAGGATTTTGGTAGGTATTAAATTTGAATAACAAAATACGTAAGTAAAACACTGGGCAAAAAACCAAAGTTCGAAAAGCTTAATTAAGTGAGAAGCAAAGAAATAAAGACTATGGGTATTAATACAAATGTAAGAGATTCTCATTTCAGCTAGGGACCGCTGAAAGGTATTCCTTTTCTTAATACAACAACATTATCAAATATTAGAGTTCTAGATGAAACAGTTGTTAAAAAATACTCAGACATTAGCTACGTCTGGATCTATTCCATCTTTATACAGGGTTACTTTAACACCAACAAACTCGCCGGTCTAGATAGCTAACATTATAAATAACTACTTCATATGGGACGAATGCTAGGATCTCAAAAAAAACTACATTTTCATACAGAAGTGTTCAGCCGACCCGGTAATTTGAAAAATGCCAACATTGGTCTCACCCAATGGAAAAGTTGTTTATTTTGACGGTCTGGTTTGATGGTTTGAAGGATAAGGGGGTGTTCCCTTATATAGGGTATTAGGATGTAGACTTCTATGATAAGGAGAAGCCATTGTGTAAAAAAAACTGTCAAGAAGCTTTGTTTGTCACAAAGCTGCTGGCGAAAGTGGTTAATTAATTAGCTGCTATAATTACGTGCGAATAAATATGGTAGGTACTGGTTTTGCACGGAAACGGCACGATTTTCGTTTTGACGTCACAGTGAACTGATTCAGCAGAACGTGGATGCTAAATACCTAGAAGAGTTACAATGAAAAACGCTTCGATTAAATCATGTTTTATTTGTACAGATTATTTGGTAACCCACGCATTTCATTATCCATATTTACTCAAATTGGGAGCCACGTTTTTCATGCAAAACACAAAAGTTCAATTACAAGTTTTATATATTATATATATTTATACAATTACAAAATACCTACTTGATGCTTTTAGTGGGCTTGTTAAAGAAAACTAAAACATAGAACAAAAACTTGAGTCATATATCTGAGCCAAAAAATAGTAGAACCTGTTCTTTCTTTTCAAATAGCATAGCGAACGTATTAAATCAAGAAGGGGCGGTGCGGTCGACGACCCACGGCCGATGGCCGCGGCCGCGACGGCCGGCTTCCGCTCCGCACTGCCGCTTCCAGCTGACCCCAACGAGCTGTTCCGTGTTCTCAATAGCACTTCCATTCAATGCCTGACCAAGGTTTGTGATAAAATAACCCGGTTGTTTTAATTAGCGTTTTTATTCTATCTTTTTAACTATGTCCTGCTTTTGTGGATTTCGTAGTCGTAGTTAGGAAGTAAATTATTTATCGTAATTTAGAAAATTAGTTAGATAGGTACTTTTGCCATAAAAAATCTTTCTCGCGTTAAGCCATTTTGTAAGCTGTAACTGTTTTAAATTTTCTTTCAAACAGTAAGTACGTAATTGACTTGAACTTGAAAAATGTTTGACATCAACTGCAAGTGTTTCTCCTATTCACTTCAGTAATTCAGATGTGTAAGGCTGAACTATACTAGTTAATTATGTTGGAAAAATAGTCAGAATCAATATATTATTTTACTTAACAAATGATGATTTCACTACAAACTAATTTCAGGACTTCGTTTTGGTGCTTGATAGTCCGTAAAACGTCCTTGACTTGATAGTACGTAAAACAAAATCTAAAATTTGTGCTCCCACATAATTTCTACGAAATTAACTTAATAGGTAAATGACGCCTTAGACAAGCTCAGTGACAAAAAAGGTCACAATTCTTACATGTCACTGATCTTAAAATAGGAGCACCTGAATAATCTAAAATTGACAAAATATTTATTTTGTTTGTTGCGCTTTCACGCTTCAACCGGAACGGATTACTCTGAAATTTTGCATACGCGTTGCCTGAAATACGGAAAAGAACATAGGTAGGCTGATCATTCATCGTCATCAAGTTGTTGCCGCTTCTTCTGCACTCCGCTTTGGAGGCGGCCTAAATAATAAATAATAAATATAATAAATATTGACGTCAACAAAAATTTTTTGTTGTGAAAAAAGTAAACACAAATATGACAATTAATAAGTGTTCAAAGAAACTTATATTAAATAAACGATTGAATCTTGAATGAATCTTGAATCATCATAATTCATCTGGGGCAAAAGAATTACTTTTGAGGAAACGGCAACATGAGCGGAGCCGTGGGCGAAAGCTACTATTCTTAAAAATCATTGATATAGAAATACATTGCTGGAATAGATTGATTTCTAAAAAGCAGAAGTCACATAACCAACAATAATATTGATTGAGGTGCTTATTGACAAAGCTTTAAATAACTCAATAGAAATAGACACAAATGAAGTACCTCTACTGACATGATCTTGTATGTAATGATGACTACGAATAAGTAAAATGATGAAAAACAACCGGCGGTGACGTTCATCGAATATTCCATTAGGAAGTAAATAAGACTCGGTTCCACTTATCTCTAAATAAACTGATAAACAAGAGTATTACGCATCGTTTATCTCGTTATTATGTAAACCATTTCCTGATGAAATTATTTCGTGTAACAAGAATTTCAATGTATGAAATATGTAGGCAGGCATGTTTCCTAAAAAAAATATTTAAAATAATTGTACTGACTGGTAGCTTTTTGAAAAATATTGGACACATATGTTTTCTTTTGTTAATGTAACAAACATTGATAAAGATATATATATCTTTATCTATCCCGTTAAACTTCCGCGTGACGTCACTGACCGATACACGTTTTACCGGCCTGTTGTGTGATGCGCTTTATCTTTATAATCTTCTATTTGATTGAAAAAAAGAAAATAGATGTATGTAATATTTTTCGATAATTTATAAGACGGAAATAATCTTTCAAAGATTTTTTGAGGAAAAATGACCATTTGACAACATTTCATTTTAACTGAGGTGCCCTAAACTTAAAACCATTTAAAAATACATACTTATTCCTATTTACACAATTTATGTTTATGTGATTTTTCTTGGGAATTAATTGATAACTATATCTACAAAAACTCTGAGGTTTCAAGAGTAAGGCAAAATAAGTTTAGAACGGTATTTGATCTGTTTTTGATTGAACTCTTTGTTTGCACCGAAGAAAATACAATATAGTTGTTTTTTTTTTTGCATCTGTTTTGTTTTCTTTTGACTCTAAAAATGAAAGTATTCGAAGGGTTTACGATGTCAGACAACGGGAGATCACAATCCTCTAAGATAGGTTATATGAGTATATCAGAAATATAATCCAAAAAAATATGCATGCATTGTATTGCAACACTTGTGCATTAAAAACGAACTAAGAAAGCAAATCCTCCCACATTAAGCTATCGCATCTATCAAAATCTTCGAAAACATGGCTTCCGTACATCAAAATATATATATTCGAAATGAATTGGCAAGATTTTACAGTAACTGAGGGTTGATACTGTACGAAATTCATATAAAGGATCAAAAGGATATCGTAGTTTATTAAGTGTTATCGAAAAAAAAATATCGATTTAAACAGAGGGTAAGAAATTGAAATGTTGTAACTTAAACATACATATCAGAACTTTACTATCCAAATTTATTTTGTTGTTGTTGTAGATCTAGAAGTATTTGATAGAATGGTGCAAAGGTTCCTTCCCAGGCACGTGTACACTGTTCCCACCTACACATCCTGGATCGATGAAATGCAAAGAGCTATAAATAGGACCTGTCCGCCATTTTGATACAGCCAATTCCTGTTATTTCCCCTCAAAACTTTCCGCTTATATACGGTTCACGCAGGATCACACATTATTGCTGTATTTATTTTGTAAAGGATAATAAATTAGCAAAATTTTGAAAATGCATTCGTTGAAGTGATTTAAGACATGTGCCTCGTTAAGTTTCTGCGTATTAGGCTTTAGAGGAAGTCCGCGAGGGGCAAATGTTATTGACCGGAGGCTGAGCGCATGTCGGCTGGATGCAGCGCGGCGGCGCAGTGCGGCCGGCCGTGCACTTGACTCGCTCGCCGGTGCATCGCCCGCCCGTGTACCGCCACGCGCAAGCCTCCCTCCCTCACTCTCCATATTGTCACCCGATCCGTGTTCTAAGAAGCCTCCATGCTACCCTTAGTTAGATGGGAGTCTCGGAAGTAGCCCTCTACTTAAACCATTAACTCGTGCTACGCCATCTTGTCCTGGCAAAATTATAAAGGAAAATCCAATAAAACGTGATCTATGTCTGATACCAAAAATAAGAAATGAACACCACAATTTAATTTAATTTACGTAACACCTAAATGATATTTAAGTAAATATTTGCGAGAAGGATAATATCAGGGAGAGGGATGAATTTATAATAGCTCATACATAATCACCTCAGAAACGTTACAAAGGCTATAAATTAGGCGGATGAGGTGCAGGGGTGGAAGCTTAGCTATGAATAAGAAAGCAACACATTTAAAATGAACTAAAGAATTTCTTACTTCAGACATGATACACAAAGTCTAAATTAATCGCTTGGAACATCGCACAACTATAATATTATCTAGTGTGCGACAACTTCCTGTTGCGAATCCAATCACATATTCTGAGAAGCTCGACAAATGCTCAGTGATCTCATTTGTCTGCAAGTCTACATTCTAGACTGAAACGGGCCGCGAGGTACCTAGCCAATGACAAGAATTTATTGTTGTGCTTCCAACTAATTGATATCATACGGAAGTCATCTTATTATTTCATATTATGATATAAAATTACCTTTTAACATAATAACAAAATAAGATAAATGTAGTAAGTAAGTAAAGATACAACATAATCTGCGACTCGCCAAATTTACGTAGCTTTTTAAACAAGTAAACATTATTATTATTAAAAACGGTTGCACTCACGTTATATTTAGTCGGTATTGCCGACCGGGTTTCCTGAAGATGGCCATCTGAATTGGCCGAAACCCGGTCGGCAATACCGACTAAATATAACGTGAGTGCAACCGTTTTTAATAATAATAATTATGTCTCGCGTAACATTTAATAATTTAAGTAAACATTATTTACAAATGATTTTAACTACCTCATTGTATGCTATTTTTGGAAATATGAGCACTAGTACGAAACGTGTTTTGCTTTCCGCGTTTGCTTCCTCGTGTTAAAGCAAAGTTCTTTTACCGAATAAAGTTAATTGCGGCAATTTACTAATCCTCATATCTTGTACATTCACTTAAGTAAATATGACGACTAAATTTGATATTATTGTGACATAAGACGGCCATATACAGAGATTGTTGAAGCTCAAGTCAGCCTATGTCTTTCCGCTAAGTGGTCTCTTTCAAAAAAAAAGAGAATAACAATTCTCTCGTATGTATGTTATACTGTCAGAAGACAGTTTTTGTATATTTTAGTCTCTAAACACGTGTGCCAAATTTAATAAGTGTATGTACCTACATACGTATTTATTTGTTTGTCCGTGCATATCTCAAAAACTATAAGTCGCATTGCTAAACTTTTTTTGGTTAAACTTGGCATAGGTATTTCAATTTAGGAAAGAGTGTAAAGTTCATCAAAAGTAGTTCAGCAGTTTTTCATATGAAGTATTAGAGCGTATCAAACTATAGGAAAAGTAAAGTAGGTATGGTTTCTTTTAATTACTACGTGTAACTTAATGATAAAGATTACGTTCTTACTATCAACACCAGGCTACTCGAAAGTGAATGATGATAATGATTTTGAGAGATTCATACAGAAATAAGACCAAAGATAACGCCTGTGATCATATAATTCATCCACAATATTCTACATTTATTAAATAAGTTGGAACGGACATGGGAAAATAAGGTCACATTATTACAATGAGTCGTCTATCCTCATACGATGAACAGGCTACTGTTCTCATTATCGGCGTTATCCTTGAAACTGTTCCCATTATGTCACTTCTATAATGAGTGTACATAAAGTAGCTTATTGTACCAATATAGTGCTAATAGTCAGTGTCGAAGACCTTCAGGCGACACGGAAAACCCCCGAAATGCCCGCGACCTTGCGCCGCCGAGGTCACGCCCGTGGCTGCCTTGGCCGAAAACAGGATGGTTTGGAAGTAACTATTATATTTTTTATTATTTTAATTGATAATTACTTTTGAAAGAAAACTGCACTAAGCAAGCCATTATTTATATTATAAGCAATATTTTTTTTCTCTTGTTGGTAAAATGTTGCTCTCTACATATATACTTCATCTTTTATTGAGGCATTTGTCGGAACAAAATTTGAATACGCAAATGCTTTATTCAAATGCTTCTCAACGAGTATTGTATTCTGACACTTCAAGTTCTATATTGGCAAACAAAATTAGTTTAATGATCTCAGGGATATTCGATGTTAGCAAATTGACATATCTAAACTATAGGCTCTTTGTTCCTGAAAGGTCTAACTAGGTATTTTTCAAGCAGGTGATTAGCATAATCACGTCTGAAAACATGCAAATATTTAACAAGTTAGTCGTTACCCGGTCGCCGGTTTCGTCAACGTTTGTATTTCAGTTCCGTACATGTATACCGGTACTTATATTAAATTTTGCACGAGGTATCAGGGCATGGGCGGCAGGAGATAGGGGGTGTGGGGTGAGCGTGGGCGTGCGGGCGCTGGAGTCACAGGGTGGAGTGCGGGGGTCGCACGGGGCAGTGGGGGGCGCGGACGGTCGGCTCCAAGGTCGCAGAGTCACAGCCGGGCAAGGTCGGCGTGCCCGCGCGTGCCCGCTCCCGCCCCTCGCACCCTCGCCCCTCACACCCGATAACACCCTAGATTTGCGTGGGAGGTGACCTTTATCCACGCTCCTCGGGAATAATTGTATAAATACATAATGCTTTTTTTCAGCCTATACCTACGTAACACACATTAGATAATGATTGCCGATCTTCAGGAACCGGGTAATCCGTTACATCCTGATCAAATAACATTCCCAGATTTCAGAGGATTTGCGCGAAAACATGCAAAAGGTCAAAACGTCTTACGTAATACATATTAAATCTAGGTAAGCAGTTAATTAATGTAATACTTAGTTACGTATAGGTAAAAGAAAAACCTACAGATATTTTGATGTAATAGAAATAGATATTGTTTCATTTTTTTTATTACAATTCATAAAACTAACCTGGCCTGGAATTTTAAATTGCGAGCAAGTCATGATAATCCTCTATGTCATTACAAAGGCAATGTATGTATTTTTTTCTACGATATCATAGAGGTCTGTTTTGGTACGGGATTTATGGCTTCCTGTAGTTTTGTTCTTAGTCATTTACAAATGCTTCTATATATTTAGGGTTTAAGCTTCCGGTACAAGTGTAGAGTAGGTAAGTCGTAGAGTACACTAGCCTACTTAACTTAACCAATTTAGGAAACTATACCAGTTTAGGTAAAGTTGATGTCTACACATACATTTGAATTTTGCTCGAAAGCCGTTTGACCGATGACTCGTTACCTGAGTCCGTACGTCTGTACTGTACGTCTGTACATCTGTTCGTCTGATATCATTCTATTTGGGATTTAATTATGCAAAGAAGAGTAAGCTTGCCGAATTTCGCAATGATGTGCGGTAAACGAGTTATTTTGTTAAGTAATTGTACGGGAATACTGTCAAAGAAGATAAGTAAATTTCCCGGAAGCTTCTCCTGCGGGAGCCCCCTGCGTCACCTTCCGACCTTCAGCGTACACGCGCCACGCTGGAATCACGAGGTGCCGCCTTCCTATCGCTTCAAGAGAATTTCCCAACAATATACACAATTCATACTACTCGTATAACAAAATAAGTTGGTGAAATCTACGACACAATGAGAGCACGAATTTTAGAGCAATTAATATTAGTACAGTGATTTCGCTGGATTGAGACGGATTAAATACAACAGCAAATTTATCCCATTATTTATTTAGTAGACATGTCTGTCCGATTGCTGGGCAAAAGCCTCTCTTTTACGCTTCGATACTCTAGTTTGTGCTAATGCAAGCCAGTTCTTATTCATTTCATCGCACCAGCGGGTCCGTGGCCCACCAGGCAGTTGCTTGCCATCTGGAATCCAATCAGTTACTCTTTAAATTTTAATTTATTAATAATGTTCAAAAATAACTATTATCTTTTTATCCATGTTAATATAATTTCTAATGAAAGTATTTTTTTTCCGCGCACCGACCGTTGAAGCTGGGCGAGGGAATGGGCGAAAATTTATAGACGACCCGGCTAGCCAGCCGTCCCTAGTTTGATTAAGTTTTGTACCTAGGTATATGCCGCAAACATCCTAAATGCGGCCTTTGTATCTAATAGCATAAGGTTCTACCTACCTGGTAATTGATAGAGACTTGATTATTGTCAAGGACAATATTTTGGCTCTATAGGCATTGATCGACAATTATCTAAAATCTGTGACTTAGATATTCAGCATAGTAATGATTCGTTTGTATTAGTTTAACTTGACAAGGGAAAAAGCTAATCAAAAGAAAATTAGCTGTGTATGTCGCAATCTTTGCACTTTGCACAGTAGCGAATTTTATGACACCTTAGACTTCAAAATCGGTCAAGCCGTTTAGACTACACAGGAGACAACCAATGGAACAGACATACATACAAACATATATACGAAACGCATTACCCTCCTTCTGAATGTCAGTCGGGTAAAAATATAAAAACCTTAAATAGTTAGTTGCTTCACATTTTATTGGACTGAGCAAAATAAATATGTCACAACGGAGTTGGTGGACTGACTGTTGTTATTACACTCGTTAGATTTGGGAAGAGGCTTCACCCGCAGTGCGTTATAGTAGTTTTTAGATGACGGTGAGTTTCTTCACTTCAAAATGTCTGAAAAATCATTATATCATCCTGAGTGACAAAGGAAGTTTAAGAATTCTTCGCAGGATTATTAGTTTTTAATTGACAAAGCTTTTCTCAGTGATATGATAGTCGATATATTTAAAAAAAACATCGACGTCATTGCTGGGTATAAAATAAAATCAGTGGTTTGAAAGATATACAATCAATAGTTTACTTATGGAACAAATCTAAAAAATAGAATAATAACATTTTTTTTATAATGTTTAATTAAAGTTAGGAAGAAGTTTATAATAATTTATATATGTATTGAATATATAAACGCGTTAGTTATAAAGACGACCTTGATTGCAGCGCGTCAATGTTAATGCAAACACTTCGCGAGGATTTCCGCAAAATATAACATTTCTATTGTATTGTAATCGCTGGAACAATTAGCAAATTAAACTGTTACAGCAGCTTTTCAATGCCATTTCAGCTGCGAAGAAAAATAATAATGGCTAATAATAAACATCGACCAATAATAAACATACACTAACAAACAAGCAGAACTATTGTACCTATATTATATGAAAATTTTCATTTTTAGTCCTGTAAAGTTGTTTTTATCACATGGCTTCTTTCCACAATCGACTATGATCGGCTATCATCGCGACTACGGTAAACAATGTACATTGCTGTTGAACTCACAAAAGCTATTGAGATTTTCTATCCAACGCGGCAATGTGCAGTGAATAATTAGTGATTGTGTAGAGGAGGCATCAGACAATTTAAATCATCAAATTAAATGTTGTACACTGTACTCCAACTGTGTAATGATACTTGGTAAAAGAAATATCGAAAAAAAAATGCGGATTTTTGAATATCTCTATAATCCGCATTTTATTACATTTTTTTCACTTTGCACTTCACACTTTTGCTCTCATTAATAACATATTTCCACAACTAAACTTCCTATCATTTAATTAGATATAGTCTAACCGACACGAAACCAATCATTTATCTATGGTGTCAAAATTTTAAAACTAATTTTGCTCGCTACGGTTCTGTATTTAAAGCATGACAAACAAGCAAAAAACTCAGTTTCGCGTTTATAATATTACTAACCTCTATCTGTTTTGGGATTGGGATTGGTATAATTAGTATATCACCAATGGGTAATTTTATAAAAAGATAATAAAGCCGAGGAGTTGCCAATACCCTTATTAAAATGACCAATTTTTACCAGAATATCAAAGCTACAATCGAGAAAATAATTATTCGATGGCACGTTTCATTCTTTTTTCATTTTTCACATAGATAAGTCGTGTGTATAAAAAGCTTTTCTTGCGATTTTAGGATTGGTTCTTAAGTAATCATTGTTTGGCTATCAATTAAACATTACATATATACTGCATAAAAGGTCAATGCAATTTCATTAATCAGCAAACAAATGTAAGTTGATTGATTAAACCGCCCCGCGACACAACTTAATAGAGCCGGCCCTGACGTCAATTTCATGATTATTTAGCTTGTTTGTACAGCCATGCGTGTTATATATGTGTTATATTAATTAACTGGGTACACATCCCCCTGCCGTCCTTGGTGATAGGCATTTGGGCGCGGATCTAGGTCGCGCGGAGGCGTAGGGATCGAGGACAAGCAGACGTCGTCCAAATGGAATGAATTGACCCAGATTCTGCAGATACCAGAGACAGCCTTCATCGAGAATATCCGAAATATAGATGCTAAAGTTGGTTATGAGGGCTCACGTTCCTAAAAGTATGTGAATGTAGAGCATGGTCGGAAAATGAAATAACCTGGAATTACAAATATTTTGATAGAATTATCATAAGCGACCTGCGACTTCATCCACGAAAATATAGCCTATGTCACCCGCAGACTAATTAACTTTCTATAGGTGATCTTTCTCGGAAATGTTTCCTGTTCGTATAGATTAGCATAATTTAACGCTATATTATTATTCTCTGCGAGCCGCATAGAAGTTAATCAGCGCTTAATTACTTATGGTATTTACTCTCCATTATAAAAGAGAGTACCAGAAAGTAATTTATGCGTATCATTGCAGCCATTTGAAATTATTGAATCCCGAAAATTTGTTGTAATCGTACAAAAATACTTGTGATTCATTTTCTCTTTCTGTGTAGTCAGTATGCGTGCTTAAAGGTTTTTTAATGTCTATAACAAGTTATATAAACTTTATTTAAATAAAATTTTAAGCAATACCCTACACGAAAATCCCCCATCTTGTTTTGGCTGAACTGATTGTGTGATTAAAAATGTCTAAGAACCATCGCCAAACAATCTGCTTTAAAAAACCGCATCCAAATCGGTTCAGTCGTTTTAGAGCTACGGTGTCACAGACAGACACCCACACACACACACACACACACACAGAGCGATTAAACCTAAAATACCCCTCTTTTTGCATCGGGGCTTAAAAATACTTAAGTCGAAGTTACAATTAATCGTTTGGTCATAACAGGTCATGTCAAGAGTCCATGGGTCAGCGCTATGTGTTCCGACTAAAAATTAAATCAAAAGTAGGCATCTTTTATGGCACTTTAGGGTTGTGTAGTGAACAAGGAACCGCCATAGTTTTGTCATCTCCCTGTGTCGGTCCGCCCGTGGTTTTGCGTAGAGATTATAAGTACTAGAATTTCGCCGACAACCAACAAAGTAGTAAAATACGTACCCACAGGGACGGGAAACGGGACCCTACTACCAACACTTCACTGTCCGTTCGTCTGTCTATCTGTCACTCACCAGGCTGTATTACACAACCGTGATAGCTAGGCCGAAATTTTCACAGATGTCGTATTTCTATTTCCACGATAACAAAAAATACTAAAAACAAATAAAATATATATTTAAGGGGCTACAACAAACGTGATTTTTTGCCGTTTTTATGCTCACAGAACACTAAGTAGAATATTTACTTTAAAAATAAATAATTAAATCCAAATAAATGACGTGTTGTAATGGTTCTGAACCCTTTTTTTAGGATTCCTCTCCTACTTTAAAAGAAATGTTTTTTGACAATTCCGTAGCTGAGGTGCCATTGGATCGATCTTTCAAAAATATTGTAAGTGTCTGACATGTAAGACACCGACAATATTAACCAAAAAAATATACTTGGGAAACGAAAATTTGATACAAATCCCATTAAACATCAATTAAAAAATTAAATTAAATAAAGTTAAGAATAAAAAGCACTATTCTAAGATGGTTGGGTGGTGACGTGAAACTACAGCCCTATACTGCGCGTGGCTCAACACGTACTTAGCCAGTTTTATTCAACTTTTGAATTGTAAATCAGACGAAATGAATTTAAAATTAAATCTAGCCGAAAGCTTTCTTGATTGTTTCAAGGATTTTTAGGGTGGGCAAAATCCTGGGATGAAGGGGGATACAGGGGCGTCAGGGTCATGACAAGGGCACCGTGGAGTCGCAACATTATCTGACTTAATTTCCAACCATAAAACTTTTCTGTCTTTCTTCTTTTATATTATGGCTTCCACCAAGATTTCAGTGATTTTGCCAATGTCCAGTTTAATGAGATACTAAGTATCGGTGTTGTACGGTATAGTTTTTAACAAGTGGCGTCAAAGATGGGCGTATGTTCTTTGATAGCCTCGTGACAACTCTATACGAGTCCATATAACAGTCTACTTTAACTATTTAACAATTTTTTCACGGACGCGAGCATTTATAACACCAAACTGCACCAATTTTATACTATAAAGTTCTCTAAAATCAATTTATTAAATCATCTAAGACCTCAACTGTACCTCTTGACCTTAGATTATATGAAGCCTAGATAGACTCTATTAGCCTAAAAGCGTAGAAAAAAACTAGTGTCCAACGTATAGTCGGTCGCGCACACACACAGCTACCACTTTGATGGATTTCGAGGGCACAAATTGACAGGATGCGTGTTATAAAGCCATAACACAAAGCTGTCACGCACACAAGCATTGAAAACTTGCAAGTTTTTTAATGATTAAAACAAAGACGGTGGAAGCATGACGGTGTCTAGAGAGTATATAGTCAAAGCTCTTGACTTCCCACCACAAACTCCCCATAAAACTTAGATGCCGTTCCGAATATCTTAAATAATATCTTAAATCAATGTAATATAGAGGCCTGATTAACAGCTGATCACTTCATTGTGTGAATGACCATTTTATGAAATGGTAGATTTCATAAAAAGGAAAATACCTGCTACCTATATTATGATATGATCGATCAGGTCACATCAATGCTAGCTAAAATGCAACATAGTCCACATAGTCCTCCACGTGTTAGGGATACTACACCCATCTCACATGGAATAATTAACATTCGCTGTTTACATGAAGTAGCCAGTCGCGCTTTAGCTGCGTCAGCGATGTCACAGCTAAACAAACACACGGCTACTTCAATCTTCATACCCTTGATTCACAGACAGAAATTTTATAGAATTTCGATTCACAAAAAATGTTTCATAGAATATTTAATTATACTTTTTTTTCTAATATTATTGTTTTAAGGACTATTTACTTGAATGAAACATAATTTATACAAACACAGTTCAATGAATTTTAGAATCTCATATTTTCATTTAACAAACTCATCAAACAGTAGAATATTTCTTTTAAGAATATTGTTCGTTCGGTATATTCTTTTTAGCCGACTTAAAAAAAGGAGGAGGTTCTCAATTCAATCATTTTTTTTATGTATGTTCCCCGATTTCTCGAAGACGCCTGGACCGATTTAAGAAATTCTTTTTTTTTGTTCCATAGGTAATGCTTTACAAATGGTTCCATAAATTTTTTATCGAAATGTGTGGAGCGCTTTTTAAAAAAATACACAAAAACCAAAAAATTCTTTATAAGTATGCCGCTCAGTTTACACTTATTTCCAGTTTTATTTATACTTACTCAAGAAAATTGATAGGGTTGAAGACGGCTTTTGTTTTTTGTTAAAAATATCTTAAATTATATGGAATTTTATTTTACTGAAAATTTAAACATATACGTTATGTAATAAATTAAGATTTTTTATATTTTTATTGAATCTAATAATATTATGATTTATTTTTAAATAATTTTAAATTTTTATTATTATTTATTGTCATCATCATCATCATCATCATCAAAATATATACAATAATAAAATTTTGTACATGCAAAATTAATAGGTATAGGTATAACAGTATTCAAATTAATTCAAACAATATATTTATAAAAATTACAAGTATGTATGCAGAATGAATGATAGCTTTTTATTAAATTAATTTTGAAATTTCTTTCAAGTATTTTATTTCACTTAGATTTTGATTAATTTCTATTAGTTTTTTTATTAATGATTTTTTTTTATCAATGGTCTAAAGAAATAACAACATCAAATCACTGTAAGGGCAGAAAGGAAGTTAGGTTCAAGTTTTTTTTATGATCACCCGGAACGACTGTAAGGGAAAAAAGGAAGTTAGGTTCAAGTAGTTTTTTTTTATATTCACCCGTAACGACTCTACGGGCAGAAAGGAAGTTAGGTTAAAGTATTCTTTTATGACCACCCGGAACGACATAAGGGCAGAAAGGAATTTAGGTTCAAATTATTTTTTTAGACCACCCGGAACTACTGCAAGGACAGAAAGGAAGTTAGGTTCAAGTGATTTTTTTTATAATCACCTGGAACGACTGTAAGGGCAGAAAGGAAGTTAGGTTCAAGTATTTTTTATGACCACCCAGAATGACTCTCAGGGCAGAAAGGAAGTTAGGATTAGGGTATTTTTTTATAACCATCCGGAACTCCTGGAAGCCTGGAAGATAGATGTATTAAAAGTGCCCCTCGGCATACACAAACTATTACATGACAAAATGTTTTTCTTGGTTATAAGTATTATTCTAAACATATTAAAAATAAAAATATTTGATATTATAAACATCGAAAAAATAAACAACATTTGTAAAAAAAAACTATCATTTAATAATCTTCAAAATACATATTCTGAGTATTGATTTTCTAACTAACCAAAATCTATTTTTAAAAATTCTTTATACTTAGTAATCCACGTATTGACACAGAATACATAATAGTACAAGTGTTGATTATTCAATGACATGATAATGTTACAAAAATTTTCTGCACACACACCCCAAACTTTTAGTTATCATATCGTAAAATAGTTTCACAATTCACCGTTACAGCCATTTTTGTGAGAAGGTATGGTAGCACACAATCGTTCTTATAAAAAAATAAATAAAAATGAGCTAATTTATATATGTATATATAAATGAATAACTAAAATTTGATAATGGCTAGTCGATACAACGCCTGATAGACAGGTGATCTATATAAAAAGGAAAGATGCTATATCTATGAAAAGACGCTAAAACCGCGCTACAACCTTCGATTTTAATGGAGATCTTACATTAATGATGGCCAAACGTCGATTGGTATGTCATCAAACGTTTACATTTAAAGGATATGGTCCTTTTGAGCTGGTTATCCATGAAATACAACAATTTCATGAAACATTACAAATTTATTATAGATATTCTTCGTACATTATTAATATACTTATTGTTTTTGCCATAGGAACTTTAAAATAAGAAGTAGGAAACTTTACGCAAATTAAAATCAATCTCATAATCGCGTCTGTTCTACACATATTTTTTAAACTGACCATTCTATCATTAATAACGAAGACACTACTAGGAAGTTATATTTGCTAATGGGTATTAATTAGAGTA
Source organism: Rhodophaea formosa (assembly GCA_963082605.1). Taxonomy (NCBI): domain Eukaryota; kingdom Metazoa; phylum Arthropoda; class Insecta; order Lepidoptera; family Pyralidae; genus Rhodophaea; species Rhodophaea formosa. Next base: position 13,082,996 of record OY720209.1, read on the forward strand.
TTTTATTTTAAAAGCATCATAAATCAATATTTCAAATAATAATAAAGGTTTTATATTCGCTTTTGACCAAATAAATTGATAGGAGTCTATTCCTAATTGCTAACTTGGCCCTTGGTCTTGCGACCTTAAGGCCTGTCTACCCAGTAAGAGAATACGTGGTACTGTACCTGTACCTAATCAATCTTACCTACCTACCATCCACAAATATAAATGGATCAACGACTTGCTGACCATATAGTAGCGTAGCTGCTACGAAAAATGTCTACGCCGTAGCTTAAAAAAGGCGTAGTGGAGCTACGATGGTTTTCACAAATAATGTAATCAAAACATTTCTCTGGGGAGGTTTTGTGTATACCTAATAGATTATCTCGCGGAGTCGGGATAGGCCGCTAGTTTTTCATGTAGGTACATAGTATATAATATAATGTTCAGTGTTGTATCAGTTCCGAATATAATTGGGCCCAAGGGAGAAACCGAAGTCTCCTACCCTAATGTGATAAAAGCTTTATTTGTCAGTTACACATTAATGTCATAGTACTACTTAACTCATAATCATTAAATATGACATTTGTTTGTTAGGCCATATTATTCTTGGGATTATTATACTCACCGGTCACCTTTTTTATCACATTTATTAATATCACGTTATTTGCAACACTCGTAGAATAAGGTACTACCATTTATTTTGTAAATATATACTACAATGTGCTTTAATTGTGTGTTCTAAATTACTTACAATATTGAATCAATGTGTGGATACAATTGTGGATGATTGTCAATCACAACCATCATCATGGTCGAACCAGGTGATTTGCTCGTACAAATGTGAGTAAAGATTAAACTGAATTTATGAATATGAATGAATGAATGAATATACACTTTATTGCACCATTATAACAATTATTAAAATAAAAGAAACAAAAGGCTAAAAAGACATACAAATAATGGGTTACATTACAATATGATGAGTTAACAAGAAATAAATCTAACTTTATGTAACTTATGCTATCTCTAGGTAGCACTTTGAATCGTTTAAAAAAAGAGACGTCCACGCCTTAAACCCCTCTTTTGTTTGTTTTTGTTATTCGTATTATAGAGGCAAAAGTTGTTATCATTTTGCGAAAATTTCAAGTGTTTTACTATTACGATTAAAAAATACAGGCCTGTGACAGACGTAATAGGACCCCATTTCCACCTTTTGAGTACGGACACCTAAAAATAGTGAGTAAAAATTATGTGAGCACCAGGGCGAAACAACCGATTCTTGTACCTATCTGTAATTTGTATGTAGAACGCGATCGGTTGACTAGTTTTGTAGGGCTGTCGCGCCGACCTTCTAAGGGCACATTAGCGAGGATGTAGGTCAGCGAGGCTGCCCTTGACCTAGGGCGGCGCCGTGCCCTCCACGACGTCCGCTGCGCGACTCTGCCAAATACCGCTAGACAAGGGCACACAAACTTATTAAATAGGCCTTGTTTCTCACTAAATATTTTTCCATTATTCAGTTGCCAACTTCAAATTTAATTAACAATTTGATCTTCAATATAATGAGGAAAAATCCCTTTCTAACTGCGAAGAAATACAATGTATTGTTTTGCTTATATTATTGCGCAATACGTTTACGTCAATACATACTATTCACATTTCAATAAATGTGAATTACTATAATAGTAACCTACCTTTTGCATATTCATCATTGAATATATCCAGACAATGCCGATCGCTGTATTGTACAAAATATAATTTGAAATATGTGTTCTATACCGCATATCAAAACTAAAGGTGTCGTACGGCACCATGGTATTTTGTTTGTTCCGCCACTCCACTATGCGAATGAAAAAAAAATATTACCTATATGGACGGTACGTTATTTGCGAACATCAATTTCTACGTACATTTGCTGCGGTTGGTATAAGAAGGAACAGGTCAATAAATCCGTTATAGAATTTCTCTTTTTTTAAGGATGTGAAGCCATTGCTTGAAAACCGAAAAGAGAGAAGCATGGTACAGATGTGAAAATGCTACGTTAAATGTCCACAGTTTCGCGAAAAGCCCGAATGAGAAACTCCTGCGGTCTCGGCAACTTTCTTGTCCATGACGTACCTGACAAACTGCAAGAGAGTCAAGTTACATAGAGAACAAGTGTGTGATAATGTGTATTGCCAAACTCAAGTACTTATATGTATATACATATAATGCTGGTTTGTTGTAGCCGCGAACGATATTTTTTGCAAACAAGGATGACGAAGACCATGTAAAGTGCTGCAAATTCTCGTGGCTGAAGATGTTACCTGGAACAAGAAGAGAAGAAGAGCTAAGAGAAAGTGAGAGAGTAGGAAATATTGCCATCAGACAAGCTAATCCTAGCTAATCGTATAGTGTTTGACGTTTTACACCGCTGCGTAAAATGTCAAACACTGCCACTGCTGTTGCATTGCCGTATCGTTATACGGTGCGCAATAATAAGCCATTCTTCAAGGAAGTGCATAATTTTAAGTATACTCAGTTGTCTTTCAACAGTGGGTTCTTTGCAAACATAATGTAAAGAGGACCTATGGCAATTATTGTCAGTTTAATTACTACTGATAATATAATCAGCAATTAAATAAAAATATTTATTAACATAAAAAAACAGCTCAGAGATGAAAATGCTATTAGATAATAGGGTAAGCATATTTATTAACGATTTATATTGCGTAAGATAATTATTGTACTATAATTTTTATCATTCAGTGCTGTGCTGACGAAATGATAATAAAATCTGTCATGAAATTGAACACAAAACGGAATCAGATCTTGAAATAGCGGCATGACTTTACCATGACCTTGCACAAAAATACATGTTTCGGCAACAGCGTTGCGTATGTACAAAGGAAAATCGTGTTTTCGCGAAATATTCCGGGAAGTGCTGATAGAGGCGAGTAACGGGTTGGCTGCGATTATTCAGATATCGCAGTACGCACACTACTTCAACTATCTAGTGAACGCCATGTGGGTACAGCCAGCGGGTGTGTGAGTGTGTGACATTGAACTTCACACTTCACGCGGCAGCTCACGAGTTGCGTAACCCGCCACTCCACGCCGCCGCCGCTCCGCGCAGCGCCCGGTTCACATCCACGAGCGCGTGAGCACCGACCACTCCAATTTATCTCGCTGAGATAAATTTGTACGACGTCCGTGCTTGACACACCAATCCTAAAATTGACCCATCAGGCCAATCAATCCGTCTACGGCCCCTCCATGCATCATATATAACTCACTATTCACTGAGCTATTCACAGATCTGTACATAAATCTGTGGAGCTACTAATATGTTGTGTGTGACAGTTTTATTGAATTTATTGAATTCATTGGTTGAGGAAACCGATACAAACAAGGAAAACCAACAAGCTTTTATTTTTCAAAAGGATAAAACACAGACTGCACCAACAAAAAAATACAGCCTTAGTTACTCACCCGGTAATAGGTTTAAGGATCCTTTCGATACCCCATATGGCAGTACAACCCACAAACATACATACCTACTTACTCACATACATGAACTCGAAAAACATTACAGTCGTCAAGAAAATAAGTACCTACACTCATACCACGCAGTTACCCACCTCTCTAGGAGCTACCTACAATATTATAAAAGCAAGTTTAACAAAGTTTGGTTTAATTTTATAATGCGTAAGTACCTACGTTGAGTATATTTTAATTCAATAAAACAATAACTTAGGTATATCACACATATTTGTGCTGTACGTACATAGATACCGATAGGTACGTACAGCACAAATAGGTATGCGTTTGTTTAAGAATTAGATCACACTCCTAATAGCTATTAGTAGTAGTACGATCTTATTCTCATGTATACCTTAATGTAGAATAATCTCCACGCACGTGCTCGCAAAATATGCACGGCACGGTAGAGCCGCGAATGACGTGTCTTGATTTTGACAATGACATTGACATTGGACGGAGTCGCCGGCCACGATGAGTCCCAGCGCTCTCGTTACATGATGGATGGAGTATGACCTCACTCTACGGTTATCGTGAGACGCTATTTGATGATACGTATGAACGATTGCGTTCACTTTTCAGATCATCATTGTTTCTTACCTAGTTAACAGAAATACTAAAGTAATAAATAATTCTCAAACGAGGATTTTTTTTTCATTGTTGTTAATTTAAACTTCTGAAAAACATCTCCTTTACACGAACGTTTTACAAATAAATTCTATTGATTTTTTTATATTAGGTTGTAGGTGTACTGTCTCACGGCTGGACAAAGGCCTACGAGATTTTGCCAGCCTATTGACAATTTGTCCAGGTCGTCCCACCATCTCGACCTTGGGTCTGATTTCAGGATTTATTTCTACTAATAAATTGTACCTACTTAAAGCATATCAAAAGTCTTGGATTTGTATTTATGATTCTCTGATATCGAAGCATTTATCTTCCTGCCTAAGTTAAACATCTCGAGTTCCTCATTGCTAAATGTGACGCAAACTGACAGGTTCACAAATAGTATTAGGAGCATGTAAACCGGCATTACCAAACACAGATTTAGTGTACAAAATAAAATAAACAACAAAAGGATACTCTATATGATAATTTTTTACAAGTTTGCGCAATACAGTGCGCTTCACTTGTAAAAGCATACTTCTACAAGAAATTGTGATGGTCAACGAGTGTATAAATAATATTGAAATCTGGACATCGTGGCAACATTACTCTTAGTTTATGTGATTTGAGTTCCTTTTCTGGATATTTTGTCCATTGCAGGTTTTAGGTTTCTCAGTTATTTATTCGTTTATTCCGTGTTCCAGCGTAATAAAAACAACGAAAGCAATTTAAATTATTATTTTTTTCACTGGCATGTAAAATTCTTTGTGTGCACTTAGCATTTAATTTTGCGTAGGTACCAACCTTACCCAAGATACATACCGACCAATATCCACAAATTCTGACTGTTTTCCCCAGTTACCATAAAGCTGAATGTCAAGTGACGCGCTAGTCTCTCTCTATATTTTTATCTAGTATTGGACGTCCTTGTACATTACGTACTAATTTGCAAACGGTGCGGCTTCCGCGACGCGCCGCAAGGTCGCCGGGTAAGAACAATATTTATTGCGACGACCGCGACCGCGACTGGCCCCATCGCGTTTGTTTTCGCGATGACAATAAGCAATTAAACGTTCTTTATATGCGAGCGCTGGACATGTCCCAGTCATTGCCATTGTCGCTACAGATATTATGCATACCTTTGTAGCCTCTAATTGTAGCGCCACAATGATATTATGGTCGACCAGAAGACTGATGAAAACCCTATCGAATGAGAGTAGTTCCATTAACCTCTCTTTTCTTTTAATAGCCAGAGTATGAATGAACTCTTTACTCTCATTATTAATGAAAGAAAACAATTTAACTGTCTTGTAAACTAAATTATTTTGTGTAAACCTGCCAGCTCTCAAAAGCTGTTGCTCGTAACTCCTACCGATGCGTCTGTCTCCGTTGCTGGAAGTAGGAACATTGGCTGTCATCTTCTCGCCACGTGTTTTGACTCTACGTAAAGCCCAAAAAGAGTGACGTTTTTATATACCTACGAGTCCTAGCTATAATTTATTACTACAGATGGGTGCCATCTCCATAGCAAATTGATATCCCAATAATACATAGTTAAGCCATTAATATCAAGATATTAGAATATAGACACTTCCGCTTTGTCTCGTTTCTGGTGCAAAGGATATAGTCATAGCTGCATGCAATTTTAAGTATAGGTATTATATAAGTACAATTTATAGGAAATTACAAAAGACATCTTAATACATTGAAATTTATCTAGATATAATTACAACATGACGACACAAACCAGTGTTTGTAAATACCCTTGACAATCGCGACTTGACCTTGTAGTTTTTATTCTCGTTTGGTCTGTCTTAACTAAATTTATACTGTTTTTGTATTCACGAACAAAGTCCTACTTAGTATCTATGCCTACCTACTGAAGTAATTTTATAAACTGGGAGTAAACTTTTTGAAATGAAAAAATGTTGGTGTATAGGTACCTCCACTTGTTATGATTAGGATGTAATCCGAAATAATGAACAAGAGGTAATACCGGCACTCAAAGAATAGGTAGTAGTCAACCGGGTGGCCTCCGCAAATAATAATCAATAAAGTGGCAAGTCCGGGTGACGCAGATGGCCGGAGCGGCGCGGGCGCGGGCGGCTCTATCTGACTGTACAAATAGAGGCAACCTTGAGATTCGGCTCGCGCGACAAGGTCACCGCGCAAATCGTTATCAGCGTGACGTAAGTGCGTGACCTTCGCGAGGTGCCCGCGAGATAACGCGGCCAGATACTGATGGCGACCGATAGCGCAGCGTCGCCCGCGCAGGAGCCGCCCGCCGCCGCCGGCGTACGCGGCTTCGCAAACTCAACACTTCCGTGTCTACGCATACTGTCCGCACTATACTATAGTAATACATAAATGAGTCTTAACGTCACTTACAAGTAATACATAGTATAATAAATAAAAAGTGCCGAAGTCAATTCTCACTTCTATTTTTTAAAATAAATAAATAATACTCTGCATGATATGTATTTTCAAATGGAATATTTATTAATGCTCGTGACAGTATTTATTTTCGTAAAACAAAGTCATTTGCAAAATGACAACTCACAATTATTCTAAACTTTATTAATTATAAGGCATTAGCCTAATAAAATAAGGATGTTAGCAAGGCAAGACCTTAACGTCATTTGGATTTTAAATAACTACTAAATCCTAAACCGAGAACAACCTAACCAGTTTTAAAAAATATTGCGCAAAACTTTTATTGTCAATTAATCACATTGTAATAAATCAGAAACAAAAATAATCCTTACATATTTTCGCAAGATAGAATACCGAAAATAACGCAAATAGCAACGATTATTGTCCCAACAATTCTCGTTGGACGGAAGCCAAGTATAAACTTCGATCGAATCACTTTCTACTCGTACATGCTTATCGTGGCCGGCCGTAAAATGTGCCGACCTTGTGTGTTCATGGCCGCGCAAAAATATCAACATGACATTCAAACGATTTCCCGATCTTTGAGTTGCTAACCAGGAAGCTGCGGTTAACATTGACCACGCCTCGCACCTCGAGGCCAAACTCAAATAGATAAAGCATGTCCGCTCTACGTATACATTGGCATATACTGTACGTGCACAAGTGCACATTTCGATCGCTCATTATTTTGCGTCGTTTGTCTCACTATTAGACTATGCTACTGTTATTAAATTACAAATGAAGACTACAAACATTACTTATTTTTATTAAATTAAAGAAATAAGATATAATTCCACGCGGGCAGGGTATTTTTCCCATATTTTATTTCTTGATTTAATAGTGTATATTAGAATAGAATTTTGAATGCATAAAAATATCTATAAAGCAACAGGAGGACAGATTGATGTTCGGGCCGTGATTTTTTTATCTTAATTAACTAGCTAGCTTTTATCTAATATGGTTTCAGCTCGACATACGAGTTTACTTCTGGATTATAATTTCAGAAGAAATATTTTGTCATCTGCGCATTTGCTGTTCCCATCATGAATCAAACTATGAGAAACTCACATTAATTTTACGTTTTATTTTGTTCAGGTAAAATCTTTATCTGGATTGATATTGGACCTCGACAAAAAATATCTGAACTCCAGTTATAAATACTACCTCCCTGGAGTATCCTCCAAAAAGCCTTACATGTATCACAGACTGTAAGGAAAATAAATATTAGACCATAATTTTTTTTATGAAATTTTCTGAAAATGAGTCAAGGTGAAAATCCCCGAGATATAATAACTTTATAATATGAATCTGTATATGTTTGTTACTCTGTTACGCACGTCGCCATTGCTGAACAGATTTAAACAAAATTTGGCATAAAAGATGATTTATCATCATCATCATCATCATCAGGTCTTTATTAGTTTCCACTGCAAGAGCATGACACTCTCTGTACTACTACAACCATAATAAAAGAGGATTGTGTCCTGACATATAAATTACCTTTTTACCCAAAAGTGGAGTCCTGGTCATGCATGCCTGCATGAAATGACGAATTTCTTATAACTAAAAAAAAATCGTGTTTTTGACGCAGGCGTAATCGCTTGTAGTAAGTTAGGTTGGTTCATTTTTTGAGTTTTTTATTTGGCAAGTTCCTTTCTTGTGAAGTGAAAGCTGCATATAAGGAATTTTCTGTTCAGCTAAAACACTAGGAATTGAAAAAACCTTGTAAAGATTCTTAATCGAACAAGAGAAATAGGACCGATAAGAAATTATAGGCGTGCATGTGTGTCCACGTGCTCGCGAGCTCGAAATGCTGAAATAGGCAATTTATACTGCGCTTATATTACAAACATAACTACCAGCCTTGGTGTTATATAGCAGCTGTAAATGTAATATTATACCTATTGCTTACAATTTATTTTGTTTGTATTTCGTTTTCGCAATTTGCAAGTCTCAAATTATTTCGTACACCTAACAAACATCGAAACTTTTAGATTTATAATATTAATTCGGTTACAATAATATAATTAGCCCAGAATTTTTAAAATATATTTTAAGATATTAGTCTTAACCCTTATGCATTTCAAATATTCAAATATATTTTGAATGTCATTTTTAAATCACTAACTGGGATGTAAAATAGCTTTCGGTATAGCGACAATATAACGTGGAGTATAAAGATAATAAACAACACTCACTTTTATAACTTTATGGCTAGAATGAGTTCTAATGAGATCTCTGTAGCTAAAAATCAGTAAGAATTAATCTTGAATTATATCCCAGGCCAACATCATTAGTAAATAATAACTAACTTTTGCATTCTCGTATAAGACCCCAGAACCTTTAGCATCAACCTTATTAGTTGCCAGCTAAGATTTCGAATGTAACTGCTTTAAATAAGTGCACTGTTTCTAGCTGCTACAAATATAAACGCCGAACTACAACAACCATTGGTACTTTTCTTCATATACCTACTTAAAGTAAACCAGAATGCGTTTGGGTGAGGCGAACATGACCTGAATCTAAATACGCGAGAGAAATCTTAGGTACCGGCACGAGACTGGTGGGCGACGGCGAGAGAAAGGACCTCGTCCTTTGACGGAACAAAGCTCCCGCGCGATGGGCCGCGGTGCAACTCTCATCTATGTTTATATAACCACAAATTCATTTATAACGACCAAATATAGTTCTTTTTAATATTCAAATTAACGTGAGATAAGGTCAACGTTTCACAACAAAATGATTCATGTGAAATGCGCGACGCGGATGGAGAATCTAATTAATTACTAAGGGGTTAATTGCTACCATAATACATATTTTAGACTTGCATGTTTATTAAACGAATCCTCAATTCTACATTTTATCTCGCCTAGTTAGGTAGTGAGAGCGCATTTCATCGTGAATCTGTCAGGCACATCTTTGTTGGCCACTAGGGCAGAAAGTACCTACATATGGTCGTTATAAGTGATATCACCTCAATTTCTCTGACGCGATATGCGAGGGCGCGGCGCGGACGCAGGAGACACCGCCTGCACAATGGGCGGAGAGAAAACGTATGGATGCTGTCATCGCACTCTCGTGCTTCGCTTGACTTATGGCTCACAAAATCTACATACAATCATGAGAGATGTGGGTCAGGGCAGTGGGCCGCATTGCCACGCGCCGCTGCCCGCGCGCACACCAAACGCTCTTTGCAATATGCGCACTGAAGTTACTATCACTACTACTACGTTTTGATCGTAAATAAGTATATTGAATATCGTAAATAAGTATGTTTATTACAAACACAAATGAGAACTGACGGGATCGCTATTCCAGCTTGATCCATTGGATGAAAGCGACCTACTTGGTTCACTGCTTCTTAGGGTTTCGGTGCGGAAAAGACGCGTGCGTTTATTGATTTTACTTCTGATCGGCTCCTATTTTTCTTATTACCTACATCGAGTTTAGCAGCCAAGTTAACTTAATAAATTAACAAAGTGAAAATAAATTAAAACGCAATGGTATCAGATCGGTAGTAAGTAAGTATCGCTTTACCTGCGGCACACTTTCATGGCCTTATTTACGCTCTACGTGTAACAAAGTGCTCAATTTGTTGTATTTCAGCGCAATATGAAACTCAGTGAGGTGTTTTTTGCTCGGTCGCTGACCTGCATTTCTTGCTCATTCGTCGCCGCTGCGTCTTTTTCTAATTTATTGCCATTTACTTTAGGCTTTCTTTTTTTTATTTTCTTGGCCAAGTGATAAATGGGATGTAAAGACAAACGAGCTCAACGACCGCCTTAACGTAGGATATTTTCAAAATTAGAAATATATAAATAGCCTTTTAAACAAACGATTAAGAAGCGAGACTTTATTTCATCGTGAGATTTATAAGATGTCCAAATGAACTAATTTGTTGCTTTTTTCTGGAAAATTTATACATTTTTAAACGCCGAGTGACGTCAACCATGTAGACCATTATTTATAATTTGAAAATTATAAATACCTATTTTTGAAATAAAATGGCAAGGAAATAAAAGACGATAAATGTCACGATTTAGTTGAAAGGTCATGACTAGCGCGTGTTGTGCGGCGATGTATCGAATTCGCTGAGTGCACACATGTTCAATGATGTGCAGAGCAAAGACATCATTTGCGGAGGGGGCGCGTCGCCGGCGGCTGCGGCGCAGAAGCGCGTGGTTATCACCGGCCACGTGGCTGGCTTCGTGCGCGCGCCACGCCGCACTAACGTGATACAAGTCACAACAACTCTATTTAGTGCAAAACTAAGGGTACTTGTACCATGTGTTACCCTGATATATTTTAAAACACCTCTTTCTAAAGATAAGCGATAAGAAGTCTTTAGCAAGCAAGACCTCTGCGATTCTGAAATATACCTGTATAGGTATATATAAATGTGGAAAAACCTCATTGACTACTCATCACAAAGATAATATTTGAACTAGGTATATATATATATATATATCTACGTATATTTTTCCTGTATATTTATATCTAGGATTTTTTAGGGTTCCGTAGACGAATGAGAAAAAAAAGGAACCCTTATAGATTCGTCATGCATGATATATTGTATGATCTTATTATACACTTATAAAAAAAATTAGTTTGAGCGAATGATCAGTAGTTTTTGAGATATAGCACGTTTTCATAAACCGCAAGTATAACTTCATATGAACACTATCATAAACAACGTTATTTTTGCTAGGTAGGTGATATAGGTATATGTCGCAGTCATCTGGTTAAATCTGCTATTTGATTAAATGACTAGCGCGTACATTGAATCGTCAAGTCGTTGAATGTAACGTTCAACGTCTTGACTGAATGAATGTCATTTAGCGAAGTAGTTGAATCTTAGCCGACTTTGTAATATTAGGTGGTAGCATGATTTCATTTTTCTTAGTTTTTAAAGTAGCCGGCGGCGGCGTAATAATAGGTAAATCCATAATGTCATACTATTTTATTACAAATAACGCACTTTTATGTAAATTTAATCGAAAAAAAATATCGACACCGTGCCATCTGTTCGAGCTGTTTCACGCCATATTTGTTTTGGTGACTACTAGCGCCGCAGTGGTAAAAAAATGAACTAAATTTGAATCACCTGACTGATTTTATGTCCGCTCTGTTCAAAGGGCTATGTTACAATCCGCTAACTAGTTGGACGTTGAGCGACGCTTGTTCAATCAATGTTTGGCCTAGTCATTCAATAAAACGTGGTCATTCAATGAACGCGCTAGACATTCAATCAATTAGCAGATTCAACCAGATGACTGCGACATATACGTTAGATGGATACCCTAAGCTATGCTTGCTACTACTGGACCTTTCATGGGCGAGACTCGCACTTGGTCACTTTTTCTCTAGTCGAGTCCCTATTTTCTTTGTAGATTATTACATATATTTGTATATCTTTTCATATGACGAATGTTTTCAATTGCCCAAACAATAGTAAAGCAAGGTCATTCGAGGAAAACATGTATACGTCATGCGTCACATTCATAAACACGCTTCGAGATTACGCTGGAAATGAGAAATAAGGCGCTGCACACACTGCGCGGTTATTTACGACTAGGGGAAACATACCAAAATCCAATACTTTCGCGCGCGGTTATGCCTGTGCACGGTTTTTTTTACGTGTTTATTTTGCGGAAATAGTTATATTAACTCATAATTAAAAAAATACAAAAGATGACACCACTGCAGCGTGTGTTCCACGCAAAAAATACATCGATATTATAGCAATATTTTTGAAATCATAGATGTTTTAAAAACTTACTTTTACACAATTAAGCATCATATAAATACATTAAGTACTTGAACTATACGATCGTCGTTTAATTTTAAACCCGTCACTAAACGCTCCAGTCAAATTAGGACTTTTATTGCGGAAATACTCGCTTGAAATCCTTGACGTCTAGTCGTGCCCGTTATTTTGCCATCTAAATTTTTAAGGATAAACTGTTAAAGATGAATTACTACTTTAAGAATAGCCACTATTCATCCATCGTTTACATATTTTTTTAAAATAGGTTTACTATTCAGACAAAGTAATAAACAAATCATCATGAGTTGTATAAGAATCTACTATTTTAAAATTATCTTTGACAGTTTGTTTACACAAACAGTATAGCAACAGTTGAAAAGTAATCCGCATCAATCACAATACAATAGATTTAATTTATAGATTCATTCATTATTGCAACAAGATGCCAGCCTGACGCCAATTCCTTTGGTATTGCCAGAACCGCAGACAAATAACTGTGGAGATGAAGCACAAGTATTTTCCCGGGCTGTGTCTATCTATAATAATTATTTTAATTATCTTATTATCAATTATTATAAATCTGCAGACAAAAATGTTCACACTTCAGGTAAACATATGTAGGATTACATGCTCGTCTTGACTTTGGCACTGAAACTGCTAGTCTTTATTTTCAACAAGGTTGTTAGTTTTTCAAGGCGCATTTTTTAAACGTTCGGTTTTTTGCGAAGTGTGGGCAGACTGTTTACTGCTGCGATCCGTCGTGATTTACAGCTTCATGTACACCGCACCAACTTTTAATTTAATTTTTATTCAAGGTGATTCGTTTCAGGAAGTTTTTTCAAACAGATCACTTAAATATAATTTGAAAAACGAGTCCTATTTCGCTTGGAATTAATTAAGTAATAAAAACTTAAAAACCTTTACAAAGGAAATTCATGTTTGTAAAATTGTAACAAAATACTATATCTAGATGAAAACGTATATACAGACACGCAAAATTGTTATCAAAAGTACTAAGCCTGCATGAAATTACATATCTATATGAAACTTAAAAATATGAGTACCTATGTACATCCTCAGCAACAGAGCAAAATTGTATGCTCTTATCTTCTTGTTAATAAAGGTCATTATCGTACATAAGCTTATCGCTTTACGTCGAATAGTTTATCAATTCGCAAATGTTATATTCAATGTCAAACGTCTCAAAAATATATTTTATTGATAATTTTTAATTTCAACCTTCACTACATTTAGTTACACATGTCTGTTACTACTTCCGCAAAGACATATAATAGGTAGGTAGGTAAACCAAACACATGAAATACCGAAATATTTTTATATAACTTTTCAATGAAATAGGACGAATTTGGAACTTCAATTTTTTCACGCCCGTGATGCAAGTTTTAAAATCTTCATTGATTTGTCGCACTGATTGTTGACTCCGAAAGAAACTTTAAAGTAAGCAGCAACCATATTTTATTTTATTTTATTTTGTCCTTAAATGGCGCGCGTGCAGCGGGGGTGGACTGTTGGATAGTCAAGATGACCTTGTAGCAGCATCATGCGATATTTTTGCTCGCAACGTTAACGCGGAAGACTATTTCAAGAGTCAGGGTCATGCCGACCGTCACCCGTACCGCCGTGCGGCGCTGCGTGACGTGGCGGTGTCGGGTTACGGTAAGGTGACGCCACTCCCTTCACCCCAATTGTTCATATTAAACACACTATTGAATTATTCCTATGACACTATTCAAAATATAAAACGAAAAATTACAGCTTACAAGCTTAATTTACAGCAACTTTTATTTTTGTACATATCTTAATGTCTAATTTGTGCCTGTCACTCTAGAAAAACTTTTGGGTGACAGTTGTATTGGCAGTTACAATGTCTTCAATAATTTTGTGGATGCTGAAACAAAACAAGAAGAAAATTCTATATACTTGAAACTGCAAGCCTTTGAAATACATAATTGCAATTGTTTCTGAAATTAAACCTGAAAACTGCTTGTACATGTAATGTATACTGAAATCGTGTTGAAATAATTCGTTATATCTATACCTATATATTTACTGTGCACATTAGTTAAATGTTAATGCAGTCTTTTTTTAGGGTTCCGTAGTAAACTATAGGAACCCTTATAGTTTCGCCATGTCTGTCTGTCCGTCCGCGGTTTTACTCAGAGACTATAAGTACTAGAAAGCTGAAATTTGGTATGGGTATGTATATTAATCATGTCAAAAAAGAGAATAGAACAAAATCTTGAAAAAACATTTTTTTATTGTAGCTCCCACACAAGTAAAGTGGGGGAGTAATTTTTTTCTCAACTTACCCAGAATGTGGGGTATCGTTAAATAGGTCTTTAAAAATATTATGAGGTTGAGAACACCATTTTTCGAAAATTTTTGTTAGACGTAAGTGTCCCCCCTCTATCTGCTAAACGGTTTTATATGGATACGTGAAAAAAATTACAGCAGTAGCAGTATATATACTGAAGTTGAACCAACCAACCAACTTATAAAATGTACTGGAAAATGTAAAAATTTCATACAACTTTCATTGTTAGATGTTTTTGGTCTTTAAACTGTGAGGTGCGAGTGTTAACAGTGTTAATTCAAAGTTGTCATTCGCAACTACGGAACCCTACACTGCGCGTGGCCCGATACGCACTTGGCCGGTTTTTTTCCTGTATAGTTTTAAGCATCTCTGCTTCAGCTCTGGCAAAAGTTCTTTCGTATTTTGTATGGCTGTTCCTCCTCTATAGGCCGCTATTTTCAAACATTCTCGTAAAATCATAGGAGAAGCAAACTTTTTTCTTTTTTCTCAAAATCAATCGTTTGAAAGACCAAAGTGGTAAAATTGTGTCCCTCCCCTGTTTAACTTTTAAAATAAGGGAGTGAAAAATCACTGGTGGCAGATTCTTCAAGCTGCCTAAAGGCATCTGACATAGCCTAACGACTACCATCAATGATGACAGTCGGGACCAACGGCTTAATGTGCCTTCCGAAGCACGGATGCTGCAATATATATGCTGTAAATCTAAATGAAAACTTTAAACGAAAATTGTTTTGAGCGAGATATAGTCTCGGATTCTGAGCTAGCAAAAAATTAAAGGGGTATTTTGGCTTATCTATGCTGGCTACAACGGTAATTGGCCACTTTTTTAAAATGACGGAATGTCTGTTATCCATAAGATTCACGAGGTCTAAACTACTACTACTTTGAATATCGTAATTTATTTCTGATACAAGAAGTTACCTACTGAAGTATATTGCACAAACGAATTAAACAGGCACATGATTTCACATAACTTGCGTGTAAACCCCTGAAAAATATTGAAATGCTTTTTCACAATAATTATTTGTCACCTGGATAAATCATACCTTCATAGTTAATTTGATAATAGAGTACAAAGGGAAATATTATTTGTTTAAAGCGCTATTCACACATTTATGGGTCAGACTTCCGAGCTCCGAGCCGTACGTGTCCGTTTTCCCATCAAGACCGAGCCGTCCAAAATCTGTGTTCACACATATCAGGGAAATCGGTGTAAGTGTAATCTTTATTTGTCAAAATTTGTCGGTAATTATTGGGCAATTGTATTGCCGGTCTTAGGTCTATCTGGCACTGGTTGGTGATATCTGGCACAAATTTTGAACAATAACTGAAATTTCATCCCTGGAAGTAAAAGTTGGAAGGTCCGGACCGGGCGTCCGAATGGTCACCGGGACACTGACGGCGAGGGCCGTCAGTCCCTGCATTGTATGATCGAGTTCATACTAATCGTATGATATTCCAACGAACCGGCCGGGTTCTTGTTATATACGAGAACAGTGTGTGAACAGCACTTTAATATTTTTCTTGCCTGTATGTTTATAACACGGGTGTCAGATTTTTCAAAAAAGATGTATTCACCACATATTATAGGCATACTTCGTATAAAGTACTGACTTAGTGATAACTAGGTACTTTAACATAATTTTCTATAAAGAACACACAAAGTTAGCATGAAGTAGTTACGCGTACATTGGAAGAAGTGTCAGGGCCTCAATATTATTCATATACAATAGACAGCAGTGGCAATGCCGATGTTCTTGTGGAGCCGCGCGCTGGTGGCCTCAACCCGCTTGTGTGAAGGCAACCTATACAGATGTAAATAGACAGGAAGCCGATACAATGTCAGGAGCCGAATTAACATTTTAACTTTGAAATCCTATGTTTGATGCCTTTAGGCGGCTTGAAAATTTCTCACACATATGTGCTAGCCACTAACGGGCTTAAAAATGGCTTATATCAGTGAAAAAATTTATTCTCGAACTCCTAAATAAGATCAAATTGAAAAAATCTACATTAGTACTTCGGTAGTGAAATACTTGTCGTATTTTTAAGTATACCTAACTTTCCATCAATGTCATCATTTCTCATTAAAAGAACTACTACTAGGTACTTTACTCTATTACCGGCAAAAGTTGCTGCTTTGGCGATAATGAGTAGTTCTTATAATTTATTGCCAAATGCAATAATCATTTACTACCGAAGTATTGACGTAGTTTTTTTTTCAATTCAATGAGGGGTCGCGCTAGTTGGCTGGTCTAAGCACCGTAACCTGATATGAGATAGTAAAGTTTTGACTTTTTTAAGTACCTGTGACTGTAAAGATACATCCTTACTGATAAAAAGGGACAAGACTTTTCAGGAGATGTTATTATAACAAGGTTCCCTACGCTGCGCCTGATATTGACCTAGGTAAGCCTTTTTGTAATGACTCTCTCACTCTGATATTTGAGTGTGACCTAGTTCTTAATTCTTGTCATACGTAAAAATACACTATTACTATTTTTGCAGGATTACAGGATGAATGGAGGATGGATAAGGACTAATGGAAAATGATTTGTCAGTTATATATACTTGTATAGGCCCCCGAATCACCCCTGCCTTCTTCTAAAAAGTTTTGTGTTTAAAATATGTTTCTAATATGTATAGCTCTTTGGTTTTTTTTGTTCAGCGGGGGTTTTGCCTCCTTAACATTGTTTGTATTTCATTATCTGTTTTAAAAGTTATTTAAAAATTAAGCCCGCGCATGTATACAGGCATAGGCCTACAAGCATAGATTCTAATTTAAATCATTAAAGCTTGTTTAAAATACCCAGGAAGCACAAAACGTCATTTTAACAAACGTGGCATGGGTTCATGTACAAAGCATCAAATTTTACAGCCTCCCTTTTAACCAACGTTTATCTTTATTCAAAACTACAGTATATTGAGTATTTATAAATTTAGGAAACAACGTAGGTAACAATATAGTAATGGCATTTTTACGACTTTATTATTTTATGACATGTAATTAAAAATAAAAATAATATCCGTGAACTATAACAGTGTAACATAAATAAAGTATTTTTTCTATGACTCTTTGCGTAATATAAATAATCATTAAAGTTTTTAATCTGATTTAGACTATTTTATTATTTTTTGGAAGCAACAGGGATGGAAAACAAATGACGGTCATTGAAATATAAGTTTCAGGCATTCGGTGATATCATTATAGTGCTGTTAATTTTAAATAGACCTGACACAAACATTTGAGCGCGCATTACAAGTTTATTTTTTGCCATTATACAATATAGAAACTGTTTGTGAAATAATATATATAATAAATTAGGCGTTGCTTTTTTTAAATTTAGATATCGATTTAAAAATGGTCTAAGTGTAATTAAAGGAGCTATCCAGGAAGTCTAATAGTAAAAGAGTAGAAGTATATAGTGTTTAATAAGGATATTAATAACAATTGTTGAATACTATTAAGCGTTTATATATAGGTAAAACTCTCCAACCCGTCTGGCCAGCGTGGAGAGTGTAGGCCAAATCCTCTGACTGCCCTGGCTAATACATGGCTCTGGTAGTACAGAGAGGGTCGTGCTCCTGCAGTGGAAACTAACAAAGTCCTGTTGATGATGATGATGATGATATAGGTAAATTAAATGGAACTATTTACAAATTTCACACACGTCTAGTCACTTTAATTCATAATTATTGTCGCTATGGTATATGTCTGAACGAAAAATTACTTTAAAATATTCAATTTTTCTTTATAATTTATTAACTAACACTACTTGTACTATTATGTATTCTGTGCTAACACCATAAAAGACACAACAAAGAAAAAGCATATTTGTGTTATAAAAGGGAAAATGGGACAAAAAGTTAAAAATATTGTAAAGTGGATGTTTATTGTAATTTTTTCAACATTTTAGAATCAATGGTTTCATAGACAAGGTAGGGTATAAGGGGAGAATGGTAATATTTCGTTAAATAACTTAAACCTATATAATCTACTTATATTTAAGATCCTCGCAATAAGCCCAAAAGCAAGCAAAAATATCTGATAACCGACCCATAAAAGTTCCCTCGAACTCAAACTTATTAGATTTTGCAATATCTGCTAGATCACATAACCCTATAAGTGTACTCAATTCCAATTAGGAGTAAATTGGGTGTTAGTTGACAGATGGAGAAGATTTCTTCAGGGTCGGCAACGCGCGAGTGACACCTCTGGTGTTGCAGACGTCCATAGGCTACGGTAACCGCTTTCCATCAGGTGGGCCGTATGCCTGTTTGCCAACTTAGTTGTATAAAAAAAATGGAGAGCTTTGACAGATGGAGAGACAGACTATGAGTGATCTTAAAGGGTTTTATCTTTGTGTCGTAAGAAACCCTATAGAATAATATATAAAATGTTTTTCTTTTAAATCACCCTTATATGAATCCGAGGAAATGAATAAAGTTTCTGTTGATTCAGATGTAAACGTTTTGGATTACAAAACTATTGTAATTTAGATTAATAAGTCGTATGAAAGTCGCGACCGAGATCACCTCTAGTGTTTGTAATGAAACCAAGGCCAATGCTAATATATGTATACGACCTTCAAATTTTCCTAAAATTTTATTATTGTAGCGATTCAACTAAAGGATGAATAGACAATGCAGCATGTCATATTACATAACTCAACAGACAGCATAACTGAACTTACTTCTCTTAAAAAGTGAACCACAGCCGCTGTCATTCACCGTTATTAATTGACGATAAATTTTCTTAAGATTTAAAAATTTTATCAACGAAAATTTGCCATCCCGCGGTGGTGATGTGGTTTCAAGGCC
The DNA here is from genome assembly GCA_963082605.1 of Rhodophaea formosa. Classification (NCBI taxonomy): domain Eukaryota; kingdom Metazoa; phylum Arthropoda; class Insecta; order Lepidoptera; family Pyralidae; genus Rhodophaea; species Rhodophaea formosa. The sequence goes on from OY720209.1 coordinate 13,102,462, forward strand.
ACTCGCATAACAAAAGAATCCCCTGTTACCCTATTTAAGCAAATAAATTATTTTGAATTTTTTTTACTACGGCGTAGCCAAAAGGGTTAAGATTATTGGCTGCAATGTATATATGTGTATGTGTAAGCGTTCGTTTGTTAGAGGTATCTCCTAAACTAACCAACATAATTTGACGTATGACATGTCGTTAGATGCGTCTTGACCGTCCGAAATCATATTCGGAATTCATGTACTAAGAAACATTGAAATGTTTGATTTTCTTTTTTATTCGAAAAATATTATATTTTTATTTTGATTTGATTCATCTGAACTTCTGGATAAACCCTTCCCCGTATTTTTCAAACTTTTGTCAGCATCATGTATTATCATGTCGTAGGTGCTGTTGTACATTCCAGCAATCGGGCTAACGAATAACGGATGATGTTCTTGCTTAAAACCAATCGACAAGAACCAGCTCGAAAATTAACTCAACACATCTTGCTACCTCAAAAGCGGCGATACTTTAGGCTGGTTTCAGAGTGACGCGTTTGACCAGCGCCGGCGACACGCGCGCGCTTGCAATTACACTTGAATAGTAGTAGCGTTTCAAAGTCACGCAGTTTACACGCGCCGTTTGCAAGACACGCGCTGTCGGCCAGCGCTGGCAACCGCGCGCGGTCTGAGCTCGTCTACTGGCAGTTAGTGTTTCAGAGTGACGCCGGTCACACGCGCTGTCGCGTACACTTAAAATGAATAACGATTTGTTCCTTGATACCGGGCATCTTCTACGATGACGTCATCGTTGCACTGTTTTCCATAAAAAATAAATAGCTAATCCTTTTATTTGGTTTGGCTCAATGATGACGATTCTACGCAACTGTACGTACATTGCAACGAAAAGCGCGATACTAAAACTCGTTTCACAATGGTGCGCCGGTCAAACGCGGCGTGCTGTTGAGACGCGCTGGCCACCGGCGCATGCCGCCGGCGTCACTCTGAAACCAGCCTGTAATTTTCATACAAAAAGCGATAACTCTTCCACCTACCTTTACGAAATGATTGTGAAAATTTTGTTGTCATTTGATTTAGCATACCTTAATCTAGGGCTAACCGTTTTTCTTTTTTATTGATTCAGTTAAGATTAATTCAAATAAATTAAAATGACCCTGGTATTTTTTATGTGAAAAATATGGATATTTACTTAGATGCTCATAACTTTTGTTGTAAGCAATATATCTTAAATATCAAAACGTACAGCACTACTTCTCTAATTTATCAATAATGTGTAAAAAAATTATTGAAATTGGACTATGTTTAAGGGATGGGAAGCGTTATCGCTTTTTGTATGAAAATTAACAGGTAGTCTATCTTCTTAATTACTCGAGTTACTATTCTTCGCAAGCACATTGTAAAAGTGATAGAAATTAGCAACTGTCAAGAGTGGCGTTGCGTTGTTCACTGTTGTTCCGAAACAAACTGCCAAATGTCGGGACTATTGACTTATAAAATAGGTTATTTCATAATCTGACAAAATCTCGTGAATAAATTATTGAAATGTTGATATTAGCTAGTTTCCGACAACTTTATATTTAGTGTATAAAAACTAAAACAAAAAATATATCTATAAGTTTTCAAAAAATAAACAATCAAACATTTTCTATATAGCTATTTCATAAACGCAATATTTAATATCTCTCATCTACGCGTTGTCTCGCATTGCACCATCCACTGTGATACGTTAAAACCCGGGGTCTACTTTTATGACAGCTTATTTATGCTGTTATATATATAATTTTTCTAAAAAAAGGCAATGCTTAAAGGCGAAGGATTAGTGCTTAATAAATTATGGTAAAAGTTGTTAATATAATAATACTAGTTAATTGTGTCAAAACCAAATACCTACTCAGGATACGGTGACGCCGACCTCATTACCAAATTACTTTCAGATTCCTGTAAGTTCACCTGGAGCCCGTTGATCTGAGTTGCCCAACTGCCGGCCTGAGTGGAAAGTCTGCAGGTGCTTGAATCAGCACACACCTGGCCTCTTACACCATATGACATGTGCAACTCCACGCTCGGAAGACTGCACATGCTATGACCTCGATAAAATCCAGTAAGGATTCCCGTACTTTAATGGGCATGTGTTTTTATAAACGGTTAGGGAAAAAGTCTTTTCGAATTTTGTTTGGAGTGTTTTCCGTTCATGCAAAAGAGCAGTAATTTAAACATGAAAATTCTCAGACAGAAAACGTTATAACCAAGTTTGTGTTACTGGGACTGCCACATGTTCAATTTTATTCGCGATCAATTTCGTATTTTTCTCTCATTATCGAATAAACTTTTAAAAACCTGTATATATTTCTAATAGTATATTATGACGCAAGTACGGTAAGCTGGATATTATAATCGAGGTGTTTATAAGCACTAGGCGAAGCCGAATGCTTATAATAAACCAATGACTATAATAGACAGCTTACTGAGTACGAGCATCATACGACGTTATTCCATATATTTGCGAGTACCATAATCTTGAATGAAATTGCAGTACAGCAGATAAGGAATTTATGAAAAAATAATTAAAGCAGTTTGTAGAAGTACATTTATGATAATCAGGTACATTTATTCAGGTTGTAAAAATCACCCAAGTGCGAGTCGGACTTACCCAGTTTAGAATAGCCAAAACAGCTCTATAATTTTTTGCAAGCTAAGATACTGTGTTTTTCATAGTGTTTGTATGAATGACAAAGTTAATTTTACGGTTTATGAAGATTTGCTATATTTCAAAAACTACTAATTGTATATGGTTCAAACCAATTTTCGTGTTTATTGAATCTACAGCATATATTTAATATATTTGTTTTTTGATTTTTCACTCTCTTATCCTAAAAGTCAGGGGGGGACACATTTTACCACTTTGTGGAAGCGCCTATCTTTCAAAGTTCAAACTATTGACTTTGAGATAAAATGGATTTTAAGAACCTGAATATCATTTAAAAGACCTATACACGGAAATCCCAAACATATAGGTTTCATGAAAATGAAACGTTACACTTTTATGTATTGGACCAATAAAATTAGAGAAAATAACTATATGTAATTTGATAATTAAAACTTTAGTTTTAACGAAATTATGGCCAATAAAAATAAGGCACATAAAATTATTGCATTTAAAATAAGGGTACAAAATAGTTAATAGGAAAATATATGAAAATAGTTATTCCCCTTCATCACATTTCACTAATCTCTTTGAAACATATGAATTATCATCGTCAAGGTCGAGCAATACTAGAAATATATACTAAAGTATATCTGCAGTCGTATGGATAACTACCTACTAGTAAATTCCCCCGAGCCTTGTGTAAGCAGACGACGTCGACTCTCCCTGTATTGACATTGTACGGAGGTTATAGGGCGGTTTCCACTGGTGTCCTCGAAGTGTCTGCACATGGAAAGTGCGCGGTTCCATCGTTAGACGGGCCTTGAACTTTGAGTGGCGGTAAACATGTTTGCGCACTGGGCGCTGCGCACTCGTTCCTCGTTGTCGTCACGTCTCACAATTCTCACTCATCACCTTTGTTTTATTCCGTTATATACAACACGTGGAAAAGCAAAATATATTTCTTGGACCGAAAATTTTGCAGATCAAGATTTGTGGGATCGTCTTGCTTTTCATTGTTATGGGACTAGAACAATTATATAAATTTACATTTACATGTATAATACATAGAACCGGCACATAATATTACTAAAAGATATAAATTGACCTTACGATGTTATTTTCAAGGTCCCTACATGTGTAGCCAAACACAGGGTGTCTGTACAATTATTTTGCATATTAAAGCAATCGTCTTGTTACTTGTTATGTATGCCCTCAGATGTTTTTTATTCATAAATAAGACGAGATCTGCTTCCTGGTTCACCGATTAATACGCATAATCTCGTAAATAGCAAAAACAATGATCAAGGAAAACATTCCTGTTTACATACGTACTCATATAATAAAGCCTTTGTGACGTCGCGCCATGGTGACCGCGGAGCACAGATAATGAGCGAACCAAGGCCGGCGCGTGTTAATTACAATTACCGTGAGTGGACATTCTTTGTTCCAATAATGATTAATGCCACTCGCGAGTGTCGCCCAGTATCGTAAGTGAGATAACAGGAAGCGTCCATGCGCGCCAATGTCATCCGACAAGGTCGCATCCCGCCCCGCTCCCCATTGCCCCTACCTCTTCCATCCATCATCCATCTACCCTCCGCCTCCGGAGATGGGAGCCAGCATATACAACACATATATCCTTACATCACTCCTAAACATCCTCCAATATAACGAGACAATGAAACCAATTATTAGATTTTAAAACATACCTACAAGCCATCTTCGATTGCGCTTAGTACGCGTAATACATATTTATTACTACATAAACGTAGTGTAATTAAATATTTAATTATTTCTATATTCTTGTTTCAACATGGATACTTTGACCTTGTGGAGCAACAAATCAGCAGAACTACAGTTACTAAGGTATCGATTTTATTGATCATATACGAGCATTGTTGAAACAAAATTATATTTTTGGTTCATATTGCTTAAAGTTCAGTTTTCAATACTAACACGGGTGGTCTCTTATCATCGTATTCCTAATCAGAAATGTGAAGACCTTGAGCCTGACCCTGTATATTTTTATCCGCATTTTCGCGAACATATACCAGATACGCCGTAATAAAAAGCGCCGATACTCCGCACAATGTAGATAAAATACAGATAAAGGCAAACGTAGCATTTTACGTAACATCTTTATCATCAGGAAGTATATGTACTTTAGTACCTATTTGTTTTAAACATTCTATGTTTTTCTATGTTACCTAAAGTAAAAAACAATAAGTAAAGAACGGCAACGAGGGTCGTGGCGGAGCACCCGGCAGCAGTTAGCGCGAGGCCGCCCTCTGCCGATCTAGGAAGTCAAACGGTTCGGCCTCGACCTTGTGCGAAAATATTCGACAGTGAGGCACGGACCCTCCTCACTCCTCTCCGCCCACGCTACGATCCCTGAACCCACCGACATCCCGCTTGGTCAGCTCTTCTTCGATTTTCTTAGTTTTTAATCGGTTGTTAACCGTCTTTAGGCTTGTATAATAAAACCACATTATTACTAGGACTACCGTACAATCAATTACTAAGTCACCCGAGTATATTATTCGTAGAAATACGTGTTGTAGATAGTAGATCAATTCATCAAGGAGCATAATTTATGTACAAAAATAAGTAAGTATTAATACTAGTGGCTCTTTAAGCTGCAAACCTTGCAAGGCTTATGTATGACAGATATACATTTTATATAAAAAAATAATTCAAAACTGAATCCACAATAGCAGACAAAAATATTATATGTAATTATCTAACCTGCTCTCACACATCACGAGAATTTGTTTAGAAATCTGACCTGTATAGCATAGCATAGTATTTGATAACAGACATGGTATTTAGGCTCATTTATAAAAAAAACCGTTTTTGACTATATTGTTATTGACTGTATTGTATTGTGACACTTTGTGAATACGTACGTACTTTATATATTAATATTTCTTTCAGAAATATATATGTACTAGCTTTTGCCCACGACTTAGTCCGCGAATAATTTACTTTGATATGAAACATTTGATATGTGTCAAAATCTTATAAATGCATTATTATTTTCTTTTAACTACTAAGATACACAAAAAATTTCATGAGTCATACTAAAAATTACGTAGTTTCATACAAACCGACAACCCCTTTTTCACCCCTTTAGGGATGGAATTTCCAAAAATCCTTTCTTAGCGGACGTCTCCGAGTCACAATCTACCTTTCTGCCAAATTTCATCTTCATTGGCCAGGTAGTTTTCGAGATTTCGTAATGAGTGAGTGAGTGTTTTTCGCTTTTATATATAAAGATATATGTATAGATATAAGATAGATAGAAGATAGATAGATATATAAGTGATTAAAAAAGTTGTAAAAAAATAAGAAAAGCATGCCTAGAACAAAAATATTAATAAATTCATCTAGTTTTCAGGATTCGTAACAAGTAATAAAATAACATACACATCTTTTTCTCTAAACAGCAATATCAATCATTCACATTTATTTAATTTACGAATTCTACTTTATAAATTATACTACGATATGGCATGTTCGATTTACTTTTTCATTTAATATTTTCATCATTTATCCTTGACTGGTCTTAAACGATACCTAAGGAGTAAGTATTATTGATAAGAAATTTAATTGATTACAGCCGCTGCCAAAGCCTTAACGGTTTATTAAATGAAAAAAGCAAACATTCTTACTTATCTTTAGATACTGTGTTCAGCAATATTTTCCCCCCAACACAGCATTTCCTAGTAAAACAAAGCCTGCTTATTTCTTACCTTATCCCACTTATTTCATGTGGGGTCAGCACAGTATGTTAGTTTTCTCCATATTATCTAGTAGAACCAGACTTAAATGTATAAAAAAATGGACCAGCAGGCCAACTCACGAATTTTTGACATAAATCTCGGTTCGTTTGTGGTGACTGTACAACGTGGTACAACGTCTTGATGGACATTTCAAGATCCATTACGGCTTTCGTTAATAGACTATTTTTAAAGAAGACATAAACCGTACCGACTCCTATAGCATGCTCCATCGGAAATAATTATTTGAGGATGAAAAGAGTACTAAGTATACTATGGGTACTGAGTACTACTAGTATTTTTAAGTCAAGACACTAGCTGTTGCCCACGACTTCACCCCCGTGATATTTTCTCCGTACTCCAGACAACGTATATACAAAATTTTATGATGATCGGTTCATTAGATAGATATGGCGCGAAAGTGTAACAAACAAACTCACTTTTGCATTTATAATATTAGTTGGGATTAGGACTGGGAATAAAATGAATTCGAATGCTAGTACAATTTAGGGATTTTCAAGGCAAGAGTGAATAGGCATTATTTGTCTTTGCGGGTACCACCCTCTAGGGTGCAATGATGAGGTCTACCTCATCATTGCTTCCGATCAGGCAAAATAAGGGTCAAAGGCAATCAATTGATTTAATTGAAAAAAAAACAGCACAAGGGTAACGTGAACATGACTTAGTTATATTCTATAAAATTAAAAAACCGGCCAAGTACGTGTCGGGCCATGCGCAGTGTCCCTACACTGCGCGTGGCCCTACACGCACTTGGCCTGTACGGTACGGTACGGAACCCTTTCCATAGTTGTGAATGACAACTTTGAGTTCACACTGTTCACACTCGCACCTCACAGTTTAACGACCAAAAACATCTAACAATGAAAATTATATGAAATTTTACATTTTCGAGTACATTTTATAAGTTGGTTGCTTATAACTTTTTGGTTTGTAATTAGTACTCAGCTCTGATAGTTTTCCTTTTAACTTCAGTATATATACTACAGCTGTAATTTTTTTTCTCATATCCATATACATATAACCGTTTAGCAGATAGAGGGGGGGGGGGACACTTACCTCTAACAAAAATTTGTACTTTAAAACCAAATATTTCTGAAACGGATCCCTAAATCAAAAATATTGGTGTTCTCAACCTCACAATATTTTTTAAAGACCTTTTTAACAATACCCAACACGATGGCTTTTGTATAGAAAAAAAAAATATTACTCCCTCTTTACTCGTATGGGAGCTAACCTAAAAAAAAATATTTTTACTATTTTTTTTCTACCACTTTTTTGCCATTATTAATATACATACCCATACCAAATTACAGCTTTCTAGTACTTATTGTCTCTGAGTAAAACCGCGGACGGACAGACAGACAGACAGACATGGCGAAACTATAAGAGTTCCTACGGAACCCTAAAAATAAGGCATTTTGTTTTTTTTTCTATTTCAATTGATGATTAATAAAAATATTATAGTAATATGGTTTATGACATCCTAGTAGGTACATAAGTAGAAAAAAATGGGTCTTAGGTGTACCGATTAATTTGTAATCGTCATAGACCAATTGTAAAATCATCATCACCATCTGGTCTCGGTTAGCCTCCACTGCAGGACCATGACCCTCTGTGTACTACCAGAGCCATAATAAGCCAGAGCAATCAGAGGATTGATAAAATGTAGGTATTTTAATATGTACAGCCGGGGGCAGATAAACCTGACCTGACCCCCCTACAAACAGATCTCAAATTGTACCTCTAATTGTAAACCTAGCCCCTCGGTCAGGTTTATCTACCCCCGACTGAGCATGCCTAAATCATTTTTATATTGAGATCTGTTATGTATTGTATTAGGAGCTAAAACATAATTCGAATTCTAAAATAAGTATTATTTATTTGTTGCTCTTGGTTCATAGAAGCACTGTTACTGCGTGATTCTTGAGTCATCACCCAACCAGACAAATACTTCATTAATCTAATCAACAACGATGACGCTACATCCTCTGCTCAATTCTTTCTAGGAACTTTAGTTTGGCCTCGCTCATGGAGTACGAAATAACAAACTTCTTTTAGTGCTATCAGATGAGTTTGACAGCCCAGCATACCGAGACATTACTGGGATGGTGAGCGAAATTGGCGTAAAAATGAACTGCCCGCGATTTTAATATCTTGGGAGGTTAAGCGATGTTTATTCTACCTTTGACTCCGTTCGCATATGTTCCATCGAAAACATAAATTGGGGATAAGAAGAGTATTGAGTATACTAGTAGTATTTATGTGACATTTAATTTCATTTAGCGATTTGATGACTTGGATTTTTAGGGTTCCGTAGTAAACTAGGAACCCTTATAGTTTCGCCATGTCTGTCTGTCTGTCTGTCTGTCTGTCTGTCTGTCTGTCTGTCTGTCTGTCCGTCCGCGGTTTTACTCAGAGACTATAAGTACTAGAAAGCTGTAATTTTGTATGAGTGTGTATATTAATCATGGCAAAAAAGTCGTTGAATAAAACCTTGAAAAAATTTTTTTTTCTGGTTAGCTCCCATACAAGTAAAGTGGAGGAGTATTTTTTCTTTCTCTATTTACCCATCATGTGGGGTATCGTTAAAAAGGTCTTTGAAAAATATTGTGAGGTTGAGAACACCATTTTTCGATTTAGGGATGGGGCGATGGTTTTAAAGTGCAAAATTTTGTTAGAGGTACGTGTCCCCCCCCCTCTATCTGCTAAACGGTTATATATGGATACGTGAAAAAAATTACAGCAGTAGTATATATACTGAAGTTGAAAGGAAAACTATCAGAGCTAGGTACTAAGTGCAAACTAAAAAGTTATAGGCAACCAACTTATAAAATGTACTGGAAAATGTAAAATTTCATACAAGCTTCATTGTTAGATGTTTTTGGTCGTTAAACTGTGAGGTGCGAGTGTAAACAGTGTGAACTCAAAGTTATCATTCGCAACTACGGAACCCTACACTGCGCGTGGCCCGACACGCACTTGGCCGGTTTTTTTTATTTAACAAAAACTGTCGTTTGTAACATGCACAGAAAGGTGTAAAATATCGTTTTATTAATAGTACTTTCTGCAGATGAAAAGTCTAATCTGGCCATTTCATTAGCATGGGATGGACTTCCTTTTCATGTTCTCACAATGGATTCTTTGCGCAATGAAACGAATGTGATGACGTCAGCACACGGGTCGATTGTCGCCAGATGTTATGGCAACATTCCTCCGCCAGCCATTGTTCTCCTTTCCTTGCGCAACTCTGTTTGCACAAACATTATTGTACCTCGACTGTTGCCGTTCTATACGTCAACAACAGGTCCGAGTACGAACTGACACGGGATAAGGAGCTCCCAAACGAGACAGAAAATTAATCGAACTATTATCCTAATCGACAAGGATTCAAGACCATTTTCACTATGAGAGTTAACGTCGGCCTATCTAGTCTACAGCTAAAAAATGATCACCAATCAGATTAAGACATTGTCTTAATCTCACCAATCTGATTAAGACATTGTCTTAATCAGATTGGTATTTATTGGTATTGGAAAAGAGAACTCGCATGAAGAATAGATTTTGAAAAATGTTTCTGATAATGTAAGCAGATAGCTGGAAAATACTCTTAAAGAAAGTTTTAATCTATATCTACAAATAAATTTGGTTAAAATTGTCCATTCCGAATGAATGAAAACTAAAAAAAACCTTTTTGTTATTTCTTTGAACGAGACGTGATTATGAGTCCATTTCCTTTAACGCAGTATTAAACATAGCTGACAAAGTTCTTACATCACGCATACAAATTGGTAAAGAAGTAACGTCATTTGTCTGTTGGGTTTGCTAGTGACGTTTGCACTGCTGGAAGGAAAAATTGCAAATTTGTTATTGATATCTTACTAGCAGCCCTCCCCGGCTATGCTATAAACCTTCCACATGAATCACTTTATCTATTAGTGAAAACCACACGAAAATCCACGCAGTAGTTTCTGAGTTTATCGCGACAGACGCGGCGGAAGACTTTGTTGTATAATATGTAGAGATAGAGCTTTTGGGTAAGCAACGTAGTTTTTTTCATTGCACAAAATGTGCACGTACGAGATAACCATTTCCACGCATATATAGCGACGTAATACTATGTCTTTTCCTACGGGGTTTTCCTTACTATTTTCATTGACGTAAGCAAACTGGTTCGAAATTGAAGTTTCATTTAGCTAGATTAAATTGTATCATCCTATTGGAATAGGAAAACAGTTGTCAAGCTTAGACAAAACTAGCTTGCCGTTCAAATGAAAATTGATCATGTAGGCATGTTGCATGTCCTTCATTAAGTAACATTGTACTCATCTTTTATTGTAAAAATACTGTAAGTATGTCGAACAAGGTCTGAGCGTTTCATTCACCTGTGAACTCAGGCGTGACTGTTTACCTCTTGTTCTAAAGTACTGTCATATAAATATACTATTGGCATTGGAAACACATTATTCAACGGGAAATAGAGGAATGTCAATACGTAAAATCTTGAAGGTTGCGCTTTAAATAAAATGTTATGATAACTAATAGGTGTCTGAAGAATTCTCCAAGTTGGCCACAGCCAACCTACACGCAAGGCCTGGCGACCACCGGCCTCGTCCCGGTTTTAACTAAACAATACGCCGCTGTTACACAACATGATGTCTCTCCTTAGTCAAAGAGCATCATCTAGTTTATTTTTAGCCTCGTTTGTTTTGTGATAAACAAGAGCTAAATGACCTAAGGACACGACGTTAGATCGAACGACCTTAATCTTGAACGATAGAGCAGGGAGCACCGCCCCGCCTTATCAGCCACTTGTTGCCTTTCTTACAACTTGTTTACAACCCAGGCAAGCCGCTGCTATAGTATTGCGTGGATAGCTGTCGCTGATTATAGTGTCATTATTTATTTAATAAAACCACATGCATCAAAGTCTATAGGAATTTATTTCTAATTTTCTTTCCACATAATAAAATCATTGTACATCACGATTACCCAGAATATGATAATAGAAAGTAAATATGAAATCGGATACCTACAAAACCGATGATTGTGTACTGTGCAAACACAAATGTTTTTCCCAGAAAAAAATATAAAATGTTCTTTGTTACTCGTATGGCGTTCATCGTAACCGTCCACAGTTTATCTGAATATTTGAAGTACTTCAATTCTTATTACTGGACTGACTCACCTGGCCCATGATAGCGATATTATAAAGCCCATTGTAGAAGATGGCGCCAGTATATGTTTGCCACCCTACAAATACCTTACCTTTATTAAACTCATAAGTGATTTGTCAATAAACGTAAAGCCAAATATAAGTTCTTAGAATAAAAATAAACTGGCCAAAGGCGGTTGAACTGGCGTGGAGACGGTTCCGTACAATGCTAAAGTCAATGTTTTTGTTCAATTGACTAGCTCTATCTTAATGGTGTTTTAGTGCAGTAGTTTTCGTAAGGAAACGTATTATATTGAGTTAACCACATCATTTCAATAGATATTATTATTATTGATTTACCTGTAATCTAAAAACAATAAACTACATTCTGTATATTTTTCCAAATTATAGGCTCAGTAATTTCGGACATCATGGGTTGAATGGTCAAGAAAATGACCCGTATTAAAAAAAATATTTACTTTGCACAATTGTGTTTAGGTTATAGGATTACACAATTACAACCTACCAAATGCTTTTACCTATAGAAAGCTACATTATGAGCGGGTAACATAGGCTATAATTTTCGCGCTCGAATTCGCGAAAACGACTAGTAAGTTATAAGAATTTTAACTTAGGTATTTCATAAGTTTCAGTAAAAAATTCGCCAAGTGCGAGTTGAGCTCTCCCATGAAGGGTTCCGTAGAAGCAAGCTTAGATTAGCCAAAAACCTCTATAATTTTTTGCCAGCGAAGATAACCTTGTTTTTTATAGTGTTTGTATGAATGACAAAGTTATTTTTGCGGTTTATAAAAAGTGCTACATATTAATAAGTCGGTTTTAGTACTAAGCTCTGATAGATTTCCTTTCAATTTCGTTATATGTACTACTGCTGTAATTTTTTTCACTTATCCATATATAATCGTTTAGCAGATAGAGGGGATAGAGACACTTACCTCTAACAGAAATTTGCACTTTAAAACCAAATATTTCAGAAACGGATCCATAAATCGAAAAATGGTGCTCATAACCTCATAATATTTTTTAAAGACCTATTTAACAAAACCCTATACGATGGTTTAGAGTAGAGAAAATAAGAAATTACTCCCACTTTACTTGTATGGAAGCTACCGTAAAAAAAATTATTTGATTTCATAATTTTTTTCTACCAGTTTTTTGCCATGATTAATATACGTACCCATACCAAATTACAGCTTTCTAGTACTTATACTCTCTAAGTAAAACCGCGGACGGACAGAGAGACGGACAGACAGACATGGCGAAACTATAGGGGTCCCTTGTTTAGTACGGAACCCTAAAAAGCAACCCCGGGCGCAGTCCCCATTTGGATGGGCGACCGCAAGCGACATAAAAACAACTCGAGCTCCTCCGTGCTTCGGAAGGCACGTTAAGCCGTTGGTCCCGGCTGTCATCATTGATGGCAGGCGTCAAGCTATGTTAGATGCCTTTAGGTAGCTTGAAAAATCTAACATCAGTGTTGGTCACTTGCACGAAAAACAATAAACAGTAAAAAAATGTGATTATGATTACCTACAGTCCCATATTAGTCATCAGTTTGTCCCCTGAACTGTTTATTAGAAACATCTGCTTGAAATTGAATCAGACAGTAAGTGTATCATATTGACCGTGAATTGTACTCGGAGCATGATTAAACGCAGCAGTGCAATCTACATTACATAGCTGTAGTAATCGCGTCGCAGCCGACGACTTCCTTGTTTGTCTTTGTGCTCTCATTGCTGCGAAAACAACAATAAAAATACGTGCCGCCAAGGGCACCCCGGCCTTGTTTACTAGGAACCGATGTGTCAGTTAATAACTACGTATTTATAATTATTGCCATCGATGTTCTTTTATGTTCCGTCTAAACTATTAGTGAGTAGCACGTGCAATGCAAGGAAGGCCTTAACGTTAAACCGCACGTAACAACATGTAGCACGTTCTATGATTTTCAACGGCAACTTTGATCACATTCTAATTTTAGTTAGGATCTGAACTATGGATACATTCTACTTCTATCACCAAGCAATCAAATCATGGGTCACGAGGACACAGAGAGTAATGGATCTACTATTTTACTCTGTTAAAATAATCTGTAATATATGGCTCTAGTAGTACAGAGAGGGTCGTGCTTCTGCAGTGGAGACTAACAAAGACCTGATGATGATGATGATGATGATACATATTCCTTTCTACTCCCCTTGGAACTGATAATGTTAAGAAGATCCTTGACATCGTCCGACCGTGAACAAACCTTGAAATTGTGGCAAAATATTAAATTATTTAATTTTATAGAATTAGATATACAAACACAAGTTTTAAAAGTAAAACATACAAAAAAAATTATGACAAATGTTCTAGGAATAATCCTTATCAATAAACCGCTGCGAGGCAATGTGCTCAAAATGCTGGCAGTATTTCTCCGTTGCACAGCGAAACTGATGAGGTGCGCAACAAATCTGCCAGCTCTTGAATCACCAGTTAAGTCGTTAATTTCTTAAAGATTTTGGCTTTGGATAAATTGTAGTCAATTTGCAGATACTTGACAAATTACCTACAGGCGATAATTTGTCATCTTGTTAAAGCGCACATAACGCGTTTAAAATACCTACCTACTAGAGTTTAAGCAGTAATTTATTTAAATTATTCAATGGCACATTATGTACGCTGTCCCGATTTAAAAGACATTCATATTTGTCGGTCATTAACAAAAACAAATATCAATAGACATTGAACCACGAATGTATGTCAAGTGTGTGCGGCGGCGCGTAGGGCCGCGCGGCCGCACTGCATCTGCCGCTAGCGGGGGCGTCATTGTTACTGGTTTATACAGACGAAACTTAATTGGCCCGACCTAGCTCGTAAAAGCGTTGTAAAAAGTGTGAAGGTCTGGTGGAGGTAAGGACTCGGCAGAAAGAGGTCAAGTGTAATGCTTCGCGTTCCACTGACCTCATTTGGAAACGGCAGCGGCTGACGGCGCGCTCGCCTTTCGTACCGACATGTCCTACATTACAAATGTTCTAAACCGACGTTCTTGAAATCCAATTAAACCAAATTGTGACAGTGACAATTCAGTCCAAATATTGTTGAAAGGGTACCTAAAATTTAAGCTTTTTAAAAATTGCGATAAATAGGGATCAAAAGAGGAGTACCTTTGCCCCCTGCGACGGGACATTAAACCATTTATTAATAGGTACGTATAGGTAAATTATATATTAAATATAAAAAATAGATATAGGTATTAAAAATGCGTTTGGTTTTTAATATATATAAACTTATTACATTGTGGTTCACACGGTATAAAACATCCTTTTTGACAACAGCTAAACACAGGTATCTTATCAATAGGTGAGGCACGTCTCGTCGTGGTATTAAAAGTTACGTGGTACTAAAACTTTCTTCAATTTCACTTTAAAAGTAGCCTACATCATTTGTCATCATCATAATTTCCTTGTCGTGTTAGAAAGTAAAAAGAACAAAAGAAAATAGATAATATGGGTCATACTGATCTAATTTCATGTCATGTTTTGTAAAGAGTGAAGCATACCTCTATATTATATGATGAGAGCTACACATTTAGATTTTGATCTACACAAATATTAGATGACCTTTATACATTTGCTGATAGTTGTCTGTGGAGAAAAGCATGTGACACAAATTGCTAACAAAATTTGTTCAATACCATGTGGCATACCTATAAATTAGCGTACGTTTTTATTTTACATGTCATGCCTTTCATTCAAAATGCAAAATTACCTATTTATTAATCTCAAGATACAAAAACATAGTTGGAAACAATGTAACATTCGTTGAATTATAATATCTATTTGGCTATAGGAACATCTGTATATCTTTTAATCAATTCAAATTTACTCGTATTTAAAGTATTTACACTTGATTATGATTTTTTCCCCGTAGTGAACATAATAGTATTTACACTTGTTTTCGGAAGATGAATTCACTGAATGCATATGTTCATGTAAAGAATTTATGAAAGTTTTAGAAAAGTTGTAAATACAAAAAGGAATACTTACTGCATAGCAAATAATTCATTAAAGTAAAAAATATATCTTTTGATCGACTATTGTCCTTTTGGTATTTACAACTAATAACAACAGTATTTATAACGTATAAGTAGTCCTCCTCTAGCAACAATTTACAAAAAATAAAATTAGTTCAAATGAAACATCCGGAAACGAAGATGTGACCTCCTGCTGTCGAATAGGACCTTCGCCAGCTATTATTAACATTTCGGCCGCGAAATCGGAGCGCTTACACACTCGGCCGAATAATACCATAAACTCCATAATTCATCGCGACCTTGGCCCGAAAGCTGCGTGCGGGCACGGCGCGCCTGCGGCTCCCCATTTCACCAGATTTCACTTTACTTTCCAGACACACCTTGTTGAGAGCACTTTAACTTTTATTTGATGCAATAAATTAATAATTGACGACAAATAAATAATACTTAGAGAATGTAGGCCAAATCCTCTGACTTCTCAGGCTAGTATATGGCTCTGGTAGTACAGAGATGGTCGTGCTCCTGCAGTGGAGACTAGAAAGACCTGATGATGATGATGATGATGATGATGAAATAATACTTGCGGGTTTACACATTTTATCTTCATACAATTTTAAATATACTCAGGTGAACTACATTTTTGTCCTCGATTTAAGTAATCATCATCTAGCGGCCAATAATCCTTTAATCTGATATCCGATATATTAACATTAGTTTAAAAGTCCGTTTAAAAAACATGCAATTTAAGAAAAAAGAAAATATTACCATACCTTTAAAATTTATAGCAACTTTTGTTATGAAGCCGTTTCCATCCATATACGCTATATTTAAAATGTCTGTCGAGCAATGTTCTCACATCACCAATACAAAAATCGAATGTAACGTTACTTGTATATTGTTTTTTTTTTTTTTTGCGAACTTTACCCCGTCAGGAAAATTTATGAGAGGAAAATTATAGCTCTCCGAATTATTGGGTTAGTAAACCAATTTTTTAATAAAATTCCTATTTTTGAGAGATTTTTTCTGAATACAACGAAATAAAAATTTACAATTCCCCGTGGTCGCAAGTCTAAGAAATCATTTAAATGGATAATTACTATTTCTATTTTTATTCCGTAGTTAACTTAGGGAACAGTCACAGAGTAGGTAATGTGACTCGCTCGCGCGCTAAAAGCGAGTTTCCGTGCTCTGTGGGAATAATGTATGTATATGGCATCAAAATCGGTTCAGTAGTCTATGAGATAAGAGGAGTGAATCAGCCACTAAATTACAGTTTTGAAGCATTTTTTTAATAGCTAGTCTTGTTTATTTTATATATTCTGACTTCCTGTCTAATTCACAGGGAAAAGCTTGTCCTATAATAAAATTACTTAGTTCAAATCAAAATCGACATAAACTGTCTACTTAATTACAAGAACGCCGATGTTGTAAGGCACCGACAGGAAGGCCAACTAAGGAGTTTTATTGCTCGGTCATAATTATAACAAATACGCTGGACGTACTTAGATCAAGGCGACTTAGTGAATGCATTCAATTTTCTTAAATGACCTTTAAATATGTATGGACACTTATTGTTGTCTTATTCAAAATCCTTGTGAATAATGAATGGCGTCCTTATACAAGTGAACATTTGTATAAACAAAGAGCTGAATTCAAAATGCCTTGCCGTCTGTTTGCATTTTTACGGAAGTGGGCAGTAAATAAAATATGGATATGCCATATTGTTTGAAATGAAATGAAATCATGCAATTTATTATAGAGTTTTACAGCCATTGGGTAGCAACTTACACTATACAAAGTTGTTTTCATAATTGGGATTACTAGTTTTTACGGAAAGCGTCTGTTATATTTACTAGGTACGTCATCTTGTCGAATAAACAATTGTGGATACAGTTTGACCAATTGGCATATCTCGTAAATGTACATACTAGGAAGTGTCAGTAAATTAAGTTTCTTGTACAGTGACCTACAAGTAATTGTGGGTGTGGCATTTAAGATAGCACGGACACATTGTTTTTGTGCAACAAATGCTCTGCCTGCTTCTGGTGAGTTTCCCCACAAACTTAAACCGTATCTTAACCTGGTATTTAATTGTTACTGGTTTATAGGTATGTTCTTTTACGCTCGATTTTATATTCCTCTATGACGGGGCAGATTGTAATTGGAAACTCAATTTATATCTTCTATATACATATAATAAAATAGTAAAAATATTTTGTCTGTACATTTAGTATTTTTGACTGAAATGGATAGGGGGACACTTAAAAAGAATAATAGAAAGCAAAAATTTTTTTTTAATTTCTTGTCTGTCTGTCTGCCTATCTGTATGTCTGTATGATCACGATTATTTCCGGAAATATTGGACTGTAAGAAATATGAAAGTGGAGCATTAGCAAAAGTTGTTAAGCCTGATCAGCATTTTTGTTGAGGTATACAAAATCTAAGATTTGGAACACCTCATGCAGAACCGTAATGGTCAAGGTAAACTATAAGAAATATAAAAATGACGCCTTAGCAAAAGTTATTCAACATGACGCGCATTTTTTATTGAGGAATAAAAATTGAAGATTTGGAACACCCAACGCAGAACCATAATGGTCCAGGTAAACTAATAGGAAATACAAAAATGACGCTGTAACAAAAGTTGCTACATTTTTGTCCTGACCAGAATGGTTATGAACGTAATACCAAAAAACTAACCCAAAACAAAGTATACATACCAAGTTTACAAAATACTGTAATTTGCAAAATACTTTGATATTTATTGACTTTTAATATGTAACACTACTGTACTGCACAAGTATTTTCTTATGTATTGACATTAGTTCGTATTAAGCTTTATTAATACGCCGGAGTCATAAAGTCCACGCGAACGAAGTCACGGGCATCAGCTAGTTAAGAAATAACAGGTTGAAGTTGCTTAACTTACAATTCATGATTCAGCGACGTGACGACTGTCATTCTATATGAAAACCAGGGTTCGCCAAGATCCTATATTTATAATAAATATCAAAATATCTAATTGATATTTACCCGATATATATTGGATATATATTATACATATGTGTGCATATAAAAAGTTCCGATGAACCCCTTCATAATGAGGATAATTGACACCTAGGCCTTCCACGGCCACATCCTCTAGAGCCTAGCTTTATGTCCCTCCTCTACCTTTTTGTTCTGACAATTGCTATTGATATTCTTAATTCTCCATATTTTTTTAACGCGGAATCTTTTAATCTTTTAAAAAATAAAGACAAATCACTGAGAGTGTGATTTTTTCCTACACCATCCTTGGGGAGAAATGTTCAGAATTATAAAATATCTATATAATGCCGTGTGGTGCCCGTCAGAGCAGAATAGGACCACTCCAAGTCTTCCCGTGAATGTCGTAAAAGCCGACTTAAGAAACACAGGCTAAACAAAGCTTATAAACATCACAGGGGCCTCTCCAATCCATCTGGCCGGCCTGGAGAGTGTAGGCCGATATCGAGCTGCTAAAATGTTACTAGCGTTTAAATCAGCATTGTATAAATTATCATTCTTCGATTCCGTGTACGTACATGACAATTGCCTAAAGGCCGAGTGAACAGTATACGTATATTCCTTCTCGTCCAGTTCATTTAATTTTACAAGGGGATGCTCGTGGGAGGAGAATCAATTTCATTGTATTGCTGACCTCCTGCTGATTTGTCGGCATCTTATCACAATTGCTTCTTTCAAAGTTGCGGAATCGAGCCGCAAACAACTACTCAAGGCGAGAACATTTTGGTCTCGTTCGGAATAATAAGTACGTTTTTGGTAGGACGTAATGTAGAGGTAGCTAGGGCCGCACTCACCCGATAGTATTTTTATGTTTGAAGAACCACTAAGTAGGAGTCAAGTGGATCAGTTAAGAAGAATTTAAGTACTTGTGAAATTTTTCATTGCTTGAAATCATCATCATTATCAATATCTTAGCGTTGAACCGGTTGCTTCCTCAGCTGTGGAGCGTATGAGCCCGGAGTAAAATATGGTTTGGAAAAGTTTTTTACTGCCTGTTGTTTGCTTGACGCCATCCATTTTTGGGTAGCCCCTTAGGGTAACCCCGAAACCACGGACAAATACCTGTGAAAAGAATTACCCAAAACCCGATTCTGTTGCGTCACAGACTGGCGTATTAACCACTAGCCACGGAGGTCGTCGTTTTATGGTCATGTCGTCGAATCAAAATAACTTATGTAGTAGAAAAAATTGTGGTGCGTAATTATCTAGGGAAGGCACGTAATAGATACATACATACTGTCACGTCTTTATTCCTTGCGGGGTAGACAGAGCTCAGGTCTTCAAAACATAGTAGATAGATTATTAATAAGGCTATTTAAGTATTAATAAGAATTTATTATAATATCATCGTAAATGCATACACCTTTAACAAAATATTGAATAGCGTCGAATTATTAATTGATTTCAAACATTATTTTAAAATTAGTTAAATCAAATACCACACATGTTACGTTGGGCGGCGCAAGCACTTCGTATGGATATGGTTGAGAAATTCAACGTGTAGGATCGAAGTACGGTAGCCTAATTAGCAAGGCGTAAGTCGTACAAAGACTGAAGACGCTACTTCTAGTATACCGTAGTCTACTGTCGTAGATTTAAAAAGACTTTATGAATTTATATAGCATTTAAACGTATGTCCAAACATTGATCCCATAGGAAAAGTTATTCATATTGATGGGCTGAGTCACCACTTCAAGGGAATATCCGTGGTTAAAAATTGCACGCTTTATACGCCGTACGTACGTACAGGGGTCCGTAGTTGCTTGTAATTTTATAACTATATCTCTTTGTCTTCTGATCCATACTTATCTGTGATAATTAGTTTTCTTTTTAAAATACAGCGTGTAAATCGACTCTCGACATACCCTTGATGGGGTGACTAAGTTCGTCAATATGAACAACTTTTTCTATGGGATCAATGCTGGGAACTCAACTGGGGACACTTGACTCTATCATAATTAGCACTTTGAGGCTTAATATATCAGAAACGATTCCCTAAATCAAAAACTTGTCTTTAGACAACGATAATAATTTTTAATTTTAAAAGACCTATCTTAGGAGTGAGGTTTCATAATTATGGATTAATGACTAAAACAATACCCTCATACTTTACATACAATTTGTTTGGATATATGAGCAACATGAAAAACGAAACTATACATTTTGGATCATTATATGTATTGAACGTATTACCGAAAAACTTATTGATTTTTCTCCATTTCCGATTTGGAAAAGTTGATCGTATTCATGTTGAGAATGTGATTAATTCACATTTTTCGCTAGTTCAATACCATTAACATTTTAAATGACACAATGGACAATAGACGAACAACTGAAAGTAGTATTATTAATTACTACCTAAATACCTACTAGTATATGCATGCAGTGTCTTGCGTAGTTGATTTTTCTATAATCGAGATTGTTCGTAATTCCAGTTCGAACAACACTATGTACCTACCACAGAAATCGAGCGTTCGCATAGTCTTTAAACATACTTGCAAAAAGAGATCACATTTTGAATTACCGAAATAATGGTATTTTATCCTCAAATACTAGTATCTAAATACCAATTGTTTTTTACAGTTACACCGGTATTTCAGTATACCGATATCCATTCCATGCCCTACAGTAAATGGTCAGTAGTTGAAAAGAAGGGTCGGAATTCCGCTGGAACCTGGCTGAAAATCATCTAAATAATAAAATTATACATATAGGTACATGCAATGCGTATAATTGTGACTTGTCTCTCTTTTGTAAAGAAGAATTATGTTGGTTAATAATGTTGGGTACCATAGATGTCAGAATAATTGGGTACCGCACAATTTCTTTTTTTTTAATGACGGACGAGGCTCAGTACTTCAATGTTAATGTTATTTAACCTTATGACATAGGTACCTAAATGGTCAAACAAATGTCAGGAGATAAGTTTTGCGACCGTCGAGGTCAGTCTGACTTATTAATCCTATGACTCACATGGCCATCAACATTCAAATTAAGCTTAATAATAATAGGCAAATAACAAGAACCTAATATTATATCGGCAACTTTACGGACTAAGATTTAATGTTTCCTCTTAGTAAAATCTTTTGACTTTTGAACATTGACTGTAGTTTCTTTTGTAAGTTTATCAACAATACCTACAACTCGTACTAAGGTAATTTTTCTCTTTCTCAAATCGTGAATCTGACGTTTTTCCCTTTGTTATCATCAACTAGACTCTATTCTTTACAGGACCGTACTTTTTTCTACACTCTCTTTTCTACTGTCTTGTTTTCCCCATGAATGTTACCTTCGACCGATGTTGTGTTTGAAACTAAAGCCAATTGTGTATTCCTATGTCCATTAAAAATATTATCAATACTAGCAGTTACCCGCGACTTCGTCCGCGTTGACTTTATGTTTGAAATGCGGGGATTATAAAATTTGACGCTACAAAGCGGTAAACTAAAAATATACCCCGATTTACCCCCTTAGAGGTTTAATTTCGGGAAACTATTAAAAATTTTACTCATTGTTTTTGCCGTTCTCAATTCACACGAAATTTCATACAAATATGTCCAAGGAATAAATAGTTTCATATAAACTTTTATCCTCTATTTCACCCCCTTAGGGGATGACTTTTGAAAAATCCTTCCTTATGCTTACGTCATAAGAGGAATACGTGAGGAAAATTTCAAATTTCTAGCTCTATAAGGGTTTGGCCTGCGCGTGATCTTTGATAATTGCCCATTTTTTTAAAGTATTACAATGAATATAGTATGTTATCCTTAATATATAGACATTTGCCATCGCGGACTTTTCTGTAGACCTAAATAAGATACACAATTCCACCATACATTGTTTTGTTATATCTCAAAGGGTTTAGACAGCGTTTTCGTTGAAAGCTCCCAAACGGCTCATTTTTTTACGACACCTCCAACAAATATCGATGGTATATACAAAAATGTATACAAAAACTTAACAAACTATATACTAAAACGTTCCTCGAGAACCACGCTATCCATTGGAGAAAACCGCATGAAAATCGGTTCGGTAGTTTTGGAGTTTATCGCGAACAGACAGACAGACAGACAGACAGACGCGGCGGGGGACTTTGTTTTATAATATGTTAGTGATTTTATTCTGATTTTCGAATCACAGAAAAATAGGCTGTTAGGTAATTTACAGTTTAATATAATACCTACCTACATCTTCCAGAAAAGAGTTAGGTAGGTACCTACTGTATAATGGGCACATTGCTTACCCACCACATTTTTTAAAAATATTTGTCATGGAGCTCGATGGCCTAGTGATCACACATGAAAAGATGGTAAATAGGTAGCATACAGTAGCATATACTGGGTAAGTAAATTATTTTGTATAGGATGCTGTGCATATAGGTAGTTTTGAAACCCCTTTTAAAATATCTAGAATAATAATGAATGATTCAATTGTTTTGTCCGAGACGTCTCCTAGGTCGGACTAATGACAATTATATTTTTTTATCAATGTGACCGATAAAGCTCGTTTTAGTATAATCATAGGCTCGTCTTTCATAGCAGTCAGGAGAGGTCGGATAATATTACTTCAAGGTCCGCTGACGGCCTGACCTCGGCGTATCGGTCGCGGAGGACAGACGGTCGCAAATATTTGCGCGCGTGAGAGGCGAGCGCGGCGGCGAAGCGGGGCGCGCGGGGAGGACGAAGGCGGGTGACCTTGCTGCGCGTCTGCCTCGCGACCTTGATCTTGAGACGACCGCGACAGAGCGCCCGCCCTCGCGGCGACGCGAACAAACGACACCTACCGCTTCGGTTGCTAACTATGCCATTATGGCCCATAACCGCCTCTCAAAATGTAGCATTGGTACTATTGGTAGACGGTGAACCGGGAAGTCGACGCATTCTGTTCTGCCATACTACATTTTTGATATAAGTCAATGCAAAGAACATTTCAGTTTTTTTATTAATACCTAGGCCAGAGTTGGCCAAAACAAACAAGTCATAGAATATATTAAAAAAGAACTGATATGTTATCCCACTACACCTTCTTAGAAAGTGCCTTATTTCTTGCTTGATTTCTCCCCACAAAAATGCAGGAAGAAAAATGTAAAAGAAAATCGTTATCTCCCACCGAAGTGATAATTTCCTGCCATGTTCTTTTATACTTTTTGGATGGATGGTAGTTAGGTAGATCTTTGTGGTACTCAGTGGTCGTTGGTCCTTCTTGGGTGGTTGTAGATAAAATAGTTCGTAGATGGTACCCAATTGGAATCCGATGGCTCATGCCGGATGGCATCCAAATGGTAGATGGTATTCGATGTAACCAGATGATAGGTACCTGACGAACTAACCAAATTACCTGCATGTAAAGAATTAGTTACTTTTTTTGAAGCTAAAAGGTATCATAAAAAATATAAAGTGTATTATATATGTATATAATATAATATAAAGGACACAAAACACTCGAGGAAAAGTTCAATTCCTGTCTTAAGTGGTTTATATCATGCACACTAGTGGTCATATCCTTATTTTTTGCCCTCGATCAACAATTGTAGAAAAAATTTAGTTTATATTAATTATTTAATTTATGTACCTAAATAAATACACGAAAAACATCAACAATTTATTACTTCTTCGGCTTCTCAAAAGGATACCTAAACAGTACCGTTTAGTAACCCGCTTCGTTTTTTTCGTCGATTGAAAAAGCAATAGATAATTTTAAATCTAGAACATATTTAAAATAAATTATCTATTTAGGAAGTTAATGATGCATTGCAACAAATTATACGTGACAATGGTTGTCTGTTCTGCGTTCAAGAAAGAAAAACAACGGAAAAGTATAGTAAGATCGTCGCTAGACTCGCTAGTTTGCAACCATAGGACGCTATAATTTGTTTGAGCATTCGTGCCAAATAATTCAGACACAAAA
Source organism: Rhodophaea formosa (assembly GCA_963082605.1). Lineage (NCBI taxonomy): Eukaryota > Metazoa > Arthropoda > Insecta > Lepidoptera > Pyralidae > Rhodophaea > Rhodophaea formosa. The sequence goes on from OY720209.1 coordinate 13,127,040, forward strand.
GTCAGACAATATTTATTGCGCGTGTACTTAAAATCTCAATTGAAATTACACTATAGACAATTGGCTACTTGACTAAAAAAATTTTCGTGTCGCTATGTAAAGACCTGCCAAAAATAAACACAATAGTGACCGAAATACATTTCTAAACAAAAAACTCTTTCAGATATAGAAGTTTTAAAGACACATATTTTTAGACGTTAATTTTTAGACGTGAAAACGCGCTGCTGGAATGCCTACATATTTGTGACGTCACAACTTTGTATTTTGTATGGGCGGCGTGAGAACTTTGTTTGGTAGCTATACGAAATATTACGTTTATGGTAATGGTTTCATAACAAAAGTTGCTACAAATTTTGCGGACTACATTACAGTGTAAGTGTAATTTAAGATTTTCATACTTTTAAAAATGGTCCTATTCACCCAACTTTAAAGAAGCTTTAAGAACACTTAACGAATCGATATCAAATTAAAAGTGTTTTTTATAGTGTTTTTAGATAGAAATGAGTATCATTGGAAACAAATTTTATATAATCTTAACATTAGGCAAATACCGAATTCTATTATTGCTGAAACATGTCTGCTGAATGAATGCTGAGTGATTTTTAATAAAAGCAGCAGGAGCCCGATAGCCGAGTTGGCGTGAGCGTTGTTAGCGCTTACATGGATGGTAGTCGTTAAGCTATATGAGCTTGAAAAATCTTACACCAGTTTTGGCCTCTAAAACACACGAAAAACAAAACATTGTGGGAGCATTTTACTTGGACCACCTTAGACTATGAGATGGTGTAGATAGAAAGTATACAAATGATAATAAATAATAAAAGCCTGTCCGCTCCTTAAAGGGGCGACTGAGCCCATCAATATCTACAACTTTTCCTATGCGACTAATGCTGGAAAATGCATAATTTTCATGCTTGTTCTAGTTGTTTACGTATAGCGCGAGCGAAGCGTTTCTGTTTTAACTTGGGCAAAATGTATATGATATGTCTATCCGGCTATTGTCGCATTTCTCAACCGATACTTGCCTGAAATTTTGTCACCCGGGTTCAAAAATTACATAGAACTTTATTGGCGAGCCAGATTTTGGTAAAAAATTAAATTGCGGAAATTGGCACAAAGGTCCTAAGCGCCATTAAGGATGCGCTAGTCCGGAACTCGAACTCGTCAGCGCACGTGGCTAATTTGCGTGCTATTTCGCTGAGAAAGGGATAGAGTCGGTTTTAAACAGTGCGTAACTATTTACACTGATGTATAAGCACATCGGAACTACAGTCTAGTGTGGGCAAACACAAATGTTGTTGAAAATCTAAATCTTTGTCGTCTAAAAATTCGCGAGTATGCGTTTGGGAGAAGTGTTCTTGTGATAAAAAAGCTGAATGTTTTAATTAAAATTTATACTCCTTCCTGTATTTAATTGTGCCCGAAGTTGCGTTAAAATTACGTGTTGAAACGGAATGTTCTGAGACTCATAACTTTTAAAGTACTTATAATTTTACAATTATGATTCCATACAAGCATAGATAACGACAAGACAAATCGATAGAATTAAAAAACTTTAAACAGACGATACCGAACAACGGAGTCATCACCCTACAGAATTTGTATGGCGAAACACCTGACTAGCGTACCCTTAAGGTTTATAGCACCTATGTGTGACCATTGGGTTTGCAGTGATTAGGAAGAAAACGGTTTTTATTTTTTATTTTCATATTATTTAATTATAAAACAAGGCAGCAAAATGAAATAAATGAAAAACAAACAAATCAGACAAAAGTTCAAGCTAAGTTTCATGATATCACTAGATAGCTGCGTGTCGTGAATTAGATCGCGCTCTCGCATATTTTTCGTCAAAATTGAAGATAGTAATGGCCTTAATTTCATCGTTGTCTGGAAATTCGAAAAATTGTGTTACGATAGACTCGTGAGGTCTACAGCTCACAGAACCACTTGTGTACGGTGGGATAGAACGAAATCCTTAGTGTGTGTTTGTACATGAATACAGACCTTTTATTTTAATTTAATTACGGACCGAAACCTAAGTTTCGTCTGTTTGTTATGGATTACCAGCCATATCATTTCTTTTTTTTCGTCTTTTTTTCTAATAAAATTTCCCTATATGCTCATCAATAAAATGTCATGTTTCCTATATCCTTCAACTCGAAAACTTGCTCAGTAGCAGTAGTTGTCAGGTTTGAGAGTTTTCAACAGCCGTTTTAATTTCACTCAATGCAATTGCAATGGGCATGCAAATGCACTGGTCAGTGTGCGACACGTGGCCGCGGCTGCGATAAGCTGCATCCGTTGATAAGGAGTGCGTCACCTCTGCGTCTGCGCATTTCTCCACGAACGCACGCCCCCCGCCGCCCCGCCCGCCCCGCTGCAAGGTCGCGCGTGCGCCCTGCACTGCAATAAACTTTACACGTGTACTTGGAACATTGTTCGTTATATGAGTACTGCATAGGTGAACGATAAACCCAAGGTTTTTAAAGTACCTCTGCCTGCCATTATAAGTTAATAAAATGTTTTGTAAAAAATTGCAGATCCTAGTCGTAATAGATTATTTACGTCATTAATTGATTGTTTCAAAGTTTAGACACCAAAAGGAAGTGATACATACAATAATCATTTCCTAAATATACATTTCATTTAGAAAATTAAAGCACATACTCCGAAGAGTGTACCATTGAACTATTTAATGCGCTTATACGAGTATTAAATTGCAGCCGTTCTCACCTTGGCTTGCAAAATTGAATTACAACACAACAAGCGCGCATATCCCTATTCCTTTTACAACCGTCGTCTTTAATTATCTAAATCTCCGGATCGGATCTAACATGTACTACTTTGAAGTACCCTGGCCACAAAACCCGGAAGCCTACCCTGGGCAATGGGCATTGTTTCCGCCGGACATCAGCAACGCTGCTAGCTGATTCCGGTGCTAATCTAACTACGCCCAAGCATCATGGTGAGTGAAAATCGAACCAAGTAGGAAAAGACTATATAGAGGATTCGGTAAAAAATTAAAGTAAAATCACTCAAAACATATAAATTCATTTAATTTGCACCGATCAACATCACCACGTCCGTCTACTTCTCATGGAACTGAATTGAAATTAGGCCCGCGTCTGCCTATCCTGTCTAAGTCTGATGATAATAATTATTATTCAGAAATAAACCAAAGATACTAGAATTAATGTTCCAAGTAAAAGTGCAAATATCACTTTTCACAGCACATTTAATATATGTGTGTATGTTTTAAATATTTGAGGAGATAATAAATTAAACCTTGTTTTCAAGGTAAGTAGGCAGATTGGTAGTTGAAAGAAAAGTAGATTACGAACTTCTGATTATTGCATTCGTGCTATTGAGCGCTACACGAAATGATGATGATGATGAGAGCCCTCGCTGGATAAGTTTGAAATGGTCAATTTATTATACAGTAGGATTAATCTTTCTTATAATTAAAGACTTCCATGGGTAGTTTATTAATTTCATTTCTAGATCAAAATAAATAAAATACTATTTAGATAACATTTTGACCTTAGTGTATGTCCTGTTGAATGTCGATGACAGTCTTTTCAAATAAGTATACCTACACAGAAATACAACTTGTTACATGTGCACAAAGGTACATGTAAGTACATAGTTGTATTGCATAGCGGACTCCCAGATACAGTCGACTCTAGGTGGTCTAATTTGCTAGAAAAATTCACGGTGTCACCTGCAACGTGAGGCACATTGTCTGCCTATTGTGGTGTTTACGAGATGTCTTGGAGAAGTCGAATCGGGTAGGTCGTCGTATCAATTTATATTTTGTTGTTGTTGAATGTGACCGGCGCGGGCGCCGCGTCCCTGCCGGAAAGGGGGGTGACATTGGCCGACCGCTGCGTTTTTATACAACGTTTGACGTGCTGACGCAGGTACCTCTGCTCTTCGTGTATTATGTTACCGGCGAAAATATATTTAGGTATGCTAGATTTATCCACGCTATCTCTACGTCGTAAGAGAGTAGGGAGACGGACGTAAGATAATTATTTACAACCTAGCCTTTACGCTCGACAGCGTAAATCTATACTAATATTCTTAGAATATAGAGAACTGTATTCTAAGCTAATATTAGAAAGAGGAAAGATTATAGTTGTTTGTTTAGGCTCCGAAACTCCTGGACCGATTTTCAAATTCTTCACCTGTAGAAAGCTAATTTATCTGAGGGAGGCTATAATCTATGCGGACGAAGTCGCTGGAAAATTGCTAGTTATAAATTAAATAAACAAAAAGTTTATAAGGTAATTAATAGGCTTTACATCGAAGTTGTAGGAACCTCCTTTTAAGCATAAATATGCCCGTGCCAGGGGGCTTCGCTCTTTCATTACAGTTGTTCTTTTTATCTCATAATGAAGCTTAAAATTCAACTTCTTAATTGACTTATATGCATAAGACTAAAGTACAACAACAATTTGTGACTATATGTCAATCTGCAGTAACGATCCGGTCAAAAGTACCAGGGTACGACACGCACAACCCAAGCCAATTAATCCCTTTACACATAGATACAATTGATAAGGCCTCCAACTCATAATAACTCAATTCCTTTACCCGATTCACCGACACAGATCTGCACTCTAACCAATGGGAAAACCATTGGTTATATAGCCTATGTAGCAACGGTAGCAAATCTTCTTCTACGATTTTCAATTTAAGGATTACAAGCCAAGCTTTTATGCGTTTTTGACGTCATCAGAAGAGATCTTCTTAAAATACTGAACTTTTAGCAAAGCCCTCTGCGTTTTCTCACCTTCTAAGAAACGTGTTGTTTCCACCGAGGCCTTACCAGACGGGAATACAGATTGTAGAGCGAATTTTAACATTAAAGCCATTGGTTGCCCAGCGGGTTGGTTTTTATGTTAAATACTGTTAACAAACAACAGAATGTCATTAGTTTTGGTAGCATTTAGTGTAAGAAGATTGTTGAAACTGTTCATTTTTCCAATCATCATCAAAGCTGACCCAGAAAAAACTTTATTATGGACTCTACTTTTGATAGTCTCTCTGTAATAAGACTTGGGTTTGGCTAAAAAGGTGGTGGATGGAGGAGTACCTTGATATCATCTTTAGCCAAAGTTGATTGTATTTCATTTGCAAGGTTATTACCTATATTGTATTTGTATTATGTTAACCTTTGACCTGTGTTACACAATAAAGAAGATTTGAGTTTTGAGTTTGAGTTCTATATTTAAGAAGAAATTATTTATGTCATCAGCCTAGCATTTGTATTATTCCAGAGCAATTTATTATTTTTAATTAAAGTTTAAGTAATTTTATTCATGTCGTCTTTTAAATTTTTTATCAAGTAATTGCAAAAATTTCGATTATTTTATTACATGATAATATTTTACTCTTTTCATGATTTATACGATTTTAAATACATTTTAGGATTACTTTATTTATCCAGATTTTGATATATATTCCAAGAATTTTGGTTAGGGTCTAAATTAAAGGTTGGCTGATAATGTACTTATCAGTTTTCTATAGATAAAAGAATTATTGAAATTGGTGAAAAATAATATTAAAAGATAATTATATTAAATTTAAGAAGGCGTAAAAAATATTACATTTTGCGTTTTTTGAGTGAAATACAAAATCCTTCGGTGTGCAATTCTAACTACTTGGCTGGATTTTTATATAGTTTTTGCATTACTTGCAAACAATCATATTTTACCTCTTCACATCATCATTCAGTATTACATGGAGACATACGAGTACCATGGACAGAGTCATGCTGAACATAAAACACATGTGCGGCAGTTCCCGGAAAAAATTGTATGAGAAATGTTTGTGTCTGTAACACGACCAGTAAAGGCTATACCTACCACAGTATCTTCGGACAGGTGTGGGCTGATTCATGTCATCTGATTGTTCCGACAATTTAGTATTCAGCGTATTTGATTGGTACCTACTATTCTGTTGCAAATCAAACCATAAAAAAACCGAGTCACATCAAAAAAATACAAACACAAAAATTACAAAGGTGTATTTTTTATTATAGGGATAGTTTATTATTTTGACGGGCTGATTCGATGGTTTTAGCGATAACGTTGCTTACCCTAACATCCTTCATTGATGCAAAGGGACAAACAATGGATGACATCATTTTGATTTCGTTTTCGACATACAAAATCCTGCTGATCGCGGCATTATGGTCCTGAGATGGTGATACGTACGTCTGATACTTTTTATTAGAGATGGAATCTCGGACAGAACTTAGTAGTTCTCACAATAAACTCCAAATCCTATGCTCACTAATATTATGAATACGAAAATATAATTTGTTTTTTATTAACATGAGTCCAGTGCTGCACCCATTTTGAAATAAATCATTTGAAAGAAAAACGGAGAAATCATTTGAAATTTTGTTCGACGAGGCGCTAGATGACCTTTCAAACTACTATATGAACTACTGTTTGCAGTTTAAAGTGTAAACGTGAAGTTAGTTCTCAGCGTTTTCGCCATACGTGACTTCAACGTCTCACTTTCAATTGTGAACAATAGTTCATAAAGTTCATAATGTAGTTTGAAGGGTTATTTAGGGGGGCCTCGTCGAACAAAATTTCAAATGATTTCTGCACTGCACTCATGGGGATACATGAGTGCAGTGCAGAAATCATTTTAAATTTTAACTACTGCGCCGATCACCATGAAAAAAAGCATAATGCCTCTTTTTATTGGTTTTTCTGTGGAATTGTATTTTCTTATTTTATTCTTATTTTAAAATTAAGGAAAAATCTAACACTTCGCAAGTGCATTGCTAATAGGTACTCGATTAATAAAACTACAACTCAAGGTCGCGTCGCGGTTGTTCTCAATGATGCGCCGCCCATTTACAAGGATATAAATTATTAATATAATACCACGGTGTATGTTATGTACTTGTGTCATGAGTAAATAACATTACGTACGGTGCACTTGCGTCAGAACACAAGTATGGGTCGATGTGTCGCCTGTACTTGTAAGGCTCGCACCTAGACGATTATGAATAAAAATATAATGCTAATAAAGCAAATGTAGTCTTATCCTCCTAGCCTATGAACCAAGATTTTGTAATAAAAATAATAAATACACGACTGCGTCGGACTTGCGTCTGAAGCTTCAGTACAAAAAATTTACCAGTTTGATTAAATTTCAATCGCATATAAAAGTGACTAAGTGCGAGTTAGACTCGCCCTTGATGGGTTCCGTAGTATCAACTTAATATACCAATTACCTACATCGAGCCCAAATACCACTATCATTTTTTGCCAGCAAAAATTTGTTATGGTTGGGGTTTATAAAAATCTAAAATCTAAAATGTAGCTTAAACCAATTTCCGTTGAAAGTGTTCATTAAGATCTGCAGCATTATTATGTTTAGATTTTTCATTCGTTTTAAAATTAATGGGGGAGGAACACAATATTTTCAATCGAGAGTAATGTCAACTACTTAATTTAAATTTTTATACATAAAGCCATAACGCTTCCCACCCCTTAAACTTAACCCAATTTCAATATTTTTTTTTACACATTATTTATAAATTGGTGAAGTAGGGCTGTACGTTTTGATATTTAAGATATATTGCTTACAACAAAAGTTATGAGCCCGGGGCATTTTAATTTATTTAAATTAATCTAAACCGAATCAATAAAAAAGAACGGTTAGCCCTAGATTAAGGTGTGCTAAATCGAATGACACCAAAATTTCCTCATTTCGCAAAGGTTTAGGGGTGTGGAAGAGTTATCGCTTTTTGTATGAAAATCACAGGTAGTCGATCCTCGTAACTCAACATGTAACAAGATGTAAAATATAACTCACCTGAGATAATAGAGTCAGTTCATTATTCAGTGAAACTCTTAGAATCGCACGATATTAATAAATAAATCAAAAATAATAAGCCCAAACACGAGTTAACCCTATTTTCTTTAGTTTATAAGTTCCTATGGCCACCTTCCAACATCAGGTCTTTGTTATAATAATACTGCATTGTCATCTGACTTTTATAAGTACACTAAATTTCAGCCCAATCGGTTAAGTTAAGTGCCTCAAAATTTTTACCCAATATTTGATCCTAACACACAAATTAAAAAAACTCCGATCTACGCGTTTAAGCATGGCTCGAGTGGCTGGAACTACGAGTTCTACGACTGCAGCTACGCGATACCGGTCTCTGCTAGGACGCGCTTCTATGCTACGCCGTAGACCCTTGGAATATCGTATCGACCCAATATTATTAACTTTCCGTAGCAAATGCCTCCATTGCATTTTTCGCCTGAATAGCCATATTTAACTAAGGTGCTAGAGAATTGCATAAAATACCTGTTGGGAGATGTTATAATATTAGTGTGTTATAAGTAATAAATAAGTAAATGTAAAAAAAATTCAGAAGTCAATAGGCATCGCTTTTTTTATGTTCCATCATGTATCTCCCAGCCCTATTAAAATTATTGACTCATATTTTTATTACAAAATAATACATAGGAAGAACCACACAAATATTCAGCCAAAAAATACAAGTTACACCCATAGAAATTTGTCCAGCGATGACTTTGTACGAGGAATTTTTTTTAATCGTTTTTATCTTTTTCTACTGTACTGCATTTATTGGGGATTTTGATTCTTAGATTTCAATATAGCTAAGAGGTTCAAAATCACACTGTAGGTAAATGATAATCATGATTAAAATTATGATTATATCTTCATAAGATTTTCTACTTAAGTACCTTTAAGCTGATTTTGAACCTATGAGCTATATTGGAATCTCGGAATCAGAATCCCTATTGGAACAAAGAATTGCAAGAAAAAAAGATACAAAACGAAAAAAAATTTGGACCTCCCTCCCATACAAAGTCACCGATAAGCTGGGCAAATTTCTATGAGAAGTCTAATTTTAATTTTGGTTTTTCACCTTTTTTCTTACATTTCTGTATTCTATTAGGGATTCTAATTCTGAGATTTTAATATAAGCAAATAGGTTCAATATCAGCCTGTATAAACATCATATTAATATTGTTATTGTATTAAGATCAATTTATGTACAAGTGTATTGAAATTGAACAAATAAATTGAAAAAGTTAAATTTCAGTACAGATGATCAGATTATTTAAGATCAAATCATTGATGGCATAGACAAGTTCACAATTTATGTGAGATGGACAAATCCCACCGATTACGCTATCAATCAGTGTGATTTGTCCCTACAGATGTATTTATGTATACCTCACCGGACTACAAAAATGCTACGGATTGGAAAGATGCATGATGAAAGGTTTTCAAAAATATTGATGATAGCTATAACGTTTACCTTAAATAAATGAAATCAGACAAGGGCGAGTTGGACTCGCGCAAATGTTCCGTACTAATATTTATACAACATTAGACTATCTAGCACTAAAAAATCACGTTTGTTGTATGGTCACCCCATAAATATTTATTTTATTTTGTTTTAAATATTTGTTGTTATAGTAGTAATAGAAATACGTCATTTGTAAAAATTAAATCTGACTAAGTATATAGCTATCACGATTCATATGAAACAGCCTGATGACAGAAAGATAGACGGAAGGATGGACATCGAAGTGTTAGTAATAGGGTCCCGTTTTTACCCTTTGGGTACGGAACCTTGAAAAGATTGTTTAAAGCTAAATTTTTAATTTGCTATTGGTACATCAAGTGTGGTCAAAATCAAACAATTTCCATTCAACATAATATATATCTCTTAAAATTTATTGCAACATTTATAAAAAAATCTCCATAAACGCAATATTTAACAAACCTGCCGAAAAATTTGTCATATCACCCGTACAAAAGCAACATGTGTGACGCCACAAGTAGCTATGTATCACAGTGGATGGCGGTAGATTAATGGACATGCCAACATTATGTGACAATTCAATGTTTATATCTCAAAGGGTATTTTTTTCTTTGCTTTGCCTATACATAAAATAAGCATGTTCTCAATTGTGACTTTGTCCGTCAGTATATTAAACAAATAAATAAATATAAAACATTATTAAACGCTTCTATTAATCCACTCATATTCTCAGTTGCCGTACTTGTTTACGTATGTACCATAGTAAGGCCGCTATTACGCAAACTCCTGTCATACATTGCAAAGTGCAATGCCCTCCTTAGTATGCGATTAAATTGGGACGGCATACAAGACTCTGCGACGCAGTAACCTTGGTGGAAATTTTATTTGCATCATAATCAGTCTCCATATTTGTTTACGTTCTCGTGCGAAGTAAGGATTAAAATAACGAATGAATGAAAAACATATTTTAGGGAGTGGCGTAGCGTCTCTGCTTTAGCTAGAGCAAAATGTTCTTGGTATGTCTGGCCACCGCTTATCCTCTAAGGGCTCTTCTCTTCTAGCACAATAGGGAGTACCTATTATTTTATTTTGTCACTGACAAGATGGATAATATCACCGGCAGAATAGCTTAAGTGGTTATATAACTATTATCAGAGCATTTTTGAAGACTTGAATCTAGGTGTATATTTTTTAGGTATGAATCTGCCGAATCACGAATCTGTCTAATCCAGAATCTACATCGTTGTACATTGAACAAACGATTATTATCCAAGTTTTTAGCTTTTAATAAACATTTATTTAGCTTTAAAATAAATATATATACAAAGACAGACTAGAGGTATACAGCTCACAGAGCTACTAGTGTATGTTATAATTTGTGCTTCATATAGATAGTAGCTGTTACCCGCGGCTTCGCCCGCGTGATCTATAGCCTATGTCCTTCTCAGTACCCTAACCATATGTCTGCAAAATTTCATGATGATCGGTTCAGTAGATTCGGCGTGAAAGCGTAACAAACAAACAAACAAACAAACTCACTTTCGCATTTATAATATTAGTTAGGATAGGATTAGGATTAGGATTTCGATATTAATATATAAGTATATAATATTGGTTATATTATGAATGTATCAGGTTATTGTTGCATATTATAATATGGTCACTTTTTATGTATCATACTTTATATTTATTTAAGTTTGCGATTGTGAGTACATACTATAAGATTTTGATAATTTTTACTTTTTACAAGCACTTTTTAGGAAACATTAATGTATCGTAATTATGCTGTTCACTCATGTGCTTGGTCCCATGTTCCCTACGGATCACATGTGGAATATAATTGTACTTACCACGAATGTTACAACTGGTATTATTGGTATAAATTACTAATGAAATTATGAGCTAAAAAAAATTAACATTTACAAATATTTTCAGCATTAAATTTTAAGTTTACTTTCGTGTATGGGGTAAATATTTCATCTATGATATGGGTAAGTATGTTTAGATACGTAAATAGTTATCGGGAGTGTACCTCGGTGCGATTTGTTTGCGAGTACATTTCTGTATTCTGAAGTGAGTACCAGCAGTGTTATCGGTCACAAAGCGCCGCAGATTGAGGTCAATTGTAGTATTTACTCGATTGCTTAGCTGGAAATATTTTGTAGATATACTAGTGAAGTTTTCGGCTTTGCACGTATTGTTTTGTAACTTTGAATGGGCTAACTTATGTACAGACAGATATTATTAAAATGTGCGTGTCAAAATTGGTAATAACGTTTATCCAAGTGGAGAAAACATAAACAAACTACGAATATGTCGAGTGCAGAGGCCATAAGAGATAACCGTCAAAGAATTAATAATAGTACTAACGTACCACCGACGCAAAAAAGAGGTGTTTTAAGTTTTACCGCTATGAGTGAGTGCGAGGGTGTTTGTCTGTGACACCGTAGCTCTAATACGGGTGAACAGTTCTGGATGCGTCTTTTTTCTTTGTAACCAAGTTTCTTGACTATGGTTATTTATTAGATATGTTTCGACTTATTATAAACGAGGACTAACTTAAGTACCTGGTTTAAACCATTATACGCCTAAAACATATTGACAATGACAGAAGACCGCACGTCTACGTAATAAGCGTTAGCCAATTTCGGTCAAATAATGGTTTAAACCAGGTACTAAAGTTAGTCCTTGTTTTATAATAAGACGGGTTAAGTCAAAATCAGTTCAGTTCGCGTAGTGTATATATTCTTTGGTTCAGCCGTTAACAAGATGGAGGGATTTTCGTTTTGAGAGTTTAAAAGCTTTTTAATTTTATGTTGTGCTTATTATTGACTTAAGTTTTCATCATCAGGTCTTTCTAGTCTCCACTGCAGGAGCACGACCCTCTCTATACTACCAGAGCCTTATACTAGCCTGAGTAGTCAGAGGATTTGGCCTACACTCTCCACGCTGGCCAGACGGGTTGGGGAGGTATCTTTGATGTTAATAAGCTTTGTTTAGCTTGTGTTCCCTTAGTCGCCTTTTACGACATCCACGGGATGACTTGGAGTGGTCCTATTCTACTCTGCCGGGAACCACACGGCGGACTTAAGTTTTAATAATTTTTATTGACTTGTAAAACAACGTAAGATATTTGTATGGTTACTTGTTTACTTGTGAAACTTTCAAAATACTTAAAAACTTAATCGGAAATGTTGCATTTTTTGACTAACTGCTAATCAGTATTCTGTTCCAGTGTAAACCAATTGCAAAAATCGATCGTCGTGGATGAATCACCTAGAGTGCAACCCCATTTTTACAGCGGCTCCATAAATAACTGTAGATTAAATTAGAAATAGAACGAGTTTGGCAGGGCGTTGCAACTACACTTTATAATTAGCGATGCACAAACGAAGTGGCTTCGAAGGAATTAGGTCGTTGCGATGCGAGGGCGGGAGCGGGGCGGTGCAGGGCGTGCGGGGTACGCTCGGAATTCGCGTAACGTTACGTCAGGGGGCGTCGGCCTCACAGCGGTCACTGACCTGCGCTAGAGATAGCGCTAGTCGCACGCGCATAATTACGCACTCCACGCTACATCACCGGTGTCCGCAATAACATACTATGACAAACTAAACACAATTATTGGCTTTATAAAATAATAACCTAGTTTAGTAATAAAATTCTAACTGGTTTATCCTTTTATTACATCAATCCTAATCCTAACTAATATTATAAATGCGAAAGTGAGTTTGTTTGTTTTTTACGCTTTCACGCCGTATCTACTGAACCGATCATCATGAAATTTTGCATACACATAGGTTAGAGTACCGAGCAGGACATAGAGGCTATATATTACGCGGGCAAAGCCGCGGGTAACAGCTAGTATGTAATACTAAAGTCATAATTTAGTAATGAAACCACAAACATTTATCTCCTTATCCTATGTCCAGCAGTGGACTTCTTGTGGCTGAGATGATGATGATGATGAAACATTTATCTAATTTTTAGAAAGGCGATTTATTAATATTTGAGTGATGAACCCATGCCCATTAAGTAATCTATGCCCAGACATATCTTTTAACATTTTTTTTTAATTGAACGTGCATTCAACGTTGTAAATATTGTAAATATAGTAAATATAGTAATAATAGTGGTGATGCGGGATGATGAATTTTTAACAAAATACATTTTCCATCCAATTCATTTCAGATAGGTACTATGAGAACAGATTACCTATATATTTTAAAATATTTTACACACTCTTTCATTTATTGTCGTAGTATAATTATTGTATTTATTGTCCTCCTAGTAATTTCACCGGATAGAAATAGGTTTTTATACTGCAATTTAGGTCCAAAACAAGGACCATCTCGCCCAGTCGAGCTGATGCCTTATTGCTGTTGCAGATGGACATTTATTGTGCTGTTTATGTTTATAAGGATTTTACAAGGAGGCAAAATGGATAGATAGTTAGTAAAACAGAACAGTTTTTTAAAACAACTAAAGGAGATTTGGTGAAAAGTGGTGTTAGTCATTTGAATCCCAAAAATAACTTTATACATAGGCATTCATAGTCACATATAATATGTGATCTGCATTCCAAATTACTTCAAAAACTACACCCAAGTCAAATTTCCATAAAAAGTGAGGTCGACCATCGTCCCTCTTGTAATGAAGAAGACATAACCGATAATTATTTAAACATAACAGCAGGTTTTTGTAAAACTACAAAACCGCTCAGTTAAAGCAGGAATTTTGTTAAATATCTGGAATTGACAATCCTGCTCGATGTTTCCGGCCGGTTTTCTGAAACAGCTTACAGGTTTCTGTTTTGTAAACCATGTAGCGATTTTCTGTAAAGTCTAATTTTACAACCCAACTGCGACATTGCGACTCATATAGCGTAACTATATGGATATGGCATGTTTTGAGTACGTAAATTGTAAATATGTCTGAGGCACACAAGTTCATCAATGCCCGATTGGGGCCTACTCTTGTATAGTGCTTATGCGCGGTAATTCAAACAAAATAGTATTGATACAAACATATATATTACTCTTATGGTATAGACAGACCCCAAAGCCACGTTTAGTATGTTAGTGGGCGCATAGGTAGAAAATGGTATTAAAATAGCGATGGGTTGCTAGCCACATTGCCTATTGACATGATTCGTTAGAATTTCACCCACTCCGGCCGAGTTTGGCCGGCAAGGAAGGGTTGACACAGTTGACACAGGAACACAGTTGGGACATTTTACGTTTTTTTCTTTTCTCATAAATTAGCATGGAAGAATTAATTGCTACGAAGTGCTCATTAGTTTATTTTTACCATAAAACTTATTTTTAGGATTCCGTAGTAAACAAGGAACCCTTATAGTTTCGCCATGTCTGTCTGTCGGTCTGTCTGCGGTTTTACTCAGAGACTATAAGTACTAGAACGCTGTGATTTGGTATGGGTTTTATGTAGCACCCATACAAGTAAAGAGTAATATTTTTTTTCTATAAAAACCCATCGTGTTGGGTATTGTTAAATAGGTCTTTAAAAATATTGTGAGGTTGAGAACACCATTTTTCGATTTAGGGATCCACTTCCGAAATATTTGGTGCAAATTTATTTTAGTTAGAGGCAAGTGTCCCCCCCCCCCCCCCCCTCTATCTGCTGAAAGGTTATATATGGATACGTGAAAAAAATTACAGCAGTAGTATAAATACTGAAGTTGAAAGGAAAACTATCAGAGCTGAGTACTAAGTACAAACTAAAAAGTTATAGGCAACCAACTTATAAAATGTACTCGAAAATGTAAAATTTCATACAATTTTCATTGTTAGATGTTTTTGGTGGTTAAACTGTAAGGTGCGATTGTGAACAGTGTGAACTCAAAGTTGTCATTCGCAACTACGGAACCCTACACTGCGCGTGGCCCGACACGCACTTGGCCGGTTTTTTTACTTGTAAACCAGTTCGAATTTGCCACAAACTACGAAGATGATACTATAACTAGTATTGCTGTTCGCTTAAACACGGTAAATATGGATTTTCCCTAAGAGTAAGTAAGATTTTCCGGTAAATAACTGTGAAAATTAAGTCCAATAAGATACGAATATTGCCTACGCTGGAATAATAACTGCCAAGGTTGAATTCATATATTAATGAACTCTTTTTTCATACAATTGAGTTATTCTAAATTATTATTTTTTTATTTCTTAAAAACAGTTGTATTTAGTCAACAAAAATTACAGTATTTAGTTAACAAAAATCACAAAAATAAAACAGATATTAAAAAAAATTCAAATTGTAATCACATTACCTTTGTGTGTTATTGTACCATACCACCACCCACCTGAGGCTCTAGTATGGCATTTTTAAAAGTATTCTCATCATATTAGTCGCTAGAATCCACTGGAAATCCTTAGGTAAGGTAATCCTCACCTAAGGATTTCCAAGACGGCCGGCTGGAAGTCCAGGCGGCTCTTTTTTAGATAAAAAGTGAAATCTTACCGATTAAATTGTAATAGGAGTGTCTTTTATTTACCTTTAATGAATACTTAGAATTAATAAATTTGAATTCTTGATATTATTTATACTACTTCCTCAAACAATGAACTTGTAAGTATAAAACCTAACATTAGTTATCGACTATCGTTAATAATTAACAATACTTAACTGTACATAAGGTTAGTTAATGTATGACGACTTTTACCTAAAAAGGCTATCCTGTGTGTCAACAACAGCTGCGTCACACACATCATATGATTAATGCGTTAACAATACCACTTAGTATTAAATGTCTTTGTTATGAAAAATAAACGTTTCGTAAGTGAATAAATTCGTTACAAAAATCGTGTCATTCAACGTAGTGGAGGAGGTCGTCGACCCCGTTTTGTATCTCAGCGCTCCAAGGTACCTGCACTGTACAGAACGGGATATAATACGGTTCATTCCGTTTGAAGGTAGGCACATTGGCCAATTTGGACGTGTTTCTCTGTACAAACAAATATGGACACATTGTGAGAGGAGATGCTCCCGATGTATCGTTTGTCTATCATCCATCATGACCAATATCAAAGTGTCGTCGCCGTTTCCGCCTCAACTTAGCTCCAGCCACAAGAACTAAACTATCTATATCGTAATAATTATATAGCAGGAACTAAGGTAGCGTTTATACCAAAGCAGAGTGCAAAAAGCGAGGCGCCATTCGAGCGGGCACTTTTTCATTTTTTTACAACCTGACTTAGAACAGCTCTGGTGGAACAGGCCTAACGAGAAGTGGAATTTTGACATAGTCATTCAAACAATAAGCTTCTTCAAAAATAGCACAGGTGTGAAATAAAGGTTTTATCATATTTTCGTTCCTCCCGCATATTGTAGGAAGAAATCTCTTACTTTCTCCAGCAATATCGAACACAATTGTAGGCACTTAACGAAAAGAGAAAGAAAGAAAGAAAATCTTTATTCGACAAAATACATAACAACAAATGAATCATTAGCAATTCTTAGCAAATTAAAAATAAAAATTGTCGAAAAGGTGGCCAGCTCAGCTTTATGCTAATAGCGGGGTGCTACAGCGTTAATTTTCAGCTGGTGCCATGAAAACGTGGGTTAGATGGCTTAAGAGGTATCAAGTATACATACATCAAGAAGGTTTCATTCATCATAAGATTAGCTCCTAACACTCTATATATTGCATGGTCATCAGACTAACGTAAGTTTACAAAAGTTCAGCTCAATCGATTACTTTAATACTGGTATGGCATTTGCTTCAAATTCTGTGGTGTAAACACCGACACATTTTTAAAGCCATACTGCTCGGTACATCTCTGATGGCAAACTGCAACAAGGAGACTCTAGAAACTGCATTGCTGTACCCGTAGCACGTTACGTACTTTCGTTAGTTCTATTATTTATTCTGTGCCCGTAGCCTAAACGACACTTGCAACGACAGAACTTTCGCACCTATAGCAAAGTTTTAACTTCTTCTTCATGAGTATACATCCTTATTTTAAATTCCATACACTCAGCCCATCAACATGAACAACTTTTGATATGGGACCAATGCTGGGAACTAAAAAAATTACATACCAATACAAAAGAATCCAGGCGATCGGAACAAATGTATGGAAAAGGTAAAAATAATATTGAATTTTCAGCATTGGTCCCATTACAAAAGTTGTTTATGTTGATGGGCTGAGTCACCTCTTAAAGTTTGAGTATTGAATTTAAAATAAAGGTGTATATAAAAGGCAGCCGTTACTGGCCAACCTTCTTCAACATACAGATTAAACCACTATACGATTCATTGAGCGTGAAGAAACATGTCGATAAGCGATGCGGCTAGCAACCCATCACTATTTTGATTCCGTTCTCCACCTACACGCCCACCAACATGCTAAACGTGACCTTTAGGTTTTATAGACCTGGGCTCTGTCTACCCCGCAAGGGATAAAGACGTGATAATGTATGTGCGATTTATTGCGATGGGATTTGACACGCAGATAGTGATTATGATAGAGGCATTCGCTAAAGAAAGAATTTATCGAAACTCACCCCTGGGGCTGAAATGAGGGTTTGTTTCTATAGGGTGAACCGAACCACTTTACCCCGAATTCGACGCGAGCTAAGCCGTAGGCAAAGCTAGTCAACCCATATAGCGTTTGTCTAGCATCATAAACATAATGAATATCAGAGTGTCGCTGTTTGTTTCCTCGTCAAATTAGCTCCAGTCGCTTGGAATAGCCTATTTATCCGACCCAGTGTTATTTTCCATTGTTATTGTTAATGTAATCCATCCTTCTAAATAAAGATATTATTAATTTTTACAGCTAAGTATATATCACAATTTTTTTTGAGTCTAGCACTGATCCCATAGTACCTACTCGTAAAAGTTGTTCATATCGACGGGCTGAATCACCCCTTTAAGGTCCAAACCGATTAAACTATTGCCATGTCACACGTATTGAACACCACAAAAGAATGTTGAGTATACAGCACGGTCACAGAATTGTCTCGGATCAAACGGCAGAAAAGAAAATTTTAATTATATATGAGTACCTACTGATTATCTATTTTTACGAAATTTAGTTTGGATTATTTCAACAATATTGTACTTTATTACCTTTTTAATTAAATGAAACTTGTGTGAAGATTTAGTTGTATGGGCTAGATCCCTTTGACTTCCCTATTATAAATGGAAAATTACCAAAATACTTAACGTTTGACGAGTCTGCAATAAAATAAAAGAATAGCATATTCAACAGAAAATCGTCTAAATATACGCAAAAACATCGAATACTTAGTTGACTAATTTGTTATGTCAACATTCTGTAAAAATTTCAAGTGCCTACCTATTACGGTTCAGTATATATGGGCCCATCATATATATGGGCATGAAACCCTAAAAATATCCCATCCTATTCTTTGTTATTATAACAAGAGTTCAATCTCTATTATTTTGGCTATCCTTCTAGCAACAAATAGAAAGCAGATCTTCAAAATAATACAATGTATCAGCCAATGAACCCTTGAATAACAACTGTAAAGAGCCAAGTGCCATAAATCGTTGAAGAATTCAACATTCTAAAATCTGTCACACGAACGTGCCGGCCAAATATCACTGTACTCTATTTTTAGAGCGCCGAGTTTCTTTTGTAATAAAGAAAAGTTGGTGCCATTACCAGAGGAGGTCATTAATCATGCTATTTGGAAAATAAAAGAGCCTAACTTTCTCATGGTCGGCTCGGCGCATTCGCCTGCTTTCTATTGAACGCGAACTAATCTGTATTATCGTAATTTGTAACACAGTGTTCTCTATGTTGAGTTGGACGAGTAAAAATCTGAGTTTTATTTTAAATAGAGTTATTTGTAATGCCGTATTAAGCCTTAAGTTGACACAATCGTTTTTCAGTTGTATTCTTTCAAGGGAAATACTATTTTTTATTTTGTGAAAACTAATTGCTCGCAAAATATAGCAACTCATCAACTTGGAAACAGGATGTAGGACATCCTGTTTCCACCTCGAACCCATAAACCTGGTCTTTGTTAGGTGACAATCCTTGATTCTGTCTAATGTAATGGAAAGGGATATTTACTATATTTATTTTGTAGCATTTGTCTTTATACGCATTTTAGCCTTTTATTTATAATTTTCTACGTGAATTGGAAAAGTGAATAATAGACGTGCAATTACTTTTTAAACTAAAACGTGTTATTGATCTGAACAGGAAATTTAGTAATGTTTAGTAAAAACTGTAATGAGAGTAAAATATGAAATTGCAAATCAGTTAAATATTTATAAAAAAAGTTTTGCTAAGATATTACAGTATAATTCAACTAAAGATTTACAACAAATTATTAGCGTTAAAAATCTAACCGAACGAATCCACAAAAGTTAATAACACCTCAAATTCATACATATCCGGAAGTACATCCGTCCAAGCTGTGACCAGCAGATTAGATAAAGAAATGCGAGAAAGCGCGCGGGGCGGCGCGGGGCGCGGGGGGAACTGGGTCACTTTCAATTTCGTTCATTTCTTTTCGGATGCACCGCGCTGAACATTTGCCGTGCTGCTTAGCACGTATCCATTACCTCCTTTCTTTACATACTAATAAAGTGGAACTTGCTTTTTTAAAACAGAAAAAGTAAGGTTTGATTGCATAAATAATCATTTAAGTATGAAAACGTGTTAACCGGTAGCTACGCTGCGATTCTCATTTCACTCGAAAGTTGTGATTTTATTTGTATTTAATAATTGTTTTTGTTAATAAATGATAAAGAGGAAAGATTTGCTTGTTTGTTTCTTTGTTTGCATTTAATAGGCTCCAAAACTACTGGAACTGTTTTCAAAATTCTTTCACCTATAGAAAGCCTATTGACCTGTGGGTGACATAGGCTATGATTTACGTGGATGAAATCGTGAAAAAATTGCTAGCATATAATATTCAATTACATTCATGCATCATGGGATATGCACGAAATGGTTCGGTTTTACCGTTTGTATCAATTGATTGAAAAAAATAACATTTTATAAATTCTTCTCCTATTTTTGAGGAACAAACGTGGAAAACTATTTTTTATTTTTTAACTAAATTTTACTTATGTGACTAAATAATTTTGAATAACTTCAATTAACGGAAATAATTTTCATAAAACATGAATTTAAATAATATTCAATTAAACCAAAAGTGCATGAAGCTTTCTCACACTTTTAAAAGACACGAACTATGCCTTTCTCGCTGTCGAGAGGGAAATGAAATGTATCAATAAAGTTTATGGACGGTAATTAATTAAAATCAATGTCGTACAGGGTTGTGAAACCTTATATTAAGTAAAAATTATGGCGACTCATATACCTAAATGAAACCGTATTTTTATTACTTATGAACGTTCAGTGCGAACGCGTCGCGGGCGCCAGTCGTTGAAAGTAAGCACTTTCTAGGCCACTCTTCACCGTCACGCTAATCACGCACTTTTATAATACAGGAGTTTTCTAATGCCGCACATGTCTAAACACAAAAAAAAAGAATTGAACAATTGGACCGAGCGACACGTTGCAAATTGTGAAATTCATTATAGTATTTACTTTGGCACATTTGTATGTGAATTGGTTTACTTGCCTTGTAATGTATATATTGCATTGTTTACATGATACTAGTAATGAAGAATAAGCACCAATATGAGGCAATAAAGTAAAAACTTCCAAAATAATAACGGTAGCATTATGAAAGACATTGTATTATTTGAGAAACTATTAGGATCATTCTCCATATTTTGTTCTTCGCGAAACCTTAATGATGAAATTGCAAAACAAGCAGGCGCGTTATGAAGCTATGACCTATTTTGTGCCGAATATAGAAAACCAGCTGAATCGAGTGACAGCGACAAAATGCTTAATAACTTTTTGATTCAAAATACACAACAACTATTTTTGGTACAATCTAAATATCTTAAGCTACTCTCAAGGAATTTAGTCGAATATTAAAAAATAAAGTGTTTTGTTTGGAGAAAGTTCACGCTTATAGTAAGAAGTTGTACGTTTCAATTTAAAGTGTATATTTACTGATTTGCCTGCTTGTCGTATTTAATTATTTTAAATAAATATATTTATTTTTCATCTAAAGCTAAAAAATCCGCAACAATCCAATAGTGGTCACCAAATTAATGCTATGTCGTATATATTTTTTAAAAACTCTATATCTTTGATTCGAAATCCATAGAACTATTGAAAAGTGTAAGTATATGAAGGTCGCAATATTAAGCACACTTACATTTTTGCAGTGATAACAACTTCATTACAGAGGCATACGAGAAGATAATGTTTTGTGGGTAAATACTTATTTCCAATAATTTATCGAAACTGTGTCAACAGTAAAACAGACAGAATTTATCGTCTAAGTAATAGAAGTGAAACGCCCATTTCTGCAACATAGTCACCTAATTTCTGCAAAAAGCAATTCAGCTTTCTACGGAAAGTCCGCGGTTTGCGGGTCAAACTGCACAGTGCTATAGTAGGTAGAGTGGAAAAGGTGAAATTTAGCGGAGCGAGAAATCGACGGGATGCGATGTTTATTGTAACGAGCCAGCGATCGGGCGTGCGCAAGAGAAACTGAAAGTAATGGCGCCGCATTCAACCCACTTTCACTGCTCTGGTGCGCCGGCGCAGCTGCCATGCCGCGAAGCCGCACCCGCACACCGCTACCATCGCTTTGGAACACTATGTGCCGCTACGCATTACAAACGCATCGCGCACACCATAGATATATCAAAACAACACACAATGTTTTTGTTTTTTGTACGAAAGTCCGTATTTACTTTATTAACATACAGTTAAAATTTGATTTTAATGTTATAATATTATGTTATTTTGAATAAGAACACCGTATTTGGCTTTAAAATTATTTTTCATTATGATTATTATTTCTATTAACGTAAAAGAAAATATCTAGAAAATGTCGCTAACGCAATGTTGCCCATAAAACTATACGTATGTAACCTGTTGAGAATAATCAAGAGGAGAATACATACTCATAAAAATAATACGAAATAAACTTTACATTATATTTATCATTAAACGTATTAAATAGAGCTCAAGAAAGTGACTCAGAGATTACAAAAGTACTTTCAATTTTCTCTCGCTTTCTCCATCCTGTATTTTATAGAAAGTCACTATCAACTGCAGGAACGTTCTGCCAGAAATCCAGTATACATTACTGGAGGTCAGATTATTAAATGTGTTTTGTAGAGAATGGAGTACCACACCACTGTCCACAAAATAAAGAAATATAAATCTTGAAGAAAATAAACATTATTAACAGAAATTCGTAAATTTTGTGCCAGTCAAATTTTTATTTAAAAGTAAAAATATATTCAGCGATCCAAATAATGGATTACTTCATGTCAAATGTTTGAAATTCAACTTTACAATTTGTGTACCTATATTATCGGCAAACGCTTGTGTCACATTCACATTTATAATTAAAGGTACGAACCTTGATTGCTTACACAATCATTTTATGACGAAAACATTTAACATTAGAGCTCGGAGCAAACCTGGTTCTGGCTCACCTAAAAGCAAGATATTCCCTTCGTTCATAGATCTAATTACAATTGCAATGCAATTTATAATCTCCAATAGAATTCCCCTTTATAATAATTATAAATCTACAATGATGTTTTACCGAGTTTCCATAAAATAATGAGCCGATCTGTCACAGTTAAGGATGATAATAATATTCTAATACTGTGCACTATGGCCTGAAGTGCGGCAGATTTTGAAGAACTATATTTTTAACACAGAGCACACAATTAAATAAAACTTCTAAATAAATCAAATCTATGTAAGTATATCACTCATAAATGTGTTAAAGTGCATATGTGATGAATGAAATAATGAGCAGGCTTAAGACGTTAAAAAATGAGATTTCTTTTTTTTGACGACTTCTTTGGCGCCAGCTTTCGAAACGAGTGGTTCCGTGTTCCATCCCCGGACAGATCATGATGGAAAACGATCTTTTTCAGACAAGCCTAGGTCTTGGATGTTTATCGATATAAGTATCTATTATATAAGAGTATAATATAAAATATAGCATCGTTGAGTTAGTATCCTACGACAAAGATCATAACTTACTGTGGGGCTAGCTCAATTTCTGTGATTTGTCCCTAGATATTTATTTATTATTTTTTATTTGAGAATTATGAACATTGAGATAGTAAATAAATAGACAAAACAAATATATATAAAAACATACAAGGAAACATGTTTTAATATAGATTTGCATATTTTTGAAAGTCGTAGAAAAAATATTGTATGCAACGGTTTATAATTATAGTATTTTATGCAACGGTTTTAATAGGGGCACAGAATTAATAATTGATTGGGGTCTTAAAAGGTGAGTGGCGCGGGTAGCGATATGAGCGAGCGAATATCGCTAATAGAGGCGCCACGAGCATTTTAAGAGTCGCCTGGAAGCGCATGTCTCCAAACGAACGGAAAAAGGGAATTGTGGCCATATTTGATAATTTTGGAGTAAAATTAAGCATTTAATCAATTAATCTCATTATAATGTACGTACGTTCCTATACAGCTTGGTTGAAATACCAATGGTTTGAGAATTACAAGCCTTTTCAAATTTGTATGGAAATCTTGAGAGGTGTATAATACTCAAACATTTGATTATTTAACCAAACTGTATAGGAACGTACGTAGATTATAATGAGATTAATTGATTGGATGCTTAATTTTGCCCTAAAATAATCAAATATTGCCACAATTCCCTTTTTCCGTTTGTATGGAGACATGCGCGTCCAGGCGACTCTTAAGACTTAATTATAAACCGTTGCATACAATATTTTTTCTACGACTTTCAAAAAATGCAAAATCCTTGTAAAACATAAATTTTGAGTATAACAACTAACTCGCGGGAAATGTAAATATGACAAAATTTTGTGTCTATGGTTACCTTCTTCTATAATTAATGATCGCTTGACTCTTAGAAAAAAAAACAAATAACTTCTTTTTCAATACATTTGCTAATAATATAAATAATAATAAATATATACGGACAAATCACACAGATTGAGCTAGCCCCAAAGTAAGTTCGAGACTTGTGTTATGGGATACTAACTCAACGATACTATATTTTATTACAAATACATATATAGATAAACATCCAAGACCCAGGTCAATCTGAAAAATGTCATTTTCCATCTTGACCTGGCCGGGGATCGAACCCGGGACCATCCATGTACCAGGCCGGCGTGTTGACCGCTGCGCCACGGAGCTCGTCAAAATACATAATACGGTTCTTATGACATCGAAATCTGTATCGTAATGATGTATTTACGGCACAAGTGCTTTTAACTTTACACCAATCACAACCGCTCAATAGCCCAATGCCACAGATGTAAAGTTTTCTAATTCGTGAGATGTGATTTATTTAACCGACTTCGAAAAGGAGAAGGTTATCGATGTACTTTTTTGGAGAAAATAAACCTGAGTAAAATGTACCTGATTAATATAAATGTATTTTTACAAACTGCTTAAGTTCCTAACTTTTATAAATTTCTTGTTTGCTGAACTGCAATCTTGTTTTACTTTATGGTAATCGCAAATGTATTGAAAAACGTCGTATGATACTCGTACGGTAAGCTGTCTATTATAGTCGTCGGTTTATTATAAGCACTCGGCTTCGCCTCTTGCCTATAAACACCTGGACTATAATATCCAGCTTACCGTACTTGTATCATAATGTACTATTGCAATCACGAAAACTAGGTTTAATAGTCTGTGGCTGCTAGCCGTATCGTAATAGCGACATTATAGTACGGCTGTGCCGTACTGTTATGGAGCAGAGAGTATTGACTTATTATGGATGTTTTTATGTTTGTGTTCTTGATCATATAGATGACAGATAAAAGTACAGGAGTAGAAAAAAGTCTTAAAATGCTCGTGGCGCCCAATTATAAAACCGACCCCTATTATAAAACCGTTGCTTAAAATACTAATTTTTTGTTACTGTATTTCAAAATCACCTTGTACCTATGTACGAGTCATGTACGAGTATATCACAGGGAGCATTGACTGTTTGGTGATTGACATACCAATGCAAAGCCAAAACAAAAAAAAATATAATTAAAATTTTACTCAATAGTATTTTTTTTTTAGAATATTTAAAGAAAAACTATTTAGTGCTCGCTCACTTATTAAAAATAATAATGATTCATTAATTTTACAAATTTAATTTTTCGAACTATTGCTGTGAAAGTTTGTATTTATCATTTTGAGTTAATACTACAAGAAACATTCCAAAAAATATTATTATTTATATCCGTTCTTTCCACAGAATAGTAAAAATATCCAGCCCCCGTAGCATGGCTCCCGCGACGCCGTTTATATCGCGCGATAAACTATCTACTTCTCGCTCTTCAGTATTGCGAAAAACAAGATGGCGATAATCGATAAACGTTGTCGCGCGTGCCATGCTACGGGGGCAGAATGAGTCTTCTGTCATTTTTTCAAGCATCGAACTGTGTCCAAAGACGCGGCATAATCCCCCGCGCCCGCGCGTTTCACACCCGCTTAGTGTTGCTAGATTATAAGTTTTTAACATACACTTGGGGAAAATTATAAATATTTGTGTAATTGTCTGGATTAGGTTAATGTGATATTTTTGAACCAAGAATATAATATATAACGTCTAAATCCTATAAAATAATATTTAGTTATTTAAAAAAAAATCTTCCATGCTGGTTTGGGAGAAAAGAAAAACATAGAATATACCAGCTGCTTTTCTTCCCGAGCAGACCGTAAAGCCGGTCAAGGGATTGGGCAAAAATCTAAGGAATCACATCAATAGGCGATGCGGCTAGCAACTCATCACTATTTTGATTCCGCTTTCCGCCCAATATGATGCTAAAAGTGGCCAAGTCTTATGACTTTCGGCTCTGTCTACCTGACAACATTTCCTGGGAACCACATTAACAACACCTGAGTTAATTTGTTAGTTTTTATATGCCCAATTGTTTGTGTTATTGTGCCAAGTAATATCTAATTAGTGCCTCCCTTATATAATATGTTACTGGGCACACCCGGTTATAAGACATACTAACTATTTTGTCATAAATCTTTAGGGCCAACTAGTTTGGCTTAAGATTGACTGATTTCTGAATATTTTTTCGAATTGTTTAGTTGCTATTGGTTGGTAAAGATGACTAAAAAGACCTCATTTTTGAAATCAAGATGGCGTACCCAATTTTTTATGCAAAATCGACATATGTGTAGTTGTGTAGGTTTTTCGAGGTGTAGAATTCGAAGAAGCGACTTCACATGAAAAATCGACATAGGTGTCATTTTATAGGTTTTTTTCGGGGTGTAGATTTCAAAAATGGCTTTATTTATGGAATCCAAGATGGTGGACGCGACATTTCGTGAAAACAACATGGATGTCGTTGTATTGTTTTTTTTGGTGTAGATTTCGAAAATTACCACAGTTTTGGGAGAGTTCCAAACTGGCGCGAAAAGTCACTTTCGTTATCTTGGATTCTTAAACTGACTTCATTTTCAAAACCTTCCACCCGAAAAACCCATATAACGATACTCATGTACATTTTGTATGAAAGGTCGCGTTCGCCATCTTAAATACTAAAATTGACGTGATTTTCGAAATCTACACCAAGAAAAACCAACACAACGACACCCATGTCGATTTTCTCGAAATGTCGCATCCGCCATCTTGAATTCCAAAACTAACGTCATTTTTGAATTCTACACCACAAAAACCTATAAAACGCCATCCAAGTCGATATTTTTATGAAAAGTCTCCTCCTTCAGTATGTATTCCAAAAATTACGTTACTATGGTGCTCGATGCCCCCTTAAAGCTACTAAAAAGATTTTAATCATATTCAAATTCAGTTCTTCCTAGGTCAAACTAGTTTATCCTAAAGATATCAGGACAAACCTAGTTTATCCTAACACGCCCAGGACAGTTTGTCTTGAAATCGGGTTTGGCCGGTAACATAAATATATAATGAAAACCTTAACTTCAATACTTACCTACTTAAAGTTTTCTTTATTAAATAGCTAAATTGACTAAATGCATAAAACGTAATAATTAGTTAGGTATATTATAGTATACTACTTCCAAAAATTTAATCATAAAATCTAGTTTTTCTCACATACTGGGTAAAAATATTTTATAGAACAGCAACACTCTACAATGAACGTCATATGGATTGGACATTGTCTTTGGCAAAATATTATTTGTAAAATTAAATCTGTAAATGATTTATATAGCTTGTAAATGTTCTAATTATACGTGAAATGTGATCCCGTCATTTTTGTTGTTACGTCTGGTTGCATTTCTGCATGTGGGAACCGCACACGACGGCATAATTAAATTAAAATTGAAGAGCGCCGACACGTTAGCCGGCCGCCATGACAAATGTCAATTGACGATCCATGAGCGTATCTCAGGTCATTTGAGCGTATCTTTTTCTTCCTCAGTTTTATACGCCAATGCGGATTCTGGATATTTTACTATTCTGAGGTTCTTTCGGTAACCGAAAGAACGGAACAAATCCTTACTTTGTCCCGTTCAACTGTGGCCGTCGCGCCACAACTCACTCAGTCGGTTGTTCGGTTGTTAGCTCTTTCGCTTGTGGTACTTCCCACGATTAATAAACAAAAACTTGGTAAAAATCATAAAAAATTACCCTTAGTGTGCACTGCACAGTGCAAAGGAACAAATTTTCATCAGCAAATACATTATTTTTTACAAAAAAAAAGTCAAATTAATTACCTCCCGCCATTTTGTATGCATGTTGACATGTTGCTATGGAAACGCGTGAGAGTAGCAAATATAGCGCTGAGGTATTGAGTTATGTATGATTGGACGATTCGTTATTGTATTAGCACTGCAGCGCTTAAATTTTAAATTTCGAGGAATGGAACAATGCCAATATAATAAGGTAGCCCCTCTAGTACTATATCTCAATGTAAAGCATCTGTTTCCCGCTGATGATGTAGCTTTCCAATATAAAAAATAAAATATTTCATTTAGGTGTTTATAATTTAAATTGGTACAAAGCATGCAATCAAATATTTTCTCTTTATAATCTTCTGGCCCATCAGGCAAAATATAAGAGCTACTGCTTTTCAAAGGCTTTTGCTATTGATATTCAGATTCCGAACGCGGCCCAAAGCCGAAGTCCAAACAAAAAGAAAAAGGTCTTTATAACATTGTTATACTTGATGATACTTGATGATTGATACTTGAGATGAAATTAAATTAAAATCCATTAGAAATTTATAATTTTTGGATAACTATTTTATGAAAGCAATAACATTTTTTAAAATTAAGTATTTATCTATTTTTAGATAAACACTAGGAAGTACGCGGGTAGGCATAGGTACTAGAATGTTTGTAAACATATCAGAAACTAGGTAGGTATAGCATGCTTCTCCTTGCGTACCTAATAGCATGTGCACCCAAAAATACTCAATGAAATCGTTTTTAAATGCTTTGCATGAATAATAGCTTGTCAAATTGCTTTTCTTATTTACTAGTAGCGTTCCGCATACGCGTGTCGCAAGCGGGCGCGGCGCAGCGTGGCGCGGAATACGCGCGGTGTCAGCCGGTGTCGGTGAACCCGCGCGAGTCAAGGGCCCCGGTCGACGACCGCGCGGCCCGCTCAACGCCCGCACAACAAAACGGCCACTACACAATGTACCTAAGTAACCGCATTCATGTAACTTGCTTCACTATCAACATGTAAATAGCCACAACAATGTGACAATACGGTTTCCGATATTTTGACGCACATGGACCGGCTACTGAAGTGGACGGACATTTTCATTTGTTGACCGTACTTATTCGAGATATGTACTTCGTCGATTGTTTGTAGTATCACTACGTATTTTAGTTCGTCAGTGTTTATTTTATAAGAAATAATTACTTATTCAATCAATATTTCAATTCCAATTTGGGGTAAAGAAAAACTTAGAATGTACCAGCTACTTTTCTTCCCGCGCTGACAGTAAAACGATAAAGAGATTAGACGAAAATATAAGAAATCACGTCAATAAGCGGTGCGGCTAGCAACCCCTCACTATTTTGATTCCACTTATCACCTTAACACGCTAAACGTGGCCTTTAAGTTTCTTGACTTTGGGCTCTGTCTACCCCAAAGGGATAAATACGTGATATTATGTATGATATTATGTAGTAAGTCAAATGTATTTACATTCTTCCTGACATGAGAATATAGAACTGCAATTATAATAACCAAGTCGGCAATATTTTAATCATTTTATTTAATTAAAAAAAATTACTTAATTGACTTATGAAACTTACCTCAATAAAAATATATGTTTATATACATAGTTGAGATATAAAATTAAATAAAAATAAAGCTCGCGAGCCCTCACTCCTATGCCGCAATCATTGATAGTAAAGCCAGAGGGTTACTTTGGATGCCAAGTGACCCTGGCTAGCTTTACGAAGAAGAATTACTCGTTTTAAACAAAATAATTTTTTAATAGTTAACAGTAAGGATCCCACCATGAACAACCATTAATATTTTAAAAATAACCTACTCTACATGTTTGCATTTCCTTATTGTGATATCGCAATACACGAAAGCTTATCTACGTTACCATAGTACCTGGTAAAATTTCAAGAAATCGCCAGGTGTCATATGGTATTCGTCATACGAAATACGTGCGTTGTCCACTCCACAATCGTAACTTGATAGCCAACGAACCTATTAACGTTCCTTGGTCTCAATGACATCATGAAAGCATATTTATTATATGCAATGAAGGATTTTCGAATAATTTACTATCTTGATATAATTACACAATTTAACATTCACCCTTATTTAAAAATATGTATATCAAAGATTTTAAATATTTATGATTTTAATAATTGTTAAATTAATATTTTTTGTTATTCAATTCTCTTCCATATGCTGGTTTGGAAGTAAAGGAAAAACAGACTAAAGCAGCTGCTTTCCCACGCACTCCATAAAAACAACCGTACTTACCTTATGACCTTGTGCTCTGTCTACCCCGCAAAAGATAAGGACGTGATTATATGTACGTATGTTTTGTTGATTAAAAATCATGTCATTGAGTATTACTAACGTTAAGAGACTT
This sequence comes from Rhodophaea formosa, assembly GCA_963082605.1. Classification (NCBI taxonomy): domain Eukaryota; kingdom Metazoa; phylum Arthropoda; class Insecta; order Lepidoptera; family Pyralidae; genus Rhodophaea; species Rhodophaea formosa. Next base: position 13,157,507 of record OY720209.1, read on the forward strand.
ATATCAGCCAACTAGCGCCACTCCTTATTCTATTGTTTTTACTACAAAATCAGATTAAATGGAAAAAATCTAATTAAGAAATACTTTGGTAGTACTTAAATTACTTCTAGTATTTCTGGTATAGCTTTTCATCAATACCATCTTAAATTAGAATTACTACTCATTACATCCAAAAGTGGTTACTTTTAGCGGTAATAAGTAATTCTCTTAATTTACCAAATGCGAAATAATGATTAAGTAGTCGATAGAACTCAGGATTTATTACTGAGTTCTATCGATAGACGTAGTCGATAGAACTCAGTAATAAATCCTGAGTTCTATCGACTGCCTTCCGTCTCCATGATCAAAACCTGGACATTACGATGAAATGCTCGTCAAGGCAACTCGAATGAGTCCAACCGAACACAATAGGATTATGTTGTTTTATTACTGAATTCCGTCGACTACCTTCCGTCTCCATAATCAGAACCTGGCTATGATCTACGACGAAATGCTCGTCAAGACAAAAACACAATAGGGACATGTTGCTATATTACTGGTTCTGTCCACTACCTTCCATATCTTCACAACCAGAGTCTGGACAACGTCAAGACCAATCAAATGAGTCGAAATTAATAGGCTTATGTTTTTTAATTACTGAGTTATGTCGACTACCTTCCTTCTCTATGATCAGACCCGGGCAGTTGGATACCAGTATCCTACGACGATCATTTTTTCTTTGTATGATACCGGTTACCAAACTCTGGTATCATACACGGCCGAAGGGGGGCCGTAATCTACAACGAAGTGCTCGTCAAAACAAATCGAATGAGTCAACTCAAAACACAATATGCTTATGTGGTTTTATTACTGAGTCTTGTCTATTATCTCTCGACTCCATCAACAAAACAGCCAAAAGCTTTTAATAAAATACAAATAAGATTGTAGGTATATACGAAAAAAAGAAACTTTACTGGTGCCTGCTACGCTACGAAAGGCCCATCATTTTGCTTGAACTTTGTAGAATCTATCTTAGATGATAAAATTGATTTAAAATCAAAAACAAAATAAGCTCAACTTACATATTTCTTTATTTCCTGTAAAGTTTATGCAACTAGCGTGTTCAACATGACTTGCAAGTGTTTCATTGAGTTCTTCACAATAATCGGTCAAATATGTATGTATGGCTATGCGTGCAAGCAGGTTGCCATGGTCGGTCGTCGAACCTTTACACGGCCGCGCCACTCCACTTTGTTTCAAGTAGGTCCTCTACAAAACATAATCGTACGTCATATAACCAGAACATATATGTTTGCAGATACTGTTTCTTTTTATATTGAAGTTAATTTTTACTATTTTATTTGGACGACTAATAGTTTGTATAATATTTCAAGCCATTGCAGCGACAGTGCTATGTTTGTAAGGGCGTACAATTTTCCTATATAATAAATCGCTCGATTAATTACAATTGATTTATTTATTTACTGTGTTTAAAACGATTAAAACCAATAACATTTACTACGGTTCGTTCTAAATCAGCGTTTAAGAACGCAGGTAGACTAAGTTGAATTGTTGAAGATGTTATAAGAACTATTCAGAAATAAATATCCTGGAAGCCCATTATAAGCCACATTTTATCAAATCGTAATGTTGAATGGAATTCTCAAAAAAATAGAGTCTCTATCATTGGTTCTACGTTTTTTAATTTGTTTATATATATGCATTGTCGAGGGTAAATTTCCAAGTGGTATAAATTAAATATTACACCAATACAACAATACCACCAGTTCAAACTTTTTAAAATACTTACATAACTTATAATGTCAGTGATAAAAAACCCAAATGTAATAAATTTGAATAATTCATCAATTAAGAAATGACGAACAATAATGTGTTAAACAAATTTACCAAAATATTTATTTCATTATATAATCCTGGAGAGTTGTCCTATTTACAGTCCAGATAGATGTGTTGATTTTATATTACCTATATAATCAAAAACTTTTAAACAAAAAAATTAAACTGCTTAATAAACCGAAAAGCAAATATTAATCATCGCCTTTTTTTCGAAGTAGTAGTTGTATTTTGGTATTTCCAATAAGTAGTCGTATTTTTTTTTTCAAATTTATTTGAGATCAACTTTGGGGTATACCATATCGATTAAATAAAGAATTATTAAATACAGACTACTCTGTAAAATTTATATATAGCATATATATAGCCGTCGACTTTAAAACTTCCTTCGTTTTTTCGTTGGCTGAAAACAGTTCTTACTATTCTATCTACTCTACGCCAGATGTTGATTTAGGTATGCGCAACTGAATAAAACATTGCATATACGTTTCCATATTGACGTCGGCGTATGTATTTATTAATAAATACATAAAGGGAACTAAAATACTCTTTTGTTAAGAAACGAGGTTCATGCACATACATACAAACGATGGAAGCTTATTGATCGTATTATTCAACAGACTTATTTCAGAAAGAAGCTGATTCAGACTACAACAAAAGGAAGAACACAATGAAGGATTCGAACAAGACATCAGTTTATCAAGGGTTTTAGTGCGGACCTGTCATCGTAAAACGTCTGGAAGGTATTCGTGGCACGAGTGGCGTCTCTCGGCGACCCTATTTAAGAGTCCATTTCGGCTAACGACCGTTCGCGAGAGGTTAATCGTCGTTCACCTGCGAGTTACTGTGGCTGTGGCTTTGTTAGCCGGCTCGTTGCTGTTCCGCGGCCGTGAACGTGGTCGCTCACCCGCTGCCCGAGCACTAAACTTGCGGCCTTATGGAGCGGGGGCGGCAGATTTGCGATATGTCCTCGAAACGACGATCCATCCGAAACTCAATGACTTTGCGCTCCCTAAAGGCGGGATCGACCAAAATAAAGGTAGCAGATACCCTGAACTGACTCATTGTGAAACAAAGTAACAAAACAATTTATTGCTCAATACATATGCATGGTGCCTATGTATAAAACAAAATTTAACTGCCTCCGTGGTCCAGTAGTTAAGGCTTTTGCCTTGTTAACCTGGGGATCGTGGGTTCGATTCCCACGGGAAGCATACTTGTTAAGTTGTTTCCAGTTTGGCTAGGACATTGCAGGCATGAATCACCTGATTGTCTGATAAGAAAGATGATTCCGTGCGGCACGTTAAGCCGTTGGTCCCGGCTGCAATCTAGTATTCGTTAAAGGATCCACGTCAGAGGGCGGTTCCGAAGAACTCTGACATCAGGGTGTGCATGGTCGACTGACCGTGTCACCTACTCGAAATGATTATGATGAAACATAATTTACAAATATATTAAAAAGTATTCTGATATTTATTCACATATTTGTTAATGTATGCTAAAGAACTAGACCATGTGAGAATAGGTATTATCGGGAACTGACTAACACACAAGACAATGAATTGTCTTCAACAAGAAATTGTCGGCTTGAGAGTCCAAACCGTTCACGGCATTTTTCGTTATGGCGTAGATAAAAGGGCGAGTGATCCGAAGACCTAGACGGAAAGGTAGCCCATTCGATTTTATATCTTCCTCAGTTGCCTAGCAAACTGATATAGCTCAATCACTGCCATCTAGCGATGATAAACGCAACTACAGCGCCAAGCTTTTATAATGTAGCAAAACAAACTGACGCAACGCAAATAAGCTAGAAATAGAAACCCGCATTTTCACACCGAAATTTAAATTATTTATTATTTTTATTATTTTTGCTAAAAATACATCAAGACAATCTTAATTCATAAAAAACTATTGTTGTAAATTTTCCGAATGCGGTATTTCTATCAAGGGCGCGTTGATGTCTTTTTATTTAGAACTGAATTTAGGGGAAAACTCATAATAAATTACTGAATACATATATAATTTATGATATGTGTAAATAGTTATTTTTCTGTGATGAAGTCGAAGTCTGCATAAATATTATTAAATCGGGGACATGATATAATCAAAAAATATATTACATAAAAAACTGCGCAAATCTTCTTGATTGAAGTTTATAATATCCTGGATTAATTAATTTCCTCATTACTAACCATCAAAAAGAAACCTTTCCACTTACCCATCTTGACGAGTATATATTGTACTAATCAAACTAAAAAGATGGGCAGTATTAATCGGATTTATTTGTCTCCAGAATAAATTAATCATTTATTATATATTGCATTATAAATATCCTGGCAAAGTGGTGGAGATCGTAGAAAGCCTACCCTCTCACACCACTGCCTCGAAATAAATACCTAGTGTCATAAAACCATTGGGAAACTTTACGAAGGTGGAGACTAGAAAAGGTGACAAAAGGTGAAATTAACATGATATGTATATTTCTTCAATACACATAAGATAATATAGCATTGTGAATGCTATACTACCTTAATCTAATTAAATAATAAACTAATACATGGTTAACAGTGATTTATCCTTATCTTCTCTCAAATAGAAGAACATCGTCACACATATATCGATAAATATGTTTATTTACATGAAGAATCTCCGTTTTCCAGATGGAACAAGAATTGAATAATGGGAAAAGCATCGTGGGCGTTCTTCTGAGTAATGGAGGAGGCGTAAACAGTACAACGGGTGCTTGTAGGGCGGCAGGCGACTCTGGGAATTCATGTAGGTAATAAAATCACATTAAATGCTAACTGCGTCACTGTAGATATACTATTTTGCTGTAGTCATATTACAAAACGGAATACCCTGAATATATAATAATTAAAACACGTGCGAAAGAAAAATAATTGCTAATGTATTTAATTTCCATTTTACAACCAGAGTAACTAGGACCAAAAATTCTCGTGACTTTTTAATGTTCTGCCTATGGCGTCAATTGAATTAACTTTATCTCTGAGAAATGTAGGCTTGTTCTTTTATTTATCCTATGTGGCATTCATAGATGCCTACCACCGCCTAAATTTTACCTCAGTACCTACGCAATATTTGAAACCGTACATTTTTCCAAATCTACCCGACCGACGGCATAAAACATTTCAGTTAACAAAGAGGGACCTTGTTCCAAATAAGTTATTTGCCCCCTTTAGTATCGCAGGAACCAAGGTCGTTTATAGAACAGTATACAGGGATATGGGAGAAACATTTGGCGTACCCGAGTGGAATGAAACCCGCGACCTTGTGAGGGCGAGGTCACACCACCCGCCCTCCTGCTCCGCGCCTCGGCAGCTACCTGCCGCCTCCGCGAACGTCACTCGGGACCCTTAGGCCTACATAACCACCAGTATACATGTAGTAGCGACCTTAATATCGAATTGAAGGTCATATGGTACTACAATGGAAAATAATTTAGATAACCTTATTTGCTTCAATAAAATTAGTCAGAATTGTTTCTACTAGGTCTCTCTAAATAGTGAAAATGTTATCAGTTTCAATCATTCTCATTAACCTGATTCTGTGTGATATAGTTGTGACGAATGGACCGCAAATTACTACTAAATAGTACTAGGTACAAGAAGTTTACCTATTAATATATATTTGTCTTAGTTCTGTATTTCTGAGAAGATAGTATATCCTAGCTCGATCCTCACAAAAAGGTTACGCATAGTTAACAAAAACATGCGATATTGCCTTGAACGCCTGCCTTTTTACTTAGATTATATAGGTCACCTAAACCTCTTACCGTTTCCAATTGCCTTAAAAAGAGGACGAGGTTCTCAAATCGACAGTGTTTGTGTACGGTAAACTCATTATCATTTCTTTGAAATGGGTTTATTGGTTCGAATGAAGTCGGTTTTGTGTTGTGTTAATGTTCAATAATTTTTTTACAAGTTTGAAGAGCACGAAGTAGGCTCGAATCTCTAGCACGAAGTAGGTTAGAATCTACTCTAGAATAGAGCAGGTACGAGGTGATATGATTTGCGTTTTTGTAGAACAGCAGTTATTTAAGTTTAATCTTTCATGTAAACATTGAATAGGTAAAGGTACCTATGCATATTAACATCGTATAAAATTCGTGGCTGCAACAATACAATGTGACATTGATACATCAGAATAACTAATATTCGCATCGCATCTAGCCAGGCAACAGATAATACAAACAGCGAGGTGGTGTAATAGACATACGACGCAATAGCAGAAGTTTGCCTGAATATGAGCATGAAATGTGGTGCAGCACAGAAGTTGCGCTTTATTTCGCTCAGCTAAGAAGTTGATATTAAAAATAAACTCTGAGTCAAAAGTCAAGTCAAAAGTCAAAGATTTTTATTCAAAATTGGATAAATGTATCTCTTTTTGATCCTCATGTTTTTCTTTCTTATTATTTTTAATATGCAAAATGAAAAACTACAAGAGTTTCGGAATGACCACTGGTGACAAGAATACGCCGAAAGGAACTCAATCCAGACTCGGTCCCTACTTGCCTGAAGGGCACCAAAATCAATTTTTTGTATAAGCTTTCTGTATGTCTTCTACAAACTCAGATTCAACATAAAATATTTAAAACATATGATTCTAAGCTTTCATGTTCGCTACCAAGAGTTAAATCGATAATTGTATGAAAAGGGCAAAAATCACACTAAGACCAAAAGAAGGCTAAAAACCGCCACCGCCCCTCGCCATCAATGAGAAGAAGTCAAATAAGTACTAGGGCTTAATTCGCCCAATCGTCACAATGTACATTGTACAATGTTAAAAGTTAATTGTTGAATAAATGTGAAGAGACCTCTTCCATGCTGGTTTGGGAGGAAAGGAAAATCATTATAGAATGTGCCAACTGCTTTTCTTCACGCACAGACCGTAAAAGCCGGTCAAGGGATTGGATGAAAATCTAAGAAATCTCGTCATAGGCACTGCGGCTAGCGACCCACTATTTGATTCCGCTTTCCACCTTAACGCCCACTAAACACGGTAAACGTGGTCTTTATGGGTTTTATTACCAAGGGCTCTGTCTACCCCACGAGGGATAAAGACGTGATATATACGTATGGGAAGAGATCGTAAAGAAGTAAAATCGGGCTCTTAATTACTAGGTCTTGCCCGTCTCTAGATACATATCGGCCTTTGAATAAATCTGTCCTACTGTACTATTAGTAATAGGTGAGGTGCCAATTTCGTATTCCAAAGCCCGAAGAAGTCTTCGTCGCTCCTAAGCGACTCACTACTTTATCTAGATAAGTTATCTATCTGTGATATTATTATTTTGCCGGTTTGTATATCTACGACAGGTTCGGCGGGCGGCTGGGCGGTCGGCTCGGAGCGATGACGGCGCTGACGGCCTTGGCCGTGATCGCGCGCTCGATATAGCCCGGCCGCCGCCCGTGCCTCCCACGCACCACCCTCTCTTCACCCCCAAACCATTCTTAGGTCGAGATACTACCACAAAATCTCTATGTTCATTTGTTATTTTATTAACGCTCTCATTTGGCTATTTTTACAAGTCTTTTACGAGTTGCGACTGTCTGGTTAGTTAAGACAAATAAGGACGTCATAGTTTTAATAGTATAAAAATTAAAAATATGTTTAACTAATTTCTCCAAAAACACATTTCTAGTGTTTAAAAAAACATGGCGTTCTCAACTTATTACTTATGTTACTCTTCATAAACATAAGTATTCATCTAAACGCAGTTAACAACATTGAGGGTGGTGCGAATCGAAAACGGAGTTGAACGTAGAGAGCATACAGTGGAATCCCTTACTATCCTTCTGAATATCTGATGCTCTTCGGGTATTTCCGACAAAGACCCACGCTAAGACAGCCTTAAGTAACTGGCCTCGTTAACGAAGAAAATTCGGGGAATAAATTTCTGGTGATTGTGGACATATTGATACCTACCATTTAAAAGAAGTGAACTCAGAAGTCCAATAGTATTTTCTTTGTATTTTAACCCCAGCCATAATAGGTATGATGTGTCAAACTTTATTTAGAATTACCTAACCTTTTTTAAAACTGAATTATTAAAAGTGTAGCCGTATTTAATTATATTTCTATTCTTTGGGAAGGTGATAGCGTTACATTTGGAAGATTAGGTGTTATTTGGTTTGATAACAATAGTGGGACTTTGGTGTCAAGTCAGCTTCGGCCGTCTACGTAAACCAGCGTAAACCCATGGAGATAAAATACCTAATACCTACTTAGACTATATACTTTCGTACGCAAACCACAAAATTTTCTTGACTGTGACGTAAGTATACTAAGCCTTGTTCTGTGACATAGGTATCTAAAACAAGCAGATCACGAAGTTTCGGAACCAGTTACGGAAAAAAAGGTTTAATAGTTAAGGGGGAACACTAGGCACAGTAGCGACGCCAATCATTTTATTCCTAATACTTTACAAATAGAAAGAAATTCAAGAATATAAACAATACAAGCCTTAGTAAATAACCTGAATTTTTTTTGGAATCATGTTTTGATATTATGAGAATCAGTCACTGAGAGAAAAAGTGATAACCGCCAAAAACGGCCGTTTTTGGCGGTAATCAGATTCTCATGATTCTCACTGATTCCGATAGTAATAAACATGATTCAAAAAATACTTCAGGTTATTGACTAAGGCTTGTATTGTTTATATTCTTGAATTTCTTTCTATTTGTAAAGTATTAGGAATAAAATGATTGGCGTCGCTACTGTGCCTAGTGTTCCCCCTTAACTCAAGAAATCACAGACATGAGAAAAATTTATTGCTCTATACAGACGGAACCAAGGACCTTATAGGTATAATGGTAGGCCTAGTAACTTTTGGCATAGAAAGAGACAGATACTACAGGTTGGTGTCCCGCTCGCACATACGAATTGTATAAAAACTATAGATATAGGTACGTATATATTATACATATGCAACTAGCTTTTACCCGCGGCTTCAGTGGCGTATAAATTTGCCGAGTAGTTTGAACAGGACTTTTTTCCGGGCTGATAGGTAGTCTATTTCCTTCTCAGTACCCTATCTAACCTATGTGTATGCCAAATTTCAGGAACATTGGTTTAATAGATAAAGCGTGAAGAGGCAACAAACAAACAAATATACAAACTCACTTTAGCATTTATAATATTAGTCGCTCAGGTGGGGTTGCGATAGCATTGGCACAAGCGGAACACCAACCTGTAGTATTTCCGTCTCTTTCTAAGTCATAAATCTTGCACAAAATCATACACACACACAGTAAGGGTAAAAATGATACATAAAAAAGTTAACACAGTTCTATCAGGGTACTAAGGAGAAGCGCACTTACTACATAGATGCATTGAACACAATATGGAGATATATTATGTTCCACGTACTAACTGGGGGCCAAGCTTTTGCAGTGCGCAAAAAGTCACAAGAAATGACCTTGAAAATGTTGTTTGCCTCTCAAGTACGCCGTACCTACTTGAAATTCTACATTAGATTTAGTTCTTAAATGTTTTCAACGACCTACCTAGACGAATAGAATGTCCTAGCCGCCTGTTACTTTAGAATGGGAGCCCTTGAAATGAGGATGTGGTTTAACGAGGGAATGCATAGTGCATTCCCTCATCGTTATACTGTTATACTTACTACCAAGTATATTGATCTAATATACATATATAAATAACTGACAGTCTCCGTGGCGTAGTGGTTAACACGCCACGATTGAACGGGTTCGATTCCCAGCCAGGTCATGATGGAAAGTGTTCTTTTTCTGATTATCCTGGGTCTTGGGTGTATATCTTTAAGTATCTATTATAAAATATTGTTATCGTTGAGTTAGTATTCTGCGACACTGGTTCACAATTAGATAGATAGATTGATAAAGTATATATTTGGACATCTGTATCACACAAATACATACAGGTAAAAGTAAACAACAAAACGGTAAATATACAAATAAAATCTTTAAACTAGGCATGCATCTGTGTGCCACAGTAGCACAAAAGGGCTACAGCTCAGCACTATGTCACTCGATGAGAGCAACTGCTGATTTTCAGCTGGCACTCTTGAGAAAGCACGGACGAGAGGAATTTCACAAATAGACCATTTTACGCGTACACAACTACATTTAATGGCCAAAAAGGAAAAAAAGAAGAAAAATATTGTAAATTAATAAAAATAACGTTCGAAATTGGAGAAAAATTTGAGGGAATTCAATGGTTCTGGTAGGAATCAATAAGTACTGGTAGGGAACAATAAAAATAAAATATATATAAGTAAAAAGAACAACAATGAATTTCTGTTTACACGTCGATGCTATATATAGGCGGCTTTTGCGGCCAGCAAAGCGGTGGCAGTCTCCTGTTTCTCAGTATCTAGAAGATCTTCATCATCATCATCATCAGGTCCCTTTGAGTCTCCACTGCACGACCCACTCTGTACCACCACAGCCATATATTAGCCAGAGCATTCCGAGGATTTGGCCTACACTCACCACGCTGGCCAGACGGGTTGGAGAGGTTTCTTTGATGTTTATTTTAGCTTTGTTTAGCTTTATATTGTATTTCCTTAGTCGCCTTTTACGACATCCACGGAAAGACTTGGAGTGGTCCTAATCTACTCTGCCGCGAACCACACGGCTCATCTAGTATCTAGTCATCAGTATCTAGAAGATGAGCTCTTAAATGCTTTTTAAATGTGTTTTTATTAATAATATTTTTAAACGGTGGAGGATTATTGTTCCACAATTTGCTGCCGCATACCTGAAACTCCCTGTAAATACCACAGTCCTGTGCTTATGTACTGATAGCACTGAGCGCGTTGTTCTCATGTGGCACTGTGACATAAACCGTAGCTTTTCATATTACTTATATGGTCTCAGGTTTTTGGTGTTTGATCAAATCGAACATCAAACCAGCCAGATGCAACTGTCGTCGTGATTCCATTTTTAGTAAGCCACCTTTATTAAAAAACCGGCCAAGGGCGTGTCGGGCCACGCGCAGTGTAGGGTTCCGTAGTTACGAATGACAACTTTGAGTTCACACTGTTTACACTCGCACCTCACACTTTAACGACCAAAAACATCTAACAATGAAAATTGTATGAAATTTTACATTTTCGAGTAATTTTTTAAAAGTTGGTTGCCTATACCTTTTTAGTTTATACTTAATACTCAGCTCTGATAGTTTTCCTTTTAACTTCAGTATATATACTACTGCTGTAATTTTTTTCACGTATCCATATATAACCGTTTAGCAGATAGAGGGGGGGACACTTACCTCTAACAAAAATTTTCACTTTAAAACCAAATATTTCGGAAACGGATCCCTAAATCGAAAAATGGTGTTCTCAACCTCACAATATTTTTTATAGACCTATTTAACGATACCCCACATGATAGGTAAGTAGAGAAAAAAAAATGACTCCCTCACTTTACTTGTATGGGAGCTACCCTAAAAAAAATTTTTCTTCAAGATGTTTATCTACCACTTTTTTGCCATGATTATATACATACCCATGCCAAATTACAGCTTTCTAGTACTTCTAGACAGACAGGCCGACAGTCAGACAGCCAGACAGACACACAGTCAGACAGACAGACAGACATGGCGAAACTATAAGGGTTCCTTGTTTACTACGGAACCCTAAAAATGGCGTTATATGGCTACGTGGCGTGGAGGTATATTGTAGCAAAACCGAAGGCACGCGTTTTGCACCCTTTGTAGGTACTAAAAGTTTAGTTTTGCACAAAAGGAAGAACATAAAGGAACCATAAACCAAGTCTCCATAATTTAACCTCATCGATAGTATTAAAGATTCACAAATAACAAGATGCGACTCTACAGGCAGAAAGTTTCGGATTTTATAGAGGAGGCTCAAGCGGTAGAAACAATTTTTATTAGCCCTATCAGATGAGACTCAAACCTCATTTGACCATCTATAACTATACCCAAATGTCGAGCTTCTTCTACCCGTGTTATAGGTTGATTGTCAATTTCTACTGCAGCTTGGGTCAGTGTCTAAGAATTCAAGAAATATGTCAACCGACAAGAGCCTTTGATTATTTATGGACAAGAGCCTCGCCTTTAAATATCAGAAATTATCTTTTAACGCTCCATGAGACCTACAAAGTATCTTAGCTAGGTGATTAAATTTCACAACGGTATTTGTCTGCGGTTCTGGAGTTGCCCAAGAAATTGGCATCAGTCAGACGGCAGGGATGTCATCCACTACTATCTGTCCGGTGGTTGTAAGTAAGGCTTCGGGTACGCGCGCCCGGCCTCCCGAGCGGCTACTTCTTCTTCTCTGAACCTCAATCCATCCAAGCAAGTGGGCATCGAAACTGTTTAGCTTATAGGTTTAACCAATATAAGTTAAAAACTGCGCTCACCAACCCGTTTGCTAAGCGTGATGATCCTTGGGAGAGGCCAATGTTCAGCTCAGCAGCGGACTTCTTGCGTCTGAGTTGATGATAACGACTGACCGGTTGGCCTTACAAACTTTGCTTAATCAAATTATCATACATTACATATTTAATTTAGACAGGGGTGGGCGAGGTGGATCGGTGCGTAGAAATTATAAGATATCAATAGTAGATAGAGAAAAATAGGTAAAACAAAACCATGACAGCTGTTTTTGAAAAAATAACAACTGAGCATTCCATTGCATTCCAATTTTAAATTTTAGCTATAAAATTGACGCTGAACCGTCTCGAATGCGACACCCTGTATGCCATATTATCTAACTTATCTACTTTTTCTGGCTAAAACAAAAACGGCGCCACTTAGAAGGCAGACGGCGTAGTTGGAGTGATTCAGAATTAGACACCAAGGCCACAGAGCCGAGTGATATCATTTATATGGCGTGCCTGTCCCTGAACTCTACTCGCCGCCAATGACGCACGAGGCTCAAATATCGCCCTGACCTTCCTTGTAAAAATAATCTTGGTAATGTCAGGTAATAGCTACACCCCGCTGCAAGTACCAAGGGTCAACTTCATTATTAAAGTAAATACCCCCATTCCTTAAATTGTGTAGGTAATACTAATATTTGACGTCATCGTCTATAAAACTGTTGAGCAGAATCCAACATAGTTGTTTATAGCAAATGAACCAAGTCAATGACGCAATGTGGCAGTAATCGTCCAGATTCATCTTCAGATTAAATGGATTTACGTCACGGTTTTACCGATATTTCTACGATTTGCACTCAGTGCTCACTACAATCCATCCGTATAACAAAAAGAAGACGTATTTTTTTTAATCTATGATTTAAGTGATATAACATTTCATTATATTCTGCAAAAACTAAACCTTGCATGATGGGCTAAAAAAAATATAACTAAAAGTTTGAGGGAATGTGCGAAAATCTATAAAATCAAAAGGCGATGCGGCCAGCATACCATCAATATTTTGATACCATTTTTCAGTTACACGTCTACCAACATGCTAATGTGGTCTTTAGTTCTGATAGACCTTGGTTCTGTCTAACACACGCAGGACGGGACGTGATGCGATGATGAATGCCTTTATTATTTCTCAGCGTTTATTATTAGCTCACAGAGTTGCGCTAACTATCCTCCATACTTCAATAACACCCAAAATTTCTGCGATAGGATATACCTATGCTTATACAATATGTTAATAAAATCCTTATAGGAGCAAATCAGCCCGTCAATATGAAAAACTTTTCCTATAAGACTCAGCTGGAAATTCGAAAAAAAATTACATTTGAACACTTTTGTATGGAATGTCAATTATTTTTATAGTATTAGTCCCATAGGAAAAGTAGTTTATCGACGGGCTGAGTCGCCCCTTTTGATGATCGGACAGGGTTTTATTAGCATACTGTAACATTCCAAGTAATACGCTATATAATTTCAGGTAATTATACTAAAATAAAATAAAATAATTGTACAAATAGAGTGTATTTTACATATACCTAAGTGTATTTTACATATGCATTTCACTTAGCTTTCTTTCCTTTCCGTTTTTGTGGTTTAGGTGGTTTACTCTTATTCACCTTGGCCTTCTTGCCGCGACCTTTAGTCTTCTCCTTGGCCTTTTGCGCTCGCAGGTCTTTCTTCATCCTCGGATCGACAACCTTGTACTGTCCTTTGACTCCGCTCGGGCGCTTCATGCGCTTGGCTGTATTGTGTTTCTTAGCCACCACGTACGTGACCTTTTTCTTGCCGTCGGTCTGCGCCTTCTTGTACAGCTGCCTGACTTGCTGCGCCTTCTCCCGCTCGGACATGTCTGCATTCTCCATCACAGCCTCGACCTTCTTCTTAGCGCGCTCCATGCGCTTTATCATGCGCTTCTTCTTTCTAGCTTTAGCTTCAATGACTTTCTTGATTGGTCTCACATTGATATCTTGTAGTCTGTTCTTATACTCTTCTGTATATTTCTGAAAAATTATATGAAATATTTACATATTTACCTGCTAATTGCGAAGCCAGGGTTATATTTTAATTCCTTAATCATAGTTACTATTGATAAAAAATAGCCTAAAATAGTATGTTATTACATCTTATTTTTGAGTAATAAAACTGACCAAGAGTAAGTCGGATTCACACAAACTAAGGTGCACCATTCAATATTTAACTCGAAAAACCACAATTTTTTGTACGGGGAAACCGACCGACCTCTTTTGAGGAGTTAACTAAACCACTAAACTCTTTTTTGCACAAACACTAGTGGTTTGACGATATAAATTAACTGGACTTTTGACAGAATCGAAAAAATGTTTCTTAATGGGATACTGTTATTTTATATTCCTTTTCATATTTGTAATAATAGCGGCAAAATATTTATACATTTTGGAAAAAATTATAGTCTACCTACTACGCTATTTAAAAATTACAGGTCTGAGACCAACCCACGAGGCAGAGAGCGGAGGTTTACTAATAGGGTCCCATTGGCACCCTTTGGTTACAGAACCCTAAAAATAATGAACTTTCGAACTTTGGTTTCGGAAGTGGCCGAAGGGATAAATTTTACCACTTATGGCATTTTTTCGGAAATCAATAACCTACCTCTGGAATAACAACTGGTTTCTGCATATGTTTCTTCTCATCTTCCACAAACCAATCCGGTAAATTGGAATCATTGAAGGCGTATCTATTCCAAGCGTCGTCAATGAGATCTCTTTTGAACTTCTTTGATGTTGCTATCATGGTCCCCAAGGCGAGAGCTTCAGCATCCATTTTCATAGTTTTCTTTAATTTCTTAAGCTCTGAAATTTTTTTGGAAAAATTACTGAAGCTAACGCACGCTAAAACGACGCTCAGCCTTCGCTGTTCGCCAAAATACGAGTATAGAATATACGAGAATAACATCTGAGAAATTATTATAAAAATAGACGACGCGGCTAGCAAACCATCACTATTATGATTCACTTTTCCGCCTACTATCCCATGCTGGTTTGGGAGAAAAGAAAAAACATAGAATATACCAGCTGCTTTTTTCCCGCAAAGACCGTAAAAGCCGGTAAAGGGATGGGCGAAAATCTAGGCGCTCTTATAGTAACACTAGCGGCACCCAGCAATTAAATTCCTTAAACCTTAAATTGAATTGAATTTTAAAAATCTAATATTCTACTTATTAGATTTTTAAAATTCAATACAATTACTTATAGTATTTTTTGTATATTACAAGTAATTTACTAGTGCCATATTTTTATTTTTATTGTATTATATACATAGTTTTTAATAATATTGACAATGTAATATTACATCAGTGCCATATTTAAAGAGAAAAAACCGGCCAAGTGCGTGTCGGGCCACGCGCAGTATAGGGTTCCGTAGTTGCGAATGACAACTTTGAATTCACACTGTTTACACTCGCACCCCAAAAACATCTAACAATAAAGATTGTATGAAATTTTACATTTTCCAGTACATTTTATAAGTTGGTTGCCTATAACTTTTTAGTTTGTACTTAGTATCCAGCTCTGATAGTTTTCCTTTCAACTTCAGTATATATACTACTGCTGTAATTTTTTTCACGTATCTATATATAACCGTTTAGCAGATAGAGGGGGGGGACACGTACCTCTAACAAAAATTTTCACTTTAAAATCAAATATTTCGGAAAAGGATCCCTATATCGAAAAATGTTGTTCTCAACCTCACAATATTTTTCAAAGACCTTTTTAACGATACCCCACACGATGGGTAAGTAGAGAAAAAAAAATTACTCCCCCACTTTACTTGTATGGGAGCTACCCAAAAAAAAATTTTTTTTCTAGATTTTTTTCTACGACTTTTTTGTCATGATTAATATACATACTCATACTAAATTACAGCTTTCTAGTACTTATAGTCTCTGAGTAAAACCGCGGACGGACAGACAGACAGACAGACATGGCAAAACTATAAGGGTTCCTAGTTTATTACGGAACCCTAAAAACGGTTAACGCTGTTTTTCTCCTATTTTATCAAACGAATATTAGGGAAAATGAATACAAAAATACTACAAGTAATTAACTAGTTATGTACTTGTTACATTTTTAAAATTCGATATAAGTTAGGATTAAAAGAATTAATTGCTGGGTGGCGCTAGTGTTACTATAGGCGATGATTGGGATCTATCTACCCCGTAAGGGATAAAGACGTGCGTGATAATATGTATGTATGTATGTTTGGCTTTTGGGTCTCATAGACCAGGGCTTTCTTATCCAGATTAAATGCTCAACTTTTTACACATTCTATTTTAACTCCTGGGATGATCAATCTTAAATAACAAAGTCTTGTAATCACATTTATGCTCGAGCGGATATTTTATTTATAGAGTACCTGGGTCTTGAGTAACAACTTCGAAATCTTCCTTCTTGCCTGCCTTGGCGTCAGCTTTGCCACCAGCCGGAGTAATATTTTCTTCCACGTCATAGTCGCTATCAGAAGACTCATCATCTGAACTTTCAGTGTCGCTATGTTTCCTTTTCTTTCCATTACTCACAGTGTCTGTCACGGCTATATCATCTGATACCTTTTTCCCTATAAAATAATAATATAAACATGTTATGAAATTTTGTAGATGGGATTGTATACAAATCAAATGTTAAAAAAATTGTAACATGAAATTAATTCATTTACAGTGTTTGTTATGGGGACAAGTGTTTCATCACAATGGCTGATATTGAATAATAATACCTATGACTATTTCTATGAAGTTCGGTCGACAGATAAACCTACCTGACCAATAACAATTTAAAATCTGTTTTTAGGGGGTCAGGTTTATCTGCTCCCAACTTACATGTTTAGTCAAAGCAGCGGTTGTAGGTAGGAAACGCGAGTTGCCAAAGTATGGCAGGCCTTGGACGTTTCAGATTTGCGATTATAATTTATGGTATGACATACCTTTTTCTTTGTATGTTTCAGCCAATTTATCCAAATCTACCCCCTCATCATCCTCTTCATCAATGTCTTTGAACGAGTCCTTCTGGAACCAGAGCTCTGCCTTCATAGACCTCTTGGACACTGGATCAGTGTTGTCCAAATCCGTCAGTAGTGGGTTGTCTTTAGGTATAGTTGGAGTCCTTGTGACCTGACTATTTCTTATTGTGTTTAGTTTTGTCAGCTTTGCTATTTTTTTGTTGTCATATTCAGAGTCTGAGAATGCTGTGAAAAGAGATAGAACATGAACATGAACTTCATTAAATTATCTAATACATATTTAAAGCAATCATGGTAATGGCATAAGCCCATGCAGAAGGCTTCATATTTTTGTTTCTTCTTAAATTGTGGTTCTAATTACATAGTTCTAATTACATCTGTCCCAGAAAGGTTTCAAAAAAAGACCTTGATTAGGCAATGGTTTTCTCATTACAAATCTGAGATAGCTCACCTCACCCCCTGGCATACCTACGTAACTATTGACGCATTATATGGATTGAAATATGCATACCAAGGGAATCCTTTTCTTTCTCATCTTCTGATTCAGATTCCAATTCTAATTCACTGTCAGAGTCTTTGTAGAATAATCCTGACGAATCCAATTTGGAGGCTTCCACATCATATTTTACAAATTTCTTTTTGACTTTCAGTTCATCATCAGAGTCATCACTTGCATCAGCAACAATGTCAGGTTGCTGGTCAACTATGCGTGACATTTCCTACAAACAGTTACAAATTATACCTACAAATTATATCCTAAGTTTTGCAATAAAAATTACGAAAAAATCAATATTATTCACTTGATATTACTTGATATAACTCTCTAATAAATTAATAATATTATGTAATTTTACAGAGACATGCCACATAGCAGGCATATGTAATGTGACTCCCCAAATAATATGTACAAATGTAATTAATTACAAAAAATATGTTGTAAAGAATTCCTAGAATTAAAGTTATATTTATTACCTCAGCATTTTTGATATCAGATAACTTGAACATGTCATGGCTCTCCATGATCGGCCCGTCGTCACCCTTCAGAACCATCTTTAAATTCATTTTTTCTGCTAATTTCTGCCTCTGTTTATTCAACTGCTTCCTTTTCCTTTTGGTAAGACGCCGATCTTCATCCTAATCAAGAAACACATCAAAAATCATATTTAAGTAAGAGGCATGTTGAACAACAAAAATTGTGTCGCATATATTGCTATGCGCTCCCAAAAATAAACACAGTCAACCAATATAATTATTAATTACTCCCTACGAGATATTTGCTAAATTAAATGTAAGTCTTTAGTTTTAATTTTCGAGATTTGTCTTATACATTTTAGACATAATACAATGCTAGTAAAGCTAAAAAAGGGAGTCAATGTCTACCTGTAACTCAGCTATTTTCTCATCTACTTTGTCTTCTTCATCACTCTGTTCTTGGTTGTCTACTTCTTTACTCTCATCAGCATCATCCTTCTCTTCATCAACTTTGGGTCTACTTTCCTGTAACATAATATTTTTTTTCTTTTAAGGGGCCCTTATAATTTATAACAAAGCGGAGATATCATTCAAAATTTTGTCCTGCATAGCCCTAGATAACCATTCAAATTATTCTTTAAACTACCCTTTATAATTGAAAGTGAAAACTAAAGCTTTTCTTACCATTTTTGTCAAAAACTGCCACTTTTGGTGGAAACTATGCCAAGCTTCATGTTATCACTTTACACTGTAAATAGTATGGTTACGCAAGACAATGCTTTAAATGACCTATATCTGTTTTTTGTTCCAAATGGGGAAAACTGCACCCCAAAAAATTCATGTATCCGCTTGATTGAATGCATAGAAGTTAGATGCCTTCCAAATTTGACACTACATTAAAAAAACTCAATAAGTAGAAAGTAAGAAAAGAACCTTAATCTTTTGTGTGAAGAAATTCAATGTTTTTTTACCTGTGATGATTTCCATTCTTTCATTTGCTTTAGCCAGCTCAGCAATGATTTCAAATCCTTCCTGCCCAGAACTTTTATATCTTTACAACAGATCTTTATCTCTTCAGAAGTTTTGGGGTGTTCCAGGATACTTTTATCATTTATGACAATCTGGAATAAACAACAATACAAGTGAATAATACTATTATATCTTAACCTTATGGTTATGTGTAGGAAAGTTATGTTTATAAGTATATGTAAAATAAAACAAGAAATCCATTACCTCAGAACACTCTTGAAGCAAATCTATTGGATCATCTTTAGCAAGAAAATCTGACACAAGAACTTTGTGATGTGTGGTGTAATCATTCTCTCTATAGCCTTCAGCTTTGGCTTTCTTCTGCTTTTCAGGATGTAATAAATTGTTATGTTGCTTCTTAACAATTTCCAGATCTTCAAATACATATTTTGGATCAAGGAACTTAGGGTCTATTGTATCAGGTGCTATATATCCTTGACACACCACAAAAATCTCAGAAGACTCATTACGAGACGCCTGTGGCTTGGTAGCATGTACCTTTTTAAAGAACTGTTTCAAAACCCATAGAAGTGCATGGTAATCTTTAGATCTGAATACTTTGGTTACAAACCAACCACCCTGTCTTAAGAAATTAGTGGCTAATTTCATAGCACTCAATGTGAGACATGCTTGTTGATAAGCATCGTGTATCCAGTTCAGTCCGACGTTTGGTGCACCATCGTGTAGTACAATATCAGCTTTCCATGTTTTAATTTCCTTCTTGATGGCAGATTTACACTTCTCTGTTGTAATGTCTTCTGTGAGGCCAATGCAGCCAGGTACAGGTTTTATAGGGAACAAATCGACTCCGATCACAACACTGGACACAGGCATATTTTGATGAGCCACCTGCATCCA
The DNA here is from genome assembly GCA_963082605.1 of Rhodophaea formosa. Lineage (NCBI taxonomy): Eukaryota > Metazoa > Arthropoda > Insecta > Lepidoptera > Pyralidae > Rhodophaea > Rhodophaea formosa. The sequence continues at coordinate 13,177,591 of OY720209.1, forward strand.
GCCACCAGGTGCCGCGCATAAATCGATGCATACCCGCGACTTTTGAAGGAAACCAAACTTTCTATTTAACTGGATTAATTTAAAAGCTGCTCGTGATCTGTATCCTATAAAAACAATTTATTTAGATTAATAACAGTTTGTACAATAATAAACTAACCACAATATGCATGAAAGTTCTTTAAAATATTCCGAACTCACCAGTTTCTTTTGCAAGCTGATAATATTTATCTTTCCGCTGTTTACCTACTTTGGTTTTTTTACCCATTTCGAATTAAACGTGCCTATATCCTAAACAACACAAACACATCCCAAAACGTGATTACAAAAGGTGTGATTGAGGTTATATAGAACTTGGTTAGAAAGAACTTATAACAGGGAGTGACAGTTGTGCTTGACAATCGTCGGACTAAAGTCAATGTCAACTGTCAAATTACAACTCGTAGATTTTTTTACGTTTTACGGCTCTGGATAGGAAATACAAAAATTTGGGGATAGAAGATCTGGAGTACTACTATTTTTTGAACGCGTGCCGGCACGCGTTCAAAAATAGCACTCCTATGGCCTGCATGCCTACACACGCCTACACATAACCTACAGCCACAATTTTGTTTTTTTTTTTCAAAATCGCGGCAGTAAATTTGCCACGCTCCATGGATCCATGGTTTACATCGCCAGTTTGCGAGATTCTTGTTTGTCAAACGAAATGATGGTGTATGCAGGTAATTCATAAATGTTTCAGAATAACATGCATGCCTGTTGTGATGGTATCTCTATATAGTTTGTGATTGTGATGGATGTGTGTGACACACGGACAGATAGACATGACATGATTAATCTATAAAGGGTTCCGTTTTTTGCCATTCGACTACAGAACCCTAAAAAGGCACGTCGTGAGAAAAACAAGGCGCGTCGAAAGGACACGACACGTCATTTTGACACAAAATCGGTCGCTCGTATGTTCGTATCGTATTCGAATCGAATCTTAAAAAAGGGCTCCACCCTGAGGCTTCACTCACCTGCAGGAAAGTCTTGTGTTCAACTTTCATTGGTCGAAGCATCAACACGTGTTGGTTTACGTCATCAAATTAATGTGATGTTGCCAAAGTTAAAAAAAAACGATTATCGATTAAACTTATCAGTTGTAAGAACCAAATTATCAGTTAATATGAAACTTCACCATTTAGGTAGTAACTTCACCGTAGTCCTAAAATTATTTCTTTCTTTCTCTCCTTATATCCAAGAGCATAAAATCCACGAAGCAAAAACACTCTATAACATTTGTTCCAAGGGCGGATCCAGGGGTGCTATCATAGGAATCATGCATGATCCCCCACCCCCTGAGCTAGGTCCACAGATTAGACAGAGTATGTCCTAGGTCTAGGACCAAGGAGGACCACTAATTAAAATTATCAATCACGAGCCAAAAGCGATGCTTTATAAGGGTTCGCAAACTAGTATTACAAAAACAAAACCCACACGGACGAAGTCGTAGGCGATTATAGATAACACATTTAAATACAGGTAATTTAAATTCTATAGGTACGTATTTTTAAGTACAGTACTTGTATCCCAATCCCAACTTCCCAACTAATATTATAAATGCGAAAGTGAGTTCGTTTGTTTGTTACGCTTTCAGGCCCTTTCTACTAAACCAATCATCATGAAATGTTGCATACGCGATGTCTGGGTACGGAAAAGGACATAAGCTACCTTTCATCCACAAGAAAAGTACTGTATCCGAGGGATTGACAAGTTGACACTAACGCGGGTGGAGCCGCGAAATCTAGTTTATTAGTAAAATACCTACTTTTTATTTGTATCTATTGCTATCAAAATCAAATTATAAATTCTTGTGACTTGAATACTAACGTATGTATGCCAATGTAAACCCCTCCCTGCCTAGCGCCAAAGGATTGGATCCGTCCGCCCGCCCTTTATGAATGTTGCCATACATTCTATCAAATCTATGAGGGATGTTGCCATATTATTAGGTACATATACGTACATCTATCAAACTGTCAAGTCATTCAAGAAATATACCTATCGTTCGCTCGTGCGTATTGGATTTTGTGCCATTCCATATTTCTATTTAATGTGTACCTCGCGAGTGATACTGACGAAATTAGAAGTTGATTGTTAAATATATTTTGCAATTGATCCTAATTTAATTTAAAGGAGATTTATTTGTTTTGATTTCATAAAGTGACTTTTAAAAGCGCCCTCTGTAGAGACTAGAACTAGATTATTTGACTTGCATCAACAAATTCCTGTATCAAAATTAAATAAACAGTTGCAACTTGCTCAAAGGCTCAACATGACTCCCAATCTTCAGACCTTTATAAACAGCTTTCAAAATCGACTGTAAGTATTTCTATTTGTTATACATATTGCTTCGTTTGTGATTGTTTGCCATGCCCTCAAACTACAAATAGAACATTATGCGTACGGATTAACGAGGCCATTGAATCTTCGTCACTATTCTAGAACAACAACAATTTTCATCAAAACTAATAGAAATCCGTTTGGTGCCTGACGATTGCTTCGTAATGTGACGTAATTAGAAAAGTACCTACATTACGCCTCAATTTTGATAATTTTACTTGGTACGTTTCGTACGTACTTTCCGTCGGGTGAGCCATATGCCTGTTTGCGTACGTCGTTGTTTATAAAGGATGCTAATAGCCAAAGGCAACCACATACATACTATTAGGCATAGACATGTTTTTTTTTAATGCTTTTAACAATAATTAATCTGAATTAAATACATATGTATTGAATGTATTTTTATTTGCAGGGAACCCCCAGTCCGCCAACATCTCAAAAATGTTTATGGCACACTCATGATGACCTGTGGTGCTGCCTCAGCTGGCGTGTATGTTGACATGTTCACCAAATTCCAGGCAGGATTCATGTCAGCCATCATTGGGGCTGGACTTATGTTGATGCTCATTGCCACACCAGACAATGGAAAAAATACAAGTCTCCGTCTTGGTTACTTATTAGGATTTGGATTAACATCAGGTTAGTTAAGAAGCTTAATTTTTTACTCTGATGTATTGAGATTTTTTGATAATATTGCACAACTAGCTAATTCATTGTTACAAATTGATCTATGTGCAAGTTCATGATAACTCAGTATCAGTAAATTCTAGTAGCTTTTTCAGACATTACATGAATTTAACTGTTCTTACAGGTATGAGCATGGGTCCTCTGCTGGAGTATGTCAGTGTTGTTAACCCTGCCATAATTGTAACAGCTTTGCTGGGCACCACCCTGGTATTTGTATGCTTTTCCATCGCAGCCATGCTCGCCGAACGTGGCAGCTGGCTGTTCTTGGGAGGCACTCTGATGACACTGTTCACATCCATGTCCTTGATGACCCTAGTCAACTTGTTCATGCAGTCTCATTTCCTTTACCAAGTAAGTTGAAATTTATTGTAGGTTTCATTATAAAAATATATCATTGAGTTTCTATGCTATGCTGCATTGTGTTCTGTGTAACTCAAACTGCGATCAATATTTAAATTTATTATTTTGTAGTAAAAATATTTGTCAATTTTAGCCACCATGACTAGCCCTAAGAATCTGTGGTAAAGTTCAAGGCCTTGTAAGAAAGTGTCTTGTGATTGTAGAACTTTCCTGAAGTACAAACAGATAAGTAATTTTTATTTTATGAGAGAATATTTTACATATCTGTAAATTTTCTTTCCAGACTCACCTTTACCTTGGACTTATGCTCATGTGCGGTTTTGTACTCTTTGACACACAAATGATCATCGAAAAACGCCGCATGGGCAGCAAGGATTTCGTACAGCATGCCCTCGAGCTCTTCATAGACTTCATCGGAATGTTCAGGAGATTAGTCATTATCTTGACTCAAAAGGTGAGTGGAGCATAATATATTAAAGTTTATAAGACAGACCGAAAGTTCAGTTACGGATTCGGCAAACAAATAGTTTCATTGACAGTTTCGCTAAACAAATAAACAAACTTACTGTCGCATTTCCATCTCGACTAATATTATATTAGTTGAGTAGATCATACTAGTTATGAACCAAGTATGATCTTACTTGGCATGAACTAAGTATGAGTTGTCATACAATAATACTGTGTCAAACAAAAAAATATTATTCCAACTGTACAAGAGTTACTTGATTATAACAAATGAGTTTCATGGCCAAATATGACGTCAATTTTTTAGTATTGTGCGGCGTACTGCTGATGTTTCGCAATAATTTGCATGCCTCTTTTCTTGTTTTCTAATATTATTTATTTTTATCTTTTCAGGAAGAACAGGATCGTCGCCGTAAGCGTGAATAAACGAAAAACTAAGTATATATTTTTTTGATAACAGTGAACAAAACTTGCTAATAGTAGTTATCTCAATTTCAGCAGTGAGAACGAAGAAATAAACATATTATTTACTTTAGAAGTTTGGGAAATTGTAAGTTTAATTTATGTAATAAACTGGAACTGATTGGATTAAATTCTTTGTTTAAACAAAACTTGCATCTATTACCTACTTTATTTTGCCTATTGTCTACTCTGTGGCCTAATAATCGATTTCCGTTCCGTTCACTACACATACAAGTATGTATATATATAAAAGGCAAAATTGACTGGTGATTGACATAATATCAACTCACAACTATAGACGATACGATTAACATTACTCTATCACTAGTCGGATCGCCGCGATAACATCGCCTTGTGTAGACACGTACTAAGGGCGGCAATAAAATAAAATCTTTGCGATTCTGTTGCTCATGGGGAATGGGGGACGACGCTAAGAAGGAACTTTAAGAAAGTCTCATCATAAACAAGTTTCATCATCTCTAAATAAATTGGTCAAATAGGGTTTCGGTAGTGGATATTTGGTGTGTAAAATTTATTATTTACCAATCTGTCGCCTCAAATAAGTAGTCAAGTACATTATTCCAGTAAAATTATTCTTGGGAGATTTACATAACAGAAGCGAAGCCGCGGACAAATGCTAGTTACAAATATTGGGTCCTTATTTAGACCTGATGATGATGATTTATGGAAGTGGAGTTTTTTGCCGCTTGTCATTTTGTTCCTAATGACAATAATTTTCCGGTAGGTAAACACTTTTTTTTACTTTACTTGAAAGTGGCCTCTATATTATTATAGGCCAGTCAATCGACACAAAAAGTGCCAAACATTGCAAACGCGCATGTATCGGCGATTTTATTATATATAGTAGAGACCACTAAGAATAGCCTACACTCAAGTTTGCAACTTTCTTAACCCTGTGCTACTCTTGGGGGGCCCGAAAGTATGGGACTTTTTTCAGTTTTTACGAGAAAACTACCCTAAGGAAGCCTTTTTCGGGTATTTTTGTGTGGTATGCTTTTATGAAATAAACTAAATTGTACAATTTGAATTATCTGTGACTTATAGTTATTGAGTCATACCTTTTCAAACCATGCCCATTTTTTCCCAAATTTGACACAATTTGGGGTAGTTTTGCTTTTTCGTAACAACGAAACTAAAGATCTTCTAGGAATGTTGTAATAAAATAAAAGATGTAAGCTTTCAAATAAGTGTTATTTTATCTCTCAAAATCTTTAGTTTCCTTGGTACGGGCCCGGAAAGCAAAACTACCCCAAATTGTGCCAAATTTGGGGAAAAATGGGAATGGTTTGAAAAGGTATCAATAACTATAAGTCACAGAGAGTTCAAATTATACTCAAACGGTAGATAATTTAGTGTATTTCATAAAAGCATACCACAAAAGTAGCCGAAAAAGGCATTCCTAAGGTAGTTTTATTTTTGTAAAAACTGAAAAAAGTCCCATACTTTCGGACCCCCAGGAGTAGCACAGGGTTAAGAAAGTTGCAAACTTGGGTGTAGACTATTCTAAGTGGTCTCTACAGTATATAAAAAAATCGCCGATACATGCGCGTTTGCAATGTTGATGTCTATATTCACTGGGCTATTAACATTCTGCGTACATTAAAAATTTTGTTTTTTGTAAATTTAATTATTGAAAATGCCTATGGGAAAAACTCATCTCAGGTTGGTCCGTTTTGTATGTAGCCATTTTTTTGTGTTTTTAATTTTTTATTTCTAAATTAGGCTTACTGTTGTCCGTAACTAATGCAAAATTTCATTGTTGTTGAATTTATCAAACCCGAAATAATACTAAAAACGTAAGTATGAAAAATTCACTGCTTAAAATTCTCTATTAAAAGCGCCAATTTCATAGGTAAGGACCTTATATTTTCTTTGGTCAAATTGGATATAAACACAGCATGAATGTGATGTCGCTCGCGGGCGCGAGCAACATCCCGTGCTCTGTGGGTATAGACTGAGAAAACAAACACTTTTTTGTTTACATACATATAATTATTCTTATTTAAACTTTATAATTAGATTATAATTTTCAACATTGTGAATTTCTGGAATGTGAAAGGCACTTATCAGGCGAATACATAACAGTATAAAAATTTCACTATATCACAACAGCTCCTAAGATTAACTCCCACTACATTCTTTTTGGGGATGTATTTTATTTTTGTCATAAATAAACATTCGTTTCGCCCTACCTAATTCACTATTAATCAGAACACTAATCAAATTAGCTACATTAGTGTCGGTACTCACAGGCGAACTGTTTACCGGCCCTGCCCCGTTTGAAGTTGAGGCTCCACACTCTGAAGTACCGGCATCATCTGGATTATGACTTTTACGTCTATCTTTAGATTTACTCAGATACATTTTCCCAGGTATTTTAAGTCTACAAACACTTGGGAATATAGATTTAGCTTCTGGCGTTCCACTTTTCATAATATATTCATATGTAGAAACACCCAAAATTGATATGTACACGTGAAAACAACACAGATGGAATAAGGCACACCCAATCGCAAAAGCACTTACACAAAAAAATATCAAAAATACTAAAAATATTATAGAGTTCTTACAAAATGCTATTTGTGTTGGAGATACTGAAGGACATTTGATGAAATTCTGTGCAATATTGCTTAATTTATGCGGATGTACAAAAAACAACACTATATCAGTTATACACAGCGATGATGTCAGTACTGAAATCAAGAGAGCTGTGGTGACGCTCGCTACGAACGACGGGTAGTTCCTCTGGCCAATGCAGTTGTTTAGCCACTTACAGTGGTGGTCGAAGTGATCGATACATTTATTGCAAAGGCTGCAATGTTTCGTATTTTTAGTGCTGGTGTATATGTTGCACAAATGGCAACGCCCATTTTCTATTACATGGGCATGGAGACTCCGGTCAAATTCGGGAACGTTGTTAATCGGTAGCTTCCGCAGTTCATCTTCACTCGGGTCAATATAAGAGGCCGTGATATGTGCTACGATGTGAGAGACGTATAAAACAATATACACTATTAAGGACGACATTTTCAGTTCGTCGAATTGAATCTGTATAAGAATTATAAAGTTGACCATTCCAGTGGCGATAAAAACAATCCAGCCGATGACTTGCTGATAGTTCAGGGGCAATTCCAGTCCATTTATTCTTCGATGTGATCTTCGAGTTTGCGAGGATGTGCAACATCTATGCATTTGTTCACTGTCGAATGAGTCGCCTTTGAAGATATTCTTTGTTTCTGTTTCATAAACACTACCTTTTGTCGCAAATCAGCTAGTAGAAACTGCGCGCGCAGCATGTTGAAAATCCATTATCCCACAATCCCAAGGCCTAATGGTGAAATGACATCATCCATGGGTTGGCCAGCCTAAATCGTTAAATGTCTTAATTTATTGCGGATAAGTGAAAATGCTCCATTAGGTAAACTAAACATGATGCCTTTAGAAAGTCCGATACCTAAGTACTTGACTCAAGTGTTAGTGGTAGCAGTTTCCATAGTAACATGGTGGAAAATAAAGTGTTGTTTGTGTGATTGTTTGTTATTCCTTCACACATTTTGATTGAAAATTTACTATCTCATAGATAATACATATATGTATTACTAGCTGATGCCCGCAACTTCGTTCGCGTGGACTATATGACTCCGGCGTATTAATATACCTTAATACAAAGTAAACATACATAAGAAAATACTTGTAGCAGTGCTATAAAATTGTATGGCATTGCTATTATTAATTCTGTGGCATTGCATTGGCTGCTGCTAAGGATATAATATAGGATTCTTTTAGACTTTTGAGCCACCAATACGATAAGAAGACTATATAGCTAGCTCCAAGTGAGCTTGCGCTACTTTATCAAACTTTGAGGTATGGGCAGATTCAGATCAACCTATCGCACATCTCCAAAGGGCCTTCGGGAGGGACGGACCTCGCCTTTAGGTGTTGCCTGGGTGTTCAAGGCTTGGAGGGACAGCAATCTCATGTTTTGTCGTATGGGCTGAAAACTACGTTGCCAAAGGGGGGACCGCTGGGTCTATACAATATATAAAAAATCGACGATACATGTATGCGCTTTTGCAATGTTTGACACTTTTTGTGTCGATATTGACTGGCCTAAAGGATAGTTGGTTTAAAACAAACACACACATACATACAGTCTGATTTTGAACCTATGAACTATATTGTAATCGCAGGATCAGAATCCTTAATAGAATACATAATTGTAAAAAAAAACAGATTTAAAAAAAAAAATTCGTCTCTGAAGAATAATAAAACCTTCCATATAAAGTCCCGACCACCTAAGCGAATTTCTATGGGAAGTATTTTTCGATTTTCACCTTTTTTGGGGTTCCGTAGTAAACTAGGAACCCTTATAGTTTCGCCATGTCTGTCTGTCTGTCTGTCCGTCCGCGGTTTTACTCAGAGACTAGAAGTACTAGAAAGCTGTAATTTGGTATGGGTATGTATTTTAATCATGCCAAAAAAGTGTTAGAAAAAAAATCTCGAAAAAAAATTTTTTTAGGGTACCTCTAGTTATTGATACTCTAAGGGTAGCTCCCATACAAGTAAAGCGGGAGTAACATTTTTTTTCTATACAAACAAACCCATCGTGTTGGCAAAGACAATATAATACTAACGTTGTGTTGGGTATTGTTAAATAGGTCTTTAAAAATATTGTGAGGTTGAGAACACCATTTTTCGATACAGGGCTCCGTTTCCGAAATTTCCGTTTGCAAATTTTTTGTTAGAGGTAAGTGCCCCCCCTCTATCTACTAAACGGTTATGATTAGAGATACGTGAATAAAAAAATACAGTAGTAGTATATATACTGAAGTAAAAAGGAAAACTATCAGAGCTGAGTACTACGAGGGAGCGTTTTTATGTTCGCGGAATGGAGGGTTGGAGGGGGGTGATTAGGCTCATTAGGACCGTAACGCGTTCAGTGACTCATAATTAGTATAAATACGAGGTTTCATTGTTATCAGACAATCTCAATAAAGAAAATGATATCGTCAACCAAGCAACATAATCGGGAGTGAAAAGTGAAATATGAAAAAAAACAACAACGCGTAGAGTGTTCACGTGCATTTTTGGACCTCTGCAGTGACGACAAGGATGGTGTATTGAGTCGAATTGTTACTGGAGACGAAACTTGGGTTCATCATTATGAACCTGAGTCGAAACAAGACTCCATGCAGTGGCATAAAAAGGGCACAGCACCCCCCAAGAAGTTTAAGGTGTCACAGTCAGCTGGGAAACTCATGGCAACGGTCTTTTGGGACTCAGAAGGAATATTGTTGATCGATTATAAAGATAAAGGTGTTTCTATAACCGGAGAATACTACGCTTCAATATTAGAGCGACTAAAAGAAGCCATTAAAGAGAAAAGACGGGGAAAATGGACGAAGGGTGTGCTGCTTTTGCACGACAATGCGCCCGTCCACAAGAGTCGCGTTGCGTTGGCTGCCCTGCATAAGGTGGGCTTCGATATTTTAAACCACCCACCCTACAGCCCAGACCTAGCCCCGAGTGATTATTGCCTCTTCCCAAAAATGAAAAAAGAGCTTCGGGGTAAAAAATTTACCACCGATGAAGAAGTTAAGGAGGCAGTTTCAGCGTATTTTGAAGACAAAGATAAAATATTTTTTTATGAGGGTATAAATAAATTAATTGAAAGGTCTGAAAAATGTATCCGTCTTGCAGGTGAATATATTGAAAAGGAAAAATAATTTGGTTTTTTTATTTCCACCCCTTACCCTCCATTCCGCGAACATAAAAACGCTCCCTCGTAAGTACAAACTAAAAAGTTATAGGTAATCAATGTACTCGAAAATGTAAAATTCGTACAATTTTCATTGTTAGATGTTTTTTGGTCGTTTAACTGTGAGGTGTCAAAGTTGTCATTCGCAACTACGGTTAGGGATTCTGATGGCGAGATTTTAATAAAGTTCATAGATTCAAAATCAGCCTGTATACAGTTTTTGCATTATAATGCAAAAACTTAAACAATGTAGCCTGCGTTAAGGAGTTACACACTTAAATAAATATTAAATGTAAAGCTACTTATATGTACTAGTATTGTAAAGCTGAATAGCTTGTTTGTTTGTTTAGTTGAAGCGCTAATCTCAGGAACTACTGGACCGATTTCAAGAAAATCTAGATCGTTGAATAGCAACGTTAACCCTGAGTGCCATAGGCTATGTATGTACCACGAACGAAGCCGGGGCGGACAGCTAGTTATAAATGTATACTATTTTTTTGAGAAAAAGAGGATCATGCATTTGGGGAGCATTAGGAGTTTTATTAAGATTTTTACACAATTTCAGCAGAGATTTAGACTAGTAGCTAAATAAAACCCGCATAGAAGCGAAAGAAGTGGACAAATAAAAAACGTTTTACAGATTTGTAACTTATATATATGCATTACTTATTTTTTTGTATCTACAAAATAATACAATTTTAATATCAAAGTCATTAGAAAATATTTACTTTAAAGCAATATGATTTCATAAAATCATATCCCAGAAAAACATTTATGCATGCTTGCATTTATTCCTTCTTCTCACTGTTTTCGACCGAGAACTTCTTCGCCATTTCCCGCCTCGTGCGCACCAGTATTCTGTGACCCGCACAGTCCATATTTTCTTCGAAGCACTTATTTCGACAGCATTTTTTACAAAGTTGATATATACATTTACCACCCTGAAATATAATTTCTTGTTTTTACGTTTGAGCCTTCTGAGATAAAAATAAAATGGCCAAGTGCGCGTCGGACATGAAGGGTTCAAGCATTTAAGCATAAGCCAAAATACTACTATCATTTAGATATAAAAATCAAACGGACCGACAGTCAGGGCTGAGCTGACGTCAGGCTATATTTATTAAAACTTATGAACGGTTATCAGTGCAACGCTGATTTAAACTACGCGGGTTAACGGCGCGCTGACTAGAATCATCGGTCAAGCTCGTTTTTCTTTGTGTACACGTTCGCGTACGTTTGGCAGTAAATCTGTTCACCATACGCGCTGACCGTCGGTCTCGCACAAAATCCAGCCTTAAGGCGCTCTTATAGTAACACTAGCGCCACCCAGCAATTAAATTCTTTAAATCCTAAATTATATCGAATTATAAAAATCTAACAAGTACAAAACTAGTAAATAGTTTCGGAAGAAAATGTTTGTGGCATACCGATAGACAGCCACGACGAATCTGTGAGGGTTCCGTTTATTGCCAATTAGCTACAAAACCTTAAACCATCGAGTTGGTTGGTGGCTAATACAAGTGTCCGATTTTAAGCTCTCAAGGCACTTGACATAAATTCTAGATCATCTAATGACGAGCTCCGTGGCGCAGCGGTCAACACGCCGGCCTGTGACACGGATGGTCCCGGGTTCGATCCCCGGTTAGGTCAAGATGGAAAATGATCTTTTTCAGATTGACCTGGGTCTTGGATGTTTATCTATATATGTATTTGTTATAAAATATAGTATCGTTGAGTAAGTATCCCATAACACAAGTCTTACTTAAGAACTTACTTTGGGGCTAGCTCAATCTGTGTGATTTGTCCGTATATATTTATTTATTTATTAATGAGGACTTCGATAGCCAAGTGAGCGCAGGTACCTATGTATTAACAGCGCTTACGCATGTTAAACAATCCCGAGCGATGACCGCAGTGGCTATAGATATCAGAATATTTATTAGGCAGTGGCATACCGCCTTCGCTGCCCGTGACATTAGTTGTTCACATTGAGATGATCAAGCTCCTCCATGCTTTGGAACGCTTATAAAGACATTGAACTTAGCACTAAGGCAACTTGAAAAATCTGACACCAGTGTGGTCAATTCAAAAAAATAAAAACCTTCCTCGCCTTCATTTGAGCGTGTTTCTCATCTCGGGAGCCCAGAGTGTTCTTTCTAGCTTTTTGTTCTGCACTTTGCACGGTTTTCAACATCCTTGGTTATATGTGTGACCATTGGCACGGATATGTGTGCCAACGTCATCAAGCCAGCTTTTCTTCCTTCTGCTGGGGCCCGGCGGAAGCGCCAGATATTACAGAAAAAACAAATAAGTCATCTCATGATAAGTTAAAGATCCAACAGCACCACGTCTAACATTCCTTCCATCAATACAAGTGTCGAGATATGTCTTATCCCTTGTGGTATGGTTATGTATGAAACTTCAATTATGTAAATGGCCGAAGCAAACTAATCTAACCACACACAGGTTTGCTAAAAGTATGTCAACAGAAATGACAACAATCTGTGCACTGAAAATACACTTACAAGTGGATTGAGGCAGCCATTATTTACACAAATTTCTCCACTTCTTCCATTTTGACCATCAGGCTTTGGTGGCCGCCTCAAAATTCTTCTTAACTTTTTCATTTTCTTTCTAGATATAGCATTACCATCAGGATCCTCATGTAGTCTCTTACATTGATTCTCATCCTGGGAAATAAACAAACTAAAGGACCATTGTAATAGACATAAACTAATTTGAGATATACATTTGTAGCAATTAAACAAACTGATGTTAATCACCTGATTTTTTTGATGCATGTCCATCTTCTTTGTATGCTCCTCAGGAGAAATTCTTACATATGGTTGACATATCCAAGGTGGTAGGATCAGATCAAAACCATTCCTGGATATGTTGTTGTTGTTGTCGTCATATTGTTCAATACCTTCATGTTGAGGTAAGTACTTGTCTCTTATCCTTGTGCAAACCAGACGGAAGTCTTTCAGGTTTTGAGCTGTGGCTAATATCTGTCTTATGTCGTTATTGTCTTCAAATGTGAATCTGTAAAATATTTTTTTTTTTTTTTAAATTCACATTGGAGATGACCGGAGTCTGTAGAAGGCAGGGCCTGTATACAGTACTCCAGGGCTCTCTGCCACCGGACGGCATATTTCATTGGGAATTAACCTGTGGTGAAAATGTGGAACTTAAATTATAAAAGAAATAAACCTTACCTAACCTTATATTATAAAAGAGTTTTATATATAATAATATTTAAGGCAAGATTCGACAATTATTTAAGAGGCTGTATAAAATACTAATAATTGAAGATTTGTTCTACTTGCACTGCACTGTTTAGTCCGTATCATTTGTAAATCTTACTTCCATGCACCCCCTGTTTATTGCCTAAGGGGTCATTCAAATGTTACGTAAGCAGAGAAAGGGGGTAGGGGGTTTAGGCTTTGCTTACTTTTGATGACATGTAGGACATTATTGACGTGGTGATGACATAAGCAACTTTTAGCAAAATACACTAACATTTTTTTTGAAAATGCTACCAATGTTTACATAAACTTAGGGGGAGGGGGAAGAACTTTTCTTACTTTTGCTGACAAGAGGTGGAGGGGGTTAAAAACAGCTATTTTTCTACTTACGTAATACTTGAATGACCCCATAGCAGAACAATAGTGGTAAAAGTGGAAACAAGCTGAAAAGAACAATCACATCTGTAAGTGACAGAGTCCAGTGTTCTTCTCATTTTATTAAGACTTGAGTTAGACACAGCCATGCCCGTTAGCTAGGTTGTTACTTACATTTTGTGGAAAATTTTAAATAAATGTCCTCTTATGTATGAAGATGGACATGGAAATTGATCCACCAAGTCTAGGTATTCCATTGCTATCTCCCAAGTCACTGGATTGATGCCCTCAAACAGGGCCGGGTTAGTTAGAATACCCTCAGCACTCATCACACCATCTACTTTTGTATAATCTAAACATCTATACACATCTTCTAGGCACTGAATATTTCCGTTGGCTAACATTGGAATTGATACAGCTTTCCTAAAATAAGCAAAAAATCAGATAGTCTTAATATAGAGGAATAGTTGCACGGTTGCACCATTATCATAAGGTTATAAAATACTTATCTATGGTTTTGAAATTATAACAAAACACCTTCAGCAGTCTTTAGTTATTTAGGTTTTTTTTTGAACAAGCAACTAAATTTACCCTTCACATAGTACTCTAGATATGTGTTGGGTTAAACTGAATTGTTATGGTTTTGGGTATCTTGATGAAACCTTGAAATATTTAAGGTATGTGTTTACAAACCTAACAGCTTTAATATGCTTCCAACTGGCGATTCCTGTGAGTGGTCCTTTCTGCTCTCTAGTCCTCCCATGGACAGTGATAAGTTTGCATCCTGCATTTTGCAACATAAGTGCATACTGGACAGACTTTTCAATATCCTCAAATATTCTTACTTTACAACTTATAGGTATTGAAACTGCTTTAGACATCTCTGAAACTAAAATCAGTGTGCTTTGGTTAATTGATGTAATTAATAAAGAATTATACATACAAATAAGTTTAGATAACTATTTTTATATCACTTGGTAAAAGCCTGATATTTAAGCGTAAGCCTAAGCCTGATATAAGTATGATAGATCCTTGAAGTTCCAATAAAATCTTTTGTTGTTACGAACTCTAAACACCATTCACTTGATAAATCTAAGGTAAAACAAACACAATGTTAAAAATTGAAAATATATACAAAAGTAACTAATGGCTTAGGTTTTGCAAAAATACAAACACAATTTACCATTGTTTTATTTTTATAGTAACAAAAAGAAGTGCTTCTTCTGCTACAATCAACGAAAAGAAAGAAATAATTAGTCTGATAAAGTCAATAATACCTATATTTTGCAACAACTTCCATTCATCTTGAAGAAAAGAGCCATATTTGCCTCGTTTGGCTATGGCCTGTGGGCATCCTAGGTTGATGTCAATGGCATCACAGTGTCCCTCTACTAGTTTAGCAGCAGCTGCCATAACTTCGGGATTATTACCACAAAACTACACAAAAAATAAATTTATAATTTCAATTAGGAAAATGTTTTGAAAATATATATAGTTTATAGCAAGAACATAATCAATTACTTACATACCTGTACAAATAAAGGTCGATCCTGTTCGTCACAGATTTGTAAGCTATCTTTTCTATATTTGGGATCTTTTACAAAAACGTTACTGTGGAACATTGGAGTGTAACACAGCTGTGCACCATGTCTCCGACAAAGTATCCTCCATGCAAGTTCACTGGCATCAACCATTGGAGCTACAACAAACCGTGGCCGTCCTATGCCTTCGAACCAGTCATTCGTCATGATGGTTTTTAGTCCTAAAATTTGTCTATATTGATTAATCTACCAAGCGTAAAGTGTGTACCTATTAGGTACTTATCTACGTTTATTAAAGTGAAGGGTTATTGAATGCATACTGTACCTAGTGCAAGTAATGTAGGTACACTCTAAAAGAAAACTTGCAAGAATTAACTTAATTTCATAGATACACGTGATTTTTAATTGTTACCTAATTTGCAATCGCACACCTACAACAAATTTGTCAATGTCACATGGTCTGTCAGTGTCACTGTCAATCGTCTTTTTTTTTAAACCCTGGATACAAGTAATTTAGAGCCTTTCTTCATTTTGGCTTTTTTTTTTTCTCTTTCTTCGTTTCACCACTTAAGCTATGGGTTCCCCGAGCAACGCTCGTGCACTGCACGATCGTGCAGGAGTGCTATTTTTGAACGCGGGCCACTCGTCTTCGAGCGATTTTTGTATGGAGAAATCGTTCGAAGACGAGTGGCACGCGTTCAAAAATAGTACCCCAGTGCCGCCGCTATCCGATGGGTGGACTGTAGACGACGGACGTCAATCATTAGTGTTGCTAGTCTAGCTATTTGTTAAATCGATATCATAGACGATAAATTTACTGGGGTACTATTTTTGAACGTGTGACACTCGTCTTCGAACAATTTTTGTATGAAATTCATTCGCAGACGAGTGTCACGCGTTCAAAAATAGTACCCCTGTTCAGTATTTTACGATATAGTCTCTCTAATCTATGGGTAGTATGAGATGAGCACGAGATTAGTCATTCGCAAAGCTTAGCACCTGAATGCATTATTAAAACCTCTGTTCACTAACTAGCACGATAACAAATATATAACTATATATAACTTACTTACGTGGATTCAAAAGTATCTTAACTCTTTGATGTGGATACGTGTTGTTCCTTTGGAACCTGTCCTGTCAGTCTTAGATAACTATTTTGTGAAAATTAAGGCAAAGTGGTATATGCGATTTAAGTGCCAGTGCCACCCAGAATTAAATTATTTTACTCCTAAAAGAATTCATGGTGGCGCTAGTTTCGCATAACACCTACGGCGCCTTAAATTTTATGCTGAAAATCATTTAAGTGTTTGGTATGACAATGTGTGTAGGAGATATTGTCGATAATTTTTAGGAATAAGGGTTTTTAAGTGCTCACACAGTGGGCTGTGTGGTTCCCATAGAGTAGTATGTATGCCCACTAACATGCTTAACGTGGTCTTTAGGTTTTATGACTGTGCTATGTTTACCCGGCAAGTAAATGTAGCAAGGGCACTAACATGAAAAAGAAGTTTTTTTGCTCATGGCGGACAGCAACCGCTCGAAAATGAATAATGTAAACTATTTAAACAAAGTTTAAAAAGGTGATTAATTCGACCTACCCGTACTGTAGCCCACCGTAATGTAATATTGTCAAAATTATCCAGTTCTTTTCTATACGTCGGTCTATTCCAGCAGCGTCTTAACATGTGTACCGAAGTCCATAAGTGTAATTATGTATGAATATTATGTTTGTCTTGTTCGTGCATATCTCAAAAATTTAAAAATGGGATTGCAAAAGGTAGGTACTTAAATGAGGTATATAGACTTAGTAATGGAACAGTTTTAACGAAAGTGTTTTGAAGTTGGATTATTTTCAATTGTTCTTGTTGTATTTATGTTAATTATACCAATAATTTTATTTAATTTATACTAATTACTACAGATACATTCTGCAAAATATGTAATTGTTTCAAAAACATTCCGAGTTGAAGAAAATATCACGGAACTTCGTTTAATATAATGATACGTTTCAACATGAAGTAATATTTAATCAGGCAAACTTCCAAATCGAATGGCTATACTTACTTTAAACTATTACAAACTATTATTAGATCTACCCAAAATTCAAGAAATACAGTCAGTTTGTCATGTAAGATATATTTTCATCTTTGTTTTTTAATTCAGATGTCATCTAAATCAACAATCGATAACATAAAAATGTAAAGATTAATCTGGAAACTCGCAATTTTTTCAGTTGGGAACACTGTTGCGGTGAACTTTGACCACCGCCGCCGTGCACGACCGTAGACAACGCCGTCCGGGGAAACCACTCAAACGTGTTTCCATAGAAAATGTATGGGTGACGTCATTCAACGTTTTGCTGACGAGCGTGCGATCACGATTGTGCAGTCGGGGAACCCATAGCTTAAAGCTATGGGTTCCCCGACTGTTGAAGTTTGCCTGATTGAATATTACTTCATGTTGAAACGTATCATTATATTAAACGAAGTTCCGTGATATTTTCTTCAACTCGGAATGTTTTTGAAACAATTAAATATTTTGCAGAATGTATCTGTAGTAATTAGTATAAATTAAATTAAATTATTGTACTCGTTAAGTTGTGACTTTAAGATGAGCAAGAAGATTATTTTGAAATTGTTTCTAAGCCTGTAGAATGGCACACGAGATGACGTTTATCGACTATCGCCATCTTATTTACCGTAATAATAAAGAGGGAGATGTAAATAGTTTATCGCGCGATATAAACGGCGTCGCGGGTGCCATGCTACGGGTGCTGATGTATTTATGGTATAATTAACATAAATACAACAAGAACAATTGAAAATAATCCAACTTCAAAACACTTTCGTTAAAACTGTTCCATAACTAAGTCTATATACATCATTTACCTACCTTTTGCAATCCCATTTTTAATTTTTGAGATATGCACGAACAAGACAAAAATAATATTCATACATAATTACACTTTTGGATTTCGGTACACTTGTTAAGACGCTGCTGGAATAGAACGACATATAGAAAAGAACTGGATAATTTTGACAATATTACATTACGGTGGGCTACAGTACGGGTAGGTCGAATTAATCTCCTTTTTAAACTTTGTTTTAATAGTTTACATTATTCATTTTCGAGTGGTTGCTGTCCGCCATGAGCAAAAAAACTTCTTTTTCATGTTAGTGGCCTTGCTACATTTACTTGCCGGGTAAAGATAGCACAGTCATAAAACCCAAAGACCACGTTTAGCATGTTAGTGGGCATACATATTACTCTATGGGAACCACACGGCCCACTGTGTGAGCACTTAACCCTTATTCCTAAAAATTATCGCCAATATATCCTACACACATTGTCATACCAAACATTTAAATGATTTTCACCATAAAATTTAAGGCGCCGTAGGTGTTATGCGAAAGTAGCGCCACCATGAATTCTTTAAGGAGTAAAATAATTTAATTCTGGGTGGCACTGGCACTAAAATCGCATATACCACTTCGCCTTAATTTTCACAAAATAGTTATCTAAGACTGACAGGACAGGTTCCAAAGGAACAACACGTATCCACATCAAAAAGTTAAGATACTTTTGAATCCACGTAAGTAAGTTATATATAGTTATATATTTGTTATCGTGCTAGTTAGTAAACAGAGGTTTAAATAATGCTTTCAGGTGCTAAGCTTTGCGAATGACTAATCTCGTGCTCATATCATACTACCCATATATTAGAAAGACTATAAAATACTGAACAGGGGTACTATTTTTGAACGCGTGACACTCGTCTGCGAACGAATTTCATACAAAAATCGTTCGCAGACGAGTGTCACACGTTCAAAAATAGTACCCCAGTAAATTAATCGTGTATGATATCGATTTAACAAATGGCTAGACTAGCAACACTAATGAATGATTGACGTCCGTCGTCTACAGTCCACCCATCGGATAGCGGCGGCACCACACGATCGTGCAGTGCACGAGCGTTTGCTCGGGGAACCCATAGCTTTAGAGCATTAAACCAACACCAGTTTGCGATCTATCAACGAAACATATACTTTACCGGAAGTGGTACTTTTCATATAAGCAAATTTTTTGATTTTTTTAAGTCTTTTAGTTTTAGTTTCAATATTATTTTCCTTTTAAGTTTATGATTGTACCTATATAGTAAACAATAAATCGAAAGTACCTTGTATGTATATACTTCCATATTTTTAAAACTAGAATTTATTTTTTTATGATTTTTTGAAAATTGGGCACAAACGTAGGATTTATGAACAAATATCTGTGCCTTATTTCCCGTCATTGTCAATCTGACGTAAAATAATGACATTGACGGGACTTTGACAGTCTTAGTTGCCAGATTTGGGAAATTTTACCCGGGAGTCTGGAAATTTTCTAAAGGCCTTGCCTCTCCCAATGTGAATGATAAATATCGTTATCTTTCAATGTCATTATTTTACGTCAGATTGACAGTGACAGAGAATAAGGCACAGATATTTGTTTATAAATCCTCGTTTGCTACCTTTTTTCAAAAATTCATAAAAAAATCAATAATTTAAAAAAATTACAAAAAATATGGAAGTATATCCCCGGTCAGGTCAAGATGGAAAAAGATCTTTTTCATATTGACCTGGGTCTTGGATGTTTATCTATATAAGTATATATTATAAAATATAGTATCGTTGAGTTAGTATCCTGCGACACAAGTTCACAACTTACAGTGGGGCTAGCTCAATTTGTGTGAGCAATGTATACTATATATTTATATTTATTTATTTATATACATACAAGGTACTTTCGATTGCATATATAAAAAGTACCACTTCCGGTTAAGTATATGTTGTCAATTTCTTTTTGTTGCTTTCACGGAGGATTAGAGGAGCTATCTTATACATTGGCATTGTTCCATTCCTCGAAATTTAAAATTTAAGCGCTGCAGCGCTAAAAAAATAACGAACGAAGAATCCAATCATACATAAGTTAATATCTCAGCGCTATATTCTGCTCTCAAGCGTTTCCATAGCAACATGTCAACATAATGCAAAATGGCGGGAGGTAATTATATTGACTTTTTTTGTAAAAAATAATGTACTTGCTAATGAAGATTAGTTCCTTTGCACTGTGCAGTGTTCGATAAGTTATTGCTGCATTGAGGCATTTCTTTATGATTTTTTGATTGATGATTTATTATTTGACGAGCTCCGTGGCGCAGCGGGTCTTGACCTGGGTCTTGGATGTTTATCTATATATATATATTTGTCATAAAATATAGTATCATTGAGTTAGTATTCCATAACACAAGTCTAAGTTAAGAAAGAACTTACTTTGGGGCAAGCTCAATCTGTGTGATTTGTCCGTATATATTTATAGTTATTTATTTATTTTTACCAAGTTTTTGTTCATTAATCGTTGAAAGTACCACAAGCGAAAGAGCGAACAACCAACTGAGTGAGTTGTGGCACGATGGCCACAGTTGAACGGGACAAAGTAAGGATTTGCGGTGTCTTCTCTAGTAGTTATATCGCAATGCAAACGGTAGATATTTTAATAAAAGCGTACCATAAAGAAATCCGAAAAAAGTTTTTCATAAAAACTAAAAAAAGTCACATATTTTCGGGTATCAGCACAGGGTTTACAAGTGGTTTACAATATATAAAAAAAAAATTGCGAATCATGCGCGTTTGCAATGTTTGCACTGTTTTGTGTCGGTGTCACAGTCATGGTGGCTCTACACATGGCTATTTGTATTTGCATATTTGTTATATTTGTCAAATAACTTTCATGTGTGGAGAGTATATTTGCCAAAATTATTGCCATATTTGCCTATTTGACAAATACAGCCAATAACAAATACGGTTTACCGAACGTCTGTCGGTTTTTTGAGACACATCAAAGGAGACAAATAGGCAAACAAGCAAATATACTGGCCACACGTGGTCGAATTCATCAGCGCGCGAATTGTCGAGCAGTACGGGCGGACCGCCTTTATAACCTATAATGTATATAGTAACATGCATTCATATAATAAAATCCAGCTGCCAGTGCAACGTCCATTTTGTACGGCTTATTTACTTTCTGGTGGCAAATATCTTTTTTTTTGTATTTGGCTCCATGTGTAGCCGGTGATATCGCCTATTTGTCCATAGGTAAAAAATTGTGGCAAATACGCGAACATCTAATCACAAATATTACTGTTTTGCATTCCAACAAAACAGGTATTATGTGACCGAAAATACAGAGCGTTGTCGATGAGAGACGCGCCTGTAGACTTTCCCGTTTATACCAACCGATATACCATAATTGTCGATGGTTCTCCATAAATAACTTCATCACTAGCAGCTGCTGGCAACTCTCTTGTAATGTCAAATAACATTGACAGCATTTTTCATAGAAGTCTTCATCCAGCAAGAGCCTTGCTCCAACGCTCTGTATTTTCGGTCACATAATACCTGTTTTGTTGGAATGCAAAACAGTAATATTATGTTCCCTTCCAATACAGAGCGTTGTCGATGAGACCTGTTTGTTATCTGCTGGTGATGAGGAATGAGCAAGAGACACAAACGCTATGTGAATGAACAGTAAAAGAAGCTGAAACAAATAAACTTTCATAAATATTATACACAAGTAAAAGTTACCTATCAAGGTAAACTTGAGCCATATCATTTAAAATAATGTGATAATAACAGCTGTTTGCTAAGAATATTAATAATTCTAGGTTTGATTTGCAAAAATCTAAATAAATATAGCAGTAATGATTTAAATCTGAATACTCGTTCAACTGCCTCCTTACTTTTCATCTGAAATGTCTTAACTAGATTTTAGTAGACAAGTAATAGTAATGAAAATCAAATATAGATCTTAAGCTGTTACCATCAACTTTTTTCTTCAAATAAATGAGCACACTCTGTATTCATTTATCATCAGATCGCATGGTATATTAATGCACTATTCAGCAATTTTAGGCAGGATAAAAATCATAAATGAGCCTTCATTCCTAGGTTTACAATAAAACTGTTGTTCAGGTGTATAGTAAAGATCTTTATGCATCTTTTGATGTCTAATGTATGGGTCCATTGGTTTTATTATATAATTTTAGGATTTTATCATGAAAAGTTTATCCTGCCACAGCCTTTGTAAAATCTACAAACATATATATCTAGTAACTAGTTCTAAATTAGTGAAAATTAAATCTGAGGATTGAATCCTCAAACAATTGTAAAATGTTTCTTCAGGATTTATCATACTTTTATTGGTTCATATTTTAAACATCTGCCCTAGAATATTTTGATCCTGGAAGAACAATTTGTCCACAAGAACCTTCTGCAGGTTCCTGATCTGGAATAGGTTGAATAAGATGGTAACTTATAGGCTACTTAGATCTCACCAAACATTGAGTCTCAAAACAATACTCTATCAGAGTTTATTTCCATCTAACAGAACCTTCCGCAAGTCTGTAAGTATGTGAGCCATAAATCCAACAATATATCAGAATACTGTTTAGTCTACCATAGAGATAAATTAATAGGACCTTCCACATGTCTGTATTTTGGAGTAGTTTTAATAAAGCTGTGGAGAGAATAATTTTCAATTTATGAACTTCTAAGAAGTACATATTAGAACCTTCCGCAGGTCTATAATTCAATAAAAAAAATTTGGGTACAAAAAAGGTACTATCAGAACATTGTTCAATTTATTGCGACCATAAAGGACCTTCTGCAGGTATGTATGTTAATCTGAAAAAGCTCGGACAGGCTGTGACCTGTACGTCCGATAGCCAAACTCAATGTTCAATTTATTGAGTTCGTAGAGGACATATTATGACCTTCCACAGGTCTATAAATGTGAAAAAGCTCGGACAGGCTGTGACCTGTTGTCTGATAGCCAAAAATCATTGTTCAATTTTTTGAGTCCATAGAGGACATATTATAACCTTCCGCAGGTCTATTAATCTGAAAAAGCTCAGACAGGCTGTGACCTGTAGGTAGGTCCATTAGCCAAACTCATTGTTCAATTTATTGATTCCATACAGGACATATTATAACCTTCCGCAGGTCTATTAATATGAAAAAGCTCAGACAGGCTGTGACCTGTAGGTAGGTCCATTAGCCAAACTCATTGTTCAATTTATTGATTCCATACAGGACATATTATAACCCTCCGCAGGTCTATTAATATGAAAAAGCTCAGACAGGCTGTGACCTGTAGGTAGGTCCATTAGCCAAACTCATTGTTCAATTTATTGATTCCATACAGGACATATTATAACCTTCCGTAGGTCTATTAATCTGAAAAAGCTCAGACAGGCTGTGACCTGTAGGTAGGTTCACTAGCCAAAATCATTGTTCAATTTATTGAGTCCACAGAAGACATATTATGACCTTCCGCAGGTCCATTAATCTGAAAAAGTTCCAACAGGCTGTTACCTGGTAGGTCCACTAACCAAAATCATTGTTCAATTTATTTAGTCCATAGAGGACATATTATGACCCTCTACAGGTCTATAAACACCTGAAACGACTCTGTGGTCTGTTAGTCCCATAACCAAAATTGTTGGATCCAGAAAAGTAAAATCAAGAGTAGATTGTTATTCTATAAGGACCTTCAGTAGGTCTGTGATTTAGGGTGGCTCAGACCTATTTATACTGGCTCTGGCCTATAAAATAACCAATGTAGGTTTCTTTTTAATCTGTAGATTACAAAAGCCTCTTGTTACTTATACAGCAACATGTGTCTAAGCTTACACTTAGTATACTGCGTATTTAGTTATTAACTAATGAATATTACATATTCGTTTTAAACATGGCCTCCGTGGCCTCAGATAGCCAAGTGCCCCAAGTCTTGGACTGGTTATCCTCTGACGGCTAAGATTTTCTGACATGACATGACAAACACAAATTGTTTGTAGTGCTTATAATGCAATGAGAAAAATTACTTTTGTATTCTCATGTATTGAACAAAAATAAGAATTTATGCCTTATACTATAAGTAGTCTCTGGGTACTACATTCCTGGGCTCTGTTTGGCCCTTAAGGTATAAAAATGTCCCAGTATGTATGTGTGGAACAATAATCCAACTTTAGGACTGTATGAGATTTTTTACAGGTATTTGACTACACAAACTGTACTAAGCACTATTGCCAGAAATCTTAGACTACCTGAGTTAGACTCATTTTTATTTTCTATATGTGGAGGATGCATGCGATGCGCCTACAAAGTAATGAACAGCTTGTCTTTTGCATGGTACATAAGTTACATAGCTGTTGTGGAGTATTTTTTGATAGTATGGGCACCATAAACTCTATCTCCCCCCCCCCCCCCCCCACTTTTTGTATGTGTAGACTTAATTAAGAAAAGTCATAACTTCTGCATGAAATATAGCACTCTGTAACAGTAAGTAGATTCTAAAGTTATCTGTATAGGTAAAGGTAGGTAGGGTAGGGTTGAGTTGGTAGGGTTTTACTATTATGGCTTTTCTCTGAAACTGCGTGATAGATAACTTAGTGAAATTGACAATACAACAATGGTTTCACTTAGGAAGGAGGTGTGATATCTCCACGGTATCTCCTATCAACAGAAGACAGAAAAATCAACACCTTCTGTGCACACACAATGGGCCCGAATAGGTGGCCGAAGTGTGGAAAATAGCCTGGAAGCAGTAGGCATCTCTTTACTTGAGTTAATAATTTAATTTATATTATGATGATACATATACATATGTATAGAGAGTAATTCGGCAACATATTGTTGTTTACATTAGTTTACCTAAAAATTCCAAATCAGATAGTTGAAGTCACTGCCACTAATGGTAGCTAGCAGAGTATTCTTCTAGTAGTCTCGGAGAAAAATGTCTCCAATCCTCAGGATTTCCGCAATCCAGTAAGAGGAAAAAATGCAAAATGTGCAAGGGCTGCTAAGTGGTTAGCGCAGCTACACATCATTGCTTTTAAGCATGTGAGGTTGTCGCCTCTGTATGGCCCATCACACTTTACCTCACTCATTATACTTTCAATTGAATTCTCCATATAAATAATTGAACTAGCTGCATCACCAAGACAAGGTAGGTATCCAATGTAATGTTATTGAATGGCAGTAACTAGGGGTATTTAATAGGTTTGTCATTGCACAAATAAGTTCAAGTCACAAGGAGTAGTGCTGGACAGTATCAACCCTGTCTTGCAGTTATGCAAATGTTTTGTCACATAATTATTTGCATTATTATTTTTAAACACAGTTTACTCTAAACAGTTACTACATTAGTAGTCCTATAAAGATAAGACATACCTGATTTGCTCAAAATAAAGTTCTATATGATAAAGATAAATTTACCTTTATATTGATAAAATTCTCAAACACTTCCAATGGAATAATGACCTGGGTTATGATCCAGGGTAAAAAATTAGGATGGCCTTTTTTCACGCGCTTTTTGTCAGCAGACAGAAAATAAATAATATGAAAATATAATTTGTCATGTGATAACTTTCGTTATTGGTATCTAAAGTTTGATACTTTGGTCAGCCATAGTTTTTTTCAAGTACCTAGTCATCTCAACAACAAGATAACTCTCCAATCATAATGATATTTTTATTGGAAACGTACTTACATCTTTGTAGCTTGTTCGGCAGCGGGAGCGGACTATTTGTCTTCCGGAGACAAGACAAGTTTAGCCGTACAAGCCCACAAAAGGATTTTGCTCTGTTGGGTGTACAAAATTTGTTCGCATGGTGCATTCGCGTATTCGCCTAACCACGCACAATTCACCATAATTCAACTATCCGTAGATAGTAATCAATATTTTGTACTAATATTGCTAGAAATGTACACTATATCTAACTTTTCAATAGTTTTGAAAGATTTTCTTCGCTTGAGAACCGTTACGCGGGAAAATCACAAACGCTATGAAAAATGCTGTCAATGTTATTTGACATTACAAGAGAGTTGCCAGCAGCTGCTAGTGATGAAGTTATTTATGGAGAACCATCGACAATTATGGTATATCGGTTGGTATAAACGGGAAAGTCTACAGGCGCGTCTCTCATCGACAACGCTCTGTATTGGAAGGGAACATAATACAAATAGCCATGTGTGGAGCCACCATCACAGACATGAACGAAAAAATATTTTGTGGTAGATATTGACTGGACTCTGGCTGGACTCATCGTTTTGTCTAGAAAAAGCACGGGAAACTATGATTTTATTACTTGATACTGGCTGAATACTGGCCTGACGGGCTAAATATGTTATGCGTGAAAGCCGTAACATAAAGAAAAAAAAAGTATATTCAATGTCAATGTCAGTTATCGTTTGTCAAGCCGCCAAGTTGTCAAGCAAGTTTCGTTCGGTCGCTGGTTCGTTGATTGGAGTTTATCAAAAAATAAATAAACTTTAATTTGATCCTCTGGGTTGCAGATTTTGATTTTTGTAATTACACTCAGCAGTATTTAATATTGTACTTTAATCTTCTAAATTTTTACACTAATTAATTACCTTCAAATCAGAAGAAATAATGGCACACGATCTAACTGTAAGTTTATTGTTATTTTAGGTTACATTCGGCGTAATGTTTATAGTTTTAGCAATATTTACCCCTTATTCATGTGTCAATAAACGACTAGTCTTTAAGGCAGTCATCATTTATATTATGTATCTTAAAATAATGTTAATGTTGTTTTTCTTTTTTTTAGAGTCAATTTTATTCAAGTTTAAATTTACCATTGCACGAGAAATTAGCTGAGTTGACAAGAATAATAGATCACTCCGCTCCTAATAAAGAATTGCAGGCTCTTTTCCCACATTTAGTGAATAATATATTTGCCAATTCGTTTACTAATGGTTGGGGATTGAGAATGGTAACTTTAGATGCAAACAAATATGAATTTGAAGCACTGACTGCATTTCTGGAACCTCAAGGCCCTATGTTTAGATTATGTTACAAATTGTTATCCGACCCTCAACTGAAGTATAACTTACCTCTTAACCTATTACCAGTAAGTATGGACATTTCTTTTTAATTACAATAACTTATGGCCATTCAAAAAAGCCACTTTTGTTGATTGTGTGTGTGTGTGGTAAAAGTATGAAAACCTGAACATTTGATCTTTAGGATATTTTTTGCTGTGTTTTTCCTGGCAGAGTAGAATAGGACCACTCCAAGTCCTCCCATATGTCATAGAATTTACTTAGGAAACAAAGCTTATAAACATCAGAGACCTCTCCAATCCATCTGACCAGCATGGAGAGTGCAGGTCAAATCCTCAAAATGCTCTGGCTAAATGGTATGGAATGGTTAATTTGAAATGAAATAGTATGATTAAAAGCATTTTAGATTATTTTTCAATGTTTTTTAAACATATTTTTTAAAAATTCCAAGCCTTTTACATAGGCGATTTTGGTGAGCACAAATGATTATTGCTTATCCATTAAATGAGTGAGCAATGATCAGTGCTTTGGAAGCTTTTTGTAAATTAGATCAACCCTTCTGGTAAACGGAGACACTTTCAATAATAACATGCATCATTTTATTTGTGTATTGTGCATTTAAGTGTGTCTATGTATTCCATATGACAATGTGCAGTGCCATTTGCAATATGCAGTTGCATTGTGTAGTTCTGGCACCTACCATAAACAACTTTTGCCCCAGAGCAGCTCCTTGAGCCACACTGGAACCTAAACCGGCTGCTGCATTGTCTCTATACCAGAAACAGCCTTAGCAAATTGAAAATTTATACTGTTAAAATTGCTTTAGGTGCAGCTGTATTCACTATATCACTGGACTAGCCATGCTGTCAGCCCAGAGGGAATCTTTGTTTTAAGACAATAACAATTTTGACTCATTGTTACTTAATATAAATAATTAATTCATTTAATAATCAGGTGTAACAGTCATTATTGAATCATCATCATTAGGTCTATATTAGTCTTCACTGCAGGAGCACAACCTGTACTACCAGAGCCATATATTAGCCAGAACAGTCAAAGGATTTGGCCTATGCTCTTCAAGCTGGCTAGATGGATTGAAGAAGTCTTTTTGATATTTATAAGCTTTGTTTAGCTTGTTTCCTTAGTCGCCTTATACGACATCCATGGGAAGACTTGGAGTGGTCCTATTCTACTCTGCCGGGAACCATACGGTGATTCATTATAAAATGAATTAATAATGTGCCTTTATTTCAGTTGAATTTGCAGATAAACCTTGAAAGGGGTCGGTGTCCACAGTTTTATGCAGACATGTTGACCATGGATGCACAGTCATTGAATGTAGTAGCCCTAGCTCTAAGTATCCTTTTTACCCGACTGACCCACGCAGAAGGAGAATAATTTTTTCACACATATGTTCCATTATTTCCTCCTGCAGCCTAAACGGCTTGATAGATTTTGAAGTTTGGTGTGTCAGTAGATCTATAAATTACGTCACACGCTTAGAATGCAAAATATATGACGTCACGCTAGGGAGGGAGGGAGTCTTTAATGTGACCAGCTGTGACAAGGACTGGGGGAGGGGCAAAAATCATGCAATTTGCGTGACATAATTTATGAATGATCCCTTCTTCCCTATAATGGCATAGGCTATGTCAAGTCAGCAAAAATCAATATGGCGAAAGTAAACTTTCAAAAACTGCTTTATGGATATTATGTATTTAAATAATGTAACTTGTTAAAACAAAATCAAGAATATTTTTCTTTCTTCCTCCTATTATAATTGGGTAATTTTTACTTTGACAGAAAAAAATAAAGTTTAGTCGGATTATATAATGTAACATTTTCCTTACATATAATTATGTCAGATCCCTTTGATTACTACATTTTTAGCTTTGCTCTATTCCTAATAAACAATAGTCAAAACAAGAGCTCCTGGGAAAACTGGAACAGTGTGTACTTCGCTCTGGCGTGTGACTATCTGATGCATTTCCTGCCTACCGATCCTAATGTGCCTGTCTTACCTCACATACCGAACTATACGGGAAAAGTACCAATGGTGGCACCTTTACAAACAGCAAACAGGTTTGTATTTTCTACATCAATGAAAAAATGAGAATTTCTCTATTCCACTATAACTGTATATGTTGTACTCGTATCACTTTGGTGCAGACTGCGGTACATGATAATTGCATGAAATTTGTTATGGTCAAGTAGTTTTTTTATTTCTTTTATTTTGTTATTTGGCAATTAACTACTTAAATTTTCTGTACAAAAATAATTGCCTTCACGAAAATTAAATATTTTATTTAGGGTCCAGATTGTATGTTTCCCCTTGAAAACTGCTCTAGCTCTAATTGATAATGCAAAACAGAATTAGCTTAGACTATTTAGTCCTAGCTAATCATGACTTCCAAACATGGTAACTTGTACATCCTATTTGACCGACACCAAATATGAAGCAACCAAAATTATTTGCTTTCAGGCCATTAAGTTCTCCTTCACTTCTTTTAATCCAAGACCTCACTGGCATGAGCAATCAGCACAATCAACATGTGTCACAATCACAGTCTCGAAATGAGGTTTGGCGTTCAGAGACTGTTCTGCAAGTCTTCATAGATATTTGGATGAGTGTTGAAGAGTTTAACCCTCGAGGAATAGATGTAAGTTATTTTGTATGCATTGGTCAGCCACATTAGGAGAAACACCATTGTTCAATGTTATTTGTCTATTGCATTGTTGATTAACAATACTCATGCATTCTGGACTTTTTTCACAGATGTACCAAAGAATTTACCCAATAATGTCAAGTCCCGAAAGAGTGAGGATAGTGAGAGTTCTCGTGAAACACATACACTCCTTCTCAGCCAAGCACTTGTCAGACCCGGCTTCGCGGTCGTCGGCGCTCCGAAAGTACGCGCGCCAGATTATGTGCGCGCGAGCCTACCATTATGTCAAGCACCTGGTCACTACCTGGCCGTTAGACGCTTCGTTCAGGCTTGTACTAGAACTGTGGTTGAGTCTCATTCAACCTTGGAGGTATACAGAAAACATGATCAATCAAGACAGGTATGTGCCTATATTATAAAATAAAATAGCCATTTATTCTACTACCATTTAACATAGAACATATTCATAGTCATTAAAAAATGCAAAAAATGTTATTAGTAATTTGTATCAGTGGTCAATAATATATCAGATTTTAAAATTTACATGTCAATTTTAGTATTTATAGGTAAATCATTCATTTAATTGTCATTTCGTATTAGTATTATTATATTAATACATTAAAAAGATGTCAATCAAGAATGTCAATAATAGTTATTATAGTTTCATTTTGTATACAATTATATATCCTATTTGCATCGTTATTCCTCGTAGGCCAAAGAGGCGACTACGACTACTAGTCGTAGTCGCCTCTTTGGCGTAGGCGTAGGCCTACGCCTATATTATAGTCTGTTTCAATATCAGATGTAAAAACGTACAATATTTCAAATGAGTGTCTTATTTTATTGCCACCTTTTGCATTTGTCGGCATTCTGCATTTTTTTTTAGTTTTTTTCTTTTCAGTGATCAAAACGTGTCAGGTTTTTCAAGCTACCTGAAAGCGTCTGGCATAGCTTAACAACCATCCGCCGATCTGCAATCAGTGATGTGATGACTGACGGGACTACAGCTTAATTAAGGTCATGGCGCGGCCAGTCGAGCGGTCATTTCATACAAAGTGCGCGACACTTGCCGCTGCCGCCGATCTTCAAAGTTAGCCTTTAACGCGCCTTGCATAAAGTAACTCCTGAAACACCACACCGTGTAAAGTGAAACACTGTTTTTTTCACTAAAATAAAGCAGCATATTAAACTCTAGTGCTTTATAGCCATATAATGTGGAAATGTAAAACTCCACACTGGCCAGACCGGTTGGAGAGTCCTCTTTGATGTTTATAAGCTTTGCTTAGCTTGTGTTTCCTAAGTCGCCTTCTACGACATCCGCGGGAATACATGGAATGGTCCTATTCTACTCTGCTACTACTACCGCTGGGAACCTAAGAAGTACTCTTATTAAAATAATTTGACTCTTTTTCCCATATCTTTTTCTTATATTTTAATACTAGCTTTTGCCCGCGGCTTCGCCCGCGTAGACTACACATATTAGATAATATTTTTTTTAAACTGGGGTTGCTATTTATTGAAATCCAATAAATGGATTATTATTTTTTAATAACCACTAATTCAAACATGTCATGTGTCTCACTTCAAAAATGACGAAGTTTCATACAAACTGCCAACCCGTATTTAACCCCCTCAGGGTACAAATTTCCAAAAATCCTTTCTAAGCGGACGTCTCCTATTCACAATCTACCTTTCTGCCAAATTTCATCTTCATTGGCTAAGTAGTTTTCGAGATTTCATGATGAGTGAGTGAATGATTTTCGCTTTCATATAGATATAAGAATACCAATTTGTTTACAACAGAGTTTTCTGTCGGGTCGTCACACATGAAAATAATTTGTTATTCGTTATCATATAAGTACTATATGCTAACTAAAATCAAATTATTACATATAAATTATTTAATTATCACAGGTTTCGGCATACAAATAACAACCAAGAAGAGGGGAACAGCAGTACTTTGGATGCCAGTTACACTCAGTTTATTGCAGAAAACTTTCCTTCTTACACCTGTATCTTCCAGTTGATTCTGCCTAGGTTTCTAAGACTAGACCTTACTGCATACAAAAATACTGTCATGTTATTTAGATTAGGGAAGGTAAGTGATTTTAAATGTTTAAGATTAAACTTATTGCTGATCATTGAGTTAATTTACATTCATCGGCTTGTCATATTTTTGATTTTGTACTTATATCAATGAATATGAACTCAAATTCGTAAAATGTTCAATGCCATTTTGACCTTTTTGTATGAATCTTTCACTTTACTCAATGGATCAAACACATCCGTCTTACATAAGTGCACAAAATTTTAGCACAATCTCTGCTTAATATTGGGAATGGCATTTGCCAAATGTATGGGCATTTAACTTTAAAAATATTTTTCTCCATTAGTTGACCGCCATAAAATGAAATAAAGAAAAGATTATACTATTAACCAAGTTTCCAACATATTGGCATATTTATTGTATTTTAATGAAAACAAAAAATATTTTTCTTAGTAGGTGCTGACACGCTTATTGGCAATAGTAAAGCATACATAAAAAAAGAATCTTATTTTACGAGTTTTATTTCAGGTGTTTTCACAACAACATTTGGTTCCTATTTTGTGGAATTTGGAACAAGCTATGACTGATTTTAATTCTAGTCTGCTGCATAGTCCAGATACAAGCTATAACAATTCTATACACGATCAAAGGTAAATGAAAGGATGTGTAAGTTTATATTAAGTCAAGCATGGAATTACAGGAGCTCAATTTTTGAACTATAAGAATCGGTTCGCCACTCGTTTTAAAGTTTCCGCATGGTGAATCTCATTTGGTTCTATTTTTGAGCCATTGTTCGAATGGGTCTTTCGAATGGTCGGACGAGACCACTCGGATATAAAGGCGTATACAAAATATCAAATTTTACTTGACTCCGTAGGGTACCAAAGAGTACCAAGGGTCCGATTGCGACCAGTGGCGGCTCCCCCTTAAGTGCACTCGTGCGGCGCACTACCAGTTTAAGCTTAAATATGTACAAAAAAATTACATAGATATAAAAAAGTTTTTAGGCAGTTTTACGTAAAAATATATTTTTTTTTGTCAAATAATAATATAATAATAATAAGATCTTTATTTTCCTTCACAAAGGTATTTACAGTGAACTTTGATGTTTATAAAAAATTAAGAACATATTGCTAATGTTCCCTGCAAAACCTATCTTTGTGAAGGACTGGTGCCTGAAGTAGGTTTTTAGAAAAAACCTGTAACACAAGTCACCAGGACCCTCCCGCCGATAGATTTTAGGGCAGTAGCAATGAGGACACGATCACATTCAATGTGTTTGAAGGTTGTTTTGATATAAACTAAGGTACTTATTATGTGTTAAGGATATAAAAACAAATTAATTAAAAGAAATACAATAAACTTTGCAGAAACATCTTAGAGAGAATGTTAGGTAGTAAGTAATTTTAGTATGTTTGCGAAATAATGGAAGTATGTAAGGAAGAGTGTAACTGTGTGTATTGGGTGTGTGTGTGTGTGGGTGTGTTACTTTGTGTATATGATATGTTGATTACTCTTGAGAGAATAAGAAAGTAAGCATCATTTCATTCATCATTTCAAATGATAATCAGTCATGTATTAAACAAAATAAGTCTTATTTTCGCTTGACAAAATAATTTGCCGTGCGCCCGCTCCCAGCGCACGCAGCGTGCCCGTACAGCTACTATTGAGAACGCGACGAAACGTTTGGCGCGTGAGACGGAAGATTAGTATGGAAGTTTAGCGAAATCTCGTGCGTCGCACGGGGCCCGACGCGGGACGAACGCCGACGTTCGGAAATGTTCGGATTATGTTTTGTATTACTTATTAATCTTATCATCACACATTAAGTATATGTAAATAAAAAATGCCTATCTAAATAAGAGAGAGAATTATTTCTGCATATAGAAATTATCCATATTTTTTAGGCATATTTTATGATGTGCACCACCAGGTCTTTGAGTCACGAGCCGCCACTGATTGCGACCCATGGGTCGCATTGGGTCCCATTGGGTACCATCGGTACTTTTGGGTTTGGGTCCCATTGGATACCATTCCTCGAGCCAAGAACTACCAAGAAGTATCTTCTCAGAAAAAAATAAAAATATTTTCGCACGGTTCAAAATACGTAAAAACAGGACCACTCGTTTATTTTATTCACATGTGAATACAAACCGATGGCTGACCTCACGAGTAGCGGATCGATTCTACTAGTTCAAAAATTGAGCTCCAGATCCGTCAAACGAATTTCAAACCCGCGAATCTAGTTTCAAACGAGGATTTTCATGGTAGTATGTAAAACGCATAATGGTATTAAATACTTGTCATTTACAAGTATTTAATACCATTATGCGTTTTAAGTTCGTAGACGTATCTGTAATTCCGTACTTGTCTTTCTCCATGATAGATTATGGCAGGAATTATCATGGTCAACAAAAATTGCTGTTGTCATTTGAATAGCCATTACTCGGCATAACATTTTGTTTTCAGTTACACATACAATGGAATACCACTGCACAAATGGGTGGCCATCGCCAAACAAGCTGTGTCTGAATTTAATTTATCTGCCAATTTTGAATACGATCCCATTTGGAGTGAGAACAAGAAGCCGTTTGCGATGGAATTCATTAAAAAGATCCTTGCTGCTAAAGTCGCCTCGGAACATAATTTAGAAGATTTACATAGAAATTACATGAACCAACAGCACCAAGGTGAGCCTTCACAATTATTATGAACTTAACTATCTGTCCTGTATGTATACCTGTTTTTTCTAAGGCGTCCTTCTGGACGAATGCAAATAGAAATAAAAGATGGCCTCCGTGGCGCAGTGGTGAACACGCCAGCTGCACTACATAACAAAACATACATAACTAGCTAGATGACAAGATGAAAAGACTTAGCAATAGTTTGCATGAACTAACTGGTGGCGGAAGCACATTAAATAATTCAACTAAAAAGTGCATTCGGAATAATTTTAATTGAATAGTTAGAGGGTTAATGGAAGGCTATCAATCCAATTAACAACTTCCTTCAATTTAAAGAAGCAGGCAAGAGTCAGTGAGGTGAGGCATACTTAGTATTGTACCCCACCCCACAATAGCAATTTGGATCGGTGGCAAAGTTCCATTTGGTCATCAGTTCGGCGCACATTCCTTGCAAAGTTCTACGTCTATTTATTTGGGTCCAATACTTTCATGGAAGTCCCATGCCAGGCACAGAGAAATCGGGGTCAGATATAAGATTTTTATGCACAGCTTTAGCATTTGTTCAATGTATCAAATCACTTTTCTGCTAGCGACCAGCACAGGAGCACTAGACGAAGAAGTTCATATGGTGTGCTGAAGATCGTCAAAGAAAATACTGATTTTAACTATATTCCAGGTATATGGGCCTCAATCAAGCACTGGCTTATGATAGACAACCGCTTTGAAGATGAACTAATATTGGAGGAGACTAAGAAAGTGCCAGCCTATTTAAATGCATCAGTACACCATTTTGCTACTATATTCTTAGTAAGTACAGCGTACTCACAATGGTCCCATCTTAATAGCACTTAGGTCCTTAAAGAACAATGTAATTATTGAACTTAACACCCTAC
Source organism: Rhodophaea formosa (assembly GCA_963082605.1). Classification (NCBI taxonomy): domain Eukaryota; kingdom Metazoa; phylum Arthropoda; class Insecta; order Lepidoptera; family Pyralidae; genus Rhodophaea; species Rhodophaea formosa. Next base: position 13,213,083 of record OY720209.1, read on the forward strand.
ATTTCACGAGGTTCAGTTGTGAAATGCGTCCTGCACAGTGGCGGCTCGTGACTCAAAGACCTGGTGGTGCACATCATAAAACATGCCTAAAATTGTTTGGATAATTCCTAACAGCAGAAATAATTCTCTTATTTAGATAGGCATTTTTCTATTTACATATACAAAGTATAATAATAAGATTGATAAGTAAAACAAAACATAAAAACAGCGAAAGTAAAACACGAACAAATACAAACGTAAGACAATTTACACGAAAACTACCTAATCCGAACATATCCGGCGTTCGGCCCGCGTCGGGTCCCGTGCGGCGCAGCCACAGAACTATGGCGCAGCAGATTTCGCGAATTTTCCATACTAATCTTCCGTCTCACGCGCCAGGCGTTTCGTCGCCTTTTCCATAGCGGCTGTATAGGCGCGTTGCGTGCACTGGGAGCGGGCGCACGGCAAACTATTTTGTCAAGCGAAAATAATACTTATTTTGTTAACGACACGACTGATTATCATTTGACACAAAATTAATATATTTTTACATTAAACTGCTTATTTATTTTTTATATCAATGTTATTTTTTAGTATATATTTAAGCTTAAACTGGTAGTGCACCGCACGAGTGCACTTAAGGGGGAGCTGCCACTGGTCCTGCATAAGAGAATAGACGGCCAACAAAAATACATTTTTAGTGACGATTTATGGTCGCTCGGTCAATAACTGGCTTTTGCCTGCGGGTGCGCTGCGTCATTTATTTTTCCGTACCCCTAAACTCATTCAGCCATGTGGTTTCGGGCAGAGTAGAACCACTCCAAGTCTTCCCGTGGATGTCGTATAAGGCGACTAAGGAAACACAAGCTAAACAAAGCTTATAAACATCAAACAGACCTCTCCAACCTGTCTGGCCAGCGTGGAGAGTGTAGGCCAAATCCTCTGACTGCCCTGGCTAATATATAGCGATGGTAGTACAGAGAGGGTTATGCTCCTGCAGTGGAGACTAATAAAGACCTGATGATGATGATGATGACCCCTAAACAGCGAGTATAAAGGGGAGGGCCAATAGGAGTGTTCGATCGAGCTGAAGATATTTTCAAAATTAAGAGTAGCTCTGAATCCGGAAATGAGGAGACAGTGGATGGTGGGCGAAAATAGAGCTCTGATAATGATGATTGGCTAAGAGTCTACACCAGTGGCGGTACCTCGTGACTCGTAGACCTGGTACCGCACATCATAAAATCATAAACATGCCTTAACAATATTGATAATACCTCATTTATTAACATGATGTATTACATACGAAATTAACAACGAACATTTCCAAACGTCGGCGTTTGTCCCGAGTCGGGCCCCGTGCCCGTGCGGCACAAGAGATCCTAGCTAAGATACCTAGATAGATCCTAATACTAGCACTAAAATTTCCCGTCTCACGCGCCAGGCGTTTCGTCTCGGTGTCTATAGTACCTGTAAGGGCGCGTTGCGTGCACTGGGAGTGGCGCACGCATGGCAGATTATTTGTCAAGCGAAAATAATATGTATGTTGTTATAATTATGACTGCTAACTCTTTACATTCTTATGTGAGACACTTATGGATATTGTTACAATTTTTATTTTTGCAGATCAATGAAACATCTCTGGCGCCCCCGGAGTCAATCGTAGAAGACAGCGCCCTCGAACACTCTTCTTTCGCTAATTCATCCAGCTTTCCACTGTTTATTGCGAACAAGGTATATATGATTTCTATATACCTACAGCGCGTGTACCTAACTTACATTATATTTACGCTCGACATTTTCACTTCTCACTTTATTTCTATACTTTCAGCTTCGCAGTAAATCTACCGATATAAAGTACATGGGAGATCCAGATCTGATGCCTATTACATCGTATGAAAGCACAATTTTGGTGAGAATGCTGTATCAAATCGCTACTAGGATAAATGAAATAGTAAGTATTTAATTGCGTCTTCGAAATATTTGCATAAGAAGAGTTTTATTCTGTTAGATTTCAATACTTTAAGGGGCGCAAGACTGCTGTACGCGGGGCTTGAGTCCTATTTCCAGCTCTGCTTGGGCTGGAAACTGAACTTAATTTGCTCAGGTATTTGTTTGCGAGGCAAAAATCGGCCGTGAAAACATTGCCACATTTTATAACAGCATGAATGCTGTCATAATAGAAGACCCAAGGCCCTAACCAGCTTAGCTGTGGATTAGTGTTGCACCAGAACTCTCCTTCTGCTTCCGCATCCGCGGAAGTTCTGCATGCCATCACTTTCCTTTTCTGGTTCCGCAAACATTATAACAGAACTCACGGAAGTCTACAGTGGGGAGAGAGAAAAAAATAATTGTGCTTTTTTTCATAGTATTAACACCGCTTCTGACTTTTGCTAAGATTTACTTTTAACATCTGGTTCTACTTCCGTTATAACACTTCTGTTGCATCACTGAGAATGCAATCGAAAAACGCTCAAATGAGGAGGAAGACCTTCAACAAGAACAAAAAATTATCATATCAAGTTCATGAATAAATTCCAATGATTTTCTTTCCAGTATCGCGAAGAATTCATATCTCTATGGCAAAAGAACAACTTCTGGGGGTATGTAGCCCGGGAAATATTAGAAAAGCCATGCACAATCCAGAGCTACGTCAGGGATGTGACCAATCATCAGAACATCGTGACACAGGACTTGCCGCCGCGGCTAGTGTTGCGGCGCCTGGGCTCGCACGCCTTCGTCGTGTGGGTGGGCCTCGGATACCTCCTCTTTAGGTTTATGGCATTTAGTGGGTTCACATACGCTTTTATACTGTTTGTATTATGGATAATGTTTGTATTCACGAAAGTGTCTTTAAAAATGTTAAAGATCATACAATAATGGAATGGAATTTTGTATTGAATATAATATTTTTGATATTCTTATTGTATTGTTTACTGATCTATTAGTTCTGGAATAATAACACGTATTCTACATAATTCTCGAGCATTTCGGCTGTGGCGTAAAACGTCATAGAGTGCATTATACAATAACGTCGTGCAACGTCAAAATAACACCGCGGAAAGATAGTTGCACGCAAGCAAAGGGCATAGAATCACTACGTGAATGTCACTGATGGTTTTTTTAACCGCCGTAATTATTTTTTACCATTTGATTTTCATTAATTCTAAAGAGTGAGCTTCGGCACAACACAATGTTCATGCAGGGAAGCTCCTGAAACAGCAGCTTATAGGCGTAAGGCATGTCGACGGAGGAGACGGCGGCGGACGAGCGGCAGGCGTGACAAGACAAACTCTGTATATTTTCTATAACTTTATTAAATAACAAGATCAAGAATACTTCTTAAGAGTGAGTTTAGGCACGATGTTCATAGAGGCGAGCTCCTGGAACAGCAGCTTGCAGGCGTAGGGCATGTCGACGGTGGAGACGGCAGCGGAGGAGCGGCAGGCGTGGCACCAGGCGCGGCTGGCCAGGCGCCCGCACGCGCCGCAGATGTCCGCACTGAACGCGTCCGACGCCAGCATCAGCCGCTCCATCAGCAGCATGCTGCGGATAAGCGATGACTCGTTACAGCGAAATAATAACTTAAGAAATTAACTAAGAACAAAATCCACTTCAAGTTCTGGGGTATTCTGGGGTATACGTCTGGGGTTGACGAGCTCCGTGGCGCAGCGGTCAACACGCCGGCCTGTGACACGGATGGTCCCGGGTTCGATCCCCGGTTAGGTAAAGATGAAAAATGATCTTTTTCAGATTGACCTGGGTCTTGGATGTTTATCTATATATGTATTTGTTATAAAATATAGTATCGTTGAGTTAGTATCCCATAACACAAGTCTTATTTAAGAACTTACTTTGGGGCTAGCTCAATCTGTGTGATTTGTCCGTATATATTTATTTATTTATATTCCAGTCACCCACAGTAGGGGCGGCCACAACTAGTGGCGTTTGGGACTTGTTTAATTTTGGTTGTGGCAGTTGCCACTACTGGTGACTTATTTGACAGTCTTATTTGCCCCCAGTGGGTGCAAATGGGAATTTGTCCGTTTACATTCCTGTTTCATGGGGTCATGACCCCATCGGGGTTGGGTCCAGGACCTAGGTGAATCACTATAAAAAAATCAAAACTAGCCAGAAGCAACGCTTTATCAGGTCCCGCAAATTTGAATTATAAAAGTGAAACCCACGGGGAATGACGTCGCGGGCAATGATGGATAAGATAACGCATTTAAATATAAGTAGATATCTGTAAGTACATACCTACATTTATAAATAAAATACCTACTTTTTACTTGTATCTATTATTATCAAAATTAAATTCTAATTTTCTTACGAGTAGACTACAACTATGTGACCCCTCTGCTAAAGTGAGACCGGGCGGTAGTCAAAAATCAATCTGAATCTTCAGCCAATAACAATTAAAAGACTGAATGATGTGTAGGTATGGAAGAGTCAAGGCGCGGGGTGTGTGAGAGCAAGTTTACATTATAAAGGCCGTTTACACAAGGCCAGATCAGTATGCCTTCTGGCTTACTGATCTTGGTTCTCCAAGAAGCCATTTGAATGGCTAAATGTAAACGACCACATGAAGCCGAACCAGTAGCTAAGCAATCAATAGGAATCACTGGCTTGTGGACTGGCCAGCAGGCCTATTTGATAACTATGTGAACAACGATTTGATAATCACTTTAACATCCATTACGGTTTTCATATCTTAATTAAAAATAGTTATTCATACGGAAGCTGTGAATATTGAAGTTACTATCAAAATGATGTACACCGTAGTTGTCAAAAGTTGGGCCGTAGTGGTCAAAAGCAAACAGGCCTGCTGGCTCGGCCCTTTGCTTCGTGTAATAGCAGTTACCTGGCGCCATAGCCGATGAGACAGTCGCGCTCCATCTCGCCGAGTCGCAGGCCGCCGTCCCGCGAGCGGCCCTCCGTGGGCTGGCGCGTCAGCACGGCGCGGGGCCCGCGGGCTCGGGCGTGCATCTTGTCTTGTACCATGTGCTTCAGCTTTTGATAGTACACCTGCCAAGGCAATGCATAAAACATCAATTAACATGATTGCAAATGATACCTTGCAAAAACTTCCAATGTTGGCTATTTGTGCGTGATACGTTTTTCTGACATCGTTTTATGTATGTATGATGTTGGGCCACAAATGGGAAATAATGTATGGACATAATATGGTGGTATTCTATCGTCTTTGATGATTCCACGACATTTCATACAAACTAAAGTTGCGCCGCAGCTTTAACCATTGGGAGTTACGCGCTAATCATATACCTAAACTAACAATAAAAAGAATTGTCGATAATCGAATAAGTATCATTTTAATCTTTTAAATAAATGCGTAAACACATTTATTTAAGTCAGTTTAACTATCAGTGGATCTTCTGCCATCTCAAGATAAATTTTTGGACCATCCCCCGAATATTCAAAATAATCCTAACTAATGACATTCGCAAATCACAAGCTGTCTCTGTCTTGCTAGGTAACGTAGACAGAGACAGAATGAGATTTGAGAACTTTTTTAGCTAAGACGCCTTTAAGTATTCGAGGGTAAGCTTGCTAGAGCGCGTGTCGCCAGATGAGATGTCATTGGAAATGGTAAAGGATAGAGTCAGAAGACGAGGAAGACCTGTGAGATCAATGGACTGTAAAAAGAAAATTGATAGAAAATGTAAGTTTTAACTGAAAGAAGGAAATGGAAGACCTAGCATGCTGTGCCGACCCCACAGAAATAAGTAGAAAACATATGGAAGTCAGCGTACGCCTTAATGGCAAAAAGGTCTACTTCATTGCCAGTGCTATCAGTTGACGAAAAATATATAATATAATAATAAAGAAAAATATCACAGGGATACCCACCGGACCAGAATAGATATACGCTTCCAAGGGTTCTCCAGTCAAACCAGAATAAAATATGTCTTTTCCGTGGTAATTATATCCGTGCTTTTCTAATTCTTTACATACATCTCGAACCTTAGAACCACCGAATGCAGTACCTAGAAATAAAAATAAATTAACAAAACTTTTTCAATAAAATTTACTTAATACATAAATACGTAAGTTACATACCATAGTGAAATTTTCCTTCCATCAGCCCAGCTTTGCCAGCAAGCAACTCGATAGTTTTACCCACTGTCATTCTAGAAGGGAATCCGTGCGGGTTCATGATCATGTCTGGGCAGATGCCTCTGTCGTTAAAAGGCATGTCTTCTTGTTGAACTATCAGCCCCGTCACTCCTTTCTGGCCGTGCCGAGAACTGAACTTATCTCCAATCTCTGGAACTCTGGTTTGCCGTAGCAATATTTTTATAAGAAAAGCATCTTCAGAATTTGACGATACCATAACTTTTTCTATGTAAGATTCTACAGGACCCTTATACGTGATTGGTACATCCTTGTACTCTACTTGCTGCGGCTGACCTTGAGGCACAGGGTTGATAGTCGCCGGCGGCATTTGTTTATTGATTAACACCTGTCTGTTCTCTACCATTTCTCCAGGCGCGGCGATACCATCAGTGTCCAGGATTTCATGTGCCCTAATTATTTTTCCTGTATTCGCGTCTCTGGAAGGGCCTAAAATTCTGTCTGACGTTTGATTGCTGTATCTTTTCATTGTTGTTTTCGCGCTTTTGTAAACTAGGCATCTACCATAACCCCTGTCAATCGAAGCTCTATTGAGAATCAGCGCGTCTTCAATGTCGTAGCCGCTGTAGCTCATTACAGCGACTGTCGCGTTTTGTCCAGCTGGCAACTTATCAAAATTTGTTAGTTCTATTGTTCTAGTTTTAACCATAGGACATTGTGGGTACACTAAATTATACATAAGTGTATCTATTCTATTCTTCTGGTTATAGCCAATGGTTCCTGAAAATTATAACATACATTTATTTATTTCTTTTTATCAAGTCTTAACGAATTTATTTACTGTGAGCCCATTGGATTAAAAAATTACTTATTACATTTAAAAGATGACTTACCCATCGCTTGTTTACCCATAGCGCATTGGTATGTATTCCTAGGACTTTGGTTATGATGTGGATAGGGCACAAGGCCAGCACAGACGCCCAGAATTGTGAAAGGCTCAATCTCCAGATGTGTTGTCACATATGGATCTATCTCTGCTTCAACAGTTGCAATGTGGCTGTCGTTCTCCTCATTCACGTCTAAATACTCAATAAGGCCATCGGATAAGAAATCCTGGAACTTCCTAATACCTCTGTTGAGTTCATTGATGTGACCCTGCTGGACTAAAGGATAGCCGTTCTCGACAATGATGTAGGGGCGACACAGTCGTCCGCCGTCGCTGCAAATGTACACAGTTCTCTGGTTGTGATTTGGATAAATGGAAACAAAAGCTGATATGAGACCGCGTCTTCTAAACATTCTGAAGACTCTGATAAGACGTTTATACTGTCTTGAAACGCCTAGTATGTTTCCTGTAATTTAAAACGTGAGTTAATCTTTCAAGAATTGAATGCGTAAGAAAAACTGCTTTAATAAAGATTGTGTCTTACCGTTTAAGAACACCATGTAAACAGCAGGGTGATTTATTTCTTCTCCTCCCAACAACCTCACATCTTCAACTCCTGCGTTACAAGCCAGCCTTGCAATCGGTTCCTCCGAACATTCAGTGGTGATGTGTGTCATCAAGGCCAAGTTCTTGACAAGCCCGCAAGCCTCTCCTTCAGGGGTGTCAGACGGGCACAGCATACCCCACTGCGACGGCTGGAGAGATCGTGGTCCGGACACTTTCCTCGTTTTCTCGAACTGAGAGTTTACCCTGGTCATCATACCCAAGGCGGATATGTAACTTAGTCGACTCAACACCTGAGTGACCCCATGCCTTTCCATTTTGAATCTTTTGATGGTCCAATTCCCCTACAAAAATAATAATGTTGCTCTAATGTTATATTTTCAGTAATGTTAGAATTTCTCTAATGGAGTTTCGTCATCTCAGTTTGAAATGAGAGTTTATTTGATTTCAACGCTGCTGCACATCGAAACCGCTTTTTAATATTTAACCACTTGTAAAGCGTGGTAAGTGTCCGGGCGCGCATACCCGATGGTATGCCCGCAATCATCAGACAGGGAGTTGATGTTTAATTGATTGCTTTTCGTTTGTAAGCGGCTAAAACTGGAGCCACATTTTGCAAGCTGCTTAACTGCTAAAATTACTTAAGAAGCCGGCGACCAATGAATTTCCCATACAAACTTAATACCAAAATAATTTTTAGTTCGAGCATATTTCAACACAAATATGCTATTATTTGTAATAAGACAGTATTTATCTATGTTCCCGTTAAACATTTTTTTTTTTCAAAATATGAACGTACTTACATATATTTGCGTTTAAATTTCGTTCATTTTTACGACATTATCGACATATTTTCCGCCTATTTGTTTTGTATTAAAAACCTAAACCACTCATTATGTAATTATAATAGAAACACGCCTTATATTGTCTAGTTACGCAATGTCTGAAAGAAAATAAAAATATAATCAATTTTCATTCATCATTTTTGGTATTCACAAATACGCTCAAATAAGTGAGAAATTTTGAACAGCCATCTAGCTGTTTCCTCTCGCACGGGGCGGACGCGGCGGCTGTGCGGGGCAGGAAGGGGGTACGATACGCATGCGTAGAGATGCAGTTCGAATGTGTGTGTGCGTTGGTTCCTTCGTTGTTCTTTTGATTATTTCAATAAACTGTTGTAGTTTATTTTGGTTTTCGAATTCTCGATAATGGACTTCGAAGTGTGGGATGCAGATTTAAAAAAAAAATTTTTTCCTCTCTCGTGGGATGTATCACACAGTAGGTACATTATTTTTATCTGAAGAAATTAGAATACATATTTTTTTCTTTTCGGGGTGTACATTACCATAGTGACGTCATTGTTGAAATCCGTAATGGAAGACAGGAGGTGTCGTTGCATAGGTTTTTGTGAATATATGAATGCGACCAATATGGTGACTGCGACTTGTCATGCAAAATAAACATATGTATTATTCCTTAGGATTTTGATGTGTAGATTTCAAAAATTACGTCGGTTTTGGAATTCAAAATGGTGGATGTGACTTGTCATGCGAAATCGGCATGGGTGTCGTTGTATAGGTTTTTCAGGGTGTATCTCGAAACTGACGTCAGTTCCGACTCAAAGATGGTGAATGCAGCTTTTTATGAATTATCGACATGGTTGTGTGTAGGTATATAGGATTTTTGGGTTGTAAATTTCGAAATGACGTCATTTTCAAAATCTACCCCCGAAATACCTATACAACGATATTCATGTCAATTTAGCTTGACAAATCGCGTCCGCCATCTTGGATTCCAAAACTGATGTCATTTTCGAAATCTACACCCCGAAAAACCTATACAACGATACCCATGTCAATTTTATTTGACAAATCGGGTCCACCATCTTGTATTCCAAAACTGACGTCATTCTCGAAATCTACGCCCCGAAAAACCTATACAACGACACCCATGTCGATTTTATTTGACAAATCAGGTCCGCCATCTTGGATTCCAAAACTGACGTCATTTTCGAAATCTACACCCTGAAAAACTTATGCAACGACACCCATGTCGATTTTATTTGACAAATCGGGTCCGCCATCTTGGATTCCAAAACTGACGTCATTTTCGAAATCTACACCCCAAAAACTATGTCGATTTTGCATGGACTGTGACTGCGGTACACATGCACGTCTTCGATAAAGGAACGCACGCACACATTCTCACTATCGCGCGGAGAGTGCGAGGTGCGGCGCATGGTTAGCCGTCCGCCCGCTCGCGACGAATGAGATAGCGATATGTCCAACAAACTTAGGCGCTCGCCTCAAATTCGATTTGAGCGGGCGGTCCGCCGGCTTCTTAAGGACTACCATCCAGTGATGGTAGCCAGGATTAACGGCTTAACGTGCCTTCCCAAGCACGTATATATATATACATATATATATAATGAACGCCGGGGTAGCTTTACCTGCGTAAACTTAAATAATGTAATACTTACAGAAGAAATGGCAGTAAACAGCCCATTAGCAATCAGATCGGGCCGCATATGCTTTACGACGTCGAACGGCGCTGCTTTTACCTTTGGTATTATCTTATCTGCTATTGACTTCAATTCCCAATTGAATCGTTTGAACAAATCTTCAAACATCAACGCTAATAGAGACCCAGCAAGTTCCAATCTTTTGTTTCCGTAATAGTCGGGGTCGTCTATGGCAGCCCTGTTGGTCTCTGCCTCTATAACTCTCTTCACCATGATGGCCAAGTAAATGGCTTTCACATAAAAGTTGAAATTTTCTACTGCAACATGAGCTAATATGGTTGTGGCTAAGAGGTCTCGAGCCTCATCGACTGGAGTGCGAGATTTTGAATTAGGTGTGTGGAATCTGGAAAGTTGAGAAACATTAATTTATTAAGTGCACTTGGTAGCAGTCTTCCGTTCACACAGAGCACAGACAAGAGGCTTAAGGGTACGCTAGTCAGGTGTTTCGCCATACAAATTCTGTAGGGTGATGACTCCGTTGTTCGGTATCGTCTGTTTAAAGTCTTTAATTCTATCGATTTGTCTTGTCGTTATCTATGTTTGTACGGAATCATAATTGTAAAATGATAAGTACTTTAAAAATTATGAGTCTCAAAACATTCCGTTTCAACACGTAATTTAAACGCAACTTTGGGCACAATTAAATATCGGAAGGAGTATAAAATCTTTAAAACTAAATTCGTACAAGCATAGCTTGGGTATTAAAAAAAAAAACTTAACTTTTAATTAAAACATTCAGCTGTTTTATCACAAGAACACTTCTCCCAAACGCATACTCGCGAATTTTTAGACGACGAAGATTTAGATTTTCAACAATATTTGTGTTTGCACACACTAGACTGTAGTTCCGATGTGCTTATACATCGGTGTAAATAGTTCCGCACTGTTCATAACCGAGTCTATCCCTTTCTCAGCGAAATAGCACGCAAATTAGCCACGTGCGCAAACGAGTTCGAGTTCCGAACTAGCTAATCCTTAAGTGTGAAAAATTGTCCACGGATCTAGATGTATTACGCTTGGTAACATATACGAGTAGGTAACAGAATACAATTAATATTAATATAATAATTATGAAAGTGAGTTTGTATGTTTGTCATGCTTTAACACTATCTAATGAACCAATAATCGTAAAATTAACACAGTAAGTACGTAACACGAGCGAACACGCGGACTGGATAATTAGGGATGTTAGCAAAAGGGGCTAGGAATTATCACTGAGCGCCCTACTGGAGTTCGACGTACGCAAGGCAAGGGCCGCGATGCCCTGGTGATGTGTGACAAGAGGTGTAAATCATTGCTGGCAGGGGTTGAAAACGGTAAAGGTATAAAGGTATGGTACCGGTATAAAATTACGATACACCTTAGATTTAAAGGTAGAACCAAATCAGTTGACAATTACGGTTGTGATAGAGCTAAATATAAATAATGGTATTTATACATTTACGACATCGTTATGTATCGATACCTTTATAATTACTGGTACCTTACCTGAAATATTTTCAGTACCGAAAAAAATATGCGACGAAGAACATTGAGGCGAATCCTCGGCGGTACGATTCAATGAAAACCTTTATTTCATAATTACAATATCGAAAAAAATAACGATACCGCAATATTACAATACCAAAATCGTACAGGTACCGTTTCTTCATGGTATGGTAATTTGAAGGTACCATTATTCTAAGGTATCGAAATATAAAGGTATGATGTCATACCGCTTACCGATTTAACCGTATTTTTTTCGGTTATTCAATCCCTGATTGCTGGGGTTTCCAAAAAAACCGACACCTATCGCTGCCTCTGGCATCCATTAATTATCACCCAACCCAACACAAGCACATAGCTGAAGACGTAGGCTTGTCTTTAGCTATGTACAGTCGGGGGTAGATATACTTGACCCCCCTACAAACAGATTTTAAATTGTACTTGTTGGTAAGGTTTACTGCCGTCCACTGTACATTTTACCTTTTGACTTTCAACTTGCTGCCAATGTACGCTAGCGCTTGATTCTGCGTGAATATTTTCAAATTGTGGCAGTCCATGATGCACGGCGCCATCTTCTTCACGGTGGTGTCGTCTGTACCGATCAACTGCATAATCTCTTGGTCGCTGCAGATGCCCATGGCTTTGAATGCTATAGCTATTGGAATATCCTGTAAATGGAATGAAATAAATAATTTTCAAACCTGAAATTATAAACTTCTTCTTCTTCTGTTTTATAGAATGGCTTCCACCGATATTTCAGTGATTCTGCCAATGTCCAGTAAATTGAGATACTTACTAAGTATTGGTGTTGTACGGTACAGTTGTAACAAGTAGCATCAAAGATGGCGTATGTTCTTTGATGCCTCGTGGTCGGGAGGTTATGGTGACAAGTCTATACGAGTCCATATAGCAGTCCACTTTAACTATTTCACAAATTGTTCCATGAGTACGAGCATTTATAACACCAAACTACACCAATTTCATATTATAAAGTCCACCAAAATCAATTTGCAAAATCGTCCAAGGTAGACCCCAACTGCGCCCCTTGACTTCCCACCACAAACAATTATAAACTTAATTTTTAAAATGATGTACCTTTTTTTAACCGACTTAAAAAAGGAGGAGGTTCTCAATTCGTCTGTATGTTTTTTTTTGTATGTATGTTACGCGATTACTCAGTAAATTATAGATCAATTTTAGTGATTCTTTTTTAATTTGATAGGTAATGCTCCCGAGATGGTCCCATAAAATTTTTATCGCAATGTATTAAGCACTTTTTGAAAAAATAAACAAAAACCCAAAAAAAATTGTAAGAGTATGCTGTTTGGTTTAAACTTATTTGTATTTTATTCTTATGCGAATCAAGACGATGATGATGAGAACGTTACTCCTCTGTTTGGACTGAACTTCAAAGGTGGTCCTATAATATTTTTATAGAAATGTATCCAGTGCTTTAAGAAAAAATCAACAAAAACAAAAAAAATTGTACAAGTATGCCGTTTGGTTTAATTTTATTTCTGTTGAATTTTTCGCGAATCAAGACAAGTTGATGACAACGTTGTTCCTCTACTTTAATTGAACTACCACACCCACTAAACCCTAATTTTAAGTTCCAGTTTGTACATTTACGTATAGGGTTGAAGTCGGTTTTACTTTTTTGTTAAAAGCAGCAAATTATTTGCTTTTGGTTCTCATTTTATATGAAGCCATGACTTTTTATCTTGAATAACAATAACAGGACTGGGGAGGCCTAAACCTGGGAAACTAATACTAATACAACTTACATCAGATAATGCATTATGTCTTAGTACATATTTTCCATTTTTCACAATTACATTTGTCCTGGTTTTCTTTTCATGTGTGGAGCTGGTAACTTGGCACTGAATGGCTCCTTTGAACTCATCCACTATCATCCTGTTCCTGGACAATTGCTCTTGGATTAAAATCACTTTTTCTTGCCCTGTTAAAAGATAAACAATTATATTGTTTATAACTTTGCATTGGTTTTCCTACTAATTGAGGGGTGGATATCACCTATTTGGGCGTGACACCTACGAAATAAATATATCCTACTAGGGCGACCGCGTCATAACCGTGCAGACAGTGTAGGGTGTTTCAACATGAGTGCTAACCACATATTTACAAACTAAGTAATATACACCACACCTTTAAAAATTATTTAAGAGAAACATTTATTTGATTCAAGGAAATCATTACGTTACGATCAAATAATTAAAACTTACCTCTAATAATAAAATAACCGCCTGGATCGTGTGGACATTCATTGAGTTGAGCCAGCTCAAAATCAGACTTGTTTGTAAGAACACAATTTGAAGACCTTAGCATTAAAGGCATTCTGGAAAAAGTAAATAAATTTTATTGAATATTTAAATGGCTTTTTGAGCATAACAATACAAACATCTGCTTTGAGCTGCTAGTGTATTTTTAACTAGCAATTTTTCCAACGGCGTCGGCATGAATTTTAGCCTATTAGCTAAATTAGGTTTGTGAAAGAATTTTGAAGGTCCAGTTTTTTCAGAGCCATTTCAATGCAAACAAACAATCAAATCTTTCCTCTTTATAAGATTAGTATAGATAATTAAATTAATGCAAACCTTAGTGCAAAACGGAACTGTTACTGTAAAGAAGCATAAGCAGCAGTTACAAACTGAAAATATAGTTTTGGAATATATATACACTACTGTTAAAATGGAAATTTACTAAATTAGTGGATTTTAAAATAAAGGGACTATTCTTTCAAAAGCCTTTTTAAAGGAAGACTTCTTTTAAAGAATAAACAAAATAAATAACTCTTACCTTCCTATCAACTGCTTATTTTTGATGACTCTCTGGTTGCCTCTGATATACTCAATATCAACCGTGATTGGAGCTGAATAAGTCATATCCCTTAAGCGACATTCATGTGGGGTTGTAGGTTTTGTTACATTGAACCCTTCCTCCAGGTCAGGAGTGCCAACATAAGCATTTAAATATTTTATGTAGAAGAGAGGATCAGCATCACAGAAAACTTTTTCATTGGCCTGAACAATTTTCTTGATTTCCACATTGATAAAATAGTTAAATGAGTCTATATGCTGTTTGACAAGACCTTTGACTTGCAAGAAAGATGGAACCAATTTCCATTTATCCTGCAAAATATATTCTTTATTAGAATAAAATATGCTAGAATACAAATCATAGATATAAAATTTGATTCAATTAGCATGGAGTCTCTGAACCTAGCTGCACGCAGACAGGCAGATGACAGTGTACATAGGTATAAGCAGTGGAAGGGCGCAGGTCTCGGTATGCTAGCAGGTGGGGTGAATTGGCCTCCCTGTGCTGTAACTCCCCGCTAACACCTAACTTCACAGACACCATTCTATTTGATTCATACTGTACTGTACATACATAAAGTAAGGCAAACAGGTGGGCATTAGACTAGATTAGCACAAATCAAAACAATCTGAATAGATAGACCTCATTTTCCTCTTTATCAAGACACCATTAACAAAAATTATAAAAGCTTTTAATTTTTGTTAATGGTGTCTTTCATAATTTGGCCATACAAAATGACTGTAACAAAAACAAGTTTGTCACAGAAGGTAGGTAGGTAACAACAGAGCAAGCAAGCGAAGCGAGCAACCATGAACAAAAAGTTGGGGTCTTGCCCTAAGTTGGGCAACTTAGGACAAGACCCCAACTGCTTGTTCATTGTAAAAAAAATTAAGTTGTATGTTCCGCACTTCAAAAATCATTGTTGAGAAGAGCAAAGCGAGTTTTTTTAGATCCAATTGTCAGAAATTACAAATACGTAGGTGTTTGTCCGGGTAAGCTTTTCTAAAGCTCACCCGGACAAACACCATATACTCAGTGATTAACTAAAATATATGAATTCTAATAAAACTACCAATATTCCGTTCATGAAGTACCTACTAGTTATATTAGATAGAACACACCTCACATGCATGCCAGATTCAGATTAGCAGTAAATAGCTTAAAATTGTTCACACCCGTCTTTTATTTAACATTGATGTATGACATACTTTCAGAATAATTACAGATATGTACGAAATTAAATTAAATAATTACTTTTTATATTTATAAATACAGACTGAAACTAACCTCTATTGTTTTTATCGGCTCTCTTAGACCTTTGGTAGATTCCCATTCCCCAGATTTTTTATGTAACTCACCCATTATTACAATAACTAAAACATGCTATAACGTCATAGTGAGTTATAATAAATACATAATATTTGTGATATTAAATTATTTAAAGTTTGCCGTTCTCAACTCCAACTCAACCAAAACTCAACTCGCTACTCGCTTGCTCAGGTTTTATTTTAACTTGTCTGACAGTGACAGATTTATCCATACTTTGACTTTTTCTTTTTTTAACATATTTTCAACTTAATACACTCACACTCACTACGAACTCGATTGTAGTTTCACAAAGTTAAGTTTTATTATTTCTAAATTAAATATATATTACATTATTGTTATATTCCGTCCGGTACAGAGGCCGTGTTGCTCGAAGGTTATATCCGTAAAACTTAGTGCACTGAGATCATTAATTGGTGGACTTTATTGTTCATTGTAATGTTTGGATCTGGCATGATTGATTTTCGTAATTACAATCGATAAAATGACAACATTATGCACCTGAAAATAAAAAAAATATTCATCTGTGATTTTGTGAAGTGAAGTAAATCAGAGTTATTTTTATTGTTTCATAGAAAAAACGTTCTTTAATTTTATCGCATTTATGTGTATGAAAAACCAAATTCATGTGTTAATACTCTAAAAGCAATGACATGTTTACGTAACACACGAATCACTGTGTAAAAAAATATCAAAACCAGAATGGTTTACGAATCATTGCCCCGAACGGTTCGTATCCTTTTACTAGGTGAACCGGGAGTCGGAAAAACCTCGCTTATCCTCTCTTTGGTAACTGAAGAATTTACAGAACATGTGCCGCCAAAAGCTGAAGAAATCACAATCCCTGCTGATGTTACACCTGAACAAGTACCAACGAACATCGTCGATGTTTGCGGTATGTTTTTGCGGCAATTTCATTGTTTCCTGCATCAATATTATATCACACAGTGTCATTGTTTTCATGTTACTACCGGTTTCAATGTTTTTTATAGTTGCAAAAGACTACAATTCATTAGAGAGTTATTGTACCCTGAAGTCTGAAGGCCTTATTTCGAAATTGGTGTCATAATTTAGGCACTAACATTTTCTAGAATGTAAACAAAAAATTTGGCAGTCTCTCAAATTTGCCTGTTGGCTTACATACTTTCTATTTCTTCTCATATGATCACTTTAATATCTAACAAGAATCTCACAGCTTTAAGGAAATATTATGTAACTAAAAATTCTAAAATAAATACAGCCATGCGGATTCTTTTTTTATAAGGGTTAATTGTAAGCAGCAAATCAACAAGTACTCTTCTATGGCATTTAGCGCCAAAATACTTTTTGTTAAAGAAGAATTTAGACTTTTTCCAATGTATTTATAAACATTTTTTTGTAAAATGCCCTTCCTGTTGCATAGGCGATTATGGTGAGCACTGAACTGTACTTACGCACTCAATGAGGGTGAGCACTCATCAGTGCTTCTGTAGCTGAAAGGTTTGAATTATTTAACAAGTATATCAAGCATTCAATGATGAGGGTTTTCATTAATGTGCTAGGCTGTGCATTTTCAGTAGTGGACTAAACTACTAAATTTCATCACTTTGCACCATGTGGATATTTGTACTAATATAAATTACATATGCTTCCAGTTGCTGAACAATCACTGGAACAAGTTGGTGAAGAAATAGAGAAGGCCCATGTGATCTGCATAGTTTTCTCAGTGGATAGACAAGACACCCTCAGCAAAATAGCATCTTACTGGCTTCCATTTGTTAGGGACAACTGTCCAGATGACCTACGAAAGCCTGTCATCCTTGTTGGAAACAAAATAGATTTAATTGATTATTCTGTAATAGATGTAAGTAAAAATATTCTATGCAGTTTGTTTACTTATAAATTTTTTCCATTATCAGTTCAAATTAAAATACATAACTCATTTTCTCTTTTGTGTAAATGACAAAACCACTACTGATGACTTGCAAGTTCTTTGAGGGGCTCAATTATTTCAAAAGAACAATGAGAGGTTGAGGAGCAAATTATTTGACACCCTTTAGTGTGGGATGATGTTAATGTTCTTCCATATTCTACATTTATGTTTGTTTTTCCATGCATATCTCAAAAACTATAAGGTGGATGACAGAAATTGTTTCTTACTTGAACTTGGTATAGTATATCATAGGGAATGGACTTATCAAAATGGAGTCCATAGTTTTTGAGATACAGAGTTAAGCGTGTTTCAGTCTTTAGGAAAAATCAAAGTTTGTTTAATTTGTTTAAATTACTAGTTGTCAATGTAACATTCAACCTGTGTGTAGTAGTGTGCCCCAAAATACGAAAATTTAAGCTTAAAATTATTTAACTTGTTATATTTGTGTGATAAAATGCAGATTAAATTATTTTATTTATTTTAGAATATCTGGGACATAGCAGAGGAGTACCCAGAGGTAGACAGATGCATAGAATGCTCTGCTAAAACCTTGACAAATGTATCAGAAATGTTCTACAATGCACAAAAAGCTGTACTGCACCCAATCTGCCCTATTTACTCTATAGACGAACAAGAGGTAAATAAAATAAATGCACTCTTCATATAATGTAATAAGAATTTGATTAACAAAATATATTAGGAGAAAATCATTCTATTTTGTATTAAATTATCCAACATATTTACTGTTTTTTAACTGTGAATGTCTTTCATTTACTGGTGAGTTAATGTTTGTAATTTGGACTTGTGCCATTACCAACTTCCAATGAGGTATAAAAATAATATGATAAATAGATTTCAAAAAGAAAAACTCTTGGCAGTTATTGTTTTTAGGGTTTCATACCCAAAGGGTAAAACTGGGACTCTATTACTGAGACTTTGATGTCTGTCACCTGGCTGAATTTCATGAACCATGATAGCTAGACAGTTGAAATTTTAACAGATGATTTATTTCTGTTGCTGCTATAACATCAAATACAAAAAAAAAAAAAATATAAGGGTGGGGGGGGGGGGCTTTTTACTTGATATTAATAATGGCAAGGTACACTTGAAATATTCACAGACTATTTAGTTGTAAACTTACTTAAAAATAAAAAATTAAGAGCTTTTACACTACAAACAAGTTTTTTTGCCATTTTTTGCTCAATAGACTAATGTTGTATGGATAATGGTATGGAACCCTTTATATACGAATCCGATTCACACTTGCCTTTTTTTCCAGTTAACTGAAAAATGTAAGAAGGCACTTACAAGGATATTTAAGATATGTGACTTGGATGGTGATGGTGTGTTGGATGATTACGAAGTGACCATATTTCAGAGGAAGTGTTTTGATACGCCACTGCAATTACAGGTCAGAGTTATTTCTCATAAGTCATAAGCTTTTATTGCTAGCCCTATTTGTCGTTATGCTTTTGTGTGTCAAATTTTGTTATTGAATTTTAAAGGTAGAAGAAAGCATTTTATCTTTAGCAACTGATCTGTTTTGTATTCCTGTGTAAGTGAAATACTAGTCAGATTATGGACTTGGTAACTGAAAATAGAGAGAGAGGTGACCGTAATAAATCATATCATGCAGATTATGAATTGTTTTATTTATGTGCAGAGTTATAATTACATTTACATGCAGCGAAAAACATATCTGAAATGAAATTAACTATTAAGTTATTTATATGTTTTTATTACTTCTATTTCCAGGTTTTAGATGAAGTAAAATCAGTGATTGCCCAAAACATTGCCGGTGGAATTGAAAATGATTGTATTACCGTAAAAGGGTTTATTTTCTTACACTGTTTGTTTATTCAAAGAGGAAGAAACGAAACCACATGGACAGTTCTCCGCAAGTTTGGATATGATGAGAGTCTAGAATTAACCCACAGTTATTTATATGCTAAGTATGTTTCCATTATTTCAGATACCATTATTAAATGAACCTCTTAAAACATAATTTCATCATTTATTACATATGATTCTTATGCATGATCTTATTAGGCACTTCTTATTTACCTTTCACGCTGGTCTGGGAGCAAAGAAAAAACTTAGAATGTTCCAGCTGCTTCTTTTCCCGCGCAGATCGTAAAAGCCGATTGAGGGAATGGGCGTGAGGAATCATGTCAATATGTGATGCGGCCAGCAACCCATCACTTTTTTGATTCTGTTTCCACCTACAAGCCCACCAACATGATAATCGTGGGCTTTAGGTTTTATAGGCCTCTGTCTACCCCGCAAAGGAAAAGACGTGATTGTATGTATGTTATTTACCTTTTTGGGTGTAGAAAATTATTCATTTTATTATTTTTAACGTATTTATTTATGACTAGCAATGCTTTATACTTACATATAAACCTTCCTCCTGAATCACTCTTATTTATTTAAAAAAACGCATGCGTAGCAAAATCCGTTGACAGACAGACATCGGGAAGCGACTTAATACTAAGTAGTGATTATAAGTCAAGACTGGATTATAAGTCAAGTCTTTGGTAAGAAAAATGAGACATTGCCGATAAATAAATTGCCCCAAAGATTCCAAACCTTGGACTAAGGTCATTTTGCAGTGTATTTTTGTATGGTATTGCATTGCTTGCATGCCTGTTGTCTTCTGTTGTGTGACTGACTGCTCTGGCTAATATATGGTCCAGTTACTACCAGGCCATATATATAAGAGAGGGTCGTGCTCCTGCAGTGTAAACTAAAATAGACCTAATGATGATGATCCAATAATTTAACTTTTTTCAGTATTAAAGTTCCTGTTGGTTGCACTTCAGAACTGTCATACAAAGGACAACAATTTCTTACCCAACTATTTGAAAAGTATGACAGAGATAAGGATGGAATGCTAAACCCAACAGAATTAAAGAACGTGTTCTCATGCTGCCCAAGGATACCTTGGCATAACTTGAGATATACAGTTCCAACAAACGAAAAGGTGAGGTTAAATTGAGTAAACCTCCTCCACTATAAATAATAATTTTTTTTTTTTTTTTTTTATACTACTAAGTTGGCAAACAGGCATACGGCCCACCTGATGGGAAGCGGTTACCGTAGCCTATGGACGTCTGCAACACCAGAGGTGTCACACGCGCGTTGCCGACCCTGAAGAAATCTTTTCACGCCCTTTTTGAAGAATCCCATATTGTAGTCTCTCGGAAAAACCATAGCAGGGAGTTCATTCCATAACTTTAGCGTACGTGGAAGAAAGTTCCTGTCAAAGCGTACTGTACGTGACCATTTAGGATTTAAGGTATGAGGATGAACCCCCTGTCGATGGCGTGAGGTGCGATGATAGAATGTAGCCGTAGGCATCATCTCAAACAGTTCTTCAGAGCACAGCCCATTATACAAACGGTAGAACACACATAGAGAAGCGAAATCTCTCCTTAAACTCAGGGGCTCGATACCGCTTGTAATATTAGGATCGTCGATAATTCTGACAGCTCGTCTTTGGACCGAGTCAAGTGGATCCAGCTGATACTTGGCTGCACCTGCCCAAAGGTGACAGCAGTACTCCATGTGTGGACGGACTTGCGACTTATAAAGGAGCAGTCTTTGCTCTGGAGTGAAGTATCGCTTTGCCCTGTTGAGCACACCCAGCTTTTTGGATGCCATCTTGGCCTTGTCCTCCAAGTGACTGCGGTATTGGACGCTGGCAGAAATATCGACACCAAGGATCCCAATTTTGTCAGAGATGGTAAGGGCCGTGCCTTGGAATTGAGGAGCTACAGCAAATGGGGTTTTTTTGGTGGTAAACGCACGAACTTGTGTCTTCGAAGGGTTGAAGTTGACCAGATTTTTTTGACCCCAATCGGCGACTTTCGTCAATGTATTTTCGATTTCAGACACAAGTTGTGTGCGGCTTTCGTTCCCAAATGTGCGAGGGACATTTGCACGGCCCGTGTAAGACCTGTCACCCGTACTATCGTCCGCATAACAATGAATACCATCTATGGACAGCATGTCATTGATATGCAGAAGAAACAGTGTCGGGGACAACACGGAGCCCTGCGGGACGCCAGCATTAATATCTAAGCTATCCGAACAGCTTCCGTCAACTACTGCTCTAATGCTCCTCTCAGACAAAAAGCTAGCAATCCATTTACAGAGTCCCTCAGGAAGTCCGTAAGATGGCAACTTCGAAAGAAGACCCCGGTGCCAGACTCTATCAAACGCCTTCGCCATATCTAAGCTATTTATTATATATATTCAAAATATTTTATTACATATTTTCAAAATATATGTAATATATCGTTCATAAGAACCTCGGAAGTCCTCGCTATTATCTTAAGATGCCAGTCGTTATAGATTAAGAGCTAGCGACCCATCTGACTAACCCGTTTCCCACAAAGCTAGAATTTTTTTAAATTATATTTTACTCTCAGCTAATTATAAAAATACCGGTCTGGCAGGGATCATAATCATAATCATAATCATAATAATCTTTATTGCTAATCACAGGTTAATAAGATGTTACAAGTTCTATAATGTACATGTGACGCCCTGCAAGGGCACAGCAACATGAGGGCAATAAGATGCTCACTTAACGAAAATTAGGGATTTACATTATATTATAGAATACGAATGAATATAAATAATTAAGTGGTATGTCAAATCAGTGTAAAGAAATCGAAGAATTCACCGGTCAGTTTTGTCTTGAAAGAACTCTGAAATATTATAATAGCATTTATTCAAGAGAAAGGATTTTAACTGTTTGTTGAACAAGGTAGGTTTTTTTAGATTTTTTATGCTGTTGGGTATGTGGTTATATATTTTTATAGCCATATGGTGAGGGCTAGATGCGATTAGTTCCATATTGGTTGGTGGAATTTGTAGTTTATTTAAGTAACGGTTATTTCTTTTATTTGTATTATCCCTAAAAGAATATAAATCTTCATGTTTCCGTACAAATTTGCATGTTTCTAGGATATATATGGATGTTAACGTTAATATTTGATGTTTTTTAAAATAGGACCGGCAAGATTCCATTTCGTCTATATTAGTTAAGATTCGAATACATTTCTTTTGTAGCGTAAATATGTCGTTTACATCACTGCAGTTTCCCCACAGCACTATGCCATATGATAATCTAGACTGCGCATACGCGTAATATGCTGTAAGGGAGGTCTTAAAGTCGGTTGCCCGTATTAGTTGGTTTAGTGCATATACGAAAGACGATAATTTTCTTTTTAGTGCTTTTATATGGGGTTTCCAAGTCATATTTGTGTCTAAATCAATACCTAGTAATGTGGCTGAGTCAAAAAACTTTAATTCTGAATTATTGAATTTATATGTCATTTCTAAGGGGGTTTTTTGTGCGGGTTTGAATTGTATCAATTTTGTTTTATTTAAATTTACTTCAAGATTATGAGTATTAAGCCAGTTTGTAATGTCGGTTAGAGTAGTATTTAACTTATTTTCCAATTCTATTGTATTTGAACAAGATAACAGAACCGAGATATCATCGGCGAAAAGTACACATTCGTCATCTATTTTATTGGGGAGATCATTTATATAGGTGAGAAATAATATACATCCCAGTACGGTACCCTGAGGGATAGAACTGCTAGAGACACCTCTATCTGACCGGATGTATTCTATTTTACCTGTATCATAATTGGTATTTTTAATTTCTACATACTGAACTCGGTTTTTTAGATATGATTCGAACCAGTTGTAGGCGGGTCCTCTGACGCCAGAATTGTAGAGTTGCGCTAGCAAAATGTTATGACAGACTTTGTCGTATGCTCTACTCATATCTAGTAGGAGGCCTACCGCGTACTGCTTCCTGCCTATTTTGTTGAAAATTTTTTGTACGAATTTATAAACTGCCAAAGTTGTTGAGCGATTTTGCCTAAAGCAAAATATAAGGATATCGCGGTTGCGTCATCCATCATCCCTAAAATTTTTGAAAATGCAAAAAAAATTTTTTCGTAACCTGCCTCAATGCTACAATTTTAATATGCTATAATTTAAGTATTTTTAACTGTAAAAAAAATTGCCAACCTATTTTGAGGGTTGCAAGTGTGTGCCAGACGATAACAAAGTTGTCATTGGGACGGTAATTCATAACCTGCTCCCACAAGGCTACAATTTTGAGATCGTTTTCCATTATGACCTGGCTGGAGATCGAACCAGGGTCCACCCCTGCCGCAGATTAACCACTGCCCTACGGAGGCCGTCGCCCACTACAATATTGTATTGTAATAGTGTATTGTTTCTTTCTAACTCATACACGTCTGTTGCGCGCGCACTCCCGTCGAGGGACATGACTATTATATATAGTCGTCTGGCAGATACTTGTAACCGCTAGAATGGTCTGGCTGTTTAGATATATTTTTAACACAATTCAAAGAATCTTCCCTCAAAATTGTAGCCTTGTGGCAGCAGGTTATGAATTACCGTTCCAATGACAACTTTGCTATCGTCTGGCACACACTTGCAACCCTCAAAAGAGGTTGGCGATTTTTTTTTACACTTAAACTATAACATATTAAAATTGTAGCCTTGTGGCAGAATGTAATGAAAAATTTTTTTTTTGCATTTTCAAAAATTTAAGTCATAATGACGCAACCGCGATATACCTGCCAGACCGGTACTTTTATAATTAGCAGATAATAAAATATCATTTTAATATGGTTTTTATCGCGTTTATTACATTATTTATACACCTAACGTTTCGAGCACTTTACAGTGTTCGTGGTCGCAGGAAGACTAAGTTGACATTTGTCTAGTATTTTATAAGAACTGCAAAATCTACCGCCTAAAATATTTATTGATAACGTTCCGGATGTACGCAGTATTGGCTCACGGTGTCTGAAGGTCTTGCAGTCTTCTGCTTAGCTTGAGATTTGATTAAATTGATGACTGGATCCCAAGCTGGTGGTAACTGCCAACCATCCTCTCTATTGAAATTAGGATGTAAAAAAAAAAATCCTAATTTCAATAGAGAGAATGGTGAGCCAATACTGCGTACATCCGGAACGTTATCAATAAATATTTTAGGCGGTAGATTTTGCAGTTCTTATAAAATACTAGACAAATGTCAACTTAGTCTGCCTGCGACCACGAACACTGTAAAGTGCTCGAAACGTTAGGTGTATAAATAATGTAATAAACGCGATAAAACCGTATTAAAATAATTTTATTTAAATGTGTAACAATCGCGAAAACATAAGAAAACATATATCATTTTAAAAAAATCTAGCTTTGTGGGAAACGGGTTAGTCAGATGGTTCACGAGCTTTCCCTCTATTAAGCTAAGTATTTCAGAGGCCTTTAGGCAGCTTGAAGAATCTGACTCCAGTGATGGTTATAAAAACCAACCAATAGGTACACTTTTACGATGGTTAAGGATGATTAACTTTTGTTTTATATAATTCTAATCCTAACTAGTATTATAAATGTGAAAGTCAGTTTGTTTGTTTATTGATTTGTTACGCTTTCACGCTCAATCTACTGAACCGATCATCATGAAATTTTGCATACACATAGTAACCTATGTGGGTACTGAAAAGGACATAGGCTATATATATATGACGCGGGCCAGGGGACATAGGCTATATTAGACGACAGGCCGCGGGTAACAGCTGTAGTATGTAATTGATCTAAGTATAGATTAAATAAATAGAAAAGGGACAAATAACACAAATTGAGCTAGCCCCACATTAAGTTGTGAACTTGTGTCCTAGTTCTGACCTAATTATACGATATTTTATAATATTCTACTTATATACATAATCATCCAAGAACCAGGGTAATCTGGAAAATGTCTTTTTTCATCATGACCTGACCTGACCGGGACCAATCGTGTCGCAGGCTGGCGTGTTAACCACTGCGCCACGAAGGTCCTCAATAAGTTAAAGTTAAGTTATCGTCGAATACAAGTTCAAGTTACCTTATATTTCAGGGCTATTTGACATTACAAGGATGGATGTGTAGATGGACCTTGATGACCTTGATGGATCTACAAAGCACCAGTGCCTATTTAGCTTACCTCGGGTTTAATTTCCTCGAAAACGAGTCACAAAAATCAGCTATACATAGTAAGTTATTTACCATACTTTTCGCATTTATCGCGGCAATAACTACATAATAAAATAATTAGTTTACTTATCTAATTGACTGGCTATTAGATAGGTAAAACTACCACCTATCCAACTGAAGTATGGTATGATAAACACATCAAAAGAATTTTAAATTTGAAAAACAGACCAATATATAACATAATTAGCTAACTACTATATAACATAATTAGCTAACTACTATATAACATAATTAACAAACTAACATTACCATAAAAAATTAATGGCAAAAATGATTTTCAAAAACAAGCTTTATTTAAATGCTCTGAAAAGGAAAAATACCAGTCAATTTAAAACCTTACAGAATTATATGTATTATATTAAAGCATGTCGCGAGATTTTTTTTGTGTTTTCTGGTTACATACAGTATTTGCCGTGTGGTTCCCGGATGCCGTGTGGTTCCCGGCATGCCGTGTGGTTCCCGGCAGAGTAGAATAGGACCACTCCAAGTCATCTCGTGGATGTCGTAAAAGGCGACTAAGGAAACACAAGCTAAACAAAGCTTATTAACATCAAAGAGACCTCTCCAACCCGTCTGGCCAGCGTGGAGAGTGTAGGCCAAATCCTCTGACTACTCAGGCTAGTATATGGCTCTGCGGTAGTACAGAGAGGGTCGTGCTCCTGCAGTGGAGACTAAAAAAGACCTGATGGATGGATGGACAGTATTAAATCCCGCGATAAGCTTTTTGATTAGTTTTTGAATTTAATTATGATGATTTGACTCACAATATTTTTTTGCAGTAACACGCGAGAAGAAAGTTGACATTGCCAAGAAGCAGTCGAGCCGAAACGTGTACCAGTGCCACGTCATCGGCCCGAGGTCTTCTGGGAAAACCTCCATTTGCAGAAGTTTTCTCGGCATAGCTCATAAGGTAATCACCGTCATTTGCACAAATTTAATACTGCTATTTGTTTCAACCCTGTGCAACATGATTCAAATTTCGTAAAAAGAGGAGTATATTGTTACGTGGTTGGAGTTGGAGTAAAACTCCTAATTCTTCACTGCGATTTCATTTATTATGAAATCCCTACAGTCACACACACTTGACATGTCGAATATCAAATATGCTAAGCACTTGCTCGAACAGTTCATTCCCTTATACAAACGATAATAGGGGTTTCTAGAAAGTTCTATATACTTCCGATTCCGACTACCGAAACGTTCCAGAATATTCGAGACTGTGTGAGCGGGATTGAATATATGTGTGAGCATAATGGAAGATGAGTGAGCGAGTAGGAATATGTGTGTAAGCAGGACAGACATTGTTCGGGAAAGTTCTAGACTATTTCACTTAAATTCGAGCCATTATCTAAACTTCAAGTAAATGATACCGTCGCCTTAAATCGCGCGCCCGTTCGCGTTTATTATCGAAGCTGTAAAATAATCAGATACCACGACTTTAAGAACGACTATTACATGATTTATCCACAGGTAAATGTAACAGGTGCAATTTTTTTTTAATTTTAAACTTCGACGCAGCAACAATCAATCGTTTGCGTTGCCTTCAAAAAAAAAATTGCAACTAATTATTTTTCTTATTCCGCAGAAAATAAAGCCACACGCAAACGAGCGCGGCGATAGCAACGTGACGGATAACTTGTGCATCAACACAGTGCTGGTGTACGGGCAGGAGAAGTACTTAGTTCTGAAGGAGATCCCGATCAGCCGCGTGTCGGACCCGCTGCAGCCGCACGAGGTCAACTGCGACGTGGCCTGCTTGGTGTACGACGTGGGCGCCAGCCGGTCCTTTGAATACATCGCCAGGATTTACATTGTGAGTGGCTAACGGTTTTATATCGATTATTTGTTACTTTAGTTCACAAGACGATACTAGTATCGAAGACGAACGAGGTGTCGGGGTTGCCTGGCAATGCGGTGAAACTCATAGCTGGTCATCGATTGTGTAGCATGTTCTTATTGTTAATTGATTTTCCAGAAATACTTTGCGGAGAGCCACATTCCAGTGCTGATCGTGGGCACGAAGGGCGACGCGCTGGTCGCGCGCCAGGAGTACATGCTGCAGCCCGAGGTGTTCTGCGCCAAGTACCAGCTGCTCGCGCCGCAGATATTCAGCATCGGGGAGAACAAGCATGATGTCTTCGTTAAACTCGCCACTATGGCCGCGTTTCCGTAAGTGTTACTTGTGCTTACGTATCGCCATCTTTTTGATTTCGGATGTGCATATCCGTTCTATTCATCTTCATTTAGGGTACATATTGCGCGTGCGCAGTCCCACTGTTACACGGAACAAACTGCGGCATGTAAATCAGGGATTTTATGGTACTCCAGCAGGCCGATTTGCTAACTCGATTTGATTGTCACTTTAGCATCCATTACGGTTTTCATATCTTAAATAAAAATATTCATACCTAAGCCGTAATGAATATTAAAGTTACAATGAAAATGATGTACACCGTAGTTGTCAAAAGTTAGCAAATAGGCCGGCCGGTCACGGATACGATCTGCATTATTTCATTTTCATATCGATCGGAAATTTTCTTCTATATTATCTGTGATACAAATGGATCCATTGGATCAGAGAATTTTGTGTATAAGTAATGCGTTCTGTGTGCACCAGTGCTCTTGATTTTCTTGTCATGAAATGTGTCAGAAACCTCTAAGCAGCTGACAATTCGAATTTAGTGTCAGCTAATTAAGAGCTAATGCTACTAATGCTAGCTCTGTTTTAGCCTTTCAAAGAAGTACTAACATCAAACAGATCAAATTGAAGCGCAATTACTAACTACCATTATACTAATGACTAGCAATTTTCCCGCAAGTTCGTCCGCGAAAATTATAGCCTATGTCACCCGCAGATAATTTTGCTTTCTATAGGTAGGTGAAAGAATTATGAAAATCGGTCCAGTAGTTTCGGAGCCTATGCAATGCAAACAAACAATCAAACGTTTCCCATTTATAACAATTCTATAAACTAACATTGCTACGATACCACATGTTTGTTATACATAAGCGTCAAGTGCAAAAACCAGCCACTGTGATCGATTTTCTTATCATTGCAGAGATATCACGGACCGTAAATGTCAAAATTTCGAATACGCCTCCTCTCTCGCTGAAAAAATAAGTAGCAAAACCTAATTATGACGACGTAAGACCCTGATTTTTAAGTTTTGATTATCAAACATGCAACGTATGGTGTCGCAACAATGTGTGTAATTCGCGCATTCATGTTTTCGTTACATCGCGTCTCGGCAAGCATCGATGCAACCATTTTCTTTTTTTTACTTATTTAGGAGCTTAAGTAAGGGCTTACACTAGGCACACTAGCGACGCCAATAATTTTATTCCTAATACTTTACAAATAGAAAGAAATTCAAGAATGTAAATCATATAAGCCTTAGTAAATAACCTGAAGTATTTTTGGAATCATGTTTTAATATTATGAGAATCAGTCATTAAGAGAACAAGTGATTAAGAGAAAACGGCCGTTTTTGGCGGTAATTTGATTTCCATAATTCTCACTGATTCTGATATTATTAAAACATGATTTCAAAAATACTTCAGGTTATTTACTAAGGCTTAATGATTTACATCCTTGATTTTTTTTCTATTTGTAAAATATTAGGAATAAAATTATTGGCGTCCCTAGTGTGCCTAATGTGGAAGCCAATAAAAGGTTCCCCCTTCAGTAAAAATATTGCACGATTACGTAGATTAGTAACTATTTATAAAAGAATTACTTTTTGCTGTACCATGCACCAATTGCTTCCTCAAAAGTTGTTATTTTAATTCTCTTTGTCAGTCAATTTCAAGCTGCTTGGATTTTATTCAGCAAGCACAGGTGAGCAACATTGATTTATCTTTATTAACATGTATTAAATTGTATATTATCGTTTTTGTGCATGAATACTATGGACTGAATATGATTATATTCATTCCATAGTAGCAGACTTAAGAAAATGCTATTTCTGTTAAACAATACCTACTCTATCATATCGCCAAACTTTACAATAACGTTGAGAGCTAATAAGTTCTTCCGTCATAAAAAATAGTATTATGACAAATCAATATAAGTTTATGTTCATGGATAGTCAAGTACCTACCTATTGTTGGTAGATGACTTCTACAAGGTTGTTTCGTACTAAATAGTATAAAAATATTCTAGATATTTTTAGAAATGGTTATATACTGTGTTGTATAATTTTGCAGACATCTGAAGCATTTCGCGAGTTTGTCCGGAGACAACACATCGTGGTGGAAGGCGGGCATCGGCGTCGCCGCGGCTACGGTCATGGGGCTCCTAATCATCAAAATATTCAGCTTCCAGAGGCGATAAACCACTGCCATCGCTACAGTTGTACATAATGTTGTTATATTAAAAAAATAGCATAAATTCCAATACATTAATTTAAAACAACAAAATGTAGTTATATAGACCAAAGAAATAAAAAAGCATAGCTCTATACTGTTTTCTGTTTTTTTTTTCTTCCATGCTAGACTTGGAAGAGAGAATTACATTTTTGACCCTCGACCCTATACCGATTTTGGTCATATTCAAGTCTCATGGCGATCTGGACGTGCGAACGTGAAGTCCACGACTATTTACAATTCGACGAACAACTACAGAAACGATTAAATCCGGCAACTGTCGCTCTCTCTCTCTCGTTTATTGAGTTTTAAGTGCGGTTCCCACCACCACCAGCGAAGCGAGAGGCCGGCGAGCATCGTTTCATCTCTTTTCATACTTTGGTTCACACAGCGAACTATATGAGATACTAGCTGATGCCCGCAACTTCGTTCGCGTGGACCATATGACTCCGGCGTATTAATATACCTAATACGAACTAAACATACATAAGAAAATACTTTAGCAGTGTCATAAAATTGTATGGCATTGCATTGGCGGTTGCTAAATAGGAGGGATAAAATATAGGATTCTTTTAGACTTTTTGAGCCACCGACACGATAAGAAGACTGTATAGCTAGCTTCAAGTGAGCTTGCGCTTCTTCACCAAACTTTGAGGTATGGGCAGAGCGCCTTCAACCTATCGCACATCTCCAAAGGGCCTTCGGGAGGGACGGTCCTCGGCTCGGCCGACAGAGATACCTAGCGAGCGATCGAGGCGAGAGACCGGCGAACATTGCTTTAGTTATTAATCTGAGGGCGAACATAGTTTCATCTCTTTTCATACTTTGGTTTCACACAGTGAAGATATCAGAGAGAGCTAGCGAGCGAGGCGGGCGAGATTCGTCGATATACATACATCATATTCGCAACGTAAACACTGCACTGAAAACATGCGTCAACTAGTCCGAAGAAGATCGCCAAAATCAACCAAAAAGGCGAGCTCTCCCGTCTCTTTCACTCCCAGTGTGAACCACATAGCTGAACTCATTTCCATACCACACAACGTGTACCTATGCTAATACTATCCTATCCCAGTATAATATTAATGCGAAAGTTTGTATGTTTGTTAATCAATCACGCCTAACAGCTTAAGGCGCTGTGGACACTAGCGTCACCCAGCTATTAATTCTTAAATATCTTATATCGGCCGAATGCCCTAGTAATTTACCTACCTACTTATAGTATTTAGGCATTCCTTTTCATCTTTTTCATAGATATGTGGATTATTCTGAAATCTATGGTGGCCACTATTGGCGGTAATAAGTAGTTCGCTTAATTTATCAAACTTAAAATAGTGAAAATTTATACCAAGCAAGAATGCTAGTAATTTACTAGGGAATTCCGCTATTATTATTTTTGGACTGGCATACTGCATTACATACTGCGACACGGATGGTCCCGGGTTCGATCCCCGGTCAGGTCAAGATGGAAAATGATCTTTTTCAGATTGACCTGGGTCTTGGATGTTTATTTATATAAGTATCTATTATAAAATATAATATCGTTGAGTTAGTATCCCATAACACAAGTCTCGAACTTACTTTGGGGCTAACTCAATCTGTGTAATTTGTCCGTATATATTTATTTATTTATTTACTTTGCTAGCCAGTACAGCAATATCAATTTATCCCAAAAAAAGATTGTCAAAATAATGTGAGAATTTCCAAGCATGTTTGAGAAAAAGCTATTTATTTCAGATCATACGACTTTTTGATAGGTTATATTCAATCAATAAAAGTTAGTTTTCTCAGAAATTTATTTACTTACGTCACTTTAACCTAATATACATTATTGTTTCATTTATCGCTAAAACTTTTCGGGTGCCATTTTTTTTATTGTTATGTTGCTAGAAAGCTAGACATGTATATTTCAATGACACTATTGGTTTCATACATTTTTAGGGAACTGCAATACATATCATACTTGAAAAGATACTGACTTATCGACAAAGCCTAAGTCAGCTGAAGAAATAATTATTTCCTTTGAATGAAACTAGGACTATTAGAAATTATTACACTTTTTCATCATTTTAAAAAAACTCAAAATACTTATTCAAGCGGAGAAATAAGCACATGTTTATAAATATTTTATCATAGAAAAGTTGAGACCATCGTTAAAGGTCTCAACTGAAGTTCTGTGGTTTATAAATACATCTTTTAAATGGTTTCTGGCTTAAAAGTCCTTATATCATTCATACAATAACATTAGACTAAGTTAAAAATAGACTTAATCAATATGGTCTCTGTCGGTCTCGGCCCCTGTAACAAATAAAATATATATGTGTTATAAATATTACGATACAGGAATTTGCTTTTTTTATTAGCAGAGTCACATTAGACACAGCAATGTAATCATGTAAGTACTGTATTTTATCTCTGTAACAGTCGGACAAAATGGGTGGGACCACGAGTCAAACACTCATGTGGCTTTACTTTTTTACTTCACTATTTGTCCTTTGTTTTGTAGTAAAAGTTACAGCTACACAAAAAATGTTGCAAATTAATTTGATATTCTATCATGGTTTTAAGGCGCAAATCTCAAGAATACAACATGTTTTAAGTTTTTAGATAAAGTACAATGCTTCAAAATGTTCCAAAAACAAATGAAGAGCTCACCCGCCGTCACTGCGCATGGCGCCGCCGCCGCTGCCGCGGTCGCCGCCGCCGAAGCTGCGGCGCTCGCCGCCGCGGTCTCCACCGCGGTCGCCGCGCGGAGCCCAGTTGCCGCCGCGCCCGCCGCCACCTCGCCCGCCGCCGCGCCCGCCGCCGCCGCCGCGCCCGCCTCGCTCCGGCGGGCCGCCGCCACCACCTAAATCATTATCTGATTTAAGAAAACGAAAAATTATAACGTGTCTCGAATACGCGTGATATTTTTTATTTAAAAACTTATTGAGCCTTAAAAGCTACAGTAGGTGAACTAAATGCTAAGAGCATTCTCTCCCAGTCAACCTTGAGAATAGTATGGATAAAAATTAGGCGGTAAAAAGTAAATAAAAACGAGACAATGAAATTTTAAGGAAGGGATAATAGATATATTAAAAAGATTATAAAATACATATATATATTTACATAGATATAATGTATATATAGATATGATGGTTTCCCATATTTTTTCACATTATGAATAGACTGTGTGATACATTCAAAAACTATGCGGACGAAGTAGCAGGAAACAGCTATCATAATAATAAAATTATAGGTTTCTTACCGCCGCCGCCTGGCTTCTCTTCGTTGCATCTATTGCAGGCTTTCCTCCAAGAGAAGTTGGTGTTTCCGCAGCTGGGGTTGGGGCAGCGCCAGTCTCCCTCGCGGTTGCCGGAGGGCGGGCCTCCCCCGCCGCCGCCGCCGCCGCCCCCGCGGCCGCCGCCTCCTCCACCTCCGCGGCCGCCGCCACCTCCGCCTCGGCCGCCGCGGAATCCTCCGCCGCCACCTCCTTTACCGCCTCCCCACGTATTTTGTCGCTGAGCAAGTGACACTTTAATGGTAGATCCGTTAAAGTCCTTTCCGTCAAACCACTGGATGGCCGAACTGGCAGCGTTGGAATCCTCGTAGGTGACGGTAGCTTCGCCTTTGGGTTGACCGGTAGCCTTGTCTTTATACATCCAAACTTTTGGTCTTTGTGTCTTCTTATCAGTCTACAAAAAACAAGTGATAATAATGAAATGAGCTTTTATTGCAGTTGATTTAATCAGGATACCATCATTAGCAGATATTTATACCTTAATGATTCCGATGGACCCAAAGTGCTTGCACAACTCATCTTCTGTGGTAGATGGATTCATGCCTTGAATGAAAATTGTGTCCTCCTGTGTTACCATGTCACCCCCACCGCCGCCCCCACCACGGTCTCCTCCGTATCCGCCGCCGCCTCCACCTGAACATTTATTGCAATTAAGAAGAAAGCGAATAAAACATAACTTAGGGAATCTAATAATATACTTATATGTAAACGAATCTATAACCATCTCAAAAGACTTGTCTATACTATATTCCATGCCTAACAGTCAACTGTCATCAGACACAACCATTTTAATAAAAAACCCTCTATTATTTAAATTTTTACCCAACGACCGGGTGCGGGTCGCGCTTCTTATTACATTAACATTTGTTTAACCGGTAACACGATACATACCTACTAATTTTAGTAGGTATATACCGTGACAAAGACATAAGCGTAATAAATCATACCACATTGTCATACTAATGTTAGTATATAATGATGATATGCTCCAGAAACTGGGTCCTGGGTCCGCGGTCCGAATTAATAGTCCCAGTTGCCGGAAACAAATCATTCAAATCAATCCGATAGATTTCGAGAAACTTAATAAAGAAATTTGAGCTGTTTTGAACCTTTTTTAAGATGCAGTAAAAAATAACGTAGTAACGCGGTCGCCTTTGTAACTACGTATTGAGATCAGGGGTTTTTTTAACGTTCTTTGTTTTTACAAAAATGCGTCGTTTTACTTTGTATGAAAAATTTCATATTGACTGTTTTATTTACTTTGTATGTGTCCCATTATAGCCTGTGGATTGATTTATTACGTATCTGTCTGCATAAACATAGGTTTAGTTATTATATTGGTCCGGGAGATAGTAAACATATATTTTTTAAATCCCCCTTACAGGCAACAGACTTCCGTGAATACTGCTACCATTTATATGTAATATATATAAGAACGTGTCGAAACAGTATTTCACATGCGCACACTGGTAAAAACCGACAGTGTAATATACCACGCCCCATATTTTACACTTTACCTTTGATTTATGAGAACCTCTTATAAACACTTTAGACTTGTTTTCTTTCGTGACCCAAGTATCAACAAATGACCGTAGACATATTACACACTGTACAATATTAACCATTTGTAACGGGCACCGTCGACCGTAGGTTTTACGTACGCAAGTACTATTTTAACGAAATAGCCTCTTCGATCAGAATTAACTCTCCTTCATGTAACCAACCAATTTACCTTTTTATATTTAATTTATTTAATTATTACCTCCTAGTTAGATACCACAGACATATTATACGATACTTCCTCCTGCCAAAACGTTTAGACTATTCTCGCGTTGTAAATTCACACTGTATTCTGATTAAACATCACTGGCTACCAGGGTTCAGTAACCAGACTTGTGAGTTTTAATTATCCTATAACTTCATTGTTATGGGGATTGGTATAGTGTAGGATTTCTCAAAATGGGGCACGCCACCCCTAGAGGTTGGCCATTAAATTGTAGAGAATTTGCAATTTCCGTAATGGTGACTGCATATACAGGCGCGTGCAGCACGGGGTAAGCAACATGTCTCATTCGTAGATGAACTGTTCAAGCTGGTTTCAAAAGACTGTTTGATTTTGGATAGCTTGATAAGAAGATTATCCCGAATTTTCACGCTAAGTAGTTGGGGCCAAGTAACGGTAGTGGTATGTGGAGCCATAAGTTTTGAAAGCCCTGGTAAAGAACGGTAACGCAGTGACCATTTGATTATACGTAGTTCCATACCTCACAAAACAATCAGCTAATGGGACAGTTAAAATTCACAAGCGTGTGCCGGTTTCGAAATGATCAAGTCGTCTTACAAAAATACAGATTTCCAATGACACTTAAAATTCAAACCACAGGGCTGCCAAACCGATATACAGTGTTTCTGGTATGAGTAGTGTCCTTATTCAAGAAGTTTATATTCATGAAGTTACACGATGACAAACTTAAGTTTACTTCATTTTTAATTGGATAAAAAATATATGTATTGCAAAATTAACATCATGAGTACACTCATCCTGAAAATTAGACAGAATACCAGTTACGCTGTATATTTAAAAAAATTGACATGTTAATTGACAATCCTGCGCCTATAAGCACTTGACGAGACTGCTGACAACCAAATTACTTCATGCTAGGAACCGTAGCTTAAATCTAAAAACCCAACTGAGGGTGGAGTTGATATCAACATAAACCAGGATTTGACGTTTAGCGACACCTTTTCCTTCTATTCCTGCAAAATACTCGTATGTCTTGACAATTATCCTCTTGTTGCACTACACTTGAGCAGGCCAGGCCGGATGGGATAAACAATGGAACAAAAGAAATTAGACCTTATACATAAAAGATAAATTTCATATTTAATCGGATTGCGGCAGTCGACTATATTTTATTACTCCATTCAAATATGGAATTTAAATAATGTGAAGGAAAATTTCCTTTTTTGCCATTGTAAGTGCGCGCCGACTGGGACCGCTCATTATATTTAGTGCATTATATTGTAATTAATCCTTGTTTGTTACCCTTAACAACTGAATAATGGTTTAAAGATTAAAAACTTTTGCCATTGAATAGTCTTCGATTACAGTATGTTTGCGAGATGTTAATATTTATACAACCTTTTTGTCAACAGCCAAGAAGTGGAATATGTTTGTTTAATAAGTATACCAGATATTTTTGGCAGCCCTTAAATAAATACAAGTTAAAAATATGACAGCACCGCTCGCAATTGCGAGGAGCTTTACCTTTATTAAAACCACCCCCCCTGCCGCCGCCACTAAAACAATAAGAACAGCGTTTAGTACACTGGGCAGGCTGGGGACACGACACACATTGCAGCACGAAGATTGTTCACACCTAGGTTCACTTAGTGACCTTATTCCAAAGTGGCGATCCTTTTCTTTACCATTAGGTTAAACCTTGATACCTTGAAAATCTTAGAACAATATTGGTTGACAATGATTATTTTACAGATTTTATACACATGCACACCAGTCCAGTATTATTACAGTACAAGACCATCTTTAGCAGTCGATCGATCAGATCGGAGAAGATAGATTGATTTTTATGTGCTCATATCATGAACAGTCATAGCAGGTTAGAACAAGGATAAGCATTTTTCTTTTTACTTTTGGGATTCAATTAAATATGTAGCATCAATGTATGGACTTTAAACAAGGCACTACAATTAAAAATCATAGAAAGTGATGATCCCATAATGATTTATGATTGTGTTTCAGTTTATTGACTCCAAATCAATCTACTTACTCCAGTCACTGATCATTAGCCATGTGTACTTGATAAGAGGAAATATTTTTGCAAATAAAATCAGGTAAGTTAAGTGATAGGATTTGCATGCTCAAAGCGACGTGTATGGCTAGTAAAACTTTGTCGCAAGCCGCAAGATGCCACGAGCGGTAAGGGGAGCAGACGAATTTTTAAGGCCCCACACTAGGCACACTAGCGACGCCAATAATTTTATTCTTAATACTTTACAAATAGAAAGAAATTCAAGAATGTAAATCATATAAGCCTTAGTAAATAACCTGAAGTATTTTTGGAATTATGGCAAAATATGAAGCAACTTGATTTATTAGAGGGAATATTTTACAGGTCTTCTGTGCAAAATTACAAATAAACTTTCTCTTCATCAAGTACACACAAGAAACATCTTAAATTTTCTACACCACTTTTGAGCAACAAATAATTTTATGCATAAATACAGAGCTAAAAGTAATATTTGGTAGTAAGCAAAATCCTGAAATCAAAACCCTACAAATAAATAAAATCTTGTAAAGGAGTCTGTCTTTTAAATGTGAGACCATATTGGAAACTGACCGAACATATTTTAAGGGTAGGCACAGCTCACTGTTTTGGACAACTTTCTTAAAACAACATAATTATGACAAATCGAATAAAGTACTATTCACACTTGCGGAGTCGCGTCGTGCCGCGTCGGAGCGTATTTTACAATTAAAATTGAAACCTCGATAAAGTAGTTAAGTGCCATTTTAGCATGCAATTTACGCATCTT
Organism: Rhodophaea formosa; assembly: GCA_963082605.1. Lineage (NCBI taxonomy): Eukaryota > Metazoa > Arthropoda > Insecta > Lepidoptera > Pyralidae > Rhodophaea > Rhodophaea formosa. The sequence continues at coordinate 13,250,986 of OY720209.1, forward strand.
TGAAGCCGACCGGCCGCGCTCGGATTCCGCGACCTACTCGCGTACGTGGTCGGCTGCTCGGGTACGCGGTCTGCTGCTCGGCTCGGCTCCTGCCGGCGTCTGATTGGCTCCATTTAGTTGTCACATGCGCGGGTGATCATGCCGTCGGATGCTCGCGCATGCCGGCGTAAATAGCCGTCAGGCGGCTCCGATCGGCCTCGGGCGCGTGCTCGAGCATCCGAGCCGACGCGCTCCGGTGCGACTCCGCAAGTGTGAATAGTACTTAATACTTTTGATATAATTAATAGCAGATTAGTTTTGCGACCTCTCAATTATTATGCATATATACATACATACTATATATTTTATCTAATAGAGTAAGTCATAAACTGAACCCATCCTCAAAATAGTTTTCAATGAAGAACCCTGATTATGTAAATATTACTCTGTTGTAAAACAAACAACAAAAACTATTATGATAAATTATGACCTCAGAACAAACATAATTCTGAGCTAAATCCTAGGACCTGCATCACGCCACATAGCAATGAATACATTACATGAACCTACAGTTGTATCAGGTAAAGCTCGCTATGGTCTAGTCAGAACACAGAAACACTGTACATGCCTCATACTCCACGCTGGAACAGGGACAGAAAGTCCAACCAATTTCATCTTAACCGGCCAGCAACCTATATCAGTCTCAGGTGATGTTGCTAATCAGAGACCTACTTTGGATATTTAAATTATTAAATACGCTTTTCTGTGCTAATAAATGCCCAAAATTATACTTTTTAATTAGCCAAACACAATTAGTGGATTTGGGCAAAAGTGCTCTAGAAATCGCGTTTTGAATGCAGTCCAAATTGACACAAACACCTTATTGCACGCAAGAATATTTGATGGGTATCGTTGAAATCCTTTTGTCGTCAGGGGTTATGAGTATAGGTTGTATAAAACAAAGGGGGGGTGGGGAGAGGAAAGCCAGCCCCTTTCTTATTTACTTAGATCTCTAGTAATTATGAAGGATTTTAATATTAATTTTCTTTCTCTAAAAGATAATAATTGCCATAATGTGGCAATCTTTGTTTTCGCGATTGTTATACATCACCAAAATTTAAAAGCAATGCTCTTGTCGGTGGAGCTCTCTCCATCTTTCTCTGTCCTCCGCCACTGTTATACATTAACATAAAATAATTTATTTTTATTATGGTTTTAACTTTTATTACGGTTATATCGCGTTTATTACATTATTTATACACCTTACATTTTAAAGAGTTTACAGGGTTAATGTTGCAGGTAGATTAAGTTGACATTTGTCTAGTATTTTATTAGAACTATTAATACTGCCTGTAATATTTTGGGCGGTAGTTTTGAATACTTATTAAACACTATCTTCATATGATAGTAAAATTAATTCAATATAAACAAATAAAAAATATAATTATGGCCTTATGGCCTAGAGTCCTAAGGTTAGTAAATGTTCATTATTTATACTGTAGTTGATGTAAAATATAAGGGTTCATTATTGTTTTCTAATAGTAACATAATTAAAATAAGGAAAGAAAACATAGATATGGACTTTACTCAATGATTTGAAGTCTATGTAAAAGTCTACAGCTTAGTGAAATAGGTATACAGTTTTGCGTTGGTATAACTAATAAAATGCTGAATGCAACTAAATTTTGATTGTTTTGGTCCCTTCAAGGGGCGATGAACTCAAAAATAACATTTTTTTGACATTCCCATACAAATGGACCAGGTGGCTTTAGTAGATTGTTGCACTGAGCAGAAAGTAAGTTATTGCTGCACGAGTGTTTATTTGGAGCCCGAGCGCTAGCGAGGGCTCTAAAAATCACGAGTGCAATTAACTTACTTAATGCGAGGTGCATAATCTGCTTTTCTTTCAACAACTGCAATAAAAGTAGTTGAAAAATAAAACTGAAGACAAATTACAATAGTTAAAAATGTGTTGTTCACATTCCCGCTTTTTTTCTTTATGGCCAGTATTTTTTTTTTAGGCAAGGCAATACACTCGTCCCTTTGTTAACTCCATACGGCCGTTAGGTTGGCCAACCTTCTTTATGACAGGTGACAACTATTGTCCACGATTTAAAAAAACTAAACAGTGCAGTAAAGGATTTCCATACATTTTTGCTGCTCTAGTACAGCAAAAATGTATGGAAATCCTTTACTGCACTGTTTAGTTTTTTTTTTTACTTCTAGTGCAGCAAAGTTCCGCTTTGTGCTGGATATGTAGTGCAGTTATGATAGAATTGCAGCGTAGTTGGAAGAAAAATATTTTTGTATCGAAGAGTCAATTTTTTTTTTCGAATTCTCAGCGTTTTTCCCATAGGAAAAATTTGTTCATATCAATGGGCTGAATCACCCCTTTAAGGGACAAAAACGATCAAAATTTCGTTACTTAGTTATCAATTGAAACATAGAATTTTTTTTAGAAATTCATAACAGTAAGATAGATAAACAAAAAACGTATTAAAATTGGTTCTGTATTGATAAGAGTTATGAAATAAAAACAAAAGGACCCAGGAGACTTCTTTCAGACTCACAGATTCGTACTCCTGACGACATAAGGAACCCAAACATTTTTAATAAAGGGATCCAACATTACCAGTCATACATATTTTTAGGATGTGTAATTAAAATAAAATCTCCTTAGGTTAGTACAAAAACGAGACTAATCTGATTTTCCTAGAATTGCTATGGGAAGTCGAGACTGTTTTGTGTATACTAACCAAACACTTTAAAAATACGAGGCATTCATAATTCTACCATGAAAGGTCCTGATGCTGATACATTCCGAATCAAACTTTATGGTGGCTCAGATATTAGCTGCGAGCTGTGTAGTACGTGCTCTTCTGAACTTCTTGTGCGATGTTCTGACCGCCATAAAGTTTGGTTTGGACTATAGAATGTAATAAGAATTGTATATTTAAGCCAAGAAAATTCCTTAGTGGTTAACCCTGTGTTTAGTGTTTTATGTTTATTGTTCCCCATATAGGAAACAATATGAATATTCAACATAACTAATGATATTCTTAAATCTCAGGCTGTCTTTGTCCTGTTAGGTAACCTAGACAGTGACAGAACGAGATTTGAAAATGTTTTTGATGCTTCTAAGATGCCTTTGAGTATTAAGGTGTAAGAAAGATATTGCCTGTGACCTCTTATTACAGACAAAATGTTATGAGATTCATACCACAACATTGTTTAGATGAACTCAAAAACTGATAAACAGCCAAAGGTTTGTCAAGAAAAGATAATCTCACCTGTATCCACCATCTCTATTCCCCCCATCTCTATTGTAGCCACCTCGGTCTCCCCCATAGTTGGAGCCACCACGATCACCTCCATAGCTAGAGCTCCCACGATCTCCACCATAGCCAGATCCTCCTCGGTCACTTCCATAGTTTGAACCGCCGCGATCACTTCCATAATCAGACCCTCCACGGCTACTTCCATAGTTGCTGCCTCCTCTCTCTCCACCACTCACATTGTAGTTACTACTACTGTCAGTACGATCGTATCCTCCTCCACTTCCATAGCTAGAGCTTCCATAACTCTGACCATAGTTGTTTCCTGAAGATGCAGTACTTCCATAGGAACCATTTCCTGAAAATACCATTGCCATTTTACTTAACAAAATACGAATAAGTAATATTAAAATTATCATAGGGAGGGAATTAAGGTATATGAAATGAACTAATATAACATGATGCTGACCTGCACTCTGCTGATTCCACTCTTGTGCATTAGTTTGACCTGCGTAACTACTTTGCCCATAGCTTCCTTGACTAGACCCATAACTATTATCTCCAGATGCTAATTGTGGAGGTGGCATTGAATATTGTGGTTGGGAGTAACCGGCGTTGGCATAATCGCCGGAGGCGTAGGCTGAAAAATCAAATGTTTTATAACTACGTCTCACAAAAGATGAAAAGAAAGATTGATTGACAAATTCAAAACTTACGATCTCCCATAACTGACGGTGACGACCAGAAATTTTAACCCTAACTAATCCAATAAATGAATTTTAGGGTGTCGTCAAAAACACGCTGGATGAAATGGCGGAGAAGAACCGGAAACCAAAATGTCGCGAAAATGCCAAGCTAGCAGTGCTGCCAACCCAAGGCCAACCATACAAAAAATACAAATACATACAACCATAGACTTTTTGGGAATACACGTTCATGAGCTTGCGATCTGTGTGTGCTATTTTTGAAATGCCGTCTCACCAAAACGCAAGTCGTGCACGTCTACAAATCACACTCGTCTTCCAAATTACGAAATGCCATAGCCCTTGAACTTCGAGCAACACGGCCTCCGTACCGGACGGAGGGAGTGGGCAAAGCGACAATTTACTATGTCAATTTTTCTGGCGTTTTTTGCGGGGGGAAATGTGCACACAAGTTTAGTTCCGCACACCTACATACAAAACTTAAACTGTCACTTGATAGTATTTATGACATTGTCACAAAAAATGACATAAAAAAGAAAAAATAATTTGTGTACAGATGAGTCACACACAACTAACACATAGACATGCATATGCCTAATTTTGGCTTGTACCTTGACAGAGGGGAATGCAGCGTATGGCTACTCCCTTCCGTGTTGCTCGAAGCCCTTGAATTATAGTTCTGTGCCATAGCTATTCTTTGTACGGAGGCCGTGTTGCTCGAAGTTTGGTACCTACTACTATTCTGAGATGACAAATGACAGGCAGCCACTTTGACGAAAAGGCGTTCATCGTCTACGGAACATCTACGGAAACGAGCGGTCACTCTGAGTCTAAACTGCTCATTGCAATCACTCGACAACGAACGATTCAAAAATGAGGCTTTTTCGAAACACTCGCATCAATCACTTGTTTAGTGAGTCACGCGTTCAAGAACTTTTCTGCCCCCTCGGCTATCGGTTCTTCGCGCTATATGCCCCGCCCAATGCTACTTCAAATAGCTTATTCACTGAGCTATGTCGGTGACCTTTGTTTTTTATACGGATTCCTCGTTTCTGATTCGATCTCGCAGAGAAACACCGATTATAGTCCTCTCCCTTGAGCTTTCTTATGAGTCTCATAGTAAAGGACCACGTTTCGGACCCGTAAGTCATCACTGGTAGGTATATAATATTGCATTTCTAATAAACACTTCTCTTAATTCCTGACACAGTGGTTTAATTTACGCACTCGCCATAATTGGTGAGTGCCACTGAGACCGGTACCAAGAATTAAGTAAGTATTTTTATTAGAAATGCTACTCGTAACTTATATACTAAGGAAATATACATATCGCATTGGTAGGGGAGATCGCTGATTTAGGAGTACGTGTATATTCTTACGTGATGTACGTGTCTTGCTAAATTAATAATATTAAAACACTTCCTACCTACAGGTACATCACGTTCGTATTCCTAAGGTCGCAATATATAACACACATTGGTCGAAGACTCGTAAGCTTATCTAATACCAACAGTTGGTTTAATGCTCTAAATTCGACAGGCACTGAGGTTTTTTGGACGAGAAAACACGGCCGAGCTTCCCGAATGCCTTCTCCGAAAGACCTCGTCTTTGACTACGGCCGCTGCGGGCGACGCGGTGCCGGTGACGTCATTCGTATTTACCGGCCGGCCAAAGAGCATGTGCGTACGCACTTGAAAAATTAACAGTGTTTCAGCGATATAAACGTAGTTTACGTACAAGAATAGACGATTAGATTTTAATTCCCGGAATCTCCAAGCCGCTGCTGCGCGGATGACGTCATCAGCTGGCCACTGCAGGCGACGCGGTCCGCCCAAGTCTGCCTGATGTTTTTAGGGTTCCGTAGTAAACTAGGACCGGCTCGTTCACGAGTACGCGCGTCAGGCGCACGCGGCAGAGGCAGGCGCCTGCGTTTCTGACTAAAGTCATACAAATCTTAGAGGGTGTTCACGAACAAAACGCTTGAGCGGCACGGATGCGCGCAAACACAGCGCGGCAGCCTTGCGCCAAAGTAGAAAGAGATGGCACGATGTGCCCGACCTTGTGTTAGAACGAGTGCGGGAGTGATTAGGTGGATGTATTTGGAAAATACTTTTAAATTATAATAAAATTTATGAATGTTTTCTAATGTACTCATGTTATTATACATTCTTAGTAATTTTCAACCGACTTAAAAAGAAAGAGGTTCTAAATTGAACTGTAAGTTTGTTTGTTTGTACTATATAAATAAAAATAATATTTATTTTGTAATGTACATAATTGAAATTTGATTTTTGATACTTTTTATATTCTTGTTATTTTGTAACCGACTTTAAAAAGGACTGGGTCTTCAATTCGTCTGTATGTTTGTTACCATTTGTTTGGTTTACTACTTTTGTTTGGATGTTAAGTAGGAGTGTTTTTCGGTAGTAAAAACATGGAAGTAGATGGTAGCCCAATGGAATTCAATGGGAAGTTGGGAACTGATGTAACAAGATTGTAGTCGAAGTCGATGGTCTACTTTACGTGCCCTATGGTATCCGATCGTGTTTATTGGTACCTGGTGGTGCCTGGTCGTATCCGGTTGTTTCCGGTGGCGCCCAGTGGTAATGATGACGATGACGATATGACGACGACGATATGACGATGACGATATGACGATGTCGATGACGATATGACGATGACGATAGCGGAGGGTAGGTAGTAGGGTCTCGTTATTATCTTTTGCATACGGAACCCTAAGGGCTTGCAAAGTTTAATTAAAAAACCGAAACCCACGCGGATGAAGTCGCGGGAACTGGTAGATAATACATCTAGACATAAATCAAAATGTTAAACCCCTAGCCTTAAGGTGTGAAAGTTTCTCATTAATGTGTACCACAAAAATGCATAGATTAATATTTTTAATACCTACAACCCATTCTGTGTTCTGTGCAACCCAAAATAACAATGACATTCTAATACAAATACAATGTCATTGCAAAATAAGAATGTAATTATTATTCTGTGACCTAAATACGTCTACTGTGCTCTGCCGCCCGAGCGCACCGCCCGTTCTCGTGAACACCTTGCCGCGTGCGCCTGCCTCCGCCGCATGCGCCTGCCTCCGAAGCCCGTCGCCGCCGCGCAACGCGCGTTTTCGTGGCCTTGCGGTTATAGTTTCGCCATGTCTGTTTGTCTGTCCGTCCGCGGTTTTACTCAGAGACTATATGTACTAGAAAGCTGAAATTTCGTATGGGTATGTATATTAATCATGTTAAAAAAGTGGTAGAAGAAAATCTTGAAAAAAAATTTTTTTTAGCCTAGCTTCCATACAAGTAAAGAGGAAGTAATATATTTTTTTCTGTACAAACCCATCGTGTGGGGTATTGTTAGATAGGTCTTTAAAAAATGTTGTGAGGTTGTAAACACCATTTTTCGATTTAGGGATCCGTTTCCGAAATATTTGGTTTTAAAGTGCAAATTTTTGTTACAGGTAAGTGTCCCCCCCCCCCCCCCCTCTATCTACTAAACGGTTATATATGGATACGTGAAAAAAATTACAGCAGTAGTATATATACTGAAGTTGAAAGGAAAACTATGAGAGCTGAGTACTAAGTACAAACTAAAAAGTTATAGGCAACCAACTTATAAAATGTACTCGAAAATGTAAAATTCCATACAATTTTCATTGTTAGATGTTTTTGGTCGTTAAATTGTGAGGTGCGAGTGTGAACAGTATGAACTCAAACTTGTCATTCGCAACTACGGAACCCTACACTGCGCGTGGCCCGACACGCACTTGGCCGGTTTTTTTATTTAGTTATATTATGGGCTTCGACCTCGAGATTTATAGCATATGTCCTTCTCAGTAACCTGTCTATGCAAAATTTCATTTCATTTTCAGTAGATACGGCGTGAAAGCGTAACAAACAAACAAACAAACTCACTTTCGCATTTATAATATTAGTTAGGATATCTAGGATTTCTGTTATTTTATATATCTTGCACAAGATAAAGGATCACGTCTTTATCTTTAACGGGTTAGAAAAAGCCTTGACCAATATAAGAGGGGTTTTCAACCGAGTATTTATCGAAAATGATTTATAGATAGGTACTCGATGAAAAATATAGGTAAGTAGTTTTTGTATATCATATATCCATAGAACACTGTTGAAACTGAGATACAGACATGGAGAGTACTAATGGTTACAGCCATCGTGGTCGCAGCGAGAGAGTACTTTTATTAATTCTGTGGCGAGAGCGCGACAACGATGGATGTAACTCCATAGATACGTCAGCAGAAATAAGTAAATAAAAGAAAACCGGCCAAGTGTGAGTCAAACTCGCGCAATGAGGGTTCCGTACAATATGCTTCGTGAACACACACAATGTGCAAAACTGTTATATTCAATTGACTAGCGCTATCTAGTGGTGTTTTAGTGAACTATTTCCCTAGGTGAACTTATTACAGTGAGTTCACCACTTTATTTTCAACTGATAGAATTCTTATTATTTTTCCTGTAATCTTCAAGCAATAAACTATATATTGTAATTTTTTCGAAATTTTAGGCCCACTAGTTTCGGAGATCAGGGAGGGGGGAATGGTCAAATTTTGCCTTCTTTCGTGAATAAAATCAGAAGTATTGATTTTTCCCGAACAAAAAAAAATATTTTTGAGATCCTCATAACAAGCCCTTTCATTTGATATATAACACGGTAAGGTTTGGAAAACTTTTTTTTAACATTTTATAATTGGACCCCCTAAACTGACCATTATTTTAAAAAAATATATATTTGCTTTGCACATCCGTGTTTGGGTCATAGGTTTACACCATCTTACCAAATTTCATTTAATTTGGTTCAGTAGATTCGGAGAAAATCGACTGTGACAGACGGACGGACGGACAGACAGACGCTCGAGTGATCCTATAAGGGTTCCGTTTTTCATTTTTTGTACGGAACCCTAAAAAGGGTCTTAGCACGACCCTTTTTAGGGTTCCGTACAAAAAATGAATTTGTGTTTGAAGCGCGAGAGTCTAAAAAAGAATACTGTTGAAAACTATTTCCATATAATTTATTTGGATATATTTTGGAGTTACATCCATCGTTGTCGCAGCGAGAACGCGACCACGATGGATGTAACTCCATGGATACGTCAGCAGAAATAAGTAAATAAAAAAGGTTCGTGCTAAGTCATTTGTGTTTGAAGCGCGAGAGTTTAAAAAAGAATACTGTTGAAAACTATTTTCATATAATTTAAGTTTATTTTTGATTCTTTGTTTTATTATTATGTTTTGAGGGGTATATATAGAAGAATAGGGGAGGCCTTTACCCAGCAGTGGAACACAAAAAATAGACCAAGGGAAAGAAATAGGTATTAAAATGTTTCATTTATTTATGTATTTAAAAAAACAAGTCGTACAATTATACACTAACACAATCATGGAACTACCTTATTCATAAACATCAAGAAATACACTTACGCTGTATTTAAATTGAATATTATCGCTTGTGTTCTCAATGTACAATCTGTTCACAAGGCACTAACATGCATTAGGGTCAACAACGATACCTATTTATATAACACATACAAATGTTGTAAATTAGGTGTGATAGTCAAAGCGTAATTTGCATCATCAGTCCGTCACACACAGAGAATAATAGTAGTTTTTCTTAAAATTATTTTCGTTCAAGGAGCAGTTTATGTACCTATGTTGTGCTTATTTTAATCAAAAACAGCTTATACCGACGACATTGGTTTAGGCCATAAATGTCAGAATCGCTAAATGAAACCCGCTATTACTTAAGGGTACGCTAGTCAGGTGTTTCGTCATACAAATTCTGTAGGGTGATGACTCCGTTGTTCGGTATCGTCTGTTTAAAGTTTTGTAATTCTATCGATTTGTCTTGTCGTTACAGTATTACAACTTTAGTAAGTTCCACTACCACTCGAATAAGTAATTCGATCGCGCAGAATAGCGCAACCTAACACCGACTCAAGCCGAATGAAAACATCAATCAAATAACGAACTAATTGCTACAAAATAAGATTTGAAATCCAAAAACAACAGGACTCGTGCTATCTCGTTCGCTATACTCGTACGACTGCCGCGAGTGGTCGAGACGCCGCATGGCGCGTACACATCAGCCAATAGCGGACGGGTATTTTCGCAAAATTCAAAAATTTTCATGCAAAAATTTGACTTCTGCGCAGGTACATCGGTGTAACTTATAAAAGTGGTAGTACTGTATCTATGCTTGTATGGAATCATAATTGTACCATTATAAGTACTTTAAAAGTTATGAGTCTCAAAACATTCCGTTTCAACACGTAATTTTAACGCAACTTTGGGGACAATTAAATACCGGAAGGAGTATAAAATCTCTAAAACAAAATTCATACAAGCATAGTTTGGTTATTAAAAAATTTAAATAACTTTACTTTTAATTAAAACATTCAGCTGTTTTATCACAAGAACACTTCTCCCAAACGCATACTCGCAAATTTTTAGACGACGAAGATTTAGATTTTCAACAATATTTGTGTTTGCACACACTAGACTGTACTTCCGATGTGCTTATACATCGGTGTAAATAGTTCCGCATTGTTCATATGCCTTGTATACACTTTAATTAGTGTTTAGTGCGAGTGGCTCGTTTTGTGTTTAGTGTTTAGTAAAAAACACGTTCGGACAGTGTTCGTTTAGTGTTAAGTGTTTAGTGCCGCTGTAAATACTGTATATTTACAGCGGTTTCTATTTTTCTGCGAGTAGTTCCTCCCGCGCGTTCCGCCTTCGCCCCTCACTTGCTACTAAACGCACTAAACACGTCGGGACAGGACTGTTAAGTGTTTAGTTTATAAACTCGTGTTTGTTGTTCATGAGTTTTTAGGGATGAACTATACACCGGATACTTAACAGTATAGGACACCACTATCAGCTAAAAACTGCACTAAACACTTAACACTTGACTAATCAAAGTGTATACCAGCCATAACCGAGTCTAGTTTCGAAGAACTCTGACACCAGGGTGTGCATGGTCGACTGACCGTGTCACCTACACGAAATGATGATGATGACAGAGTCTATCCCTTTCTCAGCGAAATAGCACGCAAATTAGCCACGTGCACAGACGAGTTCGAGTTCCGGACTAGCGCATCCTTAACCATAGAGCAGGGGCGTAGCCAAGGTGAGGGTATTGGGGATTTAACCCCCAGAAAAGTTAGGATATTAACTTTAATCAAAGAAGAAAAATAACAAGAGGCGAGCGCCATTACTTATTGCTGATTATTACACAATATATTTTTTGGATCCGGTACTAACGTCGTCAATTATCTAATTGCATTCAGATTGAATTGCTTGGCTCTCATGCATGAATACTACATTTATTTCATGCACTTTTTTAGCCGTTTCAATACCTGGCTAAGCACGTACCATAAAGCATATAATGACTTCGTTTAGTTTAACTTTCACAAGTGTAGCGGTTATATACTCTTGACTCTTACGCGCGATGAATAGTAGTCTGGTCGCGCTGAGGGTGTACGAAATTGCAAAGCATTTCAGGATTTTTTTTGCAACATTTATAAAGCAAATTAAAAGGTTTCTTGAAATTAAACCAAAGCCGGGGCTAATATTACTAAATGCCTTGTGTTGGTTTGGTATACATACAAAATTACTGAGCCAATAACAAGCACGTAACAGCTTAGGGAATTATTGCTCTGTTGAACACAAACAATATTAAAAATTATAGGTGTCATCCATCCCGATGAGTGCTGGCTTTATGACGTTGAGGACGACAAACTCGTGTGGATGTATCGTATTCTTTGTTAATATAAAAAAAAGTTGTATGTTCAATTACAAATTACTAAAAAGCACTTTATGAAATGTTGAAATATCCGGTTCTACGTTGGAATTAGTGCTGTATAACGCTGGCTTGCTACTGTTCCTGAAAAAAAATATAGTAATACATAATCATGATAAGCGTTATTTTCATTTCGGGCATAGATTAAAAAAAAAAATTCGTCTTTCTGTTTTCGGGTATGAAATTTCTACCTATATTCTTAGCTTTATTCAAACAATCCAATAAGAAAAAAAATTACTAAATTCGCATTTCTCGCGAAATTTTGTTCAATAATTACATATATTTATTTAGGAACTGAACAAAATGGCGGAATTGGCACAAAGTACCTAAGCGCCATTGGGGTCTATGACGCTTAGCCATTGTGAGTTCGCTGTGATGAGATTGGGATATATACAGCTCACAGTCCACTCGTATATTAATAGAATTAAAGTCCTAAGAACATTGAATGAACAGCTTCTTTAAGCTACTGCTTCTACATGATTAACTTTGGTGACATATCCCACCTCCACAGACCGCGATTCCGCTCTTTGATTTGCCACCGGCAAAGTTGATGGTTCATAATAAGGAAGAATCTATGATATATAAAGGGCGAGTGTCATTTCATAATAAGATTACAAGATTTTTAAAGGCCTTTTGTAACAGTAGTACCAATTTTATAAGTTACCTCGGCATTGTTCGACCGCCGACTCGGGCCGAATGAAAACATCAGTGAAATTACGAACTTATTGCTACTAAGTAAGATTTTAAATCCAAAAGCATTAGGAATCGTGCTATCTCAGTCACTTATGCCGAGTATTGAGTGGCGGTGACGCCGCATGGCGCGTATAAATCCGCCAATAGCGGACGGCTATATTCGCGCCATGCAAAAATTTGATTTATGGGCATGTACATCGTCGTAACTTATAAAAGTAGTAGTTCTGTACCTACCTCGCTAGCGCCGTGGGAGCACGCGGAGTGACAAGAAGACAATTCATGGGCTGGCCGTCTAATTGGCGATTGTGATACAGATCTACAGCTTTCTGAGCGTCTTCCTGCGTTTTGTAGATAACTTCAGCTGTGCCCGGGCGCACTAAGCGAGACTCTATCATTCCACCAACATCTCCAAACAGTTCCTAAAAGAAATGTGTACATAAATTATTTATAGGGTTTCTAGAAGTTCTACCATCTGGTATTGATACTGTCTAGCCGGATATGACTGGCCTAAAGGGGCGCCAGCAACCCAGGCATATTATGGTTAAGACTGGCCTGTTAGTGCAGTATGGGTATATTAAAGTAATACTATACAAAAAGGTAATTCTAATTAGTATTGTGATTATCTTATTTGATAGAAGCTCCGAACATTCTCGTTATACAGTGTTTGTTTTATTTTTCCTTTCCTTAATGAAGCATGGAGGAGGTCGAGATATTTTTATGCCATTTGCGGTCACTCGACCAAGTGTGGACTGCTCCCAGGGTTGCTAAACATGCGTTAGCGCTAATAATGCTGACGCCTACTGGGACATCGGGTTCTACAGTGACCCTGAGTTACGGCGTTGCACACATCCGCTTATTAGTCCTCAGTTCTAAGGATTATAACCATTTATATTATGATCATAATCCTCAGATATGTGTAGTCTGTGCCTACACAAAGTGATCAACTTTTGACCTTAGAAGAGTGATCTACTATAAAACAACTCAATATGAGTCGGTGTGTTTGATTGAAATCATGATATCCGATGGTGTCCTCAAGTTTCAGAGTACAGCCACACCACACATGTGGAGGCATCTGAAAAACAAACTAGGATGATGTGAGTATTATCTTTTACCTCAATGTCTCCACCAGTAACTGTGCTCCCTAAGTTGCTAACAATTATTCTGTACTCCAAAATAGGCTTCTCTGGTTTTTCTGATCTCATCTCACTTCTGTCACTTCTTAATGCTGCCATTGGGCGTTTTTTGAGGATGGAGGGGGGCCGTGGAGGACTTTTTTCTTTCTCTGCAATTGCTGTCCTATAAATTAAATTTTAGCAGGCATAAAATCACTGTGATTTGAAACTATGGTCAGAACGAGACATGGGAATGAATAAGCGGATAAGTGAACCACGTTCACCGAGCTGCTACTATGTCAAGATATCTTCGATATATCGACGATAATAAATTATAGACCAAATCCTCTGACTGCTCTGGCTAATATATGGCTATGGTAGTACAGAGAGGGTCGTGCTCCTGCAGTGGAGACTAAAAAAAAGCCCTGATGATAATGATGATGAAATTATAGACATCAGTCGAAATTTAGGCACTCATTATCATTCAATCAGACGTGCGTTCGATATACATTTCAGTCGTGCGACTTATTTCATCATTTCAACGGAACGGGGAGATGCACGGGTTGGGTGCAACAAACCGCGAGCTGGGTAAAGTAGGCACCTAGAGGCGTGGAGTTACTAAGGGAATGTGGAATATGTTTTGAACTACCAGCAGAACCAAGCAGTACATATTTTTTTATCTAACCACGGCAAAGCCGATGGCAGGTTATTCGCCACTATGTATGTAGGTACGTACATGACTACCAAAAATCTTAAACAAACGAAAAATTATTAGGAAAGTTGTTTGTCCGCTAGTAAGCTATATATTTTACTTTACATACTAAATAAGTGATTTTGATATGTGCCTGTAACTTCGATCACATATAAACCTGTAAAGTCCAAAAAGTGTTTAAAATTTAAAATTAGATATTTTATCTTGATCATACATACATACATACAATCATGTCTTTATCCCTTGCGGGGTAGACAGAGCCCAAGGTCATAAAACCTATAGGTCACGTATCTTGATCATACCTGTGAATTATGGAGCTACGACTATCCCTGCCATCACTGTTGTGAGCAATTATTTTAAGTTGGAGACTAGCTTTTCTATTAGCTAAGATGTTACTTGGCTCATATTCTTCACCCATGGGATCATCAATAATTTCAATATCATTTTCAACAGTCCTAAGTATTGGTTTCGGTCTTGGCATCCTTTCTGTAATAATAAACACAAAAACATGGGACATAAATTTATTATTATTACAAACTATCAAAAATATAAATTTGTGATTTATTATCACCAATTCGTCTTATTTTTTAAAATAAGCTTAACACATCTTGAAATTTTCACATCATATGAGGTAAAGATTGTCTAATCTAAAAATCAACACCCCTCTACCAATTATGAACGTGATCGTGCGCGTGCGGCGATTTTTATGTCATTAGTTTGGCGGCAATCGGCGGCATGCGCGCTATTTGTATATGGCACATCCACTCAGCACTTTCTTGTCTTGCATAAGTCGGTAAACTAAGCTATTTGTTTAAGATATTTAATAAGACTTTTAATGATGAAAATCAATTTTATGTGTATTTATTTACTAACTTACTTGGTATGATCCAACTGAATAAGTGTTTATTTTTAGATCAGACAATCTCTTACTCTTCTTGCGCCAAATAGTCAACTTTTTACAGTCATAAAACAACTTCAATTGACAAATAAAAACCAAAATTTTAGATCAGTTAGGTTGAAATAAGGAAATTTACATTCAACACAGTAATAGACTTACCAGAATACTTTGACCCAATGGAACGATTCTCCAAGAATCGCTTGGTATTCAATTGGCGTCTTATACCCGTCTTGGAAGTGTTGAGTGGCTGTGATACCACTTGTCTAGAGGGATCTACAAACACTGAAATAAATTTATTATTAAAATTATTTCAGTGTTATCAATTCTGCATCAATTTAATCACAGTTAAATATTCTTCTTCTTTAATCAACAGTGGTTGGAACCAGAGATGTGCCACGCGGAAATTTTTAAATGAGAATATTCTGTCTGCATTTTTTTGAAACATTCTTGTAGCCCTTTATTAAGTTTCTATAACCTACAAATGTTATGTTATATATACATTTCTACCTGAGTGTACAAATGGATGTAAAAACATATGTGTACATGTTACCGGCCAAAACTGATTACAAGACAACTTAGGCTGAACTAAATTAGCATAGGAAAATTCAGAATGGCCAAGTTGGAATTGATTTAAAAAAAAATAGTTTACATTCCATGTATGGGGAGCCCCTCTTCTTTTTGTTGTTTGTTTTTTCTTTTTGAATTCAAATCATAAAGCGGTTCACAGACCCACCAAGTTTCAACAATGTAGTCCTATTAGGTTCAGAATAAAGTGGCTGTGACATTTGCTAACACCAATCACCATCAGCATGCAAACTCCTCCGTCTCCTATGTCATTAAAAAAAAGCCAATCCTAGACCATCCTTACCTTGCTTATGTACAGTTTGAGTGACCCATAATATTAAAATTGAACAGGCAACTATTATGTATTTGTGACAAACTGGCATTATTACATCTCACTACATATGGAAATGCTTAAATTTGATAATAATAAAAAAGTATTTTGATAGATAGTTGTTGCTTTTACTAGTAGCAAACTTCTAAACTTTAGGTAAATATGCATCAAATATTTGTAATTTTACCTCTATCTCTGGTCACTATGGGACGGTTCAACTTCCCTTGATTAAAGTATTTGCTTTGATTTTGAAACATATTACTGCGTCCTTGAATTTGTCCCTGCAGGATATAAAGCAGATTGTAAGTTATGAAAATTATTTTCCAAGACAAATGAGTAAATAAAGAAATCATAATTTAAAATCCTTTTCTATAAGGGGATCCATGAGTCCAGTGCTGCATTCATTTGAACATAGAGGTCATTAAAATTTTGTTACAATAAAGCCCTAGATAACCCTTCAAAGTATTTTATGAAGTAGGTAGGTACTATTAACATTGTTTAATTTGTTATCTTAAAGCTTTAGATAGCATATTTGCTAAAAGTGGCAGTTTTTGACAAAAACGCTATAAAAAGCTTCAGGCTTAAATGGAATAACATTTTAAATAACCTCTGTTTCTTTTCATATTATTTTTTTCAAATGGAGACAGCACTGGACTCATGTCTCTCCTTAATTCCTTTTTAGATATTCATTGTGTGGTAAAGCTGCAAAGTTACAAACCCTCTTTTTTCTCAACTGCTCCAATTTGAATCGTGCATCTCTTTGTTTTGCAAGTTCTGATAGCTTTTCTCTTGCATCAACAATTTGAGTCCGTTTTTTAGATATTATTTTGTATCTTGCATCAGTGACAGGAAGTTTCGGATTTTGCATTTTTCTTTTAACTTGATTTGTCTTTAAAGGAACCTTATTTACAGGTTTTTTAGATCTGAAATGTAATAAAACTTTTAACCAATGATTGTTAAAATTCCAGCAGAAGACAATAAATAAATAATAATATGTATATTACAGACACAGGATACTAACTCAACAATACCATATTGCATTACAAATACACATATAGATAAGCATCCAAGACCCAGGTCAATCTGAAGATCATTTTTCATGTTGACCTGACTGGGGATCGAACCCGGGACCATCCGTGTCGCCGAATGACAATGAAGATATATTTAATTTGACCAGATTTTTCGACAATGTTAGTGTATGGAAACCTTAGAGCATTAAACCAACGGAAACAGGCAAACTGAAACTTACTAGAAAAATATTACCAACACTACCTACCTACTTTCTTTTTTTGTATTTAGTATACAGGGAACAAGACAAATTGTTCAATCAAATAAACACCCTACAAATAAGTAATAAGTAAACACCACACACACACAACCACAGTGACAACCACACGCCAAACATTCTGTGCTAGAAAAATATATACTTATGCCTGTACCGCGCAGCCTTTGAGTAGTTTTATTAACTATAATACGAGTCTTAAATTCATGTATTACCTTGTGTTCTCTCTTTTCTTCTTTTGGATAATATCTTCCAAACTCATATCAACGTACGAAGACATTTTTTATTCGGGTGTAGATGACAGTTTGTTTTAAAATCAAATATAAAAACTATGTAAGATTAAAGATGAAATTAAGATATTTGATTTCAATGAAGTAACTCTTTACACCGTTACATTATCATAGCAAATAAATATGGCAAATATTCAAGAAGAAGCCTTTCCTTTTTATTCAGATTAAAATTTTAGTCAGTGACACAATCAGTGAAGAATAATGACATTGACAGTTGCAATGGCAGATGCCGACCACTTGGCTGCATGGTCGGCTGTTTTGCTACGAGTGCTATTTTTGAACGCGTGACTCACTAAACGAGTGATTGACGCGAGTGTTTCCAAACGGCCGCATTTTTGAATCGTTAGTTGACGAGTGATTGCAACGAGTGGTCGAGACCGCTCGTTTCCGCAGGCGACGAACGCTTTTATGTCAAAGTCACTTCCTGTCATTCAAAGAATATGTATTCTCATAGAAGGAGCTTCGAAGAAACAAATCGTACACGGTCGTAGACAATAGAGTTTTTACTAGGGATGCGACAGTCATGTAATAGATGCCGATATCGATTCTAGTCTTTATGTCTATGGTGTAATACAGTCAGCTTATGATATGATGCCTGACAAAAATAATCAATTAATTAATATCTACATGATAATTACGCACGCGGAGTAACATGAAACGTAGAACAGTCAAAATATAAATGGAGAAGAATGACAATGAAAATAGTTGGATATTGCTAAATATTCTGTATTAAATAGTTAATACTTAGTTATCTCACAGTCATCATCACCATCATCAGTTCTTTTTTAATCTCCACTGCAAGTGCCCGTCCCTCTCTGTACTATGAGAGCCATATATTTTATATTGCCAGAACAGTCAGAGGATTTATCCTACTTTCTCCACACTGGCCAGACGGGTTGGAAAGGTATCTTTGATGCTTAAGCTTTGTTTAGCTTGTATTTTATAAGACGCCTTCTACTACATCCACGGAAAGACTTGGAGTGCACCTATTCTATTCTGCTGGGAACCACACGGCGGTATTTATTAATCTCACAGTGATATCCTACAATAGCGCACTTATTAACTTGGTTTCATACAAAATTTGAGTTTCAAGACGCAATTTTTTTTACTTTTTATCATCATCATCATCAGGTCTTTTAAGTCTCCACTGCAGAAGCACGACTCTCTCTGTACTACCAGAGCCATATATTAGCAAGAGCAGTCAGAGGATTTGGCCTTCACTCTCCACGCTGTACGCTTACCTTTTGTATTTCACCGTAATTACGTGACTCACAAACCTCATGTTGTGAGTTACGTATTCTCGATAAAGTATTACTAACAAATACCAATAAAACAAATTGTTACGGTCCTATGACAAAGTGAACTTTTGCAGAAGAAATTGACAGCTACCTGCTTGGATATCGGTAATATCACGCTAGCTAAGAAAAAAAATCGATATAGAAATAATACAACGTATTAATTCAGGTAAAAAAACTCTATGCGCCAAATTTTATCCAAATCAATCATATAGTTTCAACGAGATTAAGTAACAAACATACAAAACTTTGCTTTTATAATACAATGTGGGATTAAATAATACAACAATAATATTTTAAATATAATTTATTCGAATTCAAAAGATTTAATTTCTGGTTTTGAGTTCCAATCGCAATAAGTATAACAACGGTGAAAATATATTTATTGATTGACTTCCAATTCCAATGTCACAGATTTGCTATAATAAATTTCACTATATAATGTATGTTATCCCGCAGATGTAGTGTATTCTATTTCAGCCCGTGCCGTGCCCGTGCGTATTCAACAATAATATACTGTCATCTGTCAAATATCTGGAACAAACACTGTGATACTTTTTCCACTCTCAATTGCAACGTCGATCCATTTTTGCCTTGATGTCCGTGGGAAATCTGTAATCAATCAAATCCAGTCGTAAACAACAACGATTTAAAAATGAACACATAAATATAACTACTAAACCAATTATGATGAAACTTAAATTGTTCCTTAAGTTGGACAATACCTAGTTCAAGATTTGTTGCAAACTGATTTATGATTTTTAAGATATGTGCGGAAGAACATACAATCATACAAGTATACATACTCTAATGAAATTGTGTACACATGTTTAGAAGCTGTAAAAGACTAACATATTCACAAACTGGGTAATATTACTTATTACATGCCGAATTGATGACATTCTTTTTTTTTAAGTCGGTTGAAAAATAAAGCATAACCACAAAATACCGACAGACAAGGAAAAAAAAATTGCATACCATAGTACTTTACAACGTTCTGAAGGCCTAAAACGGCAAAACCGTCCGATTGTCGGATGGAAAAAACGGACGTGTATTGTATACCCAACTTAATGGACAAATTTCACAACCATAGTTAAACCATTGCATAAGAAAGGTACAAAAACTGCTTTTAAAAATTTTCGCCCGATATCATTAAATCCAATCTTTTCAAAAATTTATGAGAAAATTATGCACGACAAATTAACGTCCTTTTTCAATAAATATAATTTACTTAATAAATATCAGTATGGGTTTAAAAAAAAGAAATCCACTACATTAGCATGTTTTGATTTAATCCATACCATACTTCATGACACAAATGCGAAAAAGCATACCACAGTACTATTTTTAGACATGTCGAAAGCTTTCGATCTTGTCTTTCACCCACTATTATTACAAAAGTTGGAGCGTTATGGTGTGAGAGGTAATGCTTTAAACTGGTTAACAACATATATAACAAATAGAGTACAAATGGTTGAAATAACTCAGCTAGAAAAGAACAGATTTACAAGAAAGTATAGATCTGAATATAAAAAAACCAAATTTGGCGTCCCACAAGGAAGTGTACTCGGACCACTGCTCTTTCTTGTCTACATTAATGACCTACCTAGAGTCACCGAGCATAAAAATATCCTCTTTGCCGACGATATCTCAGTTATAGTTACTACTAATAGCAACAGAACTATGACCGAACATGAAACTGACATAAATAATACTTTGACTAAAATAATTGAATGGCTAATAAATAATAAATTGACAATAAACATTGATAAGACATATTTTATGAATTTTAATAATTTGACGAAACAAATAAACATTAATTATAATGGACATAAAATAAAAGATCTTAGTAATGGTAAATTCTTAGGTTTAATCGTAGATAATCAGTTAAATTGGAAAGAACAGGTAGCAAATGTCTGCAATAAAATTAATAGGTTTGCATTTGCACTTTATAAACTTGCTAAGACGGTCTCAAAAAGTACAGCCCTTACTGCGTATTTTGCTTATGTTGAGTCTATATTGCGTTACGGTCTTATAATCTGGGGGAACAGTGCAGGCATACAGAAAGCTTTTGTTGCTCAAAAAAAAAATGTGTGAGAGCAATATGCAGCGTCGCTCCTGATATGTCCTGTAAGCCTCTATTTAAATCATTGGGAGTGCTTCCTCTTCCTTGCTTGTATATCCTTGAAATTGCAAAATTTGTGAAACTCAACTACAATTTGTTCAAAGAAGCAAAAGACGTGTTTCCGAGAAATACCAGAAATGGCAATAGGCTAGTTTTAGATATTAATCTTAAGACAGAACGGTTTAAAAAAAATTGCTACTGTATGTGTATAGCCATATATAACAAGATACCTGAATCAATTAAGGAGCTGACATTTAACTTATTTAAGAAAAGGTTATTCTATTGGTTAAGTGAGCACGGTTTTTATACAGTTCAGGGTTCAGGTTCTCAATTTCAATAAAGAAAAACTAAATCACTAGAGTTGACCAATGAATTTATTGTAACCATTAATTAATTGTAATCTATTTGTTTGATTTTTTATAATTGTAATATGACAAAGTTAAATTTTAATAATTATAATGTTTGTATTTGCATGCTATAAGTTTATGGCTGTGTAGGAGGTAATTATTTGTAGACCATCCTCTGTATGCCCTATACAAAAGCAAATAAAGGACATTCATTCATTCATTCAACACTAGTGTCAAAATTTTAATTTTAATCTTTGTACAACAATATTTCAGTTTTATTGCTTTAAAATAGCCAAAAAACATTTGATATAGACACATCCTTAGATTTTACAGTAATATAATAAAAGACATCAATGTCTATCACTGGAAAATCGTGTATAAATACATGAAACGTGACCTACTGGTGAAACCTTGTGTTTTCGGAGTTGATATCTTTACCAGCATAGCGTGATTCCCATTGCACCGTAGTCCAGGACATTGTCAATTTAATAAAGTTTCTGGTTTACACTTTCACACTGCGAAAGTATCTTTAATTCCCAGCGAAAATTTAATTTTATCACTGCACCTCCAACTCAGACGAGTCAACATTTTATACGAACGATTTAAGATGAACATAGTAATTGACAATAACCCTTTCAAAACTGTCTTTTCAAATTGGTCGCATAAAGATATCAAGATATCAAAAGTGACATTTCTCAAGTGTATCATTAGCACTTATTGATAAACCTATATTTGTCTCTTTTTGATATACTCTAAAAAGAAAGAGACGAATATATAGCTGAGAACTAGGCGGTCTCTATTCTATTTAATACTCTAAGGTTTGTGCCCTATTTTCAAAAATTCATAAAAAAATAAATTCTGGCTTAAAAAAAATATTAAAAATATGGTTGTTTATACATACAAGGTACTTTCGATTGCATATATAAAAATGACACTTCCAGTAAAGTACATGTTGTCAATTTTTGTATGAAAAACTAGCATGTCGATTCGGTGGGGTGCAACAACTGGAGTGCTATTTTTGAACGCGTGACTCACTAAACGAGTGATTGACGCGAGTGTTTCCAAAAGGCCGCATTTTATAATCATGCGTTGACGAGTGATTGCAACGAGCGGTTGAGACCGCTCGTTTCCGCAGGCGACGAACGCTTTTATGTCAAAGTCACTTCCTGTCATTTGAAGTTCCTATGTCATGATTTTACGTTCCGTTTGACGCTACACTTCTTAAATATTTTAAAAATCCTTAATAACCTTAAAAAAGTTTATAAAAATTCTGCGTGAAATAAGAAGAAATGAAATATTTTTCGTTGAAGGTTGGCAGCACTACAGTTCAAACGATGGTTTCAAAAATATGGCATAATGGCATTTCCTGACTTTGAAGACGAGTGTGACTTGTAGTCGTGCACGACTTCCGTTTTAGTGAGTCACGCGTTCAAAAATAGCACTACCCCATTCCCACCACAAACTCCCCGCATATTAATGCGATTCTCTTTCAAAAAAAAATAACCAAATGTCAATGTCATGGATGTCATGCATGCTTGGATCATTCATAGCATGTCTATGTCTTTCGTCGTCGTATAAAGTTTTTATTCCTTCGTTAGTCGTCTGGGATTATAATCTTATATTGTATATTACCTACTGGACCTATATTTATTGATTCGTACAGTGCTTATTTTGCAAAAGTATTTTCTTAAGATCCTTAGAGAAAAACAAGAAAATGGAGCGCGAGGAAGGGGAAATGAGTGATGACAATGAAATGTTTGTTGATAATGTCGATGCAATTGTGTCTCAGTCTGAACCAAACGTTGATTGTACAATGGTTAGTTTGTTTTTACATACTTATCGCACTTACATATTTAAAATTGTTTAAATAGTCCATAATATTCGTACCTTATGTAATGAATTGAAGTAATTAATGGCCTTGTTAGTTTTCCTTGTAGATTTAACAAAGGTTCAGGGTATTAATAACGTGTATTTTATTTCCAGTTGTATAAAGCAGACAAAAACAGTTTAATAGTACAGAAATTAGAGAAGATTGATGCTTCAAAAATTGAAGAGCGAGCTAAAAGATTTGGTCTCAATTTGACTGGCAGTAGAGTGGTAACTCAAAGGCAAATTGATGAGCTTTATGCAAATTGTGGAATTGAAAGCGGCAATGAGAGACACTTCCGTTTTGACACCATACATTTAAGTGGTGTAAATGGATTAACAACAAGAGACATATTTGAATATCTTGAAGACTACAAGCCAGTATCTTTAGAATGGTTGGATGAAATTTCATGTGAGTTTCTAAGATTCAATTCATATGTAACTTTAAATCAATACTTTCTATACTAATATTATAAAAAGGAAAGATTTGATTGTTTGTTTGTTTGCATTCAATAGGCTACAAAACTACTGGACCGATTTTCAAAATTCTTTCACCTGAAAGCTAATTTATCTGAGGGTGACATGGGCTATAATTTACGTGGATGAACTCGCGGGAAAATTGCTAGTTGTTAAATAATTTGAAACATTAAATAATCTCAATAACATCTTTAGCACATATGGAGTTCAGGCTCATAGATTACTTTTAAATAATAATAAATAAATATATAGGGACAACAAATTCCACGGTGAGAATCATCAAAAGGGGGGAACTGGATAAAGGTATTTGGGATGCAACTTGCTTGGGACTGTAAGTAGCAGTTCAGGAGGCCAGGCGCGCATACCCGACGCCATACCTACAACTACCGTACAGCCAGACCATAAATATTAAAAATATATAACAAGATTCAATAAAATTTCAGGTAATGTTGTATGCCAAGACCACATAACACCAGCACTGGCATTGCTAGTACATTCAAGAGAAATAAAAAATGAAGACATGAAAGAAATGCTTGCCAAAAAATCTTCACACCATTGGAGAGAAGGAGTGCCCCACCCAAAGCAGGACCTCATATTAATGCGATTTGCAACAAATGGTGATAAAAAGATGGCCAAAAAGAAACCTGAAGTTAAACAATCTGATTCATACTACGACCAGAGCATGGATTCTGTGAGCAAGAATCCTTGGGGTGACCTTTGTAAGTCATGGGGTGTATATGACCATCAAGAAGTTTTTCAGAGAAAACTGCCCAAACATGATTATGAAGATGATATAGAGGAGCCCACCGGTACAATACAAATAAGAAATAAGAAACTGGCAATGCGACTGGGGAAACGGACTCACCGGGCTGAAGAAAGTGAGAATAGTAATTCTGATTCTGATTCAGAGTGGAAAAGAAAATCTAAAACACCTAGAATGAGAATGCATGCGGATGATGAGGAATCAAAGATAAAAAAGAAGCAAAGTATACAATTGCCCAGAGAAGTCTCTGAAGACAGGGAGACATTTGCTCCTCTCTCCATTGAAGTGGTAAACTCTCATACTAAGTATGTGCCACGAGAATCAACTATTTTATCTAAGAAATTTAGGTTCCAGGCCAAGGACAGTAGAGTGATGCAAAAAGAGAGTGTTCAATCTAGATTAGGAGCAAAAGTCCCTGTTGAAGATGAAGAATTTAGTTATGAGTCATCAGAAGACAGTGTTGATCACAATATTATGAGCAGAGTGCAAAAGGTGACTACTAAAACAAGAACTGAAAGTGTGTGGTCAAGATTAGAAACTAAAAAGGATGGTGGCAGTTCTCAGAGTGATTTAAGACAGATCTTAAAATCAAGGAAGCAGAAGCCATCAGATGATTTGAGAGGCAGACTTGGTAAATCAAAACACTCCAATCTTCGAATTGAGATAGACAATACACATGTTAGATAGTAGTAACCTAACTCTTTATTTTTCTCATACTTAACATAGAAATTAGGTAGGCAATTGTAAGTTTGGTCATTTAAGTATACAAATACCATTATAAGGACCCAGAAAATGGGTTACCCATAATGGGGTGTCTCAAGTAGTGGCAAACAAAACAACAATTTTAGGTCCCATGTCCTCAGATTCAAACTGAATATAGTGATTCTCATTTACCAAAAATGAGGGCACAATAGTAAAAACTTTGATAAATCAGATGCATTTAACACACAAAAAAGGTCATAATCAAATAAAATAGGTTATTATCAATTAAGTAAAAAAGGTATGAATTAAGTATGTAATAATTATTACCTAGAAAACATCTGAATGTGACATTTTGGAATGCATATTTTACCAAATTTCAGGGTAGTAATACTTAATGGTACACCCCGAAATTTGGTAAAAAAAAAGCTGCATTTTAACAAACAAGAGAAAGAAACTTTATGGTGTGATATATTTCTGGCGTAGGCACAGAAAGATATTTGATACCACACATGAATAGGATCCAGAACAAATAAATTATTAAATGAGAAAGTAATTCTAAACGAATAGTAAAAATAGGAAAGATTTGATTGTTCATTTACAATGATTACGCTCCGAAACTACTGGACTCATTATATTAATCCTTTTTTCTTTCTATAGGTGAAAGATTTAAATACTATCACCTACAAAGAAAGCTTATTTATCCACTGATAAATAAGCTTTCTTTGTAGGTGATAGACTGGTGATAAAGGCTATAATTTAAGTGGGCGAAATTGGGGGAAAATTGCTAATAAATTATATAAAAAAAATGTTTCATATGCCCAATCAATAAATCAATTTTCACGCTATTGCAACTTCCTTTTTGGCGTACCGTTAGCACTGATTATCTGACCTGCAGGCCTATTCGGTAACTTTTGACAACTATAGTCACTTCAACATCCATTACAGTGTATAAAATTAAAAATAGTCAATCATATGAAAGCCGTTATGTATGAATGAATGTTGAATTGACCAAATTTTGTCAAAAGTTAGCAAATAAGCAGGCTGGACAATCTAAATAAAAAATAAGACAGACAATCTGCACAAAAATGTTTACAGGATGTTAAATATAGCCACCGGTATACAATGAAGCAAGTATTGTTTTTAATCTTTTTAATATGAACGGGACATAGCCCAAACCTTTTTCATTTTCGCTGCTGTTTCATTGAACTTACTCTCCCTCTCTCTCTCATCTGAGCGGAATCCCGGTTGTATCCTTAGCTGGGCTTGCTTTCATTGGAGTTACATCCAGCGAGAATGGAGTTTTTGTGTAACCCTGTGGTGGTGGGTACACTAGTACTAATAATGTTACATACTACAAATAGTTTTATATTCTTGCGTTAGGCCTAATACTAATAACACTAACAATGTCCAATTTTTGTGCAACACCCCATGGTCTTAATTCCTAATTTGTAAGATTTATTTTGACTATGGAGGTTCCGTCAAAACTTTCTACCATGTTATGAAGAAATAAAAGCACTATTCATAAAATATATCTAATTTAAAATTGAAACATTAATTTTGGCATTTATTAAAGACAATTAGACAGACAAAAAGTTTAAAAATCACAGTTTTTGGGTTCTATTACTCTTTTTTTATAGCCTTTATCAATTTCTGATAAATAATTTGGATGTATGTGCGTTAGAGTAAAATTTTTCTATGTGTATGTGTATCTAGTGGCGAGTGGATAATTGCATTGCAGTGCTGCGCCGTCCCTGCGGCAGCCGTGGCAGTTAGTGGAACTAAATAGTCGCCTACTTTGTACGTGCTTATTGCAGGCCTTAACTTGGGCAAAGCCAATATAATACTATCTTAGACTGTAAAGTTAACGTCTAACGACGCTCTTTCATTTTAGCAATCATAAGTCTTGTATTTCTTTATTTCGACAGAGCATCCCGTGCTATTTCGTAACAGTGACGGTCATTCCGCGTTGGATATTGTTACTCCAAGAACACGTCAGCGTCAGCAGCAATAAATAAATATAAAGTTCGCGCTAAGTTCCGTTAATATTTATAATTTAATGAAGGGAGTAACTGTCTCATGTATGTATTAGAATAATTGTATTGCTTTCCTAATTATTACCTATGTTGTTGTAATTCTTTGTTTGTAGGTAGACATGAACTTTATTTGTGTTAAATTGAAAATGTATGTAAGGTGACTGTAATTGTGGAACATTTAGTGTGTAAATCATCGGAATGTAGGTTAATAAATAAAAAACATCAGATTTAAATAGTCATTGTGTATTTTTAATAAATTTGTGCTGGTTTGTGTTAAGTGCACTTACAAAACAATATGTATACATATTTATTAAATACGTTTGTATGCATAATTTTCGCATAATCAACTTCTTAATGGAAACTGAAGGGATGATTTTAACAGGTACATTTAATGTATAAGTGATACGTGCTTCAATAAATAGCTTTGTGCACTTGTAACAAAAAATAGAAAACAAGATAAATTAAGTAGAAAAAAACATGTAAATAAAAACAAAAATAATTCGGAAGACGGGAGTATTATTAATTGCCTAAACTTTAAGTAACTAAACATTTTTTAATCAATACTTTTTATTTTATTATGGCAGACAACCATTAAGTTATAGAATTATATGACATTATTCATTAAGTTAGATAATAAAATTTTGTTCTTAATATTTTAAGACGTAAATAAAATATTTACTTTACAATTGACCCATTTTTTTATTCATTAAACTAAATCCCCTTTGGTTGCATATTTCTAGTAAGTGGTACAGTGCCACCACAAGGTATTATACCGCATCCAATATGTATTTTTTGCGGTAAAATCTCATGTAGGTTTCACGTATAAAGACAGCTGAAGATATAAATGATGCAACAAAGCACGTACAAGGCTGATCCAAGAAGCATGCTGGCTGAACACCCTTAGTTGACAGACTATCCACTGGACATTTAAAAGCATTGGCTAAGAGAAGGCTGCACGGAGCCTGGTAAATTAATGGTAAAATACTAATGGTATCTAATGATATGGTAGGATATCTCATGGTGGGTTCTCTATCTGCATGCCTCTTGTCAATTTGTGAGACATAATTCTTACTTAATAATTATTCATTTGTTGTTAGTCATTTGTATAAGTTGGCTTAACTACTTTGATGGTTTAGAAACTAGTTTTAATGAATGTTTGAAAGAATAACTTTTGAATTTTTTTTTCATCATAAAACTAGACATACAGTGATTTGCATATTAGTGGCATTCAAGGCCTTGGCCAGAGCAGCCAACTACCCACATGAAAAATAGGTATTTTATGTATTACTTTGTCAAATGTTGTTGTAATTTTAATTTAAAGCTAGTAAATAATATTTAGAATATATTTAAACTACAAGTGACAGTAATTGTCATTAGTGTCACATCGCATAAATAAATAAAACCGGCAAAGTGCGTGGCGCACACACAAGGGTTCTGTACAATATTTAATTACAAAACCACTTTTTTAGTTTGTGGACTCTGATGTTAAGGACAGATAAGAAAGCATGGAGTTCTTGGCGGGAATTTCAGCGGACTACACGGTGTCTATTTTGGATTGTTTTGCAAATTGATTCTAGGTAAAATGATGTAAAATTCTAGATAAATTGGTGTTATTTGGTGTTATAAATGCCCATATTTAAGAACAATGTGTAGAATAACCAAAATAGACTGTCATTGTGCGGCTGTAGTGAGATTTAAATAGCGGGCTGGTGGTTGTCCACCTTGCTGCGTCATCAATGATGAAACCAGTGGATTCGCGAAGAGTTGTCGCCAGGGGCTCCGTGAAAACAACGAAATGAATTACACCATCATTTCGTTAACAACAAACAAGAATAACTCGCCAAATGGCGAAATAAATGAAGAAAGGCTGTAAAGGACTTGTATCCAGGGACGTAAAACAATAAAAAAATAATAATAAGTAAGCATGAATCCTCTTCAATGCGACCTCTTTTGAGTTTTACTAAACATTTTCTTACATGGACATTATGTTCGGTACCAATCTTTATATCTATGGTTTAACGTTTCAGTATTAAATGAGTACTTAGCAACTTTAACAAATAGAGAAATAACACCAAAAAATCAAACTTTTATATAGTCCCTTTAGTTTTTATTTTAATATTTGTTGCTATAGCCGCAACAGATACATTCGGTGAAAATATCAAGTCGTTACTTATAATGGTTTAATAGATAGAGCTGTGTGTGGCTTAGTAATAAGGTTCTGTTTTGACCCCTTTGGGTACGAAACTATTTCACTTGTATTGTAGCTTATAAGGTTGCACTGTACCATTACAGATTCCCTGCCTCGATTAACAATATATGTAATACAACATGTATAAGACTACATATGCGTGATAAATAGGGGAAACTAACCACAGGATGTACAAAAATTCCAATTCACATTGCCCCGGCGGCTCACTTTTTTATTGAAATGTAGTATTTAATTACATAGACAGCACACGGTGTGCTCTGTAATTATTATTCCTATAATGATTAGTCAATCAAACGTTGAATCACAACAATAGAGAATATGCACGTAATTTTTTTATTTGCGTAGTATAATCCACTAACCACCATAGATTACAAAAAAATTTCGTCTTTCTGATATAACCACAGTAAAAAAAAAGAAATAACTTTTAAAATATCTTAACTAGCGACGAAGATGTGGTACTTTAAAGTTTAAATAAGAAAGAGAAGTCCGATATGGAATAGTGACGCCAAAGTCTATATCATGTATACATTGCCATATATAAAAAAGTGTTTTCGCGAATGAGATCGACATATTTTCGTAAAATCATTTTATCTCGTTCGTTTTTCAACCAAATTTTATTCTGTTTCCACTTTCAGTACTTTACTATTGAATATTTTTGGATAAACTGGTAAGATAACACATTTTTTTTTGCATATTCCCTATTGCAGTGTTTTGAATGTGCATGCACAACTGTTAGATAAATTAAAACATTTGTAACATTAGTTGAGTGCCATGATTAGTTTTCGTTAGTATTAATAAGCGTGGGCCGAGATATTTTACTATTCTCTATCACTGAAAATAAAGAACGTAACATTGAATTAGTACAAATCGCTATAAAATTAAATGAAAGGGTCGCCGTCCAAACTATAGTACATAAAACGAATATGTCATGAGACACTTTGTAACAGTCCGAATCAAACTTTATGGCGGCTCAGAACATCGCGCGAGTCGATTCGTAGTACACAATTATCAGGTACAGCAGGGCGCGCGGGGAGGCGGGGCGCGTTTTGCGCAGCTCGCAGCTAATATCCGAGCCGCCATTCGGACTGTACTTATGGATAAATATAATACATCGCTGGGTGGCGCCAGTAAGGTTCGTTCTCTTAGCAAAGCCTTTAAAAGCAAATATTTTTTCATTCAGGTAAAATTTACTATAACATATGTTTTTAATACATTTGCTATATGACATCAAAACTTTGATCGTAATGTTGTATTTTACGGACTAGGTCATTATTATATACCAATCACAATTGCTTAATTTATTTTATGGCAATCGCAAATGTACGACTATAATAGTCTTCGGTTTATTATGGGCACTCTTATTCGCCTTGTGTCTTTAATCCCCTCAACTATAATATCCAGCTTACTGAAATTACATCACAATGTTCTACTTTTAACACGCTTTAATTTATTAGCTTGACTTGTATATAAGAAAATCTTGGAAACTTAATTTGACCCACTCCTGGTCTTTGATTAGGATGAAATTTTGCACACGCTCTGAGTTCTGATGACAATACATGAAAAGCGTGTTTCTTTTGGTTTTTTTAAACTATTATTATTAATATAACCTGGTTTTAAAAACTTAAATATTATATATTAAGAAAAAAAATTAAATTTTTGACATTTGAAAATTTAAAATGTTATATCATTTTGTTAAGTAAAAATCAACCGAGTAACTATAAATTGTCTTTGTTTCTATTTAGAAATAATAAAAAATAATGTAATAACAATTATCCACTAGTAGTTATGGGACTTTGGAGATTGAACCTTATGCATCAAAATTATAAAAATCGTTAATTACTGTGTGCTGCATAATGCTTCTAACATATACCTACAGACGCGGACTTAGCTGTCGTTTTACCTCATGAAGCAACATGTGTTTTACTACAAGATATTCAAAAGAAAAATATTGTTGGAAATATATGTGTGAATTCAGGAAAATATTTTCAAGCATTCCTTAACTCAAGTGGTGTGTTTTTTTTAAATACTTTAGCATAGGACGCTGTATTTAGGAAATTGTATCATTGGGTCTGGCTTCACAATCATTGCTAGCAGCGCAGTTTACATTGCTTTGTGAAGTAAAGTGCTCAATGTACCATGAGTACGAGTATCTTCTATCGAGATTCATGTTCCACAATAAGTAACGTATTTTATACTATAATTTTTCTGGCACATTTTTCCACATTCCTAAGATCAGCAATATAATATATTTCAAAGATAAAGTAAGTTTTATCATATTGGAAAGTTTTAAGTACCTAACATAAAATATTAATCTGTCATTCATTATATATAATCTACACTCATAAACAAATAATATTTTTATTAGTGGAATGTTTCAGTCTTCATTAAGTACTTTGAGTACCACAAATCGCAGCCGATTATTTTAATACTTTTCAAAGGCGTGGGCGTGGCACATCGAGACCTGCCGTGTGCCGAACACTTGTTTCCACCCGTCCGGAACGCTCGAGACATCACAGGCTGTCCAATTTAAAACGAAACTACTCTGAGTAGTCACTGACCCTAGAAATACAAAATACACTTAAAATCCAATTTCAGGGATTTTACTCACTTTAAGAATATATCGACATTTTGTTTAGAAATCACTTTGATTTTTTCTCTTCTTTAATCTTTTCTTTCTCCTCTTTGCGGTCGTGGTCTTCCTTCTTCTTCGAAATCAACGTGTGCTTTGCTTTCTTCAACTGTTTCTTCATCTTGTCCTTTACTTTGTTCTTTTTCGGCGATGCTACAGCTTCAGCAGATTTTATTGACGAGCTGTTGGATTCACTGTTTCTTTGCGCTGTAAGTATAATAGAAATAGATTAAAGAGGTTTAAGTTTATCTCTTAGATTGAATACATAAATACCTAAAGCAGTTAAGTAAAGTTTATTTCGAAAGTTTCGGACCACAAGATTAGTTCAATTAATAAATAGCAACATTGTACTTTGCTTACATTTGGTATAATGTGACAGAGAGACGTGGTTGTTAGGGGATTGAACAAAGGACTTCATTATGTAGAGCTAAATGGTTGTCAAATCTGCTAATTTATTTTGGTTTCTGGTAATAACGGTCAAAAAAAGGGTAGCACTACAAGTCTAGATATACATACATATACCTAAACCTATTGAGCCATATTATAATTTAAGCTGTCACAGTCTTGAAAAAATGGATACAGAGGATTCTGAACTTTATGGTAATATTTTAAAGAATGAGAATCCAATAGAAGAATGGATACATACCCATAAAAAACCTCATTCTTAAAATTTAGACTTCATGAGAAAAGGAATGTGCCCAGCTCATCAGTTAATTTGTGTGGGAGATCCAATTTCTTTCTCTTCGGTAGGTACTTTCTTTTCTTGCGGTTCTTTCCAGTATACCATTAGGGATTCTAATTCCGACATTAACATATTATTGTCAGGGAGTTCATGCTACAATTAAACAGGAGACCTGAGGAGCTCCATGGGGTGAGCATTATTAGCGTTTACACATGTTAAGCAACCCCGGCCCAGTCCCCACTTGGATGGGTGACCGCAAGTGGCATAAAAATATCTCGAACTCTTCCGTCCTTTTGAAGGCACGTTAAGTCGTTGGTCAAAAGAAAAAAAAGCAGGTAGACGCACCTCGCTTGCTGGCGATGGAGGCGGCGATGGCAAGATCCTCCTGCCGCTCGCGGCGCCGCTCGGCGTCCAGCTGCTGCACCAGCTCGTCGCGCAGCCGCACGATCTCCACCAGCCGCGACACCAGCTGCTCCTCACGGGCCTGCACCACCCATCAACATCATCATCATCTTGAGGTCTTTTGAGTAAATCCTATCCACCCCGGTGACCCTGCCCCGTTGAC
This sequence comes from Rhodophaea formosa, assembly GCA_963082605.1. Lineage (NCBI taxonomy): Eukaryota > Metazoa > Arthropoda > Insecta > Lepidoptera > Pyralidae > Rhodophaea > Rhodophaea formosa. Next base: position 13,284,358 of record OY720209.1, read on the forward strand.
GGGACCGTTGGAAAAAATTGATTCATCGACCCCGGTAGATCAGCCCCGTCAACCAACGGGGCAGATGGCACAGATTAAGTACCATCTACCCCGGTGTATGTCTTTTTAACGGAGCGGATAAGACAGTGTGAGTAGCATACGCCCCGGTATAGGAAGAGTTCTAGTGCCAGTCGGACTCGCGCACGAAGGGTTCCGTACCAACATTAGACTATCGAGCAAAAACGGCAAAAAATCCTATTTACTGTATGGGAGCTTCCCTTAATTTTCTGAGAAGTAACTTATAAAATGAAATTATCCGCTCTGATGGTACTTGATCTGTGCCATCTGCTCCGTTGATCGTCGGGGCCGATCTACCGGGGTCGATGTATAAAATTTTCCCAACCGTCCCGTTACTGGGGCAGGGTCACTGGGGCGGAAGGGAGTTACTTGGTCTTTTAGGGCCGCGCTACACTGGATTGGCATGGGATGGCATCAGAAGCGACGCGTCATTTTAAAAAAAGCTATATGTCTAGTGACATAAGATTCAAAACGGCGGGTGCACGCTTGCGGCGCGAGTACGCGCCAGGCCGCCGACGCGTCGCTTCCGATGCCATCCCATGCCAATCCAGCGTAGCGCGGCCCTTAGTCTCCACTGCAGTAGTATGACACTCTCTGAACTACTAGAGCCACATAGGCTGATTTCAATGAACCCCTCCCCCTGGCCCTCAGTGAGGTGTAAGTATTTTATTTTATAATTTAATTTTATTTTATTGAATGGATATAATGACTCTACTAGTAGGTGGCATGTTACATAAAAGAAGTCGTATTTCTTCAAATAATTATTGTACGTAGATTATTTATAATTCACTTCATTCAAACCAATGTATTTTTTTCTGTAAGTGAATTATGTAATTCTTTAGAGAAAAAAACAAGGCGCTATCGCCATATAATCTTGCTGCCATGTGTCAGGGTTCATAAAAATCCAAGGGTAACAAATACAGCAGCGGCGATTTTAGAACTGTAGGTAAATTCAGACATTTACTCGGTGATTCAGACTTCAGTCGGCCAATCAATCATTATAAGTATGAAAACAAGTTATCTTTATACATTCTTAGATTATCAGCAACACCTAAGCCTTTGTCCTATTGGTTCCACAAAAAAATTTGAGATGACGAAAGCGTGCCGCGGTATGGCGCGTATTGATGCATAGAGGCATGTGGTCCCAACCCTTTAATCGTACGATTTGTTCTCACAGACTCACATAGATGGCGCTACTCGTTGCTACACAACATTGTATATTCCGTATTATGAGAATATAAAAGCATTATTCACAAAATATATCTTATTAATAATTGGAACAATATTTTTGGCATAATATTTAAAATTATACCCTAAACAAACAAGTTAACAGCGATACCTTATCAGCGTCGATGCGATTAACTGCCGGCCGCGACTGTATCACCCTGATTTCGTGCTCGATATCGGCTTGTTCTTGCTCTAATCGTTGCTGCCTCCGTCTGAAAACAAAATAGTTTTGATTACTGATTTACAGATAAAGCTAAATAAATGTGAAGCAAATATTTTGTAAAATTAAGTTTGTATGTTTGTATTTATTATATATTAAGTTCCTAGCTTTTCAATTTTAAAATTCTAGGTACTCATGAATGTAATCATAAAGAATGAAAAGAGCGGCAATTGTTGACGCGATCGGCGTCGCTACTACTGGTTAAAAGACTCGGTTCCAAAAGAGAATAGGCGTAGGATTTGGTGGCTCTTTCTCTCGAAGAAGGTTTTCCCCTCTTCACCATGATTTTTGACAAGCTTTTATAAAAATGAAAAGAAATAGGAAACTCCCGCCACGAATATCCCTTTATTTTGTGAAAGGTTGAACCGACCTTGATAAACTCATCATCACAAGAATCATCGCTAGAAAACCTGCATTCAAATTGAAAATACCGCATCCAAATCTGTTTCAATTCTGGCTTCTGAATTCGATGATGCAAGCGAAAGAAGGGGAGACATGGTAGATTTGTGAAAAATAAGGTACATGGTCTGACCCGTTGGTGTCGGGACATACCATAACATGAATTTCTCAGGGTCTACATTTAAATAAATTATTTGAAAGAAAACAAAGGGATCATTAAAAAAACTTGTTCTACGAGGCCCAAGATATCTACTATTGACAATTTATGGTAAGAAAATAAAGCTTTTTGTAAAAAACGGCATCTTTTTAACCGACTTCAAAAAAAGGAGCAGGTTCTACTTTCGTCTGTATGTTTTTTTTTGTATGTATGTATGTTACGCGATTACTCAGCCAGTTATGGATCGATTTTAGTGATTCTTTTTTGTTCGATAGGTAATGCTCCAGAGGTGGTCCCATAAAATTTTTGTCGCAATGTATTGAACACTTTTTGAAAAAATAAACAAAAACCCAAAAAAAATTGTAACAGGATGCAGTTCGGTTTAAACTTATTTGTATTTTATTCTTATGCGACTCAAGACAAATTAATGAGAACGTTTCTTTTCTGTTTTGAGTGAACTTCATAAGTAGTCCTAAAATTTTTTTATCGAAATGTATCCAGTGCTTCTAGAAGAAATCAACAACAACAAAAAAAATTGTAAAAGTATCACGTTTGGTTTTGCGGAAAAACAGCGAATTCCGAACTTGCGGAAAATTATAAATTCGAAATTTAATACCTAATGACATAATATTTTAAAGAAAACTTTTAAAATTCGCTTGCCTGGCAATCAGGCAATTTCCATAGAGCACTGATCAGTGCTTAAGCAACCAAGAGGTTAATTTTATTTCTGTTTAATTCTTTCGCGAATCAAGACGATTACGACGTTGTTCCTCTATTTTGATTGAACTACCACACTCATTTACGTATAGGGTTGAAGTCGGTTTTACTTTTTTGTTAAAAATAATTATGGTACTATCATCTCTATAGTAAGTGGATTTTTGATTCAAAATTAAGTATAAATCATTATAAGTAAAGACTGTTGCATTACATAACACTCACATATGGCCAATTTCTTGGCCAAAACATCAGCATTGCTATCCAACGTGGCAATTTTGCCAGCCGAGATCTACCCGGCCTTTTTTATTTGAAAATACGGACGTTTTTATTTTATTTCAGTTATTAATTTACTTTCAGTTTGATTAATTTATTATAAAAAAAATATTTTATTCACTTACATATACATGAGTTCGGTTTGCTTCCTGAACAGGTCATTCTTCTCGTTGACTAGTTCACACAGCTGTATTACTAAATCTTCCACTTCCTCTTGCGGCACTGGAGCCGAGTCATCGCCTGCAGTAAACAAATTTATCCATCAGCATTATTCAATTCAGTCGACCACTCAGTCGACGTTGACCGATATAGATATAAAGTGAACGGTCGCGTAACGGAAAAAAATAAATGACAGTAATTGACCATCTTAGTATAAAATATAAGTTATACAACGTGGAAGGGACATACCCGTAATAAATCAAACCACGGTATAGACTAGATCATTATTTATACATATACATTATAGGCATTAGAAATGGATGGCATGCATTGAGGGAGGCCTATACCCAGCAGTGGGATGCAGAAGGCTGTTGATGATGATGATGATACATTATAGGATAAAGAAGTTAAAATAACAGCTAAAATTAAAAAAAAAATCGGCAACTTCATACAGAAATGTACAGTCACCCGGGCGATTTGTATGGGAACGTCGAAATCATTTTTGTTTTTTTACTGTCATTTTAATTTCATTATACTAACTAAAGTGATCTAGTATAGCCCATGGTTCGACTTATTACGGGTATGTCCTTGCCACTTTGTATATAACTTTCATGTAAATGTACCCTCGATATACAGGTTATTTAGAACCACCTGGCATTATTTTAACCCTTTCAATTCTTCAAACTTTGACAAAGCCAATATTGGTGCAGGTGCAAAAGAAACGTGTGTTGTCATTCAACTACATATTTTTATCATAACTTGGTAGAGCCACACCTAAGAAAACCATTACACCATAGTCAAAAACTAATAGGGCAGCGGTGTATAAAAAGATAATATAAAAGTGCAGGTGCAGAATGTTTACCCTCACACTTATCCCGAATCATCTGCTCGATGAGCACGCCCTGCCGCTCCAGACCGAGCTGCTGTGTCTCCAGCATGTCCAACTGAATCTGCAGGTCTTCCGGAGACATCTGCAGCTTCACTTCGCGGCGCTCGGGCAGCGGCAGGCCAGGTGCTGGGCCCTTTACTTTTCGTGCACCTATAAAACAATGAAAATATTATTTTGTTTTTCGTATCAGTGGCCATCACTTGTATGAAATGATTCAAACTCCAAGCTCGGACCAGCGGCTTAACGTGATTCCAAAGCACGGTCCATAGACCGTAAAAGCCGGTTAAGGGATTGGGCGACAACCTAAGGAATCACGTTATAAGCGGTGCTGCTAGCAACCCATCACTATTTTGATTTTGCTTTCTTCTCTTTGGTTTCATGACATTGGGCTCTAATTAAAATTCAATGACAGTAAATTCCCTGTTTAGTCACGAGCTTTAGTAAACATATACGCAACTAGCATTCCTCCCCGGCTGCGCCCGTGCATGTATCCTAATAATATTGTCGAGCTCCGTGGCGCAGCGGTCAACACGCTAGCCTGCGACACGGGGGTCCCGGGTTCGATCCCCGGTCAGGTCAAGATAGAAAATGATCTTTTTCATATTGACCTGGGTCTTGGATGTTTATCTATATAAGTATATATTGTAAAAATATAGTATCGTTGAGTTTCCTGCGACACAAGTTCACAACTTACTGTGGGGCTAGCTCAATTTGTGTGATATGTCCCTATATATTTATTTATTTATTAATATCCTATCCTAACTTATTATAAATGCGAAAGTGAGTTTGTTACGCTTTCACGCTCTGTCTACTGAACCGACCATCTTGAAATGTTGCATACCCATTGGTTAGGGTACTGAGAAGGACATAGGTAGGTCACGTGGGCGAAGCCGCGGGTAACAGCTAGTTATACATATAAATCTTCCTCTTGACTCACTCTATTTATTAAAAAAAACCGCAATCCGTTGCGTAGTTTTTAAGATCCAAGCATACGTACGGACAGACAGACAGCGGGACTTTGTTTTTTTTATGCTATGCAGTGATTGTAAAATTTTATCTTATCACATTGTCTTAAAACCCGATGATAATACCTACATATTAATGCTCGTGACTGTAACATTGGCATTTAGTCGATGCACATTTTATCATGAAATTAAAGAAATTATCATTTCCATGAAAAAATCCCCCGGTTAGCATATTATATTGCAGACTGATATTATTAATTATTTGGACTAATAATAACACTTAATACGAATTTGACTGTATTAGAATATGTTTAAATCTAAATGAATAGGGTTTTTTAGACAAAAAATAAATAACGAAATTGGCAAAAAAATATATCATTGTTACTTTGGAAGGTGTAGTCACAGATTTTTTTTTATTTATTTATTAACACACAAGACAGATAACAACTGATACATAAAAATAGTGAGCTAGTTGCCATCCAAAACATGTGTGAAAAAAAAAATAGAAGAGAAGATATTGACGATGTAGTTAAAAAGTAATAATAATGATTTGATAGAGTATGTACTTAAGGTGTAACGATACTAGACTAAAGATACCTCATACGTCCAAATCCTTTGGGGCATTAAGAAGTTATGGTGGAATAAAGAAACTTAACATACAAATATGAACTTAAAAAACAAGACACTCTTTTTTTGGCAGTCATGTTAATAGTAATGGTTTGTAGGTTTTTCCTTTTCAACACTTTATTAGTATCATTCGAGCTCCGTTGCGCAGCGGTCAACGCGCTAGCCTGCGACATGGGGGTCCCGGGTTCGATCCCCGGTCAGGTTACTATATAAATAGATCTTATTCATATTGACCTGGGTCTTGGATGTTTATCTATATAAGTATATATAACAAAGTAAAGTATCGTTGAGTTAGTATCCTGCGACACAAGATCACAACTTACTGTGGGGCTAGCTCAATTTGTGTGATATGTCCCCTATATATTTTTTTTATTTATCATTAACATGCATGTATAGTAAGCACATGCGACTAAAACACTCTGGTTGCTGATGTAAGTTTTATCCACTATAGCTACCTATAGCCTCGAATACTCAAAATAATCTTAAGTAATGACATTCTTAAATGTCAGGCTGTTTTTGTCTTGCTAAGTAATCTAGACAGTGATAGAATGAGATTTGAGAATGTTGTTAGATAAGATGCACTTGACTCCGATCACGTATAAGCTGCATCTAGATGCCTTTGAGTATGCGGGCGTTACCAACTAATATAGCTTTATTGTTTATTAGCACATGCCCGCGATTTTGCTTGCTTTTAAAATGATGATCCCTCGAGAATACTTTTTCTTGAATTAATGTACTTGAATACAATACTTAGGCAATATTTTACCCAAGATAATAAAAAAAAAAAATGATAAATGCATGACACGAAAAATAATGAATTTTCAGACTAATTATTAACCTCTATTTAACAAGTTTAAGGGATGAATTTCGAAAAAATATTTTGTATTTTTATTCGTTTATGATAAGGGGGCATAGTACTGAATTTTAAGTTTCAACCTTGAAAACTCACAGACTTACTGACAAATTTATAAACAGAATCTTAATGTTTCAGGTTCCGAGTCCTCCCTCACCAATCAATGTTTTCTTTTATATTATAAACTCGTAGAAGATGGAATTTCCACTGCTAAAGAGGGCCCCGTCTTACTTAACCATTTCGGGCGCAGGTGTGGCATAATTAAAACTCTTTAAGACCAGCGGTAGTGTATTGAAATGGTCATCAAGTAATGGGACCTGTCGAAAAACGTGGTCGCTCAGAGCTATGGAAAGGGCTATGCTTGGTGTTTCTCTGCGAGATCCAATCAGAAACGAGGAGTTCCGTAGAAGAACAAAGGTCACCGACATATCTTCGCGGATTAGCTCTTTAAAGTGGCAGTGGGCAGGGCACATATCGCGAAAAACCGATGGCTGATGAGGCAGAAAAGCTCTTGAATGGCGACCACGTACCGGCAAGCGCGGCGTCGGACATTCACCGACCAAGTGGTCGGACGACCTAAAAAAGGTCACAGGAAGGCGCTCGTATTGAAAATCCTTGGGAGAGGCCTATATCTAGCAGTGGACATCTGGCTGCTGAAATGATGAAAAATAAATGATAATAATGGTACTTACTTTCTGAGGTATTACGAATGCCCGAGGTGTCCACTCCCTTCTCCATGGAGTCGCCATAAACGCTGCCCGGAGGCGTAGGCGCAAACCTCTTCTTCTTCATCAACGGCGTAGACTTACCGAAGGATTTCTGTAACAAATTTAATAAATTCAATCTTGTGGCCTATATTATTATTTACCTTGCTTTTGGTGAATCTTCCAATCGGTTTAACCAGATTTAGTATTAGATAATACGAGTACTAATACAATCGGAATTTAAGAATCCGAAATTCTATTCCTTTCATCGGAGAATTTTTCCGGTTGCATCCTCAGGTTGTTGAAACTTGGTAGGTATTCTATGAACCACTTTACGATTTATATACAAAGATTATATAAAAAATGGGAGCTCCTCATGGAACTGAAAAAAAATTATTTTGACATGGAGGTTCTTAAAATCTTTTTTTTTTCAAAGTCAATCATTTTAAAAGTAGACACTTCCAGAGTGGTAAAATCTAAATAAAAAATATGCTGTAGATCTTAAAAAAACTTTCAGTTTAAGCGAGATAGTTAGTAGTTTTTGAGATACAGCACATTTTCGTCAGACGCAAATATAACTTTGTCATTCAAACAAACACTATGAAAAACAAAGTATTTTTTGCTGGAGAATAATTAGTGGTATTTTGGCTATATGTAGGTAATCGGTATGTTTAGTTGGTGCCCTAATCTATGCTTTCTACCACGGAACCCTACATCGGCGAGTCCGACTCGCACTTGGCCACTTTTTCAGTTTATATGAAAATAAATGTTTACGTGGAGTCTGTTTAATTTTTTTTTCTTTGTTTATATAATCACACATACGGATTTTACAAAATAATTATGGAGTTATAATTATAAATACGAATACGTTTTATATAATAAATAATAGCCCAACTAAGCAATCATTAAAATAACGGTCAACAGTCCAGTAAAGTATAGTCTGCAAGTATCCGGAATCTTATTGGAAAAGTGGATTCATCATCATCATAGGTTTACTTTGTGTGGTTGGCTTTACTGGTCTCCACTGCAGGAGCACGACCCTCTCTGTACTATCAGAGTCATATATTAGCCAGAGCAGTTAAACGATTTGACCTAAACTCTACATGCTAGTCCAACGGGTTGGAGAGGTCTCTTTGATGTTTATAAGCTTTGTATAGCTTGTTTCCTAAGTCGCCTTCTAGACATCCACGGCAAGACTTGTTGTGGTCCTACTCAACACGGCAATAAAAAAAAGTGGTTTACTTGGTCTGAATGCACTGTGGAGTTGTAGGAGCTGAGCGAGGAGATGCTGGCGACGTCGTCGACGGAGGTGGCAGGGGCGAGGGGCGGGTCGGTCAGCGGAGGGGGCGGGGGCGGCGCCTTCGCCTTTTTGCGCCGCGTGCCACTGCCCGGCAGGTTCGGCGTGCTCGTCGTCATCGCTGACTTGTACATTTTGGAACCACTGGCAAATAAAACTATAATTAATGACTACCCTTAAATGCGACACTATTTATAGATAGCCGCGGTGAAATTGGATCTCACGAATTGATGAATCGATTTTGATGCTCGTAAAACTTAAATTGTATGTATATTGATAATGGCCGTGGTGGCTGGCTGTTTGTATTCATCGTTCTTTGACTTCCACTTTCTGGATAAAACACTTTCATTATCTGTGGAATCCTCGAATACATTTTCTGCTCACTGCAGTTTGCCGCTATAAATCTTAAGGATGCGCTAGTCCGGAACTCGAACTCGTCGGCGCACGTAGCTAATTTGCGTGCTATTTCGCTGAGAAAAGGATAGACTCGGTTTTTAACAGTGCGAAACTATTTACACTGATTTATAAGCACATCGGAACAACAGTCTAGTGTGTGCAAACACAAATATTGTTGAAAATCTAAATCGTCGTCGTCTAAAAATTCGCGAGTATGCGTTTGGGAGAAATGTTCTTGTGATAAAACAGCTGAATGTTTTTATTAAAAGTAAAGTTATTTATATTTTTTAATAACCAAACTATGCTTGTATGAATTTTGTTTTAGAGATTTTATACTCCTTTCGGTATTTAATTGTGCCCAAAGTTGCGTTAAAATTACGTGTTAAAACGGAATGTTTTGAGACTCATAACTTTCAAAGTACTTATAATTTTACAATTATGATTCCATACAAGCATACATAACGACAAGACAAATCGATAGAATTAAAAACTTTAAACAGACGATACCGAACAACGGAGTCATCACCCTACAGAATTTGTATGGCGAAACACGTGACTGGCGTACCCTTAAGGCAAAATATTTATAAGTAATCGTAATCTTCATTAATTTGTATGAAATACTTTCCCTATGATAAATAAATAGATGGGCAATAATTTTGATATAGGTTATATAATCAGCCAGCTTTTTTCAAGGTAAACTTTATTCATACTATACAATTTCAACCAATATAATATGGAAAAAAACTTTTTTTTTACTCTACTATTTACTTGGTGAGATGAAAAACATTGTGTGTATCACGGCCGGTATTAGACATTACAATCTTCGCCTTGTGCTTGTTAGTAGTCGCTCGTTTGACGTAATGTCTTCTATACCGCCCTTGCTGCACAATGTACTATTTCAATACATTAACTATCATTATTGTCCTTATGTCATCGAAAAATCATAATGTTGTGTTTTACGGACTAGACACAATTACTCAATTTAATTTATTTTATCGTAATCGCAAATGTACTGAAAAAGTTGCATGATGCTCGTACTCAGTAAGCTGTCTATTATAGTCATTGGTTTATTGTAAGCATAATATCCAGCTGACACTGGAATCCTGATTTACTATTTCTACTTAAGAGTCCCACGTAAAGCCGAAATCCCATACAAACGTAGTTTGGTTTTAGTTTTACAACAGTTAAGCCAATCTTAACCAAATTTCGTACATACGACCGGATAAAGCATATTGATGTTTATAATCAGATTTCAATTTTAAAAACAATATTTATACAAAATTACAGCAAGTAGAAGTTTCGTATCGAAAACTTCTACCCGCTGTAATTTTGTATAGGTAATAAGCAGTGGCGGCTCGTGACTTCAAGGAGTGGTGGTTCACCTGCTTACCTAGTGTCTCTCAAAAGCAAAACGACCTATTGAAATGCCGTACGTTCGTCAATTATTTGTAGTCGACTGCCCCTATGCACCTACTTAATAATATTTGTACAGTATACATAATCAGTTACTCTAGGTACAATTCTTGTTAATATTAATGCATATTGTAAAACCATTTCTGTATAAAAAGTATCACTTACTTATGTACCTACATGCAGTGAAATATCTCATCATCTTGACTTACCATTGGTTTAGTGAGAGGAGCTGCGCGCTAATGAATATTCTAATAACTAGGTAGGTACTTAACTAATTCAGGTTGAAAAGCACGAGAAGATAGTTTCAAAAAACAGATTAGGCGGCATACCGCCTAAATAAGCCATAGCCTATTTTCTTTTTTAGTTCTTGTTCAAATAATCCCATTAACAACACACTTTGAAGCCACTTTCAACCACTACACTTTGAAGCACACACAAAGTAGAAAACCATAACTATGAATAATTATTGGGTAATTTCGCGCGCGTTATCTATCAAACCGTGTCACAGGTGCGAAATAAAACAAACAAACTGATTTGAGTCAAGGTCAAGGACACGCCGTCGCAACAAAAACCTTCAACGAGCGAGCGAGATACCCCGGCCGATGCCGCCCGAGCGAGCCCGTTCGGGAGTATTCGGGACTCGTGCGGCGATCCGATTTTTCAATTTTTCTCATACATTGAGTACGGATCATCTTCCGTTTCACCTGCCGGAGCATTTCTGTCTCATTCCATATAGTTTCTATGGAGACGCTTCGTGCGCACTTTGAAAGCGCTCGCCCAATTTTTGGTTTAGCTAAAATGAGTCTTAAATTTTAGGTAATAAAGATCAAGCTTGTTTGAAAATATTTTCTTTTTCAGTGTGTAATTAAAGTTACATACTTTTGGATAAATAATAATTGTGTCGAAAAAAAAATAGGGAAATACATAAAAATCTGGTAGTGCAGTGCACGAGTGCACTGAAGGAGCGGCCGCCACTGGTAATAAGGTAATAAACACCGATACAATTATCCAATTTTGAATAAAAATCTTTGACTTAGATAGCAATGGAATATTCCATTGCTGGGGCTGTAGGTTGTCGTCTTGTTGCCTAAGTGGAAATCCGACCCAGTAGGTACTCTAGTGATTTATTGTTATATATAATAGTGTATATTTTAGTTAAATTATTATACTCAGGAGCTTCCTATCTATATATTACACTTTCCTTAATATTATCGATGAGTCCGTACTTTCATATCAAATTGCTCACTGTTGTCATAAATCTTGTAATAAGTCGTGGTATAATTTTGTTAATAGATAATTACATATAGCAGATGTGTCGCCTCGCCAAAAAGAATAATCTAGAAAAACTAACACAGTTGTATTACGGATTAATTAGCTAAGTGAAAACTAAGAACAAAGCTCAAGATTGTGTTGTGACTTATGAGATCACGGAGAGATAATGCTCTTAGGGCCAGACTCTACCATAGTGGAGATTTACTGAGTGAGATGTCAGCATCATCATCAAGTCTTTTGTTTAGTCTCCACTGTAGGAGCATGACCCTCTCTGTACTACTAGATTCATATATTAGCCATAGCAGTCAGAGGATTTGGCCTACACTCTCCACGCTGACCCAGACGGGTTGGAGAGGTAGGAAGGAGAGGACGGGATGGAGTGAGATGTAAAATGCTGGAATACTCGGGGCGTCTTAGATGCATCTTAACCACTTCTGATATCTATGATCTTAAATAAGATAGTTCTACCACGGTTATTTTTAATATTCAGGGATAAGACATTTCTACCGAAACATTGTGCTGGTGATAAGAATTGTCTGTTGGCATGAAACATGATTCATTACCGAAATTGATTTGAAAAAAAAAATCCTTTATACCTTTTGTTGTGAGTATCTTCGTCATCCGATGAAGGCTCCTCGCCATCAGACCAGAATGGATTCACTGCTATAAGGCGCCTCCTGTAAGCAGATTACATATAATGAAAGACATTGTATACACATTAAGGACTAGCTTTTTCCCGCGACTTCATCCATATAAATTGTAGATTGCATGTTACCCGCTGAGAATGCAGATTTCTCAATACAAGGTTTTTTTTTTATTAATTGAGAGGGTAATGTAAGAAAATCAAAGGAATCATGTTAATAGGCGATGGGGCAACCAATCACTATTTTGATACCTGTTTCCATGTAACGTCCAACTACACACTTAATATGGCCTTGACATGGCGTAAATTCGTGATTCGTGATTAATAATTAAATCTTTTCTCTTTATAATATTAATATATAGATGATAAAAACATTTGAAACAGGTGTTTCGAATACGTGACAAATACTGCCGCAAGTACATGACTAACTCGTACTTAATCATCGTATTTAACAATCCTTATTGTTATCTGTATATTTTCTTAAAACCAGAGGTAATTGTATGTTGACATAGCTCACGAGTTAAGTTTATCTAAACATTGTCTACTTCATGTAAGCAGGACATACCTGCCCTACCGGACATTACACTGTAAGCTAATCTCATAAGACAAACACAGATATAGAATGAGTAGGATCCTTGAGGCCCTAGGACTACGTTTATCAAGACGGTGACTGTAAACAGAAAGAATCAAAATAATTACGGGTACCAAAATATAAGAATTTCCGAGCTTTTATTGGGACAATATTAATGGCGCAATATTATTACCCCTTTGTTGTGAACTCGTTAACGTGAGAGCTAAAATTTGGTCAAAAAAGGCGCTCTTTCACCACCATCTACTTCTCGATATTTTGCTTCTCCTCTGTCGCACTGTACAAATTAAGAACATGCCACGCCACGCCAAGAGAGGAGTGTTTTAGTACTTGTGGTACCCACGAAATTGTTTACACATGACGTGCATCAATATTTCCGCCCAATCGAACATTGGGACATCAGTCAAATTAAACTTGCAAGGTTTGAATACAGAGACTGACACCGGGACAGATATAACGAAATTAAAGGTTGTAAATATAATGCTTCCATTACAGCCCCCGTGACAGACGGACGGACGGACATCGGAGGATTAATAAAAGTCGTCCCGCGCGGACTGAAGAAGCCAGTCGAGGAAATGAACGAAAATCTGAAGAATTATGAAATTGGCGATGCGGCTAGCAACCCATTACGATTTTGTTTCTTTTTCTACCCTTATTACCAATTCGCTAAATGAGACCTTTTTGTTTTATGGCTCTAGGCTTTGTCTTTAGGGAATACAATCTTAATAAAATGTTAAAAAAATAATATACCGATACGAAAAGAAGAAAAAAATAATGATGTACATACACAGGTGTAGCCGGTTCATGCTGGATTTTCGGTGCCGCGGGGATCGGTGGCACATCGTCATCTTCCTCATCAGAGCTCCCGAACGGATTTGTGCTTGCCATTTTAGGTGGCTCCTTGGGCGGGTCCTTTGGAGGCTCTTCCTAAAAAACAATTGAATATTTTTCAGACAAAAATTATGAATATGTCGCACAAGTCGTCTAAGGGTCGCCGAACACGGGCCACAGCCACAATCGCCGCCAACTCAAGAAGCGTGTGGCGACCATCGGCGTTAACAGTGTGCGGCGAGTCCATATAAAATATATGAAAACAACAGGAAAGATCGGCTCGAACGGTCGACTGCGTTTTGTGATCCACTTAGTGTCGCCGCACACGGGCCACGAACCACAGCTTGTGGCCCGTGTGCGGCGACACTAAGTGGACTGTTGACAGACTTTCCAAGCCCACCAAATAACCAATTAGCGTCACTCGATCAGAGTGCATAAGTCTAGAACCATAATGAACTAATTTTTTTGGTTTTATCAGGTAAAGAGTATATTATTATAACAACTTCTAAGTCTTAATTGGAGTTAATAAAGCATAAACTCAATCAGGTACTTACCTCATCTTCATCATCAGAAAAAGGGTTTAAATGTTTAGGGTAATTTTTGGATTCAGGTTTCTTTGTTTCTGTATTTCCTTTACCTACAGCTTGTTTCAACTTTTCAGGAGTGATTTGCTTTTTTCTTCTTGGTGGAACGCTTATACTAATCTCTTCTTCTTTTTTCATTGATTCAGATGTTTCCTTAGCAGTTAGTTCAGAATTTGGCACAGCATTACCTTGTGCTATTCTATTATCATCGGTAATATTTCTTTCTTCTTTGCATACATTATCTGCTTGTTCTTTTGCATCCTTCTCACTATTATCAATAACGTCAGATTTATTGCTACTACCGTCTTCTTTGTTCAATTGACTATAGCCTAATAACCCATTATCAACCTTATTATCTTCATCTAAAATATCACCTGACAATTGAGTTTGCAAGAAATTGAACTTTTGAAGACTACTCTTATATACTTTTTCTGGTACATTTTTATCTATATAATTTTCTACTTTGATATCCATATTTGTGCTATTGTGGTCAGAGACTGCGGGTGCATCAGTAAATGTATGAGTTTTACTGTCCACATCTGTTGTTGCACTAGTTTTGCTTATACTGGATGAGTTTATATCGTTAGGTTTACTAGGTGTGTTGTCTTTTATAGAAAGGTTCATATATTTATTTTCAAGGGGTGAATCTCTTTCTAAATTCTTTTCAAACATATTTATTTTTTCTGCAATATAAAGAAATTATACAAAATTACTTCAAGATTAAGTTAAAAAAAATAAAGAAAAATTATGGATGATTCTTCCTTAATTCATTCAGAATGTAATACTATTTAAAAATAATGATTTTTTATATGCCATATAAAACAATTTATGATGTAGTCAACATAAAACAAATACATAATTTAAAGAATCAATATCAATGTTCATAAATTTTGAATTGAAAAACAACATTCATGTTAAATTTAGAACTACCAAAACATAGTCACAAAAAGCAGAAGTTAAAGTAGAGATTAATACAACAAAACATTAAAAAAAAATGGACTTGTAGAATTGATGCTGAAAGTTAGGTTATTAGGATAACAGCATCATATTTTCGAAGGACATGTTAGATAAATTACATTACAAACATATGTTATGCCTTTTCACAAGGAAAATCCATCCCTAGGGAAGTTATGTTACAATTATTTCTAAAAAAAGAACAATGATATAAACTTACCTAATATGGACTGAGGTCGCGGTCGTGTTTTTGGGCTAATTGGGTCCTCTTTCAGTACTTCACAGTCCTTTTCAATAACATTATCGCTAAATGCGAGCATACCCATTTGATCATGATCATTGTTGTTTAAGAATTTTGATAGTATGTTTTCATTTTTACAACTATCACAAGCAAATTCAGATCCTTCAGTTAACTCATAATTCTTAGGATTCATATGGCCTGAGCATTTAGAACAACGGAAGCATCTTCTGTGGTAGAGTTTGTGGGAAACAAGAAGGCGTTGTGCGAGGTAGACAGGGAGACCACATGCAGCACATTTATCAAGTCCTGTCTTGCCAAATTTGATTGGTGCCTACAAGATAGGAGAAAAGTAAAGAGAAGAAACATATTGAAAAGAGGTTTCAGTTTTGCAAACACAACAGTACAATTAAGATGATAGTATGTTTATACATACCACTGCAGCTGGAGGGCTTAGTTGACTTGATGAGGGTGAAGATACTTTTGTATCACTATCAGTAGATTTTGTGTTAACTGAAAAAAAAGCTATTCATTTAACGCCACAATAACTTTTATTTATAGATTTACTTTATTTTTGATTTGTAAAAGTACATTGGATATGTTTTCCAAAAAGGTTAGGTTCCAAAAAGTTGATATTTTTTTGTCAAAAAGGGTAACATCTAAGGCATCACTGACCAAAATTCTGCATTGTGGAAAAGTTTACTTTATTGAAATGAAATTAAGTTATAATTTTTATTGTTTTTAAAGTTTTCTTGATTCTACATCAAAGAATATGAATACTTTTATTTAATTTATACAAAATTCAAATCGGGGAAGGATACTCTTCAAACTAAAAAGAGAAAAACAAAAAGTTCTTAACAAAAAGACTAAAATAATTTACCAGTATGTGCAAGTCTTTGGTAGAACTGAGATAAATAAGTCAAGATGGACAGTCTGTCAGGAATTTCATTTTCCACCATATCTTCAGGATCCAACAAAGATGGAATACCCAAATGTTTTTCAGCAATGCTGTACGCCAGTTGATTATTCTCATAAATATTCTCAGGTTTCAATGTAGACAAGTCACTAAAATAAATTAGGTATTGAAATAAATATAACATAAGAGTTGATAGACCATGAATATATTATAACACAACAATTAATTTAAGTGTTTAATTAAAATAAATAGGTAGTTTCAGTAACTTAAGTCATAAAAAACAGAAGTCAACCCAATAAGATAAAAATATCTAAAGTAAAAAATAGTCATTTCATCAGTTAAAATTTAAGCACAATGCCCACATAAATCTCAATGATTTTATTACCGTATTGTGCATAGGTAGTGTATTTTGTACTTTTAATGGAAATATTGTATTCCCCAAACTATTTGTTTGGAACACTTAGTTCCAACGGAACACATTCTAAATTAACCCAATATTGATTTTAGTGAGCTTCCAAAGAATGTAGTTTTTGAGATACTTACATTAAATCAGGTCTGAAGTGGTGAACCAAGGCACAAAAAGCTATGCCATCTCGCCAAGACGTGGTCATGTTATCAATCTGAACATTAGGGCAATCTTTCACTAGTCGCTTACACCAGAGCTCTAGAGCTTTAGTACCTTTTCTCTCAGACATCTTGAGAGTTAAAAATCATTCGAACTCACAGAAGATAAGAAACATTAACATATTTTAACAAAAATGTATGAGTCATAACAAACTCGTAAAACTACTTGTATGTACCCATATTAAAAGTAGATTTTAAATTTTTATTACTGATACTACATTTAATTTACTATATTTAGTCAATAGTCACCCATATAATTAGAATTGAAATTGATTTAGCACAAAAGTTATTTCTTGGTTAGTTTAGTTGGCATTTGGCATTTACAACTTTTCTGTTCGTTCCAGACACTTGGGCAGCTGCAATCGGGCACGGCCGGCAGGCAACCAGTGTTGCCAGAATCGTAACATTTCTCATTTCATTTTTTTACATGCATGCTTATTGTAAAAATAAAGGAAATCAGTCAAGTCTTTAATTTTTTATCTTTAGACCACATTGCTATGCAGTCTTCAAAATTTTCACTTATTATTAATAATCAACAGCACAGCACTCATTTAAGAATATTATGTTACTGCAGAGGCCGGGTACTTAGATGGTGATGGCTGGACGAGTAGAGTTTTCTCTCACGGAGCGTCAGCCAGGCCTTGACAATAATGACGAGTCTAGAAATCCCATTCCCACTGAGGTATATATAGTGAATTCCTCAGGAAATGTGAGGAAATTAAACATCAAGTTACACATAAGGTTTCATATGTCTTCATATATTTTTGTCTAGGTACTTCAAATTAGTCGAAGTACTATAACAATAATTGTAGTGTTGTTTTCATCACTTGAGCTCATTTTGAACGGTTTTATTCCAAATTAATTACCCAACTACTCGTAAGTAAATATTTACCGAAAGTACCTAATTAATGTTTAACTGCAAAGAGGAGATTATATTCAGTCACTACGTGGTTTACAGAAATAATCAGCAGATAGACACCTATTTGCTTATTTTTCACATCTACAATGTACATCGTTTTAATGGTCACTTCAACATTCAATACGGCTATATTCTTATTAAATTAAGAAATAAAATATGGGAAAAAAATTCACGCGGGCAGGCTTGGCCTTAATTTGATCTTGTGTAACCCCAATAATTTAATAATAATATATCAGAATAGTATCGTGTTTGCAATAAAAAACCTATCGATTAAGGCTTTCGTAAAATGGACTATTCTTATTTAAACCGCGTAGAGCGAAGTTTTATAAATTTCAACACCAAGTTGAAATTACCATGAAATAAAACATTTCACACAAATTTTATAGATTTTTACCCCAGAAAACCTATATTAAGACGTCAAAGAAAATTTGCGCCGGCCATCTTGGGTTACATAACTGACGTCGCTTTTAAGATCCACCCTAAAGAGACCCTTGGAAACTATACCCATGTCAATTTTTCATAAAAGTTGCGTCCACCATCTTTGACTGCATCCGCCATCCATATTGTAATTCGCAACTAAAGAAAGTCATTCATTTGTGAGAGCTTAACCCAAAAAGACCTATACAATGACACCTATGTTGACTTTCCATATAAAGTGTCATCCAACGTTGGATTTCATAGCTTACGTCACTATCGAGATCTTCACCATAAACCTTTATAACGTCACCCATGTCGATTTTTCATGAAAAGTGGCGCCTGCCATTTTGTTTATTAAAATATACGCCATTATCAAGAATTGACAACATATACTTTACCGGAAGTGGTACTTTTTATATATGCAATCGAAAGTTCCTTGTATATATATACCTACTTCCATATTTTTTTAAACAACAACTTATTTTTTTAAGAATTTTTGAAAATAGGGCGTAAACGTAGGATTTATGAACAAATATCTGTGCCTTACTTCATGTCATTGTCAATCTACGTAAAATAATGACATTGACAGGACTTTGACAGTCTGAGTTGCCAGATTTGGGAAATTTTACACGGGAGTGGAAATTTTCTAAACGCCGTGCCTCTCCCAATGTGAATGATAAATATCGTATCCGTTTTCACTGTCTTTTATTTTTCAATGAAAATGACGGCCAGTATGTTTTTCGATGAAATAATGATGGATTTGCTTATTTCTTTTAGCTGTCGACTATGTTCCTTATATTTTTAGTTTTTTCTTTGATGTTCAGAAAATACGAAAGTCGTAACCACGTTTTTGTCTTTACAGACTGGACAAAACCTGAAGTCGTATGTTAAAAGCAATAAATAATGGTTTGGCATCAGTTTTTGGCTTCGCCATGACGCTCAAAGCTATTCATTTAAAATTAATGATGAATATCTTTTTTTTTAAATATTTTGGGGATCTTTTGGGAATGACATCAGTTTTGTATAATCATTGAGCATCCAGCACACCCGAAAACGTCCCTTGCCTTGTACATTATAATTTGATGCTAATACTTGGATGGACTGACTTTGCCTTACATACAAGGCAAGGAAAAAAGGCTGTTATGCTAATCAATGTAAAAAAAAGTTCGTTGGTTTGTTGTTGTTTGCTGTTTTACATATCGTTGGATATTTTTTGTTCTCGATCGTAATTTGATAACATTGGCTTGACTGGACACCGATATTTCTTCGCGTGCTGACTTGGTTTCTCAAGACACTGATCTCCGAGTTCTTCATCTTTTGACAGACCACCACCAGATTTTAACACAGGCAGGGCGTTGATTTTTACCAAGATAACAATTATGGCATTGTGGAGCCGTGAATGAGAAGTGATTCAATAAACAGGTAAAATATTAGGAATATAGTTTACAGATAAAAGAAATTAGCGAAAAAAAAAACAGTGAAAACGGATATGATATTTATCATTCACATTGGGAGAGGCCTTTAGAAAATTTCCAGACTCCCAGGTAAAATTTCCCAAATCTGGCAACTCAAAAGGTCAAAGTCCTGTCAATGTCATTACTTTACGTCAGATTGACAATGACAGGGAATAAGGCACAGATATTTGTTTATAAATCTTACGTTTGTGGCCTATTTTCAAAAAATCATAAATAAATATATACCAGTTTAAAAAGATTATAAAAAATATTGATGTATATACATACAAAATACTTTCGTATAAAAAGTAATATAAAGAGTACCACGTCCGGTTAAGTATATGTTGTCAATTCAAGATCTACCCGGAAAACCGAAAACACACAACTTAAATAACGTCACCTACGTCGATTTTACATGAAAAGTTTCGTCAACCATCATGGATTGTATCACTTGACTGTATAGTATGATGCCACTTTGCCACAACTCACACAAAAACTATAGCGAGGAAATATTATCACAAAAATATTTTTCCTCAAAATGAGGGGAGAAATTCGTAGACTGGCATTCTGAGGTTTTGTTTTTCGGTTTGACGTTTGGTGCTAAGAATGACGTTACGCAGCCGTCAAAATGAATTCAGTTCTGTAAGTTGTCATTGTCAGTGGCCTAAGTAAGTTTTACCCGACTGCTGAGCCATCCAAAAGGAGGGTAACGTTTTCATACATATGTATATTAATAGTGGTTCTATTGCGGCTACGTAGCCTACACGGCTTGACTGATTTTGAACTAAGAGGCGTAATTAGAATCTTATTCTTCCCCGAAGAGTTATAAGCAAAGTGACGTCAGCAAAAAATAATATGCTCCGTGCGCAAACAGTCAACTGTAGAGTCTGTCTGTGGGACTAATCTAAAGGTTTTTTCGTTTTGAAGGGAGTCATTTTGTGAATCGCTTATTATAGATTTTGATTCAGTCCATAAGTATAATATGCTTAGCAAGTCTTGATTAATTTTGGCTATGGCTTCATAAATATTATCTTGTGTTTATTCTATTCTATTGTAAGTATAGAATTTATAAGTAAAGAAAATAGAAGTGAAGATCACACGCCACCTTGTGGCACGCCAGCAGATATAGGTATTGTACCATAAAGATAAAGGTAAGATCGAAACCATCAATCACTGTTGGAGATATGTTGAATAGGACTACTCCAAATCTTCCCGTGGATGTCGTAGAAGGCGACTTAGGAAACACAAGCTAAACAAAGCTTATAAACATCAAAGAGAACTTTCCAACCTGTCTGGCCAGCGTGGAAAGTGTAGGCCAAATCCTGTTGTAACTACTCTGGCTAATATATGGCTGGTAGTACAGACTTCTAAAGTAAGAGAATGAACAATCTAAAAAAAATAATGGTGGTAATGAACTCTTTCAACCAAAATTGGTTTGAGGGAGATATTACCTAACTACTTACTTATTCAGTTAGGTAGGTAGTAGTTTTTGAGATAAAGGCTAAGGCACATTTTCATAATCTGTAAATGTAGTTTTGTAGGAAAAACAATGTAATTTTTGCTGGCGAAAAATGATAAGTGGTATTTTGGCTAGGTGTAGGTATTTTATAAGTGGGTTTTAGAGGAAATTTTTTACTACTTATTAGTGTTTATTTTTGGGAGGTCTTTCACAATGTTTTCTTGTGTTTTCGCGATTTTTACACATTTAAATAAAATTATTTTAATACGGTTTTTATCGCGTTTATTACATTATTTATACACCTCACGTTTCGAGCACTTTATAGTGTTCGTGGTCGCAGGTAGACCTAGACTAAGTTGACATTTGTCTTGAAGGGAGAACCTTCAAGAGAAATGTCAACTTAGTATAACTCCAAACGTTAGGCTAAGTGTATAAATAATGTAATAAAATAATTTTATTTATAAGGTCTTTCACAATCACAACACGAAAAAAAATGTATTTTAAATGCCAGTTGCTGAGTAAGACCTCAGTAAGACCAAGTAAGTAATACGGTATAGGTTAGTCTTAAAAATACTGTTATATAGCTACATTTTTTATTGCATACTGATTATTTATTTTAATGCTCCTTTGAAGTTGGGTGGGGAAGACTGTTTTTAAAAAAAGAAAATCTTGAAATAAAAGTAAAAGAGTTTTTGTTTTGAGAGTGCGTCTTAATCCATAGCAACACGAAAAAGGATAGTCCATACCTATGCCATAAATTACCCATGCTGTACGTAGTAGCACAGACTACCTATTCAAAGGCAAAGAAAATGTTTCATTATTTCCGTTCAATAGTTACAGCCCTGTTATAGTCCAACGGACAGCGGAGGCTTATTATAGGGTCCCGTTTTATTATTTGGGACGAAATCATTAAAATGAGACTGAGATTGCTAACTTTTATTACTTAGCGAAGTTTCAAAACGCAATTCAAAGTGTGGCATTTGCAAAGTACCAAATTTACAAAAAAACTTGATATACATAAGTAATCAATATATTTTCTGTATCACTTAAGTAAGTATAATGTAGAATTTGTAGGGGTCATCTTCATTTTCCCTCGATTTAGTTATTCTGTAACAACAAAAAAAAATAAGATTAATCATCATAATAGTAGACCGTCGTCCCAACGCAATTTTCTTAATGTATATGTCGCAGTCTCAATGACTAGGCCGAACGTTGAACAAATAAGCGTCGCTCAACGTCCAACTAGTTAGCGGATTGTAACATAGCATAGCCCTTTGAAAAGAGCGGACATAGAATCAGTCAGGCAGGTGATTCAAATTTAGTTAATTTTTTTTCCACTGCGGCGCTAGTAGTCACCAAAACAAATATGGCGTCAAACAGCTCGAACAGATGGCACGATGTTGATATTTTTTTCCATTAAATTTACTTAAAAGTGCGTTATTTGTAATAAAATAGTATGACATTATGGATTTACCTATTATAACGCCGCCGCTGGCTACTTTAAAAACTAAGAAAAATGAAATCATGCTACCACCAAATATTACAAAGTCGGCTAAGATTCAACGACTTCGCTAAATGACATTCATTCAGTCAAGACGTTGAACGTTACATTCAACGACTTGACGAGCTGTCCTTCAGTCATTCAATTGAACGTCGCCATTCAATGAACGCGCTAGTCATTCAATCAAATAGCAAATTCAACCAGATGACTGCGACATACACATAGTGTTTGGAGACTATTATTATACATTGATAGGCACTTCATTAGTGAACATAATATCCAATTTCTCACACTCCGATAGGAAGCTTATAAAAGTTATGGCAGTTTAATTAATATTCAATTCAAAATATGTAAAAAATTGGATTGACTGTGACAAAATTCCTTATTAGCATGTTTAGAGTAGTTTAGACCCAGTCACAGAATTAATAATAAGTGGTAACTACCTACTAAACCCAGTTCTGTCACGGTTTCAAGAAGCATTGGGCCAATACCAATGATAGAGTAGTGTGACTATATTCAGGCCTTCAGGTACTTTTATTACATTCATAAAACCCTTTCTTCACCATTTGTTACGAAGCTTTTAGAAGATATAAAGTTTCATATGTGACAACCAGCCGTGACCTAACGGACAACTTCACAGGGCAACTTCTACCTGAAACTATCGCAAAAATTGATCTTAACCTACTCAGAAAAATACTGCCGATCGAGCTTAGTTATAAAGAGTTTTAACCTGGTCAATCGATACTTTTTTTTAAATAATTTTTAGTGGGTTAAATATAATGACCACCAAAAATACTTTGGTACCCTAAACTCTAAAACCAAAAAAAAATATTATTGAGGTTCAAAAAGATATGCAAAATATCATAAAATTAACGCCTCAAATTACAATAGTTCTAGCTGTTAAAGTCATGACTGCACTAAGTAAGTATATTGTATTCAAAGCCAACAAAAAAGGCCCAACATTAAATTATAAAAATTTGAGCACCACTCACTTACGAATTGCCATTTTTCTATTGATTTATAGCCATATTGGGAATTCCGCTTCGCCAAATGTCGCGGCACTGTCCATTTACCCACTGTTGATTCGGCCTGCAGTTGTTAGGCACGACGATGGTGTTGCGGTTGCGAAGGTTGGCTTCATTGGCTGGTTCTTCTACATTGCTGAAAAGCAATCAGATTTTTAAAAGCAATTTTAATATATTTATTTAATAGATTTATCTATCTTTAGTAGATACCTACCTAATATCTGTCATATAGGTAGTATAGGTATCGGTGAAATAGGCTATAATGTACGCGAATGATTTCGCAGGAAAGCAGCTAGTCAGGGTGAAGGAAGTGAGTCCTCTATAATAATAATAAATATTCCATAACAACAGAATTTTTGTGCTAACACTTTACAAGAAACTGACACAACTGGCTTGGACTTTAAAATGTGTGTGTGTACTAAAGTATACACCCTTATTTTTAAAAATACACTCAACTTTTGTTATGGGACCAATGTTGTTTATTACCATCGTCTTTACAACCAATACAAACTAAAATAGAAACATGTACTTAGGTATAGACTTTTATCAGACGACAAATCTTATCGTTAGTCGGGAATTTATATTGATATCAAGTTGCAATGAGAGCTCGAGTGTTTTATATAAATACAAGCTATTTTCAGCGCCTTCGTCTGCGTTGTTTATAGCCAATGTGCTCCCTGATGTAGGTATGAGCATAAATATTATAGTAAAGTACCTACAACATTGTAAAATTAATTTATCTAAATCCATGCATTGTTTTTTACATGTAGGGAAAACAAACATCTTAGTGGATAATATAAATCGCAAATATTGTTTCTGAATAGGTTAATACTTATAAAAAGGAATTAGGAACTTGCTACCTACACATTTCCTCCGAGAGCTCTCCAGATTTCGCGGCAAGCTCCATTGACCCATTCTTGGCCTTCAGGACAATTATTAGGAACAGTCACAACGTTCCTCAGCCAGTCGATGCATTCCCCAGCTACCAAAGAATACCCCACAGGACATTCCAGTGTAACTATTGGTTGTCTAGAAAATCGAACAAACCATTAATTTATACATATTGAATAAGTAAGCATGATTTGAAGGAAAATTAATCTTTGAAGTGCATGCTAGTCACGATCTATTTCTGGGGTAGCCTGCAACCTACACTGTTCTATATTGGAACCTAAGAATGCTTAGTTACTTTCAAGACTTAGTTTATTAAATTTTATATTACAAACAAGTCTGAAAAGGTTGCTTTTGACATTTAAATTCTTAGATTATTGGCAAAGTATAAAACTTACACTTTCTCAGAAGTCCTCCATATGTCTCGGCATGCCCCATTTACCCACACTTGTCCCCCGGGACAATTGTTGGGGACAGTAATTACGTTTCTAGACCAGTCAATGCATTCCCCGCCAACCGCTGCATATCCAGCAGGACATTCTAGCTTGACGATCGGCGCTCTAGAATAAAATGTTGATAACATGAAACCGTAAATTCGTTTCTTTATAACTTTAAATTTTATAATCTGATGAATTTAGGCTATGAGACAAATTTTTCACACAAGTTTAATATACAAAAGTTCAGTATTCAAAGTCTCAAAAATTAAATAATTTTATAAGTAAGTAGGTAAGTTTTTTTAATTCTCTGCAATTTTTTACACGAGTCTAATTTTCTGGTCCCGTATTGACCGACAGGAATTGTCCTGGCTATTGGTATGTGTGAAAATTACCAAAGAAAAAAAAAATACTTTATACATATTGCCGACACCATAGATATCAGAATATGTGGCCGACACCCTCTTTTCCCAGCTCCCTCACGTAATTTAGGGATGCTTAATTAATCATGGTCCGTCATGAGCTGAAGATGCAACCGAGAAAACTGTTGAATGAAAATTCGATATTAGGTAGATATGTAAATAAAGGACATATTATATTTATTTACGATAGTGCCGTATCAGTTTTCATATCGTTATTTATCAATGTTGTTATGGTTATGAACTTATGATTATGTTTAACCCCCG
Organism: Rhodophaea formosa; assembly: GCA_963082605.1. Classification (NCBI taxonomy): domain Eukaryota; kingdom Metazoa; phylum Arthropoda; class Insecta; order Lepidoptera; family Pyralidae; genus Rhodophaea; species Rhodophaea formosa. Next base: position 13,310,145 of record OY720209.1, read on the forward strand.
ACGTAAAAAGAGAGAGGTGTTATTAGTTCGTGTCAGTCTGTTTATTTGTCTGTCGTTTCGTAGCTCCCAAGCGAAGGAACCGATTTTCGTTTAGTTTTTTTTTGTGTCTTAGATAATTTTATCCCGATTGTCCTAAGCCATATGTTTCATGAAAATCTGTTTAACCGTTTGATGATCGTCAGCTTTTTTCTAGTTGTCGATCGGAAATAAAGGAAAATAGTCAAATCCCCTTGACTATTTTCCTTATTTCCGATTGATTTGAAATTTGGTGCCGTGTTGCTTCAATAACATCGAAAATGTCAGGGGGTTTCTTTAATTTTTAATTTAATTTTATTATTATTATACTCTAGCATTTTTCCGCAACGCAAAAGTAAAACCACATTCAAATCGTTTAACCGTTTTTGAGATTAAGGTGCACAAAGTCACAGAAAAACAAACAAACAAATTCTAAATAAGTATATCTCTTTTACTTACTGATCTTCCATGTACAAGACACCACCCTCTTGCGATTTTATTATAGTATTGATATAAAGGAAAATTCTCTATTTTTTTTTACTCACACTTTTGCTGGGCTACTTCTCCATATATCACGGCAAACTCCACTGACTAGAGCTTGGCCATTTGGGCAGTTAGCTGGTACATCTATTGTGTTCCGGGCATTTGTATTGTCGTTTGATTTTCTGTCATTTAAAAATAAAATGTCAAAGATAATTAAGTCGTCTGAATAAAATTTATAAGTATAACAAGTTAATAATTTAAAAAACAAAAAACCCGCCTGCATGGATAACTACAATTATTTTATATTTCACCTACCTAAGAACACTCGGGCTATTAAGACAAATCTAACGATACCTCAAATGTGAAAATCCATTCAACGGTTCTAGAGATACAAGGTAATAAAGAATATTACATACATACAAGATACGCGCTAAACACATAACCCTCCTGGCAGTCGGGTAAAAAGCATCCTCCGGCACATAAAACAAAAATAGGCCATGTGCGAGTCGGACTCGCACATAAAGGGTTCCATACCATTATGTATACTTACAACAATAGACTATCGAGCAAAAACGGCAAAAAATCGTTTGTCGTATGGGAGTCCCTCTTATATATTTATTTTGCTTTATTTTTTTGTAGGTAAATTAAATAAAAAAAAAATCTTTTTGCTATTTTTGCTTGTTTTATGTTACTTATATAGATAATGGTACGCAACCCTTCATGCGCAAGTCCGACTTGCAGTGGGCAATTTTTTTTTAATTCGGGTTGAGGATCTTTTTTGGAAGTCTGTTGAAAAACCTAAATTCCTATTGAGATAATGCACTCATAAGTATTACCTACCTACTGTATACATATAAATGAATATCAATTTTATCTCTATTTTTTGCAGAAAACCTGTTATCGATCAGATAAAATATAACATAGTTTTTTTAAGAACATTCGTGTGTTCTTTATATTTTTTTCTTTATATTCTTTATATTAGTAAAAAATAACCTACCTTATTGCGGCCGCTATGGTGTCAACAAAAGGGGTCTCCAAAGTTCCTTGGCCAATACCACTTGGTAATGCACCAGTTAAAGCCAAAAGTGATAATGATAAAATAACAATCATTTTATAGTCTCTTAGCTGGTTTTATCAAAAGGAGTATATTTCACCACGGATGGATTGCGACTGTACAAAACTAAATTTATCTATGATAAATTAAAATACGTAGTTACTTCAATCAAAACTGATATTCGCATTGTTTGATTCCTTATCAAGGATTAGGTAATTAATTGCAAAGCTCCTTACAATGAACTGATTGGTCCGTGACGTCACATTCACGTAGCATACGCGGGACACTCAGAAAGTACTGTAGATTAGCCAAAAACCTCTATAATTTTTCGCCAGCAAAGATAACTTTGTTTTTCATAGTGTTTGTACCTATAAATGACAAAGTTATTTTCGCGGTTTATGAAGAAGCAAATTTCAAAAACTATAAGTATCTACAAATTGTATATCGTTCAAACCAATTTTCGTTGAAAGTGTTTATTGCTCCACAGCTTCTTTTTGATTTTTCACTCTCCTATCATCCTATCGGACACAATATATCTTACCATTTAGAAAACGCCATCTTTCAAACTATTGACTTTGAGAAAAAATGGTTTTTTAAAGTTCATTTTTAAAGACCTATCTAGAGAATTCTTGCACGTATCTAATAGAATATTAAAAAAAAAATATCATGTATGGGAAGTCCCCGAATCTTTTAGTATTTTATTTTTGTATAAAATTGTAAAGCGGGTCACAGAATATCTATGGTGCTCAACACTGCTGTAAGAAAATGTTTTCAAACATTTTCTAACACTGACACAATTACTAACAAATGTTATAAATTGCTACATTTTGTTAGAAAATGTTAGATGTTATAAGTGCTCCTGACACTGACGAAAAATATTTACTAACATTTTATAACATTTTTGCTCACAGTTTGGTTTTGCGTTCTGAGGCACACCTGTATAAAATGTTTACAAACAAAAGATAACAAATGTTTCATTTTGTTATAAAATGTTAGCTAACAATTTTGTTCAAAAATGTTTACTAACATTGTCTAACATGTAAACATTTTTTACCCGACTGCCAGGAGGGTTATGTGTTTAGCGCGTATCTTGTATGTATGTAATATTCTTTATTACCTTGTATCTCTAGAACCGTTGAATGGATTTTCACATTTGAGGTATCGTTAGATTTGTCTTAATAGCCCGAGTGTTCTTAGGTAGGTGAAATATAAAATAATTGTAGTTATCCATGCAGGCGGGTTTTTTGTTTTTTAAATTATTAACTTGTTAAATACTTCTGATCAAATGTTTGTAAACAAAGGTTCACTAACGTTAGTAAATATTTTTTAACAGCAGTGTGGGAGCACCATACTTACCTACTAACTTTCAATTGTGTAGTTTCAATAGTTTCGGAAAGTACCTAAAACAAAAAAATTATATAAGGTACCTACTGGAGCCAAAGAGGCCTGGAATATAATAAAGCCTACCTGAAAAATAATGGACTTGCAACAGTGTAAACGTATTGGTTAATATAAGGAACATACAAAATGATAATTAAAAGCTGACACAATTCACTCTATACTATTATTTTTATATATATTTTTTCATATACATAATTATTTTTAAAATGAATTATTTAAATTGCGTTTAATAAGGCCCATGTGCAACGCGTATGCCAGGCGTAGTATATGTACAACTGTTTTTTAATCGTAAATATGTTTTAGTTTATCTCATAAAAGTTTTTCGAGTTTACTTTTTAATAAAAAACATATAGGGTTAAAAATATATTTGATGCAATATATATGTTATGGACCAAGCACTATACATAATTCCCGGTCATTATGAGAAATGCCCAATATGAGCGTGCAATATGATAATAATTATTCAAATAATCAAATTGACCGAGCATTATACATATTGTCAATCACCTTTTGGGCTGTGTAATACAAATATTAAATATAATTGTTATTTATTATTGTTGTCATTAAACTTAGAATAAACTCAATGTTAAGCAAATTTCAATAATCATATCGGTCTTCAATTGTGCCCGCCGGGCACTCTTTGTCGAGTGACTGGATCCCGATTCCTTCACCCAATTGGCCTTTAGTTTGGTCTCTCTTTTCAACCAAAAGGTAACAGAAGCACACGAGTTATAAGCCGCAGAGGACAGGGACTCCTCTTCCCCTGTGACCCCACCGATGCCGTGCCAAGCGCCACGGCGACGCTTGGTCGCGAAGGACAGGGAGAGCTGCGCACCTTATCACTGACTCTCCTATTACCCTGCAGGTCCTAGCGAGTGGGGAGGTTTTTTTAAAGAGGTTGACACAGTTTTTTAACAACGGTCTGTGGAGGTTATCTTTCTCTACATCAGACGTGAGGTGGGTGGCCCAGATCCTCCTCAAGCGCCTTCCACCCGGTTCCTCTTCACCGCGGGTGGAAAGACCGTGGCTACTAACCCAATCGCGACAAGACGGGAACCAATCGGGGTGAATCCTATCCTGTGATGCCCTGTCCTGCCCTGCCCTGCCTTGTCCTGTCCTGCCCTGCCCTGCCCTGTCCCACCCCGCCCTGTCTTGTCCTGTCCTGTCCTGTCCTGTCCTACCCTATCCTATCCATCCTATCATATCATATCATATCATATCCTATCCTATCCTAGCATATCCTATCCTATTCGTTTTCATCTTCTCCTATCCTATCCTTTCAACAATGGTGTGATAAATACTCAGTAAAAACGGTTGTTCGCGGATATTTATCAATATGAATAGGTATTCACTTACATTGGATATTTATCCGTCGCCCATCTCTACGTGTTATACGTGCTTTCCACCCAGCACCCCATCAAATTTAGCTTTATTATCAAATTGCCCAATTGTTACGTAGCAATTTAATAATGATCATGCAATGTGATAAATAATTGTAATTAATCACTTAGCCCGATACAGCTTGACATTCATAATGCCCTCATTAATCACATGGTCCATAACATAGGTATACATATAACTACTTTAAATATTGACGATATACTCTTCGAAGTACCAATAATACGCAATTCAATCGTTTCAGAGTAGCATTGCTGTCGGAGAAGAATGACGTCGGACAAACATCTTTTCCTAGTAAAGTTACATCGAAGAAATATCTTGTTGTAGTTCAGTAACGTCTGTTATAGGCGTTACCGATTTAACTATTAGCAAGAGTCCGGCACTACCTGGGCTTCCCTTCCCAGGTGTCCATTATAGATGTTTCCATTTTCGCCATTAATCTAAAAAAAAAATGAAGACGTATCCAAGTCACACGTTGTTGAAATTAAATCTTGTCGTAATACAGATTTTCGGAATTCATAGTTTTTAAGGCGCCATGTGGTCTTTGGACACTCTGATAATAATGGTACACGTACATTGCTCATTATACTAACGTGATGCAGAAAATCTATAAAACACTGATAAAATGATAAGTTTAATCAAACATTTTAGGTCGTACCAAACTTGAAATCCGAAGACAATCCACGAAATTCATTCTGTGTTCTCACTTCAGCTTTCATAACTTAATATGGCGAGTTTCTTCGGCAGATGAATTTGAAATATACACTCGCACCGTCGCCCTCCCCTGAGCCGTCACAGTGCTTGAAGAAATCAGAAATCAACATTTTCAGCTTTGTTTTCGAGCCATAGTAACTGTATGTCATACACTTTTCGTCATAGATTTAAAAAAAAAATTGATACTTCTATGCTTTTCGTCAAGCGTTCAAACCTTGAAAGAAGCTACCGTAGAAGCATTTAATACGACTAGTGGTAAACTTATTTAAATATCTAATAGGAAACCCTAAAGATGTAAATTGGCTGACAATGCAGTAAGGATGTAGGCTAAGGATATAGGAGTCATGGACCTGATACAGAGTGAAGTTAATGGAGAACACTTCGTGGAACTGGTCACAAAAATAAGAACGGCGATTTAGTAAATTTATTTTTTAAGGACCAGTCCTTAAAAATTAAATTTACTAAATCTTAAATGGTGACATTTTAGAAACGTAAGCCATATTGTTGAACATTATTGGGTAATCTGGTGGCCATTCTAATAAATAGCGTAAGTACAAACTGACCACGTCCATAGACGGTAAGTATGTACCTATGACGAATTATTCAATTGAAAGTGCACTTTGACCCATCGTCTTTGTTTGTCATGATCTTGGTGTAAACGTGTGCCTAGTAATAGCACATAAAGAAGATATGTGTGGTCTTTCAATTGTGTGACTAACTCTAAGTACCTAGCTAGTAGTAGTAGCGACTTAACTACCAATTTTTCGAACTCTTCAATACACGGTAGCTAAATTCATAAATATCTACTTTGCAACTGGTCTTCAGAGTAACGTATCGACTCGAGCATATTAATTAAATATGCCTTTTGAGGATTAAGTACCATCTTTATCACTCGCGCTCGCATTGCCCGCTTCCGACTCCGGAAAATGAATATAATTCTTGGGTAACTATATTGACATTTTCCAGTAAGTCCATCTGCTAATCCATGTGATGGCATGGACCGGTGAATATATTTCTTGTAAGCTTTTAAATTTTCTAAATTTCCGAAAGTAGGTACTTACTTTTAATCATTGTACCTAAGTAAAAACTGACACCTACAACTACATTGGTAGTATCTGTTTTACTTACAATGATTAACTAAAATTAAGGTCTAGGTAAGAAAGGCAGAGTGAATAGCATAATATGAGTATATAGCTTTTAGGCTAAGTTTATATTGCGTGACCTGCAACATAAGGGGTAGGTACTTAGACCCACGTTTTTACATTATTGATCGCACCAAAGTACGTTTCATTCGAGGTCAGTCAACGTAGTAAGTATAAATACTGTCTACCTATAACGGTGAGTATAGCTCATACTAGCTAGGTACATATTTAGTGCGCAGCGCAGTGCGGGGTGGGCGACCAACAATCGACCTCATCATAACCACACGACATTCGAGAAGCCGACCGTTCCAGACAATTACGGCACAAAGGCGGACTATATTCAATCATACTAGTTTGTTGTGCAGTGCCAGTTACTACAGTCGGCGAGCTTACGGATCAATGTGAATAGTAAATTCTGTGAAGATGAACAAAAAAGTGTTACTGACGGTGTTCGTGCTTTGTGCTCTAATTTATGTAGAGGGTAGAAAGACATCTAGAAGCCGCTCTTCCGGTTCTGGCCGCGGTACTAGTAGAAAGACTAGCAATCCGCAACCAGCTCCAACCTCTTTCAGCTATCCACAACCATCAGCTCAAAAACCATCAATATCAGGATGGCAAGAAAAATCTGCCCAGAAAAGCGTGTCTACATGGCAAGCTAAAACCCAGACTGGACAAAGCCATTCGTATCCTTCAAGTCAGACAGGATTATCAGGAAGTAAGGCCAAACCATCCGCACCAAATCAAGAAAGTATTCAGAGAAGCCACGCTCCTCAACAATCTCAAACCAATAACCAACCTGCTCATTCATATCCGTCATCTAATGGCTTATCTGGCAGTTCAGGGGCAGGATATCCACAAGGGAGTGGGCTTTCGGGTTCCGCAGCCTCTCGGCCAGGTAGTGCTGGATATCCTCAACAAACAGGTGTGGCAAATCCTGGTAGCCCCGGATCAGCCTATCCTCAAGGCACTGGTTTGTCTGGATCTGGAGCTGCGTACCCCGGTGCATCTGGTCAGGGATACTCTCATGGAACAGGATATTCTAGTGGAGGAGCAGCACCCCCTCCATATCCAGGCAATAATAAACCTTATAACGGTGGTAATTATCCTTCAAACAATTATGGCAATAATTATCATCATCCACCACCACCTCCGTCTTATCCAAATCATGGATCAAATTATGGTGGGTTCGGAGGACATGGATATAACAATCCCGGCCCGCAAAATCCAGGTTACTTCGGAAACTATGGCAGTGGATTTGGAGGAGTTAGTCGCACAAGCAGCGCCTTGAAGGGTGTCGGGATTGCAGGTGCTGGCGTTGGTACATTACTCACTGGATTAGCATTATGGAATCTAGCACGTTCTACGGGGCATCATCACCATACTGTGATTTATGACAACAGGGGTCAGCCTGTAGCTGTGGCTCCTGCAAATAATACGGAACCTGTAGAAGATTCATTTTTAAAAGATTTAGTAAATTGTAGTCTTACAATCACCAATGATAATGCGACTGAAGTGTTAGCAATACCTTGTGCAATTGCTTCTTCTTTTTCTCCGGATGCAGATGTTAAAGATGTCAGCACAGGCGATGGAAAATCAGATAACACCAAATGTATTGTATCTGTTTTGACCAAGACGGGCAAAGAATATATGACAACAATTCCATGTGCAACTCTGCTGAACACCGCAGCAGAAAACAATGTAACTGAGCCTCCTTTAATCGACAGTGGAATGGATATAAGAAACAGTTCGTTAGACAGTGCAAGTGGAAGTGCGTTGAATCTGAATCAATCATCAGTTACGAGTCTTTCTAGCGATGGGCCCGCCACAAATCCTGCTACTTCAGGCTTGAACTGCACCCCTGAACCAGGTGGTGTTCGCGATCCACTAAATCCATGTTTTGCGGTTACCACTGACCTAACAGTAGTTCCACTTCCACAGACAACACTTAATCCTAACGACAGTGTAAAGTAATCTTTTATATCACTATAACTTTACGTACATGTATACCTACATTGATTAAAAAAATGCGTCAATGAGTATAGTTAATAATTATAATAGATTCGAAAGATGACAATGATGACTTTCAAAATTAAGAGGATACATTACCTAATTCGAGGTCCAGTGCTGCCACTATTTTAAATAAATCATTTAAAAGAAAACGGATATAACATTAAAAAAATTATTTCAGGGAGGCCCTAACCCTTCAAAATGGTTACAACTGGCATAACCCTTCAAACTATTCTGCTTGGCAAAACCAAATTTTTTATGACTTCTCCGTTTTCTTTAAAATTGCTTATATAGGTAGGTAACAAAAACTTAAAATTATAAAATATCAGCACTGGACAGTAAAAAATCAAGCTTTCCCATAAAGTATAAAAATGAAGACTATCGCCGGAATTATCTTGAAACCAGCTCAATAAATACGCAAAAAAAATTATTACTTAAATGTGTGCATACGCTTAGCTATCAACGTATTTTAGGTACATACAGGTATTTTAGTAACATAATTTTTATTTATGATTACAGTAAATCGTTAATTAAAATTTTTATTATGAAATAGGACTCGATAGTTATTTTTGTAGCAGTTTATTAGGAATTAAAAGTTCACTAATACAGATGTGCTTTTCTGACCGGTCCGGTAATATCGCATGCGTTATTGCGATATCTGTTTTCAATACATCTTGACGACTTCGAAGTTACATACTTCTGCAATGATAAAGACGCTATGGAAATAAAACGCGAATTCCTCCGTCTTGCGATGTAAGTTCTCAGAACATTTTTTATTAGGTCGCAAACGATCGTACACAACACAAGCTTGTGATTTAAAGTTTTTAGGTACCAACTTAGAAATACCGGACGAGTAAATCGCAGCAGTGCCTGTGTGGCACGAAATCAGGACGCATTATCGCAATAACGCATCCGGTAATTACGGGCCTCTTAAACACTATGTGGGGAAGAGGCCTAAAATACCATCCTGTATTGATTTTTCTTCACAACTTAAAATACACTAGTAGGGTCTTATTGATGTGATTTTCTTTTTTCAACTATATTTATTGTATATCTATACATATAATAATAAAATAATTTAAGAAGTAACTTATACATTTGTATTGTGCAATTTAATTCAATGCTGTATCTTCGAGCAACACGGCCTTCTGTCGGAGGTCGTGTTGCTCGAAGTGCTGTATTGATCATCACATCTAAAAATACACGAGTATATTGATATAATTTCCTATTATTTTAATATATAAATATAATAAATCTAGCAAATTATCAATAACAACAACTCTAAGTAGAGCAGATATACCTATATAATTTTTAATGTTCGTAAATAATCCAAAACTCTTTGAGAGCTAATTTATTTAATTCTTAATTAATAATAAAAACCTGTAACAAAATTACATAAAACACTACATTGGGAGAGTGTATTGATTCCGGCGCCGCCAGTCCCTTTATGTTGTACAATAGGTGGTAGCCGTAGGTAGTAAAAGTTGTTCAAGTATTGATGACTAGGTAATAATGTTAATGTATATCCGAAGATTTGATGTCCTATTTCTAACTATTATCAAATAAAATTATGTTATAACTGCTTGTTCTCTTAATTCCATCTCCTTCCTATTTTAGACAAAGACTAGGTACCTAATGTATTGATGAGAATTCATATTCTTAGGTACCTAGGTACACTGCAACTCTGCCCTGCAGCACCTAAAATGCACTAAGAGAAAAAAAGCGTTTCGAGAAAACCGCGAAAAACTTTTTGATGCTTTATTTTTTATATTATTTCATAAGTTTGGTAAGTTGTTTTTTTACTATGATGAAAAACCTAATAGGTACTGCGACTATTTTTGATTCGTTTGCAGCTACGCGTGCGGAAGCCGAGCGACACGCGACTCTTCTAACAAAAGGGGATTCGAAACTCTATGGGGTATACCCTACTATTGATTTAGAAAATACTGGGCGACTTTGACAAACATTGGGTAACACATTATACCACTTTGAAAGCGCCTATCTTTTAAACTATTAACTTTGAGGAAAAATGGTTTTACGAACCTCAAAATCATTTTTAAGATTTATCTACAGACACATGAACATATAGGATTGACTAAAAAAATTTTGCTCATTTGGTTGTAACTTGGTAGGTAGATGTATCTATGAACCGCTTTACGATTTTAATCAATAAGTATCTATACATACATACAATAAAACAGTAAAAATATTTTCGAATGAAACTTTTTTTGCTATATAGCTATTAAGCCTGGGCAAGATAAAGGGTAGAAATGATTTCGAAAAATGGAACACGTAATGCAGCATCATAATGGTCCAGCTGAACTTAAAGAAATATAAAAGTGGAGCCTTAGTAAAAGTTGCTAAACGTAATGAGCATTTTTGTTGAGGTATAATAAATCTAAGATTTAGAACACCTTATGCAGAACCATAATGGCCCAGGTAAACTATAAGAAATATATAGGTACATGACGCCTTAGCAAAAGTTATTCAACCTGATGAGCATTTTTTGTTGAGGTATTTAAATTGAAGATTTGGAACACCTGACGCACAACCATAATGGTCCAGGTTAACTAAAAGAAATATAAAAATGACGCTATAGCAAAGTTCAGCCTGATTAGTATACGATTAGCTCATAATTACCGTATATATATATATATATATATATTATTTAGTGTGAGAAACCTTTGCTGCTTAAAAAGTAATAGTATTAAGGTATATTAATACGCCGGAGTCATAGAGTCCACGCGCGAACGAAGTCGCGGGCATCAGCTAGCACAAAAATAAAAAAAAACAATAAAGAGGTGCTCCCTATAGCATAGCTGGGGAGCACAGGGGACCATAGAATACATCTACCTACCAAGTTTCAACTGTGTAGTCTCCATAGTTTCGGAATTAAATAGCTGTGTGTGACCATATAACTCCATGGCTGTGACATACGGAGTCACGGACAGACAGACAGAAGAACTTGATGAATCTAAAAGGGTTAAATTTTTTGCCATTCGGCTACGGAACCCTAAAAACGGCTCCTTTTTAAAAAGTCGCTACTTACCGGACGGTAAGTAGTGACTATATGGTTATAACTTACTAGTGATTTTCCCGCGACTTCGTCTACGTAAATTATAGTCTATGACACCCGCAGATAGATAGAGCTTTCAATAGGTGAAAGAATTTTAAAATCGGTCCAGTTGTTTCGGAGCTTTTTTTTCGCGAGCGGTTGTTTTGTTTGTTTGCATTGAAAGTATAGTTCATACAATTCCAGGGAAAACACAAAAATTCAAAAAAGCCACAGGATCATTTGCCAATATAAAGAAACTAAAAGAACTTTGTCAAAGTGACATTTGACAGCACGCTGATTTTGACATATTTCTATGTGTACCAACCAAACCAACCAAACCAGTTTCTACAAGTTCCAAGGTTTCAATTTGGTTCCAATGTTTATTTTTTAAAAGATAAAGCAGTGTTTTGATATTTATTTAAAAGATATAGCATTTTTACAGGCAAAAATGTCTGATCCAACTATTCAGACTTTCTGCTGCCATCATACAGGAAAACCAGAAGATATAGCTGTAAGAATTATGAGTGAATTTAATACGGATTCATACAACACAGTCTGCCTCGTATCATCGATTGTTGGTATTTGTGGATCACTTTATCAGGTAATTAGAGTTGTTGGTTATATAAAAAAGGGGTATGTCCTTATAAATCAAGCTGAAAATAGAAGAATGTACTTAAATGTTTGAATTTCAGGTTTTTCCTCGTAACACGCCGAAACAACCACAAAGATGGCACTCTTTAGCTTCAACTCGTGGTCGGCGTATAATATTCTGGTTGGCTATCGCAGATTTATTGGCTTCTTTTGGTAATAATTTTTGATTACTGATTACCCTTGGTAGCTAGCCATCAGAAACCATCATCACTCATTTTAGTCAGAGGAGACCGGTGGTCCATTGGGTGTGTGCAATATAAGCTCTTACGCATGTTTAGCAACCCCGGGCGCAGTCCCCACTTGGATGGGTAATATCACTAGCTCCTCCATGCTTCGGAAGGCATGATAAACTGTTGGCCCCAGCTGTTGTTATCATTGATGGCAGTTGTTAAGCTATGTTAGATGGCTCTAGGCAGCTTGAAAAATCTGACACCAGTGTTGGCCACTTACACACACGAAAAACAAGTGACAATCATGTTAGTCCTAAATACCTTCTTACTTGAATTCTTGTTACAAAACAGGTTTCCCATTGAGTTCAATAAAAAAAAGAAACCAAGTAAAAAAGTATTCCATACATTTACATTTCTTTGCTTTCAGGTGTATTGGTTCGATCTGCCCTATGGTTAAAATATAAAAACATAATGCCTATGCCCGATGATGATGTCAGTGTATTATTCTGTAGTATAATATCTGTAAGTTCATAGTATGAACTTCATACTACATATTTATTACAAATTGTGCATCTCAGTTGTATATAATAACTAATGCATAAAAATTAATTTCAGGCTTGGACACAATATTTTTACACTGCAACTTGGTTTTGGACACTTTTTTATGCGATTGACACATGGCACACTATACGGGCCCGTGACTCACATCCAGTACTTTATCACTCCTTTGCATGGGGATTACCTGCTGCATTAACAAGTTTTGGATTGTCTATTTTGTATATCCCAAATGCGACGTAAGTATCCATTCACAAATACAACTTTCATAATAAATAAATAATTATAATCTAAACTTACAGACTTTCATAATCATTGGTCCAAACTGATTACTGGAATTTCTCAAAATTTTGTTGCTTCAACCATAATAAGTTTCATTTAACAATATAGTAACATAAATTTTTAAATGTTTCAGGTGCCATAATCTATCATCAGTATCCAGTGCTCTTTACAGGATCTTGCCTAACTATTGTGCCACTTATGTGCCAATAGCAATTGTGATGATAGTTAATCCTATAATATATGTATTTGCAAGTAAGCATGTGGAGGCAGCTGTTGCTTTTCCTCTGGCTCAGGTAATAAACAATGCATTTTTCAAATAAAATGTTCCCATATATTAACATTGTGTAGCTAAGTGAAATATTTCTGTTTGCAAAGAAATAATAAACTAAGCTAAGATTGTGATCAAGATGGGTATCAGATTTCTAAACTGCATAAAGGCATCTCACAAGCATTTGATGATGACAACTGGGGCTAACAGCTCATTGTAATTTCCAAAGCAAACAAGTGTCTAAGTGGGAACTATGCCTAGAGATGCTTAACATGCCTACTGGGCCATCAAGACTGATAGTATTCCAAAAGTTCATATCTTATTAGAATTAATAAAATAATTCTTTTAAAAGAAAGATTTTGCAATGTCCCACGTGGTCCCACTGGATAGCTCTTTTTTTAGGGTTCCGTACTATACAAGGAACCCTTATAGTTTCGCCATGTCTGTCTGTCTGAGGATTGGCTCAGAGAATATAAGAACTAGGAAGCGTTATTAAAATAAGATATGAAATAAGGTTAAGGCGTAAATTATACAGAAACTGCGTCGACACGGCAAGGACTTACACAGTAATAGCCTATAAAAATTTTAGAAAGCTGTACTTTTTCCCAGTGATATTGAAGATAAAGTAGTAAAATAAAATTTAAGAAATATTTTTTTACTGTTTCTCCCTTACAAGTGGAGTGGGACTAAGTATTTATGTCTGAACACACCATGTTTCGATTTAAAGTCTCAGTGCCAATTTTCATTGGAGTCCAGTCACCCCAATCCCTGAAAACGATATGATATACGCGCGGAATAGTGAGTTTGGGTAGCCTTTTATCGAATTAAAAAGTATGTCCTTGTCTTGTTTCTAGATTATCTGTGTACCAAATTTCATTTACATCGGTTCAGTAGTTTTGGCGTGAAAGCAAGACCGACAGAGTTACTTTCGCATTTATAATATTAGTAATGGAAGTATAGATTATGAATACCTAAAAAATTCAGGGCAGTAGTATATAATGTAACGAACTTACAAGGAAAACTATCACAGCTAAGTAGGTTTAAAAGTCCAGCTAAATATATATAGCTACAAAACCCCACACTTCGTGTGATCCGACACGCACTTGGCCAGTTTTTACACAGCATTTTAGTAATATACAAATAAATAATTTTTCTTTCTTTTTTTTTTCTTTAATATGACATCTAAATAAACATAATATTTATCATGCATTGCAGTAAATTTCGGTTCTCGTACAGCTATAAACATTATATACAATAATTTGATTTTTATCATTTCAGTTTACAAGCAGAGAAAGAAGAGTGGTTGATACATTGAGACTGAAGTTTTTGCTCATAAATGTGGTTTTTTATGTCTGCTGGCTGCCAAATCTTATTAATGGCGCGTTGCTCTGGACAATGTGGTTCAACATACCAGTGAAAGCTATAATAACCATATGGTACATAATGGTAAGCATCATTATTATATTGCATTTATTGCTTACTAGCTGTTACCCGCGGCTTCGCCTGCGTAATTTATAGCCTATGTATTTCTCGGTACCCTAATCCATGTGTATGCAAAATTTCATGATGATCGGTTCAGTAGATTCGGCGTGAAAGCGTAACAAACAAACAAACAAACTCACTTTCGCATTTATAATATTAGTTAGGAAGTTAGGATTCCATCTATCTTGAAAAAAAGGCAAAAGAGCGAGCAATGTTTTTAGCGGGGCCGGCTGTAAGAAACTTTGTCAGAACTATTACAGTATGCATGCTGTCATAATAGCTTAGTTCTGGTTTCGACATAGCATAGTTGAAAAAGTGAGAAAACGCTCAAATAAGGAGGAGTTAAGATCGATTTCAGGTATTCTAGTTTGTCTGATGACACCCTAACTTATACTAAATTAAATTTTGTTTTTTTTAGGCTTTGTTGAACCCAATGCAAGCCCTGCTCAACGCGTTGGTGTACAGAAAATGGAATTCTACAAACAAAGCTTATATGCAAACAAATTTGAAAGGACCTCTTAAGGAATTTAATTTTTACGACGAGCAATCGCCCTTATTAGGTTCCGAGCCGCCTCGCATGCAATTGTCGCCTATACCTCCCAGCATAAATAATTATGCAACATTGTGATATTTTATACTAAAATAACAATAACAATTATATTAAGTTGTCTTTATGCACATATCAGTGTTTTGCAAGAGTGTGATGTGAAAATGCCAAATGAAATAATTTTGTACTTTTTGTATATTTTTATAGGTACATATATTATATTTTTATATAAGGATATTTGTGTTTCAATCTAGTATGCATGGTATCACAAGTCTACCTACCTAACCTTGAATCACAGTAATATCGTTACATGCAGGTGGATTAGGTCAAATGAATCTTGCATGTCTTACAAGAATCATGAATGAAATTTTTCCTAAATGCTTACCACCAAATGGCAGAAAGCGCTGTCATTAAATATTTGACAAGCAGCAGCAACAACTAACCCAAGACTTCTATATTAACTGAGGCAGACATGCCCCACTCCAAGATTCCACATTTAAATCGTGTCAAGTGACGTGGAACGGCGTCTTGACGGTAGTAGAGTTTCGGTGTAAGCTAAGCGCAGCGGTGTTAATTAGTTCCCATTTGAACGGTTCAGAATTTGGTATGTACGGCTCGTCTACCTTAGTACCCACATATAGAAGTCTCTGCAACTAACACACTGTGGCCTGATGACAGCTTAGGACCCACCGCCTCAGTGCTACCGCCGATGTTTGCAATGCAGACAACAAACAGCCTGTTTCCCATTTATCCTATGAACTACGAAGGTGGAATTTTACTTATTGATGTAAATTATAGTGCTATAAGTAATGACCAAATTAATATTTGGCTTGTTTTTATGGGTCAAATCTTAAAAGTGAATCTTTTATTTTATTTTTTGCTATCACTGCTGGGTAAAGGCCTCCCCTCCTTCCCTCCACTCATCTGTCTTTGGTCTTTTCCATCCAAAGCTATTCGATACGCTTTGGATTCGCTGGCCCGCAGGTCATCCGACCACCTCGTCTTAGGTCTTCCTCTCTTCATGTCCGTCCGTTGGACCCTAGATTGTTGAGATGTAAGCCCATCTTTCAGAGTGCATACGGCAAACATGACCCGCCCAATTCCACTTTTATTTCGCAGCCTTTATTCCGACATCCGTGATTTTTGTGATGGCGCGCAGTGTAGTGTTTCTAACCCTATCAGTCAGTTTTACACCCACGACGGTACTGCGCTCCTTAGCCCTTTGGCAAACCCTCAATTTGGTGCTCTTTAGTAAGTGACCAAGTTTGGGCACCGTATGTGAGAACGGGCAAGATAGGTACACATGTCGACGAGTTTTTTCTTGGGGCATAATGGAAGATTGCCTTTGAGTAGCTGTTTCATCGACCAGAAGTTTTTTCCAGGCGTATGTGGGTGCAGTGAACCTAGCTGTCTAAAAATTTGGCCTACGCAAACAACAAAGCTGTCGATAGTTTACGCTCGATATTATCAATAGTATTGCAGAACTGACAGAAATAACCAAAAGCTATTGATAGTTTTACACTATCGATTGCCAAAGTTCCATCAATACTCAATAAAAATCGTAAGCTAATAAAATACTACAGATAGTATCGACACGTGGCAATACAATCGATAGACCATCGATAGAATTGGTTTCGCCTTGCCTATCGATAAGCAATAGGTACTGTGACAGCCAGCATTCATGCTGTAATATGATTTAGAGAATTTTTACAGCCGGCTCCCTGCCTTACGCCTACCTTTCTCGGGTAGAAGAATAAATATAAACGTAATATGTAGAACCACAGAAAAATAGCTGTGGAAATGACTGCTGTGCTAATGAAGTAAAGTACCTTTCTTGGGTAGAAGAATAATTATAACCATAATATGTAGAAGCATAGAAAAATAGCTGCGGAAATTACTCCTGTGCTAATGAAGTACAAGTAATCGGACTTGGTTGTGATATTTACATATATGTGGTTGTATATTATGCAGGGTGGGGAGGTGAAGGGGGCGCTATCCTACCCATAAGAGGGAGGGAAGTTACAGTGGACGCATAGCTGAAGGTATTCAATTTTGCACTCCGCCTTCCCATGTTGTTTCATGTCCAAAGGATTTTATTTTGATATTAGAACCTAGGCTATTGTGGAGAAAATATTGTATGATTTTTTTTGGTTTCAGATTTAAATCCGAATATTATTTTTCTTGCCGCCGTGTGGTTCCCGGCAGAGTAGAATAGGACCACTACAAGTCATCCCGTGGATGTGGTAAAAGGCGACTAAGGAAACACAAGCGAAACAAAGCTTATAAACATCAAAGATACCTCTGCAACCCGTCTGGCCAGCGTGGAGAGTGTAGGCCAAATCCTCTGACTACTCAGGCTAGTAATGGCTCTGGTAGTACAGAGGGTCGTGCTCCTGCAGTGGAGACTAGAAGGACCTGATGATGATGATGATTATTTTTCTTACCAGTTACTTGTTAAAAAATTAAACAGACTTCAATTTTTGGATTCAGAGACACTTGATTCTTCCAATAATTTGTTAACATAACAAAGTTACTTGTTATGAGTCAAAGAGTAAATAAAGTAAGAGTATTATATATATAGACCACTAGAGAACTAAAAAAATCTTTTTTGTTCCATATCCGTTTTGAATGCATAATCTTTCACATTCTTGGCTAATTTAAAAGCTAACTAACAAAAATAAAATAGGTAAAATTATTTTATATATTAGTAGTGTAATTAGTTTATACATTTATAGATAGATCATTTACAAAATATATATATTTAAGTTTAAACATAAACTATCACATTCTTAAACTCCATCCTGATCATTTTCCGGTGGGGCCATAGTTAAATCGGTTACATCTTTTACAATCATGTTTGCAATTTGCCACGCCATTTCTTCCTCCACCTTAGATGTAGAGGTTGGCACAAATCTACTGACCATTTTCTTCAACACTGATTTATCCTTTTTGTCAGGGTCAGGTTCAAATTTCGATTCAAATCGACCTAAACTGTTTACTCTTCCAAGACTTAAACCATCTTGCCTTTTTCTTTGCCACAATGCATCTGCATTGTACAGTTGGTTTGAATCTATTGTCATGTCAGGTACAGAGTGATTACGTTTCTTTTTGCGATAAATTGGATCCCCCATGGCGAGTAAAGTGTTCTGAGTGCTAATGCTAAATTCACTGCTACAGTCTGACTGGGATCTGTGATTGGAGGACATCTGCTCTACTGAGTGAATCATTTCTGACAGATATTTGTAATAAATTTCAGAGTCTAAAAATGTTTTCACTAATTTTGAAAGTGTTTTAAATACTATTCTATAAGGTAAATCAAAGCAAGTTGCAAGTGGGCCCCCTTCTCTACATATTTCACTTTCAGTCAGTAACCTAATGTCTGTGGGGAAGCCCACTGGGCTTGTTGCTTGAAGTGAAAAGTATTTATCATACAAAACAATTGCATCAGCTTGTGCTTGTTCAGCGTTCACACTTTCATCACTTTGCAAATTATCTCTAAAGTGAGTTATTGCCATTAAAAATTCCAGGAATATACTACATGATTCTTGTTCCAAATATTCAGTGAAATAAAATAAAATTGTATCATTATATAAAATGTCTTGGAGGTTAAGAGAGCCACTTGTCAGTATATCAATTTGAGCTTTCATGTAATAAGCACTGTTCGTAAAATCCCCAAAATAATTGTTGTCAATTTGACTTAATAGGACATCCTGTACTGGAGTAAAACAATCTTCTTTTATCATTCCATCTGGGTTGCATATGTTGGATATAACTGATTTCCTTAAGTTATCTGGTAAGTCTAAGTGATATGGAGCTTCTAAAGCTACATACTTCTTAAATAAATCTATTGCCACTTCTGTTATATTTGTAACTCTTTTCTTGTGTTCACAGTCTGGACACTTTTTAATAGAATTAACATATTCTGATAAATTCAAGCATGAATTTGATGAATTATTGTCACTTCTCATCCTTACATCACTGTTGCGGTTATACTGACCTTTACTTTCTTTCCAGCTGTGTCTCTGCAACTCAAATTCTTTATTTTCTTGAAGTTCACACTTACATTGGAAATCGAAACTCTTAGTTCTGCTAATTTTGGAGTGATTCTCAGGATCACTGGTATTAGTGATATTGACTGTGTTAGACACCAATATTCTAAAATTATCCAGCTCCAACCAACACTTAATTAATGAATGTTTGCCTATTGTTTCCATGAAGTGTATAAAATGTTTAATAGCACGTTTTTTGATAAGAATGTCGCGTAAATTCAATGATAACTTCGTTTTCTTCTCGAATATTTGACTGAAAACTAAAACAAAAAAAGATAAGTATTATATACTTTTGGCTGATGACTCAATAAGAGAAGAGTATTTATAAAAAATACCTGCATTATCCTCTTCTGTTAACGTGTCTAATGGAGGCCTGATAATTTCGTTGTTCGAAGAACTGCAAGCTTCCGGAGGTCTCACTGGACATCCAGTTTTGCCTTTCGCTGTAAAAATCATCACACGTTGGATTACACCAATGGGTGTATTGTTTGTAAATTAGGTAGGCACAGCTAAAGTTTGCGATACTTACAAGCAATGGTTTAAGTTTCAACATCTTACCTGCGCTTTTCCAAAACTTCATCATTTTCCCGTAATTGATATACGATTCGAGCTCATAAGAATTTCTGGTATTACTAGAAGTAAGCTACGTATATTCGTCATGTGTGGTTTGCAACCATAAACGTAAACAATAATAATGAAATGAAAACAATTATTTTTGCAAAGTGCACGTACTTCCACAAGCAATTCTTATTTACACGCATGTCAAATTGACGTTGACATGTATAAGCATTTTTTTTAAATTGAAGTCCATTACGATGCAACAGAATCAACAAAAGTTGTGCGAGTATCTTTTCACTAAGCCTTTTGCTGCTAGACGGTCGCTCGCCGACAGGCATTTGACGGCGTGAGTCAGCGTGACGTGACCTAAAGCCCGCTCCACACTCTCGTCGAGAGGTTTCGTTCCCGGTATTCGCCGAAACAAGACGAGATCGAGAGCAGCTCTCCACACTCTCGCCTATTCATTTGTACATTCGTCACTCAAACTAGATGGACGTCGAAACGGCTATCGCTTTAGCATTTTGTGCTGTTGTAGCGTATTATGCTTAATTTTAAGTCATAACGAGAAAAAAGTTATTTTAAGGCATTGGAATAATATTTGACATATTTTATTGAAATACTAGTCGTGCCCGCGATTTCATCCGCGTGGAATAGTGATGTTGCGTATGTAGCATAGATTTAGTATTTGTTAGTTTATGATTTATATTCTTAAGTATCTGTGGTTATGTTATGATGGACATTAATAAAGGATTCTAGACCAAACTAGTAATGGTTGCTGTTTTATTATTTGCTTAATGTTACATGGCGCAGTCGAGACATGGCTACTGGATATAATTTGCCATCCAAGCTGTCCCTTATAGGGAATATAAGTGAAAACTTTAAAAAGTTTAAACAATCTTTTAATATTTACATAGATGCAGCAGGTCTGTCTAGTGCGGCAGAAACAAGAAAGATCGCCATCTTTCTTAATTTAGTAGGAGAAGAGGCCCTTGCCGTGTATAACACGTTAAAAAATGAAGATGCGAAGACCCTAGAAGCAGTCTTGAAATTATTCGAGGATTATTGCAACCCGAAGAAAAATATATTGCATTGCAGGTATTTATTCTATAATAGGAATCAGAAAATTGGAGAAAACTTTGACAGTTTTCTGACGGATTTGATAAAATTAAATAATGATTGTGATTTCAAAAATAAGGATGAGATATTACGAGATCGACTCGTATTAGGTTCTAGTGATATTGAATCTCAGAAAAAACTCATTAAAAAAACCGGCCAAGTGCGTGTCGGGCCACGCGCAGTGTAGTGTTCCGTAGTTGCGAATGACAACTTTGAGTTCACACTATTCACACTCGCACCTTACAGTTTAGCGACCAAAAACATCTAACAATGAAAATAGTATGAAATTTTACAGTTTATAAGTTGGTTGCCTATAACTTTTTAGTTTGTACTTAGTACTCAGCTCTGATAGTTTTCCTTTAAACTTCAGTATATATACTACTGCTGTAATTTTTTTCACGTATCTATATATAACCGTTTAGCAGATAGAGGGGGGGGACACTTACCTCTAACAAAAATTCGCACTTTAAAACCAAATATTTCGGAAACGGATCCCTAAATCGGAAAATGGTGTTCTCAACCTCATAATATTTTTGTAAGAACTATTTAACGATACCCCACACGATGGGTAAATAGAGAAAAAAAAATTACTCCCCCAATTTACTTGTATGGGAGCTACCCTAAAAAAAATTTTTTTTCATGTTTTTATTCTACCACTTTTTTGCCATGATTAATATACATATCCATACCAACTTACAGCTTTCTAGTACTTATAGTCTCTGCGTAAAACCGCGGACGGACAGACAGACAGACAGACAGACAGACAGACAGACAGACAGACAGACATGGCGAAACTATAAGGGTTCCTTGTTTACTACGGAACCCTAAAAAGGGGACCCAACACTTGAAGACGTAGTTTCGTCTCTTAGGATATCTGAGATTACAAACATGCAAGTAAAAGATATAATGGAAAACAAATCAGATGTAGATGCCGTCACAATGCCAAGAAACAAATCCACGCAAAAGGTTTGTTCAAATTGTGGGTACAACCATACCCACGGCAAATGCCCGGCATACAACAAAACCTGTGTCAATTGTGAGAAACGACATCACTTTGCTAAAATGTGTCGCGCTGGAAAGGCAACAAATGAGGTAACTGTACAAGATGATTGCGATTACTACATTGAAACTGTTACTTCTAGCATGATAGTTGACTCTTTAGCTTGGTTTCAAGAGGTTATATTACCTGGGAATAACTCTGTTCAGTTCAAGCTTGATCCAGGAGCTGATGTCAACATATTACCTGAGCACATGTTTGAAAAAGTGTTTTCAGCTTACCCTGTACATTTGAAGAACACAACTGCTTCGCTTGAGAGCTGGAATGGTTTCAGAACCCCTGTCAAAGGATTAGCAACATTTGATGTACAAGTAAATGGTAAGACGCACCCGGAAACATTCTGCATTGCCGGTAACAAAAACTCCATGCCTATTTTATGTCGTGATACATGTGTGCGCTTGAATCTAGTAAAGAGAGTGTCGTCGATTGAAACGAAACAAGATAAAAAAAATGAGTTGATACTAAAAAATGAAGATCTATTTGTAGGCTTGGGTAAGTTCAGTGAACCATATGAAATAAAACTAAAGAGTGATGCAGTACCCACTTCTAAGCCTCCATATAGGGTTCCTCTTAAGTTAAGACCAAAGCTGCAAGAAGAATTGAAGCGACTGGAAGGTTTAGGTATAATTAGTAAAGTCACGGAGCCCTCAGAATGGGTAAATAGGTTAGTGTTAATTGAAAAGCCTGACAAATCCATTAGAGTTTGCTTAGACCCTAAAGACATCAATAATGCAATTGTCAAAGATTATTGTTACATACCTACCATTGAGGATTTGTCAGCAAAGATTAAGAATGCTAAGTTTTTCTCTGTTTTAGATTTGAAAGATGCTTTTTGGCATATTTCTTTAAATGACAGATGCTCACGATATTGTACGTTTTCAACTATGTTTGGGACGTACAAATTTAATCGTCTACCGTTTGGTATTAGTATTGCTTCAGAGGTATTTCAAAAACGCTTATCTGATATATTTAGCTCAATTGACGGTGTTGTGAATTACATTGATGATGTATTATGTTTTTCAGACACAGAGGAGCAAATGGATGATATTATTTGTAAGGTATTTGAAAAGGCAAGGGAATGTAATTTACGTTTTAATAAAAATAAGTTCCAATACATGATTAAACAAGTGAAGTATTTAGGCCAAATATTTGAAAATGGTACTGTACGTCCTGATGAAGAATCGATTAAGGCTATCAAAGATTTTGACAGACCTCAAAGTAAATTAGATTTACAACGACTACTAGGCCTCATTAATTACTTACGACCATACATTCCCAATCTTTCCTCAATTACTAGTCCCCTGAGAGAACTATTAAAGAAAGATAGGTTATTTGATTGGCAGAAAATTCATACCGATACATTTGATCAAATCAAAACAATTTTATCAACACAACCAGTTTTGCAAACATTTGACCCAAATAAGGAATTAGTGATTCAAACGGATGCTAGCAAAACAGGTATAGGATGTGTACTGTTACAAGATAACAAGCCAATTTACTATGCATCAAAATCATTAACCCCAGCGGAAGTAAATTATGGACAGATAGAGAAAGAATTGCTTGCCGTACTATTTTCATGCAAAAAATTTCACTCATTCATTTATGGCCAAAAAGTTATTGTTTTGACAGATCACTTACCGCTGATATCCATAATGAAAAAAGATTTACATGACATTCCGTCAACACGCTTACAAAGAATAAAATTAAAGTTAAGTAAGTATGACATAACCATGAAACATGTACCTGGCACACAAATGCACATTGCAGATGCACTAAGTCGGGCCTGCTCCATGGCTAGTCAGGACTGTGATAGTGATCTCAATGAGATTGTTCATAGCGTAAATGTATCAAATGAAATTTTATCTCAAATTAGACGAGCATTAGAACTGGATACTATAGCCTCAAAATTGATAGATTTTTATAAAAGGGGATGGCCAACCTCAATATCTAGGGTGCCAACTGAACTAAAGTTTTACTATAGCATAAGAAAAAGTATTTCTTTTGAGGATGGTTTAGTATTTGTAGACCGCAGGATATTTATCCCAAAGGAGTTACAAACTACAATACTGACTAAACTTCATGAGTGTCATTTTGGTATGACCAAAACTAAAGCTCGAGCCAAAACTCTGTTTTTCTGGAAAAACATGAGTACTGATATAGACAGTTTTATATCTGCTTGTAATGTTTGCCTTAAGTATTCCAGTAATAACACAAAGGAACCTATGCTCATAAGGCAACAACCAGAATTACCATTTCAGCATATTTCAATAGATATTTTGCAATATGGAAACAATGACTATTTGACTCTAATTGATCATTATTCCAAGTGGATTGAATTGCGGAAACTTAATAATAAAACCGCTGAATCCACAATTTCCATCCTAAAAGACATATTTTCTATTCATGGTATCCCTGAGCTAGTTTATTCTGACAACATGCCGTTTAATTCATTCGCATTCCGAGAATTCAGTATGCAATGGTGTTTTGAAACTAGGTTCTCAAGCCCACACTTTCATCAAAGTAACGGCGCCGCAGAAAGGGCGGTACAAATTTGCAAAAATTTTCTAAAAAAAGCATTTGAAACAAAAACTGACATTGAATTGTTCCTTTTAGAATATAGAAATACTCCAATAGCTAGTCTTCACAGATCCCCAGCTCAGTTATTATATAGTAGACTATGTCGAACCAAACTACCTATAAAAAAAGAATTGTTAAAACCAGAATTAAACACCAATATAAACAATTTATTGAAAAACAATAGTATCAAAAATAAGGCATATTATGATACACATTCAAAACCCAGAAGTGACATTTTAAAGGTAGGGCAAAAGGTATATTATAAAGAAAATGAAAACAGTACTATTTGGAAACCCGGTACAATTCATAGAATTACTGACAAGCCCCGTTCAGTAATTATAAAGGATAGCGAGGGACATTTAAAAACCAGAAACACTTGGTTTATTAAAACAAATAAAAACAAAACATCTGTTCAACCAAGTGTATCCCAGTCTGCTTGGTCTCAGGTTGCTGTCCAACAGCCACCTGAGAAGGAATTGAATATGGTTCCTAATAATATGGACTTCACAAGTACTACTACTGAAGGTTCTAGAACCTTCAGTAGTAGTACTGTCCCTGAGGTCCCATGTAGGAGATCTAATAGAGAAATCAGACCACCTCGGTATCTTGATGATTATGATTGTGATACCATTCATATTATAAATTAGGTATTTTTTATTATTTTGTTTGAAAATAAAGATGTTCGCTCTCTCCCTGATGTTCATATTAATATTATATAATAGAAATTTAGCCTTCAAGGTATGATGATGTGTTTTATGTTTTGAGCATGTTTTGAGTTAGAAATATGCATTTGAGATTTTCAGTTATTTTAATTTTGTTGAAAAAGGGAGATGTAGCATAGATTTAGTATTTGTTAGTTTATGATTTATATTCTTAAGTATCTGTGGTTATGTTATGATGGACATTAATAAAGGATTCTAGACCAAACTAGTAATGGTTGCTGTTTTATTATTTGCTTAATGTTACAGCGTATCCTTTTCACAGGCTATTTGTATTCTGTAACAAATTTCATTAAAATAGGTTCAGTTGTTTTGGCATAAAAGCGAGATAGACAGACAATCTTCGAATTTTTTATAATATTAGTATGGATTTAAGGCCCCATACTTAGGTATCTCATTCCAGGCATCATATTCCTTATTTCTACCGTTATGATCATATTTGTTAGGTAGGATCATATTATGGGATAGCATTGGTACGTTTCCAAAAAAGTTTTTTGAGTTCTTGGGCCCATTTTTTCGACATTTATAAGCATGAAATCGACGTGCACGCGCTAGGGTCACAGCAAGTAGACTGTCGTGGCGGGAATGTGGTGTCTCGCGCAAACACAAAACTCCCCGAGACTCCTTTGATGTTTGCACAAAATACCGCCACCAACCAAATGGGGACTTGACGAATATAGCCAAGACTTGCCGAATACTGCCGTAGAGCGAATACGAGAGTATTAGGCAAGTCGTGTAATCTGCCACCATGCAGATTACACGACGGTATTTCGTCTTTTTTAACGCCTTTTATTAACAATTTTTCTCGTTGTAAGAAGTAGGTATAATACGCTACAAGACATAATGCTATAAGGCCGCAACCGTTTCAACGTCCATCTTCAACGTCCTCAAACAGACAACTGCGCTAAGCGAGAGTGTAGAGAGTTCTCGATCTCGTGTTGTTACGGCGAATCATCATCATCATCATCAGGTCCCTATCAGTCTCCACTGCAGGAGCACGACCCTCTCTGTACTGCCAGAGAAGTCAGAGGATTTGGCCTACACTCTCCACGCTGGCCAGACGGGTTGGAGAGGTCTCTTTAATGTTTATAAGCTTTGTTTAGCTTGAGTTTCCTAAGTCGCCTTTTACGACATCCACGGGAAGATTTGGAGTGGTCCTATTCTTCTCTGCCGGGAACCACACGGCAACTACCTAATATTACGTTACGGCGAATACCGGGAACGAAACCTCTCGACGAGAGTGTGGAGCGGGCATTAGGATAAGCACGCACCGCGACGCGATAGGCGCGTCGCGTCGCGCGACAGAAAAAAGCAAATCATAGGGTATAAAGCACGCACCGCGACGCGATAGTCGCGTCGCGTCGTGCGACAGGAAAAAGCAAATCATGTTCCGGTACGGAAAAGCCGTGTTGCTCGAAGAAATCATGGGTGCGCGCACTGCGATTCGGCAGTCGCGTTTTAGGGATGGGGCGTTATGACTTTTCGTTTTAAATCGTAGCGAAACTGTTATTCGTTTGTTGTTGTATTACGTTGTTTACTTCTTCGTTAACTTTTAGAATTGTTACGAAGCTGTTATCCGATACTTGTCGTAAAAATAAACGTAAGTATACAAATGACTTAGGATACACAAGCTAAACAATTTGCTCTGGCTAATTTTATCGCTCTGGTGATCAGAGAGTCGTGCTCCTGCAGTGGAGAATGAAAAAGACCTGATGATGATGATACAAATTACTATCATAGAAAGAAAGAAAGAAAGAATTAAGTATATTTCTTTGGCGCATAAAATCAAACATATGAAAACACACTAGAAACACAACTAATATAAAAGTTTAATGTTTACTATGAAGAATTACTGATTGAGAAAATTCATTATCGCGATGAACCTACTTCGATCTTCAACTAGCTAGACGGTCGTGTCGACTCGGAGCGAATGGCCTAGCGCAAGCGGCCACACGATTGCAAGCAAGTGCGGGTGTACGCGCGTATCCATAATGGCGGAAAACTGGATGTTATTGAGGACTTTATAAATGCTCATAAAGATTTGGCTTGCCTATGGGACATGGACAAGAAAATATTTGTTAAAAAAAATATATTTTATTGACAAACTGTTAACGACGAATTACACTGTCAAAGCAAATCAAATGAGCTAAAAAATTATGGTTTATATTTATTAGTTTAGGAGTGCCTAGTTATTGCCATCTCCAGATTCCATCATCATAGTCCATAACATTGCATTGTCATCTGAGTACACAGAATTTCAGGTGCTTCAAAATAAAGTTGTAAGATTTGACCCTCGCAGACAGACAAACAAGTAAAATAAAAGGTGGTAAAGAGTGCGTGGGAAGTTTTTGTAAAAAACTCTTCTAAAAAATTCCAAGGGTTTGGAACTATTTTACGAAATGTTGCCAGTCTGAGAGCTCGGACTGAACTGACTGACTGAGCACCCTGACGCCAAAGCGCCGTCGACCAGCCGACCCGACCGTCTAGCTAGCGAAAACACTCCGAGACTCCGACAGTCCCCGTCGACGAGCCACCGACCAAGGTCACGCCGTCGGGAGGCCCTGTTGGCGACCGTCTAGCAGAAACTTTAAACGTGGCCTTTCGGTCTTAGGGCCTTAGGCTCTGTCGACCCCGTAAGGGATAAAGACGTGATACAATGCATGTATGTAGGTATGTACAAGGTTCGCATGAATCAAGTGGAGGGTCAAACGAAAGGGGTGTTCGTTTGCTTGGACTTTTGACTTAATGCAAGTAATGCCGAGATAATGACGCTTATGCCAGACTGGTTGGTGGCGGAGTGTGTTTGGCTTATATCAGTTCCGACGCTGCTGCCTGCTGCCCATCGAAAACGGTAGGAGTATGTTGGACTGGGGGAACGAACGGGAGAAAGGTATTTAGGATGCTTCTTAGTCGGATGGTTTGGGGATAACAAAAGTTGCCGAAGGGAGGCCGAGGGCCTGGAGGCTTCACATAGTACATTATATTGCTGGGCGTACCCAATGTCATTACCTTACTGCAACTACCGGACCTGACCCTGATTCAATTATCATGAAGAGTAGTAAGTACCTATCCTAATCCTAATATTATAAATAATAATAATAATAAATAAATATATAGGGACATATTACACAAATTGAGCTAGCCCCACAGTTGTGAACTTGTGTCGCAGGATACTAACTCAACGATACTATATTTTATAACATATAATTATATAGATAAACATCCAAGACCCAGGTCATTCTGAAAAAGATCGTTTTCCATCATGACCTGACCGGGGATCGAACCCGGGACCCCCGTGTCGCAGGCTGGCGAGTTGACCGCTGCGCCACGGAGCTTTGTTTGTTTGTTTGTTTGTTACGCTTTCACGCTCAATCTTCTGAACCGATCGTCATGAAATTTTGCATACACATAGTTAAGGGTACTGCGAAGGACATAGGCTATATATCACGCAGGCGAAGCCGCGGGTAACAGCTAGTCACTAACTAATCCCAACTAATATTATAAATGCGAAAGTGTGTTTGTTTGTTTGTTTGTTACGCTTTCACGCCGAATCTACTGAACCGATCGTCCTGAAATTTTGCATACACATAGGTGAGGGTACTGAGAAGGACATAGGCTATATATCACGCGGGCGAAGCCGCGGGTAACAGGCTAGTAAGATATAACTTTAAGACTTAGATTTAAGTTGTAAAGCATAAAGTTGTCTACATGACTATTATTTATCATTAAAAGTTTTGTTTTGTTTTTTCATGTTTTGAGCCAACGAATCATTTAACTTATATGTATAAGCTACTTTGTCCTTTAAGTAATATAATAAATATAAATAATGAACCTAGTTAAATACACAGATTATTTTTTTTATTGTTATAACGATAACAATACAAGATGGGTAGTTCAGAAATATGAAATTTGAATTCAAAACCTGGAAAACAAAAAAGAGGAAATATTTTCGGTCAAATAGTAGTAATCTAACAAAACGATAAACGCACATAGGGTTACCTATCTTTACCTACCTATAAGTTAGTTATGAAACCTGTAATTCAACTTACTAGTCGCATTGGTAGCATAGGTTCAGCAGGCATTTTGTTTTTCTTATCTTTTTGTATTTACATCTATTAAGCAGGTACGTATATTCGACGCCTTCCAGCAAGCGACTGTCCTGAAGATGCCTGCCTATGTACCTATACTTAACGGTAGAGTATATTATTGTCTAGAGGCGTAGGTATTAAAAATCTAAATAGAACAATTAACGATTTCCTCCCAAGCTATTTTGGGAGAAAAATGCATAGAACGTAAGCCGGCCTTGTAAAAGCCGGTAGAGGGAATGGGCAATTAGGTATTTGAGAAATTAAATTACAGGCCGTGCGGCCTGCATCACATTTTCCCGTTTAACGTACCTAGGTAGGTATATAAGTATATAGAACGAGAATACGTGACACAGCGGACCCTCGCATAAATGGTGAAGATTCTCGATGTTTTTACATACTTAATCATGCATGTAATATCATGCATTAAGCACCGGTAGGTTAATACCTAAGTAGATATAGTAGTTTTGGCGCAATGCGATGCATCCTATCTACTTAAATAGAAAGGAAGGTATGTATGGTCATAATTCCATTAAGTACTAATCTACGTATCTTAATTTACACAGTGTCTTGCACACTTTGTAGTAGTAACTTATGTATCGTATCTACATGTGTAACTTAAAACAATCAAAAATTTAAAAAGTTTATTCCATCTCTGACCACTGGCTTTTCACCTAACGCTGAATAATATAACAAAATTAGACTTTTCTTATTTGTCTGTAATTTAAGAGCACAATCGAAGCTCTGCAGTCATAAGTATAAATTAACTACATGCCTTGCTGCATAGGGTGATCCTTTCCATTTTCAACTACATATAGCTCAGAACTTACTGGCGAATATATGGCTCTAGTAGTACAGAGAGCTAGGTTCGTGCTCCTGCAGTGAATACTAAAAAAGACCTTATGATGATGATAGCTGCTATGAACATTAAACCTCGAATACAGAAAACTGCATTAAAATTCGTCCACTTATTTGGAGGTTACGATACCGTAGACAGACACATTCCACAGACAGACAAACATGCGAATAGTTTAGTTGATTGTTCGTGTGTGTTTGAAGTTATTTAACACGACCACCAGATTTAAAAATCTTGCGCTTTCTGAATAAGTCATATCAGCGAGTAACAAATATAGTTTACGCGGTAGAAGTCGCGATCATAAGCTATTATTTTATAATTCGTATCTAGGGGGAATTACGCCTGGTAGACTGGTATCTTCTTAAAATAAACAAGAAGAAACTTTAGGTAAGCTTTTCGGAGACCGATTAAAGCACATCACGGATTTAACGGTAAATCAGGCAAATTGTCCGCGGTCCTTACGCAATCTGAGGACGCGCTGCACTGGCTGGGGCTATCGACCTGGCCGCGGTTACTTGAAATAACTGTTAAGTTGTTGGAAATAACTTGATAGCAAGAACCGCGCAGGGCGGCCAGTCAGTCGTGCAAACGCATCAGCTCTCGGGAAGGCACTACTTTTAACGATCCCCTAACTTTTGCGCGCTTTATTCACAAAAACATGTATTCGAAACTTATTTTCCTGTGCTGTATGTTGTCTGTGAAGGCGGCTCCTCATGTGTATGACCAGTCTCAAAACGGAGAGTTGAACGTTCAGGTGGATTTGAAGGACCTTCAGATTTTCGCCTTATTGAGTGGCAAACATGAGGAGTATTATGAGGTACGTATACTAGACATTTAAGTACTTAGGAAAGTTAAAATTCGCAGATTCACTTAGTGGAATGTAAATGAACCCCCGTACTTACCTAGTAATTTTATTTGTGTATCACCCACATTATTACTAAGTACTTAATTAAAGTTTAGGTATGGTAGGTATTAGGTATATACCGGCAAGGTAAATCGTTTAAAAATTCTTTTCTCGTAATTATTGAATACCTACCAACTTTTCTAACATAATTTATAAGGAAAAGTTATAATTGAATTTAATTGAATGAAAATCGAGTTTTATTCATTAACAAATTTCAATTACAACCATTTCGGTAAAAAGTTAAGAATTAACGGTAAGGTACGTCACGTGCAGTGGCGTAGCTATCATAGGGCCAGGTGGTGCAGTGCACCAGGGCCCCAGGGCTCAGGGGGCCCTCTAGCCTCAGCTTTGAAAAAAAAATTTAAAAATTAAAAAAAAAATTGTGAGCGAGCCTGCTCACAAGATTTTTTTTTTATTTCTATTTTTTTTAAATTCAAATCAACATCACCAATGATAAAACTCCTTATTTAACATTTCCGACACATGCGCCAAGCGTCCTCGATAAGCATGTGCTGTTTGTTTGTTTGTTATCGTTATTTCAGTTATATGGTAGTTTGGATGAGTATGCCCGTAGCACATCGGATCAGCTCACGTGCTTGACGGTCGTGAGATCAATTCACCAATTCCGCCCATCAGCTTTTTAATGAAGTTATTGATTCGCTCTTGCCTTGCATCAGTTCTTATTTATGATATTAGTGGCGATGTTTTCAACTTTCTGGGGTCTGGGACAAACTACAGTAGTTGATGCTAGGTTTGCCGCTGACTGTTGTAATTCGTAATTCCCTACTACCAGCCTTATTTCATCAAGTATCACCACTAATGCTATGATTTCTATTCCGCACATCCATCCATCTGGCACCAAATTCTGGTAAAACTCATTTACGCAAAAAAAAATTCCGATGACAAGATATGTATGATACAGGTTGCAACAAAACGCTAACCGTATAATCTATGATAGCTCTCAACCTGATCGGCAATAAAAAATAACCAACGTTTTTCTAAACTCAAGTTCAAATTGACAAACGAGCTACTATAGAAACTATAATATCTTCTTACGATTTAATATTGATTTTACCGCATCATTACCAAGCAAGCTGTTTTATGGTTCTTTTATGTTGAACTTCATGTAATCTATACTCACAGACAACACAACCCAAAGACAACGCTTAGAAGAACTTTCCTACGGAAACTATAGAGACGACGTGTGGATTTAGCCTACTAGGGATGATTCAACCCACTGTTTCCTATTCTCATTCCCTATCAATAATTTTGAAGGCCGATATAAGTTCAAACTACGCGGAAAGAGGGGAGGGGGGCCCGATTCTCTCCCTATGCACCAGGGCCCTTGCCCCCCTAGCTACGCCACTGGTCACGTGACTGATTTGGCATTGTAAATTGAATGTACAGTGAGTGATTACTGATTAAGTATTAGTTACATAAACCGGCACTTTGGGTGTTAATACCACTTATCGGCTACTTATCTACATCAAATATTTTCATTCCAGGACATTGATTATGCCTATGATTACTCTGAAATGACGATTAAACCGCAAACCGGGACATCAAAAAAACCACTGAATTTAACGACTACGGATTCTACAACAGATAACATAACAGTGGCAACTACAATGACCATGGGAGAGACTACAGAACCTCCCAAAAATACAAGTGCTGAAACTTCTGAAATAAATACATTAGCTAATGAAACTACGACTATAAAGAGCGAAACCACCATTACGTCTAATATTACTTCAGAAACTGTTAAAATAACATCAGACGCAGTTAATATTACTTCAGAAACAGCAAATACGACTTTGATACAGTACCGTAAAGAAGACGGGGTCGCCCAAACGGAAAAAGAAGCCATGGAGACCTCTACAAATAGCACTAACCAATCAGATCCTGGTACGCAAAAACCGCAGCCTCTCATGAACCAAATTTCGTCAATAAAAGGTGATGTGCAAGCCACGACAAGCAGCGTTAACACTGCCGGATCAAACGTAACCACGAAGCCAACAGCCACTCATAACTGTAAAAAAGGATTAGTAGTAAATCATAGAGGGGGATGCGATTTAAAGATACAAAGCATGTCTAACGCGTGAGTACCTTTATTTTTAACTCACTTCAAATAAGGAAGTTCTCAATTCGACTGTCTTTTTTCGCATGATTGTTACAGTTAGTTAAAATTGATTTTATACGATAATGTTATATCGTAGATTGAAAAAACAATTTACTTATATATTTAAATAAATATAAATATATACGGACAAATCACACAGATTGAGCTAGCCCCAAAGTAAGTCCTTATGAAAGACTTGTGTTATGGGATACTAACTCAACGATAGAATATTTTATAACAAATACATATATAGATAAACATCCAAGACCCAGGTCAATCTGAAAAAGATCGTTTTCCATCTTGACCTGACCGGGAATCGAACCCGGGACCATCCGTGTCGCAGGCAGGCGTGATGACCGCTGCGCCACGGAGCTCGACAATTTAAACCTTCTATGGATGTTGTACGTTTTTCGCGAATCAAGACAAATCGATGAGAACATTGCTCCTCAGTGTTTAGATTGATCCTAATTATAATTTATATATAATCAGTTTTTAGGGTTTAGTTGCCGAATGGCAAAAAATGGAACCCTTATATATTCGTCATCTCTGTCTGTCCGTATGTCACTGCCACTTTATTCCGAAACTATTATGACTACACAGCAAAGTTAAAACTTGGTAGGAAGGTAGATGTATCCTGTAAACCGCTTTACGATTTTTATACAAAAATAAAAAAAATACCACATAAACCAAAATTATCAAACCTAATTGTCCGGCTGAGAGCCAAAGTCGTCTCAGCCGCAAACAAACACTTCGTTTTAGTTCCCTGCTGAACATGGACCTCCTTCAAGTATTTTCATTGGGTTTGGTGAGCGATCCTCTTACTTCGAATTGATAATTCTCAAGGTCAATCGTTTGAAATGATAGGCACAACTCCAAAGTAGTGAAATGTGTGTCGGTCGGTCGCTCCCCCCTCTAACTTTTGAAATAAGGAGAGTGATAGGTATGTCTAAAAAGTATATCTTTACGGACACTTCCAACGAAAATTGGTTTGAACATGAACGTATAGTCAGCAGTTTTTGAAATATATTGTAGAAAACACATATTTTTATTCCAAATTTCATTTCATAGAAACTATTCCGCGATTCGATGAATCGAATAGTTAAGCATCGTCGTTTCATATTATCGAAAAAAATATATAAAAAATGTTTGAGTTTTTTACTTAGTACCAGAAAAACTTTATATTAAACTAACATCTCATATAAAGTACTTTCTAAGTGTTATTATGCATTTATTTTTATGCTATTTTGATTATACTCTTATTAAAATGAAGAAATTAGATGTGAGAAAAAATTCCACGCGAGCAGGATCTTCAAAACTATTCATAAAAAAATTGGCCATTGGAGGGTTCCGTGGAAGCAAGCTTAGATTAGCCAAAAAGCTCTAGGTATAGTTTTTCGCCAGTAAAGATAACTTTGTTTTTAATAGTGTTTGTATGAATGACAAAGTTATTTTTGCGGTATATGAAAAAGTGCTATCTCTTTAGTGTGTACTTAGTACTCAGCTCTGATAGTTTTCCTTTCAACTTCGTTATATATACTACTGATGTAATTTTTTCACGCGCTCATATTAATCGTTTAGCAGATAGAGAGCGGGAGGGGACACTCACTTCTAACAAAAATTTGCACTAACCAAATATTTCAGAAACTGATCCCTAAATCGAAAAGTGGTGCTCTCAACCTCACAATATTTTTAAAGACCTATTTAAAATTACCCACACTTAATGGGTTATTAGCAAAAAAATACTCCTTCATTACTTGTATGGGAGCTACACTAAAAAAATTTTTTTTCAAGATTTTTATCTAGGTACCACTTTTTTGCCATGACTAATATTCCAAATTACAGCTTTCTAGTACTTATACTCTCCGAGTAAAACCGCGGACGGACAGACAGACATGGCGAAACTATAAGGGTTCCTTGTTTACTACGGAACCCTAAAAAAGAGTTTTAACATGTTTATTTTTTTATCGCAGAACGTTTCATCGAACAATGCATAACCCTTTTGACGATAAAATATGTTGTGATAAGTTCAATACGGAGCTAAACGAAATCAAATTACATCGATGATCAAAACGTTAATTATCTATTGTCATATGTAGTACATTTTACAACTGCATATACTTAGTTGACGTCAGTAATTTACTTATGGCTAATTTAATGCCGCTTCCAAAGCGGAGTGTAGAACAGAAGAAGCGGCAATAAACTGCACAGCGCATTTTTAGGATTCCGTAATAAACAAGGAACCCTTATAGTTTCGCCATGTCTGTCTGTCCGCGGTTTTACTCAGAGGCTATAAGTACTAGAAAGCTGTAATTTATTTGGTATGGGTATGTATTAATAATGACAAAAAAGTGGTAGAAAAAAATCTTGAAAAAAATTTTTTTTAGGCTAGATCCCATACAACTTAAGTGGGGGAGTAATTTTTTTTCTCTGTTTATCCATCTTGTGGGGTATCGTTAAATACCTAGGTCTTTAAAAAATATTGTGAGGTTGAGAACACCATTTTTCGATTTAGGGATCCGTTTCCGCAAATTTTTGTTAGAGGTAAGTGTCCCCCCCTCTATATGCTAAACGGTTATATAATGGATACGTGAAAAAAAAATACAGCAGTAGTATATATACTGAAGTTGAAAGGAAAACTATCAGAGCTGAGTACTAAGTGCAAACTAAAAAGTTATAGGCAACCAACTTATAAATAGTACTGGAAAATGTAAAATTTCATACAATTTTCATTGTTAGATGTTTTTGGACGTTAAACTGTGAGGTGCGAGTGTGAACAGTGTGAACTGAAAGTTGTCATTCGCAACTACGGAACCCTACACTGCGCGTGGCCCGACACGCACTTGTCCGGTTTTATTATCCTATCAACGTCAACTAACAATTTTAGTTAGCCTTAAAGACTAGGTATGTGGACTGAGTATAAATGAAGTTAAACATACAGAAATGTTACCTTACCTACTTCAGCTTTATTATTTTAACGTATTGCACGTATTGTAATCCGAACTAATATTATATAAGCGAAAGTAACTGTCTGCCCAGCTATCTATCACACCAAAACCACTGAACCGATATAAATGAAATTTGTTACACAGATAGTCTAGAGCCTGAGAAAGTTCAGGGATGGCCTGCTGCTGAGGTTCAAGTAATTTCGAATTCTATTTTATTCAAGCACTTTTTCACGTCGTTTTATATTTTAAATAATTCTAATTTACTTACTTATGTTTATATTATTAATTAGTGTTTAAAAGCTACACGGGCGTTTGCCTGGCTGGCAAACACCCTTGGCTAATCAGAGATGCTGCTTATGATCTGTGCGTAGCAAATTCGTCGCTAGCCATTTAATTCCCATAAAACAAAATGTTTATTATCGCCAAAATGTTTAGGTGTTCTAGTGCAATCAGAATGTAATCTTTATTATCGAAAATTTTTACAGATTGCTGAAAATCGTGAAGTTGTCACAAAAATTGAAGTCTAGAAGACACAGAAATGGCCAAGACACAATTTGATAAGGCAAACATACAAACAATAAAACTGTAATTAGTAATAAGCAGGTAAGGCCTCGCAACACGGGCTATAAATGAACGCCGAGTATGCCCATTTTAGTATTTTTAAGAATAGAAACATTGTATAAGACTGCATTATTAAATAAACTACTTTGAACTGAATATAATCTTTTATTGAGCTAAAATAGTAAATCAGATTACTTGTATATTGCTCTAGGCTGAATGGGTTTTGTGCATTTGTGCAAAACACAAATTAATTATACTGATGAATCATCATTTTGCATTAAGGGCCCGCACTAGGTCAACTAGCGACACCAATATTTTTATTCCTAATACTTTACAAATAAAATCAAATTCAAGAATCTAAGTAATATAAGACTTAGTAAATAACATGAAGTAATTTGGAATCATGTTTTAATATTAAGAAAATCAGTCACTATGAGAACTACTGATTACCGCCTAAAACGGCCGTTTTTGGCGTTAGTCAGTAGTTCTCATGAATTTGATTTAATTTGTAAAGTTTTAAGAATAGAATTATTGGTTTTGCTCGTTGGCCTAGTGCGGGCCTTAACTGCAAAAAGTGTGATGCAAAGGTAATTTGTTAGCATTGGCATTCTATGCTAGTTATGTTCTATAAAATGTCCAATTGCATGATCAAATAGTTCACTGAACTCAGCAAAACGTATGACATATAGCTTGTTATATGAGAATAATTTAATTCTTAGTAAGTACATAATCATATGTTGTGAATTTAATTACAAGGAAAACATAGTTGAATAAATAAAAAAGTTTATAAGTACAACTAAAAATATTTATTTACAGCAACAAATTGCCTGAGATGCGGGCATGAATGAACAATGTAGACTCTGAACATTTAAGTATTATAATGGGACGGGCACTAGTTAAGTTCACTTCATTAACTTTGTACTATGTGACAATATGCTAGAAAATTATAGGATCCATTTTACAATCAAATTATTTATTCGATCTACAATAAAATTTGTCATATTCAATACCCACAATAAATAAGAATATACTATTCAGCATACAATCCAAACACACATTTAAAAATAATGGAAGTGCATAATGTTTTCAGATTATAGTTTACAGAGACAGAACAGCAGAGGTATAAAAGCACCAATAGTAATGAACACTGGGATAAGTACAGAGGTGTCATCCATGGAGTATGGATCAGGCTGCTTTGGGCCGCTAGCTCTTCTGGATTTAGTGCTTTTTTCTTCTACTTCTTCTTTCTGCTCCTCAGAATCACTTTCTGGCCACACCAATGGTGGTAGTTTAGGCACTTCTTCTATTGTCCCTCTCATCACATACAAAGCATTAATTTTAGGGTTATCTCTATAGCCTTTAATGAATTCTACTTTGATTTTACCTCCTCTGATGTCAGATTCTTCCTCATTGTAATAAAGCTTACCATTTTTTATAGAATATGGTATATATTCATCATGAGCCACACCTCGGCCAACCTTGTCATAAATATCCAAATCTGCTACAATGGTGTGATCACCATTTAAAACTACATCAAACACTTTCATGTTAGGTGCATTGAAGTACACTTCACTGAATTTTAATACCAGAACATAGTCGCCGTCTTTATTAGCTGGAATGTCATAGCCAAAAGTGCTGTGGTGGTATCTTTCAGTTTGGTAAAGTATTTCATCTTTGGGGTTAACACGTCCGATCATTACCAACTGTTTTCCATAGTTGGACGCAGTGCCGATTCTTCCTTGTAAGGGATCTTTTTCATAGTGAATTCCGTATATGTCCGTATGAGCAGGGCCTCCTGCATTAATAGCGTAAATTATTTCACCCAAACCAGTAGCATTTTTAAAGAAGAAAGTCATAAAGAGTGCATAGAATGTTAACAGAGCCATTTTTATTTGGTTGCACCGACGCGTCACTCTTAAATCATTAAAGTATCATTTATAAAGGTGCCAAAAAAATAACACCTGTGTAATTAATTTCGTCACTTTTAAGTCACCACTTTGTTTTAAAACTGCGAAAAGAATAAATAACCGGCTGGCAAGCCATGTAATCATGGAAACGTATCAATGTCGATTTTTTGTCTTCTGTCAATGTCAAGCCGTATTAGGTGTTGCCATTATAAGGCTCAGATTATATGAAGGACTACATTAGTCCGAGCCGGGCCGGTCAAGACGGATTTTTTTCCAGCCTTACCCTGTTTCAATTTGTGTTTCAAAGAAGTGTTATTAGTTTGTGTTCATATACCTAAATATTTGTTGATTTTATGCGCCACATAAACATATTTCTTTTTTTCTTTCTTTCCGCAACTACAAATAAGGCCCGGGCCCGGACGACATTACACCGGGTCGGGCCGGGGTGGAAAATATTCCGGGAACACGGTATCCGGGTCGATCCGGAAAAATTCAGAATATGTTGCCAGTCTACGAATATTTTCCCAAATGGCCTCCCGTTTTTTCGCACGGCTGAGCCTACATTTTAGCGGCAGTATCTGAATTCGAACCAGAATTCGTATTGTAGCAGTAGCACTTTTTACGGCGCCATCGACCGGCTGCAAGCTGCATAACTTTCCACTCTCACAGTTGCGACCACAGAACAATTACATCAATTAATGAATGGAAGGACTTGCGTACCTCTCTCGCGATTCCCAGATACTCTAGGGTTATTTTTTACCGTGGATTTAAAAAAAAATCGTCTTTTTACTGACTATACATATACCTAATTTACTTTTTTTCCTCGCAGCACCGACCGTAAATGATACGCCCTCCGCCCTCGGCTCAAAAGCTAAAGATTTTTTATGAAAGTACTAGCTGTTACCCGCGGCTTTGCCCGCGTGATATATAGCCTATGTCCTACTACATATACTTGATATTACATGGATCTCAGAACTTTTGTCGGTAGAAGAACTGAGTTGCGAGACTCGGTTTTTTACAAGAATCGTTTCTTGTAGATTCTGAACATCCTGGCAATATATTTTTAGTGACGAAAATATACCGAGTTATTCTGTAACCTTGCTAATTGCCATATTCTCGAACGTAGAAGGTACCTCTGCTGATGAAAAAAATACAATGGCCGATAGAAGTAAAAATTTGAACAAGTATAGGTACGTGTGTATTTTTTGAATCCTCAGGAAAAATTATATTGTGCAGGAAATACTTTTTTATGTTATACAGAGGTATCGGTTTTTACGGTTCCATACCCAAAGGGTAAAAACGGGACCCTATTTCTGAGACTTCGATGTCTGTCTGTCTGTCTGTCACCAGGCTGTATCTGGACCGTGATAGCTAGACAATTGAAATTTTCATAGATGTATTTCTGTTGCCGCTATAACAACAAATACTAATAATTTAAGATATTTTTAACAAAAAACAAAAACCGACTTCAACCCTGTCAATTTTTTAGGGTTCCGTAGTAAACAAGGAACCCATATAGTTTCGCCATGTCTGTCTGTCTGTCTGTCTGTCCGTCCGCGGTTTTACGCAGAGACTATAAGTACTAGAAAGCTGTAATTTGGTATGGATATGTATATTAATCATGCCAAAAAAGTGGTAGAAAAAAAACTTGCAATAAATTTTTTTCGGGTAGCTCCCATACAAGTATAGTGGGGGAGTATTTTTTTTCACTATTTACCCATCGTGTAGGGTATCGTTAAATAGGTCTTTAAAAAATATTGTAAAGTTGAAAACACCATTTTTCGATTTAAAGATCCGTTTCCGAAATATTTGGTTTTAAAGTGCGAATTTTTGTTAGAGGTAAGTGTCCCCCCCCCCCCTCTATCTGCTAAACGGTTGTATATAGATACATGAAAAAAAATACAGCTGTAGTATATATACTGAATTTGAAAGGAAAACTATCAGAGCTGAGTACTAAGTACAAACTAAAAAGTTATAGGCAACCAACTTATAAAATGTACTCGAAAATGTAAAATTTCATACAATTTTCATTGTTAGATGTTTTTGGTCGTTAAACTGTGAAGTGCGAGTGTGAACAGTGTGAACTCAAAGTTTTCATTCGCAACTACGGAACCCTATACTGCGCGTGGCCCGACACGCATTTGGCCGGTTTTTTTAATAAGCATAAGGAAAAAAAACGGTATACCATAATAAAACGGGTTAAATTTGTATGTTACCCATCACTATTTTGATTCCGTTCTCATCTACACGCCCAACAACATGCTAAACGTGGGCTCAAGGTTTTACAGACATGGGCTCTGTCTACCCCGCAAGGGAAAAAGACGTGATAGTATGTATGTATGTTAAGCTCAATTTTTTTATGACTTCCTTTTTTATCTGGATGTACATTTTGTTAGGGAATCTAATATTCTGACAATATTTCCCAGGAAGTTAATAATCACGTTGCATGCCGGACGTACCTATATGCTATACCTACTTAGATTGTAATGTGTCATGTATATTTCATAAAATTTTGTATTTTAAGTTTGTAACACTTTTAAAAACCTAGCGTACTGCTCCCTCTCCCTCTTTTGGTGCCTTTATTTAAAAAATTTTGTTTTAAATAAAAGCCATTTTCATGGTAGCGTTTGAACTTTAGATAAAATGCAGGGTGTGGAAATGGTGATCCCTGCTGTTGAAAATTTTTACAAACATTTTCTAACATTCAAATGAAATTTAACTGACATTGTAATTTTG
Source organism: Rhodophaea formosa (assembly GCA_963082605.1). Taxonomy (NCBI): domain Eukaryota; kingdom Metazoa; phylum Arthropoda; class Insecta; order Lepidoptera; family Pyralidae; genus Rhodophaea; species Rhodophaea formosa. The sequence continues at coordinate 13,351,558 of OY720209.1, forward strand.
TTTTAAAGGTATTTGTACCTATTTATAATCAATTTAAGTTGTAATAGATTTGTATTTTCATGTTATCATGCCTTTTTATCATATTAGAAAAAGTTTGTTAACATTTTTGCAGTGTGAGAGCACCATTTTTTTTTTTTTCACACCCTGCATTTTTTATAAAGGTAGATAATTAAATATTAGATCAAACGCGACCATGAAAATAGCCTTTATTTAAAAATATTTTCACGCGTTTTTCAGTATCTGTTATTTCATAGTGGTATAGTATTGAATATTTCGTCACCACATTTAACACCACTTTTTTATCAGAAGTTTCGGACAAAGACATATTATAGTACAAACTTCCGATAGTTACATTATAATAGATTTGTTTTTTTTTTTATTTGTTTTGTGATGTGTGAGAGGGACAGTCTTTCAGGATTCGAACCGACGATCCTTAGCTTATACGCCCCAAGTGTGACGAGTTCATCACATATTTTCAATTTGAAAAGTATATCGAGCAATGTTATATATACTATTTAAAACCAATTTAATTGAGAAAATTACCTTCACTCATATTCTCTCTCTCTCTCTTTTCTTCAGTGATTTCTAGCACATTGCTAATAAGAGCATGTTTATTCTGACGTGTCCACAATCAAACCGCCCAATGACATTATAATAATAATAATAATAATAATAATTCTTTATTGCAGACACAAGATCCATAGTTACAAGAAATAAGTCATATGTATAAAATAAAAATAATAAAATAAAGACTCAAAATAAATGAGCTTTAATCAAGCTTATGATGTATAAGCTTTACCCAACATGCGTATGTTTTGGTCGTAATCAGCCTTTCCGCTAGACTACTGATAATTGTATTCTTACACTTGTCAACTCTGGACATAAACGATGCTATTCTCTTTCTCTGGATGGCATTAAATGAGTCGACCCTGGCTTGCATGTACATTTCAGAAGCGCTACAGTAGCGCTTCAGACTCATTAACTGTCTAAAAACGTTATTATATGCAACTCTAATGCCATCGACTGTTTTTTGAGTGTAGTCAGTCCAAAGTTGACATGTGTAAAAATTTTGGCAGAAAGCCTTAAAAAGCGTAATCTTCACGTCAGGAGCAGACTTTGCAAATTTTCGGGCGATCATATTGCCCACCACACATAAAGCCCTGCGTTGTCGCTCGATATCTGCGTCATCCTTCAGGGTAGAAGTCACGACGTGGCCAAGGTACTTGAAATTGTCAACAACCTTGATTGGCTGGCCACTAAGACTAACCTCGGGAATATTGTCTGGACCTTTGCCCGATCTGAACACCACCATTTCCGTCTTATTAGCGTTATAGATCAAATTATGATCTATGGCGTACTTTTCGCATATCGCTATAAGCTTACGGAGCCCTCTGATCGTAGGACTGAGCAGCACCATATCATCTGCGTAGCTCAGGTTGTTGACATATCTATTATCCAACCTGAGTCCTACAGGAGTGCTGCTCAATTCCACGAGCAGATCATTCACGTAGGTGTTGAAAAGATCAGGAGAGGTGAGACCTCCCTGCCTAACGCCACAGGTAAGACGATAACAGTCTGACATTCCGGATCCCCATCTGATATTGTTTGTCTGGTTTTCGTACCAGAACTCCAGCAGACCAACAACATCAGTTGGGACCTGTTTACACATACGCAGCTTTTTCCATAGCTTTTCATGGTTAAGCGTATCAAACGCATGACTTAGGTCCAAAAAACAGGCATAGACGGTGGTATTCTGCTGCTTATAGTATTTGACGACCTGTTTTAACGCAAAGATTGCCATGTCCGTCGATACCTGTGGGCGAAACCCGAACTGGCCGTCATCGTATCCAATGCCGTTAAAATGGCTATGGATAACTCGTTCAAGTACCTTGGCCACAATCGTGGCCAGTGAAATTGGCCTGTAATTGGCCATGCTCGAAATATCTCCCGTCTTATTTTTGGGAACAGGAACGACTATTGTTCGAATCATATCCGGAGGAAGATAACAGTGTCTCAGGCAGAGCGTAAAAAGCCACGCCAATACTGAACAGATATGCTGGCCCGCATACAGCATATGCTCAATACTAAGGCTGTCGTGGCCCGGTGACTTCCCGCGCTTCATGTCCCTCAAAATATTCATTATTTGTTTTGGTGACACTGACACGCTGTCAGTCTTCGACCTCCTTGCTTTTTTTATTTCTGAACTCTTTAATGAACTATTTCCTTTAGTAAAATGATTTCTAAACATGTTAGAAATATTTTTTTCCTCTTTCTCTCCTTCAATATTTAAAGCCAAATTATTTTTACTATCTAATTTCCTCGTTTCTTTCCAAAACTCGGCAAAGTTACAATCTGCTCGATGTCGAGCCAGCATATCCATTTTAATCTTCTCTTGGTGGGTTTTATTAGCTGAGCTCGTTATTATATTACCTAAATGTTTTGTTCGGTTGGACTTTGGGCGACGCTCAATTGTGTGATAGTATCTGGGGCGTAGCTTTTGTAAGCTTTTTTACACCAGTTTACATGTTTCGCAAATTATAGGCATACAATACATATGTAGTACAATGGAAAGCTAAAATTTATTTAAAAAGTTCATTAAAATTGATAATGGTGTGTGCCTTGTAAACATAGTTTTAACGGTTCTTCGGTTCGTCGGACAGAACCGTTAAAACTATGTTTACAAGGCAGACACCATTATCAATTTTGATGAACTTTATTTATTCAACCATGAGATTATACATTTCATTTACGAGAGTAGTATTCGGTCACGTTTTTATAACCGTCATAGTTTACTATACTTTGTCGACCATGAATACGATATACTACAGTAGTTTTAGAATCTCGTAATCGAAAACGACTCAAGGTTGAATGTAAACGAATACGAGCCTGTGTTAAAGCGTCAACCATGAGTTTATAATACGTGAGTAGTAAACGATTCGATCTAAAGTAAACTACTCGATGGCTCGTAATAGTAAACTATTGTCTACTCGATAGAAAACGAAGGTCAATTTTTGTAACTCATGGTGCTGATACCCCAGAAAATGTTCCTGTAAACACAGGATCGTATTCGTTTACATTCAACCTTGAGTCGTTTTCGATTACGAGATTCGAAAACTACTCTGGTATATCGTTCTCATGGTGGACAAAGTATAGTACACTATGACGGTTATAAAAACGTTACCGTATGCTACTATCGTAAACGAAATGTATAAACTCATGGTTGACGCTCTGGAACATTTTCTGCGGTATACTGACCTGACTGATAAAACTGACCTTCGTTTTCTATCGACTAAGACAATAGTTTACTATTACGAGTCATCGAATAGTTTACTATAGATTGAATCGTTTACTACTCACGTATATAAACTCATGGTTGACGCTCTGCATTGGTAGAGTAGAGTGACTGAAAACAAGGCGAGCTCCCTACCACTTGCCTACTCCCACCATTGCGTCAACTCCACTCTTAACAGTAAGCAGTAGAGTAGACGGTAGAGTATTTACTATGCTACTAACTAGCAGCAAACTACATAAAGTAAACAGTAAAGTACTTGAGTACTTACTATGCTACTACAAAGTAGCAAAGTAAATACTACCAATATTCGTGACTCTATCTATGCACACGCTTAGTGTAGACATGGTCTGATGATCTTTGATGTACCCATGAGGTTCACGCATAATAGTATTGCATTCCAACTATACACAGATGGGGATAATTATTATTACGACTTAGTTATTAGTCTAGTTAACTAGCAATGGACCTAACTGCAATCTGACGGTGACTTTTTGAAACTTACTTAGCTTGCAAGAGCGCGAGACATCTATTCCTATGAAATAATATCCATATGGTAGATCATATGGTAGAGTAAAGCAAGTGTGCTAGTCACTTCCGGGATGATCGTGGTTAAATTTTCTAGTAAAATTCATATTTATACACATTACAAAAACAGGTAGAGTGCTCTGAATTGGCATATTTTGGGGTGTAGATCTCGACAAAGTTAGATCCAGAATCAGATATGACAGACGTGACTTTTCATGAAACATCGACATGGGAATTCTTTATATAAGTTTTTGGCGTGTACGAGTACATTTAGAAAATGAAGTCAGTTTTGATATTAAAGACGGCGGAAGCGACTTTTAATAAAAAATCGACACGGGTGTCATCTCCTAGATATTTTGAGGTGTGAAGCTCGGGTATGACGTCAGTTTTGACATCTAAGATGGTATCGTTTTATCGGTTTTTCACGTTTATCGAGTTTTCATCAAAATATGGCCAAGGACAAACTAGTTAGTTCTGAAATCGGGTTTAGCCGGTAGCTCTAAGACGGTAGCATATAAGGTACATTAAGAACATACATTCCTTATATCAAATTACATTCTGAAAACTTAGATGAGATAGGTATTAGTACGGCAAAATAATCGAAGTTGAATTGGGTGTTGGGGAGATTTGATGATAAAATAAGCGTAGGAGTTGCCTGACCTCAAAAGTTATTCAACATTAGAGTTAGTTAACCAATCAAGGTACTTAAATTAAATTTTAATTATGATGGGGAGGAAGGTGGTCGGAATTAAATCGCTTCAATAAGGCTTCATTCGATGTATTAACGTGTAAATAAAGCACTATTCACACATTTCCAGATTCCCGTTCCTAAAGGGAGGAAGCCGAGTCGGAGAAAAATCGATTACATACGATTTGTATGAACTCGATCACACAGTTCAGGACTGGTGGACAGAACTGCCTCTGTGATCCAGTGGTTAAGGCGTTTACTTTACTGACCCGGGGTCGTGAGTTCGATTCCCACGGGAAGCATACTTTGTTAAGTTGTTTCCAGTTTGGTTAGGACAATGAAAAAATTTTATTTTTTTCTTAAATTCTCGTCCTTAGATCCTAGCGTTTTTGCCACAACTGTCTACAAAAACCGGCCAAGTGTGAGTCAAACTCGCGCAATGAGGGTTCCGAACAATATGGTTCGTGAACACACACACACAATGTGCAAAAAATGTTTTATTCAATTGACTAGCGCCATCTAGTGGTGTTTTAGTGAACTATTTCCCTAGATGAACTTATTATTGTGAGTTTACCACTTAATTTTCAAGTGATAGAATTCTTATTATTTTTCCTGTAATCTTCAAGGAATGAACTATGTTTTGTAATTTTTTCAAAATTTTCGGCTCAGTAGTTTCGGAGATCAGGGGGGGGGAATGGTCAATTTTTGCCTTCTTTCGTGAATAAAATCAAAAGTATTGATTTTACCCGAACAAAAAAAATTTTTTTTGAGATCCTCATAATGAGCCCTTTCATTTGATATATGACACAGTAAGGTTTGCAAAACTTTTTTTTTAATTTTGTAATTGGTCCCCTCAAAATGACCCTTATTTCAAAAAAATCTTTATTTACTTTGCACATCCGTGTTTCGGTCATAGGATTACACTATCTTACCAAATTTCATCTAATTTGGTTCAGTAGATTCGGAGAAAATCGGCTGTGACAGACGGACGGACGGACAGACAGACGCTCGAGTGATCCTATAAGGGTTCCGTTTTTCAATTTTTGTACGGAACCCTAAAAAGTAGGAATATACGTCCGATTTTCTTCCGATCCGATTGCAGCGTAGCCTTTTAAAAAATAAGAAATTCCTTACATCTTTCACCTTTCACCTTCATTCTTCATTTCCTTTTTAGGGTTCGGTAGTACACAAGGAACCCGTATAGTTTCGCCATGTCTATCTGTCTTTCCGTCCGTGGTTTTACTCAGAGAAGTATAAGTATTAGAAAGCTGTAATTTGGTGTGGTATGTATATTAATCATGGAAAAAAACCTCATTTTTAGGGTTCCGTAGTAAACTAGGAACCCTTATAGTTTCGCCATGTCTGTCTGTCTGTCTGTCCGTCCGCGGTTTTACTCAGAGACTATAAGTACTAGAAAGTTGTAATTTGGTGTGGGTATGTATATTAATCATGGCAAAAAAGTGGTAGAAAAAAATCTTGAAAAAAACTTTTTTTTAGGGTAGCTCCCATACAAGTAAAGTGGGGGAGTTTTTTTTTTCTCTATTTACCCATCGTGTGGGGTATCGTTAAATAGGTTATGGCGTCGGGTAGTGACGCCCCCACCGCCCGCTGGTAGCTTACAGCACTAGCGCAGTCAGTCTATGGATGATCCTCCATGTACACAAGCCCCTGCCGGTGTTAGAAGGCGAGCAACGTCGATAGACAAGCGCATTTGGCTTCTACAGCGGTCGGGCAAGGCAACGGGGATATGCCTCAAAGGGCGCACGTCAGGATTCTTTTAGTAGCGTGCGGCCAATCTTCTGCGGCTTCTACCTTCTGTCGGTCGTACCGGCTCCCCGGTCCATCGGCATCAGAAGGTTGAGGAGGAGAGAGTGGACTTGCACCTGCGCAACTGCTTGTTCACTAGAATACATTCACGCGCAGATGACTCCTGCATGTTTATCTGTACTATGAGCGCAAGACCTACGGCGATGGTGAGCTGATGGTGGGGGGAGGAAATGGTGTGTCCAAACCTTAGTTAGCAGCTGCACGTAGGCGGTCTTCTGGTGATGGTCGCTCTATGTCCCGCTTGAGACGGGGGACAAGTTCGGCAGCTCAGATGATGACAAAGCAGCCCTATTTAGGGAGCGCTCTGCTTTCCCCAATCCGGGGAGGGGCCTAGAAAAGGTGGCCTAAACCAAGTCTGTCTCATCCCTTAAGCAGATGGCAAACCGCAGTCATCTGTCACCAACCTAATGCGGTCAAAAAACGAACCATAAAAGAATTGTTAAAGGTCTAATAATGGGAACTTGGAACGTTCGTACACTTTTAGACAACGATTTAAACCAGTGTCCAGAAAGAAAGAGTGCTTTAATAGCAAGAGAATTGGCTCGGTATAACATCGACATTGCTGCAATTAGTGAAACACATCTCAGCGACTCCGGACAGTTGGTCGAGCGGCTTGGAGGTTATACCTACTATTGGAGTGGAAGACCAAGTACCGAGAGGGCAGCAAGTGGAGTAGGGTTCGCTGTTAAAAATCATATGGCGCGATCACTACAGGAACTACCAAAGGGCATCAATGATAGAATAATTACACTTCGTCTTCAACTGACATCAAAGAGGTATGTCCACCTGATAAGTGTATATGCCCCCACACTGCCATCTCCGGAAGAAGAGAAAGCTAAGTTTTATTTTGAACTTAACGCAGTCCTCAACAAAATTCCTTTTGCGGACAGAATCCTTTTGATGGGAGATTTCAACGCTCGTGTTGGTAGCGATTACGGTGCTTGGAATGGGGTTCTTGGAAGGCATGGAATTGGGAAATGCAATACCAACGGTATTGATCTCCTTACTCTCTGCGCCGAGTTTGATCTCACCATTACAAGTACTTGTTTTCGATTGCCTGAAAAATATAAGACCAGGTGGATGCATCCTAGATCCAAGCACTGGCATCTTCTGGACTACGTGATTGTACGTAAGAGAGACCTCAACGAAGTACTTATCACTCGCGTAATGAGGGGCGCCCAAGGCTGGACTGATCACCGACTTGTTCGATCGAAGCTGCGTTTGCAACTAAGAACACCACGTCGAGCTGCCTATAAGATTCCAGCAAAGATAGACTGCGAAAAGCTGACTCGAAACAAAAACCTAACGGTGGAGCTAGATGACGCTTTCGGTGCCGATATGCCGGACGTCACAGAAAATGCGTGTGTCGATGAGAGATGGCGTTCTTTCGCCGAGCATCTCCATAGCAGTGCTCTACGAGTCATTGGGAAACCAAAACGGAAAAACCAAGATTGGTTCGATGATTCCGACGAGGAAGTCAAGAAACTCGTGGAGAACTACAGACACACTCTTAACTCATCTGACGTTTCCGAGCGGAGAAAAGCTCATCAAAGTCTTAAGGAAAAAGTGCGCGCACTCAAAAACAAATGGTGGGTCGAAAAAGCACATGAAATCCAGCTGTATGCCGATACTAACCAATCTGGAAGATTTTTCGAAGGTCTCAAGACTGTTTTCGGCCCACGAATTTCAAAGACGGCTCCAATGTATAACAAGGACAAAACACAACGTCTTTCTGATCACAAAGACGTACTTGCTCGTTGGGCAGAACATTTTGACGAAGTTCTGAATCCTTGTTGTCAGACCACCGACCTATTAAACATCGACTCCTTGGAAAGTCAACCAACCGCTGAAGATCTTGCGGATCCACCGACCTTTGACGAACTTGTTGATGCGCTAAGGAAGATGAAAAATGCTAAGACACCCGGGATAGACAACCTACCATCTGAACTGTATAAATATGGTGGCCCGCACATTAATAATAAGCTATACGAACTAATCTTGAAGATATGGGAATCTGAAATTGTTCCGCAGGATTGGAGAGATGCCTATATTTGTAAATTATACAAAGGCAAAGGTGACATAGCCGATTGTGGTTCGTATAGAGGCATTTCTCTACTCTCAGCAGCTGGGAAGATCCTAGCCCATATCATTAACACCCGTCTATCCCGACACGCTGAAGACATACTCCCAGAAACCCAATGTGGGTTTCGTCCGGGCAGAGGTACTGTGGATGCCATATTTGTTATTAAACAAATACAAGAAAAAAGCTTGGAACAACATCGTCCTCTCTACATGTGCTTTGTTAATCTTGAAAAAGCATTTGACAGAGTGCCGCGTGAAGCCTTGTGGATTGTGCTAAAAAAAAGCCGGTTGTCCTGAAAAGTTAATTAACTTGATACGCCAATTTCATGACGGCATGTTGGCCAGAGTTCGACACGAAAATGACTTTTCAGACCAATTTTCCGTAACCAGTGGCGTAAAACAAGGCTGTGTCTTAGCTCCAACTTTGTTTGCTTTATATTTTGCCTCTGTCATGCGTGACGCAACAAAGTCTTGCAACGGCTTAATACAAATTAACTCCAGAACAGACAAAAGTATTTTTGATCTATCTCGCCTCAGATCTAAGCAACAGGTATTCAAACTTCCGATCTTGGATATCTTGTACGCTGATGATGTTGCCTTAATGGCGGATTCTATTGAGTCTCTACAGGATTTTGTAACATCTTTAACCATTTCATGCCGTAAATATGGTTTAGTTATAAGCGTTAGCAAGACACAAATTCTAAAACAACCACCCAGAGGTTGCCACGAAGATTCCTCCAATGTCACCTTGGAAGGAGCAGTGCTGGAAGAAGTTTCAAACTTTAAATACCTGGGTATACGTATACGCAACGACAACACGCTGGCATCAGAACTGCCAGCCCGGATAGCAAGTGCGGCGGCGGCCTTTGGAAAACTAAAGGCACGTGTTTGGAACTCCCACGACCTTAAGCTGCAAACTAAAATTTTAGTCTACAAAGAAATCATCTTGCCTACCTTACTGTATGCTGCAGAGACTTGATGCTGTTATAAAGCAGACATCAAGCAGCTAGACACCTTCCATCTCAGATGTCTAAGGTCCATCCTGCGCATTAAATGGCAAGACCGTGTTCCAAACACGGAGGTCTTGCGTCGAACTGGCTTATCCGGGATTGAAGCGCTTATCATCAAACATCAGCTAAGATGGTGTGGGCATCTCTTGCGAATGGATGACAGCAGGTTGCCAAAGGCAGTTTTCTATTCCGAGCTCGCGAACGGGAAAAGAAAACAGGGTGGGCAATACCTGCGCTACAAAGACGTGCTCAAACGCAACCTAGTGGCGTGTAACATTCCAACTGATAGTTGGGAGGAGCGTGCTCGTCTTAGACCGGAATGGCGCTACACCGTTCACAAAAACGTAGATGTATACGAATCAAAGCGTCTAGAAGACCTTGATGCAAAGCGCCAAATACGGAAGACTCGTCCGAAGCCCTCCTACAACTATACTTTCAACTCTACTGGCCAACTTTTTTGTGTGCCATGCGACCGAACTTTCAAGTCGAAGTTTGGCTTTGCTAGCCACATTAGAGCCCATCACAATAACGACCCCGGGATAGACACATAGGAGTCGCCATCGCCGGATACGGCTTGGAAGACATGATGATGATCTTCTAAACGGTTATAAATGGTTAAGTCAAATAAATTGCAGCAGCAGCCTACTTATATATAAATAATAAAATTATTTATAAACAATAAAACTATCAGAGCTGAGTACTAAGTACAAACTAAAAAGTTATAGGCAACCAACTTAAAAAATGTACTCGAAAAAGTAAAATTTCATACAACTTTGATTGTTACATGTTTTTTAGTCGTTAAACTGTAAGGTGCGAGTGTGAACTCTAAGTTACATTCACGACGGAACCCTACACTGCGCGTGGCCCGACACGCACTTCGCCGTTTTTTTTATCATTTGTTGTTTTAGCGCCAATAGAAAAAGATACACATTCAGTGAAAATTCAATAGATAGAGCCCTGCTGTGACACACGGACGAATGGACGGACGAACGGATGGACAGCAGAGGCCTAGTAATAAGGGTTCCATTGGCACCCTTTTGGTACCTATCCCTAAAAAGGTGCTTATAATTATTTTTTATTAACTACAGTTAATAAAAAAGAAATATCAGCTAATCTGGATTAAAAAGCCCTTAAACAATTTCTTTATCACCCACTCAGAGCACTCACAGTTTCGTAGCTCTTTTTCATAAAACGTTTTACCGTTTTTATCAGATTTAAAAGCGTCTAAAGTCAGATGCCTTCAAGCTTTTTTCTTATCATTAGTCTACATTACAAAGCCATTTAAAGATTAAGGTAGGCAATATTTTAATTCTGCTCATGAGTTGTGACTACTAAATGAGAAACAAAAAAAAATTAATCAAGCAAAATGGGAAATGACAAACGAAAATATAGGTTCGACTAACGATGTATTAATTGCATTGTTTGCTGAACCAGAGCTCACAATGAAATACTGCGTTAGGCAATTTTATTTTCAGTAATCCCATCCCAAATAATATTATAAAAGCGAGTTTTTTATTTGTTTGTTATGCTTTCACGTGACGCTACTGAAGCGATCATCATGAAATTTGGCATACACATAGGTTAAGGTACTGAGAACGACATAGACTATATATCACGTGGGCGTAGCGGTGGGTAACAGCTAGGCTTTTTAGGGTTCCGTAGTAAACTAGGAACCCTTACAGTTTCGCCATGTCTGTCTGTCTGTCTGTCTGTCCGTCCGCCGTTTTACTCAGAGACTACCTATAAGTACTAGAACGCTATTATTTGGTATGGGTATGTATATTAATCTTGGCAAAAAAGTGGCAGAAAACATTTTTGCAAAAAATTTTTTTAGGGTAGCTCCCATACAAGTAAAGAGGGCGTAATATTTCTTTTTTCTATACAAACCCATCGTGTTGGGTATTGTTAAATAGGTCTTTAAAAATATTGGGAGGTGGCGAACACCATTTTTCGATTTAGGGATCCGTTTCCGAAATATTTCGTTTTAACGTGCAAATTTTCGTTAGAGGTAAGTGTCCCCCCCTCTATACCTTGGAGAAAGCGTAGCACACCTCTCAAAACCCTTGAATCACCCACACCGGTCTTGCCCCTGCTGTTGGCAAAAATCCTCGGCTAGTTTGAGGAGGGACTTTCATTAGCTAATGAAAGTTAGTTATCATAATTATCTATTATTTTAACCTACGAGTAGCACAAGTCCACCCAAATTTTAATCACATACTTTGGTATTTCCAGGAGCGGGTTTTGGCTGGAGACTATTACATCAACCTCTCCACAGAGCCTCTATGGATCTATATCCCCACGCAAGCCTGACCAAGGATCGGGGTAACCCGTGAACTCTAGGGAGATACAAATAATAATAAGTATATTTATGTCAGTTCTCCTACAGTGGAGACTAAAAAAAGACCTGATGATGATATTAATCAATTGACGACAATAATTAGAAGGTTTCAAAAATTTCTGCCATTTTTAGGCTTCCGCAGTAAACAAGGAACCCTTATAGTTTCGCCATGTCTGTCTGTCTGTCTGTCCGTCCGCAGTTTTACGCAGAGACTATAAGTACTAGAAAGCTGTAATTTGGTATGGGTATGTATATTAATCATGGCAAAAAAGTGGTAGAATAAAATCTTGAAAAAAATTTTTTTTTTAGGGTAGCTCCCATACAAGTAACGTGGGGGAGTAATTTTTTTTTCTCTATTTACCCATCGTGTGGGGTATCGTTAAATAGGTCTTTAAAAAATATTGTGAGGTTGTGAACACCATTTTTCGATTTAGGGATTCGTTTCCGAAATATTTGGTTTTAAAGTGCGAATTTTTGTTAGAGGTAAGTGTCTCCCCCCTCTATCTGCTAAACGGTTATATATGGATACGTGAAAAAAATTATAGGTGTAGTATATATACTGAAGTTGAAAGGAAAACTATCAGAGCTGAGTATTAAGTACAAACTAAAAAGTTATAGGCAACCAACTTATAAACTGTAAAATTTCATACTATTTTCATTGTTAGATGTTTTTAGTCGTTAAACTGCAAGGTGCGAGTGTGAATAGTGTGAACTCAAAGTTGTCATTCGCAACTACGGAACCCTACACTGCGCGTGGCCCGACACGCACTTGGCCGGTTTTTGTAAAGTAATGGCGAAACAAGTTATACTACGCTAATATTTCAAAACTTGCTTGGACCCTTGGAAAGAGAAAATCTCTACTGTAATTCACTTTAAACAGAACACAAGATTAATTAGTATAGCTTATAAACCCTGAAACATATCTTGATGAATATTTGATTTGATTACTCGCTGAGAACGGACTGGCGCACGTCGCCTCTAATTTTGGGAAGGTACCGTTGCGGAGTTGTGCTCAGGTTATTGGCGCGTGGGGATCGAGTGCTTTCCAATAAGCTAGTTTCCTGAAAATATATAAAATGGATAAAATATTTGCTGAAAGTGTTAGAACTTTGACCTAAGTAGGTACTTGTATTAGCTTTCACTGAAAACCTAAATGGCACCGGGATTAATAATTATAGGCTAGGTTTCTTTGGTTTAAAAATAATATGGATCTATTTATTCATAAAAAGAATTGACATGTGTTTTTTTTCTTTTATCATATAAATAAAAAAATAGAATTATATAGTAGGTACGTTAAAATTGCGTGTGACTTCATAGTTTGCTGCACTTTTTCGCAAATTGTGATGGCACGAGCCCCGCGAGTAGAACACATGAACTTTGATGAGCTATATCTTATCATTTATTGTTTATTTGGTAAAAAATCTTCAATAGTGTGTAATCTAATTGGCGGCCTAATTAGTAGGTGTTATTATTTTGACCCAGGAAACTAGCCTATTATTTAACCCAGTGGCATTAACGTTTGCAGTGGAAACTAATACGATTAGGTCAAAAGTTCTAACACTTTCAGCAAATTAGCTCGTCCATTGTCAGATAAGTGGGTTAGTTTGAAAACTACTGTCTGTGGAGTTAGATCAGGACTAAACAAGTGAACCAATTGCTTGCTGAATTGGTGTTTCGTCTTTGATAGGAAAAAAATACAAAAATTGTAGTAGATTACCTTAACCTTAACGCATGCTGGCGCTTTTGGGCACAAGGAGAATAAGAAAATAATGATTTTTTTGTAATCAGGTATGGCATGGTAAGATATTGGTTTTGTAGGTGATTATGCAATTGCTTAAAAAATGATGTAAATGTTTCGGTAGGTACGAATATTACACACTAGCAGCCCTACCCGGCTGCGCCCGGGCATGTATTAAACCTTAAAACCTTCCTCGTGAATCACTCTATCTATTGGTGAAAACCGTATGAAAATCCGTGGAGTAGTTTTTGAGTTTATCGCGAACAGACAGACAGACAGACGCGGCGGAGGACTTTGTTTTATAATGTGTAGTGATACCTACTTTTGTTTGTATTACGTTCGTATTAAACACAGAGCAAGGAATTCTCACGAAGAACTCTCTTGAGAAAGAACTCTCACAGAGCCAAGAAATGTCTGTGAAACTTTTTTGCATGCGGTATTAACCGACAAAGATGACCTCCGTGGCGCAGTGATAAACTCGCCAGCCTGCTATTTGGGACACTCATTTTTCCAGGTTATATAAAGGCATGAATACTGTCATAATAGCGCACCCCAGGGTACAACGAACCATAGCTGAGGATGTAACGCGGAGAAATTTTCGGATTATGACGACGGAAAAATAAAAATTGAAGTACACGAAACAAATAGGAAAATAGAAGGTCGATAAAAAGAAAATGTAAAAACCTGAAACCTGTTCAGAATCACGATAAAATTTTATAGGTGTCGTAATATCTCCAGTTACAGACTTCGTATACCGTAAAATAAAGTGTTTTGTGGGTAAACTTCTGTTCGTTGGTTTCATAACGAGTTAAATAGAAATTACGTACACGAGATACGGGGAGCGCGCGGATGATGATGACGAATATTACATAGGTACACGAAAAAGTAGAATTTAGAAAAGTTATTTTATTAGCGGATTCAGATCCAGATTCTGTATAGAGAAACAGCTAGCATACTTTTTCATCATTCAGACAAGTAATGAAAAGATCATAGATATCTGAATATTTCTGTGGAAAAAATAAAAACAAACTATCGACTTTTGTAGAACGTTCTAACTAATATGTAATAGTTGAATGGATATTATCTAATAGAGCGTATAATTGAAGACATCCTCTTCAAACGTCTGCTTATTTTTTCTAAATATATGAAAGGCAAACCTAACTCTTCTTTCAACGCACAGCCGTAACTACGGAACGAATTTTTCTGAAATTTGGCATAAAGATAGTTGTGATGACGTAAGCATCTGCTAAAAAAGGATTTTTGAAAATTCACCCCCAAAGCGTTATTGAAAAAGGTGTTGAAATTTTAATAGAAGTCCGTCATTTTTAGAGCTAGACGCCTGAAACTTTTTAAAGTCAACGATAGAAATAAACAGTTAAGTGCGTGTCCTAGGTTTTTTGAAAATTCAACCCATAAGGGGGTGAAAAGGGCTTGAAAGTTAGTATAGGGAAACAAGATAAGTTAAACTATTTTATTCGAAACTCACAGGAGTACTCCTATCAATAAATGAGGAAACAAGTGTTTCAGCTTCTTTCAGAATTCAACCCCTAAAAGGTGGAAAACCAAATTCTGAAAATTAACATGAGTATCGTTTTATGGTTCATCGGGTCGCTGATTACGAAAACAACAACTATTTCACAAAAATTGCACAATTTAACTGAGCCTTCGTCCGTGCAATTCTACTTCCTTTCTTTGCGGTCGCCTACGCTACGATATAACCAAACTCCACGCGGACGAAGTCGCGGACAAAAGCTAGTTATTTTATAGGCTCAAATTGAATTTATTTACACTTAACAATAAATAAATAAGGGAAATGATTCCCTGCCAATGCTTCCCCTCATAAATCGAAATACAATTGAGTTTGCCGATTGTCAAGCACATTCGCAGAACAAGAGAACAATAGCTCGCGTATTGTTCGTATCTCATTAGGAATAATAAAAGAGATCGATTGTAATGTTGTGATTTCTAGAGCTCTAGTAACCTTCCAGTAACATGCTTGTAACACAGGTCATTTGTAATGTTGTGATTTCTGGAGCTCTAGTAACCTTCTAGTAACATGCTTGTAACATAGGTCAATTTTGCTTTATTTCAACATTTCTCTTAACAAGTAAGTAATGTACACGTTTACCGGCTGCTTAGATTCATATCATCGACGATAGTTTGGCGTCAACTACGCCATAGATAAGTAAACAGAGCATCTCTATGTATAAAACTGACACACAAAACAGTAGCTGGAACTAGAGCATGATTTACAATGAAATGGGAAGGCAGGAAGTACCTGAGTTTTCAATAACTTAATTATTTTTTTGGTTTCAGACCAATACAACAAATTACCATGCTATAGGTACTGGAAATGTTATGAATAACTTGTTTAAAAAAAAAACACGCGAGAGGAGCTCCATAGAATTTGCGGAGAGAACGATGTAAATGTCGTTACGAGCATTTACTTTCTTAGTCCGCTTTTCCTGGGGTTCCAGAATATGGAATTTATTGATTATTATTACATTTGCTGCCACCTTTCAGGGAAGTCAGGTTTGTTTGATAAAACAATACGTACCTACATATGTAAATACCATTACGTTATGGGAAGTATATACAAAGAGCAGCCATGTTTAGCATGTTGGTGGGCGCAAGAAAGAAAACGGAATCAAAACAGTGACAGGTCGCTAGCCGCATCGCCTTTTGACATGATTCATTCGATCGGCTGGCTTTTAAGGTCTTACGCGCGAAGAAAAGCAGCTGAAGCCAAGCGTTTATATTTCAGACCTGAGCGTAAACCATGAGTTTTTAAGTTTTTTCTTTTGAAAGGACTACGTAGCTAGCTCCAAATGAGCTTTCGCTAATTCACCGGACTTTTTGAGGTGAGAGCAGAGTGCCCTCACCTGTAAGGCAAACATCACCAAAGGGTCCCCAGGAGGGACCTCGGCTTTAGGCGTTGCCTGGGTGCGCAAGGCTTAGAGATATAGCAAACTCTCATATGCCTGCATTTCATTTGCGACGGGTAACTGTGTTATAATCTCCATAGTTTACTTTGTCCTCCATGAGTACAATACACTAGAGTAGTTGTCGAATCTCGTTATTAAAACCGTTAGAAGTAGTTTAATGTAAACGAATACGAGCCTATACTAAAAATAGAAACATTTTCTGCGATATCGCACCATGAATTATTATTATACATTTGACCTTCGTTTTCTATCGAATAAGACAAAAGTTTACAATAACGAGCCATCGAATAGTTTAATATAGATCGAATCGTTTCTACTCATATGAATAAACTCATGGAGAAAGTTATATGTACAAATAAGTAGCATTTATTACCAACCAACTAGCGTTTGCTCGTGATTCCAATCAACCGCACTTCAACATTCAGCGGGTAAGGTTTTCAAAAGTTGCGAAAATTTTATTTACGGGCATCTTTTGATGATGCTCGATATTGACAGCTTAATTAACTACCGAACTAACGAATACGAAAATAGAAGGAAGACATAAAACAATGTAAAACACTGAAATTTGTTCATAATAATAAAATTTATAAGGTACGGTAATATATCCTATAACCTTGGAAACCAGTGAAAATAAAGTGTTTTGTCGGTAAAATTCCGTTAGTTGGTTTACGGGTATGGTAATACGGTAACTAGAAATTACGTACATGGGATACTTTGTTCTTGGGAACGTGGTGAAACACGTGGGCGACTATTGATCCTCTCGCCCACCGAATCTCCAATATTCCACGAGATTAGTTGTTAACGGACGAGCCAATGAGAATTTGCAATATTTGCAAGTTGTTTGTGCGAAACTAAATGTTGCAGATGTTTCAATGAATGTAATGATTCACGCATCTTCAAAAATGCTCATGTTCAGGACTCCTACTTTAGTTGAGGAATGGTACTATGGCTTTGTCGTTAGAAGTTGGACTAAAGTATTAAGGATTGTTGAAAAAACTTATTGGTTGCTGATAGCTTTTTTAAACTTTTGTGCAAAGAGTAAGACATGAGTAAGACACATAGGGGAGAGCAGGTAGGATTCGTACAGGGGGAGCATTCATACAGTAGTCATATTACTTACATACACAACCAAATATCTTAATAGGTCTAGATTTGTGTGCGTGACTCGCACTTGTCCCCCTAAGCTACTCTTGTGACCGGACGGCAGTTCGCCCGCGATTTTCGTCTTTATGATTCAAGAAGATTGTTTTCACTCTGCGTAAGTAATTTTTGGGCTTACCTTTGATAGTGTTCTTCTTTTTTTTTTTTTTTTTTTTTAGTAATAATAAATAAATAAATAAATATATACGGACAAATCACACAGATTAAGCTAGCCCCAAAGTAAGTTCTTAAGCAAGACTTGTGTTATGGGATACTAACTCAACGATACTATATTTTATAACAAATACATATATAGATAAACATCCAAGACCCAGGTCAATCTGAAAAGATCATTTTCCATCTTGACCTGACCGGGGATCGAACCCGGGACCATCCCTGTCGCAGGTAGGCGTGTTGACCGCTGCGCCACGGAGCTCGTCATCGTGTTCTAATTTAACTGTTTTAGTCAAATTGTTTCAGTGATTTGTTATGGTTTAAGAATGAATACCTTTACTTGTTTAATGCTTGTCTATCTTGAGATTATCTTAACCAATAATTTTATTTCGAATTAAATTGTATTTTTTTGGGTTGGGGTGCATTCGTTCATACATAAGTGGGGTAGATTCGTACTGTACGAATGTACCCCCATACAAGCTTGTAGTAGTAGTAACTTTAACAGAATACACCATTAATGTAGAATCATGCCGCAATTTATACAAGAAGAAGGGGACTAGAACAGAAGATGTAGATACAAATACAATATACAAAAATACAAATACAAAAAGTCTTTATTGAACTCCACAAGTTGTACACTACGATATAAATGAGCAGCATTTACAATAAAATATGAAACTTGTGGGAGCTCTGGAGACACCAAACTAGGCCGGAGCCTGTATCTTGGGTCACCAGGTCCCCCTCACACATTCGACATTACATAGATTTTGATATAAACAGAACAGTGATGTGGGATACATAAATACCTACGATTCTTATATTAAGGTTAGTATATAATTATTAAGTTAGTACTAAATTTAAATTATTTGTCGATATAACATAAAGATGAAAGTCCATTATGATCAGCGATGGATAAAGTTCTTAGTACATTTTTTATCGATAAGAAAACCTGTCCAAAAAATATGGTATCAAACCAACACCTGTTGCAAGTCGTCGAACTTCGTTGATTTTTGTGCAATTAACGAATGCATGCAAAAAGTTAATAAAAAAGGAAAAACACCCGGAAAACATATATTGGAAGACATAGAAAAAAACATAGGCGATTAAAAAGGAGGAGCAAGCTCTCTTCCTCCTGCTTTTTCTCATGAGGGAACCGTATATGTGTCTGATGAGGTCTGTATTCTGCTACAATCTAACACTACATCTATATCGTGAATATTAAATATTAACATCTTCTCTAAAGACTCTTCTATGTAAAATGTGCATTTAGTTACGTTATCCTATTATAGTGTATAATTGTTTCATTTTTAAGATGGAGATAAACAACAAAAGCATTCATACATATCATTACTTGTTTAAAATTAGAATTTATAAAAGTCAATACTTTATTTAAGATTGGTTCTGTTATATGAGTAACTTTGATCTTAATTAATATTATTATTTCGATTAAAATTTGCATTTTTTTTACTGTGTATGAATGCTCCCCACTATGTACGAATGTTACCCACACTATGTTCGAAGCTACCCCATGGTAAGGTGCATGTACATATTTCCATTTTTGAGAAAGTGCTCTATAGTTTTGTAAAGCTGCTTGGCAACAAAACAAGACAAGGTTATTATCAAATTAGATATCTAAGTCTAAATATATAAAACTCAAAGGTGACTGACTGACTGACATAGTGATCTATCAACGCACAGCCAAAACCACTGGACGGATCGGGCTGAAATTTGGCATGCAGGTAGATGTTATGACGTAGGCGTCCGCTAAGAAAGGATTTTGATCAATTCTACCCCCAAGGGGATAAAATAGGGGATGAAATTTTGTATGAAACTTTGTCAATTTTAAACCGCTATCGTTGTGTTTTCACTGAGCTACGACAATACCCGATGATAAGTGGCCGCCGTATCTAATAGTACATACTATGTATAATATAAATATAAATATTTCTAGCGTATTATATTTGATGACGTATTATATTTGACGATTTTGGCTGTTTTTTTTTTCTTGACATATTTTGGATTACATTTGCTTTGTTTCGGTTTAGTAGTTTTGGTTATAGACTGTGCTTTGTATTTGGCATTTGTTTTGTTTTCGTTTGGTTTAAGTATAGGTTTTGTCGGTTAGAGTTTTTTTAAATGACTTAAGAAAATCTGAACGTTAATGGAGAAGTTATTGTTGGTGATGGTGCATGTTTGTTTCGTGCTCTCTCTCACTTAATTAATGAACGGAACACAAGATAGAGCGATGAAGGTGCGTTCAGAAATTGTCAGACATGTGGTTAATGACTGGAGCAAGTTTTCAATTACCCAATAGCTTGATAGTAGTAATCTCAATAGTGTACAAAGAAGTTTTGTAGGCCCTAATTTTTTTACACACGCTAAATAAAAGTAAAGCCGCAACAACTGTTCTTTTTAACGCGAGCGAAGCCGCGGGCAAAAGCTAGTTATATAATAGTACTCAACCTATTTTAAAATAGTGCATGGTTTCTTTTTTACGTAGGGTTAAAAGAAATGTGTACGAATCCTACCTGCTTTCCCCTATCTCAACCAGTATTCATGTATTGGAATCCGCGGATATGTGACTGTATGGCGTGTAGACGGTCTGTCCTTATACCTATACAGGACACAGTCGACTTTCGGTCATTTGAAACTAGAATGAATTTAAAAATTACGAATTTTTAAGAGTTTAAACTATCAAATGGTTTAAAAATTTCGAGAGAAGTAAGTGGAAGTTCGAACAATCAATTATTAATAAAAAACTGCATTTTTTTTTAACAAAATTAAATGGTAAGATATGCATACATGTAGATACATGGGTTCATAATATAATGCAGATTATTTGATAGGTTTGATATGTAACATATCCTTATATATTCAGATGATAATAAATGAAAATGATGAAATGTAAAAAAAGCCGATCGATAAAAATCCTTGGAGCTGATTGATAAAGGAAATAATTTCTTACAGTTGATAGTTCTAAATTTTTAGGAAACTCCGCAGTGTCCTCTCCTCCAAATACCTCAGTGCCTTAAGATGAAAGTCTATAATCATCGCATAAGAAAGCTCAAGGTCGCTCAAAGAGCTATGGAGAGGCTATGCTGGGTGTTTCTGTACAAGATCGAATCAGGAACGAGGTGATCCGTAGAAGAACAAAGGCCATCAACATGGGCCAACGGATTAGCTCTTTAAAATGGCAGAGAATGGTTGGTCGGACACCCTCAACAATGTCGCAGGAAAGCGCTGGATGCAGGCCGCTTCCAACTGGTCGTATTTGAAATCCTTGGGTGCGGTTGAGAGAGATGATACTTACTAAATAACAGAAGCAAGGGTAATAGATGCCAGAACTTAGTAATGTCGTTTTTTGTCGTCGTCGACATTCAGTCTAAACTCTACGAGTGTACCTCATTTTATTTAAAAATGTAACAATCGCGAAATCATTAGAAATTTTTTAAATATCTCACTTTATTATCACTTACACATTTGAAGAAGTAAATTAATAAAATTCTTTGAGCTGTAAATAAAACACCTATTTTTAAATGTAGGAATGTTAAGAAGTTAAAATACCTAGCTATTTTAAGACTGACAGCGATAATTTATTTGCCTTGGCTTAAAAACTGGTAAGTAAACATTTATCGATAGTTTTTTGGGTTTCTCAAAGCAAACACACAAAGTGCATATTGGCAACACGTACATTTCTGACGCCCACACGAGCAGAAATACGTAGGTATTAAAAAGAAAATGTTTATTATATAAACACATTATTAACTCCAACGCTTTTGCTGAAAACATCAAGAGGTTTTTGACGAAGCATGCTGTGGTATGGATAATTTTGACTAAGTATGTAGTGTACAGAGATGAGTGGAGGAAAAGAGGGGTGGCGTTTGCCCAGTAATGGGACACATACGGCTAGCAAAAAAAAAAATTGTGTATAGTTTATGTCAATAATAACGATGTCATTCATTATGTCAATGATCGCGGATTATTTTTCCGAAAACGTTGACGAAATATGTTGTGGATATTAATCGATAGAACACTTTTTTTTTAATAAAAAAAATAATTATAGGTATTTGAGCGACGAAAAACTGAACTAAATCCAGTGTTTTACCTACTATTTCAATATCCCGAAATGGTATTGAAGGCGTCGTAATAGCGGAACGCCGGAAAGAACATGTCCAGCTTAATTCTGACGAATGGTAATCCGGAGAACAAAAGAAATCACCCCGGGACGCCACGAGGACATTTAAGATGTTAATAAATAGAAATAAAGTTGGAGAACGGCCTGTAAACGTAGTAGTTTAGAGAGATTTGGTAAACACGAAGAGAAAGTGGGTGTGTATAGTCCTCAATATCTCATAGGTATTGAGGAAATACAACTGTACTTGAAAAAAAGAGAAGGTCCTCAATTCGTCGAAATATTTTTTTATGTAGTTTTCCCCGATTTCTGGAAGACACCTAACAACGTTGGAAATTATTTATTTATGTGAAAGGACATGTCCAGCTTAATTCTTAAGCTTAATACTTTCCATTTGGATTTTGAATTTTATCAAAATCGAATTGTTTAGAATATCAAAATTTTTTTGCGCGTCAGTGCTTTTTTTAACTGAAATAGGCATGTTGAATAAAAAGCGTTTCGTCTTGCTATGTAAAGATAAACACAATAGTTCAAAAAAACATTTCTATACAAAAAAAAAACTCTTTCAGATATAAGAGTTTAAAGTCACATTTTTTTAGACGTGAAATCTCACTGCTGAAATGACTAAATATTCGTGACGGCACAACTAAGTGTATGTTGTTGGTGGAGTGAGAAATTTGTTTGGCAGCTATACTAAATATTTCGTAATGTTCGTAAATTCTAGTAATGGTTTCATAATAAAAATTGCTTTAAATTTTGCGAATTACATTACAGTATAATGGTATTTAGAGATTTTCATACTTTTAAAAATGGTCCTACACCTTTAAAAAAGCTTTAAGATCATCTAACGAATCGATATTAAATTAAAAGGGTATTTTTACGTAGAAATTAGTAACATTTGCAACAAATTTTATATAATCTTAACATTAGCCAACTACTGTTTCTATCCCTAGTCATAGAAGTCTTGCGTTCTATAAATGGATATTATGGAATCTTTTAAACTGATATTCAGGTCTAATAGTTCTAGGTTATGTCTGCTTCGTAAGAAATAGTCATGGCGTGATAAATATGAATTTATAGACGATAATTTATGC
Source organism: Rhodophaea formosa (assembly GCA_963082605.1). Classification (NCBI taxonomy): domain Eukaryota; kingdom Metazoa; phylum Arthropoda; class Insecta; order Lepidoptera; family Pyralidae; genus Rhodophaea; species Rhodophaea formosa. The sequence goes on from OY720209.1 coordinate 13,374,543, forward strand.
TTGCTTGGTTAATATTCCACGGATGCCCTCCAAAACAACATACGAACGAAGGCTACTGGCAGTGATAACACGATCGGTCCCGCGTCGCGCGCTCGCTCAGTATAATTAATTAATTCAATACACACATAATGTTATTAGCTTTCAGCTGTAATAAGACCTTGATGAGGGAATTGACGGAACAAGTCATTAATTTTGTGAAATTATAGTTATGAGTAATTTATTTTCATCGCATCAACACAGGCAACGATAGTTTTTGTAAGGAATTTCTAAAACCAGCCTAAATTTTGCGCTGTGTTATAACTGTTAGAAAACAATATGTGGGATCAATTTAAAATTAATGAAGACTAAAACGAATACTAATATTTTTAGTTCCAAATCTTTCACCACTTATGTGGCACAGTGGTCAACACGCCAGTCTGCGATACGAAGGGTATCGGCCAGGTCATGATTGAAAACGATCTTATTTAAATTTGCCTGGGTCTTCGTCTAAGACTCTGGCAAATCTGAATAAGATCGTTTAATAACATCTAAGACTCTTAGATGTTTTATCTACACCTATAAGCATCTACATATTATAAATATAGTGCCGTTGAGTTAGTATCTTACGACACAGGTTCTCAACTTACTATGGGGCTAGCTCAACCTGTGCTGTGATTTCAACATTTTCATATAAATTACCCGGCCATCTTAACACTTTTGTATGGGAATGTTATTATTTTTCTATTTTCCAGGGTCAGTTCCATAGAAAAATTTATTCATATTGACGGGCTGAGTCACCAATTTAAGGTTTGGATAGGGTTTTATGAACATACTAGCTTACCCGCGGCTTCGCCCGCGTGATATACCTATAGCCTATTTCCTTCTCAGTACCCTAACCTATATGTATGCAAAATTTCATGGTGATCGGTTCAGTAGATTGGGCGTGAAAGCGTAACAAACAAACAAATAAATAAACAAATAAACTCACTTTCGCATTTATAATATTAGTTGGGATAAGTATGGAAGTAACGATTGTTAGGAAGGATTAGGATAAGGATATAGTTAGGATTGTAAACGTATTTCATTATTAATTGTACATTGTGTTCTGAGGATTCTGGAGTATGCCTGCTGGAAGAGGGCGCAAAAACTAAGCAATTACATTATTTAGATTTGAGAAAATTTGAGAAAATAAATAGAGTTTGTTTGTTTCGCTGTCTATCTTTAAGAACTGAACCGATCATTATGAATTTTTGCATTCACGTTGTCTGCGTTACGGATAAGTACATCGGGTATTTTTATCACGCGAAATACGTAGTACTATTCCCTAGGAACCGATAAGACGGGCGGAGCCACTGCCGTGCTGACAGAAGTATACGTATAATTACTAGGTATAATGTCAAATATACATGTTTATGACAAAAAACAAATGAAAATACTCGTAAAACAAAGATCAGTGAACGAGCCTAATGTTGTTTAGATCTTATTGCTTGGTAGCGTAGCGTGTAATAGGCATAAGCAACTACTGACATAACTTGTTATCAATTTTTTTTTATGCTCACAAGTTCTAAATGAGGTTTAAAAAATTTAATTGTATTTAGTAAAATCAAAATTGATTTATGAAATGTCCTGTAAAAACATAAAACTTTCTTTCCTATCAAGTGTTTTTGTCTTTTATGGACTTTCTCTCCCTTCCTTAAAACTATCCTGGGTACGCCTATGGATAGCAGTACATTATTGCAGATCATTAAAGCAAGGAACGTCCAGGTATGCTGCAATTTACATTCAGGACCCACAGCAGATGAATTTAGAAGTCTCTACACAAACGGAAGTCCATTATGCTGAGACCTTCCCAGCAAGAATGTTTAGGATTCCCTTCTCAATAGCTTCTAAGAAATGAAACCATTGAAAAGACTTTACTCGAGCCTCCAATTGAAAGGTTTCAGCCTTGAATCGGAGGCTTTGCTTCCTTTATACGTATATTTAATTACATTTTCAAAAGATTTTTATTAAGGATCAGTATTTTTTTGCATTAATATAAATAACCAATAGATATGTATCTACATTTTTCAAGACGAGATTCTGCGAATACAATCTAGCCGCCTGTTTCTGATATGTAGTTGGATTTGAGGGTTGAGAGTAGAACATTGACATTACTGGGCAGGACATTCAAAGTATATTTACCTCTATGGAGCATCGTTATATAAACCTAGATCAACAGTGTAATAGAGATACATCTGGCATTGTACATATGGGATGATGCTACCATTGAGTTAAGATTATTCTAACAATAAAATATTTATCTGTGGATGATACTTATCGTCACTTCATATTATGAAATAAAGTCCTCCGCGTCTGTTCGATAAACTCAAAAAGTATTGCATGGATTTTCATGCAGTTTTCACCAATAGATAGAGTGATTCATGAGAAGAGTTTATAAGTAAAATACATGCCCAGGCGTAGGAAAGGCTACAAGTTGGTTTTAATTGAGAGTCTGTCTTTACTTTTATCCTAAGTGCAGTTCTTTGAGTAGCTTAAACTTGAGGCTAATGCTTCAAATACTAATGTATTGTATGTTAGTATTACTTAGGTGTGTGTGGTATCAGTGTACTGGTTACGGAACCAATATTATTTCTATCAAAAGGAACCTATAAATTTTAATATAAGTATTCCCTGCGTAATCGTCCTGCACTACGCCAAGAGCACTTTGCATTACATAATTACTAGTGCTATGACCGAGCTGCACTCAATGTTTTTTTTTCATAGAGGTTTAATTTTGCTTTAATATGCTATTACATAAAGTTGAAACAAAAAAGTACTGTAAGTATTTAAATTGTATGTATGTAAGCATGTTATGTATTATGTTAGTTCAGATCATATCCTGAAATTTTTTTTTAATACACCGGTGCGCCGTTTGTTATTTGTTGTTTTTAAAAAGCTTGTAAAAGTCAGTCACATAGTACTACGGTTCGCAGATACCGCGCCCTGAGTTGCTACTTACGTGCCCTTTGTTTGTTCCTTGCCATCTAAGGCCATAAAACCTAAGCCCCGCCTGTAAAGGCCTGAAAGCTGATAAGGGCAAGATACGCTGTGGATTTAGGAAGTGCAATACCGAGATCCCGAAACGCCTTTTCTGTGGGACGACTTAATTCCCAACGTCAAATTGCGAGATTACTTAACTAAAGATAAAATGTTATGTAGAGTTACTTTATTAAATTGTTAGTTTTGCCACAGAATTAATAATAGTACTATGGTTTTGCTAAAAATATTAATGAAATATGGTGAAAATTATTTATAGTAAGCATTATTCGGTGGGAACTAACTTATAAGGTCTAACAGAATTACATTTGAATAGAAGGCTACTACTCTATCATGTAAAAATAAAAACTATTTTCAGTTTGTTTGTCCTTTCATCACGTGAAAATGAATCAATCATCATCATCACCACAAAAAGAAAAACATTCGGCTACCGGTAACCACACGGCCAATTTTGAATTTATCTCTAAATAAATGCTAAATTGAGAAGCATTTGTTGGGTTTGAAACGTGAAAACTGGATAGGCAAAATCCTGAAAATATAAGACCTTAGAAGCCACATATTTACTCGGAATATATACTGCAGTATCGTATTTATTTATTCTATATTTATTATTTAGTTTGATATACATATTAACACTTTTTTATTATTTTTACGGTTCCGAGTAAAAAGTAAAGAGTAAAAACGGGACCCTATTCACGAGACTTCGATGTCCGTCTGCCTGTTTGTCTGTCACTAGGCTGTATCTTATTAACCGTGATAGTTAGACTCTTGAAATTTTTCTATAGATTATATGTTTTTCTGTTGCCAATATAACAACAAATACTAAAAAAAGAATAAAATACATATTTAAGGGGGGCTCCCATACAACAAACGTGACATTTTGCCGCATTTTGCTCGATATTAATAAGACGCTTGAAATATTCACATAATATTTAGTTGTATATTCAAATAAAAAGAAAATAAAATAAATATTTAAGGTCTCCCTTAAATATTTATTTAATAAAAATATTATAAATATTTAATATTTATTTGATAAATAAAATAAATATTTACGGTTACAACAAACATGTTTTTTTTGCCATTTTGCTCAATATGCTAATGTGTTAGTTATATTGATAAGTACGAAACCCTTAGTGCGCAAGTCCGACTCGCACTTGGCCGTTTTTAGGGTTCCGTAGTAAACAAGGAACCCTGATAGTTTCGCCATGTCTGTTTGTCTGTCCGTCCGCGGTTTTACGCAGAGACTATAAGTACTAGAAAGCTGTAATTTGGTATGGGTATGTATATTAATCATGCCAAAAAAGGGGTAGAAGAAATCTTGAAAAATTTTTTTTTCTTGAACAGTTATAGGCAACCAACTTATAAAATGAACTCGAAAATGTAAAATTTCATACAATTTTCATTGTTAGATGTTTTTGGTCGTTAAACTGTGAGGTGCGAGTGTGAACAGTGTGAACTCAAAGTTGTCATTCGCAACTACGGAACCCTACACTGCGCGTGGCCCGACACGCACTTGGCCGGTTTTTTTATGTAGGATACTAGGGTTGTTGAGGAAGTGATTAAGTGGAAGAGGAGGAAGAGGAAGTTTCAAGCGCAAATTTAGAGGATGCCGTTGAGGAAGCGTAAGAGGAAGCGGATGAGGAAGAGGATGATAGGAAATATATAAATACTGGCAGACCCAACCCATCAGCCGCTGTCCTTTACATAACTGGCGTGGATACACGAAGCGCATGCGCAGTGAAATTCTTCTTAAATTCCTCTTAATTTTTTGAGGAAGCAATAGCGGAAGAGGATTTTTTTTATTTATGAGGATGCGGTAGCGCTTGAGGAACCCAAGATATTGCGGAACTTCATAATGAGGAAGCGGAAGAGGAATCCTCAGCAACCCTATAGGATACAAAGGAATAAAAGCGGCAAAAACATTAAGCTCTCATTCTCTGTCAGCCGTCTCACTCACCACGATAACGTAAAAGACAAAGATATACCTACATACGGTGAATAGAATATATATTTTTAAACATTTCAAATAATGGCAAGAGGGCTGGGTATTTTTTCACGTCAAGGATAATCGTCGCAATTTCGCGTGGGAATGCAGCCAGCATTTTTGCTTACTACAAGGGGTCAGAATTTTAAGATTTAGAAGTTTAGATTATTTTATAACATAAATTAACTTCTTCTTTATTTATAAAAACAATTCTATTTTCCTAAAACTAATTAAAAACTAAAACTTAACTAAAAAAGACATACATACATAATATTACATTATGTTATCATAGTAGATTAACTTATTATAGATACTTAGTAGTTTTTTTACTTATGTATGTACAATATTTATTTTCTAAATAAATATAATTCCATTTAAATAATTATGAAAACTGCCATTTATTTTCATGTCAGAAGAAACGCAAATTTATTTTTAGTAGTCGCATTTAAAACATAACAAATGATGCTCTCAAGCGAACTCCCTGATGTGTGTTGCAGGTGTATCTTGCAAAAAAGTAATAACAATTACATTTGCATAATAGCAACCCTGAGGTCCCCGTCTACACATGCGATACGGCTTTTTTATCTCAATAAAGAAAAACTCACTTCCAGAAAAATTGTACATACAATTTGTTAGGTTTTAATTAATTCCTCTGAATTTATAAATCACGATCTGGAAACCAATTGTGACGTTACCACGAGTTATATTTGTATTAAATGGGAGGAAAAATTGATACGAAAATATTATTACTCACATGAATACCAACATTTCATTTTAATGTTGCGACTTTATTAAGTCGTACGTAGGTATTTTGCAATGTAAATTATTGTACTGAAACGAGAGAGACTGGGATCACATATGGTTCGTATGTTGCTGAAATGAAAGACATGATTAAATTTTACGTCGGTCACTGAGAATATAAAACGTTTCCCAGGTGCGTCGGGTGGGGTATATTGGCGGCGCTTGGCGTCGGGGTTCATTGGCGGCGCCTGTATATTCCCGATTGAGTGCTTCGCAGTCGCCACGGCGGATATTGAGCTACATATTTCACGTTTTAGAGCGGCGGGACGGACGAGAGCTACTTGACACGACTTAGCTTTATCTGATTTAAAGAACCTATAAAAGTAAATTGGCTCATAAAATACCCAGCAAGCTTTATACAAGTTACATTGGATTTTCAATGTAATACCAGTTTGTTCAATCGCTATGTTAGTATCATGGAAGTAAAGGAAAACTAGTTGGCATAGATTCACATTCATTAAAAACAACTACGTAGTACAACGTGTATGTAACGATAATCATGTCAATTCGTGTCGCGTGAATCGCAGTTGTTTTACTTAAGGAGAAAATATTGTGGCGGAATAGTTAACTTTACAGCCATTTTAGTATTATTACACATTGATAATTTCGACATTATCATACAAAAGTGTTTGACCCGCCCGGAAATTTGAATGATAATATAAAAAACCGGCCAAGTGCGTGTCGGGCCACGCGCAGTGTAGGGTTCCGTAGTTGCGAATGACAACTTTGAGTTCACACTGTTCACACTCGCACCTCACAGTTTAACGACCAAAAATATCTTACAATGAAAATTGTATAAAATTTTACATTTTCGAGTACATTTTATAAGTTGGTTGCCTATAACTTTTAAGTTTGTACTTAGTACCCAGCTCTGATAGTTTTCCTTTCAACTTCAGTATATATACTACTGCTGTATTTTTTTTTCACGTATCCATATATAACCGTTTAGCAGATAGAGGGGGGGGACACTTACCTCTAACAAAAATTTGCACTTTAAAACCAAATATTTCGGAGACGGATCCCTAAATCAAAAAATGGTGTTCTCAACCTCACAATATTTTTTAAAGACCTATTTAACAATACCCAACACGATGGGTTTATATAGAAAAAAAAAAATTACTCCCTCTTTACTTGTATGGGAGCTACCCAAAAAAATTTTTTTTCAAGATTTTTTTCTATCACTTTTTTGGCATGATTAATATTAATCATGTGTATATACACACCCATACCAAATTACAGCTTTCTAGTACATATAGTCTCTGAGTAAAACCGCGGTCGTACAGACAGACAGACAGACGGACAGACAGACGCAGACATGGCGAAACTATAAGGGTTCCTTATTTACTACGGAACCCTAAAAACGAGTCCTCAGCATTGCTCCCTTAGAAAAAGTTGATCATATCGATGGTTAATAAAAAACAACAAACCAATGTTGCCCACTTAAACACATGAAAAACAAACAAGGGAATGTCGAGGGTCAATTTATACGCTGTATAGAAAAACGTAAAGTACTTATATGAATATGATTTTTGCCAAGGCATTATATAAACGACATATCCCGATTCATTTTAGGGAGACCGGGAAATTTATTTTTATCACAATACGATTGAATTATTAAGGTTGTATTCTTTGAACAGCGTACATTCTCCAATTTCATTTGTTCGGTATGAATAGGAAATAAAAACACGTTCCTAGAAATTGATTTGCTTGATTATTTGAATTAAAGCTTTGCCATGTCAATAAGGTGATTTCATATGACGATATGAAATGTAGGTACTATTCCGCTGAAGTAGTAACTTTGTGTATATAAGAAGGGTAAGTTATTGCTAAAGAAATGTAAAACAGAACCTTTAGGCACAATTATTCCGCGAGTAACTTCGGAGAAAGTGGAGCACACATCTCAACACCCCTTAGTTGCCCCCAGAAGTGCCTTTTGCCGGCAGATATTGCTGGCTAGTTTAACGTCTATCTAGTAGGCGGTAAGTCACCGTCACCACATGCCAGTTTTAGTCAGTTATTATGATTTTAGCAGCCCTTTGCAAAAATCCAGCACAAATCCACTTAAATTTCAATGCCATAGCCTACTAATTTCTCTTTAAAATGCAATAGTTCCCCCTCCGGCCGGGCATGTCATACATCTGTGTTTTCAGGAATTGGTCCAGGCACGAGACTTACATTACATCAACTTCTACAAAGGTCCTCTTATTGTTAAATCTATTTCCCTGCGCAAGCTTTCTAAGGGACCGGGGTAACACCCGCTGTGACTCTACAACAGACCCTTACAGTTGTCTTGGTAGAGCACAACACATAGATTAAATAATACGTAATCCAAGCTTCTCCCACAGGGCGATGTTGACACTATAATTGATCCCCGGCTAGAAGTATTCTCTATAAGTTTAAGAGCCTAATAATGATTTATTTGAAGATCAAAATGATGACAACTTATGCGTTTTCGGTAGCTAATCGTCAATCGCACTCATAAAATAATCGAAGAAAAATTGAGAACTATGTCGCATGCCTTAAAAATGAATTCCATAGTGTAAAGAAGAGGGAGAAAAGATTAGTGCCAAAGAGTCACTATGGATTAGTGCGTAGGAAATATACCTATCTGAATGTCATAGATTAACATTTTTAGAGTTTAATCGCGGATACAAACTCTTTTCAGTTTCGGACATTTTGCAGTGTGGTTAGTAAAGCAGATAGTAATATGTGAATACCTATATTTTGATTGGTTATCATATATGTATATATGCTTATATTTTGATTGTCGATCTTTAGTACTTATCCGGTTTGGTTTATTAGTATTAATACTAGAAAAATATTTAAAAGCTTTAAGTAGTAGGTACCTTAATATCTTTCTACAATATAACTGGATGGTGGTAAGTATTGACCGATTGGAATGATAACGATCGACATGTAAATTATATGGTGCATTTATTTTCCCATTACAAGGAATCCCAAATACATTCTGAATGGAAGTTTAACGATGGCATTCAATGATACGAGTTATTTACGAGGGAAACGGATTGGGAATTCAGCGGTACGTGACATTTTGTGACATCGTTATTAACTTTTCTTTGAATGCAAGTTAAATAAAATTTTAAAAATAAGCAGTTCCTGACACGTAAATCTCTCCATTTTGGTAACTAGTATACATGATTTTGATAAAATGTTTCTAGATCCATCGCTAGAAGCCTGATTTCAAATAAAAGAAAACTACATCCAAATTTATTAACGACAGACACACACACATAGCGGTCAAACTAACAAAAATACTCTCTTTTGATGGCGACGGTTAAAAATTTTGTATTGAGTCCTCAATACAATTTTTTTGCCGTTTATGTTCTATGGTCGTGTGTTGTATAAATGGATCATCATCATCAACGTATGTGTATGTGTAATGGTAAGGCACCCTTGCTGCAAGAGTCCGATTCGCACTTAAAACATTTCATTACTGTCAGATTGTGTCTAAAAACATTTTGTCTACGTCCACTAATTGCTACCACACAACATATTACGTCATACTCATACCTCTTTTTGTTTCAACTTATTCATACAATGAAGTTTAGAATAAGTGAAGGACTCATAAATCTCTGGGACTAATATACAATTCTTGTACGAACCAAGTGTTGGATTTTTGGTCAAAATAATCCTTTCTTGCACCAGCTGCTTCTTTTCCCAGATTATAAAATAATCAGAAGAACCATGCCAATAGTGATGTGTTTAGCAACCCCATTATTTTGGTTTGATTCCCTTACACGTCCACCAACATAACAAAAATACCAATATTTCGCAAGGAGAGTCCTTCTGGCAATCCTTGATTTAAGAGGGTATACTAGCAGTGCATTTTCCATACAAATGTATTTCTCTATTTTCTCGCTGAAAACTGCTTCTAGAGGCACAATTCTTTTTACATACAATCTATTACTAAAATAGGTATGTCCTTATGTTTTATTTTTTTCTACAAACCTATTTAAAAGAAAAAAAAAATTGTTCAAAAACAGGTTTCCTATTTTAGTACTAGATTTTATGAAAAAAGGATTGTGGCTCTAGAATCAGTTTTCAGCGAGAAAATAGAGTAATACATTTGTATGGAAACCATATTGAAAAAATACTGCTAGTATACGCTCTTAAGGATATAAATCAAGATACTTTAAGTTTATGGAAGTTTGGTACGAGCTAATCTTAATCAGAGTTTTGGCCAAGTATTGGGTATTATCTCAAATTCCTTTTTATAAGAAAACTTCGAGCCTATTTCTTCATCCACATTTCTTTTCAGCCTCTTTCTCTTTTTGAGAACTCGAAACTGAAATTATAACTTGAATCAAAAGACAGTTAAGCGGAAAACGTTTCTAATATATTTTATAACTTCCTATGTATAGGAGTATACTTACTGTGTGCCTAGCTCAATTTGTGTGATATGTCCCTATATATTTATTTATTTCAAAAAAAGAGTAAACTATGTGTCTACCATAGCGTGTAAAAGCAGCAAATTGCAGAGATTTATGAAGTTTAGTTAAATGCAAATCATAAACCAAAATAAGCACAAAACAAGAGTTGAACGAGATATATAAGTCTATATAAAACTTAAACTATCAAAATCGATTAAAAGATTATAGCTTAAACAAGATTTACAATAATGATAATAGTAAAAGCCATCTTTACCTCAACTACTTGGAGACTTATCTCTACGAGTTTCAGGGCTTCGGATAAACAGTTTATATCCGGAGTTATTTATCGGCAAAGTTATGTAATTACATAACAAGGATTCCTCAGCCTCACCTGATATTATAATACCACAGGTATCTTTAAATTTCATGTTTGCGTTCTACAAGCTCATAAGTATCCTCCAATCTGGTATACTTATTTAACGATTTTATCAAGGAGAAATTGGCAAAGCGCGAATCGGTCAAACTACCACTATCATTTTTAGCCAGTAAAAATAATTTGTTTGTCATAGTGTTTGTATGAATGAGTAAAATTATTTTTACTATTTATAAAACTGTGCTAGGTATATCTCAAACACTGCTGACTATATCTGATTCAAACCAATTTTAGTTGAAAGTGTTTATCTACAGCATATCCAGGTATTTTCTCAAAAAAAGTACTTCTAGCGTTTTTGCAACCTCGGCTGTGGAGCGTCGGAGCCCAGGGTCCACTGTTATGAAAACACTTTTGTAATTCATGATGAATTATTATGAATATACGCCTACAAGTAAGATATTAATTTCGGCGAAGTACTTGTTGCTTTTCGTTATTAAATCGTTTTCCGCTTGTATCAAAACAAAATAAAAAGAACGTTAAAAGAAAATAGAAAATTTGGTATAATCATAACAAACGGCAAAGGTCACAGGAGCAACATCGGGCCGCGGCCGCCTCTAAAGACAACAATATTAATTTATACAGCGGGCCCTTGTTTGAACAGCCTCACCTTAAACGGTTATAATTAAGGTGGTTGGTTCATTACGACATTCGGCGCCAAGCGACGTTCGGGCGTAAGTAATTTTCTCTCTCTGGTCCCAAAAGTCAGTAGTTTGAGAGTTAATTTTCAATCTTAATGAGATACCAAAATAGGTAACTTTGGTCCTGTATCAGTAGTGATACAACTGATAAGACGTTGTCACAATTAAACTCAAATGACACGCCAACCAAATTATAATTTTGACTGATTTGAGTTCTTCGTCATTGTGACTAATAAAACAGGCCAAGTGTGAGTCAGAAGCGCGCTCTGAGAGTTCCGTACAAAAGGTATTCGTATTAGAAATTGAGAGCTTCTGGAGGATTCTTTTTTAACTTGTGCTATAAGACCTTGCTTCAGGTCAAAGATCAGAATTCTAGGTCTACAGGAAGTACTAATAGGTTTTGATTGCCATGCGATTTTCAGTGAATTCGCAAAATATGCGTATGGCCATATTGTAATGATTTTATCAATTACAGATCCTAATATGTAATTTTAATTTAGACTTTATAAGTCAACGCGTTCCTGAGAAAAAGGTATTGACAAACAGACGAACAAACGAGAGATTCTATTTGGGGTTTACTTATTGAGGTACGGAACCGTAAACATTATTCAAAACAATCTTTTTTGGATTTGCCTTGGTTAATTTCTCAAGCTACTACACAACTCTATCAACCCCGCGGTTGATATTTCAGATAAATAAGCTCCGTAATTAATCTGATCGATTTGATATAAACAGGGCTCATGTCATTGTGATACGATCGCAGAACGATAAATTTGGTTCACGGTTTGAGAACTATCAAACAGATGCTCACTGGTGCCTCATGCATATTCACTAGATAGCGGGGCAAATGAGCTCGGGTATTGGAAATCGGAATCAGCCGATCAAAGGAGACCACAAACAAACTAGTTAGCCACGGATTTTGTGCTCGCAACTTGTGATGAATCACAATTGGAAGCTTCCATCTCTGAAGATCTATAAAATTGCAGTTTTGGATGCTTATTCTGGAGATTGTTCGAAAAACATGTGTATACCTTACAAAGCAGAGCAATTACAAGTAACTTTGTACATCACAGACACATAGACAGGTTGAGGTTGAACCTCTTAGCTGTATTGAAATCTTAAAACCAGACTTTATGGAGTACGAAATTGCAAAAAAAGGTAAAAAACGAAAACGTATCCCGTCCCACGACGAAACGAAAACGTATACAACAACTCCTCCAGCCCACTCCAGCCCCATACACAAACCGATAAATTATCGGATACACGACTTTTGTCCAGAATCATGTAAAAAATCATTCATTCATTCTCAAAGACTCTAGAGCCAGGACTGAAAGGTAAGTTATCACTACATATTATAAAACAAAGTCCTCCGCCGCGTCTGTCTGTCGGTCTGTCTGTCTGTTCGCGATAAACTCAAAAACTACTCCACGGATTTTCATAAGGTTTTCACCAATAGATAGAGTGATTCACGAGGAAGGTTTTAAGGTATAATACATGTCCGGGCGCAGCCGGGTAGGGCTGCTAGTTAAGAACTATATTGTAATGTAGACTGAGATGGAACCTGGGAAAAAACCTTGAATACTAATTTTTAACTGACTTCAATAAAGGAGGAGGTTTTCAATTCGTCTGTATGTTTTTTTTTGTATGTTTGTTACGCGATTACTCAGTTATGAATCGATTTTAGTGATTCTTTTTTGTTCGATAGGTAATGCTCCAGAGAATCCCATAAAATTTTTGTCGCAATGTATTTAGCACTTTTTGAAAAAATAAACATAAACCTAAAAAATTGTTAAAGGATTCTGTTCAGTTTAAACTTATTTGTATTTTATTCTTACGCGAATCAAGACAAATTGATGAGAACGTTACATCTCTATTTTGACTGAACTTCAAAGGTGGTCCTATAATTTTTTTATCGAAATGTATTCAGTGCTTTTAGAAAAAATCAACAAAAACAAAAAAAAATTGTACAGGTAATGCTGTTTGGTTTAATTTTATTTCTATTTAATTCTTTCGCAAATCAAGACAAGTCGATGACGACGTTGTTCCTCTATTTTAGTTGAACAGTTTGTACATTTACGTATAGGATTGAAGTCGGTTTTACTTTTTTGTTAAAAATAATTATTTTAAATAAAAGATACAAAAAATACAGGTAAAATTTATTTTTATTTGTTATATACTAGAAAGTTTTCCTTACTTTGAAAATAAATTATTGTTCACTGTGTCAGAATAGCGCCGCGCCAAGGGATTTGTGCTATCGCTAGTGCTTGCAATCCACGAGCGCTGGAGCGTCGTTAGCATTGTATTGCTCGTTACTTCCACTGTTCTTTGCTAGGAATGATTCACACGTGCGAGATTTGCAATCATATTATGGTGTCGTGGCCTGGATGCTACGTTGTATAATTCTGCTTCGATTTTGCACCGTATAATATACATTTTTTTTTATTTATTTGCAGTATTCAGAGGGCGCATAGGAAAGACGATCATGAAGAATTCGCATCCTACCTTATAGCCGTAGTTGCATTCTTCTTCTACGTCATGTTATTTTTACTTTATTTATTTTGTTTATTATAAGTACTGATAAATGACCCCTGACCATTGTTTGTCACAATCAGGGTTTGCTGATAAGTATCAACGGATAGGTATATATTCTGATTTAAATATCATGCATGATATATTGATTGATATTAGCCGTGGGGTGCCGGCAGAGTAGATGGATGTCGTAGAAGGCGACAAGAAAACACAAGTTAAACAAAGCTTACAATCATCAGACTATCAAAACGTTGTACACCGAGTTAGTAAATAGGCCTACAGGAAGAACTCGAAGACATTTTATAAATGGAAAAGATCGGCGTCGAGGGTATTTGGCTATGTGTCCCCTACTACGAATTTTCAAACAGATGTAATGTGAGTGAGTAGGTTCCATGGTTACGATCCTCTGTACCCACTACTAGAGCCAACACACATCTGTGTTCTGTGAGAGCCAATATATTAGCACGACTAGTCAGGGGATTTGGCCTACAGGGTTCCCGCTGGCCAGACGGGTTGGAGAGGTCTCATTGATGTTTATAAGCTTTGTTAAGCTTATATTTCCTAAGTCGCCTTCTACGACATCCACTGGAAGACTCGAGGTGGTCCTATTTGGTGGTTGTATTTAATTAAAATTTCAAAATGGCGGTGCAACTTTGATAACACTCGCAAGGTATAAGGCATTTCAGCTCACAGAGCCGTAGTATTTATTATTTATGTAAAAAATGTATTAAAGTGTCAATCGCACATTGGATTGGGATAAAACTTGTGTCTTGTACTACCGAATCACATTGTACCATGTTTTAAGAAAATAAATATAAGATATAATTATGTTATTTTGACGGTGGTCTGGGAGAAAAGAAAAATCGATGAATGTACGAACTGTTTCTCTATGAGCGCAAATCGCACGCAAATCGTAAGTCAGTCGAAAAAATGACCAAAATCTTAGAGAGAAAAGAAGCACGCATTTGTGTTTTTCTTTATCAATTTTCATAAACAAAGGTAGAAAGGATTTATTTTATAGTCAAACTTATTCGAAGGTGGTTATAAAATATTCAGTGTTCCACACCGATCACCTTTTTTGGGCATTTTTAAATATGCCTCAGGTTATAAAGCCTCGGGATCTTTTAAATATTAAAAGAACAATTTCCCTTGCTGTTTAATATTCAAATATGGATAAAACGAAATAGGAAAAAGTACCCGCCCGTAGTAAAAAGTAGGATTTACAGGTAGTTCTATTTATAAGATTTACAAGTATTTAATTTAATTCAATGAAAAGAGTCTAATTGCAAAAATAAAACTTCTAGCCAATAGTCATAAAGCTATCTAGCTAAATTACGCTTTTAATTTAAGAGGACTTACAAAGTGGGAGTTGCATCGCCGCAAAAATATACTTTTTTCATCAGCAAGTATCTACGACAAATAAATTAAGTTCCTTATTGCCTTTTATTGAGTGAATCAAGGAAAAAGGAAAATGAGGATTACAAAATAAAACAGACGCTGATTATAATATATAGATTTTCGATTGTACGAAACTAATGATACTATCGATAAATAAATATATAGGGACATATTACACAAAGTGAGCTAGTCCTAAGGTTAGTTGTGAACTTGTGTCGAGGGATTAGTATCCTGCGACACTAGTAATTATTGAGTTGGTACTCAACGTTAGTATATTTTGATCGCTAGGCCTGCCAATAGTATCACCACGTGTCAATACTATCGATAGCATGAATAGTTTTCGAGGTCAACTATCGATAGTCCCGCAACGTTGCGTTGGAATTTTTTTCATCAGGTTGCACAAAATGGATTACATAATATGTCATAATAAAAGGCCAGCATGAAGAGTGTAAGCCCAATCCTCTGACTGCTCTGGCTCATTATATGGCTCTAGTGGTATATAGATGGTCGTTGCTAATGCAGTGGAGACTAAAAAGAGAGCTGAAGGTGATGATGATGAATGTAAGTAGGTATATTATTAAATTCAAGACATCATAGGCTTATTGCTGCAGTAAACTAAATACCATCATGGATTACCTGCTGCTCAGACAAAATATAATTTCAGATAACTTGCAATTTAGACGAGTTGCTACTTACTCAAGTTTCGAGAGTTGCCATGCACTGACTACACTAGCTCATTATTTCCTAATGACATATTAGGCATTTGTGATGAGTTAAATTAAATCTTATCTCTAAAATTTATGTGGAATTTTGCTAATAGTAATAAAGTATTTAAATAATGGTGAATGATTTATGAATAAACAAATAAAAAGGACAACCACAAAGCAATTTGATCGCGTTTTCCACTTAAACCAAAGCGGCTTTTACATTCTGTTAGCATTATAGGTTCAATTTCCGGAAAGAATCATACTAGCGAAGGAGTGCCCATTGTGTGGGAAGAAGCGCGCAATAAACAACATGTCAACGAAGCAATATTGTCGGATATTACAATCAAAAGGTTACAGCGGTAAAGCGTGTGACTGAAACGAACAGATTTGTGTACTTTTATCTAGAATTAAACTAAGACTTAAACCTATCCGGATATTTTCCGTGATTGATGTGGTTTCTTTGAGTTTTGTGATCATGGTCCATGTAAGTGGATCGAAATATCGAAAAATCAAATCCACAATAATCTCGGTAAATATCCCGATATCCACACATAACATGTGTGGATAACCGTGAATAGTTTTATTTAGTTGAAATGTGGTTTATATTCTCACTGATTTAATAATAAAACAATCATTATCATCATCATCGTCAACTTTCCATAACCCGCTGCTGGGCATAAGCCATCCTTCTCTTACCCTAGCTTTCGCAATCTAGTACTTTCCTGAAGTCTGTTTTATGTCGTCGGGCCACCTAGCTGCTGGACGTCCGACACTAAGTTTCCCATTTCTCGGATACCACGGTGACTGTAATACAATATGACTCTGAATCAGTATGTTCCTGGAACGTACTCGATACGAACACCTTAGGTACTTACGATTTTAACGGATACAGCGTACCATCACAACTCGAGAAAACACCACCAGCCGCATCCAGCTGCGGTGGTGATTCTTGACGGGTTGATGTAGATAAATCATCCTAGACCTTTTTAATCTAAAAAAACCGGCCAAGTGTGAGTCAAACTCGCGCAATGAGGGTTCCGTACAATATGCTTCGTAAACACACACACAATGTGCAAAAAATATGTTTTATTCAATTGACTAGCGCCATCTAGTGGTGTTTTAGTGAACTATTTCCGTAGATGAACTTATTATAGTGAGTTTACCACTTAATTTTCAAGTGATAGAATTCTTATTATTTTTCCTGTAATCTTCAAGGAATGAACTATATTTTGTAATTTTTTCCAAATTTTCAGCCCAGTAGTTTCGGAGATCAGGGGGGGGGGGGGGGAATGGTCAATTTTTGCCTTCTTTCGTGAATAAAATCAAAAGTATAGATTTTACCCGAACAAAAAAAAATATTTTTGTGATCCTTATAATGAGCCCTTTCATTTGATATATGACACAGTAAGGTTTGCAAAACTTTATTTTAAAATTTTGTAATTGGGCCCCTGAAAATGACCCTTATTTCAAAATCTTTATTTACTTTGCACATCCGTGTTTGGGTCATAGGATTACACCATCTTACCAAATTTCACCTAATTTGGTTCAGTAGATTCGGAGAAAATCGGCTGTGACAGACGGACGGACGGACAGACAGACGCCCGAGTGATCCTATAAGGGTTCCGTTTTTCAATTTTTGTACGGAACCCTAAAAAGAGACCTTTTTAGGGTTCCGCAGTAAACTAGGCACCCTTATAGTTTCGCCATGTCTGTCTGTCTGTCTGTCTGTCCGTCCGCGGTTTTATTCAGAGACTATAAGTACTAGAAAGCTGAAATTTGGTATGGGTATGTATATTGAACAGTGTGAACTAAAAGTTATCATTCGCAACTACGGAAACCTACACTGCGCGTGGCCCGACACGCACTTGGCCGGTTTTTTTCTTAATGACCTGGCCGGGGACTCTGCGATTCAAAGGCGCTTTCGGTACTATTGCCCTATAGAGGTTATCAAAATATATAATTAAACCCGAATTCGCAAAAAAACATTTAAAAGAATAAAAAACCTAATGTGTAATTATGTAGTTTGCAAAAGTAAACTTTTAAGTAGCGTGATAATATATACAAAATATTTGGAAAGGCACATGGCATGCCTGAAATGTAAATGATTTCCTGTATTCCTTTCCGTGGTTTTACTAAAACTCTAGTGTTTTTTTTTTCTAAAATTGTAGAATTTAAAATATTGCTACTCTATTGTGTAAATTAAAGAAATATCTATTTTTATTTTATGAATAGACAGTTTACACTGTTACACTTTCGTTTAATTTGTAGTTTTGCATATCAAAAAGATACAGTGATTATTTTCACCGTTACCCTTCTCACGGATCCTTTCCACTCTTCAATGAAGTTCGTAATTTGATTAACATTTTATGCCAACCTATAGTGATTTTAAACTATCGGCTATTTACATGGAAGGTCTACAGATAATTACGAAAGTTTTGGGCTCCAAATTAACATGAATATAGTTCCTACGTTTGAGAACAATAGATTTCATGGCAGTACAAAGCTGCCCTTTGATGGCTTTCTAATAATGAGATCCATCCAAACTATGAGCAGTTTTGGGTGCGAACTTCCGATAGACGAATCGTGAAAGCATTGTCTTGATTGAATTTCTAATATAAATGATCCTGCTATAACGGGCCTGATATAGGGCTTCCTTAGCTTGTCTTTTTTGGTCGGGATGGAAATCCAAGAGAGCTCCCAGGACTCTCGGCTCTGGCTTGCCTAAGTTGGCTGTACTAAGAGGATCGTTGGATCCTAAGGCCCGTTCAAGGACATATTATTGGTATTTCCAGGAACCTTTCTCTCTCTACGCTTGGAAACCCCCCCTCTACGTATTGGATCTATATCCCCACGCAAGCCTTCTAAAGGACCGGGTTGACACCCGTGACTGGACTCTAAAGGAGATATAAATAATGTGATAATTCTTTATTGCAGACCCAAGATATTTACAAAATAAGTAATATAAAATTAAGATTCTACAGAGTAAAAGTTATATATTTGAGCTTTAAGTTGGCTTGATGTATAAGTTTTACACAACATGCGTAAGTTTTGGTCGTAATCAGTCTTTCCGCGAGACTACTGATAATTGTATTTTTGCACCTGTCGACACTGGACAAGACGACTGTAGGTAGCGTCTTTTTCGTAGTTTTAAGACGCTATTCTTTTTCTCTGTTTAGCATTAAATTGAGTCAACCCTGGCTACGTTTCAGAAGCGCTGCAGTAGCGCTATCTATTGCCTAAAAAACTTGTCATGTGCAACTCTAATGACATCGATTGTTTTAAGAGTGTAGCCGGTCTAAAGTATAGTTACGTATATATTTTTTCCAATAGGCCTTAAAAGCGTAACTTTCACGCCTGGAGCAGACTTTGCAAATTTTCAGGCGATCATATTGCCAACATGTCTTTTTGTGTTCTGTGTTGCCCACCACAAATAAAGCCCTGCGTAATCGCTCAATATCTGTGTCAACCTCCAGAGTAGAAGTCAGTCAAGGTGTGTACCTGAGGCTGTCAACCATCAATCAAACCCCGTGAATATTGTCTGGACCTTTGCGCTATCTGAATAACAGCATTTACATCTTATTGTTAAAGCTTAGATTATGTTCTATGGCGTATGTACGAGCTTCCCTTGCACAATTCAGCGGCACTCTGCTATACATACATGTAGGTCGCGTGTGAGCTGTTTTGTTAAATTGGCATCAAAATATTCTCATTTTCAAGATACTCTCTGACAGCCAACGAGGAAAGATCCGTCACGCCCAGCTATTAAGATGTAAGATATCAAGAAGCATTAAACCAGTTTACTAAGTGACGTGGTCTTGTATCTCCACACCACTATCTTCAACCCTCATAAATATAAATAAATAAATAAATATATAGGGACATAATCACACAAATTGAGCTAGCCCTACAGTAAGTTGTGAACTTGTGTCGCAGGATACTAACTCAACGATACTATATTTTATAATATATACTTATATAGATAAATATCCAAGACCAAGGTCAATATGAAAAAGATCTTTTTCCATCTTGACCTGACCGGGGATCGAACCCGGGACCCCCGTGTCGCAGGCTAGCGTGTTGACCGCTGCGCCACGGAGCTCGACATATCAAGCAAGCAGCAACATCACTTCATGTACGGTGATAGGATAACACTAGTGCCTGCACCGTACAGCGTACTTGCATATCGCTATAAGTTTAGGCTCAGTCCCACTTCGGGGAGCCCCCCGAAGCGGGACTGAGCAGCACCATATAATCTGAGTAGTACCTTAGCTAAGGTTACCAGAGTGCCGTTCAATTGAATGAGCAGATCGATCACAAAGGTGTTGAAAAGATTATGAGAAGTGAGACCTCACTGTCTAACGCCATGGGTGAGACGGTACCAGTCCGATATTTCGGATCCCCAAATTAAATTGTTGGTCTGGTTTTCGTATCAGAAGACCATTAGATCAATAACATCAGATCATATCTTGAGTTAAATAACAGTGCTGCACGCAGAGCGTGAAAAGCCATGTACCTACTGAACAGATATGCTGACCTGCATACAGCAGATGCTGAATACCAAGGCAGTCGTGAATAATCTAAGGCTGTCGTGTCCCTTCCCGGTGATTTTCCGCTCTTCATGACCCCAATAATATTTATTATATTTGTTTTGTTAACACTATCACGCGGTAAATCTCCGGTCCCCGGCATTCTTTCTTTTCTGAGCTATTTCCTTTGTTAAAATAATTTCTAAACACGTTACAAATATTTGTTTAATTTTTTTCTCGTTGATATTTACCTAATGCCAAATATACTTTTTACAAAGTAAGTCGGACACACATTTACCCACTTTGAAAGTGTCTCCTTCACACGATTGACTTCGAAAAAAAAAATGGTTTTACGTATCTTAATGTCATCTTTAAAGACCTTTCAATAGACATAGACACCCCCGACGCCCCCATCTATGTAAGTGGAGCTCCGTCCCACCTTATTCTTTAAAATGTTTTATTTTTGTGTGAAAATTGTAAAGCGATTCAAATAATAAATTTATACTTACTAAGTTTCAAATATGTTGTCTAAATAGTTTCAGAATAAAGTAGCTCTGACATACGGACATGCAGTCGGACAGAAATCTAATAAGGGTTCTTTTTTTGCCATTTAGTTTGGGAACCTTAAAAACTGTCCAAACGCGAGTGAAATACGCGCACTGTGTTCTATAGAAATAGTAAGTATTATTAGATTTAAATTCGTTTTTGTGGTCTGGTCACCTTAATTTGCGATATATACCTATAAACAGTGCTTCAACTATATACAGATCCGTGGCTTCAACCGTTACATGTTAAGTTTTGCGGGATAAATATACAAAATTTGTTCAGCTGCTTCGTAAAAATTGGTAAATAAATATTTTTCTCTACATTTACCGGCCTTTTAAAATAAACAAGTTAACGAATTCATTTGCCTATTTTGAAATTATGTTTTGCGGTTTGTAAATATTTGGTTTATGTTTCAAAATAAATTCTAGTTGGTGGACCAACAAGAATATATTTATGCAGAGAATGCCTTAGTTTACATTACTTACGATGTAGATATATCTACATAATATATGTAGATTTAAATAAGTACATACATCTTCGAATAACAATATGATGGAAATGTTATGTGTTGAATTAGCAGCGTCAACAGGACAATTTGTGTAGTAACAAAGGAAAATAAATTTAGATTCTGTCTTGTCTTTGTCGTCACCTCAATCTCCAGAAGTCCACTGATGGACACCCTCGAGATATCCATGATATTTGCGGGTTGGCGCAGTTTGTCTGGCTTACCTCGATTCCGACCATGCTGCCCATTGATACCGAATGAGGCAACTGGGTAAAGGTATTTGGGATCTGGTTGCTCGGATGGATTGGGGATGAGAGATTAGCAGTTCGGGAGGCCGAGTGCGCGTACCCGATGCCAATCCTGCAACTACCAGACAGGCAGTTGAGGGTGACACCCCTGACCATGTGTCTGTTTGGTCATCTGCACACTCTGTATGAAAAAAGATATCTTTGTTATTAAATGTAGCAATAAGATATGGAAAAAATTTCCGCGAGCTGGATTTGAACCAGTGTCTTCATCTAACTCTTGCTCACCCATATCTTGCTCTTTAATTTAATAAGAGTTAGTATATCAGATAAACGTCGTGAATGCGTAAAAACACTTACGAAAATAAAGTAATTTTTTTTCGGAATCAATATTTTCCGGATGTAATGTATAGCATACTATTTCAAACCTTATCAAAAACGAATGCAGGTACCTACCAGTACCTTTCTTCGTCATCAATAATCAGGAGCGAGCTTACCGAGAAAAAGCCTATTCACTATATTTTAAATAAATGAATGGCAAAAAAACCCTACCTAAAACAACGAACGATTATATTTTAGCATCATCATCATTTCAGCCGTAAGCAGTCCACTGCTGGGCATAGACCTCCCCTAAGTATTTCCAAAATGACCGGTTGAAAGCGGCTTGCATCTAGCGTTTCCCTGCGACCTTGGTCAGGTCGTCCGACCACCAGCAGGCCTATTTGCTAACTTGGTGTACAACGATTTGATTGTCACTTTAGCTTCCATTACGGTTTTCATATCCTTAATATAAATAGTAATTTATACGTCAGCCGTAATGAATACTGAAGTTACCATGAAAATGATGTACACCGTAGTTGTCAAAAGTTAGCAAATACGTCTGCTGATCGGTGGGTGTCCGACGCTGTGCTCTACGGTACGTCGCCATTCAAGAATCTTTCTGCCCCATCGGCCATCGGTTCTACGCGCTCTGTGCCCCGCCCACTGCACCTTCAAAGAGCTAATCCGGTGAAGTATGTCGGAGACTTTAGTTCTTCTACGATTCTAGTTATATTATATAGATACGACGTATCTCACTTAAATATGTAGATATGTGATTTTTATTACAATAAAAAATAAAAGGTAAGTACTTATGCTTAGAATATGTTTAAAGTATAGCACTATGAATAAATATTTAAACGAAATGCAGCAACAATCAATATTGATAACACTACATAGAGCACTTACCCACGTTCCAAGATGTATTTTAAATTCAGTCTCATATTTGAATGACATTAAGTTTAGGACTGGCAGACTGAGAGTAACGAATTAATCGCAGCGAGTCCCTTACTTATACAAAAAGGTTTCAGCGTTGCAAATAACGCGTCGTTCACTTAAGCTAATATCAGTGATAAGGGCTGCTTCATTCAGGTGCGAATCGTTGCCGCGCTTTCTTGCCACCGCCGATACCTTATCGCTGCCGCACGCTTCAGGCCTTCAGAATACTTCAGATCATCTGGCAGTCACGATGACGCCGGCGAGCTCGTCGCACGCGCTTCGCACGGCTCCCGCCTCGCTCCCAGCGCGTAAATAATTCCAACCACGGCACAACCCTTTGCTGGAATTATAATGAATTATCATTCTCATGCACCCAAATTAATCCCTGTGACCTCTACAGTGTTAGACGAGGGATTCTCGAATAAACAATACAAGGAAAAAACTTTTCTCAATGTTGAAAATTTTGTTTTGTGTTCGATGACTGAAAGTGATGTTGAATATTTTTAAATAATGTCTTTGTGTTAACTGAGTAAGTATCTGATAACTGTGAAATTTAGTTAAATTTGTTACTTGTTGTTTTTGAACATTTTAAATGCACTTTTAAACTTACTTTAAGTCTTGACTCTAATTATTTTCACTAGGTAGGTATACTAATTTACTTTCACGAACATATAGGTACTACACGTAATGGATGAATGACGGCGCCATTATAAATTTAAAGTCTTCTCCTCACATTTACCTAAGCAAATATAAAATGTGATAAAAAAAATTTACTTTAAAATTATAATAAAGTAGACACTATTCTTACTAATTACAAAAATAAGATATGGTAAAAATTGTCGTATAAAGACGATGACGCAAGTTCAAATCCTACCCGAGTCGATTTTTTCCCATATCTTATATTATCTTAGTTTAATGAAAGAATACAGTATAGCATTGTGAATGCATAAAAACATATACATAGGTAAATTAAAGTAGATACTTATACCTTCGCAACATTAAATGGGCTGTCTGCTTGTTTGCAACTTTGATTAAATTATTATATATATGGATTTGCTTTGATTAAGACGTAGGAGTTAAGTGTAATTGTTACATAATTGAAACTGCCTAACTAAATTGTTAGACCATAGCGCTTAGTCAAGAATTTAATTATTTACCACGACAATATTGTGCTGGCTTTAAATTCATTAATTAATCCTATTATTGTCTCCCTACGTAGCCAGATAGATACAATAGATTGTTTCATTAGAGGTTTAATGACGTATTAGGTATTTAATCTATGTTTAATTCCACCTACAACCCATGAATTTCACCTACAACCTCTGTTGAAATCTAGGTTGTTCATCTGTGACATCCACAACTTCTAGATAAGTTTTTCATTATCATTTTTTCAAAATTTTCTTCCCTTTATTTCAAATAATGATTTCTATGGTATCTGGGACCAAGCCTTCTTAAATACCTATCAGGATTGGGAATCAGAAAAAAATCAAATGAAGCTGTCCAGGCGTTCTATGCAAATTTTAAGTATCTTTTATAATCTCTAAAATACTTTACCTAACTACTTATTTTTGATATGCCACAGAGGCTATAGACGCCTGGCGAGCTTTAGTTAAAACTAGCAGCCTTCCTTGGCCGCGCCCGGGCATGTAGTATATCTATAAACCTTACTCATGAATCACTTTATCTATTGGTGAAAACCACGTGAAAATCTGTGCTGTCGTTTTTGAGTATATCGCGAACTGACAGACAGACAGACGCGGCTGAGGACGTTGTTTTATAATCTGTAGAGATTCTCTTGGTTTCCGTCATCGCAGAGGCATAGGGATGGGCCGCTCTGACAAATGGGATCTTGCACACGTTTTTTCGTTGTGCTAAAAGGAGTTCTCAAATATAAAGCTCTCTCAAAAATCAA
Source organism: Rhodophaea formosa (assembly GCA_963082605.1). Classification (NCBI taxonomy): domain Eukaryota; kingdom Metazoa; phylum Arthropoda; class Insecta; order Lepidoptera; family Pyralidae; genus Rhodophaea; species Rhodophaea formosa. Next base: position 13,399,430 of record OY720209.1, read on the forward strand.
AAATCTCTCAAAAACAGGAATATTAGTGAATAATTTACCAAAAACTTATATGATATAAAGGTTAAAGTTAAAATTTTTCCTCGTGACGCATATGTCACTAACAGCAAACAACAGGTATTTGACGTCTCTTAGAACTTCCGTATGATGCGAGAACTTTGTCCGGCAGCTATGTTATATGTTATGTTTATGAAAATAGCGTCATAACAACATTTGCTGTAAATTGTAAATGCTTTCCGTTGATTATATGAAGAAACTGTCCTTAGAAGATATTGTCATTTTTTGAAATTTTATTCTTTTCTAACAAATTTTAACCAAACTTCGATATCAGATTAAAAGTGCATTAACAGTCTTTTTCAGTTAGATGCTCACAAAATCAGTTTTAATACACTACAAGACGTACTATCTATTTAGCCGTGTGGTTCCCGGCAAAGTAGAATATGACTTATGACTACCAAGTCTTCCCTTTTTTTTCGTTCCCAAGACACAGGGCCACCCTAGTTTGGGAACCTTTGTAAATTCATGTACTACCTCATTTATCTGGTTAATAAATGCATATTTATTTTATTTTTAGGGTTCCGTACAAAAATTGAAAAACGGAACCCTTATAGGATCACTCGTGCGTCTGTCTGTCCGTCCGTCCGTCTGTCACAGCCGATTTTCTCCGAATCTACTGAACCAAATTAGGTTAAATTTGGTAAGATGGATGGTGTAATCCTATGACCCAAACATGGATGTGCAAAGTAAATAAAGACTTTTTTTAAATAAGGGTCATTTTCGGGGGCCCAATTACAAAATTAAAAAAAAAAGTTTTGCAAACCTTACTGTGTCATATATCAAATGAAAGGGCTCATTATGAGGATCTCAAAAATATTTTTTTTTGTTCGGGTAAAATCAATACTTTTGATTTTATTCACGAAAGAAGGCAAAAATTGACCATTCACCCCCCCCGCCCTGATCTTCGAAACTACTGGGCCGAAAATTTTGAAAAAATTACATAATGTCGTTCATTCCTTGAAGATTACAGGAAAAATAATAAGAATTCTATCACTTAAAAATAAAGTGGTAAACTCACTATAATAAGTTCATCTAGGGAAATAGTTCACTAAAGCACCACTAGATAGCGCTAGTCAATTGAATAAAACATTTTTGTACATTGCGTGAGTGTACACGAAGCATATTGTACGGAACCCTTATTGCGCGAGTTTGACTCACACTTGGCCTGTTTTTTTTATTATTCCCGTGGATGTCGTAGAAGACGACGTCCTTTGGTATTGGCACTATATTATATAATATATTTGGCACGCGTCGTTTTTAGGATTCCTTACCCAAAGGGTAAAAACGGGATTCTATTTCCGAGACTTCAATGTCTGTCTGTCTGTTCGTCCGTCCGTCTGTCAACCGGCTGTATCGCATAAACCGTGATAGCTCGACAGTTCAAATTTTCACAGATGATGTATATTATGTTATTCTGTTCCCGCTATAACAACACGTAGATATTTAAAGGGAGCTCCTTTAAATATCTACGTGTTGTTGGTTAATTGGTCGATAGTCTAATGTTGTAGGGACAGTGGTACAGAACCCTTCGCGATTTTGTCGTTAAATAACGTACGGAACTCTTAATGTGTGAGAGTCTAACAATGCCGTTATTATTTTATGTTCTATTTTTTATTTAACTTGTCCTGTTCATTTGTTTGTTTTTCTGTGGGGGTTTAAATTTTTTGAAGCACTGAAATTGATGGAGTCGGAAGGTGGCCATAAGTACTTCTAAACTAAAGAAGATAAACGAGTGTTTGGGCCCATTGGGTTTCTCTTGGTAAGACTAACAGTATGAATAGGTCAAACAAAAACATCTCAAAATTGAAATGTTTGAAAAGAACTTGGATAAATAGTTATAGTAGATAATAAAACGAGGCTAATTTTGAATGCACAAAGTTACATCCAAAGTAGGAGTATAGTGTAATATAATCAGTACCTATGTATAATCTGACCTCGATTTTAGTAAAAGTTAGATTCGGTATCCATCCAAGAAAAAAAAGTCAAATCTTTAATTTACATGTTCGTTATGGCAGTTTTTGAAAATCTTTGAATACTGTTTAAGTTTACTCAAAAAATCTGTGTCCATGGTTCCATTAACCACAATTATATTTGATAGCAATATATGACATGAATACGTTTAAAGGCGTGAAAGACGCTCTCAAAAGCAAATTATACAATATAAATATTCAATTTAATCGGCACAAAAATTTTGTTATTACTTACTCATCAATTTATCAAGTCTAAATGTCTAGACATTTTTGCTTGGCCAATTTCGTCGTACAAACTGCTCCTTAGAGGCTTGCAAATTAAAAGTACGTGATAAGATAAATGACAACATTTTTCAAATCAACCAACTACATTTTTGTTTTTAAAGTCAATTTTATAATACAGTGTCCATTATTTTTGTTTTAAACCTTTCTACGATTTTAACAATCTATCAGATTTTTTTCTTTTTAAATTTTTATAAATTTTTGTCGTGGCAGAAGGTTCCTAGCTAGTCTTGCGATAAATCACACCCAATGGGCTACAAAAAAAAAAACAGCATTTTGAAACACATACACATGAAAGATATTTATATTCCATCTATTATCACATATGAGCAACAGTAAGAACACAAACTAACAAACTCATTTTCGCATTTATTATATTAGTTAGGAAGTTGGGGGTTGTGAATGTATGGGGTACGGAAATCTTCTTGTGCGATTCCAAATCACACTTGACCGGCTTTTTTTTATCTTTATATTTGAGTCCCAAAAGATGCGCTTAGTCAACAGGGTATTTCACCGAGATGGGTCAGTAGCATATTCTGATATCTATGGTCAGTAGAGACATTTTTCTATTTATAGAGAAAACTGGTTAAAGAAAAATGACACCAATATTAGAGAAAATATAAACTGCATCCAAAGAGTTTCAATAATACTTAGCTATACTTGGCCCGGGAATCTAATTTTGTCAATTTCAAGAAAAAGGGAAATTTAAAAAAAAATGTAACGTATTTCATATTTTAAAAGTAAAAACACACTTGTATTTTTTCATACAAAAACGAGACATTAAGTACCTCTAAGTGGTGACCTTTCATACAAATAGTAAAGGCTTTTGCTAGGTCTTCTCACTTGTTGCGGCTAGTTTATAAACCTTCACAATCAATAACTTCCAAAGAATAATCTAAGAGGATAAATGCTAGCTGGTCATCTTTGTACAAACCAACATTTTAAAAAAAAATTTAATACTGCTTTCACTGTAAATTGCAGAGGCATGTCATGATTTCATAGAAACTTTGAATTGTGTCACAATCTGCCCGAATCTCGAGAGTCTGAAGAGAGAGAGAAAAAAAAGTAGGGACCCTAGGTGATTCGCATTACACATACACTAGGGCATTTTTTGAAAATTTGTGAATATAGCTTTTGATTTCCCAAAAACCGGTGTCATGATATGTTTGATAATTTTTCTCTATCTCCTTTTTTAACTATATATAGTTAAATAACTCCTCACTTCTCGATGTACCTGTATATTTCTGTGTTTCATTTGGATTTAAGGTCACCGCTGCTCTAAAAACAGACGAACAGGACAATGAAGAGATTTTATTAAGGTTTGATTTCACCTTTTCCTTTAGATAAAGAATATCCCAATACATTTTTGTGTATGGGATATTCTTTACCCCATGTTTTATTTTAAATGTTTGTTACCTCAAATACCTTTGGTGAAATATTAATGTTACCGATTTGAAAATACACCAATTTTTAAACTAAGGGTTCAAAAATTAGTGTACTCTCTCATAAAATTTAATCAATATCGTTTTAGTACTTTGGAAGAAGTCGGTAATTTTATATGAAAGGTTATATGAAATTAACTTAAAAGTTATGTTTAATTAGTTTAAAAAAATACTTGCTTAAAACAAAATAATTTAAACGTTACCACGTGCTTTACCTACGTAATTGTGGGATATTATAATGCGAAGCGGCGACCCGTTTCACGCTTACATAATAATTCTGAATAAATAGAGAGGAGGGTCAAAGCCAGCCCAAATTATTATTCCCCAAACAAAAACAAGCGCAATGTTATATACCTGACTGAGCTAACTCATAGCGGTTTATGTATAAAAATATGGGAACACACATAAGGTTACAAAATAAAACGATTGCCTCTGAATAAAAAATAAATCTAAACCTCCCATACAAAACTTAATTTTCTTTTATGACAGAGAAAATTACTTCTTAAGGATCCGTTCCCAATGGATAAAAACGGGACCCTATTTCTTAGCATCAACCATCGTTCGTCCGTTCATTTGTAACAGGGCTATATCTATTGAACCGTAATATGTAGAGACTTGAAATTTGTATGTGATTACCAAATGTATGAAACCTATTGACGCCATAACAATAAGTAATAAAAATAAATACAATTAAATATTAAAGGTATAAAGGCCTATACATATAAAACCCGTGTTTTTTGAATTTTTTATTGTAGTTATATATGAGGGCACGGTTTCACCCTTCGTTTCCAATTATAAGTGATGTTAACAATTTTTATCATACTCATGATACTTACTTCCAAAGATAATTATGAAATAACTCATACACATCGCAATAGCCAGAATTCAAAAGTCAATGTTGGCCCGAAACCACAAACTTAGATTATGTGGCTTATGAAAAATTATATGTAATTTGAAAGTATTGTAATAAAAGTTTTTTACTTGAAGTGGGCAAAATAAGTCTCGAGCCAGAGTAATGCGCGCCATTACTCATTCTGTTCCAAAGTTGATTTCGAAATGCTGGGTGTTTATAAAAGTAATGTAAAATTTTGTTAATGAAAGAGTTATGCAAAAATTTTGATACTACTAATAGATTTAATACATCGACTGGCGTCTGTCATATAGTTTTAATTACATGAAACTGAGAAAATATATACCTTAGACATAGTAGTGGAGCCGCCGCAAGCCGTCGGCAGCCGACTCTGCACTGTTTATTTGACTCTAGTATAGAATTTAATGTAGAAATATAAATTTCCTTTGTTACATGTAACATGCATGTACTAACGCGAGCAGGTCGATGTTATAATATCCATTATAAGACAAAAGCTTCGCGAGCCGTCTAATGGAAAGCTTTCACTTGTAAGTCCCAACCTTGGCGTACTTAATGTGAAAAATAAACTAGAACTGACTATAGTTCTTGTATTCCACTACTGGGAAGGACCTACCCCATACTCGAAGAGGTATATGAAATTTACTAAAAGACAAGTGAAGACTTGCTCAATACGGTGCTATCTTTTTCCAAACTGGCAAAAACTTTATGATATTTTTATAATTAATCTATGCGTTTTTGTGCTGATGAAAGGTCGCTACTGGGTCTATAAAAATGTCATAAAGCCACAAGTTACAACTTTTGGGGATAGCACATTAACTTACAATACTTCTAACAGAAAACTTTGTTGCTTGAAAAATAACTCAAAGCTCTTTACTAATGCGATTTTGAAGTGAAACTTCGAACTTTGCCAAATTTGATAATGCACGCCAAGAAAAAGTTACTCGGTTTATACGTATAATAAAGGTTCCCCTGGGGCTCTCATGCGTTGTCGTTCCCTCGGAAACAGTTCTATTTTACGCGATGAAGGGTTCTATTTGTCCTTCTCTGAATCCCAGACAATACGTACGCAAAATTTCATCTTGATCGGTTCAGTAGTTTAGGGGTGAAAGCGTAACAAACAACCAACTAACTCGCATTAACATCTATAATATTAGTTAGGGATACTTTGTTAGACTCGCGTTGTTCGCGTTGTAATATTCGCGTTTCGTCTAAGAGAGTAACCGAATATTTAGTATTCGGCAAAAACTGTTCTTGGCCTCTCCAATTAATTTGTTGCCAATTTTTTTTTAATGAAATATACAACAGCATAGCTCTTAAATAAGAGATCAGGTGGTCATCACAATTTTCATAAAAAAGTTAAAGGTACCTAACGCTATTGGGAAGGTAACAGGCCCGTGAGGCGCTACATTAACCCCGGAAGGTACTTATCGGGGATAATTTAGACATTTTCGGACCCACTTGCTCCATAAACGCATTTGCTCTCTAGAGAATTGAGTCACGTTTAGAACGAACTTTCACAGACTTGCAAACAAAAAAAATATTTTTTTTCATGTTATACTGTAATTACAAAGTACAAACCCTAACCAATATTATAAATGCGAAAGTGAGTTTGTTTGATGGTTTGTTTGTTACGCTTTCACGCCCTCTCTAATGAACCGATCGTCATGAAATTTTCCATTCTCCCGAAATTTTCACATAGGTTAGGGTACTGAGAAGGACATAGGCTATACATCACGCGGGCGAAGTCGCGGGTAACAGCTAAATATATTTATATATAAAGCATAGACTACGTATTCATAAAAAAATGTTAAACTGAAATACTCTAAAAATATTTCTTGTATTGTTGAAACATTCCACTGTCCATCCGTCCACGTCCATCGGTTAATTTTGGTTAAGAAGTTACCATGTTTAGCTCTCTTTCATTGTGACATCGCTGTTTGGATGTTTGGTCTCAAACCTGTTTAGGTTGGAAGTATCAAAATTTAATGATACCTTCTTTTCACTGAAGTGATCTTAGTGGTTTACTTTTAACCAATGTAATTTCGTATAATTGCAGTATTTATTTCGATTCTGATAAATGATACCAATACATGTTTCAAAATATGCCAACATTACTTAATCATCTCAAAATATATCACAAACTTAATCCTAGTTTTACTTTCCCCCCTTGTGATTCTGCATTCCTTAAGAATATTATAGAAACAAGTAGATCCTATTTACGGTTAGTAGTCGTAATTTTTAAAGTGGCTTTTACATGCGTCCTCGACGAAAGATGAATTATGTAAGAGTTTCTATTGTTAGCTGCGATCGAGCTCGTTACTACTCGATACAACATTTCATGTCCCACATAAAAGAAGAACGTAAAGACACCTACACACATTTTTGTGCCATCGCCACTTTTCAATAATAGTTTCATGTTGTGAATGCTATGAATTAATTTCAACGTTGAAAATTTAAAAAGTTTGAATCAATGATATTTCACACTCCATGGACAAATTGACGACCTCCGCTCGCAGCGGTCAACACGCTAGCCTACGATACGAGTGTTTCAGGGTTCTATCCCGGTCAGGTCCTGATGGAATGGATGGATGCTTGATCAAACTTTTAAAACAATTTTTTTTTCTCAAAGTATGTACTGCGTTAGGAACAAATATAATATTTTGCACACCTTTCTAAGGTAAAATGTATTGGTACTATAATATTTGTGAACATCCTATGCAATTACCTACATTTATGCAAATAAAGAATTTTGAATTTTGAAAACGATATTTTTTAGACTGGCCTGGGTCTGAAGCAGAACGAATAACGGCTTTACCATAGGATATTTATTTATTTACCTTATACTGATAATTAAAATTATTACACTATTTAACTATTTACATATTTACACAAGAAAAAAAGAAACCGAAAACACAATAAATTTAGAATAATTCCTGCCCGTTTGGCATGGTGGCAAGAACACTGGCTGCGTTCCCCCGTTGGATAGCTATGCTAATCCGTTGGGCGAAAAAGCAGCCAGCCCTCTTATCACCGGAAGCTGATATAAGCCGTGGAGTAATCTCTTTAAAAAAGCCCCTTGCGCTAGGGCCCCATGGTCCCTGGGTCTTGGATGTTTATCTATATATATGTATCTGTTATAAAATATAATGTTGTTGAGTCAGTATCCTACGACACAAGTAGATGATTTAGCGTGGGGTAAGCTTAATTTGTGTTATCTGTGTCTATATATACCTATTTATATTAGAAGTGCAAACATGTCATAGTGACTGATTGTTATCTTTCATACATTGCTATTGTCATTAATCCTTAACAATAGTAAAAAGCATTTATTAATTATCTGACACAACAACACACGGCTATTGAAAAAGGCAAAGAAGTAGGAATATCGACGTCCCGGCTATATCATTTGTTACTATTAAAGTTGGGAGAAAATAATATATTCCTTATTAACATTTAATCATTCATTAGGTAGGTATCCATATGTTTATTTGCTTATCAAAATGTAAATTTGAAGTAAATATACAAAACGAATACTAAATAAACCTAGAAAATACAAATTATCCTACCTAAGATCAAATACAAAGTATAAATAAAAACCTGCGTATGTACATAAAAATATCGCGCACAGTGCCCTGCGGTAATGTGCCCAGAAGGCTGGCAGCATTGTCACATTGAATGGCATTGCTTATGCTGTGGGCTGCTTTATTCTCTGGCCGTGTGGTTCCCGGCAGAGTAGAATAGGACCACTTCAAGTCTTCCTGTGGATGTCGTAGAAGGCAACTAAAGAAATACAAGCTAAAAAAAGTTTATAACATCAAAGAGACCTCTCCAATCCGCCTGGCCAGCGTGGAGAGTGTACGCCTAATGCTCTGACTGATCTGGCTAAAATATGGCTCTGGAAGTACGAAAAACGTCTTGCTCCTGCAGTAGAGACTAAGGAAGACCTGATGATGATGATGATTCTTTGGGCAAGATAGTTCCCAGGCTTTCGACACCTCATCAGGTATCGATGAATAAATATTTTCAAGCACGTCTTTAACAATTTTATTTGATACTTTCATTTTCGGTTCTTAGAAGGCAATTATGTGTTCGTAACTTTTCTCGTTTCTCATTACCTATTTATGCTATTTTGACTCTAATTTGTGAGAGCTTTGTTAACAATTTTGGGGATTTTCTTCGATTCAAAGCAAAATATTATTTGGGTGAAACTTCCAGTTTGCTTTTCTTATTTATACAATTACTTCGGCATAGCCGGGACCTTGTTCCGATTCCGTGAGGTTTTACCTGAAACTGAAATAAATGAAAAATACCTTTTAAATATTTATAAGTAAGAATTTTTGGTTCAATATTTTTTTAGGAGCATAGACGCAAATGTATATTTGAAGGCTGAATAAGAATTGTAAGTGAAAATATATTAATATTGTACTGACGTTTGGTCTGAAGGTGAGTAACTTATGTCTCTCGAATATAACTACGTAGTAGTATGAATTGGACCCGTACGAATGTAATTTTTTCCGCTGTAATTTTTTTTGTTATGTTAGTATGTATTACTAGTTCATACCAGCTTCTTGACAGGTGTAAAAAACCGGCCAAGTGCGTGTCGGGCCACGCGCAGTATAGGGTTCCGTAGTTGCGAATGACAACTTTGAGTTCACTCGCACCTCACAGTTAAACGACCAAAAACATCTAACAATAAAGATTGTATGAAATTTTACATTTTCCAGTACATTTTATAAGTTGGTTGCCTATAACTTTTTAGTTTGCACTTAGTACCCAGCTCTGATAGTTTTCCTTTCAACTTCAGTATATATACTACTGCTGTAATTTTTTTCACGTATCCATATATAACCGTTTAGCAGATAGAGGGGGGGGACACACGTACCTCTAACAAAAATTTGGGAAACGGATCCCTAAATCGAAAAATGGTGTTCTCAACCTCACAATATTTTTTAAAGACCTTTTTAACGATACCCTACACGATGGGTAAGTAGAGAAAAAAAAATTACTCCCCCACTTTACTTGTATGGGAGCTAACCAAAAAATTTTTTTTAAAGATTTTTTTCTACGACTTTTTTGCCATGATTAATATACATCCTCATACCAAATTACAACTTTCTAGTACTTATAGTCTCTGAGTAAAACCGCGGACGGACAGACAGACAGACAGACATGGCGAAACTATAAGGGTTCCTAGTTTACTACGGAACCCTAAAAATATCATAAGTCAAGTATATAGAAATATAAGTATGATATTCCGCGCATATCTAAAAAAAATATATGTTGTACCGAAAAAGTATCTTGTAGGTTTTTGGACTATGTTCAATTTAGGGAACATTGCAAATTTCATCTTAATCTTAGTTTTTGAGATAAAGAGTTAACTGTGTGTTTCAGTAATTCATACTCCTGCAGTGGAGATTAAAAAAAGACCGGATGATGATCAGTCACAAGGAAAAATTTAAGTCGGTTATGTTTTTTATTACAAGGTATGTGCTTAGGTACTAGGCTTGTTACTTTTAGTTTCAGAATATATAAGCCTTCAGAAGTCGCAATCAGCCATTTGTATGTATATATGCATCTGCGTGTCCAACAATGCAGTTTATCACTCATTTGACTCCCCAGTAGTGTTGCTAAGGCAGAACTTCTAACTATTTTTAAGATTATTATATTATCAAACATAATGAAATAATTATATTACACTCGAAGAGTATCAATAAGTACGCCACCCGTACCAATAAACCTAGGTAAAACTCTATATCATTTCTTTCTCAGATTCCCTGAGTACATTGTATACATAACATAGTGAGTTTGTGATGTGTGTTGTCTCGTTGTAGGCCGCAGGGTAGAGCCTGTCCAATGTGTCTGCATGTAGTTAGCAGTAAACGTGTTCGGAATACATTTAAGGTCTCTAGACTGTGTGATTGTGACCTAGATCACTATCGTATGCTTGGAGCATTACTACTGCTCGTACAAATACGAATGCCCTTGCTCTGAGATTGAAGTCTGTACAAACGGGAAACTAATTTGTTATTTTGGTAACAACATTCGTTCACAAATTCTCACCGGGTAAATTTACCCAGGATAAGTTTAACAGATTTTCCTAGACTGTTTCTGATCACTTATCAGATAATTATCGTACAAGTAGATATTAAGTAATAATGTGTATCGTAATATTTTAAACATGAATGACCACTCTTTAACTAGTAGGGAAAGGGGTTAATTCCGTAACGGCCTAGTTAACTTAACGGCTTAACTTAGATACTTGAATTAGAATGTTCGTCAAATATTCATGCCAACACGTTGAAGGTCAGGCATTGTTGACAAGTATGCGCGTACGAGTAGATTTTGGGTAGAGACAGTGGACGTCACGCGCGTAATCAAACTTCGTTTAACCATTTCGGGTTGCGGATGCTTTAGTAAATTTATTTGTCCTGCAAAATCCAGCTTCTTTACATGAGGCACGTACCTATCTTATCTTCATTGGGGCCGATTATAAATCGGAAGCACGTCTAACCTTTGGGTTATTTTGTACTTACCCCATGCGTTACTCACCCACACGGTGATTCCCGAAGAAGGACTGCATAAGCTTCAGGATATCACCTGGTGCGTAGTGCCTGTAGTACTCTAGATCAGGAAATGCCGATCCTAAAAGGTCCAAACGCTTACCAGCCAAAGAGTCGCAGTAGCACAAGATGTGTCTCATCGTCTCCTCTGATTCCTCACATGCCCTACATAGAGGACTTACGACAATTTTCAATTTGAAGAGATGACTGTTATTTTCGAAGTGTCCCATTAGAAATCTTGTCTGTTTTCTGTTAAATTTACAGAACCTTTTGTGCCTTCTGGCGTTGTCGATACCAAGTGTCTCCTTGAAGTGTACGTGTCCACAGGCACGTACCTATAGATTCTATCTTTCAAGTCACAGTGGTCAAATCAACTTATGTGAGAATTTATCGGATTGGCAATGTTCAAATTGTAGAGTGGAGCCGTGGTCATTATACGCGTCTGAGTTTACTATTAACTGTGAAAACTCGGTTACTCCTCACTTTATTGTACTATAAGTAGGTTGTTTTAAATCTATGTACCTCTGTCACGGCTCCGCTTATGGCGTAAGTGAAGAAATGCCAATATCGAAACATCAGAATAGGACTACAGCAGCCATCTTAAGAGCGGATCGACTACCTGTACATTTTCATACAAAAAGCGATTACTCTTCCATCCCTACACCTAAACCTTTACGAGATGAGGAAATTTTGGTTTAATTCGATCTTTTTTTTTATTGATTCGGTTTAGATTAATTTAAATAAATTAAAATGCCCGGATATTTTTTTTTTTTGAAAAAAAATTGAATATTTACTTAGATGCTCATAACTTTTGTTGTAAGCAATATATCTTAAATATCAAAACGTACAGCCCTACTTCTCCAATTTATCAATAATGTGTAAAAAAAATATCGAAATGGACTATGTTATCGCTTTTTGTATGAAAATTTACAGGTAGTCGATCTTCTTAAGTCATATTTGTATGATTTTAAAGTGTCTTTTGCTCTTGCCTACCTAGAATTGTCAACGTGTATGGCAGGAGTTAGTGACTACTGTCAAATGCTCGATATGCCCAATATCAGCTGACTCGGCTAGTCGCAATATTCGAGGATTGAAACATCACCAGTCTCAGAATGAATAAGCGGTTAAACAAACATATTGTAGAGACGGCAATGATTTCAACTAGGTATGCATTAATGACATACTCTGGGCTTATGCTGGGAACACACTATATTATCTTAAACCCTATAAAGTGTGCTATCTATCGGGCAATTTGAATGGGATTGTCAAAAATGCTTTCAAACTCCACCATTGGCCCCATAGGAAATGTTAGTAGTAGGTAGGTAGCTAACTGACAGGTTGGGCCACCCCTTCAAAGCTATGTTAAGGGTAAATATACTCCCAGTATATTGCAGAGGCCGTATAGGTACTTCACGCGAGATTGGCCTTTCAGTTGAAACGTTCCGGGATGTGGACAGTCACGAAATTTAATTTCTGCCCGCTTACGCGTTGACACTGTGCCGCTGTAAAACAATGAGAGAATTTTCCGCCCCCAAACGAAGTTTGTTCTTTGACTCAGCAGGTACCTACGCTAATTTTATTGGCTCTTGGAAGTTTGAGCTTTGTGACTTCTTGAAGAATTTTTCATAAAAATGTTTGCAAATAATTTTGTGAGATTAACTTTCATATTAAACGTATTACTTACTTATTAAGATACATTTAAGAGATTAAAATAAGCTGTAAATCATAACTATTCTAACGAATATTATAAATGTGAAAGTGAGTTTCTTTGTTTGCTTTTTAGACTAGAGTCGATAATTTAAAAAATGGTAAAAAGTGAAAAAAAAATTGTATTAGGATGAAACCCATTGGAAAAGGTAGAGAATATTACAAAAATGAAAGGAAAAATAAATGGGGCAACATTATTTGATCGTCTAAAAACTAATTGATCTATTTAACATGAGCACTTTTCAAAATAATAAATGATGTTTTTTATTTAATGCTTATTCTTCGTATTAATTATTGAGTCTTTATCAGTTGATCTACGGATAAATGATAAATTAACTTCTTTTAAGGTAACATAATAATTATGTTTAAACATACTCTTTTAATATTTGGTATACAAAAATAGTATTTGATTCTCTGTCTTTAATTTTGTTAATTTGATGATTTTTATGTCAAGTTTGCCTTTTAATATTGATCTCCTGATGAATACATTTCGATCTATATTATAACTAACCTTTAAAATAAAGCGCCGCTGGAGGCCAAAGCGCCAGAAATTTTCTTTTCTACTTTTCTATTTTGCTCTGTGACTCATGCTTTTTTTGGCGACAAATAAGTAACGATCAAACGTTATTTCAACAATCTCAAATAATTTTTTGCGTAGTTATAAAGAGATTAAAATATAGATTGATTCAATTTATTTTATGTCTCAAAGAAAGAGGATCAATCATAAAAATAAATAACCATTTAGATTTTTTTCTCTGCTGTTTTTGCTAAATTAAAACGATCATTTAAATACATGCCAAAATAAATTACTGGCGATCTGCGGTCTGGAAGGGGGAGAGGGTGAGGTTTTAAGGGTAAAAAAACGGTTAATCTCGATTTCGGTAAAACTGAAGTCCTATGAAAAAAACTTTAATGGCAAAGTTGTAGGTAAATAATCACATAACCTCAAAATGTATGTGAATAATAATAATCGTTTCCTGACATTTTGTTTTTACAACTTTTATTGAAGCCTCTGGTTTCCGTGTTAGTTCGCACTGTATTTCGGAAACCAGCATCTTCTCCCATGTGCGTGAACTTAATGTCAAAGAGTTATCGATATACATTTTATGTTAAATAGTAGATAATGTAAACAATTTTAAAAGAGTAGTAACAAAAGCTTAATATTTATATTATACATGAATTTAGATATTTATATTATACATGTTACACCATTACTATTTGCATAGATTGTCTAGTATTAGCTCTAGAGAGTCATAGTCATGTGATTTAAGCCAGGAAATCAAAGTGTTTTTAAATTTAAAGTTTGGAATTATGGTTATATTTAATTTGTTTTCTTTTTAAGTAAATTATAAAGTCGGGGAGCAACGGCATCATAGTGTCTATCTGTGAATTTGCAATGGGTAAACGGTACCGGACAACGTTTATTCTTTTATTTGTGACAAGCTTCTATCAACAATACCAACTAGATATCGCGTTACGTACAAAATCGAAGCAAAATTCTTCTTTGCAACGCACAAAAACACACCAACTTTTTTAAAAAAGGAAATATTTTGACGTAAGAATTTTCGATTGAAAATTGGGGTGCTTTTTCGATATTAAAAATAAGGTGAACAAAATAAATATTTTGAATAAAAAAAATACTGTATGTTTGGGACATACAAAGGTAAGTTTTCACCAAATTTCGTGAAAAAATAATTTATTTTGCAAAAGATAAAAAAAATCAAAAACAGTTTTACCGGAAATCGAGATTAACCGTTTTTTACCCTTAAAACCTCACCCCCTCCCTCTTCCCGACCTCAGGTCGCCCGTAATTTATTTTTTCTTTCATTTTTGTTATATTCTCTACCTTTTCCAATAGGTTTCATTGCATCCTACTACAATTTATTTTTGTCTCAAAAATTATCGACTCTGGTCTATTTTACGCTTTCACGCCTCAATTACTGAATCGACCAAAAGGAAATTTTCAAACGTTGAAACGTTGGGAATTCTGACTATGGACATTAGAGATAGGCATGTAGGTATTATTAATGGTTGGATTGGAAGGTATCCAATTTGGGATAAAGGTTGATTCGCAATCAAAGTTTTCATTTATTTGTGATATTTTGTTTATTATATTTATTGTCTTACAATTTTATATTTTAAAGTCTATAATTCAATTGGAACTTTAAAAGTCTTGCATAACTTCGCTATCACTAGCAGTCAGTTTATTGGTGTCTACTCTCGAAATAAAATCGACTTTGCTAATGCCTTCTTCCAGCAGCTCTAACAATCTCTGGTAAACTAGTCGGGGAGCATCAATAGCCCATAGGAAGTCTATGTGGTTGAACTCTTTCATCGGAACAATATAATGTTCTATCGGGTTCACCAGGTGTATGAACAAATTCGTAACATCCGTGTCGCTGGCTAGCCAGTCATTCTGTGAACTTATCAAAGCGATAGGCAACGTTATTTTGTGCACTGGGTATTGAGGAGGAAAGGCACTGCCGTATTCTTTCAAATTCCCAGCCGGACCATAGTCAAACTGCTGGAAATTACCACCCTGCTTGATCTCCTGAGCGTAGTGGATGAGAGTTTTAGTTGAAGCTCCAGCTGGCAAGTGGCCTAAGATGATCGGCAATAATGTTTTATCGAATTGTTTAGTATCATGACCGCTCAGAACAAACAAGGAGTTCACGCATATCACTTCCTCGTAATGGTTCATTTCGCACGCGTGTTTCGACAGCCATCTAAGCACGGCGTTCTGGGGCAAAAACTCGTAGGCTCCAAGCAATTTCAATAAAAATTCGATGTTATTACTAAACTTAGCAAGTAGCCTTATCGGACTTTTTATGTCCGTCATGTAGGCCACCGGCCCCAGGGCGAAGCCAGCTCTCAAAACTTTGTTATACTGCGTCTTTGTCGATAACAATGCGAATAACACTGTCGTCCCCATTGAATAACCGATGTAATTTATTTTCACATCCCAACCTTTCAAGTCCATAATGTAATCAATCACAGCGGGCAAATCGTATTGACTCACTTCGTGAAAAGTAAAGTTCCAAAAGGCAAACGTGTCAAAGTTTATGGATACATGCGCTCTGGAGTACGTGTTCCCTCTAACATTGGCCATCCAGACATCGTAGCCAGCTTCTGATAGAATATACGCAAGGCTTTTTCCTGGTCCAGGCAAGATCCAATCGGCAGAGCTGCCAAGTAATCCGTGATGAAGTAGCACTGTTTTTCGAGGAATCACCCTTTTAGAATGTTTTGAGAACGGTATTCTATGAACTGTTAAAATGTACCCGTCCTCTGTTATAACCGTGTGGGACTCTGCGAAGTAGCCATGAAGGGCTAGTAGCTGGGGTGTGGTCATACGTATCGCAGGGTCATCATCCGAGCACGTGCGTTGGGGATTCTTTGGCGCGATGGCATCGAACACTTCCTCTTGATTATTCTGAGCTTGATCGAGATAATTCTTAAATTGTTGTGTCCTGCTCAAAGACTTCTGTACATCTTGACAATTAGGATGCATTGTTCCATCGCTCCTTAGAAACGATGAGAGCTTCCTCTTGACATTTTCATCGTAGTAATGCTTGAGGTTTCTGCCTTTCTGTTTCACGTAGTTGGTGATCTGGAAGGTTCTATTTGAGACGGTGTTAATTAGATCTTGTGGGAGCCAGCGAGATTCGCAGTATTGTGTCAAGACGAGCAAAGTAATCAAAGTAATCACGAGCCGCATGTTATATTTTTGTTATTGACGCGCGCAGTTCGTTCGACCCGTCGGGTGTAGCAGACTGAACTGAACATTGATGCATACAAGTAATTTACCCCATTACGACAGGTCAAGGGGAAGTATGACTAATGAAATGTATCACAAAAGTTGTTTACAAACTTAAGATAACAAAGGTTACAGTGATTCATGTAAGAAGTCAACTTATGATGATTAAGCACACGATAAGTACGCGTAAATACGTAATATCACCCTAGCGAAATTATAGAGGCGCCATTCAAAGACCGGCTACAATACAACGGACGTATAGTGGGTGCATCCGCATCCAAATAGGGTACGTAGGAAGTAAGTCAATACAAATATACTGTCACTACATAAGCATTGACTGTACAACTTGATTGCGAGAGTTAAAAATTGCCAGGAGGTTCAAATACAAACTCTGTAATTTTGAAACATAAAATTTTCGTAGTCATTATTTCGTGTATGTGACACGGTCAGTCGAGCATGCACACCCTGGTTTCAGAGTTCTTCGGAACCGCCTCTCGGCCTCTGACGTGGTTCCTTTAACGACTACCAGATGGCAGCCGGGACCAACGGCTTAAACGTGCCTTCCGGAGCACGGAATCATCTTTCTTATCAGACAATCAGGTGATTCATGCCTCCAATGTCCTACCTAACTAAACTGGAAACAACTAAATAAAGTATGCTTCTAGTGGGAATCGAACCACGACCCCCGGGTCAACAAGGGAAACGCCTTAACCACTGGACCACGGAGGCACGGAGGCGTAGTAACTGATACACACTGAACTCTATTTAAAAAGTACTGAACCGATATTAATGGATCTTGCACTGTTTCCTAAGTTGGACTATAGTAACCTAGTTTAAAAAAAATACAATTTGAATAATAGTTTCTGAGATACGGATAAACATACAAACAGATATACAAACATACAAATAGGCACTTATAAAATTTGGCACACATGTTTACAAGCTAGACTAACAGACACAGCAATCGTTTAATTCTGACTTATGTACATAATAGGAGAAGTTCCCACTTTATATTCTAAGTACCTATGTATAATTCTTTGACTACCGAGCGCGGCTTCATCGTTCCGCCAAGCGCCGTGTGCCGTGAGCGCCGTCGAACGTAAAATCGTTGCTATTAAATTAGGTATTAGTATTATCAAAACTGCTATGATTTTATGTTTTTTTAACTCTACGTGGTTCGTAAATTTATATTCAGTACTTGTTTTACGAAATTAACAACTGTCTTTACTAATTATCAAAATTGTATGAAATGTTACTTTTTCGAATACATTTTATATGTTGGTTGCCTATAACTTTTTTGTTTGTACTTAGTACTCAGCTCTGATAGTTTTCCTTTCAACTTCTTTATATATAGTACTACTGTAATTTTTTTTCACGTATCCATATATAACCGTTTAGCAGATAGAGGGGGGGATACCTCTAACAAAAATTTGCAATTTAAAACCAAATAGGTATTTCACGTTTAAAACTTGATTAGCCCCTGCCAAAGGAGGGATTGTCTGACTATGCATTCGTTTAAGTCTGTCTGTTCGTGTCATTGTATGTAAACTCCAAACAAGAGGACGCGTAGTACATATATCTCCATGGCGAAGACATATTTCTAAAAATATTTTCTTTTTACGAATGAAGCGAAACTTTGAGAAGAGATACAAAAGTAGGTAATCCTAGAAGGACGTTCAAACATAAATATGAGTCACTTTATTTTTTTTGAGAGGAGCCTGGAAGTATACTCAACACGGGAAATTTGGGAAGCATAATCCCCGGGTGTACCAGAGCTTTAGAAACCTTCCCTACCAGATCGTTTGAAAAAAAGCGGTAAAACGAACCAAATAAGAAGTTTCGTAGAAAGCACCTTCTTTTTGACCAATAACTAGCACCCGCTGTACTAAGAGATAGGGTTGCGAACATTGCTTTGCCTAAATATAGTATTTTTCATAAAAGCTGTATAAAATATAGGACGCTTTAAAAAATAAAGAATCTTAGTAGAGAAGAATAACAAATAGACCAAGTAAAATTTTTATTCATTTATATTCGGTCACACATTACGACTGTCGAAAGAAAGGCACGTTAAAAAATTGCGGGATGTTGTTTTTCATTAGTTTTAGTATTGCAAAATATAAACATTTATCTTTTGTACTGACTATAGTATTTTCGCGTACTATACAGGCTAATTTTGAACCTATGAACTATATGTATTGTAATCTCGGGATCAGAATCTTTAATAGAATACAGAATTGTATGAAAAATTAGGAATAAAACGTAAAAAATTTTAGACCTCCCATACAAAGTTGCCGATCAGCTGTGGCGAATTTCTATGGGAAGTCTGATATTATTTTTCGATTTTTGCCTTTTTGTCTTTCTATTTTGTAATATATTAGGGATTCCGATTCCGAGATTTTAGTATAGTTCATAGGTTTAAAATCAGCCTGTATATTTCTTACGGTTGGCAAACCTACTTACAGAGCACGGCACGGTTTATGTAAAAGGATACTCAACATATGGGGCTGCATAAAAAATACTTGGCAAACAAAATTACGTGACACAAAAATCATTCGGATAGAGCGGCATCGGGAACATAACCGGGAGCCTGGGGAGATGGTTGGGGTCTAATCCAGTTATGTAGGTCAGATTATTGAATGATACCTATGCAAAATTTTCTATTTGTAAGTATATTAAGGGTACTTAAAATATTAAAATTTAACAAATAACCGTAGTCTTTGAAGAGGATTATATATATATTAAACAATAAAGGGGAAAGTTGATTGCAAAATAACATTTGAAAACCACGCGAGTGAAGTCACGGGCAACAGCTAGTCAAGCAAGTTCTGCAAAGGTCAAAAAGGGCATAAATGTAACTATGTGAGCGGCAATACATATGGCGTGTAATGGTCAATAATGTCTATGTACGGCATCGTAACGAGCATTGCCAGACATATTCAAAAGATTCTAAGCATATTCATATTCGCGGCGATTATCCTGATTGTCTTGTCATTGCTATAGAGGTGACATTCATGGGCACATATTACCCCCAACGCAACGCATAGATCGTACAGAGATCTAAGACGCAGGTTCAAGTCCTGCCCGCGTGGAATTTTTTCACCATTTCTAATCTTCTTATTTATTAAAAAAAAAAATAGTTTTGTTGTATCGGGGGTCGTCCACTCGCTTTGCTCGCGCGCTCCTGTTTTAGTCACAAGGAAACCTGAGGAGCCTAACCTATCCACTGTGGCCAAATGAGTTTGTCAATTGGGGATTTTGCCCAAAAGTCCTCTGCATTTCTACTCGCTTAATTAGTAATTAAGTCACACGCATAAAGTTTTATTCATCCGATTTTTATTATTCTCCTTTTTATTTGAGGATTCAATCAAAAACGGTCTGTGGAGACTGGCGGGTGACAGCGATTTATTGGGACCTAGCTATTGCTAATCCCGTTTCTTGCATCGTGTTTACATTTATTAGGTGTCGGTGTCGTATTTGTAACTTGTACCCTTACAACAAATAAGAGAAGCAATACTTACAGTATGCCGTGT
Organism: Rhodophaea formosa; assembly: GCA_963082605.1. Lineage (NCBI taxonomy): Eukaryota > Metazoa > Arthropoda > Insecta > Lepidoptera > Pyralidae > Rhodophaea > Rhodophaea formosa. The sequence goes on from OY720209.1 coordinate 13,419,603, forward strand.
TGTTGTTAACTGTCTTCTATTCTTCGGTTTTCGATATCATTATCAACTATTATCGATATTATTATTAACTATTATTATCGAAATCATTATCAATTATTAACTAAATAACAAAGGTTATATAACGAGAAGTAACTGCTTAATGCAAATGTTTCATATTGTTATTTCATAGTTGACTTATTTGATACTTGCTTATAGCAATGATTTCGTTTTATCGTACGCAAATCGCCCTTTTAAGATCTTTTATAAGTAAAACCAAATTTTAGGTTTAATTTCCTTTATAAATAAATCAAGTAAAACTTATGTAAATAATACTTTGTCATAAGCAAGTAGTCGTATGCTAGGCCTGCGAGGGAAGAAGTTAAAAGAGCTGAGGCGCTTATGTATTCTTTATACGGATTCTATAACTTATTGAAATTCATCGATCCAGGCCGATATTACCTATCATCATCAGCTTTCCATAACCCACTGCTGGGCATAAGCCTCCCTTTGTCTGCGCCATCCTTCTCTATCCCTAGCCTTCGCAATCCAGTTCTTTGCTGAAATCCTAACTATACTACGATTAATTTCATACTAGCTATTGAAAAATCTCGTAGGTATGTTAAATAAGTTATTTTTCATTGTAAAATGACAGCCAAAAATACCAGTTACGCAGAAAGACTTGTAGGACTTGTAGGATTTTATATGTTACCTTAAAGCCAAATAATCAAAGCCTTCTGGGATGCCTGCAAATGACACATTAGCTTTAAACCCTTACCAATAAACTTAAAAAAGTACATAATGTAAAAGGGATAAGTAATAACAGGCCCGATGTGAGAAGATGGGTCAACAGGGATATTAACAGAGCACTAAAACCGTCGTTTGCATCGTAAATGAATGCCTTATGGGACGATAAGGAATCTGGATTTGACTCAGTCATATTCAACTTACTAGGGAATATTCATGTCAATTGACACTAAAATATTTGTTTTTAACCAAATTAAGACTGTCTAATATATGGCTCTGGTAATACAGAGAGGGCCGTGCTCCTGTAGTGGAGACTAACAAAGACCTGTTGATGATTGAAGCCTGTCTTAAGTTTCATGTTAATTATTTTGTTAGGTTATCAAATTATACGTAAGTTTATAGGAGTTCTCTCCATGATGTGGGTCAGAAGGCACACAGATAATTTTACAAAACGGATAACTTTATTTACTGTCTGAGACCAGGAGTTTTGAATAGTTGCTCGCACTTGCACTTGCACGGGCAGCTGGAACTTGATATTTTCTTATTTTCATGTGTGGTAGCGTCACTAGCGGAGCTACCTTCAAAGAAATTGTTTTGTAGGTTTTGGGTTGAATGTGGGTCCACCGTGCGTTGACCGCAATGTTTATCTTTTATTAATGTATTATCTCGGAGATATAATGACACTTTGTAAGTTAATTTATTTTCACTATCTGCTAATATTTAAAATTCTATTACTAACTAATGTTGGCGAGGTATCATTTGATTCTTTCTTATTGAATTATTACATAAAAGAGTCGAGGAATAGTAAAAATACTTTCACAATTTTTCAATTCAATAGCCAGAATTTTAGATGTCATATTTTTTTAAAAGAAAAGTTCAATCTATTTAATGTAAACATGATGAAACAGACGGCAATTAGCAAAAGGTAGTTTCCATTAATCACTGTTCCGCAGCCTCCACGGCTCGTGAAAATGAAGCGTGAATTAATGATTTGTGGTTTTTATTCATTTTCTATTCAAGTAGTACTTAGTATCGAATTGTACGAGTGTATTAATTTTATACATAAAATAAATTAAATTTAACGAGTTAGATTTCGTATCAGATATATAGCACAAGTTTACAATTCTGTATTTTGAGTACAATCTGTATGTATTTTGGATAAATAGTGTTTGTTAAATGTGTTGAGTGTATACTAATTCATATTATTAATTCTGTGCTAATATTCCAAAGAATGAAGGAGTTGATTATTTGTTTGTAATGGAGACACTTGAAAACTTTAAAACGGATTTTTATCTAAAAAGCAATATTATCTTTGGAAAATAAGTTATGAATTGTGCGGACGAAGTCGAGGGAAAAGACTCATACACAATCTGCCTTTCGCCGGCAGCATTGCTCGCGTTGATGAAGTTACCTAGGGATCAAAAACCTATGTTCTTCGAAATTTAGCATACACCTTTTTAGTGGCACGGACCACTGAAAATGTGTACATGCTATTTCACGCCGATCAGTTCAATAGTTGCAGTGTTGAAAGAAAACAGGCTGACAGAGTTACTCTGGCATTTACTTAAAGTACTTATATCTATAGTTAATAACTTGCACCCCTACTGTCAACTTTTCACCACATCCCTAAGGCATGTGGTCTCAACGCCTTAATCGTACGATTTGTTCTCAGAGACTCGCATAGATGGCGCCACTCGAAACTACACAACATTGTATCTACCATATTATGAGAATATAAAAACATGATTCACAAAATATATCTTATTAAAAATCAAAACTATATTTTAGGCATAATATTTTAAAATGACACCGTTTATTTAGTAAGTTAAAGGCTAACGCAGATTACCGCCATCTAGTATCGAGTAGCAAGCAACTCTCCTGCGCCATACAATCACCTGCTTTTCGCAACCTTAATTTGGTCCAATATTTTTGTATGAGGTGGGCAGTCTATTACGTTAGTATTAAGGTAAAAGCACCTATTCCCGGTAGTGTCCCTGTTACCGGTAATCTAACATATTTTTAAATTTTGCACGATTTTACGAATAAATTTACAATGTTTCTATACAAAAAAATGTTTTTAGTTATATTTTGATCAATAATAATGGCAATAATTACCAAAAAGTATGACAGCATCACCACAATAAAATGTCAAAAGTTTGTACTCCAACATTTTTACAATTTGGCTGGGTGCAGTTGCTGAACGAATCAACGACATGTTCGTAATATTAACTGTGTCATACTCATACGAGAAGGAGTTTGGTAAGTTTGTTTATGTATTTATCAAGTTAAATAATGTATCTTTCAACACAAACTATAAATTTTTGTGTGTCTTTTAAAAAAGTGAATATTTTGGGCTGTTACATTTATTGGTACTCAAAATTCCCTACTTGGCCTATAATCCGGCAAAAATTTACCGGCTATCGGTACACGCAGCAGTCCAGTAATATTTATTGTACCTTAACCCATTTTAAGACTTTATTGCAAGGGAATAAGTTTGATTTTCCTTTGAAATACTGTATAACGTTCTTACCGGATTCAAATTAAACATAAAAGAATGTGCATCAGGGTGGAGGGTAAACGTATGGTGAAAAATTTTACTATAAAACAAATTTGAATACCTCTTTCAAGTTGCATAAGGGTAAGATAATCACAAATCCATACTAATATTATGAATGCGAAAGTAACTCTGTCTGTCTGTCTGTTACGCTTTCACGCTTTAATTACCTTTAATGTTCTCTAAAGTACGGAGAAGGATATAGGATACCTTGCATCCGGGAAAAATTAACTGTTTCTGAGGGATCGACATTAACGCGGGCTAAGCCGCGGCAAAAGGTAGTACATTAAAGGTATCAAATTCAAATTTATATCAAATACATCATGTCATGATTTGACAACTTTTTTAAGTTCATGCTTATAAAAACTTAGAAAAAATGCAAGTTGGTACGGAACCCTCAGTGCGCGAATCAGACTCGCACTCGACCAGTTCTTATATTTCATTTTGTCGACGCAGTTCTCGGATTACATTAAGTATATGTAAAATAAAATGTAGCAGGTCGGTAGTCCGACCGTCCTGACGAACATGTGTAAATGCTGTTTTTGTGAGTCTTATGCTACTTATAATAGAATTCAAAATCGTGGTGTAGTTTACCGGTTTCTGGTACAATATAATAACGGTTATTAGTACAAACTAGCCGGATACTGGGACAATCAGCCCTTTTTTATTTTAATTTGTAATATTCATAAGTAATGTTTATAATTTATTTCATAAAATTATTAACTTCAAGACTACTGTAAATTTCCTACAAGCACATGTATATATCATCATTGTTAGACTAATAGTTTTAACAAAAGTGACTTGCAAAGTCAGGAAAGTTCAAAATTTCACGGCTATTGGGACGTTTACCTTATATTGTCTTTGCCTAAGGTAAGACGGGTAGAAAATGCGAAGCAAATTATTTGTGATTTTATGTGCAATAAATTAAAATAATATGAGAATGGATATAGATATATGTGCTGCATGCAATAATCCGATCTAATACCGATGCACCCGTTTCAAGCACGGCTGAATCTGCTCGAAATTGCAGCATGACACAAATAGAACTCAATTTAAACTGCAATGCCTCAAAAAGCCCGCTCGCTTTATTGCAATCGTGGGATCACTATATGAGAAATGATTATTTAAGTTAATGACAGGAATATTTTTAAGTCCGGAAATAGTATTTTTTCGCTATAAGATCATATAAAATATTTACATAAAACACGTTTAGGTTCGTCGATGACAATAAAACTATACGTCATTCATTGGAAAGCTATTGTTCCTAATTCTCTGGTATCCTGGTAGGGAATTCTGAAATTCATAAATTCATCATCATCATCGGGTCTTTTTAAGTCTCCATTGCAGGATTCATGAATAAATTCATGAATTCACTACCAGGCATTTTAGTTATGGGATTCGGATTCCCATTAAAAATTAAAGAGATGTTTGTGAGTGCTGTGAAAATCAGATAGGCCACTCTGTATAATCGTGATGTTCAAATTATTAAGATATTTGCAACAAAAAATTCTGAATTTCTTCGGCTTCCGTGGCGCGTTGGTTACACGCCAGGCTGCTACACGAGGGGCACCGGGTTCGATGCTCGACACAGATAAATACTTGTATATCATTTTCACAGATATCTTTCTGCGGTTCTGTTCTGGGGTTAATCGTGACTGGCCTGGCATCAGGCAGGCAGCCGGTCGTAATAACTTTCGCCGAATCATATGACAGCTGGCATAATAGCGGACGAGGACTCCGCCGCATCGCATCACAGCGGATCAAACCGGGAAACTAATGCTCAGATGATGATAATTTTGTCTTTAAGCAGCTTGAAAATCTAAACTAGTGCTGGCCACCTATACATACCAACACGAAAAAAAAACAAACGAGTTTACTTACACACGAAACCGTAAACCTAAGAGCTCTTAATAAATTGAAGTGCCCATAGATATCAGAATATGAAGTGCCAGAGGGACATATTTTATAGGCATTGCTTGGAGAGATTACGTGTCTGGCGGTGGCATTTTCAATATATTAGGCAATAAATAAAGTACTTCTACGCCAAGTAATAAAATAAGTTTTTATTTAGTTCCGCTACTATCCGGTTATTTTCACGATATCTTACATGTAGACTTATAGCTTAATGAAGTCAAGGTAGGACTATAAAAATAATCCGCTGGCTGCGATTCGTACGGATCCGTTCGAATCATTTATTTGTATCTATCAAATGAAAATCAAGATATCATCTATCGTCTGCTTGGTATACGACAGCCCTAATAAAGGGGTGTAATGTTTCGGTATGTATGCGAGTTTTGTATTCCACCATAACTTTGTTGAAGAGATATCGAAGTGTGGATAACGTTGAGATATCGAAAGGCTAAGAAAAGCGAAAGGATAGAAGTTATTAAAGCAAGGGATAAAGTGATGTATTAAATGGTTTAAATCGTGTCGTACTTACATTTAGTAAAGTTTGAGCTAAACGGTTTAACGCACACATATATATGTACGTGTTATACGTACTGAGTTAACTGAGTCGCTGTGACTTGAGAACTAATTTAACTTACCCCGCCTGGTCCCTTTAAACTCTAATCTTCTGAATAAAGGGTCTTCCTATAAGTATTTACCGATCTTAGTTATATTGAAACTAACTGTGCCGGCCATTTCGTCCGCCTGGAAAAAAAGTAGCCTATGTCATTTCTCAGGCTCTGGACTTATGTGTACCAAATTTTATTTTAGTCATCCCCTCAAAAGCTAAATTTCTAAAAATGCTTTTTTTGTGCTCACTTACATCATGAAAAGAAAGTAGCAAATTTCAAGTTTCTACAATAGTTTCAGCTATGCGTCGATATAAATCAGTGAGTCTGTCAGGATTGTTTTTTATATACCTACCTAGGTACACAGATTTGCTTAAAAAGTAAATGATTGTGCAGTTCAGGGTACTCACATACTCACAATATTAAGCAATATACCTTCGATAGTTGTGCAACTACATAACCTTTAGGCTATGTATGGATTTTTGCAGGTGTCCATGTATTAAACAAGTACCTACGACTTCTTTTATATCAATAAAAGAGCACGTAAACACAGTGTTACCGTTCTATAGAGAATTCTCACGGGACAGCCTTTCGATCGATATATCTCCTTAGTGATCCCACTATGTTACCGTATGCAATGCTCGCAGGGACTCGTGACTCGCCCGAACGTTCAAATCAAATCACGATCACCCGAACGGTCTTGTCAAGATATCAGGGGTACTATTTTTGAACGTGTGACACTCGTCTTCGAACGATTTTTGTATGGAAAAATCGTTCAAAGATGAGTGTCACATGTTCAAAGATAGTACCCCAGAACATAGAAGGCGAACGATTTTTAAATTCCACATTTGATTTTGATGGAATTTGGATACTGAATACAGCGTTTCTTGAGGCAGTTAAGTATTTTCCACTAACTTTAATAGGAAGTTCAAATATTATTCATTATATATGATACTGGACTTTATGACTCCGGCGTTTTCATCATCATCATCATCAGGTCTTTTTTAGTCTCCACTGCAGGAGCATGACCCTCTCTAAACTATCAGCGCCATAAATTAGCCAGAGCAGTCAGTCCGGCGATATACCTCAATACGAACTAACGTCGAAATATTAGAAAATACTTGTAGCAGTATTATTTCTTATAAATTAAAAGTTTATAAATTAAGAGTTAATCAAAATCAATATATTTTGAAAAAACTTTATATACCATGTTGGAACTATCCTTTGGGTTAGTTTATTTTGGCGCCTGAGTTCAGCGAGGATGGTTTTCATTATTATTATATTGGCTATAGTTTACCTGGACCATTATGGTTCTACATGAGGTGTTCCAAATTTTAAATTTTTAAACCTCAACAAAAATGCTCATCAAGCTTAAAGGCCCACACTAGGCACAGTAGCGAAGCCAATAATTTTATTCCTAATACTTTACAAATAGAAAGGAATTTAAGAATGTAAATCATATAAGCCTTACTATATAACCTGAAGTATTTTTGGAATCATGTTTTAATAATAAAAGAATCGGTCATTAAGAGAATTCCTGATTACCGCCAAAAACGGCCGTTTTAGGCGGTTCTAAATATTTTTTTCGCATTCTATTTTTCTTTTTAAGTGTCCCTCTATCCATTTCAGTCAAAAATACTAAATGTACAGACAAAATATTTTTACTGTTTTATTATATGTATAGATTTTTTAATATCTTGTCATTTACGAGCATAAACTTTATATTAGTTCTTTACCTATAAAATTGCTGTTTTCCAGGAAATTAAAGTGAATTGAATTTTTCATACTAATGTTTTTAGTATTATTTCGGGTTAGATAAATTCAATAAAAGTAAAACTTTTCAAAATGTAGTTACAGCACAACAGTACTTAAGCATGATTTAGGCAATAAAATTTACAAATAAGTAGTAAAAATGGCTACATTATTGACCAAACCGGGAAACCTGAAACAAGTACAATAATTAAACTCAAAAAACAAATATTTTAATGCTTTAGAAACAAAATGACAGGCGGGCGGGAATAAACGGCAACTTTATAGGTAACAAATCCAATATCATCGACCTTGAAATTAAGTTGTTGTTGAAACCGAGTGTAAGATTGTAGTTTTAGGCTTTTTTAAACATTATTTCGTATTTAATTCTACTATTTAAATAGAAAAGTCCTCATTATCATCGACTACCAGAGCAGTCAGAGGATTTGGCCTTCACTCTCCAGGCTGCCAAACAGGTTGGAGAGGTGTCATTGATGTTCAAAAGCTTTACTTAGCTGGTGTTTGAAATGTCGCAGTCATCTGGTTGAATCTGCTATTTGATTGAATGACTAGCGCGTTCATTGAATGACCACGTTTAATTGAATGACTAGGCCGAACGTTGAACAAATAAGCGTCGCTCAACGTCCAACTAGTTAGCGGATTGTAACATAGCCCTTTGAAAAGAGCGGACATAGAATCAGTCAGGTGATTCAAATTAAGTTCATTTTTTTCCCACTGCGGCGCTAGTAGTCACCAAAACAAATATGGCGTCAAACAGCTCGAACAGATGGCACGATGTTGATATTTTTTTCGATTAAATTTACTTAAAAGTGCGTTATTTGTAATAAAATAGTATGACATTATGGATTTACCTATTATAACGCCGCCGCCGGCTACTTTAAAAACTAAGAAAATGAAATCATGCTACCACCAAAAATTACAAAGTCGGCTAAGATTCAACGACTTCGCTAAATGACATTCATTCAGTCAAGACGTTGAACGTTACATTCAACGACTTGACGAGCTGTCCTTCAGTCATTCAATTGAACGTCGCCATTCAATGAACGCGCTAGTCATTCAATCAAATAGCAAATTCAACCTGCGACAGAAACACCAGCTAAATTAAGCTTATTATTTCCTAAGTCGTCTCCTGCGACATACAGTCTTGGAGTGGTACGGCTGATAAATAAAAGTAGCAAAGGTCCTCTGAATGCAGTAGTTTTAATAGTTTGTGATTGAGAATAATCTGGAACACAACGTTATAGGTGAACGTATAATAGCTAAACGACATCTATTCACAGTTGCATACAGCGTTAATTACTCAGGCGTGCGTGCATGTAATTGTGGAATCATGTAAATAGTAAATAATCAAAGTAATTACGACCATACAATTCGGAGCCGCTGCATTCGCGTCATGCGCGAATGAGTATCCGGATGAGGATTTCTTCTCCTTTTCATCAGAGCGTTTTCACGGTTACATCATCTTGGTATGTGGAAATTCGGTGTCCGACTGTCCGCTAGTATTACCAACATTCATGCCAATCACGACCTGCCAACCCTTGTTGGGAAGCTCCAAGATTGCGCTCTGAATAAAACACACAAAACTCCTAGTATAACAGGCTGGCGATTTAACAACTGCGTCACAGAAGTCGCCTTTGGACTCTCGTCTATTAAAAAACTTTTTAATGCACAAATTAAACCGCCGAAAAGCGAATATCAATCATTCTCTGTTTTTCTACTCTAAGGGTTCGATTATTTATTCCAATTTATATGAGACCAACTCCGGGGTACCCATTCTAATAAAAAAGAAAATTTCAAAATCAGCCTACTCTGTAAAAACTTATGTGTAAATAATAAAGCGATATTCATAAATAATTTAAGATATTTTTAACAAAAAACAAAAACCGACTTCAACCCTATCAATTTTTTTAATAAGATGGAAATAAATGTAATCCGAACGGCATACCTGTAAACATTTTTTTTGGTATTTGTGTATATTTTCAAAAAGCGCTCCACAATTTTCGATTTAGGTTTTGTTTTTGTTTTGTTTCCTCCTTTTTTTGAAGTAGGTTAAAAAATACACGCGTTGACTCAAAAACCTCCTCCATTTTTTCGTTGGTTGAAATCGGGCATTTAAAGTTATAATGGACCATTACAAATATTTGTACGTAAGCTTTTAGTTAAAAAGTTTTAGAGATTTGTTCTGCCCTACATAAACTTAGTAAAGCTACGAGGAATCCCTAAGGGTGACTTGGTATTAAGTTTCTGAGTACACGTCGAGGAAGTTTAAACGATATGGCAACATCGATGTACTTAATAGGGAAAATACTGTATAAGTATAGATTGCTGCAGGGGTATTCGGGTGTGCTTTTGAAAGCATGTTTTAACCATTCCTTTTAGATTACGTCTAAATTTAAGTTAGATTAACGTCGTGGTTTGCCTTTATCTAAGAAATGTGCTTTAAAATATTAGGTTTATGGTAATGGAACAATAAAAGGGGGTATCTAATAAAAGGGGGGTCTGAATGGGTATTGAAATGACTTGATCAAATAATATCGGATTAACAGCCTCCGTGGTCCAGTGGTTAAGGCGTTTGCCTTGTTGACCCTTGTGAATCGAATGAGTTGTTTCCAGTTTGGTTAGGACATTGCATTAAGCCGTTGGTCCTGGCTGACATCTGGTATTCGTTAAAAGAACCACGTCGGAGCCCGAGAGGCGGTTTCGAAGAACTCTGACACTAGGGTGTGCGTGGTCGACTGACCGTGTCACCTACACGAAATGATGATGATGAAGTCAGGTACAGTGGGCCACATAGAACATTAAGTATCTTATCTCCATACTATTAGTATTGCTGGTGGTATAGGTACTTTTCTATGTGGCTCACTGTACAAGTAGGTAGATAGTCCTAAATTTGCATAAATATTGGCTGACAGGGATGCCTTAAGTAAAGAACCTAAACAGTGTTTATTTTTAGTTTGATTCGTAATGTCAAGAAAATTATTCTTCAATTTTTCCTTTGTTTTGAAGTCAGTAATAATTGCTTCTTTGTAGTGAACGATTTTTGACATTCAATTTGTATTTATTTTGTTTCTTACCAAAACGTACAATTCACGAAAAGCATCTGAAAATATAATGTAAAGGTATAATACCTATAAGTATAAGTAAGTATATAACAAAAACAAACAAACAAACAACCTATAAGTCATACGTTAAAAAATACGATATAAAGTATTTGCTTGCATTAGGGCCAGTTATAAATCTCGTAGGAGTTTTCAACCATATAAAGAAAAATTTAATAGAAATTTATATTCAAAATACGGTACATTTTTTGCATGTTAGTTCAGCTTTACAAAATGCGCTTCTTATCCCAGAGTAGTATTGCATGCTGTTGAAACATAATTTGCTTATTTCATATTTTATCCAATACTACAGGGCAATATTACACTACGGTATAACCCGATGAAAACCTCGGCTTAACGATTTCGCTGAGCCATACTGAAACTTATGAGGACATTTATTTTAAACAGGTACTTACATATTCACTCGTTTGAGGTCGTTATAACGTTATCGTGTATGATAATGCTTGTCTACCACATAACGTGATAGGACAATCTGTTTTTAACTATTCACGTACAAATAAATGGGACTAGTATCGACGTCTATAGCTCACAATGAAATATTTGCATGATGTATTTGACGCAAAAGTAAACTCGTCTCGTACGTGTATCAAATATATTGTGTTTACATTCTGTTTATATGTATGAAGCGAGGACTGGCAATGTTTGGAACTGTCGCTGAGGTATCTTGTAAATACAAACTACTACTTTTATTATTTGTGAAAATATTTTCTTGTAAGCTCGAAAGCAAACAAAAATCGTGCGTACTTGCGCGGCTGCTCGTTTAGATCTTACGACATCAAATATACATTAGGATTCGTTAATTTTTGTTGAAAGTATATTATTTGCGTCATTAAGCTATGCGTCTGCCTTTCTTTGATGCTATATTGTTGAAGAAGTTCTTATTTTCGTATCAATTGTCATTTAGAAATTTTATAAAATATCAGTGAAATCTTTTGAAGTTTTGAAGAGAACAAATTGTCTGGCTCTAACTGTGTGAAATGAAGCGAGAGTGTCTAATATAACGATGACTGTGACGATGAATGTATGTATGTAATGTAATATAACGATGAATGACTTAACTAGATAGTGATTGTGAATAACAAACGAGCAGCATTATTTTAAAAAATAAAAATTCGAGAGAATACGTATCTAATATCACCTCACACTGTAAAATCGGTCAAGCCGTGTAGGGGGCATGAAGCGACAATTGAACGGAGATCCTTATGTTCACATACATACATACGCGCAAGAAACATCACCGTCCTTCTGGGTGGGTCAGTCGGGTAAAAATAATACTTAAGAGGGTATACTAGCAGTGCGTTTTCCATACAAATGTATTTCTCTATTTTCTCGCTGAAAACTGCTTCTAGAGGCACAATTCTTTTTACATACAATCTATTACTAAAATAGGTATGTCCCTATTGTCCCTATGTTTTGTTTTTTTCAAAAATCCTGTTTATAAGAAAAAAAAATTGTACAAAAACAGTTTATTTGGAAAAAATAAAAAAATAGGGGCATTCCTATTTTAGTACTAGATTTTATGAAAAAATAATTGTGGCTCTAGAATCAGTTTTCAGCGAGAAAATAGAGAAATACATTTGTATGGAAACCATATTGAAAAAATACTGCTAGTCTACGCTCTTAATAACTATACATGCACCGAAGCTGCTATTGTATTCATTGCCATAGCAATAATTAACGAATAACCTAGTAAAAATTTCAAGAATTAATTAAAATTTACTAGCTTTCCTCCGCGGCTCCGTTCGCGTTCATGCCCTCTGAAATGTTCCTACATGAAATATCATTAGTCCTTCTACTTATACTTAAAATTTAAAAATTAAATCTTTCGTCAGTATTTAGCTACTTAATAACTCCACATACATACTTATTACTTCTCTAATTAAAGCATTTCTTGATTATTAAGCTAGCTTTTCAGACTCCAAGTACTAAATTATTGCATACCTAATGAGCTTGACGAGGCAAAATCCACATACTTATTTAAAGTGATAGTTAAATTAACTCGTCGAGCACATAAATCATCGTCTACATGGATGGCTGCAAGATACCTATGCAAATCAGCTACAATGAAATGTAGATGATTTGTAAACCCACAGGATAAATTTCATTATCCGCAAGCATAGGGATTCCCTGTAGGTAATCCGGACCATAATTCTGTCTGGGAGTAATAAAATAACCAGACATTTGATCGTTCCTTCTAGCAAGCAAGTAAATTTCAAAAAGTTAAATATACAATTTCTAAGCACCGTTGCAAAGGCAAAAAATACAGTGGCACGCTGCTGAAAACTTGAAAAACATACAGAGGTGTCGGTTTTTTGGTAAGGGTGTCGCGAGTTCCATGGTTTTTTCCACAATACACAAAAATACATGTCTTTCGGCGTTTTGTGGTTTTTTCCCATCTCAACTGTTCAATATCTCAAAGGGCGCGTTGGGCATCCAACGCGCCCTTTGAGATATTAAAAACAATAGTGTCCTGTAATCCCAACGCGCCCTTGTGAGATATTGAACAATAGTGTCCTGTAATGCGTTAAGAAGTTTAAAATTCGAAGAAAAATACTGAACAACTATTTCTAACCATTTTCACGATTACCTATAGTAGAAACTTTTTACCAATAACTATTGTTCAAAAAATAAATATTTTTGATACAAGTATGAAGTGAGTGACGCCTTTTTGAACGTCATCTTTTCTTTTATTCAAATTTTCTTGATTTACACATTTCTGTTGCTTTTACAGATTTTAGGTTGCTTTGCTAAGAGTTTTGGAGTAAACCAACGCCTAGCTAGGGTGTGGAACAAAGTAAACACGTTCATACTCTCACATTAAGAAATATAATCAGGTTTTACTGTTCGTGGATTTTCTCGCGCGTGGTTTCCTCTCCACGTTTTATGGGTAAAATTGTAGCTTATGTAATTCCGCATGCGAAAATCACGCGAGTTTGATGTGTTTTGAAAAGGCTAAGAAATTAGAATAAGTATTAATTAATCATAATGTTGTATTCTGAAAAATTAAAAAGTAATAGGTTGGGTTGGTACATTGGCCATGCATGTTATGAGGAGGAATGAAAATCATGTAACGAAAAGAGTTTTGGGAATGGAAGTTAGAGTTCGAAGAAATAGGCTTCCTCTATTTCTTCGAACTCTAAGAAAAGGTTGATGAAATGCGTAAGAGAAGACATATGTAAGAAGTAAAGTGTGTAACAGAGAGTATGACTAGCGATAGAGTGAAGTGGAAGAAACTGACATGCTGTGCCGACCCCACATAAAGCGGGAAAAGGTGAAGAAGACATATAATGTTGTATTTGTGTTACCTCTGTGTAAATGAATCATTTGCTTTTTCCCATCTCCCTCCATAGCTAGCATATAAATACCGGTCAATGTCGAAACTTAGTGACTCTTCAAATCATAACGTTGGCAGAATCGCTGGAACGTCAGTGGAGGCAATAATTAAATAAGAAAAAGTAACTGTCACATTGAGGGTATTACTAAGTAATAAGAAGACATATACGATTTGGCAGAAACGATTTCCTAGTTTCTAACCAATAAATCTGGATTACTGAAATAAGCTAGCAGCTTGAATCTGTTTGAGATAAGCTCTCTTTGTACTCGTAAAACTTGAAAGAGTTAATTAAGACAAACTCGTAAAATCCCTTTAACGAGGTCTATTTGTAAAATTTAATTTAGCATTGCATTATCTCCAACTTATTATAGCAACATAATTTACTAAGAGGTCTGTTTCATTCATCTTAGAAATTTTCTTAATCCTGGGATCTAAGATAAAATTTAATTTTGTATTGAAACGTATTACGATGAAGAAAGGTAGATTTAGAAGTTAATTATTAATAGTGTTAGTGTAATACATTATTGCTAATGTCGTAAAGTAGCTTCATTTATGGTATTGTGAAAAAAAAAAACGAAACAGAATCTTTAATTTTAGACGTCTTCAGTTAATTTTAAATCTACAGACTTCTAGGGTTTCGGAATCGATCACTGCAAGGAAACGCCATAAGAAACTCTTTTCAACAAAAACCGTAATCCTTACACTGTCACTGCAGGCAATTAAAAAAAATCTACTGAAAATAGGAACTGTGCTGACCAATACTTACCTAATCGGGGGATAGATTTAGCAGCTAAGATATTTTCGTTTCGTATTGATAGTTTTATTCTTCTCATCATCATTTTATAACAGTCGTGTATATTATCTGCTAAATTAAGTAGCAAAATCAGAAAATACAAGCTTCGAATGCCATTTTTTTTTATTTCATAGAGTTTCGTTTATAAGAATCCCGTTGATGATTTTAACCACAATTCTTACCTATTGATCCCAGAATAATATGCTGTACCGGATTTCAAGTCTACTTTGCCTCTGACATCCTATGACAGATAACAGGTCGAGCTCATACTTTTTCTATTACTTTGCGTTCCACTTTCCAGTTAGTAAACTGTCCAAGTGACCAACAGAAACTTGACTCCTCCAACGCATTGAACTTTTTCACTATTTAGACTGTAAACAAGCTTGTTTTGATTTCTAGAAGTTGTTTTAAACAACATAAGGTTTGTTTTCGATGTAATTTACTTTGAGTCCATTTACCGTTAAACTGTGCAAAAACGATTTAAAGATAGATTTAATGAGTTGTTAAAATCAATTGTACTCTGTAGTAACCATGGCATTTGTATCATCCGCAAACACGACCAAGTTCACCGACCCAATGCCATTATCGAAATGTGGTCCATCATGCATTCAAAAAGTCATGAAAAATTTGGGGGCAAAGATAGAACCCTTTGTATATTGTATTTTTGTACTGTCTCTTGCACACACATTAGTTTCTAAACTTTTAAAAAATAATGAGTTTTCAATTCTTCCGTTTTTTTGTAAATGTTACCTTTTAACGCCGTCAACCAATCTGAACAAAAGTTGGTTTATTTTCCTATTGGTCCCATTTTGAATTTAATCAAAATCGGTTCAGTAATTTAGTTGCAGTCGGTTTTTTAATTATTAAAGCTCAATGTTATTTAATTTGTTGTTACGTGTCAAAAGATACAGACATGTAACAATAGGTAGTAGCTTAGTAATGGTGTTCCGTTGGCATTCTCTAAGCCCTCAAAATCAACAAAGACAACATGTCAAAGTAAAGTATAGACACACGACCACACTGTGCTGACTTTGGGTACTGATTTTTGGTACTGGGTTTGAGTGAGACCGAGAAGTTCGGCCGATTTTATGACCGAAACTGATAACCTTCGGTCAGTCTCTACTACGAACCAATTCATAACATCGGATTACTTAAAGCTTAACTAAGTTCTTTAATTATTTAGTAATTAGGTAAATCAAGATCTGGAATCAGAAAAATTGTCTGGTGCCGCTGGTCTTATTTTAAATGAGTCACTGCTCTTACAAAGTAATGTTGTAAGAATAAACTTACATTGGTTGGACTTTGGTTTTATTTTCGTCGCCTCTGCTTTTAAAAGCGTTTTGAGCAAATTCAGGTTAAAAGCTAATTAATTTAGGTGGGATTCACTGACCTGTATCCAGCGACACAGTTAGTGAATGGAGCAATCTGGTTGTTGACAGCAACTAAAACCTGAACGTTGGCCCCATGGTGCAATTATTAACACGCTAGACTGTTACATGAGCTCTGAGTTCAATTCCCCGGGGCGGACAAATACTTGTGCCGTTCTAGAGTTATCATCATCATCAGGTCTTTTTTAGTTTCCACTGCAGAAGCACGACCCTCTCTGTACTATCAGAGCTATACATATATTAGCTAAAGCACTCAGGGGTTTTGGCCTACACTCTCCACGCTGGGCAGACGGGTTGGAGAGGTCTCCTTGACGTTTAGTATTATTGATAAGCTTTGTTTAGCTTGTGTTTCCTAAGTTGACATCCGCGGGAAGACTTGGAGTGGTCCTATTCTACTCTGTAGGGCACCACACCGATTTATTTAACCACACCGGTTTTTCTGGAGTAATCCAGGGATAGCAATATTTTTTTTGAATAAATTAACATTGGTCCCCGGGCTCCAGACTGCTGTTAGTAATAAAAGATTTAACAGCAGTCTGGAGCCCGGGGACTCCGATGCACTACAGCTAAGCAGTCTTGACATTCTATCCTTTAAACCCATTACAATAATGAATTGGCCGCACTAGTGTCAGATAAGGTTAAAAAGGCACGTATAAACACTCTTGGTATCACGCAGCACTTAAAAATAATGGAACATATTTTTCAATAACTTAAAATAAGTTGCACGATGCGATGAAAAATATAAATAGTTTCAAACCATTAAAAGAAATTCTATTTATTACAGAAAAAATATAACTCTATTATTGACTATGTTTAATGAATTACATGTTGTTTTCAATTTATTGTGTAATTTAATAGAATTTTCTCAAACATGCTCGGAAATGTAGGCATTACTGTAGTAAAAAGAAGACCGGAAGTTTGTAATTCTTGGCTCATTCATCGCATTGCCGGCCTAGGCCAGGAAATAAGTATGAAAATTACTTCCCGGCCGCTGCTCAAAACTTTTTAATTAATCTATGTAACGTAAATTATGTCACTTGTCATACAGCCAGTTTACTACCACTGCATTTTTAAAAAATGCATATAATACGTGAATATAACTACAATTTCATTAAAATATCGATATGTGATCATACGAAAATATGCTTAATTTTCGTTGCGAGAGAAGAAAACAATAATCTATGATCTATTAATTTTTTTGTGAAAAATATGACTGGGCTCTATGGGCATTGTTTCCTTTGCTGGAATTGACAACTGAAAATAAAAAAATTAAAAACTCGGGAGATCTGTTATTTTCACTATACCCGTAGTGATTAACGCCACTGCCGAAAAACTGCCTTTACGGATTTTAGGGCATAGAACACACGTCAATTGACTTTGAATTTATGGCCCCCCATAGAAACTCAAAAGGAATTGTATGGCATTTTTTTCATTTTCACCCTCACTCCATTATTTGTCTATGATCCTTATTGCCTAGAGAAAACATATGGCAGTCGGTCGTCTGATACTAGTAATAGTATCTTCTTCGTAGTTTGTGATTAACGCTTTGCAGTAATTGATTGACATTGATTGTTTTCGGTAAATATGTGCAAAGTTGGTTATTTATTCGAAATGAAACGGTTCAAAATGAGTTTTAGTGATGAAAGCAACACTGCAATGGATTTTAAGTACCTACTTCGCCTAATTTGAAACTTGAAAGTGGAAAAATTACTACCGGCAAATACCTAGTAAGGGGAAATATTTAAGGCATGTAAGTTTATGTGTAACTTTAAGTTAAATTTCCTCACATTTATTGAGAAAATCTCTATACTTTCCTCGGCGGGAAAGGGATTGCCGGACTCGTAACTATTGTCAAGGCCTCGCTAACGCTCGGCCTTGAAAACTATACTCGTCCGGCAATCCCTTACTTCCCGGCCTCTGCAGTAATGTACTATTAAATCTTATTTTGCCATTAATTTATTTTAGTGGTATTTTTGTGAGAATTTCAATCACCATGTAACCATTATTTATGTTTATGAATACAGGTATTTATACTGAGGAATGAGGACTCAATTAGGAAAACGCTCAGATCAGAAGGAAGAGCAAATAGAATTGCAATGTTCCGTCCGATTTGTAGGACTGCTTTGCTTACTTAGATTAACACGCAAACCATGCCACTGGCGACTAACGAGGTCTCAGTTAGTTTAACCTTCTTGGTAATTAAATTGGAACGGACTACTTTTTAACGCGGCAGTTGTTTATGAAATTAACCAAAAAAAAAAAAGACAAACATCCAAGATCCAGATCAATCTGAAAGAGATTATTTTCTATATTGGCCGACATAAGACCGGGTCATGCTAGCCTAGTACGATTACCACTGCGCCGTAGAAGTTTTCTGACACAATTCTGCGCATAGAGATGGGATATATCATCATCATCATCAGGTCTTTCTAGTCTCTACTGCAGGAGCACGACCCTCTCTGTACTACCAGAGCCATATACTAGCCTGAGTAGTCAGAGGATTTGGCCTACACTCTCCACGCTGGACAGACGGGTGGGAGAGGTCTCTTTGATGTTAATAAGCTTTGTTTAGCTTGTGTTTCCTTAGTCGCCTTTTACGTCATCCACGGGATGACTTGGAGTGGTCCTATTTTCGAGCTCCGTGGCGCAGCGGTCAACACGCCGGTCTGTGACACGGATGGTCCCGGGTTCGATCCCCGGTTAGGTCAAGATGAAATATGATCTTTTTCAGATTGACCTGGGTCTTGGATGTTTATCTATATATGTATTTGTTATAAAATATAGTATCGTTGAGTTAGTATCCCATAACACAAGTCTTACTTAAGAACTTACTTTGGGGCTAGCTCAATTTGTGTGATATGTCCGTATATATTTATTTATTCTACTCTGCCGGGAACCACACGGGAAAAATACGGATATCATCATCATCAGGTCTTTTTTAGTCTCCATTGCAGGAGCACGACCCTCTCTGTACTACCAAAGCCATATATTAGCCAGAGCAGTCAGACGCATTGGCCTTGGATATATCCTAACGGATACTTTTCTCTCTCTACTTACCATTAATTATTAATTGTAACTCTTTAATTTGGATGAAGGACTACATTTTATATAAGTTTAACTTAATGTCCCTGAAATTCAGGCAAATAAATGTCTACCAACACTTGCTTCGTTTATACTATCTGTAACAAAATTAAAAGCATTTCCAGAGAATTCAGGCTAAAACAGTTAAGCTCCAACGGTCTTAGCGAGTATTGTTCATGAATGAACCCAATTTAAGCGTTTTATTTTAGTTTCAGCAACTAGACGTGCAATCACCTGTGTCTGCTTTGTGAAACGTCTTGATTACTTAGTTTAGCACGCAATCCATGCTCCTGTCAGCTGATCCAATCCGAGTTAGCTTAACCTTCCGATTCCGAGTCGAAGTCAAAGTCAAAGATTTTCATTCAAAATTGGATAATTGTATCTCTTTTTGAACATCATATTTTTCTTTCTTATTATTTTAATTTTTAATATGCAAAATCGAAAAACTACTAGGGTTTTGTAATGACCACTGGTGAGAAGAATAAGCCGAAAGAAACTCAATCCAGACTTGTTCCCTACAAGCCTGAATGAATAAATGAATCAAGTGTTTTATTTTCTGATAGAATGTAGGAGGTACTTAAAAAAATTAAACAAAAACAATATTCATGTTTTTATTAACTTATTTAACTTTTGCACTAGATTAACAACTTGAAGAGCTTTTAGCTTGCAGAGCGTATAAATTCGAATACAGTTAAGTCAGCGAGCTGTTTAGCGTGCGGCAGCTACTTCGGTTGTTTTAGCTCCTATAATAGCTATGCCTTTCAAACACGTAAAAGCAATAAAGTCGAAATCGCTGGTTTTGTTACAATAATAAAATTTCATTGGCATTTGTTCGGTTGCGATATGAAATGTTTTGACATTTGTAGCATGCAAACGAATGATAACATTTTTATTTTTCTATCTTTTCAGATAATGAACATGCAAAGATAAAAAGAAGAAAATTTGCGACGTAAATCCAATAAAGAGAAAGCATAGAAGATGTCGAGCGACGTTGCGGAAAGCGTGGCGTACTGCGTGCCGGGTGGGCAGAATTTCCAGAGCGTTTACGTTCAGTTTCACGGCTACATCTCCCTCATCATCTGCCTACTCGGATCCGCCGCCAATTCTGTCAACATCGCCGTCCTCAGTCGAAAGGAAATGGCTTCCTCCACCAACTCCATACTGACAGGCCTCGCTGTGGCCGACCTCTTAGTCATGATCGACTACATTCCTTTCGCCCTACACATCTACATCAAAATCGGTTCCGAACACAACCGCAACACGTACGGCTGGGCCGTGTTCGTTTACTTTCATTCCATATTTAGTCAGACCTTCCATACGATCTCTATCTGGCTGACGATAACTCTCGCCGTCTGGAGATTCATCGCGATAAAGTTTCCGCAGAAGAATAGGACGTTGTGTAACCAAAGGAACACTAATATAGCTATAGCTGTGGCTTACGCCGTTTGTCCAATATTGTGTCTTCCGATATATTTCGCTATGAACATTCGGGAAACTGTGATACCCCAAAAAAGTGATAACACGACGTGGAATGAGACGGACGTGGCGAACGTGTCGGCCGCGCGCGAGCCGGCCTACGCCCTGCAGATGACGGACAACGAGGGCTTGCTAACGGCCATATTCTGGATTTACAGTGTGTTTATAAAACTTATTCCGTGTGTAGTGCTATCTATTTTAAGTGTATTGTTAATTCTTAAAATGAAATCAAGTGACAGAAGAAGACAGAAGTTACTCAAGAAGTCTGCTATAACAACACACGAGGTAATATATGTTTGTGTTATTACGGTTAAAATGAAGTGAATAAATAAACATAATTAAAAATTAGGTTGGGTACAATGGGCTGATTTTAGAACTTACTTGAACTGGTCTCTTCCAGTTAATAAAAAGAACTTCATGGATATTTGATATTTTAAAAACTATAGAAATACGACTAATTTACATAATCTACCTCTACTCGCCTTGTCAGAGATTGGCCAGTCTCCATCACAAATAATAAACGACTTTGCGCCGCAGTCAGTCAAAGAAAAAGAAGAACTACAGAGCGGATTTCCTGGCGCCTAGTCAAAGGCTTTCTTCAATGCTAATCTACATAGATATATGCGTATAGACAAAGTATTCACTAAAGTCCACGATAAGTTTGTTTATTTTAACCTAAGATTTAAACTAAAAGCAAGTGGATGGCAATAACCTTAAACAATTAGGTTAGTTGTACCTGAATATTTTTTTATCAGTTAATTATATTATCAAGTACCTACACTAAAATCCTAACTAATATTATTAATGCGAAAGCGACTTTGTTTGTTTGTTACGCTTTCATGCCCTATCTACTGAATCGATCATCATGAAATTTTGCATACACATAGGTTAGGGTACTGAGAAGGACATAGGCTATATATCACGCGGGCAAAGCCGCGGGTAACAGCTAGTAGGTACATAAACCAATTCTACTCCGAATCATTTGTAACCTCGTAGGAGTAGATGATGATAGAATAGAACCCAGGCGAGGTTAGGCTCCGGGATATTTTTTTAAGTTTTTCTCTTTTTGATTTAATTAATTAAAACTACTTACAAGATACTGAATAGAATAGAAAATGTTTATATGGTGCATATAAAAATACAATTAAATGAAATTTACAATGATAGCTTGATGGTATTTGTTACCAAAATTGTTTCCCTCAGCTATTACGCCATGGTGTGAGCACAGTTTAGCTACATGTGCATTGTGTGTGTTTGTTCATTAACGAATAACTTCTTGAGATGATTTGTTGCCTCGACGTTTGCCTACATGAGGAAACTGATTATGATAACTACTACTACAACAGGGCGAGAAGACAAGGCTGAACGAGGACGGGGCGGGGCGGCGTGGCGGCGGCGGCGGCGGCAGGACTGACCGTACCACTCGCATGTTGGTGGCGCTGCTGGGCTTGTTCCTCGCCACGGAGCTCCCTCAAGCTCTGTTTGGCCTCCTCACTGCCATCGCGCCTCACCTGTTCGGCGTATGCTATTACTCGTTTGGTAAGACAACTTTTTCTATTTAAGTATTCTAATGCGTAAAACTCACAGATAATTAAGGCGCTCGACGATGGGATTTTGAGCACTGTGATAGGATCTTGAGCCTTATTGTCATACTCAAAACGACCAGCATCGAAACGATCCGCAAGTTGCCACGTGCGGGCAGGAGTCGTCAATTTGTTCTTTCTATGTATTCTGGACATATGATATGGAGTGTGAAGATTCACGAAAATTCTAGGGATGCGTCTAATACCATCGCTCATCTTTTATAACCTTTTCGTGACATCGAATGAAATCGACAATGTTAGAGTTGTAATCAATTAAAATGGCCATCTCTGTGAGATGGCCATTTTAATTATTAATTGCACTTATATGGGAGTATGTTTGTCATCAACAGATTGTGTAGAAATTTTGATAACTTGTGGAAGATACACGACAATATATTATGACGAATAATAGTGTTCATATTGCACTCGCAACAAAGAAATTTAAAATTCTTATTTTAATTATTTTCTTGCACTGTTTTAAATTTCTCAGAAAATGTGTGAAATAATTGAAATGAATATTGAATAGAATACACTTTATTGCACCAATTTAAAAATACAAATTATTATACATGACAGAAAACAAAATTGGTACAAGATGGCTTGTCGCTTTATGTAATATCTTATTCTTAAGATATTAATACGTAAGTAACTGAGAAGTAAGCAGATAATATGAATGGTTTATGGTTACGATGATGGTTTTAATTACTACGCGCGTTACAGCTCGTAATGAGTTTCACGCGTATTAAATTATTTTACGATCACGATGAAACCTCGGGGCGTAATACTCTTGTAAATTTTGATTTTACTTCGTTTAGTTTTTAATTCGTAATACATGCATAGATTTGAATTAGCGAATTGCGAAAACCCTTATAGTTCGTAGTGTCTGTTTGTCCGTCTGTCACAGCCACCATTAATCCAAAAACTATTGAGACTATACACAGTTGAAACTTGTAGGAATATTTATTCTGTGTACTGAGTAGTTTTTGAGATATAGCAACTTTTTCATTTATACAAACACTATTGTACAAAGTAAATTTTGCTGACGAAAAATGATAGTGGTATTCTGACTTAGATATACTTACTACTACGGAACCCTTCCTGATTGAGTCCGACTTGTACTTGACTACTTTTTGTACTTACTCTCTAAAAGTACTTTTCACGGCGTAATGGTTAACGCTAGCTTTCATGAGTTTTTCTATCTACTTTTTATTTTATTTCGATAACTGGTGAACAAAAAGATATAAGTACCAACCTTTCCTGCGACGTCACTGTTACCATTAGTCTTTCAAAGGGCACTTACTAAGTATGTTTATTTAAGACCTACTAGAAGTAGCGCTCATCTTTCATAACCTTTTAGTGATATAGTTGCATAGATAATACCTATTCAAAGCTTGATTGACGGCAAACTGCTCTAACCAACATTCCGTTAAGTAATTAACTTAGGTTTTTGCCATGTCGTCATCAAGAAGGATTCAATCCAATTATTTTGATTCATTTGATGCAAGTACACGTTTGATTGCGTTTGAATGCGTTGAGCGTCGTAAAATGAGTCTCCGCGTAGCATTTTGGAAAGCCATTACGAATAAATATCAAATCAGTGAATGACTGTGACAATTCTTTGCGTTTGGGAACAAATTTCGGTGGATAATTTTTACCATGCCTATAATTTAAACCCAGAGTCGATGTTTTGTTGAAACACAATCAACAGACAGAAAATATAATAATATCCTACCTATACTTATCATAAATGTAAAAAATTGTAAGTATATTTGGAAAGTAAGACGTTGACTATCAGTATCGCGCCATCGCACGCTATGTAATTACTTACTCTCCATCAGACGTCGGCTGAAACTAAAGATAAACAGGACCCGTGGATTATCGATCCTAGCCTCATCACTTCAGCACCATTGTTCATAGCAACAAGGCGGTGTGTATCACCACCGCTCGCTTAATAATTACTCCCTGTTAGATGTCGGCTGGAAACAAAGTTGTTTTAGACCGAGACATTACTAGCTTATCTCATTATTCATTAGAGTAGGAGGTGAAATCCCTTCCGGAAATTTGGGAATGGAGGACCCAGATAGTGCCGGGCTCGCACCGACTAAAACACCTCCTACTCATTACGTCTGATCCCTTCGGCTTCATTATGTGAGATTAAAAACTTGTTGATTAGGAATAAATAGTCGCATCACGCAATCAGCCACCGCGTCCACCAGCTATCAGTGGTAGCCAACAAGATGGCTACCACTGATAGCTGGTGCCATCTTGTTGGCACTGGCACCAGCTCTCAGTGGTACCCTGATCACTGGCTCCCTGTCAGACGTTGGCTGCAAATCAAGATATTGAAAACCCGTGGATTGAGAGTCAACAGCCCTTAGCAAGCAAGCAGCCACCGTCCACAGGATATCAGTGACCAAGCAGAGTATTTCGCCATCGCACGCTATGTAATTACTCCCTGTCAGATGTCGGCCGGAACTCAAGAGAGTGAATACTTACCCGTTGTTCGGGGATCGATAGCCCTTAGCAAGCAAGCAACCACCTTCTACAAAGTATCAGTGGGAGCAAACAAGGCGGAGTATCGCGCCATCGCACGCTATGTAATTACTCCCTGTCAGATGTCGGCTGGAACACAAGACATTAAATACCCGTGGATTAGTGATCAATAGCCCTAGCAAGTAAGCAGCCACCGTCGACAGACTCTCAGTGACAAGGCAGAGTATCTCGCCATTGATGTAATTACTCTCAGTCAGATGTCGGCTGAAACTCAAAGATTGAACACCCATGAATTGGGGAACAATAGCCACCAAGCAGGTGGCTGCTTGCAGTCAACAAGGTGGAGTATCTCGTCATCGCACGCCATATAATCACTCCCTGTCAGATGTAGGCCGGAACACAAGACATTGAATACCCGTGGATTGGGGATCAATAGCCCTTAGCAAGCAAGCAATTATTGTCCACAGACTATCAGTGACCCGGCAGAGTATCTTGCCATCGAACGCTATGTTATTACTCCCTGTCAGATGACGGCCGGAACTCGAGATATTGAAAACTCGTAGATTGGGGATCAATAGCCCTTAGCAAGTAATCAGCCACCGTCCACAAAGTATCAGTGGGAGCAAACAAGGCGGAGTATCTCGCCATCGCACGCTATGTAATTACTCCCTGTCAGATGTTAGCTAGAACTCAAGAGACCTGTGGATTAGTGATCAATAGCCCTAGCAAGCAAGCAGCCACCGTCCACAGACTATCAGTTACAAGGCAGAGTATTTCGCCATCGCACGCTATGTTATTACTCCCTGTCAGACGTCGGCCGAAACTCGAGACATTGAAAACTAGTAGATTGGGGATCAATAGCCACCAAGCAGTCACCGTCCACAGACAATCAGTAACACTTTTGCACGCTATGTAATTACTCCCTGAGAATATCGTCCCCAACACCAGAGATTAAAAACCCATGGATTTCAAATCAGAAACCACATCACGCAAGCCACCGATCACAATGTATCAGTGGCACCAAACAAGGCAGAGTATCTCGCCATCGCACGCAATGTAATTACTCCCTGTCAGATGTCGGCCAAAACATACGTAAATATATACTATCACGTCTTTCTTCCTAGCGGAGTAGACATAGCACAGGCTTGTAAAACCTTAAGGCCACGTTTAGCATGTTGGTGGGCTTGTAGGTGAGAACGGAACCAAAATAGTGACGGGTTGATAGCCGTCGCTTATTGACATGATGGCACATAGCGTGAAGAACCGATGGCCGATGGGGCAAAAAGGTTCTCGAATGGCGACCACGTACCGGCAAGCGCAGTGTCGGACACCCACCGACCAGGTGGTCGGACGACTTGACCAAGGTCGCAGGAAAACGCTTGATGCAGGCCGCTTCCTACCGGTCATTTTAGAAAACCTTAGGAGAGGCTTATGTCTAGCAGTGGACTTCCTGTGGCTGAAATGATGATGATGATGATTGACATGATTCCTGACGCCCATTCCCTCGATTAGTTTTTACGATTTACGCGGGTAGAGACGCAGCTGGTACATTCTACGTTTTGTTCTCCGAGACCAGCATGGAAGATTGAATACACGTGAATTGGGGATCAATACCTAGCAGCCACTGTCCACAGACTATATCAGTGACAAGGCGAAGTATCTCGCCATCGCACTCTAAGTAATTACTCTCTGAGATGTCGGCCGAAACTAAAGAAATTGGAAACACGTGGTTTGGGGATTAGTAGATAGCCACATCACGCAAGTAGCCACCGCCAAGGCGAAGTGCCTATAGCAAAATCGCACGCTTGGTAATTACTCCCTGTCAGCTGTCGACGACATATCGTAAATAAAGTTACTACTTATATAAATGTACGTTCAAGGTGTACAATGTACATAATTTTCAAACACAAACAAATTGATGAAAGATCATGCTACCATTATGTGTTTTTAACCCTAGAGTACTAACCTTTTTTTTACATCGCGTAATACTAACCATCGACTGGGAGGCTACTTTTTACAAAAAAAATAAAAACAATATTTATTCAAATGTTTTTATTAAAAAGAAAATAAAACATAATAGGTCATCTTTTGCCCTTTTGAACTTAATAACAAAAACATGCAAAACTTAATAGGTAGTCTATCAAATTTAGCCTCAACCTCAACGTTAGTCACAAAATTTTTTACGTAGTAGTCCTTTGGAAACAATATGAAAAATAAAATAAAATTAAGACAATTGGCAAAAAAATGTAACGAATTTTTAGAATAGTAAGTAAATAATTGAATTCTGAGATTAAATAATTAAAATATAAAATATCATATTAATTTAAATAATTAAAAGAGAGATTCTGTCATTGTTTCTGTTGCTGGTAGTGTGGATCAATTTGACGTGCTGGGTGTACTGCTAGTAGATGAAATTTCATTCCGGAGGGACGGATGTGTAATAATGTGTAATGATTCGTCTTCTTCTAGCCTCGGGGGTAAAAATGTAGGGTCAACAACACTGTCATCCGAATCGTAATCTTCAGTTACTGAATGATCTTCTATTTCACTTCCTTAGTCGCATTCTAGCAAAAACCTCTCTATTTCACTGTTTTCTAGGTTTATCTATAAACAAAAAATTAATTTTGATTTATAATATGCAATAGTTTAGAAATAAATCCAAAAACAAAAAATTATGGGTAAATTATTTTTTTTACCTTAAATACTAATGATCGCCTCCCAGGCGATCGCAGCTCTGTAACTCCGCAATGGTAAGAGCCCGCGGGACGCGTGTCTGCTACCTATCGCGTCGCGGGGTGAACTGAGTTGGCACGGGCGCACGACCAACCCCTGCTAAAATTTTCCCCTAAGAAATTTTAAAAATTCCCCCAAATTCCCCTAAATCATAAACAAGTTCGTGATTTATCAAATAAAACGCTTGCACACATATTAACTATGAATTTTTATTACATGAAACATGTTTCCTTTATGTTTATGGTGTAAACTCTTCAGTAGTTAAAAAAAGTATTTACTGTGTAATAAAATAAAGTTAAATAAACACTAAGGATCGGAATAATAACGAAAAAAAAAGTTCCGTTTCATTCTACGCACAAGCTGCGTTCAAGTGATTGTGTGTAGAGTTTTGAATAAAATAGAATATAATTAATTTGCCATAACATAAGGTACAAGAGATGTTTCAAAGAGTCAAGGTTCAACTTATTTAGCTACATGTATAGCATGCAAATTTAAGACATACATAATTTCTAATAGACATACGACTATAAAAAATTATGTATGTCTATAATGCCAAGTAACAGAACTATTAGTCATCCGATCCAAAGCAGTGGTTTTATCTAAAATAGTCATTTAGAAAAGCATCTACAGTATAATAACATTTGAATGAAGTCAGGAGTGCCATTCTTGAAATGTCGTCAATTGAAATTCGAAAGTGAGTGATTTTTCCGTACAAATACCCCTGGTTTTTAATGACGCGATTTCAAAAATAGCACCCCTGTTCCGAATACTCTCGCCCCTAAAAATTCCCCTGAACCGAATACTCTCGCCCCTAAAAATTCCCCTGAAATATTCTTGCCCCTAAAAATTCCCCTGTTGACACTTTTCCCCCCTAAATCTAGGGGCGAAACCCCTAAGTTGTCACCACTGGCGCACGAGCAGTTATGGCCGCACGTATTCCAGAAAAATCCAGAAAATTACCGCCGCGCTGCCTCTCAGGCGATGGTTAGTACTCTAGGGACAAAGAAGCGAGGTTGCAATTGGAGTTTTTCTTCGATGGAAGTGTGTCAATACAAGTATGAATTGCACGAGACGAAATTCTAAGAAAAATTAAAGTAGTAATTCCATAATACAACTGCAGTATGTAACATTCATATATTCGGCATGTACATATGTGTATCACTACGTGCGTGTGTGAGTTGTTGGCAAATTGAAAAATATTTATCAAGATTTTCAATATCGGATTTGTTCAGGTAGCTATTTATATGGATTGTATGATCATCGGCGAGGGTTCAATGGGGGACTTGAACTCATTCACACATTTTTTCGTTATGCTATGAAAAGAGCCTTCAAAGATATTAATATCAGTAAAAAATTGCCTTACTAACCCAAAAAATCTCTAAGCTATAAAGGTTACAAAGTCGCAATTTTTCCTCCGGCGTAAACGTCCCTAACAAATACAACAGGCTAGTGACATCACTTATTTTATGCGAACGCTTTGTATGCGTGATATGAGGAATTTGTTCGGCAGCCATGTTAAATATTGCGTGTATGGTACACGCTTAGAGTAAATGGTAGAATACGTGCTGCTTACTATACCGGTGGGTGTAAACAATATTGGTAGTGTAAAAAAAGAAATCTAAAAAAATTTGGTGCTTATTGTACCGGTGGGTGTAAACAATATTGGTAGTGTAAAAAAAGAAATCTAAAAAAATTTGGTAGGGTACTACTGGGACCCATGTGTACACTTGGGTAGAGTAACCAAAAATTGGCTTAGTAAAGTTCGAGTGCTAGTTGTACCTACGGCGTTCTAAATATACTATCAAAATTCAAATTTACGTGTAGTCTACCTGTGAACACGAACATTGAAACCAACATTCCGAGCTGTGCAGCATGAGCGGAATCCTGACTTGATTCGGCGCTTTACATCAACTTTGCCCAATCTGGTAGAATAGTAGACCAGTGTTTTCCACCAGTTACACTACGTGTGTACCGGAAGTTTCTCATTTAAAAATGGCAAAGGCACCATACCAACTTTTAAGCCCAAATAAAAAATTATTTCGAAGTTTTAACAACGCATAGCCTTTTCAAGATCAAAAATATTGTTATACTGTACCGTTATTTATTTTTTTGAGTTGCTTCTAGCAAAAGAAGTACTATATTCCTGATATATTTTATTAAACCTTTAGTTACTACATTATCCTTGGACTGCTTCCACTGCCCTTATCCATAATCTCATTCCATTAACGGTATTATTATCACGCCGCCTGAATTTTTATTACAAGATACAATCCACTTCGTTTACTCATTTCCTTCTTATATATTTATATAGAATGAACGTTCGTAATAAATTATGATAATAGAGAGTATAACCAGTTGAGCACCTTACACCTATCAAACCGAACAACTTTTATTAGAGAACCAACCTGAAATTCAAAATATTTCCTGTGAATATTTTGTCAATGTAGGTGTAAATATTTTCTCCTTCTTTGCCTTTTTCTGCCTTAGAAATTTGCTTGGTTGATCAGTTGTGGTAGCTCTTTTTGTTGCTATCCGTATCCCAACGACATACATTGCTATTTTATCCATCCAAATTTTCCTTCTCATTGGTAACCTATATTTAATCGAGATATATGTACTTAGATACACCTAATATTTTCCTGTACAGGGTGAATTTGAAATTATTGGAAATGGCATCCGCAAAAAATTATTTATGTGTAAAAACATTTTTTTACGTCAACACCAATTTGCTGGTTGTGTACTAATCTAAAATCACATTTTTTGCTTAATTGTCGCTGACCGACTAATTAGATACCGTTTATTTTTGGTAAGTGATTCAGTGCTTTTTTTTGTTTTGGTTTTTATCTAAAGAAATAAATTAAAAATTTTTAGGCCCCACAGCATTTAATTTTTAGTTATTTTTTTAAGTTAACAAACGTGTTAATTCTATTTAGTTAAAATTAAAGTAGTCCTAAATAAATTGAATCATGGGTATATTCTTTATTTAAAAGGATAGCAATGAATTCAAAAACATCCTGAATACAGTCTATTCATCTCTTCTATAACTTTGTTTTATAAATTAAAACTAACTAATAAGTTAACTCGTGTTGGCAGAACTTGCGATACTTCCCTGAGGTTATTAAGACGGCGTAGTTAATATTTATTATTAAAGTAATTTCCTTATAAAACAAAGGAACGTTATACGTCTTCATTCAGCAGTTTTTATTTACCCCCAGGAGTTTTTTATCTTGCATAAGTCAATAACTACTTTTATGTTCAGTAGAAATTTTGCTGAAGTCGAGAATTAATTTCTTTATTAAAGGCTAATAAACTTAAACAATTCCGTCTTTGAGAATAACGTGTTATCTACTGAGCAAATTTTTGTTATCTTTTCAAGTAAATTCATTTCTTAACTATTAACTTGCATTATGAGACTCCTACATCCGGTACATAGGTTTAATTTCAATTTAGACATATTGACTTATGATTTTAATAAGCAAGATTTACTTAGCGTCAATAAATCGATATTTTTTAATATAAAGGCAGGGGTTTTGTGGTGAGAAGTCAAGGGGTACAGTTGAAGTTTGCCTTAGACATTTTTGCAAATTGATTTTAGTGGACTTTATTGATATAAATTGGTGTAGTTTGGTGTTATAAATGCTCGTGCTCATGAATAATTTGTGAAATAGTTAAAGTAGACTAAATAAAATAGACTCGTATAGATTTGCTGCCAGAAACTGCCACGAGGCATCAAAGAACATACGCCATCTTTGATGCTACTTGGTATCTCATTATACTGGACATAGGCAATATCACTGAAATTTCGGTGAAAGCCATAATATAAAAAAGAAAAAGAAGAATATAAAGGCATCTGACATAAATAATCGTTCGTACCACTCAATTAGATTATTTTTTCTGATTGACATGGCGTTCTCTGCCAGTGGACTATGGTCCGCTTTAACAACTAAAACCATTTAGAACCAATTGTAAAGAAATAAATAAATATGCAGCTAGTTATGTGTATTCTACATACACCTGAATATGGGTGAATGAATATGCAGGGTGTTTTTTTTATTGGCATCCTATAAAATAAAGATGCTACCCCTGAATCAAAGTTACACATTTAAAATTCAAGAAAATTTCAAAAATACTTCAAACGCTTCAATGATGTCATTACTTCAGGTATAAACCAAAAATGAAATCAGGACTGAATAACCAAAAACGACGAAGCATAAATTCATTTAAAGAGTATCAAATTAGTCGGTCAGAGTCCTTTGAGAGCGTTCACCCTTTCGCACAACGATGTTAGTTATTTTCTCAGCCTGTTGCACTCAAGCCTCCATAGGTTTAAGTATTATGCTAAATTATTAGTCATTATTATTTTAAGATCTCATGATCTCGATATAATGAAATGACTTCGGTTTATGGTTTGTTGTCAAATTCTCATGTAAAGTCGACATGGGTGTCATTTTATAGGTTTTTTCGGGAATCGTCATTTAAGGAATTCGTAATGGTAGACGCGACTTTTCACCAAAAATCGACATCGGTAACACACATGTTATATAACGTGATTCTAAACAACCTGGCAATATTAAAATGATGGAACCAGCATCCCTTATGGAATACTAGCTGTTACCCGCGGCTCCGCCCGCGTCATATATAGCATATGTCCTTCTCAGTACCCTAACCTATGTATATGTAAAATTTGACGATAATCGGTTCAGTAGATACGGCGTGAAAGCGTAACAAACAAAACAAACAAACAACACAATTATAATTCTTTGTTTATGCGTAGGTACTGAATAATGAATGCAATAGTGCTCGCCCCATCTCTTTTTTTGCCTCATCATATGAAGATGAAAGTCATCAGTATATAAGGCATTTTTAAGATCATCTCTGAGTTACATTCTCAACTTATTCCTTTTTACTTGATTGCAAATATTTTAATCTGTATACTTTAGTCTTTGCCGAAAAGTTTTGTCACCATATTTGTTGCTTTGAAAGCATAAGTAGTACAAAAACTCCATACTTCACTCCATCACTGTCAAACAACAATTACATCTGAAGCAGGGACCGTATTTGTGTCGTGTACTTTTGCAAAGAAAATGAAAAAGTTAGGTACTTGTCAAAAAGCTACGGCCTCTATGGCAAAGTGGTATTTTTTGGGTATTGCGAAGCCCTAGATAGATAACTATTTCATACTACATATTTAATGAACTACTGTATAGTTTTAAGTACGAATTTAAAACTTTTCTAAACAAAAGTGGTTTTAAAATAGTACATGATATCTCTATTGGCTTTCAGATAATTTATTTCAAATGGGGACAGAATTGGACCTCGGAAAATGAATGTCATGGCAGCCTGCTACATAAAGGGCTCTGGTATCGATTCCAAGCACCAGTAAATTCTCATAATTTATTTTTGCAGATTGCCTCTTATCTGAGATGTTGCTACTCAAAGAGGGTTAGCGTCAAGCAGGCGGCTAGCTGTAAAAACTTTGCTAAATTATATTTCAGTGCAAATGCTGTCAGATCCTAGCTTCAACGCACCACAAAGCAGGTTATAACGGGGGAAATGTTCAGATGAGGACTCATCAAAATTAAGTATTTTTTAAAACAACTAAAAATAAAATCATCAACAACAATTGTATTGATCTAGGAAGTGGTCTCTATATACAAGGGCGGAACAAATTGTCTATTTCATACGTTAAGTAATGTATCATGACAACAATATACATGTAAATATTTGCAAATTAGTGAAGCTGAAAATACAATAACCATACATATGCAAAACCAAATATCATTATGAAAATTTGACGCTTACAAAACCGATAGATAGCGAAATTTGTCTTGGCGTGTTGTTCGTTATTGGCTTTTGATATTTAAGTAGTAAGAGTAGATAGCAAGTAATTTAGGATCAAATTCATAATCTATTACGCCATTAGAACGTATTCAAACTTATTGATATCGATATTTTAATGTTACTTTTAAGAGACAGTTGATCGATAGAGTTACCGAAGCAATGCTAAATTGAAACTAAAGTACATACAAACATGCTAACTACGTCTTTACCCCATTCGTGGTAGACAAAACCTAGGCAAATCAGACCTAAAGTCCTTGTTTGATGTAATGCTGGGCGTGTAGGTGGAAAAGGGTAAATTGTGATAACCCTTGAGTCACATCGCATGATATCAGAGATTCTATCGATTGGCTTTTATGATTCTCGCGGGAAGAGAAGCAGTTGGTTTATTCTGTGTTATTCCTTTTCTGTCGGACTAGTATTGGAAAAACAGGATCGCTAAACATAATTATATTTCCCAGATGAAGAAGATGATGAATCTCATTGACTCTCTGGTCTCTTACTTTGAATCGACTTCGACAAATTATTGAATTCTATTCTACTTACTAGACACCAGTTAAGTATGGCTTGATTTCTGTGTAACAAATAGCGAAAAACCACCATCGTTTATTATAATTTCAAATAAAACATACTCGTATTATTAGCATTAAATGCGTTTAATCTCTCTTTTTCTATAAAAAAAGTTCTTTTGCTGACAAAACCTGATTAAAGATAAAGCTTATTTCCTAGAAGGTTTTACATTAGCTATTTCCAAGCATGAGTAAGCTTTTGTTCGTACAAAGAGCGGGTTGATATTTATTTGCATACGTAGCAATTTTTCATTTGTAGGACAAGAAATAAAACATAAGGGAAAAGGTATTTTGATATTAAAAGTAGATTCCGCACTGCAGTCCTCCATGTCAATATTCCATTTTTCCTTAAGGCCTGAGAGGGTCAGGTAAAGGTTTCAAAGATACGAGCAGCGTGTCATTTACATAGGGCTCTTATTGAAATAGAGCCAGCATTCTATTAGCCTAGTGCCATTTTACGTCCATACTTGCCAAACTGTTTGAATTATGTTATCGGATCCTTTTTAATATTATCCGTGAAAGACGTTTTCGGAATATTAATATTCCTTACTTGATTTAATATTTTTTTGGAAGTTGTGTAGTTTGTGAATAGGAAGATGATTGCGCATGTCAGATATGAGGAGAATACCGGCCTAGGGTAAAAGAGGGTAGCGCATTTGTCACCGAAAGAATATTCGCAAGTTTCAATCAATATCTTCCGTCGAAGTTTGATTATTCATGGACTGAGGTTCACGAGAATATTGCCATTTGCAAAATCAGACATTTCAAATCGCTGTTGACTTTAAAACAGATTTTAACATTTTATTAGTTGCTCGGAATTGCTGGCTTGAAATATTGGCTAGGTATTAGTATGGATGACTTACAGAGTTATCCTTTATGTAGGTACATTTCTCGAAACAACTGGGATAGCGAGGTTAAATATTTTAACAATCTGACAAAGTCTTTGTATTTTTCAAACATTTAATAAAAAATAAAAAGCTGTAGATACTTAATAGAACTCATTACGACCTTGACTTTCGCTCTTGTTTGTTTGTTTGTTTGACTTTCGCTCTAAAGATTGCCTTCTGAATTGAAAATTGTCGTTTGTTGTTATATTGATTGTTGTATAAAATAAAACAGAACTCCTAAATAAGCTTTTTTGGCTATAAAGAACAAATACGGCAATACTTAAATTGCCATAAAATTTGATATTTGTTTAACAGCTTTACTTAGTGTTCCAGTTATGAGCATATTGTTCCAACAATAACAGTTCTCACTTGATACGTGAATTACTATTTAGTCTCAATATTTACCGAGGAATGTATAATCATTAAATGTAAATAGGCCTGCCGTCTCAGGCGGAAAATAAATAACATACTCCCAGTTTGCTAACTCACTGAATCGCTAAATAACTTAACAGCTACCTTATTAAACGCAACCTAATAATGAAATGATTAAAGGAAATTTTTGAGTCGACGTTACGAACGTAAAAGAAAAAAGAAACATAAAGGTTGGAGTTTAAAGATTTTGTTTGAATTTCACCAAAGTTACTTTATTTATAAGTATACCTTAAATTATTGAGTTTAAATTAATTATGACTTTCATTTTTTTGTGAAAAAGGCCTTGAGGCTCAGATGGTAGAATAATTTTAAATACTTCTATCGTCTTTTCCTATTATAATTATAATGAAACTCACTTTCGTCCCCATCTGCGTTTGCGTAACTGTAAATTCCTCGGAAAAAGTTTTCTTTTGGTTTGAAAGGTACTTTTATGTTTTTTTAATACCACTGAACCGTTCATCATATATTAATTAGTATTATTATGATGAACGGTTCAATTGTGTAAGTATTAAAAAAACAAAAGAAATTAGACCGCTAGAGCCTATCTATATTAATAGTAAAAGTTTTTTATATCATGCGAAAATTTTACGACATGCTTATTTGTAACACATCACTGCGTTACTGAAATAAAACATCGCTGTAGGCGTTCGCAAAACGAAATATTCGCTTTGTAGGTTTTCGCGGTCAGTCATTGGCAAGCGGGCAATAAAACTTTTCGATCTCAGCTAGACATTGAAGGAGCGAATCGACCGAAGCCATAACTCTGGGCCGCTTTCCTACACTCATCCAAATTAGGGTTCTCCGGATTATTAAGTGCTTATTTTCCGTTTGAATTGCACTTCGATTCCGCTCAATTTGATAGCTGTGATTGGCTATGGGAGTTGTTCGGATTAGCTCGTTATGGCGTCGATCGAAACATAAATTTAGTTGTGTAAAAGTAAAAAGTGACGGCTTTATTATAATTTTTTTACGGAAGGCTTTTTGAAGAACATAATGTTAATGATTAGGTAATGGAAGTGATTGATATGCCTCTTCCGTCTTAAATTGGTTCAATAACTGATTCAGGAAAGCGTAATTTATGCAATCTGCTTTGGCTTAGCTTGGTTAATTCGAATTTCAAAGTAATGGCGACTAAATTAAAGTGCTGCGAGTAGGCCGCGCTGCGACACATACGTTGGGAAATTGATGTTTTTAGTAGCTATTTATTTGAATTTTTGCTGTCATTATCTTTATGGTTACTAATATTATAAAGTGTTTTTGTTACGCTTTAACACCTTAAGTACTGTAGCGATCAACATGAAATTTTGGGGGGCGACTCAGCACGTCTATATGAACAAATTTTCCTATGGAGTTAATGCCGAAAATTCGAAAAAAAAAGCAACATCTACATACAAATTGCCTGGCCAGGCGGCCAGCTGAACGCTAGAATGGAAAAATTAATTATATTTTTTTCGAATTTCCAGTTTTACTTGCATAGAAAATGATGTTTATATTGATAGGATGAGTCGCGCCATTAAGAATTGTCCGATTCGTCCGGGTCTTGTTAACATGACCTATTTTAGAAAGACTTGAGCCTCTTAATGTGTACACAATGAAAAGTAAGGAGTGTATAACTTAGCAAGTAATGGATATACACGATACGAGTAATACGCCATTACGTGTTTGTAGATTAACTGCGATTTTGACCTTATAGCGGGTAACCAGGTCATAACCTTGATAATTGCAACTTGCACTGTTACTGGAACTGGTTTATGCACAACGTTATTAAGGGGGCACACTAGGCACAGTAGCGACACCAATCATTTTATTCCTAATACTTTACAAATAGAAAGAAATTCAAGAATATAAACAATATAAGCCTTAGCAATTGAAGTATTTTTGGAATCATGTTTTAATACTATGAGAATCAGTCATTGAGAGAAAAAGTGATAACCGCCAAAAACGGCCGTTTTTGGCGGTAATCAGATTCTCATAATTCTCACTGATTCCGATAATAATAAACATGATTCCAAAAATACTTCAGGTTATTTACTAAGGCTTATATTGTTTATATTCTTGAATTTCTTTCTATTTGTAAAGTATTAGGAATAAAATGATTGGCGTCGCTACTGTGCCTAGTATGCCCCCTTAAGTATAACATATAGGCCATGCAGGTTTTGAGTAAATACTGACACATAAGGGCGTTCATTGAGCGATATTTGTCGAAATAGTTGTAACTAGGTACCTATTGCTTAGGCTAAACATCCTGATCTGTGAGACAACCCTTTAAACTATTTTAATAAACTACTGCTTATTACAATTTAAAGTGTGAACATGAAACTTTGTTTAGCTTTTTAGCGAAAAGTGGCCGTTTTGATATTAACGCTAACAAAATCTCCACGTTCACACTTGAATGTATGCAGATGTTCACATTTAGTTAGAAGGGTTATCTAGGGCCTATTAGGACACCATTTTAAATTATATTTCCGTTTTCTTTCAAATTAGGTATTTATCTCAAATGGGGCAGCAAATTCATGCTTCACCGTTAACGCGAGCAGAGCTTAAGGCGAAAGCTAGCAGGTTATAATTCTTAGTCACAATAGTCGTATTTTTTTATTTTCAATATTTTAAGTCAGGTCAGATCATTTTTTAATACTTATTTATTTTATTTATTTATTATAAACACACACGACAGTTTACAACTTAAGCAATTACTAAAATTTTTAAGATAAAATTATTAAATCTAGGTTGTAACCCAAAATATGTGTGAACATAGAAGCTAGCAAAAAGAGTTACAAACAATAAATTGAACTAAAATTACTTATCCTAAACTTTTGAGTTGAAAGGTGCTTTAGGTATATTTCTTATTATCGCATTTCCTTCTTAGTATCGCAAGATGTATCATAGAAATGCTAACACTCACCTCAAACTCATTTATAGTAATAGTAAGGATTGAGAAATTTATCTAATCACTATCTGACCTATCCAGACAGTTTCTCCAAGTGTGTCAATAAATTCAATGAGGGTGTTTGGAACCCCACTGATTTGAATTCCATGAGCTTAAAGCGAGCAAGTTCAAAATGCGGTCCTAAAGTCGTGACGATGACAACGATCCTGTATCGAAATTCAGACGATGAGAATGCAACAAGGAATTCTGGCTGTCTTTGAGATTAATCTCAGCGTAATGTTGGCAACTCAAGAATTAAGTTTAATTATTTGGATGCCAGTAATTACATTTCCGTTGTTCCCTTGAGGCCGGAACAAAAGCCTCTTCAAACTGGAACACACAAAATGTTTAACTTCAACGTTAACTTAACTGTAATGTTAGACATCAGCGGATCTTCTGAAGCGCGACAATTTTAACTTTGCAAGTATTGCGTTACAAAGACAAAACTGAAATGGGGGTAAACTTTTTATGAACGGTCATGTGTCATCGTGGCTACAAAGATAAGCATGATTAATTTTGCGAAAGTTGCAAATCATAGATCAACAACACCAGATTGGAATAAAAAATATATGAAAAGCATCTTATTTTCGGGTCCCCTACGCTAATCAGAAATCTTGTGAAAAAAAAATGGGCCGGAGATGTTGGGTTTATATTCACTTTCCGACTTTACGAGTATCATTAGACCAGCTCCATGCTAACATACCAGTGGGTCTAAATTACTATTTTTACATTCATACATACATATTATCACGTTTTTATCCCTTCCGGGGTAGACAGAGCCCAAGGTTACAAAATCCAATGGCCACGTTTAGCCTGGTAATGGGCGTTAAGGTGGTGGTGGAAAGCGGAATCAAAATAGTGATGGGTTGCTAGCCGCATCGGCTATGACGTGATTCCTTAGATTTTCGCCAAATCCCTTGCCGGGTTTTACGGTCTGCGCGGTAAAAAAAGTAGCTGGTATATTCTATGTTTTTCCTTTTCTCCCAAACCAGCATGGAAGATAAGACAGTTTTTTATTTATATTTTGTATTATTAACACTAATAAAGGGGTGACTCAGCCCAGCAATATAAACTAAAAAATATTGGCAATGTGTATGAAAATGTAAAAAAAATTGGCCAAGTGCGAGTCGAGCTCGCCCATGAAGAGTTTTGTAGAAGCAAGCTTAGATTAGCAAAAAGCTCTATAATTTTTCGCCAGCAAAAATAACTTTGTTTTTCATAGTGTTTGTGTGAATGACAAAGTTATTTTTGCGGGTTATGAAAAAGAGCTATAACTTTTTTGTTTGTACTTAGAACTCAACTTTGAAAGTTTTCCTTTCAACTTCGTTATATATGCTACTGGTGTAAAAGCGCCCTCGCTCGCTTGGCTCGCTCGTGCGCCTAAATATCTCAAGTATAGTTGATCATTTACAACCCTTGTAAAACAATCTACTATTACTCGCTGTATATAGCAAGTATTTCTGTCAAAATTGCTTTCCTTTCACACAATGACAACAACTACTATGAATACCAGTAATTTTGTTCTATTATTTAGCAAATAACTGTTTCTTGGGAATAAATAAAGGCGCCAAGAGTCCCTTGTCAGTGTCCTGTATGGGTAAATTGACGTGGGTACTTCAGGCGTAAATATAGAGTTCCGTAGAAGGGTGTCTTATGTTGACACTTGTCTGCATTGTCTGGCATGAAAGTGTTCTACACACTTTATGGAAGAATGAGAAAAGTGCCGAAGTTTGCCAGGATCGTAATGCAAAGTTACCTATATTTAGAAACTAGCAGCTCTTAGATTGTAGATCCACAACAAGAAAAACTCGCCATCTGGTGAAATAAATGAAGAAGGGCCCTTAAGGCTGTAAAACTACTTAAAAAAGCAGTAACAAAATCTAACCTTCCTACACACAGATTTTAAATTGTAAGGGGGTCAGATTTCTGTGCAGGCGACTGTACAATTTAAATAATATTTTCCAAAATTGTTCCCATACATTATTCTGGTTTATTAAATTTATTCTCATTTTGTAAATTACACTTTTATTATTTTTATAATGCCTGTCTCTGACTGACTCAAGCTCGAAGGTTAGTTGGGAATAAGAAATAAAGCATGTATTATCTGCTAAACTATTCTTTATTATTGCTTTACAGCCTTAACTCTAAATATTCAAAAAATTTGAATAAGGCTCAAGATTGTTTAAACGTGACTATAACCCACATAAAAGCAAAACTGATATCTTAATGTTTAGCAAACTAGTTTTTGTTTAGAAAAAAGAAAAAGATACGACTGCCTAGGTAAAAAATTAAAGCCTACGTCACTTGAGAATATAAGAATTCCAAAGATACCTCATACGGCAGAATCCGTTGAAGCATTTAGAAGTTATGGTGGAATAAAAAACTCACTCACTTACCTGCATACATGCATTCATCATTATCTGAGCGTATTCCAGGCTGTATCCTTAGCAGTTTAGAGCCCGGGGTCCGCTACGAATCCTAGGTGATTTAGGTGAAAAGTAAGCACTTTTGGCGGTAATAATTCGTTTTCTTGATTCATCAAATTAAAAATAGTGAAAACTTGTTCCAATAATACTACAAGTAATTTACTAGGGCATTCAGCTATTAGATTTTTTAAATTTGATATGATTTAGGACTTATACATGGCGAAATTTTGATCGTTCCGGACCATTAAAGGGGTGATTCAGCCTGTCAATATAAACAACTTTTCCTATGGGACAAATGCTGTAAACTCGAAAAAAATTTCGACATTCCTATACAAATTGCCCGGGCGGCTGAACACGTTTGTATGAAAATGTCGAATAAAATTTGAGTTTCCAGCATTGGTCCTATAGGAAAAATGGTTCATATTGACGGGCTGAATCACCCCTTTAAGGGTCCAGAACGATCAAAATTTCGCCATGTAGAATTAATTGCTGGGTGGCGCTAGTGTGTGAACTCACTTCGTGGGTTCAGACGATACGACACACTAGCGTCACCCAGCCACTTTTGGCAGTAATAATTCGTTCTCTTAAACTTAGATTATAATATCTATGAAAAGTAACAAAAAGAATACTACAAGTCATTTACTAGGGAAATCAGCTATTAGATTTTTTAAATTGATTTGATTTAGGAGTAAAAGAATTAATTGCTGGGTGGCGCTAGTGTCACGAATCCTCTGATACCACACCGCCTTAAATGTCCCATAAGAAAAGTGGTTCATATCGACGGTCTGAGTAACCCCTTTACGGGAATTTTAAGGGTCAATTTATACGTTGTATAATCTTTAAAACAATACACTATTTTTTCGGCAGTTGTGTAAAAATAGAGACACCCACGCGTGAGTAGGCAGACTATCCACAGCCCACAATGATTAATTTTGCATTCGTTTGTAAAATATTTCCTTGTCGGTCTGAGGATATTGCCCTATTTTCCCGGCACGCAGTGGTCAGAAAGCCATATTTATGGTTTTCTAGCGGTGTCCGCTGTGAGCCTCCGAAATATCGCGGTCATTTTTCAGATTTACAGTATGATCTTAAAACAAGTCGACGTTCTAATGGAAAATGTGATTTATGTGGTGAACGTTTTGGTGTGTGGGTTTTATGGTAACCGTCTTTTTCTTTTTGACAAAAATATTGAAGTCACGATATTAAAATTAGACAGGCATATTTTCAAAATAGGATAACGAACGATAGGTTATTAATGTGATTGCAAACGATTGTTTTGGGCTCAGACTGAGAACACGCCAGTCGCCAGTAGTGTCAACAAATTGGCCAAGCGAGCAAAGCAGGCAAAGACTTCAAAAAATCATTTTTTGTGCTTTTGAATTTTCCGCAATAATTTTAGAACTATTGGCTAAGTAAAATTGAAGTATCACTGGCATCGAAATCGGTTCAGTAGATTATGAGAAATTAAATTTTTTGTCCAATTAAGTTCGAAGCGAACTACCAGTAGTTGAATTAGATAATTTGTCAACTTAATTCGACTCAAATTTGGTAGCACACAGATACCTAGGCATTTTAACTTTGAAATAAATTTTATGAATATATTAATGTACCCACATGCCAAATAATAAATGATTTAATTCGAAAACATAATAAAGACCCATGTCAGTAGCAGGCTCTTTGACACGCTTCCGGACCACAGTAATTGAATACACGCCTATGCTCCGAACGACGCAAAAAATAGATTAATTACTTTGTTGTACAATGCCCATGAAGAAAAACTAACTGTTTTATTCGAGACATGGTCGTATAATTATAGTTTATAGGAATGTGTTTATATTTCTTCCTTTTTGTGTATCAAAAGCTTAATCTAGAGCTAGTTAGGACGCGAATTAGTCCGAGTTATTTGAATTGAATGCGAATGAAACTAATACCTTCTTATACTTTTGATCTATCAGAAAATCATGCTCAGTTTACGCATGAAAGGGTAAAAAACAAAGTCCAAGCATG
Source organism: Rhodophaea formosa (assembly GCA_963082605.1). Taxonomy (NCBI): domain Eukaryota; kingdom Metazoa; phylum Arthropoda; class Insecta; order Lepidoptera; family Pyralidae; genus Rhodophaea; species Rhodophaea formosa. Next base: position 13,462,251 of record OY720209.1, read on the forward strand.
TGTGTCAGTTAGAAAGCCCTCCAAGATGTATTGACACTTATTCGTCACATTATATAAAATAATATCAGCTTCGGTAATATAAACTATGGGACTAAGTATTCATTTTGTGTTTAGCCTTAATTATGACTTTGCAGGTGTCATGGTTCAAGGCAGATTTTCGCATTATGTCGACATTTTATTTGCTTAGGTCCATGACGATTGCTTGTCGATCAAAGGAAAGATGTAGTTATCAAAGCAAGAGATTGTAACTGGGGACATACTAATATCATAATCTAATATCATTTGTTGATGCAGTTGTCTACGCATAAGTAAAAATTAAGAAAAATATATACTTATAGGCATCTGTAGGTAAAGTATATTTACCTGAAATTTTGACAAAATAATTCGCAACGCAATTAGATGGAGGAGAGCAATGCAATTAGGTACTAATTTTGTTGGAATACGAATGGTAGCATTTGCATCCTAAAGAAGACCCGTCTATTTTAATTACAACATTATTTTAAATTATTTATAGTTACATCCATGGTGATGATGAGGTGGCCTTCCCTTAGAATAATTTCTGAGTTTATTAGAAATGACTAGCAGTCTCCTGCGACTTTTTTCGTGTTGGTTTCGGTTTTTATCATGAGTCATCATATCAAAATTCACGCGGATGAATTAATTCTATTAATATCCTCGTTTTTTTTTAATCAGGCTAGTTACTCTGAGTTTATCCATTGATAATAGCCTAGATAATTCCTTGAGTCTTGATGTTAGTATAATAATGGCCCACTCTCCAAATCACCACATTTGGCTCCCATAGGAGATACTAGAAAACTTTACCCTGTGAAGGGACAAATGTTAGTAACGAGATTTACTCGTAGTAAAAAACACAAGCTACCTACTACATAGCACAAAAATCTTATAATGTATGTTACCGGTCAAACTAGTTAATGCTAACACGCTTAGGACAGACTAGTTTGGATTGGGACAAACTAATTCGTTCTAAAATTAAGAGTTACATTCTTTGCTATCCAGAATTGAAATTCTAGCAACTTAAAAATACCGTTGAAATTTTATAAAAAGAGTTTTTAGTTATGAATGATGCCATTGCAGATGCCTTTATTTTACAGTGGGAGATAAGTAAAAAATACTAAACTGAAACTGAATAATGACTCTCACCAAGTTGTTACTAAAGGTGACACGTAGGTCCTATAACTAAAATAAATTGGGAAAGAACAATCGTTTGTTATCGCCGAAAAGGGCGCGTCACGTCACTAATGTTTGTCCTCCGCGTGATGTGACGTTTTTATTGTCACCCTTAATCCATTTATATCATGGCCGGTAAATTTACCTATCAATTTATTAAAGGTAGAACAGAAAAAGAATATTGATTGATTAATAACTGTAGTACAATTGGCTAGTAAGGTTCAAAAACAGTATTATATTGTATGCTGAGATAACAATGAAACTTCTTTAGAATAAAAAGGTTTCAGTAGTATATGGTAATATTATTGAATAATGGAAATTTTTATTTTCACAACATAAATAAGTATGCAGAGCCCACGAATAATAGTACATACGGTACCTACCTAATTTTTCCGCTTTCTCTGACTTCACGTTTCGTAATGGAGAATGTAGCACAGCTTCACTAAGGCTGGTTTCAGAGTGACGCTGGCGGCACGCGCCGGTTGCCAGCGCGTCTCAACAGCGCGGTATCCGGCCGGCGGGCGTCACTCTGAAACGCTAACTGCCAGTAGACGAGCTCGGACCGCGCGTGTTTTGCCAGCGCTAACAGCGCGCGTCTCACGAACGACTTTGAAACGCTGCTACTATTCTAGTGTAATATCAAGAGCGCGCGTGTCGCCGGCGCTGGTCAAACGCGTCACTCTGAAACCAGCCTAAGGTACTAATAGTCGCACAGGCAGCTGGCAGCTATTATCTATACAGCTGTCGGTGTATGTATTTTTAAGTGGATAGAAATATTTGTAGGTTCCCGCAATAATTTTTCCTTGGTTTACCAAATCGTGTGCCGTATTTACGCAAGAAGACTACAAATGCCTTAAACGTTAATATTTTTTATTATTAATAATAATATATTTTCTTGTTCGCAGGGGAAGTGATGGATCTAATGGCTTTGGTGGGATCAGCGGTGAACTTCGTGTTGTACTGCAGCATGAGTCGGCAGTTCAGGAGCACGTTCACGAGGTTGGCGCGGAAGGTATTGCCGCTGCCGAGGGCAGAGGGGGAGGCTCTGGCACCACTTAAGGCGTAGCGTTCGCAGCCAGCGACCTCCACGGTTGCACATCTCTGAGTTTCAAAGTAACGTCAGCAATATGCAGAGAGAGAAGGCGCCCTACTACGTATATTTATGAGCTAATCGTGCACTTACATATACAGTGGCGTTGAGATGAAAAATGAGAATCTATACGCGTGTCACTTTAAAAAATAAATAGAATAGGTACTTAAACGGTAAATATATGTTAACCATTTATTCATAATTTCCGTGTTATCTTATGTGTGCTCCGTGTAGGTTGTTAGCATATGATGATTTATGAGATACACGCCGCTTTCCCGACGTCGTCACTTTGAAACGAAGCTGAAACTTGACAAGTATTTTAAGTAAAGGAACACCGCGCGTTCTTTTCGGAAATGTTTCACTGAAATTAAAATTTCCAGATTCCGCAACTTGTCAGAATATGCAAATTCTTGTGAAATCGTTCGACGTGCATGTCATGCCGCTGTCGTATTTTGTAAGCTCTGTTACGCATCCCAGTATTTGGGTGCTCTCACAATTTTTGACTTCTTGATGATAAACAAATATAAAAACTCACTTGAACACTTTCTTAAGAAAACAACTCTTCTTCTGTAATTTACACATTCTAAGTAAGAAATGGTCTTGAGTAACGTGCTATTAATATATGCATACACCATTTGAGAACTTTGCTCACCTGGGAGCATTAACTTGTGCAGTGTGTAGGTTGCTCAAATCATATTCCTTTTAGTAACTATTCGAGTTATACGGATTTGACAGCTTTTAAAAATCAATTGGTCGAAATAGGTTAGGTCCAGAAAATTCTATGTATAGACTGATTGTGACCACTTTAGATAAAATTCAAGGCGGACTATTTGATTCGCCGTTAAAACATCAATTATATAAGAATTAAAAGGTGCTTTCTATTATTACACTTAATGTAAAAGTTAGTTTGTAATATAAACTGATCAAATATGAACCAAATCGTTAGTCTAAGGTAGATCCATATATGTGTAGTATCTAGATTAACATGTAAATACGTATAATAATATGTTGTTAGTAAAAGTAAATTTTATGTCATTTATGATAAGTCTCTATAAATATATATCTGTTTCTATCTATCTATACGTGTATAGTTAGAAGTTGGAGTATCCAAACGTCTGTCTGGATTTAATAATTCAAGCCAATATTAATCTGTCTGCTCGTACGACATTCTACGAGAGTCCAGAACATACACGTGGGCGATTGAAGCTGTTAGTGGAAATATGTAGTTGCTAAATGCGAATTAATATAACAAAAACTGAAGGTATAAATTATTGAGATGTTAACGTAATGAAGTAATTTATTCAAAGTACAATTCAGATATTACTCATCACGATAAATAACATCATTATGTTTTACGGAAACACGTAGACGATGTAATACGAATTATTTACGAGAATGACAATTGAAATCGACTGACGAAAACAAAATAGCCAGTGAAAGACATTTTGGTACTTCCTGTTTTCTCGCAAATTCTATCTCGGTATTTATCATTTATAACTAAACCTGTTAAAAGAAGTCTTGTAATATCCTGTTACATAAGACAACACGTATTTTGTGGATAATCATTTAAACGCGGCTAAAAAAAAATCAGTGAATAGAGGAGACTATATACATAAGATGGGCAATCCTTTAGTGAACACAAATATTCAATTTCATAAATCCAAGTAGGAAGCGTATAAAAGTAACGGCGATTATGAAATTGCAAAATTCGTAAAAAATTATTTTATTGCCTTACAATACGAAGAAATGACAGAAATCTGTCACGGTTTTAGGGAGCATTGGCCCAAACCTAGTCCTATTTTTCAAAAATATATGTATATATATATACATTATAATATATACATGCATCAAAACATTTTTTTTATCATCAAATAAAAAAAAAAGGCTACTCCGTTCATTCTGGATCAGAGGTATAAAACGTACTACGGAAAAACTCATAAAACTTCTCAATTTCAGACTTATAGTCACCGAACTAAAATTAAAAACCGGCCAAGTGCGTGTCGGGCCACGCGCAGTGTAGGGTTCCGTAGTTGCGAAAGACAACTTTAAGTTCACACTGTTCACACTCACACCTCACAGTTTACCGACCAAAAACATCAAATAATCAAAATTGTATGAAATTTTACATTTTCGAGTACATTTTATAAGTTGGTTACCTACAACTTTTGAGTTTGTACTTAGTACTCAGCTCTGATAGTTTTCCTTTCAACTTCAGTATATATACTACTGCTGTAATTTTTTTCACGTATCCTTAAATTACCGTTTAGCAGATAGACGGGGGGGACACGTACGTCTAACAAAAATTTGCACTTTAAAACCAAATATTTCGGAAACGGATCCCTAAATCGAAAAGTGGTGTTGTCAACCTCACAATATTTTTTAAAGACCTATTTAACGATACCACACGATGGGTAAATAGAGAAAAAAAAATTACTCCCCCACTTTACTAGTATGGGAGCTACCCTAAAAAAAAATTTTTTTCAAGGTTTTTTTCTACCACTTTTTTGCCATGATTAATGTACATACCTATACCAAATTTCAGCTTTCTAATACTTATAGTCTCTGCGTAAAACCGCGGACGGACAGACAGACAGACAGACAGACATGGCGAAACTATAAGGGTTCCTTGTTTACTACGGAACCCAAAAAGTCAATTTATATTATCGCTAGGTCAATACCAAACATTGTATATTATGAGTAGTTTAGATGTGTTTAAGATCGTAGATCATTTTCATCCGAAAATTATGATAGATCCCTTGGAGATATGCGATAAACTAATTTCACGCGAGAGTATAGCGAGCGCAAATCTATTTACTCATCTATAAGAATAAAGACCTACTCATAAATGCGGCGAGACAATAACAAAATTAGTGGCGATATTGCCGGAAGTTCGCACGCCCGAACCGGGAATCCGGATATATTGAGACGGAAACTTCCACCATCGCTCGTTTCAAACTTGTATTACAGTGCATTAACGGCAAACTAGAAACTGCGAAGAAAAGACGTGAGTAGCAAATGTGAGTATTTCAATTAATGAAGTTGGTTATCAGGGTAGACATATTTGGGAAAGTTCCCACGTCGTCTTGACCTCTATTTCAGTCTTTCGACTCGTAAGTTTCGGAATACAACCCGCAAAAGTTAGTTGTAGCGGTCGTAGAGTTGCTTTCAAGCGAAAGAACCTTAATTAAGATTAAATCTTAAATTCGTACAAAGTAATCATCATTATCATTCGAACATTTTCACGGTTGCGTCCACTGTGATGCGTCAAAACCCGGGGTCCGCTCTATGGCAACGGCTGGAGTTTGATTTGCTGAAATTTTTTACCGTCGGCTTACTGTCTGACGTCAACTCTGCTTGGGTTGTCCTATCACGTGGTGGCCACATCTGGCACCAGCACAGCTTGGCACCTTGAACTACTACGTTGACCTGACTCATTATAGCGAGCGAGGCACCTGCTGTTCGCTGCATAAATGGTGGTCTAAATACTAGGTACATGTCAGCAAACTCGAATATACTGTGTTAATTCTATGCATCGTACTTTTTGAGGCAGCTCTGCATTGCATCAAAAACCCCGAAACCAGCGCAACAGCCGTCGTGGAGGCAATTCTAGCGGAGATGGAGTGTTACATTTCAAACCAGCTGCTTTCTGCCTTTCGCACTAAGACCGAACTGCTATTTAATCGTCCTTACACATATGGAATTCGTAAGCAAACTGAATACGAAGCTTGGACCACGGCTAGTGAGACGGAAGTATAATGCTTCCTCAAGTCTCAACAAAACAGTATCTGCTAAGCAAAGTTAGATTTTATCAGCAGAGGGAGCAAGCGCCTTGTTACGTATCCATCTAGGAGTTGAGCTTTCTGGTTGCTTGTTAAGTCAGTCGAGGGCAACTTTTGTCAGTCGTCATTGCCACCACTGCAAAACTCTCTCTACCATCAACGATGGAGCTCATACATTTACTCCGTCCTGCCCCTTCCATACCTAAGTGCAGCTATTCCATAAAGCGGATAGTCCCGTGGGAGTTGCTAGCTTTGGATGTTTACAAGTCGAGTGGGGCGGACGACATCCCATCGGTGGTGCTGAAAAAGACTTGAGTTGTATCCAGCCGTAACACACCTTTTCGCGCCTCTCGTGAACATCGTAGTAAAAGGATTGGTCAGCTTAGACACTGGGTTACCGTGTCTAGCTGCTTCCAGGGTGCGCCGCGTGGAGGCTCCTTTTATGTACTCTTCCCCACGTATAATGATTTTGCTGCCGCCACTAGAATGAAAAGCAGGCGAAGTTTCCTACATTCCACACACCTGATTTCGTCAAATATTCCAACGGCAAGAATGGTCAGTTGGCTGGGGCGATGCACCGCCGAATCCTTTGTACCACCAGCAGAAAAGTTACCTCCTGGCCACGATTTGCAGTGGCCAATCTGGAAATGAACAGAACCCAGGTCGGCCGATGCAAGGATAATCTGGTCAAATCGTCTTACACTGACAGCAAACACAATTTCTGCAGCTGCGGTACATCTCCACAGACAATGGCACACTTACTGGTATGCCCAGCATGCCCCGTGACCTGCAAGCTGGAGGACCTGCATAACGCAACACAAAATGCAGTACAAGTTGCCCAATACTGGGCCAAGAAAAATATTTGAAAATGGTGAACATCGACACGCTAAGAAGCGCCTCTCGTCACAGTGCTTCCACATAGGGAGAAAATCGGAATTCATCTTCACACCTTAGATCCGAAATGGTCGCATACAGTACGTTTTGAATAAACTTTATTTCACTTAACTATGCTTAATAGGGAAACGACCTCCCTGCTATAATTTTCCTGAGAGACTACAGCATAGGGTTCTTCAAAAAGATTTTAAGGTCGGCAACGCACGAGTGACATCAATGGTATTGCAGGCATCCATAGGCTACGATAACCGCTTTCCATCAGGTGAGCCGTATGTCTGTTTGCTGTATGAGTGTGATAAAAAATTTGCTCCAGAACCTCATACTAAAATATATTGTTTGAGCTAATTTTTGTTAAGTTACATGCTTATAATGAGACGATTTTAAAAAAAAATTGTGCTTACAATGACTGTTCAGTATAAGCATGTAAATGTGTTCGAATTGAGAGAACAGGTGAATATTCACATCACACTTCAGTGACTAGTTTTATCCTGCCTTTGAACATTTCTTGATGTGCTAAGTGTTAGTTAGCGGCTTTTTAAAAATAAACATAAAACTAAATAAAGCTGCTGTGAAATATTTATAAGTATATAAAATCTTAACTGCAGATTGGCCCATAAAAGCTCAAGACAGGCAGTAATGGAAGGTTGAGAGGTAAACCTTTACTCAGCGGTGCGATTTAAAGGGTACTAAATAATAGTAACAATAAACAGGTATTGTTATTTAATAATATTACATTCTAATAGAGCCTTAATAATACAAGAAAATTAAAAAAAATGCATACATCTGTTTTAGTTTTCCATATAAAAATAATTTGGCTTTCTTCTAGTTGGTACTGAATTCTGAATAAGTATATAGAATTTATTTTCCTAAAATAAGAATTTAAACCATAAATCTGAACTGATGTAAATATCATATTAAATATTTTTTCAGTTTTATGAATGATGCATTCCGGAATTTTCTTACCTAGCTAGACCTAGACTATTCTAGACGAAACACTTTTTGACAGACAAGACAACAAAACTTTTTGGTCCAAAATAATAATTATGTAATGGATAACAGAATATCAGCACGATTTAGTTTTGCTCCGGCATTACAAGAGTGAACAAAAAAATTTCAATGATTAAATTAGACGAACAATGTTTACAAAAGATAAAGCTTGTTTTTAAAACAAACAGTCGGAGAGCGGCTGGAGTGCTACACGGTATTCACATGTGAAACAAACAAAGATTTCCATAAATCAAGCAGTTCTCAGCACATCGGGCAGCCACAAAATGAAAATAAAACAATATTACATTTCAGCGAATATTGTATGAAAATATATTCATATTCTAACCTAAAATACTCCTGTTCTCTTGTCTTGTTGGGGCGCTTTCACATATTGGTATAAAGATATTTTTGAAAGATACACGTTTACTACTCCTTGTTATTTGCAGAGGTACCGTTCCATTCTTTGTGGACAGAACCTAAAAACATACATATATTTATAACGAAAGGTTTTTTGAAGTGATTTGGTAGTTCAGAAATGAAAAAGTATTTTTTTCTATTTGTAAAAAAAATAGAAGACATGTTTTTTCATCTCCCAGAAAAGTATAAAAAATACACGGAAGATGTGAAAATAGAATGTCACCACGTATGGTAACAAACACTTTTTTTGCAACATACATCATCATCATCATTTCAGCCGCAAGAAGTCCACTGCTTGACATAGGCCTTCCCCAAGGATTTCCAATACGACCGGTTGAAAGCGGCCTGCATCCAGCGCGGACAGTGAGTTGGCCAACGCTGCGCTTGCCCGTACGTGGTCGCCATTCTGCCCCATCGGCCATCGGTTCTTCGTGCTATGTGCCCCGCCCACTACGACTTCAAAGAGCTAATCCGCTGAGCTATGTCGATTGTAACACACACGAATGTAGTATATAGGTAGTAACTTTTGAAATTTCATAATATTAGTATGGCTTTTAATCAAGAAATCTGTCTGATACGAAGTTTTCTGAAATGTAAGACAAGTAGCGCTGACGTTTTCTTATGTGAATCAACCTTATGGCAAATCGTATAATAGCACACCATAATGCTCTGTTCTCATTTACCCACGGAATCCTGACTTACAAAAATAAAGGGCGAGCCCTGCCGCCGAATCGTGCCCACACCTGGATAACATTTATTCCTTCTTCCGATCCCTTGAGGTTAATCAGTGAAACGTGAGTCGACGGTTTTCACAGCATAAATAAAATGCATGAATAAACCAATGGAGAATTCAAATCATTTATGGGTCTTGCAAACATTGTCTGTTCCGAATTAATTACGGGTCTGGTTTGGTGAGTTCAAAGCGAAATGACTTTTCACCGTTGCATTTGTCGTCTCAGCGATAGAATATTATTATATTATTGATCACAGAATTTTATTTATAACGTCGTAAACAGGGTTCATATGAGGTTATATGTATTTTGATTTGTTACTCGGTTACTTGCGTCTAAATGTTCGTTCTGGCACAATTTCTCTTTTGTTACGCAGCCCACGCGCCTATACGTAATTGTAACATGAATCATAATAGGGATCTGTTTTTTAACTTCAAGACTAATGCGATACTGTAACTTTTAATTTGGCATTGACTAGTCTGCAACATTTTTACTTTATTTATAGTCTTTTTTATTTTGAACTAGCTGTTACCCGCGGCTTCGCCCGCGTGATATATAGCCTATGTCCTTCTCAGTACCCTATCCTATGTGTATGCAAAATTTCATCATGATCGGTTCAGTAGGTTGGGCGTGAAAGCGTAACAAACAAACAAACTCACTTTCGCATTTATAATATTAGTTAGGATAAGGATTATTCTAACTTTATGACTTATTACACAATTTTAATAGCTCATATCACAAAAAAATATAATCTTACTTCAGTTGAAGTTTTTGTCAGAGGAGTTGAGAAGTGGAAGGAATTAAAATTCTTTAAAGAACTAAGAAAAAGAAATGTTAAATTATCTCAAATAGCCCTCATCATTCGTTATCGAGAATACATATACCGTAATTTTCAGATTTAGTGGAAGTTTCCTTTACAAATCTTGACGACACACACACAAACGTCAGTAAAAGTCAAAAGACGACACAGTCAGAATAGCCAAAGAATATATATTATAATACAAGTAATAGAGCGAGAAGATAACGATCTTGTGATTTTTTATGAAGAAATACAGGCGGTTTGACAAAAACTAGGTTTTGAAAAAAAAAACAATAAAATTACGTGCAGTTTCGTTATATGTATATAGGTTTAAAAATAACGTCCTTGCCATTTCGATGGCAAACTCTTAGCGGTCCAAAAGTTCAACGTGTAGAAAAAAGGATCATCAATGTTCGGCCTAATTAATGCTTAGGTAATATTGAAGCCGACACTACCTATAGTGTTTGTTGGCTTCAGTATTACCAGGCAATAGCAAGATTCTAACCTACTTTAAGCATGTACAGTTAAATATAGATACATATAAAAAAACTACACCCCTTATTGTTTTATCTCTTAAAGCTCTTTATATAATCAAAACTTGCGGTATTAAGGCATATTTAAAGTAAATATGATTTGTGACGTGTGGTTCCCAGCAGAGTGCCGTGATTCCTGGCAGAATAGAATAGGTCCACTCCAAGTCTTATTGTAGATATCGTTAAAGGCGACTTAGAGAACACAAGATAAACAAAACTTTTAATCGTCAAAAAGACCTCTCATCTGGCCAGCGTGGAGAGGATAGGCCAAATCCTTTGGGTGCTCTGGCTTATATATGACTCTGATAGTCAGAGAGTTGTGCTCCTGCAGTGCAGTGGAGACTAATAAAGACCTGATAATTATGATGACAGTAAACATAGGTACCTACTTATATGAACGTAGAGTAATTCCATCGACAGTTTTATAAAACCCAACCTTTCGTTATAGGTATTTGTTATTTTTCCATCAGACGACGCGCGCTGTGCCTGGCAATATCAATATTAATAATTTCCAAAGTCAACAAAACAAAGTCTCATTAATAACACGATATTGAATTAACTGATACGAGCTACGATAAAAAGCAAAATTTGCCTTTTGATAACGTTTGTTTGTGTTCATTGCACCAAAACGAGATAAAAATACATAGGTACTTACGTAATAAAATAACGTCGGTACTTACCAAAGTAAAGTTGATGTTATAATAAATTTAGAACTAAATTTACCTACCTAACTTTTGTTTTAAACTTATTGGAACAAACTTATTTATATCTTCTTTACATATGTGTCATTTCTTATTTCATTGTGATGTTGCCCACAATATAACACGGACTTTCTGATTATAATTCACGTAGGTACAGTCACAAGCTCCTGCTTTTGTAAAAACATACCTACACTATATGTACAGTACATCTACACATCCTACATATGTATACCTACACATCGATTTTTAGGTCAACGTGATATAAGATCTAATATATGATAAAATTGCATATAAATATGCTTTTATAATCTCCAAAGTTACATCTTTCTCCATACCAAAATTTGTCAACTATGGTATTGATTTTTAAATAAAACAAAATTTTTGGATTGTCTCATTTTTAAACTACATCAAAATTTTTAAATCGAAGCTAGAATACATTTAATGCCGGGAACATGTCTCTATCCTCGGAGGACAGAATAAAATGTAAAACTAAAATTTGAATATGAATTGAAGCTTTGTAGGTACGATACCTGGTTTTATTTTACTCCGAGTATTTCGTACTTTTATGGTAGATGAGTGAATATAAACTTTTTTCTAAGTGCTGTTTAAGTGCAAGGATGTTTTACATCCAAAAGGTTCAATGATTTGACAATATTAGCTACAAATTTAATTTTAAAGTATTTATCTTTCATTCGATTTTTATTGCAACCGTAATAAATTTTGAACTAATGTCTCTATTAGCCGAATGGGCGACACATTCATGACGATCAGCTGTAATGTGCCACAATGCCCACCTGTCACCCGCATTGTGTAGCACGAGGTAAATTACAGGCCATTTCTAACGTTTCAATGCGTGTCACCGCAAAACGTAATATCGGTGAAACAAAGCTGCCGGAATTCCGATAATCTGCGTTTATCATTCAATAAATATGGGATTAAAATGTCGTACATAACCGGTTACGACATCGTTGCTCATACGAAAGCCTATAAGCTTGTGATTTACAATTGACACAAGTAAATATTTTTTTGCCGCTATTCTATAGGATTTAATGATACACAACTTCATATCGTTTTAAAAAAGCTGCGCGATACAATGTCGGTCAATAAATCAAACACCCATTCTTCTTCTCTGATTTTTACGATATATTTATTTTATTATATTATAGTTATTTTGGCATCGACAAGATCGATAATTACAGCGGCAGCGGTTTCCGGGTGTTTTCCAAGTTTTGAGTTTGAATCTAGTAAAACGGTAATTTTGTTTACGTGTTTTCTATTTTATATATATTTTTGTATATATTTATTTATTTTGATTTCGACTATTTTTCAGTTTCCTATTCAATTAAAAGATTTTGTCATATACTTCGTCACATATAAAGCAACGTCATATATCTCATATTATCAAACGTCTGTTAGCTTTTTGCTTTATAGTGAACATTTCAGTTTTTATATATCCAAAGACAAACGTTTGGTCTACATCTCACAGAGCCACTAGTATTATGTACTTTTCTTTCCACGTGATGACCCTGATAAGAGCCTAGCCCTTAAATGTCCGAGACAGTATTATTCGAGCCAGAGGTGACCGTGGGCAAATAAAGTAGCAACAACTGTTTGGCACGAAATATGAAATTAATATTTACAACAATTGGTGAGGTAATTACAGTGAAAGCGAGTCACGAGCAATTTCTAAAGTGACAAACGTGCTGTGTGACAAAGCACTTACCGTCAGCTGTCAGAACTTGTAATGGCTGTTCAGCAGTTGTTAGAAAGGGTGTCACTAATTAGTATTTTGTGAAAGTAAATACAAACAACCATGATTACGTAATTTTCTCTAAAAGAAATGTTTTTCCACAAAAAGAGGATATCATCTTAATTACAATAACAAAAATTGAAGACTTCCTTTGATTTAATTAAAATATGTAACAATGGGTTTCTCAGGTAAAAAGTCACCTACTGGCCGACATGTTTTAACCCGTTATCACATATTTCAATAATGCCTGTATATCATCATCATCATCAGCTTTCCATAACCCACTGCTGGGCATAAGCCTCCCTTTGTCTGCGCCATCCTTGTCTATGCCTAGCCTTCGCAATCCAGTTATCTGTTAGCTGATACGTTAGTTAAAAAGTTACTTTAATTTATGATTATTATTATTCATTTAAATACAGAAATAAACTTGTAGCATTTTAATTGGATGGATTAGGTAGTTTCTAGTTGCTAACGGCTTCCGAACCGGAACCGGACCGGAACTGGAACAGCTGCAAGGTTTTTAGTAGTAATTGTCCAAACATTTATCTTATTCCAGAATAACAGTTGAATCGAAAAAATCCCGTTGATTTAACTAACGTATGTGCACATGATCCGAAAAAAAAAAATGAAAACCATTAACAAACAGCGTCCAAAGTGTTTGGATTGCTCGTTTCAAAATTTATTCGTACCCGGGCGTGGCTTACAGATGAATTGCGTAAGTACCGTCTAGGGTTGTTGCTGACGTACCTACATTTCCCCCCTTCTCATCTCATCGTCTACCCGGTGGCTTCCTCAGTTGTGATGGTTCTAAGATCAGGGTCTGCTATTATGATCGCATCCTATAATATGATTTAGTAACTTTTCATAGCCGGTGTCCTACCTGATGCCAATTTTCCTTGGATAGCTCCAAAATCTTCTAGGGTTGTTGTTGCCGTACATTTTCCCCCTTCTTATCTCTGCGTCTTTCCGTTTGCATCCTCAGCTGTGATGGTTCGAAGTCCAGAGTCCGCTATTAAGATCGCATACCATAAAATGATTAAGTAACTTTTCATAGCCGGCTCCCTACTTGATGCCAACTTTCTTTGGATAGCTCCAAAACCGCAGACAAATACCTGTAAAAATGAAGTGCAACCCATCGACTATCGAATCGACATTGGGAATTGAACTCAAAGCAGACTAGCGTGTAACCCACTGTGCGATGGAAGCCATTAATTTTTTATGCTGATATGATGGTGAAACATCATCTAAGCTTTTAATAATTATTTTAGTGGTAATATTATGGAGGGTAAAAGTAGGTACTTAACAATCATGGCAAAAGTTTATATTTGTTTATAAAACAATCGCAGCGGCCGACCTCGTAACACAAAACTAGGTCAAACTAAAATTTCAACTCGATCTATCTGCCTGCAGTGATGAGCATCGATCATAATAATAGTGTCTTGTGCTTATGTCAAGCTATAAATAGACAAAGAGTGAAATGTTATTGCAACAAACAAACACACAAAAATGGGGAAACAAGTACCTGGACAAGTGAATATATATAACTACATGATAAATAGAAATGGCGAAGTACCGAGTCGGAAACAACCTTGGCACCACTGTATTTTAGTGGATGTGTTATTTCCCAGTGGTAGTAACTTTCGCCGTATAAATACGTGCGTACTCAGCTCAGCGTACAATTGCGTTGGCAACAGCCATCAAGGGAGCCTGTGGGTATTAAAGCTCTATTATTTTGTCTTCATAGGGCCTAAATCTTTTGTTTTATAACACTTCTGTTACATTACAGCTTTTAAGGCGAATTTCTACTAAGGATCAAAAGGTTTTCAAATATAAAAAGAAATTATTGACATTGATTCATTGATAAAACATTGCACCAAATAATAGATATATCAATGACGAGCTCCGTGGCGCAGCGGTCAACACGCCGGCCTGTGACACGGATGGTCCCGGGTTCGATCCCCGGTCAGGTCAAGATGGAAAACGATCTTTTACAGATTGACCTGGGTCTTGGATGTTTATCTATATATGTATTTGTTATAAAATATAGTATCGTTGCGTTAGTATCCCGTAATACAAGTCTTTATTAAGAACTTACTTTGGGGCTAGCTCAATCTGTGTGATTTGTCCGTATTGTCCGTATATATTTGTATATATATTTATATGATACTTATTTATTTATATACATAGAACAATCTTTGTTTTCTAACAAAAAGACTAGGTAAATTAGCTATCCATTCAATCAAAGTTATGGCAGGTAGTCGGTCATCGTCATTCAATTCGTCAACATCTGATGTCAAATCACATCCGGGGTTTAGTCAAGAAGTAACTTGTTACAATTCACCCTAAGTTGTTCAGACGTAGAATCGAAGAAAGGCTTAATTTTCACTTCGATATTTCGACGGAAATAAATATTCATAAGAATTCGGTCATCTGGACAAGTATACAAGCTGCGACTCTATGAAATACTTGATAATTCGCCTCTACAAATTTTATATAAATTCTGAGTATTAATTTAGACTTGTTGTTTTGCTGGATTCCAAAGCTTTGTGGGTTTTCATTGGAAATTTAATATCGAAAATAATTATTTTTCTCAGGTAAAAGTTATTTATTTAAACGAATTTGTAGTAGGGATTGCAATGAAAAAAAAATGTATTGGGAATGAAACAATAATTTTTAAAAAAGAATTCATATAACTACAGTTGTTAAAATCACATGATACATATTAACATAATCAGTAAGATAATTTGTCGTGTGTGTACCCATAGGCAGAGCCTATATTATTTAGTTACTATAGGCGATCGGAAGGTCGATCGATTTGTCCATAGATATCATCGGTAAAGTTGACGCGAAATTCTAGAATCGCAACTCTATTTGCGCTCGTTTGTCTCTGCCCTAATACTCTGACACTTTGATAAATTATTCCTAAATATTCCGCTTACCAAAAAGCAAAACACAAATATTATGATGACTAATATTTTTGTTATATTAAACAATCTAAAACGGGAATATATCCGCATCGTAACCCATTTTTAAATAGTGCCTACGCCGCGCCGGCGCGCGGCCTCCACACTGTTAATATGAGATTGCACATCTCTGCTGATCAAAAATACCCACCTTGTTTATTATTCTTAGTTATTTTAGAAATACTGAATTCAATTCAAACAATCAAATTACTTTTATGTTTAACATTGAATGAAGATAAATAGGACAACTAAGCATTTAAAAGTTATGCCTTCCAAAATTCTACTCTTTTTATTTTTAATACTTTTAATTATTCTAATTGTAAGACATGATGCAAGTACGGTAAACTGGATATTATAGCTGAGGTGAGTCGAGCCGAGTGACACTCGGCTCGGACACGACGTTTTTCAAGACATTTACGACTACCATTAAATAAAACAAGATTGCAGTTCAGCAGATAAGGAATTATTAAAGTTGAGAATTAAAGCAGTTTTTAAAATTACATTTATAATAATACAACCGAATAGATAACCTTCTCCTTTTCGAAGTCGGTTAAAAAAATCATATCTCACGAATCAGAAAAAAGTTTTCATGCTGAACTTGAAAACTCTGCTCGGGTTCTATGAAAAAGGTTCAATTTGCATCTGTGGCATTGGGCTCACATATACGGCTCACAAACTACGAAGAAGATACTATTACTAGTATCAGACGACCGACTGCCTTATGTTTTCTCAAGACAATAGAGACCATAGACAAATATTGGAGTAAGAGTAAAGATGATGAAATTTCATACAATTAAGTATGGGTTTCTATGGGGCCACAAATTCAAACTCAATTGACGTGTGTTCTATGCCCTAATATCGGTAAAGGCAGTTTTTCGGCAGATTGAACAGTTGTGATTGGTGTAAAGTATAAAGGCCTAGTCCCGTAAATACAACATTACAATCCAAGTTACGATGTCATAAGGATCGTATTAATAGCAAATGCGTTGAAAGAATTATTGATGCAATATGTACATGTAGTTATAAAAAATGTATTTTAAATATACATATATAGTGTATACCCCAGTTTTGTGTTAATAAGCTACTTCAAGTACTAATT
This sequence comes from Rhodophaea formosa, assembly GCA_963082605.1. Lineage (NCBI taxonomy): Eukaryota > Metazoa > Arthropoda > Insecta > Lepidoptera > Pyralidae > Rhodophaea > Rhodophaea formosa. The sequence continues at coordinate 13,479,182 of OY720209.1, forward strand.
TCCACTAACAGCGCTACTTTGAAGGCCCTTCAGAAATTTCTGTTCTTGGAATTGTTAATGATAATATCTACCTGTGCTCATAAAACTTTTGGATTAATTTCTCAGCTTGCTGTCAAAGCAGGTCTGTGAAAAATGAAATCTTATTCATATTTCAAGACAACCAGATCTGTATGTTATTTTTAAACAGTTAAGTTTGATTATATTCATTGATTGTTTTTCGCTAATACTATTCACTATGTAGTGCAGTTTTAAGGAAAGTCACAAAATCACATTAGCAGTGACTAGCATTTTTACGAAGAGAGAGAGAGAGAGAGCGAGAAAGTTAAGGCGCTTAGACGAGCCAACTAGCGTCACCCCTCATTTTATTTCTTTCACTACTAAATAATTTCTAATTGAAAAAAAATCTACGTAAGCATTCGGTAGTAAATGACTTGTAGTATTGTTAGTATTACTTTTCATTTGGCAGTAATGAGAAGATCTCTCAATCTGAAATGATATTGATGAAAAGTTTTACTTAAAATACTACAAGTAATTTACTACCGAAGTACTAACGTAGTTTTTTTTAATTACTTTATTCCTTATTTCGGTGTACAAGAATTAAATAACGGGTGTCGCTAGTTAGTCCTCTGACTGCTCTAGCTAATTATGGCCCTGGTAGTATCAGAGAGGGCCGTGCTCTTGCAGTGGAGAGTAAAAAGACCTGATGATGATAATGATGTCGCTAGTCTCGCTGATGCAACTATAAAACTCGCTTAACTCTCTCTCTCTCTTCTGAGCGCGTTCCCGGTTGTATTATCAGCTGGAAGCTTTGGAGCCTGGGGTTCGCTAGCTTACTGAACTCTAAAGGATATAAAATTGTTCATATTATGTTGATCAATGTGTCATTAATGCCCACTGCTATAAACTATTTCATGATGACGGCTTACAATTAATGTAGCATCAGTAGAGTAGAATTTGTCTTAATCCTGTACATATCTATGAAAGAGACGTATAGTGAAATGTCGTAGAAAATGTAACTAGTTAAATGTACCTAAAATATTCTTCGACACAATGCTTTTTTATAGTTAGATATTTAGAAGTCACTTCATTGTTCATAAGTCACTTTAGGGTTATTCAGTCTGTGTATACTTATAATTAAGAAAACTCTAGTAATTACATATTTATTACTTTGTTAATACATGTATAATAGTGGAATTATTTCTATAACTTAACTAATTTCAAACAAACAAAAATCAAGTATACCATAAGTAAATAAAGTTTTTATTTGGTACAGTTACTATAAAACAAATAAATTAGTTTTTGGGGCTCTGTTTTTTGTAAAAAATATTCTTTAATGACTATAATTACCATTATAATTTTGACTTTTTTTAAGGATTGAAATATCATTAAGTTGCACTTTGAAGAATTAAGTGATGTCATTTAATTAATCCATTTTATCATTTTATTTATATTATTTAATGGATGTTCTTAAACAAAACAACATTTTGCAAAAAAGTATAACTTATCTACGTCTTAACGTTGAATACACTTTGTACTTTTTAAGATGGAACGAAAAATATGTTATTACGTTTTCCATTAACATTAATCTTCTTAAGGTGATTTTAATATTAAGTATAATTTAGGATTAGGAATTAAATATTGCGACCATTGTAAATAAAGAGAAATATTTTTACTACTCTTCTATTTTATTTTATCCCAATTCCCTAGAGTAGAGCAGTGCATGATTTATGATGATACTACGATTCGAATGCCACTGAAGATGTTCACAATCCTACTGAATCCCTCGAGATGTGTAGTGCGCATCTGACTCTGACGGGTTACTTAGGATACAAGTTACGGAAGGTTGCTTGCTTGTGTGTTCCATATTCATGGCAGATTTGGGATGCAGAAAGCCTTTTATATGATAGCAAGAACGGATACATGGGAAAGCGATAGATTTATCTATACGTTTCAATCGCCTTTATTACGTTGGATTGATCTTGGATGTATTTGTGTATGACTGTATCATTATGACATAAACATCGGCGGTACCTAATACCCACTTATTAATATAACGTCAAATATGGAGTAACAGGTTCTCAAAACCGTCAAAATGGTTTCAAATGTGGTAATTTTCCGTTTTATTCATAACTTGACGAAACAACGCAAGGAAAATCAGAGGTTTTAAATTCGTTTGACATTTCTCATAATTCATTTCGACTTCAGTAAGAAAATTAATGTAGGTAGGTTAGTTCAAAATTTTATTTGATGTATCTCTAAATAAATATGTATTTTTATTAGACCATTAATGTTTAATCTATATACCAATATTATAAGAGCAAACATTTGATTGTTTGTTTGTACTCAATAAGCTCTAAAACTATGGACCGATTTACAAAATATTTCACCTATTGGAAGCTTATTCATCTGTGGGTGACATAGGCTATTATTTACGCGGACGAAGTTGCGAAAAAATTACTAGTATCATTTTACATACTACTGTTGTATTGTTTGCTTTAACTATTATATTTTTACAATAGTTTCGATCAATAAAGGAACCGACCAACAAAACTGGCTCATAATGAGTTGCTATTTCTACAATGGCGCCCAAGTCTAGTTGTTACTTTGAAAAGCTCAAGTTTCTATTGTTACTTTCGTAATAAAATAGAAACTTAGGCAACTTGGTCCAATTGAAATACTACCCAGATTGACTGTTAGATTAATACTACTTCGGAATTTTAACACAAACTTGTTTTCAATATAAAAGTAAGTCGTTATTCTTGAGATTTTCGGTTGCAGGTTCATGTTCTTAATATGTACACAGAGGAAAGTGAACTGAACATCCCCACTAATATTATTAATTACAATCTATGTATACCTATGTTAATTACGAACAAGTACCAAATAAGCAAATTATCAAAAAGAAATAACTTCAATATTTGTTTTCATTTATATAAATAGCCGTTTTCCTTAAGCCGTGTAAAACGGAATTTAATAATCTAAGGCAGTGTATAATTATTTCTTTTGATTAAGTCCAAGGTTTTAATTCGCAAAGCAGAAACATAAATTACGGAATATGTTTTATTCATTTTTCATATTTCATTTGGCAAAGGAACTTAGTTGTATTACCTCGAGGCCTAAAGGACTTTCAGCGGTAATATAATTAAATTTTGGCTGTGTAAGTTCTGGTTCCTTGTAAGTACTTCTACTTAGAATAACACATTTTGGACCCCAAAAGCAAGTTTATGGCAGTAATTTAATTTTTCCGAGTGCTTTTAGTGCTCTCTATATTTTTGAGACTATGTCGAAAAACATTGTGGTCCTGGTTGACTTTGTATTCTGGAAGCTAAGTAAATTATTCTAGTATCACTTTTACTTTGCCCTAATTAGTTACTGAGGTCTTTCCGTTGCTTATATTTTAGAGAGCTTTCGAGGTGCTGTTATATGGAAACTAAGCAAAAAGTGAGTTTGTAAGATATTTACAAACTGGAGTACTTACATGATTTACCATCGTTGTACTTGCACAGAAATGCAACAACTTCTAGTCTAGAAGTTGTTGTATATGTTACAGAAACATAAACTTCCAGTGTAGAAGTTATATTGTATCTGTGCAAATATTCCCTTGAAAGATGAGTTAGCCTTTCAATAGTTTTTAGGGTTCCGTACCCAAAGGTAAATCGGGATCTTATACAAGAGATTTTATTTTTATTTTATTCAATGGGAACAACAAACAGCTACGTTTTAAGTACTAGTACAATACACAATTTATACAAAAATTAATAATAACGTAGCCCACAACGTTATTCACAAAATAACAAGTAGTTTTCTGGGCAACTAACTACATCACAAGCTTACTAACTAAATAATAGAAATAAAGTATATGCAATACATATCTACGCATATTTACGCATGTACACATACACATATAAATGTACATGCGCAAATAAATACATAAAAGTATATATATAATTAATCGCGTAAAAAACTGTTTTCAGTCACACAATAGTAGATTGTTGCACTGAGCAGAAAGTAAGTTATTGCTGCACGAGTGTTTATTTGGAACCCGAGCGCCAGCGAGGGCTCTAAAAAGCACGAGTGCAATTTAACTTACTTAATGCGAGGTGCATAATCTGCTTTTCTTTCAACTACTGCAATAAAAGTAGTTGAAAAATAAAACTGAAGACAAATTACAATAGTTAAAAATTTGTTTTTCAAATTCCCGCTTTTTTTCTTTATGGCCGGTATTTTTTTTTTTAGGCAAAGCAATACACACGTCCCTTTGTTAACTCCATACGGCCGTTAGGTTGGCCAACCTTCTTTATGACAGGTGACAACTATTGTCCACGATTAAAAAAAAACTAAACAGTGCAGTAAAGGATTTCCATACATTTTTGCTGCACTAGAGCAGCAAAAATGTATGGAAATTCTTTACTGCACTGTTTACTTTTTTTTTACTTCTAGTGCAGCAAAGTTCCGCTTTGTGCTGGATATGTAGTGCAGTTATGATAGAATTGCAGCGTAGTTGGAAGAAAAATACATTATTATTATTATAAATCTATATTTATATTGTTTAAACCATAAATAAAGAAATTATTATTATTATAAAGGATTGACAGGCAAGTACAAGATTATAGTAAAAAAAAACAAAGGGGGGAAGGATAATGTTTTTACGAAGGTGTTAATTTTTGAAGAACTAGATTCTTAAATTTAAATACAGTGCATGCAAAAATATCAATATCCATAAAGTTGCTATTGTAAGATTCCATCATACGACGAAGAGGGGCTCTCAGTCCGCTGTTCGTGCGACATGTACTAGTTGCAAACAGGAGACGAGAACGACTCTCTCTCATTACAGCATTCCTGGGTACAGTGTAGCGCAATTTATTTACAATTTCATGACAGTCAAAAAGGTTGTTAACTATCTTATATAGGGTAGATAATTCAAGGTATTTACTTCTGTCACTAAGTGTGAGCATCTTATATTTATTAAGTAACATCGGATAGGGTAGGCAGCGTTTAAAACACCTGTAATGCATGGCATTCAAGATTTTTTTTGTACTCTTTCAATAGCACTAATATATTTATTATAATATGGATTCCATATAGGCACTGCATACTCTAGTTGAGAGCGGATAAGCGTCTTATACAAATGTTGACATGTGGAGGTTCGTTTGAATTCCATAGAAGAACGCAGAACGAAGCCATACATTTTAAAAGCATTATTTACAATATTTTCTACATGACTATCTAAACATAGTTTCGAGTCCAAATGAACACCCAGGCCCCTTACGGCTGATTGCTATTTTGCTGTCCGTCTGTCTGTCACCATGCCGTATCTCATATCTCATAAACCATGATAGCTATACAGTTGAAATTTTCACAGATGATTGTATTTCTATTGCCGCTATAACACAAAATACTAAAAACAAAATAAAATATAGTTAGTTTTTTGGTCAATATTAATAACGGTATCAGGTAGACGTATGAAATATTCACAGAATGTTTAGGTGTATATTCACTTTCAAAATAAATAAGTCATTTAAAATTAAATAAATAATAAAGGAGGGCTCTCATAAAAAAAAAATGTTTTTGCCGTTTTTGCTTGATAGTCATGTTTCTGATATCTATGGTCATGTTGTATCTACTGGTATGGAACCCTACATGCGCGAGCCCGACTCGTACTTGGTTGATAACAATATTAAATAAGGAACATTTTATTTCGTGTGAATATTGTAAGCGAAACTATAAAAAAAACTACTCGATTTTTTTACATATCTTAATATTCACAATTAAAAAAACATACGCAAAAGCTGTACAAAAACACAAAAAACAATGTCTTGACAAATTTTGTCGTAAAAAAATACGAGAATTTCGATTGAATATAAAAAAAAAATATTAAGATAAGAAAATTATTGCGTGTCAACTTCTGATATTTGCTACATAGGTGTTTTACTGAGTCATGGAATCCAGTCATGTTGTAAAAAATACGAGAATTTTGATTGAAATATCTAAAATAAGAAAAACTGATTGGTTTGCGAGTACACTTCTGAAATAAAATTTTTATTTACTTATAGAAGCTAACTCTTAAAATATTTGCGCCTAATTTAAATGGACCTTTATATTTCCAAATAAACCATACAATTTAAAAAAATACCCAAAGCATACACTACTTGTCGCAACACATTTGTCAAATTCATCTCTGAATACGTTTTTAAGAAAATATTTGCACGTACGTAGAGAGAGTACGTAGAGCCTAAAATTCACACTTCAGTTTTATTTTTTTGCGCAACAACTTGTATATTGTTATTTTTTTTAAATAGTATAGGAACCCCTCGCTTACAAGAGACATCACTCGAGAAGGGTCTGTCTTAATTTATTCCGAGCATTATTCTCCGGTTTATTTCCCGGATTTGTGCGGTCCGGGAACACCCCGCCCTTTGTGTTTTACCCTTCTGCCTTTTAAAAAATACCAACGCATTAGGAGGATCACGAAAGAGTACTCTTTGTGATGAACAACAATGGATTGACAGTGTAAACAAAAGCTATTCAAGTGAAACTGATTCTTATGGCAGCCATGTCCTGTTGTGTTATGGATCAATTTGATCACGAATCGAAATCTATTTGTAACGTGTTGCTAGCCAGAAGTTTTGGTGATGGGCATGTCGTAATTTATCAAAGGGAGAGCGAGTTGATTTGAGTGGTCAGAGCATTATTATAGAGATGACTCGGTATATATGAACATTGCTTATTCCGTATTTGATTAACGCAAGAACATATAATAAGAATGTGTTTGTGTATGATTCATAAACTTATTTACAAAGGAGTACGTAAATTTAATGTTAAATTAACATACTGTTAGTTATTGACTTTGAAATGATTGATTATACATATTAAAGGTCATTGATATTTATTGTCAAAATCTGTATATTTAGACTTACCTAGTTGTTTAAGATTTTAGCTACCTATTTATGTGAGGTGTTTACATGTGACCTTGTTCTTATATATTATATTTATATTTGATTGAATTCTGGCTTACATCGTTACTGTTTGGTACGTTTCTTAAATATTAGCTGCTATAAACTTAGTTTTTACGCTGGCATATTTGTATGCAAATTGGCGTATATTTACACATTTACAATTACACAAACAGATACATTTACATCTATAAATCTTTATAAATGTTTGTTTTATAAAATCTTTTGAAAAAAAAGAGGGCACTTGAAAAGGTATACAAACAGTCATCTATCAAGAAAATCGATTTTCATTTTCAATCGCTATTTAGATCCATCTTCACTACAGAGAGTTCCCGTCAATTTCCTGAGAGAATACTTTGAACTAAAAACATACGTCTGTTCTCATTTCCGAGTCAAACATTTTAAGACACCAAAGAAAAATTGAGTGAACCCAGCTGGTACGTTTGACTTCACCGACGTATACGCGAGTATGTATGAAAATGTACTACGCGTTCGTGAGTGCCAAATAAATTGACTTTTTCTATCTCGGTGGGCGTCAGAAAATATTCGATTCGGCAGCCACTGTATAAATATCATGAGATGAGTTCACCTCTGGTTTTGGAGATATGTTTACACTGGTTAGCGTAATAAACATAATTTATAAACCAGTATTACGTTAGAGGAAAATAGAAGGAAAAACCTCATGTTTTTGCCTTCTATTATATACTATGTTCTTACATAATCTATACAGCGACTCAGATCACCAAAATTAAAAACTTTTTCTATGGGGCCAAAACAAAAGCAGCCAAGTGCGAGTTGCAATCGCACATGAAAGGTTCCTTCTTAATTATTTGTGATTGTCACATGGTTCAAGCAGTTCCGGATTCTGAATGAAGTTGGCGTGTTTATTAAACAATTAAACCACCGATTAAAATAAAATTAATTATGCGTCATTAAAAACAAATATGATGAGGCTTTGTGAGTTTGTCAAATTATAATTTCAGTTTTTCTCAGTATTCATATTGATTCCGGTGGAACAAAATGTACAATAATAGGGTCATAATCACTTTAAGATATTTAATAACTTTTCCAAAGGGATATACTTACTATGGTTAGACAAAGATTCCCCAGAAAAAGATCGAAAATTTTCGATCAAAATTTGCAATCAAGTGACCCAGTTTTAATCAAGAATTCTGTTCGATATAGAGGAATTCAAATATCATTTTAATCTTCGATTTGTTCAAGGCGACATTTGTGCAATGCCCTTTAAATAATATTTCGGTATTGTTGTTACATCCTTACACCTGTCTACAAAAAAACTGTCCCTATTTTGTTGCTGTGTAGTATTTATTAGGTTTTCCGGATATCGGAAAGGAGTTTCCGGTACAGGGCCGAAAGCGGTCGTGCACCGGAAGGGGCGGCCGACCGTCAATCACGTGATTTCCCGGATCCTTCACAAACATGAATTAATTATTGTTTCGCTATCAATTATTCTCAAAGGAATTAGTATTGGATATAGTAGTAGACGTAAACGTTGAAATATTTTGTCTTTATGTATTTTCTCCACCACACTTAAATGTATAAAAACAAAAAAAAGTTAAACATGTGTTGAGACAGATTTACATCTATACCCTATACTAACATTGTAAAGCTGAAGAGTTTGTTTAGTTGAAAGCGTTAATCTCAAAAACTACTGAACCAATTTTATGAATTCTTTCACCGTTGAATAGGTACGTTATTCCTGAGTGCTTTGTATGTGTCGCAGTCATCTGGTTGAATCAGCTATTTGATTGAATGACTAGCGCGTTCATTGAATGACCACGTTTAATTGAATGACTAATGCGTTGTACACACTTTGATTGGTGTTTAGTGCGAGTGGCTCTTTTTGTGTTTAGTGTTTAGTATAAAACACGTTCAGTCAGTTTCCGTTTAGTGTTTAGTGCTTAGCGAAGTACAGTATTTACAGCGGTTTCTATTTTTCTGCGAGTAGTTCCTCCCGCGCGTCCCGCCTTCGCCCCTCACTTGCTACTAAACGCATTAAACACGTCGCGACAGGACTGTTAAGTGTTTAGTTTATAAATTCGTGTTTGTTGTTCGTGAGTTTTTAGGGATGAACTAAACACCGCATACTTAACAGTATAGGACACCACTATCAGCTAAACAGTACACTAAACACTTAACACTTGACTAATCAAAGTGTATACCAGCCATAAAAGACAACTCGTCAAGTCGTTGAACGTAACTTTCAACATCTTGACTGAATGAACCTCATTTGGCGAAGTCGTTGAATCTTAGCCGACTTTGTAATATTTGGTGATAGCACGATTTCCAAAGCTTTATTTAATCTCATATTTTTGCAAATTTTTCTTAGTTTTTAAAGTAGCCGGCGGCGGCGTAATAATAAGTAAATCCATGATGTCATACTAGGTATTTTATTACAAATAACGCAATATATGTAAATTTAATCGAAAAACATATCAACACCGTGCCATCTGTGCGTGCTGTTTGACGCCATAGTTTAGATTTGGTGACTACTAGCGCCGCAGTGGTAAAAAAATGAACTAAATTTGAGCCACCTTTTCATCAATCACCACCTTAATGTCCGCTCTGTGGGCTATGTTACATTCCGCTAACTAGTTGGACGTTGAGCGACGCTTGTTCAATCAACGTTGGGCCTAGTCATTCAATTAAACGTGGTCATTCAATGAACGCGCTAGTCATTCAATCAAATAGCAGAAGCCGGGGCGGACTGCTAGTGTAATGTATCACTACAGAGATCGTACTTAAATATACTTATTAAAATATTTTGAATTTCCCTAGAGTATGCTACAATAATGATAGTGGTATTAGTTAGCAAAAATCTCCTATATTTATTTGTAACTGAATCAAAACCACTGAAGAAGAGACTAAAGTACAATCCGGACAGTAAATGAAACAATATTATGGAAACATGTCGCACACGCTTCATTTACCCTTGCTGACTGACAAGAATTTTCAATAAAAGTCGGAACGTTATGACGGAGTGCCATAGGAAATATATTTTTAGTTTTATCTTTTTACCATCTGTTGCCCGCGGCTCTGCCCGCGTGATATATAGCCTATGTCCTTCTCAGTACCCTAACCTATGTGTATGCAAAATTTCATGATGATCAGTTCAGTTGATAGGGCGTGAAAGCGAAACAAACATATAAACAAACTCACTTTCGCATTTATAATATTAGTTTCTTTTTAGCTCTATTACGAGCTCCGTGGCGCAGTGGTCACCACGCCAGCCTGCGACACGGGGGTCCCGGGTTCGATCCCCGGTCAGGTCATGATGGGAAACGATCTATTTCGGATTGACCTGGGTCTTGGATGTTTATCTATATAAGAATATATTATAAAATATAGTATCGTTGAGTTGGTATCCTGCGACACAAGTTTACAACTTACTGTGGGGCTAGCTCAATTTGAGTAATATGTCCCTATACATATTTATTTATAAGTAAGTACGTTTTTCCATTGATGAATTTTATATTCTTTGTTTATCGTGTTACTAAAATTATAACCGCGTTCTTATCTCGCATACTAAAATTATTCATCACAGATAAAGAGGTAAATATTACCTATCAGATCAAGGTCAGCTTTATTTATTTAAATAGAGCTGACCCTGATCGTTGCAAAATCTTTACTGCATTGGACGGGCTTCGGTACCAGTGGGCGCTCGCCCACTGGTACCATGGGGTGTCAGGAATAATTTTGAAATCGGGAAGATGGGATGCAATGAAATAAATAAATATATACGGACAAATTACACAGATTGAGCTAGCCCCAAAGTAAGTCAAATAAGACTTGTGTTATGGGATACTAACTCAACGTTACTATATTTTATAACAAATATTTATATAGATAAACATCCAAGACTCAAGTCTATCTGAAAAAGATCATTTTTCATCTTGACCTGACCGGGGATCGAACCCAGGACCATCCGTGTCACAGGCCGGCATGTTGACCGCTGCGTCACGGAGCTCGTCGTCAATGGTAAGATCTCAGCCTCATCGGGCGCATAAATTCTGCCGGGAGCGACTTTGATGTTCTGGGAGCCATCAAGCCGGCTACACAGCCATACCCAGCCCGTAGGATGGAACTCGCGACAGTATAAGTCGACTATCGCCATCTTGTTTTCAGTTATCTAATAATAATATTAAAAGAGGAAAGATTTGATTATTTGTTTGTTCAATTTGTTCAATGCAATTTAGAAGCTCCCAAACTACTGGACCGATTTTATTAAATTTGTTCACTACTAACTATAATTATAATATCTAATATATATACGTAATGTATCTGCGGGTGACATAAACTCCAATTTACTCGCATGAAGTTTCGGGAATATGATAAGGATTGTTTATTGCGCGATATATACGGCTTCGCAGTCGCCATGCTGTACGTACGCACGAGTACAGATTAATGCTAAAGCCAGTACTGACTTAGCTACAAGAACCTACTTATTATTAGATATACACTCTATTGGCATACGTTAGTAATAAAATGTCCGTACTAGTGAAAAACTATAAAATAGCTATTGAATAATTTAATAAGAAATGTGATGCCACAGCATGCAGAATTAAGAGTAGTATTTTGCATCCTTCCATATTAAAATACGTGGGTTGGCTCGGTTGGCCTTCCAAATGACCGGCTGAACAAAACAGTCATTACCATGGGTTGCCAGGCGATTATGGCATGACATAGCAAAGCTATGATTTATAAGCTCATTTGTTAAAGTTTCCTTTGTGATTTAATATTAAAAAGATACACAACTTACTTTGTTTGAAGTTACTCTGATAATTTCCCCGATGACCTTATTCAATATTTTTTGATGTTGTGAGTTTGTTATGGTGTCTAGTGGCAAGGGAAAAGTTTAATTATGTTAATGTATGAAATAATAAAATATTAAGATTATTTAACAGTGATATATTATGTTAATATTATGTGGCAAAGTGCTAATGAAAAGATCAAAAGATAAAAAAAAAATATTCAGGGAATAGGCCTTCTCAGGCACTTTTGGCGATTTCGGAACCGACCATTGCAGAGAAGAAACTTTTTGCTTCAAAATGCTTCAATTAAATATAAGAGCCCGAAGACCTAGTGAGCGTGAGCTTCATTTACGCTTACGCATGTTAAGCAAACCCGGGTGCAGTCCCAACTTGGAGGGGTGATACAAATAACTCGAGCTCCTCCGTGCTTTGGAAGGCATGTTAAGCCGTTAGTCCCAGCTGTCATCATTGACAACAGTCGATGTCTGAAACCAGTGTAGGCCACTTACACACACGAAAAACAAAACAATAACCCCCTTATTAATAAAAATTAACAATCGCTTCTTAAATCTATTTTAGTTTGAATATGTTTTGTCTCTTTCTTTTAATGTCAAATATTAGAGCGTGAGATAAAGACAAAACATATTTTAACTAAAATAGGTTTAATAAGCGTTTGTTAATTTTTATGAATGCAAGGGTTAAAGTATAAGTTGTAAATAATAAGTTGTGTTTATAATGAGGTGTACTGTGCACGCGGCGCGTTCTTGTAGGAATTATAGTACTAGAAACTAAACAGAGTAAAGAGGATTTTAATTATGTTACTTACTTTACTAGCAATTTCCCCGTGACGAAAATTTAAACAAATTAATAAGCTTTCTATAGGTGAAATTTTTTTCAATTTAAACAAAAATCAAATCTTCATTCTTAATAATATCAGTATAGATGACTATTAATCTACTAGAATTTTCATGCGAAGATGTCCTTGATGTCATGGTCCTTGATGGAATCAATGTTAAAGGAGGTATAGAATATTCGGATAGCAAAGAAAAATAGTCTGTAAGTGGGATGCTAAAACAAAGGAATTACTGAACCGATTTAAATATATTGATACTTTTGCTTCTAGATATTTACCCCACCAGGAACAATTCTGTCTATATGAGACACCTATGACTGTTTTGGATTTCAATTTAGAGGTTGTGTCTGTAATAGTATTGGAATTTTCTGGCATTTGAAACCCTTTTATAGCAGCTCAGCGCCTGAATTCAATTTTGTAAAACCTCCTCGTTACTTCTTGTATTGTAGTTCTTTTTTACTGTTGTTGTATTAGTTTTGTATTTCTGAATAAAAAACTTTTCACTTTTGCGATAATATGGAAATAGTGTCTAGTTAAAATGTATTTTTTATCGGTTATATATGACCAAAAATAAATAAAATACTTTGCATGAAACAAAGACTAAAAATTCAAAATTTACAGAGGAGAACAATGTCCATACATTGTCTTTATTTCCAGGAATCGTTAATAATCTACTTTTGATAATTTGAGTTGCAGAGGCAATGTTCTTTAACAAATTGCTCAATTTGCTCATTCAAACGAATTGCTTGTTCTTAACTTTTTATTTGTTCTGTAGTTTGTTTGTTTTTCATGCGTGTAAGTGTGTGTAGACACCTTGAAAAAATTTACACCACTGTTGGACACACTGGTGTCAAATTTTTCAAGCTGCCTAAAGGCATCAGACATAGCTTTCCGACTGCTATCAATGATGACAGCCAGAACCAACGGCTTAACTTGCCTTCCGAAGGACGGAGAACCTCGAGATAATTTTATGTCACTTTTTCAGATTGACCTGGGTCTTGGATGTTTATCTATATATGTATTTGTTATAAAATATAGTATCGTTGAGTTAGTATCCCATAATACAAGTCTTACTTAAGAACTTACTTTGGGGCTAGCTCAATCTGTGTGATTTGTCCGTATATATTTATTTATTTATATTTATTATTTATTTATTTATAGTTATAACGCGAGTAAAGAAAATGATATATACCTACATAAAGTGTTTAGAAAGTTTAATGCCAAATTAATTCAAGGTAAGAACTTTGAGTTTAGTTTACAGGCGACGAACTCCTAACTGATAAATTCGTAGGCCTATTTGATGAATAAATTAATAAACTAAAAGGCCAATAAGTAGATAGCAATGTTAGTAAATTTCATATAACGGTTAGTCTATAATAATAAACTAAGTGTTTAGATTTCATGGCTTTTGTGTCTTTTATAATATGGAGGTAATAAAAATGTAGTCAAATAATCTTACTTGATTTAGATGTGTTACTTTATTGAGAAAAAGCATGAAAAATGTCTAAGTTTTTTCTTCAATTTTAATCATTGAAGGCAGCCGTTAAGCTATATCAGATGGCTTTGGATAGTTGGTAGGAGTGGCTTATAAAATCTGACACCAGTGTAGGCCACTTACACACACGAAAACAAAACAAAGAAATAGGAATACAAAATAAAAATAAGAGTGTTGCTGTGATCAAAATAAATCACGAGAAATCAAACGACGTTTTTCAACATTCCTGGCATAAGAAATGATTACAAATTTACCTTGTTTCATAATCCATACTTACTTATTATTGTTTATATTTAACTAAGCCTAATATTTTTAAAGGATTGCTTTTACTTCGACTAAGTTTTTACACATTATCTAGCATAGTAAAAACTTAATCGAAGTAAAAGCAAACCTATAAAAATATACACGTAGGAGATATAAACTTTTTGCATTTATTAGATAAGAGACCGGCCGTAGAATAATATTAGATGCTGTGGTTGAAGATATGTTAATTCGCATTGGGTTCTGGCCTGTTTCAATTAGGATTAAATTAACAAAATTAATAATGTTTATATTTAAAATTTATTATTTGCACTAAATGTAAACGCGAATAGTTATATTGTTTCATATTATTTGGTTGTTAGTAAATAGATGAGGCTGATTGTTTTTTGTGTGTCTATGTGGCCAATAATGAAGTTAGACCTCATCGCCGATAGGTCTGATAGACATTACGAAATTCCCTTAACTCACATCTGGTAGGTAGGTATATGTTGTGCGGGAAAAACTATTGATTTTTCTTTGGCGTGCACATATATATTCATAATCGTAGGTTTAGCAAATATTTATTGCAAACTAATACTTAAATAAAACAATACAAAAATATTAGAGTTTGGGTATGGGAAAACGCTATCTTTAGTTATAAGTGCAATAACGTCTAGAAATTTAGATATAGTCTAGAATTCGCCATAATATTTGTGGCTTACGCAGAATCAATTCATATTTAATCGAGTTCAAAAAAGGAGGAGGTTCTCAATTCGTCTGTAGGTTTTTTTTTGTGTTTGTTACGCGATTACTCAGTCAAAAGTCAGTCGGTGTTAAAAACAATATTACTTATAAAGCGTCGATTTACTCAAGGTCATTAAATTTAATTCTATGTACCTGGGTTTCACACCTGAAATAAGTGCTTACGATGAGTTCGCATTGAATAACCGATTTATCTTTAACAGCCAGTAACTTTCACTTTAGTAAACTTTTAGCAAAATAGAATGAAGTTTCACTATCATTGCCCCTATTAGGTACTTTATGCGGGTAATTTAAATTAGTTTTACCGAAGTTGAATGATAAGCAGGAGAAATTTGAATTCAAATATCTATCTGCACCCATACGCACAAAACTGAGGCCTCTTTATCTTAGGTTAGTTTATTTCAGAGCAAGACCTCCAAACTTTTAAATTTTGATATCAATCATCAATCTCAAAAGGTTGCCACATTTAACTTTTCACCTTTGAACGTCACCAGCAGAGGCATTGCTTTGTCACTGTAAGTATAAAAACTGGGTATACATTTCTCGATACTCAGAGGTAGCATCCTCAAATGCCTGTCCAGTAGATGTAAGTATGGCACCGAATACGGGCGCCCGACCTTTTGAGCTGCTACCTCCTCATCCCCAATCCATCCGGGCAAGTAGGATACCAAATGCCTTTATTCCGTTCCCCAGACCAACAAACTCAACTCAACGACAACTACTCTTTCCACGCTTTAAACGGTTTAGATGGGTTGCAGCGTCGGAACCAATACAAACTAAACAAAGGTCACCATGCCGTTTGCCAAAAACCATGTAATGTAAAACCTTGTAGGAGACCTATGTCTAACAGAGGGCTTCTTGCGGCTGAGATGATGATAATGAAATTCCCCGATAAAATGAAAATTCATACCGCATGTTTCGGAAGGCGCGTCAAACCATTTGCGGTCGTCAAGCAATGTTAGATGCCTTTAGACAGCTGAAAATATTTATACCAGTGTTGGCCACTTTCATACATTAAAAGCAAGCAAGCGTGTATTAAATTTCAACATAGCCTTGGTAAGAAAAGTTATTTATACAGATAGGCCAAATCACCAACCCATAATAAAAAATCCTATCATTTTTTGATTAAAACTAAAAATTTATGCAGAAAAAAAATAAAACTGGAGGTATCACGTACCTACAAAGGTAGGTGCTGCATATTTCATATGAAATCTCTTCTAGCAGACCCGTAATTTTACAAAGACTATTAGAGTACCTAGTTCTATCTTTAATTTTCCGGTAAAAAACTTATTTTATTTTGACGCAAATAAATGAATGATTTATTTACAGATTGATTACAGTGATTTTACGATATTGAATCCCGTGTGAGGACACTGGTTGACTGGATAGGCAGCTTTACCCTCCAATACAATTTAAAAGGAAAGTCCTCTCGACTCCGCCATTGACGGAGGTTGTGGGCCTTGATTCTCTCCGAATGGGGACAAACGTGCAGCCATTGGAACGTGAAAGCCTGAAAATGGAGTGCGTGAGAGTAATTGTGCGGTAATAAGGAAGATCTCGGATTTGTATTGAGGTCTTTCGTGACAATATTCGTAGAATCCTTTTACGCTGATAGGTGCCTACAAGTAGTTAGTTTTGTTTTTTTTTTGTTTGAATATAAATCAGTTTTAATTACTTAGTTAGATTAAATTTTATGGTACGAAATGTTAGGGAAGTACATATAATCAATAGAGAATAATTTAATATTGTCACATGAAATTACTATTGCTATAATTACTTAAAGGTAATTAACCTAGTATCAATTACAATATATCACTAGAAGGAGTAATATTTATTGTATTACTTTTAGATATAAATGCAATGAGTAATTTTAAACAAGCAAACAAGTACTGTGCGTTTGTGTTTTAACGAAAACTGATTTTTAAGCTTACATTTACTAATAATTAGTCGGTTACATAGCTATAAGTGTATATCTGTATATAAGTTACCCATAAAATATTTTTGCAGAGAAGCTAAATTATACACTATAAACAAGTTTAAGAATTGCTTCCAATTTAAATCATATCGCTGTGATTTTTCTCCAAGCCGTTCCTAAAGTATTCAATGAATCATCTAAATAGACTAGACAGCACACACCGTCGCAACGCTCTTATTTCAGATGTGAATCAATCTTTCAGTCTTATCACATCCCATTTTTAAATCAACTATGTTATTTATCCGTGCCGTGTGGTTTTCGGCAGAGTAGAGTAGGACCAATCCAAGTCTTCCCGTGGATATCGTAGAAGGTGACTTAGGAAACACAAGCTAAACAAAGGTACTCGTAATAAACATCAAAGACACCTCTCAAACCTGTCTGGCCAGGGTTGCAGCGTCGGAACCAATACAAACCATACAAAGGTCACCAAGCCGTTTACGAAAGCGGTGAGTATGGCCAAACCCCCACAATGATGTTAAACCTTGTAGGAGGCCTATGTCCAACAGTGGACTTCTTGCGGCTGAAATGATGATGATGACCTAGTAATAGTATATATTTCGTAGTAAGGAAATAAACCAAAAAAGTAAAACTTACTGATTACATCATTGAGATTAAATGTTATGTATTGAGTTATTCATCATTGCAAAAAAACTTCAATCAAGTAAAAAGACTTGATTGAAGGTAATAAACAAAATCTCAGACATTCTGTGAAAATTTAAGGTCTTTACCTAGTCCCACCTCCCAATTAATATTATAAATGCGAAAGTGAGCTTGCTTGTTTGTTTATTTTTTTGTTTTTTTGTTGGTTACGCTATCACGCCGTATCTACTGAGCCGATCATCATGAAATTTTGCATACACATAGGTTAGGGTACTGAGAAGGACATACGCTATATATTACGCGGCGCGGGCGAAGCTGCGGGTAACAGCTAGTGATGTATAATAGATACATTGCAGCCCTGTGACTGATGACAGACGGACGGATATAGGAGACTTACTAATAGGGTGTCGTTTTTACCCTTTGGATTGGGAACCCTAAAAGGCTTTTATGTACTTGAAGGGAAAATACATAGCCACTGTGAAAGAACCAGCATATTGGTTTAATTCATGTTTTAGAATTTTATGAGGCGTTCACATTATTGAAGTTCAAGTAACAGACAAAGATATAAAAAAAACAATAACCAAAATATGCTTTTTTACTTTTAGCTCCTTTGCATTATAAACTAGGTACTTAATTACTAGATTTTACTTAACTATAGAGGGCGAACCATGCCCGCCTGCACCTAGATACTTACATGTCGTTACGGGTTGCAATATGATTTTATTTGCACTGAAAACAGGCGCAAACCTTCAATGACTTTAAAGAGTGTAACATAAACACAACACAACCTGATCGAAATTGATTTTCTATTGCAATGTCGTTCGAAGTACACACATTGTGTTACGAACTGATATTTTCGCGTTCACTTGGAAAGTTCAGGGGCACTATTTTTGAACGCGTGACTCACTAAACGAGTGATCGACGCGAGTGTTTCCAAAAAGCGAGTAAATCGTTCGTTGACGAGTGGTTGCAACGAGCGGTTTAGTTTAGACCGATCGTTTCCGAGGGCGACGAACGCTTTTACGTCAAAGTCACTGCCTGTCATTCTGACAAGTTCATCTGTCATGATTTTATGTTCCGTTTTACGCTACACTTCATAAACATTTTAACAATCCTTAATAACCTATAAAAAGTTTATATGAAATTCTGTGTGAAAGAAGAATAAATTAAATATTTTTCGCTGAAAGTTGGCTGTACTACAGCTCAAACGATGGTTTCAAAAATACGTCCGAATAGCAGCAGTTCATGTCTTCGGAGACGAGTGTGACTTGTAGCCGTGCACGACGCGGCGTGATGCGCCATTTCAAAAATAGCACTCCAGGCTTGTTATGTTTATTCAGTAACACCTGCTTTTAACGCCCGCTCGGGTGCTGGAGAACTTTTAACGACAATTTTACAATAAATGACGCGAACGAGAGTTGGAATTTAGATGTCACGTTCTCGCTTCCAATATGGATTTTATTATAAGTTGTTTTTGTTTTGCATGCGAAATTGTGTTTGAAAATAAAAAGTTTAGAACATTTTACTGATGTGTACGATATTACCTAGTTATTATTGTTATGTGCAGTAATATTACTTTTGAAGATGTGAATTTATATTTTTCTTAGGTGATATGAATGTTTATGTACCTACCTGTAGCCGAATAAGGCTATGAATTGAACTTTGGCTAAACTAGATGAGAATGTTTTCTTTCAATTAATGCTGTATGACGAATAAAGAGTAATAACAAGTGACTACTACTTGAAATATTAACGCAACAAGTAATAAAATATTTCTATACCTTAATTGCTGTGTACTATGTATAAATCCTCGCGTGAGTCCGCAATACTTTTCCCAGTTGTAATATCCATTTTTTCATCACGAGCTACACAAATAAGTGAGCACTTATTTGTCATGAGTTATTTATTTTCTTAGAATTTATCACGCCAACCGCCTACTTTTATTCGGTAATTTTCCTGTTTTACCCGCTGTGCCTCTCCTAAATACCGGAAATCCGCTAAGAACATTATCTCACTACAAGATTTTCGGTACAATATTAAAATTTTCGCATTATCCGTGGCTGCCGAAAAATAATTGAATTCAGAACAATCTTAAGTAAGTAAATCACCGTTATAAAGGATAAACATTTATTAGAGTACTAACACATTAAATGTGAACAGAGTACAGAATTATTCATGTAATACTTATTTCGGTATTTTACCTGTTATGCTCTTAAAAATTACAAAAACTTTACAGTTATACAAAATTTTAATAAATTCTGTTCAATCCTCAAACTGAGGGTGACTCAGCCCGCCAATTTGAATAACTTTTCCTATCGAACTAATGATGGAAATTTGAAGATAACAAAGATAGGTACATAGTCTAATCGTACTTTCACAACAAACCTTTGGTCATTACGAGTAAGAAGCAGGATTAAGGTTTGGATAACACTACTCAAAAAATATCTGATTTAAAATAGTAAATGGTCATTTGAGAATAATTTCGTTATTTTATTTATTGCTTTATTGCTATTTGCTCTGTTCTTCATTGCTATTTGCTTTCATCATCAGGTCTTTCTAGTCTCCACTGCAGGAGCACGACCCTCTCTGTACTACCAGAGCCATATACTAGCCTGAGTAGTCAGAGGTTTTGGCCTACACTCTCCACGCTAGCCAGACGGGTTGGAGAGGTCTCATTGATGTTAATAAGCTTTGTTTAGCTTGTGTTACCTTAGTCGCCTTTTACGACATCCATCACGAGATGACTTGTAGTGGTCCTATTCTACTCTGCCGGGAACCACACAGTAAATAAATAATTATTTTTTTATCTTTTATATCTATTTTAGTTCTAGTTTGTATTTCTGGTGGAACTCAATTTTGCGAGTGATAACATTGAGAATTATGAGCGACGCGAGTGATTCATTTCCCTCGAAGTAAATTCGTGATGATAATGCACATTAAAATTAGAATTTTACTTTTAACAGACTCAACGTTACATACATAAATTTATTTTCATAGAAACTGAATAAAGTCTGTGCTTAGCACAAGGGAGTTTTCAGCATTCTTTTTTTTACACATGGAGGTTGGAAATTTCGTGAGTTCTTAATTCAAACACTAAAATAGTACTTAAAAGTCCTTTTTAGAGTTCCGTATCAGAATGGCAAAAAAAAGAACCCTGATAGAATCGTCATTAAGGCAGATTTGGGTTCAGAAACAAACTTGAAAGTAATTTTATTACCCGACAATTTCGATATAAAGTTAAATATTGCGCTCGGCTCCGAACTTCTTTTTAATAAAAATCCTTAAAAGTTTTGTTTTGTTTGTTCATGCCAGGATCAGCTTCCAAAATTTAAACTTTATGTGACAGTATTTTTTGAGAGTGCAATGTAGTAAATGAATAATACAAATGTTTTATTAATGTTAAACGTTTTATCACTGTAATAATTATTAAAGGCTAAAGAATTACTTTTTACAGTAAGGTTTAATAATTCAATATAAATGAGCAATTACATAATAAAAGACCAAAGCTTATTTATAAAACATTAATGTTACTTTAAGACCAATTTTATAATAAATAAGAGAATAAAATAGTCAAAATAAATTATCTGTCTTGTATTTAGTATTCATAAGACGAGCGGGGCTGTAATGCCTTACTTACACGATGTTATGTTTTTAAAGATGAATAAAATGAACCTACGTGCGTGTTTTTTCACGCGAGGAAGGGATTCCACGATTTATCGTCAATCTAGTAGCTATATTTAGCTCTATGGTTTCCGAACACTGATTTTTCGTTGAGTTTCATGTACATATATCTAAAACAATTTTTATAAAAATGGTATTCATATTTGATTTCGGTGCAAATTTCAATAAAATTATAAAAATAAAAATTTCAATAAGTCTCCAGAAACATCTTCGGATACTAATGTATAACGTCGCACGAAAAAAGGTTCTTTGTCTTTTGTGATCAAGGTTTGTAGAGTACCTTAAATACTTCGTATTCAAGGTACTCTACAAACGTTTTGCTTTAATAAGTGTATAAGCTGATTAGTATTAAAGAGAATACTTCCGTAAACAACGTTGGGTACATATTACATATATCACATTACATAGGGAAATAGTTGAGCAATCAATTTGGCTAAGTGATTGCGTGTTTGTATTTCAGTCCTTTGCGGACATACTAAAAGTGTTATGTTTTTTGCGAACTCTCGGGAGCTGTATATTATAGTGCAAAGTAACAGACTAATACCACTTTAGGCTGACCGTGCGTTAAAGACTCACGAGTACATAAGTATGTGATGTTTCACGCGCGACTTACTTAAACGCAATAGGTACCAAATTTTTATAAATCAATTATTTTCCATGTCGAGCATTACACGCTTTAATTTAAGAATAAATAAAATGGATCTATAATTTTAAGAGTATCAGAAAGGGATTGTCGTTAAATCATTGCAACTTTAACTGCTTACGGCGAAAACATTTAGGTAAAGGGTGTCTATAAAAATTGAGAATACGAAGAGTAATGAATACTTTTCCAGGTTATTTTTCAACATTAATAAAATTAACTTACCTACTGTGTTAATTGAGTATTCTTAATAGTGTATCCCAGAAGCACTAATACCAAAGATATTAAAATAATTATGTATAGACAGCCAAATTTATTACAAAAAAAAAAAATGTTGGCCAAACTTTAAGCCTGCTATAAAGACAAACACTTACAAGGAGCCCCATAAGCACTAACTGCCACGGCTGCCACTATGGGCATTATTTGCAAACTTTACCCGCCAGTAACTAGATGGCATTGCCTAAACTTGCTACAATTGAGAAATATGTTTTAAATATAAGCAGAAAATAATTGTGTAAAATCGTGAAACTGCATAATTGTGATTAAACCGATGGCATCATCTATGCTACACTGTGATGAGTACGAAACAAAACGTAGTTGAGATCACATTCCCCCATGGTCTAAAGATTAGAAGTTAGAAAGTTTGTAATTAAATACCTAACTCATGGTATAATTGGACTATTCATTTTTACATAAGTACAGTACCAATTTAAGCTGCCTTTAACATCTAATCCAACACCTTAACATGCTTTCCGAGGCATGTAGAAGTTCAGAAATATGTTTATCCACTTGCGGTAGACTTGCGGGCACCCATCGTAATAAGAATCGCGCCCGGTGTATTATTGGAAATGCGTAAGCGCTTATAATGCTTACATGAATGGTTACCGAGCTTTTCATTCTGATGTGCTTGATTTTCATTTTTTCAGTCGCGCGTTATCGGTTTTCCTTTTCATATAATCAAATTGTGCGCCTTCCGAAGGCGTCGAGTCGGGTCATGTCACGTTGGCGTTTGTCGCCGCGGGCTGACGCCAAATTATAGTTCGTGTGTATCAGCTTTAGGACTTCGCCGAGGAGTTAGGGCTAAGTAATTCAACTACTGTGTACACTAGCTGGCTTAAAACCCATTAGAGTTGACTCAAGTTAGCGCTCTGTGGATAATCATATTATTCGCACATCTTAAGGTATCTGGATGCTTTAAAGTTGGAGAAAGGTCGTAATGAAATCTTTTTAGGGGCTGTATTAACGGGTGTATCATTTGACATAATAACCAATCTTTTAATTATCATAGAATGGATGTTAAATGTATGAAGTATCTAGTATTGTTGAGTTTAGTATCCTAAGGCACAAGTTCACAACTTGTGTGTTGTTATGCTAACTCAATCTGTGTGATTTGTGCCTTTCATGTAAAATGATTTAACATTATGTAACCAAATGATATTTAATAAACTTTTGTTCAATATAGCAATCTAGTAGTATAATGTATTATTGATATAATTCCATATGCCCTAATCCAATGATATATGATTTTGTCCATTATTTACATTCATAGGTTCTAATATTCATTTACTAACTATATTAGAATATCAAGGCTAGGGCACCAAATGACAAAACAAATTGGCTACCGAGAGTAGAGTGTAGATTAGGTCCCTTAGGTTTTAGCAAAAGGGATAAGTGATAATTATAGAAAAAATAACAGGTGTTATATTATATATATACAAATGGTGGTCTTATAAGTTAAAAACGAGCACGCTATGTATCCGCCATCACATTATTACTTTTGCTCGCCCCTAAAAAGTGACTCCCAAATCCTGCGAACCTCATTTTGAGAAGTGAGCTGTAGAGAAAAGGTTTAAACAAAGAGCATAAAAATAAGTTAGTAAATATAGAGCTACAGAATAGTTAAATAAAATAAATAAATATTTAGGGACGTATCACACAAACAGAGCTAATAAAGTAAGTTGTGGACTTGTGACGTAGGATACTAACTCAACCATACTATATTTTATAACACTTATAGATAAATATCCAAGATCCAGGTCAATTTGGGAAAGATTGTTTTACAGTATGACCTGACCGGGGATCGAACCCGGGACCCCTCGTGTCGCAGGCAGGCATGTTAACCACTGCGCCCCGGAGCTCTAACATACAACATTTACTCGTAACAGTGTTTATAAATAGGATAAGTATGCATTTAAATATTAAGTATTATATTATTCCTTCAGAAATATTTACTTTGTTTCAAGCTAATACAAGTGGGATTTAATATTTTAAAGCAGAAGATATTTCGGTTAAGAATATATATTGCGTTTTACGTAGACGTAATGACGACCTCTGGGATACGGCTCCCAGGATAGATATCAAGATGGGCTTTTGTTTAAGAATCAGACGACGAGATAGTGAGCATTGAACGGGATAAAGTAGTGGCTTTTGCTTGCTATTGTAACTTGCAAGATAAAATATTAAGATGTCCTTTTATTTGGGTACTGTAACCACTTGCCTGACGACATACGGGGGGAGTAGTTAAACGCCAGCCTATGACACGAGGGACACTGAGTAGAATTCTCGGTTTTGGAAAATATTTGTACTTTATTTTCACGGAGTTTGTTTTTTTATGGGCGCTAAGTAGTTTGTCAGCTGTAAAGACTTACAACAAATCATATCGCAGCATGATTGCTGTCGTAATAGTACACCCCGAGCTTCTACGCAGCAGAGCTGAAGTTGCAACGGGGTAAAACGATTAGATGATGGTGACTGTTAGGTAATCTTACTCGTTACAATGTAATGAAGGGACTAGAAATTTTCACGTATTTGTCCTCGTAAATTATAGCCTATATTACCCGCAGATAAACCAGCTGTCTATAGGTAAAAGAATTTTTAAAATCAGGTAAGTATTTTCGGGGCCTATTCAATGCAAACAAACAAACAATAAAATTTTTATTCATTATAAATATTTTTTATGCCGATATAGTTTCCCACTGCTAGGAAAATTCCTACCCTTTCTGTTTCCACACGTCACGATCCAAGGCTACTTTCTGCCATCCGCTTAACGAGCTTCTATATCGTCTCGCAATCTCCTCTTTGGTCTGCCTCTCTTCCTTCGTCCCTCGTTCCTCCGGTAACCATAATGTAGCCTTTCAGGTCCATCTGTCATCACCCACATCAATGACTTAGTACTCTTAATAAGTAGGTATAAAGTGATAAATAGTAAGTATAGATCAATAAAAGGTATAGAGCTAGTTAGATTAAGATACGATGCATATTGACTTGTCCGATCCCATTGTTACAGCATTTTGTTTCAGCTGCCTGCTGCTATCGCTAAATTGTGGTAGATATCACAGAACAGTTCTGTGGTAGATATACTAATTTCTTGGGCATATAATAATATGCTCTTGATAAATTCTGGTGTTAGAAAAGCACAATCATGCAATATATATGCTATACCAAATGAAAACTGTAAGTGACGCGAAAATACGTGGCTCTTGTTTGTACTTTGATTAAAAAGTAATTAATTGCATTCCCTTTCTTTAGTTACAAACTGCTATATGTAAATTGTACATCGATTTCCACAAAAATCAATCAGGCATACTATAAATAAGCAATAAGCCGCGGGTAGGGCTATTTCACAATATGGTAATGCTGAGATTTTCCCTAATACATTTCTAAACTTGAATCAAATTGAGATTTAAATGGGTTTATAATTTTGAAGCCCCTCGTCATTAAATTAACATACTTGTATCTGTTGTTGAAAATTAATGAATGTGAGTGAAATACAAGCTTTATGCGTTTGCATATAAGTAAAACCTCAGATATTATAATGAAGTTGTGTTTTCATTCGCAATTACTACGCATTTCGTTGCTCACTCAACTATAATTAGATTTGTAATAGAAAACAGTTGATTTTATTTATACAAGCAACAATTAGTGTTTAAACCACCAAGATATATTGTTATATTTACCTCTAACTTTAAATACCTATATAATATATGTCAGGCACCGAGTCGCCGACAACGTTAATCTATCTCTATAGCCCACTTCGACTTATCGTTAAAAAACCGGCCAAGTGTGAGTCAAACTCGCGCAATGAGGGTTCCGTACAATATGCTTCGTGAACACACACACAATGTGCAAAAATATGTTTTATTCAATTGACTAGCGCCATCTAGTGGTGTTTTAGTGAACTATTTTCCTAGATGAACTTATTATAGTGATTTTACCACTTAATTTTCAAGTTATAGAATTCTTATTATTTTTCCTGTAATCTTCAAGGAATGAACTATATTTTGTAATTTTTTCAAAATTTTCGGCCCAGTAGTTTCGGAGATCAGGGGGGGGGAATGGTCAATTTTTGCCTTCTTTCGTGAATAAAATCAAAAGTATAGATTTTACCCGAACACAAAAAAATATTTTTGTGATCCTCATAATGAGCCCTTTCATTTGATATATGACACAGTAAGGTTTGCAAAACTTTTTTTTTAAATTTTGTAATTGGGCCCCTGAAAATGACCCTTATTCCAAAAAAATCTTTATTTACTTTGCACATCCGTGTTTGGGTCATAGGATTACACCATCTTACCAAATTTCACCTAAATTGGTTCAGTAGATTCGGAGAAAATCGGCTGTGACAGACGGACGGACGGACAGACAGACGCCCGAGTGATCCTATAAGGGTTCCGTTTTTCATTTTTGTACGGAACCCTAAAAAGTAAGCAAGTTTGAGCCATTTAGAACATCATTGAAAATCTTACTTGCAACTTCAATGTCTCTAATGAATTTAATTGCCTCAAAGTGTTCAGCCACCCGGACAATTAGTACAGGGAAGTTAAAAAAATAGTGTTCCGAGCCTTGGTCACATAAGAAAAGTTGTTCATATTGACGGGAATGTCGAGTGTCAATTTACATGCTGTTTACAAAACAGTCTATCATTCTAATATGATAACACTAGTACTTAAATTTAATCATCATCATCATCAGCCTATACTTGTCCACTGCTGGACATAGGCCTCCTCAATTGCACGCCATCGAGATCTATCTTCGGCTGCTCGCATCCAGCTCCTGCCAGCCATTCTGCGCAAATCATCACTCCAACGTGCCTGAGGACGTCCTACACTAAGTATAAACTTAAATTTAATACTTTATCATAATTGATCAACCAAGTCCTAATCCATACTCATATTACAAATGCGAAAGTAACTCTTTCTGTCTGTTTTAATTTCATGCCAAAACGACTGAACCGATTTAAATAAAATTTGGTACTTACACAGAAAGTCTAAGAGTCTTAGAAACGACATAGGCTACTTTTTATAACTGCTGCGCGGACGAAGTCGCGCGCTAGTATGTCACAAATATGTCCTAAGACAAAGGCATCATACAACAAGCACAACTGTCAATAGTCGTAGGTAATGTTCTCTCACTACACAGATAATCACCACAGTTTTGAACAACTTCCTTCCTATCTAATCCCAATCCAACCTACGATAGCGTAAAGTTCAATTTTATTCATATATTACATGGCATTTCATATCATGGTGATTTGTGTTAGTTATTAAGTAAGTATGTAAGCAGTGTCACTGTACATACTTGCTTTAAATCCAAATCAGATCTCTCCTTCATCTTAGCGTATTCCCAGTTACATCCACATCTGTGACGCGTCGGATACAACAGCAATTATGCTGCAATTTGATTTGGTATAGGTTTTATAGGCGACTAACTATATCTAACAGTTCAAGAAGGGTTTCTTGGATAGCTTCAGAATCGCGGAGACATATCTTTGAAAATCAAAGTACAAGTAGCCCGTGCCGGGAATCAAATGGCAGGCGTGTAAACCACTGTGTCAAAAAGGCCGTAAACTCAAACAATTCAAATGTTTCATAGCACAACAGGTATCTAACAATCTCGGGTGCCAGTGGGCGTGAAAATCCCTCGTTAAGTATGTTGTTCTCTTTGTCTTAGTCAATCATTGTCAACATAAGCCCCAGCCCAGCTGTTTGTGCATGTGAGAGACACGGCAATATAAATTGTGGAATTCTGGGAATAAGAATATACAACTCCTTTATGTGTATTTCTACGTTGCCTACGCAATATAAGCTAAACCTAAGTATATGTGTTTATCTGTAATATTAAATACTAGCGATTTTTCCGCGACTTCATCTGCGTTAATTATAGCCTATGTCACCCGCAAGCATCTTTTGGTGAAAGAATTTTCGAAATCGATCCTGTAGTTTCATAGCCAATTCAATGCAAACAAACAATCAAATCTTCATAATATTAGTATAGAATTATAACTAGGTTCTTAGGGTAAGAAGATATTTGGAAGTTTAACAGTGATGTAAATGACTTACTGCGATTATAAAGAAGTGATTGCAATGTGTTATTTTTCAGTAAGTAAAGTTTCCCATTTTTATAACGCATCATGTGATCAAATTATGGCAATGGGTGTGCATGGTCGACTGACCGTGTCACCTACACGAAATGATGATGATGGCAATTAATCCTCGTATTAAGAAAATTATCATTATAAAACACTGTTCATGTTAAATTTTGAAAGCTTTCATTCTTATAAACTTGTATTAAGTTGGTATAAAGCTGGTATAAAGTTTAACCGATATCTACATGGGTAATAATTTAAGCCTACTTACAAGACTTATTTATGGTACAAGGGTATTTTAAATCGATCATTAACTACATTAAATCAAGATTACACATTGAGCAGTTTTGAAATTAATTTAAATATGTAGACGTGACACGAAATCTAGATTTAATTTACTTACTGATCGATTGAAAATACCCAACGTCTTGTAAGAGGCAACTATGATAATAATTCAAGACTAATGTGTTCTTAATTAGAGAAGATAAAAAGTTATTATTTTCCAAGACACAAACTTAATATACCTATCTAGGTATACAACTACTACGATAACAAAATACAATAATTTTTCAGCGAAATGTTTTTCTACTGCGAAAAGTTAACGAGAAATACAGCATGATATCAGGATTTATTCGTCTATTAGACAACATTATATGACAATAAGCAGAGCCCGTTACCTTTACGAGTTCCTTTTATTATTATGGAGACTCCATTGTCAATGTTTTTGGCGGGTAATTGAGCGTTAACCTAACACAATGGAGAAGTGAAAGAGAAAACACTTTATTCAACTTTCAGATACGTACATTCTGCTTTCAGGCATTCGTTTTGTTTATATTAATGAATACCGATATCTGATCGGGAGAAGGGTTCTTGAATGCGGACAAATTTTTTCTCGGGTTGATGTAGAAAGATCTTCCAAAAATAAATACTACGGTGAAAAATTTTTTACAAAAAACTCTTTTTTTTGAGGTAAAAGTTTGATCACATGTTATTAAACGTTAATTTTGCATTACCTTATCGTTACGTCATATCGTCTGTATTTTGTTGCATTTGACATAATTTATGTGTAACTAGGTGTTTCGCCCGCATGATATATATATATATATATATATATAGCCTAAGTCCTTTTCAGTACCCTAACCTATGTGTATGCAAAATTTCATGATAATCGGTTCAGTAGATACGGCGTGAAAGCGTAACAAACAAACAAACAAATAAACAAACAAACTCACTTTCGCATTTATAATATTAGTTAGGAAGTTAGGACTAGCTGTTACCCGCGGCTTCGCCCGCGTGATATAGATAGCCTAAGTATGTCCTTCTCAGTACCCTAACCTATGTGTATGCAAAATTTCATGATGATCCGTTCAGTAGATTAGGCGTGAAAGCGTAACAAACAAACAAACAAACTCACTTTTGCATTTATAATATTAGTTAGGATTAGGACTAGTTGTTACCCGCGGCTTTGCCCGCGTGGTGTATAGCCTATGACCTTCTCAGTACCCTATGTGTATGCAAAATTTCATGATGATCGGTTCAGTAGATTCAGCGTGAAAGCGTAACAAACAAATAAATAAACTCACTTTCGCATTTATAATATTAGTTTAGTTCCTAATATATTAGTTAAGAAGATTTCAACATCTATCCGATACTGTAGAGCGCGTCCGCTTGGGAACCGTGTGTGCGATGACCAGAGTTACTTTTCAGACTATGCTTCTAACTCCATGGGACTTTAATAACCTACAAGCCATTTGAAAACATTTGCTGCTTAAATAGTCATCATCATCATCGTCATAAGGTCTTTTTTTTCTTTACTGCAGGAGCACGGCCCTCTTTGTACTAGAGCCATATATTAGCTCCGTGACGAGCTCCGTGGCGCAGCGGTCAACACGGTCTGTGACACGGATGGTCCCGGGTTCGATCCCCGGTCAGGTCAATCTGAAAAATGATCTTTTTCAGATTGACCTGGGTCTTGGATGTTTATCTATATATGTATTTGTTATAAAATATAGTATCGTTGAGTTAGTATCCCATAACACAAGTCTTACGTAAGAACTTACTTTGGGGCTAGCTCAATCTGTGTGATTTGTCGGTATATATATTTATATTTATTTATTTATTATTAGCGAGAGCAGTCAGAGGATTTGGCCTACACTCTCCACGCTGGCCAGACGGGTTGGAGAGGTCTCTTTGATGATCACAAAGCTTATTGTTAGCAGAATTCTCGACTTACTTATAACATTGAAACGTCCACATCATAAGAAAAGATAGTCAGTTCGGAATTGTTAAAAAAAAATAAGTTTAATGAGGAGCTCGCTTACATTTTAATTGGCTGTGAGATCATTATTTCACCAGCTGACGGGTGAAGACAATGCTGTGTAAAATAGGCTAAGCATTCTACATGAATTCTTTAGTGTTCAACGCGTTTTATCCATTTTGTTGCCATTTCTATACACATGACGCCTAGGAAGGCTTAAGGTAGGTACTAATCCTATTTATGAAGTGTAAGTTATTGTAATGCATAATGTAGAAGAAAGTGAGTTTAGCGATGTTGACACCGAAATTGGGTAAAAGGAAAAAATGATAATCACTGAATGCAATGTTTATTTATTCCAAAATCATAGCGCGAACATTTTTCCCCATATTCAAAAAATCCCCTCATTGAGACACCTTGGAAGCCATCTATAAATTTCGTCACATGTTGAGGGGAGAAGAGGGTGTCAAGGAGTGTGACGTGCGTAAGCGTAAGTGAACACTCGTACAAACCCGGTTAACATTATCTTAACTTGCTAAAAATCAATCTGTTTAGCAAACGAAAGTTCCTGCCCATCATTTTTCGTTTCATAGGTAACTCTTATTTTATGCAATATTTAAATTTCTTTCTGGCGACGCCGTCCGATGATTACTGATGTCCCGTTTGGTTTAATATTAAATTAATTTAAATATTTATTTAACTAAATTGACAATGTTAAGCAACCCCCGACACTTAAATCTATTCATCTTGTTAACGATTGAAATGATTTTGATATGATAAAACGTATCTAAGTAGGTACTATCGCCAAGAAACCTGCTTTCAGTGCCCAATTCAATATTTAATAAAAAAAACCTAATCAAAATCGCTTCACCCGTTTTAGAGCAATAGTGGCACAGACAGAAACATAGACACACACAAACACAGAGCAGTCACACTTAAAACATCGCTCTTTTTGCGTCGGGTGTAATTATGATATTAGTTACCATGTAGAATCGGGAGAACTGTTACCCAGGAACAGGTTTCCTTTTGATCCAACGAGTATTATTAATCAATAATCAGTATGGCTCCCGAAGGATCTCCGGACGAGTGCTCACTATAGTGGTGCCACTTTGCTAATGAATACTACTACCTACACTACATGTTCAATATTTAATACAACTGTTATATAAATAATAATATTAAAACTAACGCGAGATAAATACATTATGAAAACGCGGCTTTACTCACGTTTTATTACGTCGGATCTGCCGACTAGTTTAGTAACAGACCGAAACTAGTCGGCAGATCCGCCGTAATAAAACGTGAGTGAAGCCGTGTTTTCATAATGGTTATATAAATAGTTTTAAACTTTGTATATTTATTAAATAACGCATTCTTTTATGTACCTAAACGGGACTAGGATAGTAAAACTAAATAGATATGTGTCGCAGCTGATGTTTTTTCTCGGAGTTAGTATCGAATGGTCGAAATAGTAAGTGGTCTACGGTAGCAGATCCTCTAAAAAGCTCATGCTCTTAATAAGTTATTCGTTATTAATATGAAGTAAAAAACAACATAAAAAGTCATTTTCTTTTTCTTACGACGTCAAATATCGTAAGTTTTCCGGGACGATGGTTTTAAAATAAATATATAATATGTAGGGTAGTAAAAGTCGCTCGAATATACTTATATTATTATGAGCCTTGATTGTCCCAGTACTAGGTAACTGCCTTTTTTACCACCTTTACATGTATGTCTGTCTGTCGCAAGTAAAAGAAAATGTTATTAAGTATACATTCAGTCAAAAAAGTATCGGGAATGGGTGATTTGATTATGGTTCCAAATACATTTGTTGTATTAGAGCCACGCTGACGGCATAGCTGGTAGCATCAATGGGCCGGCTCGTCCGGGGACGTACAACACTCTCACAGAAAATCGACGTTTGAGTGAGAGTGAGAAAAAGGCCCAACAACGCTGTTGTCATACCTCTGGTGTTACATTCGTCCATGGGCAGCGGTGATCACTTACCATCAGGTGACCCGTTTGCTCGTTTGCCGTCCAAAAATGTTAATAAAAAATTTTCTTTGCTTTTTTGTTGTTTTTAGATTGGCACAACTGTTTTCCATTTTGGTGCGGAGTTTGAGTTAAATCTATTATTTATATTCAGCACAGTGCTAATTTTAGCTATATGATATCTCGTGTGTATTGCGAATTTCTTAATGGATAAAAACAGCGAACAAAGTGTTTGTTTTAAATTTTGCATCGCCAATGTAATTTCTTATTCGGAGTCACTTAAAATGTTACAGAAGGCTTACGGTGAATCGAATTTATCAAAAACATGTGCTTTAAGAGTAGTACAAAGCGTTCAAAAGCGGTCGAGATGTGATAGAAGATTAAAATTTGGCCATGAATGTCTGCAACTAAAGTTAACACCGCAAAAGTGAAGGACATTGTAACTGAAAATCTTTATTCAACTCGAGAAAGATAACTCTACAGTAAATAAATTATATTATTTGAGCGTTATGTGGTAATCAAGAGAGCAAATTCGACGAAAAATGCCGGATTTGTGGAAAGACAATACTTGTATTTTGCACCGCGATAATGCGCCTTCGCAGAAGGCCATTTGTGAACGAATTTTTGACCAAACACTCAGCAAATACCATTGAATAACCACCATATTCACCAGATATGGCTCCAGTTGACTTCTTTCTTTTTCCTAAACTCAAATAACCACTTCGTGGCACCCATTTTCAATCGGTAGAAGACAGAAAGGAGAATTCGCGGCGAGAACTGAACTCGATTTCAGAAAATGTTTCGATGATTGGATTATTCTTTGGCGTCAGTGTATCGTTTCCGAAGGAGCATACTTTGAAGATGACAAAATAAAATTGGATGAATAACAACTATTTTGTGTATTATTGATCTTTTCCCGGTACTTTCTTGACAGAGTAGTACAATATAACTTTTTATTACCTGCAACTTTTACAACTAAGAGTTACTACTTATACGAGTGTTGAGTTGTGTTTAAGACGAGTTGCTTCTACCTTATATACCGTTCGATAACTTATTCTCGTTTTCAATTATTATTATGAAATGAGCATGTCTTATCCGTAAGCATTGCGGTTTAGACAAGTCCTAAGATCAAAATAACTTGAATTGACGAGTAAAATAAGCCCAGCTTCAATATTGTCAATTACATGCGGCACTTATCCCCCCTCTATATACGTCACGTCTATACAGCGTGTAAATTGAACTTCAACGTTCTCTGTATTGGTCCTATAGGAAAAGTTTTGTAAATATTGACGATGGTCTGAGTCACCAATTGAAGGGAATGTCATGAGTCACCAATTGAAGGGAATGTCAAGGGTCAATTAACAACTGTACCTACAACGTGTTAATGAAAAAGCGCAAAACCTCAGACACCCCAACTTATTTTTATTATATGTATGAGAATTATATAAATGAATTTGTCGTTGATTATGAAGATATTGGCTTTGTTTTGTTTTCTTGTGTTTGTTGCAAATTAGTCGCTTCTATATAGAGCTAAGGAATGATAAAACACGACGTAAATAAAATATTTTTTGGTTAAAATAAGACCCCTATTTTTCATTAATCATTCATTCATTCAATTTGTGGAATCGATTCTACTCTAGATTCTAAACAAACTAGTTTCAGGTCTTGCGCTTTTTCATTAACACGTTATAAAGTTGCTTTACATGTCTAAATCAAACAATTATTATCTTCGTAATAATACCTACTATGTAGAATTGTGGGGAAAGTGTTACAGGGGTACTTCCGGTCCAGCGAGGATAGCTCATCAATCAAAATAGCTACCGAATTTTCGGATGAGTGCTCTTTATACTGGTGCCACTCTGCTAATTAATACATATACTACGCGTTAATCATAGAAATGTTATAGGGTAATTTTGTAAAATAACGCATATTTTGTATCAATCTAAGTTAATTCTTCTTTACGCAGATCGTTATTGACCGAGCAAGCGCAAAGCGAGTGAAAATATCGTTTCAACTTGGGAAAAATGTTCTTGGTTGTCTGTCCGGCTGTTTTATGGGTCGTATTTCTCAACAGATTCTCGTAAAACTTTATGAGCAGGTTCAATAATGTCAGATTTTTTATCGATTAAGTTTTTAGAAATTTTGCTGACAGTGTCATTGACAGAATAGCTAAGGTGGTTATTGGGGTAGCTATTATCAAAGCTATTTTGTAGTCTTGAGTTCGAAGCTAAGTAGGCGGTGTTTACTCCTTAGGTATTTTTTTTTTTGTGTTTGCTGCTTTTCAAGTTTATCTAATAGTCAAAATAAGTTAAACAGTCTAATAAATTTTGTTTAGGTTCATTACTGCCATTTATTTAGGAAGGTTCTGCCTTGCATTCCTATAAATAAGAGTACATATACCTAGGTCTATGTAGGTTTTTTACTTATCCAAATGACACAGTTATCTCCTAAATAGCTACCATGTAGTATTCGGCAGAAAGTGTTTCTGGAGTTATTCCGCTCTAGCGAGTAACGCTCATCAATCACTATGGCTCCCGAAGGATCCTTGGACTTGTGCTCATTACACTGATCGGCAGCCACTTTGCTTGCACATGAATAGGTATGAGTATTGCTGAATGAATATCTACATAATAATTTATTTCCATGCAATAATCCATATCTTTGTCTTACCATTTACCACAATAATACCAATTGTGAAAGTAACGTTCTGCGTTACAAACTTTCAAGATAACAAGGGTTTATCGTTTTACAATTTAGTAGGTACCGCTACTTAGTACATTTTGGAACACAGGTTCATGTTCTGCCAATCTGCTTATTTACCAATCGCAACAAAAAGGGCTATTGAGCTCGTTCCTATTATCGACTTTTACATTTAGTTTTCACCAAAATAAAAATAAAAAATCAGATAAGTGTGAGACGGACTCGCGCATGCAGGGTTTCGTACCATTATCTACATATACAACATTAGACCATAGCCCAAATACAGCGATAGTAAAAAATCACTTTTATTACGTGGAAGACCCCTTCAATATTAATTTTATTCTGTTTTTCGTATTTGTTGTTATAGCGGCAACAGAAATACATCATCTGGAAGAAAATCAACTGTCTAGCTATCACGGTTTATGAGATACAGCCTGGTGACAGACAAACAAACTGACGGAAGTCGAAGTGTCATGTATAGGGTCCTGTTTTTACTCTTAAGGTACGGAACCCTAAATAAGAAAGTGGAATAAAAATAACATATTATTATATTTATCATTTAATTCTTATCTGTGTATTAAACAAGAGAAAGTATGAAGTGAAAGTCTCGCCAATAATAGAAAACCTCCATAGTTGTTTGTTTTTCGTATGTGTAAGTGGCCAACACTGGTGTCAGATTTTTCAAGCTGCTTTAAGGCATCTGACAAAGCTTAACGACTGCCATCAACGATGACAGCCGGGACCAACGGCTTAACGTGCCTTCCGAAGCACGGAGGAGCTCGAGATATTTTTATGCCACTTGCGGTCACCCATCCAAGTAGGGACTGCACCAGGGGTTGCTTAACATACGTAAGCGCTCACAGAGCTCACACCCACTGGACCATCGGGTCTATACTATAGTAGACTGAGTTGGTATAGGCATTTGATGATGAAAGAAGAAAGTCATATTATAAGAAAGGGATTAGATTTGATAGTGGATGGAACCGGAACAGAGGAAAACTTAAGAAACGATGGATCGATTGTGTCAAGGAGAGTATGAACAGGAAGGGAGTGACTAAGGCTATCATGGATGACATATCAAGGTGGAGAGAGCTGATACACTGTGCCAACCCCACATAAAAAAGTGGGATACGGTAAACGAAAAAGAAGACTATCTTTTACAATAGGGTAGTTGGATGATAACAGGGCTTGACATGTTGTAAATCTGTCCACAATCAAATCAAAGGCGTGAAGGCGTTAGGTAGGCGACCTGCTATAATACTTCAGAAATCTTACTACAGCATATTATAAACAAACATATTCTTATCTCAGTAAGTAATACCCATGTCATAATTAGTTTGTTAAGTTTAATAAGACAAACGTTTTACAAGCGATTTTTAACTGAAAGTTATATTTAGCTTTTGTTAAGTCAGCGACCTATTCCGAAATCTAAAGTTCAACTTCAAACTATACAGATATTTTGGTCTTTGGAACTTAACTCAAACAACGACGCACACTCTTGAAATGAAGATAACAGTAAAGTAATATGTTTTATTGTCATCGTATGACTGCACAGGAGCACCTACTAGAAGGCAAAACGCAAACGACACACAACACGGACGATAAATCGCAGATGAATTGCAAGATTTGCTAGCAGAACATATAAACGAATGTTCTGTGCTCCGAAAGTACTCGTAACCGTTTATCGTTTGTTTCGATGTTCCCAACAAATGTCCTATAACTCATAAAACTTTATGACATCATTTTGGCGTCATGCTTTTGTATGCCTTTATTTTAAACAAATATTTTTCTTGTTTAGCGACCCGCATTGGAATTATTCTCGTAGAAGGAAAATGAGCAAAGTTTTCAAGTTTCCTTTAGTTGGATTGTTTTTGGAAATATCTTGCTTTGTTGATGTTCCCGGTAATGGCGATAAATTTAACGATGTTCTGAGTTTTCGAGTTGGCATTTGTCAACAGCGTTATTAATGGTACTTCGGAAATCATTTGACTGAATTGTACGCATCAAAAATCATCATGTTTATAATATTTTTTTGGCGGAACAGTCGTGTTTTTATTTTGCATTGAAAAATAAACGCGTCTACTAGAATACAAATGATTGCTGATGACCTCATTAGAAATAAATAAAAGATTGCAGTTATTATGAGTCAATTCAAATTTTAGCCTGAAAAAGTCTGGCCATATTTTCAAAAAAGAAAGGCCCACTATTTAAAAAAGAAATGAGACAATTTAAAGCCAGCAGAAATTAACTAGTCCGTTCTCTGATATTTAAAAACTAGGTACTTATCGGCGTTATTATGTAGAAAGAAATGCACACAATCACTTTTTGAGCAGAAAATAATGGGGTGGTTTGCCGATGCCTTCTTCATTTCACGCACTAATGAATAATCCATTAATTTTCAGGTTGTCTCACGATGTTTTCCTTCCTCCTTTTTTTCAGTGGTCGATGAAATCCGTATTTGAGTCAAGATTGGTCTACAAACGCAGAGGTACAGATCTGGCCAGGTGGTTTTGAACTCGGGACCTTTCGATTTTAGGTCGCGCTCTTAGACCACTGAGCCATTGCCACTTCGTAATCTAGTCCGGGGGGATTTGAATTACTGACCGACTGACAAAGGTCACTCATAAGGGCGCTTACACGCTGGCCTGGGGGCTACCAAGCGGATCATTTTCGTGAGCTCATTAACATATTAGGATTCAAACGTTTATAAAGATAATAGGCATTTGCAGGGCTTATTCGCTCCAATATACATTTCTAATAAATCTCAATCTAATAATAGAAAGTAATTTAATTAAATAATCAATCTGAACTAGCCAAAAACCCCTCTGCTATCATATGAGCTTCATGTTTTTTGGGATGCTCCTTAAAAAAAGACCGTTCTTTTGAATCCACGCTCGACAAGTTTGATATAAGAAATTGTGGAGAGTATTCTTTTTGATTGCTTTTTTAGGAAGTACTCATCCTAGGACACTAAGGTTGCTTACAAGACGAATTCGTTCCTTTCGATGAAACTTATGTTATAAACAAGAATAAGTTAAAAGACTTAAAGCTCTCTACCACATATTTTACGAGCACGTTAGTGTTTTTTCATGAGACAGTGGTAAAAATATTTAAGTTGCAATAAGTATACCTAAACTTTTCGTATTCTACACAAGTATTTCATTTGACACCAAAACTTGGTACTTACATTAAAAAGTTTAAAAAGTTTCAGATATGACGCCTTTTGGTGCTTGATATGACCTCACAATGCTAGCAGACAATAAAGACGCTTCACTAACGATCTGCGTTGAAAAATGCGGGAAAATTCCCCGGTTTTTTCAATGTCCTTCGTTTTTTAGGGTTCCGTAGTAAACAAGGAACCCTTATAGTTTCGCCATGTCTGTCTGTCCGTCCGCGGTTTTACTCAGAGGCTATAAGTACTAGAGAGCTGAAATTTGGTATGGGTATGTATATTAATCATGTCAAAAAAGTGGTAGAAGAAAATCTTGATTTTTTTTTTATTTAGGATAGCTCCCATACAAGTTTTTCTACTTACCCATCGTGTGGGGGATCGTTAAATAGGTCTTAAAATATTGTGTTTGAGAACACCATTTTTCGATTTAGGGATCCGTTTCCGAAATATTTGGTTTTAAAGTGCAAATTTTTGTTAGAGGTAAGTTTCCCCCCCCCCCCCCCCCCTTATATGCTAAACGGTTATATATGGATACGTGAAAAAAAATACAGCAGTAGTATATATGCTGAAGTTGAAAGGAAAACTATTAGAGCTGAGTACTAAGTGCAAAGTAAAAAGTTATAGGCAACCAACTTATAAAATGTACTGGAAAATGTAAAATTTCATTCAATTTTCATTGTTAGATGTTTTTGGTCGTTAAACTGTGAGGTGCGAGTGTGAACAGTGTGAACTCAAAGTTGTCATTCGTAATTGCGGAACCCTACACTGCGCGTGGCCCGACACGCACTTGGCCGGTTTTTCCGAATTACATTCGAAAGTTTCAAATAAAAATATGGAAATTTTCATATTTTTTATCAATACAACGGGAAAAAACGGGAAACTTTAGAAGAAACGGAAAAGTATTGATGTGTTTGATGATGGTCCAACGACATAATTGGCATCCAGTAAATTATTCACACCCCCAAGACAGGTGGAACGGATTTTGTCGTTGGACCATCATCAAAAACATCAATACTTTTCCGTTTCTTTTAAAGTTTCCCGTTTTTTTCTGTTTTATTGAAAAAAAAAAACATGAAATATCACGATGGTATTTTCCCGGAATATTTCAATGCAACAAACGAATAAAACGTTAAAAAACCAAATATGGTTTCTTTCCCTGAAAAAAAAAACAATTTGGTTCTTTCGGAATTTTCAACGCTACTAACGATACGACGTATTATACAAGAAAAAATGTAATTCATTTATTCCATACTCGCTCAGTTAACCAGATCAACGACAAGTATAAAGTTTTTTAAAATTGTAAATACACATTATCACAATACTTTATCAGAGCAACTCACTGCTTCTCGTTGGGATCTCTTCACAAAGTTACTGAGTACTTCTGAATTCCCAATACACTTTGATTATCGAAGAGCAAGCCCGGAGGCAAGGACGCTTAAAGTATTAAATTTCTGCCACGTAACAGTTACTCTATGTACATATACATAAAGAAATGATGTTTTCCTCATTTTTGTTAATATTCCGACGCATACCTATGTACCTAATACATATCTATAATGAACGGCGTGTTGAGCGTAAAAGTCACTTAGGACGCGGCTTATGGCATTTGTCATGCAAGGCGGGCAAATCCAATTACATGGGGCGTCGTTATTCTTGTTTTTTAGGCCGTAACATGTTATCAAAGGTCTAGCGTACCACAGCTGTGTTGAAAACTTAATTAATTTTTATCGTAAAATACGTGCGATCCAAAGCTCATTTTATGTCAAATTTTTCAGGTTGAATTTCATTTTTATTATTGTCTGGTTGGATTTTATCACAGGGTTTACTTGACTTAGGTCTTTTGTTTGATTTTATACGATCCGAGCTGAAACTTCTATACAATTTTTTGTGCTCCCTATCCCTGATGAAATATTCAGGAATATTTTCAATTTTATCAAATTTCAACGACTCCAATATTTCCTGAAATTTGTATTGAACACGGGCAAACAGCGTGGGCGTCTGATTGCCATTATAAGAGGACCAGTGTTTGAGAATATGAAATAATTTACGGTGCTTCCGACAGACTTTTGTGGGAGGCGTATTTGTCTGTGCGTCTTTCTTGATTATTTCATTCTCACGTGGTGTGATGGTACTTGTATCAGCTAACTGGTGTACATGTTGGACACTGGTGGATTTATTTGCCTTTCTATTTCGTTGACATTGGATTGATACGTGTCGCTGTTTCTTAAAACCACTCCCGACCTGAATACTTTCCGATCTATGTTCTGGACGTATCGGAAAATCACTGTCCTTTCTGCAGGTCACCAAAGAGCACGAACTGTTTTTGTTGCTTTCTTTGTTTTGTTTGTTTGTATCCCTGCTCTGCTTGCTTTCAACTACAGCTCGGGTATAGTCAATACTCATACAAGGGTCTTCTTGCTTTTTGAATATTTCATGACGTATAATAGCACTCGCTAATTGTGTGGAAGGGTCGTTTATTAATTGACTGATACCCCAAAGGTATCTAGACATATCTACATAACTACCTTTAATTTTATAAATGAGATTATTATTTCTATAATCATAACATTGCTTACTTTCAGAGTTATTGACACTAAAATGACACCTTGAATGGCATTAGTTGTCAGATTATACAATCTTTATTGCGGTAAACTTTAATAGCCAGTATAAATTTTGCGGTTTGAAAGGCCGGGACTGTGAGAATAATCGTAATCCTATAACCCTCAGTTACCATCAATTCGATTCTCACAAATGTTATTTGCCCGTTGTTTTACTTATCACATAGAATGGGTGAACAAAAACTGTCACTGTTAATGGTTCAAAGACGATTAATTCTCAGTCAATTCGACCATAACTTTTCGGATATTCTCCTTAAACAATTGTACTGAAGATAAATGGCTATATAGAAACGAATGACAGAATTATTCATTGATACACGAGTATCTACATGAAACTCTGTACATATACTCACTCACTCACATATTATACTTGTAATGATAGTGAAAATTATATAATACTAGCTTATACCCGTGCCTTCGCTTGCGTATAACTTTGCTGTATAAATTTGATGATTCGTTTGTTGCAAATCCCACGGAAACAGTACCTTTTTAGATGAAAGGTCCTTCTCAGTACCATAACCTTTATGTAGTTAAGCCAAATTTTAAGAAGATTGGTTCAGTAAATAAATCTTGAGCAGGTAACAAATAAATACACTTACATTTATACAAACTCACAGTTGTAATACTGGTTATATATACTGGTATAATATTTTGGGACGGGATTGGGATTCATCATCAGGTCTTTGTTAGTCTCCACTGCTGGAGCACGACCCTCTCTGTACCACCAGAACCATAAATTAGCCAGAGCAGTCAGAGGATTCGGCTTACACTCTCCACGCTGGCCAGACGGGTTGGAGAGGTCTCTTTGATGTTCATAAGCTCTATTTAGCTTGTGTTTCCTCAGTCGCCTTTTATGACATCCACGGGAAGACTTGGATTGGGATTAAATAATCCTAAATAAACAATGTAAAAAAACGTTTTTTACTCAACGTATCTCAGTAAAGTTTTTCAGATATTATCAGGGCTGTTCAATCCCCTTTTCATTTCGGCGGATAAGAAAAACAGGGTTGCGCACTGGCTTTTCAACGTGGATCTCTTGTTATCCGTAGCGTACGAGTACGAGGCCTTTGACTGATCACAGATATTTACTGTGTGACTTTGATCTTTACTCAGGGATAGTGTTAGGGATTGTTTGCGTCGTGCCTATTTCCGTACACATCACCGTATTATTTTTGACTCATATCTGTAAAATGGAAATGTATCAAGTATAATTTATTTATTGTTTTGTTGGCGTTTGACTAAACTAACAAATGATTGTATGAAATTTAACATTTTTCAAACTTATATTACTAGAAACGCAAAGTAAAAAGACATCTATATTGCTGCAATAGGATTATGGGGATTTAACTGTTTACCTTTATTACCTTCTTAAGTTTCAAGCAAACGTAGGGTGTGTTTATAAAAAAAAAATATACCTTAATTACATTTGATGCTGGATCCTACTCACGGAGAGCCAGCGGACGGCCCGCCGTAAAAACTTAGCCAAATCACATATCAGTATGAATGCTGTCATATACACGCTCTGATAATGATGATGATGATTTCACTTCTTCTACGTCTTCTCTCACTCATTTCTATTCAGATTTGACACAGTATGTAAGCTTTTTTTCATTTTAGCCTGTCGGAGGCCATCTCTTTTGATACAACTTTCCTCTCTGTACTTATCTTTTGACCGTCCTCTAGCCTATCCATCTGTTCATAGGTCCTCCGCTTCTGGTTTCATTAAATCTCATATGTTCTACTCGTTACATGGCTTTCCTTCCTTCTCATCACATTAGCATACCAACTTAATCTAGGTATGGTATTCAACTTTTTGGTTACTGACGCAACACTCATACTTCTTTAATTGCACTCATTTTGTCACACGTACACACAGACACACACACGTATACACACATAGATACACACACAGCCATCCATCTAAACATTCGCACCTCAGTTACATGCAACTGTCTTTCTTCATTCCTTTTTGGGGGGTGTGTGTGGCACAACACACTCCGATCGAAGTAACAAGATAAGTCTGATGACTGATTTAATTTTTAATTGCTCCTAAGTTAAAATTTTGAATGCATGATGTTGAATTTTAGTCCGCAGTCCAATTATAAAAGTTCTTCATTTTAAAAGACTTACTAGTCATACAAGTATTTTCAGGCAAAACACAAAAATTTATAGGTAAAGTATAAAGGCCAAAATGTTTTTTTCTAAAAACTCAGATTTGCTTCTATTTCTATTAAAAATGCTCGATGTTCGGGAGCATTTTGAATGATGAAATTTTATGCATGAGAATGCATGAAATTTTCCATTTGTATCAATTTGGCGATACAATCGAAATGGAACCGGAGTTTGGCAGCGACTGCGACCGACGGATTCGAAGATTTAAAGAATTCATGAAGATATAAAGGGTACACAATGGAAAATAAAAAATATGTAAATAACTAAGTACTTTGTGGTAAGCTATGGACTAAACGAGCTATACTCAGAACAGTAATGAAAGTATAGCGGATACGTGATAGCGAAATAAGTGGTAAAAATAAAACTAGGTACCTATATAATATTTGTATAACATGTTAATGAAAAAGCGCAAAACCACAAATTTGTGTTTTTGCGCTTTGTTCAGAATCAAGATTACAATTGATTCCACAAATAAAAAACCGGCCAAGTGCGTGTCGGGCCACGCGCAGTATAGGGTTCCGTAGTTGCGAATGACAACTTTGAGTACACACTGTTTACACTCGCACCTCACAGTTTAACGACCAAAAACATCTAACAATAAAGATTGTATGAAATTTTACATTTTCCAGTACATTTTATAAGTTGGTTGCCTATAACTTTTTAGTTTGTACTTAGTACTTAGCTCTGATAGTTTTCCTTTCAACTTCAGTATATATACTACTGCTGTAATTTTTTTCACGTATCTATATATAACCGTTTAGGAGATAGAGGGGGGGGGACACGTACCTCTAACAAAAATTTGCACTTTAAAACCAAATATTTCGGAAACGGATCCCTAAATCGAAAAATGGTGTTCTAACCTCACAATATTTTTCAAAGACCTTTTTAACGATACCCCACAAGATGGGTAAGTAGAGAAAAAAAAATGACGCCCCCACTTTAGTTGTATGGGAGCTACCCAAAAAAAAATTTTTTTTCAAGATTTTTTTCTACGACTTTTTTGCCATGATTAATATACATACTCATACCAAATTACAGCTTTCTAGTACTTATGGTCTCTGAGTAAAACCGCGGACGGACAGACAGACAGACAGACAGACAGACAGACAGACAGACATGGCGAAACTATAAGGGTTCCTAGTTTTCTACGGAACCCTAAAAAGGGGTATAAAATAGTAACCAAAAAATATTTTTATATCTGGGTCCTTTTTAGGGTTCCGTAGTAAACAAGGAACCCTTATAGTTTCGCCATGTCTGTCTGTCTGTCCGTCTGTGATTTTACGCAGAGACTATAAGTACTAGAAAGCTGTAATTTGGTATGGGTATGTATATTAATCATGCCAAAAA
Organism: Rhodophaea formosa; assembly: GCA_963082605.1. Taxonomy (NCBI): domain Eukaryota; kingdom Metazoa; phylum Arthropoda; class Insecta; order Lepidoptera; family Pyralidae; genus Rhodophaea; species Rhodophaea formosa. The sequence continues at coordinate 13,523,771 of OY720209.1, forward strand.
AGTGGTAGAAAAAATCTTGATAATTTTTTTTAGGATAGCTTCCATTCAAGTAAATTGGGGGAGTAATTTTTTTTCTCTATTTACCATCGTGTGGGGTATCGTTAAATAGGTCTTTGAAAATTTTCGATTTAGGGATCCGTTTCCGAAATTTTTGGTTTTGAAGTAAAATCGTCTTAATTAAACTCTACAATACATACATTTATTTATTTTTAAGGTAACACATAAGTATACAATACATTCACTTATTTAATACTAAATAACCATAGAGTTTTAAAGTGCGAATTTTTGTTAGAGGTAAGTGTCCCCCCCCCCCTCTATCTGCTAAACGGTTATATACTTACAGATACGTGAAAAAATTACAGCAGTAGTATATATACTGAAGTTGAAAGGAAAACTATCAGAGCTGAGTACTAAGTACAAACTAAAAAGTTATAGGCAACCAACTTAATGGCAACGACTTGTGGATGAGTCCCTTCCATTTAGCAACCGCTAGTAATATTTGATACATGTAATTTTCATACAAAAAGCGATAACTCTTCCACCCCAAAACTTCGAAATGAGGAAATTTTGTTGTCATTCGATTTAGCACACCTTAATCTAGGGCTAAACGGGTTTTCTTTTGATTGATTCGCTTTAGATTAATTTAACCCGGCGATACTCGCTACTGGGTAAAAAATACCACAGAGTGCTTAATTTTGGTTGCATCTTGTTTCTAATGTTTCTAGCGTCACACGATTTTAAGTACCTTCGAACCGATAGTTAACACACCCGCACCCCGTGTGGCAACCAGTTTGCGTGTGTCGCTTGTCAACAACGGACGTGCAAAGTGAGTATGGGTGAAAAATACCCGGTAGCGACGGTTCTTGTCATATTATTTTTCGGTATATTATCAACTGTCTTTTTTGTTTTATAGGTTACTAGCTGTTACCCGTGGCTTCTCCCGCGTGATTTATAGCCTATGTCCTTCTCAGTGCCCTTACCTATATGTGTATACAAAATTTGATGATGATCGGTTTATTAGTTACGGCGTGAAAGCGTAACAAACAAACAAATAAACAAACAAACAAATTCACTTTCGCTTTTATAATATTAGTTAGGATTACGATGAATACATGTGATTATGTTGTGGATGAGATGTGCGCTACTTATTCTGTGGCACGAGTAACCAAAAGATGGCCACTGGTTCTTTTATATGGTCTTCGGAATATTGCCGGCATCAATGCGTATATTATAGTGAAGGAGAATAAAGAAAATGGCGGAGCTTTGATGGTTGACAGAAAGATTGCCTTGAAAAAACTAGCTTTGTGCCTTGTGAAACCACAGGTACAAAAAAGGTCATCGGTACTTAATTTGTCAGCATACATAAAAACAAAGATACAGTTTTTGCTTAGTGCCAATTTGAATAAGGAAAATACGCCCGCCACCTCATCCAGGCCCCGTCCGTTCACATCTGCTTTTCGCTGTGGTGTATGTGAATGGAAGAAGGACAGAAAAACAAAAACAATGTGCTAATTATGCTTCAAAAAAAATATGCAAATAGCATACAACCCCAATATGTGGCGATTGCTATGATAATATGAAGCCGTGGGTTCTACAATGTTTGAAGTCAATTTTCTCAAAGTTCATTTATTATAAAGGTATAATTATTTTGTGTTATTTTTGTAGTGTACTAGGTCTTATTGTTATATTGATCTCGACTTTCAATTGTCCCAAGGAAAAAATAATATTTATGTTGATTTTTCTAAGATCATGACCAAAAAAGTTAATATTTTTGTTGATTTATTAGGATAAGCTTAATTTCAAAGTAATAAACATTGAAACTTCCATTTGGTGTTTTATTTATTCATAATAATGTGAATAACAATAGACAATAACAAAACATTGAAATTTTCAGTTATTTTCTTAAATAGATGTACTTTAAACTCTGTGGTATTTATTACCCGGTAGCGAGTATTCGTGTCTGTAAATACATAGCGAGTACCGCAGGGTTAAATAAATTAAAATGCTCCGGGTATTTTTTATATAAAAAATATGGATATTTACTTAGATGCTCATAACTTTTGTTGTTAGCAATATATCTTAAATATCAAAACGTATTGAAATTAGACTACGTTTAAGTACTTTTTGTATGAAAATTTACAGTAGTAGTCTATCTTCTTAAGAGGCTTAGACCAGCGAAACTAGCGCCTCCAGTCATTTAATTTTGCACTCCTAAATTGAAAAATCAAAATAGACAGAATTGAAAAATCTACTTCACTACTTCGGTAGTAAAATAATTGTAGTATTTTTAGTATTACTTTTCACTATTATGCATTAAGTAAATTAAGTTATCTCCTCATTTCTGAATGATTCTCTTCATTTGAAATGATGATATTGATGAAAAGTTATAGGTACCGAAAACAAAACAAGTCATTAACAGATTTAAAAAAAAATATATTATTTAGCAATAAAAAAAATAAAATGACAGATAGCTATTTGGCTGAACGAAGAACCTTAAATAAAAATATACACGAAAAATATCTAGTGGATGCAGAGGTAAAGTGTTTGCAAAGGTCCGAACTAAAAAGGGGACGAAGTCATCACGTTTAATGGCACATGACTGAGTGTACATCCTATTACACCGTAACATATTTTGTTGCAGAACGTATTAGGTCCTTACTCCTTACCTATGAAATTGGCGTTTTCTATAAGTCAATTTTTTCATACTAACGCTTTTAGTATTGTGTGTAACAAAAGTGAAATATTGCATGTAGTTATGGACAAAAGTAATCCTAATTTTGACATTATAAAATGCACAAAAAGATAGAATAATAATAGAAAATAGCTTTATATTTGATTAAAACGGACAAACTTGAAACGAGTTCTTTCCATGAGCATTTTCCAATAGTTAAATTCACAAAAATAAAAAAACAGCATGTTACTTATTATAGCCCACTTTCAAGATTAAGTAAAAAAATGTGTTTACCTGTAAATTATTGTCATTACGATTAAAATACAAAGCGGAAAAAAAACCCCAATTTCATAGGTAAGGACCCAATGTTTGTTGTCCAGCCAGACCACTCAAATGAGGGGCCTTTTCTGGAGCTATTATTTTATTTAGAGACTACTAGTCGTATAACACGAGGACTAACTTTAGTACCGTCGTGTGGTTTTCGGCAGAGTAGAATAGGACTACTCCAAGTCTTCCCGTGGATATCGCAGAACGCGACTTAGGAAACACAAGCTAATCAATGCTTATAACATCAAATAAAGGTCTCCAACTCGTCTGGCCAGCGTGTAGGCTAAGTTCTCTGACTGCTCTGGCTAATATTTGGCTCTAATGGTACAGGGAGGGTCGTGCTCCTGCAACGGAGTCTACAGAAAAAAGATTTGATGATGATGAAGACGTTTTATGTCTACATATCATAAAAATAGAGAAGGACTCCTTTTATCCAGTAACCAAGCAGTCTTCGAAGGATTTGCAGTAACGCGAGCGGAGCCGTTGGAAAGAGCTAGTATTCCATATCGCGTTAAATAAATCTTTTAATTTTCTTTTTCCTGATGCGTAATTAATATAAATGCTGGATTATTATCGAGGTCAATACCGTTTCTTCGCAAAGCCTTCGTTAGCAACATGCGGCTGGCACGTTAATTTGCATCAGGTATTAATTGAGCAATTAATTTTCAGATAAGGGACTGGGAATACATCGCTAAACGTATTTACTAAAGGAATAAGCAAATTATACGAGTCTTTGATTTTAAAATACGGATCGTTTATTATCTTTTTTATCGAAAGACGAACATTATTAAATGATTTTCGGGTCTTGTGCAGCCCGTAAAAAGGTAGATTATATACATAAAGCTACGGATTATAGTAATCAATAGATTTCGAAAGTAGCTAGGTATATTCATTGAGTGGGTTAAATTTATGATACTGAACAATTTTTCTTTATTAACGAAAATAATTTTAAGATATTAAGTAATTGTGAGCCTCCAAGGTATATTAAAATCTCGGAATCAGAATCTCTAACGGGGTACAGAACTACAATAAAAAACGTAAATTAAAAAATACACTTTTCATAAAAATTTGCCAAGCTGATGCGGAGAAATTGTATTGAGATCTTATTTTATTTTCATTACTTACCATATTGTCTTGTAAATTCTGTATACCATTAGGGATTTTGAATTTTAAATTCCAAAATTTTAATATAGCACAGAGGTTTGAAATTGAACGATAAGCTGATTCTCACGTCAACTCTTAATAATATTGTAAAAACAAGGTAAGAAAATACAATTAACTACATTAAAAGTCTACCCAGAAATACGTTTATATTTCTTATTTGAAAGAGTAAAATTACCGAAATTTCATACGTCAACATTCAAGCAATGATACATATTGCAATTAAAATAATGAATATACAAAGAGCATTTCCTTTCAAGGGAAAATTACAGGAAATCTTCATATAAAATATCCATTAGAAATACGACTCCATACGTAGCTACGAGTAAGGCTTTGACTATACTTTCTTGACGCCGTCATGCCTTTATTATAATGATTAAAGACTAGCCAATTTTTTAATGACTGTGTGCGTTGCAGCTTTGTTTTAGTTACTAGGTTTTAGCAAATGCGTCCCGTCCATCAATACCATCAAAATCCGTCAAATTGGTAGCTATGTGTTTGCATCATAGACTATGAGTCGGACACACTTTTTTCTACGCTTTTAGGCTAATAGAGTCTATCTAGGCTGTATATAATCTAAGAAGTGTGACCGCAGACAACGCTTAATATAATACAGTTTTTTTAATTGCTTTGATAATGTGTTTATCGCCTCCTGTAGCCTAAACAGCTTGACTGATTTGGAAGTGTGAGGTGTCATTAGATTCACGTTCTTCTCCAAATTTTTGCTGACGTGAACTGCCTATGATACATAGGCAGTTCACGTCAGCAAAAAATCAATATGGTGGCGTCAATATCAAAAAGGATATGCAAATTATTTTTATTTTTTGAATAATGTTACTCATTTACTGGGAGTTAGTGAGTGAAGTAAGGAGAGGTAGGAAGCAGTTAGATCGAAGGCCCTTCAAATTAAGAACTAAAACAATCCCACTTGGAAATTTCTATTTGGCAGCATTATTATTCTTTTTTACGTTTGTATTTACATTAACATGACAAACATGTCATGCATATCGTATTGTTTAGAAAAAAATAAGTAACACTAAATCGAAATATTCTGTAATAGAGGTCTGTTGAGGAATTTCTAAAATGCTTACCACCAGATGGCAGCACTAATTTATAAGGTCCGATGACCCACTGTAATTCATTTATTGATAACATTTAACAAACATGTGTATCACAATCACTATTTCTAATCAATTTCTATGGCAGTCGTTAAGCTATGTCAGATGCCTTTAGGCAGCTTGAAAAATCTGACACCAGTGTTGGCCACTTACACATACGAAAAACAAACAATCAAACTATTTCTAATTGTTGACTGCAAACACAAGCTTGCCAATAAGCCAGTGTAATAGTGAAATATCACTACTGTTACAGAAACGCTTGTTGGTTTCTCACAACAATTTGAGAAACGTAAAAGACGTTATTCATATTTATGTAATAAAATAATCTGTTGCGGTTTATACGTAGATCGTAAATCTCCCGGGTGGAGTTATTGTCAAGCAGTCGTTAACACTTGGCAGTGGAGACACGTATTTTCTCGCCTTTTTTATTGCTCCGGCGTGGTAAGTTAGATTATTACAGAGAATATTACTGCGTCGATGTGGTATATCTATACCACATCGACGCAGTAATATTCTATATCTTCTAAGTGATTTGTGAGATGGACTTGTAAAAATGTAGAATTGTCATCTGTATATAAAAGGCAGCCGTTACTGACTGACTGATCTATCAACACATAGCTTATACCACTTAACAGATTGCGCCAATTTTTTTTGACGTGGTTATAAGGCATTTGCTAGGAAAGGATTTTCCGAAATTCGTCCTGTACTGTACTGTATTGAGTCTATTGATACTAAAGATATAAAGTGCCGACCGTGCCGCCCGCACCGCCCGCGCCGCCGAAGATGCCGCGCGCTAACGTCAGTGCGGACAGGGACGACTTCATGCGCGCGTCTTGGTTCACATTCGTCCTGAGGAAGACCTCCGGATGAGGTTGAAACGAATCTTCCTGTAGCTGACTTCATACGTGAGTGACCCGTATTATAAAGTCACTTAGTAGCGCAGCAGTACATACTCACTGTTGAATTAAACCTACCATACTCTGAAAGGAATATTCAAATTACTGAATAACTTACTACAACTATTGTCATGATGAGTAATTTCATAATTGGAATAAACAAGTTATTTGTTAATGCGCTCATTGAAGATTCATTTAGTTAAGAAATCCCAATTCACCTAATGAGTACAATGTTAATTTGGTTAACATAATAAACTTGATTACATGGCTCATGAAGGCATTCAAATGATTTCAAGCTCGGATAATTACGACATAAAGGCTTTCAATCATTGAAATTATGTTATTCGATCAGGAGCTATTTATTTGGAGTTTAACTACCCACAATAAAATGAAATTAGTGGCTGTTTCAATAAGCCAGGTTCTTGTTATTTCTTCGGAGTTTACTCTCTTAACACGTACCTATCAAATCTTTGTCCCTTACGGAGTAGACAGAGCCTTGGGCTACATGACATGAAGGCTAGCTTTAACGTGATTAGGTTTATGTTTTTTTAAGACATGTGTTAACTCTTGACCATCATTCTCATAAGAGTGCACTGACAATTTTGAATGTAGACTATTATGTATTCTGTGATAACATAGTGCTTTATACTATTACATCTACGAGGAAATTATAGGACAATATTTCTTTTATAAAAGTTTATATTGCTATTGTTACAATGACTTAAAAATAAAGAGGCGTTTCAGGAAGCTTTTTCACAAAAATGATGTTGTTTTCTAAGAAAGATGGTGCATTTTTGCTACTATTTCACAACATAAATCAATATAAGTTTTGTTGTGCTTGCCTCAAGACTTCTCACGAAGTGAGTTCCTTAAGACATCTTGAGTTTTTTTTTTTTTTCTAGTGGCATCATCATTATAAATCGTCTAGTTACTTTGTGAATCCTTATAAATTTCATATTAGTAAAAGAGATATTAAAAACAATAAACATTGACCCAGACTTCAAGCAATTATTTATGTATTAGCCGACGTCAAACTTTATTACTTCGTTCACAGATCAGCAAACATCAAAGTTAATTATTTCATCAATTAGGATGTTGCGAGGTTGATTGTCTAATATTATTTAGATTCAAATAAGGGAACCGATTTCAGTAATTCATAAAATAGACTAATATAAAACGAAGTTGATAAAATTTGTCTATTTTAAATGATGAAAAAGTGGTCTATTTTAAATGATTAACCCCACCATCTCCTTGTCTTTCTTTTATTCCTTCGCCCTTTCGGTAGCCACAGAGTTGCTTTTCGGGGATATCCTGCAAATTCATACGAATAACATGACTAGCCCACATCCATTTTTGATCTGCAGCTGCACGTTCACGTCAATTACTTGGGGTTTAGAGCACAGCTTTGTGTCTCGGATTTTGTCTCTCCATAGCCCGATAAGGCGGCCAGCAAATCCAACAGAGACCGGCATGTAAGGTTGGATTATGTGTATATGAATAAATATTGCACAGTAACTACACATCATCATCATCATCAGGTCTTTTTTGGTCTCCACTGCAGGAGCGTGACCCTCTCTGTACTACCGGAGCCGTAATAACAGAACACACAGCCGCAGTAACTACACATAGTCAACGTTTTCTGTAGATATTAAAGCCTGCCCTTATTAAATTGATACACAGCTCAACCAATAAATGAACTGAAATTTAGCACTTCCAAAACTCACCCCTAAAAGAAGGAAAGGTGTGTCCGGAGTAGAGATTGCAACCCGGTCGGGCCCGGTTGCATTCGTTGCCACGGCCGGTCGGATCTCACGTACTTAATATAATTGATTGTTATATTGTCTGTTGGTGGCTGCCTAAAAGGGCACCGCCACCGTTTGCAATCTTTAGTCCGGAGGTTTTATTTTAAGCGAGCGAAGCCGTGGGTATAAGTTTATCACCTATAAAATAAAGTAACAAAAAAAAAACCACAACTCTGGTCGAAATTCTGCTTGATATTTACAATTTTTGGTAAATATGATTTTATGCATGTACCCAGCTATAAATAAGCAATTTTTTTAAGTTTAAATAATAATACATACGAACCAAAACGATTTTACTACAAAGCTTTGGTACTAACATTATTTTTAAAACTAAACCTCGTGGATCTCGTCGAAATACTTACAGAAAAAATGAAATCGCAATAAAATGCAGCATTACCAGTCTTTGTTTAAAACAGACTTTAGGCTTGACCCGAAAACAAAGTTTAGCTGCAAACTGTTTTAAGATCGAATGCCGCTCAGTTAGCAACGCGCTAATTGCCTAAGTTGCTATTGTTTTGGACTGGAGACCTCAATGGCGGATTTGCGGCGAGTTTGCGACCAAAAAATATAAGGGCATTGTGGATCCGAGTGATGTGGAGCGTAATTTATTGCTCTTGGGGTGTCCGAGACAGCGATACTGGATTTGATTGCTATTTATTGTTGTGTGTGGAAATAGTCGAGCCTCCTCGAAGGTTTGACCTTGGTGCGTCGGCAAGATTAAAAGGAATGTTGGCTATTTTATAGCTCTTAGAGGTTGTCACAAATATTCCGCTATTGCATTTGGTGCAAGTTATAAAATTTTAATAACGGGATTTCCGTCACATTCAAGTTATATAAGGACATTTTTTTTTAATTTATGCGGACATACCAGTAAACAGTATCGCCTCAATCGACATCTAAAGTAAGTAATAAGAAAGTGTAGTAATTTGAAAATCTAATACATTTTTGCAACTTTATATTAAAATAATTTTGTGATAACAGCATTTGCCCCCGGCTTCGTTTGCGTTTATGTATATCGTTCAAAAACCTTTTTTTTAGGAATACTACAATGGTTCGGAAATTTCACTAGGGTAAAACCCGGATAGTTGCGTCGGGGGGATACTTGCGTCGGTTTCGAATTCTCTATGTTAGATACATTTGTGGCATTACTGCTTGATTATAGTTAGAAGCGCTCCCCCCGCAGGCCTCACTGCCACGTAAACCGTTGGAGTGGGTGCACGCGTTTCGTCCGTGTGAGCAAAAATCTTCCGCTGCGAAACATTAACGGACGTCAAACTTATATTGGTACCTAGTTTTTGTTGGATATCTTTATAATTGATTGTGGTTTCAGGCTACATTTTGTTTCATTGCTTACATTAGACCTTTAATTGCCCTATTAATTGCGTTTTATTGTTGAAAAGATTTTATTTATTTTCTAAATCGAAAAGGCAACTATCCATATCAAAAAGGATAGTTGCCTTATTTATTGTGGCGGATAGTTGCTCTAAGTGCAATTATCCATAACCATTTATTCCTTAATCAAAGAATATTTTTTTACTTAAATATTTTTTAAATAGCATCACAATGCTCGGTATATTAATAAAATTGAAAATATGTGATGAATGTATTCGAAACCTACCTGTGGCGAATTCTTTTTCATCACATATTTTCAATTTTTTTTTTCAAGTAAAAATTATGCTCTTCTTACTTGTTTTAAATATAAAACAATATTAATGGCTTGCACGTGCCCATTCTAGATAAACAGAATGCCTCGCAAGTATAAGCGGAAACTAAGTGCTATATGTATGACTATGCGGCAAGTATCCTCCTAACTCTTTTTAACATTTGGCAACTATCCGCTGCAGTAGGCGACTATCCCTTTTTTAGGAGGTCAAATAAAACGTAATATACTCAAAACCAGTATCAATTATGCTAACGGAATTGGTCTTATATAAAAGACGAAGAACCTATGTTTTCGTATACATTATCAGGTATTATTAATAACGACCCATTTTTTTATAATTTAAACTTTTTGAAAAGTGAGGCAACTATCCGTGTTTTACCCTATTTAATATTGACTTCAATTTTTTTTATTTACTACTCCTACTAGGTATTTTAGGTTAGATGGATCTACATGGCTATTACTTCCAAAAAATGTTTATGTGTAACATACATATCTCATAACAAACCATAACGAAACATGTTTCGATTACATTTTGGAGTACTAAACTGAAATAATACCTACGAGAGTACTGCAATCGGAAACATTTTATTGGGATTTAGTGAAATGAACGACGTTAAAGAGAGGAAATCATTCAGAAGTCGTTCTGCGGTTTCCGGAAATCGACGTAATGCGGAATGAAGTTTGTAGGGGCCTGACAAATCTTAACTTGATTTTTTATACTTTCAGATGTAGAACATTTTATTTCCTTAGTCGTAACGCTATTCGCACAATCTATTATATTTTTATAAAGCCATCAAGGGATGTACCCTTGATGGCTATGGCATTTTCAGCATGGTTAGTAGAAACAACAATCAATAAAACTAGCCTACCCCGTGTGGTTCCCGGCAGAGTAGAACAGGACCACTCCAAGTCTTTCCGTGGAAGCCTTAGAAGGCGACGTTTTCCTACGAAAGAAAGAAAAGAAAGAAGAAAGAAAAGAAAGCTTATAAACATTAAAGAGACCTCTCCAATAAGCATCTGGCCAGCGTGGTGAGTGTAGGCCAAACCCTTTGACTGATATATTGCTCTGGTAGTACAGAGAGGGTTGTGTTCCTGCAGTGGAGCCAAAAAAAGACCTGATGATGATGATATAGAAATAAAAAAAGGTGTGGAGAAGATATTCATTAAATTGTAACAGAGAATTAATAAATATTGATTTCGTAGATGCTGCATCAAGTAAGGGTGGCAGTAATAATGTAACTGATTATTAAATAAGGAGAAGTTCCTTCTACCAAAGGGCGCACTCGGTTGTAAAAACTATATCAAGTCACACGTCATCATGAATCAGACAAAATCTTACAAACAAGCTGTCATTACAGCGTATCCTGATGGGCTCTAATACATCACAGTTAAGGGTGCAACCGGGAGAACGCTTTCTAGATAAGGAGAAATAGGTCTCCCTACGTTTTACATGACTTAAATCAAACTTCTAATATTGTTTTAGCATTTAAAATGTGAAAGCGGCTCTACCCCATCCTAATCACAAGTAATATTATAATTGTGAAAGTGAGTTTGTATATTTATTTGTCACCTCTTTTTATCTATGCACTAATCTTCTGGAAATTTGGCAAACACATAGGTTAAGGTACTGAAAAGGACATACGGTAACTTTCGTCCAGAATTTTTTTTTAACAAAAAACAAAAACCGACGTCAACTCTATCAATTTGTTTGAATATGCATAAGAATAAAATGGAACTAAATGTAAACCGAACGGCATCCGTGTAATTTTTTTTTTTTGATTTTGTGTATTTTTTCAAAAAGCGCTCAACACATCTATTAAAAAATTTAATGGGACCATCTGTAAAGTATTACCAAACGAACAAAAAAGAATTTCTTAAATCGGTCCAGGCGTCTTCGAAAAATCGGGAAACATACATAAAAAAAGATTCCGACGAATTGAGAACCTCCGCCTTTTTTTGAAGTCGTCATTGGACTTTGTCGCCTTTAGAATGGCCTTGTTTTTTATGAAATAGTTTTAAAATTAATTGCAAGTCATATTAAAGTTGGTTTTTGTGACGCTGATGAGTGCCATTTTAAATTTGACATAGCGATATAATGAGTAAAAATTACGTAGCGTAAATATACAGTTTTTTATGAAAAAACTTTTTCATAAATTTGGCGTCCCGATTAGGTACAAATCGGGATGCGTCCCCAGACCCCTGAAAATCGGGACGTACCGCGCAATTGGGACACCTGGCTACACTTACCACGTAGCAGCAAGGTCGAACGACCTGGATAAAGGTCGCAGTAAGGCGCTGGATGCAGGCAAGGTCGTATTGGAAATTCTTAAGAGAGGCCTATGTCCAGCAGTGGGCTTCTTGTGGCTGAGATGATGATGATGATATAAAAAGTACTTATACCGAATTACATGCATTTAACTTTGGTACACCGTTAAACAAGAGAGCGCTGATTGCTGCAAATGCCATTGGTCGGTTCGATACCTATTTACCTAGGATTTCTACTTCAAAGTTTATTCGAAATTGAGAAGCTCTTGTAAACTTAATGTAGTTAAATTACTCTGTATAGCTTCCCAAAGGCCGGGACCCTTCCAATTAATTGCCTCTTGTAGAGCACGAGGTATCGGGTTTAGTAGTTAAGCTAATTTTAAGGCCACCAGATATAAATTCAAATGAATATTTAAGTAAAAATTAAAACTAATTAAAACATAAAAGTAAATAAAAACTATTAAATAAATACCTACTCCAAATAGATAAATATAGCATACTATACATACATATATACATACATAGCTTTAATAAAAAAAAATGTTCCGCAGGTCGTTGTCACACGAAAGAGTACCTAGAATGCTGGCAGTATTGTCATGTTGGATGGAAATGCTTATCTGCTGTCCAAGAAAATTGCCAACCTTCTGGTTATTTAATGTAAGAATCATTCCTTTAGTACTTTCAGTCCTTCCCTTGTCTCATATAGGTATGCACTCATTTCTTTTATAAAAGACTCGAACTATGGTAATTTAAAATTAGGAGCAGAAAGTTTCTCCGCCATCGCTGGCGCCCACATCACCAGTAATTCAACTTTTAACTTTCCTGTGCACGTTTGCGAGTTAAATTAGATTAATTTTTGATACAGCAGGGCAGGTACAACTGAAACTTTAAATGTATTAAATTATTCTCTAAAATGGGGCACTTACATTTTGCAAATATTTGTATCATAAGTCTTACGACTTCTGTCGTAGATCCGTCCCGTTTTTGAGGTAGGTAACTGAAGTTGGAAGAGCTGATTTCAATATTTTGAGTATAGAATATTGTGACAATTCTGTTGCACATTTTATCTGTTGTACATACTTTATTAAATACTAACCAAGCCATAGATATTGTTGGCTTGTCTACAAAGCCACAAAAGTATTTACAGGGACGATAAATCAAAAATGCTATGTAAAGAATTTTATACCTGTCGCCACGCCATCACTTCGAATAAGAATAAAAAGTACAAACATACGTCTAAATCAACTTTGTTATAATTATTCATAGCAGTATGATTCCGTTTTATGTATCCAATAAACCACAAGACAAAAGAAAATAACATTTTTATGGCGCTACGATTTATGACAGTCTTTATCACTTGCGAAATTGCACAGACCTTTTAATAACCGCGAGGACTGGCAGAATGAAGTGCCAAACAGCTGGTCGCAGCTGGCTACACAAATATACGTCTTTCAAAAGTGTTCTTTTAACCTATAGTTACCTAGGTGCACTAAGTTAAAAGAACAAAAATGAAAAACAAAAATATTTACTCAAAAATAATACAATAACACGAATGAAATAAATAAATCCGCCTGTCTTGAAATATTCATAATATTATATGATTTTAAGCTTCCGCGGTCACAATCACTATTATGTTCACTACGGGACTTATTATTGAGTTCTGTCTGATATTTCGACAACATTGCAGCTGCCATTTTCACAGACTAACTGAGACTGCGGTGGTGTATGTTGAGCTGTCAAGGGAAACCGTATCGGTCTACCCTCTTTCTTTGTCTTTTATTACACAGGTTTTTGCACACAACACTGACGGTGTCCATTCGGGAATTGTTCACTGATGCGCGCGTACACTTTTTACACAACTCAATCACAGGGTTCCATGTACCCGAAAGCTTGAAGCCGTCTTCCCGATTGAAATTGGGATGCTTCTTAATTTCAATCGCTTCCCTAACTAGCCGGGGTATAAAGTGGCGTTCAGTTGCAAGTACTTTTGGCTGGTGTAGCTCGATCCAGTGATTGGTCTCTGCTTGTGATAGATGCTCCGCTATTGCAGACTTCACAATATCCCTGTTTTTGACTGCGGTTAAGTGCTCTTTGACCCGTTGAGCTATAGCCCTATTAGTTTGTCCAATATACGAGTGACCACAACTACAGCCAATTTTATAGACACCAGATTTTTCCAAAGGCGTGCTATCCTTCGGTGACCGCATGTAACTTGCCATTTTCTTGGCTGGGGTAAATGTGGCTCGAATATAATATTTTTTTTATATTTCAATCGGGAAGACGGCTTCAAGCTTTCGGGTACATGGAACCCTGTGATTGAGTTGTGTAAAAAGTGTACGCGCGCATCAGTGAACAATTCCCGAATGGACACCGTCAGTGTTGTGTGCAAAAACCTGTGTAATAAAAGACAAAGAAAGAGGGTAGACCGATACGGTTTCCCTTGACAGCTCAACATACACCACCGCAGTCTCAGTTAGTCTGTGAAAATGGCAGCTGCAATGTTGTCGAAATATCAGACAGAACTCAAAAATAATCGCGGTAAGTCCCGTAGTGAACATAATAATTCATAATATTAGGACTTATGTATTAAAATTTTAATTTAACTTACAATATCTCTAGTAACACTTACTTATCACGATACATTAAAATTTATTGATACAAATTTTTCGTCTTCACGTGTCTCATTTATAGCAATGATCAAATGGATAAGATGAATAATATGGTTTCTCAATGCAAGATGATATTAAGTGTCAGTAATAGTCTCCTCTTTCCTTCCTTTGGATTCTCCTTTCGTTCACTCATCCAAGAGGAGGAGATCCTCTTGGATGAGTGAACGAAAGTGGCATCAAAAACATCCTTAGCTCCTCCGTGTTTTGGAAGGCACGTTAACCATTGGCCTCGGCTGTCATCATTGATTAGTTGTTAAACTATTAAATTTCAGATGCCTTTAAGCAGCTTGAAATATCAGAAACTAGTGTTTGCCACTTACATGAGGAGCAAAATAATAGTAACTTAAAATCCAGTAGGCATTTTATGAGCTGCCTAATTAACCAATGTTTGACTTTCTTGAATAATTCTCAAGAATCGCTCTCGAATATGAAGACTTATTTGATCAAAGTATTAGATTTATTTGAAAGAGGAATTAATTTTGTGTAAAGAGAGCGAATTTGAATTCGGCCGACGTTTTTCAGTTAAATTTGCTGTAAAGATTTTATGTTTTTTATCAGACACCTCGGGAACTCAGTGAAAAGAATAATGTCCTACGGCAAATTGCGTAGGTACTTCAAATCCGCAATTTCAATTATATTACTTTTAAGACTTTTCCAAATTATTTCTGACTGATTTTATTTTTTCTTTTACCCTTTTTCGGTTGACTGATATTGCGATGTCTTCAGGTTACATCAGTATCTATATAATTATATTGAGGAGCCCGATGGCCTAGTGGGCGTGAGCATTATTATCGCTTCCGCATTTTAAGCAACCCCGGGCGCAGTTCCCACTTGGATGGGTGACCGCAAGTGGCATTAAAAATATCTCGAGCTTCTCAGTGTTTCGGAAGGCTCGTTAAACCATTCGCCCCAGCTGTCATCATCACAATCGTTAAACTATGTCAGAAGCAGCTTGAAATATTAGAAACTACTGTCTGCCATTTACATGAAAATCAAAACAAACAGTAGCTTAAAATCAAATAGGCATTTTATGAGCTGCCTAATTAACCAACGTTTGACTTTCTTGAATAATTCTCAAGAATCGCTTTCAAATCTGAAGACTTATTTAATCAAAGTATTAGATTTATTTGAAAGAGGAATTAATTTTGTGTAAAGAGAGCGAATTTGAATTCGGCCGACGCTTTTCAGTTAAATTTTCTGTAAAGATTTTATGTTTTTTATCAGACAACTCGGGAACTCTGTAAAAAGAATAATCTTCTACGGCAAATTGCGTAGGTACTTCAAATCCACAATTTCAATTATATTACTTTTAAGACTTTTCCAAATTATTTCCGACTAATTTTAATTTTTTTCTTTTACCCTTTTCGATTGATTGATGTCTTCTTAATAAAGCGATGTCTTTTACATCAGTATCTATAATGCAATACTTTGGTTGTTGAATAATTATATTAACGTAGTTATTATTTTATTTAATAATCCCAACTAATATTATAAATGCGAAAGTGGGTTTGTTTGTTTATTTGTTTGTTTGTTACGCTTTCACGCCGAATCTACTGAACCGATTATCAGGAAATTTTGCATACACATAGGTTAGGGTACCGAGAAGGACATAGGCTATATATTACGCGGGCGAAGCCGCGGGTAACAGCTAGTTCTTAGTAAAAATTAAAAATATTATGTCTAATAATACTGCAGCAGATATTTTTAAGCCTGAAGAATATATTATTTTAATCACAATCATTTATGAAGCTAATTTGCTGACTACAAAAATAATTAAGCAAAGCCCTAGAGTCATTAATAAGTATTATACCTATCTTAGCTCATCCTTTTTTTTATTTTCGTCTAAATCTGAGCAAATAGGAGTGGCGTCATTTTTCTCCATCTGCTAGAGATGAATGATATCTGTTCACATGTCCGAAGCGTCTGTTATCAGTTGATTTATTATAATTAACAACGTCGTTCGTTTTGGATGTGTGTGAGTCGTAAATTTATCACTTTTTTGAATACATTATTCATATAATAATTTTTTTTTGGTAAGCAAATGCCGAAATACCAACAACTTCTAGAAAAATCGACTTTTCCATACATTTCACCGCATTTCTCATTTTAAACAGCAGATTAACATAAAAAAAATATGAGACACGATAACGGACATCGGTCAGTGAAAAATGTAAGTAGCGAACTGTTTACCAAATTTTTCACTTATATGACGACAAATACTCTTATCGAGACTACGAAAAACCTTTTGCTCTAACATATGCAATTTGACACATAACATTCGCTAAAGGTAAATAAAGTGGGCGTTATAAAGTCCGTTTGTTTAGGCAGTATGTCTCTTTAATTTATTTACTCTGTATTTAATTTCGTAGGGGAAAAAGACCTTTCGTTATTTTATGAAGATTTTCTAAAATATTTTTTTTATATGTACTCATTTCTACGTCGATATGATACATTTTAGGTCATTATTACAGTTTTAAAAAATCTGGAAAATGCATAATACCTATTATTTTTGAAAATGTACTTTCTTTCCTTAGGAAAGAAAGTACTATTTTGTTTGTATTTGATACCATTAGTGGTATCAAATACAGCCAGGTACAAACAACATAACCAATGATTTAATACAACAATTTTTCACTTTTTTGTTTTAATGTTTTAATGGCTTATAATACGATAGTTAAAATCTTGGGCTTTATGTTGACTGTTGTTGATTGAATCATCACTCAAACGGAACAAATTACTGTGATTAGTCTATCCTACTCTCTCCAATTTTTTAATCGGTTAGTGATGTGTGCTATCCTGATCTAAATGAAGATCGTATCAATAAACTCGACCGTCTTCTCAATATTTGCATCCGTTTCATTTTCTGTCTGCGTAAATACTATCTCATATCTGCTTGCCGATCTAAACTCAATTGGCTTCCCATGCTATGACGAAGACAACAAAGAGTACTGTAGGTACTCTTTTTTTCTATACTCAAAAATTCTAATAGTCCCGAGTACTTGAAATGTGAATTTCAGTATCTCGCGAACACTCATGATCTACAACTACGCTCTACCAATTCTTTTAAACATTTCATTATTTTATTTTTAATATCCAATACTTTCACTACGCAAGCTGGAACTGTTTACCCGACCCGAAGATATCAAGAAAATCAAAAATCAATAACCAATTGAATTTTAAGAAAATAGTTCATGTTTTTCTGACAAAATATATGCGACGTATGTGTTCGTATGTGTGTTACCCTATGTTAGCGAATAGCTCTAGATTAGGCAACTACTACGAAGTTTGATCTAGAACAGAATTGTGGCTATTCTAGAAATCGAGTTTACTGTTTTTACTGTCCATATCTATGCTCCATTTGGAGCAAAGTATTACCAAAGACTAGAGTAGACTAGTTTTTGCCATATATTAAAGCTTAATTATTCTGATGGCAATGGCTTATCAAAATGAGTTCGGAAGTTTCTGCTTCAAATATTATATAATATCTAACCTACTACTAGTACATACACAGCCTCCGTGGTCCAGTGGTTAAGACGTTTGCCTTTTTGACACGGGGGTCATGGGTTCGATTCCCACGGGAAGCATACTTTGTTAAGTTGTTTCCAGTTTGGTTAGGACATTGCAGGCATGAATCACCTGATTATCTGATAAGAAAGACGATTCCCTGCTTCGGAAGGCACGTAAGGCCGTTGGTCCCGGCTGCCATCTGTTAGCCGAGAGGCGGTTCCGAAGAACTCTGACACCAGGGTGTGCATGGTCGACTGACCTTGTCACCTACTCGAAATGATGGTGATGATGAGAACATATTACATATACTATTTCAAGCAAAAGCTAGTCCTCAAATAAAGCTTCAAATTAATCATGAAATCAGCACGCTTGAAATAGTATATAAAATAAACTAGGTCAAGTGAAAACGACTGGGCTCATTTTAATGAGCCATTTCCATCACAACTGATTGGTCTATTTAAAATAAGTAGTAGAGGAACTAGCGGAATAAAGCTACTCTTCAAATAAATCTTCAAATTAATCATGGAAATGGATTACCAAACTACTTACATAAAATGTTAAGCACTTTAAAAGCTTTTTTAAGACCTCTACCGAGTTTATGACGACATATTTTCACCATTTACAGAATTAAAGCTTAAAGAAGTTATAAGAGTCGTTATCTAATTTATCGTTTCTCGGAAAGTCTATAAACCTTAGGCAAGCAGAACGTGTGGAAGCGGGATTTTAAATAAACATCTTATAAAATTTACTTTATAGAGTCAAGTAAATGGAATTTGTTTAAGACATGAAAGGAATAGGAATTTTAGTAAACTTACTAAAGAATGAGGTGCGATAAAATTACTAAGTACTTACTACTAGACGAAATGGTGGCGCAGGTTTTAACAGGCCAGCTTGCGATACGAGTGGTTTCCGGTTTGATCCTTGGTCAGGTTATGACAGAAAACGATCTTTTTCAGATTGCACTGGGTCTTGGATGTGTATCTATTTTTAAAATATAGTATCGTTGAGTCAGTGTCCTACAACGTAAGTTCATATCTTACTGTGAGGCTAGTTCATTTGTGAGATTTGTCCCTACAAGTATATTTTTCATTTACATAAACTACTAAAATTATCTTATTTTATAACTTTTTCGACTATGAAAGGCGATGGCAAACAAACTCACTGTGTGCATATCCTTCCATGAAATAACATTGTCATTAGCCTATTTCTGAATTTCGTCATAACAATTTACAAAATTAACGTTTATTGTCATTACTTATGCTTATCAAGAAAATTTATATCTATCTTTACGATTTGGGTCCACTATTATTTCGAAATACTTACCAATACATTTATTCTCTTATGAAAAAATATATGCTAATATTGCTAAATTAAATTAAAAATGAATATAAATAGGTAACATTATTTTAGGTCTAAAAATTTTATTTTGGTGGCTAAAATTAATGGACGCCTTTGTAACGAGGTCGCTTAAGGTCACTCCGTACCAACTTACAAGCGTATCAGTCATAAACAATATCCTACCGACGTCAGAAATTGATATCAGTTGAGTTAAATTAAGTAGGTATGTGATATTTATACCCGACTGAAAAAAGAGTGTAACGCTTTTAAATTTAATGTATGTATGCCTTAACATATTTGTTGGATTGTCGTTAAAATTCTAACCTCGAGTAGCACTGGCTTCAATTTCTTTGGAAAAGCAAAAATTGCTTGTAAAATATTAAAATTTCTGAATACTTCTTTTCTCTCTCTATCACTCCCACGATTACAGGTCAATTCTCAGAATTGACATTATGGCAGTCCTAGAAATTCCATATGCTGATGTCATCTACCTAATACAAGGGCAAAATTGAACTACTACACAATCGCGTCAACTCTGATCATGAGTAATCGATATATAGATAGCAACACAACTAGACGAGCGCGAGTTGTGATCTGTGGATGATTGTCATCGGCAAATCACGCGAACAGGTTTGGTATAAAAGTGGTGGCCACTTACACATATGAAAAATAAACAAACAGCAGATAAAATATTTGAGTTACTTATGGAGATTTATGCCGGATTTTTCATATTCGACAGATTGAGTAAGTACCTAGTTTCACTGCAGTTAAGTTGCAAATTAATCTAGATGGAGTCCTATTTGAAAACTCACGATTCACCAGAAATGGTAATAAATGAAAGGGTTATTAAACGTTCACTACTAGATCCTAAGACTACAAAGAGTACAAAGAACTGAGTTTATTGTGGAATATTCAACCGGATTAAAAAAAAACGAAAAGCAGAAGAAGAGAGAAAAAAAAAACAACAAGCAATGAAAACTTGAATATTAACCTTGTTTTTGACCCGGTCACGTGTCCGTCTTACGAATTTTCAATTTGAAAAATCTGTCAGTCACCGGACCTGTCGCAAGTTTAACTTTTTTCTCATGACAAAAAGTGCACAGACTGAAAACTTTTTGGCGCCGCCAAAAAGTTTTCAGTCTGTGCACTTTTTTCACTTAACATAAAAATTAAACTTAACCTGTGCTAGTACGAGTAATATCATCAGAAATATTCCACCTTTCTTAGAAATTGATTCGTTCAAAAATTGTGATTGTATCTCATAAATAATAACCACTCAGTCACTGTCACACGCTGGAGAAATTGAATCCTCGGATGATAAACTGTGCGCAGTCAACTGCACACTGCCATTTCAATATAACTGTCAAATAAATAAAATGACGAATAAGTAAACGGCACTTTATGAAAATTTATTGAGCTTGGGCAAAAAGGCAAAATATCATATGATTGTTAAATTAAATGTTAGGAACGACGAATGGAGATGCATCAGTTATTATTAGTAGCTGGTACTAAATGTAATTGAAAAAAAAAAGGAACAATTTATGCAGTGACATAAAATGTGTGTCCAAAATAATAGGATTTTCACACAATCTTGATTTGCAAACATGGGCAATTTTGCAATGGATCAAGCTATTCTATACGTGTTACTTGGACATAGGCCTCCCCAAGGGGCATGCTTCAGTGCACGATCTTTCATTTTTCTCATACACGTTCTACGAGACAGTTCTATTTTAGCGTAGGGGTTAAAGACAGACGCGTAGTACAAAAGCGACTACACTACAGGACGACAACTTGGTTTTCTTTAAAGACTATGAAGTTTTTGATCTCTAGAGATGGCAGGATATAAGAAATGCTTAGCAAATTATATTTTGTATTTAATTTGCTAATCCCAATCCCAACTAATATTATAAATTCGAAAGTGAATTTTTTAGTTTGTTTGTTTGTTACGCTTTTACGTTCTATCTACTGAACCGATCATCATGAAATTTGGCACACACATAGGTAAGGGTACTGAAAAGGACATAGGCTATATATCACGCGCGGTCGCGGGTAACAGCTAGTGCAATATATTTTGAAACTTCTTTCCAGACTTTGATGTGAGCAGGTAGTTTATAAATATTTTTGGCGCAATTGCGTAGATACTTTTATTATTTGCTACCTGTTAACCGCGACTTCACCCGCGTGATATATATCTTATGTGCTTTTCGGTACCCTAACCTATGCGTGTGCAAAATTTCATCATGATCGGGTTAGTAGATAGGGCGTGAAAGCGTAACAAACAAACTCACTTCCGAAATTATAATATTAGTTAGGATACTTAGGATACTAAGTTTGGATTAGGATTCCTCTTTAAAATATTAACATAGATAAAAAAGTTTGCAAATAGGTAACCAAATCTCGAATCATCAGGTACATGGATAAGATATGTATAATGCAACATAGTACCCATCGCGAAACTTATTATCTATGGTTGCAGAGCCCTTCGATTAATCGTCAGCCAAAAGCTGTCCCGATTCATAGTCAGTCATTTGTTTCCAGATAACTCAACGGAGTAACAAATTTCAGGGCGAGGTCTAATTCGGGCCAAGGATTACCAACTATCTAGATAGGATGTAGATAGGACTATGAAATATATCCGCAACCGCTTTATCAAGAGATTTATGTAGCGTCTTAAATTAGCTTTAGCATGAATTTTTTTCATTAAGTACCTAAACTCTATTTGTCAGAAAATCGGAAGTAGGTTAGTCCGATTTAGTTGGTTTAACATCGTGTATTTTTCAGATCATCAATAAGTCGTGTGGGTTATTGGATCAAAGATTGAGCCTATAAACCCTGATGTCCGAGTTTTATGTTTTTTTTTTTTTTGTTTCCCAAGAGTATTTTTAATCACAACAATTACTCAATACATTAAACAATAAAACTAACTTATATGAACTAAAAACTAACAATTAAACCTACCTAAGAAATAAATAAACCGAGTTTTTTAACCTCTTTACAAGCCTCTCACATGGTTTTGTATAACAACCACTGTCAAGATACTCCGGATTGACAGCTCAAAGTCCTCTTCGAAGCATGGATTATCTTTTTTATCAGACAATCAGATGATCACTCTGCAATATTCTGATCAGACAAGAACTACAACACCGAGTTGTTATTCCCGCAGGTAATCGAACTCGCGAACTTCTCAGTGAAGGCCCGACGTTTTGTTCACCTATACCATGGAGGCAGATCGCCATGTTTTATTAAAACTCTTTGTAGTTTAACTCGTAGGCACCTAATGTGTAGGTGGTAATTAAATTTGACACATAGAGGTAATTATACACATAACTAACTTAATTACTAGTTTAATATGAGTTAGAGTAAGTGCAAATTACATATTAAAGAAAGAAACGTGTAGAAATTAAAATTTAATATAAACTTTTCTTACTTACTTGACTTAAAAGATCGGAATTAACCATTAGTTTTACTCAATTCTCGCGAATCGCGACTTAAACTAAAAATAGTCTTTTTCACAGTGACAATTTTCCTAAAAGGAATTGGTATAAACAATGAGGAAGTTTTTCATTGTCTCCAAAGATTACATCTAAATTATTCGTCCCAAAATAGCTACCTCCAAACAATTTAAATAGATTCCAAACAATTTAGATATTACCAATCCTGCCATTTTTGTACCCACGCATAGACTACACTGGTCATTTCATGTTTTTTAAATTCTATCATTCATCTTTGATAATTTCATATAAAATAAAGCTACATTTCTTTTATTAAATTGAATCGCTAACAGAAATTTTTAAATGAAGGTACTTAAATACTTCACTTGAATTCATAGCCCATTTGCTCTTCCAATGTGTGAAAATGGTAGCAGTAGCATTAAAAATGGGTTCATGTCATATAAAAAATACATTCGTTTTACTGTCTGTAAGCGCTCAGTTAATATCCCAATTTAGGGAGTCAGGATAAATAAGGATTTTATTGATACCGTGAAACGACCCTTGACAATTATGTTTATGTTCTTGCGGTAAAATATTATTACTTAGGTTGTAACTAAAGTTTAAAACTATTTTATTTTAAATGTGTGTAGGTACTTAATAAGTAACCTTTGTAAGGACAATATTGGTTTGCTTTAATTTTATGTAGAATTCTATTTAGTAATAAAATATATCACCATCTAGTAATCGAAGTAGATTTTTTTGTAGTAATTATAGTATCAAACATTTCAACGTTCGTCCTTTTCGGTGGATATAACAAATATTGCAAGTTCATTGTTCTTGTTTAGGATTAATCGCTGGGCCAAATTAAACACAAATATTTACCCGTTGAAGTTTAAATTTCAAAACTTTGAGGAAAGGTTATGACGTGAGGAGTACGTTACTTATTTAATTATAAAATCATTCGTTTTAAAATACTGGTTATCTTAATTATAAACATATTATGCAAAAATAATCGCCGCCGGGGTCGTATTACTTTTCCTACATGTTCCCACAAAGCGAATTCACTAGGAGTTTGTGTACAGTAATTTTGGTAAGTTTAAGAAACACATTATTTTTATTATTGGCTTTGAAGACTGCAAAATTTGCAGAATCTGTTAATAGGCAAAGGCACAGGGCAGCAAGTAATAATACATGAGTTGCACCTCAACACATTCCGTAACAGGTAGGCATCTATCTTTGAACTGATCATGCTTTTTAAGGAGGGGATTTTAGTAGAATCGCAGACACAATAGTTTTTCAATCGTTTGTCTATCACTCGGTGATCGACACTCGACACGGCATTTAAACCATGTACGCATGTACATGAACCAAAATTTCTATTAACTGCCGTTATCTCCTTAATAGGGGATTTTAGTAGAATCGCAGACACAATAGGTTTTCAATTGTTTGTCTTTCACACGGTGATTGACACGCAACTAATGGCACTTAAATTAACCAAAATCTATTTTCAAACTACCGTTATCCCTTAGCGTCACTTAAACCTCATTGAACTGCTTACATCTTAATTTTAATGTGACATGATATCGTGGACAATCGCCTTTTCAATACATTGTAAAAAAATATATCCATTTCACTCGATGGCCTTAAAGAAATAACTTCATAAAACTCTAGTAATAACAAAGAAACATATTCATAAAAAACAAAACCTATCCATGTTTTTGGGATATTTGGTATGATCCCAGAGCCCTCAACAAAAAGTTATTCGATCGTAAACATCATGTAATCTAGTGTCTGGCCAATACGTGATATGGTCGGCCTACGGTTATTTGTCCATCTAAAATAGCAGCCAGGCCGAAATAAAACCAAAAGTGTCCGTAAACTTTCCGCCATGAACCTACCAACATTTATTATTTACGAGTATACGGATATTTCTAGTGTTTTATGTGTAAATTTATAACTTTCCTTTGTCAATCTCATTACTTTAGGACCTATAAGTGAATCTTTTTGTAAATTCCGAGTTTGCAATGAAGTGGCTAGAGTACTGACGAGATTTATTTATGGAAAACTTGAGAGCTTAGAGTATCAATATGGATACTGTTAGCTTTAGAGCAATTATCTATCACTTAGGATTTGTTGCCGTCCCAATTCAATTTTCTGAATATATCTAAAAATTATGTAGTTATAATAATATTAAAACTTACGCGAGATAAATTCATTATGAAAACACGGCTTTTTTGGTAACAGACCGAACTAGTCGGCAGATCCGACGTAATAAAACGTGAGTAAGGCCGTGTTTTGATAATGAATTATGTAGTTGCTTACACTATTGATGATGAGCATAAATACTCAGTTTCTTATTTAGATGAGGAAATATGAAACATCAACACTTTTGACGAGATGTGTTAAAATTCTTTGTATTGACCGGCTGAATTGTTCTGAGCAGTTTAGAGACTCACCTTTACCTTTTTATGTAGTTTTTGCACAGGCCACAGAGATCTTGCACTCTAAAAATATATTTTACTTATTCTGCAGGCTTTATTATGAAGCTTCCTCGGAACAAGCTTCTTTCTAAGAATTTATTACACTCGACACTAAACAATGTAGGACCTTGCGAGGTCTCACTTAGTGCCATGACGTTGATAACAAAATTTGCATATTTTTTACTTTAAAATAAAAATTTCCACTTTTAAGGTTTTTACCGCGTGTACGTCGCACGTAACCGCTGGGCACAGATAATTTTACGGGTAGTAAAATTGAATACTTTTTTTCTTTTTCTCAACTCCGAATATTTTTCCAAATTATTTTCTATTCCTATGACATCGGCCAAACCCATTATAAAAAAAATCTAGTTTCGTTTCGGTAAACTATTTGAGGCCTTAATTTGTAGATTACCATCAGAAATTGAACTAATTTTAAGACCCCAAATATGTTAAAAACGATACCTAGGTCGAATTTCCATGGGGAGTAGCGTAACGGCTATTTTGTCTCAAAATTAACAGCATTTTGTGAGATTTGTATTTCAACATATCGTTTCGTCGTCAAAACGACCCTTTTGTCGAATTTACTTGAAAAATCTTTTTAGCCGTAATGGATCAAAGTGACGTCATTTTTGTGAGATATATACCGTCCTGAAGCCAACAAATCTTACGTCGAACAGCCTGAGCCAATCCGATGTTGAAAATCATGGCGAAGTGCCATGATTAAAAAATGTTTCAAAATATAGAATATGTATAAAATGAAATAACAGTCTAACAAGAACTTTCAAGACTAGGCCCTAGATGACCCTTCAAACAACTTAAAGAAACTACTAAATATTTACAGTTTAAAGTATGAAAGCGTTTTTGACGAAAACGCTAAGCTTCCATGTCTTACTTTGGACAATAGTTCATAAAGTAGTTTTAAGGGTTATTTAGAGCACACAGAACAAAATTTCAAATGATATCTCAGTTTTCTTGCAAATTATTTATTTCAAATGGGTGCAGCACTGGACTCATGTATCCCCTCAACACCCAATATCTTATGACTCGACCACAAAACCCAACTTAATCCGGGGTCTAGTGCTACTATAAAATAAAGAGGTCATAAACCCAACGCAAATTGTTTTGCGACAGGTGTGCTAGTCCTGTGTAATCCGCCCACATAGTTGTACGTTAAAATAGCCGCCCCATTAAACCTGGTAGCTCGAGCGATTCGTGCGTTCACAAACAACACGTTTACCTGTGCCACTGACAGTTACACCCTCCATTTAATTTCCCTGAGTGCTGCGACAAAATCCATTTGAATTGGGTACAAACTACAGACATAGCATTTATAGTATATTATGAGTGAACAAAGCCGGTTATTTCTAACTTCTCGACTAGCGTGGTCTAGGTGACAACATTAAATTTGATTGTCTTAATTCACAATATTCTGACTTTGCTCTATGACTAATATTAGATGTAACAGGTGATCCAAACCCTATCTGAACTTTGTTTCCGATTGCATGCTTATCTGTAATGTGCTGGATTCCAGGGTCCGCCATTATTATTGTATTAGTACATGCTGTAACATGATTTGGCAAAGTTATTAAGGCCGGCCGACCGCCTCTCCGATGCCAACAACTGAAGGCAAATCTCCAGGACCACAGACAAACAACTCTGAAAATTAAGTACCAGATAAGCTTACGCTATGCTAACACACACAGCACCATCAAAACCACAGTATAAGATGGTCTAAACAACATCACACAAATGCACCCACACAAACACGACTTATAAAAAGTGTTTATAAATTTCAACGACAAATTAGATTAGTCATAATTTTTCCAGATACCAATCTCTTCCAATTAATCTTTTTAAATATGAATCGTAACTGGGTTTCACCATACAACAAAAGTAATATTTTTGAAACCGAAATTATGAATTGTTCGGTATTATTTATAGCTTATGTGTTGGATATAGTCGTATACCGGCCCTGTTTGATGGATTACACCAATATTTCAGACCAAAGCGTTTCCTATCGTGCTTTTGTTTCGTGATAAAAAGCTTTCAAGAAAATTTATAGCAATGTTTTTTTATTTTTTCATCTTTTACTGGCAGTTCTTTCAACGTTCACAAAGCTTGCCTGCAGGCCAAAGCTTTTGAAGCTTTTGCAACAGGTAAATGACAATAAAATGAAATTTGTAAATCTCAAATATTTTTTTGGCATCATCAGATGGATTTTGACTTTTGAACATAGAAAATAGCAGCACCATAAAATGGTGGATTCGAGTTACTTTATTAACATTATATAGAAGCCCTCTTTGAACACAAAAGGCTCACGGACGCTTTGTGAAATTGAAGCGGGATCGAGTTTTTAGTAACTAATTGGTGAAATTGGCAGGTTGTAGATCAAATTTTTTTATACAAAACTCTCGTTAATAATAGTTCTGATTTGTCTATAATTAAATCCAAACTAATGTCTAAAATGCGAAAAAGAGTGTTTGTTTGTTCCGCTTTCACGCCGTATGTACTGAACCGATCATGAAATTTTTGCATACACGTTGATAATGGTACAGAGAAAGAGGAATCCCGCGGGCGAAACCGCGGGCAACAGCTATTGTTAGCAAAAATAATAATACAAATTGATTCTGAATTCTGTGGCAATATTTTAATGACAGCTTCAGAATCCCTAACGAAATACAGAATCGCAAGAAAAAAGTTATAATAATAAAAAATACTTCCCATAGAAATTCAACTAGCTCCCAGAATAACGAATTAAAATAAGACAGTTTTTGTCCTAATAGCGATCCTGATATAATTTTTTTGTTTATAAAGTTTAAAACTTTTGACAAAAGTGAATTATCCCATAGTTGTGCTCGTTAATATTTATAATCAGAACAAAGTCATTAGACTTCTATATTTGTGATAAGGCTGATTCCTACCATTAGGGCTTAAGTTTTGGCGTGCGTACCTGTGTGTCATCATTTTTATTTCATATTGTTTATTAATAGAGGACTAATTTCTGTGCACGTTCAATACACGGCTAATTGTCTCAATCATATATTGCCGCTATGATTCATCCTCTTGGGCGCATTTGGTACGTGGGTGACACTGAAAGTTTTTAGAACTGGTCATTTGTAAATTATGTAGGTATTAAAAATTAAGCTTGGATTTTGAAAATAGAACTCATTGCTAATATTACTTATTGAATAAAAAAATATATTCATTTGTCAATTTTATAAGATTTGAAGGCAAATTTAAAATTGTGTGTATCCCGTCAGCATGAATGCTACGCGAGAAAATTTTCGTGCAATTATATTTTACGACTTTCGGTGTAAGTTAACGCAACAAGAAAGTTATGAAAGACTTCCATTGGCTTTTCACAATGAAGCCCCATCTCGTGCCACTGTTTACAACTAGTTTAAAGAATTTAAGCATGGGCGCTCTTATCTCACTGATGATCTGCGTGAGGGACGGCCTTCTACGGCGACGACTGAAGATAACATCAGTGTTGTGCGGCGTATGATAGAGGCTGACAAAAGAGTGACCAATCAGCAGATTTGGACTCTTTACTTGTATAGGAACTACACAAAAAAAAATTTTTTTACAAGATTTTCTTCTACCACTTTTTTGACATGATTAATATACATACCCATACCAAATTTCAGCTCTCTAGTACTTATAGTCTCTGAGTAAAACCGCGGACGGACAGACAGACAGACAAACATGGCGAAACTATAAGGGTTCCTAGTTTACTACGGAACCCTAAAAACGAGTGATTAAATGAATATTGGAAGAAACTTGATGCCTAAAAATATGCATGGTTTTTGAACGCATCATTGCAATTATTGTCTATTATATATGGTTATTTTCTCGGATAGGTGAGGTCACTCGTATCTTTATTTTTTACCCGACTGACCCACCCAGAAGGAGGGTAATGTTTTTCGAGCGTATGTATGTAAATATATGTCTGTTTCATTGTTGCATCCTGTAGCCCAAACGGCTGGACCGATTTTGAATTGTGAGGTATCATTAGATTCGTATTCTTCCCCGGAGTGTCATAGGCTATGTGATGTCAGAAAAACAAATTTATAGCAGACGTTAAATGGCAAAAACTGGCATAAATTTGTCCCTTCCTGTAGCCATAATGCCTTGACCAATTTTGAAAAACCAAGTCTCTTTTGATTTGTGTCCTCCCCAGGAGTGTTGTGAGCCATGAAACGTCAGTGAAAATATATTATTTCAGGTATAAATACAACAATTTTGCAGGAGTAAATACTAAGTTCTGTTACGCGAGCTAGATGGCGCTGGATCAATTTTAAAACGCGCTATTGTGGTTTTCACTTTAATTATAATCGTGGGGAATCAACTTGCTAAATTTCGCCATTTCAAACCCCGAAAATCATCCGGCTCAGACGGATTCTTAAAAGGAATGTTTAAATGCCTTCCACAGATCCTTTTCCTTCACCCCAGCCGCCTAGAAGGAAGCAATCGTGATTGACATCCACAAGCCAGGCAAAGACCTGAAAAATCCCACATCATATCGATCTTTTAGCTTATTAAGTTCTTTGGGGTGAGCGGATCCTCCTCAAAAGACTCAAGGACTATGTAAAGTCCAAAAGTCTCATCAACGACGAGCATTTTGGATTCCGGGTTAGACATGCATATCACCATCGATTGCACCGCCTCATGGAGCAATATCCTCAGATTCCTAAGTCAAGTAAGTAACTTCAAAGTCCTTATTCAGGGATCGCCCCACAAGAGCACTTTTCTTCAATATAACAATTTTTTTTTTACAAAGTCTGACATTCTAGCTTAATTTCCAAGCTGGAAACGGGGTTTCCCGTGCATACCATTCAAGACTTCTTGTCGAATAGGATCTTTCGCTACAAAGTTGAAGGCTGTCTTCGAGACCCCGTCACATTTGAACCCACGTTCTTCAAGACGCTGTTTTTTCACCCTTCCTGTATTCGTTTTACACATGCAATATCCCTAAGACCTCTAACGTGGAGTTGGCTCTATTTGCTGACGATATGGCTCCCTTTACGTCTCACCACATTAAATCAGTCCTTGTGAAACGTCTCCAATCTGCCTTCGACTCACTAGGCTTGTGGTTTAAGAGGTAGGAGGTAGCACATCAAGGTTAATGTGATATAGTCAAACCTCCACTTGGATCAGTTTACCCGTACGAAAAGTCCATTCCCTGGGTTAAAAAGGCTAAATACCTTGGTTTTGTACTCGATACTTACATGACTGTCGGTTCCCAAATCTTCAAAGTCTGTAACCATTCCACCTTCATATCAGGCCGTCTCAATCTTATGATACGCAATGCTAGGATGTCACTAAGGAATAAATTGACTCTCTATAAGGTTTTTGTCGGCCTGATCATGACCTAAGTTGGCGTAGTATTCTCCCATTCGCTTCATTGTTTCATTCACCACGCCACCGGTAACCACAAGTACTTACGAATGATATAACTACTAGCTGTTACCCGCGGCTTCACCCGCGCGATATATAGCCTATGTCCTTCTTAGTACCCTAACCTATGTGTATGTAAATTTCATAATGATCGGTTCAGTAGATAGCGCGTGAAAGCGTAACAAACAAACAAACAAACTCACTTTCTCATTTATAATATTAGTTAGGATTAGGATTTTGTTACTTAAAACTCTTCGGCTCCGAATAGCCAGAGAAATCCTTTCCGACAATGCAATCGCGGCCCATCAGGCATAAGTTTGCTTCTCTCTAAGCTTTGCGTGCACAGGCTACGCCCAAAGCCGAGATCCGTTACTCCTGGAGCCCTTTAGTGATGTTCGCCTTACGGGTTGAGGGCACTCTGCCCTCACCTCAAAAGTTCGGTGAAGTGGCAAAAGCTCACTTGGAGCTAGCTACACCGTACTTTCAAAATAAAAAATAAAACGCTAAAAGTTGTCATTTTTTGCATTAGCCGGTGTTCCTCTCAATAAATCAAACAAATACAATTAAAAGTAATACCAAAATACTATAAGTAATTTACTAATAATGTTCATGATAGATTTCTTTATAGATTTAGAATTAAAAGAATAATTGGTGGTGTATTGGCTGGTGTAAGAATTCTAAGCGCAACCACAGAATACATACTAGTACAAGGCGCAATAAACATGCTAGGTGAAGAAGGCATAGAAACAACAAAGTTCTAAGCGTGACAAAAGGGATAATAAGTTGGTTCCGAAATTAAGAAATATTCTCAATTTCTCAAATATTTGAGATGCATTGGTTCAAAAGGCTATAGCTCCACATATCACATCCATACGCTGCGGCAGGTTATATAGAAGACCAAAGAGTATAATCGGCTACTATACTTAGCGTTTGTGGACTATGAGAAAGCCTTCGATTCGATTGAATCATGGCCCTTGCTTCGGTCTCTCTAGAAATGCCGTATTGACCATTGCTATATCAAATTGCTTATATATAGCAACGCCACAACGACAGTCCGAAGTATAATTACTAACAGAATACAAGGGCAATTCTACTGCAGATAGGGGTTCGAAGGGTAGACGTCATTTCTCTGAAACAGGTGGGGTCGCTTCAGGACTGTGCTCAATGAGCTCAATGAAGTTTCCCAACAAGAGGGCCCTAAAATTAACACGGACAAGACGAAAATTACGTCGAACGTTCATGTTGCGCCTTCACCAGTGATTGTTGAAAACTTAACTCTTAAACCTGCAAAGCAGTACATTTACTTGAATCCAGGTAGGAAGCTTCAATTTCAAGTACGAGGTTTTTCAGTAAATCCGACTTGGCTGGGCAGCGTTCGGGAAACTCCACAGTGTCTTTTCCGCCAAAATACCTCAGTGCCTAAAGTAAAAAGTTTGCAGCCAATATGTGTTACAAGTGATGATTGACGGGTCCGAATCGTGGTACCTTATAAGGGCCTCATAAAAAAAGCTCTAGATCGCTCAATCAAAGACCTATGGAGTGGGCTATGCTCGAAGTTTCTCTGCGATATTGAATCAGAAACGAAGAGATCCGTAGAAGAACAAAGGTAATTGACATAGTTCAGCGGATTTGCTCTTTAAAGTGCCAGTGGGTGGAGCTCACATTGCGAAAAATCGATGGCTGATAGAGCATAAGTCTTTCCAACATTCAATTCTTCTGGCAACACCCATAGCCCGATTACCTACTCATAAGGATTCAAGCACATTGTTGGTTATGTTAAAAATTACACCTATTAGCAAATAGATTTTTTGGCAAAATAGCTTGGTGTGTGACAGAAAATTTTAACCCTTTTTATATCAGCAAATTTATCTCCGGTCCAGTATTTCAACATGTTTAACCGTAAAATCCTAGACGTAAATAATGCTAATGGTCAGTCGGGTTCTTTAGATTTTTTAAATTAAATAACTTGTTGTAATTTACAATAAGCTGTTGATTCCTGTTAAGGTAAGATGGAAATTGATTGGCTAATCAACAAACAAAAATCAAGTGGCTACTTATTATAGTGTGTTAAATTACTACTTTATGTCCTTTGAAAAACTTTGATCTTCTTTGTAATTTTACAAAGTTAAGAGTATTTTTTTTAATGAATTACTCATATTCATATAAAAGAGCCTTTGGAGTAGAAACATTGGGTTTGTGGGTCCATCAGCGCCTAAGCTTTCCAGTTTCTTGGCGTGAACCGTAAGTTCGAAGGACTGCAAGTTACCTTGCTCAGCATAGCTGCCAGACTTTTAGGCTTAATACCCAGGAGTAAGCATCTGGAGGTTTTTTTACAATTTGTAAATATTATTTACTGGGTGTAAATTGACCCTCGATAATCCCTTGAAGGGGCGTCTTAGGCCATGGTCAAGGAACAGCCTTTTCTATAGGACCAATACTGGGATCTCGAAAAAATATTTTTCTATATTTTAATACAAATTGCCTAGCTAGCTAAACACTTTTATATAGTAGTGTAAAAAATCGAATGCTCAGTCACAGTTCTTATATATATATATACTGAATATCTATGAAGGTTATTTTACTTTTTGTAAATTTATATTTGGTTTTATTTTAGTTGAAGTAAGTATATCAATTTAATTGCCCTGTGTAACAGGTTCATCAAACTATTCGAAATGATTGTTAATTAGTAAAAGTTATGTTGAAGTTGTATTAAAGTTAAAATTTTGAACACAGTATTTCAAAGTAGTGTGTGGGGTAATTGCCACATAGTGAAGGAAGCAGCCATTCTCGTTTGTGGGAAGTTGAACGCACAGTGCTTCTCAAACTTTCACGATGTTTGCACTTCGCTTGCATCCGAGCGTCTAGCGGTGAACTTTGTTTTCTTTGACTTGATAAGGAGTTTATGAGCTCTATATTAGTAAATAAAACTTCATTATTTTAGTCTACTTCTGCTTTATAATATGGCTTCCACCAAGGTTTCGGTTATTCTGCCAATGTCCAGTTCAATGAAATAAAAAGTATCGGTGTTGTACGGTATACAGTTTTAAAGTAGCAATCAAAGGTGGCGTAATTCTTTGATTGCCTCATGGGAGCTTCAAGTGACAAATCTATATGAGTCCATTTAGCAGTCTCCTTTAACTATTTTACAAATTATTAATGAGTACGAGCTCCTATAACACCAAACTAGACCAATTTCATATTATAAATTCCGCTAAAATCTATTTGTAAAATCATCTAAGACAAACCCCAAATGCACCTCTTGACTTCCCATCAAAATCTCTAAAACTACTACTCTAACACATCTAAAAATTAACAAACGACCGTTGTCGCTGTGACAGCTAATAAGCTTTTATGTGTATCACTGCCTGTCTGACTGTTCTCCTCAACCGATATATTTTGTGAACATTGATTTTTTATTCGATTAATTTTTTGGAAAATATTCAAAATGGCGGAAATTGGCTCGAGGATCTAGCGTGTGCCGCTTAGGTGGGATTATTGTGAGTTCCCAGTGATTATATAACAACAAATGTAGTATTTTTATTTTCGCATCAAGTTAGCTCAAAGATCAAGAAGCTAAATCGGTTAGGAATACACGGAAACTTGCTTCGTTGGGTGCAGTCCTATTTGAAAAATCGCTCGCAAGCTGTTGTAATGGGTGGTTATCGCTCGGACTTTATTTCTGTCCCTTCAGGTGTGCCTCAGGGCTCACATTTGGGCCCACTCTTGTACAATGCGTATTTGTATGACATAGATAGTTGCTTTAAATCCTCTCAGTACCTTATGTACGCCGATGATAAAAAAATAATTGTAAGGTAAATTCGGAATCGTAATTGTTTTAAGGTGCACGATAAAGATTATTCCGATTTTACTATACAATGACAGACAGACACGTGAGATTTTCAGCTCATAGAATCGGTAGTAACAACACAAAAATAAAGTCCACATAAATATCATTGGCTAAAAAACTTGTCTTTATATTGATTATGTCTCATATTTAATTTTGTTATTATATTATCTATAGGTACATATACTAATACATCTTACTAAAGTGTAAGTGACGAGCTCCGTGGCGCAGCGGTCATCACGCCTGCCTGTGACACGGATGGTCCCGGGTTCGATCCCCGGTCAGGTCAAGATGGAAAACGATCTTTTTCAGATTGACCTGGGTCTTGGATGTTTATCTATACATGTATTTGTTATAAAATATAGTATCGTTGAGTTAGTATCCTATCCTAGTATATATTTATTTATTTATTATTTATTTTATTTATATCTACAAGATAGTCGTATAAAAACCTCAAATGATTAACACTGTAAACAAAACTACCTAAGTATTAAAAAAGCAAGTAGGTATAGAACAAAAAGTAATTGTTTGGCCTAATATATCCAACCGTACAGCATGTTGACATGTTTAAACGATGTTCACAAGCTTAGTAGTTTCTTGACGGTCGGGCTGGCCAAAATCAACCTCAGGTAAGTATGCCTGCATGCAAATGATATTGACATGCCATATTACATTCTCTATGACCTTAGACACGTGTGCACATTACAATCGGTCAACATGAATTTCGTGGCGCCGTCCATCGCAATTTGGTGAAAGACAATGAAATACTGACGTACTTGAAGAACATTATAGTACAAAGTTATTTAAGGCAAATGTACACTAGTATTATAAATATAAACGATTTAATTTATTGTGTGTTTGTTTGTAGGTAACGGTAAAACGTAAATAAAAGTACGTTATCAGAGGGTAACAAAGGCCATAATTGAACATAATTTGTGTTTAATTATAGATATTAATGTAATAATTATGATAGGTATTTTAGTCCCTACAGGAAAAGACCGAGCCAACCAAGGATCGCTTCGGTTCAAGACCCTAAAAGTGAAATAAGAACACTAATGTTACTTACTAGCTTATTGCTTCAAAGATTTACCGATTTGCTATTTTTTTTTCAGTGCTACTTTGAATAATTTCAAGACCGACAATTATTTTTGCTTTTTATTACGAAATCAGAAAATTTCAAATTGTGAAATTAAGAATGGAATTAAGTTTTATCTTGTTGCCTTATTGTGATAATTGTTAGTATTCCTAATATTCTAATATGATTTTGATGACTCAGAACTTTATTATAAAGGATTATTGTTATAAATAGAATTACAACTACTAGGCAACATTCGGAATCAATGT
Source organism: Rhodophaea formosa (assembly GCA_963082605.1). Lineage (NCBI taxonomy): Eukaryota > Metazoa > Arthropoda > Insecta > Lepidoptera > Pyralidae > Rhodophaea > Rhodophaea formosa. The sequence goes on from OY720209.1 coordinate 13,559,684, forward strand.
ACATAATGTACAATGGTTAGCATACAAAAAATAATCATCAAATATTTTTTACAGCCTTATCATGAACAAAGGAACATTCCGTACCAAAAAGGTCAATAAAAGAGTGTACAGGGCAAACAGTTTCGTTTGTGTATTTTAATGCTGAGGAAATGAGATTTCCCTTCTATTGCCCAAGTAATAACACTAAGATTCGGGGTATTCAAGGAAATAACATTCAGCTCAGAAATAATCAAGGTGAATGTGTAAAAACGCAGTAACAGTCTAAACAAAGTTGTCTAAAGCGTCTTTCAAACGTTTGCTAATAAAAATCAGTTCGTGCTTATCTGTTGTAGTACAGGAATTTGTAAACCGACAACTGACTGGCCGGAGTTATTCATCTATTTGCGTTTTGTAAAATTTTAACAACCTGCCTTGAGGCAAGTGCCGTGAGGTAACAACTTTTTCGTGGTATGTTGCAGCGGGGATCAGGGGTTCGTCTCATGCATGTTCATAAACTATACGTAGTGAACAGACATCTCTAGGAAAACATTGTGTTGAAACTTACTAAAGTTTCAACTCAATGTTTTCCTTCACCGGTAGCAAACGGTGGTTATAAAATATTAAATAATACCTAATATTGTGTTAGTACCATAAAACCTAATATTGTGTAAGTACCATCAAACCTAATATTGTGTAAGTCCATTCATGCTGGTCTGGGAGAAAACAAAAAACGTAGAATGCAATGAACCTGCTTCTCTTGCCGCGCAGACCGTAATAGCAGTTTGAGGGGAAGGGCGAAAAGAAGGGAATCATGGCGTTTTAAGCAGCATAACAACCCATCACTTAAAAGTTTACAAATTCATCATCATCATCATTATTTAATCATTATTCAGTATTTGATTTGATTTGAGCAGCAAGAAATCTACTGTTGGAAATAGGTCTCTACCAAAGATTTCCAATACGACTGGTTGGAAGTGGCCTGCATCCACCACCTTCCTGCAACCTTTATCAAGTCGTCCATCAACCTGGTCGGTGGGTGTCCAACGCTGCGTACGTGGTCGTCATTCCAAAACCTTTCTGCCCCATCAGCCATCGGGTCTTCACGCTGTGTGCCCCGCCCACTGCCACTTCAAAGAGCTAATCCACTTACATTTTTTCTTCTACTGATCTCTTCGTTTCTGATTCAATCTCGCAGAGAAACACCGAGCACAACCCTCTCCATAGCTCTTTGAGAGACTTTGAGCTTTTTTATGAGGCCCATTAGTAAGGGACAAGTTCACAAATTATGTAGAAATGATTTATACATACGTAAACATTGAAAACATTACAACGACGTTTTGGGCAGTCGTGTAAAAAGCAAGTTCTATTTTCTAGTTACTAACCGTAACTACGACTTACTAATTTCTCTCCACTTCATTTCTGAGAATTAATTAATGCCCACTATACCGATGTTATAACGCAAAATCTCATACATTCAGTTCTGCGAAAAGTAATCTAAGTGGAAATGGAGCCTTTTCGTTGGCTATGAAATTCGCACACAATCGTACACCTGCAATAAATCGCTTGCATTTGAAATCTAGTTTTTGTCGTAGACCGAAGTATTTACCGAAGCAATGACGGTTTAATTAACTGTTTTGATTTTAAATTGGTTGGAATAACAACACCTTTTAAAATGACGAATTGTTTAAAAATACAATACACAGAAAACAACGTTGTAATTAATAAATTTACTTTCGCCCGCGGTTCTACTTGCGTAATGTCGTCCCCTCGAAAACAGTATTTTTTCGGTATTAAACGTAGCCTATGCTTTGTCTATTTGTGCCTACGGGAATCATTTGGAAAAATATTCCTACTGACACAACTAGTTGTCCATACCAGTTGGTCCATGAGGAAAACGCGGTTTCATCGTATTATCTAGATATGGTGTATGAAAAATTTCATGATGATCGATTCATTAGTTAAGGCAAACAAGAGTAATGAATAAATAAATACACAAAATAAAAAAAATTAAGAAACTAATTCACTTTCGCATTTTTTAATATTAGTTATGATTTTCATTTTAAATATTACCTATCATTGTTTAATATGTAAGTATGATTAGATAACTACTGAGGAAACATTTCATCATCATCTCAGCCACAGGAAGTCCACTGCTGGACAAGGTCTCCCCCAAGGATTTCCAATACGACCGGTTAGAAGCGGCCTGCATCCAGCGCCTTTCTGCGCCCCTTATCAGGTCGTCCGACCACCTGGTCGGTGGGTGTCCAACGCTGCGCTAGCCGGTTCGTGGTCGCCATTCAAGAAAATTTCAGCCCCATCGGCCATCAGTTCTTCGAGCTATGTGCCCCGTCCACTGCCACTTCAAAGAGCTAATCCACTGGGCTATATCGGTGGCCTTTGTTCTTCTACGGATCTCCTCGTTTCTGATTCGATCTCGCAAAGAAACACCGAGCATAGGAAAAGTTACATAATAGTAGATTGTTGCACTGAGCAGAAAGTAAGTTATTGCTGCACGAGTGTGACAGGTGACAACTATTGTCCACGATTTAAAAAAACTAAACAGTGCAGTAAAGGATTTCCATACATTTTTGCTGCACTAGAGCAGCAAAAATGTATGGAAATCGTTTACTGCACTGTTTAGTTTTTTTTTTACTTCTAGTGCAGCAATGTTCCGCTTTGTGCTGGATATGTAGTGCAGTTATGATAGAATTGCAGAGTAGTTGGAAGAAAAAGTTTATTCACAGGTAATTTATTAAACTATATATTTACATAAAAAAGAGCCAAAAAAAGGGGCAAAAAGGTAGTTCTAAGAAGTATTTCCAAGATGAACTACTCCGCTATGCCTTAGTGAATTTAGTTTGTTGCAATCCAGGAGAAAGTGCAAGGATTTAACGTCTTTTAATTAATTATTAGGTATTTAATTAATAGTATTTAACTTAATTTATTTATTTATTAATAATTTAATTTATTTGCTACCGGCGAAATTCACTTTTGCTACCACTACTACTACTGTTCTCACAAAAAAACGTCGTTTGACCGCTGCTATGCTTTGTTGGGTGAGTGAGAGAGCTGGAGGCCCATTCCCTCTCCCTCAGGAAAAATAAAAAGTCGGCAACGCTCTTGTCTCACCCCTGGTGTTGCAGTTGTCCATGGGCAGTGGTGGTCACTTATCATCAGGTGACCTGTTTGCCCGTTTGCCATCCTATGACATAAAAAAAAATATTTCACTAAAGTACTAAGCAGTGCCTATTTCGATCTATCTGGGCCTAGCTTTATTGCATCAATATTGTATCATTGTTCAGATCTCATAAGCCAGATTAGATAGATTAATATATATCAGTACCTGTAATAAAGAGAGCACGCAATTTGGTGATTAACAGCATTAATATGGGTTCACCTTGTAACCAATCTGTAAACTATAACTAGAAAAGTTCGGCCTGTTTAATTTTAGTAGTTATAAATTATGTTACTTGATAACTTTATCGAATTATACGTGAAAAGTATTTCTCATATGTATTTATTAAAACTGTCATAATAGTGGAACCCAGACTCGAAATCATCAGCTGAGTATACAACCAAACTCTGTCGAATGAGGTTGAAGGGGTAAGTACCAACTAAGGCTCCTATAATCACTATAACTGAGTATACAACCGGAAATTCGGTTTAATGAGCCTGTAAGAACAGAGTCTTTTGCTATCTTCCATGGTAAAAAAAGTATGTACCTTTCTACCTGGAACATACAGAATACAAAATAAAAATGTCACGACGCATAAGAAGTTCATGAATTGAATGCTTGTTTTGTATAAGGAGGCGCATTTTCGTCATATTTCACTGCAAGTTCATAGGTATTTGTCCTGCCTTGGCTGCTCAATGTAGTTCAATTTTCGAAATGTTTAAACCACGTTTACTTAAATTTTTAAGAAAACGTATAGCTATTCTTTTAATTTTTGTCCAAAACGGCCACTTTTGACTAAAACGCTATGTAAGTAAAGATTCAAGTTCACACTTTAAACTAAGTATAACCAGTACTATTATTCGAATAAGATATTTTGAAGGGCCTCGTAAAACAATGTTTTAAATGATAGCTACGTTTTTTTTCGAATGATTTGTTTCAAATGGGGACAGTACTGGACCGGAAAATACTGTTTGCTAAGAATCATCACTAACGCTAGCGTAGCCGTGGATAAAAGCTAGTAAAAATGTAATGATTTATTAACCGCGGCTAATAGTTTAATGACTATGAGTTTGAAATACTAATTTGAATATCATGTAAACCAGAGCAATTTAAAGCCTTATTCGTTCAGTAACTATTGTTTATTAATAGGGCTAAATTGAGTTAAACCATGCGTTTTAAACTAAGTAGGTATATAACGAAGTTGGCCGGAACATACGTAACCCGTACTGGAGTTTCTGCGAAGGGATTGAATTTATAGCTAATATTATAATTGACTGTGCTTCCTGTTATCTAGGTTGTATATCTATGGAACCTTCATAATTGTTTTCTCATTTAAATATATTAAGTCATAACAAAGTAGCCGCTCTCTCTTTCTCTCTCTCTCTCTCTCTCTCTGTACATGCAGTACTTTTTGAATTTATCGCAAACAGATGCGCCGGAGATCATTTGTCTTTAAAATGTAGTGATAGTAATAGCGCTAGTGATGTATTGACTTAAAACTGACTGGGCGGCATACTGCCGAGACTGTTCTGAGTTTACTCATAAACGCTGTACTGTACATAGAGGCTGTACATACATATACTTTTACTACATTTAAAAGTAAAACTAAACCAGTTAGAGAAAGAGCAACGGAAATGTTATTGGAAAATATATGGAGCAGGCTGAATAAATGTCACAACTGCACTATATCCGCTTTGCTCTGTCTTGTGATAGCACAAAACAGCAAACAAGATGAGAATTAAATTGATAAATACATGCTGCACAAAAGCTTTTTTTCCTTTTGCGCCTAGAACGAAGAATTACTTCATAAGCAGAAATTTTAAATATAATATCTTATTTATAGGTCAGACTGAGCCAACATCGTGGGAATAAAATGTAATCCATCCATCCATCAGGTTTTTTTTAAGTCTCCACTGCAGGAGCACGACCCTCTCTGTACTACCAGAGCAACATATTAGCCAGAGTAGTCAGAGGATAATGATGTAATAATAAAATGTAATAATCCAACTTATTACCTTTACATGTTTGCCGAACCGACTAACGTTAATTTACTTTTTCTGACGTAATTTTATTATTGGATTTCTCAATTTCGTATTACCTTATAATGCCATGTTATGTATCTTGGGAGATTTATATTAATTTATTACGTGATGTGGAAGTAAAATAATATTAATTACGAATGCTGACGGGGTTTCGAGTAAGCTGATAGTAGATTAATAAAGCTTTACTATTAAGGTTTTTTTTTTTTTATAAAAATACATTTCAGAAATAATTAAGAACATGGTTAATTTTAATCTCGACATAATCTTGAGGTGATGACTTTTGATATAAACAATTTTTATTGGGACTACTGTTTATAATGCTGGGAGAAAAAAAATATTTTCACTGAGTGAGGTATGTACTGTACGTTTGATAAAAAGATGAGTTTTATACAATTTTGTAAGAGTTTTATTTACCAAAACATAGTAGAGATCGTGATATGCGATAACATACTTGCTGCAAATACACTTCAACAGAAAGTCGTGTCTAAGTATGCAGATTTTAATAATGGAATTAGAATCCCTAATAAAATATACAAACGCAAGAAAAACTGTGAAAAATGAAAAAAAAAACTTACCATAGAAATTTCGCCAGCTGATTGATGAATTTGCATGTTTCTTTTTCTATTTTTGTTTTTATCGTCTGTGTTTTTTTACTTTCCTATTTTGGTCAGAGTGGGGTTATAGAATTTGACCGCTATGTGTGTGTCGGTGAACGATTTGGATGAGGTGCTTTTTTATTTAAAAGCAGATTTTTTGCGATGTTTTTTTGACCAGCTGAACGATTTTTGATAAAACATTTATCAAAAATGGTTCAGCTGTTCACAAGAATTCCGTGTCAGGGTTGTTTAAAAACTAAAATTGTAAATATATGTAATAAATTTATAATAGAAAAGCTGTAGCCTGTCACCACGGAATTGAATAAGTTTCAAAATTCAATTAAGCAGTCCATTCGAACTGCTATTAATATCTAATGACAGATACAAATGAAGTGAAATCTGATATTCTGCTCAGCCAAATTAAATAAAGTCAGATTAAAATCGTCCTTCCCATTTTCAATTAACACTTGTTTGTTTCGTCCTTTGAAAGGACTCATTAAACAATGCCATTTCAGCTGATCTCACGGATTTCATCACACAGGGTTGCTCTGTGCATCTATGATGGTAATATGTGTAATGTAGAGTACATCACACATATTACCATCATAGATGCATCCAGTCATATTAGATTGATACATAAAGATCCTTATAGAGGAGCCCGATGGCCTATTGGTTGTAAGCATTATAAGTGCTTCCGCATTTTAAGCAACCACGGGCGCTGTCCGCACTGGGACAGGTGACCGCAAGTGGCATAAAATATCTCGAGCTCCTCCGTACTTCGGAAAGCACGTTAAGTCGTTGGTCCCGGCTGTCATATTTGATGGCAATTGTTGAGCTACTCGTATGTCAGTTGCCTTTAGCAGCTTGAAAAATTTGACTGATGAATTTGACTGATTAATTTGGGTGCTGCCGTAACTTCACTTCTCCGCCACGTCACAAATTAATAATAATAGTGTATCACGTATATGTTTATCTCATATTGTACTTTTAAGTACACATAATCGAAGCAAGCGCGTGTTTGCATTATAGGTATCCCCTAATTAGTAGCGTGGTATTTAATTAATACACATCAAATCATTATATTATATTATATGAATTATAAAGGATAAAAAAGGCATGAGAAACACTTTTTTATATTAAATATTTATACTTACCTACATTTTTATAGACGGCATAAGTTACAAAGATACCTAGTGGTTCTTATTTTTTTTTGTGTTTGTTTAAGGTATTTAGTTAAGTTTATTTGTTGTCATTGTTATATTTAAATACGATAATGTTAGTTTAATCATGATGTTTCCGTTTAAATCTCTTTGTAATTCGTTCTACCTGCTCAATGAACATTTAATGAACAATAATATCAAAATCGTCAGTGGCTGTGACAGCTTAACTATGGTTTATGGAAGAACAATGGAAATCACATCGTTAGATAATATAATTGGCTCTTAATGCCTCAATTAGTAGCCACAGTGACCGCAGTGATAATTTCTGGCCGACGACAGCCCTATTGTATCAAACGTCCTGTCGCTCCAATATCCACAATGGTTACTGTTTTTGACAAAATACTCGTCATCCCCTGTAAATGCTGAATTTAAATGAGATTTCAACCATTAATGATGTGATCAAAATAAGATTGTGGTCGCCAACCGAATTGCTATGAAAGCTTTCCGGGAAGGTCTACATTTTGTTTGTTTACTCGTTTTGAAGGTACTCGGTATTTTGCCAGAGTCTCAATGGTTAAACTGGAGGGGTGGGTGTGGGTTGTAAACTTTTACCCATGAATTAATCATTCAAAGTTTGAACTCTGACAAAAAAAGCAGATCCACAAAGTTATGAAAAGTCAAAATATTTACTTTAAGCCCTTTAAAATTTCAGTGATTTTTCAGACTAAAATGTAGATTCCTTGGATTATTTTTGTATTTATTATTGTGTTACTTTATCGTTTTTGCAATATACCTTACGACATACGCCTGCATTTAATGTTTTGCCGAAGTTTATTTACTCGATTATTAAGAATGACCCTACTTTTAGGATCCAATGAATTTAACATTTAGGTTTTCTTATAAAATAATTTTATTTTTTGCTTTGCATGCTAATGTTTCATAAGCGGCATCTAAACAATCTGTGGAATAAACATTTTGTCGAGCTTTTTTCAGAAACCCGCGTAGAGCTTTTGTGTAGTTCAAACAGAAACACACAGATGGCGGGTTTGACTGATTTAGCTTGATTCCATTAGGTGTCGTGAGCTACCTCTTTTGCAGAAAACGGAAGATGGGCTACAGCCATGAATAATTTTATTTTTGGCGTGGATGGACTTATACAAACAAAGTTACTTAATTACAAAACGGGCAATCCAAAAATTTATAAGTTCAGAAGTGATGAAAATTTTAGACTAGATGCCTGGCAAATTTCGGTATAAACGAACTATTTTCTTTTCTTTAGCTTTTTTTCATGTTCTTTTTGATTATATGTATACATACTTATTTTATTTATAAATATATGTTATTACCAGAATTATTTTTACTCTTCTGCTAAGTGTAGATAAGCAAATCGAAAGTAGTAGTGTATGGTGAAAGCATATGGATTACGACAATGATTTGTTTAGCTGCATACCATAGTAATAGCAGTGTCAGGGGTGCCATCCTCAGCAGCCTGTCCGGTGGTTGCAAGCATCAGAACCAATATAAGCCAATCAAACTGACCTCACCAACCCGTTTGCCAAGTATGGTATACTTACGGCAGATCCCCCAACGATAAAAATCCTTGGAGGAGGCCTATGTCCAGCAGTGGACTTCTTCGGGCAAGGATGGTGATAGTGATTACTATGGTTAGTTTCATAAAATTTTACATACAGTTCGGCCAAGAAATTATTATCCTGAATTTTATCCATTCAATTTGGGGTGCCATATTTTAATTATTGAGTTGGTTTTTAGTTAATGTTATTTATTATTATTAATCTTCTTATCTTTTAGATAAGTATATAATGTTTTACTTAAGGTGACGTGAGTTCAAACACTAGCGCCACCCAGCAATTAATTCATTTAGGTACTCCTAAGTCAAATCAAATTTAAAAATCTAATAGATGATTGCCCTAGTAAATTACTTGTAGTATTCTTTTTATTACTTTTCATAAATATTACAATCTAAGTTTAAGAGAACGAATTATTACCGCAAAAAGTGGCCACTTTTAATAATTCGTTCTCTTAATTCATCAAATTAAAAATATTGAAAACTTGTACCAATAATACTACAAGTAATTTACAAGGGCATTCAGCTATTATATTTTTAAATTTGATTTGATTTAGGACTTATAGAATTAATTTCTGGGTGGCGCTAGTATGTGAACTCACTACGCCTTAAGTATTTTATTCAGTTTAGTTTTTCTGCTGATTTTCATCAAGTTAACGAAGATAATTGTTAATTTTAAGAAGTTTATTCAATTCAACATAATCTGTACCTACGTAGTTGATTTTCTCAAAACAAGGTTAAACAAATCTAAGTAACAACTACTATATAAATGTTTCGTATAAATCAAGGTATTTCCACTCGGCCCTCGCCCTCCACTGCTTTATTTAGTTTCCTTGCATTGGAGAGAGGAATGCGAAACACTCATTGTTTGCAATGCATTCACTTGCACTCACTAAAGCACACAAATAGATTACTTTTGTTGTCTTATAAAACCACCTGGCTGAATATTTTATTCAGATTTAAAAACACACATGTTTTTAATTCATCAAATGCGAAATGTAAGCGAAGTCATTAGTATTACGTTTTTAAAATAAAAATCTTACCATATCGTGCTTTTAGAGTATTTAAATATATGTGTATATTTTAATTTTTTTCGTGTGAATGATTTACACTACAGTCAGATTTTTTAAAATGTCTATAGGTATTTCATAAACAAACTTACTTAACGACTGCCGCATAAGGATGACAGCCAAACCAACGGCTTAATGTGCCACCCAAAGAACAGAAGCTTAAAGTATTTGTATAAAACCCATATCAGTCCGGGGTTCCCTATCATGCGTACATTACCACAAAATTATGCTGAGTTAAGTTACGCCCCATTTGGCTATCCGGATACACAATTTTTTTTATACAAAATTGCGAATTCTGACTTACATTTTGTACTAGAGTTAAAAAATAGTACTTTATGCAACGGTTTTATAATAAGGGTCTTTAATATCAGTGGCGCTGGTAGCGATATAAGCGAACAAAGCGAGCGAATATCGCAAAGACAGGCACCACGAGCCTTTTAAGACCTAATTACAAACCGTTGCATACAATATTTTTTCTACGACTTTCAAAAAACATGCAAAAAATGCAAAACAAAGAGTAAAACTTAAATTTTAAATTTTGAGTTTGGCAACTATCTCGCGGGAAATGTAAAAACGACAAAATATTGTGTATTGTAACTCAGTACACGATTCTCGTTCCGTAGTAAAAAACATAATCATGTTAACGTCAAATAACAATATTTAGAGCTGACTGAATATTTTAAACAATGTAACCCCATCGCCCCCCCCACGCCACACTCTACACTCAACACGCCACACTCACAAAAAAACAAACAAACCCCTTCAAGCGGTTTGAGTAAATCGTAAAAATATATTATTGTTAATTGTATCGTTACTTTCGCATTGTACTTACTTGAAATATTCTCCTTTTTATTATTAAGCCGATTGTAATCTTTAAGAGGAAATTCTAAATGTGTATATTGTTATATTTAAGCCTCCTAATTGCATGCACTTCCGCACTCGATCTAAGGGAGAGGGGTGCCTGAAAAACAGCGTTATGCTCGGACCTTGCTCCGAGCTAACACAAGCTGAGGCATTCCTTTGCCATAATGTGTATATTCTTTTTTAATTTGAAAGTTACATTGATTTAATTGTGGCAATAAATGATTTTTTTTATTTTTATTTTTTTATTTATATTTATTTAAAAACAATATGTAATACTTTCGAAATAATTTAAGTTCGTTTGCAACATTGCCTTCGTGTTTTTTTTTCATAAAAATCGTTTACTTACCTTCGTCCGACAGGAAAATTTAAATAAAATTGGAAAAGGTGTACCAGGGATTCATTTATATGGTACTGCTTTATCTTCGGAAAGCGAAAGAAATAAGTAGCTTACAAGACATTAAATCGCCGCCTCCAGTTTTCATTTCCCTGTAATACCTACTCTTCATAGGAATCCTTTGCAATTTACAAAAGAGGTTTATAAGTGTTTACCCTTTTCTTGATATTACGCCGGGAAAAATGACCCTTTTGTTATTATTCTAAAACTTTAGTGCTTAAGAAAAAAAATAGTTTAGAGGTAGATAACTACCTATAGTTATGTTTTTTTTAAGGTGACAATGCTTATATTGACTTAGTGACATAGCTTAACGGCTGCCATCAATGATGACAGCGGCTTAACGTGCCTTCCGAAGCACGAAGGAGTTCAAGTTAATTTTATGCCACTTGCGGTCACTCATCCAAATGAGGACTGCGCCCGGGGTTGCTTAACATTCGGAAACGCTAATTATCCGCAGACGCTGTAATGCTTCGGAGCCCGGGGTCCGCTTTTAGTTCAACACTAATGCTCTAATATGATTGGGCGAAAGATTTTACGGCCGCTTGCGTGTCTGATGCCAAACCTCTTTGGATAATTCTAGAATCTCGGACAAAAAGGTACTAGTAAAAATGGAATACAAGTATTTGCCCGCGCCGGGAATCGAACCCGGTGTCCCTCGTATGCAGTTTAGTACTTATCACTACATATTTTAAAAAAAGTCCTCCGCCGCGTCTGTCTGTCTGTGTTTGCGATAAACTCAAGAACTACTGTACGGTTCACCAATAGATAAAGTGATTCATGAGGAAGGTATATAGGTGTATAAAACGTGCCCGGGCGCAGTCGGGGAGGGCTACTAGTTTGATAATAATTTATTCAAGTCATGACCTCAGTATATTCTCTAAGTCCTTGTTGGGGACGCGAATCTTGAACAACAGTACAAGTGGGTCTAAGGCAAACTGAAGGGCCCACTTGTCACCCAATTACCATAAGGGTAGCACCAAACAAAGGTCTTATTTATTCAGCCCACTGCGACACCTGTTTCTCATTCTGTCCGCACCGAAACACCTACGTGAAGTTTTATCAATATCTATTTGCTAACGCCTAGGGCACATGTTATGTGGCACACCAAACCAATCTAATCACCAATTACTATTTTAATATAATAGGCAGAATTCTTTTACCTATAGAAAGCTAATGTATTGCGGGTGAAATAGGCTGTATGCGCGGACGAAGTCGCGGGAAAATTGCTAGTAACTAATATTATGAATATAAACATTTATTCATCGCTTTCACGCCTTAACTACTGTACCGATTATCGTGAAATTTTGCAAAGACAATATTATAGACGGAGATACATAACCTTTTATTCCAGAAAAATACTGATACAGAGGGTTTTGCATGTCACAAGCAGAACAGTGAACGTAGCAAGTTTTTAATGCCATAACAAATTCAACTTGACCTCTATCTGCTACGGAATTAACTTATGTATAGCTTTATCATTTATGAGCTAGTGAAGCTAAAAAAAAACCGGCCAAGTGCGTGTCAGGCCACGCGCAGTGTAGGGTTCCGTAGTTGCGAATGACAACTTTGAGTTCACACTGGTCACACTCGCACCTCACAATTTAACGACCAAAAACATCTAACAATGAAAATTGTATGTAATTTTACATTTTCCAGTACATTTTATAAGTTGATTGCCTATAACTTTTTAGTTCGTACTTAGTACTCAGCTCTGATAGTTTTCCTTTCAACTTCAGTATATATACTACTGCTGTAATTTTTTTCACGTATCCATATATAGGTATAACCGTTTAGCAGATAGAGGGGGGGACACTTACCTCTAACAAAAATTTAAACTTTAAAACCAAATATTTCGGAAACGGATCTCTAAATCGAAAAACCGGCCAAGTGCGTGTCGGGCCACGCGCAGTGTAGGGTTCCGTAGTTGCGAATGACAACTTTGAGTTCACACTGTTTACACTCACACCTCACAGTCTAACGACCAAAAACATCTAACAATGAAGATTGTATGAAATTTTACATTTTCCAGTACATTTTATAAGTTGGTTGCCTATAACTTTTTAGTTTGCACTTAGTACCTAGCTCTGATAGTTTTCCTTTCAACTTCAGTATATATACTATTTCTGCAATTTTTTTCACGTATCCATATATAACCGTTTAGCAGATAGAGGGGGGGGACACGTACCTCTAACAAAATTTTGCACTTTAAAACCAAATATTTCGGAAACGGATCCCTAAATCGAAAAATGGTGTTCTTAACCTCACAATATTTTTGAAAGACCTTTTTAACGATACCCCACACGATGGGTAAATAGAGAAAAAAAAATTACTCCCCCACTTTACTTGTATGGGAGCTACCCAAAAAAAAATATTTTTTCAAGGTTTTTTTCTACGACTTTTTTGCCATGATTAATATACACACTCATACCAAATTACAGCTTTCTAGTACTTATAGTCTCTGAGTAAAACCGCGGACGGACAGACAGACAGACAGACAGACAGACAGACAGACAGACAGACATGGCGAAACTATAAGGGTTCCTAGTTTACTACGGAACCCTAAAAATGGTGTTCTCAACCTCACAATATTTTTAAAGACCTACGTATTTAAAAATACCCGACACGATGGGTTTGTGTAAGAAAAAAAATATTACTCCCTCTTTACTTGTATGGGAGCTAAGCTAAAAAAATTTTTTTTTCAAGATTTTTTTCTACCACCTTTTTGCCATTATTAATATACATACCCATACCAAATTACAGCTTTCTGGTACTTATAGTCTCTGAGTAAAACCGCGGACGGAGAGATAGACAGACAGACATGGCGAAACTATAAGGGTTCCTAGTTTACTACGGAACCCTTCTTATTCTTCTGTTTTATAATATGGCCTCCACCGAGATTTCAGTGATTCTGCCAATGTCCAGTAAATTGAGATACTAAGTATCGGTGTTGTACGGTAAAGTATTTTCAAGTAGCATCAAAGATGGCGTATATTCTTTGATGCCTCGTGGGAGCTTCTGGCGGCAAATCTACGGAACCCTAAAAAGCATTTATGTTCAACTAGCTGTTACACGCGGCTTCGCCCGCGTGATATATAACCTATGTCCTTCTCAGTACCCTAAGCTGTGTATGCAAAATTTCATGATGATCTGTTCAGTAGATAGGGCGTGAAAGCGTAACAACAAACAAACTCACTTTTGCGTTTATAATATTAGTTAGGATTAGGATTTGCGCAAAACTGTTGCTTATAAGTTATATTTTGAAAAATTTATGTAATAGTTACTAAATAAATAATAAATATATACTTAGGGACAAATCCTACAAATTGTGCCACCCCCCAATAAGTTATGACCTTTGTGTCGTAGATAACAAACCAAACGATACTACGTATTTTGTAACAGATACACATCAATGACCCATGCCAATGTAAAAAAATATTTTCCGTCATGACCTGACCGAGTATCGAACCCGGGACTCGTGTCCCATGTTGGCGTGGTAACCACTGATTGTGAGCCACTATACGTAATTAAATACCTATCATCAAATACGGATGGCTAAACAAGTCAGTATATTTTTTTTTCTTTTACTTAAGTAATATAATATAAATATAGGATATGGCAAATGATGATGAATTTCATAAATAAAGGTGTAAACTTGTTAGTGTCAATCTATAAACCACATTTTACTATGGTATTAAAACAAATAGATTACTCATTATTTTAAAATCATTTTGACGCATGTAATAATATGAAGCAATTCTCGTGGTATTTTCTTTTGATGGAAATTACTTACACAGAATTTCAAACGAGCGTGTAACAAGATTATTTTGTTTCTCTCAAACATACTTGGCAATTCAAACATTATTTTGACAGCCTTTTTGAGATAAATCGATCCCACTAAAACATTTTCATTTAAATTAACGCCAAGGCGAGTATATATGGGTAAGTAATATAACATATAAACACAAAATATATATGTTTTAAGATCAATACCAACGAAATATATAATTTTGGTCAGTATAATTATCAATCAAGATAAAATTCGGAAGAAATAATTTTGAAAACAATAAAATCTTTTGTTATAACAATTATTCAACATAACAAACCTTTCATATACAGTTTTATCGTTATAACATTTAACAAATCGATTTGTTGTTACGTATAATAAACGTAATATATACTTATTATTAAGCAAAATAATCATTGGTAATACACATAAAGTGATAGAAGATCCTAATCTACGTTTTGTGACTAAGTCGCTTCCGCACCCAGTCGTCCGTCGCTCGCTCGCTTCGCTCGCTCGCTCATATGGTGGTCTATGTGTAACCATAACCTAACCTACCTTCTATGACCAAGTCGCGTATCCAAACCAGTCGCTTTCGCACTCAGTCGTCGTTCGCTCGCTTCGCTCGCTCGCTCATATGGTTGTCTATGTGTAACCATAACCTAACCTACCTTCTGTTACCAGTCGCTTTGGCACCCAGTCGTCGCTCGCTCGCTTCGCTCGCTCGCTCATATGGTGGTCTATGTGTAACCATAACCTAACCTACCTTCTGTTGCCAAGTCGCTTTCGCACCCAGTCGTCGCTCGCTCGCTTCGCTCGCTCGCTCATATGCTGGTCTATGTGTAACCATAACCAACTACCTTCTGTTACCAAGTCACGTATCCAAACCAGTCGCTTTTGCACCAAGTCGTCGCTCGCTCGCTTCGCTCGCTCGCTCATGTGGTGGTCTATGTGTAACCATAACCTAACCTACCTTTTGTTACCAAGTCGCGTATCCAAACCAGTCACTATCGCACCTAAGGTCGTTCGCTCGTCGTTCGGTCGGCTCGCTCTCTTGTCATAATCAATTTGATTGATTTAGATTTTTATTGATAAATATTTTAAATAGTATTCGTTTTGATTGTTATATTTTATGACATGTATACTGAACGAGTTGTATGACAGGTGATGTTTAGTGTTCATAAACATTATAATAAATGAGTTTATGGTTTTCGAATTGAATATTTTATGAATATTATAGCTTTCAAGAATATAAACAGTAATAATTATATCAAGTAAACATTATATCTTTTGAACTTTATTGAAATGAAAATATATCATTTGTTATTATATCAAACAATACGCACCCAGTATATATTGCTTGCACTGTATAAAAGTCATCATATCTTATGGAAAGCCAAGCTTTTAACACTGCAATCCTGAAGTAGTTAAATGCTTTAACCGTTGTCATAGTAAGTAAATAGATTTCTACGTGAATCCTAGTTTTTATGATTTCTACAAACCCTTCACCTTAGTCAAAATGTATGGCCTGGACTTTTCGTAAGAAAGACAGTAGACTCTCCTACTTATGAACAGAAGGTAATTCACTAGGCATAAATTCTGAAATGAATAATTAAAGAAAAGACCAAGCCACATATTTGGTAGCTTGGTCTTTTCTTTATACTCAAGGACCTATAGGCCTAAATTTAATCTAAATAGACTAATATGTAAAGTTTGTAGAGAACTTCAGATTAGGATTTACGAAGAATATACTATATGATGAGAGTTAGAGACGCAATATGTACGTGTGCCTCGTCTTCGCATCGGCTCACATTCTCACGTTCATATCAATGTCTTTTTTAGTTAGGTTGTAGGTACAATTTGCCTACCTGCGTACTAATATTATTCATGCGAAAAACCCTGAGTGTCTATCGTACTGTCTGTTACCTCGACGACTGTACACGGGCTGTGCTCCCATTTGAATCAAATCATTTGAAAGAAAATGGAGATATAATTTAAAGTTTTGTTCTACGAAGCCCTAGATAAAACTTCAAACTATTTTGTGAACTACTTTATTTCTTCAAATATTATCGACATTAGAATATTAGAAAATATTTTGAGGTTAACGCACTTTGATAGGAATAGGAACATTTTAGATACGATTATTGTAAGTTTCATGTCACGTACAATTTCTTTCTCTCAATTTTTATTATTTTCCGGAATGTCTCGTTTATTTTATTTTGTTTTATGACAAGGTGATAAAAGCTGATTATTTTATTTACTTTTTTGTTAAGAAATAAATTTGTAGGTGTAATTTTACACATATTTGGCATAAGGGCACTTTTAATATCTACGGCGCAAATAATTTAATGACATTGTCGAATTTAGGGGAGAATTGTAGTATTAAATAATTCATTCATGTGTTTTATTATATAAGAATAATTCTTTGTGTATTCAAACACAAGACACAGATAGAAAGAATAATAAAAGTCGACAACTATAAGTAACGTAATTTTTCAACTTGTTTTTGGCATAAAAATACCTAGGTTTTGTTTGTAATAAGCAGAGGTTTTAATAAAAGAATGTTTTTCTAAAAAATAAACATAAAATAATTTGGAGACGCACGAAACTAATATTTTTTTATATCAAAGAGCTTAAGTACTTAATTTTTGAATGAGCTACCAGTCTTTTAACTGTGTTTTACTATAAGAACCTTTCTTTGTCTTAACACAAGACACAGATGGAAAGAAATATGCGAGTAACAATAATAATATTTATGTAACAAGAGTTTTTAACACGTTTTAGCATAGTCATAGGTTATTTTTATTGTAGTAAACTGAGTGTTTTCATCAGGATGTTTCTCATCTTTAAGAAAATAAATATAAAATTTTTAGACATGGAAATGTCTCGTAATATTTTTTCATCCAAGACTTTACTTACTTTTTGGACGAGCTACAGAAAAGGTATCAATTACAGATATTTCCAAGTACAATTTAAATTGTAAAGTAGGTCCATAATAATTATTGAAAGTTGCTGAATCTAAACCCATTAAAATCAAAGATGTTCTGTAAGTAAGGATGATATCTTATCGAGAACTTTCCTCGTTATCCATACTTTCAGTAACTAGAAAGCTCTGATTTGAAATACAACACCTCCTAATTTTCCGATATTGTATAATGTTCATAAAGGAGTTTACATAAATAGGACAGTAATTATGGTCAGACTGGTCCAAGTTCTGTTGCTTTGCCCGTTTGATTCTTTTATTATAAGTTAACAAGTAACTTGAATATATCGTCAAGATAATGTTTGAATATGGGGTAGCCATAAAATAACCGTATTTTATATTTGTCACATCAGTAATTGTATTATCAAAATTTTAAAATTTGAGATATAGGTCAAATAAAAAAATCGTATTATAAATCTATGGTACTACAATGGAATGGTCTCGAATGGCGACCACGTACCGGCAAGCGCAGCGTCGGGCACCCACCGACTGGTGGTCAGACGACCTGAACAAGGTCGCAGGAAGGCGCTGGATGCAGGCCGCTATTTCAACCGGTCATTTTGGAAATCATAAGGAGAGGCCTATGTCCAGCAGTGGACTTCTTGCGGCTGAAATGATGATGATGAATGATGATGGTACTACATCAGTTTCACAATGTTCACAGTTTATTATGGAACAAATATTTAATTTGTAAATACCTATGTAATTATTTGGTTAAATTTTATTTGGCGACCTACCTATTCTTATTGAAATTTTGCATTACCGATGTCAACTTTTGTACACCACTATTATGCAAATAAATATGATTTATGATTTATAAACAAGTCATATTAATAAACACGTACTGTGTCATTCTTTAAAGGGCAAGCACCATCGAAATATTCAAACGAAATCTCTTGTTATTTTTTGACAGTAAAGATAACCTGTGATTGATGGAAAATATAAGCCGAGGGATTTGTTTACCAATAAGAATAACGTAACTACGACAACAACACCTGATTGAAAAGATAATCCGCCACACACACGAAAATTGAAATTCGAAACGAATATTTGTCTGAACGTGAAAGGTTAATGTTCTTACATTCACGTGGCAACTTATGTATATCTGGGAATATCGATTTATTTATTCGATTTAGGTATCTCAAATAGTTGATTAAGTTTTATAGATACTAATCCTTTTTTGTGAAGGATAACTTTCGCCAAAATACAAGAAAAGGAAAGACTAGGCATTCCACCATCTTAGCGTTATACGTAGGAGAAGATCATACTTTTAAATATTCTGTACACGGCTGTTATATATTAACAGTTGTGTTGCGTCGGGCCGGTGTCCATGGAATTGAGGCCTATCTGATGCGGCGTCAGCTGCGTTGGAGTGGTCACGTGGTGAGGATGTCTGATGAGAGAATGGCGAAGCGCATCTTCTTTTCTGAACTAAAGGATGGCAAGCGCAAACAAGGCGGCCAGTTTCTTAGATACAAAGACGTTCAGAAAAGACATATGAAAAGATGCAACATCAATCACGATCGTTGGGAAAGTTTGGCTGCGCAGAGGACTGAGTGGAGACGGCTGGTGCAGCATAATGTTACCTTATTTGAGGACAGTAGGAGGCTTGCACTTGATTTGAAAAGGGATGCCATAAAAAATAGACCACCATCCAAAATTCATTACAACTACGTTGGTGGTTCCTTGACGTGTCCAAATTGCGCACGTACATTCGTAGCGAAGATAGGGTACATAAGCCATATGAGGACACACCAACCTAGTTCCTAATTTTATATTTATTTAGGACTTTGCCAGTCACCGTAGCCGATAACGGCCAGGGATATTATTATTATATTAACAGTTAAAAATATTTCAAAATATATACTCAATTGTGAGCTATATACCAAATAGCTACATAGATACTTCTAGCATTTGAAAACCGACCACTGTAGAGAAGAAACGCCGAAATAAACTTTTAATGACTCAACACTATAACCTTCATGCTCAATTCAAGATCTGATTTCATGACTTAGTAAAAGTTCGGCATTAAAGTGATTTACTTTATAATGTTAGAATGAGACAGGCTGCGTATCTTTATACAGTTTGCGGCTTTATTTACAGCAGAAGTGAAATGAACTATTCAGATTTACTGCAAATTACTGACTAGAATAGGCCTATATTTTCCTATTGAATAACATACGAAGCGACTAAGAATAAAAATAATATCTTGTTCATAAAATGTTTCTTGAAAGAGTTGCCAGGATTTAAAGATACTTCTAACATAGTCGACCTGACTCTTTGTACCATCATGGAAAGGGATACGGTCGGCTATAGGCTTTATCTGTTTGAAATGTATATCCTATTGTATACCTTACTGCCAAAATGTAAGAATGTACGTATCTTAATTTGAGTATGTTAATAGTTGTTACATACATACATTCCATCATGTTTATTTGCCTTGGGGTAGATGGAGCCCAGATCTGTAAAACCTTAAGTGTACCAAAATTGTGATGGCTATGATTTCTGACGCCCATTCCCTCGATCGGCTTTTACGATCTGCGCAGGAGGAGAAGCAGCTGGTACATTCTACGTTTTTTCTTTTCTCTCAGATCGGAATTATAGAAGTGATAGTTTTGAATATTTGTTACATTTCCTACTTTATAAGGACAGATCGATTTATAAAAAGGCTTCATATTTTAGGCATGTAAAGGTACTTCAAAATAAGGTCAAATGCAAATCGCTGCGAAGTTGATATGAAGCGGATGAAGTTGAAGTGGAGCATTCCCAACAAGCGCTAAGATGATTAATACGGGTAGAGTTAATTACTTTTAGGCAATATTACACCAAGCCAGACAGGCCATAATGGAATAAATTACGCGATACTATGACGCCGTGTGTTATTGCTGACATTTTGTATAAATTTTTGTAGAACAACTTCGTCATCAAAATGACATTGCAAAAATGTATAGTCATGGAAAATATGTGAGCTTGAAAAAAGTAATATATGCTATTCTTGAACCGTCAAAAGTCACAGTTGCTGATGCAGACCAATATAACAACAGCTCATTCATCAATTATCATTTAAAAAAAAAACAATAGCCTTTCTAAGAATACTTTTGCATCTATTATAATAAATGACAGAAACAAAGATGATTCCGTGTTTCGGAAGGCACGTTGAGCCGTTGGTCTCGGCTGCCATCTGGTAGTCAATCAGTTAAAGGAACCACGTCAGAGGCCGAGAGACGGTTCCGAAGAACTCTGACACCAGGGTGTGCATGGTCGACTGACCGTGTCACCTACACGCTTCGAGCAACACGGAAGGGAGTAGCCATATATCTAAACTAGCCAAAAGACTTAGCTCTGCAGCTTATGCTATTAGGAGGATCAGACAGCTGACAGACGTGGCAACTGCTAGGCTTGTATACTTTGCTTATTTTCATAGTTTAATGGCTTATGGCATACTTCTGTGGGGAAAAGCTGCCGATATAAATACTATATTTGTACTACAAAAGAGAGCGATCCGTGCTATTTACAGCCTAGGTCCGAGAGAATCTCTCAGAGAATTGTTTAAAGAAATAAATATAATGACAGTAGCTTCTCAATATATATTTGAAAACATAATGCATGTAAGGAAAAATATTTCACTTTTCAAAAAAAATTGTGATTTCACAGATAGGTCATTACGTAATAAAAACAAATTGTTTTTTCCGCGGTATCGGCTTAGCAGAGTTAGAAATTCGTTTTTGGGGAACTGTATACGCTATTATAATAAATTGCCAGAATCAGTCCTTGATATGCCTGATAGAAAATTCAAAGCGTATGTTAAGCAAGTACTATGTGAAAAGGCTTATTACAGGACTGATGATTTTCTAAACGACAAAATTATCTGGCTGGAGCTTGGCGCCGGACCCTCATAATGGCTTATATGTATTAAATATCACGAAGTGGTACGTTTTGTACTTATCATATTTTGATTTGACATAAATTTACATTTATTTAATTATTCATTTTTCGAAAATTATTATTTGACATCTCTCATTGAATTTTAAATTATTATTTGACATATTTAATTGAATTTTAAATTATCACATGACAATGTAAGCTCACGTCCACATATTAGTTCTAAGTAGGTACTTGTATGTCGTAGATTGTAAGTTGACGTCATTTGGAGAAAATGCGTTGTGCAGTTTGTTGCCGCTTCTTCTGCACTCCGCCTTGGAAGCGGTGTAAACTTAGCTTTAAGTAATTTATTGACGTTAACAATAACATAACATTGTAAACCAATTGTAAATGTAAAGTGACGTTCAACAAATGATATTTAAAATATCTTAAGATGAATAAAATTTTTGACTATTGACTATTGACTATTGACTATACGCTGCATTCCCCTCTGTCAAGGTACAAGCCAAAATTAGGCATATGCATGTCTATGTGTTAGTTGTGTGTGACTCATCTGTACACAAATTATTTTTTCTTTTTATGTCATTTTTTGTGACAATGTCATAATTACTATCAAGTGACAGTTTAAGTTTTGTATGTAGGTGTGCGGAACTAAACTTGTGTGCACATTTCCCCCCGCAAAAAACGCCAGAAAAATTGTCATAGTAAATTGTCGCTTTGCCCACTCCCTCCGTCCGGTACGGAGGCCGTGTTGCTCGAAGCCTACACGACATAATGATGATGAATGAAAAAAAAACAAAGAATTTGACATTCACATACAACTGTTCAGCGGAACGACTAAAAATTATAAAATATAAATATATTTTTTTAATTTCCAGTGTTTGTTCTATTATGATTAAATCATGCAAAATAAGCTGAGGGTATATCTGAAAGTGACATAGGTACATAGTTATTTTATTGCCAAAACCCAAACAAACGCACGACACACGACACTTGCTTTATATGGCTAGATTTAAGCCAAGTTCCTCCACCCGCGCGACTCAAGAGACTTAACAGGTTTTTGAGAGAACACAGCATTAACCCTTAAAAAATCTTAAAGCTCGATTGGATTAGGAGCTTAGTAAATAGCCACTATTACCATCCGAGATTCTCCTCCTAAACTGTAAGAAGTGATCAGCCTTGGCTAGTTTGGAGGTCTTGAAACAGACTCGTTTGCGTCGACAGATGCCACGAAAGTCGAGTTAGATAGGGTTTCCTAATAGAAAGTGCAACTTTAGCGCTAGCCAGTCAATGGATCACCTATTGGTGTCCTCTGAATGTCTATCTTCCTGCACTCAAATGGACCTTAACGAGGCAAAAAACTACTGGTCAAGGCAAATATAAAACTAGCCACCTAGGACTCGAAAGAAGAAAATTTTTATTACCTAGGCTATCTAACATTGTTACAGACAGTTTCGCAAATACGAGATAGTTCTTATGTTATTGTTTGCAGAAATTGTTAAATTATAAATGTCATTTCATGTTTTGAAAATAAAACAAAAAAAATTTATAATAATAACCTGAAAGACCGTAACAAAACACGAGTCATCAAAGAAATGCAAAGACAGGTTCTTATTACAGAATTAATGTTATAAATGTGCTCCACTTTGCAGGAATTTGTGAGGCGTGTATAAGCAACAATAACAATGTTAATGGCTGATTACTTTCTTTATAAGGCTTTCGGCTTTCAAAATGAAGATTAACTTCTTGGTTTTACCGGCGTAGGATTTTTAAACTTTGTTACATCATGTTTGAACTTGTATTATTCAATTTCGCCTTAACAAGATTCATATTTTATTAGTTAATTAACAAAATGACTATAAAGATATAATAGTAAAGCTAATAGGTACTTTTCTTCCAAATCGCCAATTGTGAGTTGAGTATTTTTAGAGACCCATACCATAAAAGGTAAAAAGTAACACGTAGATGATTCTTTCGAAGAGTCTGTCATATTTTCAAACTCTGTATTAACTAGTTATGATGTCAGATTAACATTTCTATTACAACACAGCACGAGGCATCATACAGAGTAACATTACTTTCCACACAACCTTAAAGGGGTGACTCAGCCTATCAATATGAACAACTTTTGTGCCCTCAAAAAGTTTCTCGTTATTTTAGTGAAAAAATGTTTGACCGCTCAGAGAAAGTCAACATTTTTATCGAGTTCACAGCATTTAAGAAAAAGTTGATTATATTGACGGGCTGAAGCCGCTTTAAAGGTGTGTCATGTCAAAGTCATGTTACACTATATAAAAAAAGGGTCTAAAATACCAATTTCTTTATTCTAAACGCGTGACTCTAAACATAATCCTTTTATTCGCGTGAGATTTCCTCCCAACCCACGCCGAATACGACATTGTCGTCAAAAAACTAAAAGTTCAGTGCGTTGTAAAGGTTACGATAATAGAACATAAAAGGATACTGGCAGTCGTTTGCATCGCCTTTATTAGGTACGTTTCACGGCTTTTTATTTTCTCATTGTAGTAAACATGATCGTAAAATGATACCAACAAATAAATGCGTTTTTAAAGTGCTACGTGCCTATTGCAAATTAATGTAGAGCGTCGTCGTATACAATAATAAAGGCATTGTATGAAGTTATAAGTTTTTCAGAGATTGTGTGTTATAAAATGAAGTCTATTTTTAAATATAGAAGCAAATCAAACCAGTACTTCAAACCGTAGAAATTCACATCACTACCATCGATAAATAGCACATTTTGCTTTTCTAGCTGTTGGTGAAATTTTCCCCTCTTTCCTTGCATTTCTCATTTTTGGTCTTCCTCTTTTCATACTGAGTATAAATTGACCGTCGATTGTCCCTCGAAGGGTCGACTTAGCTCATAACTATGAACAACTTTTTAGATGGGACCTATGCTTGAAATTAAAAAAAAAAATCTACATACTTCATACAAATAGCAAAATAGCACGGCCAACGAAACAAGTTTGTACGGTAATGGCAAAAATCTCGAGTTCCCTATTTTGGTTCCATATAAAAAGTTGTTAATATTGACTGGCTGAGTCACCCCTTTAACGGAATGATGAGTATCAATTTATACCCGGTAGCTTGATTTGCAAAGCTTCTGTAGAATGACCTAAAAGTTTCGTCCCTCCATTGACAAGAATTATCGGCTCGTTTTCAACGTTAAAAAGAACCAAATTCCATAAGCTTTTATCATTCGCACTTCAAAAAGAGATTTCTGTGCTTTGGCATGACTCGGAGACGCAGGATGACCTTTACTTCAAAACGTAGGTTGTTCACGGTTACATTCTCAGCCATCGAAGTCTCAGTCGTCATCGAAGCCGGAGTCCGCTATTGTGTACGATAATATTTTAACTTATATATGTTTTAATTTATGCTATTATACAATTACGCAAAGCTTTCAACCCCAGACATAACCTGTGAAATTGAAGTACCTACATAGAAATTAAACCCTCTTAGGTGGAGGAAGTAGACTACTGTAACGAATCGTAAGCCCATTGCCTATTTCTAAATGTTCGGTAACACTCATTCCCGGGATGGAAGGTACAAGGATTTTTTGTACCTTTTGACAGAAATGTCAAAAGTTTCAAGGTACTAAAAGCCCTTTTCATATTGTATGGCATCAGTTACGCGCACCGGTCCTAGAACTGCTACTTTCTCTTCCCCAATCCATCCTAGAAAGTAAAATCCCAAATACTTTATCCTGTTCCCTCAGTACAACAAACTCCTACAATTCCTTTGTATAAAAACGGTTTTGATGGGCAGCAGCGTTGGAACCGAGATAAGCAAAAGTAACTGCGTTCACCAACCTGTATACCAAGCGTGGTGAGTTTGGCAAAACCCCTATATGATGGAAGTCCTTGAGGGATGCTCATGTCAAGCAGTGGACTTCCTGCGGCTGAGACGACAAAAAGTCCAGGATAAGAAAGTACAAACAATTAAATCTCAATTTGTCAGGCACAATGTTTGGCTACGTTGGTTGAGTCAGCCAGCAAATAGCCGGACTTCGGACAACAGTGGTGGAGCTGAATAAACTTAATTTCGCCGCTTGCCAATCTGCATACCAAATGTGACGAAATTCTCAATAGTCACAGAGAATACCTTAACGTTAACATATTCTTTGTTATTTATAGGATATGCTCTGTGTATTAGTGTATTACAATTTTTTTTGGTCATTGGAAGGATTTTCTAATCCTAATAAGTATCACTACTGGCTCTGTGGACTGTTATACACCTCGCGAGTTCTGTTTCTTTAAAAGAAGATTCCAAATAAATAACGAATGAGGTAGGTATATTCAAACCGAATAGGGGTGGCAGCTCAAAGCTAATTGTAGATGTCGCTGCGTACGTTCATCCTTAACAAAAATATAAATATCTTTATTTTTAGATTTTGATGCAATTCATAAGTGCATAAGAAAAGTGAAAAAACATTAAACCTTTCGTAAAAAAATGTATAAAACGCATATATGTTCCCTTATCAAAAGTTAAAAAAAAACTTATAGTAACAATAATAGTAGATTGTTGCACTGAGCAGAAAGTAAAATATTGCTGCACGAGTGTTTATTTGGAGCCCGAGCGCCAGCGAGGGCTCTAAAAAGCACGAGTGCAATATAACTTACTTAATGCGAGGTGCATAATCTGCTTTTCTTTCAACTACTGCTATAAAAGTAGATGAAAAATAAAACTGAAGACAAATTACAAAAGTAAAAAATTTGTTGTTTACATTGCCGCCTTTTTTTATTCTTTATGGCCAGTATTGTTTTTTTAAGGCAAGGCAATACACACTTTCTATTTTAAACTCCATACGGCCGTTAGGTTGGCCAACGTTCTTTATGACATGTGACAACTATTGTCCCGCGATTAAAAAAACAGAATTAAACAGTGCAGTAAAGGATTTCCATACATTTTTGCTGCACTAGAGCAGCAAAAATGTATGAAAGTCCTTTACTGCACTGTTTAGTTTTTTTTTTACTTTTAGTGCAACAAAGTTCCGCTTTGTGCTGGATATGTAGTGCAGTTATGATAGAATTGCAGCGTAGTTGGAAGAAAAATATATGCCATCAAAAACAATACTTGTCAAAAACCCAAGTCTCGCTACTCTGTTCTTCTACCGTAAAAAGTTGTGAGATCCATGTAATAATACCAAGTCGGTAAATTTATTGAGTCCCTACTAAAGTGACCTTTTGTCTTAAGTTATTACGTAATTAGCTAACCTAACAGTATCTTATTGTGACCATATTAAAATTAAAAATCTTTTATGTTTAAATAAATAGATTGACTTTCGCTTTTGGTGGTCGGCCTGAAGTGCTTCGAGAAAAGAATGGTACGGCCGTGCCGCTTTTTTGCTCGACTTGGCGGGGGCACTGCCGTGCCCCCAGATATGCCAATTTGTGGGAAACTAGCTAGTATAAACAATTTAATAGTTTATTTCACAAGATTTGGTCTGATTATGAAGAAAAATGTTGATTAGTGTAAAAGTCCATACCTTTGACAGTTGTATCGGAACAACCCTACTAAACTGTAACGTGACAGTTGCCATCTTATTCTGATACACTAATATATTCAACCTCTATCTAAATGCTATACAACCTCCTTGCACGACAAAAGTAACAAACTCTTTGTGCCAAGAATATATATACTCGACATAAAAACTCCTTTTGCCAATAAACCTCAAGATTTGAATGATCAGCAAGGAGTTTAACATTAGAATAAAAACTGTTTTGAGTTGTTTGCTGCGCTTTTTTTATTTTTCTCGTAGTCAAAATATTAAATAAAATATGCAAACGCCAGTCTTGAATAAAACGGATTCATATCGAGGGTGCCGTGTGGTTCCCGGCAGAGAAGAATAGGACCACTGCAAATCCTCCCATGGATGTTGTAAAAGGCGACTTAGGAAACTCAAGCTAAACAAAGCTTATAAACATCAAAGATACCTCTCCGACCCGTCTGGCCAGCGTGGAGAGTGTAGGCCAAATCCTCTGATTGCTCTGGCAGTACAGAGAGGGTCGTGCTCCTGGAAATTTTGCGTAGGCGTTGTTTGTGGTACAAAGAAGAACAAAGGGAACCTTGCATGCGGGAATAAGTGCTGTTCTCGAGGAATGAACATTGACGCAAACGAAGCCACGGTCGAAACCTACTTACGTAGAACGTACTTACGTACACTCAGTAGATAAGTTTGTTTTTCTCTTCTTATTTCCCCCAAAAAGCGCTTCTTCGATTTTAACTCTCCGCGTTATGAGGCAAGGAAAGGGTTCTTAATTTATCGGAATCTATTATTATTTTATATATTTTTTCAAATAACGCCATCTTTTATGGACAGATTTTTAAATTTTATCAAAATCAGTTCAGTAGTCGGTTTTTAACCGACTTCAAAAAAGGAGGAGGTTCTTAATTCGTCGTAATCCTTTTTAGGGTTCCGTAGTAAACTAGGAACCCTTATAGTTTCGCCATGTCTGTCTGTCTGTCTGTCTGTCTGTCTGTCTGTCTGTCTGTCTGTCTGTCTGTCCGTCCGCGGTTTTACTCAGAGACCATAAGTACTAGAAAGCTGTAATTTGGTATGAGTATGTATATTAATCATGGCAAAAAAGTCGTAGAAAAAAATTCTTGAAAAAAAAATTTTTTTTGGGTAGCTCCCATACAAGTAAAGTGGGGGAGTCGTTTTTTTTTCTCTACTTACCCATCTTGTGGGGTATCGTTAAAAAGGTCTTTGAAAAATATTGTGAGGTTGAGAACACCATTTTTCGATTTAGGGATCCGTTTCCGAAATATTTGGTTTTAAAGTGCAAATTTTTGTTAGAGGTACGTGTCCCCCCCCTCTATCTCCTAAACGGTTGTTTAGAGATACGTGAAAAAAATTACAGCAGTAGTATATATACTGAAGTTGAAAGGAAAACTATCAGAGCTAAGTACTAAGTACAAACTAAAAAGTTATAGGCAACCAACTTATAAAATGTACTGGAAAATGTAAAATTTCATACAATCTTTATTGTTAGATGTTTTTGGTCGTTAAACTGTGAGGTGCGAGTGTAAACAGTGTGTACTCAAAGTTGTCATTCGCAACTACGGAACCCTCTATACTGCGCGTGGCCCGACACGCACTTGGCCGGTTTTTTTTATGTATGTTCCCCGATTTTTTGAAGACGCCTGAACCGATTTAAGAAATTCTTTTTTTGTTCGATAGGTAATACTTTACAGATGGTTCCATTAAATTTTTATCGAAATGTGTCGAGCGCTATTTGAAAAAATAATCAATCAAAAAATCAAAAAAAAAATCACGAATGCCGTTCGGAAACAAATTCATGGGGCTCGTTTTGTCATTTAGTCATACGGTATCCTAAAGATGTGCGAGAAGTAGGTATATTTTTTCAACTTACCCTATAGCATTAAGTCCGCTTATTGTAATAAGTGTTTACCATGAAATTTAATTAAATAAATAAATAAAATAAATGAAACTCTCTATATTACATTCCAAAAATGTATCAAGTTGTAGATGATTCCTTTGTACGTATGTTGAATAATGCCAAACTGCGAAGTATTGACAAGTTTTGCGGTGTCATTGTTAGACAACAAACTAAGCAAAGCATTTGTAGATCGCTATTAGTTCAATGAAAACCTAACTTCAAATAGTCCAACAGTCACTTTGTTGAAATTCCATCTGTATTAAATAACTTCCTTTCGAAGAAACGTTATTCAAGACAACAGTCTTTGGTACAACTTCTTCATTAATAATATATATTACTAGCATCATCCAATGGTTTCACTTTATTTATTTTGTACGCATATATATTTTACAAACATATTTTTGTAATAGAATTTTTAAAAAGCTTATATGGTTAAATACTTAATAGTTAAGAATACTTTTTACATTCTCGTTTTTTTACACAAATTGTGCACAATAAGTTCTTTGTGTCACAGGATACCAACTTAATGATACTATTATACCTAAATATTATAAGAGATACATCTAAGACTTTTGATAATCTTTTATTTATATCTAAGACTTAATGTATTAATTTAATAATTGACTGTGAGAATATAACCAAGCGAACATGCTTAAATAAAAGAGAGCCCAGTAATATTGATACGCTGGGACATCCACCAAAGTATCTCAGGTGAGGATGTAATCGGAATCAAGCTGAGATGCCAGAGACATTAATAGTTTCCTCAACGGTCGTCCAATAACAACGGATATGTAATTAAGATACGGATACATATTTTTTGAAAATAAAATATAGCCTATGTTGTTCGCTAATAATTCAGATTTTTATTTCAGAAAGAATTTTTAAAATCAGTTTAGTAGTTTTTAAGTTTATCCATTACGAACCAGTACCAAATATTCAAATATAAAAATAGAAAACCAAGAGATTTCCTCTATAGAAAATAAAGTCAACGACTAAGAAAACTAATTGCATTTTCAAGCAAGTGCTTGAAAATGTATTTAGTTTTCTTAATTTTAGAATATTGGGTGTTTTTAATAAAAAATACAGAAGTACCTAGGGTTATTTTTTATCCGTGGTACAACAAGCGAATTAACTGGCAAAAAATTATTAAAAAATGGCCAAGTGCGAGTCGGACTCGGGCACGAAGGATCCCGTACCATTATCTATACAATATTATCGAGCAAAAAACGGTAGAAGAATCACGATTGTTTGTAGTCCCGTCAAATATTTATTTTATTCTGTGTTAAGTATTTGTTGTTATAACGGTAATAAAAATATATCATCTGTAAAAATTTCAACAGTTCATGAAATTCAGGCAGGCATACAAACGGATGGACATCGATGTCTTAGTATTAATGCCCACTTTTTACCCTTTCGGTACGGAACCAAAAAATCTATAGTACCTAGTTTTATAATACGCATATAGAATAAAAGTTCTCCTCAGACTGAAGCGATCAGTTAGACCCAACAATGATCACCTAGATGTACTCCAAGCTATAAGTGTCTGTAAAAGACCCCTAGGGCCCGACTATAAGAGGATACCTTATTGGTTATTTCAGAGTAATTAGGTCGGGGACATATCGGTCGCGTGAGGGTCAGGGTGGAATGAAGCAACTAAATCGATTGCTTCACTTCATAGTGATACTATTAGTGAGACTAAATAGAATGCTGATACAAATTGCGTTAAATGCTTCTATCATGTAATAGGGAGTGGGTTGTGGGAAAATGATAAATGTGGGATGTTCGTTACAGAGAATGAAATGAAATGAAAATGAAAATATTTATTTTTTTCCACAACTGCTTACAAAATATAAAATATGTGAAACTGAGGAGGTGGACTGGAGCCTAAACTAGGAAAACCTGTATTTCAGGTCTCCAGAATATTAGATTTTTGATATAGGTGCATTATTTGCGGTATCGATTTTAAATAACAATCGCTTTTTTATATAAACGTGCATTCATTTAATAACATATTTTGATTATTTCTCGTGACGTGACGCAGTGTTAAACACGCTAGCCGGCGTCTTCATCTTATAAAATACTAGCTGTTACCCGCGGCTTCGCCCGCGTAATATATAGCCTATGTCCTTCTCGGTACCCTAACCTATGTGCATGCAAAATTTCATGATGATCGGTTCAGTAGATACAGCGTGAAAGCGTAACAAACAAACAAACAAACTCACTTTCGCATTTATAATATTAGTTGGGATGGGATTGGGATAATATCGTTGAGTTAGTATCCTTCAGTAGCCTTCAGGTTTGCTCAGTAGGCACTTACGAACTCTTTAATCTTCCATTTGCTCTACGTGAGCGACCTATTGAAGACGTTGGGTCGGACTTTAATGGTTAAAACCTCACAAAGTTTGACCCTATACGCATTAGGTAGCTTGGAAACTCTGACATCAGCGTTAGCTACCTACTCACACGAAATAATTTATAATTAGTTTAAAAAACTAAAAAAACACGCTAGTCATGTAATATCATCAGAACTCAGAGCGTGTGAAAAATTTCATCCTAATCGAAGACCGGGAAGTGGGTCAAATTAAGATTCCAAGATTTTCTTACATACTAGTGAAGCTAATAAAAGCGTGTTAAAAAAAAAAACAATTTTAAAAGTATATCTCAATCGCCAGTTGTCATCAACCAATGTCATTATCTCAAGTTTTTATATATGCAAATTTTCACGATGATCAGCTCCGTAGTTGAGGCATAAAGCGTAACAAAATAGCTCACTTTCACACTTATAATATAATTAAAGATTTGCTTTTGATAATCTTTTCCCCAAATTCTTGTAATTTCTGGCCATAAAATTCTGAAGTTAACCTTCGATTTAATTAAAAAGTTGGGGCGGATTCGAACTAAACAAAGTTTGACAAACTTTGCTGCTGACGGATTGATATAAAGCCACAGTTCTTACACCAAAGGGCATAGCGAGTTCAGAAATAAATATTTTTTTTAGATGTAATGCAATAATTTTTGTTCATTATCAGAAATAAATGGCACGTTTTTGGGAGCAAGACATTAACCCTAGGAGCTTCATCTATATCAAAGTTACACAACGACTAATTACGTCAGAGGTGTACATAAGAATAACAACTTCTTATGTAAATTATTCGTATTTATGTCCTTACTAGCTGTTACCCGCGGCTTTGCTCGCGTAAAAATAACCATGTCCTTCTCAGTACCCTAACTTATGTTAAGCAAAATTTCATGATGATCGGTTCGGTTGATAGGGCGTTAAAACGTTACAAAGAAACAAATATACAAACTCACTTTTGCATTTATAATATAAGGTAGGATTGGGATTTTTAAAAATTATTATGGGTTGGGATTTAAACTAACCATTAATCATGGTTTTATGTATTAAAAAAGTATTATATTTTATAGAACAAATAAAAAACTATTAGCATATTTTTAAACTAAAAATCAACTTTTCTATAAATAATTAAAACAAATATTCATAAACAATGTTTTATACTAACATAGGTATATCTTTTGCAAGACAGCTTTTAAAATTAATCTTACGATTAATGTTAAGCTATCGTTTTTCTCATAAAAATCGCCATCACGTCCGCTAACTGTGCTACACTACAATTGACCGTGCAATAAAAAGTAAAAAAAAAAATAAAAAAATACAATATGTAGGCGTTTTAGACTCGAGTTTTTTTTACCTGGAGTTCATTTTCTGAGAAGGAATGTAACTTTTAGTATTGCGTGTTTTCTCGCTATCAAAAGTCCGTGCATATGCATGCAGGACTACGTTGCATGCTTCCAGTGGCAACGAAGTGGCAGACGTTTTGCTCTGACAGATTTGTATCTGTCAGAGAGCAAAGTCTGCCACTTCGTTGCCACTGGAAGCCTTTTAAGAGCACATAAAAATGAACGATTCTTTTAAATTGATATCTACATTTACAAAAAAGGGAGTTATATTTGTGTAATATAATATCATAAATGTACAAACAATGTCAAGTGTTCGTGACGATGTCATTATATCGATCTTTTTAACCCTACTAATCTATGCCTTTTTCAGGTACCCTACTATTTTCTGTAACCCGACATTGACCATAAGTTCCTGTACTTTTGCTTATTGTCCGAGTTACAGAAAGATCATAGTTTTAAATGAATCGATCGAGCATGCAATAATATTCCCGAGAGATCTACGTTAACACGAGTAACGACTCGCAAAAATATTCTATTTTACTATAGATTATGATTATCTGACTTGCCCAAAACTATCAACATGAATCGGCGTTACATCACTAGTGTAAAAATAAGGGAAAGGTGATGGGAACTATAAGATTCGTTATCACGCCGATACAGAAACAGCTAACATCATTACTAGCGGTCGATCGTCGGCGGAATACAAATGCTTCTCAGGTGATCGGCTGTAAACATTGTATGAATGGTTCCTTTAGATAAACTATCTTCAAACATAGAATTATAAATAGGATATGGAATAATGTTTATTTTTACATTCACACACGATCCCGAAAGAAATTTTAAGGGAAATCTTTGTCAACAAAATCGACATCAAAACTACTTAATAGTATTTAAGAGTAAGTATTTATTACTTCCCCAACTAGGCAAATACTGGAAACCTTAGTATCATAATCCATAAGTTTGGCAAGTGCCAAACAAAATCTTTCTATACAGAAAACACTATTAAGAAGATAGACTACCTGTTAATTTTCATACAAAAAGCGATAACGCTTCCCACCCCTTCAACATAGTTCAATTTCAATTTTATTTTTCACATTATTGATAAATTAGAGAAGTAGGGCTGTACGTTTTGATATTTAAGATATATTGCTTACAACTATATTTAAGATATTATATATTGTTTATTACGCCGCCTACGTTCAACGGCTCAGCGATAATCACGAGTGGGAAAAGTTGGTGTCCTTTTATTAACTCAGAGTAACAAACAAATCACGCACTGCCCTAAGCTGTACTAACCTATGGGGGATAGACGGCCTATCATATTTCTAAAAACATAGTGTCTCATTTCTCCAACCTTCTTATAAAATTAATATCGTTTATCCTCCTGCAAAGTCGCAAAAATCAAAGAACAAAAGAGGCGTTTTCTCATCAAGTGTACCTATGTAGTAAATACAAATGATACCTATGCCGGACGGAAAATAACGGTAAGTAGAAGAGTTACCAAATTTTGACATAGGTACTCGTACCTTATGGTGCATTCACATTGCTGATGTTAACATTTGAAACATTTTCTAACAAAATATAACAAAAGTTTGTGTTATATAATGTTAAATATTGCCACACCATAGCAATGTAAAAGCACCTTAACGTTTCAATGCTGTACCACGTATTTCATAAAACCTTTATTGTACACATTGCGATAAAATACTCCGTGTCAGGGGTTTATGAAAGCTGTGGAATGTAGAACTTTAAGGTCCAGGAGTCAGTATTCGTAATTGCAATTAAATTTGTTTTTTTTTTTATTGTATGTATTTTTTTATAAAGGTAGTATTTTAAGAAATTTCGATCTGAAAACAGGAAATATTCAATTTACAGACAATTTTAGGTTAAGATACATACATACATCACATTTGTATCCCTTGCGGGGTAGATAGAGCCCAATATCATAAAAAACTAAAGGTCACGTAAATCGTGTTGGTGGGTGCTTAGGTGTAAAGCAAAATCAAAATTGTGCTGGGTTGCAAGCTGCATCACCTATTAAATTCCTTAGTATTTGCTTATTGTAGCAAAGGATTTTCTTTCGAAATTTTCCACAGATCGCATTTACCACAGTGACACAAAAAATATAGAGTAACTTGTAATTCGACATTTTCGTGTAGAATTAAAAAGCACGTGACTCGACAAAACATTTACTTCGAGCCTCCAATCGATGAGCGCTAGCAAAAAGATTGATTGCCGATGTTTCATTAGCAAAATGAAACTTTTTAGTCAGCATGCAAGGGTTCATGACTCAAATTTACGAAAAAAAATTCGTGAACAATTTTTATTCGAACTCGCAATGTCACCAAATTTTGAATAATATTAAAAGTGTTTTTCCTAACCTCGATTAAACAAAAATTTTACAAGTCATTCCGTCTTTTTAATAAAACGAGGACACCTCTTTCTGATCATCGTCATCGTCGGGTCTTTTTTAGTCTTTATAATGCCAGATCCATTATTAGCCAAAACAACCAGAGAACTTGGCCTACACTCTCCACTTTGGCCAGATGGATCGGAAAGGCCTCTTTGATGTTTATAAGCTTTGATTAGCTTGGGTTTCTAAGAGTCAGTTTCTACGACATCTACGGTAAGACTTATTAGATTGGTCATTGGTCCTATTCTATTCTGCCGGGAACCACACGGCTGCTGTCGTTTCATTGTTCATCAGTTTCATTTCGTTTACTACTAAATCAGATGAAGTTGAATAAAATTCTTAATTATTTATAGGTATATTGAAAAGTAAGCCAATTTTAGTGGGAATGAAGAAAAATATTATGTATCTACAGTCCAAGCATTCGTTGACGGCGCGCAATTTCTTGTTTTATTTATTTTTTTGCAAATTGCAAATAGAGAACAGAGAAGTTTGTGCTCCTGCAGGGAACATTAAAAAAGCCTTGACAATGAAATAAAATGATGGGCGAGGATA
Source organism: Rhodophaea formosa (assembly GCA_963082605.1). Classification (NCBI taxonomy): domain Eukaryota; kingdom Metazoa; phylum Arthropoda; class Insecta; order Lepidoptera; family Pyralidae; genus Rhodophaea; species Rhodophaea formosa. The sequence continues at coordinate 13,595,283 of OY720209.1, forward strand.
GTTAGCTTATTTAAGTCTCTTTATGCACTAAACTACAGAACACAGAAAGACATTAGACGGTTGTATTTTTGCAGGCCATTCAACTCTCTACACGCACTAAGTTTATTACGATCTTAAAGTAGTGGTTACATTTTCATTGATGCTTACAACTACAACTAAAGCCATGTCAGTTGCTATCGACAAATGGTTGGGCTGTAGTTACATAATATTTTTCGTCTTCACGCAAACGCGACTTCTCTCTCATCGTTTTATACAGAACCAATGAATGCTACTTGAGTCAATTTCAGTTTTGAAACTCTGACCATATTTTAAAACGAGTAAGAAAATATAGTTAAGTTTTCTTTATTAAAATTTATTTTCGTTCCATTAGAAATTTAAATAACTTGAATATTTCAAATATAAGATAAATATTTAAAAAAATATTATTTTTATATTTTAAAAAGGAATGAATACTTAAAATAGCAAGAATTTCTATGAAACAAAAATATTTGAATATTTTAATATTACGCCGGTTGATGTTAGTTTTTCTTCCATTCAACGTCTTTGAAGTATAGTTTAGTTAACAATTGTAAATTTCTTATAAGAAATACTCAGTAATGAAAAAAAAATATGAATGTCATAGGTGTAAAACGTATACGTATACTGATACTTAGGCATCATTAGGTACTTTATTAATAGCTATGAATCAGGTCAGTCACGCATGAGTACTACAGGCCGACATGTGCTAGTGACCTGTATTTTAACATGTATTATAATGTGAGTAACTCACGTTAGTTATAATAACTTTAACGCCAAAATGAGCTCTTCTGCTTTTCTCGTTGGGTTTTTGAGACAAACTGACTCCCGCTTATCGCTAAGTTAAAATGATTTATGGCGGCAAACGAACAAGTGGGACAAGAACAAGTGGAACAACTGATGGTAAAGTGATGGTAATTACGTATATTATTTTACCTAGATACTCTGTTTCATAAACAAACACAGTGTAAATTGACCCTCGACATAACCTTAAAGGGTTGACTTAGCTCTTCAATATGAATAAATTTTCCTTTGGGGTTAATTGGGAATTAAAAATAAATAATAAATATATGTACAAATCACACAGATTGAGCTAGCCCCAAAGTAAGTTTGTAACTTGTGTTATGGGATACTAAGTCAACGATTCTATATATTTTATAATAGATACTTATATAGATAAACATCCAAGACCCAGGGCAATTTGAAAAAGATCATTTTTCATCTGACCCTACCGGGAATCGAACCCCGGACCATCCGTGTCGCAAGCAGGCATGTAGACACCACGGAGCTCGTCAAATTTTAGACCTTTTCACACACCAGCGTTCAGCCGCCCGGGCAATAAGTATGGTAAAGTCATTTTTTTTTAGTTCCCGCGGCATCTATCCTATAGAAAAAGTTGTTCATCTTGACGGTCTGATTCAGCCCTTTAAGGGAATGTCAAAGATCAATTTACACTCTGTATATAGCATCACAATGTTGTTATTTTGATAGGTCTCGGCGTCGTTTTGAGCTTCAGTATTCAATAACGATCAATTTCCTATCGTTGCTATGAGAATAGCATCCTACGACCTTCGCTAGACTTTAATGGCTGCTTTGGAAGGACTAGGTATTCAGATGAAATCTGAGGAACGCTTCCATATTTCCTTACTGTTCCTCCTTTAGAAATATTCATACAGTTAAATTATATAGAGAAACAATAAAAAATCATTAGAAGTACTTACTTATTATTAATTACTTGCCCTGAGCTGGCTATAATTATTCTAATAACAGTACATTATAAGTATAAACTTTCAGAAAAAAACCCAACTTCAACCAAAATATCTCTTCCATGCTTTCCTGGGAGCAAAAAATTTTAATGTATCAACTGCATGTCAATAGGCGATGCGACATGCAACCCAGTGTAATTCAACGAAGAACTTATGGCCCTGGTCTATGTCTATCCCGAAAGGAAAAAACACATGATTGTTATTAAGAACATCGAATTGATGAAATTTACTTTAGACAATAGGCATATTTCAAATATTTAGTCAAATCGGTTGATTACTCACGGAGTTCGCGGTAACAAACAAAACTTGCCACCATCAACGTGCTCTGTACCCTCGAACACCTGATGGCAAGAGGCTGGTAGGTCACTGATCCCATTGGGCACGTGGTAGGGCTGTGGTGTGGGACGCCACATGAGTCGACACTATATAGCGCCTTCTCTCCTCAGGGGACAGTCACAAGAGCCAGGTCTGCTGATGAAGGCACTGAAGTTGCCAAACGATATATAAAGTATGCAACCTTAGCTGAGGAGATAATATATTTGTGCCGTTTGGGGTTGAAACGTTACACCTTGGGGCCCTAATGCGAGGGTTAAATAGATTCCAAACGACTTATCTCCACTGCCGGTGATAAGAGGCCTGGCTGCTTTTCGCCCAACGTATTAGCATAACTATCTAACGGAGCACCGCAGTCAGCTGTTACGGGCTGGATTTACTGTAGTGTTTTTATTCAGCCTTGTTTTTTAACATTTTATTTTCTATGTAAATAGTTTCATTCTTTGAAAAAAATCCGAGTTTTTACAGCAAACATAAATGATTTCATAAAAAAGTTCTGTTTGAACCAGACGAGCGTAATTTTGGAAGTTGCCAGTTTCTATTGAAGACGCATTTCTAAAAAGCGTCGCAATGTTTACAAATGTGGGCTCGTTTGGCCTCCTCATGCATTCAGAGACAAGAAAACAAATACGAATTTTGTGAGTTGTATAACTGTACCAGCTCGAACAGATTTTTGGCTGTGTTTATTCAGTTTTCATAGAACTCAATGCTAGAAACGGACATGTGGTGAAAGAGGTCACAGGCTTGCGATGTGACAAACTAAACGAGACAGGCGTACCGGCGGCAACTGGTCTATTTTTCAAATAAAACTGTTGCAACGTGACAATGGACGAAACAGAACTGCGATAATCTATCATGTTTTGTTTTTGTTTCCGATCCGAAAGATATTGACGAATAGTGCAGTGAGATTTTTTAAAACCAAGCAATAGGAAAATATTAACTGCTTTTGAGGAGCCCGATGGTCCAGTGGGTGTGAGCTCTATGAGCGCTTACGTATGTTAAGCGTACACCCCTGCACCAGGGGTGGTGCAGTCCCTGCTTGGATGGGTGACCGCAAGTGGCATAAAATATCTCGAGCTCCTCCGTGCTTCGGAAGGCACGTTAAGCCGTTGGTCCCGGCTGCCATCGTTGATGGCAGTCGTTAAGCTATGTCAGATGCCTTAAGGCAGCTTAAAAAATCTGACACCAGTGTTGGCCACTTACATATACGAAAAACAAACAAACAAACTGCTTTATGCAGGATTATATTTATTAAATTATATATGAGGGTCAGGTTTATCCGCCCCTGACACATATTCATTACGAGACACTTCAAAATGTTTTCAAATACTTAGGTACTATAAGTATAAAACATATTTTGTGAAACGTATAAAATATTTTCTTTGAAACATCCTGTTTTTGCACAGTTCAGTAAACTTGAATGCTAATTTGATTTAATAATACCTAGTCGGTATTCAAAATATACCGCCCACACGTAGCCGGGCTAATCCCTCTAAGTACATATTTAATTAATTTGCACAGTGGTTTTTGAATAAAACTTTGTTGAATAAGAGAATATTATCAACAGTTGTTGAGGGCATCACTCCAAATATAACGACATATAAATTTTTAATACAATATTGTATAATATTGACACAAGAAATTCATTTGTGTAACAACTTTCTACTATAACCGCCTTCCGACACCAACATCATGTGAGACGCAAGGAGGAAAAAAGGATTTCCAATGTGTGGGATAGTTTTAGAACATATAACCACGCTTGGCACACGGTGAGCGCAGTTTGAATGGCATGTTTTTAAAAAATACATTGCATTCCGTAAGATTTCCGTGTATCTACCTTCTTGCTTTGTACCATATCTGACTTTTGCATGTGGACTCTGCGCATCAAGTCGTACTAGGGATAATTTTCTGCCCTGTGTCATTTCTTTCCTTTTTATACTCTCTTTGATCCAATCCACCCATTTCTTATTAGGTCGTCTCCTATTCCAAGTTCTACTACTTAAGTTTTATTTTATTATTGATTTCGTGCTACCATCAACAGTAGTGTAACTGACTCAAATAAACAAATATGTACATTATACATGTACAAGGTTGAATAATAACCGTTAGGCTAAACTTATATAGGTACATACTGTGCTTTGATTATTCAAAGCTACTGTGAATCAAAACAACGTCAATTGCAGATATACATTATTCATAAAGTAATAGACCACCAGTCACAGACCAAAAGTCTCGTCTAGACCTAAAATAAAAAGTGCAACAGAGCGGGCATACAACACGAATAGGCAACAATTAAGTTTATTCTACTAAACGCCAGAATAACTATCGTTTTAATATTGTAAATTCATATAAATAAACTTATATTTATGAGAGCAAGAAAAAGAGGTTTACTCTTTCAGCTATACAATTGAGCATGCGCAACAAGCGCGTGAGGCACTCTGTGCTGAGCTCGGTGGGAGCGTTACGCCTGCTCTACACAATGGAAGATGATCGGCTGTCACCGGGACTTTCCACTGTAATTTGCTGCTTTGGATAGAAAACTCTCAAGATCTTCAATGAGTCAAACAGCAACATGCAGTGAATAGTCGCGATGATAGCCCATCATGTGCGATTGTGTAGAATTTCCAAGAAACAATTTAAATAAATATATGTAGGTTGCTAACTCTCCGCTCCCTCAATTTCGTGTATCCCATCATATCCAGGTGAAATAGGGTAGGATGTATTAACGGGTAAAACGGATAGATTAAAGCCTCTTTTATAAGTACCTAGCAAACTTTTCATGTGGAGTCTATATGACTTGTATTCTAAATGACTTCTTATCGTCATTTGCCGAGCTCCCTGGCGCAATGGTTAACACGCCAGCCTGTGACACAAGGGGTTCTCGAATACGTCAATCCCGGTCAGCCAGTTTCTACGAGAAAACCGTATAATAAAAGTCTACATTAACCTTCTGTCTATATTTAGACAGATATATCTAAGACTGCTAACTGTGCGATTTATCCGTAAATGGGCTCTTTAGCCCAAACAACACTACTTTTAGTGTTGTTTGCACTACAGGCTAAAGAAAAATAATGATTGAAAGTCTGGTTTCGGTCTATACTTCTGTTACTTTCTTTATGTTAAGTCTAGACGTGCTCCGATCGTGCCTTTCCATTTTCAGTTCAATCTAAATATCATCCCGATAATTCTGTGTTTGATAACGATTTCGACATGCATGGATTGCACACCTTCAACAGATTACTTTGAGCTCTGTGTACAGAATATAAGGTTGTAATTAGCTTGACGGCTAGTTTACGCTGTGTGGGTTGTAATTAGTTTAGGGTTAGTTCGTTTAACTAATGAGTTTCAGTTATCAATTCACAAACCAAAGTTTATATTAATCCGCTAAGGTGATGGACTCTACATGCTTCATCATACCCCTAATAATTACGTAAGTAGTTTACTTTCACAGCTACAAGTATATCTATTTAGATGGTAAAGGATTTTTGTGAGGACAAAAATCATCAATAGGAGACCTGTTTAATGATTCACACATATTAGATTAAGATAAATTTAGTCACTGTCGGAGTTTATTAAGCCAAATATGGTGTTAGATAGATTTCACCATTATTATTTTTACTATCGGGATTAATCGCGATTGATTTCACTTTATTACTTACAGGTATTCATTCGCTACAAACTTAGTCAAAACCCTAATCTCCGCATTGTAATCGGCTTAGGAATCTTTTGAGCTTAGATTATTGAGATAGACGATCATCAACATTATCATCTTCTCACCCAAGTATTCCTATACTGAGAGGGATTATTTCCCACACTCATCACGCCTGGCAGACGGATTAAATAAATAAAATTAGTAAGCAAAGTTTATTTTGCTTATCTCTGAAAACGTCGCGAGTAAATAATTCACATACATTTTTTTTTTTATGGAATAGGACGACAAACGAGCAAGCGGGTCACCTGATGGTAAGTGATCTCCACTGCCCATGGACAACTGCAACACCAGGGGTGTGACAAGAGCGTTGCCGGCCTTTTAAGAGAACGTAGACTCGTTTTTTGAAGGTTCCAATGTCATATCGATCTGGGAATACCGCCGCTGGAAGTTGATTCCACAGTTCGGTCGTACGTGGCAGAAAGTTTCTTCTAAAACGTACAGTGGTTGACTGCCAGTTATCCAGGTGACTGTGACAGTGTCTCGTAATGAAACTTTACTTTCTGTCGGGTAGTACGGTGGTGAAATTCTGCGGCAGGTATTAGGTTGAACAATTCCTCGGAGCATTCCCCATGATAGATGCGATAAAGAATGCACAAGGATGCGACATCCCTACGCAGAGCCAGAGGATCGAGATGCCCGACGATCTCGTCGTCAACTAAACGAATCGCACGACTCTGAACGCGGTCAAAAGGAAGGAGTTGGTATCGCGGTGCCCCAGCCCAGAGATGGGAACAATATTCCATATGCGGCCTTACTTGTGCTTTATACAGTTGAAGCTGATGCATACTTAAAACTTAACATGATTACATTTACATGAACTCTAAAACTTATTTTTGGGATACTCGTGCAAAAGTAAAAATAAAATATTACAGCGCCAAAACAAATAATCTTAAATTTAATTATTACCTACTCTCAATATTTGTTTATTAGCAAAGCTCCGAACCTTTGTTGATTATCAAAATAAAATAATTTCTCAGAGTTCTATATTTGGAGCCGGAATGGCCGCTGTTTTATGTTGAAAATAATCTCGGAAAAGAAAACCTTATAAAATGTTGCTAAGGCGTTTGTTTGTCAAATTACAGTTTGCTGTGCAGTTTGTTGTCGCTTCTCCTGCACTTGCCCTTTGACTCCGCTTTAGAAGCAGCTAAAACTAACTTAGCCCATAGGAAAATTTCAGACGTCAAAAATTTTCAGTCGTAAAATAAAATATGATAAGTGATCAAAGAAACCTATATGAAATAAACGTTGTAAATCTTGATGTATATGTCCATAGACTTCTTCTTCTTCTTCTGTTTTAATAGCTTCCACCGAGATTTCAGTGATTCTGTCAATGTCCAGTAAATTGAGATACTAAGTATCGGTGTTGTACGGTAAAGTTGTAACAAGTAGTATCAAAGATGGCGTATGTTCTTTGATGCCTCGTGGTCGGGAGGTTATGGTGACAAGTCTATACGAATCCATATAACAGTCCACTTTAACTATTTCACAAATTGTTTCATGAGCACGAGCATTTATAACACCAAACTACACCAATTTCATATTATAAAGTCCACCAAAATCAATTTGAAAAGTCGTCCAAGGTAGACCCCATCTGCACCCCTTGACTTCCTACCACAAACTCCTTTGTATTTTTAATACTTAAACGAAACTATACTCCGAAACAAAACTTATACTACGAATAGAATGTATTTTTCCTTAATTTATCTTTACAACTTTTACTAAATTATATACATAATTAATAGTTTTCTTAAATTATGTTAAGTCAAATCCGATTAAGGATTTGATATAACATAATGTTTACAAGTTTGACATTTAGGACTTCGAGATTTGGCCATGCCATTAACGTCTTCTTAAGTTGTAGGTATCTACTTACTTATCATATCTGTGGTTACATCATAGGGTATGCTAGTGATATAAAATGCAAGAACTGTATTACGCATGAAGCTTACGACTAAAAAAGACTTCAGGACCTCACTGCGACTCCAGGATAAACCGCAAGATAAAGTTAAAACAATAAATTCCCATCGTATTTAACAGGACTAGCTTCGTAATTTAATACTGACAAATTGTATCCACAAATTAAATTAAGAACTAAATCATAGTTAGTTAATCTGAGATGAAGCTTAAATAACTCACTCAATAACTGGTCTGAGGAATAAATTCTCAGTATTGTTAAGTTATCGCGTCCAATTTGATTCACTAGATATATTTTAGACTAAATCCTACGAACTTGTTTAGATTTATGTATGACTGATGTCAACATAATTCTAAGTGTTGGCCTTTGTTGTAGTGTCTTGAATATTGTGTATCCTGAAGTTAACCTGACTGTTTATTTATTATTAAGGTTTATACCCAAATGGTTTCACGAGACCCTATTATTAAGCCTCCGCTTTCCGTACGTGCATCAGTAAATACTTGAAAGTTTTACACAATGTGTGTATTTGTTGCCTGCATAACAATTGAGAACAAAATCAAAATAAAATTATAAATTAAAGACACAAGACAAAATTTTAGAGATCCCTACGCAAAGGGTTAAAACGGGACCCTAATCCGGGACCTTGAATTACTCAGCCATTCTATCATAAGGATGGATTGAACCGTAAATAGGACTTGAATTAATCACAGAATGTGTAAGGTACCTTATATTGTCGCTATAAAAAGAAATTATAACATTAAAATTTATCATAAACATCTCAGTTCAATATCTTTTTTCAGGATTTTCCCAATAAATTACAACCGTACATTAATCATGCTCGTGAATATCCCGCCGGAATGAAATCTCATTTTGGGGAGGATTGTTTAATTTGTTCAATAAATTTTGTTTTTATCGTTCACTTACGAATGACTTGGATTTATGGAGGAAGCCGGGTGTAAGGTCGCGGGCGGCAAGCGACCGAATTTTCGCACCATTTATACCTATGTAGCTTTTACTCGTCACTTTTATTACTTACAGAGAGATAAAGTCACGACTTCACCGTGCTTAAAACCTTATCTATACTAAATAAATTTTATGAACAATGTTTTTATTAAGTCTTTAATACTCGTACTTAATGAATAATTTCATCCTTTGAAGTATTTATTTTGGAAAACATTATTGCCGTTTAAAAAGAAAGTTTATTTTTTTATAACTGGTGGTACATTTTCTAGAATGGATCTAAAAACGTAGGTAATTTTGTATCAACCGGGAGGTATATTATATCTTATGCTACTTATATGTGTTGAGGATGCATTGTTTTTGTTTGTTTTTAGTGTGTGTAAGTGGCCAACACTGATCTCAGATTTTTCAGGCTGACAAAAGGCATCTGACATAGCTTAAAGACCACCATCAATGATGACAGCCTGGAACAACGGCTTAACGTGCCTTCCGAAGCACGGAGGAGCTCAAGAAATTTTTATGCCACTTGCGGTCACCCATCCAAGTGGGGACTGCGCCCAGGATTGCTTTACATGCGGAAGCGCCTATAATGCTACATCCACTAGGCCATCGAGCTCCTCTCTCGAGGATGCATTGGGGTGCAAAGATAAACTAACGGGTTAAGTACAATCATATAAAATTTTATTCTTCAAAATAGTTATCTCTATTTTGAACAATAAAATTGTCACTTTCACTGCCGGAAGTTCCTATGCGATGAGGGATCAATGCTGGGAACTACAAATATATCGATTTTCTCATACAAAAGACTTCCGGTCCGACCGGCTATCGGCCGGACAATGGTAAGTATAGGGTTATAATTTTATTTCCATCTCTTCCAGGCTGGTTTGCGAGAAAAGAAAAAGCAAAGAATATTCAAGGTGCTTTTCTTACCGCGCAGACCGTAAAAGCTGGGCAAGGGATTGGGCAAAAATCTAAGGAATCACGTTATAGACGATGCAGCTAGCAACACATAACTATTTTGGTTCCGCTTTCTATCTTAACGCCCACTAACATGCTAAACGTAACGTTGGGGTTTTATGACTTTAGACTCTGTCTCCCAGCAGTCCTATAGGAAAAATTGTTCATATTAACGGACTGAGTCACCCCTCCAAGGCTATGTCGTAGGTCAATTTACACCAGAAACAAATCATAGTATAATTTTACAAGCACATTCACGTCGTAAAATGAAGAGTACTGTCATTTCCTTTCACGTGTTTATTGCAACTCGCCACAAAACAGTATATGTATACTCGAGAGGACACTGTAGTAAAATGCTAATAGCTTGCTTTTGCTTACAACGTTGCCCACTAAGCTCTAACAAACTAAACTAAGTTGTTACTTGTGTTTTAATATAAAATAATGATACGATATTATTGGTTGGTTATGAGGTGCACCCGTTTTGAAAAAAAGTAACAAACGTCGACATTTTCGCAAAAAATATCAAAACACAATAACTAAAAAAGAGAAGAAAAAAAACAGTCCTTAAAAAAATAACACGTAGGTTATTTCCGCTGACATTACTATAGAGCAATGCCGAAAAACTGCCTATTAGGGCATAGAACACACGTCAATTGAGTTTGAATTTATGGGCCCCAATAGAAACTCAAACTCAATTGCATGACATGTCATCATATTTACCCTCACTCCAATATTTGTCTATGATCTTTATTGCCTTAAGAAAACATATGGCAGTCGGTCGCCTGATACTAGTAATAGTATCTTCTTTGTAGTTTGTGCTATGGAGTTACACCCATCGTGGTCGCAGGGATCATGGATGTAACTCTATAGAACTCTCAACGGAGATAAATAAGTAAAAGGTTCGTGCTAAGTACTCTTAATATAAATGATTATGTGTTTGAAACGCGAAAGTTTAAATAAGAAGATTTACTGATTACACTATCACCATATAATGAAAAACTTACAATGTTATTGACTTCCTCTGGATGAATGGATTTGTGACCAAATAATCTGCAGTTGTTCAGAATAGAAACGCCATTTTACTGACCTTCGTGTCGCCACCCCTAACAGTCACTCCAATAATGGTCTTCGTAAGTGACCGAAACTAGTCGGCAAATCCAACGAAATAAAACGTGAGTGAAGCCGGGTTTCTATAATGAATTTATCACCCGTAAGTTTTAATATTACCTATTAAAGACAATTATACTCTTACAAAACTCGAACTAAGACATTTTTTCTATAATACTTGCTACACGCAAGATAAATATTATAGAAAACACGTCATTATTTAATAAATCCTATTTAGGAACATATCACCCAGATTGAACTAGCCCCACTGTAAGTTGTGAACTTGTGTCATGGGATCAACTCTAATCTCATCTCAACGATACTATATTTTCTAATAAACATTTACATAGATAAACATTCAAGACCCAAGACCAATCTGAGAAAAATACAACATAAAATTTGAATGGCGTGGATTTATTACGGAGCATGTGTAAGTATACTTATTGCCCCGACACAAGTTACTTGGGAAGCTGTCACTCCGCTGAAGATGCGGGAAGTAGATAGAAAGTTAAAGACATGACAACCTCAGCTCAAAGCCCTTTTAATTTTACTTTTGAAAAAAGAACATTTTGCATGTCACTTACAGTTTGAAAGCGATACATTAGTACCAAAGAGATAAGATTATTCGAATATATCATAGAAGTATGAATACACGATTTTTTTTAAATCTATGGAATATATACTAATCACGTCTTTATCTCTTACAGATTACATAAACCCTAGGGAAATAAAAACTAAAGGTCACGTTAAGCTGTTAGGAGGGTGTCGATGTAAAAGGAAATCGAAACAAGTGACGGGTTAAATTATAGGATATATTCCCTTGACGTCGAGTCGCCGCCACGTCGAAGGGTAGAGTCAATGAAACAATAATGTACGGGATGACACGATTCCTCAGTTTGTTTTCCATTGCATCCACCAACTTCTACAATCTATGCAAGCAAAGTTGCTTCCGATGCTGTCTAAATTAAAAAAGGTAACATAATGACGTTATTTTCCTTCTTCTTCTTCTGATTTATAATATGGCTTCCACCGAGATTTCAGTGATTCTGCCAATGTCCAGTAAATTGAGATACTAAGTAACGGTGTTGTACGGTAAAGTTGTAACAAGTAGCATCAAAGATGGCGTATGTTCTTTGATGCCTCGTGGAAGCTTATGGTGACAAGTCTATACGAGTCCATATAACAGTCCACTTTAACTATTTCACAAATTGTTCATGAGCACGAGCATTTATAACACCAAACTACACAATCTCATATTAAAGTCCACCAAAATCAATTTGCAAAATCGTCCAAGGTAGACCCCAACTGCACCCCTTGACTTCCCACGTTATTTTCCTAAATATATTTTCAGAAAATATTTCGTATAGGTTGCTGACTACAATGTCATTTCCTTAGAGAACTGCTAAACGTTTGCATTGTTTATGATCTGAACATTACCTGCTCTCACGCTAAGAGGAAGTTTAGCAAGGACGTGTAATATGTTCTACAAGCTGCTTCCTCTTCCTGCAACTTTGCCTATTTATAACTTATATGATAATCAGTTACATAAGCTTATATAAAGTAAAATTCATCACAATTTATCCAGTAGTAGGCGTACGCAGACTATAACATCGGTAACTTTATGATATTAGTAGGATGTACAAAACCAAAGTCCTGTTAAAGTGAAGGTGTTTTAAGCGTCTTGGTCCAGTCGTCTAAGTTATGTTTAACTAGCTGAGCTCGCTACTTCATCCGCGTGGAAAAAAATAGCCTATGTCCTTTCTCAGGCTCTAAACTAGCTGTGTACCAAATTTCATTGAAATCGGTTCAGTAGTTTTGGCGTGAAAGCGAGACTGACAGACAGAGTTACTTTTGCATTTATATTATAATATATATATATATATAATAATAATATAATATATAGATTTCAAACAAAAAATGTGATGTGTGTTTTAATAAAATTTCCACAGGCAGAGCTATTAATACATCAATGCTCAATAATATTATAAATGTAAAAGTGAGTTTGTATATTTGTTTGTTACTTCGTCACTAACGTTGGGTACTAAGGAGGATATCCTTTATCCCAGAAAAAAGTACGGTTCCCGTGGGGGATTTGCGACAAACGACTCGTTTACTCGACAAAAATTATACGCGAGCGAAGACGCGGGTAAAAGCTAGTATGTATTTTAAATGCAAAAAGTGAGTTTGTTTGTTTATTTGTCACGCTTACATGCCTTTACGACAGAACCGATCATCATGAAATTGTGTATAAACGTTGTCTGGGTTACGGAGAAGGAAATAAGGTTATTTTTTTCCAAAAAAGTACTGTTCCATAGGGATCGACATCTACAAAAGCGGTGTCACGAAAAATATTATAATATAAATATTATAATACATATAAATCTGGAATTTGCGTTTGGAATAAATAAACAAAACTTTTGTACCCTTTGCATGTCACGTCATGTCACATACAATGAGGGTAAAAACTAATAAGTAACAAACTTTCAAACATCTGCTGAAATAATTAAATAACGAACGTTACACGTAAGTATTTTAATTTATTCTTCAAAAGTTTTGAAAGTAAAGTTCGTGAAGATATGAATTAAAGAGTCTTAACAAAGGTGAATTATAAACATTGAACCTCCAAGTTGTATCCAAACAGATTCGCAATTAAGGCCTAAAATCAATGTTAAACTTTTTCTGTTCCAACTTCAAGTTGCTCTAAGAAGGCGAAGGTAAACATAGCAAAGAAAATTACGCAGCTTCGTTACAAAATAAATATAATACAGCAGTGAGACTTTACAGGTTAACGTTTTGTTTAATTTTGGCGTTGGTATCGTATAATCTACGTCATCATCTCCTGTAAATGACAGCCTCCGTGACGCCGTAGTTAACAAGTCAGTCTGCGACACGAGTGGTTTCGGGTTCGATCCCCGGCCAAGTCATGAAGGAAAACGACATCTATATAATTTATCTATTATGAAATATAATATCGTTTAGTTAGTATCCTATGACACAAGTTCACAATTTACTGTGGGGCTAGCTTAATTTGTGTGATTTTTACCCTCGATTGATACTTATTCATTTATTTAGAATCTTTATATACTCGAATGGGTCAATGCACTGGTTCTTTTGTCGTAATCATAAAATTTAGATCTTTGCACAAACCGTCTGTATTTAGGACTCTACTCGTGTTTTGAATACACATATTCACGTAATTCTCGTTGTGTGTTAAAAAAATTTTTGCCGCAACCGCAGCGTGATAACTGGCGCTAAGTTTGTGTGTGCTATACATCTGTTTATCTTTTATTTAAAGGCTTTTTGGAGAAGTTGATATTGTCGAGAGCTGTCACGTAAAATATTAGTAGCGACGATGCTATAAGAATTGTATCAAGGGTAAGAAACGAAAATTCAAACTCAGAGTTGAAAGACGTGACTGTAGTTATACAAAAGTTTAATTTTTGTGACCTTTTTTCCTTGCTAGCTTGGAAAAAAGAATAAATTGTAAAATGTACCAAATGCCTTTCTGCCCGCGCAGATCGTTAAAGCCAATGAATGAAGAAAAGGGCGATTTTGTCAAAAGATGATGCGACTAGCATTATTTTGTATCTGTTTGTCACCTACACGCCCACCGATACGTTAAACGTTACATTTAGCTCTTATAGATAGACTAATTAACCAAACAAACAAACTCACTTTCGTATTTATAATATTAGTTACGATTAGGATAGTAGACGAACTTATTTATTTATTTAGTTTATAGATAGTAGTTTTTGTTTACCACTGATACCATACTTATTTCTAAACTAGCTTTACGCTCACGTTATTGCTGATCCCTCGGGAGCAGTACTTTTTTTCGGGATGAGCCTGTGTCCTTCTCCATGCTCCGTCCAGAGAACGGGTGTGCAAAATTTCATGTCGATCGGTTAAGTAGTTACGCCGTGAAAGCGTGACATACAAATAAACAAACAAACTCACTTTCAAATTTATAATTTTTTTTGAGCCTTTGGAAGCAGGAACTTTTTCTAGCAGTGGGACACACATTAATATAATTAATAATAAAAATTAAAAATATTAGTTAGGATATACGAATCAATGGAGTAAAAGCTCCGAGCAATCATAATCATTACAGTCGCATAACTACCACTTGCCGATGCTCTAGCCTGCATTTATGAGCCTTTTATTAATGTGTGCATCCAGCTGTGTGTATCCAGCTTTGTGCACATAAACCTTCGCCCAAACTGCCACTCGGTTTTACTGTGCACGGGTGTAGCATAGTACTCACCGCTTCATAGTAAATGCATATTTACTCCGGCAGCAGTTGCAACTAGTGTTGGAGAAATCTCGAGTCCTCAAGTCTATTTTTATATACCTACACGATATCAATTTTGCTAAAGTGGAGTCGAGTGTAAATCTCGAGATGACTTACTTAACAAAACTATATTGGTGATGCGGGATGATGAATTTTGAACAAAATGTTGAAATCAAAATGTCGGAGGTTGAGGCGACGACTTCTCCACACTGAACAATAGAAACGGCACGGACCTGGTTCTCTGATGCTGGTGCAGACAGGCACGCTGAATATGCTGCAGGCATCTTGTATATTTTGGTTTTGCGAGCAATTAGCACAATTACGCGCGCGAGCGAAAATTATTTTGGGCGAGTATTTGGTCGAGAGAACGGCGTGAGCTCTCAATCCAGCGGCGAGTTAGACGTACCTAGTTAGACTCGGTCGCGCGAAGCCGGTGTTGCCAGATGCATGTACCGTTAACACCGACAGCATAGACAAGCCGCGCGTCCATATATACTTAGTCATAAATCTATGACTTTAACGTTAGTAGAGTGCACAGACTAGACTCGAAGTAGGTTAAACTCGACAAAATATCGATTAATACAAGCAGCCTTGTTTTTTAGGGTTCTGTACGAGAAATTAAAAGTACAGAACCCTTATAGGATCATTCGTACGACTGTCTGTCTGTCCGTTCATCTGACACGGTCAATTTGCTTCGAATCTACTGGACCAAATCAGGTGGAATTCTAATATGATTTAATCCTATGACCCAAACACGTGCGAAGTGCGATGTAAATAAATATTTGTTTTAAATAATGGTCATTTACGGGGGATAGACCCCTAAGACGTAAATAATCCATCACCGGCCCCTGATCTCCGAAACTACTGCCTAAAATTTTGTAAATATAATTACAAAACATAGTTTATTGCTTGTAGATTATAGGGAAACCTATAACAATTCTATCAATTGAAAATAAATTGGTAAGCTCAGTATAACATGCTCACTTCCGGAAAAAAGTTCACTAAAATACCACTAGATCCCTAAGCATAGTAGTTACTTTGCATCTTACTGTGAGAAGAGTACGAGTACCTATTGTAAAACATACCACAAATGGATACAAACATGACGAACAACAGACATTTGATTTAACATTGGACGGAACCCTCGCCACGCAAGTTCAACTCTCACTTAGCCGGTGTATTTATGATGTTCTCACACATGCCATATGCCATGCCTCATCACACCATAATACTGTTCAGTGCAAAAACACTTGAGGACCCGTTCATTACAAACAGAACACAAGAAAGCTCGTTCCCACTAAGTTATATCAAATTTGAGTTTAAAGGGAAACTCGCTAAGCATGGACATTGAGAAAAAAAGTGTTTTTTCACTCATAAATACTTATGAGTCGCGTATCGACTGAGCTCACAGAGCAGAGAATTTCAATGTAGCTCGTGCGCTAGACATTTTTTGCTCTGTGAATGAGCTATATTAGGTATATGATCATCATCATTCCCAGTAGGTGACACGGTCAGTCGACCATAATAATATTATAATCATAGGTATATGATTATAATGACTATTATATGGACTTATGGACTCGAGTTTTCTCCAACACTAAGCAAGTTGCAAGTATAATTTCAGACATATTTTAGTTACATAGAGCTGGTAACAAGATATGAGATGGTAACATTTTGAAGAAAAGTTAGTTCCTCATTTGACATGTAAAGTGCAGATCTCGGTAATCGCTTGTTGGAGGTGTCGATATATTGGTGTCAAAAATATCATGGGTATTTAAATACCATTTTTCGATTTCTAAACACCGTTTTCTAATTCAGAAATCTCTTTCTAATATCTATATATGTAGCACATTTTACGAAGTTAAGAGGAAATCTATCACAGCCACGCATGGTTCCCAAATCAGATAATTATACTTAGTCCATAAACTTATAAAATAACGGCAACTACGAAACCCTTGACAGGCTTATGTTTTGGTTTGAAATACTTTTACGAAATCAATTCCATTCTTTTTTTTTTGTAATGGAGAGTAATTTTTAATCGACCTTCAGCCGTTCAATGAAATGGTCCAGGAAAACGTATTTGGCCCGTAGAATATACATTTGAGCGAGTGGAGCAGCGAGATAAAGCTAGTTGTAAATAATAGTGTAAATAAAAAAGTGATATTGCATGTTAGTTAAGCTTTCACGCCATGACTACGACGCAATTACTGAACCAATTATCATTAAATTTCGCATACAAGTTTGTTTGTGTTTCGGAGAAGAACGTATAGGCTTTTCAACCCAGAAAAACTAGTAAAAAGTTAACTAGCTTTCCCCGCAGCAACGCACGCTGAGACTGACAATATAGATTTTTGGAGAGTGTTATTTAGTGTTCTTATTTTTCGATATAAAGAAACTTTTAACGCTAGGTTTTGTTAGCATTACAATAAAAAAATGGCTACCTGAATGTTTAGTAAATAACACGAGTTGCTATTTTAAAAAAGACCAATTCATTGACTCTTAACTTTACACATTGAATCATATTTCAAACAAGTCTGCATTATTGAAATAAAGTTATTCGCATAATTAAGTAGAACCACAATTTTAAAAACTTTACGAAGTTCGAAGTCACGAGACTGATTTCATATTGTTATACGTATTCAATGCAAGAAAACTTTAACGTTTATAATTAACTCAAACTGAAAATACAGAACTTTGAAAACTGCGTCAGAATAACAAAACAAAGAAAGTTTTAATTTGTTATGTACAGTACCTATGTCAATGCAAGAGAGTTATATTTCTAGAATAAATATTATTCAACAACAATTCATTATTTTTTTAGTTGCTTGCTATCACACCCCCTCCCTCTTTCCCGTTAGCTCCTCCTCCTTTCTCATCTGATTTTCTCTTGAATGAATACTCAATTGAAATTCGTTGGTACCCTTAGGTTTAATCAGGGTTTTTCTGCATTTCTGTGGCTGTTTAGAACCGAAGACCTGTGAAAATGTATAAGTATTTGCACGAGTTGGGAATCCAATCAACGTGTCGCAATCTAGCGAATCAAATTCAGTGAAACTCCACCAAATAAATCTTGACCCGTTTCTTGCTAAGTCTGTTTAATGTATCTGTTTTTCTTCTTTGACATGATAAAACTTACTAGGTCGTACCTTTTTTCGGTATAAGTTTGAATTTGTGCCATCAGTAGCTGCGGGCTTCACCGCATCTATAAGATTTTTTTTATATGTAAGTACCCCTTTAACCCCTAAGATTGATTTTTCTATGAAAAACGTTCAACCATTGAATTTTTATATAGGTACGTAAAAACATTGCTCATTCTCTGGGGATTGTTCCCTCACCGTAACTCTTACCCTTATTTAATGCCTGACAACACCTTGCTCCGTAGCCGGTACTCTCAAGTGAAATATGGTAAAAGAATTAATTAAACGTGATACAAAATGAATTCATTTCTAAAACATTTTACGGAATGCAGACTTATTTTCATTTGGTTACGAGATTTCTCGTCAAGCAATTGAAATTTCTTGATAGCGCGATATTGTTTTTTTGACAGGGTTATTGTTATGCGATATTGTTTTGTTGATCAAATGTAGAAACAAAACACGAGAGTCGTCTGAACACGTGCATTTTAATCGATAACTAGTCAACGTATTAAATTGAAATGATGATTTGACGAGCTCCGTGGCACAGCAGTCGACACGCCTGCCTGCAACACGGATGGTCCCGGGTTCGATCCCCGGTCAGGTCAAAATGGAAAATGATCTTTTCCAAATTGGCCTGGGTCTTGGATGTTTGTCTATATAAGTATCTATTGTAAAATAAAATATCGTTGAGTAGTAGTATCCCATAACACAAGTCTCGAACTAACTTTGGGGCTAGCTCGATTTGTGTGATTGTCCGTATATATTTATTTTATTTATTTATTAAACAAATGTTTTAACAGAGGCAGAGCCACGCTATCGGCAAATTTCACTTTGCTTGTAGCATGAATGGGCTGGCTCGTCTGGGGAAGTACCACAGTCACACAGAAAATCGACGTAAACGGTAAAGCTACTGCTTTACCGTTTCAGTGCTTCGTTCAGTGAGTGAGAGAGCTGGAGGCCCATCCATTCCTCAGTCTGGAAAGGAAATAATAAAATGACGGCAACGCTCTACTATCTCTCCAAGCCTTGTGTACACAGGCAACGCCCAAAGCCGAAGTCCATCCCACCTGGGGATGATTTGATGATGTTCGCCTTACAGGTTGAGGGCACTTCGCCCTTACCTCAAAAAGTCCGGCGAACTAGCAAAAGGTCACTTGGAGCTTGGAGCTACATACTCCATTCATAAAAAAAATAACAGTTGCAGTTGTCCATGGGCAGCGGTGACCACTTACTATCAGGCGATCGGCTTGCTCATTTGCCGTCCTATGTCAGTCATTTTGTCACATATTGAGATCTGCGGCCTCTTAAAGCTGAAAAAAAAATCAAGCTTCTAATCTAGAAAGCTTAGTTCCAAATGTAACCGTTAGATAGCTGAAAGGATAGCTGCAAGCCTGCTGCAAGTCAATCAAGAATCTGCAAACAAAATATTTAAAAAATGTTATTATACGCATTTCTTGAAAAATATACGTAATGCTTTTAATTATTAGTTGTAGTATAAATATCAGTTAAGTGTATCACATAATGCTCTCTGTGAAATGTAACAATGCAACTCTAGTTTTGTATGAAACGTAGAAATCTTAAACACAATGATGACACGTAGTCCATGATGAGGAAAAAAATAGTTTACTACTAATCAATCACTCAATATTATTATATGTTGGTTGATGTATATGACAGTACTCATCTTTACTAATATTATAAAGAGGTCAGATTTGATTGTTTGTTTGTTTGCATTGGATAGGCTCCGAAACTATTGGACCTATTTTCAAAATGCTTTCACTTATAGAAAGCTTATTAAAATTTATCTGAATGATATAGTGATAAAGGCTATAATTTACGCGGACAAAATCGCGGGAAAATTGCTAGTATTAAATAAAATGCTCTCAGTATTTTACTTCAAAAGTTAAAGGGTACCAACATAAATAAGTCTCGATCACTAATGGGTTATCGACCTAAACGAAAAATAAAACTTAAGCAGGAAAGCTCGAATCATTGAGGAACCCGGCCTTAGCTTTGGCAAAAGTCCAAGCTTGTTCAAAAGGCTTTGGCTGCCAAATCACACAAAATAAACAGGCATGCTCCAATCATGAGGTTATTACTGGGTATTTTATGAGTTAAAGCAAATAAAGTATATTTAAAGTGCTTATAAGTATTTTTCTGTCACACTTATATTTTTATAAAGAAAATGGTCATTTTTACATAAGCGTATCATAAAGAAATAATAGAAAGAGCTACTCTTGACACTGTGGAATATGTTTGCAAGAAACTTACAATCCTAACATTGTATATAGGGTACATTTTGCCTAAGTACAGAAAAGACCCTTGTTAGGTAAGATTTTATTTACCTTGTTAATGTAACAAAAACTTGCGTTACACATCAATGATACAACATTTTTATTCCGGAATTGTTAAAGGTTCCTGATGGATATTCATAAAAGAATAGTACCCTTGTACTTAATCTATGAAAGCCGTACAAATTGTCATAATGGCAAAAAAGACAGAAAAACGTACCATCACGAACACGAGATATAAGTATATATTTTTCTATACATTAAACCCTCGAACAGTCGGACGATACAAAAAGTTAAGACATTAAAAGCATTGAAAACGTACTTGAGAAGGCCTGAGAGGTCTGGAGGGGCGACACACCGACTCTCTGAAGACGCGAGCACGCAGTTTCATTGAACCGTGCCTCGAGGGTCTCTTTTGAAAGAGCCACAACTTGGTATTGCGATCTTGTGGTTTGTTAACAACATTTTTCACTGTTATACCTACACTTCAAAAAGAATTATTGGACCTCTGCTTTTAATGTTACTTTGTCATACTGTTGTAATGTGTGTGTACAAATTATGCGAAAACGTGTTCTTGATACTTTCTTACATATTCACTAAAAAACTGTTTAACGAGGAAGATCGCAAAGTTAATAATTGCTAATGGGAAAAATTTAATATTTAACGATTCAATAAAATATTGTTTTTTCATCTGTTGTTTTTATTAAATCCTGACAATATTAGAATTTTTAATTCCGCTTTCCACCATGACGCCCAATAACAAGCTAAACGTGGCCTTTAGGTTGTATGACCTTGGGCTCTGTCTACCCCGTAAGGGATAAAGACGTGATACTTTATATGTATGTAATATTGAAATTTACTAGTGTGATTTAATTTGTCAGTTTAGACTAATATTTCTAATATTTGATGTATTTTGAAGATGATGATAGTAAAATGGCCCTACGACATTCGTCAAGCAAAATTAGATAGTAGGTCAATGTTTGGGTAGAATAACATTAGAGCAAACTTTTTTAAAGAGGATTTTTATGCATCCATAATACTATTAAGATATCCTGCCGGCGTAGATTTTCCCAAATCTTATTTCTTAATTTAATAAGAGTAGACCAAACTGTCTATCGTAAGGTTTTTTCAGATCGAGTCGCCTTTATCAACCCTCTGGATACCTATATGACGATTTACAAGATATCGCGAAAGGAAAAAATAGGGGCCTGAGGGAAATTAGAGTCCGAACTCCAAATAGGTCTTTCGTGGCAACCATTGATTGGATGGATCTTCATTTAAGTCACCCTGTTAACAAATCACTGTTGCTAGGACCTCTAACTAGAATTAGGCAAATTACAGAATAAATTGAGGCATAATTTATGAAATTAGAGACCACTAACGAGATGTATACTACAAGAATATTCTGAAAGCAACAAAATTCCTTAACTTAACGAGGACAAAATATGGTGGAACGTGTTCTTGTTTTAAAAATATTTTTATTTGCAGACTGATGTAAGAATAATCATCCTCTTGGGAATAGTTAATCTATCGTAGGAAATATGAGAAGAGGTAATGTGAAAAAAGTCTAGAAATATTCTTGTCTTATCCAGATAAATTTACATTTTAAATGTGATAAAATAACGTAATTAAATCGGTGTTCAATTTAGGAAACGAAATAGGTCTGTGCTGAAAACTAAGTATATATGTTACAGTAACAGTTACGAGATCGGGGCTCAGGGGCGTTCACATAATCTTGCAGAGCGAGGCAAAGCAAAGCCAAGACATCTAGCAATTTATCTCTAAGCAATATGCGTGTGTGGTGGTGGAATATGCGTAGGTACTCAGAGGGCAGTTGGAGAGTTATAATTTTGCATTGGATACTGCTAGTCATAACATACCTGCTAGTCTTTTAGTCGTTTCAACCTAGACTATTTTTTAAAAAAGGAAAATGTTTATTTTTATTTGTAATGGATGAACTCAAAGACTACTGGACCGACTTAAAAAATTCTTTCACAAATAGAAGGCTACATTGTAGTTTATTTGGAATCTCCCTGAAGTCATAAAAATAGGTTCCTTTGGATCCATATACAAATACATTGACGAGCTCCGTGGCGCAGCGGTCATCACGCCTGCCTGCGACACGGATGGTCCCGGGTTCGATCCCCGGTCAGGTCAAGATGGAAAACGATCTTTTTCAGATTGACCTGGGTCTTGGATGTTTATCTATATATGTATTTGTTATAAAATATAGTATCGCTGAGTTAGTATCCCATAACACAAGTCTTTCATAAGAACTTACTTTGGGGCTAGCTCAATCTGTGTGATTTGTCCGTATATATATATATTTATTTATTGAATTTAGAAGTGTACCCCTATATTTTTTATCTACTTATTTGCTACAAAAAATTTGAACTTGTAGCAAACGTTTACTTGTACAAGTTCAAATTTTTAAGAAAATAGGTGAAGGTTCTCAATTCCTCCATAATCATATAAATACATATAAAGTTGTATGTATGAACGGATAGTGATTTTGTTGTGACGGATCTAACTAGTACAAAGCAAACAAATATTTAAGCGCAATATTTCCAAACATCTTAATTTCGCAGCCAGTGTAGCAGCTGTTACGAAACAAAGAGAACTTTTGCTATTATAAACAAAGAAACAGAATTAGGTTTGCCAATTCCTGTTTAGTTTATTGCATAAAATAAGTTAGCTAATTATGTTATATTCCGCAAGTCAATTATATAATCCTGTGTAAGGAGCCACCCTGAAGCCTGTAGTGAAATTACGCAACACATTCGGCGCGTACGATTACCAGCCAAGCATATTACAGAAACATGCCGAGTGAAGACAAATATAGAGGCGTTCAGGTGAAAGAGCCCATTTACATGGAACACGGTTTTGTTATTTATTTTATCAGATGCCTTTTGCCGTAGCTGCTTATAGTGACGAAATTCTACCAAACTATATTTTTTTATATTTTTGATTTAGAATTGTGAACTTGTGTCGTGGGATACTAACTCAACAATTAAATTTTTTTCAACCGACTAAAAATCGGAGGAGGTTCAGGCGAAGCATATTTTTAAAATAAATCATTTGAAAGAAAACCGAGACATAAATTTATATTTTGTTCTGCGAGGCCCTGAATAACCTATCAAACAATTTTTTAACTACCTACAAGAAAAAAAACGGCGACTTTCGTTGGAAACGCAAATTAATTTAAGCTTCACCTTTTCACCTTAAACTGAAAATAGTAGTGAAAAAAATAGTAGAACAAAAATTTGAATGATATTCCCGTTTTCTTTCTAGTTATTTATTTTAGGTGGGGACAGCACTGCATGGGATCTATAAAATTCATGTATTTTCAGATATCGGGATGTCGGTCCCAAACAAAGACAGATTCATAAAATAAGTACGTATATACCTATATAATACGTATCGAATAATTCTAACAAATCGACATTCATTCGAGAGGAAAATCATAGATTGTGC
The DNA here is from genome assembly GCA_963082605.1 of Rhodophaea formosa. Classification (NCBI taxonomy): domain Eukaryota; kingdom Metazoa; phylum Arthropoda; class Insecta; order Lepidoptera; family Pyralidae; genus Rhodophaea; species Rhodophaea formosa. Next base: position 13,619,241 of record OY720209.1, read on the forward strand.
GAAAAAAGTAAAAGTTATATCATGAAGTCTAGGTGCTATAATATATCCAATCGCAAAATATAATTGGGATACAGGCCGTGTATTTGTAAATGTGATTCTGATTTGACACCGAATGAAATTTCCTGTCACGTACTCTGCAATCGAATAGCTATGACAGAGGTTACGAAGGATAACAAGGTTTTAGGATTGGAAACAGGTAGGTAGGTGTGCCTCCATCCTCCAAGTGCTTATGACGGTTCAGTATTTGTGCACGACTGTCCAAAAAGAAGATTACTGTATTTTTTACAGTCTTTGTATGAAAGTTTACGAATATATGAAAGTTTTTTTAATTCAACTGTAACTCGTCAATGTCTGAACTATTTGGATGTATAGGACGTCGAATTTGTAGATCACCTCGAATTCAATTAACTATATTTTCTTTGGACTAGCAGTAGTGTTAACTTCAATTACATTTATAAAAGTATATTATGAATGTAAGACAAAGGAGGTATAAGACTTTTTTTTTTACTTTTGCTTGTATACAAAATAATTATGCAAAATTAATTGAGAAATTAAATATACTTAGAAGGAGGAAAAACTTCGTCTATGACTCGGAATGGATAATTTTAACAATGTATGAAAGTTTGTTAAAAATACCTATGACATTAATAAGTTTCAAACAATAAGTACCTAAGACATTTTCAGTGTTGTGGATACGATTGGGAAATGTAAAACAGTTGTGAATAGTAAAATAAAGTCACGTTAATTAACATACACATAATTACGTATTGATACTGATTACCCTTGATTTCATTCAAACATTAATTATTGCGAATCGAAAATTAAATAAGTAAAACATCAACTGCGAGTCAGAATCTCGCACGAGTGGTTTTTGTACTAACATACAAAAATTAACTACAAAAAACATATTACTTGTGATTTTGTCCTGTGATAGGCAGACTCCAGTCTCAGAAATAGGGTCCCGTTTGCAAACTTTTTCTAGCGTTTCATAGTAAACAAGAAACGTAGTTTGGCAATATTCATCCGTCTGCCCAGGTTCAGCTCAGATATAAAGCTGTTATTTTTCTGAGGTTATTAATTACGCTATTTTTTTTTGTAGTCAAGTGTTCCCATCCTCTGCAAGCCAAATGGTTGTTGGCTACTGCCAATATTTTTTTCAAATGGTGATATGATACTATCTATGTTTGTAGTGCAATGCTTTGTTTTTATTTGTTTACTAACTTTCGACTGCGGCTCCGCACGCGTTAGTATCAATCCCTCGGGAACAGTTGTCTTTTCCGGAATGAAAGGTTATTCTATGTCCTACTCCGTACTCCAGACAACGGGTATGCAAATTTTATGATAATCGCTTGAGAAGATAGGACGTGAAAACGTAACAAACGTTACATTATAATATTAGTGGGGATTGGGATGAAAATAGTTATTTACCAACTGGCATTAATGAACGGAGTCTTGGAGAGAGAACGGAGCTTTTTATGTATGATTTTCCACCCGCGTTCATGTTTACTCCTCGGGAACAGTATCTACTTTTTCCGGAATGAAGATATCTTATATCTTTTTCCGTACCTACACCAGAAAATGTGTCTTAAAAGTTAATGATTATAATATTTAGGACTATTTTTGTATTATTTTTTTAAGATATGATATAAATAAATAAATATATACGTACAAATCACACAGATTGAGCTAGCCCCAAAGTAAGTTCTTATGAAAGACTTGTGTTATGGGATACTAACTCAACGATACTATATTTTATAACAAATACATATATAGATAAACATCCAAGACCCAGGTCAATCTGAAAGAGATCATTTTCCATCTTGACCTGACCGGCGATCGAACCCGGGACCTCCGCGCCGCAGGCAGGCGTGTTGACCGCTGCGCCACGGAGCTCGCTCGAGCATATTGATGAATGATTAGTTTTAATTTCGTTGTATAATATTTTTTTTTATTTGATTTGTATTATGAAATGACTTTATTAATTTGTAATATGACTTATATGCAATTTTGTATTTGAATATTTATAATAAAATATTAGATTAATTCTTTTTTTAGATACATATAAACATTTTGCATGCCTTTGTACTATAAGGCTAAACGTGCGCTCTATTTATTACAAAACATCAATATTATGTACCATGTTTAATGCAAAGAATAAATGATTTGATTTGATTTGATAATCTGTGCAGTAGCACAGGATTAATAATAATATTTCAGTAGTTTAGGCATGGAACCGTAAGAAAGAAACGAACAATCTAACTAGCTTTTGTGTTTATAATATTTCATTAGTAAGCTAAGAACTAGTCTTATCTCATCTTAAAATCTAACTTTAAGTAACTTCGATTATATAAGGTAACTTCTCAAAAGGAAATGAATATAAATCTGTGTATTTTCCAATTTTAATTAATCTGATGCTTTCGTTATTATAACACGAAAGGAATTGTTCACGGAATAGCAACTCTCTTAATTCTTTAAATCCTTTTTCTTAGTTTTTTCATTTGAAAATAAAACTGACTTACATTTTTTAAAGGGGATGCCTTTATGTTTTCGCGATATTACTTATCAAAGATCTCAAGGGATACCCGGGGCTCTTAGTAGTCTACTGAGACAAATTGGTCTCCTTTGCACGTGCCGGGACTACTTGACAGGACTTGTCAGACAACCACTCCAATCACTTCATTCAGCTCTTTTGTTTCTGTTAGGATTAATTACATATAATAATAGTAAGGAGTTTATTGCTTTACTTCAATAAATACTGTTGTCTCTAGAATTTTGGTCTTTTTAAGCTTAGTCTTATGTTTAGATGTGTGCTGTTTCTGTATTGAAGTGAAGGCTTTCAATCAAATGTAAACTATTTGGGCCTACATAAAATATTCCATTTTCGACTTCTGAAGAAGGGTGTAAATCAAATCTAAACTATTTGAGCCTACATAAAATGTTTCATTTTCGTGTATTCATTCACTCAAATCAAAATCTACATACATAAAGTATTGTTGGATATGGAGAAATGAAAAAGGTTTTGTTAAAAATAGCCTAGAATTTATCGTCGTGTGAGGCGGCTGTGGATTGAACTAGCGTGAGTTAGGGGCTCTAATGAAGAGGCTACAAAGGACAGCTAACAGATGCTTTTCCCGCGCCGAGTCCCTGAAGAATAGCTTTCTGTATTACAACATCAGAGCCGTAATTTAATACATAACGCCATTCACCAGGTTACACAAAGAAAGTCTCGAGATGGTTACGAATTCCCCGAAAACCCCGGTGAGTGCTGTTTGAGGATAAAGGAGAAATTTGCACGTGTTGTGTTATGTTTTGACTGGAAGATATTTGTAGACTGTGATAGGATTATATAAATGTATAGAGAGACAAACTATTTTCATTAACATAAATGGTTTACTGCATTGCGCTGCAACGGTGCGATGATTTTCACTAGAATACTTGGTACTTGCTGAGTTGCTGCTTATTAGTCACTAGAAGCCCTGTGAACCTAATATCACAGTGCTTATCGAAATAATAATCGCTGGGTCTCAATGAATACTTATGTAGCTGGAAATTTTTCGAACTGTGTTACAGTGTATGTAATTATCAAACCTGCTCACAAAATTTTGCTATACTGACCTACTGACTAAAATGCGACCAATAGACAAAGACAGCTAGGTTAGCCAGCTTTATGAGATATGTGCAAATGATGTCACAACCTAGGATGCAAAATACTGCGTGAAGTAGTGAAGATACACCTGGAAAGCGGACCCCGGGCTTCGAAGCACTCTATAGCTGAGGATATAACCGGAAAATGTTCAAATGAGAGAGAAAGAGAGGTAAGGACACCTAGACAATGGGACTAAAATAATAACAATACAAAAATAATTTTTGCTCAAGTAGAAACGAAAATCACTTCGCTCACAATTCTCGCATAAAACTTAAATTAATTGTCTGTCCCCGATTTTTCAATACAACGCCAGTACACCGAAAAGAAACGCTCAATTGCAGCAATTGTTTTTTTCACTTTCAAACACCTGTAACCTATTTATTTCTTTGAATTATTATTGCATTTTCTCTAAAATCTTCTTATTTAAAAGATCTTTGACATAGCTCATTTATTGAGTTTATGCGGAAACCGTCAAGGTTTTTATAATATAAGCTATCTACCATCGCGAGATTACTGGTTTTACAATTAACTCTGTATATCTACTTAAAACTAGCACATTAAAGATATTAAACGTACCTTCTAACATTTAATTTAACTGAAATTGCTGTTGGGTTTGAATTAACAGCGTTACCTAGGTAATGACTTCTGAACATTTATTACGTTTTCCAAGCGTTTTCTTAAAACAAATTAAACCTGAATGAATTTTGTTTTAGGTTTTGGTTGGCAGATTGTTGTTTTGAGGTCTAGGTACCTGAAACTACCCTAAAGCTTAATAAATTTTCTAGGATGATACAGAATCCCATAATATATTTGATATTTCTGGAGTGGATGAAAAGGCATCTATAAATCAACACCCATCTATTTGAACGAGATTAGTTTTCGAAATATCCTTTGGGATTTTTGACGATAAATGAAACAATATTTTTATTGCATGAAACTAAAGAAATCTCTATATAATATAACTTATAGCAAAAAAATGGCGTCTTCCGACAAGACGTTTCCCATAAAATGCTCTTCCTTCCAGCAGGACGTACTGTAGGTAGTGTACTGTAGACGATGTATCATTAATACTTTAATGAGTAAACAACTTAATCTTAATGAAAAAATTAATAAACGCTAATGCGTAATTAAATCGTAGGGGCGACTAATGTCGCCCCTACGATTTCCAGTACAGATCGTAGGGGCGACTAATGTCGCCCCTACGATTTTCGAAAGTTCCCCGCGATTTATCTGGGATGTCATGGATGAATATGGCTTCCTTATCATGGACCTTTAAACATCTCCTTTTAAAAAAAATACCATCGAAATAGGTCCATAAACAACAAATTTATCTGCGAACACAAAAAAACAAAAACATAATGTACTGTCAAATTGAGTAACATCATCATTTTTATTTGGAATTTGTAGATTATGACTAATAAATCTTTTAAACTCTTTGGGAAACGGATTTGCGAAGAAATATCGAGATAAAGATTTGATTAAAATATAATCCTCGAGGATTTACTTTTGAGTTCCTATGACGTTTCTGTTGATTAGTTTTTCTTAGATATCTATAAGTTTCATTAACATTTGTTTCATGTTTAAGTTACCCATGGAGATATATGTACTACTTAGTAACCTATGTTCCGTCATTTGCTTCAAACCAAGGCAATGACGTATAATTCCTAGAAAGATAAGAGTGTTGGGAGAGTATCTACAAGATTTTTATCTACTGCTAGAAGCCTTCCCGGCTGCGCCTGGGCATGTATTATGCATAGTAACCTTCCTCTGGAACCATTCATTCACTCTATCTGTCAATAAAACCGCACTGAAATCCGTTGCGTAGTTTTAAAAATCTAAGCATACATGACTGAAAGACAGCGGGATCGATAATTTGTTGAAAACAAGTCTTAGAACAGTCGAATAGTAGTAGTGGAATAGTAATAGAAAAATAATACACAAAACTTTTTTAAATTCCTGAACTGTGAACTCAACCAAACTTTGAAATGTTTACCTTTCTGTGAGCATTTCTTACTAACACATATCTACAGAGGTAATATCCAATTTCTATGCTCAGTCACAGTTAACGCTAGCTGCCGGCTTTTCCAAATTTATTTACTGTTATAGGATTTTCTGTGAAATGCTTCACAGACATCTAGTTTTCAAAGGTCTCTTGCTAACAAACACTCTACTTACTTAAATGTCTTAAGAGGCTTACATCAGCGAAACTAGCGATATTGTTCTCCTAAATAAGATCAAACTAAAATATCTAGTCAGTACTTCGGTAGTAAATAGTTTGTAGTATTATACGAGTAAGTTATCCCACGGTACCCTATTAGAACGGTGGTATCGATGGAACCCTATGAAACTAAGTGGTACCCGACGGTACGCAACGGTACCCGACGGTACCCAACGGTACCCTATGGTATCAATCGGATTTATTAGAAACCTACGGGACTCGATATGACCCATTGAGAGAATTAAGATAAACCATGTGGAAACTTTAAAAAAATTGGGCTAATTACGACGATCTTAAACACAGTAGGGAAGGATCATTTATATGAAGGCAGCAGCATTTAGTAATGTAAATATTGTTATTTTCCGCTAAGATATGTAGATATTCTTTCTACCAAAATTACCGATATAAATGAATCCGAGAATGGGACCATATTCATACCCACATTTCACCTAAAATATTTACCGCTATCAGTGGCCTCTTGCTACTATTATCATAGCAGTAAACCCCCGCATAAACATATTTCGGTGGCGCAAGACAGATTTAACGCAAATGGTTATGGACATAGCCTGGAGGATATTATTATTACGGATCCCGCAAGAACTATTAACCCCGGTGAAGTTCGTGCTCGTGTGGGTAAGTATGGATGAAATTGTTTGCGAAGTATACCGCTGCTGGATAAAACTTTCAGAGTACGCGAAGAATATGTAAGTGCAAAATATTTTGTGTGGTGCATTGCTGTGTCGACGTGAAGTATTATAGACACTGGAGAACGTAGAGATGTTTTGAGGTTCACTATCCGAACGCATAACTTTTTTACTAAAAAAAGTTATGCGTTCGGATAATGAACCATGTTTTGAAGCCAGAGCCAATATTTGAGGTCTCTGACACCAATCCCTTTAATAATTCTACACTTTGTGTCATTAGATATCTGAAAACTGTTTCCATTGACATCTCTATCACTACATTCTTATAAAACATCGCCGCGTTTGTCTGTCTGTCTGCGTAAACTTATAAAACATTAAATCTGTGTTTCCTCGTATTTTGCATTTAAGTGTGTTATTAATACTATAATAATAATTCACCAAGGTAATAAAAGTCCAAGGGTGTCCAAGAAATCATACTAGCATTTTAACACGATAAACATTCAATTACATTGTTTGAGTCTTAAATACTTTATGAGTCTGACAACAGAATCAAAGTTTGTTTCGCCCACGTAAATATAACTTTTGGCTGAATTCGTAAAACTTTGTTGTTTCATGTCAAAGTGTGTCGATAAACCGTCAGGGGTTTTAACAAAGAAAATACCATTTATTTTAAACCTTTTGTTTTTAATTTTCTATGATAAGGATTTACCTCCAACTTTCTTAGCCTGATTTGACTGTCAGATAATGAGATCACATATTCACAACTAAAAAAGCTAAGTGTTTGTAGGCCTTAGCAGAAAGTAAAACAACTGAAATGTACAAATATCATAGCATCTTAGAGATATCTTTATAATAGGTTGTTAAATATACAAGATTTATCAATATAAACCATTATTTACTGTTGATTTATCTTTCTACCGTCAACCGAAAATGATTATAATATACTTGTTTTCTTCGAGAGGAACGAAATCTATAACGAAAAGATTTCGACTCTACGACAGAGTGTTACAGAAATGCCCTTAGAGCCGATAGGGTCTTAAAAGGTCTATTGGCAATATTTAATAGCATTCCGTAAAAAAAAATAAGACATAACAATAATTAATGAAACCAAACCAAAAATCATTTTAAACTAAAAACTACACTTTCCAGAAAGTGTTTTACAATCTTACAAAATTATCTTGCCTTATATTATTAAAATAAACAGTTATATCAATAACGTGAGAGGTTATTAAGGTTGGCACTTTTTTCGGTTTATTAAATATTATCTTTTTCACGGGAAATTATACGCTGTATATGATATACATATACAGTAGATATACAGCATATCTACTTATTGAATACGTTAACTTCGTAGGTTGGTAGTTTCCAAAGCTAAGTAATTAAAAAAAGTTTTTAATTAAATTTCCTTGTACTTCTTAGACACTTTATTCTTAATACAGTGCCGAAGAAAATTCATATATTTCCCAACAGACGAAATACCGGGGGAATAATAAAGCGGGAAGAAAAATGTTTTACACGTCTCCCGTTCACCGCCGCAAATTACTCACAATTGAGAAAACGGAGTCGTATTTCTATGTCGCGGCGGAGACACGCTTGTCTCGCAGTGATGGAAATTATTCGAGTATTCGGCTCGTTTTTGCACAAGTTTGTACGTCCATACATATTGTCACGTCTTTATCCTTTGCGGGTTAGACAGAGTCCAAGGGTAAAAACCCAAAGCCACGTTCAACGTGTTAGCGGGCGTTATGGACGAAAGCGGAATATAAAGTTTGTCACACAAGTTTGTCATTTATTTATGTAGTTCTCTGTGTTCTAAAACGATGAATCCTTGTAGTAAACCCATTGGTCTCAAGGTGCAATTTACTGTTCATTGCTGTAAATATATTGTTCACTAGACTGTTGTTTGTTATTAGAACGGCTATCTAATTTTCTATTTCTCGACCAAGTCCTATTAAAAGTTACTATTTCCTTTTAATTCTGAAGATGTCTTTACAATTTTTATGGTTATAGTAAGAGTCTTAAGACCTGACTTAATGTAGGTTTACGCTTAAGACCGAGTTCCGGTTGATCGATTGCTAGTTACCCGAATCTACCTAGTGAATGATGTCACCATAGTTGAACAGGAAAATTGTAAGGAAACTGTGTAAATCAATAGGTCCGACCTAAAAATAACACTTTTATTAACGCCTTCCGCGGCGCAGTGGTCTGCTTGAGGTTCTGGGGTCAATGAAGTCAAGGTTAATACTTGTTCTACAATTTCACTGGTGTGTAGTTAAAGACTACCCAGAGAAGGTTGGCGTCTGGTAGGCGGCTGGTCTTAAAAATCTTGCCATATTTCATTATAATAATATACAATGGCCCTCAATACCTCATGATGGTGCTTTATTCATTATACAAAATAAGATATGTACCAGTATTCAAATCTCACAAAAAAACTTACAAACTAACGTAACTAAAAGTCTAAAAAGATCTGTCCGAGCGGCATGGTGCCAAGAACGCTGGCTGCGTTTCTTCGCTATATCGCAATACCTAAGCGCTCCGCAAAAAAGCAGCTCCAAAATACCTAAGATATTGAATAAAATATATCTCGCGTACAAAATCAAAATAAAAGTGATAAAGCAAAGTAATAATACAAGAAAATTATGTTTGCATCCAATCTGCAAACATAATTTTGTTGTGCGTCACCCAAAGGCACACGTGACGGCAAATAGCTTCAAGTTATAACACGTTAGGTACGTGTACGTGTTTTCTCGACGAAATTTCTTCTGAAAGACGTAATTCGTCGTATTAAACGCGGACTAAAGTTTAGACTAAAACTATGGAAATGGCAAAGAAAATTGAGGCCTATGCATAGCAGTGCACTAATGAATCTCCATTTCCTTATCTTAGCACTATTCTGGTTACATCCCATTCATCTCCATATATTTACCTGAAACAAGAAGTATTTTTTTACATACATACATACTACACGTCTTTATCCCTTGCGGGGTAAACAGAGCCCAAGGTCATAAAACCTACAGGCCACGTTTAGCATCGTAGTGGGCGTAAAGGTGGAAAGCGGAATCAAAATACAGATGGGTATTTCTTTTAATTTTTAAATTTCACCTAGTAGTAAAGCTCAATGTAGGATCTCAAAAAAATACATTTTCATACAAAAGTATTCGCCGGCCCGTCAATTAGGGTAACCTATATCAAACAAGAATTTTTTCTCTTCGAATTTTAGTTGTTCGAAAACGGTACAACGACGTTTTAAATGCGAAATGGCTTCTTTGCCATATTTTCTCCTTCTATAACCTTGATAAACATATTTTTCGTCTTTTAGACAAACTGTCGACCGAAAATCGAATCATGTAATTTTATTGTGACAAATGTTTTGGTATGAATAATTTCATTTTCTAGAAGTATCAAAGATAGAAGTAACTTTTCCATATTATTATTTACACAGATTTTCAATAACTGCTTACAGTCGACAAATCGAGATTAGTAGTAAAGTAAATTCGGTTGGAGTGTAGCAAAGGCAGCGCCAGTTTTGGGGCTTACAAAAATTTGAACGTGAAATTTGGAGGTCTACATAAGAGGTAAAGAGATCTATTTTTTACTGTCGTAATGGTTAAAAGTTTTTAAAATAAGCCACTTTTGTTTTTTCAATTTTGCTCCGTGACTCATAGTTTTACGAAAACTCGTTTTACGAAAGGAATATGGTGTTAGAAAGGAATTGGTTAATGAAAACTAGAGGTAGGTTGCGAGGAGCGAAGCGACGAGCGTTAGGTTCTACATGAACCAAGCATGCGCCAGACGAACGCCAGAAACGAAATTGCCGCGTTATTCTGAAGTATTTTGTAGCCAAACCCAAAAAAGATGTTTTTTATGTCTTTTAAATAGACTTTAAATACCTATATAAAACAGGTAAGTATATTATACTTACTCTTATGGATTTCATTTATTTATCATTTGAAATGTTGTCTTTTAATAATATGGAAATATTTTTTTTGATAAATAAAACATAGAGCAATAGTGTCTGCGGATAAACGTTGGGTTGCAATACAAAGCATATAGTTTTCAAAAAAATAAGTATCAATAATCGGAATTTCAACAATATAGCAATTGTATTTTCGGTAAAATGAAACTATAGAAAATAAAAAAATGGCGAAACGTTTTCGGTGTTTTAAAATTCGTACAAAACCTATTCTTGTTTATGATAGGTAACCGTCAATTAGTTTGAAAATCACGATTTTTTTTATAACCAGCATTGATCCCATAGGAAAAGCTTTGATGGTTCTGGTAAAGTTGCTTTGATGGTTTGAAGGATACGGGTGTTTGTTTTCCCTTAATATATTACCCTGTATGAGGCTCCGACAAGCTTCAAAACAAAAGGTTACTGTTTAACTTTTTTTCGGAGAGCAAGCGAATGAAAGTTTATTTATAACTCATAATTTTTATATAACCAGAAAAAAACAGGCGCACATCACAGAGAGATTAATTAATATCTCGCTGATGATCTGATATGTACTTATTTTCGGATGATTATTATCAGATTGTACGGAACCCAGGGTCCGAGAGTAATGATAGATTGCGTGAAAAACCGAAGCCTACGCAGACGCAGTCAGGACAAATAGGATTGTTTAATAGATTTTGCAAAGTTTTGACGCCAGAGCCTTGCAAAAATAAGTAGGTATATTTGCATGCGCTTGCAATCGATTGCAGAGCCCTCTAAGTAGCCGGCTGGCAAAGTATTTACTGCTCCTCGTTAGCTGTCCTTATATCAATCACATTGTTATTGACTTGATCTATAGGTACTAAGGAGCGAAGCAATAAGTTGGAATACTTAATAAAGCATGCTCAACAGTTGGCTAGTAACATCCCACTAAAACTCCACGCCATTTGAAATACGGGAGTCTTTAATAAATATGAAACTCTATTTACGACCTGCCGACTAATAAAACGGATTCTTAAGAGGTTAAGGTATAAGATTTTGTACGAAATGCAGGAGCGTTGTTCCCGTAACTACATAATTGAGTGGTTTTCCGTGTAATTTCAAATATTCATCACAAAAATGCGTTCACAAATCTTTTTGTGATTTATGAATATTTAAAATGGAAGGTATAATTGGATGAGAACGATATATTTAATCTAAAGTAGGGTTTTTTTTAAATTCTTTCAGAATATTCTTAAACGACATAAAAGTTTCAAGTGGCGTTATTATATAGTTACTACTTACTAGCTGTTAACCGCGGCTTTGCCAGCGTGTTATAAGTATACTTAGCCTTCTTAGTACCCTAACCTATGTGTATGCAAAATTTCATGCTGGTCAGTTCAGTTGATAAGGCGTGAAAGCGTAACAAATAAATTCACTTTCGCATTTATAATATAATTAGTTGGGACTAGCTGTTACCCGCGGCTTCGCCCGCGTAATATATAGCCTACGTCCTTCTCAGTATCCTTACTAATGTGTATGCAAAATTTCATGATGATCGGCTCAGTAGATACGGCGTGAAAGCGTAACAAACAAACAAACTCACTTTCGCATTTATAGTATTAGTTAGGATAAGGATATAAAAGGTACGATTAGGATGTTTTAATATAAATAACATTTATTGTCCTCACCTTCAATGCCACGATTTTCGGGTTGTGTTCTTAGCTGTTTTGCGTCGGAGTCACGTTTCTGTAATTGATTTGGCGGGATTTGTATTGACGGCACCCTGCCTGACGCCACTATCCAGTTAGTAGGGTAGGGGAGTATCTGTCAAAATAAAGTGCGAGTATTTGCACATACTATTTATGGACCTCTTTTTGTTTCCGCTTCCCATCTTAATTTTATGAGATCTCAATCATCCAAATTCGTGAAAATCTTAACATTATTTAAAATTTAAATACATTTTTCTCAAACATGCTCGGAAATGTAGGCATTACTGTAGTAAAAAGAAGACCGGAAGTTTGTAATTCTTGGCTCATTCATCGCATTGCCGGCCTAGGCCAGGAAATAAGTATGAAAATTACTTCCCGGCCGCTGCTCAAAACTTTTTAATTAATCTATGTAACGTAAATTATGTAACTTGTCATACAGCCAGTTTACTACCACTGCATTTTTAAAAAATGCATATAATACGTGAATATAACTACAATTTCATTAAAATATCGATATGTGATCATACGAAAATATGCTTAATTTTCGTTGCGAGAGAAGAAAACAATAATCTATGATCTATTAAATTTTTTGTGAAAAATATGACTGGGCTCTATGGGCATTGTTTCCTTTGCTGGAATTGACAACTGAAAATAAAAAAATTAAAAACTCGGGAGATCTGTTATTTTCACTATACCCGTAGTGATTAACGCCACTGCCGAAAAACTGCCTTTACGGATTTTAGGGCATAGAACACACGTCAATTGACTTTGAATTTATGGCCCCCCATAGAAACTCAAAAGGAATTGTATGGCATTTTTTTCATTTTCACCCTCACTCCATTATTTGTCTATGATCCTTATTGCCTAGAGAAAACATATGGCAGTCGGTCGTCTGATACTAGTAATAGTATCTTCTTCGTAGTTTGTGATTAACGCTTTGCAGTAATTGATTGACATTGATTGTTTTCGGTAAATATGTGCAAAGTTGGTTATTTATTCGAAATGAAACGGTTCAAAATGAGTTTTAGTGATGAAAGCAACACTGCAATGGATTTTAAGTACCTACTTCGCCTAATTTGAAACTTGAAAGTGGAAAAATTACTACCGGCAAATACCTAGTAAGGGGAAATATTTAAGGCATGTAAGTTTATGTGTAACTTTAAGTTAAATTTCCTCACATTTATTGAGAAAATCTCTATACTTTCCTCGGCGGGAAAGGGATTGCCGGACTCGTAACTATTGTCAAGGTATATATATGTCAAAAACTATACTCGTCCGGCAATCCCTTACTTCCCGGCCTCTGCAGTAATGTACTATGTCGCAATAGTCAAAATGTAAATCATGCCCGAAGCCCATTTTATGTCTCTCGGCTTACATTTTCGGGATGACGTGACTTCTCAGAATTTTCTCGTAGTAGTCCAACAAGAAATTCTACCTATCTCTCAAATGAAGCACCATTTGTATTTCATAGTGGAACATTTTTCCAAGAATTCGGTCAGGATTTCAGGAATGATTTGTGAGTACATCGTGGTATGTTGTGTGCAAAGATTTCTAAATATAATTTACGACGAACTTGACCTTATATTTTCTTCTCATATAACTTTTATTATGTTATTTTACATCATTAATCTAGCGGTAACGTCAATGATTTTGATGATATCTAGTATCAGTTGCAGCAATAGGTTTTTGAATGACGGTATTTGCAATAATAAAAAAGATTTAGCTTCGTCTTATCAGATATCAGTAGGCTATGTACGTACACTTTAAAGTTTATTTTATTTATTATTGTAAAAGCCTTTAAAGCCTTCAATAATGAAATCGTATATTTCATGCAATTTTAATAGTCATTTAAAGTTTCTTGTTAAGGCGCTGTAGTATCAGACACTAGCGCCACCCAGCAATTAATTCTTTAAGTCCTAAATCATTTAAAATTTAAAAAATCTAATAGCTGAATGCCCCAGTAAATTACTTGTAGTATTTTTTGTATAAGTTTTCACTATTTATAATTTGACGAATTAAGAGAACTAAGTAATTTACTAAGGCATTCAGCTATTAGATTTTATAAATTTGCTATGATTTAGGATTAAAATAATTAATTGCTGGGTGGCGCTAGTGTCTAATACCACAGCGCCTTAAGTTAAGAATTGATTCGTAGCAGTAGTTCAGTTGTTTGCCCGATTGACTAATAGAAACATATCAAAAGAAAACTTTCAATTAAAAACGGCCAAATGTACTTATGTCGGGCTCGGCCATGAAGTGTTTTGTTGTATAGCAAATGTACAGATCTGCCTACCTACATCTACCCAAATTCCACTATCATTTTCAACAGGAAAAGTGACTCTGTTTTTCATGTGTTTTGATGAATTACAAAATTATATTTGCGGTTTATGAAAATATGCTATATCTCAGAAACTGCTGATAATGTCTCGTTCAAATAAAATTTCGTTGAAAGTGTTCATTAATTAGATTTTTAACTTTCTTATTTTAAAACTTTTGAAGGGTCTATATATGAAATGACTGACTTTAAGGAAACATAACTTTAGGAACCATGATAATATGCTCTTTTTTAGGAACTTCAATGTCATTTTTAAAAACTTTCCTATGAAAACCCCGCACGTCAAGTTTGCTGAAAAAGAAATCTTTAGTTTTAGTTCCATGAGCCCTTATTTTTTTCTACAGAACCAGTCAAGTACCAACCGTGTAGTCCTAATAGCTTAAGAATAAATTGGCTTTGACATGGACGGATGGACAGACATGTCACATATAACTATAAGGGTTACATATTTTTGCCATTTGGCTCCGGAACCCTATTCTACGGAATAGGATTCCATAACGATAAAAATAAAATAATGATAAAAACGGAACCCTTATATTAAATTACAAGTGGCAAAACATGTAATACGAAAGTGTGAATTTTATACAGGAATATGAGCAACACATTTTATCCGAGACTGTAATATAGACTTGTTTCTCTTGGATCAGGAACTACACTCGATCAGTGTCAATATCGGGGCAACTGGGGCCTTCATACACGTTATCGAACTTCGATAAAAATGTCGTATAAAATATTGGGTAGCAAATCTGAGATGCTGATTATAAAAAGTAAGTATCTTTTAAAAAGGAGCCAATTTATTAGTCGCAATTTACTTGAAGTTTAACTTCAAAGTAACTTTAATAAACATTAATGAAAGCAAAAACATTAATTAAAAATAAAATAGGTCATTGGAAATGCTGTCGGAAAAATCTCTTCGAATACTAATTAAACGAACTTTTCTAATTTTCGAGACAAACGGTCACTTTCTTAATACGTTTTCCGGTAATTGATTCTGAAACGACTTCGCTACTGCCTCGATACAAACGCAAAAGCAAGAATACTTTAATATTGTTGAATTATTTGAATATGAATTTTCTCGACCCTGGTAAATATTAATTGAAGGGTAACTCGTAAAGAGTTCTAATTCATGAAGTAAGTGCTTTCCAAGCTTTTGATTAAGTAATCATTAGATCATTGAAAGGATTTATGTGTTTTTAATTGGTGCTATATACTTTTGTACTGTATTTTATGTGGCAAGCTTTTACGGAAAAAGGTGATTGTAGCAAATAAACTCGTTATATAAATGAGAGGCTCATACTACGAGTACCTGCTTTTATATACGTATATTTGAACTTTAAACTCATTAGTTTCATTTTGGACATTCGTGTAAGAAGCTATCTTAAGGGTACCTGGAAAGATTGTTAATCAGACCTCTATTAATCGGCTTTAATAACTAATTTTAATAAAATTAGACCTACTGCAAGATTTAAATTCTGACCGTCCATCATACGTATCTTTTCTCTGCGTATAATTTAATATTAACGGCAAAAATGTCATACGGTAAAAATGCTGAAGAAGGAATAGTTATTCCGCTTATGTTCACATGTAAAGTGGAAATGGGATCACGTACTCAACAAATATTTTAGCCCGTAGTATTGGTGTCTTGACGACAAGATAAAATAGCACATTCACCTCGAGATCCAGCTAGATAATTGAGGTGAAACCGAGGTTTATAATAAAATAATAAATAAACTGAAGAATATAAAAGCCTACCTACTGAGTACGAGCATAAATCGAAGTTAAATTATAAGTACATTTCATAAAACCATAAAATAAATTGAACAAATAAGATTTGTGAAAAATGTACTTAGTCTGTTAAATTACAACATTACGATCCAAGATCCATTTCAATGTCATAGAGACCGTGATATACCTATAGAGTGGCTGTAAAATTTAGAAAAAAATACCTAGTATACAGCTGTGTACTGTAAATTGACCCTCGACATACACTTTAAGGGGTGACCCAGCCTGTCAATATGGACAACTTTTCCTATCAATGATCAATGCTGGAAACACAAAAAAGAAATTAGACATTTTTATTCGTGTTTAGCCGCCCGGGCAATTAGTATTGAAAAATAAAAAGATATGGAGTTCCCAGCATTGGTTCCATAGGAAAAGTTGTTCATATTCATGAGCTGAGTCACCTTTTTAGAGGTACAAATGTCGAGAGTCAATTAACAGGCTGTATAGTTACATAATTATACTTGTATAAAACTTGCAATTATCGCAACTATAAGTATAATTTTAACAAATATTTTCATAAAGTGCCTGCTACAACACCGCAGCGGCGTTCCATAAATAAATCCATTAAAAGAAGCCTTGGCTAATTAATTAAGCCAGGATGGTAATGGATTGACTGGACCACACGGAGATGTATACATTTAATTATGCATTGACCAACACAGCAAGCGCTGAGCCGCAGGCAAAGGTGATTGTTGGAATTGATTGGGAGAGCTTGGCACATAGTCGACACACATAAATATCATAGGAAATGTAGTTGATACTGTAACGGTACATGGTCCACAAATTTATACGGGAATGACATTGTTTAGATACCTTCTTCTAAGTGTGTCAACAAAATGTCGAAAGCCCTCCATGTAGGGTACATGAAGAACCGGAGGAGACATTGAGACACATTTTGTGTTACTATCACTCTTTGGCTTGTAAGCGTTTGAACTTCTTTGCATCGGCTTATTCTGATCTAGAGATTTACAGTCACTACGCATCAGGTGATATCCTAAAGCTCTTGCAATCCTTCTTCGGGAATCACCGTGTTGGTGAGTAAGGTATGGTGAGGTAAATTTACAAAATAACCCGAAGGTTAGACGTGCTTCCGATTTCTAATCGGCCCCAAATAAAATAAGATAGCGTGTCGATTTGGACGAATTATATTTGTCTTGACCAGATTTTTGCCACTGACAAAGCCTTATATAAATGTCTTCAAGTAGGTATTTAAGTAAAAAAAAAAAGTACTGATTTAATCATCATCACCATCTTAGCCGCAAGAAATCTACTGCTGGACATAGGCCTTCCCCAAAGATCTCCAAACCAAAATACGACCGGTCGGAAGCGGACTCCATCCAGCATCTGGAGATTTGGTCAGGTCGTACAACCGCTTGGTCGGTGGGTGTCCAACGCTGCGCTTGCCGGTACATAGTCGCCATTCTAGAACTTGTGGCTTTCGGTTCTACGTAATATGTGCCCCGTCCACTACCACTTCAAAGAGTTAATTCACTGAGCTATGTCGGAGACCTTTGTTCTTCTACGGATATCGTTCTTGAGTCGATCACGCAGTGAAACACCGAGCATAGCCCTCGCCATAGTTCTATAAGCGACTTAGAGCTTTCCTTTGAGGCCCATAGTAAGGGACCACTTTTCAGACCCATAAGTCATCACTGGTAACACAAATTGATTATAGACTTTCATCTTTAGAGGAAGTGATGTGGTCACTAAGGTATTTTGGATGAGAAAACACTGCAGAGCTTACCGAACGCTGCCCAGCCGATTCGGATTCATCGAAGGATCTCGTCCTCTAAGCTTGACTTAACAAAAATACTTTTATTGCAGCCAAAGTAATGATACCGAAGTGACGATAAGACATTGTAAAAACTCACTTTAATTTTATTTTCATCATCGTATATGTAAGTATCTATAAAATAGTTATGACATGCAATTCCGTTAGAGCGGTTTAGTAGCTATTGGATTTACCGAAGCACAGTATTGCATAATTGAATTGTATTGATTACACTAATTGTGCAAGTGTCAATACAGTGTACGCTGTGTGGTTCCCGGCAAAGTAGAATAGGACCATTCCAAGTTTTCCCGTAGATGCCGTGGAAAGCACTTAGGAAACACAAGCTTACAAACACCAAAGAGACCTCTCCAACCAGTCTGGCCAGCGTGGAGAGTGTAGGACAAATCCTCTAACTGTTCTGGCCAATATATGGCTCTGATAGTACAGAGAGGGTCATGCTCCTGTAGTGGAGACTAAAAAAGACCTGATGATGATGACACAAGAGTCTGCAATACGTACTAACTGTAGACATTGCATTGAAAATCTGAAAGCCTCATAGGACTATTGATTTGATAGGATCAAGTGTTACCAAGAGATTTAAAACCGGCCAAGTGCGTGTCGGGCCACGCGCCGTGTAGGGTTCCGTAGATGCGAATGACAACTGAGTTCACACTGTTCACACTCGCACCTTACAGTTTAACGACCAAAAACATCTACCAATGAAAATTGTATGAAATTTTACATTTTCTAGTACATTTTATAAGTTGGTTGCCTATAACTTTTTAGTTTTCACTTAGTACTCAGCTCTGATAGTTTTCCTTTCAACTTCAGTGTATATACTACTGCTGTAATTTTTTTTCACGTATCCATATATAACCGTTTAGCAGATAGAGGGGGGACACTTACCTCTAACAAAAACTTGCACTTTAAAACCAAATATTTCGGAAACGGATCCCTAAATCGAAAAATGGTGGTCTCAACCTCACAATATTTTTTAAAGACCTATTTAACGATACCCCACACGATGGGTTAATAGAGAGAAAAAAAGTACTACCCCACTTTAATTGTATGGGAGCTCCCTAAGAAAATTTTTTTTTCTAGATTTTTTTCTACCACTTTTTTGCCATAATTAATATACATACCCATACCAAATTACAGCTGTCTAGTACTTATAGTCTCTGAGTAAAATCGCGGACGGACAGACATACAGACAGACAGACATGGCGAAACTATAAGGGTTCCTTGTTTACTACGGAACCCTAAAAACGGTAATTAACTTTCAATATTTTATTCACCGAGATTAGTGGCGGCTATGACGGTTCGCTTTAAAACTATTCGTATTGAGTATACAATTAGTTTATCATCTACCGAATCATCGAAAAAATAATTACTTAAATGTGGCTGGTTGTGAAAATTATAGAAATATGAACTATTGCGGTTTCGAATAGGAATGTAACGAAGAGATTAATTTATGTCACGAGTTGTTGCAGTAAGAACTTTACCAACCCATGTGAACTTTTCTTCGTAACAATAAGAATTGTGACTTTATTCGCTATTTGTATAGCGTAACAGTAAAAGGGAACGCAATTTTTTAAACGCTTTCCTCGTCCTCATAATAATGGCAGTCCCCGAGGAAATATCATGCATTGTGTATAGTTAATGTAATTTGCTGATAGAGAACTTTCCCGTTGGGTTAGAATGCACGACATGCCGAACATATTTTTTCGTGTGTGTAAGTTGCCAACACTGAGTGTGAAATTTTTCAAGCTGCCTAAAAGCATCTAGCATAGCTTACCTTCTGCCAATAACCTTTCGAAGCACGGAGGGGTGCAAGTTATTTTTATGCCAATTGTGGTCACTCATCCAAGTGGGGACGACGCTCGGGGTTGCTTTATATGCGTAAACACTTACAGTGCTAAGGCCCACGGGGTCATCGATGTACTCCATGTAGGTGGTCATAAGCGGCGTCTACTATGAATTTAAAAAAATAAAATTGGCTACGTTTAAGCGACACGTATTTTTCAGTTCAGCAATTTTCACACAAAATGGACAATTTCAGCTTTACCTAAATAAAATATTTAATTTTTTAGTTCAGAAAATAAAAGCATTTTTATGATAAATTTATTTCTTACAATGGATGTGTGTAATTGACAAACGTTTTATTGGTAGCAATTTACAAAAAATGGTTGGTACCAGCCGCAGGACAGGTTTATTTATTATTAGCCAAATAAAGCCATTACTCAAACGTTACCCGAGCGCATTTTGTTCACAAAAATACCACTGTAAAAACTTTGAAATTATTTAATACAACTGACAAAACGGAGTTTTTTTTTTTGAGGTTTTGTAATGTATTAGTTTCTTAAGTCCAACATAACTTATCAATGCCTCAACACATTTGGACCTATAGGTACACAGGCTATATATTTTTATCCAGGCAGACAAGTTTCTTTTATATAAAAAGAACCTACTCGTAAGTTCCATCTAAATGTTTTTATTCAATGGTCCTGATACTCGAAAACGGCCTGTGACTAAATCGTTATATTTATATTTCATAAAATAATTACTTATATATTTCTAGGGTACTTGTGCGTTCATTTATTAATCAAACAAGTACCTATACATACATATATCTCATTATCACTCACATTCTACGTGTTAGGCAGAGCCTAGAGCCTTAAGATTAGGCCACGTTTAGCGTGTTTGTAGACCATATTATGGAGGAAACTTGATTTAAACAAGATACTTAATTATAGTCAGCAGTTTTTGACATATAGTGCATGTTCATAAACCGCAAATATAACTTTGTCATCCATGTGAATACTACGAAAAATGATGTACCTAATTAAATGATATTGGTATTTCAACCAATCTATACTTGCCACTACGGAACACTTCGTTTGCGAGGAGTGTTAGCAGTCCATTCACTTTGTCGGGAAAGTCGTCAATTTACACTCTGTTTCTGTTGTATATCATGAATTAAAATAAAGATAAAAAATAAACTCGATAAAAAACCTAATCACGAGATAATTGTGACACATAGAGCCCAGTTAATATGTCAAAACAATAATCTTTGTATATTAGCTTAAATAAATAGTCGTCCCTGAGGCGATAATACTTGTATTCTCCATGCCTAGTACTTACCCAGGGAAAAGTTCTAGAGTTATAAACCCACGTTATTATTAAAATTTCTTAGCGTTTTCGCGTGTATTTCTAAGAAAGTGCCGCTTGGAGTCTTAGAATACCTGTCGACGTTGCCCCAGTGCTTAATTGGTCTCGCACCCACTCGTCCTAAGTCAACAACTCTTTGTAATTATAAATGATTAAAACAAACTCAGGAACTCCAAGACATTGGCATTACTTTTTAATGTTTATTTTCTAAATTTAGAATTAGACGGATTTAAGTGTTATGATTTAAATTTAACTAGGTGCTTACACATTTTATATATCTTGCACTACATTGACACTGTGTATCTAATTTAAGTGTGCTTTAAGTATTGTATAGGTATACTTTAAATTTAGGTTTAATTCATTCAAAGGGTAACAAAGGGTGATTAATAAAAATCGGCCAAGTGCGAGTCGCGTGCATGGAGGGTTCCGTACCATTATATATAGGTACGATTACATTAGACATTAGACTATCGAGCAAAAACGGCAAATAAATCACGTTGGTTTGTATGGGAGCCCTCTCAATTATTTATTTGATTCTGTTTTTTAGTATTTGTTCCTTTTTTGTTAAAATTTTGCCTGGTGACAGACCGACAGACATCGAAGTCTCGTGAATAGGGTCCCGTTTTTACCCTTTGGGTACAGAACCCTAAACAAGAGTTACTTAAGCAATCATTGCCTAACTTTCTCCAGAGACCTTACATCTAGATACGATACAGATGGATACAAAAAAACCTTCCACTAGAAACTCATTAGTTATTTGCTTATTTTGTACGAAAGGTTGACATTTTATTTCGTTCTATTTCGTTGTTCGAAATCACGTTACACGTTGTTAAAAGTTTTAAAACTTCTAATTGCACATCAATTATTATTGATAACTTGGAATTTAACACCAAAATTCGAGTTAACTCTGAGTTTAGTTTGACTATATTGTTCTCCAGGTACACACAACTGCTGTTTATTAATGTGGCAAAGAACTGTAGATTTTATTATAAGTATATTATTTTAAAGATTTTCCAAAAACATAGTGTTATGTTTGAGTTCATATATATTTGAAAGTAGGTAAGTATGATGTGAGTTTTTTTTAAACCTTAATTTTTTTAATTATCTTAAATATCTAGAGAGATTAGCATGTATGAGGTACCGTCAAAACTCCTGTCTCATGCTTAGGGACAGGCTTTGAATATTGCGAGCTGTCGTGTTTTGACTTTCCTTTTAAAAACTTTTTTTTATATAGTTATAGTCGCGTAGGTAATGTTATGTTTGGCAAGAAATCAACCACCGTCCAACTGACCCATTTCAAAGACAATATAATACTAACATATAGTCTGCCTTCTCATACAAAAATATGGGGCCAACTTAAGGCCTGGCTACAACACACGCATAAGGTAACTCTTTTGTTAATTCCTGTAATTGTAGTGGTAAACTAACAAAGGTTTAAGTACATGGCTGCCACCATAAGCAGCAGCGATGACACTACAGTGCACTTTTCCACTTACGTGACGTTAGCTTAAACTTGATGAAACTCCCATAATGCGGTTGCAATGTTGCAAAATAAGATGCCTAGAATTTGCAAGGTGAGCTAATATCGCACCGTAATACAAGAATAAACATCCTCCTAATTTGTCTAAAGCTTAGAACTGCTGCATTTCGTGGCAGCTTTCGATACGCTGCAACAAAATGCTGGTATGATCATCCACCACCATTAAAGTCATCCAACTCTATTGGGACTTTTAAGAAATAGTACAAGAGATTTCTTTTGAACACTCAGTTAAGGAATTAGTAGTAGTTCTGTGTTTACTTTAATGTTATATTCTATTTCATCCTTATGTATATTTTTATTATATATACATATTTTTATTTTATACCCATATGTATAAACACTATAATGTGTGGTAACAACATACATTTTCAATAATCTTAACCCTGATATATACCAGCCGTGTGCCCAGCAGCGCTCTAATTCTCTTTTAAAAGGTGTCACGGAAGCGGCGGCGTGATGTCAGTTGCATCACTGCCTTATGCTGAGTGGCCCCTTTTTAGTGCCTCACTCTACAGGAAAGAAAAATGTAATTACACCAAACTCAATGTATTTCTGTGTGGCTCCGAATAAATTATTTTTCTTTATTTCTTTCTTTCAAATCGCGGTGCAGTTTGCACTCTGTACTATCTATATGAATTACTAAGGTTGAGTGGGTGTGATGGGACACATTGCTAATTATGTAAGTAGGAATATGCGCTGAGGTAACCACAGTAACGCTGGAAACTCTTGCAGAATACTTAGCGTTTCTAGTACTTGCGAGTAGTTAGTTAAATACTGTACGATTGTAACAACTATAGGGAGAGTAGAGTTGGGAATGTGGATACGTTTAATTGATTTCATTGGTATGTTCTTCCATGCTGGTCTGGGAGAAAAGAAAAACGCAGAATGTAACTGCTTCTCTTCCCGCGCAGGCCATAGAAACCGTCCGAGGGAATGGGCACAATACTAAAGAATCATGTAAATAGGCGCTGCGGCTAGCATTGATATTTGGATTCCGTATTCCATCTTTTAAAGTTCATCAACATGCTCACCTCAGCCCTTTAGTCTTATGGCCTTAGGCTCGGTCTACCCCGTAAGGGATAAAAACGTGATACTATGTATGTATTGTGTGTTTTTATATGTGTAAATGTGTGTTTTTGTATATTGTTGTGGTAACTTATCAATTGTAAGTATTTTGGAAGTAGGTCCGCAGTATAATGAACAGGGGTTAGTAGTTTGTATAGAAAAAAAGGGGATTATGTACTCAAAATATTTATTCTACGCAGACAAAGTCGAGGGTAGAAATCAGTCATCATCATTTCGAGAAGGTGACATGGTCAGTTGACCATGCACACCCTGGTGTCAGAGTTCTTCGGAACCGCCTCTTAGCCTCTGACTTGGTTCCTTTAACGACTACCAGATGGCAACCGGGACCAACGGCTTAACGAGCCATCTTTCAATTATTTTTCTTCAAAAAAAAATTGAACTTCATTGAAATATAAACATTTGCATCCAAAGCCATCTTTGTCTTTGTAACCACATGTGATGCAAATTCATGAATTTTGTAACTAAATAGTACTAAAATACATTAACGACGATTCTAATACTAGTAGGTCTTATTTACAAGAATAACAAAGTATAAGCGAAAATACTGGAAGTATTTATTAAGCACTATACTGAATCTCCTTAGGTACAAATAGCTCTTTTTAGTCCCAGAAACGTTTCATTCACATTTGTTAACAATTGGACAAGATTTTATACACTGGTCACGTATTCCGAGTTTTTTTCTTAGCCAGTAATAAGTTTCGAATTAATTATAAGTATTAAAAATATTTTGGGCACGTACGATGGTATTTTTAGATTTGAGAAGAAACTTATTCATTCTTCCGCCAAAAGGTTTTAGGCTAGTCAATATCGACACAAAAAGTGTCAAACATAGCAAACGCGCATGTATCGGCGATTTTTTTTTATATTGTAGAGACCACTTAGAATAGCGTACACCCAAGTTTGCAACTTTATTAACCCTGTGTACTCTGTGCTGCTCCTGGGGGGGGGGGCGAAAGTATGGGACATTTTTCAGTTTTTACGAAAAAACTACCTTAAGGATGCCTTTTTCGGCTATTTTTGTGGTATGCTTCTATAAAATACACTAAACATCTGCCGTTTGAGTATAATTTGAACTCTCAGTGAGTTATAGTTATTGAGTCATACCTTGTCAAACCATGCCCATTTTTTCCCAAATTTGGCACAATTTGGAGTAGTTTTGCTTTTCCGGCCTGTAAGAACGAAACTAAAGTTCTTACGGGAATGTTGTAATAAAATAAAATATAGAAGACTATGTAAGCTTTTAAATGAGTGTAATTTTATCTCTCCGAGTTTTTTAACAGTAGAGAAACAGACTGTCAAAAATGGGTCTTTTCGATCGAGGTATGAAAAGTGGTCAGTTTTTTTATTTTCATTTTCTAACTCTAATAATGCCTATTTATTCTGCTTTTGCCTACTTGGTATCAATCAATAAGTAACTACATAATAAGAAAATATATATTCTCTCTTCTTCTAATAATAAAATATTTTCCAAATTTCGTGTAAATTATTGATAACACAAACAAAAAAAAGTACAAAATACACTTTAATTATAGAATACATATTATAAGCAATGTGTTTAATGATGTAGAGATCTAATGCCCGTGCCAGGTTTTCATCAACGTTTGTTTCGGGAAGGTTTATAAAAGTATAATATTAGCCAAGGGACGGCCGAGTAAGAGTACAATAAAAAATAAACAAGCGCAGAATACTAATATGTATAAAAGTAGGTGGATAATAATTTCATCACAGTAGTGGCTGAGGTCTGTAAAGCCATACGTTGTAGTAACTCGAAAGGGCTTTGATCTTGGGCCTCCAGGCGATGAGGTTGCCTGATTTTATCCCACCCAACTCAACCTTTTATATACAACGTACAAAGGGCCGAGCACCAAAGTATTTTATAGAAGTTATGTAACTTGTTATTACGCCAGTTGATTTAGCCCTCGAAAAAGAGAAGTTTTGTATTTTACCGTCGCCGCCCGACTAAACCTTTTGTATTAATTATGCTAAGGGATGTTATCGTCGAAGTGAAAATTATACATTATGATTAAACAAAATGAGAAGTGTTATTGCCAGTCTATGTTAACGTAGCCTTTTTATTCATTTGAACTATAGCACTCATGCAGACCTTCTTCAGGAATCACCGTGTGGGTGAGTAAGGCAAGGGGTAAGTACAAAATAACCCAAGGGTTAGACGTGCTTCCGATTTATAATCGGCCCCAATTAAGATAAGATAACTATAGCACAATAGCCATGTTATTAGTTATATAAAAGGTGCCCGGCAATATATTTTATATAAGTTAGGTAAATAAAGGCACAGATTGAGCTGAAGCCAAAGTAAGTTGAGAACTTGCGGTATAGGATACTCACTAAACGATACCAAGTTTTACAATACACGTACTCATGAAGATAAACACCCAAAACCCAGGCCTGTCTAAAAAAAGATCATTATTTCATCATGATTTTGCCGGATTCGAATCCGGAACCCTTCGTGTCGCAATCTTGACGTGTTAGCCCAGTGGTTAACACGTCAGACTGCCTCGCCACGCCACGGAACACTGAACATTGCTATTGTGCTAACACTTGATAAAAAGAATCATTTTAAGCAACACCTGATAATGAAAATCTATGTTTCTTACTCTACGGCTAGGCCGAGTTTAATAAAATATGCCTCAGGACTTTTATTCTTAAAACCTGCTTTCAAAAGAATAAAAAATAAAAATATCCTAATCAGTTCTCCCTGTTGAAAGTTACGGAGTCATGCCACATACAGATAGACACCGGCACATAAAGCAGTCAACCTTATAACACCCAATTTTTGACGTCGAAGAAGAGAAATAAATGGCCGATCTGGGTCCTAAATTCCCAATCCAATCTTTTATTTTGCGAAAGTATGAGTAGCTTCATTGTGTGTTATGGATCATACGTTATTGTTAATTAATAGTATACATTGTTATAACTTATCACAGTACTAATGTAGGTACCTAAGACATAAAGATATCATATTGGTTGTCTATCCATGATATTTTTTATCATATAAAGCGGCATGTAGATATCTACTGTTCATTTTAGTTCTTCTAGCCTTAATATATTTTTATTTGTCATCCAAAAAGGTGCCAACCGTGGTCACAAAGAATGGGTGGCTACAAATGCCATAAAATACTTCGAATTCCCTTTAAAGGTCGTTAATCCATTGGCCTTGCTAGGATAACATTTGAACTGGCAAGTTGAGAAATCTTATTTGGCCATTTTATATGTACAGTCGCCTGCAGAGAAATCTGACCGCCTTACAATTTAAAATCTGTGCGTAGGGGGGTCGGATTTCTCTGCAGGTGATTGTACAAGATCAAGCTGTGAACAACCTGGCAATTTTTATGTTAGAGTCAGAGTCCCTGATTGAATACAACCAGGAAGATTTTTTTTAAAATCAGCCCTATGCATATTCACTAATCCTTAAGGAAAGTCCATTCTTTGTAATTTTTTACCTTTTTACTTGAATATGTATATGTGGTATATACATATTCAAAAACGAATTCCGATTTCAACAAAGTATTGCCAGGCTGTTCAGAATTACTCTGTATATAAAAAAATCAAGACGCGTGGCTTACGAAGCTTTCATGGAAATTCCCGTCAAATTGGGGTGAAGCAAATAGAGATTTAAATGTTAATGTTAAAGTAAATAAATTTTCTCGGTTTTATAAAACAGGGGACTGAAAAGCCTATAATTAAGTTTTACTGTTCCTTCAAACGAATATTTTTAGATAATTTTTTTTATCATTTTAAAAAGTTGTGACTTTAGTGCCGTCTCGTTTAACTATTAATGAATAAATTAAATGAAACGCTTTAAACAACAACAACTATTGACTTTTAAATGACGATGATCTATTAGCAATTTTTGAAAGTTTAATGAAGCCCTAAATTTTATCGCTTCTGAGGTCCTAGAATAAAATAATGATTTAGTAAGTATAATTAGGTAGGTCTGGGAAAAAAGTCTATTAAAATTTTTAGTGTCTTAAAATTTTATCTGTCCAAACAAAAAGCAATAACTTTGCCATAAAAAATAAAACATCTATAGGTAAAAAAGAAAAAAGGAAAAA
This sequence comes from Rhodophaea formosa, assembly GCA_963082605.1. Lineage (NCBI taxonomy): Eukaryota > Metazoa > Arthropoda > Insecta > Lepidoptera > Pyralidae > Rhodophaea > Rhodophaea formosa. The sequence continues at coordinate 13,647,129 of OY720209.1, forward strand.
GGAAAAAAAACCTGGATCAACTCAGGCCATTTCCGTGATGAATGTAAAAGCTATTCTATACCCTTTGAATATGACTTGCTAGCGATTGGTTAGGTCCAATTTTAGATTGCTTAATCTAAAATGTGCCACAATAAATATGTTAAACTTAACTTTGACTTCTGTTCCTTCATATGTAAAGTTTTGCAAAGTCCTTACTTATCATTGACAATAGGTTGGAGACATGCTAAGCGTGTGCCAACTTCAAAACTCCTGTGAATGACATATGAAAACAATAGTGTGCCGAAATATATAGTGTACTAATATAAATGTTAGTAATAACATGAGTCTTGTGTAACTCTAGGAGGTACTCGTATAGCCAATGATATTTTACAGGAGAGTGAAATTGTAGATATTTATAATTTTAATGTCCAATGTTCTTGAAATGCTAACATTGTATTTTTATGAGTACAAGAAACTAGGTCTCACATGCGGTTCGAATCCCTAGGATCAATTAGTTAAGAAAAGTGTATTATCTGATTACGAGGTGAATTATTACTACGAAGCCTGTTTGCTTCAAATACAACATCAACTAATAAGCCAGTACAGGCGTAGAGTAATTACACTAGCCGACTACTCTACCGCGGGTCCTCTACCAAATTCAGGCAATCTACCAGTTTGGGTAAAGTTGATGTCTACACGTAAATTTGAAGTTTGCTGGTAGAGTTAGAACGCCGCAACTGTCACTAGCATTCGAAGTTTACTTAGCGTATTCGAGGGTAAAAAAAATTAAAAGTTGGCAGGAAAGAAAAGTGACTAGCAAAGTTGTGTAGTCACTTTTATTTACTAATTTCTATTAATCTACCGATGCTATTTACACCAGTATTGTTGTAAGTACTCCACTGTTTACTCTACGTGTGTACCAGAGAACTTTTTTATTACATTCCTGGGTAAGTACATATTTTAAAATAAGATTTTTTTTAATTTTAAGAAAGCAAAATCACCACTTTAAGCGTTATAATAAAATAAAAATCAAATTAGTATCGTTGATCTAGTGTTCTGTAATACAAGTCTCAAACTTACTTTGGGGCTAGCTCAATCTGTGTGATATTTTGTCCGTATATATTTATTTTACCGGTGCCAATTACTATTACAAAATCCTGTTTCAGAATTTTGAACAAAACATTTTATAAATTTTCGGTACCTCAATCCTTTACTACAATACGTGTTGTATATATTCGCATAGAGAATCTCTGAAGCAGAACATTTCGTTTCAAAATTTACATACAAAATGCAAGTTCCAAATCCAACCGGTTTCATTGGGATTTACGGAAAAACATCACACTCAAAGTGATTTGAATCCAAAGTAAATTCCCGATCCTTTGCCCCTATTCGTTTTGCAACCCTCAAATCACAAAGTTTTACACAACAAACAGAGAATACAATAGATAATGTTTGATGCATGATTGAGGAAGTAAGATAGATTTTGTAGTTATCTTTTATGTTATAATTTAAAGACATTTGTTAAGGTTATATAATATGAATTTTTAGAAAGGGGACTACGTCTCAATTGTTAACGTTTTTAAATAAAGTTATATATATGATTGCGGTAATTCGGTAGATTTTTAAGTTAAATTGTATATTAATTTAAAAACATTTTAATATGCATTTTATAAGGTTTTAAATGAATATAATATAGTAAAAGGACTACTTCTCAAGTCTTCTTGAACTCAAAGTCTCAACTTCTATTTTGTTGTTTAGTTGAATTTATTTTAGTAGATATACCTATAGGCAGGCAAGAATATTTATGCGTATGAGTTACTTATTAATATTGGTAAATGGAATCAATGGCCGAGCTACGCATTATTAAGCCATAAGAATGTTGCGGGTGCGGTCCCCATTGGAGTGGGTGACTACAAGTGACATGTAAATATTTCCTCCCTGCTTCCGAAGCTACGTTACACTATTGATCCCGCATGTCATGATCAGATGGCTGTCAATGTGTTGCAAAAGCCTTTGGCAGCCAGCCATCCTTCTTAGCACCCTGTCCGTTGATCGCAGCGATTTGGACTCGATTTTTTATACAATTTAGTACAATTTGTTTTTTTTTTAGTTTTAGTTTATCAGAATATTTTTCTTTGTTGGGTTACATAATAATAAATTGACTTTACTTTTCTTTTTTATTTTCCAAAGCTCGACTGTGAGAACATGCTTCAAGCACATTTCAAGCTGAATGCTGTCAAGTTTTCTTTTCAAGCTGTATAAAATCTTTAAGGGATGAATTAAGAAAAAAATATTATACTTGTTCTTATTTACTTTTAATAAGCTAACACAATATAAAATTTCATGTTTCTTACTTGAAAACTCACAGGCTCAATACACAATTTCCAAATAACCCTTCTTAGTGCTCACTAAATTTATAATCAGAGATTGTGTGCGAAATTTCAGAATGGAAGTTCTTGTAGTTTCCGCAATGCATTTATATGTCAATCAGCAATCAATGTTTCCTTTTATATACATAAATAAATTACAAGGATGAATCTCACAAATCTATGAACTATCTCTTTCGGATTGGCCTGGGTCTTGGATGTTTATCTATTATAAAATATACTATAGTTGAGTTAGTATCTTGATTTGTCCCTATATTTATATTTTATTTTAGGCATGGGGAAATTATGAACGTTTTGGAACCTTAAATGGAGAACAGCCCATCGATATGAACCACTTTTCCTATGGGATAAATGCAGAAAACTAAAGTAACATTCTCATGCACATAATAATTTGCGGGGTGGCTGAATATTCCTGTAACGAATTGTAATTTCTTTTTGAGTTTCCATAATTATTCTCAACAGCCTCCGCGGTCCAGTGGTTAAGGCGTTTGCCTTGTTGATGATTCCGTGCTTCGGAAGGCACGTTAACCCGTTGGTCCCAGCTGCCATCTGGTAGTCGTTAAAGGAAGCACGTCAGAGGCCGAGAGGCGGTTCCGAAGAACTCTGACACCAGGGTGTGCATGGCCGATTGACCGTGTCACCTACACGAAATGATGATGATAGGAAAACTTGTACATATCGATGAGGTGAGTCGCCCCTTCATGGATCGGACAGGGACTAACATGTTGTATAGATTTGTATTGTGATTTACTTTGGGGCTAGCGCAATCTGTGTGAAATCTCCAATTACATACAGAATTGCAAGAAACATACGTTTGTTTCTTACTTAATAACAACAAAAGCTAAAACCGCTCTACAAAGTTTTTTAAGAGATCTATTATATTGCAATTGCGTATTTCATTAAGAATTTTGATTTAAAGATTTCAGTTTCAAAATAACACTGTATATTGCGGGCAACTAGCTAATAATAATTGCCTAATCCCGAATAAAATAAATTTCCGTTCAGAAAAAAGTAATTAATAATTTTCGTTAAAAATTTGCTTCATAAAGGCAGAGATACATACATGCCTGTAAAACGGAACAGTCAGCGTGCATGCCCGAACGGCTTGTAAGTAAATGGCGCAATGTACAACCTTGAATGCAATATGTGACCTTATACATGTTTGAATTTGCAAGTATGCCTGTCGCATACGTTCACACATGCCCCTTTTTGCAGCCGTTCGCGACAATGCAAATCAAATGTTGTTTTATCTACATATTTCCTTGCCAGATAAAGGCATCCAAGTCAGCGTATACACACGTAAGAGGCACATGCAAAGAGCTTGTATTCAACTATGCCACCTACAGGCTTGTGTAATTCTGCCTTTACGCAAGTTGGGTTCTCGGGAATACAGTTACTTAACTAATAATTAAATTATTGTCGGCAGTGCCGGCGACTAATAGCTCTCCAATTCGTGATTGGCTTTCACTTCGTCTGGATATAACTCGGAACGTCTTTTCTGTAGAAAAATTAATGTATATTACTGATATAATTAATTTTTAGGTAGACATTTAGGCATATCAGCATGGCTGTTAGAAAGTAAATAGTTTCAAAACCTGTGAATCTACATTGAAATGGTTATGAAATTTATAGATACCTACTGCTTTTACAGGATTGTGATATAGCATATTTATCTTTAACTCTATAAATTGATATTGAGGTTACATCAATACAATCTCCAGAAACAGCCTTCAGCGATTAATATAAGTTCAATCCCTAAAGTATGGCCAAAACAGCGTATTGGGTTAGCATCAGAAGGTCAAGATATCAGAATGGCCAAGTAAAACAAGGTACACATGTAAAAAAAGGGTGCGTATTACAGTCTTTCTTAATGTGTCGCTAAAGCAGATATTATCAATAATAATTAATTTCAGTTTAATTGACCCCGCCGGCCCCTCCTAAAAATCAGCTGCCTTAGCCTCAAATGTTCTTTACTCTTAATCAATTTTCTAGGAGATTCTGTAATCTGATTAGGCACTTACTACTTATTTAATATGCACGAGGATATCCGTCTCCGTCTAAAATGTCATCTAATTAAAAATTACTATTGAAATTGAAATGAATCAAATATAAAAGAATTTTCAATAAAATGAAACAATAACATGAAAGGCAATATACATAAAAATGTACAACACAATTTCTCAGAAAGTATCAAGAAATCACTGGAACAATCGTAAGATTAAATAACCTATAAATAAAATGAGCTGGTAGGTGTATTTGGTTCTCTTCCATGCTGATCTAGTACTGTAAATACAACGTTGTAGACGAGCCCCGTGACACAGCGGTCAACACGCCGGCCTGCGACACGGATGGTCTCGAGTTTGATTCCCGGTCAGATCAAGATGAAAAATTATCTTTTTCAGATTGACCTGGTTCTTGGATGTTTATCTATATATGCATTTGTACTAAATATAGTATCGTTGAGTTAGTATTCCATAACACAAGTCTCGAACGTGTGATTTGTCCGTAGATATTCATTTATTTTATTGCAGTGTAAGTATGTTTCTGAACCTAAGGTTTTCATCTCAATAGTCGTATTCGCTGACTAGCTAGATAAAACAAAAAAAATAGTAAGTAATGCTTACTAGAATTCTGATAAGTAAACTCGTAAAACCAAATATCTTAATTATCATTTAGAGTACTTTTCCTTAATCTCAATTAGATACAATTTTCCGAATCATATACCTTAATTTACGGAAAACATTTTCCTTGTGAAGGTAAAGATTATAAGGGAAGGAAAACTTGGGGCAATTTTAATTTGTGTTATGACTTATAATATTATTTATCGTTTTTTTTAAAGCTTTTTACGGATCCACGCGCAAATGATCGTAATCTTTAATTATTTCACGCATGAAATACGCATAGGCATATGCCTACCCATAGCCAAAATGATTACTTATTTGAACTAAAAATGTATCTAGCCTAGTTTTATGTGACCTTGGTCGTATAATTCACCGGGTGATTCTGATAACTCTAAGTCTGAGCTGTAAATAGAAGGGATAAAAAGCCTGAAAAAAGAAAAGAATATAGACCCGCAAGAAAAAGAGAAAAAAATTGGACTTCCCATGCATATGCACCGAACATGATCTCGCATTTTATGAGAAGCCAATATTTTTTTTTTGTTTTTCTTTTAAACTGTAATTGAATTACCTATTTAATTGGATTGCTGGAAATTGCATGTTATGAATTTTTGTATTGTTGTATGTGTCCGACAGATTCGACAAATCGAAAATTCGGAAGACGGCGCAGGGCGCTTGCGCGAATGTGCGTGTGTGTTTATGTTACAGCGTGCTATGCACATTCATAGATAGTGACTGCTGTTGGGAAAGGAATTAAATTGTAAGTGATAGTATTTAAGTTTCACTTCTGCTGGCACACCCGGAGTGCAACCTGTTGTTTCTTTTTAAGTTCCCGGCATTGATCCCATAGAAAAAGTTGTTCATATTGACGGGCTGTGTCACCCGCTTAAGAGTATGTATATCCTACATGGGATTCTGATTTCTTCATTCAAATATTATACTGATATTCAGAATTACCCGGTATATATAGGTATAAATGTCGGGTCACATATAAAATCAAAGACATCGTAACAAAATGTTAAGTAGGTTTGTTCAGGCCTAGGCCACGAAAACAAACGGAACACGAGGAAACTTGAACCAATATGTTTGTTTGAACAAATAAACTCAAAGAGATCAACGCCAGAGACTGGCAAGCTTCGTGCTCGTGCCATTTCCTTGTTCAGCAAAATGTATATGTATAATTTGTGCAGACGACATTTCTTCCTGATAATACCGCAGGAAAGTGCAGATGACTTCTTTCTAATATTATTTTTGGGTGGGTGAAAGGAATGGGTATAAATTATATAAGGTGCTGGCTCATATTGGTAATATTCCTAGTATAGTACTGGCAGGTAATTTTGCCAAATTTTTAATTCTTCGTTAATTACCTACTAGTTTAAATTGCTAAATATGCAAACGGATGTTATTTTTTAAACGCATAACTCTAGTATTATTTTTTTATATGAAATGGGTTTGTTTTTGACCATCATCTAGCCAAGAGACAAAGATCATAATCTTTGGCATATGATAAAGTAAGCTAACATTATTACATTATTAAGGTGTCAGCCACGCTTCCGAGTCCCCAAGAGGTTCTATAATTTCGAAATACGATGTATTTCGGAATTAAAGATTTTATTACTGCGTCCAGACTCAAGGCCCGGTCTGAGGAGACGGCCATTTTATTGTTCCTAACAACTATTCGTGTATTTGTACGTCTAGACGGCTGCAAGCCACAGGAGGGCCTCCTTCCAATCTTAGGATCTATCCGGTCATGATCCGCCTGGGCAGAGATGTAAAATCAAATTAGAAAAATCAAAGAATAAAATGATGTATGTCTAGGTAAGAGCTTACGTAACTGGGTTGGCAGCATTTTTTTATGTCTGGGCGTCCACAGACGGTGCTTATTGAGTTATAAACACTAAAATGATTATGTAAGTACATGACATAATAATTCAGTATTATGCATGTGTATAAATTAAAGAGATCAATGGCCAACGCTTAGCAGGTAGAAACAAGGGCCGTCTACTGCTATTAGGTCAGCTAGAAATTGGACTTTGACTTTTCATATGGGACCAATGGGAACGCAAAATCATTTTTCGACATTCCCATCCGAATTGCCTGGGTGACTGGACACTATTTTACAGTCTTTTTTGAGATCCTAGCATTGGACTCATTAGAACGGAAGTTAAAGGTGAATCATCAGTCAAAGAAATTATCACAATGTATTCTTATCCAAAGTGCGCCTTGAATGAAAATATTTCTCAATTTTGGTAGCATTCTTAGCCAGGCAGAAATACTCAAATTCTTATTCTAAAAATTAGAGTCATACGGACGATATTTTTGACCACCTAAAAATATAACTGGTGGTCAAAAATATCAAAAATGTATTATATTTAATTGTAGAAACGTACTTAATGTTTCAAAAATCTTTGCGGTTTTCCTCAAAGCTTCATGCCTAATGAACATAATAGACGGCAAATAACATTCGAGGCAAAAACGGTAAACCAGTGTGGTTCTTAATATGTTTTTCTGAGAATAATTTTAGCATTATATTTATTTGCTACTTTGAAGAGCGTCGTAAATTCCGGAAATCGTGATAAAAAAACATTATGTGTATACAAGGTGTGACACTTGTACAACCGTCACTTCTCCAGTGTGAAAGTGTGGTTACAATCTGATACAAATGAAATGCGCATCCGAGATTAGCATGCAAAAATTCACGTATATTCGTGTTTTTTTTTTTACAGTTAAGACAAAAGATTAGGCTTTTTAATACAGAAAAATAAGGAAAATTATAAATTGAGGTTAGTTAGGTTACATTCTAGTCTTAACGACTTTGTCAAAGAAATAGCTCCAGTTCCATAAAAATTAGCAAAGAACGAGGATCTATTTTCATGCGAAAAATTCCATTCTTTGAAAAATCTCAAATGTTTGCGCTGAACATTAAAGAGCATTAATTCGATCGGGCAAAGATCCGCCCGAAAGAGGAGAATTTTTAAAGTAACGCCGTTAACTAAAACTTAATAAAGAACTTAGGTGTAAGTTTGTACAAACTTCCATACTGCAAAATAATCTAAGATATACTCGTTTATATCATAATTATAAACTACCACACGATCGATGATCAGTCACCAGAAACCATTTTTCTAACATCCGTTTTACCCAAAAACCGCGCCTGCTACTAGCCACCATTTCAATAAGCTTTTTCGCAAATGTACCAAATGGATTTCATCAGAATCCAATCAATCCAATTTGAGAGATTGAAGCATAAATTAAAACAGACAGAATTCTAAAACAATTATGGCTTTGTTGGTGTTATTCAAAGCGCTGGCTTTTAAGAGACGGCCCGAAAATTCGGTTTGTAGTGTAGGAAGCATTATCGGTTTCAGGTTTTAAATATTTAACTGCCTCCGTAGTCCAGTAATTAAGGCGTTCGCCTTGTTGACCCGGGGGTCGTGGTTCAATTCCCACGGGAAGCATTACTTTGTTAAGTTGTTTCCAGTTTGGTTAGGACATTGCAGGCATGAATCACCTGATTGTCTGATAAAAAAGATGATTCCGTGCTTCTGAAGGCACGTTAAGCCGTTGGTCCCGGCTGCAATCTGGTAGTCGTTAAAGGAACCACGTCAGAGGCCGAGAGGCGGTTCCGAAGAACTCTGACACCAGGGTGTGCATGGTCGACTGACCGTGTCACCTACACGAAATGATGATGAAGATGCTTTAAAATGGCCGAATTTTCGGCCATCAATAAGTCAGTTCAGTTTAGTACTTCGTAGGTTTATTACCGTCTATTACTTTTAATGAGTGTGTGGATTTAATTATTTCTGTATTAACTGATTGATTTCTCTCCTCCACATCCGAGTTTTTACTGGTTGCGTCCTTAGCTGCGTCAGAACCCGGATTCCACTATATGACGAGAAAAAGAATGAAATTAAAAGTTATTTCGAACAAAACTTTGTATTTATTGGTACAAAAAAACAATTAATTGGTAAACATAACGAAATTGCGAAATTTATTGCAATAAATTCTAGACGTGCTATGCTCACCAAGATCTCTCACCATTATCTCTTTACACCTTGTTTATTCAATTGCATGTGAACAGTTTATTTATAGAAATCAAAATTTAAATTCAATGTAAGTAGCCACATCACAACCACAAAGCCGAAAATTTGTACAATGCTTCGCGCTCAGTGGTTTGCATAAATTGTAGGTATCAAGCATTACGTACAAAAGGGCTAAAAGACCCCAAATAAATCAGGCTCAGAGCTTTGCGTCTGTGCGTCCTACAAAGAGGACCCTTGCTACTTAGGGTTGCGTCTAAGAAGGAAGGGCGACCAATTTGTTAACTCTAAACCCTAAGTTAATTCCATGATAAGCTTCGTTTTTACAAAAATTTGCTCTTATATAGGAGTGCTTTGTTTCAATTTTGATTAATGAAATGACTGTACTTTATATTAACTTTTGTACACACATACATAATTTTTTATATACCTACGCAAATGAAGAGAATACGCACTCCGATGAGAGGCAAAATGCGAACGAACATCATTTTCGTCTATAAAATAGAATGTATATATATGATATGCAACAACCTCCGTGATCCAGTGGTGAAGGCGTTTGCCTTGTTGACCCGGGGGCTGTGGGTTCGATTCCCACGGAAAGCATACTTTGTTAAGTTGTTTCCAGTTTGGTTAGGACATTGCAGGCATGAATCACCTGATTGTCTGATAAGAAAGATGATTCCGTGCTTCGGAAGGCACGTTAAGCAGTTGGTCCCGGCTGCCATCTGGTAGTCTTTAAAGGAACCACGTCAGAGGCCAAGAGGCGGTTCCGAAGAACTCTGACATCAGGGTGTGCTTGGTCGACTGGCCGTGTCACCTACACGGTATGATGATAATGATGAATGTATTAAATGGAAGCGCGGGCTGGTGACGTTTCTCTCGCTCGTGGATATGGCCTCATAATACTTGGGACTGATTTTGGATCAGCATACATTGAAACGCTATCAAAATAAAATATTTTTAGTCGGTACCTACCACACAGAAATTGTTTTTTCTGCCTGCTTGGGTAAGTGTCTACTAATAAATAGGTTAAGCATCTAATTGGTATAAGAAGACAACGTAGTTGGCGGTGATATTTCACTGAACACTGAAACATTGTTATATCAATAAAACGAGCATGTTATATAAAAAAAAGATGATCGACCCCGTTTTTGGCTGAGCCACAATTAATCTCTCGGCAAATATTGACTTCTAACTAAAGTAAATATAGCTTCATCCTCGACGTTGATTTAATATAGTTTGTATGTACGTATAAGTTACATATACTATATGTATTTTAATTGTCTAGGCTTAGATTGATGATTTTGACCAACCTGGTAATATTTCAATAATGCAATCAGAATCCTTAATGGAATCGTACGCAAAATTCAAAGGTTATTAAATAAGCCCATACTTACATACTAAGTACTTTACGACACAAATTTCCCATATAAATTAGGCCTGTTTAATGCAAAAAAAAATTATATGAGAGTATTACACATACAAACTATTATTAACACTACGGAACTAACCGCGATTCTCTTTCAGATTTGTCCCTCTCTATTTAGCACTACATCTTACCATTCCTTTTCAATTTTCTTTATAAATTATCACAGCAAAGTTGTCTATAGGCGTACCACGGTTTCTCCATCCTTAAGAATCTGCTTTGTACTAAAGTAGACCACCGGTTAGTATTTGCCAAACGTATGATAGATAGTCACTACTTATTTTCATGAAAATATTCACGATATATCAACCCTTTATTCACAACATCTCCTCTTATTTGAATCCGGTATTATAACATGAAACAATATTACGTTTTTCATATCAGCATACATCAAAGAGTTACGTATCAATCTCTGTCGCGAAAAGTGAGATTGATCTGGTTATTTTGTCTCTGTTTTTTTGTATCTAACAATAACGTTATTTTATTATTTTGTTATCCAATGGGACGGTCGGAACTCACTTGAGATGATAATGAGAACACAAAAACAAAGATTGTTTGCGGAGAAATAAATACATATAAAGAAAGAGACAAATCACTTTGGGATATTAGATTTGTGTTTGCTAATATCGGCAAATAAATGTGGCTTAAGCTTGTCTTAAATGACCTAATACGGTAGTGACACCAGCGTTATCAAACACTACAACCCATTGAGTTACTGTGCTGCGTGTAATAAATATAATAAATTTAAAATAGGTATATTAGTCAGAATTGCAAACAGCCACATTTTATTTTTTTAAAATTACTTACACACTTTTTGCTATTCAATATTTTCGGTCTCGTTAATAATGTACTTACCTAAACAAATATTTTTTTTATTTCGCGTACTATATCCCAACGTATATGAGTTATAGACAGTTATCTCGACTATTTAAAATTATTAAGAAGAAAGATATTGTTTGTCTGTTTGAAGATCGATTATAAAATAAAATATCAATAGATAGCTACTTTATCAGCGAGTAACAAGCTATATTTATTATTTAAAGATGATTCAGAAAAGATACGCACAACTCAAGGTATCAAAAATTTGCCTATATACGTCATTATTGGGCGAACTCTGTGAAAACTTATTATTGTATCTGACAGCTAAACGTGTTCCTGCTTACTTCCTCACTTGACGTGCTTCAGAAACCTGGATATACTGTATAATGATACACACGCGGACGAAGTCGCGAAGTCGCGGCAAACAGCAAGCTTATTCTAATATTATAAAGATTAGGTATTTGTTTTTTTAAGGCTAGTTTAGGCTCCGAAACTACTGGACCGATTTTCATAATTCTTTCACATATGGAAAGCTAATTTATGTGTGGGTGACGTAGGCTAGAATTTACGCTGACGCAGTCACGGGAAATTAGCAAGTTACTTGACAAATCTTGTACAATTGTCTCTAAATTATCGACATCCTAATGAGATGTCGGTATCTGTCGTAGCTGTAGCTGCTATACGTTCAATTCATAGGCTGTTGTTGAAGAATTCAGATGAAGTCTAGAGAATTCGAGAAATCCAATAAACGACATTATTTAGGACGCCGTTTTGTTCGGATCCGCATAAAATACGTCTTAATTATGTAGACGTATGAAGACATTAATGCTCAAATCATACCGAAATGGCAGCGCCGCGTCTCTACCTAGAATTCTCAGCGCAGACAAAATTTGTACCTTGAAGTGTCTTGAAGTTGAGGTGACAAATTTCATATACTTAACTAACGACAATTATTGTCTTGACGTCAGAAAAGGAATATATTGACGATATCTTTACATATACGACCGTATTAGATATTTGTTTACGAGACAGAGAGATATGAGGTCTCAAACCCCAATCTATAACGTTTAAAAAGACGAGGTATTGATCAAATTATATCCGTCCATATAAAAAAGTTAAAAAAATGTGCCTACACATTAAATATTATATTCCCGAGTTTGTGGTGGGAGAGTCAAGGGGTGCAGTTGGAGTTTGCCTTAGACAGTTTTGCAAATTACTTTATAAATTACTTCCATGCTGGTCTGAAAGCGCGAAGAACCGATGGCCGATGGGGCGGAAGGGTTCTTGAATGGCGACCACGTACCGGCAAGTGCAGCGGACACCCACCGACCAGGTGGTCAGACGACCTGATAAAGGTCGCAGGAAGGCGCTGGATGCAGGCCGCTTCTAACCGGTCATATTGGAAATCCTTAGGGGAGGCCTATGTCCAGCCGTGGACTTCTTGTGGCTGAGATGATGATGATGGTCTGAGAGAAAAGAAAAAAAACGTAGAAGGTACTAGCTGCTTCTCTTCCCGCGCAGATCGTAAAAGCCGATCGAGGGAATGGGCGTCAGGAATCATGACAATAGGCGGTGCGGCTAGCAACCCATCACTATTTTGATTCCGTTCTCACCTACAAGCCCACCAACATGCTAAACGTGGCCTTAAGATTTTACAGACCTGGGTTTTGTCTACCCCGCAAGGGAAAAAGACGTGATATATATAAATATAAATACCTATGTGGATACCGGATAGCCACAGGGGACGACCTAGGAGAAGGTGGCGTGATGATTTGGACGCACAAAATAGGGATTGGCGGACTGTAGCCCTCGACAGGAGCTTGTGGAAGCAGAAAGGGGAGGCCTTTGCCCAGCGTTGTGGGACACACAAACACGCTAATGACAATGACAACAATGAAATCAAGTTTGTTTTATGGGAGCTACCCTTACATATTGCATTTGATATGAGCACATTGCCCGGAAATAGAAGCAGCATGCTGGTCTGGGAGAAAAGATACATAGAATGTACTAACAAAGTCCACGCAAACAAAGTTGCGGGCATCCCTCAGATAGTTCTCAATAATAATAATATAGTATAGTATTTTAATTCACAATGCCTGCTATTTAGAATAATAAAATTCAAATTAATGTAGATGGCTAAGGATCTGTCAGAAATTTAATTTTAAATTCATAAGAATGCAAAAAATTCATAAACACGTCACCAATGAATTACGCCAAAAGTGTATTTTGATTGAATAAGAAGTACCTACGCGCAGGCAGACGGAAAATTTTCATATTTAATGGTTGATTTGCACCTCTGAATAGATCGTTAAAAGTATTGGAAATTGGAGGTCATTCATTTGCCTTTGGTATTGTGAAACTGCAATAAACGAAATTGATTTTATGCAAACATTTCATTTACGTATATATAATTGAGTATTTCAGTGTTTGAATTGATAGCTTTAAGTTAATATACTTATGTGTGTAATTTGTGTAAGAGGCAATATTGCTATTTCTATAGCCTGGTCGTGAAATAAAATAAATGAAATATGATAATTGATAAAAGTGAAACAGTTATTTAATAAGGGATTTATTTTCTATTTTTTATTAATGTAATGTTATAATTAAAGTATTTATTTTATAAATATAACATAATCATATAATCCTTAAACCATAGCACTATAGTTACAAGTCTCCATTAGAAGTAGGTATCAGGTATACAAACTCAACTGAAAAAAAAAAACTGCTAAGAAGTGGGGACACCTGACTTCTGGGGGACCTGACTGAAAAAAAAATTAGTTTTTGGTGGGAAGTCAAGGGGTGCAGTTGTCGTTTGCCTTATACAATTTTGCAAATTGATTTAAGTGGACTTTATAATATGAAATTGGTGTAGTTTGGTGTTATAAATGCTCGTGCTCGATAACAATTTGTGAAATAGTTAAAGTAGACTGTTAAATGGACTCGTATAGATTTGTCATCGGAAGCTCCCACGAGGCTGCCAAAGAACATACGCCATCTTTGATGCCTCATACCGTACAACACCGATACTTAGTATCTCATTACACTGGACATTGGCAGAATCACTGAAATCTCGGTGGAAGCCATAATTTAAAAGAAGAAAGAAAGAAAAGAAAAAAATTAGCACTTTAAAGCTTAATATATCAGAAACGGATAACGGATTCTCGAATCTAAAAAAGAGTCTTTAGACACCGGTAATATTTTTTAAAGGCCTATCTAACTACAGTAAAGAGGTGTTAAGAAAAAACAATATCATTCCCACATTTGCAACATGTATGGAAGAAACACATAATTTTTTTTTTTTTAATTTTTTTTTTTCTTTTCTCTCATCGTGACTATTAATATTCCTTAGTCGGTGTACCCAAAAGATAATGTACCTAACATTTTTTGATGTTAAAATACAATGTTTTAATATAATAAGCACTAAATGAAGTAGCTGGTCTAACAATAAGTAACTACAAAGGAAAATGTAATTTAATTCGCAAAATTCTTCTGACAATGTTTTCCACGAACATAATTAGGAATAACCTTTTTATTAAATCTGTGTAGCTTTATTTTTCTCAAAGATGTTTCTAAGGCCTCTTTGAAGAACGAGGCATGTCGCGCGGTGCGTTGAGCGGTGCGCGCTGTCATAATCCATATCCATACATATGAAAAATCATGGTATGAATTTCAAAAGTAAAATTAAAATAATACTGCCATAAAAGGTTATGGTAGCCCCTAGATTGCAAGTAGAATGCGTATTATTAAAGTTTTAATATTACCTTATATAAAATGGTAAGCGTAACATACCTACCAGTCTATTTGATCTTTCATAACTGAATGTAAGGGCAATTCAATTTCTTTTTCCGACAGTAAAATTTCAAAGTTTTTTCTGACCAGTTACATACAAGTACTTACAATTCCTCACACCGGCGTGAAATTCAGGTGTTTCAAATTTTAGCAGATGTAGCCTATGCTAAAATTTGTAGTAAGTATTTGTGGTTTTGTAAGCATATACCTCTTCGAAAACATGTTACCAGAGTAGATTCAATAAATTAATGAAGTTCGTAATTACGGACGTGAACGGGATTGTAAACAGATATTCCTGGTTGTATTGCGGTTATCTGAAACTTGCGGTATAATGCGTTTGTTAATCCCAAATTAATGATGAGAGCGCCATAATGTTAAATGTAATATAATTAAGAAAAAATACCGTATTACGTCTAAAATTCAAAAATCATTGTATTATCAAGACAATGTTGGATATAAAGACTAATGTGAAATTTAAGAATTTTCATGGCAACAGTGATAGGCATTTTTGAGTTTGCCTAGACCTCATCATTGATCCTGCAAGATTGCGTGCGTTGCATTGAGTGCGTTTAGCATTCAAATAATTTATCATCATCCTCATCATCATCAGGTCCTTCCAGTCTCCACTGCAGGAGCACGACCCTCTCTGTACTCCCTCTACGAGAGCCATATACTAGCCTGAGTAGTCAGAGGATTTGGCCTAAAAAAATGAAATATGTAGAACTAGCGTGGGCAATTGAGAAGGAAATGGCAAACTAGCCTATTTATCCCGTCCAAAATTAATGTGGTGTATGTAATGTATTTTCCTCTAACACTAGCAGAGATTAAATGGATGAGACCGCATCCAGTTACAATAAAAATACGTACTTGTCAATACAAAAATGGATTTTAATAAATGTAAGAACAATTCAATTTATTTTTCAATTGGTTAGATAAATATATTTTCAGCTGCTTCAGTCCAGATTTGAATGCTTCACGCCTACGTAACAGGGATCTCTAAGACAGAGAGCAGTCACGCGGTTAAGCGTTCGATCGCATTCGAGCGTGTCACTTTGTTTTTTGAGATCGATATAAAAGTTTTTTGACAGTCGTTAAAAGCTATGTCTCCGTTGGCTTTAGGCAGCTTGAAAAATCTGACAGTAGTGGTGGTCACTAAGGCATCGCACCCACGAGCGAGTGAATCGCGACGATTATATCTTCGTGCCACCTATTTTCATACATTCTCTTAGCATGTGTGGCAGAGCGCGTGCGATAGTCAATCGTATATTCGTATTCCCTCAAGGATAGGATATATACTCGTAATAGTATAAGATGGAAGCGTGGACTCGTCGCGATTCTCTAGCCCGTGAAGGCGATCTCTTAATCACAAGAAAAACAAAATAACCATTTTTTTGTGAGAACACATGAGCGTGTGATCACGAGTCAGAATGCCTCCTGTATACTCACACAGGAGGCACTAGTATCTATGTAACGTAATCAACACATCGAACGCAAAACTGACCTCTGGAACTCTTATTCAATTGAGGAATAATATATAGGAAAAGAATCCACGCGGACAGTAAACGTCTTTAGTCTTAATACGACTAATGCCATGGAATTAAATAGAATATGGTGGAGAAGTTCAACGTGTAGGAACAAAGGGCCATATGGTGTAATTAGTAAGGCATTAGTCGTACAAAGATTAAAGACGCTGTTCGAATACATTTTTTTCCTATTCATTATTTTTTAATAAGAGTAAGTATATCAGAAAAGTATTGTGATGTAAATGCATAAAAACACCCAAGTAAATATTGACCTCTTGAACGCTTTTAAACGCGCGACCGCTTTCTGTCTAAGGGTCTAAAGAACCCCTAGGTATGTCTGCTAAAATTTTTGGTACAAAAGGAAATAGATTTATTCAAAGGCCCCTTCCAGAGCTGATTTAATAAATTAATGAAGTTCGTCATTACGTGAACAGGATGCTAACGAGATATTTCTGGTTGCTTTACGGTTATCTGATCCCGACGGTGTAATTGCGTTTGTTACCCTAAATTAATGAGAGAAGCTGCAAATGGATGTACTTACTTTATATTACTTTCTTCTTATTTTTAGGAAATTTGATTAAGCCGTCTACAGTCCATAAATGAGACACAAAAGTAAAACAATTGAAACAGACCACATATGGTCTATGGGACTTAAACACAAACTACGAAGTACTAGTGACTTAGACTTCGCAAGTATTTATTTTTTAATGGTGATTAATGGAGGCATAATCTAATCACTCCGGCTGAGGATGCAACCTGGGAACACGCTTAGATGAGATAGAGAGAAGATTAATAAAAAAAATCAAACAAATAGTAATTAAATATGGAAATAAGAAGGATTTAAGAATGTTCCAAGAAGCTTCAGTATAAATTTGAATGCCTTATACTTATATAGGTAATGATTAAGGGTTGGTACATTTATTACCTGTGGTATTTACATACTCGTATATCTATTCCAAGGCACTTTATCAAGGCTTCTTTAATGCATTAATTAACGTTTAAAATTACGTGCGCAAATTAATGAGAAAGGCTTCATGATAATGGTAGTATTGAGGCTTGCCGTGTGTTTATATAAAATTTCCGTTTTATTTATCGTCAATCGAATAAGTTGTCAGGATATAATATATATAGAAATATATATAGGATATAATATATATAGAAATTCTAGAGAGATTCTCGATATTTCTCTCATTTTGCCTTTTGATGTCTTATAATTGATATCTATTCTCTTATTTCTGTTTTGCCAGTTTTGTTTGGTCAGATACGTCGAATATGCTCTCAACTCAGTCCAAAAATAAATTTATGAAACAGTAATATTAAACAATCATCACCATCCACCATCCAGCTTTCTTAGCCTCGGTTGCGCAGACTAATAATAAATAGCGCCCTTCGCCTATGTGACTATGAATATCTAGATGCAGAGCTAGCACACGTCAGGAGAGTGTTAAAGCATCCAATGGTTACACATGAAAGCACAACGAAGAACGAGTCAGTGTGAATGAATGCATATTAATTGCATTGTGGTACAACAACCAGACGCGTCACATCTGTGGAAATAGGAGTATTTCTTCCCTTTGTTACGGATAAGATAGGACATTTATTATGGCGCAATTTCAGCACCAAAGCCATTTTCCGACCCCAGGCAAGGTTAAGAGGCCTTGTACGATCACCCAAAGATAGGGATGCTGAATGTGCCTGCTGGCGTGTACGAGGATCCTTATGGCTGTCGCAAGAGTTATATAGAAACGGGACGCAATGTACCGTTTCAACAAGGCTGACAGAGCATATATGGAGTATGAAAAAACTGGACAAGGATGGTTCGTCTATCACCAACATGTATTGGATTCGGATGTCTCTCACTACATACATTTTTATAAGGCGTTATAGTTAATGAGAGACATTTCTAGTACTAGGCTATAGTACTTTACTAATACGGAAGCGATCGAGCGCCCGAATTTCAATCGAGATGGTGGTTGGTTGTTACCTGCGTCTTGGAAACCATTACTTCAAACTTTGAGATACTCTGATAGCAATACTGTAAGAGGTATCGGCAAGGTTATCTCGGTTCATACTAGCGCTCTCGTACTCGCAAAACGATGAAGACACACCACAGGCAACGACCACTGATTTTTCAGCATCGCCACCAGATATCGTTTCCTTCGTCTCTAGGCCTTCAGTGCTTAGCTTAGCTCATAATATGCTTAGTGAGAAGCGTTGCCATGCCATCCTCGCTTACCCTTTACACTCGCCCTAATGATGGTCTCCGTAACAGAACCCGTTTGGCCAGCGTGGAGAGTGTAGGCCAAATCCTCTGACTACTCTGGCTAATATATTGCTGTGGTAGTACAGAGAGGGTCGTGCTCCTGCAGTGGAGACTAAAAAGACCTGATGGATGGATGGATGGATGGTTTTAGTTTTACAACAATTAAGCCAATCTCAACCAAATTTCGTACATACGACCGGATAAGGCATATTGATGTTTATAATCAATTTTAATTTAAAAACAATACCTATACAAAATTACAGCGAGTAGAAGTTTTGTATCGAAAACTTCTACTCGCTGTAATTTTGCCATCGGTCATTGTCAAAAATCATACATTTAAGTAACACGGTACCAAATTTCGAACTGAACGGACATAAGGAAGTTAGTCAGATCCCCTCATCAACTGGAAAAGAGCTGATAATCTTCTACAAACGGCTTAACATATTTTCATGAAACATGGCTAAGAACACTCGGGATAAAATAATAGGTATATGACGCAAAAAGAACTAAACGAAAATCGGTGTATAGACAGTGTAGACAGATACACAGAGATACGTTATACCCATAGATATCAGAATATTTACATACCCTTCTCAAACTAACACAATACAATGTTGTGTGTGCCTGAAAAATTAATACCCTGTCGTAAAATCTATTGTTCCAATAAGTCGCACGTACCGTAATAAACCCTAAAATAAACACTGTTTAACAATATAGTACCGTACCCCGTACCGTAGCCTTTTTATGACTTTTAGAATATAAACGAGTATATTTTATCTGTTATTTATTAAATAATGGCCCTACGCCACAGACTACAAAAATCACATGTGTAACTACGCTAAGTGACTAATTTAACACTGTTTAAATGAATTCATTTTTCGGTGTTTTTGGGAAATTTATAGCCCCTTGTTTTTTTTTTTTTTTTAAAGTCGTGACCTCCTTCAAAGCGTTTAAGGTTTTTTCAGCTTATCTAAAATATGGAAATCAGTAATTTTATTTTTGTACTTAAAAGCAGACTTTAATTACTTTGAATCGTGGGAACTTAAGTCTATATTTAAAAGAATGCCAATGAATCCAAATACACCCTATACATACTATTTTTAAAAAGTAATTAAAAGCGCTTTGTATATCTTACTAATAGTTCTATAATATTTTATTCTATTTATATTGGTTCTCATGAACCAATCGATTAACCATAATATGTTAAAAAAACTCTGTACGATATGAAGAGCTTTTTCCAAGGGCCTGCTGTGAATGCGAAAAAAAAATATATTCCCATACAAAATTGTTCAGCCGGCCGGGCAATTTAATGATAATGTTGTTTTTTTTTTTCAGCATTAGTTCCAAAGAAAAAATTGTTAATGTTAACGGGCTGTAGAGGGTTTTATGTAAATATTGTAGAATGCGCATAAAAATGCTTTAGATTATACGTTCTATGTGATCTTGACAAAATTTTCTCTTAAAAGTAAAAGAGAAAAGTCGGTGTAGTGTCAAAAATAATTTTAAAATACTTAAGGCGTTGTGGTATCAGACACTAACGCCACCCAGCAATTCATTCTATAAGTCCTAAATCATATCAAATGTAAAAAATCTAAAAGCTGAATGCCCTAGTAAATTACTGTAGTATGCTTGATATTACATTTCATTTAAATGGGTTATCATTTGTTTGCAACGCTTATCAAGTAATTTACTCATAACTACTGTAAAATTAGGAAATTATAATTTTTATTCAATTTTATAGAGTACTAGTATATATATCTAAATGAATAATAATAATTAAAACTACTTAAAATTAATCAAAATATTTACAAATTATATAGTCCCTGCAAACCATCACCTTGCGGTAACGTGCCCAAAAGGCTGGCAGTATTGCCACGTTGGATGGCAATGCTTATCCTTTGTGCCAAGTAATTGCCAGCCCTTTGGTCACGTGATACCTCGATTAGCCTCTTTGACAAAAAGTCAAAGAGACGATGGGCTGATGGACCCCACGGACCCATGGTTTCAACCCCAAAAAGCTCAAATATGTAGCTATTCCCAATACTAACATATTTGCGCCTCTTGAGGCTTTCTGCCGCGGCTGCTGCTGTACCGGCCTTTGACTGGGTGACCTGAAGATGGGACGACGCTAGGGTATCGACGCATGTAGTATCCCATACCAAAGGCCGGCCCAATCGCCAGGGCACCAGAGTCATTCCATCCGGTCTCTTGCCATCATCACGAACCAGACCACTGGGTTCTAAAGCGGCCGGCATGTTAATGGTGGCAAGAGAGCGGTGGATAATATTGTTTAGGGCGGCATGACGCCCTAAACGGCCGGCACTCCTGGGGAATGATAGGCCGTGGTGTCCAAAGCTATCGACGGTATCCCCACAGGGGCAACGATGAGGGACTATACACGTTGCACCTAAATTATAATTTGAGTTCAGAATGACTTATTACCATTAAAAGTGGCCACTTTTGGCGGTAATAATTCCTTCTCTTAATTCATCAAATTAAAAATAGTGAAAACTTATACAAAAAATACTACAAGTAATTTACCAGGGAATTCAACTATTACATTTTTTAAATTTGATATGATTTAGGACTTATAGATTTAATTGCTGGTGGCGCTAGTGTCTGATACCACAGCGCCTTAACCTAAAGAGTACACAACTTTAAAAGAACCATATGTAGGCGTCGCAGGTATACATTAATAACGTCATATGGTTGCGAGCAGTATTGTATATTTTTAATATTTTCTCGTTACTAACCTTTTGTTTATGAGTCTTTTGTTTTAAATGTCTGGGTCCTATAAAACCTTTTTATTTTTTCGTTCAACCCAAAATTTGGGCTGGCAGAGATCGCTTTGCAATAAATTTGCCTTTGTATCATGATCTGTTTAAAATGTAGGTATTTCAGTTTATTTATTATATTTTATATTTATGGTGCTTATTGTATTGTGTTTTCAGAGTTGCAATACTTAGCTGCTAGGTATTGATCAATTAACTTTATGACGCATCCGTGCTGAATTTAGGTTAAATTAGTTTTTTACAACTTTTGGACTTTTTTAGCAATATGTAGATAATCAGCGCCGTGTAAAACATGGGCTTTTGAATATTCTCTTCAAAATACGACCTGTAGCACCAAAATAACGTATTGCTCGTAGTCATAACCTTTCCAGCAGCCAATATCTCTCCCAATGAACCAATAGCTCGTGTCAATCAATACCTAATTTACACAAACACTTTACTCCAAAAATAGTATCACGTTAACAGGGAGGTACGATAGAAAACGTTGAAAATTCAACATTTCCTGAACTGAATTTTTGAACTAAAAATAAACTGGATGTAATAGATCTATGTCAGCTACACGTATAGGATTTATTCCGGATATAAATCATTGTTCTAGCTTTCCGCAGATTGGTTTGGTTCGATTTTAACAGAAAATGCAGGAGCGGAGTTCAAACTCAAAATAATTTCACGTTTACACGTTGTTTTGACAGACATATAAATAGATGAACAAACGACCAACCAATTGATCCTATAAGGGGTCCTTTTTTACCTGTTGAGGTGCGGAACCCTAAAATAATTGCGTCGATGTTATTCACTCTATGGCTATTTGACTCAGTTAAATAAATAAATAAATACGGACAAATCACACAGATTGAGCTAGCCCCAAAGTAAGTTCGAGACTTGTATTATGGGTTACTAACTCAACGATACTATATTTTATAATAGATACTTATATAGATAAACATTCAAGACCCAGGTCAATCTGAAAAAGTTTATTTTCCATCTTGACCTGACCGGGGATCGAACCCAGGACCATCCTTGTCGGATGTAGGCGTGTTGACCACTGCGCCACGGAACACTACTGGTCTTAAAAGTTAAACATGCCTTCCAAAACCTCCGAAGCATATTAGCAAAAACATTTTTAATGGTTTCCAAGAAACATTACAAGGACCTGCAAAGGTGCTCAACACAGCAGTTATATAACGTTATAAAACAATATGTCACGCTATAACATTCTTGATAATGTATGATGTTAAAGAATATCGTTGTAACACATTATTTTGATGATGATGGTGAATCCAGCTCAGGATTATTACTGCTATGTTGACTATATACTATTTGCCACTCGAACCATCAAATTAGCTAATAGCATTAACAACTTGCATTTTTGGGTCTTTAGTCGTTTCGCACCACAAGTGATTCGGACCGAGGTGCAAATCGCCCAAAACACCTTTTTGAATGGGTTCATTCGCACCGCAGTCGTTGGAGCTGTGCGAATGGCCCAAGGTATCTTTTGAAATGGGTCGATTTGGACCACGGGGCGAAACGATCTATAATACCTACTCTTTGCACGGGTCCGATTTAGTTAGCATTCAATCCTGGGGTCCAGTATAGGTATTTGCCTGCGCTAAAAATTAAACCCACGTGTAGCAGACTAGCGTGTTTGTACCTTGGTTCATCTTACTTCCTATCTTTAAAAGGAATGCATTGAAACCTTTTACTTGCCTCAAGACCCGTCACATTTTAAGTTTATCTTATGATTTAAAGTCTGATGGTTATAAAAGGAAAGTCAAAGTCTGAAATACACGAAATCGAAGCTTATCAGCTTCGTTACTTAACATAACAGTTTCTCGATAAAACATTATAAAATACGTCTCACCGAACTCCGATCCATTTAGGGTGAAAGGAATAAGAAAAAATATTGGATTTGTTGAACTTATTATCGAGTGATTTACGTCTTTACTTTTGCGTCATAAACTTTGTTTCGAGCTTAATCAGGGCGGATAGACCGATCATGATCGTAACTAAGTCCTAAGTAGCTTCTTAAGCTAAAACAAAGTCCAATTGAACTTGAAGTATCCACTTCAATTGAACTTTGTTTTTAATCGTCTGACCCACCCAGATGGAGGATGTATATACGCCCACCGGGACCCCTCTCTTTTTCCCTATCAATACGAACTAACTGATAAAGCTCTCAGAATTCGTTTGGTTTTTATGAAGTGTTCCACTCATGTAAGAAAAACATTTTAAATTTATTTTAAAAAGTAATAAAGTATCAAAAAAGAAGGGCTTCGAAAAGCAGTGAAATAAATATTTTACTAATTAGTCTCAAACAAAAAGAGACAAAAATAATCTTTTTAGCTTTAGTAGGACGTAAATATCATCTTACAGCATTGTGATTGATTGACCAATGAAAACAAATTGACTAACCGAAAATCATTTTAAAAATATATAAACTTATACGGAAAAACATGGAATAATAGGCAAAATGGACCAAATAGAACATAAGCACAGGATTTTTTGATGTAAAATTAAAAACTCAACCGACCTGTCATGTTTGATTATAAGGGTTACCTTACCATATTGATCTAACCCTTTGTCAGTTGGGATGGTGATTCCAACGACAGCTCTCAATTCAATTCTGTTGTGGTATTTAGAAGTCATGGCAGAATATAGAACTATCTTACTTAATAAGTCGGGGAAAAAGTAATTTCGTATTTTTATGTGTAAATTTGTTATTTTCTATCTTTAGTTATTTTATACATATGTATCTGGCTGGGATACCATTTGAAAAGTACAATTTTCAGAATCTTACAGAAATGTACCAAACATTTTCCCTCCATTTTCTTTTTCCAACTCTATTATTCATACATCTTTTAGAAATTTATCAGAATTAACGAATAAACATTACATTTTTAAAAGTTAATTTAATTATTTAAAAAAAAAAAAACTAAAACCGCCACCCTATACGTAAATTTACAAACTGGAACTAAAAATTGGGTCTTGGTAGGTGTGGTAGTTCAATCAAAATAGAGAAATAGCGTCCTTATCAACTTGTCTTGATTCGCGAAACATTAAACAGAAATTAAACCAAACGGCATACCTGTACAATTTTTTGTTTTTGTTGATATTTTCTAAAAGCACTGGATATATTTCAATAAAGAAATTATAGGACCACATTTGAAGTTCATTCAAAACAGAGGAGTAATGATCTCATCAATTTGTCTTGATTCGCATAAGAATAAAATACAAATAAGTTTAAACCGAATGGCATCCATTGACAATTTTTTTGCTTTTTGTTTATTTTTTAGGGTTCCGTACAAAAGTTGAAAAACGGAACCCTTATAGGATCACTCGAGCGTCTGTCTGTCCATCCGTCCGTCTGTCACAGCCGATTTTCTCCGAATCTACTGAACCAAATTAGATGAAATTTGGTAAGATAGTGTAATCCTATGACCCCAACACGGATGTGCAAAGTAAATAAAGATTTTTTTGAAATATGATAATAATATTTTATTCACGAAAGAGGGCAAAAATTGACCATTCCCCCCCCCCCCCTGATCTCCAAAACTACTGAGCCGAAAATTTTGAAAAAATTACAAAATATAGTTCATTCCTTGAAGATTACAGGAAAAATAATAAGAATTCTATCACTTGAAAATTAAGTGGTAAACTCACAATAATAAGTTCATGTAGGGAAATAGTTCACTAAAACACCACTAGATGGCGCTAGTCAATTGAATAAAACATTTTTTGCACATTGTGTGTGTGTTCACGAAGCATATTGTACGGAACCCTCATTGCGCGAGTTTGACTCACACTTGGCCGGTTTTTTCAAAAAGAGCTTGATACATTGCGACAAAAATTTTATGGGACCACCTCTGGAGTATTACCTATCGAAAAAAGAATCACTAAAATCGGCCCATAACTCACTAAGTATTCGCGTAACAAACATAAAAAAAACATACAGACGAATTGAGAACCTCCTACTTTTTTGAAATCGGTTATAAAAAAAGGAAATTATGCACAATACGCTAAAACTAAATTTCAGCGTTTATGGACATACTGAAGTCCCAGTAAAAATAGTACAAAATTTGTTTACAGATTTCTGTTTGAGAATTTTCATGTCAAATTTACACTTCTTTTGTATTGATGGATAAAAATATACCTACGAAATTACTTTTTCCCCGACTTAATGTTATACGAAATATGACGATAAACCTTGACCGTATTTTGAGTAGCCATGTAAAAATTGTCATCAAAGTTGATCAATGTCACAACAAACATCTGAATATATGTCTGGAACAAATCTCCCACTCGCTTAGGGGCTAAGTATTTCCGAGCGACGTCAAACATCGAACGAAATGTCCGTAAGCTCGAGCTTCGAAAGCAACCGAGCTTGAGTGATAATATCTCAATCCAATATGTTTCTGTGCCGGTGGCTCAGCTTCAGAGTTCTACACAAAGCCTCACCAGACCGATAATATAGAGATATCAATCGAATACCACGTACTAATACGATAATGCATCCCAAGTCCGATTAACGGATGGATTTTATTTTTCGAATAACCATCAGAAGGCGGGAGATCACCGATATACAATAAAGTACATTGTACATCGAGGGTAGAAAACAATCGATTAAAGGAAACTCGAGAACATAAATAGAGTTTTTTTTAAGAAAAGAATAACCAGCCAGGAGCACTTGGCATAGATTAAAAAAAAAAAGGTTTTTCTGAAGCGCCTGGACTCAACATGAGCAGACATTCCCAAAGTGGGTTCTGCAGTGTCCCAAAGTTCTACTCTGGCACCACGAAAATACTGGATATTATGGAAAAAATATTTTACCGTTTGGCCCTTAATAGTAATTTTGTATTGCGGCATTAATTTTCATGAGTGGCGAGGCCGGATGTCTCGATTTGTAACGTTGTCACGCACAACAGAACCAAAGCGGTTTTTGTATTATATAGTTTTGGCCTTGGTTCCATCTTTAGCATTACCAAAAATTTCCACTGCGATAAAAATTTGCTATCCGCTCGTGTACAGTAAATAAATAAATATATAGGGACATATCACACAAATTGAGCTAGCCCCACAGTAAGTTGTGAACTTGTGTCGCAGGATACTCACTCAACGATACTATATTTTATAAAATATACTTATAATATAGATAAACATCCAAGACCCAGGTCTATATGAAAAAGATCTTTTTTCATCTTGACCTGACCGGGGATCGAACCCGGGACCCCCGTGTCGCAGGCTAGCGTGTTGACCGCTGCGCCACGGAACTCGACAGTAACAAACCTATAAGCAGCGAGTAAATTGACCCTCGAAGTAACCTTAAAGGGGTCATTACGTCCTTCTTCTTCCTCACCTTATCCCACCTATGTGGGGTCGGGACAGCATGTAAACCTTTTCCATTTCGATCTATCACGAGCCATCTCCTTCGTCACCTTCTGTTTCTCCATATCCTCCTTCACACACATCCATCATTTCTTTGGCCTTCCTCTATTCTGGTTTCCAGTACCTTTCTAGTAATATGGTTCTCTTCTCTCCGCATAACATGGCCGTACCATCCCAATCTATTACTTCTAAGCTTTTCTGTTATAGGGGCTAGTTTTGAACTACCTCTCACATACTCATTCCTTATCCTATCCCTCCCTTCTAGTCACCCCTCACGTCCGTCAATATAAATAACTTTTCCAATGGGATCAATGCTGGGAAATCAAAACTAAAGCGACATATTCATACAAAACTGCTCGGAGTTTGTGGTGGGAAGTCAAGGTGTACAGCTGAAGTTTGCCTTAGACAATTTCACAAATTGATTTTAGTGGACTTTATAATATGAAATTGGTTTTATAAATGCTCGTGCTCATGAACAATTTGTGAAATAGTTAAAGTGGACTGATAAATGGCCTCGTATAGATTTGCCGCCAGAAGCTCCCACGAGGCATCAAAGAACATACGCCATCTTTGATGCTACTTGGAAAAACTTAACCGTACAACACTCTCTCTCATTATACTGGACATTGGCAGAATCACTGAAATTTCGGTGGAAGCCATAATATAAAACAGAAGAAGAAGAAGAAAACTGTTCGGCCGTCCGGGCAATTAGTATGGGAAAGTTGCATTTTTTTTAAAGTTGTTTGAATTTGCAGTCTGAGTCGGGGTCAACTCACACTGTATATTTTGTTACTTCTTAGTATTTATAGTCTGTGCAGTAAGTATACTAAGCCAAGCTCGATTCAATGGTTATAACGAAAAGGCAGTAATTGAATTATTCCGAAAGGAAATCCAATGAAGATACGCGTGACTACGTCTTCCAGGCAATATTAAATGCAAACATCTATATGTACTGTTTATTTGCTTTGTTGATAGGGATTTGTGTAAAATCACCAGAGTTCCGTTTGTTATCTCAGAGATAACTTTAGAACATCTGAAATTGGAATCTCCTTGTTTCTAAAGTAATTTCACTTCGGTGCCACATGTAAACATTTCGATGATTAAGTATTTTGAATATACAAGGAAGGGCGCAGTTTTTCATTAAATTTTTACCAGTGTGAGGGAAAAAAACATAGCTCGTTTCTTTAATTTAAATCTGTGTGATTTGTCCGTATATATTTATTATTTAATGAGCTTTTTCTATATGCAGGGAAGGATATTTTAAAGCCCTTTGGATGAAGGCGCCGCTGGGGCGTTTCCCAAGAGCTGATCAGTATGAAACTGGCCTAGATACTTATCTAGACCAGTTTCATACCGTTTCTTGACATTATGATAAGAAGTGTGAACAGGTTTTTGTGTCCTAAAGTATGGGACAGCATGCTAGCAGAGACGTTGGTATACCTCTCAAGGAATTATTTTTAACCAGCAAGAAATATTTTAATTGAATAGACTAAGCCATGCGGATGTTATAAATGCCAGAAAAAACTCTGGCTGTTTAAGTATTATCTTTTTATCGCATAACTTTTGCTGTCTTGAAATTCTGTACACATGATGTCAAAAATAAGGAATAAGATATTTATTTCTTTCATACCAAAAAAAGAAGCACCGTTCCCGAGACATCTGTAGTACATCAAAGCGTTTTTAGTCTCCACTGCAGGGGCGCGACCCTCTCTGTACTACCAAAGCCATAATTATTAAACCCAAGCAGACAGAGGATTTGGCCTACACTTTCCACGCTGGCCAGACGGGTTTAATAATGCTTTTTGATAATTTTATAAGCATTTTTTAGCTTGTGTTTCCTAAGTCGCCTTTCACGACACAAAAAAATAAAAGATATCATCATCATCAGGTTCTTTTTAGTCTCCACTGCAGGAGCACGAACCTCTCTTTACTACCAGAGTAGTAGGAGTACTCCTCGCTGGCCAGACGGGTTGGAGAGGTCTCTTTGATGTTTATAAACTTTGTTTACCTTGTGCCTCCAAAGTCACCTTTCACGACCGCGGGAAGACTTGGAGTGGTCCTATTCTATTCTGCCGGGAACCACACGGCTAACTTTGGCACTTTTATCAGTTTAGTACTTAAATAATTTCTATTTCATTTCCCCTGAATGTTTAGTGAGAAGGTACATACTTTATGAACAGATTTGAATGGAAACAAACTCTTTTATTCTCGTAATTTCAGGCTGAATCTCGGTGCTATGGAACGGCATGTGATAAATATGTATGGGGCATGTCAATCAGACACGTCGGATCAACGAGAGCTTTTCGAATGAAAATCCGCCAAATATTGACTTTCTGTCGACGGTGCATGGCGGGTTATTTGCTTCTGTTTAAGTTACCATTTTATAGGTAGATGTCAGTAGTGATTAGTCTATACTACAATCTATAATATTATAAAGCAGAAAGATTTGATTTTTTGCATTAAATAGGCTCCGAAACTACTGGTTCTATTTTCGCGGACCATAAATGTCGATCAAGGGATTGGAAATTTTAATTAATCATAATCATTTTTTTGCCAACTAAGTGCATACAAAATTCACTTTATTACGTTAATGGGTACTGCCGCTAGCTACCCATCACTATTTCCATCCCGCTCTCGACCTTCACGCCCCCTGACACGCTAAACGTTGCCTTTGACAGTGATAAAGACGTGATAATATAAGTATGTATGTATAACTAGCTTTTACCCGCGGCTTCGCCCGCGTGATAAATAGCCTATGTCCTTCTCGGTACCCTAACCTATGTGTATGCAAAATTTCATAATGATCGGTTCAGTAGATACGGCGTGAAAGCGTCACAAACAAACAAACAAACAAACTCACTTTCGCATTTATAATATTAGTTGGAAGTTGGATTGTATATAATACAAATGTACGCATTTCTTACTTTTCTTCTATTGAAATTTTTTTTTTTTTTAAATAATTTTCTTTTGAAAAGTTTATTACGAAATTTCAAGAATGTTTATGTACTCTATAAATAAGTTTATGCATGAATAAGCAGACATTTTAATGTAATTTCACCCTGGATAAAAATGAAGCAGGTAGAAATTAAGATAAGAATACAAATTTTGTGTCTCGTCAGAGTCATCAATATTAACTTAATAATCTCAACATGTTCCATACACACGTTTCTGTAAGAGATATTAATTAACTCCAGCTCAAGTGATACGATTTGGCTGTGGCGTCAAAGCTAAACTGAAAGCAATTTCAGAGGATGTAATGTTAGATGGAAACACTTATATAACTGTAATTATTGTTTAATACTAGTCGGTTGTATTAAGCAGAATATACACCATGTTTCCATTTAGCATGTTATCAATTAGTGGGGAATTACATTGCTCTTGGGCATTTTGGATCACGCAAACGCTGCTTTAAACATAAGTACTAAGTATATAAACTCTGTGAACATTATTCGTGTGGTTTCCGGCAGAGTAGTGTATAGGTCTACTTCAAGTCTTCACGTGGATATCATAAAAGGCGACTTAGAAAATACAAGTTAAACATAGGTGAGTGTAGGCTAAACCCACTGACTGTTGTGGCTATTATATGGGTCTGGTAGTACAGAGGAGTCTGCAGTAGAGTCTCAAAAAGACCTGCATGATGATGATGAACATTACTCAAAATATGATGATTACACGTAGTTGGGTTACGGCAAGATGAGTTCATTGATATAAAATATAATTGGTATAAAATCAATTCACATAAATATTTTTAAGCATAATAATTTCTAGTAAAATAATGCGAAACAATCCTTAAAAGAAATATTTCATATACTAAAGAAATGACTGGCCCCCGTATATATTAAATGCTATTCGGTACCTATAGGAAAATATGCTGTGTGGTTCCCGGCAGAGAAGAATAAGACCACTCCAAATCTTCCCGTGGATGTCGTAAAAGGCGACTAGGGAAACTCAAGCTAAACAAAGCTTATAAACATCAAAGAGACCTCTCCAACCCGTCTGGCCAGCGTGGAGAGTGTAGGCCAAATCCTCTGACTGCTCTGGCATTACAGAGAGGGTCGTGCTTCTGCAGTGGAGACTAATAAAGACCTGATGATGATGATGATGAGGAAAATATACATTATTTATTTATTTTGTAATAATAGTTTCTGCAGTTTTTCTTTTGTTTAAAAACGCATAAACTCTCATCTAAACGTGTTCCCAGGTGGTATCCTAGCCAGAGTTCTTCAGAGCCCGAGGTCCGTTAAAAACCTATAAAAAGATTAAAAAGCGGGGTCATTGCTTATTACCAATTAGTAGTGTTATTACAATCAATAACATCAATAATGTATTTGACATAAGAGATATTTCAAGATGATGTAGAGAAACAGCATAAGTTACTATGTCAATAATTTTCTTAATTCCAAATCATTGCATGGCAATGGTACATATACTGGTGTGCCCAGCATGCCCCGTGCGTGACCTGAAAGCTGGAAGACCTGTACTTGTACTGCATTATACTTATAGCTTTATGCCGATAAAGGTATATAAAATGCAGTACAAATCGCCAAAAACTGTGTAAAAAAAAATTAAATTAGTGAACATTGACGACACGCAAGAAGAAGAATTCCAAATCATATGGCATAATTTAACGCTCGCAATAATAATAATGTCAGTGTAAATTTCACACCTGAGATATCGGGTATACGTGCAAATGATGTTATCGATGATCAAATTAAGTCCTTAGTTTTGGCAATTACGGCTTAAATATGACGATTTTAACTCTTCCGTAATTGCGGAAACTGGAAGCGATTCCAGAGGTCGTATACTATTAGATGGAAATACGTCCGTTTTAGCTGTAACAAGTTATTGTTTGACGATAGTTTGTTGTTGAACTCACACGATGCTTTCATCCTTTATGTTATCATTCAGTGGATTATACAATATTATCTTGCATTTATTTGTACACATTAAGTACATTTATTTTATACCTAGTTATGTAAAAACCTTACGTACGCGCGGTTACGGATTACGGTACAGCTACGCACTTTAACCGCATATTGTTCAATACGAAGTGAGATTTTTTCATCAGACAATCAACCATGATCATATTTCACCCTACCGTACATTACCTTATTACTAACATTATCTTATGCTAAGACTCGCTGTATTTATATCCGTCCATCAGGCACAGACTTGATTTTTTGCTGAAAAGTCGATCAAACTGAGTGGTTAAGCCTAGCCTTATAAATAAAATGCTTCTAATAATTGTGCCTGAAAACCAGCGCTAAACATAGCGTTTAGTCTTGACGGTCTGTAATGTTACCTCCTCTAGTTATAATCATTTACATTTGTGAGAAAAATAGGAAAAATAAGCAACATTTTACTTGTGTGTATCTGACGATTTTATTGTGTATTCGGATTAATCTGTAAACTAATATAAATATCTACTTGACATTTTAGTTTACAGATGAATCCGAAATTGAGACTTTAATCATTCGACAAATCTAACAGTTCAAAAATTTGATAAATCAATCAATTATTTTAATGTGCAAGTATTCATCATTCGCTATCGGCGAAAATCACTTTTGCTAGTAGCATGAATGGGCCGGCTCGTCCGGGGAAGTACCACACTCTCATAGAAAATCGACGTTTGAGTAGTAGCTTTACCGCTGCTATGCTTCGTTCGGTGAATGAGAGAGCCGGAGGCCCATCTCCCTCTCCCCTCTGGGGAGGGAAAAATTAAAGGCCGGCAACGCTCCTGTGACACCCCTGGTGTTGCAGTTGTCCATGGGCAGCGGTGATCACTTCCCATCAGGTGACCCGCTTGCTCGTTTGCCGTCCTATGACATAAAATAAATAAATAAAAGGTCTTTTTAGTCTCCACTGCAGGAGCACGACCCTCTCTGACTATCATAACCATTTATTAGCCAGATCAGTCAGAGGATTTGGCCTACACTCTCCACGCTGGCCAGACGGGTTGGAGAAGTCTCTTTGATGTTAAAAAAAAGCTTTGTTTAGCTTGCGTTCCCTGAGTCGCCTTTTACGACATCCACGGGAAGACTTGGAGTGGTCCTATTCTACTCAAGTGTGTATTATGTATACTTATTTATATATACCAGATTGTGTGAAAGTGTAAAAGCGCTGGAAAGGAGTACAGTTTTAGGTTAAGCATTATCTGCCTAAATATATAAAAAAAAATATATATACGGACAAATCACACAGATTGAGTTAGCCCCAAAGTAAGTTCTTAAGAAAGACTTGTGTTATGGGATACTAACTCAACGATACTATATTTTATAACAAATACTATATAGATAAACATCCAAGACCCAGGTCAATCTGAAAAAGATCATTTTACATCTTGACCTGACCGGGGATCGAACTCGGGACCATCCGTGTTGCCGGCGTGTTGACCGCTGCGCCACGGAGCTCGACATCGAATATTTTAACCACGTGGAACTAAAAAAGAAAACAATAAAAAAGATATAATTAGCTGGTGTATCCATATCTACTAACTGACTGGCTAGAAGCGTTTAACAAGCTACTGTATGTCTCAACTTAGAGCAGAATATTAAGCTTCAGTTCCCCTTTGCAGACAAAAAATATAGAACGTCAAGAGGTATATCAATTGTCCTTTCATTCATTTCGTTCATTCTAGCTTTTTTGTCAAAATGGGGAACAGGAATGACACAGGAAGTCAAAGGATGGCATTAAAAATAACTTTTGAAGCAAGTAATTATGTAGAGTTTTTATTGTTGGTAAATTATATAGGTATATGTCTCAGTTAATAACGCACGTACAAGGCGGTCCTGCCAGCGTGGTCGCCATTTATAAACGTTCTATTTACCGTTGAACTTTATCTGTACCAAACGACTATCATTCTTCTACCTTCTAAAGAAATTAATTAACATCACCAACCCGCTATCAGCATCATAGTACGTATATAGTATACTAGATCAGTGTCCAGACAATTTATCTATCTTTTAATTTTTTGAGCGTGTTCAGCGTGTAGCATCAACGGATGCTCTAAAAATATGATGATAACTTCTCATTACTATTCCTGAACCTAAATTTAGACCGTAAAACACAATAATAATTATTACTTTACGGCCTTACTCCAATCTGTACGCTTGTAACTTTGTTTGCGAGGAGGTATTACAAACTTATACTTTTTATATTAACATAATTCATGCGTGACATTCATGTAAGAAGTTCAGCAGGGCTTTTTTTTTAATGGACTACGTAGCTAGCTCCAATAGACCTTTCGCTACTTCACCGGAATTTTTGTGGTGAGGGCAGAGTGCCCTCAACCTGTAAGGCAAACTTCACCAAAGGGTTCCCAGGAGGGACGAACCTCGGCTTTGGGCGTTGCCTGGGTGCGCAAGGCTTGGAGAGACAGCAAACTCTCATATGCCTGATGGGCCGCGATTTGCATGCATGACCTGAAGGGCCGAACTGAGAAACAATGGCAAAGCCTTTAGAGAGCAGCAACTCTCATATTTTGCCGTATGGGCCGTAAGCTACGGTGTGCGTAGGACCTATCCTGGGTGCAAATCCGGGCCGGGCGGTCACCAGTAATCAGAGCTAGTCCTACTCCACGCACTCTGTTCCGGTGGCGAGTGCGACGGGGTCGGAGGGTGGGATTCCTCTGGCTGTTCGGAGCCGGAAAGGATCTGGACTGGGTTCAGCAGGGCATCTAAATAGAGCTTTATATAGGACAAACGATAATATCCTTCCCGCCGGAAACTTCTGTCCTTTAACGCCTGTAGCGCACAGTCGCGAATGCGAAACGGAATTGTTCCAGAACGAAACATTGGTGAAACCGCGAAACGCTGTAATGTTATACGATTCCATTTCGGTTTCATTTCGCTTGCACACCAAACAAAATCATACCAGTCACCAATGTTTTGTTCCGGAACGCTGATGCGGAATGCGGAACGGAAGCATTCGCGGCTGTGTGCTACAGGCGTAAAATACTCTTATTTTTCTAACTTTCCAGTCAGTACTTATCTTGAAGGAAACCGACTTCTTCTTTCCTTATGCCACTTTTCGTGGCAGCAGAACAGCAAGTAAAACTCTTCCATTTTATTTCATCTGTAGCCGTTTCCTATCTGTATCTAAGGTAATTTGTGGCTAAGTCTTCTAACGACTGTTTGTTTTATCTCGATAAAGCTACAGCCGTTAGTTAGCCTCCGCTTTGTAAAGTACTTTATGCTGAATATATTCCTAATGAAGGTGAGATCAAATGTTTTTTCAAATCTAAGATAAACACATACATATCAACATAATGTGGAATGAAAGTAGAATCGGCTTCAAGAAAATTCCCAAAAACTCTGAAATAATATATTATGTATTTAGAACAACTAAAAATTGATAAACGTTAAAAAATATAAATAAATAAATAAATAAAAAATAGTATGTAGTGATAAGATTTATTAATAAATTTTCATTAAACATATATTAAATTATATTTTTCGCTTAACAAACGCAATAAATTAAAAAAAACAAAAAACCTATAGAGACACTTTTTGTTTTAGTTTTTATGTCAAAAGTACTTACACCAGTTATCAGTTTATTTATACCTACATATGCCAGTCAGTATTCGAACAGGATGCCAGGATGCTCTTCGAAGAGTATGCTCAAGAGCTGCACGAGCCTATGCCGCCTTCCTAGTTTTTCTATTAGACGTTTAGGTGTACCACTGGATACCATACTACTTGCCTGGTTGAAATTCTTAGTATTCGTACCTACCTCGCTTCTCATATTTAATTATGCGCACGGGTAGGTATTGGATTGGAATGCATTGAGGAACGCATAAAGCCTGAATCTTTTTAAAATAGAGTG
This sequence comes from Rhodophaea formosa, assembly GCA_963082605.1. Taxonomy (NCBI): domain Eukaryota; kingdom Metazoa; phylum Arthropoda; class Insecta; order Lepidoptera; family Pyralidae; genus Rhodophaea; species Rhodophaea formosa. The sequence goes on from OY720209.1 coordinate 13,682,970, forward strand.
AATAGGCTTCTTCTGGGTACGCTTGCACCATCTTAACCATATCTTTGCCTCTAAAAAAAAAAAACAAATAATGCCGCTCTTGACAGTTGTCATTTCCATTACCTAGGTATGCATATAATATAGAGTTACTTACGAATAAAGTCAGCTAACGAACCGACATGGTTCGACCTTATCCGGAGGTCTTTATCAGGGAGAATGAGAACCGAGGCACGAGCATAAATTCGTTCGATCCGCATTTATGTTCCTCCTGCAATCCACTGAGGCCCCCTGATGAAATCGAAACATGTCGGCCTCAAGTTGATTTTACATGTAAAATTAAAAAAAAAACCTAATAACATTGAGCCTAACAATATTATTTTTCAAAAATATATAACCCTTATTTCTCTCCACTTTGTGAAGAACAATAGAGATGTAATTAGGTGATAAAAATACATTGACGAACGTAAATAAAGAATGATTGATTGAATGATACGATATTGGTTACAATTTCGTGTCGTTTAGCCAATAATTCTTTGCAATCAAAAAGTGATAAATTAGTAAGGGTCGCGCCCTTAGTTGTCAAGTTACTGAAGACCTAGGTGTATACTCGTACTGCTAATACTATTTTAATTTAAAGGATCAATACAGGTGCGTTAAAGTCAATAAACTCATAAATACAGTACATTTTATCAGTCCCTTAGGGTGAATGACCATATAACAAGTCGTTTACCCACAGTTACGGGAGACAATTTGGGGTCAAGATCAATGTATATAATTTGGTCGATTGCTTTGAGTGGTTTTAAATTTAATAATAGCTAGGTACGTAAATATATGACATATTGTGTGAAAAGACAAAGATATGAAAATGATTTCATAACTATAATTTCATTAGGTTCATTTTTACTTTTCCGTATCTCTTTTTTCATAACCAAGTGAATGAATTTGAAATTCATTCAAGAGTTCATCATCATCATCATCATCAGGTCGTTTTTAGTCTCCACTGCAGGAGCATGACTCTCTCTGTAATACCAGAGCCATAATTAGCCAGGGCAGTCAGAGAATTCAAGAGTTCATCCAAAATAATTTAAAAACACACCCTGTGTTTTTAAATTAACTTGAATGAACTCGTGAATGAAATTCAAAATTATTTTGGGCATGAATACAACAATATAATTTATGGATTAATGATGAAATGTCTATTTTTTACTCAAACATAACACTTGTGAGTCGTTTTTCTTTTTAAGATTGAAGAATGTAAATGAGCAAGCGGGGGTCACCTGCTCGTAAGTAACAACCCGCTGCTCATGGACAACTGCAACACCAGCGGTGTGACAAGAGCGTTGCCAGCATTTTAAGAAAAATACTCGTTTTTTGAAGGTTCCCTATGTCGTATCGATTCGGGAATATAGTCGCAGGAAGTTGTTTTTCTTTTAAGTATGTACTTTGATAATAGCTCCAAATGAGCTTTTACTACTTCACCAGACATTTGAGGTGAGGGTAGAGTGCCCTCAACCTATATGGCAATCATCACCAAACGCCCCCAAGAGAGACAGAGCTCAAAGTCAAAGTCAAAAGTCAAAGATTTTTATTCAAAATTGGATAATTGTATCTCTTTTTGAACGTCACATTTTTTACTTTCTTTACTTTTAATTTATAATATGCAAAATCGAAAATCTACTAGCGTTTCGTAATGACCACAGGCGAGAAGAATACGCCGAAAGAAACTCAATCCAGACTTGGTCCCTACGTGCCTGAAGGGCTCGGCTTTGAACATTGCCTGTGTACACATCAAGGCTTGGAGAGACAGCAAACTTTGATGGGCCGCGATTTGCATGCAAACCCTGATGGCCTGAATTGCGAAACAATGACAAAGCCTTTGGAGAGCAGCAACTCTCATGTTTTGGCATATGGGCCGAAAGCGAAACCAGTTACTATAAAAAAGGTAATGAATTAAATTTGAAAAATCATAAGAGGCATCATATCTATAATCATTGCCTCGTAATGCTTTTACGATCTCCCTGGTAAGAGCAGCAGATAGTAGATCCTACGTTTCTTCTAAACCAGCTTAGAAAAATATATATTTACTTCATAAAAACCCTTGATTTTATTGAAGCGACTCCTCTTAATGAAGACGGATATTACAAACAGTTCATGGAAACTGTGAATTCTAACTTTCCTACAAATTGAATGGTAATTTAATTTATACCTTAAGACAGTATTACGAGAAATTTAATCTATCAATTAAAATGCAAAATGTTTGGGACGGGCTGCCAGGGCTGATGTAGAATGAGGTATTTATTGCCCTATTCGTGTCCATACTTGCATGAAAATAATGGAATTGAAAAAATTAAATAAGGGTCCACTTAATTTATCCATGACCTACTAGTATTGATAATTTTACCAGAGTTTCTCTTAATTGATATTATTTAGCGTGCTCTAAGTTACTTCGTGTAGGTATGTCATGATAATAAATACATTTTCTTACACTTAATAATTATTATTCACTTACCGTAGACTTTTAACATTTATTTGAGCATCACTATCAAAATACGTAGGTATGTAAGTAAATAAATCTACCCAAAAATGAACTGCACTGGAAGTCTCCTTATTATCGTAAGGATAGACTGATAGACAGACGGTAATTATTAAATAATACAGTTTTGCCATTCGACAGAGGAACAGTCATTTTTATGGTCTACATCAGCCATTCCCAAAATATACTCCAAAAGCGTTACCCTGGGGTGTCACAGCCGGCATATCTACTTAAACAACTACTGAAAACAATAATAAACATTATTGTAAAGCTGATGTAAGGTTGACTTTGAAGTTGGCCGACAGCAGCAATTGCCGCGCATTTTATTTGAAACTAGTAATTTTCCCGCCACTTCGTCAACATATATAGCCTATGTCACCCGCAGATAAATGAAGCTTTCGATAGGTGAAAGAATTTCAAAGGGGATCCCATATAAAAAATGTGTTTTCCGTGCGTTTAATTCTCGATCCTGTCAAACTTGCTGCAAATTTGTCACTGTCCGTGCAAAAGAAAGGGTTTGGTTAACCTAAAAAGAGAGGTTGAATTAATGAAGTTACTTATTAGTCATCGTTCCTATACAAGAAACGAAGTTAATTATTTAAATGGTGGTACAGACCCCTGTGTGGGGGAATCTGACACGCACTTAGCCCGTTTGTTTGTTTATAATGGTGCAATGTCAAACAGAAGCTAGGTCACGACTTCTATAAACCAATAGAAGTTTTCTATGCCTTATTTATTCAGACTGACTTTTTTAACAGAAGCCAAACCTTCTATAGCCACTTTATTCCATGAAACAGAACTCATTTCCATAAACGCTTTTGAAAATATGACAATAAATATTACCGTTTCATACTAAGTCCAATCAGCTAATCTGGCAATTTGTATGGAAAAACATTTTTTTAAGATAATTGCAAAATGTTTTTATAGAATGTAGTTCAGTGCCAGGTACGAATACAGGTCAGTAAGAATGTGGCTACTGTATAATAATTAATGAATCTGGTACAAAAGAAAATAGCACCGATCAACAACGCTACTTATTCCATGATCAAGTGCGAGTTGGTGTGACAGTTTGTATATGAACTGTGGTTAATGTAAATAAACCCTTTACATCGCCATAAAGCTGATGTAAGTTTACCAACTAATGAATATTAAGAGGGTACTGCTGTAACTTTTCAAAACTGTAGACTCATGAGTCGTAAAACTCTACTTTGTACAAGAAACCCGTCAGCTTTAAATTCAGTAATTATAGTTTGTTTGTTTGGTGGAAGGTCGAACAGTCGAGAGACTTATTTTGTATTTATCGGCCATACTATGAACTATGCCGTGTAGTGCCGGCTTAGAATTGCACTACCCCCTTTCATCCCGTGGGTGTCGTAAGAGGCGACTAAGGGAAACTTGATCTCAGGAGATGGGCAGCAGCGTCTCCTGGTGCGGGCCGCAGAACTGGCCCATACTGCGATCGCCAACCCGCCTGCCCAGCGTGGCGATTATGGGCATATCCCCCCTTATGCAGAAGCACAGAAGGCCACGGCCCCCAGTTCCCGGCGGCCCCGCTATTCCTGGTCATGGTGGCGACCATGGTAACGGTGGGGCAGGGGGTGCGAAGAATCTCCGGGCTACGGGAGGCCACCAAAACCGACTGACCCTGGCGACGTACAACGGACGCACGCTACGGCTTGACTCGCATCTGGCGCAACTTGAAGTGGAACTTGGGAAGATTAGGTGGCACATATTAGGATTGTGTGAAGTCCGAAGAGAGGGGGAGGACACCATAACCCTCGAATCAGGCCACCTAATGTTCTTCCGCGAGGGAGACCAACAATCCCAAGGTGGCGTTGGGTTTCTGGTAAATAAGTCCCTATCTGACAACGTAGTGGAGATGTCCAGTGTGTCGAATAGGGTGGCGTACCTCATCGTAAAGCTCACCGAGAGGTATAGCCTCAAGGTGGTGCAAGTGTACGCACCGACCTCGACACACTCAGACGATGAAGTGGAGAATATGTTCGATGACATATCAAGGGCCCTCCACTTCACAACTAAGACCCACTACAACGTTGTTATGGGGGACTTCAACGCTAAAGTGGGAGTACAGAATTGCAACGAATCGGTAGTAGGATCCCATGGATTTGGAAGTAGAAATCATAGGGGGCGAATGCTTGTCAACTTCCTCGAACGAGAGGGGCTCTTCTTGATGAATTCCTTCCTTTGAAAGCCCCAAAGGAAGTGGACGTGGCAAAGCCCCGACACTATGACAAAAAATGAGATCGACTTCATCATGACGGACAAAAAGCACATATTCAGAGACGTCTCCGTGATCAACAGGTTTAATACCGGTAGCGATCACCGACTTGTACGAGGCTCTCTGAATATCGACTTCAAAGCTGAACGTGTCCGCTTGATGAAGGCCAGGCTCCGACCTACTCCGCTCCAAACCATGACGGGATCTGAAACGTTCCAGTCAAACCTTGAGAACCGATTCGCTTCCGTGGAAACCACAATTGACGTTGACCAGAACTTTGAAAATGTGGTTCGAATTCTCAGGGAAGAAGGTACGCGATTTTGTAACATGCAGCGTAAGGGCAGGAAGTCTAAGCTCTCGGATAGGACTTTAGAGCTAATGAAGGAACGACGTGAGAATCCACCCGTCACTTCGACAGGAAAACGGGCTCTAAACCAAGAGATCAGCAAGCACGTACGACACGACCTGCGGTGCTCCAATACCCTCGCTATTGAAAAAGCGATCGAGCAAAACCGGGGGTCAAAAGTGTTCGTAAAATCTCTTGGAAGAAGCCAATTGACGAAGTTGACCACAGCAAATGGAGAAGTCGTTGCTTCGAAGCCGGCAGTCCTTTCAGAGGTGGAAAACTTCTATGGCCGGTTATACGCTTCGCATGCACCTCGACCTGATCCCGAAAATGAGGATTCTAGAGCCACATTAACACGCCATTACACTGAAGACCTGCCAGAAATCAGCATTGGCGAAATCGAGATCGCTCTTAAACAGCTTAAAAATGGAAAAGCCCCTGGAGAGGATGGCGTTACAACAGAATTGTTAAAGGCAGGAGGTAAACCCGTACTGAGGGAGCTCCAAAAACTTTTTAATGCTGTTCTCTTCGAAGGGAGAACTCCGCAGGCGTGGAGTAGGAGTGTAGTCGTCCTGCTCTTCAAAAAGGGAGACAAAACCCTGCTGAAGAACTATCGACCCATTTCCCTTCTAAGCCACGTCTATAAGCTGTTTTCAAGAGTAATCACGAACCGTCTTGCGCGAAGACTTGACGAATTCCAACCACCGGAGCAGGCTGGGTTTCGGAGCGGATACGGCACCATAGACCACATCCACACAGTGCGGCAGATTATACAGAAGACCGAAGAGTATAATCAGCCCCTGTGTCTAGCATTTGTGGACTATGAGAAGGCTTTTGACTCCATTGAAATCTGGTCCGTTCTGGAGTCCCTGCAGCGATGCCAAGTAGATTGGCGATACATCCAAGTGATGAGATGTATGTACGAGGCCGCCACCATGTCCGTCCAAGTACAGAATCAGCAGACAAGTCCCATACCGTTGCATCGAGGAGTGAGACAAGGAGACGTAATATCTCCTAAATTGTTCACTAATGCAATGGAGGATATGTTTAAGACGCTGAACTGGAAAGGACGTGGCATCAACATCAATGGCGAGTACATCTCTCACTTGCGATTTGCTGACGACATCGTTATCGTGGCAGAAACGCTGCAGGACCTACAACAGATGCTGAATGACCTGGCTGACTCTTCTATACGCATCGGCCTACGGATGAACTTGGATAAAACCAAGGTCATGTTCAACGAACATGTACTACCGGAACCGATTGCAGTTTACGGTGCCGTTCTCGAAGTTGTTCAAAAATATGTATACCTCGGGCAAACATTGCAGTTAGGTAGAAACAACTTCGAGAGCGAGGTGAATAGAAGAATTCAGCTAGGTTGGGCTGCGTTTGGGAAACTACGTCAGGTCTTCACATCGTCGATCCCACAGTGCCTAAGGACAAAGGTCTTCGATCAGTGCGTCCTACCCGTCATGACATACGGAGCCGAAACGTGGACACTAACGGCACGGCTGGTCCACAAGTTCAAGGTCGCTCAGCGGGCTATGGAAAGGGCTATGCTCGGCATTTCTCTGCGGGATCAAATTAGAAATGAGGTGATCCGGCAGAGAACTAAGGTCATCGACATAGCCCACCGGATTAGCAAGCTGAAGTGGCAGTGGGCTGGCCATATTAGCCGAAGAACCGATAACCGTTGGGGCAAACGAGTTCTTGAGTGGAGACCGCGTCTCGGCAAACGTAGTGTAGGACGTCCTCAGGCGCGGTGGAGTGACGATTTGCGCAGGATGGCTGGTAGGAGCTGGATGCGAGCAGCCGAAGATAGATCTCGATGGCGTGCAATTGGGGAGGCCTATGTCCAGCAGTGGACGAGTATAGGCTGATGATGATGAACTATACAAATCTATCAGCCTGACAAGTGCGGCCATGCTAATTTACACAACTCAAAACAAAACAGCGTCCACAAAGAGTGCTTTAACTTAATTATGAATGAATGTTTGTATGTAGGTACGTTATTTACTTATAGTTTCTACATGAAAATGGTCTCATGGATACAGCGGACATAAACAAATGACGCGGTTTCCATTCTGCCCACAGAGCAGGAAATATGGCGTGCTCTGTGATTACAAAATCTGTGAACCTATTTTTATTTTATTAACCTATTATGTCCCACTGCTGGGCAAAAGTCTCTCCCATTTCCTTTCACTTATCCCTATCCTGTGCGGTCTCCGACCAGTTACGCGGAATTACGTCAAGATCATATCTCCAATGCTTTTTAGGCCTGATATGGCCTACGATTTCGACCACCTTCAATTTCAATTTTTCAATTTATTTATTGCGTTTCATAATATACAGTTCAGTTCTTACTACTAAAAGTTACTGTTTTATAATAGGTATACTATGATGTCGGGCACCGCAAAACAAAAAGTGGAACGGCAAGCGAGTTTTATGACATGCAGTTAGTTAATTTATACAAATAAAATGAATAATTATCGTTCACAATTTTATTATTATTATTATTCAGGTATCCACTGAGTTACTATAGCCTATAGGTATAAATCATTTTTAAATTGTAGCCAATACAAACAACTACTCCAAATAACCATACGCAGAACCCCCTAAGCATTGTTTTAAAGCTGATTTAGTGTAACGACTAATGAATGCGAAGGGCGTGCAACTGAAACTATTCAAAACTGTAGCTCGTTCATAAAACACTTTTACGTTGTACTAGGGACCCGTAAATTTTAACTTCAGTAATTATATAGTTTGTTCATATGTGGAAGGTCAAACAGTCATGGAGCCTGTATATGATGTAAGTCATGACTCTTGAAAACCAACAAATTTCCTGACTGATGCCATAATCAATTACTAGCTAGCAAAATAGTGACTTTTAAGAATGGATAAATTACTAGCAAGTAAGACTTACTTCTTACTTACTAGTCATTTATCCATGTCATAAGAAAATAATATTCATCTATGATCTATGAGTTAAAACGCATTTTCATAACCTTTTCGCTTTATGAAGTTTTGTTCGTCTCTTTAGGTTTTATTTGTGTTGTTTTTGGCTTGCGTTGGATGAATAATGCATTACGACTACAGAAAAGGCTTTTTAATACAATGACATTGTAAAGGTTTTTGTAATCAAATACTCAAACCAGTATCATGATGGTACTTATAACAACTTCAAGACCTAAAAAATCTACTTACTTCCCTTTTAAAAAAACAATTCAAAGGACTCTTAGCTTTTTGAGACAAGCCCAACGATACATTATATATTGGCAAAATTTATGCAGCCGATTGAAAGTATATCGAGGTAATAAAGAAATTTACGAAAATATATGATACGTGTGAAACACCCTTCTTGCCAGTCGGGTACAAAAGGAACAAATTTAAGTGTCATAATATTTAGTATTCTGTTATTGGACAAGAATTTGCTATAATAATAACTCATTTGAATGATTTGTTGTATAGTTATAAATTTAAATTTATTCAAGTAAATTATTAAATATTCGTGGTGTATATCGCGTTCCCAACAGAACACAGAGCGTTGCCTTAATATTAAATTAAATTGTATTTCAACTTTTAGTGTGAATTCTATTCAAAGATTGTCAGTGACAGCTCTAAGTTAGTTCTTACTTGCAACTTTTTAAACAAGTGCATTTGAATAATGTCGCGGATAAGTTACATGATATCTGTTAAAAGAAAATGACTTTCGCTAGACATTGAGAAATTGCTTCATTTTAAAACGAATGAAAGAAATTTACTTAACGAATGAGTAAAAGCACTTATTCAGTTTAACGTATGATATAAATAAAAGTGATAATGGAATATACTATATTATGCTGTTAGTAATAAATAAAGCACGTATTTAAAGCGAGGTACATAGATGAAGGATGCATGAAGAGGCGATACGCTTGTGATTCAATTTTTAGAATTCTTAAATGCTTGTGATTCATCCATGGCCGTTGCTTTTTTATGACTTAAGAGTCGCCTGACGGAAACAAGCCTGATACAAACGGAAAAAGGGAATTGTGGCAATATTTGATAATTTAGGAGTAAAATTAAGCATTTAATCAATTAATCTCATTATAATCTACGTACGTTCCTATACAGCTTGGATAAAATACCAATGGTTTGAGAATTACAAGCCTTTTCAAATTTGTATGGAAATCTTGAGAGGCGTATAATTCTCAAACTATTGATAATTTACCCAAACTGTATAAGAACGTACGTAGATTATAATGAGATTAATTAATTGGATGCTTAATTTTGCCCTAAAATTGACAAATATTGCCACAATTCATTTTTTCCGTTTTGTATGGAGACGTGCGCGTCCAGGCGACTCTTAAGACGGCAAACAAGCAAACGATCCGCCTGATGGTAAGTGATTTCCGCTGCCCTTAGCTCCTGCAATGCTCTTGTCACACCCCTGTCTATTATTATACGATGGCGCAGCGGTCAACACGCTTGTCTGCGACACGCATGGTCCCGGGTTCGTTCCCGGTCAGGTCAAGATGGAATATGATCTTCTTCAGATTGACCTGGGTCTTGGATGTTTATCTATAAGTATATATGTAATTATAATAAAATATTGTATCATTGAGATAGTATCCTACGACACAAGTTTAAAACTCGTGTGATTTGTCCCTAATATACATTTTTTACATTCAATTCAAGTCCCTGGCCAATCTGAAAAATACCGTTTCAGTGACTGAAGGACTTGATTTAGGTGTCCTATCGTGTTACTGACTCAGACATAATAGAGATATGTCGTCACAAATCGAGAAAATGCCACGACAAAATATTAATACCCGTTACCACTCGTGTCGCAGGCTGGCACTGTTCAAATATTGCCTATTTGTTGATTTGTGGAACACAAATTATTAAGAGGATCGACTACCTGTAATTTTCATACAAAATGCCATAACTTTTCCACCTTTTATAACCTTTACGAAATGAGGAAATTTTGGTGTCATTCGATTTACCACACCTTAATCTAGGGCTAACCGTATACCGTAGTTCTTTTATATTGATTCGATTTAGATTAATATAAATAAATTAAATCGGCCCGCGTATTTATTATGTTAAAAATATGGATACTTACTCACATGCTTATAACTTTTGTTGTAAACAATATATCTTAAATATCAAAACGTACAGCCCTACTTCTCCAATTTATCAATAATGTGTAAAAAAAGTATTGAAATTGGACTATATTTAAGGGATGGGAAGCGTTATCGTTTTTTGTATGAAAATTTAGAGGTAGTCTATCTTCTTAAATAGGCACCTATATATATTAGGCCACCTATTTATTATGAAACTAGCTTTCGCCCGCGGCTCCGCTCGCGTTGGTGTCGATCCCTCGGAAACAGTACTTTTCTCCGGAATTAAAGGTAGCCTATGCTATGTCCTTCTCCGTACTCCAGACAACGTGTATGCAAAATTGTATGATGAAAGGTTCAGAAGATACGGCGTGAAAGCGTAACGAACAACCAAACTCACTGCCACATTTATAATATTAGTTTGGATAAATTGCTCACATTGCCCACACCAAAGCCTTTAAGAAGATCGTTCAGCCTATGTTTTAATTCTTGTATAAAAGTAACTCACCCCTTTGATGCCACAAATATGTGCGTCAGCGTAGGTAGGTATCTACTTATATATTGCTTCGCTTCAACGTGAAGATTAGGAAAATACTTTAAAGGAGAATTTAATTGAATGATACGTGTATATAGTCCTAGTTGATACTAATTACATTACCGATTAAAAGTATTTAGAATGGCAAGTTAGGATATGTTTTGTACTGAATGAAAGCCCGTGTAAATAAAAAGCGTCTGATGAAACCAAGGTCAACAGACCTTGGTTTCATCAGACGCTTTTTTATTTACACGGGCTTAATACACTTCGATAAACTGAAATATAAATATAAAATGTGCAAACCGAAATCAAAGTTATTTTTGCTCGTCACCCACAAATAATCCCACCACATAAATACTTACACAATTTCAGTACGAACTTACTTACCACAATTCAGCTGCCTCGTACGGCGTTTTTGAAAAGTAAAATAAATGAATTCTATTTGCCAATGTCAACTCCAGGGTTACAGTAAAAGCTCATATTTGTATGTTACCTGTGTAAGTAGGTATTAGTTATTACTTTATGAAGTACAATAATAAATCAGCATTCACATGATACTCCACAATTTTGTTTCTTCTGGCAAGTTTTGAGTAATGTGTAGGTATTTTAGGTGATTTGAGAGATTAAGTATCTGTTCATTCTAAAATTACTTTTTTCTAATTCATATTTCCAAGTTGTCTTTAGTTTTCTTACTTAGCATAAGAAGGTAACTGTCATCTAGCATTGTTGATGCTAGATGACAGTTACCTACTATCATACATTATATAGTCAGTAACTGTTGGTTACTGACTATTATAAATTAATCTTGCATATTCCGTACTATAAATAATATAAGTACCTACTTGCCTTATGTTTTCTGTAGGCAATAAGGATCATAGACAAATAATGGAGTGAGGGTGAAAATGAAAAAAATATCATACAATCCCTTTTGTGTTTCTATTGGGGTCCACAAATTCAAACTCAATTGACGTGTATTCTATGCCCTAAAATCCGTAAAGGCAGTTTTTGGGCAGTGCTAACTAAATAGTGTTAATTTATTATACTCGTACTATGTTAATTGCTGGGTGGCGCTAGATCATGGACAATGACAATTTAAAATTTGAATTGAGAAGGAAAACTAGATAGTCTAGTTAAAAAAACAATATCGGGTTCATTAGCAATTCCAAATTTGAATATCCGATTTTGTAACTTTTAGACGGTAGCGGATTTACACCCACACGTCCTCTCCGTCAACTTTTTGACACATGCGACGACTGCTAAACTAATGACACTGTTTATGTGTAGGTGTGATGAAAAAGTATATTAAGTATTTAGAGAAATACATAGGTTTACCAATTTAATTCGAAGTCTTTTTTTAAAAGCTTTTCACTAAAGACATACTTACAATATCTAATAAAGATCACGCAATTGTGTATTATTAGAGGACAAAAATAAAACATCAAATGTAAATAAAAAAATGTAATTTGGCATTGAGTGCGGCGCATTACGCGAACAATGAACACGCATTATTTGGTACTTTTTATGAGAGAGGTTTTTTCCATCATATAACACGATATTAATCGTAACTTGAAATACAACAGTCTACGAAATTATTTAGAAATAACACTTAGGTGTATAAAAAGTAATATATTTGCATCAATGATTATAAAATAACAATTACATGAGAATATTACAACACGGCAAATATCTACATACAATTTACATATGTATAAATGCAATATCTACATGAATAAGAGACATAAATTCGTTTATTTATAATTCACACTATCAATAAAATCACTCTTTGGACCCTAGAAGTAAAAAAATACCTAATGATACGAAATTATATACTTAAACAACAAATATATTACATTTTGCCTAAAATAGAAAATGCTAATAATTTCTAGGTCTTGCGTCATGGCTCAAAAGACGCAAAAACTAGTAAATATATTTAGGTACACCTGTAAGTACTTACTAATGATACTTATTATAAATTTAAATGTATTGAAATTTATAAAAATTACAATAATCACTTCTAATGTGTGTATTTAATTCTATTGACTTATTCTATTATTTAGAGAGCACATGTACCTGTAAAAGAAAAAAATCTTGTTAGTATAGTTCTTAAGATAAAACCAGTTGATTTGTTAAATACTGGAATTGAAAAAAAAGATAAGGCAATTTGGAAAAATATTATGGGCGGTATCACTGAAGAAGTTATATAGGTATAACCATACTTTTTGGTGCCTAAACATGCCTACATAAAATCACTGATGATCGGTCACCACACCAATCGTCTATGATCATTTCTACCTTCTCTACACAATGGGCAGTAGAGGAGGGTCCAGCCGGTCCGCGAAGCACCCGGCCAGGAGGCACCCGAATACGGTAGTTGCCTAATGTTAAGATTATATAAAATTTGTTTCTAATGAGACTAATTTCTATCTAAAAACACAATAAAGAACACTTTTAATTTGATATCGATTCGTTAAGTGATCTTAAAGCTTCTTTAAAGTTGTGTGAATAGGACCATTTTTAAAAGAATGAAAATCTTTAATTACAATTATACTGTATTTTATTCTGCAAAATTTATAGCAACTTTTATTATGAAACCATTACCATAAACGAAATATTTCGTATAGCTACCAAACAAAGTTCTCACGCCACCCATACAAAATACAAGCTTGTGACGTCACAAATATGTATGCATTTCAGCGGCGCGATTTCACGTCTAAAAACTTACGTCTAAAAACATGTGTCTTTAAAACTTTTACAACTGAAAGAGTTTTTTGTTTAGAAATGTATTTCTGTCACTATTGTGTTTATTTTTGGCAGGTCTTTACATAGTAACATGAAAAAAATTTTAGTCAACATGCCCATTGTAAAATTTGTTTGTCCGCGAAGCCCACGGTCGCAAAGCCCCCGAATTTCAAGTAAGTATTTACACGACAGTTTTCGTTGGGTTAAATAATAATTAACAAAATCCGGACTCATGCAGAATATCCCATGGTAGAAAATCTCGTTGCGTAGCTTTCCAAATAACTAGTTTACTTTGATATAGCACGATGTATTAGACTGTTTTGTCCACCTCAGCGCCGACATAAACTATTTCTGAACCGTTAACAAATATAAACCGAACAACAGCTAAATTAATTAATAAACAGGAATATAATATCAGCAAAACTACGCAATAAACTTACGCCGAATAGGTCGAGTTCTTAATTTCTTTTACTTAGTTACGGTATAACCAACTTCTTAATATTATTTTAGGTAAGTATATTAGTTTTGTGTTAGAAAACACAATAAGGGAGTGCTAGTAGTGATGAGGGAAAATTCCTGCATACTTTGATGTGTCAGCACGACTTGCATAACTGAGACGAGATGGGGCTGAAAGATCCTGAGTCACCCAATTCAAACTAGGTCAACTCGAGGTAAAAATTTACCTGAAAGGCTTTAACAGGCTAAAATTGGTAAAGATAAAAAATACTACTCTAGCAATCCATTCAACCCTATCAATCATAATTCACGCTTAAGATTTAAAAAATAATATACAGGTCGAAAACAATAAGCCTGTAAAAAGAGGAAATATTGAATATACTTACATTGACGAACAAAAGGAAAATACAGAGGTGAGTGTTCAATTAATTAAAATGATAAAGATTGTATAAAACGGGTGCGACTACACAATTAATGTTAATTAACAAATTAAATTATTTTAGCAAATTGAAGTGAAGCCGTAATGAAATAAATCATTGAACTCTTTGGTAAATTACCTAAAGTACTCATTCGCTTAATCATTTCATCAATATTTCACATCTTAAGTACTATACAAAGTTTGTTCTGAACTTTAATTTTATAATTTGGCAGAAAGGCTAAGCAAGTAATCAATAAATTTATTAATTTATACTAAATTTAACTGTACATTTTAAAAGCCCAAAAGTTATGTTTTTAGGTTATTGTACCATAACTTCTTAGTAAAAAAAATTATAAGCATGGGAAAATACTATAAGTAACCTTGGAAATTAGCAAGTTTTGCAGGATAAAATGTGTAAAGACGGGTCACTCACGTGCTATTTCGTTGGGATTGCCCTTCTCGTTCAGCTTAGTCGGTTCGGAACCTTCCGCCACGTGTCCCTCGCTCGCCTCGACAATGAGTCCGAAACAATCGGCAATCCCGACGCAATAGAATATGAGTGACTTCAATGATATTAGGTAGCAGGATTCTTTAAAAAATTAAGCAGTTGAATTGAATTTTGATCTTTTAAATTGAATCATTGAAATAAAAAATTATTAACAATGTGTCAGACACAATATCAGCAAAACAAACTTAAGTATCTCATAACTGCGTGGGATCACTTTAAATATGATAGCAGATAACTTCAAATAGATAAATCAGGGTTAGTTAAAAACTAAATTTTATTACATTACCCTTATTTGCTACCTAAATTTACACTCAGTGGCGCCCAAACCTCAAGCATGTCATGAGAGAATCTATTAATCAAGTGTATAGGATATCTCACCTTAGCTTCATATAATACTCTCCTCGACCACCCTTATCAGGGCGGGTATTTGTCGCTATAGCGGCCCGGTGACCTGCAAACAGAGTGCGACTATTAATCATCCATCAGGAGTACAGTATCCTTAGCTGTATTGATAGAGCACTTAAGATAATCGTGTGGAGCACGCACTAATCCATTCAAGAGCTTAGACTATTGTATACAAACATGTAGAAATAGTTTCGCAGTTTTAGTAATACATGCCAAGTCTTTGACATGGCCGTGAATGGGTCACTCAGCCTTTTATAGAACAACTTTAACTATGATGGGACTAGGGGCTCAAAAAATTGATCTCTTTATTGCACGGCCTGCTAAAAACTCCGGTGTAAATATACAATTAAACGTTGGTATTTAACGTTTGAAATGTAATTATATGTATTATTCTAAAGTACCTTAGAAGAAATTTGTATGGGGAAAAGTTAAACAATGAAGGCTGACCATATTACTATGTGGAATAACAAGCCAGGGAGTGAGGAAAAAAAATTGTTCACATTTCATTATTTTAATGTAGGATCATGACATCGTAAAAAATATGTAGAAATTATAATTAAATATTACTATTTAGTAATTAATGTAGTAGTTTTTGCTATCCTTTTTACCTAAAATTGTTCACCACTTGTCCGAATACCAAACCTTATCAGGAAAAAGTTTTAAGCTCGTATATATTATCATCTTGTTTTGACAACCGTCCGCCGCCGTAGTCACGTTAGACGTCAAAAATCTGTTACTTATAATAATTCTCAAGCGTTCTGAATAGTTAGGATAATTATTTATTGCTTTCTAATGTACAATGTAAGTGTTTTAAGAAAAAAACAAATTATAATTTAACATATTTTTAACAAAAAACAAAAAACCGACTTTAACCCTATCAATTTGCTTGAATAAGCATAAGAATAAAATGGAAATAAGTGTAAGCAGAACGGCATACGTGTAATTTTTTTTTTTGTTTTTGTGTATTTTTTTTAAAAAGCGCTCGACACATTTCGATAAAAATTTAATGGGACTATCTATAATGTATTGATTACCTATATTTCTTAGATCGGTCCAGGTGTCTTCGAGAAATCGGGAACATACATAAAAAAAAAGATTCTGACGAAGTGAGAACCTCCTCTTTTTTTAAGTCTGTTAAAAATAAGGGAGAATGGAAAAAGAGCAATATTAATGATCTCCAAAGTGTGTACCTATGCATGCTTCATACCTAAGGCAGTTGAATATTGTGTAAAAGCCGAGCCGAAACCTAAAAGGCTGGAAATGTACAGTCCGGAAACATTTACGTGCTCAAGTAGTACACATACTCGTAAAATAAAGTGGTACGTGGTCCATAAAAAGATTTAATGGCTCTATCTTGCCTTTTTTTTTTCATTTCAGGTGGCCTTTGAGTAATTTAAGTTAGACCGTAGATCATAAGACACTCAAGACTAATAAAGGTGTCTTGTTGTAGAACAAACAACTCGCAAGTAAGTAACAAGTTTGGTTGCGGGATTACCTCATAAACTGTTGCTCAGACGAAGTAAGCAGACAAGTAGGACATAAGACTACAACTGTAGCCTCAGTGCCGTCACGCTGAAATCTTTGCTTACAGGCCGTTTGCAGACTCCGACCTTCAGAGTAAAAGTTAGAAACTTCCCTTGACAATACAAAACACGCACATATGTCCTCTGTAGAGGCTATGTCTAGGTATATATAAATTTATTTAGACTGGAAGGTTTATTTTCTGGTTTCTAGTGTCTAGTTTGGATCTCAAACTTAATTGAGTGTAGGTATATGTATCCTAACCGAGAGTGAGTATGTTTGTTTGTTACACTTTCACGCCCTTTTTGGTAGCGGGACTATCTGGAATATTGTCGGCCATACGAAATGACGCAAACAATTAGGAAATTGTGCTGCATCCGGAACCCCAGTGCTGTCACGCTGAAAGCTTTGCTTACAGGCCGTTTACAGACTCCAACATTCAGAGTAAAAGTTAAAAGCTTCCCTTGACAATACGAAACACGAACATCTCTTCCGTAGAGTGTATGTCTGTCTAGGTTCATATAGATTTATTTAGACTGGAGAGTTTATTTTTTGTCTTGTTTGACTCTCAAAGTCAATTGAGTCTGTATAAGTTTTTTGTTTCAATTAAAAGCATAATAGATCTCAAAACGGATATATCAAAGGTACTCCTAACTATCAAATAACTTGCAAGTAACAAGTTTGGTTGCGGGACTATCTGGGATACTGTCGGCCACACGAAATGACGCAGACAATTAGGAAATAGTGCTACATCCGGAGCCTCAGTGCCGCTGAAAGCTTTGCTTACAAGCCGTATGCATGCTCCGGTTTTCACAGGAAATAGTTTCGAAGCTTCCCTTGACACAACCTCCTTGTACGAAACACAAACAATATCTTTACTGTGATAAAGTCTTTGTCCGCACATGGAATAATTTTATTGAGAGCCTTATTTTCGGGTTGACTGAAGCATTTTTTTTTCGTTTATACATTACGCAAAGGCAACAGACAAGACCAATTAAAGCAAAACCTTCTTTCAATGCCCAATGATTAAGTTTTAGTGGTAGTAAGTAAGTTTTTTTTTTATAAAGTACATAATTATATTTAAATTCTTGCAAGTTGGAGATACAAGTTACAAAGAAAAACGGTAATTTTGGAGATCTGTATTTTAAACTAAACGAAAGTACAGAAAAATTCAGTTGGGACACAAAAATCTGTTAAAGATATAAGTAGATACTATTTATATAAAAAAGCCTACCTACGAGACTAACAGCCAAACGAAACGGAATTAATTAAACGTGAATTAATTAATTTATAGCGAATTTCATAAATCTTGAGAATAAATATAATAAGTAATAAGTTTCATATAAAATAATAAAAAGACTGACTGCCGTTTTTGACAGTTTACGTCCACCGTATTATTTTATGCTGACGTTACTTAGCCTATGACACTTCGGTGAAGATTACAAATCTTATGACACCTCACACTTCAAAATCGATCAACCCGTTTCGGCTACAGGAGGCAACAATGGAACAGACATACTCACATACGAGTACATACATACCCACGATTTAGTAATAAACTCGTCAAAAAAAAAGTTTTGATTAGTCGTGTTTAAACCGTTGTTTCTGTTCCGATTCGTCAAGCAACGCAAAAGTGATAATTCGTCAAGTTTCGATTTGGTTTCGGTTTGTCAAGCCTTATACTTTGTCGAATTAGTAAAAGTCTATAAAGTTAATAAGGAATGACTATAAAAATGATAATTAATAGATAAATTTAAATAATCTATACATATAATAAAACAGTAAAAATATTTTGTCTGTACATTTGGTATTTTTGATTGAAATGGATAGAGGGACACTTAAAAAGAATAATAGAAAGCAAAAAAATTTTTTTTGAATTTCTTGTCTGTCTGTCTGTCTGTCTGTATGTATGATCACGTTTATCTCCGGCAATATTGGACGGATTCGAATGAAACTTTTTTTGCTATATAGCTATTAAGCCGGGCAACATATAGGGTAGAAATGATTGCGAAAAATGGAACACCTGATGCAGCATCATAATAGTCCAGCTGAACTATAAGAAATATAAAAGTAGGGCCATAGCAAAAGTTGTGAAGCCTAATGAGCATTTTTGTTGAATTATATAATATCTGATATTTGGAACACCTCATGCAGAACCATAATGGTCCAGGTAAACTATAAAAAATATATAAATGACGCCTTAGCAAAAGTTATTCAACCTGATGAGCATTTTTGTTGAGTTGTTTAATTTGAAGATTTGGAACACCTGACGCGGAACCACAATGGGCCAGGTAAACTATAGGAAATATAAAAATGACGCTGTAGCAAAAGTTGTTCAGCCTGATCAGTATTTTTCGTTGAGGTAAAAAAATCGAACATTTAGATCATCTGATACACTACCATGTTAAATTTTATATCAACAATTTAAACTTTCCTCTGGGATAGAGTGCGTAGAGTACGATTAGCTCATATTACAGGTGACCCCAGTGGTCCCCCTTTTGGCAACGTAGTTTTCAGCCTATACGGCAAAACATGAGAGTTTGCTGTCTCTCCAAGCCTTGAACAAGGTCCGTCCCTCCCGAAGGCCCTTTGGAGATGTGCGATAGGTTGAAGGTGCTCTGCCCATACCTCAAAGTTTGGTAAAGTAGCGCAAGCTCCTTGGAGCTGGCTATATAGTCTTCTTCTTATCGTGTCGTTGGCTCAAAAAGTCTCAAAGAATACTATATTTTATCCCTCCAGTATTTAGCAGCAGCCAATGCAATGCCATAAAATTTTATAACACTGCTACAAGTATTTTCTTATGTATGTTTAATTCATATTAAGGTATATTAATACGCCGGAGTCATAAAGTCCACACGAACGAAGTTGCGGGCATCAGCTAGAAAAAAATATGTTTTATATTTTCCAATAATGTTGTAACAATTTCAATATGATTTATAAATTAAGTAAGTAATTATGAATAACTGACGTGATTCTCAACAGATGAGTATGGAATATAACGTATACTATGTTGTATGTAATTTAAGGAGCAATGAAGTAGGTATTGAGTATTGAATATTTGGAATATGAAAATGCTATAAATGGGTCTAATTATATTGCATACAGGTAGCCATCTGTTCCACGTTTATTTTAGCACAATGGCGGGCCTTTCAGCGGAAAATATACAATAATATATGTACTTTAACTAACAAAAGCCCCGAGCAACAAACGTTTTTCCAAAAAATTTAAAAAGTAGTATGTAAACATTTGTGCCTTTTCAGACACGGTATTGAAGGAAAAGTTATATCGTTGTGTAAATTGTTTACACCCACGAAACAGTTTAATTGAGGGCGAAATAATAGGCGCATTTACTCGCAAATGAAAATTCTGAAATAATAAAAAGAGCGTGGATGGTCTGTTATTAAATTCAGAAATAATATTCCTATTATTTTATCAGATTTGGTTTATATCTTATATACTCGTATGCACGTGCATTGTCAAGAAACAATGGCGCTTCGTAGAGTGCAGGGCATGCGGAGTATACTTATTGTTCGTAAAATAATATTGTAGAAATGATTGTTGTTTAGATGATAAATTCTCTTGCAAAATCTTGGTTTTGTTAATCTTCTTATAATGAAGTTATGTAAGTGTATATAACTGTTTTTGATATTATTATACAGTAAGTTGTTGAAATTTTAATCATCTTAAAGAAGGTCCAAACTCCGGGTCATGTCGAGGTTCACGGCAATGAGAGGACCGATGAACTGGCAAGGATTAAAGTCATACGTAGGACCAAGGGTTACCAACCGTACTATAAATAAAGTATTGTACTATATTTCGGGCGTCCGTACTGTTGAAGGCATATATAGTACGCAAAAATACTATATTTCAGTACAATAGATCTAAAAAAACACACTAATACATTAAAGTACATACTTAGTACATATGAGTACTCTACAAACCAAAATCTTTTTTAAATATTGCTTTTTTGAATGTGTAACAATCGCGAAAACATTAGAAAAACAAAAACTTGTCTTGAAACTTTAAAAATATCTAGTATTTATATTAAACTTATGTATCGATTTTGACTTATCTGTGTCATGCAAGAATAAATAAAAAATTAAACCTCTACTGAATAAAGCGTTTATCATAATTACTCAAATACTTAAACCTGCCTTACTTTCCATTAAATGCAGATTACCTAAACAATTACCTACTTTCATTCGAGCTTCATTCGAGATAAGCATAAAAGAAGCATTATCTCAGGGTTTAGTATTATAATAATATTCAATATTATCATGTTAAATATTCCAGAAAATGAGATCATGATAGATTAAAACCTGTTTCTTTTAAGATGGGTTCCACGAAAATATGGCACGACATTTCCATGCAAAAAAGCATAAGTTTTTGCCCCCAACTTGCTAACTAATTATAAGGGTTAATATTATGTTCTACTTTGCAATTTTTATATAAATTATCTTAATTTAACGTTTGAACTGCATGAGCACGACTCTTTCTGTACTACCAGAGCCATATATTAGTCAGAGCAGTCAGCGGATTTGGTCTACACTCTCCACGCTGGCCAGACGCAGGGTTGGAGACGTTTTAGTATAAAAAAATAACATATGGGTAAAACTTCCACGCGGGTAGGATTTGAATCAGCAGTGTTTAGTCTTTGTATGACGATTGCCAAAAAAGAATAAGAGGACTATCTTTTGAATGAATCTTTTGAGTTTAGAATAGACAAATACATTTAAATAGTATACCACAACAGTAATCTCAGCCTCATCTGTAACATGACAGCTATTACGCGCTGGTGGATTTTTAAGCACATGTAAATTTTTTTCAGTCAGTTTATTTATAATAGTAAGTGATCTACTTTATCGAAATGTGAAAAAATTGCTTTTTTGCAAAGTCCGGTCAGTCGATCGGCTTATATGTACGGAACATATAAGCCGATCGACTGATCGGACTTAGTATGATTTTTTTTATTACAAAACTAAATGTTAGTAAAAATAGTTTCAGTATAAAAGACTGAACTTACTTTAAAATCTTTAAAAAAGTGTTTAAAAGTCAATTTGTTAACACTCATATAGTTTCAGGGAAATATACACGAACAAAGTGTTTACGTAATCTGTGACGTCATAAACCCGTCATAATTCCAAAGCAGTTTCAAAATATTTCTTCACCCATTTTACGACGGCCATCAAATAAATTTGTGGCAATAAGGGATATAACTTTATCCGCTGTTTATGTAACACGTGCGGCTAAATTGTCCGAGGATATCTTACAAGAAAGGTTGTCTGGATTTCTGAATTGTGTCGGCTTTTCTCCTAGCAAGACATTGTTATGCGCCCATTTATGTCCTTGACACGTTCTTATTCAAACCTGGTAAAATTTTTGTATGTATTTGCCAAGTGTCTCATGTAATGTTAGAACTAACACGAGATAAACTGATTATTAAAATCCCAATGAACATATACACTATTCAGATTACGTAATCTGTGACGTCATAAACCTGTCATAATTCCAAAGCAGTTTCAAAATATTTCTTCACCCATTTTACGACGGCCATCAAATAAATTTGTGGCAATAAGGGATATAACTTTATCCGCTGTTTATGTAACACGTGCGGCTAAATTGTCCGAGGATATCTTACAAGAAAGGTTGTCTGGATTTCTGAATTGTGTCGGCTTTTCTCCTAGCAAGACATTGTTATGCGCCCATTTATGTCCTTGACACGTTCTTATTCAAACCTGTAAAATTCTTGTATGTATTTGCCAAGTGTCTCATGTAATGTTATAAACTGATTATAAAAACCCAACGAATATATACATGATTCAGTTTACGTAATCTGTGACGTCATAAGCCTGTCATAATTCCAAAGCAGTTTCAAAATATTTCTAGACCCATTTTACAACGGCCATCAAATAAATTTGTGGCAATAAGGGATATAACTTTATCCGCTGTTTATGTAACACGTGCGGCTAAATTGTCCGAGGATATCTTACAAGAAAGCTTGTCTGGATTTCTGAATTGTGTCGGCTTTTCTTCTAGAAAGATATTGTTATGCGCCCATTTATATCCTTGACACGTTCTTATTCAAACCTTGTAAAATTTTTGTATGTGTTTGCCAAGTGTCTCAGGGTATAATAATATTAGAACTAACTGGAGATAAATTGATTATAAAAACCCAACAAACACATACACGAATAAGTTTACGTAATTTATGACGTCATAAACCTGTCATAATTCCAAAGTAGTTTCAAAATATTTCTAGACCCATTTTACGACGGCCAACAAATAAATTTGTGGCAATAAAGAAAATAACTTTATTCGCTATTTATGTAATACGTGCGGCTAAATTGTCCGAGGATATATTACAAAAAAGTTTGTCTGGATTTCTGAATTGTGTTAGCTTTTCTCCTAGAATGATATTGTTATGCGCCCATTTATATCCTTGACACGTTCTTATTCAAACCTTGTAAAATCCTTGAATGTATTTGCCAAGTGTCTCAGGGGATAATAATTTTTCAATTTACACGAAATAAATCAGTACGTACTATACAATCAAGTCCTCCACCGCATCTGTCTGTCTGTATGTTCGCGATAAACTCAAAAATGATTGCACGGATTTTTATGCGGTTTTCGCTAATAGATGAAGTGATACATGAGAAAGTTTTATAGATATTATTCATGTCCGGGCACAGCCGGGGGGGAGGGGGGCTGCTAGTTTTTGTTTCTATGGGACCCATCGACTACTTTCGGTCTTTTATGAAGACCATTATTAGGGCTAGTATTAGAGGTGTCGCAGTGGGTGACGATACGCTGGTTTTGCTTCCCTCAAAACCTTGAAGGAAACGAAAATCTTTTTGAACCTTCTGTCATGGTTCTGTCAGAGCTATTAAACTAGAAACGTTAATCAGTGGTAGTTCCCCATTGCTTTCCATCGTACTTTATATACGTACAGTATAACTTAAGCTTAAATTATTTTTATATATAGGAATCCTCCCCAAAATGTAAAAAAATAATAATTTTATTTAGATCCCGTTACTATGCTTCGTTCAACACGCACTTGAATGTTTTTTTTTATTAAATTCCCTCAATTTTAATAACTCACTCTTATCTGTTGAAACATAATTCATTAGTTATTCATAAATTAATATTGCATCGTTGAGCATTGTTGAATAAAATAGTATTTGCATTGCTTTACTTGTTAGTCAAAGATTTCTCGCTATCACAGCCTAATTTATGTTTTGAATTAATTATTTGAGTAAAAGATTTTAAACATCTTGTGTGATAAAGCATTACTATTTGCATTAGGACTATGTAAGAGATATATTCCATGACTGTAAATTGATACCAAATAAGTCGTATAATCAACTCACTTGTCACATTCACTACGTATTCGTATTCTATTTATTTACCATGCTACGTACATGATATTTAAATTTCTACCCAAGACAAATTAAAACATATACTTTCTGTCATGACTTTGTCCTTTAGAAGTTTCAGGAGGCAGGTGGCACAGGGACAATGACAATTCTGTGACATTGGTATATTGACCAAGATAGTGAGCATACTCATAATAATAAATTAATTACCCAACATACGCACCGATATTAGCTCTGCAGTATAAGAAGCAGCTGACGCTTTGATTTGTATACTTGTACATTACGTACCTACTTGATAGACTCTGCAGCCACCGACAGCATCCGCCAAAGGTGTACTGGAACTACTAAGTATAATTTGAAATTGTTATCCTTACACCTGCGTCGTGGGCCCGAGTTTGGTGGCAAACTTAGCGAGCTCTTGAGAAGCCGACAGCATTCGCCGTGGTGGCCGCACGAATTACATGGGAACTGTCTATTTACACTGCAGCGCAACAGGAAACCGCCCTTCAGGGTATGCTAGCAAATCGCGGCCCATCAGGCATGTGAGAGTTTGGTATCTCTCCAAGCCTAGCGCATATAGGCAATGCCCAAAGCCAGGTCCGTTCCTCCTGGGGGCCCCTTTGGTGATGTTTGCCTAACAGGTTGAGGGCACTCTGCTTTCACCTCAAAAAGTCTGATGAAGTAGCATAAGCTCACTTGGAGCTAGCTACATAGTCTATTAAAAAAAAGAAAACTATTTTGGATTGGCATCCTTGTACCTGCGTCGTGGGCTCCAACTTGGTGGCGAACTTCGCGGGCTCTTCAGCTGCCGATAGCATCCGCCTTGCCAGCCGCGCGAAGGTGCACCGAAACTGCCTGCTCATGCTGCAGTACAGCACGAAGTTGACCGACGAAGTGAACAGTGCTAGCACGTCCATTAGGTCGCCTAGAAAAGAAAATAACCACATCAGAACATCAGTTCACAATATTAAATGTCTTTAAGTGTGAAAGTGGAAAATGGACAGTACAAAACAGTTGGCATAAAACAATTATTGTCACAACGTGACTTGCCGCGATTGGTTTTGAGCATCTATATTTATAGTAAGCGTTTTCTCCCTAGGAACCTGATAAAAATCTGTTCTATTATCTTCTTAAATGACAAAGACCATGTCAATAAAAGACTTACATAACGAAGGGTAGAGTTTTAATAAATCTAAGGGTTAAATCCCAACCTATTTAAGGTCTTTTAACGTTCAATAAAGCTTGAAATTAAATGAGATAATTAAATAAGTTTCCTTCCTAGAAATAGCAACGTCTAGTATTTTTACGAGCGAAGCGTTCTACAGCATTTAACGACTCTGCGTAACCCCTATGGATAATAAAACTTTGGTTTGAGGTCAGATTTTGCGAGTAAACTATTTCTGTAACTTTATTTTTCTCATAGTTTTACTTCTTTTGATTCGTTTTCTTGACTATGCTTTAAGTAACATTACTTGTATTAATTTCTAATAACTTGATTCATTAATATTACTATAATTTAAATGGAGCTGTTCATTTACTTCTTTTGTTTTTACTTTTATGCTCCTATACGTCAGTTTGTTAGTAATTACAAACCAGACAAGAATATCGTGTAACGTCAGGGGTCATAATTATAAATTTAAATGAGCACTCTCATTTGCATGCAACATTCACCCTATCGTAAGTGTATTCACAATATACGCGTTCCTAATGTAAACAAGATTCAGAACTAGCAAAGATCCGTGCCTTGACTCAAATACTTAATACAAGACGACTTCATTTTTATGTTTAATACATAAAAAAGGCGAATTTTTTCAAGTTCTCAGTGATTTTAAGTCGCTACGACTGACGATTTGGCCAAGTATGGGCGGCCAAATTGTCTAACGTTATGGTTTGAATGATATGGCGGTAATAAGGTACAGTCTAAATCAATATTATGGCGGTTCGGAACATCGCGTGAGTCGATGCGCAGTACTCTCAATATTAGGTTTAGCGGGGCGCGCGCGTGGAGGCGGGGCACGTTCTGCTACTTTATGGCAGGACGGATATTAGCTGCGCAGTTCGCAGCTAATATCCGAACTGCCATAAAGTTTGATTCAGATTGTAGCCAAATCAAAATATAATATAAATCCTATCTTGATTTGCCCAGGCATATTGCGATCTGCCCAATTAAACAATTGGCCCACGACACGACATATATAAGTTACTTGTTAGCCATATTTACATTTTAGTTTTGTATCAAGACACTATCAAGGCAATATGCCAATGACATGTCATACTAGCTTTTTTTTCTGAAATCCTTGGCAGTCTTTGACTATATAATCTAAGTTGGCAGTATGTCCCTACAACAGAACAAAAAAATATGGATCTCATTCTCAATCTCCATGTTCTCAATCCACTACACACATTTTTTTCTATTTTATTTATTTAAGGTTCTGTTCCCAATGAATAACAATAGGACCATTACTCTGCCGCCTCCTATAATATCCGTCTGTCTGTCATAGGGTTGTATCTATTGAACCATAAAAGGTAGATAATTTTTTATTCTCTATCTGTATATCTTCTTCTGCTATTCTATACATGACTGTAATAAATGACTATTTTATTTTTATTTTTTTATTTTATACATATATTGAAAAAAAATAAAAATAAAGGCCAAACATTTTTTTTTGTTACTGTTTCCGGCCGTTTTTTTATTTTGCATTCCTGCATTTTACTCATGATTCTGATTCTAAGCTTAAAATGTGCCAGGTTAAACAATAAGTCTGTCTGTATATGACCTAGATTGAAAAAATAATAATTATAAAAATTTTATTTTCTAAAAGATAAAAACAGATTCATAATTACTTTTTTAGATGTCAAAGAGCACAAGTAGGAAATCATTTTGATATGCTTCCTGTGACCAGAATCTCTCGTAAGTTTCTGTAAACGGCAAATGGGGAATATAAGGAATATACGCCAAGATTAACTAAGCTAAGCTGGATTACTTACGTGTTTTAAGCGATTAATGTCTTTGTCTTAAACTGTATTAATTCATGGCAACGACTAAGAATTCGGGCTGCTGCCGTACACTCAGGTTGAAATGTAATATTAAAAATACTTTCTGTAATGTTAAAGTATATTAAAAATCATTGGATTAATATAATTTATGTGTTAAACCAAAAGTGATATTGCATATTTGTTTAGTTAAAATACTTTAGTGGATGTATTCTTTTTAAAACTTGATAATATTTTACTTTGTCAATATGTCTGAAAATCAATAACAGTGAAATGAAACCCAATTTCCAACATACCATTCGTTGAAGATTATTATTAAACAAGTTTTTCAAAGAAAAATAATACTCCGAGCATGTCAAAAAATGTAGGTATAAGCTCTGATGAGATTTGATCCTATGACACTCAGGAGAATAAACGAATCCCAACAATAGGTACACCGTTAATTACGTCCTAATAGAGGCATTTAAAAATTACGGAGGAATAAAGAAACATACATACAGCTGTAAATAAGAAACTCCACGTCTTTTAGGGCAATCGCGTAAAAATGAGAAATTTGGTTTAGCCGAATTATGTATTAGAAAGAGCACCCTCATCCTTCAAACCAGCCCATCAAAATAAACAACTTTACCTAATGGCTTGTATACACTTTCCGACTAAACGTAACAAATGTACTCGTATGTACTTCGCACTTGCACTAACCAAAGGGTATACCAACCATACTGGGTCAACGCCAGGAATGAAAAAAAACGTCATTTTCGTAGAAATTGCCTATCTAACCTTTGTATGTTTTTTTCGAGAACCCAGCATTGATCCGTATGGAAAGTTGTTACATATACAGACATATAAGTACACATATTCATCATCATCATCAGGTCTTTCTAGTCTCCACTGCAGGAGCACGACTCTCTCTGTACTACCAGAGCAATAATATACTAGCCTGAGTAGTCAGAGGATTTGGCCTACACTCTCCACGCTGGCCAGACGGGTTGGAGAGGTCGAAGCTTTGTTTAGCTTGTGTTTCCGCCGCCTTTTACGACATCCACGGGATGACTTGGAGTGGTCCTATTCTACTCTGCCGGGAACCACACGGCGAGCATACATACCTACATATTATCACGTCTTTATCTTTTGCGGGGTAGACAGACCCCAACGTCGTAAAACCCATAGGCCACGTTTAACGTGTTTGTGGGCGGTAAGGTGGAAAGCGGAAACAAAATAGTGATGGGTTGTTAGCCGCATCGACTATAACGTGGTTCCGTAGATATTCGCCCAATCCCATGACTGGCTTTTACGGTCTGCGCGGGAGAAAAAAACAGGTGGTATATTCTATGTTTTCCCTTTTTTCCCAAACCAGATGGAAGATTGGAAAGTTGTTGTTTTATGATATTAGCTACTATTATGATGATAGCACTAGATAGCCCTGCTATGCTGCTTATAACCCTGCATTTAATGTAAGTACTTACCCTAGTTCAAACTTTTAGTCTTCAATAAAAATACTTTTTCAATAAAATTTATAATTATGGGAATATTTCAAACTTTAAGAGGATCGACTGCCTGTTTTTATATAAAAAAAACGATAACTCTTCCACCGCCCTAAACCTTTAGGAAATGAGGAAATTTTGATCTCATTTGATTAAGCACACCTTAATCTAGGGCTAACCGTTTTTCTTTTTTATTGATCAAGTTTAGATTAACTTAAATAAATTAAAATGCCCCGGGTATTTTTTATGTAAAAAATATGGATATTTACTTAGATGCTCATAACTTTTGTTGTAAGCAATATATCTTAAATATCAAAACGTACAGCCCTACTTCTCCAATTCATCAATAATGGCTAAAAAAGATATTGAAATTGGACTATGTTTAAGGGGTGGAAAGCGTTATCGCTTTTTGTATGAGAATTTACAGGTAGTCTATCCTCTTAAAAAGATTTCGCCATTTTTTCGCATCCCTAGTTTGCTGGACGTTCTCTCAACAAAACAGAATAGAATACACTTAGAAATAATACAAGTAAGGATCACTAATGGGTTCTTCGAGTAATCCATCAATTATTTCTACCCTTCGATGTCCTACGTTTATTTTTAGCCGTAATTACTTAACCCTTGTTATGTTCTTTTGTAGGCTTTCATCAGTATTTGTTAGGGTATAATCTTAGACGATCTTTAGGGTATCGTACGACTGAGTGAAAAAACTCATTTAGGATCACTACCGTATTTGTTTGTCCGTCTACCACAGCCGTTTTTCACTGACTTACTTTACCTATTTACATGTTAATGTGAACCAAACTCGAAAATAATTGCGAAAATAAAAAAAAGAAGTTTTAGGGGCATAAATTAAAAGTTATTCAACAAAAATCACAAAAAATACCATCTCCTCTACCTCATCTCGTAAACCACTAGTCGGAATTATTTTTTAAAGTTACACAATTTAGAAGAAAACAGAAGTATGATTTTAGAGTTCATGAATGAGTAAATATGTATGTGTTCCTTATTACTGAAATAATTTATTATGGGCCGCTATGTACTCGTACATAAATTCATTTCTATATATTTCTTCGTATCTCGAAAACTACCCGACAGCCATAACTTGTTTAATTACATATCGTTAGAAGCATCTTCACTTCACTGTCCGCTGGTTATACTATAAACTACGTCACACTGAATTCAATATGACGCCCACTCGATATCTATGCGCCCACTAGATAACGTAAACATAATAAGGTTTATTTTTAAGTTTATACGTAGGTATTTTACACTTTAATAATCTTTAATACATAGATTTTCTCTGAAGCTACTACTACCAGCTACTTTATCTGATTAAAATATTTATTGTTCTGTTAAAAAATCTCGAGACATAAATCACTGAAAGACTAAACTGGCTGTCCGTACTTGCGAAAAGTTAATTTTCTAGTAGGATTTATTGTTCTGTTCAGTATAAAGTGAATGGATGAAGTCGGGCGGTGGAAGAAAATTGAAAACAAAAGATACACGTCGTTGATCTCAATTTCTCGTGCTTGAGTTTGAAAATCCAGGTTCATTTATCTTGTACACGTGTTTTGCAAAACGAAGTAGGTATATACTCGTATTCAATAATAAAATATATACAAGATTTCAGAATTTTTGTTTACGTTTTGTTTGTAAGCTTCGAAAACGTAAATAATTTAAAATATTTTTAACAAAAAGACAAAACCGACTTCATGCTTATCAATTTGTTTTAAAAAGCATAAAAATAAAAAGGAAACAAAACAAGTGTAATCCGAACGGCATTGGTGTATAATTTTTTTTATTTGTTTATTTTTTCAAAAAGCGCTTGACTTTATATCGATAAAAATTTGATGGGACCATCAGTAAAGTATCACCTATCGAACAACAAAGAATTTCTTAAATCGGTCCAGGCGTCGTCAAAAATCGGGGAACATACAAATGTATGTCCCTCACACTATAAAATCGACTAATACATACGCACAAAATCCACTCCCTTTCTTCTGGTGAGTCAGTCGGCTAAAAATTGAAAAATTACATGTCATTTGTTATATTACATCACAGATTCTGCAATAAATATAGTAAGTTAAGATAGCCGGGCGCGCGTACAGATAGGCAGTTCAGGATGAAACCTGTGACCCAGTAGCGGCGTACTCGGCAGAAATTCTAATGATGATTCGTTACAAAGTTGTAACCATTTGTAAACTTTTTGCTTACATCGCAGTCGAATTCAAAATAAAGTCAAAATCCCATAACGATTTAAGATTCCAGACTTTATCAGCTGATATGATACGTGTAAGTGCTCACCTATAAAAGTTTTAACTCATACATGCTAATGGACAGGATGACGTACAATATAATCAAGAGGGAGTCTATATGTCTTTCACGTAACAAGATAATTCCTTGGGTTATTATATTCCCCGAAGAAATACCGGAAAAGGTTTTTTGGCATTACGGGACCATATTTATAGTGCCATAAAACTAACACATCAAAGGATTTATTCTACGATGAGACGTGTAAAGACTGGCAACGGAGCTCGCAGATTTACCAGCGAGGCGTTTTATCTGTGTGAAAGATGGCTACTCTGAACGAATTCCCGCACCAATTTCCGCGCAACTAAGAAAAATGAAAGAATTTACCAGGCGAATCGGATTGAATTTCTCTAAGTTCAGATTTAACAGCTTGTTGGTATCGGTTTGCGTGGGCTGTGCGACACTTGAGGGTCATGAGAGTTAATGTGAAATAGAAAGGTTTTAAATGATTTGGTTTTATTTTAGCTTGTATGGAAGGATTATGTAGTTAACAAAATAAAATATCTACTCATATGTTTTGGCGTCCGTCAGTCTTGATTAAATAATAGTACGATACTGGCTATTTATAACAGATATACCTAATGCGAAAATTGGTTTGTTATTCTTTAACAGTCTAACTACTGAACTGATCAGATATTTTGCAATACCGGACGCTTCTGACTAGGGTACGGAGAAGGACTTAGGGTTGACCTCAAGAAACTTTGGACAAAAACTAGTACCTATATATCATCATCATCAAGTCTTTTTAGGTTCCACTGCAGGAGTATGACTTCACTCGTCTATTGCACTGTCTCAAAGTACACTACTATCGTTATATGTAGGTATCGTAGATTGTTAGCTTCGCACCTCGTAGATATCCTATTAGAGTGAATGTTATTGTCAAAGCGCGAGAGTTCTAATGAAGGAAATTTAGTGAAGCGTACCGTACATATGCCCGTTAACACATGTGTATCTCGAATATTATTAAACATAGCGTACGTACTATTGTTAACGTCTTAATATGTGTTTCGTGTAAGCAAAATTCGCGGCTACCCTTAGCTGTATGTATGTAACAAATCACGCATTACAACCCGGATGAATTGAAATGGGTTTTTACCCACTACCTATCTCTCACGTTCACTACTAGCGTTATATATAGGTATCGTAGATTGTTCGCTTCGCACCTCGTAGATATTAGTCCTATTAGATTGGATGTTATTGTCAAAGCATCACCATTCTAATTAAGGTAATTTGGTGAGACCCACCTGCCTGTTAACAAGTGTATCGCGAATATTATTGAACATAGCGTACTGTTATTAACGTCTTAATATGTGTTTCGTGTAAGCAAAATTCGCGGCTACGCTTAGCTGTTTGTAACCTAAATCACCCATTAAAACCCATATGAATTGAAATGGTTTATAAAACCCACTACCCTTCTCTTATTGCACTATGTCGCAAAGTTCACTACTAGCGTTATATATAGGTATCGTAGATTGTTCGCTTCGCACCTCGTAGATATTAGTCCTATTAGAGTGGATGTTATTGTCAAAGCATCACCATTCTAATGAAGGTAATTTGGTGAGACGTACCGTACATATGCCCGTAAACACGTGTATCTCAATTATGATTGAACATAGCGTACTGTTGTAAACATCTTAAGGCGCTGTAGTATCAGACACTACACCCAGCAATTAATTCGGATATTCCGTAATCATACCTATCATCATTTTAAAAATCTAATAGCAGAATGTGTCCTATAAAATTATTTGTAGTATTCTTGATATTACTTTTCATAGACATTAAAATTAAAGTCGAGCTCCGTGGCGCAGCGGTCAACACGCTAGCTTGCGACACGGGGGTCCCGGGTTCGATCCCCGGCCAGGTCAAGATGGAAAAAGATCTTTTTCATATTGACCTGGGTCTTGGATGTTTATCTATATAAGTATGTATTATAAAATATAATATCGTTGAGTTAGTATCCTGCGACACAAGTTCACAACTTACTGTGGGTCTAGCTCAATTTGTGTGATATGTCCCTATATATTTATTATTTTTATTATTAAAGTTTAATAAAAATATTAAATAAATAATTAAATAAAATAAAAATATTAATTTAGTTAAAATGGGACTGGGCGGGACACGTCTGCCGCATGCCACAAGACAGATGGGCTAGAACGGCTACTATGTGGATACCGGATGGCCGCAGGGGACGAGGCAGACCAAGGAGGAGGTGGCGTGATGATTTGGACGCACATGATAAAGATTGGCGGACTGTAGCCCTTGACAGGAGCCTATGGAAGCAGAAAGGGGAGGCCTTTGCCCAGCAGTGGGACACACAAACAGGCTAGGAAAAAAAAAAAAAAAAGTTTAAGAGAATTACTTATTACCGCCAAAAGCGGCCACTTTTGGCGGCAATGAGTACTTAGTTCTTATAATTGATCAAATTAAAAAGTAGTGAATACTTGTACCAAAAAAACTACAAATAATTTACTAGGGCTCTCATTTTTTAATTTGATGTGATTTAGGTCTAAAAGAATTCTAGTGTCTGATACCACAGCACCTTAATATGAAGTGTTTCGTGTAAGCGAAATTTGCAGCTACGTAAGCTGGTTAGTATCAATATGCTAATTAATTTAGGCACCGCCGTATTACTATATTGTAGTTGGTAGAAACTGTTGTGCATTATTGGCATTTTGACAGTACTTTGACTTTCCATTTAAATGTAACCTCACTCAACTTCCTTTATTTAAATAATCAATGGTTGAAGTACCGCTATCCATCAAACCATCAAATCAGCACTTCAAAATGATCAATTTTTATACGGAATATTTTTGAATGAAATATTGATTTTTTTTCGCGATACGCCTTCCGAAAATTAAAAGTGGTTTGCTGATTGCACAATGTCGCAGAATTCATTACGAGTGTTATAGGTAAAACTACAGAGTAAGGTCCGCACCATGAGGTGCGGTATATATAATATTGGTTCTATAACGGATGATATTGGTCCCGTAACGGATGATATTCAAAGCGTCACAATTTGGTAGTATACATTAACATGTCTGCCTCGGATTTTCAGCTAAGTAATTTGGTATTTAGTCTGCTAAATTGACAAAGCGTAGGGTCGTAAGTAAAATCAGTCATACCTATCGCTTTTAACACATAAGCAGCGTCTTAGTAAAATTACTTACACGCTGTTAGTTACGCATGCAATTAGCCCCAAAGTAAGTTCGAGACTTGTGTTATGGAATACTTACTCAAAGATATAATAAGAATAAACATCCAAGACCCAGGTCAATCAGAAAAAGATCATTTTCCATCTTGACCTGACCGGGGATCAAACCCTGGACCATGCGTGACCCAGGCAGGCATGTGGACCGCTTTGCCACAGAGCTCGTCATAATAAAAATCCAAACAACTCGTTAATAAGAACAAGAAATGATATTGTTAATATTTTAAAGTTTTAAATAGTCACAAAGACCTTTTGCTATGTTTTGTAACTTCCTGGCGACATTTCCAATCCCCCAATAAGTACAAAAAGATTTTATTGCTACGTTTTATTTCAAAAATACTTTCAAGCTCGTTATAATCAAGTTCAACTCAATGTTCTTACGGTTGAAATGTCCATTGTGCAGCACAGAGCAAGGAATGTCTCATCGCTAGCGCCCTCGAGCTACACTGAAATCCCTTGCTCTGTGCTGTGCGTGCAGGTGTATTTAGAAATGGCCATGAATGCCAATGTTGATGGAAATTTAAATATAAATTTACATTGGAAGTTCACAATTTTTAATAAAATGACATAGCATAATAAACAAGACGTTACTAAGATACGAGTAGGACATACATAGAGGAATCACTAAGAAGGTTTACGTTCGTACTCTACTCAACATCCCCTGCTGAACGTAAACCAGATTTAACAACACAAAATAAATGTTTTTCATAAGTAGTACCCTTTGTGAGGTTGTCAGCCACCATTTGGTTTCCGCTTACAAACTCGAATTTCACCATTGAGTGTATCACATTTTCCCTAAGAAAATGTAAACGTATGTCAATGTGCTTAGTTTTTGCTTTATAGCAGTCTGTAGAACCAAGCTTTATAGCACTTTGGTTATCAGAGTGAATTACCAATGCACGCTCTGTCCCTTGTCCAAGTTCAGCTTGCAATTGGCGTAGCCACAGAGCTTCTTGAGTAGCTGAAGCCATCGCCATGTACTCTGCCTCGGCTGTAGATAAAGCTACAGTGCGTTGCTTACAAGAATTCCAGGCAATACTTCCGCCTTGAAATATAAATATGTATCCAGTACAAGATTTTCTATCTATGCAGTCGCTGGCCCAGTCAGCATCGCAATACCCTGTTATTTCTTTAGAGTTTTCTTTGAGAAAACACAACTTTAGATTTTTGGTTCCTTGGAGATATCTAAAAATTCTCTTTACTCCAAGCCAATGCTGCTGCCCTGGATTAGTGCAGAACTGACTTAACTTATTAGCCGCAAAAGATATATCAGGACGAGTCACTTGACTCAAATATAAAAGGCATCCTATAGCTTCTCTATATGGAAAAACATTTCTATTGTCATCCTGATTTCTATCGAATTTCGCATTTACTTCTATGGGAGTTCGTACTGATTTGCAATCTAACATACCAAAACGTTCCAGAACATAGTGAATATACTTCTCCTGATCCAACATTATTGACCCAGTATCAGGATTTCTGGAAATATTTATGCCGATACATTGCTTTACATCTCCCAGGTCTTTCATGCATAATTTTTCGTTTAATTTATTCTTAATTTGCAATTTCACGGTTTCATTGTTAGAAAACAGTAACAAATCATCCACCCATACAGCAAGAAATATCATAGTTGTTTCATTAATAAGATAATAAACACATGGATCAATTTTTGACCTCTGCAAACCTACTTCGAGTAAAACACTATTCAGTTTCAGATTCCATTGCCGACTAGCTTGCTTTAACCCGTATAAAGATTTTTTTTAACAAACATACTTGTTCATTCTTTTTAAAAAGTTCTGGTTGTGACATAAAAATTTCCACATCGATGTCACCCTGCAAAAATGCACTTATTGCATCCATTTGTTCCATTCTTAGATCATATTTAGCAGCTAGTGCAAACAAATAACGAATTGACGTATACCTTACCACCGGAGCATATACTTCATCGTAATCATTTCCCTTCTTTTGCGCATAGCCTTTAATCACTAATCTCGCTTTATAGCGAGCTATTTCTCCTTTCTCATTTGTTTTTGTTTTAAATACCCATTTACAAGGCAGAATTCTCTTATCTGGTGGTTTGTCCACTAACGACCATGTATTATTTTTAATTAAGGACTCGTATTCTTCTTTCATGGCACTCATCCATTGAGTTCCATTTGCAGACGACAAGGCTTCGTCTACTGACTGAGGGTCATTCAAACTGAACAATGGGCAAAAGAAACTAACATCTAGTTCATCATTCTCAGCGTATTGAATAGTACGGACACGTGGTCGCAAAGTCATTTTATGACCCTCTGTACTACACATTTCGTTTTCATCAACATTGCAAGTAGAATTGCCACCCTCAATATTGATTCGATTTTCATTATTTTCATTACAATTATTATTATCACCAGACTGATATTCATCACTCGAAGATGTACTCACGTTATCTTCTATTGCGGCAAGGCTCGGATCCAGAGACGGCTGCTCCACAGGATAAGTTTGTGTGGTCTCATGCTGTTCAACAGGAATAGGCACATAAACGTTATCATATTTTTGCATATTTTCGAGAAATATCACATCTCTACTTATAATTATTTGATTTGTTTTGGGATCAAGTAACCGATATCCCTTTGAGCTTGCGCAATAACCCACAAAAGTTAATTTTTTTGATTTAGTGTCCCACTTTCGCCGTTTCTCCTTTGAGATTTGAGCCATCACCTCTGTACCAAATATCTTCAAGTGTGCCAGATTGGGTTTATTACCTGACCAAACTTCAATTGGTGTCTTACTATTAATAGATTTTGTAGGTGATCTATTCACAATATATGCTGCTGTCGCAGTAGCCTCAGCCCACAGTTTCTTACCTAACTTTGCCTCTAAAAGCATACATTTAGCTCTCTCTACCAACGATCTATTCATTCTTTCTGCGAGGCCATTTTGTTGTGGCGAATGTGGAATAGACGTTTGATGTTGTATTCCATGCTTAGTAAGAAAATCTTCAAAATTTTTATTGCAGTACTCGCCACCGTTATCCGAGCGTATAGCCTTGATTTTTCGACTTAATTCATTTTCCACTCTGTTTTTAAAATCTGTAAAGGCTTTCAGAACACTGAGCTTATCTTTAAGAAAATATACATGGACCATTCGTGAGAAGTCATCAATAAATGTAATAAAATACTTCATACCTCCTAAGGAAACGTTCTCCATTGGTCCACATACGTCACTGTGAATCAGTTGTAATAGTTCTGTTGCTCTGGTCCCTGCATTATTAAATGGCAATCTAGGGTGCTTTCCTTCGATACATGTAGTGCAAGTAATTGGATATTTATTTCTGTCAAAATGCACGGTTACACCCACAGCGCAATCAGGTAATTTCAACACATCTGAAAAATTCAAATGTCCCATGCGCTTGTGCCACAGGACAATATCATTAGCATTTTTAGTTTGAGTAAAATTTGAAAATATTTCCCTATAAATGTTCAATTGGTACAAGTTGTTCACCAGTGACGCAGTAACTAGTAATTTTCCATTTCGATTCAATATTTCACATCGTTTTCCCATGAAGTTAACTTTACAACCATTTTTCACCAAGGCGCTCACCGAGAGGAGGTTGGCAGCAAGTTTAGGTATGTACAAAACATCTCTCACCTGAATTCTGTTATGTACGTCTCCATCAATTAAAAGATTAACTTTACCCATATTTTCCACTGCCAACGGTGTCTTACTGGCTACCGTAACATTGGATACGGGTGGGCTTGTAATATCATACATCCAATCCCTTCTATTGGTCATATGCATCGACGCACCTGAATCGACAAACCAATTGTCTGGATCCATCATTCCTGAGACTCCTGAAAATGCTGCAGCAAAACCTTTTTCTTCTCCGTCTTTGGGTTGGGAACTTATCTTTGAATAACATTCTTTTGCTAAATGCCCACGTCTTCCACATTTAAAGCAACGTGGGCCTCCCCAAACTTGTTTACTTCCCACAGCTCCTGCCTTTTGCCCCGCGAAGAGCGCTGCACTTTCTGTTTCTACTTCCTGCAGCAGTTTTGTTTTTATAAGATCAGCACTGATTTGAATGCCTGAGCTTTCAATGCCCATTATCATTGGCTTGTAAGTTTCAGGCAAACCAGCTAACATAAGAGTACCAAGCCATTCATCATTAATTTCGAACTTTATATTTCGCAGTTTGTGTGCGGTGGACAATATCTTGTTTATATAGATTTCGATATTTTGCGAACCATCTAAAGTAGTAGTAATCAGTTCTCTAAGTAATGATACTCGTCTATATAAACCGCTATCATCAAAAGCTTTTTCTAAGTTTTCCCATATTTCTTTACTAGTGGTTGCAGTTTGTGCATGTACATAATTAAAAGGATCTAACAATAAAATAAGCTTTGACTTTGCTTTTGTCTCTTTCAATGCATCAGTGTTTGTTCCTACAATACACTCCCACAAACCTTCAAGTTCCATGTAGGCTTTTACAGCAAACTTCCAACTCGCATAGTTCTCACGTCCGGTTAGTCTATCAATATGGAACGGAGTTTGGCTAGAGGTCGACATCTCACCGGCAAACTCCACAACTAATGACGTGCACTAAAAATTATATTCACACAGGGACTAAATTAAATTGCAATCCCTAGCTCATTTAATACGAACTACGCTCTGCTACCATGATGGAAATTTAAATATAAATTTACATTGGAAGTTCACAATTTTTAATAAAATGACATAGCATAATAAACAAGACGTTACTAAGATACGAGTAGGACATACATAGAGGAATCACTAAGAAGGTTTACGTTCGTACTCTACTCAACAAATGTAGGTGATACTCACCGAACATGTTGTAACAGCTCTTGAAGAAGTCTGGAGCTACCGCGCTGGCCAAACCCAGCAGACCCTGAGGCACCTCAGTGGACAGGAACAGCCCCAGCACGGCAAGTAGCATGCGAGTGGTGCGGTCAGTTCTACTCGCACGACGCGCACACGACTCGTCTGCTAGGCACTGCTTCTCCGGCTGCAAAACAAGTAAATAATTAAAATTGAATAAAATAAAGACTTCGATTTGTAGATATTTTTAATATGACATACTTTTATTTGACTTGCCCAAACGAAAAACCTAACAAGGTATTTTTTGTTTGTGTTTGTCTATGAGATTAAAATCTAACAATCCAATTTTAACGTACTAATCCTTTACGAGAGTTGAAATTTTGTGTGAATGTTTTTTTTATTATTTGCTTTTTTGTACAATTTATTTGTAATATAAATACACATTATTTTTACAGAAAAAATAAAAGTTAAACTAAAACTACTATTTACAAATAAAATAGGCCTGGCAGCTCGTTGCCCCGTGGTAGCGTGCCCAGAAGGCTGGCAGCATTGCCACGTTGTATGGCAGTGCTAATCTTTTTTATTATTTTAGTTAGATATTAATTAGCCTTTTTAGTCAAGTTTAAGTTTTTAATTAGATTTAATATGTAACATGCATTATAATAAAAATCTTGTGTACAAGTTAGATGACAATGTAATCATATAGCATAACCGAGTAAAAAAGTAGTTGATCTGATGATGGTGACAAGATAGACATAGGCACTTCTAAACTTCAGAAAATAAACCTCTCGTGGGCTCATTTGATGAGTTTTACTTTTTTTGCACTTTGAACGTTTAAAGTGTGAATGGTTCATAGTAAAAGATTGACATAAAAAATTAGATTTAAAAAAATACAACGCCGGCCCTGATAGCATGGCGTACACGAAGTCGTTTATATTACACGACAAACTGTCGCCATTCGTTATTGACCGATCGAGAAAAGCGAACGAGAACTTCAAGTTGAGTTAGGGCGAAAGTTTTTTTTTCTGTGTAAGTATGTGTGTCTATGTTAACTCCGCTTGAACTCTCGAACGAGTGTTAAAATTAAAATTGAAACTGACAATGTATGTATTTAGGCAATGATTAGTACATTTTTTCTGCCTGGTGTCATCCTCAGGTGCTTCAACGCCCGGGGCCTCCCCATAGGGGTTTTAATTACCAACATGTAAGAATTCGTGACGTAATATGATTTGGCAGTTTTTATAGCCGGTCACCTAACTGCCGGATGCTTTGGCACGTGTTGGGAATCAAACCTAGAGTCCCTCGTGTAGTAGACTTGAGTGTGGTTAACTACGCCCCTGAGGCTCGCCATGTCAATAAATAATATAGGAACGAATAGAAAAATAATTTTGTCACCACTCACGGCTCAATGTTCTTCATACACGGTAATCATTTACTCAAAAATAAAATTAAAGGTGTTTGTGAAATGAAAGACTGTTCAAAAAATAATTAATGAATATAAATGTTTTATATTTAGTTTGGTAAGCATTCATATTCTGCTGTAGTAAAATCAAATGCCATTGTCATATCTAACTAATATAAAGGAGAAGACGGCAAACCGTCACTTTTTTGTAGTGTTTGTGTAATTGCAGGTAGTTTATAGCTTCAAACTTTATTTATTTACATAATAATACAATATTCACAACAGCTTCGTCAAAATGGTAAAATAAAATCCGTCAAAAATACCACCCGAATTGTACCCGGTTCAAAAGTCCCCATCATGCTTGCTGCGTTTCCTCTTTAAATTGCTATGCACAGCCTCTGAACCAGGTACCGTCCGGAGCGGTGGTCATATCCACGGGACATTAAGCGCTGTCCTATCTCACTAACGAACTGCTTTGCTTCTGAACACCAAGGTCCAGCTGGATCAACTAGACCGATTTCAATACTTCTTTCACTGACAGGTAGGTATGTTATCCCTGAGTGTCATAGGCTAGGTTTGTACTACCGCCGAAGCCGAGGCGGACTTCTAATCTAGAATATTTGAACGAAACAAAGAATTATCAAATTAATTCTATGTTATTTAAAACAAGCAAAGCGCGCATGGCCCTCAAATCAAATCAAGCGAAGCTCATTTTTTCGCTGTACATTTTGTTTTAGTATAAGTCACGAACCAGTAGAGCAATTAAAACTAACGTTTGAACAAAATTTATGTAGGATATATTTTAGCAATTTTCAAATGTGTTGGGCGTTAAAATCGTTTGAGTAGTTTATGAGACAATATAAATAAATGTTCGCGACGGTAAGCTCGCAGCAAGCTACTAGTCACTGAAATTTCAAATACCTAACAAACTTTAGTTTTGTAAAAACGCGAATCTACTAACAAACATCTATCTTGAAAATCGGACAAAACGAAGCACTACCCAAAAATTAGGTCAACCAAAGTTCCATTCCAATGAAATATCGGTAGCTGTATTTGTGGTTGAAGAGGCCATGTTTTGGTTAAAAAAAACTAACGAAAGAAAACAGGAAAGTACACGAAACTGGCAATCAATTTGAATTCAATTTCAAATTGATGGCTAGCCATTTTCCAAGTGGTTTGGAATTTATGCCGTGGGAAGAAAATTATCCTCATCTTTCATTTTTATCGTATTGATTAATTTTTAACCAAAGAAGAAGAAACCGAATCGGACCTTTTTATATATTTATTTGTTTATAGGAAACCTTTACTAGCTCTATGAAGACTGAGGACCAAGCTCTGTCAGAGTGAGCCTCACTTAAAATAGATGAGGTAATTAGGTATGTTACTCAGCAGAGAAAGAGAGAGAGTTCAGGCAGGTAGAAAATTAGAAAACAGAGGAGCTCTATATATTATTTAATTTATATTCACTGTGTCACACATTCACATTTCTGTTCTTGTTGATATAAAAATATAGATAGTGATTTTAATGTTTTATATAACATAATTCTCTAGACAAATGTCTACGAGCATAGATTGAGATAGAGTGGGTCAGTTGATAAAGAAGGGCTATAAAGAAGATTTTGAATATGGGATTTGAAATTAGGTTTCTAATTGACAAATGAGGTGAAAAGTGCAGCATGAAGGTATTTTACACAGAACGGTTGCTACTAAATATTAAGCTAAGCATGTAGCTTAACTTAAAAAATATTGTTT
Organism: Rhodophaea formosa; assembly: GCA_963082605.1. Taxonomy (NCBI): domain Eukaryota; kingdom Metazoa; phylum Arthropoda; class Insecta; order Lepidoptera; family Pyralidae; genus Rhodophaea; species Rhodophaea formosa. Next base: position 13,725,092 of record OY720209.1, read on the forward strand.
GTATAGGGTGACATTACGAATATTGCTCAAAAATACTAGACTAATTAAAGCTTGAATATTTCTGTAATACGCAAGACTAGCGGCATGTTATTTATTACTTAATAAGTAAAGAAATCTAACAACAGATAAAAATAGTACATTACTGCAGAGGCCGGGAAGTAAGGGATTGCCGGACGAGTATAGTTTTCAAGGCCGAGCGTCAGCGAGGCCTTGACAATAGTTACGAGTCCGGCAATCCCTTTCCCGCCGAGGAAAGTATAGAGATTTTCTCAATAAATGTGAGGAAATTTAACTTAAAGTTACACATAAACTTACATGCCTTAAATATTTCCCCTTACTAGGTATTTGCCGGTAGTAATTTTTCCACTTTCAAGTTTCAAATTAGGCGAAGTAGGTACTTAAAATCCATTGCAGTGTTGCTTTCATCACTAAAACTCATTTTGAACCGTTTCATTTCGAATAAATAACCAACTTTGCACATATTTACCGAAAACAATCAATGTCAATCAATTACTGCAAAGCGTTAATCACAAACTACGAAGAAGATACTATTACTAGTATCAGACGACCGACTGCCATATGTTTTCTCTAGGCAATAAGGATCATAGACAAATAATGGAGTGAGGGTGAAAATGAAAAAAATGCCATACAATTCCTTTTGAGTTTCTATGGGGGGCCATAAATTCAAAGTCAATTGACGTGTGTTCTATGCCCTAAAATCCGTAAAGGCAGTTTTTCGGCAGTGGCGTTAATCACTACGGGTATAGTGAAAATAACAGATCTCCCGAGTTTTTAATTTTTTTATTTTCAGTTGTCAATTCCAGCAAAGGAAACAATGCCCATAGAGCCCAGTCATATTTTTCACAAAAAATTTAATAGATCATAGATTATTGTTTTCTTCTCTCGCAACGAAAATTAAGCATATTTTCGTATGATCACATATCGATATTTTAATGAAATTGTAGTTATATTCACGTATTATATGCATTTTTTAAAAATGCAGTGGTAGTAAACTGGCTGTATGACAAGTGACATAATTTACGTTACATAGATTAATTAAAAAGTTTTGAGCAGCGGCCGGGAAGTAATTTTCATACTTATTTCCTGGCCTAGGCCGGCAATGCGATGAATGAGCCAAGAATTACAAACTTCCGGTCTTCTTTTTACTACAGTAATGCCTACATTTCCGAGCATGTTTGAGAAAAGCACATTGATTTTAGATTGTTAAGGCTTTATTATGAGTTCTAAATAAAACTTTAAACAATGCCAGCCGCAAAGAGTAAATACATAATTTATGTAGCAGAGCAATAAAAGGATCTGCTTGTTCATTCAATGCATATATTTATTTAAGCGTTGAGGCAGGGTTGCCAGATGTTTTTAGTATTTCTCCGAAAAGAGCTATGGTAGATTTTTAGTTCGGGGCACCAAAAGCGTCTTATAAACTTATTGCAACCAAAAAGCATATAATATTTTTATACACTTTTTAGTTTTATTCTTTATCATTATATTCATTTTAAGTTTTATAATATTGTTGAGTTTAAACTTAATACATAATAATGTTTACTCGTAATAGTGATACACCTACAAAACTTCTAAGCATCATAACTAAAAAATATGTGATTCTATAATTATGATTTAGAATCAGCAGTATATGTTCTTTAAAACAAGGTATATATTATTCATAGACACTAACTTTGATTATTAACTAAAATGATGTATGGCAAGCTGCCATAGCTATTTTAGCATTTCTTCTCAGCTCCGAATTAATTTAACGAAAATACCGGATTTCCGTTTTGTAAATAACAAAATTATAAACCTTTCAGTAAAAAATAATACTAACTCACAGTTCCTTTCAAAACATGCTACTTTCATATATTGACTGATTGATATACATTTTTTTTTTGTTTTTCATGTGCGATGTCAGATCAATTAAATATAGGTATCATCTTGATGCCTTCGCTACAAGATGAAACGTTACACTGCTACACTAGGTTCGATTTTGAACATCTATCCAGTAGTTCTGGAGCCTATTCAATTGAAACAAGCAAATAAATCTTTCCTATTTATAATATTAGTATAAATAAACTCATCAAAAACTCTGTTCACAGAGATAATAAGTTATTTGAAGACATGGTATGAATTTCTGCCAAGCAAAACGTAAAAACGACTCCATTTTACATCGTCCAAGGTACAAACAGGGTATGTTAAATACTCTGTATTTCTTGATAGAGATAAAGCTATAACAAAAGATTAGAATTCTAAAACAGTGTTACATTTCACCACTGCCGGATTTTTTACTAGGCATTTGTTATCTGTCACTGATTCAAGATTTATTGCCTGGCCGAGCGTCGACTGCATGTCGACTGGCAATTTCGCGAATTCAACTGGTAACCCTGGTTAGGAGGCTTTTTACCAAAACAAACTATTACGGTCGGAACTTCGGCGAAGTATTCGGAGCATTTAAATTGAACCGGATTGTTTGATTCGGAGGAAAAGAGCAAACAAGTCTAACTCAAAGATTAAAGCGTAAACATTTCGCTTCCATTGGAACTTAACCAAAATTAATGATAGGGTACAAAATGTACCTGCGTTAATGGAATATTTAACTTCAGATACATTATTCAGATTTCCTCCTTTCCAGGTGTAGCCATTTTGTTTTTAGTTACAGATACAAAATTGGCCATAGTTAATACAAGATTTTTGGTTTTGTAAAACTTCTTTGCTGTCTGGGAGTAAAGAACGAATGTATAATGTACCAGCTGCTTCTCTTCCCGCGCAGACCATAAAAGACGATCGAGGAAATGGGCAAATGTACACTTCATTTCTATTTTGACTCCGTTTTCCACCTACACCCTCACCGAAATTCTAAAAGTGGCTTTTAAGTCTTCAATGTAGAATATGTCTAACCTGCAAGGAAAAAAATAACTGAGCAGCAGGTTCATTCTACGTTTTATTTCAGATCAGCTAAAAGAATTTAACACTCACTTAACCCTTAAATTGGATTATACTTATTCATTTGACTCTGTATTCAAATTTCCAAACTGTGTCTAGACTTCACCACCATTCTAAAAGTTTCTAACATAATGAGAGAGATGACACAATTTTAAAAATTCACCATCTAAAAGGGTTATCTAGGTATGCAAACTTTGCATGCAAAATGTTTTCAGAGAAGCATATTTGCTGCATAAAGCTCGTGGTACTTAATACATTTTATGCAGAATTTTCATGCTTTCATTGACTGGGTGAGCGCGAAGCTCGAGCGAAACGTCGTCTCTGCTTCAGTTTGGGCAAAATTTATACATACATGTACTACCACGTCTTGTTACCTTGCGGGGTAGACAGAGCTCAGGTCTATATAACCTAAAAAGCCACGTTAAGTATGTTGGTGGGCTTGTAGGTGGAGAACGGAAACAAAATACTTAATTGGGCTAAACATCTTAGTATACATCTGTTCTCCTCTAGGTCACATTCCTCAACCGATTGTCGTAAACTTATTTTTTTTCGATCATGTTTTTTTGTATTTTTGACACATTGTACTTTTTCAAATTGGCGCCCTCGAGGGCACTTACTACCCTTGTGGGTTGAAGGGGCATTTGAGGTCAATCGACACAAGAAGAAGAAGACGCCATTAATATGGCATTTTAATATGAATGCAAACACCTTTTAGTTTTTTGTGTTTTGTTTTTAGGTGCGCAGTCACTCGCAAGGTCTACAGCTCACAAAGCCACTAGTAGTTTATACTTTACTAGCAGCCCTACCCGGCTGCGCCCGGGCATGTATTTATACCTTAAAACCTTCCTCGTGAATTACTTTATCTATTGGTGAAAACCGTATGAAAATCCGTGGAGTAGTTTTTGAGTTTATCGCGAACAGAGAGACAGACAGACGCGGCGGAGGACTTTGTTTTATAATATGTAGTGATTTCATCCTCGTAATATAAATTATGTGGCTGTACTTATGATAAATAAACACAAAAAATGTAAATATAATTGAAATTAAATTAGCACATTAAATGTGTCAAATATAATAAATAAAGCAAAATATAAACAATTGTATCAACCGGAAAAACCACAAATTGTGAGGGCCGAACCCCAAAACCGACCTAAATTAATGGGATAACTCAGAGATCCGGTTCCGAGTGGCGGGATAAAGAACTTGTTACTTCTTAATTCATTGTGAATTAGTTACGAACATGTATATAGTTACAGCATTTATAAATCTGTTGTTTTGTTAGACTCTACTGAGTAATTTATCTGGATTGTGTGAACCACAACTTATCTTGCAGTCACTCATTTTCAATGCTTAATAATCGATATAAATATAAACATAATAATGTCAGGTTTTTATAATAACAACAGATGGAACAATACTGAATTTTGAATTTTTGACTTGCGAGTCCCTCTCAGACAAGAGTAATTGAATGCATGAATGATTCTAATCCCCACTGCCAGCTTTGTCTGGCAGGGGTAAATTATACCCAATATAACTCCCAATAAGTTATCAGTAAAAAGTCAAATCATGTTCTACGAGTAATACACTAAACATTATCAATAAATGGTAAAAATATATCAAGATAGGTATGTGAGCTAACATAAAGATAAGAACTTTTAAAAATATTGTGAGTATCTGAACACTACTTATTAATTTGAGGATCCATTTCAAAAATATTAATCTTCAGAGTGCTAATTTTCCCTACTTCCTACAAGCTAAATTATTTAATTATCGTGGAAATTAATTCAGGCTAGTAGTATTAATAAAGAACTAACAAGGAAAATTCATTACAGTTAAATGTGCTTCACAAGTCAGAGTTAATAGTATAACTACGAAACCCTACATTGCGCGTGGCCCAACACACACTTGACTTGCACATGCCTCAATTCATAATAATACCCTTGTCTAGGCTCTACCCAACTCATTCTATCAGTTATTCGAGCATGATAGCTTCCTAGGAGATGCAATAAATCGAGTTTTAGACATTATATATACGAAATTTAGTTATTTTGTAAAATTAATTAGACAGACAATGCAAGTAATTACGAGAAAAGACTACCACGCTGGTCTGCGAGAAAAGAAAAAAGTTGAATGTACCAGCTGCTTTTCTTCCCGCGCAGATCGTAAAAGCCAATCGAGGGAATGGGCTTAAGGAATCATGTCAATAGGCGATGCGGCTAGCAACCCATCACTATTTTGATTCCGTTCTCTACCTACAAGCCCGCCAATATGCTAAACGTGGCCTTTAGGTTTTAAAGACCTGGGCTCTGTATTCCTTGCAAGGGAAAAGGAAGTGATACTATTCATGTATGTGTGTATGTATGTATGTTACGAAAAAGATTAAGGGATCAGATTCAATGCCATTAATGTTTTTGCCCTGTCCCTTTTCGTGCAACGATCTGCCAACTTTTCCGTCCCGATTTCAAATATTATTAAATGCTAGCTCCTGTTTCGTGAATAATTTATGAGATCCAAGGACGTGTCTGTGAAGGAGCCATTTCGTACCCTTATTAATAGGCATGATAATTTAATTGGGGCCTGATAATTAGCGGACTGTGGGCCTGGATCGGGACTTTGTGTCGACATCGTAACGGCTGTAGGGGCAGGATAGAATTGGGTGTGACATTCTAAGTGAAATACGATCAGCCTATTAGAATATGTATTAAGGAAAAGTGGGGACACTTTATTATATTATTACTATAGCATTCTGTTTCCTATGTTTTTAACTGAAGCATAAAAATTGATAATTTGATGAATACTTTTTTAAGAAGGGAAACAATTATTCACTATGGATTGACTAGTTATGGAAGAACTAACAAAACACACCTTGATGCAATATATCACCTACAATTAAGAATTCTAAAAGCAATAGTACCAGAAAAAATTAAAAATAGGTATCTCAATAATATACACCAACTCTTTTATTATTGTAAAATTTTACCCGTGCACGACCAAGTTACCTTTATGATCATCGATGAAAATTATTTTAACCAAAATTACCAAAAAGTATTAATAAGAAATAAACAAACACGCAGCGCTTCAAAAATTACCCTACAAGTACCGAAATATAACAATTTATATGGAAAACAGCTATTACAATATCAAATACCTAAATTAATAAACCATTTACCAACGACATTAAAACAAGAAATTTATAATAGAAATCTTAAACATAAATTAAAAAAATATCTACTTAATAAATTGGAGAACACTTAAATCACCCCGTGTGGTACCGATTACTTCTCTTCACATTTCTTATCACTTAACTTCACTACCTGACCGTTCCTTATTCTAAGAGCGTGGCACCATACCGCAGCATAAAACACCTACGTTTAGTTTTATAATTGTTGTATATAGACAATTATTATTTTGGATGCTCGATGTTGAATGCCAGTGTACGTTCAAATCTAATATAAGGTTTTTGTTACACTGTAGCAGTTAAGATTTTCTGTAACTTAATTGTAAAGTTTGTTTCAATAAAAAAATAAAAAAAAGATAACATCATCACTCAAAATATAAGTCGTCGTCAACTCTTCTATCGTATTAGACAATCAGCGCAAAGGATAAGCAATTTATTTTGCGTTTTTATTTAATGCCTCTCTCTCTCTCTTTCGCCCGCTGTCTTTCTCTCTAGTTCGATCATGGTTGCATCAGCTGAGATGCTCCGGAGCCCAGCATGCTTATGATAATCAGGTTTTTTATGCTAATCAGGCCTTTTAGTTATGCTCAGTAAAGTATAGAGGTAAGTAGGAACACTTTTAATAACCATTAAAGCTTTTAAATGAGGAAAATTATAAAAGTGCATCCACGCTTAGTTACGTTTGTCTTTTTTACTGCTTGCTAACTAGGACAACTTTTGCAATAGCAAGGATGCTAGAAAAGTTCTTCAGTACTTTTATATAAGACCTATCGGGCTGTTCTTTGTAAAACTTTTTGAAAGATAGCTCTTTGATATCTATTAACTATGTACTGTTAGTAAAGGTGCATCCTTCACACAGCTAATTAATACAAAAAAGATATTGAATATTTTTAAAAATTTCTTTTGCAACTTTACTTGGCATTTGGGGCGAGATAAATTTCCCTCAACCTGTAATACCCACTTGCAAAATCATCAAAAGGCTTCAGGAGACAGACATCAGCTTTGCGCGTTACCTGAGAACGCAAGGCTTGGAGAAGCACGAAGCTCTTATATTGCCTGAATGCTCGTTCATATGTACATATTGGTTCTACTTTTAGGATTCTCAGCTTGGCGCTTCGGCCAATCTAAGAAATATTTAAATGACCTTTAGAGAGCAGCAGAACTCATTGTTTGCCTGATTAGTCGAAGCTATGTTGCGAGAAGGGCATATCTTGAGTGCAAACCTTGACTATAATTAAAGAGTGCAAATCACCAGTAATCGGAGCTAAGCCTACTCTACGTACTCTAATCCGATAGCAAGCGCGATGGGGTCGGAGAGTGGGATTCTTCAGGCAATTTTTATGTCGTATTTTTTATATACCTATATATAAGTACCTGCATTACGTAATTGTGTTTATATATAAAAAAAATAACACAATCTCATAAATAAATAATAAATAATATATAAATATATACGGACAAATCACATAGATTGAGCTAGCCCCAAAGTAAGTTCGAGACTTGTGTTATGGGATAGGATACCAACTCAACGATACTATATTTTATAATAGATACTTATATAGATAAACATCCAAGACCCAGGTCAATCTGAAAAAGATCATTTTCCATCTTGACCTGACCGGGAATCGAACCCGGACATAAATATCTCATAAATATCACATCATTTTTAGTATCACATTTCAACAGATATCTGCTTTCTGCGCAGTACCTTACCTATTTATATTTGAAACGAATTAAATGCTGTTTACCCGGCTCTAAAGGCTCCATCTTATAAATTAGGGTAAGCTTCTAAGAAATGGGTTTAAACCCAGTCCTTGAATCCAGTAAAGAGGTAGGTACCTTTTCGTAGAAAGGCAATATGGGCTTAGTCACGCACAGTTGGCGTAGAAAGAAACACCTGTGAGGAGCTGAAATATGACAAAACATACTAATTAATGTTATGTATGAAGTTATAAATTTACATTAACTGCATTCTTTATGTTACGCAAGTGTAGATATGTATAAGTATACATTATGTTATGCTGGTTTTATCACGAGAAGGTACAACTTTACCCGACAAAAAGTTAAGGGTGTTATATAATGGCTTCCCATTGTATTCAGGAATAAAAATGTATTCTATCGGAATTGATAATTGGTCAGAAAAAATGTAGTTTTATTTCTTCGTTACCTACTTATTTTACTAACAAGAACATTTTTGGTTGTGTTTCCAGGCTGTAAGAGCCCAACAATCTTTACTTTATAACGCTTTTTAATGAGTGTACTGAAAAAAACACTTATTCATCCGAAAATACTTACACAGAAAGATAGTGAACATCGATGTCTCAGTAATAATATGGTCCCTTTTTTACCCTTATTGCAAAGTGAGTTCACACACTAGCACCACCCAGCAATTAATTCTATAAGTTCTAAATCATATCAAATTTAAAAAATCTAAAAGCTGCATGCCCTACTAAATTACTTGTAGTTTTTTTTATTACTTTTCATAGACGAATTATGTCAAAAGCCGAATTATTTGCCGAATTATTTAAGTGGTCACTCAAATAATTCGGCAAATAATTCGTTCTCTTAATTCATCAACTTAAAAATAGTGAAAACTTGTACCAATAATACTAGGTATAATTTACTAGGGCATTCAACTATACGTTTTTTTTAAATATGATATTATTTAGGACTTATAGAATAAATTGCTGGGTGACGCTAGTGTGTGAACTCACTTCGCCTTTTAACTTTACGTTAACATACAAAGACAAAAAAAAATAAGTTGGTCACAGAAGGTAGGTTAGATTCGTTAGGTTTTCTATTGCATATAAACTGGTTAACTCAAATAAACTTACGGAAAATAGTTCACTAAAATACCACTAGATAGCACTAACTCTTAACGTAGTAGCACTCACGTCTCAGCGAGGATTCCCTATGATTTCAATAATCATTGATCCAAACCACAATTGAATAAAAGCATTTTAACTTTGGCATTATCCGGAACCCTCTCCATATGAGTACAACTCGCACATAGCCTGTTATTCCCACCTAACGTTCAGGTAATTAAGTATTTTTCTTCCAACTACGCTGCAATTCTATCATAACTGCACTACATATCCAGCACAAAGCGGAACTTTTCTGCACTAAAAGTAAAAAAAAAACTAAACAGTGCAGTAAAGGATTTTCATACATTTTTGCTGCTCTAGTGCAGCAAAAATGTATGGAAATCCTTTACTGCACTGTTTAATTTTGTTTTTTAATCGCGGGACAATAGTTTTCACATGTCATAAAGAACGTTGGCCAACCTAACGGCCGTATGAAGTTTACAAAAGAAAGTGTATATTGCCTTGCCTTAAAAAAATACTGGCCATAAAGAAAAAAAGGCGGGAATGTAAACAACAAATTTTTTACTTTTGTAATTTGTCTTCAGTTTTATTTTTCACCTACTTTTATTGCAGTAGTTGAAAGAAAAGCAGATTATGCACCTCGCATTAAGTAAGTTATATTGCACTCGTGCTTTTTAGAGCCTATTTTCCAAATAAACACTCGTGCAGCATTATCTTACTTTCTGCTCAGTGCAACAATCTACTATTGTTAATTACGTCTCTCAACCCGAAGTAACTTTTTCATTTAAATTATCAGGGAAAGCTGTAATCACTTCGTTACTCAATGTTGTTTAGATTTGGCGTACAGAGCTGGATAATCCTACCTATAAATCGTAAAATTCTATTTTTTTTAAACTAATCTAAGAAAGAAGTATGTTTTACCTACTCTGAGTGCCAAATCTTTACAGCCTAGACACAAAATGAAAAAACGTGAAATTATAGTATTAGTATTCAAGATTTAATGTACAAAGCAGAATAATCTTTTACGCTTTTTGAATCTAAAACTTATGATTAATCTTTTGTTGAATACTGATTCATCACTGGAGATTAATATAGCCGAAAAGCGGTGAGATGAGGCCACGCTGAAAATAAGATCAAATTATTCCTATCAATACCTACCTCTTTTGATTGTGTCTCTACTCCAATATCAATATTTTTGGCTTAAGAAGCCATTTGATTTTAATATATCACTTGCTGGGTTTTCAACCGACTTCAAAAAGCAGGTTTTCATTTTCTATGTTTTTATTTGTATGACTGGTTACCCGGTAAATCTGTCATGAATAAACCTATTACTTATTTGAACAACTCTTTTATTTTTGTGTAGAGGCACATACTCGTACTTTCGATGTGGTCTCTTAATGAGACCACATCAAAAGTATGTGCCTCTAAACAGTTTAGTGGTTGCTTTTTAAGGTTCCGTACCCAAAGGGTAGAAACGGGACCTTATTCACGAGACTTCGCTGTCCGTCTGTCTGGCTGTCTGTCTGGCACCAGGCTGTGTCTCATAAACCGTGATAGCTAAACAGTTAAGTCGAGCTCCGTGGCGCAGCGGTCAACACGCTAGCCTGCGACACGGGGGTCCCGGGTTCGATCCCCGGTCAGGTCAAGATGGAAAAAGATCTTTTTCATATTGACCTGGGTCTTGGATGTTTATCTATATAATTATATATTATAAAATATAGTATCGTTGAGTTAGTATCCTGCGACACAAGTTAACAACTTACTGTGGGGCTAGCTCAATTTGTGTGATATGTCCCTATATATTTATTTATTTATTTAGTTAAAATTTTCACAGACGACGTATTTAAGTTGCGGCTTTAACAACAAGTACTAAAAACAGAATAAAATAAATGTTTAAGGGGGTCAATCTCATGCAAAAAACATGATTATTTTTGCCGTTTTTGCTCGATAGTCTAATGTTGTAGATGATGGAACCCTGTGCGAGTCCGACTCGCACATGGCCAATTTTTTAATGTAATTGAAATGCCTGTGAAAGAATTGACTAAAAATTACATTTAGCTTGTTGGAGGTTGTGTAGATGAAAACAGAAATCTAAATAACAATGGATTTGCTAGCTATCTTCGACGTTATGATTTGTCGAACTGTTTATAGTTTTACACGACATTTTTTTAAAATCGCCTTTTTCAACAAAGGCCACTGCATCTCTAGTTTCAATAGCCTTTAACGTCGCCAACGCCGCAACGTATTTTTCTTTCATGCTGGTCTGGGAGAAAAGAAAAACTTAGAGCCCGCGCAGAGTTTTATCTATACGTCCTCCAACAAGCTGTCACTTTAGTATGTATTAACTATAATCAATTCTTTTACAGGTATTTCAAATAATTATTTAAAAAAAATTATATATATATATTGTCTGTACGACCTAAGAGTGTATAAGTCTGATTTCTACACACATATATTGTTAAATATAGTACTAATAATTTTGCGACACATCGTGTTAGGTACAATGAAAATCGCATCATCAAATTTCGAAACGAAATAGGGATCCCATTTTCATGAAACATGGGTGTGGTTCACTATTGGATCGGTAACCACAAGCGGTGTAAAATATCTCAAGATCATCTGGCTGATTACAGCGAGAAGATCTTAAGATATGAACCAAAACTACATCTTATGTGTTGTGATTGTGACCAAAAATACCTACACCGTATCTCATAATATAAAATGTAGGTAGTTTTGATCACTACCTAACAACACACAATACAAATACGAAACATGTCGGCCTTTCCGTAATCCGTAATTCGCAAATTAAAAAAAAATAGTATAAATTATTCATAACAAGGCACATGTGACATTCAAATACTCCGTGTCCGGTACGGAGGCCGTGTTGCTCGAAGACTCCGTGTGATATTTTGGCGTAAATTATTTTTTTCATTTAAATAGAGCATAGTAAATTCTTCACAAAAACGTCAGTAACGAACTATAATATCTATCTACTATCAAATGAATAAATGTCTTCATATATGATATTAATCGTTTTATTTTCGGAACGTTTTCTAACATAATGTAAAAACCTTGAATCGGAAACACTTATTGCGAAGTAAACACCTACGCATTTAAATGTATCTCATTAAATCAAGTTAAATGAGTTCCTGTCCTGGTACACAGATAATAAAATATTAAACAAGTAAAAGCGTAAATTGAATTTTAGCTATCAATTGCGCAGTTTCGTTCTCTTATAAATTCGCTGTGTTCGTCTGTATATCTGTACCCAGCTCCGATACAAATCAGAGACTATAAGTATGAGAATCTTAAATAATAATGTAGCAGGGTGACATACCTACCAACAAAATATTGTTTTTTTAGGGTTCCGTACAAAAGTTGAAAAACGGAACCCTTATAGGATCACTCAAGCGTCTGTCTGTCCGTCCGTCCGTCTGTCACAGCCGATTTTCTCCGAATCTACTGAACCAAATTAGATGAAATTTGGTAAGATAGTGTAATCCTATGACCCAAACACGGATGTGCAAAGTAAATAAAGATTTTTTTGAAATAAGGGTCATTTTGAGGGGACCAATTACAAAATTAAAAAAAAAAATTTGCAAACCTTACTGTGTCATATATCAAATGAAAGGGCTCATTATGAGGATCTCAAAAATATTTTTTTTTGTTTGGGTAAAATCAATACTTTTGATTTTATTCCCGAAAGAAGGCAAAAATTTACCATTCCCCCCCCCCTGATCTCCGAAACTACTGAGCCGAAAATTTTGAAAAAATTACAAAACATAGTTCATTCCTTGAAGATTACAGGAAAAATAATAAGAATTCTATCACTTGAAAATTAAGTGGTAAACTCACAATAATAAGTTCATCTAGGGAAATAGTTCACTAAAACACCACTAGATGGCGCTAGTCAATTGAATAAAACATTTTTTGCACATTGTGTGTGTCACACACGAAGCATATTGTACGGAACCCTCATTGCGCGAGTTTGACTCACACTTGGCCGGTTTTTTTTATATATTTTTGAGTGTTCCTTCCATACACCGAAAAGGGGAATAATTTTTTCTCGTCAACCCCTTCCTGTGGGGTATCTTTGGATATGTTCATATTTCAAAAATGTTGTGTTAGTCTCTGAATACTTTTTATCCGTTTCGGTTCCCGCTTTGTAAATTTTTTGAAGTACCCCACCACCTCCAAACTTTAGTTGGTTATGGGTGCCTACGTAAAAAAAATCAGGGCAGTAGTACATATAGCGAAATTACAAGGAAAACTATCACAGTTGCTGAGTAGGGTTCCCAAGTCTAAGAGTATCGACCAACTTATAAAATTAGTTCAACTACATAAGTAACCTACACTTCGCGTGGCCCGGCCCGACACGCATTTGGCCGGTTTTTATTTTTTATTTTATTGAATCTTGTTCTAAGTATTATCTACGTGTTTGTTTTTCGTCTTTCTATACCACTTTACTCATAAATACTTGAATACCTACCTTATTTGTAAAATTGTCATACACAAATAGTAAATATTGTTAAAAATATAGGTATTTAACAATATTCAAAATAAGTACCTAGTGGAAAAATTACTGGAAAGAGCTGTGTTACTAGTTAGAATAAATGTCATGGCACGGTAGGCGCAAAATGTCATCTACAGACGATATTTTTCTCGTACCATTCTCATTTTCTTCTTGTTTTCTTCTAAGATTATTTGTATTGGCTTAGCTATAGCAACGACTAGAGCTTTATTCACAAAACAAAGCACGGAACAAAAATATTTTCCTTAGGAAAACATTCAACAGAAACAGCCTCGGTCATTCTTTATTTTTGCAAAAGATATTCGTTTATTTTTTCTATGTCTGGCCCACAATCCACTATGAAACCCAAGAAAATCGACTCAATAACGCTAAGTACACATGTACAGAAACACTGGCTATTTGAACTATATACCCGTACCAACGTGCGTTTCATATATTGGGTTAGGTACCTAATTTTTAGATTATTACAATTCCGTCCAGAATCAGCGTCTTGGAATTACTTTGCATAATGCTATTACCTATTTCTTTCTTTCTACACAATTGTCAAAACATGTTTCTTCCAGGGAGGAAAATCTTGGATGAATTACCACCAATTTAAAAAGACGTTTTATCCGAACAACTTAACCTCTAAATCGCAACAAAAATTGACAAAAAGGGACAAACTTACTACTAGGAGCACCATCTCCGATAATTAAGGACTTTTTTTTTTTTTTTTTTTTTTTTTTAATAATAATAAATCATTTATTCATCTAATTCAATTTACAATTTTGGACTAAAAAGATTATAATACACAGTTTAGACGATTTTACTTTACAGAATACAGAATACAGACTTATCATTACATATTTATCATAGATATAATTATTAAGTCAAACCTCCTTAGACATTGTAGAAAATTATCGTTATTGATCAGACTATACGAACTGAATTATTTCGAGAGTAGTACAATTAAAAGCTAAATACAAATTAAAGCTAAATTCGTTGAGGATAATTTGTACGCCTTAAGGCGTCGAATACCCTTACTAATTATACAAGAGTCTATTATTTAGGTTCTCTTCTCATCTTTCTTCTTCAATTACGAAGTAGTTATTCAAGTTTCCTTAGTCTCATTAAGCAATTAATTATCATATTAGATGCTGTAATTATTGCGAAATTGCCCAAAAAATAGTGCAATGTGTTCTGTGTTTATTTATGTACCAACATCGTACATATTTAATATTATTAAATGTCTTTGTGAACTTTGGAACACGAGAGTCGCAAGTATATCAAAGCGAACACACGATGGAATATATACCCTTAAGTCCATAAGCCAATTTCCACCATTTAGGAAAATCTAAAACTTATACAAATATACTACATATGTGATTTCTCGAAAATCGGTTCAGAAATGCAGCTTGTAAAGGAATTGTAGCCAGACAGTGGGACAGGGATATGAAGACTTCTTGAACGAGCTGATGAATGCTTCCACAGATTTGGATTTTGTGTGTACACGTCATTATATTATAGACAAAGATTTTGGTATGCCAATCGTGTCTTTATTATTATTATTCTCTTTATTTATTTCTTTTATCTTAAATTTAGGTTTTTATAAAATTGACATAAAAAGTAAAATATAAAAATATAATACAAAACATAAAAACTTTATAAAAACCTAAACCTAGAGTGCCGCCAGCAACGGAGCAAGGCTCAAGCTACCAGCGGTCAGGGCATCAGAGAAAGAAACCTTCTGACAATACGTGCCGTATCCAAGAGTACTGCCTTCTGTATCTGTCCCTTGATCCAGCCATCTAGCGAAAGCCTCTTTAGATGTTGGTCAAGACTCTTCGCTATAAGACCGTTCGCAGATACGACTATCGGGACAATGATCGTTGAATCCACATCCCACATGGCGGTTACCTCGTGGGCCAAGTCAAGGTACTTGCTGAGCTTGTCCTTCTCGGCCTTCACGAGGTTTTCGTCATGCGGAATGGTGATATCAATGATCACTGCCTGGCGTGTCGATCGATCTGTCAGAACGATGTCAGGCTTATTGGCAACAATAGTCCTGTCCGTAATAACAGATCGATCCCAATACAGCGTGGCACGACCATTTTCGAGAACGGGCGTTGGTGTGTACTTATAGTACGGCACCTCAGATTCCACAAGACCATATCGAAGAGCAAGTTGCTGGTGGATGATCCTGGCTACAAGGTTATGTCTGTGTAAGTACTCTCCGTTAGCCAGATGAGAACAACCGGAAATAATATGCCTGAGTGACTCACCGGGACGGCGGCATGCCCGACAGATGTCGACCGTACCGTCCTTCAGGATATATTTCCGATAGTTGTTCGTCATCATGACTTCGTCTGCAATTGCACAAACAAAACCCTCGGTTTCTCCAAAAAGATCACCAAAACGTAGCCAGTTCACCGACGCGAGCAGATCTACATCAGGCCCTGTTAAGGCCCGGTAGAACCGCCCATGTAGCTCCTTGCTCTTCCATATGCTCCTGCGGTCTTCGATGCTCAACACCGTTGGTCTGCGCCAATTCTCGTTTGCCAAGGAGAGCGGCGTGAAGCTCCTATCTACTACTACAACGTCGCGATGCATCCCACAATCATTGTTTAGGAAGTAATCCCTAAGACTGCACACCTCGCGGTTATGGAGAGTTTTGGCGTTTAAAAAACCACGACCTCCACACTTACGTGGGATGTACAGTCTCATAACAGATGACCGTGGATGAAGCATGCGATGCGTTGTAAGTTGTTGACGGACTCTTCTATCCAAGGCTTCTAACTCAGTTTGGGTCCATCTTAGTATGCCAAAGGAGTATGTGAGTAGGGGCATTACCCAAGCATTGAAAGCGCGCGCCTTATTACCCCCTGACAAAATACTCTTAAGTACCTTTGTCAGACGATAGAAGAAACGCTCTTTCACAGCCTGCTTTATGTCCCCATCAGCAATACTCAATGACTGTGACATACCAAGATATTTGTAAGTTTCTGTCTCCGAGAGAGATCTAAGAGACATTGTCTCAGAAAGTTGTAAATTTGTTGAATTTACAACTTTCCCCCGTTGGACATGCATGACCGCACATTTATCAACACCAAACTCCATCCTGATAGAGCTACTGAAATTTTCTGTGATTTTCAGTAGTTCAACCAGGTCAGGACGTTTTGGTGCAAATAATTTCAAATCATCCATGTACAACAGGTGAGATATAGTCTCTCTATCACTTCGGAGGCGGTAACCCAGCCCTGAATCCCTCAGTAAGGTGCTGAGGGGATTCAGAGCTAGGCAAAACCACAAGGGACTCAAACTGTCGCCTTGGAAAATGCCTCGCTCGATCCTTATCAAGTCCACCGGATCCGAGGAGCCATCCCCTCCACCTGGCTGACGAAGGACTGTGGTCCACTGTCGCATACAAGTGCCAAGAAAGGATCTCAAAGTTGTATTAACTTTATACAACTCTAAGATCCTTTCCAGCCATGAATGAGGCACTGAATCATAGGCCTTCTTATAATCAATCCAAGCAGTTGAGAGGGCTGTCTTGTTCCGTTGGACCTGCTTGCAAATGGTCATGTCCATGAGGAGGAGCTCTTTGGTACCACGGGACCCGACCCTACACCCATTTTGAGAGGGAGCCATAATTTTGTTTGCAACTATGTGCATGTTAATTTTTGCTCTCAAAATGGATGTAAGGAGCTTGTAAAATGTTGGCAAGCACGTAATTGGTCTAAAGTTCTTAGGATCCGTGGTACTGCCAGATTTATAGAGCAGGAAGGTGACTCCAGTCGTAAGAAAAGATGGTAAGGAATCAAGCTTATAATAATAATTATTATTATTATTATAAGCCATTGCTGTCCCAATATTGGGCAAAGGCCTCCTTCTCTCGTTTCCATATCTGTCGGTCTGTTGCTTTTACTTTCCACTGTTTGTCAAAACTGTGTCTTTATTATGAGAAAAATTTACTTGTTTATTAGTGTCGTGTGAACTCAAGTCCTCCTCTATAAAACAGCAGTTTTCCATTCCCAATACTGTACTGTACTTAAGTTGCATTTCGAGAGACACTAAGCCCGGTATTCATAATCACAGCACGTTTTTTGTAAGAAACAACATCAGGAAAATTCTTTGTTCTCACGCTTGTGCCTAATTGATATTCCCGTGCAATATTTCATGCTTAGGTTAAGCCTTTATGTAATGTGTTGTTCCGTTAAAATTTTCAAAGTTGAAGGATAAAGTTGATATAAGAGATACGTACATTATAATTTTTTCAGTATAATTGTTTCATGGACACTCAGGTTGTCTTTATAAAGTAGAAAATGACACCGTAGACTAGTCTTGTATTTAATAAAAAGGTAAAAAAAGTAAAAATAAATAAATTATAGTTCATAATCATAAGGTCTTTTTTAGTCTCCACTGCAGGAGCACGACCCTCTCTACTACCAGAACCAAATATTAGCCAGAGCTCTCCACGCTGGCCAGACGGGTCTCTTTGATATTTATAAGCTTTGTTTACCTTGTGTTTCCTATGTCGCCTTCTACGACATCAACGGTAAGACTTGGAGTGGTCAAATTCTATTCTGCCAGAAACCCCGTGGCTAGAAATATGATAGATCCAGGAGCATAAAAATACTTACCTCGTTGGGGCCAACCGTGGAGCGCTTGAGCAGCTTTTGCCTTTTCCTCTCCGTCGTCGTCAACTTTGATATTAAACACGTACTAAGTATCGATAATGCTATGCTTGGAACAAGTTTTAGTATAACACTATAGATCCACATTATTGCTGTAACTAACTCCACATTCTTAGACATTTCCAGCACGTACACGGTCCGATTATGCGGCAAGGAAAGGTCTTCGGCAAATTGCGAATTGTTTTGCGGAGTCACTTCACTGGGCACTATATTCATCGCGAAGTAAATAGGAAGACACAAGAACGGACACATTATATAGGCGCTCACTATTGCTAAAGTAGTGTTTTTCTTGCTACACCAAGTCCTATTTTTCTGCGGGAAAGCTATCGCGACATATCTCCACACCGCCAGTGTGACAGCTAGCCAGATTGAGATCGTGTGGAAGGTTTGACTGAATATGGAATGGAAGTAAACGAAAACTGCCCATGCGTACGTGTTTTTGTTAACTTGAGGTCCTATTTTGATGTTCATGTGCAGGGCGTAGGGTATGTATTCTAACATAACTAGAAGATCTGCTACGGCAAGTCCGGTGAGGATTGAGTTGGTGGAACTGGTCATCTCCCTGCGGCTGAGAACTGCGATGTTGATGGAGTTGGTGGCGGAGCCAACGATGCAGATGACCAGCGCGATATAGCCGTGTAGCCGGCTGTAGGCCTTGTTGAAATTCGTGGCGCCGGGCACGCAGTACGCGTCGGTAGCGTTCGCCATGCTCGTCGACCACTCTCTTCCAGGTTAGTCTGGTCATCGGCTCTAGAGCTGTGCTACCCTTGTGCTCAATTCAGGCCACCGAACTTTAGACTGCATCGTTCGAACCTGGAACAAAAGATAATTATTTTTTAGGTATAATTCACGTAATTATTTATTTATTATTATTTACATTGTACAGCATTACAGTTTACACTAATGCGCTGGACAACTTAAAATATGGACAGTAAATTCATTCCTCCCTTTCACAAAACAATAAAAATTCATTCTTCAATCGCGCAAACCCATCAGCAAACAGATCACAGTCACTGCCACGCTCTGAAGCCACAAAAGCATTCAGTTCTGCCAGTCCGCGTAAAAGGGGCGACTGTTTGTGAGATTTGGTTCGCGCCTCTGGCACCGCAAGCAACTTATGAAGCCGACAACGCAAATAATTATTAGGAACAAAAAGTTTACACAGTCGAGAGACTAGTTCGATACAGTCAGAGTCACCGCGAAGGCAACGACTGACAAATTGCATGAGCTACCATTACATCGCGGACTTAAATAATTGTAACCCAAAGTACCTAAAAGAAATTTAGTTGGGTATAAATATGGGTAATACCCATAACTTTTTTTACTAAGAAATCTCAAAAAAGCTTTTTGAACTTTTTCAACTTGTAGAGTATATTTTGCCTCATGCGGATTCCAAACTTTTGAACTCGTTTCTAGTTTGCTTCTAACAAATGCGGAATATAACATCTTTACTACATGCAAGTTATTGAAATCTTTACAATTTCGTATGACAAAACCTAATTGTTTAAAACTACTGGTGGTTAATTTTTGGATATGATCATGAAAATTCAGTTTTGGATCAAAATGGACACCAAGGTCCTTTACTGTGAATCTCTAGTTACACTACAGCGTATTATGATTCAGTTTATACGAAAATAGTTAGTTATTGATGTATTTGTAAGCGGGTGACTCTTCATAACCCCAGTCACCCACGGTTCAACCTGCGTCAAGTAGATTAAAGCATAGCTTGCAATCTGAAACCACGGAAAATTTATGGGACGGTGGATATTTAATTTACAAATTAGTGATATTTTAAAATTATCTTGGAGATTGCATACCTATGTAACAATATTTATTACATTGTTTTTATGAAATTCCATAATCTTCCTTTCATGTAAATAACAATTTTATGTACTTAGAATTTCAATCCTTCTCTACAGTCTTCACAAGATTAACGTTTCAATTCTTGAACATCGTAAAAACTGACCCGTGTCATTCAAACAGCCTATAATTTGATATTCTACAATGCATATACAGCTGGGATTTGCAGTAATTTTTTTTTACTACAGAAAATAATAATGGTGGGTTTGAAAAATAGCTACGCTAACGTTACGATTACGACGGAATATCTTAATATCACATGCATAAACATAAACGTTTTTACAAGCTGCTGCTAACGTTTTTTGTGCACATTTTGAAGCGGTAAACATCTCATAATAGTTTCAAGGCTATCGACTCGACTATTGTGTACCCACGATTTTGATACCGTCGCGTCGTGAGACAGTCGTTCTTGTGCGTCACGCGTATTTGTTTTATAAATAAAAATAATCCCATCAAATCGTAAGTGCCCTTGATGAGAGAAAACTCTAGTAGAATACTAGGCTGTATAAATAGGATTCATTTTCTTTCTATCTAGCAGTCTAAATATATATACCTTCTATAGGTTCTGATATTTTAAAGAGTAAATGTAGGTACCTATCATTTATTATTACGGCGTAGCGTTAAGAATTAAAGGCGTTAGGAAGATATTAGCAGTAAACGGAAATTAATTCCAGCTTCCCAGCAGAATACTTCAAAGAGTTAGTCCACTTTCTTAACAGAACGTGGGCTGAGGCAACTGCAAGATTCTACGTGTAAAGTAACTGAGTACTTATTTAACTCGCTTCATGACGATTGTACTTAGAAGATATTTTTGTAATAATGGAAGACTCCATTTTAAGCAAATTGAAATACAATATAATTGTCATTAGCCGGAACATAACAATTTATAAAAGTTTAATAGTATGTAAATTTAACGCACTGTGACTGCCGAGGATGCAGCGGAAAAGAAGCGAGTGAAATACGCGACTATGGAGCCCCAATATAATTTCGTGACCATAGCTGTGGAGACCATTGGGTAGCTGGGGATTGAAGGCAAAGCATCTTATCAAGGAGATAGGTCACCGCATAAGTGAGAAGAATGGTGACCCCCGCTCAGGCTCGTTTCTGGCGCAAAGGATGATCATAGCTATCCAGCGCGGTAACGCATAGCTAGTGTTTTGGGCCCCTTTGCGCCAGAAACGCTACGACACGGGTTATAATATTAATTATATGATTAGAATAAGTGTAAGTTTGTCTTTTGTATTTTTTGCAACAAATTAAATTGTATTTTATAGCTATATAATAAAACAGTTAAATACAAAGTTTAATAACTTAGTAATTTAATAGCTATATTAAACGTAAGTTTTTACTTTAAATATCTGCGAACAAAGACTACCAAAACTACTCTACAATGTAAATAAATGAACGTTCAGTAACACCCATAATACTTATTTAATGCTATCAAAATCTCCATCGGTAAAGGGCGGTACTTCATACGTTTCCAATCTCCCTAAAAAGGGTTAAAGAAATCTGGCAACCTTTTTGCACGGGAAAGAAAATATTTTCTCTCATATCTATTTATTGGGAACAAAGAAACGATAAATTTAATGGTGCCCAATTGGGCGTTCACTCTGAAACATGTTCATGTTTTCCATAAGTGTATTCCATTTTTGTTGATGTATTGTATAACTTTGAATAAAGTGACAAATATATTGAAATGAGATATGGGTAGGGTTTATGTTAAAACAACACTATTTGTAATTCAGGGACCTGAGCTGAAAAACCAGTCGTTGTGAGTTGTGTTTTAAAGATACACGAAAGGTGAGGTGCGAGGCCCATCGCTTGACATATTTTTTTAGAATGTAGGGATAGAATATACTTCTTTTTCCTGTATATATTCCCTAAATAATTAAAAAGGTGTTATCCAAGATAAAAGAATAAGAAAAAAAATAAAACATTTTGTAAAATCGTATCATTGCAAACAAAGTAATGAAAAAGAATGAATGAAGTAAAATTAATATACATATATTGTACCTATACTCTGTTAAGTCATAGAGCGTATAAATTTACCCAACATTCCCTTAAAGGGGTGACTCAGACCATCAATATGAAATTCTTTTTCTATGAGACCAACACTGGGAACTCAAAAATTCTTTAGTATGAAAAATCGAAAAAAAATGCAGTAATGGAAAAAATAATGGGTCTTCAGATTCTTAAAAATGTTTCGTTATATATAAAAATGTGCCTAAAAAGACTATAAAAGTACACTTTCAATTTGATATCGATTCGTTTACCATGCTAGATAACCTTTTAAAGTTGATTGGGCAATTCCATTTTAAAAGTATGAAAAAAGTAAAACTAAATATTACCATTATATATGCCTCTAAATATAAAGCAACTTTTACTATAAGATATTGCGACCTTAGGAATACGAACGTGATGTACCTGCAGGAAGTGTTTAAATATTGTTAACTTAGCAAGACACGTACATCACGTAAGAATATACACGTATTCCTAAATCAGCGATCTCCCCTACCAATGCGA
The DNA here is from genome assembly GCA_963082605.1 of Rhodophaea formosa. Taxonomy (NCBI): domain Eukaryota; kingdom Metazoa; phylum Arthropoda; class Insecta; order Lepidoptera; family Pyralidae; genus Rhodophaea; species Rhodophaea formosa. Next base: position 13,747,634 of record OY720209.1, read on the forward strand.
TACCTATGTATATTTCCTTAGTATATAAGTTACGAGTAGCATTTCTAATAAATCATCACTTATCCTGGTATCGATCTCAATGGTTTAATTTACGCACTCGCCATAATTGGTGACCCCGACGTGATCTAACCGACGTGATCTAACCGACGTGATGTAGTCCGACGTGATGGATACGCGCCTCAACCGAAGACCCAGACGACGCAAGCCTGAAGAACGAATAAATCAACGTGCACATTTTCACCGGCTTCCCACAAGCGGGTCTCACCGGTTTGAAAATGCAAGAGGCACTCCGGCAGTAACCAGAACCACAAGGACAACAAGTACCATCAAAAATGGCTCCAACCACGCTGAAAAAAGGAATCAACACCGGCTCACACGATTCATTGATCGAATCCTGCACCATAGCTGAACGGTCATAAACTCATAAAACAGGAGGCACAGGAACTACCAGGCAACCACGAGGCAAAGAAAAATCCGGGAAATATCAGCGCAACCGCAAGCTGTAGCCGTCAACTTCAAGAAAAATAAGAAAGCGCATGCACAGAAGAAAAATTCATCGCGAGCGGCAGAATTATAAAGAAAATGATGTCACAGAGGATCAACGAAATTATTAAATACAATAGAAACAATTACGCAACGTGAACAGCTGATATCTATATGATGACGCATTTGACGTCACAAATCGCATCACTTCACATGGAATCAACAACGAACGAAAGTGCAACTACAACAAATAATTGAACGAGGTCAAGATCGCAAGGCCGCCGATGGCCGTATGTTGTTAAAAAAGGCGTAATGAGAAAGAATATAAATATTTGCCTATTATTTGAAGAAGAATTTATTTGGCAACAAAGAATCTTGCACCGCATTTCGTGATATCATTAAGTTCTAATGCCTAATTGCTACCGACTTACACAGTGGTATAGATTTCATGGCAAACAAGGACAATAAATTGATAACTTTGAAGCCTGCAAGCAAAAGAGCGAACAACTTTAAGATGGAACAGCGATCAACATATTGACAGGAAAACATTAAAGTAAAATGGCGATCACAGAAGCACTACTTTAACTGAAAATTACTTCTCTCAAGATGCAGCAAATGGTTCACAGCAAGCAGTCTCAAGAGCAAGCCAGCAAACGGGTCATACTCCAGGGCCACAGCAGCCGACGCACCGAGCTCCTGGTCCTGAGCAGAGCACCCACAATGTTTATTTTCGACAATTATAACGTCCGGCACAGCCGCCGAGCTCACGCTTAGAAATTTTTAAAGAGTGGCCACTCTTCAGCGGAGCACTTCGGCAGGACTTCCACCGGCGCTAGTCGACATCGCTCTCTACAGTCTCACAAAAGACTACGAGCAAGCAGAAATTATCTCCCGACTCACTGGGATTGAAACAACTGGCAAGTGAAAACGTATCTATACGAGAAGCTCAGACTGCACATCAAGACCATATTGACAAGATGTATATTAAGAGATATAAGAAGTTTGCAATATCTACCAACTATGTATAAGGAAAAAAAACGATTCACAGGGTCAATGTCAATGCATAAACGCATAATTTGCCGCGCAGAAATATTTGCCTACACAGCGTTTTTCAGCACGTGCACTATGCAATTGATGGATATATTTAGTATATTTGCGTTCGCTACAGTTTTTACATTTTTGTTATTTTATTGTTGTTACAGTTTATGAATTTTTCGTTAATTTTATTGTTAATTGTTTTTATTTTTTACAAAAGGGGGAGTACTATTGCGACCTTAGGAATACGAACGTGATGTACCTGCAGGAAGTGTTTAAATATTGTTAACTTAGCAAGACACGTACATCACGTAAGAATATACACGTATTCCTAAATCAGCGATCTCCCCTACCAATGCGATACCTATGTATATTTCCTTAGTATATAAGTTACGAGTAGCATTTCTAATAAATCATCACTTATCCTGGTATCGATCTCAATGGTTTAATTTACGCACTCGCCATATAAGACAGTTACAATAAACGCAATATTTAATATAGCTGTCGAACAAGTTACACATAAGTCCCATACATTTTACTAAACCGTGACGTCACGATACAGTAGCATTTTCTGGGGAGCATATTGGTATCGCCCAAAAATTTTGCAATTAAAACTGTAATATCTAAGAGAGTTTTTGGTTTAGCATGGCGTTTTCTTCGCGGATGTGTCTTTTTTGGGAGGACTTTCCATATAACAACGAAAAAAAATTTTGTCATCATCCGTATTCCCAGCATAAGAAAAGTTGTTAATATTGACGGTCTGCACCCCTTTAAGGGTATGTCGAAGGTCAATTTACACGCTGTATAGTTAAATAAACTATTCCAAGAAGTACAAAAAGGTTAAAGCTACCTTTCTGACAAAAGAAAATACCCAAAAGCAAACTTTGTCTGCTCACTTTGAATTTCAACCTCAGTAACGTATCCATTTCTTCTACTCATGTTTACAAAGGCAGTGTAGGTGCTCTCAATAAATTATCTATTCAATATGGATATTGTATTATTATAGAAAATATACAAAATTTACAACTCGTATCTCATGCTTGCCTGTCGGCTGTCAACTATTATTATGCTAAGTCAGCTAGAGCTATGTTAATGTGCTTATATTTTCTTATTCAACCTATTTCCGAATGATCCTTGGTTCGATCCCCGGCCAGGCCATGATAGAAAACGATCTTTTACAGATTGTCCTGGGTCTTGGATATACTATATGATATAACGATACCATATTTTATAATAGATATATCTAGATATCTATTATAAAATATAGTATCGTTGAATTAGTATCCTGCGACGCAAGTTCATAGCTTACTAGCTAGCTAGCTTAATAAGCTAGCCTTATAAATTTATAAACTAAACTTATATATTAATTTGTATCAATCAATATTTATTTTTTGTAAGAATACAGTAATACATATGCACTATAGAGTGTACTCGATAAGTTTATATATATACCATAGAGGTGTTACTGATATATCAGAACCGATACCGCGAACATAATATGAACGCTGCAGAACATAATACAAATATATTAGGTTATGTGATATCCGAAGAACGCGTTCCAAAGAACCGTCAAGAACAGGTTAATATCCAAAGTTTCGTATCGGTGAACCGGCTGCGTTACTGCGTACCGCGCCCGTTCGCGTTCCGCATCCGTTCGCGTCCTAACTACGACGATACGAAACGTTACATATTGATAGGTAGATGTAAAATGCCTCAAAAAATAATAATGCCTGCAAAATCCCAGCCTGTTCTTCACCGTTCTTGGAGAACGTTTAACGGAACATAATATCGGTAAACTAATATATTCGATAACATGGTTCTTGATAACTGACCCTAATATAACACCTCTAATATACCATAATCTTCTTGTTCTCGTCTTAGCTGTAAATAACAAATTCACTTTACAATATGATTTTAAAAAGTTTTTACTGTCAACTACTTCTTGGGTGAGCTCCAGAACCATACACCTACGAAAACAAAGAAAATACATGTATAATTTTCCCGCACTGGGAAGAAACTCAGAAATCATCTACCTTGGGCACTTCTCAGCCAGACATTTTCCACCGCGTGGGTTAAGTCATTAACCCAACTTGTTTTGTTTTCTTACATGAGTGGTCCTGTCTCGGTCCCCACGCTTTCTTCGCTTTCTGTTATTCATTGTATGCAGGCTTGAAACTGATCTAATCCAATGATCTCGTAGGACTATAGATATATAACATCATGAACCACTTTTCATATTGAACAAAAGCCGGGATTTAAAAAAAATTCAATCTCCTACAAAAGCGGGTGGCTCGGCCATTCGTATAAAAATGGTCCCAGAGAAAGTTGTTTATTTTGACTTGGTTAAAAGGAAAAGGATGTTTTCCCTAAAACCCTGATGATATAGGTACTTACAGTTAACTCCTACAGTTCCAAACTTACTTTAAAATTTCATACGCGGTTTTGGAGCCAGTTTTATAATAATAATAATATATACGGACAAATCACACAGATTGAGCTAGCCCCAAAGTAAGTTCATATGAAAGACTTGTGTTATGGGATACTAACTCAACGATACTATATTTTATAACAAATAACATAAACATCCAAGACCCAGGTCAATCTGAAAAAGATCGTTTTCTATCTTGACCTGACCGGGGATCGAACCCGGGACCATCCGTGTCGCAGGCAGGCTTGATGACCGCTGCGCCACGGAGCTCGTGATTACATTAGTTTTGAACGCTAAGATACCACGTAGTGTATTTAAATCCTTTAAAAGTTTTCTGCGTTAGATTCACTGATAATCCTGACGTTATGTGTATTAACCTGAAGTAATATCAATTAGCGTCCGCTCTGATAAGGTATTGGTTATTGTTTTTAGTTTTCTCACAATTGTTTGAGATAATGGCCGACGTCGGCGCACTGATTAGTCCCATTAGCGAACATAAAACTATATCCACTATATCCGGATTGAAATTCAAACAAACGGTTAATTTATGTATTTGTTTTTTTATGCACCTTAATCTTTCTCAAAATGCAATGCTCGATCAATCGAAAATGGTGATCTTCTGATCACGAATTCTGATCGAGCATTTCACACTAGAAAAATAAATTAAAATTGAATTGACTTTATCCGTGCTGCCCTGCATTAAAATGTAGTTGAAGTCTTTGGAAAGGCCAAATCATCATCAGGTCTTTCTAGTCTCCACTGCAGGAGCACGACCCTCTCTGTACTACCAGAGTCATATACTAGCCTGAGTAGTCAGAGGATTCGGTCTACACTCTCCACGCTGGCCAGGCGGTTTGGAGAGGTCTCTTCGATACTTTTTTTGTTTTAAATAATTAAATGAGTAAAAAGTATTAGTACTTACTTACTTATGAATTAAAATACTGAAAATTATTTAAACTTGGAATTCGAAACGAAAATTGTACGAATCTCTGAGCCTGAAAGCCATCAAAAAGACTGAAACGAAGTAAATAAGCGATTATTAGGTCCTTTTATTATATTCCCAATTTCTAAAGAATCCGTAAATTTCATTTGATGGGGAAAGGCCTCTGGACAATTTTCTTAACAAACGTTTTTCATTAAACATGGCTCAAATTTCATTAAAAGATATTTATTCGCTAACACAGGATTTATTCTTCAATCAATTAATCTTTTTAGCTGTGCTAATGGGATGGGGCATGCCTTGCCCAGTCCCCTTGTCGATATAATTCCCCGCTTTCGAACGCAGATTCGCTCGCATTTATATCGATCTCTCGAGAACAGTACTTTTTCCAGGATGAAAGATTATATCCTTCTCCGTACTCCAGACAACATGTATGCAAAATTTAATGAAGAACTGTTCAGTAGTTACGGCGCGGTGTGGAAGCGTAATAGGTAGATCGGTATAAACCGACTGTCATAAATACATACTACTTATCCCGTCTTTATCCCATGTCGTGAGTCGGGTATCATGCATGTCTTATTGAAGTGATTCTTTAGATTTCACCCAATCCCTTAATCAGCTTTTATCGGTCTGCGCGGCAAGAAAAGCAGCTGGCTTAGTTTTTTTCTTTATCCCAAACGAGCATGGAAGATATTGACTGTCACTTTTATATAATATTGGTAGGATTACAAACGCAGATGTAAAAGTGCTACTGTTTGTTAAATCAACAAATCATTATGAAAATAAGGATATAGGATATATTTCATAAAAAAAATACGACTGTATTTTTTGGTTGAATTGTTTACTTACATTATATATATACTTTTATATTAATCAAATATTTACTCTTCCTCGTACGTAATATTATGCTAATATATAAAGTCTAAATTTAAACTTTCGTCAAAATTTAATTGAAGCTTTATTGCATTGACTTATGAAACGAGTTCATCAGTACCTTGCTGTTGACTGTACAAGTTTTACTGGTGCCGCTGGGTACACTTTACTCGGTTTCATTGCCGCTATAAACCGTTTCTAGGACCGTGACGTCAAACATTTTGAATAGCTGCAATGAAAACGTGACTAAAATTAAATGTGGACCTTAAGCGATGGTGCAGCAATGAAAGTTATGACGGATAGATCGTATACCAACAGGAAACAATCACGTTTCGAACTTATAGAACTGATATTCATTAGAATTTACCTTATACATCCTCACTTGCCATGAGCTCATGCAATTGTTTTTTCGGTGGTGACAAAATGGTGACTTAGATAAGTACTGAAAATATGTTTTTGAGTGTCGATATTAGGGAATCAGCAACCGCCTAAAATGTCTCTAACTATTAAGAATTATAATAATCGGAAATACTTTAGCAGTTATGATGGAATTAGGAAACTTAAACTTTTCTCGATTCGATTTGATTTCTGGTTCGGTGACAGTTTTAGTTGACCCCGTGAGTGGAACAAAAGCATTAGTAATAAGAAGTTCTATATTCTTTCTAAGTATTTACTTAAATAATCATTTATAAACGTTTTATGAAGCCATTGGAAATACATCGAAAGCCTTTTGAGAAAATGTGTTTATTTATTTCTTAGATGTTATCTTTACGTCATAAAAATCAGAAACACTTAAGCCTAATACGCAAGAAGGTCGTCTTGCAGGTTATAAAATAATGTATCCTTAATAAAATATTGGACAAAAAAAATATCAAAGTAATACTGCCTCAAAAAATGTTCACGTCTTTGAACGAACACGTAGAAGAATTATAACATGATTGGTAAATAAGGATTCAGGGCTTATGGGCTTTTAAGAGTGTATTATAGCTTTAAGATTGACAAATCTCGTTTGTTCGGCTATACAAAAGGGCGTTCTATACTATCCTTCCTACTTATAAATGCGAAATTTTGTATGTTTAGATGGTTGTTCTCAATCACGCACAAACGGCTCAAGGACTGAAGGGCCCACACTAGGCACACACTAACGACGCAAATAATTGTATTCCCATAATACTTTACAAATAGAAAGAAATTCAAGAATGTAAATCATATAAGCCTTAGTAAATAACCTGAAGTATTTTTGGAATCATGTTTAATGTTATCAGAATCAGTGAGAATCAGATTACCGCCAAAAACGCGATTTTTGCTCTTCTGATCTGTCTTCTAATCTGATCTGGAGCTCAATTTTTGAACTAGTAGAATCGATCCGCCACTCGTTGTGACGTCAGCACTCGGTTCGTATTCACATATGAATAAAATAAACGAGTGGTCCTGTTTTTACTTATTTTTGAACCGTGCGAATATATTTTTTGATTTTTCTTAGAATAGTATCTTTGGTAGTTCTTGGTGTTCTTGGCTTGGTGGATGGTACTACCAATGGTACCCAATGTGGCGCAATGGTACCTGTGGGACCCATTGGATCCATGAGACCAATAGGACCCTTGGGACCCTTGGCACCCATGGGACCAAATGGGACCAATGGGACCCTTGGGATCCAATGTGATCCTTGGGACCAATGGGACCCTTGGGACCAATGGGACCCTTGGGACCCAATGGTACCCTTGGGACCCAATGGGATCCTTGGGACCCAATGTGACCCTTGGGACCCAACGGAACCCTTGGGACCCAATGGGACCCTTAGGATCTAATGGCACCCTTTGGGTAACCTTGGGACCTAACGGGACCCATTGGGGCACTTGGGACCCTTTGGGACCGATGGGACCTAATTGGACCCATTGGGACCTTATGATACTTATGGAACCCATTGGGATCATATGGAGTCAAGTCAAATTTCATATTTTATTGTATACGTCTTTGAATCCGAGTGCTCTCGTGCGACCATTCGGAAAAACCATTGGAATAAAGTTTCAAAAATAGAGCCCATTAAGATTCACCATGCGAAAGCTTTACAAAGAGTGGTGGATCGATTCTACTGGTTCAAAAATTGACACCCTGATCCTCAACTACCTGTCCCGTAGCTGCAGCTATTGCATCGGGCACGCGCGCCCGGCCTTCCGAGTGACTACTTTCTCATCACTAAACCATTCCAGCAAGTAGAAACCTAAATACCTTTATCCCGTCCTCCCAGTTCAACAAATTCCTACCCTTCCGTCGCTTAAAAAACTTTTCAATGGGCACCAGCATCGAAACTAATATAAGCCAAACAAAGTACGCTCACCTATCCGTTTGCCAAGCGTGGTGGGTGAGTATACCAAAACCCCCCCAATGATAGACATCCTTGGGTAGGCCTATGTCCAGCAGTTAACATCTTACAGCTGCAATGATGATGATGATGGAAGGTCTATACCTTATCAGTACTTAATATAAATTTTCCCATATAATGTCTTCCTTCCTCCGACACCACACCCTACATCATCAGGTTCGATTACTGGCGCGGCAAATACTTGTTCTTAAGTTTCGCAGATATTTCTGGATATATCCAGAACCACAGACAAATAGTATCCCCGAGGAGGGTTGGCGTCATGCAGGCAGCCAGTCGTAAAACCATTCGCCAAATCACATCACATTTAACAATATGATTGTCATAACAGCGGACCCTCAGGCTCCAACGCTTAACAGCTAAGGATGCAACCAAAAAAAATGCTCGGATGAAGAAGAAGATGATATGGGAGTGAGTCTTCCGTGTTGGAAAATAAAACACGTATAATGTTTCAGCTACTTGTCATCCCACGCATATCGTATAAGCCATCAGAAGGAAACAGCTATTTAATGACCTCAATAGGCGATTCGTCCAGCAACCCATCACTATTTTGATCCCTCTTTCCACATAAAGTCTAAAGAGGTGATTAAATCATATAGGTGAATCATCAGATGAAATAACTTGTAAAAATGGCTACTTCTTTTACTTACATATTATAATGTAAGTAAAAGAAGTAGCCATTTTTACAAGTTATTTCATCTGAATGACATGTAACAAGTACGATGTAGACTTTGGTGACTACCATTAACAATAGATATGATACCCACCCACATAAACATATACATATGCTGTAAAGTCTGTGTTTACATCATCCGATTTGCGACAGCAATGAGTCATACCAACAACTAATATTGAACCAAATGTACTACGCTGGTTTTCATTAAACTCTATTTACTTTGGTTAATCCACGGTCTCGTAATAAAATTAGTCACAAATCTAGAGCATTTGTGATGTAATCTTATCGATATTTATCGACATTGTCACAAAAACTACAAGTGTCGATTAGAAAGATAGATATGACGAATTGACGTAAAATCAATTTTCTCTTTATATTTTTCATAAAAGGCTTGTTCTCTGTTTTAGTTTTTATTGGATTGCACATTGAACTGTGATGTTTATTGTGATTTCATTACCACCTCAATAGATTACAGTATAAAATTATACTAGCTTTTGTTTGCGGCTTCTCTCAAGTTAAAAACAAACTTGGGACCTCCATTTTTCAGACCCTTAAGAGGGGTATTTTGAAAAATACTTTCTTTGTGAAGTACTACGCCATAATAACTATCTGCGTGAAAAATTTCAGTGCAATCCGATGTGGGTTTGAGTTGGGTGTTTATAGATCAATCAGTCAGTAACGGTTGCCTTTAATACCTATAAGGCTACAGAAGACGATAAATATTAAACTATTTGTTCCTCACGACTTCTACCGCATAGTTTTCGGTATTATCACACCGTCACACACAGTCTATCTGGGCCCTAGGGCCGCGAAGCATCTCAAGTAAGACTATAGCTTATATGACAGACACATCAATTGTTTTCACAGCGCTCGTTTTGATACTTTGGGTTACAATAAAAAATATAAATCGTTTATTTTGACACTTAACACAAATATTCCCTTATGATTAAGCACTTACTGAGTTAATAAAAAATGTATTTTAAGTTATTATACAAATTCCCCAAATAAGATCACGTAATGCAATTTACGGATGCACCCCATTTTTTAATAAAACCACGTTACACGCTTTTGCTTTTTACAGAGCGATGGTTGCCAGACTTATAACAAAACAAAAATATAATGTATCTTTCTAGTCTAGAGTCTTCTCACCAGTGGTCATTACGAAACGCTAGTAGTTTTTCGATTTTGCATATTAAAAATTAAAAATAATTAGAAAGAAAAATATGACGTTCAAAACGAGATACAATTATCCAATTTTGAACAAAAATCTTTGACTTTGACTTTGATATGTGTTTATTTTTCAATTGGTCCAGTATTTTTTAAATTAATTCAATACAAACAAATGTATAGCATGTTTCCATACGAAACACATTTTTATGTGTGTATTTCTAAACATTTAGCAATTATCTCTTATAGCTAAAATAACAACGATTCCCCTTTTCCGGCAATTTATAATCCGCGAATGTGTCGAATATACGTAATCGATGCCGCTCCCTGTTCCCGTGTCCGGTTTGAATTACCATTGAAACGTCCATGTTATCAATTCAACGTTTTCGTGATTGCTATTCATGTACCTATTTTTATTTTTTAATGACTTGATAGTAAATTGCTGTTTGAAAAGAACCGGCCAAGTGCGTGTCGGGCCACGCGCAGTGTAGGGTTCCTTAGTTGTGAATGACAACGTTGAGTTTACACTATTCACACTTGCACCTCACAGTTTAACGACCAATATATATACTACTGCTGTAATTTTTTTCACGTATCCATATATAACCGTTAAGCAGATAGAAGGAAGGGGACACTTACCTCTAAAAAAAATTGAAACCTTTTAAACCATTATTTCGGAAACGGATCCCGGAAAATCGAAAAATGGTGTTCTCAACCTCACAATATTTTTTAAAGACTTATTCTAAAATACCCCACACGATAGGTAGATTAGTAGAGAAAAATAAAAATTACTCCCAATTTACTTGTATGGGACCTACCCAAAAAAAACATATTTTCGCAAGATTTTTTTCTACCATTTTTTTGGCATGATTAATATACATACCCATACCAAATTACAGCTTTCTAGTACTTATAGTCTCTGAGAAAAACCGCAGACGGACACTGCCTGTCCGTCCGCGGTTTTTCTCAAACAAACAGACAGACAGACATGGCGAAAGGTTCCTTGTTTACTACGGAACCCTAAAAAGGATCTCTATATGACGGTTGTGTCTTTTTTTGACACTAATAAAAGTTTTAAAAGTTTTATTATTCGTTCTTCTTGTAGAAATGAAAGAAAAATAACAAATACAAGTTTTGCACGTTGTAATCCCAATCCCAACTAATACAACTACAACGACTAATAACATAAATGCGAAAGTGAGTTTGTTTATTTGTTTGTTGGTTTATTTGTTTGTTTTTTTGTTTGTTACGCTTTCACTACTGAACCAATCATCATGAAATTTTGCATACATACATATATGTTGTCTTTCTGTGTCCTGTGCATATGTGTTAGGGTACCAAGAAGGACACATGCTATATATCACGCGGGTGAAGCCGCGGGTAACAGGGACAATGATTAAGACCATTTTTAACCCTTTGGATACGGAACTCTAAAAATAATGGAAACTTGTTTGTTAATTAGAGTTCCCAACCGATAACACCGTTTCGCTACAATCTCCATCAAGTTGGTAAATAACAAAGCAAAAATGAACAAAAATACTTTGTACATTTCACAGTGAAAGTAAATGAGTTTGTTTAATAAAAACGTATGCGAATTATAATTAACTACAGGGTCTCCATTTCAAGCGGGGATAACGCAAAACAAAACAAAAAGAATTATTATCTGAGCCATTGTAACCTCTCCGACCGTTAAATCTTTCCCTTGTCTTGTATTTCTTTTTTCATTGGCTTTGTTTATACTGGCATGAATAAAAATTCAACCAATTATACATATTGTACTGTTTCGATTCACCCGAACAGCCACATGTGTTATCTCATTTGAAAAGCAAAATGTGAATTTATTTTGCGAACACGTAATATAACGAGGAATGAGTTTTGTAATATGTAATACAATGACACGAACTAAATACCATATTATATTTATACAATACTAACTATTTGCTCGTGACTTCATCCGCGTAAAATGTCACCCTTTCTATTTCACCCCTATAGATGAGATTTTTTTTTAAACCGTTTCGGTTTTTATCACGATTTTTACATCAAGAAAGGATACAAATTTCTAGTTTCAAGGTACAGTATAATTTCGGCGGTGCGTTGATATACATATATGTCAATAATCGATCAGTCAGGTTTGCATAAGTAGGTATTTATTGCTTTAAAAACAATTGAATTTCTTATATACATGATACACGTTAAATCCCTTACCTATACCACAAAAATAGGTATGTAAACCTTATTGACCAAATCCAAGGACGGCCAACTGTAGGGGGAAAATCCTTTACCTCATCATTCTGCAGCATCCAGTGTTTATCCAAATATCGTTTGAGCGATTTCGCGATTGTGTTCTATGGCGAAAAATCAACGGCCGGCTGCTTGCATGACGCCCACCACTGGATATCTCCAAACCAACTGAGCCCCTTGACTTCACACCAAAAACCTGGATTTAATTAAATAAATACAGTTTACGTTTTGTTAGTTTATTCGTAGATGTCATTTTGCAAACCTCAATTTAATCCTATTAACGAACATTTTTTATATCGTGTAATAAAATTATTTGGTCCTTACCACCACTGAATTTTTCAGACCAGACAAACACACTGTACCTACACTTGACGACCTCCAGTATATAGCTATCTTATTAAGTAATCTGTAGTAAGTATACCCTTACATGAATTCAATATTGCTCTGAAGCTCTACATCTGAGGATACAACGAGAACATGCTCGGATTAATAGGGACCAAGCCAATTCTTTAGAATGTAATAATAATAGATTGCCTTTGAACTTTAAATACCTATATTGTACTGTGTATAGAATCATACATTTATCAAAGGGATTAAATTACACGTAGAAGAACAAATATAAAGAGAATTCTTAAAAATCGTGTACCGGAGTAATTTCGATTGTGATTCCAAAACTGTTACGTATTTGTAATACACAGTCGTGTACTGAGTGCGAGTTATACTTAACAAGTTTAATTTACCAAATTGTGGTAATTACATCTTAATTTCCCGCATGTCAAGGACGGGTCTTTAACAAATCCACAAACGAATATGTAGTAATATTTTGCAAAGCTAACATTTTCTTTGACCTGATTAATTTAAAACCACTCACGGATTAATAACGAATGAAACGGATTATGGAGATATTTTTTTTTATTTGGCTTCCACTGCGGTTTCGGGGATTCTGCCAAGAGATACATAGTAAAATAATTATTTTTAACAAAAAAGTAAAACCGACTTCAACCCTATATATACGTAAATTTACAAACTGATGTATCAGATAGTGTTTGGGGACCTTTTCACTTCATCAGTGAACATAAATAAATACCCATTTTCTTACAATTCGGATAGTAAGCGTAAAAATCTATGGCAGATTAGAAATTTGTTTTAAAAAAATATTTTGGATAGATTGTGTCAAAATTCTTCATAACTATGATCAGCAGTATTGTTCCAACTAGTTTAGACCTATTTCTCTCACGGTTTCAGGAAGCATTGGCCCAAATTTGGTCCCAGCTGGCTACCATATGTCCAAAATTTATGTATATGATGTTCTATAGTCAGAGATGATAGAGTGATGCGACTATATATAGGAGTTCGGATACATACATCCATTTAAACTCTTTATTTTTTCGTACGAAGCTTTCAGAAGATATGAACAAAATGGGCAAGTGTTGCCTGATACCGTCACAAAAATTGGTCTAAACTACTTTAAACAATACTACCCCTCATGCTTAAAACCAACATATTAACAATAATAATTTACATACAAACATACATACATACTATCACGTCTTTATCCCTTGCGGGGTGGACAGAGCCCTAGGTCATAAAACCTACAGGCCACTTTTAGCATCGTAGTGGGCGTAAAGGTGAAAAGCGGAATCAAAATAGTGATGTGTTGCTAGCCGCATCGCCTATCAATGTTATTCCTTAGATTTTCGCCCAATCCCTTGACCGGCTTTTACGGTCTGCGCGGGAAGAAAAGCAGCTGATATATTCTATGTTTTTTCTTTTCTCCCAAACCAGCATGGAAGATAATAATATTAGATAATAATTTAATTTTATAAAGTCCATTCAAACCAATTTGCAAAATCATCTAAGGCAAATCCCACAGAGCAAGAGCTATGGCAGATTTTTAGTTTGGGGCACCAAAAGCGTCTTAAAAACTCATTGCAACCAAAAAGCATATAATATTTTTTTACGAATTTAGTTTTATTCTTTATTATTATTTTAATTTTTAGTTTTATAAAGTAATAAAAAAATATTGTTGCGTATATACTAAATACTCAATAATGTTTACTCGCAATACTGATAAACTATAAAACTTCTAACTTATTAACTAAAATAATGTATGGAAAGCTGCCATAGCTATTTCTATGTAGCTCGCGCGAGCGACAAGACATTCGTTGCTCTATAGCAAACCCCAACTGAACCCCTTGACTTCCCACCAAAAACTCCCGGATATTTAATTAAATACAGTTTACGTTTTGTGAGTTCATTCGTAGACGTAATTTCGCTAACCCCCAATTAAACCCTATTAACGAACATTTTGTGAAATAAAATTTGGTTCTTATTAATTTTAGATACAAGGTATTTATGGTGTTTGTTACTTCGAATATTGAGTATCTTAATCTCATTAAATTAAATATTGATAAATCGTGGAAATAACGAAATTAGTTTCTTTAACCTTTAATCGATTTCTTTTAGACAGAAAAATAAAATCATGGCCTTCAAAAATGCTAGCAGATCCAATAGGCTAGTTAGCCTAACAAAATAGATACTTAAAATTAGGTCGTCAGTTCGTTAATCAAGAACTATTGGTCATGTATTTTTTCTTTTTTCCATTCATATTCCGTGTGACATCATAGATTGCTACATTTGAGTAAAATATAATGTCATTCACTCATGAACTTTCATGCGCTTTATTTTACTATTTATTGTTCAATTGACAAAAGAAAAATATATGTGCCCAATTCTGTTTCATTGTCTTACAGATGGGCTTATTTTAAAATTATTAAAATGATTTAGGATTGCACAAATAATTTTTTTATTCGTTTTCGAAAATGACATTGTTTTAATCCTGAAGTGGCAATTATTGAATTTTTAATAATTTTTAGGACTTTAAAAATAAAATCTCGACAAGTTCACCATACCACAATAAGACATACAATTACTACATACATACAACACACGAACAAAGTAACTAGTATAATTCAGTACACCCCAAAAGTAATTTTATTAATTAACGCTTGACTCCATTATCCGACAAGTCAATATAGCCACTTATCAACGACAAATTAGTCAATTAACTAAGTTTGACTGACTCTACATTAATTGGTGCATGAAAACGCCCTTTAAGAGGGTATACTAGCAGTGCGTTTTCCATACAAATGTATTTCTCTATTTTCTCGCTGAAAACTGCTTCTAGAGGCAGAATTCTTTTTACGTACAATCTATTACTAAAATAGGTATGTCCCTATGTTTTATTTTTTTCTAAAATCCTGTTGAATCGAAAAAAAATTTGTACAAAAACATTTTTTTTGGAAAAAATAAAAAATAGGGGCATTCCTATTTTAGTACTAGATTTTATGAAAAAAGAATTATGGCTCTAGAATCAGTTTTCAGCGAGAAAATAGAGGAATACATTTGTATGGAATCCATATTGAAAAAATACTGCTAGTATACGCTCTTAATCGTGTCTGAACAAAGACATAATTAAATTCACATGTAAGTAGATCGATATTTACGCCTTGGTTCGACACCCGTAAACTGGCTTGTCATCAATTGAAACAATTTATTTGGAAGTACTTTTGGGCTTTTATAGCCTTAGTATAATAGTTCTTCTTCGTAGTTAGTGCCGTGAGCGTTATTTATTTTTTCCGTAGTGCGCTTAGAAATTATCCACTATGTATGCTTGTACTGCTTCACCATACATTTTTGAACCGATCGGCTGATGTGGATACACTCACACAGTTTCCTAGCCTTGTAGCACTTTATCGGCCCTGCTCCACTGCACAGCTCATCGTTAGTCGAAACGCAGCTTTAGGTTCGTATAGAGCTAGAGCGCACCGTCTAGCTCTCATAAAATGTATATTGTGCTCGTATACATTATTCAAGCAAAATTTAGCTGGAAATATATATTCAATAATTTTAAATGTAAATAAAAGGTAAAGACATTTTACCATGTTTAAAGTTTAATTTGTCTTTATGTAAGTATAAATAAAAACGTAAGTACAATACAATACAATAGGCGTTATCGCTGGCAAGAAAATGTATTAGGGTCCATCCCTTATACATTTTCATGTGTAGGCACAAAATCTTGACAAGTTGCCTAAAAATAGTTAATTTTTTTAGAGAAATTGTACGAATATGAATTGTAATTCATATGCTTTGCACTTTTTAAAAATATTTGATTATCTTTATTTAATTTTATGTTCTCCAAAATCGGTGTCTTGGTACCTTTGAATTTTTTTAAAGAAATCTGCTTAGCTTTTATTTTACAACTAGCCTACGGCACAAGGGGTTCGATTCCCGGCCAAGTCATGATGGAAAATGATTTTCTTTCAGATTGGCCTTGGTCTTGGATGTTTAACTATATAAGTATATACTTCAAAACATAGTATTGTTGAGTTAGTATCCAACGACACAAGTTCACAACTTTTGTGATACCTGAATAAGTGCGATTTTTATTTATTTAAAAAAAAAAAGAAAATAAAAAAACTTTATCAGTACATAAATTCTAGTTGCTTTTTAAACTTATTGTGATAGTTACAAAAAAAAGTTAATTTTGCTCGTAAAGTGTTATATTCTGTCACTGTATACTGGATCGTTTCTCATTACCAGGAATAATTTGGGTGTAACCTTCGATTTTCATCAAGATTACTACGTTTAGCCGTCGAAGGGAGTGTAAGTAACCACACACAGCTATTCGTACACATGTTGATACACAGCCTTCCTGTTCACTTAAACACCCACACACCCACAAACCTATCTAACCCCCCTGCAAACAACCTCGTCATTAAATTCGTATTTGCCAAATTGACGTCTTCCTAATATCACTCGAATCTGTAGGTACGTGCGATAACGAGATACTTACGTGTACTTAAATGCACATTCTGTCGTAAAGCTATTTCCAAGGAAATTTGCCTTTTGAAACAACAAAGAAAGACGTGTATTGTACTTACGCTTTACGCTGCAGTAACGATGTTTGGTAGCTCTTTGCTACCTAATATTTTTTTGAAGCGTAACTAAAGAGAGACATACGGTTTCATTCCATTAATTACATTATTCAAATCTTCACGTAATCCTCCCGCCGTTTTGAACACTATAGTGTTCATGCTCGCAGGTAGACTATGTTGACATTCGTTTATAACAATAGAAAAATGTAATCGAAACGTTAGGTGTATAAATAATGTAACAATCGCGATAAAACCGTATCAAAAGTAATTTTAATTAAAAATCTGTAATAATCGCAAAAATATTAGAAATCTGTAAGTTTCAACACAAAATATGAATAGCAGGCAATATGTCAGGCTGTTGTTGGAGTTGACAGACTCTCATTCACGAGTTAGTCACGGACCCTACCTACCTATTCTACATTAACCTTTCAGTATCTTTCGGTTTACCAGATGGTATACAGCTATATATTAAACCTTTATAGGAAAGAACGGAGTTTATTATTTTTGTATTTCTTATTTGTCCGAATAAGTTACTTTTCACTACTTTATTAACTTAACATCGAAAATCCAGTAATCTCTAGTGATATTTCATCTATGGAACCACTTCATTACAGCATCATGTATTACGCCTGATGTGACAGTTTCTGGGCGACTTGGTCGCCGAAATTAGAAGCTTATCGATTTTTGCATATGACATGCCAACCTATGCTTCCATTGGCTATGTTCAATAGAGGTACCTCACTTTTTTTTACTTTACGTGTTATATGCAACCAACTTCTTAAAGATAACGTTATTGTTGATTGATTCATAAATCTTTACTCAATTTGGTGTTGTTGTTGAAACCTAAACGAGATATAGTTGCCAAAATAACAATGTCCAGAAACACAAATAGTAAAAATATTTGCTAACATCACGCAATTCAAAAACATCTCGAAAACGGCTTATCAAGGTGTTCATCTGGAGCATTGCTCTTTAACAGACAGAAGAAAGAAAAAGTTAAAACATTCAAAATATGGTACTGGAGAAGAATGAAGAAAATTATCTGGATAGATAAAAAAAGACAAGAGGATTGAAATATAGTAAGAGAAAAAATTTCTATTTTAACTGCCATAACAAATCAAAGAGGTAATATATACCTGTTGCAACTTTACCATTTTATAAAAACTATTATGTGAAAGAGAAGTTAGGAGGGACAGGGGAACGCCCAGGCACAATAATTTCAAACTAATCAAGGCTAAATTGAGAACTGTTTCATACCAGGATGTTAAAAGATTGGTAAGTATAGATAAAGATAGAGGGAGTTCCACCAATAAAAGCGCCGTTCTTGAATTTTGATGACTTGTTTATGGCATAGGACGCCAAGCGAGCCAGTGGGTCACCTATTAGTAAATGATCACCGCTACCCATGGACCAATGCAATACCAGGGTTTTGACAAAGGCGTTGCCGGACCTTTAATTTTTCCCTCCCCAATGCTGGCCGGGGTCTGGAAATAAACAGTTCTACATGCAGTGTAAATAGTAAACGGTATTATGGGATGCGCTAAGAGAAAACCTTCACACACTAAGGTAAGATATGTAGAATAAAGGTCAATATTAAAATAGGCTATAGTATTTTTAATTATATCTTCTGTATTGTAACAATAATGAACTGCTTGTTTTGTTTGGCTTTCATGCGTATTATTATATTAACCTTGCTGTGACACATTTTCTCTGTTATCTGCCATAAAGGTCGTCACAATAGTGTGAAGAAATCCGTATCGGTCATTGCTCTATCATCTAGACAAATGTAAAGATTACATTATTCGTTATGAGATTATCCAGCAAAGTTTGTGAAAATTTAGAAATAAATGTAGTTTTTCGGTAATAACATTATTATTATTTTATTAAATATATTAACATTATTACTAAGTAAACACTTAGCCCAAGCCTTACAAGGAGCCCGTATAATTTCGTTATGTCCGTCTTTCAGCGGTTTAACGTATAGACTAGAAGTTCAAAGAAGATGTTATGATCTATATTATTATAGGGGTAATATTAATCACGCCGACAATTGGTGAAATAAAATTTATAAAAATCTTTTTTTTTTGGGTCTATCCCATACTTTTATACTAGATTTTCTTTTCTTAGTGGTGTCGTTGGATAGTTAAACACCATTCTTCGATTTTGCTATAAATAGGGGTGGGCCCTATTTTGTTTTGAGTAGTGTGTAAAGCGAAACAACTGTTAAAGCTCTTATTTTTGATAAAAAGTCGCGACTAAATTCATTACTTTCTTTTATACAATTTCTTGGCTTCCACTGAAAAGGGAGATCAATCACCGCCATTATCAAATAAATTTAGGTCGATCAATGTCTTTTTAGCATTTTTATTGAATTAGGTAACGTTCAATCTGCAAAACTTCCTTCTAAAAGAAAGTTAAAATTTCGTGATTTTTTATGGTGATGGGACAGTTAAGTAAGTACGGTATATTTACGAAAGAAATGTTATGTATTTAACATACGCAGA
Source organism: Rhodophaea formosa (assembly GCA_963082605.1). NCBI lineage: Eukaryota > Metazoa > Arthropoda > Insecta > Lepidoptera > Pyralidae > Rhodophaea > Rhodophaea formosa. The sequence continues at coordinate 13,767,298 of OY720209.1, forward strand.
TAAATAATTTTTTTATGCGATTTGTAGGATATTTTCAGCGGTGAAACCATCACTATCCCATCCCAACTTATATTATAAATCCGAAAGTGAGTTTGTTTATTTGTTTGTTTGTTACGCTTTCACGCCGTATCTACTGAACCGATCATCATGAAAGTTTGCATACACATAGGTTAGGGCACCGAGAAGGACATAGGCTATATATTACGCGGGCGAAGCCGCGGGTAACAGCTAGTATTACTATAATGGGAAAGTTAATTCGCGTATTTTCTTGTAACCCTTTCTACTAAACTGATCATCTCAACATACATGTGTTAGGGAACATATATAAAACATGTTGATTATACCTAGTTTATAAAATATACATACGTTGTTCAATAAGAATAAGTCACTTGATGACTTGATTAATTAACTTTTCATGTTTAATACTACTTAATGTATTATTTCTAATTGTACACAAATAAGTTACTCAAAGCATTAAGATAATTCCATCAAACATTAATTGATAATTTACATTTATACTCTTAGGAGTATTTTATACTTGAAATCAATAAAGTTGTTGTCATGAGATATTTTCCGTTATGACGTAGCAGACGAGGGTATAGGGCGAGTGGCAAATGTATGGACGCTCAATTTCTCAGTGTGACTCGAACAAGACAGACGTTCAGATAAGTATTATTGTATAATTTGGTGCTATGTTTAAGTAGATTTCAATTGTGTTTTTATTAAGTTAGTTAAATATTGTTAAATATTATAGTGTAAATGATTTCGCATTTCTGAAGTACCTACTTGATAATAAATAGCTATGATGTGTTTAAAGTAACCAATATGAGAAGGCTACACAGAGGGTCGTGCCATTGCAGTGGAGACTAGAAAGACCTGATGATGATGATGAGAAGACTTATATTTACGTAATCTAACACATGCATGTTATCAAAGTAACCGAAGAGAAAGTAAGGAAGCTTCATCTAGAAAAGGAAGTCTTGTTACTGACGGTTTCACAGAAACGAAAGCGGGCTGCAGTACAAAGCTATAGTAATTTTAATAAGTCCTTTGCTTATAACACAGGCAACAAAACCGACCTACATTGATTTTATTTACCTATATCTATGTAGGTTTGAGAGGTTTTGTTGTTCGACTACAGAGTTATTATTTTATACAGTTTTGTACCTAGATAACTATCATATTGAAAGGCTTTTTACGAAACAAGACAAACAATACGCTTGGACGTGATGGATTGAGCGGTGTTCGTTCATAGCCGTAGATTACTGCTTTATACATATTTTTAACATTCGGTGATTTTTAAGGTTATGTTGCCTAACCAGACTTACTTTTACTCAAACTATAAGTAGCTAGTAGAATAGTCAAGCTTAATTTGTAGGAAAACAACGAATGACAACCTTACCTAAAACAGGTCCTTATGAGGTAAAAAACCGGCCAAGTGCGAGTCGGACTCGCACACGAAGGGTTCCGTACCAGAAATATTAATATCAAGCAAAAAACGGTAAAAAAATATTTTTTGTTGTATGGAAGCATTAAATATTATTTTTATTTTTAGTTTTTGTTATTATTGTGGCAATAAAAGTACAACATTTGTCAAAATTTTAACCTCCTTGCTATTACGGTTCATGAGATACAGCAAAAAACGCTAAGAACTACTCTGTTGTATGGGAGCCCCCTTAATTATTTCCTTTATTTATTTATGCACATATTTCATACATTTTCAAATATTTAAACAAAAAATAAACATTTAAAAATAGTAGCCCACCGGTATCGGGAACATGGTCCAAGCTACCGGCGGTCAGGGCTCCAGGGAATTATTATTATTAATTATTATTTTATTATTTTGATTTTGTATCTGTTGTTGTAGCCACAATAAAAATACATAATCTGTACAAATTTCAACGTCTAGCTATTACGGTTCTTAAGATCTAGCTCGGCGAGAAATGTAAAAAAAGGCGGCCATGAAAAAAGGCTAAAATATCACGTTTTTTGTATAGGGGCTCCTATACAAAATTACTATTATCATTTTGTTTAAATATTTGTTGTTATAGCGGCAACAGAAATGCATAATCTGTGAAAATTTTCATTGTCTAGCTATTACGGTTTTTTAGATACAGCCTGGTGACAGACGGACGGACGGACGGACAGCGAAGTCTTAGTAATAGGGTCCCGTTTTTACCCTTTGGGTACGGAACCCTAAAAACAGTCTGCTACTTAGGTACATCCTTTTAATTTTTTGTAGGTAACTGAGGCTAAGCATATTTGGGATTAGTAGTTGATTCGATATGTGTTGTCTACTTAAATAACTATATACAGGGTGGCCCGTTGATAGACGTCCAAAGGAAAAATTTAGATGCTTTACCCTAAGGGGTACGCGAATCACCTGTATCTTCGTAAAAAAATGTCTTTTAGATGGCCAAAAGCTATTTTGTTTAATTGTTTGTTTTGTTTAATAAAATCAACTAATATTGTAATACCTTTATTGCTTTCAAGTCTAATTACACTAAATAAACCCCTATCAAGGACCAATTTTTTGGATGATTTTTACTGCTGAAGATTATTAGAAGTTTTTGAGAATACTTTAAAGTTCCTGGCACCTCTTTTTTATTTTATTTTCAAGTACTTAACATTTTCTCCTTATTAATTAGAACAGTAATTTTGAACTTTAGATGAAATTTTGGGAAAGTTCTGTAATACCTAGGCATATTTTATTTTTTTAGGCAATAGCTGTGGTTATGACAATCAATTATCACTATTAAAAATTTTAAAATAATAAATACAGAAAAAAGTAAAAATAAAAACCAACTTTAGGGATTTTATTAAATATAAAAACTAAACAATATATATCTCCTAAACTACAAAAAATCGCGGAACATACATGGGGGTGATTCGCGTACCCCTTAGGGTAAGGCATCTAAATTTTTCCTTTGGACGTCTATCAACGGGCCACCTGTATAAACTTAAACCACCAGTTAGAGTATGCTTATTACGAATAATGACAAGGTATTTAGGGGAAATGTAAAGATTTTTAGTCATCTGACAGAATAACATAAAACTTTTACAGAAACGATTTCAATATTTTATCACGCTGAATTTCCACGGCACTGAATTTGTTTCAACATTAGGTACAGCTATTTATTGCTTTAAACAGACAAACAGCGAGCGAACGCCTAAGAAGTTTTGTTTGTCGTATTATTTTTACACAATTTTGCTTAATACTGTTTTTAAAGGTAGAAATAAAAACTCCTTTAAAAAAGTTTGAGCTTTTCATTTCAAAAGTCAAACTTATAATCAAAACCAGTCTTCCGCAGCGGTTTCTAAATTTGCATCCCAAATAAAGTTCACATGACTCATCAAAACAAAATTTGAGGGATGGGCACAGGCTAAGGGCACAGGCCGAGATGGGTTATGCAACCTACACACCAAATCACATTTTGTCTACAGTTTTGTTGTTGTCAAATTAGTAGACTTGAAACTTGGAACTGAGACTATATAATTATAAAGTCTATAAAGATTAAATTGAGTTCAACTTACTACTACTACTACTTGTATACTACTAGCCGTTACCCGCGGCTTCGCCCGCGAGATATGCCTATGTCCTTCTCCGTACGCTAACCTATGTGTATGCAAAAGTTCATGATGATCGGTTTTGTAGGTAGGGCGTGAAAGCGTCACAAACAAACAAATAACGAAACAAACAAACTCACTTTCGCATTTAGAATATTAGTTAGGATATATATATAATATAGGATAGGATTAGGATTACAATAATAATTACACAGGCTTTGAAAAATTGAAATAAAGGCATCAAGGAAATATTGGTGGCACGATGGTAAAATGGGCTAACTTGTTTGGCAAACAGAACCATCAAGTTGCCGTCATTAACAGTGGATCGGTAGACTCGGACAAATTTACGGTCTGACATTTTGAACGTGGCAGTTTCGAGTTCACGCATTTCTTCAAATTTAAAGATCCATGTGACACAGCAACAACTTGAAGTCAAGACGACTTTTGGAAAAGGGCACCGAGCCCACAAGTCATTTCATTAGGCCAGCGACTTTGGTGTGTAGTTCCTTTATGCCAGATTCATGTAAGTAAATTAAAATCACCCTACCAATATTTGAATACAATCTTCTGCTTTTCAATTTTAAACGAATGGCGATGTTTGCGTTTATAATACGCGTTGACGTTCATAAATCTTTTATTCAAAAGAAATTTAAATACGACAAATTTCAATTTTATTGAAATCTGTTTCAAATGTATTTTAAATTTGAAAAGGGACAACATTGAATAAAAGATCGTCCTGTCCTACCCTGTTCTGCTTAAACATTTTCTCAGTATTTATTGAATGTTTAATACCTGCTTTGATATTATACAACAGTAAACAAAAAAAAAATATTTTTTTAAAATCCAGTAATAATTACCTGTAGTCACGGCGCTTAATATGTACCTGTATAGACAAGCGAAACAAAATGGAATCCTCAGTGACTAGAAATGTCCATGCGAGGATAGTCCAACTAGAATAATGTTAAATATGAGAAATATTCTATCAGAATAAAGTCATATAAGGAGTTTTTAGGTGGGAAGTCAAGAAGTATAGTTGGGGTTTGCCGGAGACGATTTTGCAATTTTTTGTGTTATATAAATGCTAGTACTCATGAACAATTTGTGAAATAATTCAAGTAGACTATTACCTATATGGATTTGTATAGATTTGTCCACTACCAAAGAACATACGCCATCTTTGATGCTACTTATTAAAAACTATACCGTAAAACACCGATAGGTACTCATTGGCAAAATCACTTAAATCCCGGTGGAAGCCATAATTAAAAGAAGGAAGAAAGTCATTTAAGATAAATGATCAGTTATCAAAATATACCAATTGAAAAAAAATAAACATTATAATGTCCAATGTAACAGGGAATATTAGAAAAATATGTACCTATGCCACATACCGGCACACAGGATGTGCAGTTTACGGCGTTTCTTGTAAGCCTCTTTCATGTAAATGGGATGCGGCTAACAACTCACTTACTCTGACTGTAAGCGTAAACCAACATTCTCCAGACTGTTGGTTCACGCTAATGAAAGAGTTAGTGACTTGAATTTTTGCTAAAAGCATCTTTTCTTTCAACGACAATTTAACGGGGAAACTTCCGCAAAGTGTAATCTATTAGTTTTATGTAGTATTTTTATATTATGTATAACAAAATAAAAACGGGATGCAGCTACCGAGATCCTGAATGATAGTTCACGCTAATGAAATAGTTAGTGACTTGAATTTTTGCTTAAAGCATCTACTCTTTCAACGACAATTTAACGGTGAAACTTACGCAAAAAAAGACTATTCGTTATTGTATTTTTGAAATATCCTTTAGCGGCGCTGTGCATTTTTTGTAATAGGAAAAAAATGTTAAACTCGCGACAGGTCACGTGACCGACAGATTCGTCAGATTGAAAATTTCGCATTCGTAAGACGGACACGTGACCTGAACCAAAAACAACGTAAATATTCAATGAAATGAAATGAAATATTTTTTTTTTTTTATTCAAATTTGGATATGATGAATCGCTTTTTGAAAGTCATATTTTTTTAAAATTGCAAAAACTACTGGCGTTTCGGAAAGACCACTGCTGAAGAAACTCAGTCCAATTTTCACTTCTGCCGGCATAGCCGGATTGCAACCTATTTTTTATACGCCACTAGTACAACTCTAACAAAAAAAAACGCTATGCCAAGTCAGTAGATACGGGTAGGCAAGGTATGGCATTACATTTCCTATCCGTATCTACTGCTTTCATTATAAACAACTTGAATGTAAATGGGGACGTGGCTTAGTGGCTCCTGAATCGAGGTTCATAAGTACTAATGAAGAGCTCGGATTACTTTATGCATATGTTACACTAGTACCGTATCTATTGTGTTTGGTAACAGCTTTCTCGATTTTCCTTATATGAAATCTGCCACGTACTAGTAGGTATATAAGAAAAGCATTTCGAATGCATAAAACCCCTACCTAAAAAAATATTTTTTCATACACTATTTAGTTATTGTAAAAAAAACGTTCAACTATTTACGTGAGATTACTTGAAAAAAAAAGGCAATTGAAGCGTCACAATAATATCACAAATGAAGCTGGCGCTGTGTGGTTCCCGGCAGAGTAGAATAGGACCACTCCAAGTCATCCCGTGGATGTCGTAAAAGGCGACTAAGGAAACACAAGCTAACCAAAGCTTATTAACATCACAGAGACCTCTCCAACCCGTCTGGCTAGCATGGAGACTGTAGGCCAAATCCTCTGACTACTCAGGCTAGTATACCTCTCTGGTAGTACAGAGAGGGTCGTGCTCCTGCAGTGGAAACTGAGACAGAGGAGACAGTGGAGACCTGATGATGATGATGATGAATATCACAAATGTAAAATATAACTACTGATAACGTGTGATAAAAAATACTTTTAACTTTGTTATATTTATAGCTATCGATAAAAATAATTAAAAGTAGATCCAATTTATTTTATATACCCTTGTATATCGAGTTCTTTTTTGTTTCACACTCTTCTAGTCGAGCTCCGTGGCGCAGCGGTCAACACGCTAGCCTGCGACACGGGGGTCCCGGGTTCGATCCCCGGTCAGGTCAAGATGGAAAAAGATCTTTTTCATATTGACCTGGGTCTTGGATGTTTATCTATATAAGTATATATTATAAAATATAGTATCGTTGAGTTAGTATCCTGCGACACAAGTTCACAACTTACTGTGGGGCTAGCTCAATTTGTGTGATATGTCCCTATATATTTATTTATTTTATGAAGTTATTCGGAAACCTAAAACCCATGTTTAAGGTTTCCCGAATAATTTCATTTATGAGTGTGAACCAAAAAAAGAACTCCTTTCGATTAGACTGTGGGAAGAAAATGAGAACTGTAAAGAGACAAAACTTTATCAACAAGCTGAAGGATTCCGGAGAATCAGCGATTAATTGCAGAACTCCGATTTCTCGGTACATATGGAAGAAACTTCTGAGAATTTCACAACTGCAAACGCCGTTTCAAATTTTAATGGGTAAGTAATATAACACATAAACACAAAATATATATGTTTTAAGATTTATACCAACGAAGTATATAATTTTGGTCAGTATAATTATCAATCAGGATAAAAATCGGAAGAAATAATTTTGAAAAAAATAAAATCTTTTGTTATGACAATTATTTAACATAACAAACCTTTCATATACCGTTTTATCATTATAAAATTTAACATATCGAGTTTTTGTTACGTATAATAAACGTAATGTATACTTATTATTAAGCATAATAATCATTGATTATATAAATAAAGTGATAGAAGATCCTTATCTACGTTCTGTGACTAAGTCGCTTTCGCACCCAGTCGTCGCTCGCTCGCTTCGCTCGCTCGCTCATATAGTGGTCTATGTGTAACCATAACCTAACCTACCTTCTGCTACCAAGTCGCGTATCCAAACCAGTCGCTTTCGCACTCAGTCGTTGCTCGCTCGCTTTGTTCGCTCGCTCATGTGGTGGTCTATGTGTAACCCTAACCTAACCTACCTTCTGTTACCAGTCGCTTTCGCACCCAGTCGTCGCTCGCTCGCTCATATGGTGGTCTATGTGTAACCATAACATAACCTACCTTCTGTTACCAAGTCGCGTATCCAAACCAGTAGCTTTCGCACCCAGTCGTCGCTCGCTCGCTTCGCTCGCTCGCTCATATGCTGGTCTATATGTAACCATAACCTAACCTATCTTCTGTTACCAAGCCGCGTATCCAAACTAGTCGCTTTCGCACCCAGTCGTCGCTCGCTCATGTGGTGGTCTATGTGTAACGATAACCTAACCTACCTTCTGTTACCAGTCACTTTCGCGCTCAGTGGTTGCTCGCTCGCTTCGCTCGCTCGCTCATATGGTGGTCTATGTCTAACCATAACCTAACCTACCTTTTGTTACCAAGTTGCGTATCCAAACCAGTCACTATCGCACCTAACGTCGTCGCTCGTTCGCTTCTCATAATCAATTTGATTGATCTAGATTTTTATTGATATATATTTTAAATAGTATTCGTTTTGATTGTTATATTTTATGGCATGTATACTGAACGAGTTGTATGACAGGTGATGTTTAAGCCGTCAAGTTCTTCTTCAAAGACTTTGGCTAGTTTTTACCTAACTGACCCACCAAGAAGGAAGGCAATGTTTTTCGCGCGTATGTATGTATGTCCTGTAGCCTAATCAGATTGACCAAATTTGAAGATTCGTATTGTTCCCCGAAATGTCATAGTGTATTTAACGTCAGCAAAAAAAAATTATATGGTGGAACTAACTGAGAAAAAGGCTGTCGGATTTTTGTTTTGTTAAATAAACTCACGTGTTTATTTTCTTCTCAAGAATTTTTCTTGCTTATAGCCCAGTGCATAAAATTATTATTTTTTATTATAACCTCATTTAATCCTTAATATATACAATAAGTAATGTTACATTTATATTATGAGTTCATTTACATAGTCTGTTTTATTTCATTTGTCACATAAATCAAATTATTGGAATTGTATATTACTTATTATGACTGAATATAGATAATTGAAAGTTAAGAAATAATAAATTATAAAATATTGCATAACTATATAACAGTGCATAAAATATTTGAGTTTAATTTAATTGGTATTTTAGGTAAAACGTCTAAGATCCAGTTACATCTAAAAATGACTTGATATTCAACCCGAGACCCTTCACTGCAGATCAAAGAGCACTTGCTACACTAACAGAGGTCATCAAAAAATTTACTCTTTGGTAGTTTAAAGGATGTCTTCGTCTAATTTAGTCATCGTTGTCATAATATAATGCGGTTTTTTTGGAAAACAACTAACTGTACCTCAGATATTTTTCTGCAAAAGTCGAATTATTTTGTGTTTGAACGGTAGCAATTATTTTTCTCTCCATTGTCTGCCGTTGGAGCTTCCCTTTTTCTTTTATTTAAAGATCATAATCTTCATAGTAATGACCGCTAGACGCATTAAATACCATAATCCGCAGAACAATTAGAAGGCTTTTAGAGCCCATTCTCCCAAAGGGCCGGTAAATGGCGGTAGATGGCAACTGTTTAGAGCAAAGTTCTATGTACCTATAGAAAATTCAGGTACCTACTAAATGCCCGAAAGCAATGAACAATTTGCTTTAATGAATATTAGCTTTTCCAAGATTACAACTCTCGCAAACAAAACAGCTTCAGTGTAATTTCTGTGTAATTACTTTGTGAACTACTTAATTTAAAAAAACTGACTTATATGTTCTCTTATAAACTTTTCATAATAGTTAGTAGTAAAGTGAGCCCGGCTATTTTATTGCTTTGTTTTTTGGAAACTCTTAAATTGACTTATACTTTACAGGTAAGCTATAATGAGGATCATGGCAAAATGAATTTGCTCATAGGCCATAACAAATCATTGTCTTATAAATCTATACAGATAAAAGAGAAAGAAGATTTCAGAGAATTTTATCAGATATTTTGTTAACATTTTTTGAATGTACATTACATTCAAAAAATGATAATTTTAAAAAAATTAGAATATTACATAGAAATATTATTTACTCAATAAACTAATATATTTCGTAATTACTACCGTGTTTAAACATATTCAAAGGAAATGTAAGTACTAAGTTATCGATCTACAATATTTAGAATTAATTAAAGTACAACAAATATACTTCGTGAAATCTTCTTGATACATTAATTAACAGTTATTTAACGTAATCAAAACTCGTTAATTACTTTGAACAATCGACCAGAGATCCTTCCATAATTAATAAAATAAAGATCAGTCCTGGGGCACGTAACAAGGCGTGTTTATTGGAAAGAAAAAAGAAAATTAAAATAAAAGCGTATAGGTACCAAGAAAGGGGAAACATGCATGAGTAATGAAAAAAATGATTTTGAATAAGTATGTCATTTAGCTTTACAAGACTGTAAATGATACTTTTAATTTCATATCGATTCATTAGGTTTACTTACAATGGGTTGTAAAAGTCAATTATAAAAGTACTAACCGTCTGTCCCGGCTTCGGCCGTGGTATACCTATACCACGCCTTTGGCACTCAGGGATAACGCAGCTATACCACGTTGAAAGATTTTTCACTAAGTAAGACAGTTGCTCTTAATTATGAAACGCTGAAATAAATTTGTTTTATTTTTGTGCATATTATGTGTTTAAGTCAGTATCTTTGGTGCTATATATGAATCGTAAACGTGTAAATAATTATCTTTAAAACATTTGTTTGTTTCTGCCTGTTATTTTTTTTTAATAAGTATTATCTGTTTCGTTAACTTTCATTCGCAACTCTATGTCTTATACATACAGCAAAATTTTGATTGGTTTTAATGGATACAGTAAAAATATTCCTTAATACTATTCACTTAATTATTAAGTAAATAAACAGAGCCTTAACCCAAAATGTATCAATCAATCTTACTTTATATCTTAAAAGGAAGACTGCATGACGAGCCGCGCGACGGACGAATACGTAATGACTATGGAATCAAATAAAATGGACAAATGGACACTTCCTGTCGATAAGTGTCTACTAACAGATGTGATTTGGAGAAAATGCCAGTCAGTAACCTTTTACTTTGTATGCTTTGTCCTTTGACTATTTACTCTCTAGACGCAGTCATGCCTTTATTCCATGATTAAAAACTGGCCTATTTTTGAATGCTTCGATGCGTGACAGCTTTGTGTTAGCACACGCGTCTGCGATCAAAATGCGACAAATTCGGTATTTGCATAATGTTAAGATTTAAAAAATTTGTTTCCAATGATACTAATTTCTATCTAAAAACACTATAAAGAACACTTTTAATTTGATATCGATTCGCTTAGTGTTCTTAAAGCTTCTTTAAAGTTGGGTGAATAGGATCATTTTTAAAAGTATGAAAATCTTAAATTACAATTATACTGTATTGTAGTCCGCAAAATTTATAGCAACTTTTATTATGAAACAAAGTGTCAAAGTCTAAAAATATGTGACTTTAAAACTTCTATATCTGAAAGAGTTTTTTGTTTAGAAATGTATTTCGGTCACTATTGTGTTTATTTTTGGCAGGTCATAGTTTACATAGCGACACAAAAAATTTTTTAGTCAAGTAGCCAATTAGTAGCTATTTGTTTGCACCATAAACTATCGGTTAGACACAATTTTTTCTACGGTTTTAAGATAATAGAGTCTATTTAGGCTTTATATAATCTAAGGTTTTGTCCTACTTATACGAGATCCAAAGTTGATATATCATCATCATCAGGTCTTATTTAGTCTCCACTGCAGGAGCTCGACCCTCTCTGTACTACCAGAGCCATATATTAGCCAGAGCAGTCAGAGAATTTGGCCTACACTCTCCACGCTGGCCAGACGGGTTGGCGAGGTCTCTGATGTTTATAAGCTTTATTTAGCTTGTGTTTCCTAAGTCGACATCCACGGGAAGACTTGAAGTGGTCCTATTCTACTCTGCCGGGAACCACACGGCATGATTATATTTTTCTAAATTAAGTTATTAGGTAAATTATTATTATTATTTTATGATAATTAGCTTTAACACGTAAAAACTAAAATAATTGGACTACGTTAATCCGTAGAGACATACAATATACATGAAAGCAATCATGTGCAGGTGAAGGCCGCGGGCATATTCCACTGATAATTATTCTGTTATTTTCAGTGTTTGATGAAAACCAAAGCACCAAACATAACTGGACTGTATTTTTTTAACTATTGGTCCTCGAGTTGACTTTATTTCAATGAGTAACTGGAAGTAATAATTCAGTACAAATGTTATCAAGTGACTCATCTCGGATTAATCTGAAATATTTGGCCGACTGCCAACCAGAAGAAAGGTAATGTTTTCGCGCATATATATGTATATAAGTAGGTATCGACGCTACCTGTAGCTTAAATGGATTTACGATTTTGGATTGTCAGTTGTCAATTCGTACCCTTCCAAGGAGAGTCATAAGTAAAAAATCGATATGGCGGCTCAAAAAATTCAGACGGGGTTTTTATTTTTTGAAATGATTCGTTCTTTAAAAGAAACAGTTATTTATTTGCGAATACAAATTTTTGAGTACAAAGCTTTGACCGTGATATAAAAAGTTGTGAATAATTTTTTGAAAATAATGGGCGATACCGTTCACGTTTCCGTTTAAATGAAATTCATACAAATCTACACCATAAATTTCAACGTTCAACGCAAACAAAACATTTTCCGAACCAAATTAAGCGGGAATTTTACGAATCATATGTTACTTTCTAGATATTCTTAGGCTAAAAAGTGAGACAAGTTTTTTTATATATATGTATATAATAACTTACAAAAGTACCATAGTATTGATGTAAGTAAAGATAGATTGGTTGGACCATATAAACCCATTTGTTATTATTTGTCTAAAATCAACGTTCAGATTTGTATAAATACAAACATAAATAAAATGAAATTAATTGTAGCACTGAACGGTTAGTTACTAAAAATTAAAGCCCTGGTTTAAACAAATAATTTATCAAATTAAACGGACTTTTGTTTTTTTTTTTCTTTTTGTGATAAAGAGTTTGTGTGTATCAGAACACAAAACTCTCTAGGTACCTATCTTAAAAAATATTTATAAAACTTGCACTGTTCCTTAATTTGAATCATGTTTAGGTTCAAATTCAAAATTAAAGTTCCGAAATTTTGAAGTGACTGTCAAATGGTTGTATGTACACCGTTGTTGTCTTAAAATAGCAAATGGCCAGCCAATAACTGAAATGTTCGCCAGCTTTGGGTCACCGAATATTATGTCAATCACATGTGCCGAGATCTCTCAGTACAGCTGACGGTTCCACTTTGATTACCTAGGTGATATCACTTAGGTGAATAAAGTACTCTCTTTTAGTCTATTTTGTTCACCTTGGGTGATCAAAGGCGACTTTCTTAGTGTAGGTACTTTGTTCACCTCGGAATCAAATTACCTGTGTGATCAACCGGCGACCCTTGTTTCCGACGCTGTGTGGAATTTGATCACCTACATAAAGTGCCAAAGATATTTCGTGTTTTAAATAAAAGTCATATAAATGTTATGTTTTCAATTTATAAAAATTCAGATATACTAATGAACTAGTGTCTATAGAATTTTGTCTAAAATTAAAATATACATACTTTTACTTATATGATAGTAATAGTATACATTATTCCATTTTGATCACCTAGGTGATATCACCGGGGTGAACAAAATACACTCTTTTAGTCCACTTTGTTCACCCAGATGATATCACCTAGGTGATCAAAGTGGAATAAACTGGGCTGACGGGCCTCTGTTTCCATGGCCCAAAAAAACTCTACCTCCACTCAACTCTCCACAAACTCAAGTCCACATATATCTCATCTAGAGACTTATTATATCAAAATCAGAATATTTATTTGCGTAAAATGTCAATTTACATATACATTGAATACCTATTCGAATTTTTTCCATTATTCCAATTTAGACCATTTAAAAGGTTCGTGTTAGTGAAAGCTTGAAGGAAAACGAGCAAATTTATATTTAAATATAGCAATATTTTTCCATCGACTTCACAACGGAGTGAATTTCACAGCCATATATATGAATTTCATCTCATTTCATGGCACAAAAATAGTCAAATGAGATCAAACCAAAATAAAATATTAAAAGAAACAATTTTCTGTAAATTTTGTTTATACGTAATACTGTGTCAAAGTGTCAACTGTATAATCACAACATGACATAATTTAAAATGTTGGATGCCGGCCCAACGTTCAATCTTAACATTAGGATGAGCTTTACCAAATATACCTTTTAAAAGATCCAAGGCCTCTTTCGTTAATCTGTTCGTGTCTTCCTTGGAGTAATTTGGATTTCCGGAAACCTAAATAACCAAATGTTTTTGTATCCCTATTTTTAAATGTTTGGTGAAAGATCCTTTTATTCGAGTACAGCGATGCCAAAGGAGGGTTATGTTTTTGGCTGTTATGTTTGTGTGCTTGTTTGTTTGTTCCTCGAAGCTCCTAAACTACTCAACATAATTCCACATATGACATACTTACCGTTAGATACATCATGACTGTTCACTTCATAGTTATATAATATGTAAAGTCAAATAAATCCCATATTGAATAGTACAAAAACAAAGTTATTTACTACAAAAAGGTTTCTATTGAGTATAGTATCAAATTAAAGATATTTTAGGTACATCACAAAAATATATAATTAATGTTTAAGAAATTATACCTCACCCCCGTATTAGTAAAAAAAGCTCCCGGGAAAATAACTGTCGGTCGGGTTTTAGTTTTATAACTTTACCTATATCTTGTGACAAATTGAACACAAACAAAAGTGAGTTAAGGTGGAAAGCGGAACCAAAATGTCTACCCCGCAAGGTATAAAGACGTGACACTATGTATGTATGTAAAATGAACGAAGTATTTCGAGAATAAACAGCAGACAAAATAACAGGTCCAACTCCGACTGACTAACTAAAAGTTAAACATTAGAAAAGCCGCCTACTGATTATTATGCTCTGTAAGATTGCATTTGCAAAAGCATATTCCGATAATTCTAAAAATATTCTGTGTTATTCTTCAGATAAGACCAAGATAATATTACCTAGTTCCACTTTTTTGTTTTTATCCTAAGAAGTGAATGAACATCAAACTTATGCAACGTTTTAGAGTACGTCATATTATTTAGGTATGCTTTATTTTATGCTTATCGAAAATAAAATAACACGTAGAATGTACCAGCTGGGTCTTCTCTTGGCGACCGCTGGAAATTGATCGAAGAAAAAGGCGAAAATCTTTGGAATTCTGTCAATAGGTAATGAGGTTTGCGATTCATAATTTATACCGATTCCTGTCTTATGGCCTTTAGTTCTAATACAGCCTCCTAGATACGTCTAGGAGGGGCAAGCCGAGGTCTACGCCCCGAGAAGAAGCTCCAAGAGGCTCTTGAACCATCATGCAATAAGCAGAGGGCTTGGAGACGTAGGCTGATCAATTCTACTCACAGTATCGGAATCTCAGTCTGTGGGGCGCAGGGCTCCCCACAGTCTGAGAGTCTGAGAGGCAGTCTCCACTGCAGGAGCACAACCCTCTCTATACTATCAGAGCCATATATTAGCCAGACTAGTCAGAAGATTTGGCATATACACTCCACGCTGGCCATACGGGTTGGAGAGGTCTCTTTGATGTTTGTAAGCTTTGTTTAGCTGAGTTCCATAAGTCGCCTTCTACGACATCCAGCGGGAAGACCTGGAGTGGTCCTATTCTATTCCGCCGGGATCCACACGGCCAAACATTTTCAAACATAGCAGCACAGCATAAATTCAACCTGTGGGCGCAGAGACAGCATATTTTAAATTTAGGGTCGAGCTACATCTGGTAGCACGGAATCGCAATTTCCTTTGCTTCTATCTTTTTCAATAGCTCGGAACCGTCATTTACTAGAACGAAAAAGAGAGACTGAACGCGGCAGTACCGGAAAAAACGCGGCGGAAGCGACTGTTCCGTCGCTTTCCGTCTCAAGCGTAACTCAAACTTTACAACCCTCGCTACGCACACAGGGGGCGCCTTTTTAGGGGTTTGAAAATTTTTTCATCTCTACTGGTATTACGGACTTAGGCTCTTTCTATCCTGTAAGAAATAAAGACATGATAAGTATGAACTATATGTCCTGATACTAAGTCCAATCAAGATTAGTTTGACTTTTGCGGTGATGGCCTTTTTAATTAATTAGCCAGTCGGCACATAAAACTTGAGACGGCTGAATTACTCATTCTTTACAAGAGCGTACTTAGGTTGTGATCGACTCCCAAAACTATTTCATTTTTAATTACACTTGAGATTTATGCTGGAGATTTTCTCAAGGACTACGTACTGCAGCGATTAAAAAGTTTTTCTTAATACTTGAACCTATGAAAATCTATATCTGAGTACTAACTATTTTGAGACATCGTCCGCATGTGGTCTGGTTTTCGAGGGTACATACCTCGACCCCTGGATTCCGGGTTTCGAAGCATCTCAAGTGATGCTAACTAACACCCTTACATGAAAGAGACAGAACACCGCCTAATGACATTTATAGATAAATTTTTGACACGTTAGGTAACATTCATGGAATATCCGTACCGATCCCTTTTAAATAAAGCTTATGTAACTCGTTGATGATGTAGCTGACTATTGGTAGCAAAATTGTTAAAATCGGTCAAATTGTTTTGAGGATATCCATTAAAAACAGACACACAAATCTATTCTCTTTATCATTTTAGTCATCATCACCATCATCATAGGCTCCGCCGCAGAAGCATGGCCCTCTCTGTACCTACGGCCACAGCCATATATTAGGCAGAGCAGTCAGAAGATTCGGCCTCTCCACGCTGACCAGACTGGTTGGAGAGGTATCTTTTATGTTTGTATGCTTTGTTTAGCTTTTGTTGTTTTCCTAAGCAGTCTTCTACGACATACATGGAAGACTTGGAGTGGTCCTATTCTGCTATGCCAGGAACCACGCGGCTCTCATTTTAGTATAAATAGTATAAGTTTGTTTGTAATGAATAAACACGAAAATACTGAACCAATTGTTAAAATTATTTTACCTACGCTACAATTGCAGCAGGTAAATAATTTAGTCCAGCGAAGTATTTAGGCGAATGAAATTGCGGGAAAACAAATAGTACCATACTTACCTAGTTTATGATATAATATTACTAAAATTTCGCCGTTTATTTTTTTTTTCCGTTTCGTTAATTTTAAAATTATTAGTCATTATAGCTGTGACTTTCTTACAACATAAATGTTTTTTGTTGTTATCCAAGAAAACTTTTATAGAAAGGTGAAAATAAGATTGATGTGTAAATTTGTTTGTAACACTACCATGCTTGCTACATATGCAACCGATCAGCATAAAATTCTGCATGCATATTTTACAAGTAAGCCGTGTGGTTCCCGGCAGAATAGAATCGGACTACTCCAAGTCTTTCCGTGAATGGCGTAGAAGGCGACTTAGGGAACACGACCTAAATAAAGCTTACAATTATCAAAGAGACCTCTCAAATCCGTCTGGCCAGTGTGGAGAGTATGCCAAATCCTCTGACTGCTCTGGCTAATATATGGCTCTGGTAGTACAGAGAGAGACGTGCTCCTGTAGTGGAGACTACAAAAGACCTGATGATGATGATGATTTTACAAGTATCCCATCCCAATCCCAATCCCAATTAATATTATAAATGCGAAAGTGAGTTTGTTTGTTTGTTTGTTACGCTTTCACGCCGTATCTACTGAACCGATCATCATGAAATTTTGCATACACATAGGTTAGGGTACCGAGAAGGACATAGGCTATATATTACTCGGGCGAAGCCGCGGGTAACAGCTAGTCTGATATAAAGGACCGTCTACCATTTCACTAACGCATTCGAATAAGCAAACGGCATAGTTCGTTTACGGCTATGGGTTTGTAATAAAAGTGGCTTTAAATTAAGTGAAAAGTTGTATTTAAAGGTACCTTTAAAAATGGCCTTGCCCACCCTAGAAAACGAATCGATATTTATAAGTATCTGAACAGTATTTTATATTAGTAACACATTTGACTTAAGTTAGATATATATTATGTCATCAGTCTGATACAGTATTGCAGGAATTGGAATGCTACTATCTATTAAAAAACCGGCCAAGTGCGTGTCGGGCCACGCGCAGTGTAGGGTTCCGTAGTTGCGAATGACAACTTTGAGTTTACACTGTTCACACTCGCACATCACAGTTTAACGACCAAAAACATGTAACAATGAAAATGTATGAAATTTTACATTTTCGAGTACTTTTTATAAGTTGGTAGCCTATAACTTTTTAGTACCTATGTACTTAGTACTCAGCTCTGATAGCTTTCCTTTCAACTTCAGTATATATACTACTGCTGTAATTTTTTTCACGTATCCATATATAACCGTTTAGTAGAGGGGGGGACACTTACCTCTAACAAAAATTTTAACTTTAAAACCAAATATTTCGGAAACAGATCCCTAAATCGAAAAATGGTGTTCTCAACCTCACAATATTTTTTAAAGACCTATCTAACAATACCCAACACGATGGGTTTGTATAGAAAAAAAATATTACTCCCTCTTTACTTGTATGGGAGCTACCCAAAAAAAAATTTTTTTTAGATTTTCTTCTACCACTTTTTTGACATGTTTAATATACATACCCATACCAAATTTCAGCTTTCTAGTACTTATAGTGTCTGAGTAAAACCGCGGACGGACAGACAGACAGACAGACATGGCGAAACTATAGGGTTCCTACTTTACTACGGAACCCTAAAAAGAAACCAAGAAATGACGTAGGTAGGTAGTATCTATATGTATGTTATTTAGTTATACAATACAATGTTGTTACTTAACTTTAAAAAATATCGGGAAATGCATCAGCGCGTAATGTATTTTGTTGAAATTTTTATTCAATGTTTATTACAATCCCAATCCCAACTAATATTATAAATGCGAAAGTGAGTTTGTTTGTTTGTTTGTTTGTTACGCTTTCACGCCGTATCTACTGAACCGATCGTCATGAAATTTTGCATACTTATAGGTTAGGGTACCGAGAAGGACATAGGCTATATATAACGCGGGCGAAGCCGCGGGTAACAGCTAGTAGTTTATAGTCGTCTTGATGATGACTATAAACTATCGTGTAAATACCTACCTTATTTTATCGTATATATAATAAACAAACGTATCTTAAAATAAATTTATAACTGTTATAAAAAAATAGATTAGATATGAATCTTATACTTTACCGACAGCTAAGTAATAAAAGTATCGAATTTTAAATATATATTCACCTAAAAATTCAGATACTAAACATACGAGTCTTACTTTGAAAAATGGGAGGCACGAGATAATATTAAAATGCGAAAAAATAGCCTTTAATTAAAGTAGGAAAATAAAAAATATTAATAAGTAATCATTAATTGAATTATACATCCAACTATCTAGATGTCAATAATTAGGATAGGTATTCGATTTACAAAAAATATATTTTTTGCTTTAAATGTAGTTAGCGACATTTATTTTTCTTAACAAGTAGTAAACTTTTATTTAAAAACCTTACATGCAAATAGGTATTACACAAAAAAAAACTTACATGCATTGAATGTCGATCAAGTACGTGTCCATTTCCATCAATTCAACCGACAGGCGATTACAAGAGGTGTCGCAAAAAACAAGCACCAACGCGGGTCGGAAAACGCGCGTTTGTCGGAAAACTGCGCCGCACGCGACGTCTCGTCGGATCGGCGACTCCAGTCACACTGTTATGGCGCGCCGTGCCCGCCCGCATTGTACACAGAACTTCGCTCATCAGCAACAGCCAAATTCGCCTAAAATGTTTCAAAGAAATCAATTAATTCCATAACAATGATAAACTTCCATGCTGGTCTGCAAGAAAAGAATAATCAGCTGCTTCGTTTTCTGCGCACACCTTAGAAGCCAGCCGAGGGAATTGCCGAAAATCTAAAGCGACCTAATACACGATTCAGTTTGTCAATTTAACAGAACAGGTCAAACCTTTACACAGAAAAGGGAAGTCGTAAGGCTTTCTGGCTATGTTATATACGGTTTATTATACAATGTTTTTGGTATTAAACTAGCGATAATTTAAATTAACGTTCTCAACATAATAACGAATATCTATTGTTTTATGAACAAGCCTGAAATCAAGAAAAAATTGTGGTGCCTATATAATAAAATAGTAGAGAAACATATTGTATGTGTCATCCTCCTCTACCGTATGTGGGCGTCCACCACGGACCGTCATCTCAATAGACGATGCAGCCAGCAAGCAATACATCATCATTTTGATTCCGTTTCTCACCTACAAACTCACATACTAGCCTTGCCTAGTACTTGCCTAGTAGGTATAATAGATAATACTTCCCACAATGAAGACGGCACTATATAGTTCAAACTGTTTTCCGATGGCCATCAAAATATTTAATAAGCTACCTGGTGAAATTAAAAATATACCTAATGATAAAATTATTCAAAAGAAAACTTTTCTGTTGGCTAGTAGAAAAATGTTTTTATAGTGTAAAAGATTATTTGAAAAATTGACATTACTAATATAGAATTACTTTGATATTTAATGAAATAATAATATATTTTAAGTTTAACCATAAAATCTTACTTTACTAAACATAATAATTTGATTTGACATCGTTGTACCTAATTTGACAAATTTTACTGTCTGTTGCATGTCAGAAATGACTAATGTGTGATACTTAAATTTTATAAAAGCCACCTATTGTACCACGTTTAAAGCAATAAAGTTATCATTCATTATCATTCATACTAACTCGGTACAATTCAGTGACAGATGATCTGTAGACTATGTAGACAATGGATGTAGGTGTAGCAACCGTAGCAACCAACCAGTTTGCACCGATTAAAAAAAAATATAGAGTTAGGAAAGTATAAATAGTTATGTATATTGTATACACCAGGTTTTAGGTTTAGTATTACAAATATTATCTGAAATTTATTCACAATCTATCTATTATAATAAACTTGTGTAGAAATAAACACTTTTTTTAATTTATTGTCGGTTACAGCTTAATTATATAAATAATAAATTAAATCCTACACAATATGATTGCCTAATCATTATTTAACAGCAAAAAATATACCACAGCCATAATGATTTTTTTTCTAAAAATATTCTCTAATACTGTGCCAAGAAGCGGATAAATTGTGTCGCATGTATTGCTACATTTTCGCCGACATTAGTCAACATGTCAAGAGATTGGTAAAAATAACTTCAGAGTGATTATTGGTAAATCCGAGAGCTCTATGTAAAATTGCCTACGTCATAATATGATCCTTTGAAAATGCACGCACACAAATCTTAACTAAAAACACATTCAATATAGTAAAAACAAATACTCGAATATCCGATGACTGTTTCATTATCACCAGCACACTAGGTATCATTCTTGCCCCTGTAGATAGTATTCAAATCGATTTCCTTATTTTAGAAATTTATGCGTTCAAATTCTACGTGGCATCATACTTTGTTGAAGTTTTTTCTAGTCTGGTTATGATATTGCAGGCAGAAAAGTAGTAGCAGCTGTGTAATTCTTGGTCTTTAACACTTTATCAATACATATAGCAGAAAATATTTGAAAATTGATAGGTACCGAAAATAGAGCTTTACCATTATGATGTAGGATCTTTGGCAGTTGTCTCACGGACTACCAAGAGTATTAGAAGATATTGCTTTCGTAATGAGTATTTCCGAAGATTCGTTTATATTGACTCAAAAGTGGAGATCTAAATTTCACATTAATGTTCAGTAGGTAGACGGTACACTGTATTTAAATATGGTTTCGGTTATTTCACATACATAAAAAATGTCAAATTTAATACTTTTCAGCCGAAAAAGGCATTAAATAGACACCACTTAACATCTGCACTATTTCAAAAAAACAAAAAATCAGGCTACTTTTTTGGACAGTTTACGTCCACCATATTAATTTTTTGCTGAGGTTACAGAGCCTATGACAGTCAACAGAAAATACGAAATGATACCTCACTTTTCTAAATCGGTCTAGCCGTTTAGGCTATAGGAAGTAACAATGAAACAGACATACTTACAAACATAGACATAATACATACAAGCGCGTGAAAAACGTTATCCTTCTTCTGGGTGGGTCTGTCAGGTAAAAACTCGTCGTTATAGTACCTGATGGTAACCCAAAGAAATAGCTGTTTGCTTATTTTCTTTCCAAATTTTCAAAATGCATTAGGGAGACATATTTTGTTTACATCCAGAATCAAAAATCTTCCTTCTTTCCCTCATCCATGCAATATGCCAGCTGCTTTTCGTCCCGCGCAGTCCTTAAAAGCCAGCCAAGGGATTGGGCGAAAATCTAAGGAATCACGTTTTAGGCGATGCGGCTAGCAACCCATCACTAGTTTGATTCCGCTTTCCACCTTAATGCGCACTAAAACGCTTAACGCGGCCTTTGGCTGGTTTAATGACCTTGGGCTTTATTCCCTGTAAAGGATAAAGACTTGATAATAGGTATATGTTATCTCGATGAGTATATGTTATTAAATCCAAAATTGGATTTCTTGCCGCTCAAGTGATGAGTATGTAATGACAATAGCAAAATCTATCAACCAGTCCGGAATCGAAACACAAAACAAACAAAGAAGCTCTTATACAAGCGGTTAGGTTCCTAATTTAAAAATATCGTTACACAAATACTGGCCTCATAAACAATATAATATACTTATATCATCATCACCTACCTGGTGCCTGAAAAACAGCGTTATGCTCGGACTTTGCTCCGAGCTAACACAAGCTGAGGCATTCCTTTGCCATAATGTATATTCTTTTTTAATTTAAAAGTTACATTGATTTGATTGTGGCAATAAATGATTTTTTATTTATTTTTACCTACACGAAATGATGATAAACAAAAAACTGTATTTAAGTAATTTATTGGTCAATTTAAGTTCTGTTCACACAACTAGCACACTTAGTGTTCTGTAGGCAATTTATTCCCATTCAAACTTAAAACAACAGTAACGGGTTCTCTTTCTAAACTAACTTCCAATTGAACTTGGAAAAAATAACAGTACCTACCTACTTGGATTCTTTGACTATTTATTTAAGCCAAGGAATATTCATCACTTAAGCTTTCAAAGAGATAGTAAATGATCTTAAAAATATTTTTTACTTGTAAATTTTTATTCAACGTGTCTTGAATTTAAGTTTATTATATTGTACGCAAAATGGTAAATCAGTCTTTTTATTTATTTGCTCCCTTGAATAGGTTTAATTTGTTATTTTAATCAGTGACCAGATTGCGGGGTCTGAAAGCATCATTGTTAACGCTACTAATAAGGACCTATTTTTATACTAATTTTTAAAACAGCGATTTAATTCTTGTTCTATTTAAATATGATAATTTAATTATTATTATGTAATTAACAAATTGTTGAAATTTGATAGATGTCGAAACAGAAAGTTATTAAAAAGTTAATTTTAAGCCCAAAATATTTATAAATTTACATAGGGTATCATTGTTTTTCATGAAACATGATCAGAATTACAATAGAATTTTCAGATCTCGTTTTGGATTGTTTACAGGGTTTTTATTCGCATCGCAATAGTAAATGGCAAACATCAGAAACAATGACGTTTGTTCTACGACTATTGATTATTTGTTAGATTTTAATTTCACACAAAAACAAATTTTGGTTTAATTTTCCGGTTCGTGCGAATAAATATAGGTGGACCAATGTTACTTTACACTTTATATTAACCGAGAACGATGTAAACTTCAATCCCAATCCCAACTAATATTATAGGTAAATGCGAAAATGAGATTGTTTGTTTGTTAGGTCTATCTACTGAACCGATCATCATGAAATTTTGCATACACTTTGGTTAGGGTACTGAGAAGGACATAGGCTATACATCACGCGGGTGAAGCTAGTTATAAATAAATTACGCTTTTTGGTTATGAGTACTGTATCGGCTATTTTGATATTTAGGGGTAAACACCACTGTCCCCCAAACCATCATATCACCCCGTATCAACGAACTTATTATTTTTGGAACGTTATAACTTATAGGATCTTAAAAAAACAATTCATGCAAATTGCTGGGTCAGCCGAACACTTTTGTATGAAAGCTTATTTTTTTTTCGAGTTTCCAGCGTTGGTCTTATATGAAAAGTTTATTGGGCTGATTTAATGGTTTGAGGGTCAACGATGTTTACCCTAATACCCAGTATTTAACAGTCTAGTTAATTTTGAACCGAACTTATCTGACTTCGGATGCATTAACCAACCCAACTCTGAGATAAAGGCTGTTTTAGTCCCAACTGTCGTGGTTTATGTTTCAAATTAAAAGGAAATCCTTGACGTTGTCACAACTGATATGTCTTGTAAAATTCAGTACAATTTATTAGTTAAATAAAGCCTATACATTCGGGTTTATCTATGCATTTACTTATCAATTTATTTAACTAATATAAAACATATTTAAGTATCAAATGCATGAACAGAGATGGAGAAGTATTTAAAGCCGGAAAGATTTAAAGCGGATCCGCTTGACAACAAAAATGCTGCGCTGTGGTTACACTGGAAGAAAACATTTATAAATTTTTTGGACGCAGCAAATGCCACGGAAGATAAGGTAAAACATAAACTGCTCATTAACCTTATATCGCCAAACATCTACGAGCACATAGCCCAAGCAGAAACCTACTCGTCAGCTCTATCCACATTAGACGGTTTATTCATCAAGCCAAAAAATGAAATATTCGCCCGTCACAACTTGGCTTCTCGTAAACAGCAATCGAACGAGACAGTTGATCAATATCTCCAATCTCTTAAACTCCTATCCAAAGAATGCAATTTTACGACAGTTACTGCAAGTCAATATGAAAATGAATACATTCGGGATTCTTTTATATCTGGCCTAGCTTCTCCTGCTATTCGACAGAGACTACTCGAAAATATGACACTCAACCTTGATGAAGCGCACAATCAGGCTCGCGCTCTAGAATCTGCTCAAATCCAATCTCAAAGCTTTAACTACTCACAAATTGCTGCTGCTACGCAACAAACACCTAAAGCTGCTACTTCTAATCAACATCGGAAGATAACTGAACATTCTAGCCGACAATCTAATGAAAGATGCTATTTCTGTGGGAACTCACGTCATCCTCGACGACTATGTCCAGCTTCACAATCAACCTGTCTCAAGTGTAGTAAACAGGGTCATTTTGCAAAAGTATGCAGAAGTAGCAATGTCAACGCCGCTGTGTTAACAGCTGAGGAAGGTGAAGAAACTACTTCTTGTTTAGTATTAGCAGCAAGTGGTATCAAAAAATGCACAACTAACGTTACCATTAATGGAATAATATTACAAGCTTTGGTCGATACTGGAAGTACTGGAAGTTTTATCGATGAAGAAGTCGTAACACAGTACGATCTTACAACTAGACCATGGAGACAGGAAGTATCAATGGCATCTTCATCACATACATCTCAAATAACTAAAGTATGTTCAGCAACACTAAAATTAGACAGTCAAGTTATTCCTGCTGTACTATTTCGTGTCATGAGAAATCTTTGTTGTCATGTCATACTTGGGCATGATGTACTTGAACAGTACTCCACTCTAGAGATAACATTCAATGGGCAAAATCCTCCACTTAGGTTATCCGCACTAGAAGAAGCTAATATTGAGCCCGTAAATCTTTTTCCGAATATGTCACCAGAATGTAAACCGATAGCTATAAAATCTAGAAGATTTGCAGGTGAAGATAGCAAATTTATTCAAGAAGAAGTTAATAAATTACTGGAAGATGGTATCATAGAAGAGAGCACTTCGCCCTGGCGTGCTCAAGTTCTAGTCACATCCAATACAAATCATAAGAAGAGGATGTGCATTGACTACTCACAAACGGTAAACAGATTTACTTATCTTGATGCATATCCATTGCCTAATATTGAAGAAGTCGTAGCAAAAGTATCAAAAAATAAAGTATTCAGCAAAATTGATTTGAAATCTGCATACCATCAAATTCCAATTATTCCAGAGAATAAACCATTCACTGCCTTCGAAGCCGCCGGCAATTTATATCAATTTCGTCGTATTCCGTTTGGTGTGACCAACGGAGTAGCTTGTTTTCAACGAACCTTAGATTCCATCATTCGTAAATCATCAATTGATGGAATATATCCATATTTGGATGACATCACTGTCTGCGGAATCGATCAGAAAGATCATGACGAGAAACTTGAAAAATTCATGGAGATTTCGGAGAAATTTCGTCTCACTATAAATAAAGAGAAAAGCGAGTTTTCCATAACAGATCTAAGTATTCTTGGGTATAATATCAACAATGGAATCATAAAGCCAGACCCGGAACGCTTACGGCCATTACGTGATTTGCCATTACCCACTGACTCAGCATCTTTAAGACGCGTAATAGGATTATTCTCTCATTACTCAAAATGGGTACCAGATTTTTCTGCGAAATTACACCCATTGACACAAGTAGAAACATATCCCCTAAACACCGATCAAGTGAGAGTGTTTGAAGAATTAAAGAGTATTATTTCTAAATCGTCTTTAACAGCAGTTGATCCAGAAGAACCATTTACTGTAGAAACAGATGCCTCGGATTATTCTATCGCTGCTTCTTTGACACAAAACAGTCGACCGGTAGCGTTCTTTTCAAAGTCTCTTAATGAAAGTGAAAGAAAATACCCAATAATAGAAAAAGAAGCATACGCCATTATAGAAAGTCTTAAAAAATGGAGACATTATCTAATAGGACGGCCATTTTATCTAATAACGGATCAAAAGTCTGTAGCATATATGTTAAGAGGACATGCAAGCAAAATAAAAAACGACAAGATCCAGAGATGGCGACTAGAATTATCAAATTACAAATTCGATATTAAATATCGACCTGGACATCTTAATACTGTAGCAGACGCATTATCCAGGCAAATATGTGGAGCCACAACAGACAATCACCTCATAGAATTACACAAATCTCTCTGTCATCCTGGTATAACGCGCCTTACGCACTGGATAAGATCTAAAAACCTACCATTTACAAGTGAAGACGTCAAAAAGGTTCTGGCTTCTTGTCCAACTTGTGCAGAGATTAAACCAAGATTCAATAAAAACACTGGATCCTTAATCAAAGCTACTATGCCACTAGAAAGATTATCCTTGGATTTTAAGGGACCACTACCATCATCGACTAACAACAAGTATATTTTGACAGTAATTGATGAATACTCAAGGTTCCCTTTTGCTTACGCATGCTCAGATATGAGCACGGAGACAGTTACTAAGCATCTTACTGACATTTTTTCAATTTTTGGAATGCCAGCGACGATTCATACAGATCAAGGAGCATCTTTTATGTCAGCTGGTATCAAAGACTTTCTACATTCTAAGGGCATATCTACCAGTCGCTCTTCTCCTTATAATCCGCAAGGTAACGGACAGGTGGAGCGCCTGAACGGGACACTTTGGCAAACAATACGTCTTGCACTGAAAGATAAGAATCTCCCAATAGATAAATGGGAGGCAGTTTTAACTCAATCACTACATTGCATTAGGTCGCTTCTATGTACATCGACCAACACGACACCTCACGAAAGAATGTTTAATCATCCACGACGATCGTCTTGGGGACAATCCATGCCGTCGTGGCTGCAACCCGGAAAGGTTCTCTTGAAGAAATTTGTTAGAGCAAGCAAGTATGATCCAACGGTAGAAGAAGTTGACCTTCTGGAGCCAAATCCTCATTATAGCTCCGTAAGACTATCCAATGGCAGAGAATTGACTGTTTCGAATCGCCACCTCGCACCCAGAGGTGATACAATATTGCCGGACCATCGTCTTGTTACACCGAATATAATACCATCCGATGATGTAAACAATATCAGCCATGATGTTAACTCAGAGCACCATACTGAACAGACTACAAATACGCCGGATTTAGATACCTACAGCACGCCTCCTTCTTCTCCTGTGGCTGATGAACCACACCACTCAACTACACCTAATGAACCACGCCGATCAACACGATCTAGGAGAACACCTGCCTACTTGAACGACTACGTTCATGATTAAGGAAGAAGGGAAGAATGTCGTGGTTTATGGTTCAAATTAAAAGGAAATCCTTGACGTTGTCACAACTGATATGTCTTGTAAAATTCAGTACAATTTATTAGTTAAATAAAGCCTATACATTCGGGTTTATCTATGCATTTACTTATCACCAACCAAACACGAACTTTGCTACAGATCGGATTCTACGAACAAGGAAGAGACTTTGCATGATTAATCAAATTTTCATCCACAAGTCAAAGTTTAAGCCCGTGTACATACAAAGTTAATAGAGATTATACATAAACAACTTTGCTTTTGATGTTAGAATTTTTTTTAACGGTTTCCTACCCAAAACGGAGCACAAAAGGAACTTATAACAAGGCTTGTATTATATTGAATTTGAACCCACATAAGTAAAGACTTGAAATTTTCACAGAAAGTCAATATCTATTGCCGCTTTATCAAACAAATTGAAAGGAAGTTCTCGTACCAGAAACGTCTTCTTTCGCGCGTTATGTCGATTCTGTCAAATTTCCTCCACTTTTTGTGGCATGACGTATTTAGCCAACATTAAGTAAAGTAGAAGGGTTCCTGCTCTTTTTCCGAGTAAGTAATTCTTATTTTTCAACAAAATGTACCTATGTGTGGTTCATTTCGTCGGTTCGACGGATTTATGAGTAGCCATGATATGCATTGGCTACGTATGTTCATTGCTCAGATTTGGCCTGATATTGTAAAGTAATTTCACAGAGATACGTACTAGCTTTTAAGATGCACAAGAAGTGCGAACAAAAATCATACTTTTAGATTTTTTAACTTTATATTTTTCATAACCATTAATTATTGAACATTGAAGATATTAAACTTAATTAATCTTTCAATTTTTTTCTAATACAGCTTCCCCTATTAATAGCAGATGCATCATCTCGGGACATACTATATACATAACATACTATACTTTTACCTTGAGCATCAAACTCTGAATACCTCGTTTCACTCTGAAGTCTACGTAAGTCGTAACGAGGGATTAAATGTATTCAAGGCTCCTTCGTTCCCTCTGGATTCAAAACAACGCCCACACCTAAAAGTAATATGTTAGATCATTACGTCACAATCTTCTAAATCATATTTAATGTTAAAACGCATTAATTGTTTACAAAAGTTTTACGCCGCATAAATTCAAACATGATATTTTCCAGTTACGTTACGTATGATTTAGTTCCGTTTTGATTTAAAGACGAGCACCGCGGGTTGCTTAAACTCAAATGAATTATGTAGGTACTTATATAATATTCATCATCATCATGTCTTTTTTAGTTTCCACTGTAGGAGCACGACCCTTTCTGTTCTACCAGAGCCATGTACTTATCTTAGTCAAAGGATTTGGCTTTACTGTCCACGCTGGTTGGACGAGTTGGAGAGGTATACTAGATTGGCACTTAGAATTTTATAGCAAACTTAGTGTTTGAAATAAAAATGAATGTATCTTATGCGATTTAATTAAATAGCTATTTCTTTCATAAATAGTAGTAAGCTCTGAACAGAGCTTACTACTATTTATGAAAACATATACTATTTATAAATACATTTTATTATTTTGTTATTATAATTAGCTAAGTATTTTAAAAGTCGTTTAGGAACTTAAATTAAAGATAAACATCTATTGCTTGATTAAAATAGGCATCGTGAGGATTTTTATTTCAAACACTAAGTTTGCTATAAAATTCTAAGTGCCAATCTAGTATACCTCTCCAACTCGTCTAACCAGCGTGGAGAGTGAAACCAAATCCTCTGACTGAGATAAGTACATGGCTCTGGTAGAACAGAAAGGGTCGTGCTCCTGCAGTGGAAACTAAAAAAGACATGATGAATATTATATAAGTACCTACATAATTCATTCAACATCTGTTACAAGTATATGAAAACATATTTTTGAAACAAAAACATTTCTAGTTTATTGTTGCAAGGCCATTTTCTGGCTTCAAATGTCGAACTTGTCCGAAAAGTAAAGTCGCAAATAAAATACAAGGCAAACAAAACTTGTCGCTTTGATTACTCGCACCCAAATGTTTTGAGGTTTTGACAAGTAACGAGTGTTTCAATCAACTTCTTGTTTGATAAATTTATTTTTACGTAGATTGCTTGATAGACATAAACTGACATATCCTAAATGATGCAAAATATTGTTTGATTGTGAGTTTGGGTATTTGTCACTGCTCAACAAATTTAATTTGTACGAAACTCTTGCATCATCTTAAGTGCAATGTGCTCAAAAATAGGCAAGTATCCCTCATTAGAGGTATAAAAAATACGTAAGGCGTATAAGGTTGCCAAGAGACGCGTGCGGTTAAAAGAGAAGTTAAAAGGCACATTTTTAAAGCAACTATTTACACGAATTCACAAAAAAGGAGAGTAAATTAAATAAATATGTATATAAGAGTTGTCGCCCTTGGCTTCGCTCGCGTTTATATCGATGCCTGAGGAACAGTAACTTTTTACGGGATTAAAACTTACCTAGGTCTTAATCTGAGTAATAAACTATCTATGTACAAAAACCATCTGATCCCTTGAGTTCTTTGGGTATGATTGAGTAATAAACATCCAAACATTTTAACTTTCGCACTTATAACTGGGATTGGATGTGGGTTTCTTAACTTAACCGTAACACCAAAATGCCTGAAAGATTTAAATGTTGCTATCGTTGTAATTCACACATAACCATTATACGTCCATGCACATAACAGTAGCTATAAAATTATTGGCAAGAAATTCGTGTTTAATATAGGAAGTGACCTTAGAGATTGTAAGGAATACAAAATTTTTCAGTGCAATAACTAACAGGAAATAAATTTCATACTATAAAAGAGAATCATTCTTTGTTTCATCTCGTAATAAACTATTTTAAATTAAAATATTGATACCTACTACAACCCAATGAAAGCTCGGGCTTCAGCATTTTTATTTGTGATTTATTAATGTCATCGAAAATTCATACTTTCATTTTCTTGAATACAGTAGGCACATCCATTTTGATGAAAAGAGTTTGTAAAATCGATATTCATGTTTGGACAAAGAATAACAAGCTTTTATTACTATTCCTTACCCGCCATAAAGGGACAAAATATGTTTTTCAGAATCAAAAATTCCAACAACTAAACTCTGAAGGTCAAATAAAAGAGAAAATATCCACAAAAATAACTTAATCCTCTTGATGAATCTCGTTAACATTAGCGGCGCTTAAACGCAAAAAATACTAAATTAAATTAAACGCAAGATACAGATAACAAAGGATTGCTTTTATCGCTTTATTAATCAGTTGCGCCATTTTCCACATCACAACCTTTTCATGTCACCTTTAATTTCCGTTGTTGGTGCCGAGGGCGTTGGGGCCGTCCAATGACAGCTGTAGCAAAAGTTTTAATAAACGAGCAAATAAACAAACCGATAAGATTACATAGTTGATAGCAATAGCAAGTGAATATTGTTTTTATTACGTCTATGATGACAATTCTTTAATTCAATTCGACAATGATGTCTTAATAGCTGGAGAGCTGATACTTACAAAATTTTAAAAGTTCTTCAGGCGGTGTTAATACTTGTATACATAATTATTCTCAACACCTAAGTCTTACATTTGGACATATAATATAATAAAAAGGCTCGAGATTCCGATAGGAACCATGATCTTTCAGACAGAACCAAACTCTAAGTGAGTAAATTTGAACGCTGCCTTGCCCTATTCAACATTTTTATCAGCTCTAGACGATAATTTATCATTTTATCAACCGCTAGTAGATCCACGCCTGAATAAAAGGATTTTCAAAATGAAAGATTGTAAGCCGCTTGTACCCAGAGTTTTTCTGCGAGCTTAGTTACATCGCTGTAGCTTTTAGTACAAAGATTAAAAAAAAATTGCATTTTACTCTTTAAAATGAGAATTCCTGCCACTTTATGAATGCTACAGCGAAATTCAAGTAGCCAACCGTTAAATTGTTCTTATGTATTTATAAGCATGTTCTACGTCCTTAATTTCCTCTCCGATACCAGCATTAAAGAGGTCACCACCTACGCACACTCCAACATGCTTCACGTGACTTTACCTCATTCAATATGAGCAAAAAATATTCGCTATATTTTCAAGAATACTTACATTATTAACGGTATTGTGTAAGTACCAAATGGTAGTTACACAATAACATTAATAAAACATTATAGTGTATCATATCTCAACATTGTATATAATTGTATTGAAACCCCTTTATAAAAGTTGAAATGAAAACAAATCGAAAAACGGCCAAATTTATAGCAGTAATTTCGCGTACCGTATAATCGATTTCGAAAACACGTTCTCTAAATGTGTTGTTGTGTTGATTTCGCTTAACCCTTTTACCGAAAAAAATATTCCGTTTTTACAGCAGCTTTCCATAATTGC
Source organism: Rhodophaea formosa (assembly GCA_963082605.1). NCBI lineage: Eukaryota > Metazoa > Arthropoda > Insecta > Lepidoptera > Pyralidae > Rhodophaea > Rhodophaea formosa. The sequence goes on from OY720209.1 coordinate 13,799,441, forward strand.
AGGATACCATCCTCTTTTCCTCATCATTCACCACAACAAACATTTAAATCCGTTGGTCTTTTAAAATGTTTACGGAATTCTATATTTAGGTTTTACAAAAATATGTTTCTGAAAGGAATTGATGGTATTTTAATTTGTCTTTATCCAGTTCGTAAACAAGAGCTCTGAATGCGTCTCGTGAGTAATAGAAGATCATTTGTGTGCACATTGAAAAATTCCAGAAAACATTAAGTACAAATCGTTTTGTTTCGTGCACTTCTTTATGACTTCTATTTGAATTTTGTGTTATTTGTTCGAAAAATTTGAGTGCACTTGACCCCTATCTTGAACTAATAGGAAGCAACGTGAAGTCCAGGGTGGTACACATAAACTCATAGTAAACTCAAACTCAACTCATATTCACTAATAGAGTGCGCACCCATGTATAATCTTTAAAAACTTATCTAAATTAGAAAATTGCATTGGGATGAGTCTGTCTAAATAACCTAACGAGGCGACTGCTAATAGTGGCCGCGGTTGAGGCTACACTGTGAGCTAATCCTTAGATTCTAAACGTTTTTAAATTTTTTTATGTAACTTATGTAAAAACCATTTATGTATAGCTGAACAAACGAGCATTTTGGTTGAAATCGAGTGATGACATGCAAAATCATAATAAACCAGACTAGACGAATAAATATTGAGTCTATAAACATAAACTTTACTGCTGATGCATGCATTCAGACACGTAAATCAACTCTCAGCGAATTGTATAACGTTTCCCTAAATTTAGAATCGATTTTAAAGCATGGCATAACTCAGCAGTCATAAAATGTACCAAGCATTGAATATTTCTTAGTCCAGTGACTAAAACATATTTGATAGAAAAGGTTTACAGTTTAAAGTGTAAACTCCAGGCAACGTGTATGCAAATTTTCATGGTGATCAGTTCTGTAGATAGGGCGTGAAAGCTTAACAAACAAACTCACTTTCACATTTATAATAAAAGTTGGGATGGGACAGACGCACGGACAATAGGGAGTTAGTAATAAGGTCATGTTCGCAACCTTTTGCCCAGAACAGTAGTTGTCAACAAGAACGTAATACCGAAACCCTAAAAAATTGAGTTTAAAAATTTGTCGTCGATTCCGGAAAAATCAACTCATCGTTATAAAATCTAGTTCTCTGAATTTTTATTCCGCAAACTGCTTTTCAATTATCTACAACTTCCATGCTTGATCTGTAACCATCCATAGTACCTATTGTACCTTGAAACATTCTAGACAGGTAGATTAGTCACATGGATATAATAAACTTTTTAGTTCCAGCTGTCATTATTGATGGCAGTCGTTAAGCTATGTCAGACGCCTTTAAGCAGCTTAAAAAATCTGATACCAGTGTTGGCCACTTACACACACGAAAACATAATTAGACAAAAGGTTTTTTTATATAAAATCTCTCCACATGAACCAATATACAAGCAATGTCTACACATAACACCTCTGGCCCACTGAGTTTAACGAAGCCTCAAGATAAGAGTGGTGAGTTTTTACGAAAACTCTCCTAATTGGATATTATGCAGGAAGAATCAAAAAGTTTCTCCCAATTTCAAGCCCCGAGGCTTCAGAAACTCTACACAATAGTCCAAGAGTCGAAGATCTTATTGCAAGAATCATCGTTCATCTACTTTTGATGTCGGTATTTTTTTTCGTGTATTGATCTCATCATTTTAATCCGTAATCAGTTGGTATTTACCGATGTATTTTATGTTACAAACCCTTTCCCTGTCCATAAGCTGAGACACAAAGGACATAATGACGCTTTATGACCATGCCCAAGATGCCTGCAATTGTCATCGTTTTTGTCTATATATATTTATATATACAGCCAGATTTTAAATCTATTAACGATATTGTAATCTCGGGATCAAATTCCTTAATACAGAATCCCAACTAATATTATAAATGCGAAAGTGAGTTTGTTTGTTTATTTGTTTGTTACGCTTTTACGTCGTACCTACTGAACCGATCATCATGAAATTTTGCATAAACATAGGTAAGGGTACCGAGAAGGACAAAGGCTATATATTACGCGGGCGAAGCCGCGGGTAACAGCTAGTTGTTAGATAAATAAGAAGTAAAACGTAAAAATTTTTAGACCTCTTATACAAAGTCGCCGATCACCTGGGCGAATTTCTATGGGAAGTCTGATTTTATGTTTAGATTTACACTTTTTTACTTTCGATTCTGTATTCCCTTAGAGATTCTGATTTCGAGATCTTGATATAGTTCATAGGTTTTAAATCAGCCTGTATATAAGTATATAAGTTTTTCCTAAATCATTTTATTTGTGTTGTCCTCATCAGACCATCTTAATGACTTCATAATAGTAATATTAAAACTTACGCGAGATAAATTCATTATGAAAACACGGCTTTACTCACGTTTTATTATTAGTTTCCGATGATGGTCTTCGTAACAGACCGAAACTAGTCGGTCGACGTAATAAAACGTGAGTAAAGCCGTGTTTTCATAATGGACTTCATAATATTATATTGTAATCCGTCTGCCACAAATATGCAAATTTTCAACTCAGTTGGTCGAGCTAACTACTTATAAATTCAGTTGCAAAGATTTGAACCCAATTACATTTGTTTCTTGTACCAATACATTGTCCTTTAATAAAAAGACTTGAATAATAAAGAAGAAAAAAAAACATTTACTACTAAAGCGAACGGGGCAGGCGGTTAAAACAGTATGTATAAAAAACGAAGTAATTTTTTTTTCAATAATTGTATTTTTGTGACAAGCTTTTATCGGAAGAGTAATGCTGTAATTGCCAAGACAGATTTAATTTAATGAACCCTAATACAATGGGCTTATCTTTTTTAATTTATACATGCCTATAGCATCCTTCCGCCTCCATTATTAGATCAGATCTCCGGTTACCATAATTTGCATTATTTATGCAACCGATTAACATCATCATCAAATCCCCCAGTCTCCACTGCAGAAGCATAACCCTCTATGTACTAACTACCAGAGCCATGTTATACCTAAGCCAGAGCAGTCAGAGGATTTGGCCTTCACTCTCCACGCTGGCAAGATGGGTTGGAAAAGTCTCTTTGATGAAGAAGCTTTGTGACGCAGCGGTCAACACGCCTGCCTGCGACATGGATGGTGGGTTCGATCCCCGGTCAGGTCAAGATGGAAAATGATTTTTTTCAGTTTGACCTGGGTCTTGGATGTTTATCTGTATATATATTTGTTATAAAATATAGTATCGTTGAGTTAGTATCCCATAACACAAGTCTCGAACTTACTTTGGGGCTAGCTCAATCTGTGTGATTTGGCAAAAAAAAAAAACAAAGCTTATAATCTTGAAAAAAATAAAAAGCTAAGGCTTGCGATTCCTAAGTCAAGCTAAGTACATCAAAAAATAACTAAGTCACCTTCTACGACATCCACGGTAATTCCTGGAGTGGCCCTATCCTACTCTGCCGGTAACCACATGATAGAACCGATTTACATAAAATTTCGACTCAATCGATTAAGGGTGTGCTTCATTATTGAGCTGCAAGATTCAACTCTCACATCCAAGCTAAAAGCTTGTATGTAGCAACAAACAACAAGTCAACAAAAACAGAACACTGTGCCTTGAGACAAAATCTTGGATTACGAAGTCGTCATACGATGACGACTTCGTAATCGTGCGTCGTATCCAACAACCATTACACTGACGCTAAATAATTAATTCTACCCTTAGAATAGTCACTTTGATCCGGCAGACCTGCCCACCTGCCCACACTTTATAATAATTTCAAAACTCGTGTTATTTCAGGTACAGAACCGGAACATGCCGATGTAATTGGATTTTCCGATGTAAGCTTTCTAAATAAGGAATATAAAAAAGAAAAATATTCGCCCGCGGCTCCGCTCGCGTCTATGTCGATCCCTCGGGAAGAAATCGTTTCGTAGTCTAGAGTACGTGTGTGCAAAATTTAATGATGATCGGTTCAGTAGTTACACCGTGAAATCGTAACATACAAACAAACTCACTTTCGCATTTATAATATTCGTTGGGATTAAATCTCTGAAATAACAGTGACTCTTTGTTAAAATGACATTTGATGAAAGCACACACACAAATGATAATTAAGTAACGTAATAACGAAGCACTGGCCTTTCAGGGGATCATAACTCAGTAAAATAAGATATTTAAATAGTTGCGAACAATAATTCTTGTTTTAAAAAGACGTCCATTGCTGAATAAAGGTATCCCCCATCGATTTGTGTAGTAATATTTCTGTATGTTTTGCATTGCCTTTATTTTATGCATGAACGTAGTTTACATTAAAAAATAACATTACAAGAAAATGTACCATGAGGTTACAGCACCTAATCTAAAAAGCGCCAAGATTTTTTTTAACTACTTAACGCATTCTAATAATAAGGAAAATTTTATAAATTAGACTTTAGAGTAAGTAGTATCTATTTTAATTAAATAATTATCTCCAAATCCTAACAAACTTTCGTGAATACTGGTGTAAATACACCTTTACAATAGAATCTGTTCGTAGGTAGGTACAGTAACTGTAATGCTGATTAGAGCCTATTTTACTTTTTCCCCAAGGGCTTGACGTAATATTGTACCTGCTAAGTACATTAAATCTCCAATGGTACTTGAGAATGGAGGTCAACTTTTACTTTTATTTCGAAGGCTCAATTTCTTCGTTCCTACTCTAATTATTCGTTCGTTTTGGTTTATTTTTAAGAGACCAATATTTTACTAAGTATGTTGTTGCCCTTTAGAAAAAAGGTCTTTTGAGTACAAAAAAGAGGCATAAATAAATATTACTTACAATCATAAAACGTGACGGAAAAAGAGACGGATTGGTACTCTAGAGAATAAAAGAGAAAACAGGAATAGTCTTTAGACGATGATCCTAAAGACTTGCTGGTGTAAGATAAAAACACAAGACCGCGAAATCTTTCATACAAAAATCGTGTGCCTTGGCGATTTATTCACCAGCTGCGTCATATGGGGGCGGGGAGTGGGAATACAGTATACCTAATTACTGATTTAACCCCAATATTTCAGTTTCTTTGAAGTTCTGTCTGTTTCCCAATTCACAGCAAACAATATCCAAATGCTAAAAAATACCCAAGGAGACACAAAAATGTGTGATTTGAAAGTGAAAATGAAAATCCGAATTCACTATAATAGATAATAACTAACGATACCATATTTCATAATGGATACTATAAATAAACATCGTAGACCCAGGCCCAACTGAGAAGTACTTATACCTAAGTTAGGAGTTTAGTCTTGTGAGAACACAAAACTTCTCACACATAAACTTCGGACCCACATATTTCAAACATCGGTCAAGTTCAATTTTGCTCTTCATATACTCTATATAAAGCTGCAAGATGGAATAAACTTCAATTGGTTATTTCAGACGGAAACCAACAAGTATAGGATATAAATACCCAATAAGGGCACTTTTAATGAATATAACTTTGTCGATTTATTTTAAAGAGCTTTTATCTGCGACGGCGTGGCAGCCCTTCCTTTACCTTTAAGTTACTATTACGTACGAACTAACTAAGTACCTTTATTAATTCTGTGCTTTAAGCCCATGCACAATTCATAGTAATATAGCGGTTCCGAAGAACTCTGACACCAGGGTGTGATACACCTACACGAAATGATGATGAGTAATAAATTGTTCACAAAAAATGCATATATACACGTAAAATGTCTTCTTGTAAATGCATCGATATGAAAATTTACGTACCTACCAACGCAAAAAAAAACTCGTTTTAGTGAAGTGCACGCCCAATGCTATTGACGCAAAAACAACAGCGGGGTGCGGCGCATTTATTAATGAAATGAATTTCAGTCAGAAATGAAACTAATTTGGAACGACACTTCGGAGCCACTATAACGACCGGTGACTATGCATTAAGTACTATGAAGTAATTAAGCATAAAAGCCTAAAGACACGAACAGTAATTAATAGGAATAATAAATTGTATGAAGACGAACTTTCTGAAGATAATGTGATTTTATTGATATACACTTTTTCAAAAAGATATATATTGTCACTTGGTCTATAAAAAGTTTAACGATTGTTTATTTAAGCTCCTAAGTAACACGAGAAAAGACTTGAGATTATGTTTTATCATATTAATTTTGAATTTCATCGTAATGCAGTAGTTAGAAATTATATATCATTCTAATCACAAACGATACAAACACTACCAAGCTGTTAATGCAGAAATTGTGCAGAAATTGTAGCACATTTCTGCGGGGGACCCAGCCTATTTTACCCTGGAATTCGATCACCTAAGGATCATCATTAGCATCTTGTTGATTGCCGTTTGAACACATAAGAAACATAAATGTTCACCTGGATGACACAATCTATACCTAGTTAAAGCTCCAGTCCACTCCATATGTTACTTATCAAAGAATAACCAATAACCTAATTACATTTGACTGATTTCCTTTTTCATTCTCAGGTATGTATGCTATGAAATTTCAAGGTAAACATTCGACACTATTAAATTGTACTTTATTTAACTACTAATGAACTGGAATACACAAATTTAACAAGTTTGATTATTTTGCCGTATAGTTCCCAGCAGAGTAGAATAAGCCCACTCCAAGTCTTCCCGTGGATGTCGTAGAAGTCGACTATTTTAACTTCTAGTATTTATGACTTTTGATTAATATTAATCTTTTTTCCAATTGATAACTATATAAATGATAAAAACGTAGACTCTACCATCTCCTTTTCATCGTGTGTAAGTAGTGCGCAAGCTACTGGTCAAGGCAAATATAAAACTAGCCATCTACGACTCGAAAGAAGAAGAACTGCGTTAAACCGATCGAAGGAATAGACGAATGTCAAGGTAATATTTATACAAGTGATGCAGCTAGCAACCCATTATTATCATGATTCCAATTTCAACCTGTACACCTACCAACACAAAAGACCTTTGGATCTTACATGGCCTTCAACTCTGTAACCTTGTAATAGATTAAGACGTGATTACTAACATATGTATTCCAATCACTACGGAAATTGTAGCACATGTTATTCTCTGCAGACATACGACACATGTTGTTTTTGTTTATGTAATGCAAGATGGGGAGACAGGGTTGTTGCTATTAGTTACGAACGAAGCTTATAAAAATAAATACACCTACACAGTGTTTAGTAAATTAGTGCTTAGTTTGAAATCCTTTTAACAACGTTTATCTAAAATATTTTAAAATGGTACTTGAATACTTTTCGTAACCCCAAAAAAACTTTATAAATTCCTATTATACAATAACTAGGCTACGTTATCTATACTAAATAAAAAGGAAGCATTTAATTGTTTGTAATCTAACAAACTTATGTTATTAGTTTATAACATTGTTAGATTCAAACAAGAATACTATCTTTGAAAGTAAAGAAAATGCAAGTCTGCATTCCTAAGATACAGCTTATTTATTGATATACGAGTAGGTCCTTCATTTACGTAAATATTATTTTTATCCGACTTCAAGAAAGGAGGAGGTTCTCAATTCGTCTGTATGTTTTTTTTTTGTATGTATATAACGCGATTACTCAGTCAGTCATGGATCAATTTTAGTGATTCTTTTTTTGTTCGATAGGTACTCCAGCGGTGGTCCCATATAATTTTTGTCGCAGTGTATCGAGCACTTTTTGAAAAAATAAACAACAACTCAAAAAAATTGTCAAAGAATGCCGTTAGGTTTAAATTTATTTGTATTTTATTCTTATGCAAATCAAGACAAATTGATGAGAACGTTACTCCTCTGTTTTAACTGTACTTCAAAGATGGTTTTGTAATTTTTTTATCGAAATGTATCCAGTGCTTTTAGGAAAAATCAAAAAAACCAAAAAATAATTGTACAAGTATGCTGTTTGGTTTAATTTTGTCTCTGTTTATTTTTTTCGCAAATCAAGATAAGTTGCTGACGACATTGTTCCTCTATTTTGATAGAACTACCACACCCACTAAAACCTGATTTTTAGTTCCAGTTTGTACATTTAAGTAGGGTTGAAGTCGGTTTTGCTCTTTTGTTAAAAATAATTATTAAAGTTTTCTTCATTTATATAATAATAAAATAATGTACCAATCATAAAATAAATTAAATCTTGCAGAATCCATATTTATTGATCTAAGCTTCACGCTCTGTTTCCGTTGGCAGTCGTAGAGATCCTCTACGACACTACGAAAACCGTAGCTCATTGACTTCTATAATTTGCTACGAAAATCGTAGCAGATTTAGTTGCGTGGTTTATTATGTATCAGTTATTCATGCATTGCAAAAATGTAAATAAAAAGTACTTTACAACGAGACCACACATACACATACATACATAGGTACTGTCACGTCTTTTTTTCTTGCAGGGTAGACAGAGAGACCTAAAGCCACGTTTAGAATGGTGGTGGGATATAGATGGAAAACGGAATCAAAATAGTAATGGTTTGCTAGCCGCATTTCCTATTGCTATGATTCCTGAGATTTTCGCCTGATTCCTTGATCGGCTTTTACGACCTGCGCGGGAAGAAACGCAGCTGGTATATTCTATGTTTTTTCTTTACTCCCAGACCAGTGTGGAAGTTGGACGAAAAGACCAGTATAAACTAACTAAAGGTACTCCCACACAGCAGTTATATAAACATATGCAATACCGATAACATTCTCTTACATCATACATTTTCAAGAATGTTACTGTGTTACATATTGTTTTATAACGTTATATATTTGTAACTGCCGTGTTGGGAGCACCTTAATGCTGCAATTGGAAATGCCTACTAAACAGCCTATATATAAATCCAATGAAACACCGCTTCGGTTCACTTAACAAACCTTAACTAGATAATGTGATATCTCAAATGGAGCATCGGCAAATAACTTCCACACACATAAATATAACTCGATTTCCAAGTTCCTAATATCAATTAACAGATAAGCACGTTCTCCACATCCTGCCTGCCCTACTTTATGTAAGCCCATGTGAATGCTTGTGTCTTCTATAAGGTCAGGCCCCCGCCTGACCCCGAAAAGAGCCCTCGCTCTTCAATGATATTATATTATGTTCATCCATATCATCATCATCATTTCTTGTAGGTGACACGGTCAGTCGACCATGCACACCCTGGTGTCAGAGTTCTTCGGAACCGCCTCTCGGCCTCTAACGTGGATCCTTTAACGACTACCAGATGGCAGCCGGGACCACCGGCTTAACGTGCCTTCCGAAGCACGGAATCATCTTTCTTATCAAACAATCAGGTGATTCATGCCTGCAATGTCTTAGCCAAACTGGAAACAACTTAACAAAGTATGCTTCCCGTGGGAATCGAACCCACGACCCCGGGTCAACAAGGCAAACGCCTTAACCACTGGACCACGGAGGCAGTTCATCCATATTATTTCGTTTATTACTTGTCTTGACAATAATAGAATAGGTGAATAATAATAAATATTTGGAAAAAATAAGAAAAGAAAACCGTGCATGTCCTTTTTTAAACATTCGCGCTTTGAATACTTAATTATTTATATAGACAGGACTTACCTTATATTTATTTGTTTCCGCTGACGTTTTGTCTCGTTGCGACCACGATGGGTGTAACCCCCTTGAAACGTCAGCGGAAACAAATAAGTATGAGGTTCGTGCTAAGTCCTGTTATATAAAATAATTACCTATGTAGCCGTGTATGTCGTCGGTTTGCTAGCAGAGCAGTAGTGTCTCGTCCTGGACCCCGCAGCCCGCGCTTGCCCCTTCGACGCCCGTGGTGATTGCCGTCGATCGTTACTTGTGGATCCTTGCGTAGATATAAATATAATATAAATATAAATATATACGAACAAATCACACAGATTGAGCTAGCCCCAAAGTAAGTTCTTAAGAAAGACTTGTGTTATGGGATACTAACTCAACGATACTATATTTTATAACAAATACATATATAGATAAACATCCAAGACCCAGGTCAATCTGAAAAAGATCGTTTTCCATCATGACCTGACCGAGGATCGAACCCGGGACCCCCGTGTCGCAGGCTGGCGTGGTAACCGCTGCGCCACGGAGCTCGTCGATCCTAGTTACACAGCCAGCTTCACAGCCTTGACAGCGTTGACAGCCTATGTGAGCGGTGTCGGCCAACCAAAATACATACCTACGCAATAAACATATATTTTAAATGTTCCTCACTTTGTACGTCTCGCCTTGTACGTCTTTCAAATATTGTGGAAACTCCGAGATTATTGTTTGTTAACCTCACAAAGTGCTCCCTGTGACCTTTGTCCAGTCATCTAACCTGCTCAGTGAGGGTCTGACGCTGCTTTTGCTGGTACATGTTTGCTATTAACAAGAACCTTTCTGCCCCATCGGGCATGCTATGCGACCCGCCCACTGCCACTTCAAAGAGCTAATCCACTGTCTTATTAAGTGACTTCTTGATCCGGTCTCGTAGAGAAGCACCAAGCATATTATATAACTTTATATGCACCACATATCGGACCCGTACTTAAGTCATTACTAGCAGAATAGGTAACACACATTGATTATAGACTATAGGCACTGAGTTATTTTGGATGAGAATGAGCTTTTTGAACGCTGCCCAGCTAAGTCGGATTCGTATACATATATAGTATACACATATATAGTATAACTTGTATACATAAGTGAGCTAAGTTGATCGTTACAACAAGAGTTGATTTGAGCACCGCGTTGATTCCGATTACGCGACATTTTGATGAAACTAGGTAGGACAATTAACAAACATCATAATACCATTTCAGTTTACAGTTACATATACCTACGTGCGATAAACATTTATAGTATTACAATTAGTTCATTTATACAACTAGACGCCATTCAATTCTACACAGTAATACAGGTTTCATAATGTACAATAGGACTTCTAGGCACGGAAACTCAATACGAATCTTTCTTTTACGTATTTAGAATGGAATGCCCAGAGATGTCGACTCCTTATTAGATTTCCCTGACAGAATACAGACCCTTATTTTCCCTATAATCTAATCCTAAGTAACATTATTTTGTAGGTGGAAATCTGAAGTAAAGAATTAGATAAAAATATGATATTTTGAGAAAGGCCTATCCAACAAAACTCCCCAGCAAGGGATTGACGAGAAAAAATATGAATCCCCACATTACATGTTAAATTATTATTCCCCACTTTTTCGGTGTGTTTAATATACTTATCCATATTATAACGTTCTTGTACTAACAATCATTGAGCTAAACCGCGAACAGACAGACAGGGGAAACTATAAGGGTTTCTTATTTACTGTGGAAAAAAACTAACACAAAGGGTAAAGTCAATAAGAAGTGTAGCCAGTGTAGAGTTATCTAACTTCTACGAACAGCCTATTTAAACATTGAACCCAACTCAGTATCCTGGCCTTTAATTTGAAAAAGTTAGACGGCTATTTTATCCATTCTTTCATTCAGAACTACTGCGCTGTGACTAATGGGATTTTTGTGTAGAATAATGACATTCGAGTAGTTTCAGGTGTTTAGTTTAAATAGGTATCTACTAAAATTTAAATCAAAACGCAGTTGTACCTAGCAAACATCTAATGATTTAGTCATTCATACGTAGATGTACGTAACTAGCATAGATATATAGAATTTATAATCACTACATATTATAAAACTAGCCCTCCACCGCGTCTGTCTGTCTGTTCGCGATAAACTCAAAAACTTCTGCACGGATTATCATGCAGATTTTGCTAATAGATAGATTGATTCATGAGGAGGGTTTATAGACAGCCGTGGAGGGCTGCTAGTATTCTGTAAAATAAATTAATACAAAATGGAAAAATCATACTCGAAATCACATACATATACATACTACAAAAAAGTAAGTTTGTCTAAATCGAAAGCAGTGTTGATTTTAATTTGCCTTGATCCTAATAAAATATTACTTATTTAATTTTTCCCAAATAATGTGAAACGCAAGGTCTATGGCTCAAACTGCATGTTACGAGTAACTAGAGATATGTAAATCAAAGAATGTGCTGTGACGTGTGTAAAAAATAAAAATAGACAGTCAGTCCATCAAAATTCCTAGACTGTAACTGCTGTAGGTATAATCCAATTTTCAGCTTCAAGGTCAAATGTTATAAACAATTCGGGAGTTCAAACAGTTTGTTATTAAATCAAACACTTCATCTGCATTTAGATTTGTTTTGAATCTTTGAAATCTTCTGACGAAAACTTGATGAACGCTTTCTTTGAACATTTTACCCGAGTGACCGATACAGAAGGAGGGTAATGTTTTTCGCATATGTATGTATGTATACCAATAGGTATCTATGTATGTATGTAGTTCCATTGTTGCATCCTATAGCCTAAACGGCTTGACCGATTTTGATGTGTGAGGTGTCATTAGGTAATATTTTTTACTCAATAAACAAAACAAGACAGGTATTTAGCAGCCAACCTTTGGCTGTACAGATACTTAAAATAGTTGGGGGTTGGTACGTACAGCTTAGCAAAAACTAAAAAAAGAATAATACATATACTTACTTAAATAACATACTTCTGATCACAAATACGAGAGACAAAACTGAAAATTATATACGTAATATAAAATATAATTAAAAATCACTATGAAACTAAACAATTAGATAAATATTCTTCTCCGGAGTGTCATAGCTATGATGTGACATCACCAAAAATTTTAAGGACCAAAACTATCAAAAAAGTAGCAGAGTTTTTTTTAATAATTCACTTGTTTGAATTAGAATAGAATATTTTTACCATATCCCGTTTATTTTAGTGATCAAATTAATAGATATAGTATAGGGTATATACGAACTTTAACAGAATTTATGTACCTTTTATGAGCTTTTGCTTGCCGCTTCGTCTTACTTTACAATTTGCCATCGAAATTCATCCAAATGTTTCATAAGAAATAATAACAAATGTCTTGTACCTAACTAATTAATTATAAGCTTATTTTTGTTCTAAAAGCAATAATTCAAACATTTTAACTTTCCAAGCATTTCAAGCAAACGTTTCATCTACGTACAATTTGAATTCATTGATCGATGTTTATCTATTATAAAATAAAGTATCGTTGGATTAGAATCCCATGTCTCGAACTTACTTTGGGGCCAACTCAATTTGTGTGATTTATCTGTCTGACTGTAAAAACATTTCGTGCTTCAACATAATTGCTGGTTTGTGGACCGGGTTAAAATCACATGTTTTGCCTAAATGTCGCTGACCGTTTGAAAAATTTTTTTCAGTGGTCTTGGCAACTGTCGAAAAAACAGAGAAGGTTATTAAGTCGGCGCGTATTTTATTGTGACCCCGCATAACTTTACAGAGTAGTCCAATTTTGATAATTCGAAGGGGTGGGTATACCCCCAAGTTGGTTCCATATAAATTTGGGAAAAAATACAAACCCTAAAGGTAACTAGAAATGATAGATTTTTCACTTTTCGGCGGTTTAATTTATGCGTTAAAACGTTGTTTATCTTATACTGATCTTTATCAAAGCGTTTAAGATATTTTTGAGCTATATTTCATCAGTTGCGGTAGCAGGGCGGAAATTTTCAATTTTCTATTTGCTGAAAAATAGATATAAAACAAACGACCTTATTTCCACTTCTATTCTCCGTAATTTAAAACTGGGTTCCTTCGAAAGACCCCAACGGACGTGGAAGTTGATACTTAAAAGGCCAACAATGCTCTGTTCATAACTCGTATGTTGCAGAATCCATGGACACGATGATACTTACCATCAGGTAAAATATATGTGTGCCATAAAACGGCTATGTCTTTGGATTTCGTTGACTTAGAAATTTGATTTTTGCACACCTTTATTGGAAAGCAGATCTCTATTGTGATATTTCGAGATTAGACGGACAACAGAGGATTCTGTAAAGGTCCTTTATACCTTTTGTGGTATGAAACGCTAAAATGAAACCAGAATTGATTTTAAGAAGATGCTTAATTTTCTAAAGATTTCATTTTCTTTTCGCAAAAAATATAAACGAGTTTTAAACCATGCTTAGTCATGAGACAAATGATAGATTCCATTGCAAATGTTTTAAAATATGGTTGAAAAATTAAAAATCATAAATCTGGATTACAGCACAAACTTTTCATCCCTAACTAGACAGTCAATTAGTAAGAAACAGCGTTTTATTTATGAACTCAGGGCTTAGTCTAATATACAATTTGTATTCAGTTATAGTAATACATACCTACATATAATAAAAAAAATTCTTTCCAACTTGACCGGGACCTTATGTCATCGTCACTGCAGGAGCACGACCCTCTCTGTACTATCAGAGCCATATATTAGCCAGAGCAGACAGAGGATTTGGCCTACACTCTCCACGCTGGCCAGACGGGTTGGAGAGGTCCTTTGATGTTTATAAAGCTTTGTTAGCTTGCGTTTCCTAAGTCGCCTTCTACGACATCCATGGGATGACTTGGAGTGGTCCTATTCTACTCTACCGGGAACCACCAGGGGCCCTCATGTGTGCGCTTGTAACCATTCTGTTATAGTAATACTATCTTCAACCCGCGGCTCTGCTCGCGTTAGTGTCGATCCCTCGGGAACAGTACTCTTCCCCGGGATGAAAGTAGTAGCCTATGTCGTTCTGCGTACTCCAGAGAACGTGTATGCAAAATTTAATGAAGATCGGTTCAGTAGATACGTCGTGAAAGCGTAACACAAACAAAGTAATAAACAAATAAACTCACTTTCGCATTTATAATATTAGTTGGGAAGTTGGGATAAGATTTTTCTCGATTGTATTCCAACTTGACAGATACCTTATACACGAGCTTGTTAATCCCTTGTAATCGGTTGAAACCTGCTCATCCGAGCGTTTTTCCTGGTTGCATCAGCTGTTAAGCCCGCTCCACACTCTAGGCAAAACTACACGAGAATAGGCGAATACGAGAGTATTCGGCAAGTCTCGGCTATATTCGTGTAGTCTCCATGGTGGCGGTATTTCGTCTTTTTTAACGCCTTTTAATAAATATTTTTCTCGTTGTAAGAAGTATAATACGCTACAAGACATAATGCTATAAAGCCGCAACAGTTTCAACGTCCTCAAACAGACAACTGCGCTAAGCGAGAGTGTAGAGCAGTTCTCGATCTCGTCTTGTTTCAGCGAATACCGGGAACGAAACCTCTCGACGAGAGTGTGGAGCGGGCTTTACACGGCGGAGCGGAGCCCACGGTTCACTGGGAGTAGCCATACGCTGCATTCCCCTCTGTCAAGGTACAAGCCAAAATTAGGCATATGCATGTCTATGTGTTAGTTGTGTGTGACTCATCTGTACACAAATTATTTTTTCTTTTTTATGTCATTTTTTGTGACAATGTCATAATTACTATCAAGTGACAGTTTAAGTTTTGTATGTAGGTGTGCGGAACTAAACTTGTGTGCACATTTCCCCCCGCAAAAAACGCCAGAAAAATTGTCATAGTAAATTGTCGCTTTGCCCACTCCCTCCGTCCGGTACGGAGGCCGTGTTGCTCGAAGATTATGACAGATATTATGCACTCTGAAAGATAGTGTCACATGATCACATCTCAACCTGAGTTCCAACGGATGGACATAGGAAGAGAGGAAGACCAAAGACGTGGTAGCTGGATGACTTGCGAGCATTCCACAAACTTTAGAAGGAAAATACCAGAGACAGAAATGAATGGAAGGAAAGAGGAAAGACTTTGCTCAGCAGTCCCACACATATGGCTAGCAAAAAAAGTTACTTGGCATATTTTTTGCAATCGGCTGCCTGCATTCCGAAACCCTCCTTGGTTGTAAGTGTTTTACTGCCCCCTGTAAAGTAACACGTTATCCCGGTCTCGGGGAATACAAAATATTCTGAGAAACTAAGTTCATGTAAGTATATCACTGCAATACTACGTAAAAACATCTCCTGTGTTAACCACAAACCACAAATAAAGAGTATACCTACAAGTTAATTTAGAATCCCTGGCAGTAATCTCGAAATCAGATCATTGTAATGATCCTGACTATTACATTAAAATATTTCTGAAGAGTTCAAAACCAAACTGTAATAGGTGGTGTCATTTTAAAAATTAATATCATTATGTCTATCAAGAAGAGAAATTTTAATTCCAACTCTATGATAAACCTCATCCTTAATTATATAATATTATTAAATCTAAGAAATGGGCAAAATTTATTCGAGGCTGTATTTGAATTTCATAAAATAGAGCCCTCGTAATGTGCCTCGGGCGCGACAGAGTTTTCTATACCTTTTTTATTATTTTTAATTCGCGACCAAAAGGGCAGCCTTTTCGTATTTGCTCTCTGAGAGTACACGGAAAATTATGTCTAAAATACACGACAAAATATTGTTTAATCTCGAGAGGTAGTCAATGTTTTCCCAAACTCCTACGGGAAAAGGCTGCCCTTAAAAATGTGTCAGGGATTCGCTATTATATATTTTTTTCGTCAACTCGCGTGAAAAGGATTATGTATAATAATCCCTTCCTGTGATTTTTTCTACGAATACTCCCGTTGATTTTAGTAGTACCTAGTAAAAAATTACTTGTTACAAGCCATTTAAAACAAATCGACTACCTGGGCAATAGCCGCTGACACTCGGGATTCTAACGATCCCAAACGTACAAATCCGATGTCGTTTTTACTTTTAAAAGAGTTTTGGTGGAGAAGAAAGTTACATATTTATCTTATTATAGTTAAACGCATGCATTTAAATAAATTCTAGTAATAATATTATATTTTAATAAGTGTACTTCAAGCTAGTTGTATTATAATATTAGACTTACAAGTTTTGAATACTATTTTGTCAAACTAAAAATTATAATAAAGCATGCGACTCATATACAATGTTGCTCTTCAGGTCATTGTGCAGTCTCACAATCAAGAAATGCTGGTAATTACAGAGTAAATATAAAGAAAAATAAAGCAAACAGAGAATCTTTCACTAATAAATCTTTAGCTAATCAAAAGAGTCTGCAAACATAATAAAAGAAAGTTTCGTCGTCGTATTGACCGATCCTTGAATAGGTATGAAATCACCTCTAGAGTATTTTTAGCCGAGTGGAGAGGCGAGACAAATAAATCGTTAATTTCCCTCTAGTATTGAACATTTCTAAACGCGTAGTTACATCTGCACAGACAGCGCGGGTACTACCATTCAAGTTAAATAGAGTTCTTGGCGGGAATTTTAGCGGACTACACGGTGTCTGTTTTGGATTGTTTCGCAAATTGATTCTAGTGGACTTTATAATGTGAAATTGGTGTTATTTTGTGTTATAAATGCCCATATTTATGAACAATGTGTAGAATAACTAAAATAGACTGTCATTGTGCGGCTGTAGTGAGATCTACATAGCGGGCTGGCGGTTGTCCTCCTTGCTGCGTCGTCAATGATGAAACCAGTGGATTCGCGAAGAGTTGTCGCCAGGGGCTCCGTGAAAACAACGAAATGAATTACACCATCATTTCGTTGACAACAAAGAAGAATAACTCGCCAACTGGCGAAATAAATGAAGTAAGGCTCTAAAGGACTTGTATCCAGGGCCGTAAAACAATACTTAAAAAAAAATTCAAGTTAAATTGACGTAACACTTACGTAATAACATGGTGTGAGGTGTCATCTTTGACGTGTCCAAAAAGTTTCATACCACCTAGAGTTGCGCTCCAACTATACACAGATGGCGCTACATGCTATTTTTAATACCCATTTTCGATTTGGTTAACTACTACCTTTATGCTGATATGGGAGAAATGAAAATTACAGTGTACCATATGCTCCCGCTTCTTATCTTATCTTCTTATCTTATTTATTATATCTATTTCTCCCGCGCAAATCTTAGAAGTAGGTCGAGGGAATGGGTATCTTATGTACCCAACATGTACTCTGTCTACCCCGCAAGAATTGAAAGCGTGACTGAACTGTGAACTAACCTACTTCTTTTCAGAGTAGATATTCAATTAGGAATAGTACCTACTTAGGTACTCTCAGTACTTAATAGCGGGTGTCCCAACTCATCCAGCTCTGGCATAGTAGGTACCTATAGTGAGCCTCATTCTCACATAAATACGAGTAAGATAATGTGATGTAGTCCCTCAGCAGAGAGGGCACACTGGTAGAAATTAAAAATAATTATACGTAAATTGAAAATAACTGTAGTACCTATAAGGTAGAGATCTCCCGAAAGCAAAATGAATGAGAAGATGGGAAAGGGGCATGAACTGCTGCGATGAAATATTTGAATATGGAATTTAAAAATATAGTAGCTATTGGAAGGTGGACAGGACGATATGATGCAGAAAAGAGGTGGATAGCAACATGCAGCATAAAGAGACATGCAGCATCGTTACAAAGGTAAGTACCTACCCAACTGGTATATAGTGAGGTAGAGCAAAGCAGATGCTTAGTTGGAGGGATGTAAATGGTGGAGTAGCTTGCCCACGTTAGGTAGGTATTTGTATCATCGTCATTTCAACCGCAAGAAGTCCACAGCTGGACATAGGCCTCCGGCCAAAATTCCCAATTCGACTGGCTGGAAGCGGCCTGCATCCAAAGCCATCTTGCGACCTTGATCAGGTCGTCCATCGATGGGTGTTCAACGGTGCACTTGTCGTTACGTGGTCCTCATTCAAGAACCTTTCTCGCCCTATCGGTAGTACGACTTGCACTTCATCGACTGTTTATTTTTAAACCTTACATACACCTTATAATTAAATCCAAAGCATTAAGTATAGATTATCTAATAACCAAAAGCATTTAGCAAAGTAGGTAGTTATACCTAAGTAGATTACACTTGACCTAGCACAAAGAAGAGATTTGGCCAAGGTCCAACTCGCCTGTGTTCGACTAGGCAAAAAACAGCCTGACTTCAATTAAGCGGCTTGCTTGCCTTCCCAAAATAAATGCGAGTTTCCAGCTCACTCTGGGGCGTGTTTTGTATGTAAATGCAAATTATTTCTGGGACGTTTTTGATGTCACCCTGAAGAACTATGAGGAATGATTACTTGTTTCACAGTCTTGAGATAAACTGATATAAACATGTAAATTCCTAGGATTTCGTGCCCAAAGGGTAAAAACGGGAGCGTATTCACGAGATTTCATTGTCCGTCCATCCGTGTATCACCCAGCTGTACCCCATGAACCGTGATAGCTACACAGTAGAAATATCCGCAGATGATGTTTTGCTGTTGCTGCTCTAATAAAAATAAGTACCTAGAGTAAAATTAATATTTAAGGGGGTCCCTAATACAACAAACATGATTTTTTTGCCGCTATTTGCTCGGTAGTCTAAGTATGAACAAATTCAGGTATGAAACCACTAGACTAACGTGTTTTTTTGTTTTGTTTTCATGTCATCTGTAAGATAGGTACCACTTATGAAGATTGATTAGCTTGTAACTCGTTTGATGGTATTTAGAATCTATTCTTTCTATTAGGAGGAGTAATAATGTTGTGCAGGGAGTCATCAATTTGTTTAGTTCACGCAAAATAACTACCTACTTAGTAGATACCTAACTTACGTATTTACTTAGACAATAAGTACGTGCCGGAAAGGCTGCTTATTTCGTTAACTGGTTAACTTGTTAATATTATATCCAACTTCTAATTATAGCTTTTTCATAAGTATGATTGTAGTACCTACCGACCAGCTACGATAATTAAGTACTTGATAAATTTTAATTTCACTTTTTATTTTCATCTATAGCCTATGTATGGACTTTTGCAGGTGACCGTACCTATTTGCAAAGTTTTTTTTAATGTGTTGTTCATCAAAAGCAGGACATTTGCATGACAGGAAACTCCGTACACGTCGTCAAAGTAACCGCAAACGCCGGATTATTCCTATAAACATTGTGTCCATTTCGCGTAGGTATATTTACGACCAAATTATATAGACTGGAGATTCAGAATGCCTCGCGCGGGGGTCACAACAATTGATGGGAACAGGCGATAAATCTAGATTCACTTTAAGAATAGTTAAACCAGCTTTAGGACTATTACAGATTCCGTTTACCAGCTATATAATGTCTAGTGCTAAATCTTGGCCTTTGGTTAAGAGTACACCGATAGAGACATAGATTTGATAAGTAGGTACGGTAACTTTGTACCTAGTATTTATTCCTATACCTACATGTGCACAGACGTTGCCATATGCGTACCTAACTATGTACTTACTAAATATCATAATTCTAGGTGGATGTCCCCGTTTTGGTTCCTCAAGGAACCAAATCAATGAAGTTTCCCAACAAGTGGGCCTTAAAATGAACATGGGCAAGACGAAAATTATGTCGAATATTCATGTTGCGCATTCGCCAGTTATTGTTGGAAACTTCACCCTTGAACCTGTAGAGCAGTACATTTACTTGGGTCAATTGATCCAGGTCGGCAGCTCCAGTTTCAAGGACGATGTCTTTCGTCGAATTTGTTAATGATAGGCTGAATTATAATAAATAATTTATTAATCTGAAACTTTCACTAGTACAAAAACGCGTTTGACAAAGACATGGAAAAACACACTCGAGTTGATACTGGCGGGCTTCGAGCAACACGGCCTCCGTACCGGACGGAGGGAGTGGGCAAAGCGACAATTTACTATGACAATTTTTCTGGCATTTTTTGCGGGGGGAAATGTGCACACAAGTTTAGTTCCGCACACCTACATACAAAACTTAAAATGTCACTTGATAGTAATTATGACACTGTCATAAAAAATGACATAAAAAAGAAAAAATAATTTGTGTACAGATGAGTCACACACAACTAACACATAGACATGCATGCCTAATTTTGGCTTGTACCTTGACAGAGGGGAATGCAGCGTATGGCTACTCCCTTCTCGAAGCTGGC
This sequence comes from Rhodophaea formosa, assembly GCA_963082605.1. Lineage (NCBI taxonomy): Eukaryota > Metazoa > Arthropoda > Insecta > Lepidoptera > Pyralidae > Rhodophaea > Rhodophaea formosa. Next base: position 13,820,331 of record OY720209.1, read on the forward strand.
GGGTGACGACTGACAAGTGAAGTACTCTCTATGTGCCGGCAAAATATTTTTGGCCCCGCTTCACAGCCAGCCAGCCAATCAGCGCAAAGAACACAAAACATTACCTTTTATGGTAGCGAATTTGCGCTAAAAAGGCGTGGCCGGGTTCACAGACGAATAATATGTATAGACACACATTTGGCCGACACCTAGAGCAATAAAACAATAGAGCAAACACGAGACTTCATGTATCGGTAACAGAATTCGACTCGGCTGGGCAGCGTTCGGGAAGCTCCGCAGCGTCTTCAAAGATCCTCAGTGCCTAAAGTCGAAAGTCTTCGACCAATGTGTGTAACCAGTAATGACTTACGGGTCCGAAACGTGGTCCCTTACTATGGGCCTCATAAGAAGGCTCAAGGTCGCTCAAAAGAGCTATGGAGAGGGCTATGCGCGGTGTTTCTCTGCGAGATCGAATCAGAAACGAGGAGATCCGTAGAAGAACTAAGGTCACCGACATAGCCCAGCGGATTAGCTCTTTGAAGTGGCAATGGGCGGGGCACATAGCGCGAAGAACCGATGGCCGATGGGGCACAAAGGTTCTCGAATGGCGACCATGTACCGGCAAGCGCAGGGTTGGACCGACCAGGTGCCGACCACCAAGGGTCGCAGGAAGGCGCTGGATGCAGGCCGCTTCCAACCGGTCATATTGGAAATCCTTGGGGGAGGCCTATGTCCAGCAGTGGACTTCTTGCGGCTGAAATGATGATGATGATGAATATCGATTAATTCATTTGAACTTAAGTTAAAAATATAATTAAACTTATATTAAATACGAGTGTGGGAAAAGGTTTTTAAGTACAGTCCGAATCAAACTTTACGGCGGCTCGGAACATCGCGCGAGTTGATGCGCAGTACACAATATAAGGTTCAGCGGGGCGCGCGCGGGGAGGCGGGGCACGTACTGCGCAGCCCGCAGCTAATATCCGGGCGGCCATAAAGTTTGATTCGGACTGTACCCACAAAACTACTTGAAACTTACTCACAGGTGGCCACAGCGTTCGCCAGAGCTCGTGCCTTCGGATAAGACATCTATTCCTTTTGAATTGTTAAAAAACGAAGTATCTTTTCCATAAGAAATCACTCGTTTAATTAAGTAAAAAGAAACAAAAATCAGCCGCTTACAGGTGCCTAATCTACACAAAGCTTAATGGTAACAAAGACAGGAAGGTCTGGGAAATAAAAGACAATATAGATTAATGCGTGAGTATAATATTATAAAATACTTTCAGCCTATAGAAACATAATCTTATGGTTCTAAACCGATATTTACATGAAAAACAAAGGCGGGATCACATGGAACTTTGAAATGAGGGGAGGCGTATATTGAAGGCGATCACTGCAATCATCAAATGATTCGCACAAAAAAGTGCGAGTGATCGTCTTCTGCGTCCCCTAATTGCGGAGATCAATGTCAATACTAATAAAAAAATTGCACGTACGTAGATGCAACGCTACCTAAATCACAGGTTAAAAAAGGTACTCGCTAACACTGTTTTCATGGTTGGACCATAGTACTGGCGAATCGACAATAAGCGGGTCAGTAAAAATCATTACTCTAATTAAATTAAGAAAATTCTGGTTGCTTGCTGGTTCAAATCCTGCACGCGTGAAATTTTTTTCCCCATATCTTATTTCTTAATTTAATAAGAGAATATCAGAATAGCATTGTAAATGCATTAAAAATACCTTTAAAATAAAGAATCATTAATTCATGAAATACTGCATTGGGATGCCGTAGTAGGCCCAACCACTCAGAAACCAGCCGTACAGCTCAGCGAGCCCTGGAACACCATCGACTAGCATCTAAACACGTGCTCATAAATGCTCAAATCGCGTCCTCTCATTTCTACAACAAATCCATGTAGTTCGCGCGCTAGTCGTCGTGGCGCGGCTCGGGGAAGCCGCGCGCGGAGAGCGGGTCGGGCGCGGGGGAGGCGTGCGGTGCGGGAGACGCGGCCGGCGAGGCGGCGGGGGAGGCGCTCCCCAGCGGGGATGGAAGCGTCGCGTACACCGTTGGCCGCGGCGGCTGGTACGACGGCGCGTACGTATCGCTGCGCGGGTTGTAGAACGGCGAGTCGTCGGCGCAGCAGTCTAGGTTGGGGGAATACGGCGTGGCGGCGCCGCACGACGGCGCGTCGTCGCTGGGCCGGTAGGCGGGCGCGGCCGGCGCATACACCGTGCGGACGGGCGGCTCAGTCTCGGGCCGGTGGTGCGACGACGGCGCGTACGCGTCCGACCAGCGCGCCTTGCTGGGCGTGAAGTCGCCCTTGATGTACAGCTGGATCGGCCGCTGGAAGCCCTTGCTGGCGTGCTGTGGGACGCCCAGGATGCAGCACTTGCTGAACCCCACCTCCGGCGACAGTAGATACTCGCGAAACCTTTGCGGGAACAGCTCGATGGAGTTGAAGTTATCGTAGATTGTCGGCTGAAAAGATAATAATGTCAGTTAATTCAAATTGCTAAAGGAAACATGAATAAAATACCCAACGAAATGGATATTAAATTTTTTTCGTTTCTAAGTTCGTTCTTTGAAACGAATTGCAAAGAATCTCGTGATTCTTAGCAAATATTTACAGTTTTGGTAAATATACTGCTGAGCTATAAATACATACATACTTATCACGTCTTCATCCCTTACGAACGGGGTAGATCCGAGCTTACGACAGAAAGACCCAAGGCCAAGTTTGACATGCATTAGTGGAACATGAAATCAACATAGTGACGCTTTCCTCCATTCCTTAAGGTATCTTATAGGGTCTGGGCGGAATAAAGTGTTTTAACAATCCAAATTTTTGTTTTTTCCTATACTCACATGGCATTGTATATTAACTTTATTATACTACACGTACAAGGTGGTGGAGGAGTCATTGTGCAATGTTCCTTTTCAATTTCATTCACAAGTCTCCCATGGCATTTTATGATTAATTTACGTAAGAGTAAGCAGAGAAGGAGATAACGCAAGACCGGACTGAAAGGAAGAAGTGGAGTGAGGCTTTTGCCCAGCAGTGGGACACATGATGGCTTGAAACAATAAATAAATAATAGCAAGAGTAAGTAGATAACTTGTTGGTATGTAAATTGAAAGCATTTACACTGGAGCAACACTTTCTGTGGTCATAATTTGAAACTGATCTTACTCTCTCTCTCTTCCACGCTGGTTTGGGACTAAAGGAAAAATATTGCATATACCAGCTGCTTTTCTTCCCGCGCAGACCGTGAAAGCCTGTCAAGGGATTGGGCGTAACTCTAAGGAAACAGGTGAATAGGCGATGCGGATAAATTAATTTAAATTAAAATTAATTTAAAAAAAAATGGTATGCTTAGCCCTATTTTGCTACCGCTTTCCACCTTAACACCTAACACGCTAAACGGGGCCTTTGGGTTTTATGACTTTGGACTCCGTCTACCCCGCAAGGGATAAGAGATGTGATAAAATGTATGTATGTACTTTTTTCTTACCCCTCCAACGCGTCTTACCCACGTGGAGAGTGTAGGCCTAATTCTCTGACTGCGCTGGCTAAAATATGGCTCTGGTAGTACTGAAAGGGTCATGCTCCTGCAGTGGAAACTAGAAAAAGACCAGATGTCATGTTTTTCATACTCTTCTGATTCCTAACATATAAGTAAGAAAAATATACATACATACGTCATATCAGCAACCGCTCAAACCGTATCAAAACTCACCGTCAACCGCTTCTTCTTCTTATAGCTGGCCCAGTTCTGCGCCTCGAGCACGAGTTTCCCGCCGGGGCGCAGGTCGGCGAACATCCGCCGGAAGGCGCGCTTCAGGCCCGCGTCGCCCCAGTTCAGGTGCATCCATTTGGTGGTGGACAGGCACAGGATCAGGTCGAACTGCGGACTCTCGCCCGAACCCACGGCCACGTCCTCGCGAGGGACGTAGTTGCCCTGCAATCGTAATAAAAGAAATATAAAAAACAAAATCTTTATTTTATTTCATATTAACTCACACATTAACGTGTGCACGGATGTACAATCCCAACTTCCCAACTATACAATATTATAAATGCGAAAGTGAGTTTGTACATTTGTTTGTTAGTTACCTCTTCACCCTTTATCTACTGAACCAATCTACTTGAAATTTGGCAAACACATAGGTCAGGGTACTGAGAAGTAGGTAACCTTTCATCTCGGAAAAAGGTGTGTTCCCGTGGGGTTTGGGATAAAAACGCTCTGAAAATGTATACGCGAGCGACCCCGCGGGTAAAAGCTAGTACCCTGCATAGTAAATAAATATATATGGACAAATCATACAGGTAGTATTAGGCTTATTTCTCTGCTTGTATGAAGCGCCTTACTGCAATGAACCATTCAATTCAAAGGAACCTGTCATTTTCAGAGGTCACTTGAGTTGTAATAAAATTGTTTGACGGACTCAGGCGCCCCACAGCAAGGCGATAACAAGAAAGGGAAAAAAACACTACTTTGTCAGGGTTATTAATACAGGTACATATGTATATACTTCTGCCAATGCAATAGCTTACTAGTGCTTATAGTCTCTGAGATAACCGCAGACAGACAGACATACATAGTGAAACTAATATAAGGATACCTTGTATACTAAGTAATCCAAATAAAAACAAGCTGAACCACATCATAATAAACGCAACTATAAATGTCGTTAGTCATTAGCGTTTTTTAGATATATCTGTTTCTCCTACGATCCTAATACAGTGAGCCACATAGATGGGTACTTAGATGACGTCACCTAAACTACTAAGACACTATTGTGACGCATATTTAATGTTACGTCAAGTGAAGCAACATAGGTGTAACAAAAAATTCGCACTGATTTAAATGTTACATTATGCGGGAATGTCGGCGGCGTCGATTCTACTGCAGTGTTACCGATATATTTGTTTCTCCTACGATCCGCTTGCAGTGTGCCACATAAATGCGTACTTAGATGACGTCACCTAACTGCTACTATATTATTGACGCATATTTTAATGTTACGTAAGTGAAGCAACATAGGTGTAACAAAAAACACGTACCGATTTAAATGTTACATTATGCGGGAATGTGAGCGGCGTCGATTCTACTGCAGGGTTCCCCAACGGCCCAAACAGCATGGACATTGACATGGGGAAGAAACACTGTCCAGAGTCGTGCCTATGGATAGACTTCCTATTCTTTTTGGGCTTTCGAAGCTTCCTAGCGATTTTCTTTGAATCCTCCCCTTTGTCCTGCTTCTGATCGGTATTGCAGTCCTCACATTTCACCTCTTTACACTTGTCACAATCATCTGACTTTTTGGCCACTTCTACCTCAGGTTTCTTATCCCCCCTATGTTCATCCTCCTTGGGTGGCTCAATTGGCACTTGTATAAATGATCGTAGATTCTTGTTTGCTCGAGCTGAAAACAAAAACAACAATTCTTAAGTCCAAATTATTTGTAGATTGTTTATCTCTTCGTACTTATTGCGAAGTAGCATAAAATTAAACATGACATAATTGATATTATGATACAGTGACCTATGTCCAGCAGTGGACTGCAATAGGCTGATATAATAATAAATATTAATATTTTCACTACTTCATCAAAAAAGTAAGTTTAAGAATATCGCAAATTACCCATAATTAACCCCTCCGCTATATTTAAAGAATCCTAGCATCAACACAATCAAGTTACTTGCCAGTCTAAGTTATAAGTAAGTTTTGTTTTAGAAAGGAATAATCATTATTTTATTGGGTTAATTTATTTTTAAAATTAACAGAATAAAATCTCAAATGTAATTCAAGTGTCAAATACATAAATATAATCTATCGCTAATACTGGCTTCTCATCAGGCAAGATAGGGGTCAAACGCATTACATATATTCATTAGAGTAGTGAGTGATACAGTTCAATGCAAACTTTATGGCAGCTGGAAACATCCCACTAGTTGCTTTTCGTGTGTGAAATTGGCCATCACTGGTGTCAGATTTTTCAAGCTGCCTAAAGGCATCTGACATAGCTTAACGACTGCCATCAAGTCGGGCCAACGGCTTAACGTCCCCTCCGAAGCACGGAGAGATATTTTTTATGCCACTTGCGGTCACCCATCCAAGCGGGGACTACGCCTGGGGTCGCTTAACATACGAAAGCGCTAATAATGCTCACGCCCACTAGGCCATCGGGCTTCTCAGATTATCGCACTAGTCGATGCGCAGTACACGATATTAGGTGCAGCGGGGCGCCCACGCGAAGGCGGGGCGCGTGCTGCGCAGCTCGCAGCACGCGCCCCGCGCAAGTTTGCATCGGACTATAGGAACTTAAAATATTCATACCAATAAGCTCGGGATCTATGTCAACGCCAACGACGGACCGAGCACCCAGCGTGCGCGCGACGGCAATCGCGATATGACCAACGTTGCAGCCAATGTCCAGCACATCTTTGTTGTGGAACAGGTGCCGATGCATCTCGAACACTTGGAGGCGGACATCCATCATGGCATTTAGGTTGCGGTAGCCGTAATACCTAAAAATAATAAAGAGGATTGACTTATAATAATTAATATAATGTTAATAAAAAAGCGCTAAGCCTGAAATGAGTTTCTTCAGAATCGAAGGTAGAATCGATTCCACAAGAAAATGGGGGTCAAATTTTAACCAAAAAAATCGAAAATTATGTTTTATAACACAATTCTTTTATAATAAAAATAACTTGGGGTGTCTGAGGTTTTCGCGTTTTTACTGACACATTGTATATGTCGCAGGGAAATGAGGATATTAGGAATTTCACGAAATCTCTAGGAATATCACGAAATCCCGGTAGATGTCGAATGTTCTTGTTTTTTACGACTCTTTACTAAAAATATCTAGTGATATGTCAAAATACCAATTGACCGTCAGTGATACGTCGTTTCACTAAACTAAATCTAGTGAAATAACAAATACTTTTGAAGAATAAAGTAATAAAACAACATTACAAATGAAGTGGTGCATTTTTTATTAGAAAACAAAGTTTAAATCAACTTAACATTTTTATCTGACAATGACATCACGTATTATACTTTTTCAATCATGTGAATTCGCTCATTAGGAACAATACAAATTAAAGAAAAAAAAATGGATTCTAAAAGTAATACGAATCTCAACAATTAGGACGACGACGAACTTCCTCATGGAAAACGAAAAATCTTGTTATTTATTTAAACAAGGCAATGATTTGTGGCACCTTGAATTACACAACACATTTAGCCTTTTGCAAACACATCTTTTGGTTTTGCAGTGGACCTTTGATATTTCAGTTAGATTTTTTAAAACCTTGTCCCGCAAATGTTGAAATTCTTCCAGCTAACTCTCGCAATGACAGTTCAATTTGTGGCACTGAATCTGTGAATGTTGTATCTGCTTTCAGAATTGAATTTCGGGGTAACCAATCCTTTACTATACCAGCTGTTTGACCCAACTTTGTAAAGATCATTTTTTTATCTCCAATACTATGCCTAAAATATTTTTGGAGCCTCATGGTCCTCGATCAACTTTTGGAATGTCTATCAAAACCGTTTCATTTACTTTAACATCTGAAAATCTAGTTAAAGAATCAGATTTCATCTTCTCTGCAAATTTAGCTGCACCACTTAATTTGTAATGTTGTTTTATTACTTTATTCTTTAACATATTTGTTATTTCACTAGATTTAGTTTAGTGAAACGACGTATCACTGACGGTTAATTAGTATTTTGACATATCACTGGATATTTCTAGTAAAAAGTCGTAAAAAACAAGAATATTCGACATCTACCGGGATTTCGTGATATCCCTAGGGATTTCGTGAAATCCCTAATATCCTCCCTGCGACATATACAATGTGTCAGTGAAAACGCGCAATAGTATTACTTGTATAATACTTGATGCTCACTTAAAGGTTGTGAGGATCGTTTATAAAGAAGAGCTTAAGCAAACAGCCTTTTTGTGAAAAAGAGGCAAAATAAGTATGTATTCATGTCAAGAGAAATATATTTGTCACAAGTGATCCTGGGTTCAATCCCCGGTCAGGTCACTCATGATGGAAAACAATCTTTTTCAGATAATAGTAATAATATAGTATTGTTGAGTTAGTATTCTATGACACAAGTGCATAAGTTACAGTGGTGCTAGCTCAATTTGTATTATTTGTTCCAATATATTTATTTATTTTTATATAATAAATATAAACATAAATAAAACAGTCACTTTTTTTTTGAAAATACAATAATAAATAATCAGGTAGGTCAAAGATACTAGATAGTTATATGTTTTTAATCTTAGTATTATATAAAAAATGCCAAGAGGGATTTACCCCCTAATACTCAAAAGAATCTTATCTAGAATTAAGTATAAAGATATAAGATTTGTGTGTGTGTGTTTGTTTGTAATGGGTAAACTCAAAAACGATTTGACTGATTATATAAAAAAAATTCGGCAATAGAAAGTTATATTTATCAGCAAGTGACATAGGCTATATTTGATTTAAAAAAACTATAGATTCTTCCGAAAATTGCATGAATGTAACTCAAGTCTAATAAAAATTTTCTATCAAATGTCATTTTCTGATGACTGCTGTGAAAACGATTGATGTCTAGTGTAAAATAAGGATGCTTTCCAATAAGGGTCCACTGCAAAAATAGATTGAGAACCACCTGGTCTAACATAAGATTTGAAAATGAATGGATGTTAAAACTAGCAACCCGGCTTTGCTTGTTAAGTTCTAAGTAAGATTGTCTAGATTTGCTTTGAGATACAAAGTACTTTTCACCTTAAAGGCTGCTCAAGTAAAGATAATCAGGACATTATTATCCTATTCTTCCTACAGGCTAACTTTTTTCGAAGAAATATTGAGGGAGAGTTAATCAACATGCTCAGTCATTTGTCGCCAATATATAATCAAAAATGAGTTGAGCGAAAACCGCGCATCTGTAATACTTGAACAATTGTAGGTAATCATGACCTTGCTGATGTTCTTCTGTTCAAATACCCAACCTAAAACAGTGAACACACCTTTTATGTCCAATACGAAATAAATTATTAATTTAACACACGCCAAAAAAATAGAAAACGGATCTATAACTCCCTTTCCCACATTTAGCAGAAAAAGATGAGACGAGCTTCAACATTTAGTTGGCTTTCTTTTATGTACTCTGCTTTTGCTAGTCTATGTCTAATTAAAAAACTTCTTTGTCACACTAGTTTTTAATCTAAAGTATGATGCAAAGTAATCTAGTAACTACGCTGGGATATGAGACATCTCTTAATTCAAGCATTTACGCAGTGGACCCTCAGCTGTGATGCTTTGGATCATTGATTTGTCAAAATTGTTACTGCCAACCAACATTCTAAAGCTGTGCCTTAGCTGAGAATGAACAATCCCTTTTTTCAATGGGTGCAGTTAACTCCAAGATGCTTCAAGTAAGCTTGTGCTACTTCACCAGACATTTCACACAAGAGCAGAGCACCCTCAATCTGCATGGTGCATAAGCAACATCACCGGAGGGCCCCCAGGAGGAACGGCTCTCGGCTTTGGATGTTGCTTGTTCTTGGATTCAGCAAACCCTCATATTGCCTGATGAGACTCGTATTTTTACTCTATGTAGCAAAAGCTACAAGATTTCGCTAATTCACTGGGCGTTTGAGGCTTGCCTCAAATGCCCAGTGAATTAGCTTATTAATTACAGAAAGCCCTCAACCTGTATAGGCAACATAACCAAAGGTCTCCAAGGGGGATGGTCCTAGGCTTTGGGCAATGCCTGTGTACCCAATGCTCAAAAAAATATACAATGCAAGTACTAGAATTTTGTTAAAAATACAATAAATAGCACTATCTAGTGACGACACTACCTGTGCCAGTAAATTCCTAGACAGACAGACTGATATAATGTACTATTTTTATAGTAGGTATTTATTGACATTGATTGAAACTTTGTATTAGTTCTTTGTAGTATTCGGGCATAAGCAATAAATATGGTAATACTGTTCTAAAATGAATATCATTAATTATTACAGACAAATGTTCTCTGGACTGGAACACAATAGTCATGCAACACAGACTTAATTGTGTAGAAAATCAGTGTAGTTATACAAAAATGTTATCAACAATAACATCACAAGCAAAAGTTATTTCATAGAGCAATAAAGCAGTTTTATTCTTGTGTTAGAGTAATAAATAATATATAAAAAAATCATAAGAATAAATACATTTTTCTAGGAAATATATTATATTTGAAGTTGGATATTAAAAAAGATAATTTTAATATTTACCTGTCATAATTTCCATACTGATATCTTGAATTTTTGGGTTTGAATGTTGGTAATTTCTTTTCCTCTTCTGAAAGGCTCTTGAGCTTGGTACGGTGTGGAGAAACAGGTCTCTCTGGAGGGTGTGGCCTGGCTCTTTTCCAGGCACCTGGCTGAGGCACCACTGGACTCACAATTTTATCCAATGAATCCATTCTGCGAATCTTTTTATTATCCTTTCCTTTTTGTGATGAATTATCACTGTCACTACATGACCTTTTCCGTGCCTTTGATGTTGAAGCTGAAGTTGAAGGTTCAGGGGGCAATGGTTCCTTGATACCTTCAACCTTTTCTTCCACAACTTCCTTCATAGGAGATGGATTAATATTATCAGTAGTACGGCGCCTTATCCTTGTCTTTTTACGTGGTTTTCTCTGCTGCATCTCAAGCCTCTTTTCATACTCTTCATTGTCCAAAGGCTCCATCAAGTTCAGAGGATCTCGAATGTTAGGAGGGATTATAACATCTATTTTAGCCTTATGCCTAGGAGGAGTGGGCAAAGGTGATGATTCTGGTGTAACAGCATTCATAGCCCTGTTTATATCTTCATCCTGTAGGCTATTTAAATTTAAGGGGTCCGAGATATTCCCTCCCAGAAGAAACTTTGTGGGGGGTATAAATACCTCCTTGCGGGGTCTTTTGTGTGGGAGGAAGAACTTGGAGATCGTAGGAAAACTCTGAGCCCTTTTCCTCCCTTGTTTAAACTTTGTGGTGGTGTAATGAACCCTACGTACCGTGCTCCTATCTGTGTTATCTTTGACAGGTACATGTCCTTTTTTGCCATGACGCGGTTTTTTCTTCGTCTTTTTCGTGCATCCAGAAGAAGCATCTTCCTTTGAAGAGTTTGCTTCAGATACAGATTGGCAAGTTGACGCATTCACTGCCGACGCGGTGGTATCACCCGCCTCGTTTTCCGATATTTCGCCGCCAGTTTCATTTTCCACGTTTTCCACTTCACTATTATTTTCACAAGTAGGTTGATTCCCTTCAGGACTACCCATTGCACTCATATGTATCCAATTACTACCTACATGATAAGACTAATACATTTCAAAGATTAAATTTGCCGCCACTTCGGTTCTTGCAAAATGTACAAGGACATCCGTCAATGGTGATAAACAGGTTAACAATTGTTTATTTATACGAACTATTGCTCTAAACACCAATTTACACTAAAAACTTCACGTCTACAGAGGGAGTTCAATCAATATTCCACTTTAAACTTATGTCGAGTACAAAAACTGTATTCTTATCATAAATTTGTTTTATTGCTTTACACAACTACTTCACATAGGAAAATGGCAATTTGACAACCAATGCATGCAGCCATTTGACTTCCCTCGGTTGTTTTCCATATGACATCCGGTAAGTTAATTGCGTAGGTAATCCTGTGTTGCGATTGGCTATTTATGTGGACCTTTGTTCCAAGGAACCAATCACAACTGGAGAAAATTGTAAATAGGGCAACTTGATGTAAAATAGAACTTACTTGACTATTGCTTTTTTACGCGGGACGTATTAGCCAAGCCAATATTAGTCACACAACTCACACACAGTATTCACATTATATTCGTTGATTCGTAATTTTTTGCCCTAAGTGTTTACTTATGTGGCTGCGTATTTATGTAGATTTTTCTTTCAAAACCGGCCAAGTGCGTGTCGGGCCATGCGCAGTGTAGGGTTCCGTAGTTGCGAATGACAACATTGAGTTCACACAGTTCACACCCGCACAACACAGTTTAACAACCAAAAACATGTAACATGAACATGTATGAAGTTTTACATTTTCGAGTACATTTTATAAGTTGGTTGTCTAAAACTTTTTAGTTTGTACTTAGTACTCAGCTTTGATTGGGTTCCCTTCAACTTCAGTATATCTACTACTGCTGTAATTTTTTCACGTATCCATATATAACCGTTTAGTAGATAGAGGGGGGGGAGACTTACCTCTAACAAAAATTTGCACTTCAAAACAAAATATTTCGGTAACGGATCCCTAAAGTGAAAAATGGTGTTCTCAACCTCACAATATTTTTAAAGACCTATTTAACAATACCCAAGACGATGGGATTGTAGAGAAAAAAAATATTACTCCTTTGCTTGTATGGGAGCTACCCTAAAAAAATTTTTTTTTTCAAGATTTTCTTTTACCACCATTTTGACATGATTAATATACATACCCATAACAAATTTTAGCTTTCTAGTACTTATAGTCTCTGAGTAAAACCGCGGACGGACAGACAGACAGACAGACTGACAGACACAGACATTGCGAAACTATAAGGGTTCCTAGTTTACTACGGAACCCTAAAAAGTCCTACATTCTCATATAAAAGAACTGCTGACACAACGTATACTTTACCGGAAGTGGTACTTTTTATATCTGCCGAGTGGTTCCCGGCAGAGTAGAATAGGACCACTCCAAGTCATCTCGTGGATGTCGTAAAAGGCGACTAAGGAAACACAAGCTAAACAAAGCTTATTAACATCAAAGAGACCTCTCCAACCCGTCTAGCCAGCGTGGAGAGTGTAGGCCAGATCCTCTGACTACTCAGGCTAGTATATGGCTCTGGTAGTGCAGAGAGGGTCGTGCTCCTGCAGTGGAGACTGGAAGGACCTGATGATGATGATGATGAATCGAAAGTACCTTGTATGTCTATAATACTACCATATTTCTGATATTTTTTTAAAAACAGAATTTATTTTTTTGATAATTTTTGAATATAGGGCACAAACTTACAAACAAATATCTGTGCCTTATTCCCTGTCATTGCCAATCTGACGTAAAATAATGACATTGACAGGACTTTGACCGTCTGAGTTGCCGGATCGGGGAAATTTTACCCGGGAGTATGGAAATTTTCTAAAGGCCTCTCCCAATGTGAATGATATATCGTATCCGTTTTTACTGGTTTTTTTTTTTCCAATGTTAATGCCGGCCAGAATGTTTCGATGTAATAATTGATTTGGTTTCGCTTATTTCTTGTACCTGTTAACTAAATAACAAGAACTTCGTTTGCAGTTGTGCAGCTCGTTTCTCGATCTGCAATCTTATATAATAAATTAAATAAAATACTACATATATACTACGAATAAGTAATAAGTCTTATTACTTATTCGTAGCATATATACGATAAACCTCACCATGAGTGTAAAGCAACATTAATAACGTGGCTAAATAATAAATCCTATGAAGATTTGAAGACTTTCATCAGCTGAGACTTTTAACTTTTACAAACATACATACAAAAAAAAGAGAAAATAATAAATTGAATTGTAACTTATTTTTAAGCAATCAATTTTTCATTTAATTGTACTTGAATTGCAATTGAATAGAATTTAATTGTATTTGAATTGTAATAAAATATAATTGGATAGTAATTGAATTTTGAAGAAATAGTAACGGAATTTTACATTAGGATTACTATAATATTATTTTGTATTTTAATATAATATGTCATACACCCGCAAAAACAAACCAACACATACACACACTCACCCACAAGCACTCACCCACACACACACACCCACATTCCCACCCACCTACACACACCCACACACCCTCCCACAAACACATAAACACACACACCCCCCCCCACACACACACACACACATATTCATACACACGCACACACACATTCATACACACTTTATTTCATTTCTTTGATTTAATTTTATGTTGTATATTAAAAACGTTATGTTATTTTATTTGGTAACTTGATATTGTAATTAGCGATAAGAAGAGCGGGGTTTCCTGGCACAAGCATTTTTTGCTTAAAAGGAGACCCCAGCAACTGCCTATGTTTGTTAAATATTGTTACCTAATAAACATTTTTATTTTATTTTTTTCTATATTCCTAATATTTGACCTGTTTATTGAATCACTTTTCATTCACGGCTGCACAATGCCATAATTTGTTATCTTGGTAAAAATCAACGTCCTACCTGTGTTAAAATCCATGGTCAAAAGATGAAGAACTCGGAGTCCAGTGTCTTGAGAAGCCAAGTCAGTACGCAAAGAGATATCGGTGTCCAGAAGTCAAGCCAATGTTATCAGGTTGCGATCGAGAACGAAAAATATCCAACGATAGGTATGTACAAACACCAAACAAAAACAAACCAACGAACTTTTTTTGACATTGATTAGCATAGCAGCCTTTTTTCCTTGCCTTGTTTGTAAGGCAAAATTCAGTCCAATCCATGTATCATCATCATCATCTCAGCCAGGAAGTCCACTGCTGGACATAGGCCTCCCCTAAGGATTTCCAATACAATCCATGTATACTTACCATTAAATTATAATGTACAAGGCAGGGGATGTTTTCGGGTGTGCTGGCTGCTCAATGATTACAAAACTGACGTTATTCCCAAAAGATCCCAGAAATATTTAAAAAAAACGACATTCATCATTAATTTTGACCCAAAACTAATGCCAAACCATTACTTATTGCTTTGAACAAACGACCTCAGGTTCTGTCCAGTCTGGAAAAAATAAAAGATGTGTTTTCGACTTTCGTATTTTCTGAACGTCAAAGATACAAGTAAAAATATCAGGGACATAGTTGACAGCTAAAAGAAATAAGCAAATCCACATCATTATAACAAAGAAAAATATACTGGCCGGCATTTACATTATAAAAAATGACATAAAAAAAGTGAAAACATATACAAGCTAGAGATTTTCCCGACTCCCGGGTAAAATTTCCCAAATCTGGCAACTCTGACTGTCAATGTCATTATTTTACGTCAAATTGACAGTGATAGGGAATAAGGCACAGATATTTGTTTATAAACCAGCGATTACTACACGATCCGTCGGGACGATGAGCAGGGCAGACAGGGCGTTGTGATAACACTGCGCTAGATCGCCTCCCTAACTCAGTTTGCAGCCGGACTTGACGTGTAAAGGATGGCACCTGTGCTTTCGAAATATTAAAAAATTGATTTCACTCTCGAGTCTCGCCCCAACTGGCAAACATTTTCTTGTTTTTCACATTTACACATAAAATGTGAAAAACAAGAAAATGTTTGCCTTTCATGAAATAAATTGTGTAACATGAATATTTCATCATCTCTTTCATGCTAGTCTTTGAGAAAAGAAAAAATGTATAATGTACCAACTGCTTCTCTTCCCGCGCAGGCCGTAGAAACCGGCCGAAGGAATGGGTGCAAATCTAAGAAATCATGTAAATTAAATAAGTTGTGCGGCTAGCAACCCATCACTATTTTGATCCCGTATTCCATTGTTATAAGCCTATCTACATGCTAATGGCCTGTGGCCTTTCGGTCTTATGGCCTAAGGCTCTGTACCCTCTAAGGGATAAAGACGTGATACTATTTATGTATGATAGCCCTCGGGCTATCATACATAAATAGTCATATCAAGAGGATTATAGAAATTATTTACGAGTGGATTCTGCACAATTAACAACATATACTTTACAGGAAGTGGTATTTTTTATATAGGCAATCGAAAGTACATTGTATGTATATACTTCCATATTTTTCATAATTTTTTTAAACCAGTATTTCATTTTTTATGAATTTTTGAATATAGGACACAAACGTAGGATTTATAAACAAATATCTGTGCTTTATTCCATGTCATTGTCAATCTGACGTAAAATAATGACATTGACAGGACTTTGACCGTCTGAGTTGCCAGATTGGAGAAATTTTACCCGGGAGTCTGGAAACTAAAGGCCTCTCCAATGTGAATGATAAATATCGTATCCGTTTTCACTGGGTTTTTTTTCAGTGTTAATGCCGGCCAGAATGTTTTTCGATGTAATAATGATTTGGTTTCGTTTATTTCTTTTACCTGCTAACTATATTCCTAATATTTTACCTGTTTATTGAATCACTTTTCATTCACGGCTGCACAATGCCATGAATTTGTTATCTTGGTAAAAATCAACGTCCTGCCTGTGTGAAAATCCATGGTCTGTCAAAAGATGAAGAACTCGGAGTCCAATCTCAAGAGATTGGACTTCAAGTTCTTCATCTTTTGGCTTCTCAAGAGAAGCCAAGTCAGCACGCGAAGAGATATCGGTGTCCCGAAGCCAAGCCAATGTTATCAGGTTGCGATCGAGAACGAAAAATATCGATATGTACAAACACCAAACAACAACAAACCAACGAACTTTTATTGACATTGATTAGCATAGCACCCTTTTTCCTTGTTTTGTATGTAAGGCAAATTCAGTCCATCCATGTATACCACCAAATTATAATATACAAAGCAAGGGACACTTTCGGATGGCTGCTCAATTATTACAAAACTGAAGTCATTCCCAAAAGATCCCTAAAATATTTTAATAAACGACATTCATCATTAATTTTAAATAAATAGCTTTGAGCGCCATGGCGAAGCCTAAAACTGACGCCAAACCATTATTTATTGCTTTGAACATACAAGTTCAGGTTTTGTCCAATTTGTAAAGATGAGAGATGTGTTTTCGACTTTCGTTTTTTCTGAACGTTAAGGAAACAAGTAAAAATATCAGGGATATAGTTGACTGCTAAAAGAAATAAGCAAATCCAAATCATTATTATCACATTGAGAGAGGCAAGGCCTTTAGAAAATTTCCAGACTTCCGGGTAAAATTTCCCAAATTTGGCAACTAAGACTTTCAAAGTCCTGTCAATGTCATTATTTTACGTCAGATTGACAATGACAGGGAATACGGCACAGATATTTGTTTATAAAAACAGGTTTAAAAAAATTATAAAAACTATGGAAGTATATACATACAAGAACCTTTCAAATGCATATATAAAAAGTACCGCTTCTGGTTAGGTATATGTTGTCAATTATATGCAAAATTAAAGACAGGAACAATGTAATAGTTTACTGCCACTCCTAATAACGTGCACGTGGTTCAACTACTATCGTGCTTGGGGTACTATTTTTAAATGTATGACACTCGTCTTCGAACGATATTTGTATGGGAAAATCGTTAGAAGACGAGTGTCACGCATTCAAAAATAGTATTCATGATCGTCTACGGGGCCCTCTATGCCTTGAGTTCGCACCTCACACATAACGTCCGCCGAGTAGGATAAACTTACTTGAGTCAAAGAGAAATCCTTTCATCTTTCCCGTTTACGTATGCTCTGGGGTACTATTTTTGAACGCGTGCCACACGTCTTCGAACGATTTTTCCATACAAGAATCGTTCGAAGACGAGTGGCACGCGTTTAAAAATGGCACTCCTGTCCTACTCGGACGGACGTCAAGTGCGGCAGGCACCGCAAGCAACCCTAGACACCCAAGGCACACACTCGAACGTGTATAATATTTTATAATTATGGCAATACTGTGATTAACGTCTTGTCTATGATAATCTGTCACTTTTGAATTTTGAATTTTTTGAATGGGAAATGGCCGTTTGTGGTTTTGACAAACAATTGCGTTTATTTTGAGGTCGCTTGGAGGCATTTATTGCGTTAAAGTTAGTATTATTGTTTTTAGGAGTGTATGCAATTATGTGTGCTTATAATTATAAAGTGAATTTGTGTGCGCTACAGTAATAATACCAGTTGTTGAACATTTTGCATGTAAACTACAGTAGTTTGTCTACGAAGTGTACTACTTTCAATGAGCCATGTTTGTGATACAAGACTGAAGCCGTTATAATTAATGAATGAAGCAGCGATATGTGTTAAAATTGTACTTTCATATTACAGGACCCGAGGAGTGGATGCTTGTTGACATTTGACACAAATATCTAAATGAACAAGGTACCTAAGTTTTTTTACTACTAATTTATAGACATTTTATGATATGTAAGAAGTTGTTAAACTAGTTTGTAATGTTTATAACGTATAAAACAATTCGATTTTACTTTTCATTTAGGTCGAAAGTTAACATTTCAACCTAGCAGTCTAACCATACGCCCAAGTTAGACCTGTACTGCACATACAATTAATTGGAAGTAACCAAGATATGCTTGTTTTGTATTTACTTCAAAGTTTGGAATTGAATTTCTCAAATTTATTTTTCAGATGTCCAGGATACCAAAATTGCCTATATCAGCGGCAAAAGAAAACAGACCAGGCTTGCTGAATAATCGTCCAGTTACTCGAACAATAGCTAATGGCCTCAGTGATGCAGATAAGAAGAATTTAATTCAGAATCATACTAGACCTATGCGTACAGGTCCAGTTTCTTCCTTGCCAGCACAACGACTCAAAAGATCGGCTACAGCTCCATCTAGCTCTTCTTTACCTCCCAAAATAACAAAAATTGAGAGGAAACCAGCCACTGTGGCTCCTAAAATTCCGCCATATGATTATAAAGCTAGATTTAATGATTTATTGGAAAAACACAAAGTAATCAAAAGTGAATTAAATGACTTAAAGGATAAGCATGTTGAAGTATCAGATGAATATGAGAAAGTAAAAGAGTCTGTACACAGCTGTGCAAGTGAAAGAGATATATTGAAAGAAAAATTATTGACAACCCTAAATGATTTAAGAGAAAAGACTACAGAATTTGAAAGAATAAAAGTAGATTTTGATATACAGAAACATGAAAATGAAAGCCTTCATCGAAAAACTCAAATTTTGGAAGAAGTGACCAAGAGTTTAAAGAAAAAGACTGCAGAATTAGAGGACCTGCAGACTGATTTTAATAACTTAACTAGAAGACACAATAGTCTAAAGGAAGAGACGGAAGCATTAAGAGTTCTTTCTGAACATCTAAAGAAAGTGTCAGTTGAGTATGATAAACTGCAGCTTGATTTCAAAGAAGCGCAGGAGGCTATCATAAAGTATAAAACTGATACAGAAGCTCTCCAAAATATTTTGGCATCAATGTATAGAGAACAAAGGGACCTGAGGAATACTATCCAGGATTTGAAGGGTAATATTCGAGTATACTGCCGAATTCGACCACCACTTGAATCAGAGACATCAAAACCACTTTTCAACTTGAATGTTATTGATGCATGCTCAATTGAAGTGGAAAAAATTGAATTGAATTTCAGTTCAGCCCGAAAAGGGAAATCACAGCATGCTTTCACATTTGATGGAATATTCACACCTCATTCATCCCAAGAGGATGTCTTTGCTGAGGTTTCTCCCATGGTTCAGTCTGCTTTGGATGGATACAATGTGTGTATCTTTGCATATGGTCAGACAGGGTCTGGCAAAACATACACCATGGAGGGTGGCTGTGGAACTGAACAATATGGTATTATACCACGGGCCTTCAACATGATATTTACTTCCATGGAAGATTTAAAACGTATGGGATGGGAGCTTACTATAAGAGCTTCCTTTTTAGAGATATACAATGAAGTGATTTATGACTTACTGAATTCCAGCAAGGACCAAGAGAGTCATGAAATAAAGATGGTCAATTCTAAGGGCATAGATGTTTATGTTTCCAACTTGAAAGAAGAAGAAGTTAAGAGTTCTCATGATTTCATCAGATTGATGATATTTGCTCAACGTAACAGACAAACTGCTGCAACACTCAACAATGAAAGAAGTTCTAGGTCTCACTCAGTAGCACAGATAAAAATTTCAGCTATTCATGAAAAGCGCAAGGAAAAGTTTACAAGTCACTTGAACTTAGTTGATTTGGCTGGTTCTGAAAGTGGGAAAACTACTCAAAGGATGGATGAAACCAAACACATTAACCGATCTTTGTCAGAACTTTCTAAAGTGATTTTGTCACTTCAAACAAACCAGTCACACATCCCATACAGAAATTCCAAGCTCACCCACTTACTGATGCCCAGCCTAGGTGGCAACTCTAAAACCCTCATGTTGGTCAATATCAACCAATTCGATGAATGTTTCAATGAAACTCTTAACTCCTTACGGTTTGCTACGAAGGTTAACAACTGCCGAGTAATAAAGGCCAAGAAAAATTTGACAATGGTTGATGTATAATTAGGTTTAGTATTATGTTAATTATGTATTGACATTTGTTTTGTATTAGAAGATAGATGTATGTGCGAATTTATTGAATAAGTTCGCCTGCCTTTGTTAATTCTCCTCGGTCATTTACATGCCTATTTCTAATACTGTGGCAGTTTATACTAATTCTTTAATTTGCAACATGACCGGTAGGGAAATAGCAAGGTCTCGTTAAATAAACTTTTTAATGTTCTTTTGTACTAGATTTTAATTTAGTGACTTATTATTCTTCAGTTTTGAATACTGTAATATTGCTTGTAATCAATGCCCATTATTATACAATAATATAATTAATGATAAGAAATTTAATAATATTTTATTTCGGCATTTTAGGCGTAAGCCAGCGTACCATAAGTGTTTAATTTTGACGGCTCCGTACAAAAAATTAAATAACGGAACCCTTATAGGATCACTCGTGCGTCTGTCGGGCCGCCCGTCTGTCACAGCCAATTTGCTTCGAATCTGAACTGAACTATGAATACTGAACTAAATCAGGTGAATTTGGTAGGACATTGTAATTCTATGGCCCAAACACTGTCCAAAGTAAATAAATACTTTTTTTATGGGACGTTTTCGGGGACAAATGAAAAAAATAGTTTGCTAACCTTACTGTCACACACATAAGTACATAATTTTGGTGTAAAATTGAGCATTTCATCAATAGATCTCATTATAATCTACATACATTCCTATACAGCTTATTATCAACGGTTTGAGAATTATAAACCTCTCAACATTTCTATACAAATATTGAAAGGCTATAAAATTTCTAAAACCACTTATATTTTTCTCGTAGGAACGTATGTACGAACGTACGTAGATTATAATGAGATTAATTGATTGAATGATTAATTTTACACCAAAATTATCAAATATTGTCACAATTCTCTTTTTTCGTTTGTATGGAGACATGACGGTACAGGGCCTTCTAAAAAATTTATCAGTAGCAAAGACAATATATTATATTGTCTTTGTCAATAGAAAATAAAGTGGTAAACTCTCCTACATGTCAGCAGTAGGTACTACCAAAAAGTATAACTGCAAATGATACGAGGTTGTATCATTTGTACACAAACAAATCACTTACACAAACACCTCCTATACTTTAGTTCTAGTAACAAATAAACATTTGTTACTAGAACTAAAATATAGGAGGCCGCATTTCACGGCTGTTAACGGATTTAAGATACCTATTGGGCCTACAAACGCGCGACTCTTGTCATCATCATCATCAGCCCCCAGATAGGCATCGACACCTGTCATCCGAGTTAGTAAATAGGCCGGCAGGTCTTTTTTAGTCTCCACTGCAGGAGCACGACTATCTCTGTGCCTTGGCCTACACTCTCCACGCCGGCCAGACGGGTTGGAGAGGTTTCTTTGATGTTAATAAGCTTTGTTAAGCGTGTGTTTCCTAAGTCGCCTTCTACGACATCCATGGGAAGACTTGGAGTGGTCGTATTCTACTCTGCCAGGAACCACACGACGGACTCTAATAGGTACACTAAAACGCCACTAGGTAGCGCTGGTACTAGTTAACTCACGTCTTAAATTTGACTTTGTGCCGAGTGGTACCCGGCAGTAGAATAGGACCACTCCCAAGTCTTCCCGTGGATGTCGTAGAAGGGGGCTTGGGAAACACATGCAACAGTAATAAACATCACAAGAGTCCTTTCCCAAACGTTTGGTCAGCGTGGAGAGAGTCTAGCCCAAATCCTCTGACTATTCTGACTAGTATGGCTTTGGTAGTATAGAGAGGGTCGTGCTCCTGCAGTGGAGACTAAAAAGACTTTGATTTGATTTTTTTTATGAACTTGATTCGACTTTGGCATGATTAATATACATACCAATACACCCATACCAAATTACAACTTTCCAGTACTTATTCTCTGAGTAAAACCCCCGTCGGACGGACACACAGACATTGCGAAACTATACGGTCCCTTGTTTACTACGGAACCTTAAAAAAGGATACGGAAGACGGGTGCAGAACAGATGGAACCGACGCGCCGCCTGGTGGCGCGCCGGACGTGAGCACCGCTCGTGCCCTTTTTGTCAAAGATACCGAAAAGACAAAATTGTATTTAATGTGATGTAGTCTAAGAATATGATACATACTCTTAGGATGTAGTATACCCAAGCAGAAGAAAAAAAAATCGGCCAATTGTTAGTCGGACTCGCGCTCAAAGGTTCCATATTAATCTGTAATCTTTAATCTACCTACATTAGACTATCGAGCAAAAAAAGGTCATAAAATCACGTTTGTTGTATGGGATACTTATTCTTATTTTAGTATTCGTTATTATAGCGGCAACAGAAATACATAATTTGTGAAAATTCTTAACTGCCTAGCTAGCTATCACTTTTCGTGAGATACAGCCTGTGCCAGTGACAGACATACGGACGGACAGTGAATTCTTGTGAATAGGGTCCCGTTTTTACCCTTTGGGACAGAACCCTAAAAAAGAATAAGCAGAGTACGAACTAGCTTGCTTAGGTATTTTGCTGTGGTATTTTGTTTCCCTATATGCTTGCTTCTATTTACGATAAGCAAGAAACTGACGTAAAGCGACCTAGATGGCGTTACTAGTACTAAATTAGTCATAGCGTCTTCCATGCTGGTCTAGGAGAAAATAAAAACCTTGGTGGCGGCTTCCTCTCCCACGCAGACTGTACAAGCTGGTGTACTTGGGTAAAAATCTAAGGAATAAGATCTTTAGATGATGCGGCTAGCAACCCACTACTATTTTGATTCCGTTTTCCACCTATACGCCCACTTACACTCTAAACGTGGTCTTTGGGTTTTACGACCTAGGGCTCTGTCTACCCCGTAAGGGATAAAGACGTAATAATATGTAAGTATGTAACTTTCACCCACAGCAGCATGATATCTCATGGATTGTAAACTTCATAATCGGCCGAATATTAAGAAGACCCTGAACCTCGTGAATCCTGAACCCGCATATCTAATTATCAAATATTGCCACAATTCCCTTTTTCCTTTTTTATTGTGGTATGCGCGTTTAGGGCCATTTTTTTTATTTCTTATGCAATCTTACTTAGGACTGTGGAAGGTTGGTGAGGCTCAGGCCGTGATAGAGAGGTGAAATTAACAAATACTTGATAATTCTCTTATTTACAAACATATCCTATTCTAACTTCCAAATCCTAAATATATATTATTATAAATGCGAAAGTGAGTTTGTTTGTTTGTTGGTTTATTACGCTTTCACGCCCTATCTACTGAACCGATCATCATGGAATTTTGCATACTCATAGGTTAGGGTATTGAGAAGGACATAGGCTATATATCACGCGTGCGAAGCTGCGGGTAGCAGCTAGTGTACTCATAATCAGTGCCGACACTTTTATATACCTAGATACTTACATTACTTACTATTTAAAGGAGTCTGAGCTGACGACTGGTGATGTGTAAAAGAATGAAGTAGCATGTTTTTTTCAATCATTATATTGCTTTTTGTGTGTATCAATGTATCATACAGGTCTTGTGTGACAAAAGGGTCTTTTGTGACAATTATGGACCCCGAAGGGCGCTGCAATAGGAGAAGGGCTTTATAGAGGTGTCCCAAAATTAACGCAAGTTTTTCGGTTGTAATAGTACTGAAAATTTTGCCTTAATTTTGGGACAGCCTATATTTTGTCAAGAGAGTCAAGAGTTTACTACGTATAGGATTGTTAACTTTATTAATTTTCATGTTTGTAGGATGTAAATGCTTAGCAGGGCTAGAATGTTTTTGCAAACATTTGTTTAACTTGTTTTGTCAGTCTTTCTGTGAGGCTTAAATCTTGTAACTAAATTATGAAGCATTTATCCCTAACCGATTTATTTTTGTGACTTATAGTTTTATGCCTAGCAGGGTAAATTCAATCGCTAGCTCTCAAGTCCATCCCATTGGAGGTGATTTAACTCCAATAGTTGTTTTTGGTACGAATGAAAGACCGTTAATTTTGTTTTAGCATATTTGACGTAAAATTGTGCTCATTCAACCAGCCAATTTGATGTTCTTATATGAATGACCGTAGGTTTCTTATTTGTGCCCAGAGTAAATATTTTGAATACAGTCCTTTTTTATGTTAATACTGTATTAGAGCTCTAAGATTAGAAATGACGATGACATTGCATCCGCCGCCATTATGTTCGCGGGTAAATACTTGGTAAGTATATTAGGAATTATCACATTCAGTGGAACAATTAATTCGAAATGAGAGTTTGTTTAAAAATATATCTTAACTAGCTGTGCCCGCGACTTTGTCCGCGTGGAAAAAAGACTTTGTCAGGCTCTAGACCATCTCTGTACCAAATTTCATTAGTTTTGGCGTAATAGCAGACAGACAGTCAGACAGACCGTGTTACTTTCGCATTTATAATATTAATATGGATATTATATAAGTATGGACTCAGCCGTAGTTGGTAAGGAATCTTATTGTATCTTTCCATCATGTTATCATAGAGCTCATATTAATTCTATTTATCTAATAGGTAATTTTTTGTAGAAGCTCATGTTGGATACTTGAGTACACCTACCATATTAGTTTCTACAATTATGTCATACAAAAGCTTTCGAGGTAACTACTTTTCATTTGAATTCCACCTTAATTGTTTAGTAATTATAAGTATAGGTATAATGTCTGTGTAAGTGAAAGTTTTGAATTCCACAGTTGTTAGGGACTTGGTAAAATTAAATAACCTGCTGAGTTGAGTGACTCTAGTCATTTCCATTAAAGTTTTCTCTAATTTTAACTATTGTTAAATAACTACCCAGCTTGGAAACTTGGTCACACTTGCTAAGTACTTATTGCATTAATAGTGTTATACCTATGTAGGTATGTATCTGTCATATATGTATATATGACAGATTGGGAAGTGCAAAGGAAACAATTTGGTAGAAATAATTACATTTTATTAATAATTAAGGACTAGATCAACATATTACGCGATCAATCGCAATTCTCTTCAATATGAACATATCACAATGTATTTTGTACACATCTCCACGCGTCGGCTCGGGCGCCTGGGAGCGGTACAGGGCGTAGGCACGAGGCCAGGCGAGCGGTGACAACGACCGAGGCGAGTCCAGGGTCCTCTCGCCAAAATGTTCAACGCGACACATCTGGTTCTGCCACAGTTTCATCGCCTTGTGGAGATAACTTAGCAGTTTCTATAGTTTGTATCAGTCTATCTAAACCGAACAGGAATCCTTCTTCGTGATTGCCTTGTTCCCAAATTGAGCGGTGGTTCACTTGGGCACCTTCTGGGACTTTCCTTGTCTTTGCAAAGTCAATCAGCCAAGCACCAACACGCTCATCGTCGTAGATGATGAAGATGCTGCTACCGACGATTTCGTGAGTCTTGAAGAAGTCTGAACGCTCGAAGAGATCCCTGATCTCCCGGAGTCGGGCAGCAATGGCAGTGCGAGCGCGTTCATCGTTGCCGAAAAACCGTGCGACGGTTGCGGCGAGCTGCTGGGGCTCCCGCACCTTCTGGAGGTCCGTCAGAGGAGGCTGGCCGGGGAGCTTCACTGCTTCAATCCTGAAGCCTTGTTCAGCGGAGGACGAGCGCTGTTCGCGGAACTGCATGTATCGCAGTTTGGTGATAGCGCGCGCCGCGTGTTCAGCCTCAGTGGGGGCTTTGGGGTCGAGTCGCACCATCTTCTCGTAGAGGTCAGTTCGCGCACGAGCGTTGCTGACTTCATCTTCGAGGAAGGTGCGCGTTCCCATCTTTATGTCCATAACATGGGGGTCACGGAATCCATGGAGCAGGTCCTGAAGTTCAATGAACCTCTCTCCAGAGTACTCAAGTTCCCTGTAGTAGCGAGGAATGGCGGAGCGCATGTGCGGGCAGGCGGCCAGTGCCTCGTAGGTGTCGCGCTCGGGGTTGTGCGCGGGGTGGTCTCCGGGCGCGCGGCGCTTCCAGACGGTGCCGGGGCCGGCGGGTGCCAGGGATCCGGGGTGTCCAGACAGCTGGAACCACTCTGAAGATCGAGACTTCAGAAGAGCATCCGAAGCGGGAGCTGATAACTCCAAGGCATTCTAAAACAAAGAAAGAAATGAATTTAAATACATGCGCATATGGTTTACATTTACAATATAAGAATAATTTCATATAAATTCAAAGAAATTCTTTTGATATTTTTTTATGATGAAGATACGTAGCAAGGACAAGTATAAATCCTTTAATAATTGCTAATTTGAAAAATATTACATATCTATTTAGTAGTACTTATTATGTTTATTTCAGTCATATAATAATTATAAAGATATTAACTTACAATAGCTAAGAATTTGAGTAGTTCTGAGGGTTGTGCGGGCTGTGCACCCTGGGCAGGTGCCTGCGTGGTAGCGGATTCCGCCGGCGCGGGGGCGCGTCTCCAACGTTTGAACAGGAGAGCGCCGTCATCCTTGCGCCAGCGTTCTTCCTCTTTACCAGGCACAGCGACCTGAGGACAACAAAAAATACACGTTCAAACACCAATGTATAACACCAAAGCACTTCTTATATGTAGATGTCACTTTTTTTAAAATATATCACTTCACATTTCGATGACACATACCGCTAAAATTTTATTGGCGGCGTAGAGGAGGCCACCAGGGCCGAGACGGCTCAGCACCGATTGGCGGGAGACACTGTTCATCTTGCTGGTGACGGTCATGGCGTACGAGTGAGTGCGGCGAAGACGCGGACACAAGTGAGCGATAATAGAGTAGAGACGCGAGGAACGAGCGAGGGCCGTGAGTGTACGACTGCTGCTAGTCTGCGAG
This sequence comes from Rhodophaea formosa, assembly GCA_963082605.1. NCBI lineage: Eukaryota > Metazoa > Arthropoda > Insecta > Lepidoptera > Pyralidae > Rhodophaea > Rhodophaea formosa. Next base: position 13,847,353 of record OY720209.1, read on the forward strand.
TGTGCCGGTGGGAGGGCCGAGCGTGGTTTTATAGAGACCTCGGCTTTCTCATGACGTCGCACGTCGCAGCGCGTCACCCACGCCGCCTCCTGAGTTTTCCTAAACCGCGCTGTTTTTCACCAAACTTCGTGCCCATTGATCGGCGTGACACCGAGAAAGCCGCGCGTCACTTTCGCCCAAGACTGTCGCCAGCAAGACATCGTGTAACTACGGAATACTTTGACCTCAGTGTTACTGTAAATCTAACCTGTAACCTAGGGCTTGTTTTCTGTGTGTTTGACATCGTGCTTCCAACTGGTTAAGAGTATTTTTCAAAATGCCTCAAGATACATACAAAGTAACATTGCCTTGCGTTGTGATCTGTTGTAAAATTTTGCCGAAATTAATACAATTTACGTACTACTTATACAGATTGAAGATATGATTTTACGGGTGTTTATGATTATAATGATTTTAGGTCAAAATTCTTACATATTTATTTGGTAAACTAGAAATTACTGAACATCAGTCTACTTATTTTCTTAGTCTATCACGCTTACAGACAATCATTTGACATGTACATTATTGCTTAGTGTCGGACATATAGATACGCGTTCAAATTCATGAAACGCAAATCTGAAACGGTGACGTAGGCCAGTGTCCTTAGTGCGTGACGCAGAGGGAAGGAAGACTCGCTTGGCAAACTTCGTATCCAAATATGACGCCAGCTCAGTGACTAGGTATGTTCCTGGATGCGGTCTAGTGTTACTGTGAATTAATGACGTAAATTACACTGGAATTACGCGTTTGTAATACGAGCTCATCAAAATTATTTTGTTTAATTGACATTAACTTGCAATTTATTGCTTACCTATGCATTTTCTGAATCATCAAGAAATGTAGAGATCAATAGGTAAGACCATGTTTGTTACAGAAATACAAAATACTTCTTTAAACAAATTTTAGTTAAAAGACTGTTACAATATTTTTGTAAGAAGGTACATGTATTTTAAAAATTGTCTTAAAGATAAACTTAAATAATAAAAAAAAAACTAGTCTACTTTCTCTTTTTTTACAAATAACAATCACGTTGGCATTTAAAGTCGTTTGACTTTTGACTTAGGAATATTCTATGGCAATAACAACGAAGGCATTATTTTCTTGGTAGAAGAATGGTACCTAGGACCATTAATACCTGCGAGAGCTGTTTTTTAAAAATGGTGAATCACAAAATTATTGTTTGGAATTCCTTTAAAAATACGTAGTTGTAAGGTACTCTTACGGCAAGGTTTTGGTCATTAAGAGATTGTAAAGTGATACATAAGCGGCATTCTTAATAAAAATGTAATGACTATCCAAATCGATGTCGTTAATGTGCACGTAGGCAATTCGGTGACCATTATCATTATTGAGTGATTTATTCATATCAACGATAGGCACGAGACAAAATCACAATTCCTGCTAAAGTAGAAACAAATCGGTTAAATTTCAACTAGCTGATACCCGCTACTTCGTTCTCGACGACTTTATGACTCGTATAAATACGAACTAACGTAGGTAGATACTTAAGAAATATTTGTAAACACAAGTTTATGCAATAAAATTTAACTTATTTTTGCATCAGGTGGTTAAAATCTTCAATATTTTAAACTAAAAACGCACAACTTTTGCTTAGGTGTGAGTTTTTTTTCATAGTTTCATATTTTTAAATAACTAGATGTAAGTAATATATCTAGTAAAATATCTAGTAAATAGATAAATGTGAAATTGCGTTTGTTGACTAATCCTTTATCTTTTACTATAGGTACTATACCTTGCGTACAAGGGAAAAAGCGGGACCTTTTAACGTGGTCTTGGGTTTTTATTTTTATATGCAACATTTTCATAAAACAAAATAGAGAGCCATCAAAATTCTTCAAATAATTGACGTACATAAGTATAAATTAAATATATCTACAAACAATTAACTTACTATTCCTGATGTATAATGTTTATTCTCCTTTTACATTTAGGCCAGTAAACCCAAATCGTAAAACCAGGAATGCATGAGACTGTGCCAGGTAGATTCTAAAATTGACCATAAAATGAGAAATGAAAGGAGCAGTGTAAACAAATTTCAAACAAAGTTATCACTTATGGAATGTGCTTCGATAAAAAAAGTCGTACTTACTGATAAGCCGAAAAAATAATTACATTAACTTCGAATAGTCTAAACTTTACCTTGTAGGATTACGTAAGCAATTTTTTTGGTTTATATTATCTCATCCTGTTTGTTCCTTCGTCAACGCCACTAATATCTACAATTGGCTACTTGATTAAAAAAAAATTTGTGTCGCTATGTAAAGACCTGCCAAAAATAAACACAATAGTGACCGAAATACATTTCTAAACAAAAAACTCTTTCAGATATAGAAGTTTTAAAGACACATATTTTTGACTTTAATTTTTAGATGTGAAAACGCACTGCTGAAATGCCTACATATTTGTGACGTCCCAACTTTGTATTTTTGAGCGGCGGGCGTGAGAACTTTGTTTGGTAGCTATACGAAATATTGCGTTTGTGGTAATGGTTTCATAATAAAAGTTGCTATAAATTTAGCGGACTACAATACAGTATAATTGTAATTTAAAATTTTCATACTTTAAAAAATGGTCCCATTTACCCAACTTTAAAGAAGCTTTAAGATCACTTAACGAATCGATATCAAATTAAAAGTGTTCTTTATAGTGTTTTTAGATAGAAATTAGTATCATTGGAAACAAATTTTATTGTATAATCTTAACATTAGGCAAATACCGAATTGAATAAATCAATAAACACTGAGAGGTTCCTCAAAGCAATGTATATGCGTGCCGAAGGCCTCACAACCAAGGATGCCGAAGACCGTGCGAAGTGGAGAAGAAAAAGCCGGAAAGACGACCCCGGGCTCCAAAGCATCCCGAGGATGCAACCGGGAAAACCCTCAGATGAGAGAAAGAATTCTTCAAAGCAATGTATCCTCTCAGCTTAGTTATATATGGATCATAATTCATAATGATATAAGAATCCATAATCGAAATAAATAATTATATCTTTCTATTGCTTGATTTTTATAACGTAAAATCGTGAGATTTTTTAGACAAATCAATCAGTATAATTATGTAATTAATAACGTAAGTCTATTTATTTTGCTGTGGTAATATACAAATGCAAAATGACTGGCTGTCTTCTCTCCACGCTTCAACCATAGAACTAATTTCCATGAAATTTGTTATGGATAATTAAGAAGATAAAGACAAAGGGTTCCTTTCCCTGTATCCTGGAAAAAAGGTAGGTATTGTTACCGAGAGATCTACTTAACGCGAGCGGAGTCACGGGCGATACCAAAGTAGTAGGGGATAAAGACTTCAATACTACAAGTCATCAATTTGTTTTGGTGATATTATTTTTATATCAGTTAAAAGTTTACACAGACACTACATTTATACGTAACTTGTTTATTTATTTATTTCAACTTATTCCGTGTCATCTGTACCTATGCATTTATTGATTATTTCGAGATCATCGATCCCCTGACAGTGTGGATGACTCTATTTGAACCCCACTGATCTGTTGGTCCGACAGTTCAGTTATCAGCCTTTTTCGTTACATAAATATCCTTTAACATCATCATCATAATCAGGTCTCTTTTAGTCTCCACTACACGAGTACGACCCTCTCTATACTACCAGAGCCATATTAGCCAGAGCAGTCAGAGCATTTGGCCTACACTCTCCACGCTAGCAACGGGTTGGAGAGTCTCTTAGATGTTTATAAGCTTTGTTTAGCCTGTGTTTCCTAATTCGCCTTCTACGACATCCGCGGGAAGACTTCGAGTGGTCCTATTCCTACACAACCGGGCAACCACACAGCAATCCTCGACGCCTCGTTAGCCGTCTATACTAGTCCTTGTGAAAATAAAGTAATATAAGCGTAAAAAAATCCCTTTGACATAATGCGCGTTAAATTAGTATAAAGTGGACCTCATTCAGTAGCAGCTTATAGCTACCCACCCCACGTAAGTACCTATGTTTATGTACATAAATTTTGTAATGTAACCTGTAAATTAGAATAGGTTTCTTTTCGAAGGAGCTGAATTTTCCGATTTGATGATAGTAACCTATCGGATGCTGACGCAGACTGGATGATAAACACAACGAAGCAATTAATTTGCATACGACCTATTGACAGCACTGTAGCTGACTGGTGACAAGAGATGAGATAAACAGGGAAAACCATACAGGTGTTTTTTTTACATTGCAACCAAATATTTAAGTTTCAGTACCTGATACTGAACGTATTTCCTTTCCGTACTAAGTCCAATCGGCTGATCAGCGAATTTGAAGGGAAAGGCAAAACTATTTTTGGGTTTCCCAAAATGTTTTTATGGAAAATAGTTCAGTATCAGGTACTGAATCTTACTGTGAAAATGTCTACTGAAGTCACTGAAGTATGTTACCGGCAACCTGTACAATACAGGCATTATAGATATACAATGCCTAGACTATGTATAGAATGCCTTGGGCCGATAGGCAATGTATGAAATATATATAATATAATGAATATTAGCGGTTGCCCGCGGCTTCACCCGCGTGAGTTATAACCTATGTCCTTCTCAGTACCTTAACCTATGTGTATGCAAAATTTCATGATGATCGGTTCAGTCGATATGGCGTGAAAGCACAACAAACAAACTCACTTTCGTATGTATAATATTAGTTGGGATTACTATCTATTATATGCTCTGCCTAGCCATTGTACATAATGCCTTGGTATTGTATAGAATGTCTGCTAGTCCACTGGCAATGTGTGAAATAAATTGATATCGGTCTTTATTTATCGGCATTGTGTGAATTTGTGTGTAATGCCGAGTTATACAGATTGTTGCTGGTCGGGATGAATAAATCAGTCGTCGGGAAAACCAATAAAGGGAATAATTGGTTTCCCCAGCGACTGATTTATAATTCTTAGATTTGTTCCTGAATATTGTATATTTCTCAAAATTGAATAAATATAAATACGAAGTTGTTTCAGAGAACGTACGAGTAGTATGATTTGATTAATATAAAACGCGATATTAGTCAGGTTTTACCTGCAACTTTGCCTGTAGTATATCAGCTTAAAAAGTCTACCTAAACGTCCACAAACATGTTAAACGTGGCTTTTAGTTTTTATGGCTTGAGGCTCTATCTATCCCTTAAGAGATAGAGACGAAAGAGTGTAGAGATAGATTGAAAATTTAGAACTTTGTGTCTACAATTTTTTGTGACTAGATGATGATAAATATAGATTATTAAATAAAAAGCATTTTCGACTTCTGACATTCTTAACTCAGCTCGTCAATATGAAAAAAAAAATACTATGAATTTTTCATGCAAAAGTGTCAGCCGCCTGGGCAATTTGTATGGTATTGTAAATTTTTTTTTAGGTTCCTAGCATTGGGCCCTTACACGCTGTATAATAAAGACATTACACTCCTTTTATTTTGGCAGATTTTAACTCATTGTTCTACCAAAATCTTTTGGTTAAATTCGGTTTACAAGAACAACAATCTGCTTACTCAATACAGCCACATAACTTGTATACCGTTGTCGTCAATCGACACACATCGCTCGCCTTGAATTGTCTGAGTGACTTAACGTAAATTCATATTTCTAAGGCCGAGTAGTGCACGACACACTCAATACCAGACCCTTATTAGGCAGTATGGATAAATATAACGGGATAATATGTTCCTATCTCTAAACCTGTGTCTGATTTTAAGTATTTTATTGTATATATTATTTCTATTGCATTTTTTAGTATTATATTAATTCTATTGTATTTTTTTTATGTTATGATATCCACCGAGGTTTCAGAGATTTTGCCAGTGTCCAATTAAAAGAGATACGTTGTTGCACGGTATACATATTTCAAGTACCAATTTCATATAATAAAGTCCACTAAAGCCTTAACTTATCGGAAAGACTTCACTGGATTCAATAGCCTTAGACCGCAATAGTTGGAATGATGAAAGGGAGGCCTTTGCCCTGCAGTGGTTCAGTATAGGCTAGAATAAATGTGAGCAGAAATGGCAATCGTAAAAGGTAATGGAGGGTCGTTCAGATCTAAGACTTTCTAAGGATGGACAATCTCTAAAGCCAATGTGTAGAGTAGACGGTATAGAACTTACTTTGCTGCTAACTAGTAGCATACTAAGTACTCCACCGTCTAGAGTAAAGGACTTTGCGGAGAACTAGTAATATAGTCAGTACTCTCGTCTACTCCGTTTGCTCTACGCGAGTATGTAGCATATTCGTTTCTCTTTTTTATTTCGAGCCCAAAAGGATGGTCAACGTATGGAACTGGAGAGATTCCATGTCTTATGACAAATTATCACCTATATGTATGAGATTATCGTGCGTCCAATAAATATGACTAATAACTATTTCTTATATACTTAAGTATTGAAATAAGAAACGTAGACAATAATTCATTTTTTTGGCGGATAAAAATAAGCATTTACAAACCAGTAGAATATGTTAATTATAATAACCGAATATAGACTGCTGTTGTCATAATTTAAGGTGCATTGTACAATTCCATGAATACGGAGATAAAGATGTAAGATCACCCTAGAACGCGAAAACATCTTTATTACTACTACGTAGGAACTCAATTAATTTTATATAAATACCGCTATATTTAATTTTCTTCCCAGTGTGTTTTCCTGATAATCCTTGTTAAATAACAAATTATATTTTCAGATTACAAGGTTTAGGCCGCAGTAAGTATCTATGGAATAATATTCACATACTTAATTTGTCAAACTAACGTGCGTCAAAAATGTATATATGTAAAATCGTGTCTATTTCATGCCTTATTTATTTTCTTAGGAAGTACAATAAAAAAAACACATTTGTAATATAAATAAGTAGGTTATATATAAAAAAAGCCCTATTGCTTTTCAGCGTTCTCAATGTTTAGAAAAAGAAATGTAAATTTTCCCTAACATTTAGGTTTTATCACGTTTTTGTCGTCGACGAGACGCTACTGGTACATTCTAGGTTTTCAGCATGGCCGTTCTTTTTAAAATATTCTCGTTAGATATCTGTCATAGCAAATCCAAGTTTTCATATGTAATGCAGAATACGAATCTGAAATGTCAAGCAGCAGACACCTGTTTATAGGTTATTCTTGTACCAGTGACACCGATAAATGGTGTTTGTGACGCCGTATGCAGTGCGGTGCATTCTGGGTCGGCATGTTGGACTTACGGCCGGTGCAGTGTGCTGCAGCTAACGCCAATATTATGCACAGACTGCGCGTGGCTTTAATGCCCGTCTCGAGGCCGCTGCGCTGCCTGCATAGATCTTGCACTCTATCCATATACTTCTCAATTGCACTTTACGGTCAATGATATGATTTTTATGTATTACTAGCTATTACCCGCGGCTTCGCCCGCGTAATTTATAGCCTATGTCCTTCTCAGTACCTTAAGCTATATGTATGCAAAATTTCATGATGATCGGTTCAGTAGATACGGCGTGAAAGCGTAACAAACAAACAAACAAACAAACTCACTTTCGCATTTATAATATTAGTTGGGATTGGGATTTAAACAAAATTAGATTTTTCGAGGAGGAGTATCAATAAAAAACATATTATAACACTGGTGCACAGTCTCCGTGGCGTTGCGAAACCCGTATTCGATCCCTGCGTCGGTCATGATCATGATAGATAACTATCTTTTTCAAATTGACCTGAGACTTCACTTTAATAAAATATAGTATCATTGAGATAGTATTCTATTACACAAGTTCACAACTTGCAATGGGGCTAGCTTATTAATAAGATAATTTTAAATGTGATTTGACGTGAAAAAGTGCCTGCAAGGGCCTATTTTCTGAATAAACGTTTTGAATCTTTGAATCTTATTTGTGTGATTTGTCAAAAAAAAAAAGAGACTTCAACATTCTCCAAAAACTGTTTACACGTTCGATACTTACTAAATACCTACGTATACGTAGGAGTATACTTATAAAAAACAGTCTGGTAATTTTGAGTTTATCTATAAAAATATTTCCTCCTTATACGTTTTATTTTATTGTAGAGTAGATATACGTAAGTCTTGTAATTTTTTCGCCTTAAAAAAGTAACTCGACTCATATAATTAATTTGGTAAAATAAATCGCTTGTGTAAAAATTGCCTTAACTAAAAATAAACGCCCCTATCATTTTTTCATCAATGCACAAGTTTGATCAATATACCAAACTTTTAGAATTTTTAAAAGCTTTTCAAAAGTCAGTCGGCCTCTACAGTAAAAAGTAGAAAAATAATTTAACTAATTAATTAGGGATGATTTCCTGTCACTAGGGAGAATAGACTATGTCTGATATTTATTTTTAGTGAAAACAGTGATAAATAAACAAATATCCTAATACAACAGGTACCTATACGTAGATATATCTGCAATGCGTTTCTCTGCTTCATAAGTACCATGAGAGTGAATTTAATATCGGTTTATTTAAGGAAAGATGACCGGGTTCGATCCCCGGTCAGGTCAAAATGGAAACTGATCTTTTTCAGATTGAATTGTTCCACCTAAATCACCCGTCAAAATTAGCCGGGTGATTTAACTCCACAAAATAGCGTACTTAATTCTCCTGGGGCCAGGAGATTTAAGTCAACTACCAAATCGGTCTACTTAAATCACCTTAAAAATTTCAGGTGACTTAAATCTACAAAAAAGACAACTTAAATATCCTAGCATAGTTTTGTCCTAGATTTTTTCTTATGTCTAATGAAAGCAAGCGAATCCAGCTTTCAACTCAACACTGGATCCGCGTCTGAGTGAAAAATAGCCTAAAAAAATCGTGATTATGAAATCAAAAACTGGAAACTAAAATTTATTGCAAATTATTATGTCTTTATTTAATAATTATATTTAGCTACAATCTAATAAATGAAATTTAAGTAAAGCACTGGGTAAATCACCATTCTTTTTTGAACAGCATGAAAAAAACGATTCCGTATACTGAAAGTATCTTCGTGTCATTATCAAAAACAAATTAGGCACAATTTGGGGTAGTTTTGCTTTTCGGGTCCGTAACAACGAAACTAAAGATCGTACAGGAATGTTGTAAAAAATGAAAGATAGAAGACTATATAAGCTTTCAAATGAGTGAATTTATCTTTCTAAATTTTTTAACAGTAAAGAAACAGACTGTCAAAAATGCGTCTTTTCGACCGAAGAGTAAAATTTCATGTAGGATGTGGGCTGGATAGTCTCCATTTGGATCAAAGCAACTTTAAATTTGTTCGTTACACTAGTTTGTGTTAACCACACCACGCACAACAGGTCATCGAAAAATGAAAAAAAAAAACTGACCACTTTTCATACTTCGGTCGAAAGGACTATTTTTGAGAGTCTGTTTCTCTACTATTAATAAAAAATATAGAGATATAAAATATTGAAAGCTCATTTGAAAACTTATATAGTCTTCTTTCTTTTATCTAATTACAACTTTCCTCTAAAATCTTTAGTTCCCTTGGTACGGGCCCGGAAAGCAAAATTACCCCAAATTGTGCCAAATTTGGAAAAAATGGGCATGGTTTGATAAGGTATGACTCAATAATTATAACTTACTGAGAGTTCAAATTATACTCAAACGGTAGATAATTTAGAGTATTTTATAAAAGCATACCACAAAAATACCCGAAGAAGGCATTCTTAAGGTGGATTTTTTGTAAAAACTGAAAAAAGTCCCATACGTTCGGGCTCCCCAGGAGTAGCACAGGGTTAAGAAAGTTGCAAACTTAGGTGTAGACTATTCTAACTGGTCTCTACAATATATAAAAAAATCGTATCGACATGCGCGTTTGCAATGTTTGATGCTAACGACGCTCGCCACCCCTTGCACAACTACTCTGATGCTCCAAGGAGACTTAGGAGTCGAAGAAGTTTTAAAAAGTGTGTTGAACCAATGTCGTCCAATGTCCAACAGGAGAGGTGCACTCTTTGGCGCAGCAAGTGGAATGTTCCTTCCCCATTTGTACCACTTGTTGAAGAGCTCCCACCTGGACATGAATTGCCATGGCAGACCTGGAAGTCCTTAAACAGACTTCGGACTCAGGTCGGCCGGTGTAAAGAAAACATGTCTAGATGGGGGTTTACTAACAACTTTGATGAGTTGTGCGAATGTGGACTCCCCCCAAACAATGTCCCACTTGTTGTCTTGCTCTTTGTGCTCCTGCTCCTGTACATTGGACGATCTGATGATAGCTAATACTAACGCCATCCAAGTGGCTGCATTTTGGGAGCAAAAAATATAAATTAGGAATAATTGGTTTGCCACCGACACGAAAAGAAGAAGAATGTTTGATGTCGATATTGACTGGGCTATACAAGAAACGTAAACAGTTTTTGAGTTTCTATTCCATTTTCTTCAAGCTGAGGTGATATTGGAAGTCAACTGTTTTGAAGTAACTGTCTTGTGAAGTTAAATCACCTGAGATTTTAGGAGTTTTTTTTACATTTGCAATAAACATTCATTAAAATAATAATAATAATAAAAGTTTTATTACCTTTAAGTCCTCGAGCCTCGAGGTATTTAAGTTGACTATTTTGTAGACTTAAATCACCTGATTTTATATGGGTGATTTAAGTGGAATCCATTTAATACGATTTTTGTAGTCGACTTAAGTCTCCTGGCCTCAGGTGCATTAAGTACGCTATTTTGTGGAGTTAAATCACCCGGCTAATTTTGACGGGTGATTTAGGTGGAACAATTCGGTGATTTAGATTGACCTGGGTCTTGGATGTTTATCTATATAGGTAACCATTATAAAATATAGTATCGTTGAGTTAGTATCCCATAACACAAGTCTCGAACTTACTTTAGGGCTAGCTCAATCTGTGTGATTCGTCTGTATATATTTATTTATCTTTTTTAAATTTTCTGTTTTCATAGCACATCATGTTGCATTCATAGTTAAGTAGAAAGCGTCAATTCTGTTGCTTCCGTTATTAGATATTAACCTATGCTAATACTAATTCATTTTCAATGAACACTTGTGGGAAATTCCTGTAAACGCCCACTTATACATGCTGGCTTCCAAGATAACTCCTGTCCCGAATGTTATATGAATTTTCAGAACCATTACTAATGTATTAGGTGACTGAATACCAAGAAACAACTAAAGTTGGTACCTATTGTGCGGTTGGGATCAATTGTGATTCAAAAGCAATTAGTTTGACCGAAAGACGTAGGTTTGACAGATTGATAAACGATTAATAATGCCTACGTTCCTATGTTTTTATTAATATTTTTCTAAGGAAGGCTAATCGTGCGATACATTAGGTAGTTAAGGTTAGGAAAAAATAAACTACGCATGTAAGGACGTGCGTGACTCATTCATAGAATGGAGCTACATATGAACAAGCCTTATCGTTTGTTATTATATACGGGATAAATAAAAAATACATATCTATATTTTTCTTATCATAAGTTAAAGGAAATAACAAGAATGAATTAGTTATTATTAGTCGTTAACATACCTATTTAGCGGATATGACGCAATGGGATAGGTACCTGCGCAGTTATATTCGGTATCATAGGCATTAGTGCACTATAAGTGATTTTAGCTATTGATAATTGACCTTAGATTGTGGTGTCGGTAAATATTACTTAATGTGGTTACTCATAAAATTGTTTACTTTTTGAATCATAAGGGTAAGCGTGTTGGTAACCGTAGTTTGTTTGGCATATCTCGGTTCCGACCTAGTTCCGACGCTTCTGCTCATAGTAGGAGTTTGTGAGACTAGGGAAACGGGGTAATCGTATTTGGGATACTGCTTGCTCGGATGGATCGGATCGGATCGCGCGTAACCTTGCAACTTTCGGACAAGCAGTTGGACTGATGACAATAACATTCCTGACCTGATTGATACATGACTCTACTTTGACAGTATTGTTTTGATGTTATATATTCTGCAAGTATAGCTTTTAAGTATAACTTTTCAGGATAACCTGTTTACAATAAAATTAAATAATTTTGACGTACATAAGTAACAAAAAGCTCATTACCATGTAAATAAATTATGAATTGGTATATAGGAACAAATACACAAATTAAGTTAGCCCAACAATAAGTCGTTAGCTTGTCGTTGGATGCTAACTCAACGTCACTATATTTTAATTGACAAATAATTATACTTATACGTATAGAAAATCAAAACCCAGGTCAAACTGACAAAGATCCTTTTTCATCTTGACCTGGGTGGGGATCGAACCGGGGTCTCTGCGATTCAAAAGCACTTGCGATACCACTGATTCATGGATGTCGTCTACTCCATTTGATTCGGGATAAAGAGTAAATTTAAGTCTCAGGTACACACGTAGAGTAAACAGTAGACAAGAAGGTCTTACTATGCTACTGGTCAGAATGGTAAATGGTAATTTACCCTAGATGGTAGAGTAATAACTAACTAGTAGAACTAAGTACTCTACCATATCCTATGCCATTTACTCTAAGCCTGTACTTTAACCCCCTTATTCATAAAAATTAAGAAACGTTTATTAAACCTATTTTAGTAAAAATATGTTTTGTCTTTTTCTTTCCATTGGAGAGAGGGATAAGTACAAAACATGTTTTAACTAAAATAGGTTTAATACATAAGCAGTTGTTATTTTTATGAGTATCGGGGTAAACCTTTAAAGTGTATTTGTCAATAACTTAACAACGGAGTCTAATAAAACTTGGGTTATGACTTATGAAACTAAAACCAAATCTATGCAAAGTTTTGCGCAGAACGTAAACATACATTTTCGATATAACCAAATTTAAAAAATCTGGTGTACATTAATTAAGACACTAAAATATTAATCACTAATCAACAAATCACCTCTATCTATATATATTATATTATATATAATCACGGTAACTATGTTACGAGTATATCAGCTGTCACACAAATATGAGACAGTTTTTTTTTTGTGGCTACATATGAAAAGTCGGAAATGATCACAACAATTTTCATTACATAAGGAGTTACGGCGCAAGAGCTGCCGATGTATTGACTTTAGTGCAAATCAATTATGACGTCACATCAGTCACCTTGACCTGGCACCTTACGAGGTCCATCGATGTATGCGTTGTCGTTTTTGTTGACCCAATAGTATTAATATACAATGTATGTTTTTCTTATAATCTTTTAGCCGTGTGGTCCCCGGCCCCGGCAGAGTAGAATAGGACCACTCCAAGTCTTCCCGTCGTAGAAGGCGAATAAACACAAGCTTATAAACATCAAAAATACCTCTCCAACCCGTCTGACTGCTCTGGCTCATATATCTCTGGTAGTACAGAGAGGGTCATGCAAGCTGCAGTGGAGACTAAAAAAGACCTGATGATGATGATTATAATCTTTCAGATAAAAAAAAGGAAGAAGTTTCGTAACAGCAAGCAATAAGGCAGGATAAGGGATCCCATATGGCATTTTTTTCATCAAACCTATTTATTCTTCCGGGGTGTCCATAAATATAGATAGGTCCTTAAAAATGATATTGAGATTTCTACAACCTTTTATTCTCATTATAAATCGTTTAAAAGATAAACACTTCCAAAGTGGTAAAATAGGGTCGAACCTCGAACTTTTGAAATTCGAATCTTTGAGGTTAGGCTGATTAGTTAAAAAATACTGAAGACATTGTCAATAAGATTTAAAAAAAAATGAATAAATTTAACCGATAGTTTAAACTTATTAGTCATAAAGGTACATACGAGTATATACCCATCTTACAAATGTAACTTTATGTGAACAATTATATTATACCTAAGTATTCCTTTTATACAAAGTTAATTACTCTAAGTATGTAATAGAAATATAAAAGCTCTTGACGCCAGCAGTCAGACACCCTCTACATATATTATCTATTAATTAAATGTAACGTTACTATGCAAGAATAAATATGTATATGCATATTAAAACGACGTGAAGAGAACAACGTTGAAATGTACACAATAGAAATTTAGTTGTGTAAAACGCTGTTTTATTACATTTTTTACATTGTTAATAATGTAACGTATTAAAAATAGTCATGACATGACATTGCAGCAGATTACCTTTTAGTTCATACAAGGTTAGGTCATGTAGAGATATTTGTAACCATATTGTTTTTGCGCCATTATAGAAACCAAATTATTTCTGGCTCATTTTTCATACTGTATAAAAGTTAATATATAAAAATTCATAGTGAAAACTTTTTAAATACTCAGAGCGTAATTAACTATTTTTATAATTTCTAAAACTTAATTTTTCGAATTTTTGAAAATTTGATTCCCTGATTAACGAGCCCAAGCCAAGTTCATGCCTCCCATTGGATCTACCACATCATGCCTTTGTACACTATACTGTCTGCAACATTACTGAGATTTTATTCTAAAAGATAACGGTTTGTGACGGTATTTAATGATAATGATGGTAGTGGATGTGAGAAAGAAAGACTGTTTGCTAGAATTTACGAACCAGTCGTCTTGTCATGTGCTTTTTCTACATACATCCCTACATGTACTTCTTATACATATGTATCCCACTTATTTCTATGTAGGGTCGGCATAGCATGTTAGTTTCTTCCATTTCTCCTTTCAGAAGCCGTGTCTTTTGATAAACTTTTCATTTCTAAGTATTATTTTCTTTTTACAGTCTATTCATCTCTTCTTAGGTTTTCCTCAGCTTCTGTTCCATTTATTCTCAGCTCTATTGAACTCATAAGATGGCTTTCCTAGCTTCTTATTACACGATCGCAACTTTCATTCTTGCTCTTAAGTACTCATTCCGTAACTTGTCCATTCTCGCCACTCCACACATCCAAATCAACTTTTCCATCTCTGTTACATGAAAATTTATCTCTTCCTTCCCTTTTGTGGCCCAACACTCCGATACATATAACAAGAGCACTTTGATGACCAATTTTTAAGTAAGTATATTTTTTCCTTTAGTTTTCTAACTAGTCGGTATGTATTCGATAGAAATGCATTTTGAAGGAGATTATAGGTGTATGTGACTTAGATTTAAGGTTTGAAGAAAAGGCGTTATACCCAAGCATAACCCCTGTTGTACGGAGAACCAGTGGCGGATTTGCATTCCTGGCCGGTCTAGTCTAGTAATAACGATAATGCGTGTTTATACGTATGTTCCAGGGGTGTTAAATTCCGAGATACGTTATCAGCTCAGGGTTAGGGAACAATGCAGAGGTTAGTGCATTGTGTCGTGCTGTTTTGCCGTACTTTTCCGATGTTTGCTCGCTACATCGGCGGGTGTTAGCGGTACATCGTAATGTCCAACTCAAATATGTTTTACTTCGCCTAATAGATTGTGTTTAGTTTGCTCGGCGCCGCTCCGCCACGCGTGAATTGACTTACATACAAGCAAATCATTTGCTAAATAACTTAACATTGATGGACGATAAAATTGTACTCTTTGTCAAAATGGTTATGATAAAAATATGATATTGTACAATAGTTATTGCTAATCTGAAAAATATACAAGTTTTATTATTGCAAAGCAAAAAAATGAATAATTTGTGAGACTAGCTCTATGTGTTGCCAAAGACAATAAAATACTAACGTCAGTGTTGCTAAAAATACGTAGAGGAATATAGGAGAAATGTCTATATCAGTTTGTTATTCGCTGTCGTACAATTTAGCAAATTTTTAATTCACTAGCACAACATGTTTAACAAAATTATGTATATTAAATTGCATCTACATGAAATCAGAAAAAGAAATAAAGGAAATAACTGAAATCATACAAAGCCCTTCAGGCTAGTAGGCGACAAGTAATGTTAAAAATATTTTTTTTTGGCGTTTCTTCTATGCAGTGATCAGTTTCAAAACGCTAGTAGTCTGTAGCTTTTGAACGCTAATTAATAACATAAACAGAATTAAAGAAGTAAATGAAGAATTATTTTAAATATGAGTTGACGTGAAAAAGTGCCTGGAACAGCCTATACCTATTCTGAATAAATCTCTGGAATTTTATTAAAGGATCATTAAAAATGGACGTAAAAATAGTACAGCTGCTGAAAAACTATTATTACAGGCAGCTAATTTAAAAAAAGCCTGTTATCGACATAAAATGAAAACGTGGATGACACCAACTAATTTCATTCATCCGCGTAAAACATATGCCGTAACATCAACTGAAATGAATAATATTCAGCTTAATGAATGTAATGTTATTCAGTACAGTGTTGTGGCGTGTCAAAATTACCCAGATGACGCAGGGCCGTGTTTGCGGAGAAACAGCTGGTGTTGACCCAGGTGGCGCGAGCTACCCGGCTCCTGTGTTTTACGCGAAAATGTCGAAATCGAACCGTGGGTGACTCATCCTTTGTAAGATGATCATAGATTTTGGCCGCACAAACAAACTTTATGAAAGGATTTGGTTTTTACAGTTTGGTTTTTTTTCTTTTCATGTAAATAGGAGGGCAACACTGTTCTTACTTGCCTGTTAGATACCTTGACTTAAATACTTGTATATGTTTTTTACTTACTTAGACTCGAGTCAAGTTTTTATATGCTGACTAACTATCAACATTTGAAATATCTTATAGATGTAGTTCTACTTTGACTAATATTATAAATGCGTCCTTCTTCCTAATAATATTAAAAAGTTAGTGTGCCTGGATGTTACTCAATAACACACAAAAGGCATGATGGATTTAAATGAAAGGATGTATGACAAGATATTAAAATTTATCTTACACACAGATAGTTTACTAACTAGATTAACATAAATGCTACCCCAAAAAAAGGTACAGCTTCCTAGGGATCGTCATTTAGTCGAGCAAAGTCGCGGCTTCGCTCGAAACCTAGTGCGGAACATAATTTTGTGAAGCATATAATATTACTTAAGACAGTAGGAAAGTCACACATCAACAATATATTTGTTTAAAACAATAATACCAAGTTACACCTCCGTGACGTTCACATGTGCATCGAACAACAAATAACAGCAATATGAGTCACCTAAACAACTCGTTCGGAGTAAAGCAATAGGGCTGTCAAACGCCTCATTACAATATGTCAATTAATTTTCATAATTGTTTGTCATTAAATAACCGTGACGTCAAATACTAAGTGCGCGATTACAAAATGTCTGAATGAATAAAGATTGTTATTCGATTTTTCAAGGTATTTGTAAAACCTTTTTACAAGATCCATTTTATTCATTTGTAAAACTCATCTCATAGTTTTAAAGTCATTCAGTAAGGTCTAAATCAAATTATCTGCATATACTTACATACTAACTGTTTCAGCCGCAAGAAGTCCTATATTGGATATAGGCATTTTCTTAGGATTTCCAATACGACTGGATGGAAGCGGTTTGCATCCAGCGCCTTTCTGCGAACTTGGTCAGATCGTCCGACCACCTGGTAGGTGGGCAAGGAAGGAGTATATGGGTGACCAACGCTGTGCAAGCCAGTGTTTGGTCGCCATTCGAGAACCTTTCTGCCTCATCGGCCATCGGTTTTACGTGCTACGTGCCCCGCCCACAGCCACTTCAGAGAGCTAATCCGCTGATTTAAGTCAATGATCTTTTTTTGTCTATGAATCTTCTCATTACTGATTCGAATACTTATCTGCAAAACTAAATGACAGATATCAAAATGTTAAAGTTATAGCATTTCAAATCGGTTCACCCGTTTAAGAGCTACGGCGCCATAGACAGACGCACACATATAGCAGTCAAACTTATATAACACTGCTCTTTTCGTCAAGGTATAAAAGACAGTAACAAGATAAACTACCTTAAAATTTTTAGTCAGCAAAATGTCAAAATTATAATATGTAGGTATATAAATTTTTCATAAATAAATTTAACATATGATTACTTATCTAAAAGACAATAATGTTATTACACATTTTAGACCAGAATAAATATAATCATTTACATCTTAACCAAAGTTACTTGGTTTAAGTGTGTATGTATAATAGGTATAAAGTGAAATATTATTTTGAAATGTAATTAATAAAATTAATATTTTCCGACACCCTACTCAAGTTTTTTTACAAAATGAACTTCTGTAAAGATGGAATTTCTATTATTATTATAAGTAGTATGTATGTAGTAATCAGTCACGAATTGCTTTTACTAGAGTCGTGGGTGTCGGTCGTGCACATCATCATGCATGCCTGGCGATGATGAGCAACACTGGCTTTAATACTGACGATTTTGTTGTAACAATCATCATTTCATATTATTATTTTATAGACAATATTATAAAGTGTACAAGACCGGAACGCATTAATCTATTGGTCTGACTTTACAAAATAATGCTAATAGCGATTCGTCGTACTTTGAAAACCTTATCTTTAATTGTTGTCTTTATTCAAGCAGCATAAAAATGACAGTGAATATTTGTAAAGAAAATTCATAACACAACTTCAGTGGATTTTGATTGAAATACCCTGCTTTTACTAGATGAATCGGAAGTATCGGAACTAATTATAGACTTTTATTTGAGAGAGAGAGTTTGACTTTAGCCAGATACTGTGCCTGTACCTTTCACGTCAAATCAATATTAAAGCCTCAATCGTTTATCCATACGAGAACAGAATTCTCTATTAGTCTAACACTAAGGATAAATCTTTGAAAATGTGTGAAGCATGTTTGGAGGTCCACAGTCCGTTTGTTCGGGGTCAGATGTAAATAATCGGCAAGCGGAAACCCTCGTTGCGAATACAAACCAACCAGGATGAGGCGGAACCAAGCTTACTGAGGATAATGCCTAGGAGGGTCAAGGGAGGTTAGCAAGACGTAAGTATAGTAGGTAATCTCACGAACATTTATACAGATGTCTCATATACCACTTACCCGATTTTGATTCGCAATTTACGTACTTATGTTGCATACAAACGTTCCAAATTGCAACTTATAAAAAATGTTTCATCTTCATTAGGTATTTTTTAGTCTCCACTGCAGGAGAGGTGTTATTTCAATTCTACTAAAAATGTTTATTAGATTTTAGGTTGACTGACAGGTACTTAAATATCAAATCAATATTTTTTTATGGCCATGTGTTCCTTATGCTCTACTATTACCTTATGGTCTGCCTATTAATTTCTTTCCGTGATATTCACATATTTCAATTATTTTATTATTATTACGTAATTACGATAGTTCGGTTATTTTACAGAACTTATTGTAAATAAGGTTATGTCCATTGAAATACTCGTGAAACAGAAGAAGTAGAATAAAATCTACCAAAAAAACAAATTTTCACAGGTAACGCGTTGTATATGTGCCATGAAGTGACGTATTTGTATTATTAGTTCACATACCTAATGAAAAATGCAGACCTTAAATATAACAACTTATTTTTTTAAATCTCTTTACCTAATGGCAGACGTCACTTGATCACGATAAAATCGTTAAGAAAAAATAAATAGACACTGTTGACGTAAATAAATAAGAGGCATGTTAGACTATTTCTTTCACATTTACGTATACTCTCCTATTGTCTTCGAATATTTATTTGTAATAAAATACATTTTTATTTTCTTAAAGTACTATTTATTTATGAATCAATGAATAGACTTTAATGGTCTATAGTCAACTTACAGTACTTATGATTAAAACTACAAGTTTTTTTTACACTTAGATACAAAAATGCTGACGGTAAAGTTTCTTCATCATCATCAACAGCCTTCTGTATCCCACTGCTGGGTATAGGCCTCACTCAACGCATGGCATCCATTTCGGTCTTTTGCTTTTTGAAACCAGTTTCGACCTGCGATTTTCCTAATATCATCGACCCACCTCGCTTTCGGACGACCTACGCTTCACTTGCCATCAATTGGCCACCATTCTGTCAAAACTCTACTCCACCTATCATCACCTCGCCTTACCAGGTGTCCTTCCCAACTCCACTACAGTTCCGTAAATTTTCTTCACAAAGATTAAATAACGATTTTATTAAATCAAAGTAAACAAATGACTTATTATATTAAAATTTATCTCATGGCTAATTTTCGTATCGACACTTTGAATACTAAATTTTGACAAGTATGATGCGATTTGTAAAAACAAAATCGAAATTCAGAACTGATAGCGGAACAGGGAAGCAGGCCATCATTGTCTTTGTGTCCTGTCGGAACCTATAAATATCGACGAAGAGTCACCTCGAACTCATAGCTGGAGTCATATTTGCAATTATTAAACGTATCTGTCTATCTGTTGTGTTTTCTAATATTATGAAGAGGGAAAGATATCTTTGTTTTTTTTTTGCATTGACTATTATGCTCCGAAGATATAGAACCGATTTTTTTAATTCCTTCAATTATAGAAAGCTAATTTATCTGCCAGTGACATAGACTATTTCTATTGCTATTATTTACGCGGACGAAGTCACGGGAGAAATTTCTTATTATATATTTTGTTTCAAAAAGAATTTATTTTTATAATAAATTAATTTATGTTCAAGTAAATGAAAATAAGTGAGTACTTAGTTGTTTATTTATGGCACGCGTGAATAATTTTTTTTCAAAAGTCTAAATTTTTTCTTTCTTTTTATTATAGTTTGAGTCTCGTTTGAGTAGTACTTACTAGTTTTTATGTTAATTTTTATTCTTCAAAATAATTATTTCTTAAACGCTAGGTAAAATAACACTTTTAAATGTTCTTTATTACATCTTATTGAATAAGTATTGCATTCATCTCAAACAAGCAAAAGTGATATAAACAATATTTACAACAACCTTAACCCATTATTTATCCCTTAATTATCATTTCATTGCATTAGTAGCAGACTAGTATGCCAAATTATGGCTTAACTAGCTTTTGCCCGCGGCATTGCTCGCAAAAAGTAACTGCTGCCGGCTTTGCTCGCTTTGACAAAAAGTAGCCTATGTCACTCTCCATCCCTTAAATTATCTCCAATTAAAATATCATGTCAATTCGTCGCTCCGTTTTGCCGTCAAAGACGGACAAACAGACAGACAGACACACTTTCCAATTTATAATATTAGCATGTAAGTATGGATAAGCTATGTCGATGTATCCTACTGAATTTGGTGAAAGATTCTGTCGTTGAAACACCCATTAATGAACCGTTCTGTCGGCGAAATGTTCGTAGGTGTTAGGTTCTGTCGTCGGTTCACCCATAAATGAATCGTTCTGTCGGCGAAACGTTCGTAGTTGTTACATTCTGTCGTTGAAAAAATCATGAACGAAACATTATGTCGGTGGCTCATTCGGCAGAGAAACATTTGTCGGAGATAAGTTTCAGAATCGATAATTAAGCACAAGAATAGATATATATTATAATATACATTACCTAATATTATTTAATTCTGTGCTACGTAAACTCTACGTCAAAGTCTGAAACCGTTATCTAAGGTCCTAGAAGCTAAACTATACAAGTATAAATACTTTTTTGTTCTATTTGCTCAGAGGTTGTTGTTCGCTGTAGCGAGACCTTGATTTCAAATTCAAAAACCTCCCAAAAATATATTTCACGTCGACAAAATTCATAAATACAACAAATCTCTTTACCAATTGTTTCAAATGCACATCGACAATGGGCTCTAAAGTTTCAAAACACTGAGTCCTTGAATTTTTTTTCTGCGTGTTGTTTTCTACTGAAGACACTATTACGTATTTATCGTTATTTATGGTATTATTATGTAAAAGACTTTTTATGCAGTGGCATTTGGCGAAAATTGCTTATTATTCCCAATAACATCCCCAGAAAATTCCAGGGGCCTCGCGTAAATATTGTAATGTATACATTGTGTAACACGTGCACTTGTCGCGTCCTCCAGGTCACATTGTTGCGTAATGGAGCGAAATGTAGCCGCCTAGATGGGACCGAGGGTATGATTTGTGAAACAGTACATTGCGCCTGCAGGTCATTATTGCAGGTCGCGCAGAGGTCGGAATATCTGAGGCCGTACTGGCCTGCACTTTGCATTTTTAAGCGGTAATGATTCCGGTGCAGACTGAGTATTGCGTCATAGCTTGAATTCTATTGTTATCTGGTTTGTCCTGTTGCATAACGCAGAGCACGCAGTAGTCAGAAGCTAATAAAAATAATCTTCCAAAAGTTAAAGTTTGTAAAAATATTTTTAGGGTCAAATAACATTTTTTTATTTGCATGCCAATAGGCTGTATTATTTTTAAATCATGGATGTTATGGAGCTCAGTATCTAATCCATCGCATATTCAAAATAATTGTAACCGTAGCCAAAACCAGTATAATATTATTTGTATGCATATCCATCCTCCATCCGTATCCAGGAAAACAAATATTTACCGTACTCAGGAATATTATATACATATTATCATAAGTCGTTTTTCTCTAACACCCTAACTATTTAAATATAAGTGATAGCATTTATTTAAAAACATATAAGGTTATTTTGAACATGAAGTTTAAAACCATGTCGAACTCAGAAGAGTAGAAACTACCCTAGCCTGCATAGGTGCGATAACAATAAGAATTTTGATTTTTCTTTGATAGGCGCATAGTTTTGGATAATTTAGAATGAACTGAGAAATACTGATATATGTATAGTTACATTATTAACTATTATTTTGTATCAGTTATTTATGTATGTCAAACATAGATATGGCATAGGATTGTATATATTATTATGCGCAAAGAAAACATTACAATAATGCGAAGTTGTCAGCATACCTACTACGCATTCTTACCGTGAGTTGTTTATTATTGTTGATTTCAATATGAAGACTGTGACGAGCTTTGTGGCCTCCGGTCATGCAAAGCTGGCACACTGGAGGTTCCCGATTCGATCCACGGTTAGGACAACATAAAAAAAAAACATATTTTAAGACTGACCTGGGACTGGGTTAATTTATATATGTATCACTACATATTATAAAACAAAGTCGTCCGCCGCGTCTGTCTGTCTGTTCGCGATAAACTCAAAAACTACTCCACGGATTTTCATACGGTTTTCACCAATAGATAGAGTGATTCACGAGGAAGGTTTTAAGGTATAATACATGCCCGGGCGCAGCCGGGTAGGGCTGCTAGTCTGTTATAAAATAAAGTATCGTTGATTAAATATGCCGTAACAGAGGGCTCGAACTTACTTTGGGGCTTGTTCAGTCTGTGTGATTTGTCCGTATATATATTTTTTGTGTATTTCTAAGTATTAGCGAACAAAAAAGTTTATAGGTAAATACGATCAAAAGGCGCTTAACATCAAATATCTATCTATTGCGATTTAGAATCGAAGCTCAGCATCGTAGTGGAACCACAGATTAATAAATAGTTACTTGGTGGAACCTAGGACCTCACCGTCATTACCTCCTATCACTTCAAAACACTTTATTTAAAGGTACAAAACCTTAGATCAAGATCGATTCATCATCCATCATACTTAAACTAAATGTTTATTACAAACTAATAGGTATGTAACTAAGATATATTTTTAACATAATATAAAAAAGTTTATGCAATGGTACATATTCCAACGTATGTAAATTATATCTTTATTTATATTATGCGCGAAAACTTTGGTTCATAGTGCATTTTCCACGCATTTTCGCACGAATGAAACAGGCGTCGTAGGTATGGATTGTTTTAAAAAAAATTAACTGTCACCTCATCGGCTCAACCTCCTTCAACTTTTCTTCAGGCTATAGCCAATGTGAGGGGTTTTTTGGTGGAAAGTCAAGGGGGCGGTTGGGGTTTGCCTTAGACGATTTTGCAAATTGACTTTAGTGGACTTAATAATATGAAATTGGTGTGGTTTGGTATTATAAATGCTCGCACTTGCATGAACAATATGTGAAATAGTTAAAGTAGACTGTTAAATGGACTCGTATATTATCACCAGAAACTCCCACGAGACGACCCAGGAACAAACGCCATCTTTGATGCCAGTTTTAAAAACTATACCGTACAAACCCGATACTTAGTATAAAACTGGACACTGGCAAAATCACTGAAATATCGGTGGAAGGAAGGAAGGAGGAATATAAAAGAAGTAAGAAAGCCAATGTGCCAAACCCCGTTTCACTGCCTTTAAATTCCTTTTCAATTTTAGATGTGTTAAATACCTACTTAATTTATTTTTACCGCCGTCATGTTTTTATTATGATTACCTAAAGTATAGAAGTGAGTTCACACACTAGCGCCACCTAGCAATCAATTCATTTATTCCTAAATGAAATCAAATTTAAAAAAACCTAATAGCTGATTGCCCTAGTTTACTCACTTCTATACTTTAGGTACAAGAAGTACAAGTAATTTATTACTTGTACTTCTTTTTGTTACTTTTCATAGATATTAAAAACGAATTTTTACTGCCAAAAGTGGCCACTTTTGGCGGTAAAAACTCGTTCTCTTAATTCATCAATTTAAAAATAGTGAAAACTTGTACCAATAATACTACAAGTAATTTACTAGGGCATTCAGCTATTAGATTTTTAAATTTGATATGATTTAGGACTTGTAGAATCAATTGCTGGGTGGCGCTAGAGTGTGAACTCACCTCGCCTTAACAAGCAACAGCAAAAACTTAAGCAGGAAATCGATAATATCTTTCTTATTTTCCTGATTTTTGTTTTGTGATGTACTGTGATTGTTCATAAGAGCCTCAAGCAGGCACTTCAATAGCGTACAATATAATATCAGTTGGCCTCGCAAAGCTCCCACGCAGGCAGTGTCGAGTGGATCTAATCAACAATGCCACTTGTTGTTTCCACTTCAATTGACAGAATTACTTATTGAACATAAAAGGACGTTCTAAAAATATTCACTTAATTGAAGTTCTCTGGTAAACCGAGAGAGTTTAATATTACGCTTAACTATGTACTTAGGTATTTTTTAGTATGTATGTCTATCACATTGTTTGTGTAGTCATTGAAGTGTGAGATGTCATGATTCGTATTTTCCCCGGAGCGTCATAGGCATAGGCTATTTGTCAAAAAATAAGAAATGTGACGAATTTTTAGTTTACAAAATGAGTTTGTACACAAAAAAAAAGCAGAGACCGATGTTCTATCTTTAAATCCCAGTGTAAGCCTTGTATTACTTGGACCGCGTTTTATAGTAAGATGGATACTGACGTAAAGGTACATCTCCACGATCGTACGGTGTCGTGTCTTACAAATGCAGGGGCGTCTTATCCGCGCCTCAAGACAGCACGTTAACCATGGAAACAGGTTTAATATTTTTTGCTAATTTAAAGAAAAAGTGGTTCCCGGCATAGAAGAATAGGACCACTCCAAGTCTTCCCGTCGATGTAGTAGAAGGCGACTAAGGTAACATAAGGTAAAAAATACTTCTAGAGATCAAAGAGACCTTTTCAACCCGTCTAGCCAGCATGGAGTGTGTAAGCCAAATCCTCTGACTACTCTGGCTAATATATGGCCCTACTAGTACAGAGAAGGTCGCGCTCTTGCAGCGGAGACAAAAAAAACTTGATGATGATTAAAGTTAAAAATGTTTGCCATTAACCAACAGAATGAGCTTTATACGTCACGCCGATAGAGAACAGCCACGAATGGTCGTAGGCGTCTGATAATAAGTGAGTCAACCGGCCAGCGGATGTCGCTATTTGCCCATTACCTTAATTTGCAGTATTTGACATCTCCAAAAGTGAGACTCCACACTCTACTGTGATGCACTTAGTAGGATTATTTGTGCGTCACTAACGTTATTTGCAAGCTATAAATATACTTATAGGGACATATTAAACAGATTGAGCTAGCCGGTAAGTTGTGAACTTTGTAGTTAGATACAAAATTAACTATATTATATTTTATAATATGATGATAAGAAAATCGCGTTGGGACGACCGACTAATTTAATAAGAGAAAAGAACTGTTCCCGTTGCTAACCTAATAACACAGCAAGTATTTCGTCATAAAACATTTTTCTTAGTATGGTTCGATGTTTGCAATCACTTTAATGTTATCAATTTAATAATATCAATGAAACAGGGCTAGCTGCGGTCTCTGCATGACGTTAATTTATTGTTTGCTAAAGATAAAGGCAGAGTATTGAACTGTAGAAAAAAATATTTCTTTCATGAGTTACGTTAGTTAGAAATAAAGGTTAAAGTTGAACGTACACTTTTTAAGATTTATTTATTTTATTAAACCTATAGCTGCGAAATAAAATAATTATTTATATCTACGTTGTTCGAGTAGGCTTGTTTTATCAGGATCTATAAAATACAAAACGATATTCAATATTCAACGATATTCGTTGACGTCAATACCGTCGTATTATTCAAATTAAGTTATATTAATAAAGATAAATGTTTCTATTTTTGACGTGTCGGTAATCAAAAAACGAAACGAATTGGCTAGGAATAATATTGAATACTTTATACAAGCACGATTGCTCCG
This sequence comes from Rhodophaea formosa, assembly GCA_963082605.1. NCBI lineage: Eukaryota > Metazoa > Arthropoda > Insecta > Lepidoptera > Pyralidae > Rhodophaea > Rhodophaea formosa. Next base: position 13,873,723 of record OY720209.1, read on the forward strand.
CCAATATTTATAGCCTATTATATGACAATCAAGAGGCAACGATTGTATTGAAAGATACTGACGTGGGAGTTATGGTGTATCAGTGTATTACACAAACCAGTCAATTAAAAATACACTTAATAGTATATTTACACTACATATACATATGATACACTTACATTTGTTATTAGATTTATTATATTGTTAAAATACATTATATGGAAGAAAAAAGCAGGTAGGTAACCTACCTTTATGATTTGTTTATTACATGACAAAGAGAATAAACAATTAACGATAAAACATTGTACATACATAAGTATATATTTCATAAATATACATACTGTAATTTCAAAATTATGTTTTAAGTAAATCGAAAATATTCCAAAAATGCAAAGGTTGCATAAGTTATCTCCTATGATTTACATTAAGGGCGGCCAACCCGACTATTTTTTCATACAAACGCTCGTACGTGATTATGGCTGTGTAACAAATCTTTATTTGAAGCTTTTCAACTAATAGGTATCTTGTGTACTATATCTAGGTTTCTATAAAAACGAAAAATCAAAATTTGGAGAAACAACAACAAATTAATTGTAACAGTAAAGAAAATATTTATTTAGAAATCTTGCAAATGTAATGGAGATTCTTGAATCTCCATTACATTTGCAAGGTATGAAAAAAACGTTGTACATCTAGATGTACTACGTTTTTTTTCATACACTTGTAAGGCCTACTAATAAACACGTATTTCTTGAAACAAGTTTTATGAAATTTCCGCACACTATTTTTCGTTCAATGTCTTCGCGTACTCACTAGCTTGTAACCATGTGGCAGTAAGAGGTGTGCGGGAGACGAGGGCAAGGGGTTCTTTTCGCTTTGCCTCTTTATCTGACATTGCACTGGACGGAAAAAGCTCGCATTGACGATAGTCGGTCGGGGAAGGGCCCTCTTAAGCATACAATAATTTAGGAAGAAGTTATCTCTTCTTTTCATCTTTACAAGAAATTATCTCTCTGTCACTTCCCCCCATGGGCAGTATTTAATTTTTCTGACAGTTGAATTATTTACAAGGGCCTAGGTTAATTAAAACAAATATCAATGATCACACAATACATTAGACATAATGTACGAACAATACGCAGAGATAACGACAACTGCGGGTTAAAGGTGCCAACGAGGAAGTAAACATTGCGATTTCCGGTATTATCGCATTATACAAGTAATGAAAAAGGTGGATAATGTACCCTACTCATTGTAAATACTTGCGATTCTCTACACGCACAGTTGAGCTGCGCTGGACTGGCTGGCGATTATTTCTACCTTTACAAAATAACCATACAGTTATCGTTATCATCATCATCATTAGCTTTTTACGACTCAGTGTTATAAGCCTCCCTTTGTCTGCGCCATCTCTCTATTATTATGTAGCCTTTAAAACCACCAACTCAGGTCGTCAAAGTAAATGACTTTTGTTATGGGACCAATGCTGCTAGCTCAATTTATTTTTCACCTTTTTTACAAATTGACATTACAAATTTTATAATATGTATAATTATATTTTATAATATGTACAAATTTTATAATATATAATATGTGGATTTTATAACCTTCCTAGCACTGGTCCCTCAGGAAAAGCTGTTCGTTTCGAAAGGTCGAGTCACTCGTGTTATTGAACGCTGTTATAATAATGATTTTACAAATGAAAAGTATTTGACGAGTATAAAATAATACAATTAGCTGAGGATAGACAAATCTGGAATTCGTTCCACCGGCAAAAAGGGCAAACAATTGGACTAAATATAATTTGACTTCTAGACTCCAAATCCGTATTACCACCACACCACCAGATCCTAAATACACAACTTTAGCAAAAGGTTTTTTAAAAGAAGCTTGTATACAATTATTAAAAGTCTAGGGTGATACTCGCAAACTCAAATAATGTCGTATCACTCTTGCCATGAAAATCACTATAAGTCGGGAAACAGTGACCCGGGGAGGGAACTCCATTCCTTAGTGGTTCACTAATTACTAGTTCACTTATTCAACTATTTGCGTTGCGTGTTCTAAGTATAACTAGGTATCTATCCGATATAAGCGCAAGTGCTCGATATGTTACCCTGGAATGCCCGGTATGACAAGGTTTCAAATAAACAGACACACACTATTTATATTCCTATACCCACATGTAAGTACATTAGAAATATACCGGAACATTATTAACATTATCATCACCATTTATTTCGTTTATCAGGCAAATCTTAAGGACAATAGTATTGTTTTTCTAATAAAAGACAAAACATTTTAAACTAGGCTACATACTCGTTACACAATGGTAATTTCACGGTTAAAACAATTCACAGTAGAAACAAATGACTTTATTTTTAGACGGCATTACTGTAACATATGTCGTGAGGCTTTAAATGGTTGTAATGTAATGTATATGACTTTACCCAAGCATACCTTAATGAGCGTTATAAACCGTGCCCTCAAGGGACTCAAGGCTTCGTATTTATCTTCAAAACAACTAGAACGTGACATAGAACTACTTTTGTGCAGTTGATTTTGTTTGTCTGGCCCTTTTTAACCGCTCACCAAATAAGGATTCTTTTTTTATCTGAAAGCAGGTCCTAGGCTATGGATTCTAGACTTGTTTTATTAAAATCGGTTCTGCCATTAACAAGAAAACGTTGATACATGAAATGTTTTATTTCATGTTTCTCAAACATCAGAGACATATTTGAACCGAGACAGATTATGACACAAATATTATTTTAATGTGAAACTTTGGACTTTATGTTTGGTTTGTTACTCAATCGTGCTGAGAAAGGATTTGAAGTCAATTCGGCACATGGATTAACAACATGCAAGATACTTTTTATAACGAACGTATGGCTGTCAGAAGTTTATCAAATATTTTTAAAACATTGCATTAGTAAAAAGTTTTTGTCAACAGGTACTTTACTATAGAAAAAACACATAATTAAATTGTTTCAATAAAAAAATGACTTTTAAACCGTATATCTGATATAAATGGATGTTCTATAACCATTAACAGTAATAGAACCAAAACATTACCGATAAGGGAAGGCCAGTATGGCAACAAACCGGCTGACCTCTCGCACCTCTAGGTCTTGTACTTCATACATTTTCCGAACCGGTTCGGAGCTATCTGTTATAGTAACAAATATTGGATTTGTAAACAGAAAGTATACGTAGAGTTTAATTTGTAAGAAGTTAAGCTTGTTATTCCTAGTTGATACCTATCTGAATCAAGCATCTTATTTTTCTCTCTGGTTTTTCAATCTTGTACTAAGACATATCTTGTACTCTTGTAAATGCTAGTTACATTAACTTGCCTTGCAAGTATTGCAAACTTTCCTGATACAAGATATCATTGCTAAAAACAAATGACATGCACTGTTCAAAGTGTGATGTGCAATTTTAGACACATTATTTGTTCATAAAAACAATACCTAAAACTACTTAACAAAGTTCATTCTATTTACGTCAGATTCAACGTAAGAATTATAAAATTAATAAAATTATGAATAATAATGTTTTTGAATATTAGAAAGACGACATTTTTGTTTCAATTTATTGGGCAAAGAATATGATTCAAATTTTGCCCTTGCCTTGTTGGCGACTACGTATGAGAATGGGAAACTTATTAAACCGGTCATTCCATTGATCGACATAACTATTGCTCATCAAAATGACAGAATGAATTTTATTATGATCAATTCTCAACTGCCTGTTCGGTGGTTGCATTTATGGCAATGGTTACGCGCACGAACTTACTTTACACGAACACTGTAAAGTGCTCGAAACTATAGCATTTTTTTTGCAGGTAAAAAGTATGATTTATGTAATCAAACCTTTGAATATATCATTTTAGTACAAAAATATACTTACATCTTTAATCATTTAAATTTTATTATTTTTAAATTTTATACTATTTCAGTCAACAAATATTAAAAAATAATTATCATGAAGATCGAAACGATGTAGTGGAATGATTGAATGAATGAAATATGTTTTCGGGGGATCGTCTCAGATCTAAGTCGATCGTGACTTAGTTCACTTTTTATAATGAAGCGAAGTTTAATTTCCTAAACTATACTTGATTCATCATAAGTCCGAACTAAGGTAGAACAGGTTTAAACCTATTTTTGCCGTTTTTTTATAATAAGACGGTAGGAGTATAAATAATGTAATAAACGCGATAAAAACCGTATAAAATAATTTTATTTAAATGTTATTCTCTGATTCACAATCCATCAAAGTAAGTAGTTTCCTAAATACCTTTATGCCGATCCCCTAGTCCATCAAAGTTTTACCCTTCCCTTTAGGAATTGGGATAAACCAAACAAACTGCGCTCACCAATCCGTCTGCCAAGCATGGTGAGTATGGCAAAACCGCCCTACATTGGAAATCCTTCAAGGTAGGCCTACGTCGAGCAGTAGTCTTTTTACGGTTAATATGATGAATTTCATTAGTCAAAAAGTGGACGCCTATTTGGACATTGGGTTAGCAATCCCAACTAATATTACCTATAAATGCGAAAGTGAGTTTGTTTGTTACGCTTGTGTTGATAGGGTGGGAACCCTATCTACTGAACCGATCCTCATAAATTTTTGCATACACTTAGTTTGGGGTACTGAGAAGGACTCTGGCTATATTTCAAGCGAGCGAAGTCGCGGGTTGGATAATTCCGTCCGCGTCATAGCCCGATGACCAGTTCAAGCGCCACCGCACCGATAGCCTCGTTCTTAGTAAATAGCGTAGGGATCACTTAGGGCAATCGATTACGACCAAATTCGAAATGAATCCCCTGTTGACGCATTGATCGCTTCGTTAATTATTTGAGTAATATTATAATAAATTAAGAATTCAAACGCCATCATCATGTCCAATTTTGGATTAACTGTTGACGCGTGCAGCTTAATTCAATTTAAATTAAAAAAAAAATACTTATCGTATAGGGTAGGTGCCCATTTTTTTTTTGGCTCGACCGCAAGTGTTCAAAATCAGTGTACTTTTGTTTTATATCTAAATGATGCACTTTATACAATTACAAAAAACTCCCCGAGGTACCTACTGAATATTACTCGTGTCGTGGGACTCATGTGCATATATTATTTTATTCCTAACTGATATACATACATAACATAGAGGGATCATCGTCAGGTCTTTCTAGTCTCCACTGCAGGAGCAGAACCCTCTCTGTACTACCAGAGCCATATACTAGCCTGAGTAGTCAGAGGATTTGGCCTACACTCTCCACGCTGGCCAGACGGGTTGGAGAGGTATCTTTGATGTTAATAAGCTTTGTTTAGCTTGTGTTTCCTTAGTCGCCTTTAACGACATCCACGGGATGACTTGGAGTGGTCCTATTCTACTCTGCCGGGAACTACACGGCTAAACATAGAGGGATATAATATTATATTTATACTTTTTGTGCCTCGTGTATCGAACACATATAGATCTTATTTCTACATAGCCGTGCCTTTGACTCGACTAAGTCATCCATTCTCATGCCAGCCACTGCGCATTTTTATCGGATCAGTTAATAACAATGACTTAATTATACTGTCGTGTCAGAGGGTATCTCGCTTGCTCGGACAAACGATTTCTATTTTGGTCGGATAACACTGGCTGTATCTGTAATACGTCAAGTAATCGCGTGATACTATTATTATTACCATAATAATACACAGCTGATGAAATAACGAACACTGATTGGTGGACGCTGGAGTTATCTTTTTGACCGTCAGGCTTTACTGATTTTTATTGTAACATGTGCTTTTCTTGTACTGTTACATTTTAAAAATGCAGTATTACTGTTTACTAATATATTTCCTTGGGCAGCACGTCGGACAAACGCATTTATCCTCGAACAACTAGGTATAAAGACCAGACTCTCCACAATATGTCTACGCAGAATACTCGAGTCCTTCGGACATATATCCAGGAAATGCGGAGACAATCTTGAAAAACTCTTACTAACTGGCAAAGTAAAAGTAAATAGATTCAGAGGACTCAGTCCTATGCGTTGGTCCGACCAGATTCTTTCGACGCTCGAGACCAAAGTCAGCGACTCTGTACGAGTTGCAGAACATGAACTGAATAGCAGAAAGTACACAGAAAAGTACATAGAGATCACGACCCTCAGCAATGAAGATTACGAAGCAAGGAGGAGGGTTTACCAATAGCGGACCTCGGTATCCGATGCACTCCCAGCTGAGGATACACCTGGGAACACGTTCAGATGAGACACAGAGAGAGAGTTTACTGTACTACTTACTTTTTTTTTCTTTCCAAATATATAGAGGCAATGGACGCGGTATGCAAAGGCCGCGAATAGTTGAATAAAACTAAACTCTATCCATTCGGTAGTACTCGTTGAAGCAGGTAGTAAGAATGAAAATATCGAATAAGTACCTAAGTACCACTTCTACAAAATAAAACCCTGTCCGATCTTTAAAGGCGTGGGTCAATCTAAAAGTAGTGTTCATACAGTTATTGAAAACCACTGAATCGTAAATTTTGCATTCTGTCTGCATGAAATCATCATGTTTAACGCGTTCAAGCTGTGCGCTAAATTATAACCACAATCACATTTAAAATGTTCTTGCTATTTTTAGATCATTCGTTATAATGTATATGAATCTTCATTCTGGATTCACAACAGACATATTGTGCATTGAAAACAGACTTATATTATGTCATTTAAGTGATCTACTTAAATGCCAATCATCATCGTATGATTAGGCCCCTAATTAAACATCTTGCATTTAGTGGTTGCAACTGTAAGTAACTTACATGCTCAAAAGTTAAAGAAATCAAGGTAGCATTTTCGGCATTGACATCATTTCGTAATTCATTACGAACGTGCTAAAACGTTTCTGTTGGAGAACAAAGAGCTGTAGCTTTATTCATGAGGGGTCCAGCTGAGCCGGGGAAAGTAGCACGAATGCTAATCTCCTTTGTATTTAAAGCTGGAGTACAAAGAACATCAGTATCGTAATCGGATTGACGCGGCGTGGGTGTTTTGACGTATTCAATGTACATATTTTATTGTGTGAACGCCTATTCAGTATTAATCTTCGATTGTGTCTTTCTTAGTTTGTTTATAAGGACCAATCATTAATGCTCATTATTTTTATGGTTAACACTTACATAAATAATACAATGTTATATAAAGTATCTTAGTCACATCATTATAACAAATAACCCTGACAATGAAGAATTCCAAGGAAAACGTTTTCTTTCCATTAAGTACTATTTTTATAATATTATAATTTTTCCATATATAACAGCACAGCAATAATTTTGGTGAATTCTTAGCTGGCTAAAACTATATTGTGTCTTCCAAATGGTTTCATCATAAGAATTTAAATGGTCAAATAGTTGAATAATTCAACGCATTGCATAAATGACATCACTTACGTCATGCGAATTTATATATTCCATAAATTATGTAAAAATAGGTGATATATTTCATATAATTAGCGATAATTAGTGTATACGTGCAACCCATTGCATGCTACCTTAAATGACAATATACTCATACGTATATAAATGTATGTGAATGACGTCGTGAGGAACTGATCCTCCGCTTGAGGACAAACACGGCTAATTATCACTATTTACGTAACTCTATATGTAAGTATTTAATCGAATACGGAAAAGGTCGACGTATTTTAAGACAATAGTAGTGTTTTAATGTCATTAGTAAGGTTAAAGAAATAAAATAAATAAATATATAGGGACATATCACACAAATTGAGCTAGCCCCACAGTAATTTGTGAACTTAAAATAAAATAATAAAGAAATAATACGCCTACAAAATGTTTAGGATACCGGTATTTTTGTTTGCTGCACCAACGTTTTCCTCTCTATCTACCCCAATAAGTCCGACTTGCCCACACATCTAACATCCACTTTTACCTTCTTCATATCCTTTTTACTTAATCCATTCACCTCTTTAGTAGCCTATGGACCCTCATAGCTTAAGCTGTTTTGATAAGGTGTTCCACGTCTCTCCTCATCACATGACCAAACCACGCAAGTTAATTGCTTCTCACCATATTTGTGATAGGCGCTACCTTGATACATCCTCTCACGTATATATTTATAACTCTATCTAGTCGTGTCACGCCACACATCCACCGTAACATCCGCATTTAGGTAGAGTGGATCAATTTTCGTCCTGCACTTTGATTGTCTAACATTCCTAGTCAGACAGAGTAACAGGTCTTCTATTCTTTTCTCCACTTTTCAAACCGGCGTTGATACAAAATTTTATTTCCCTATCAATGTCTCCGTCATTCTAGTGAATTTCGAGAAAACTGGTATAACATCGTTATAGTTTACTTCGCTAGAAATACCGCAGAAGTCACAGAACGGATATTTTTGTTCTGCTGATTTTCAAGCCTACATTTTTTGGAGTATCCGCCGTATTGAGTTTACTCTGTAACATCGCACCGCTTACTTCTACTAGTACGATATTGTCCGCGAAATGTGTGCAAGGTGCCTCACTCTGTAGGCATGACCGAGCATGCTATGACTAGCAAAAAGAGGACACTTCTTTCTATTTCATTCCCACCACAAGTTCAATAAATGCTATGTGCAGATTCTTGTGTGAACGTCTGTACTTTCCAATTAGCTGCCGCCTCGGAATACAGAAGAGATTTCTGTATTCTGTTTCTGACTGAAGCCCTAACGCATACCTACCTAGCAAACATGGCGTCCGTTGTACATCTGCCAGGCATAAAACTAATCTGATTTGGTGTTTGCTGATCAGTTTTAAGCCTAAGTGTCTATTGTATTACTTTTCCCCATACTTAATTTATAATTTATTAGTAAGTAAAATAAGCTTCATTCCTCTTAATGTTATATATTGTATATGTTCTGCGGCACAATTGACGAGCTCCGTGGCGCAGCGGTCAACACGCCGGCCTGTGACACGGAAGGTCCCGGGTTCGATCCCCGGTCAGGTCAAGACGAAAAATGATCTTTTTCAGATTGTCCTGGGTCTTGGATGTTTATCTATATATGTATTTGTTATAAAATATAGTATCGTTGAGTTAGTATCCCATAACACAAGTCTTACTTAAGAACTTACTTTGGGGCTAGCTCAATCTGTGTGATTTGTCCGTATATATTTATTTATTCATTATTTATTTACAATTAAGAATTTATTAATTTGCTCTACTATATATTTTAGCTATCGACATGTGAAATATATTTAAGATAGTGGTAGGTAATTAAATCCTGTTTTTATTTCTTGGTACTACCTTATTAGTAGTCAGAGCTCGATAAAGCTTTTATCTTATACATTCTCGATATCATATTCTACCTTTTATCTGAACAGTCTATTTTTATTTTTTATTTACGCACGGCATGAAGAGAAGCTTGAACTTTAGTGGCATTTGCGCTCAGTTAATAAACTTGCGCCGTTCGTCATCACAGCTTTTTACTCGTACTTGGTCGGGGAAAACATTCCTTGACATTCGCATCTTACTTTCCAACAGCACCTTGGCATTGTGACGAACCTGTTTTCTGCAGAATGCGCTGGATAACCTTGTCAGAATACTTCGGGCCAGTTCAAGCAAATAACTAAAAAGATGTCAGTGACACATACATTAAACACAAAGCTGAAGAAATGTCTTCACTGTAATTTATACCTAATCGTAGTAAAATTTGTACGATGGGTACGATAGAACCATCAACACAAATACAGGTACAATTATCGTTGTATTTGTGTTGATATTTTTATGTGTCTACGTAAATGTACATGTGGACATAATTCAGGGCTTGGAATATTAAATACCAGCCATTTAATTTTCCAGGCCTCTAATTATGACGACATGTGCCTTCTTCGAAGATTAAAGACTTACGCTAGCGAAATGTTGAATTTTTACAGTTTAAAATGTAGAGATATAATAGTAATGGCGTAAACTCTTAGAAAAGTAAGTCCCCAATAAAGTATTAGTTATTATAGAATAATAAATATAAATTAGCAGTTTATGATATGTAGCAGCAACTAGGTCTTCGAATGTCGATCGAGCAAGGGCACGAATTGAGGACGAGAGCACTCCGCTCACCTGTAGTATGCACACCTGTAGTATACACGTTGGTATGCAGTAGGCCGTTTTACTATCTTAATGAGTATTCTATAGGCCTACTATGTTGGTATAAAGTCATTAGAGAACCTACATGATGTGAAGATTCAGAAAAAATATTTCTGGTTACGTAAGTGGCTATGTAAAAAAGACACACACACTTTTAATTTGTTACTGGTACTTACTTTAAGTTTGGTTAGTTGGTTGGACAAGTCCATTCAAAAAGTACCGATATTGATATTGAATGAATGATATTACCATAAAATAACCCTTGTAACTAGTATATTTATGAGGCATTTCCTATAAAAGTAATATTTATCATAGCTGCCGAGCAAATTTCTCAATACTACTTTGTTTCATTAAATTGCTTTATTTTATAACGTTGACAGAAAATCTAACTAATTATTATAAATGTGAAAGTTTGGATGATATGGGGATGCTTATGACTCTTTCACGCAGAAACTACCAGATAGATTTTAGCCTGCAAAAATTTCTTACAATATTCTGTAGTCTACTGTATACGTTATTGTTACATTCTTTTTAAAAAAAAAAATACAAAACAGTTTGGGATATGGTTGTTATAAGTAGAAGTTTTGTTGTTGTAAGTTACTTGGATTGATAACGATTTGTGCCTATTGTATGATTATTTCAAGAAGTAAAGCAGTTTATAGGTCTGGTAGTACTCCTGCAGTGGAGACTACCTTAGACCTGTGACGATGAAGCGGTTTATCTTCTATCTATTTTTAACATTTAGTAATGAAATTTAAGTTAAAGATTAGGGCTGTCGTTTAAGTCATACATAAACGATTATGAAATTAAGTGACTTTAAAAACTGTTCACTATTCCTTTAATATTAATTTATTCTACAAATCAATTTATTCGAACACATGCAGGGAATATATGTAATGTATAACATACAACCTACGCCATTGAACTAATATGCACATAAGTATTTTTTCCTCTGTGATATTATTAAACCAGTCACATTGAAAAATCTTGTTCTGGAGTCGGCCAATCAGCACACTAATAGACAATCAGTGCAGTGCAGTGTTGATAGTGAACTATTTACGCGTTTGTGGGCTATGTGAGTCTATGTGTGCGGAAGTGTCTAATCAGCGGAGGTTGGCGGGGGGCGGGGAGTAGCAGGAAGTGGGTTGATCGAACGCGGAAAGGCGACCGACATTCGACCGCACCGGACGCTGCATAGCTTGCGATCGACAGCCCTGATTGCAAAATATGTTTCCATAGATTTTAAACGATTCATAAAAATAACAGTTCTCAATTTACCTAACAGGCGCCGAGCTTTGATTCAGGGTATTTACTAAATTGCTTTGAGAATTGTTAAATTACTCGGCAGTTCAAATAGTATCAACGTCTCTAAATCACATTTCTATCAAGGATTCCCGTAATTTTTTGCAATAACATAAGTTCAATGTACCATAAACTTATTTTAATGTTTACAGAACCAGGAAAGGTTAGACCTATTAGGACGAAATAATTTAATTATCAGCATTTTTCAAGAAAATAAAAATTTCATTTTAAATTACGAGACAAATATCATGTGAAGCACTTGAGGTATACTAATGTCAATGCTCGCATTAAGAGTTTGTCCACGTGGGGCTCTATATTCAGATTTGCTAAGTACTTAATAAGTGTGTATAACTCAGTATAGGTGCAAATACTTATGTTTTAATGAACATAAGCAAAAGACAACAGGCACTCTCATAAAAGACAAAATACCTTCTTAGGCAAATGGATAGGTAGATCTCAAGAATATAAAAAATGAGGCCGTTTTATCTAGATTTGGTGGCGCATAATTACAGTTAAATAAATACATACAACTGGGCTAACTTTAGCTGAAATAAAGCGCCGAGATGGATTTTGATGTTTAAAGTCCTCTGCCTAACCAAGGGATTGCTATAAAACATAAATATTGACGTACAACACAAAGTAGTCCTCTCTACGAGTTTGCGTGTTTATAATTGACTCGAACAGTTGACATAGTAAGCCTACTGTCGCGTGAATGAGATCTCCGCGTGTACCGTGGGCGGTCAACCTTGGACGTTCAGTCAGTTAGTCAAAACGGAGTCTTCACAACGGAATCACCATGTGGTCTCAATGACAAAAAAACTTCCAATTGTTCACAAATATCAAACCGTGGGAGTCAAATGATGTTGCCTTGTTTTTTGTGCAAAACATTTGTTGAAGTTTTTAGACATTAACGATTGCATTAAAAGCTCTTTTGTATTCTTTGTAATGTTATAAAAAGTAGTAGAGAATTGAGACATGCAGTAAAGCTAGAGAATACAAATAAACCGCAGACTTGTGATGAATAAAATAAATAACGAAATATAAACATGGTAGTAGTAGACTCAGGTACGATTCAGACCTAGCGGCTCGCATCGGCCCGGGCCGGTACGTCTGCGTATGCATGCCGCGGTGATCATCCACATCTTTCGGAGTTGTACGCGCGTGTCGGAGCCGCGCGCATGGTAGCATGGCATGAGAGATAATCATAACATTAAAAAGGTTTTTATAAGATATCCATTATTTGTAAGCATTATAGCTTTAACTGTTTGCATGACTCGCTGCACCGCTAACCCGCAAACGAACCCATATGCTGACTGTACTGGCTATATAGCGGTCCGGAGCCGTACGGCCCCGTCGCGGAATGGGAATATCACAGCAATATGAACTTTAATTTCTAAACACTTTACACGTTTGAATTTCCTTTATCCCATTGAAAGATCTGTCTGAATCGTACCTTACTAAATTTGAAACCATTTTGAGTGTTGAGGAATGCCTTTAATACTTATGTTGTAAAAACGAACACTATAATTTTTTGTAAATTTTAGTGTTAGTTTTAACAACATGAACTTGTAAATTAAGTCTCATTGACTTAATTTACACGGAATAAAAATGATATGCATGACATGTGCAGATTTTGTTTTTGAAATTAATTTTGTTATTAAGCTGTTGGTTGCAAGTACTCAGTCATAGAAAGTTGTGGTATTAAATAAAATACGTATTACTATCTTTCACATATTAATAGACACTTCGTGAAAGTAACCTTTTTCCGGTGTTAATGATACCCTGTTCTTTCTTCAGTTTCAATCTACCTATATTTTCAGCTAAATCTGTTAAGTATAGTATATATTAGTATGGCTATAAATGATTGTGTAAATCTTAAATGTCTCAGGCAGAGTAACACGTAGTTACACTCACTTAGTATTTTTTTGATCAAATCTGACGTGAAATACTATCATTATAAATATGTAAAATACGGATCACCCACGTATGAAGTCATCATCCGGAGGTCTTCTTCAGGTCGAATGTGAGGATGAGATCGAAACATGTTGACCTGTAGCTGACTTCATACTTGAGTGACTCGTATTTTATACATTGAAATTAAATTACAATTTAAATTCAGATAGTACTAAAATTTCGCCATGCCCAACGTTGCAAGGTTTTTATACAGTCTGCCATTCATCTTTTGTTCCAATATCTAAATACGGTAAAAATAGCCAGTCCTTCGAAGGCAGTGATAAGCTACGAGCATATAAAATCGATGTGACTTATTCGTGGCTTGACATTCAAATGGCGGCTAGCTCTAGCACCAGTGAGCTTGCAGACTCACCAATGATTGTACTACGAAAAATATGCAAAGAGGGATTAAAACATCGTAATAAACCTCTACGGACTGCATTACCAAGTTAAATATTATAACCATATACAATATGTTAATAAAACCCTGTCCGATCCTTAAAGGGGCGACTCAGCCTGGGCTTTCATAACATATTGTATATAAGATTTGATTAGGTATAACTACCTACAGTAGGGTTTTGATTTTTAATTACCCAAAGTCACGACTCCTATATCTCCTATATCTCCTATAGCTCATATTGAGATATCCATTAAATTTTCGTAGGAAGGTGAAAGTCTTTAGAGCATTCGTAAATTGATAAGTATCTTATGTTTGCTCTGAGTTGCATCGCAAGTCTTGCATGGCATGATGCGACTACTTGAGCAGCCGTCAAACCCATCACATAAAAATAACCTTTTTATAAGGGCTACATGTGGTTGATGATAAATAATAATCATTGATCGCTTGACGGTATACCTCGTATTTATTACTAACACTGCACCGGACTTAGTAGTTTAGAATAAAAAACAAGGTCATATGAATGTTTCATGTAATAACCGCAACTATCTACTAATAGAGCGAGGTCTCATGTTGAGTACCTAACTGATACGTAAATTGTGAATTCACATCTGAATACAATTTAGCATTATAATTCAAGACATTATAATACGAGATACGAGAGGGGAACGCTCGCTACGCTATGTAAAGCAGTACGCAAAGCTCAAAGCTGCTTTATGTAAACCAAACCTGAACTATTAGGCGTGAGGTCGATTGTATTAACAAGTGATTAGCGAGAGAAGACAAAGCATTATACTAAGTACATAAAAGGAAAGTGATGCCAGTTCGACGCTTACTTTGTCTTTGGAAGCGAGACGTTTCAGGTCGAGGAGCTTGTGGTACTGTCGTAGCGCCCTCATGTACAGGCGCACCGGCAGCTCGGCCGGGAGCCCTACGGGCTCCGAAGTCCGGGACGCCACGCCCGCGCCGCTCATACTTCACACAGCACACCACACTCAATCTTTATTCATAAACACAGGCCAAAGCCACCAGTCATGGACACGAGCGCCTATCGCGCGTCCGAAGTGAACGTAGGTTCAACGCAACACTGACGTACGCGACGCGCATGCGAACCAGCATGCGGCGTTTGCGAAAAAGAAACTACAAGTTATCCACGCCACGGCGACTTTCCCTGTGCCTGTGGTGGCCACCGCCCTGACCCGCTTTTACTATAAATACTACAAACAATACTACGGCGAACCCACGCCCGACCTTCTTCGCAACTAGAGCTTTCAAGAAAGTTCGAATGCTTCGGCTTATCGACCCGGTCGAGGGCAATTTCATTGTTCTCAAACAAATGCGCTGTAACTCGAATTTGGCTTACAATGCAGATGGGGCTGCCGTGAATGTGATTCTTCGCGTGGCCTAAATTCAAGCGTTCGCGGAAGTTATCCGCCGCATTGACGTCATTAGGTGAACGCGTTTTGTTTGCCTTGCAGACCTTACTTGATTTTTCCATATAATCTGATTTAAAATAAATAAAAATCTTACTGTAGCAGCCTTTTGTTTCCAAACGAGTTGAAACTAGCTGAGCACAATTCAGATGGATTTCGAAATGCACTCAGTGAACATTTCGCAATTCAAATTTACGCAACCGAGAGTACGCTTAACTTTAAACCGACTGCGGCGAAATCAAAGAAGGGGATTGTGTGTTTGAGGAGTCTATAGCACCGTCTATTCCTATGTCCGCTCGTACGTAACTACTCAACGGTTAAACTAATTAAAAAATAAATGAAACGTCATTAGATTTATCTCAATGGCGCATGTGTCACTATCCTGTCTTAGTTCTTAGTTAACTTAGTTCATACAATTAATAAACAATAAAAATAGCAAAATTTTATACATTTATGTGCGAACCGAGTAACTATTTTCAAGAACCTCGTGTGGTTTTAAAGTAAAGGAATTCAAAAGGTCAATATAAAAATATGGATAAACGTATCACTTAACAGTCGGGTTTTAATTTTTTCAAATAAAATTTTATATGTACAACTTACAACTGTACTAACAAATTCAGTTTATAGCCGGATCTTTGTGGAGTCATCTCAGTCAAGAATCGAGGCTGTCTTCATTCTCGGCACGTAGTGAGGTAGGTACGGGTGCTGTTTGTTAAAACAAACGTTAACTCCCATAAATCGCGAAGTGCGTTAAAGGCACCTACGTCAGACCAGTTGATAATTTAATTAAATTGCATGCTGGAGCATCTTACTGATTTATTTATGCAAATAAAAATAAACTGTATCTTTGTACGCAGTTATTGTCCTAGAAGGGAGTACTTAAAGAGTAGTGATCAATCACGGATGTGTCACAGAAACACATTGACACACAACCTATTAAATATTGCAATCTGAGGTTTCTTAATAAAGACAGTTTGTTGTCAGTTTCAGTTAACGAAAATAGAGTCCTTATACTTATACCTAAGGATTTTCATATAACTAAAACGAATCTATTAAAATTGCTGACTTTATACATATAATTAGTAGGTTTCGCATAGCAAAAGTCTATATCATTGCTTTTCAAATTGGGGGACGCGCTTTCTAAGGGAACGCGCTCCACTAGCTAAGCCCGCGATATGAGGGTTAAAAACATTTGGGAATACCACACAACCCTACATAGGCCCGGATAGTGTGAATAACACTATCCGGGCTTTGAAGTTGTAGAAGACACCAAAAACTATGAATGTTCGTTTTTAAAAGAGATCATTCAACCTTTATTTATAAAATGCTTATAAGCCTACTATTTCATGAAGCAAAGAGGGCGTTACCACTATTCCTTAATGCCGCAGGTGGCGTGGTATAAAAAACTTAGCCTTTAGGTTACATGCTTAGATATTAAAGCCAGTGTCAAAGGTACGTATATCTGCTAGCCAGCGAGCAAAATTTCGCTAAGTATGGTGTCATAACTTAGCGAACCTCTACACTACATGCTTAGATATTAAAGTCACTGTCAAAGGTACGTATATCTGCTGGCCAGCGAGCAAAAAAGATGGTGTCATAACTTAGCGAACCTCTACACTACATGCTTAGATATTAAAGTCACTGTCAAAGGTACGTGTATTTGCTGACCAGCGAGCAAAAAAGATGGTGTCATAACTTAGCGAACCTCTACACTACATGCTTAGATATTTAAGTCACTGTCAAAGGTACGTATATCTGCTGACCAGCGAGCAAAAAAGATGGTGTCATAACTTAGCGAACCTCTACACTACATGCTTAGATATTAAAGTCACTGTCAAAGGTACGTGTATTTGCTGGCCAGCGAGCAAAAAGGATGGTGTCATTGTCACGCTTCTCACACTGGATAATTGGATTGATTATGTATTGTAATTAAATCACGCGGTGGCTAGATGACGACGCAATACGATCTAGCTGACTAGGAGGAAAATGATCCTCACATCATACCACATGCATACCTACATCACCTAAATGCCATCTTTCATGCTGGAAGCAACGAAAATATGTCAACTACAGTGGATACCTAAATTAGAGCAGTAGTAGGTAGTATAAATGGATCTTGGTCGTCCGCAGCCACACACCCGCAGCACAGAGATCCGCAGATCATCTCTGTGACGTCAATCAAACCAAATTACTTTTTTTTTATAATTAAAGTGAGCACTAAAAACTATCTAACCACTACCTACTTAAATGTAATGATATATGATAATGAACTTATACACGAACAAATGTGCATCATATACAAGCGTAGAGAAATCACCATTGTCGGTAAAAATATCCTTCATGTCAGGTTTTGGTCTAACAACAATTCAACACACTAAGTTTCATCTAAATTCGTAAAGTGGTTGAGAAGTAATGGAGTGATAAACCTTCGAGTACAATTTGAAGTTTCATGTAAACCAAAATGACTAAGGAATTGCAGTATTCATTAGGTAAGTAATTCATTTACTACATTGATAACCTAGATTACCTTGATTTGTTATCGAAGAATAACAAAAAAACAACTTCCCTGTCTAAAGATATGATTACACATAGTAAAAAACACAACGTGTTACAAAAGCTTCTTAAACGGTTGGATGTAGCGTTTTAAGCTTATTCATTTGTAAACCTTTTTTGTATTAAACAGCAATTCATATAACATTCATAACATAAACAAGCATCGCAGTTAGCTAATAGCTCTTATTTAGAGCTGTCCTTACTTAGAGTACAATAGTTATATTGATACTCTTAGTGTCCTTATAAATGAAAAAATACCTATTGTTATAAATGAAAATATAAGTAAGGTTTTATACGTTACGTAAGGTAGAGTTTCAGTTTAACATATTAATGAGACCTTTGCCCAGCAGTGGGACAAAATAGGTTAATTTAAAAAAGTAATTATAAAAAAACCGGATTATGATGAGTTGTTATTTTTCTTAATTAAGTACCTACCTACTATTACCTAGGTTTACTAATTTTCATTACTCAGTAAAAACGTTTACTGGCAATCAAATACCTTTGTAGTAAATAAAATAAAAAGAAAGTAATTTTATGAAAATAAAGGTAGCCGACGGGCCAGCGGGGAGAGTGTGGGCCAGATCCTCTGACTGCTCTGGCTAATAGTTGGCTCTGGTAGTACAGAGAGGGTCGTGCGTGCGTGCTCCTGCAGTGGAGACTGGAAAGGAGCTGATGATGATGATGAAAGGTATCCTTGCGTGATTACAACACTTGCATTGTTTGAAATCTCACGTTTGTGTGGAGTCACGTGACACGTGAAGGTATAATTTTATAGTTTTTAGGGTTCCGTACCCAAAGAGTAAAACGGGACCCTATTCACGAGACTTCGATGTCCTTCTGTCTATCTGTCTGTTACCAGGCTGTATTTCATAAACCGTGTTAGCTAGACAGTTGAAATTTTCACAGATGATGTATTTTTGAAGCCGCTATATCAACAAAGAGTAAATACAGAATAACATAAATATTTAAGGGGGACTCCCATGCAACACACGTGATTTTATTGCTTTTTTTGCTCGATATTAATAACAGCAACAGGCAGACTCTCGAAATAATCACAGAATATTTAGTTGGTAAAACTTTGAAAATAATCAAGTAAATCAAAATAAAATAAATAATTAATAAAATAATTTTTTTACTAGGTATACAACAAACATGATTTTTTTGCCATTTTTGCTCGATAGTCTAATATTGTGAAAATAATGGTAGGGAACCCTTCGTGCTTTGAGTGCGAATCTGACTCGCACTTGGCCGATTTTTTTCATCTGTGTTGCAAAACTACGTCTAGAATTTTATTTGGTGTGACGCAAATAGATGGATACAATGGCTTTGAAAAAAAATACATGATACCTATAAAAACATGTTATTTTAAAATTTGTAAATATTTAAAGTATAACCTGGATAGTAATTATTTACGTATGAATTTTTAGGGTTCCGTAATTTAAAAGGGAAAAGTTATCCTCACAAAATTACTTGCATGTCCGTCAAACAAAACTCTTTCTTTCTTTTTGAAATTAATATAACATATTGAGATCTGTGATCCTATGAAGGAGTGCTAAAATCCAATTTTCGAGCCAATGTTATCTTAAAGTATTGCCGTTCACGTCGCACATTTTCGTACGGGAATCTAAACCTTTTACTTTCCAGGATAATTTCGATTGACTACCTAAATATTATGAAATTTGGCAGGGACAAGGTCATATAGAGAGAAATCTGAAAACCGAAAATTTTATCCTAGCATTATTTTTGAATATAACGATATCGAAAAAGTCGAATCAATATCATTAAAATTTAGTATGTAAAACGTATGTAAGAAATGTAGCGTGTATGATGGAGAAATAAAGAAAATTATTTAGGTATTTGTTGCAAAAAAATAATAAAAGTCTTACAATCAAATAAAAGTGTTAACATAAAATTATTACTAAAATTGTATATTTTTTTAAACATATATGCAACCAGAAAGGTGTGCATTCAGCATCATGTGTCATAGGTACCTATTACGCTGTTATGTTATGACTTGCTGATTTTCAGTGAAACCGCGAGAGAAGGCATATGGCTCACTCTTTAATTTGAGTCATATGGATCATACTTACTTTCAGGAATTCAAGTTATAATTATTACATGCAAATGAAATAAGCAACCTATGTGAAAAAAAATATAATAATATTGGTATAACATTAATATTACGTACAGTGCAGCTGCTGTCACTTGAGACTGAGAATAAAGTAGGTCTAGTGGGGTTTTAAATTTATCAAATATATATACCTAGGTAAATATAAATCCTGTTTTGTCCGTTCCTACTACTTACATACCTAAAAAATAAATACATAGTATCAGAGGATATACCTGAACCGCAATATCTATTTTCTATCACTACTTATTATAAAAGAAAGTCCTCCGCCGCGTCTATTCGCGATAAACTGCAAGGATTTTCATGAGGCTTTGACCAATAGATAGTGATTCATGAGGACAAACATGCCCAGACGCAGCTGAGTAGGACTGCTAGTATAATATAAAATAAAGACATCCACTACGTCTGTCTGTTTTCAATAAACTCAAGAACTACCAAACGTATTTTCATACGGTTTTACTAATAGACAGAGGAATTAATGAGAAAGGGTTAAAATAATTATACATTTAAGGACGCAGCCGGGGAGGGCTTGAGTCGGTAAGAAATGATATATGATGAATCTTACTAAGATATATTTAACTGTACCTAATGTTTTTATATTATTACTTACTTAGGTACGTTTTAACACTTTTTTAGCCAGTCGTCTGGCATTTAATATTTTTTTCAACGAGTTGATTAATCGATGTATCTTACACTCACGTGTTATCTGTTACAGAAGTTAATTAACCATAATAACCTGACGTAACCAATAACCAGCTACGATTATAGTTTGACGTCATAACCCCACTTTTCATAAAATCACCATTCATATTTATTTATAAGTAACTAAAACCTGTTATTTGTCCCTGTACTGATAAGTTGTACGACTACGTGACAGTTTCACCACCTTCTGCTTTTTATGCTAAAGCGATAAATTTATTACTACATAACATCAAATTACAACGAATTAACAATGGTATGCTTAAAAGCTTTGATATAAAACCCAAATTAAAAGGATCATGGGGTAATGTAATGTATGCTTAACATAACTAAATAGCACTTGCATACTTAACAGTTATCAATACCTATAATAATAACACACTGTTCTACAAATCGAATAAAATGAAATACTCACTCGCGTCCAAAACTCCTTTGTCAACATAACCTCTTTTGCGGTTCACCGAACACACGATGATGAATGAACCGAACCAACACGTTCACTTTTTCTTTTTAATCTCTTAATGTCAATGGACACCAAAATGATGAGCTTGGATATTTTTAGACAGGGTTTATCGATTGAAAGTTATAAATGGTACGACGGTTACCGACTGACCAAACCCGTCTCGATCCCTTCATCTCTAAAGCGTCCCGCAACTGGTATAGCGGTTATTTTTATGTAGACGCTTGCAAGCTTCGCGTGTGATGCCCCCAGTGTTGGGAATGAAGAAAGGACTTTAACTCTTGCTTATTAGGATCGATATTCGACTGATTATTATGAAATGCATCTTCTGTTATAGGCAAAGTTAAATATGGAACAAGTTTAGTTACCTACTGCCTAAACTAAACACTATTCCGTCACTCTTTTTGGAATAAAAAGTTCAAACTGATTATATATTCTGTGCTCATCGAACTACGTATACTCAAAAATATAGTTTCATTCTACGCCAGGTAGATTATTTTATCTTTGTCGTTTAAAAATTTTATGTTCCTGAGAAATCATTAGACACATTTTTAAAGGAGACAAAAAACATCAAATATAAATTTAAGATCACTGAAATTGTTTTAAGTTGCCGTTGTTATGTCATAAAAATATTGTTTTTTATAACGTGGTCCTAAACAAAAAGTAAAATATATGTAAGTACTATTGAACCTAAAAAGTGACATATTTTGTGCTAACGAGGTGTTTCTGTTTCACTTCAGAGGAGCTTGATGGAAAGACCACTCGAACTTGTGCTAGTGTTGTTGCTGCGAAAGTGGCATACAATACAATACAATTACTTGAGATTCAGACAGTTTGAAAATATTGACACTATTACCCATCACATCAACACACAAAAAAAAAAGCTCTTTTGAAACTCAAACCGATTGGTGGTATGTTATACAAGGAAGGATGTCAAACGATAACTGTCATTACTCATAGCAGATATCTTTACGTAGACATTGACGTCCTAATGATTCATGGAGATATCTCTACAATATGCAGCATCGACACGAGCTTTTCCTTATTTTCTTTATATATACTAACTTTTTTTGTAAAAAAGACAGGAGGACCACCACATATAAATGGGTAAAATAGTTTGCCGGTACCTACCTAATTTTATCTTGACAGTATGTATCCACAATAATATCCTTCATATCTCTTCGCTTGTCTCTATTCTAAGCCATGCTATGCTTTATAAAGAATTTTAACCCAATCAATCGAATAATTTTTTTTATACTTTTTTGAAATAATCAACATGCCGTAACTTTTATACGCTCCCTATCCGAAAGTAAGAAATCGGATAATGCTTTCGCTAATAAAGTGCCTATCCATGTATAATATTCTCCAAACACTAGCTTATACATAAGAAAATCGCGTTGGGCCGACGGTCGATATTCTTCCCCATCTTTACACCACGCCCAAAAAAGAAGTGTACACTTCAAAATGCTTTTTTTAACAGATTTGGAAGTACCGTTATCCTTACATCCTAACTTATTTTTATTTCCATTTGTAAAAATAGTTGTCATTAGCTACTTAATTTATTTATTAATATGAAGTTAGTAAATGAATGTTAATAACCCATTACAATTGATCTTTTTTTCATTATGTTTATTGACGTCAATGAAATGACGCAGAATATGAAATGATCTATAAATAGATTGAAATAGAACAATATTAAGAACATTTTAAGATAAAATTTGTTCAATTTAGAGATTTTTGTTTTCACAAACTTTATTGTCTCACTGCTGGACAAAATGTTCCTAATACTTCAGAAATTTATTGATCGCTTCGCTGTTAAATAAAATAAATCCAATCAGTTTGCAAAATTTGAATATGTATATTTGGCTTTCTATAGATTCCATCACACGAGGTGATAGACGAGAATATGATATACTTGATGGCAAGACTTCTTGTGATCATGATGCAAGATGTTCCATTAATAGCAAGTACTATACATTTCTGTAATAAAAATCAACTAAATTAAACTTGAATGCCATGATATTCATGATGAAGGGTCAATATCCCCGTAATAGAACTACGAAGACAAATTATCCACTAATTAGTACCACTTTAACCTTTATCCTAACCATCAATTACCATGGCGTGCTTTCCCCTGCTTTCATTGAGAAAACGTATTTATGGTCATTAAAAAGCACTTGAGTAACAATGAGATAATCGTAGACACTGCTGACCGTTCAGTTACTTAACTTTCTACTTATTGGTACAGGTCGCGATGCTGATTTCAGGCCATTAGGAGAAAGTAAACACCATTAAGATAAAGACCTAACGAAAGCAGAAGTGACAGAAGTTATCTTAAACAACCAGAGCCCTTTGTATGTTTCGTGGACTATGAAATTTATATTTTTGATCCACCGATATTTAAGAGCTATAGACTCTTTTGTATTTGAGTGAAATAAATTACAAAATTAGTATTTATGGCACGTATGTATAGCTAGACCTAAAATTATTCGATTGGGCACTAGTCTACTAAAAATATTATTAACGCGATACAGATAGATTTTCATTAAAAAATAGAGTTTTAGAAAGAAATTGTAATTGTATTGAACAGAGTCTTTATAACTGGATACTAATATTAGGATGATTAATAAATGATTTTCGACGTATATTACGTACAAAATCATTTATAATGGAATCCAAGGTGCTAAATCATATGCAAGGTTCCTAAAATTTTCGCCGAGTTCCTTATAAAGGTTTCGCTACCCTGGGGTTTTGCTTTGAGTATGCCCCACTTTGAGTATGATTGATATAGAGCTTGCTACAGAAGATTTGTCTAACTTACCGATCCCGATGATCCTATAGACATCGTTCTTGCCCAGTCCAGATCCTCTCCGGCTCCGAACAGCCAGAAAAATCCTACCCTCCGACCCCGTCGCACTCGCCACCGGAACAGAGTGCGTAGAGTAGGACTAGCTCCGATTACTGGTGACCGCCCGGCGGTCCCGGGTGATTTGCACCCAGGATAGGTCCTTCAGACACCGTAGATTTCGGCCCATACGGCAAAACACGAGAGTTGCTGCTCTCTAAAGGCTTTGCCATTGTTTCTCAGTTCGGCCCTTCAGGCCATGCATGCACACGCGGCCCATCAGGTCTTTCCAAGCCTTGCGCACCCAGGCAACGCCCAAAGCCGAGGTTCGTCCCTCCTGGGAACCCTTTGGTGAAGTTTGCCTTACAGGTTGAGGGCACTCTGCCCTCACCTCAAAAAGTCCGGTGAAGTAGCGAAAGCTCATTTGGAGCTAGCTACGTAGTCCATAAAAAAAGCTTTGTCTAACCAACTAATACACATTATTAATATGGGATTATTAAATATTTTTTCTGAAACTTACGAAAAAATTGAGCATACAGAAGTAATGAATCTTTACGTATGTATATATATAGCAATGATATACCTCTTACCAGTATCTCTCTTGTTTATGATGTAGCCTTCAAACACGTGGGGCTTTTGTAATATGTATCAGCAAGATGTGTTGGATGTTTCATTCACGCCCGCTCAGAACAAAAGAATATATATTTTTTTCAAGACTATAGAATTTAATATTATGGACACGTGTCGTACAACAACTATGTTAAGAAAGATATATATACTTACAGAGTGATTTAGAACTGATTTAATATCGGATCACATCCGTAACAGAATACAGGATCGCAAGGAAAAAAGGAAAAACCGGCCAAGTCCGAGGTGAAATCGCACACTTAGGGTGTACGTTCATACAATATATATATAATTATGCTTAATTTAATTTTTAGGGTTCCTTTACCAAAAGGTAAGAATAAACGGCGGGTCCTATACTTACAAAAAATGTGTATTTGAGCGTCTTTTTGTAGTTCAATATTGTATGGTGTGGATTCCTTAATTTGTGAATCAGACTCGCACTTGGATTTTATTTAGATGTTATAGCGGCAATATACATACTAATTCCGTAAAATTTTTTAGTCCTTGAATTGCCGAAGAGACGGATGGACAGCGGAGGCCTATTAAGGTTCCATTTTCACCCTTTCGGTACGAAAGGTGAGTGTATGGATGGAGCGATTTGTTTTTAATTTTTTTACGATGTTTTGTTTGTTTTATTAGGGTTTCTGGTACCGGGAGTAAAATATTACGAGGTTCAGAATTAGCCTGTTTAAAATGTTAGATTTATTTCTCCCACATTTATTAAAGGTCCATCGGTACATTAGTACTGACGTAAAGAAAAATAGGATCTAACTGAGGAGCTCTAAGGTTCAGTTGATGTGTTCAGCGCTTGTAAAGTAACCCACATTAGGATAGGTAACAACAAGTGGCGCAAAAATTTCTCGATACTCTCCGTAACAACAATGCGTTCTGGCTGTCATGACTATGTCATGAGTTTGTCAGATGCCTAAAGGCGGGTTAAAAAATAGGAAAAAAAACTGCCCATAAACCAAACAATCTAGTTTAAAAAATCGTCAACATTTTATGAGAATAGAATGCTAAATGTTATCAATATTTTAACCAAATCAAGCATGCTAAATCTGTTCAGGTCAAAAGCCGGAGGCTCGTATTAGTTGTCGAGGTGAGGGTCTGCACAGGAAATATATATTATATTTGGCAAACGTACGTCATACAAACTTGTTTGGCTCTATTCGTGTATTCAAGTGTGGACCCTTGCAAACCAGAATGGGTTTATTAGGACAAGACCCCATAAAAATATCTATTTTAATTCTTTGAAAGCTTCCTTTATAGTTTACGAGCCAATTTGCTGTATTTCATTCTGTTATTTTATATTATTTATGGTGCGAATAAAATTAGATATAGGTACCTATAAGTAAGAATAGGTAAATGATGTAATAGATAACGTTGTAGGTACAATAAAATCTCTTTGTATCGGAACTGGTTTAATCATCGCTATTGAACTTTATGAAGTTGGTTAAACACTAAACGGATTAGTAAAAACAATGTTCATCTTGCATATAACCTACTTGGGTACTTTATAAAGTTGGTTAAACACTAAACGGATTAGTAAAAACAATGTTCATCTTGCATATAACCTACTTGGGAACGGAAATTGAGCGCATACGTCTGGTAAAGGTTTGTTGCCAAGATAATTTATCTGCGGGTTACATAGGCTATAATAACGCAGACGAAGACGTGGGAAAATTGCATGTTTAATATTATCAAGCTGATGACGTTGTTTGGTTGAACGCGCTAACCTCAGAAGCTATTGGACCGATTCAAAAATTCTTTCATCGTTGGATTGGTACGTATCCTTGAGTGCCATAGGCTAGCAGCGTATGTACCACAGGCAAAGCCGGGGTGGACTGCTAGTACAAGTATAAAATGCTTTACCCGTAACGTATTTAAGGCTCCACACTGGGCACACTAGCGACGCCAATACCAAGACGTTTTAATATTATGAGAATCAGTCATTATGAGAAATAGTAATTTGATTCTCATAATTCTCACTGATTCTGATAATATTAAACATGATTCCAAAAATACTTCAGGTTATTTACTAAGGCTTATATGATTTACATTCTTGAATTTCTTTCTATTTGTAAAGTATTAGGAATATAATTATTGGCGTCGCTAGTGTGCCTAGTGTGGGCCCTTAATATTTTAATATCGATGGTAACAATCGAAATTAAATGCACACTAGCAATTTTCCCGCGTAAAACTTTACCCGCCTTATTTCTTTTTAAAATTGATTAAAAATTCTTTCTTAGTGCTCACTAACATTGTGGTAGGAATCTGTACGAAATTTCAAGTTTCTGTTACAGAAGTTTTGGGTGTGCTTTGATATATAAGTCAGCGAGTCAGTCAGGTTTTAGTCAGGGTTTTCTGCGACTTCATCCGCGTAAAACTTTACACGACCTATTTATTTTTAAAATTAAATAATAATTCTTTTCATAAAGCCACTAACATGATGGAAGGAAACCCTGTTCCAAATTTCAAGTTCCTATAGTAGGTAAATTATGATAAGGTTCGGCTGTGCGTTGATAAATAAGTCAGGGAGTCAGTCAGTTTGGCCTTTTACATATGTACGTAGTATAAATTATCCACATTAACCCACTCTTTGAAGTCTCTATATACCTTTCAACCGAAGTTAATTTGGAGGCTTTTGTTGGGCGACCCTGTGCCGGCAGCCGCTGACGTCAATGGCTGCGATCTCCAAGATAAGCGCGCACGTAAATTAAGTAACGACCAGATAATGTTATTCCTGACATTTTTTTTAATTAATGATTTTATTATTCAAAACATTCAGTAAGTATAATTGGATATCATAAAAAATAGAAATGAAAATACTGCGTAGTAGTCTGGCAAGTATATTAAGCCGAAACGTGAAAGATTATTCTCTGAATTAATTGACATAACAACAAGTAAGTTGTTAATTTTTTTTTCACGTATCCATATATAACCGTTTAGCAGATAGAGGGGGGGGGGATACTTACCTCTAACAAAAATTTGCACTTTAAAACCAAATATTTCGGAAACGGATATCTAAATCGAATAATGGTGTTTTCAACCTCACAATATTTTTCAAAGACCTATTTAACAATACCCAACACGATGGGTTTGTAAAGAAAAAAAAATATTTCTCCCTCTACGAATACTCTAAAAATTTTTTTAGGGTAGCTCCCATACATGTAGTATGGGAGCTACCCTAAAAAAATTTTTTTTCAAGATTTTTTCTTCCAATTTTTTGCCATTATTATTATACATAAGTACCCATACCAAATTACAGCTTTCTAGTACTTATAGTCTCTGAGTAAAACCGCGGACGGACAGACAGACAGACATGGCGAAACTATAAGGGTTCCTAGTTTACTACGGAACACTAATAAAAAATTATTCTAATTTTATTTTAAAATTACCTCAAATTTACAAAGTTTACCTATCGATACCTTAGTGGGGCTTAGGTAATTTGTGCAACATCGGCATTTTGAAAAATTTCAAAAACTGATATGCCAAAAAAATTACACAGATTTTTTTGGCATATCAGTTTTTGAAATTTTTCAATATGCCGAACCTGCTCACAAAATTTCATGCGAATGATTTGAAAACAGTGGCGTAGCGAGGTGTGTGCGAAGTGTGCTCTGTCAAATAATAAGTAGGCTATAGTGTGCCTATGCCTGTTACGTCTGTATATTTCGGGCTTTGTTAGATGACATTGAAATGTCTCCGGGTACATTCTCACGACTTTGGTAAGAGCTAATATTCTCTTGGTGCGGTACAAAGAGCATTTAATCACTACGTGCGCGGTGTCTCGTAAAGAATCAATGAACAATGACGATCGCTTGCCTGAAAACATTAACATTTTGGCTGAGGGAGACGTACTCGTATGTGGTGGCAACGTGTTAATTATGTTGCAACGTGACTATTTTAAACTGTTAAGTAACTTTTGATGTTAGACGCAGCTACTTATTAGTATCTATATCAATGTTTAACATATGTATGTCGTACTTACATCCAATGCTCCGCCCCGTCGGATACTAATATTTTTTATTAGGATAACATATTTTACAAGAAACCACTTCAAAAAGTAAATTTAAACATCTTTATTGTTATTTATTTAACTTCTTTACAAAAGTAAAAGGCGAGCTTAAAGCCAAAGGCTTTATCTACCAGTCATCCCACAGGTGGTGTTGAGAAAGGAGAATTTGGAAATTGGTGCAAAATGTATACTTTAAACAGAAGTGTCTTTCTTTCTGGGCTCTTTCCATTTGCTACCCAAATACCTGTCTCACAGTAATAATAATTATTCCGTATTCCCACCTTTGAAAATAAATTCCGCTTTCGACCTCCTAAGAATTTTCTGTATTGACAGCACATAAATTAGGCATTAAAAATCTAATTATTTATTACTTACAGTTACTTAAGTATTCTTTGGATAGCTTCTCGTTGATGAGATCGTAGATGAGTAACTGGTTAACTAAGTCTGTTAAGATATTCAATTCAATTGCTATAAGGTGTAAAAAGTAAATGAAAAAAAATTTTATTTCCATCTCGCATAAGTAGATACTTATCTTCTGTCTCTACCTATCCCTTTTTTAACCTGTATTGATTTGAAATTCAATTTTATTTATTCTTTCTTTCACTTGACGCATAGCGAACTTTATTCAATAAACAAGAAGAAACATATGGCCATACCGAAAGAAATGTACACCACAAAGTGACACGACCCTAAATTGAAATAAATAATCTGGTGAAAATGAGTGTAATTACAACAACAGTAAACACTTTATACAAAAGATCAAATTAGCCCATATTAAAACAATGGCTTTGGTCCCATAGGTAACGTTGTTTATTTTGATGGGCTGGATTGATGATTTGAAGGTTTGAAGGATAAGAATGTTCAAACTAACACCCTGTACACAACATTAAACTATCGAGCAAAAAACTTTAATAAAATCACGTTTGTTATATGGACTCCCTTATATATGTAATTAATTCTATTTTCAGTGAATGTATAACTAAACTAAATATGCTGTGTATGTTTCAAGCGTCTACTTTAATATCTAACCAAAAACGGAATAAAAAATCACATTTTTTTTTCAAGTTATTATTTGCTGTTATAGGGGCAATAGAAATTAGAAATACATCATCTGAGAAATTACAATTGCTTAGTTAGCATGGTTCAGGAGAAACAGCCAGGTGACAGAGAGACAAACGGACGGATGGACAAACGAACAGACGGACAGTAAAGTATCATGAAATCGTTATTCACGGCAAAATAAAATAAGTAGGTAAGGTCCCAACCAGGTGTTTCCGGATCACTTGTCTCGTTAGTCAGTTAGTCATGGTGGGGTCAAAGTGACGCATTAGTTCTCATCATTTTTTGTGTTATGAACTTATGATTCACTATAGTAAGACAATGTTTTCTCGTGAATCAGTTTTAAAAAATATGACTAAGTTGCATTTAAATTTTACATAATAATCATAAGCGAATGTCTTTGTTGAAACTTTCACAGCTAGAGGGCTATTTTTAAAACGACGCCTCATCTATTGAATAGTCGTACCCATTTTCCAAGTCACATGCCATTTTGCTTTATTTTCAAAAACGCTTTATGACCTATAGTGCTATCCACAGAAATAGTTCTGTGGTGCTATCATATAGCCAAACTTCAGCAAAAAAATATTTTTGTTCCTCTTTATTTCGTAGATAATACAAGCGTATTTAAAACATTTTAAAAGTTATCAAGACATATTAATAAAGTGAAGCGGTAAATGTACCGTATATCGTAAAAATTCTGACGTGAAGAAGATCGTTGCCTGTGAAAACGACTCGTGGCAATAATTCATCAGAACGATTAAAAATCGAGCGTTTTAATTATGAAGATACAGCAGATAACAGATAGGCAGACGGAAAATACGGACATAGCTATATTATATAGCTATATTCCTTGTTTACTGCCCTAAAAATGATTCGCTTTGTTATATTAATTCAAATTGATGTCTCACAATAAAATAAGGATCTATGAATAATTATTAATTATTAAAATAACTCAATTTCAAAAATGTCTATCGTTTTTTAGCCTATTTTGTTTCCCACTGCTAAAGCCATCTATATCGTCTTGCCATCTCCTCCTTGGTTTGCCTCTCTTCCTACGTCCTTTCGGTAACCATAGAGTAGCTGTGTAGTATGCGAATAACATGACCCACCCACATCCACTTAGAGCAGCTGTTTTGACACCTACTCTACGTCAATGACTTGGGTTTTGGAGCGCAGATCTGTGTTCCTGACTTTGTCCGTCTAGCACGCTCTACTACATAGCCCGCTGGAAAACCTTGAGTCTGAACTTTTGAGATTCCGTCAGCGACCAGGTCTGTGCACAATTGTTCAAAATGGGCAAGATGCACGTGTCGAGGAGTTAGCGCTTTAGAGTGAGAGGATGGTTACCCTTCATCTGCGCTTTCTTAGACCAGAAGCTCTTCCAGGCGTTAGTGATACGACGATCGATTTCTTTGTCTTGCCTGTTTACAAAGGATGCTATCTGGCCCAAGTATATGTACTCCTCGACATATTGCAATTCCTGTCCACTAACCATGATCTTATGTTTGGTGCTATTAGTAATAATTTTGGTCTTTGACCGGTTCATTTCTAGTCCAGCCTCAAGGCTCGCCACGCTCAGATCTTCAAGCATTTTCTGCAGCTCGGATGCTGACTCGTAGAAAAGAACTATGTCATCGGCATACCGAAGATTTGACAACTTTATACCACCCATTTCTATATTACCGTATGATTCCCACGAGACCGATAGATTTTTAAAAATCTCTTCTTGGCAGCTTGTTAACAGTTGAGGAGATAACGGGTCGCCCTGTTTGACCCGTCTCTTTACTACTCGTGTTTTATAAAATCCAATGTAAAATAAAAACCGGCCAAGTGCGTGTCGGGCCACGCGCAGTATAGGGTTCCGTAGTTGTTGTCTGTTCACACTCGCACCTCACAGTTTACCGATCAAAAACATCAAACAATGAAAATTGTATGAAATTTTACATTTTCCAGTACATTTTATAAGTTGGTTGCCTATAACTTTTTAGTTTGTACTTGGTACTCAGCTCTGATAGTTTTCCTTTCAACTTCAGTATATATACTACTGCTGTAATTTTTTTCACGTATCCATATATTACCGTTTAGCAAATAGAGGGGGGGGGGGGGGGGCACAAAAAAAAATTACTCCCACTTAACATGTATGGGAGCTACCCTAAAAAATTTTTTTTTTCATGATTTTTTTTCTACCACTTTTTTGCCATAACTTTTATACATACCCATACCAAATTATAGCTTTCTAGTACTTATAGTCTCTGAGTAAACCCGCAGACAGACATGGCGAAACTATAAGGGTTCCTTGTTTACTACGGAACCCTAACTAAAAAGCTACATCATAAAATGCACAACTTGAGACAGACCGAATTGAGACAGAAAGAACGAAAGCAATACATTTTGCTATGTTTTGCGCTTATTTATCTTATTTAAAATTGGACTTGCTGTTGTAGACCATTGTTTCTCAGTTTTTATAATTATTATTTTGTAGAAGCAAGGGTTATGTTCAGTTTATTTTTAATACTGTAAAAAATATGAAAAGCCTTATATCGTTCGGTATTTATTTTGGATCAATAGAATTATTCTATTAAGAAATATCATAAAATTATTATGAGAAACACAAACTTAATTGTAGTACAGGCGTATTTTAAAATCTATGCTTATTGGTACGTACGTCATCCACTTACGTTACTTGTAAGCACATTTTTGTTACATTCATTTTTGCAATGACTTAGAAATGTATGAGTTTTTTTAAGGTGTCATCAAATCCCAATCCCAACTAATATTATAAATGCGAAAGTGAGTTTGTTTGTTTATTTGTTTGTTGGTTTGTTACGCTTTCACGCCGTATCTACTGAACCGATCATCATGAAATTTTGCATACATATAGGTTAGGGTACCGAGAAGGACATAGGCTATAAATTACGCGGGCAAAGCCGCGGGTAACAGCTAGTTATACATATAATTTAGCAATGTATACTAACAGGAGATTACAATTACAGTATACATACATTTCCCAACTTCCCAACTAATATTATAAATGCGAAAGTAAGTTTGTTTGTTTGTTTTTTACGCTTTCACGCCGTATCTACTAAACCGATCATCATGAAATTTTGTGTACACATAGGTTAGGGTACGAGAAAGACATAGGCTATATATCACGCGGGCGAAGCCGCGGGTAACAGCTAGTTTCTCAATAAAGCCATGTAAGCCAGTTATATTTATTATATTTGAAATGTGACAATAGCTACAGACATTGCCGTTCGCGATCATCGCATAAACTGTAAAGGGCAGGGCAATCTCATCGTAGATGAAGCTACGACTTGCTACGCGGCGAGCAAAAATTTCCCCCTGCGTGGTAGCAAGATTTAGCTTTCGCAGAATATTATCATAACTTCGTGTGTGGTGAAATAATTTTGTAATTCAAACCAGTAGTTTTGGATTTATCTATTACAAACATCATCATCATCATCATCAGCCTATACTCGTCCACTGCTGGACATAGGCCTCCCCAATTGCACGCCATCGAGATCTATCTTCGGCTGCTCGCATTCAGCTCCTACCAGCCATCCTGCGCAAATCGTCACTCCACCGCGCCTGCGAAGTCCTACACTACGTTTGCCGAGACGCGGTCTCCACTCAAGAACTCGTTTGCCCCAACGGTTATCGGTTCTTCGGCTAATATGGCCAGCCCACTGCCACTTCAGCTTGCTTATCCGGTGGGCTATGTCGATGACCTTAGTTCTCTGCCGGATCACCTCATTTCTGATTTGATCTGCAGAGAAATGCCGAGCATAGCCCTTTCCATAGCCCGCTGAGCGACCTTGAACTTGTGGACCAGCCGTGCCGTTAGTGTCCACGTTTCGGCTCCGTATGTCATGACGGGTAGGACGCACTGATTGAAGACTTTTGTCTTTAGGCACTGTGGGATCGACGATGTGAAGACCTGACGTAGTTTCGCAAACGCAGCCCAACCTAGCTGAATTCTTCTATTCACCTCGCTCTCGGAGTTGTTTCTACCTAACTGCAATGTTTGCCCGAGGTATACATATTTTTGAACAACTTCGAGAACGGCACCGTGAACTGCAATCGGTTCCGGTAGTACATGTTCGTTGAACATGAAATGAAATGAAATGAAATGAAAATGAAATGAAATGAAATGAAATGAAATGAAAATGAAATGAAATGAAATGAGCTTTATTGCTTTAAACATGGTAACAAATGGTGTTGTAGAATTAAAATGTAGTTAGGAATCACATCTTTAGTCAACATTGACATGCAATAGACACAAATATGTTAATTATGTCAAATATAAATCTATGTACATAGTATGTCAAATTTTTAATGGAATTAATATACTGAATACACAACATTTTAATTATTTGTCATATTTAATGAGAATTTTGTAAATATTCTTGTACACTGTAGAAACATTTATAAACAAGCCAGTTGTATAGTTGCCGCTTAAATTTAGACTTTGGCAAGAGTTTTATTTGTTTTGGCAATTTATTATAGAGTTTCACAGCCATTGGGTAGCAACTTACACTATACAAAGTTGTTTTCATAATTGGGATTACTAGTTTTTCCGGAAAGCGTCTGTTATATTTACTAGGTGACCTTGGTTTTATCCAAGTTCATCCGTAGGCCGATGCGTATAGAAGAGTCAGCCAGGTCATTCAGCATCTGTTGTAGGTCCTGCAGCGTTTCTGCCACGATAACGATGTCGTCAGCAAATCGCAAGTGAGAGATGTACTCGCCATTGATGTTGATGCCACGTCCTTTCCAGTTCAGCGTCTTACATATCCTCCATTGTATTAGTGAACAATTTAGGAGATATTACGTCTCCTTGTCTCACTCCTCGATGCAACGGTATGGGACTTGTCTGCTGATTCTGTACTTGGACGGACATGGTGGCGGCCTCGTACATACATCTCATCACTTGGATGTATCGCCAATCTACTTGGCATCGCTGCAGGGACTCCAGAACGGACCAGATTTCAATGGAGTCAAAAGCCTTCTCAGAGTCCACAAATGCTAGACACAGGGGCTGATTATACTCTTCGGTCTTCTGTATAATCTGCCGCACTGTGTGGATGTGGTCTATGGTGCCGTATCCGCTCCGAAACCCAGCCTGCTCCGGTGGTTGGAATTCGTCAAGTCTTCGCGCAAGACGGTTCGTGATCACTCTTGAAAACAGCTTATAGACTTGGCTTAGAAAGGAAATGGGTCGATAGTTCTTCAGCAGGGTTTTGTCTCCCTTTTTGAAGAACAGGACGACTACACTCCTACTCCACGCCTGCGGAGTTCTCCCTTCGAAGAGAACAGCATTAAAAAGTTTTTGGAGCTCCCTCAGTACGGGTTTACCTCCTGCCTTTAACAATTCTGTTGTAACGCCATCCTCTCCAGGGGCTTTTCTATTTTTAAGCTGTTTAAGAGAGATCTCGATTTCTCAGTGTAATGGCGTGTTAATGTGGCTCTAGAATCCTCATTTTCGGGATCAGGTCGAGGTGCATGCGAAGCGTATAACCGGCCATAGAAGTTTTCCACCTCTGAAAGGACTGCCGGCTTCGAAGCAACGACTTCTCCACTTGCTGTGGTCAACTTCGTCAATTGGCTTCTTCCAAGAGATTTTACGAACACTTTTGACCCCCGGTTTTGCTCGATCGCTTTTTCAATAGCGAGGGTATTGGAGCACCGCAGATCGTGTCGTACGTGCTTGCTGATCTCTTGGTTTAAAGCCCGTTTTCCTGACGAAGTGACGGGTGGATTCTCACGTCGTTCCTTCATTAGCTCTAAAGTCTGTCTGTCCGTCCGCGGTTTTACGCAGAGACTATAAGTACTAGAAAGCTGTAATTTGGTATGGGTATGTATATTAATCATGGAAAAAAAGTGGTAGAATAAAATCTTGAAAAAAAAATTTTTTTAGGGTAGCTCCCATACAAGTAAAGTGGGGGAGTAATTTTTTTTTCTCTATTTACCCATCGTGTGGGGTATCGTTAAATAGGTCTTTCAAAAATATTGTGAGGTTGAGAACACTATTTTTCGATTTAGGGATCCGTTTTCGAAATATTTGGTTTTAAAGTGCGAATTTTTGTTAGAGGTAAGTGTCCCCCCCCCCTCTATCTGCTAAACGGTTATATAAAGATACGTGAAAAAAATTACAGCAGTAGTATATATACTGAAGTTGAAAGGAAAACTATCAGAGCTGAGTAGTAAGTACAAACTAAAAAGTTATAGGCAACCAACTTATAAACTGTAAAATTTCATACTATTTTCATTGTTAGATGTTTTTGGTCGTTAAACTGTAAGGTGCGAGTGTGAATAGTGTGAACGCAAAGTTGTCATTCGCAACTACGGAACCCTACACTGCGCGTGGCCCGACACGCACTTGGCCGGTTTTTATCTTAAAGAAGGAATTCATCAAGAAGAGCCCCTCTCGTTCGAGGAAGTTGACAAGTATTCGCCCCCTATGATTTCTACTTCCAAATCCATGGGATCCTACTACCGATTCGTTACAATTCTGTACTCCCACTTTAGCGTTGAAGTCCCCCATAACAACGTTGTAGTGGGTCTTAGTTGTGAAGTGGAGGGCCCTTGATATGTCATCGAACATATTCTCCACTTCATCGTCTGAGTGTGTCGAGGTCGGTGCGTACACTTGCACCACCTTGAGACTATACCTCTCGGTGAGCTTTACGATGAGGTACGCCACCCTATTCGACACACTGGACATTTCCACTACGTTGTCAGATAGGGACTTATTTACCAGAAACCCAACGCCGCCTTGGGATTGTTGGTCTCCCTCGCGGAAGAACATTAGGTGGCCTGATTCGAGGGTTATGGTGTCCTCCCCCTCTCTTCAGACTTCACACAATCCTAATATGTGCCACCTAATCTTCCCAAGTTCCACTTCAAGTTGCGCCAGATGCGAGTCAAGCCGTAGCGTGCGTCCGTTGTACGTCGCCAGGGTCAGTCGGTTTTGGTGGCCTCCCGTAGCCCGGAGATTCTTCGCACCCTCTGCCCCACCGTTACCATGGTCGCCACCATGACCAGGAATAGCGGGGCCGCCGGGAACTGGGGGCCGTGGCCTTCTGTGCTTCTGCATAAGGGGGATATGCCCATAATCGCCACGCTGGGCAGGCGGGTTGGCGATCGCAGTATGGGCCAGTTCTGCGGCCCGCACCAGGAGACGCTGCTGCCCATCTCCTGAGATCAAGTTTCCCTTAGTCGCCTCTTACGACACCCACGGGATGAAAGGGGGTAGTGCAATTCTAAGCCGGCACTACACGGCATTACAAACAAACAAGTCAAATGTACGACTATGTTCAAATCTTTCCCCTTTTAAATATTAAGTAGTATACAAAAAAAGAAGCAAGTGCAAGTCGGGGAGTTTGTGGGGGGAAGTCAAGGGGTGCAGTTAGGGTTTGCATTAGACGATTTGGCAAATTAATTTTAGTGGACTTTTTTAAATATGAAAATGATGTAATTTAGTGTTATAAATGCTCGTGCTTATAAACAATTTGTGAAATAGTATAATAAGTAGACTGTTATATGGACTCGTATAGATTTTTCACCGGAAGCTCCTTCTAAGCTATCAAAGAACATACGCCATCTTTGATGCTACTTGTTTAAACTTTACCGTACAACACAGATATTTCGTATCTCATTATACTGGACATTGACAGAATCACTGAAATCTCGGTAGAAGCAATAATTTATACAAGTAGAAGAAGAAAAAAGAAGTGTAAGTCAAACTTACGAACCGAGGGCAACGTACGAAAATGTTGCTTTTTGTGAGGCAACTCTACAAATTTATGATTTTCGCACTTTCCTTACGCTTGTGCTAAAAGAACTTACTGATTATCAATTTTCATACTCTAGCCATTTTCGCAAACCCTCTAATTTTTGATTATCACGCAAGTTTAACCATATTTGCAAAATAAGCGACATAAATGGTCGTATTTTTTGGTCGCGATGACTGAGAGGCAGAAAGAAAAAATAAAACTCCTAGTTTAAGTTTTTTCTTGCTACAAGGGACCGCAACTTGACTATAATTTCAATGTACATACATTCTTAACGTATTGACGAACAGTAGACGCCTATACGTTAGGTGTAACAATAAAAATTCTATTGTGTCTGGTTAATAATTTCCGTCAACGGGTTAAGAAGAAAGTTATAATCCTATAATAAGTTATAGGATTATAAATTATAGGATTATAACTTTCTTCTTAACCCGTTGACGGACATTATTAGATATATATATTTGAGGTAAGCCTCTAATATATATCAACTAGCTGATGCCCGCGACTTCGTTCGCGTGGACTTTATGACTCCGGTGTATATTAATACACCGGACTCATAAAGTCCACGCGAATTACGCAGATTACGCTTATGTATTGACTTTAGTTAGTATTAAGGTATATTAATACCTTAAGAGTCGCCTGGACGCGCATGTCTCCATACAAACGGAAAAAGGGAATTGTGGCAATATTTGATAATTTTGGAGTAAAATTAAGCATCCAATCAATTAATTTTATTATAATCTACGTACGTTCCTATACAGTTTGGTTAAATTATCAATAGTTTGAGAATTATACGCCTCTCAAGATTTCCATACAAATTTAAAAAGGCTTGTAATTCTTAAACCATTGGTATTTTAACCAAGCTGTATAGGAACGTACGTAGATTATAATGATATTAATTGATTAAATGCTTAATTTTGCTCCAAAATTATCAAATATTGCCACAATTACCTTTTTCAGTTTGTATGGAGACATGCGCGTCCAGGCGACTCTTAATACTAACTAAAGTCAATACATAAGCGTAATCTGTGAATTTGACCTGCTGTCATGCTGCTCAACCAATAAAGCGCACATATCCAACGGGCCTTCGGGAGAGACGGACCTCGGCTTTGGGTGTTGCCTGTGTGTGCAAGGCTTGGAGAGAAAGCAAACTTTCATGTTTTGCCGTATGGGCTGAAAGCTACGTTGCCAAAAAGGCATATCCTGGTTGCGAGTGACACGGGACCGCTGGGCATGGCAAATGCATTCTATCCCAGTGGAGAGAGTGATTCTGTAAAATTGACGATATAAAATTTTACATGGTTCTGTATCAGATGTTCTAAATCTTCAATTTAAATACCACAACAAAAAATGCTCATCAGGTTAAATAACTTTTGCTAAGGCGTT
This sequence comes from Rhodophaea formosa, assembly GCA_963082605.1. Lineage (NCBI taxonomy): Eukaryota > Metazoa > Arthropoda > Insecta > Lepidoptera > Pyralidae > Rhodophaea > Rhodophaea formosa. The sequence goes on from OY720209.1 coordinate 13,912,493, forward strand.
ATTCATATATTTCTTATAGTTTACCTGGACCATTATGGTTCTGCATGAGGTGTTCTAAATCTTAGATTTTTTTAAACCTCAACTAAAATGCTCATCAGGCTCAACAACTTTTGCTAAGGCTCCACTTTTATATTTCTTATAGTTCAGCTGGACCATTATAATGCTGCATCAGGTGTTCCACTTTTCGAAATCATTTCCACCTTATATGTTGCCCAGGCTTAAAAGCTATATAGCAAAAAAAGTTTCATTCAAATCCGTCCAATATTTTCGGAGATAAATGTGATCATACATAAAGACAGACAAATTCTTTTCTATTATTATTTTTAAGTGTCCCTCAATCTATTTCAGTCAAAAATACGAAATGTACAGACAAAATATTTTTACTGATTTATTATATGTATAGATATATTACCTCTACCTCTATTACAGTATATAAGGTACCGTTTTACCTTCAGAGGTACGCTAAAATTGCACATATATTTAGTTATTATAATATGTCAAAATCACTTATTTATAGTTTTAATGACAGTAATATTTATAGTGTTAAATAAATATTTACTACCATGCACTTAGTGCACATTGATCAAGTGAACAACATTGTAACATTGGGGAAAATGTTTAAGTAAATACACAGGTAAATGTCACAGTTTGAAGCAGTCAATAACAGCACAAAACTTACGTGCGTCATTGCTAGCACGAAAAATATTTAAATGTTTCGTGTCAGATTGCCAGCACGTACAAAAAATAATAGGTGAAGGATAAGCAGTTGCATATGAGAGCATTTTTAAATGTTGTTTAAAAAAAATACACAGGACAGCTCGCGTGGACATGCCACGCGGGCTGTCCTGTTTTTTTTTATGCGACTGCCTAAAAGGAGCATATGTTTTTAGAGTTCATATAATATATTTGTAAGTATATATGTAAGTTTCTTTATTCCACCACACAGATTTAAGTTCCACCATGACTTCTTAATGTCTCAATAGCTATAGACGTTGAATATCATTAGAATCCTTACATGCACCTCTCGAGCTAAAAGGGTCAGAGTTTTTGCCAAAAAAGTCGCGTTTTTCATTTTTTTGATAATGTGTCTTCTTTTGGGGTCTTTAATATAGGTATATTAAATAAAGAAAATCTATTTATTTTGAAATAAACAACAATCAAAAGTCACACTGTGTAGTGAATGCATAGTCAACATCACATAGCCAGTCCCGTATCGTATGAGAAACCGTTAATTCCGTTGGTTTCTTAGCAATAAACTGCACAGCAAGAGTAATGAGTATCTAATCAGCAAATACTTGCATTTATATCTGGTATAAGTTTGTATTCTTCAAAAAAATCTAATTAACCGACTTAACATTTCTAAATTATCATTATAAATTAGTGTTTATATGTATGTAGTAATTATGCCATTACGTTATCAAAACCAATCCGGTTTTGTCGGGATCAAAGTCTTATCAATAATTACCGCAACGAAGCGACATGACGCCACTGTGCCACAGAGTGACACTACACTTTGAACTTTGTTGCACGGTCTACTTATTTTTTACTTATTTACATTCACATATTGTAGACTATGACGTAAAGATGTGACACGCCAATTACACTCGACTGGAATTGTTTATTGTATAGATATATCTCTATCTTACTTCAACATCAACATCATCATCATCATCAGGTCATCATTTTTAGTCTCCACTGCAGGAGCACGACCCTCTCTGAACTACCAAAGCCATATATTAGCCAGAGCAGTCAGAGGATTTAGCCTTTACTCTCCACGCTGGCCAGACGGGTTGGAGAGGTCTCTTTGATGTTCAAAAGCTCTGTTTAGCTTGCGTTTCCTAAGTCGCCTTCTACGACTTCCACGAAAAGACTTGGAGTGGTCCTATTCTACTCTGCCGGGAACTCACGGCATAAATTCGTGTTACGCAATGTCAATATTAATGTAGACAAATAAGGGTTTATCCACATTGATGACTAGACTTATCTAAAACTTTGTATATACTAATATAGTTAAGTATAAAAATATCTAACGTGATATTTGGCGATATCATGCCATTCTATTTCTTAGAATACTTTGTAAATTGGAGTTGTTGAAACGACTTTTATTTTGCTGAATTAATTGATACCTACTTATTGGTCCGTATCTTTATTACTTCACTAGTTATCACTATTCAATATCTTATTGAGTTATCTCAGACGAGGATAACCTCGTCCATAAAAAGACTAGAAGTTATCGAATGCATGTGAGTGTACATTTCTATTATTATCGAAAATCAAATAAAAATGGTGGTACCTACTTTTTGATTTCTAACCTGATTTGAACGGGCTAGTGTACAACCGTGTGAATAGCCTTTAAACGCGTTTTTATATCCTCGGATCCTTATGAACTCCTGAGTTCACAGTGTTCCCCTGGGAGATCGAGATGGGGGATCCTAGTGGACTAACAAAATTAGATGCTTACATGGACACATATACAGATGAAACTCTGTAATGTCTGTATCATATAATGCATCGCCACATACTATAAAATTAACAAATCGCATTACTTACTTCATGTAACGCATAAGATTTGATAATTCAGTATTTACTTATGATAAATATAAGATGTGTACCTATATGAAGGGTAAATTTAAATTCATTGTCATCAAATGATTGACAGGAAATGTATTTATATGTTCAAATATTTTTTTGCGTTGACACTAAATTGCCGGTTTGTGTAGTACCAGCATAAAATCACATGTTTTGCATGAAGTAAAGGATGCCAATGAATTCAAAAAAACGCTGCAGTTGTGATAATTTACCTATAAGTTGATAAAATACAAAAATTAAAGCTGAAAACATTTTCTTCCGATTACTCAGTTTGTTACAATAAACTCTAAGAATATCGCATCCATGAAAACAGCACACCTGGTCTCCTACTTTCTGCCAAATATGTTCGAATAATTCAAAGGTATTAGTGTTGTATGTTTCCAAAACACACAGAGATACTGAATGATTATATACAAGACTATATATCAGAATATACCTTTAATTAAGTTTGTGTATTAAGTGAATGGACAAAAAAAAAACAAAAAAAGAAGGTGGACAGTGACACTGTACGGTAACTTTCCTAAGAAAAATGTCTTAAAAATGTCACAGTCGTCACGAGGTGTGAGGTTCATCATTATCACCTCTATTTATACATGTGTAATATCTATAATTAGATGGCGACGTGTTACAAATCCTATTTTGTAACAGACGTGACCAATCACAATGGCTGATAAGTGGCCAGTAGAACCTGACAATTACATTTAGTTTTTAAATAGATCAACTTGTACAAATATCATTGGCTTGGTGACGTCTGTTTACTCTTTAGCATTGCTTAGACATTCTTTAGTCAGTTTTAGGATTCCATTACAAAACCGCGTCCACTTTAAAAGCCTTTTTTGTACAACAATTCATCATGATAAGTTTACTTCGAATATTTTCCCACAATATGCTGCAATAAATAATAATTAATATTATGACGAGCTCCGTGGCGCAGCGGTCATCACGCCTGCCTGCGACACGGATGGTCCCGGGTTCGATCCCCGGTCAGGTCAAGATGGAAAACGATCTTTTTCAGATTGACCTGGGTCTTGGATGTTTATCTATATATGTATTTGTTATAAAATATAGTATCGTTGAGTTAGTATCCCATAACACAAGTCTTTCATTAGAACTTACTTTGGGGCTAGCTCAATCTGTGTGATTTGTCCGTATATATTTATATTTATTAATTATTTGTAAATCAACAAAGTATAAAAATGCTAAACGACATTGATATTGTAACCTCTTCGCGCCTTCTACTACTGAATTGATTTAGATGAAATTTGTTATGGAGGTATTTTGAGGCCCGGCGAAGGAAATAGGGTACCTTTCATTCCGGAAAAATATACTGTTGAGATCTACATTCAAGCGAGCGGCGCCGTGGGAAAACCTAGTATTGTCCGAATTAAACTTTACGGCGGCTTTCAGTTTGGTACGGACTGTAAACATTATTGGTGTAACTTATAAAATTATTGTTATAATAAAGATAAATTGGATATTCATATAGGTAGGTATATGCGCTATCTATCAAATTGTCCGTGTCTATCTAACAAATGAAAAAGTATTCCACGTAACTATATCGTGATAGTCACTTGTCGCAAATCAGGGAGACAATTTCTGCTGTTGGGAGAAGCAATAATAAATTATTTAACTGTCGTGCTTATTAATTGGCAAAATTATGTTTATATTTGCAGATCAGAGGTTATGAATCAACAAATTAATGCGCACTGATAGGTAACGTGGATTAAATTATAAAAGGTATACGCAAACTTAACACATTTTCATGTCCACGAAGTATTTGATTATTTTACTTGGATATAATAGTGTTGGATCTAAATAGGTAGGGTACCTATCTATTGCGTCTATAATCTCGGACTGGGCATGGGAACCTACGGAGCGCGTACCGCAATCACTTTGAAAATGTCCGATGAGTCCAAAACTGCGTATACTAATCAGCAACCCCAACAAAATAGCACGAGAGTGACTTCCTCTTCCTTCACCTTATCCTTCTTTTTATATGGGGTCAGCACAGTGTCAGCTCTCTCCACCTTCATTCGCATCCACTATAGCCTTTGTCACTCCCAACTCGTGTTCATACTCTCCTTGACACAATCGATCCATCGTTTCTTAAGTCTCCCTCTGTTCCGCGATCCATCTACTTTCAATTCGAATGCCTTTCTTGTAATATGACTTTCTTCTCTCCTCATGACATGCCCATACCAACTCAGAACAGCACGAGAGTGACTTATTTCGAATATATTGTCATTAGTTCCACTTCTGCGTATTTTTTGTTAAATCTGTCATCCATCGAGTGCGTGGTGCACGGGCGGTGCGCTCCGGCAGCATGCGGCGTGGCATCCGCGCACCAGGGTTATCGCTGGGTGGTTTCCACTGCGCCAGTCGCGGTCCAGTTGCGAAGGCAATGCTTTATCAGCACCGATACACAATCTTACGAACCATTTCCCATGTCTCTTTTTTATCTCTATTTTAATATAGAGCTACATACGAATAGGCAATTTTAACTATTTTGAGTACTTATGTGGCGAAAATATATAGGTATTTATGTTTGGAGATTCCATATTTGGTTGGTATTAAGCTAATTTCATAGTTTTTGCGATTAATACTAAAATTAGATTTTTTTTTTCTTGGCTTGTTGGTCCCTTTTATATGAGTGTGACAATTTAGCTACTTCATTGAATTATAATTAACATCGGGCTAATTGTGTAAGGTTAGTCGTGAGAGCACGTGCCATTGTAATAAGAGTGTCGCTAGATAAACTGCTAATGTGTGCATGGTGATTGATAAGAACTAAGCTATGAGTGGAAAAAACAAACAAATTATAATATTACCAATAGATTAAATTCTGTAATTAAAAAAAATTGAAATTAGTAAAACTCGCAGGAACAACAAGATGATATCACCAAAAATGAATTAAAAGTCTCTTATACGTATACTTACTTAATATATGAAGATGACCTGATAATCAAACTCATTGCGTAAAATATTTTGACAATTTTAAATAATTGATCAGTTCTGACTTATCGTTGATGTCTTTTGTTAGCAACTGCTTCTAAGTTTTTCCTATTAATTCACAAATTCACAATTGATGTACACTAAAAGAGAGACTTATTATAACAAATTAATTTTATAAACTTTCGATGACTTATAAAATGCCTAATAGTTATGAACCTATGAACATTTATTTTATTACATGTATGTAATATACATACACTTTTCATGGTGTGTACTTACAGTACAGAACTTTTATTAAAAGTGCTGTACGGTATGTATCAACAATACACCTAACAAGTACCTGTGTATATCACTACATATTATAAAACAAAGTCCTCTTTCGCGTCTGTCTGTCTGTCTGTTCGCGATAAACTCAAAAACTACTCCACGGATTTTCATACGGTTTTCACCAATAGATAGAGTGATTCACGAGGAAGGTTTTAAGGTATAATACATGTCCGGGCGCAGCCGGGTAGGGCTGCTAGTTACATAATAAAACAAATAAATCAATTATTCTAATATGAATAGGTATTAATTGTTATTATTGTAAATATTATTGCTAAGTTAAGGTAATTGAACATCACGTAGGTCTGCACGCTGGCAGCAGCAGATGCACACATCTGTCTTTACCTCTTGATGAAACATAGTAACTTGAAACATAAATATACCTTCCTCTTTTAATAATCTTTCACAAGTATTGTAGGTAAATATACATAGTGAACGTGTGAGTTAAATTATTCCGCATAGATATCACCCAAAAACTTAATATTGGCAACATTTTTAATTTACTTTAGATCTTGTATGCTTAAAACCTTCGAAAAGTATTATTATTTATATATAAAGTTGGTCCAGATTGACTCGAATCACCTGTATATGTACTGTTAGCTGAAGAATCCCGGATATGCAGTGGCAACCCCCACCCCTGCCTATATAAGGAGCTGCTTGCACCATTCTCGTCCACTTTGTCGTCGGTCGTCAGATAGTACACATCTAAGGGAAATCTCTGCTCGAATTATTGTCGGTTGCTATAATTTTCTATTATTTTGTAAATTTAATTAACTTGGGCTAGCAGGCCCTAATAAATATTTTTTTTAATTGTTTAGGATTTTCATTCCCAACATCAGAAGTGGGATTCGGCAGCCTTAATTGCCGCCGTCTAGCCATTTCCTGGTTTTGTGAATGCCTAATACTTATTTCCGCGTTACCTTATTAGTGCTATTCAGTTAAAAATGCCATCTGACGAAAGACGTAGCAAAACTACTAAACGAAGGGGGAAACGCCGTTCGCGGTCCCCCTCTCCATCTTCTAACGCTATGGAAGAGATTTTGAAGAGATTACAGGCTCTAGAGGAACGGTCTCGTATGGATAACGAGCCGCGGGCGCCTTCGGAAGCGAGCGCGGATGCCAGCCGTGCCGTGGTGCTGCCCGTCGACGCGCTGCGCGAGCGGGAGGCATCGGAGGCAGCTGCAGACATCGCAGAGACACCAGCTCCTGCGTCGCCGCTGCCTACAGGAAGCTGCCAGAGCGACCCGCCACGACCAGATAAGACCGACGTGGCCGAGTCCATCCTAGCTGCTATCAACTCTCTCCCGGTGAGATCAAACCATTATTTTGTCTCTGACTTTGACCCGAGTGTTCATGATGTCGACACGTGGTGTGATGAAGTGGATAAAGCTCGTATTTTGAATCGCTGGGACGATAGGGAATGCCTTGCTCGCGTAGGTCATTGCTTTAGAGGTGATTCTCGTGTTTGGCTTAGCCAGTGGACAAGTACCATCCGTACCTGGTCTAATTTCAAATTAGAATTAAAAGCTTTATGCCCACGTAACGTCGACGTTGCGAACATTTTTTATAATGTAATGCGTACAGAGTCTGACAAATTTTCCACATATGCTGAATACGCGCGTAGATCATTGTTAAAATTACGTATTGTCAAAGGTCTTAGCAGCGAACTGTTGGTAGCGATTATCATACGCGGTATAACGGATTTGCATGTTCGCGCCACTGCTAAGAACGCTAATTTAACACCGGAAAACATAGTGGAGTTTTTGTCAAACTTTGTAAAACCTAGTGCGTCTAGAAATAATCCTATTAAGAAGTCTCACTCTCAGAACTCTAATGCCACTTATCGTAATTCGTCTAGTAACTCGTTAAAGCGTAAATTTTTTGATCCTAAAACTATGAAATGCTTTTCGTGTAATCAGTTTGGCCATAAAAGTAACGACTGCCCGAAGAGAACAAAGCCTTGCCCTACCGATAGTAATGATAATAATAACGCGCGTCAAGTTCAACGCTGTTCGTTTTGTAAGAAACTCGGACACAGTGAAAGTGTGTGTTTTGCTAAAGAACGTTCGGAAACTAGGAATAAGAGCGGAGTAAATTTTTGTCGTGAAAATGAGGGTACTTTTAAAAATCCTGATGTCATAACGGCTGTCATATCGGGCGTTCCGGTTGACGTACTAATTGACAGTGGATCGAGCGTCTCGCTACTGTCTGCGGACTTGATTAAGTATTTTCCGTGTCATTTAAAACCGACTTACCAATTATTACGAGGTTTAGGAGGTATTGACGTCGAATCAAAATCGTGTGTTACGTTGCCGATTGAGTTGAATGAGATTACATTGGAGGTAGATTTTTATGTTGTAAATAATGATCATTTAAATGTTCCCGTTATAATTGGTACCGATGTTTTAAATAGACAGGGTGTCGCTTATGTTCGGACGAATGATTTTCAGCGTATTGTTCATAGTGATTCGTTAAAGTGTAGTGTTATGCAAGTAGAATCCGTTTCGCCGTTTGATAACTTAAACACGCCGGTGACGGGGCACTATAAAGAACAATTGTTAAAAGTGCTTTCAAAGTATTCCAGCTATTTTTTGAGTGGTACTGCTACCACTACAGTAAAGGATAGTGAAGTAGAAATTAAATTAACGAGTGACATTCCTATTTATTACCGGCCGTACAAGTTATCTTATGACGAGAAACTGCGAGTTCGTGCCATTTGTAAAGATTTACTAAGCAAGGGTATAATCCGCGAGTCAAATTCGGAATATGCCAGTCCGATTTTATTAGTAAAAAAGAAAGATGGTTCGGATAGGATGGTAGTTGACTATAGGGCATTGAATCAAATCACAGTTAAAGTTAGACATCCTTTACCACTGATAAATGATCATGTGGATATGTTAGGTAAGGCTAAATGCTTTACAGGACTTGATATGGTTTCTGGATTTTTGCAACTGAAGGTCAAAGAAGACTCTATTCATAAGACTGCCTTTGTAACTACCGAGGCTCATTACGAATACTGTAAGATGCCTTATGGCTTAGCCAATGCGCCAGTTATCTATCAGAAAACGATAACCAAGACCCTAAAATCATTTATTGAGGCTGGTAAAGTATTGGTTTACATAGATGATGTACTTTTGCTTAGTGATACAATAGAAGAAAATCTTATTTTACTTGATTCAGTATTGAAAACTTTAACGGAAGCTGGTTTTTCAATCAATTTAAAGAAGTGCACTTTTCTCACTAGCGAGGTGGAGTACTTAGGTAGAGTAATTAGCCAGGGTCAGGTACGACCGAGCGAATATAAAGTCTCCGCGTTAGTTAAATCTCCCGTACCGAGTACTGTAAAGCAAGTACGTCAATTCTTGGGTTTGGCCGGGTATTTTAGGCGATATATCCCGGATTACGCAACCAAGACCGCTTGCATTGCTGCACTAACGAAAAAGAATGTGACCTTTCACTGGGGAGATGAGCAGGAGAAGGCTCGTCAAGAGATCATAGCCCGATTGACTGACGAGCCTGTCCTTGCAATATTTGACCCTGAATTGCCGACAGAATTGCACACGGATGCAAGCAGTATTGGTTACGGCGGTATATTGATGCAAGTGCACAAAGACGGACGTAAACGTGTAGTTGCGTACTTCAGTAAGTTAACCGTGGGCGCGGAATCAAAATACCACAGCTATGAGTTGGAGACCCTAGCTGTAGTCAAGTCACTTCAACATTTCCGTCAGTATTTAATTGGTATACATTTCAAAGTGATTACTGATTGTAACGCATTGAAAATGACACAGCGGAAAAAGGATCTCCAACCCAGAGTTGCACGTTGGTGGATCTATATGCAGGATTTTAATTTTACTTTAGAATACCGAAAGGGAGTTTTAATGTCACATGTTGATTATTTAAGTAGGAATCCGGTTAATTTAGTTAGTGCTGTTCATAAACCACAAAATTGGGCACTGGTAGCTCAGTCAGGTGACGAGGAAACATTAACGCTACTCGAAAAGCTAAACGATGGTACCTTAGATAACACGCGATACGTTAAACGTAACGATCTTTTATATTACAAGTATGAGAAGGTAGGCGAGCAAGTGCGGTACTTATGTTATGTCCCGAAAGCGTTTCGATTAAGTTTATTAAGAGTTTTCCACGATGAACACGAACACGTCGGAATAGACAAAACTATTGATTTGATTCTCAAATATTTTTGGTTCCCGGGTATGAGAAACTTCGTCAGTAAATACGTCCAGCATTGTGTCGTATGCATTTCACACAAACGTGTACCTCGTGAGCCCTTGCAACCAATATCCTCATGGCAAAAGACTCCTTTACCCTTTGACACGGTACATGCCGACGTCCTCGGTCCCTTAAGAGAATGCAGTGGATATAAGTATGTGCTTATTATTGTTGATGCATACACAAAGTACTGTTTGCTGTACGGGCTGTACAGGCAGGACTGCGATGAGTTAAAGCGTGTCATGACACAAACCATTTCTTTGTTTGGCACTTTTAAGCGCTTGGTATGCGACAGGAGTCGTATGTTTGATAACCACGAGTTTATTAACTGGCTTACTGACTTTGGAGTTGAGTTGCATTTTATAACCCCTGAGATGCATCAAGAAAACGGACAATGTGAGCGATATTGTCGTACGGTCCTTAATATGATTAGGATTGAGGTTAATCACAAGGAAAATGACTGGTCAAAAGTTTTGTGGAAATTGCAGTTGGTCTTGAATATAACCAAACAAAAGACAACTCAATGTTCACCTTTAAATCTCTTAATTGGCAGTGATTGCACTACTCCCGTTATCAACGCTTTAATAAGAGATCTCACCTGTGAAGGTTCGAATCCTAACAGAGAGGCCTTACGTGAGTTACGTCGACAATCTGTCGATGAACGCCTAAATGAAAATAAGAACAGGCAGGACACGTATGTGAATAAAAGCCGTAACCCTCCGAAAAAGTTTAATTTACATGATTTAGTTTATGTAATCAAGAGTTCACAGAGTACAGGAAAACTCGATAGTGGCATGAGAGGTCCTTATAAAATCATTAAAATTCTCCCGAACGATCGATATGAGCTTAAGTTACTAGCCGGCTCATATGGCAAAACAACTCAAGCAGCAGCTGGGTACATGGTGCTATGGCGTGGCGAGTGGACGCCAGAAACATGCAGCGGATTTTTTGAAAGTTAGTACTGCTTGAGGCAGGCTTGTTTATTTTAATAGTGCATGTATTCAGTTGTTGCCGTGATAGATAGTTATGTAGTAACAGTCACATTCATATCGGAAAAGACCCTTGTAAGACCTCGTGTCCGCACTTGGCATAGAGTTGCCCGACTATGATTTTTGTGTGAATATGAGTATGACGCAAACAGACCCATGTAAAGCCTGGTGCACGTGGTTTTGGGTGGCGTAAAGGATACAGCGCCGTGTGAGAAAGGTGCTGTGTGAAGGTATCGGGGTGAGTCGGTGGGGCCCATGCTGACAACAGACCTGTATAAATCCTTCACTGTTTTGGTAGGTTTCTGGGGTGACCTACTAGAGACCGAAGTAAGACCTGTTGTGCGCACATATTTTGAGAAAGGCATTTGGTTGCGTAGGAACAGACCTGTGTAAATCCTACATGCGTGATGGCCATACGGGCCGCACGTGGAGCCGCTGATATGAGTTTAGTGGCTGGCTGTGATTATTACTACATGACTGTCGTTATATTTGCCAAGTAGATACCAGTAAATTCCATCTTATGCTTCAACATTATGTTTTTGGGTTTTAACATGTTGCATATGTGCCTTCCAGGTTGCGAGGATGACGAGCATTCCACGGAGCCACTGGAGGCTGAGGCGGGGTCTTGTTCGAGGACCTAAGCGGCAGCGGGGACTCTGCCGTGTCAGGAGAGGCCGTGTTAGCTGAAGAATCCCGGATATGCAGTGGCAACCCCCACCCCTGCCTATATAAGGAGCTGCTTGCACCATTCTCGTCCACTTTGTCGTCGGTCGTCAGATAGTACACATCTAAGGGAAATCTCTGCTCGAATTATTGTCGGTTGCTATAATTTTCTATTATTTTGTAAATTTAATTAACTTGGGCTAGCAGGCCCTAATAAATATTTTTTTTAATTGTTTAGGATTTTCATTCCCAACAGTACATTTACACGCTGTATAATGTAGCATATGCTGCATTATTAGAAATCTTAATTATACTTACACTGAATATTATTTATGCAATATTGAGACTGTGTGCTAAGATGATGATGATAATTTAGGTAAGGATTTATTTATGGCTATTAGTACGATAGTAAATAATTAATTTAATGTGATTTGTTAAAGAATCCATATAACTTAAACATCACATCTTTCACGATTAAACTATAAAAGACTACGTTACAATAAATTATTATAATTAATACAAAACGTTCTATCATTACAATTTATTACTAAATTGTAGGATGTCAGTAGGCACGTGGCTCTGCACGCTGGCTGGGCCAGTGGACGGACCCACAGCAAAGCATGCAGCATCATCGTGCAATTAACTTGAACGAGAACATCTTTGCCATATGATTAAGGGCATTACTAGCAACCTTGTTATGGTGAATGACCAGCTAATATTAGGACTGTATCGAAAGATGATATTAGTGCCGTCGCCTGGTGGTTTCCTACTTAGAATTGACCGGTCTGTTTTTTTATCATCGTCTCAGCTGCAAGAAGTCCAGTACTAGACATGGTCTTCCCCAGAAGAGTTTCAACACGACAGGCTGAATGAAAGGCTACATGTTAGTATTTTTTTTATAACAAGTGCTATTGTACAATTAAGGAAAGTTGAGGGCTGTCCCAATATAAAATGTAGGTAGAGCTACTAACGTTATACTGAATTTGGTTCATATCGGTTCTGTCTGAGGCTTTTTTAAGCGACTTTTTTTGAAGGTGCTTGCGTTCCTACATACAAGTTCTTAGAACACTTTGTATTATGACGCAAACGATCTTATACACACTTACTATACATACACCCTTATTTTAAATTCAATTCACAAACAAAGAGGTGACTCAGCCCATCAACATGAACAACTTTTGATATGGGACCAATGCTGGGAGCTAAAAAAAATGACATACCCATACAAAAGTGTCCAGCTAATCGGACCAAATCTATGAAAAAGGTAAAAATAATATTCAATTTTCAGCATTGGTCAATAACAAAATTTGTTCATGTTGATGGGCTGAGTCACCTCTTAAAGTTTGTGTACAGAATTTAAAATAAGGGTGTATAAAGTTATTACTTAACCTACTGAGAGTACGCAAATATCGCGAGAGCCCTTAGGTTGCAACTGGTCTGCATGGATGACAGAGGATATTCGTTGTCAATACCTTCTAACCTTCAAGCAACACGGCTTCTGTAACAGAAGCCGTGTTGCTCGAAGCTTCGAAGACATTATTTTTTGGAGAGAATCTATCAATTGTTTGTTCAATTCATACGTCGACGTTATGACAATTGGGAGAGCCTTAAGCATGCCACAGGGAGCACGCTGAACGGAGGACACGAGGATATTCGTTGTCAATATACTTACTAAAAATTATCTTACAAGAGAATCTATCACTTGATTGTTCGATTCATACGTCGATGTTTTTTTTCACCACACGTTTGAAGGGGAAAGATGTGTTTAAACTTTATACTTTGACCGTATGTTTTATTCATTTCAGCATTTTTTAACTACAACCTAACAATAAAATAAAAGTGCGAGTCACAAAATTCACTACTGCGTAGCAATGTCGCTGCAAAATCGAAACACAGAACTCCCTCGGATCGTCATGATCTTTGATAAAAGAATTTATTAAAGGCATTGCTATAATCCGTACATTTTATGGTATCCGTACATTGCTATAATCCGTACATTTTATTTCCTTTTTCAGTGTTCTTGTATGTACTTATACTATGTCAGTTAATGTTGACCATCCTATTTGTTCAACATCGTGTCTTGCGACTCTTGCGTGTCTTTATTTTTGTTTTAAAAACTTTTTTATGCACAGCGTTTAGACCCCATAAACTTGTATCTCCTAGCTTTTAATACAACCTGATTCATGTAATTTTCATTGCCCACTAACTTATTCAGAACAGGGAAACTGGTACTCTAAGTGTTCTTAAATCTTTTCTACACTAGTGTCACATGATAATGACACCAGTGTTAGCTATGAACAGACCTATACTTTGTTCAGAATGACTTTATATTAAGGCGTAGGATTGAGGGCGTTGCTGTTTCACTCGTAGAACTGTATACGGTAATTAAAAATATTATTTTGACCAAAAATCACAAGAGAACAACACATACACACGACACTTCAAAAGATTTTGAATCTTAAAATAAAAGATTTTGAAACCAATTTAATTGTTTTTCCTTTAAACAATTAAATCGACTTTTTAAAAACCAGATTGTCCTTTAAAGCCACGTCTATATTTTATTTATGCACGGCGTCTATAAGTATGATGAAGAAGATTCAGATATCATATTATCTGTGAATCGGATACATGACGTTGTTTCTACGAAATCCTAATAAGAGATGTGACCGTCTGCTGTCTCAAAGCAAACATCGCTATCGGCCATAAACATTCACACGGGCAGCTTCCCGTTTACACGTTTATGTTTACGTGTTTGTACCACCGTGGTTCCAATCGTGGGAAATGTCAGCGCATTAATGACCATCAAGTTACTCACCAACTGTACACGAGTATTAGAGCAGAACGTGGCCAGTTCGTGAAACGGCAATTATCTTTTTCGTTCATCAACTGAGAACATCTTTTTCAAAACTGAAGCAGGCAGGCCAATAGGTTTAAATGACTGATTTTCTCATGAAAAGTATTATTTTTTTAAACTAATGTTAAATTAATTTCCTCATCGTTGATTATATGTACTTATTGCTTTCTGTGCGTGCATTTGCATTTAAAAGTGTACTTAAAGCATCGAATGAACTAAAGCAATTTACTTTGAGTTTTAGAAGATTTCCGAGATACTTCCTTCTTCTACTACCTCCACATGGCAAAACTTTATCATTTGATTCTATTATATACATCTACCAGCCGTCACTGACCACACAAATGGCCAGATTCAGATGTTCAGTTAGTGAACAACCCCGGTCGCCGGTCTCAATAACCGTAATCACCGACGTTTAAATCCGTCATAACTGCTTCCATTTAGCTCTAGTATTATCATTGGTTAAGCGAAATAATAACTGTTTACCTTTATTAGCCAACGAACATGAGTGAGTACAGTAATTTTCTGCTCACATCAGCGAGCTAAGCACACATTGTGTTTTTAATGAAGCACAAAGTAGTACAGTCATTAAAATCCTAAAATAAACTAAGAGTATTTACCTCATTACTCACTTAGGCATATGCTCTTAGCTATTTACACGTCATGTCTAAAGAGAATATGAGATAATATTACAAGGAGAAAGATTATTAGTGCGATTGAGTTCTATTGATCTTCACGAGTAGATAGGTTTTTATTCTTATTCCGTCGGTGACGGATGCTAGGCATTCTCTTGTATGTAGCAGTTTGGACCCAAAACTGTAGACGAAAGGAATTTGGAAGGTTCTAGAAACGTTTTTGAAGAATTTGGAAGATTGAAAATAGGATAAAAAGAGAGTGAGAAGGAAATGATGACGTACTCTTAGAGTTCCTATCAAAGAGGACACCCGTAGAAAATAAAGAATTGGAAGAAAAAACATGTGGCTGTTAAGAGAATAATTTCAATAAGCTATGCGGCTATCAACTCATCACTATTTAGAATCAGTTTTTACCATACCTTTGGGTCTAATGGATGCTCTGACTACTACTAACCAGAAGAGGGACCTCTTTGAACGTAGCCAATACAGGCCATAGAATGATATTAGTAATCTGATGAAATAATCGCCAGTAAAACCGTCATTCATAAACGCAATAGTTTGATACGGTAATTGGTAAATAGAGGGACATTTCGGCCGTCTGGGCAGACGGGGCGCGACCCCTTATCGCGAACCAGACGTTGCGCCCGCGCCGCCGCCGTCTCGCGCCCTTGACACGTTTCTTTGAGACAAATCTCGTTCTGAATTACCTCTAATTGGCGGACACGTGCGGCCAACGGTCAGGGCCCTCAGACATGCAGTTCTATTCATAGGATTATGCTTGCTCTACTGACGTGTAATTATAAAGCTTTACAGGAGCAGTAATATTTAAATCTCAAGAATCATTGTAAGGTAATAGTTAGTTAACCATTCATCATCGTGCAAGGCATATATTTTTGAATTCATCATCATCATCAAGGCTTGTTGTTTATTTCCAATTTTTGAAAATATTGCTTCATCATTTTGACGTATCTATAAAAAATATTAAAGGAGACATCAGTACTTGAAAGTCCTCGTGACCCCACTGGTGGAGATGAGCAGTGGGGCCACCAATCCGTAGGAAATAATACTTGTTAGTTCTTTCATCAGAAATGCGACTTTATATAAGAAAAATTTGTCGTAACCGAATACAGGTAGTATGAGTCACCTTGATTTAGATATCTACACCGTGCTTTGATCGAGGCTTTTTACCGGAAAGTATATCTACTTGCCGATAAAAAGATTAAGCTATCCCCCTAATCTAGAATAATAAAGGTATTGACACATATATACGTAAACCTTTAGACAAAAACACCCTGTTTTGTCGTGTATGTAATCAACTTGTAAACATATAGACTTATATTCAATAACTTGATGAGGCTAGAAGTTTATAATGTCAGAGGAAATTTTATTTTTAGTTTATTTCGACCTTCTCGAGTCAATAACAGCAACGTATGTTTTTAACACTAAATATGCAACTCTTCACTGTTTTCCCCCCATTCTGAACTTCACTCAGCCCCGGATCTAAGAAAGGCAAACCAGGCTGTTCACCCGGGCGGCAGTTTCATGGGCGTGTCAAATCTGTATTTCTTTCTGTATTTTTGTTTTAAATCACAAATGAAAGTTATTCGTTAACAGATAATAAAAAGTTTCAATATATTAAGGGATTATCATTTTTATATATGGTCACAAAAATGCTACTCAATTGTTAGTTTTAACAGTTTTTCTCATACACTGAAGTGTGGGGGCGCCGCTATCAAATTTTGCCCCGGTTCGAAAAACTCGTAGAACCGGGGCTGATGTCACTGAGCTCTTAGAATTAGTTAACAATAGAGCAGCCTTGTGACGTCGGTGTCGCAGCAAGTAAGTCAGTCCAGAAGAAGTGAAGAACATAAGTCATCAATAAAATATTTAAATATAATCGCTATGAACCAACTCCATGCAATGACGCACGTAGACGTGTGTCCTTATAAATAACTGGCGCGTATTTACTGCAAATAGTCTGCGGTCGTTACTTTCACTGTCAAAGGATAGGTTTCATAAGCATTATTATTAAAATAAACATAGCGTTATAAAAAAAAAATACACCTTCAAAAGACCGCAGATATCAATATGTGATATCAAAGTGATTCAACTTGATACGTTCACGCGTTTCCGAGAAAAATGCTCTTGACAGACAGACAGACGGACAACGAAGTGATCATTTAAGGGTTCCTTGTTAGCTTTTGAGGTACGGTACCCTAAAAAGTAAATAAATCAAAAGCACATCGAGCAGAACCAGTCTTTAAGGGTTGCAGGATCGGATGTATCAACGTTTGTTGGATTTACTTATATTTTATTTATTTATTAGGTAAGTAACAATTGAACTAGGCCCAGATGAGTTTAGACGACACTCCATAAAATAACGTTAGTCATAGAATTTAAACCAGACAAGTTGTGCTTCAGACTCTTTCCTAGAGTTTGAATTTAAATCTGGCGAAACAAAATTATTTCGTTCTTTATTGGAACCACAACAATAAATATATAAGCTCGCTTCCTATGACGTTGTTGATTTTTTAACATTTTGCACAAGCTGAAAAAAAACAGACAATGCTTATTTATATATAACATGTCGTATTATTTTAAAAACAAAAACTCGACTGCTGTTTTTAACAGTTTACGTCTTATTACGTTCACGTATTTATTTTTGCTGACGTTACGTAGCCTGTAACACTCCGGGGAAGAATACGAATCTAATGACACCCCAACCTTTAAAAACAGTCCAGTCGTATAGGCTACAGGAGGCAACGCCAAAAACAGACGTACAAACATAGACCACTCCAAGTCTTCCCGTGGATATCGTAGCAGGATGACTTAGGAAAAACCAGCTAAACAAAGCTTATAAACATCAAAGAGATCTCTGCAACCTGTCTGGCCAGCGTGGAGAGTGTAGTTTCAGGCCAAATTCTCTGACTGCTCTGGCTAAATAATGGCTCAGATAGTACAGAGAGGATGCTTCCTATACAAGTATACACGTCTGCCCATGCGTAAAACATCTATCAGTAATTATAATCACTTTTCAGAAACGATGTTTCATCATGCTGTTTAACAGCATCCTTTACAAATACTGCCTTCAGAACAGCATCTCCTTTGCATACCAACTTTACATAAAATCTAAAATCATACGGAACTAAACATTGAAATGTAAGTATAATCATTATTTACATTTGCAAGAAAAAATATTTTGTATTTGGTAAATTATTTATTATGGTGATATTGATAAAAAGTTATATAAAAAAAACATAATTTAGTAGGTACCGAACTACTAAATTCACAGAATCAAAATTTTAAATTATCTAAACCGTTTTCTTTCAAATGATTTATTTCTAATGGCGGCAGCACTAAAGTTCATATATCCCCGGACCTTTTTTAGTTTTTTTAGGCAAACATTTTTATTAAATATTAAAATCAAAGTTTTACATCTGTTGGTTCTTCACTTAATACCGTCAGTAGTCAATCTGGAACTATCCGGAAAAAAACTGGATTCCAAGTGTACGTCAATATTAATCTGTGCTACATTACCAATACTATTGTATGAGGACGTATTTTCCTGCTTCAAAGGGGAAACAAAATGAACCCGGGATTGCCTGCGTGAGGCATATTTCTGCGAAACTATATACAATAGACAAATTCATGAAAATACTTTACATTACTTACTTGTTTTTTTACCACTTTTCGTGTCATGTGTCTGAAATCGAGGTTATTATTGCCTATTGTTTGGCTAAGTCGCAACACAGTAAAACTGTAAAACAAATAGGTATGTGAGCAACTTGACTGTCTGTCTTCTTGTCGTTTACGTAACAACAAGACACACCTCTTACTAAATCAGACATGGCGTAGGTAGTAGGCGTAGGTTTTACTTAAGTAATGATTCAGGTGCTCTTGATGATCATCATCTCGTCGTGTAGGTTCTTGGATCAAAGAAGACCCGGGTCTCACAGTTTTAAAACGATCCTATACGTTTCTGACACAGTAAGTAAGAGTAACGACCACTGGCAAAGGAAGCCGACGGCTTAACAAGCCCTCCAAAGCACAG
Organism: Rhodophaea formosa; assembly: GCA_963082605.1. Taxonomy (NCBI): domain Eukaryota; kingdom Metazoa; phylum Arthropoda; class Insecta; order Lepidoptera; family Pyralidae; genus Rhodophaea; species Rhodophaea formosa. The sequence continues at coordinate 13,931,780 of OY720209.1, forward strand.
ATCAGCATCTTTCTTATCAGCCTGCAATGTCTTCACCAAACTAGAACAACAACACAAGTTGTTATTCCCGCCGGGAATCGAGCCCGCGATCTCCGCAGTGAAGGACGAACGTTCTAAACACTACACCATTGAGATAGTTAATAATAAGTCAAGACATGTGTACTGTATGACATTTAGTTCCTAAGTTATAGCGCAGCGCAGACCGAGATCAGCGTAGCGGAGAGCATATTTTAGCTCTGCGCCACTCAGCAGCGAATGTGGTCTGCACTGCTGACCCATGCTTGATTTGATTGAAGGTGCTCCTAAAGTCTGAGTGTAAAGTAGCGACTTTGGTCAATGTTGGTCTATTCATGACTAGGATTATGATTATGTCAACTCCGCATACTGAAAATGAGTAAAATTTATTATTATCAAATCAAAATCAAAAATCAAAACGTTTATTCAGAAAATAGGCCTTTGCAGGCACTTTTTCACGTCATATCATATTTAAAATTATCTTATTAGATAATATGTATTTATTAATTGTTCAAAAGCTACAGACTACTAGCGTTTCGGAACCGACCACTGCAGAGAAGAAACGCCGAAAGAAACTCTTATCAACAGTTTTGGTCGCCTACTCGCCTGAAGGGCTTTATATGATTACGAATATTTATTCCTTATTGTCTTTTTCTTTCTTTTCTTTTTTCTTTCTTTTTTCTGTTTTCATGTTACAATTTCAATATACATAGATTTATTATTTTTGGAACATGTTTATGTTAACGATCGAGTGTGTAAAGATAATAAACATTATACAAGCTAAGCCTGATTTTCTCTTAAAATCAATAAGGAAAATAGTTGTTCATTTTTATTTCTCAGGTAGTTCAGGTAGTTCCACCATTTATAAGGCATGAGCGGCGGAACTGCTTATTATATATCTTTAATTTGTTGGATTTGTCTTTGGCCCCAATAACAGAAAAACTATTAAAATTCTATGAAAATGCACATTACTGCGTGCGATCCAAAGTATGAGTAGGTAGATACCTACTTCACTATGCAGCAGCGGGGCGCGTCGGCAGCGCCCGCCCCTTGGGGCTTCGGTCGTTTACCTCAAATCCATTCTAGAATTTTCATTGAAAGATAACTACTTTGTTTTTTCCTTAATTTAGGATCGTTTAGAAACTGGTTTGATGCAATATGTTTTAAAGCGTTTTACCTAACAAAAATTCCGACCCAGCCTGATAGTCCTTCTCTTTTTTGTACTTAAAAATTACTGTTTATTAATATATAATATAATAAATAAGTAAATTATTTAATATTCATTATTATTATTCCTTTTTAAACTTTCGCGCTTCAAACACGTAATTATTAATGTTAACAGGATTAAACCGCGTCGTTCAGTGTCGGACAAAAAGTTGGACATTGTCAGTGTTGTGTGTACCGGGGTTGAGAGTCGCCTGGAAGAGCATGTCTCCATAAAAACAGAAAAAGGGAATTGTGGCAATATTTGATAATTTTAGGGCAAAATTAAGCATCCAATCAATTAATCTCATTATAATCTACGTACGTTCTTATACAGTTTGGTTAAATTATCAAATGTTGAGAATTATACGCCTGTCAAGATTTCCATACAAATTTGAAAAGACTTGTAATTCTCAAACCATTGGTATTTTTACCAAGCTGTATAGAAACGTACGTAGATTATAATGAGATTAATTGATTAAATGCTTAATTTTACTCCAAAATTATCAAATATTGCCACAATTCCCTTTTTCCGTTTGTATGGAGACATGCGCTTCCAGGCGACTCTTAATACGAAAATATAAAACTAGTTGTGGGTAGTGACATTATTAGTGCAAGTGTTCCCACTACCACAAGATGACACCGCTGTACTCCAGTCTCGCTGCGACCACGATGGATGTAACTCCATAGAAACGTAAGCGAAAATAAATAAGTAAAAGGTTCGTGCGAAGTCCTGTTAATATTAATAATTATTATTATTTAGTCGTTTTTACAAGAATGCGTTTGAAGGTATACAATGAATGTAAAATATGTAAAATCGCTAATAAACGTCAGCAGAAATGTAAAAAAAGGATTACTGATTATACGATACTTGCCTAAAACACATTACATAACTGAGCTGCAACCTAACATAAAAGAACAATTAACAAAACACAAACATAAATTGGTAAGTAATGTATGTTGCTTACGTCAACGCCCGCATCTTATGGTCGGTGGGGGCTGCGCGGCCGTTTACCTCGAGGGCACACAATTCTACATATTTCTTTTCCCTCGTCCACTAGGTATAAATAATTTGAGAGTACTTAATAATTCATTAAATGAATGTAAAATAGGTATTAAATGATGTATGGGATCTCACATTTTAACGCTCACGCTATTTCCCAAGTTGAGTCGATGCCCACACTAGCTTTATTATGTTATTAGCAGTCCGCCCTGGCTTTGCTAGTGGTACATAATATTTAAGTATATTAGTATAAGATCAGGTTGGTTTATGGGACGGAGTTGACAGACCGCGCATGCGCGCCTGTAGTTGCCATTCTCAACCAATTTTCGTGCAATTTTGTGAGCGGGTTTAATAATTACATTGAATTTTTTTTGTCGATTTGTAGGTAGTTGGCACAAGATCTAAGCGCCACCGCGGTGAGTGACGATATAATTTTAGGTTTGTGGTGGGAAGTCAAGGGGTACAGTTGAAGTTTGCCGTAGACAATTTTGCAAATTGGTTTTAGTGGGTTTTATAATATGAAATTGGTGAAGTTAGTTTGGTGTTATAAATGCTCGTGCTCATGAACAATTTGTGAAATAGTTAAAGTGGACTGATAAATGGACTCGTATAGATTTTCCTCCAGAAATTCCCACGAGGCATCAAAGAACATACGCCATCTTTGATGCTACTTGGAAAAACTTAACCGTACAATACCGATACTTAGTATCTCATTATACTGGACATTGGCAGAATCACTGAAATTTCGGTGGAAGCCATAATATAAAACAGAAGAAGAAGTTATAATGTTATTTTATTGTTGACAATACGGTGGCTTTATATATAAACAGCTTTTATCAGAGGGGTTGAAAAAAAAACTAGAGAGAACATAGAACTCAAGACTTTGAAAGTCTAGAGTTCTAATCTAGTCGGTAAAATTTCCTTTTTTCGACCTCGTTTTATTTTTCAAGTTTATTTTTAAACTAGTTTACAGTGTTGTATAGTATTTAGGACGTATTATATTTAAACTAATATCTATTTAGGATGATATCATCCAAGTATGTTGCGTCCAATAGAAAAATATTTTTTTAATATTTCAAAAATTACTCCTACCTTTATCTATAAATTACAAGAAAAATCCTTCATTATCGGTAAAAACCCCGTCATTTATCGGTATTTTTCCAATTTCATAGTTCGATTTTATAAGGAAAATCCCTATAAACAAAGCTGTTCAATACTGAATATTTTGAAGTGACAACAACACAGTTTCATTGAAATTGCAAAGCAGCCCGCGACATCAACATTCTCGCAATATTTAATTCATCGGCTCCAATATGATCAATTTTGCGGGGAAGGAAAACATGGAGGAAAACACCAGAGAGATTTAATTATTGACCTTCCGCTGAGTTCATTTCAGAGCTGTTAGGTACTAGCTTTTGCCCGATTTTTTTTTTGGTTAGAAGCTTTGTGACTTCATCTCAATAAGACTAGACAAGACAATTAGACCAGATCGCGATTGACGGCCTCTGGTGCAGTAGTTAACACGTCAGCCAGCTTGCATTACAAGTGGTGTTGTCCTTGGTTCGATCTCACATCTTTATCCGACTGGCCTGGGTTTGGATGTTTATACATAAAAGTATTATTATAATAATAGTAACGTTGGGTTAGTATCATACAACACAAGTACTTATTTTATCGTGGGGCTAGCTCGATTTGTGTGATTTTGTCCCTGCATATTTATTTATATAAAGATAGCGCTGCCAAACTTCTAATGTGCAAGTCTAATTCCATTTTACGACTTTTTAAAATACATATAGGTACAAAAAAGCAATCATTCAAAAACAACATAAATAGGTACTTCTATTTGTTGCTAACCTTCATGCCATTGAAACAACGGTAGAATGTAAAAATAAGTTAAGAATACGGTTTTTAAGGTTACAAACAAAATAACGTTATAATAGTAATCAGCTCTGTTGTAAACAAACTCACCCCAATACAACTTAAGATATTCATCACTTTATGACTTACGTTACTAAAGTATAAATAAATATAAATAAATAAATAAATATATACGGACAAATCACACAGATTGAGCTAGCCCCAAAGTAAGTTCTTATGAAAGACTTGTGTTATGGGATACTAACTCAACGATACTATATTTTATAACAAATACATATATAGATAAACATCCAAGACCCAGGTCAATCTGAAAAAGATCGTTTTCCATCTTGACCTGACCGGGGATCGAACCCGGGACCATCCGTGTCGCAGGCAGGCGTGATGACCGCTGCGCCACTTTTATGATAATCATTTAAGAGGTTTAGATGAGCCAACTGGCGCTACCCTTCATTTCATTTCCTGTACTCGTAAAACAGATTAAATTAATAAAATCAAATTCAGTACTTCGGTAGTAAAAAATAAATTGTACTAACCAATTGAAAATAATAATAAAAATACCAAAAATACTACAAATAATTTAATACCAATTTGATCTGATTAAGGAGTAGGAATAGAATGACGGGTGGAAGATTTCGCTGAGCTAAGTAAATAACAAAATATTATTTGCACAAGTTACAACAGATATTTTAAAGAACTGCAACAAGGAGTACATGCAGTTTTTCGTTTATGCTATGAATATATGAATGCAGACATCCTTTATAGACACATCAGTAAAAAATACCTCAGTAGTTCAAAAGCTCTCTAAGATATTATCGTTGCAAATCATATTTTTTGACCTTTGATTTATAAGACCAGACTTATGACGTCACACAATATGTCGTTTTTGCACTGGTGATATAAGAAGTTTATTCTTTAGCTATTTTAAATATTTCGTATAAATTTTAAGGGTATCTTATATTAATATGTAAGTACGAATACATATATTTAATGTATTCGAATTGACGACCAGGTTTCAAACAAAATAACCGTGTTAGGAAGACGCTTACGTTATCAGATTTTTTTTCAAAATCTACACATGCCTTTTGTTCTTTTTTAAACTTTCGCGCTTTGAACACATAATTATTTCTATAAACAAGACTTAGCACGAACCTATAAAGAAATATAAGGTTCGTGCTAAGTTCTGTTTATAAAAATAATTTTGCTATCATGCATTTTACCAAATTGCATTCAACTTTCTTATCGGTACAACTGTATGGAGGTTGCTGCAGCCAACAACGTTCACTTGCGTTATCCCATAAAATCAATTCAGTGAAAACTGGGTGCTCTCATTTACTTTGGATTCTTAATGCCCTCAACTTTATCTCGTATGCAAATTTAAAGAAATACCAGACTCTTATATATTTAGAAACCAACGTATCATTTGTTATATATCTATATCTGTTTGTTCCTCGTCTCGTCTCTCCTAAACTATCTACTCAACGTAACTTGACTCCTTTCATATCGTTAGCTGCGTCTTGTCCATGAATAAGGAAAGCCCCTGGTTATTAACTATACCAGCTGATTTTGAACCTATGAACTATATTAAAATCTCGGAATCAGAATCCCTAATGGAATACAGAATCGAAAGAAAAAAAGGTAATAATCAGAAAATAAAATCAGACTTCCCATAGAAATTTGTCCAGCTGTTTGCTGAATTTGAATGGGAGATCCAATACTTTATTTTCCTTTTTTTCTTGTTTTGGTAATTGCAAATATCATCATCATCATCATCAACATCAACAGGTCCTTGTTAGTCTCCACTGCAGGAGCACAACCCTCTCTGTACTACCAGAGCCATGTATTAGCCAGGGCAGTCAGAGGATTTGGCCTACACTCTCCACACTGGCCAGACGGGTTGGAGAGGTATCTTTGATGTTTATAGCTTTGTTTAGCTTTTGTTTCCTTAGTCGACTTCTACGACATCCACGGGGAGACTTGGAGTGGTCCTATTCTAGTCTGCCGGGAACCACACGGCAATTTTTTATTTCATTTTTATCTAATTTTTCTTTCGCGTATATGTTTATTCTATTAGGGATACTGATTCCTAATTCATCATCAAAATATAGCCAGGTTGATCAAAATCATTTAATAAATCAATAAAATTATTTTTATACAAAAAATAAAAACGGGCTTTAATCTTATACGTGTACAAACAAGATTTTACTCATTTTACAATGAAATTTAAAATCAATTAGGAAGCCATACAACAGGATAAGATGTCAATAGATGTGAATTACTTTCTTACTGTGACCTAATTCACTAATCTATATAAATTCTGTAATCTTGCATAAAATAATTCGACGATTCTATAAAACACCAATAACTAATAATATAATATTTCGATGAACTCTTTTTTGTAGAATCTGTCGGTATCTAGGTATTCAAAGAATTGTCATCTAAACGAATTTAAATATGACTGACTGAATGACTATTAATGTAGACGTATACAAAGTAAGAACTTTATTGCGTGTTAATCACATGTGCATCATGTCATAAAATATCACACCGCCACGCCAGTGATTCATGGGACGGTTGTGTAAATGTGTCATTCATATAAAAAAACAAAATTTAAGTTCTCAAGAAATATATGGGTATCTTAGGTCCCAGGAACTGGTACAATAAAGGCACAATTCTGTGGATACCACTTTGTGTTTTTATTCTTAAACCAACATTATCGTATTAGATGTCAAAACCACAACCGTCGATAAAATATGTTACTCATTTTGTTTAAATATTAACGCCAGCTTCATTCATAAGTTCAAGTTGAATTTTAAGTAGGCCCATTTCACCTTCGCGTGGGTTTAATGTATCTTTGATAATCCTATCTCCATAAATAAACACAACCGGTTCAAGATTACGATAATTGTAGGAAATTATACAAGTTAGATAGTTATTTGTATCGATCAACACGTTTAACTTCATCTATCGCGTCAGTACGGACGTCATTCGGTGAAAACAGAGATATTGGATTTCTACAGAAGATAGTATGGCCGGCGTTTGCAAGCGCAGCGGCGTAGGATTATGAAACTCCGCAGAGGCTTGACGTCAATGGCGCGGGCGCAGACTACGCCGCGCTTTCTCCATCGTTTGTTCAAGGCGGTTGGTACACTCTAACAAATAGGTACAAGGCTATAATAAATAACAATACACACAATATCAACCTTACTACTTGTTTGACCAAAGCTTTTAAAACAAAATATACCGCGGTTCCATGCCAGACTGCAATAGGATAAAAAGCAGTTCAGGACCTAACTTAAAATATCTTAAACAGTTCACATCTCGATTACCAGATGAGTATTTTTTGAGGATTAATTAGGGGTTTTGGGCGGGTCATGTATGTGCAGTGCAATGATCAAAGTTACTCCGTAACAGTATCTGTTGGATGGAAAATTATCCTAGTTCGTTCGTAAACTCAACAGGAGTTTACGGGAATTCTCTGGAAGATTGGTACCTAGTGCACTCACTCGTACTTGCGAAGGACAAAAAAGAACTGCACGTCTTTATTCTGATCGAGTCGTGCATTACGATGTTAACTGTATTTAGAAGTCACCGGTCAACTACCCAGCGTGACTCCAACTACAAGGTACCTGCTTATGAACGGCGCTTTATTTCCATCTTACATTAATTTATCGCTTATTGAAACAAGTGTTCACTCACGATACTGATATCCTAGTGGAATTGTATGCGGGAAAGTTGCATTGAAAGTTTATCTAAAAGCACCACGTAACAATAATTACATCTTGTCATTTTACGAGTTTCAGTCTGCACTTTATCATTATATCTCGGATCATACATAGGTAGTCACATTTTTTGTGCCCACCGAAGTAGCAACATCCAATAATGAACAGACTGACATCCGCCCACGAAATTTTGCTAGGAATCTGATGCATCGAGATAACATAACGGCAAGTTATGAAGCCAACAAGAAAAGTATTTCAATTGCTTCTTGTTTGATTAATTTATAAAAATGGAACGAGGTGCCATTTGATATCATCCATTTCAATTGTCTCAGTTAAAAAAGCTTGAGAGTTTATCAACGCAAATCCGTTCGAAAATGTTTTTTTTTTTAGTTTGTTACGACACATATTTAAATCTTTACATTTGTAATATTATCTACTTGTATATTAAATTCCTGTACCTAATCTATTCAACTCAAAAAATCAAATGCTTACAAGAAACGAATTAAAAAATTCTGTCTTACGAGAAACCCATATACGTTTATATACCTATACAAAATTACAGCGAGTACAAGTTTTCGATACGAAACTTCAACTCGCTGTAATTTTGTATACTTAGGTGTTGTTTTTAAAATTTAAATCTGATTATAAACATCAATATGCCTTATCCGGTCGTATGTACGAAATTTGGTTGAGATTGGCTTAACTGTTGTAAAACTAAAACCAAACTACGTTTGTATGGGATTGCGGCTTTACGTGGGACTCCTAAGTAGGAAAAAAAATAACATCGAATTTTCAACAAAATAGAGTTGTAGGTCCTAAATATCACAAATAGGCATTTTCAGTTGTTTATTTTATACGTACGTATAGGTATTACCTACTTAAATGTTATTTTTAAAGTCTTCGAAAAACATCAGCATGCTTTTATCAATATAGAGTCTGGATATGCACTTCAGAGCGTCCAATACTTGAATGCAATCGACTGTATTTATTTTTAACCTAAGTAGGTAGTTATCTGCGATCGTTTACCTCTCACGTGTGATCACTACCCCGTATGTAGGTTACCAGTAATCCGAGCGTGTATAAATACTACTGCAATCTTGCTATTTATGGCAGCGTTTCGAATTATCTACAAAAATGGACCCGTTGTTGACGTCAATGCAAGGAGCAGGTTTGGATTCTCGCATAGATTAACTTACATGGCGTTTTGTTTTTATTGCTAGAATTGATAGCGCGCACTCAAACGACTTAACTGCCGCCGTAAAAGAAAATATGCGCATTTAAAAAAGACAATGTTGTAAATACTCATATTTATACAATAAATGGCACACTAGTCGCAAATAAGTCGCAATTTAGTATTATGAGTAAATAACTAATTGCGACTTTTAGTGAAACAGCTTTCACCCGCAGTTCCACTCGCGTGTGTTCCCTCGGGTACAGTATGTTTTTGCCGGAATGAAAGGTAGAAACAGCCTTCTCCGTATCCCAGACAGGCGTATGAATTCCTGAAACTGTACCAAATTAACAAACAAACTCAGTTTAGCATTTATATTATAAGTGGCCTACACAAGTGTCAAATTTTTTACGCGTTAGGTGTGTCCTACGTCTCAGCAATTTTGAACTCACGTGGAGGGTCATTTTATGATTTCCCTCCCCAATCATGCCGCAACATTAAACAATACAATTCTCTCGAAAGAAAAGTAGTAAAATTTTCGTGTACATTTTTTAACCCAAAACAAATGCATAATCGTAACATTCGTAACGTTACCGAGGGGCAATAAGTATATACGAAGGACTGTGGGACGAAAGACCGCAAACCCTCATATTATAGCCCGAAAAGTATAAAAATTTTCTTAGTAAATAGGTGTAAGTACTATTTAATTATTAGTCACGTTTTAGATACTGCAGCAAGACCACACAGGACGGCGCTCCACGTGTAGAAGCTAATTAGCTAATATTATGTATTAATTAAATCTGCAAGTATGTAGAAGATATTCTTGTATCGAGAATAGAAAAGGTACCTACAATCAAACAATGGATGAGTAACGCGATACCATACGCGGGTGGGCCACGGGCCACATTTATGCCTCCCAAGTGGCCGATCAAAAGATATATAGCCTGTTCCGTAGTAAAAGCCCGGAGAATCGCAACGATAGCGAATCATCAAACTTACGCATACGAATTTTGTGATTCGAGTGCTGACGTCATGGAGTCGAGAGTTCAAAGATACATAACATACCAATCGCGTTCCTATATTCCACGGGTTAGACAGAGCCCAAGACCATCAGACCTAAAAGCCAATGGTAAGCGTATTTGTGGAAAACGAAATCAAAATAACAATGGGTTGCTTACTAGCCGATTCGCCTAACGACATGATTCACGGCTGGCTTCTACAACCTACGCTATAAGAGAAGCGGCAACTACCTACTTGTTTTCCTTTATCTCAAACCGACATGGAAGTATATTCCAATGAATACAATACAAATATAAAAATAACAATTCCAAAAATAAAACTTCTTCAATATGTGCCTACTATTACCATGGGTGGGCCACAATGATGTAGGTGGGCCGTGGATACGTCAGCCCAGCACAAGCTTTGAAATGAGACAATCAGTATGCACAGACACGCCTGGGTTGGGCTATTCATAGAAGGTATGCCGGTGCTCGAATCAAACTGAATAGACAATATATCATACTATAGTCATAACTCACATCTAAAATGTTCAAGCCAAATTTAATATCTATCTATATCAAATTTAATATATAAGGAGAAGTTTCCACTGACTGACACATAGATTGCTCGCACAGCCGTAACCGCTAATGATAGAAACGTGAAATTTGGACATTTGTTTGAATTCAAAATGCGAGCGCACACTAAGAAGGGATTTCGAATATTTTAATAAATCAAAATAAGAGTGTAAAGTTTGTAAGGATTTTTTAAAAATTTAAATTGAGATTCATGCTCTTATAAAATTGGATACGTGTTTCATGGTATATTAAAATTCACCCTCTAAGGCTGTAAAATAGGGATTGAAAGATTGTATGAAAAATATTTTAAAATCTGCTCCAATTAACATGATTTTGGTTTTCTTAATTGTTTATCCCCAAATGTTTTATGATATTTAAGGCCATGAGGATGGTAATAGGTTTTGGTCGCGATTACCGACATCCACGCGGACTAAGTCGCAGGCGGAAGCTAGTTTACTATAAAAAATGTTCCCAAATCTAAATGTCCCCCAACTCAAGTGTCTTTGAACAAGTGTAACAACTACTTTAAAAATATGTAGGTATACCTGACTGGTGAACATCACCAATATCCATGGATGTCAGGTGCATTTTATTTTTATTATATTCATATTTAAAAGAATAACGCTAACATTTTATCAGTCCGATAACGTAACATTAAAATCCGGGTAGTTAAAATGACACACCAACAAGACAATAAAATGGTTGTTGGCAAATGCATAGTAAAGAGTGAGGCTGCCACTGACTTTTGACCATAGATTTAAAAAAAATTGACATTACCCTACAAATAAGTACTTATTTGTAGTACTAAGCTAATAATTTATACTTGGTATAATAATAATCAATATAAAGGGACTAATCAAATCACACAAATTGAGCTCGACCACATTAAGCATTTCTGTCGTAGGATACTAACTCAACGATACTATATTTTACAATAGATAATTAAAACTAAATTAGATAATTAAATAGATTAACATTCACGACCCAGGCCAGGTATAGGAATTAATAAAACTAGCATAAATTCTAAAATTCTCCGATGCAATCTCGAATGTTCGTTCGTTTACAGTAGGTATGTGGGTAACATCTGTATTTCAAACTAAATAAGGCTTAAGGAAAATTCTCTAGAAAATTTTAGCAATAAAGTTACCTAGCCCCAGTGAGTTCTCAAAACCACCGCTGGGGTGCTTTATAAGGAGTTATGATCGTGATATGACGTTGACAATGATCCTTATAGAGGTGCAGTTCACGAAAGGAGTTCAGGAGTGATAATTGCCTACCTAGAAAAATATGACTAGGAAATTAGGAGGATCATTATCATGTTTGAGTTACATTTTACAAATATCAAACGTACGTGTTCGTCTGGGAGCTATTTGACTAATTATCGAACAAATTTTCACATCGGCTTAACACTTAACATAAAAACAAACTTGGCGACGGACTGTCCCTTTTCGTGATATCTCTAAGCTGATTTCCTCCGTCTGACTCACAATTCCATTCATTCATTCTCACTACCCATAAAAGATTCAAACTTGATTTGATACTTAAAACTATATATATAACATAAAGAGACAAATCACACAAATTGAGCTAACCCCACTGCTATTTATTTGTGAACTTGTGTTGTAGGCTATCCTACAACACAAGTTCACAAATAAATAACAGTGGGGTACTATTAACACAACGATTATATATTTAATAATATATACTTATATAGATTAAGAAACATCCAAGACCCAGGCCAATCTGATAAATATCGTTTTCCATCATGTGACCTGACCGAGAATCGAACCTCGTTTCACCGGCCTCACCGAGGCCGTCTATCAAGGTATGAGTACCTACCGTTACTCACAAGTGTGTGAGTTTTAATGATTTTATTTTTCGTTAGTTGGTAGCGAAGCATTCATGTAATCTTGATACTTTACCCCCAAACCTTACCTTGATACTTACCTTCTTATAAACAACTTATAAAGACCTAATAAGTTTCCGTACCGGCGGAGTGATTAAAAAATTAAATGACACTGTTTGTTGAAAGCACAAACACGTTCTAGGTCAAGATTTGATCGAAGCCTCAGAAAACTTCGTTGAGCTTATACTAATGTGAAAATGGCGCCAGTATAAATACCATGTGAAAAACATAGGAGGACCTATCAAACATAGTTGATGTTGCGCATAAATTTCGGTAATCCGAGTATCGACCTGACGGAATTTTCTAGAACACTTCATGAATAAAAAACAACATCTAACAAACACTATCTTGTTATATTCATTAGTTTCCATCTACAATTTATTTATTTTAAACATTGAATTATATATGTTTATATGTCATTCAATGTTCAAAATAATTAAATTATCTTCTTAAATATTTTGATGTATTCTTTTAGAATAGTAATATAAATTCATTCTACTATATTTTATTTATGAGTATTTCCCTAAGTACCTATAGACATCAATTTCTATGTATAATTGGCATACTAAACGTAATTAATTTTAAAGTACCTATCCTAATCAATGAAAAGATTTTTGTTTTATTTTTGCGTAAATTACATAATGTAGGTGCACTTCCAAATTAATTAACAGGTTGGTCAACTGGCAGTTTGTAGCCAACTTCATACGGTCATTACCATTAGTGACCCGTATTTACAAACTAATCTAATAATAATCTTAATAACCTCACTTTAGTTTACAAACTAATCTAATAATAATCTTAATAACCTCACTTAAGTTTAAATTTAAAGAAACTAATTACACTGATGTCTGTTAAAAAAACAAAGCATCACTAACCCTCAAGATATCTATTTAGTTATTGGTCCTCAACCAATCTACACCGTCAACGAGCGAGAGTGATTGATCCCCTGTAGATCGTTGTCGGACAAAGGAATTTCAATACTAATTTGCTATGTATTTTATACTGGAATAATCCATACTATAATAGTAGACGCGGGGCGAGGTGAATGAGAAGTCAGAAAGCATGTAGTTATTACGCGATTCGTTGAACCCTGGCGGCTCCACGCGCCCCTAGCCAACGTGCTAAGAAATCGGACGGTGTAAATAGCTCTTCTCCCTACCAAGCTAATCCTTTTAGTTATCTACCAAAAAACAATTTAGCCTTGTAAAAAAAAGCATTATTACTTTTACGTACGGTGCATTTTCTTCATAAGCAATGCACTTATTACAATTATGCACTATTTTTTATTTTAAAACTAGTGGTTCAGTAAGCTGTAAACCTTGCCAATCTCTTTTTAGATATATTAAAAGTAATTTTTCACCAAGTAGGGTTTATATCGCAGTTACGAGTATGTCAAAAAATAATTATGTCATTAAAGAAACCTGAAGAAAATTGTCAAAACAAGAAAACTTACAAAAGGAAAAATACCCAGAAATTTAACACCGCTTAGATTTGAACTCAAGACATCCAAAAACGCTCTGTAGTATCTAATATACCTTAAAGCCGATGACGCTGTCAGTAAAATGATCCGTATTTTCGATGACAAAAAAAGCAATAATTCCTATTTTGTTTTATAATTACCGGCACACAAGGGCATAAGCAACTTGGTGGCGCTTAGGTATTTTGTGCCAACTTCCGACATTTAAAAAAAATCCAATTAAAGTAACCGGTACATTAGCACGGGAATACTTAAAAAATACCTAGCACACAAAATAAGTAGATCGCCGTCACACGTCACACGAACCACCGATTTGTGATACGTAACTGAAATCTGAACGCCGTCGCTTCGATCGTTTCAATTGATCGTGTAAAGGCGCGCCACTCGCTGAATGACCGGTCCTTGCCCGGCGCTCATTATGCAGCAGTGCCTTAAATATTTAAAAGGAAGCTTCTTAAAATACTCCCAGGAGACAATCAGAGATATAATGAAATGTAAATGCGATCTACAGGCGGTTGACCTGTCCGCCCTGCCGCCACTTGGGGTACACAAATTATATTTAATGTTCCTGCTTCCGTTCCCCTCTCCATAAATACGCGATTTGAATGCGTAAAAAGTAAATAGGAAATGGCGCATTCATGTAAAACAGAGAAATATTTTTCCTTATATAAAAGTTGGACTACAGACGTGGACATAATTTTAAATTCTCATGAATTACCATAATCAATAAGTGTTGACAACTTCTGGAATGGCTTCATTTATTTATTTATTTTATGAATCATTTGGGTGCGTTTGACCCCTATCTTGCCTGCTGGGAACAACAATGAGTCTACACGCAAATTAAAATTATGCCTTTTCACTCTTGCCTTGAAAATCCCTAAATTGTACGAGTCAGGAAACAGAGATGCGCGGAGGGACTGCCTTTCATTTCCTTTATTTAGCATTTATTTTTTTTATTTAGAACCATCATGTGTCCCACTGCTAGGCAATGGCCTCCCTCCACTTCTTCCATTCAGTCCAGTCTTGTGTTGTCTCTTTCCACTTTTTGCTAAATTTATCTAGCTCATCACGCCATCGCGTTCTTGGTCTACCGAGTCTTCTAGGATTATTAGAGATCCAGCAGGAGGAGGTGTTTTTGCCCAGAAATCATTAGGCCTGCGGTAAATGTCAGTCCCACTTTAATTTTGCCGCCTCCAAAGCTACATCTGTGATTCGTGTTCGGGAGCGTAGTTCGGTGCTACGGATTTTGTCCATTAGTTTGACACTTTGTCCATTATTTAGCACATATCAAAGAATATTTTAACTATTATTAGATATTCAGTGTATTTACCGACAAAACTTCCCAATGTAATGGAAGAAATGAAATGATGTCCCTTGAGGATTTATTTATAGGATATAACGGAACTTGATATTTGATATCAATATATATTTTTTAACAAACTTAATATAAAACGATAATGATGAGCTAGATAAATTTAACAGAGAGTGGAAGAAGATAACGCAAGGCCGGACTAAATGAAAAAAGTGGAGGGAGGCCTTTGCCCAGCAGTGGGACACATGATGGGTCGAAATAAATAAATAATAATAACATAAAACGGTATTTCTAACACCGGTAAGTCCACGAATAAAAAGATGGCTTCTAACTTTCGTCTACCCTACCCGTTAGTCTGTTTCTCTGTAGCATTCTTCCTATTTGGTTATAATTTTAGCTGGCTAGGTTGTTGTGGTTACTGGAATGGAATCACCTCGGTGGCCAGGATCGAAGGCAACTGGTTAAATACAGCTATAGATCAAGATTTTGTTTCAAATTATAATATAAGCAAAGACGGAAAAATTCAAACGTTTCTTTATACGGGATCAGATGAAAAACCATGTTTTATGTAATTTAAAAATTTATTGTTTATAATTTTTATCAGAAAATAAGAACTATTTAGGAAAGGAGGACGACCAAATCATGCGATGATAGATCCAACAGCAATGTCCGAATATTTTTGTTATTTTGTCGTAAAGAACGGGATCGAAAATGAATTTGATGAAATCATTAATACATTTGAAGCATTTTTAAGAGATTTTTTTTGGATTATGAAATGGATTGGATGGAGCATCATAACTAGTAAATTAAATATGATGTTCTACTTACACTAAATATAAGAATTTTGTATATCTAGTCTCATACTTTATGGACCCTGTCCGCAATAAATGATGTAAGTATTATTATTAAAACAAAACCCGATTGGAGCTACCCCTTACTTATCCTCAATAAATATAGGTAAATAAGTAAATTGTTGGAAAACATTAGCTTTGCGTTTCTAACAACAAAGTGTCAAACGGTGTCAGATCCTTTGTTTGCTAAATCCGTGAAAACAGCTTCCTGCATTTATTTTATGTTAGTCACTGAGGCTAATATGCAATATCCTAAGACTGGACAGTCAGCGCGGGTATCGAACTTGTGACCTATCGGACACTTAAACTAGCGAAGCCAAATGTGGATGTAGTAGAAATCGTGACCCATGTTTACAAGTAATTATATGAATCTTCTAGCATTTAACCCTGGATTCGCAGGCATAGGTACCCTAGAATGATATAAGTATGGGCTTTTTTGTGAAAGTCTCATCTCAATAGGTTTCAGAGATGACGGACGGAGATCAATTTATGAATGTATCGACAGTAGCATGACTCATTGAGCAAGCGAATCGAGTAAGTTCTTTTGATCGAGTTGATGCGAACATTGGAGGTTTCGCTATGAAATGCATAGGTACTCCTATCAAACTAGAAATTTGAAATGTTTGTAGGTAGGTAGGTGTTGGTAGTTATAAGTTTGTAAATTATACTTGTCAAATTAAAAATTTTTTTTTTTTTCGAGATTATAGCAATGTTAGTTTTAAACGGTGTATAAATGTTTCCCTTATAAGTTCGTATTCTGTCCTTCCAAATGATTATGATAAATCTACTAACTAAATTAACTAAATCTTGCGTCTCATTGAAGTATCTTGTTCGTGTATTAAGACCTTCATTGTTAACTTTAAGACCTGAAAAAGAACCCGCAGGGGCAGCACTTGTAAGGAAACTTATTTAATAAACATATATGTAGGTACTTAGCATTTTTGAGGACTGATTTATGGGTATAGTATACTTTAAAAATGTAACAAATATAAATAAATAAATAAATATATAGGGACATATCACACAAATTGAGCTAGCCCCACAGTAAGTTGTGAACTTGTGTCATGGGATACTAACTCAACGAGAAACTATATTTTATAATATATACTTATATAGATAAACATCCAAGACCCAGGTCAATCTGAAAAAGATCATTTTCCATCTTGACCTGACCGGGGATCGAACCCGGGACCTCCGTGTCGCAGCCTGGCGTGTTGACCACTGCGCCACGGAGCTCGACAGAACAAAAGTAATACCTATATATTTCCGTAATGCAGACGCTTCTGTAAATACCTATGTGTTTAACACATAACAAATCCGAAGCAGAAAACCGAGTGTTATCGACATATTTGTGAGTTTATTTTTTGACGCCAGCGCTGACCGGGAAGGCTCCCTAACTTCGATACTCTGAAATTTAAATATGTTTTGGAATACGTTATCCTTGCTGATACTTTATTAATTTATTAAACATATATAACAGAAAGGCGCATTTACGTAGATTTCTACCATAGAATGTTTGCAATTAAAATCGTCATCGAAAATATATTTTACGGCGACATTCAAATTCGCACATAAATAAAATCAAAATTTAAGATCTCTATTTCCATGAATTGCAAAAGAATCTTTCTTATGTATGGCGATGGTTTGGGGCTGGGGCATTCTCTAAATAATAATGAAGTACCTAGACCCAACACTCATTATGCGCCTACTTCGCTGAAATGCGTCAAAGCCTGCGGTCAATGCTTTTCATATTTGCAAACTGAAGTATCTCCCACATGAATAATATTTCCATTTTTACGTCTTCAGTTTTTGTTTTTTGCATGCATGGTTGGTTAGCTATAACTTAGTTTATTATTTTAAACATCATGAAGCGCTTTACAAAATACATCGACCTACGAAATTTCAACAGTGTAGTCCTCATTGTTTTGGAATAAATGGCTGTGACATATGAACAGACTGACATATGACGAATCTACATATAAGGGTTCTGTTTTCGGAACCCTAAAAATGAAAATCTTTAGCTATGAAAAAAAAATTGTTTAGACATAAACACTTTGCAATATTTTGATATTTTAGTTAGAAGCATAGGTATTCAGAAAATTTAAATGAATAAGCAGATACGCAACAACTATCTCGAATTCGCTAAGCATCACTAACAAAATGCTTATTAATATTAAAATGTTTTATTAAATATCATATTATAAATACCTAAGTCTAATCTAAAGCAATGCAGCAATGCTCCATAAACTTAGATACAATAGGAAGAGTAGATAATTGTTTGCTGTCTTAAAATAACAACAAGGAAATAGAATCTAACATAGCACTATGTACAATGTATTACCGTCCACAATACGAGCACTCAATCAATTCAATCAGGCTGATTGTAAAGTGTCCGCAAAGAGCATTCGCTGCGCTGCGCCGGAGCTGACTTGTTACGAAAATAAGTGTATACCTCTGCATACATACATACTATCACGTCTTTCTCCCTTGCGGAGTAGACAGAGCCCTTGTCTATAAAACTTAAAGGCCACGAGAATGGAATCAAAATACTAATGGGTTACTAGCAGCATCGCCTTTTGACATGATTCCTCACGCCCATTCCCTTGAACGGCTTTTGCGATCTGCGCTGGAAGAGAAGCAGTGCATAGGCGAAGGTAAACATCAAAGCTTGTTTATATAATTAAATAACTGTTGCTAATAATTAGGTTATAGGTACATTGTGCAGGGAGTATACCTGTAAACATAAGTAATAGTATAACAATCGCGAAAACATTACCACAGACAAATACGTGATAAAATGAAATTAAAGCATTTTCCTACGCTAGGAATCAAACTCACAGCTGATTAGTATGGCTATCACTGCGCCATAGAGACCGACAATCATAATCGTGGAAATGAATTAATCTCCTTCCTATTATAACTTAAAATGGATTAGGGCAACATTAGGGCAATACCAGAAAATACAATACCTCTCTATCGTTATAACAAGAGAAACTTTACATTTCGGTCACTTGTACTCTCAAGCAGATCGAATTATTCTATAGGCAGAGTAGGCAACTGCCCAATAGTGCCCAGCAGCCCCTCGTCAGATATGGGGCTTGTCGCAGCGCCAAATCATAGTTGGATTTTTCTTTCTCCACAGCCAAAGTTGGGAGACCCCGGTAGTTGCCCCATTTATGTTACCTTGATAGTTTTCCGCGTTAAGCCATACTAATTTACACTACAATGTGGTAAGCTAGACACACTAATAAGTGCCAGAATGCCATTTATATTTCCTATGGCAATTATTTGTCTGCCTACTTGTCCTGTGGCTGTTCCACGCACCCAATTACTGCCAGATTGATTTGAGCATGCGACCCGCGCGACGCCTACAGACGAGTCATTGCTTGCCACGCGTTGATATAGTGCTCAACTCAAAGTGTTCTCGTTTAAATCTGTTCTTTAGTAGATTACCTTCATTCATTGTAAAGAAGAACGTATACTGACGTAAATGAATTCAACAACTCGTAATAACAAATGTAAAAACAGTCAGAAATAATTCTAACGACACCTCAAATATCCTTTTTCATTCAGCATAGGTATGGAGGTTATGTTATTATACAAAATCACAAATATAACACTCGTTTTGAGCAGTCGTGTAGATACTAAACCGACTGCCATAGGATGTCGTGTGCCTTGAACATATAGACTAAATTTTAATCAAAAAATTAAATGTATTAAAAACTTGGAACTACTAAAATGTTGATAAAACTTATTACATAAAATGGTGAAAAACTCATGTACGGCTAGTTTTTTTTTTTTTTTGTTTTTGAAGCTAATTTACGAATTAATTGAAAGTATATTAATGCATTATTATTTAAGGACATTAAAAAGTTCAAATAAAACTGGAAAGTGTGTCATGTCTTTAATTGGCAATGACACATCGCCATACAAACTCTGCCATTGACGTCAGTAAACTTGATACTTGATGCAGACTCGTTTGTTAATGCGATTCGTTTAAAATATCACTCTATTTACAGCTGTATTCAACAAAAATAAACTTTATAACTACAACATGGTTGTTTTAAAAGGTTTTATAAAAAATCCATGCAGTCATTGTTTTGAACCGATTGCAAGACAGGAGGTTTGCATGGTTTTTGTTTTTGTTTATTTGCTACGTCGTTAATCCGCTACTTATTAATCGATTTTAATGATTCTTTTTTGTTTGATAGGTATAATACTTCAGAGACTTCGCAGTGTTCATGTTCGCAGGTAGACTAGATTGACATTTGTTTATAATGATTTAGTAAAACTACCGCTTACAATATTTATAGAAAACATTCCCGATGTACGTGTAGGTACACAGTATTGGCTCCATGTGGCCGAAGGTCTTATTAGTCTGCTGCTAAGTTTGAGATTTAAATAAATTGTTGACTGAATCCCAAGCTCGTGGTCTTGTGATTTTCTCTATTGAATTAGGATTTTTTTTAAAATTTCAGTATCCTCACGAAGCATTCTTGAAAGATATCTGTTTTCTTTTGCAAGGACTTGGAAGATTATCGAAACGCATATAATGGTTGGGTTCGTCCAGGGTTTGTTCTCCGACTCTTCAAATTCATCTTACAAACTACGTGTCTTCATTTATACTTATAAATTTCAAAAAGAATTGGAAAGAACCGAAAGAACCGGCTCTTGATAGCGTTGGGAACCCAAAAACCCGGGCTTTTGAAAATAGCTTTTAGTTCTCGTTGCCCTACTTTAAATAACTTTTGTGTAAACTATTAAGTAAATCTTCAAACATGAAAAATAAAATTATTTTTTATACAAAATGCAAAATCCGACTTCAAGTACGGTTAGTAAACTGGAACTAAACTGTAAAAATAATAATTAAATTGCTTGAAAGCAAAAAGCATTAAAGGATATTCAACGAAATTTTATTTATAATAGGTATTTTTTGAGTCGGTACCAGTCAGGGTTGAAATAAATTAATTCTACCTCGTGCTGTCCTGCAAGGTTTGTTGTGAAGACACGACTAAACTATATTTTTTATCTTGTCTGACACTTATTCCATAAATAACTGATTATAAATTGTATGTTATTGTATATTAAAATTGGTTTATGTTTTTTGTTTAATAATAATTATTAAAGGTAATACGTAAAAGAACTTAACAGAATTAAGAACAAGTAGAGCTTATGAATTATAATGAACGCAAAAGGTTATACTAAAGTTTGCATATCAATTAGCGAACAAGCCTCAGCGACGTGTCAGATTTATATACCTTTTTTAAAATTTTGTTGTGAGAGGGGCAGGCCAAATTCTTATATTTTGGCCCTTTCAGTATAACTTTTAAATGTTCATCTGAAAAAACGTGCCAGTGGCCGCCTAGCCGAAAAAGCACGCGCCGATCTCATGCTAGCGGACGCCCATCGTTTTATATTACAACTGCTCTGCTGTCACATTCAATTATAAGTTAACCCACGTTTAACCCCAATTTTTCGCACTACGTACTTAGCCACACCTCTTTTGATTTTTGCTCGAACGTTCTACGCAAAAATTGATTTCTTATTTTTAGAAACAATGGTAGGCGTGTCTATGATTTTCAAATCAAAGTCTTCCATCAAGCACCAGACCCATACCTGTGGCTGTCGTGTTAGAAACAATTGGCATCGATTTACACGTGTAGTATTTCTGACACGTGTAAAATTTCCTAATTTTACCAATATAACCAACCATCAATCCCCCGCAACTTCATCCAGTTTTATATGGCAAATGACAAAATCTTTCAGTAGTTTATGGAACACGCACATCCATCTACCCACCACTAAATTTCATTTTTATAAGGTAAGAAGATTCACATACATTTCGAATCTTCTAATTTTATATGATCAGACCATTAAGCAATAGATTTAGTTCAATGGTTTTTAAATAAATAAATAAATATATAGGGACATATCACACAAATTCATCATCATCATCATTTCGTGTAGGTGACACGCGGTCAATCGACCTTGCAGACCCTGGTGTCAGAGTTCTTCGGAACCGCCTCTCGGCCTCTGACGTGGTTCCTTTAACGACTACCAGATGGCAGCCGAGACCACCGGCTTAACGTGCCTTCCGAAGCACGGAATCATCATTCTTATCAGACAATCAGGTGATTCATGCCTGCAATGTCCTAACCAAACTGGAAACAACTTAATAAAGTATGCTTCCCGTGGGAATCGAACCCACGACCCCCGGGTCATCAAAGCAAACGCCTTAACCACTGGACCACGGAGGCAGTCAATGATGATGATGATGATCACACACATTGAGCATTACAATGCTCGGTATATTATTAAAATTAAAAATATGTGATACCTGTGATACCCTACGGGGTAATATGTGATGAGAGAATTCGACGCGATGATTCGAAGTCACGGTGTTGTAGTTGGTAACACACTTAGGGCGCAGACCTAAGACTCGTGGGTTCAAATCCTACCTGTGGCAAATTCTTTTTCATCACATATTTTCAATTTCAATAATATACCGAGCATTGTAATGCTATTTAAAAACCATTTAAGTGAGTAAGAGCTTTCTTCAATTTAATCAACTTTCTATTCAACTGATATGAATGAAGTAGAATACCACACTACTAAATAGTGGGTAGTATTAAAGAAATACGCATGCTTTGAATGCGTTATACCCTACGGGGTAATATGTGATGAGAGAATTCGACGCGGTGATTCGAAGTCACGGTGGTGTAGTTGGTAACACACTTAGGGCGCAGACCTAAGACTCGTGTGTTCACATGCTACCTGTGGCGAATTCTTTTTCATCACATATTTTAAATTTTAAGATTTAGTTCAGTATAGAATAGTACTGTAAATCTTCTGAATAAATAAAATAAAGAACTAACGCGAATGGAAGATGCATTCAAGCTCCTGGAATGGAAAGGACTTGGCATTAACATCAATGGCGAGTATATCAGTCACCTTCGATTTGCCGATGATATCGTTGTCATGGCGGAATCGCTGGAGGACTTAAGTACTTTGCTCAATGGCTTCAATGAGGTTTCCCAACAGGTGAGCCTAAAAAGGAATAAGATAAAACGAATATCATATCGAATATCCATGTTGTTTATGTTGGGAACTTTATCCTTGAAGTTGAAGACCAATATGTCTACCTGGGTCATTTAATCCAGGTTGAAAGTTCCAGCTTCAAGGATGAGGTCTTTCGACAATTCCGACTCCGCAGTGTCTTCTCGTCCGAAATACCTCAGTGCCTAAAGACAAAAGTCAAGTCTATAATCAATGTGTGTTACCAGTGATGACTTACGGGTCCGAAACGTGGTCCCTTCTTATGGGCCTCATAAGAAAGCTCAAGGTCGCTCAAAGAGCTATGGAGTGGCCTATGCTCGGGGTTTCTCTGCGAGATCGAATCAGAAACGAGGAGATCCGTAGAAGAACATAAGTCATCGACATAGCTCAGCGGATTAGCTTTTTGAAGTGGCAGTGGGTGGGGCACATAGCGCGAAGAACCGATGGCCGATGGGGCAGAAAGGTTCTCGAATGGCGACCATGTACCGGCAAGCGCAGCGTCGGACACCCACCGACCAAGTGGTCGGACGACCTGAACGGTCGCAGGGAAACGCTTGATGCAGCCGCTTTCAACAGGTCATTTTGGAAATCCTTAGGACAGGCCTATGTTCAGCAGTGGACTTCCTGCGGCTGAAATGATGATGATGATGCGAATGGAAGAAAAAGCTTAAACAAACAATTTGTTTGACACGACTTTCAAAACAAAAATCACATGCAATCATAAAATCGAAAATAAAATTCAGATTATTATTCTCCCTTGTCCTTTAAAAGTACTGGAGTTATTAGTATAGTAGTATGACTATAATCATCTTATCCAAAGAGATTTATTTTTATATTTTTCCTGTTTCTCGTATAAATCCATCGGGATTTGCATGCGGTGTTTTAAAGAAATGTAGCGCAAGCGCAGCGGCCGCCGCTGGGGTCATTGGTGCATCTCTTGCATAATGCATAGTCTCCGGACACCGGTGCATTACCCGAGACGTCCGCATTTTAACTTGCCTTGTGTATATACGAAAGGTACAATGCTCTTTGCCTTACAGTTAAACAAAGCCAGGAACTTACTTAAATACGCAAAACGTCAAACTGAACTTTATAGTAAATAAACAGACAAATCATACAGAGTACAACGATGCAATATTTTGTAATGAATACTTATAAAGATAAACCCAGGTCATGAAAAAGATTGACCTAACCGGTGTTCGATCCTTCCCGTGTGCCTGGCATGATGGTCTTATTTTTTGCATCAATTATCATTTATTCTCAATTATCTTCTTAGTTTATATAAAAGTTTATAGTATTTCCCATCCTTATTTACACCTCTAAAAAACCTAGGTTAGTTTCATAGGGCTTAGGGCATCGAACCTTGTAAGCTTGGGACTGATGCGTAGGACTTTTCCAACAGAATGAAGCGCTTTATTCTTTAATCACATGATAAATACATTTGTCGATAACGAGGTTGTAGAACCGGGCCGAGGGAATGGAAGAAAATCAATATTCCAGACTTGGTCATAGAACATCCCTTGTTCAATACCAATCACAGCCAATAGGTCATACGGCGAGCAATCCATCCTATTTTAACTCCGTAATCATAGGATGGATTGCTCGCCGTATCAGAATTTCGCAGTAATTTCTGTAATTGGGCCATACAGCAGGCACTGTCTATCCCTTAGGGTATAAAGACCTAATTAATATGATTAATTAAGACTTTCTTTTCATCGTGCAATAATTAAATCGTGCAACGTAAAAAATAAATGTGCAGTTCGAGCAAACAAGCCATCTTGTTGACTCTAAAACACAACGCGGCAAATTTGTGCGAGATGTGCAAAACGAAATCAAATGTTCATGGGAACAGCTCGATTTGAATAGGTCGTGGACGAGGCACAAACAACTTTTCCTGTAAGTTTTCCTCCTTTGTTCTCTCCGAATCCTGCAAAACGAATTCGATTCCCTGAAGAGAGCCGCGGCGTCACGCAAGGGTCAGTGATGCATCTGTTGCATAATGTATGAAGATGGGAGAGCGTTACCCTGCAACGTCTGCATTTCAAGTAATCTGAAGTGATCGGCCATTGTCCTTTGGCCTACACTCCATCTAGTCGTTTTAGGATTGTCTTTGCAGCTTTTTTTTCGGATAATTCAGAATATTGAACCCGTAGCGACCTTGAATTCGCCTTTCAACAGTGCAAAATCACTTTGCAATTAGAAAACAAAAACTTGGACAATGCCAATGTTGAGGTGAAGCAAAATGAGAGCATTAGTTTGGAACCTAAACCGGCATCAAGTGACGTAGGCATTGATTTCAAAACAAAAATAGTAAAGAGGCAAATACGTTCAGGTTTAATTCAGCAGTGTCTGCCACACAGAGAAGAGAGAGTTTGCCGAACACTGCCATATTTAGATATTTAATGCTTCCGAGCGAGATCTTTTGAAAATAATTCGGAATTCTTTTTTTGTGATCAGACGTATACTGAATGGTCCGGCGTTTAAGTCTAACTAGTATAGGCATCGCTAGCCTGAAACTGACGACATGTAAAATTTAAAATATTGTGAAACCCTTTTGTTTTAAATTTAAATAAATTATATTATACCCTTTTCATTCTTATCAGAGATGGAAAATTCGTCTAGGTTGGCCTCAGGAGCTTAGGCAAGCATCTTGGAAACAGATTGTCAAGGAGGCCAAGACTTACATATGGTTATAGCACCCAGGAAGTTAGCCTTATTCTCAACACTTTACTTGATCTAACAATCTAAAAATATCAATGCAGTGAAGAAATGTAATTTGGTCACATTGTATGTAACAATTACTGTGTACATTTAACAAAAAGTGTGGGAAAGTTGCGACATATTTACAGTGACCGCAACGTTCGTCACACCCACACATCTAACAGGAAAACCTCGAATTTCCAAAATGTTATTAATAAACAATTAATTGACGCGCCTACTGTTCTTAATCGCTGCTGGCACACTTGGTCAGTCACGTACGCTCGGTAAATCGGTTTCCAAAAACGACACTATCTCTAATGGACACGATCATAATATAATTATTATGTTCCTAATGGCATTTGGCAATATTTTTAATTATCCGATTGATAGATTCACTCTAATATGCTATTAACTATTGACGTATCTGGTATATACAACGATGGATGCTGTATGCAATATTGCGCATACATTTTTTACATAGACGTGTCGTGTTAACAAATAAATATAACTATTTACCTTGGTTCACAAAAGGGGACAAGGGGGGGTGCAAATGGGTACCTATCTCCCAAGGACAATACCGAAGCCCTAAGCAGTTGGCTCTGCTGGTGCTCCTAAGACGAGATACCCTAAGCAATCGCTCAATTCACCCAAGAGTAACGTTAATCCATAAAAATATTATCTCAAACAAAATCCATTTCTAATTATTTTGAAAACAAATTGGGAAAGCATCTGAATTTACTCCTTTTATATACAATCAGGCCTGCCGTCACATTACAAAACTAATGCAATATACCACATATAGTGCAAAACGTTCGGTGGAGCAGTGGCTCCTCACCTTTGACTACTCGCAATCCGAGGACCTCTTAACGACAAGTATACGACGACAATCTCTAGGTACTTTCTTAATCACACACACATACACACACACACATACACACACACACACACACACACACACACACACACACACACACACACACACACACACACACACACACACACACACACACAACATATACCTGCCTTCACATACTCTATCATCATCATCCATCTCACACATACACCCCCTTGCTCTTTGTGACAGATATGATTTAAAATTTATTATATGTATGGATATAAACTATTGCTGTGTGTTTTTGAACCGCTGCACAAATATGTAATTTTAAAAGAAAAATTATCTGGACTTCTGGGACACAAGCTTTGCTTAGTGCAGGGTCCAAAGTCACAGTGTACAAAAATGTAAACTTATTTATTTTAATGTTATTGTAAACCTGTTTAAAATTTTTGTTGGTCAATAAATTATTATTATTACTTCCTTCTAACATTAAGTATATTGGTTTGGTACTCGTACATTCATCTCACGCTACGAGCGGCTACGACACGCGCGCTTGCCATGATGTGAGCTTTTGCAAACACGCGTAGCATATGATAGCGCTCAAAGTTTTACGGCGACATATATATTTTTAAATGTATATGTCGCCGTGTAATAACACGGCAAAAGTTGAGGTGACGACAAATGTAATAATTTCGGAACGAGCTAACAAAAAAACGATTTGATTGATGCAAATCCCGGGAGAGCCCCACTAAAACGATGTCCAACATTATATCCACAAAAAAAAATCAGTAAGTGACATGTCGATATCAAAATGCAAAGAGGGATGTACGATAAGATAAGTATTGAACGCCCCGCTAGATCGAGGATTTGGAAATTTATTTTTTCTCTACAATCACCGGGGTGCAACTCCTATTTTAAAATTCTAATTCTAATAATACCCATACGTCCAAATTCGTTGAGGCATCAAGAAGTCATGGTGGAATAAAGAAACTCAGATACACACGTAAACTTTAAAAACAATACATTCCATTTTTTGGACTGTTGTGTCCTGTGTTTGATTCACCCCGACACCAGAGGGATGCTATAAGTTTGACATGACTTTTGTGACACTGTAGCACACGATACGTTTACAATTTGGTGCATTAATTTGTTTTTATTTTACACTTGTTTGCAACGACTTAAGTGAAAATGGAGAATCATCATGGTTGTGCAAATTTATTTAAAACTTTGTAATTGTATACAGTATATTACAAATACAATATTTTGGTAAAAATTTTCAAAAATATTAAGTAATTAACTACTTGGTGAATAGTGAAATCCTAGGATGGCAGATTTTTCGAGCTGCATAAATGCATCTGAAATATGTAACTTGATAAATTTATTCATCGACAGCCGAGACCAACGAACCGGCTTACAATATAATTAGGTGATTTTCTTCACCAAGAGCGAGGAGCAGCTCGCTTTCTTTTTAAAAAGCTATGTATCTTTATGACGATATATATGCAGATATTTTCGAACATTTCCAACGAATCCTAAAATACTCTGATATGTAAGGATGAAAATGAATATATTTGAAGGTGAGATTTATTTAATCGGATGGAGTATTTCTGCATAAAGCCTAACGTAATTAGCACAGGCACGTGCTACGAGGCTGCCTCGAAGCCTACGTGACCGCCGACAGCTCGGGCTGCAGACCTGTTGTTTGATGGCGGCACTCTGACCGGCTTTTTAATTGGCTCTACCTGATATTATTCTTGGTATGCGCTGGTGGATGCTGCTTTGGGTCAGGGTTAGGTTTAAATAGACTTATACGTCTCTCAAGAAATATAACTATAAGAAATTTTCATCAGATGCGAGATAAAGGTAGCGTGATTTTCTGGTGAGAGAGAAGACTGGTGTGACAGAAACATTCAAAACCTAACTTCTAAACAACACCGAACAAGAAAGACTGGCGTTTGCGACGACGCGACGGCCTCTTTAATTTGTAATACATGAGTTTTGGATTGTTGTTATAATAAATATATTGTAATGTTTTATGTAACTCATGAGACTATTGTTTGCATATATGTAAGATCCTTCAAGTTACAATTAGCATATGATTACCTCAAACGATTACTCATTTTGTCAGTAACTTATATTACCTACCGGTTCACAAACATGAGATGCTAGTAGACTCCATACACGTGTTATAAGAGAAATATTGAAAACATATACTTCTTCAATACTTCTTGTAAATGCCAAAGGAGGATATCCTTTGGCATACAAGTGAAATACTGAAGAAAGCTACTCCTCAAGAAACATCCTGTACCCCTGTCACCAAAGCAGTTCAAAAGAATTCCTGTTTTGTTATCTGAACTCCTTTACTTTTATATTACTTGATCAATTAAGGAATGGTTTTTTTTAATTAACCCTTACTGTCCCACTGCTGGGCAAAGGTCTCTCCCATTTCCTTCCATTTGTCTCTGTCCAATGCAGTTTCGGACGTTGGAAAACGTCGAGGTCATCGCGCCATCGCTTCCTAGGCCTTCCCCTTCGGCGTTGACCATCCCGAGGTATCCACTGGGTTACTTTGATAGCCCATTTGTGAGATGTCATTCTGCAGATGTGGCCCGCCCAATCCCACTTCAACTTTGCTGCTTTATGCCCCACATCAGTGATGCCTGTTTTGGAACGAAGTGTGGCATTTGATACTCTATCTATCCTTTTCAGCCCTAGGATACTTCGTACGTTCCATTGCTCGTTGACATACTTTGAGCTTGGACTTCTGCTCTTCGGTCAGTGACCACGTCTGAGCACCGTAGGTAAGGACGGGCAAGATACACATGTCGATGATCTTGCGTTTAAGATTAATAGGAAGGTCACCCTTCATGAACACTTTCATGGACCAGTAGCTCCTCCAAGCATTTTCTATGCGGCGATTTATTTCTTTTTCCTGCCGATTGTTGAAGGAGACTACCTGGCCCAAGTAGATGTATTCATCGACATAGTGGATTTCTTGCCCGCCTATTTCAACTCTACGCTTAGTACTATTGGTCATAACTTGTGTCTTTGACCGATTCATCAGAAGTCCAATCTCAGAGCTAGCGTCACTCAGGTCTTGTAGCATTTGTTGCAATTCTGCCGATGTGGACGCGAAAAGGACGATATCGTCTGCGAATCGCAGATTGGATAGTCTCGCTTCGTCGACCATAATGCCCTTCATTTGCCAACGAGTTGCTAGTTTTTTGAATACCTCTTCGAGGACGCTTGTGAAGAGTTTGGGAAAGAGCGGGTCCCCCTACTTGAATGGTTGTATTGTATAAAAACGTTTCTAAAGCGCCCTTTTCTAAAATAAAAATTCTATTTATTGTGCAATTTATTGGCCGATTTTCATCGTAATAACAATAAATATAAAGGTATTTATTGTTATTACCTCAATAGAAACTAGATTCTTAGTTTCTAACAAATCCAAACTTATCACTGAAAAACAGAGCTTAATTATATAAAAGGTTATTCCTTAATATATGTAATTAAGCACTGTTTCTCAGAATTAATAAATTTACTGTGATTTAATAATTAGAGGAAATTTCTTTATACATACTAGGTGATACTGAAGAAACTCAAAAATCCCTAATAGAATATAGACCCTCTAGAAAAAATACAATCGAATTGAGTACCTCTTTCTTTTTTAGGGCGGTAAAACTGAAATATCTCATTCCAATAGAAACAATATTTTTATTTCAGTTCCAGAGTTTGTTTCTAGCTATGTATTTGCACAACAGTGTCCCCACCATAGATTTAAAAAAAAAATTTTTCGTCTCTTATTCATACTTCTATGGTCCCCACATTAGTATACATGTCTCGAATGTGATTAACTCAGATCGGCTCTATATATAACACATTGACGTCACACTCATTGTCTGCGGCTCTTGTCAAAAGAACATTGAATATTAACTTGTTTCGTTTACTGTACAGCTGGAATATCATTAAAATGATTAATTGTCATTCAAATAGCCGTCGCAACCAACTTTATTTTACACGACTCCCGAAAAAAAAGTGTTATGATTTAAGAGGTCATGTAAGTATGTAAGTTTCGTTACATACATGCAAATCTCCACTGTAATGTGTGGCGTATCATTGAAATCGGTAAATCAACCTGACTAACACCGGCTTTAATGTTGAATGTTTTCGGCAAGCTGCTTTAATGTATTTTTTTTTTTTAAATAAAATTTCTTTTCTAACGCCTTAAAAAAATGAAGGTGGTTCCCAATTTGTCGGAATCCTTTTGTTATGTATTTATGTTGCTCATAACTCCGTCACTCCAAACAAAAAACTTTTTTTTTATTTAGAGCGGTATATTCTCAATTGTACCCATTTAAACTTTGCATCAAAATCGGTGCAGGGTCAGTTAATTTTATCTAAAAGTTTATTGTAATTAACCATTTAACAAAAAAATTATTCAATTTATAACTGTTTCCAAGCTGTCAGTCAATATCAATTTAAGTACTCACTTATATGGAAAGTAAAGAAGAAATACGAGACAAAAATTATCTAATTAATTTATTGTAAATAGAAATCAATTTTTAATGTTAAGCATGTTAACAAATGTAAAACAGGAATATTATTGTTATACAAATACATTGATAAGTATCGTTTACTTAAATAATAAGGAAATATATCTAAAGGTAAACAACACGACACTAATACTTATTAAATGGGTCGGTCGTTATGTCATTAAATCACGTAATGAAATCGAATAAACAACTATCTTATAAAACTTATGAATATTTAGCCTAAATTTTGTAGTACATATACAAATAGGATAAGATCATGCTTACAATATGTTTCAGAATCAGAATAATATGTATAAGCTTAGATTATATAAAGCCTAAATAGACAAAAAATGTGTCCAACCCACGTCCAACCCAAAGTCTATCACGCAAACACATAGCCAAAGACAATATAATATAGCCAAAGACTAAGACTGATTTTGATTTGCTCTTGTTGATTTCTGTGTTTCAAGAAGCGCATAATGTAAATATTTCTGGCTTTAAAATGTTTGCCGTTGCCTTCTACACTAGTGTGCAAGTTTCCACTTTCCTTTGCCAAGCATCGTTCAGACCTATATTGTATTGTCTTTGACATAGCTACCAATTTGACCTCAGATTAATAACTAAAGCAAAATTTGACGGATTTTGATGGCATTAATTGACACAAAGCTGTAACGCACATAAGCATTGAAATATTGGCCAGTTTTTTTGATCATTGAAATAAAGGCATGGCGGCGTCTAGAGGGTATATAGTCTAAGGATATAAGATATATGTATGGATATTATTAAAGAAATATACGCCGGCGATACCCAATGCTATGGGTTTCATTAGACGCTGAGTTATTCGACTCATCTCTTTCAATTGGTAATGGAGTCATCGGGCCGATGTTAACTCACCTTTGTTTTTTGAACGAAGTAAAACTGCGGAGTTCCGCGTATATTCATTTCGGACCACCTGCTATAATTTTTACTTTTTATTTATTTTAGTGCTCTTGTGTAAAAACAAACGCACAATATGAATATTCCTGTTATGTCGAAAAAGTTTGCAGTTGCCTTTTACACCAGTGTGCAAATTTAGTTTCCTCGCCATATTCACCAAGCAAGTGGCTGCTAGCTACAGCTATTGTGTCAGTCAATATTACTTCAGACTAAATTGATTTTCGGACTGCATACATACATAGTGACACATAACGAGCGAATACTTGTCCTTCAATTGATATTCTTCTTTTTGGTCAATAGCTTGATCTAACAGTACCTAATAATGAAAATAAATCGCTCTACGTTTCTCTGTTGTTTTGAGTCAATCTAAAATAATTATTATAGCTTAGGTGCATTGGTACCAAAATATTGTTTAAGTAAACAATTGGTTTAGTGTTTATCGTGAGGTAGTACCTATATCCACTTAGACAGTTCTCTTATTATTATTTTTTTATTTAAATTCGTTAACTAACACCTCAAACAAAAGTATCATTTACGTGTACGGAACCATTTAGTGTTATACTGATAGAAACAAATTTATTTATTATACAATTGCATAAAAAGATGGCCAGCAACAGTGACGTCAAACCTGGATTATGTATGAGCCAGCCCCTTCGGCCAGACAAGTGGATATTTTATTATAAGCAATGATTATATGGATGAGGCAAATATTTATTGCACAGATAGAAAATTTTTGAGCAACAATATTAGCAAAATCCTTATTGCATCTCCAAACTGAGTCTTAGATTAGGCATTACACATGATAATTGATAATCGCACTGGTACTTGACGTATAATTATAAATACATGGATGCGTACTTCTTGAGCTAACATAAATATCCAATTTCTTACTTGGGGATAGGAAGCGTCATGATGTTATATGGCATACAGAAAATAAAAAAAAAAATTTTTTTTTTTGAGGTGTTCTTTAATCCGTGCTTTTCTTTATTAGCACATCGGTAGTATTGTTCCGAGTAGATCCATTTCTGTCACAATTTCAGAAAGCATTTTGGCTTGATAAAGTGTGTGTAATTTAAGAGTCGCCTGGAAGCGCATGTCTCCATACAAACGGAAAAAGGGAATTGTGGCAATATTTGATAATTTTGGAGTAAAATTAATCATTTAATCAATTAATCTTATTATAATCTACGTACGTTCCCATACAGCTTGGTTAAAATACCAATGGTTTGAGAATTACAAGCCTTTTCAAATTTGTATGGAAATCTTGAGAAGCGTATAATTCTCAAACATTTGATCATTTAACCAAACTGTATAGGAAAGTACGTAGAGTATAATAAGATTAATTGATTAAATGATTAATTTTACTCCAAACTTTGTAGATTATGATGAGATTAATTGATTGGATGCCTAATTTTGCCCTAAAATTATCAAATATTGCCACAATTCCCTTTTTCCGTTTGTATGGAGACATGCGCTTCCAGGCGACTCTTAAGCGATGTGACTACATTCAGGAGTTCAGTTACCTCTCATACAATCACCAAAACCCTTTTTTCATGATATCTTACGATGCTTTTAGAAGATAGGAAGTTTATGAGGCAGCCAGCCGTGACCAACAGGACATGTACTTCCAAAACCGTCATGCGTCATCTTGCTTACAAAGAATTTTAAAACAATCAATCTATTTTTTAAAAAGACAATTTTAGATTCCAATAATTTCTATACGCTTCCTATCCCGATGTTAGAAATTGGATATTTATTTTAGTGCGCTTCTATGCGTAATAGTCTCCAATTACTCTCTTATACATTTAAAAATCACGTTGAGACGACGGTTCAACATGGACAAAAAAACCTGTATTACGCTTAGTAACCGTTGATATATTTTAGATAGTCTGTTAAAAATACACTATTTAATAATTTTAATATTTTCTTTTATTATACACACAGCATATTGCTTTAATAGCCACTTCCAATAGAATGAATCAAACATTGAATATTAAGTTTTTAGTTAAGAGAAATAAGTTTCCAAAATATAATGGTGTGAGCTTCGTTGAAGGATCGTAAACCATTGGTATTTTCATTGACTACTGGGTCCAATGTTCAAAAAGTCAATATACCTAATTGTGTTAGATTATGTGTCACTAATGTGAATCCTAAATCTTAATCGTTTAGGTAAGTACATCCTTAATGTGAAATAATTCCAGTATGTCAGTCTGTCTGTCCGTCTGACAGCCCATTTCTTCCGAATCTACTGGACCAACTCAAATGACCAAGTGAAATTTGGTTGGATGGTGGGGCGAAGTAAATATTTTTTAAATAATATAAGAAAATTAAAAAATATATATTTGTATACCCACAGAACACAGAGTGTGTATACCTTATTGTGTCATATATCAAATATCAGGTTAGTAGGTCAATAATCAGGTTTTTTATAGTCTCCACTGCAGTAGCACGACCCTCTCTGTACTATCAGAGCCATATATAAGTATTAGCCTGAGCAACCGGAGGATTTGGCCTACACTCTCCACGCTGGCCAGACGGATTGGAGAGGTCTCTTTTATTTTAAGTATTTTTTTTAATATAAAGTTTTGTTTTTATATATGAAAGAAGACGAAAATTGACTATCCTCTTCCTGATCTCCAAAACTACTGAGCCTAAAATTTTGATAAAAATACAAAATATAATTACTTGCTTGCAGATTACAGGAAAATGCATAGAACATGTGTGTATATGCAGTAAAACGTTCACTTACGGAAAATAGTTCAATATCGCTAGTAAAGTTAACTCGCGCTTTGTGTATTATTTCTTTGGCATTGTACGGAACCCTCACCACGCGAGTTCAACTCGCTCCTTGCCTTTTTTTTATAGCTTTTACTAATCATCATTACTTTTGCATAGGTTCACAAAGTACTGAAAAGGTAAGAAGGTATTGTGGAGATCCATTTAAGCAGCAATTTTGCAGTTCAATAGAATGACAGAAAAATTACTGAAAAAATAAACGTATTGCATAAAGAAAAAATATAATATAGTTAATTACACATAGACCCTGAAATAATTTTAGTATTTTATTTGAAGCCCAAGCCAAAATTATTAAAATGTCTGTATTGTTTTTTTTTTCTTTTTTGTGAAAAACGTGCATTCTACAGTCTCGATGCTCCTTTGCTACATGTGCAGTTAAACAAGCAAGGCAGGTTATTGCTGCGCTTTATCTAAAAGGCTCTTAGATACCTGAGAACAACACATGATATCATTATAAAAATCGTGATTGGATTATAAACATACATATATACATAGTATCACGACTTTATCCCTTACGGGGTAGACAGAGCCTTAGGCCATAAGAACGGTAGGCCACGTTTAGCATTTTGATGGGCTTAACAGTGGAATACGGAACCAAAATAGTGATGGGTTGCTAGCCGCATCGCCTATTTACATGATTCCTTAGATTTGCGCCCATTCCCTCGGCCGGTTTCTACGGTCTGCGCGGGAAGAGAAGCAGCTGGTACATTCTACATTTTTTCTTTTCTCCCAGATCAGCATGGAATTTGGATTATAAAGGTTTTAACAAACAGCAACAGACAAATGGGAAATATTTATATTCATCTCCTTGATTCACAATTTCGCATACTACTTGGTATAAGTATAATGCAAACTATACGATGTAACATGATTCAAGTGAGCCAAGTTGATCAGTACAACACGAGAGCGAGGCGAATAAAACTATGAGTGTTGTTATGATCAATATAGCTCACGAATAATCATACGACGTTTTTTCAACACACCTGGCAGAAGAAATAATTAATAGAATTACAAATTAGCCTTATTTCATTATTCAAACATCTTAATAGCGTACTACATTTGCAATTGTGTTTAGTTGGCATATAATGTTTTTAATATAATATTGTTTAAATCCAACTTTGTATTTTTTTATCAAAAATAATACACTTTAAAGATCGAAGAACGACGAAAAGAAAAAGAACTCAAAATATCATTCTCGGTGTAGTATTCTCCACGTCCCTTGGTTCTCGGCCATTCTCTAAGAAATAATATTAATACAGTAGAATCTTTATAACTCGAACCTCGTTAAGTTGAATTCGAAAAAAAATGTCATTCTCTTCCGCTGAACCCTTATGTACATCTCAAATTATTTAGACTTAGAAACTCGAACAAAATGGTTATTCCCTGCGAGGTATTAAGTGCATTTTAATACTGTATCACTCGAATTGCAACAAGCAAACTCGGTAAATCGTAGTTCATAATATCCTGTATATTGTTTTTTAATTCATTGACATCTTTTTAAATATAGACTATACCCATGATTGAAAGTAATTTAAGACTACTTTCGATTAAATTTAAATTACACATTTTTCAAATTTAAGAAAAATTCAATTACTACCTCAAACGCTTTGAAAGAGACTATTACTTTAGATAAAAACCGAAAATTAAAATAGGACTGAATTTCCAAAAACACCGATAAATTAATTCATTTAAACAGTATAAAATCAATCGGTCGGTAAAATTTACGTAAAACAAGTGACTTCAGACCGATACACAACAAGCGATTTTATGTTGATGAAAGAAATGTTTTACGTGTTTTTTTTTTTGCGTATGCTAACGCATTCGATTCCACCCTGTATAATGAAATGATCCATTCCATACCTAACTCATACATAGCAATCAAATCCAAAAGGCATATTCAGGGCTCCTAATCTAGTGACAATTCATTAAACTTTATTAGAAACACAGGTTTGGTTGGTTTTTCATTGTTGGTCATTAAAGTTTGTTCATTATTGGTAATTTAAGTAAGTAGGAACATATTTATTTGGCTGGCTGATTTATTAAATGTTTTTAGAAATTGCGCCTTTTTATGTCGTAATTTGAACAATTAAACTCTTCATATTCTCGAAATTCTTGTTAAGTCGAAATCTCATTATTTCAAGATTTTTAGCATTTCCCTTGACATTCGAGCTATCGAGGTTCTACTGTATTTAATAATAAATATTTAAATTGAAAAATCAGTGCCGATATACGATACGTTATTACCCGGTAGAAAATTTTCAAATACATATCGGCACCAATAACTTCATTTATACAAGTTTTTGTATTTACCACACAAATACAAAATCATATTTGTGGATTATAAAAATGTTCCATATCTCAAAAACTGCTGACTTTGTCTCGATCAAACTTCGTTGAAAGTGTTCATTGAGATCTAGAGAAATACCTACCTATTATTTTCAGATTTACTCTCTCTTATTTTAAAACTTAGAGGTGCCACATACTCGATCTGACATTGGACACATCATGAAATAATTGGCCAAATCAAAATATGGCGGCACATCTCGATTCGATGTGGCCAGGCATATCGCGATCGGCCCAATTAACGATCGGCCCACGACTTAGACATTACAAACTCGGATTATAAAAGCACTCGGCTTCGTCTCGTGCTTGTTAGTAATATTCACTCGTACGTTTACAATGTTTTCCATATCGCCCTTTCTAAACATAATATTATAACATGCTTCTTATTTTAAGAATGTAACAAACTACTAAGAAGTGTATTAAATATGTATCCATATTATAAAACACAAATTAATTCATCAAAAAGAACACGTGACACGTGACTATAATATAAGGTGAGAAGTATATTTATAGCACGAACACCTGGCATAAAACTAGTTAACCAGGCCTTGTAATTGAGTAAATAATTACCTACAAATTACCTATATTTTTATTATTAAGGTTTCATTTTCAAGTGCACCTTATCAAATGGTTCATTACTCCGAAACAATAGGCATTATTTCAATCTGCTTCCAGTCACGTGCTCGAAAAATACCTACTTTTATCATTTTCAATTTACAAGTGTGAGAGCCTCCTAGTGTTCAAAGATTGATTGAGGATGTATTAAGGAGGCTTAATCTGTGAATATAATCATCATCATCAATATAATCTCAGCCCTCATCGATATAGGTAAATGTCTCATTAACTGATATTTTCGTGAATAAATATAAGTCTCTGTTATCACCAGATCTTTTTTAGTATCCACTGCAGGAGCACGACCCTCTCTGTACTACCAAAGACACATAAAAGCCAGAGCAGTCAGAGGATTTGGCCTACGCTTTCCACGCTGGTCAGACGGTTTGGAGAGGTCTCTTCGATGTTTGTAAGCTTTGTTTAGCTTGTTCCTAAGTCACCTTCTACGACATCCACGGGAAGCCTTAGAGTGGTCCTATTCTACTCTGCCGCGAACCACACGCCGATCAAAAGTCGATCAAACAAAAGTCCCTGTTAAGAATACCTTTTGAATTAGCTTGTAAATCATAGCTACATACAACGAAGTGTGGAGTGAGTGCTCCTTTTTTAAAGTGAACTATTTTTGACGATATGGTAAAGATAAAAAAAAAATTATATGGCAAGAAATTAAACAGTCACAGAAATATACAAGGAACAAGGACAGACAGACAGACAGACATGGCGAAACTATAAGGGTTCTTGTTTACTACGGAACCCTAAAAAGGACCCGTTTTATTTTTCCAGTTTCAAGAAAATACCAGTATTTCGAGGTTTTTTGACACTAGAATGTACTGGATTCGGACTCAAGCACGATGGGTTCCGTACCATTATCTATACAACAGAAGACTATCGAGCAAAAAAAACCGGCCAAGTGCGTGTAGGGTTCCGTAGTTGCGAAAGACAACTTAAAGTTCACACTGTTCACACTCACACCTCACAGTTTACCGACCAAAAACATCAAATAATCAAAATTGTATGTAATTTTACATTTTCGAGTACATTTTATAAGTTGGTTACCTATAACTTTTGAGTTTGTACTTAGTACTCAGCTCTGATAGTTTTCCTTTCAACTTCAGTATATATACTACTGCTGTAATTTTTTTCACGTATCCATATATTACCGTTTAGCAGATAGAGGGGGGGGGGACACGTACGTCTAACAAAAATTTGCACTTTAAAACCAAATATTTCGGAAACGGATCCCTAAACCGAAAAGTGGTGTTCTCAACCTCACAATATTTTTTAAAGACCTATTTAACGATACCCCACATGATGGGTAAATAGAGAAAAAAAAATTACTCCCCCACTTTACTAGTATGGGAGCTAACCTAAAAAAAAATTTTTTTCAAGGTTTTTTTCTACCACTTTTTTGCCATGATTAATGTACATACCCATACCGAATTTCAGCTTTCTAATACTTATAGTCTCTGCGTAAAACCGCGGACGGACAGACAGACAGACAGACAGACAGACATGGCGAAACTATAAGGGTTCCTTGTTTACTACGGAACCCTAAAAACGACAAAAAACGGGGGGGGGGGATACTCCCATATAAAAAACATGTTTTTTTTGTTAAATATTTATTTTATATTGGTTTAATTGTTTCTTTTTAAGGGGGCACACAAGGCACAGTAGCGACGCCAATCATTTTATTCCTAATACTTTACAAATAGAAGAATGTAAATCATATAAGCACTAGTAAATAGCTTGAAGTATTTTTGGAATGATGTTTTAATATTATGAGAATCAGTCATTAAGAGAAAGTGTGATGAGAATCAGATTTCAATTGCATATGTATGAATTTTTACAGCGTAGTCCGATTTTGATAATTCTATTTTTTATTTGAAAGGGATATACCCCAATGTTGTTCCCATATAAAATAGGAAAAAAGCCATATCTAAGGGAAGGAAAACAGGGGATGATTAATTTACGCTTTTCGGCGGTTTGAATTTTGCCTTATTTCTTAAAAGTTATTAGTTAGTCATCAGAGAAAAGATCGTGTTCCATCTTCACCTGACCGAGAATCGAACCCGGGACCTTCGGTGTGCCATATAGCTTGAGGACTTTCAAAAATAACTATTAATTTTTTTCTTAGACAATTTAAATACAAAATATGAATCTGAGTAATGTCTTAATGTTCTTAACCCTACATCAACGCCTGTTGTATGCAACAATTAAAATTTGATGATGCGGGCACTGTGTCCCTATGCAACTAACGCATGCATTTATTGCATGCATTGTACGGATTCAATACTCGAGCAAGATTTTTGTTTTTGGGCATGGTGGTACTTGAACTACTGTTTCTAAGTTTCTGATGGTTGATCGAAATTAATTGGTAACAATGGTGTTAAAACTTTTATAATTTTAATTATATTTAATAGGATCTTAATTTAAAAAAAACAAAAACTTTTACATGATGTCTATAATAAACAAGAATAGGTTTTGTACGAATTTTAAAACACCGATAACGTTTCGCCATTTTTTTATTTTATTTAGTTTCATTTTACCGAAAATACAATTGCTGCAAATCTGAATATTCTTGAATTTCTTTCTATTTGTAAGGTGTTAGGAATAAAATGATTGGCGTCGCTACTGTGCCTAGTGTGCCCCCTTAAAGGGAATATACAAATAAATATTCTGTGAATATCACATTTTTTGTATGGGAGCCCCCGTTAAATATTTATATAATTCTGTTTTTAGAATTTGTTTTATAGTGGCAACAGAAATACATTATCTGTGAAAATTTCAACTGTCTAGCTATCACGGTTTATGTGATACAGCCTGGTAACAAACAGACAGACCGACAGACGGACATCGAATTCTTAGTAATAGCGTCCCGTTTTCACCTTTTGGGTACTTACGGAACCCTAAAACTGTGTCAGAAACAAAAAAATGCTTCATTTACAACGATTTTAGGCACTCCAGGAATTTCCTTGAAAATCCCGAAGGTGAATTTCCTTGAACATATTGCAAAAGGTCCCGTTTAGTCATTTTAAATGTCCGGGTTAAAACCTAATTTGACTGGACTATACACCAAATTCTCATTCTGTCCATAAGTATTCAGATTGAACATCAAAATGGGTTGACACAGATTTCAGATTAGGTACCTACGTTCCGTGTGGGTCGAGTAGTGTCACGATTTTCAATCAAATATGAAATCACGGAAAATACCTTTACAAAGATATCTTCAATATTGTGTTCTATAATTGCCTTAAAGGTTTATATTTTTAGAATAAATGACGTCATATGATAATCATTAAAACAATGAGGCCTTGAATCTAACAATACAAAATTATACGAAAGAATTTTTAATAGAAACTAATTAATATAATATACCTACGAGTATATAGTTTATTACCGGGAACATTACAAATGGAGAAATAAAATGATCCAAGACATTACTTATTATCACGGTTTTATAGAGACGAAATTATTCATGACTTGGTACTTGTATACAATATGTTAATAAAACCCTGTCCGATAATTAAAGGGGCGACATAGCTCGTTAGAATGAACAACTTTTTCTATGCGACTAATGACGAAAATTTGAAAAAATAAAACAAAAATTTTTTACAAATTGCCTGGCCGTCTGAACACTTTTGTATGGGAATGTCATTTCTTTTTTTAAAATTACCCATCTTTATATAGTCCTATAGGAAAAGTTGTTTATATTGACGAGCTGAGTCGCCCCTTTATGAATCCAACAGGGTTAATTAACATATTGTAAAGGTATAACAAATAATCTATGACGTTTGTAAGAAGGGACAGCATTCAGCACCTAAATGCTGTATCGACTTACACATCCATAATTCATTATCATCATCTACATCCTGTAACACACGTTGAATGGCCATCAATGGGATGGGATAATCATATATTGTACTTACTTGTTTTTGTATTTCTAATTAACCTAAATGTAAATACAGCTTAGCAACACATGTTGCCCATTACGAAATGCGAGTCGTGTACAGACCCTGGATGTTCGGGCCGAGCGCCTGCGCAGCGCCGCACCGGCCAGTAGGTATAGTACCTACTCGGCGGTCACGTGACACCATTGACGTCAATGCTGACCTCTGGCAGCGCAGCGCTCTGCCTGCTGCCTACTTATCGCCGAAATACCCTACGTCAGTGGTTCTTAACCTTTAGCCAACTGCTTGTTAATAATAAAATGGTCAAAGTCAGCTTTTTTTCGGAAATTGATTTATGGTTACTCCTTCGCCTTTGATCGTACCCGGTTGCATCTCCACACCACATCTCGTGTCACAAGCTAGCGTGTTATAATAAAAATAATTACCTATATACCATTGCCCGTTGGGGGCCGATACAATTAGAATAAAAATAACTATACCGACCTTTCTAGACCGTACGAAGGTTCGATTTCGGCAACTTTTGGCATAATAATTATTTTTCACAAAAATCTAAAACGGACTTCAACCCTATACGTAAATGTACAAACTGGAACTAAAAATTAGGTTTTAGTGGGTGTGGTAGTTCAATCAAAATAGAGGAACCACGTCCTCATCAACTTGTCTTGATTCGTAAAATTAAACCAAACAGCATACCTACTTGTACATTTTTTTTTTTGGTTTTTGTCGATTTTTTTCCAAAAGCACTGGATACATTTAGATAGAGAAATTATATAATATAATATAATATATTTTCTCCCTGAGGGTCTCAGGGCGGGATTTTTGTTGGATAACCAACCTCTAGCTAGTTGAGCATTGCAAAAAAAAATATATAATATAATAGTTTATTTTTTCAAAAAGTAATTGATACATTGCGACAAAAATTTTAAGGGACGACCACCTTACTAAAAGCGATCCATAACTGACTGAGTAATCGCGTAACAAACATACAAAAAAAACTTACAGACGAATTGAGAACCTCCTCCTTTTTAAAGTCGGTTAAAAAGTATTGTGGATCACCCAAACAGTGGCGTTACCGCGTTGCTCTCTGCGATTTTCACGGCAGCCCTGGTACGTACGTTATATTTTTTTTTGGGTGTCTCACAAACAGTGTACTGGGACAGCTCCGTGAATGCTTATTTATTTTCCTCGGATCACAGGTTAAGAACCACTGCCCTATATACATGCTATGCGAGCATGCATCTCATTAAGGCCCCGCACGCACC
This sequence comes from Rhodophaea formosa, assembly GCA_963082605.1. Classification (NCBI taxonomy): domain Eukaryota; kingdom Metazoa; phylum Arthropoda; class Insecta; order Lepidoptera; family Pyralidae; genus Rhodophaea; species Rhodophaea formosa. The sequence continues at coordinate 13,974,869 of OY720209.1, forward strand.
GCAACACAATGAATTACACAAATGGACAATAAACATGACATAAGATAAATTAACTCATCTCAACAGATCGCGGATGTCCTTTGCTTTATTTGTTAGTAGGTAACCAAATATATTATAGGTACTTATCTTATGTTACATTTAATTTTTTAAGAGGTTCTTACTTGCGATGATTTTATGAGACCTATGGATATTTTGCTTCAGAGGAAAAAAATGCCACAAATATTAGATATACATATTCAAAATGCATGACTAATTTTAATAAAAAACCGGCCAAGTGCGTGTCGGGCCACGCGCAGTGTAGGGTTCCGTAGTTGCGAATGACAACTTTGAGTTCACACTATTCACACTCGCACCTTACAGTTTAACGACCAAAAACATCTAACAATGAAAATAGTATGAAATTTTACAGTTTATAAGTTGGTTGCCTATAACTTTTTAGTTTGTACTTACTACTCAGCTCTGATAGTTTTCCTTTCAACTTCAGTATATATGCTACTGCTGTAATTTTTTTCACGTATCTATATATAACCGTTTAGCAGATAGAGGGGGGGGGACAAGACCTATTTAACGATACCCCACACAATAGGTAAATAGAGAAAAAAAAATTACTCCCTCACTTTACTTGTATGGGAGCTACCCTAAAAAAAATTTTTTTTCAAGATTTTATTCTACCACTTTTTTGCCATGATTAATATACATACCCATACCAAATTACAGTTTTCTAGTACTTATAGTCTCTGCGTAAAACCGCGGACGGACAGACAGACAGACAGACAGACATGGCGAAACTATAAGGGTTCCTTGTTTACTACGGAACCCTAAAAACTGTCTCAATTAATGCCGTATAGACCTCACTTTGGAAGATAACGTCAAATCTAAATTTCGCCATCCCTGCTCGTTCTTCCAATAGTATAATTCTGGCTCCTCCTTCTAACTGATCTGGATTCATGTCCAACTCTTTTCAGAAACAAGTCCATCATCATGAAACGCTCTCCCTGTCACCATTAGGATGGCTCCCAATAGATTTGCTTGAAAAGAAAGGCTATACATAAATTCTCTTTTCCTTCTCTTCTTCGTTGATACTTATCCGTTTCTGGTAAGTAATCTGAACCTTTTCTACATCCTATTATACTTACTCCACCCAAAGTGTCAAGGGTAGTAAATACACTACACACCCTCACACTTTATATTATGTGTATAGTGTGTTTACAAATGTGTATTACTGTTAAGTATACATTTATTTTTATGTTAGTTTATATATATGGGTTACAATTGTTGCAAATACATGGAATCTTTAAGGCACTTTATCGCACCACCCGATCTAAAGTCTTTGTTTAGTCTTAGGTTTGACTGGGAGAGAATGCCCTTTGGCTATATAATATTAAAGCGAAGTGAGTTCACACACTAGCGCCACCGAGCAATTAATTCATTTACTCCTAAATCAAATCAAATTTAAAAAATCTAATAGCTGATTGCCCTAGTAAATTACCTGTAGTATTTTTTTTGTTATTTTTCATAGATATTACAATCTAAGTTTTAGAGAAATGATTTTTTACCGCCAAAAGTGGCCTCTTTTGGCGGTAATAATTCGTTCTCTAAAATCTAATAGCTGATTGCCCTAGTAAATTACTTGTACTTAGTATTCTTTTTGTTACTTTTCATAGATATTACAATAAAGTTTAAGAGAACGAATTTATACCGCCAAAGTGGCCACTTTTGGCGGTAATAATTCGTTCTCTTAATTTATCAAATTAAAGATAGTGAAAACTTGTACCAATACTACTACAAGTAATTTACTAGGGCATTCAGCTATTAGATTTTTTAATTTTGATATGATTTAGGATTTAGGACTTATAGAATTAATTGCTGGGTGGCGCTAGTGTGTGAGCTCACTACGCCTTTGTACACTGTATTTTAATACCGTACAAAAAAGACTAAATAAATTAATAACAGGCTGAATGAGCTGGTACATTTTTGCAGTTATTTATTCTACTGATCCTCAAAAAGAGGTGACTTTTTCAAATGATAACGATACCCTAAGCTATTTATTATGATTTGCTCGAATGAATGAATAAAAAAACTAATACGCTTTTTTATTTTCCTTGGATCTTATTATTTTACTGCTCATAATATAACTGATAAATAATCTAGCTAAGAACTGTGCTATATCAATTATTTGCTTTGTTTACATAGGTGTTGATGTACGTTGGTAGCGGACCGGATACATTTGGTTCGATAACTGCAGGGTTCAACAAAACCGGTTTTATTGTTTGGTTATCTAAAATTATCACCGAATAATCTGGCGACTCTGCTGTTGAAAAGTCTTCTGACTCGGATTAGGAAAAATATTCCTATTTTTTGATAATTATTAGATTACTTTACATTATTCGTAACGTATTATGTTCACGGCAAGCTTTTACCAGTATAATAGACCTTACTTTGATGATTTATTCTTATTCAAATTTATAAATTATAACTAACTTTATTGTCTGTATTACAGCGGTAGCGAGAGCGCAGGAGCAAGGTGCACTTTGGAAAGAACGTGCCCCACTGCACTTACGAGTATGTTCCTATGTTTGGATTCATTTCAATCAAAGTAGAAAAAAAAATTAAAAACGTCAGAGGATCTTGCAAAATTAAGCAAATATGTAAAGTTAAAAATTTTACAACGAAAAGGCGCCGCTGATGGTAATGTCTTGTCAACGTTTGACAAGGTGATCGATGGACATCGAGACATGAAAGATAGTCGCCAAGCGGCGGCCAATCTTTAAACATGGCCACTTTTCTCCCAAGCGGCCGGCGAGGCCATAGCCTGGCATTGAATCTATTGAACGTAATCTATTCCAAAAACACGTTTTTCACGCAAGTGACAGCAATTCAAAACATGGATAACTTTCACGAGAAATAGCCGCGTAAACGTGACTCGCTTACTATTAATGTGTTTACAAAATTTCGCCTTCTTTTGGTCGCGACAAGTCTAATTGAAAGTCTGATGAGTCTTGTCGCATTTTGTTTTGTTTTCTAGATTTTTCACCTTGAATTGCTAGTTACTTTGATAGAGTGGGCATATTTTGGATAACGGGACTTTAAACTTATCTATAATTTGCAAATTTCTAGAAGCAATAACAACAACTGATCTCTAAATAATAACTGAACAGCAGGCATAGCTTAGAAAAAGAAGTGCCCCCATTGTCTGGTGAAGTTTTAAACTTCAGACTTAACATCTGGAGAGAAAGATATCACAGCATCCCTCATTGGATCACCTTGGTTGACTTGAAAGCCCTGTAACAGACACCGGACTTAAAAGACCGCCGAGGAAAGGAGAATATGAACAGGTGGGGGTTACAACTCAAAAATCCCTTATTCCTGTGATGCTACTCTTCAGACCATGGCACCCTTACTATCTTGCCCGGCGTGTCCTACTACCACGTACTACTGCACGTGTGAGGACCTTGACAATGCCACTGATAATACTGTACCAGAGGCAGTGTTCTTGTCATCACTAATATAACTTTCTAAGAAATGTTACCTAGATTCTTTATTCATCTCTCTCATCTGAGCCCTTTCCCGATCGCGTCCTCAGCAGCAGCGACGCGTCGGAGTGCCAGGTCGGATATAAGGACAAAGTTCTTACAGCAAGCCGGCTGCCTGACACTTTTAAGGCAGCTCCAGCACCGTGGACAAATACCTACGAAAAATTGAGCACAAGTGCCTATGTCCGCGCCGGGAAACGAAACCGATGCCTCTTGCTTGTGTAGCAGGCGTGTTAACACTAAGGTAAGAACTTTTATCCAGTAAACAAAATATTAATCAAGTAAATATTATATTTCTAAAGAAAAAGCTAAATTAATATGGTGCATTAGTAAATATACTTCAATGGACAAAATCACACAAATTGAGCTAGCCCCACAAAAGTTTTGAAATTGTATTGTTGAATACTAGCTCAACGATACTATATTTTATAATAAATATACTCATATAAATAAATAACTAAGACCCAGGCCAATCTGAAAAAGATAATTTTCCATCATGACATGACCGCGCGAGGATCGAATCAGAGACGACTCGCGTCGCAGGCTGAATTCCTTCCTCCAATTATGCAGACTGCATAAGTAGCTTTAATCTTTAGGCGCCGTTTTTTTTCTATAGATCCAATTTAAAAATATTATTACATCATTGTACCTGAAAATACCCAAACGGCTGACTTCATTAATGATTAAATTATTAAATCGATTCAAATCCAAAATGAAAGTTCAAAACAACATCAGCATTACACGTGCTAAGTATTTTTTGCTTTCTTTAAAAAACAAGTTACTACTGAACATTTTTGGAATCGATGAATAGGAATCACAAACGTGACCGACACACACACATCACTTCTTACCCAAAATTATTTCGAAATTTGTCTTTTTGACATGTAATAAATAAAATACAGTTTTCACTGAGTTACATAAAGTTATGAAATAAACATTCTCTTGTGTCTCATGCTTGAGAATCTAAAATTGTAAACCGTCAGTACGGTAACTTGTCGAACCCCAGTTCATTACAATATTATTTGCGCGTTACCACTAGATATATTCCGATTTTATTGTTATGTCTTTATTATGAAACAACGACCATTCGTCAGGTGTGATCGATAAAGGATGAAGCTAAAATTATAGGTTGAATCTAGATTTATCCGAGTTTAGTTTTATTTAAAAGTAGCACAAAAACTTGATTATTTTTAAGAACAAAACTTACAGACTTAAAAAAAATCCAAAAAAACATCTAAAATTATTAAATTTTATTAAAAATTAATGATGCCACGTTTTTCCGTAATTTTACGACTGCTGTGTGATCATGAAGCCGAAATTCTTTCCCAACATTTTACAAGGTTTCAGATAGAAGAATATACCTACTGTCAATATTTAGATATCTGCTGGAAAATAATATTATAAATGGAAATACAACCAACTACACCATTCCTTCATCTAAATTATATTACTATTATTTATTTATTTATTTAATTTTTGTTGTGTACCTGCCTTACCACTGCAATTTTCATTTTTCTTTTGCTTCATCTGTCAACTAAATCGCCAAATAAGTGATATGTGTTCCTTTTTAGGCACGGAACCCTAAACATAGACATTACTGTATACAGATATGGTGCATTTATTATTTCTCCCCTCCAAGGTCGTCCTGGCCTGAAGGCTTTGACCGGACGCGTGACTACGTACGTTATTAATGTCGTAGAAAAAACGTGACGAATAGACAAGCAAGGGGTCAGGATAGTTAGTGACGACGAGGAATGACCGCCCTTCCTGTCGACCGACCGGGCGCCAAGAACCAAAGCCTTCTACACGTTCTACTTGTTGTTAGCGTCCGTCCAGCTATTTCAGAGAAAGCCCCAACTTAAGTGCGACTATAATAGTTTTAAAAATCATGTGCAATAAAGTACCTACAGATTTTTACAGTAATTACAAGGTACCAAAAGTAAATTCTAATGTAAGACATACACTTTTTAACATCATTGATTAGGCGGCTGAAATGTTAGTACAGGTGTTCTTCTTCATATTTTAATTGTATATTGTCACGTTGCAACAATGAAGCCATCGCTATTAGCAATTCCAACAAACCTAATTTCAGAATGTACAGATTCTCAAATGCAGGCGCGAATGGCCGCAAATCGCGCGCTCACGTGTCGCCCGCCAATAGAAAAGAGTCCTACTGCTGTTAATACCCCTCGTACACGTGAGGTGAGGTGAGGACGGACAATCGAAAGGAATGTCTTTCCTCACCGGTCACTCACCGCTCGCAAGACCTTTCCAGAACTCGTAGTCAAGTGACGCATGAATTGGCTTTGCTTTGCATCAAATTATCCTGACCGTCCTTCTGTGTTTGGTATTCGCATTTACGGAATAATGAACGGGATATGCACTATTAGAAAACGTGCACGTGATTTCTTGTGCTGAATTCATCTCGCGATCCCTACTCACGTGTCCAATTTCTACTCCAACTCTTTCACTGTTTAGGCTGTTATTATTGAATGCATTGTCCCATATAATTCAAAAGGTGGGCCTTAGAATCATATGGGACAATAGGTACATTCACTATAAGCCAAGTCAAGGCACATTTCTGTTCTTCCGCTTTAAAAATGTAACTGCGACTAAAAGTTGTTAAAGGGAAAATTATACTTAATGTGTAATGTTATATTGAAACATGTTTATATGGATAGATTTGTCGATAAGTTAAAACTCTATATAAAATTTTAGTTCGTTATACTGTTGAACCAAAATACCTTTAAAACTTTTTTCAAATAGTTTGTTCGATAATATGAAAAGGCGAAAATTACGTAACTATTCGATTAATTAAGAAACAATATTAAAAATCGTGGAATAGTTTCTGTAAAAAGGAATTCAATTTTAAAAAATCCGTATTATTTAGACACCTACCACTAAAAATTTGACACTAAAAAGTTTTTTTTTTTTATCAGCCTGTAGGTGTACTGTCCCACTGCTGGGCAAAGGCCTCCCCCCTATTTTTCCACTCGTCCCTGTTTGCTGCGATATTTTGCCAGTCTATTGAAAATTTGTCCAGGTCGTCCCGCCATCTCGACCTTGGTCTGCCTCTACTGCGACGACCATCCGGCATCCAAAATGTAGCCAATTTTGCCCTTCTTTCAGGTGGCATCCGACAGACATGTCCGGCCCAGTTCCACTTCAGTCTGGCAGTCTTAGCCCCCACATCTGCTATTTGTGTCTGAGAACGCAGCTCAGTGTTGCGCACTCTATCTATGAGGCGCAAGCCCAAAATGCTACGGTCCATTGCTCTTTGGCATACCTTGAGTCTGGACTTTTGAGCTTCAGTCAAAGACCACGTCTGTGCGCCGTAGCTCAGAATAGGCAGGATACAGATATCCAGGAGCTTTCTTTTAAGTGTGAGTGGAAGGCTACCCTTCATTAACTCCTTCATGGACCAGTAGCTCTTCCAGGCATTATTGATACGACGATCAATTTCTTGTTCCTGCCTGTTTTCGAAGGATGCTACTTGGCCCAGTTACTAAAAAGTTTAGTGATATAAAATTACATTCATTCGAAAGCTAATAATATGGTCTTCTATCTTTTATTTCATTACAATTTTCCTGTAAGATCCTTAGTTTCTTTGGTATGGGCAAAACTACTCCAAATTGTGTAAAATTTTTTGGAAAAAGAAAATTTACGTGCTTTAACAAGCTATAACACAATAACTATAAGTCACAGAGAGTTCAAATTATTTTCAAACAAAAGGTAGACAATTTAGTATATCTTATAAAAGCATACCTACCACAAAATTCCCGAAAAAGGCATCATTAAGGTAGATTTTTCGTAAAAACAAAACCGGCCATGTGCGTGTCGGGCCACGCGCCCATCGTGTGGGGTATCGTTAAAAAGGTCTTTGAAAAATATTGTAAGGTTGAGAACACCATTTTTCGATTTAGGGATCCGTTTCCGATATTTCAACCAAATATTTCATTTGGTTTTAAGGTGATTTTTTTTGTTAGAGGTAAGTGTCCCCCCCCCCCCCCCCCCCCCCTCTATCTGCTAAACGGTTATATATAGATACGTGAAAAAAATTACAGCAGTAGTATACTAAAGTTTAAAGGAAAACTATCAGAGCTGAGTACTAAGTACAAACTAAAAAGTTATAGGCAACCCATGGACGTGAGGCAACCAACTTGTGTGGTTCCCGGCAGAGTAGAATAGGAGCACTCCAAGTCATTCCATGGATGTCGTAAAAAGCGACTAAGGAAACACAAGCTAAACTAAGCTTATTAACATCAAAGAAACCTCTCCAACCCGCCTGGCCAGCGTGGAGAGTGTAGGCCAAATCCTCTGACTACTCAGGCTAGTATATGGCTCTGGTAGTACAGAGAGGGTCGTGCTCCTGCAGTGGAGACTGGAAAGACCTGATGATGATGATGATGAACATGCGCTCCTGTTAGCAAGGGAGGACCAATAATTATAGGAACGAGAAATTAGTTTCTGAAATTTCACAAATTAAGGTCTATCTATCTCACATATCCGGGCCGGGCATGTGACTTGGCAGGAGCGTCACCATGTCGAGACCGTGCTTCCGTGTCCCATCACGGGCAGTCTGTTCATACACATCAGTGATGTGACCGGGCTGTGGATAGACCGAGGCCTTCTTTATCTCCGAGTTCGATTAGCATAGTTACGTTCGCGACCATTCGATCCTAACCCTTCCATTTATGTCTACGGGTTGGTGATACGCCCTGAACAAAAGGATTGAAAGAAATGAGAATGATGAAATTGATTGGCTTGAGATGTTTTTATATAACTGTTAAAATTCTGTGAAGCTTTACATATTTCGAATATTCAGAACGTCTACTTAAATGGGGAAAATTTAAATATTCACAATCTTATCTAACTTTGATGCAAAATATAATTAAAAATATCAGTTAGTATGACAATTAACTGTCACAGATGTCATTATGCCTCTTGAACCATCCTTTGATAGACGCTTGTGAAGTTAATGACTGACGCGCTTCGAGCAACACGGAAGGGAGTAGCCATACGCTGCATTCCCCTCTGTCAAGGTACAAGCCAAAATTAGGCATATGCATGTCTATGTGTTAGTTGTGTGACTCATCTGTACACAAATTATTTTTTCTTTTTTATGTCATTTTTTGTGACAATGTCATAATTACTATCAAGTGACAGTTTAAGTTTTGTATGTAGGTGTGCGGAACTAAACTTGTGTGCACATTTCCCCCCGCAAAAAATGCCAGAAAAATTGTCATAGTAAATTGTCGCTTTGCCCACTCCCTCCGTCCGGTACGGAGGCCGTGTTGCTCGAAGCTGACGCGGGATCAATATTGGCCTCCTCTCAAGTGTTTGCAGTTTGTCTTCCAAATACATCTGGTTTTCCACATTTTTTCATTGTGTCAATATGGGTAATCCCTCATACGAACACTTATTATTATCATTAATATTTACAACGTGAGTAATAACGGCTCAGTTTGTTGGTTATGGAAATGAGAGAGGCTCGTTTACTACTTATTAAATACGAACATAATTCCTTATTCGATTTTTGAAAAATTTTGTTACCACATACAAAACTAAGTTTATTATGAACTGATTGAAATATTTAAAAGCTAAAATTTCATGTAATAAGTTGAGATTTTTTTTGCATTGGTTTTGAAGAAGCTTTGTTTAGCTTGTGTTTTCTTAGTCGCCTTTTACGACATCCACGGAATGACTTGGAGTGGTCCTATTCTACTCTGCCGGGAACCACACGGCGGAGCGCATGTTAACAGGGCGTAATGAGCTCCGGTACCGATTGACTCAAGGAACAATAATTGTGAAATGCAACGTGGTTCTATACTCAAGTACAGGTAGGGCCCAAGAAAACCCCTATGTTAAAATAATCGCAAGATGATAATTAAAAAAAACCGTACATTTGAATACGTACGCCTTATTGACTTTTTTGCTAACATTACATAGTCACTTCACCGCACACGTGCTTTTTACTTTACATTATCGCATTTTGGTTTTAATGTACTTGTGGTTAACACGCTTCTTTATAAGTGAAGAATCAGTGTTTCAGTAGTTGCTTTACGACACGGTGTATTGAAAATAATTTTAGTAAGCACTCACGAGGGCAAGCAACTTAATCGATTTTTTGCAGCATATAATAATTGCAAAATTGTCCACTTCATTGCTTTTATATCAAAAAATCTTTGTATGCTGACTTAATTATTAAAATGCTGTTTTTTATAGTTAACCAGTTTTTATAACGGCCTACCATTATTGACTTATATTCTTATTAAAATACATATAACATTTGACTGTAATTTCTTACGCTAGGTAGGTTATGATTAAAATTGATGCAAACTTGTGAACATTAATTAAACAGAAGTAATGACCGTGCGCTCCATCTTAATTCTGCAAACATTGAAATTACGAGGGAAACCCCAAGTGTACTGAGCACATATATTTATTTGCTTGAAGCCGTTGTCAAAATACTATTGAACGCACGATCTTAGCGGATGGCCAGACGTGGAACGCGTTGATATAGAGTGGACAAATATTATCTCAGTGAGACGTATTATTGTCGATATTAGGTAAGCAACAAAACGTCAAACACTGGATTTGACCTACACAATACCCAACAAAAACTATTTTAAAATAAATACCTTGTATAAAATTAAGATCAATCTATCAATACAATAATATTCAGGTACCTACACGAGAATTCTAGCGCGCACATCCTACAGCCTTATATTATGAGAGTCTTTACAGCATAACATTATATTTATCAAGAAATTCTTATATATTTTATATGTACATATAAAATGAAGTTTTCGATAAAGTTTCTAATGATTTCGATGTCATTTTGTATATGATTTTCAAAGCTAAAATTTGATTAAGCCAGGTCTCATCCCCTAAGGTACCCCCTTGGGAGCGTGGCCACCTATTGCATTGAATAAACAGCGTAAGTTCAAAAAGATAATTACGTCTCTCAACTAGGGATAGACATTTGGGAAAAGACATGCAGTTTGAATTGAAGGCATAACCTGTATAGGTATACCTACATCAAGGCTTTTATTCAGTAGCTTAATTTTGGCATCTCATTTCTAAAAAGAGCTTGTTAATGTCATTTAATTTACAGGGAATTAGACTAAATAAAAATTATATTTATTATGTATGGTGTTTATTATGCGTTTCTCGTGCTTCATAGGTACCATGAGAGTGAATTTAATATCGGGTGATCATTTAACTGGCTGATGGCAGATTATGGATTTTTAAGTCATCATGATTTTCTGATGTATGTAAGAGATAGTTTTTGGAGACGATTACCAATACATGAATGGGCTATTCACTTTATGTGGACACGAGGTGTTCATTTTTTTATTATTTGTGTTAAAATTCTTTTGAGGATTATTATCGTCAGTTTTGTTTTGAGTAGTTTACATAAAATTTTGTACGAGGACTTATTTTTAAAAACTTTCAAATGGCCATAATATAACTTCTATACGTTTCTTATTCGGATGTATCAAATTGGATATTTTTGTTTAGTACCTAATGAAGTGCCCATCCATGTATAAAAGTCTCCAAACACTATCATCAGAAAAAACTAAATCAGAAATCGCGTTGGGGCGATGGTCTAAAATGTTTTAAATCATAAATACAGTGACTTGAGCATTTATCTTGTAGACCATAAATTACCTGATGACGCATATTAAGAAATTATTGATGTCTGATATCTGATAAATAATATTGACAATATAATACTCGAAAACAATGAACATACTTCATAACAATAACCTAGGTCAAATTCAGACATTCAGTCAGTTCATTAACATCTATATCTTATTAAAACTAATCTAGCTAAATAAAGAAGAGAACTCTCTAACCCATCTGGCCAGCGTGGAGAGGGTCGTGCTACTGCAGAGAAGGTAAAAAGGACCTGATTACGATGATTTATTAAGTATGATTCTGGCACTAACTAATTTATTGATGTCTTCGCAAAAATAAAATATTCAAAACCAAACAGTTTCCCTGTTTGGTTTTAATCAAATAAAGTAGCTTACAAGCTTCTTTGCAAATAATAGACACCTATTGTGTAATATGAAAACACGAAAACAGTTGCGAAAAGATAGCAAGTTAAATACAACAGCCTAATTTTAGGCCTTTATCTAATCGCTTAATTCGTGGCTTCGTGTTTGGGCAAAAATATACTAAAGGTTAACAAAATCTTATCGGGTCAATATTGAATGTCTATAATAGTATCCTTAAGACAATACTGTAAATCCTTTCCTTTGTTTTAGGATGTTGTAATATACCTACTATACCTACCTGAGGCATGTGTGGAAATTCACCACTTAGGTATCGTCACATATGAGACACCAAAGGCAACAAAAGGTAAGAAATCCGATCAAATTTATGCCAATTTTCTTATCGGCTACGATACTCTCGTAAAAGCAGTTCTTGATTTGCTTTTTGTAGTTTACCCAAAAAAATTATGTAAGTTATTTTTATAGGTAAACTAAACAAAAAGCCTTAGGTAAACAAAAAGCCTTTCGATGGTACTTATCGTACCTATTAACTACGAAAAAATAAATAGATAAAAAAATATAAACATTTGTTACCTTTTTCTGGGCGACATGTTTGCCTTTTCTGATATCTCTGATGCCATTTCGAAACTGAAACAAAAAAACATGTTCATATTTTATATATTTTATGAGAGCAATGGCGAAGATGCTGAAGTTGCCAAGTGGCGGAAAACGGCAACTTTATGAGGAAGCCTCGGATCCTCGGAAGTGTTGTTTTGCGTAGGCGCCATGAAGATATATGTATGTACCTACTACGTGTAAGTGCAAAGGTTAGGAACATAGATTATTGATGATTTTTTCCCCTGAAGAATCAGTCGAAATATTAAATAATATTACTATAACTACATATTATATAATTATTTTTAACAAAAAGTAAAACCCACAGAACTATATCTTGATATAGTTCTGTGTAAAACCGACCTCAACCCTATACGTAAATGTACAAACTGGAACTAAAACTTAGCTTTTAGTGGGGTTGGTAGTTTAATCAAAATAGAGTAACAATGTCGTCATCAACTTTTCTTGATTCGAAACAGAATTAAAATTAACCCAAACGGCATAATTGTAAAATTTTTATGGTTTTTGTTAATTTTTTCTAAAAGCACTGGAACTGGATACATTTCGATAAAAAATTATAGGACCACCTTTAGAATTCAGTTAAAACAGAGGAGGTACGTTCTCATCAATTTGTCTTGATTTGCATAAGAAATTTTATTCTTATGCAAATCAAGACAAATTGATGAGAACGTACCTCCTCTGTTTTAAGTTTTAACAAATAAGTTTAAAACGAACGGCATACTTTGTCAATTTTTTTTTTATTAACTTCAAAAACTGCTCGATACATTGCGACAAAAATTTTATGGGACCTCGGGAGCATTACCTATCGAACAAAAAAAGAATCTAACATCGATCCATAACTGACGGAGATAATCGCGTAACCGCGTAACACACATACAAAAAAAAACATTCAGACTAATTGAAAACCTCCTCCTTTTTTGTTGTCGGTTAAAAACAAAATCCTCCGCCGCGTCTGTCTGTCTGTTCGCGATAAACTCAAAAACTACTTTCACCATTAGATAGAGTGAATTATGAGGAAGGTTTATATGTATAACTAGCATTCACCCGCGGCTCTGCTCGCGTTCGCCTTTTCTCCGGGATGAAAGGTAACATATCACTATTATGTTCACTACGGGACTTACCGCGATTATTTTTGAGTCTAGGTGGCATAGTTTGTTTACAAATTCCGACCCGTATCGGTTTTTTATATATGATTTTAAGCTTTCGCGGTCACAATCACTATTATGTTCACTACGGGACTTACCGCGATTATTTTTGAGTTGTGAACATAATAGTGATTGTGACCGCGAAAGCTTAAAATCATATAAGGTAACATATGTCCTTCTCCGTACTCCAAACAAAGTTTATGCAAAATTTCACGATGATCAGTTCAGTCGATACGGCATGAAAGCGTAAAAAACATACAACAAATAAAAAAACAAACTCACTCACGCATTTACAATATTAGTTGGGAACTTGGGATACTCGTAGTAGGGATACCTGTCTGGGCGCAGCTGGGGGGCTGCTAGTAAAATATAAGAAGTAGTTTACTTTCCGTACGCACCACACAATGAAAGCAGCCGAACAGCCTCGAGGGCGGAGTGCCAGCAGGGGAACTCTCGCAGGATTCGCACAACCGTAAGCCGTGCTGAAAAACATAACACAATTTAACATCATCTTCTTCCCTTTCTATATTCCTATCCTAATGACCAACACAGGTGTCGAGATTTCTTGGCGGGAACTTTAACGGACTGCTCGGTGTTTGTTTTAGATTGTTATGCAAATTGATTCTAGTGGACGTTGTAAATTGTAATGTTAAATCGGTGTTATAATTATTAATTGTAATGTTAAAGAGCAATGTGTAGAGTAACTAAAATAAACTGTCATGGTGCGGCTGTAGTGAGATTTATTTATCGGGTTGCCCGTCTCGATGCGTCGGCTACGATCGAACCATTAGATTCGTGAAAAATATCTCGAAACGACGAATTTCATTGATTCGATGATGCCAGATCATCGAATCAATGAAATTCGTCGTTTCGAGATTAATACGAAAAAAAACCGGCCAAGTGCGTGTCGGGCCTCGCGCAGTGTAGGGTTCCGTAGTTACGAATGACAACTTTGAGTTCACATTGTTCACACTCGTACCTCACAGTTTAACAACCAAAAACATCTAAAAATGAAAATTGTATGAAATTTTACATTTTTCCAGTACATTTTATAAGTTGGTTGCCTATAACTTTTTAGTTTGCACTTAGTACTCAGCTCTGATAGTTTTCCTTTCAACTTCAGTATATATACTACTGCTGTAATTTTTTTCACGCATCCATATATAACCGTTTAGCAGATAGACCGTTAAAACCAAATATTTCGGAAACGGATCCCTAAATCGAAAAATAGTGTTCTCAACCTCACAATATTTTTTAAAGACCTATTTAACGATACCCCACATGATGGGTAAATAGAGAAAAAAAATACTCCACCATTTTACTTGTATGGGAGCTACCCTAAAAAAACATACCCATGCCAAATTACAGCTTTCTAGTACTTATAGTCTCTGAGTAAAACCGCGGACGGACAGACAGACAGACAGATATGGCGAAACTATAAGGGTTCCTTGTTTACTACGGAACCCTAAAAAGACTTTGATAAAGGGCGGGGAAACTGCGACTTCACTTGTAACTGCCTAAATACGTCACGCGTAATAACCGTAATAAAAAAACAAAGATGGCAGATTATACAGCCGGCCTAAAGGCAACTAACCTAGCTTATCATGTAAGAGTTGTTCACCTACTCCTACCTGACCATAGTATCTAGGACCGTAAGCTTAACGGCATTCCAAAGGACGTTCTTGCACTTAGTTAAGTTTTATTCACTGGCCCACACTTCCTGTATGGAAATTATATCAGTCAATCAGGGATTTCTTCTTAAAGAAAGATAGCAAAATAAACGACAGCCTCCGTGGTGCATTAGTTATCCGGCTAGTATGCTTCTCGAGCGGCGTTGATTCCCAGTGCGGGGAACGCTCTAGGTAGGTACTTCATTTTTAAAGTTGACGAGCTACGTGGCGCAACAAACAACACGCCGGCCTGCGACACGGACGGTCCTGGGTTCGATTCCCGGTCAGGTCTAAAAGGAAAACAATCTTTTTTAGATTGACCTGTGTCTTGAATGTTTATCTATATATGTATTTGTAATAAAAATATCGTATCGTTGAGTTAGTATCCGATATCCAAGTCTCGAACTTACTTTGGGTTAGTATTATATTGTCTTTGCTTTGGGCCTAGCCAAAGACAATATAATATTAACGTAGCCTAGCTCAATCTGTGTGATTTGTCCCTTTATATTTATATTAAATTTGGTTGAGGTTCTCGTGCCGAAGAAGGTTTAGCGTTCAACAATTGATTGGCTGAAAAAATTTTCAAATCATATTGTACCATGAATTACTAAAATCTACCATAACAGTGGACCCGGCTATTTGCACAACAGCTAATGATGCAACGGGTAAAACGCTTAGACAGACACATACAAAGTTACCTTATTAGTTGGTATTTAGAATACCGTTTTACGTTTTAGAAGAAAAAAACGAATTTCTGCGACACGAGTGGTCGAGGGTTCGACCGGGGGTAAGATTTTTTTAGAATGGCCACTGTCTGTGTCTTGGTTCTGTAGTACGTATTCGACGGAATGACGTGGGATTACGGAGTGCTCTAAGGCTTAGACAAAGCGCCATATAGCGGTGAATATAATTCCTATTTATCACTTAAAAATTGTTCGGCTACTTAACACTAGGTATGTGGTTTGACTGCACTCACGTTGCTTTTTGCGATACCTACGCATTCACGTGATGGGAGGAAAACCTTCCAGCTTCCCCGCATGTCAGAGACAAGTCGTTTGTAAAGCCGTGAGCCCAAAGGTAACTCCTTACTCTGTGGGAGAATCCCAATACATCAAAGCTTTCCAAAGTGCCTCTACGTGTATGTAGACCTGGGTCCCCACCAAGGACATTTTCTTTGATCCCCATGCGATCCTCTCAAAAGACCGGTTCGCCAAGCCCGCGTGGTTATGAGAGAGAAATCTTTTATTTACCTTAAAACATTACAGTTTATCTTTATAGCCGTGACTTCCACATTAGGCCGTACCTGTGCCGTCGTGCTACTTTTATTTAGTATATTTAATACAGAATTCGGTACATACCTATTCTTTATAAAGCACAAGACGCCGCGCCCCGGTAAGTGGCCAAAGTTAAAATTTCGTTTAAAAAAATTGGCCGAGTGCGAGTCGGGTTCGCCCATGGAGGATTCCGTAGAAGCAAGGCAAGATTAGCCAAAACCTCTATAATTTTTCGCACGCAAAGATAACTTTAATTTTCATAGAGTTTGTATGAATGACAAAGTTATTTTTACGATTTATGAAAAAGTGCAATATTTTAATAAGTTGGTTGCCTATAACTATCATCATCATCATCATCATTTCGTGTAGGTGACACGGTCAGTCGACCATGCACACCCTGGTGTCAGAGTTCTTCGGAACCGTCTCTGGGCCTCTGACGTGGTTCCTTAACGACTACCAGATGGCAGCCGGGACCAACGGCTTAACGTGCCTTCCGAAGCACGGAATCATTATTGATATCAGACAATCAGGTGATTTATCCCTGCAATTTCCTAACCAAACTGGAAACAATTTAACAAAGTATGCTTCCCGTGGGAATCGAACCCACTATCCCCGGGTCAACAAGGCAAACGCAACCACTGGACCACGGAGGCTGTCTACTTTGTTCTTAGTACTCAGCTCTGACAGTTTTCTACTATTAATCTGAGGTTTTCTACTTCGTTATGGCAGATAGAGGGGGTGACACTTACCTCTAACAAAAATTTGCAAACCAAATATTTCGTAAACGGATGTTTGTACCTCCTTGGAGCTACTACACTACACCTTTTTTTATGACATAGGACGGCAAACGAACAAAAGGGTCACCAGATGGTAAGTGCCCATGGACAACTGCAACACCAGAGGTGTTACAAGAGCGTTGCCGGCCTTTATTTTTCTCTCCCCGGAGGGGAAGGGGGATGGGCCTCCGGCTCTCTCACTCACCGAACGAAGCACACACTCTCCACCCTAGCTAGGCGAGTTGGAGAGGTCTATTTGATGTTTATAAGCCTGTGTTTCCTAAGTTCTTCTACAACATCCACGGGAAGACTTAGAGTGATCCTATTTTACTCTGCCGGGAACCACACGGCGAAAAAAAATATAAAGGTACAAATTACACAAATTGAGCTAGCTCACAGTAAATTTTGAACTTGTGTCGTATGCTACTAACGAACGAATATTAAAATATTGAATTTGATAAATACATAATCATTCAAGGCCCAGACCAATCGGAAAAATTCGTTTTCTATCATGTCTTGACCAGAGATCGAACCCGGGACCATTTATGTCACAGGCTGGCGTGATACACACAGTTCCACGGAAGCCGTCATATAGATAAACATGCATCGTATATTCGGTCCAACCAGACCGTAGGATCAACAATATTTAACATAGCCTTTAAGTTCAATATTGGATATACAGGAATAAGTACTTAGGTACCTACTTATTCTTCGTTAGATCTATAGATAGAACGAAGGACAAACCATAGCCAACTATTGCTCGCATATGACACTTGAAATTATGGAATTACTTAAAGTATCTACTCGGGTACATTGAAAGAATAGGCGGTATTCTCTGATCACGCCTCACATCTTTGGATTGACTCGCGAGACCATAGTGGATAGGGTGCCGGGAAGGCGACGTGCAAATATTGTCCACAGCGGGTTGAATGCACCGCTGCGACGCGCGCCGCGACCTTGTGCCGGCGCGCGCGCATGCCACGATAACGACGGACGCCGCTCACCACTCGCCGCTCACCGGTTCAGTACTCACATTCGCACTAGTCGGTCCGTCGTCGACTGTGTACACAGCCGAGTAACTCTCGGGCGGAAAACTGAACTGCGGAGGCGACATCACCACTCAAACACACAACGCTGACACTGTCACACGCTCCGAGGAGGCTGGCGATCAGATCCTGCGCGGCCCCGGTCCATTGTTCTTACTGATCACACTCCGAGCACCATCGTGCTGCGACGGGCAGCAGAAACAGACGCACTGAGGCGGGGTCAGCCACCACGCGCGGATTATGGCTCTTCACGCCGATAATGAGCAACGCAAACTTCCCATAAAAATAGTATTGGCCACCGTGTGCGCCGATTGTGCGCTATCGACGCTGAACCTTATCGCGGACCCGGCCTTGGCAAGACTGGATAAACGAGACATGAGACATGTAGTTGTTGTCGGTATTAACATCGGGAACTGCGGGTATGCGCTCGCTTTTTGATTTTTTATACTATACCAACATAATTTACAATAAACAAACAATTGACGTGAGCACATGCGGTATACGTAAAGTGTGAATAACGTGCACAATAAACGTATTATTATTAGACCGAATGAAAACAAACAATACGTTTCGGAGTGTACTACGACTGCTCATTGCGCAAGCGCAACTACTAAACTTGAGCTCGGTCGTATGTATGGCGACAGCAATAAAAAATAAGCATTAACGAATATTGTACCTACACAATACAATATCGGCAGTACAATACATGACCTTAGACAATAAAATGATTCAGTAAACAAATTAATTATCTACAGGACATTGACTTTTGAAGTGTTTAGTCAACGCATTCCAATTCCCGGTAATGGAAATGTACATATTTCATTAAACTAATTGAAAATATTTCAACATGCTTGTTGTAGGAAATAAAGCGAAATTTGAACAATAGCACATGAATTTGTCAAACACAAAATTTCGCCACTTTAATAACAAGTGCAGATGATAGTTTGTCCGGTATCATTGGCGTCAAATGGCTTGACCGGTGACATATGAGCTACTGTTTATCGATGTAAGACATTATCATAATAAGAGTAGAATCATTGACTTTCGTTTTGCTGGTTTTCTAAACTAGTTTTAGGAATAGTATCATAAGTAAATATAAGGAACAATGAATAAATAGATTTGACATGAGGAAAAAATCTTTATTAAAACATGAGCATAAAAAATTATATTTTTAATTGCAAATACAGCATTACTACTATCATTTTCTTAAAAAAACAATCGTCTAGGCATACGTTATTTAGCCAGTTCTAAAACTGGACATATAACAATTTGTGTCTCGCATAAAACATGAATTAAACTTATATGAATCAATAAAATCGGAACAAAAATCAAAAGGGTACTATTTTATCTCTAGGTCAACACTTACACAAATACATATTGAGCATACTATTACATTTACTCAGTCTTTTGTTTTCCTATCTTAATTTGATGAAATAAAAATAATGAAAATCCCAAAACCTAGGCAAATGTTAGAACTCTATAAAACTTCGATAATAAGCATTTTCAAAATTTCCAGTACTTAATCCGAAACTCGTGGTAATCTTAATCTGTTAATACTACAGTTGTTTTGTGGTAATCCTGCCATAAATGTTGTGGACCAAGTGCATTTATTATGCACATATTTACCATATGAATGACCTACACAATTTGCTTCGAGCGCCCACAATAAGTCTCTGTTATTTTTCTTGAAAAATATTAATGCACTGATTAAAAAAACAATCCAATTACCAGTGATCGATTTTTAAAAATCGATGAGCAATTTTGTCCCTTCCCCGTAAATATCCAGATTCCATAAGCCTTTATACTTTTTTATAAATGTTTCACAATTAATTTTAATAAAGTTTACAGTGGTTACCTACACGACACTACTATACTAGAATATAGCTGCTTTCATCCAACAAACTTATAGACCTTGAGCTGTAAAACAAAATGAAACTAACGTGAGATAAATACATTATATGTTCGGGATGCGCGACTCCGAAGTATCCCGGGCCCTTAATCGCCTTGAGAATGGACTCCTGATGTGTCCGAAACAATAGTCGGCAATCCCGACAAAGTAGCACGTGAGTGACCCGTTTTTAAACATAATAAAACAAAATATGTTTAGTCAACTTTTTCTACATCGCCGTAATGATGAATGTATCACAATTTTTAATCACGGTCTGTTTTAAGCAGTTTATCACATTTTATTTCGGCATAGTATTATTTATCTATCTATAAAGATCATCAAAATGAAGAAGTAAAACATGAACCAAAAAGTTACTAACAATGTTATTTCGTCTAAACAGGCAGTCAAGAGTCAAGAAGCCTGTAGCACAGTATTGGTGTATGTAAGCAACTGCAGCGCTCGCTGCGCTGCCGGGTCTTTGTTGTAACGCTGCAACCGCTGCATCGCTGAATGTACAGCGGCCGCCACGCCCGCGCTCCGAAGCTGCAGTTTAGCCTGAAATCAAGAAGCGCTTTCAGCATATTTTGAAATTCATACATTTTGCCTAGTATAAAAAGACGTAGTTTTGATTTTTTTTATATGTTGATTGTGACGTAATGGTGATATTATATAGTTTTCAATCTCGAGGCACAGCTGAAACATTGTAAAATTTTTGTAAATATTTCAATACTATATTATCTGCATTTTTCACCATCAAGACGTATATTGCACCAAAAATCTTAGTTGAGTATACTTTAACAGTTAGTTAAAGTTTACTCAACTGTATGCAATTGTATTTTGGTTTTGGTAGTCCTCGCTTTGCTTCTACGGAACTCTCCGCGGGCGAACCCGACTCGCAATAGGCCAATTTTTTTATATGAAATTATATACGAATACTCCGTACTTCGGGAGGCACGAAATGATACCGGCGAAAAACGCTTACATGGAATTTAATAAATATAATCATATAAAAATAAAAGCCAATAAAATTAATTAATAAGTTATAAAAAAAGTCCAAACAAATAGTAGTATAAAAAGTGTAAAATATGCGTGACATACTGCCGTTACATAGTTCCCTCTAATTAATGAAACTCGGAGGTTACATATTAATAAATCAAAATTTAATCGAGTAAATTTCAAAAGAACAATGAAAAAATCAACAAATTTAAAAAAACAACAATGGTATATGTAACATGTGGCAGTTATAAATAGTAGGTTTTCAAAATACAAAAGTATTTTCAACTCTCGTTTTTTTTTCGAGTTTCCAGCATAGAAAAAATTGTTCATTTTGCCGGCTGGGTCACCCTTCAAGGAAATGTCGTTGGTAATTTTACTGTCTTGATATCTTGCATGTTAAATTTGACCGATGTTCAGGTGTCTAATTGAGCTAAAATTTTGTATAGGCTATATAACTTTATTGCGCCTCGCAATAACGCTGGAGTCAATAAGCAGTAAAAAATATTAGGTTCAGAAGAACACGTGCGAGGAGGTGGGGCGCGTACGCGCAGTTCGCAGCTAATATCCGAGACGCAACCGAACTGCGAATCGGACTGGCCTGAACCAAACTCTATGGCGGCTCGGAACATCGCGCGAGGCGATGCACAGGACACAATATTAGGTTCAGAGGGGCGAGCGCGGGGAGGCGGGGCACGTTCTGCGCAGCTCGCAACTAATATCCGAGCCGGCATAATATATATATTATAATCTTGTGTATTGAATTAATCTGCCACAACTAATTGCACCGACAAACCTATGCTGTACTTACCAGATAAAACAACACGGCAAATTTAAAATAAAAACAATAAAATTATTTCATTGAAAAAAGTCAGAACTACGTTAGTACGTAAAAGTTAGAACGTAAGATTAGTATTACTGACTAGTAAAAACATGAACTCAAAAAAACTTCTAAAATAAGGTAATTATTGTTCACAATACGTAATAGTTTTGTTAAAACGCAGGTGACTCTGGTAGTAAGACATCGCGATAATTGCCCAAAAACACAATGATGCTAAGTTATTACAACATATAAATGAATAGAAGATTCTAGTCAAAAAATACTAGCATTAACAATAAATAGAGTCACGTTCGACCATGAGCTATGCCGACATATACCCATTACAAAATAGTTAGTCAATTTAACGCATCTTCCTAGACTCTTGAATACGAAAATCATAAAATATACTCAAGACTTTGTGCTTTAACTAATGAGTAAAACTTACTGCGCAATTAACTTAAGTATAAACATTATGAAAATGGACTGCCACCTTTTTGTAAGCCAAAAATAGTGTCTTAATGAGTTGTAACTAAGTTTTTCGTAGCATAGTGATGGTTATTACGCCTGGACATGATTTTTAGGAAAACAATCGTATTAGAAACGTTTACGAGCGATAAATTTTACTTTACTAGAAAGCTACAACAGTTATCTCATGGCATAGAATATAAAAACTAGTTGATATTATGGGCTAGTGGTACATTTATTTAGTATATAACTAAAACTAGCTAGATAAATCAGGCTTTAAAAAGCAAAGTATAAATCCCTAAACAATCAATATTTCCCACTATACATATAATTAATAAAATAAAACAAGCTAAAAATTGACACAGTTGATATTACTTACGTATGCACCTTGTAAATAAAACTACACCCTATATATATATAAATTCCTGTGGCATGAAAAAAACAAATTGTTCGCCAAATGACTGAGTTACGTACTTGTAAGTAGTAAACTAAACAGTGTTAGAGAAGTCAAGACTTAGAAGTCCATAGTAATTCATCAGTCATTAGATCTTTGTATCCTCATTGGTAATGGGTTATTCTTCGATAAAGATAAAGACCGCCAAAGAGCAAGATTTCGAGACGTGATCCGCATTTGGGAAGTTGGGAGACAGTTTAAAATCACACCATATTCCACAGAGTCTGAAGATCCGCTTCTTCAATAAGTTTGTCCTGCCCACCATGATATACGGTGACGGGACGTGGATACATAACGAGGAAGTTGAGCAGAATCAGAGTTTCACAAAGCTATAGAACCTTGCTCGGCATCAAATTTATAGAACAGGTTACTAACATCGTTATCCGATAATGAACGTAAGTTGAATAGGTATGTCGGGAAACGCGTCATAGAACTAAAGTGGAGCTGGGCAGGTCACTTGGCAATCCGGATTGACGACCGGTAGAGTAGTGTATAGGATTCTGATGAAATGGTGATTAAGCGAAGCGTAGTTCATCCAATGGGTCAACAATATTACAAAAATCGCGGGGCGAAGTTTTGTAAAGCACACCGAGATGAATGGCATGCTGTGAGAGAGGCCTGTAACCAGCAGTGAACTAAACGAAAGGTGTTATAATCACGACACGAAAATATACTATATCTACAAAAATAATAATACAATGACTTCGAGCTAAGAAAATATATTTAAACATAAAAAATACTTATTTTCAAATCAAGTGTTATTGACTTATGGTTACTCACCTTATGGTTGTTTGCGGCTAGCGACCAGACTGCGCGGCCCGCACTCACCAGCTCCGCCACATCCCCAGCTAGCAACGTCCCGGACAGGAGCTCTAACAGATCCGCTACAACAATGAAAATTATCTAATTTTTTTAAGGTAGAAAGAAGTGATATCCCGAAATGTATGGAAGCCTCATCGTGATCATCTCTGATCGAATTGGAGGACAGTGGGACCAACAAATGTCAAAGCAATTCGCTTACGGCATACACAATTCACGTAGTCTGAATGTACAAAACGGAACTAAAAGTAAATGAAAGCTAACATATCCTGAATTAACAATAGACTTTAAGCATACTTATAAAAAAATGCTTAAGACAAACACCAACCCAAGAGGTCAACATAAAATTAAACAAAAAATGTTACAAAAAGAAACAAGAGACCCCACTTTTACATACAGGTGTAAAATATCTGGTATAATTATACCCAACCATAAATATGTTAATGGTATTTGTAAAATATAGAAAACATGTTGTGACGTCAATCGTTTTTTAACCTTGGCTTGTATTGAGAACGTTGAAATCTGCACTGCCAAATGTTGTTCGAAATGCCTTGGAGTTTCGAATTGATTGTATCAAAAGCGGTCAAGATACGGATACATCCCCTCGATCTGTTAACGTTTAATGATAAACAATATAATCTGTACAGGAAACATCTTGTGTACACTTCAGTGTATAATTTAAATACATCTCTTTCGAATTCATGCTTTTTTTTATGAATCAGTTTTTGTAAATGCCAAATCAAAGCAATCGTTCCCTCTTCATTAAACAGCATTTTAAAAACCATGATGCGTGTGGACGAAACAACACAATGAGCCCGCACCGCAGCCTACCAATTACCAAGCGTACCACGCGCCGCCCGTACTCGTGGACCGGCGCAAACCAGGAAAGTGGATACATGCCCTAAGAACCCTTTAAATACGAATAATTTTTATTCATAAGTCCTCGTCGTCATCTTAGTCGCAATAAGTCCACAGCTGGACATGGGCCTCCCTCGAGGAGTTTTGCCTTACGCACGCTTGGCAGACGGGTTGGTGAACGCGCGAACGGGTGGGAGTTGGATTGGGGGAACCGCATAAAGTTATTTGGAATGCTACTTGCTCGGATGGATTGGGGATGGGAAGTAGCAGCTCTGGAAGCCAGGCACGCGTATTCGATCCTTAACTGCCTGTCCGGTGGTTGCAGGTATGGCACCTGTAACCACCGAACAGGCAGTTGAGGACGACACCACTGACCATTTATTATTAAGTGCGACTGTGTATTTAGTCATAAGCGCACAAACCTAAGGAACATTCTTCTTCCGTTACCTTTTCACACTTTTTATGTGGAGTCGACACCTAAAGAATATTAATAATGGCATTATCTGACTGCGAGCGCGTCCGATCCTGCATCGTGACCGCTTTAGTCTGGCCAGATCTTTAAGCAAACTGAAGGGACAGCGTTTTAGCGCGTCTGTATTGTAAATATGGAACGAGTTATGCAATTACACGAACTGATATTTTGTTGACTGTACCTGTTATGATCAATTTGTTGAATGCTTCGTAAAAAGTAAATAGTTGAATTTTCAATTAGCTTTTCATAACAGTAGACGATATAGTAGCTAAGGGGAAAACATACAATTTAACAATCAAAATGAATCGGGGTTAAGTCCCGTAGCGTCCATTTTAACGAACCAGCCCCCTTATTTACTAACTCGAATGACAGTTGTCGATGCCTATCAGTCTAGGATTTGCTGTTACAATGCGGTTTTTGTATTCCAAATAAAAAGATCGAGCAAGCAAAACCCGTACCAGTAAATTAAAAAAAATAGGGGCAGGAACCTAGTTCTAGGTGGCGTATCTACTTGAAGTCTGTCCGTTCAAAGGCAGCCGACAAAAGAACTGTCGGTACCCGCCAAGCGCTTTCGGCAGCTTCAAAGACTCGGCACGCGCTGTACAGGCGCAATACACATTGAGGTGTCGCGCGACACCGCTGTACGCTGCTTTACTTCCGCAGCGAGTAATACACAAATAAAAAAGATTTTTCGTCCTTGGATTTAATATGTATTGTGCTAATAAAAAAGTTTGTGGTTATAATTTCTACTTATAAGAATATTTTCATTTACTCTCCAAAATCTCTTGCGGGCGTTCTGGAAACCATTTGCCCTAACAGACTATACTTGTTAATATTTCTTCCTCGTCTATTCGCTATTAATTAATATTGTGGCGCAGCAGTCAACACACCTGCCTGCGACACGGATGGTCCCGGGTTCGATCCCCGGTCAGGTCAAGATGAATTGATCTTTCTCGATTGACTTGGGTGTTTATCTATACAAGTATTCTATTATAAAATATAGTATCGTTTTGAGTTAGTATCCCGTAACACAAGTCTCGAACTTACTTTGGGGCTAGCTCAATCTGTGTAATTTGTCCGTATATATTTATTTATTTGTTTTTTGCCAATTGGTCTAATGCTATTCTCATATAGGTGCCTGAGATTAAATTAATAATTAAGATTACGGAAAAATATTCCACGGTGGTTTTCTTTACGATCGTATAGTAGTTGGAACCTACTGCTATTTGAACAATATTAGAAAAGACTCACGAGACTGCAAAAAAGTGAGCCGTTGGTGTAACGCAGCATGGGCGAGAGCGGGCAAAAGGTGTGGCCTCAGTACAGGCGGTAGCGCGTTGAGGTGTGGCCGCAGTGCGAGCAGAGCGGCGGCGCCGTCGGGGTGTCGCGCGAGGGTCTCGCACAGCCGGGTCCACACCACGCCGGGCGCGCCGCCGGTCCCGCCGCGGCAGCGCTCGCGGATCGCCAGCTTATACAGACACGGCAGTACGTCGCTCTAAACAAAGGAGTAAATAATACACAGTTGATACTAGCCCCGCAGTAAATTGTGTGCATGTAAAAGTATGTATCTCAACGATATAACTTTATATTTCCTATTTAATAATGGATACACCAAACTTTTTTGCGGCTCAGAACATCGCGCGAGTCGATACGTACAATATTAGATTAAAAGGGACGCGGGGAGGTTTGGAGCGTTCTACGCAGCTCGCAGCTAATGTCCAATCCGCAATATAGTTTGGCGCGACCGGTGCCCATGATTAGAAATTAAATTATTTCTTTTGATTAAAATAATAAATACACATTTTCACATTTGAAAAAATACCTCAAACGCTTTCATTAAGGCCATAACATAAAAACCAAATTTTAAAATCGGAGTGAATTACCAAAACGACCAGAAATACCTTGAGTACGACAGCGCGACACTGCTGGTGTCGCATGCAACGCCGCAGCGTGTGCACGCACAGCAGCAGCAAGGCGTCGCTCCGCGCTCGCGACAGAAGCGCCGCCTCGCGGCTCGCCAGTGACGTCACACAATAACAATACCTTGAGCACGACGGCGCGACACTGCTGGTGTCGCGTGCAGCGCCGCAGCGTGTGCACACACAGCAGCAGCAAGGTGTCGCTCCGCGCTCGCGACAGAAGCGCCGCCTCGCGACTCGCCAGCGATGCCACTTCCCCCACGAGACTGCGCCCCGCCACGCAAGTTAACATCGATGACCAAGCTGCCAAAATAAAAATAATAAATACCTAGTTTATCGCCTAGAGCGTAAAGGCCCAAAGGTCGCCTAAACTAGAATTGAATTGGATTTGATTCTTGATTAATTTTGGAAGTGGTAAAATTTTTTAAGTTTAAAATGACCTATCGAATGGCAGAAAGTAGCCTTAGATCGTGACGAGTGCAAACAGTAAGGGGAGGCCTTTGCCCAGCAGTGAGAAATAAAATAGGCTAAAAAAATGACCTATCGTACATGGTAACACATGCTTCGGAAGGCACGTTAAGCCGTTGGTCTCTGCTGTCATCGTCGGCTGATGGCAGTCGTTAAGCTATGTCAGATGACTTTAGGCAGCCTTGAAAAAACCGGTCAAGTGCGTGTCGGGCCACGCGCAGTATAGGGTTCCGTAGTTGAGAATGATAACTTTGAGTTCACACTGTTCTCACTAGACCTAAAACATCTAACAATGAAAATTGTATGAAATTTTACAGTTTCGAGTACATTTTATAAGTAGTTTGCCTATAACTTTTTAGTTTCTACTTAGTACTCAGCTCTGATATTTTTCCTTTCAACTTCAGTATATATACTATTGCTGTAATTTTTTCACGTATCCATATATAACCGTTTAGCAGATAGAGGGGGGGGACACTTACCTCTAACAAAAATTTGCACTTTAAACCCAAATATTTTGGAAACGGATCCCTAAATCGAGAAATGGTGTTCTCAACCTCACAATAGTTTTTTAAGACCTGTTTAACAATATCCAACACGATGGGTTTGTATAGAAAAAAAATGTTACTCCCTCTTTACTTGTATGGGAGCTACACTAAAAAAAATTTTATTCAAATTTTTTTTTCTATCAATTTTTTGGCATAATTAATATACATATCCATACCAAATTACAACTTTCTAGCACTTATAGTCTCTGAGTAAAACTGCGGACGGACAGACAGTCAGACAGACATGGCGAAACTATAGGGTTCCTAGTTTACTACGGAACCCTAAAAATCTGACACCAGTGTTGGCCACTTACACACACGAAAAACAAAACAAAAATAAAACGAGTGGTGCCAGCCCATCCCATAACCATTATCTATTTCAATTACTTTAATATCCAAGTAATAATCTAAAGGTCTAACACCTATCCATAAATTTTATGATATTTTTTTCCAAGCCAGCACAGACCGAAATACTACGGTATTTTTAAATATTTATTTCATAGCAAAAACTTTCTTGCACGTCTCGAGTACCGACAAAATGCCACAGGCGCAAGCTCAGCATTCAGGTGTTAGTTTGCGGCAGTCAAAGTAACTCAAAGTGCATGTGATATATTATATTAGTTGTTGAATTAAGTTCTTGGTGGTATGGTTTTGCTTAAAACCAAGCAAATTAATTATCTTGAGCACAGTAGTTGGAAAATGCATGTATAGTTTTTGCGGTCATCATAAATGATCGGAAGACGAGGAACATTCTACCTAAATAAGCGAATGATACCTGCGCCACGTGTACGAGTGCGGACTTTGCGACGCTTGTATAATTCACTATTGCGTGCGATTTATCTCTCTATGTTTGTAAATACGCTCCTTGCGTTTCGACCAATGGTCATCATGCATCACGACCTTAGCTTGTTCAGCGCTTCTCTGACCGGCTGACAACTCGTTATTGAGCAGTGAGCTACTTCCCTTTAGCGCAGTCGTTGGAGAATGTGTGCAGCAGATGCACGGCTGCCAGTCTTAGCTGCTCGGTCATCATATACCATGGCCATAGCCTGCTTAGCGACACGCACAGATTATCTTCTACTATCGTTTCTCTGATTGGTTGACAACTCGTCAGTGAGCAGTGAGTTACTTGCCTTTAGCGCAGTCGTTGGAGAACGTATGCAGCAGATGCACGGCTGCCAGTCTCAGCTGCTCCGTCATCATACACCACGGCCACAGCCTGCTCAGCGACACGCAGAGATTGTCCTCCGAGAAAGCATCCTTGGCCGGCTGACAACTCGTCATTGAACATTCGATGACGGTGAGTAACCAGTAAAGCGTCCGTAGTATAGGGTTCTGAAAAGACAAAAAATACAACTCGCAGTAAGCAAATACGATGGCACTTCAGTAAATCTCGAGAATCTAGCCATAAAGATTATCTTTTATGCATATATGCCGTAGCCGTGTGGTTCCCGGCAAAAAATAGGACCACTCCAAGTCTTTACGTAGATGTCGCAGAAGGCTAGCTTATAAACATCAAAGTGAAAAAAGCATAAAGAAAAAGCTTATAAACATCAAAGTGACTTCGCCAAACCGTCTGGCCAGCCAAATGCCCATGCATATTATGCAGAGATAAAACGTTTTATGCAGTCGTGTGCTTAGAAACAGAAGCTCATATCACGAAGTCACACAACATCGCCTATGTTGCACACTATGAGTCAAAATGTAGCACTAGGCCACCTGGCCTAGTGCTTTCTAGCACGCTTTAAAAATTAACTATAAAGTGTAGTGTAGGCTGCACATTTATAATCTGCCACTGTATGCCATACTGAAAATTTTGCTATAAATTGTAGTGACGGCTACACATATACATGAACAACTGCCACCGTCTCCAGCGACAGGCGAGATACCAACTAAGGTACTAAAGCCCACTGCGACCACGATGGATGTAACTCCATAGAAACGTCAGCGGAAATAAATAAGTTAAAGTCCTGTTAATATTAATAATTATGTGTTTGAAGAGCATATCCTAGCAGTATGTTTTGCATACAAATGTATTCCTCTATTTTCTCGCTGAAAACTGCTTCTAGAGGCACAATTCTTTTTTGATAAAATCTAGTACTAAAAGAAGTATGGCTCTGTTTTATTTTTTTTTCAACAAAAAACTGTTCAAAAATTCTTTTTTGGGAAAACAGTTTTTGGAATAAAAATAAAAAATATTTTTTAGTTCTAAATTTTATGAAAAAAGAATTGTGCCCCTAGAAGCAGTTTCCAGCGAGAAAATAGAGGAACATTTGTTTGTAAAAAATACTGATAAGATACACCCTGAAGCGCGAAAGTTTAAAAAACCGGCCAAGTGCGTGTAGGGCCAAGCGCAGTGTAGGTTTCCGTAGTTGCGAATGACAAATTTGAGTTCACACTGTTCACACTCGCACCTCAAAGTTTAACGACTAAAAACATCTAACAATGAAAATTGAATGAAATTTTACATTTAAATGGTTTTTAAATAGCATTACAATGCTCGGTATATTATTAAAATTGAAAATATGTGATGAAAAAGAATTCGCCACAGGTAGGATTCGAACCCACGAGTAATAATGAATAGAAAGTTGATTAATTTAATCAATTTAATCAACTTTCTATTCATCTGATATGAGTGAATTAGAATACCACACTACTAAATAGTGGGTAGTATTGAAGAAATACGCATGCTTTGAATGCGTTATACCCTACGGGGTAATATGTGATGAGAGAATTCGACGCGGTGATTCGAAGTCACGGTGGTGTAGTTGGTAACACACTTAGGGCGCAGACCTAAGACTCGTGGGTTCCAATCCTACCTGTGGCGAATTCTTTTTCATCACATATTTTCAATTTTAATGAAATTTTACATTTTCGAGTATATTTTATTAGTTGGTTGCTTATAACTTTTTAGTTTGTACTGCTTTTTAGGTTGTGTGCAGTATATAATAATACGTACTGCTGTAATTTTTTTCACGTATCCATATAATAACCGTTTAGCAGATAGAGCGGGGGGACACTTACTACTAACAAAAATTTGTACTTTAAAACCAAATATTTCGGAAACGGATCCCTAAATCAAAAAATGGTGTTCTCAACCTCACAATATTTTTCAAAGACCTATTTAATACTACCCAACACGATGGGTTTGTATAGAAAAATAGTACATTACGATACAGTTTTCGATGTCATAAGAACCGTATTATTAGCAAATGTATTGAAAAGAATATTGTAGTGTATTGTATTGTATTTCTATCACTTTTTTGCCATGATTAATATACATACTCATACTGAATCACAGCTTTCTTGTACTTATATTCTCTAAGTTAAACCGCGGACGAACAGACAGACAGACATGGCGAAACTATAAGGGTTCCTAGTTTACTACGGAACCCTAAAAAGGAATAAGGCTGTATACGAACATTGTTAGCGGTCCGGATGACGTCAGCCGGCTTGCCCACCATAGACAGCTGGTCGCGCACGGCCTGCAGCGTGGCGAGCAGCATCCGCGGGAGCTGTCGGTGCACGCCGTAGCTGCGGCTGCGGGCGCTCGCAGACAGCAGCGACGATAGGCACGAACAAACACGGACCCAAAGATCGACTGCAATATGTTACGGTGATTTTATTTTTAGAATGTGATTAGACCCTAAAAAGTTAGTTTAAAGAAGATTTGAGATTAAGTAAGTGTTGGCAACTTGCTCTCACTTTCTTGCTTTCTGTTAATAAAGTCAGAATTCAAAAATATTGCTGAGCGTAGGGTTGCTAGGTAAAATAGCTGTACAGACCAACCAATTTAGTCGGGCTCTAAATGGACACACAACTATAGAGCCTAAAACTATGTCGGTCTCCTGGTTCATCCAAACGCTTGGCAACCCTGACCACGCATGGGTATAATTACTTAAGTTCTTGATTTGGTACTTGATAATACATTTTCATAGAGTACCAGCACGAAAGACATATTAAGTGCTATCTTGAGCAGTTGAGCAACAATACAGTAAAGGATATAAAGAAGTGCTTAATAGAATTGCCTAGAATTACCTTGACTACACCGATATTTCTTCATATCCAAGCTCGTCTTCTGGTACAAACTTATAACGGCTTTGCAGATTTCCTCCGCCATGTACTCCGGCTGGCAATCGCTGTTCCCCCCGTCCCCCGCGCCGCATCGGCTACTTAACTGCCCCGTTGAATATGGCAACTTGAAGTTATCGTAGAACGTGATCCAGGAATCGTCCTTGGTTTTGTCTGGATGCTTTTTGTGAGAGGTTGATAAAGCAAGCTGCGATAGGCAGTACATGCCAGCCAGTTGGAATTCTGAAAGGTAAATACAGAAATTTCAACTTACAAGAACATGCAAACAGCACAATGACGGTGTTCTGATAAAAGCGGCGGCAGTACGGAGATGTCGGGTCCGGTAAGCTGTGATTGGGCCACAATGTGTCATTTTTAGCTGCTTGTCAAATATTATTCAATGCGGCTTATCGAAGTCGACGCCTCATTGATGTCATCCGGTGGCGAGTACTTCAGAAAACCCTCATTGCTATTAGACGTTTTGTTGTTTTTCGTATGTGTAAGTGGCCAACACTGGTGTCCGATTTTTCAAGCTGCCTTAAGGCGTCTGACATAGCTTAACGACTGCCATCAACTATGACAGCCGGGAACAACGGCTTAACGTGCCTTCTGAAGCACAGAAGAGCTCGAGATATTTTTATGCAACTTGCGGTCACCCATCCAAGTAGGGATTGCAGCAGGGGTTGCTTAACATACGTAAGCGCTCATAGAGCTCACACCCACTGGACAATCGGGCTCTTATTTTTATTAGATGAGTTCCAATAAAGCAATTGGATCCAAAATACAGTTTTGATAAGTTTTTGGTAAAATTAACTTGTGTCTATTTTCATTGCTATACAGACCATTTTCTTCACTTTCTAAACTCTGCAGCAGGAGGCTGAAGAAAGGTACAGAGAATCTATCTTTCAGCTCTGTCCAGACGCTGTCAGCCGCGACTCGCTCTACGAGCAGCGACGCGAGCAGCAATAGGGACTGACCGCGGGCATTTAGATGTCCTGTGTCGTATTCGTCTGAAATAATAAACCAATTTCTAAGAATGTTTTGTGCCATGGTAATAAGGTATACTATGGCTCCAACCAAGAGGCTCTGGATTCAATTCTCAATGCTCATATACTTATTTACCATTTAAGTAACTCCAAAGTTGGCGGAGAGATATGAATAACATACTGTTACATGCTGGACGCATGATTTGTTGGAGGCAGCCTGCATGCAAACTTTTCTTGCTCTACCGGTCGTCCGACCGCATGGTCATTGACTTTATCGTCACTTCCGGCAATAGCCATGTCTATTGATGAATGATATCTAAAAGATTTCTGTTATTGGAAGCAAGGAATCAAGTTATCAGCTGCTCAAATGATTTATCAAATTGTAATTAACAAAATTATCGGTAATTACAATTAGAATAGATTAGTTAGACAATCAAAAACAATTACATATTATAACAAAACCTTATAAAATTCTATAATTTTGGATTTTGTTAGATTAAGGGTTTCGCCCAAAAGGGACGCGGAGCATTAAAAAAAAGGTGAATTGGAAGCCTTCTCATTTTTACGTGGCTTAGTTATAAAATCATAAGTGGTTACCTTGGTCAAAAAAATCTATGGCTTGACTGATCATTCCCCATTCTTTATTTGTGATCACATTTTACGAAATTTTTGCTAACTGTCACCACCTTATACTCTTTGGCAATAAAAAGTTAAATTACAGTTATTATTTATATGAATTAAAATATTTCTTATATAATCTTTGGGCACCTACTTCAAAGACAAGGCTTAGTACAAAGAGCGTTGACTTTCGTTAATTGCGCGTATGATCATTACCGCTTGCATACATCCTCAATACAGCTTCTCAAATTACCCACAGCAAGGCCGGCAAGCGTCGGGCAAACAAAACATGATTTCCGCCGCTTTACGCGCATTCAAGTTACTAGCTCACATTTAAATTAATTTGTTGTTTTTAGCTTCCTTATAAAATAATACGAATGCCGTTTTTATGCCAATGATAAGATACGGAATAGACCATCATACAGACGGTCACCAGCAGCCAGTTGATACATTCCTGGTTCCACGGAAGACCAGCGGTGGTGTTATCACTACCTTATGCTGAGTGGCACCATTTTGATATTTGATTACCTATATAGTTTTAATTTTGTACTTAAAAGATTGTTATGATTGAAGTATCAAATAAATTATTTTTCTTTCTTACATAGAATCCTACTGAATCCTAACTTCCTAACAACTAATAGATTCAAAAGTCAGCTAGATTTAACCGCCTCAGGGCAGTCAGGGCACACTTCATGGTTAAATCTACGCCTGTGGTTAAATTATTACCTAGGCACTTTAAGCACGGTGGCGTGACAAATGAGTATTATTCGAGAAGTGGGGCTCCTATAATAGTAACCGGACCCTCTCTTCGCTGACTGACCTGTTTATAAAACAAGCATAACAACGTGCAGATTTTGCCACATGATTTTTTTTTATTTCTTTTTAGTTAAAAAAAGGTACAGCTCTTTTTCTATAAGCACATTTATGATGTTACAAATGTGTCTAGATCTTTGTTGAAAGGGAATTAAGGCAAGAATGAATAATATCTTTCGTCCCTTTCGGCATAAAAAGATACCGACATCAATCTCAAGACTGAAGGCTGTTAAGTAAGATAGCACGATAAAAGTCTGTTTTTTACATTGCAGTTGCACTTATCTTATCTTATCTTCATTGGGGCCGATTATAAATCGGAAGCACGTCTAACCTTTGGGTTATTTTGTACTTACCCCATGCCTTACTCACTCACACGGTGATTCCCGAAGAAGGACTGCATAAGCTTCAGGATATCACCTGGTGCGTAGTGCCTGTAGTCCTCTAGATCAGGATACGCCGATCCGAAAAGGTCCAAACGCTTACCAGCCAAAGAGTCGCAGTAGCACAAGATGTGTCTCATCGTCTCCTCTGATTCCTCACATGCCCTACATAGAGGGCTTCCGACAATTTTCAATTTGAAGAGATGACTGTTATTTTCGAAGTGTCCGGTCAGGGCTCCCATTAGAAATCTTGTCTGTTTTCTGTTAAATTTACAGAACCTTTTGTGCCAACTGGCGTTGTCGATACCAAGTGTCTCCTTGGAGTGTACGTGTCCACTCAGATTACTCCATTCGGCTTGGTGTCTGCTGACGACATATGCATTTATTGCAGTTGTTATTACGCTGTATGATAGGCCTAAGAAAGGTTCCGGTCCAATGTATGGCGTATCTGACCCTTTCCTAGCCAGCTCATCGGCCGACTCATTGCCCTCAACCCCGACGTGACCGGGCACCCAGACCAGTCTCAGACTGTTGTGCCTACCCAGTTGATTTAAGGCATTCACACCGTCCAAGACCAATCTAGAATCGATTCTGTCGGAGTTAAGTGCCATGAGAGTGGCCTGGCTGTCACTTAGAATATAGATATGGTGATTTTTTAACCCTTTCTCTAGATTCATTTTAGCACAGACAGTTACTGCATATGTTTCCGCTTGAAATACGGTTGCAAACTGGCCCATGCTCTGAAACAGTTGTTTATTCTTGGAGAAAATGCCCGCACCTGTTCCATGAATGGTCTTGGAGCCATCTGTGTACCAGATTGAGCATTCTCGTTCAGAAGGGCAAAATTCTTCCTTCCATTCGTAGTTGCACTTAATCTTTTATCTAATCGCATTGTTTAAATAATTTCCAACAATAAGATTTCAAGGACTATGGGGGAATCACCTTGACACTAAGTATAGACAGTGTTTGATTTTATGTGTCACAATTGAAACCTAATTAAACAGTAAATAGGTAAGGTAATAATTACACACCCTTGTAAATTGCTGCACCGAGACCCGAATCAGACTCTGTCAGGCCTATGCTTATCATTGCTAAATTAAAACAGTAGTATACTTTTTAGAATACACAAAAAAATACTAAAAATGGCACAAATCGCACCGTGATGGAAGCGGCCAGAAACGAAGCGGCGAGCAGTTTCAGAGTTATGTTTAAAGGTACTTTTATGCATTTACAATGCTATTCGGATATACTCTTATTAAATGAAGAAATAATAGGTCTTCCCGCAGTCCGGGAGATCGTGGGCAGTTGAGAGGGCACGCGCCTTCTCTGCCGTGACGGTCGCTGACGGCCGCTGAAATCTCGATGTGATTTGAGTGTGAAGTGTATGCAACATGTTGAACCACGCAACAGGTTAACTTGGCTACTATAGTCCACATTGACTTGTGAATGGTAGCAAGAACCATACAGTAAACGAAAGAAAAACTTTAAATAATAACACACCTTCTTCAAGCGGCACCAACGTCGTCATCAAACTGTACAGGCAGTCCTTGGTAGCGGCAAGAAGAGCGCGCACGCACTTGTGACGCGTGTACGCAACGAGCGCGCGACATGTAGACGCACGCACTGAATTTACTTGACTGGGACTGCCGCTAGACCAAGATGCACATCTGAAAATAATTTGCATTTTATGATACTCTTGTTAAATTAAAAAATAAGGTATTGGAAAAACATTTGCATGGGCAGTAATTGAACTAGTAGTTTATAAAACTATGTATGACTAACGCCTCACCAATTACACGACCGCGTTTTATATCCTACACGCCGAATCCAATTAAACAGTAACTGGACCAATCCCTAAACATTCTACGACAGCACGATAGTACATAGGAGTTCAGTTCACCTGAAGGGCGCTGAAATTATGGAACACGCCGGCTGTTGCTGGAACCAACTCATCCGTTGGCCGTGTTTGAAATGTCGACAAATATATCATCTGGCGATAGTTACGTGCTATTCTCTGTTTAACAATATATTTTCAAGATTGATTCCATATGACTTATTTCACCTGAACAATAACCGGAACAGCCCTTGATCGTTCCACGCCTGCACAGGGGTCCTTCCGAAGGCGCTGACATTATGTACCACGTCCGCTACAGCCGCGACCAACTCCGCCGTTGGTGGCGGCCGCCCTCGGTACGTCAACAGAGATGGCGACACATGAGATTCTCCGCTTATCTGCGCACGTACTTCCAATTCCGAGCGCCGTTCTAGAATACTTAGATGTACGTTGGGCTCTGTAATATAATAGGTTATATTAAGTTATTTCAGGACAACCCACAACCCGAGAATATTTTGTAGTTTACTACTAGTAACTTAGAAGTATCACAACCTGAGAAGTATCACAACCTGATCGCAACCTGAAATCGCGGTAAGTCCTGTAGTGAACATAATAGTGATTGTGACCGCGAAAGCTTAAAATCATATATCACAACCTGAATAATGTTATAATTCGGATTTCGCTAACATATCACCGCACCTTATTTTTTGCAGCATATTTTCTCATCTTATTACTTTATCTATATCCTACTATTTTTAGAAACAGGATTAATAGGATAGTAAACTTAAGAGATTGATTCATAGCATGCATCCCTGCCGCTAGCCGTCTTTACGCCCGTATGTCTCGATGATTATTTCGCCCCTAGACGGTTTCTCCAGAGGGGCGGCATAATCAGTAAGGATGAACACTGAAGACGAGGGTGGTTGCAAATCGAAACTTCCGATCCTGCCACCCTTACTTCGGGCCTGCCAGCATGCATAATCATAAAAGGGGCAATAGTGTTATAACTAACTAATAAATGCATAAGTCATTCCTTATATTGACTACTGCAGAATAAGAGGCAAATATTTTACTTCTTGCTTTTAATCGTTTATCATACTTTTGCCCATCTATCAATATTTAATTGCTTATAAATTCCCATCATTACTATTTACAACTGCAACTAACGTAATAATGAATGGAAATATAATAATTCAATACAACGAACAAGCCAAAACAAGTAATAAATCAAACGTAGACACTCGTAAGTTATGTCACACGGTTCATCATAATGCAATCTTATCAGACATGTCCAGCTAAAGTGGAGAAAATATATCTTATTTACGATGGCACTCTAGTGGCTTGCGATACAAATATCTTGACAATCGACGTCAAAGAGATCTTTAGAAAACAAGTATCAACAAGTATTAATTAGAGGAAAAAAATGTTATGGCTGGTTTTTTTATTACTACTTGTTTCACAGTATATTGATAGTTATGTTGTTTGTATATACTACATGCTTCCTAGCGACTAAAACACAATTAACTAATTTTTATTTAAATGAAACTTGCACTATTCCCTTATTTGCATATGCCATGTTCAAATTATTATTTTTTACAATACGACGAGATATCCGCAGACAAACATACATAAACTTATGAAATTCGATTAGAAGTGAAACATATGTAGAAGCTGATATAGACTAACACATAAAACCCGTGAAATTCTAACAATATTGCATACATACGGGTCGAATTGATTACCGACTTGTTAAATTATAATTATATAAAAATAAGGTACTAAATACATTTTCAAATGTGTCGCCATTAACATGTAATGGAATTATGAAACAAGGTAAATTTGTTATTTATTATTTTAATTTGATAGTTGAGTTTAAAAATGTTGTTTGATTCTTTGAGCTATTTTAATAACAGCCCTGGTATTTTTTTTTTATTCACCTCGCTCTTTGCTGTTTCGGTGCTTATCTCGAGTTGTAATAATCAACTTAGCTCACTTGAATCATAATACGTTAGTTTTTCAAAACCCTATTGGGTTAGGAAAAAATTTTTTTTGCCATGTTACTTTGTTGCTTATTTTTAATGAAAAATAATTTATCTAATAGATAAATAGTCCATTACACAAAATATCAATACTTACTTAATAAATATTAAATTAAAACCATGGTATTAATATCTGAAACTATATGTTACTATCCGTTAGATTTACTTGAAAACCTGAGTGATCCCTTGAAGGACCGGACAGGGCTTTATTAAAATATTTTATAGATGTTTAATGCTAAATGTACTGCTACTAACTGAGCCATAGTGGATTAATATTTTGAGCGATAGGTGATAAAACTGCTCTTATCTCGTATTAAATTAAGGAATAAGATATGGAAAACATTCCACGCGGGCAGGATTCGAACCTCTTCATATTAGTCTTTAGACGGCTAAGGCCTTACAATTCCGCCACCGCTGTTAGATCGACACGTCGAATTTCTCTATCATATCCCATTCCTCTTATAAGAGCTTGCGTCTCCTAACTAATTTTTGTCATCATCTGTAATTTTAATAAATGATTTTTGCTTTGAAAATCGAAATTGCATTCTAGTCCCTGGCGCGACATTCTGCGAAAGAGATATTCCGCGAAAGAGACATTCTGCGACAGAGACATTCTGCGAAAGAGACGTTTTACGACCACGGGACATTTTGCGAAAGAGACGTTTTGCGCCTGAGCCATCCCACCATTAAACCTTTGATGTCTTAACTGATATAACAAAAAAAAGATTACATTTTTAATATGCAATGCAACTTCACCTAGCTACCTCATGTATTGCGAGCTTATTAATCTATGTTTTACTTTGCATAGTTTAACATAAATAATCTTGGTTGAAGCTGACACTGAACGCAGCTGAGCACCCTATGAGTGTCAGTACCATATACATAGCGTCGATTAGTATACGAGACTTTTATCACTTCTTACACTTACACTCACCGACAATAGTTCTGTATTCCTTTTCATTGCAGAAGTCAATCAGGATCTCAAGACAGTTTTCGATAAAGTTATTTTCGTTTAGTTGGCCCAAAACGTCGCATTCCAAAACCTGAAATGTATTCAAAGCTTTCTTATTATTACAGTCTTTAGCTTCTGGAGTATATAGACGGGTGCCTTAAATATATATATTATGATATTTATATATATAAAGTATATTTCAGGCATATTATGATATAAATATTTTGCCGTAGGTCAAGACAAAGATCGGACGTTCCAGTGCATATTTACCTAAACTTTGAGGAATTACGTAACATAGAGATAATAATACAACCTCTAAAATATTAAATCCCAATACCAACTAATATTAAAAATGCGAAAGTGAGTTTGTTTTTTTGTTACGCTTTCACGCCCTGTCTACTGAACCGATCATAATGAAACTTTACATACACAGAGATTAGAGTACTGAGAAGTACATAGGGTATATAAACGCGGGCAAAGTCGAGGGCAACAGCTACTATAAAATAAAAAATGTTAAAATCCTTTAAAAAAATTTAAAATAAATCTTTTGTTTAAGTATCATTATTAACTTCGATTTTTATATTTTAGAGTTGGTATTATCCACTCTATGTTATGTACTTCCTCAAAGTTTAGGTAAATATGCACTGGACTATCCGACCTTTACATGAGAAATAAAAACACTGCATCTTTGCAATGTTGGCAGGTCTATGTTGTTCTTGTTAAAAGTAATTGACACGTTGTAATTTTTTCATCATTTTATATAGCACCAAAAGAGATAAGGAAAATGGAAAACAGCGTACATATTAAAACTTTTTAATAGAGAGTTCATCTTATCACCGTACTGCGTACATATTGCTAGTACAATGGTTACAATTAAGATAAGTACCTAAGATTGTATCGACTGGTGCGCAATACCACAATAAATTTTACCAATAAATGTATCCAAACTACATACCTACTCAAGTTAGACGATGTCAATAAAATTTGTGCCGAATTTTTGTAATTTATTTTTTATCATCCGTTATCAATTAATGGCTACAACATGACATACTAATATACATGTATTCAAAAATGTATATAAATCACTAACGCTTGTATAGTACATGGTGATTGTTGTACATATTTGTGGCAACCCTGAAATATAGCATTACTAGCAACTTTTTCCGCGACTTCATCCGTGTAAATTTTAGCATATGTCACCTGCAGATACCACCTGCGGTCCAGTAGTTTCGGAGCCCATTCAATGCAAACAATCAAATCTTTCCTCTTTTTAATATTAGTATAGATAAATTGCCGTGTGGTTTCCGGCAGAGGTGAAAGTCTTCCCTTGGATGTCGTAGAAGGCGACTTAGGAATCACAAGCTAAACAAAGCTTATAAATATCAAAGAGACCTCTCCAACCCCTCTGGCCAGCGTTAAGAGTGTAGGAATCCTCTGACTATTTTGGCTTATATATGCCTCAGGTTATACAGAGAGGGTCGTGCATGCTCCTGTAGTGGACACTAAAACAGACTTGATGATGATGATAGATAAATATCAATGGTAACGATTTTTAATGGAATCGTTGAAACATCGGACTGTGTTGCTATGATCATTATTATCCATCTGTCAATTAGTTTAGCGCAAGTAAAGTAAACTCTCGCAATTATTGTTAGCATGAGCCACAGATCGCAATCTAAATGTATCTGGAGTAAAAAAAAAGATTTTTACCGGTCAGACGCAATGATCTACTATACTTCTTGTTTTTGTTATTACATGTGGATGATAAATAAAACTGGAGTTTTTGACAGTTGACATCCGCCATATTGTTTTTTGCTAACGTCACCTAGCCTGACAATCTGGGGAAGAACATCTGAGAAGAATATGAATCTAATGACAAGTCACACTTTAAAATAGATCACTGCCTTTACGGATATTAGGTCATAGAACTCACGTCAGTTGAGTTTGAACTTGTGGCCCCCAATAGATATTAAAAGGTTTGTGGTGGGAAGTCAAGGGGTGCAGTTGGGGTCTACCTTGGACGATTTTGCAAATTGATTTTGTTGGACTTTATAATATGAAATTGGTGTAGTTTGGTGTTATAAATGCTCGTGCTCGTGAACAATTTGTGAAATAGTTAAAGTGAACTGTTATATGGACTCGTATAGACTTGTCACCATAACCTCCCGACCACGAGGTATCAAAGAACATACGCCATCTTTGATGCTACTTGTTACAACTTTACCGTACAACACCGATACTTAGTATCTCAATTTACTGGACATTGGCAGAATCACTGAAATCTCGGTGGAAGCCATTTTATAAAACAGAAGAAGAAGATATTAAAATTTAATTGTATGACTTTTCATAATTTTTACCCTTACTCCAAAATTTTGTCTATGGTCTCCATTACCTAGAAAAAACATATGGCAGTCGGTCGTCTGACACTAGTAATATTATCTTCTTCGTAGTTTGTGAAATAGATTAAGCCGTTTAGGCTACAGAATGCAACAATGGAACAGCATACATACTTACATAGATATATGCATCTATACATACACGCATACATCAGTCGGGTAAAAATAAAACATAACAATAAGTCACACTTTTTATTCCCCTCTAATTTGCCTGTTACATTTTTAGCCTATTGTGATAAATGACTATATAAAGACAAATCACACAGATTGAGCTAGCCCCACAATAAGTTGTGTGTGAACTTGTATCGTAGTATACTTACTCAAACAATTTATATCTTATATAACATATACTTATACACACAAATAAACATCCAAGACCAAGGCCAATCTGAAAAATATAATTTTCTTTTCCATCATGACCTGGACGGGAATCGAGCCCAGGAGCCTGCGCTTCAAGGGCACTTGTAGCACCACTGATTTTTTTTTACACAATTATACGTGATATCACAATAAAATTTATATTTCATTAATTTCTGTTTTAAAAGTACATTACATATACAAAATACATTACAATTATAATATTTCATTTAGATATAATCTACTATTTACAATAATTACAAAAATAATATAACTAATAAAAAACAGACACAAGCAGTTAAGTTGTTGTACTAAGTAAGTAACAATTTATAAGATTCATGTACCTACATAATTTACTTACTTGTCATAAACAAGACATGAGGAAAACATGCTGCAATTTAAGATTAGCATCTAGATATTCTCTACTGTGGTAAACCCCAAGAAAATTATTTTAGGGTCGCTACGCGTTATACCAGTTTAAACTAATCAATTTTGTTTTCTGATTTCTAGATTCATTAGGCACAAGTGATATAATATTAAAATTTTTACTATCACCTGACATGAAAATCCCTTTATCTTGGAAACGGCTTGACCGATTTTGACAAAACATATCTAATAAAATAACTGACTCTTACTATACAATCTGCTTTGGAATAAAACCGCATCTAATTTGGTTCACTCGTTTATGAGATACGGTGCACAAGCAAACAGACACACGCACACTTAGCGGTCAAACTATTTTGAGTCAGGGTTGAAAATCCGAATCTTATGATTTGAGTGGAACCCGTACATAAACATTTTTTAAAAGTAAAGTTCAATACCATGAGTTCAATTGACGGCTAATCAAAAATCAATGAAATGTAGCAACCATGAATGCAGCACACGCATCCGTTACATAGCCCGCATAACATACGCATAATTTATTGAACAAGGAACACAACGTCATCCACATTTTTTTGATATCATAATAACCCAATCAAATGTTTATCTGGCATTAATGTACTGCGACGCATGCGTTCGAGCGCCCTTATTAAGATAACAGACGTCAGACACCATAAAGTTCATTACTCATTAGCAAAGACAACATGATACTAAAAAAGAATGCTAACCTCATGCAAAAATAGTGGCTCAACTTAAGAGGCCCTCGCGTTTATCTCCATACAGGCTGATTTTGAACGTATGAGGTATATTAAAATCTCAAAATTAGAATCCCTAATGGAATACAGAAATGTAAGAAAAAAATATGAAAACTTAAAAATAAAATTTGACTCTCCATAGAAATGCGCTCATCCGATCGGTGACTTTGTATGGGAGGTGTAAATTTTTTTATCGCAATTCAAATTCCAATAGGGATTCTGATTCCGAGATTTCAACGTAGCTCATAGGTTCAAAATCGGCCTGTATAAACGAAAAAGGGAATTGCGGCAATATTTGATAAAATTAAGAATTCAATCGGTGTTCCGAAGAACTCTGACACCAGGGTGTGCATGGTCGACTGACCGTGTCACCTACATGAAATGATGATAATTAAAAGCTACGAACGTCACTATACAACTTGGTAAAATTATCAATGGTTTCAGAATTATCAATCAAAATTTGTATAGAAATGTTGAGAGGCTTTCTCAAAATTTCTATACAAATTTTTAAAGACTTATAGTTATAAAACCATTGATATTTTAACGAACTTGTACAGAAACGTACGTAGATTATAATTAGATTAATCGATTAAATGCTTAATTTCATACCAAATCTATCAAATAATGCCACAGTTCCTTTTTTTTCCTTTTTTATTTGTATATGAGATGGGCTCGTTCAGGGCCTCTTAAGGCTTGGTTTAGGTGACATGCTGGGTGCACTTGTTAACAGCCACGCCTGCCACTATGGGCGGCAGACGCTTTTGCCGGCGACGGCGCTGTAGTGCACATTTCCTCGCGTCACAAATTGGTTAGCCTAAACTTACTAAAACTAAGAAATATTATTTTGAACATAAGCCGAAAATATTGTTTTAATTAAGATTTATTTCGTGAATAGTGTTCTTAGTTTCTCATAATATGTCAAAGTTGTGAGAAATTTTATGGCGCAATCTTGACACTATTGTAAGAATAAATCATCGAACGATGTATGCGTTTGAACCACATGACATCAACAACATAATTTATATCAACGGCAAATGAATAACATCGGCCGATACAATCTTTAGCATTCCGTAGTTAGATAAGCAAACTTACTTACACGTCCAGGTTTTTGCCGAAAAATTCTTAGACATAAAAATGATTATATGAAGCCCACGTCAAAAAACAAGAGCGGGAGAACTTGATATTATTGCGTAAATTACGAAACGCGCACAAAAAAACTAGCACGGTAATTATATTGCACAATGTTGGAACATAATTAGTATAATAAAAATACTAATAATACATGCTTGGAAACCCTAGTAATTCGATAAATAATATCTTAAAATAATCTTAAGTACAAAATATATTTATCCGATATGGCGATAAAATAAATATTCAATGAGTAACGCCAAAAAATATTATTATTATTTAAAAAAAATTAACGCTATTTGTCAGGAAACAGCGGTGTGAATTTGAGAAATATGCCGCCCTTATTCTTGAGCATGAAACTGCGCGGATCGTAGTCTATGGTCGAGGTGGTCCGCGCGCAGGGCTCTACGACGAACGCTGGCAGCATAGCCGC
This sequence comes from Rhodophaea formosa, assembly GCA_963082605.1. NCBI lineage: Eukaryota > Metazoa > Arthropoda > Insecta > Lepidoptera > Pyralidae > Rhodophaea > Rhodophaea formosa. The sequence continues at coordinate 14,019,796 of OY720209.1, forward strand.
CAAGCCAGCTACCGTCATCAACTGAGCAAAGCGGGTACCTGCAAAACATTTTTCCACTCATTTTTTTATAGAGATAGACAGAGATTTACCGCATAGGACAAATCATAGATTTAAAAAAAAATACTTCTAGGGGACAAATAATTCACGAAAATGTCATCACTCAAATAGGTGCATACACCACTTCTCGTCTTTGAGTACCCACCTACCGTTTGCCATGAGCAGAAAAGTTCAGAAATAGTATGAATATATATATTTATATTAATCATTCATCTATTTTAATTATTTTCTTCAGAATGTTTAGTGTAGTGTGCTCAGTATAGGAAAATGATGCCCGCAGTTGGAAGCTTATCTAAAGATCTATGGTCTATGGATCACCATTATAAAATACCAATTACTAAGCAAATACCAACGAGTTTCTATAAAATGATATAATATGCCACAACAATAACATCACACATAGACTCATAGCTAGAACATACATCATAGGTGTTGGAAAAATAGTATTACTATTCTAGAAAAAAAATACCAATAAGTATTTTTCTAGAGATTTATAAGATAACAAAGCGGTCAATTTTCAAAAGCTTTCGAATAGAGTGTAACATAATATGGATAGAAATAGATTTTAAAATAGTAAGAGCTAACAAAATTAAACCAATTGCCAAACATGGCTCTCTATGTGACGATCAACTCTATAAAGTCTATAAAAGAAGTTTGTAGTCAAACAATTGTCTGCGACGAAGACTTTGTTAGCAAGGAAATTGAGAAAATATATTTCAAGAATAGAGATTTGCAAGCACAAAGGTCTTTGTTTGAATAATGTTTAAATAACATCTCGGTTTGCTTTTACTCGCGATTATCTCATGTTTGTACTCGTTTTCCAAACAATGAGAGTCCAGTCAAACAAAAATGTTATTACAAAGCACCGCATCATAATTTATAACTGCATTTTTATCTTTCAATTATCGTGTCATTGACCCTTGTTTAGGCGCGTGGGTGACGGTACGTGCCATGTAACGTACTATTCGTGTCCACTTTCCGAATTAAAACAAATATATTTCTAGGCATATTCATAACGATTTTAAAATATACCGTTGAAATACTATTAAATGAAACACCAAAGACAAAGGGACGTGAAATTTCTAATGACTCTCCCTTATCTGTCAGTTACATCCTCAGCTATTGCTCATCGGAGCCTGGGATCAGGCTATTATGACTACATCAATGCTGTCATCATCATCAAATATTTGGGCAAAGTTTTTATGGCCGGCCACCTGCATGTCGCCAAGCCTATTTGGGTAGCTCCAAAACTATAGGGCAGACAGAATAAACATGAATAATAAGTATTTACCGGCGCTGGGAATCGAATCCATTGCCCCTCGTGTGCTATGCTGGCGGATTAACCACTGCCACGGTGGTCGTCATATCTTAAACAGTAATTTAACTAGAAAAATACCTAACATCATAAAGTTATTTACTTCCTAACACATTACACAAATAATATTAAATAACATCAACTTACCTGGACAACCTCTCGGGCCAATGCCGAACGCATAAAATCCTGGTGGATTGGGCTCATCTCTGAAGCGATCGGGATCGAATTTATCGGGGTCAGGGAAATGTCTTGGATCTCTCTGTATGCAATGAATAGGGATGAGAACCGGATCTCTTGCTTTCAGTTTCAGTTCTGTACCAGGCAGTACACAAGGTGTAGTACATAGCCGGGTAGTCATCGGCGTGGGAGGATGCAGCCGCAAAGTTTCCCAAATAACCTGTGTTGTTAGCTTCATAGCACAGATAGCTTCGTAGTTCAAACCTCCATAACGTTCTAAACATTCCTTGATCTCTTCTCGAATGCTATCCTGAATCTCTCTCGCACGAGCCAGCTCGTATAAACAAAACGATAAAGTGGTAGCAGACGTTTCCAATCCAGCCAGCATGAATATAAATGAATTTGACGTTATCAGAGCATCCGTCATTGGGAATCCATTTTCTGATTTCTGCACGTTGAGCATAAGCTGGATAAAATCTGGTCTTTGCACGCCAGTGTTCCGTCTTTCTTCCAGAACTTGGTTGATGATACCTGTTATGAAGTTCTCCACGTCTGAAGAATAAGATCTTAAATTCAACAATTTAAATAATCTCGGGAAGAATGCACGACAGTATCGTTTTAATATCATGGCACGATCTGCTCTTAACATTTTGCTAGACATTTTGAGGAATGGTGAATTCTCATCTTTTAAAGACTCCGGATTAAATCCGAAAGCACAGTTTCCAATGACATCAGTGGTGTATCGGGTCATCAATTTAGGGACATCTACTTCATCTGTCACATCGTTAAGAAGTACATTTTTCAACATGGAAGCACAATCGGCGATCAAAGGAAACATAGCCTTCATTTTCGCTGATGAGAAGGTAGGCGTCACGATATGCCGCATCGATTTCCAATCGGCGCCGCTCATGTTGGATAAATTGCGGAGCAAAGGCTCCCGCTGTGTGTCGGTGGACACAGTCACACGGTCGCTGAAGTTTTGAAACTCTGTAGACATTACAATCTTAGTCAACTCCAAGTCAATCACCATCAACGTCGGTCTACGAGCTTGAAAAAGTCCAACATACTTCTCATTGTTATAGTTATCGTAGAAATATTGTAACATCTTCGTGTAACTCCGTTTCATAGTAAACGTAGGTCCAAAGTTGCCGAATATCGGACACGGTTCCCTGTAAGGCACATTCTTGTTTAGCCAATATTTTCGTCCGTTTGTGGAATAATGAAAGAGCGTCAATAAAAGTAAAAGAAACAGTATAATGCACAATATTATTCCGATTAACCACATGTTTAGGTCGTTATCGGAAAGCTGTTGGAGTAAATCGGTTTATCGAAGTGTACGTATCGGTCCGCGGGGGATAGCGGTCATGCCGGCGCGGCGTTGTGTGTAAACAAGGAGGACGCACGCGGGCGCGCACTACGGAGACAGCGGAGCGCGGGCCGGCAGCGGCGGCCGTCAACACTCGAATGAGACGCCGACCGGCCAACTATACGAAGTGAGTATGTCGGTGTTCAGATAAGCCTAGTACTAGCGTGCTGCTACTAGTACTCGCAGCGGGCAGTCAAGGCCGCGAATGTTGACGAGCCGCGCACCCATGAATCGCGAATACGCGCTCCGCATTTTACGACGCCCATTGTATTTCTAAACGAGAATATATAATAAGAAACGTATCGAATCGAATACTATTTTTATTCAACGAATCTATAGTTTACTTAAAAACGCAACGAAACCCCGATAACGGGAGGACGAACGACTATTTAGCAAAGAAGGCATACGTACCTACTCATATGTCTGCTTGATATGCACGAATGTTTTTGTAACAAAAGCATATGTGTTAGGCATACATTTTAAGAGCTGACCAAGTATACCTAATAGTTCTCATGGCCATATCAATTCAAATTAAATTTGAGACAATTTATTTAATACCTAGTAGTAATAGTTTCTCCCATAAATTTATGAAATAATTCTTCCTTTAACCGAAGTAAATTAATAAGATTCAGGAGGGAAAGGACACGTATTTGGTATTAGGAGATTGATTAAATAAGTCTTAACTTAATAAAAAACACTAAACGAACAAATCCTGGAAACGCGACTATTAGTCAGGTCAGTCGTATCCAAAATAATTTATAATTAGTTTAAAAAACTAAAATCACGCTTTTTGCACGCTAGTCATGTATTGTCATCAGAACTCAGAGCGTGTGCAAAATTTCATCCTAATCGAAGACCGGGAAGAGGGTCAAATTAAGATTCCAAGATTTTCTTACATACAAGTGCAGCTAATAAAAGCGTGTTAAAAAGACCTCAATCAATTTAACTAATAAAAACAAAAAAATAACAATAACAAGCGCAAATTACCATAACTCTCATCAAACATCTTTTTTTGTAACTACAAAGACCTATTTCAATATCTGATTATTCCACAAATACATATCATAGTGTCATAAAGATAGTTATCATGAATGTCGGTTTCCGACAAAACCTACTTACAACACAATGGGCGGGTGGTCCCATAAAATGTTGTAGCACTTAGCGTGGCACTCTCTTGCATAGTTATTGATCATTACTGCACTGACGACGAGCCAAGAAAACAGTACAGTATTATGTATACTTATTTATAGAGTTGCCAGGTATGTCGGTTTAACAACAGCCGAGACTACAATATACGAGGCGTGTTGTCCTCTCATCGTGTAGAAAAAATTTCCTTTATAAAGCTAATTTATCTGCGGGCGACATAGGCTATAATTTACGCGGACGAGGTCACAGGAAAATTGCTAGTCATAGCATAAAGTAATAATTTTTTCTTCCTTACGATTCTTGATCAAAGGTTTGGAAACATTTTTGATCAAAAACCTTGTTTTGTTATAAACTTGTGACACTGAGAGTTAGGCTTTACTGAGTGTCCAATAATAAACACGAGTAAATTTAATGTAATTATTATATATTTTGTTATGAAAACATAATTAAGAGAATTTCGAGGAATGTTAGTTTCCCACAACTCAATACAGCAACAGCTGACACCAAAACAATACATGTCGTGGGTGGTCCCATATATGTTGTAGCACTTAGCGCGGCACTTGCTTGCATAGATATTGATCATTACTGACAATCCAAGAACAAACAGATGAATAAAAAAACTTCGATCACAAACATACAATAATATAAACACTTATATAAAAAGAACGCTTGATACCTATATGCTTTCTTAAGATAGATATCGGTTCACAAAAAGCGGCTGAACACTTTTGTGAGAAAGATTTTTTTCTTTCTGAGTCTAATATTTGACACAGGAAAAGTTTCTTTCATATTTTCATATTGGCGGCGTAAATAAATCCTTGAAAGATATGTCTTGCGTACATTTGCACGCATTATAAACTTGTGAATAGTTTCCCAAGGCTAGATTACATATTTATCATCATTACCATTTCAGTCGCAAGAAATCCACTGCTAGACGTAGGCCTCTTCTAAGGATTTGCCAAATTGCCTGTTGGATGCGGCCTGCGTCCAGTGTTTCCCTGCAACCTTGATCAAGTCATCCGACCACCTGGTCGGTGGGTGGCCGACGATGCGCTTATCGGTACGTAGTCGCCATAGAAAAACCCGAGCGTATATGTAGAGCGTAGGATAAGCTCCCTCAAGTACGGGGCACATAGAGCGTAGAACCCAACCGGGGATTCTACGCTCTATGTGTGCGCTCTAGGGGTTAACCCCGTTGGCCATCTCTATGTGCCCCGCACACATGTCGGCAACATTTGCTCACTTTTGATTCAGTCTCGTAAAGAAACACCTAGCATAGCTCTCCAAAGTTCGTTGAGCGACCTTGAGCTTTCTTATGAGGCCCATATCAAGGGACCACGTTTCAGACCCGTAAGTCATCCATCACTGGCACAGAATACATAATAGTATATGGTATCATTGGTAACTTACAATAGTTGAGGTTTGTATAAGGATCGTAGCAAGTGGAAGTCCTTGGTTACTGCCTACCCCCATGGGAAAGATGCGTGTTTATATGTATGGTATGCCTTTTGTGAGTCCATATCGGTAGTTCGAGGCTGCTTCGATGCTTTTTTCATTCCAGGCTATTAACCTCCAGACATTTTTTAACACTGTATACACATCCGGACATTAACAGTCTGACATACACACATTAACATAAATTAAATTGTTGGAAGAATCTGCTCCTCATGCCAAAATGTAAGAGACGAATATTTAATTTTTCCTTTTATTCATTATGTGCCTGAGATAAATTACTTAATAGATAAAAAGAAATAAAAACTTGATATTAAGAATAAATTGTTAATTATTTATAACAATTATATACATTTTATCTTGTACAAAGTATTAATTGCATAATACCATGATGTAATGAAAGATCGGGTTTTATAATGTTTATCCGGTAATGTTGTTTCATGTAGGGAAATACCGATATCATACAATAACTATCAAAAATCATGATATATTTTAGATGCAGAATGTAGAGGGCTTGAGAACTTTATTGCCGATCATCAAATACAACATAATTGTTTAAAGTTACAGTTTACAGTATTTTTATCTCATGAGTCCGAATTAATGGTTCGTTCGGACTCGTGAGTGGTAATGTATTGTATGTGTGCATGCACAATCACATTGTCTCTATGGGTCTCCGCTCATGAGGTGTCAGTGTCGCCCATAGCTCCCATAAAGGAAGTATATTCAAAATATCGTATCCTTCACAGAAACATTCAATTTTAATATGGAAAATACAGATAATAAAAAAATACCCGAATTCAAAAATTCTATTCAAAACTGAATAATAAAATATCGAGGTTGTTTGTTTGTTTTTCGTATGTGTAAGTGGCCAACACTGGTGTCAGATTTTTCAAGCTGCCTTAAGGCATCTGACATAGCTTAACGACTGCCATCAACGATGACAGCCGGGACCAACGGCTTAACGTGCCTTCCGAAGCACGGAGGAGCTCGAGATATTTTTATGCCACTTGCGGTCACCCATCCAAGTAGGGACTACACCAGAGGTTGCTTAACATACGTAAGCGCTCATAGAGCTCACACCCACTGGACCATCGGACTCCTAAAATATCGAGGGGTGCTAAGTAAGTGACAACTTAATGGCAAACAAAAGTGCGTGCACGTTACGGGACTTATGTTACGTCACTGGATAGAATACTGTTGAATATTATAATATATTTTTTAAGCAAAATACGTTCGATACGTGCGTACCACGCGTGTACTTTCAGCGTACATAAATAAATATATAGAGACGAATCACACGTAACAACTATTATCACTTTCTTTTTTTTTGCTGCTCGTAAAACATTCGTAAACAAAGCACAATTACATCCGTTGTAGCCGTAGGTATTAGATATAATTAAACAGTTTTGTCCAGTTTTGTCCCAATTGTCAACCCTACCTGCACGCGTTGGCAGTTCGCAGGAATTACCAACGACGGTACTCTCTAGAGTGCCGTGGTGCCCCCTGCTAGATAACAGACAGGGCTATGGCGACCGAGTCAGTGGCGGTATAACCACTTCCTCGACTAGGCAACTGGTTGAGAGAGGCTTCAGCGGCCTTGGGTGTTAAATAAACTCAAAAATGCCTGGTGCAGAAGGCAACGGGAAACCACTGCACTATCTTCCCTAGAAGTCAGCTTCTAAATATTTATGGAAAATACAACCAATAAAATGGCCATGAGTGCCCGGCGTCTCTTCAATGAGACAGGGGTGCGAAGAATCCCCGGGCGGAAAACCCTAAGAATAGGCACATGGAACGTAAGATCTTTAAAACAAAATGGGAAACTCCCAAATTTGAACCAGGAAATGGACCGCCTGCAAATAGATATAATTGGTATCAGTGACACCAAATGGCCAGGAAGTGGAAGATATTCAACACCAAATGGCAAAATATTGTATCACTCAGCAGGAGAGCATGAAACTGAGAATTACGGGGTCGGTCTTTTGCTCACTAAAGAAGTTGCGATGGCAGTGAGCGAGTTCATACCTGTTTCCAACCGAGTCATGATGATAAAATTAGAGGCTAAACCATGTATTAACATCATACAAGTCTATGCACCTACGACAGATGGAACTGAAGCTGAAGTAAATGATATGTACGCTAAAATACAAGAGCTTATGAAGCGCATCAAAAACCACGAGATAAACATCGTGATGGGTGATTTGAATGCAAAAGTTGGTTCTATTGCAGTACCAGGTGTAACAGGAGGATACGGCCTAGGGAAACGAAATGATAGAGGTGATATACTTATTCAGTTTTGTCAAGAGAACAACCTCGTTATTACGAATACCCTCTTTAAATTACCACCTCGAAGGCTCTATACCTGGACATCACCAAAGCATAAACCTACCCACATCATACGGAACCAGATCGATTATGTTATGGTAAACCATCGCTATCGTAATTGTGTCTTAAGAGCTCGAACCTATCCTGGCGCTGACATAAGATCTGACCATAACCCAGTGGTAATTGATATGCGCTGCAAACTAAAGCGATTATCGAGAAGCAATAATTACAGCAGACCAGATATGCGTCAGTTAGCAGACACAGAAATTAGATCTAAGGTAGCAGATGATATAAATCAGTGGGCGGCAAGTCAAATGTCTAGAGCAGGTACTGACTATAACATCTGGTCAGACCTAAAGTTAAAAGTAACTGAAATCTGCAGTAACTACCTCCGAGCTGCACCAACATTAAAAAAGCAGGATTGGATGACACCCTCCATTCTTCAGCTTATGGAAGATCGCCGATGTTGTAAAAACACCAACACAGTCCGATACAAGGGGCTGGATGATCTTATACGTCGGAAAATCACAGAAGCGCGTAATTCATTTTATATACAAAAATGCCAGATGATGGACGAGCTGCATAAAAAACATGATAGCTTCAACATGCACAAACATATTAAAGATATGGTGGGACGCAAAATGGTTTCAGTTACACCATTGATAGATGACAGCGGGAATCTGTTACTGGACGCAGAAAGCAAGAAAAAGGCCTGGAGCGAGTATATCTCTAAAATGTTTGCAGATACTTCGAGAACATTATTATATTCGTCCCAAGATGACTCAGGTCCTCCAATACTTGATACCGAAGTTCTGCGGGCACTCGCTTTTGCGAAAAAGGGTAAGTCGTTTGGTCCAGACAATATTCCTGTTGAAGTATTGAAGCTCTTGGAGGAAGAAAACATTGGCTTGCTGACACGTCTCTTCAACCACATTTATAACACCGGAGCTCTCCCCGATGACTGGCTCAGATCTACTTTTATCACCCTGCCTAAAAAGCCGAATGCTAGAAAATGCAGTGACTTTCGTACGATAAGTTTAATGAGCCATGTTCTAAAAGTATTTTTATCCATTATACAGAGTAGGATAAGAGCTAAATGTGATGAACAACTTGGAGAGAGTCAGTTTGGATTTCGTTCTGGAGTAGGTACTCGGGAAGCTCTTTTCGCGCTTAATATTCTGGTGCAAAAGTGTCGAGACATGCAGACTGATGTTGTAATATGCTTCATTGACTACGAAAAAGCATTTGATAGAGTCAAACATGATCTGCTTTTGAGACAGCTGAACGACATTGGTCTCGATAGTAAGGACATTCGCATAATTAAGAACTTATATGAGAATCAGAAGGCAACGGTAAGAGTGGAACATGATACCACCAACGAGGTCCGCATCTGTCGTGGTGTAAGGCAAGGCTGCATACTGTCTCCATTGCTCTTCAATCTGTACTCAGAAGCAGTAATGTCCGAGGCCCTAGAGGGAGTTGAATTAGGGATCAAAGTAAACGGCAAAGTAGTTAATAATTTACGTTATGCTGACGATACCGTACTTATTGCCTCCTCTGAAAATGACCTGCAGAAAATCTTGGACAGAGTGCAAGAAAGTAGCGAAGGAGCTGGACTGTCAATTAACATCTCCAAGACTAAATACATGGTAGTGTCCCGAAACGCTGATTGGAAGCCAAGAATATCAGTAGCTGGCAAGTACTTAGAGCGAGTCCGGCAATACAAATACCTCGGCGCTTGGGTGAATGAAGAATGGGATTCCGATCAAGAAATCAAGGCCCGGATTGAAATAGCCCGAGCGTCATTTAACAAGATGAGGAAAATTTTATGCTCCAGACGCCTTAACATCCAGCTCAGAGTACGTATCCTCCAGTGTTATATATGGCCTGTCGTCCTCTATGGGAGCGAAGCATGGACCATCAAAGAAGACGTCAGACGGCGTCTCGAAGCCTTCGAGATGTGGTGTTACCGTCGCATGCTTCGTATTAGCTGGACACAGAAAGTCAGCAACGAAAAGGTACTCCAACGTGTCGCAATGTCGCGGCTATTATTGCATACCGTCAAAAAGCGCAAGGTTGAATATTTGGGACACGTTTTACGTCATGACCGGTATCAGCTGCTTCAACTAATTATGATGGGCAAAATTGAAGGCAAAAGACGCGTTGGAAGACGTAAAAAATCATGGCTGAGGAACATAAGGGAGTGGACCGGAATCGCCAGAGCTGAGCAACTGTTTCGCCTGGCGATGGATAGAGAAGAGTTTGGGAAGCTGACGGCCAACCTCCAGTAATGGAGTGGCACTTAAAGAAGAAGAAGAAGAAACAGTTTTGTCGAAAAGCAATAAAAATCCAATGAATGTAAATATATTTAACAAAACGATAAAAATATTTCGCAGAAACTATTCAAATATGTAGCGTGGTAAATAAATTCGACGAATTAAAACGAAATCTGTTACCTATAAACTGGATGGCCTGCGTGACAGACGTAGTGTCGCCTATTCTATATACTTGGAAATTGTTACGTTGAGAACCAACCGACATATCTATTTCAGATTAGCTGCTTCATTTGTAATCTGGTTTACACAATGAATAAACGATAGTCTGATTAATTCAGTCCATCTTCCAGGTGTCCGATAAATTAATATTATTTATGAAATCAATATTTATGTCTCCAGACATCTGACTTAGTTAATAGTACTGTGAGCGTAAGCATTTTTAGCGCTTACGCATATTAATCCCCATTCGAATGGTTGCTACCTCAAAAAATATCGAGTTCTCCTTGCTTCGGAAGCCACGTTATGCTGTCGGCTTCAAGCCCATCATTTAATGGCGTTAAGCTTTTTCCATGCATATTGGCATGCTTCAACTAAAAAATACTGCCACTAACAGACACGAAAAACAAACAAAAGTCTGAAAAGCGTAAAGCCATGGTAGTACGACACTTGATTAACAGAATTCGGTAATGATGAAAAAATCATAGGTACGCAAAAATAAGGAAATTAACAGTAAACGATCATTCAAGTCCATGCTTGCGTTCCATCAAATGCTATAACGGGATCCAATTTAGAATACCAAACTTGAATAAAAATTCAACAGGCAATATCCTAAATTTTAGGTAAGGTAGTACAGTCACATTAGCAAGCTGTTAGAATTCCGTTATACAGCTAGATACACACTGATACATTTCACTCAGAGCGAGTAATTCCCAAGTCCACATTACGTAAATAGGTATATATTGTAGTGCAATATAGATATAAATATGTTAGATATAAACATAAGTTGTACTCACGTCAGAATATGGCGATGCCCGCGCACTAACCGCAGCAAGAATCCGCGCCGCACCGCTGCGCACCACGTTCGCTTCGAGCCGTTGCGCGAACACGTTGCTTGCGAATTGAGAAAGTGATTCATCCGGGATCGCTAGTTTAGAATTATTCATATGTTAGTAGGTTATCACGGTTAACTTCTATTCTAGTATGGGTATAGTAAGAATATTGTTAAAGGTACCAGCTCTTTCTCTTTTCACATACTTCACTTTTACTTTTACTTCACTACTAATTGATTGTAAAACATGTAAATGTTAGCGAGCGAGCAACAAGTATAGACCATAACCTTATTTAACCTTGTTTGACAATGTCTTAAGAGTTAGAGTTAGTCATGCTCACTAAAAATGTTCAATCTGGTGGCGGCGTTGTGTGTCGGGTCGTTGAGTTCCCTCTAATATGGTTGAGTTCAGCGATGGCTGATCCACACGTCAACTCGTGAACGGGTGCTGTCAGGGGGGACTGGTCTGCTCGGCCTCTTTGAGACTACTTTAAGTATCATATGTTGTTTATTATCTTTACACACTCGATCGTTAACATAAACATGTTCCAAAAATAATAAATCTATGTATATTGAAATTGTAACATGAAAACAGAAAAAAGAAAGAAAAAAGAAAAGAAAGAAAAAGACAATAAGGAATAAATATTCGTAATCATATAAAGCCCTTCAGGCGAGTAGGCGACCAAAACTGTTGATAAGAGTTTCTTTCGGCGTTTCTTCTCTGCAGTGGTCGGTTCCGAAACGCTAGTAGTCTGTAGCTTTTGAACAATTAATAAATACATATTATCTAATAAGATAATTTTAAATATGATATGACGTGAAAAAGTGCCTGCAAAGGCCTATTTTCTGAATAAACGTTTTGATTTTGATTTTTGATCATAGATTAATAGGCGGTGGGGTAGCAACCTGTCTCTATTTCGATTATTACTACCAGCTAGCTATTTAATGTGTCCAACGGCTAGCTTTTTAAAGGATACAACGGCTAGCTATTTTATTCGTAATGTGAAGAAAATATATAAATGTAAGACATTTACAAGAATTTAACTGGAAATTAAAATAAACAATGTATGTACATTTTTTTCACGTTAACCAATCCTGATAATTACGAATCTTTGAAAGCACGCTCTTTGGCGGTACCACGACCGCCTACTTTTTTCTAATAAATAGATGACGAACAATTTTTATTTTTCACGTACAACTACCGTACCGTACGTCGTATGTACATTTTTATCATATATTAATGGAATCAGTTTAGCATTGTGGTACGCATCGGAGCACCACACTATTAATTTCCACTTTGAATGGCACTTGTTTTAAAAAAATCCAACACCGATGTCAGTCACTACCAACACAATACGAAGAATTGGATATTTTATTACCTTGCACTACTCATTGTGTGGCATTTATGTGGTCAATTAGTTCTATCCGCCATATCTTTTTAGAATATGTATTACCAATTGTCTATTGTGAGTAGTGTACACCCATTGCTAAAAGTGCATTACCATTATATGCATTGCATAGGTATATGTGATAATAAAATCTTAAACAACAACAAAACAAAAATGCTATGCGCAATTTATATCTGTAAAACGTAAAGATCGGCAAAAGTATATCTTCGTATTTTTTATGAAGATTTGATCCATCCGTGCAAAATATTTATGACGAGCTCCGTGGCGCGCCAGGCTGCGACACGGATGATCCCGGGTTCGATCCCTGGTCAGGTCAAGATGCAAAACGATCTTTTTCAGATTGACCTGGGTCTTGGATGTTTATCTATATATGTTTTTGATACAAAATATTCTATCGTTGAGTTAGTATCCCAAAACACAAGTCTCGAACTTACTTTGGCGCTTGATCAATCTGTGTGATTTGTCCGTATATATTTATATTTATTTATTATATGAAAATTCTCAGACAGCTAACGGTTAACCAATGCTGTTCTTACTGGGACTGCAGTATGTCCATAAACATAGAAAAAAATATTTTAAGGCCATTATTTCCTTTTTTTATTACAAATTCCTTCGTCCTTCTTAAACTGAAGTAGACGTGCCCTACTCCAAAAACAGACATTCAAAAGCAATCGTGTCACGTGACGTGGACGGCGTCTTCACGGTAAAGTTTAGGTGTGACCTAAACGCAAAGGTGTTAATTAGCTCCATTCCACGCTTCAGAATGTAGTACCTACGGCACGTCTACGTCTACTTCAGTATAATAGAAGTTTTTGAGCTTAACAACCCTGAAAGGGACACAGAAGAAATAACTCAACCAGTGGACGCAGCAGTGGATGGAATGGAATATTTATAGCTGAACTACTAGTCATATGTAGATACTATAATACAAGGAATTATTATCTCAACATCAACAATAGTTTTCTATTCTTAGAAGAAACAATCGACTATCCCCAGTATCAGTTCAAGTGGCGAGCGGTGATGCACCCATGTCGTAGAAATCTAATCTTTATCAATTTATTTGCGTTGTTCCAGTGATCAGAGAATCTACTATATCTATATCGTGGTCGTGTAAAACGAAACCGCATTCATAGATTTTTTAAATCCTGAATTTAAACATGTCGATTTCGAAAAATAAAGTTGTAACGAATAAGTAATAAGGTTTAAGTTTATTTTATCACCGGAATCGAACGTTCAGATCAAAGGCATTATTAAATTGCCGTTTTCTTCATTTGAAAGCAAACACGTAAGACGTTCTGATCATCTGTGTATGTACTAAAAACAAAATATTTGTAATTTATACTAGTTTTAGGGCAAATTTAATCCTAGCAACCTACCTTGTTTTTTGTAATAAATAAAAGAAATAAAAATGCTGATTTATTTACCAAAACAACTCCGAATTTTTGAAATAAGTGACTGTATTCATATGTTCAGGGCAGGCAAAAATAATAATATCAATATTTTATTTTAATTAGCGGAGTAGTTAGCTGATTGGTTTTGGACAAACAGAACCAACATAATATGCCATCAATCATAGTTGTCAAAATAATTGCTTCTTTCTTGTATACATCTTGGCATGATGACATGCATGAGGCATCAATATCAATAATTACACACATGCCAAGAAAGTCACGCCCGTTCCCTAAATCAACTTTACAACTTGCGCTGTGGTAAAAGAAACTAAATAGTACTAATGCTGTTTACATACACATTAGGCAAACCTATGTAAGCCGTGACTAAGAATGCTTTGTTACTAAGCATATTAGCTAGGCGATAAATTTACAAAATTTTCCTCCCTCGGCTGCTCAGCACTGTACAGTACATGTACACAACACATGGCTCACCCTGCAGCAGATGCGGCAGCAGCTGCGCATGCTCGGCCAGCGCCGCGACGAGCAGCAGCGCGGCCGCTCGCAGCTGCGGGCTGACGCCGCGCGCGCAGCTCACCACCGTCCGCACCACTTCGCTGCTCCAGCATTCGCTCCAACGCTAAATTAAATAGATGAACTTAGATTTTGCAAATACCTGATTATTCATCTCAACAAAAATCAAAGTACCTAGCTATTTAGTGTTCAACTCCAAAGAATAATCCCATTGATTGAATTAAGAACTATTAAGTAGTCATACCAAACGCATATGGGAAGTGCTTGTCCTTTACCTAGAAATATAATTATTTAGTACCTTGAAACATTGCCCGTTAAATCAACCTCTTATCTTTATCCTATCTTGACTTCTAGATACTGTATATATATAAATAACTATCTTTTGTTTGGGTATGTTCATGCATGAGATAATATGCACGAAATATTCCGAAATTCCAACTCACGCAAACATTTCAATTTCTTAAAATTTGTCTAGCGGTGGGACATAGAAAACTAGGAAAAAAAAGAACAAATTTACATTTGAGTTCAAAATAAATGAAGATATAAAAATTATAATAGTAATTAAAAAAAATAGAGATCATCCACACAAAATTAAAAAGGAACAAAATTTAACGTAAGCCAATAAAATTGTAGAAAATTTCAATGTAGAATCACCATACTGTCACAGACCAATAATAATGTCAATAATTACTAACAAATTTAAGAATTGTAAAGATAGCATGTACTCCTCGACGCTATAATCACACTTATCTAACAAAAAAGCTTAGATTTTTGCTTTGAATTGATAATGAAAGCTTTAGATCAACAGGTAATAAATCTTAAAATCGTTACCACTGATGTATTTAGGCCTGAAAGTATATTAGCTCTGTTAGACTTTAGCTACTAACCCTTCCTTCAAGTACTCCTTTTACTTATCTGAATTAGTCATCATGGATGTATTTGGCTAGAAACGTTAGTAAGACTAAAATATATAAACTAGGCACAGTGAATCCTTAAATCTTTAAAATGTGTTATACACATTGAGATAATAAGTACTACGTACTAGAGGACCTACGTTGAATATTGGCATTGTTCCATTCTTCGAAATTTGAAATTTAACAATAACGGATCGTCCCATCATACATACTCAATACTTCAGCGCTATATTTGCTACAGTCACGCGTTTCCATAGCAACATTTCAACATAATGCAAAATGGCGGGAGGTAATAATATTGATTTTCTTTTTGAAAAAAATGAAATTGGTTTAAGTACTTGCTGATGAAAATTTATTCCTTTGCACTGTGCAGTGCTCGATAAGTTATTACTGCAATAACTCATTACACAACAAGGTATTTTTTATGATTTTTACCAAGTTTTGTTTATTAATCATGGGAAGTACTACAAGCGAAAGAGCTAACTACCGACTGAGTGAGTTGTGGCGCGATGGCCACAGTTGAAAGGGACAAAGTAAGGATTTGCGGTGTCTTCTCTAGTAGTTATATCTCAATGGTTATACATGAATCACCACAAACTCCAAGTCAATAACAAACCTTGTAATAGTGACCTTATTCTTACCTGGATAGGCACCATTTCTTCGTGCATCTGCCGCCGCATCCCCAACAAAGCCAGTACGGCGGCATCGAACTTGCAAGCTTGTCCCTTGCGACCACCATCCGCCACAAAAACAAAAATTGTAAAAGTGACCTTACTCTTACCTGAATAAGTACCACTTCTTCGTGTATCTGCCGCAGCATCTCCAACAAAGCCAGTATGGCATCGAGTCTACAAGTTTGCCCCTTGCAACTGCTGCCCGCGGCAAAAACAAACATTGTAAAAGTGACCTTATTCTTACCTGAACAGGCACCACTTCTTCATGTATGTCGAGCTCCGTGGCGCAGCGGTCAACACGCCTGCCTGCGACACGGAGGTCCCGGGTTCGATCCCCGGTCAGGTCAAGATGGAAAATGATCTTTTTCAGATTGACCTGGGTCTTGGGTGTTTATCTATATATGTATTTGTTATAAAATATAGTATCGTTGAGTTAGTATCCCATAACACAAGTCTTATTATGAACTTACTTTGGGGCTAGCTCAATCTGTGTGATTCGTCCGTATATATTTATTTATTTATTTATTTATGTATCAGCCGCAGCATTCAAATCCAATCCAATCCAAATCCAAACTAATATTATAAATGCGAAATGCAAGCTTGCCCCTTGCGACTGCCGCCCGCGGCAAAAACAAACATTGTAAAAGCGACCTTATTCTTAGCTATATAGGCACCACTTCTTCGTGTATCTGCCGCAGCATCTTCAACAAAGCCAGTACGGCATCGTGTCTACAAGCTTGCCCTTTGCGACCACCACCCGTCACAAATACAAACATTGTAAAAGTGACCTTATTCTTACCTGGATAGGCACCATTTCTTCGTGTATCTGCCGCAGCATCTCCAACATAGCCAGTATGGCATCGAGTCTACAAGCTTGTCCCTTGCGACTACCGCCCGCGGCACACCCACTCAGTGTTCGAGTCGTTAGGGCCAAACACTGAAGGAGTGTGTCTTCCGATAGTTTGCTGTACCGACAGTGCAGTCCGTATCGGATGCAACGCATCAGCTCGTTCAAATAACCTGAAACAATGACTTGGTTATAACTTAAGACACAACGGGAGACCTAAAAAGGCTTACATAATGACTGCATATTTCGTTTATTCTCTCTTCACTAAGGGTACAAAACATCTACATATTTCGAAATAGCAAATGTATGTTTATATGTACACGAGAATCATATCCTAAAGTTCGAATATATATGTACCTCACCATTTTTTTTTTGTAAGGTGTTACAAACTATCTCAACACAATAGACGTACCATATCGGCAGATATCAACGGTAGCATTATCATATGACTTACGTTTACGTGCATTTACTTATTCGGCTTATAACAGGGATTAGGAAACAGTTCATATTTGGAACATATGAATTACATTGAATAATGCATTAACCCAGTGATGAATTACTACAGAGAATCATAAATTATTTAACACTTGGCAACATTCAATTCACGTCAGTATCAGGCGCGGATCCAGTATAGTGAGCACGGTGGACATTTCCATGAACTTAGGTAGGTAAGAATTTCCTTAAGGAATTCTTTTGGATTTTTTAAAAGTAGTAGTACTTAAGTAGGCAAACAGGCATACGGCCTACGTAATAGAAAGATAAATCATAAATTAATTTAACTTATTTACATTTTAATTGATCACCAAAGAACTATGAGCAACATGGGGACCATCAAATTAATAAATTTACGATCTATAGACGTCTACGTATCTAAGCAAGTTGATGTGAGCCCACTACTTTTTTGAGAGCTGGATCCGCGCCTGTTCCGTATATGATTCCATGTCGTGAGTCGTTGTCAAAATAACTAGAAACGATTGTTTTAGCTTGAGTTTAATACGCTCGTAACCAATTATAGATTGCAGAAGAACCACTAAAAATTTGATTAAAACTATTACATTGTTCGCTTCTACTGAAGTTGAGGAGGAAAACCCGTAAATTTAGACTAATCAAAACATAGTTAGAACGGGTGTCACAATTGTAACGTAAATAATATGGTGGTCAGTTATTCACTATCACTCAATATTAATAGGGGGAAAACCCAGCAAACAGCCCACTGACTATTGGAATAGAAAACTTACATCATCAAAACAAATACGATAATTCCCCAACCACAAGTGACGTAGCACTTGAATTGAAGTTTTATTGTCCCTTATCAACATAGATTAAAAAAAAAATTTTCTTATCAATATCAAGCGTGAAAGTAGTAAAATGAAAGTTGTATAAAAGGGTAACGTGTGAAATCTTTCATTCGCCGCAACATTCGATTCCCTTAAATAATAAATTTTCATTTTAAATAATTCTTAAATTTCGAACGTATTGGAAAAATAGAGTAATAAATAACTAATAAGTATTTTCAGACCTAATACATATAGAAATAAGTACCACAAGTAATATAAAAGACATTCATATTGTCGCGTAGCACGCTGACTGACAATGTCAACGTCATGAATTCGAATGAAAAAGAATTCATCTAAAGGGAAATTTCAACATTGACGTCAGAACGTCTCTGGCCTAACGGTCTAGGCGTTGGGCTAAGAACCGGAAGACCCCGGTTCGAATCACAGCCCACGTTACTCTGTTTTGTAAGTTTAAAAGAATTTTCTAGGCTATTCTAGATTAAATAGAAGTGAAAATACAGGACAGAAGATGTGTGAGAGAGAAGGGGATACTTGAAGAAATTTCTAGATTGTCCCAGACCAAATGGAAGGGAAAGAAAGAGAAGGCGACAGAAAATTTATGGTTTGAATTTAGAACATCCATGATGCGATTTTGTTTGCATTCGGGGGGTATATAAGCAGTACTAGGCGCGGCGTGAGGGCAGTTAGTTGAAAAGTGGAATCCGAAGAAGAAAGAGGAAAGAAGAAGAAAAAGGAAAAACAGTGAAGTGAAAAGTGAAGTGAACAGTGCAGTGATAGTACCGCGCAAGTGACAGTTCTGCGCGAGTGACAGTTCCGTGCAAGTGACAGTTCCGCGTGAGCGACAGTTCCACGCCAGTGACAGTTCTGCGCAAGTGACAGTTCCGCGCAATTGACAGTTCCGCGCAAGCGACAGTTCCGTGCGAGTGTACAGTGCCGCGTCAGTTCCGCGTGTGAGTGAGTGCTGTGTGTACACGTTTGGCACTTAAATAAAGGCATTTTCATAAGATCGGCCTTTTCTTTCCTATCCCCAACCCACTCTCGTGACAATATTATATACTTTGTTAATCTGTGGGTGCCTTTATTGTTGTAACAAATAAAAGTTTCTCACCTAACATATGAAAATTCTTCAAATCAATCCTCTCCAAGCACGCCATTAGTATTTTCAGAAGACTCTCCATCTTGTTCGTGTCGTAATCATCATTTTCCAGCATAATAATACATCGCAGGACAATCTTTACTATGTGTTTGTGCAACTCGGTGACTTCTATGTTATCTTGCGGCGTCTGGTGTGGGTGCAGTTGGTCCCGGCTGAGTAGCGAGATGACCAATGAATCGTTTCCGATGAAGTAGGATTTTATCCAGGACATTGTTCCACCTATACAAACAAATTAGGTACTTTTCGTCAATTCGAGTCTACACAAGGCTAAATAAAATAAAATAGCGACATATCACACAAATTGTTGTGAACTTGTTTCGCAGGATACTAAATCAAAGATACTTTATTTTGTAACAGATACTTATACAGATAAACAGCTAAGAGCCAGGTCAATCAGAAAAAGATTGCCCCTCGCCTGATCGCCGTCGCTCGTGACAAGAAGGCTGGCTGTTTTTTCGCGCAAAGGATAAGCGTCGCAATCCAGCGCGGCAATGCAGCCAGCGTCCTTGCCAACATGCCACATGGGCATGAATTTTTAGATTTATAAGTTTATTTTATTATGTTAAAGTAGTTTAGTTTATTCGTTTTTATTTATAGACAGTATAAGTTTTTTTTATTTATCACATGTATATACCATTATTATTTTCTAAGAAAAAGATAATTTTCCATTATGATCTGATCAAGGATCAAACCCGGGACCTCTCGTGTCGCAAGCTAGTGTGTTCCACGGACCTCGTTAACACAATAGGTGCATAACCAAAGAGGCACACAACTAAGGTTAACAAACATTGCGGGTGTAATTCACCGCTCACAAAAGGCTCCCGCGGAAAGGCCGACAGCGCAGAAAATAGCACATGAGACTAAAGTGACATGAGACCAAAGTCGCAGAATATGAATACCTGTACGAAGTACTTATATTCCAAACAATCGGCCTAATCTTCTTCTTCTTCTAATAACTCAAAGGTGACTGACTGACTGACATAGTGATCTATCAACGCACAGCCCAAACCACTGGACGGATCGGGCTGAAATTTGGCATGCAGGTAGATGTTATGACGTAGGCATCCGCTAAGAAAGGATTTTGATCAATTCTACCCCCAAAACTATACCTCTTAACGCGAGCGAAGCCGCGGGCAAAAGCTAGTATGTGAAATAAAAATGAAAATATTGAGCTCTTACAATAACTATTTAGACCACACCGTTACAATACAACTATTCTAGGTAAGCTACTCTGGGTCCAATCTTCTCCTGACCTGAGGGGTTTCCTTACCATCGTTGGGTATATTGTCCATATAAGATATCAGAAACTGCATGAGAGCTATGAGCAGGGTCGTGTCGCGGGCAGACGCTGGGGGCGCGGCTAGGAAGCGGCGCATGTGTTGCCATGGAAGCGACGCGAACTCGCCCACATCCGTTGACGATGACGGCAGCAAATGCACGTAGCTGGAAATAAGCAAGTGGGTTTTATATTATGTTCGTCATGATGCATAAATAATATATCACTATCCAGAATCAATAGCAAGGGCAACCAGGTAGCCCCGTCTCTTAAGTTGTCTTTGTAGCATGTCACGGCTAAACTCAATACTTTTTTATCACTTTCTAAAACCAATGATCCCTCATTGTCACATTGTTTGGCAAGAGGCTTTATTAGATAATACTTGAACTTATGCTGTGTGTCTTTATAATGATTGATTGATTGAGAGATTTGAGGGATTAAGTTGTCCATGTCTCGGGGTGGGGACACATCACGGAAACTATGTGGTACCCGGCAGAGTAGAATTGGATCACTCCAAGTCTTTCCGTGGATGTCGTAAAAGGCGACTTGGGAAACACGAGCTAAACAAAGCTTATAAACATCAAAGAGACCTCCCCAACCCGTCTGGCCGACGTGGAGAGTATAGGCCAGAGTGTTTATAAGCTTACGCCTTTCTAATTGGAGCTTGTTTAATAAGAAAATAAGTTAACATGTCAGAATTACCTCTCTAATGTGGCCAAAGCTTCAATGACCTGCGCATGCGATGTAGCATTCTCCAACTGTCGCAGGGCGCCAGTAGCAGACACGAGCGGACAGGCCGCTCTCAAGGCGGCAGCGTCACCGGGCGTGGGGCGGAGCGCCAGCGGCGCGGGGGGAGGCTCCGCTCCTCGTAAGATGGCAGCGGGACCGCGGTATGCACCCCACCAGCCGACTCTCAGAGCAGCGCGCCATTCTTCACTGCTTATCAGCCATTCTAAATATTTATTTATAAAATCTTTTATTTGGTTCCCAGCTGAGTAGAAGGGAACCACTTCCCGCGGATGTCGTAGAAGGCGAATTAGGAACCACAAGCTGAACAAAGCTTTTAAACATTAAAGATACCTCTCCAACCCGTCTGGCCAGCGTAGAGAGTGTAGGCCAAATCTGCTGACTGCTCTGACTAATATACAGCTCTGGTCGTACACAGTCGTGCTTCTGCAGTGGAGACTAAAAAATACCTGATGATGATACTATAAGAATTATTGCTCCTTACGTCATTAAATAGTCAGGTTCAAATACTTATATTACATTTTAAAGTTTTTAAGTAGTTTTCAAAAAACAAACACCAGTTTATTTAGACTTCACATCTCCATGCTGCCTAGAGAGAGTTACAAATTTACCAATTAGTCTGACTGATCCATCATACATACATGTTTTAAATCCACTTAGAGTTACAAATTTGCCAATCAGTCTGACTCATCCAACATACATATTTAAATTCCAACTTAATAGACTACTTACCAACCGAGGAATGTTCAGCATTAGGGCTGGAATGCCAATAACTGTTGCAGTCGAACGGCAGCGTCGTCCGCGCAGTGACACTCAGAGGCAGCGCAGGTACTCGCCGACGCGACGAATCCAACTCCTGCAGAGCGAACCCGGACCACGCGACCAACGCTAGCACTTGAGCCGAGAGCAATACGGCGGAGTCGTTTGCAGGAAATACTAGGATAACTGTGAAAATTGTAATAAATTAATAAATGCAAATGCGATAGGAATAACCTATACTAGGGAAGCTGAAGTTTTTTTTTTTTAAATGTTCTATATAGCGAATTGAGCTTTTATTACTTCACCGGACTCTGACCCTCAACCTGTAAGGCGAACAGCACCAAAGGACCCCCAGGAGGGACGGACCTCGGCTTTGGGCGGTGCCTGTGTGCGCAAGGTTTGGAGAGACAGCAAACTCTCATATGCCAGATGGGCTGCGATTTGCACGCATAGCCTGAAGGGCCGAACTGAGAAACAAATGGCAAAGCCTTTGAAAGCAGCAACTCTCATGTTTTGCCGTATGGGCTGAAAGAGCTAAAGATTAGTACTATAGAGTACTTGGTGAAAGATAATACTAACTGCCAAACTCATCCAAAAATAATGGCACAACAAACAGTGGGTCTGGTCAGCCTGGTCCCATTGGGTAGGAGTTTTACAATTTTTTTTTCCAGAAACATCCCACTGCACTGCCAAAAAAATATATTCAGTATTTTATCATCGAAACTAAACGTGAGATAAAGATGTATAATAACGACTCTCTCACGTGCTATTTTGTCGGGATTACTTACTATAGTTTCGGACTCGTCAGGAGCCCATTCTGATGAGTCCGTAAATATAGTCGGCAATCCCGACAAAATAGCACGTGAGTGACCCGTCGTTATTTATACTACCTATACTAATATTATAAAGAGAAATGGTTTATTTGCATTGAATAGGCTCCGAAACAACAACTTTCATATATAGAAAGCTCATTTATTTTCGTGTGAGTTAGGCTATAATGTACGCAGACGAAGTTGCGGGATTTTGCTTGTACATAATATTCAGTATAACTCCGACTTTGACTACTCTTTTTTCAAGTAGTCGTGTAAAAATAGTATGTTCCTCATAGATACTCGGATAAATCCATAAAAACAAACAAGCTTACCCCTTATCAGCAGAGCAGGCAAATCTGGTATTTTGACAAGACTGTGTCTATTTGCGAAGCACACACTGTTCAGGATAGACACACAGCTTATTGCGCACTCCGGGTAAGCGAGATAGTCGTCTACCATTAGAGACATCCTGCAACAAAAAATTAAAAATGTTTTATGATCGTTTATTTAAAACAGGCATCTATCAATACCTTGATACTTTAATATTATAGATGCGAAATTGACTCTGTCTGTCTGTCTGTCTGTAAAAGCGTTCACGCCAATACTACTGAACTGATTGACGAAGTCCAGGGCACAGCTAGTAGTCTTTAAATAAATAGGCGCGTACATAGGTTCAATTTCCCATCGAACTACATTGTGTTACTCCAAATATAACAGAGTTCAAATTGGAAACGCTGGTTTCCGTTAACTCTTTACTGTGCATAAGTAAGACGCCTCAACTGGCAGGGTCGCCAAGTGAGTTCAGTTTCGGCTTTAATAGAATTTCCACACAGATTTTGCAATGCAAACTCGAATAAAAGAAATGATGCTTGACTTTTTAAAGACACAGAATACGCAGATACAGGTCCAAGATGGGTTGAACAGAGCCTCGCCCAATGAGTACTCCTTACATCACTCACCGCAATATGGCCACAATTAGCTTGACCCCGTCGCTGTAAGTGCAAGCATCATGGAACTCCTGTGAGCGCTTCATCACTGCCAGCTGCTGCAACGTAGACTAAGCTCCAAGGCGGGCTGGACAGAGCCTCGCCTGATGAGTATTCTTTAAATTACTCAGCGCAATGTGGCCGCGATGAGCTTAACCCCGTCACTTTGAGCATGGACTGTCATGGAACTCCTGTTGACGCGTCATCACTGCCAGCTGCTGCAGCGTGCTGTAGCGCAGACTAGGATCCAAGGCGAGCTGGACAGAGCCTGACCCGATTACTACTCCTTACACCACTCACCGCAATATGGCCGCAATGAGCTTGACCCCGTTGCTTTCCTTTGGTCCACGTTAATAACTGATCTTTCATAACCAGCTACGCTTTGAGCGAAAGCATCATGGAACTCCTGTTGGCGCGTCATCACTGCCAGCTGCTGCAGCGTGCAACGGCGCAGACTAGGATCCAAGGCGGGCTGGACAGAGCCTCGCCCAGTGACTACTCCTTACATCACTCACCGCAATATGGCCGCGATGAGCTTGACCCCGTCGCTGTGAGTGAAAGCGTCATGGAACTCTTGTTGGCGCGTCATCACAGGCAATTGCTGCAGCGTGCTGCGGCGCAGACTAAGATTCAGGGCGGGCTGGACAGAGCCTCTCCAATTACTGCTCTTTACATCACTCACCGCAATATGGCCGCGATGAGCTTGACCCCGTCACTTTGAGCGAAAGCGTCATGGAACTCCTGTTGGCGCGTCATGACTGCCAGCTGTTGCAGTGTGCTGCGGCGCAGACTAGGATCCAAGGCGGGCTGGACAGAGCCTCGCCCGATCACCTCTACTCCTTCTTCGTCAAACACTATGTCTTGTTTCAACACATCTAGGATTTGTAGGAGACCAGTGGTCTAAGGAAAAAAAACAACTTCATACAGAATTGTTTAATTGATATCTTAGCACAATATGGCAGAATAACATAAAAAGTTAATGTTATCTGATTTATCGTCATTAAAACTAGGAATAAATATGTGTAACTTTATACGTAGGATTCGCGACAAACCTGTATTGTTTTCGACGGCGAACTAGACACATCGATGTTAAAATCCTGGGGCTGAATTCTTCTTATAGCATTCATTAGAATATCAGCTCTTAGGGACTCTTTGGGAGGCAAATACCGATCATCATCTGCAACAAGATATTTAAAGTTGAACTTTTTATTATTTTATAAGTCTCCCATACCGACCAAAGAAAGATATTAAATAAAACCAAGTGCCAGGTAACATGTTAACATTGAACACTGTTACAAAAACACAATTATTATTACCTACCTCTGTCAGTTTCTATAAGTCATTTTTTTATATTGAATTACTGTGCCAGAAAAGTGGCACTATAATACCAAGTAACACACCAACAGTTATAGATCGAAGTCCCAATATTGACTGGCTAACTGGCACTTAGAATCATCATTAATTATATTCTTGCAGTCATAGCTGGATAACAAATGTACCTATCAGCTGGCACAGAGCGTGCGCGGCCTCCAGTTGTATAGCGACACATTGCACAAATAACATTCTGGAAAGTCCTAACATTACTTCCGTAGCTGGGACTCCCATGCATGCCGCTATGTCTGGCTCCAGAGACTTCCAAATTGCTTGACCTGCAAAAGAAATTGCATTTTGATGCGCTTATTTATTTCTTTGATTTTTTTTTTTTATATTTCCCATTTCCTCTTGCACAAAGTGTCAACGACAATGCGTAATTAATCGAACTAAAGGCTATAGAAGATCAATATAGTAAAATAAATTTGTTAAAAAAACCGCTAGTTTGATTTATACATATAGACATTTTCCAAGTCGTAAAATAATAGGCCAAAGATTTTTTCTAGAAATCTTTGGCCTTAACTAATATCATTATGTGATAAGAACCCTTCGTTATATGTTTTATACACATTTGAAAATAAAAAAAGTACTATATCTTATGTGACCTTTGATTTCAAACAGATTTTTTTGCAATGGACAACCCTATTCGTTACTCGCATTAGCATTATAAGTAACAACGTCTTACCTAACGCTGTATCATGGGCTGCATAGACGTGCAACAATGGCAGCACTGGCAGCAAGCTAGCCAGAAGACGCCACCAACAACTCTCGCTCAGCACCAATCTACCGCGCAGCAAGTAAAACATTATATCTGACGCACTGTCCGCTACCTGAAAACAAACACGATGTAAAAAAGACATATATACATATGTATGCGTAGTAAGCGCACTTCTCCTTAATACTCTGATAGAACGGCTTCAATTTTTTTTCATATTATTTTCACCTTTATTAATCTTATAATAGAGAGCATAATACTGTGCAAAAATTTTTGGCTTAGAAAAGGACGTAAATATTACGGGTGGTGTCCCGCTCACACATATATAATTGTATATAATATACACGTATACACCTACACCTATAGTTTTTATAGTAATTGCATATTGCGTCCCGATCGCATGTGCGAGCAACCTGTACTATTTCCGTCTCTTTCTATACCAACAGTTGCCAAACTATGGGGACTCAGTCCTTCTACCAATATAATAAGGTCCTTGAAAAAAAAAACTTTATTTTATTTTTTCAGAAATAAAAGAAAAGTAGGCATAACTAAGATAACGGGAAATAAAGAGGCTCGTTTACTTGAAGTGTCCATTGATATATACAGGATAAGACTGAAACCGCTCAACTATTTCGATGTCCAACCTAAATGGGTCTAACTTGATTTCACCTCTGAATGTAAATCAAAAATAAAGAATTACATTGTTAGGTAGCCCATTACTGAAACAGGCAAAGTTTGTAGGAAACATTACTGCATTCAAGAAACTTACTTGTTTCGTTTTAGAAGAGAGTCCATGGCAACATATTTCCGTGAGCACGCCAACATCACAGAGTAAACCGATACATTTCTCATTGTTCGACTGATTGTCTTCGTCTCCCACCAGCACCCCTTTCACCATATCAGCCATTTTACTATAAAACCTGACTCGGACCCATTCTACATTATGAGTCATCAAATTTAAAGCGATACTTCGTGCCACAGACCAGTCTTTATCAGTCAATTCAAAATCTTTAACTTTGCAAAGCAGAATATCTGATACGTCATTTAAATAGTTCTCGCTCAAATGTAGTTCTAGTACTGGTAAGGACTTTTGGATGCGTGTGAGAATGGCCTTGGAGCTTCGACATGAGTTTTTGTTCTTCATGAAGTGAACAGCGTCGTCCATACTTGAGAATAATTTCGTCAACTCTCTATATTTACTTTTGTATTCATGATCTACCGATGTTTTGGCATTCTGTAAGATTATCAAAATTGTGTATGTAGTTGCAAGTTCCTCAATAATGATGTACAAGAAACATAAACATTTATGCCAGGAATCTAGGTTTCCATCTCAATGGCATAATCATACAGGGTGTTCGGGTAAATACTGTTGTACCTCAAAACCATCAATCTGTCCATCGGTTTGCAACTTGTTCTATTTCGACACTTTTCATACAAATTGCCGGGCCGGCCGAACACTTTTGTACGAAAATGTCGGTCTTTTTCGAGTTCCCTGCATTGGTCCCATAGGAAAAGTTGTTCATTTGACGGGCTGATTTGACGGTTTGATGGACAACGGTGTTAACACTCAGTCTAATGAACTTGTCAATAAACACTTTATCATTACCTCATCAAGATTCAAGATTCAATCGTTTATTTAATTTAGGTTTCTTTGAACACTTATTAATTGTCATATTTCTGTTTACAATTTTTACAACAAAAAAATTTTGTTGACGTCAATAATTACTTATGGGTAAGTTTGGGCCGCTTCTTCGCTGCATCTTACCTGTATTACTTTAGCCATGCGACTGGTTACGTCGGGATACAAGAGCTGCAACGCCGGGTCCAACTGAGCGGCTTGTAATGCCACCACCAATGAAGATGGCGGCAGCGCGGAGTGACGGGCCCAGTGCAGCAGACGCTCTGCCGCTGACACCAAACGTAACCACGCCGCGCGGTGGTGAACACGTTCGAAATCCTCCGAAAAACTTTTGCTGTAATCAAGTGATAACTTTTTTTTTTGTTTAGCGTCAGATAGATTTTGAAAAATAGAAGGGTTGATTTTTCATTGTCTATCATTACAGGCAGTAACGCACTGTTAATAATTTACGGCTACGACAGTAGGCAGTAAACAGTATGTTTTTTCGTCATTAATTTCATGATTACCTGTACTTCATCAAGAGATCTCCCAGTAAGCGCATAACCATGCAACTCTTATGTCCAATATCCCTATGCGTTTTCGACGTGTGATCTGAACTCCAAAACTCTTCACCCACACAGTCCAATAATAACTGCACTAGGTGCTCCACTAACTTGATGCAAATATTTAATTCCCTCTGAAACAAATAAATTTTTCTTCATTCAGATGTGTAAACCTTGACTTATATTAAAACCATGGACTATAACTTGGTAACACAAATTCAAAATAAGAGACTCGTCAAAGAAATTAGCTTCTCTTCAACTACTAAGGAAATATAATTTGTTATTAAAATTATATAAAGGAGTTTCTAAATTTTAAAACAGGTTATCTAAAATAAATTAAAGCAATAGGTGTCCATTTTGTCAGCATTGTTTGACAATAAGCCAATGATTTCCCACTTCAGTTTCGTGCTGAACTAAAGTTTTGTTTAGTCCCTCAACATATTTCAATAAGCCAACTGAATAAAATCATTGTACCTTCTACTCACCATATTCAAAACTTCACTCTTATCTGGTTCAACATACACGACACTTCGAGCCATGGTGGTAAATACTGACTGTAGTACATCAAGTGCATATATCGGCGCGGGAAGCTGCCTCAGGGCTGCCAGTCCGTCCTCCTGGCGCGGCTGGTCTAACAGACCGTCGTCGCTGGCGATGTGTTCCAATGCCAAGTTAACACTATCCTCAGTCTCTCTGGGCTCTATTGAAATCTAATAAATCCAAAATTAGTAAGAATCTCGATTCATATCTGTACATTTCACTTATTGGCAGCCAAGGCAGTGTATGATGGCAGTCTGAGATAAAATTGCACATTCTTAGGCCTGACTCAAAGAATGCAAATTAATAGGTTTGTAGTTAACAGATGGATGACATACAGATAGCTAATTCAACATAAACAAATTTGAAACAAGCAGATTATCTTTTTCAGCTGTAAATTTTGGGAATAAACTTACCCTTTTGGCTTCATGTATCAAATCTATTGAGCATAACTGTTTCAGTCTCTGGCACAATGCATGGGTTATATTCAGAAGAACTTGTAAAGCCTCTCCTGGTCTCCCTCCATTCACACCTTCTGATATGGTTAACAAGCTCTGCAATAAACATTCCACAACAAATAGCATGTTAATTTTGACACTTTGGAATTCATTTATTAACATGCACCTATGCTAGCAGGACAACAAGCGATAACCACTTTTCAATATAAATAACAAACTGTTTAGATTTAATAACATTAATCTCTAACTAGTAATTTTACCTTTATAATCAATGGTCTATTCAGAAATATATCAGCAGGAAAATCTCGTAAGAAAACATCACGGATGAACCGACAACAGCGTCGCGTTGACTTCAGTAGTCTCAAAGCATCCTCTACCAGTAAGACGGTTTTGGAGTCTGAAGAACATAGCTCTACCCATGGAAACAGGAGAATTCTAATGCCTTCCACAGCTTGTGGTCTAAATAAGAAAAAGAAAATCTTATAGTAATTTATGTAAATGATGGAATAGTGATATGAACAACATGAACTGAACAAATATAAGAATGTATTCATCACTTACATATTATCCTTACTGATCTTTGCTTCATCATTTGATATAGATGTTTCATTTGAAGATTGGAAATTAGGACCCAAATTGTAAAATCCATCTCTCTCATCACTTTCTGAACTGTAAAATAATTGAATGATCAAAATAATGGAATTAAAGTATGAACATAAAATTCACACATCCATCACAAATAGCGAAGTTTCAAATTTTTATGCCAGAAAAGAATAACTATGCAAAGTGTAATTTTTCTTTTCAAATGTGAAATTTAAATTAAAAGTAATAATTTAAATTAGTATGTAAAATACAATAGGTTTATTAGGCAAAGCTCACTTTGCATTTACCTTGTAACAGATGGTAAATTAAGCCTAGGTATTGAAATGTCATCTTCTGATTGCACAGTGTTCAAAAATCGCAGAGTATCTAACAAGTCATCATAAATCTCCAGTGCACCTGGTTCAATCTTATCCTTCACACGTTCCAAACTTGATAAAAATTTTTTGATCCCAAACTCTCTGCAAATGTATGATCCTGCTTTTGTCTAAAATCAACGTTAAGTTTTATTGACACAAGAAGAAAGTTACAATTTCTCTTTTAACTTCCAACAAGGGAGAGTTTTTGGTGGGAAGTCAAGGAGTACAATTGGGGTTTGCCTTAGATAATCTTGCAATTGAGTGGACTTTATAATATGAAATTGGTGTAGTTTGGTGTTATAAACGATCATGCTCATGAACAAAAAAGTTGACTGTTAAATGGACTTGTATTAATTTATCACCAGAAACTCCCACAAGGCTATGAAAGAACCTATGCCATCTTTGATGGCTACTCGTTAAACTGTATGCAATAACACCAATACATCATGTCTCATAAAACTCGACATTGCCAGAATCACTGAAACCAGGTTGGAAGCCATAATATAAAGCAGAAGAAGAGTAACTTCCAACAAAATCATGATTTTTGCCATTCTAATAGGTGTTCAGCTGGCCGGACATTTTGTATGATTTTTTTTTCCAGCATTACTTCCATGGAATAAGTTGTTCATACTAATGGGCTGAGTTGCCCCTCTAATGATCAGACAACATTATATTTCTCCCGAAGATAAACAGTATACCTTTACAGATGTGAGTAGTAAGTCAAGCGCCTCCTTTTGCAAACTGGGTTTCTGTACATGAAACCAAGCCAATAGTGCTTCAAGTAACTGTCGAGTGGCAGAGAGCTCATCTTCAAGCTGCCAGCCTAGTTGCAACTTGGCTACTAACAATTTAAGTGCGCGCTCTCGGATTTCCTTTAATGGGTGATCTGTAAGTTGTGGTCAAATAATATCACAATGTTTCCGAATTAAGTATTTGTCTACTTATAAAACATAAATACCTGTAAGTTATAAGTAACACCATTGGTATCGATTTCTAGAGCAACAGAGTAACGAAAAAGCATTCATCTACACATCCTCACAAACTTTAACATGTAATCCGACGAGCTCCGTGGCGCAGCGGTTACCATGCCAGCCTGCGACACGGGGGTCCCGGGTTCGATCCCCGGTCAGGTCATGATGGAAAACGATCTTTTTCAGATTGACCTGGGTCTTGGATGTTTATCTATATATGTATTTATTATATAATATAGTATCGTTGAGTATAAGTATCCCATAACACAAGTCTTTCTTAAGAACTTACTTTGGGGCTAGCTCAATCTGTGTGATTTGTCCGTATATATATATATATAATCACTGAATAAAGATTTTTCTATTCTATTAAATTCTAATCTCTATAATATTATGTGCTTGCTCAGGACAGTACAATAATACTCTGTTGATAAGTGAACTCAAAACTGTTTACTTCTTAGAACTACTTATACACTTACTTAGCTTGCTGATATATGAAGACAATACTTCAGTTGTAGCCATCTCATTTATTGGCTACAACGTAGTCTTTTAGCTAGAATAGAAAGAAATACACTTTACGAAGAAATTAAAATTTATTTGTTTACAATTTTGAAAATTGTTTGACATTTCTCCATCTAACGAATACCATAGACTAAAGCACAGATGAGATGAAAGTAGGTAGGTAAGGTACAGAGAGGTACAGGGTACGATTTTTTAAATTTCGTCGTTCGCTAACGAGCGGTTTTTCATATAAAAACCATTCGAAGACGAGTGGTCAGGTCACACGTTCAAAAATTGTACCCTAGGGGTACTATTTATTGAACGGTTGACCACTCGGTCCATTCGTCTTCGAACGATTTGTGTATGAGGAAAAATGGCTCGTTTGCGGACCGGCAAAATTTCAAAAATCGAACCTCAGTATCGTCTCGGCTTGGACTGACCCGGCCCGCCGAGCAAGCCTTATAAGAAGCCGGCGACCAATGAATTTCCCATACAAACTTAATACCAAAATAATTTTTAGTTCGAGCATATTTCAACACAAATATGCTATTATTTGTATTAAGACAGTATTTATCTATGTTCCTGTTAAACTTTTTTTTTCAAAATATTAACGTGCTTACATATATTTGCGTTTTAATTTCGTTCATTTTTACGACACTATCGACATATTTTCCGCCTATTTGTTTTGTATTAAAAACTAAACCAATCATTATGTAATTGTAATAGAAACACACCTTATATTGTCTAGTTACGCAATGTCTGAAAGAAAATGAAAATATAATCAATTTTCATTCATCATTTTTGGTACTCACAAATACACTCAAATTAGTGAGAAATTTTGAACAGCCATCTAGCTGTTTCCTCTCGCACGGGGCGGACGCGGCGGCTGTGCGGGGCAGGAGGGGGGTACGATACGCATGCGTAGACACAGTTCGAATGTGTGTGTGCGTTGGTGCCGTCGTTGTTCTTTTGATTATTTCAATAAACTGTTGTAGTTTATTTTGGTTTTCGAATTCTCGATAGTATGGGATGCGACTTCGAAGTGTGGGATGAATCACACAGTAAGTAGGTATTGTACATATTTTTATCTGAAGAAATTAGAATATTACTCGAATCTTTTTTTTTCTTTTTGCGGTGTACGTCACCATAGTGACGTCATTGTTGAAATCCGTAATGGAAGACGCGACTTTTCATGGAAAATCGACTTGGGTCGTTTCATAGCTTTTTCAGGGTGTAGATTTCGAAAATGACGTTAGTTTGAAATCCAAAATGGCGGATGCGTCTTATCACACAAAATCGATAAGGGTGTCGTTGGATAGGTTTCTTGAGGTATAGATTTCGAAAATGCTGTCAGTTTTGGAATCCAAGATGGCGGCTGCGACTTTTTATGCAAAATTGACATGGGTAGCGTTGTATAGGTTTTTCGGGGTGTAGATTTCGAAAATGACGTCAGTTTTGGAATCCAAGATGGCGGGCCCAATTTGTCAAATAAAATCGACATGGGTGTCGTTGTATAGGTTTTTCGGGGTGTAGATTTCGAAAATGACGTCAGTTTTGGAATTCAAGATGGCGGACGCGTCTTGTCACACAAAATCGATATGGGTGTCGTTGGATAGGTTTTTCAGGGTGTAGATTTCGAAAATAATGTCAGTTTTGGAATTCAAGATGGCGGACGCGACTTTTCATGCAAAATCAACATATGTATTATTCCTTAGGATTTTGATGTGTAGATTTCAAAAATTACGTCAGTTTTGGAATTCAAGATGGCGGATGCGTCTTGTCACACAAAATCGATATGGGTGTCGTTGGATAGGTTTTTCAGGGTGTAAATTTCGAAAATGATGTCAGTTTTGGAATTCAAGATGGCGGACGCGACTTTTCATGCAAAATCAACATATGTATTATTCCTTAGGATTTTGATGTGTAGATTTCAAAAATTATGTCAGTTTTGGAAATCAAGATGGCGGACCCGATTTTTCAAATAAAATCGACATGGGTATCGTTGTATAGGTTTTTCGGGGTGTAGATTTCGAAAATGACATTAGTTTTGGAATCCAAGATGGCGGACTATTTACACCCCGAAAAACCTATACAACGATACCCATGTCGATTTTGCATAAAAAGTTGCAGCCGCCATCTTGGATTCCAAATCTGACGTCATTTTCGAAATCAACACCCCGAAAAACCTATACAACGACACCCATGTCGATTTTATTTGACAAATCGGGTCCGCCATCTTGGATTCCAAAACTGACGTCATTTTCGAAATCTACACCCCGAAACACCTATACAACGATACCCAAGTCGATTTTATTTGACAAATCGTGTCCGCCATCTTGGATTCCAAAACTGACGTCATTTTCGAAATCTACACCCCGAAAACCTATACAACGACACCCATGTCGATTTTATTTGACAAATTGGGTCCGCCATCTTGGATTCCAAAACTGACGTCATTTTCGAAATCTACACCCCGAAAAACCTATACAACGACACCCATATCGATTTTATTTGACAAATTGGGTCCGCCATCTTGGATTCCAAAACTGACGTCATTTTCGAAATCTACACCCCGAAAAACCTATACAACGATACCCAAGTCGATTTTATTTGACAAATCGTGTCCGCCATCTTGGATTCCAAAACTGACGTAATTTTCGAAATCTACACCCCGAAAAACCTATACAACGACACCCATGTCGATTTTATTTGACAAATTGGGCCCGCCATCTTGGATTCCAAAACTGACGTCATTTTCGAAATCTACACCCCGAAAAACCTATACAACGACACCCATATCGATTTTATTCTCAAATTGGGTCCGCCATCTTGGATTCCAAAACTGACGTCATTTTCGAAATCTACACCCCGAAAAACCTATACAACGATACCCAAGTCGATTTTATTTGACAAATCGTGTCCGCCATCTTGGATTCCAAAACTGACGTCATTTTCGAAATCTACACCCCGAAAAACCTATACAACGACACCCATGTCGATTTTATTTGACAAATTGGGTCCGCCATCTTGGATTCCAAAACTGACGTCATTTTCGAAATCTACAGTCGAAAAAACTATGTCGATTTTGCACGTCTTCGATGAAGGAACGCACGCACACATTCTCACTATCGCGCGGAGAGTTCGAGGCGCGGCGCATGGTTAGCCGTCGGCCCGCTCGCGACGAATGAGATAGCGATATATGTCCAACAAACTTAGGCGCTCGCCTCAAATTCGATTTGAGCGGGCGGTCCGCCGGCTTCTTAAGCTCGCTTGCTCGCACGATTGGCGGGAATTTGAGTTGAGCAGAACTTTATTTTACACCATGTAATATAAACTGTACTGTAAGTGTAACTACTATAATATTCTTGTACTGTACAATGTATGGGATAATCTAACTAAAATAAAGTGTCATACAAGCACGGTGCAGCTGAAGAGAAATTTTAGAGATTTACACTCAGAATAAGATTTACATAGGTGGGCTGGTGGTTGCGCGCCTTGTTGCGTCGCGAGCTACTGTGATTGTACCAATGGATTCGTGCGTAAAGGATTGTCGTCATCCGTCCATTGAATCAACAAAATGAATTGACAACATATACTTAACCGGAAGTGGTACTTTTAATATATGCAATCGAAAGTGCCTTGTATGTATATACGTCCATATTTTTTGTAATTTTTTTAAACCAGTATTTATTTTTTTATTAATTTTTAAAAAAGGTCGCAATCGTAGGTTTTATAAACAAATATCTGTGCCTTATTCTCTGTCATTGTCTATCTGACGTAAAATAATGACATTGACAGGACTTTGACAGTCTGGGTTACCAGATTTGGGAAATTTTACCTGGGAGTCTGGAAATTTTCTAAAGGCCTCTCCCAATGTGAATGATAAATAACGTATCCATTTTCACAGTTGTTTTTTTTTTTTCAATTTTTATGCCGGCTAGTATCTTTTTCGATGTAATAATGATTTGGTTTCGCTTATTTCTTTTACCTGTTATTAAATATATTCCTAATATTTTACCTGTTTATTGAATCACTTTTTATTCACGGCTGCACAATGCCATAAATTTGTTATCTTGGTAAAAATCAACGTCCTGCCTGTGTGAAAATCCATGGTCTGTGAAAAGATGAAGAACTCGGAGTCCAGTGTCATGAGAAGCCAAGTCAGCACGTGAAGATATATCGGTGTCCAGAAGGCAAGCCAATGTTATCAGGTTGTGATCGAGACCGAAACATATCCAACGATATGTACAAACACATCAAATAATGACATTGATAGGACTTTGACCGTCTGAGTTGCCAGATTGGGGAAATTTTACCCAGGAGTCTAGAAATTTTCTAAAGGCCTGGCCTCTCTCAATGTGAATGATAAATATCGTATCCGTTTTCACTGGTTTTTTTTCAATGATGTTTTTCGATGTAATAATTATTTGCATTTGCTTATTTCTTTTAGCTGTCAACTATGTTCTTGATACTTTTACTTGTTTCTTTGACGTTCAGAAAATACGAAAGTCGAAAACACATCTCTTATTCTTTACAGACTGGACAGAACCTGAGTTCGTATGTTTAAAGCAAAAAATAATGGTTTGGCATCAGTTTTGAGCCTCGCCAAGTTTTGGAATAATTCATCATCATCATTTCGTGTAGGTGACACGGTCGATCGACCTTGCACACCCTGGTGTCAGAGTTCTTCGGAACCGCCTCTCGGCCTCTGACGTGGTTCCTTTAACGACTACCAGATGGCAGCCGGGACCACCGGCTCAACGTGCCTTCCGAAGCACGGAATCATCTTTCTTATCAGACAATCAGGTGATTCATGCCTGCAATGTCCTAACCAAACTGGAAACAACTTAACAAAGTATGCTTCCCGTGGGAATCGAACCCACGACCCCCGGATCAACAAAGCGAACGCCTTAACCACTGGACCACGGAGGCAGTTAATTGGAATAATTGAGCAGCCAGCACACCCGAAAACGTCCCTTGCCTTGTACATTATAATTTGATCGTATACATGGATGGACTGACTTTGCCTTACATACAAGGCAAGGAAAAAAGGCTGCTATGCTAATCAATGTCAAAAAAAGTTCGTTGGTTTGTTGTTGTTTGGTGTTTGTACATATCGTTGGATATTTTTCGTTCTCGATCGTAACCTGATAACATTAGCTTGACTTCTGGACACCGATATCTATCGACTCCGAGTTCTTTATCTTTTGACAGACCATAGATTTTCACACAGGCAGGACGTTGATATTTTCATGGCATTGTGCAGCCGTAAATAAAAAGCTATTCAATAAACAGGTAAAATATTAGGAATATAGTAAACGGGTAAAAGAAATAAGCGAAACCAAATCATTATTACATCGAAAAAGATACTAGCCGGCATAAAAATTGAAAAAAAAAAACAACAGTGAAAACGGATACGATATTTATCATGCACATTGGGAGAGGCAAAGGCTATGGTGGATGACAGATCAAGGTGGAAAGAACTGACATACTGTGCCGACCCCACATAAAAAAGTGGGATAAGGTAAAGGAAGAAGAAGAAGAAGAAGAAGAAGATTGGGAGAGGCCTTCAGAAAATTTGCAGACTCCCGGGTAAAATTTCCCCAATCTGGCAACTCAGACGATCAAAGTTGTCAATGTTATTATTTTACATCAGATTGACAATGACAGGGAAATAAGGCACAGATATTTGTTTATAAGTCCTACGTTTGAGCCCTATTTTCAAAAAATAATTTTAAAAAATCTGGTTTAAAAAAAAATATTAAAAATATGGTAGTATATACATACAAGGTACTTTCAATTACATAATATAAAAAGTACCACTTCCGGTAAAGTATATGTTGTCAATTTCAGTGATTAAACAAGAAAACTCGCAAAGTCAATTCTTTCATCCGACAATCGGACAATGTTGCCCCGTTTAA
The DNA here is from genome assembly GCA_963082605.1 of Rhodophaea formosa. Taxonomy (NCBI): domain Eukaryota; kingdom Metazoa; phylum Arthropoda; class Insecta; order Lepidoptera; family Pyralidae; genus Rhodophaea; species Rhodophaea formosa. Next base: position 14,057,369 of record OY720209.1, read on the forward strand.
GGTACAAATAGTATAGTATCCGATATCCCTAGATCTAAGACAAATTGCCGTAATCTTCTTTCGCCGTAATCCATATTCTTACCATATTCTAGATTTTAATAATTACAATAATGAAGGGATATCAAGGCGTTTTTATAACGATTTCTCTAAAATATTGAAACTTTTTGTAAGCCGTGTGGTTTTTTAATTTTAATTCCACAACACCATTTGTTACCATGTTTAAAGCAATAAAGCTCATTTCATTTAATTTCCCGGCAGAGTAGAATAGGACCACTTAGGAAATAGAATAGGTGACTTAGGAAACAACAAGCTAAACAAAGCTTTTTAACATCAAAGAAACTTCTCCTACCCGTCTGGCCAGCGTGGAGAGTGTAGGCCAAATCCTCTGACTGTCCCGGCTAAGCTCTGGTAGAACAAGAGGGTCGTGCTCCTGCAGTGGAGACTAAAAAGACCTGATGATGATGATGATTGAAACTTTTAGTAGGTGTAAGGAGGAGTTCCTTATTTTTTCTAATCGGATCGGAAGAAGTCGGCGGACGTGTATTTTCAATTTCCCACTTTAATACTGGCTAAATACGTAACGCGCGGAAGCGCGAAAGCCGTACAAAAAAAACCTGACTGTCATGAAATTTGACAGGTGTCATCACTCATCAGCGGCACGACACAGGTGACACTAGCCATATCCGAGGAAGAACAATTTTTGTGCTATTTTTAAATAATAATAATAATAGGGATAATCTGTGTAAATAGAATAATTAAACAACCAGCTGATTCTTACATCAGATGAGCATCAGATATCACGAAATATATGGTAAGTGTCTGTACAAACTACGCAATGTGAATATCATCCCTTGTGTGTGTGTGTGGTTTTAAACATATTTTACGGAATATTTATTGCATTATATGTGATTTTCAGATGGCAGACATCAAATCTTTATTAAAAGAAGCAAGAAAACTTATAAGCGAAGAAAACTTCAAAGAAGCTCAAGAATGCTGCAAAAATATTTTGCGAAAAGATAAACAAAATTACATGGGCCTAGTGCTTCTTGGTAAATCGCTGCAAGATACAGAACAAGCACCATTGGCTTATCAAAAGGCGATAGCTACCAAGCCGGATCAACCATTAGCTTGGCAGGGCTTAGCAAATTATTATGAAAAAAATGATGACCCAAGTATGAAAATGAAATTATTTCCTATTTATCATGAAACGCTGAAACTACCGATTGAAGAAGACAAGGCACTTGAAACCATATCAAAAATTGGACAACTTGGCTGTACCCTAAAACACAATGAGGCTATAACTATTCTTGTTAATTACCTGAACAAAGATGCTGATGAAAAACTACATCAAGCTGTAGAAAAGCAAATCATAGACTTATTGAAGAAAGATGTACCTTGTAAAGAAGAAGATATCCCTTTAACTTTACAACTTCTAAATAAAATTTACATAAGAGATCCAAGTGATTTATTGGAAATGTTGTATGCTAAGGTGGTTCTTGGAAAAAGTGATTTCAATTCAGCAGTCAGAGAAATTATCAACTTAAAATATTTCTCAGAAAATGTTTTGCTACGGGAGTGGCTTTGTAAACAGATCTGTAAGAAATTCACTGAGTGGAACTCATTTAATAATTTCCCAGTTGAAGAATACATAACAAAAATCACAGAAGGTATAGAAAATTCCAATTGTCCTGGTCTCTTAAGAAGTATGATTAATTTTGATAAGGGTTTGTATTTAGAAGCCTACAAACAATGTGTCCCTCTAATCAACTACACTCAAGCTGATCCTGTTGAGGCAACCTTCATCATAAACTGCACCATGAAACTCAAGAAATGGTCAGTTGCACAGAAGCTAATCACAAATTTCATGACAAAAGTCAAAGACCCTAATTATTACATTGTTCTAAAGAAATTCCTGTTTCTGTCATTGAGTAAGCAACACAAATGGAAACAAGCTATATCTGTTGTTTCTGAAATACCTTTGGATTCATTGGAAATAGATGAAAAAGCGGCTTTAGCTGAATGTTACATTGAGTGTAACCAGCCAGTTGATCATGTTTTGGAACTTTTGAAATCAACACCTTGCTATATGTCTCTAAAAGCACAATTACTTTTAAAACATAATAAATATACAGAAGTTATAAGTCTCCTCGAAGAACAAAGTGATAACTATCTTAATTTGTTTTATATTGGTAAAGCATACTGGGAATTGAAACAGTATGACAAATGTTTGATGAATCTCCTTAAGGCTGTCAAGCTGAATTCTGAACATGCAGACTCATTTCTATACCTCGGGAATTTCTACAAATCAAAAAATGATTTACAGAGAGCCAAGAAATGTTATGAAAAGGCGTACAGCTTAGCTGATTCTAACAGTGAGACTGTCAAAAATTTGAGTGAAACATATCTTAAGTTAAATATGAAAGAAGAAGACTTTGAATTGCTTGTTAAATCAGAACTGCTGATCAAGACAAATGAATCCTGGATTAACTTTAGACTTGGATTGCATTACTTGCGTAGAAGGGACTGGGAAAACGCAATATTAAATTTCAGAAATGTAATAAAAAATAATAAAAATGATGAAACTGCATTTGAATGTCTGGCCGATGCATATTATGCTCGAGGCTCATTTACATCTGCATTGAGAGCTTACACCAAAGTCATGTCACTTGATTCCAATAAAACTGCACACTGTTTAACTAGAATTGGATATATTCATTCATTGTTAACCCAATATGAAGACGCAATTGCAACATTTGAGAAAGTTCTCGAACTGGAACCTTACTCTTTGTTAGCCTTAAAAGGAATAGCTGAAACATGGATGAGAGTAGCAAAGAAAAAATTTGGGTCAAAAATGTTTGGCAGTGCAAGAGACTGTGCTCAAAATGCTATTGATTTTATATCAACAGCTTTGACCAAGGAAAAGCAATATACCTGCCTTTGGAAGATTCTGGCTGATTCTTTCATATTCATTACAAAACTTCCTGACAAATATGCTTATGCATTTTTAAAGGGTAGTGACTCTACTGATGTTGTCAGGAAAAGAAAAATTGATTTGTTTACTCAAGCCTTTGCCTGTTACTCCCGCATTGCAAAACAAAAACAACAATTCGCATCTTACGACTTGGCATCTGCCTATCTAGCATATTACCATGAAAATTGGAAAGAAGTAAATCTCAATATTTCATTCAATTTAACACTCACTTGTATAAAAGAGAGACCAACTCTATGGCGCAACTGGAATTTACTTGGGAAAATCTGTCTGTTTGTGAAAAAGTACAACATAGCTCAGCACTGTTTTATCAAAGCACTATTAGTTACTCGTAAATGGTCTGTTGCTAAAGTTTGGTGTAATCTAGGGACGTTGTATTTAAAGTTAAAACTATACAAGCTGGCTAATTATTGTTTCTGGAGAGGCCAGTCAACATTACCATCTCATCCTCACAGCTGGATTGGGCAAGCTTTAATTGCTGAAGTAATCCGGGAAGAAGAGGCTATGGATTTGTTTAGACATGCTTCTCGTCTAGGATATCATCCTGAAAGTGCGCTTGGATACGCCGACTGGGTGTGTCGCACTTTGAAGAGTAACAAGTACAAAGACAATCCAGAGTCTAGATATGAGATTGAAGGACTTTATGCCATTACATATTCTATAGATCTAATTGAATGGTTTTCTAGCTTTGAGCCAGATAATGCATGTGCTAACACTATTCTGGGAATATTACAGGAAAGGTGTGGACTTATTCAAGCAGCTTATAAGTCATACCAAAAAGCATTCAAAAAGGCTCAAGAAGAAAATAAAAATATAACACTTCTAAACCTTGGAAGAATTTTCCTTAGGTTGGAAATGTATGATGAAGCAATTAAATCCTTCAAAGCTATAACCGAAGCTAGCTTCGATTCTACCAATGGATTAGCACTGGCTCTTTATAAGAAAGGTTTATACGAAGAGTCATATTCAGTATATGACACTGCCCTCCAGTGGCTTAGCAATGATGATGAAGAACGAGCTGATTTGTTAGTAGCCATGGCAGGCATTATGTATATTTTCAAAGGAGCTGATGATGCAAAGACAGTCTTGTTCCACAGTATTAATGTGGCACAAAAAAAGCCTACTGCATATTGTTTGTTTGCCATTTGTTCTTTGGGACTGCTGCACTCTGACCAAAGTCTCTCTAAACTTGCTTTGGGTGAACTACAGAAATATGAAAGAGATAATCAATTTGGATTCGATATAGGTTTCTTGAAATCTTATCTATGTGTGTGTGAAGACAACATGGATAAAGCTATAAAAATTCTGAGTGATTCACTTCATGATTTTCCAAGTAATGCTTTATTGTGGTTTTGTATGTCCCAATATTGCCTCAGAGCATCAGACTCCAAAGCCAAGATTGCCAGTAGCTGTGCTCAGAGGGCACTCTGTGCATCTCACTTCTACGACCACTGCTTGCAATCGGCAAAGATGATAGCTACAGCTAGTGTTGCTGAACACATTGCTGGAGATCATGTAAAAGCTCTGACCCTGGCCAAAGAAGGCCTGCACATGTATCCCCAGCAAGCTGAGATTTGGGCTGCCCTCCTATTCTCACTGCTTCCTCATAAACAATGGATAGAAAAGAAAAATTGGATCCTAAGTGCTGCTAGTCACATGCGGCGTGATCTCAATATTTCACGTCCACTGAGCAGGTGGATAAATCTAATTGAGAAAAAGTTGACAAAATAATTACTATTATACAGGACTTGTTTATCAGCACTCTCATGATGCTTGTAACTGTTGAGTTTGTTACTGAGTAATGTCTACCAACTTTTAATATTTTGATTAGTTATTTATATAGGTTATAAGATTTTCTAAAGTAATCAAGATGCAGTACTCAGTTACATATTATGTATAATGAAAAACTTCCAACACAAGCAGGAAATAAACCTTGTGGTTGTACCATGTGATTTAAAACTGTAATTCATACGATTTTATCTGGCAGTTGAACATACATGGCAGTGGTAGTGTCACATCTTTGTATCTTATGAGAAAGTAAAAACATTTTTCACGAAACATATTTAAAATTCGTACAATATTTATATCTCACTGGACCATTATGTTTCTGCATGAGGTGTTCCAAAAACTTAGATTTTTTTATACCTCAACAAAAAAGCTCATCAGGCTTAAGGGGGGCCAACCCGTCTATCTTTTCATACAAACAAATCTTTTTTTGAAGCTTTTCAACTAATAGGTATCTTGTGCACTATATCTAGGTTTTTATCAAAACGCGAAATCAAAATTTGGAGAAACAACTTCAGTATTAGCCTCCAAAAATCCGCTTTTTTGCACAAATTTTATGTGAACTTTGGGCGCATAATATGTAAAATAATAGAAAGTACTCATGAATTGTAACAGTAAAAAAAATATTTATTTAGAAACCTTGCAAATGTAATGCGAGATTCCAGATGTTAAACGTTTTTTTCATAAACTTTATACGGCTTACTATTATATAATAAACACGTATTTCTTGAAACAAGTTTAATGAAACTTCCGCACACTATTTTTCGTTCAATGTCTTCGTGTACTAACTAGCTTGTTACCATGTGGCACTAAGAGGTGTGCGGGGGACGAGGGCGAGGGGATCTTTTCGCTTTGCCTCTTTATTTCACATTGCGCTGGACGGAACAAGTTTTTCGACCATGCTCGTGTTGACGATAGTCGGTCGGGGAAGGGCCCTCTTAACAACTTTCGCTAAGACTCCACTTTAATATTTCTTATATAGTTCAACTGGACCATTATGATGCTGCATCAGGTGTTTCATTTTCCAAAATCATTTCTACTCTATATATTGCCTAAGTTTAATAGCTATATAGCAATAAAAGTTTTTCGAATCCTTCCAATATTTCCGGAGATAAGCGGGATCATACAGACAGACAGACAAGAAATTCTAAAATTGTTCTTTGCTTTCTATTATTAAGTGTCCCTCTCTATTCATTTCAGTCAAAAATACTATGTACGGGCAAAATATTTTTACTATTTATTATATAGACTATCATTTTAAAAGTTTCATAAAAAAAGGAAATTATGCAAAATACGTCAAAAGTGAATTTTGGTGTTTATGGACTCACTGCATTTCCAGGAACAGCACAAAAGCGTTTTCTATCTGAGAATTTTTATCAAAGTTACACATCTTTTGTATGAACGGATAAAATCTTATACAAATACGAAGTTACTTTTCCCTGACCTAATTTTCTTAGGCGTACATGGACCCAAATTCGCCGATTCAAGTCCTGCTTGCGTGGAATTTTTGATGAAATATTATTGAAATTGCCATCTGAGTGAGTACTCCAGTAACAATAACATGTGGATGGCTTCTGTTTTCTGTTAATTCGCAAAGTAAATTGCATGTTATTAGAAGAGTAACTTTTCACTTTTGTAAGTTTGAAAAACGTTTAGTTTAGTAGTCTTATGTAAAGTTAAAGCTTTAACTTATACCTGCATGCAATAATAATTAACTCACTTTATAAAACAAGTGTTTTATTTGTTATTTTATATGTTTATAATACTTATTACAGTAATAAAAACTACTGCTATCATAAAGATTTTATTTCAGTATTTTGTTCGAAACCATCTGCAATCCGTCTAAACACAGCCAGAAACTTGTCCCCTTTGTTACGAGTTACTTTCTGACCTTCTTCTGTACTTTCGTATAACTTCTCAACAATTGGATCTGCTTTCTGTAACAAAACGTAAAAAGTATATGATAGTAGATCTCGCTCAAGTATATTTTTTGCTAATCAGCAATAGCAAAGAAGGGTTCGTTTGTGAGTTTCTATCTCAGAGCAATGCTTTAGTTATTGCTCTGAGGTTTCTATTGATAAGGTGGATTTTGACAGCTGCTGTCAAAAATACCTCTCGATTGCCCCCATCTGGGGAAAACGATTCCGAACAAAAAATTGTATTCAACCAACATCTTAATATTTTATTTTAATTGAATCAATTCCGTAGCCGAATGGCAAAAACGGAACCCTTATAGATTTGTCATGTCCGTCTGTCTGTCTGTCCGTATGTCACAGCAATTTTTATCCCAAAACTATTGAGCCTACACTGTTGAAACTTGGTAGGTAGATGTTTTCTAGGAACTGCATTAGGATTTTTAGGATCATGCAAAAATTCCCATACATGGAAATAGAAACTAAAAAAAAACAATTTTTTTCGAATTTATATGTGCGTGTGGTGTCTATAGATAGGTCTTGAAATGTAACATTAATATTTTCTCAAGAGTCTGAATATAGGCGCTTCCGAAGTAGTAATGAGGAGCTTGAGTAATTGATAAATCCACATTGCTATCTAGTTTAAATACAGACATTATTATGCCTATCAGAGCCATATAAAATTTGGTGGAGTAAAATAACTTACCAATTCTTCTTCTGGTATTCTCTCAAACAGTGGATGCTCTTCAAAATGGGTCACCATCCACTCATGCAAATCTTTTACATCAGTAATAGTGTAAACAATGCCCTGGGAACAATATTTTATCAAGTTATCGTACCTAACAAAAAGGATCTGAAAGTGTTTGGCTATTCTCTTGATCGGACTTTTGATGCCGAAGTAGCAAGCATGTTGATGTACAGGGAACCATGATAGTATGAAAGTAAAGAAGATATTACTGCCATGCATATAGTAGAATCTGATCACGGGAATAGGTGAAGTCTTAGAACAACAAAACTTATAAAGCAGTGGAAGGTTTTTCTGGAGGAGGTCTTCAAGAGATGGTAACTAATCATCTCAAAGATTGGAGGGCGAAAAGGAAGAAGTGAAGGGGGTCAAGACCCATTATTTTTTTTTAAATTCTTACCTGTTCTGCCAAAACATATGCATATTCTGACAAAAGCCATTTGTTAATTATCCTCCACTTGTGTTTAGCCTTCTTGAAGTGTGGATCTGGGTACAGAAAGAACATTTTCTTCAGCTGAAATAAAACATGATCACTAGAATAAATAGATATTGAGCTTGCATACTATAGAATGTTCTTCTGTGTTTAGTAAAAATATTTTTTTCTTTTACTAAAAACTGAAAGGCCCAAGTAACAAATTTTTTTTTTCAATCTACTTCGTCACTTTCTGTCTATTTATGGTTGGTTCTAGGTCAACTCCTTCCAAGATAATCTGTACCTAACCATTTCAATATTTACTGACCATTCTTTCATGTTCGATCTGTCACATTCACATTTAATCCATAACTTTCTTGGCTTTCCTGGTCCCCTATGTCTTTCTCTAAATGAGCCACTCTGTTTGCCTGGTGTTAAGCACCTACTCACGTCTATGTCCATACCATGACAAGCAATGGCTTTTGTGAACTATGCTTACAATAATCCTAATCCTAAATCCTATCTTAATCCTTTCTTCCTAACTAATATTAAAAATGCGAAAGTGAGATTGTTTGTTACGCTTTCAGACCCTATCTACTGAACCAATCATACACATAGGTTAGGTATTACGATTAGGATGTCCTTCTCAGACATCCTAATCCTAACTATAATATTAGAAATGCAAAAGTGAGTTTGTTTATTTGTTTGTTACGCTTTCACACCCTATCTACTGAACCAATCATCATGAAATTTTGCATACACATAGGTTAAGGTACTGAGAAGGACATAGGTTATATATCATGATGGCAAAGCTGCGGGTAACAGCTAGTCCTATCCTAACTAATATTATAAATGCAAAAGTGAGTTTGTTTATTTCTTTGTTACGCTTTCACGCCGTATCTACTGAACCGATCATCATGAAATTTTGCATACACCTAGGTTAGGGTACTGAGAAGGACATAGGCTATATATCACGCGGGCGAAGCCGCGGGTAACAGCTAGTAATATTATAAGTGCGAAGGTGAATCTGTTTGTTACGCTTTCACACTCTATCTACTGAATCAATCATCATGAAATTTTGCACACACATAGGTTAGGGTAGGGTACTGAGAAGGACATAGTATATATATCATGTGGGCAATACCGCGGGTAACCGTAATAAGTAGGTATTCCATAAAACATGCTGCAATAAAATGTAAAATTTTACTAACTTGTCCCTTGTGAAAGAAATTAGGCAAATATTTCATAGCATTGGTTCTCAAAACAGCAATATTCTGATACTGATTTGGATGCTGTATCCTCAATGCTCCAATCCTGTCATTCACATAATCTGATACTTTCACACGGATCTCCAGACCCAACATTAAATTTTTAGGAAACATTGGAGACAATGTTACTGGAAAAAAAAAGTTACTGCAACAAAAACTTTTCATTCATAATGCTACACAAAAAAAACCGGCCAAGTGCGTGTCGGGCCACGCGCAGTGTAGGGTTCCGTAGTTGCGAATGACAACTTTGAGTTCACACTGTTTACACTCGCACCTCACAGTTTAACGACCAAAAACATCTAACAATGAATATTGTATGAAATTTTACATTTTCCAGTACATTTTATAAGTAGGTTGCCTATAACTTTTTAGTTTGCACTTAGTACCTAGCTTTGATAGTTTTCCTTTCAACTTCAGTATATATACTACTGCTGTAATTTTTTTCACGTATCCATATATAACCATTTAGCAGATAGAGGGGGGGGACACGTACCTCTAACAAAATTTTGCACTTTAAAACCAAATATTTCGGAAACGGATCTCTAAATCGAAAAATGGTGTTCTCAACCTCACAATATTTTTCAAAGACCTATTTAACGATACCCCACACGATAGGTAAATAGAGAAAAAAAAAATACTCCCCCACTTTACTTGTATGGGAGCTACCCAAAAAAAAAATTTTTTTCAAGATTTTGTTCTACGACTTTTTTGCCATGATTAATATACACACTCATACCAAATTACAGCTTTCTAGTACTTATAGTCTCTGAGTAAAACCGCGGACGGACAGACAGACAGACAGACAGTCAGACAGACAGACAGACATGGCGAAACTATAAGGGTTCCTAGTTTACTACGGAACCCTAAAAAGGCTTTGTTTAATTATTTAAGGCCATAAAAAACAAAGACCATATTTAGCATGTACGTAATCAGTAATCAAACAGCTGCAGGATGCCTGGCTGAATATACAATGTTGTATTTTATTTATTTACCTAGCAATCCTCCATAACCACATCCAACATCTAAGAACTCCACTTGTTGGGTTTTAAATTCTCCTCTTTTCAATACCGGATACATAGTCGACCAATCATATTCGTCTGGATGCACAGGGCTGGAAAAGTAAAATTACAAGTAGTTGAAAGGGAATATGGCTGTAGATATGTTATTTATGAAGGTATGTTTGTTTCGTTGTGGGATCCAGGTGAGGTGCTATTAGATTTGTAGTCTTCCCGGAGAGTCATAAGATAGGTAATGTCAGCAAAAAATTAACAGGACGGATGTAAACCGTCGAAACCGGCAGCCGGATGGTCAAATGCACCCTTCCTAGTCTAGTTTTCAGCCCAAACTCGAAGCCGGGCGATGCTGTATCGGGCTGTGAATTGTGTATGTTCTGTATACGCATAGCTTGTGCGTACCTACCAAATTATATACCTAATATATGATCTGGTATTAAAATTATATTTTTCATTGCAATTGCATAGATCATGTTGAGGTCCACAACAGAAACTTGGATTCCACACACGTTATATCTGTATTTACTGTATCGACTTTGTACATGCTAATTTGTTTTTACCTGGTTCTCTAAAAACCAGGAATTTGCAATAGTTAATTTTGGTATGGTACTCACTATTCAAAACAGTGATCAGCAATGGGGTTAGAGTGTGCTCGTTGTCGATAATATTTTTTCTGAGGCAATGCCATGTTGCCGTCTGCCCAGAATAGTTTGACTATTTTACATAAATAATTACATAAAAATCACGGAATCCCACCGTATGTACCGTATAGTTCAAAGCACAAACTATGAAGAAGATACTATCACAAACTATATAGAGATACTACCACAAACTACGAAGAAGATACTATTACTAGTATCAGACGACCGACTGCCATATGTTTTCTCTAGGCAATAAGGATCATAGACAAATAATGGAGTGAGGGTGAAAATGAAAAAAATGCCATACAATTCCTTTTGAGTTTCTATGGGGGGCCATAAATTCAAAGTCAATTGACGTGTGTTCTATGCCCTAAAATCCGTAAAGGCAGTTTTTCGGCAGTGGATACTACGTATCAGACTGCCAACTGCGAACAAAAAAATTGTACCATAGCTTTTTTTTTTTAATGTTACTAACTCTACTGACATTTCTTAACTTTTTTTAAAATGGGTTCGCGCAAGAGAATCAAAATGCATACAGCATTGCATTCCTACCTATAGATATATATATATAGTTGCTCGTATATGTATACGTATATATTTTTCTTTGTTGCGTACTCAAGTATAGTATGCTTTGCTTAGATATATTCATTGTTTAGTATAAGCGAAGTAGAGGAAAATAAAATACCAAATTTAACTTGAGAAGAAAATGTGTATATTTTTTCATAACTTAAAAATAAACTTAACTTAAAATTCTTTACAAACCAAAAAACTTATTTAATGATTTATTTTTTAACTTTTTTTTATATTTTTCGAAGGCTTTGTTCTGCATTGGAGGTAATACCCGATTTTGCAAGCGTATTACGTCTGTACCTTTTAAATTTTTGTTAATTGTGCAACACCAATTCACTATCGTGAATCTTATAGTTAGATTTATAAAATGTTCAAGAACAACTTCTTTGTGATGAGCACACTCGATAAAATCAAATGTATATTTGTCTAATATATTTCTTTTTACATTTTTAGAAATGTTTATTTTCGTGAGCATTGTGCTCCAAAAACTGATTTGTTTCGGATATTACACTTCCAAAGCATCTCACTGCGCCTTCGGATGGGTAGCTCAAGCGGTTTTTAGCACTCGTATATTCACGATGGCTTATCCACTCGTGTATGTTTGTTGTTTCACTAGTAAATTTTTTTTTAGAAGCAATGCAATTCATTTTACATTTCGTAAATATTTTTTGAACTACCCATCCTGTGGTATAGGCCCGTGAATGAACATTAAGACGTTCTCTACCGGCCTGTTCCATGATAACTTCCTCCATTCGTGGATGATCCAGCTCGACAGTTTCATTACTTTCATTTTGAGAAGTAAATAAATTTTGTAAATTAATTACTTGTTCGGCCGGATCATCCTCTCAATTAAATGTTTCATTATGAAATTTTATAATCCTAGTAATTAATAAAGACTTAAATGTGCACTTGAAGCTATGGCAGTCATGGTCATTACGTCTATAATTATATGCCCGCACTTGGCCGAAAAAGTTTTCGATAGGGTCAGAATTAAAATATCTAGGTCTCATAATTTTTATACCATTATTTTTAAAAAACTGCTATAGCCTCATGTAACTTTTATTGGGGTTATGAAGTTTTTTAACGCCGGTACCGACTTCTCATTTCCTGAGTTATCAATGAACTTAATTTTTTCTAGTTTCTTTAATGCTTCTTCCCAGAATTTGTGATGAGGAGAGTTTTCTACGACAGCCTTCCTCAATATCTTTTTCGTTTTTTTTTGTTGTTTCTGCACCATTAATGCTGTCAAAAAGTTTATCAAAAAATAAGACGATCTCGGCTGTATTTTTCAAAGTTGTGCTCACTGGTCTTCCGTCAGCATAGTACGCTGTAACAAAAATAATTATTTATAGTTTTTATTATGAAAAAAGCAAATATTAATGTAACTGATCATTAGAAGGGTCTTTTCTGAATTATATCTGAGGAAGAATATACATACAGTCTCTGTTATTCGAGTAACTAAAGAGTTGGCTCTCACCGACATACTACTACAGGAAAATAAAAATTCAAAACAGAAAAGATTTGACATATTTACTGCTATGATCTTGTCATGATCTTACGTCACTGCGATTACATCTATTTATTACGTTTATACAAGATCAGTTGGCTTTAAGTAAGTGTAGAAGTTGAGTTGGTATTCCATAACACAAGTCTCGAACTTACTTTGGGGCTAGCTCAATCTGTGTTATTTGTCTGTATATATTTATTTATTTCATAATTTATATGTAACATATAAAACTTGCTTTATCCTGATAATGAAGCCTTATAGTAATATAACATTCAAATATTTTTCTTATTTAATCTTTTACAATCAAATGTATACTAATCAAACATTTTCTCTTTATAAAATTCCGATAAGTTGCAATAAATAGGTATAAATTGCAGAAAAAAGTGAACACAAAAAAAAACATTAATAAGGTATTAACTGACCTGATTCTTGTTTTAAGCGCATTTCATCGCGTCTTGTGTCCATTTTCAAGCTGTTCAGTGCAGATTTTAAGGCTGCTCCTTGATCACAAATCAATGCTACTGGTGTAAGGTCTGTTATTTTCTTAATAAGCCTCTTCCGGCAAGTTTTTGGCTTATTTCCACCAATTAATGTACTCATCGCGGTTTTGCGTACTGAAAAACATAAATATCAGTTCAAATAAGGTATGATCTAAGCAAAGTTTGCTATTATTTATATTAACAATAATAACCTGATTCAGTATATTTATTTGTTATGTTATTAATTTGAGAACATAAAAGCACGATCTCAAATTGAGTTGTCAGATTTGACTCACACAGACAAACTAACAGGGCAAGTTAAATAAAAAAGTTGTTAAGAGGAAGAACTTACCAAGTGGCTGGATAGATTTTGGATTCTCTGGGATTATAACTTTTTTCTGCTTGCTACTTGCTGGGTTGTTTAAGACAAAGGTTCCTGAAAATCAATAAAGCAATTACGTACATTTCATAGAATAAATTCTGTGTCCCATATTTTTTCAGTATAATTAATTTTACCAATAATAAATAAATATAATAAATGTAATATGTCCATTGATGACAAATAATGTAATATGTAAAAATACATAAGTAAAACTTTTTGTTTTGTATTTGTGATGTAAAGTTTCTCAAATCTTTTTACTTTAACGTGATTATTCTTGCCAAAAGTATCTTTCCATACAATGATACCAATCAGAGTATAACCCTTAAATAAATAACTATAACAATTTGCATAATTACCTGCATATTGCACTGTAGTCAAAGGTTTCGAAGTTTCTTGCAAATTCTGTACCCCACTGACAGAAGCGAGGACTTCTGAAATAATTATAAATGAAACATTGGTAAGGAAGAAAGAAATAAATTTATTTAGTGCATGAAATAAAAAAAACATGTACGTCTGAAAAATCTGTACCTTATTAAAAAAAAGTTAATTTTAATTAATAAATTTCAGACTCGGTTCAGATGCAACTTTAACCGTTCATTTATTATACTCTAGTTATAGAAAATAATGTCATACTAACCTCTAGTTAATACAGCTTTACAATATGTGTGGTTGAAGTGCCTTTTATGGGAATAATTATGTTCCATGCGAACATCCATATTTTCTGGAAAAATAAATAGTAAGTACAAAGAGTTATAATTAGATTTACTTTTTTATATTTCTAGAATATGTATTGCAAATCTCCATAATAAAGATGGGTCATAAAACTTCTAATACAATGTGCTAAGATTTTTTAAGTTTCAAGTGTACATTGTACATGTGGTATTTAGTTACGGTAGAATCTGTATGTACACGGACTCAAGTCCTAATTATTTAGTAAATTATACCTCCATTGAATTGAACTTATCATAGGTAGATATAAACCTGTGTAGAAATAACTTACTACATACCTTTGTATTCATGAGATGGTATTCCGGTTGAAATTTCGTCTTCAGTAAACAGAGTAGGGTATGCATCAGGGGTGAGTCGTAGCCGTCTTTTAGTAGTCTCGCTAAAAAACCTCTTCTCAAAATGTTTTTGACAAACAGCCAGATTCCTCTGTTTTTCTTCGGATAAGTTACAAAACTCATCACGATTTAGGCACTCTAACCACTTGTCTTTTCTCAGGATTTTTGGGTAGGCAGTGTATAATTAGCGTCCTTTCGCAAACACTTACACACACAACACATGTAATAAGGCATTTTGCAAAAGCAAAGTAGCACTAGGGAGGGAGGCGCAAAGGGCTTTAATACTGGTAAAGTGGAGAGGATAAGCACAGGACTTCACTCGATCGAAACAATAACAGTAATGTTTTTAAAATTGACAAGCAGCGCAGGCGGTGAACGTCACACGATGACGTCAGCAGGTCAACGACCAATCACAGAAGAGACGTGAGATACTAACAAAGATGGCCGCTACGAGCGCGCCCCGTTATTGGCAGATTGTCGGCCGTGGATACTATTGCTAGTATCAGACGACCCACTGCCTTATGTTTTCTCTAGGCAATAAATATCATAGACAAATAAGGGAGTGAGGGTGAAAATGAAAAAAATGCCATACATTACGTTTGAGTTTCTATTGGGGGCCACAAATTCAAACTCAATTGACGTGTGTTCTATGCCCTAGAATCCGCAAAGGCAGTTTTACGGCAGTGGTTCAAAGAAAATACCGAAAATACCAATTATCACACTTTTCTCACGTTCTTTTTGACATTTGGCAGTTGTCTCTGTCGCCGGGTCGCCGCTGTCGGCTGATGTCATGTCAGTCAGTGGCTGGAATCAAATCAATGGAATACTGAATACTTGCATCCGAACCGGGCCGGGCCGTATTATGTTATGATTCTTCCTATTTCACGCTTCACGCAGAATATTTTATACAACTTTTAAAAATGGTTTGTCGAGCTCCTCGGCGCAGCGGTCAACACGCTAGCCTACGACACGGGGGTCCCGGGTTCGATCCCCGGTCAGGTCTCTATGGAAAAAGATCTTTTCCATATTAACCTGGGTCTTGGATGTTTATCTATATAAGTATATATTATAAAATACAGTATCGTTAAGTCAGTATCCTGCGACACAAGTTCACGACTTACTGTGGGGCTAGCTCAATTTGTGTGATATGTTATGTCCCTATATATTTATTTATTTATAAAATATGGCAAAATGGCATTTCGTGACTTGGAAAACGAGTGTGACTTGTCGTTGTGCACGACTTGCATTTTGGTGAGACGGCATTTCAAAATAGCACTCAGCGGATTACTGCAGTCAGGCAGACGCCTCATTTAGGACGAAACATCCCGCTACAGAGCCGTGATCACGTCGGGGTCACCACTGTAGCGGGAGCGAGGTGGTATGCTCGACCGCCACAAAGGGAAGATCTTCCCGCTGAGCAAGGTGCGCGCCCAGGGAACCGTACGGCTCCGACTGAGTTTTGTCGGGGGTGTTTCTTATGTCTCAAGTGTGAAGAAACTTTGTTTGCGCGTTTCAGGATTGTGCAGCGCCATCTTGTGAGAAGTCTTGTAGCTATTTTGCTGTTTCGTCATATACACAATTGGGTCTCCGTGTTAGTTCTTGTGGCGAGAGTAGAGGTCGCCACAGTACTCCCTCCCAAGACCGAAGGTCTGATAGGTCCAGTAGTGCAATCTGTACTACCCGTCGTGGCCCGCAAGTGCCAGGTGATGTCCCAGTGAGTCGGGAGTGTTGCTGCTCATAGTCTGCAGTGGGTCGAGACTGTCGTGAGCGTGCTCGTAGTCTGCGGTGGGTCGAGACTGTCGTGAGCGTTGTTGACTTGTTGGCGCCGGGATGATGTCCTGCCGTAGTGCCACGCTGGAGAGGCCTCAGATCCAAGGATGGCTGCGGGGGATGTGCCGGTCGCTGATGTCGATGAGTAAGTGGGTGCTTGGCTGTAGCGGGAGCGAGGTGGTATGCTCGACCGCCACAAAGGGAAGATCTTCCCGCTGGGCAAGGTGCGCGCCCAGTCGCCCAGGGAACCGTACGGCTCCGACTAAGTTCTGTCGGAGGTGTTTCTTATGTCTCAAGTGTGAAGAAACTTTGTTTGCGCGTTTCAGGATTGTGCAGCGCCATCTTGTGAGAAGTCTTGTAGCTATTTTGCTGTTTCGTCATATACACAATTGGGTCTCCGTGTTAGTTCTTGTGGCGAGTGTAGAGGTCGCCACACACTCTTGCGCCCACATACGTACCATCCACTTCAATGCAGGTGTGGCGCAGCGGTGGCTGCGGCTGATCAGTCACAATCACAAATCGTACAAATAAGGGATAAATACTAGGAACCTTGGTGGGAAAATACCAATGGTTTGAGAATTACAAGCCTTTTCAAATTTGTATGGAAATCTTGAGAGGCGTATAATTTTCAAACTATTGATAATTTAACCAAACTGTATAAGAACGTACGTAGATTATAAGAAGACTAATTGATTGGATGCTTAATTTTACTCCAAAATTATCAAATATTGCCACAATTCCCTTTTTCCGTTTGTATGGAGACATGCGCGTCCAGGCGACTCTAGTCACTGCTCTATGGAAATCACCTATCAGCCAGGCGGACGAATTTCAAAAGTTTTCCTTAGTATATTATGGAATAAGGTATAAAATTTCAAATTTCGAATTTTCGCCGCTTTTCCGCAACAAAAGAGTTAAGAGGCGAATTATTTGCAGTAAAGACTATGGGGCCCAAGAGCAAAATCCGTAGTGAAATGACTGAGTGAGTTTTCAGCGCGCCCCGCGACGTCTCTGGAGACCCAAGGCCATCGCTGTGCAAAAGAGAGGTGCCAGCCTACTGGGTACCCTTCCTTGCGGCGACGTGTTGGATTGGTATTCCTTTTTTATTTATAATTAGACTAGTCTATATTATAACACATATCATCATCATCATCATCATCATCATCATCGGGTCTTTTTTTTAGTCTCCACTGCAGGAGCACGACCCTCTCAGTACTGCTAGAGCCATATATAAGGCAGAGATGTCAGAGATAGAGTCAGATAGGAAACACAAGCTAAACAAAGCTTAAGAACATCAAAGAGACCTCTCCAACCCGTCTGGCCAGCGTGGAGAGTGTAGGCCAAATCCTCTGACTGCTCTGCCTTATATAACACATAAACTAGACATAAATGTTGTTCCCTCTGGAACATAACGTTTTTTTCGGGATGAGAGGTAGGGTAGCCTATGTCTTTGTCTGATGTCCAGAGAATGTGTGTGCAAAATTTCATGATGATCGGTTCAGTAGTTAAGCCGTGAAAGCGTAACAAACAAACAAACTTATTTTCGCATTAATATTACTTGGGATTAGATTTAATGTATTTTTAATAATTCTGTTATTATGCTACATATTAGAAATGCGTTATTTAAATGAACTCACACACAAGTGACAAAAAAAGTAGGTAATCAATTTTTATCCGACTCAGCCGGATCCTGTCGGGGACGGAAACCAGGAAATGTGTGAATCTGTGAACCTGCAGGGCCTAAAAAAAATCACGTCAGTGAGTGACATTTGACAGTTGAGATTGAAAATTGAATTTGACGAATCTATTATTTATTTTTAGATTTAATAATTTGTACAAATATAAATAAAAATATAGTGAAAAATATGTTATTAAATTATGATACATTCGTATAATAATATGTAGTGCCTATAAACTATGACAGCGAGAAGCGATTCACTACATTAGGTAAGGTTCTTTCACATAATTTATTTACTAACGGGGATTATGTATATTGTATTCGTAAAAAGAACATTAGATGAATAAGATTACCTATGCTTGTTTAATTACAAGTGAATTTTAAGATAATCTAATAATTTTTTACACTACCAGTCTTTGTTCAGGCAGTAGTTCTTTGGTGTTAAAAATATCATCTATTTTCATTAACGAACGTACGATTATATTTCTTTGTTTTGCGTTAAATTCATTTTCTTTCTCTTACAACCGTAAAAATAAATGTTTGTTTTACCTATGTACATTTGAATAAATAGTAAGTGAGTAGTGTTATCAGTGATCCCCTTTTTTAACTAACAGAGACCTAACTGAAATATCTTAAAACTATGAAATATAACATGTTTACAAACAAGTAGGTCAATCAATCATATATAACTTAAAAGTTCTAAGTAGTTCATAACATAGACATATGTATTGTATGAGGAAAATGATTAAAAATTATGCAGGACACATTAGGTAGGTAATATGTTGAAGCACTAGTAGACTAAGTAAAAATAGCTTACCTACACATTGGAGGTTAGGTATATCTTAAATCAATTGTAAAAACAGGGTCTGGAGTAGACTTATTTGAGAACCAGATAATAATGCCCGCTAACATATTTGGGTATTTTAACCACAGATTGGAAAACCAGATACAATAATCACATTATAGAAGGAGTTGCTTAGAATATTAATATGATTAATTTTCTATCGCACTCACATACTTATCAGATTCCATGAGGTTTATTAGGACCGATTTTACATGATTTGCATCCTAATAAGGTTATTTATATATTGTCAAAAATCACTACAGTAAAAGCAACACAAAGCTGGGCACCTTGTCAAAGTGGGTTTATTACATCGCACTCATCTGGAGATTTAGATTAATAAATTGAATTGTATGCAATTCAATTTATTAATCTAAATCTCCAGCTTCTTTTAGACTTCTTCTGACCTAGAAATTTAACCATAATAATAACATGAAAGCATCATAGAAGTATTGTTAAATCTTCTAATTGATGTTGTTTGATATTCTAAAATTTGTTTGTTTGTTATGTCTTTATTATATGAAAAGAAAACACAGAACATACCTATAACATGGTATAAACATAAGTTTTTTTTTTTACTTATTTCTATGACTTATTTGATTAAAATTTATCTAAGTTATATCACAATGAAATGTAACAGAATTTTGTTTATAAAATAATTTACACCGATATTAACATGCAGAAATTGCAAGAAAAAGGATTGTAAACTGAATTTAAATATTTTAGTATCCCTTATAATTACCAAATTGTTTTTGAACAAGTGTTAACTAAACTGATCAAACAAAAAATAATAATAATAATAATTGACTTCTTGAACACAATCACACAATAGTCACAATACTTGGTTTGAGCTTCATTTTAATTACGTATCTGTATTTTAATTGATTGAACTGAATTTTCACCATTTAATGAAAAGATTTGTAATTTACCTTTTTGCCGACAGAATTAAAGTTTACATTATAAATTAATAGAAATCCATTAGATATCTACTACTGAAAATTTATTTGTATACATTTGTTTGTTATTGCATGGTCCATTTACTGTAGATAATTAATTTATATTAAGTTACTTATGTAACTACAAATGCTCAACTTAGACACATTATTAAAAAAAAATGATAATAAATGTAAATCAGTTTGTAACTTGGCTTGTGTAATTGTGGTCAGTGATTAAACTGAATCATTTGCTTGGTGGTCTGTAAGCTGGCTCTCGGCAGCGCTGTGCTGCGAGGCGACGTCGCATTGTTTTGACTTCCGACGGCGGCGCCCACGTGCGCTCGCCACACCGCCGCAGCAGTCTGTCACCGGCGCCGGCTGCCGGTGACCGCTTCGCACGCCCCTCGCAACCTAAGTCGCGAAATGTTATCTAGACTACATTTTCACGTCTCTCAGTGTTTGTGCTCATGGTTAGTGTTTAGTAAATTATTCAAAAATGAAGAAAGGGGATTCACAGTCTAGTGTAGGTCGAGGCGGCTCGAGGCCGTCGCGTTTGTTCATGGACAGCGTGTCGTCCGACGAAGGGCCGGAGACAGAGCGTCTACTCAGCTCACAACTCCCACCGGCCGTGGTGGCTGCCGCCAGTGGTCGTCGCGAGTCCCTAACTGCGCCTCCCTCGCCTACTGACTCGCGCAAGAAGCGCGATCATCGGCATCACTACAGGAACCACTTGCACCACCTCATTCACTGGAGGGATATATGGGGAGGAGAACCTCACAAAGCCCATGAGGTACAGAGACCAATGATCTTATTAATTACCCTTCATAACCACTAAAGACAAGCATGTTTTTGGTAATGTGAAGAGGATGTGGACCTATTATTGTATTTCTCCCTACAAACTTCTACCAACTTCTTGTTCTGTTCTGGCTAATTTGTCATCTTCCCTATTTAATTCCATTTTGTAACTACCTATATGTATAAATGATATTATTATCACTATCAGTGAACAATTGCTTGTGAAGCCAGTGACTCTGCATTAATAACCTTGGATCTGTTTAACAAAAAATGTGACTAAGTTGTTATTTCATACGCCTTCTGTATTGCTCGATCTTGACATCATTATGGTCTGAATTCTTAGTTATTTAAAAAATTAAGGTAAGTAATCAAATCAGTCAATCATGACATTAATCAAATGTACTCATTGCTGGAATATATCTAAGTAGATATAGGTCTAGTATATAGCTAGGTAAAAGTAAAAACATGATAAGAAAAAATCTCTTCTGATAAAATACATAATAATCACGTGTTTATCCCTTAAGGGGTTGACAGAGCCCAAGGCCATTAAGTCCAAAGGTCACGCACGTCTCCATTGATTAGCACATCCCCTTAGATGTGATAGGTACTTTATATAGGGCGATTCTGAACAACCTGGCAATGTTTTAAAGTCGAAATTAGAATCCTTAATAGAATGGGTAAAAGAAAATAATATATACGGACAAATCACACAGATTGAGCGCTAGACCCAAAGTAAGTTCGAGACTTATGTTATGGGATACTAACTCGGCGATACTAATTTTGTGACACATAGATAAACATCCAAAACCCAGGTCAATCTGAAAAAGATAATTTTGACCTAACTGGGAATCGAACCCGGACCCCTCGTGTCGCAGGCTGGCGTGTTAACCGCTGCGCCACGGCGGTCGTTAACAAAGAGAAGAAGGTGAAAAAGAAAGAAAATGTTGGAGGACCTCCCATAATAATAAAAAGAAGATAAGAGATATTAGGAGAGACATTGCAAGAATGAGTGAATACATAAGAGGCACTAGAAGTAGAAGGCTTTTACATCTCGTTGAATCTATTAAAAATAAATATAAGATTCACTCTCGACATGAAGAACATAATATCACCGATCAGCAGTTTCTTGATACTATTAAACAAAAACTCAATGCAGCATCTAGCAGACTAAAAAGATATCTAAATTGTACTCTTAGAAAAAAACAAAACTATCAATTCACCAACAATGAAAAACAGTTTTACAGGGCCATTACATCAGACACACAACAACTAAACCCTAACCAAAATTTGCCACCTCCATCAGCTACTGAACTTCATAGATACTGGTCTGATATTTGGTCTGAACCTGTTTCTCACAATGCTAATGCTGAGTGGTTAGAAGTCGAGTCTAATATTACAAACGCCATTCCACAAATGACTTTTGATCATATCTCGGTAGATTTATTTATACGCGTACTGAACAGAACCCATAATTGGAAAGCACCAGGAAGTGACCGTTTGCAAAATTACTGGTATAAGAAGTTTACTTCGATCCACCCCATTTTGCATCACTATATTAACGAATTTATAAAGACACCACACACCATGCCTAGTTACCTTACTCAAGGGCTCACTTATTTAATCCCAAAAGACAGCGATTATCAAAACCCAGCCAAATACCGCCCTATCACTTGTTTACAGACTTTCTATAAAATCCTTACAGCATGCATTGCAGAGCTCTTACATCAACACGTAACTCAAAATAATATTTTATGTGAGGAACAGAAAGGCTGTCGCAAAGGCAGTCAAGGCTGCAAAGAACAACTTATTATAGATTCAGTTGCCATGAAACAGTCTATCACTATGAAAAAAAATGTAAGCACAATGTATATTGATTACCGTAAGGCTTTCGACTCCGTACCACACAGCTGGCTCATACATGTACTTCATCTATACAAAATACACCCGGATATTACCCACTTTCTTGAATCATCCATACAACACTGGACAACTAAGCTTAAAACTACAGGCCAGTCCTCAATTGAAACCCCCGAAATTCAAATACGTCGAGGAATCTTCCAGGGAGATGCTCTCAGCCCTCTTTGGTTTTGTCTCGCATTAAATCCACTTTCTCACCTGCTTAACCAGCCCAAGTTAGGTTATACCATCAACACGCCTCAAAAAGACACCTGTCTCACTCATCTAATGTACATGGATGATATAAAATTATATAGCAATTCAACACAATCTCTACACCACCTAGCAGACATTACACAAAAATTCTCAAAGGACATTCATATGCAATTTGGTATAGATAAATGCAAGACCTTCTCAGTTGAAAATGGGCAAATAGTCCTTAATCCTTATATGATACAGACTGGAGATACAATTGAACCATTAGAACCACACCACTCTTACAAATACTTAGGTTTTGAACAAGCTCGAGAGATTAAACAGGAACAGACCAAATCAGACCTTAAAAAGAAGTTTAGGCACCGACTAAATATTTTACTTCGCTCACAACTTAGCTCCCGTAATTTGATTAAAGCCATAAACAGTTTTGCTATACCCATTTTAACTTATTCATTTGGCATTATAAATTGGACTCAAGGAGACCTTCATAGTTTACAGCGTATAATAAATACACTTCTTACAGCGCACAGAAAGCACCATCCTAGATCTTGTGTACAGAGAATAGTACTCCCAAGAGATGAAGGCGGAAGAGGTCTGATAGATATTGCCAATTTGCATAATAAACAAATTACATCATTGAGACAGTTTTTCCACACGCGCTTAGAGCAGTCTATACTTCACGAAACCGTTACATATGCTGACAAAAATCTTACACCTTTAAATTTAAAAAACAGGAATCCACAAAGAAAAGAGGTCACAATAAATGTACAGGACAAAATCGCATCATGGAGGCAAAAGTCTCTTCATGGAAGGCATCGCCATGACCTAGAACAGTCTTATGTCGACAAACAAGCGTCGAACTCATGGCTGAGGCGTGGTGAGCTCTTCCCTGAGACGGAAGCCTTTATGATCGCGATCCAAGATCAAGTAATAGATACACGTAACTACCAAAAGTACATCATACGCAATCCTAATCTCCCATCTGACACATGCAGACATTGCCACGCAAGCTCTGAAACCATACAACATATAACTTCCGCATGCAAATCTCTTGCACAAACCGACTACAAACACCGCCACGACCAAGTTGCTGCAATTATACACCAACATCTTGCACACTCCCACAAATTCATTTCACGTAAAACACCATACTACAAATATACACCAGACTCAATACTTGACAACAGTTACACCAGGATTTACTGGGATAGAACTATAATTACAGATAAAACGATACATTATAACAGACCTGACATCACAGTTCACGATAAAACCAACAAGACTGCCTACCTTATTGATATAGCTATACCAAACACCCACAACATCCAATCTACCATATCACAAAAACTGACAAAATACCAGGACTTAGCAATAGAGTTAAAGCGTCAATGGCAAGTACAAACTGTCCATATTGTACCAATAATAATTTCATCAACAGGTGTTGTACCAAAAAGTTTACAGCAATGCCTAGATGTACTAAATCTAAATAAAAACACACTCCATACATTACAGAAAGCAGTAATTTTAAATACTTGTCGTCTTACTCGAAAATTCCTAACTACCTCATCGGTCTCCTCATCCTACAATACAATTGTCTAAAAGCTATTTATGCTTTGGCTACGGCCCGTATAAATAGGATAAATCCCCCTTGTAAAAAGGAGAAACAAAAAGATATAAAAAGAATAATAATAATAATAATAATTCTTTTATTTCAGACAACTTATAGGTCCATAAAAAGTGTGTTAGTAACAATGAAACTTATAACTAGGTTAGCAAGACAATTACACAAAAATAAATAATTTTTAAACATAGCGGCTGACACCCAGCGATGCCATGGCGACAGTTATTTGACTGCATGCAGTGTCAGCCAGCGGGCCAGCATCGGCGAGTCCCAGCGCTCCACCAGCGCGCGCAGGATGCCGTTGGGACTGTCGCGCATGCGCCTGAGGAGGGAGGCGCAGCGCTTGCGAATGATGGCTGCAAACCCATCTATGTGCGCCTCCGCAAACATGGTTGAAGCACTACAGAAGCGCGGCAGTCGCATCAACGCCCTGAACGCGTTATTATATTGAACGCGAAGATCGCTGTATGATCCCTGCGTAAAATTGACCCACAGACTGCATGTATAAAAAGACTGACAAAATGCTTTAAAAAGCGTGACTTTGACTTCGTCAGTACATTTAGCAAATCTGCGAGCCAACATATTACAGCGAACAGACAGCGACCTTCGCTCTCTCTCAATGTCTGCGTTATCTTTTAGATCCTCTGTGATCCAGTGGCCTAAATACTTAAAGCGCTGAACTTTCTTCATAGAAATACCACACAGCGTGAAATTTGGGATATTAGTATAGCGCCTTTTATCTGGCCTGAACACCATGAACTCACTTTTAGCCGCATTATATTTAAGCCCATGGACCTCAGCATAGGATTCACATTTACTCAAAAGTGTCTTCATAGCCCCGCTTGACGGGCTCAACAGGACCATATCGTCTGCGTAGCTGATGTTGTTGACACAGACTCCGTCTATGTGACAACCGACACCTGTCCTGCTGAGCTCGCCAATCAGTTTGTTTATGTAAAGGTTAAACAGGGTGGGGGAAGTTAAACCACCCTGCCGCACCCCACACTCAAGCCCATACTCATCGGAGAGTATTCCTGCCCATTTAACGTTATTTTTCTGATTATCGTACCAGTGTTTAAACAATAAAATAACTTCTTCTGGAAGGTCAGTCTCGCTTCTCAGTTTCTCCCACAACACATCGTAAGATACAAGATCAAATGCCTTCGATAGATCTAGGTAGCTAACGTACACCGGTGTTTTTCTTGCGGTATAGTATTGTACAGTCTGCTTGAGACAAAGGATAGCACTCTCAGTAGACAAACCCGACCTGAATCCAAACTGTGCATCGTTAAGTAAGATGTGCTTATCCAAACGTCTACCAAGCAGACTGTCCAAAACCTTTGCAATCACAGTGGCAAGTGATATTGGTCTATAATTAGATTTATCCGAGGCGTCACCAGTCTTATCTTTGATTATGGGTACAACTATAGTACGCATTAAATTTTCAGGCATATAAGAATGACCCACACACAGATTAAAAAATATCCAAAAAATATTTAATATTATGGTTCCTATTCTTTTTTTCTTACGTATGTTATGTACGTATATACTATTGACACGCCATTACACTGAATACCTGCCAGCATTGGCGAAAACGAGATCTAGCTTGGACAGCTTATAAATGGAAAAGCCCCTGGAGAGGATGGCGTTACAACAGAATTATTAAAGGCAGGAGGTAAACCCGTACTGAGGGAGCTCCAAAAACTTTTCAATGCTGTCCTCTTCGAAGGGAGAACTCCGCAGGCGTGGAGTAGAAGAGTAGTCGTCCTGTTCTTCAAAAAGCGAGACAAAACCCTGTTGAATAACTATCGACCCATTTCCTTTCTAACCCACGTCTATAAGCTGTTTTCAAGAGTGATCACGAACCGTCTTGCGCGAAGACTTGACAAATTCCAACCACCGGAGCAGGCTGGGTTTCGGAGCGGATACGGCACCATAGACCACATCCACACAGTGCGGCAGATTATACAGAAGACCGAAGAGTATAATCAGCCCCTGTGTCTAGCATTTGTGGACTATGAGAAGCCCTTTGACTCGATTGAAATCCAGTCCGTTCTGGAGTCCTTGCAGCGATGCCAAGTAGATTGGCGATAACTACATCCAAGTAATGAGATGTACAGAAGTCCAAGTACAGAATCAGTAGACAAGTTGCATCGAGGAATGAGACAAGGAGACGTAATATCTCCTAAATTGTTCAATAATGCAATGGAGATGTTCAAGACGCTAAACTACAAAGGACGAGGCATCAACATCAATGGCGAGTACATCTCTCTCTTGCGATTTGCTGACGACATCGTCATCGTGGCAGGAACGCTGCAGGACCTACAACAGATGCTGAATGACCTAGCTGACTCTTCTATACGCATCGGCCTACGGATGAACTTGGATAAAATCAAGGGCATGTTCAACGAACATGTACCTACTACCGGAATCGATTACAGTACACGGTGCCGTTCTCGGAGTTGTTCAAAATATGTATACCTCGGGCAGACATTGCAGTTAGGTAGAATAGAAACAACTTCGAGAGCGAGGTGAATAGAAGAATTCAGCTAGGTTGGCCTGCGTTTGGGAAATTACGTCAGGTCTTCACGTCGTCGATCCCACAGTGCCTTAAGACGAAAGTCTTATATCAGTGCGTCCTACCCGTCATGACATACGGAGCCGAAACGTGGGCACTAACGGCTCGGCTGGTCCACAAATTGAAGGCCGCTCAGCGGTATGAGCTCGGCGTTTCTCTGCGGGATCAAATCAGAAATGAGGTGATCCGGCAGAGAACCAGCAAGGTCATCGACATATCCCACCGGAATAGCATGCTGAAGTGGCAGTGGGCTGGCCATATTAGCCGCAGAACCGATAACCGTTGAGGCAAACGAGTTCTTGAATGGAGACCGCGTCTCGGCAAACGTAGTGTAGGACGTCCTCAGGCACGGTGGAGTGATGATTTGCGCAAGATGGCTGGCAGGAGCTGGATGCGAGCAGCCGAAGATAGATCCAGCAGTGGACAAGTATAGGCTGATGATGATGATTCTATTGGGCATTCTGTCTGATCCATCTTTCAAATATTGCCAGGTTGTACAGAATCACCCTGTTATAAACAACAATCGTTCATTGAAATCAAAACGAAAGCAGGTATCCTTTGGAAACTAAATTACATAAACACATTTTCTCGTTATTCTCTTCTTGCACAGTCATCTGTTTTAATGAGTATATAAAAAAGGTCTTCGAAGAATCAAAGCAACGATATTTTTTAGTTTTGCTTGGGATGATTATCTATGTTTGTATTAGTATCTATTATAAAATAAAGCATCTTATCCTTCCACACAAGTTCTTACTGTATCCTAGCTCAATGTGTGATTTGTCCCTATATTTTTATTTATTTACTTACGTATAGTAGTTATTTTTGAATCATAAATAGGTAACGAATATAATAGGCATTTTGATATAATTATGTATTAAATAAATGAGTGGCTATATCAGTAATCGCTTTTGCTAGGTGCTGTGCTGCCATAATAATCACGGCATGCGTGCAGGCACGACACTAAATCTACCCATTCCAAGAACGGTGCCACACCGTACTATTGACACAAAGAACACGCACTGGTCCACGTGTCCTAAATTATTTTGAATGGCATCGTTTCAACATGACTGCACAATGAAGTTCATCAGACATGCCCTTGGTGGTATTTACGTTTAGATTATAAATTGCATTGACCTTTTTTTCAAGCTTCAATGATCGTAAACCAAACCGAGAACCATACAAATTATACTTGGTCTATTTCTAACGTGAATAGGAGATTATACTGTTCCTAAGTACATTTGCTTGTCTGTATGTATTTTGTTTTAGCAATAAGTCATTGTACGACGTTGTCACAGTTCGTCGTACTCGTAACAGGTGTACGTTCTCGCAGCTCAGTAACGTATTTTGTCTTAGATAGAGGCTAGTGGATTGCGAGTCCTCTGTTTTTCTGTTTGATAATGAAGCTTTTCAATTAGGGATATCTGAAAGGGCGCACATGTTTGATATATTATTTGGCATTGTTAGGAACCCTCTCCACGCGAGTTCAACTCGCACTTAGCCGCTTTATTTTTGTTTAATTAAACCTACTCGTAACAGGTGTCCGTTCTCACAGCTCAGTAACGTATGGTGTCTTAGACAGAGGCTTTATAGTGAATTGCGAGTCCTCTGTTTTTCTGTTTGATAATGAAGCTTTTCAATGACGGATATCTGAAAGGGCGCACATGTTTGATATATTATTTGGCATTGTTAGGATTAGGAACCCTCTCCACGCGAGTTCAACTCGCAGTTAGCCGCTTTATTTCTGTTTCATTAAGCCTACTCGTAACAGGTGTACCTACGTTCTGGCAACTCAGTAACATATTTTGTCTTTACATATAGACTAATGGATAACGAGTCCTCTGGCTTTCCTGAATCCGGGTTATCTGAATGAGTACTTATTGTTTGATATATATATAGTAGTATATATAGTCATTGCATGGAACCCTCTCCATGCGAGTTCAACTAGCACTTAGCCGTTATAATTTTGTTTCATTGCACCTAAATATGCGAGGTGTCCATAGATAGGTCTTTAAAAATTACATTGAGTTTCCTACTCGTATAACCATTTTTCTCAGTCAATAGTTTGAAAGGCTGTCCCCCCCTCTAACTTTTAAGATAAGAGTAAAAAAATCCACTTTCAACGAAAATTAGTTTGAAAGATATAAAATTAGTAGTTTTTGAGATAGATAGAACAATTATACCGACTGAAATTACAACTTTATTTGGTATATTATTATAAATATATTGTTGACTGTTGTTGAGGCGTCGGATCGGGTAGGTTAAGCTGTTATTAGCAAAAATATTTGGCGGTTGTCACTGATTGTCCGGCTTATTGGACTCTACGACTTACTGCCGCAATCTAGGATTTCAGAAAACCTCATTGTCAGAGTTGTCAGTCAGCGACTCCAAAGCTGCGATAAAACCTTGAACGTATGTATGTTCTGCAGTTTATCAGTTCTGAGTTAGTATATTTGATAACTCTTTTCTTCGTCTACCAACCAAAACCAAACAAAGTCGCAATTTTTTTAGGGGGTTTGTTATAAATCGTTAGCTAATTCACGTTTCCCCTTAAATCTTTAGGGCAAACACTTGAAACCTTATCTACTAAATGTCTCCAGTGAAACTCTTAACAGATTTTGTGCTCATACAGTAATGACCGAAGCTCAGTGGAAATCGGCAAGTTCGATCAAGTGCACAACACTCACTAGTTTAGTCACCACAACACCACAATGTGTTGGCTTGCAATAATGTCGTGTCTGAAGCGGAAACGTGTGCGATTTGTGATATATTTGCTGTTACCGTTTCCTTTTGTTTGACCATTATGTTTGCATGCGAAAGTATGACGCGAATACCGCAAGAGTTCTTTATTATTTACATTATGGTCTCATTTTCTCCAGAAAATTTAATATTTGTTTCACTGTCGTATGTACCATAGCACCTTGATCGTGTTATTCATTTGACGTCCCAAATCTTACTGTCTAGGTTCATATGTTCACAAATAACTTCATTTTTATGACGAGGTAATTTGTTACATGACGAGGTCTTTGTGTGAATCGTCTTGTGTAAGAATGTCAAATGTTAGAAAATGCGTTAATTAACTGAAAGGTGCAATGTTTTGTTATTAGAAAGCTGGACTTCATCAGCAGTTCGTGACAGGAGCGTGATTAAGTTTTGAGCGTAAGCCAATCGCTTGTTGAGCTGTAGATTGATAAAGTACTTAGAATGTATAGTGCCCCTGCCAAGACAAGACAAGAAGTTGCAAGGTAAACCTACTGTCAGCACAAATAAAACTATTTGGATAGATTTACAAATTATTAGTATGTAGGCAGTCACGATACAGGTCAGATAATCGGAATAATACGTCGTTACGGGGATAGGCTGAAGACCTCTCTGTCTGTCCTTCAGCCATTCCATACGGGCCGGAGATCGCCGCAGGCGCGCACGTCACGCAGGTCACGTTGACGTCACCAATGACCACCGCTAACACTACCTTTTCTTGAAGCGTTTCGTTACAGGTTTCGTCGTATTTTTGTACTCTTTCAAGATTTGGTCTGCGTTCTGAATGCGTTGTGAAAGTTTATTCCGCTTCTTTTGCAGCTCCGCTTTGGAAGCGGCACTAAACCTAGGCAGTTAAATCTAGTCTATCTATATATACTTTTTTGGGCAGTCGTGTAAAAAGCAGATCGATGTATACGAGTTGTGTTCTCAACATCTTAGATCATAAGGCAGTCTGTTGAAATCACAGAACTATAACTCAAGGTTGAAATGACCAACTAAACGACATGAATCCACACGCACCAATCAAATGCTCGCAACGAACCGCGTGCACGCAATTCAATTCAAGCAATTGAAAGTAGCCCGACTAATTTGAAGAGATCATGCAAACACTTGCTATGCTAGATGGAATGTTCCCCAAGTTATTGAGCGGGAAAGGAAAAAGAGGAAACGAACACCAAGGAAATAAAAAAAAATGCATACAACAACATACACAAAAAATTACAAAGGTCTGGCTTTTTAATATATTAAAATAAAACTTTGCTGAACAATATTTTAAATAAACCGTCTATCCATTTATTTGCAACTAGCAGCCCTACCCGGCTGCGCCCGTGCATGTATTCTACCTTAAAACCTTCCTCGTGAATCACTCTATCTAATGGTGAAAACCGTATGAAAATCCGTGGAGTAGTTTTTGAGTTTATCGCGAACAGACAGACAGACAGACGCGGCGGAGGACTTTGTTTTATAATATGTATATAATATAATATATGTAGTGATTTAACGTACAATTCATGAACTATTACTTCTACCATTACGGTATTCTACTTTACATAAAAAAACCGGCCAAGTGCGTGTCGGGCCACGCGCAGTGTAGGGTTCCGCAGTTGCGAATGACAACTTTGAGTTCACACTATTCACACTCGCACCTTACAGTTTAACGACCAAAAACATCTAACAATGAAAATAGTATGAAATTTTACAGTTTATAAGTTGGTTGCCTATAACTTTTTAGTTTGTACTTACTACTCAGCTCTGATAGTTTTCCTTTCAACTTCAGTGTATATGCTACTGCTGTAATTTTTTTCACGTATCTATATATAACCGTTTAGCAGATAGAGGGGGGGGGACACTTACCTCTAACAAAAATTCGCACTTTAAAACCAAATATTTCGGAAACGGAGCCCTTAATCAAAAAATGGTGTTCTCAACCTCACAATATTTTTGAAAGACCTATTTAACGATACCCCACACGATGGGTAAATAGAAAAAAAAATACTCCCCCATTTTACTTGTATGATAGGTATTTTTTCAAGATTTTTTCTACCACTTTTTTGCCATGATTAATATACATACCCATACCAAATTACAGCTTTCTAGTACTTATAGTCTCTGCGTAAAACCGCGGACGGACAGACAGACAGACAGACAGACATGGCGAAACTATAAGGGTTCCTTGTTTACTACGGAACCCTAAAAATGCACGCTGGGACTATGTACATTGAACAGGCTAAATCACAGTGTCAGTATGGTCGTGCGTGAAGAACAGACCATGACATTTTTTCTCATGCCCTTTGTTTCCCCTCTAGCTTACGAAAACTTACTTTTATATTCTGAGAGTGACATATTATAGATCGAATGGATGTTGTTTTAACCCAGCTAAACGGCAGAGAACGTATTTTTGATTCGAATCTATCCTTTGACGTAACTGTCAAACAAAACCCATCCAGCCATTTGGAAGATAAGTATGAGGTAATAAAGAAATTTAGAAACATACAACATACGCTCGAAATACATCCCTTCATGGCAATCGATTTAATAAACCAATACAATCACAACTACACATACAATAACTATACATATTTATATGTCATCATCAGTCAGTTTGGGCAATCGTGGAAAAAGGAAGTTGTCCGAGTACCATTATTTTATATAGGCAGTCTTTGCTAATTCTACTTGTCGTTATGATTTCATCCACAGACAAGATATCTTAAATAACTGTAAAATGCTTTAAATTTATTCGTATTACGGATGCATGGCACGCCAACAAAACAGGAAAACAGCATGTCATTGAAAAGCTATTGTTTCGTATGAATAATAAATCAGTTCTAACGCAATTTAATTGTAATAAAACTGGCATATCTAATGAATAGTGTGGACATTGGTTGCCGTCAGTGCACGGCCCGTTGATAGGCGTTGCACTTGCACCGAACAACGTACGTACTACACATATCATATTACCATGGTGGTATCATCTTTGACGTATCCACAAATTTCCATACAATCGGGAGTTGTCTCTAACTATACATAGATGGCGCTATGTGCTATACTTGATAGATATTCATTATAACAACTAACCAAAACAAGCATTTTCGATTATTGCATTAAATCAGAATTACATTTTTATCTTCCACCTAAATGCGTACTATATTTTTTACGCTTAAAAACATTTAATTAGTCTAGTTGACTAGAAATGAACCTACTGCCATCTATGGGTGTTTGCCAAAGCATTTGCCAGAGCGCATGCCTCCGGATGAGACATCTATTCCTGTAAAATTATAATATCTAAGATTATTGACGAGAACTATCTAAGATTAAGACTTGAACAATGTAATTGTTCAAGTCTTTGCTGCAGTGGTTTTTAGTTCAATTAACTGCTACACATAGAGATTGTGGCAGTGTATTGTATGGTATTGAAATGTGTAAAGAAACAGAATCTAGATTTGTATGAAGAATAAATAAATAAATATATACGGACAAATCACACAGATTGAGCTAGCCCCAAAGTTGTGTTATGTTATGGGATACTAACTCAACGATACTATATTTTATAATAGATACTTATACAGGGTGGAATCAAATTCGTTAGCATACGCAAAAAAATTACACATAAAAACATTTCTTGCGTCAACATCGCTTGTTGTGTATCGGTCTAGAGTCACTTGTTTTGCGTAAATTTCACCGACCGATTGATTTTATACTGTTTAAATGAATTAATTTTTCGGTGTTTTTGGAAATTCAGTCCTGTTTTCTTTTTTGTTTTATATCGTCTCTTTCAAAGTGTTTGAAGTAGTAATTGAGATTTTCTTAAATTCAAAAAATGTGTATTTTTAATTTACTCGAAAGTAGTCTTAAATTACTTTCAATCATGGGTATAGTCTATATTTAAAAGGATGCCAATGAATCACCTTGTATAGATAAACATCCAAGACCCAGGTCAATCCGAAAAAGATCATTTTCCATCTTGACCTGACCGGGGATCGAACCCGGGACCATCCGTGTCGCAGGCAAGCGTGTTGACCGCTGCGCCACGGGCTCGTCAAATAAAGAAAATAAATAAATTAAAATTTATCTGTATTAAAAACTTGTTACCTAACAGCATTTTGTGTTGTATCGACGTTGCTCAGCAACATTTCAAAGCTCAAGTTGACACTGTCTAATTACCGAAGGCAAGAATAGACAGATATTATGAGACTTGATGTGGCATTAAATTTAAAACCGTTTAGTCAGAAGATGTACACTACCTACAAATTTTGGCTTGGCCGTTATATTGTATGTAACTATTTTCTCGAAATCGTCATGATGATACGCTCACAAAAGCCTTGTAATGTCGACTCTAATTCCAACTACTGAGAATTTATAAACATATGTGTAAATGAATATTGCAATAAGAGCATTAAATAAACACTCCACATAACTTGGCAATCTAATATCGTATTATTCGATAAAATAAATATGAATGTAGATAGCTATGTCTACAGTTATTAAATCTATAGTATTGATATTGCGAAATAGACTTCACCAAATCCTCGTAAAAGTAGAAGATTCGAAATGCTGAAATCCTCAAACACGACAAAGTCTTAGTTGCCATGCCAGAAATATTATGCATCCCGGATAATCAGCAATTCAATTGATGTCACATCCACAAGCTGATATATAAGATATAAATAAATAAATATTTAGGGACATATCACACAAATTGAGCTAGCCCCACTGAAGTTGTGAACTTGTGTCGCAGGATATTAACTCAACGATACTATATTTTATAATATATGTATACTTATATAGATAAACATCCAAGACCCAGGTCAATATGAAAAAAATCTTTTTCTATCTTGACCTGACCGGGGATCGAACCCGGGACCCCCGTGTCGCAGCCTAGCGTGTTGACCGCTGCGCCACGGAGCTCGACAGACGACAGATACTGACACATCCAGGTTACACTAGGGTGTTGTGATGTGTATGTACTTGTTTGTTATCTATGAATCATTTTGAGACTAACATAATAACACGTGGCGCTGGCACGTAACTCTGCCTCATCACATCAGTCATAGATCCACGGACCACAGAACAAACAGCGCTAATGGCACTGTTTGCTTTAAAGCTGAGTCTTTATCTGTTTGAATCCAGACTAGTAGGTCACTTCAAGGAAATTCTATTGTCCCAAACCGACTGGAACTGTCGGGGCAGCCTTCGCTATTCGTCGCCTAAGATTATAAAGATTTACGTTATCCTATCAGTCATCACATCATAAAATCATTAACTTTACCTCCCTCTTTTGTTTAATTTGTGCGTGATAGTAATAGATAGAAGAACCTTGTGATTTATTTATTTATAACCACAATTTATAGATTTATGAAAACGGTGATGTGAATGGAATAAAACTATATGTACGCATGCGCATTTTGGATTTTCAAACAGTTTCGTGGCGAAATAATTATGAATGAACTAAATAAAATAAAAAAATAAACAGAATAGTTCGACCGAAACAGGATATTCTGCGGGAACCGAAAACGAACGCACGGTTTGGGTCTCAGTTTGGGCTGAATCCAAAACCAAGTGTTTAAATGTGTGAATCACAATTAGGGTAGGGTTACTAAGTAATTTTGTAACGTACTAAAAAGCAATATATTTAGCGAGGTAGAGTCTTAGGGTAGAGTAGGATCACATTTGCAATGCAAAATTGCGAAAAGCGAGCAATTTATTGTATTTTTTTTTCATTTTAGCACGAGTTGTTAGATATTCAAAATTTTTCTCATTTTCCGTCTGTGACTTCCCTTTTTAGGGTTCCGTAGTAAACTAGGAATCCTTATAGCTTCGCCATGTCTGTCTGTCTGTCTGTCCGTCCGCGGTTTTACTCAGAGACTATAAGTACTAGATAGCTGTAATTTGGTATGGGTATGTATATTAATCATGGCAAAAAAGTGGTAGAAAAAATATTTTTTTTTTTGTTAGAACCCATAATAGTAAAGTGGGGGAGTAATTTTTTTTTCTCTACTTACCCATCGTGTGGAGTATCGTTAAAAAGGTATTTGAAAAAAAATTGTGAGGTTGAGAGCACTATTTTTCGATTTAGGGATCCGTTTCCGAAATATTTGGTTTTAAAGTGCAAATTTTTGTTAGAGGTTCGTGTCCCCCCCTCTATCTGCTAAACGGTTATATATGGATACGTGAAAAAAATTACAGCAGTAGTATATATACTGAAGTAGAAAGGAAAACTATCAGAGCTGGGTATTAAGTGCAAACTAAAAAGTTATAGGCAACCAACTTATAAAATGTGCTGGAAAATGTAAAATTTCATACAATCTTCATTGTTAGATGTTTTTGGTCGTTAAACTGTGAGGTGCGAGTGTAAACAGTGTGAACTCAAAGTTGTCATTCGCAACTACGGAACCCTACACTGCGCGTGGCCCGACACGCACTTGGCCGGTTTTTTTATTTCTATAAAGGAATGTATTTTTGAAAACTATCTGCCGTTGTTCCTTTATTTTTATCCGCTACTCTCGTTTACTTGTTCAAAGAGATCAGCAGGCCGATTTGCTAACTCGATGTACAACGATTTGTTTGTCACTTTAGCATCCATTACGATTTTTATATCGTAAATAAAAGTATTCATTCATACCGAAGCCGTAATGAAGATTGAAGTTACCATGAAAATGATGTACACCGTAGCTGTCAAAAGTTAGCAAATAGGCCTGCTGGTTTCCCTAATAAAGCCGCTCTGCTGAAATGAGTTTTTCGACCACGAGTCTGCTGAAATGAGTTTAACACAGCCTAGGCGCCGCTATAATCCCATCTCGGACCTTTATGAATGCTCATATTGCGGACAAATATTGAGAGTTGAGCAGTGAAAGGCTTTTAGCAGACGATGACGCAAAAGTAGTTCTTGGAACCAGTGCTATGACTGGTCATGTAATATACGTCGATTCGCATAATATTACCGAAGTATGACCTTGAACTTAATACTAAAAATATAAGTTATTCTTAGAATTGGCTTCACAGATTACATTTTTTTTAATACAGTCATTTTCCTCGTATACGTATAGGTAATATTAATAGGTCGTAGAAGTACGTTGAGATAATAAGTTAAAAATCTTAAATACATACTTATGTAGTTGAAATTGCCAAGTCAACATGAGTTCAGAACGTTACCCTGCGTGGCACCGTGGCAGAACCAGACTTTGTTTAAGTCGCTAAAAATATAGAATCGAATCAGGAGAAAAAATATTTTCATATTATATCCATATAAATTATAAAAAACAGTTGACTTATAATATTGGGCATAAGGATAATTTTACTTATTTTTCATCTTATTCTCAACTCAACCCCAGGGAGATATGAAGGTATTCTTAGTTTCATTAGTTTCTCCCAAAGCGGCCCTATAATAACAAGCTTTTATTAAAAGACAAGGCACTGCAGTTACCGATGCGTCAATAGAAACTAGCTCATCTTGAAAACTGTCTGCTGAAATCATGCTGAAATATATACCTTGGCAAAATACTCGCATTGAAAGCAGTAATAAGCTTTGTTTATGCACTGTGCAGCGCATTCGTTTTTGGTTTGTTGAAAATAAAGGTACTAAAAGTTGTCATTCGGCAAAATCAAATATTATGTAAAGAATTTCTTGTTTTCA
The DNA here is from genome assembly GCA_963082605.1 of Rhodophaea formosa. Lineage (NCBI taxonomy): Eukaryota > Metazoa > Arthropoda > Insecta > Lepidoptera > Pyralidae > Rhodophaea > Rhodophaea formosa. The sequence goes on from OY720209.1 coordinate 14,094,851, forward strand.
ACGTAACTTAATGTTTAAGGTTTAGCCCTTATAGACGAAGGCTAGACCATTATTTTCATCATTTATTGAAGTCAAGAAATAAATTATATTTGTATACCTTAGAGCATTAAACCAACTTGGTTTAATGTTGGTTTAATGCTCTAAGTTGTATACCTTTGAAACATGCATTTTTTATTGTACACGTTTATACATATTTAAATGCAAATAATAACTTTACATAACGAGTTCTTGTGTTGTTTTGGATCGCACGACCCGAATTTTTTAGGGTTTCGTAGTAAACAAGGAACCATTATTGTTTCACCATGTCCATTTGTCCGCGTGGATAGCTCAGAGACTAGACAGAGAGACAGATATGTATATCAGTCAGTATACTACTAAGCTGTAATTTGGCAGGCGTGAGTATATTAATCACGCCTGCAAGATGGTGAAAAAATTCTTTAGGGTACCATAAATTTTTGAAAGACCTATCCAAAGACAACAAAGGATTGACGAGAAAAATAAATATCGCCATAATTTACACTTCTGGATAGGTCTTTCAAAAATATTGCCGGTGTTTGAAAACCATTTTTCGATTTAGGAATCTGTTTGTGACAAATTAACCCCGAATGTTCAAAACAACTTAACTAATGACATTCTTAAATCTCAGGCGGTCTTTGTCTAGCTTTGTGACGTGTTTTATTTTTTAAAACGTTTGAGAAACATTAAAAATAGCGTTTCCCGATCGATTAATTTTGAGAAATTGAGAAACATTGACGTTATTTTCGCCCCCAAGATCGCCTGATTTAACAGCTCGTGACTTTTTTCCTGTGGGGCTATCTAAAGGGACGTATCTATGCTAACAGGCCAATGAACCATCGGCAAATAAAACAAATTATTCGAGACTTAGTATTAAGACTTAATATTTTTAATGTTTCTTAGTATAAAATTACAAAACTAAAGTGTAGGTATATCAGTTATGCGGCCACCCTGTACATAGATAAGGGTTCTTTGGACCATGAAAACGTTCAAGGCTAGACAGTATCTCGTCTATGCGTCATTATTTCTGTCCATGACATCACCGTGCCGAACCTCCGTTTACCATCAATTTACTTGTTATTTCAATTACAATGTACCTGATAAAATTGCTGTTCGTTAATATATACATTATACGTAAATAAACAGAGGATAAGTGTGTCTGCGAACCGTGTATCAAAATAAACTTACATAATATATTCATATTTGTTTTAATACTGTTCAGTGTTCACAAGATAAGTACACTCATTCTTCTCGTTTATCAAAGTATGACATTGCTGAGAAGGATAAAAAATATAAATCATTGCTCTGAGATTTGTTGATCGATTGATTGAAATAAAAACATGTTGCAAAAATGCAGAGAGAGTGCAAAGATATAAATAATTACATATCTACATACAATATGCGCATTTTGTTCTGGTTGTCATTGTAACTCTTATTGTCCAACGAAGTACTCACCCAGCTAACAACTAAAATTAGGAAATAAAGTCATTATCGGAACCATTAAATGCATCGTATACTGTAAAATTGCTGGCTATTCCGAGCCAGCCCTTAGTCCTTGATCAGCTCGTAAACCTTGCATTGATATTCCTCTTCATTCATTTAAATATAAGTAGAATATACAAACTATTATTTAACAAATATTGTATGAAAGGAAAAGGCCTTTCAAGCGACTAGGTGAGGTGACATATAGTTTCTTTAAACAACGTTTCTTCCGTTACCAAGGAATCAATAAGTTTGGATGACTTATCCGAAATTTGAAATCCAATAGTATCATCATGCTGAAATATGATGCTGTGAGCAAACGCAGTGATTATATGCTCTTTGCTGTAAGCCTGTGACCGAGGGGAAGTTGGACTTGTCGGTCCAACTTTCCGTTCCATCACTTCAGTGCCATCATATCAGGATCTGTTTTTGTGGTGGATTTACCAGTTTAGCATGGAACCCTATAAATTCGTTCTAATTGAGATTATATGTAGCCCTTTTTATAAAGTTATTAGAATAGCGTCAGATCGATACTGTACAATGATTCAATTTCTCACGGTCACTATGTATGACTTTGTAGGTACCTACGAGTACCGCACCGCATGCAATATTTAGAAGGCTTATCAGATTTAAAGATAACCGCGTAAACTTTCGACCCCTGGATCGTAGTTCAGCTTATATCCTCATACATAACTGTTATCATGTAAAATGTTATTAACATTTCTATCCAAAAAGAAAAAACCTAAAAAAGTGTCAGTTTTCTAAATAGAAGCATTTCTTGGTCTACCTATACCTACGTATTACGCGTTATCGATTATAACTTCTTTTACAATATACAACTTGCTTTCTACATGAGTTTATTTATAACTTCCCAGGACTTTGTATTGTATTGGAATTGAAAAAAAAAAAAGTAGATCTTGCATATTTTGTTCCTCAATATTTTCAGATCCCCTATAAATTCTTGAGTTGACATTATTGCTTTGTATGATTTTTTAAAGAGACAATATTATTGCCAATTGTACGTAAATTCTAGCCTGAAAAGACTTTAGCGTCCGTGGCCGAAAGGGTGCCTAATACATGGAACTGAAGCTATTTTTCTTTTATTTCATCAAACCTGTACGTGCTGGGCTATAAAAATGACATTGAGGTTTCTTAAAATAGTAGTGTAAAATTTAAAAAAAATATAGGCTATAGATCTGAATGAAAATTTTAAACGAATAATAGTTTAAACGAGATATAGTCAGTGGTTCTGTTTTGAGATATAGGACCGCAAATATATCTTTGTCATTCATACAAACACTATGAAAATTAAAGTACTTACCTAATTTTTGCTGACAAAAAATTAAATTGGCTTGATAATGGATACGTTAAGTAGATACTAGCTAGTCCGACTCGCACTTGGCCACTTTTTAGGGTTCCGTAGTAAACAAGGAACCCTTATAGTTTCGCCAGGTCTGTCTGTCTGTCCGTCCGCGGTTTTGCTCAGAGACTATAAGTACTAGAAAGCTGTAATTTGGTATGGATATGTATATGTCGCAGGGATTTTTGTCAAAAACGTGACATTATAATTTCTCTAGTGAAATTATAATTACACTGATTATTGTCAATAACGTCTGGTTCGAATAATTTCACGGGCTCTTTTCAGAGTTATTGTAATTTCACTGGGCTGCAATAGTGATATTATAATAAATCTAGGTTTATTATGAGTTGCGTTTGTGGTGGGAGCCTCGCGTGTTCTGATTGGTCAATCGAGTTAATAAGACATTTGCAAAACAATAGTTGTAAACATTGTAGCGTGATTTTTTAAATATCAGTTAATTACAACTTTTTGGTGTTTTATGAGGATTTACCGTGATTATTTAAGTCAATATCTTCGAAATGAGTGAACATGAAGCAATTAAATTTTTTCTAAAATCTGTTTTTTATTTCATATCTCTATGTTACTTGTTGGTCAGGTGGTAACAAATGCGGACCAATCAGCGATCGCTCTGATAATCTAACGGCTTTCTTAAACCAGAGTTTTTGTCAAAATTTCACTGCCTTACAATTTCACTGCATCGGTCTAGTGAAATTATAATGGTACTGAAACTAGCCCGTTAAATTGTAAGTAATACAAATGATTGACAATAATCTGTGTAATTAAAATGTCACTAGTGAAATTATAATATCACGACTTTTATAATATCCCTGCAACATATATTAATCATGGCAAAAAAGTGGTAGAAAAAATCTTGAAAAAATACCTTTCTTCTTCTTCCTTGCCTTTTTCCCTATTTGGGGTCGGCTCTGTATGTCAACTCTCTCCAAAGTTTCCTGTTACCAACCATATCGGCACTTGCTCCCCGTTCCTTCATATCATTCCTCACACATTCCCTCCACGACTTTCTCGGCCTTCCCTTTCCTTTTTGTCCTGGCACATTTAAGTGTAGCATCCTTTTAGCCAAGTGATCGGCATCCCTTCTCTCGATATGGCCATACCAGGTTAAACGATGGCTCTTTATTTTTTCCACTATTGGAGCGACTTTCAAACTTCCTCTTATATATTCATTTCGGATCTTGTCCATCTTTGTTACTCCACACATCCATCTCAGCATCCTCATTTCCGCCACATGCATCTTATGTTCTTCCTTCTTTTTGGTTGCCCAACATTCCGCTCCATACAATAAAGCTGGTCTTATGACAGTCTTATAAATCTTGCCCTTCAGCTTACACGGAATACGCTTATCGCACGTCACACCCGTCACCTGTCTCCACCCAAGCCATCCAGTATTGATTCTTTTTGCGATGTCCCGATCCACATTGCCATCGCTCTGTAAAAGTGATCCCAGGTACTTGAACTCAGTGCAAACTGGCAGCGGAGTATCGCAGATGTTCACGGAAACAGCGCTGGAAGTTCCTCCAAAATCGCAAAACATATACTCCGTCTTCGATCGGCTGATTTTTAGTCCGGCATCTTCCAGCGCTTTCTGCCATTCATTAAGTTTGCACTGGAGGTTTTCCCCGTTCGCCTCGATAAGCACGACATCGTCCGCAAAAAGCATACACCAAGGAGCGTCATCCTGGATGCCAGTTGTTAAGGCATCCATCACCAATACGAACAAGTACGGGCTCAACGCTGAACCCTGATGTAAACCAACTCTAACCTCGAACTTGTCCGTTGTTCCTGCTGAAGACCGAACCTGTGTGTTTGCTCCGTCATACATATCCTGAATCAACCGGATGTACTTAAGTGGAACCAGCTTCTCACGAAGACACTTCCACAGCACGTCCCTGGGAACTCGATCATATGCCTTCTCAAGATCTATAAAAAGCAAATGAAGGTTTTTGTGCACTGCTCTATTCTTTTCTATCAGTTGACGTGCAGCGAAAATGGCGTCTGTTGTGCCTTTGCCCGGCATAAATCCAAACTGATTCCCTGATACTTCCGTTTCCATCCTAATTCTACTTTCTATAATTTTTTCCCATAATTTTAAAGTATGTGACGTAAGTTTTATTCCCCTGTAATTATTGCAATCTTGGATGTCTCCTTTATCTTTAAAAATCGGAACTAGGTAACTGTCTCTCCACTCATTGGGAATTTTCTCGTCCTGAAAAATCTTGTTGAATATTTTGGTAAGAAATATCAATCCCTCGTTTCCCAAAACTTTCCACACTTCTACTGGAATATTATCAGGTCCTACTGCTTTACCATTTTTCATCCTACCAAGAGCCTTCTTTATCTCTTCTGTGTTTACTTCCTGAACCAATCCTTCATTATCACTATTTTTCCAAAGCATGTCTTTTTTATCATTCTCTACGTTCATAAGGTTGTTAAAATACTCTTTCCACCTGCCATTAATATCAATATCACTTACTAGTACTTTCCCCGCGCTATCTTTAATACATCTTATGTGGGTGACGTCTCTGCTATTATTGTGCCTTACTTTAGCTAGTCTATAAAGTTCCTTCTGCCCATATTGACTGTCCAGCTTTTTATATAAATTGTCCTGTACTCTATTTCTCGCTTTCGCAACGGCTATTTTCGCTTCCTTTTTAGCTTTGTCATAAACTTTTTTCTTCTCATTTCTCAGGTTGATATCATTGGTTGATTGCCAATCTTTAAATGCTAACTTTTTCGTCTGTAAAGATTCTTGCACATCTATATTCCACCACCATGTCTCTTTTTCAATTTTCTTAGTATTTTTAGTTTGGCCTAATACCTCAGCAGCTGAGCATCTAATTGTGTTGGCAATTTTATTCCAACTCTCTTCTACTGATGTTACCTCAAAGTTATTTAAACTACCTATTCTTTTATAAAATATATTTCTAAATTCTATTGCACTATCTGGTTTATCTAATAGCCACCATTTAATCTTTGGTACACTCTTTTGCTTTTGCTTAATTCTATTGAGATCAATCTTTAATTCTACAACTAATAATCTATGTTGACTAGTTAATGCTTCACCCGGTATCACTTTGCAATCTTTGATAGTTTTAATTTTATCTCTCCTTACTAAAATAAAATCTATTTGTGTTGTACGCCCTCCACTTTTATATGTTATTAGATGTTCTTGACGTTTCTTAAAGTAGGTATTCACTAAAGCTAAATCATAAGCCACAGCTGTTTCTAGAATACTTATTCCTTCCTCATTTCTATCCCCACATCCATTCCCACCATGTACTCTTTCATAACCAATGTTGGTACTACCAACATGTCCATTCAGGTCTCCTCCCAGTATAATCTCTTCTTCTGGCGTTATAGTAGCTAAAACTGATCCAATATCTTCCCAAAAACGCTCCTTAACTTCTTCATCACTGCCTGCTTGTGGAGCATACGCACTTATGATATTTAGTATTAATTTCCCTAATATCAATTTAATTGCCATAATTCTGTCATTTACCCTTCTGATATCTACTACATTTGACTTTAATTCCGAATCCAATATTATTCCTACCCCATTGTTTTTACCATCCTTTCCATAATAAAACAATTTAAATCCTTCTCCCAATTCTCTTGCTTTTGCTCCTTTCCATCTGGTCTCCTGTACACATACTATATTCATTCTCCTTCTCTTTAAAGCATCTGCCATTTCAGTTCCCTTTCCTGTCATTGTTCCAACGTTCCAACTCCCCACTCTCAGTCTTCTTTCCTGAACTAACTTCTTACGTCGCCCCCGCCCAGGATGGTGCGACAACCCTAATCGATTTCCCACAAGTGCCGGGTGCTGCACTTGCGCGTCGCCTGAGGGGGACGCCCTAGCATGATCGCATTTCTTATTAGTCGACATACATACAGGATTTGGCTTTTGTTTTTTACAATCGGCCGCCGACCAGACATCAACCTTCCCATTTTTCTAACCTGGGCTGAGGTACCAGGCTTAGCAGGGTTTGGCAGTAGCCCACCTTATTGGAGCTAGGGGCACCATAGGTAACGCCACCCCTAATCAAATGCTGTCCTGCCTCCGGCAGCATGAAATCTAGAGAGCCCTCCTCAAGTGTGGCACTAGAGTACTACCTCAGCTAGACCCCCTTTACGCCCGTTTGTTCGTCGACCTAGCTTCCCGCCGGGATTGGGTACCCGACCTTCCACTAGGTTACTCGACTTAACAGGTTCCACTGCGTGAAAGTGGGCGAAGAGTTGAGGTGGAGAGGCTAAGAGGCCATACTTGCGAATGGCCTTGTATTGCGCGTCACACCTCCTTGGAACCAATACCTTTCATAAACCTTGGAAAAAATACCTTTCATACAAATAAAATGGGGGAGTATTTTTTTTCTCTATTTACCCATCGTGTGGGTATCGTTAAATAGGTCTTTAAAAATATTGTGAGGTTGAGAACACCATTTTTCGATTTAGGGATCCGTTTCCGTAGTATATATATATATATATATACACTGAAGTTAAAAGGAAAACTATCAGAGCTGAGTACTAAGTGCAAACTAAAAAGTTATAGGCAACCAACTTATAAAACGTACTGGAAAATGTAAAATTTCATACAATTTTCATTGTTAGATGTTTTTGGTCGTGAGGTGAGGTGCGAGTGTGAACAGTGTAAACTCAAAGTTGTCATTCGCAACTACGGAACCCTACACTGCGCGTGGCCCGACACGCACTTGGCCGGTTTTTTTTATATATGTATAAGAACTGCTGTTTATAAAGACCATCCAATCAAATGCGTATCACTACGGAAAGGAGCTCTCTTCATTTATCGAGACGATATATGAACGCTGGCATATCTCTACATTTATACTTATATCAAAATATCAATGGAACTCTGGAATGGTTCATAATAAGTTGTGCATACGACACTTTGTATTACGTTATCAGAGCTTGTGAATGCCATCGTAGAGATACACCGCCGGCATTAGTATGCAATACGGGCCGTTAAGTTTAACCTCAGTGTCTCGGCGTTGCATATCTGCTATGCCTTGACATGGAAAATTGTGAACACAGATTAATGGACTGTTCCGGTTATGTATGGTGACAGTGTACATTTTATTGAAAAAGAAGATGTGAACAAGTTTAGGAAATAAAATATGTAATTAGCCTTAATGGAATACTTAGTTGTCCGTTTGTCTGGTTTTCAAGATCCTTTTTATCAGGAAAGCGTTTCTCAGGAAGATTAGTAAGCAATACCGGCCGTTGAATGAAACTCAGTGCATATCAGCTATGCCTTTACATGGAAAATTGTGAACGCATATTAATGGACTGTTCCGGTTATTTATGGTTATCTATCAGTGTACCTTTTCTAAAAAGAAAGATGTGAACAAGAAAATAAATTAAAGATGTAATTAGCCTCCTAATGGAATACTAAGTTGTCTGTTTGTCTGTTTTTCAAGGTATACGCGTTTCTCAGGAAGGCATCAAGTTGAAATCTATTTTAGATGAAATTGCGGGTCCATAGGTGTAGGTACCTATTTATATCAGCGATCGCAAAAACTGTATAAAATTGTAGTTAACATGTTATATGCCAGATTTTGCAAATTTGATCAAATACGCAAGAGAAAACCGAAACGGTACTTTCCAATGACATGAGAGTTGACAATGAGTTTTATTGCACAAGTGTGAAAAGTCCAAAACCATAAATTTGAAGGTAGAACGGAAGAAAAATACTTTAGTACGGAACTTTCTATGCGTGAGTTGGATTCGCTATCCCTAGTCTAGTTTTTAGGGTTTCGTAGTAAACAAGGAACCCTTATAGTTTCGCCATGTCTGTCTGTCTGTCTGTCCGTCCGCGGTTTTACGCAGAGACTATAAGTACTAGAAAGCTGTAATTTGGTATGGGTTGGATACGTACGGGTATGTATAAAAAAAATTGCAGAAAAAAATCTTGGAATTTTTTTTTTAGGGTAGCTCCCATTCAAGTAAAGTGGGGGAGTATTTTTTTTTCTCTATTGACCCATTGTGTGGGGTATCGTTAAATAGGTCTTATAAATATTGTGAGGTTGAGATTACCATTTTTCGATTTAAGGATCCGTTCCAAATTTTTGTTAGAGGTAAGTGACCCCCCCCCCCCCCTCGATCTGATAAACAGTTATATATGGATACGTAAAAATTACAGCAGTAGTATATATACTGAAGTTAAAAGGAAAATTATCAGAGCTGAGTACTAAGTACAAACTAAAAAGTTATAGGCAACCAACTTATAAAATGTACTGGAAAGTGTAAAATTTCATACAATTTTTCATTGTTGGATGATTTTGGTCGTTAAACTGTGAGGTGCGCGTGTGAACAGTGTGAACTCAAAGTTGTCATTCGCAACTACGGAACCCTACACTGCGCGTGGCCCGACACGCACTTGGCCGGTTTTTATTTAAGTAAGAAAGTACATGTAAATTTTATTTTACTCCTACAGAATTAAGTTGGGATATTTTGCTGAAGCAAATTCTAGTCTTACTGGATAGGTCATAGGTTCCTCTGTGGGCGGGTAATACGAGTTAGTTCCTCCCACCATTATTGTTTTTTGTGCTAGCTGAAATTTGGGTTCCATGCCATCTATAAAATGGTTGCATAGATTTGAATATGAATATTTTTGTTTCATAGTAAGACTAACTATTAGATTTATAAAACTGTTCACAATTTCCACAAAAATAGAAAAACTGAATAGGTTCTTTTTAAAATTGAAAATATGTGATGAAAAAGAATTCGCCACAGGTAGGATTCGAACCTACGAGTCTTAGGTCTGCGCCCCCTAAGTGTGTGTGTGTTTAATAATATACCGACCATTGTAATGCTATTTAAAAACCATTAAGGTTCTTTTTAGTCATGCATTATTGAAATTAATTATACTGGTAATAAAATCAGCAGACAAAGGTTTTAAATAAAACAAAATAACGATTGACCTGCCGAAAAAAGTAGCCTATGTTATTCAGGATTCCAACGATAAATCTGTTGAGGCATTTAGGGGGTATGTTATAATAACATATTTTTTATTAATACTTTTTGTTAGTTTATAACTACAATGCGACTGTGGGTTGTTGTAATTATTTTTATCAAAGAAGATAATTTTAATTGGTAAATAATAAGTATGGCTTAATATTATAGCCTAGTTGGGAAGGTGAAAGGGTTCAAACGATACCCCAAAAACATAATATTGAGATGGAAAACGATTTGTGTGCTTTTGATGAGGTGGTGAGAACAAGATAGGAAATGAAAGGGGAGGCTTTTGCCCAGATGTGGGACATAAATAGCTATTTACCGAGTTCAATAGCGGTTACCTTTGACATTTTGACACCTCTTCCCTCGCATTGCTTTTTTGAGGCTTTTAAAATTTATAGATGTGGAATATAGTAACAGGAACATATTTACATACATAATATACAAGAATTGGGTTTCGGCTTCATCGCACAGTCGTTTTCCGAATTAAAAAGTAGCCTATGTATTCTCAGGCTCTGGACTATCTGTGTACCAAATTTCATTTATATCGGTTCTGTAGTTTTGGCGTGAAAGCAAGACAGGCAGACTAACAGTTACTTTAGCATTTATTATTATTATTATAAGTATGGATAAAATAATAATTTTATGGGGCATTAAAATAGGTTATTTTTGATCCATTGTCTTATATTGCATAAATGATGGTGCGGAACTCATCGTGCGTAAGTCCGACTCGCACATGGCTGATTTTTTATGTTTGTCCCCTGTTAAGTTACTCCGTCATTTATGTTCCAATTTTCAAAATCTTTTTTATTCGTAGGGATACAGGATACTCAAGATAACTTCCAATTGGCCCCATTAAAGTTTTATCAAAATCGGTTCATTAGTTTGAGTTGGTTATTTTTATCTGAAAGAATATCAATTATTTGCTATCATAGAAACAAATTATGACTTAGGTTGCTGAATTTGTGACATTTCTTGTCTTATATGTATGCGTGTTTTCAATCAGATTACTCATAACGTAAACTGAGAAATAGTGCTGTACTGTGATGTTTCACAATCTAATCTCGGCCTATCATAGAACGTTCTATCAACATATCTGTTCCTTATCTCTCAGATATAATAACTCATCACTGATTTAAATCAGATTAAACAAATATCGTTTAACTGATTTATTTATCCCAACTAATATTATAAATGCGAAAGTGAGTTTGTTTGTTTGTTACGCTTTCACGCCGTATCTACTGAACCGATCATCATGAAATTTTTCATACACATAGGTTAGGGTACTGAGAAGGACATAGGCTATAAAACACGCGGGCAAAGCCGCGGGTAACAGCTAGTGTTTTATAAAGGTGTTTACGAATCAATCGACATTTCGACAGGATAATTTGTAGTTTTGTAAAACACCAACAACCTCGCAGGACTAGCTAGATAGCTAACACTAACACAGACGGTATTAAAACTTCTCGAGCTCCTCTGTGCTTCGGAAGGCACGTAATTGTCAGCATTAGATTGTGGTCGGATGCCTTTAGGTAACTTTAAAAAATCTGGCTTAGACGCCTTTAGGCAGCTTGAAAAATCCTGACATCAGAGTTGGCTACTGCCTTGAGATTTTCACGTTTATTCCTAAGTAGATTTCCAGAATAAAATACTGTGATCCAGGGAAATCAAAATTTGGAAAGCGTAATCCATCCATCAGGTCCTTTTCAGTCTCCACCGCAAGAGCACGACCCTCTCTGTACTACCACAGCCATATTTTAGCCAGAGTAGTCAAAGGATTTGGTCTACACTCTTCACGCTGGCCAGACGGGTTGGAGAGGTTTTTTGATATTTGTAAGCTTTGTTTAGCTTCTGTTTCCTAAGTCGCCTCTTACGACATCCACGAGAACACTTGGAGTGGTCCTATTCTACTCTGCCGGGAACCAAACGGAAAGCGTAATGTTAGAAGTATATTCTATTTTTTCTGAATTCGTTGCGTATTTTTATACCTATATATAATCGATCAGTTTACAAGAAGTGATTCGGTGGTTTTAGTTGCAAGTTGATAAATATGTTTTTCCTAATTTAACCCCATCCATGTTATTGACATCCTGATTTCCGTAGCCGAATGGCAAAAAACGGATTCCTTATAGATTCGTCATGTCTGTCTGTTCGTATGTCACAGCCACTTTATTCCGAATTATTGCGACTAGACGTTGGAGCTTGGATAGGTAGATGTATTTTATGAACCGCTTCAAGATTTTATAGTAGCAAAATAATTCAACAATTAACATATGAATTAAATATGCAGAACGACAGGTTATGGCTTATGTTAAGTAATAAATATTAATATCCAGTTGCTTTGTTAAACTGTAAAAAAATTATATTATAACAATGTTTAATTCCAAGAATTCTTCCCATACAAAGAAGGGAGCTTCAAATCTATGAAGTGTGGTGTATCTTATAGATAGCTCTTAAAATTACATTAAGGTTCCTAAAAACTTTTTTTTTTAAATTTATGTGTGGGTTACAAATGCGACCATATATAAAAAAGTACTTCGATAACTAATTTCATTATTCAGTTACACAGTTGGTAAAACCGTGACTTTATGATTAGAATTGGGTACTTTTCAGCAATGACAAATAACTTCAATGTTACTTAGTAACGCATTTGTGAAATTGTGTGATTATTTCATAAAAATTTTATGGCTAAATAATATAATAAACATACAACCTTGATTGCGCGATCAAGGTACTTAAATTCACGATGTTTAATGTATGATTGTCCAGAGTTCTAAACTATAGCGAAAGACGCTCAAGTGAAACACGCAATAAATAATCAAATGAAGTTCTAAACGACACCGCTCTTTAAAACTAGGTATAGGTTATGAGGAAGTCATGTTTCAGAAATATTTTTTTATTTGAACAGATATCAAGTTGTTTTACGCATATGTACATAAATTAATGTTCCTTTTTAGAAAAGTTTACGCTAACGCCATCTAGTAATTTACGGTCGAATTCCATCCAGCGTTTAGTGAACGTACAGGCCTGCTTAGGCGTGGAAGCACGCTTGCGTGTGCGCATCCTAAATATATTTTAGTGCTTTTACGAAACTACGCTAGGTGGCGCTACTAGTAGTACAAGTAATTTAAAAAAAATTGTTGGCTTTTAAAATTATTCTACAAATGATTTATTTTATTCTTATTTTCTAATAATTTGCAGTTATGGTATATATATAACTGCGTTTTGTACATTTTTAGGGTTTTGTAGTAAACAAGGAACCCTTATAGTTTCGCCATGTCCGTCTGTCTGTCTGTCCGTCCGCGGTTTTACTCAGAGACTATAAGTACTAGAAAGCTGTAATTTGGCATTGGTATGTATATTAATCATGGCAAAAAAGTGGTAGAAAAAATCTTTAAATAATTTTTTTTTAGGGTAGCTCCCATACTAGTAAAGTGGGGGAGTAATTTTTTTTTCTCTACTTACCCATTATGTGGGGTATCGTTAAATAGGTCTTTAAAAAATATAGTGAGGTTGAGAACACCATTTTTCGATTTAGGGATCCGTTTCCGAAATATTTGGTTTTAAAGTGCAAATTTTTGTTAGAGGTACGTGTCCTCCCCCCTCTATCTGCTGAACGGTTATATATGGATACGTGAAAAAAATTACAGCAGTAGTATATATACTAAAGTTGAAAGGAAAACTATCAGAGCTGAGTACTAAGTGCAAACTAAAAAGTTATAGGCAAAAATGTAAAATTTCTTACAATTTTCATTGTTAGATGTTTTTGGTCGTTAAACTGTGAGGTGAGAGTGTGAACAGTGTGAACTCAAAGTTGTCATTCGTAACTACGGAACCCTACACTGCGCGTGGCCCGACACGCACTTGGCCGGTTTTTTCCTTCTTATAAGTATATTCTTTTTAAATGTACAATAAAGTATAATAAATAAAATAAATTCAAGAAATACGTAGATGTTCTTATATTCTCATAACATATATTTGTGGAAGTAATTTTTAGATTTTTTTAAATGTAAATATTTTTAAAGACCTTTCTTTTTCAATAACTATGTAGGTAATTCGAAATATTAAGGGGCTGCAGGTTGCAGGAAGATACCATAAGTCCCTATACGATATATTTAATCTTGCCAGTGACAATGTCAACAAACAGACCGATAACTATGTTGATAAGCGTACCTTATTAATAATTTAATTCTATTTAATAAAATCTTATCAGTACCACAGGGATAGCGCAGTATGACGCTAGGCACCGCCCGGACTCCTTCGAAAACGTTAGTGACAATTTAATATTAAATCTAAATCTACCCTCGAAGAAGTACTTTAAAAACAATGTCACACGCAATTTTGGTTGATAAATTAAGATTGTGAAGGTTTACTTTCGTAGTGCTTAGATAAAAATAGACCAATGTGGATATGGCACATGATGTGTCGGGTTAGAAGTGTTCGGACTAGAGCCGTGGAGAAATCATGTCTCGAATGGACAGGGCCGGGCCCTCGAGATCGGTGGCCGAACGGCGCCCCCTGATGCTGGCATTGCGGCTGCCGCGGAGCTATGGCAGCGTGTTCCCGTACTACAAGTTCGTGAAGGATACCCTTAGTAGCGAGCCCGTTGTAACTGAGGTAGTGTCACATTTAGTCAGCTCAAAATCGTATGTATTATTTCTTTAGTAAATGTTCGTCGCCTAGAGAGAGCGTTTATTCTTTAATTTTGATTCTCAAGTATGTTTCTATCTGCATTGGTTTTCGCCCGTCTATATACTGTAACGATGATTAATAAGTATTGTATTACATTTTAGACGTTTAAATCAAATTGACTTAAAAACTGATGTAAGCTTGGGCCTTTTCACCAGGTACTGACAGTACAAATAAGAAATATAATTATACCGGGACGAGTTTTTTCATCACCGTAAACACCTGTAACTTTATCAGTCCAATTTCATCAAAATCTTAAAAGAAGTTCTCAAATGTAAACCATAAGGAATAAGATAAAGATTTTTAAGAGCCTATCTGAATAGTGTAATTGATATACCTTATCAATCATGTTATCAATTCAACAGCTTCACCGATTGTATGCAACACAGTAGATAAAACAATTTCTAATTGAATACTTATATGGATATTGATCGACGGTGCCTACCTGTGATCTGCTCTGCAGTACTTGAATTATATTATCTAAGGTTGTACCTTAATCAATATCATACACAGGTATGTGTATATTGTCCCTATCACGGTTTTAGACAGACAGACGGACATCAAACTCTCAGCAATAAGGCCCCGTTTTTACCCTTTGGGTACGGAACCCTAAGAAAATAATATAAAATGTGTGACGTTATGTCTGTAATCTAAAGTTTGCAGTCTGTGACATAATTTTTAATCTAAACATTGTCTAAAAAACTATATTTCAATACATTTTCTGAAAATACTTATTTATGACATCGGCAATTGGATCGTAATGTTGTATAATTACCCTAGGCCCTTTTACGTTACCCCAATCATAACTGCTCACACATGCACAATCAAACCTTTTTCATATACTCCGAGCAAATCTTTCTATGTTTAGCATTTTGGTTTTTATAAGTGATTTTCGTCTTATTAAAATCCGAATAAATGTTCCTGATAACTATAATTGTACTTTTTCTGACTGCCTATATTCTGAACGTCAATAAATTCCTTATCTGCTAAACTGCATTCTTGATTTACTTTATGGTAATCGCAAAAGTATTGAAAAACGATGTATGATGCTAGTTACATAAGTACTCCATAAAGTTGTCAATTATAGTCATCGGTTTATTACAAGTATTCGGCTTCGCTTCGTGGCTATAAACTCCTCGGCTATAATGTCCATCTTACCGTACTTGCATCATAATGTACTACTATTAGTACAAAACTTACAAGTGGTGACTCGTTTTTAGGGTTCCACACACAAAGGGTAAAAACTGGATCCTGTTCACGAGACTTCACTATCCGTCCGTCCGCCTGCGTGATAGCTCGACAGTTGAAATGTTTTTAAGATGACGTATTTCTGTTGCCGCTGTAACAACAAACACTTAAAACAGAATAAAACAAATATTTAAGGGTCCCATTCAACAAACGTGATTTTTCTTGCCGTTTTTTGCGCGTTATAAATAACGATGGATAACAACAGGTAGACGCTTGCAATATTTAGAGAATATTTCGCTGTATAGGTTTAAGGGTGCTCCTTGGCCATTTCGACTATGTTTAACCTCTATAAAAATGGTCAAACATAAAGCACAATACCCAAAAAAACATATATTGTCGAATGGTTTTTAATCTTTACTTGCTGAGGAGGACTTTTTTCTAAAGTTCATAGTTTTTTAGAAAAGAAAACTACCGAGTACATAGATTTTTATTGCAAATATTCATTAACTACGTAACTCCTTGTCTTAGAGTCACGCAATTTTTATGTTAAATACAATACCAATCAAGCTACAAACTCTCCCGAAGAATTTTTATTTTACAGATTATTCTTCTTTATAATATTAAATTTATGTTATTTAATATTTTGACTTTCTGTCGGGGAACTAAGGTTCAAAACTCGGCCCATATCCTGAAGGTCATTAGCTCATGTACCAGCCTTAATGAAACCACAATTAAATAAATATTTTAGCAGGCTCCATACAACAAACGTGTTTTTTTTGCTCGATAGTCTAACGTTGAATAGATAATGGTGCGAAAACCTTCGTGCGCCAATCTGACTCGCAATTGGCCGATTTTTTGGATCTTGAGTTGGAACCAATTCTTAACAAACCATGGCTGTAAAACTAAAAAGAATTCGATTCACTACTTCTGGTACAGACTATATTTAGAACGTTAAATGTGTGTGCTTAATTTGTTGTAAATTATTTTAGGAAATAGATCTATGAGTTTTTAATAGATAGCATTTAACATCCACTTTTCATATACGTACGTCTTGTAGTAAATTAAACAACAATAATTATTCAATGTACTGAAATAGTAATTATGCTGAAGGCAAATGCCAATCTTAGGTAATTCCGTTTATATTTAGAAAACTATTTTTATCCCTTATTTGTGTTGATTCGCATTTCATATGGCTTTTCTGGCCGGCTTCCATGAAATATGGCAGTCAACACTCACACATTGTTGTTCGGATTGCTGAGATGGTGATGTTTTCTGAAAATGAAAAGATTTTGGTAGGGGAGTAAAATTTCGAAGAGTGACCCCGGCCGGGAAATGGAATGATAATAAAACTGAACATAGAATGAACAGATACGTTTTATTAGGCAGGACACTAGAATATTACCACATCTTGTATGCAATATTCAAATAAAAATCGGTCAAGATGAACATCACACATCTCTATTAAAGGTAGTAAGAGAATTATCTAAATCGCTATTCTATAATAATGCTTTGCATTTGAATAGTTATGATAATGACGTATAAAAAATACCTAACAAATAACATGTGAATGAGAACTGTTTAACATTTTACTAGGATTATAGAAATATGTTTTTCCTTATAAACGAATATTTATTTGTTTTGTTGCCATTTACAAAAACCATATTTGTAATACGTAACTTTCGAATCGATTGACGTCAAGGATGAGGTCTTCGTATAACAAGTTACTGTTTTGTACCTGTTCGGAAAATGATTACGAGAATCTTGATTTTGAAACCAACTACGACAAACCATAAAGAAAAATCCAAATCGCGTTCTTTTTTCAACTGTAATCCGAGGCCCTTTGCACGCTGTGTTAGGCAGGAAATTTATATAATAAGTTTTATTTTAATTTAATAGTTCAGTACCATATTATCGATCAATACAACATTTGACTATCGACCAAAACATGGCGACGAAAAATCACGTTTGTTATAAAGCACTAAGTATTTATTTTATTTTTGTTTATTATTTTATTTTATTCATTAACACACAAAACAGATTACAACATTTACAAAAAAAAACAAAAAAAATACAATAAGAAAAAAAACTGGTTGAAATCCAAAATATGTGTGTACAAAAAAATAATAGTAACCTAGAGAAGAGTCAGACTTGCTAAAAACTAAATAAAAAGTAAAACATAAATTTCAAATTCTTGCCAAGCTAGAAAAGGATTGGAAATCCCTTTCTAACTAAAAAGGTATATTGTAAAGAATACATTTTAGGATTTTAATAAAATATGAAAATTTTGAATTAATAATATCAAATTCTGGATATGTTTTCGCCATCTCGTTACACTGACGGGCCATCCTCACAATAGGGTTGTAATAGTAAGTATTATTTTTAAAAACTTGTAGAGCGAAAGTGCCTATTTGGTTTGACCTCCGGGCACTATACCTAATGTTAAGAGAAATTTGGCAAAGTAAATCAGGGACATCTATAATAGAGTGAATAATTTTGTAAAAATATATAAAATCAAAGTAATTTCTGAGCGATTCAAGCATTTGCACGTTAAATTGCACGGTAAATTTTGATAGCCGAGCCTCGTAACCTAGAGTAGTTCGTTTATTAAATTCCTTCAGGCCTGAAAAGTTGAATTTGCAATTACAGCAAATGTACTACTAATTATTCTGTACATTCTTAATGTCGAGTAAAATATTTATTTTATTCTGTTTTTAGTATTTATTGCTGTAGCGGCGACTGAATATCGTCTGTCAAAATTTCAACTCTTTAGCTATGATCACGGGTCATGAGATACAGCCTGGAGACAGACAGACAGACGTACGGACCGTTTTTCGCCAAAACTGGCCGTTTTTGACAAAAACGCTAAGATAAGCTTCAAGTTCTCACTTTAAATTGTTGAAAGGGTTCAAAAAAATATTTGAGAAGAAAAAATATGTTTCCTCTTTCTTTCTTTTCTCTTTAAAAGTAGTTAGAGGGTTTTGTAGGGATTCGCTGCACAAATTTTTACCCCTAAAAACTCATGTTTCCTCTACATTACCCGGGCTAGAGCGTGTCGGGTGACGCGTACTGTCCGTAGTTGCTCCTAGCATTTAAACGAATGACAGCAAATTCAAATTTTACGTGTCAAAAATAATTAATTTTGTAACGAAAATACAAAGTGAGCTACTCTGATCTGAGGTCAAGGCGTTTTGTTATATTGTGGGTCTCGCCGTAAGTTGGGGACGCTCACTCACTCCTGTTTAGAACCTAGAACACCTAACAAACCTAACCTAGTCTCTGTAGCCAAATTGTTTTGTTATATAGCGCAATGTCGCCTCGTCTGCACTTCTAGTCGTTCACTTAGTAATTTAGTTTGTTCGTCCGTAAATTGGTCGACTATATTTTTTTGACTTGTGAACTCTTTTTAGCTGTTTTTAGGGTTCCGTAGTAAACAAGGCACCCTTGTAGTTTCGCCATGTCTGTCTGTCTGTCTGTCCGTCCGCGGTTTTACGCAGAGACTATAAGTACTAGAAAGCTGTAATTTGGTATGGGTATGTATATTAATCATGCCAAAAAAGTGGTGGAAAAAAATCTTGAAAAAAAAATTTTTTGAGTGTAGCTCCCATACAAGTAAAGTGGGGGAGTAATTTTTTTTTCTCTGTTTACCCATCGGTTATCGTTAAATATGTCTTTAAAAAATAATTTGAGGTTGAGAACACCATTTTTCGATTTAGGGATCGGTTTCCGAAATATTTGGTTTTAAAGTGCGAATTTTTGTTAGAGGTAAGTACCCTCTATCTGCTAAACTGTTATATATAGATACGTAAAAAAAATTACAGCAGTAGTATATACCTATATATAGTAGTATACTGAAGTTGAAAGGAAAACTATCAGAGCTGAGTACTAAGTACAAACTAAAAAGTTATAGGCAACCAACTTATAAAATGTACTCAATAATGTAAAATTTCATACAATTTTAATTAAAATATGTAACAACGGGTTACTCACGTAAATAGTCAGCACAGAGCGATCTTCCACAGAGCGGATGTGAATTGAGACGAATTCACATTCGCCCTGAGGAAGACCTCCGGATGAGGTCGAAACATGTCGGCCAGTAGCTGACTATTTACGTGAGTAACCCGTTGTTACATATTTTAATAATGTCTATATCTCACGTTAGTTTTAATCAAAAAACAATTTTCATTGTTAGATGTTTTTGGTCGTTAAACTGTGAGGTGCGAGTGTGAACAGTGTGAACTCAAAGTTGTCATTCGCAACTACGGAACCCTACACTGCGCGTGGCCCGACACGCACTTGGCCGGTTTTTTTGTTTTTTAACTCCTTATACCTAGTAATTTACTACCGTCATGAATTTATCCATTAACAACAATTTAGCAGGGGTTACACTTGATTCAACTTGAGCAATTGAAATTAGCACTTCAAGGCTATTGGATCCCGAAATCGGAAAATGGTGTTTAGACACGACGGAATTTTTAAAGACCCATCCTACGACTACTTTACATGTATGGGAAATCCTAAAAAATGTTCCATGTGGATGTGAATGCATAAAAATACCTTTAAAAATAATCTCATACCTACATCAAAAAAATCGTGGGACGTGTATTGAGGTTGCACATCACAGATGTTACCTCCTAACCGAGTTTTGATGGGTAAATACAAACACTAACACCAATATGTTCTGTACCGTTAGGATTGAAGGGCATATTTGATTGACAGGCTTCTGTCATATTTGGATACTTATAAAAAGTATAATTACTAATTTTATTTATATTACACTTTCTTTAATTCTGGTCTGATATAATAACTATTTTTGGTCAATAGACCTAAATTTTGTTAATAATTGAAAGATTAAGTCTCGTGTAATGGGTAATAATAATAATACTTAGTGCCACTGCCCGAAATTTAGAAAAAGCTGCAAAAGAAGTTTAGTGTAAAATCGGTATAGAATCAATTTGACCCTGTTATGACGTTAAATTTTGTATGGATCACAGAAAAACTATTTGAATTACTATTTTTTGGTGACGAAAAAAGATTTGGTCTTTTGGCTAATATATGCTTGCTAATACTTCATGCGCGAGTCCGTTTCGCACTTTGCAAGAATGCAGTTTTGACAATTTCTTAATTATAGCCATATCGTATCTGGAGGAGCTCAGACTTGGTGTATGTATTTTGAAAAATATTTTTATTGATCCTTAATTATTATAATTTAATTTTAAATGCTTGCTGAAAGCAGGCCAGTTTTCAATCTCCGCAGTCATGAATTGTAAATTGATCGATTGCCGAAAGCCGACCCCGAATAGCACGTATGTCATCTTCACTTCATTCACCGGTGTTCCTAGTTAAAATTGCTCTGCGATTAGAATTCAATGCCACTCGGGCTCGACGCCAATATTGTGTCTAATGGAGCATCTTATGACAGTCTCCTTTTTGAAGTACATTCATCTTGCGTGGACTGATGCCTTTTGATGACAGATTCATTAAACAAAAACCCATAAAATAATGTGTTTACAGTTTTTATGACAGCTTCAATAACAACTTTCAAAGTTCTCAACTAAAGTCTCATGTCTGCATCAGTAAACGCCGTTAACGGGTTAAGTACTCGTTAACCCACTACCATTGAATACAGTTTGTTAAACATAAATGAATAATATGAACGTAAGTAAAATATTGATGATTAATCAGATCAAGGTTTGCGGTGATTCTTATCACTTTCATGCTTTATAGGATAAGCAAACGATGGTGTAATAGTCGTAATTTAAATGTTATCGCATTAATCCTTCTGTTTGTTTTGCCATCGTTTAAAACCAATATTAACTGGGGATTATGCTTTCGAAAACAATAGCCGCTATAAGTAGAGTGCAAAGGGGATTTACTTTGATTTATCTCCAGTAGTGCGTAGTGACCACATTACACGTTTGGTTGTTTGAGATAATTGCAGTCTTGCAAGTAATTGCAGCATTTGCAGCTGATGGTGTGCCATGTTGCGTGCGGCATCTTTCATACGGAATTATGGGCAGGTACAGCTATGTGTATGTAGTTCTTTATTTTATACTAGCAACTTTCCTGTTACTTCGTCCGCGTAAATTATAGCCTATGTCACCCGCAGTTAGACGAGCTCCGTGGCGCAGCGGTCAACACGCCTACCTGCGACACGGATGGTCCCGGGTTCGATCCCCGGTCAGGGCAAGATGGAAAATGATCTTTTTCAGATTGACCTGGGTCTTAGATGGTAATGTATAATATGTATTTGTAATAAAATATAGTATAGTATCGTTGAGTTAGTATCCAATAACACAAGTCTCGAACTTACTTTGGGGCTAGCTCGATCTGTGTGATTTGTCCGTATAAAAAAAAAAAGTTATGGCGCTCTTATAGTAACACTAGCGCCACCCAGCAATTAACTTATTTAAATCCTAAATCATATCGAATTTTAAAAATCTAATATAAGCAATAAATAACAATCATAGATAAAAATGACATTTTGTCCGTCCGTACCAGGCTGTACTGTACTGTACCCCATGCCCCATAGTCCGTAATAGCTAGGCAGTTGAAATTTTCACAGTATTTCTGTTGCCGCTTCAACAATAAATATCTAAAAATATTTAAGGCGGACTCCCTACAACAAACGTGATTTTTTGCTCGATATTAAGAACGGAAACAGCTACACGCTCGAAATATTAATAAAAAATATATATGTTTTTATATACAACGAGCTAATGAAAAAGCACAAAACCCGAAAAAAGGTTGTTCAGAATATTGAGAGTAGAATCGATTCCACAAATAAAAAATACGGGTCAAATTTTCAAAATTCAATAATTTATTTTAAATACATACGCCGTGTTTGATCATTAGTAAATCAATCATGCCGCGGCAAGCGTAGGGCTACGTCGCGCTAGATCGCCCGTAATTAGGTACCATATATTTTTTAATTTGCAACAAAAAAATATTATTTAATAATTTATATAATTCTTTTATAATAAAAACAAGTTGGGGTGCCTGCGGTTTTGCGCTTTTTCATTAACACATTGTATATCTAGGTATGTATGTCTGTATCTTCCATTGTTGCTTCCTGTACTCGGCTGGACCGATTTTGGAGTGAAGGTGTCATAAGATTCGTATTTCTTCCCAAAGTGTTATAGGCCGCAAAAACCCAGTATGGCGAACATAAACTGTGAAAAAAGGCAGCTGGGTTTTTTATTTTCTGAAATAACGCTACTTGTTTAGTGTTGGTATGAATGACAAAGTATTTGCGGCAACTAATTTTCGTTGTAAGTTTTTATGGTTATCTACAACATAACTTCTTTTAGATTTTTAACTCTAAGAGAGTTAAAAATTAAGAACTTAGACAGGGGGACACATTTTACCACTTCGGAAGTGCTTATATTTCAAACGATTGACTTTGAAAAAAATGTTTTTAGGAACCTTAATGTAATTTTTATTGAAGACCTACAGATCTATTGAGTTGGATACCCCGCACGTATAGGTTGGATGATAACATTGTTTTTTGGTTTTAATTCAATATGTATAATTCCCTTATATTTTGTAAAAAAAAATGTAAAGCGGTTCACAGAATACATCTACCTACCAAGTTTGAACTGTGTAAGGTCTCAATAGTTTTGGAATAAAATGGCTGTGATATTCGGATAGACATACAGACAAAACGAATCTACAAGGGTTCTGTCTTTTGCCATTCGGCTACGGAACCCTTAAAAATCGCGTTAAGATAATTTTATCGCAAAATTGCATTTGCATCGTTCTGCTTGACTGGGTGCACAGGTCGCGGCTGCCTCCGCGGGGCGCTTAACTGCAAGGAATCCTGTAACCCCGTTAGTCTTTTTGCTCTACTTTTACTGCGGATCTTTACCTCGGAACCTTTTTGCCGTTTGCAATGATAGATCGTGGACCGGTTACGATCTCATAACATATGTGGCACTCGCTCACAATTTAGAGTTGAGAAACAGAAATACTAAGGCAGTCATAACATTAGACGTTGTGAATGAGGGTGATAACGTGTTTTGATAATGCGTTTTTCAGATAAAGCCGTTAAGTATACTAATAACTATCGTAGTATTACTTGATATGCATGAATAGTAAACTATTTTATATTGAATATTACCTAACCTATTATTCTTTAATGATCAATCAAATCAGAAAGATTGCTTGATGATCATAGTTTAGATCGGAACTTAGATGTGATCATGTGACACACATACACAATTAAGTACCTACGTTGAAGCGTAAAGAAAGAATTATAAAGACATTGGTGCCCGGCTGTGGCGGCGGGGAGAGGTCCTCGCCGCGGCCGCGGGTGCCACGGACGTCGAGTGGCCGGCGGCCGGCACAATCTGACCGGACTCCGCGCAACATGCTACCTCCAGAGCGATCTGTGCACCGCAGCGCATCCGCAGTGCTCAAACGACTCTCGCTACGAGCATGTAGCACTTACTCTCTTGTACGTATCTGACGCGTTCATTCATACCGACTGTCGCGCCCTCCGCCCGCCCTGCATCACGCGCGCTGTAAATAGTATCCGCCCAGCGTGCGGCGCGTCGTTCCGCTCGTAGTCGCAAGTTAGTCATCGCAATAGCAAATCTGTTATAGGACGCCGTGCCGCGCGCCGTTTTATTATGCGCGAAGTCGAGACACTATGTCCCTTCCGCCACATCTTCCGGTGTCCAGCAATGATAACGAGTACGTGCATATACGATGCCTCATCGCAAATATTCATAGGCCCAGGAACGTGTCACGGCCCCCGGCCTCGCCGTTTGACAACGGAGCGTCGCTGGAGGTCGTTCAAGAGTCGCCGACGTCTTCGGATACGGAACGCAGTGGGTCAGGATCAGAGAGATCAGGATCCGAGAGGTCGGATATCGTGGGAGATGACGTGACGCCTACGAAGCGAGCAAAAAGCAATAGTTTTGCAGGATCGATGTTATCTCCATCAATGCCGCAGCACCACAAGCGCCGGAGGCCATCGTTCCTGCACCTGAACGTGAGCGGAGACAACACAGAGCACTTGAGCCCTGCGTCTGCCGGCCCTCACTTCAACGTGCCCAAGTTCACGGTGACAGCGCCGCCCGGGGAGCACCGCCGCTTCAGCCATGGATTCGCAGGCTTCCATGGTTTCGCTCTACGACGACATTCTAACACGGTCTGCGCAAGGATGATTGCAAGTGTGAACGCGTTATTGTTTTTATAACTTAAAACTTGTGAAGGATGTTGTAGCCGGCGTACTAACAGCATGATATTTGAAAAGTCAAGCAGCGGTATACCTACTTAATGTTTTTGCACTTTTAAGTGTATGTAATTGAAAGAGTTGCTTTCTATGTGAAAAGACGTTAATGTTGGTGCTATAAAAGCATGTGGAATATTTTTCTTTTCGTGTTGCTATAAAAGAGCACCCAAAACTAAACTCGATAATAGTGAAAAATCTCTAAACAAACCTAAACTTTTTCTGATTTAAAATTTTGACGTCATGAAACTGCTGAAATGCCTACATATTCGTGACCTCATAACTATATATTTTGTATGGGTGGCGTGGGGACTTAATTTGGTAGCTATATTAAATATTTCGTTTATGGTAATAGCTTCTTAATAAAAGTTTCATAAGTACAGAAAAATTGTAATGTAACTTTGACACAAATTTTAAATTATTTACCATCAGTCCACTTCCGTATTATCTAAAAAATGTTCAATAGATACTATTTATATATACTATAAAGTATAGGAACTAATATATCTTTATAATTTTGAGCCTAATAAATAACAATTTATGCTAAAAATTATTAAGATAATATTAGTTCCTATACACGTGATATGATATCATATGTGCACGTGAGTTCAACCTCTCACTGGTTCCTAAATTATTAAAGCAACATTCTTCTTATTTTTTTCTTAAACCGAATCTTGTTTAGGTCACGAACAAGGAAAATATAAAAAAAAATATTCAATCCTGTAATAAAATTTAAATGATTATCCTCAACTAGTTATTAATCACAAAGGAGAATAATTTTCGTATCGTAAACAAATAGGTAGGTATAGGTACCTATATATAGTATTCTTATGATCGCTGATTCATAATAATCGAAAGCGGAGACACTATAAACTTTTCTCGAATTATAACTAGGCTATATATTTCGCGACAAATACCCAAACATTCTTGTGTAATTATTGGGTTTCCTTGCGATATCTCGTTATCACTTTATCTACATATGTTCATTATAAGTAGTGAAGTGTGGCGAGCTAACGCGTTGGTCTCGTGTGTAATGAACTCATTGTTACATTGTCCGCAAAATTATCTCAGTTTATAAATTTTCTTGTTAATGCATTTCTACTGCAATCCGTAATACACAGTTATCAACATGTTACGCTGGAGTTTGCAACCGAACGAGGTATATTCTTTATTTAATTCTTTGTTCGTTTTATTTTTCAAACAAAAACATTATTATTTGTATCCCGTAAGAAGGTTTAGAAATATGCTATTTGGTATTGTTATGTGCAGAAATAAGGAACTTTAACCTAAACTATTTAATTTTCGTGTATTTTCGTTATTAATTTTATTAATCGTGTGAATGTTCTAATAAACCTGCGTGAAAGTGAACTTGGAATGTGTTTTGCTTGACCGCATCTTTTTACATGTACCTAAGATTATTTACGTGAATCTTGTCAAATTTAAAAAATAAACCGATAATGTGTGAATGCGTGTGTTGTGTGATCCTGATCACTGACCGACCAATTTTCTTTTCCATCTAAAATCTAAATCATTTGAAACTATACCTTCATTATAAATTTTTAGTGCATTACCTTATTCTTAGTATTGACATGTGATAATGAATTTGTACCATTGATATTATAAACAGTATTTCAAATCTCTCAATTTCTTTAATTCCAAATTAAAGTTATGTTTTGATCGACCACTCTATACTCTAAAAAGTTTTGTTTTTTACATCAGAATTGTAACTTGGGTGAAAAGGGGCGACTATTATTTGGCAAATTGACTTTAAAGTCCGCCCAAAATATTTTAAATACATTTATGCTTTGAATAGAAATCAGTTCTTCTCCCTCATAACTCGTATTCGTATTTGATAATTTAAAATGATTTGATTTTGATTGCAGAGCCTCCACCGCAGCGAGTCCATGGTGTCGCTGGCGTGCTTCAAAACGCTCTCGCAGCTGGCGACCGGCGACAGCAGCGCAACCGCCGAGCTGCAGCAGTACCTTAACGCCAATAAGAACATCAACATCGACGACAGAGACGAGGTCACAATTTATTATATTATATTCCACTAGTAGACCTCCCCTTGGCATGGATTATACCTATAAACCTTCCTCATGAACCACTGTATCTACTGGTGAAAACCACATGAAAATCCGTGCAGTAGTTTTTGAGTTTATCGCGAACAAACAGACAGACGCGGCATAGGACTTTGTTTTATAATATGTAGTGATAGTGATTTTTTGCAGTGTGGTTCCCGGCTGAGTAGAATAGGACCACTCCAAGTTTACCGTAGATGTTGTAGAAATAATAAATCCTCTGACTGCTCTGGCTGATAAATGGCTCTGTTAGTACAGAGAGGGTCGTACTCCTGCAGTGGAGACCAAAAAGGACCTGATGAGGATGAATCCTTTTTAAATTGTATGGCTTCCACCGCGGTTTGGTGATTCTGCCAAAGTCCAATTTAAGAAATACGGTATACAGTTAACAAGTAGCAATCAAAGATGGCGTAGTTCATTTTATTGCTTTATGGGAGCTTCTGGTGACAAATCTTACGAGCCCATATGACATTCCACTTTAAATATTTCTCACATGGTTTATTAGCACGAGCATTTATAAAAAAAATCATTTAAGGCCTTTGAATTCAATTTATTATAATACTTGCCACGGAGTCGATATCTACAATTAAACATTTATCAACAATATAATTTATTGATATGCAACTAACTTGGCGGAAACTTGAATATTATAATTTAATCATATTTCAACGAAACTAAAGACGTCAGTAACTACAGGAAAAAGCGTTGTAGACGATTCTTGTAATAATTTTATGCATATGATCATTGATCAATCCTGAGGCTTTATGGCGATAATTTAGACGAAGTTGGCAAACAAACATTAATGGTGTAGATATATTTTTGTGCTCATATTGACAATCACGTAATGCAATGCCGCTGCCATGAAAATACTAGCTAATACGGTGATTGAAAAAATCATCATCATAATTATATATTGTTTTTCGAATTTTGATAGTTTCTTTTTTTTATTATTATTGAGGATGTAATCTAAGATCTATGGTAGTATAAGTAATTATAGGTTATACTTGCGACGAAGTCGATATCTACTATTTAATTATACTATTATCAACAATATAATTTATTGATATGCAACTAACTTGGCTGAAACTTGAATATTATAATCTAATCATAATTCAATAACTACAGAAAAAACCGGCCAAGTGCGTGTCGGGCCACGCGCAGTGTAGGGTTCCGTAGTTGCGAATGACAACTTTGAGTTCACACTGTTTACACTCGCACCTCACAGTTTAACGACCAAAAAGATCTAACAATGAAGAATTGTATGAAATTTTACATTTTCCAGCACATTTTATAAGTTGGTTGCCTATAACTTTTTAGTTTGCACTTAGTACCCAGCTCTGATAGTTTTCCTTTCAAGTTCAGTATATATACTACAGCTGTGATTTTTTTCACGTATCCATATATAACCGTTTAGCAGATAGAGGGGGGGGACACGTACCTCTAACAACATTTTGCACTTTAAAACAAATATTTCGGAAACAGATCCCTAAATCGAAAAATGATGTTCTCAACCTCACAATATTTTTTAAAGACCTTTTTAACGATACCCCACACGATGGGTAAATAGAGAAAAAAATATTACTCCCCCACATTACTTGTATGGGAGCTACCCAAAAAAAATTTTTTTTCAAGATTTTTTTCTACGACTTTTTTGCCATTATTAATATACACACTCATACCAAATTACAGCTTTCTAGTACTTATAGTCTCTGAGTAAAACCGCGGACGGACAGACAGACAGACAGACAGTCAGACATGGTGAAACTATAAGGGTTCCTAGTTTACTACGGAACCCTAAAAAGCGTTGTAGACAATCTTATAATAATTTTATGCATGTATGTTCTTTGATCAATCTTGAGAAATTATGGCGATAAATTAGACGAAGTGGCAAATAAACATTAATGGTGTAATCGATATACTTTAAATTAGTGCTAATATTGACAATGTGGAATACTGCTACCATGAAAATAAGTAACTAATACGTTAGTAAAAAAAAATCCTCATTTACATTTTGTGTTTTTCGAATTGTTACTTTGATAGTTTTTTTTTATTATTATTGGAGATGTAATCTAAGATCTATGGCAGTATAAATAATTATAGGTAATACTTGCGACAAAGTCGATATCTACTATTGTATATAATCATCAATATAATTTATTGATATGCAATATTTGAAATTTGTGCTCATATTGACAATGTGTATGTAATACTGCTACCATGAAAATAACTGACTAATATGGTGGTAATAAATAATCCACATTCATATTCACATCATCGTTGTATTTTTCAAATTATTTAAATTAATGAACTGTGATAGTTTTATTTTTATTATTATTGCGGATGTAATCTAAGATCTACGGTTGTATAAATAATATTTAACAATATTCCACAGAATGGCACCACAGCTCTTATGCTGGCGAGTGAGAGCGGGCGGGCGGGTGCTGTCCGGTTGCTGCTGGGCGCGGGAGCGGACGCCACCGCGGCCGACGCGGACGGATGGACTTCTCTCGCGTTCGCGGCTCGTGGGGGTCACCTAGCCGTTGTGAAGGACCTGCTCGACGCGGGGGCCAAAGTTGACTCGAGGGACTGTGTAAGTTGTTTTGTTAATATTTTGCCCAACATGGTACACCCTGAATCAAACTTAATGCCGGCTCGGATATTAGCTGCGAGCTGCGCAGAACGTGCCCCGCCTCCCCGCGCGCGACCCGCTGCGCCTAAAGTTGTGTTCTGCGCATCGTCTCGCGCGATGTTCCGAGCCGCAATAAAGTTTGATTCAGACTGTACCCACCCATAAACACCCAGCATCAACCGACCTAGACCCAGGTTCAATTGCTGCTGCGCTGCCGCGACTGTTGTGGATCGTATAATATACAACGTGTAACTTGACCCTCGACAAACCCAATGCTATGGGATCAATTCTGGGAAATCAAAAAATATTCGACATTTTCATAAAAAAGTGTTCAGCCGCCCAGGCAAAATGTATGGGAAAGTCAAAATTTTTTTGAGTTCCCAAGCATTGAGACCTAAGAAAAAGTTGTTCATGTTGAGGGTCTGAGTCAAGCCTTTAAGAAAGTGTCAAGGGTCAATTTAAATACTGTATATGAAATAAAAGATGTTTTTAATATTTAAAACATCTTTTGGTTTGGTTACTGTGTAGATAAAAAACACTATTCATAAACATGGAAATATTATAGGTAACCTTTATTTTCTAATTATTATTCTTCATAAAAAATATACCTGCTAACTAGCACCTTTATAGCACTAATGAAATGAAACAAGCATGCATCATTAAATACGTCCAGATGTTGAGGACGCCCTGTGGAAACTCCATAAAAAGATGATTTGATTTGATTGATTTAATGATGAAATTAAAAAAAAAAATATGGAGGCCCTTCTGTATAAAAATCGTATTTTAGGCGGGGTCTATACGTTTATATTTTTGGACAACCGTTCCTTGATTTTCGGTACACAGATGAGTTGAAAAACTAATTGTAGGTGTCTCGCTGCATACGATTGTTCCTTACAAAATATTGTCTTTATTTTGGGCCTTTTACGTTACACAGTAATATTAATAAATAATTTGACTTTTTATAGCTTCACTTACATACAAGTGAAGCTAATAAAAAAGGCAAAGAAAATCTTGGAATCTTAATTTGGCCCACTTCCCGGTTTTCGATTAGGATGAAATTTTGCACACGCTCTGAGTTCTGATGACAATACACATTACTAGCGTGCTAAAAGCGTGTATTTTAGTTTTTTAACTAATAATAAATTATTATAGATAGAAATTCTGTTAATATCCACCAATCATTAAAATAATGAATAAAGATGATTGTTGAATTTTGAGTGAGTTCTTCTCTCCCTCATTTGCAGAGAAGCATCCTTAAGTCCTCTTGTCTGAGGTTTACATTTTGATGCCCAATTGAATGTAAAATTTATAAAGTAAGACGAGACCTGTTTTGTTTTGAAAAGATAAATTAAATAATTATTACCTACTAAATGTCTGCCGTACTTACCACATAAATCACTGGTTTAATACTCATATGTCTTTGACATTTTCTTTCACTGTAAACGAAAAATCTGGCTGTGTTTCAACGGATGCATTTCCCACCTTGTTTCGTAAATGAAATCAGTCTGAATACGGATTTAGAAGGGCTAAACTTTCCTTAATGCTTGTTTCATTTCGTGCGCGTAAGTGCCCAATAATGACGTTAGTTTTTCAAGCTGCCTAAAGGCATCTGATATTGCTTATAGACTGACATTCTATGAAGACAGCTGGGACCAACGGCTGCTTTTCAAAGCGCGTAGAAGGTCGAATATCTTGATGCATCTTGTACCCAATATTTTTATAGACATTACTCATAAAATCCTGTAATATATCCGTATCAGCTATGATGTGTGTAGCATATAATAAAAAGTTGAATGGCCTAACCTTCGCGGTTTCCGTTCAGTGCACGATTGAAGTGTCAGCGGTGAACAAGAGATGTGTCGCTTTTCCGCGCAGTATTCCCGTTTAATCAATACCGCGGGAAAACCCTTTTGAACTAATATTAGTTGTTATTTATGATTTATAGGAAATGTGGTTTGTTATCTTCTTATCTATCATCAAATTAAATCGCTATATAAGTGTTGAAAACTGAAATGAAACTTAGTCATTTTGAAGTTATAAATGTAAAAAAAGTATCCGAAGTTTTGGTTCGAAACTAAAGTTTTCTACCCCCAAAATAAGGGATGAAAATTACTAAAAAACCCCATATTTTTAAAGAAAGTATCATCATTGTGCAAGTAAGTATCGCTAAAATGTATATGTCGAAGTAAAAGCAAAAGACAACTTAATTTTCAATGTTTATAAAGGATTTTATAATTGTTTAGATTGATATGTAGACTATATTAAACTAGATATAATGAAATAAACATACTTTCAATCCTTTTGGCCCATCGGCCGTCTCTAAAGAATAATGATCACATTTCACAGCTCACCTGACCAGGGCTTTATATTTTGAATACTTAAACTGGTTTCGATTTTCAAAAAGTGATACTTACTTAATATTTTTTTGAAAGCTACAATCCTGTTTTGACACACAAGGAAAACGGTCTTCTCTCGATATAGGTACTTACACATTTTATAGCGGTTAGCAAAAAATCTGCCAACTGTAAGTCGGATTCCTGCATGAAGGGTTCCATACCACGCAAAAATATGTTCCTTATCGGGTATGCCCTTTAATGTTAACTCTTCTCTATTTTTATTACTTGTTGTTAAAGCGGCAATAGAAATACATATCTTGTGCTATTACGGTTCAAAAGAGACAGCCATGTGACAGACGGATAGACGGAATGTGGAGTCTTAGTAATAATCTCTGGGTGCGGAACCCTAAAAGCGTTTGATTTTATTTAATACCCATTACTTCATTAAATGTTTGAGGCACTAATAAAAGCAGTTAACTAGACTACTGTGGACACAATTCACGCTTGGCAGATAAGACAGCACAGCTGTATCAATTTTTGTGCGTTTATTTTCGGGATGTTTTGTTTCTTCGATATATTTATAAACTGCGTGGCATTTGTAGTCTGTACTTCAATAATGCATGTTAATTATGTAGTTAGGTGTTTGTTTTTGATTAAAGCAATTACTCGATGAATGATTGATCTTGAAAATGTGACCATTAATTCACATTATTTATATATCTTGAAAGTATAAGTGCGAGACATTTTATCCATAAAAATAATTTCAGTGCACATGTTACACGAAGTGAAATTTCTTTTTGAAATATATTTTTTTTTATATTAGGTTTAGTCGTTTTTCTTTTTGTCATTCTACCAGTCTTTTGTCCGAGTCAGTAAATTTAGGCAAGATTCTCCTTGTCGTGATTGACTCACATAATGCAAAACAATTTTCAATGCCAGCTACAATTCTGAAATCGTCTCAAAGCTCTATCCTGCAAAGTTGAAAGCAAATAACTTATCAATTTATCAATATAAAAATGCAATATTGTAATGCAGTTGCATTTACTGCGACCCAAATATTTACAACTAGAGCAATGACCAAAACGTATTCTGAGACAGTGTACTCAAAATTAGTATATTTAAACATTGTGTGGATCTTTGCCAAGATGCCGACCAGCCTCTATCATTAATGTCATATAAAAACGAACAAAGTATGGCCCTCTCAAACAATTATGGATTAATAATTCTATTTGAAACAATAGTATTGTTTAAACCCCCATATTTATTGTAATACCAACTCATTGTCTTCTTCTTCTGCCTTGGGGTCGGCTCTGTATTATGTCGATATGTCGACACTCTCCATGATTTTCTATCTTATACCTCCTCATTGTAACCCCCCTTAATATCTTTATATGAACCAACAAAATTTCTTGTTTGAAACTAAGTGAAGGGTTCAGATAAATTCGAGATACTAGATATCCTTCCACCAGAAACATAATTTTCTAAATGATTGAAGCCCCATTATTTTTTTAATAGTTTTCCTATAAAGGGGTCTTATTTTAGTCGGTTTCATGGTTGTCTTAACTTTATATATCCTGCCTGTTTACTGATGTAGATATAATTAACCTTCTCTCTTAACTCTCTAACCTCTAATACTTCTCTCTTTATCTGTCTGTGACAATATGATGTGCATCTTAATTTATCAAGTAAACAAGCACTTATACCGTCAACAACAATGTCAATTTAGCATGCACTCAGAACGAGCGTGTTTGTAATATAGTGCTAATGTATTTATCAGAATATTGCTTGTCAGGTATAACAAATATGACGGTCTCACCACGGCGAAGTGGTTTACACGTTAGCTTGCTATACGAGGGGCACTGGGTTCGATTTCCTGCACGCAAATACCCCTTGAATGAATACGAATCTAAAGATACATTAAAATCGGTTAAGCCGTTTAGGCTACAGGAGCAGTGATACAGACAAACATAAAACATATATACATACATGCGAGCGAAAAACCTTCCTTTCTGGAACAGTCGGGTAGAAAAATTTAATCTCTGGATCGAATCAAACCTGGCTTGGGTATTGAATTTGTTTAGATTAAACGAAATAAACTGACGATGAAGTAAATAAACAGAATGAGGTCACGTGTTGCGCAATTACAGCAGATGCGGTTAACTCCGCCGGGCGTGAGTGTGATGATAGGACAGAAAACGAAAATAAAGGAATGCTGCGTGAGCCTTGAGCAACTATATTTAGCGCATTTGTCCTCATAACAATCTCAAGTGACGTATGGAGATAACTGATAGTATATAAAATATGATTAATTAACGCAGCTGCACGCTAGTTCTATCTAACAAGGTATATGACTAGATTGTATACGCCCTTTATCATCATCATCATCAGGTCTTTCTTGTCTCCACTGCAGGAGCACGACCCTCTCTGTACTACCAGAGCCATATACTAGCCTGAGTAGTCAGAGTTACTTGATAAATACGCCCTTTATATGGCACTCAAATCAAATGTCGTAGGATGGATGTATTGTATTGTGTTATTATGTATTTTATAAACTTTTGGAGGAAGGCGTACATAAATAATCTGAATACAACATACATTGGACAACTCGGATTTTCAGCCTACATTTTACTATAAATTTTTTAAAAAATTGCACATCCTGACATGAAATTCCCTCCATCTAGTTAACAACCTTACCATGTTGATAAAACATATCTAACTAAAACCATCGCCCAGAACCAACTTTCAAATGAGAAAACTCATCCAAATCGGTTTACTCGTTTGTGGTCGTGTTAAGTCAAAGGCGCAGGTTCAAATCCTGCCCGTGTGAAATTTATTCCCATATATTTCTTAATTTATTAAGAACACAGAGAGGTGTCATGTCGTAATGTTTGCACTTAATTTTAAAAAAGCTATTGTATTCAAGCTTTTCGGGTTCTAACATTTAACACCATCATTAGTAAACATATTGTCTTATTAATAACATGTGGAACTAATTCAAAACAGGGCTCTGAAGTTAAACTTTGTATGTCGCGAATACTTTGTAGTTTTGTAATAGGCAGCGCTGTCGCTTATAATGAATTGGAATGTTTTATCAGATTTGGCGCGTTGAACTGAAACAATTATAACATGATTCAAGTGAGATAACTTGATCATTACATACTACACGAGTCGAATAAAACTGTGAGTGTAGTTACTATCAATATAGCCCACGGGAATTGTTCGACGTTTTTTAACACACCTTGATAGTTGAAATAACTAAAAGGATTAAAAATTTACCTTGTTCCATAATTCCGTACGTCTTAACTTTTATCAAACATATGTTTGTGTTGAAATTAGAAAAATGCATCATAATATTATGATGCATTTTTAACTAACAACTTGCGAATAGATGTGAGTGATATCTCCAATGAGAAACAAAAAAGAAAATTGAGATCAAGTGCGCAAACTTGATCTATTCTATTTTGTTTTTACTTCCCTTCTTGTTAACTATGTAAGAGATAATAATAACTTACATTATAGTATTTAGTATACTTAATCATAAAAATGTATATTTGTCAAAGCCCTATTTGAAACCTGTTATAATTATAATTCTGATTAAATCTTAAACGTTAATAGGTAGATAAATATATTTATTATAGATTTTTTTGTTTAGGGTGGATGGACTCCTTTGATGTGGGCTTCGTATAAAGGACACGAAGATGTGGTGTCGTATCTTCTGGAGAAAGGCGCTGATGTACATGCACATGGCAACTATAACATTAAGTACGTATACTTGTTTCATTAATCTTAGGATACTGATTAAAATTTTGAGAGCCCATGGACTACGGCATATTACTGGCAAAGCAACCCCGAGTGCGGGTTTGAATTTCGATGAGTTGGTTGGCAGGGATTAGTAAAATTTTATCTCTAGTACTACCGTGCTTCGAAAAGCAGATTAAGGTTCTAATCAGGTAAATAGCTTAAAAATCATAAGACTTGGCCACTAACACTTACGAATTAGCATAAGATGCAAAAACTGCCAGCCAGCGAAAATTTATTACTTATTTCGTGTATTTAAGCGGTCAACAATGGTGTCAGGTAAACAGCAATGGTTAATTTAAACATATGCATACTTCTTGCTAGCCTATAAACATATCCCAATATCTTTCTTGTGACCGCAAACATACGAATGTGAATTTAATGCTTGTTTGTATCCGTCTCGTAAAGTTGTCGAAATAATGCAAGAGTTATTTCTGTTGTCGTGGGTTGACATGTCTTTATTACAATTCATAGGTGGTTTAATTTATGACTTAATAAAACATAATTTATTGAAACAACCATGGATGAGTAGTTTTGAATAAAATGAGTCATGGTAAACTGCAAAGCACAAATAATGTTATTTTCATTGTTCTCGTTTCATTATCACCTTCATTGAAATACTAGATTCCCCTAAATGTTCTATGATATTCTATTTAGTAGTACACGCTCTGAGCATGTTTAAGATCCCACGCTCAACCGATGTTTCAGAGCTTAGGGTCTGCTTGCCAAAAGTGTGCCACCCGGTCAATTTGTATGGGAATGACGATTTTTATTGAGTTTCCATCATTCGTCCCGTAGGAAAAGTTCTTCATATCGACGGGCTGAATCACCCCTTTAAGGGTTCTGAACGATCAAAATTTCGCCATATATAAACTTATTGGATCTATACTCCTTTGTACCAATAACTTATTAATACTCTCTCCAGTTCACTGGTATGGGCAGCAGGTCGGCGACACAGCGGGGTGGTGCAGAGGTTGCTGGCAGCTGGCGCGAGAGCGAACTCAGGCGACAAATACGCGACGTCGGCTTTAACATGGGCGGCCAGGGCCGGCGACGTGACAGCGTGCGCGGCCTTGTTGCGGGCCGGCGCGGATCCCAACACCGCAGGGATGTATTGTTGGACGCCGCTGTTGCAAGCTACGCAAGGTAAGTCACTTTCTCTATATCACTGTGTTTCTGATAGTGGTCACTCAGGTGACAAATACACGACGTTGTCTTTAACATGGGCGTTGAGGGCGGTGATGTTAACACTTACCATAAGGAGAGATGGGAGACAAATGCCTAATTTAAAAATAAAAAAGGCTGTATTTTTTGACAGCGCAATCAGCAAGAATCACAGTCTTAAGGCGCTCCTATAGTAACACTAGCGCCACCCAGCAATTAATTCTTTTAATCCTCAATTATATCGAATTTTAAAAATCTAACAAGAACATAACTAGTAAATTACTTATAGTATTTTTATATTCATTTTCACTAATATTCGTTTGATAAAATAAGAGAAAAACAGGTTAACGCCAAAAAAGGCCACTTTTGGCGTTAAACGATTTTTCTCTTTGAATATGGCACTAGTAAAGTACTTGTGATATACAAAAACTACTATAAGTAATTTATTAGTTTTGCACTTGTTAGATTTTTTAAATTCGATACAATTTATGATTTAAGGAATTTAATTGCTGGGTGGCGCTAGTGTTACTATAAGAGCGCCTTAAGTTATTCTCTTATCAGGTTGCTTTTCTACATTCTCGCAATAAATAAATATTTATTTATTTATTCTTGCTTACAAAGAAACACAAAAGTGGTCCTTCCCATTCCATCCCGAAGATTTGAAAAAAAAACATCTTAAAAAAAAAATGCTTCGAACAAAAGGCTCAAAAGTCTTATTCCACGCTGATTTATAAATGTTTTTCTTACAGGTAACCACTTCGAAATTGTCCAAATGCTGTTGGAACACAAGCCCAACGTGAACGCGTTAGACAAGGACGGATTTACTGCGCTAGCCATTGCGTGCAAAGAGGGGTACTACGACATCGCTGTTGCTTTGATTAATTCCGGAGCTTATATTAATGTTCAGGTACGAATATCTTGCCATATTATCATCATCTTCAGGTCTTTTTTTTCAACTTCCACTACTGGTGCACGACCCTCTGTACTACCAAAGGCATAATATTAGCCAGAGTAGTTAGAGGATTTGGCCTATACTCTCCACGCTGGCCAGACGGGTTGGAGAGGTCTCTTTGATGTTTATAAGCTTTGTTTAGATTGTTTTTCCTGAGTCGCCTTCTACGACATCCATGGGAAGGCTTGGAGTGGTCCTATTCTACTCTGCCGGGTAACCACACGACGATCTTGCCATAGCCATGTAGCATTAAAACATTGTCTTATCGCGACTGAAATTTTAGTTAGTTGCGATAGGTGACAATAGAACAACATACATTATATTTTTATGTTTATTTCAAGGCAGTAAGGTCCACCTTTAAATTCGGTGATAGCGGCGAATGACGCGTCTCTTTTACGAAATTTCAATACAACCGGTCGCCGCGGGATCTGTCATTCCATACAAAATGCGTGACGGTTGCCACTGTCAACTTTCAAGTTTCTCCTTAACTAAGTCGGATGACAATAAATGCATGTCACAGCAATGAAACATAGGGAAATCAATAAAATATTGTTTATTCATAACGTCTGTTGCACTTTCCTTCTGAAGATTATTTAGCGAAATAAGATTTGCCAGCGTTATTTTCGCTCAGTAACCGTTTTACTTCAAAATCGGTTTATTGGTAAAAACGCACATAACACAACGCACCAAAAATAGCAACCTATTCTAAGAAAAAATATCAAGTATTTTTAAAAAAATATTTATATCTTTTTGCACGCTACTTGTCGTTGAGTGAGAAACGATTTCGGCAATTAGCAAGTTTCATTTATTTATAGAAATGCAAGAGCAAAATCGGTATCGGTCGTTTTAGTATATGATTCTCTTATATTAGCCTTGACCGCGAAAATATATTTTTATAACGCTTTAAATTTAATTTAATTAATTAATAAATTCATTAAAAAATTAATTTAATTAAATTTGGATTGTTTACCCTTCCATCCATATTATACCTACTCCTTCCTATCCTAGCTTTTTCCTGATTTCGTCCGCAGCTACAATGCGTGAGAGCCCGGGGTTCGCGGTTATGACAGCTTTCGTGGTGCAATATTTTGTAGCGAATGTTTTACAGCCGGCTGTATGCCTCACGCCGACCCTTCTTGAATATAGCTTGAATACAATGATCCTAAAAAAATATATACCACGCGAATGCGCGCTTTTCTTCAGTGTTGTAGTTCACACATGCGATTCATCACTCGAAGTTTAGATGAAAATGTGCAAAAACTACGAAATTCATGTGAGGGTAAATATATAAGTTTTCAACAGCTACATTTTGGTAAATGTTTCAAATAAATTGTGTGTTTCTAGGATCACTCAAAGGACACGCCCCTCATCCACGCAGTGAAAGGCGGGCATAAGAACATAGTGGAAGCGTTGCTGAAGAAGCACGTGGATGTAGACCTGCCTGGCAAGGAGAAGAAGACTCCGGTCTACACCGCTGTCGAGAAAGGACACGTTGCGATACTCAAACTGCTGCTGGCGTCTAACCCGGACTTGGAAC
The DNA here is from genome assembly GCA_963082605.1 of Rhodophaea formosa. NCBI lineage: Eukaryota > Metazoa > Arthropoda > Insecta > Lepidoptera > Pyralidae > Rhodophaea > Rhodophaea formosa. Next base: position 14,134,307 of record OY720209.1, read on the forward strand.
ACAGTACTGTTGTAAGTATTTTTATTTATATAAGCTTTTAACAATGGTCGCAGCGAGGTGCGACCACTGCAGCAGCTAGCCCCTTCTATAAGGGGGTCGCTTTTAAGCTCCCGAGCTGAAAGCTACTTAGATTTTTTTTTTATGTAAGTGATCCATAAAAGTTTTAAACTTATTTTACTGACTTAGATTGATAAACAATAAAACCATATTTTCTTTTGCCTAATTTTGATAAGATTGATCAATGCGAATAGCTTTTACTTTAAGTATTCGTGGAGACTCCAAATTAAATCTCGTCTTCTTTCTCGCCTTGTCCTCATTTGGCATCGGCTCTGTATGTCAACTCCCTCAATTTCTTTCTGTCGTTAACGATATCCTATGCCGTCTATTTCTCCTATAAAACTGAACCAGCTTCGAGAAAGTGCAATGTAGCAGCAGACTTTTACACGTCTGTTTGAAGTCTTTATTAATTTATTTTAGTGGTGGAGAATACGAAGGGCAAACATTTATATGTTTGCCCTTCGTATTCTCCACCACAATGAAAAAAGGATACGACAATAGAAAATATACGATACAAAATACAGATTTTAACATTATAATTAAAATACAGTACTACCACTTTAATAACTTACATCGGCATTGTTCGATGGCGCAGAATAGCGCAACCTACCGCCGACTCAAGCCGACTGAAAACATCAATCAAATAAAGATCTTATTGCTACAAAATAAGCTTTAAAATCCAAAAACAACAGGACTCGTGCTATTTCGCTCGCAATACTCGTACGACTGCCGTGAGTGGTCGAGACGCCGCATGGCGCGTACACATCAGCCAATAGCGGACGACTGTTTTCGCGCCATGCAATAATTTGACTTCTGCGCAGGTACATCGGTGTAACTTATAAAAGTAGTAATACTGTAAACAATACAAATACTACCTTGCCTGCTGGGAACAACAATGAGTCTACACGCAAATTAAAATTATGCCTTTTCACTCTTGCCTTGAAAATCCCTAAATTGTACGAGTCAGGAAACAGAGATGCGCGGAGGGACTGCCTTTCATTTCATTTATTTAGCATTTATTTTTTTATTTAGAACCATCATGTGTCCCACTGCTAGGCAATGGCCTCCCTCCACTTCTTCCATTCAGTCCAGTCTTGTGTTGTCTCTTTCCACTATTTTTGCTAAATTTATCTAGCTCATCACGCCATCGCGTTCTTGGTCTACCGAGTCTTCTAGGATTATTAGAGATCCAGCAGGAGGAGGTGTTTTTGCCCAGAAATCATTAGGCCTGCGGTAAATGTCAGTCCCACTTTAATTTTGCGGCCTCCAAAGCTACATCTGTGATTCCTGTTCGGGAGCGTAGTTCGGTGCTACGGATTTTGTCGATTGGTTTGACACTTTGTCCATTATTTAGCACATATCAAAGAATATTTTAACTATTATTAGATATTCAGTGTATTTTCCGACAAAACTTCCCAATGTAATGGAAGAAATGAAATGATGTCCCTTGAGGATTTATTTATAGGATATAAAGGAACTTGATTTTTTATATCAATATATATTTTTTAACAAACTTAATATAAAACGATAATGATGAGCTAGATAAATTTAACAGAGAGTGGAAGAAGATAACGCAAGGCCGGACTAAATGAAAAAAGTGGAGGGAGGCCTTTGCCCAGCAGTGGGACACATGACGGGTCGAAATAAATAAATAATAATAACATAAAACGGTATTTCTAACACCGGTAAGTCCACGAATAAAAAGATGGCTTCTAACTTTCGTCTACCCTACCCGTTAGTCTGTTTCTCTGTAGCATTCTACCTATTTGGTTATAATTTTAGCTGGCTAGGTTGTTGTGGTTACTGGAATGGAATCACCTCGGTGGCCAGGATCGAAGGCAACTGGTTAAATACAGCTATAGATCAAGATTTTGTTTCAAATTATAATAGAAGCAAAGACGAAGAAATTCAAACGTTTCTTTGTACGGGATCAGATGAAAAACCATGTATTATGTAATTTAAAAATTTATTGTTTATAATTTTTATCAGAAAATAAGAACTATTTAGGAAAGGAGGACGACCAAATCATGCGATGATAGATCCAACAGCAATGTCCGAATATTTTTGTTATTTGGTCGTAAAGAACGGGATCGAAAATCAATTTGATGAAATTATTAATACATTTGAAGCATTTTTAAGAGAATTTTTTTGGTTTATGAAATGGATTGGATGGAGCATCATACATAACTAGTAAATTAAATATGATGTTCTACTTACTTAGTGTATAAGAATTTTGTATATCTAGTCTCATACTTTATGGACCCTGTCCGCAATATATGATGTATTCATAGAAGTATGAATACTCTCTAGAATGTGAATATTGCTTGATCTGTCCTACGACTTATACTCGTAAAACATACACGCGGCTTTCTCGCGACTCCAGTCATCTGACGTCTGTCGAAGTGCAAATATCAGAACGAAATTAATTGTTTATAGCCGTAAACATGCCTAGTTGTGCAGTGAAATCCTACAAAAATACTGACAGAAATATTAAAATGTTATCCCGACCTGTTACTTCTCACATGTAAGTAAGGTAAAGTACGTTTTATTTAAAAAATTTAAATGTATTTATACGCCATTTTAAATGTCAAAATCCTTAGTAAGTAAGAGAAGATAGTACGAATAGTGATGCCCCTACTTACTCTTACAATATATATATATATATATATCGATAAACAATATACATGAATACGACATAAGTGCAAAAGAGCGTACCAGAAGTATAATTGTACCCTATTCTAACTCATGTAACAGACCATGTCTTACCTCTATATCCTGTCAATCCTTGATTCCTAAATTATTTCTAAGGCAAGGCCTTTAATTTTTGCTAGAATTCATTATTCTTTTTTCTTAGAAATATATATTTAATTTTTCGTATTTCTCCTTAGTTTGACAATGTCAAAAAATTAAAGTTAAAGTAATTTTATTTTTAAAACCCCAACCGGCCTTTTAGAAAACTTCTTTATAGACAGTACTTCGTCTTCATACTTTTGCCAAATTATATATTGGCATGCAGATTATGATAATATGCCTATACAACATGTTACCAGTTAAAGTTGTCCTTAAAGTGTCAAGATAAAATAGTTTGTTTCTAATGTTTGGATGGTTTAAGGGGTGTGATTTACAAATAACTTCAATTTTAGGATCCAAGATTGCGGACACCGCCTATGAAAATTCGATAGAGGTGTAGTTTTAGAGGTGTTTTGAGGTATAGATCGCAGATATGAAAAAACTTGCGACTAATCTTTCTCAGCCTCATCTTCAATAATAAGCACAGATCCTGAAAGAGTTTAGACAAAAATGAACATCGTTTCACAGTGTGAATTCTCCTTCACTTTATAACTAACGCAGGTAAAATAATGACCTCAAACTTCAAACTACTCAGCCTAGTGAAGTTTTGTCGTGTAGCAGACAAGAAAGAGAGGGTACCAGATTCGATGTCTGGCGCGGCTAAATATTTCAACTTAAATTTCACATGTGTATGTCCGCCGTTCTGAAGCTACCCACGGAGATACAACCCACAATATACATACATACATGCATATAATCACGTTTGTTTCCCTTACAAGCAGCCAGAGCTCAAGGTCGGACCCAAATGCTACGTTTAGCATGTTTGTATATAGGTGGAAAACGGAATTAAAATAGTGATAAGTTGCTAGCCGCATCATCTTTTGATATTGTTTAATATATTTTCGCCCTTTCCCTTTGCCGGCTTTTACTTTCTTTGCACATTCTACATCTTTTTCATTCCTCCCATAACAGCCGTAAAAACTTTGCCAATTCTCATTACCGCATAAATACTGTCATAATAGCGGAACAACAAAGCTTATGATGCTATTAGGAAATAGCTCAGACAATGATGACTAATAAACTAATTTTGATGGTATTTGCACTCTTAGGTAGCTACGCAATGATAATAAAAACATAATTTCACATTCATAAACCTTTGTTTTCTAAATTGCAACCGCAGATCTGTATACCTACATTAAATCTGTGATTGCTACAAAATGGTTTGTTTTGTGTTTTCGATATCGATATTACGCGGTGTTGATACATCACTTGTGACAGCAGTGTCAAAAGTCATGAGTGGTATTTTCAAACTGGCGACTAAATACGCTGGTTTGAATTTCGGTTGTTTGAAAAATCAAACGAACGATTTCTATGTAAATTTTTGTACGTCTTCATGATATCACCCGTTCAAAAATAGCAGCCCTATAAACCCGTCCCCCTTTCCTCTTTTTCACACCCCCCCGGCTTGACATACTAGGTTTTCATACAAAAATGGCTTTATGCGACATCTATTCAGAGAGACGAAAATTTTTTTTTTTTAAATCTATGGATGTATTATTATTAAAACAAAACACGATTGGAGCTACCCCTTACTTATCCTCAATAAATATAGGTAAATAAGTAAATTGTTGGAAAACATTAGCTTTGCGTTTCTAACAACAAAGTGTCAAACGGTGTCAGATCCTTTATTTGCTAAATCCGTGAAAACAGCTTCCTGCATTTATTTTATGTTAGTCACTGAGGCTAATATGCAATATCCTAAAACTTAGGAACTATCTGACAGACTTTGAAGATGCTTTGCTATGCGATGCATTGACGTTGTTTTTGAAAAAAAAGCAAGTCTTAGAGTGTAACAAAAACTTTTTGTTCCATCAGAGTGGGGACACTCCGCTGATGCGTGCGGTGCGGTCTCGGAACGCGGAGATGGTGCAGCTGCTGCTAGAGCGCAAGGCGCGCGTCAACGTGGCCGACAACCGCGGCGACACTGCGCTACACGTCGCCATGCGCGCGCGCTCTAAGGTTTGTACTAAGTGATTATATGCTCTTTGGTTATTACAAGGCCGGGTTTCCGGTTCGAGTCCTGCCTTCCTGCGTTGATTTTTTTCTTATATCTTGTTTTTAACCGACTTCAAAAAAAGGAGGAGGTCCTCAATTCATCGGAATCTGTTTTTTATGCATATTCCCCGATTTTTCCGATTTAAGAAATTCTATTTCTGTTCGATAGGTAATACTTTACAGACGATCCCATTAAATTTTTTTCGAAATGTGGCGAACGCTTTTTGATAAAATACACAAGAACGAAAAAATTTTTACAAGGATGCCGTTCGGTTTACACTTATTTCCATTTTATGTTTATGCTTATTAAAAACAAAGATAGGGTTGAAGTCTGTTTTTTATTTAAAAAATCTTAAATTATTATTTAATAAGAGTAGTTTTGTACAGCTTTAATTTTATAATAAAGAAGACCCAGATTTTTGACAAAAGCATTCACTTTTATCGAATACGCTAAGTCAAGCTTTATGTCCACACACACACACAACTGTAAATAGTAGTTTATTAAATAGTTTGGAGGGTTATTTAGGGCTTTGCAGAACGAAATTAAAAATGGTATCTCCGTTTTCGATCTAACGATTTATTTCAAATGGTCGCTGCAATGGACCCCCAACATTCATGTATTTTATGAACTTTTTTCTTTATTTACAGCAAATAGTAGAAATACTCTTAAGGAATCCAAAGAATAGTCAATTATTATACAAGCCGAACAAGCTGAAAGAGACTCCGTACAACATCGACATGAGCTACAACAAGACGATACTGGGGCAAATCTTCGGCGCGCGCAAGCTGAACACCAACGAGGACAACGAGAACCTGCTGGGATACGAGCTGTACAGCGCGGCGCTCGCCGACATGCTGTCGGAGCCCAGCCTGTCCGTGCCCATCACTGTGGGGCTGTACGCGAGGTGGGGGTCGGGGAAATCCTTCTTGCTCAACAAACTTAAAGGTAAGCACTGCTTGAGTAGTGGTGGCAGGAAATAAAAAAATAAATAAAAATAAAATAATTTTATCAAAAAAAGGTATTTTTATGTATAAGGGGGTGCTTGTATAGTGGTCATACTGTAGTAAAATTAGTTTATTATCTCATCATCATCATCAGGTCTTTTTTAGTCTCCAATGCAGGAGCACGAACCTCTGTTCTACCAGAGCCATATTTTAGCCAGAGAAGTGAGAGGTTTTGGCCTACACTCTCCATGCTGGCCAAACGTGTTGGAGAGATTTCTGTGATTATTATAATTCTACGACATCCACAGCCAGTCTTGAAATGGTCCTATTCTACTCTGCCGGAAACTACACGGCCAGGTTTTTATCTCTGTGCATCAAACCAAGAATTAATCAATCACATGGATATATCATCCCATTAAACCTGTTACGGTTGTGAGTAGTTTGTCATTGCCGCCCATACGATAAACCCAAGCGCGTTTAGTACAGTACGAATCAAACTTTATAGTGGCTTCGCATTACGCGCCCCACCTCCCCGCCCGCGCCTCGCTGTACCTAATATCTGAGCACCGAGCACTGAGCATTGACCCGCGCGATGTTCCGAGCTGCCATGAAGTTTGATTCGGACTTTAACAGTGCAGGTACGAGTATGTTAAAAGCACACATTGAATGGCGTCCCAGAACCAAGATTGATTTGTATTTTCTTTTGTCCAAAGAGGAAATGAAGAACTTCGCCCGGCAGTGGAGCGAGACGGGTTGGTCGTGGTCGTGGGCCGTGTGGTGGTGCGCGTGGCACGCGGCGCTGGCCATGGCGGCCGTCACCGCCATCGCCGGTGCGCCCGCGTACGTGGCCGTGGCCGTGTGCTTCGGCCTGTTCATCTTCATCTACCTGGCGTTCTACATCCTGTGGTACATGGGCAACAAGTAAGTTTTACGAGGCAGCTAATGTGAGGTTTTTCCATGGCTTATTATATTTACGGACAAATACAAAATATATCTGCATCTTCTCTGTTTTACAAAAGAGTTTGGTTTTTTTTAGATACGAATGGTGGTGGGCGGGCGGCGTGTTGTCGGCGCTGGGACAAAAGTTCAACTCCCTGCTTTTAGTGCTACAAGTCGTGTTCTGCCATCCGCCTGGACCTAACGATCCCCGGGCTCTACCTGCGACACCAATAAGGTAAAGAATAATATGATAAAATTAAATGTATTTAAGAACGTTTATTACTTACTCTAAACCAAAGAATATTAATTTACACGTACAAGGTAGCGGCATAGTCAGGCGACGGCTCTGCCGAGAAAAAATACAAGGCCCGCGTTTCGTCCATTGGTTACGATTAACTGCCAATCAATACGGTTTTCATAACGTATCATTTTTATTGGCAGATTCCATTTCACGGAGGGCATGAAAAGCAGCGGCGGGCAGGAGGGCGAGGCCATGGTGGTACAGATGCTGAGTAGCTTGGCCGAGGCGCTGGAGTGCCAGTATGGCCGCGTGTGCACGCGCCTCGCGCGCGCCTTCAGACCACGGCCTCTGTCCAGCACCTCCGGCTGGAAGTGAGTGTATTATATTGTTGACCTCTTTACTGCATATAATATGTAGTCCAGACCTTTGGGAGTGGAAGCGGTGAGCGGGATAGTTATGCCCTGGTTATGTAATTGCTGGACTGCCTGGTCAAAGCGCCCAAGTCCCAGTATGCGACGGTGTATGAAACTTTGACAGGTCCGTGTTTAGCTTTGCCGGCTGGAAGAAAGATGTTCGGTGTAATACTACACCTAACAATGACGTCAAGCGCACCACGTACCGAGGCGCTTGACCTCAAAAACTTTCAGGCCCCAACAAAAGTGAACAACGACTTCAGTTCCACCTAGATTGGCAACAAAGGGGTGTATGCCCTGCCAAAATTAACAACTTTTTCTATGAGACTAATTATGGAAGACCGAAAACAATCGATATTTTACAAAATTGTGGATCGGCAATTTGTATGAAAAACTTGGTTGCGAAACTGAGTTGCCATGGCGGCCGAAAAGGAAATTTTTGTTTCATAGGTTTTGACGGGCTGACTTATCCCTTCAAGGAAATTACAGTGGCATATTTGTTCGCTAATGATTGATGAGTTTTTGCTAAGCGCATGAGGCGCAGAAAACATGATAGTTTTAAAGAAATATTCGCAGTTCATTGATTTGTGAGTGAATTGAGTAAATAACTTCACGTTGTCCCGCAGATGGCGCCGCGTGTGCTGCATCCCGCACATCCTGACGTTCGAGCTGTGCTTCATCTGCATGCTGGTCGGCCTGTGTGTGCTCGTGTTGTTCCTCACCGACAAGGAATACGACCAACAGTAAGCTGTTGATAAATTCCTCATTTAAGTGAACTAAATTAGGAAATAATCTATATATATTTATTGATAAATGTTAGACCTAAAGTTCAGAAGACGAAGGTAATTCGTATAAAAAAAAATCACGAAATACACATAACGAAGTAAATTATCTCTGTCTATCTTTGATATTCAATAGCTAAGATCTCAGCATCTCGTTGTTTTTGTGTGGAATAAGAAACTTACAGGACTGTTTTTGGTAGACATAATCGAGTTTCTTGTCCTTGCTTTCTCCATTTCACTCACTAATGAAAAAGTTACCTACCTGTGTGCAGGATTCCTCCCCATGTTATCCTTCATCGGAAGATAGTAATAAACGTTTATTCTTTATGCAATATAGACAAATTAAATCAATAGTAGCAATCGGTTACTGCTTTGCGCGATCAAACTTGCATCCACCAACAACCGTCGCGTTTTATGAAACGTCTGAGACTACTTCCTAATTAGCCATCGTTCGCACGGAAACGTCAATAGTTACAGTCCGAATCAAACTATATGGCGGCTCCGAACATCGCGTGAGTCGATGCGCAGTACACAATATTAGTGATATTAGGTAAAACGAGGCGTGTGGCTCGCAGCTAATATCCGAGCTGTCATAAAGTTTAATTCGGGTTGTACCATAATGTAGCATCAGTCAACATAAATGTAACTTGTCGCGCGGACGATGGCAAATAGGGACTAGGGCTGAGAATGTCGTCGTCACAGGCGGCGTGACGTCCAACAGGGGCTGATGTTCGGCGCGGCGGCGCTGGCGGGCGTGGCGCTGCTCGCCAACCTCTACACCTGGGGGCGCGTGATGGCTGCGCTAGTGCTGCCTCCCCGCACCAGGCTGGTGAGGGCCACCAAGACCAGGAAGGATGCGGCCACGCTCGCTCTGAGACCGGAGGTGCAGGCCTTGACGCATATGGTGAGTGCTTTTACAACCTCTACACCTGGGGGCGCGTGATGGCGGCGCTGGTGCTGCCTCCCCGCACCAGGCTGGTGAGGGCCACCAAGACCAGGTAGGATGCGGCCACGCTCGCTCTGAGGCCAGAAGTGCAGGCCTTGGTGCATATGGTGAGTGCTGTTAAAACCTCTACACCTGGGGGCGAGTGATAGCGGCACTGGAGCTGCCTCCCCGCGCCAAGCTTGTGAGGGCTACCAAGACTAGGAAGGATGCGGCCACGTTCGCTCTGAGGCCGGAGGTGCAGGCCTTGTCGCATATGGTTAGTTTTGTTACAACCTCTACACCTGTGAAATCCTAGATAAATAACTCTTCAAACTATTTTATTAACACTGTTTTTCAGTTTAAATTGATAACGTGAAGCTCAGACATCAAGCAAAAATGCTAAGACAAATCTTCACGATCTCAATTATTAACTACACTTAACCTCATCATCATCATCATGTCTTTTTAGTCTCCACTGTAAGAGCAAGACCATCTGTACTTCCATAGCTAAGGCCAAATCCACTCACGACTCTGCCTAATATAATAGACACTCTCCACGCTGGTCAGACGGGTTCGAGAGGTCTCTTTGATGTTTGTAAGCTTTGTTAAGTTGTGTTTCCTAAGTCGCTTTAAGTAAAAGTGGAGACAACCAATATTGACGAGCTCCGTGGCCCAGCGGTTAACACGCCTGACTGCGACACGGATGGTCCCAGGTCAGGTCAAGATGGAAAATGATCTTTTTCAGATTGACCTGGGTCTTGGATGTTTATCTATATGTTTATATAGTGTCGTTGAGTTAGTATCTCATAACCATAGGCATCTTTCTCGATCTTACTAAGGCATTCGACACGGTCTCTATAAAAATCTTACTCCAAAAGATGGAAGATATTGGTATACGTGGCCTACCCCTGCAGTTATTTGAAAGTTACCTCACAAATAGAACGCAGTCTGTTAAAGTAAATAATGAACTTAGCAGTCCTCTACCTACAAAATGCGGCGTGCCTCAGGGAAGCGTCTTGGGCCCGAGTCTTTTCCTGATCTATATTAATGAACTGTGTCTGTTTAAGCCAAACAATGGTAAAATTTTCTCTTACGCAGATGACACCGCTATTATATTTCGGGGGGATACATGGGCGGAGGTAAGGCACTTTGCGGAAAAAGGAATCAGAGAGGTGTCCCAGTGGTTGAATTCAAACTTATTGACCTTAAACACTAAAAAAACAAAATATATTACCTTCTGCTTAAGCAGAAACGCACAACCTGAGGCGAGTACGTTTGGCATACAGGTACACTCTTGTAGTAACAGCAATATCCACTGCAAATGCGCCCATTTAGAGAGAACAAATGATATTAGATATCTTGGGGTTCAACTTGATAATCTCCTCTCTTGGGATGCCCACTTAAATTCCCTGTCTTCCAGAACTCGCAAGCTTATATGGATGTTCAAAAGGCTTCGAAACATTCTGAAACCACCTATGCTAAAGTCTGTTTACTTTGCTTTGGCCCAATCCATTCTCGATTACTGCATTCCTGCCTGGGGTGGCGCTTGCAAGACAAAAATGATTAAGGTAGAACGCGCACAAAGGTCACTTCTGAAAGTAATGACACGTAAACCCTTCAGATACCCCACGACCAAACTGTATAAAGAATGTAAAGTTTTGACTGTCAGACAGTTGTTCATATCTCGAATTATTATAAAAAAACATAAATCGTTATTTTTGGATACCTACAAATCACAAAATATTAGACCCAAGAAAAGAATCTGTAAAACAATCACATATAATACAGCATTTTTTAGACGTCAAACCATTTTTCTAGCACCATATATTTACAACAAAATAAACTCAACTCTAGACATATATACAAAACCCACCTTCGTTTGTAAATCTATTGTTATAAATTTTCTACTTGAACTTAACTATGATTTTACAGAATCCTTTCTCACTATCTTAACATAATTCACACACTTCTTCATTTCATCAGACAGAACAAACATACACTCATAGGTCTTATACTTCTTTTTACGAACACCCAAACAGTCTAACCGCCACTATACTCGGTCCCTATCAGTCTCCTCCATTCATCGACTGAACCAACAGACAGACGAGTAACAAAACACAGTCCCTACTCCTCCCTACTTTTATCGCAAGAATGACAGGTATAAATATATAAAACATAAAATATATATAATATCCGGTAGATAGAAGGTATGCGGGCGGGTGACCTGGAGACCTGAAATACAGGTTTTCCTAGTTTAGGCTCCAGTCCACCTCCTCAGTTTCACATATTTTATATTTTGTAAGCAGTTGTGGAAAAAAATAAATATTTTCATTTCATTTCATTTCATTTCAAATCGGAATTAGGTGTGTGAAAATACCTAAAGTTTTCAGCGGGACATAATATGGAGCAAAATCAAAATCAATACGTTATTCAAAAAATAGGCCTTTGCAGGCACTTTTTCACGTCATATCATATTTAAAATTATCTCATTAGATTTATGTATTTATTAATTTTTCAAAAGCTACAGACTACTAGCGTTTCGGAACCGACCACTGCAGAGAAGAAACGCCGAAAGTAGCTCTTATCAACAGTTTTGGTCGCCTACTCGCCTGAAGGGCTTTATACGAATATTTATTCCTTATTGTCTTTTTCTTTCTTTTTTTTTTCTTTCTTTTTTCTGTTTTCATGTTACAATTTCAATATACATAGATTTATCATTTTTGGAACATGTTTATGTTAACGATCGAGTGTGCAAAGATAATAAACGACATATGATACTTAAAGTAGTCTCAAAGTGGCCGAGCAGACCAGTCCCCCCTGACAGCACCCTGTACAACCAACTACACACAAATGTATCATTGAAACTAACGTGAGATAAATACATTATATTTAAAAACGGGTCACTCACGTGCTACTTTGTCGGGATTGCCGACTATAGTTTCGGACTCATCATTGGTCACCGTTTCGTCATCGGACACGGAAGATGACGAAACGGTGACCAATGCGAGTACTACCCTGACGTCACATCATCCACATCCCCCGCCCGCGCAGCCTCCTATCCCCACCACAAGGAGCCAGCGAGCAGCGCTGCGTGCGGCGCGCCGCGAAAACGCAGTAAGGGCCCGGGATACTACGGCGTCGCGCATCCCGAACTCGCATTGAAAATGGACTCCTGATGAGTCCGAAACTATAGTCGGCAATCCCGACAAAGTAGCACGTGAGTGACCCGTTTTTAAATATAATACACACAAATGCTTTACAACCACTTAAATTAAACCGGTTTTGGATTTTACCGGTTTAGTTTCTTTTTTTTTTAAATGTTCTAAATTAAAACCGTATTAGCATTTTGCAGATATATAAATTTCTCTGTTTGACCGACAAAGAACAATTAGGACTAGAAAATCGAATTTTAACTGGAAAAGTACAAAACAAAAATTAATTTAGAACTGTATTAGTAGCTTTTAAATGTTTATAGTTCGGTGTTTCAAAGGTAAGAAAGATGTAAAACAAAAAATAGTACATTGTGTAGCAAGGGCGGGATAGAAGACATTACGTCAAACGAGCGACTACTAACAAGCACGAGGCGAAGCCGAGTGCTTTTAGTAGTCCGAGTTTGTAATGTCTAATACCGGCCGTGATACACACAATGTTTTTCATCTCACCGAGTAAATAGTAGAGTAAAAAAAAAATATTTTTCATATTATATTGGTTGAAATTGTATAGTATGAATATTCTATATAGTTTACCTTGAAAATTAATATTTATGCGTCTGCAAGCTGGCTGATTATATTTTCTGTATTAACATTATTGACCGTGTATTCATTTATCATAGGGAATGTATTTCATGCAAATTAATGAAAATTACAATTACTTATAAATATTATGCCTAAAAATAAATAGCGGCAAACAGTGAACAGAAAATGCACAGATAACGAAAATGTTTTATCCAAAAAGTGGAAGTCAAAGATCGATGAATACAAACAGCCAGCCACGCACGGCCATTAACAATAATTCCTAATTTGAATTAATGACAAAAATCTCGCAGAATAGTTCAAATGTTTTTTTCATCGGGTTCACTGGCAATTCCAAATTTGAATATTCGACTAGAAAATTTTGGATGTAGAAGATTTGACGCTTGTGCATGGTATAGTGCCCTATTAAATTTAAAAAAATACTTTATGCGCTCTCGGGCTTTATGGAATTTGTATGTAATCTTATAGCCCGTGGTCGTAATAGCGACCATCCAGCCCACTTTGCTTGCATTTAATGACACTGTTTAAGGGTAGGTGAGATGAAAAAAACTAAACTAAACTGGTAAAATCCAAAACCGGTTTAATTTTAAAACTTTAGGTATTTTCACACACCTAATTCCGATCTCTGCTCATAACACAAGTCTTGAACTTACTTTGGGGCTAGCTCAATTTGTGTGATATGTCCCCATATATTTATTTATTTATTATTCATCATGATCATGTCCTTTTAGTCTCCACTGCAGGAGCAAGACCATCCATAAGAGGCTGCGAGCTCAAAAATATTTTAGAAGAAATAAGAAAAAAAATATTATGTTCTATGGATGAATGTGAAGTCTCCAATACGTATTGGGCTAGCGTGGGGACTACAGACCATTCCCTCTCGCCTAAGAGAGGACGCCTATGGCCATTAGTGGCACATATAAAACGTGTAATTGAGTACGCTGAAAATTTCGAAGTTTATTAAAATTAAACTAAGTGCAACCCCATAGATAGGGCCCCAATTTGCCACGGGCCCCACATGGTATAGTTACGCCACTGTTCTAGAAGTAAAAGTGGAGACGACCAATATTGTCGTAATTTGCAGGTATCGTGCCTAGACGCATTCACCGGCCAGCAAACCCGGCTGGTGGTGGTCGTGGACGCGCTGGACAGCTGCGAGCAAGAAAAAGTGCTCGCGCTGCTCAACGCCGTGCATGCGCTCTGCTCCGACCCCAAGAGCCCCTTCATACTGCTCCTGGCCATCGACCCGCATATCATCAGCAAGGTCGGTATAAATAATCTATTTCAGGAAGTTTACTATATGGAATGTAGTGATAAGGAGTACCATTTCTTTGTATGGAATAGTATGGAAAGGCATTAAATAGTAGTTTTTTTAATGATTACACCAAATGTTATTGGGTTACGATAAGTAGTAATAATGTCATGCCAATGGTCAGTGGTGTTATCCTCAACTACCTGTCTGGTTGCGGCTTTGTCATCGGGTATGCGCGCCCGGCCTCTCTAAGTTGCTAACTTCTCATCCCTAAACCATCTAAGCAAGTAGCATTCTAAATCTAATTCCGGTCCCTCAGTCCAACATCCAACAACAACATCTACCCTTCCCTCGCTTAAAAAACGGTTTCGATGGGCAGCAGCGTCGGAACCGCGAAGTCACCAACTTGTTTGCCAACTGAGGTGAGTATGGCAAAACCCCCAATGTCCTTGCGAGAGGCATATGTCCTGCAGTGGACGTCTTACGGCTGTAATAATAATAATAATGATGATGAAGTAGTAATCAAGAGAAAGTTTCCACAAGAAAGGGGAACTTCAACGTGCAATTCTCTTCGTCTACTACTGCTAAATTTACTGGATACTCCTGCACCACTAGCACTAAGTCTGGGTAGATTTTGTATTACTATTTTATGCTTTTATGTGGACCCTGTTTTTGAACTGATATCCCATATAAGATGGTTCTCCTTAATGACTCTACACTACTTTATAGTTTAGTAGTTATAAGTAGTATGAATAGTACTCTTAGTTTGTTCTTATTAGTCTCGCTCTATCTTTTCATCTATTATGCACATTGCCGTGTCGTTATTAAGTTACTTCGTTAACATTGAGTTCTGTTGTTAAGGCCCCACACTAGGCACACTAGCGACGCCAATAATTTTATTCCTAATACTTTATAAATAGAAAGAAATTCAAGAATGTAAATCATATAAGCCTTAGTAAATAACCAAGTATTTTTGGATCCATGTTTTAATATTATCAGAATCAGTCACTAAGAGAATTACGATTACCGCCAAAAACGGCCGTTTTAGGCAGTAATCAGTAGTTCTCTTAATGACTTTAATTAATGATGTTAACACATGATTCCAAAAATGCTTCAGGTTATTTACTAAGGCTTATACGATTTCCATTCTTGAATTTATTTTTATTTATAAAGTATTAGGAATAAAATTATTGGCGTCGCTAGTGTACCTAGTGTACCTAGTGTAGTAAAAAGGCATATTATTGTATTAATGATTATTTAAATGATAAAAATGCGTGGCAGTAATTTAATTGATTGTAATTTATTGTAATTAATATAAATAACATTAGAAATAAATAAATACTTGTAAAATATTGCAATCGAAGCCCTTCAGGCACGTAGGGACCAAGTCTGGATTGAGTTTCTTTCGGCGTATTCTTCTCACCAGTGGTCATTACGAAACGCTAGTAGTTTTTCGATTTTGCATATTAAAAATTAAAAATAATAAGAAAGTAAAAAATATGACGTTCAAAAAGAGATACAATTATCCAATTTTGAATAAAAATCTTTGACTTTGACTTTGACTTTAGGCCCTTAAATAAATTTACACGGATGCGGATAGAATGTTCTGGTATACGTACTAACCTCATCCGTCGAAAATAAGATATCTACATTCATAAATTAAAATACTTTAAGTAGGACATGCTGAATACATAAGTAATTATAGTTCAATCAATTAGACATGTTTTTTAAACCTTGCGGTATGCCATTAAGAGTGTAATACTCTCACCATTGGTACTCATGTAAATGAAGCATATAATATACTCCAGACAACGTTTTCCCTACACACGACACACACATCCACGTTCAAATTAATGTTTTGCTTGCCGCGCCATTTTATCACACTAGTGACAGCACAATTATTCTTTATTTCTGACAATTCCTCAATTTCACTCGGATTTCAATTTCATTTAGATATATTGAAAACATCCCCATAAAAACAGTTTAAATAGATCTCATTAAAGTGATTCACGTATGTGCAGGTTGCTTGGATGGAGGTTAGTCTACGCATCATGTTTGTTGGTGTTGTGCGATCAACCTATATCCCACATCTCTGTTCTTCTATAATTTTGTCATAAGAATGTTGACTACCTAAAGAGAATGGAATTTGTACTCCAATATAGTAGTAGTGAAATAATTGACAATGTTATAGACTTACAGGGAAATTTCAACGAAGAAAATCTCATTTTTTTCTCGTATCTAATTACGATATATACTCGTAATTGCTTGTATGTTTTCTTATATTGTGTTGTCCCAGTGTTGCATGTCACAGTTTATAGGGAGTGGGAAAAGTCTTTATATGACATATCCAAATACCAAATTGTATATAGATTTACGCCCGAAAAAATATTTACTTGTTTTAATGAATCTTGCATGAATGAAACATCGTAATATTCTAGCCATGAATGTGTACTTCTTTAAGCAGGGCATGGAAGAGTATTTACGTTTTGTAAATAATTCGATGATTTGTATATAATATTTGTTAGCGTAATTCAAAATATATATTATTAAGACTATAAATATATGAAAAACAAATAAAGTATCCTTCAAATGGGAGATAATACTGCAATGTTTTCCCGCCAGAGGGCAGCATTAGCAGAGACAGTAAACAAATGTTTGACATTGACAAGTATGTCAAACTTGCAATAAATTGCCTTTATTTTACATCCAAATACGCAGATTAATTGCATTTTTATATTTTAATACTTATAGGAGTATTTTAAAATCAAATTAATAAAGGATTAATGTATAATTTCACAAATTAATTGCGACTTTGACACTGACATGTACATACTTGTCAGTGTCAAACCTGTTTTACTGTATGTGCTAGTAGTGCACTCTGGCGGCACAGCTTTCAGTAATATCTCCTATTAATGAATGAGGTAGGCAGGACGTATCAGTGTTATTTCTTTCAAACAGCTAATAGTACATTATGATACGTACAATATGAGGTGTTTATAGGCACGAGGCGTAGCCAAGCGCTTATAATATACCGACGACTATAATAGACAGCTTACCGTGCGAGTATCTTACGACGTTTTTCAATACATTTGCGATTACCATAAACTAAAACAAGATTGCAATTAAGCAAATAAGGAATTTACAAAAGTTAGGAACTAAAGCAGTTTGTAAAAATACATTTATAATAATCAGGTTTATTTTCTCCAAAAAAGCACATTGATAATCTTATCTTAATCTTCTACTTATAATAAACCGACGACTATAATAGACAGCTTACCGTACGAGTATCATACGACGTTTTTCAATACATTTGCGATTACCTAAACTAAAACAAGATTGAAGTTCAGCAAATAAGGAATTTATAAAAGTTAGGAAGTAAAGAAGTTTGTAAAAATACATTTAGAATAATCAGGTACATTTACTCAGGTTTATTTTCTACAAAAAAGTACATTGATAACCTTCTACTTTTCAAAGTCGGTTAAAAAAATCACATCTCACGAATCAGAAAAAAAGTCTCATGTTGGACTTGAAACTCTTTGCTCGGATTCTATGAAAATGTTTAAATTTTGCATCTGTGGCATTGGGCTATTGAGCGGTTGTGATTGGTCTAAAGTAAAAAGCACAAGTGCCGTAAAATACATCATTACGATACAGATTTCGATGTCATAAGAACCGTATTATTAGCAAATGTATCGAAAAAGTAATTGACCGTCGCAGGCGGTAGAGATCAACAGCCGTCGAGCGTTCTCGGAGAGCAACATCGGCGGCTGGGACTACCTGCGCAACATGGTGCAGCTGCCCTTCTACCTGCAGAACTCGGCGCTGCGGCGCGTCAAGACCGCGCAGCAGACCGCCGCGCGCCGCATGCAGACCATCGCCGCGGACGAGTTCGGCGCCTCCTTGCAAAGATCCGTGAGTTTTCAAAATAGTTCAAAAGCACTGCCCGCGAGTGCTAATACTTCCCTTATGTGTAACAACAGGTCACTCACGTGCTACTTTGTCGGCATTGCCGATCAAATACCAAAAATATAGATAAGACTATTGGATCAACCACCTCCGTGACGTCAGAACACCAGGATCCTGGAGCCGATTGGCTTAGGGAGTCTCTACACTTATCGACGCGGAATCGGCTTTAGTCGGCCAAAAAGCTTACGTCAACGAAATATGGGTGCTTCGCCGCTAGCCGTAGTCGCGTCGTGTCGTTCGTGCCGAACCGATGCTAATGGAATTAAGCGACACCCTTATTACCCTAAAGACTCCCAAATTCCCCGCTCCACGAACGAGCCCTTGCGCGGGCGACGCGCCGCGAGCAGTTACTTCGCGACCACACTCGCCTTGAAAATGGGCTCCTGACGACTCCGAAACTATAGTCGGTAATCCCGACAAAACAACACGTAAGTGACCCCTTCCACGTTACTTTCAATTTCTATTACCATCCTTCCGCCCCAATCCACATTCCTTGACTTTAGCAATAAATGACACAATGAAAGTATCAGACACAGTTCATCTGTAATATATAATTAATATCTTCAAGGTATCAGCCCGTCGCTTATCATCGACATCAGAGCTAATGTCAAGCCAGGAGCGTATAAAGAACCAGCCGAACAAAGACCCCGGGGGCGGGGGAGGGGCAGCGGCCGCCCGGGCGCGGAGGCTGCGGCCGTCGGAGTCGCTGGCGTCGTCCGTGGCTTCGGGGCTGCACCGGGCGGTGCCGACGGGCGCCGCCGACCTGGGCCGCGTGCTGCTGACCGACGACTACTTCAGCGACGTCAATCCGAGGAGCATGAGGAGGTTGATGAACGTTTTGTATATCACAGGTGTGTGCGGCAGGATTCATTCAATTTAACATGAATAATTGATAGAGATTCTAATTTAATATTGAAGTCAGTTTATTTATTTACAGTCACATACTAATAATTAGGTTGAGATATCTGACATCATCATCATCATTATAAATAAATAAATAAATAAATAAGCCTTTATTGCTGTAACATAAGTTTCAATAAGTTGTTTAACAAAAAAACCTTAATTCCTAATTTATTGCTATTAAATTGTTATCGGCAACCAGTTTTTCTTTTACAGCTTGTCCTTCGACAAAGGCCTCCTCTAAAGCTTTCCACTTTGTCCTATCTTTTGCAATGCGTGTCCATTCTGGACCTGCTATCTTTTTGATATCATCTTCCCATCGTCTATGTTGTTTACCCTTGCTTCTTTTACTGGCTCGCGGGTACCACTCCGTTACTAGTCTTGTCCACTTTTCTTTTTCTTCCCTTAGCATGTGCCCCGTCCACCTCCATTTTAGGCGTTTGTAGACGGTATGTATGTTTTTAAAGTTAGTTTTTCTTTTAATATGTTGTAGTCTGATCTTTTCTCTTCTTTTAATACCCATAACACTTCTTTCCATTCCATTTTGACACACCTGAATTTTTTTAAATTGTTGTTCAGTAAGTGCCCATGTTTGGCATCCGTACGATAAGCATGGAAGAATACATGTATTGTACACTTTTTTTTTTTTTGTCTTTCATAGGCATGTCTTTGTCTTTCATAACCTCGCTCAGAGACCAAAATCGTTTCCAGCTGTTTGATATTCTTCTGTCTATTTCTTTTTGCATTGTGTCTTTTGTGGATATTAGTTGGCCCAAGTATATGTATTCATTGACATATTCTATTTTCCCACCGTTTATTTCAATATCTTTTTTTATCGAATTTGTCATCACCTTCGTTTTCAATGTGTTCATTGATAGGCCGACCTTGGCACTTTCAAGTGATAGTTGCTGGAGCATGTCTTGTAAACAATCCGGGTTCTCAGAGAAGAGGACGATATCGTCAGCAAAGCGAAGATGGTTAAGTTTCTCACCGTTGATGTTAAGTCCATATTTATCCCAGTTGAGGTTTCTAAAGACCATTTCTAGAACCGCGGAAAATAACTTCGGTGAAATGGGATCGCCCTGTCTGACACCTCTTTCGACAGGGAATTCTTCACCTGTCCTTTCCAGCTTAACTTGGGCCGTACTCTTTGAATAGATAGCTCTGAGTATATTGATATATTTGTTTTCTACTCCCTGAATTTCCAATGCCCTCCATATACTATTATGGTCTAGGGAATCGAAGGCTTTATTAAAATCTACAAATCCTAAGTAGTAGACTTTGTTGTATTCCTTATACTTTTGAAGAACCTGTCTTAGTACGTGAATGTGATCAATTGTACTGAACTGACTTCGAAAGCCAGCCTGTTCTTTAGGTTGGTTTTCATCAAGCGTGGCAGCAATTCTTGATAGTATTATCTTTGAGAAAATCTTGTAAATGTTGGACATTAAACTTATAGGTCTGTAGTTGTTTATGTCTCCTTTGTCTCCTTTTTTGTGTATAAGTACTATAATTGATTTTGTCCAATCGTTTGGAACACTTTCAGTTAATAAGACTTCGTTGTAGATTTTTGTTAGTATGGGGGCTATAGCCGGTATTGAACATTTTAGTAGCTCGTTAGTTATATTATCTGGTCCTGGTGCTTTCTCTAGTTTCTGTGTATTGATTGCTTTTATAGTTTCTGCTTCTAGTATTTGTGGTATAGGATCTGATTCCGTTGATAACTGATGCATTTCAAAAGGCGCATTATTTTGTTTTTGATATAGTATTCTATAATAGTCTGTGGCAATTTTGAGTATCTCCTGTCTTTTTCGTGTAGGAATTCCTTGTTTGGTTTTTATGTTCGGCATCCATATTTTCTTTCGGTTTAATTCTTTTAAAGCTTTATTTATTGCACCGTTTTTTTCAATAAACTTTTTTATCGTTCTATGCCTTTTAAGTTTTCTGTCCTTTCTTAAGTGTTCGTTTATCTTTTTGCTTAGGTCGGATATCTTCTTACGTGTATGTTTATTTCTTTTTACATTATGTATAAGTTGCTTTCTCTCATCGATCAACTGTTTTGTTTTAAAAGATAGAGTGTTTTCCGTTTGTTTATTGACTTTCTTGACCTCTGCTTTGAGTAAATTTATTATGCTATCGTATCGTTCTTGAATTGATACGTAGCTTAATGCAGTATTCTTAGTAATAGTATTCATTAGGTTATCGAGAAGTACATTTTTATTTCTTGTATGAACCAGGTCTGTTTTGTATGTGTTGTGTGGAAAGTATCGACTTCTTTGTTGTACTTGTTTTCCTGACAAGGATGTTCTAACCATTCTATGGTCTGTGTGGAAATTAAGCTGTTTTATAATGCTCACATCATTAAATAGTTTCCGGTTATTAGTCATGATATAATCAATTTCATTTTTGGTCTTGCCGTCAGGTGTCCATGTCCATTTTTTCGAGCTCTTTTTTTTGAAGAAGCTATTTAGAATGCTCAATTTGTTTTCTAATGCAAATGCAACTAGTCTTTTTCCGTTTTTGCTTCTTTCGCCATATCCATGTTTTCCTATTGTAAATTCCTCTCCTTCACAACGGACTCCTATCTGAGCATTAAAATCACCCATCACAATAAGATTTTTATATGAACCTTGCATTGCTGATTGTAGGTCTTGGTAAAATTTGTCGATTTTTATGTTGTCCTGTTTTTTCCTCGGTTCAGTTGGTGAATACGCTTGAATTATGGTCCACATTTCTTCTTTATTTTTATAGGAAGGTAATTTAATGTTAAGGATTGCTATTCTTTCATTGATTCCTCTAATTTCTTCTATTTTGTTTGATATTTCCTTTTTTATTAAGAAGCCTACACCGTATAAACCTGGTCATCACATCATCATTAGGTCTTTTTTAATCTCCAGTGCAGGAGTACAACCCTTTCTGTACTACCAAAGCCAGAGGATTAGGCCTACACTCTCCACGCTGCCTGGCCAGAAGAATTGGTGAGGTCTCTTTGATGTTAATAAGCTTAAGTTAGCTTTGTTGTCTAAGTCGCCTTCTACGACATCCACGAGAAGACTTGGAGTGGTTCTATTCTACTCTGCCGGGAACCGCACGACCAATAAATACAATAAAATATTCCCGGTCATTGCTTTTCATCAAATAGGTATGTCAAATTTTGTGCATTCTACCGAGCAGACGTATAACTTTACAAAAGGTTACTGTAACTTGTTGCAAAGTAGGTTTTCCTGTTGTTCCATTAATTTCACTAAACGTCTATGTCCAATTTCAGGTCGTCTGCTAAAGGCGTTCCAAATAGAATTCAGCTGGTACCAACTGGCGTCCTGGGTGAACATGACCGAGCAGTGGCCGTTCCGCACCTCCTGGATCATATACCACCACGAGACCTACGAGGAGCACATCGATGATTCCACTTCGCTCAAACACATCTACGAGAAGTAAGTGGCGGAAACATCCTGCTTCTAGCAAAGCTAAAAAATTATGGTCAAATATCACTGAGCTGACTTTAAGAGTAATGTACCTATTTACGATTTGGGACATACAGTTAGCGATTTGCTTGATTTGTTTACGTGGAGAGTGTACGCCAAATCCTCTGACTGCTCAATGGCTTTATTACGACAGAGACGGTTAAAAAGACCGTAAAAAGACCTGACGATGATGGTGATGCTAACGCTCAAACATAGGGATACTTTTTAAACTTTCACGGTTATCAACATTATAATTAAACATATCGGGATATTTACCGTGATTATTCTTTGAGTTTTCGATGTTTCTTGGGATACTCTTGGTATAGCCTTATAAGCATTTAGCTTGTTGATAACGAAACATAAAGAAAAGAAGGGAGGATTCCCCCCGTTTTGCTTTCGCAAATTGTATTTTTTTTTTCATCAGGGTAAAGCCTCAAATCAGCAGCATCCGCGAGGCGAGCGCTCTCATGGAGCTGGACCGCGACGAGCGCAAGCTGGAAGTGTTCCTGAGCTTCCACCGCAGCACGCTCACCGCCGCCGACCTCAAGATATTCCTGCCGTTCACCATCAACCTCGACCCCTACATCAAGAAGGTCATCAAAGGTAACGTGTCATCGATTACGATTTCGGTATTATCATACTTAACCTCTTGAGTGGCTAATAGTATATTATGATACAAGTACGGTAAGCTGGATATTATAATCGAGGTGTTATGTATATGTTATGATAGGCACGAGGCGAAGCCGAGTGCTCATAATAAACCGACAACTATAATAGACAAGGAATATAAGTAATATGTAAGTATGGGAGTGAGGCATTAAAATTTAATACTTGCATCCTGAAGTCCTGGAATTTTGGTAAATAAATAAGCACCCGATTATCTCAAATATTTAAGAAAAACTAAAATTAAAACCATTTTCTATAAGATTTCATTGGGTAGCTTAAACCGAGTGACTGTAAATTCAAATTTTAAGTGTCAAAAATAATAAATTAGGGCAACTAAAATACAAAAACTAATTGCACTGAGAAATCTACTAAAACGTACCCTCTGAGACCAAGTCGTTTTGGCATATTAGGGGTAAGGCCGTAAGGTGGAGAAGCTCGCTCGCTTCAGTCGCTCTCTCTTATTTTGGTCACAAGGAGATCTAACGAACCTAAGCTACCCTGTGAGGCAAATTTTTTTTATGTTGAGGCTTTTGCCCAAAGTCTCCCTCCGAAGTTCTAGTAGCTCACTTACTAATTAAGTCGCACGCCTAAAATTTAATTCATTTTATCATTCCCCTTGTTTACCTTACCATTGTGCTTCGTTCTCCAGAGGAGCAACTGCAGTCGGGCGCGGAAGAAGATGTAATGTTGGGCACGATGCCGTGGGGCACGCCGCTACATCCGCACCAGCGACACCCCAACTCCAAACTGTTCCATAGAAAACATGTAAGGCTATTTGCTTATTTCAGTTTATGCATTTTCTAAATTTCTTCACTTCTTAAATATACCATCCATTTTTGACGCGTTGCCTTTTCAAACGTTTCAACCACGCAATGACTGTTTTCTGAAACGCTTAACACCAGATGGCAGCACAGAAGTTTTGAGGAGCCGCTGTCATTGGACAATATTTGAAAAGCCCCAACAACTGACACATTGCGTTGCTCAATAACAGCTTATTACCGATTTGTCACAGAAGCTCCCACCAGGCATCAAAGAACATACGCCATCTTTGATGCTACTTGTTAAAACTTTACCGTACAACACCGATATGTACTTCATTGGCAGAATCATTGAAATCTTGGTGGAAGCCATATTATAAAACAGAAGAAGAAGCTAATTACCGGACCCGATACCTCAGTGCTGCCACGTTTCATTTTAGATAATTTTCATTCGAAACTCGCTAATAGCCTTATCTTAACATACTTACTCAGAACATTTAATTACGATTTTTTGCAAAATAAATCAAGGGAAATATTTTATTCTTATTAGTCATTCATTTATTCAAAGCTAAATCTGGTTACATATTTTTCTTAATTACCCGATTTGAGAGGCCTAAAGCATCAATTACATTTGATTAAGGCCTAATCAAGGAAAAGCCGTCCTGTCCCTCCACCTGGTATCCATATTTTACCATCTTGACTCGCCAATTATTACCTATTTTTATTATCATCAGCGCTCTTCCCCGCCAAGCGCGTCGGTATCAGGAAGCACAATGGGCCACATGGGGTCCGTGGGCCCCGTGAGCAGCGTCCCCGGCCCCGGAGGGTCTCCCATGTGGGTGGGCTGGGCCAACACGGGCCCCGGCTTCATGCCGCACGCGATGCAACAGCAGCATACGCAGCCCGCCACCAACCCTTACAACCTGCTGAGGACGGCCTTCCCCGGACTGGTAAGTCTTATACCATCTCATTATAATAGGAGGACTAACTTTAGTACCATTATCCGACCCAATTAATTGACTGCGAAAACGTCGAAGTGATAATTGTTGACTTACTGTGATCGGATATTGGTTTAAAACAGGTACTAAAGTTCTTAAATAGCAGCATTTTTTTTTATTATTATTAGTCTTTTACTAGCTGTAATAGACGTATCGAGCTTCTAAAGTATCACTATCACTTCATAGTTCAAAGTCTACCTGCCTGTCTGTTCGCGATAAACTCAAAAGATACCAGTAGATAGTGATTCATGAGGAAGGTTTATAAGTATAAAACATACCCGGGCGCAGCCGGGGAGGGCTGCTAGTAGAGTATAAGTAGATGGTCTCATGATCGTAGATGATCTCATCCATTATAGATGGATCAATGCCATTCTAGTGCTGCTAGAACTACAGGGAAAATGTATTGTTTTTTTGCGGATTACCTGAATTCGTAAGAAAGGGTCTACTATAATAAAAAGATACTGAATAAAGAGTAAAGATTTAATTGAACTACTAAATCGTTATTATAAATTATTTTGTTTATAGAAAGCTCTTCAGTAGGTAACATAGGCATAATTTGTGCGGACTAACTGGCGAAAATTCTATTTATTAATTTGAATGACAATTTGTCTATTGTAACATGAATGGTTTTGTTGCAACAGAGCGACCCTTCCAACATCCGGCTGTCGCAGCTGAGCGTGGAGCGCGTGTGCGGCGTGGTGCGCGAGGCGCTGGGCGCGGCCGGCGAGCGCGCCGCGCAGGCGCTGCTGGCGCACCACGTCTGCGGCCTCGCGCTGTCCGTCTGCAGCCTGCCCGACCTGCAGCCGGTGAGTCTCCATTTCTTCTTCTTCTTCATCAGGTCTTTTTTAGTCTTCACTGCATGAGCACGACCCTCTCTGCACTACTGGAGCTATATATAGCCAGAACAGCCGGCCCGCCTGCGGCCTGGTGCTCTCCGTCTGCAGCCTGCCCGACCTGCAACCGGTGAGTCTCCATTTCTTCTTCTTCTTCATCAGGTCTTTTTAGTCTTCACTGCAGGAGCTTGACCCTCTCAGAGCAGTCAGAGCCCATCTACAGCCTGCCCGACCTGCAGCCGGTGAGTCTCTATTTACTCTGACCATTCTTTTTGCAAGATTCCCGTGTGGTTCCCGGCAGAGTAGAATAGGACTACTCCCAAACTTCCTGCGGATGTCGTAGAAGGCGACTAAGGAAACACAAGCTAAACAAAGCTTATGAATATCAAAGAAACCTCTCCAACCCGTCTGGCCAGCGTGGAGAGTGTAGGCCAAATCCTCTGCCTGCTCTGGTAGTACACAGAGGGTCGTGCTCCAGCAGTGGAGACGGAAAGGACCTGATGATGATGATTCTTTTTAAACTTCCGCGCTGCAGAGACATAATCCATACTTACGCCCAGCGCTGCTCGCACACCACGTCTGCGGCCTGGCGCTCTCTGTCTGCCAACCAGTTCCATTAACTCTGGTTCATGGATTAGTAGCAAGTCGTCATAAACGCAAACTCGTCATAATCGCTACTTGTCATTTTCGAAACTCGTAATTTTTACATCTGTTCATGTCGCGAATTTTACATTTGTTCATGTCGTGAATGGGGAACTTGTACATATATATTTTCGTAGTGCTATAAAAAGAACTCTCAAAATAGGATTATCAGTGAAAAATACCTTGCTAACCCAAAATCTCTTGAAGAAATAAAGGTCACTAAGTCACAATTATTCCTCGCACCGTAGACAACGCTAATAACAAATAACGGACAAGTGACGTCACTCTTTAACATTCTAGTATATGGTGTGAGAACTTTGTTTGGTAGCTATGTTAAATATTGCGTTTATGATAATGGGTTCTTAACACAAGTTGCTATTAATTTTAAAGGCTATCTCAAGGTAAAGTGCCTGCCAGTGTCAGGGGTGTCATACTCAACTGCCTGTCCGGTGGTTGCACGCATGGCATCGGGTACGCGCGCCCGGCCTCCCCGAGCTGCTACTTTCTTATCCTATTCCTTCCGAGCAAATAGCATCCCATATACCCTATCCCGCTCCCCCAGTCCAACAAACTCCTACCCTTTCCTCGCTTAAAATGGTTTCGATGGGCAGCAGCATCGGAACCCGAATAAGCCAAACAAACTGCGCTCACCAACCCGTCTGCCAAGCGTGGTGAGTATGGCAAAACCCCCCTAAATGATAGTTGATATAATCCTTAGGGGAGGCCTATGTCCAGCAGTGGACTTCTTGTGGCTGAGATGATGATGATGATGATGATGTCCTTCTCAGTACTCTAACCTATGTGTATGCGGAATTTCATGATGATCGGATCGGAACAAACTCACTTTCGCATTTATAATATAACTTAGGAGTAGGATTGTCCTAACCAGCTATCAATATCGTGAATATTGATAGCTGGTTAGGACAATCCTAATCCTTCACATGTTTTTCAACATAAATGGGAACAAAATAAGTGAATCGTAGTGAAACACTTTTCATGAGTAAGAAGAGAGTGAAAAGCCGCAACCGAAACATTTCTCATAAATTTGACAGTTACTTGTGTCGTTCGTCAACTGAGGCTAGCAAATTATTTTCAGATTTTGGATCTACCATTCGGTGATTGGGAACTCTTCAAGCTTCTCATTATAAATCTTCGCGAATTGGAAGCAAATATGCCGTCGAACGCACCCACAGTTGCAGGTAATTTTCTGTTTAAATCTTATTTGTCTTGGTACCGAAAAGGTCTGGAAAATTAATCAAAAAATATTCTTTTGGCAGTAATATCGGACAAAGCAGCTGAGACCGAACCGGATAGTATCAAACCGAGGCCACCTCTGGAACACCAACGAAGCAGGCCTTCTAACGTAGAGAAACAGGTACATTTTAACCATTTTTGACAGCAACGCCCTTACCAAGATAGGTAGACGTTATCGCGTCAGCCTATTTCTAAACGCAGACTAAAGAGAGACGTTTATTAATTATAAACGGATTTACCTGCCCGTAATATTTGCTCAGCTCGTCTTTACATATTTCTAACTTTACTCGTAATAAGTATTATGACGTTAGAATATTTTTATATCATACTCGTCTGTAACATCACTGAAGGTTGGGTTTAAAAGTATTTTTAATAGATGGCCCATTCTGTTGGTTATATCAAAAATGAATATCTGGTTGTATCTTGCTATACATAGCTACATGAAAATTAAATACCCACGACATAGCCTTGTAGGGGTGACTCAGCCCGTCGATATGAACAACTTTGTCCTATGGGACCAAAGCTAAGAATTGGTAAATATTTCGACCTTTCCATATAAAAAGCCCGGCCGGAAAATGGGTGGGTGGGGAAAAGTTGTTCCTACTGTCTAGCTAAGTGGCAGTGTAGATTTTTTACATTTGTAACACGCTATTCATTAAATAACTCTTCTTAGTTAGTATTTACTTTAAATACATACATACATATTATCACGTCTTTATCCCTTGTGGGGTAGACAGAGCCTAAGGTCTTAAAACCCAAAGGCCACGTTTAGCGTGTTTGTGTTTTTTTTACTTTAAATATTATGACATAATGCGATGTATCGGTACGTTAATTATTTAATCCATCACCGATTGACACAATACAATGTTGCAGCCTTACGCGGAATATCAGGTGATTATGATTGAAATTAGTAGCTTACAAAGATGCGAAATGATAATAGTAGGCGGCATGAATATCTCTTTACGTTCGTCAATACAGATTTCGTGATGGCAGAACTGAAATGTAGGGATGTCGGGCTAACTTATACAAAGAACGTGGATTTAATGGACCGTAAAACGGAAAATACAGATCATGCAAAATTTATGTACCCATTACCTGAATTGCGAGGCGAGGTTTTGTTGCAACAGTAATGAACGTAGATTGCAGCAAATAATAGAAAAGGAATAAGAAAAGGAATGAATTGACTAGAGCTAAATTGTTTACTAATAATATCTTAGTCGTAACCACAGATTAAAAATATCGTGACATTTCTGTGCTGCCACCACGTTTTTCATATAACTCATAATTTCACAAATAGTTTCTAGGAATAATGAACTCAATTTTCATTTTAGTTTTAATTTTTTAAATAAACTGCTGGATAATGGAGTGGTAGTTGCATGATAATTTGATTTGTGCATTTTTTATAATTCGCTACTTGACAATTTTCTGAAATATATTTTATAATATCTATAGACTTATTTTAAACCCCCCTACAATTATATTTTTTTCGAAAAAGCTTTATTTGATAAGAAATCATGTTGTTTTTATCTTTTGGTTCGAAATTCGCGCTCAAACACTGTGTCACGTGACATTTCCATGTTATGACGTAACAACTCAATAAACAAAGCACGGCTAATACGGCGCTCTAACTGTTTTGAGGTGTAAATTAAACAGATTTAACTGGAATTGTGAAAATGACAAGTTACAAAACGTGTGCGGTGCCTATGCTTAGAAGTACGACAGTTAAATATCCCAAGAAATTGTTTATACATGTTTATAAGTCCAGTCCTGCCACGCCAAGGCCGAGACCCACAGTTTCCATCTGATAAGTCTGTGATATTCTTTTGTGCGAATCACTTTGATGTAAGTATTTAGAAGAAATCAATATGTTCGATTTTACAAAAATAAATTACACCTAACCTAAAAATAAATTACACCTAACCTAACTTCTTAAAATCATCACTAATCACTATCACTAATAAATAGCATAAAACAAAGTCGCATTCCGCTGTCTGTATGTATGTTTGTTTAAATATTTTAGCGATCATAAACGAATGGCCTCTGGGCTGCACTATCCGCTTTAATGTAGCCTGACTCCATTTCGTGAAACTCTTTTTATAGCATAAATCGAAATAGTAGAGCGATTTTCTTAGCAAAATATAGAACCAAGGATTCTCAAAACATTGTATAGAACAAATATGGAGACATAAGTATGAGAACAAACGACTTGACGAGCACTTGACGTTGATCACGTTGTCTTTGACGTTTTGTTTATTGAGTTATGACGTCATACGAAGATTAATCATGGCCGCCACTTGTAGACCACAGATAAAAAAAACTGAGATTAATATTCCAAAAATTAAATATTAATAAATTGTTTTAATGCAAAAAACATATTGGATAATAATTGTTTAGTTATAAGCTACCATAAAAAATATATTTCATATTTTATTGCTACAACTGTCTAATAGCGAATTATATCGCACATGAAAAATCTAGCACTATGGCATAAACAAATATACTTTCGTTCGTGCAGCTGCAGCATTCAAAATTTGTTGTATACATGCACACATTATTATTTGCATTGCATTTATATTACTTGAATTATAGCACTTTCGAAAGTACAAAATGTCCTGTATGTAATAACCAGTGAATTGTGAATTTGTAATATAACTGTATATAAGCAAGGAACATACATCAGAAATCAGTAGAAAGAAAACCTAGAGTAGTGTATACTCTGTCCGGGCAAATAGTTTGTAGTAAAGTAAATCAAAATAATTAAATTTGTAATTTGGAAAATACACATTTTTTATATTAGAACAATACATATAAACCCAAGGATGACAATACATTTTTATTCGTGCACTTTACTCGCTGCGTTGCAATATTAAACAGCCGTTCCGCGCGACGCATTTACGAGTACTGCGGCACGTGTCTTTTAAGGTGCCGATACCGTCTTCGGCGGGCGCCGACTCTTCTTTTGTCGGCTGCCGCCGTCGGCTTGTCAAAACGCGCGAACTATTTGCCCGGACAAACTATACTTATTCCGTTATTCACGACACCGTTTATTTTTCTAGGAAATTGTATGTTCCGCGACATCAATAAGAAGGCGAATAATCGCCATTATCTTCATCGCAAGCCAATTAAACTTGGCACCGTTGAGACTATATCTGACGTACCTAATTAAAGTATTATTTAGATAACTTTACTAACTCACTTGTTGTTATCGCGTTTTCACTCCCCACTCGGACTGCCAATCTTAACGTTCCTATCGTTAATAGGTCACCCTGGAGGAGCAGATGATCTGCGGCGCCCTGCAGACGCTTAACGAAGAGGCTCTCGAGGACGTGTTACTGTCGGAGCCCCCCTCCCACCCAGGTGAGCCGCACCTGCGCACCATACGCGAACACCCCCCATCCCAACCCCCCTCCCTCAGCGTCCGCCCGCCCGACGACGGCGACACCGACAGCCGACCTGAACATGTCGTGCTCAATGTAGGCGACGACGTTTTTCTATGAATCAAACCAATAAAGCGTCGGAAGAATTGATTCACTTCACAAACTTTACAATCATTATTAACGTTCATGATGAACGATTAGTGTTAAACTAAAGCACTGAATATTGCTTTAAAATAAAGTTCATATGAGGTGTCTAATGACTATATTTTGCAATGTAAATCAATTCTTTTGCGAAACGAGGTCATTCCATTCCAGGTCTAGTATAATATCCCATACAAATGTTGGTTGGGCTAAACCTTAGGTTAAGGATATTATAGACTGCGCCCAAAGTTGTCACCGAACAAGACAGAAAAGTAGTTACGATATTTTCCCGGGTTTCTGATTATTTAATAAGTGAACCATAGAGGTTTTTTTTAACCCCATGGAAGTATTTGAATATCAGAATCAATAATCAGATACATACAGAATCTTTAAATAAGAGTAAATAAAG
The DNA here is from genome assembly GCA_963082605.1 of Rhodophaea formosa. NCBI lineage: Eukaryota > Metazoa > Arthropoda > Insecta > Lepidoptera > Pyralidae > Rhodophaea > Rhodophaea formosa. The sequence continues at coordinate 14,165,866 of OY720209.1, forward strand.
AAAATGCTAATTCTGAAAAAATATGGAAACGAAATGTAATATTAGATCTAAAAGTGTTCATAATTTAAAATGTGCATAGAGATAAGCGTCGTGTAGGGTAAAAATCCTGATAGTCAGAGTAATGTTGTGGACTTGAGATGTGTATGCAAGTAATAAATAACTATGGGGAAAATAATAATACATATCTATTTCGAGATTTTGTAAAATACCACTGAACTTTGTTCAGTTTTGCGCTTATATTTCGTTACCTTAATTTCATGCCAAAAAGGGTTTCATTTTGTCTATTCGAAAACTTGTTTCATATTACTTGGGGAAATAAACGAAATAGGGTTTAAAATAAACAACATTCAATCAAATTTCATAGCATGTCAAGGAAGTGTTTTGAAATAGTACATTACTGCAGAGGCCGGGAAGTAAGGGATTGCCGGACGAGTATAGTTTTCAAGGCCGAGCGTCAGCGAGGCCTTGACAATAGTTACGAGTCCGGCAATCCCTTTCCCGCCGAGGAAAGTATAGAGATTTTCTCAATAAATGTGAGGAAATTTAACTTAAAGTTACACATAAACTTACATGCCTTAAATATTTCCCCTTACTAGGTATTTGCCGGTAGTAATTTTTCCACTTTCAAGTTTCAAATTAGGCGAAGTAGGTACTTAAAATCCATTGCAGTGTTGCTTTCATCACTAAAACTCATTTTGAACCGTTTCATTTCGAATAAATAACCAACTTTGCACATATTTACCGAAAACAATCAATGTCAATCAATTACTGCAAAGCGTTAATCACAAACTACGAAGAAGATACTATTACTAGTATCAGACGACCGACTGCCATATGTTTTCTCTAGGCAATAAGGATCATAGACAAATAATGGAGTGAGGGTGAAAATGAAAAAAATGCCATACAATTCCTTTTGAGTTTCTATGGGGGGCCATAAATTCAAAGTCAATTGACGTGTGTTCTATGCCCTAAAATCCGTAAAGGCAGTTTTTCGGCAGTGGCGTTAATCACTACGGGTATAGTGAAAATAACAGATCTCCCGAGTTTTTAATTTTTTTATTTTCAGTTGTCAATTCCAGCAAAGGAAACAATGCCCATAGAGCCCAGTCATATTTTTCACAAAAAATTTAATAGATCATAGATTATTGTTTTCTTCTCTCGCAACGAAAATTAAGCATATTTTCGTATGATCACATATCGATATTTTAATGAAATTGTAGTTATATTCACGTATTATATGCATTTTTTAAAAATGCAGTGGTAGTAAACTGGCTGTATGACAAGTGACATAATTTACGTTACATAGATTAATTAAAAAGTTTTGAGCAGCGGCCGGGAAGTAATTTTCATACTTATTTCCTGGCCTAGGCCGGCAATGCGATGAATGAGCCAAGAATTACAAACTTCCGGTCTTCTTTTTACTACAGTAATGCCTACATTTCCGAGCATGTTTGAGAAAATCACATTTGAGTACCCGACTGGCCTTTTTGACAGTTACGTCACACGGCACAGCCTATCACCCTTCGGAGAAAAACAAATCTAATGGCACTTTACATACACTTAATAATTAGCCAAGTAGTTTGGGCTACAGGCGAGAGGAAACACATATTTCCGTCATATACAGCGTGTTCAAATTGACCTGGCGGCGAAACACTTTGTATGCGCATGTCGAATTTTTTGTGTTCTTAGCTTGGGGTTGTTCATATTGAGTCACCCCTTTAAAGGAATGACGAGGGTCATTTTACACGCTACGCTAGTTACATGCTAACAACATTACTCTATCTAATTCAGACTCAGTCGGGTAATAAATAAAACTCTTCTATGGGAAATTAGCTCATAAAAAAACTTTGTTTTTAGTCACTCAGACCAAACCCCAAACCATGTTTGTTTGTTTTTCGTGTGTGTAAGTGGCCAACACTGGTGACAGATTTTTCAAGCTGCCTAAAGGCATCTGACATAGCTTAACGACTGCCACCAATGATGGCAGCCGGGACCAACGGCTTAACGTGCCTTCCGAAGCACGGAGGAGCTCGAAATATTTTAATGGCACTTGCGGTCACCCATCCAAGTAGGGACTGTGCCCGGGATTGCTTAACATGCGGACGCACTTATAATGCTCACATCCACTAGGCCATCGGGCTCTTCCAACCCCAAACCATAAAAAATCTTTTTCAATAAATAAGCCTAAATATTTTTTCAATTGTCATTTCAGTAGAGTATTGGTAAGAAAATAGATATTTTTAAAGTAGGTATATGTGGGCGATTCTAGAACAGATACAAACTGTGTGCCTTTTCTCAAAAAAGCGCTTACTGATGAGGGACCGAAAATGACCTTTCTTTATACCTGTCTTTTTCATGAAGTCCCCCTATGGCTCTTTCTTGTACGAGTCAACTGATGCAAGCAGTCTATATTTTTCTCTGTCTACGGACTAAACATAGCCTAACCTACATTTGTATGTTGATGTTATATTATACTGCAGTATTTGTCAATTATTTAATGTTGTCGAAATTATAAGCATATGATGCTACATAAAGTGTACTTTTGGGGTTCTTTATTTCAAGAACCTGTATTTGTTTCCCAAGTAAATATTGTTAATTTTATAGAATTATAGATATACATACATAGATTATACTAGGTATTATTGTAGAAACCATCCCGTTACTCTAATGTAGCAAATGTATACGTACATACATATACTCATACCAAGCCCTATAGGTGTTTGAAATCTATTTTGAGCATTTTTTATTGAACCACGGAGACTCGATTCGTGGTTTAGTATCTAAGGACAAGTTTCCTGAAACCTCGATAAAATTTAGGAAATATAACCTACCGAACATATTCTTATTATTATGAGAAAAAAATAAAAAAATGATCCTCATTTATTAAGTATCGCAAATGTTCAGTATTTGTTAATTTTAATGTTATTTTATTTAAGTTTGTTAGCAATTTAAGTATTAAGATTTTAGTTTTACGCAACAATGCTTATTGTGTAGACAATTTAATAGTACTTAATAGACAAATAGTTTTCCTTGTGGAACATTCCATTTTTGGTATTTGAGAAGCACCTATTTTATGCCAACGAATTTATTACAAATTTATGCCAATAACGTGCCATCAGTATCGTAAATAATTTTGATACATAGTTACTATAGGTCAAAGTTCCAGTTAATGTCAATTTCTATAAAAAAAAAATACTTTTTAATGTGATTCGTACTATGTATTTGCTATTGTTTTGCGTGTTCATTATTGAAGGTTGTAAAGATTTTTAAAAGACATTAATTTATATTGTTTTTAGAATTTTCATTTTAATGGTCACAAATTTTAGTTACATATCATAATTTTTGCTCATCTGCTAAGGAGCTTAGGAAGGAATGAACCATTAACCTATCACGTTCGATAAGGAACGTCCCCATGTGATATACTAAGTTATTCCGCCATACTATTAGGCGGCGATTATCTTTCAATTCCGATCCTTAAAATTGTCATTCCTCTTAATAATAAGAATTTATATACGATTGTGATGAAATAAATTTACAAAAGTTACAGGTTGTTTGATTTCAGTCCCTTCAGGCATTCAATCTTCCATATAGGTATCGAGAGAGCACGTGCGAGAACTCGGCGCTGCGCAGCGGCTAAAGGTGAATCTCCCTCCCTCCCTTCCGCTCCTTGCTTCTATTGTATGATTTGATCTGTAGCGACCGCGCTGACCGTTGCGCCCGCTTTCAGACGAGGAGAGCGCGCTGCAGCTGCGCCGCTCGCCGCCCGCCAGCCCGCGCGCGCCGCGCCGCGACGCCATCCTCAAGAGCGGCTCCGTGCGCCGCCGCGACCCGCCCGCCGTCACCTTCAACGTCGAGAACGAGGAGGACTCCGACGACGGCCACATCAGCTTCAGCGCGCGCCCGCGTCGCCGTGCGCGCCCCGCCTCGCTGCTGGCCGCCGAGGACGCGGGCGAGCCGCCGCAGCGCCTGGCCGCGCGCTCGCGCTCCGTCGAGGACTCCACTCGCGGCGCCGAGCCCGTCGTGGATCTCAAGCTACGCAACTTGCGACGCACCGCCGACATTCTGCGCAAGGTGAGCTCGGCCGAGCGCCTCACGCGGCTTAAGGACAAGTTATTGTCGCGCGGCAACGGGTCGCGGGAACGCAGTCCGCCGCGCGACGAGCCGGGTGCTAGCGACGACGAGTCTGCGCCGCTCGTGTCGTCGGCCGAGCCTAGCGCCGCGCGCGCCTCCGGCTCGAGTGACTCTTCGCCGACGGTGGCGCCCTCGGTGCACTCGGCGTCATCGCCGGCGTCGCCGAGCGCGGCGCGACCGCTGGGCGTGCACTGTGGCGCGGACGCGTCTGGCGGCGAGGCGTCACCGCGCTCAGACGTGACTGAACTGGAGTCGCCGCGGGCGCCAGACTTGGACTTGCTGCCGGCCAGCAAGCACGGCGCGGGGCTGGCGCGGCAGGACAGCGGCGCGTCCGTCAGCAATATGGTGGAGCCGTACAACATGCGACTGCTGACGCACGGCACGTCGGACACGTGCCGCGCGCTGTGGCGCCAGGACGCGCTGGACGCGGGCCCGCCGTGGCCGTGGGACGAGCCCGACTCGGCCGTGTGAGGCGCCGCAGACCCGGCCCGAGGATTACTCCATGCGCAGAACCGACTCGAGGGCGCCTAGCAGTAAGTAGTGAAAGGAGCCCATTTACGCGATATTAAACCAATACATAGGTATGTTAGAGGCTTCCCAGTCCAAATTTTACATTGTGATGAATTAATAATGTAGGCTGATTTCTATTTTAGCTTCGTGACGAGCTTTCACTTAATATAAGCGATAGGATCCTACAATATAGTGACAAGATTAAATGTAGCGAGCCGACGATTTGAATTATGAATGGTTATGTAGAAATGTAGATAGGAACTTAATTTCTGAGAAGACAAGGATTATATTGCATTTAAATGTAAATTTCTTTACCCGGAATTGTGATATTATATCCTTAAGTATATTATGACAATATATTTTGTTCTCGATATGATTAGTTTTATTTCCCTTTTTAGAGTTTCGTATGCAAGGGTAACGGGATCCTATTACTACGACTCCCCTGCCCGCCCGTCCGTCCTATAGCTGAATCTTTAGAACCTGAATAATTAAGCTTCTTTAAATTTGTTAACAACAACAAATAATAGGAAGAAACGAAAAAAATGAGGGTTGTGTGTGAGTATCGCCCAAAAAATTTGATTATATCACTAAATATGTCCGGTACGGAGGCCGTGTTGCTCGAAGCTAAATATACAACGTGTTAATGAATAAGCGCAAAACCTCTTAGGTGGTGATTGTGCTTATGAATATAAACAATTTTTAGTATGGGGCCGACTCTGCAACTCGACAAAAAAATCTGCTGTTTCATACAAATTGTCAATACCTACTCGACCAGAATATATGGAAAAGCTGTTTTTTTTTGTCCAGTTTCAGAGTCGGCCCCATAGTAAAAATTGTTCATATTCATAAGCACAATCACCACCTAAGAGGTTTTGCGCTTATTCATTAACACGTTGTACTTATATTACCTAAAAGAGTTTTTGGCTATGCGTGGCATTTTTTTCGCGGATGTGTCTGAAATCGGTGTCGGATGAAAAATAATTATTCCTCTACCGTATTCTCGGTCAAACCAATTTTCGTTAAAGGTTTTTAAGCATATATTTTTCACTCTTACTTTTATATGCCTCCAAGACCCAGGCCAATTTGTAAAGATTGACATTATCCGTCATCACCTGACCCGGGGGATCGATGTATGATCGTGTTAACCGCGGCGCCATGGAGGTTGTCAAACTTTTTTCCATGGTATTGCGATCCGACTCACCCCAATAGGCTGATAAAATACTCAGCATAGGGTATTGCCAAGATGGGACGCAAAACGTTTGAGACCTACTTCAAGGCTTTCAACAGGTTTTGTTCTGTGCTTTCTTTTTTTCTAGTTATCAGATGTTTATTTAAAAGATAAAACTATTTACATAGATAGATAAACAAAAAGCAAGGGTGAATACAAAAAATAAATTGAATTAATCCTGCCCGTGTGGCAAGAATGCTGGCTGCGTTCTCTCGTTGGATAGCTATGCTAATCCGTTGGGCAATTAAGCAGCTCGGGCCCCGAAAGTCCTATCCTAATGTTTCTACGCCAAACGGCGCAAATATATAATCCTCAGCGACGGTTGCATACTTGCGCCGTTTGGCAGCCACTTTGCCTATATACTCTCTAAGCCAGCAGTGTTGACCAAGAATTTAGTGTCAGAGCATCAGCGTAGTCAAATCTCTGTTTGAAAGGGGAACTGGGGCTATTGGGGCTAGCACGCACACTTCTCTGAGGAGGACCATTTATCTAAAGTCTCCAGCATTCTCAGTTCGTTCAAATGTACGCTGAATCGTCGACTTGTTATCAGATTCATCATGTCAGTTTGTCCGTATAACAGCAATTTGATTCCGAATAATTATTAATACTACACAGGTGAAACTTGGTGGGTAGATAAATAAATAAATATATACGGACAAATCACACAGATTGAGCTAGCCCCAAAGTAAGTTCTTAAGCAAGACTTGTGTTATGGGATACGAACTCAACGATACTATATTTTATAACAAATACATATATAGATAAACATCCAAGACGATCATTTTCCATCCTGACCGGGGATCGAACGAATGACGTGTTGACCGCTGCGCCACGGAGCTCGTCAACCGCTTTATAGGCCAATCAAAATAAGGTGCAACCTAGAACTAATTCAGAAATACATGATTTTTATATATTCTGTAGAACTGTTTGAATAAACATTAATTAAAATAAAGCAAATCGTGAAAGAGTCTTGCGCGAAAACATCGGTGATCCAAAGTGGTAAAATGTGTGTGTCGCGCCGACCCGGCCTTCACAAAAAAGTAGTTTATCATCTATAGAAATAATAAAAACATAAGTTACCCAAAAGAGAGCATCATATATTTAAAAAAATAATAAATATGTAATAAAAAAATAGAAGAAAAAATAATGATTACATAAAACAGTTCAATAAGCATTCATCTTAGTATTTTATTTCAATAATTAACTTTTTACACACCAAGAACTAAAAAATAATATACTATTTAGAATATCAACAACAAACTAAGTTTCAGAGATCACAAACTATATCAAAGTCTATTTCCTATATTATAATTATCTACATCATAATCAAAGATATACGTCGTATAATACATGGTAATTTCAGCTCAATATTACCAATTGTGAGAAGTAGCGCATATCTTATTGACAAAATAAATAAGCTTTATTTATTAGTAGGTACATACACATGTACTAAAAGTAGAGCAGGAGGCTTGCAGAACTAATTTAATTCTTTCGAGTTTGGAGAGGCAACTGTCAAGAACGGCGTTGTTTACGATTATTCCAAAAGAAACAGTCAAATGTATGCATTTTCTGAGCAAATCTTGTGAAATTAATAACTATTTTATAAAATCCAGTTTCCGACATTTTGTCATATTTTTTGTATAAAAAGTAAAACAAGATTTATTAAATGCAATATCGGGAATTAACGCGAAACATACCGGATACCGGATCACTGGAGGTCATCCAGTGACCACGGTCGGTGTAACCCGGCCGAAACGTCTGGAGAAAAACGGTATATTTCGCGTTAATTCCCGATATTGCATTTAAAAATCATGCAACGCGAGTTTAAAAGTACTTAAAAAAGATTTATCTTCATATGTAATAGGTTGTTTGTAAAATACATTGTTGACAGATGTTAAGGGACCAAATAATGAGTTTTATACATTTGCTGGCGAAACGTTAAATGATTTATCACTATTCTTATGCAGTTACGGCATAATATCCTAAAAATACAAATATTTTTATTTTTATTAGGAACAAATGTGTGCAGCGACATCTACAATTAGCTTTGCGTTGCCACCCCTATGGTTTAATGGCTGCTCAATTCTACTTGGAGTTGGGACCTAAATACGCAACCACATTGAAAAAGGGGTTATAACGATTTTTTACAAAAAGAAATGGTGTCAGAAATTATTATTTTATGGAATCTATATGTTAACTTCTTGACTGTTATTGCAATTTCATATAATATAGTAACCTAGTATAGCCCAGGATTGATTTATAATTACGCACATGTTGTATGCACCCGTAAAGTTTTAAGTTTTACTTTCAGTAAGAAATATAATCTCGAAGCAAATTCTCACGCGTAGGTATATAACAGATAACTAAGTTACACTACAAAATCTGAAATTCGGTTTTCTTTTCCTCAAAGCTTCACTCTCATATTATTACGAGTAGTAGGTAAGACAGAATCGATTCCGCTTAATTTACGTTCACTATATAACTTGTATTTTGCTAAGGTTTGTAGATGCGTCCTCTATAGATTTGTCGGGCGGCTCGGGGCGGTAACCGGCGGGCTCCTTCCTGTTGTCATCGCGGCCGAGCTCGTCGGCGGCCTCGGCGGCGGAGTCGGGGTCGGGTTGGTCGCCGGTCAAGCCCGGCTCGTCGCCGGTCAAGCCCGGCTCGTCGCCGGTCGCGCACGGCTCGTCGCCGGTCGCGGACTGGTCGTAGCCGGGCGCGGGCGGCGCGGGCGCGGTGAGCGCGCTCCACCAGCCCGACAGCGCGCCGCGCGCCGTGGACAGCGCGCCGCCCACGGCCCGCGACGTCGTGGCCACGGCACGCCCAGTGCTGGCCACCGCCGCCGTCACCTTGCGCCCGCCCTCCGTCGTCGACATCGTACTATAAACAAATTATTTCCACTCAAGGATCATTGCATACGTCGACAGTACTCAAAACCCGTATACGATCCACGCCACGGCGTGCTGGTATGGTATAAAGAAAACTTACTGAGCAAACTTTAATTTCATATCGGCGACCGAAAGTTGCCCCGAGAAAGGATGAACGGGAGTTAGGTTGGCGAAAGCATCTATGTCGCCGTTGTTTGTCGTTTTAAGCCACTGCTGGTACGCCGGCGTCGCTTTGAATGCCGCCATAAACTGAGCATTATACGAATCGATCTCGCGACTACCATCTGAAAAAAAAATAGTAATTTATTATCAACAACACAAAGAAGAAACCCCGCTTCAGTCTTGAGTATATTAACATGTTTTGTAGAGAAATTACCTGGTAGCAGAGACGTCCTTAAAAGATAAATTAAGTAACTTGAAAATTGATCCCTTATCCATGCGTCTCCCTGCGTAGCACCGTGACGCACTACATGATCCGCAAACCGTAGGTCTTCCGTTCCCAGGGTCAGCTGTCTTCTCAACATCATATCCGCCGTTTCTATCCTCATCTCATTTAACTCTACCAAAACATCAAACAACTGTCTCTTCTGCTTAAATAACACATTTGATGCCCCAACTAAGAATCCTTGCACCGCTGAATCGGACAACAGGTCAAGATACTGCAGGGACAAGTATGGTAAGCAGAGATAACCATCTTCAAATAATGGTAATGGGAATCCGCACTCAGTCTGGTCAATTTGCCTTGTTAAGTTATATAAACCATCCACACTCATGTCTCTCGCCATAGTGGGACTTTGTTGTGCTTCCGACACAGATTTTTGAGATTTGCATTTTTCTCCGATGCTGTGGCATTTCTCACTGCTGTCTCCTAGCTCTTGCCTGTCCACCACGTCACTGAGTATTGCCTCGTCAAAGCTTTGCCTGCTTACTTTATCTTTCTCCTCTAGCATATTTCCCGTTTCTTTGGGAGACAGCTCCTCACTTTGACTAGAACCATTAACATATGGCTCGTCACTATTTACTATACTGCCACTATCAAAAATATCTTTATCATTATTTATAAGGATTGGAGACAAAGGTCTTGATAATCTGTAAACAAAAATACTGGTATATTTAATTTACTTAGATTACTAGGATACTACAATTTTAACTAGTAGCAAATCAAGATTAAAATTAACATCACATATCACACATTTTATAGACAATTTTTTTTATTGTGTTTATGTATGGTCACAGCTGACTGCCATATATAAAACTTTCATAACTTCTGAAAGCTTTGTAAGAAATAATAAAGAAAGGGTTTTAATGAATGTTTGAAAGGTATTTGACTCCTGAATGTAGTCACATCACTAGTAGCCAGACATGACTATTTATAAGTTTGGGCCAATACTGATCATATAAAGAATTTTGACACAATTCATGTCAAGCTTTTTTTAAAATTTTAAATTGGCGTATATGCTTCCTTTCCCTATGTAAGAAAATAGATATTTGTCCACTAATGAAGTGTGCATGTATAAAAGCCTTCAAACACTATTTTATTCATCAGAAAGGGATGACGGTCCATTACACCAGTACAAAATTTTCTGAATCATGCAAAAAGTCAAAATAATTATCAAGTACTAGGCCAGTAAAATACATGTATAATTAATTAAATACTCACGTAACATTAGCCGCTTTTGTAAGGCCATGTTCCAAACATCGAGGCAGTAGAGAAACAAGTGTGAGAAGGGCCGCGGACAGCGGCCCAGCGGGCGACCCATACACGAGGACCTTCCTCCTCAACAGCAGCAGTTTGAACAACAGCAATGCTTTGTGCCTCCAGTTCTCAACCAAACGCATAACTGATAAACCTGAAAGTATGATTTACTGTGTTTAAAATTCTTAATGGCTGAGTGGCCGAACGCATGGTCCGCGTTAGGCGTGGTTACCACTTGGGTTGGTAACTTTAGACACATTATGCTGCATCAGACACTGTTTAAGTAGGTACCGTAGGTTGATTTTCTAAAAAATATGAGAATCTGTACAATTTCTATAAATTCTCCTCTTTTATGCATTCCTTTGTAATAATTACCATAAACCATAATCATGCTTTACATTTATCATATTAATTCAACTAATACTCTCATACACGTACTAACGCCCACTATATGTTGTGTATGTAAAAAATCGGCCATGTGCGACTCAGACTCGCGCAAAGGATACACAAAATTATACTATCGACATCATCTTTGTTGTAAGGGGGGGCCTTACATATTTATTTTATTCTGTTACTGTATTACAGTTGTTATAATGGCAACAGAAATACATCATCTGTGAAAAGCAGAGTCAAAAAAGTGTTTATTTTTGAAAGGTCTTTCCATAGCAACATGGGAAATAAAATGTAGACCTTATGCCTATTTAAGCCCTGCTGATGCAAGAGACCAGAGGAGAGATACAACGCAAGATTAACGAGCAACAGAGACAAATGGAAACTGTTGGGGGAGACCTATGCGCTGATGCCGATAAATTTTAAAAATAAAAATTAATGTATATTTATGTAAAGTTCTTATCAGTTAAAAAGGCTATAAATAAATAAAAAATAAGCACATAGAACGCTGGGACTGTACTGATAGCCTATACAACTTCTATACATGTGTCCTAAATTTAATAAGTATATGTATGTATGTTACTTCAACCAAATCCCAAAAGCTTTAAGTCTGATTGAAAAAAATATTTTTAATCTGACTATATGTAAGTACTATAAAGATAGTTCATCTTAGCATGGTGGTATCATCTTTGACGTGTCCCCAAATTCCATACAAACGGGAGTTGTACTCTAACTATACATAGATGGCGCTACGTGCTATACTTTATAGATATGAATTATTAAAACTAACTAAAAAAAAGCACTATAAAAGATTATTGCATTAAATCAGAATTACATTTCTATCTTCTAAATAAATGCGTACCATCCTTTTTAGGGTTCCGTAGTAAACAAGGAACCCTTATAATTTCGCATTGTCTGTCTGTCTGTCTGTCTGTCTGTCTGTCCGTCCGCGGTTTTACGCAGAGACTATAAGTACTAGAAAGCTATAATTTGGTATGGGTATGTATATTAATCATGGCAAAAAAGTGGTTGAATAAAATCTTGAAAAAAAAATTCTTTTAGGGTAGCTCCCATACAAGTAAAGTGGGGGAGTATTTTTTTTTCTTTTTACCCATCGTGTGGGGTATCGTTAAATAGGTCTTTCAAAAATATTGTGAGGTTGAGAATACCATTTTTCGATTAAGGGATCCGTTTCCGAAATATTTGCTTTTAAAGTGCGAATTTTTGTTAGAGGTAAGTGTCCCCCCCCCCCCTCTATCTGCTAAACGGTTATATATAGATACGTGAAAAAAATAATAGCAGTAATATATATACTGAAGTTGAAAGAAAAACTATCAGAGCTGAATACTAAGTACAAACTAAAAAGTTATAGGCAACCAACTTATAAACTGAAAAATTTCATACTATTTTCTTTGTTAGATGTTTTTGGTCGTGCGAGTGTGAATAGTGTGAACTCAAAGTTGTCATTCGCAACTACGGAACCCTACACTGCGCGTGGCCCGACACGCACTTGGCCGGTTTTTATGCTTAAAAACACGAAATAATCTAGTTGACCAGTAGTGAACTTACTGCCATCTAACGGTAGCTTCTTAGAATTGAGTTTGCCAGAGCATATGCCTCCGGATGAGACATTTATTCCTGTAGAATTATAATATCTATGATCTTAGGGAACAGTGCATAAAAATTGGCCCAATAGTTTTTTAGATAGCTAAGTTTTAAGTTGGTTTCTTTGATTTAGAGATTCTTGTTACATCTAGGTTTGATTCAGATTTATGAGCCAGATTTATGTTTTAATGAGTGTAGGCCACTTTATTTCCGCCGCTCCATGTACCTACATGTACATACCTTTCCATTCCATCCAATTTTCCATTTGTAGTAAAGGGGCCTTCTTTACTACAAGTTGAAAATAATTATTTAAATAAAAAAATGAAAGTTAAATAAACAAATAAATTAGTCATTAGGAAGAGAGCGTAAAAAAGAAACAAGATATACATTTTTTTTTACTTTTATCCTCTGAAATCAAGTCACCGTACTCTGAAATCTACCGCCCCTAGGCCGCGGCCTGTAAGACTTTTTATAAATCCAGGACTGGTTTGATTAGTCAAATAAGTATCAATGCACTTGTCAATTTGGTACTAAGTGCTGTTAGCCTAAACTGGGAAAACTGAGAAATAATTTCTAAGCACAAACTGAAAATTTAGTTTTCATTTTGGGGAATATATATTAAATGAATATTGCTTTTAATTTCATAATATTGTAGATACATTATTATAACACAACCTATGGCGCCATCTATACATATAACATTGTGAAATCAAAATCATATGTACATTTTACCTTCAAGAGTCTGATCAATTTGGACAGGGCAGCTGTTCAAGTGTTTATAAGCATCCTCAAGCAGCTTTGTCTGGGAGAAGTCTGCTTGGAGAAACCAGGCTCGGACCACTAGCTCCATTTTCACAGCCAGCCGCCCAAACAACGGTGCTCGGCATACCACACATACACTCTTTTGGACAGAACTCCTCGTCATATCTTCTGTCTTTTGCACTACTTGCTAAACAATAAAAAAAAAACAATTATTCTTAACTATTGTACAATATAAAAACAATTTTCTTAAGGGGGATACATGGTGCGCTTATAACTCTAGTGATGAGAAAACGCTAGTGTATCGACACATGTTGCATCCCACACCAGCGGCTTTCCCAATCTCCAAGGCCGTGTGCCATGCTCCAAGTGTCATCCCATCCGGTCTCTTGCCATCATCTCGAGCCAAACCTACAGGTTCTAAAATAGCTGGCAGCTGGATGGTGACAAGAGCGCGGCAGATAATGTTATAAATGCTAGCATGACATGCTATGCGCCCCGCACTCCTGGGACAGCAGAGTCCATGATGGCCAAACTGGTCAACTGTGTCGCCGCAGAGGGACAACATAAAAAACAACTGTTTTAGATTTTTTAAATTTGATATCAAATCATATCAGAAAAGTAGAAGAATAAAATTTTTATGCATTGTGCTAGTTGCCCTCAAAGATAGAATTATTTATAGCATGCTAGAGAAAGCAATAATGACCATCTCACCTCTACAGGGATTTGTCGGAAACATGATATTCCATATACTGTATGATCCGGTTCTGTTAAGCCTGGCAAGTTGAAAAATATAGTGTCTGAAAGATAGTTATGGGATCCATCTGGTAGAGCCAGAGCTGGCAAGTGTCGCCATGCTGCTGGCAGTTCTGTTGGTCGTCCCGGAACCAGTTCTGGATAGCAGTGCTCCACCTGAAACACAACATTATATGGTAAACTAGGTAAATGTCTAATGATTCAAACAATAACACGAACAGGTACTCTTGTAAAGGCTGTTTTGCACAGAATGTCTAGTCAAATGAGAAACACTTGCAAAAACAATTTTGTTTTACAAAATCAATATGCCTTATTGATTAGTTAGAACAACCAAACATTAGATGTTAGTCTACAGCTCGGAAATAAAACAAAGACGTAAAACTCTGGGCTTTGTCAAAAAAAAACATTATCGATTTAGAAGAGCCATGACGCCTACAAACCTGGCATCCCTTTTTATGATGGAATCCCACTACAATTATATTAAGAACTGGTTCATTTAAGAAAGACATCATGTATTAGTTTACATATCTCAAATACAATTTCGAACTTGGGATTTTTATTTTGATTTTAAATCATATTGCACACAATCGAACTGAATTCACAAACGAAACCAAAAACTCTTACCAAAATGTCAATGTCATCAAGACAAGACGGTTCAGTCAGAGTTCAGAATCAGAGACATGAACAGCGGTACGTATTATATTGTCTTTGGCGGTACGGTCCGAATCAGATTCCGAATCAATCTTCTTAATGGCGGTGGCTCGGATATTATCTGCGAGCTGCGCAGTACGCACCCCGCCTACCCGCGCGCGCCCTAGGTACTCATGTAGGAACATCGACTCAAGCGATGTTTCGAGCCGCCAAAAAGTTTTATTCGGACTGTATAACTTATATTTCTGTCTCTGTTCTGTAAGCTGAAGGCTCTGCCTTCAGCTTACACAAGCACGATCCAAGATGGGAAAACGCGTCCGATTTTCCCATCCAAAATAAATTATTTAGATTTTTTTACCTTAGATTTTTACCTGATTAGTACGAAACACAGACAAGAAATTTTTTTTTTGCTTATAAATATCTGTGGTAAGATACCACGTTACACAATAAGGTCTCAGATTAATATATAGTTCTGTGACTAAGGCTCAGATTAATAACTAAAGCAAGTTATAGTTCTGTGACTAAGGTACTGGAGTGCCATTTTTGAACGCGTGCCACTCGTCTTCGAAGGATTTTTGTATGGAAAAATCGTTCGAAGACGAGTGGCACGCGTTCAAAGATAGTACTCCTGCGCGCACCGGTGACTTTTGTCGCCGTGACTTTTTTGTTTCCGTCATCCTGTCTATGGAGATGTATGGAGGTGCGCGCACGAAGCGACGTGACAGTGACGTGACTTTTTTGTCCGTCGACCAGCGAACAAGCCGGCGACAAAACTTTTACGATAGACATTTTGTGTAATAGACGTGCACGCACGGATGTCAAAATTGATACTCTACGTGGAAAAAACTTTGTTACAAAAAATTTTACCGACTTAAAAAGGCGACTATACTTGAAACCAAAAAATAAACTGAATCATTTATTTATTTCAATGGACATGAATGAGCAATTTTTAATTAATCAAAAACTAAAAAAGCGACTATACTTGAAAGCAAAAAATAAACTGAATCATTTATTTATTTCAACGGACAAGAATGAGCGATTTTTTATTTAATCCAAAACTTCACTCAGTAAACAACCTATCTACCAAAGACAATATATTTATTTAATCATTTAACATATTTAATGTATTTCCTACCTAATATTTCCTGATCTATTTAAAGTCTCTGCCAAGTCAAAAATAATCTGAACATTATTACTTACATACTATCACGTCTTTTCTCTTAAGGGGTAGGCAGAGCCCAGGTCTATAAATTCTAAAAGCCACGTTTAGCGTGTTGGTGAGCTAATATGTAGAGAACGGAATCAAAATAGGGATGGGTTGCTAGCCGCATCGCGTATTGACATGATTCCTAACGACTATATTGGAAGTTTAGAAGAATAGGGATCCTTCTAAACTTCCAATATTCATTATAAAATATTTGAAAAATTTATTTCCATGTTCATGAAACATAGTATAGAACTTTCAGTGAAAAGTTCTTCTTCTTCTTCTTCTGTTTTATATTATGGCTTCCACCGAAATTTCAGTGATTCTGCCAATGTCCAGTATAATGAGATACTAAGTATCGGTGTTGTACGGTAAAGTTTTTCCAAGTAGCATCAAAGATGGCGTATGTTCTTTGACGCCTCGTGGCAGCTTGGGGCGGCAAATCTATACGAGTCCATTTATCAGTCCACTTTAACTATTTCACAAATTGTTCATGAGCACGAGCATTTATAACACAAAACTACACCAATTTCATATTATAAAGTCCACTAAAATCAATTTGCAAAATTGTCTAAGGCAAACTTCAACTGTACCCCTTGACTTCCCACCACAAACTCAGTGAAAAGTTCACTAAGTCGTGAAGTAACTTGTCACTCCAAAGAGGTACCCAGCATTCTTTTTTACGTTTCTTTGGCAAGAGATGAGTTCGCAGACAACGACCGTCTGTTCGAAATCCATGCCGACAAATGACCAAAGAGAATTCAAATACCACGTAATGACTCTTTGATAGCTAAAAAGTTTTTTCATGGTTTGCCATAGTTTTGTCACTGTCGCCTACCGTGCGCGCACTCCGCTTAGGCACTGCACGCACGGGTGACTTTTGTCACGGTGACAAAAAAGTGTTTGTCACGTCTTCCTCGTGTCTCCGTCATGTCTCCCAAGCGGAGTGCGCGCACGGTAGGCGACAGTGACAAAACTATGGCAAACCATGAAAAAACTTTTTAGTTATCAAAGAGTCATTACGTGGTATTTGAATAGGGGTGGCAGCGCAAAGCTAATTGTAGATGTCGCTGCGTACGTTCATCCTTAACAAAAATATAAATATCTTTATTTTTAGATTTTGATGCAATTAATTAGTGCATAAGAATAGTGACAAAACATTAAACCTTTCGTAAAAAAATGTATAAAACGCATACATGTTCCCTTATCAAAAGATTTTTAAGTATTTTGCAAACATAACCTACAATAATATTCTTTTTTATAGTAACAATAAAATATATATGCCAAATTGTGGGAAACTAGCTAGTATAAACAATTTAATAGTTTATTTCATGAGATTTGGTCTGATTATGAAGAAAAATATTGATTAGTGTAAAAGTCTATACATTTGACAGTTGTATCGGAACAACCCTACTAAACTGTCAACGTGACAGTTGCCATCCCCATTCTCTTTGGTCATTTGTCGGCGTGGATTTCGAACAGGAGTGCTATTTTTGAACGCGGGCCACTCGTCTTCGAACGATTTTTCCATACAAAAATCGCTCGAAGACGAGTGGCCCGCGTTCAAAAATAGCACTCCTGACGGTCGTTGTCTGCGAACTCATCTCTTGCCAAAGAAACGTAAAAAAGAATGCTGGGTACCGACTCTTTGGAGTGACAGGTTACTTCACTAAGTCGGTCAACATAGTATATAACTTTTCACTGAAAGTTCTATACTATGTTTCATAAAACTCAAAAACATGGAAATAAATTTTTCAAATATATTCTAATGAATATTGGAAGTTTAGAAGGATCCCTATTCCCTATTCTTCTTAACTTCCAATATAGTCGTAAGGAATCATGTCAATACGCGATGCGGCTAGCAACCCATCCCTATTTCGATTCCGTTCTCTACATATTAGCTCACCAACACGCTAAACGTGGCTTTTAGAATTTATAGACCTGCACACCTATTTACTAACTCAGATGACAGGTGTCGATGCCTATCAATCTAGAATTTACTGTTACAATGCGGGTTTTGCTTGCTCGAACTTTTTATTTGAAATACAAAAACCGCATTGTAACAGTAAATTCTTGATTGATAGGCATTGACACCTGTCATCCGAGTTAGTAAATAGGCCGGCTGGGCTCTGCCTACCCCTTAAGATAAAAGACGTGATAGTATGTAAGTTATAATGTTCTGATTATTTTTGACTTGGCAGAGACTTCAAATAGATCAGGAAATATTAGGTAGGAAATACATTAAATATATTAAATTAATAAATAAATATATTGTCTCTGGTAGATAGGTTGTTTACTTAGTGAAGTTTTTGATTTAATTAAATATCGCTCATTCTTGTCCATTGAAATAAATAAATGATTCAGTTTATTTTTTGGTTTCAAGTATAGTCGCTTTTTTAAGTCGGTCAAATTTTTTGTAGCAATTTTTTTTCCACGTAGAGTAACAATTTTGACACCCGTGCGTGCACGTCTATTACATAAAATGTCTATCGTAAAAGTTTTGTCGCCGGCTTGTTCACTGGGCGACGGACAAAAAAGTCACGTCACTGTCACGTCGCTTCGTGCGCGCACCTCCATACATCTCCATAGACAGGGTGACGGAAACAAAAAAGTCACGGCGACAAAAGTCACCGGTGCGCGCAGTGCCTTAGGGGACATTACGGAGACACGAGGAAGACGTGACAAACACTTTTTTGTCACCGTGACAAAAGTCACCCGTGCGCGCAGTGCCGTTATTAATCTGAGGTGACACTAGACAAAACCATGATCAAAGCAATAAATAATGGTGTGGGGCGTCAGTTTTGGCCATCACAAAGCGGCAACAGATGAGAGACAGAAAATTACCTATCTCTGTCTCTTTCTTTTTTATGAAGTGCCCATAAGATTATCTCTTTCTTGTGCGATTGAAATGGATCGAATGATGGAGCAGTCTATCTACGTCAAATGTCGCGCTCGCGGACCACAAACTACAAAGAAGATACTATTACTAGTTCGCGGACCGTCAATCAAGCGGGTACCTATATGTTCTTGATCGTCTACGGGGCCCATAGTTTGTGGTAGTACTAGTACCTGTAGCTGTGGGACTGTACGTAATACTATACAGTACAGTGCCCGGCAAATAAGTTGAACTAAGTGTGAGTAGGACACCGCAATACATTGCCACTGATTAATATAGGTGTGTCTCGCTCACACTTAGTTCAACTTATACGCCGCGTGTTGTACCTAGTACAGTACACTAATATTTAATAAAGTACTCTGTGGTACACTAGTACTAGAAAGTAAATCTGTGTGTGTGTGTTATGATTTGTTGTTTGTTGGATTGCCAGCCTGCTTGCAATCGCAAAGCAATAAATAACTAAACAAAAATTGATGTGATTGTAATGTGCAGAATAATTTTCTAAAACATTTAGAAAATGTACATAATTTGTATTGAATAAGTTGAAACAGTTACGTTGATATTTGCGAATGACACGGATGTTACTAAAGAACTACTATTGTGTGTGATGAACAGTGATATTGCTATTTAAAAACTGATATCAATTTTTAAATATAGTTTTAGTCGCCATTTTCATGACTATGCACTGTTTTTTTAACTTTGTAAATGTACAAATCTGTACAAACTTTGTATAAAATTTTTGAGTGCCAGGTATGAACATTGCAAATTGCTGTGATAGGACCATGTTTGGATATCACTTCGTTCCTAAGGTATGAACATTTCTTATAATAACTAGACAAACTCAGTTCCTCGTTGGTATCTCTAATTTTATTTAGACTTTCCCAAAATAACGTGATAAAGTAGGACAGCTTGTTGAATGAAACACTGACAGACAGAGGTAAAATACATAACCTTATCAATGAACTGTGAATCACTGGGTAGTAAAGTACCTAGGTGTTATGAATAAAATGTTAAATGTTCACAAGCAAAAAGTAATATTAGAGTATAATTGAAAACTATTTATTCAGTGATTTACAATTGGGGCAACAACCGAAACATAATTGAGACATTTACCTACTTCAAACAAGAACATTCATCAAAATTCTTTTATCAGTCATAACCTTGCTTCTTGTTTCCTATTCATATCATATAAATAAATAGCCAAAGCACAAATTGTTCTCACTAATCAAGAATTCCCATGTCTTTATTTCATTACATAATAGGTCACAACAAAGCATTATATTCTAATTCGTTTACCCTAAAAATTAACCTAAAGGTACCAAAAGGCCGTTTGTCTTGAAGGTGTATCTAAAGCTGAAACATGCAAGGATGGGATATTCTAAAGCAGCTTCTTGTATTCACTTTTCCTTTTAAAAAATCCTGGAACCATCCACAACTAATGTGATTTAAGAGTATATAACTTAATATGACCCTAGAAACCTACACTGTCAGCCATAAACTGTGTTCCTACATGGGTAATGTATGAGGTAACTCAAAACTAAATAATTTATAATTTTAAAATAAAATCTGCGTCCGCAAATTGTACTAACCTTTATTATATTAATTAACACATTAATCATAAATTAGTCTAAAAATTTTACGAGTACGATATAATTTGAGGTAAATTGAGCATTTTTGTCGTACTTTGAATTGGTGTTTCAAGAATATTGGAATAATGTATTTAGAGCATTGGGTCCTGATTCAATGTTCCCTGTTTCTAGGATAGAAAAAATAAAGCCCCTGGTGGTTAAATTCAATTGGCCAAATCCTCTGACTACTCAGGCTAGTAAATGGTTCTGGTAGTACAGAGAGGGTCGTGCTCCTGCAGTGGAGACTAGAAAGACCCGGTGATGATGATGATGCTTAAATTCAGACTCAGGAGGAGTGATAGACATAAGATTTTTGATGATCACCAAAGTAGGTACCTACTTTCTTTTATATCCCTCCATCTTTGAGATGGAGTTTGTAGTATGATAATTAGGCCGAGTTCTGTTGGGGGTTACGGTATTCATTGAGTATACTGCTGCATACTGCAAACAACCACACTTATTTTACGTGTGTGCTTGTTTGTGCGGGACAAAATGAGCCTATCTTTAGCCGCGGCTCCGGCCATGTTTAATGTGACATGTCTTGCCAAAAAAAAATAATTATAATTTATGGATATTTTTTACCAAGGTCAATCTTCCTAGAACAAACTTTTACTTTTGAGAAGACTGAGGGACAAAACTTTGGTATCTCACCAAAGTCAAAAAAAAAACTTGAGTATTTTCATGCCTATGAACTGATTGATGATTGATTTAATTATTTTTCATTTTTTGTACACAACTATTTCCTAATGTAAAGTTATTTTCGTTAAAAGTTCTACAGAATCAATGATGTTAATTTTATAATTAAAATAAGCGCTTTATATTTCCTTTAATTTACCTACTAAATTCAACATATTATGTTAAGAAGTATGGTTATGGATTTATTCTTCAGAGTATAACTTAGAATTGGATCTGTAATTTGTCGGATCACTAGGTAAAAAAATCCTGACTATACAGACTGTCTTAGACAGTACTCTATAATCCGACAAATTCGATAGACCCCTGTGAAATGTTTGTTGGATTAAGGGGTGGTGCATCCACCCCTTAATCCAACAAACATCCAACACACATCACTGTTTTCAGAAATGTCTAGAAAATATGAACGGTGTTACTGCACTGGCGTGCCCTAGCACTCAATGACACTACCCGGCTGTCACCATATCCCCAAATCCATAGCGCATGGTTTAAAACAAGTTTTGTTTTGTTCACAGGAATCGAAGCTCTCATTAGATCCTTAGGCATGACGGAGAAAATTTTATTCCCCGGTAAGTTTTAGTGAACATTGTGTCAATAAACTGTATGGTAAACAGTTTATTTACTAGAGATGCCATGAATATTCACGGCAACTATTCGGTATTCGACTATTCGGCCACTTTTTATTGGGGAGAGTGATGAGTGTAGGTGAAGCTAGAGGGATTTATCCATAGTCTCTGCCTACTCGTATGGGAAAAAGGCGTGATAAAATGTATGTATGTATGTTTTATAGCTTAACAATAACAATTTCATCATCATCATCATCAGGTCTTTTTTATTATTTATTTAAATTTATTTTTTATTATTTTATGACTAGCTATTTTCCGGCGACTTCGTCCGCGTAAATTATAGTCCATGTCCTTTCTAAGGCTCTAGAGTTTCTGTGTACCAAATTTCATTTAAATCGGTTCAGCAGTTTTGGCATGAAATCGTGTTAAAAAAAGAACTCAAGTTTTACTTTAAGTAAGTAAAAAAATTCGTGTCGCCCGCGGGACGTATTAAGTGTGGCTGTGGCCGAATATTCGGTTGCCAAATGTTCGGCGCTTCGGCCAAGAACCTCGCCGAACATTCGGTATTCGACCAAATTACTATTCGTGGCATCTCTACTTTACACAATGTTTCTTTACGATTCATTTTTTGGCCTTTCGTGGCCACTTTTGATCAAGGTGTTGTTCTTTTAAATTTCAAATGATGCTATTAATTAAAATACAGATGCACGGAATGTAGGTTCAACAGATTACGAATATTCGGCCGAATATATAACTGAAAATTACTATTAGATATTATCGTATTTTAAAATATTTCAGCAGTGTTTTTAAAACTTATAATTTCATGTAAATTTTTTTGAGTTAATAATTTTGAAAAGAAGCAAAAGTTTATTTGTTTAACATTGTTAAAGCTAATATTTTAAATTTTGTCACAAAATATTTGTTTAAAACTATACTATGCACTACATGCGGAATAAATCAGACTTAATAATTAGTTAACCTAGCTGTTTTATATATTCTTTTAAATATTACTAATAATTTGAATATTCGGTGATTATTCGGCAAATCAACCGAATTTCAGCCGAATATGAACATTAAAAAATATGCTGAATGTACTGTGGGCCATAGGTAGAAAATTATACTCCACATACATTGCCGTATTTGACAGTTTACGTCCGCCATATTGTTTTTTGATGATGTTTCATTCTCATGTTTCATGCCCATGCCTATGTTTGCCATTTTGGGGCGCCAAACTGAAGGAGCTTCTATAGTCATGGACAAAATTAAAATGACATGTTGATAGAATTAACTGGCACCAGCCTACTGCAAGGACCATAGACTAAACTTATGTTTATCATATACATAGAGTTCAACTTCCAGTGTGGGAAAGGGTTAGTGTAGGTAGTGACCTATACTGCGCTACAATTCACAAGATCGTAACGTAACTAGATGGCGCTGAAAATGATTCAAAGCCTGCGCTTTATGGTAAATGAAATTCTTTACTGAGCTTAGTTATCAACAAAATGGCAGTGCTGTACTAAAGGAGTTATGAAAAGATACATTGATACTGACCTGCAAGTTATTTACAAACCTGTAGCGCTTATGGAAAAGAAATTACATTAGCGACCTACGAATTATTTACAAACTTACAACGCCGAGTTGAAGGAGCTATGGAAAGAGACTTTACATTAGCAAGCTATGAATTATTTCCAAACTCACAGCGCCGAGCTCAAGGAGCTATTGAAAGAGACTTTTATATTTGCGGGCTGCTGGTCATTAACAAACTTACAGCGCCGAGCTGTAGAAGCTATGAAGAGACAATAACATTAGCGAGCTACGAATTATTTACACATTAACAGCGCCAAGCTGTAGACGCTATGGAAAGAGACATTACATTAGCGAGCTACGAATTATTTATAAACTTAAGCGCCGAGCTGTAGAAGCTATGAAAAGAGACATAACATTAACGAGCTACGAATTATTTACAAACTTACAGCACCGGGCTGAAGAAGCTATAGAAAGAGACATTACATTAACGAGTGGCGAGTTATTTACATACTTACAGTGCCGAGCTGTAGGATCTATAGGAAGAGTCGTTACATTAGCGAGCTGCGAGTAATTTACAAACTTATAGTGCCGAGCTGAACGAGCTAAGGAAAGAGACTTTACATAAGCGAGCTACGAATTATTTGCAAACTTACAGCGCTCGGCTGAAAGAGCTATGGAAAGAGACTTTACATTAGCGAGCTACAAATTATTTATAGACTTACAGCGCCGAGCTGAACGAGCTAAGGAAAGCGACTTTACATTAGCGAGCCATGAATTAAGGGGGCACACTAGGCACAGTAGCGACGCCAATCATTTTATTCCTAATACTTTACAAATAGAAAGAAATTCAAGAATATAAACAATATAAGCCTTAGTAAATAACCTGAAGTATTTTTGGAATCATGTTTTAATATTATGAGAATCAGTCATTGAGAGAAAAAGTGATAACCGCCAAAAACGGCCGTTTTTGGCGGTAATCAGATTCTCATAATTCTCACTGATTCCGATAATAATAAACATGATTCCAAAAATACTTCAGGTTATTTACTAAGGCTTATATTGTTTATATTCTTGAATTTCTTTCTATTTGTAAAGTATTAGGAATAAAATGATTGACGCTACTGTGCCTAGTGTGCGGCCTTAAATACAAACTAAAGCGCCGAGCTGTAGAAGCTATGGAAAGAGACTTTTATATTAGCGGGCTGCTTGTCATTCGCAAACTTACAGCATCGAGCTGAAGGAGATATGGAAAGAGACTACCTACGTTAGCGAGCTACGAACTTCAGCGCTGAGCTGTAGGATCGGCGAGGTACCTTAATCATAATTTTTTTTTATTTTGTTTAAAAATCGTAACGCGATTTACAGACTACATCTGCCTACTAAGTTTCAACTGTGTGTGTTCTCTTAATAGTTTGGAATAAAATGGCTGTGTCGTACCTTAAGACAGACAGACATGAATTAATGAATGAATATACACTTTATTGCACCATTATAACAATTAATAAAATAAAAGAAACAAAAGGCTAAAATATACAAATAATGGATACAAAGGCGGACTTATCGCAATATGCAATTTCTTCCAGCCAACCTCATACCTTAGGGTAGGAGAAAGAATAAAAACAAAACCATAGAGTGTGGTGCAGCTTATTCAAAATACCTATAATTATATAAGAAAGACTATCAATATTACAACTACATAAACCTACCTATAAATATATACTATACAAAAAAATGACGAATCAATAAGGGTTCCATTTTTTGTCATTCGGCTAGGGCACCCTAAAAAGGGCCTATTCCACAAAATACAACCAAAGCTAAGATGTTATGATTTTAAAACTCATAATAGCCGTATTAATAGCAAACGTATTGCAAAAAAATATGTTTTAATTTAGTGTAAAAATGTATCCTTCCAATGATTAAAGGTATATCGGTTATCATTACGGCTTCATTTCCGAAGTCTAGATGATCCATACAATCACGTGGGTGCGACGTCACAGGCCGTCACTAGATCAATAAGGACACGAGGTCACTTCAACCCGCCCGACGATTTTGCCACGCCTGTTAGAGATTCGGACGTCCCTCCCGCTAGTACCTCTTACCTCTGCCTGATTATGCGATTCATTCCCTCCCTACAAGCATATTTTTCAAACGCGCCTTGGTGTTTCTCTAACAGAACTCTATTGATTTTTACTGTTTTACCCAGGTTTACCCTGTGACTACTATGTAGTTTACATATGCAATTCTGAATTTCGATTAAGAGATTTCGTCTGATCCACCGCAATATCTGATGTCTGATGTTTAGTTCTTACGAAATTCACACCATTTATATTGTAGGCAGCTGCGCTCTTCTCGGCTCGATACCCGGCTCTTGAGCTGGATACGTAAAATCTTTTTTTTCCCTTATCCTGAGAATACCTACTCTCTGAACTAGCTGACCAAACTCTTTACATTGTTCCATCAACGAAACGTTTAACTATTGTTGTTAAGTCTTCGTCTTCGTAACTTAACCATGGCTGAATAAATTATACAAATTGGCTCTCTGTTTATTTCCGTAAGTAAATACAGACATATTAATATGTTTACTATCATAGTCATAGCGCACATGCTAGAATTTCCAATATTTAGTCAATATGTCGCTATAATGGTTAAAGAAGTACTATTCGTCTTATTGTAAATGTATTAAACGTGTATGGTCTATTTCCTTACAATAAAATGTTCTCATTGTACATCGCTTCGCCAAGTGTGCAAGGGGTCACCATTCAAGGTCAGAGCTATAAAATGGTTCAATAATATCGTTGTTTCTTATACTTACCTACATATCTGTCGGGCGGTTTACATTCTGTGAGAACGAGCGGCGCGTCGCGGTGCGCGGTGCAAGTGCATCGGTTGACGCATCGCAGTTGAATCCCCACATAAGGCCGCGAGGAAGTATGTAAAACGCATATACATGAAACGTGGATCAATGCTGGAGTGCTGGAGCAAGCTGCTACCTCTACAAAATTAAACTCAATCGTTTGCGTTTTACTTACACTAAAATTTATAATTTTACTAGACATTATTAAAGCTATAATAGAAGAATAAAATTGAATAAACTTTGCTTGTATACCTCTAAATAACTTCAATACTAATACTGGTTAGATGCCCATTATTTACGTAGTCATAATTATTTTACGGCGCAGTCAAGGGTGGTCTTATAAATTGTACGAATGGATTGTTGTCATCTTTAAGATTGCTCTTTGTGGCGCGCACGAAAAATCTTTAATACTCAAGGCACCGCACATGCGCGCCTCTTTTTTTGACCTTGACGTTTTGTGACGAATACTGACGAACTAAACTTGTCTTTTGTAATTTTGCATATCCATATAAATATATATTATTAAAAGAATAAATTGATAAACGAATAACAATCACCGTACAGACCGGAAATCTTGCACAAAAGTTCTCTTTGTAATATTAGTAAGCACTAAGATGTTATTTTTGGAAATTCATCCTCTAAGACCCCTCTTATTGTAATTAGGTTAAATAAAAATAGGTAGACAAGTTTAGGCCAATATTAATGACTAAAAATATAACTATATCGTATTTGCCTAAAATCATTTCTTGAATATATACTAGATTTGAAGAGAATTTGTTGACAGGACAAGTCCCTGTGAGTTATAGTTATTGAGTCATAGCTCAATAACTATAACTCACAGGGAGTTCAAATTATACTCAAACGGTAGATAATTTAGTGTATTTCATAAAAGCATACCACAAAGATACCCGAAAAAGGCGTCCTTAAAGTAGGTTTTTAAAAAAAACCGGCCAAGTGTGAGTCAAACTCGCGCAATGAGGGTTCCGTACAATATGCTTTGTGAACACACACACAATGTGCAAAAATGTTTTATTCAATTGACTAGCGCTATCTAGTGGTGTTTTAGTGAACTATTTCCCTAGGTGAACCTATTATAGTGAGTTTACCACTTTATTTTCAACTGATAGAATTCTGATTATTTTTCCTGTAATCTTCAAGCAATGAACTATATATTGTAATTTTTTCGAAATTTTTTTTAATTCCCAGTAGTTTCGGAGATCAGGGGGGGGGAATGGTCAAATTTTGCCTTCTTTCGTGAATAAAATCAAAAGTATTGATTTTTCCCGAACAAAAAAAAATATTTTTGAGATCCTCATAACAAGCCCTTTCATTTGATTGTAACACGGTAAGGTTTGCAAAACTTTTTTTTAACATTTTCTATTTGGACCCCTTAAACTGACCCTTATTTAAAAAAATATAAATTTACTTTGCAGATCCGTGTTTGGGTCATAGGTTTACACCATCTTACCAAATTTCATTTAATTTGGTTCAGTAGATTCGGAGAAAATCGACTGTGACAGACGGACGGACGGACAGACAGACGCTCGAGTGATCCTATAAGGGTTCCGTTTTTCATTTTTTGTACGGAACCCTAAAAATGGTAAACAACCTTACTTTCGGGCTCCCCAGGAGTAGCACAGGTTTAAGAAAGTTGCAAACTTGGGTGTAGACATTCTAAGTGGTCTCTACAATATATAAAAAAATCGCCGTTACATGCGCGTTTGCAATGTTTGCACTTTTTTGTGTGGATATTCACTGGCCTGGTAGTTTATGTATGTGTATGAACTTCAAAGAAAATTGGTTTGAGCGAGGTATAGTCAGCAGTTTTTGAGATGTAGCACATTTTCATGAAACCGCAAATATGACTGTGCCATGCATACAAACACTATGAAAAACAGTCATTTTTGCTGATGTAAAATTAATGCGAATTTTGGCTAGGTGTAGTGTAGGTATTGGTACGTTAACTAGATACCCTAAGCTATGCTTGTTACTACGGAACCCTACATGAGCAAGGCCAACTCGCACTTGGCCACTTTTTATTGTTCCTGCACAGTACCTATATAATAAACTTGATGCCTTCACAAATACTATAATAATGTATTATTCTTATTTTATTCCTCAATGAGTCATTCATGCATGATAGATATATGGATTTAGATGATTATGCCACTATTCATTTTTCTTCAAATGTAGTAGGGTAAGTTCGCCTGTTTGCGTCCACTTAGTGGAGTTGACAAGTTCAAGGGAGAAAATAAAAATGTTCTAGTGCTAGTTTTGAATGAAAAATTAATTGTATGTATTGATTATATAGTCTTTTTAAGTGTAACACTAAGTTTTGACCCAAGCATCTGTTAATTATTTTTTAAAAGTGACAAATATCAGAATTTGGTGATTTACCCACTTTGCGTCCACAAAATCCGAATTGCGTCCACCCATGGATCATTTTGCGTCCACCAATTTAGGGAAGAAATTAAAGGGAGATTTATTTTTAATTATTAAAATAATGATATTTAACGATTTCTTTATTTAAAATATAAATATTAAAAAATTAACGTTATTATTAATAATATAATATTAAAAAGCAAAACAAAAATATTATTCATTTCAACATTGATGGAACTTCAGAATTAAAAGGTGGACGCAATCTGCTATCTACTATATGTACAGTTTGCGTCCAACTGTCCAAGTATGATTTTCGACAGCTCTATGTAATTCTACAATCATAATGATGTGGACGCAAATTGGCCATTACAATGTTCATAATAATAATGTTAAAAAAAATAATGCCAATTTTTATTTCATATTTGATTATATAAAAATTTGCAACCAACAAAAAAGATACAGAGACGAGTTCGCGTCCATTGTGGACGCAAAGTGGAAGATTTATAAATTTGGTGAAGTAATTCGCGTCCACCTTATTTTAATTGTCATTAATAAAAAAATGAAACAAATACATAATTATATTCATTTCTTTGTTCATTATAAAGGTCAAGAAACAACTATGTATCCTAAATTTAATATAAAACAATCAAAAATGTACCTTGAATTACACCGCAGCTCGCT
Organism: Rhodophaea formosa; assembly: GCA_963082605.1. NCBI lineage: Eukaryota > Metazoa > Arthropoda > Insecta > Lepidoptera > Pyralidae > Rhodophaea > Rhodophaea formosa. Next base: position 14,194,908 of record OY720209.1, read on the forward strand.
ATTATTTTACTAAAATTTCACACATCAGCACTTTTGTTGCACAACTGATACTTTATTATTTTTTTAAAATAGAAAGGGCTAAATGCATGGACCTTTTGTGTATGTTGTGTAATTCTTATACATTTAACATATTCGTAGGAACAACGTATGATATTGTTGATGTGTTAGTATACTTATTTTAAAGTATTTTTAAAAGAAGTTCCGTCGAATGGACGCGAACATTGCGATGGACGCAAACAGGCGAAATTACCCTAGGTATAGTAATATTTTAGTCAAAGCTATTTTAATTGAGAAATGTCTAGTTATATTTCAGAGATATTGCTCACTTCAAAATGAATGTAGTGTCGACGGGTTGCATATTTTATAAAAATTATATCTTACGTTGATTACTTTCTTCGTTCTTCAACCGAAATTCGAAAAAATTACAATAAAGGAGACGTTTGAGAAGGGACGAAGGCCCTCAAGTACCTACCTACCCGGGATCCACGAGGAACTTTCCGAATATGTTGTGTATGTTGTACGGGGACCTAAAAGTGCTCCACTTTGAAATATAAAAACCTTCCGCCGCAATTAGTGCTAGGCTTCGCAAAATTTTGGATTCAATTTATTGAGCTATTTATTAGTCACTAGTCTTCAAAGTCATGCGTGTGCAATTTATTTATAAATAAAAAATGGCGCAGGCTTGGCGCACAAAGATTGCGTTGTTGCCACGTTTACCTGCTATACGCGTTCACAATAATTGATTCGCATTGTGGATCTGGCGCGGAGTCGCACCAGCCTTCCTTCCTATTCAGAACCGCTCGTCCTCAATTTTCCATTCGATAAGTCTTGCTCTATCCCACTCCCACCAACTGATGTATAGAAGACGGCTTTAGTTTTATCGAATTAAGGTATGCAGTCCTGTTGAGCTGAGTAGGCGGTACAAGTTAGGTTGATAGATAGAATGCACTGGCTTGCATATAAAAAATTATTCATTCGCTCTTTGGTGTCTCTAGTACTGTTTGAATTTGCGTTAGCATAGGTCATGTCTCATACCAACGAACTGCATTTCACAAAATTATTCAGTTTTAAGCTACTCTTTAAGGTTCTTTTAGATATTATAGGTACATAAGTTAGCAACCCCTTTTGACTTCGATAAGGGATGATATTTATATTTTTCATGATGAATGAAAAACATTTCAAATTATTATTTTATACTTACTTACCTGAATAGCAACTTTCTTAAAAGATGACTTAAAAAAATTACATACAATTTATCAACCTGACACGTTTAGGAGATGAATTTCGAATAAATATTAACCTCTTCTTATTATTATTTTTTTTGATAGCATAGAACAACATTTCATGTTTCTACCTCGAAAACTCGCAATTTCATTCAACCTTGTTTTATTTGATTTGTTTTTTTTATTTGATCCGCTTAGGTGATACATTTCCAAGGATCCTTTTAGTGCTCCCTATTTTAAAGTAAAGATAACAATTACAAATAACTCTAAAAAAACTTGAACTAGGTAAAGTAATAAATTATTATAAATCGCCGTTCGGTATGGTGCCCAAAAGGAAGTATTGCCATATGTAGTATGACTTCCAATATTTATTACATTTGGTTGAAAATTTTCATTTTGAAGATTGTCATTACTTTGAATACTAATCAGAATTAGAAGAAACCAAGCTCTGCCGTAAGTTATAATAGGGCCAGTGAACTGAACGTTGCTCTACGAGTGAAACCCGGCCCACTCGAGGTCAACGAACTGTTCATTTCGCTGCATCCGTTGCAAATACTGCGCAGCGCATCGATGCCGCCACCAATTCTGTCGACTCAATACACCACTTTTTCATTTACCCAAGTGAAAAAGTGGTCTCGATTTGCAAAGAAATCGACGCAAGCGTGGCTCAGGCGGTACGGCAATAGAAAGTTGTGCAGACGTTATAATGACAGAATTCAGTGGATTTCTGGTCTATTGTCACTGTAAAAATATATGTGTGGGTGCCATTGTTAAAATAGAAGAAAAAAGAATGGTTGCATTACTTTAATATAAAAGTTATCGCAGTTACGCGAAGTCCTAGTTAAACCTAACTCACTCACCTTACTAGACTTTGGCAGTCCCACCCAAATCTCCTATCCTAAACTAAAACACAGTAAGGAAAGTCATTCTCAGTGTAATTTTTACATTAACTTTTAGCACAAGTACCCATAAAATGAAAACGTTTTTTTAAATAACGATTTCTGTCCCCTAACCGTATTACCGTTAGTACTGTGCCTAGAAACTGTGCAGATAAAACCGCAATTCCCAACTCCATAAACTCAGCAATGGATCACCAGCAAAGAACACGGACTCAGTGTTTTGGATCAGTTCATCAGATCAGTTGCTAAAAATGCACCTAGGATCGTAATATCTACACAAGATGAAGTTATTGCTGATTTTGAATCAGAATTCCTATTGGAAAACAGAATCATCATCATCATATCGTGTAGGTGACATGGTCAGTCGAGCATGCACACCCTGGTTTAGTACTATTATTAATTCTGTGCCCTGGTGTCAGAGTTCTTCGGAACCGCCGCTCGGCCTCTGACGTGGTACCTTTAACGACTACCAGATGGCAGCCGGGACCAACGACGTAACGTGCCTTCCGAAGCACGGAATCATCTTTCTTATCAGACAATCAGGTAATTCATGCCTGCAATGTCCACCAAATTGTTGTGGGAATCGAACCCACGACCCCCGGGTCAACAAGGCAAACGCCTTAACCACTGGACCACGGAGGCAGAAAACAGAATTGCAAGAAAAAATAGGTAAATAAAACGAAAAAAAAACATGACCCCGTACATAGTCACCGATCTGCTGGGCGAATTTTATTTTAACGTTTTCACCTATTTTCTCACATTTTTGTATTCCATTAGGGATTCTAATTCTGAGATTTTAATATAGCTCATAGGTTCAAAAACAGCCTGTATATATCACTAAAAACCAACTACATTTTTAAGTGTCACTGGAGGATGGTATAATAACAGGCATACATATTGTAGCGCCCTATTCCCTTGCGGGCTAGACAGAGACCAGGTCTAGAAGACGGAAAGGCCACGTTTAGCTTGTTGCTTGGGTGGTATGAAAGAGGAATACGGATTTTTTATTTCCATAAAAATAGCTTTCATTTGATACCAAACACATTATGCCTAATTAAAAAAACTTTTTAGTTCATACCTTTGTCTACTATACACAGGGTGCCATTTTGGATTTTGTGTGACTTCACATAGCGTATAACCTAAGTATAACCAATGGACAATTAAAACTCATTTAACGATATGCCATATGTGTGCTAAACACCAAATACACATGCATACATAACTTCCTTTTGGATTCGCCGTAGACGGGTAACATTATATGGAGACCAGATTATAAATGAAGATAACTTAGTATTGCAAAATTGCGCCTAATATCCTCGGTAAGTGGTGAATAACTGAATTATTTTGGGTTTTTGGACATACTTCATGTCAAGGTCACCCGTATTATTTAAATCTTATAAATATTATTTTTACTTGATCTCACTCTCGAAGACTTTCTTTAAACTTCTTAAAGCATGTTTTCATGCATAAGTAACGAATTAATATTGTCAAAATTAACCTTAGTATTTTCTGTTTCCATTTAAGTTAAAAAAAACTCTATAATTTATTTTAGTGATAAAAGAATCCGACGAATGTGTCGGAATTATAAAATGTATGCCATACATTACTTGAAACAATAATTTAATTTTAATTTATTTAATTTGTTCTTAGTCACTATCACTATCACTACATATTATAAAACAAGTCCTCCGCCGCGTCTGTCTGTCTGTCTGTCTGTTCGCGATAAACTCAAAAACTACTCCACGGATTTTCATAAGGTTGTCACCAATAGATAGAGTGATTCACGAGGAAGGTTTTAAGGTATAATACATGCCCGGGCGCAGCCGGGTAGGGCTGCTAGTAATATTATATATACACAAATTAGCTCCATGTTTAGCTCTCAGTTATCTTCTCTATTCCCTTGCGTCGAAACGCCAGAATCCTTTCTATGCTTTACACTATTCTCTTTGACCCTAATTTTTCTTCATATATAAATATCTAAATTTAGTTTCCTTAGTTCTACTCACTGTCGCTCTCTTCGTTCTTCAAACAGTTTAGTGTTCGCTACTCCGCTTCATCGTACTTACTTCATTCTTTTGACGAGTAAGGACTTACTGGAAAAATTACTTGTGAACTGAACGCTTGATAGCGCCTCTACTTGGATCTCTTCTGACAGAATCAGGGAGAGTATTCTAGAGCCGAATGGCCTGTACTTGAAACTATTTAGGTTGTATATTCATATATTTCGTATTTGTGTAGGTACGTATATTGTTTATTTTAAAGTTCATGATAATTGCTATGTATGATAAACTCTATCGCACCACCAAAACTCATTTTTAGGGTTCCGTAGTAAACTAGGAACCCTTATAGTTTCGCCACGTCTGTCTGTCTGTCTGTCCGTCCGCGGTTTTACTCAGAGACTATAAGTACTAGAAAGCTGTTATTTGGTATGGGTATGTATATTAACCATGGCAAAAAAGTGGTAGAAAAAAAATCTTGAAAAAAATTTTTTTTTAATGTAGCTCCCATACAAGTAAAGTGGGAGAGAATTTTTTTTTCTCTACTTACCCATCGTGTGGGGTATCGTTGAAAAGGTCTTTGAAAAATATTGTGAGGTTGTCAGCACCATTTTTCGATTTAGGGATCCGTTTCCGAAATATTTGGTTTTAAAGTGAAAATTTTTGTTAGAAGTAAGTGTCCCCCCCCCCCCTCTATCTGCTAAACGGTTATATATAGATACGTGAAAAAAATTACAGCTAAAGTTATAGGCAACCAACTTATAAATAGTACTGGATAATTTAAAATTTCATACAATTTTCATTGTTACCTAGATGTTTTTGGTCGTTAAACTGTGAGGTGCGAGCGTGAACAGTGTGAACTCAAAGTTGTCATTCGCAACTACGGAACCCTACACTGCGCGTGGCCCGACGCGCACTTGGCCGGTTTTTCTTTTTTAGTTGTGCAATAAAGTATAAATAAATAATAATAAAAACCCTACGTTCGCGAGTCCGACAAGCACTTGGCCGATTTTAAGTAAAGAGATTGTTTTAGCTGCATGCACACATTTCTGGTTTGGATTCTAGTGGTAACCTGTCAGTGTCCTATTTTGACTCCGAACAAGGAAGTACGTCATTCAACATGGTTGCGCTTGTAAAACTTCAATCTACATGTTGTCATCGAAGCAGTGCAGCACACATTTAGGCGGTATGAATTTAGTATGAATTCTTTATTTTGTTTGATATTTAATTTGATAACCCTGACGAAGAGCAGTGGCAACAAGCAATCCGATGCCTTTCGCCCACGGGAACTGGTTTCACGGTTAACACGTTGTCAACTTGAGATGACTTGAGGGAAGCATAAACACATACACATTCTTAAAGCTTTGTGTAATAAAGTTGATGTTTTAAGCAAATTATAATTTTGGTAATCTTTGAAAGTACAGAATCGTGCTCCTGCAGTGGAGACTGAAAAAGACCTGATGATGAATAACAAAAGGATTGGTGATGTATACAGACTGTAAGATTTCAGAAATTCAGACTAAAGGGCGGAATGTAAGAAAAATCCTTTAGTGTCGACATCGGGGTGCGGGGAGATGGGCGCTTAGGGGGTGCGGTCGGTGGTACGAGGGAGTTATATAGTGACGCGATCACGTGTACATTTTGCAGCCTGTATTGATCCTGTCGTCTTTTTCTTGTTGTTAAGTGCGGTAAACTTTCGTGATTTACCAACGTTTACAATTTTTTTCAAATGAGGAAAAATTAGGGTCACTTTGAAGTATGTATTTATTTTTCGATATTTTTACAACACAAGTGGCAATGACTACAACGACAACGATGATTCAGTATCGGCAGATTTATCTATCTAACGTTTCTCGGGTCGGACGGATTTGTCTTTGGATCTATCGTCGCGTCATGCCCGCCATAATCCTGCTCTGCTTTTTGTTACCTCGTTGGGAGCATGCCATTATTTTCTCGCTTCTTGTTATTTTTGACAGCTTTATAAATAAAGTGAGTTGCATCCACTTCATTCATTGTGATGCTAGTGCTGGTACTGATTTTTGAACTAAAGTTTTCCAATTTTGCCTTATGTATGACTTATGATGATAAGATAATTTGGCGTCTGAAGATTAGGCAATCTTGATTTTAATGTTTAATTTTAGCGCTTTACAATGTTCTCGTGGATTAAGTGGAGGATATTTAAATAAATGATGTGGTCATTACTGCGTTGTCGCTGCACCGCGCTCAGCCTCAGCGTCCATCGACCCAGCTCGCTCGCACACAATGAGGCCCTTCGCCTCTACGCGTTATTTAGAAACTCCTACATACACACTAGTATGTACCCTATGTACACCTAGGTGCCTCGTATTGTGCAAGTACATAACATGCCAACCTTCTGCACTATGTATTTATTCACTTTGTATTCGTACTGGAAAAGAGCAGACTCGTCGCCTGACGAAATTTGTTCTGAACTAAATTTGTGTAATTGTCAGGGTTTGTCATTACGAAATCATATATTTTAATGGTGTTATGGTACTGCAAATATTTTTATAACAAAAGTAGTATTAGCCCTCCCGAGGAAACTTTCAGATGGACGTACGTCAAAATTTGATGCTGGCACCTGGTAAACGGTAGACAACCGCTTGTAAAAGGAGGCGTAAGAGTTTGGTCGAGTTGAACGAGATGCGAGATTGTGTGCGCGCTCTATTTCGGTCGCGGTGGCGCACTCATCGGCTAATCGGCGCGTCACGTGACGAGCGCCGGAAGGCCGGGGGGTGAGGGCTGGCGGTCTGCGGTAGGGGCGTCGGAATGCAGTCACCACCGCTCGATGCACAGCATAGCTCTCGCCGATTGATCGTCAAGGTGCACTCTGCTTAAATGTTTATACTGTTTGCCTACAAGCAACAATGCGATATGGGCTCGCCAGCCAATCCAGCCAGCCACGCATATCTAAAAAACACTAGTGTTCTTGTTAACAACTAACAAATCTAGCTCATCATTTTTAATCTTGGTATGATCTGTATCATAGATTTACTTTTTCAGTAATGTCCAAGATAAAAGAAACAGGTATAGCAGGTGTCCTTTTCGTTATCCTATTATTGTTGAGTTAATAAATTATCAGTGCCATCCACAGCTCACACTTGAGGATAGATAGCGGTGGTCATGGAAAATCACAAATCTTTTAATGAGGATAATATATTAAATTTGGTGTGGTAAGGTAAACAAATAAATTAGATCAATAAACTTTCAAGTTGGGTCGCAGTGTCAATTTTAATAATTATATTTAATGTGTCATAAATATTTTTTGTAATATGTTATCATTTTTATTCGTGTTGGGGACTTGGGATGAATTGGTGGTGTATAGGCAGGCAGTAATTGCAGCGCGCGGATTGCAGGCAATCGCCCCGCGCCCCTCGGCTCCGTCCCGCGCTCGAACACCGTAAGTAAACAGTCTGGTGTTTATCCGCGTCTCGCTCACACCGACTGCTTCGTGTCGCGCCTCTGAGGTGCACTCGCTGTTCCTATTATTTTCGTGACGGGTATTGCGCCGAAGCCGATTCCCGCATCCTCGCCCCCGAGACGCGAGGTCCGGTCTCGCGGCGGAGGCGGCGGCGGCGGCCGTTCGCATCGCGCGCCAGTCCGCACCCGAGGCCGACTGTCGCATTCGCGCCTACGAAACTTTGGTTAGCCAGTTGATGGTTCGTTGAAAATGTGGCACGTTCCGAAATACGTAACGAGTTCGCTTCGCGGCGGGTGACGATCAGTGCGACTCAGTGGCTGTGATATTCCTTGAAACAGTGACGTGTTGGTGATAGTGAGCGGATTGTGTTTTTGGCGCGCTGATGCTACACGTAAATGTGGATGGAGTGCGGAGTGGTGTCGGAAGATGCATTTCAAAGAGTCTTTCGCGATGAGCGATCGACCGAACGAGCGCGGCCGGCGCAACTCCCGCTGCAAGGGTGGGTGTCCGATGTCTGCAGTCTGTGGCTGCTAAGAACAGTCTGACTGTTTTCCACTCGACACAACATAACCTCTCGGCAACAATGTAGCTGATAAGCGCATCTAAATATTCATCATAACAAACTTTCCGTGCGCGTGTTGCATTTATGACATTTGTTTACAATTAACACTTACTGTTATGATGAACATCATTGTGGTGTGGTTTTGTTACGGATTGTTTTCAAGTTTTAAAGAATAAATAAAAAGCCCGTTTTATATTCTTATTTTTAATATTATTAAAATTTAATTAAAAGCAAATGGCTTCTTTCTCTCTTTCAGAGTTCGTAGGAATTATGGGCAGATTATTAAGAGACAATTAGTAATTATATCCGCTATGTGAGTAAGCAGCTGAGCACTTGATTGACATTTGCGGTTATGTGTGCAATATGTTAAACGTTATTTTTTTGTTACTTAATTGTATACCTTACTGCTAAGAATAATATGGACTACCCTCAAATGTTTTAAAAATGTCATGGCACCAGTGTTTCAGAAATTAAAACATCAGTATGTTTTTTTTTTTATAAATATTACAAATTTTTAATTATAAGTACTAGAAAAAATCTTCCAACTCGTCACATTGAGGCAACGTGCCCAAAATACTGGCAGCATTACCGCGCTGAACAGCAATGCTGATGCGTTGAGCGAAGTAATGACCAGCTCTAGGGTCGCCCGTTGCCTCAATAATGTATGTTTTTAATTTGTACCATAAGACCATAACATATACTGCTCTTTAAAAACAATATTTTTTATGTAGTAGAATAAATAATAGAATTTTTATACAAATAAACATAAGCTGATCGACTACTTTCGCAGAAATTCTCGCTTTGGCATCTGACTTGAGGAGCTTCATAAAAATAGTGGATCTGCTTGAATTATTGAACCCAGACTTTTAGTTGGTCTCTTAATATACTCTTCTACGTAAATGATGCATTATTTTTATATTATTATAATATTTATTTTAAGTCTTCAGTCGTTTGAATTGAGAAGTCAGTCTTTTAAAATGCTTTAACTTTCGATAAGTTTTACTACTAAATTCTAGGATTCGACAAAATACTTACCCAAAATTATTATTTAGTCAAACAATTATTAGATTTAATCAAACATAGAAAATAAATCCGGTGTGATAGTGAAGTTGATAGTAAATACTGTTGTGTTGTTTTATCTCATTAACGTCGTCGTCTACTAATAGTGGGGTGCTTTTTTCAAAATTCTGAAGTGGCTCCTCAATCCTTACGGACACTGAAATGCAATACAAAAGTATTGCTTCAATAAACAATTTGCCAAAATGTTTCCCTAATTGTTGTTCATCTCGTAGTGTTACTACGACTTAAAGTTGTCATAAAATAAGTATTACGAAAGCGAGCAACACACTTCAAAGAGCTCAGAAGTAAATTCCTGACGGAATCAGCCTCTGTGTAAGTCTCCTCATAAGGATTTTATTTGCAATACAAATTCAGACTAGTCGTAATGGTTGTAAAGTCCTACTTACTACTTGATATGATAAGGCATTAAATGACAATTCTATTTTAAATACAGCTCTGAGTATGTATTAATTATAGAATGAGGAAAACAGCTGTAAGGAACTAAACACAAGCCATTTTTTTTGCCGTAGTTCTCCAAGTGAGCGCGAAGCGTCTCAGCTTGCGCAAAATGTCTTTGGGATGAATCCGACTGTTCTCCTTTACAGGTTGCATTTCTCAACTAATTCTCGATTAATTGTTTTCAGTTTTGTTTCATAATCACCGCAAACTCACAAATGTCCTAAATGCCACTAATCTCGTCGGTGCTTAGGTCTTCGTGCTAAGTTCGCCATTTTGCAAAATTTCCAAAAACTGAATCGGCAAATAATGAAGCGACCTGCAGAGGAGAACGGCCGAAGTCCGGTCCGGACAGACATACCACATACATTTTGCCCAAGCTGAAAGAGAGGCGCTTCGCGCTCGTTCGGTCAATAAGGATTTCCAGCGAACGTAGATTTTATTACGACACTTGCTTGTATGCTTAGCAAGTCTGCGCGCGGTTCACATTTAAAATAGTGACCACAATTGGCAAAGAATTAGTGCGAATTAAATAAAAAATTAAATTAAAACTTATTTCGAAGCAAATTTTACTCCAAACACTATGTCTACTATGTCAGATTACAAGGCAGATTTTAAAATCAGTGTTGGACACTACTACAAGAACGGGGTAGGGGAAGGCCGGGTAAAGTGGACACCTTAAGCTTTGACGGTCTATGGAAAGAAAATATACATGCATTAAGGTTGTCGTCGACAAAAAATATATAACATCAAAACTTTTATTAAAATAATTAATAATTAGCAGTTGGTACCACTTTGCCTGACCCCACCAGGCAAAGTGTACAAGACATGTTAAAAACTTTTTAATTACTGGAGAAGGTACATGATTTTTGTCTCTTTGGGTTAGATAAGGGACAGTTTAATCGAGTAAGTACCATGGTTAGTTATCAAGTTTTGCTCGTGTGAATTTGTTTTAAATTAGCATCAAATAAGTAATTTTGAGCGCCGTGTGGTTCCCGGCAGAGTAGAATAGGACCACTCCAAGTCATCTCGTGGATGTCGTAAAAAGCGACTAAGGAAAAACAAGCTAAACAAAGCTTCTAAACATCGAAGAGACCTCTCCAACCCGTCTGGCCAGCGTGGAGATTGTAGGCCAAATCTTCTAATTGCACTGGCTACAATATGGCTTTGGTAGTACATAGAGGGTCGTGCTCCTGCAGTGTAGACTAAAAAGACCTGATGATGATGAAGTGATTTCAGTTATACCGAGATGATAGCCATAAACGAAACTTTACGTTTTTCAACTGTGACATCTTTAATTCAAATACTTCGTAAGTAGTTGTACTTCCTTTTAATCGAAATGTTTTTGAATATAAACACGTAAACTGCCGTATCCACTTTGCCCGGCCAATCCGGCCATGCCCTAATTGAATGAATGACCTGAAGGGATGAAAAGTAGATTTTGAAAAATCTTTCTGATTAGGTACTTACAGTAGTTTTATAATCAGTGCACCGCTACCTAGATTACTATCTAATACAAGAAAGTTGTTAACAAAAATCGGCCAAGTGCGAGTCGGACTCGTATTCTACATTAGACTATCATATGTATGGGATATTATTCGAGAAGATTCGTTTGTGATTTATTTTGGTTGCAACAGGAAGTAACCAACCACAGTATATGTATATGTACTACCGATGAACTTTGCTACTTACAAAAAATTAAAACCGTCTTGAATTAGTCACGTGGGTAAGCCTTAGAAACGAGAGTAACAGGCGTTAGGGGTGATGCGGTAGGTAGGGGAGTAGAGGGGAGGGGGTCGCAACTCGCAAAGGATGGAGGTGAGATCATAGTGGCGAGTGGCCCGGGGAGGCGATCGATATGTACATTGAACATACATACGTACCTATATAAATAACTGTACCTAACTTCTCGCAACTCGACTGTCTGCTCCAGATACTGCGCCAAAACCCCGCCCCATTCCTACCTCGACCCTTGTTGCCAATTCTATTGAACAAATATTTTTTAGACCTTAAATTATAAAAAATACGAATATATCACGCTGTTGCTAGTTCACAATAATGGACCAATCAAAACTATTTATTAAAATTTGTAACTGACCAAAAGAACTTCTAGACCAGAGGAATATAGCTATGTATAGTTTTACGGGAAAAGTTAGTTCCGAAAAGTAGATTTCGGGAACGTATTCGGCGTCAAGCTGCTAAAAATTACAAAGACATGTGAAGTATTAATTTATATAAGAAAGTATCAAGAAATTTTTAAGTCTTTAAGGTAATTAATCTCTCTTTGTTTACAGGTGCTGGCGTCAAGATGGAGCACTTCCAAGCGGCACTAGATCCTCGCAAGCAGGAGCTGCTGGAAGCGCGCTTCTTAGGCGCCAAGGTAAGTCAGATAAACAACACTAATCTTTAAGCGCATTTTGAGTTGACAAATTCAAGGCTTTGCAGAATTTCGAAAAATTTGCAGACATTTAATTAGAAATAGACTCAAATAAAAAGCTTAATACGAGTGAATATTAAAACCGGGAACGTGCGAGTGGCATACGCTAATAATTTTAGTTCAATATTAAAACCTGCGGTACACATTTTGTCATTCGGCTACGGAACCCTAAAAATTGTTAGTCGCAAAACTTTCTGCGTAACCAGCCCCCGTATTTACTAACTCAGATGACAGGTGTCGATGCCTATCAATCAAAAATTTTCCATTACAATGCGGTTTTTGTATTCCAAATAAAAAATTTGTGCAAACAAAACCCGCATTGTAACAGAAAATTTTAGATTGATAGGCATCGACACCTGTCATCCGAGTTAGTAAATAAGGGGGCTGGTATGTTATAGCTCACATTAGAGAAGGGGAGTCATCCTGCAAACTTCTGCAGAGATTTGCAATAGCTAGTGTTGGAACTAAGATCATTTCTCATAATAGACGATCTCATTATTACGATACAATAATAAAACCATAAATTATAGTCAGCATAAAGCCACTTGTGATAAAAAGCGTGTACACCACTCTACACTTTAACTCGCTGCCGGCAAACCACATTTCATAGCTAATTCATTAAAACATTCCAGGGGATGTCCGATGACCGAGCACATAAAATGTTATAGATGTTCTTTCCAATACCTACTTTATGTTGTGATATGTATCCACGTCTTTAAGAAGTCTTTGATAATAGCATTTACGATAAATGCTCGCCAAATATATACAGGTGGCCCGTTGATAGACGTCCATAGGAAAAATTTTGATGCCTTGCCCTAATGGGTACGCAAATCATCCATGTATGTTCTGCGATTTTTTGTTAGGAGTTAGAATTTTTTCAGTTTTTTTGTTAAAATTTTATCTGATATTGGTTTTCGTTTATAATTTTTTGCTGTCTTTTTTTATCATTTTCAAAGTGTTAATTGTCACAATGACAGCTATTGCTTAAAAAAAATAAAATTGCCTAGGTATTACGGAACTTTCTCAAAATATCATCTAAAGTTCAAAATTACTGTTCTTATTAATAAGTAGAAAATGTTTATCACTTGAAAATAAAATAAAAAGAGGTGCCAGGGACTTTTAAGTGTTCCCAAAAATCTACAGCAGTAAAAAATCATCCAAAAAAATTGGTCCTTAATTGGGGTTTATTTAGTGTAATTAGACTTGAAAGCAATAAAGGTATTGTATTAGTTGATTTATCTAAGGGATGGGATAAACTAAAAAAATACACTTCACAATTTTTAGATATTATTGAAAGCACAAAAATGGAAAACCTGCATCTTCGTAAAAAAAATTTCAACTGGCCAAAAGCTTTTTCGTTGTATAAAATCAACTAATATTAAACTAACTTTATTGCTTTCAAGTCTATACAATAAATAAACCCCTATAAAGAATAAATTGTTGGGATGATTTTTACTGCTGAAGATCTTTAGAAGTTCTTGAGAATACTGAAAAGTCCCTGGCACCACTTTTTTATTTTATTTTTAAGTACCTACTAAACATTTACTCTTAATTAATTAGAACAGTAATTTAAAATTTTATATGAATTTTTGGGAAAGTTCTGTAATACCTAGGCATATTTTTTTAGGTAATTACTGTCATTGTGACAATTAATTATCACTATAAAAAAATAAAGATAGAAAAAAAAATGAAAATCTACTTTAGGTAAATTTTTTATAATATAAACGAAAAGAATTCTAACTCCTCAACTACAAAAAATCGCGGAACTTACATGGGGGTATTTCGCGTACCCCTTAGAGTAAGGCATCTAAATTTTTCCTTTGGAGTCCAAAGGAAAAATTTGGACGTCTATCAACGGGCCACCCTTGTATACTAAATCGGCAATTAGTCCAAAAGTCTTCTAGGAATCGATTTTCGCAAAGTAATCTTAAAATGCTTCTAGTTTTTTCTTTTCAATAAAACTAACTGGCCGATGAAACCCTTAAATGCCTCTAAGGTTACGGAAACTTTTTATATGTTGTTCATTGTGTCTACATCAAAATTTACCCCACTTACAAATAACGCTTCTAATTTCACTCTGGATTCACATTTCACCTTTACTCCATTCAAACCTTAAGATTCAAACTAGTGTTAATCTCTTGCGTCACACTACTACTTTCATAAATAGGTAACTACACTAGTTTTTTTCATAATGAAATAAATACTACATTATCTGGGTCCTGATGAGACGGCCGATCCTTGTTCATTGACATATCATGTCTTTACCTATGATAAAAACTAAACGATGATCAGCAATAAAAAACGATTAGAACTGGATTGTTCTAGTGATCGCTTTTTTATTTTTCACTCGTATCTAAACGATGATGCTGTGATAATTTGATTGAGTTTGAAAGTAACAGACAAAACAATCCTGAGGATTGGAATTGCTCCACTTAAAGCACCTGTCACTGTCAAAATCAGCCAGGTGCATTAACTGTACAAAAAGAGTATTAGTTAAGGCACTTCAGCAGGAGATTTTAGACGACTACTAGACTGGTCCACTTAAAACACTCCAAAAATAAATAAATATATACGGACAAATCACACAGATTGAGCTAGCCCCAAAGTAAGATCGAGACTTGTGCTTTATAATGAGATACTAACTCAACGATACTATATTTTATAATAAATACTTATACTTACAGTAAACTTCTCAGATTCAGGTCAATCTAACAAAGATAATCTTTTAGGGTTCCGTACCCAAAGGGTAATATATACCCTTTGGGTACGGAATAATAACGGGACCCTATTCACGAGACTTCAATGTCTGTCTGTAATAAGAAAAATCTATCTATAATACATACAGAGTATCACGTCTTTATCCCTTACTGAGTAGACAGAGCCTAAGGTCATAATGTCCAAAGGCCTACGGCTAACTTTACTGTGTCATATATCAAATGAAAGGGCTCATTATGTGAATCTCTAATATATTTTTGTCATTATTGTAAAATAAATAGTTTTGATTTAATTCCTGAAGAGAATCGCTCTATTCTCCGAAACTACTGAGGTCTAAATTATTAAACGTTTAGCTGCGGAAAATAATTCACTGAAACACCTCTCCAACATAACATTTGGCTTTAGCATTGTACACTTAGAGCATTAAGTTGGTTTAATGCTCTAAGATCGTACGTAACCCACGCGAGGTCATCTCACACTTGGCCGGTTCTTTCATTCTGGCCTGGCCACAGATCGAACCCGGAAACCTGCGATTCAAAGGTACTTCACTGAGCCACAAAGGTCGACAAAATTCTGAAGAATAAAGTCAACATCATCACCGCCTAGACCTTCGCAATGGATTGCAAAGGTCTAGGAAGGTCTAGGAGTTTTCCAGAAATCTGCTTTATGTCGTCGCCACATCCAGCTGTCGGGCCGGCGGGCGGCAGCTGGATAGGCGGATAGAAATGTAAAATACGAGGGGCGCTCAATGTATTCTATTACTTAAGAAGCTCATTAGCATATACGTATGTAAAATTCCAAGTAACAATGATCATTAGCCTTAACCTAAGACTGTTAGATCTCCACCAACCACTACCGTAAATAATTCACACGACAATGTTAAAGAAAATCGAACCCTGACCTGTGATGAGCCAAAACAAGGAAAACAACAAAAAACATTTCATAAAGAGGAAATAGTGGCTGTTCAGCAAGACTGCACCTTCTCTTTCTACTCTTTAAAAGTGGTCAAGTGATTTCAAAACGCAGTGAAGAAAACTCTCATGAGCCCCGTATTTCCACATGACTTTTAAAACGGAATAGTACATTGTGTAGCAAGGGCGGGATAGAAGACATTACGTCAAACGAGCGACTACTAACAAGCACGAGGCGAAGCCGAGTGCTTTTAGTAGTCCGAGTTTGTAATGTCTAATACCGGCCGTGATACACACAATGTTTTTCATCTCACCGAGTAAATAGTAGAGTAAAAAAAATATTTTTCATATTATATTGGTTGAAATTGTATAGTATGAATATTCTATATAGTTTTCCTTGAAAATTAATATTTGTGCGTCTGTAAGCTGGCTGATTATATTATCTATATCAACATTATTGACCATGTATTCATTTATCATAGGGAATGTATTTCATGCAAATTAATGAAAATTACGATTACTTATAAATATTATGCCTAAAAATAAATAGCGGCAAACAGTAGGTAAACAGAAAATGCATCCGAGGATTACACTACACAGATAACGAAAATGTTTTATCCAAAAAGTGGAAGTCAAAGATCGATGAATACAAACAGCCAGCCACGCACGGCCATTAACAATTCCAAATTTGAATTAAGGACAAAAATCTCGCAGAATAGTTCAAATGTTTTTTTCATCGGGTTCACTGGCAATTCCAAATTTGAATATTCGACTAGAAAACTTTTTGGATGTAGAAGATTTGACGCTTGTGCATGGTATAGTGCCCTATTAAATTTAAAAAAATACTTTATGCGCTCTCGGGCTTTATGGAATTAGTATGAAATCTTATAGCCCGTGGTCGTAATAGCGACCATCCAGCCCACTTTGCTTGCCTTTAATGACATTGTTTAAGGGTAGGTGAGATGAAAAAAAAGATGAAACCCTTTACAGAAGTATGTCTGAAAGTAAATTTGTATTTATAATAAGTATTTTCAATAACGTTGGTATTGATAATAAGTATTTTCGAGTAAACAAACAACGTTATATGCTTAATTTTCAACAAGGAAGAAAACTATTTTAAGGGAATTATAAAATAAAAATATTACAATTAAGGTTAAAGCTAATTAAGCCGGCTTTTTCTTATTCACTCGGAATTGAAACTATCCAGGTTTAATAAATGTAGAGGTAATGGGGGAACAGAATAAGGTATCTTGAAAACCAAAAAAGAAAATTTTAAGTTGATCCCAATTTTTTACATAAATACCGTGAGAATACATTGAGCGCCCATCGTACTTCGCTCTATTTTCAGCATTTTAAGCTTATGCAACACTCTCCGCTAACGCAGTCAATGCAATTACTGAAATTTTCACCCGAATTTATTCTGTGTGTAAATATACAAATAAAATCATGTGACGCAAGGCACACCATATTACTTATTTTATTTATAATAAAGGTACCTACATCCTCAATGTTTGTGCCTAGTGAATACGAATGCCTCTCTGCCTACCTTTGTTGGATAGAATCAAAGGCAAATGCGATGTTGTTTTCAATTCGATTCTTTTGTTCTCGCGTTTCCTGTGCTCTGCCTGCTAGTTCAGATTATTGTCGGTGGCACTGAGACGTTGCTATGTATCATTGGGCTACGTCACCGCGCACTAGACCTGCGCTTACGTGTATAAAAGAAAATGGCCGCCCGTCTGATAGAAAAGTAAACACAGGCAAGTTATAGAATATTAACGCTTCTATGGCTTCTTAGATCAAACCGTTTTCTATATGAGATTTTGATAGTATTTTTTGAAAATACGTAGACGTAAGCATATCTAATGAGAAAAAAAAATGAACTTGAAAAAGATCGAAATGTGAAAAATAAGACACGCGACGCTGATATCACGTACATAGTTATAAACCGTGACAAGTAAGGCGAAATACGATCTCTATTTGCGTTCTAGAATACGGTACCGAGCGAGGTATTGTGGTTTGCCTGGGTGGGTCGATGATTTTTATCGTTAATCAGGCCGTAAAACTTAGGCCTAAGCTATGTCCACCTCTGCATAGTACATTCGCCGAATGGCAGACGAGTGGAATATTATTTTGACACAAGTAAGCCACGTGATTTTAGACAAGGTAATAATTAGGTACGTAGTATCATAGATAACGAAGACCCAGTGTGTCCATCTAGCCTCTTGTAGCTTCCTCTTTGCTCGCGCTCTTCTGCCAGTAACAAAGAGAGGTCGCTTTACATGTACATAAATATCTTCCTCTCGGCCAAGTGATGTTGATATACGTTATTCCATTATGTATCTCGTCTTTCCCCATCATCTCAAACCCCCGCTTTATTGACGCGTCATTTTGCCGCGCCAAGTTTGGGCATTGGTTTTGAACGTTGTTTTATTATAATAAAAGTATTTGTTATTTTAATGGCGTGTATGTATTATTAGTCATATTGACGATCCTTGCCTGACATATAATAATAAGTAAGTCAAGATTCTTTTTCATAAGAAGTTTCAATTACTGTCTAACGATAGTATTTATTTTTAAATTATAAACTTTTACTTGCCCTCTTAGTTTGTTTGTCTGTGGGCGTCAAATTGAAGCATTAACCCTTAACTGTCAATGCATTATGGTACAATGTACCTGATCTGCTGATAGGGTCGGAAGGTCATAGGGTCTCATAGGCACATTTAACTAAAGAAGTAAAATCTATCATGTTTGGGCTCATTATAGGTATATGTCTTGGCAAGCACTTTACAGTACCTATGAATCGTTCATACAGCTTACCACAAAAATTTAAAAGTTTTAAAGTATTTTTAAGTGAATATTAAAATGCCAAACATCTTGTTTGGTTGAATGAAAAGTCAATACCTATTCAAAGAAATAGTGCTATTTCGTCATCCGATGGCAATATCTGATTGTTGTATAATCGTTGTTATTTGACCGTTTTATGTTATGATCCGAAAAGAATAAATTAATACAAATAATGATAGTTGTATGAACAGAAGGAACACGAACGAGGCCGTTGATATAATGGCCTCAGACTCTGGCTACCTCGTAAGGGACAAAGACGTGTCGGTATGTATATCAACAGGGGTACTATTTTTGAACGTGAGACCACTTGTCTTCAAACGATTTATGTATGGAAAAATCGCTCATTTGCGAACAGCGACATTAAATCTTACCTCGGAACCATAATTGTAACGAACGTACCTACTCGAAAGCGACGAGAAGACGACTATTATTGAATTGCCATTTATACTAAACATTTGACGGCTATTTACTTGCTCATAAAATCGATTGTACGACGTACGTACGTAGTATTATGAGTAACGATAAATAATTAGTTTGATCGAAAAATGAGGATAACTCATACATTATTGTATTTATTGATGTTTGTTTATGGTACAGCTAACCTAAAAGGTTATTTAGATTGAGCAACATAATCGCGTGTTCACAGGTGGGAGCAAGGGAGATACTAGTAGAACCCCAGCGAGCGCCAGAGTTCAAGCCGGTGAGTTAACCAAGCTCATTTCAAACGCAAACGATATAGGTACGTCACATACACATTACCGCTCGTGTACATTAAAATAGTCTTCGTCGGTGTAGTTCCTTGCAGTAACAGCCACAAATCGCGATAGCGAACGACGTTCGTGAGCGACCAACCGTTGCATGATGGCATACGTTAATAATAGACCTTATTGTGGAGAATCATGCCACGTTTACAACGCCAGTCACCTTGATATCGATTAGGCTTTCGTTAGCAAACATATCAGGACGGTATTGATTTCTTTGAAACTGTGGGCGGTATTACGTTATGTTTCGATGTGGCTGTATCTTTGTGGCGTATTATTCTGTATCTTTGCATAGGTACGTAACGTAACGCGATATATTGCTTATCTTAATGAACTCATTTGATAGAAACAGCAAAGTATTTTTACAGTCCTAAATTGAGTGACTGTTGTTCGACTAGCTTTATTTATTATCGCCGTGCGTTTCGATGAACGGTGGCGTGTAATGTAAACAGCGCTATTAATAGCGGCCTCACAATATAACATCGACTCCATTTTCGTACGATACGCATCGAGTAACGGGCTCTCACCGCGTTTTTACTGTCTATTTGATTTTTTTATCTTTGTTGCAATATAATTCAGTAATAGTAGTATAAAATATAATGGTTGAGTTAATGCAACATATCCTCCAGCTCAAAAAATACATCACACATCATCACAAATATCACAAAATCACTATCACAAAATCACTATCACAAAAGCTTTTGTGTATGACAATATTTTGTTGTTATTTAAAAATTACCTTACTTTTATTTAAATAATTTAAGACGGGCTACATATTCTGTATATAAGATAAGTGACAGTGTAAGTTATGTAATAGTCATTTACCTAAAGAATTTGTTTTTATTTCGATAAGTTGATAAGTATATCGAGCAGGAAAGTGTGCCGTGCCGTGCCGTTTTGCGTCGGCCGGTCTTAGCTAAAGCGTGTGGAGAGTAGGCAGGCAACTCGGGGCCGCGAGGTCAGCGACACGACCACAGCGCGCTCCGCGACAGCGAGGGCTCCTATCACTAGCTTCTCGGAATGAAATCACAACGTCGATGTTCCAACCAACCTCACACACTCTGGAACTCAACCTCAAAGTTCTGGTCAAAGATATTTAGACCATGACGTTAAACCGGTTAAATAGCGGTTGTACTGTAAACTCTTTCGACTCATTCATTCTCTCTTCTCACATATTTAAGTTGGTCTTGCTAGTGTAGTTTCTTCATTCATTTTAATGTACAGGTTTCCTCACGATGATCACTTCCATAGGAAACATTATAATAGTTGTCGTATTGATTTTACTTGATTAACGTACGATTCAATCGTACAGGTAATAAACTGTTCTTGACAATTATTCAATTGCCCTGCCGCAGTTAAAACCTTGAATATAATTTTTCCAGCTGTCAATGTCAACTTCTGGTGGTTTAGGATTTACAAATAATGAGCCATTTAGACATGGCTGGAGCTGACTGTAGATGACAATCCAGATCATGAAGATTAGCTTTTAATTAAAACAACAAATCAGCATCAATATCTAATGATTTTATAAAATTTATTATCATTAGTGCATGCATTGTCTGTGTCTAGAAATTGTTTGATTTCTTTTTAGTGTTGTTGGTCTAACACACTAGGATTAGATTACATTATGCATTCACTGTATTAAAACCGGTTTCTTGTGGCACAGACGTAAGATGTAGATTTTTAGGTAGTGCACCAGACGACTTGTCTCATACTACAGGCATGATTATTCCGCACTGAGAGAAAGAGAAGTAGGCACAGCGCAGTGTTCAGTCACTCAGTTTGCACATTCGACGCGAAGGGAAATTATAACATGGCGCACTCGGCCTCGCCCCGCCTCGGCTACAATGTGCCGTCAAACCTCATTCCACCGCTTAGCCGCCCGGTTCCGCAGTTATTTTTACACAGCCCGACCTTTCGCACCGATCGTCACCGCACTCCAGCAAACAAAAGCTGTTTCGCACGAATCACTCACAGAAACAGAAAAACTTAAGGTTTACACAAGGATCACAGATCGGCAGATTCCATTCCGTCTTCACGATGTTTATATCTCGTAAATTTGTATCATCGAAGTTGTATAGCAATGACATACGGAGCGTGTGCTCACACCAGCTGCCGCGGAGGCAATGAACGCGGGGCAGTGCGGCGCGACGTCGGTGGCGGCGCGGCGGGCGGCCCGTCAGCTGAGCGTCACGCCGCGACATTGCAAGGTCCGCCCGAACAGCTTCGCCTGACCCACTGCGCCGCCTGTACCGCATCACCGCCCGTCACATATTATAACTTTGTTTATACAACCATTTTGTTACTGAAGACAGTACAGAATATTTTCTTAAATTGGAAAATAAGAACAGAACGATGAGGTTCACACGATAGTTCTACAGCCGTTGGCAACAGCAACGCGTCATGTTGTGAATGAAGCGCAGCGCATGCTCAAAGCTCACCCGCCAAGTATATATGTATTATTTAATTTCGTATTGTTACATTTTTGATACACATTCGCACTATAACAAATATTTTTACAGAATACTTGGTCAACCGCAAGTGTTCAGAATGTGTATAGAGGTATAGTAAAAAAAAATAGGCCAAGTGCGAATCGGACTCGCGCACGTATGCTCTCGTTCCGTACCATTATCTATACAAAATTAGACTATCAAGCAATTGGTAGTATCGGAGCCCCCCTTAAATATATATATTATACTGTTTTTAGTATTTGTTGCTGTAGCAGCAACAGTAATACATGATTTGTGAAAATTTCAACTGTCTAACTATCACAGTTTATGAGATAAGGCCTGGTGATAGACAAACAGACGGACAGTAAAGTCTCGTGAATAGGGTCCCGTTTTTACCCTTTGGGTATAGAACCCTAAAAAACGAGCAGTTTGCCGTTATCATCATAAATATCATTTTACTAGCTTTTTTGTTAAATGACCGAGCGAGCGCGAAGCGTCTTCGTTTCAGCTTCAGTAAAAATTCATTTGCATGTAGGTATATCCGTTCTCCTCTGAGGATCTCCTCTACAGGTCGACAGATTTTTCGAGATTTCTCGACAGATTCTTGTGAAATTTCGTGAGCAGGTTCGATAAAGGCAGTTTGGCGATTCAGTTCTTGGATTTTATACATTACTTGTTTATGTATTACGTGTTGTCATGTTGTATACATTTGGTTCTTTTATCACAAATATTCGAAAAAGATTTCGATTTTCATTCATGATGGATGATTAAATATTTGTATGAGATATTTCCGTGAGATATATATTTTCATTGCTCAAACCATCACGTCTGATATAAAATATCTTATCATGTTCTTTTCCTCGCATACAAAAAATAAATCTTATGTAACTTTAGGAAACTTCAAAACAGTGAATGATGTTTATCTAATTACTAAGTCTAACTCTAACTTTTTCGAAGCAATTAAGAAATCATAGCCTCGGCAACGAACCTCAATGAAGACTACAATCTCATAAATGTTCTACTTTGACGAGTCGTTAGTTACATTTTAACGTATTTTTGACCGCCATTGTAGGTATGCTATGTATGGGATTCTGATTATGACTTAGGGTGTCGGTGTTGTTCTGCGTCGACCGTCGAAACGTGCCTAGAAATAATCAATATTGCAGGGTTGGATTCAAATCTCGCAGCTCCCGAGCATTGCATACCTACTTGCGGCTAAAGTTGCGCCGAACCCTCCCCTGCCCACACCTCACCCTGCATACCCCTCGCACTAGAAAATTGGGTTAAACAGCACGCGGCTCAACGCCGCACCGGAAGAGGGGATTTTGGGGTCCGCAGAACTGCGCTTCCACAATAAATGCGGGACAGAGATGTGACTGAGTATTGATTGTCTTTCAAATTGAGACGCACTTTTCTGCGGCGCAGAAGGGTCATGCTGCTAATGCGGTTAACACCGTTTTCCAAACAATTGGGCTCAACATTTTTATATATGGATGAGGTTTTGGTTGGGTCTCACTATTTCCATTTAAAGTGTTTCACACACATTTTCTACTAATGTTAACTATAATGATCGCGTATATTTGTTCGTTTGTAAATATTATAAATGATTTTATGTCAGCCTTAAACCTCAGCCGATACATACTATTTAGTAAATAACTATAACTGCGTAAGGTAACTATCAACGCAGATTGCCAACTCGTAAACTTTCCATTCGCTCGATAGGGATAGGTACTAGGTACCTATGCTAAAAATAAACGTGACAATAAGCACTCCGCAAGCCAATCATTACTTACTTGATACGTGAATCGAAACAGATCAAACGTAAAAATGGTGTAGACATCAATTATGGTTGCTTATTTAATCATATTATTTTGCATCTTTTTTGTAAGCGTATAAGTAGATTAAAGTTAAGTATGAATACAGTAGATTCTCTTATCAGCAATCAAAATATAACGTC
Organism: Rhodophaea formosa; assembly: GCA_963082605.1. NCBI lineage: Eukaryota > Metazoa > Arthropoda > Insecta > Lepidoptera > Pyralidae > Rhodophaea > Rhodophaea formosa. The sequence goes on from OY720209.1 coordinate 14,218,618, forward strand.
ATTTAGCCTTCACAAATGAGTGAAACGTGTATTATTAACTTTAGTTTATATCACGTAGCTGTTCTTTATTTTCCTTATCGTTTTGATCCAATCGAAATGCTCTGCGCTCGCAGGCGACTTTTGTTGTCGGCTTAATACAGGAGGTGGCGGCTATGAACAGGAGAGGAGGGGGCAAGAGGCACCGAAGGGAGTACATGCAGAGCGGCAACGTTCCGGTGATAATGCTAATATACCAGCTTTATGTGTCTCTTTCTACCATTACATTGCCGTATGGCTGTGCATAGGACATGCAATAGGTAGGTGTTTACTATAAAAACTACTATGGTATTCTTGCTACGGTTGGATTGGTGAAAGCAGGTCTTCATTTGCGACTGCAACTACAGCAATGAAAATCGAAGAGAAAAACTGATTAATATAGAACGAGCCTTCTAAGCCTGTGGGAATGGATTGCCTGGTTTCGTTAGTACCTCGTTTAATCTATGTTTTTCAGTTATGACTTAGAGATCCTTACAAAAAATTAGAAAAGGATTCCCTTATAGAATCACTCGTGAGTTCGTCTGTCACATAATCACATTCAATTTGCTCCGAATCTACTGGACCAAATCAGGTGCAATTTGGTAAGACGGTTAATTCCTATGACACCAACACGTATGTAAAAAGTATTTTTTTGTTTTGATAAAGCTCATTTCCGGGTGACAAATTAGGAAACTTAAAAAAAGCTCGTTATGAGTATTTTGAACATATTTTTGTTATTACTGTAAATAGTTTTGATTTGGTATTGTACGGAACCTTCTCCACGCGAGTTCAACTCCAGGACCAGTGAGGACATTTTTAAGGGGGAACACTAGGCACAGTAGCGACGCCAATCATTTTATTCCTAATACTTTACAAATAGAAAGGAATTCAAGAATATAAACAATACAAGCCTTAGTAAATAACCTGAAGTATTTTTGGAATCATGTTTTGATATTATGAGAATCAGTCATTGAGAGAAAAAGTGATAACCGCCAAAACCTGCCGTTTTTGGCGGTAATCAGATTCTCATAATTCTCACTGATTCCGATAGTAATAAACATGATTCAAAAAATACTTCAGGTTATTTACTAAGGCTTGTATTGTTTATATTCTTGAATTCCTTTCTATTTGTAAAGTATTAGGAATAAAATGATTGGCGTCGCTACTGTGCCTAGTGTTCCCCCTTAAGGTTTCGTACCCGACTAGCAAAAAAAAGAACCCTTATTTTGTTTTCATGGAAAAGCCACAAAAATATCACAATAACTAACATCTAGTAACAATAAAGGCCATTATAGATTTGTCATGTCTTACTCTTATCTGTCTGTCTCTGTCTTTATGTCACAGCTACTTTATTCCAAATCTACTTCCAGGACTACACAGTTGTAACTTGGTAGGTAGATGTCTTCTGCGAACCATTTTACAATTTTTCATTACAAAAACTACTTGGTTTTGGTATCAGGCATTGAGGGTATACACTGTTTGTTTGCGATGGAACCCTTAATTAGTGAGTCCGATTCGTATTTGGCTACTTTTTAGGGGTTTCGTACCTAAAACGTAACAACGAGTCCCGATTACTGATACTTCGATGCCTGTCTGTCTGTCCGTCTGTCACCAGGCTGTATCTTTATATTATAAACCGTGATGAAGAGGTAGCTTGACAGTTGAAATGTTCACTAAGATGTATTTCTGTTGCCGCTATAACGACAAATATTAAAAACAGAATTAAAAAAAAAATTGTGTAGGCTCCCATAAAACAATGATTGTTTGACGTTTTTGCTTGATGCGGAGGCCTTCGTGTGCAAGTCTGACTCGCATTTGGCCGATTTTTCAAATTGTGTAGGATAGAGAGAAGTTGTCAAAGAAACCATGACATCGATTTTTGAGAAAAAAAAAGGTATTCATATTTTTTTTAAATGTCATAAAATCGCACATTATACTTGGAAAAAAATATGTTGCTTGTTTTTACTTTATAACCAGAATTGTAAGTTTAGATTATAGGCATTAAATGATTGTTTTATACTAATTATGTACAGAAAACTTAAAGACATTGCTATTTGTCATCATTTAAAAGCAGAAATCGTTACGAGTCTTTGAACTTCTTTTTATATACTAAACCAACACATTTATGGGGTTATCTTTAGTGAAAAAGCTTAGCACTAATTTGCCATTTATGAGGATTGGATCTAATACAATTCGCTTTGTTCCTTTCCATTATAGGATAACCAAATCGCCGTGATGTCATTTAAATTTTCTTACAAAAGAGCACTAAAAAGCATTATTTTAACAATAAACAAAAAAGTAGGGAGTTAGCCCTAAGTTTTAAATGTAGAGGAAAGCGACTTCTATTGATTCCAATCCTCAAAATATCTAAATTCGTGGTAAGCTATTCTAAAGCCTCTTTGTGAAATTAGTTTGATGAATATCGCATTTTCTATAAATTTGAGATAGGTATACGGTTTCCATGCAATCAATGACACACCTCATTACGTGCCCCAATTGGCCCTCCATCTGCACAATCAAAGACCGGCAAATGACAGGAGTCGCTGTGGTCACCTACCACCTACTGATCAAAAATGGTAAAGAAAAAAAGTAAAAATACATCACAACCTGCTTTATCAATTCTTGTAAAAAAAGGAAATAAAACGTTTTTCGAAATCGACAAGGTCTGATTTCCGTGCCAGTTATGGCATTTTCTGAAGATCAATTAAAATTTTCTCAAAAATTGGTGTCATAGTTCCTTTGTTCACTCTTCTCGTCTCTTGAGTGTATCTAGTTTGAAAATCTCTCCTCTGACCCAGTTCCATGACATGTTAGCATGCTGTATCTTAAAGACCCATTTCGTAGGCAGTAGTAAAGATTACATCACAATAATTAATAGTTAACATCAGTACCATAAACTTAACCTTTGTAGGTACATCTTATTTATATAAGGAAATGAAAGTGCTCTGCATAGTTCCAAGCACGAAGAAGACGGTTTTGATTGTTTGACTGTTTAGATGACTGTTGTGAATGAAAAAAGTTATTAGTGTAAACTTGTTTATATCATTCGCAAGCTTATTTGATAACTTTTGACAACTACCTACGGTGAACAAAGTTTCGATTGTCAATAATTCGACACCCATTATGGCTTTCGTATGTTCACCGATTTTATTTAAGATATATAAACCGTAATGGATATTAAAGAACCCATCAAAAGTTGTACACCACAAACTACGAAGAAAATACTATTACTAATTGTCAAAAGTAAGCATATAAACCAGCTGTATTTTTTAATGGGCGACTGTTTGATTGAACACAAAACGACTTTGTCTTATTAAAAAATTACTTACTTAATTAAGTCACTTGTTCAAAAATAATAACTAGCATTACATAGGCATAATAGTAAAACGCATATGTTGCAAACCATAACGTGGGAAGTATATGTATGTATGCAGTATGTACGTATTCGTCGCTACAAAACTTTATCGCGCGCTACTTGGTTAGGTATGCGTTTAGGTAGGAACATAAGTTGATATATCTATGTTTATGTTGGTACATCGCAGCACAAACGCCTACGTAACACGTCCAGTAAGCAGTTTGTTGTGAGGCACGAGCGCCGATATCACGTACTCGTTCGCCGCGTTCGGTGGCATGCCGCCCGCCACCCGCCGTTGCCACCTCATTGCGGGAATAATCGGTCAACTATATTTCGAATTAACATACCTATTTCAATTCCCAGTGAATGTCCTAAAATTTTTAACAATTTCCAAATCTTTCTTACCCAACCAAAACCACACGCCTTATCGTATTTTCTTCGCTTTTATTCGCTGCGAAAATTCAATTGGTCAACAAGCACGATCGCAATCACGGGCTGTTGACCTGCCGCCGCTCTGTGCGAATGCGAACTATCATTCTTCAGGGCGACTCCTGCTGGCTAAATTCTTGGGTTTGTAATAAGCTATTATAATTAATGCGAGACTTATAATTTAGCGATCAATGTGCATGTTAACGTTTTTTTCACTGGATCAACAATACTTTTGGCCTTGTATCCTTGTAAAATGGCGCCTCGCCCGTCGTTATTATTATTACATTCGGAGCAAACTTCGTGACGATCTCCACTTCCCCTCCCCTCTCCGCCTTTCCCTCCCACCTCGCCGCTCCCCGCGGATGCGTATCCGATTGTCGCGACTGGCGTTTACAACTTGTCAAACGAGTTATAGGTTATTTGGATAAAGTGAAAATAATAAAATACTAACTATGGACACACAGCTTAATATGTAGCTTGTGAGTATAGGTTGTTTTGTGTTAAAGAATCTGTGCGAACGTGTACAATGTGGAAGGAAAGTGAACGAAACGAGTCATATGTAAAGACGCCATCTTTCTTTACAGATGTCAGCTGGGTCACAAATTCAGATGGCACCACAAACTACTGTCAACACGGGGCAACCACTACACAATCAGGACTCCAATATGAGCACAGGTAAAATTGTGATTTAGTGATTCAGTGCAGAACTGTGGAAATTGTGTTCAGTGTTGTGAGTGTTTACTACACGTCGCCGCCGGTCACTACAGCGGTGCTAACCTTTATTACGAACTTGCCAAGGAGCTGAACTTAGTGAAAAACTGATATCAATAGAAAAACTGTGACGTCATTTTGTGTATGATGCCGGATCGGAACTGTGAAAGTGCCGTTTGTCTTCCCGTGTACCAAGACTATTTTGTGCTACAATGCACGACTATAAAAGCGGAGCTAATGTAAACCACGTCGGCCTACTGAGCTCCTTGTCAAAAAGTGAGTTTTAGGCTCTTAAAATGTTCGTTCTGTTTATTTTGAAGTGTCCTAAAACTTATTAATTTTAGTTATTAAATGATAAGTGTTATAAGCACTCACCTGTTACAATTTCTTATTACGCACACACTACTAAGATAACCAACTGCACTTTCTAAACAATCCGATATAAAACTTTCTTTCATGAATAGCAAAAACAAAATAATTTATACGGAAATTAACAAAATCAGCCATTTAATTTTTCCATTCTGTCAAAATGAAAATTTTGTTTTGCAAGTTGGCAGTTGGCAATCTTTTTTTTTTCGGTTGTCGTAAAAATACTTGGAAGTTGCTTTTAAAGTACCTGTTAGGAAAAAAAATACTTTTCTGTTAATTGTACTAATATCTTGCTTGATGCATTTGCATTCCATAATACTATACATATTTGATGATGCCTCATTTAGTGTATGGTTTAGTTATAAAGAGACGAATTCCGTATTACCTTGCATACCTAAGATAATCGGTAGCATAGGTATTATTTATTAATTTGGCTTATTTTGCTATTAACCAATGATCATAAGTCCATTAAAGTATATGCATCTAAGATAGTTCTAAACAGCTAACGCTGCATAATTTAGTCTCAGTATGATATGAAGCCAATTGAACAGAAAGCTTTCCGAATGATCCGTGAATGTTACATGATTATGAAAAACCAACTTGAGCAACTTCTTAAGGAAAATAAAAAGATAATTTTCCATACTTAGTTTGCGCAACTAACGTACTAAGTTAAACGTCAAGCGTCCTACACACGATTAAATTTGTCGAAACAACAGAGCCGAACTGCAGACCTAGCTATACCTATATGTAAAATAGAAGGAGTTTTTTGGTTCATCCACAGATATGTGATGAGTAAACAGATGCAACATGTGAGGTTTATGGCATGCCAAAATCTCCCAAGTCCCAAATGTCTAACTTAGGAACATTAGGAAATGTCAAATCCCGATCTAGTAAATACAGATTAAAGAACATCCCATTTTGTCCTACAATTCACGGTTTTATGACTATTGGTACTTAGGTATTTTAAAATATAAACCCAAGGTAATATATTAATAAACTAAATAAACACTATAAGCAAAATAGTATTTTGTACGGTAGGTGCATCAATGCCAATTGCAACAATAATAAACAATAACATTTTCAATGTAACTTGGACTTTTTTCTATTTTTGTGAATATAAATTCAATATTTATTTAGATAGATACTAAAAAAAGTCTATGTTGAGTCTGTATAAAGCAAAAAAAAAATATTTTCATGTCTGTGGTTCTATCAGGTACTCCTCGTCAGAGTAAAATTTTTCTATGATCAGGTATATAGGTATATCACGCTCGGTTGAATGAAATTGCATCGTGTGTAGACCGTTTTATAGTAGATTTTTTTTTGTTGTTTGTATGTTGGCAGTAAGTAAACTTCTACTTCTTCTTGTAAAGAAAAATAACTTCCGTGAATCTAGAATGTAATAATTAGTTTATTTTACAAAGTTACTATACCTTGATAGGCATATCCCAGAACTGATATAAATCAAGATTTTTTGTGTATCTCTAAGTATTAAGATAAATTAGATTGAACAAGTTATATTTTAGGAAATAGTGTACTAATTTTATTGTGATTTACATAATTTAAATCTTTCAATGTTAACTTATTTCGATCCAATGTTTTTGTTTTATCATTGTATGATTGAATGTTAAGTAATCTGCGTTCCAGGGTCGTCGCATAGTGATAAGGAAGTAGACGCGTTGACACCTGAAAAGTCTGCTGCTATGCGAGGCTCCACCACCGGACCCGGGGCTGCGCTGGTGCCGCCTAGTGGTGCCACTCCCACTATAGCCATGCCGGAAAGGAAACGAAAACGGAAAGGTAAATATTGTTTTTTATTAAAACAAACGTGAGATTTAGACATTATTAAAATGCGTAACAACGGTGCGCAATCAGTGCGGATTGGGACGACATCGTGCGCGCGTCTGGATTTACATTCGCCCTGAGGAAGACCTCCGGATGAGGATGAAACATGTCGGCCAGTAGCTGACTATTTATGTGGGTAAATAGATTCTTGCAAGTGGAACTCATTTTTAAGTTGTAATACAGAAGAACCTCTGTGAAATATATATGTATAGTAAGTAGAAATATGTAAAGTAGAATATTTCATCAAAACACTAAGTTCGATGTGTGATGTGATATGCAATTAAGTTACAACCCAAATTGATGCCGGTTGCGATTTAGGTCAATGTACAATACATAGAAGTGGTAGTGCTTTTGAAGAAAAAGCAGCTATGTACTTACTATGATTTCGTTCATTTGTGAATAAGTATACAGAAATTTGCTTATTTCTATATGTACCTTCGGCTTGGATTTAGAATCGTGCGCCCCGATTGCGACTGAGGGCAGAAAAGAAGTTAGGTTCAGGTTATTTTTTTTTATGACCACCCAGAACGACTTAGGGCAGAAAAGAAGTTAGATTCAGGCTGGTTCAGGTTATTTTTTTATGACCACCCGGAACGACTGAGGGCAGAAAAGCACACGGGCGCACGATTCTAAATTTCAACCGTACCTTCTAAGGGTCGTACCTATCAAATGGTCTTTCACCATTGGATAGATATGCTATCCCTGAGTGACATAGGATATGTATGTACCACGGGTGATTTTTTAAATTGGTCTAGTAGTTAATAAGATTAGTGCGTTTAACAAAACAAACTCTTGAGCTTTATAATATTAGTATTAATAGTACACTATGGTACACTAAATCTCTATAAGTTTTGGCACCATGCAAAATACAGCTCTTATGGATTAAACAACAAAAGTGACGGAATTTTGGTGGAAAGTCAAAGGGTTCCAGGAAAAAAATTTAACATGGTCAGGATTTGAACCAGCATCTTAGTCTTTATACAACTATGTAATAATAGTTAGTAGTTGTGAATGTGTAAAACACTTACAAAATAATTGTAGTTTGGTATTATAAATACTCAATATGTGAAAAAGTTAAAGTAGACTGTCATATGACGAGCTCTGTGGCGCAGCGGTCAACACGCCGGCCTGTGGCACGGATGGTCCCAGGTTCGATCCCCGGTCAGGTCAAGATGAAAAATGATCTTTTTCAGATTGACCTGGGTCTTGGATGTTTATCTATATGTATAATGTATTTGTTATAAAATATAGTATCGTTGAGTTAGTATCCCATAACACAAGTCTTACTTAAGAACTTATTTTGGGGCTAGCTCAATCTGTGTGATTTGTCCCTATATATTTATATTTATATGAACTCTAAATTCGTCATCAGAAGCTCCCATAAAGCAATCCCACTAGACCTATGCTGTCTTTGATTGCGATTTGTGAAAACTGTACAACACCAGTATTTTGTCGCCCTCTAAACTGGACATTGGCAGAATCCTCAAAACCTCAGTGGATGCCAATAAATAAAAAAATAGAATAAAACTAAAGCCACATTCAGTATGTAGAGTAATATAAAACAAGACTTGAGAATGTAGAGTTGTTAATTTCTTGTATCACAGCCTTTATGAAAAGCCTGCAGCAACGGATATGTCATGAGGCCAAATCAGAAATTCAATGTGGTTTCCATGCTTTATTAATATACTGGTATTATTCATTTGCCAGTTAACTAAACTTGGTAAAACTGAGAAATATTTTTTAAATGAGATGTTTTTCATCTCTTCAATAAGATATATTCCTAAATATTGCTTTTATTTTCTTATAATATTATGTATACATAGCTATGACTAAACCCATGTGTCATCTATGTCATCATCATCATCCTAGCTGTAAGAAGTGCACTGCTGATCATAGGCCTCCCCTAAAGATTTACAATACAACTGGTTCAAAGCAGCCTGCATTCATGCTTGTTCAAGTCAAACACCTGGTGGGTACCAACCCACCAGATCCTAACTCCAGTAGCCTGTAACAGTCTCCAGAAACTTACGAATGATTCAAATTTTAATCAGTCACTATTTTTGATCAAACTTTTCTATTTTCAAGCTAACTAACTAACCAATATCACTGGTATCAGATTTTTCGGGAATCAGCTAATCCTTACTAATATTATAAATGCTAAAGTAACTCTGTCTGTCTACTTTCACGCCAAAACTACTGAACCGATTAAAATGAAATTAGTGACACAGATAGTCTAGCTAGAGCCTGAGAAAGCTACTTTCTTCCTCGCAGACGTAGCCGCGGGCTCAGCTAGTATTTCATAAAAAAGGAAAAGAGGTAGATGTTTCATTTTTAAGATTTTTCACATAGTTAAATTCAGAATTTGGTATTTCAGGGGAAGAAGGCGTTGGTGGAGGTGGGGGAGGTGGTGTCAAGCAGCGGCATAACTCTTCAGATAAAAATATCAGAGAATATTTTTCTAAGCACCCCTCTTCAAGCCCTGGACGGCACACTGGTGCCAAATCGCCTTCCCCACAGGGGGCTAATTACCCTATGGTAAGTATTGTCACATATTTGTCGTACTTGCTTTTATTTACATTAACACGAATGACATCATGTTTGAAAAGCAATGAACAGCTGAATAATATTGTGAGAAGTGAGAGAAACCCCAGGTTCCGAAGGACTACATATATAATGCTACCTGGGAAATGCTCATATGAGAAGGTGGATTATCATTATCAATCCTCTTAAGGCCCCACATTAGGCACACTAGCGACGCCAATAATTTTATTCCTAATACTTTACAAATAGAAAGAAATTCAAGAATGTAAATCATATAAGCATTAGTAAATAACCTGAAGTATTTTTGGAAACATGTTTTGATATTATGAGAATCATTCATTAAGAGAAAAAGTGAATACCGCCAAAAACGGCCGTTTTAGGCGGTAATCTGATTCTCATAATTCTCACTGTTTCTGATAATATTAAACATGATTCCCAAAATACTTCAGGTTATTTACTAATGCTTATATGAGTTACATTCTTGAATTTCTTTCTATTTGTAAAGTATTAGGAATAAATTATTGGCGTCGCTAGTGTGCCTAGTGTGGGGCCTTAAGCAATTTTGTCAAAAAATTGATCTCTGCAGATTTATGGTACACCATTACAAAACTGAAAATAATTTTCTTCTATTTGAGATAAATGTGTTGTAAGCAATGGATTTTAAATCTTTAATCTTATATTTGCCAAGGTGGCCTGTAATCTGTATCTTAAAAAGCAAATATTGTTATATTCCTAAAGTGTGTGTGACCTTAAATCAATGTTTCCAATTGGCTCACTTGTTTGCACAGTACCCACCGTCACCTTCGTCGCTGCTGCCTACGGGAGCGAGTTTTTTAAGTTCCGCCACGCAGCAGCGGCATACATCTTCTGTTAAACAGGTACTAGCTTTAATTTGACTGTAAACATTGTATAAGTCTCACAAATTATAAACTTGCTGAATAAATCTACAAGTTATTATCATTTATTTTATTGTTTTCTGTTGTTCATAGGTTCAAACAGAACTGACATGTCAGAGGATACAAGAGTTAGAAACTCAAGCATCTTCTGATTTAGAGCTAAGGAATAATAGAATAGAAGAATTAACAAGAACTAATGAAGAACTGAAGCATCAAGTGCAAGCACAGAGCAAGGTGAATTTGCAATCTTCATCTATTGATTTTTCACTATATTTTTCATACTCCATGTTGCCATTGCAAATGTACTTCCCTCAATATGTCTGTATTGATTGTTATTCGAATATGTATAAAGAAGTTATAACATATATTTACAGGTTATAGAGCAACACAAATCACACATCAACAAATGTATAGAAGTTGTAAAGAAATTGTTAAATGAGAAGAGTACTATAGAAAAGAAGGAAGCCCGGGCGCGGTGTATGCAGAACAGGCTACGACTCGGCCAGTTTGTCACGCAGCGGGTCGGGGCCACCTTCCAAGAGAATTGGACTGATGGATACGCTTTCCAAGAACTCACAAGGTGAGTTCCATCATTTTTGTTTTGTACTAATGCCGTGTGGTTCCTAGCAGAGTAGAATGGGACCACTCCAAGTCTCCCCGTGTATGTCGTAGAAGGCGACTGAGGAGACACCAGCTAAACGAAGCTTATAAACATCAAAGACACCTCTGCAACCCGTCTGGCCAGCATGGAGAGTGTAGGCCAAATTCTCTGACTGCTCTGACTAATAAATAGTAGTAGATGGTAGTACAGTGAGGGTCATGTTCCTGCATGGAGATTTCAAAAGACCTGATGATAATGATGATTAGCCCCAAGTAAGGCTTTATTTCAGGAATAATTAAAAAATTTAAATAAATTTAGATTTCATCATTGGTTCTGGATATAAAATTATCTCTGATATCTTTCCTGGAATATTTTACAAACAAATTTTACGAACAAGCCCTATTTTATTAATGTGTAGTTTTTATAAAATTTTAAGGATACTAAACAATGCTCTAAATATCTAATAGGCTCTCTTTATTCTAGCTAGACTATTCTAGATAGAATCCTCTGACCGCTTTGGCAGTACAGAGACGGACATGCTTCTGCAGCAAAGACTAATAAAGACCTGATGATGATAATGATTCTAGCTAGGCCATATACAGTCTTTTTTTTCTATGTATATTCATTGTACAAAAAGTGTTCCTTTGCCGTAGTGTTTTTATATTGCAGATGAATACAATATATATTATTCATATTGTTAAATCTGTAAAGAAAATTATTGAATGCTTGATTAAACAGGTCATGGTAAAAATAATTATCATAATTATTTGTGTTTGCTGAGTAAAGAATTATGTCATGGATGTCTTATGTATGATACATCGTAAACACTAATGTTAAGGATGCGCTAGTCCGGAACTCGAACTCGTCGGCGCACGTGGCTAATTTTCGTGCTATTTCGCTCAGACAGGGATAGACTCGGTTATGAACAGTGCGGAACTATTTACACCGATGTATAAGCACATCGGAACTACAGACTAGTGTGTGCAAACACAAATATTGTTGAAATCTAAATCTTCGTCGTCTAAAAATTAGCGAGTATGCGTTTGGGAGAAGTGTTCTTGTGATAAAACAGCTGAATGTTTTAATTAAAAGTAAAGTTATTTAATTTTTTAAATAACGAAACAATGCTTGTATGAATTTTGTTTTAGAGATTTTATACTCCTTCCGGTATTTAATTGTCCCCAAAGTTGCGTTAAAATTACGTGTTGAAACGGGACGTTTTGAGACTCATAACTTTTAAAGTACTTATAATTTTACAATTATGATTCCATACAAGCATAGATAACGACAAGACAAATCGACAGAATTGAAAACTTTAAACAGACGATACCGAACAACGGAGTCATCACCCTACAGAATTTGTATGGCGAAACATCTGACTAGCGTACCCTTAACCTCAAACATTATTACATTTTACCTTTCTATACATTAACATTTGAACTTGATCGTTACATATCATATGACACACTCCTAAAGTATTTTCATTATCAAATTTGATTGATTCTTATAAGATGAACATCTCATACTTCTAGTAATGTGAAAGTTAGGGAGGATATTCATAAGAGCAACGACTTATGAATTAATCAATTCAACAATTGGCTATACTAGATCACTTTAATAATTTAAATACCAGTTAAAGACAAAATAAAATTGCCAGTTTTTTTCTAATTAACCCTTGGTTTGATTTATTACGCAAATGTCTTCATTGTATATTTATGAATGTGAAGATGCTTGTTTCTCCTTTACGCAAAAACTACAGCTTTATACATCATCATTGAAAGTGGAAATGCTAGTAGATTATTAAATTACATTTAGGTAATCTTTTTATATTGAGAATATATATAGAAATATAAGATACAACATACGACATTAGCTTGTATAAAGATGATCGGTTTTCTGTTGTCTTGGTTATGTTATACAAAACTTTTCATTATTGTTATTGTGAAGACGCAAGCTTAGAAATTGTTTTGTTTTTTGTGAACTTGGATTATACAGTACTTGGATGGTTTATTGTTTCATGACATATATCGAGTTATACTACAGTCCGGATGCAAACTTTAATGGCGGCGAGTCAATGCGAAGTACAAAACCTAATATGGTCAGCGGGGCGCGCGTGGGGCAGCGGGGCGCATACTCCGAAGCTCGCAGCTAATGTACGAGCCGCCTTAAAGTTTGCATCGGGCTGTACCTATAGGTATTTTATGTAACAATCCACCGATAACCAGAGCGCGGTTTTCAGGCGGCAAGAGGAGATCACGGCCGAGAAAGAGGAGATCGATCGGCAGAAGAAGCTGCTGTTCAAGAAGCGGCCGTCGAACAGCGAGGGTGGGTCGGGGCGCGGCAAGCGCACGTCCAGCGTCAGCGCCGCGCCCACCACGCCGCAGCCGCAGCCCCCGCCGCTGCACAACGGCACCGACGCGCCCACCTTCCTCAAGCCCGACCCGCTGCCCAGCATGACCTGGCAGGAGTACTACGAGGCGGACGAGATCCTGAAGGTGGGTGTGACAACTGCACAAGCAGCCGCAGCCCCCGCCCCCGCCGCTGCACAACAGAAATAAATTCTGGGTGATCTTAACACGACAAGGACAAATCATCCAAAAAGCCCATTCCTCTGGGGAGGGAAAATTAAAAGGCCGGCAACGCACTTGTCCCACTCTGGTGTTGCAGTTGTCCATGGGTAGTGGTGATCGCTTACCATCAGGTGACCCACTTGCTCGTTTGCCGCTCTATGTCATAAACAATTATATATTTTGAATGAATATAGGCCGGATTTTTGAGATTTTGTCTCAATATCCTCCTAGCTAAAACAATTTTCATGCCTTGCTATGGCCATGCTTTGTCATTTGTTTTGGCCCTGTCATTTGCTTTAAGATATTGTACCTGACGTGCACGCGCGAATCATTTATAATTTTGCGTTTTATAAAGAAATACGACTTTTGAACAGGACCCGACCTGCTCGCGATATATTACTACGAAAATAAACTCCTCTACACTGCCCGTCTTACAATTTTATTTACTGGCTAGATTAGAGTGCTTTATAACAAGCATGTCCTTCTTGAATCAAGTGATACTATCACAAGATATTTCCTGTGGGCAAATATTCGAAAGAAAATACATATTGATTTGTTGAATTTTATTAAAAATGATTTGATATTGTATATCTTTAAGGAACTTCATTGGGTCTGTAAATAATGTTTTTAAATACAAACGATTTAAAATGTTATTTTTGTATTGCAGTTAAGACAAAGTGCGTTAAAGAAGGAAGATGCAGACTTGCAGCTAGAAATGGAAAAGTTAGAAAGAGAAAGAAATCTTCACATTCGGGAACTAAAGCGGATACACAACGAAGACCAGAGCCGTTTTTCACAACATCCAGTTTTGTCAGAGAGGTGAGGGATATTTTTTTAAAATTGTGTGCTTTTTTGATGCGCAGTTTCATTAGAAGTGTTTTTACAAAGCCCGAAAAACAGGCTTTGTTTCATAACTTTACTCCAAAAAACATTTGTTTTCGCCCATGAGTGCGCTTGCGGTAATTTTGAACCCTCGAAAATAGTACTCTTTTTGGGGTAAAAGGTATTATTTTCTTCTGCGTACCCCAAGACAATCTATGAAAAACTTCACCATGATTCGTTCAGAACTCTCTTTGGCATTTAGATTATAAGGAGTTATGATATCGCCTTAAAACATCGAGAAAAAGACTTTCACTTGCATGTCAAAGGATTTAGTCTTACTAGCATGTATAAGTTGTGGAAAAAGCTTCCTTCTGTTTTTTCCCAAAGCTATGACCTAGGTTCCTTCATAAGATAGGTAAATTTTTATTTAATAGACATTCTATTCTTTTTGATAGATAAAGTGATTCAAGAGTTACTGGTTACCCTAAACTATTTGAAAAAAACACAAAAATCAATTGTAGTTTTTAAGATCTAAGCATACAAGGGGACAGACAGACAGCGAGAAGCGACTTTGTTTTATACTTAATGATCTTACTGCATTTTTGTATAGATTAAGTTTAGGGCACTGACTAGACCTACTATCAGGAAATAATATATTAGTGTAGTTACTATCTCTGCTAACATTCAACTTGTAGTCCGCCCCGGTACTTCGCCTTAGGTACACTCCGCACTCATTCAGGGATAACGTACCTATCCAACAGTGAAATAATTTTTGAAATCGGTCTCCTGTTCCTGAGATTAGCTCGTTCAACCACACAAACAAACTCTTCAGCTTTATAATTAATTTTTACATACTAATAAATGCGTAACTCTATCTATCTGTCTGTCTGTCTCGCTTCACGCCAAAACTGCTGAACCGATTTAAATGAAATTTGGTACACAGAGTCTATCCTGAAAAAGGACAAAGGCTACTTTTTTCTTACTTCTTTTTCTTCGCGCACGTAGTTGCGGGCACAGCTAGTATTAGTTTTAATGAGCTGTTTTGACATTGTCATTTTCGTGTCAGGTACCTGTTGCTGATGTTGCTGGGCAAGGGCGGGTTCAGCGAGGTGCACAAGGCGTTCGACCTGCGCGAGCAGCGCTACACGGCCTGCAAGGTGCACCAACTCAACAAGGACTGGAAGGAGGACAAGAAGGCCAACTATATCAAGTGAGTCCGTACCCGTACGGCGGATCTACCACTCATTTTATTATCATCATCATTGTCTCAGCCGCAAGAAGTCCACTGTTGAACATAGGCCTCCAAGGATTTCCAATACGACCGGTTGGAAGCGGCCCGCATCCAGCGCCTTCCTGCGACTCTTATCAGGTCGTCCGACCACGTGGTCGGTGGGTGTTTAACGCTGCGCATGCCTATACGTGGTCGCCATTCAAGAAAATTTTTGCTCCATCGGTCATGGGTGCTTCACTTATTTTATTATCAAAATTTATTTTTACAACCATTTTTACCTTTATTTAACTAGCCCTGTTACTTTATCTGTGAGGATCAGATCAGAGATCAGGTCTTTTTTAGTTTCCATTGCAGGGGCACGTCCCTCTCTGTACTACCAGAGCCATATATTACCCAGAGTAGTCAGAGGATTTGGCCTAAACTCTCTATGCTGGCCATACGGGTTGCAGAGGTCTCTTTGATGATTATAAGCTTTGTTTAGCTTGTGTGTCCTAAGTCGCCTTTTACGACATCCAAGACTAGGAGTGGTCCTATTTTACTCTGCCGGGAAACACACGGCTCAAACTAAGCCTAGACTAGGTATTTTAGGCTCGAAGGAAGAAGGATCAAATAATCCAATTCAATTTTAAAGCAATTATCCTAAACCGATAAAGCTAAAATTTTGTGAACTATGTAAGTCGGCTGGAGGAGGCCTTTGCCGAAGAGCAATCAGACTTACAGACGAAAAGCAAGGCACAAATAATGAACTGCAACAGTAGGAAGTCTGGAAACAAGGCTAAATAACAAAAAAAAATCTGACTTAGATGACAATTTAATATTATGTTGCCCTAAACCTCATCTGGTGATGGAGTCAGAACGTGGCCATAGGAACTGCTAAACTTCTTTATCACCGAGTTTGGAATCATTAGATTTGTATGTGCAATTTTGTAGTATGAACCACTCATAATAAAAGCGTGCCAAAAAAAAAATATTTTTTGGAATTTTTTTTTAATCTAGGTCTTTAATCACAATATCAATAATGTATACATATAAAGGGACCAATCACACATATTGAACTTGTGTCGTCGGATTACTATAATAGATACTTATAAAGATAAACATCCAAGACCCAGGCTAATTTGAAAAATACCATTTTCCATCTTGACCTGGCTGGGGACCAAATCCTCATGGTGCAGGCGTGTTAACCAGGCCACGGCGGCTGTGTAACATATTTTACTAAAATAATAATATTTCAGTAACAAACAACTGTTTCGTACAAAAAGGAAATTTGTCTACAAAACTAGTTATGTGGAATTTTGAGACAGAAGTAGGAATAAGACTATTGTCTCGTTGTTGCAGACACGCGCTGAGAGAGTACAACATCCACAAAGCGCTGGACCACCCGCGCATCGTGAAGCTGTACGACGTGTTCGAGATCGACGGCAATTCCTTCTGCACCGTGCTGGAGTACTGCAACGGGCATGACCTTGACTTCTACCTCAAGCAGGTCAGTGGCCTCATCGAATTTGCTTGTAATCTGTCTCAATGTTGTGTTTCAGTATCTGATCGAGTATAAATAAAATCGGCTAAGTGCATGTCGGACTCGTACATGAAGGGTTCCGTACCATTATTTTATATAACATTAGATTTTTGAGCGAAAATGGCAAAAAAGTCATGTTTGTTGTATGTAAGCCCTGCATAAATAGTCATTTTATTGTTTTTAGTATTTGTTGTTGTAGCGTCAACAGAATTACATTTGCATAATTTTTTACTGTCTAGCTATCATGGTTTATGTCTCAGTAGGGTCCCGTTTTTCCTTTTGGGTATGTAACCCTAAAAAACGAGATACAGAATCTGCCACAAAAAGCATTCTTTGAGCCAAATGAGTTCGCCTGACATTTGGGTGTACTATCTATGTATTTTTTATAATACCTATTTAACAGCTGCAACTACAAAACAAGTATGCAATGTGTTTGATATAGAGTTAGCAATAATTTAAATTCACATTCTGCACATGAAAACGAAAAACATTTGTTCTGTAAACAAGGCTGAAATCGAGAAAAAATTTCAGCTGCTCCATACATTTTGGAAAAATCGTTATACGGAAAAGCTCATTATTTTTTGTCGATTTCAGACTTGGTCACAGAACAAAAGTTGTTTGTTTTCATGTTGAGAACGTGTATTGAATTAACGCTAATATCGCATAAATAAAACACACATTGTAAATGCACGATGACTTAGTGCTTCTTCCATCACTCACATTTAACACAGACTTCTTGCAACTTAGACAAGTTGCTTATTCCATGAGTTCCCAGTTGCGTTATAGTCGAGTTCCTACCGTTGTCTACTTTCGTTTACTATCATACAATGCTAACTCAATATTTCATCCGTTACAGCACAAGACGATCCCGGAGCGCGAGGCGCGTTCCATCGTGATGCAGGTGGTGTCAGCGCTGAAGTATCTCAACGAGATCAAACCCCCCGTGATCCACTACGACCTGAAGCCCGGCAACATCCTCCTCACCGAGGGCAACGTCTGCGGCGAGATCAAGATCACGGACTTCGGCCTCTCAAAGGTCATGGACGAGGAGAACTACAATCCCGACCACGGCATGGACTTGACCAGTCAGGGCGCGGGCACTTATTGGTGAGTTTTTTTTTAATAAGTATATACGCACAAATCACACAGATTGAGCTAGACCCAAAGTAAGTTCTTAAGTAAGACTTGTGTTATCATCATCATCATCATCATCAGGTCTTTATTAGTCTCCACTGCAGGAGCACGACCCTCTCTGTACTGCCAGAGCAGTAAGAGGATTTGTGACTTGTGTTATGGTATTACATAACACTTTAAAATCAGTCAAGCCCTTTAGGCTACAGGAAGATACATTCTTACATAAATACATTCCGAACAACATTACACTCCGTCTGAATAAAAAAGTGATTTGATGAACAAAAATAAAAAAAGGATAAATGAATAATAATTTTTGATTTGAATGTTGTGTTCGCATTCGCACATAGAAAGTAGTACTACCATAATATAGTGTCTATACTATTTACTTAGCAAGTAATAGTAACAACCAGTTTGCAAAACAAATGAATAAATCAGTCGGGCAAAAAAGCTATAGTAATTTGCAGTGTGTCAGTTGAACTGTCGGTTTTTTGCGCTAACACTTGTTATTGTAATGATCTGCATATAGCCAGAAACTTGTAAGTTAAACTTTGCTAAATTTGTGCGGAATAGCGGTTGGCCGGTCATTAAAAATAGACGTAACTAAGCCTGAGAGACAAGTTCTATAATGTATTCATGTTAAACCGCTTCTAACCAGTTATTACGGGTGCACTGTTTTATATGATTGTTCTGGCTTCTGTTTCCTTTCTACATGACCTTCATCATCATCATCATCAGGTCTTTCTAGTCTCCACTGCAGGAGCACGACCCTCTCTGTAATACCAGAGCCATATATTAGCCTGAGTAGTCAGAGGATTTGGCCTACACTCTCCACGCTGGCCAGACGGGTTGGAGAGGTCTCTTTGATGTTAATAAGCTTTGTTTAGCTTGTGTTTCCTTAGTCGCCTTTTACGACATCCACGGGATGACTTGGAGTGGTCCTATTCTACTCTGCCGGGAGCTACACGGCTACATGACCTTATAAAATGTTAATATAGATAATGATATAACAAACTATTGTAGATAGACATGTTAAAATATCCAAGTTAGTCGTATGGAATGTTATGCCTGTAATCGGAAAATGACAAAGCAAACTTCTTGCTCTTGTTATTCTTATGTATTTAATCCTAGGTTAGATACAAGTGTGAATTTTGATTCTTATTTTTAACACGCCTTTATTAGCTTCACTAGTAACTAACTATGTATGTAAGAAAATGTTGGAATCTTAATTTGACCCACTTCCCGGTCTTCGATTAGGATGAAATTTTACACACACTCTGAGTTCTGATGACAATACATGACTAGCTAAGTAAGAAACGTCATTACAAAGCGTGTTTTTTTGGTTTTTTAAACTATTATATTATTAATATTGACTTTTTTATTCCAACAGGTACCTACCGCCTGAATGCTTCGTAGTCGGCAAAAACCCGCCAAAGATCAGTAGTAAGGTGGACGTGTGGAGCGTGGGTGTGATCTTCTACCAGTGCCTGTACGGCAAGAAGCCGTTCGGTCACAACCAGAGCCAGGCCACCATCCTGGAAGAGAACACCATCCTCAAAGCCACCGAAGTACAATTTGCTAATAAACCTACAGTCAGTAATGAGGCTAAGGTGAGTATCGTATTCTACACACTATTATACAGTTCATATTTGAACATTCAAGAGAAAGTTAATTTTGGAGTTAAATCAGCACACTTGTAAAGTAGGATTGCAATGATAGTAGTTATCGTCATTATCATCAGGTCCTTCTCAGTCTCCACTGCAGGAGCACGAACCTCTCTGTACTAAGAGAGCCATGTATTAGCCAGAGCAGTTAGAGGATATGGCCTACATTCTCCACGCTGGCCAGACGGGCTGGAGAGGTCTCTTTGATGTTTATAGCTTTGTTTAGCTTGTATATCCCAAGTCGCCTTCTATGACATCCTCGGGAAGACTTGGAATGGTCCTATTCTACTCTTGTACTATGTTGTACTATGTAACTAGATAATAGACTAATCCGCGAGACTTTTGACTTATAATTTTTTTTTGAGAATATCAATTCTCCCATTCTAATCATCGATAAAATTGCTGGCATCAAGCACCAAATCGTGCTGCAACTTTCGGACAGTGTTGAATGTAAGCGTATTTGTGTTCGCAGAGCTTCATCCGCGCGTGCCTGGCGTACCGCAAGGAGGAGCGCATCGACGTGTTCGGGCTGGCGCGGCACGAGTACCTGCAGCCGCCCATGCCCAAGCCGCGCGGCGCGGGGCTGGCGGCCGGCGCCGCGCCGCAGGCCAGCGCCGCCGCCAGCGCCGCGCCCGTGGCCTTCGGCGCGGGGCTGTTCGGCGGCGCCGGCTCGTCGTCCTAGCCGCGCCGCCGCCGCGCGCGCGGGGGCGCCGCGTCGTCGCCGGCCAGCGCGCACTGACACGCCGCGACGCGGACGCGAGTGCGGCGGCGAGGAGTCCGGGCCCGGGCTCGGCTCCGGTGCGAGTACTTTTACTTTCGATATCCGGACTTGTAAAATGACTAAGTATCGTTTACAGATTAAATTGTTTAAGATTATGCTTACTGTTGACTGTATTTATTGAGCGGGTGATAAAATGTGATTCTCCATTTAAGAATGGTTTCATCCTTTTATCACTAGAGAAAATCCTTGGGAGTATCCCTTGCATATTATATAAGTTATCCCTATTAAAAAAGTTAAAAATATTCGAAATTTGGTGGTTTTATTTTAAATGTACCCCGTAACTGAATATCATTAGTAATGTTTCATCTTAAATGAATTTTGTATGCGTATGAAATGCGGCTCAATGTACGTCATGATAAACAAAGAAATGAAAAAAAAAAATTAAAACAGACCCAACATAAACATTTATCTAAGTACACTTATAAAAAGCAAAGATTAGATTACTTGTTTGTTTGCATCAATAAGACTCCGAAACTATTGGCCCGATTTTCAAAATTATTTCACTTATTGATATTTAATTTATCTGCTGGTGACATAGTTTATAATTTACGCGGACGAAGACGCAGGAAAATTACCAGTACAATGACAATGTCTAACCTCTTTTGTTGTATACTGCAATACACCTACCTACACTAAAAGTGTCATTGAAGGCAAGTTTTTTTTAAATTATATGGACTTTTCTCAGACTTCTTAGGACTTCTATACTACGGACGAGAGTCAAATTTAATAACTCCAAAAAATTTGGAATTGATAATGAATCCGATAAAAAAAAAATATTTGAACTAGACACGTAATACATATATCTCCATGAACTAGCCTGTGAGATTTTTTTCCATAATCTAATTTGAAATTGATAAACAGTCGTGGCGATTAAATAGGTAGAGGTACTCGGTGTGATGGAAAACATTGTGTGTTTCACGGCCGGATTTGATTATATGACTAGCGCGTTCATTGAATGACTCCATTTGATTGAACAAGCGTCACTTAACGTCCAACTAGTTAGCGGATTATAATATAGCCCTTTGAACAGAGCGGACATAAATCAATCAGGTGATTCAAATTTAATTCATCTTTTTCCGAGTAACTGACGATTCGGACAAAAAATATTCGGACAGGCTGTCCGAGTTGGCACTTTTAATTTTTTTTTCACAGATGCTTCGGACACCGTCAAATTTTCAAAGCCATTTAGTATAGTCAGATAAAAAAATGTTTTAAAAATGTGAAAAAAGCGTCCAGTAGTAGATTGTGATGTGACACTAGGGGACCATATAATATTTTTGCAGTGAGGTAATTTTGAATCCAGAGTAAAAGAAGAAGTCTAGCATTGAATGATGTGTCTGTACATCGCTGTTAAACAATTAGATCAGCTAAGCGCATTGTTTAATTTAAAAGTCGCTTCCCTTAACGGGAAAAAAGTGCCTTTGATGAAATCAGCACCATCATGCTGTTTTAACTTAAAAACCATTGGGAGACCGTTCCTGGCGAGGTCGAGTCTCCAGTTATGACGTTATCAAAATGGCCGCTGCCACGTTTAGAAAATTGCGTATACAACGGAAAGTATGTCACATGTAAGCTTGTGTGGAGTATCAGAAAAAGCGAAAGTTTGTTGTCACTTTTGTGATATACTTGTCGAATTTTACTTGTTTGATTTTACATAAAATCAGGCTTACATTCATGCTTATCTTCTTTTACGATAGAGATGTCGCTTGCTGTCATTAGTACTGCTTTACATGAATTTCTTTTCGTGAACAACCATTTAGTAGAATTAACTTTACATGTGCGTCTTTTATTGTACTTATGACCAGCTCGTAGAAGTATCGGTTTTCCGCGCTCTTAAGTTATTATTTCGAATCCAACTTGATTTGGATTCGATGAACCTGCTTTTTTTATGTATGTTCCCCGATTTCTCGAAGACCTCGCCTGGACCGATTTAAGAAATTCTTTTTTTGTTTGATAGGTAATACTTTACAAATGGTCCCATTAAATTTTTACCGAAATGTGTCGAGCGCTTTTAGAAAAAATACACAAAAACCAAAAAATGTATACAAGGATGCCGTTCGGTTAACACTTGCTTCCATTTTATTATCATGCTGATTCAAACAAATTGCTAGGGTTGAAGTCGGTTTTTGTTTTTTGTTTAAAATATCTTAAATTATTTGCCTTTTGAAGTGTGGTCAATAAACTTTCTTTCTGACTGTACAAAACATTTTTATTCTATTTGTGTCCGAATTGTCAGTGAAAATATTTTATTAAAAGGTGTCAATTCGGACAGCCTGTCCGAGTATTTTTTGTCCGAATCCTTAGTTACTCTTTTTTCCCACTGCGGCGCTAGAAGTCACCAAAACAAATATGGCGTCAAACAGCTGGCACAGATAGCACTGTGTTGATATTCTTTTCTATTAAATTTACTTTAAAATGCATTATTTGTAGGTAATTAAATAGTATGACAGCATTTACCTATTATTACGCCGCCGCCGACTACTTTTAACCTAAGAAAAGTTTGCAAAAATATGAGATTAAGTAAAGCTTAGGAAATCATGCTACCACCAAACATTACAAAGTCGGCTATATCCCATTCAACGACTTCGCTATATGACGTTCAGTCAAAACGTTGAAAGTTACATTCAACGACTTGACGAGCTGTCCTTCAGTCATTCAATTGAACGTCGCCACTCAATGAACGCGCTAGTCATTCAATCAAATAGCAGATTAAACTAGATGACTGCGACATACACATTACATTACAAATCTAACAACTAAAAGCACTCCGCTTCGCATTGTGCTTATTAGTAGTCGTTCGTTTGACAATGTCGTCGGGGAAGACAGAGCCCAGCCGGCCTATTTACTAACTCGGATGACAGGTGTCGATGCCTATCAATCAAGAATTTAGTGTTACAATGCGGTTTTTGTGTTTCAAATAAAAAGTTCGAGCAGGCAAAACCCGCATTGTAACAGTAAATTCTAGATTGATAGGCATCGACACCCGTCATCCGAGTTAGTAAATAGGGGGGCAGGTCCGTAAAACCTTAAGGCCACGTTTAGCATGTTGGTGGCTTGTAGATGTCGGAGTGAAAATAGTGATGGGTTGCTACTTGCTAGCCGCAACGTCTATTGACATTTTCGACGCCCATTTCCTCGATCTGCTTTTACGATCTGCGCGGGAAGAGAGGCAGATGGTACATTCTATGTATTTTCTTTTCTCCCAAACCAGCATGAAAGAATTTTTGTAAAAATCATCACTTAAAGGGTTTCAAATAAGTGCATTCTTGAGAGCTCTTCTTACCTAAACGCTAGCGAAGCCGCGTACGTAAATGCTACAGTCATCTTGGGTAACTTTAAATTTCATTCTTACTTTCAATCGCATCCAAAAAGAATGTACCTAGTACTTACTTTTTAGATACGATAATAATAAATCCAATTTCAAGTTTGTGTGTTCTTAAAATTCCTTTTTTCCTATTTAAAATAAGTACATATACGATATCTTGCTTCTTTTAATTTGTTAAAAATTGAAAAAGCAACAGTTTTTACTTTCGTCGTCGTTCAAAAGTTTAAACATTTTTCATGTTTTTTTTACTTTTTCGCAAAAACTACAAAAAATATTTCCATGTTTATTTATTCACTACTAGCTGTTACCCACGGCCTCGCCCGCGAGATATATAGCCTATGTCCTTCTCGGTACCCTAACCTATGTGTATGCAAAATTTCATGTTGATCGGTTCAGTAGATACGGCGTGAAAGCATAACAAAGAAACAAACTAACTTCCGCATTTATAATAGTAGTTAGGAAGTTAGGATTTCCTTCTCGGTACCCTAACCTATCATCATCAGCCTATACTCGTCCACTGCTGGACATAGGCCTCCACAATTGCACGCCATCGAGATCTATCTTCGGCTGCTCGCATCCAGCTTTTGCCAGCCATCTTGCGCCAATCATCACTCCACCGTGCCTGAGGACGTCCTACACTACGTTTGCCGAGGCGCGGTCTCCACTCAAGAACTCGTTTACCCCAACGGTTATTGGTTCTGCGGCTAATATGGCCAGCCCACTGCCACTTCAGCTTGCTAATCCGGCGGGCTATGTCGATGACCTTGGTCCTCTGTCGGATCACCTCATTTCTGATTTGATCCCGCAGAGATACGCCGAGCATAGCCCTTTCCATAGCCTATATCTATTAGTTCGTTGTGCTTCTTATTTCTAGTTGGTTCTAGAAAATGTTGTTTTCGGCGTCGCTATAACCAGCCCGTAGGCACTTCGAATGGGTCATGCGATATCTCACCGCTTCGATAAGCACTGCTTCGATCATAAGCCGGTCGCTGAAGCACTTTACCTCAGCTAAGACGTCGTCTTGGGTGGGACTCCTCGGAGAACACTACGGCTGCACTGTATTTACCACCATCACAGGGGTACCTTGAAGCCATTCCCAGGGTACCTTGAAGCCATTCCCAATGGACCGGGATCTGCTGCCTTTCTACCGAGTCTCTTGCAGGAACGCCACGGCTACCTTAGCTACCACGCACGTTTGGCGAATATCTACCGGCTCCATTATCAGAACAGCTCATTGATTCCATAATATTGTAATGACTTAAGTACGAAAAATTTAGTTGCAAGATTTGACCCAATCAAACATACAAGATACATGTATATCTATTCGTAGTAACTGTGAATGTCCGATATTAGTGATTTTTGAATGTTATTAACATCGGTGTATGGTGTCACTTAGGTAACTTGAGAATGCACAAGTACCTCATTCGTACTCTTGCCGGGCCATCGAGGCATCAAATTCACGAAAAATTTTACTTACGGTAGTAGCCCGACTAACCATCTTAATTTCGTTCATAGTGAACATTAACTAGGTTGTGGTGAATCATAAGTTTATATAACTCATACATAAGTCACCGATGAATTACCGAAATCATACCTAATGAAAATAATAAATAATGGTCATTCACCCAGCTATCTGGTTAATGTTAACTAACAGGAACCTAACTCACACTATGCACCTTGGCCTTCGGACATTCTCAGAACCACATAGTTACATTGCAAGTTAATTAAAAGCTTGTGTACCTAAATACTGGACTTTTCAAATTGTTCTACCTTCTCGCGTTCCTTTGAAGTAGGTAGGTACCTATATGTAATTATTCTTTGACTTAAATTTTATTCTTGGCCACGGCACGGCACAGTTCGTTACTGAGACTAGCGACACGCTAATTGGTCTCCAGGCGAGCCTTCAAAGGACTCACAAGAATATAATTTGTAAATAAAATTTTACGGCGAGACGGTCGAGTAGTAGTCGACTAGGCAAGCTTTTTATAACCGGTTAGCGGACTGCAGGGGACTAAAATCGTTCGTTTACACTTCTTTGTACCTAAGTTAAGGTGAAGTGAGTTCACACACTAGCGTCACCCAGCAAACAATTCTATAAGTCCTAAATCATATCAAATTTAAAAAATCTAATAGCTGAATGCCCTAGTAAATCACTTGTAGAAAGTATTATCGGTTTAGCCGTGTGGTTCCCGGCAGAGTAGAACAGGATCACTCCAAGTCATCCCGTAGATGTCGTAAAAGGCGACTAAGGAAACACAAGCTAAACAAAGCTTATTAACATCAAAGAGACCTCTCCAACCCGTCTGGCCAGCGTGGAGAGTGTAGGCCAAATCCTCTGACTACTCAGGCTAGTATATGGCTCTGGTAGTACAGAGAGGGTTGTGCTCCTGCAGTGGAGACTAGAAAGACCTGATGATGATGATGATGATGAAGTATGATCGGTACAAGTTTTCACTATTTTTAATTTGATGAATTAAGAGTACGAATTATTACCGCCAAAAGTGGGCACTTTTGGCGGTAAAAATTCGTCCTCTTAAATTTAGATTGTAATATCTATGAAAAGTAACAAAAAGAATACTACAAGTAATTTACTAGTCAATCAGCTATTAGATTTTTTAAATTTGATTTGATTTAGGAGTAAAACTCACTTACGCAGTTAGCAAATCAGGCAGCTGACAGATGTTGACACTGCGAGTTTGGTATACTTTAGTTACTTTCACAGTGTTATGTCTATGGAATATGTATGTGGGGTAACGCTGCAGAAGTCAACACTATATTTGTTCTGCAGAAACGCGCTATTAGAGCAATATATAAACTAGGTGCTCGTGACTGTCTTAGAGAATTATTTAGGGACATTAATATTAAAATACGTAACAACGGGTTACTCACGTAAATAGTCAGCTACTGGCCGACATGTTTCAACCTCATCCGGAGGTCTTCCTCAGGGCGAATGTGAATTGAGACCCGCGCACGGTGTCGTCCCAATCCGCACTGATGTTAGCGATCGGATGCGTGGGCGGCGCGGGCGGCGCGCGCTGCCGCCCGCTGCGCTCGCTGAGTCGGTGCGGAGGTTGGTAGGGGTTGCTGATTGGCTGCATCAATGATTCCCATGGATGTACTAGGAACCATGTCATCTTGAACATCCTCTGCGGCAACGGGTGATGATGGCCGTATGTGAAAAGAGCTTACTGTGTCAAGCTCTGTAAGCTGAACATGGCTTTTATTATTCGTCACTTGAAGAACCGGTTTCCAGCTGGCGGGTAAGCTCCAACCTACATCACGATTAAAATTAGACGTCTACTTATTTCCATAGCTTCTCGTATTTTACGAGGGACAAAGCTTTTTTCCCTGGCTAAGACTTTGGCCTTGTCAAAGCGGATGTAGTGTGTGACGTCCGACTCTAACGCGTGTTCGGCGATGGCTGACCCGTTACTGTCCAGTTTTTTCAGACTGCGAATGTGCTCATGCAGCCTAGTGGACACATTACGTCCCGTCTCTCCCACGTAGCTCTTCCCACAGTCGCACGGGACTTCATACACGCCGGGAACGTTTAGTGGATCGCGGTCCTTTGGGGAACGCACAAGTTGTCTAATTTTTGTGAAGGGTCGGAATATGGTCTTAATATCAAATTTCCGACGAAGCATTTTGCTGATTTTATCCGTTACTCCCTTCACAAACGGTAAATAAAGTAAGGCTCTGTTAGCAGAAGTTAATTGTACGTTCCCGTTGGTACTTATTCTGAGACTCTGCTTCCACTTGTATCCATTGCTCTCCAGAACTCTCTTTACGTGTGCAAGCTCAGACTCTAAATATTGTGGGTCACACAGTCTTAAAGCTCTGTTGATGAGTGATCGTGGTACCGACGCTAAATGGGCTGGATGATGATGAGACTCAGCTCTCAAATAGCGGTCTGTATGCGTCGGTTTCCGATACACTGTCTGAGTTAGTGTACCATCGTTTTTCCTCATAACCAACACGTCCAGAAAAGCAAGGACACCATCCTTTTCCTGCTCAATAGTTAATGTTATCCTTTGGTGTATCGAGTTCAGGTGTTCAAGGAAGGGCTTTACGTGGTCTTTATGCAAAATAGCAAAAATATCGTCCACATACCTCCACCAATATCTAGGTTTGTGTTCCGCGGTGTTAAGTGCTCTCTCCTCAAACCACTCCATGAAAATATTCGCCACCACTGGCGCTATGGGGGAGCCCATTGCCACTCCATCAATTTGGATGAAATATTCGCCCCTCCAGACGAAGAAACCGCTCTTAAGACAGAAGTCCATGACACTTATGTACTCAGTAGGTATATCAGTGTTATTTATTAGCTCGCTAATTATATTTAATGTGTCCTCTACTGGTACATTCGTGAAATAGTGACGCAACGTCAAAGCTCACCATTACTTCATCGTATGCCAGCCTCACATCCTTTAATAAATTGACAAAATGCGTTGAGTCTTTCACATAGCTGCTCGTAAAAAAAAAAAAACATGTATGTGCGTCAAAACCTTCATTTATATAAAAATAATTGTGATGTTCATAGCAGGAACACAAGAAATATAAATAAATTAGCAACCCCAGCATTGCGGCTGCAGAAAACAACGGATTACTTTTCTGGGTCTTGGAATACCAAGACCCAGAAAGGCAGGGTGGAATCGAATTCGTTAGCATACACAATATATAATAGCAAAAAAAATTACACGTAAAACCATTTCTTGCGTCAACATTAATTCGCTGGTTGTGTGTCGGTCTAAAGTCACTTGTTTTGCGTAAATTTCACCGACTGATTGATTTAATATTGTTTAAATGAATTATTTTTCGGTGTTTTTGGGAATTCAGTCCTGTTTTAATTTTTGGTTTTAATCTAAAGTAACAGCCTCTTTCAAAGCGTTTGAGGTAGTTATTGAGTTTTCTTAAATTTGAAAAATGTGAAATTTTAATTTACTCAAAAGTAGTCTTAAATTACTTTCAATCATGGGTATAGTCTATATTAAAAAGGATGCCAATGATTTAAAAAACACCTGTATTTAAATAATCTCAAGTATTTGGTAACAGAACCAAATATGAGACTTTCAAAAACTAATGTAATTTGATTATATCTTACAAAGTTGCATGAGGTGGTGCGGAGACTACGTACAAGTGCCTGAAAACAACGATAGCGCGTTCTTAAAGACGTTCAACGTCATCTAGTGGAAGCAGAGTAAACTAACGGATTCACCGATACTTTGGCTGGGTGGATCCGTTCACAGTTCAAACTAAATCAAATAAGATTTAGTTGCGCTCGTGAGTAAGTGACCAACACCTTTAAATTTGGCTGAAATTGATTTAGGTATATTATTTAGCAATTTGCGCGAATAATTAATAAGTAGTATATTTAACAGCAGTGGGATGCAGAAGGCTGTTGATGATGATGATGATGATATTTAACAAACATCCTAATCTTAAATACATAATATTATAAATGCGAAAGTGAGTTTGTTTGTTACGCTTTCACGTCCTAGCTACTGAAACGATCATCATGAAATTTTGCATACACATAGGCTCAGAATTAATAATACTTAGTACTAATGACATTGGTTAGGGTACTGAGAAGGACATAGGCTATATATCACGGGGGCAAAGCCGCGGGTAACAGCTAGTCGTTAAATTAATTTAAGACTGTTGTTAAAAATCAGCTTATAAAAAAGGCATATTACTGTATAAATGATTATTTAATGGATAAAAATGCTTGGAATTAGTCAAATGTTTGTTAATATATGTGTATACTTAATAACTGTTATGTATTATGCCTTTCAGGCGGGTAGGGACCAATACTGAACTGAGTTTCTTTCAGCGTTTTCTTCTCAGCAGTGGTCTTTCCGAAACGCTAGAGATTTTCAATTTTGCAAATATAAAAAAATAATAATGACGTAAAAAAAAAAAGATAAATGACGTTCAAAAAGTGATACACGAGATCTAAAATTTAAATAAAACTATTAATTAAATTTCATTACAGTACATATATGCATTTATACATAGATTAAAAAATAAATTTCGTCTTCATTTCTAAGACAATAAATACTAGATATTTCTTTGACGCAATTACAAAATGAGGCGACTGAAAAGAGAGCATATTATTTAAATAATATAAATACGACTTATATGTTAAAAGTACTACTGACTAAAAAGACCTGATGATGATGATGATGATGAATACATAATCCATACGCAAAAAATCAATAATTTATAAAATTAAATTGAAAACCCAGCGCCAACGAAACTGCACGTTATTTTCCGAAAGGACTTTCGTTTCGTTACCTTCGTTTTGAAATAAATATTTTTATTATTGAGCCAGTGTTCCTAGTCTTTCAAAATATGTTTCTAGAATTGTTGGAAATGAGATGCCTTCGTCGAGTAAAAAATACCTTACCGCACAAGTGCTTTTTACTTTACATTACCGCATTATTTTGGCTATAAAGCACTTGTGTGTGGTTAATTCGCTTCTTTGTGAGTGAAAAATCGGGAGTCAGTTTATAAGACGCTCTGTTGAAAATACTGTAATAAAATGACCCCTTTAAGACAACCTCTCACTAACCTCGTAACCGACATGACCCAGTAAAATTATGAATGCACTTTGTATTCCGTCGTTAAATAATAATGATTAATGACGAAGGTGGCAGCCCTTGTTAGTGAGCCAAGCGAGGCTGCGGATATGCTGCCGGCTGCACTGCGAGTGCAATTCAATAGTTTTCCGAGCCTGCAGCCACGCATCAGCAGTAACGTCGATGGAGCGCGCTGTTGGAATACCGCCCAGGCGCTAGGTTTTTAGGGGCTAACTATCACTTATCAGATTTTTGAACCTTCTTCTCCTTGGCGTGTCGACTCGGGTGAATTATATTTGTGTTGACCACATTTTTGCCACTAACACAGCGTTATTAGAAGCATTGTTAAGGTCCTCGCGTGTGCAGGTGGTAGGACACACAGGGCAAGATAGAAGATGTGCTATGGTCGAAGGAGTAGTACCACATGGTACAGATTTCGGAGCTGTAACCCCACCTGTTCATATTTTTGCCAGTGGTATAATATCTTACTAAGGCTAAGTACGACCCGTAAGGCTGTTTTGGAAGACAGTCAATCGAAACATATAATACCGGATAAAGTTTAAAAAGAAACTTTTCAAGTAACTGCTTCTTACATGGTGCTGGTATAGGCATCAATACAAAGGATTATCACACGCTAATGTGCAGGTTTTCACAATCTTTTCTTTGACCATAAGCAAGTACGTTTTTGCACCTCGTCATTAGCTGCAGACAGCGTCAGATAATTCAGAGAGAACCTCCACAGGAATCTCGCCCAAGGCGCAGGTCTGGCTAAAACCGGCAGCCAGCGTATCGGTTCAACGCCCATTGCATCTCTCTCAACTTTTCAGCGCACAGCTCGGTTTTACCCATTCATATGGTAAATATGGTGAATGCACTGAACTTTTTACTTATAATGGTGAACGGAGGTTTTCAAACTTATTTTGGCGGAAGCTTCAAAACTTATTAAAATAGGAGGTTCACAGGGGATGCCATATGCAATGAGTGCCGTAGTAACGATACAGTTTATACATTAATATACATATATTATCGTCTTTGTCCCTTGCGGGATAGACAGAGCCCAAGGTTATAAAACCCAAAGGGCCCGTTTAGCGTGTTAGTGGGCGTTAATTGAAAAGGGGAATCTAAATAGTGATGGGTTGCTAGCCGCATCACTTATTGACGTATTTCCTTAGTATTTAGCCCTATCCCTTGATCGGCTTTTATGAGCTGCGTGGGAAGAAAAGCAGCTGGTATATTCTATGTTTTTTTTCCCTTTCCCAATTAGCATGTAAAACAAAACAACTTTATACAGGGTTATTTTTAAAACATCAATAACTTCTTAACATCGGAATCAGAATCCCTAATTAGACGCAAAAGAAAAAAGGTGAAAGTCGGAGAAAGAAACTGGACCTCCCATGCAAATTTACCGATCAGCTGGTCGAGTTTCTATGGGAAGTCTTAATATGTTTTTCCGATTTTCACCTTTCATTTCGGTCATATTATGTTAGGAATTCTGATTCCGATATTAAGATGTTCTGATGTTTTACAAATAACCCTGTATAACCTGTGAAACCTTTATATAAACTGTGGTAATGATGTGACTTATCTTCGTAGCTGGCTGTAGAGTCGTATGTAGCAAGGTGCCGTAAAAGTAAATTTTTATTCTTTACTAGCTGACCCGGCGAACTTCGTACCGCCTAACAGTCAATGATTAAGTATTCATTACACATATCGAGTTTTCATTGTTTTTAAGATGTATTCTGCTATTCGGGGCGGAGACAAATCCAACGAATCAATAACCATGAAAATTGGTTCAGCAGATCTCGAGTTATAAGTGTTGTAACAAACCCGTCTTTGTTTTAATTTGTTTTATATATATAGATTAACGTCTATTAGCTAAGTGAGTAACCTTCATCTCAATAACAATAACAAGGTTAGATGTAAATGATAATGTATGAAATTCAAGTTGAAAGAAAATTTAATTGAATTTCAGATTGTTCATAAACGTAAATCTCACACTAAACGATGTGAATGTAAAGAGGTACTTGATCATGATTGCGTCCGACTCCAAACTAAATACATGAATATTTTTTATTATTATTATATTTGTGGTACGAACGAGTTGTTATTCAAACGCTGTGTAACTGTAAGTTATTGCAAACCGTCCTCGCAATCACAGCGTCACCCGGCATAAAGGACCTTTGTTTATCTCCGCCTGAATGGCTCGTGGGCAGGGAGGCGTCGCTGTGTGCACCGCCACCAAGCTCCCTCGGAATAAAATGCACGTATTTGCGCAATGCACCTGAGCTGCATGTTTATTGTGCAGAGCGCGCCTCGGGCCCTCGACTCCTCGAGTGGGTGCGAATCTTTTATAAAACATGACTAGCAATGTTTTGTAGAGGATGTTTTATAGACTACTAGCTTTTGCCCGCGACTTCTTCCGCGAAAAATATACTATCCCATCTCCCAACTTTAATTCATCATCATCATCAGCAAGTCTTTTTAGTGTCCACTGCAGGAGCACGACCTTCTCTGTACTACCAGAGCTATATATGAGCCAGAGCAGTCTGAGGATTTGGCTTACACTCTCAACGCTGGCCAGATGGATTGGAGAAGTCTCTTTGATGTTTATAAGACGAACCACAATCATGAACATTTTTTTATCATTATATTTGTGGTCCGAACTAGTTGTTATTCAAACGCTGTGCAACTGTAAATTATTGCAAACCGTCCTTGCATTCACAGCATCACCCGGCACCTTTGTTTATCTCCGCCTGAATGGCTCGTGGGCAGGGAGGCGTCGCTGTGTGCACCGCCACCGAGCTCCCTCGGAATAAAATGCACGTATTTGCGCAATGCACCTGAGCTGCATGTTTATTGTGCAGAGCGCGCCTCGGGCCCTCGACTCCTCGAGTGGGTGCGAATCTTTTATAAAAAAGTAATGTTTTGTAGAATGTTTATAGACTACTAGCTTTTGCTCACGACTTCAATCGCTAGAAATATACTATCCCAACTTCCAACTTTAATTAATCCCAAGTAAGTAATATTATAAATGTGAAAGTGAATTTGTTTGTTTGTTACGCTTTCATCATCATAAAATTTTGCATACACGTCGCCTGAAGTACGGAGATAACATAGGCTGCTAACCTTTTATCCCGGAGAAAAGTACTGTTCCCTAGGGATCGACACTAAAGCGAGCGGAGCCGCAAGCGAAAGCTAGTTGTTGTTAATATTTAGTTAAGTAGTTGTTAATATCTCAGGTTCGAAGCGGCGGCGGTGGTTTATTGGTTCTAGAACTAATAAAGTACAACATTAAAAACGTGAAAGTTTGTGTTTGCTATATTAGCCGTAGTAGGAATACGTACTCGGTGTTCGGCGGTCTCTAGTAGGGTCGCAAGCCTGACGTGAGAACATCTAATGTAATTACAATCCAATATTGCCTATCCGCTGTCCGGTTCAATCGATCACTTCTCTCAAGGAGTTTCAACATTCGGTTCCTTCTAATAATACATCATGCACACTTACATACATATGTGCAAGAAATGCTCGCCTTCACTAGTATAGTTAAATTTGAGTAAACGTTCCATCGTAGATGCTTACACGCGTTTTTGGTATTGGGACATTGCCAATAACATATCCTATTCATTAATTTCGATCAATTTTATTCCATATTTTTAAGATGTAGATTATTAAAAACAAGGAATTAAACTCACAGATAAACTAAGATTATAAACTAAAACTAATATTAAAACAAAAACAAACCTACAAAAAAAAAAACATTATTGCCTTTTATGATCGATGCGGTAGTTAGACATTTCTTCATTTTAGGTAACAAACCAGACAAAAAATAAGTAGGTTTTGCCAGCTTTTTTTCCTCCCAACGTTATTGTGAAAGTCTGAATTCTGGAACAATGTGTGGGCGTGTACACTCGTATCGTTTCTTGTCGAACATGCCCAAACTAATAACAATAGTTGGCGAGCTCCTCTGACAATATCCATCAGTATCGGCAAACGCGAAACTTTGGGCATTCCCTGATAACTGTTTGTTTATGTAGGAAGAATGGCAGTAGATTCGTGGCCCACTTATTGTACGAAGGTAAGTAAATTACAATTCTACTTAAAAATATTTCTAAATACCGACCGTAATGATTAACCCCCTTATTCATAAAAATTAACTAACATATAGATATAATTATTTAAGTTAAAATATGTTTATCCTTATTCCTCTTTCTAATGTAACGTAATGTAAATTATAATAACGAAGCAAAAATGTTAAAAAGGAAATATTTATTAAAATTGAAAATATGTGATGAAAAAGAATTCGCCACAGGTAGGATTCGAACCCACGATTCTTAGGAAATATTTAATTGTATGTTTGTTTTGTAATGGACAAACTCAAGAACTACAAAAAATCACATCAGGTACTCGTAACATGCTAAAATTTATGCGGGTGAAGTCGCGAGGAAATTTACATAATATTACGCGCCGTAGGCGTAGGGCGGGCGAGACATAGCATTAGCCGTCTACGGCGTAGACGGCGCGGCGTTGCTGTGGCGTAGAGGGCAGAGGCTACGCCGCAGCCATAGCTTGAGTACTTGTAGCATGTAGTGCTGAAGCCGAGGCGTCTTTTCAGTGAAATCGGAGATTAAAGATAGGTAACCGAATTATTTATTTAGATAAATCAGAAATAAATTTACACAAATTAAATTATGAAAATATTTTTAAGTATTTCTCGCTTTAGTTTCTACTCGATTGATTAAAGATCCCTCGAGAATACCGTTATACCGTACCGTGTTACGGGATAAACTTCCCTGGGCCTCAAACTAACTCTAAATTCAATGTAAATCGGTTCCGTAGTTGACGCGTGAAGAGGATCAAACAGACAGACGGCGTTACTTTCGCATTTATAATATTAGTTGGATGGCATGGGATAAAATTAGATATCCAAGTGAAAAATTTAAGGACTGAAAAAATCTGTGTGGCCGTCTATACTATGGTAATAAAACGTCAAAACAGTTAATAGGATCCTAATATAGATGAATAATGCGCAAATCATTTGTTTGCTAGACAACAAACTATGCGCTCAGTTGATGTTCATAGTGTTCATAATGTATGCATAAAATGAGAAGTTCACAGAAGGATAAACTCAAATGTGTACTGTATTTTGTATACTTTAACGAAGCGGCGGTTTTGTTCTTTGAGCTGGTTGAAGTAACTTTGGAATCGTCTTTGTTCTTGGAGTTCTTGGAGTCTTAGTGGATTTCTTGCAGCAGATAAAAAAATTGTTAAATTGTGAGATTATAGCGAGAAGTTCCTACGTATGCAAATCGTTATTCATTGAGAGCACCGTGAGAGACGGTAAAAGATTTTTTTTTGTAGGGATTTTCCCGGAACCGTACCTCACGTGATCATTTGCTGTTGTTATTGCTCTTGCGCCGTGTGGTTCCCGGCAGAGTAGAATAGGACCACTCCAAGTCATCCCGTGGACGTCGTAAAAGGCGACTAAGGAAACACAAGCTAAACAAAGCTTATAAACATCAAAGAGACCTCTCCAACCCGTCTGGCCAGCGTGGAGAGTGTAGGCCAAATCCTCTGACTACTCGAGCTAATATATGGCTCTGGTAGTACAGAGAGGGTCGTGCTCCTGCAGTGGAGACTAGAGAGACCTGATGATGATTGCTCTGAGGCTGTTGTATGCCAATATTGATACTCATTCATTGGTTCCCGCGCGATCGTCGTTTTATGATTGGTATTCAATTCAAACAAAGCATTTTTCATAAACGAAGCCAAAAGATCCCAATTATTTGCATACTAGTAGTTTTTCCGCAAAATCGTCCGCGTAAACCTATCGCTTTTGTCGCTCGCAGATGAATTAATTTTGTAAATCGGTCCAGTAGTTACGGAGCCTATTCAATGAAAACAAACAATCAAATCTTTCCTCTTTATAAAATTAGTATCGATATTTGTATTGCGTTTTTGTATTTGTAAACGAAGTATATGCTGATGACTTGACTGTACGGAGTGCTACATGCATACTTTCTATATTTGACATGAGCAATAGCTTGTCACCGCGAATGCTTTCAAGCGAATTGCCGGCGACTGGCAATTAGCTCGCCACTCAATCATGCAATTCAAATACGCAATGTAATGGTGACCTAGTTACCTTCGATAGAAATGTAAAATTTTCATTATTTTATATCATCACTAGCGGCCCTCCTCAGCTGCGCCCGGGAATGTGTTATACCTATCAACCTTCCTCATATATCACTCTATCTGTTGGTGAAAACCACATGAAAATCCGTGCAGTAGTTTTTGAGTTTCTCGCGAACAGACAGACAAGCGGACGCCGCAGAGGACTTTGTTTTATAATATGTAGTGAAAAAGTGATTGTGATACAATTTTAATTACTTTAACAGATACCAGATCATTACTATTATTATTATACTATCATTACTTTAACAGTTACATTAACAGATACCAGAAGTATTAGTCGTATATTTGGCAAAACTGAGATTTATAATGTTTTTAGGTATGGCAAAAAATTAGATTTTTGTATCCAGGAGTACTTTGTGGCAATAATAGCAAAAGAACAGATTTTAAACGGGCTCAACACGATTCAATTTGTCATGTCAACTGAGCAGGATAGACAATTGTACGTAGTACGTACGTAAAAGAGAAGTTGTAAGAAGGTGTCGAAATATGAAAAACCGGCCAAGTGCGGTTCCGTACCAGAAAAAAGGCTAAAAGCTGGTGCCATTGCGGCAAAAATATCACGTTTTTTGTATGGGAGCCCCCCTTAATTATTATTATTATTTTGTATTTAGTATTTGTTGTTATAGCGGCAACAGAAGTACACAAACTGTGAAAATTTCAACTGTCTAGCTATTACGGTTCTTGAAATACAGCCTGGTGACAGACGGACGGACGGATAGCGAAGTCTTAGTAATAGGGTCCCGTCTTTACCCTTTGGGTACGGAACCCTCAAAAAGGACTTCATATTCTAAATCGAGCGGCTTAGCAGTTTTGCATGGGGAACCCATATATTTCTTATTCCAACGAGGGTCAGTCAAATGACACTCTGTATACCTACT
The DNA here is from genome assembly GCA_963082605.1 of Rhodophaea formosa. Taxonomy (NCBI): domain Eukaryota; kingdom Metazoa; phylum Arthropoda; class Insecta; order Lepidoptera; family Pyralidae; genus Rhodophaea; species Rhodophaea formosa. Next base: position 14,256,068 of record OY720209.1, read on the forward strand.
TAGGTACATTCTTACGTGAACTCTGAGAACATAACAACACTCCTTTTTTGTGTAGTCGTGTAAAAAATAAACGAAAATCCAAGTTTTCATTTACAATTGAAAGGTTTATTCTTCGAATTTCTTTGGGAACTTCTGGCGGTTCCCTCCCATTAAACTTCTCTTCCTTGTTAAGCATTCATTCCATCTACGCAACGAATCAATTCAATTTGGTAACTCATCAATTCTCCCTTACAAATTTGTTATCATTCAGCCGGCTGCACAGTGATCCCGAAATATTTTCAGAACTGAAAATTATCAAATGTTTCGGCTTTAAGAATTTGAGGAATTTACTTACTACTTCTTCTTAGCGTGTCGATGTAAATTACCAATTTCAAATATTTTTCTTGGCCCAGTATTACTACTATTAGAGTACTTACTACTATTAGAGTGATATGTAATACAAACTAATTGTGAGAGTAGTTTTAAGATTTTGCATTAAAATAATAAAAAATCCAACCGCTGTTTTTAAAAGTTCCGTCCGCCGTATTGATTTTCGCTGACGTTATATAGCCTTTGACACTCCAGAGAAGAAAACTAATTCAATGACACCTCTCACTTCAAAATCGATGATGACGTTTAGGTTTCAGCATACATTAAAAAAAAACGTCATAGCGTTTTGGCTGAGCCAGCAGCCGGCCTCATTCAGCGGCCATGTTTGAATTTAGTTTAATCGGTAGTTTTTCCAGAACCACTTGATTGCCGCCTATAAAACTACCGAGTTGGTAGGCTTTCCTGATTATTTGGAACTTATTTGCACTGCAGTGGATTCTGGTAAATTAAATTTTATTTAAACTCTTTAGATTAATGTTTTTACAAGTAGTTACTTTCTGTTATGCTATTATATAACTTCTTAGATATAACACATCAAAAGTGTAAGTAAGTAAGCTAGTAAAAATGGAAGAAAGTATATGATGCGAATTCTTCGAATAAACGCCCGTTCCGTTAACATAGCGTTTCGGCTGAGTCAGCAACTGGCCTCATTTAGCGGCCATGTTTGAATTCAGTTTAATCGGTAGTTTTTCCACAACCACTTGAATGGCGCACATAAAACTACCGAGTATTTAGGCTTCCCTGATTATTTTGAATTTATTTATAGCACTGCCGTGAGTTCTGGTTAATTAAACTGGCAGATGGTTGGAGTATTTGGAGACTTAGATTTTGTAGGAATTTTCGTTCTAAGTTCGAAAGGTAGCTGCCGGTAATTAATTCAATTACGATGTGTTATATGCTTGTCGTCTTCAACCTTCGAGCAACACGGCCTCCGTAAGTCTTCAACAGGAGTTGGAGAAGTTGATTGATTGGGGAAGAAGTAGGAATAATGATGAAACTTTTTGAGGAGTCCGAGATCAGAATAATGGGCATGTTGACTAAATTTTTTTTCATGTTGCTATGTAAAGACCTGCCAAAAATAAACACAATAGTGACAGAATAGACAGATACATTTCTAAACAAAAAACTCTTTCAGTTATAAAAGTTTTAAAGACACATGTTTTTAGACGTGAAAACCCGCCGCTGAAATGCCTACATATTTGTGACGTCACAAGCTTGTATTTTGTATGGGTGGCGTGAGAACTTTGTTTGGTAGCTATACGAAATATTTCGTTTATGGTAATGGTTTCATAATAAAAGTTGCTATAAATTTTGCAGACTAAAATACAGTATAATTGTAATTAAAGATTTTCATACTTTAAAAAATGGTCCTATTAACCCAAATTTAAAGAAGATCACTTAACGAATCGATATCAAATTAAAAGTGTTCTTTATAGTGTTTTTAAATAGAAATTAGTCTCATTAGAAACAAATTTTATATAATCTTAACATTAGGTAACTACCGTACTATGAAAAAGTTAGATATGATCAACACTTACAATGAATTCTGGTTACAAAGGTACTATGCCCATTGTTATAGTTACTCATGATTTCCTGATTAATAAATTTAGTAACAAAACAAAACCTCTTTTTCTCACTTACTTACGTTTTATTGTCAGTAACGATTTTCATGTTAAATATGTAGGTAATTGAAGCTGTTAAATGTTGAAGTAATTTCTTGAATTTCTTGATGATGGATATAATGAGCATGTATTTGTTAAGAAAAAATCCTGAACATCGATTATATTTTTCATCATTAGGTCTTTTTTAGTCTCCACTGCAGGAGCACGACCCACTCTTTACTATCATAGCCTAATATTATAAAACAGCTTAGCCATGATGATATTTTTACAAATAAGAAAAGAAATTACCTATTCTAACTAAAACGATATTCGATTACAGATCTGTATAAATTCGATTAATCAGTTCGTCACCCGATTAAAGTGGCAAAACAATCCAATTTTACACAGCCAATCCCCGACTGCTGTTACGGTCAGAATGTGCCCTTAATTAAACCAATTTGTAAACTTCCCGTAGCCAGCAGCAGCAACAATGTTATTGAACTACATTACCAACTTCATGTTTGAAAAGCAAATGCTAAATGCAGTCCTGCCTGGAAGCTGGACGGAGCTAAATAAATGAAATACCTAGACCTTATTACTGTAGGGATGTTCCGACTAGGCGGCGAGTATTCGCAAAAGAGCGCCGACTATCCGGCTTCATACATTGACTGTATTACCTAATTATTCGACCTCCGTGGCGCAGCGGTTAACACGCCAGATTGCGACGCCGGGTGATATAAGAACTCGTGGATCATAAATTCAAATCTCACGTGAAGCGAATAACTTGTTGTAAAGTCGTAAAACCCTAAAATCCAGCGTCACACTGTTTCACCTCTGTTAATTAACTTGTATTCAAATCATAAACCTAGTATGATTAAAAACAATTAGAAAATGAAGGTTTGTGGGGAAAGTTGGCGGTAAACCTGTGTTTATAAATCTGTTGATTTTTCAAATTTTCTTTGAACATAATTGCCTCAAGAGTTCAACGATATAAGGACTCGGGTATCATAAATTCAAATCTCATATGCAGAAACTTATGTAACGCCATAAAACCCAGTGCCACACTGTTTAGCCGCCACCCCTTCATTCGTGTGCATACATCGCCGTATGGTTCAAAATAATAGTTAATTTTATTAAATGGAGCGAAAACAAACATACTTAATATAGTTTTTTTTTTACTGAATTCGTACCTTGTAAGTACTTACGTACATTGTATCTAAAATAGGTAGGTGCCTATTTTTACACGACTACCAAAAAGGAGTATACAATATGTTAACTCCGTTCGTTCCTTAAAAGGGTAACTCATCCCTTCAATATGAACAATTCTTCCTATGGGACTAATGCTTGAAATTAATCATTATGCTTTGCGCCTTTGTCCACTTTGGTAGGTATGCTTATGCACTGTTTCTACCTACTTATTAAATAACTAAGTTAATTTTATAAAGACATCAACCTTAAGATATACTCTTTTAACTCAAAAGCGTAGAAAAACCTAGTGTCCAACTCTTAGTCGGTCGTGCGCTCACACAGCTACCAATTTGACGGATTTTCAGGGCATAAAGTTGACAGGACGCGTGTGATAACACAAAGCTGTCACGCACACAAGCATTGAAAAACTGGCCTGTTTTTTTATTATTGAAATAAAAGCATGAAGGTGTCTAGAGAGTATATAGTCAAAGACATCAACATAGGAATTGCTTATTAAGGTACAATTTTTCCAACAATTTTTTATGCTTGTCTACTACAACGCGTAATTATATTTTGATATACCTATTTGTACAACATGTCCCATTTGTCCCATAGGAAAAATTGTTCTTATTGACGGTCTGTGTCATCTGTTTGCTGGAATGTTGACGGTCAATTTACACGCTGTGTATACGCTGACCTATGACTACGACCTAGAAGAAGGCGTAAAAATATTATGACGACTGCTGCGACCTTTATTTGGAGACAATCCTTCGTGCGACCTCCGGATGGTTCAATAGCCTGTACGGGGGCTAAGTTTAGCCGTCCTGTCCCACATTAGAAAAGACTGTGCCCACGAGGGGCCGTGTTCGGTGGAGGGGATGATTCGCGGCCGCCGCCGGCTTTGAAGTGCGCCGGCCTTCGGCGCGAGCGGCGAGGCGTGCCACGCGGCCTCGCCAGCCAAGAACTTGACCTTTTCGCCTCATGAGCCACCCCAGAGATGCTCATTTATTGCGCCAGCTTGTTACGAAGGGTTGCAGCTGAAAATCAGACGACGATTTTCGCTAATTCAAATATTTATTTTTATCCCCTGACGCAAAAGGATGGTGTTTCAGTCCTGTTTTAATTATTTGTTCATTACAACGTCTATCAAAGCGTTTCTGGTACTCGTATTTGTTTTAATTTTTCATAAATGTGATAATGTGTAATTTTAATTTACTTAGTAATAGTCTAAACTTCTTTGAACCATGGGTAATATTTATTTGTATTATTTAAGAGGATGCTAATGAATTCAAAACTCTCTGTAAGTATATTAATACCTACTTAGGAAAAAAAGAGTTATTTTTTCAGCAATAACGATTTTTGTGGAGCTGTTTAGGGACAGCAATGAGAGGTTTAAAATTAATAAAATGAAGGGTTTAAAATAAATAAAAAGTAGCACTCCTAGCAGAAGGTTCAAATTAAAAAAATAAGTTTTTATTTTTAAGTTACTTGTTATTCAAGTTATTTACCCCAAGTATTTGTAATTCTTACGAAGATAATATTATGTCAAGCTCCGTTATAATTTGTAAGCCTCTATCAGATTTTGCATAAAGAAGACAGTCTTAACCGGGCTTAAAATGTCCGTTGCTGTGAAATTTTTCGTCAACGCAGCTGTTCCACAGAATGTTTCGGCTTATTTTACAATAAATTGATGCAAATACAAGTATAGGACGTCTACAATTCGCGTCATCACTTTTCTCGTAAAATTTTATTATCGCCGAATATGACGTGTGCATGGATTTAAGATTCGTTCATGAATATGCATACGACTCCGGAGCGATCAACAGGGTTCGTTATCCGGTCAGGACGAGATGAAAAACTTTCTTTTTTAGATTGACCTGGGTCTTGGATGTTTAGCTATAAGTATTTGTAATGAAATATAGTATCGTTAGGTTAGTATCCCATAACACAAGGCTCGAACTTTGGGGTTAGCTCAACCTATGTAGTTTGTCCGTATATATTTTTAAATTATAACTTTGTAAGTAGTAGTTAATTAGTAACTTTAAACTTACCTTAATAAGTTTACAACAACACAATACAAAATACCAGTTTTGCAACACATGTTTCTTTCTTATTTGGGTTTGTTCCAAAACGAGAAACTACAATTAATTACTAAAGTAATTTAGAAGTTCGGGCAGCGGTTGCGGACCAGGCAGTTTCATACTTTGGTGATATGGATTTGTTGGGATATTCCACTCTCTAAAATCTGTGGATATTCACTTGAGAAGATAAGTAGGTACTAGTACCCAGTCAACCAACAGGTATTCTGGATGTTTTTATTCTGTTATACATATGCTACAGCCTACATTCCTTACTGGCTTGAAATACTATAATTATTTTAATAAATAGCTGAACAATGACTTAACAATATTTTGCATTTACTAACTTTTCATGTAGTTCCATTTATTTAAAAGTTTATGTACTATTATGTACGTCCATTTTTGATTTGACAATCTGCAAATACCCAAGTACAATTTGTGACAAGCTACGTACGTGTTTTTTTTAAGTTTTACAATTGGAGATATGTGTGTCCACCAGAACCTCTTATGGCAAACCCATGGCGCATATTGTCATCAAAGCGTTCGTTGTTCAATTAAATTGAGTAAACAAAACAAATGGCGCATTTGCCAATAAACATTGTTGGTTCCTTTGATCTTAGCTTGAGAAATAACGAAACACGCAATCATTTTGTTTTAGCTGTGTCGCTATGGACCGAGGTTATTAGATCGAGTGTGGCGGCCGTACGGAGGACAATCCAATGTTTTTAATTAAGTTGAGCTGTAAATAGAACGACAACAAGGAGACTTCCAGAAATCTGTTAACAAGGTGTTTTATAAGTTTTCCAGTTTTCAGTAACATTAGTATGAAATATCTTAGTACTAAACGTCTTTACTGTTCGATATTTTTGTCCAGTTACACGAGCTTTATAATCACGAAGGGCCTGAAGAGTGAAGGAATTTCAGTAACCTGCCTAATTAGGAAACTAAAACTAAAATATTGTTGTGTGTTTATAGGATTCTCATACAAGCGAATGCTTGGGTGCATCTTCAGCTAAGGAAAAACATTAATCCTGTGGCTAAGGTGCGACCCCCCGGGCATGTTAGTTTGAATCTACTATTCACATGATTTGACAAAGTTTTATGAGTTATGTGAAGTAACTATTTTATTAACTATAAGTACGGTCTATTTCGCTTTAATTCGCACTTTGAAATAATTTGCATAGACCTGACAAGACAAGTTGTACTTATCTCTACTAATATTATAAATCAGAAGAGTTTGTTTGGTTGAACGCGCTAATCTCAGGAACTACTCGACTGATTTCCGTACCTTTGAATAGGTACGTTATCCCTGAGTGCCATAGGCTGTGTACTACGGGCGAAGCCGGGGTGAACTACTAGTGTTGTGAATAAATGCAATGTGGAAGGTCTCCATCTTCCTACTTTCTGCGAAAAATCGCTCTAATACTTAAATGTTTTGTAAGGTAAAATTATATTTGGTTTGATATAACCCGTAAATTCAAACAGTTCATTCGTTATTAAGTATATGAGGATTAACACAAGGCAACATATGTTACATTGGCGGTGCATCAGCGATTGAGGCAAGTTCAGTACGTATTGAGATGTAGAACCTAACGCATTGGAATTAGCATTGTGATGACTGTGGTCACTTGGTGGGTAAATTATTTTTTAGAACCAGATTATTAGGTCTGATAAACACGCCTGAGTCAACGAGTGTTATACAATAGTTGCTAAATATTTGATCAACCTGGGGTACTATTTTTGAACGTGTTTCACTCGTGTTCGAACCATATTAGTGATTTACGGTGAAATTAAAAAATAAAAAATTGTACCCCTGAGCGTCGGATCGAATAACATTTAATATTGCAGCTAGAATATCGACTTAAGTTTCTAATTATTTCTTTAGACACGAAAATTCCAAACTTAGTTTGTAATTCCAGGGTCAGGTACAAGACTTGGGCAGGTCAGTGGTAGTATCCTTTTTATTTTGATTTAGAATATCTGATGATATTTCCAAACTATTAACTGCCTTATGATACAGTGGCGGATTTACCAATAGGCTTAGTAGGCTGAAGCCTAGGGCGGCATATTTAGAGGGGCGGCAAATTTAGCCCAAATAATAAAAAAAAAATATAATTATATTTATACACATTACGTTCGTAATCCGTATATAAAAGACTAGCTGTTACCCGCGGCTACTTCACTATATCACCTACTTCACAATCATACTAATAACGGGAAAAAGTCGATGTAATGAGGACGATAGAGCACATCATAAAGTAGCAATTTCTGAATAACTAAATGTAATTAATATGATTGTGAACTAAACTAACGTATTGAATTTCAATACTCAGTAGGGGCGGCAAGTTTGAATAGACTACTAGCGGCAAATTTGTAAATCCGCCGCTGTTATGATAATTGTCTTAGAATTACAGACAAATTTCATTAAATTTATTGAGTCCCTTTTAATCCAACCTACCTATGTTAAACGTGGCCTATAGATATGTCTACTCCGTAAAGAATACAATACAAACATTTACGTACAGGCCGAGGCAGGTAGACCGAGGCCAGGTCTGTAAACCTAAAGGCCACGTTTATCATGGCTAGTAGGTGAAAAACCGAATCAAAATAGTGATGAGCCGCATCGCCTATTGTCATGATTCCTCAGATATTTGCCCATTCCCTCGATCCGTTTTTATGATCTTCCCAGAAAGAGAACAAGTTAGCACATTCTACCTTTTTTCTTTTCTACCAGACCAGCGTGAAAAATATAAGAATAACAATATTGGTTGAAATGGGTATGGGTAGTCTATTTATCTATAATGCTGATGTAAACTAGTAAATCATAGTGTAGAGGTTCCTCCCAATAAGCAGAACAGGCCTCGGGCGCCGAGGACTTCTGGGGGCAGGCCGTGCCCTTGGGCCTACCGCGCCAGTGAAATCTGATAACATTGACATTGTATGTAAGGCCGCCCTGGCAGCACGCGATCTGTCAATTTTGAAGGCCAGCGAAATAGCAAAAGCTGATCGATACAGATGGAAAACTACGATTAGGGCTATTCGTGATTTTAATGCGTAGTGTGGTGAAGGAAATCGCCTTGTAATGCCAAATTGGAAAAATTGTAAGAAGTAAGTGAAAGACTTCCTTTTCTTTTTTGGAATGTAAGTGCAGTATTGTGTCATATTTTCAAACCACCTTATAAGACAATTAATTAATATAGCTTGGGCTAAGAGACGACTCCACGAGCGAAAGAATCGCGGCGATTTTATCGGTACGCATTTCTATATCTCTCTTATAACGGCGATCCGTCGAGTGGCAGAATGCGAGCGTTTTATTTAAATGTTGTAATTAGAATCCCTAATGTAATAATTTCGCAAGAAAAGAGGAAAAAATGTTTGGACTTTCCATAGAAATTTGACCAGCTGATTGGTTAATTTGTATGAGAGGTCCATTGCTTTTTTCTTCCGGGGATACTTATATTCTATTAGGGATTCTGATTCGAAAATTAAATATTTTGCCAGGTTGTTCACAATCACCCTGTTGATAATAATACTACGCTGATTGCATTACAAACGTACTGGTTTGACTTTGTGAATAATTTTACAAGCCAGAAATCAAGCCCTATTGGACCCCAATAGATTTATTTCAGATATTGATAGATTTCGGAGATGCATTTTTAGAAACCTCCATTAAAGGCTATTTTAGTTTTTACCTCAGATGATAAATAGCGATAATAGCACTGTCTTGAAAAATTATAAAATTGGGAAATTTACCCCTGAAAGATTTCACGCATTATAAGATAAGTAAGCAGATTGCTTACTTATAATAATGCCTGAAATCTTTAAGGGATTATTTTTGATATCCCTTAAATAAGCTTATTTAAGTTTTTACGAAAAACTATTCTACGCGTTCTTATTTCTTTTTGAAGTGCATCATATTTCTAAAACTTTAATATTTTAATTTCAATATTTAAAGTTAAAATAAAAGTTAAACTAAAATTAATATTTACAAATAAAATAGGCCTGGCAGCTCGTTGCCCCGTGGTAGCGTGCCCAGAAGGCTGGCAGCATTGCCACGTTGTATGGCAATGCTAATCTTTTGGCCAACATATAAGCCAGCCCTCTGGTCATCATCTTTCTACCTTGAAAACTTGCAGACTGTCATACAAACTTGTTTTCCCTATTTGATGAATTTCCAAAAATCCCTTTTTAGTGCACATTTTGTGCAAAAATTAATGTTATAACAAAAATAGCAACTAGATAGCGTTAAGATATAAGCCTTAGTAAACGCCAAAAACGGCCGTTTTTGGCGGTAATCTGATTCTCACAATTCTAATAATATTAAAACATGATTGCAAAAATACTTCAGGTTATTTAGTTATTTAGGCTAATATGATTTACATTCTTGAATATCTTTGTATTTGTAAAGTATTAGGAATAAAATTATTGGCGTTGTTAGTGTGCCTAGTGTGGGGCCTTAATAACCGAGGCTAGCAAGGCGGTCAGGCTGGTACATTGTTATTGTTATTACATAATACTTACGCGGTTTCTTAGCGAAATGTTTGTACTAATGCTAGTTCCAGGACCGTCTGTAGCGTCTCATTGTCTCCTGAAGGCTCCGGTAACACTTAATGGATTCTCGACACGCCAGCTGTTCCACACAACGGATAAATAGGCATTGTGCGGTTTTCTCGAAAGGATCTTATTCTCTATGTATCAAGTTATTTTTAGTAGTTATTTCTAAGTACTAATTCCCTATACTTTGTTATACCTCCTAGACTCATCATCATCACCTCCTAGACTGGCTTGCTGTGATTGTACTGTGCGAGTTTTATTACTATTTACATGACGCATAATCAAAATTCATCTACATACTAGATTCCTTTCAGAAGAAAGTTGTTTTGTGATGCAGATACAGCTTTCGGTTCTTTAAGGGTTACCCAAAGATTAAAAACTAGAACTCTATCACTGGGCCTCTGATATCCGTCCGTCCATCTGTCTGTCACGGCACTGTATTTTTCAACATGTTCATAGAGTGTGTGTCTGTTACCTGCCGCTATAACGACAAATCATAAAAAAAATATTAAATAAAAAGTTCTTAATTTGAAGTCTGTTGAAAATAGTCTAAAATTAAGTACTGGAAACGAAGCTATCATTCTAATTCGATAAGAAATTCATTACAGGAATTGCCATTTTTCTATTCCACTTTTTATTATGAGTAGGATTTTACAGCAAAAATGTTTAACTTACTTTCTTGTATGAATGAAATAAATACACTTAAATCCAAAGGGGTTAGTATCACACACAAGTCTAAGTTATTGTGATTCACAATAACTTAGACTACAAAATAAGCACCATTTGTATTTTACTCGAAAACTCTGAATCAATAATATTTCAAGTTTATGGTTATTACTATACTCTTCTCTCAAAAAAGTAGATCAAGAATTGTCAATAAAAGTTGTTTATCACTTATTTTGCATGAAGGTTTTTTCTTTCACGGTATAGAAAATGTTTATATGGTCGTTCGGTACCTTGAGCCCATTTCAGACCTGTTGGTTATGTATCGAATAGACCCGTTTTGATAAAATATCGATATTTTATCAAAACGGGTCTATTCAATAATTTATAATAAGTAACTCTGTTTTCTTTATCTAGAGTTTGTAGTATTTAGAGCAAGTATTGTAGAGATACGACTTATGTATGACGTTCTCCGTGGCGCGGTAGTTAACTCGTTAGTTTGTTACACTAGTGGGATCGGGTTCTATTCCCGAACTGGGCAAAAACTTGTATTTCTCTCAGGTTTTTTATTAGGCCACGCTTCTGGAGTTTATCCCAAGTAAATTCGGCGACAGGCCGGCGGCCAGCAGTAACATCTTTGCCGAATAATATCACAGTATGAATGTTGACATAATGGCGGACCCTGGGCTCAGGTCCTTCACAACAATCGAGAAAATGCCTAGTAAAAAGGGAGAGGACGAAATGTTTTGACACAGAATAAGTTAAAATAAAACCAGGCAAGTGCGAGTCGAATTCGCACATGACCAGTGTACCTAAAGTACGGCAAAAAGTTTATTTTTTTAAATTTATTTATGAGCAGTTCCGTACATCCGGATAACAACTGTTTGCTCCAGAGATTTCCGAAGAGACTCAATGTCGGCGTGTCGTTTAAAGCAGGCCATGTGCTCTAAACCTTACCTTCATTTGTTGTTTATCCTGCCAAGGCCCAAAACGCTGTTTAGAACGAAGCTGGGTGGTAAGTGCCTTGTGACAAAGTGGGAAAGACCACGGTAAGAAGGTACATTTTAAAAAGTGTATTTCGTATAGGAAATCCTAAAGGTTAGAATATAATAAATATCCGGCCTCCAATGTAAACTACAGATATATATAAGATACAAGAGAGCCCTCTTGTGAAGGGCCATTCGTTACTTTTGTCTGGTCCTCGCTGTGTGTCACAGAACGGACCAGCCAGCCCCCAGGCAAAGTCTCATATAGTTGGATACTTGTACGAGTATTATGCATATTCCTAAAATTGTTTTGTTAAATATTCTGCGCCAAATTAGTTTTATTTGTATTACTTGTTAACTCGATACACCCTTATTTTAAATTCAATGACTCAGCCCTTCGAGCAACACGGCCTCCGTACCGGACACTCAGCCCATCGACATGAACAACATTTTTGTTATGGGACCATTGCTGAAAATTCAATATTATTTTTACCTTCTCCATACATTTGGTCCGATCAGCTGGGCAGTTTTGTACTTGGTCACACATTTTGGTCTCCATATCAAAAGTTGTTCATGTTGACAGGCTGAGTCACCTCTTAAAGGTTGTGTATTGAATTTAAAATAAGGGTGTATAAGATGATATTATATATTAGTACGTATTACTTTAATGTTGCTATGCTTGCATTCGGGCAGGTATTTAATTTATATTGATATTGGAACTAGTCATCTTAAAACATAACTATTCATGACATGAAGTTTTATTAACCTTCAATGGTCGGGGATTGTTTCTGGTAGGCTTTTATCGCAGCTTAAAGTACTTATAAAAATCTTAATATAATTCTCTCATTAACGAGGTTAATAGCTTTGAAATGAATATATTTCTAATAAATAGTGGAAGGAGATTTATATGTTTTCGACGCAGAACTTTTAGGGGAGGGGTCTATCTACTAAAGTAAGGCTGATTTTTATGTAATTTAAAATAAATAAAACGATGACTGCTCATTTAATAAAACTTTGAAACGTATCTACACGCTAAGACTAGGATTCTAAACACTGAATTAACAATGTCGGAAAATTCCTCTTATTTTAAGTCCTGCGGAAACAAACAACTTAGGTACCCACTGAATTCATTTGGCAGCCAACAACCACATTAATATTTATCTGACCTTTCTGTCCCCTTAAGCGTGACATATCTCATATCAAAAACAAAGTATCGCGCCTTCTGCTTTTATTACAATAATTTTATATAGGCATCTGACTAAGTACTCCCCGCCGGCGGCCTCGCCAGCGCGTTTGTCACTGTTTGAATATAAAGTCACTTCCACAGAGATGTAAATATTCTGGTATCTATGGTCACAACGACTGGCTTTGTTTTGTCAAGGACTATTTTATATTTTTTAGATGTAAGTGTATATGTGCTCTACAATATATTTAATAAAAAAACCGGCCTAATGTGTGTCGGGCCACGCGCAGTGTAGGGTTCCGTAGTTGCGAATGCGAATGACAACAACCAAACGGATCCCTAAATCGAAAAATGGTGTTCTCAACCTCACAATATTTTTTAAAGACCTATTTAACAATACCCAACACGATGGGTTTGTTTGTATAGAAAAAAAAATAGTACTCCCTCTCTACTTGGATGGGACCTACCAAAAAAATTTTTTTTTCAAGATTTTTTTCTGCCACTTTTTTGGTATGGTTAATATACATACATACCCATACCAAATTACAACTTTCTAGTACTTATAGTCTCTGAGTAAAACCGCGGACGGACAGACAGACGGACAGATAGACAGACAGACATGGCGGAACTATAAGGGTTCCTAGTTTACTACGGTACCCTAAAAATGGGAGATTAAAGAAACGTGCACTTAAGGAAGACTACAAATTAATTAAAATTCTGTAAAAGACAACTTATTTTACTTACTTACCAATATACCTCACGTACGTATCTGGTACCAAACAATAATACGAATTCTCAGAATCGTTTTTTAATTATCTTTTGGTAAGTAGGTATTTCATATTTTTTCAGATGAATGATTTTTATTTATGAATTACTTACATATAGAGCAAATTCTGTTGAGGTTTTTGTTTTCTTATGTATTCATTATTTCTAAAGTAAGATTCAGTAACTTGAAGATAAAACAATATTTGATAGAACATGAACAGCTTCTATGAAAACTAATTGCAAACAACGACAAGGAAACTTTAAACTTACTCAGTAAACTCTGAACTTCCGTAGTATAAACGTGACGCGAGTCTTAAAGTTTTCTATCCACTTGCTAATTACCTGGTAACTCCACTAGCAAACTCACAAAATAACAATTTTAAACGTCTACAGTTTATCGAATTGGTTTGGTACCTAATATCTACGTACCTATTCCTATATGAATGTTTATGTGTGTAATGTACGACTTTATAAAACGTTTTAACGCAAAAATTAAGCCACCGAAAAACAAAAAATCAATCAATCCCCCAGGTTTTCTACCCTTAGGGTAATTTTTTTTTATTTATATGGGCTCAATTTTGAGGCAAGTATATCCTTTCCAATAAAAATATTTATCAAAATCGGACTACTCCGTAAGAAGTTAGGCGTGGTCGGTCATACATAAAAAATATACTCGTCTATTTGGTAACCTCCACTTTTTTTTGTTGGTTGAACATTTGGCATCGTAATCTATAAGAATTGCAATGCAGCAGCATTCTTGATGGATTCGAGCGGAAGCTTGAATCCATCAGAAATGCTGCTGCTCTGTTTTTCGTAAAAGAGAGAAAATTGTCGTAGCTACGACGATTCGGACATGACGAATCTATAAGGTTTTTGACATTCAGCGTATCTATTTTTAGAGATCTTACTATAGGATGACGAAAATCTCATGCAATGCTCTAAATATTAACCAGATATAAAGAAACAAATTAGGTCAGAAGAGAAATGTTTCTAGTTTGCAAGCGTTGTATGGCGCGACAGGACGGCTGTGCTGCTGGTCGATAATGCTATTTCCTGAGCATCCTGGGTTCAGCCATTTTCAGAGAGCTTCAGGGTGTTATATTTAATTAATTTCAATGCAAGCGGTGTCGGGCGCAGCAACACTTAGCTTCCCGACGAACTAACTGCACTCCTGGGCCTGGAAAGCTGAACAATCGCCATATTCAAAGAATTTAAATTGTCGTTGATATTGTTTTTATTTAAACATCACGTTTTCAAACAAATTAGATCTTATCGTGTTTTTAGTTTGCAAGCGGTGTGATGTGCAGTAACATAGCGGATACTTTCAGGTTAAACGTTCGCTATGTTCAAACTTCAATGTTTGCTGGTGTTATTTTTATTGAAGCGTCAGGTTTCAAACAATTTAGGTCAAAATTAAGTATTTGTAGTTTGCAAATGGCGCACGGGCAACAGGAGGGCTATGCTTCCGGCTTCCGGGCGATAGCGCTGCTTCCTGAGCATCCTGCCTGGCTTACTGGCGGACTAACTCTCTGCACTCCTCACTGCACTCCTGGGGTTGTGAAGCTAAACAGTCGCTATATTCAGATAATTTCAATGTTCGCTGATTTTATTTTATTATAGCTTTCAAACAAATCAGTCAAATGAAGTGTTTGTAGTTTGCAAATGGTGCACGGGCAGCAGGACGGCCGTGCTTCCGGGAGATAACGCTGCTTCCTGAGCTGCCTGGTTTCCTGGCACACTAACTGCATTCCTGTTACTAGAAAGCTATATTGAATTACTATATGATGAATGATTACTATTTTGAATTATGTAAGGAACTCAAATGATAGAACCTTAGATTTAGTACTCACAAATATAGAAAATGTAAAACTTGAAAAGTCATTAGATTCACTAAGTAAAATAGATCTTCATCATCCTCCCCTAAATTTTGTTATTGATATGACATTACCTCTGTTGTCTAGACAAATTCAATCGAGGAGAAATTTCTATCGCGCAGACTATTGTAATATTAAAGAAGAATTAAAGAAGATTGATTGGGCGTTAAAGTTCTCATCAGCTGAGAGCGTCGATGCAATGACTGATATTTTTTATAGAGAACTAAATAATATTTTAGATAAATACGTTCCAAAATGTAACCCAAGATCTTTTAAATACCCCCCATGGTTTAATAAATCACTAATACGACTTTTTGCAGAAAAAGATAAGCTACGGGATCGGTATCGTAGGTACAAAAATCCACGTGACGAAATTGAGTATAAAATCCTACGCGAACGTTGTAACCGGTTTGCCACTGAATGTTACTCTAAATATATCCAAAGAACTGAAAATATGGTAAACTCTAATCCTAAAATGTTTTGGAAATTTGTTAATGACAGGCGGAAGAACACGAATGCCTTACCATCCACCATGACTTTCGATAGCCAAACTGCATCTACAGGAAATGACATAGCAGAAACATTCGCGAAATATTTTTCCTTAACTTTTACTGAACATAGTAAAGTTAGCGCTCCGAAAGCTACTTCTTGTTTAACTGAGACTGTTTTGAGTGATGGAATGTTAAACAAAATTTACTTTACAGAAAAAACTATACATGCATTAAAGCAAATAGATCCATCGAAAGGGGCTGGGCCGGACGGTCTTCCTCCCGTGTTTATTGAAAGATGTGCCGTTGAACTCACCTATCCTTTATATCTTATCTTTAATCGCTCAATCGTGTCCGGTGTTTTTCCCGCTATATGGAAAGAAGCGAGAGTCATTCCAGTTTTTAAAAAAGGGGACAAATGTAGCGTCAAGAACTATCGACCTATTTCTATATTGAGTGTTTTGTCAAAATTATTCGAATCTCTTGTCTGCAAAGTTTTTACTAGCCATGTAACGCCCTTTTTAGATAAAAAACAACACGGATTTTGTCGCGGTAAATCGGTTTCTACTAACTTGGTCGCGTATGTGTCGAATCTTATCACAAATGTAGACTAGCGAACACAGGTGGACGCTGTCTACACTGATTTTAGTAGCGCTTTTGATAAAGTCAGACATGATCGCTTGTTACAGAAGTTGTCTACATTTGGCGTTTGTGGATCATTGTATCTGTGGTTCGATTCATACTTGAAATCTAGATTGCTCACTGTAGTTACAAACGGTTACTCGTCAAAACCATATGTGGCTAAATCTGGAGTCCCCCAGGGTTCACACCTGGGACCTATTCTGTTCCTGGTCTTCATAAATGATATTGGCAAATGTGTAAAGTATAGCGATTATTCCCTTTTTGCCGACGACATGAAACTTTATAAAGCCATAAATTCTAATGACGATATCAAAAAGTTACAAGACGATTTGGATCGTGTAAGCAATTGGTGCAATGAAAACTTCATGGTCATTAATCCAAACAAATGCTTTTATATTGGATTTAGTCGCAACAAAAAAAGATTTTGTCCTAAGTATAAAATTAATGGTATTGAACTGCAAGAAGTGGAACGGATTCGGGACCTTGGTGTTACCCTCGACAGAAAGTTGAGTTTTGTCGCTCACTATGAGTCTATGATCTCGAAAAGCTTTCAAATGCTGGGCTTCATTAAGCGCAACACGGCAAGCTTCAAAAACATCGCTACGTTGGTAACACTTTATAATTCACTGGTTAGAAGCCACCTCGAATTTGCAAGTGTTGTTTGGAATCCTTTTTATAAAAAACACATAAATGATATCGAGCGTGTACAGAAGGCTTTTACGCGGCACTTAGCATATAAAACCCCTAACCTCGTTGATCGACGTGAATTACTAGATGCTATATTTCTTCATAAACTAGTCAACAATACCGTTGAGTGTGGGGACATTCTAAGTAAAGATACTATCAATCTCGTCGTGCCTAGGCAGAACTCACGTAGAAAGCTTGTAAATACTTTTGTCATTCCACGTGCACAAACTAAACTTGGATCACATGCTCCCTTACCGAGAATGCTTTCCACATACAATGAATTAACCGCCAAACATGACAGTCTGGACATTTTCCACGATTGACTGACTGAATTTTACTTTTAAATTTAATCAAGAAAATTTAAAAGTAAAATTCAGTCATTGCATCTTCGACGCTGATAACTACTTAACACTATTCTTACCAAACTTTAAAACTGTTAATTTTATTTTTTCCTTTTTATTATTATTTGAAATTGTTAATAATTAAATTTTTATGTAATCTTAGGTTAGACTTATTCTAGTTGTATATGAACGTTGTTTCCACCTATAATTGGGTTGCATGTTAGCATAGAGTGGAATGATATATATTAGTGGTGTACATGTAACCTGTTGGTGAACCTTTTTGAATAAAATAAAAAAAAAAAAATAAAAAAGCTGAGCGAGCATCTCTTGCTATATTCAAAGAATAAAGTATTTGCTAGTAAATTTTTTAGACCCCATTTTTAAGATCATATTTATGAAAATATCTAATCTAAAGCCTAACAAGGCCGGAGAGGCCGGCCTCTGTCTAGTTTGGCAGGACACGCAAACAAAAAGTCTATCTGTATGCCTGGTGAACATTTATTCAGTTTTAACATACTTAGCCAAAGACTGACTCGCGGGGTCTACAGCTGAGCCTCACAGAGCCACTAGTTAATTAACGTATTAGTGAGATGAGCTGTGAATAAAGGAAGTCACGATGGGAACCAATGGCACCTCCGCAGAGGTCGCGAGGAAAATGTCAGGCATTAGCATTCACGAAAGCAACGAATCAATGCCGAGTTAAACCTCACTAAAAAGGGAGAAGTTATGATTTAAGATTCCAATTTAAAGCATCATAAGTATGTACATAAGACAAAAACCGGCCAAGTGTGAGTCAAACTCGCGCAATGAGGGTTCCGTACAATATGCTTTGTGTACACACACACACAATGTGCAAAAATGTTTTATTCAATTGACTAGCGCTATCTAGTGGTGTTTTAGTGAACTATTTCCCTAGATGAACTTATTATAGTGAGTTTACCACTTTATTTTCTAGTGATAGAATTCTTATTATTTTTCCTGTAATCTTCAAGGAAAGAACTACATTTTGTAATTTTTTCAAAATTTTCGGCTTAGTAGTTTCGGAGATCAGGGGGGGGGGGAATGGTCAATTTTTGCCTTCTTTCGTGAATAAAATCAAAAGTATTGATTTTACCCGAACAAAAAAAAATATTTTTGAGATCCTCATAATGAGCCCTTTCATTTGATATATAACACAGTAAGGTTTGCAAAACTTTTTTTTTAAATTTTGTAATTGGGCCCTTGAAAATGACCCTTATTTCAAAAAAATCTTTATTTACTATGCACATCCGTGTTTGGGTCATAGGATTACACCATCTTACCAAATTTCACCTAATTTGGTTCAGTAGATTCGGAGAAAATTGGCTGTGACAGACGGACGGACGGACAGACAGACGCACGAGTGATCCTATAAGGGTTCCGTTTTTCAATTTTTGTACGGAACCCTTACTTACTGCTACCGTGGGCTATTTTCCACACTTAGGCCGCCTATTCGGGCCCATTGTGTGTGAACAGAAGATGTCCATTCTTCGGTCTTCTGTTGATAGGAGATCCCAGATCTCCTTCTTTGGTGGGTTGCTACACGTTGTTTTACACGAGCCAACCCAGCTCGTCGAGAAAGCGTAGAACCGCAGAGGGTGTGCTGCAGGCCTCGCTCATGGTTTCTGGTTTTCCCAGGAACTCTTCTCTTGTAGTTGTCACACTAGGGCATTCTAGTAGTAGATGCCTAGCTGTTTCTTCAGTCTCTAAGCAACCTCTGCAAAGAGGGCTGTCAGTCAAGCCTATAACAGATAGGTGTTTATTTAGCATACAATGGCCTGTGATTACTCCAATCATGAGACGTAATTTAGCCCTGGGTAGTGCGAGCAGTCTTCTAGAGAATTTCCTGTCTAATGCAGGAAGCACTTCTTTAGACTGCCGGCATGTGTCCAGGGTTGACCATGCTTGCTGATGTTCAGCCTCTATTTTGGATTTGACCCAGGAACGTACCTGCGAGAATGGTATAGGTACCATTGGTAGTGGGCCAAGTGGAATCATGCTTGACCCTCTCCTCGCTAGCTCGTCCGCTGCGTCATTTCCAAGAGAGTTGCTGTGTCCTTTGATCCACTGTAACGTGATTGAGTTATACTTACAGAGATTGTCCAGTGAATTGTTGCATTCGAGTATTAGCGCTGAGTCAATCATCGGTCTCTTTAGGGCGTGAAGGACTGCTGAGCTGTCTGTTAGGATGCGTATGTTTTGATTTGTTACCTTCATCCTGTTGATTTGTGCCGCGGCATGGGATATAGCAACACACTCCGCCTGGAAGATTGAGTTGTCTTTACCCAATGCCGTTGCATAGTGAATGTTGAGGTCGTGAGAGAAAACTCCGGCTCCAACACCATCCTTTGTTTTGGATCCGTCTGTGTAAACTCTCACTTCTCTGATACCTGAGCTATCTAAGATTTCCTCATGTAATTGTATTTTGTACTTTTTGTCGAAGACAAATTGTTTTTTAATTCTGTCATTTGTGGCTCCCATTAGATGAGATGATTCCATTGCCAGGGACAAAATTTTTGTGTGTGGCGCAGTTGAGTTGCTTTTCCATGTGTCCATTGCTCGTAGTCTTATGGATGCAATCTCTGCTTCTTGTCTTATATGTAAGTGGAGGGGTTTTATGTCAAGTATCGCTTCGAGTGCAGCTGTTGGGGTAGTGCTCATGCCACCTCCAATGGCAAGGCATGCTGTGCGTTGGAAGCGTTGTAGCTTTTCTTGGACGGTCTTTAAGGTGGTTCTTTTCCACCAGACGATCGCTCCATATGTTAGCGCTGGTCTGATTACCATTGTGTACAGCCATTTCATTATTTTTGGGGTCACCCCCCAGGTTTTGCCAACCATTCTGCGACAGTGCCATAATGAAATGCATGATTTCTTTATTTTATTATCCAGGTGACTATTCCAGCTGAGTTTGCTGTCAATAATTACTCCTAGGTACTTAACTTCAGGTGATAGTTTTAGCGTAGTGCCAAATAGTTTGGGAAGTGTATAGTTGCCCAGTTGTCTTTTATTTGTGAACATAACCATTTCAGTTTTGTTGGCGTTCACCGATAGCTCGTGTTTTCTACACCAATTTTCAACAATCCGCAATGCACCTCTTGTGAGATTGCAGGCGGTGTCTGCAGTTTTACCTGGGATGAGTATTGCCAGGTCGTCTGCGTACCCAATTGTGTAGAAATTGTTGTTGTTCAGTGTTGTTAGAAGATCATCTACTACCAGGCTCCACAGTATAGGGGATAGAACTCCACCCTGTGGGCAGCCCCTGGTGGTTAGTATCTTTGTTGTGTCCTGCATAGTGAGTTGTATCTTTCTTGTTTCTAGCATATTGCGAATCCACCCCGTTATAGTATTAGGGGTGTTGTGTCTGGTTAACGCTTCGCAAATGCTGTTGAAGTTGGTTTTGTCAAAGGCACCTTCAATATCTATAAAGGTACCAAGGCAAAGATTTTTGCTTTGTATTGAGTTTTCGGCAATGTTGATTACCTCATGTAGTGCCGATTCTGTTGATTTTCCCACATTATAGGCATGTTGCCTAGTGTGAATGGGATGATTTGTGAGGACTTTGTCCCTGGTGAATCTGTCACATAGTCTTTCCTGGGTTTTCAGGAGAAAGGAGGAGAGACTAATGGGTCTGAAGGATTTGGCGTCCGTGTAGTCTGCTTTACCTGGTTTTGGTATGAAGATTACTTTGACTTCTCGCCATTGTTCGGGTATATATTTGTGTGCCAGACTGGCAGTTAACAAATTTGTTAGGTGTTGTAATAGAGTATCTTCACCCCATATTAGAAGGCCCGGGAAAATGCCATCAGGTCCTGGGGCTTTAAAAAGGTGGAAGCTGTTTATAGCCCACTTTACTCTATCTATTGTAACTACAACTTTTGCTGTTTCCCAGTCCTCCATTGTAGTAGGCAGTTGTACTGACCCACTCGAACTTACCAGGTCTGGTGTGATGTTTAAACATCCTGGGAAGTGTGTGTTAAGTAGGACTTCGTTTATTTCTGCTTCTGTAGTTGTATAGGTACCGTCTGGTTTTTTTAGTGTACCGATAGTTTTATTTATGTTGTCGCCACTTAATATCGTCCTAACCCTTGAGGCTTCCGTGGTTGATTGTATGTTATTGCAATATTTGCACCAGGACCTTCTGCTAAAGGATCTTATTCTTCTTTTATAGTTAGCCCTGGCCCTGGTGTAGTTGTCCCAGTCGTAATCACTTCTGGTGTTCATGGCTTTATTGAACAGTCTTCCAACTTGTTTTTTCCTTCTGGCTAGTTCGGGACCCCATATGCCTTTGTCGCTCTTTTTGCCGCAGAAGGGAACGCTCATGGGGCATGCTGTACGGAACCCTAAAAATGATTACTTACTTAAAATAAAAATACTGCATGTTAATTTGCTCTCAACTAGCCTTGAAGGGGTGATTTCAGTCCGTTAAAATGAGTTTCCTGTCGGCATCGGTCCCATATGAAAAGTTGATCATACTAACGGGCTGAGTCACCTCTTCAAGGCAACGTTAATGGTACATTTTCACCAGGTAAATATATGTATAATATAGGTAGGTATAGTTAGTGAAACCAATGTTACAACTGAAAGTTTGTATGGAAAAAAAATTAAAAGAAGGACCATGGATCTTTTTACTGGTAACATGAATGGGTCGGTACGGTACTAACAAAATTACAGAAGGAAAACAAAACTTCTAGATGAGGTTATAACTAATTCTTTACTTGTCAGAGATCTAAGGTTTGTTAATCTAATGCGGCATCCATAACTCCGGCAAAGGTCTCTTTACGTGTCTTCACGTGAGCTATAAAACGAAATAAGTTACCACATTAATGCCACCCTGGAGGTCGCACATTGACCTTCCTAAACTGTAGAAACGAATATTCGAAGTAGGTACCTACGGAACCAACTTTACACAAGTTGGTTGCTGTAGGCAATTTTCACATTCGGTATAAGTTTGTCGTATTGAGAGGCGAGTGGTGTTCTTTAGTGGACTACGCCATGTGATAATAATGTTTGACGTAAATTCTGTCATAAAACCACTGTATTGAATGTCTGTGCATAAAACATATTATTTCAGGGAAACATTATGGTAAGTTGTCAACTGCCTAAACTACCTCATTAAATTACCTATATACCTCAGTCAATGTAAACGGCTACTATATAAAAGGAAGCACAAATCCTCAAGAATTCCTATGAATATATCTAAAACATATTGATGTAATGACGACCACAGATGATGGTTACTAAACAAGCAACTGAGACTAGACCACTCCAAGTCTTCCCGTGGATGTCGTAGAAGGCGACTTAGGAAACATAAGCTTATAAGATCAAAGAAACCTCTCCGACTCTCTCTCTCTCTCTCTGGCCAGCGTGGAGATTTGGTAGACCAACAGAGATGGTTATGCTCCTGCAGTGGAGAATTAAAGGGCCGTGATGATGATGATGAGGACTAACTCTAACCTAGCGATCTACACTTCAAACAACTCGACCAGTGAGAAGAAGGCTATAATGAGCCTCCCATTTGTCGGTTTCGTTCGAGCGATTGTTTCGATTGTAACGATATTAATCAGCATTCAGGAGCTGTAGCGCCATGGACGGATATAGTGGCCACACGGTTCACGATAGCATGCAGTAGAGGCACCGATATTTATGGACCAATTTGCCATTGTAAATGTTTGTTTTCCATTAACACAAGGAAAAATGTTTGTCGACGAGTGTGCGTCCCACACGAGACAGTCCTTTCGATGTTTATATTGACAAGTAACAACATTAAACGACTACCTTTGCTGGCCTTGTTTTCTATTACGTTTTTTTTACCTTCAAATCGCAGGGTCTCTGGTTCGATCTCCGGCCAAGATCAAGATGAAAAATTATTTACATTTTTCATCTGAATCTAGGTCAACTTCAGTCAGTATACATATGACATGAGACGTACTAAATTAATCATACGTAAGTCCCGATAATACATATTTGAGCATAAAGTAAACTTGTTTTACGATTAAATAAACAATATATAAAAAAGCACAGTTGATATATTATCTGACAATGGCTATTTTCTGTCCGAATTTTGGCTATAAAAAGTACTATATATTGTAAGAAATTCCCAAAATGATGGGTTGTATAATATTTTCAAAAGTCTCTTTTTACAAGCTCCATTGGGTATTTGTAGTGCTTTAGAATATATGTAAGATAGCATTTATATTGTGGTATGCAAGCAGAAAGGCAATAAATAAATGTTACAATTTGGATCAAAACAAGATTACAGCCGTGAGTGTTCATTTTTCGACATGTGCCTCCAATCCGCCACGTGGGGGAGGAGGCGGATTATCGTCGCCGTCTCTAATAAATTCGATTTTTCGCCGATGTCGTACGCCACGCCTGGTAAATGAGATGAAGTTGAGAAATAATAATTTCGTTCAGGTCTCAGATGGTTTGTTATAGGCGAGGTAAAAGTACCAAAATCTTGAAGGAAAAAAAAAGATTTGGGCGTTGAGATCAATCTCTACCATGGATCTTTATAAGTGTTGTTGTTGTTGAGCGAGAAATATTAAATAACGTTTAAATAACATTTCTTTTAATTTTAAACTCAAGTAGTTCAAGATGCGGAAGCCCGACAGTTGTTTAAAGAGATCTCCGCACGCCTAATCGACGTTTCTGGTGACCAAAGGGCAGGCGCGCATTTTAGCCAAAGGCTGAGTTTGGCCATCCAGCGTGGAAATGCCGCCAGCCTTTTGGGTACCCTGCCCGCTGACCACAGCGATTTGTTTATTTTTTATAGGTTAGTTTTTATTTTAGGATTAATTTTTGTTTTTATCTTAGTTATCGTTAATATAATGTTAGTTTAGTTCCTTATTTTAAAAGTGTTACTAAATGTGTATTTCCATTTAATTATCACTAGATGCTTATTATAACGCAATAGGTCGCTACATTATTAGGAAATGTGTGGAAAAAAGTACTTAGGAAAAGACATAAGTATGTAATAAAATTTGAGTGAAGGAATTTATTTTCGGCAGTTGTTAGCAAATTTTATCACGACGCGTCAAAATAAATTAAAATTTATTTTATATTTTATTACGCACATCTTCATACTTGTCACCGACACTGTATAGTATTTAAATTCGTCATGTCTCTGCATTTAGCTGTGAGACCGCGCCGAAGGTCTGGACAGTCTCCAAAAATTCCCTCTCCACGGTGATTTTTCCTCCAGCTTTCTTAATTACTAATGAGATCGTTTGTATCCGTCATGCGGTTACATTTGCATTCTAATATTCACCATTTACTTACATTTGAAGCGGAAGCCATTTGTAGACCACCTACGCGATTTTAGCCACTTTATTTTGGTCTAAGGTGATCCTATATTTGTTTTCAAGATCGCTTATGACGCCAAGGTATATTTTTCCGGTATGACAAATTACTTTTTATATTTTGACTTTCCTCCAGCTAAAATTTATTTTCGCATGTCTGAGCTTTAAAATGACACACGTAAACATAAATATTTTTAACAAATTATAACTGTTTTAAATAGAACCGGTCTTGTTAGTTCATAATACTACGTAATGAAGAAAGATGTTACTCGTAACTTTCTGCAAACACGTAAAGCACATGATTGTTATTGATAGAACGGTTGTAACAGTTGTTTTATCTGACTGATCTAGTTGCTATGGGCATGTGGTATCAACGCCTTAATCGTACGATTTGTTCTCAGAGACTCGCATAGATGGCGCCACTCGAAACTTCACAACATTGTATCTACCGTATTATGAGTATATAAAAACATTATTCACAAAATATATCTTATAAAAAATCAAAACAATATTTTAGGCATAATATTTTAAAATGACACCGTATATTTAGTAAGTTATAGGCTAACGCAGATTGCCGCCATCTAGTATCGAGTAGCAAGCAACTCTCCTGCGCCATACATTTGCCTGCTTTTCGCAACCTTAATTTGGTCCCATAAGTTTGTATGAGGTGGGCAGTCTATTACGTTAGTATTATATTGTCTTTGCTATGGGTTATTATTTTATTTTTTCTTCTATTCTGTCATGGTGAACTTAAAACAGATTCTGTTTCAATTTATTTCGTTTGACCTCACGATATCTTGCCATTCATACTAAATAAAGTGTCAAACACATAAACCTACTGAATTATTTATAGTTCTTACATTCACTGCCACTAACAAAGAGTTAACTCGTTGTTATGTAAAGACTGAAGACAGAGTCCAGGTCTTTTATAGACCTGGACTCTGTCTTCAGTCTTTCACCATAAGAGTCGCCTGGAAGCGCATGTCTCCATACAAACGGAAAAAGGGAATTGTGGCAATATTTGATAATTTTAGGGCAAAATTAAGCATCCAAGCAATTAATCTCATTATAATCTACGTACGTTCCTATACAGTTTGGTTAAATTATCAAATGTTTGAGAATTATACGCCTCTCAAAATTTCCATACAAATTTGAAAACGCTTGTAATTCTCAAACCATTGGTATTTTAACCAAGCTGTATAGGATCGTACGTAGATTATAATGAAATTAATTGATTAAATGCTTAATTTTACTCCAAAATTATCAAATATTGCCACAATTCCCTTTTTCCGTTTGTATGGAGACATGCGCTTCCAGGCGACCCACGTAAAGCCGAAATCCCATACAAACGTAGTTTGGTTTTAGTTTCACAACTGTTAAGCCAATCTCAACCAAATTTCGCACAACCGACTGGATAAGGCATATTGATGTTTATAATCAGATTTCAATTTTAAAAACAATACCTATACAAAATTACAGCGAGTAGAAGTTTCGTATCGAAAACTTCTACTCGCAGTACACACGTTTAGCATGTTAATGGGCTTGTAGGTGGAGAACGAAATCAAAATAGTGATGGGTTGCTAGCGGCATCGCCTACTGATATGATTCCACACGCCCCTTCCCTCGATCAAAAAATACTTCAGGTTATTTACTAAGGCTTATATTGTTTATATTCTTGAATTTCTTTCTATTTGTAAAGTATTAGGAATAAAATGATTGGCGTCGCTACTGTGCCTAGTGTGCTCTTAACTAATGTTCTCAAATCTCGTTCAGTCACTGTCTAGATATCCTTTATGGTCTAGACAACTTACTAGCAAAACAAAGACAGAACGAGAATAATAAACTTTGAAGGTTATTTGGCTACGGATTTTTAACGTGAAACGTTATCAATGCTTGACTGTACATTAATAGTAAATTACTTACTAGTAAGTAATACCAAAATACTACAAGTTATGTCCTAGTTATGCACATGGCAGGCATAATTGCGCTAGTGTTACTATAAACAGTGCCTTAATTAGTAATGCCTCGATGAGTCACCTCGTAATGACCTTTGAATAACTATTGAAATTAAATTAAACACGTACGAATATAGGAAGATAATTAATATAAGATCCCTACTCATTGTTTATACGTATTGCGGGATATGGTACTGCAGATGGTATAAGGTGCGGGGCAATGGCCGCAGATGACGTCTTCAGCTATTTGCATCTGACTGGCTGTCAGATGCAGATAATCAAACTGCTGCACTTGTGTCTGATGTATTGCATGTATACACTTCAATATAACCATCAATTATCTACCCTAATTAACAAACCTACTCGTTCTTTTTATAATGGTTTTAAGCAGAATGCTTTTTAATCATATGTCATCTTATTACCTAAATAAATAAATAAAATACCTATGATGAAAAAATAGGTCAAGTTCGAGTTGGACTCGCGCACGAATGGTTTCGTACAATATTAAACTGTGGAGCAAAAAGGGCTAAAAACATGTTTGTTGTATGGGAGCTTTTCAATATTGGACGCCTACTCGCCTGAAGGGCTTTGTATGATTATATTTCTTTTTTTATTGGGGCTACGTATCCAAAGGAGACCCTATTACTGAGATTTCGATGTCTGTCTGTCTGTCCACTTGTCATCAGGCTGTATCTCATAAAGCGTTATAGCTAGAAAGTTGAAATTTTAACAGATGAGTATTTCTGTTGCCGCTATAACAAAATAAAATAAATATTTAGTGAAACCACCTTTAATACTGTTTTATTATTTTTTACAGCCAAACGTGATTTTTTTGGTCGTTTTATGTTCAATATTATTAAGGGCAACAGGTAGCGGCTTGAAATATTCACAGAATATATATAAATAAATAATATAAATATTTAGGAGAAGCTCCCACAGCAAACTTTTTTTTTGTCGTTTTAACCGGTAGTCTAATGTTACTCGTACGTATATAGATAATGGTACGGGACCATTCATGCGCAAGTTCGACTCGCACTTAGCTGATTTTTAAAATCTGTTTTTATGTTACAATTTCAACATACACAGTTCATTATTTAAGGAACATACGAGTATTTACTTTTTTTTTGTTTACAATCATGATAAAAACAACATAACATAGAGTAATCTCAAAGAGGTCGAGAGATTCAAAGTATGGTCCGTCAGTCCGCTTAACAGAATCGAGCTTTTTAGTACTTTAGTGTCATGATAAGGTTACAAAGCAATGGCTGAAGACAAAGTTTACGGCTATTTACGGCTTACTAAAAGTCAAAGCAGATTAACAGACTACCTACTTCAAGTGATATGCATCAAACACAAGCTTGATATATTGCATCGTATGTGCGCTGCACCACAAGTTCGATATGTTTACCCTACCTTTAATTAAGAGTTCAATGTACGTTTGCCCTTATTTTTCATCCTCGGGATTTGATTTGTTTTTAATCAGAAATTAGCTGAGCTTTATCTCTGACTTTCATTTTATGGTTTGCATGTGCTTGTACAATCATTGAACATTTATCTGTATACTGATGGTTAAAGCTACCTAAATCCATCGAGCGACAGCTGGCACTGGCACCAACGGTTAATGACGTGGCTATCCTAATCCTAACTTTCTCACTAATATTATAAATGTGAAAGTGATTATGTTTGTTTGTTACGCTTCCACGCTCTATCTACTGAACCGATCATCATGAAATGTTGCATAAACATAGGTTTAATTACAAAGATGGACATAGGCTTTATATCACGGGGGAAAATCCGCGGGTAACTGCTAGTTAGGAAAATATAATAAACTAGCTTTGGCCCACGGCTCCGCTCATGTTAGAGTGGTACCCAACATTTTATGATAATCGGTTCAGTAGATAGGTCGTGAAAGCGTAACAAACAAACTCACTTTTGATATTGTAGTTTGGGAAAGTTGGGATTGGAATATCATGATTTAATTTAGTTATTATTTGCATTTTCCTTGTCCTTTGCATTAATATTTAAACAAAGTAGAAGAAGTGATCATTTGTTTCAATATTTGTCTGACCTGCTCCCTGCGCGCAAATTAAGCCAACTGTTCAATGTCCCAGAAAATTATTTGTCATCATAAATGGAGTGAGTACGTACGAAATTACAGTAATGATTCCTGAAGAACTTAATGCGAATTTAATATTGGATTTCGGCGAAATAGGCCTTGGCCCTGGCCGCCAATGCCGGAATATCGGAAAAATTACGTGATTGCTGAGGTGAATATAAAAAGTAAAATTTAAATTTTAAAACTTGTATATACTTTCAATATCATTGACGTAGCACGGTACCGAATTTCGAATGGATCTGACAGATTTAGTAAGATCCCCTCATTAACTTGACAATAGCTGATGATCTTCAAACGGCTAAACAGATTTTCATGAAACATGACTAAGAACACTCTAGATAAAATTATCAATGACCCAAAAAAAACCTAAACGAAAATCTGTTTAGAAGCAACGATACCACAGACAGATACACAGACAGACACGTTAAACTGATAACACACCTCTCTTTTTGCGTCAGGGGTTAACCCCTGTTCATCGTCATGTTTAAACATGACGATTCTTCAGGAATCATTACTGTAATTTCGTACGTACTCACTCCATTTATGATGACAAATAATTTTCTGGGACATTGAACAGTAGGCTTAATTTGCGCGCAGGGAGCAGGTCAGACAAATATTGAAACAAATGATCACTTTCTTCTACTTTGTTTAAATATTAATGCAAAGGACAAGGAAAATGCAAATAATAACTAAATTAAATCATCATATTCCAATCCCAACTTTCCCAAACTACAATATCAAAAGTGAGTTTGTTTGTTACGCTTTCACGTCCTATCTATACTGAACCGATTATCATAAAATTTTGGGTACCACTCTAACATGAGCGGAGCCGTGGGCCAAAGCTAGTTTATTATATTTTCCTAACTAGCAGTTACCCGCGGATTTTCCCCCGTGATATATAGCCTATGTCCATCTTTGTAATTTAACCTATGTTTATGCTAAACAGATTTTCATGAAACATGACTAAGAACACTCTAGATAAAATTATCAATGACCCAAAAAAAACCTAAACGAAAATCTGTTTAGAAGCAACGATACCACAGACAGATACACAGACAGACACGTTAAACTGATAACACACCTCTCTTTTTGCGTCAGGGGTTAACCCCTGTTCATCGTCATGTTTAAACATGACGATTTATCTTTTAAGTACACATTCTAATACATGAATAGGTACTCGTGCTAATAGAATATAGCAGTAAACTTGATGCATTAGATATTAAAATTCAATGCACGTAGCGTGACATAACAACTTATAGTTATTTATTTAGCTATTTGTATTATTATTATAATTTAATGAGTGCTATGGGTCTTATGTAACCTGAAATAAATGACTTTCATTATTATTATGTTATCTCCATAATACGTTGTACTTACTTCAAAGTACATTTGAGTATTCAGAAAGAGCTTCTGAGTTTAAGCTATTTAATTAGGTACTTGATATCAAGCAAAAAAATGATTTTTTTGTTTCATTGAATTTGTTGGATATATATATCCTATCATTATTCTATCCTATCTGCTAATAATTTAAGTACCTGAAATTGAAAGTGTACTTAGTGCAGAACGAGTGAGTGTCATAACGGTAAAATCATTAATTAGTTATTATAGCATATATTAGTTTTATTTGGATAACGCGATATTTCAGTGTTAAATAATAATTATGGCACTAGAGCCAAATAAGGCCTGGAATATAATAAAGCCTACCTACCTGAAAAAGAATGGACTTGCAACAGTGTAAATGTCTTGGTTAAGAAAAGAAACATACAAAATGATAAT
This sequence comes from Rhodophaea formosa, assembly GCA_963082605.1. Classification (NCBI taxonomy): domain Eukaryota; kingdom Metazoa; phylum Arthropoda; class Insecta; order Lepidoptera; family Pyralidae; genus Rhodophaea; species Rhodophaea formosa. Next base: position 14,286,650 of record OY720209.1, read on the forward strand.
TAAAAGCTGACACCAATTCACTATGTAAATTATATTATATATCATATATTTATTTTTGAAATTAATAATTAAAATTGCGGTTATTATGGCCCATGTGCAACGCGCAATAAAGCCTCCATTGAAAGAAACTGATTTTGCTGAAAATGTTGTTCATTCATAAATAATTTTAGTAAACAACGATTAACCAATTCTTTCAGTTTAAATCTTAGGTTTAAATACATGTATGGTTTGACACTTTTTCGAAAACATAAAAATGGATAGGCCTTATAATAACCTACCCGGGCCTTATTAGACTGCCTTGTACAATGTTTTTTGTTAAATTTGTAGTAAAAATTGTGACGCATGAACTCATGTATTTTATTTGTATGCATGTTTGGATTCACAAGAATTTGTAAGGTTTACTAAAATATAGATACAACATAAGCGTCCAATCATATATAATTCAATAAATAACACAGTTAAGTTTCATACAGTTGTTTATATTCAAAGCACCGTTTTATTAACACAATTATATTTTAAATCCCTAATACAAAGTATATACTTAGCCATCATTTCCTTATTTAATCAAGATGACTTGTACGTGACAATTTGTATATAACAACTACTCAAGATCACAGACGAAACACGAATGAGTGATTTTTATCCGTTACTGTTTTAAAGAAGATTCAATAGAGGGGACACCCCTCCATAAGGTGGGGTAATATCACAATGGTGGTTATTCAATAATCAATGTTTCCAGTTTAATTAATTATGATAGACTAATAACAGAGTATGGAATTATTCCTAACTCATGCATGTTAAAAAGAAGGTAAATAATAGGTTTATTATTTAAAATTCACGCGTTTCCACCGCGGCGACAACAAATTGCTTCTTGTTTTAAACTTGCATGCAAGCTGATCTTAAAAAAACCGGCCAAGTGCGTGTCGGGCCACGCGCAGTGTAGGGTTCCGTAGTTGCGACAACGCTGACTTTACACTATTCACACTCGCACCTTACAGTTTAACGACCAAAAACATTTAACAATAAAAATAGTATGAAATTTTACAGTTTATAAGTTGGTTGCCTATAACTTTTTAGTTTGTACTTAGTACTCAGCTCTGATAGTTTTCCTTTAAACTTCAGTATATATACTACTGCTGTAATTTTTTTCACGTATCTTTATATAACCGTTTAGCAGATAGAGGGGGGGGACACTTACCTCTAACAAAAATTCGCACTTTAAAACCAAATATTTCGGAAACGGATCCCTAAATCGAAAAATAGTGTTCTCAACCTCACAATATTTTTGAAAGACCTATTTAACGATACCCCACACGATGGGTAAATAGAGAAAAAAAAATTACTCCCCCACTTTAATTGTATGGGAGCTACCCTAACAAAATTTTTTTTCAAGTTTTTATTCTACCACTTTTTTGCCATGATTAATATACATATTCATACCAAATTACAGCTTTCTAGTACTTATAGTCTCTGCGTAAAACCGCGGACGGACAGACAGACAGACAGACAGACAGACAGACAGACAGACAGACATGGCGAAACTATAAGGGTTCCTTGTTTACTACGGAACCCTAAAAATAATGCTTTTTTCAAGCAATGATGATATGAAGTAGTTCGAAATGAAGTAGGCCTTATATTTGGCTCCAGTACCTTATTTAGGGATTATTATTCCCTGTGATACCAAATCCATTAAGAAAACTCGTTGTGCTACCCGGAGAAAGCATGGTATTTTATTTTATGATGACAATATGCGGCGTCTAAGCTTATCTTTTGTAAGTAATGTAAACTGACGCTTCCATTAAGGCCTGGCAGGAGTGGATTCCTCAGGAGACACTTTCCAGATATATTTCCTTTACAAACAAGAAGAGAAATTTTTTATTGTACTTACTTAGGAATAAAACTCGTCCCGAGTTCACAATAGGTGGCGCTTTCGCTACCCAATTTGACTTTTCCCTTTTTCCATATAGGTTTCAGGAGTTGGTTTTTAGGGTCCCGTACCCAAAGGGCAAAAATGAGACTGAAATGAGATTCACGACACTTCGATGTCCGTCTGTCTGTCTGTCTGTCACCAGGCTGTATCTCATGAACCGTATCTAAAAATTTCAACTGTCTGTCTAGCTACCAGCTAGACAGACAGTTGAAATTTTTACAGATGATGTATTTCTGTTGCCGCTATAACGACAAGTACTGAAAACATAATAAAATAAATATTTAAGGGGGGCTCCCATCTTATCTTATCTTCAATTGGGGCCGATTATAAATCGGAAGCACGTCTAACCTTTGGAAGGGGGGTTCCCATACATCAAACGTGATTTTTTTTGCCGGTTTTTGCTCGATAGCCTAATGTTGTATAGATGGTATGGTAATGGTACGGAACCCTTGGTGCGCGAGTCCGACTCGCACTTGTCAGATTTTTTCCATATTGTAATAAGTACTGGTATTGTCGCACATTTCGGATGGCAGCGATTATGCCTACTTGGTAAAAGTTTATGTATTGTATTCTGTCTGAGTACCAAAAAGTTTTCGTAGGATGATTGAAATCCGGATTTGCTAAGTGCGGTTGTTTCAATTTTCTCCGAGCTTATGTTTATCTTCGATCAGCTTAAAATATATTTTGTAAATTAGATGTGTAACATTTAATCCCCGGCGCGATAAGGGAGGTGTTATAAATTTGACCGCTCTGTGTCTTTCTGAAGCACCGTGGCTCTAAAACGGGTGAACCGATTTGGATGGTTAGTAGGCGTTGGATCTTAGATATGATTTATCAAATTAGGTTCAGCTTTTAATTTTATAGAATTGTTAAATAAAATTATTTTAATACTGTTTTTATCGCGTTTATTACATTATTTATACACCTAACGTTTCGAGCACTTTACAGTGTTGTTGTCTACCGTTTAGTTCCATTATCCTAATCATTCCCTAAAACTCCTAAAAGGACATTTTAATTCAGGTTCCTTAAAATAACAAATTTTTAAATATGCGGTCTCTTGATTCTGTCTAAGTTAAAGCAATCAAAGGAGCGAATTTGCTTTTTGTACGAAAACCTCGATACGCGAGCCTGACTCGCACTTTGCAATTTTTATTATACATTTGCCTAGTGTTAGGAGATTATATTTTTTGAATAGATTGACTACACGATTCGAAATGACCAACACTAATGAGTGCCCTTATACTTTTTTTTTTTGGCTTATATAAGCGTACTTAATGGATATTAGGGCAGATCCATATTACCACTTTGAAAGCCTTAAAAAATGGTATTTGACCTTAGACCTATAGACATTTCGCACATATAGGGTCAAAGAAAAAAAATATTTTTAGGTTTAAGTTCTATTTAAGTATGTCAATAATAAGCCCGTTACACCGTTAACCCTGTATATTTGGGTAGGTATTTACTTCAAGAATATGCGAAGAAAGATTTCCAAGTTTAGGCGCTCTTCGCGTTCCTCTCTCTTATCTTGTCCGCCGTCAATAGCCAAAGTTCCATTGTGATGGTAATGGCTGCCGATAACTTGCCGATAGTTCCGACTGCCCACGTTTGTTAGTCAACTTGAAGGCGGGTTGGGAATAATAAATAACTTGCATAATAGGCAGAGGAAAACTTTACACAAAAGTCATCTGGATGGGTAGGTCCCTATTTCTACCAACAAAGACAGTAGTCTTTGCTACCGGCAAGCAGCTGTGAAGCCTATATGTTTTGATTTGAAGGGTGATAAATTTCATTTCATCTCAACTATCTCAACTTCTCAACTAATATTATAAATGCGAAAGTGAGTTTGTTTGTTTATTTATTTGTTTGTTTGTTACGCTTTCACGCTCTATCTATTGAACCGATCATTATGAAATTTTGCATACACATAGGTTAGGGTACTAAGATGGACATAAGCTATATAGCATGCGGGCGATGCCGCGGGTAACAGCTAGTTGATAATGAACTGAAAATATCGGTATCGGCAATAACTATGTCAAAGCTAAAACAGAATATTTTCACATAGCACGGATGAATTCGTGCGAGTTCATAAATAGGGATGAATTCGTCCGTGTTCATGAATTCACCCGTGCTCATCCCAGGAAATGTAAATATTAAGTGTATTGACTCGTTCATTGCCATACATACACAGTTCAAACTTGTCTAATACTTATTTTAGGTAAGGGTTAAAATAATTGAAGTGATACGTCTTTAATAATATTATAAAGAGGAAATATTTGACTGTTTGTCTGCATTGAATAGGTTCTAAAAATAATAGACCGATTTTAAAAATGCTTTCACTTCAAGAAAGCTTATTTATCAACGGGGGACATAATGATAAGTAAGTAGCATTTTATAAATTTTCATGGATTTTGTTTTCAAGTTTTATTAATTTTCTATGTTAGTGTGTCATGTCGTGTGGTTCCCGGCAGAGTAGAATAGGACCGCTCCAAGTAGTCTTACATTTTATTCCTTTTCCCTTGGATGTCGTAGAAGGCGCCTTAGGAAATATAAGTTCAATCAAAGAAGATCTCTCCAACCCGTCTGGCCAGCGTGGAGAGCGTAGGCCAAATCCTCTAATTACTCTAGCATCAGCTAGATATAGTTCTGGCATTACAGAGAGGGTCGTGCTCCTGCAGTGGAGACTAAAAAGACCTTATATGAGGATGTTAGTCTGAGAAAAAACAATTTAACACCACAATCATGGACACCTAAATAAAATACTAAAAAAATAATTGAATGAGCAAGCGCGAAGAGTCTGCTTCAGCTTAGGCAAAAAAAATCGTTCGTATGTTCCGCTGTCTGTTCGGCTGTTCTCTTCTACAGGTCGCATTTTTCACTCTCAGTCGAATGTGCTAATCGAAACATGAGGAGCCCTCCGCTTTAGCGGTAAAAAGTAATAGTGTATAAAATTGGGCCCTAGGTCGAAGTTAAAACAGCCCTTACATAGATCCGCCCCTGGAGTAATTTACTAGGGCCGGTAGGCTATCTTGACATATTGATTGGAGCGCTAGATTTGATTAATAAGCCTAACATTTTGCTAGACAGAGGCTTGGCATACTAAAGCTGTCGTTAACAGTAATTTACGTATTATTTTTGTTTTCTTTTGGTCCTAGGTCTGGCCCAACCCCAAGTCTTTGCTTACACCGTAAAAGGTAAGGACGTGAATTACTAGAAAAAATAGAACATGCAAGAATAATGACGTTATTAAAAAAACGTTCGTACTATCTGATAGGTACTATTTGAGTACAGACGCAGGAGAATCTGTTTATTTCTTTTAAAATATTTTTGTTGTTTTCCAAGGTAAGTACCTACTGTAATTTATTTATTTTATTGTTAGTTTCGATTGTTCTTTATAAATAAGTAATATGCAGAATTTATATTCAGGCCTACATAATAATAAATAAATCAGGTAAACTACCCTCATTGTTCATTCATTCATTTTCGGTGACCGGCTGGTATTATACGACCACTGAAAAAAGTCGCTATCCGCTATCGAAGTCTCCCCGCGCACTGCATTTCCCCCGAAACACCCGTACGACCCGCGTTCGAGATTACCCGACCAATGGCGCAAGTCGCCAGTCATCGAGCGGCGGTCTAGGAAGACGCTATCGTTCCGAAACTCGATTTTAATATTACTGTTGAACTGACATGCGCGCAGTTATTGTTCATTTGTGACTAAAACAAGCTAGGTATTTGGATTTCAGTGATAGAATTCAGTGCTAGTGCAGTGTTAACATTTTAGCGCCAGTTAGTTTTTTGTTCCGCGTTGTTTTAAACATTGGTGCAGTGTTTATGTTCGTAGCGCACCGCCCGTTTCGTCCGGCGTGGAAGCACGTCGCCCCCGAGGATTCCTAATTCCTTATAGAGGTGAGGCGCAGATACTTGATTATTTTAGCTTTTGTTTGGGTGAGCATACGTGCATTATGCGGCTTCGTAGCGGTAAGCGATGATTTATAGTTAAGCCGGTTCTCCGAGCCCGTTGCTGTTCTGACGGTGCACGATTCAAGATGAGATTGTTATAAATCCGGTTATTGCCCAGACAACTCCTGTATTGTTGTCCTTCAAGAAATTGATGCCAAGTAGTTTTTGCGATGCCGCTTCTAGGCTAGACTACCGCTACTTTATCAGGTTGTGTAATCGAAAGTCGGTGGTTACGAACCGAGTTAACGATAATATTTATTTAACTTCATCAGTTAGTTAAAAAAGCTATGTATTTAAATATGTAGAGAATAAGTAAGCATCTACTTAAAAACATAATGTTGATTTATCAAACATTATTCTATGACCTTTCATTCTTTACAAATACTTTCCAATAAGAGCGCGACAAGTGACAATGAGTCAAATTATCCTACCGAGCAGATGTCGGTATGACACCGATCAAGGGAATCTTCTGGGCCTGCAGCTTTAAACCTACCGACTGTATTCTTAACGGCTTTTACACTATTACCTATCCAGTACCTTTTTTGATTACTGTATATTCTAAATTTAGTTTCTTTTCGTATAGGTAGGTATTGTAAAAAAAATATGATCGCATTATGATTATTGGTAAATAGGTATATAGCTTTGACAAAATTGAGACTTATCTGCCTAGATGAAAAACAAACAGCTGTTTGACGTTTTATACCGAGGTAAATTCGTTGCACCTAATTAGAAGCAAATCAACTTATTTTGAGAACAGACTAGGGTATCAGTAGGTACTACAAGTAGGAACTGTTTGTTTATTTTTTTTTACAGATAGACCTAGCCAATTATTGTAATCAAATTAATTTAGATTCCTGTGGCACGTACGTAATTATTATTTTCAATACAGAATAGTACACCCGAAAGTTAATTTGTTTACTAGCTTTTCGTTTTTAAGTAACTACTTAACTACCTTTAAAATTTAAATAGATATAAGTAGGTACTATATCAGGTTTAGCTAAAAGAAATGGAAAGATATTTATAAAAATAGAGTGGGTTCAAAGTGCTTCAAAGTTTTAAACACCCTGAACTTGCTCGCCCTAGTAAAGTCTGATTGATAGGTTTTAAGCGTTCAACAGTTTATAGGTATTATTCGATTTAAAAAAAAATGCTTATACAAGTAAATCTTAACATACATCGTTATTCATTCACGTCCGTAAGATTAAAACTGCAGTAGAAAACTCTTCCATAACCAAAGTCTGTAGACCGAACCGTAGTCCGAAGTACCTGGTCCGAAACAAAGGTATGTCGCAAAATCAGAAGCCGTTTTTACAGCCTCTACCATATTGTCCTTTAATGAAAAGCCAGGTTTTTGGAGTAGATAATACAATAGTCGGGCGGGCACTATCAAAGAGCGTAACCTATTTTCGGGGTCACACATGATCGCGGTTTCAAATTTTCATTCAACAGTTCATTCAATCGATCGTTTTAAACTTTATTAACATCTTAGATTAACGACTATGAAAATCTCATCGATTGAATCATACAAAGATCGCGCCGGCCGGTACAATCGGCCAGGCCAGGCAGCATCTGGGATGGGATAGGCGTAACCTACTTTCGGGGTCACGTTTGCTCGGTATCGTGAATTTTCACGACAGCTTCATTCATTCTATTACTTCTTTGTTTACAGAAAGTGTACTTTTTATCGATGAATTCATTGATCTAGTCTTGTCTGCCAAAGCTTCTGGGCGTGTGTGTCTAAATTTCGGAGCCACACATGCGCGATTTTTATGACCAGAATGCATTGCCCAAAACCGTATTTTTTTTGTATGGAAAGACCACTCGTCTTGTGAAAGTCATTCACTCAATAACTTATTGCTAACGTGATCTCAGGATCTCGTTACCTAGTTTCCGGGCTACGCTTCTTGGTGACGTGAACGGTCATGCCGTTCACACGATAACTTTTCACTTCACTGAAAAGGGAACTTTTAGCACCTAAGTAGGTACCTAAATCTGCTCGCTCAGCACGTCCCTCGAACAATGTTTTCAGCTTCAACGGCATAATGCATTTGAACAGCCCTTGACCTTTTTCATTGCAGCTTTTAAAAACATTCAAATCTGTTTGAAGAATATGATATTTCAAAAATGCTGCAGAGTTACATTAGCAATGTTTAAGAACTAGTCTTTCTCACAGGCGTGGCCCATTTGTTATTGTTGTTGTTGTATAAGGTACAGATGTCGTAATGTAACTAAATTTATAAGTCATCCTCAACCGTTTGACTTAAAATGTTGTAGTATTTTTTTAAGTCTGTAAGTCATTGAGATGCTTCATTATAGAGATGGAAGGTGGAAGCTCGTCTAAAAAATTATGATTTAGGTTCATATTTTTGTTGAAGTTTTGTAGTCGGAGCCTTGTTATTGATGTATTGATTATGTTTGCCGCCAAAGATGCGACGTATGAGTATGACGTATGTTAGTGTAAGGGGTACCTAGGTAAGCTATACGGCGGCAGTCCCAGCGCTTTTAAATCAATAATCCATTTAGATAGACATTGAATAACAGTTTTCACTAGGTCCCTGATCTAATTTTTAAGCCATTACATAAGATTATTGTATCTATTTACATAAACATGTGCATAGTTTTTGAACACAATAAAACATACTTTGTAAAACATAGTAAGTAGGTAAGCTAGTTGACCTAAATCCAAATGCATGTTTGTGAATTACGGTTCAGGTCCGTTTCCCATTTGCTAAACAAACTATTATTAAACGGAACGACAAGCGAACGAAATGTATCATTTCTCAACGAGGTTCTGATGAAAATTGTCAAAAGAAATGAGACCTCTGAAGATCATACAAGTATCCTACATACCACCACCACTACTCTCATTGTTCCGTGTTTCTTCCAAGAGTAGACTGGCTACCACTTTTGTGTAGAAAATTTTGTATTCATCCCACATATTCTCATCCCACTTATTTAGAAATTCTTGTCTCATCCCAAATTTTAAATCCTTGGTTTTATTTATCTTATTCTTGACTCATCCCAAAGCCAATTTAATTATTATTATAAATTATTCTTTGCGTTACTAGTTATATTTTTTGGCTTTGCTTCATGAAGAAAATAAATTTAATCAACGATTGAAATTGAATGATAACTATTCCACTGCGTTTTTCTTGGTTTGTAATGGGATGAGAAAGGATGAGAATGGAATAAAAATAATACAATTTTCTATGGGATGAGAGAAGAAAAAATTTGGTTTATTAAAATTTATGTGATGAGCATGGAGATGAGTTAAGAACGGAAATAGGATGAGTGAAGTAAACAATAATCAATATACAACAAACGTGATTGCTGTGTTTGCTGGATAGTCTAATGTTGTATAGATAAATGTACGGAATCCTTCAGGCGCGAGTCTGACTCGCACTTGGCCGATTTTTTTCTTTAATTTTTTTTCTACTGATTTCTTTTAAGTTGGTATATTATTCTTAGTTAATGGATGTTCTTTAAAAGTAGGTACATTCAAAAATAATAATGGAGGTTCTTCAAAATTTATGTCGGTACATTCAAATTTAAAATGGTATTGAGGTCTGTCCTGAATCGCAATTGAATCATTATGTATAATTAACGACTAGGCAGGCATATAGGCACACCGCAGATAAGCCACCAAAACCAACAGAGCATCGCACAAACAAAGCCGCACCTGGTTAGGTCATGCGATTAGTCACTGGCCTGCTATTGCTGCTATTTATTTATTTAAGTCGCTCGCTAGCCGACTTGAATCAAGCATTCATCTAGATAGGAAACAAAAAAAAATGTTTTGCCATAGTTAAAAGTTTTGACCCAAATTCTAAAAGGTAATCCTAATTCAAAGATTTCTTAATAGTAATAGTAATTTATCTTTAAATATTAATGATTATAGGACATTCATATTATAAATAAGCTGTCGCTGGTTGACATGGAATCGCTGGGACTATTTTTTTTCATTCAAAGTGACTACAACGTGAGCACACATTTTCCAAAATAACTTAGCCCGCATAACTTTATATCTTTTTAATTTTTAAGTAAGAAACATTCCCAATTTCCAATATTTAAGTCCTTCCTAACTGTGCTAGAGAAATCTATAAAACAGATCAGATAGTTTTAGACGTGAATCTAGATTATATATAATATAGACTTATGAATTTCATTAAGATGGGATCCTTTAGCCGAGCTGAAATATAATGACAAAGCACGATTTCAGATTCAAATAGTTGCCATTGCTTTTGCAGAGACCCTTACTTCCCCGAGATTAGCTTGAAGGGAATTGATATTTTAAAATGCTTCCGTGAAATTGTGGGAAGCAGGGTCTACTTAATTTTTTCTACTTAAACGCGTAATTTTCGCTTTATAGGTACTTACCTAATTGATATGATCATGCGGTTGAAATCTAGCCTGTAATATTGGTAGGTTTTAGCCACAATTTTAAGTATTTTACTAAATAGGCTAAACTGCAATGAAATAGGTATCTTTATTGAAGATTATATAATATTATATAAGAATCTTAGAATACAGAATCTACAGAATACAGAGATTTCTGTATTCTTACAAAGTTGTTAGTAGTACTGTGAAGAAACTGTTCTTAGAGGCCTAAGGGTCTTAATTCACTACTTACATCTGCAACATAGTCAGTGAATTTCAACGTAAAAGATGAACTAAGGAAACGCCTCGAATTTGTACTTGTCTCACACACAAATTGTTATTCACAGGAGGTTTCAAGGAGATCGAGCTGCGGAGGCCATCTCTACATAAGTAAAATATTATATATTTTTTTTGTATTTATTTCCTTTTCATCGCGTTTTCAAAATGTCATCAATCTCACTGTTAATGTCAATCAGATTATTTATTAAAATTAACCCATCTTAACATTGTGTTTTTCTGCGTAAGTAACTACGTGGAGTGAGATAACCGAAATAATGGTTTATCATTGGTTTTATGTATTAAAATTTAGTGATCTAGGAAAATCATGATGATTTATTGTGCAATTGTTGTATAATGTGTATTTTATATTGTGTTATGAAGAAGTTGTTTATACAAATGTGTAATATTGGTTTTTGTTTTGTAGCTCATCATGGATTGGCTCTGCTCTCTCATGTACCTATTACTCATCATTTAAAAATATTTTAGTTAGTACAGAATTTAAGTTTTAAATGTTGAAATGTTATAGAGTATTGCAAATAGATAAATACATCATATCTAAATAAATTTATGAAAGTTTATCCGGAGGGTAAATGTTAACATATATTCAGAGGGTTTATTAGTGAGTGTATCAGTATTAGAACAAGATGGCTAGTGACAGTATCTTAGACTCATCGGTGACCCCAAGCGTTTTTCACCTAAAATAAACTCAGCTATGCATAGTAAAAGAATGTACCATTGAGTGGATGCAGTGTTGACACTAGTGAACAAAGGAGCACAAAACACTCCCATTATTCTAAGAGGAATAATTTGCTAAAAATGTTAATGCGCTAAATGTATGAAGTGACCATAATTTATAAAAAAGGAGGTTAAATAAAATCATTCATTTGCACATATCATATGAGTGATAATAGCAGCAGCCAATTTTATATAGGCTTATTAAGTTAAGACCACACTTAGCACCATATTAGTCGACCATCAATGAAGATTGCTCTTAGGTCTGTGGTAGCCGACCCCAGTCTGGTTGCTTTACCTAACTCAGCATAACATCCAAAACCGCTACAGCTACATAATGTTGTTCTAATAGTATGCTTTATTCAAGGGACTTAGTTATCATTGCTTTGCCATAACCATCAATGTCTTATTAAATAAAATCTGTAGTAATAGAGTCAGTGCGACTTGACGACTAAATGTAAGATTTCATAGGTATGGACATAAGAAAGTATCAGTAATGTCACAGCATGCACAGCACAACACAGAACCAGTTCTGCACTATTACAGACTATAAATATTTCTACAACAGCATATATAGTTATTAGCAGTCAGTGAATTGAACATATAGCTATTGTAGTGTAACATACATAATAAGTGGTACTTGCTAAAAGTTTAGTGGTCACAAATGGGTGCATTAGTGATTGTGTGAAGCAGAAGCAGGTTCCTGTCTGATGAATATCAACTGAAATCTACATTAACCACAAGCTCTTATGAACATTGTCAAGGAGTACATGGTTATACATGGTGATTTAACTTACATATAGGGGTTGAATAAATTTTAGCCATAGTTCTTAGTATTGAATACTAGGTATTAGATTAACTTTGCTTGAAGGTATATTATGGGCAAGACCCAAAGAGGAAATTGATTTCTAAGAAATGAGTAAATATCACATGAGTACTAAAAGTTAGAATCTAAATGCATCATGTTATAAATATATTACTAATACATAACCAGCAGCCTTCCCCGGCTGCACCTGTGTATATGTTATACATAGAAACCTTCCTCATGAATCACCCTAGCTATTGGTGAAAACCACATGAAAATCCATGCAGTAGTTTTGAGTTTATCGCAACAGACAGACGTACGCAGTGGACGAATTTGTTTATAATAGGTAGTGCTAATTATGTATAATTATGCAATATAATACCTATGTGTGCTGCTCTTCTTTCCAAAAACATTTTTATAAAGAATTCGTAGAATGTACCAACTGATCCTCTGCGTAAAGCCGGTCGAGGGAATGGGCAAAAGCTTAGGAATCATGTCAATTGGCTAGCAATCAATAACTATTAAGAATCTAGTTTATCACTATTACACGGAAATTAACAGGAAAATGAAAGTCGATTACCAGCTACCAAAGACAATATAATACTAACGTAATAGACTGCCCATCTCATACAAATATATTGGACCATATTAAGGTTGCAAAAAGCAGGCAAATGTATGGCGCAAGAGAGTTGCTTGCTTTTCGATACTAGATGGCGGTAATCTGCGTTAGCCTTTAACTTACTAAATATACAGTCTCATTTTAAAATATTATGCCTAAAGTAATGTTTTGATTATTAATTAGATATAGGTAGTTTGTGATTGTGAATCATGTTTTTATATTATCAATAATACGGTAAATACAATGTTGTGTAGTTTTGAGTGGCGCCATCTATGCGAGTCTCTGAGAACAAATTGTACGATTAAGGCGTTGAAACCACATGCCAGCTACAAACGAACGTTAAAACTTAAATACAATTTTACACCATTGTGCGATGTTCCAGCTACAATGTCTAGGAAATGGACGCTCGAGCAAGGCTGATAAATTAAAATTAGTGCTTGATATGATAAACGAGGCGCATTTAAAATCTGGCGAAGTGTGTACTATCTTAACTTCTTTGACTTCATAAGTATCTTGTTTTTGAAGTTTGGCAGATTGAGTAAAGCACAGAACTATTACCGGGTAAAGCTAGGATTAAAAAAAAAGAGATAGAAGCAATCGCGACAGCCCACCAATGTCCGTAAAGTTGGCAATTTATCTGTTTGGCTAGTTTCTTTTGACGTTTTGTTTACGGCTTTGCAGATTATTTAAAGGGTTCGGCGTGGAGAACAAGACCTTACCGCTCTAAAGAATGATTACTAACTAAATCGGTTTTAGCAAAACAGGTATACTGCGGATTATGAGACGGAACTACACATGTGCTGGGTGACCACACGTAGATGCAATTGCACAAATTAAATTACTTGGTAATATAAAGACTCCAGCGGTATTTTGCTAGAAACATTTTTATTCATATAAACTGGCAACAATTGCGGTTGTGACCTCATTAAAGACGAATCTGGGTCTACTTGGAGTCAAACTTAAGGTTGTAATTTTAAATCGTTCTCTAGTAAATGTTCACCAAATAAGCAAAGTTCACGTAGATTCTTTAGTCTTTGACTTTGAGGTACAGCATTATCATTCATTGGCTTTAGGGAGATATGAATGTTATTCATATAAATATAAGTAAATATATATTTATTCAAGGCAGATCTGTAAAACCTTAAGGTAGATAGTGGATGAATAAATAAAAATAGATGCCAAGTAATATTGAGGTTCTTGCTAAAGATGCACGATGTAAAATTAGTAGTGTCACAATGAGATATTTTGTTTGTATGACAGGCGATAAAAAAAGAGCATGAAATAAATTTATTTCCTACAATATAGAATATTGAGAAAATGTAAGCTTGTATCCCTTATGCTAATGCCAAAGCATAAGACTTCCATCTCAGTCTTTAAATATATTTTTAGCCTGTTGGGAATACCTTTATGTTGTTTTAAATTGAAGACTTGATGTGATCTAAAAGAAAGATGGATATGAAAAAATATAGGTACCTACATATAAATTATAAAGGGTATGTAGTTACGATTGTTATAAATTAAACCTGGTTATGGGCACAAAGAATCTGGGTGAATGAAAGAAGTTAGTACTTATGCCACCTTTTAGTGGTCTATTCTATATAGAGTCGCACACAGCTGTATTCAAATAAATAATGTTAAAGAATATTCTAAAAAGAAATATAAAATGCGTTTAAAGTTGAAAATGTGAAACCTTGGGTGAAACCGATAGTCTGATACTAGGAGCTCATCTGTAAGTGAGAAGAGTAACTATAAACCAGGTATATAAAGTAATAGGATAATAATTATTAAAAGGGTTTCAAAGGTTTTGTAAATAAGACAGATAGCTATTCATTATTACTATACAAAATCCCCATTCTGTTATGAGAGAGCAAGACAAAAATGAGAAATGCTGAGGGAGGCCGTGACACCAAGAGGGTGTGAGCGGTGCCAGCCAAGTTGACGATGAGTTAGACGATGACACATGGAGAGTACGAGCAATGGCAGCCAAGTAGAGAATGCTGAGTGATGCCGAGACACTTGTTGAGTGTGAGTGGTGCCAACCAAGTTGAGATTGTTGGGTGAGGCTGAGACACTTGTTGGGTGTGAGCGGTAGAGCCCAGGGAAGTTGAGAATGCTGAGTGAGGCCGAGACACCTGGAGGGTGTGAGCGGTGCCAGCCAAGTTGAGAATGCTGAGTGAGGCCGAGACACTTGTTGGGTGTGAGCGGTGCCAGCCAAGTTAAGATGTAGGGTGAGGCCGAGACACTTGTTGGGTGTGAGCGGTAGAGCCCAGGAAAGTTGAGAATGCTGAGTGAGGCCGAGACACTTGTTGGGTGTGAGCGGTGCCAGCCAAGTTGAGATTGCTGGGTGAGGCCGAGATACTTGTTGGGTGTGAGCGGTAGTGCCCAGCCAAATTTTGTAAGTACGTATATTATATTAGTCATTTGAGGCGTTGTGAACATTGTCATGGTCAAAGCTGTTCAGAGCAGACTGATATAGATAATAACTGTACATAGCTAAATTGAGTATTGAAAGTAATTCAGTAAAGGAACTGTTGCGAGTATTTTGGGTCGCCGGATGGATCATATAAACCAACCTTAGAGGTTTCTTATAATAATCAATAACTAAATAGCAAGGTAGTAAAGTAGCAATAACTGAAAAACAAATGGTTTTTGTCATTTGGTTCTAGAGTGCCGTAATTGGTACTTAAATTATATTAGTCATATGAGTGTTGTGATCATCTTGATGGTCAAACAGAGCTGTTTACAGCAGAGTCGTATAGATAATAACTTTACATAACAATTGTTTCTATTTATGTTTGCAGAAACGATGTCAGTTATAAAAGAAAAATAAGTAAGTAATACAGAAAAGAAGTGGTTGCGAGAATGTGGGGCGCCGGCTAGATCATGTAAACCAATCTTAGAGGTTCTTACAGTATTTAATAACTAAACGGCAAAATGCAAAAATTTAGTGTTCAAATGGTACATTTGGTTCTAGAATGCCGTATTGAAGTTAAGGGATTTCCGACATGGTGGATGATACAAATTGAATCGACTATAGTGACTTTGACAATTTGAGCAATTCACACTCGGATTTCAGATAGCGAAAATATAACAAGACCACAGAACTATAACTCAAGAACAAGACTATGCCAATAGGTTTCTGTGATGCAAACAGATAAAACAGATGCAAACGGTTTGATGTTGACATGCGTCAATCAAACAGCCTTGATTTCCAGAATGATTATCATTGATGTTATTGACTGCTGAATATTTCGTACCCAGAAGTGCAAGTTGTTCATTTATTCATTATTCCTGTAATACAATGCCTGTGGAAAAAAAATAATAGCAGTTATATATGTGCGTTCCGTTGCGCTCGTTGTGTGCGTAAAATAATGGCAGATATATATACGCTTAAAATATTTGTACCAATACAAATGAAAATGTTTCCATCATGTAGACGAGCTCCGTGGCGCAGATGTCGGCGCGCTTGCTTGCGACACGAATGGTCCCGGGTTCGATCCCCGGTCGATTAGGGATGAAAAGTGATCTTTGTCAAATTGACCTGGATCTTGGATCTTTATCTATATACGTATTTGTAATATAGTTGGTATCGTTGAGTTAGTATCTTATGACTTTCGAACTTACTTTGGGGCTAGCTCAGTCTAAGTGATTTGTCCGTATTTAATTATTTACAATGTTTCGAGCGTACTGAACTAGTTGCTCAATATTAAGCTCCATTTTAGGGTAAAAGTATGTACCGTAATAAAGTACGGCAGTAAGTAAGCAGTTTTGTGGCACCATTTGTTTTTGATACCTATGTATATTGACGGTTTATCCTTCTCCTCTGCCCAGGTTTTAATGTCAATTATGCTTAAAAGGTGTATAAAGAGGTCTTAGCGAGAGACAAGTAGCAGAAATAATTGTTTAATATTAGTCACCCTAAATAGTATGAAGTCAAGTCGACCGCATAGGTGAGGAGTGTTATAATGATAAAGCCATAAGACTAATTTTTCTTTGTTTCTCCTTAGTATGGACTATGAATAGTCGCGATGATGCGATGTTGGTGCCATAGAATGGAGAGGGAGAGACAGATACTGCGATGACGAAATTGGAGGTCGGTACGGGACTTGTCAAGTGAGGACACCTTGAGCGTCAGTATGGCCGAGACTAGTTGAAGATAACAGTTTTTTGGAGAGTTATTTGTATTGTATATATCTCAACTCTTAACAAGGCTACAGGCTAATACTTTATTGAACAAGCTAATTGTTAGTCTTTCATTAATATTCATTTATTTAAGTTTCTGGTTGTATCGTAAATTGTGACATTGAGTGCCATCTATGTGCATCTAAAGGAAAGAATTGTACAATTTAGGGGTTGGGACCACAAAAGTACCAATTTATTTTTTTATCATATATATTTTGGTGGTTTTAAGCTGTAGGTATACTGGGTAAGGATATAACATTTGCAATTTGATACTTAAAGTAGTCCAGGAAAATGAAACATTTGTAAAACAAAACAAAGCATCCCTTTTTATTTTGTCAATCATTATTTACCATTGGTCTTGAAGTTTTGACCTTATTCACTTGTTTCTTTTGTATAAGGAATACAAATACCAGTACTATAATATGTATTAACGCAAAAGTATATAATTAAATGTATTGTAAATGTGATAAGCACAAGTGAGTATAAACTAAAAGATTGCAAACTAAAATTGAACTTCTTCAACCTGACAATTTGGTTTAATTTAAAAGCTTAGTTAAAGAATAGTTTCAATTTGTATTGTTAACCTTCAACATATAATATTGCATAATTGTACAGGTCATTGGTCAAAAAAGTTAATTAAAAAAATCACTACTTCTAGCTGTGTGTCTGGGACAGACACTTGTTCAGGATGGCCGACTGTTAACATTTCATTGATTTATAGTAGAAATTGCCATAAGGCTGAATGTGTTTAGATGCTTTTATCAATATTTTTGTAAGTTGGCAATACAGCTTTTTTGACATTGACATTATTTTTCGGCGCGGAAGGTAGACTCTATGCGTCGGGTCTATTAATTGTTTTTATTGGATTGATATTGATATACTTACTGTGACTAAGAATTATTTGTGAGCACGGTGATATAATTATTGTCCAAGTAATAAATAGCTGGCACTAATATGAGTTGTTTTAACAGGAGTGACCTAAGTGGGTAGGTAAGTCTTGTAAGAAGTCCAAGACGGATTGAGAGGATTAGTGCCTCAGACCCGATAGCTTTACTGAACCAAAAGAAAATAATTGCATTTGCACGACTGTTAACAACTTGAGAAGTATCTTTAGTTAGAGGCTGATGCAATATTAATTTATTGTTTTTAGCCAATTCCTTTTAAAGTAACAGCCTTTTTAACAAAGTTTCATCGAGTTACAAAGGGCCTTCAAAGAAATCGCTCAGGCGAAAGGTTTTTATTTTTCTTGATAATTTCGAGCGGAAAGCCTGAAGTAACTCGATTAGGCTCTTTTATTACCCACTTCTAATGGGTTCCGGATGCCCCACTAATTGCTAACGAAACAGTGACTGGTACCAACTTTAAATATTTACGTTGTGTATACTATACTTAGTGAGCGATAATGTGACTACTATCAAGAGCCTCGAAATAATTTTATTAAATAATTAATCGAATATACACATACTACATGGTTCTAAACTTTGTTTTTTTTTGTGAAAAGCTAACTAGTACAGTCATATACTATTCTAGATTCTCGCATACATCGAACCACTTCGTTGTCCGTATGTCTGTCAAGATCCTTTTTCTCAGTGCGTGCCGATATTAATTTGGAATTAATATCATATACAAGTTGCTGTTAATGCAATCAAAATATATGCTTATTTTTGTGCCAAGTTTTGCGAATTTGCTTAAAATCACAAAAATATCCTAGAATCATAAAATTTGGCCAGGAGCAAGATTAAAACCAGTTAAGGTTTAATCTGTTTAGTTTGTAGTATTAAAAGAATTATTAGAGAAAACGGAACTTTCGATGCGCGAGTTAGACTCTCACATGGCCGGTTTTTCACAAATACTTATTTAGGAACAAACTATTGCAGAAGAAACAAAAACATTAATGGTATACAGTCTAAAGCAAAATCTGGCTATTACTCAAGCTTAGGATTCGATTTATCAACCTCCAAGTTATTGGGTGGTATGCCCTTCGATTTCTTATTTGGAGTAAATCCAATAAAATTCAATAACCAGTAAATCGGGAACATTCGACTTATTTAGCAGGGTTTATCATGAACAGTTTAACTCGCCTCGACCAAAAAAATAGTTGTTCTTTCCTTTATAAGCTCAATGGATTACCGGCCTGTCCTCCCTTTCATTTTTTCAAATTACTGTCAAGTAAAATACTTTTCTTCCAACTACGCTGCAATTCTATCATAACTGCACTACATATCCAGCACAAAGCGGAACATTGCTGCACTAGAAGTAAAAAAAAAAACTAAACAGTGCAGTAAACGATTTCCATACATTTTTGCTGCACTAGAGCAGCAAAAATGTATCGAAATCCTTTACTGCACTGTTTAGTTTTTTTAAATCGTGGACAATAGTTGTCACCTGTCATAAAGAAGGTTGGCCAACCTAACGGCCGTATGGAGTTAACAAAGGGACGTGTGTATTGCCTTGCCTAAAAAAAAATACTGGCCATAAAGAAAAAAAATTCGGGATGTGAACAACAAATTTTTAACTATTGTAATTTGTCTTCAGTTTTATTTTTCAACTACTTTTATTGCAGTAGTTGAAAGAAAAGCAGATTATGCACCTCGCATTAAGTAAGTTAAATTGCACTCGTGCTTTTTAGAGCCCTCGCTGGCGCTCGGGCTCCAAATAAACACTCGTGCAGCAATAACTTACTTTCTGCTCAGTGCAACAATCTACTATTATATTGCTTTATTCAATTCTTGGAAAAATAATTTCACTTTTTACCGAAACGTATTCGACCAGGGTGATTCTAAACAATCTGGCAATAATGTAATGTTGGAATCAGAATTACTAGGTATTAAAAATGTGTGAAATGAAAAAGAAATGGACATTCCATACAAAACCAATCTTGTCAAAGTTCTATGGTGAGTCCAAATATTATTTTATTTGTTTACCTTTTTGTTTGCGTATGTAAAAAAATAAGTAAGGGATTCTCATTCAGTCATTAAAATATTGCCGGTATATTCAGAATCACCTATATAATTTATTCAAAAATTAGTCGCATCATCAGTTTTCGCAACGTTCGCCTAATGACGTTATAGGCAAATTTTTGACACATTTGGTTACATCAACACAATTTTCGTATGGTTCTCTCTCGCTGATGATGTTAATTGCTGGTAATGTAGCTTTTTTGTTGAATGAGTTTGGAAAACGGTCCAGTAGTATTTGAGTTCGTCAATTACGAACAAATGCACAAATCGTCTCTTTGTATGCTACTTATTAGCCTAAAAGTTTGGAACTGCCCATCTTACGAGTATAGCTCGGAACTCAAACAAGTTTATTTTACACCTACAATAACATCTGCCAGCACCAAGAAATTCATGACTAAGAGGAAATTAGTCTTTTTCTAGATACAAAAATAGTCGGCAGTAGGCCTCTGACACATGCTGCGTATCCCAAGATGGCGATCTCGTGGGGCGTTTAATCAGATTTCTATGGCTGTAATTAACTACTGCTTCGCCTTAACTGTGATAAATGAGTGACGGGTGGATTAGAAGCTTACTGCAGTGATAACGGTCTTTTTTCAGAGGGAAATAAATCTTGTTTTTGAGAAATAAGAATTGTTGACTATAATAAACAGGAATAAAGTCAAACATTCACAAAAAATAAAAAAGATTTTTTGCGTCATACCATCATTTTGCCCTTAATTTATAATCCTGACGTAATTAGGCTCGCATGCAAAAATCCATCACGTTTCACAAATTTATCGATAAAAATACGTTTCAAAAACAACAACAAGGGAAAAGGGTTTCTTTGGACAGTTTTTTGGGTTTTGAGTAAGGGGGTTTTGTATATGAGTACATCTGGTTTGATGGAATTATGAGAACGACATTGTTATTTGTGTCATTTGGCAGGTAATATCATAGCTTAGTTGGCTGAAATACTTAGTCCGTATTTTGTGTTGATCGGAAAATAACTGCCTGACTCCAAAATATAGTCTGGTGCAACATAATCCGTCTTTCATTTAGGACCGTATATTTAAGATAGGTACGTATATTATTTAACACGGTAGAAAATATAGGTAATAAATAACTCGAAACTGTATACATTATTTATTGACTTATTTTTAGAGCAATGGTTGTTCCGAACCATTGTTAGATTGTTGATTTAGAGTTAGTAAAATGCCGCTAAACGTGGCATTTACGTCCTGTAAGATGCTCTGTCTATCCCATAGAAGAAAATAATTAATAATATGTAGGTATAAGAACAAAGAAAAAAAAGCATAAAAACTTGCTTAATGTGTACTTAAACAAGAATTTTGAATCAAAATATGCTGGAATTCAGTAAAATAAAATAGAGAAGTCAAAACGTTCATCTTAGTGCATACTTGAGAATCCACAAATTTTTAAACAAAGGTAAATCCGACTGAAATGTTTGTAATTTTGTAAATCAGGATAGTAAATTCCTCCTACGATTTGTTATTGCGATTTATCTTGTATTTCAATTTTGTTTTTATAAAGCTTGCGCAACTCAATCGGTCCGTGGGCGAAATTTTTATTTACATACAGAGTGATTAACGTCACGTATTTTTTTATTATTAATTCTGTGACGTAAGAATACGATTTGAGTATATTTGATTTACGTACCTGAGCCGTATCAGCCAGTGGCATTTCGCATTTCTAAATCGATTACTATATTATTTCGATTTACTTTGTGTCTCCTATTAAGAACTCGAAAATCACAAAGCAACGGTCAATAACGAATATAAGTACTTACTTAGATAGTTATGGTTTTTTTGTGAGCTTGATTAAGAATATTTTTTGAACATTGTGTATATATTTCAATATTTGATATTAAAATTACACTGTTACATAAAAGACTAAAAATTAAACAAGTAGCTACCTAGAACATGTACTTTAAAAGAATTTAAAAAAACCGACTCCCTTTACTTTAGGCAGGTAGTTTAATTTTGCGTCTGTAATAATTATTTGGACACGGCTTATAACCATTAGAATTAAGCAGATGACACTTCACGACAATTAAGTAACTTATTAGTAGGGTATTATCATGTAACCTTAACCTTCCAAACCTCGGGAGTGTTCGTTCGATCAAGCCAAGTCCGGTATCCATGCCAGTCGCAGTATGGTGGGCTATGTGTAACCATTAACTTAACCTACCTTCTGTTACCTACCAGTCGGTTTGCATAAAAGGTCGTTTTCGAAAAACTAAAGCATTCTTGGTTCAAAAATAATTGGTTTAGGCAAATTTGTAAACTTGAAGAAAAATGTGACAAACTGAACAAACTAGCCTAATTTACTTCTTTATAAACTAAACGTCAAAATTGATAACAAAGCGTCAAAAATGTCAAATCTCGAATTTATTTTATTAAATAATAAAAAAACATACTTATACGTTTTTACAACTCAAAATTTCAGTCAGTGACTTCTTGGTTTTACCTTTTTTGACAAAAAACACCTGATTCAACCGTCTTTATTTTTTTTATTGTGACCACGATGTAACTCCTTATTGACGTCAGCGGAAATAAATAAGTAAATGGTTCGTGCTAAGTCCTACTAATATTAATAATCAATCGCCCTTATTGAAAAGTTTACATCGGTATAATTTTTTTTGATCATCATATTTTTACGCATATTTACGACTAGACCCTAAATATACGACTGGTCCAAATACTGGACTGTTACTGTGACGTACGTTTCATCCGTCTCGCCCAGTGTACAAGGCTTTTTGCTAACAAAATATGTTTACTATTTATTTTCTTATTCAAATATACTTCCGCAGCACTTTGGGTCTGGCGCGAGTCGACATTATGAAGGTCCTTTACACAAGTACAAAAGGTTTCTGTTTATATTCCATTACAATAATCGAACAGGATTTTTAAAGTTTTAGACGCTTATTCGTATGTTTATACGAGTATCATACTGTTTGCGCATAATTGTACGTTGGAGTATGTGTAGGTTCCACACGAACTTTGTGGTGTTAAGAAAAATTGTAAAGTGCAAAAAAACACACATGTCCAATGATACAGTACTTACTGTTTCATAAATGGGAAATAGTACCTACGTACCTAGTTTTTTTTTAGTTTCACATGTCTGGCCTAACGTAGCTTTTATATGCCCCGCGGCTCCGCTCGCGTTAGTGTCGATCCCTCAGGAACATTACTTTTCTCCGAGATGAAAGGTAGCCTATGTCCTTCTCCGCACTCCAGACAACGTGTATGCAAAATTTCATGATGATCGGTTCAGTAGATACG
This sequence comes from Rhodophaea formosa, assembly GCA_963082605.1. NCBI lineage: Eukaryota > Metazoa > Arthropoda > Insecta > Lepidoptera > Pyralidae > Rhodophaea > Rhodophaea formosa. The sequence continues at coordinate 14,309,775 of OY720209.1, forward strand.
GCGCTAAAGTGTAACAAACAAACAAACTCAATTTCGATAATTTAAATATTAGTTCGTTGCGATTTGGAATACGCTGGTAAGCAAGCAATCTAGCGATTGTTTAGATGGCAGGATTTTCCTATAACTGAAATGCCACACAAAAGAATATAGAATAAAAAGAATAAAAGAAACAAGGTTAATAAAAACATGTTATGTTAGAAACCCAATTTTTAGATACGAAGAACAAACCAATATCATATTAGCGACTGAATAAAACTAATAGAGTAGCAATCTATAGCAATCACCTTCTATTATCTAGTCACGAACTATTACAATGGTAATCCTCTTATTACTGCTGAACTTGTTGACAGATGGCGGTTATCAGATTATGATTAAGACAGCGTTAATTGGATCCGTTAATGCTTTTTCGAACGTTGACATTTGACGTCTTGTTAGTGCAATGCTTTTGTTTAGACAGATCACGACGACCTCTCAAATAAATTGGCAAGCTAGTTGGGATATGCCTCGATAAATTAAAGGAAATGAAAGTTTTGGGTATGGAATGGTATAAAAAATTGATTTCAGAGTCTATCTTCTTATTCAGATGTCAGATGATGATGTGGATGTGATGTTTATTGTTGCTTTAATAATCTTGATTGAATTGCTTGCAGTGGATTTTTTATTCGGCACAGCTTTAGTTAAAGTACTTTAAAAGCCCTTAACCACAAGAATTGGAAATTTGAAGGAGGCTTTTGCTTGGCAAAAAGGCAGCATAAAAATAAATTAATAGCCCTGATTACTAAGTCATTTTTCGTCAGAGAATTTGATGTAGTTAGTAGGAGTATATAGGATAATCGAAACACACTATGATTAGTGATCTTACAGAATATGGACCTATTGCGTAGTATTTTTGATGGACTGCGCCTTGGATAAATTGGGGTAAAATATTCGGCAAGTAAGCAAGTTGACGACTGTTTTCATTAGGAAATGAATTTAATACATTTGTGAGGACTTCAAATAGTCCTTGTAAATGTAAAATATTTGGATTTCTGGAGCGCGTTTACGAGTCCTGCTGATTTATACGTCCTCAACATCCGCCCTGACATTCCCTTGCTCCAATTAGATTTTACAGTCGCAGTGAACGTTTTATTGTATCATGTCGGGCAAAACTTCAGCATCACAGAATTTCCCTGCTGAAAAAAGTTAGGAAGAAGTTTGAATTTATAAATATAAAGTGTCGTCTGAATTTGTATTATAAGAGTTTAAATGCTGTGTACCCAGTCGTTTGTAAGATTTTCTGCAAATGCTTAAAAATCCAGGTTAACAATACAAAAAAAGAACTCATGAGTAAAAAAAAGTAAAGCATTTCACCATTCATAATTCAAAAAGTTTTCTCTGTGCCAAAGGATTGCGGTGCGGAGTACAAAATGTTACTCACTGAAGTGTTTGCGAATGCAATGAAAAATGCAACACAAGTAGACGTGCGCAAACCACGCCACGCCACGGTTTCAGTTTCAGGATGCATTCGCACGCGTACGCGTACTTATACAGGCAAGTACTACGACTTCGTGTTAGTGATTTTGACTTTAATGAGCAACATAACAGTGCTGTTTTGTGTTCGTCATGCATTAGCAAAAAGTATAACGATGATTATCAGATTTTTTAATGCATCATCACAGTCAACTTATTTGTTCTTTTTCAATTTAAAAATAAATTAGGTAGGTAGGTAGTTTATTTTCGCTCCGTAGCGCTCGATTCAGAGGCTCATTTTGACGGATAAAAATACTCATTTTGTTATTTTACATTCATTATCTTAAAGGTTTTTTTCTAAAAATAGATAAAGTAACCAATTATCTTAACTTACGAGTGTGTACTCTTATTTATTTATTGACCCTACGCAGAGTATTCTCGGAAATCCACGGGAATAGCCGCCCTTGGCCGCGCGGCGGTCACTTCCGCCAGATTTTGACTTAGGGCCAAGTACAACGAGCGTGACACGACGGAACCACGTTCTAAATGTGACGTGACATGTATGTTTCACGAAAATTCCTTTTCTTCGGCGTTGCCTTCTGTTGGGGTCGCCTTTGCATACATATATAAGTAGATTTTAGAATCATTTAGTGTACACATGTACGTAAGCACGTAATAGCGTTATTCAAGATATATGTATTTAACGACGAAAATAAATTTCAAGAAAGCTAAAATATTGTATTGCTAAAATAAAGCTCCGTGGCGCAGCGGTCAACACGCCTGCCTGCGACACGGATGGTCCCGGGTTCGATCCCCGGTCAGGTCAAGATGAAAAATGATCTTTTTCAGATTGACCTGGGTCTTGGATGTTTATCTATATATGTATTTGTTATAAAATATAGTAATGTTGAGTTAGTATCCCATAACACAAGTCTTGCTTAAGAACTTACTTTGGGGCTAGCTCAATCTGTGTGATTTGTCCGTATATATTTATTTATTTATTTCATAATCTTTTAATGTTCGATTTGATAATATGTACAGTTACTTAAATTTTGTAGAACTTTTGAGTAGCTATTATTTATAATTATGTAATCCAATTCTTTTTCTGACGTTAGTACCTATATATTAGTTCTGTATTCTACATAGCTACTTACCTACGTATAGTTAAACGACTTTCTTTCATGAAGAAATTAAGTATTTGGTACTATGAGCATGGTCCCCAAAAAATAGCATCATGCTTCCTACGGTGGTTTATTAATAATTAAAGCAACAAATTTTATCGTTAATTAATGTCTCCGTTAAACTATCAACGCGAAGTATATGAAGAGCGGTATGATAGTGAACGATCTACATTATCCAAATATATTAAAGTCCTCCTTCAACAGAAACTAATCTACAAAATTATTTACCTACGTATAACTAGCTCAACGTCTTTATTATCTTCAATAACTTAGGTATTTGGTTCTAAACCACTATGAGCAAGGCCCCCAAAAATAGCATTGGGCCTCCTACTGTGGTCTAATAATTTAAAGCAACAAATTTTATCGCTAATTAATGTCTCCGTTAACTATCACCGCGAAGTTTATGTAGAGCGGTGCGATAGTGAGCGCTCCACATTATCACTTTCTTGGAAATGACAACATTGATGTGCCTAACATCAATATTGTTCCACAGAACAACGCCGGAAATGTGATGATAAACAGGAGAGCAAATTAAGTAAGATAGTGAAAAGTATGAGTGGATAATGTAATTTTTTTATTTAGAAATAAGTTTTTTCTTCATTTTAGTATTAACTTGTTATTATTCTCTACAATTATTCTACTTGTTAATTATCCTCAAGGAACATTATATTTTCTGTTAAAAGTATTTAAAATGCAACTATTTTATTTAAACAATTGTTTTATAATTGTATTTTAAGTGAAATTTTACTCAACGCTAGTATGTATACTATCATCTGATATACAGAAAAAACAATCTAGTATACAAATGCTGACTATAATATTGTACACGCGAAAGTGATTTTGAATAGTTATCTGCTTATTTGTTGACGCTCCGATCGATCATCGTTCAATTTTTCATGCATGCTGTCTGAGGTAAGTAAAAAGACAAAGCAAATTCGATTTTTAAAGATACGAGACGAGCACTTATTAAAAAAAAGAAAGGGATAGTTTCTCGAATGGCTACCACGTGCCGCCAAGCGCAGCGTTGCACACCCACCAACAAGGTGGTTGGACGACCTGCTTGACCAAGGTCGCAGGAAAGCCCTGTATGAAGACCGCTTCCAACCGGTGGTACTGGAAATCCTTGGGGGAGGCCTCTGTCCAGCTAAGGACTTCGTGTGGGTGAGATGATGATGACTTATTTTAATCGATAACATTATTTTAAGAATAGCAGGAGTTATGTAACAGGACATCAAAACAGTTATTAAATTAAACGGTTGTAGCGTAAATAGCCGGTTTATTTATTCACCGAGGTGGCGGTCTATTTTCATCGCCCGCAGAGGACCGTCTTGCGGTGACAGATCCTCGAACCTCGACTTGAGTACGAATTTAACTTTACGGCTAACTTCTCTAATTAATGTACTCCGTGCTGAATTGTAATGAAAATATAGGAATTATTAATCAAGTCGTCATAAAACATTTACGCTGTGATGTTTCAAGTCTTAGATAGAAAAACAGGAGGTAAATGTAGAGACAAGTTAATAATATGCCATAGTCCTCTGCTATTCCCCGGCGACGCATCAAAGCTGAGGATGCAACCGGGAAAACGCTCTGATGAGGAGGGGACAGAGACGAGCTAATAGACTTCATGGATTTGATGGTAACAGCTGCCACGTTGCGGGATTATGGCGTCTCTTATAATTCAACGCAAATCTTATCGAAAACTAAGAATGCTCCAAATGACACAATTTCAGAAGGCGACTGGCGACTAGGAGTTAATAAAAATATACGGCAACGTAGGCTCGTGCCATTTTCTCGGTAGTAAAATAATCGATTCGATCAGCGCTTTCTGTATTTTGAAATCATTTATGAAAATATCGTGTAACATATTATTATCGAAAAAAACATACAATTCCAACTTGACATTGAATTTCTTGCTTTAAACATTATTTACTCATTTAGCCGAATCAGACCATAATATTATTCAAGGTGCGCCTCTGAACCGGTCAGTCTTTAGGTTACATAAAAAGAAGACATTGAAACATTACGTGAATCATACTGCTATCCATAACTCTTATTGTGTGGATGACATCAGCAGCCCTGCATTTTAATGCCTTACCTGGTGTAAAGTTAATTAATTGTTGGGATTTTAAAGTAATTGACGAAATTAAACGCACCTTTTTAATTATTATCTCCGCTGAAAACTGTGACACTCACACGCTGACGGTCAATTAAAAAATTTTTCACCTGCATCTTTGAACAGTCATGAGTATAAATATACTGTTGGTTGACCTATAATGAAATCCAATTGTATTCGGTCACGTAAACTTTTCTACAACTTCCCAACATTTTTAATTGTTTGTAATTCTAATAAGATTTCATTTTTAGGGTTCCGTACAAAAGTTGAAAAACGGAACCCTTATAGGATCACTCGAGCGTCTGTCTGTCCGTCCGTCCGTCTGTCACAGCCGATTTTCTCCGAATCTACTGAACCAAATTAGATGAAATTTGGTAAGATAGTGTAATCCTATGACCCAAACACGGATGTGCAAAGTAAATAAAGATTTTTTTGAAATAAGGGTCATTTTGATGGGCCCAATTACAAAATATTAAAAGAAAGTTTTGCAAACCTTACTGTGTCATATATCAAATGAAAGGGCTCATTATGAGGATCTCAAAAATATTTTTTTTTGTTCGGGTAAAATCAATACTTTTGATTTTATTCACGAAAGAAGGCAAAAAATGACCATTCCCCCCCCCTGATCTCCGAAACTACTGGGCCGAAAATTTTGAAAAAATTACAAAATGTAGTTCATTCCTTGAAGATTACAGGAAAAATAATAAGAATTCTATCGCTTGAAAATTAAGTGGTAAACTCACAATAATAAGTTCATCTAGGGAAATAGTTCACTAAAACACCACTAGATGGCGCTAGTCAATTAAATAAAACATTTTTTGCACATTGTGTGTGTGTTCACGAAGCATATTTGTACGGAACCCTCATTGCGCGAGTTTGACTCACACTTGGCCGGTTTTTTAGGGTTTCGTACGACTGAGTGACAAAACGAAATCCTTATAGGATTACTTTTGTGTCTATCACAGCTAATTTGCTGTGAATCTACAGGACCTAGAACACTTCACATAGATTTATGTGAGCTACACACGAACATTTGTGTAAATAAAAGCGAAGTGAATTTGGGGACACAAAATTAAAAATAATAAGTGGTGTAAACTGTACCGTAAAACATTTCAAATGCGGCTTGTTGCTAAATATTATAAGATACTCAACAAAAAATACGAAAATTGAACACTTACCCTCCTACCGAAACGAAACAAGACAAAAGATAAATATATATATACAAGAAAAAAACGTTTTGAGCGCCACAATTGGGTCTAACCAAGAAATTAAATTCATTGTACGGAACCCACACCACAAGAATTCGAATTGACGGGATTTTTTTCACAAAAGAAATCCGAAAGAAAATAAGAACTATTATACACATAATTTACTTTTTCTATTTGAAGAGTAATCGACTTCTTCATACTCAGATTTTGGCAAGAAACTGCTTTAGCTTGATTATTATTTTCACGAATCCCGCTCGCTGCAGACGTCCTTTTGTTACCATTTTTACAGTAGACGACCATTTTATTTTTTCCGTTTGCCATAAAGCGACTTTGATTCAAAAGAGCGGTTGCATTCGGCCATAGTGTAACTGTTTTTTTCGTTTTAAATAGTCGATGTTATAGAAAAATAGTACACTACCCAGATAAAAAATAATATGAATTTATACCTAAGTAGAACCGTAAATTCCTATTAGAGAATGTAGAGAATTATGACAAAAGTAGTATTTAAGAGAAAAGTATGCATAAAAGCTGTACAAAATTGCCTGTTTGCTTTGTCCCAAGAAGGAGCGGAGCCTCCTGGCACTAGCATATTTTTGCACTAGGCACAGTAGCGACGCCAATCATTTTATTCCTAATACTTTACAAATAGAAAGAAATTCAAGAATATAAACAATATAAGCCTTAGTAAATAACCTGAAGTATTTTTGGAATACTTCAGGCTTATATTGTTTATATTCTTGAATTTCTTTCTATTTGTAAAGTAATAGGAATAAAATGATTGGCGTCGCTACTGTGCCTAGTGTGCCCCCTTAAAAGGAGGTTCCAATTTGCAATCTAATTGTACACATCTTTTGTGAAAGAAATAAAATATTTTGATGACAGGACAGTGCTTTAGTTGCGTCGTAGTGCACATCTTGCGTGTAGTTGCAGTAATTTGGAAATGGGTTTGGACGTACATTTACGAGATTGATTTTATTTGTGGTTTTATTAAAGACAATCAGTAAAAAATAATCTGCATCTGTCACAGAGTTGCAGTCTTGCAGCACATGAGTGTTTTATTATTGTGGAGTGTTCTTATTGGGAACTGGTACAACTTTTTAAATTTACAATATTTTGAAAGAATGAGTTAAGAACTTACGTAAATACTAATAAAAGGCACTAATTTTTAATACTTAAGAAAAAAATACTGTGTTTGGTAATATGTTACTTATGGCAATATGTTTGTACGTAATTTTATACTTATTTGCTTAATAAGATTCTTATTAACCATCAGTAAATAAATATGAAAGAATTTTATTTATTTTGGTGGTTTGCGTATATGTTAATGTCTATCAATTTTAAACCATTGATTTTTATATAAAAATTGACGCAATTCTCTTTTTCAGTTTGTATAATAATGTGTGCTCCTAGGCCATTTTTAAGTAAGGAACAGTTACTGTAATCAAGAGATAATCTGAGCTTGCATTTTATTGACTGTTCCAGGTATATTTGTATTTTTACATAATATTTAAAGGTAATGTTGGCACATTACACGGGGAGGCTTTCTACTTGCATCGCGTTTGTAACATTTTTAATGTATTATTGAACTATGTATGTATTGTACTTATGTAATGTATTTGTCAAATATTGTTTTGTTGGAATGAAACTATTTACTACGCATGTTGCTAGTCAGCTGTGCTGTGTTGATAATAAGGGCAAGTAGGCAATTAAGACACAAATAGACGAATATTTGATTAATTTCCAAAGATACGTATGATGGCGCCGATATTGTTTTTGTATTCTGGTTTATGGGAAATACAAATACGGCGTTTGATCTATAAAACTAATATAAATCAGAAAATGTCTATTGACTGGCGGCCTCTTCATCATTCATTAGGGTTGTTTGTCAATGTTGACACTTTATGAATTCCCATAATTTCTACCAGATGTAATTCGATCAGACTCCTATTCATTTAAATTGATTTGGATTGTCACGGTTCGGTGGGTTAGACAATCTATTCTTATAATATTATAATATATACTATTATAAAGCTAAAGAGTTTGTACCACGGGGTGAACTGCTAGTACCTATTATGTGTCAGAAGTCATAACGAAACGTATGATACACTTTTTTATGTCATACGACGGCAAACGAGCAAGCGGGTCATCAGATGGTAAGTGATCAAGAGGAGCCCGATGGTCCAGTGGGTGTGAGCTCTATGAGCGCTTACGTATGTTAAGCAACCCCTGGTGCAGTCCCTACTTGGATGGGTGACCGCAAGTGGCATAAAAATATCTCGAGCTCCTCCGTGCTTCGGAAGGCACGTTAAGCCGTTGGTCCCGGCTGTCATCGTTGATGGCAGTCGTTAAGCTATGTCAGATGCCTTAAGGCAGCTTGAAAAATCTGACACCAGTGTTGGCCACTTACACATACGAAAAAAAAAAAAACCGTTATCCCTGGACAACTGCAACACCAGGGGTGTCACAGGAGCGTTGCCGGCCTTTTATTTTTCCCTCCCTATAGGGGGGAGGGAGATGGGTCTCCGGATCTCTCACTCACCGAAAGAAGCATAGCAGCGGTAAAGCTATATACTACAATGATTTTCGCCGGTAGCGAGGCTCACAACTAGAAAGACCCACTTATAAAGAGGGGACTAAAGTTTGTATAATTCAGCATTCATCATGCGCTTCAATTTAGACATAATGTTGTCTGCCGCAATCTGGCTTTCATATACTGAATTTCATAGTGCAGCGGGGCCCGCACGCTGCGGATCTTTTGCTTGCGAACCGCGCTCGTCTGCCGCGAGCCCGAGGGGTATTGACCCGGCGACCGTGACACCCCCCTCCCACGCCTTTCCCTCAGTTTGCAACAACTTATTTGTTTCCAATTCCGCTGCTCTCCTAGAGGATTATCCGTCACGACTCCATGTTAATATCCGCAATATTAACATGGAGTCGTGACGGATAATCCTAAGCGATATATTATTAAAAGAAGCTTTTCATTTGGCGAACAATCGATTTCCGTGATCCTATTATACTTTAATGAGATCGTAAATATCGAAAAACATATTTCATGTAATCCCCTTTTTCCCTCAACGTTAAATAAAATAGCGCTGTTTTTCTGAGATAAAAATTCGGGTAACAACTTCGGGTTTAATAAAAATTGGTCATTTTAATTTAATAAATATGTTATTTAACTGCGTCAGTGCCCCGTTTTAAAATCTTATTTGGTTGGCTGTGGCAATACTAAAATGTCATTTTGATTGCCTGTAAGCAGTTTATGGGACCAATGCTGTTTCAGTATTTAGGTCATTGCTATTTTCGTATTTAGAATAGTGATATTATATATCCTTACTTATTTCTGTAGGTGTGCAGCAAATGATTGAGACAATAAATTGTCTCATTCATTTGCTCCTTCTGCATTCGTCAGGTCAAAGGGTAGATACAATTTAGCGCAAACTGGTTCTTTGCAACGAGGCTTTCTTTGATTCACCCCGTGTGTTTGTATCACAAGTTCTTTGCTTCTTATATGACTGCGGCGCATGTTTTAGGCGGCCACGCTTGCGCTTGCCTTGCTGATTCCAGTTTAGTGTACTTCGGGGAATATGTTCGTGGGGCGGCAAAATTTTTGCCTGATCCACCGTCACGCCTAGTAGGAATCGGTACATCACAGATCTGCATTGAAAATCAAGGTGTCAGGCAAGAAAATTCCCTTAATATTATGAATTCATCTGCTTACAAACACAGCGGTTGGGTTAGATCTTTCATCGTGTTTCATGTTTCGCATCTGTATCCGTAGCGGTTTGAAGATAAATTTTTTTGAAAGGTGTTTGGACTGCTACATTCGAAGTTATCACACTCAGAGACCCTTCAAACCTCATCGCCATCGACAACTAGCGTCTTGTCTCAAACATAAAGTCGTAAAATTTATGACTTCGATGTTTAGGTTCTTTCTATGGATCAACATGAGGACGCCGAAAGAAGCTATAAGTAAAAGTATAATAAATAAATTCACTATATTAAGTAATGATAATTGACTGAATTCTAAACTCGTATTAGCTTTGACTTAAATGCTGTTAAACTTAAAGATCCAAATCAAAATCAAAAACGGGTTTATATCTTGTGCGGCGATTTTTAAAATGCACTGAGCGTGGTACATTTTAATCCTGGTCTCTGTCAATTTATATCTTCGGCAGGCCTTCACTACGTTGACATGGGATACATATACCCTTTTCAATATTTAAATAAGGTTTACTCAAGTCTGTCGGTGATTTTAATATGCTAGACTTGAGGACATTACGTGGAAAAATACTATTTTTGGTAAAAAATAATAAGGTTGTTTTCCGCTTACTTCGCATTTTATTAAACTATCTACTTCTGTACAGGTTTCCTAACAATATTTTTCTCAAAGGAAGCAAAATTTATGGTCGATGTAAATGGATGCCGGTAGAAGTCGGTACGTACGGACGGAGTAGAACATTTCGTATAAAAGGAGCTAGTACTTTAAAAAGCAAGTACTACTGTTTCCAAGGGTTCTTTTGGTTTAATTGGAGACTTCTAAGAAGCAGTGTTATTGATTAATCTCAACGTCTCAAAGGAAAAATAGGCAGCCTTGTTTGGTGTCTCAATTTGCAATCATTGCGACGGGGCGGCGGCCGCATTGCATATAAAATTGTTTGGCTTCAGACTGCGGCCTTTAGGTAAGGACAATTCAACCCTTGTATCTATTTGTTGTAGATATTGGTAAACAACTTTAAGTGGCTAAATAAGATCAAATTGAAAATCTATGTCAGTACTTCTGTTTTTTTAAAGCATGGGTTGCACTTGCAAAATTGCGTGCCAGGGCCAAAAAAGAGGGTTCACCAGTTCCTTACATCGGTATAGAAAGCGTATAGAATTATGGCCATTTAAAAATTTCAAAACTGGATGGGATAGACTGTGGTAAAAATCTTTGCATATTTATTTTTGTGTCGGCTTCAGAGAACACTATAAATGTACCTATGTAAAACTTTGTATCTGCTAAAACCTTCATAAGAAATGTTAAAGAAAGGGTTTAAATTAATGTATGCCAGGCATCCGAACTCCTGAATGTAGTCTCATCCATCATACATTTAACATCACAAATCATAAACATATTTTTGGACATATGGCAGCTAGCCATAACCAAGTTTGGGCTAATGCTCCTCAAAACTGTGATAGGAATGGGTCCAAACTATTCGGAACAATATTCCCGGTCGCGATAATAAAGAATTTATACACAATCTAACAAAAAAAAATATGTTTTGAAATTTTGCAATTTCGATTCTAATGTAAGTAATTAAATATTTATATTTATTATATAGTCTCTAAAACACTTTATATACATACATTGTTTTTTTATACTACGGTTTAGCGAGCGTGAAGAACCGATGGCCGATGGGGCAGAAAGGTTCTTGAATGGCGACCACGTACCGGCAAGCGCAGCGTGTGACACCCACCGACCAGGTGGTCGGACGACCTGATGAGGGTCGCAGAAAGGCGCTGGATGCAGGCCGCTTTCAACTGGTCATATTGGAAATCCTTGGGGGAGACCTATGTCCAGCTGTGGACTTCTTGCGGCTGAAATGATGATGATGATGATGACTACGGTTTACACAATTTCTTCTAATGCTTTCATCTTTCACGCTGGCCTGGGAGAAACACAAAACGGTATAATGTGCAACCGCTTCTTTTCCTGCAGTCGAGGGAATGGGCTGTCTACTTTGCAAGTTTAAAAGACGTGACAACATTATGTATTTTGGAACACTTGAAATAAAAGTGATGGCAGAACATATATTTTATGTGATTGAGATCCAGTTTTTATTCTTTTGTAGACTCAGGATTTTACGCAAAAAGATTTGTAGTCGCTTTGGGAATTCATATGTCATTGTCTTGGGTACGTCATCATTCAGGCGCGGATCCAGCTCTCAAAAATGGTTGTGGGCAAAGAACACAGAAATCTCTGTGTTCTGTGGTTGTGGGTACGGTCTCAAGGACAAACTTGCTTTGGAGTGATCTACTAATTGTTAATTTTACTGGCCCAATTTTGCTTCAAGATAAATAATTTTAATGATAATTAAATTTTAAATAATTTTATGCAACGGATTTTTTGGAGGACCAAGTATAATGCATACTTAATTCTTGAGAGAAAATCTTAACTTAAGAAAGATACACACTCATATCTTGAATAAGGTGATGGGCAAGCCTACCGTGGACCGTGCCCACCATACTGAATTTGCGCATGCATCATATTGCTTGTAATACTTCCTATTTGTTTGTGACGAGGCCCATTATTATGGATGTAAATCGTAGATCATCGTAAATCTGTCAAGAAAACTATACACACACGTAAGATACCTCATTAAAAGCAAAATTTATATACGTTTCTTTTGTAAAGTTACCGTTATATTGTGAAGCGGCGGTTCCAAGTACTACTCATTATTCATTGACCACTCATTGGATCGAGACGACATTCGTAAAAGCACTAAGTCACAGGTTGTCTGGTTGTGCTAGATGTTAAAAGCTGTTACGTTCTCGCCTCGCCTGCTCCAGACAAATCGAACGACATTTTATGTTTTGTATCTATATTATATCCACAGGTTCTCAAAATTACTTGGCTCGAAAATTATCATCTTGTTTCTTCAATTTCTTCATTGTTTGCAGTAATCCTTTTTAGACGTGTAACGTAAGATACCTCATTAAAATCAAAATTTATATACGTTTCTTTTGTAAAGTTACTGTTATATTGTGAAGCGGCGGTTCCAAGTACTACTCATCATTCATTGCGAGTGGCTTAACATCAAAGCGACCACTCATTGGTTCGAGACGACATTTCGTAAAAGCATCTAGCACAAGCAGACAAGCAGCAACTATGTCACTGGTTGTCTGCTTGTGCTAGATGTTAAAAGCTGTTACGCTCTCGCCTCGCCTGCTTTAGACAAATTGAACGAGATTTTATGTTTTGTATGTCTATTATATCCAGAGATTCTCAAAATTGTTTGGCTCGGAAATTATCAACTTTTGTTTGCAATTATCCTTTTTAGACTTGTAGTGTTTTAATATCCAATATTTATATAGATAGGCTATTCATTTTGCAAGTTTTCAACGTCCTCTTCTCCCTCCCTATGTAAGGAAAAATTAAAGTAGTCCCTTCTTTTTTCGTACGTAATAAATATTAAGAAGAACTTAAAAAAATATATCCCAAAAACTACTCAACCGATTTTGATGAAACTTGCACTGTTTCTCTTGTAAAATAATACCTAGACCAACTAAAAATATTTTTTATAATCATGGCTTATACTTATTGAGATATGCGCGGACAAGCTTACAAACTTACAAATATTTTAAAAAACATTTGGCACGAAAGTTGTTTAACACATAAGAAGCCGGAATAAACTAATAAATAGAAAATACAGAAAAACTGGGCCTTTCTTATATATTACCTACATACATAAGGGTTGAATTGATAAGCTTCTTTTTGAAATCGGATAAAAATGCAGACATACTTTTGACCCACATTGAGGACAGCTGATGTATTCTGAAGCAGTGCATGCTACACTGAATTCCCAAGCCTTTTCAATTTAACTGTATTCCCATATCTCATGAATATTGTGATGTGAATATTCAGTGTGTGTTCTTCGTCTACGTAAATTAAATTTCGTGTATGATACGTGCTTTGTAGATAATGCTAGGTACCGTTATACATAACTTGTCATTAACGCCTACGACTCCAGCCTGTCTATTTGGTACAGGTGGGAGTAATTTATTGCTAGGCTTTAGGTAGTTCTTGTGTTTTTGGAGCGTCAATGCTATTTTAAATAAACATTGCGAAGCGATGTTATTGAACTGGCTATAATGTTTACACAGCCGTTGGAAGCTATTATGAACTTGCCGTAATTTACCTACTTTCGATAAGAATTGCTAAATATTGAAACTTTAATATGTCATATGCTATTTGAATTGATTAAGATTTACAAATTTTTCTTTTGGACAAAAATAAATAGAAAATTATACTTTATGAAAATGTATTTCATAAAGCATCATATTCCGTTGTAAAAACCAAATACATGAAAATAAATCCTATTTATAATATAAAGGGACACATACTTAATCATCATCATCATCATCAGGTCTTTTTAGTCTCCACTGCAGAAGCACGACCCCCTCTGTACTATCAGAGCTATGTATTAGCCAGAGCAGTCAGAGGATTTGGCGTATACTCTCCACGCTGGCCAGACGGGTTGGAGAGGTCTCTTTGATGTTTATAAGCTTATGTTTCCTAAGTCGCCTTCTACGACATCCACGGGAAGACTTGGAGTGGTCCTATTCTGCTCTGCCGGGAACCACACGGCACATACTTAATAGTGTAGCTGAATCTTTTTTTATTTTTGTTGCAGATGAAGCGGCGGCCAGTAGCGCGTTCGGCAGCGAGGTGAGGCGGTGGCGGGCGACATGGACCACGCGGTGAAGGCGATGTCGGCGCGTGGCCCGCTCGCCCGGCTCGTGCCGGCCCGACGCCGCTTCGAGTCCGCTGAGCTGGAGGAGCTGTATGCACGGTATGTTGTCTCCTTCCCAAAGCTAAGAAGTTGGTGAAAGAAGGGTATCTGAGAAGGGCAATATTGATTGTAACACTTATGATTGTGACACCATGTTGGGCGCCAAGAGACTTTAGATATTTGGCGCCCAACGTGATACTATAATGACGATTATACGCCAATTACATATATTATACTGAACTTTACGTATGCCTTACCCAACACCATTGTCATTCAGCTTTTTTAGAGTATTGTTTTACAATATGCGTATTTTAAGTTCATTTATTATTGAGTCGTTATTTTGTGATAGGTATGCGTGTAAGCTACAGCGAACCTCAGTCGGCTGGGCGTTGGCGCTTTGGGCTGCGCTAGCTGCCGCGCTCGCTGCTGTCGACGCGACGCGAGGCTGGCGAAGAGCACCGCAGGTACTTACTTCAAAAATTTTAACAAATGTACTGTTGTTTCTCTTTTTGTCTGGTTTGGGTGAATTGACCAACCTGGTTTGTCTTTAGCTAGCGTTTAATCATTTGATGATATAACCTACGTTTGTCAATTATTGTTCACCAGTTCATAGACCTCGTTTGATGCCAAATGTAATGCACGCCATGTGTTGAGCATTATTCCACTCTGGAATTACAATATTTGCGCTTAGTATTACCTATATCTTTAGTGAAACGTCGTAATAAACTGTTAATTTTCGTTTCGTCAATAAGGCTGTCTATGTACTTGTACATATTCTGTTGGTCATACGTTATTAATATTCCATCAGATAACGTTAATTGTATTCAATTATCCAAACATGATAAATTGAATTTTGTTTTGCGATGAATGTTCCGAGCGTCGATTCCATAAATTGCGGCGATCCTGCCCTCAAACGGCTGACAGCTCGTTCAGATGTCAGCAGTGACATGGTTATCAGATGTGATAGTCACACTTCACGCTCGTCTACGCTAATACACTGCTTATTCGATTTACCGAGAAACTTTACTTTCATATCTACGAATACTAGTTTGCCACGTGTCCGGTGATGTAGTTTTATTAGCTAATTTGACAAAATGTTTTAGGAGCAAAGATGGCTTACAGTTATTTGTCCTCTTTTTAAGGTTTCGTAACCAAAGGTTAAAACAGTTGAAATTTTCACATATGATGTACGTGCATATTTCTGTTGCTGCTATAACAACAAAACTTAAAGTTTAATATACAGGTTGATTTTGAACCTATAAACTATATTAAAATCTCGGAATCAAAATCCCTAATGGAATACTGAACCGAAAAAAAAATTGACTATCGAAAAATAAATTCTGACTTCCCATAAAAATTCGCCCAGCTGATCGGCGACTTTTATGGGAGGTCTAAAAATTTTTACGTTTTATTTCTTATTTTTCTTACAATTCTGTATTCTATTAAGGATTCTGATCCCGGGATTACAATTTAGTTCATAGGTTCCAAATCAGCCTATACAAAGTATACAATGGTCTCCCATACAACAAACGTAATTTTTTGGTCGTTTCATGCTCAAAATGGTGCGGAATCATACGTGCGCGAGTCCAACCCGCAATTGGGCAATTATTTTATTTCTCAATGCAACTAATATGTACAGGTTGGCGTTCTAAGCGCTCATGCGGTGCTCTGTGGCGGGCTAGCGTGGTGGTGTGGGCGCGCTGGAGGTGTGGCGCCAGAACGGCAGCTGCCTCGAGCGTGCTGGCTGGCCTTGGCTGGTGGCGGCATCGCCCTGGCCGCCACTCTGCCATCCTGGGGGCCTGGCGCCGCTGCCGAGGGCGCTGCGCACGTCGTCTGGGCCGTCTTCGCCGCCTACGCCCTGCTACCGGTCGGCGCCCCCGTCGCCGCCACTTTTGGCGTCGTACTACCCACCGTGCATACCGTAGCGGCAGCGCTCATCGCTCATCGATTCCCCTACCATGTCTGGCAACAGGTCAGTAACCGAACAAATAGATTAGCGGCTACGTGTTGTGTAAAGTCTGTTAATCTTCGAAGCTGCGATAGAAATGTCACTTTATTCTTAGATTGTTTTCATTGAATTAATAATGCTATTTCAAATGCTATGACAGTACATTTAACAGGTTAGTGTGAAACACGTCATTCATTGCAGACAAATACTTAACACCGGCGAATTGCTGTCGCAAATAGATTGAACAAATATTTTATGTTGGGTTGATCTTTGACTTGAGTAGACAAGGAAGACGTTGTTTGATTAGGCTAGGGTTATTTTCGACGCTCACGTTGGTTAAATAACTTGACCTTGACATTCGACGCCAACGAACTTCGCGCTAGAGCTAATGTTATAAAAAGTTTATTGTTATTACCCTATGTCGTAAATTTGTTTAGGTGGTGCTTCTAAGCCATAAACTATGAAGTTCAGGGCAATATGACGTCATTTTCCGTGTGCCGTGTTGAGGTAATGCTAATGTGCTGTTTGGCTGACACCGGAAGGGTTCTTTACTGAAGCTCATATATCGCAACCTTGCCCTATTGGCGCCCAACCTGAAGCTGACTTAACCATGAATGTAAATATTATACAAAACGTCTCATCGTCACGTCAAAACGTATCATAATATATATAATTCTTCTCTACGAGCCTTTGAAATCCTCCTCAACGGCTGTACGAATTTGGATGACATTTTGTGTGTATGTTGTAATGGGTTTGTAGATGGTTTAAAAATACATTAAAAACTTCGTAAGGCAGCCTATACAAGTGCAAGTAGATTTTTCACTAGTATGTGAAATGCCAATAGCAAACCACTCCACTCCATTATTCCTGCCAAAAATAGTAATTATTAAATAGCGATTGCACATAAAGAATCGACGAGAGAATTATACAAATTAAAAAGTCGACCTATTTAAATTGCTCAAGTAAAAAGTGGATTGAACTTATTTTGGTCACAGTTAAGTTAGATTAATTTTATGGAGACTATATTAAACATATCTGAAGTATTTATTTCTATGAATTGTGAAAAATCTTAGTTAATTGTTCTATGTATAATAAATTATAAAACGTGTTTCAATTTTAATTTATTTATTGATTCCATGTGTGGAAGAAGGTAACAAAGAAGGTAACAAAATCACTATAAATAGTTGAAAGTACAGCATGGATCCCTGCCCCTCGCTATATATAGGGGCTACTACAATAATGGCTTTACTCACGTTTTATAACGTTGGATCTGCCGACTAGTTTCGGTCTGTTGATTGATGAATTTATCTCGCGTAAGTTTTACGTATATACCTTATTAAATAAATAATAAAATAAAATTGAAACTAACCTAAATAACAATAAATATTGGTCGGTACAATTTCATGAAATCAATGTCAATATTTTCATTTATTGTTTTATCATTTGTCAAAAAACTCTTTCAGATTCAGACTATATAAATATATACGGACAAATCACACAGATTGAGCTAGCCCCAAAGTAAGTTCTCAAGTAAGACTTGTGTTATGGGATACTAACTCAACAATACTATATTTTATAACAAATACATAAACATCCAAGATCTAGGTCAATCTGAAAAAGATAATTTTTCATCTTGACCTGACCGGAGATCGAACCCGGGACCATCCTTGTCACAGGCAGGCATGTTGACCTCTGCGCCACAAATACTCATTAATTTTTTTGTTTCAAGTACAATATGCTCCGGTATTTTATTGTTTATTTTCGCGGACACAGTTTGCAAATACCCTTGGTTAACATTCGAGTAGTTTATAGTTTATGCTTTAGTGGCCATTGGCTTACTAGTCTCAACTCGAGGAACATACATTATTCTAGTTTCAGGTTAAGGGTGTACTAAAGAACCACACATCTTGCTGCCAATCTAGAGCAAGACACAAAGGATTGACCTCCAAACGCCCCCAAATTCTTGCCACAATGCCTATTCCTATTTAAATATAGTCCTTAATGTCTAGGTTCTAACTCAAACTTGGACAAGCAAATTAAGCTGGGGCTTTGGCGAGGAATTTAAGTTGAAATGTTGAATATTTAGGGATTTACTTGTAAAATCTGTGGAACGTGGATGGATACTTAAATTTTATGTAACTCGTAGGTGCATCGTTAACCAAACAGTTATGGACCTGCCTGCCACATAAAGTTGGGTTAATTTTATCATCACCTGGGTTTTATGCATCTGACGGTCGATTCTACCTGGCATATAAACACATTCGTGCAAAATTAGAATAAACTGTTTAATATTATTGGTGTGCATGATTTATAACTTTTACGTATACTTTTTGTTGAACCGTTGTTAAGCAGTTTTTTCTTTTTCGACTTTGCCGTCTTCTAGCTGTAATATTGTAAAATAACGAAAATTCATTCCTTAGTTTTAACTGTCTATAATCGTCATATTTATTAAATACTAGCAGTCCGCCGTCCGGCTTCGCCTGTGGTACATACAAAGCCTATGTCAATCAGGGATAGCGTAACTAAACAAAGGTGATTTTTTTAAAAATCGGTACAGTAGTTTCGGAGCTTATTCAATACAACTTTGGAAGCGACTTTGTTTTATACTAGGTAATGAAGTGACAAAGTCGGAAGGTACTATCGTTTTCCTATAGATGTTTCAGCCAGGTTACACCGACCGTGGTCGCTTAATTGCTGGACTGAGCAGTAGTTCATAAAGGACTAACTAACTTTACATTCTTCTTAACTTCTCTTTTATAATAAGTGCGAAGTACCGAGAAGGATTGTTCCAGGATATCTTTATTATACAAAAAGAATAAGAAGATATATGTAATATGAAATTCAGCAACATATTTTGTTAAATTTTAAATGTCTTGCTACGTGTTTACTCAAAAAATTTAAAGCTGAAGAGAAGTTCTTATATCAATTCAAATGTTTTGTTGCCTGAACAATATTCCATCCAACTCCTAGACCAGGTTCTCAAACAATTTGATCCCAACCAAGCTAGTTTACGTAATTTACCGTTCAATACTCAAACACTCAAACAGTTGTACTGGAAGTGTTGTTTTAGTATTCTTGTTGTTTTATGTGAGTATATAAAACAAATATAAAGTGTTTGTTCAGTACATTTGTGTTCAGAATATAATATTAGCAATGGCGAGGAGCAGGAGCCCATTCATTAAGCAACATCTGGATCGTATTAAACGAACCCTTTCCACTGCTTCCACTCAGATTAATAGCATTCACAACAGTCCCTCAATTGGTATTCAGTATCGGTATTGGCATTGGCCTATTTATATGAGATGAGTTATAGTTTTAGTAGAGTTGGTAGCATTTAAATCAATATCAATCTGTTTTATTTCATCGTGTCAGTGAATACTTACTTACCCATAGGCGCAATAGGCAGTTAATGTTGTCAGCTACTTGAAAGTCAATTTGCGTCTAAAAAAAAGTTGGCTTTTGACTATTATCTAAGTTATTAATATGTAAAATACGAGTCACTCACGCACGTATGAAGTCAGCTACGTCTCGGTTCACATTCGCCCTGAGGAAGACCTCCGGATGAGGTTGAAACATGTCGGCCTGTAGTTGACTTCATACGTGTGTGACTCGTATCGTATTTTACATATTAATAATGTTAATATCTCACGTTAGTTTTAATCAAAAAAATATCAAAGTACTTCTAAATTGCGTGCATTCTTGCATTTTACTTAGTGAAACAGTATACTGTTACCGTCGTGATAATGTGTAACGTATACGTTACACATTATCACGACTTTATCCTTTACGGGGTAGACAGACCCAGACGCTACAAGACTTTAAGGCGCGTTAGTGCATGTAAAGGGAAAACATAATTCAAATAGTGATTGCCAGCCGCATCCGCTATTGTCAATACTACATAAGATTTTCCTACGCCCATTTCCTCGAGACGGGCTTCTCCCCTCTGCGCGGGAAGAGCAGCAGCTGGTATATTTCTATGTTTTTCTTTTTTCCTATTAGCTTGGAAAAACGCATTATCCAATATTTATAATTAAAATATCTACTACTAGCTTTTGCCCGCGACTTCGTAGGTATGGGATTCGGTTATATCGTAGCGTAACGTACCGTAGGCGAGCGCTAAGAAAGAAAGTAGAATTGCACGGACGATGTCGCAGCCAAAAGCTAGTAAACTACAAAACTTTTTGCTAATCTACTACGTTGCTATTTTCATTGTTTTTTTTAATTATATTTTTTTGTTCAAGTGTAATTTTTGTGCAATTTTTGAGAAATAGTTGTTGTTTTCGTAATCAGGAACCCGATAAACCGTAAAAACGACACTCATGTTGATTTTCAGAATTGTTCATCCCTTTTCCACCTTTTAGGGGTTGAATTCTGAAAGAGCCTCATTTATTGATACGAGTACTTCTGTGAAGTTTCGAATAATATAGTTCAATTATCTTGTTTCCCCATATAAACTTTAAAATTTCATCGAAATCCGTTCAGTAGTTTTGGCTGTGCGTTGATAGATGAGTCAGTCAGGTTTGCCTTTTATATATTTAGATAAGTGATTTTTTGACGATTGTAATTTAATTTATTCGATGCTTGATTGATCCCAGCTCGATCCCATCTTTGCGGCAACAAATGCCCGCTCTTCCGCTTAACCTTTGTTTCGATTCTGTTTTAAATCGATGTCTCGTTTATTTTCGGAGCATATTCGATTGAGTAGAGATTTGCACGAAATATCGATTATGTTTAGTCGGGTGAGTGATTCTGATAAATGACTCGCTTCGGTAGCAGCAATTAGTTGCTGCCTTTATCATGCCGGCTCTGCTCTAGTGGGTGGATTGATCGTATCTATCAGTTTCATGCATTGATTGGGAAAGAAACAAGTAGGTACTTAAGAAGATAGACAAACAGCGTATACAAAAAGCGATAACGCTTCCCACCCCTTAAACATAGTCCAATTTTAATATTTTATTTACACATTATTGATAAATTGGAGAAGTATTTATATATATATATATAATAGATATTTAAGATATATTGCTTACAACAAAAGTTATGAGAATCTAAGTAAATATCCATATTTCTTACATAAAAAATACCCGGGGCATTTAAATTTATTTAAATTAATCAAAACCGAATCAATAAAAAAGAATAACGGTTAACCCTAGATTAATGCTATGCGTGCCACTGCCAATGGAATCTCGACCAAGGGTGCCGAAAGTCGTGCGTAGTAGAGAAGAAAAACCGGTCAAGTGCGTGACGGGCCACGCGCAGTGTAGGGTTCCGTAGTTCCGAATGACAACTTTGAGTTCACACTATTCACACTCGCACCTTACAGTTTAACGACCAAAACCATTTAACAATGAAAAGAGTATGAAATTTTACATTTTATAAGTTGGTTGCCTATAACTTTTTAGTTTGTACTTAGTACTCAGCTCTGATAGTTTTCCTTTCAACTTCAGTATATATACTACTGCTGTATTTTTTTTTCACGTATCTATATATAACCGTTTAGCAGATAGAGGGGGGACACTTACCTCTAACAAAAATTCGCACTTTAAAACCAAATATTTCGGAAACGGATCCCTAAATCGAAAAATGGTGTTCTCAACCTTACAATATTTTTGAAAAACCTATTTTACGACACCCCACACGATGGGTAAGTAGAGAAAAAAAATACTCCCCCACTTTACTTGTATAGGAGCTACCCTAAAAAAAATTTTTTTTCAAGATTTTATTCTACCACTTTTTTGCCATGATTAATATACATACTCATACCAAATTACAGATTTCTAGTACTTATAGTCTCTACGTAAAACCGCGGACGGACAGACAGACAGACAGACATGGCGAAACTATAAGGGTTCCTTGTTTACTACGGAACCCTAAAAAGCCCGCAAGCATACCCCGGGTTTTGAAAGCTTTCCAGCTGAGGGTGCAACCGGGAACACGTTCAGTTGAGAGAGGGACAGAGAGGTAGTAAAAAGATGAGCTCAATTGTTGTCTTAAATCAAGTTGTCATATTTTATTGCATGTAACTAATAGCGGTCTATTATGTTATGTGTTACTCATAATTATTTTATTGATAAGTAAGTATCACTATTTGAAACAGGAAATTATCAAAGTTTAGTGTTGTTTCAAAGTTTAGTGGAACTAGCTCATCGTTGTGTAATATTTAACCTAAAATGATTATAACCAGATGACTAAAACGAGATACCTATAAGTATATAAAAAATTACTTAGATACAGTTCACACCGGCAGCCATCTCACAATTCAGCCTTAATTACCAAGTTAAGCCTAGACCCAGATCTCGTTAAGAAAACTGTCCCTTAAATGGAATCTATTACCAGGATTTGGATCTTGGACATACAAAATGAGGTTGGACACTTCTTCTTGATCCGTATTATTTTACCAGCTTATAGCACATGACTTTGTTCGGCAACTTTTTTAGATGAAAAATATTCACACGTGCCTTGTACGTAAGTATACTAAACGAGCTTAAATAATAATTTGCCGAACGAGATGCCAGAACAAAACACAGTCTCTTAAAACATGCTTATGTTTTAAGTAGCTGCCTTCATCGTTCATCAAATCAACTTTAGCAGAAGATCGACCTTATTAACACTTAATACTTAGTATGCATAGTAAAGTTAGAATATATTTTAATCCACATTAATAGTAGCCCATGGAATTCGCACATTTTGCCTTGTCAATGAGGTACTTTTTATTTTCTTATTCCTATGTTGATATCGAATAAGGGAGACGTCCCGATTTACCCCTAGGTTTATTTCCAACGTGTCGTTCGAAGTGCTCATCGATATAGCAATTTTCCTGAAAATATTCCACATTAAGCTCCTATTATTCCATACTTTCCGCCGCTTTCGCTACTGTCGCATTCAATTATGATTTCCATAATACTGTGTGTGAAATTTATTCAGTCTTACTTATGCTTGGGTGGTCGTCAAAGGTCGGAATTGTCTTTGCTTCACACTAAAATTTATATTCAATTCTCTGTATTTCAAATTTAAAAGCACTCTAAGCTGTTCTGTTATTTTACTGTTGAGGTATATTTTCCATGTGTGGATTGCAGTTGCAGTAACTTTTCTCATTTCATTTGCATATGTCGAGAAATATATTCATCTGATTCATCGGAAATTGAGAACTGGATGATTCGAAATATTCAAATCGATGTTTGCTGGTGTCCTTTGAACGTTTCACTCATCTTTATTACCTATTAGAAACTTCTAAAAAGTCTGTTTTACTTGTTTTCTAGCAGATGGCTAATTGCAAATCGGCCTCACGAACCAAGGGTTCCGTACTAACGTTATTTTTTTGTATTATTAGATTGTACGTGTTTATTGTTTAATATTATGATTTTAAATCAATAAGTGTTGATAATTACACTTAATTGAGTAATTACTGATATCGTTAGTAGATGAACTATTGATGTAAACAGTATTTTCTGGAACTATAAAAGTCACTATTTTAGATTACTAAGTAAAAGAAAGTGACTATCTCTTACTAATATACTCGTAGCCAGATAATTATAATAACCGTGCGAGGTGGGTTGTCAATTTGGTATTAAAAGAGAAACTCTGAGACTTGTTCTTGATATATATTTTCTGATATTTACATATTTATGTTATATAATTTCGAAGGTAGGTAGTTCGTAGCTTAGAAGTAGCAGCAGAAGGGAATTTACATACGTAATGGCGTTTTTAGCATAGTTAATAACTATTTAATTACTCAGGAGTAAACAGCTTGCCTTTAGCATTTAGTTAGGAGAGCCCAGTGACTGACAATCCGGCAACGGAATGGGCGGAACCTGGAAATATAGGCAGTCTGGTAAGCAACCCCAAATTTGCTTTAATCGGAAAGCTTATTTTGAATGTTGGTTACGAATAAAAAATTGTTTTGTAACTGAGTTTAAGAAAACAGAAGCTTATTTCATACTGTAAGCTGCAGTACTCCACGGGTTGCGCCAGATTTGTAACGAGCTATCGCAAATTTGCGGGTGCTATAGCCATACGTATTCGTATTACCATTATTATCAGTGGCAAATCTGAACTAGTTTTGCATGTTTGTACAAGTGTCCTATGAAGTATTTTTTATTTCATAATTAATCCTTCACCTGTCTTGTTATCTTGGAGTTCATCAGAAAGTGCGCCAGTAAATAAGACAGAAGGTTCGTTTCATATTATGAGACAGCACCGAGCATACAAGACTTATCTTGTCCGGTTCGGTACTAAGCTCTATCTTCAATAGTGTCCTCGCACCTGTAACTTTGAGACTTTAGTTATGCACTGGGAGCAAAATATCTTCTTAATAAAACTGCAATTTCCTAACTTACGTATAGGGTATTGATATTAACCTGTAGTACTATTCTGTGATGAACAAATATCGGTCTTACTAGTATGCTACAATTAAAATGTTCATCTACGTAAAGTCCTTCAAATATCAAGTCCTAGGTCGCCTTGGATTTGTCAACATTTTATGACATCACTGACAAGCATCATTTGAGTCCGGGGCCGGTTCAACTGCTCTGTCGAATTAGATGGACTTCTTATAATCGCAACCGGCATTATAGACCTTCTTATATTTTGAAGTCTGCTACTTCAAAATATAAGAAGGTCTATAATGCCGGTACATAATCAACACGTCTAATGCGTCTATGCTAGATGCCATTAATTGTTCTACATGATGCTGTCGGAAAACTATGCGAACTCTGCTATGTCACTCAGTTGTGAAATGGTTTCGAATGATTCGCTACAATGGTAAGGAGGAGCTTGTTCTTATATCTTACAACTTAGCCACGATTTGGGCGGTCTCTCACTGCATCTTCAATCATGTTGCGATTTAAATAATTTAGTATGTTAAAAACAATCTTGCAGAAAATTCTTTAAATTGTTTAAGGATAAAAATGAGCTATAAGAGGAAAATCAAGTTGACAAATTACTGAGTTAAAAGTTTCGAGACACTTTGTAAGACCGGATGGGACCGTCAATTGAAGAATTTGTCGATGAGTCAAAGACGCGGGGGCGATACAGGTTCTATTTGCATAGCTCGGGTAATGCACCTGGCCACCGCAGGCGCCTATAAATAAGCTAAAAGACGTGCTGATCATCGGGCGAGTTAAGTCTGGCGCTTTCTACTTGTCAAGGCAATTCTATGACAATATCCTAATTCCTAACTTTCCTAACTAATATTATAAATGCGAAAGTGAGTTTGTTTATTTATTTGATTT
This sequence comes from Rhodophaea formosa, assembly GCA_963082605.1. NCBI lineage: Eukaryota > Metazoa > Arthropoda > Insecta > Lepidoptera > Pyralidae > Rhodophaea > Rhodophaea formosa. Next base: position 14,335,399 of record OY720209.1, read on the forward strand.
ATGACGAGCTCCGTGGCGCAGCGGTCATCACGCCTGCCTGCGACACGGATGGTCCCGGGTTCGATCCCCGGTCAGGTCAAGATGGAAAATGATCTTTTTCAGATTGACCTGGGTCTTGGATGTTTATCTATATATGTATTTGTTATAAAATATAGTATCGTTGAGTTAGTATCCCATAACACAAGTCTTTCATTAGAACTTACTTTGGGGCTAGCTCAATCTGTGTGATTTGTCCGTATATATTTATATATTTATATATTTATATTTATTTATTTATTTATATTTGTTTGTTTGTTACGCTTTCGCGCCGTATCTACTGAACCTATCATCGTGAATTTTTACGTACACATAGGTTAGGGCACCGAGAAGGACATAGGCTATAAAATACGCGAGCGAAGCCGCGGGTAACAGCTATTTGTTAATATTTTTACTAATTTGTTATATTGTATCATACCAAGTAAAGAATACTGCTCTTCTGATGATAATCGGAATGAGATAAAGTTCGTTGGTTGTTATTTGTAAATAGTATTTTTTATATTTAAACAAGTGCAAAACTGACCTGCTGCAGAAACCTGTACAAAAACCACGGAGAAGATGATAATTGAGAAGCGATACCAATTTTTATTGCTTGTTTATCGCATTATACACACCGTCACGTAATATTGAATTCGTAACATTATCATTACAACCACCTAAAAATAAAGTTTTATGTCCACCAATAAAAATAAATTCAAGCGTTTAAAATAAACGAAACTCATCATCAAAATGTGCTCGTAATGGTCCACTTCCTTTCTAATATCCGAGATATAAAAGATTTGTCGAAAATATCGAAATTGTCTACTCATCGCCTTATCTAAATTATTCAATCTTCTGTCGACACGAATTTGATTTAATTTCCTTTAATGACTTCTTTAATAAGTTCATTAAACCGAAATGCGCAGTCTGTGAATTGGGGTCGAGAATTGAAGTGACTGGAGTACGGGTATACGAGTATTTGATGGCTTTTTGTTTTTAAATGGAGTTGCGAGTTTAGTATAAATATTAGAGGACTATTCATCCCTCACGAGCCTCAAAGGACCGCAGCTGTATTTAATTGAAACTCGTTTGTATTTTTCATTTAGTGGAGTTTTAAACTATAGGTACCTCATTATAATTTTACTTTAAAAAGCTTTGTGTAGGTTTATTGTTTCATTTCCTACATCGAATGTTTAATATATTTCTTGTAGGAACACCATCGTGTTTCGTGTCGTAAACCTATTGGTGTCGATTTATTGATGTGGAAAGTCTTTGTGATACTGGCCAAATATGTTCATATACATATACCTAAAAATATGACTTTCTTTATTTTCTCATAAGTGTCAAAATTCGGAATAGATTTGAATGCATTGTAGTCTTTACCACGGTCCTTACGTCATCCCTAGTAACACTGGGTATAATTAGAAAAGCAATCATGTTTTTAATCTCTCATTTAAAAAATGCTTTGAAGAAGGTTACGAGGTGTTACCGGATATTTCTGTTAATAATCTTTACGACGTTTGAAGTTCAATAACATTGTACGTATTGCAAACAATGTTCTGAATCAGACAGTTGACAGGTCATTTACTCGAAGCATTGATGTATTTACCGAGAATTTATTTCAAGTTTTTCAGCTGTATACCTACTGGTTTTTGGCGGTTATACAACGACGGGACTTTTCTTTCATAGCGCTTGTAAAGAGTTTTTTGAATGAATCGTATTTACAAAGAACCAATTTCGGGGCATTGAATTATAAGAGATTTATTATTTCGCTTCTTCTTCAAAAATACTTAGTTTAAAACCGTCTTTTAAAAAAACGTTCGAAGTTTTGTTTAACCAAAACTAAGAGTCTTTAAATATTTTCAAGACAGGACAAAAACCTTACTCTGGAAATATCAAGAACGCTAACTTTCAATTTTATTCAACTAAAAATAAATTTTTTAGTCTTTAGGTCCAAACATTTAAAAAACAAAGAATTGATAGGTATACAACATTTTAAGATGGTAGATTTTAATGCAGACAGATCAATGAAAACAATCTAAGTAATACTACGAATAGCAGATGCAAACTTTAATTGAATTAACAGACGTTCAATTAAATGTTATTGTTTACACAGATGGTGGGCAATGTTGTGGTGTTTATCTGCGTGAACGTGGTTGGTGCTCTAATGCACTCGCTGATGGAGACGGCGCAGCGCCGGGCCTTCCTCGACACCAGGAACTGTATAGCGGCCAGGCTGGACATGGAGGATGAGAACGAGAAGTTGGTAAGTACTAGATCTCACTGCTGCGAGTGGGTATGTGAAAGAATAATATGGTTCACAATGGCGCTTTAATTTACATTTCAACGGCATGCGTTGTGATCTTCTCTCTTTCTCTGTCCGTGTTTACCTATTGTTAGGTATAGTCCTCTTTCTTCTCCTTCTTATGGCTTTTCCACTTGACCCGGTATTTCGCAGTGAGCATCCAGGTCTTGCCCAATATGTTTTTGTTATCGTCGGCCCAGCGCATTGGTAGTTTCCTGACTATTCTCCGGAGCAGAGCTTTATAATACTTCTTCTTTTAGATTAATAAATGAATTTATTAGATTTCATATATTTACGGTAGCTACTGTATTATCGTTATAGGTTAAAGATGCTATCAACGCAAGACATCGTTGTACAAAAGCCTAGTTTACGAGTAGCAGTGAATTGGCAGTGGACAAACATGTTATTTTATCTCAAAAACATTTAATGCGCGTTAATGACATAAATGGTCAGAATAATTTTCGAGTACACGGCTATGTCTCTCATGCAACGTACCTATAGAACCCAAACGTGTTTCCATATACGACGTACTACTTAAATTACAGCCCTTTTAAAGAAAACATTATTGCTCTTATTAACGCTACAGTTTTTGCAAGAAAATAGATATTTAGTATTTGCCAAAGCGTCACATTGCAAAGTTATTAAAAGAGCCTTACCCAAATATAGCTATTATTGTATAAAATTACAGTACCCTTGTATTTATGCCAGAATATTTTCATTTTGTGTAAAATGATCCGTGTTATTATCAGAATGAATTACTCCAAATTGATTGAGGAGTAATTAACAATTTTATGGTCTTATTTAATTACCTGCTGATGTAATTTTGCCTTATAATTATTGAAGACAATTACAATTATGATGAGCGCCGCTGTTCTTGTTTGAATGTAGTTCGAATTATAAAATTACCAATTACAAGACTTACTTCGTTATAGTATAAATGAAACTTAATTTATAAAAGTATGAAATACTGTGGTGACTGATGCTTATTTTACCGGTCTCGTCAGTTAACGGAAAAGTCAATCTTTCCCATAGTATCCCATATTTTGATGATTTATTTTGTAAAATTGTTGGAAGCGATTTTGTGTCAAACGCAAAGAAATATTCGCGTAATTAAGACAGTATTACTAAGTGTAAGCTACTTCTATGTGTCATTGTAGGGATAATGGTTCATGTATGTTGTTAACAGGAACGATTGCTGTTATCAGTGCTACCACAGCACGTCGCCATGGAAATGAAGAACGACATTATTTCGCCGGTGGAGGGCCAGTTCCACAAGATCTACATACAGAAACACGAGCAAGTTAGGTAAGATACTCATATTTATATTTTGAAGTTGTAGCGGGGGCGAGGTGGTTCGGTACAGCGTTGCAGAACTATCAAAAGTTTCCCTATCGATAGTTGACCTCGAAAACTATTCACGCTATAGATAGTTATAAATAAGGCAAGATCTTCCTTATATCGGTCGACTACTAGGTACATACCTAGGTTTACGTTGTAGTAATAAACAAGAGTTTCAAAATTATACTTGATAAACATGTGGACAACAAAAACTAGGCTATACTAAATCAATAGTTGTTCGCATCTTTTACGAACTAAATAGTTCGCAAAAGATGCGAAAGTTCGTCGCATCCATAAACAACTATTGATTTAGTAATTTAGTTTTATGTGTTGTCCCGATATTTATCAAGTATAATTTTGAAACGCTTGTTTATTACTACGACGTAAAACTGACAAACTACGAAATATTCATTGCCCTTGTTAATATAACTATCAAGATAGTGACTTAGTGCCCATAAACCGACTTAAGGTATATTCCCAACCTCTTTAATGCTTAGTAATTTTATGGCAGTGTCTTGTCTAGAGCGTAGCGATACGGCTCTGGCCTGGATCCAAATTGAGGTCCACTTCAATCAATATCGGACATCGCATCGTCCATACAGTAGACCTAGCCTGTAATTAAATGCCTGTAATATAGCACTGCCCAGATGAGAAGCCAATTATGTGTTAGTGTGAGTAACTGAACCAATGTATTTACGGCTGGTGTCATTTATATTCCCTCTACGCACAGTCGCACACTTGCGGCGCCGGTATCTTCATCTGCCCAGTAGTGTTCAAGTTACAAATCTGTCATATATGACAGATAAATGATACGAAAATCTAAAATGAACTGATCAAATTTACATACAAGTTCATACAAGCCAACCGGGCGTATAAATCATAATTGTGAGCCGACTACCTTGTCGTTATTAACGTCTATTAATTCAACAGCGTAAAAAACAGTGACGATAAGATCTATACGGCTTACAATTAAAATGTAAAGATACGCGGTTAGATTAGGCTTGGTTCTAGTTTCTGTACAACATTCAATGTCATGCATGGTTTTTATAACATCACGTATTAGGGTTCCGTAAGCGTAAAAACGGGACCTTTTTACTGAGACTTTGATGTCAGACTGTCTGTCCATCTGTCACCAGGCTGTATCTCTTACCGTGATAGCAAGACAGTTGAAAATTTCACAGATAATGTTTTTCTGTTGCCACCTTTATAACAAGAAATACTAAAAATAGAATAAAATAAATATTTAAAGGGGCCGTTCTAGCTCCCATACAACAAAAATGATTCTTTGCCGTTTTTGCTCGATAGTCTAATGTTGTATAGATAAGAGTACGGAATCCATCGTGCGCGACTCCGACTTGTGTTTTTAGGGTTCCGTAGTAAACTAGGAACCCTTATAGTTTCGCCATGTCTGTCTGTCTGTCTGTCTGTCTGTCTGTCTGTCTGTCTGTCCGTCCGCGGTTTTACTCAGAGACTATAAGTACTAGAAAGCTGTAATTTTGTATGAGTATGTATATTAATCATGGCAAAAAAGTCGTAGAAAAAAATCTTGAAAAAAAATTTTTTTTTGGGTAGCTCCCATACAAGTAAAGTGGGGGAGTAATTTTTTTTTCTCTACTTACCCATCGTGTGGGGTATCGTTAAAAAGGTTTTTGAAAAATATTGTGAGGTTGAGAACACCATTTTTCGATTTAGGGATCCGTTTCGGAAATATTTGGTTTTAAAGTGAAAATTTTTGTTAGAGGTACGTGTCCCCCCCCTCTATCTGCTAAACGGTTATATATGGATACGTGAAAAAAATTACAGCAGTAGTATATATACTGAAGTTGAAAGGAAAACTATCAGAGCTGGGTACTAAGTGCAAACTAAAAAGTTATAGGCAACCAACTTATAAAATGTACTGGAAAATGTAAAATTTTATACAATCTTTATTGTTAGATGTTTTTGGTCGTTAAACTGTGAGGTGCGAGTGTAAACAGTGTGAACTCAAAGTTGTCATTCGCAACTACGGAACCCTATACTGCGCGTGGCCCGACACGCACTTGGCCGGTTTTTTTATTTTTATTATTTGCCTCGTAACTATATGAAAAAGCTTTTTCATTTTAGAAATAGGAGACTTTTAACCGAAGTTTTTAGGGTAGTGTATATATTCTTAGATTGGGGCAAAGACAATATAATATGTTGGGGTTCGCTTGTCGGTAAAAAAAACTAAATCTTCAAAAGAGTAAAATGAAAACTTCTGTTTGAAATAGTACTTAGCTAAGTACCTACTGATTTTTCCTGTGCGGTATTCCTAAATAAATGTGTATTAATACTTATTTGTGGATATGAACAATCAATCAACGCGCGGTGTCGTGACGACTATTTTGGCGGACGCGCCGCTGGCAACTGTTCCACAATACGTAAATCATAGCAAACTAATAAACAGTCAACTGTACTTGTTAGTTTTAAACATGTCGTTTCCAACGCGAATGACGTGTAATTAAGGAAATAGATAAAAATTAGTAGCGCCCACGAGATCTGTTAAAATTGGTATAACAGTTTTGTCAATCAATACTAGACCAAAGAAAAAAGCAAAATAAATGTCTAGGTTTATTTAAGTTTTTGAACATTGATTTAAAAAATAAATAAATAAAATAAAATAATTTTATTTAAGAGTCCATATTTTGTTAGTAACAAAATCCTTACATACTATGTTAGTACAAAATAAAATAATTTAGTTGAGGAAAAACCCGCCTAGTCCTCCCGGACCACCTGGTACTGCCACGTGCATGCGCACCCAGTGCCTCCATATTGGACAGTCGGGTCTTTCCCGGACAACACAGAGGATACTATTGCAGCTTCCCCGAACTCTGCGCGTCAGTGATGCGACTCGGCCTCGCAATACAGCGTAACGAACATCGTTGATGCGCTACAGTACCTTTAACCATTCTTCATAAATCTTAAATCACACATCGATTGTAACAGATTAAAAGAGTCCTGTTATTGCTTAAACAACCTGCTAAAAGTCAAAAAAACTTTTAACAAACTCCACGTTTTCAAGTAACTTAGAAAACAAAGCCCCAATAACCTAATTTCAACAATCGAGACAGAATAATCCCGGCGGTTCCCAACAGTCACTAAAATCCGCCCAGCTCTACCTGTGGGATTTACCCCTGATTGAGGCTGCGATCTTTATTTATTTGTCCGTGTTGGAGGTAAAAAACGCAAGCGTTAAATCACACATTGTATAAAGTTTTATATAATTTTTTAAACATTGAGCCAATCTTCATAAAACTTAAATCACATATCGTAAGTAACAGATAAAAAGAGTATCCTGTTTTTGCTAAACCAACCTGCTAAAATTAAAACTCCACGTTTTCAGGTAAAACAAAAAACAAAGCCTCACTAACGTAATTTCGACAATCAATACTTATGTTTTGATTGTCGTTCCCGGCGGTTTCCAACAGTCACTAAAATTCGCCCAGCTCTACCTGTGGGGTTTTACCCCTGATTGAGGCTGAGATCTTTATTTATTTGGCCGTGTTCTGATGGATCCGAGATTCGAAGCTTGGAGGTAAAAAACGGAAGCCATTAGCCGCCGTTTGTCTGGCTGCTGTCGCCGAAATGTGCCAAATTTTGGCTGTTCTAATCGGTTATCTCCGAAGTTCGATAATTTTGGCGTGATTGCGAAATTAAGCACATTTGACCGCTGGTGGATAATGCTTTTATTGTTACGTCTTTGCAAATTGTGAGAATATTAACTTTTGTACAAAATAAGATTCAATTTCACCTGTATCAAAGACAACTGTATGAAAAGCGAGATGAGACGGCGATGATGCCAAAATTCTGAGCGTTATTCCCAGTCCCATATAGGTACTTACAAAAATATTTAAAAATATTTTATTTCAACTTATGAGTAACCAAATTGTGTACGTAAGTGATATTGGAACCTTTATGTACATGGTATTTATTTACCTTCAAATTTTGATTTAAAAAAGTGCTAAAATACCTTTGAATTTTTTTAACCAATCTGTATTGGAAGAACGAGTGTAGAATATGATGAGTAAATTAACAAATACTTACTAGCAATTTTAATGCGACTTCGCCCGCTTAAGAGTCGCCTGGAAGCGCATGTCTCCATACAAACGGAAAAAGGGAATTGTGGCAATATTTGATAATTTTAGGGCAAAATTAAGCATCCAATCAATTAATCTCATTATAATCTACGTACGTTCCTATACAGTTTGGTTAAATTATCAATTGTTTGCCTATCAAGATTTCCATACAAATTTGAAAAGGCTTGTAATTCTCAAACCATTGGTATTTTAACCAAGCTGTATAGGAACGTACGTAGATTATAATGAGATTAATTGATTAAATGCTTAATTTTACTCCAAAATTATCAAATATTTCCACAATTCCCTTTTGCCGTTTGTATGGAGACATGCGCTTCCAGGTGACTCTTAAATTATAGACTCGCATAATTAGTTTTATATCGATGATAGAATTTTAAAAATCAGTCCATTAATTTCGGAGTGTATTCAATGCAAACAAACAATCCTCTTTATAATATTAGTATACATAGAAATGTGGCATCATTTAACTTTCGTGGTTAGAAGTGTGATATGCGCCTTCAGGGCAAAATAAAGCAGTTTAAAAGATTCAGGCAAAGTTGATTCAGGACAGATTTTTGTTATTCTTGAGCACACTAATAGGTCACGTCGGTACTATAGGTATAGCATAAAACAAAAAAATATATTTGACTACTAACGAATATGTAAGATATTTGAATAACAAACATGTCGGTATGCTAACGACTTTCAAATTTATTTTAAAAAGTAATAACTCTTCACATGATCAAGAGCACGTGGTTCACTGTAAACATATTTAAATATCTAGTTGGATATTATGCTACCATGTTTTCGACACTCAAATAACCGTAACTAACATACAATATCACCACGTCAACGAAACTATAGTGCACTCACCTTAGTCAAATATTAAACGTAAGGATATTTTATGATTTTTACCGCAACGTATGAGTATGTATGTTCCAGAATGTTTACTTATCGTAACTTAATGAATGACCTGAATGACATATCATCCGAAGTATTATTATGTATAAGTAGAATGTTAAAATCTTAACTTATAAATGCGAAAGTGACTTTGTTAGTTTGTTACGCTTTTACGCCCTATCTACTGAACCGATCATGAAATTCTGCGTACACAGAGGTTAGGGTATATACTGAGAAGGACAAAGGCTATATATCACGCGGGCGAAGCCGCTGGTCTAGTAATAGCTGTAATATTTTATAATCCAAAAATATGTCGTCTCCACGAATGCCATTAAAAAAGTGCCCATTGTTTTTTAACGTTGTTTCATAAACACTTGTCATGGTGAGTTTGAGTAAAATAAAGGGTATTAGCGATCAACAGTCGATAAAAGCGCCTGCTATCTAAGCTCAGCAGCCGTAAGCTGCGAACTTTCTGGGACAAATCCGCTTAGCGCCATTGTGGCAGCGGAAAGATGGATTATGAAAAATAATATTTCAACATTCTATTATGAAAGGGGCTAAAATACTTTTTACTGGAAATAAAGAGACAAGCAATGATAATAGAGTCGCTATAGGTCGTTCCTAATTTTTCTCTAGCATATTAGCATATAACCGTGAGGTTCCCGGCAGAGTAGAATAGGACCACTCCAAGTCATTCCGTGGATGTCGTAAAAGGCGACTGAGGAAACACAAGCTAAACAAAGCTTATTAACATCAAAGAGACCTCTCCAACCCGTCTGGCCAGCGTGGAGAGTGTAGGCCAAATCCTCTGATTACTCAGGCTAGTATATGACTCTGATAGTACAGAGAGGGTCGTGCTCCTGCAGTGAAGACTAGAAAGACCTGATGATGATGATGATATAATCGTTATTATGTTCTTTATTAGCTATGTAGCGATTTTTTTAATTAAGTATTCTACAAAACTACCTACTTATATGTTCTTCTTCTTAGATTGATGTTTACTTTTTTTCATTGATCATTGTCTTCGTGGAGAAAAACTTCTTACACTAGTACCTATGTGAAATAGAGGAGGTACTCATTACTAAAGGAGAATAAAATTTAATTGAAAATAAGTGATACAAATATTTCGCCGCCGGGCTTTTACCTTTTGAATTGAAACCTTTAACATCATCGAAAAAATCTATGTTAGACTTAAAAGTTTAAAACCAATGTGCTTAATATATGTTAAATATTTAACTAGTAACTAAATTCTAACTGTTATTCCGGCCGTTTATGATTTTAAGTGCGCATTCATAATAGATTTAGTGCGAACATTAGTGCCCGATCCATTACATAACTCCGAGCTTATATTGTATGCCCAGTTTAATCCAAAATTACTGAAGTGTAGTTACTTTCAGGCCGAGCCATAATCATTTATTGGCAAAACAATTTATTTACACTTTCAACTTCAAACACAAAATGCCAGCTTAAAAATATTTCTTTAATTTAGTCATTGGCACGAGCTTATGTTTGATATTTCAAGCCTCCTGTGCTATTGGTACAGCATAAGAATTCCTTTCTATTGGTATAGCATAAGAATTTCTATTCCTATTCCAACAAGAAATCCCGGGGACCAATGTTAGGATGTACTTCTGAAGCAAATAGAGGTGCGATTTTTCACTAAGGGGGATACCAATCCAAGATAAATATTTCAAGCTACCTACTTGCTTTTAAATTGCACCAATGCAATAACATTAATGTCAGGTCAATCAAATCAATAAATAAAACAGAACAGCACTGTGAGTGGCGTTTAATTCTATGGAAACTATGGGCGCTTTCCCACACGACGCAGCGATTTCATTTGACAGTTAACTCGTCGAGATATGCATGGTAGAGCCGGTCCTTTAACTGGTTGAGGCATAACAAATTGTTAACAGACATTAGCCGTCCGACGAGCGGCTTGGTCATTAAGATTGCTTCGTTATCACCACTAATTACTATTTACTAGCATACGTCCATGAACCAGCCAAATTCAAAGTTTTGATCTAATTTGGGGGCTTTTACACAGCAACTGAAATTAATATTTTTATGAGACATAGGGGATGGGCTAGTACAAACTCTGTTAAGAACTTGATCACATTAGGCATATCTATACAATACATGGCACGCTCCTTCATGCTTCAGAAGGTAGGATAAGTCGTTGGTCCCGGCCACAGAGCACGGCTCGCATGCGAGCGACATTCCGTGATCGCATTCCTTGCTCTGTGGTCCCGGCCGACTTATTAGCGGGCAGAAGTCGATGATATACCATACTATAGCACCAACGTTTGTCACGATTGTGTGCTGTCCCTATACAGATAGTCGAGTAGTTGTCGCAACTATGATACAGAGATAGGGGACTCTATGTGGTACGGCTTTAATTTGTGTAGGTTGAGAAACCTAATTTCAGTCATGGATATTGACACATTTTAATCATCATATTTTTTTAAGTAAGTATAATAATAAATAGATTCACTATTTATTTTTATATATTTTTAATATTTCAAATTCAATCTCATTTCAAACTGTAGTCGTCGATGTATAAAATGAAATACGGACTACCGATACGAAAACTAAAGATAAATTGGCATAAAAATACTCTACTTCCTTTTTACGCTAATTATAAAAAACTATTTTAGGTTATTAATACAAACTGTCACAGTCAATGACCCTTGAATATTTTATATCTTTATGGCCCGAGCCACGTAATAGCGTCAAATCTGACCTAATTTGTCTGTCGCCACTACCAAACGACCCAGCGATATAAAGAATCCACTTTATATGTATGTTAATGTATTCTGCGTATTTGGATTATTTGGTTAATTTGAGTATATCTGAAAGATTTATTTTAGAATGCTTCTATCTGGGAATCTGAAATAATAAAGTCATCAAGTAAAGGTATTATGTGGTGGAACTTGGAAGGGTTAAACACTGAAGAGAGATTTTCATGTATGATTGGTAAGATGCCAAACATAATCACAAAGTTTGCTACTTACACACACTAATAACAGAGAATGGTTGTTTGTTTGTTTTTCGTATGTGTAAGTGGCCAACACTGGTGTCAGATTTTTCAAGCTGCCTTAAGGCATCTGAATGGTTAAATACGGTTCCCTCTTTATCTAGTAGTTATCTTAAAAATTCAGGTGCGCTATATGGTCTACAATAAATATTAAATAAAAAAGTCATCATCATCATCATTAGGTCTTCGTTTTAGTCTTCATTGCAGGATCACGCACGACCCTCTCTGTACCCCGGAGCTATTTATTAACCAGAGCAGTCAGAGGATTTGGCCTACACTCTTCACGTTGAGGGGTTGTTTATAAGTTTTGTTTAGCTTGTGTTTCCTAAGTCACTTTCTACGATATCTACGGAAGAAGTGTTCCTTTTTCTTGTTTGACAAGATAGGGCTGTACATGTATTCTGTGGCTGTTTGAACTAGATCCCTTTGCCTTTTCTATACGAAGTGGAAGGTACATACCCGTAATTAATTTAACCACGGCTAAACTTTATCACTTTAGTATATGAAATTAACATAACAGTTAAAAAACCAAAAGAAAAATTTGACGTTCCCATACAAATCGTCCGGGCGGCTGCACACTTTTGTATGGAAAGGCCGAAATATATTTTAACTTTTTTGGTTGTTATTTTAATTTCATTATACTATACTGATCTAGTATAGCCCGTGGTTCGATTTATTACGGGTAATATGTCCCTTCCAAGTTGTATATGTGTATAATGGCAAAAATACCAAAAAAATCTCAAAGTACATATTCTTAATAAAAACTTAAGAAGATATTCTGACGAGTTGTTGGTGGGAATTTTAGCGAACTACACGGTGTTTCATTTTTTGATTCTTTAATTAGAAGATGTGCTATCCTTCTTGGTACAATGAAAATGATATAAAAATAACTGAAACATCAAAAATCGACAAAATTTGTGGCCGTAATAGCCAACAAATACCTACAGACCTAGATTTCCCTTGTGGACAGCAATGCCAACTATTTCCAACTGCTCATAGTCGTGTGGGATCTGCGACTATTGTTTTAGAGCTAAAACTTGTACTTTAATATCGTGCCAAGCGCCGCTCCAGCTGACGTGACTACTACTGCTGATACTAGGGTTGCCAGGTCTTGTGAATAGCCGGACAGAGCCGTTAGTTAAGCTGGACATTTAGGTTAAAAGACCGAAGTCTTTTAGACGTAGTACTTATACCTATAACACGACAATTTTTATAAATCAGGCACGGCAATTTGTTGGCATTAAATCTTCTAAAATTCTATCAATCTTCATAAAAATGGTCCAATTTAAAAAGCCTAACTAAAGCCGGACAGGCCGGACTCCGATTAATTCGGCCGGACATGCAACCAAATTGCCTAACTGTGTCCGGCTATATCCGGACGCCTGGTAACCCTAGTCTTGATAAATGGCGGACACATGGCGCGCTGGAGATGACGGCTTGGAATTCAAACATTGTTCACACTTAACGCCTTCCTCAATAACGAACTAGAACAAAAATTAATACATGCAAATTAGCACATCTCTATAATACCTTACGAGTTTGACAGAGTTTATGGTCATAGGAACCAAACTTTAATCGTATTGGTGGAAAACAAAATCAAAATAGTGATACCAGTCACATAAAATGATTCCTTACTTTTGGACCCATTCCCTCGGCTGGCTTCTACGGTCTGCGCGGGAAAAGAAGCAGCTGGCACATTCTCCATTTTTTATTTTCACCCTGGCAGGCCAGCGTAGAAGATAGATACGATCAAAATTTTTAAAATATTATTACCTCTTGCTTGTCTGAGCGTGTCGAGAGTCGAGTGGTATAAATTGGCAACGTTTTTATAAGCAGCGGCTTGCCTGACACCTTAGGTAGGTCTGCTTTTGGCTATGCATTAGGTGTAAAGTGCTTTATTTTTAAGTCGCCTTGTATTTGTAACATACACAGTAAGAGACGGCATAGTTCTAATATAGGAAGGAAGTTATAGTATAGGGCACTAGTTAAATTTTATGCAGTTCCTGTAACTTATGCAAAATGAATCTTTCATAACCAAGATCTTCACACCTTCAAGCCTTTTGCTACAAGTGGGCTATAGCACAGACGTACAGAATTTTTCATAAAACATTAATTCAAAGACTATAAGCCCCTACCCAATCTTCTACTACAGCAGATCGTTAAATACATATGTCTGGGCTATCTTCATACCAATTCCCAAGACATCAGACTTAGGAATTGGAATCGGTGTAAACTGGCCGTTGTATCGACACGCCCATCGCTTTATTAGTTTCTGACACGCTGTTTATCTAAGCCTTGTAACGCCAAGCGCCCTCACGCTTAGGGAAATCCTAACCCTTTGTTGCCAACTCTTGTAAGCAATTATTATGTCACCGTGATGAATTTGGAATTGTTATTAGTGTAAACAGGCTGTCGTATCGGCACACCGTCCTCGCTTTATTAGTTTCTGACATGCTGTTAGTCGTAACCTTGTCTCGCCAAGCGTCCCTCGGGCTTCGGGAAGACCTAGCCCTTTGTCGTGAACTCTTTTATTGTTAGCAATTACTATCTTCACAGTGATGAATTTGGAATTTGTATAAGTGTAAACAGGCTGTATCGACACGCCCTGTTCGCTTTATTAGTTTCCGGCCAGTAGCTAATCCCAGCCTTGTCACGCTAAGCATCCCCTCAGGCTATTCTTGATAGTTTGTAGCATAGGTAAACTCTTTTATTCTTAACAAACGGCTTCGCAAATATCTTCATTACTTGGGTGTTGTTTCATAAACTATCTTATCATCATAATTAATTTATTATTACTTCTCAGTGGAAACAAATTCCTACCCTTCCTTCGCTTAAAAACGGTTTCCAACATCAGCGTCGGAACCAAGATTACTCACCAACCGTCGTAAGCGTGGTGGTTATGGCAAAACCACAGGGCAAAACCCTCCCAGGGTGGAAATCCTTGGGGGATGCCTTTGTCTAGCAGTGGACTTCTTACAGCTGAAATGATGATGATTTGTATCTAAACAGCCGGACCATCCCTGTTGCACAAATTAGTCTCACAAATAAAAGGTGTCAACTGGTATTTCCTTGAAACATCGTCAAACACCAAGGTGAGATGGAAAAGTAAAGAAACGTCATATTGTTTAAATGTAACGAGTACAGTCAGCGTGGTCCCCTTAAAACAGAGACAATGGCAATGAGCGAGCCGAGGTCGAGCGTTGAAAATGAAGTCATTTGGGCGTCCTAACCTTAGTTATATTAGATGATGTTTGCGATCAGATTATCGACGATTCAGTAAATAATAAACAGAACTAGGTGAAAAGCACACATGACAGTTCAATGAACCGATACGTATCATTCGTAGTTGACGCACGAATATCTATTTCGCGTTTTATTTGAAAAGACAACTGATCTCTAGTTTGTCTGAATTTCATAGCCCAGTCAATATCGACATCAAACATTGCAAACGCGCATGTATCGGCGATTTTTTCATATATTGTAGAGACCACTTAGAATAGTCTACACCCAAGTTTGCAACTTTCTTAACCCTGTGTTACTCCTGGGGAGCCCGAAAGAACGGCACATTTTTCAGTTTTTACGAAAAAGCTACTACGAAGATGCTTTTTTCGGGTATCTATGTGGTATGATAAAATTACACTTATTTGAAAGCTTATGTAGTCTTCGATCTTTTATTTTATTGCAACATTCCTGTAAGATTTTTAGTTTCGTTGTTACAGGCCCGAAAAGCAAAACTTGTGCACCAAATTGTGCCAAATTTGGGAAAAAATGGGCATGGTTTGACAAGGTATAACTCAGTTACTATAAGTCACATAGAGTTCAAATTATACTCTCTTGGTAGATAATTTAGTGTATTTCATAAAAGCATATCATAAAAATACCCGAATAAGGCATCCTTAAGTTTTTCGTAAAAACGGAAAAAAGTCCCATACTTTCGGGCCCCCCAGGAGTAGCACAGGGTTAAGAAAGTCGCAAACTTGGGTGTAGGCTATTTTTAGTGGTCTGTACTCAATATTGTATTTATGTCACGTAAATACTATACGCACACCGCACAACATATGTCACTATTTTATTAGCCCCTTAACCCCAATCTTTTATATCAAATTTATGGTTAGAAATTGCAATGAATGAGAATGTCAATTCGCTTTTGAACACTATGATTAGGTACGGAAAATAATTTTTTTTTGTTTGTTTAAGATTAGAGAAGAGAACGCCTTTTTTTAATCTGTGTAGTAGATAATATAAATTCATAATTAATAAAAACAAGTTTTATCAAATAAAAAACTACTGCCCAGTAAAATAAAAAATATATACATACACACACTCGAGAAGAATTCCAACGATTTAATATGACCAAAGCCGTTGAAGCATTTAGAAGTTATGGTTGAATTAAGAGACTCATACTTAATCGTACATGAACTCTAACGAGATTAAAAACACAACAACTTTAGCAAAAAAAATATAGCCAGCGTTACTGAGAATGCGAAGACAACGATACCCCATTCATCTAAATCTGTAGAAGCATTAGTTTTGGTGAATTAGGTAATAAAATTGTACATGCAAACATAAAGTCTCAAAACATCAAACTACTTTTTTTGGGCAGTAGTGAAAAATGAAAATTTTATTAGCATTTTACAGATTTCCGATTTTTATGTAAGTACATTATATGTACGTGGAATGTTATTAACTTAATGAAGATTGTACGAGTATGTCGGTATGATTATGAGAAATTGTTTTAAAAGGAAGTAGATCAAAGAACCGTTCATATAGTTAAACGATATTGAGAAGTCTATCGTATCTCGTAAAGACGGTTCCCACGGTTATGATTGTAATTATAAGAGTAAATAGAGATTAATGAGACTGATTCTAAAAATCTATCAATATATTTTTTCCTCAGTTGTTTCTTTTTCATTGGCGTAAGGCTGTTGTAATTGGCGAACAATAACACCACAGCTTACACCTAGCTGTCCATTAGCTATGATAATATTCGAACATGCATCTTATGCTTGATGCATTATCATCAGCACTCACTAGAATTAAAAAATATAAAATTAATGCAACCGTCCTTTATCATATTACATCACTTTCATACGATGATACGAATAAAATTTACTTTTTCATTTTCATTTATGAAAACCAAAATAATTAACATTTCCAATTTATTTGTCAGGTCAAAGTATATTTTACAATATAATTATAAAATAGGATACTGTTCTAATGGAAAGATGTTGATGTGCTCGCAGTAATATTATCCAATCATTTATATGACATGGCTCGTATAAGAAATATCCATGCACTTATATAGTGCCCTTTATGGTAATGTCGAAGATAGTCAATATTCCTGAGATACTCGTACATACAAACCTAGTTAAATATTGTGTCGTGTAACGAGGTCTTAAGTCATTTACAACCATTGATTGTCAGTATGCTCGAGTTAAATGTTAATACTACTACGTTTGTTCCCATGGATTTAAAACGACATATATTGTTTTTCATTTAAAGATGTTTCATCATGAAGTCATGGCATGAAGTTTCGCAAATATAGAAGACGACATTATTATCTAAACCAAAAGATTCCTTTCAACATATTTACAATTAATCAAGCAGTATATGTATAACTTACATGCTCTAATCTTGTAAGAATTGTCAATCGATTAATAAAACAGTCCGATTCTTTCCATAAAAATCTTCCTTTCGGGACTTTTTATTATGAAACTCGTGTAACTATCTCATTTTTCAAACACATTCTGCAATAGTAAAGTTATTTACTGATGCTCTTCCAATATTTTCTTACTCAATAGCAGCTTTCTGGGAAAGCCTCATTAAAAAATAAAAACAAAAACCTGCTACCAAACGAGTGATGGTACAATTTTGAAAATATGGTATCCTTTACTAACAAGATTCCTGTAATTAGTTGTGAGATGCCGCAATGCTTGTTTAACGACCAGAATGTGTTATTTTTAGTTGTCAAATGACTTCTTAACAAGCGGACCCACAGACACAATGGAATGAAGTGGCTGTTAACCTTTTTAAATAGCTCTTAAACTGCTGGTGAATCTTATCATATCGCTTATAAAAAAAATTTGGTCCTAAAGAGACGACGACTTTACTACAAGATATTTTTCTGAATAAAATCTCAGCATAAGCCGGCATAAGACTAAGTCTAAAAGATGTATAGAGTTCTCAGTCGAGTATTTTTTTGTTTTTATACTCTGCTGCGGTTTATTGGAGACCGGGGTTCGATATTAAAAAAAAGACTTTCTTTTGACTTTCGGAATGTTTCCATAAGATATTTGTACTTTTATACTTTAGCCTCCCGTACAACATCCACAAGGAGAGATGAGTAAAATCTAAACTTAAATCCAGCCTGGAAAAACACTTAACCTGGAAAGGCATCCTTAATTTAGTTTCATAGTATAAGGCATTAAATATACAGTTTTTGCACCGATATATCTTATTTTCTGAGACTTTGAATGTTATCGATCGTTTTCATTTCCAACAAATTACTGCGTCGACTCTTTCCCCGTTAGATTTTATGCACATAGACCGGTCCAGTATTTTTTGCAGTGAATTGTTTATTGTAATTGAATTTATTGCAGCTGACACAGCCAGTAACACTAAATATTTTTTCTCTGTGAGTCAGAAACTCTACTGTAGGACTGTTTGTTTAACTTTTTAAATGCAGCTATGATTTACTATCATTGCCAACAAAGAAAGCGTCGGTGCTTTGGCGCCATTTATTTTTTGCTGTGGTACATAGCTCTTATTTTTTAGTTTTTAAGCATTTACTGTTTGTTGTTGCTGACACTGCCAACAAAGACTGGTTCATCACTGCACGCCTCGCGTGAATCATTGCATGCATTTAGCAAGCGACGCTATGCTTTTGTTCGACGAACGAATCATCTGCGGGTTTCACTCCGGCGCCGTATAATGCCTGGTTTATTGTGATGTAGTCTACTGTAACACAAAACATCTCACGTACATTAAGCTTTGTTATTACTGTGTGTTTAGTTACACATTACCCAGTATGTTCTTTTTAGGGATCCGTACCCAAAGGCTGCTAATGGGATCTTTGAAACTCCGATGTCCGTCCATCTGTTACAGGGCTGTATGTATCTAATAATCCGTAAAAGTAGACTTGAAATTCTCGCAGAATGTGTATGTATATTTTTACTTCTATAACAAAAAAATATATAAAAACAAATAAGAATTATAATTTAGGTGGAGCATTCAAGTCACTTATATGAACAAAAAATTGTTAGTAAAATGTTAATATGTATGTCCAGTTTGCAACTCAACTAATATTCTTATAATTGTTTAATTCACATTCGAGCCGTTAGTTGTTGTAAAATGCCCAACCATATAATGATAATCCACAGAAGAATAATTTTCATGGGCGAATTCCTTTTAACTCTAAATTTATCGGAGTGTCAGACAGAAGCTATAATTTTCACTTAGCACCTCATCTCTGAGATTTTATACGTCGTTTTACTAGAGAGTCGAGGGCAACTTGTTTTTGTTTTTTCTCTTTATTAGTGTTTACTCTCAAGTAGAAATGAGATGCTACTTATTGCCTGCAGACTTTTATTATATCGTTGTTTTACTTTCAAACTTGAGAATAATTTCTCCACGTTTCTCATAACAATGTATTGTTGTTGTTAGTGAGAGTTTCTTGGCAGTTTTTGTGGCTGTCACTTCTTTGAAATCTGATATTAAGGAAGTCATTTCCTGGTGTCTTCCTGCACATCGCAATAAAAACGCCGTGATAAATCACGCTGTCAAACTTAACGCGTTTAATGGTAATTTTATTTGTAGGAAATTTTAAATGGTTATAATTCATTGTTTATGCATGTTGGATAATGTTAAATCGTTAGGGTGTGTCACATTAATAAGCATGTAGCAATTAAAGAAGATGTTTTAATAATAGTTTGCTTGTAATGATACTTATAAAATTATGGTTTCCATTATAGGAGTCATAATAGTACATTATGATACAAGTACGGTAAGCTGTCTATTATAGTCGTCGGTTTATTATAAGCACTCGGCTTCGCCTCGTGCCTATAAACACCTCGACTATAATAGACAGCTTAGCGTACGAGTATCATACGACGTTTTTCAATACATTTGCGATTACCATAAACTAAAACAAAATTGCAGTTCAGCAAATAAGGAATTTATAAAAGTTAAGAACTAAAGCAGTTTGTAAAAATACATTTATAATAATCAGGTACATTTACTCAGCTTTATTTTCTCCAAAAAAGTACATTGATAACCTTCTCCTTTTCGAAGTCGGTTAAAAAATCACATCTCACGAATTAGAAAAAAGTTTTCATGCTGAACTTGAAACTCTTTTTGCTAGGATTCTATGAAAAAGTTTAAATTTTGCATCTTTGGCATTGGTCTATTGAGCGGTTGTGATTGGTGTAAAGTAAAAAGCACTAGTGCAGTAAATACATCATTACGATACAGATTTCGATGTCATAAGAACCGTATTATTAGCAAATGTATTGAAAAATATACTTACACTTGAAAAGAATGTAAGAAAAAAGATTATGCTAAGAACAATAAGCTATTAGTCGATACAAGAAATCAGTTATCGTTTGGAACGACAATTTTCAAGACACGTTTAACATAACAGCGACAAAGGAAAAGGAAGTCATTTACGAAAATTTTATTAGAAAATTATACAGGTAAGAGGCACTCTGAAAATCGCGCAGTATATCTGAATCAGGGAATGTAGCTACCGTAGTTTTGCATAGGGTAGTTGCTCCACCCACAGTTATTATATTCGCAAAGCGACATATCATATTCCTGGCGGGCATCCAACTTTCCGAATATTATGTTAATAAGATTTACTATTTCGAATTAACCACATTACTCTTTTCTCGGAAGCTTAATGGACAACCCTTGCTTTATTCTATTGAGAGAGATTTACCGCGAGAAGAGTAAAGTAATGAGGTCATCGTTAGGAAATTGTCTTTTACACAGTGTTCACTTTTTTACCGACAAAAAGTAAATGAAATTCGTAGGAGGACTTGACTGAGGAATATTATCATAGGTTCCTTTTTAATCTTTTCCAGATACTAATAAATGGAAAAATGTAAAGGATCTCTCTCATTTCTCCATTGGCTCCCCGTTTAAATGGCAATGCAAAATGAGTAGGTAAGGTACGTACTCGTACAGTGTTTAATTTTCTTTGCATAGTTGTTTGTGCCTTTGCATAGTAACAAATGAGAATTTTGCGAAATATTTAATATATCTTTATTTCTGGATATAAATAGAATTCTAATATTAGCGTGCACAGGTCCAACTCATTCTAATTCAATTAACTTTCACGATGTTTTTTAATAAACTCAGCCATTAGCGCGTAATTTGTATATTGCCCCAAACTAGTATCAGTTTACTAAGAAGCCCTCAAATGTCCATTAGGCGTGTCGGCGTGTCGGTGTGTCCAATCGATATGCATAACACCTTTGTCATATTACGTGGAGTGCCGCGATCCATCACAACGCTCACTTGTGGCGATAAATAATTGCTCTGTATCACATTTTGGTTCAGGGGTGATCGATGTTCCTACGTATGTATATGCAATATGACATTGTTTGTTTTCAACCCCCGAACAAACGCGAAGTTGATATAATTTGTATTGAACAAGTGGTTATTCCGCTATTGATTTGGCGAACATTAAGCGACGTATAAGGCTATGGTGCTTGCTTATACGATTGCAAATAATAATAATAATTGCGAAAATAATTTTCTGCAGTCAAATGTATTGGGGTTTGCGGTTTGCGTATCCTAAGAGTGAACACGGAAAAATTTTAAATCTATGTTTCACGTTTTATGTAAATGCTCACTAGCATGATTAATCAGAGATTTGTCTGTAAACCTTCATGGAAAGCCTTTTAATATAGTCCAATTAAAATTACGTAGTAAATAATTCAGATAAACACGTCATAACGTTGCTTTTACATTGTTTACAAGTGCCAGATTATGAAAATCTCGTCTCGCATTTTAGTATTTTAGACTATCAAATTAAAATGTAGTAAGTAGGTAATAAAACTTAGTTGTAATTTTATGGTTAATATCTTAAAGTTTTTAACCAATAAACGTTTGTTTATATGCTATAAAACGGTTTACGGCTCTCGCACGTCCATCATTTTAATACTTAAGTATCTCGTGATTATAAAACACAGTATAAATGTTTGGAATGCTGGCACCGTACACACATTCTTGTTTTAAAGAATTCTTCTACGCTGTACAAAATTAATTCTTATACAAAATGCATGAAATGCTTTCAGTACTCATTGTCCATAACATTGCAAAAGTTCCATTAAAATAGGTTATATTGATAGACACAAAACACATGCCGTATGGTTCTCGTCACAGTAGAATAGGACCACTCCAAGTCTTCTCGGGGATGTCGTAGAAGGCGACTTAGGAAACACAAGTTAAACAAAGCTTATAAACATCAAAGAGATCTCTGTAACCCTTCTGGACAGCATGGAAAGTGTAGGCCAAAACCTCTGATTGCTCTGGCTATAATAATAATACTTTATTTTTCCTCCATACAAAGATTGTACAATATTTTTGTATTACTAAAAATAAATTAGTGGCTAATAGGTAGTAAATTGACAACCTTGTGGGAGGCTAGTTCCTGTAATAGGTTCCTATAGGAATCTGTGGTACAGGCTATTATGTGGCTCTGTTAGTACAGAGAGGGTCACGCTCCAGCAGTGGAGAGTTGGAGACTAAAAAGACCTGATGATAGATAGATAGATTCAAAACTTGGCCTTGGTACATTTGGTAAAATAAGAGAAAAAGATGTATTTCCTATTTTGGTGTATGTCTCAAAGTGATGACTTTTCAATATCATCAGTTGATCCTTCTCTGTTAATAAGTTTCTAATATTAACACGCCTAAATTATTTGTCTCCGAATAAATAAATGATTACGTTTTAAAATAATTTAGTAATTTGTATCAAAGAATTATTCATGAACTAAACTTGCTATGAGAAATATTTACTTACTTTAATTAAAAGTGCACTTTAACATTCTGTTGACGTTTCATTTCCATCGGCTCTGCGCCAGGGCGGTGGTCGCGTCTGTATGCCGTCTAAAATATTTCATTATTTTGTTCCCCTTAAATATTTCGAACGAAAATTCTACGAACTTCATGTAAGAGTAATTATTTTATCTATCTCTGTTATTCAAGTTATAATAACTTTTGTAAAGTTTTAATCCTAAGTATGATTTATGGTATCCGTTTTTACTTTTATTAAATTCGTGGAATACCACCTGAGGATACCATGTACCGATAGGTCTCATGATATACAATTGAATATGTAAATGTGATGCGGAGAGGATTAACAATGAAACTTCTAGCGGGTTAGACGATTAACTATTAACTCTATTGTGGATTAAAGGGTTTATATTTAGTACAAAAATGGGACGGAAGTACATTGATGTCATAAGTATGGCCGTCCAGATCAAGGGTGAATAATCTAGGTGTTCTATATAGAAAGGTTACAAGGTTGGGGTAAGACAATAATGAGGACGTTTGATGTACTCTTCGTATATTCACCACAAGTGGCAGTGAGGGCTAAGTGGTTATGGTTATCCCCAAGACGCGATGCCCTAAGCGATTTTTTTTTTGTATGCTCTTCCGGTACTGGCTTTATCTTTGGTTTGGATCATTAGTTCGGTGGATATTTCAGCAAAGGCAAATTGATTTACATTGCCTAGCTATTTCTCTACGAGTATTTTCACTAAAGTTGAAAAATGCGCACAAGACTGAAATATAAAAAAATATCTTTTGTTTAAATTAAGCAACTCCATCATCACAACATAACCGTGAACCATAAAATCTTAAATTACAGATTTAGCGTGGAATTCCATTGTATAAAATTGTAGTTTACTATCGGTATATTCCGCTGCCTTTGTAATAAAACAGTCTGGCATTCTTAAAATTGTCTATTAAACCCGACCTGCGTAAGAAATTCTATTCGACGTCTTCCACGAATTTGCGAGCAAATATCAAAAGAAATATGTACGAAATAAATGGAATCTAATATTCTTTTGTTGTACTCTTAAAGAAAATACACCATGTACCTACTAAGATTTGTGAGAAAGATAATAATGAGGCATTAGTCTAGTAATTAGTTCGATTCACTATCATGTCCAACATTTTACTTAAGCGATTTTGGACTTAGTGGCCTGACGTTCTGTCATCCCCACAAGAGATAAAAAACCGGCCAAGTGCGTGTCGGGTCACGCGCAGTGTAGGGTTCCGTAGTTGCGAATGACAACTTTGAGTTCACACTGTTCACACTCGCACCTCACAGTTTACCGACCAAAAACATCAAACAATCAAAATTGTATGAAATTTTACATTTTATAAGTTGGTTGCCTATAACTTTTGAGTTTGTACTTAGTACTCAGCACTGATAGTTTTCCTTTCAAGTTCAGTATATACACTACTGCTGTATTTTTTTTAAGCATCCATATATAATCATATATAACTTACGTCTAACAAAAATTTGCACGTTAAAACCAAATATTTCGGAAACGGATCCTTAAATCGAAAAGTGGTGTTCTCAACCTCAGAATATTTTTAAAGACCTATTTAACCATACCCCACACGATGGGTAAAAAAATTACTCCCCCAATTTACTTGTATGGGAGCTATCAAAAAAAAATTTTTTTTTCAAGATTTTTTCTACCACTTTTTTGTCATGATTAATATACATACCCATACTAAATTACAGCTTTCTAGTACTTATAGTCTCTGAGTAAAACCGCGGACGGACAGACAGACAGACATGGCGAAACTATAAGGGTTCCTTGTTTACTACGGAACCCTAAAAAGACGATATTTTTAAAAAATCTATGGATTCAAACGTAAGGTCAAATGACAATTTTCATCTTTGTAATGTGTGGCGCCCTACTTGCCGACACAGCCTGTATGGATATATAATAGAACACGCGTCAATTGAGTTTGAACTTGTGGCCCTTAATAAAAATTCAAAACGAATTGTTGTACCTATTGCATTTAATCATCTTTACCCTCATCCGAATGTTTGTCTATGGTCTCTATGGCCTAGAGAAAACATAAGGCAGTTGTTCGTCTGGAACTAGTATTAGGCGCCATGATAGGCTGGCTACTGTGATCACTTTCGCTATATCTATATTTCTTTCATCGTACGAACATAACGGCAAATCGATAATGAGTCCTGGCGGCCAGACAGCCAGACAGACAATCCTATCAGCTGAATATCCGTTTAGCCTAAAAGGATCAAACGCGGTAATAGACTTCCTGCCGCCATGATGTCACGCCTTTTGCGGACAGGCTTTGTAATGTATACGTGTCTGGAGAGCTAAGCTGCAGTAATGGGTAGTGCAAAAAGTATTACGTGTGACGGTGCAAGGATAAAACAACAAGGTTTGACTTGACTGCTTAAAGATCTTAGGCAAACATAGTTATTTCTGTGTTTTTATTTATTACACGCCTTACTCTAATACATAACAAATTAACGATTTGATTTAATCCAAAACATGATATGTCCGATGATAAAACATTTTTTCGGGTCGATGGCAAACTACTACCATAATTGAGTAAAGTTACTGTTGGATATAAAATTATTGTATTATTCTACCAATACCTATATCTAATCCTATAAAAGAAATGTTTTCGAGAGTCCTCGAGGCTAATCTCTTATTTCCAATATAAATAAAATAATTAAACAACTCCATAAATTTGAAAGTCTCTTCAAATCAAAAGCAATACGGTATTAATGCTGACAATACGAATGAGTTACTTGTGCTGGAGTGGCTAACGTGGGTAGGGTAAGTTGCCGACATTACCAAGAAACCATTTCACGATCTTTTTGACGAATTCCGGATGCTGTTGTCTCTCGGGAAACAAGACCGGATGTTCGTTCCAACTTCCACCACTTTGTAAAAGGAAATTCCTTCAGACCTTACCTATAACAACATTAATGTCTTCTATTTTGGGTTGGGAACGTGGGCTGTTGGTCTATTAGGCGTTACGTGCCGCTGACTTTACGAGTCTATAGCGTGCCTCCAGCCAGCTTTTTATGAATTCGCGAAAAATTGGCGAGACGTTGTTTTGGCGAACAAATGACCGTCTCCCTGGAATATTTTTATATGTTTGTTATATGGCCGTGATGAATGGGTAGGCATCAAAGGGTCGGCAATACGGTCCCGCCTATTGGATCTTCGGTATTTGAGCTCAGGGATTATTTGTAAACCACTTATGAACCCTCAGGGTAAGAGGCTTTGACATGATATCTCGGAAAGGGCATTTAACGTCGTAATTTGTCTTGTAATAGTTGCGGGTCTATTTTTTGTAGAACGCGTGCGGTCTCGCCACATAAGGCCGATCGTTCACGCATGAGTTGACGTTGATATCGGTTTTACATATTGATTCTTATTCATGTGATCTGTGCAGTATGAAAATAATAAAAGAATGTTTATTTTAAATAATAATAATTATTATTTACGAAGCCTGTTGTTGAGGATATGGGAATACATTTGATGGTGACATAATAAATGTGAACTTAATATATATACTTACT
Organism: Rhodophaea formosa; assembly: GCA_963082605.1. Taxonomy (NCBI): domain Eukaryota; kingdom Metazoa; phylum Arthropoda; class Insecta; order Lepidoptera; family Pyralidae; genus Rhodophaea; species Rhodophaea formosa. Next base: position 14,361,681 of record OY720209.1, read on the forward strand.
TTATATATAAAATAAATAAATTAATATGAAGGGGGCATCCTATACAACGAACGTGATATTTTGCCGTTTTTGCCCGATCTCGATTGTCTATTGTTGTATAGATAATGGGACGGAACCCGTCGTGCGCGAGTCCGACTCGCACTTGGTCCATTTTATTTTATTTGCTTCCAGATCAACAGGGAAGCTTACACACATACTCGAACTCAAAACATTACATTCCTTTATAAAAAATAAATTGACGACTCCAATCTGTTACTTCTGAAGGAAGCTCAGACAGGGGTGAAATCTCCTTAATCTAGATGTCTATTAGTTCCGAGCCCCAGGCGAAAGAACGTAGCAAGAGTTTTCAATATTGCAAAATTAGAAGCGGGTATTTTCTGGGTGTCTGTTTATTTTATAACAAGTTCGGAGACACTTAGTTTATATTTGGAACAAGGAAAAGGAACAAACAAATAGAAATAATATTTTATCTGGCAGATATTGTGACTACTCGTGACACATGTCGTGCCCCACAAAGATTAAACGCTCATAAAAATAAACTTTACAACAGTCATTCGTATTGTAAATAGGCGCTCTGTTATTTAAACTTAATTTTGCTAATTACTAAAGGAAAAGCATGAATCGGATAACCGAAAACTACTTAAAACATAAAAAAAAAAACATAAATAAAAAAATGTTTACTAACCTACATAAACCATACCACCGTAAAAGAAAAAAAAGATGAGAATATCCTTTACACAATGTAAAAGTGATTAAGAGGAGCTGAATAGCGGATCACTCTAGGTATAATTTAAATGATGCGCATTTTGCACACAATGACACTAATTAATGTTAGCTAAATCAGAATATGAGGTAGGGAGAAAAAGAAAATGATTCAATTTTCAACCGATTTCAAAAAAGGAGGAGGTGCTCTTGATTGAAGACGGTTCTTATCTGAAAGATTATCAATTACGAGTATTTCAAACACCCGTTACTCGTTATTTAGTGTCTGTTTTTAGAGTTCTGTAGTAAACAAGGAATCCTTATAAGTTTCGCCTATCTGTCCGGAGTCAGGGGTTTAGCTCAGAGACTATTAGTACTACTAAGCTGTTATTTGGCAGATGTATGACAAAGTGAAAAAGTAAAATTTAAAATAAAAAAAAAAATTGTTAACCCTTGTTATGGTGTATCGTAGGATAGGTCTTTTATAAAAATTGCCAGTATTATACACCGACTTTCGATTTGAGGATCGCTTTAAAAAAATTTAAGCCTCGAAATGCTAATGTTTGTTGGAGTCAAGTGCCGTCTGCAATCTAAATGGTTGTATTTGGATACCTGATAAAATTCAGGGCATAGCTAAGTTTGGCTAAGTCAAAGAGCTATAGTCTACTGACTAATAAAATGGCCTGCAACTACGAAACCCTACACTACACGCACTTTTTTTTTCACCGTACTTATTTTGCATGTCAATAGGGATAGTAAGATAATTTAACGGAGTAACGCAAAAATTACAATGGGCTGGAAATTTAATTTTTATATGTCAGCGAAGAAAGCAAAAGGCTATCTCGTGAATTCGCCGAACAATGATCAGCATAAACAATGGGGACCAAAGCGGACCCCGAGTCAAAGTTCACGCGTTGTCAGACAAAGACTGCTTTTTATCTCCGTTCGTGTACACTTGCCCTCGTTTGTGTTGCCAAGACATAAGCTTAACAATTACACTTTCTATATTTAATTTATTCCGTTATCTGAATTTCTTGAATGTAGTTTATTTATCTTATAATTAGTAATCTGCGACGTGCCCACAAAAGACAATACTTATGCATCGATATTTATGTAGCGATTTTTATTTTAACCAACCAATTCTCTTTGCTCCTATGATTTTTTCAGTACGTACTGTCACTACCATTGGCTTATGAATAAATGTTATAAATAGGGTTCGGTTAAATTTGAATAGTCAGGTTGGGAATCAATTAAACATCTTGCCGCAGCATGTCTTCTCTGCCAGTTGGCGGCAGTATTACTGGCGGCCATTCCATCGGGCTTGTATTTATAAACGATCGATATATATGTGACGATTTTATTACTTCTTTTAAAATTGTCTTTTTAAATATAATATAAATTAATATATTAGGACAAATCACACAGATTGAGCTAGCCCCAACGTAAGTTGATACACGATTCTATATTTTATTACAAATAAATATATTATACATAAACATCCAAGACCCAGGTCAAACCTAAAAAAGATCATTTTTCATCTGACCGATCAACCTGACCGGGGCGGGGATCGAATCCGGGACCACCCGTGTCGCATGCAAGATGTTGACCGCTGCGCAACGGAGGTCGTCAAAATTGTAAATATTATACAATCGAAATAATAAATGAAAAACTATATATGTTATCAAAAGTAGAGTCCAAAACAAATCCAGGTCGACACGGCGACGGCATCAAATTCAATGCAAAGTTATCCGCCAGTATTTTTGCACGCTGCGCAATTAATATTCTCAAATATTTTTATTTGTTTTAAAATGGAATAACGGGAATGCATTCACAATTTAATCTTTCAATTGAAACAGAACGTCGATTCGTTCCAATTTACTTTTGTGTGTATATGATAACTTTTACACAGTCGGAATCGGAATGGTTGCGTAGTTATCGTGATGTACCCAGAGAGCTCTGTCGGGAAAATGTACTATTATGCTTTGCTATTATGTAGGATTAAATCAGCCCGGATGTCGTTATCATCGCGTATGTACATCGTTTATGCATACATACATACATATTATCACGTCTTTATCCCTTGCGGGGTAGATAGAGCCCAAGGTCGTAAAAACCAAAAGCCACGTTTAGCGTGTTTGTGGGTGTTAAGGTGAAAAGCGGAAAAAAATAGTGATGGGTTGCTAGCCGCATCGCATATTTACATGATTCCTTAGCCCAATCCCTTGACCTATGTACTATATGTATGACTAAATCAGCCCGGATGTCGTTATCATCGCGTATAGTACATCATTCATGAGTTCTTATATGACTTAACTGCAGTATTTCTTTATGTCAAACATACTCGTGTCTTTGTATGCTGTCCTTTTTTAAATATTTTAATAAGATGTTATTGATTACTCACAAAAGGTATTAAATTATAACAACTTTCCATTGTTTAATACTTATTGCTTATCGCACGAAGTTGAAGGCAGTGAATTTATTAGGAATGTGTACAGAGCTTAAATAATTTAAATTAAGAAAATAGATGTAGCTCAGTTGGTTAAAATTCTAACAGTTACAATTTCTTTTCACTCTTAATATTTTTAGTGATGCGGCTCCAAACGCAGCATCAAGTAAGACAAAATTACATTATTTTTGTTGGCGAATACTTATATCTGAATTTTATATCAGAACAATTGATCTGATATTGGCAATAAGTAAGTTTGTAGTTAGGTCGGCTTTTAACAGGCTTCTCGTTTTGGGGAAATAAAAAGCCTTCTGCTTAGGTGGCTGATTCAACTTGCCTTAATCAGTTTTTCACCCACTTTTTGCGTGTTCGGACGTCGGCCCTGTTTGCAGCATCACCCACCCACTCTAATGAAGAAGGAAAGTTTTTACTCAATAAAACTGCTTCGTCAACGTCGCTGCATAAAGTTAATATTTTTAGCAAACTCTGGCACGGTCTCAATTTTGCTGGTCGAGACCGTAAGTCTATCAAGAATGCAGGTATTTTAATAAACTGGTCATGTTGGAAATATTTGCCTTAATCATTGTAGAAATTGATACAAAATTAAATACGAAAAGACGAAAATACGAAAGAGAGGTGGAAATGATATGTATCTCAGCTAAGCTAAAGCCTTGTTCCTTTTCATACAAACATGTGAGCCCTATATCTCTACATGACGACCCTGCCAGACGTACATTTTACTCAATCAAGCTTTTTGTTGCAGCATACTGTTCGCGGACATAGTGGGCTTCACGGTGCTCGCATCGCAGTGCAGCGCGCAGGAGCTGGTGCGGCTGCTGAACGAGCTGTTTGGTCGGTTCGACCAACTTGCCAACGTGAGTAGTGCGGTCTTTTTGTATGGCTTTATACATACCTAAACGGTGCTCGCATCATGGTGCTACGCGCAGTACCTGTTGCGGCTGCTGAACGAGCGTTTTGGTCGCTTGGACCAACTCGTCAACGTGAGTAGTGCGGTCTTTTTGTAGGACATTACAGCTGCACGGTGCTCGCATCGCAGTGCAGCGCGCAGAAGCTGGTGCGGCTGCTGAACGAGCTGTTTGGTCGGTTCGACCAACTTGCCAACGTGAGTAGTTTGGTTTTTAGGGTTCCGTAGTAAACAAGGAACCCTTATAGTTTCGCCATGTCTGTCTGTCTGTCTGTCTGTCTGTCCGTCCGCGGTTTTACGCAGAGACTATAAATACTAGAAAGCTGTAATTTGGTATGGGTATGTATATTAATCATGGCAAAAAAGTGGTAGAATAAAATCTTGAAAATAATTTTTTTTTAGGGTAGCTCCCATACAAGTAAAGTGGGGGAGTAATTTTTTTTCTCTATTTACCCATCGTGTGGGGTATCGTTAAATAGGTCTTTCAAAAATATTGTGAGGTTGAGAACACCATTTTTCGATTTAGGGATCCGTTTCCGAAATATTTGGTTTTAAAGTGCGAATTTTTGTTAGAGGTAAGTGTCCCCCCCTTCTATCTGCTAAACGGTTATATATAGATACGTGAAAAAAATTACAGCAGTAGTATATATACTGAAGTTGAAAGGAAAACTATCAAAGCTGAGTATTAAGTACAAACTAAAAAGTTACAGGCAACCAACTTATAAACTTTAAAATTTCATACTATTTTCATTGTTGAATGTTTTTGGTCGTTAAACTGTAAGGTGTGAGTGTGAATAGTGTGAACTCAAAGTTGTCATTCGCAACTACGGAACCCTACACTGCGCGTGGCCCGACACGCACTTGGCCGGTTTTTTTGTAGAACATTACAGCGTCACGGTGCTCGTATGGCAGTGCAGCGCGCAGGAGCTGGTGCGGCTGCTAAACGAGCTGTTTGGTAGGTTCGACCAACTCGCTAATGTGAGTAATGCGGTCTTTGTGTAGGACACATGTGTGAAGTACTTGTCGCAAAATGTCATAAAACTTCACAGTGCATCGTCTGTTAATCTACATACATATCATTATTTCATTTTCTCACAAACCAGCATGAAATTTTAAAACAAACACGTTATTTACCTATTTCTGTGTTTCTTATATGCTCTGACTTTTATACGTAAAAAACCGTGCAATCCTGTCTTACAAAACTATATATAGGTACATATATAGATAGACTGTTGTTGCCAATTTTGTATCTTAATAAATTACCGTTTAAATAGTTCATAAAATAAAATAAACTAAAAAAAAATAATTTGCAGAATAACCGGTACGTGAATGGTACGCGGTTAACTGATGATATCACTACCCAAAACGGTTTGTCGCCCAAAAGTTGTACAAGCTAAACAAAACATCGTCTCGTAATGAAAATAAACATTACATTTAAAGTGACTAGTTAAAACTTACGTTTACTATTTTGTGTAGGTTTGTTTCCGTTTTACAACAAATGATGTACTATAGCTACATTCTGTTTATTGATCGATATCGAATTAATAAACTTTTTAATGGCAGATAATGATTGATCGGAAGGGCATAAAAATATACGATTAAAAGTAGCATGCTACCACTAGGCGATAAAAATACAGACAAACCTCTAATTTACTTAAAATCGCTTCGTCAGCAGGCGTGTATTTTTGTCTATAGATGTTACATACTAAGCAGAAAGCAATAATATTATAAACAAGCATTTATAACCTAACATGTGAATGTTGTGATGGATGTGTGGAGTGACAAGAATGGATAAAATACGGAATGCGTAGGTATATAAGTGGAAGTATGAAAGTCGCGCCAGTAACAGAAAAGCTCCATATTCATAGACTGAGTCTGTATGGGCATGTGATGAGAAGAGAAGAAACTCATATCACGAGAATGGCGTTGGATTTGAAAGTGGATGGACCGTAGCACAAAAATGACCTAACAAAAGATGGATGGATTGTGTCAAAGGGTGTATAAACAAGCATAGAGTGTCAAAAGCTATGGTAGACGACAGAACACAATGTAGAGAACTGACATACTGTGCCGACTCCACATAAAAAAGTGGGATAAGGTTAAGGAAGAAAAAGAAGAAAACTGTACCTCCACGTGGTCAAACAGCCAACAGTAATGTTATTCCAGATGGTCAAACTTCATCGTTTATAACGTGGCTCGGCAGTGGCCAGGTTACGACCTGGCACTAGCTGTCACTCACAGCACCCGAGCTAATCCTTTAAATGTCAGCTGGTTTGAATATCAAAGCCATGACGAGCAGTTGTGAGCGTGCACCTCTACGCTGAAAATATCACAGCGCAAATAGTTCGAGATAAATTTGCGTTCGAGCTATTTTCGTCAAAGGTAGATTCCTTATTTTGAACGAATGCCGGGCATTCATCTCTAGAATGAATGAGCTCGATCGCCTAGTGGGCTTACGCATTGAAAGCGCTTATTATGTTAGCAATCTCGAGCGTGGTCCTCACTGAGATGGGTGAGCACAAATAGCATAAAAATAACTTCTTGGTACTTTGGAAGACAATTTCAGCCGTAGGATGGGAATTCGGGAGGATGTCAGGGAAGTTCTTAAAAGATGCCTATCGGTAGTATGAAAAATGTGACACGAGTACGAAAAAGGAGACCCTTCTCATGGTGTAGCATAGTATAATACTTAAAATAATAATGTGTGATCGATCAGTTCATCTGTAATGATCACACATATGAATAAACAACCGCTGCGATACAATTTAATAACAACACGAATGTCGCGGACAGACATACCATTTTCACGACATTTATGTTGTTGATCGAAATTATGAGTACTTATAAAAACACATTGGTTCTTCGAGACGGATTTTTTTATCTATGGTTACTTCAAACATTTTATTAATAGCGCAGTCACGGGCCAAAGCTATAATTAAATAAAATATTCGTCAAGCGCACGTCTATTGTTGTTGCGGTGTTTACACGGCGAGATTTGCGTTGGCGGTGATTCCGTTTTGATACACATAAACTGAGATGACGTATATTAATTTGAATTTCCATTTGATTGACCACCCTACGTGGTTTAGTTTAAAACATTCATATTTATGCACATAATATTAACATCGACACTCAAACAGATACAGTAGAAAGTTGTTACATCTGTCGACTTCGGTTACTAAAGTAAGTGCCACTTTTGTGGCGCTTCGCATCGATATCTGCATCAGTTTATGACCTTTTATGTTCTTCGACAATGAGCATTCAATACTACATGATGCCGATAGTCATTAAGTATTGAATGCACGTTGTTGGAGTACAGTAGAGGTTTCAGTAGTTGAAACGTAAAGCGTATCAAACAACTTTTTCGTTTTCTTTGTAAGTTTAGTTACTTAGTACTTATACTGCCAGTACAGTACAGCATTAGGTTATGCTGTACTGTAAAAGGCTTTCATTCTGAGGCTCGGCCACATCTCTTATGCGTGGTGCCGTGCCGACTAGAGACCAAAAGGTCACGTTAAACCACTACTCAAAACATGTAAATGGTTCATTATTGACTTAAAAAATTAGAATCAAAAATATTTTAATTTATTTGGAAAATAAACAATTTTTAATTCATACAAAATTAAGTTAATAAATAAATAGCACAAAGATCAGCGCAAAATTTATCAATAATTGTAAAACAAAACAATAATTAGAATTAACGATTGTTTTTATTATTATCAGAGGATTATTTGTGACATAATGTGCTCACGTCCTGTTTAACTATTCAGTTGATGTCTCTCAGATTAATGCAATATCTAACTTGAAACTTTGCCGATCCCAATGGATTGCTGTAACTTCGTTGTGATACTGAATTGCTAACATTAATGTTGCTAACAAGGTTAGTTAGCTATGGGCTTATTGTTGTAAATTGATAGTGCTGCAGGCATTTCATTATAAGTTAACAACTTAGTTATTGAAAATAGTTATTAGCTATTAATTTCAGAATTATTTTAATTTATATTGTTTTTGAAGATTTCAATTCATAAAAATTATGCTGTTGATGGAATGGGTACCTAACAGCCTGGCCACGGGGACGGGCGACGCGAACGACGGCACGACGGGCGAAGCGACTAATTGTGCGGCGCGATTTGCATGCCACGGGGCAGTCGCGTTCGCCACGGCGACCAGAATAGACGGAGATCTGAGAGCCTAATTTCTTTATCAAAGTTATCTCGATTTGGCTAAGAAATTAAACATTTTTAGTTAAAGACATATTATTTGGAAGAGATTGTGGAGTACATGATTTGAATAGAAGTCGGAGTATAGGCAGATGGAAAATTCATAAGAAGTGCAAAAAATATAGAACGTACCTACCAAAAATTTTATTTTGAGAACAATCGAACGAAAATATTCAACTAGAATTGGAGACAAAAGTATAAAAAAAACCGACTTCAATTTTTCTCTCGTACACATATAATCTATCTCAAAAACTACTCAACCGATTTTGATGAAACTTGCAGTACCTTACCTACCACAAAAAATAATTTCAACATCTGATTATAGTTCCGAGATATGCATGGACAAACATACAAAATCATACGAAACATACACAGCATACAAAAACATACATTAACATACAAAATATATGAAAACATACAAAATCATATAAAACATACGAAATTACACAAAATCATACAAAACATACAAAAACTGACAAAAACATAAAATAACATACGAAATCATACAAAAACAAAGGTATAAGCAGACAACAAAGAAACTAAAAATATAGAAAAAAACTCGTGTGAAATTTGACACATGTGTTAGAAGCTAAAATAAAAGTAAAATACAAACGGGCCAATCGAAAACCTTCTTTTTTGAAGTCGGTGGAAAAGAGTCAGTGCGGAAAAAGTTTTTTTATATTTTTAAATATTTTAAAATTTATCTTGGCCAGACGTAGCTGGCCAAGCTCATTAATCCGCGATAAAATTTCGCCATCCATTTAAAACCGACTAAAAACATTTGTTCCTTGTACTATTCGCCGCGAATGCCGCCTCGACCCCGTGGCATGCGCCGACGAATTCACGATTTTGTTTCACTCGCCCACCGCGCCGATGGTCGCCCGCGCGATTCGCCTGATACAATTCGTCGGTCGCGTCGCCGGTCGCCGGTGCGCGTGGCATGCTCGGTCATTTTTTATTCTCTTGTTTCACTCGCCGGTCGACTCGTCGTTCGCGCCGCGCGAAAATTCGCCACGGCGAATGTCCCGTGGCCAGGCCGTAATAACTTGTTTTTTAGGCTTAAATAGAAAAATTGTTTTAGTTTTGCCAGGTTTTATGCCAAGGATGCTATGGTCCTCCGTAACTGCAATCTGAAATCATGTCACATATGTTAATGTATATGCAATGTTTATCCCACAAATAAAAACAATGCGTCTTTCTGAAATCCTATCAGAAATTTCAATATATATTCAATATAATTAATTTTCATTGGCTGTTGTAAACAGATTAGACAAAATTAATTGTTTTATTAAACTTAATTTTTAAAAATATATTCGCGTCCGCTTTTAGCTCGCACATGATTAAGGCTGGTACATGCGCTAATGACCTTCAGGATAAGGGCCGAGTTTTGAACCTTTAAATAACATAAATTTAATATTAAAAAGAAGAATAATCTGTAAAATAAAAATGCCTCGGGAGAGTTTGTAGGTTGATTGGTATTGTATTGAACATAAAAAATTACGTGACTCTAAGACAAAGAGTTATGTAGTTAATGAATATTTGCAATAAACATCGATGTACGCGGTACCTTTTTTTTTTCTAAAAATCTATGAACTTTAGAAAAAAGTCCTCCTCAGCAAGTAAAGAATAAAAACCATTCTACAATATTTGTTTTTTTTGGGTATTGTGCTTTATGTTTGACCATTTTTATAGAAGTTAAACATAGTCGAAATGTTAAAACTGCAACACTTTCGAAAAATATTAACAGACTGGGCCTTCTAAATTCCCATATCGCATATACCATATTAAAGTATTGCCTTTTCGTCCCTAAATTTACTTATATCTTAAGAGCATGCCCAGTCTGGAAACACATATATCTTTTGGAAAACTTAGATGCCACCCTAAAGAACGCATTAGAAAAAATTCTAAATTTAAACCTCGAGGGAAATTCTTGGATTCAAGCTTCTTTACCGATTAAATTTGGTGGCATCGGAGTAAGGAAAATTACTAGTGTAGCTCTTCCGGCGTTTTTTTCTTCGGTGCACAGTGTGTCTAATTTGTGTGCTAGAATATTGAAAATGCCTTCCCCCGAGATACACTGTGCAAAGGACGCAATCGAAGCCTGGAAGACTCTTTGTCCCAATGAAAACATCCCGGAGGCACCAACTCGTCAAAAACTTTGGGATGATTCACTGGTACAAAGAGATCGTGATATTCTGGTTCAAAATTCTATCAGTGATTCTGACCGCGCAAGGCTTTTAGCAGTATCAGAACGCGAATCTGGTCTTTGGCTACACGCTCTTCCATCAGTCAATCTAGGAACACTTTTCGACAATGGCAGTTTCCGGATCGCTATCGGTCTGAGGTTAGGTGCTGCCATTGTCGAACATCATCAGTGTCCATGTGGCAGCGACGTTGACAGGCGAGGGCTCCATGGACTGCACTGCCAACGCAGTGCAGGCAGGCTCTCTCGCCACGGCTCCCTCAATGATATTATCAAGAGGGCGCTTGCCACCATCGATATCCCTAGTGTGTTAGAACCTCCGGGGATAGCACGCGATGATGGCAAGCGTCCCGACGGCCTAACACTAGTCCCCTGGAAGCGGGGGAGGGCCCTCGTGTGGGATGCTACTTGTGTCGACACGATGGCCACTTCTCGCCTGGGGGGGACAGTCCTAAGGGCCGGGGCCGCGGCGGAGGCTGCAGAAGACGCCAAGCGGCGCAAGTATGCCTCACTTTCGAGTGACTACATATTTGTTCCGCTTGGCGTTGAAACGTTTGGTCCATGGGGCCCTGGTACAAAAAAGTTTTTCAAAGTTTTAGCACCTAAGCTTGTCGACGCTGCAGGTGACGGAAAGGCTGGCTCTTACCTCGGACAAAGGATTGCAATCGCCATCCAACGAGGTAATGCAGCCAGCGTTCTAGGCACTTTGCCACATGGACAAAATTTAATATTAGATTTTTAATTTCATTTTGTATAATTAAGTAGGTATAGTTATAATATTTTATTGTATTTTTTTTAATTGTTTAGTTAGTAATTTATGTTATAAAAATAATTAGTTGATAGTTAGAATAATATTTATCATATGTGTTTTCATATTGTATGTAAATTTAGTTAAACAAATAAATATAAATATATAACTCTTTAAAAAAAAAAGTCGAAATGGCCAAAACAAGTTGGTCAAAAATCCGGGTGGTCGAAATTTTGGTTAGTATATTGGATATACCAACAGGTGAAAACCAATTTAACGTTTATTTTGTATATCACAGGTATATGATACAATATCTACTTAGGACACTTGAGGTAACTTCAGTTTTGGTAAAGACAATATCTACCTACTAACTGGCTAACATTTTTTTTTGTACTTTTCCTAGGACAACCACTGCCTCCGCATCAAGATCCTGGGCGACTGTTACTACTGCGTGTCCGGGTTGCCCGAGCCGCGCTCCGACCACGCACGCTGCACCGTCGAGATGGGGCTTGACATGATCGACGCTATAGCGTGAGTACCAATCTGACATTTAGAAGTCAGGATACAACCACTGCCTCCGCATCAAGATACTGGGTGACTGTTACTACTGCGTGTCCGGGTTGCCCGAGCCGCGCTCCGACCACGCGCGCTGCACAGTCAAGATGGGGCTGGACATGATCGATGCTATAGCGTGAGTACCAACCTGACATTAAGAAGATAGGGCAACCACTGCCTCCGCATCAAGATCCTGGGCGATTGTTACTACTGCGTGTCCGGGTCGCCCGAGCCGCGCTCCTACCACGCGCGCTGCACCGTCGAGATGGGGCTTGACATGATCGACGCTATAGCGTGAGTACCAACCTGACATTCAGAACATAAAAAAAATAAAACATTACTTATATTACCGATCTACGCTTATAAATATGGTTCTGATTCGTTTGATATCTCACACACAAACCAGCGGAATTGCCAATCTTTATAAGAATAAAACGTAACACTGATGTCAATCAGATTTTGACCGTCAACTAAAGTTGACATATTTTGAACTTTAATTATTCCTTTCAGCAACAAACATTCAATAGCAATAATTGAATAATAAACATTGTTTATCTTTGTATTTATGTCAAAGCTTCCGTGCGATACCACCTCAATTAAAATAAACAGAAACCCAAATTACTCAGGAAATAAAAAAGACAGGGCTACAAAAGGCAAGCGGGAGACATCGTAATGAGATCTGCAAAGCTGACGATCGAGACTCGAATTGTAAAGAATTTCACTGCAACCTGCGAAGCAAATAGCTTGTTTATTGTCAACACCGCTTTACATTTGATTTTATTCTTATTTTCGCATTGAATTTTTAACATTTTACATAAGCACTCTGAATAGCAATGACTAGAAAGATAGCAATTTGCTTTTATGTGCTAAGCACCTCCGCGGGAACCGTTTTGGAAAAGTGCATGAATTTTATGCAATTCTCGGGTTCAATGCAGTAGCGATTCAAAGTAATCTATTCCATATTCTGAATCCAAAAGATGACACCATCATTAAAATTCATCGTTTTTGGTCTGAAAGTAAGGTATAGTTAAGTAAAAATACCTATAATATGTGAATATGGCAGTTGCGTCGGTACGAGTAATAGGAAAATGTTAATAGACAATTCAATCGTAGGAAACGGAAGATATCGGAAGATACTCCTACATAGGTTAAGCTTTGCTATTTCTTTCCTCTTTTTAAATCTTATAAACTTGCTGATAGATAAGGCGTGTTTATCTACAAGGGAGTATATGTACTTTGATGTCCATTTTCCGACAATAATGGCAGTTGATTGCGCCTTCGACAAGGAATTTCCGACACATCATTCCGTCAGATATTCTGTCGACCAAGACAACCTTAACCAAGATATTTGGTACTAACATAATGAATTTTATCAACCATAGCGCTTTTTAACCGACTTCAAAAAAAGGAGGAGGTTCTCAATTCGTCGTTCTCAATTTCTCGAAGACGCCTGGACCGATTTAAGATTTTTTTTGATATTTGATGTGCGACTGAATTTTAATTTTGAACTTTAATGTAATGTTGTTTGATATGGGTCTTCAGTTACCTGAAATAAATGAATTTTAATTTAATTTAATTTTTGATATGGCGCACCTGAATTCCTGCTTAAGTTCACCGATACCTACATCTATCGCTCTCGATAAGGTTAGTTAAGATTGGTGTAACTAAGCAATAAACTAAACTCACAGTCTATTATAGCCCAAATTACAAGGTAATTGGCTCACCTTTAATGCATTGTTTGCCTTTCCAAAGCGATCCGCTTCTCAAAGCCGACATTTATAGAGCCAGCTAATACTTTGATCTGGCGCACCTGAATTCCTTGTTAAGTTCACTAATACCTTCATCTCGTGATCTTGATAAAATAAGTTAAATTTTGTGTAACCAAGCACAATCCTCACAGTGTATATCTCCATCTGCCCGAATAACAAGGTAATTGGCTCATATTTTAATGCGGACATTTTTTGGACTTCCAAAGCAATCCACTTCTCAATGCCGACATTTATGGAGCTAGCTATTACTTTTATCTGGCGCAGTTGCATCCCTTGTTATATTTACCATTCGTTAGCAACGTGGAATTATTAAGAAAAAATCAGTTTTTATCATGAAATTCAGTACTTACTACAAATTATTGATGATGTGTGGCTGTTTTTGTAAAACGTGGACGTAAAAATACCCCTAAGTGAGCCTTTTAACTTGTAAATTTTTTCAGCTAAAGCTGGTTCATTTCTTATTAACACCAATCGTTCAAAAAGAAACTGAACAAGTCGATGTTATGTGATCGTAAAAATACTGGATTTCGGAAATTACCCTATTCAGGGTTAGTGTTTTTAAGGAACAAACAAACCTCACAGTCAATTAAGCCTCCTGCCCTCAGAGATGGCCGCGAGTAACACTCTAATACGGGGATTGTTCGCTCCGTTCTAAAGTGACAGGTAGCGTATATTGTTTTTGGTTTTAGAGGGCTTTATTAATGTCTACTGTGGTAGGAGAATTTTACAAAGCTAACTAATGCTTTGAACCAACCCACCCGTGAACTTAGATATACCTATTAGCTATGTTCGTATTGCTTCTTAATTCATCGGATCAATAAATTTAGGTAATCTTACATAATTAGTATATGAGGGCGCGAATTAGATCATGTTATTACTAAATTTCACTAATAACTTTAGTCAGAATTGGTGTAAGTATAAAATAAACAAACCTCACAATCTTACGCCTCTACCTATCAGAAGAAATGGTCGGATGTTGGTAAGGAGCTAATATGGGCATTATTTGGCCCACAGCCTTCAAAAGCCCCCGTAGTCAATGAGACATTTACAAAGCCGACTAATACTTTGATCCAGTCCACCAGGAGCGCAAGTCTGTTAATTTAAATCTATTGTCATAATATTATCAGACTAACACGAAGCAATTCATTCGCCACTCAAAATCCGTAGTCCGCTAAATCAAAACATTGCTTCAATGATCATGGTCTAAGAATCGTGGCAGATTTGGACGGGGTGTTTACATATTCAAAAAACCATTGCATGCAGTGTGTCTGCCACCAAAATATATGAATAGAATCTTCAATGAGGACGCTTTTCTGGAATTTCATGTACAAAAAATACTTTTCTTTCATTGAATGGCTGTCAACTGAACTGATAATTTTTTCTAATGGGCCCCGACCTGAGAAAGTTAGTTGTTCATATTAACGAGCTCCGTGGCGCAGCGGTCAAACGGATACGGATGGTCCTGGGTTCGATCCCCGGGCAGCTCAAGATGAAAAATGATATTTTTCAGATTGGCCTGGGACTTGGATGTTTATCTATATATGTATTTGTAATAAAATATAATTAATATCGTTGAGTTAGTATCCCATAACACAAGTAATAAGTAACACTTACTTTGGGGCTAGCTCAATCTGTGTGATTTGTCCGTATATATTTATTTATTTATCTGACAGATTTTTTTTAACATATTGTGTAACGAAGTACACATAAAATTACAGCTAAGTAGGGTCTACAAGTCAAAGATTAATAGTCCACCAACTTATAAAATGTTCTTGGAAAAGGATATGAGAATTGACAAATTCCATTGAAAATTAGTTCACAAGTAAAATTATTCAAAGTAGAAAATAAATAATTAAACTTTGTTTAATTATTTATTTTCTACGGAACCCTACACTGTGTGTCGGACGATACACACTTGGCCGGTTTTTTAGATGAAGGTATTGTTCAGCGGTACTGTGGCGTCCGTGGCGTCATGTCCGGTAAGCAATTGGTTGGTATTGGTCAACAATGTGTCAGTGGTCACTGTTTATCAAACATTTTCCAGTGTCAGCAGCTTATTGGACCCTACGAGTCAGTGCTGCCATCCGGCGGCAAGCATTACAGAAAACTTTCACGCTTCGTTATTTTTTCTAATGCTTTGCGGAAGAATGACTTAATATTTTTTACAATCGGTTAAATAATAATATGGCTCAAACCAAAGAGGAAGAAAGGTCTCTTCAAAAAGTATACCTAGTTTTCATTCTTTAAAAAAATACATTGTCACTCAAGCCTCCATGAAAACCTGTCATCTGACCCTATCCATATTTGTAAACAAATAATTATTATTGGATATTAAAAACGTTGATATCAAAATAATTTAAGAGGTTGTAATACATCTTAAGGTGTGCAATGAAGAGCGGTTTGACAATAAAAAATATTTTATTTCAACCAATGATACAGCGAATAATATCCCATTGGAACAATATTAAATGTATTATATGGAAAAACGTAAGTAGATACAATCAGAAAATAACTAGGTACTAAACTATGTTTAAGGTTATTTAACCAACAAATACTTATCATGAAATGCTGTTTGAAGTGCGATCAGTATTTAGCCTGAAAAAAATAATGTGTCTGAGAGATCTGTAGCTAATAACGCGAGTAAAATTTGAGCAAAAACTAGTTCATAATATCCTAACTTCCTTACCAATATTATAAATGCGAAAGTGAGTTTGTTTGTTACGGTTTCACGCCCTATCTACTAAACCGATCATCGAGAAGGACATACTCGTAGGGCTTATAGGTATAATACGGGCAAAGCTAGTATTGTATAAATGCGAAAGCAACTCTGTCACTGTAGCCTCTTCGCGCTTCAACGACTCAACCGATTTGGATGAAAATTACCAAGGAAGTAGTGCTTTTGCGAAACTGACATTCATTATTTTTATAAATTATAAAACGACTTGGCAAAGCTATAAACGCGTCTTCTGGTGGGGGCTTGCTATCAGACGAGCTTTACTCTAAACCTCGTATGAATGCCTGAATTCGAAGAGTTTAGCAGTTTCGTTTTGACATCAGAATAATTTGTGTTTACATTAAGATATGAATCCCAACATGACTTCCAAACAAAACGAGTCTTGTTTTTTGAGTTCACGTGTATTAAATATGTATATGTAGGTGAGTTTCTTTATTCTTCGTAAAGTAACACTCTTCAGAGTGACATAGGCTAAATATTTTAGGACAGTTTTAATAACTCTTCGAAATAGAACTCGTTTATTAAAGTGCATTTTGTTTATTTTATAGACTATACTTGAAAAAAGATGATGTAACTATCCAGAAAAGGAGATCTTGCTACCAGTCGAATCTTCACTTTTTCTTCCGATCCTGATTATGAAAAGAGAAATAAATATTTGTTATTACTTTTTATAAAAAAAAAAACTAATAATTTTTTTAAAAATATATAAATTTCCTGTAACTTATTGTTTTTGTAATGTGCACATCATCCCTTTACACTTGCTAGACTCGGGAATATTTCAAAATACTGGTAAAACTCTCTCACCTTACCTTGTAAATATGAAATATAAAAATGACGCTGTAGCAAAAGATGTTCAGCCTGATTAGTATTTTTTGTTGAGGTAAAAACATCGAAGATTTAGTACATTATATCGACAATTTTACAGAATCACACTCTCTACTGGGATAGATTGCGTAGAGTACGACTAGCTCATATTACTGGTGACCGCCCAGAGCGGTCCCCCTTTTGGCAACATAGTTTTCAGCCCATACGGCAAAAAATGGGAGATTGCTGTCTCTCCAAGCCTTGAACACACAGAAAACACCTAAAGCCGAGGTCTGTCCCTCGCGAAGGCCCTTTGGAGATGTGCGATAGGTTGAGGGCACTCTGCCCATACCTCAAAGTTTGGTGAAAAAGCGCAAGCTTACTTGGAGCTAGCTATATAGTATTCTTCTTATCGTGTCGGTGGCTCGAAAAGTCTAAAAGAATCCTATATTTTATCCCTCCAGTATTTAGCAACAGCCAATGCAATGCCATACAATTATTATAACACTGCTGTAACTATTTTCTTATGTATGTTTTGTTCGTATTAAGGTATATTAATACGCCGGAGTCATAAAGTCCACGCGAACGAAGTCGTCATCAGTTAGTTTTTTTTGCTATCCAATAAAAAGATTAATAATTTTAAAATGACATTTATTTTTCTTTATGATATAAAAATGCCTAAGAAATACGAAAATCACTATCACTAGAACATATTATAAAACAAAGTCCTCCGCCGCGTCTGTCTGTCTGTTCGCGATAAACTCAAAAACTATTGCACGGATTTTTATGCGGTTTTCACCAACCGATAGAGACATTCACGAGGAAGGTTTTAAGGCATAATACATGCCCGGGCACAGCAGGGCAAGGCTGCTAGTCGATAATAAAATATTGTCTCACTTTTCACACATCTAATAAAACGAGCAGGATAACCATTTTAAACGTCTTTTCGTAGGGAACAGGCTTTTTCCTGCTTCTTCAGAGCTAGGCTGGGTCGCCCTAGTACTGTATAAAAGTTAGGTTACAGGTATTAAATAAACCTTTTGTAGTATGCTTTGTAATTGATTTTTTTCTTCTTATTCTAGGTACTGCCTAGTTTAAAGCTTCTTAGTTTAAAGCATGCTTCTTTCTCAGTACTTTGTTTAGTTCTGCTATTTTTGATCTTGCATTTCTTGTAGGTAGGTACACTGCGAAGGGGAACATAATATAGTTTTACGTTTTTTGAAGAAACATTTAAAAGCGTATAAGGATTGAAAATTTCCATATCTTAGACAATCTTTGCTCAAGCTTAGTAACTCGTAAAGCACAACAACTGCTACATTATTGTATATAACAAGTCGTTAGCGAGTCCGTAGATCACTTATGAGCCGTTTATTAATCGTTTTTTTAACGATTTTATGAAATATTCACAAAATAAAGATATTCTTAAGGATTTTACACAACGTCAATAAGTCAATTAATAAGATGTCAGTGCAAGCATAAGTCAAAGTTCTGTCAGAAATAGCAGACTTACAAATATTTTTGCAAATGGCGTCCACAATATTTTCTTAATGGCGCGATTCTGAGCAAAAAATAGCAGACTTGGAAAAGTGTTTAATGTCTGTCATTTTAGGGCCAGAATGGTTACCAACGATCGTGAATTCAAAATTGCAGACTTGCGGCCCAGTACCCCAGCTACGTTAACTATGTTTGAATTGTTGAGAACTTGCTGCTTCCCGATTTTGTAGCATCAAATTTAACATACAGGTTGAATATACGGAGTTACTTGTAAAACACTTTATTAGATAGCATCATAATCAACAACGTTTATTCTACGGGTTTTTATATTTTGTTAAATTTCAGTTTTATACAAAAATAAATATTATTTTTTTCCGGTTAAATGTTAACAGCTTTACGCCCAGCGCCAGCGTTACGTTGTCCTTTCATACGAATGTAACATAGACGTACAAATGTTATGACATGTCAATAATTTTATATTTTTGTTTATGTTTTTGTTCATAATGTTACCTATCTCTCTTGCGAAGTTACTAGAGTTTTACAAGAAACCCTGTACTACCGGTATGGGGTGCAAAGAGCGAAGTGATGGGTAAGTAACCAAGTCTCTATTCTTCCTTGTGGCGCAAAATGCGCCCGTTCAAGATCTACAGGTCAATAGTTTACGTGACACAAATTTACATTTAGGTATACATTTGTAGTGAACAAAATAATCCCATCAGCATTTTTCTTTTTCGAGGGGTCAAGTTTGTTAATATATGTGATCGCAGCGTCACGTATTTTTTCACTTGCACAGCAGGATTGTTGAATGCTGCGTGCTATGACTTGGAGTCCTTCAAACTGGTAACTTATGAGTCGGCAACGCATCAGCAACTCCTCTGATGTTGCAGATGTCCATGGGCGACGGTGACCACTTTTATTTCGTGGCTCGTTTACTCCTATGTCGTCAAACATAAATTAATAAAATATAGAAAAAAATGATGACCCAGAAAGACCGCGTGTATTAAAATTTATCTAATGTGAATGTCATGTCACAGTAGGCGTTAACATCATATAACGCTTTTCGGGCATATTTTCCTATTACCGCATTTCGCCGTTGAATGAGCCACGGCGACAACATGTGAGTTAGAAAATGTGTATCGATTTATGAGCCAACTGGGGCGAAAACTTTTATGATTAGCTCTACACTGAAAAATTATGAACACAAAATGTGGGTTCTTAAACTGCACTTCGTGTGTGTAGATTTCACCCTATTACCAACGAGTAGATCTCGACAACTCAAGTTTATGATGACGTTACAGATGACATAATGATAACGTTCTTCCAAAGTAACGTAATGAATGCTGATATTCATCCGTTTATATATATATTTTTTAGCTGATTTCCCGTATTATTCGCACAAATTATAGCATTATAGTAGCTGCTGACAATATAAGTTTTTACAGGCGAATGAATTTTTAAATCGGCTTAGTATTTTTGACTTTTTTCATTACAAACACATGGTTTTCCGATTATACACTAGTCAAGAAGTATAGATTATTGTCATAGAATAACTTAAAGGTTCTTGTATATAACCAATTACTTAAATATTTCGTTTAAAGTTATTGTTACTTCAACACAGAAAATAATATTCCTAAGTATACCGCGTCTGTCGAAGTCACTAGGTGTTTAAAGACTTATGATTATCTCGAAAGCTCAATTTATTGTAACATTCCTGAAGTTTCCTTTCCAATGAACGAACAATTGTACGCTTCAACTTTTTCTATTACAAGGGAAATAGAAAGTATGTTCGTGATTTATTGGAAACAGCTTCAGTACCTTTTTTAGTACTTAGAAAAACGTCTATTTACAGATATTAAGTATGTTTTATTTATATCGGGAACGTGCAAAGCGGTGGCACTCAGCGGAGCATGAGATGTTATCTAACTGAGCTCATCAAAGGACTAAATATACTCCTGTGATCACAGGCCTGGCCTGGGTGCCTGCCTCGGGTGAAGGTCTCGGAATGTGAACAGGGACGGCTTGTGATGTGCGATAATGACGGATATTGTTCACGGCATTGTTAATTGATGTTGTGAAATGTTTAACCATAGTGTTATCGATAAAATTCATTGTATTATTTTTATGGTCCTCCTGTGGCGGGTAGGACACGACGGGTTTGGATGACAAATTGAATACCTACAGCTCTGGGTCCACTGCTTGCCACTTCTCCTGCCGCCCCTGTTGTGGATATATTGACATCCCCTCATGCCTGCCCATCCGGCATATTATATCCTTTTTATTCTTAAGATGCTTCTCCAACTAGTGAAGGTCAGCAATCAGCTTGGTTCAGTCCTTTCTGTTCTTTGATCGCCGGAATAGCTCAGCCACTTTAGGAATCACGATCCACTGCGTAATGTTTCGCAATCACGTCATCCTTCTTCCTCTCACCTTTCATTTTCCAGCAACTTTATTTACCTATAATAGGATTTTGCCGCTCGTTCAAACTCGCTGCCTAGGGTTTGGGCAAGTGTGAAAATATGATTCATTTACTCTACTATTCTTAGATATTTACTTGATTTTTATATGTTTAAAAATTAATATTAAAGCCAAATTTTGTAATTTCAACCTTGAAAAGAGACTTTTTTATTTTCACATACCGTACATATGAGTTCTCGGGAGATTTAGAAATCCAACGAGTAAATCAAGAAAATATATCGTCTCTGTTACCAGATACTGTCATTAAGAATTTAATTATAGCGGCGCCGCAAGCGCGGAAAATAAGTGACAATCAACACCGGCTGACGACCGCAACTGCGCCGCAGCCTCCCTGCAGAATATCGTGCACGTAAGGTACGGTTTCAAGCTCGCATTTTACGACATGCATTTCATTAACAATCAGAGCAAACATAACGTTGCAATTAATATTGTTGGAAGCTCGATCCGATATTTTAACCTTGAAAAGAAACCTTTTTTATTTACACATTGAAAGGTAAAAGAGATCCGTACGTATGAGTTGTCGTTAGATCTTCATTTGTTGGATTTTGGTCAAATCCAACAAGTAAATCAAGAAAATATATCGTCTCTGTTACCAGATACTGTCATTAAGAATTTAATTATAGCGGCGCCGCAAGCGCGGAAAATAAGTGACAATCAACACCGGCTGACGACCGCAACTGCGCCGCAGCCTCCCTGCAGAATATCGTGCACGTAAGGTACGGTTTCAAGCTCGCATTTTACGACATGCATTTCGTTAACAATGTGCAAAAACAATGTTGCATATAAGGTATACTTTCTAACTCGATCCGTTACACGATTAGTTAGGCATTGATGTGAGAGTGCAGCAAATCCTGATCTTACATTCGAAATGTTCAGCTTGAAATGATGACCAACTTAACAAAATTGGACTTTTTTTTATTGAAGAGAGGTTAATTGTTACGAAGAGGGCGGATTTTAATTGGTTTTTGTATTACATACAAAACCCAGACATAATTTTCAGGATTATTTCGCTTATCACAATATTTGCTAAGTTCGATCTTCGGTTCTCAGATTTGTTTACGTCTTTACGGTACAAAGTTTATAAATTACAATGAATTAACGGCAGACGGCTGTCAACACAAGTACACAAACAGTCACTCAAACTACAAATCACTCTGCATACCAATCGGATAGATCTTGACCCGAATAGCTCCCGAAAATAATCGATTGTAGTAAACAGTGGCTATTCCATGTGTATTTGAGTGTCGATTCTGTGTCATTTTTATTAGAGAGTGCTATTAATGTCCGTCACAAAACTGTTTAAAAATAGACGTTGCGTAAGCCTTGAGTAAACAAATACTGTTGGCATTCATTTCATTGATGCACAGGCATGATGCCACGAGCGCGGCCTATATGGCCCGAAAACAAACAAATAGCGACATTTTGTGGTTATCTTGCAAGGGAAGAGGAAATCTGTGTTCTATTTATTAAAAAAATAATATTTATATTGTTGGTAATCATTTCATTGATACAATGGAATTTATCATTAGATTTATGCCTGCAGCTTACATGAATAAATATAGCAATATTTTAATATTTATAAACTCAAAGGAGCAGCTGCATAAACGACTTCCAACATAACATGTTTCAAAAATGATGTGCTTAGAAATAGGTGTATTGAAATAGTATTAGATGAAATCAGATGATAAAAGGAAAATAAATAAAGGAAAAGAATCATACAAAGCTCTTCAGACGAGCAGACGAACACTACTCTTAAGAATAGTTTTTTTTCGCCGTTTCTTTGCTGCAGAAGTCAGTTTTAAAACGCAAGAAGTGTAAAGCTTTTGAACAATAATTAATGAATGACTTATACTGAATAAGATCATTTCAGTATGATTATTCATGAAAAAGAGCCTGCAAAAGACTATTTTAACCGACTTCAAAAAAAGGAGGAGGTTCTCAATTCGTCGTAATGTTTTTTAGGGTTCCGTAGTAAACTAGGAACCCTTATAGTTTCGCCATGTCTGTCTGTCTGTCTGTCTGTCTGTCTGTCTGTCTGTCCGTCCGCGGTTTTACTCAGAGACTATAAGTACTAGAAAGCTGTAATTTGGTATGAGTGTGTATATTAATCATGGCAAAAAAGTCGTAGAAAAAAACCTTGAAAAAATATTTGTTTTTGGGTAGCTCCCATACAAGTAAAGTGGGGGAGTAATTTTTTTTTTCTTTATTTACCCATCGTGTGGGGTATCGTTAAAAAGGTCTTTCAAAAATATTGTGAGGTTAAGAACACCATTTTTCGATTTAGGGATCCGTTTCCGAAATATTTGGTTTTAAAGTGCAAAATTTTGTTAGAGGTACGTGTCCCCCCCCTCTATCTGCTAAACGGTTATATATGGATACGTGAAAAAAATTACAGCAATAGTATATATACTGAAGTTGAAAGGAAAACTATCAGAGCTGGGTACTAAGTGCAAACTAAAAAGTTATAGGCAACCAACTTATAAAATGTACTGGAAAATGTAAAATTTCATACAATCTTCATTGTTAGATGTTTTTGGTCGTTAGACTGTGAGGTGTGAGTGTAAACAGTGTGAACTCAAAGTTGTCATTCGCAACTACGGAACCCTACACTGCGCGTGGCCCGACACGCACTTGGCCGGTTTTTTTTTATGTATGTTCCCCGATTTCTCGACGATGCCTGGACTGATTTAAGAAATTATTTTTTTGTTCGATAGGTAATACTTTACAGATGGTCCCATTACATTTTTATTGAAATGTGTGACGCGGTTTTTGAAAAAATAAACATAAACTAAAAATATGCCAATAATATGAATAAACGTTTTAGTATTTTATTTCCGGTTTTTACGACGAGACGAACTTTAAAATTTTTATGGGGTTTGAATCTAGTTTGATCGTTTTCTATCGTTTAAAGCAATTGTTAGGAAGATGCTTGGTAATCAAGCTTGGTAGTAAAATAAGTATTATCAAACATCGACATCCATTTTCTGAAGCCTTTTGAGTGTTCCACAGCACTAGCTAGCGCCCATGCATCTATCAATACAAATGCAATCGCGAGCAAACATGCAATTTGTTGACAAATCCGACACAGCGGCGCGCTGTGCCGGTCGGCAAATAGTGTGTTTAAATTGTAATAAAGGTCCGTAGCCACGTATTTGTTAAAGCATGACTGAAGTTTACGTTCGCAAACGTTCAGGGTGTTCTGACGGCCTCCCACATAATAAAAAAAAATCGGGGTACTCTTCTATGCGGCCTCCGTGGTTAAAACGCCAGCCTGTGATACGGGGGCACCGGGCTTGATTCACAGATCTGCGGTTCTGGTGCCACCCAAAGAGGGTTGGTGTCAGGCAGGCAGACGGCCGTAAAAACTTTCGCCAAATCACATGACATCATGAATGCTATTATAATAGAGGATCCTGGGCCGAAGTCAGGAACTCATCACAGTTGAAGACTCCACCGAGTAAAATGCTTTAAGAGATATAGATAATAAGATTCATTACGTTAAGAGACGTTTAATTCATGTGGACACTGGATAAAGTTAGTACCTATACCTAAATTAAAATGGACCTTTTAAGAACTATTTGTTAAGTAATAAATAAGTATCGTACCCCTCAGGACCATTTTCAAAGCTAGCTATTCATTATTTTTCTTGTGCCGGATGTGTTCGTAATATTTTACATTCAGACTAGTCTGCGTCACACAAAGTAATATCTAACTGCCGACAATCTGGAACTAACGTGGGCATGTATTAAAAAAATAGGAATTTAGTATTAAGAGACCTAATTTATCATGTCAAATTTATTCCATATTTTTCTTTGGGAATGATGATTCTTTCCTTCTTACTCGTTTTGTAAAATATCATATTTTGAGAGTCCGGTTCACCATAACGTTTAAACAACTGTTTATTTGTCCGTGCTCAATATATTTATAAATAGAAACACAACATTTAAATAAAGGTTTCATCTTTCATTCTACAACCAAAATAATAAAGTTCGATAAACTTTATTTTCGGCGTAGAACCACGTCGTCTACGAAATCTGAATAAAGTCCAATCTCAGATTTTAATTTAATTTCGCCGCCTCCGAACTTCGAAGAGTTTACTTTTGACAAATTTACCGATTCCTTTACACAGAATCTCAAGAACACTCGGTGTTTCGGTATAATTTATGAACGGTAGCATGCCAAGTCCATCTCGCGTACGTAGTGATGTCGTACCCAATACATTTTAGTTTAAATTCCTCTGCTGTAATTTACCTGTTATTTTCACAAAATATAGTGCATACTTCGGACACTATTATTTTGTTTTTTTTTTTTTACTTTCTTCCTCCTTATCTCTTTATTTAACACGGATTTGAATATTCAATTAAAAATTATAAATGAAAAATGGACTGTTGCGCTCATGAACTGATCACGGAACTGAAGAACTAGTCGTCATGAAACTTTTGCACGTTGTCCGAGAATAGAAGTCATATAGTAGGAAGAGATGCTCCCGAAGAATATAAATCATTAATAAGAAAAAAAGCTGACAAACACCGCGAGCAAAAGAAAATAAATACAGTAGAAAAATCATCCGCATTATCCACTAAGCAGTTGATCGTTTGACCGTTACACAAAGAAAGCCGAAATCAAGGAATTAGTCGTAATTTAGTCCCCAGGGGCACGGAAACACTGTGAATCTCACGGGGCAAGTGACCCGGGTAATTTCGTCACAGTGACATGTGTCGCCCGAGCGGGGGCAACTATGCCCGTAGGAGCAAGGATAAATTAACAAAGGCTGACGGGGATAATCTATGGGTGTTGGCTGTTGGCACTGTTGGCTAGCAAAACATTAATTTTCTTCTCTCATTATTTAGAATCGCTTGACATTGAATACAATACTCGTACATGGGTCGTTCAACTTTTAATTTGTTGGATAGTTGACACTCCTTTAACGTAATTAGTGCAATCATTTATTTACACTATGAATTTGTTTATATTCACTTTTTGAGTGTGATCGATGATTATTAAACTTTACTAAATCATAAAGATTCGAGCTTGGTTCGAGAATTTTTACACAATTAGATTATCTACAAAGAAAATAAGGCTGATCCAAATTTCGTATAAATAATAATATTTTTTATAGTTAATGAAATGAAGAGTATATTAGATAATAATTTATGTACTTACTTAATACGTAAATGTAATTGTTTTCATATAGTCTTTTAACCGCTAGTCAAACAAAGCCGAGCTATATACTATTACCGTGGCCGACATCCCAAGTCCCGAGATCAAATCATTCGTGGGTCGTCTGTGTGACATGTGTCAGCCGGCGCAAAAAAACGTCCGTAGGAGAGTGGATAAATAAAACCGGGGCCGAAATCAAGGATGTTGCCTAACAAGTCTTCTTGTGTTTATCAGGAATGCTTGACATTGAAAATGTCATTTTCAATGGATGTACATCTTTTAATTCATTGGCTAGTCCATATTTGTTTGGAGTAATTACCAATTAACACGCTATAATTAACGTTTATGAGTGTCATTAATAATTTGGCCTTTGCCCTTGTATAATTTTTGTATCTATTTGGATTAAGAAGCAAGCAAAATCAATCAAAGTATCACATCTGCTCAATTGACCGCAAGCCAAACAAACTTCAAATAAAAGAGTCGACAGTCTCCGAGGACCCCGGATAAACGAGTCATTTTTCCGAGACCAGTGACTTCAGGGATTTCCAAACTATGCCCATGATAAATTCTTAGGACAAATTAAATAAAAGCTGATAATAATCTATGGTTCTCTGCCAGCCATCCATTTATTTTCTCCTCGAGATTATTGGCATAACAATTGCAATTGCAGATAGTTGAACTTCTAAGTAATTCATAGGGTCGGTCGGTGATACTCCTTTATTGTTTTTCATGTTGTAATTATAAAGCGAATATATTTATGACTTAGATCTTAAACAACTTTATCAGCTAGATGGATGCACTTTTATATTTTAAACGGGAACTCGGGAAGATCACTGAATTTATCATAGACCTGTCCATTTTTTGAAGATTTTTTTGGTTCATAGTCGAATCATCCATCATCCATATTATTTCTAAAACATCTGATTACAAAACTGGGTTCAATCAAACTGAGTACGCGTTGGAGGGGCCGTAATTTATGTGTGTTGACTAGCAAACTGTCAATTTACTTCTAGCGTCAGTCAGGATAGCTTTTGACATTTAATACTGTACATACATAATGTACTGTACTGTACATACATGTAATAAGTGCATTTGCTTTTATTCAGAATAGATGATCACTAAACTTTCCTTGAGTAGGTTTCAGCATTGATAAAAGATGTTTTATTATTTTGTATTTCCTCTTAACTGCTTAAGTAATAAGTCTGATTTGACTTTCGTATAAGTATAAAGTAACAATAATTAAATAGAATATAAGCAAATGTAATCATCCGTATTAAGCACTAAACATGTGATCTTTTAACCGCAACACAAACAAAGCGGTGCGTGCGAGGTCAAAACACGGTCAAAAAGTCCCTTAGAAGCGAGACTGAACAAATAACCCTTCCGGGATCTTTATGGGAAAAGTGATCCGGGTAATTCTGCATACTAAGAAGATCATCGATGTGACATGTTTTCGGGAAAAATATAACCCTAGGAGCGTGTATAAACATAGATATTATGATTCTACAGGAATAAATGTATCACCCGGAGTCATGCGCTATGGAAAGCTCAGTTTTAAGAACCCACCTTTAGATAATAGCGTTAGCGTTATCTTTGGATGTTGAACTTGCTATTCATTATTTTTCTTACCTTAAATTTTATCTTGAGGGTTAAAACGCATAAGTTCGTCCACAATCAAAATAAAAAAAAAATGTTTTAAACGCGTTAAGTAACATAAATAACGATACCTTTTATGATATGTTTTTACGTGAACGAGTCATCTGAAAATTTAAGAACCATTAATAGATTTTCCTGACTGAATACAGCCTGCAAGATTGACAAAACAATATCTAACTAACATGATTATAGGCTGCCCTAAAACGTAATGTCGGGATGATCTGATTATTTTATATTTTGCCGTAGAGCAGTTTAATTCGCGCTGGATCAAATTAAATCAAAATCAAAACGTTTATTCAGAAAAGAAGCCTTTGCATTCACGTCATATCATATTTGAAATTATCTTATTAGATAATGTGTATTTAGTTAATTGTTCAATAGCTACAGACTACGGCGGATAGATTCGAGTATATGTAAGTAAGCAGAAGGCTAAGAAAACTATATCCTGATATCCGATAGTTAGTCTGCATACATCGACTAAGCAATGGGCAAAGCCTAACATAAATAAAATGGTTCTCTTTAACCTAATCGTTGCATATCGATTAATTAAACTAATAGATCGCAAAGCCCTGAAACGTGTGCTTTTAGTTTAATAAATTCACATTAGGTAGTGATATGGTACCTTTGTGTGTCACAAATACATATTACGTAAACATTGATGAGTTATTTATGTGGTGCATTTTAGTGGCGCATCGCATGCATGCATATTGTATTAAGTAATTCATTTCATGGTGTGTGTCAAATACTTAATAAGTAGAAATATCACTGATAGATGGTTGAAATAAGCCTGTCCTTTCTGTTTATAGGTTCATTCAATAATAACTGAAAATAAATAATTTAAAACGAGAATATTTACCTTATAATAATTTCTGTAAAAATGCAGTTATACCTATGGGTAAAATAACGAGTTGCTGCGTATTAAAACTTCTATGATATAAAAATTTAAAAGTTTTTACGCTAATGTATTATTATTTTTCAACAAACATACTATACACATGTTCTTTAATCATATATATGATTCTGAATTATTTCTTACGAAGTTAGTCAAATTCGTCTTATTTCATAGTATACACAGTGTACACAGAAACAAGCCAACCTTATCTTGTAATTGAGCACTGAGAACATAATATGGTTTACCACAATCCGGCGCTACATACAATATTTACAAGTTTAAACTGTATCGCCCTATGTTAAGTCGGTAAATATTATACAGGCTGTTTCAAAATAGTCGAGTTTACCTAATTGGGTGCATAGTTTACAAGGAAACTGACCAATATAGTTTTTTTTCTAAGCACTGCTAGTTTTTTTACAATTTTTCATAATCCGGCGCTACAAACAATATTTAAAAGTTTTAACTGATACAATTTAAACTTATAAATATATGTTAAGCTGGTAAAATTGTACAGGCTGTTTCAAAATAGCCGAGTTGACCTAATTACAAGGTTTACAGGGAAGCAAACAAACCAATATTATCTTTTTTTTTATGAGCACTGGTACTTTTTACCGTTTACGATAATCGGCACTACAAACAATATTTTTAAAATGGTATCGCCCTGTATTCAGCATGTGAATAGTCAGCTTATATAATAAAGATTGATTCAAATAGAAGTAAATATTGTATGGTATTTTTTTTATTAATTTGATGATTTTATTAGGTATTGTCTCCCATCTCACCTGATGGTAAGTGACGATGAAGACGAGGATGTTACATGCCTATCCAAGAGATACCCATTTATTCTACTTTTGAATGTCCCGCGATTGTACTTGTCTGGGAATAAAGACGCAGGCAGTTCATTCCACACCTTAGCTACTAATAATGGTGGCATACTAACTACATAATACATAACTAAGAATGGGCATGTGTTTGGGTTACTAGTAAGGCAAATATGGTATTACAATTAATTTGTTATATTACGAATATTGTATGTATCAAAACTCTACATATTTTTTTATATATGCAAGTTTGTAAGTTGATTGTAGCTGATGATTTTACCCCTGTAGTAGACCCCTGCCAACAAAAAAAAAACAACCCAGTACCAGACTGATATGATTCTCATGAACCATTGCTTATAGATACCGGTTTTTACCTGTTTGTATTTTTCAACTTTATCTTACTAGCTGTAATTAAAAGGTCATTCGTCATAATACTTTTTGTATTTTATACTTTATAGCTCAAAATGTTATCATATATTTTAGGATTATATTAAACGCCTCGCCTTTCTGTATCCACCTGTACGTACAACCAAGCAAGCAAATTGAATAATACAATCTGCGCTAAGTTGGCGTAGGCAGATGAGAAGTTAATCCGAGGACGCCTAACGCAATTACTATATGTTAATTTGCCTTTGTTATTACTGCCTTGCTAATGAAATTGTGAAATGTCAATACAATACCGCAATAACGGAAGGGAAGTGGGAAATTGCTGATTCTTGGTCTACATTTTATTCTTTTTTCTCATTGTCCTAGGCCCATTATAAAGCAGGCTTATCTCTGAATGCAATGAGGAAGATTTCATTTAAAGTTCTTCATTTAGCATGTCAGGAAATAAAGTTGTCACAACAAATCGGCCAAGTGCGAGTTGCACTCGCGCACTAAGGGCTCCGTACCATTATCATCATTAGACTATCGAAAAAAACGGCAAAAAAACATGTTTGTTGTATGGGAGCCCCCCTTAAATATTTATTTTATTTATATTTAATTATTTATATATAAATTGAATATAAAACTTATTATTCAGTGAATATTTCAAGATACCTGTTACCGCTATTAATATCAAGCATATACGGCAGAAAAATCATGTTGTTGTTAGGGAGCCCCCCTTAAATATTGATTTTATTCTTGTGAGTCACGGAGATGAATATGCTATACGCTGGATGTGCGGCGTTAGGCGGAAAGTTCGCGTAATCATCATCATCAGCAGGTATTTTTTAGTCTCCACAGTAGGAGCACGACCCTATCTGTACCTATTACCAAAGCCATATTTTAGCCAGAGTAGTCAGAGGATTCGGCCTACACTCTCCACGTTGGCCAGACGGGTTGAAGAGGTTTCTTTGATGTTAATAAGCTTTGTTTACTATGTCGCTTTCTACGACATCTTCGGGATGACTTGGAGGGGTACTATAATACTCTGCCGGGAACTTATCGGCTGTTATGAGAATTGGAGAAAAAATATTTTCGTATTTTGTATGAAGATTTTATCAGTGTAATGCAATAAAATTCCTCAATAATATGATCCTTTTTAGGAGACACTAAAAAGGATTTACTTATGTTTGCTATTTTGGCGGTATAGGAGAAAAACAGAATCGAAATAGTTATGGAATGGACTAACCAATTCACCTAATATAAGCTGTAATCATGTTAAGTATTTAATCTGTTCCCTCGACCGGCTGGCGACCAGCGCGTAAAGAGAAGCATATTTGGAATGTTACTTACTTTAACAAAAAAGATATGATGTATACATCATGTAATGAGATGGTTCAAACCGTTAATTGTACTTGTAGGATATAATCAATCGATTGAAATGATACGCGGTTAGCACTCTGCTACTGACAGGCTACAGAGTCCAGAGCTGCACTGCTGGTTACACTCGTTGACCTACTTTCATCGGAGCCAATTAAATTATTTGCCGATTGCCGATCGACAATTTCCCGATAATTGTTTTATGTGGATCTCTGTGGTAAAATTATGTCTCCGAGATTTCGATGTCCTGTATCAGTTATAGAAATTCCATTAAGGATATTACGAAATTATTTGTTTTGTAAACAGTTGTTTGTTCTCGCTTCTGGTTATCACAAAATATTCTAGCTTACCTTCCACAATATTTAATTACATATATGTGAAAAATCCTTTCTAAACAATTTATAAATAATAAAGCTAAATACTAATACTGGTCAGTTAATAGAATTAAAAAGGATTTCATTTTAATAAAATGGAAAATAAATCTTACAAATTTTTATAGCATTACGGAGTTGTGTTGTAAATAAAAACAAATTGTTTAGGAACAACGCTGAGGTAAAACACTTTATTCACTTGCTTAATTCGCGTTAATTGTCTAATTTTTCATTTTAATGTGGCACAAAAAATTGTGGGACGAAAAAGCATAATATAGGCTGCATGAGTAATGCCGCAATACACTGCTTTAGATGTATTTATTGACCTGTGTGGTGTGGACTAATTAACGCCTGGGTATATGGATAAATGGATGGATGGCACACAAATAGTTGTGCTTTACTTCTTATTATGGACATGGTGATGAGTAGATTTAAGTATTCTACCTCGAGAAACTGTAGGAACTTGATAATCCTCCATTGGCAGACGTTGCAACTATATCAGTCGAATCAAAATAAAACTACTTCACCTCTGAATTTATGAGTAAACACCTTCGATCAAGTATAAAAACGTTAACACTGTAAATGTGGTTTTGTTTATCTGAGTGAGGTAGCAACGATTATTCGAAAAATATTGTTTTTGCGTGGGAGGCGATAGACGTGCCGACGGTTGAATTAAATATATTTTTGTAGAAGCAAACCGCGTATTACATCGTAAGGTAAACTAAGAAAGTTGCATAAATACATTTATTTTATAATTTGGCTACTAGTTATGATATTCATTTCTGACGGTACTCTGATATGATCAAAAATTCTGTAAGTAGAGATAAATAAGCTAAAGTGAAGCGGTAGTTATTAAGTAAGTAAGAGTAGAATTAGATTTATAAATTGAGAGGTTTCTGGTTTCACTTCGGCATAGTTATTTTCATCGACAGCTGTCCGGGAAAGAAAGACAAGCTAGGAATCCTACATACTTTTATTTTTATGAAAAGTCGTAGTAATTGTGTGATTCTTCTTATTCCACACAAGATATTGACATGAAGGTAACACCTAAAGCTGAACTCAAGAAAATTCATATTAAAAAGGGTATACAAAAAAATTACCCTGCGTGGATGGCCTATCCCATCTGAGTATTATTAAAATCATGACTGAAGTGCCCGTCGCGCATTAAAATAATGAAAAGCGTAGGTACAGTGTCATTAAACTTGACCTTCCTTTGGCTAGCATGTCGAAGTGAACCGTAAAAAGGCAATAAACCGGGTTAATTTGTCGCCAACAACGCCCATTGTGTAAACGAGGTTCGTATTGAACATGTCCGGAAAACGTCCTACTGCAAAAATTTACCTAGTAAGATTTTTCTTCAAATTTGCTAATTATATTTTTAAACCATTTAATATTTTACGACAGATTACTTATAATTACTGAATGGTTTATTCAATATTATTTAAGGTCAAACCCTAAAATAGTCTTCTTTGTCTTTGACAAACGGCAACTTCCTTTTCACTTCGACAACGCGCAGTGGTTTTAAGGCGTTCATATAGTAACACTAGCGCCACCCAGTAATTGACTGTTTTAATCCCAAATAATATTGAGTTTTTTAAAATTTACCATGTGCATAGAAAGTAAATTACTTGTAGTATTTTTGTATTAATTTGCACTAATATTCGTTTGATAAAATAAGAGAAAAACAGGTTAACGTCAAAAGTGGCCACTTTTGGCGTTAACCGATTTTTCGAAAAATACTATAAGTAATTTAGTAGTTTTGTACTTGTTACATTTTTAAAATTCGATACAATTTATGATTTAAGGAATTTAATTGCGGGGTGGCGCTAGTGTTACTAAAATAGCGCCTAAAGAGCGTATCCTAGTAGTATGTTTTCCAAAAAAAATGTATTCCTCAATTTTCTCGCTGAAAACTGCTTCTATAGGCACAATTATTTTTTCATAAAATGCGACAGGATTGTCTCTGGTTCGCTTCCCAGCCAGGTCATGATAGGAAACGTTTTTAACTTGATTGACCTTAGGTCTTGGATGTTTATCTATTGTAAAATATAGTATCTTTTAGTTAGTTTCATACAACACAAGTTCACAACTTAAGTGGGGCCAGCTCAATTTGTGCGATTTGTCCCTTTATATTGTCATTTATTTTCATCAACAGTAGGTATTTTTTGCACTAAGTCATTAGAGGATTTGTGTACTAGTTTAAAAATATGTACCCTGTTTTGTGTTTTCTGACCCGCTTTTAATAGCAGCAGAAATAGTGAAGTCAGGTCTTTTTGCGAATATATCATATGACGACTTAGCATAAGCAAGTGCAATAAAACTCTACTTCAGCTAAATACTACAAAGGAAATCGTGAAACCAGCTGAGCAAATGGACACGACCCAGTTAATTATACATAACACATTAAACTGCCTTATCATTTAACAACGGGAATATTTGTTGCAGAGTAATAAAGTCAGGGGGACAGGCAGTTTTATGACATACTAACTTTTGCCAAAGACTCGTTTGCTTATTAGCCTATGGATTAGTGCATAGCTTTATAAAGTAACGCCAGCTGTAATTATTGATGGTCGAGCAGCAGAAAAATCCGACACCAGTGTTGGTCACTTACACTTATATTTAAAAAAGCAAACATCAAAATCTGTAGTGGTTTTGGCGTAAATTAACAAACACCTAGATATCAAACACCCTTCCCTTCCTGGCTTACACTTTATATTATGAGCTCGAACTGACACTAAAATCTCGTCTCACGCGTAGAGCAAATGGTAGAGTAGACGGTAGAGTACTAACTTTACTACTTGCAAGTAGCATGGTAAGTACTCTGTCGCCTAGATTTAACCGTAGAGTAATAGTACATTACTGCAGAGGCCGGGAAGTAAGGGATTGCCGGACGAGTATAGTTTTCAAGCGTCAGCGAGGCCTTGACAATAGTTACGAGTCCGGCAATCCCTTTCCCGCCGAGGAAAGTATAGAGATTTTCTCAATAAATGTGAGGAAATTTAACTTAAAGTTACACATAAACTTACATGCCTTAAATATTTCCCCTTACTAGGTATTTGCCGGTAGTAATTTTTCCACTTTCAAGTTTCAAATTAGGCGAAGTAGGTACTTAAAATCCATTGCAGTGTTGCTTTCATCACTAAAAATCATTTTGAACCGTTTCATTTCGAATAAATAACCAACTTTGCACATATTTACCGAAAACAATCAATGTCAATCAATTACTGCAAAGCGTTAATCACAAACTACGAAGAAGATACTATTACTAGTATCAGACGACCGACTGCCATATGTTTTCTCTAGGCAATAAGGATCATAGACAAATAATGGAGTGAGGGTGAAAATGAAAAAAATGCCATACAATTCCTTTTGAGTTTCTATGGGGGGCCATAAATTCAAAGTCAATTGACGTGTGTTCTATGCCCTAAAATCCGTAAAGGCAGTTTTTCGGCAGTGGCGTTAATCACTACGGGTATAGTGAAAATAACAGATCTCCCGAGTTTTTAATTTTTTTATTTTCAGTTGTCAATTCCAGCAAAGGAAACAATGCCCATAGAGCCCAGTCATATTTTTCACAAAAAATTTAATAGATCATAGATTATTGTTTTCTTCTCTCGCAACGAAAATTAAGCATATTTTCGTATGATCATATATCGATATTTTAATGAAATTGTAGTTATATTCACGTATTATATGCATTTTTTAAAAATGCAGTGGTAGTAAACTGGCTGTATGACAAGTGACATAATTTACGTTACATAGATTAATTAAAAAGTTTTGAGCAGCGGCCGGGAAGTAATTTTCATACTTATTTCCTGGCCTAGGCCGGCAATGCGATGAATGAGCCAAGAATTACAAACTTCCGGTCTTCTTTTTACTACAGTAATGCCTACATTTCCGAGCATGTTTGAGAAAAAGGAAGATTACTTACTTTGCTTCTAACTAGTAGCATAGTAAGTACTTCACCGTCTACTCTACTGTTTACACTTACAAGTGTACCGGAGGCTTAACTTTATCTGCGCCCTATTAATACTGAAGTCCGCTACTTGGGAACCTGTATTGATTCTAGGACAATTATTCGACTCGTAAATGTTGCGGAATTTTCTGTGCTTAGCTATTATTTAATTATTCATAGGACTGAGGCGTCGTGACACTGTTTTGCATTGCAACTGTGTTACTAGTCGTTAACTAATTGTATATTCATATCGCAAACTCTTAACAAATAGATATCCGTTCTACGTCTTTGTATCTCTATGTTACTGAGTCATTGGAAAGGGTTCTAGGGAATAGATGCATGCATTTAGATAATTGTGGTCCTACATGCACTTTAATTGATTATTTTCTGACTGCATTGTCTTTTCCTGACATTTTACATATATTGTAAGCTCGAACAAGAATACTTGGTAACGCTTCTGTCTTGTTTTGTGTAACGTGTTTTATCATCAATAACTGTTGTAACATTCCATCTGAATGAAAAACTAAACAGTAAGTAAAATTTCTTCTTACCCATGATTACTAAGCCATAGCACATGAATTTCCTTGTGAAAAAGGAAAACGTTTTCAGGAGAGCGTCTTAATTAATTTTGATACCTACTTCGACTATGAACTCCCTAAATTAGCTCTAAAAAGTATACGATGTCTGACAAATGACAAAAATAGTCGTTTAGTGCGTTTCCCTATGGCTTTCTATATCGGGAGTAAATTTTCTTCAATGTTGCGTCACCAGTCACCACTCCACATTGCAGAAATTTCAGAAGTATTTATCTACAGACGGTTCTAAACTCCTAATGACATATAATTAGAATGTTTCCCCGTTATGTCTCTCCCCTTTACCACCACAATATCATCACCGTTTTTAATGCTCTTCCTAAACTTCGGAGTGCACGCAAGGTAATTTTCAGTAATGTCCATGCCCGACCCATCTCCCCATTTATTAGTACGCTGCTCTTACGAGTTATTTTATCACTCCCATCAAACAAAATAGAAGGAATGGCTTTTGAAGCTCAGTTCATTAACCGATGCCGAATGACAAATAAAGATCAATATGTTGATGTCAGAAGATTAAACAAGAAAAACAAATAAACAAGAGTAATAAATTAGGAATATTAATTTGTATAGATTTTTATTTTGAAAGCTGCCGAAAATGCCAACGACCGATATCATGTTTTCGATATACTCCTTACAATCAAAATTGAAAACATGATATCAGCAATATCAGTCGTAGCATTATTAAAACAAAAAATGAGACTGACATTTTTGACAGCCTACGTCCGCCATATTGATTTTTTGCTGACGTCACATGACATCTATGAGAATCAGGAAAGAATAGGGAAGAATACAAATCTAATAACACTCCAATTCGAAATCGGTCAAGCCGTTTAGGCTACAGGAGGCGACAATAGAACAGATACTTACATATGATTATACGCGTGAAAAACGTTAAATACGGCTCTTTTATTTAAAGTAGATATGTTTAATCCCACGTGAAAAGCAGAATGAAAAATTCACTTAGAAATATTTCATTAGATGCGTAGCAAAGTGTGCGATCATTACTCGTGTGCCAAACTCGTTTAGATGCATTGTCTAAATTTTTGAACGATTTATTACAATAAACAAACAACTAGCCATCCAACCTGTTAACAAGAAGTTTCTAAGATTTATTTCTTGTTTTTATTTTTTTTTACTTCACAACTCATGCTGATGTTAAAAAATAAATCTTGCGTTTCGTAATTTAAAGTGTTCTCACGGCGGAATAGTTAATTTTAATGTTTTGAGTGTAGCTACAATGATGGATTGTCCAATTAATTTGTTCCAATGCTCGGCCGAAGTTCGTAATAAATGGGCCCGCATAGGTGCCTCGAGTTAATGGTTTTTGCCGCTGCTCCGGGATAGCTGTAAATGCGATACTCTTACGAATGTTTATCAATACCTACGTCGTTGCAAATGTTTGATCATCCTCGCGTGGTTTCAATAACTGGTTTTTCTTTTTCAGACATTCTACTTACCAAATAGTCTTGCATATCAATCATCATCATCATCATTTCGTGTAGGTGACACGGTCAGTCGACCATGCACACCCTGGTGTCAGAGTTCTTCGGAACCGCCTGTCGGCGGCCTCTGACGTGGTTCCTTTAACGACTACCAGATGGCAGCCGGGACCACCGGCTTAACGTGCCTTCCGAAGCACAGAATCATCTTTCTTATCAGACAATCAGGTGATTCATTCCTGCAATGTCCTAACCAAACTAGAAACAACTTACCAAAGTATGCTTCCCGTGGGAATTAAACCCACGACCCCCGGGTCAACAAAGCAAACGCCTTAACCACTGGACCACGGAGGCAGTTTTGCATATCAATAATATCTTCATTTCTATTAGTGGACTGACCTTTCGATATTTACCTTTTGCATAATAACTTATTGAGTATAGGTAGTTAAAATAAGTAATTTTATATTTTTGCATAATATTTTTATATTATCCACAAATCTAAAGTTACTTATCTTATATCTGTCCAATCGGGCCATTAATATTGCTATACTGGTTAAAGCAATACAAATGACATAAATGTTAGCTCTCGCCCGCTACTCCGGTTGCTTCAGTATCGATCCCTCGAGAACAGTCCATTCTTATCCGGGATAAATGGTACGTTAGTTTGTTTTTCTGCGTACCCCAGACAACGAAAGTATAGGCAAAATTTTATGCCGATCGGCTCAGTACTAAGGCGTAGCTAACAAACAAACAAATTCATCTTCGCACTCTATGGTCTTTATGCGATTTGGTTGGTTCATTCACTAAATCTAGATTACATTAACTAAGTACTTCTAAACTGAAGCGTATTTGGACACAATGTCTAATTAAATAGGTATGTTATTAGCAGTACTTAGCCATTTTCAGTGAGTAGGTAGTTACTCTTGTGTAACATTTTATTATTCTTTAAAAATAGCCTAAAGATAAAATCACAGCAGAATTTTTTCCGTTTGTTTATCGCAAAGGCTGGCAATAAACAGTTCATAAAATAACATTATTGTTTCCATTCCTTGAAGGAGAATTTAGTTAGTTTTCTTACCACTGTTAACTTTTTATGTTTCAGACAACAGTATAATGTAATGTTTTTGAGGAAATCTTTATGGATATTACATTTATTTTTGAATGTTTTTTTTGGGTTCCGAAACTCAAAAAGTAAAAACAAACTTCTATTTGGATGCTCGTCTGTCGGTCATGACTTTTTTTCATGCATTCTGCTGATGTGAACCACCCAATCCTCAAGGCCCACATTAGCGAGACCTCTTACTGAGCAAAGTGTGGTATTCGGGTCTTTTCCTTTAAAACCTCGTACACGTCGCTTCAACGCTCTTTGGCAGACTGACCACGTCTGAGCGCCGCAAGATGCACACATAGATGAACCTGCGTGTAAGAGTCATAAGAAGATCGCTTTTCGTAAACTCTTTCATAGACCAGTAGCTTCTCCAAGCGTATTCTATGCGGCAATTATTTTTTTTCTCTTGCCGGATATTCAAAGAGACTATCTGGCCCAAGTAGATATACTCATCGCTGAATATATTTTTAGGGTTCCGTACCCAAATTTATTTTCTCACAGGCTAGCAAGTACGATATGATCGTACAGTACCTACTACCACTTTAATAAGTTACATCGGCATTGTTCGATTCCGCAAAATAACAACCTAACGCCGACACAAGCCGAATGAAAACATCAATCAAATAACGAACTTATTGCTACAAAGATAAGATTTGAAATCCAAAAACAACAGGACTCGTGCTATCTCGCTCGCAATACTCGTACGACTGCCGTGAGTGGTCGAGACGCCGCATGGCGCGTACACATCAGCCAATAGCAGACGGGTATTTTCGCGCCGTGCAAAAATTTTACTTCTGCGCAGGTACATCGGTGTAACTTATAAAAGTGGTAGTACTGTAATCTATTTAGAGGTAGGTCACAGAATTAAAAATACATGTTTTTTCTTTGTAGCTCTGTGGTGGAGGCTACGGATGTGCAGCTCAACATGCGAGTGGGCATCCACACCGGGCGGGTGCTGTGTGGGGTGCTAGGGCTGCGCAAGTGGCAGTACGACGTGTGGTCCAATGACGTCACGCTGGCCAACAACATGGAGGCTGGAGGGGAACCAGGGTAAGTTATAATGGGTCGGAATATAGTGTTACTTGGCACTTTTGGCATCAATTTCTTAGGAAAACACGTCTATGATCTATAACCAAGCCTAGTTTGTAAGGCTCGAACAGACTGTAATTAATGATAGATACTTGGTAGATAGAATATGTTTAAGAAGGCCCTTCCCCGACCGCCGATGGTCAACGCGAGCATGTTCCGTCCAGCGAAATGTTAGATAAAGAGGCAAAGCGAAAAGAGCCCCTTGCCCTCGTCTCCCGCACACCTCTTACTGCCACATGGTAACAAGCTAGTGAGTGCGCGAAGACATTGAACGAAAAATAGTGTGCGGAAATTTAATTAAACTTGTTTCAAGAAATACGTGTTTATTAGTAAGCCTTCCTAGTTTATGAAAAAAACGTTATACGTCTAGAATCTCCATTACATTTGCAAGGTTTCTAAATAAATATTTTCTTTACTGTTGCAATTAATGAGTACATTATAAACGCCCAAAGTTCACATACAATTTGTGCAAAAAAGTAACAGTAACGCTTTTGCTTAAAGTATTTTGATTGAGAAATGCTAATAGTATTTTATGCAACGGTTTTATTATTATTTAACACATTGCTGGACAATAAGTGAGACACTATACAAGTTTTATTATTTTAAATGCTGTAGCGTTTCATTGTCCAGTAATGAGTCAAGTAGCTTTTGCCTGCAGCTCCATCGTAGTGAATGTAGATTTTCATGTAGCTTGTTTAAAGAACAAAGCTCATCCATCACTTTGGTTTGCCTTTCATTCGATGCCTGTATACAATTTGTTACAGTCGGGTGCATATAACGCAGGCGACTCTGGAATGCCTCGGCGGGGCTTACGAGGTGGAACCGGGCCACGGCGCCAACCGCAACGCATACCTTCGGGACCATTCCGTGCAGACGTACTTCATCATCCCGCCGCCTAGGCGACGGAAAGTAAGTCAATACTGACAATACCAAGTAATAGACTGCGTCGATACATTTATTTCTCTTCTGATCAAGTTCCTAAGTCAACATCTATTTCTTTTGGCAATGGTAACTTTTATTTAGTTATATCGAGACAAATCACACAGATTGAGTTAGCCACGCAGTAAGTTGTAAACTTGGGTCATGAATATTGAATTGGGTGAATGAATATGACATTGTTGTTTGAGTGTGTAAGTGGTAACACTGGTGTCAGATTTTCTTAATTTTTCCTTAAGGCCTTAAGATAGCCTGAGATCAGCGGCGTAACGAGAGTCTAAAGGCATTAGCCAATCACAATAGCTCATTAATTCATTCCCGTCATTTCAATGAACGCCGTAAGCACTTAAGAAAACTGTCCATGAGTTAAAATTTTTGGTTTTTTGAATGTTTGGTAAATGCGAAATATCAATGCGATGTTTTCCTAATAGCTAGGACTACCTGTACCAGTCCATAAAATTTTACCTTTCACAGATGTGCTTATCCACCGGAGTGGGCCTCGGCTCGGGATCCCGACGGAAACTCTCCTTCAAAAACGTGTCCAATGTGGTGGTCCAACTGCTGCACTCGATCAAATTCAACGTGGATGTGCCTTTCTCCAACATGGCCGCCTCGCCGCAGGAGCTCAAGGCCAACGCAGCCAGGAAGGTACTTGTCACGCCCTAATAACTCCGATAAACATGTGTCGTCAAGTGATTTCCACTTCATCAGCTCGCGACGAAACCCGCCCACGTTATTTCCTATATGAGCGGCTTTCGACGCATTTTTTCACATTTACGACAGATTGCCGTGATTGCCTTTTAATCTTGATATATCTACACTTTCGGCATTTATGTAACATTCCGCCTTGCACAGTGGCCATGGCTAAACAGTACGAAGCCTATGCCCTATGGCTTTACTTTTTTCTTCAGAAAATTCTACAGTGACTCTCAATTGGACTGCTTCTGACTCTTCAAAGGTAAGTTCTATTTGTTTCATTTGTTCTTGCGATTATTTCATCTATACTGTTTGTTAAATGTGATTTGATTTTAAATGTAATATTTGATGTAAATAAGCTGTTAATAAATAATATGAAATTAAGTACTGTTTATTTACCCGTGAGATGTCAGTTTGTGTTCAGGGAAGTCTGATTTGCTAAGGTTGCAGGTTCCATTGCAATTTAATTAACTCAATGACGACCGGTCCATTCTCGAATCAAGCCTTTGTGTAAAATTTAATATAACCGATCGTTGAGAATTAATCATTTTCTGTACAATAACATCAGAGCGATCAAATTGTTGTATAAAATTATTAATTAGCATTGACGTCAATAATAAGCGGACCATATAAATGTCACTCACAGATGCTCATAGCACCCACGTCAATATAATAGCTGAGTCTGAACGTTAATCACATATCGAACAAACATATTAACATATAATGTCCTTTTTAAAGTCTCAATTTCGTCCTGCTAAATACCTACCTAGTCAGTAATTTGTATGTACCTAACGCATTTCGTGAATCACTTAGAACCTGCAACCTTGTAGTTGTTGTCGCCTTTCCTCGCAGCCGTCAGGTTCGCTACTAGCTGTGGTGTGGTACAGGTGCTGGACTTGCGGCGCGCGCTGCACGCGGAGCCGGGCTCCGCCGAGGCGCTGCGTCTGGCGTCGCTGCGCGCGGAAGACGTGAGCGCCGCGCTAGAGGGCCCGCCGCCCGCTTGCCCCGCCACCGCCCCGCACCACCACACCTTCGACGCCGTCATGCAGCACCACGCTCTCCGCACACACCCCACGGTCGACACAACACACCCTCGCACTTACCGGTGCTCTAAGCTACGTCTAACGGCGGCGAACCATGTAGTCACAAACGCATAAGAACTGCCATACATGATTACTTCAGCGATCTCTCCGATGCTCGGTAATAGACTGATTTTTGTTTGGATACCGGTAATTCCACGTTTTTGGTGAAAATTTACCCAGTGACTTTTATAAAAAACATACATACTTTGGGTATTTATTATACTAATTCTAATTAGTTACCTATATACTTAAATTTACTTTATTACGCCGCCGATATTCGTAAATTGTAGAGCATCGTCACATTGCGCACTCGCTTTTTTATCTGTGCTCATGTTACGCCGATAGCGCGATGCTTGTATTTAAGACAAACATACCTACATTTACTTAGTCACAAATAGTATAGGATAGTTCAGTACACCTATTTAGGTATACTCGTAGATACCTAGATGCCTGCGTAACACTGCACAGACAAATTAGTACTTTAGTGCGCTACATGGAGCGTACAACTATTTTTGCTTGTGTCTACGAACCTTGTGATCAAGTTTAAAACAAATATTTTCAGTTCGGACGTCAAGTACCAAAAATTGCTCAAATTTGCATTTCTAGATTAAGCAATGCCACTTAGCACGAGTACTACCTAATGTTCATATACTTATAGCTTTTATTCGAAAAGTAGAAACAAAGCCCCCGCAGGGACCTTTAGCAGCTAATTTAAACTTTGACGAACCAGCTTACCTCTTGGAAACGAAGCAATCCACAAAAATCTAACCGGGCTTTGTGTTTCTAAGGTCAGTTCGAGCTTTTTGGTAGGCTTGGTGCCCCGAGTCAGACATTTGTAAGTAACTCTACCGCTATTATCAGTAAATTATTTACATTTTTTAATAGGACGCGTCGTTCCTAAGATGGCATCAAAATTTAAATTTGCTCGTCAAAGGCCCTGCGGGTGTTTTTAGAGGGCTCCCATCCTTTAAAATGAAAGCCACGTATTTATTTATAAGCCAAGTATTACCATTGCATATGCCTAGTGGCATTGCTTTATCCTAAAATACAAGGTTAAGTCCACTTAACGTCCGGACTATTTCGTACGCTCCTATCTTGCAAGGCTGACATGGTTTTTATAATTTTCAAACCCCGGTACTACGCCTTCAGAAGTA
The DNA here is from genome assembly GCA_963082605.1 of Rhodophaea formosa. NCBI lineage: Eukaryota > Metazoa > Arthropoda > Insecta > Lepidoptera > Pyralidae > Rhodophaea > Rhodophaea formosa. The sequence goes on from OY720209.1 coordinate 14,405,454, forward strand.
ATATGGTTTCTGCATAAAAATTTGTACATGAAATGCATCGAGCGTGATGTCTTTCATCTTCCAGTGATAACCTCGCTTATGGTATCTAGTTGATAGACTGGTTTTTGAGTGGTGGTTTTCGAACTTAATCTATGCTGCTTCCTTTTATATTAAGGTGTGCATTGAAGCTTCTGAGTTTTACTGAAATAATTTTGCCAAAGATTAAACTCTCAATGATTTTTGCTTCGCACTAAATTACTGTTTTTCATTGTGTACTTATGATTGACATTAAATCCTTCAAGTTCTCACGGTTTAGGCATATCACGTCTCTGTCGTAGGTCACACCATTTTATAGTATCGATGTCGGCAACGTTGTATTTCTATGCGTGTCAGCACAAAACTATATCCCCTTCTCCCTGAATTGTCATTTTAGTTGCTGGTTTTAAAGCTTTCACTGTTTGTTTTACATCTTTTCATGTATGTTTTATTCGACTAATATGTAAATGAAAGGTTTATTAAATTTTATGTAGAAGTAATTAAATGTAAAAACAAATAAAAATATAATATATTTTTCAAAACTTCATTACTTCCCTTATAAAAACATGATTGCCATTGGTTGTCATTATTTTACCCTAATGTCGGAAGAATTCAATTTAAAACGTCTTTTTTGTTAAGATTTTCAAATCGGGGTTTCAAGTTTAATCCTCCCCGACGCAACTTTTGGTGGAAGGCTGAAATACACCAGCAACTAACATGAGGCGTCTGCTCGTTGTTTTTCAGATGTTCCGCCCTTGGACATTAATTCCTCAACAAATAGCCGCTGAAACAGTAAGCGCAGACAGTGTTGTTCATGTGTATTATTGTTTTCCACTGTTCACCGGGCGACACACACTTAAACTTCCCTATAATTTGTAGGTGGTACTTACCTCAAGTCTTATGTGGACCACCTCGCGATTTTTGCACCTATTCACTATTTGAGTAGGTGTGAGGACTAACGAACAACGTGAGCACTCGAAACCATTCACTGACACGTTCTTGGGACAATTTTCTTTCGAAATTGTTATGATATCTTACTGATATTGTTTTGGATTTGTTTTAATAAAGCCGAACGCACCGAACTGTGTTTCACTCGCTCCCTGACTAGCCACCTCGCACTAGAGCATGGCATGGTACCTTCGCCTGGACTAACTTGCATGGAATCACCAGACATTTTATTTTAATATCTACTTAAGTTCATTTTTGTGATTGATTCATTTACTCTCTTACTCTCTTGTATAGCCCAGTCTGGTAGCAACTATTGTCTATTTCATTATCATTTTGTTTTATAGTACATTCTGATTTTTCACGTGATAAGTGAATTAGTCGATCACAAAAATATTTATTTTTAAGAAAGAATTTACTATGTTTAAACTAACTTTTTAACTCCAATGCTATTGAGAGACTTAACTTCCTACCAATTCTGATCTAATACCAGTACTGATCTAAATCTATCGAATTCTATACCGTTTATAATTTATTTTGTCACTTCTAATAATGTGATGCTGCTTCGGAGACCGGACTTTTTGTTTCTAAGGTCAGTTCGAGCTATTTGGTTGAAGCATGGAGTCAGCATGCGGTGGATCTTGTGCGCCCCGAGTCTCCTCAGATATTTGTACCCTTGCCGCTGTTTCTAACTGTTCCCTTGTACCTTCTGTGTCCAAAACTCCAAACCATTCCACTGTTACTAGGTTATTTTGAAAACGCGCGTCTTGCGGCGGCAGTTACATTGGTCGCTGAGCACAGTCAGTAAAGCATTTATTTATAATTGACAAGCAATACTTATGCAATTAAAAAGCTGCTTGTCACGTCCGCAGGACGCGAATTTTCCAGACCTTTAGATTTTTTGTGACTATATCATATTGGGAGGGAAGCGTTGACCGATTGCTTTATGCCTCCTCAGAATAAAGTAACGGAGAAGTTCAAGCGGCCTCTGAAAAAGCGTCACTCGTCTGTGTACCACCAGCCCACCAACCGCGTCAACAAGTACCTGGCGCAAGCCATTGACGCGCGCTCGGTGCATCGGGAGAAAGCTACGCATGTCCATCTCTTGACGCTCTGCTTCAAAGACAGAGCAAAGGAGGAACAGGTAAAGTTTAATGTTATATTTTTTTTACTAGTGGTGCAAATCTTTTAGTGAATATATATCTAAATTTAAAAGAAAAACATTCCCACTTCTATGCCTACATACAATTTAATAATAATAAAACCACTCAGTCATGAGGACTACTGATAAAAATGAAAATGACACAAACATACTATACAAATCTGCATGTTCATCCCCTATGGGGAACTTCTTAAGGCGCTCTTTAAATTTCTTTTTTGGCATTAGTAATACAGTAAAATACACTACTAAACTTGGTCCAGCAGGCCTATTTGCTAACTTTTGACAGCTACGGTGTACATCATTTTCATAGTAACTTCAATATTCATTACGGCTTCGGTATGAATAACTATTTTTATTTAAGATATGAAAACCGTAATGGATGCTAAAATGACAATCAAATCGTTGTACACCGAGTTAGCAAATCGGCCTGCTGGTCCTGGAAAATTATTCAGTGCCAAAATCCTTTCCACCATACTTCATCTTTTACAGTACCGAGCTTCAACCGACGGCGGATGGGCGGGGTCCCTCGGAGCGGCGTTGGGAGCTCTGGCAGCGGCGGGGGCGCTCCAAGCAGTCATCCTGCCTCGCACATACATCCTGCTGATCCTCTTCGTGACGGCCTTCGCGTGGTCTGCTGCTGTGCTGGCATTGACCCTGGCTGCCAGGCTGAGGCTCATCCCTTGTGATGTGTCGAGACCCTTCGCTTTAAGAAATGCCATTACAACGTTTACCATCGTATTGGGATATGCAGTTGGACAAGTTAATGTTGTAAGTTAACTTTGCTGGATTTCCAGTAGCTTTTATAAATCTGTCTATAGGCTGCCGAATGTCTGAATCAGAGCACGGAAGAGCTAGAGAAAATTTGTGACGCCTGTGTTATTAGTTTACAGGCACAGGTAGAATATGTAGGCGTTCTCCAATCAACCTTCTGGTACTGTGGCATACTCACCTTTATTTATATGTACTTACCAAAATTTACCTGTACTTACCTGTTTTTACTATTTTAATTTCATCTTTACCTTTACTTACCTTTGTATACTTACCTTTCACTCTCATCATTCATTGTTGCATTTATATTCAAACTTTTAATACTTATACATATAGTTATATCTATTAAAATGTTAATTTCATTTCATTTCAAGTCATAAATTGCTATGTTTATATAACTATAAATTAAATATATATTAATTTAATATGTTTATCAAATTAAGCAATTGACTTAATCATATTATACAACTTTAGTATAAAATATAAAATGTAATAGCTAAGTAGCATTAACGCTGGACAAAGGTCGGAACGCAGTCGTGTCGTCTTACATAAATGTTGCAATAATCCTCGCCCGGCGAGTGAACAATAGACTACGTCACGCGTACCGCGCCCGGCAACTGCGAGCCTCCTAGAACCAGTCCGCCGCTAATGCTCTGCGCATACGCACGCACGCTAATCTATAACGCACCTAGCTTTGTTCGTTTACATTGTTTCCGCTCGTCACTATCATTCATACTCCTTTCATACTCGTATTCATACTTCGCCTATTTCTTCATCTGTGAACTATAAACTTTGTGCTTGTGCTTGTGAACTGTATCTTCTGTGACTTTCTTCCGTGCCTTCTGACTTTTATGTGTATCAATGTTATTGTTTCACGAACAATAAACTCAAGTGAAACCGTGAGTTGTTTTTGTCATTTGCTGCCTACACATCAGCCCTCGACACCGCAACAACCACACTGGTGACCCACTAACTGGAGGGGACAGCTACATCGGTCATCCTCTAGAAGAACATCTACACGGATTATCCAGAAGAAAGGTACGACTATTGGATATTTTAACAAAAATAATGTCGGTACCAGGCGATGAATCCACTTCGAGTAAAAATACCGAAGATAGCGGAAAGACATTTACACCATACGATCTTTGTCGTGTCGGAGTCCGACTGCCCCCGTTTTGGCCTGAAGAGCCTGCTGTGTGGTTCGCTCAGATTGAAGGCAGCTTCGCCCTATCGAAAATTAAGGATGACGAGACCAAATACTATTACGTCACTGGTCACCTGGAACATCGTTATGCGGCTGAAGTCAAAGATATTCTGGTAAATCCGCCGGCAACTGGGAAGTATGAAACTCTCAAAGCAGAATTAATTAAGAGGTTATCGGCTAGTAGAGAAAAAGAGGTGACTCAACTCTTAATGCACGAAGAACTCGGAGACAGGCGACCATCGCAATTTCTTCGTCATCTACGTCACTTGGCTGGAAAAAATATACCAGACGACTTTATACGTACAATATGGACCAGTCGCCTGCCTACCAGTCTCCAGACAGTCATCGCGTCTCAACCTCAGTCTACTCTAGAAGCACTTGCAGATCTAGCAGATAAGGTGCATGATATGGTGCCTTCAACGCCCCAAGTTGCATCCGCTGACGCTGTGCCAGGATCCTTGCTGGAGAAGCTCACGCGAGAAGTTGCAGAACTCAGCCGTCAAGTGAAGCAATTGTCCACAAATAACTCGGGAAGATCACGCTCGAGACAACCTGGCGGCCACCGTAACAAGAGTCGCACCCGCTCTAACTCCAGCTACCGGAAGTTCCCCAACTGCTTCTACCACAGCAAATATGGTGACAACGCGCGTACCTGCGTCAAACCATGTGACTATCAACAGGGAAAAGCCAGCGGCAGTCGCTGATGGCGACTAGTGATTGCCACATCTCTTCAGGTCGCCTATTCGTATCGGACCGCAAAACGAAGACCCAGTTCCTGGTCGACACCGGCAGCGACCTCTGTGTCTTCCCCCGCACGGCCACGAAATCCAGACGACCAAGAACTACATACGAACTCTTCGCGGCTAATGGTTCAACGATAGCCACATATGGATTCGTACAACTTGAACTTGACCTCGGCCTCCGCCGAGTTTTCTCATGGCGTTTCATCATAGCTGACGTCAGCAAGGCTATCATCGGAGCCGACCTCTTGTCACATTATGGCTTGATTGTCGACTGTCGTAACCGCCGCCTCATCGACAACCACACTTCGTTGTCGACAACTGCAGCGCCGGCTTATTCATCGGACGCCATTTCATCCGTCAAGACGATCGTCGGCGAGTCAAAGTACATTGAACTTCTTCGAGAATTCCCGGAGATCACTCGACCCCCAGGCACTCATCGCGTTATTAATCATAACACAGTCCATTTTATACGGACCACGTCTGGGCCACCCGTACACTGCACGCCACGACGTCTAGCACCAGAGAAACTCAAGATCGCGAAGCAAGAGTTCAACGATATGATAAAAGCTGGAACTGCTAGACCATCAGAGAGCCCATGGTCGTCACCCCTGCACCTAGTCCCTAAAAAAGATGACGGCTGGCGACCATGCGGAGACTACCGTGCTCTGAACGCACGCACAATACCGGATAGATACCCAATACGCCACATCCAGGACTTCACGCAAAATATCTCAGGCTGCAGGATCTTCTCAAAAATTGACCTGGTCAAGGCGTATAATCAGATCCCCGTGAATCCCGAGGATATACCGAAGACCGCCATCTCAACCCCGTTCGGAATGTTTGAATTTCCCTATATGAACTTTGGTTTAAGAAATGCTGGTCAAACATTCCAGCGATTTGTAGATGAGATGACCAGGGAACTAGACTTCTGCTACAGCTATTTAGATGACTTCCTGATCTTTTCTCCAGACCTGGAAAGCCATTTCCAGCATCTCCATAAGCTATTCACTCGGCTGAAGGAGTTTGGCATGGTTATTAACCCATCCAAGTGCGTGTTTGGAGCAGAAGAGGTCACATTCCTAGGTTGCGTAGTTTCGTCGGCTGGCATCAAACCCATGGAGAGTAAAGTTGAAGCTATCAGGCAGTATCCTATCCCAAAAAATGTTAGGGAGCTTAGAAGATTCTTGGGGATGATAAATTTCTATCGGCGATTCCTCAAAGACGCTGCTAAATCACAAGCTCGACTCCATGACTTACTCACTGGATCAGTCAAAGGTTCTCATCCCGTGACACTAGCTGGTGACACACTGACTGCCTTTGAGGACTGCAAACAAAGTTTATGCGACGCTGCACTCTTGGCTCACCCAGACATGAACGCTAAATTGGCTTTAGTCACTGATGCTTCGGACACTACCATCGGCGCTGTACTGCAGCAACATGTGAAAGAAGAATGGCAGCCACTAGCTTTCTTCAGTCGCAGACTTAATCTAGCCAAACGAAAATATTCTCCGTATGACAGAGAGTTGCTGGCAATATATGAGGCTATAAAACATTTTAGACACCTCGTCGAGGCACGTCATTTTACGGTTTACACAGACCATAAACCGATTTGCTTTGCATTTCACCAAAGAAAGGACAAATGCTCACCTCGTCAATTTCGCCACCTCGATTTCATATCACAGTTTACTACGGACCTACAACACATATCCGGGAAAGACAATGTTGTGGCTGACGCACTCTCTAGAATAGAGGAGCTGGTGCAACCCGTCGACCTGGAAAAACTAGCCTTGTCACAGACCCCCGACAAAGAGCTGAAACAGATTTTGGAAGGTGATACCTCACTCAAACTTGTCAAAGTAGTCATACCTGGAACACGGATGGAGTTATACTGTGACACTTCAACGCAGACACCTCGCCCGTATGTACCAGCTGAGCTAAGACAGCAAATATTCCACAGTTTGCACTCGCTCAGTCACCCAGGCATCAACGCTACGACAAAACTGGTTACAGACCGATATGTTTGGCCCAACATAAACAAAAACTGTCGTGAATGGACAAAATCATGTCACGCTTGCCAGTCCACCAAAGTCACACGACACGTCACACCATCGTTTGGCTCGTTTCAATTACCACGTGCCAGGTTCCAGTACATCCATATCGACTTGGTCGGCCCTCTTCCACCATCGGATGGCTTTCGCTATTGCCTCACTGCAGTCGACCGATTTACTAGATGGCCCGAGGCAATACCGCTGGTCGATATCTCGGCAGAGACAGTTGCCAAAGCCTTCGTCAGCAACTGGATAGCCAGATATGGATGCCCTGCTGAAGTAGTCACAGACCGTGGAGCTCAGTTTGAATCGGCTTTAATGAAGAAACTTGCTGAACTCGTCGGTTTCCAACGCAACAGGACCACAGCGTACCACCCGGCAAGCAACGGAATGGTGGAACGGATGCACAGACAGCTGAAAACAGCAATAAAATGTCACGAAAGCCAAAACTGGACAGAAAGCTTACCTTTGGTCTTGCTTGGAATGAGAACAGCTTTCAAACCCGACATCCAAGCATCACCCGCCGAACTGGTATATGGTGAGACGCTGAGATTGCCCGGCGATTTCCTCACGTCCTGTAAAACCACCCAAACTACGGACATAACTGACTTCACTGCTCGTCTTCGCTCCATAATGAACACCATCAGACCTCAACCGGCGTCTAGACACTGCGGGAGAAACATATTCGTGTTTAAGGACTTACCTTCTGCTACTCATGTTTACGTCAGAGATGACAGCGTTAAGGGACCTCTGCAGCCAGCATATTCTGGACCTCACAAAATCCTGCAAAGAGGAGACAAGGTATATAAATTGCTTATAAAGGGAAAAGAACAGACGGTAACAATAGAAAGATTAAAACCAGCATATTCACTTACCTCTGATACGCAGCTCACGAATGCAGCACCAGTAGTACCTGAAAACCTGCAAGAAAATGTAAAACTTACCTTAAAGAAAACGCGCTCTGGAAGGGAGGTTAAGTTTCCAGATTACTATCGCCCGTCCTAGGCCGGTCTCTGGGGGGGAGAACTGTGGCATACTCACCTTTATTTATATGTACTTACCAAAATTTACCTGTACTTACCTGTTTTTACTATTTTAATTTCATCTTTACCTTTACTTACCTTTGTATACTTACCTTTCACTCTCATCATTCATTGTTGCATTTATATTCAAACTTTTAATACTTATACATATAGTTATATCTATTAAAATGTTCATTTCATTTCATTTCAAGTCATAAATTGCTATGTTTATATAACTATAAATTAAATATATATTAATTTAATATGTTTATCAAATTAAGCAATTGACTTAATCATATTATACAACTTTAGTATAAAATATAAAATGTAATAGCTAAGTAGCATTAACGCTGGACAAAGGTCGGAACGCAGTCGTGTCGTCTTACATAAATGTTGCAATAATCCTCGCCCGGCGAGTGAACAATAGACTACGTCACGCGTACCGCGCCCGGCAACTGCGAGCCTCCTAGAACCAGTCCGCCGCTAATGCTCTGCGCATACGCACGCACGCTAATCTATAACGCACCTAGCTTTGTTCGTTTACATTGTTTCCGCTCGTCACTATCATTCATACTCCTTTCATACTCGTATTCATACTTCGCCTATTTCTTCATCTGTGAACTATAAACTTTGTGCTTGTGAACTGTATCTTCTGTGACTTTCTTCCGTGCCTTCTGACTTTTATGTGTATCAATGTTATTGTTTCACGAACAATAAACTCAAGTGAAACCGTGAGTTGTTTTTGTCATTTGCTGCCTACACATCAGCCCTCGACACCGCAACAACCACAGTACTGCAAGTTAAGTTAACAGCTCGTGACAAATAAATAAATAAATAAATATATACGGACAAATCACACAGATTGAGCTAGCCCCAAAGTAAGTTCTTAAGTAAGACTTGTGTTATGAGATACTAACTCAACGATACTATATTTTATAACAAATACATATATCGATAAACATCCAAGACCCAGGTCAATCTGAAAAAGATCATTTTTCATCTTGACCTGACCGGGGATCGAACCCGGGACCATCCGTGTCACAGGCCGGCGTGTTGACCGCTGCGCCACGGAGCTCGTCTCAAATGCTAGGATAAAAATCTTCTTGGATTCATATCGCTAATAAATTGGGTTGATTATTTGTGGATATGGTACCTAATATCAGTATACATATATTAAATTTCATCTTATGCATTATTTATATAAGAATTCCAATTTTCAATTATCAATTTCAGGTAACATGCAGAAAAATAGACCTATGTCGGAACCTAACAGAAAACATAACGACCATGAACGACGTCCGGCAAATGAGTGGTGACATAGCCGCTGCCCTCTGGAACAGCGACGACCACAGAGCGTGCCCCGTCCCCATCTACATCACGCTGGGATGTTGTCTCAGCATGCTGGCTGTGGCTGTGTTCCTCAGGCTGCCGATTTTGGTCAAAGGCATACTGCTGGCGGTGATGACTGTGGGGTATATGGCGCTGATATTGGCGTGGCATAAGACGCTGTTTGACTGCTACGATCTCATGACTGAGTGAGTATCTACTTCATTAAGTAGGTCAATGGTTGCAATGGTATGAAAATAACGAAATAGGTCGATATTTGAATAACAGATGAAAGAAAAATCATGATAAGTGTCGACTTCAGGCACATAAGTCTAAATATATTTCGTCCTCTTGTTCTGCGCCAACGCCAACTACATGTACTCTGTCCATCCACCCTAAGGTTGACTGGAAGAGATCGCATAAGCAATAAGTCCGCCTTTGTACCAACATTGTTATTTTTTTCGGTTTTTTTAATGTAATTATTTTGTTTTGGTGCAATAAAGAATATTCTATTCTATTCTATAAGTCTAACAACTTTAAATAAGCTTCTACTTATAAAATGACCTGTGAAACGGATACAAAGACGAATCTATGTCAAAAAAAGCAACAGAAGTCGTGAAGATTTAAAAAAACAATTCTAGATAATATATTAAAAATAAAACATTTTTCAGGCCTGGCATGGTTGGGTCAGCATACGTAGCGTGCGCCTGGACGCTAGCTTTAGCATTCGCGGTGCTGCTCCACGCGCGGCAGACTGAGTGGACGGCGAGGCTGGACTTCTTGTGGCAGGCGCAGGCGAGGGATGAGAAACGCGACATGGACGCACTGCAGGTAGTATTGCTTAATTCTCAATAGTAATCCCTTTTTAGACCTGGCATGGTGGGGTCAGCATACGTAGCGTGCGCCTGGACGCTAGCTTTAGCATTCGCAGTGCTGCTATACGCACGGCAGACTGAGTGGACGGCGAGGCTGGACTTCTTGTGGCAGCAGCAGGCGAGGGACGAGAAACGCGACATGGACGTGCTGCAGGTAGTATTACTTATTCTGAATAGTAATCCATTTTGCAGCTCTCCAACCCGTCTGGCCAGCGTGAAGAGTGGGTCAAATCCTCTGACTGCTATGGCTAATACACATATATGGCTCTGGTAGTAAAGATAGGGTCGTGCTCCTGCAGTGGAGACTAAAAACGCCTACTGATGATGACGATATCCCTAGATGCTACGTGAAATAATAATACAGTTTTATTTGGGTCAAGACTCGCTTTCCTTCGGTCTACTTTAATCAAAGTTAGGATGACTTAAAAAAATATTTTCGCTTAATCACAAGCAAACGTTAAAAAAAAATCGAGAGTATTCCTACTTCTATGACCACAAGTGTATATATTGACTAAGCTTTAATTTTTTATTTTGTACTATTAAATGTTTATGTGACGCAGTGTCATATCTCCCGCCCAACTGGCTTCCCATAAACCAGCGTCATGGTGGCATACCTGCCATGGCATCACAGCTGAGGGAAATCATTTTGGTGATATACTCCCTCAAGCTTTTGTGTATTTTTATTAATGTTAATTTATTTGTATTTTTTTATACACTAACATTTTCTACTTCTATCACCATTGTTGTAGTGTAGAGTATCAGTGCTTCGAAGTGGATTAAAACAAGTGTGTGTTCTTTTTCCAGGCATCAAACAGAAGAATACTGTTCAACTTGCTCCCGGCACACGTAGCGACACACTTTCTGGATATGCAATTCAGGTCCAATAGCAACATGGTAAGTATTCTGCCTAGTTTTAATAGAAATATAAACTCACTGGTCTCAACTCAAAGACACGAGCCATAATGCACGATCTATTTCCTTTTTTTGATAATGATGAATGATGAAGATGTTATCCTCTTTTGAATAAAATTAATTTAATACGGTTTAGTAGTCTACCTGCGACCACGAACACTATAAAGTGTTCGAAACGTTAGGTGTATAAATAATGTAATAAACGCAATAAAACCGTATTAAATAAATTTAATTTAAATATGTATCAATCGCGAAAACATTACAAAACATTATCTTATCTTCTTGTCGCGCAATTGTATTGTGGTCATGATAAAGACGCGGGTGTCACGTACAACCACAACGGCGTGTGGCAAAAAAGCTTGACTTGATCCGAGCAGCTTTGCTTTTGTGTGTGTAAGTGATCAACACTGACATCAGATTTTTCAAGATTTCTACAGGCATTAGACGTACCTAGTTGCCATAATTAAGTACCTATTTATGATATGAATTAGGAAAGAGAAACTAGTGAGAAGGATAAGAAAAAAACAAAAGAAGAATAGGAAAATAAATATATACGGACAAAACACACAGATTGAGCTAGCCCCAAAGTAAGTTCTTAAGTAAGACATGTGTTATGGGATACTAACTCAACGATACTATATTTTATAATAGATACTTATATAGATAAACATCCAAGACCCAGGTCAATCTAAAAAAGAAAATTTTTCATCTTGACCTGACCGGGGATCGAACCCGGGACCATCCATGTCACAGGCCGGCGTGTTGACCGCTGGTACGGAGCTCGTCGAAAAAGCGAGATACTATAATACTTACTAGCTTTTTGAAAAATTATCGAGTAAATTGTCTAACTAAACAATTAATTTAAGTTTTATTCAACGGATGTTTAAAAAAAATGCCGACACATAACAGAGCACTTATAGCCATTTCCGATCTTACAAACTGACTTTTTTTTTTAAACATTTCAAAATGTTTCTATGTGTTGTTTTTTTTATAAAGTGTTGCTTTTCTTGTCGTAACATGTCACGCTAAGCTTAAATGTAGGGCAAGCTCAGACAACAGAGGAAACTGTTCTAATTTAGTAACAAACCGACATATATTTGTTTGTTTGTAACTATTTTACAACCATTTTTTTTAATCTGTGCCTGCCCTTTCGCACACACCAACACGCATGCCACTCAAATTCACACAATCATTCATTCTTGGGTAACGGCATTAAGTATATATCTGTATTTATAGATAATAGGTATTTGTTATCTTATAATGTTATATGTCGTATTCATTGTTTTAATACCATTTCATATTGCGCTTTTGTAACTGTGTGCACTGCATTCATAAGGTTTAGTGACAGTTGCCAAACTATTGTAACTTACTACCATATCTCCTATACTACTACAAGCAAAGCTCCTATTTCTTCTTTTAAAAATGTATGAATTTTTTATTTCCCAACTGAAATATCTTTATAGCTTATATACCTACATGATTTTACGAGGTCTAGTGGTGCCCATTTGAAATAAATTAGGCAGATAAAAGAAAACGGTAATATAAATTTGAACCGTAAAACTAGTGCATTAATAACGGCAACTTTTGGCAAAATGCTGCTAAAGCTTTATATATGTGGTAACGTTATTTTAATATACATACATACATATCATCACGCCTCTCTCCCATAGGGGTAGGTTATTTTAACGGCTTGTAATAATAATAAAAATTAAAGTTTCCAACCGTTACCCTGACTCAAAGTTTTCTTTTAACTGAATTACTGACGGACTAAGTAACTATTACTCCATTTTTGCATACACCTCTTTACCTTACCACAATTACTTAATTACAATTAATTGTGTCTTAAAATGTTGCCACTTCTCACAACTCCCCACCTAAATTTCACTCTCCAAACTGCCCCCCACCTGGCACTGTCACTGGCTGAGCACCGCATGGCTTGCCGCATGCTGACAGAGGCGCGGTTGGCAGGAGCTGTACCACCAATCGTACCAGCGCGTGGGGGTGGTTTTCGCCTCCATCACCAACTACCACGAGTTCTACATGGAGCTGGACGGCAACAACCAAGGCATGGAGTGCTTGAGGCTGCTCAATGAGATCATTGCAGATTTTGATGAGGTTGGTAACGTTTAATTTTTTACTGACTTCAAAAAAGGAGGAGGTTCTCAATTCGTCGGTTTTTTTTTTATGTATGTTCCCCGATTTCTCGAAGACGCCTGGACCGATTTAAGAAATTTTTTTTTGACCGATAGGTGATAGCATGACCGATGGTCCCATAAAATTTTTATCGAAACGCTTTTTGAAAAAAAAAAGACAAACCAAAAAATGTTTACATGCATGCCGTTTGGTTTACACTTCTTTCCATTTTATTCTTATGCTTATACAAACAAATTGATAGGGTTGAAGTCGGTTTTTTTTTTGTTAAAAATATATTAAATAAGTTAGTAAGTTGTGGTGCCTGCTAGAATCTAAATTCACTTTTGCCAGTAGCATGAATGGGCCGGTTCGTCCGGGGATGTAACACACTCTCACTAACTTTCGACGTTTGAGTATTAGCTTTACCGCTGCTATGCTTCCTTCGGTGAGTGACAGAGCTGGACCTGAAATCTCCCCTCTCTGGGGAGGGAAAAATTAAAGGCCGGCAACGCTCCTGTCACACCTCTGGTGTTGCAGTTGTCCATGGGCAACGATGATCACTTACCATCAGGCGACCCGCTAACGTCAAATATTATTTCATAGCTCAATAGCTATAAGATTTGATCATACATACTCCATCACTGCTGGATATAGGTCACCGCCAAAATATCCTATCATTTGGTGTGGTGGAGTGGTTTCGCCATTCTAATAACGCTTGGCATACGGGTTTATGTGCGCAGTTTGTTGGACTTATATCAGTTCCGACGCTGCTCATCGAAACTTCCCAAAAACATGGGAACGGGATAAAGGTATTTGGGATAATACTTGCTTGGATGGATTGGATAAGAAAGTAACAGCTCGGGAGGCCTTTTGCGAGGACTCGAAGCCATATTTGCATTCTTAAGATCAACACGATATTCAAACAAATTATCACTCTTCTCTTACATGCTGGTCTGAAAGAAAAGAAAACTTAAAAAGTACCAGCTGCTTCTCTTCCTGCAGGCCGTAGAAACCGGCCGAGGGAATGAGCGCAAATCTAAGAAATCTGGCGGAGGAATTGGCGGTGCGGCCAGCAACCCATCACAATTTTAATTCCGTAATCCATCTTTAAGCCCATCAACATGCTAAACGTGGCCTTTTGATCTTATCGCCTTAGGCTCTGTCTACCCCGTAAGGGATAAAGACGTGGACGAATACTATGTATGTATGTATGTTCCAGCTGCTGGGTGAAGACCGTTTCAGCGCCATCGACAAGATCAAGACCGTAGGCTCTACGTACATGGCGGCCGTCGGCCTCATCCCCGACAAGAAGATGACGGACGAGGCCAGCGCCCGGAAGCACATGGCGACCCTTGTGGAGTTCGTGTTCGCTATGAGGGACAAGCTGAAGGACATCAACGACAACTCTTATAACAACTTCATGCTGAGAGTGGGTGCGTATAGATTAGAAGATAGACTGTCTTGTTTTCTTAAGGCAAAAAAGACCACAAAAGATACATTGAATTCGTATCCCCCACCTCGTGTTTAATACCCTCCCTATGCCCTTATATCCATAAAGACAGTTTTCGGTAGTGGTAACTGCATTCCTTTTGTATTTTATTTTTTGTTACACAAACGAGACAATAGCGTTACCATTGTATGTACATGGTCTTTAGCAAAACCAGAAATTCCGCCAATGTCTAGAAAATATGTGCAATACGCAGTAGTTTGGGGTCTATCTTTGTCATTCAAACCATAAAATTGCTACGAGTAAGCATAATTTCTGGAGAGCAGCAGCAGAAAGCGAGTTGCCGTTGCGAAAAGACTTTCAAAAAATATTTGGTGATAGTTATTTCTTTTATTAAAGTTTGCTATTCTTTTTCAGGTATCAATGTTGGTCCAGTAGTTGCCGGAGTCATAGGCGCTAGGAAACCGCAGTATGATATCTGGGGAAACACAGTGAATGTCGCTTCGAGAATGGACTCCACCGGTCTGCCGAACCACACGCAAGTCACCGAGGAAGTCTATCAAGTTCTCAAGGATATGCCTTACCAGTTCGTGTGCAGGGGCAAGGTAAAGGTGAAAGGCAAGGGCGAGATGACCACGTATTTTTTAACGGATAGGGCGCCTGCGAACGGAAGTTCTACAAATCCTACATCAAATGGCCCAACGCAAACCCCACCGACGGCATACGGCGGGGTCGCAACCCCTCTCGCGATGCTTCAGAACTCCGCAAGGAGAGCTGCTGCAAATCCTTCCAGGCTACCACCGCTGAGAGAGACGTCTGTCGCAGGCGAAACAGAACCATTACTGCCTTCCAACGGCCACCAGAGCAATGGGAACAATTACAAGGGCAGTAAAGGCAGAAGAAATAAGGACGTGGAGGAGACGCCGCCTCCGCCCCCACCTCACGGTGTGGCGCCTCCGCGTTGGCCGCCGCCGCGTGCTCTGGTGCCGCCGTGGCCGCGGCCGCAGGAGCCCCGCCCGAACCACGCTCACAAGCGGCGCCCGCCCGCTCGCCTGCCGCGCCCGCGCAGTAGTGAGAGCTTACCGCTAGCTCGCAGCCCGCGCGTCCACTCCTCCGCCGATGAACTCAGTTCTCTTACGAGATCCCCTAGTCTTAGCTCTTCTGACGAGAGCTATTCTCGCACCACGGATGCTTCTCCTTCCCCTCCTCGTCCTCAGCAACAGTACTTACCTCCTTCGAGACAGCAGCGTAACCCGAACCCCGCATACGACTACCCACCGGTCCGAGCGAGTAAACCTACGCCTAATCACATCAATGAAATTTATGCTAAACATAAAATGAACAAGAAACCCTCATTGGACGACAAGTTCCTCGAAGGCAGTCTCGACTTCCAAAAAGAAGAGGAAAAGTTGCAAAGAAGCATAATCAACATGCTTCAGGCGTCAGCGAAGCGGGACGGGTGTTGTCAGACTGACAAGAAAGACGTATCCAGTCGCCTCACACACAGAACTAATTCATTCTCGAGTTCGGGCAGTAGACCGAACAACCTGAAGCACTTGAACCATGACGGCAGAGAAGTGTTCACGAAAAGAAGTCCGACGGACGTCGTGTGTGTTCCACCGTTCGAGAGAGAGATACAAAGGCTGCTCGATGATAAGAATATTATGAAAAGTATTCCACAGAAAGTGGAGCGCAAGGAATTGAAACTAGAACTAAGGTGAGTTCCTATCAATCAGTATGCGAGTGATTAAGTAATAAAACCAAAATTTTGATTCTACCCCTGACCTGACCTGGTTTTCCACCTGACTAAATTTAATATGATATTTATTCGTTAAAATATGGTATCAATAATTTGAACCCTAAATCGATGTTGGAACAGTATAGGTATTTAATAAGATGCCTCCGACCTTGACTGTTTAGGGTAGTCCAATATCAAAGCTAGCCTAGCCACGTGGTATCATTTTTGAAGTTTTCACGACGTTTCGCACAAAACCAAGTTGCGCAGCATATAGATGCTGCGCAACTCGGTTTTGAGTATAGACTCAGAGGGCGCTACGAGCTACATATTTTATAGATATTACATTTGGGTAAATATGAACTTTTGAAACAACTGTAAATGAGTTGTTTTCTGTTAGGGGCCAAAACCCAGCATTAGAGCCGGTCCGCAACTGCAACAACAACAGCAGTCCGCTGCACGCGGTGGGGCTGGCAGCTATTACCCAGCTCGCCCGCGCCGAGGGCAGCCCGGGCCGCGCCGCAGGGTCGACCGTCCCGCCCACGGAGTTCCCGGGCGTGCTGCCCACGGACGTGGTGGTCGAGTTGCCTTCGCCTACACACTCCGCCGAACATAACCTCAGGTATGCATCATATGTTTTCCAGCTGCTGAAGATCTGTATTGGTAAACAGAACTTCAGTACTTCTATATACTCGACAACTTATGGAGCTAATAGGGTGCCAGTAGAGGAGATATTATAAGATGTTTTTACCCGACTGACTCATCCAGATTTCGCCCGTATGTATGTATGTCTGTTCCATTCACATCCGGCTTCATGTCATTGGATTATTTTCTTCTCCAAATTGACATAGGCAATGTAACGTCAGCAAAAAATCAATATCGCGATAGTAAACTGTCAAAACCACAAGTCGTTCTTATTTTTAAATAATTTAACTATACAATACATACATTTATAGTATTAAAATCGGAAATAGTATGTATATATGTTTGCGCGAATAACTCCGGCTCATACGTGCTACCTATGTTTTAGCCCGACAAGCGAGCGCAAGAATGATGCTGCTACTTCAAAGGAGAAGCATGAAAAAGAAATTCAGGAGCGACTACACAACCGGGTAACAAAATATCTATTGTTTTAATCGTTCATGGAAATACTAGAAACACTATGAAAGTAACCTTTCTCTTTGTATATTAGGTGACCACTTCGAATCACAGAGAAATGGGACTCTACGGTGAGAGTCAATCCGAATGGAGCTCGTCGTGTTCGGAAGGGGAAGGCGACGGGGAGGGGGGACAGCCCGAAAGCACCGGCTACACCACCGACGACCCGGCGCTGGAAAACGTCTCCATGCTGAACGAGGCAGGCCTGACCGATGCTGAGGCGGCTCTCAGTGACGTCAACTCGTGCTACTTCGACCGAGATGACGACGTCTCCTCTCGCGCTTCGTCTCGGCTCCTCGACTCTGAGGCTCTCGTCTC
Source organism: Rhodophaea formosa (assembly GCA_963082605.1). Classification (NCBI taxonomy): domain Eukaryota; kingdom Metazoa; phylum Arthropoda; class Insecta; order Lepidoptera; family Pyralidae; genus Rhodophaea; species Rhodophaea formosa. The sequence continues at coordinate 14,423,265 of OY720209.1, forward strand.
CCTAGAATCCCTCAGTGCAATATACGACTCTGACGAGCCCGCGCACAGGTATTTAGCGAACATTCGTACTGTCAGCGAATCTATTACTAGGAACTTCGGACAGCCAGCGCACGTCACCGATGGAGAGAGTGATGTGTAGTGATACTTTGTGATAAGATGTTGTGTGAACTATGAATTTGATTGACTGAACCAATCTTGTATGGTCTTTACAATTTCTGACTTGTGATAGCTAGAAATCTCAGACGCGATCATGACAGACTTCCGAAACGTTCGGACACTTGACGAAATTCTAAATTCGCTCTCTAATCGAAAAAAAGAATGAATACTCAGAACAATTTTTCTTTTAAAGGTGTGTGTTGTAGACGGTTAATTTATTGCGACTAGTGAAATTAAACGCGTCTCGATTTGTTCGTAGGTATCGGTCATACTATATCAATATTGCTGACGTGCCTGTTGTTTTAATGATTTGTACTTTGTAAATTGTCCATATGTACCTTATACCTATATTTTATACCTATATAAATCTGTATGATATTCATGTACAGCCGAAGGTGCCATGTGATGGCTCGTCATCATCTAGAGTATGCGATGATCTCTACAATTATAAGGTGCTCCGAATTAGAATATTGTGGTTTGTCTTTGATAATGGTATTGAATTTGAATTCGAGCGACCAATCTCTGTAGGAGTCGATGTTTAGTGTAAGGGGCTGGTTCCCATGTGTACAGATTGTCCCGTGTCTATACTGCATACTGGCCGAGACGGGATACGTTTTACTAAAAAGGTGTACGCTAATGTTATAAGTATAATTTTGCATTTCAATTTATCTTTAGATTAAACGTTGTTACCATAGACTGGGTAAATATCTTTGAGAGATTATTTCTTGAGCTAACACAATCCCTATGGCTATGTCTGTTTTAGAAAATATGACTTTTTGTCCCTATTTTATATAACTTTATGAACAAAGTAAGTACCTATAATCTGAAATGTTGTTTCACCTAGGCAATCATATTGTGTCTTAAAATTTTAGCATTATAAAACAGATTTGTATAACGTGAATCAATGTCTAAAATAGGTCCATTGTTATTGTTTTAAGCATTCGATGTCAAAGAAGCATTCAATTCAGTATATATACATATATAATATCTAGTCACTGCTGTAAAGAAAATAGTTTCGTCAATTATTTTTCGGATATGGTGCCATTTAGAATCTGTTTATTATCTTGATCTATAGATTTGTTTTATCTTTTATTTTCTATTTAGTGTTTTCATTAAAAAAGTTTACTTAATATTTTTTGAAAAATACATACCTACATTTTACATATATACACTTGTTCTTATTATTTCGATATAAATAATAAATATTTTTAAATTACACTAATGATAGCGGTTATAAGTTATGAAAAAGTACAATTAGCGCAGGAATACTATCAGAGGAATATTTGTTATAAAATATTCAAACTCTGAATTTATCTGATTGTTTCACATGTCAATTTCAATAAACTTACATATAGTGAATATTGTAGCTTATTCTTTAAGGCATTTGTAGCCTGGTAAACACACTGGTATTACATCATTAAATTAAGCTTAGATAGGCGCGTACTTAAATTGGGGCGCAAAACTTATTAACCAAGCTTGTTTTTTGATGAGTGACTCAATAATTTGAATGTCAGCATTGCTTTACTGTATGCTTAGTTTAATTTTAATTCAAAATAGTTAAATTTCACGAAAATAAGAATCTTTGATTTTTATCTGTTATCGTTAGTATTACACTCGCGCCTGTTATATTTTCGAGCAACAAATCCGATGGTGTATCATCGGACGACAAAGTTTATCGACAGTCACCACGTGTTCTAAGCCAATAGCCACATTTTATACTTTGGATTTTTATGTTTTTGTTTATCATCCATATAAAACTAAATTCGTTTCCAATCTTATTATGGACATAATACTTGTCTCACCAAGTATTCTTTAATAGCAGTGTTTCGTCTCGTTTTTAGCCAAAACGAGTCATTTAGCGCTTCTGCATAGCGCGATATAAACTTTGTCGATGGTTTATAATGATGCTTTCGTGCCGAAGGGGCAGGCATAGTGTTTTTATTGTGACGGGGGCTTATTGTCCCGACTTGTATATACCGGGGGCGGCCGCTTGCTCCAGTGAGATCTAGGAAATTGTTAATCTTTGTAAATATTGTTAATCATCTGTCAAGTGCTATTCCACTTTGAATAAATAAGCGTATCATGCTGTGAAGAGATCATTATTTTTTTAAGGAATCCTATTGTTTGCTATTTTTATTCAGTGTATTTTGACTCAATGTTTTTCTTGTTGATGTATTTACACATAGTGCCAAAATATTTTTTTGTAAATGCTTGTAATCAACATAATTTATTTATGCTTATATGAATAATTTCTTCAATAAAAATATTTTAAAGTATTAAATTGAAACTACCTAAGTATGTAATTTTGAAATACCTAATGAAAAATTGAGAAATAAAAATAGATCTGCTGTTTATCGTTACCCTGTAGACGAGTAGGTGAGAGTATCACAAAATGATCATCTATTTTAATATACTTACTCGCTATGGAGTTTAAAATATAATTGTTGTAATTCAATGTATTGGGCAGACACATTTATGTAATTTACTAAATAATAACATTGTAGCATTCATTACACACTGAAAACTGTTGTGTTGTGACGTCTCTGTTCATATTGAGTATACTCGTATTATCTAAGCACTTAAAAGCCACATACAGTTAAATAGAAATTTTAACTCTTTCATAATGGTTAAGAGTATGTTATTTTTAATGTGAACAGGCGAGTGCCACACAGAATACTTGTATAAATAGCAAACGTTATGTATTATACATTTATTTTTGTAGTTACTTGATTGCGCCTTGTGTAGAAAGTGTATTGTGTATTTTAATTTATTTCGATTCGATTAAGCAATATTACTTACAAATTAAAAGTGATTTACATGATCTGTGTTTTGATTTCTTATTACTTTAGTATTTCTTTAATATACACTGGGGCGCCAAATGATATCAATCACCCTGGGCGTTTGTTTTGTGACATGAGCCAAGAAGTAGGTTAGAGCTTTTGACAAACTATCGTACCTTCCTGCTGTGAGCGTAACGTTTCCGTTCAGTTATTCAAACATCCAAGTTACTGGGTTCTCCATAAGGATTCTTCATAATTAACCTATTTATAATGTGAAGAACAAATACCTATAACAATTTGTAATTCGTCTCGTTTGATGGCGGTTTGCGAATCCTAAAATATAGCATTCCTACAATAAATGGAATACTACAGTTATAAAATACGGCACATTTGTAAGCTATAACCAGCGTTCTTCATGGCATTTAGTCCCGTTTCTTTAGGATTCGAGGAATTAATGTTAGAAATGTATTATAATGTGGCCATCTATGAATGCCTGATGCGATTCTATATGGCGTCGGTACATAGATAGACGTGCGGGTCAGGTATCGTCAGTTGGTGTGATGTCTTCCGCATACTAATGCCCTTCACCTTGAAACCAGGCACTTGAGCCCAGCGGATGTCATGACTATTATTTAATACCACGTGGTTTATATTGCTTGCTTTTATGGAGAGATTACAATATCCGTTCTGCAGTTTGTTCAATTTGAAGAGTCCATAATTTATAGTTTTTAAATATATTAATGCCCCATAAAGAGCGCTTAAAACATTAATGATAGCAGTTTTATAAGCAAATACCACTTACTACCTCATAATTTTGGAATTACATTTAACATTACTAGGTAATAGCAGGTCTGGCCATAATAATGGTTCTTTCTGTTGTTAAAGAGTCGAGAACAGGTAGCTAATTCAAGTAGCAGAAAAATGCAACCTGTTTATTTTTTTTTCTCGAAGGCTTTGATCCCTTGCCTCCGAAGATCCACTCTCCTGATTAGTTTATCTTAACGTAACACCCGCTTCGAATAGTTTCTTTGTCCCACTGCATGCCTGGTTGGCATGGTAATATTGATCAAGCAACGTGGTTTAACGCTAGATGACAAAGGTGCCTTTGTTTTTGTGTTAATTCCACAATAATATGAGGAAAATTGCCAATTGCTGATATAATGACATCAACAATAACTTCTAATTATTATAACTTCATGCTGTTATTAAATGCGTTTGTGTGACTCGCTCGTGTACCAACAGCACATACCAACGCACACACGAGTAATTAGTTGTAAGTTGTAACCTGGTTTAAGCTTGTGAAAGGTTGAATGTATTGAAGCAGGCGTTGTGCTATCAACTTTTCTCGTAATCCAGGAGTCAGTGAGGCGGTAATCATTGGCAGTTTCATTCAAAATAATGTAAAATGAGAAGTGTAGTGTCGTATAAAATACAAGTCGTAGATCGGCATCGGCAGGTATGACGCGGCGCGCCGTAGCCACCACCACAAGCGCACAGCTGCTCAGCCTGACGCGGGCGCTGATTGGCCGCTGGCGGGAACCGGTCGGGCTGCGCCCCCGTGCCCCCTCATGCCCCGCTTCGCACCGCTACAAACAACTTCAAATTCTTATTCATGTTCCTTGCCACGACCGTTGCTGTCGCTGAGAGCGCGCATTTTATACCCGTATTTCGCGTAATCTTATCGAAATGTGCTCAATGTTGAATGCGCATTGTGTATATCGAGTGTGAATTTATAAAACTTGTAGTGGTGAATCCAGTGCTGCATCGGATGATACGTATACGCTATGAAAACACACGGAGGTACCAGTGGTTTTGTCCTTTTTGTTTCACCAGTGGTTCGTGAGAGGCTTCGACGCAGGGTTACCTGTGCCATGTGCATCAGATAGTGTTGTGCTCCTATTAGTTTGTGGACAAACTAATATGTTAGCTCGTTTTGGATACTGCGGGTCGTGAGGTGTTGTCATAGTGTTGTGGTGAATCATAGTGCGGTGGTATGAAGGTGACGGTGTGCTTCGGGGCGGTTCGGGTGCTGGTGCCGTGCGGCGCCGGCGACCTGCTGGTCAGGGAGCTCGTGCGCGAGGCGACGCTCCGATACAAGAAAGCAACAGGACAGGTGGGTTTCTACTAAATCAATTAGTTTTCGCGCCGTTTCCGCGCGTTTTCATTGGCTGCCGGCCTTGTTTATGTTTTATGCGAGTGGGTGAGCAACAAAAGGGAATATACGGCTGTCAGAAAAACGTCAGTTAAAGCTTAACCGCAATTTGAATTTGAGGGTAGACGAACAATCCGCGAATGCTACGATATGACATAAAACGTAGCTATTGTCTTCAATATAGGTATATTAAAGGCAAACCTAAGTGACTCATTGCCTTACTTATCAACGCACAGCCAAAACTACTGTACCTAGAATCTTGAAATTTGGTACCTACAGGGGTTCCTTTATTATGTACCTAAGTGGGTACTATAAAAAGTATTATTAGAAATTCAATCCCTAAGGGGCTGAAAGACCCCTCTTTCACCCATTTCGCGACGTCATCCGCGTAAAACTTCCTTGGGAGTGAAGTGGGATGACGTCGCGGGGAAATTACTAGTTTGCAAATATGAATCATTATGTGCTCCACTTCATGGAAACGTCAGTTATTTATTCCATACTCGGCTCGCGTAGGTACATATTCTCACTTAAATGTCCATTAGTCGTATTCTACTCAGCATCACAAATGGTAGAGATCGGCGGTTTTGTAACGTGGCCACCTTTAGTTTTTGCGCTAATGACCATTTGGCTATGGAATTCACGATCTTGGCGGAGCAAGAACCACTTTCGCGGCATGACATGGGTATCTATTCTCACTGGCCAGTGGGCCCAGTGGCTACATTTAGCGGAGCCGTGAGTGATGCAGTCAAACTAGATTTGTGTGCAGTAGCTTGAATTTAATAATGCAGATGACACACTTTTTGTTGCAAGAGGTATACAGGTCTATACCTTGCTTATTCTATATTGCGCTGCGCTTGCAAACCTATCAGAAATGTAAAGTCTACGACCGAAATGGTAATAAGGTCACATGAATTGCAAGGTTGCAATCCACCTCCGCTGTCACCATATTTGCAAAAACGAATAACATAACTACGTTTTGATTATAAATGATTTGAGATAATCACTTGAAGCAGAAATAGTTTTGCTGCTACAATAAGAGGCAGGTTCTTTTTTCATCCCGTTTGTAAGTTTGTTACTAAACTAAAAAAAAATCACTAACGTTTAATTTTAAAGCGTCAATGTTATGAAACCTTTTTATTCGGAACTCAATAATAAACACCATCCAAAATATTATCAACATCTAGGTACAATAAAACGTCTATTAGTTTTTCGAAACGAAGCATCTAAATGCAATTAAATGGAAATCTCAAAAGGATTTCTAATCCTTTTGAGAATTAATAGAAGGTTAGTTCGATAATTACGAAAATGACAACGCATAACTAAGCAATTTATTTACATCTTTATCAATATCATCTAATGAAAAATCTTTAAAATAACTACGGTTTCATTCCTTAAGATATATAATATAAAACTTCACAGTTTATAGCCTATGTCCTTCTCTGTATCCTAATGTGTATGCAAAATTTCATGATGATCGGTTCAGTAGATACGGCGTGAAAGCGTAACAAACTCACTTTCGCATTTATAATATTAGTTGGGAGTTGGGAGTTGGGATGGGATGGGATATGCAGTTATGGTATTATTTGACGATCATTTTTCCCGGTTGTACCCTCAGCGTTGGATGCCGGGGTCCGCTATTATGGCAGCATTTAAGCTGTAATTTAATATAATTTGGCATAATGTCTATAATACATAACATAATGGCTATATCATGACTTTTAATTAAGGGTAAATTCGCAGCATGACAAAACGAGAAAATATGAACATTAAATAGGTATAGTAGGTTCATACACCAACTATAACTGATTATTCTTCTTTATTGTCATACACCTTTAGCCTTTTCATAAAGACTTAAGCAGGGAGAAAAAATACAGCACATTTCATCTGCATTATTTGCTTAAAAAATGGCTGCCTTAAATAAAATTAGGTAAGCATTTTGAAACAGAGAGTGTCCGATAATCCACCCAGAATAGACAAAGTATACATAAAGTTGACTTCAGATATAGTACCAAGATAAACTTTAATACTCAGAAAAGAAGGTAGGAGGGTATTTGAGCTGCTTTCAGGTCTATTAAATTCAACATTGTTTCAACAACTACTTCTGTATCGTACACTATATTTTCAGTTGAGCATGGTACCTACTTTGTTTATCTGACATTCTTTAAGTTTGCTAGCTAATACCCACTTCCTATAATAAAGTATAATATCTATATCATCAAGTTATATACCTTTGCGCATTTGCGCTGCTATGCCAAATTTCCTAAATCCATCTTTAGAGGTTGCAAAATGACCGTGAAAAATCCAACTCGTTCTCTGCCTTATGTAAGTTCATTAGCAATAGACGTTCACCTGCTAGCACCTGCGACTGCGACCTACGTCGCTCTTACCCCGTACACGTAGGAAGCGGCCGGCCTTGCACCGTGCATTGCTAATTGTTTACAATTATCTATTGGCGTGAAATATCTCGCATACCTCGCTTGTGAAGTCAAGAAGTCCACAGACGTTGAAAGTGCTATTGTCACCTACTATGCTTACGCCTATTCATGGCTTAGCTATGGTACCAACCTATGGGGTAACGGAACTGACTGGTGTAGGGTTTTTACTCTACAAAAAAGACTAGTTAGAATAATAGCCAACATTAAACAAAAAGACAGCTGCAAGCTTTACTTCAAAAAATACAACATACTAACCATGCCTAGTATCTATATTTTAGAAACATGCAAATTTGTGCGTAAATATCAACACTTTTTCGAAAAAAGAAAAGATAAAGTATCAAAATACACACTCAGGCACAAAAATAGACTTCAACTACCAACTTCGCGCCTCCAGCTGCATTCATCTAGTCCTGTAATGGCTATAAAGATATTTAATAAACTCCCAGAAGCAATAAAAAATACCGAAAATTATAAAACATTCCTAAAAAATATAAAAGAAATGCTATCTTATAAATGTTATTATACAATTAATGAATATTTAGAAGATAAATATATTTAAAAAAAAAACAATAATAATGATTAATGTTAAACAAAAAAAAAACAAATAAATAATAATAAATGACAATATCATGTGCAATTAAATATAAAATATAGTTATCACAATTTATCAATAAAGTTTAAGTTTTAATAAAATCATACAGAATGTAAAACAATTGAATTAACTTTTATAATATCATTTTCGAAACTCTAAAGCACCTCTCCCATTGCAGCGCCCGTCAGGGTCCTTAATGTCTACTTTAACTTAAATGAAGATCTGTATGTTATGTATACATTAAGGAAGCAATAAATGATTGAGTATTGAGTATTGAGTATCAATATGCACTAGAATATTATTCGGCATTCTGATTTTACTTAGCATTGTATTATATATACTTAGGATTTGCTTCGGCACTGTATCTAAGTAAGTACGTGCATTTCTGCATGATTGGCTGTTGCACAACAAAAAGGTCGCGAACCGAACTTAACAAGCGGAAAATCTCACTTGCTGGTCTATTGGCGAAACGATATGATATCCAGACAGCCGAAACAAAAGAAGGAGAAATAATAAACCTCTTAATATTCCTTTTGTATCGTCACGTATAATGTTCCAGACGGCAATAAATTTTCAGTTCCTTAAAACAGTCAAAACTGTGGAAATACTCAACCGAAACAATGGGTCCGTTGTTGCGGGCCCCGGCAGGCTGGGCCAGGTATGCGAGGCTCGAGAGGAACGGGCGCCTTGAAAACTCGAAACACCTATTGTACCCGACCCGTGCTGTATGGCACGACATGGATCGCCCGAGACCGGTTCTCAGAAAAAATGACGAGACATTCTTACGGCTTACGGACACTCTAACTCTTATGCTATACGATGCCATTACTAGTAAACTATGAGAGGTTTTAGGCGTGCTATTCGATAGGCTTGAACTATGAATCATAGTTGATTTTATACAGTCATACCATCATACGGACGTTGAGTCGTGTAATATGCTCAACTTATCGCGTTATGGCAAACTATAATTGAATCACAAACAAGCGTGCTGAAATTGTGGGCGTCGTGGGATGGTTTATATCAGCTAGTTGTGCCGTTGTTTTTGTCTGTCTTCTTAATCTGATGTCTCCTCTCCGGGTTTTATTTTATTCGGCCATTAAAACTTAAAACCGCGTTTCTCTATAAACCTTTCCGAGGATCAAGTGACGATGCCTGTCGTAAAAGCCCGGATTTTTGTGGCAAGAAATTCCAGATCAATTCACACATGCAACCATCATCTTGGCATAAACTTCGATTTTATTATGACCGTAAACATTCGTGGAAAAAACAACAAAGACGGCTTCCCATGGCGCCATATGTCGGCTTCCTGTCAAGTGGATAGCGGAGACTCTTTGTCCGAACCTTACGCTTTTTATTCCAAATTAATGTGTTGCACGTGTTAGCAACATGAGATCTATTTCAGTTAAGTGTTTCCAGATTTGTGCTCTCGTACAAATCTTGGCCATCTTGGTTACCAATCTTGGTTAATTAATTAAACATCTGAAGTGTGAGACGATTCATAACTGGAATGGTGCCTTTTTGAAAGTTTAAAGACAGGCATAGACGTAAATAAGTTAGTGTCCCACAACTGGAACGTGAATTAAGACACTTGACTCATCATGAACGATAAGGCAGAGGTCAGAGTCAGCAGCGCGTAATAATTCAACGAATTTACCTTAATCTTATCAGTTCCCTAATTGGGTGAGTGGGCCACGCAGTGTTCACTGGCTTAATTACTCGTAGGCGCATGTTTATTAAGGAAAGCCATATTTAAGTGTTTGCGGATTTCTGGCTTTATTAGTAGCTTACATGTTCTTTCCTTGATATCATTTACTTACTTATTAAAAGCCATACTAATAAAAAAGGAATAGAATTTGAATGGCTTTTTAGTAGAATAATTGGCTAATATTTAAAGAAGCTAAATAAGTCTTTCATTACATTGCGATAATAACTTGGTTGTCATAGCCGTTCAATATATCTGTAGATATATTCAACTTATAGTCACTTTACGTCATGTTGTTCTAGTCATCTAGAACGGATGCGGCCACCATTACTGTCCAGTTTAAGCAATTAACTGCCCCACTTACAATCAACACAGATTGGTTGGCTGTGTATGCAATTATCTGTTACGTGCATTAAAGACCAGAGCTACTGAGGTTGGGAACCAACATATTCTCCAACCCAACACAACTCCAACCTATACTGATCATGCTGAACAACTCTCCGAAAGGAACATAGATCGAAATATGAAAATAAATTGGACTTCGCTTAGCTGACTATACCCCATACCAAATGTGGTATGGGGAATCTATTTTTTCATATTTCGGCCTATGTTCGTTGGTGAAAGTTGTTTAGTACAGGTAGGTAGGTACGTTGGAGAGTATGGCAAGGATAAGTTTAAATACACTGTATATAATATAACCTCATCTGACTTAAGTGCTTGAAGCTTTGATTGACCCTTTAGTCATGCATTGACTGTAACAGCCGGCAGATTCTCAAATGGGTTGAGAAGGCTGAACCTAGGGTGGCATATATTATAAATGGGAGACAAGTGACAAACAAAATATTATTGAGCGAGCATCAAATACGACAAATGAGGTACTTAGATGGAGGCGGTTATATTTATGTATAGCATGGAGGCGGCAAACTTTGGTCAAGGTCAGGGGTGTCATCCTCAAAGCTGACTGTCCGGCCCGGTCCGGTTGTTGCAGTTATGGCATCGGGCACCCGGCCTCCCGAGCATCTACTTTCTCATTCCCAGTCCATCCGAGCAAGTAGCATCCCAAATACCTGATCCCGTTCCTCAAGTCCAATAAAATCCTATCCTTTAAAAAAACGGTTTTGACGGCTACTTACGCTGGAGGCGAGAACAGCCAACCAAACTGTGCTCACCAACCCGTCTTGCCAATCAAAATTCTATACTCACCACGCTTGAAAGGTTTTTCTATAAAAATCCTAATGTAAGTCCTTGGGGCAGGCATTTGTCCAGCAGTGAACTTCGTACAGCTTATACCTATGATGTGATGATGATGATAAACAAACTTTGGTCATCCATAGTTTATACATAAAGGGTTATTTAAAATATAAGGTAATTAAAGATTTTTCTCAAAATATTCCATCTTATCAGGGAGAACTGAATATAATAAGGGATCGGTTCATCAATCATGTCATACAAAATCAATCAGTAACGTCTCGAGCTTCACTTAAACCGTGGGTGGGACCACTTTTAAATGACGACAAATCAAATGAGAATTTCGCAAGTGACCTTTAGTTCAAGTTTTATAGCTAACTTATATACTCGTATAATTGAGTTTCTATTTGTTTCTCCCGATCCCGATACACTTTCAATTTTTGTACTTTTAATCATCCTTAACCTCACCCCAATATTTGTCTATGGACTCTATGGAGAGAGAGAGAAAAGACATTCGGTCATCCAAAAAAATTAGTAGTATCTTCATTGTAGTTTGTGGTTTAAATACTTAGACGTTAGGTTATTAAAAAATCACTGGTGTTAGTTTTTTCCTTTCCGCAAAATAAGAAGCCTCCAAAATATTAGAACGCTAATAAAAGGAACCAAGGAAAATATCGAATTAAGTATTATAATATGCACAGAGATTTCCTCTATTCCAAACCTTTTTAACACGCTTTTATTAGCTTCACTCATATGTAAGAAAATCTTGGAATCTTAATTTGACCCACTTCCCTGTCTTCGATTAGGGTGAAATTTTGCACACGCTCTGAGTTCTGATGACAATACATAACTTGCGTGCAAAAACGTGTTTTTTAGTTTTTAAACTAAATATATGTTATAAGTATTATCAACTAATCCACAAGAAACAACCTTTGCAAAAGAATTTGCTCAGCTTCCTATGCTAGCACGGAATATTATTTACCCGAACACCGGCGATTTCATTTCCTGTGTAGCTGCTCTATTCATGAGATAGCGATTTATGAATAGTTTCACTTTCAATTACTTATACAGCTAAATTGTGAAATCGTAATATTGAAGTTGCTTTTTATTTGTCATAAAATTTCAAATATACTCGTACGTATTAGCATTTAAAGCAATTCTGTTTGGGGTGCAATACAAATGCTTTATGAAACTTCTTAATAGAAAGAAAGAAAGAGAAAGAAATATATTTATTTGGTGCATAAAGTCAACAAACATATACTTAATTTTATGAACACAAACAAATACAAATTATGTACTAGGCTTCATTTTAAACATAGTTTCATTTCTATGATATGCAGCCAAAAAGGTTTCAGCTCAGCGTTTTGTCATATAGACAAAAATATAAAATACACGCTGATTTTCAGCTGAACCATAAAATGGAGAGTCGATGGCTCTACCTTTATTGACGAGCTCCGTGGCGCAGTGGTTACCACGCCAGCCTGCGACACGGAGGTCCCGGGTTCGATCCCCGGTCAGGTCATGATGGAAAACGATCTTTTTCAGATTGACCTGGGTCTTGGATGTTTATCTATATATGTATTTGTTATAAATATAGTATCGTTGAGTTAGTATCCCATAACACAAGTCTTTCTTAAGAACTTACTTTGGGGCTAGCTCAATCTGTGTGATTTGTCCGTATATATTTATTTATTATTTATTATTTATTTAAATAAATTAATCATTCATTATTATTATTAATAAGCCTACCATGCTGGTTTGAGAAAAAAGAAAAACATTGAATATATCATCTGCTTTTCTTTATTTATTTATTTAATTAAGGTACACCAACAGGTAACATGTATACATTTTTAAACAATATTTATAAAGTACTTATTCTAGCATGAAACCCAATTAAAGGTGAACACAGCATTTACAAATACATAGGTAAACATTCATCACAACAACATTAGTTTTACTATAAAAGCAGTGGGCAGCGAAAATATGAAATTTTGATGTTACATAATATAACGTACTTAACAACATGAAATATAGTAATTTTACTGCAATGACAACGATTGAATTTTATGTTTAAAATTCATGAGTGAATCGTGGTGAATATCAAGGTCACACTCTTCGTTTACATCATTATAGCTAGCAAACATTCTTGACAAAGGCGCGTTTCTACCGAGATTTGTTCTTGAATGAGGTATAAGAAACGTCTTGTACAATTTTCTTCGACAATTTGGCCTCGGAACTGTATATTTGACAGAATCAAAACTATCCTGACTATCAACCAAGCCTTTTGTTAACCTATACAAGAATAATAGATCCAACATTTGGCGACGTTTTTCAAGAGAAATCAGCTCAAATTTAGATAGGCGGTCACTATAATCGCTTCTATAACTGAAGTTAGGGGTTTTAAAAGCTAGCTGTCGTGTAAAGGTCTTCTGAACACGTTCAATGCTATCAATATACTTTTTATAGAATGGATTCCACACTTCGCTTGCAAATTCCAGGTGACTACGAACTAATGCGTTGTAAAGAACAATTAGTGTTTTGACATTACAACGCGCATACCGTAAAAGTTGGTCAAGGGATTAGACGAAAATCTTAATAAATCACTTCAATAGACGATGTAGCCAACAACCTATTAGATACTACTTGGATTCCGCTTTCCACCTTTATCCACTAACAATCTAAATATGACCTGGGTCTAATACCCTTAGACTCTGTCTACCCCGCATGGGACAAAACGTGATAATATATGTGTTCTTAATAAGCATAAATCTTGCACGCTCGCAGCATAAGTATGCACTTAGTGCAAACTGGCCATTTGACGCGTAATTGGACAAGAGCGTGTGTCAGCTACCGCCTGCGCCTGCGACAGGCAGGGATTGCACGTGTGGGTGACTCACCGACCGCCCACTCATACGGTGCATACGAATCTGGTGTTCCTACCTTCTTACTCATGGTGATGTTAAGCTAAGTATTCTAAATTTGAATCTTCAAAGGCGCAACATCATGCGTAGTAATGCGAATTTAAATGATTTTACTGCTGCCATTAATGGATCTCGTGCTTCCATTGTTTTAAAAAAAGATTGAAACAAGAGTGTCGTTTGAAGAAGATAACTTACCCGTAAATTTAACCGAAAATATATCTTCATTAACTTTTATTTCTAGGTTGTTTTAGGTATATCAGATCTGTCATTGATGTAGCTGTGGTATGATTAGAGTAAATGACCGTTTAAACACTAAAAGAAAGATAAGAAGAGGGGCAAGAGTAAATGTTACTAAAAAAATCAAAACAAAAGGTCTGTCCGCGAGTTTACAATCAAGAAAATCAAAGAATAAAGAATGCACACGCATTTCATGCAAAAAAACAATAACAATCAATAACAATAATGTCTAATGAAGCTGTGACGGTAGGTGGTCGAATACCTACTCACAGCTCACAGCACATTGTGTGAGCACACTGTAAGCATGACTCAGATTTGCATCTATGATAAACTTGCCTTGTGTACCAGTACCAGCAAGTTAAATGTTCTCATATCCGTCGTTATGACCAGTTATGAGCACTTTAGCTTTGGAATATAAACATTTTGTATAATTTGATTATGTTTATGCTTTTTACCGAGCATAAAGGGTAACTTGCGTTTTCACTCATGAAAATTCTGATGCAATCGAATTTCGCTTGAATAAATTTCACACCACTTTATTTAGTTAGGTATAGGTATCGTTTATATGCTCATACAGGAAAACATACAGAACATTGACTAAGAAAGAAGAGGGTCACTGAAGCCGGACTTTATAGTATTCTCCCAATTAAAATTTTAAGGTCTTTTTAAATAGTATCTTAAGTTTTTAACGTTCAATTGAAGAAATTCTAAAATAATGAGAAATGATGATTATAACCACGTCATATATATACTACTCAGCCGAAGATCGAAATTCTGGGCGTTGAGATTTCAGGTGACGTTCAATTTCGTGGTCACCTAAAAGACAAGGCTAAGTTGACTTCCAAAAAACTGGGTGTCCTCGGTAGAGCAAGGCGATATTTCACATCGGCTTCAGCTGTATAAAGCCGCATATGGAATATTGTTCCCATCTCTGGGCTGGGGCACCGCAATACCAACTCCTTCCTTTTGACCGTGTTCGCAGAGTCGAGCGATTTGTATAGTTGACGACGAGATCGTCGGCCTCGTCTCGATCCTCTGGCTCTGCGTAGGAAATTCGCAACCTTGTGCATTCTTAATCGCATCTATCACGGGGAATGCTTCGAGGAATTGTTCAACCTAATACCTGCCGCAGAATTTCATCACCGTACTACCTGACAAAAAGTAAAGTTTTGTCCCTACCACCTGGATAACTGGCAGTCAACCACTGTACGTTTTAGAGGAAAATTTCTGCCACGTAAAACCCAACTGTGGAATCAACTCCCTGCGGCGGTCTTCCCCGATCGATACGACATTGGAACCTTCAAGAAACGAGTTCTCTTAAAAGGCCGGCAACGCTCTTGGCACACCCCTAGTGTTGCAATTGTCCATGGGCACCGGAGATCACTTACCATCAGGTGACCCGCTTGCTCGTTTGCCATCCTTTATCATTAAAAAAAAATAACTACGTCATAACATAATAAAAGAAAACCGGCCAAGTGAGAGACAGGCTCGCGCACGAATGTTTCCGTATCACTACGATATTCGATACGATTAGGTACTACCTACGATTCTATCGATATTTACTAGTTATCTAGCAAAAACGTCAAAAAATCGCGTTTAATGTATGTTTTTATTTTAAATAAAATATTTATTGTTTATCTGAATATTCAAGTAAATATTCAGAGAATTATTCAAAGCATCTACCCGTTACAATCTTGATGATTAGATTTTTTTAGATAAAGATCAAAATGGCGCTTAGGATTTTTGTGACACAATTGTGGTAAGTTTCGCAAAGTGTACAGTTTACAGATCCATTAGTTTATAAAATTAACTTCTTATTATTAGGTATCGTATAAGCGTGTGAATTGCTTAATGTTTGGTAAACATTACACTCAAGTTGTAAGTTGTATCATACTACCGCTAAGTGGCCATGATACAGAAGCTGCTGATACACATACATTCCATCTCATGCATTTTTTATCTAAGTATGTATCGATATCCACTTGTGACGCTGTCTATGTCTATCGAATAGCTATTGTATGAGTTCATTACAATATGGACACATACGCTACATTTGTAAGAAATTCCATTTCCTCGTCTTCTCGTATTCCAATTCTTGAGAGTCTCACGTAAAGGCGCAATCCCATACAAACGTAGTTTCGTTTTAGTTTTACAACAGTTAAGCCAAATTTTAAAAACAATACCTATACAAAATTACAGCGAGTTGAAGTTTTGTATCGAAAACTTGTACTCGCTGTAATTTTGTATAGGTATTGTTTTTAAAATTGAAATCTGATTATAAACATCAATATGCCTTATCCGGTCGTATGTACGAAATTTGGTTGAGATTGGCTTAACTGTTGTAAAACTAAAACGAAACTACGTTTGTATGGGATTGCGGCTTTACGTGGGACTCTTAATATTTAATTAATTTTTGGATGAAAAGCAAAATTGTGAATTAAAATAAGTTTAAAGCGCATAGGTAGGTACTTAGGTGATTGGTCCTTGAGTTGCGCCGAATAAAATTAACAGAAGGTATCGAGGAATTGTAACTTTTATATGGGATTTGAATAGGTATGTTGTAATTTAATATTAGCTTATACCTAGCTGTACGTACGTAAACTATCATGTTACCGTAAGTTTACGTATCACTATCTCATTATCTAATTTTAATGTTTACAGCTCAGATAAATCGGCTACCGCTAAAAGTGGCCACTTATGGGTTTTTGTCTTAATTTATCAAACGAAAATTAATGAAAGGTAAACTACCAAAAGTACTACAAGTAGTAACTAGTGCAGTAGGGAATTGAATTTGTTATAATAATGTTATGATTACGTAAAATAATACTTGCTGATGTTTCGCATATCCTATTCCAACAGATTTAAATTCGTTTACTTTGTTATTGTCTTTACTGGATCACTTATTTCCAATTTACAGCAGTTGTCTCCTCATGACATCACTTTGTTTAAAGGCAGACAGTAACTGAAATTAATGACTAGCTGAACGATGACGAAATCTTACTCGGAAAGTAAGATCAATTAAATGTAATACCAGGCGACGTTGGTAAAGAAGGATCCGAATTGATGAAGTTATATTTACTTATTAAAAGTCATCGTCATCATCAGGTCTTTTTCAGTCTCCACTGCAGGAGCACGACCCTCTCTGACTATCAGAGCCGTATGCCCGTCAAAGGCCTACACTCTCCACGCTGGCCAGACGGGTTGGAGAGGTGTCTTTGATATTTTAAAGCTTTGTTTAGCTTATGTTCCCTAAGTCGCCTTTTACGACATCCGCGGGAAGAATTGGAGTGGTCCTATTCTACTCTGCCGGGGACCACACGGCACTTATTAAAAGTGAAATGAAGAAAATAAATATTTTTTGATAATGATAAACAATTTCATATCACTAGATTTCAGTGTTAGATAAGTGCAATAACCTATTGTTTTATTTAATATGTTACTCAACAATAAGTACTATTTTACCACTGAGTGGAATGTTAATGATGGACAATTGTAATTGTATTTTGTAAACGTGATCTCTATGCGACAGATCGAGAGATTCGCTGAGAAATCTACTTAATCATACTCAGTTATATATTGTATATATAGTATATTACCAACAACACCACTATATGACTATGCTTTGACTACCTGCGTACACCACGGAACGCGTATTAGTTAAAAATTACGATATTACCGTGGAAAAGATCGCAATCTATCAAGAAGCTCCAACAATGGGCAATAGAACCAAAAATGTGAACACAAGTTCATTGTTGTCCGAAATTCCTAAATATAGCACAGAAACACAGTTTTGTAAGACTTGTAAAGTTGCGTTTTCAAGGCCAGTTAAGCGTTAGGTTCTGTTTGTTCAACCAAGTTATGTCTGTAAGCACCGTAGCGAAATAACACTTTTACGTAACGATCATAACTTTGCTGAAATATTTCATTTTGTGGTTTTTCGTTGGTTTCAAAGTTTTGTTAGCGTTACAATTTTGTTTCCCGGTTGTCTCAGTGATTCGTCATGATTTAGTAGTATTACATCTGCCCTGAAAATGTTATGATTACTAGCCGTAAGAATACGTAACGTAACTTAAAACATTTTTATGAAAGGTTTGCTAATATAAAAAAAATACTTGTGTTCCTTTATTTAATTAATATTTAGATATAATATGTAGTGTAACGGATTACTATATACATAGGTAAATGAAGACTGAGTAGAATCACATTTTTTTTTAAATGTACCTGAGTAAAAATCAAACTCAGATAATTTAGAATACAATGAGCCCTTCGTGCCTACGTTGACAAAAACATGATTAGAACCTCACTTTGAATGATTTCTCCGTTTTATTTTAAATAGGGACACCAATGGACCCCACAAAAAATTCATACTTCTCAATAATAAGGCTGGAGATCTTTGTGGTCTAGGAATGTCTATTGGGGTCAAAGTGACTTTTTTGCCGCTACCCAAATCTATTCGATCTCAGGATTAAAGCGAGTAGCGTGATGGATAATTCGATTAAATTACTGGTCATTAGAACCCGACTCCACGATGTTACGTCACGACTTATCGGACACGACTTTTGGACGTGCGTGACCTGATTCAAAAGTAACATTGTGAGGATAACTTTATAGTAGTTGGTAGATATAGTTTTCCTTAAACGGATCAGACATGGAGCGTATTTATTGAAGTTTTCAATGCTTCTATAACAAAATTATTGTGAGCTTGATATATTTATGTGATACCTATATTTTTAATTGAACCATCTACGTAGGAATAGAATGACAGAAATTGATCTTTCATTATTCATATTATAGAAATAAAAAACGTAATAATAACTAGGTTTTTAGGCGAGGTGAGATTTGATCGTCATTCTCATATCAAACGACTACGACGCAGCCACTGGATAGTTCAATGGACACTTGAAAATGGTGGGCCGTCTGTCGAGTGTCTTTCACCCGACGTTTTTATTCGAGTAATTACTTACGACTCGCCCCCCGGTGGAATGTTACCTGTCTGCTCGTCTATTTTTAAATCCATTGTGCATTTGCCCTTGGCGTTGTGGTCTCAAATGATGGCTGTGCTTCACTAGTCTAGTTTTATAATTTATCAACCGACTTCAAAAATAGGAGGCTATCACGTCAACCCTAATGTATGCATGTTAATATTATAATATAATATAAATATATAATATTACATTTACAGTTTTTGGCAAATTATATGCCTGTTTACATTTATAATAAAAAAAATATTCTAAGAAGCGGATAAAATTAATAATTTTTACGTAAATATGCCTCCGATCTCTACTATAACAGGAAAAAAAGAATTAGTCATGACAAACCGTACCTATTAAGAAAAATATAATAGATGATAAACCTTCATACCAAAAATGAACTACTAACTAAAATAAAGCCCAATAAAATCTGGATCTTCATATCAATTTCTGAAACAGAAATAGCTGAGAACCTTAATACGAGTACAACCTACTGAAAAATCTAAATTATAATGTTACTGCTGTGATCTCTTGCCGACACAAGCTTAGTTGTGTTCTTTGGTTTTATTATAGTTCTAGATTACAATCTTCGGTCTCCGCCCAAGAACTCGAGTCTACATTCCAATTTTTATGCTACCTAGCCCATGGTTCACCATGAATCGTTGAGAATATTATTCATACCTAGTGTGGGCGTTGACGTGCAAAGCGCAGATCAACGTGCGCGTGGGCATTCTACGTTTATCAGGTTTATATCATAAAAAGAGCCTTTTTATTATAACAAACTAAACATGTGCCTTGTTATACTTAATTCATGCTGATAGTCAAGCTCACGAATACAAGATTAACAGCCTACAGCCATACTTGTGATGTAAGTACGGAAGATAAGGTATAACCTGTGTAAATTATCAAATATCAAAGATACTCTTTTTTGGTATAAGGATATATCACACATATTGAGATAGCCCTACAGTAAGTTGTGAACTTGTGTCGCAGGATACTAACTCAACGATACTATATTTTATAATAAATACTTATATAATGAAACATCCAACTTCTATTGGTCACACATACATTTCACTACACTTTGGCCTAGACTGACATAAAAAGCAAATCAAACCAAGTTCATTCATATTATTATATCAAACACAATGGTAAAAACGGAACTGGTTACAATAACTTTCCTACGGCCTACCTGAGGTATTCTATCCGAGTGGAGAATCTTAACCAAACTCGTTCAAGTCTTTTCTATGCGAACAAACGTCTTCTAAATAAAAACTACTTATTAGGTCAAAAAAAAAAAACTAAAAACCACGAAGTTACACATGAAGAAGACCATTTTGTTTGTACATTTCCCGGAAATATGCGTATTTTGGTTATAGCCACAATAATGATAGTTGGTTTAATATTTTCTATAACTTCCCGGTACGTTACATAAAATATACCGTATTTTATGAATAAGGAAATATACAATTATCCAATCTCTTTTTATTAGTATTATATGTATTTTAAAAACACAGCATACCAAGTTGCTATTCAAAAGTTATTCGTACCTAATTGTTTAAATTAGAACAACATTGCGGTCCGAACTCCGAACGGTCCAGTAACAAAGGCGCGAAACAAAACAATGTGAAACGCACAGGTAGTAGGTTCAGTGCCTGCGCTATTGTTAAGCCCTGTGTTGTCGGCCATTCCACAGTACATATGAGATGCTATCTGTACTACCTAGGGCAGTAGAATAATAGTACAGTACATACTGAGTACACATTGTTTATAGATGTTAATAATTTTCATTGTCTAATAAATTAATTGATAATAAATAAGTACGCAATAACAGTATCTCTTCTGCCAAATCGCATATATATGTCACACCAATCCGAATTTATAATAAATATTATATATGGATTATGAATAAATCTAAAATTTTTGACTTTCCTATACTAATAGTTGATTTTTTTTTTGTTTCAAGCTTTGATCTCTTAAGAAAAGTTGGTCAGATTGATATATGCTCCCTAAGGTTATTTATATCTATCATAGCTAGTCACTTTTCTATTCTTCACTTACAATTGTCGACTCTATTGTAGTGGAACTATTACTAACTTATGACTACGAATCGCCCCGTTATCTCAAAGCTAATCGTTTCCACGAAGGTGGTACGAACTTTCCTGATCCACGCAATGTTGCAGGTGTTTATGATTGGTGACTAGATAAACTATCTCCCACAATTATACTTACACTTATAACCGCTGATACAGTTATGTTTTGTGCAGTTATACAGTTTGAAGACAATGACTGCAGACTTGCCTTGCTCTTGACTGTGATTCTACCATGTCCAGGCCCATCATTATTTTTACTCTCAATCCCTTTTACATCCCTGGACTAGATAAGTATTGGCTCTAACACGTTAAACTCTATTTCTATTAGTAAAATACCCAGATTAGAGGCCCTGTCCTAACAGTGAAATGTCGATTTTGAATTAAATTCATCAACATGTTAATAAATTGTTGCTAAGATATTCTGAGATGATATTATAGTTCATAACTTTATTAGTGCTTTCATAGAATTTGTCTAGTAATTATTTTGCTTTGCCTATTTTTTTAACCACACCACAAGTATCTTCTTCATCATCATCATCATCATCAGGTCTTTCTAGTCTCCACTGCAGGAGCACGACCCTCTCTGTACTACCAGAGCCATTTACTAGCCTGAGTAGTCAGAGGATTTGGCCTACACTCTCCACGCTGGCCGGACGGGTTGGAGAGGTCTCTTTGATGTTAATAAGCTTTGTTTAGCTTGTGTTTCCTTAGTCGCCTTTTACGACATCCACGGGATGACTTGGAGTAGCCCTATTCTACTCTGCCGGGAACCACACGGCCAAGTATCTTCTTATAAAGTGGTTTTCCATTCAGACACAATTTAACAAATGAGTAAGACGGAGTTCTGCTGATTCATTTATTGTGTTATTTCCACTTGTGTGATCGATTTCACTTATGTTTACTTTTGATATCAAAAGCAAACGTGGCCCAGTTGATTTCAACTCGACCGATAAAATTTTTTAATCTGATATAGCTTTGCCAATTTTTTTGCATGCTTGCGTACTTAGCTTTAACTTCTTCGATGTCTTATATATTGTAAAGTTATTAAATTATAAATATTTTTTTTGCGTACACACATATTAGTCTAGTAAGAGGATGATGTGGCCTAATGTATCTATCCTAACCCTTTACTTTTAATAGTAGGTTCGTGTGTGCCCCGGCTTCAACTGCCTTTGTGCATTCTATCTGCGCAGTAGGATAATCGGTTGCATCTGTATTAATCCTATACGTTAAGTCGATAATAAGATCAACAGATTCACATTAATTTAGTAGACCTTTGTTACAAAACATGGCCGGTTACTCCAATTTGACTAATCAGCTCTCTTTAATCAGCAATCACGTAGTAGTTTCCTAGCCATGGGAATTCGCCCAGCACTCTCGTTTTCTCCCAGCGTCACCCTCGACTGCGTCCCCACGGCACAGACCGCGGTTACTCACGTAAAATACGTCGAGCTGAATGCTACAATTACACACTTTCCGGCCACCAGAGACCTGTTTCCGCTCGAGCTATGCCAATGAAAGTGGTCCCTTGTATGTGCTTCATATAAAGTGACGACCTCGGTGTCTTTATTTGTTGAAAGTTAGTAAAAATGTATTGAGCGTACACGAAGCGAAATGACTAGAGGCTTCGGAAAGAAACAAATTTATTTACTGAAAACTGTACTTTTTACTGAACCATCATGAAGACATTCCATAGTAATAACAAGTACCCTTGGTAGATTGATTGAAAACTAATATTAATAAACCACGAATATTTTTAAGGCACAAAGTTCTCAACAACATGAGTTTGTTACTTAGTTAATCATTCTGTGTGAATTTTCAATAGAGAAAAAAGAAACTAACTAGCTGTTCTCGAGACTTGCAGTTTGTTAACTTGGTGCTTTATTGATGCACTAATAAGTAGTAAAATTGTAGAATTTCTATTAAAAATTAATCCAATAATTTTCGTGTGAAGGGGATAGAAACATCCTCACAAACTTCCACATTTATTATTTATTGATTTGATAGATACAATGTTTTGCGACACGAATAAAACATACAGTAAAGTAATGCAATACTACGCATCATACTTTTGTTATGGAAATGGAAATTTTCAGAGCAGTTTGAATACTAAGAAAGTGAAGCAATTTGCGACCATTTCAACTCGTTTCAACACAACCGGCACTTTGGGCAAGTTCTGCGGAGACGTTTTACTTCGTTTATTGTAGTAAATACTCGTATACGCATGTTTGAGATGTGAATTTAAATGGATTTGGTAGCTTAGCTTAAACCCATGTAGTTATCGATTGATAATGTTAGAGCGAACTATTTTTTACTCATTCATTCAAGTTTATCTGAATCAGCTATACTCAATTGAGATGGTTCAGCCATTCGTCACTCTTTTTGATTTGAATATTTTCCTAGCTACCGCCCGTGTGTGTACAGATCCTTCGAGAAAATCATCTACATATATCTATGACCTTTCCTAGGCCTCAAATTATCTGTAAAAATATTAAAAAAAAAACTATGTTTAACATTTTAATGTACAGTTGTACATTTTGTATTTCTTACATTTTTATTTATCAAAATTATTTGTTCCCGTATTTTTCATTTGAAGTTATTCTCTCACGATTACATTGATTAGTAATGTTACCCTTCCCTGGTTGAATCCACTTAGTTTTTGCTTTATCATCGATCACAATGTTATCACGAGAAAGCATGTGGAAACTGAGCATTACACTGCATTTCATAAATATCTCTATTGTTCCCGAGTGGAACAGGTGGGAATATTTCGTTTCTAATTGTTGCTCTTTACAAGCGAAAACATGTACTTATAAAGATTTTATAGGAACTTGGTTCTATTGCTTACTGTCTCATACTGAGACTTCATACTAAGTCTTATATTCCTATAACAGTATTGATGTTATCATTAAAACTTATACAAGTACCCATATTAGTTGCTCTGAGATGCAACACAGATGAGGACGCCACTGATAAAATATTCGAAGGCGGAGGAGAATGTAAAGTTTATAATGAGCGTCAGTAAAATAACTCAATACAGAAGTTAAAGCAAACAATTTTTTTTCAAGTTTGCCTTTTTAAGTATCTTGTTGTTTATACTTACATCTAAAAACTTGTTTGACTTAGTTATTTTTTTTTGTTTCAAATGTACATTACAATTGTAGTCCTTAAAGGAAGCAGCGCGTCATTCCCATCACGAGTATCATTAGATTACTCACAAGGATGTCCTAGCATCACCTTGTAACCAAGATTACTGCAATAAAAGACTATTTTTATTATTTAAGTATGTCTAATAAACATTTTACTAGTTATTTAAACCATACTGAAGTTTAATAAATCGTTTCTAAGAAGGCTTCATTATGCATCCAATCTCATAAACATCGCACGTCTTTCTCATTCGAACAAAAGAATTGGTTTTACTGTAGTAATAATAAAGACTCATTATTAAGCAAACGCGTCTGGATCAGACAGTAAAACGTGTAATTTTAATAATTGTGAAACAACATTTGAAATTAGGGTGTCAAATAACTAAAAGATTGGATGGAATTAATAAAGTCTCTTTAAAGTAAGATGTTGCAAAATTTGTAGTCAACCTACAGACATGGTATGTACGTCGACGAATGTTACAAATTGTAGGTCCAGCTAGGGGCCTGGTACTGGCATGCAAACTTTTGCAAAATATCAAGTGAGAGGGGCACGAAATCAGTAACTTAAATGGATTTGTTAACTGCGAAGTTTACGACACTTATATGCTACTATATTTTCCATAGTTTTATGTCATTATTTTATAGCATCTAATAATGTTAGTCACTTTACCAACCATCTGTGCCTCTCTTTATTTATTAATGGTATACAGATTCTGTGGAAACTTTTGTGTAAGATTCATAGTTGCACTGGGCTGTTTTTTTATAAGATTATTATATCTCCATACTCATAGTGGTCGTGTGGCAGCACGTGGCGGCAGAGTAGAATAGGACCACTCCAAGTCTTCCCGTGGATGTCGTAGAAGGTGACTTAGGAAACTTGGCCAGCGTGAAGAGTACTAGGCCAAATCCTCTGACTCTTCTGGCTTTGCTCTGATAGTACAGAGAGGGTCGAGCTACGGCAGTTGAGACTTACAAAGACCTGATGATGGTGATGATGACTCATAGTTTATATGATTCTTGCAGGAGGAATATGGTTCAGGAAGTGGATTAATTAATAATCCTAGTCATATACATTTTTAATTTATGTAACATGAGCACTTTTCCGAATGTACTACTAACAATTTGCTTCCCGTAGTGTATTATTCTTTGCTACTAGTCACAGGAACCTGCCAGTCAGCCTACAACATAATCCTTTAAAGGGCTCGGCAACAAGGTCCAGTAGCGCACTAGCTTCAAGCGGACGTTCGTATGGCTTCGAGAGATTCACTTGTAATTGAATTACAATTTCTTCGTGCAGTACTCGTACGTTTAAAATTGACCTACCTACTCTGTTCTGACGAATTATTTTTGCTGATGTAGCTATTTCGTATAAAGGTGCCTTCTTTCTTGATATCTATTTTATTTCTAATACTGACTGCAATTTTATTTGGTTATAAGTATTCAGTTTGAAGTACAAACATAACAATGTGTTTCGTATGAAGTTAGCAAGAATTTAAATTCACGTCCGAAAAATGAAAACGAAAATCTTTTGTAGTTTCGAAAAAAAAAAATCAGCTATTCCATACATTTTGGATCACATGTATACAACGTTCTATGGACGTTGACTTTAAAGTTTTACGTTTTGAAAAATGTATTTAAATTATTATCGGTAGTTCAATACCAAACACATTGTGAATTAAAAAAATTAAGTTAAATTTTTATTTTCTTTGCTTCAACAGTTTCAAATTATTACCATTTTAAAAACTTCCCAACTTTCTTGAGGTACCTAATAGGTAAGAATCAAACAATAAAAGAACTTGCATGCAACACATACAACATAAAGTAAGAAAATACCGAACCGAACCCCACGAAACTCTAAGTAGTGAACCTAATAGAGATACGGTCCTAAGAAAATTTCAACTCGGCTTAAAAACCGTTATTTACGATAAGGATAGCAGGTGGTGCAGGTGTCAATACGGGGGAATGGCCTGAGCCATCCTTACACCCTCGTCCAGCCACAAAGGGTCTCTTAACAGCAAGTAGTGACATCTAGTGATGGATAGAGGAAACATTAATTTGAAGCCATTCACAAAGAGTCGAGTCATTTACAACATTCTATCAGAACCTCCGTAGCGCATAAATAATAGATAGGCATGTAGACCTTTAAAGTCATGATAGACAATATAGTTTCTGATAGTAAAGATATGATAGAAGTTAATGTTGATAAAGCAGGTTCTAATGAATTGCTCGTAACAGCTAATAGCACTTCTGATATTGTACATGCTGAATAAACCACATTCGTTTGTAGCCTGTATGAAGAACGATAGATGGCGCTATCATTCAGTGTTAAGTAATTCTTAACAACATGTAGTGGGTATCAACTGGTCCTACATTCAGAAAGGGTAACAAATTATTGCTGATTAATAGTAGCTTATATAATATTCACACTTTGTATCTTAACTTATTTTGTAAAGTTATTTGTCGTTTGACATATCTATGTAGTTCTCCGGTCCGGAAACGATTCTTCTACGATTCGCTTCAGTTTTTAATGAAGTTTTACTTAGAAATTGACCTTGAATCAATGAACTGGTGGTTGACTAGCCAAGCACCCCGCGGCGTCCAATGTTCCGGTGGTTGCGCCTGCGCCGTCACGCTCCGCCACCGCCGTCGCTGACCCGCTGCCTGTCCGTCCCCTAGTCACCCTGTAAGCTTCCTTTGGGAATAATTGACCGTCATCAAATAAGGATTTCTGGGCTGTAACCATGTCCAGGAACTCCCCTTCGGTAGTTGGGGAAATTATGGAAGTTGTTTTTGTTAATGATGGAACATTTTAAAAGTCTAAACCTATCTCATGAGTGCTTTAACTATAGGATGAAATTTGAAACAAAGATCCTGGTTTTAAAAGTAGAGCTGCCTATTTAGTAAGTATTAGCATATTAGTGGTCGCACAGGTGGACCGATTGTTTACATGGTATGCTGAGTACCTCAATGGTTCGCGGAGAGAGGGGGGCGGTGACCTGGTGCTGCCGACCTCCCCCCGCCTCAGGCCGCAGGGCGCCGATCGTGGCCGGCGCACGCGCAGAAAGTCAAACCAGTTGCTCGCCGCGCAGCCTCCAGTTTGTTTACATCCATTACAATATTGTGATGTGCAAAAGTAATTTTCTCATACTTCTAGTTCACGAAATTGGTGCCTTACTATGTAGTGTTTGCCAATGTGCCGGATAATATGGATTGTCTTAAGTATTACCAGAAGACTTGACCCTTTTGTGTATTTTTACTGGAAATCTGCATTGGTACTGAAATTGCACAGGTGGCTTGTGATTTATGAGTGGATAATTAATATGATTTCAAGGATGACTTTTGTCTGTGTGAATAATTTGTGAGCTATTCTCAAAATTTAAGACTTTTGTATTATTATTTGTGTTTAGCTATTATCTTTTATCATCAATGGTAATTCAAATGAATTTCTGAAGAACACTATTTCAAATTAGTCTAACTAGGTGTATTAAGGAATCTTGACAAAGTACTTTAAATTGTTGTTACAATTTAAAGTACTTTGTCAAGATTCCTATCTGTTTTACCTTAGTAAATGAAGGCGCTCATGAACTTGTCTTCCTCGAATCCCCTTGATTATAATTTAAAATTTGTAATTTAAAGTCCCTGGCGATGGTCCTCATTGCATACCCAGCGTTGCATGACTGCACGCAATGTCCATGTATCTTGGCTGACTACTTTGTATACTGGCATTCTTCATACTGCGATATATTTAAGATCACAGTTCCCTCAAGGCTCTTTCCTATTAGAAAGTACAGGCTTTAAGAGTCAGTAACTAATAAATAACGAACAATATATTATATACTGTGCATGTACGACCGACGCTAGCCCGTTACCTTATTATGCAAAGTTATAGCAACCTTGACTCTATTAAATGTTTTAAATATTGATTGAAACCTAAAGACTACTAAAATGTCTACACATAATATATAAATTTTACCGTTTCGTCTCGATCTCTGCTATTGCAGAGATCCATCGATTACCTGCCAGCACAGACAGTGTCATATCATTGTTGTTTGCCGAGAACCTACTTGTAACATAATAACTGATCTAGATACCCAGTTCCCGGGGTAGAAAGTAGTGGATATCAAAAAATCGTTGTGACACTAAAATGAAATCAAGACATTCTCTTCTGGTCACTTTTGATATCCAACTATATTTTATTTCGAAAAAAGAAAAAGGATGGTAACTAAGCATGTACCAGATATTTTAGAAACATACAAAGTTATGACTTATTATGAGGTATTAACACGAGTTATTAAAATTCCATTAGTTGATAGGATTATGACATCGTTACATCAAAGGTTACCCACCTATTGCAGTGTCATTAGTCCAAATTTCTAAGATTGTAAGAGTGTCTTATGATTTTGGTTTTAAGGCTCTAAAACTCTACTACAATCTTAATTAAAACTTAAGCGAATGCAACATGTAACCATTCATTTTGCATTCCCTGAAGTTCTTAGTAGATCCAGACCACATGACTCCCACGTCAATTCTCAGCAAAGCCTTGCCTGGCGACCGACGACAATGGGTTATCTTAGCTTGAATGGTGTCTGTTTAGTAATGCGACTGTTTTTAATCGCCAATTGTTAAACTCTTACGTGGTTTTCATACAATTGAACGGCATTCGCAAAGATAATAAGTTATTCTTTAAACTATGCGGTATGTCACAATGCGGCTAAAATGAGCGAAGAAGGTTTTGAAATGTCACACATAATCCTCATGAAGACACCAAACCCATAATTTCTTCAAATCGACCAGTGTAAAACTATCGGAGTCAACGTTTGGCGAGGAATGCGTCGATGTGTAGTAATGGGGTAATTATTTCTGCATATTGCAAAGCTTTGTATGCAACTAGTGTTTATGTTCTGCGTCCATTGGTGCAGGTGCTTTGTTATTAAAATCTAAATTTTAGTTAATTATAATATTCTTACGTGAAATCTTTATTTAATAAGTGATGATAAAGTTTCATAATCTAGGTGATTGCACCCAAAATCGATGACACAGTAATTCGATGTGGTCATCTAGGGTCTTATCAAATTCATATCGTACAACTTGGTTTGCGAAACATTTACTAAACTATCCGCATAATGTAACCAAATTAAGATAGTGTCAAACTGGTCAGCCCACAGATGCCGTAGAATATTTAAATTTTGGACTGGAACTAGTAAAAACATAGTAATGTTTTTCAAAATCCAATTAATTTCTAGTTTTGGTCATTACCACTGGAGCTAAAGTGGGCTTTATGTTTACGCTACCCTAACCATCTATTTTTAAGATTAGAGAGGTGATTTCACTTTGTGATTGATTTCTTGCATAGCGTTATTGTGATCCCTCCCAGTGAGAGGTCAGCAATGTCAGACAACGTTTACTTGTGGTGTAGCAATAATAGTAAATGCATTTGCATCAGCGATGGTGCGTAACTATCCGACTTTTCCCTCAGATTCGTCTTTTCCCCTTGTGAATTGTTTTGCAACTGTTCTTTTATATTCAAATAAAACAATGGCTTCTTTACCGTGGGACTAGTCGGTAGTAGGTATAATCGTAACATCTTCATAACGAGATTACTATCCAGTGTGACAAATGTCAGCGAAATATTATACTATTAGCTTTCTTTGCTCTCCTTGCTCAACGGCCGGAATGTATCGTGTTCATTCTAATTAGCGCTAATGTCATTTTACTTTGCCTTAGCGTAGAATGTGGCTGGTTCATTTTTGAAGAATAGTTCAGTGCATACTGTTTTTCAAGCGGCATCATGACGGCGAATATTTTTGAAGCGCGTTGCGGAGATTCCCGCGGCCGTTGCAGTTTGATCATAGATAGAGCAAGGCGCCATTAAGCCTGGAAGTGAAGGTGCAGTGGGGGGGCGTGATAGCCAGATAATGAGTGTGGCGATAACGGCTCTGAGGCCGTGGAGAGCGTGCCGGTTGTCCGCCCGTACCACTCGCCAATTTTTTCAATACTTTTTGCGCGTCTGCCGACCTGGTCTAGCGATGTTTGTTCTGTGATAAAATTACAATCTGCGGGTGCTGACGCCAAACAATTACAATTATATAGGTATTCCATCCACTTTTTCTACAAGTAATCTTGACGAAGTTGACTATCGTTTTTTCTTTCTTGGAAATAATGAGTTTGCAATCGCTATCGCATTAACCGATATAATTTCATGGCATTAATGTGACCTTCAGAAATTCTTTGAGCGTTAACTAAGTAATACGTATTTTTATTGACATTGATTTGTGCCTTGCTTCACATTGTAGAGACTTGTGAAAGATTTGTGTAATTGAGTGTGCTGTGCATGCAGTTCAAATAAGTGTTAACTTGACAATTGATGATATTGCAATGAAGGATTCGGCTCCTAGTTGCGAGGACGTTGCGGACAAGCTAGTGAGGCTATTCGGATGGAGGCAGACTTATCCGGTCCAGAAGCTTCAGAGAAACATCCTACCAAAACCCCAGGAAACTACGGTAAGTAGATACAAAGCCTTGAAGCTACGGTACTAAGTACATAGAAGACTTATTTTAGGTTGGCAACCAAACAGCACAAATAAACTCTGATTAACATAAAAGGGAGTTACCACTATTTTTATGTAACTTTTATTGTGAAAATATTTAATATTACGACTTATTGTAGCCATCATGGACTCAGACAGATCAGACTGAGGAACTGCGGGGGATGTGATATTGAATTTTACATAGCGCTAGAATATAGTCTTGTGACGTGAAACTATACGTGAGTACCAAATCATATATTTACTACTAGTACGTACTTACTGAATAAAACGAAAAGATTTATAATGCGAAGATATAATAGGCAATTTTCTAGTATGTAGCTATTTATAAAATATGGTTATCTCAAATGATCTAAAGTGGAGTTCTGTAAGTACTTGTTTGTTTACTTCTCAACGTTACGTCGAGACATTATTACCTCACTATTATATAATTTTCTCAATCTTTTAGCTAACTATAACAAAGCTATGACATCACTATGATAAAACCTTAATTGAAGGAATCTATTTCCTTCCTGAGAGACGGTTCTTGATAGCTACTAGATGTATTGTTGATATCGAAAAATCTTGGTAGACTGAATAAATTTAGACCTGAGGAAAATCCTGACAAACCTTGAATCGTTGAAATGTCGATCTTATGGCGATTCACAGTTCAATCGTTCCCAAGTAAATGTAAATACCTATTTTACTACTGAAAATCTTACCTACACTACCTTCCTTTCACTTGAAAAACTGACTTCCTCCATTGACAAGCGCATGTGTCTTCATTGTCGATGGCTTTCTCGAGAGTCTTTTGTGATCAGAAAGTGTTAGTTGGAAAGCACTTCATTAGTCGACGAAGTCTACATTTATGTTCCCAACCATGCCGCTGGATGGTGTTTGGCGTTCACGCGATTCCGTTCATTGAACTACGCTGTACGGAAACCCTTCATGAGTCATGTAACCCTAGTCCTATAAACGCTCCTGTGAAATATTAATGGGAACAGGTTGTGGTTTATGTGGGCAGGCCCATTGTGTTCTATGCTTAGCAGCATATGCAAAACCGGCAGTAAGGAGAAATTTCGTATTGTTGATTCCTGTGTTTGTTTGTCTTTATTTACTGGGTTGGCCACGCTTTAGCGCCTTGTTTTGTGTTGTTGATTTCAATGAGTAATAAAAACTACTTCCTGGCGGAAGTAGTTTGCCATTGCACCAGAAGAAAAAACAGAGACACCTGTGGGTCAAAGAAAACAAACACGAAATGTTTTTTAATTTTTTATGCGTCTATTGAAATAAACTTGCAAGTGAAGTTTCACCTATTAAATTTAAAGAAAA
The DNA here is from genome assembly GCA_963082605.1 of Rhodophaea formosa. Lineage (NCBI taxonomy): Eukaryota > Metazoa > Arthropoda > Insecta > Lepidoptera > Pyralidae > Rhodophaea > Rhodophaea formosa. The sequence continues at coordinate 14,455,493 of OY720209.1, forward strand.
TACCGTTTAATGCCCCATCCAAGAAGTTTATTTAATGGTCTTAACCTTAATGATGGAAGAATAAACTTTAACACGAATACGACACGCCCTTTGTCATCATAGGTATCTTTGAATAAGATGACTTGTTAAGGTTAGAGAAAAAGTGTTGTAAATTACAATGGTTATTTTTGAATTCTTTCGGTGTTGTCAAACTCTATCCTTGTAGAGAATTTTAATACGTGCGTATGGGCATACGTAGGTATGCACCGTAGTACATCTCCATGGATTTAATCTATTCTTCTTCCTAAAATGTTTGTCGAAACCTATTTACAAAAAACTTTCCCGTCATTGATTCTTTGCTTAATCAAAGAGATTTAATTTAAGCACCTATTTCATCAGCTGAGAATGCTGAGAAAATCAGAATTTGCTATCTTTTTAGATTAGCTACGTTGAGCGGCTTTTGTTTAAAATTGTTTAGTTCTGAATTTATTTTACCTACGCAGTTAATATCACATAAAATTCCTTTCCTCATTGTATTGTTAATAACGTACAGTGTTATGATAAGGATATCACAAATATTTTTTATTGAGGTGACTCGTTCTTGCAATTAATCCTCTTTAATTTGTATTTGATATCCGATAAGTGTTGACTAACTGGTGTATCCTTGTACCTAGCTAATCTGTCGCATTCCTTTGATACGGAGTAATATCTAGGTTTAACGACCTATAATTAATTAAGTAATTATAATTAACACCTACCGATCTAAAGTATAATAGTTAAGCTGGCAATGGCTCGGGCTGGCAGAGTCTTAGCATGGCAGTCCATGTCTTTTAATTTAAATAGGTTTTTGTTTAAATTGTAATCAGTTATGCTGACCTTTTTTGCAAGTTAGACAAAATTTTTTGCTCTCTCTTACAATATGTTTTTTTTTCCTATCAAACTTAAAGTCTTGTTTATAAGATTGCACATCGGATGATCCATCATAAGTTCAGAACACATACGCCGTAGTAGTTATGCGCACGCTAATATCTACCTACTTTGGGAGATACGGATAGAACAATAGGTATAAGCAAAAATTTTTTTTATGAGAACTTTAAGACTACGCTAATTTTATAAATTAAAACTTGCAAGATATATTTAAATGGCATCATTTGAACTCAGCGAGAAGATGAAGTAGGACTTGATTATGTGTTGTAATTTACCACTTGTTCAGCGTAATAAGCTCTCTAGCAGACAAAATTACATCGCTCTCTGCTAAACATTTCCAAAATTGAGGTAAGTACCAAAATAATCAGAAGCGGCCTGTTTCTAGTGTTACTGTGTCCTGATCACGGAGGTCAAAATCTTTTAATCCGTAGAAGTAGAGAGGTAAAGTAATGCTAAAATATATGAATGATCACTCAATAACTTAGAAACTACTGTCCTCCTGCCGGTGATACTGAGCCTTTTCCTGGTTGCATTCAGTTGTATGTGATGCTTCAGAAATCAGGGTCTTATTACGATAGCGTTCATAGAACTTGAACAAAGTTTTTACGGTTCGACTCCTGCCTAACGTCAACTCTATTTGGCTATATTTAGAACTGCAGAGAAAGACCTGTTTAAAACAAGTACTTGTTTTCCTACGTTCGAAAATTTGCGAACAGTGATAATCGATCATCATCATGTCGGGTGCGTCCTTGGTTCAAAGAATGACCCGATGAACCCTGGTGGCGAAGGTATTTAAGGCGTAAAATTAACAGATGAGGCGCGCGGCACAGCATCGCATCGCAAGAAAAATCGCTATAGCAAAATGCCACGAATGGGCAGAGGAGGCGTCAATTTGTTCTTGCGATACTGGTCATTTTCAGTATACAATAAGGGTTAAATCCTATCATATTGAACCACGCCTGCGCCGTATCTGCCCGTCTTTCCTATACGCCTTATGTGTGTTTTATGCCTAAACCGCTTTATATGCCTCTGAAATAGTTTTGTGTAACGAATACTGTTAAAGACAGCGGTTTCGACTGACGGCTGAACGTGTCCTCAGAAGCACATATTACCTTTCTTATCAATCAACCTACAACAACTGCACCACGGAGGCCATCGACAAATGTTGTTGTTCTTTGGCTAACATCTGGTGTCATTTTTCAAGCTGCCTAAAGGCATCTGACAATGCTTAACGACTGTAATCATTGATGACAGCTGAAACCAACGACTCAACACGACAAATTGCTTTTCCCTTCCACGCTGGCCTAGGAGAAAAAACGTAGAAATTACCATCTCTTCCCGCGCAGATCATAAAAGCCAATTGGGGAATGGGCGTGAGGAATCATGTCAATAGGCGATGCGGCTAGCAACCAATCACTATTTTGATTCCGTCATCCACCTACAAGCCCACCAACATACTAAACGTGCCCTTTAGGTTTTATCACAGAGATATATTATTCTGATATCTATGGGTTTTATAGACCTAGGCTCTGTCTGTCCCGCAAGGGGAAAAGACGTGATAGTATGTATGTATCTTTCATGTAATCGGAATCCGACAAGTGTAGTGTAGCCTTGCAGCTATCTGTCGCATTCCAGCGATACGCCGCAACAGTCGCACGCCGGTAATTAACGATGCCAGAAGGCTTCACGTTACTGACACTGACGATAACACTACATGTTGTACCTACATTAGTACAACTCTTGTAGTTGTTCAGTTGTGTTAATGTTTACAGTAAATTATTGTTAATGCATATTATGTTATATTGTAATATACATTAAATTTTAATATTCACGGTGAAATATTGGACCCATTAGTTCACGATTCAGCCCGTCGATTTGAACAACTTTTTCTATTGGACCAAGGCTCGGAACTCATTTTATTATTGAATTTCCATACAAAAATATTGGCAAAGTTTCTACAGCTGGATACCTTTTTGAGTCACTCCAGAACTACAAATAAAGACCTGTGAAAAAGAGGTGCAGGTATTTCAAACGTTAAGAATTGAACCCAGAACAACGGAGGCCGTCAAATGCAATGGTAACCCACGACATAATTGTTAGATGTATAAAAAAACGCCATCTGGGTTATGCTGATTTTTTAATAAAGGTCATCAGTATTATTTACCGAGGTGCATAGGTTTTTTGTAAACCACAGAGCAGGTCAAAAAATACGCCAATGTCAACTGTTTTGTGTGCTCTTGACCAGTCTATTGTGTTGATGCTTTGATCGGCCTTCGATCAAGCCATTACAATGTTTACATTGCCGGTCTACAATACGGTCACCGCATTGTTAATACTGTTTCCGACCATCCGTTGTAGAAGTTGTGGAGAGGAATAAGGACATACTCGTATAATTTTGATGGTTTTATGAAGAGGGGCCTATGTCCTGAAAAGTATAACATAAAGGTTGCTATGGATAGATGGATGAATAGAGCATGCGAAATCTTAATCATCATCATTACAGTAGTAAGAAGTCCACTGCTGGACGTATAGCTCCTCCAAGGATTATATCATTGGAGGGATTTTGCCATACTCATCACTCTTAGCAAATGGTTGGTGAGCGAGCATGCAAAATAGTGCTATGAAAGTCCAGTATGCAGCAAAAATACGAAAACCTATAACTAAGTTAAACGATAACTAAGTATAATTTGTTTATAATAAAAAAAAAACAATCTCTTTTTTGACAAATTTGTTAAATATAAAAATTTGAATTTATAAGCGCGTTTAAATCTTTTCTTCTAATTTCTATGTTGCCAAACTGTTTTTAGAAGTTCATAATAAAAGGATAGCCTTTTCACTAAAAGCTGTTCTTAGTTATTTTAATATGTTTAATCTCCTTAGCTTCGCTTTTGTGTTTAGTCTGCTAACCTTGGTCCGTAGTGACTCTTAAATATCAATTTAAATAATAGTACATTGTGTACCAAGGGCGGTATAGAAGACATTACGTCAAACGAGCGACTACTAACAAGCACGAGGCGAAGCCAAGTGCTTTTAGTAGTCCGAGTTTGTAATGTCTAATACTGGCCGTGATACACACAATGTTTTTTCATCTCACCGAGTAAATAGTAGAGTAAAAAAAATATTTTTCATATTACATTGGTTAAAATTTTATAGTATGAATACAGGTCACCTTGAAAATTAATATTTATGCGTCGTCAAGCTGGCTGATTATATTACCTAAATCAACATTATTGACCATCTATTAATTTATCATAGGGAATGTATTCCATGCAAATTAATGAAGATTACGATTACTAAAAAATATTTTGCATAAAAATAAATAGCGGCAAACTCGAAAGAGCAGAAAATGTATCCGAGGATTCCACAGATAATGAAAATGTTTTATCCAAAAAAGTGGAAGTCAAAGATCGATGAATACAAACAGCCAGCCACCATGGCCATTTACAATTCCAAATTTGAATGACGGACAAAATCTCTCAATATATTTCAATTTTTTTTTATCGGGTCTCTAGCAATTCCAAATTTGAATATATGACTTGAAAACTTTTTGGATGTAGAAGATTTGACACGTGGGCATGGTATAGTGCCCTATTAAATTAAAAAAAAAATATTTTAATACGGTTTTTATCGCGTTTATTACATTATTTATACACCTAACGTTTCGAGCACGTTACAGTGTTCGTGGTCGCAGGTAGACTAAGTTGACATTTGTCTAGTATTTTATAAGAACTGCAAAATCTACCGCCTAAAATATTTAAATGTGTAACAATCGCGAAAACATAAGAAAACATTCTTAAATATCAAAATAATAGTCCATTATCTTCTAGGCAACTATGACCAAAAAGAGGACACGATCTTGGACATATTCGCGTAAACCTACATACACATTAGTGAATAGTGGCCATTAATAGTAGGCGTTGGAGCATTGTGTCCACGTTTTAACGGTTTTAACTGAATAAAAACCGTTACAATTTGGATCGTTGTCTGTATGTTTTGTTTAAATACTAGTACAGTTGAAAGCTTTCAATTAAGGAAGATGTTCTTTTTGTGTTAGTTTGACTCATTGGCTGTAATTAGTTATGTATGACTAACATTTATTTGTCTCTACATTTATTTATTAAAGCCTATGCCACCCGCAGATAAATCAGTTTTCTTTAGGTGATAAAATGTTGAAAATCGGTCTAATAGTTTCGGATCAACCTATACAATACAAACAAACAATCAAATCTTTCCTCTTTATTATATTCGTCAGATAACTTATTACAGCATCATTGCTTTGATAAAGGTCCCTCAAGAAGTCCTTTTTTCGGGGTTGAAAGGTGCCCTTTTCCCTACTAATGAGTCAAATTCAAATTTCATATCAGAGGAACGTTTAAATAAAATTATTTTAATACGGTTTTTATCGCGTTTATTACATTAACATTACATCAGACGAACAGTTAAAGAGTAAAATGTATCAGGCCCACAGGATAACTTACGCATTTATAATATGAGGGGGCGGCACGGTAGTGCTTTCGTCATGAAGAAACAATGGAAGCGCAGGGCACTACCAGCATTCTGCATGAATCCCAGTTTCATTTTTAATCCTTAAAAATTTGTCAAAATTTTTTGCTTGGCCGTTTTGTTACTCAAGGACCTATTGTATACCCCCTTGATTAATTGATACAGGAGTGCCTACGTCACTCTCACGAAACAACTAAAAGCTCAATTTTTTTAACTGATAGAACCGATCCGCCCCTCGTTGTCAAGCTTCCGCATGGTGAATCTTAATTGGCTCTATTTTAGAAACCATTATTCAAATGGGTTTTTCGAATGGTCGCGCAAGACCACTTGAACAAAATGTCATGTCATGTGGCTTTTCGTTTCCCAATCGGTACCATACGATCCCAATCAGTCCAATTGGTAATATAGTGTACCATTTGATTTAGAATTGAGACACATTGGGGCCCATCGGTTCTATTGGGTCCCATTGGGTCCTATCAGTCCGATTAGAGCCCATCTAGTTTGATCGGGTTCCATAGGGGCTCAAAAGTCGACGGTTTCAATTGTGTCCATCCCATCAGTACCACCCATTGAGCCAAGAACAACCAACTCTACAAATCATAGAAAAATTAAAAAAAACGTACGTTACTCGGTACGTATTCACATGTGAGTAAAATCAACAAATGGACCTGTCTTTTTTACGTATTGTTGATCTGTAAGTACGGACATTTTTTCATGGGGCTCAATTTTTGACCTGGTAGCATTGTACCAGGTCAAAAATTGAGCCCCATGCCATGCTTTTTGACTAAGCTTTTGAGTTTTTATGATTCATGCTATGATATGAGAGAGTATTAGATTAGGGCGTGCCGAATTAGGAGCTTGGCTCTAGGTAATATCTGATAACTTTTTAGAGTGCAAGTAATCTTTTTCGCATTACTTTACATGAAAATGGTTTGGTGGGATTAGTATTAAAGCCTTCGGTACGGGCGTTGCGCAAACAGTAGATCCTTTACTATGCTACTTACTAATTATACCGGTGTTGACAGCATCGGTAATCGGTAGGGTTCTAGAAATTGGTTGAGTGACTAGCAACGTAGGCAAGCTACTCTATCACTTGCCTACATTCTATCATGCACTTTGCCAATTCTTGTTTACTCTATCCATAGATTAAAAAAAAATGTTTTTTCGTCTACTTATACTTCTACTCTATCCATGTATACCTTTGGGCATTGAATTTTTTTTTTTATAAATCGTTGCCTTTGGGAGAATATAAAGTTCGAGTTCTAGTGACAGCTGCAGCGTTTTAACTCTTCTACCAAAATTCAAATTTACATGTTATATACATCAACTTTTCCCAAACTAGTAGAGTACCAAAATCGTTAGAGTAATAGGCTAGTGTACTTTAACGCTTACTCTACATGTATACTGGACGCTTACTGGTTACTAATCTCCGATACACGCGTAGATTAAACGGTAGAGTACAAACTATGCTACTAACTATACCGGTGTAAACAGCATCGCTAGAGTAGAGTACTAGAAATTGGTAGAGTGACTATCAACGTGGGCAAGCTACTCTCACTTGTCTTCCCTTACCATTCACTCTAGCTTAGTAGAGTAAAGATCGAGTACAAGTAACAGCCGCGGTGTTCTAACAAATCAAATTTACGTGAAGACATGAACTATTTCCTAACTAGTAGAGTACCCGAATTGGTAGAGGAGTGGGCTTGTGTACTCTACCACATACTCTACGCGTTTACCATTTTTACGTGCAAGTTACCTTCTTACTCTTTGTGTACTGTGCATGGTATTACAAAAAAGTTATAATATCAAAAACAAAATAACTAATAAACAAGCGTTGCCAAACCCAAATCTTGCGATAGCAAAGCCAAAAATAAACAAGATTAAAAAGACCATCCCTTCCGGCGTGAGTCCAAATACGTTGCAGTTTTCTGTTTATGATAAGTTTGTTATTACTCATGTTTGTGTTATCTAATTTGAAATGACCTTTTACGACAAGTGCGATCGTTATGGAAGTGCTAAAAGTTTAATTTCTCCGCATACATTATGTAAGTTACGAGTAACTAAGTTCTCAAGCAATTTGACGAGCTCCGTGGCGCAACAGTCAACACGCCTGCCTGCGACACGGATGGTCCCGGGTTCGATCCCCGGTCAGGTCAAGATGGTAAACGATCTTTTTCAGATTGACCTGGGTCTTGGATGTTTATCTATATAACTATCTATTATAAAAATATAGTATCGTTGAGTCAGTATCCCATAACACAAGTTTCGAACTTACTTTGGGGCTAACTCAATCTGTGTGATTTGTCCGTATATATTTATTTATTATTATTTATTAATTCATATTCTACTAGCTTTAGCATCGATCCCTCGGAAACAATACTTTTCTCCGGGATGAAAGGTCCTGAGGTCCTTTTCCGAACTCCAGGCAACGTGTATGCACAATTTCATGATGATCGGTTCAGTGGGTACGGATAAAAGCATAACAAACAAAAAAACACACTTTCGCATTTATAATATTAGTTTGGATAGCAGTCAGTAGTCATATAATTCTCAGTGTTCAATAAAACTTACTTTTGACAGTCACTTATAAACTGGTAATGTACTTAACTCTCTAGAGTCTATTAACATGAAATTTGAGAACAGAAATTGAAATGCTATTGATGGTCAATCAATATGATCGGATGATCCATAATTGCTTGCATTGTTTGGTGCATGAAGAACATAAACAAAAAGTTATGTAATATCTTAAAGAAAGGTAGTAGTAATCTTTGGTTCCCGGCAGAGTAGAATAGGACCACTCCAAGTCTTCCTGTGGATGTCGTAGAAGGCGACTTAGGAAACACAAGCTAAACATAGCTTATAAACATCAAAGGGACCTCTCCAACCCGTCTGGCCAGCGTGGAGAGTGTAGGCCAGATCCTCTGACTGCTCTGGCTATGGCTCTGGTAGTACAGAGAGCGTGCTCCTGCAGTGGAGACTTAAAAGGACCTGATGATGATGATGATGAATCTTTTCACTTAGTAGGTTTTCAATTAAATTATTATTCTAGTATTTCGATGGTTGTGTTTAAAAATATCTTCTACGTCATAATTGTAAAATAAATAATCCATGACATTTTTTTTATTGGGGAATTTATAAACTGATAATTAAGTTAAACAAAAAATGTGATTGATTCAAGAACTAATGATGAAACAATATTTCAGGATGAAATCTTTTAATCGCATGTTAAATATAATCGAAGTCCATTCGGTGTTTTTTCAGATAAGTTTAAAATGGTGTTTATGCAAATGCTTAAATATGATTTGGCAAAGTGTTTACAGCCGGACAGCTACTTGAAGCCATCCTTATTTGGCAAATATTCAAGATATAAGTAGATTTTTCATACGATTGGTTTTTGTCAAGCGTTGAGTAAGAGTGAGGATGCATCGATTAAGCGGCAAAAGTTTTTCTTAACCCTAACTCTCCTTTAGCAGACATAACATAGGTACCGAAATGACATTTAATTGTATAGGCTTGTTAAAAGCGTTGAAAACCAGCCTGATTTAGATCAGATCTTAAAGGCTGACAGTTTCGTTTTATTTCTGCTGTGATCTTTCTAATCGCGCGGTTTCAGTATCAGTACGGCTCGTACCGCGGCGCCGCGCAAATGCGTCCGGTGTACGCGAACAATCACAATACCGCGCAATTCCGAAACCATTTCTTGCAGTGTGTGTACGTGACAAGTGATTTTTTGTTATGTTGTGTTACGTAGAAATTTGTGCAATCGTGGGGCAAAAACTGTACCTAATTAAGTTAGCTACCAACATTGATAGAGCGCGCATGCGTGGTTTTCATTTACTGAAAAATATGTCAACGCATTTTGTATTTAATAATGAGAAATTATAAATAACATTGATTAAGGAATCGATACTCTTAAATCAGAAAAAAATATAAGTCCTTGAGAATAAGACCTTTATTTAGCATTCAAATTCTTAAAGATAAGCATAGGTAGGTACTTTCATACAAATGTCTTTTCAAGTTTGTTTTCCTTCGTTTAGACGAGAGTTCGTTAAGACGCGTTCCTGCTTCATGAACTACAAAAACAGCAAAAGCGTTGATGGATAAGAATGCAACATATTTTGCATAACAATTTCGCGGGTTACCTTGAGCTATTGCTTTGAAAACTGGCAAAGAAATATTGCGCGTGGAAATAGTAAGTTGACAGAGATTGATGACGGGTGGCCTTATAGATGCAGTAAAAAATGCAATTTATTGCTATTTGCTACGTATACCTTGGAGTCATTAGTAAGAATGAACTGCCTTAATTTTATTGCAGTTTTTAAAAGAGTTGGTCTTTTTAAATTAATATCCTGGCTAATATTTGTTATTATTGCACATAGAGCTCAATGACAGATAATTTTAGATGATAAATAAATAATACTTTCCCAACTTATCTGATACATGTGAATGATATCTACCGATAAACAATTGTGGGTAAAACATCTGTTTCATGTCATAATGACACAATTATGAACGAACACATTTCTGCCATTTTTCGCAAATAATAAACCACTTTTTGTTGCATTATCAGGTTCCGTTCTTGCAACAGTTATTTTATTACAGTTTGATGACCTTTTCAGTTATGTTGTTAGCTTGTTTCGTTATTGTTTCACACAAAACTGACACTATTGACGCAACGGACTTACTCATTCAGCTCACGCGGCGGGCCATATAGCCTGCATTTCCGTCGGCTTAGACCCTATGTGGGCATGTACAAATTAGAGCTTGAAATAATAGGCGATGAATAATCATGATCTGCGTATTATGGCGCGAAAAATGCATATTGAAATCCATTCATGAACCGTCTAGGGAATAAAGTTGATGCCAGCTCTGGATAACAACATGAGCTTTTCTAATTAGTTTATTAGGTCCTTTAGTTATCTCAGTTCTATATTTACTTTTACCAAAATTATCTTATTCCTGGAGCTTTCAGAGAATAATGAGTATCCATTTGCGGCATTGATGGAATCAGGTTCAGGATACATTTGTGCCCGCCTGTTTAAAATTCTTTTAGTTACTGTCTTCATTTCTTTGGTCAGTTTATTTAATGCAATAAAGACATACATACATACATACAATCACGTCTTATCCCTTGCGGGGTAGACAGTGCCCAAGGTCATGGCCACGTTTAGCATCGAAGTGGGCGTAAAGTTGGAAAGCGGAATCAAAGTAGTGATGGGTTGCTAGCCGCATCACCTATCAATGTGATTCCTTAGATTTTCGCCCAATCCCTTGACCGGCTTTTACGGTCTGCGCGGGAAGAAAAGCAGCTGGTATATTCTATGTTTTTTCTTTTCTCCCAAACCAGCATGGAAGATGCAATAAAGAATTGCCAGTTTTTGTAACTACTGGTAATAGAAATGGTAACATTGGTGCTTCTAGAATGATGACTTTTTCTGAAGAGATCTCTGTAGGAATCCCGTCGCGTGTCTCGTTGCCACCACCCACCATGATATCGCACTGCACTCGATCGCGGAATGCAAGCATGCGTGTACGCTGATATCAATGTTATGCTTTTGTGAATTACAATATAATATGTACCTATTCATATTTGTACTTACCTAGAAAACCAATCAATCCCAGAAAATTAGGTGTATTTTGAACAACAGACGTTTACGGTAGTTCTTTATTTGGTAGTTTCATTAATACCTACTTATTCCAATTCAGATTGTGGTAAAGTAACTACATCAAATAACAATTTACCTAAATGCAATGATTTTAATGGTAAGCTTTTGTTACGTAAAAGCTTCAATAACAGTCTGCATAATTTATAATCCGCAATTCCTGTAATTAGTCGCGTAATGAATAAAACAAGTGAAAGAGTCGAGCGGAGTACTTTCACATTGTTTTACATCGATACTATGTACGTACACGGTTGATATTTTTTTGTCATATGAACGCATAAATATGTCTTCTTAGTGATGTAAAAGTTTTTCAAATTGTAAGGGTTTTATCAAAAAAGGATTTAATTGATACGGCTTAGTATTTCTCCTTTTGCAATTCTTGTCAAATATTGTGCCTTATTTATGTAATCCAATCTTTACATTACTAGATTTTATAGCCCTATTTAGACAGAGAGATTAAGAGCAGAGAAAAAACGCATCATCATCAGACAGCAGGCGACAAAATATGATAATGCATCTCTCACGCTGATTGTATAAACGTATCGATCAATGGCCGCGAAACTTGGATTATTTACAAACATGCAAAACGTTGGCCTTCCTATTTATAATTCCAGTCCGCAAAACAAAATATGGCCAAATTATGGATTTGAGAATAGAACCATAACAAAAAAGCAGCCATTCTCAAAGATTGGTCCGTGGACCTTCATGGCTCCACAAAACCTTTTTTAACGTAGGTTTCTTATATTTGACAAGACCCTACTTACTATATACAATATAAAGATATGTACTGTTTAAATCTCAGGTTTAAATATAATATCTTGCCAGTCAATTCAAAGAAAAAATATAAGTACAGCTTAAGCAAAGGGATCAAGATATCATAAGATAGTAGGTATGTGGTATCTGCTCGATATAGAAATAAAAAGATTTCTCTGTTAGTATTCTGACTAAAATAAATCCAATAAAACATCTACAGATCGTATTAAGATAAACTTCTAGATACCTTTAATCAATAATATAAGCGGCTTGCCCCAGATAGTCCAGTTAGCAATGAATCACGCTGCATTTGTGGGGCGTGCATCTGGTGCAGGCAACGTGAGCGATGCTGTGTTTGGTCAGCCACGCGCGAAGGTCGAGGCTTCATCCGCGCCAGTAGCTCTTACTTTGAAATGCTAATCTCAATAGCACATATTAAATCTCAGTAGAGGTGGTTACGACAATGGAAAATCAATATCCCGAAAAATCATTTTCATTGTTTTTGCTCTAAGATTTTTATAGTATGTAGGTCTCAATACTAGTGAAAAGTAAATTGAATCTACAACAGGTATGACATGTTTCGATTGAATGCAAATATTAATTTCAATAGTATGACAAAAAAATAAATATTAGTTGAATAACATTAATCAGCAAGTTAATGACTACACAACATTTCGTTTCTCGACTTTGCCCAAAAGTTGACGAAATCGAAAGTGTTTGGATTTTACGGGACATGAGCGAAATCAGAGTGTCGAATGTTTCTTGTGAGTGATCTGTGGACGAATGGCAGCGGACGATGCAAGAGGAAGGGTTGGAGAGGCCCGTGCCACCGCCCAGGGCCAAGAAGTTGGCACGACTTGCTGCAACCAAGGAAAGGAGAACTGTTACTTGGGTAACTGATGCATTCACATTTCTCTGGCTACCGCTATAAATTATTTTATTTTTATACATAGCTCTTCTGAATTCCAGCCTGTCTTATAAACTTACATTTTCGGTGGTGTTTTTACCTACCCTCCCTTACTTCTGCCCGTTTTTCTTCTACTCCTTTTAGTAAAGGAAACAAATGGCAGAAGGAGCATTGAAGCGGGAATTTAATAACTCCAATTTCGAATTGCGCTGCTTTTTATTTTTAAGATATTTAAGACACTTCTCATTTTATTAAAACTCAGCGTCTTCATTCTGTATGAGAATAGATGGCTTTCAATTCCGTGCAAATAAAAAGGTAAATGCGCATTTATAAAACCGCTTTTGACATCATTCAGTGTTCGCAGTGACAATCGCACAATGGCGGTACGTACGTACAGACAAAACACGCAACTGAACGGCGCATTGAGTGCCGGATGAATAGAGTGTGTCGCGAACTGCGTGGGAAGATCCAACCGTTCCGACAGCAAGAACTACGCGAAGAAATCGTTTAAATTTGCAAAACCATCACACAATGCAAATATTTTCGCTATAAGACATGATTCACGTTACCGTTATCTACATCTGCTTTTTTATTTTTATATGAATGCCGTATTGCGAAAATGAATGGACATCACGTATAGGTCGATGGACACGACAAAGAAAGTTTACGCACTTGTTTTACCTTTATAAATAAATAAATATATAGGGACATATCACACAAATTGAGCTAGCCCCACAGTAAGTTGTGAACTTGTGTCGCAGGATACTAACTCAACGATACTATATTTTATAATATATACTTATATAGATAAACATCCAAGACCCAGGTCAATATGAAAAAGATCTTTTTCCATCTTGACCTGACCGGGGATCGAACCCGGGACCCCCACGTCGCAGGCTAGCGCCTTTCAGAGGCTTCTGACAGAGTTCTCTTTATACCGATACACTCCATGTGTTGTTTTTGGTTTAGTGTCCCTCTGCTGATCTCGGAAAATTATAGACTAATATTATGTAGGATACAAGCAAAGTAAGCGGGATATTATATCATAGTAGAGATGTGTAATTACGAAGACACGAGGTGAAGCCGAGTGCTTAAAAGAAACATATGACTATCACATAAAGCAGCTTATTGATTACGAGAATCATACAAACTTTTTAATAGGTACATTTGCGTTAACCATTAAATAAAACTAGAATTAAGTTGGCAGATAAAAAAAGTTCTATAATTATAATGGGGTACATTTATACAGAATTTTTACTAAAATCACTAATCACACGTTCAGTATGAAAACTTTTAGCTTGGATTCTACCGAAATGAAAAAGGGTCAATTATTCATGTGACCAAGGTGTTATTGGTTTAATGGACCTAAATCATAGAATAAAACTTCATATATAATAGCATCAAATCATTTTTTTTAAACAAATCATTCTATTTAGGCGAGCCGAGTACAATAGCTTCTATATTTTGAGGCTGTGCAAGGCATATCATTGTAGTAAACATGCTTACTATGTAATGTAAACTGTTACAATATACATAATGTATAAACAAGGAAGGTTGTTGTCAGGCAGGCGTAAAGAAATTCCATGTATAATTTTAAAAGTTGCAGATTTATAATAAGGATGCAATCGGCACAAGGTAAAAAAAAAATCTGTTCTTAATTCAAATTTCCTTTGTTTTAGGGCCCAGAAACATGGGTGGGCGTGCGTGCTCTCCGCGCCAGCTCCGGCGGCATCCTGGACCCGGATGACCGCGTCCGGGACGTCGCCGACGACCGGGAGACCCTGACGGCGGAGTGCACCACCCAGACACCGCAGCCCCGCGCGGCGCAAGCTGATGGCGCCAGCGGGTCTTCGGCCGGCACCGCTTCCCCGGACATGTTTCGGGTAAGAATCTTTTGTTACTGGCCAGTTATAATCGCAAATATTTAAAAAAATATGTCTAAAAAGTTAAAAAATGGAAAACAATAACATTCATTTTAATTTTAACATATCAATACTTGGAACAAAAATTTTGTCTGATGGACTGAGAACATATAAATATGTGCGACATATTTTAACTATACCCATATTTAGGTTAGTTAACCATAAAAAAATAAGTACCTAAGTATAAATACAGGTAAAAGTAAAAATATAAAAATAAATACTGCGGATATGGCTGTATACTTAACATTCCTATGCATAATCAACAAAGAAAATTGGCGGGAAGAAAAACGCGGGAGTCTCAATTCCGATTTTTTATTCGTTGATGAGAAAATCTTGTCGTGACTTGTTTGTAATTATTACTTTAATTTTCATTTTTCGTGTAAGTTCGCGTTACGACAAAACAAAACCGAAACATAATTTGTTATGTCTTCAAATAGAAAATTACGCTTATCATTACGCTATAAAATCGAAATGGGTCTGTGTCTTTCGTGTTGTGACGGCAATGATGTAAGTTTTTAATTTGTTTTTAAAAGATTGTATTATAAATCTAGTATAAATCACATTCATTTCATACTTTCTGCGATTTTTATCGATAATAGTCAGTATTAAATTATTTTGAAGCGAAAACTTTTTTAGGCGCGGTTTGTATTTTTAGATGAGGAAAAACTATTTTATCCTTCTTCAATTAAAAACTAGATACTCTTGGCCAGGAGTAGATCCTAGAGGATCGTTATCCCTTATTATAATTAAACAAGTGTACGTCTTTTATGGATTAAATTGTGAAAGTAATTGTGAAATAATTAGGGTCCCGTTTTTCCCCTTGGGTACGAAACCCTAAAAACCACAGCACTAAGTATGAGCTAAGCAAAGCACGTATGTTACATGCTTGAAGCATATTTATGACTAAAATTAGTCCAAGCATTAAGTATCAAAATTTTGAATTAATTGGTGATTTCTCTTTACATGTGTACGGAACTACATGCCTAAAACTCTTGAAAAATAAAACAATACGGTAGTTGCCTAATGGATTATATAAAATTTGTTTCTAATGAGACTAATTTCTATCTAAAAACACTATAAAGAACACTTTTAATTTGATATCGATTCGTTAAGTGATCTTAAAGCTTCTTTAAAGTTGGGTGAATAGGACCATTTTTTAAAGTATGAAAATCTTTAATTACAATTATACAGTATTTTAGTCTGCAAAATTTATAGCAACTTTTATTATGAAACCATTACCATAAACGAAATATTTTGTATAGCTACCAAACAAAGTTCTCACGCCACCCATACAAAATACAAGCTTATGACGTCACAAATATGTAGGCATTTCAGCCGCGCGTTTTCACGTCTAAAAATTTACGTCTAAAAACATGTGTCTTTAAAACTTTTATAACTGAAAGAGTTTTTTGTTTAGAAATGTATTTTTGTCACTATTGTGTTTATTTTTGGCAGGCCTTTACAAAGCAACATGAAAACAAAAATAGTCAACATGCCCATTGGATATCAAGGAGAACAATAAAAATAAATCATCTCCTTTTATACTATCCTGCAGACTCAGAACTAATAAATGTTTTAATTTCCAGGGAGGTGGTGGTGTCGGCGGAAGCATGCGAGTGCCCAACACGGATTCCTGTGTAGAGGTCGGTGAGGCAGACCTGGAGGACGGCGCCAACGGCCTCCAGGTCCGGCGGGGCAGTGAGCCCACGCTGCATCAGGACACTCTTCCTTCACAAAGACCGGTAAGATGTTTCATGACTAGCAATTTTCTTGCGACTTCCTTTGCGTAAAACTTTACCCCCTATTTCACCCCCTTTGGGGTAGAATATTTTAAAATTCTATCTTAGTGCTCACTTACATCATGAAAGGAAACCCTGTTCCAAATTTCAAGTTTTAGGTTCAGCAGTTTTGGCTGTGCGTTGAGGTATATGACAGTGAGTAAAGTTTGCCTTTTACATATAAACTAGCTTTCGCTCGCGGCTTCACTCGCGTTATCGTTCCCTCGGGAATAGTGCTTTTCTCCAGAATGAAAGGTAACCTTTGCCCTTTCCCGTACTCCAGGCAACGTGTATGCAAAATTTTATTATGATTGATTCAGTAGAAAGGACGTGAAAACGTTACAAACAAACAAACTCACTTTCGCATTTATAATATTATTTGGGATTGGATTGGGATATAGATTAGTGGACCCCGGGCTCTGTAGTATCACAAGAAGAGGTCAGCATCACATCTGAGGACACAATCAAGAAAGCGACAGATATCAAGGGACTCATCAAGGCGTGGAAAAACGTCGAATTCCCAGCAGGAAATACCGTGATGGAATTCCAATGATTTTAAAATTGCCTACGTAGTATATAATTTTATACAGTTCCGTCCGATCGATTTACTTTTTAAATTATAGTTTTGTGCTTCTCTGTGACCACAACCGTTACATGGAAAAATCGTGAAGACTCGCCTGAGTACAAGAAGTTGTTGAAATGTGCGTGCAAGTGAAATGTAGTCAGTATCATTCAAGTTTATTTATTCAAGTTGTGTTCGATTTTATAAATTGATTTAAAAAGTATAAAATACTGTTTCGTTGACGTTGGTTACCTGCAGAGTAGAAAAGGACCACTCCAGTCACACACTCAAGTCTTCCCGTGGATGTCGTAGGTGACTTAGGAAACACAAGCTAAACAAAGCTTATAAACATCAAAGAGGCTAATATATGGCTCTGGTAGTACAGACAGGATCGTGCTCCTGCAGTGGATATTAAAAAGGACCCGATGTAAATGGATGACACAACGGAATAATTTTTAACTCTTAATTTATTGATTTGCAGGTATCGGACCAAACGAAGCGCTGGTCGGCCGCGGTGGTGTGTCGAGACGACACAAGTCGCCTCACGCAAAAAGTGCATCCGCTCCCCGACGGCAGACCGCCGGATCCCACGCCGGACCGGCACTCTCAATCCGGAAACCACTTCCAGAGACAAACAAACCGGCTTTCCATGCAGTTTTCCGGGCAAGGGTGAGACAATGTTTATTTGATTATACTTTTCTAACTTAGATTATTTTCAGATATTAAATGGATTCACTCAAAAAAGAATGAAATTAATCTTCGGATATTTTTGTCAGTCTTGGTTAGTTTGCTACAACTTTGTGTTGGTATGAATTTGGCATAGATCATATATTTAAAATTTATTCTTATTGAACGATGGTCGATTCCTCATTTATGATATGATGTCGTGAACTAAAATAATAGAACAAATCGTTGTTTGCGTTAAAGATTCCATACACAAAATCATTGAATACAATCGTCTATAGAGTATTAAATATCAATCGATGACTCAGATCGTGACTAGGTCACTAATCTACTAATGATTATATGAAATAATTCGTATCTGGCCGGAACAGAAGCGGCGTGTGGTTGGACGCGGCCGAGCGCATACAGAGTTACGGCAGCAAGAGCCTCCCGCGGGACCCTCGCCGGGAGCCTCTGGGGCAGGACACTCCACCTAGCAACCAAAACCATAGGTAAATTATTTAAAATTAACTATCACTTAAGTAAAACTATATAGTATAAAACAAAGTTGCTTTCTGATGTCTGTCTGTCTCTATGTATGCTTAGATATTTAAAACTAAGCAACAGATTTTGATGCGTTTTTTTTAAACACATAGAGTCATTCAAGAGGAAGTTTTATATGTATATAATACATGCCCGAGTGCAAACAGGGACGCATGAGGCTGCTAGTTATGATGATATATAATTACAATAAATAAATAAATATAAACGGACAAATCAGACAGATTGAGCTAGCCCCAATGTAAGTTTTTAAATAAGACTTGTGTTATGGGATACTAACTCAACGATACTATATTTTTATAACAAATACAATAGATAAACATCCAAGACCCAGGCCAATCTGAAAAAGATCATTTTTCATCTTGACCTGACCGGGGATCCAACCCGGGACCATCCGTGTCACAGGCCGGCGTATTGACCGCTGCGCCACGGAGCAATTTTATGAAAAAACATCTTAATTTGAGTCTATCTATCAGCCAGGGACGTCCACTGCTGGACATAGGCCGTCATTTTAATTTTAGTACTTGAAAGTAACTTGAAACTATGTTCGAATTTAAGCTTTGTTGGCAGAAAATATTAAAATGTTCGATATAAAAAAAAGATTTTATAACTTAAAACTAACAATATCTCAATATTCACTCTGGCTAAATCAAAAGCGTAAGTCAAGTGTGATATAAAAAATTGCAAACCAGTAATAAAAAAACATAATCTTATTGCAGGGTAGAGGATATGCTGCGGTGGGTGTCGGGTGTAAATAACAACGTTGGGAGCGTGCATCCTGTGCAGGAACGCCCACTTGATCTCCTACCTGAAGGTAACGTTAAATTAACTGTAATTATCCAGTATGACGCAAACTTGACCTAATCAGGCCAAGTACCCGAGGAGCTTAGTATTTAATGATAGGTTCATCAGTTGTGTACTTTGTTATGACTTAAGTCCGGTTCACCCCTCTTATTTTTGCAAGACCACGTGTGAGCTGTCTTATATTCTGTCGCAAGTCTTATTCTCACAGATTTTAGAGTAGTCCTTGTTCTATATCTATAATGATGAACAAATCAATCTTGTTTAAATCTAGCTAGATGCTTCGCGATCTTCGTCTACTAAGTTGAATGTATGGATGTTTTAATGGATTCTATGGATGGATGGAATAGATATCCAATGTGGTATTGTCAAACTGACAACCTGAAGAAATTTAATAATTAACTTATTATAAGTAGTATAACAATAACCTACGTCATCAATTTCAATAATCTTGTTATTTTAATTAAGTTAGTAAGTTTGCTACCAAATTTCGACCCTGTTTTTCTTATTCCAGTGGGTAACAGCGAGCGCGCGATCTCAAGCATGGAAGTCCCAGTGAGTCCAAGCAGCAAACCAGCGTCTGGACCGAACCAAACAGTGTCCGTAGCCCTTGTAAAGGGCGAAAAGGGCCTCGGTTTTACTATAACGACGAGAGACAACCCCACCGGTGGGCATTGCCCTATTTACATCAAGACGATCTTGCCTAAGGTAAGATTTTTATCACAGCATTATGTAGAAAAAAGTGTATTCTCACTATCATATGGCTATAAGTCTTACTTCATCAGCAATAAGTACATAGTTTTCAGCTGTATCATTATTACAAGGACTAAGTACATTATTGAATAATATAATATCCATGGCTGGATGGGTGCCTGGTTACTTTGGATTTAGGAGTTAATTAAGAACGTATGTATACCCACCAGCTCGATACCTACCTACCAACGCGATTCTATAAATAACAAACTGCATAAAGTTTAGAGTATAGGGATCCTTCTCAGGGATTAGAATTACACCAATCTAAGTTGTTGGTGTTTTTACCATTCTACATATCAAAGGCAATAAAAAATATTTACGTTTGGCTATTTTCAGGGCGCAGCGGTAACGGACGGGCGTCTTCGAGCGGGCGACCGACTGGTGTCAGTCAACAACGTGTCGGTGTCGGGGCTCACGCAGCAACAAGTGGTCACGCTACTGAGAAACACTCCTACCGACTCCACTGTAGACATAGTTGTAGAAAGAACGCTTCCGAATAGGACACAGGTAAGATGCTTGCTTATAGCTGTTTTTCCTTAGAAACTTTGTAGCAAACCTGGTAGTATGTTTCATTTGGTTGGTGACGAAAAGTTGCATGAAATATTTTGAGCTCCTCCGGGCATAGATGGCAATGGTCAGATACTTGTTCAAAGCAGGCAAAAGAATCTGATAGTAATGTAATGGTAGGTTTTCTAGAACATTTAACTGGTTGATCAGCAGTAATAGCTTTATTACCTAGCCGGCAAAGTAATCGCTTCATAAAGTGCTGATTGAGCAGGCATGTGATGGGTACCTATTCATCATCATCATGTCGTTTTTAGTCTACACTGCAGGAGCACGACCTTCTCTGTACTACAAAAGCCATATATTAGCTAGAGAGTCCTTTGATGGGTGTTAATATCACATTTTAATCTTTACAGAGGGTAGAGCCCCAGCAAAGTCCAACAAAGTACGTGGAAAAGGCGATCGGATCTCCAGCCACTTTAGCAAAAGCCGAACAGAAGGCGAGAGAGCCCGAGAACGGCCGAGTGTCCAGCATAGTGAACGCGATCAACCATGGCAAGGGCAACAGCTCGCTGCGGGGGCGGATACCTAAAAGTTCCTCCAAGGACGATCTGCTGAGAGACCAGAGCGGAGACCAGGCTTTGCAGGACGCACTCAACGCTTCCACGAATTCTGTAAGTTTGCGCTTATAACCAACACTTGGAATCTGTATAGGACTCGTATAACTACTTGTACTAGAAGTATCTCTTCTATTCTCCCCTTATTGATATCCTTGTTGAATAACCTCACCCTGACTAAGCATCTACTGCTTTCCTTCCTACTATTACTACATAAACACCCTTATTTTAAATTCAATACACAAACTTTAAGAGGTGACTCAGTTCATCAACATAACAACGTTGATATAGGAACAAAACTGGAAACTAAAAAAAAATGTTATACCCATACAAGTGTCCAGCTGATCGGACCAAATGTATGAAAAAAGTAAAAATAAAATTGAATTTTCAGCATTGGTCCCATAGCAAAAGTAGTTCATGTTGATAGGCTGAGTCACCTCTTAAAGTTTGTGAATTGCATTCAAGATAAGGGTGTAGGTAGAATCCCATTTATTTTCTTTCTCTATTACTCCAGATTCTAAGTCTACGGAACCGGCTGATCCTGAGGCTAGACGTACCTGTTCACGACTCAGAAAAAGCTGGTCTTGGCATCAGTGTGAAGGGCAAGGTGACCGTGGGCAACGATCCTCAAGATTTAGGCATCTTCATCAAATCTGTGTTGCATGGAGGAGCTGCGTCTAGAGATGGAAGGTGGGTTAAACCAAATGTTTTATCTGCAGGAACTGATCATTTAGATAGGTATATAAAAAAAGCGTTACATCATATTGTATCTCTGAAAAGTTATTTGGCGATCATCATTGATGGAGTAGAATTCAATGGCTCAGTTTGCCTACTATTAGTATTTTTTCTCGAGATTCCTGCATGAATCAAAGACCATTCATTGCGCCGTTGCTCCGTTTGTTGATTATTCTGGCCGTATTCTTGCCAAAGCAGTTTCGCGAATGAGCCTTGACCAGCAAACATACACGGCACGTTAATCCGT
The DNA here is from genome assembly GCA_963082605.1 of Rhodophaea formosa. Classification (NCBI taxonomy): domain Eukaryota; kingdom Metazoa; phylum Arthropoda; class Insecta; order Lepidoptera; family Pyralidae; genus Rhodophaea; species Rhodophaea formosa. Next base: position 14,477,368 of record OY720209.1, read on the forward strand.
TGGTCCCGGCTGCGATCTGGTAGTCGTTAAAGGAAGCACGTCAGAGGCCGAGAGGCGGTTCCGAAGAACTCTGACACCAGGGTGTGCATCAGTGTCACCTACACGAAATGATGATGAGCAAACATACTCGTGGCCACTAATACATACCAGTAAAAGAGTTTTTTAGGTTTATCGCTATTCCATAACATATCGTTAGCATTTATACGAAAACCTTTTATCTATCAGGCTACATACAAACGACCAGCTGATCAGCGTCAACGGCGTGTCATTAGTGGGTCAGTCCAACGCAGAAGCCATGGAGACGTTGCGGCGAGCGCTGCTGCACTCTCGGCCGCACGTTCACGGTAGCATCTCATTGACCATCGCCAGGCGGACAGGTCTGTATGCCAAAACTGGAATTTATCTTTACTAGGTACTTGAACTAAAATTTGTCCAGAAATTACAATAAAGACTTTAAGCAACCCAAGACTAAAACTAAGAAGGTGATATTGTCAACTGTTATATGTGAGCTTGTTTTCTTTTGTTGAGGTTTAAACAAATAAATTGAGTTCAACCCACGGAGTATATGTACTTAGTGGTTCAACTTTAACTTTTCATAAACATTTTTACCGTACACATGATCTTATCTTTTTCAACCTCAGCTCCTGCCTACGTCAATAAAACTCAACTGACTCTAGCAAGTCATTGGTCCTAAGAGCCTCTAATAAGTTAACGAACTTCCTGTGCATAACTAGATTGTTATACCTAGATTGATCTCAATTAAGTACAATCTTGAATACTAAATCTTAATTTTCAGAGAGTATGGACAGCCTAGCAAGGTGGAAAGACGACACACCTCCCAACGGCAATTCAAACGATTCCACCAACAATTCCAACGAAAACTCACAGTTCAACACGGTCATATACAACAGCACCGAAAAGGAGAACAAACCAGTGGACGTCAATAAATATAACCAGAAAGAAGGCTTCGACAGTCACGATGGTAGAAATAGTAAAAAGCACGCGTCAATAGTTACAATAAATAATAACACGAGTTGGGTTTCAAACCAATCTGATGATAGTAAAGGGTATTTAGAAAGAGATAAAGATACGGTTCCTCATGATAGTAAGAGAGATAGTTTCGAGTGGAGTCGACTGGACGGTTGGAATCCTGTGATAGATAGATTGACGGGGCTTCGTAACGAGAGCTACTATATGGCCACGGGGCAGGACGCGCCATTGCCCAACGGACACCACTACCGGCAGAATCTGGGCCACGTCCACATGTCCCGCTCGCCGCCCGCGCATCACAACGTCATTATTGAAGAGGACTATGGGACTACAAGGTCAGTCATAAATCAGTCATATAAGGAGGTCGGTTTACCCCATAGTAATCAAATGCTAACGTCTTCCCATATTAACTATAGTAACTCTAAGAGCCTTAGAATAATAAGTATGACGGGAACAGCAAGGGTCAAATAAAATAAGTGGTTTTATGATTTCACCATTATTAGTGATCGATCATCAGACTCTTCCACTAGTAAACAGTATCACTGGCTCTACTGATTACGCCTGTCTCTCTGTCTCTTCTTTGAGAAACCTTGAGGTTGAGGGTCTTATGTCCCGCAAGGTTGCTCCAATTCACAACATTTTAAAAGGTTCCATCGCGTTAAGGTGAAAATAGAGAGAGGTTCTCTTTTTGAATCATCATATTGCGCAAAAACTAATCGCAGCAACAAATTTTGAAACGAAACAAGGAACTTTTTTGGGTTGGCATGCGATAGCCTAAAATCTTGAAGCCTACAATCGCAAATTAAAATGTGTTTAAAAAAGATCAGTCCTAAAATAACAGAAATGACTAATTTACGTGGTAAGTAACTGGTTGCTTACGATTTGAAATCGTTTATAGGGGCAATGGCAATGGCAACGGCGGGGAGTCGGGCAGCGAGTGCAGCGCCGCAGCGGGCGGGGACGCCTTCAGCCGCGACGCCGTGGGCCGGCGCTCCATGTCCGAGAAGCGCCACGCCGCCATGGACGCCAAGCAGACCGGCACCTACAAGAAGATCAAGGAGATCAAAGCTATCAACTGTGAGTAGGCGATTTGGTTGACGATTCTATAACTTTGTACTATAACTATTATTAATTCTGTGCTATGTCCGACGAATAGTCGTTCTATTTGTAACTAATTCTAGGTACACATTATTATCAGGTCTTTTTTAGTCTCCACTGCATAGCCATATATTAGCCAGAGCAGTCAGAGAATTTGGCCTACACTTTGGTTGAAGATGTCTTTTTGGTCTTTATAAACTTAGTTTAGCTTGTGTTTCCTAAGTCGCTATCTACGACATCTACGGGATGATTTGCATACAAGGTGGGTCAGCTTTGTCCAACATCTGTCAGGTCGGTTGTAGTATATTATAAAAGTCTTTTGTTTGCCACAATAGTGGGTTTGTCCATTATAATGATAATTCAAATCACTATTTTCTTGTTTCAGCCCTGCAAGTAGGCCCATCATTAGGCATGCGCAAGTCATCAAGTCTGGAGTCACTGCAAACGGCAATACAGGAAACGCAACGGCATCCTCGGAACGAGCCCATATATGCGAGAGCTCATCCACGTAAGTTCATCATATATTGCAATCCTTTCCATAGACCATTCTGCAAGCCACGTTTGGGACTGTCTTCATTCATCGGTCGGTCATTCAAATATTATGTAAGCAGTGAAAGCTAGAGGGGGTCTAGGCTAGTCTAGGGGCGGAAGGTTAACGTGGTGATGACGTCAGCAAAATTTCGCAAAATACACTATAATTTTTTGAGAAAATGATACCATTGTTGACATAAGCTTAGGTGGGAGGGGTGAAGAACTTTTCATACTTTTGCTGACAAGAGGCAGGGGGTTAAAAATAGCTATTTTTCTGCTTAAGTAATAATTGAATGACCCCTAAGTGTAAATATAGGTACATCGTTTTAAGTTAAACACGAAAAATTATTAATAACTAAGTAATTCTGAAACTTAAATATTTGTTGCAGCCTTAAAACACTGGCTGACTGACGACAACAACGGACCAGAAACAATAGTGAGAGGGTCGCCTCAGCAGTCGTCTCTCTCACACAAGAAACCTTCGTTGTTAAAGTCTCTCTCTACTATGTTCAGGTAATTTATTTTCATAAATTAATGTGAAAATAGTACGTAAATAAAATTTTCAGGATTAAAATATTATTAAGTAGTTAGGATTTAACCATGTTGGGGCACTTGAGAGCTCGGGGTTCCACCTTGACAAGTCATGGCTACGAGACACTACAGCGCGACTATGTACTTATTAGCATATGAAAAAATGAGTAGCTACACTGACTGGTATCTGGGGGCCTCACACTGAGTCGGGCCCCTGATACTGAGGCCCTAATGTGCTGTTACCGTGTTTGCCTAAGGCCTAAGGGACAATAGGGCGTTGCCTACAATCAGCTAATTGCTCCTTGAAAACCTTTCCTACCTTCTTTTTGTTTAATTTCATATCAAACATGTTGAACCTTTAATGTCAATATAGGTGTCCGCAATTTTAGATTTATTGTTAAATCTATTATTTATCACAGGATCGGCAAGCCCCACAAAAAACCAGAAACAGAAGTATACGGTAGGACCCAGCCAGGTCGCGCGTCGGAGAAGTCTCTATCGCGCGACGCGATTGAACGACACGCGAGGGAGTCGCGGGAGGCGTTGGATGAAGACGGAAACCCACCACCACAACACAGGTATGTTTATGAATCTATCTCTTTTATTCCAGTGATTGGATAGGGCTAGGGATAGTATATTTTACTGTAAAGAAGCCATTTACAAACGAGTAACTCACTCGTGACACTCACTAACACGAGGTGAGCACGAGGTGAAGCCAGTACTTAGTAGACCTAGTTTGCTATGTCTTTACTGCCCGTGAAACACACAATGCTTTTTATTACACCAGTAAAAATATTATTCTTAGAATAGTATAGGTACAAAAAGTGGAAAACTGCAGTAATCAGGAATGTATCCACGGATTCCACAGATAATAAAAATACTTTATCATGAAAGTAAAAGTTGAAGACTGTCTGATGAATATATACATTCACCAGCCACGACCATTAACAATTCTAAATTTGAAATAAAAATCTAGGCCGTCTAGTACAAATCTTTTTTAAAACTGTTTTATCAAAAATTCCAAATTTGAATAACCGATTACAAAAAATGTATCGAATAATTGACACTCAAGCGTGTTATCGTAGTGCATTCAATTTTTAATAAATTGGCGAATTGCGAGTCGGGCTTGCCCATGAAGGGTTTCGTAGAAGCAAGCTTAGATAAGCCAAAAACCTCTATTAGTTTTCGCCAGCAAAGATAACTTTGTTTTTTATAGTGTTTGTATTAATCACAAAGGTATTTTTGCGATTTATGAAAAAATAGTATAATTTTTTGGTTTTCACTTAGTACTCAGCTCTGATAGTTTTCCTTTCAACTTTGTTTTAAGTATATACTACTCCTGTATTTTTTTTTTCACGTATCCATATATAACCGTTTAGCAGATAGAGAGGGGGAGAGGTGGGACACTTACCTCTAGCAAAAATTTTCAGATCAGATTCAGATCCCTAAGTCGAAAAATGGTGTTCTCAACCTCACAATATTTTTAAACACCTATTCATTTATACCCCACACGATGTGTTAGTAGAGGAAAAATATACTCTCACTTTACTCGTATGGGATCCTACCCTAAAAAAATTTTCTTCAACCCCTTTTTTGGCATAATTAATATTCATACCCATACCAAATTACAGCTTTCTAGTACGGACAGACAGAGAGACAGATATGGTGAAACTATAAGGGTTCCTTGTTTACTACTGAACCCTAAAAATTACGCGTTTTCTGGGTAATATTTTTTATGAAATTGATGAAAAATGTTTTTTGGGTAAAAAAATAACACTAAAATTAGTCCATCAGTTAGATACTTAGTTATTCAACAATATTGAACACGTATTTTTCATTCATTAATTAAACAATTTAATTAAACAATAAATGATAAAGTTTCAAAGTGCATGAGTGGAGGCTCGAGACATCATAGTTCGCTAAAAAAAGTATCGGACAGTGAAGTCACACGGAGTTTTAAGAGGTTACATCTTTGTCGTTTCTTGTTAGATTGACGAAAGCAAAAAATACGTGTCAAATGTTTCTTGATTATTTAACTTACGGACTAAGTACTTATATTTTTTAGAAAACTAGCATGTTAGTATTTCGATTGGTTTTGATGACAGATTGGAGCCGGCCCATTCCCGGCAGAGCAGCGGCGAGCGCAGCCACAAGTCGGAGCGGCGCGCGCACGCGCAGCCTCCACCATACAGGGGGCCGCCCGCGCGCACCGCGCCCGCCGTCCACCACCCGGTAACTACCGTTCTTTTATACAATACATACATACATTACATATTATCATGTCTTTATCCCTTGCGGAGTAGACAAAGCCCAAGCTCTGTCTACTCCGCAAAGGATAAAGACGTCATAAGACCCAAAGAACACATTTAGCATTGTGGTAGGCGTAAAGGTCGAAAGCGAAATCAAGATAGTGATGGGTTGCTAGCCGCATCGCACTATTAATATGATTCCTTAGATTTTCGCCCAATCCCTTGACCGGCTTTTACTGTCTGCGCGGGAAGAGAAGCAGCTGGTACAGTCTATGTTTTTTCTTACATTTATGCAAATAAATAAATTGAAATTGAAATTTACTTCCAGACCAGCGTGGAAGAATGAAAAAAATTATTATTATTTATTTCGGGCCATCATGTGTCCCACTGCTGGGCAAAGGCCTCCCTCCACTTCTTCCATTCAGTGCGGTCTTGCGTTATCTCCTTCCACTCTTTGTTAAATTTATCTAACTCATCACGCGTGATGATTAGAAAGTAAAGACATAAGATATGAAAAAAATTCAGGCGAGCAGGATTTGGATCGGCAGTGATGAAAAAGAATTGTAGCTAGTTTTTTCCATGTTATATATTCAATATTATAATCTGTGAGTGTGTGCTTGTAGGAAAATGCACTGGCAAAACTTTCAAGATGCCTTTAGCTTAAAGCTCAATGACTGTCATTAAATTACTGACAGTCACGACTAACACAAACTCCTGGTGACCAAACCAATAGCTGGGGTTCGTAACACCCTATATCACTTAATATCAATTTCACATGGATTTCCGCATTTTCCCGGGCTTACTAAATATGGAATATCCGTTTGATACCTCATGCACGACTCGGTCACAACCACGACCAGTTGCCGCAACGGCCAGGATCGCAAGTCTGATAATTTAATCCTATTTTCATAATATTAACATCCTGCAATTCAAATAAAATAATAAATATATATATAGGGACATATCACACAAATTGAGCTAGGCCCACAGTAAGTTGTAAACTTGTGTCGTGGGATACTAACTCAACGATACTATATTTTATAACATATGCTTCTATAGATAAACATCCAAGACCCAGGCCAATTTGAAAAAGATCGTTTTCCATCTTGACCTGGCCGGGGATCGAACCCGGGACCTCCGTGTCGCAGGCTGGCGTGTTGACCACTGCGCAACGGAGCTCGACTAAATGAAATTATATGAAATGTACTAAACAATATGTATGTACATCGCGTACCTGACTGCTGTGGTTAATCTGGTCATTGCGGCCACTGGACGTGGTCGAGGCTGTTTTATGCGCTAGTTGCCTTAGTAGATAACGCATGGACCCTTATGGACACTGAACAAATGAGCGTTTGGCAAACGGGTCGATGAGAGCAGTTTGTATGGCTTATACCGGTTCCGACGCTGATTGAAACTTTTTAAGTGAGGAAAGGAAAGTTAGGAGGTTGGACTGTGGGAACGGGATAAAGGTATTTGGGATGCTACTTTGCTCGGATAGGTTGGGAATGTAGTTTGGGAGGCCTGCAGGCCGATTTGCTAACTCAGTGTACAACGATTTGATTGTCACTTTAGCATCCATTACGGTTTTCATATCATATATAAAAATTGTCATTCATACCGAAGCCGTAATGAATATTGAAGTTACCATGAAAATGATGTATACCGTAGTTGTCAAAAGTTAGCAAATAGGCCTGGTGGCGTGCGTAACCGATGCCATAACTGCAACCACCGGACAGGCATTTGAGGATCACACCCATGACCAAAAATGAGTTAATAAGATAAAATAAATAGTCTCATTGTTAGCTAATAGCTCTAGTTGAAGACCCAGGTCAAACCGAGAAACAATTCTGATATTAACCGCTCCCGACTGTAAAACTTAAACAAACATAACATACCTATGTTATATAAGTACCTACTTAAATATAAAACACTATTAACCTGCGAAGTTAAGTCTGACCCGTCAAACCTTGTCACCTCCACATACGCAAATATGAATAACCATTACATGTCATACGTCAATACTAATGACTCGTCCTTTGCGAACAGGCAATGGACAGTGCGTGGGGAGCAAGCGGTCACTATGCCAACTACGACGAGATACAACAGAACCTCAAGTAAGTAATTATACCTGTAATGAGCGATATTTCTTATCTTTTTAAAAATAGAATTTGTAAAACGTAGGGACGTCATTAGTTTGTTAGTCAATGGACGGTGTCACACGCGGTGTTTATTCCGTTCGAATTAATTTATGAGATCTAGCGTATTTATTAATGAAATAAGTTACCTAGCTACTTACTGTGTAGTTGAGTTACTAGATAGATAACGACGAAAAAATTACGTTATATACAAATAAATATACAGGGACAACTAACAAAAATTGAGCTAGCCACAGTTAGTTGTAAAACTTGTGAGGACACAAGGTCTAGGAAGTTCTAGGATACTAATTCAACATATTACATTTTGTAATATATATTTATTAAGTATATAAATATAAATACACATCCAAGACCCAGGTAAACTTGAAAAAGATCATTCATGGACTGACCGGGGATCGAACCCGGGACATCGAGTTTTAAATTATACACTGCGCCACGGGCCGTATTATAGAGCGACCTTCGTCAGCTTGTCTTGAAATATTAAGGTTACAATCAATAATATCCCAGTCTATCTTATAGTGGCAATCTTTTTTTTTTTGCTATTGAATCCCGCAAAATAGGTCATCCACATATTTTCCGAAAATAAGGCACTGGGCATCTCTGTCGCCGTTTAATGCAAAAGGAGCCGCGGGCACGCATGATTTTATACCTATTAGGTTTAGGAAACTCAGTTTTTATAATCCCATATTTGCGTTCAATCAGGCCGATGCCTTAGTCCACTCGTGTACTTGGGTCAGTGCATTTAGGTAGCGTCATACTTCATACTCGTAATTTAGCAGTAAGTAAGTATTCTGTTTAACTCTATCAATTATTTTGCAGCGCTCGCCGAGAGAAGCTAAGTGAAGTGCAGATTGGTCAAATGAGGAGGCAGGTTCACGCGCAACGAGCGAAAGCCGAGGAGGAGAGGTGAATATAACTTAATTCTATCCTGCCCACATCACTCTATCTCTTGCCTTCCTTGTACGTGTGATCAATAAACAATTGACTCGAATTGGCAGTTTATATGCACTAACAGTCTCATAAAAACTAATACTACACTTAAAAATACTAAAACATCTAAAATGGTTCAAAATATTGAATGAGCCAAACCAGAGGGGACACATATTTTGGATTAATATCCTGATCAAATCACTCTGTCTCTTTCCTTCCTTTAATATTGACATTTGTTGGACACTTCATCACTTAATTTAACCTACAATATGTGGTTAATTAATTTATTGACTATCTCTAAGACTTGAAAATATCCACAAAACTAACTTTCCTGATGTAATAACCTGTCAGATCTACATCTATACTATTCTATCCCTAGCCAGCATTTGTTGTTGCCCCACAGGGAAAACGGGACCAGAAAAACAATAAAAACTTTGTTATTACCTAATTCTAAAATGAAGTGTATTGCCCACAGAGTAAGGAAATTTAATGTAGTAGCGCGCCAGCTACATTGAAATTCCTTGCGCTGTGGTATTGCTTATTGTTTTCCAACAACCCGCATCCGTATGTATGAAACTATGATCCCGGACCTTGTCACGAGTATTATGATGACGATAACAAACAGTAGTCGTAAAACCCGTCTATGAATCGAAAGAGCATTTTCTAATTTTGAATATTTTTGCATTTTTGTATGTAATGTACGATTTGAACACATTCCTTGACATTGACCTTCCTAACATTCTGAAGTGTGTGACTTGTCAGGAAAACAAAGTGACATCATTCTTTTAAGGTGTTTGTACATTTTAAATGTAGTACCTAGTCTATAATTACTATACTATATAGACTGCTAGCCTTTACCGCGACTTTGTGGGCGTAAATTGAAGCCTAGGTCGCCCGCAGATAAGTCAGATTTCTACATGTGAAACCAATTTGAATATCGGTCCGGTAGATTTGGAGCCTTTCAATGCAAATCAAATCTTTCACCTTTATAATAAGTATAGATGTACATAATACATTGCTTGATGAATAAATAAAACCACCTTGACCTTCACACTTTGCTATGACTGATACAAAATGGGTTGTTAGAGAAGCCAGATTGGAAATAACAAGAGCAAAGCGAGCCCTTTGTTTACTCTTTGTTATGATTTTATGAAATATCACAATTTAACTAAAATAGGTCTCGCAATGAACACTTGTAGAGACCATTGCACTCTGGTCATACAATTTTCAATGAAATCTTCCCTCTTTGCTGTGGCTCGGTACATTTTCTATAGGAAAGTTTTTTTTACTTATTTATATCTACTTTATTTATGAGGACTTAATGCCATATGACATTCTCTAGCAGTCAACCATTGAACCAATCAATAAAATCAGTTTGGGTGGTGCGATAGAGTTGCCATTTTACATCATTATATCTTATTCAATTCCTTATCCCTTTTCCAATATAAAACAAAAATAGATTAGGTAACTAATTCCTTCCCGAGCCAAGAAACAATATACTATTAACAATATTAGAAATATTGCGGCGCGGCCTCCAATAAACAATTATATCCAAGGTCCGGTCGTTCACTGTACTCTCCAATTGCTAATCAATTTGCGTTTGTTGTTGTCTTAGTCTTCACCTTTAGCCATATAGATGTATTTTTATTTGTCCCATTGTTTTAACTCTATTGTGAGGATAATTTCTGATAATCTATAGATAAGGACATACTTAATTTACCTTCATAGGTTCTTTGCCTGTTGGCCATTTTGAACTAAGGGTCCTCGTAGTATTCGAAGAGTGATAGACAATTTCCACTTGGCGGAGCGCATTTTATATGCATCAAAGGAATTCTAGCTATATAATAGACTCCACTCCGGCTTCGCCCGTGGTATATATCAGGCCTATGGCACTCAAGGATAACGTACCTATCCAACGGTGAAAGAATTTTTGAAATCGGTCCTATAGTCCTGAGCTCCTGAGATTAGCGTGTTCAACCAAACAAACTCTTCAGCTATAAAATATTAACATAAATACATTTCATTTTATCGGCGTGGTGGTGCCACCATAAGACGTCGGCTGCCGCAGTTCACACCGCCAGCGAGCGAGCGAGGCGAGCGAGACCGGCGAACATCGTTTCATCTCTTTTCATACTTTGGTTTACACAGCGAACGATAATATGAGCGGTGCGGCCGAAGATATAAGAGAGAGCTCACACTCCTCGCTAGCTAGTTCTCTCGCGGTGTAAACCACACCGCTTAGCTCATTGTTTCGATAGCCTCGCTCGCGTCGTTCGCTCGCTGGCGGGCGGTGTAAACCGCCCTAGTTTCATGACGGATACACCGAGTGGAACCAACTCAATCCTCTTGGTGTATTTTTTCTATTACGGCGCATAAAGTCTTTAGCATTTACTATAGAAAAAAGATGAAAGTTTATTTTATCGGCTGACTGGTACATTTTGAAGAATTTAAGAATTATATTAAATCTAGAAATAAGAGTAAAGACTTCGTCAAAAGAATCTACAAAACACTTACGCCATTAATTTATAAATTTGTAAAATATACATGAGAAGTCTTTTCGAGCTATTCATGCTGTTGCTAGGTGGTAGTCGTTAAGTACCTACCATAAAGAAAAAGAATCCGTGACGCAAAAGAGAATACACCATTTGGCCATACAGAAAATTGTCAAGTGTTAGGGGAAATCCTACGCCCATTTCTTAATTAGTGTCGCCGTAAAACGTGACGGCGGCAATTAAAGTAACCTACGATTAAACTTAACGAGCTGTTGTTTTTCCTGCTCCTCCGAACCTTTCTTGGTAAGATGCATGTGCTTTGTAATGTCGCTCGATAATATTAGTGCTCCTATTTATGTTTAGGAACGCTAGTGGTGAGATATCTCTAGTTAAACTGGGTGCCTAGTTTTTTACGCAATCGTGTTAACATGTTGGTACCTAGGTAGGTACCAACATGTTAACACGATTGCGTACAGCTTGCTTTAAATCGCTTTGACCAGTCTTATTTACCATTTAGTTTTCATCAACATTTTAACAGCATTCCAGGACAAAACCTGGGTTTAGTGTTATGTCATGTATGAGAACATCAAAGAACGGAGTATGCTTTGCAGAGTATGTTTTGGAATTTTGATAGATTTGAGAGATGCGAGTTACATTTTCAGATGGTACAGTCCGCTTAGAAATTTTAATCTGGATATTGGTGTCATAGTGTCATACGTAACTAATCTGACTTCATTTCGCAAATGATTAAAATAAGTTTTAATCATTTGCGGAAGTGCCATTGTCATCATTATTTATAACGACGTGTCAATGGGAAAAATACCTGAGTGATAGTGCTCCAACTACGTTTATTGTACAATTATAGTTGTCTTTTATAGTCTGTTATTGCTATAATTATTTTTTATTATTATTCAGATTTCATTATCTTGTAAAAAGCTTGTAATATTTAGTTTCTTACTCTCATTATCGTTACGAAACCACTCTGTACTACTGTTATGTACTGGAGGTAGAATTTGCTAGACCTGTAATTGGTTTTCGGAGTCAATAGACTAATTAAATAGACCACGCTAGCTTTTCATAGAAGCAAACAATAAGTACAGACTTAGTTTAATTGTTTCATTCATTTCATTGTTCTCGAGTTAGTGGAAATTACACAATTGCCGGAAACTAACTTCGTGTAGGTTCCGTGATTAATATAATTTTGCATAGGTACCTATACAGGTTGATTTTGAGTTTATATAAAAATCTCGGTATCAGAATCCCTAATGAAATACTGAATCGATAGACAGATACTGACTGAGATACTTTATTTCCATCTTCTTCACGAGTTCTGAGACTGTTTTTATTCATTCCGACTTCAATCCATCATTTTATTACATATCATTATATTTTCTGACTATGTGGACTCAATTGACAAGTCACTATAGAAATACGTATTATTTTACACTATTTAATGCGCTTTGATTTTGTTATCCTTATGTTGTTATTTGTACTTATTCTGATACACATTTCTCGGTTGGCTACAGTCGTCGTGTCGGCGTAGGCTCGGCTGGCTACCACTCTCAGCGCTCATGTAGGGAGGCGCCGCGGCCGCAGTCTAACTACTACGAGTACGAGACCGCGCCGCCCAGAAGACCAGGGAAGCTGTCACACTACCACTGAGATATGATTCTTCTTCAAACCTTCGTTGGACCTGTAAAGAACTGAAATAAAATACGCTAATGTTTTCTATTATTTTCGCGATTGTTACTCACTTGAGAAAATCACTTTTAATGCGGTTTTATCGCGTTTATTTCTAAAGGTTAAGTGTATAAGTCATAAACACGATGAAACCGTTTTATAGTAGGTACATACCTAATTTTATTTTGATGAAATACACTGTTGAGAATTCTTATTGTAGTGTTTGGTGGGTTTAGACACCAGCCTACAGATAACGTAGCAAAATTTAGACATAACTACATAAGTGAACTTGCTAATTACTCCTTTGCAAAGTATTCGTAGCCAGACAAGCTTCAATTCTACTTTTTAATTCTCAGTAAACTAAACGGACAAACTGTCTGCTAGTCTAACAAATAACCAGTGAAACGTGATAATTAAAAAAAAAGAATATTAATATTCAGACAACTATTATTGTGACTTTTTTGCCTAAAGCGCAAATAAGGATCAATAAATATCATTTTACTTTTAGTGGTTTACTCACCAAGTGCATACCTACAATACTAATTAAAGAAGGGTTATATGCGTGACATTAATTACTTACCTAATGGCATAAATGGAATAATCATGTAACAAGCGTGTAATTTTACGAGCCGTAATACGAGTTTATTACATTCTGAATTCTCGACTATACCACTGTATCATTGATTTCTGACGATTTCATAATTAACTTATCGTAAAAGCGAGAAATTTGACTTTGTCTTATATAGAACAATGACTCAGTTTAGCGTCTGGTTTAAATCATTATCCGACCAAAATTAGCCCATATTTTACAGTATGATATTACCTCAACAGACATTAAATTGCCAATTTATTTTTGGGCGGTCAGTGGTTTAAACTTGGCACTAACTTTTATGTTTTATATCAAGAATGATTATGACTAGCTGACTGCCTAGTTGTAGGTATATTCGTTGGTTTCATTGATTTATCTTTTACTACTGTAATATCAAGAAAAAATTTTGAACTGGTAGAATTGATACGCCACTTGTTGAGACGTCAGCACTTAGTTCGTATTCACATGTGATTGAAATAATAGATTATGTAGTTCTTGGTAGTACTTGGCTTGGTGTATGGTACCAATGGGATCTAATGGGACTTAATAGGACTACTTACGACTCAATGTAACCCTATGGTATCCGATGGGACCCAAAGTCAAGTCATGCGGTAGCTAAACAGCGAATGACGGGTTGATTGTACCAGTTCAAAAATTGAGGTCCTGGTTATAAATTAATGATTAGAAAATAATATATTATTCAAATATCGCCTATCAGTTACACGCTCTAGCATATATTTGGAATAAATGGCCTATCACGCATGACACTGAAACTAATATCTTAAAAAAATTAAATAAAAAATTAAATCATTTACTTAAGTTATTCATCATCATTATTAACAATTATTAATTGTTTTGTTCCCAATCTACAAAATTAATACACATACCTCAAAGAAATTGATAACCCAAGGTTTTCACCAAATTACGCAGATATCATTAAAAATCAAGTATTATATTTTACGTATTGACCGACATGCATAGATCAAATCGAATTCACAAATCGATAAAAATATAGAATATGTTAAAATACCTATGTAGATTTGGGAGTATTTTTTTATCAAATGGTATCTCTATATAAAAATGCCAGAAAGTATTTTCGTATCTATTCGAATTATCTTAATTCAGGTCAGAAAATATTATCGCAATTATTTAAGGTACTACTGACTTGTACATGAAACTGAGTTATTTGTCGTAAAGTAAGTCCCTTTTTGATCCTGGTCACCTGGTCCCTTATTATGAAGTCGAGTATAATTGATTAAATTTGCTTTAATTGTGGCTACTGCAATAGAGTCAGTCATAAAAATATTAAATACCTTCAGTTCACTTCTATAATGGTGGTGCCATTATAGGTATAGATCTTTATTTTGAGGTTAATTCTTATGGTAGTATTGTGAAATTGTGATCTGTGTTCATATGTAATATCAAAATGCTGTACTTACTTTAAACTTAGATATATACCTAGGTGTATTATGTAAAACATGTTATAATTTTTTACATTTCTCACATCTCATGTTTCGATCGTTACTAATACTTATTACGGACAATAATATCTACCTTGGATATTTTAAATATAAATAGGTAATAAACCGGATACCCTGATTGAGTCTGTATTATTTGCATTATCAGTGATGGGATGATGACCATTTTGAAAACTGAATTGAAAACAATTATGTACCATCGAAACTGAAATGATTTTTGCTAGTAGATATTTTTTTTGATAAAGATGTAGTTATAAGAACTTATATTCAAAATCATGAAGCTTTAAAATAAATAATTATGTTAAGGTAAATCGGTTCCGACACTACTTCTTATGTGTGACTGAATATAATTTATTAATAACGATTTTATACATTGAAGATCCTAATTTAGTTTATTATTAGGTTAACCACAAGTACAGTCACGGCCACTAGAAAATACTTTTGATAATGACCCTGGCTGTTCTTATCGTTTAAAATAGAAGTAAGATTTCCTTCTTTTTGTGATAATGTTATTCGATTTACATTATAATACTTACAATCGATTTTCGATTGATGATGATCGAAGTATAAGTGAATCTTGTACAAATGAAAATATGTCTCAGAACATGGGCACTTGTTTACTTAACATAATTTTTTATAAACCCTCTATTGTTGTAACATGTATTTTTATTTGTACACAATGAGAAGACGTAAAGAGATAAATAAAAAATGTTTATGTAAATATTAGATTTATTCGAGAGACTGTATTAAATATTCCATTGAGTATAGTTTAGTAATATTAGGTTTAAAAATTTAAATATTCAGTGAGAAGATTATGTTTTAATGAACAAAGTACTGTTAGTCACAATGCAAACAAGATTTGCACTGAAGTGTCCATATTTTTGTATATACTTAGTTTAACACTAGGCTGTACTTGTATAGAATATTTCTATGTTATTGTGTACTTTCATACACAATGTCAAAAATTGGCCATCTGTATCAATCAAATACAAGTATTATCATACAATTTATGTTTTTAATTTCATTCCTTTATACCTACTTATATATCGAAAGTTTGTTAATAAGTAACAGCACATTATGATGCAAGTACGGAATTTTTACTACTTGAACTTACGGTATTCATGAATTAGCAAAATGTTTTCATGCTGAACATGAAAACTTTTTGCTTGGATTCTATGAAAAAGGTTCAATTGTGCATTAATGCCATTGGACTATTAAAGAGTTGTGATTAGTGTTGAGTAAAAAGGCCTAGTCTGTAAAACACAAAATTACGATGGCACCGTATTAATAGCAAATGTACCTACTGACATTGATGTAAAATGGAGGAGTCGAAGACATTTTTAACAAGGACCATAATCACGGAGGTACCTACATACTTAAGTATAGATTTTCAAATTAAATATTCTCCGAGTTTGTTTTCGCCAACGTTTTTGTTTTTAAATTTTCAGAAAGTTTTAAAACATACATATAGCTATTGTCTCGAAACCAAAAAAATGTTTACCGAATTTCAAGGGCAAATATTTAACTGAAAAGTCCAATGTGAAACATTTGACGCTACATAAAAATAAATGTGTCCAAACAAGTGCAGTCATATGTCTGGCTTAATCAGGCTCGGCATGTTATGGGGGCTTGGGGATCGCTCGGGACAGCAGACGTCACTCCTGACACACGGTCAAGGTCCTTTATTTTTACCAAGTGCGCTAATTGTAGCCTGCAACACCCTCGGTTCACAGTTACACCGCCAGCGAGCGAGGTATGAGAGGAGAGCGAGGTGAGAGAAGCGAGCGAGGCGAAACTATGAACTAAGCGATGCATGATCATACCGCGAGAGAGTTAGCCAGCGAGGCGAGCGAGCTCTCTCGGATATCTTTGACCGCATCGCTCATATAGTTCGCTGTGTGAACCAAATTATAAAAAGAAATGAAACGATGTTCACGGCCGTCGTCGCCTAGCTCGGTCGCTGGTGGTGTGAACCGCCCTTCGACACATGAAAATGAAGGTTTGTATACCAATAAGTGTTTCTATACGTTATCTGGCATAATCACAAATTAATTGAGCTCTTCATGTAATGATGGTTTGGTGAGATGAAGGTTCAACACATATTCTTAGGGCCAGCACACGTCATTATCTGACACTCGGTATATTTCCTACTTTTCTACGATTTGCCAAAGCAAAGTATCTGTTGTAGATGGAAATTATCTAACGCCGCATAAAATTAACCTGATGTCTATAACAAGTGCAATCAATCAATGCTTTGTGGGCTTGGCGATCGTTCGGGCGGTACTAATGTTCAAAAATGAGATAGAAAAAGCTTTGCCACTAAGTAGGTATACATAACTATTTATAAAGTGAAATAACTAGCATAGCAACTGGAGGGTCTATCTTAAAAGACGTCATATATTTGACATAAGGTCAAGGCCTTGCGTGTAAACGACGCTTTATCGTTATGCCCGAGTTTTTGCCCTTTGCCTTAGTGCCTTGAGTGAGGTAGAGAATAGCCGCGACCTTTATAACTCAGTAAATGTCTAATTCTAAATGTTTTGGGGTTAATGCTTTAGTAAGTAAACCTAGCTACTGAAATGTCCTATAAAAATGCATCTTTACAGAAACGTTAAGCATAATTAAGTGCTCGATCTGATGCCATGCCAAATTAATCATGCATTAAATGATTTCCTATTTTCCAATGAAATTCTAATTTCTAATGAAATTAACAAATTAGAGTATTGTTCAAGTTAACTACAACATGATTTAAGAATGTTATCGAATCGAAACGTATTACGGTGGAAGTTCGAAAACGGCTGCAGGTTACGAAATAAGTATGCATAATAACCGCATACGAAATGTTAATTAAATGTAATGGGAACTTCCACACAATTTTTTCGATGTGCTTTGAGATATCAGTGATAAACTGATATAATTACATTTCTTATCCAAAAACTCTGTAAGATGAATAGATTACAGTAACAGTTTTTCCTCTCAACGTAAACGTTAAAAAAAATTATAAGACTAGTACGAGATTTGTTCCCGTGATGAGAGAATTTTGTTAGCTAGTTATGTTAAATAGGCTCTTATAAGAACCTTAGCTTGAGGTTGTTATAAGCTTAGGTTATAAGTAGGTGTCCAAATGTATCGATATATTAAAATGTTCCTTTACAATCTTTTTCAGCTAGGCAGAATATTTTTTCATAATATATAAGAGTACTATCATGCAAAGTCCCCATCGTATTACGAGAAAAATCTGCGTTAGCGCACCAATGTTCTGGGTAAATTGTATTCGGGAAACGGTCGAAATTACATCAATTAATTCATACAATAATCAGGTCATTTTTTATAGTATGTGCATTTATGATCAAATGAGCCCAAATACCTTTTTATCTTCTTAGTGTATGTTTCAATGACCACCTCGACTCCATCCTCCATATCGAGTCAGCTCTATGTCGGTCCATGGCGTCCATGCTCTTATGGTACTCGTGCTACATAATATAAACATTTTCATTCGACATACGATGTAGCTAAAGTCCTTACAAAATTTCTGCTCAATCAATTGAGAATAACTGCTTCATAATTTAATTGCAACATCCTGGCCTAATCAAACGCATACCTAGGCAAGGTTATACATTGTATAACATAAACTGCAAGGGAAATTAAATAAAATCTTTTTATTAAGAGTCCCACGTAAAGGCGCAATCCCATACAAACGTAGTTTCGTTTTAGTTTTACAACAGTTAAGCCAATCTCAACCAAATTTCGTACATACGACTGGATAAGGCATATTGATGTTTATAATCTGATTTCAATTTTAAAAACAATACCTATACAAAATTACAGCGAGTACAAGTTTTCGATACGAAACTTCAAATCGCTGTAAATTTTTTTTTTGCCTTTACGTGGGACTCTTAAATAAAGCCTCTATATAGGCAAAAGCTACATACGATAATTACATTCCCTGCGGACTAGGTACTCTATCTTTAATTCTTTGCAAATTGTCACAGAATTTATTATGTCATATTATGAATAGGTATAATTACAGACGGGTACGAATATATCATGAAACACAGGAAATTTGACCTTCGCATAGTAAAGATACACATATTTTATTTGAATAGCGTAGCGGAACCGTCGGAAACCGCCATAAACCGACTTCGCATTTTTATTTGATCCAAAAATGGAAAACCCCTAAAAGACGAATCTTTCTTTCCGACGCGATCGATCGGACCATATAAGAGAAAGTCATTGATACCACGTTGTTACTTTTATCTATCTCCATGAAGGATAGAGCTAACGTTTGCAAGATGCTAAGGCAACATTTATCAAAACGATGAAAGAAAACGAGAGTCTAGATAAATTCTACTTTGATGTTGGCATTTGATCGATTTTTAGAATTTGTATGGTAAAAGAAATGTATTTCATACTTTTACTATAAAACGAGCTATGGCAGATTTTTATTTCGGAGCACCTAAAGCTTCTTTGTAACTCATTGCAACCAAAAAGTATATAATATTTTTATACGCGTTTTAGTTATATTCTTTATAATTATTTTCATTTTTAGTTTTATAAAGAAATAAAAAATTATTGTTGCGTATATACTAAATATACATAATAATGTTTACTCGTAATACTGATAAAACTTCTAAGCATCATAACTAAAAATCTGGAGTTATATAATTATGATTTTTTTTCCTTCAGCAGTATATTATGTTCTTTAAAACAAGGTATATATCATTCATAGACACTAACTTTGATTATTAACTAAAATGATGTATGTGAAGCTTCCATAGCTATTTTAGACGCATAAATCATTAGAGTTTCAGACTTAACGTAAGTCGGCGTAACGAAGTCAATTAGTGTCCCACAGTTCGCCACAAGACTCCCACTTAGCGGTAATCCAGTTTGTTTCCATTCCGTCAGCCTGATTGCGAATCTGTGAAACCCATGACGTCAATAAAAGGTCTCCGAGGTGTGAGTGACGCGAAATTCATTAAAATGCAAACTGTGGTTGAATGTCTATCCTAGATTGCACGTGACGAGTTACATAAAATAATAAAATACAACAACATTATAAATCATATACAGGTTTTTGTGGCTGCCAAGAAGACGCACGAGTCTGTTGCCCACATGGTATTGATTTAGATGTATAAGAAGTAAGATTTTATCCTGAAAGCATTGGCGTAACGACTTTTACCTTCTACGGGATAGATAGAGCCTAAAGGAATAATACCCACGTTTAGCCTATTGATGGCCGTATACCTAGGTGGAAGACGTAGTAAAACAAGCGACGGGTTTGCTAGCCATATTGCCTTTTAACGTGATTCCTTAGAATATCTACTTTTATTTTACATAAAAAAATCATACAGTTCCTAAAAATAAATATATACGGATAAATCACACGGATTGAGCTAGCCCCAAAGTTACTTCGAAAATTGGGTTATGGAATACTTACTCAACGATACTAGGTATATTTTACTACAAATACATCCAACATCCAAAACCTAGATCTATTTGAAAAGGATAATTTTTCATCTTGACCTGACCGGGGATCGAACCCGGAACCATCCGTGTCGCAGGTGTTGACCGCTGCGCCACGGAGCTCGTCACCTATGTAAGAAATCACTGACTACCACGCAGATTTGAATTGATGCCTTACTTGAAAAGCAGATGGCGAGAACGCCTAGCGTTCACAAATCTCAAAAGGGAAAAGGCATTTGATCTCCCAACGTTATGGGTTTCTGGCCTAGAAGAGACGAGAGTGATACAGGTGAGCTTGTGGGGAAGCACTAATATTATTTTCTTGATACACCGTTATGGTTTAAGTATGAAGTTTCCATCTGCGACTTAGTGGGTGTAAAACAAATATTCCGTTAAATTAATGCTTACTCTGATTTCTCCTCCTTTTTCTATTCAATTACTACTAGGTACTAGTACGTTGTTTAGGTGATATCTAAATAAGTACAAATACTTTTTAAATTATTTTTAGGCGTTAGGACGTTGCAAAGGTTTTCGTTTCTGATATTGAAGTATATTATCGTTGAAATAAAAAAGATAAAACATCTGATTGCGTTTTTAGGGTTTCATATTAAGCGAACTCGGGGACTCTATTACTAATCAATATTTCGTGTAGGTGACACGGTCAGTCGACCATGCACACTAATGATTTGCAGCCAATGGAAATACTACTAATCCAGCGCTGCACGTCCGATTGTCACAGGGCTGTAACTTTTGAAAAGTAATTGATAGAGATTCATACTTACAAAGAAATATATCTTTATGCTCCCATTAAAGAAACTGAGTTCATGTTGATTTTAGTAAGTAGTTAAATATTGTAGGGCTGTACAGAATGAACTTTTCGAGCACGAATCCAAACCACATTTTTTAGGGTACCGCACAAAAAATTAAAAACGGAACCCTTATAGGATCACTCGTGCGTCTGTCGGTCCGCCCGTCTGTCACAGTCGATTTTTTCATTACTTTTTTTGAAGTACCCAGTAACGGTCATCAATCTTCCAATTTTTTTTATTGTCTACTGTATAGAATTGCCTTTAGTACATATGTAGATACACTTTATGAATTGGCCAGTGAGTAAAGCTTAGGAATAATAAAGAACAAGGGCAAGACCTAGTGATCTTCCCACTGATATGCGACCTCAAATTATACTGCTATTTACCTGGCCTCGCAGCACAACTCAAGAGTACTTAGCACGTGTATTATTTCCTAGAACTCTTCATTTACTCTATCCACTGGATTTTATTTTACACCACGGTTTAACACTTGGATTATATTTAATTATTTTCTGTTTCGAACAAAAGGCTCTGCAATTAGGGTGATTGTTCAGTACAATTAGATATATCCTCTTTGGACGAAATTGCGTTCCTTTAGGTTGTACCTTGTCCGTATTTTCTAGTTACGCGTAGAACCGATGGCCGATGGGGCAGAAAGATTCTTGAATGGCGACCACGTAAGGTAAGCATTGGAATACCACCCCCAGACCAGGTGGTTGGTCGACCTGACCAAGGTCGCTGGAAGGCGTTAGATGCAGGCCGATTTCAACCGGTCCTATTGGAGATCCTTGGCCTATGTCCAGCAGTGGACTTCTTGCGGCTGAGATGATTATTAGTTAGCCCAAGTTACTACAAATCTTTTTTCATTAGGTAAGTACTTAACACCATAAATAAATATAAACATTTATCTACGCAAATGCAGTACCTGATATGGAAATACTTCGCACTGCTGATTGACTGTGATTCAATCAGATCTGTAGTGGTAAGTTGTAATTATTAGGTTAGGCACTGAAGGCCAAGCGGCTAGGAACCGGGACTTGTAACCGTTAGGTTACGGGTTCAAAACCCACGCGATCCGCCTCACACCTCTGAGTTTATAACACAGTTTGACTCATGGGCGATAATTTTAATCGACTATAACTTGCGCTTGGCTAAAGAAAAAAACTGCATACTTACCAGTGGATTGTTCACATTTAAATGCTTAGGCGATGGCTATTCTTTTTATTTTTACCACAAATAGGAATAGTTTCATGATACCGAAGTGACTTAAGAGCGTATCCTAGCATTATTTTTTCAATATGGTTTCCTTACAAATGTATTTCTCTATTTTCTATCTGAAAACTGCTTGTAGAGGCACAATTCTTTTTTCATAAAATCCAGTACTAAAATTTTATGAAAAAAGAATTGTGCAGTTTTCAGCGAGAAAATAGAGAAAAATATTTATATGGAAAACATACTGCTAGGATACGCTCTTAACTCTTGAGTGTCAGAAAAAAAACATTAGGTTGCTATGTAGTTGGTATGTTACGTTGGTAAGGACAATAGGAGGGCTAAATTTTAGATCGGCGAGGGAAAGAAGCATCAATGTAGAGTTTTATTTTGCCACAGACTTAGTTTGTTAATTCAGTCACGCAGGGTTGCGATTATGACATATAATGATACTCCAGATTTTTATATCATCAAATTTCAATAGTACATTGTAAAGTTTGTAAGTAGGTGCTTCAAATCTGTAAATCTCCAAGCGGAAAAATACAAAACTGGCGTCTCCGGTTTTTTCGAAAGTATTTCCTTGAAGTTTAGGGCTTTGGTTTCGTTTCGTGTTATCTTACTCGAGCCATTGTTAACCGGGGCATTGACCTCAATATTAGTTTTGCGTGAGCGGTAGAGCATTATGTTTTGCAATAGGTAACACTTATAAAATCGCGTTTGTTCAGGAAGAGCAAGTTTGTAAATGCTTCGATTGTTTTCGTTTTCATTCGTCTTCGATAGTGCTAGTCCAAGATTGTCGCCATTCATAAGACTCACACATATTGTTGAATGAGATTGGCGCTGATTTGTATCTCTAGTCAAAATCAAATAAGAACTGCGAGTGGCACCATGACAACGTGTAAAAATTAAACAGTAAGAAAGAGATTTTGACATCTCAGAAATCCGACACTTTGACCAATAATGTTTTAGTATATCGATGTGACCCTACTGAGACATTGCCTTCCTATCCTCCTGTGTCTCTTTCCTGCAAAGAAATAGACGATAACTATTGCTAGCAATTTTCTCTATAACTTATTTTCTCTATAATTTTCTATTTTCTCTCTCTCCTCCGAGAGTGTTCCTTATGGAATCCTCATCTGTCTTCTGGGGTCGGACTCCGCTCACCGAATTTCGCAAATATTCATTCCTATTCTCTATGGTTTTGCCGAAATTGTTTAGGCAACGACATTATTTATCACGTCGTAATAATAGTCCTATTTAGGCGGAAAACCACACTGCACATAAAAACCCATTCGCAATGATAATTTCTTAAATAATCAATAATAACTTTTTATAAGATTCTGTAAAGAAAATACCAACTATTGAAAATTGTTTTCTAGAAACCCATTAATATTTAGTAAGCCGTAGGTATAAAAGCAACGACTAACATAAACTTAGGTCATAAATTAACTGGTACAATAAAAATTAATTAGAGAGAAAGGCGCATCCATCCTCGGCTGTTAAGTATATCTGTATTTCTTCAAGATCTTTATTATCTATTTACGCATTAGAAACCGAAGTTAATGAAAAGAAAGTTACCTAACTCTTGCCTTTCATCCAGCATTATAATGTAAATAGTAATAAACATAATTATTTTTCTTTAGTAATAGGTATATTGAGAAATAATTAAAACTAATAACATCGACATGTTTTAATCGAAAATGGAAGTATTGGCGAACTGTTTTCGAAGAAGGGCTAAATAATTAGTTATAATAATTTAGCTTGGACTTTTCTGACAAATTAAAGTTATTCATTGATTTCGGACTAGATACTTAGGTAATATGAGTATCTATGTTGTATTCACTTAATAGTTTGATGGCCTAAACCAGTTATTTATACATAGCAAAGATTTTAATTGCGTATACTTAAAATTAATATCACCTTGTTGTATTATTTATTCGTTAAAACATACTCGTTTTGTTTTTTTTTTGTTCATATTTTGACTTCAGATCAACATTTCACTTGCGCAATATTATATGTCGAACTCGTTCCCCGATAATGGCAAGGTTCATGAAGAAACAACACAAAACACGTTCACAAACGAAGATTTAGAGGGGTGGGCAAGCGTAGTCTTGGCCCACAAAGGGCGTTACGTAATACACACCCCCACTCTCCACAAATCCTGGTAGATGTTAATCCCTGAAATCTAGATTTATTTGTTGAGAACGCGTGGATTCAAGTATTTTTAGATGTTTCTTCTAGTGGTGTTTGGTGAAGCTGATAGACTTAGTTTTTGCAGTCTTCGGATTTTGGGGTGAAGTGTGTAGAGATTTATTTAATAAGTATTTCGCCATTGCCCAACATTAATCAAAAAGAGGATGTGATCATCGGCATTTTATAAAACTTCTGTTCTTTGCAAAATAGTAGTACATTACTATACGGTGGAGTATGTGTATGTCTAGTCATTTACTGGTCAGTTTGTATAGTTGTTTAGCCCTTTTAACAGTTTTAATTCATGAACAGGATCCAAGAGAGTATAGGTCAAATCCTCTGCCTACTATGACTAATATATAGCTCTGGTAGTACAGAGAGGGTCGTGCTCCTGCAGTGGAGACTAATAAAGACCTGATGATGATAATGATACCAAAACCAATTGAAATGCAGCTTACATGTTCACTCTTATTGCTAATAAAATATGTTTGTAAATTTGAAAAGTGGACCATGGGCTCTAAAGAACTTAAGCTGAGGATGCAACTGAGAACACGCTCAGATGAGAGGAGAGTTTGTGAATGTGGATGTTTGTAACCATATATAAACGTTTACTACTCCACCTAAAAACTGTCTATTACTCTTACCTAGAAGCGTTTTTTTCCAGTTACATCCTCGGCTGTGAAGTTTGAGGCCCCGGGTCCGCTATTATGACAGCATTGAATTGATGTGTGCTTCTGTGAATTTATTGGACAACCAACCACCATATTACAGCGTGCATGCTGTCATTCTGCTGTTGCAAAAATTCTATGAAGGACTCTACCTATAATTGTTTTTTTGTAAGTACCTCAGTTTTTTAAGCTTGCTACTGGCATCAGATATAGCTTATCGTTTGCCATTTGATGATTATCTGGCAACTAAACAGCTTAACGTGCTTTGCGAAGTTTAGAGGGGCTCGATATATTTTTACACCACCTTGTGGTAATTTTTCTAAGCGGCAACCACACCCGGGGCTGTTAACATGTATGAGCGCTAATAATTCGTATTGGTAACAATACATTGTTCGTCAATAATGTAGTTGAATAAGAGTAGTCATCGAGTATCCTATAGAATAAAGCTTGAAAATACCGTCAAAATGAAGTAAATACGAGACAGCGAAAGTAAGTTATGCGGGCGCGCCGCCGCGCCGTTTCTAGGGCGGAGGCGTCTGTTTACTTGTTTTGCTGGTGCACGCGAGAGTGCCACCACCACCAGCCGCGGCCGCGCTCACAGACTCGCCCGGCCGCTAGTCTCTCGGTGTCGCAACGGTCAGTAGACCTGTCTCGCCACTCGCCTGCCTCATCTCCGTCGCGGCTCGACTCTTGAGCAACACTCCGTTTTTATGTGATCAATATAGTGATTTATCTACTTCCATAATTATAACCCTAAATGGGACTGCGCGTGTCGTAAGTTCGCTTACCGCCCAAGGAGGCTGTATTTACAACCCAGCGAAAGCGGTCGTGCTGGTCCACGGACCACGGAATTTGGTTGTGTAGGTGTTTTTCCTTGTGGTGTTTCGCAATGGCAATAAGTGTTGAAGTGACGAAACGCTGGTGAGGAGCTGGTGAATGCGCATGCGGCGATAAAAAAAACGAGCACATGTGCTTATGTAACCCTGAATCTACGAGAAAATCAAGTGAGTACCTAACTCAGATCTACCTAGACCTGTTCCTATTTGAGGTGGCAGAAGTTACGTCAAATTCATATGAAATAGTTTGTTTGATGTATGTGACCATGCTGACACGGAGATAAATACGCATAATATGTTTGTATGTACGTGCGTGATCAAATGGTTTCAAAGAAAGATGAGCCATAATATAAAGACTTTTATGAATTTAATATGTAATATAGGTAATATGAAGATGGGGTCATGTCAATTAATAATTGTATAAACAAAGTATGGAATCATTGTAATTTAAAATTTTCTGCATATTCACTAGATCGTAAAGCACAATGTTTACTAAGTAACAAATTAACTTGCAATATAATCGTAGTATTAACTCGACGGCCTACTTATTGACAACCATCAGATATGACTGGACGCAATTTTTGTTAACCTTTAAATCCACATTGATATGCCCATGACGTACCTTTGATAGTTAATAAACAAGTTATAGCAATTGGGAAATTATCACGTGTATAAGGTTAACAAAAATTGCGTCCAGTCATACTCGATGATTGTCAATATGAACACAATTTTTGTTAACCTTTTACGTTGGTGGTAATTTCCCAATCGCTTTAAATTGTTTGTTAAGGTAAAGATACGTCTTGGGCATATCAATGCAGATTAGTTCAGAAAATTTCATAGATAAAAATTTCAAATAAATCAGCCTTTTATAACCCCCTTTTTGGAAATAATGCCTCTACCTGTTCCTCCTAACTACATATTAAAAAAAACACTTATGAATCTTGTTATTTATTTACATATTGAGAGATTCATCGAGATTCATTCAGAGATTCATTGAGAACTTGCCAGACGTCGTTGAGATATCATCAGGTTATCAATTGCCTTTAAACAAATAATTTATAAGTTCCAAATTTCTAATTTCGACTTGATCGTGTTTGTGCAAGTCCATAACGAATAATTTAACTTCGGGATTGGATCTCACAAACTTTATAAATTACATCTGTTTGTAAGAAGATCGCGAAATCGTTGCATGTTTAATTTGTTATGTAAAGTTGTGGATGTGGGCTAGTTTTTAGGCAATGACTTGGCTGTTTCGACTGACAATTTTTCCAGTTTTGATATTGATGCGGTGTATCTTGTACTGTACGGTGTATGTATAATATTTTTGTGAGAAGGTATACTTAAAAAAACCACTTAGAGTTCTACTCTTAGCTTAGAGTACGACACTAACGTCCACACTATGTCGCTTTTCCATCTTACATGGATCGACAAAGCTACTAAGGTTAAAATAAAAACTACCTTAATAGTGGGTTGAAAGATTTATGGCTACATCACGATAAAACAAGGTCGTAGTAGTAATAATTCCTAGTAGGTATAGTACCAAATATAGTACAACATTTTACTTATTGATAAAAAAGACTGGTCTAAGTACAAAAGATATCGCTGGTGTTAACAAAGTTTGCTCCTTTTCCCTTAAGTCAATGGCAAAGTCGAACGCTACAATGGTACTTGGCACATGACTCACAGCGTTATGACACTATTCACCCTATTTTACGGCGTTGTTGTTATTATAATAGGCATTGAATATGTTTCTACTACCTACTAAGTAGTTCTGATAGATTTTCCAAACTCCGTAGTATTTACTTGGCTCTGTGCCGAGACGAGCGATTGTTTACAAACATTGAAGTCTGCTGTAGCGAGAAGGACATGTTGCCATTTTACACTTCAACATCGTCAAAGAAGCTGTAAAAACATAAAAATTTACATGAAATGGCTAGAGACGAGACTCGGGAGGTCGTAACATTGACTAAATACCTAACAGTAGCAGCACTTTGTTTAATGGTTTGTAGTAAATGTAAGATGGTTATAGATAAAAATCCTACTGCGTTACTTAAATAAACACTACCTACTTTATTTGGCATACATAGATATTTATACATTATACAGGATATTTAATACTAACATTATACAGGACATTTAATATCCTGTATAATGTATAAATATCTATGTATGCCTAAGCAATAAAATCGAATGTAATTCTTAACGTCGTAATCAAGTTATTGCTCTTTTACCACTTCTAACCAGTTGAAAAATGTTTTTAGCATTTTAATCTAAGTCATAATAGCAGGACAGGGCGCAAACTTTAAACTCTCAGTTCAATGAGAATGGAAGAGGGTATATTCTAAATTCTGGCTGTAATTTATTACTTATTCGTTTTCGAATATATGAATTATGACACCTAGAATGTAAAAAAAAGAATTTACCATATTTCATAAGTAAAAGTTACTAGTAATAAATAACGTAAATGCCTTAGTAAGTTGCTAGACTCAAAGGTTAGCATAAGCTTTGAATCATGTTTGAGATAACGGTACTTCGTTAATTTCTAAATGCCGGACGATGTTCATGCTGTCTTTTAATGTAAGTGTCTTTATGGTAATTTAGTTATATGGATCATATTTTATTAAATTGATTTATTTGAAAATATTAAATTAACTACGTAACTTTATTTAAGTGCATAATGCAAATTCTTTTAATACTCAAAAACTTTTATGTTTTTAAACAATGATAAAAGCAAACAGGCATACGGCCCATTATGAAAAATAGTTACCGTAGGGTGCAAATGGACATTTGAAAAACATTAAGACCCGCTCATTGTTTGTCGACTCTGAAGAAAAATTTTCACGCCTTATTCGAAGAACCCCATTTTATTGTGATTTTTTCTTTTTTTATGACATACAACGGCAAACGAGCACACGGATCACCTGATATCACCTGATGGTAAGTAATCGCTGGCCATGGACAACAGCAACACCAGAATGTGACAAGAGCGTTGCCTGCCTTTTATTTTTCCCTCCCAGAGAAGGGGTTGTCAAGAAAACCATTCCATAACATTAGCGTTCTTGGAAAAAAGTCTTCTCAAACGTTCGCGAGGTGACTCCATAATATGTAGATATAGACTTGCAACTTATAAAGTAGCAGTCTTTGCAATTGGGCACAAATTCGGAATGATTTAAGACGATAGACTAATCATCTGTCGCTGTTTTGCAAAATGTGATGATTGCCTACATATAAATGGATAATTACCTACGAAATGAAATATGTATTGCATATGTGCATATGATTAATTTATCCCTTAACTAGCGAACCATCCTTGGATTGTTTTTACACATATTACAGCGGAGACTTGAAATTTTCGATACTGATGATGAAGACTATTTCAGATTCTTCCAAACAACGCATTTGGAACGAGTCAAAACCGCTCTCATAACTTCATTGAATGTTTCAATAGAAAGATTCAATGAAGTTGACTGAGAGTGGCTGCGACATAGCCGATGTTATTGTACACGGGTGGACGTTCGCCGATTACTTCATTAGATAAAATGACAATCACAATGGACAATCAGACGCAATCAGCCAGTCACGAGACGGCGGGCCGTTGCAGACTAACAGACGACACGCACAGTCGCACAACCAGAATAGGTGTATTTTTTCCGTTCGCTGAGAGTCAGTCAGTCCAGACATGGAATAATATCCTCCTCTAGTGTGTGTCCGGTAGCATCCTCAGCTGTGGTGCATTATGGACAGCGTGTTATTTTATACCAAAGGTAGGAGGCAACAGGCCAAGGCAGGATGAAGTGTGGTTCCCGGCAGAGTAGAATAGGACCACTCCAAGTCTTCCGGTAGATGTCGTAGAAGGCAACTTAGGAAACATAAGCTAATCAAAGCTTAAACATCAAAAAGACCTCTCCAACCCGTCTGGCCAGCGTGGAGACTGTGGGCCAAATCCTCTGACTGCTCTGGCTAATTTATATGGGTTTGGTAGTACAGAAAGGGTCATTCCTGCAGTGGAGACTAAAAAAGACCTGTTGATGATGATGATGAATCTTTCCGAACGCTGAGAGTTACCGGACATGGAAATATATCATCCTCTAGTGATTTCCAGTAACATCCTCAGCCGTGATGCAATGTGGACAGCGTGTTATTTTATTCCAAAGGTAGGCAACAGGCCGACCGTGGTCCGTCTCATGATCGCGGACGGTCGAACCTCGGACCGCCAGATATTGTTAAAAAATATTCCTTTATAGGGTTCCGTAGTGAACAAGGAAACTTAATGCACCCTTACCCACCTCACCTCTATACCTCACCTTACTTTATGAGAAACAATATATAGGTACGCCATCTTTTGCATGTAAAAAATTCTTCTTTTGATGAGTCGTTAGATACATCTTTTAAAAATATTAACGATGTTCAAAACACCATTTTTTAATTCAGGGTTTTTTTTGTGAATATTAAGCATAAAAGTGATAATTTTGTAGGTAAAAGTGCATCTCTATAAACTAAATGGTTGTAGGTATAAGGATACACGTGAAAAAATTTAAATGGTAGCATATATAACGAAGTTAAAAGAAAAACTATCACAGCTAAGTAGGGTTCACTAGTCAATGGGTTATAGTAGACTAACTAATAAAATGTCGTTCAACTACAAAACCCTACATTGCGCGTGGCCCGACACGCACTTTTTAAATTATTTTAGAAGCTGAGTTTTTAAATTATTAACTAGCTTTTAATCTAGCTTGGTTCTTCATAGTTATACATACTTGTGAACCATATTTCACAAGAATAAATATTCTTCACTGCGTACTTGCTCTTCCCGTCATGATTAAATCTATTCCTTATTACTTACTTATTCCTCGCATTATTTTAGGTCTCATTTTGTATTTCGTTTAAAACTTTTAATATATTGAGGCTCCCTGTTAGAAAAACTTGCTGACCCATGGCTTATACATTGTCGGCTTCAGCATTATTGGCTTTATGGGCGAGATTTCTACGGCTCTCTACCCGATGGTAGCACATCACAGTGTCGACCTGTCGCCCCAAACAGACTTCAGTGGGCGGACTCCAAATCGAAACACTGTTGCTGGCTGGCACCTTTCGTGAATATTACTCGCCGCTATTGGCACCCCAGACTCGCTCGGGCCGCCCTAGTCCAAAGTCTGCACTGAGTTTGCAGCTATTCATGCTTTGAAATTATTTAGCAAAAGTTTTACGGTACGGACGGCTCCTTGTAGCCAAACATTCTAGCGTATATACGCTTAGGTTATTATTGGCAAGATTTAGGTTTTTGTCCTTTAGTTGCCTTGCCTAATTTGAATTATTTTTTAATCTCTAATTTTAATATTATTTCCAAACTAATTAGTATTTTTGATCAGAGTCAAAATGTTTTATCTAGCTTCATGGTAAATGTATGTAGATAGATGCGTATTAATTACCTGTTTCACACGGAGTAAGGCAAGTTGATTGATCTAGTGGGATATTGTTGTAGATAATGGCTTTAAATATCACGTTTAAACGACTACCAAAAAATTTTGTATTTTTTCGAGTTCTTTGTTTAAAGTTCGGTTTTGGAATTTTTGGTACCAAAAATTTAGTTCGGATTTGGATGATTGCGGTATGGGTAGAATCTTCCCGAGTAGTAGCATTGGCTACAATTTTTTGGCACTGCAGTCATGTTTTCGTTATAATTTGAAAATGATTTTCTTGACTAACTTGACTTATGATTCTAAGGCCCCTAGGTGGGGCAGAGGGCTTCAACAGTCTTCCTCCATCGCGAACGGTCTTTGGCAACGCGCTTTACTTCGGGCCAGGTTAGCCAGATTGTCTTCATCTCCACCGCAAAATGTTTTTCTTACCCTTTGTCAATTTTTTTACATCTGCGACTGTCGTATTCAGTGTCACTTATTAGTCACCCCTTGGTTTTATCAAAGCAAAAACCTATGATTTTAACTTAATGGCTTAATCCTTCGATATACAAATAATTACTATAGATACGTCCAATTACTCAAGTAAAGGATATCGACAGCAATTTACGGCGAGGTTGAAACTCGAGCCGATCGGAACGTGGACTAATGATTAAGAACCTTAGGCTTGGCGCAAACAGGGCCAAAACCCCATTTTAAATGATTAAATGCTTGATTTTTTTTCTTTTTAAACTTGAGTTTTGTCTGCCTTCGCCTGCTCTATCCTTAGAAACCGTTATCATATTGCACATATCTATCTACATTGATTTTAAACATTTCGGACTTTGTATACTTACATTTTTTTTCAATAAGAAAACGAAAACGCAGATAATATTTTATGTGATAAATATTTTTTTTTTTATGATTATTAATATTTTCAATCGTAGAAATATTCATATACAGGGTTATATTGTAAAACATCAATAACTTCATAATATCGGAATCAGAATCCTTAACATAATATAGACCCACAAGAAAAAGGTGAAATTGGAAAAACATATTTAGACTTCCCATAGAAACTCGACGCTTTCGCCTTTTTCCTTGTGGGTCTATAATACTCGTATGTAAGGGATTCTGATTCCGATATAAAGAGGTTATTGATGTTTTATTAACAACCCTGTAGAGAAGGATCTATTGACAACACTCACCTAGTGTAGGAACATAACTATAGTCTAAACTATAGTAAAATACGAGAGACAATATTTGTGGCTTCTAATATGGAGACCCTAAGGGCCATTAAAGTCACGATTTCGGCTACTATATATTCTCCGATGCGGCTAAAAAATTCTCAAGTGATAAATCATGCACATGTAACTGCGGCTTTAGTGTACGCTTAGCCTTAGAGTATTATTGCTAATTATATTTCCCAGTACTAATTAGCAGTGCATATTCCAATATCTTGTGGTCATCCTTGGTCATCTGAAATGGTTACTTTCTGAGTAAAAACAAATATGAAATTCCCACCTTTATCTTCTTGGAAATAAGACACATTCATCGCTTTACATCTTAATTTGAATGCATGGAAAATTTAGGTTGGATGAAGGCATTTTCCATTCATTTTTTCCATGAAACATGTAATTAACGGCGTAATTCTTGTTGATTTTGAAGGGCGTGCATTTTGTGGTTTCCTAAGAGTATTGTGTAAGTTTTTTTTTGTTTTCAAAATATAGTTATTCTTTTTAAAATAAATAATTAGCTCAGTAATAAGAGTCAATTACTCATGGACTACCCAAAGCATCAGTAAGCCCAATATACGTCCTGGCCTGTCTGGCAATAAATAGGTGACAACCTTGTCGAAGTTGCAGATGACTCTTGTTTATAAGTGTCTCTCTACTGCTCTACTGAAATTGTTCACTCGAGTTAGTTTCAATCTAACCTTTGATATATTTAAGAGTTTCGTGTGGGCCGTTGAGTATTGTTCCTTTAATTCAAATGAGGATAATATTTCTCCAAATGACACCTCTCCAAGCGCGTAGACTACGCAGCATCATGTTATGACCTTTGATAGTTAATAATTTATATTAGTCAGCTAAGGTCGAATTTCGACACCATCAACGCAAAGGTAATGTTGACGTCACTGAAATATATTTCTAAGATGGTTGGAATTAAAGAAACCCAATAGTTTTATAACAAAATTCCTATATAATACATGGCATCACAACCCCATGTAAGCCTCTTTTACAATTGGACTACATTCTAAAAGTACTTTGGCTTAGAAAGCAATCAATTAATTGTGTAATTGCCTTGAGCGAACTAAATAATTTAATTGATTCTTTTCAACAACTAAAAAAGCTCTTTGTCAAAGGGAAACGCTTGACGCAGGCAGCTTCCAACCAGTCATTTTGGTAATCTTTAGGAAAGACCAGCAGCAGCATATCCAGTAGAGGACTTCTGGCGCAGAAATGATGATGTCGAAATTTAAGTTAAAATATTTTACTCCTACAAATATATGCATTCTTACTGGCGTATCTGTCACCCTAGTTACTTATTTGTATTATTGTAAAGAAAGTCATAAAATCTCTAAACCCGTGATGATAAGATCGACCCGCGTCGCGCCGCTGCGAACAAGAGCGCTCTGAAACTCGCTCTGCGATCTCTACAGTCCCGCCAATTAATATTAACCGATGTTATCAGATGAAAGGCAGGATTCTCATTTAAGATGCTTTCAATATTATTAAATATATAACTTTTTACCGCAATTCCATCTGCGGGCATTAATAATCTACTTACTTTAATTTTGGGATAAAAAGTAATTTGTACTTTAGGAACGTAAAACATAGTTCCTCATCTCTATGAGTACCTACTAAACTATGTCCAAATACTAACCCATCTCAAGCAATTGACAAACCCATAACACCCAACTTACATTTAACTCGTTAAGCCCATATCAGTAAGATCAGACATTTTATTTCTAAATAATTATACTTGCAAGATTCCCACAAGTTGATCGCAATCTCTACAATAGCAACAAATATTAGGAATATTACATATATAACATTTGTAGAAGAATAGGAAACTTAAGTTACAATAAATTATAAACAATGTTGGGGATCTATAATATTACTTAATAGATGCCCAAATTGTACCAAAGTGATTATGAGGTTACGAGAGGTATTATAAGTTTATAAAAAAAGAGATATAAGATATATATTATGCTTTTATTTTCTAAATTTTACTACATCAAAAATCGTAATGTTCATGTTGAAAATAAGCCTATTCAAGCACTTTTTCATGATTTTTCCCATATTGAATTTAGTTATTATGTATTTCAATTATTAATAAATATAGTCTACACTATATTTTTGAATAGTTAAAAAATCTCCTTCAGGTGTGACGCTAGTAGTAGCGTCACGACTGAAGGAGAATCTTTTTCTTTTTTTCTTTATTATTTTTGTTCTGATTTCATGCTTTTAAAATTATAATATACTTACATGATTTTTGTTACTTTATGAACATGTTATTGATAGTAAGCAATCGAGTGTGTAAGAGGCTGAGCAAACCATTCCATGAAAATGGGATCAGAGCCCACGCCTAACACAATTTCGACATTACGAGTTTCGTTTTTCTAGATTTTGCGGTAGTTATTCCGACAAATTCCCGTGAAACTAGAATCGTAAAAATGTCACGTAAATGTCATTTTTTACAGTTCCCCTGTGTCGTAAATAACTTGTTGATAACCATAGTCGCTTCAGAATCGTAAAATATTTGTGTTTCTATCGTCATCCATAAATGGTGCCGTAGAAACGGGAATCTGCAAATGATTAAGTTTTTTGTATTGTGCAAGATTTCTAAGATGAGACCTGAAGAGTAGCAGCTGAAAATCTGCACTCTTATTCTCATGCAGTTATTTTCCAAGCAAATACAATAAAAATATACATACCTAAATAACATTTATAAAAAGCTCAGAGTAATTTGGGTCTAACGAAGATTTTTTTTTATTTTGTTAATACCAAGATTAATTAGAAAAAGTCATGTACATAGATGATTCTGTCGTTTTGGTACCACTACAATATTTCAACACGTAATCATCTCACTATCCTGCAAATAACAGTAAATTTTCATTAGCTAGATATTATACTTTATAATGCGATGGATACAGTATCTGAAATTCGAAAGTTTTACACCTACTTCTTTTGCTACTTGTATAATTATATACCTTTTGAATAGGTGAGTTCTAAGAAAGTACTCCCAAACCTACCCCTGTCAACGCATTATTTATCTGAGGCAATCATAGAAAATCTAATTTTAAGTATAAATTCGATAAGGGATGTGTTGTATTATGTATGTATCATGCTCAGCAGAAGTAAATAAAAATCTGTTTCACTTATTTGCAAATGAATAACGAAATATCTGCTAATAAATGGAAAGGTAACCTCATAGTCTCTCCAGTTTCTCTTTATTTTTTCATCTCTTGTGTGGTCTTGCTCTGACTGCCGCTAGAGCACGCAGCGTGAGCAAGAAAGGAGACGTGATTTGGCGGTAACCCTGCACGCTCGGGCTCCGTCGGCCTGCCTCGCTGGAAATCAACAGTAGTCGTCGGCGGCAGCCCGTGCGAAGAGACGCCTGATACCTCGCTCGATGATATCGCATGAGTCCAAATCGCGCCGTTTTGTCCGTATTTATCGTAAACAAATCACAGCCAATTGACAGAAACACTCATTGTTAGATGAAATAGTTTCTTCTACAGCTCATTGCCAACCATGAAATGTTTGAATGTCGGCTATTAAATCTATGCGACCGGCCGCATGGAATTGTAGAAGTTGCAATAATAACATTTAGAAGGTGTATTTCGGAGTTCGGGGGTTTAGTGAAAGGAGCGACGTCGTAAGATTTGTGGTGTTTGAGTGCTGGTTCGGTGGCTAACTGTGTTGTGGCCGGCGTGCTGTGACCGTAAGTGGAACGTCTGAATGTGCATCATGTACTTGTTACGAGTGTCGGCACTCAGCGGGTATCGCTGTGCTCAATGACTGCTGTTAACGAAGCATCCAAGTCAAGGCGTTTTGCTTCGTTTGATTGCTCGTTTATGATTCCATCATTTTAAACTACTTGCTAGGTAAGTTTACTCAAACAAACTTTTTGCATACACTCACATTTTTACTGTTTGCCTCTGTTTTGGCTTATCAAAAGTTTGGACAGCTGCACCTAGTATTAGCACCTTGTGTTTCAAGTTGGTTCTATCCATCTCCTTAATCATTACTAAGACAGTAAAATATAATTGTGTTATTTATACATGTTCTTTTTGTGGGCTTATTAGGTATATTATCAGTGCATAATCGAAACCTTATGTCCATTTCTTCCGGAAACAAATATTCATCCGTTTGAATAAAGGTTACTTTTACACCTGACGTAGGCACATACGCAGTACATAAATTTGTTCTCAAGTCTCTGCAACATTAACAACATGATCACAATTAAATCATCATGCTGTGCATGGTAAGACCTTGTAATATTGACAACTGTACACGTGAGGTTATTGCTAGTCATACCTACACAAATCAACACTAATTTATATTTGAAATCATCTAGGTACGCTTACGGTTATCCTTCATTGTGTTACCAAAGTATTTCATAACGTACTTTTGCCAATGAACATAAGTTGAAAACAAAGAATGTAAATGAAATAACCAAACTACCGCTACCCTTCATGAAAGAAAATGTCATTACGGGGCCTAAAAGATATGCCTCGCTCGAGTTTTCTATTAAACCTACGGACTCTCTGTGGTCACGTGGCTGAAATTTATAAAAACGATGAAATTATGTATGTAAAAGGTATGAATGAATATTAAACTTGTACAACATAATAGTACATAGTTATTACAAACTTATAAGCTTCATTACCTGAAAAAAATTTCAAATACTCGCGCAAGGGTCTCATCTTAGCCAGCTAAGTTTTATAGTTTCATTGAATTAAAAATTCCCTACCAAGCTTCAAGCCCTTTTTGTATTGCTTTTTATAACTTAATAGAACACAGGTGACGGGCATTAAGTTAACATAATTGCTTAGTTTTCGTGACTCCAGTGTGGCAGGCAACTTGACAGATATACTGATATTACAAAGCACTCACAGTAGATGTATTCACAGCATTTGATAAAATGTGCCTCATACATAATAGTGTCAATTCTCTCTGATCGCGTGATACGTCTTTAGCAACAGATTTCATATTCCATTGTCTTCTGGTTGTCCATTATGCCAATAACTTCCGTGTTTCGTAGACCTAAGGCTGATGTATGTACATAATTTACCGGATGAATAATGTAGAAACCCTATCTTGCTTTTGTAGTCAGGAACGGTACGAGGGGATGCTGATTCTACACTGTGGATGGTAGACAGAACTTGGTGAATTAGTAAAATTATACTTGAACTTTTTTGTAAGCTTGGTTAAATTAAACAAACTGTAAGTTGTTTAATTTTTTAAATAAGTTAATTTTCGATTTGTTTTTATGGAATCTTTCTCTAAAGTAAAGCCTACTTGCTAGATTAATTGAATCACATCAGAGTTACAAAATCTTGAACTTTTGAAATATTGACTTTTTGTTATGATGCTAAACCGTTAAGATACACTAGCCAATTGTTTTGCCGTCCACGAGTAGGAACTAGCAAAGCAATCGCAAACATTATTAAATATTATGGTCTAATACAAAATATCATTAGTAGGTGACTCTAACCACTGTTTACGAAGTTCACCTAGATGATCTATGATAGTGGTAAAAACTGTACATGCAACTTAGTCATCAAATAATGTGACACAATCAAATTATTTTATGATTGACACAAATTCTTTACGATACTGAATTATCGTAATGTATCTACTAGCGTAGTTACAAAATTCATGTTTGTCATTTCCTTCGTTTGCAATTTGCAACTGCAAGGGCTGCGAATTCTTACGAAGACTAATAAGTAATGTCTTACATTCAAGTAATTCAATTGCTTTTGAAAGCATTAAAACTTACCTATCTAATCATACTATCTGCGTAACTATCAAACCAATTTATTGGGAACTTTGAGAAAAGTAAGGACATTACAAAAATAGGTTCTGTTTTATTTGTCGATGACGTAAAATGATTAAGTATCTAGCATGCATTACCAATATAATGTGACCGAACAAATGAACGACCAAAAGTAAGATACTTTTATAAATAATAAGAATTAATCTATTGCAATTATCATCGGCTGGTATGATCCTCGCATTTTCTGCCCTTCCAATCCAACTCCAACGTAAGTAAGTGTTATAAGTTCTCATCTTCGGTTTTTTTTTATATCATATAAATTGTACTCTTGATAGGTGATATTCAATTGGCGTTTCTGATACCTTTACTATACCAATTCAGATGCGAGTAGGTACCATTAACTGGAACGCTTGGAGATGATGTCAAGAAACCGGTTTGCCCCAATCTTTCCAACATTGCAAGAGTTCAATTGCGGAGAATCTATTTAAAGAACCGAGAAAAAACATTTCTAATCTATGAATAGATCGAACGCTTTGATGATTTGCGATTATAACTTATTCTTCGTTTGAATAGTCTCAAAATAAGTAAGAAATATTTTGAGAAAGGTACTTTACACTAATATAATTACAACACAATTAGTTAAAAGTTGCTTGAATTTGTGTTGTTGAGGATTAGAACTGAGCTTAGGGACCAAAAAAAAGACTAAGTTTCTTTCGGCATATTCTTCTCAGCACTGATAGTTCAGAAACTCAAGTAGTTTTTGGTCGTCTCTGCAAATATTAAAAAATAAATTATAATTATATGACGTTCAAAAAGAGATACCTACATATTATCCAAATATCAATAAAATTTTATTTTATTTGAGAAATGAACACTGGATTACCTATGTTAAAAGGAAGCAAAAAAAATATTTTTATTTACAATAGACATTCTTCGTCCAATACGAGTATAAAGCGAACTAACAGTGTCTGTTTTACTTGGTTACTTAGTACAACACAACATAAGCCAACAGTCAATTAGCCTGTTAAACCCAATAGAAAGGAAAATTATTATCAGCGAGTTAGATAGCCTATAATTTACGTGAGAGTAGTCGCGGAAAAATACTAGTAAGGAATAAAAAAGAATACCTAAATAAATAAAAATTCTAATATGGTTTGTGCTCATATATCACTTAAAGTTGTCTCCGCGTCAATCTAACCTTTGTTTATAAATTGTACTGAAATGGGAACAACGCTATCAAATTAATGTCAAGTTAATTACTGTTGGAGACTCATAAATAAAATCATATAGCATTTGGTTTTAGGTATCGTATATACGAACTTAATTTGTATGTAGATTATTTATTTGAAAGTAAAACTATTATATTTTATGATTATTTTCTTACTCATGATTCATAACTTTGGAACTGGTCACTCTTGGATTAACTCAGTCTGTAACATTCTGTTGTCTTTAAAATGTGCGGGTACAAAAAATCATATCGATTCGTTGACTTCTTTGAGGTCAGGGATAAACTTGCAAAAAATTTTTATGCATAATAAAATATCACTCTATGAAAGAACTATGTAAAGTACGTGTCCATTTTATTGAATATTCAGTGTAATTTTCTCAAACCAGAGCCCTTTTCGATCACCCCAACAATTTCGCTGAAAATATTTTCCTGGCGTTTAAACATTTCGTTAGGGATACAGTGGTCGATCAATTGATTCTTAATGTACGCTTGGATTTTCGTTTTTGTTTCATTTTTCCCTTCGTGCATGGTAAGAGAAAAAAAATGCCAAG
Source organism: Rhodophaea formosa (assembly GCA_963082605.1). Classification (NCBI taxonomy): domain Eukaryota; kingdom Metazoa; phylum Arthropoda; class Insecta; order Lepidoptera; family Pyralidae; genus Rhodophaea; species Rhodophaea formosa. Next base: position 14,517,453 of record OY720209.1, read on the forward strand.
TCACTACATCTTTGGTTGTCAATGATCACTGTAACAAATCCACTGTTGTACAACTACATTAAACGATTCTAGATACACTACTTTTCTGTGTTACTAATTTAGAAAGATTTTTTGAATAACATTGCTTCATTTTTTAGTTTCATATTTGAATAGAACCAGTAGGTATATTTGCATAGAACATATTTACAGCTATTTATTGGTCTGAATGTCTTGTTACGACAAACAACTAGGTCTAGACTTGAATAAATTTCGCGCGGTTGACAATTTCGCGTACATTTGTTCAGAAACCGATTTTTGGGTGGTGCGCTCATGAAAAGTACCACAAGTCATTACGTAACGAATTACTTTAAATTGAAATTTTTTATATAAGTTAAAAATGAAAACATCTAGGTAAATCATCATCATGTCGTGTGGGTTCTTGGATCAAAAATGATCCGATGAACCCTGGTGTCAGGAGTTTAAACCGCCTTATAGGCCTCTGACATTCTTTTGTGTAACAACCACTGTCAAAGATAGCGATCGGGAGTGACGGCTTAACGTGCCCTCCGAAGCTCGGATCTCGGATCTTTCTCATCAGACAATCAGGTGATCAGCCTGCAATGTTCTAACCAAACTAGAACAATAACACAAAGTGATTATTCCCACCGGGAATCGGAACCGCGAACTCCACAGTGAGAGTCGAACGCTACACCTACACCACAGAGGCATTTTATTATTTTAATCTGATTAAGAAGTAATAAAATGACGCAGGTGACGCTAATTTCACTCATCTTAGCCCCTAAATCGTTTATATCAAACGTTTATATCAGAAAGGGAAAGTATCATCAATCAGCGGAAAACTTGAATTTTTGAGAGAAGACGATGAACTAGTTGTCCAGATTTCCTCAGGATCTCCAGATCTTCCATCTTGAATGGCAGGCCAAGGAGTGATGGTAGGCTAGGACGGAGGTAGGCCACCTTAGCAGCCGCCGGAAATATTGACTCTTCATACGTCTTGGATACAAAGGAGTTATAATATAGCCTGGTAGAGTCTTGCCTTGATTTATTGAGTCTTGATTCATTCAGAGGTTATGATAAGTCGGTATTAAAATAGCTGGTATGTCTTCTTGTTAAAGAAGCCATACCTCAAACCCCCTACTCGCCAGTTAGTATAACTAATGGTGTTGCGACAAATCATTGTTACGATTAACGACAACGCGACACCGTAACGTCACGACCAACAACGATGCGACTTTGTAGTTCTGTATGATTTTGTTGCAAATCAAGACTGTTTATATATCCCAATGTCCTCTGAAGTCAACACCTGAATCAGTGTGGGATCTTGTGATCTAAGATTCTGTGTCCGTCTACCTCATAAGAAATAAATAAGTAATACTCTTTACGTATCTAATCCTTTATGAAAGTGTCGCTAAAGTGTCGGAAGTCAAAACCCTCCGGCGCGCTGGATCCTTTGAGTTTTTTCACGAAGTATTTGCGTAGGACGGGATGAACCCTTTCCACGTGAACAATAAAATAGAGTGCTTATTCACTCGTTTATTCGTAAAATAGCACATAATGACACTTTACTAACACTGTATAGGAAAGTAGTATTCTTCTTTGGGTTCAACAGTATTTTATTCCTTAAATTTTGTTTAGAGTTTGATATTTATTGAGGTTTTTGTTAGAATATAATTGTAGATTTTTAAAATTATTATTAACTAGCAGGCCACCCCGGCTGCACCCGGGCATGTATTATTATTACCTATAAACCTGCCTCATGAAACCATCGGTGAAAAACAGCATGAAAATCTGAGCAATCGAGACAGACTTTATAATATGTAGAGATAGAGATTTATTGTCATAAAAGTATTAATACCTATAGGTATAACTCAGCTCTTTTTTCCTTGATTAAATATAATACTTACTTAGATTTAAGAAATATAGTTTCTTATAATTCTGAAAGTATGTTATATCATATTATGTACACTCAAAATTTGTGGAAGCAACGTATGAAGTGGACTCAAGACAAGCCATCTGGCAACTAGTAAAATGAATGCTTAATCCATCAATATCGAGTGGACATGAATCACCTACATCCCGTACTTTTAGCATTATAGCGGTTAGCTCGCAACCAGAAGCAAATTAAAAAATAATTATAACATTTGATCGACCTATATAGAATAAATACCTAGTCAATGTTATGTCACGTTCTCTAGCAAAAAATATGGCCAGAAGTATTGTTACAATTGCTTGACACATCCCGTTCTTACTACGCTGCGTTACTGTACCAGGTCCATTTGAAAATGCATGAATTTTACATCTTATACTGGTACGTATCTTACGTACCAGTATATGATGTAAAATTGTACATCGTTACTAATTACCTGAGCATGAGAAATGGGTCAATGTCTCATTGGACACGCTGTTAGACTACTGGTTCAGGAACAAAACAACAATATCGGCTGGTCCACATCTCGTCTTTCCGCTTTATAACGCGCACGCACGTGCCGTAGCTGTGCTTCATTTTAGGAATAGCAGAAAACTTATATTGGGTACCTTCATATAATAAATTATAGTGCAACTATTTCTTCCATGCTGGTTTGGGAGATAAGGAAAAACAGAATGTGCCATCTGCTTATCTTCCCGCGCAGACTGTAAAAGCCGGTCAAGGGATTGGGCGAAAATCTAAGGAATCAATGGGCGATGCGGCTAGCAATCCATCACTATTTTTTATTCCGCTTTCCACCTTAACGCCCACTAACATGTTAAACGTGGCCTTTGGATTTTATGATCTTGGGGCCTGTTTACCCCGTAAGGGATAAAGACGTGATAATATGTATGTACTTATATAGTGCAACTATCTCGATCGCGAGCATCGACACAATACGATGAAGAGTTGACCACATGTAAGTGGTGCAGGCTATTCCGTGTTCTCACGCGCACGTGCACGCATACGAGACGTAGCTTCTACTTTATCTTAGGGGTATAATATCTTCTTTTGGTCAATTATCAAGCCATTACCTTAGTCGGGAGCGTTGATACAAAACTGCGATAACGGTGTTTCTCGGCATTACGTGTTCTTCGCCTAATTACCGTACCCTTTTTTATTTTTTGCTAATTTCTTTTAAAAACATTGAAATATGAAACATATTTAAGATACGAATTTAATATTTAAATTGGCATTAAACTAGTACAAGTCGTTTTCGAGTTATTGAGACTTAATATTTTTATGGGTACGGTAATTAGATAAATCTGATACTTTAAGTAACGGTAATTAGAAAATAACAATAAATCTATATAAAATAAGGGAAATAAGCCGTAATTGGTCGCATTTTACCTATTGGAAAATTGCGAACACATTCCATTTTGCTCTTAAAAATAAAATAAACTTCTGTACCCATCAAGCTGCAAATTTAATCTGCTTCAAAAGTTTGTAATAATCGATTACAATAATCGCTTATAGTTATTTTTAGCGATTATTGCAATTCAAAACAAAAATAATAAAAATTACAAATAAAAATCAATAACCATTAATTTTTAACAATGCATAGTGTTTATTTAGAATACTGCATTATGATGTATTCTAAATAAACAATGAAAAAAAAACCCTTTATCATGAGTATTGTATTTATTATAAACACTTGCATTATTTCAATTGCCTTATTAGAAACAAATCAACATTTAAATAAAATTATTTTAATACGGTTTTTATCGCTATTACTATTAATATTTTCTCAGCTATTCGTTACATCTTCATTCAACAAGTCACAGATATTAATATACATATACATACATAAATATATACGTATACATATCCGCTTTTCTGTATCTATTCATATTATAAAAATAAATAAACTATGTATATCTTTGTTTTAGAAATAAGTTGGTAACTTAATAATAAATATAGACTAGTATGTTTTAAGAGCGAAAACAGTCTGTTTTACATTTTTTATTTTATATTAATCGGAATAATCAGTATCAAATAAAACCGGCCAAGTGTGAGTCAAACTCACGCAATGAGGGTTCCGTACAATATGCTTCGTGAACACACACACAATGTGCAAAAAATGTTTAATTCAATTGACTACCGCCATCTAGTGGTGTTTTAGTGAACTATTTCCCTAGATGAACTTATTATTGTGAGTTTACCACTTAATTTTCAAGTGATAGAATTCTTATTATTTTTCCTGTAATCTTCAAGGAATGAACTATATTTTGTAATTTTTTCAAAATTTTCGGCTCAGTAGTTTCGGAGATCAGGGGGGGGGAATGGTCAATTTTTGCCTTCTTTCGTGAATAAAATCAAAAGTATTGATTTTACCCGAACAAAAAAAAATATTTTAGAGATCCTCATAATGAGCCCTTTCATTTGATATATGACACAGTAAGGTTTGCAAAACTTTTTTTTTTTAATTTTGTAATTGGGCCCCTCAAAATGACCCTTATTTCAAAAAAATCTTTATTTACTTTGCACATCCGTGTTTGGGTCATAGGATTACACTATCTTACCAAATTTCATCTAATTTGGTTCAGTAGATTCGGAGAAAATGGGCTGTGACAGACGGACGGACGGACAGACAGACACTCGAGTGATCCTATAAGGGTTCCGTTTTTCAACTTTTGTACGGAACCCTAAAAATGAGAATTTTGGCATCTTATACTTAACACTCATATTCGGAACATTTGTCGTTGTTGTGAAGGACGGCACTGTGAGACTAAAATCAACGGGAGAGACAGGAGCCCATAAGCTATCTGTATCAGATAGATCTAAGCTACTCTCCGCCTTTTCGACATTATGAAATATCTTATCGGTATAATTTTTGGAAATAGATTTAGAAGAAGCGAAAATTGCATCGTAGATGTAATATTAGGTTTGTCTGAAGATTTAGTAACGCTGAAAATTGGTCGTTGTGAACAATAATTTCATAGAACGGTAATTAGATATATATGGTAATTAGTATATGGTTATTAGAAAATCGCAGATTTTCTTAAATATTTCTAAAACCTATAGAGTATGCAAATAGTATATAAATACAATCAATAGAGCTCAAAGTATTGCCTCTATTTAAAAAAAGAACCGAGGATTAAGCGTAACCAATGTAGTATTAAAATAAGTATATGGTAATTAGAAAAGTTTTAAACCAAGGATGCGGTAATTATACACTTACGTGCTTTAATGAAGATACACCATCATAACAGACGTGCGCCTGCTGACGGGTCGCGAGACGAACTGAGGGTTCGCTGCGCGGATAGTAATGATGTGCCACATACTGATATTTAGGGATGTGCATCCAGGAATCGAAATCGTTACGGTAATTGTAATTTTAGGTAGGACATGCGAGTATTAATTGATAATAATTAACTGAATGGTTCTAATGAATGGATATTTTGATATGTGATACATATTACCTTGTACTCTTTAAAATGTTCAACAAAGAAAATGAATTCCGTGCTTTATAAAAAATAATGGCAAGTTTTAACATTAAGGTGGTGTGCGGACGCGTCACGGTGATTAGAGAACAGAGGTTTATGAAATTAATTTAACCAGAAAACGTCTTAATAGATGCCTATGTTTTTGTATATATCTAAATACGGATGTTAACAAATTAAAAAAAAAATTACACCTCTTGAATTTTACAATATTATGGATATACAAGCTCGGACACGTAAAAACTAGCTGTTCGGAGAATGGCCGATAACGAGTGGTCCACATCTCGTGCTTCCGCTTTATCATGCGCGCGCGCACGCACGTGCCGCTGTTTCCACATAATCTGAGGGGCAATAGACAAATGATGCATCGGTTACGAGGGCCCTGAACGCGCACATCTCCATACAAACGGAAAAAAGGAATTGTGGCAATCTTTGATAACTTTGGTATAACATTATGCGTTCAATCAATTAATCACGTTATAATCTACGTTTATTTATTTAGATTTATGTAGAATTTTTCACCAAACTGTATACAGTTTGGTGAAACATTCAATGGTTTTAATATTTGTATAGAAATGTTGAGAGGCTTATTACCCTCAAACCATTGATAATTTTATTAAGTTCTATAGGAACGTGAGAAATTAATGGAATTAATTGATTGAATGCTTAATGATATACCAAAATTATCAAATATTGCCACAACTCCTTTTTTCCCTTTGTATGGAGATATGCGCGTTAAGGCCCTCTTATTATCGCCTTTTAAGACATTATCCCTGCTCAGTTAGTAGCATGGATATAAAATAACGATTAGGAATGGTGCAATCTCGTCGCTTACGTTCACAAATTTATCTGAGGGGCAATCAAGAAAATGATATATCTGATATTGTTGAATTAGGATTAGTTGTCATTAATAAAGTTATCGAACACTAGCTCAGTCGGGAGCGTTGATACAAAACGGCGATAACGTGTGGTCCACATCTCGTGCTTCCGCATAATCAAGCGCGCGCGCATGCACGTGCCGCTGCTTTCACATAATCTGAGGGGTAATAGAAAAATGATGCATCGGTTACTATCGCCTTTTGATACATTGTCAAGCAACTACTCAGTCAGTAGCATAGATATAAAAAAACGATTAGGATTGGTGTAATCTCGACGCGTGCATTCACTAATTTATCTGAGGGGCAATCAACAAAGTTATACATCGAAATCGTTGAATGAGTATTAGTTGTCATTATAATATAAGCTATCGAATTATTAGCGCAGTCGGGAGTATGGTTACAAAGCAATTTTAACTAGTAGTAAACTATGATAATCGCTAAATCCATAATCGGGTCTTTATTACATACCTACACAATGCCTTAACCAACTAGATTTCGTTATTCAGCAGAATACCTCCAAATTACAGATTATTGAGCTCTACTATAAATATAAGACCCATTACTATGTCTCAATTGAATTGTACTGTACATGCTTATTTTCTGATATTATATTATATTATATATTTGAATATTGTGATTTTGGTTGCACATAGTAAGTACCAGTACACCTGAGTTCTTCACCGTATTCTCATGCACAGCACGCATACGTATCTGGTGCTTCACTTGATATGTATAATGTACAAATAACACTTTTCACATTGGCAACGTCAAATGCAGATGTTAGTAAAAAGGCAATTAAACCCCAAACAAAACAACAATAAGAATTGGTCCAAATCACGTGTTTCTTCGCCCGCATTATCATTCTTGCCATGCGCCCGCGCACGCTCGCGGCGTCGTTACCACGTTACGTGACAAAAATATACTACCTAAGTGCTTACTTCCCACAACTCATTTTGTCTATCTCTCGTCTTATCTGTATTTACCAACGAGGTTAGGTGTTCTGAGTTGGTACCACTTATGCGTCTGAAATATTTACTTTTGCAAAGAAATCAAATTTAAGATGGTCGTGCCAGAGAGTTTTATTCTTTATCTCAAGTGGTCACATAGTATAACATCACCAATTCTTTTTCTGGATCCATCCTCATCTATGAAACATTGGAGCCCTGAGTCCGCTGTTACGATATCATTCATGCTGAATTTGTGATTCGATAAAGATTTTACGGCAGGCCGCCTGCCTAACAACAACCTTCTTCGAGCAGCAATCTTGGCAAAATGTACATAATTTACAGACATACATTATTCTTCTCAATCCACGCTATATGCTTCAAAACAAAGTTTGCTATCTTCAGAATTATTTTCGTCGTGCAAAAGTTCTTTCTATCGATCATAAATTCAATTCACATGCAAAACCAGCGACCCTTAAAAGGGTCGGGAGGATCGATGTCAGAAAGTCCTGCTAACTTAGTTTAGCAGACTCCACTGTTGATCGGGACATAATCCCATTGATACCAACTTCCCAACTGGATGTTTTGCGAAGGGCGGGATCCGAACCAACATTTAAAGATTTATATAAAAACTTTGCACGCTCTTTCCAGATTGGCCAGAGTTAACACAACCTTTAGGTTATTAATGAATTTTCTTTTCAGGACATTAATCAACTTTTTAGTACGTCAAAAGAAAAGCTTGATTATTCCAGAGACTGATGGCTGCGTTGCATTGTTTTTGACTTATGATATCTATGTTTACATATATTATAATAGGTCTAATGTTAATACGCAGAGTACGCAGCATAATAAAAAATTGTCTTGGTCCTAGTTTCCTTATAGGTACGTTGTGTCGAAAATATTTGCTTTTAGTATGTTTTTATGTATGACACCAGAGGTCAACATAGTTATCACGCCTATATAATTAAAACACACGTCAGTTTGAGAAGATAGACGTAAATTTCTGCGTCATATATTTGCGTCTTGTGCCTTTGATTTGGTGTCAGAACTTGTAGACTTTAATTCATATTCATATGTTAAGTAATTAAGTTAGATTTAAGAATCATAACTAGTAATATCGCAGATAATGTTCCACAGTGAAGTATTCTTGTGACACATAAAGTAAGTAATCATCATAAGAACCAACACACATTTTGTTTTCTTTTTTCACATTCCATTTTCTCTGCCTTCAGGATATTTTTGAGAACAGAAGGATATTTCTGCTTCCATAGGTATATTTACTTAGTCATGTCTACAAATACGAGTTGAACACGGTGTTTGGCGCTAACTATATATTTTGAGTTATTCCGTACTCATCCCACACATTCTTTACATATTTTATATTTAATTTTTTATATCGATTTTATTAAAACCTTCACCTAGTTACCACCAAGTTACTAAAAATAAATAAAGAGAATATTAAAATATAAATCATTACTAAATAAAAATCAATCACCTAACGACAATTGAATGTAATGTGTTATCGATTTACAAATATTCACCGAGTGCTCGTGCACTGCCGTCATTATAATTAGGTAATCTAATCACGGAAATCGAAGTTCAGCAAATAATTCGGTTCGGGCCCTAAAAAATTCAAATACTTTTAAAAGATTTAAGTAGATAAATTCCGTTTTACTACATTGACTTAAGGAAGTGTTCTGCATGATTAAAAATTACAAAAATATTTCTGATTACGTAGCATCTATCTAAAAAATATTGTTAAGTTAAAGTTGATAAGTTTGCTTAAAATTTAAATCATTTTTGGCAAGTCTAAGTCTCTAGTTTTATACCTTAAGCATATATTTAACGATCAGAAATAAAATTAAGAACAAAAGTGTATATTAATTTAAAATTGTCTTTAAATAAATTTCTACTAATAAAAATCCTACCTACTATTACGTTAGTAAGTAAAGGTTGTAACTTTCACGACGTACAATTACCGTCATAACGTCTAAAAGGAAGTACGTGAAAAAGGACATCGTTTTCACGCATGTTTTTTTTTTAATTTGGTTTTCATAAATGAAAATAAACAGTAAGTTAGTGGCACTCCAATAATATTGGGGAGTAAACATTAATAAAGTCTGTAACCGATAGCAGAAGCTTTTAAAGCTCGCCGGAGCAGCGTTAACTCATTTAATTCGAGGCGTCCCACGCGCGTTTTTATTGATTCTGCTCTCTTGTGTAAATACAAGATTTATCGGCGATCGGCGGCGTGGGATGCTGTTTACTATGCTGTAGTGGAGCAAGGAAAATCTGGAGTATACGCCGCTGCTTTGGGTAGATGTAAGCTGTATTATTTAGAGAATGGGATATCTTACTAAGGTTATCCCTAGTAGCATTTATTGTTGGCATTTGCTTGGGCCACATACCTCTGGTTAGTTGGCAAATGCATACAATTGGCGCGCAGTTTTCGGGTTGGGCCCAAAACTAATGGCCAAAGTGGATTTGAATACGATGGCCCAACTTGTAATAGGGCCAACGTACCTACCATCGTTGGCATTTCGTCGGGCCAGTTGCAATAAGTTGATTGGACAATGAAGGGCCATTGGCTGCTGAAAAATATTTTTACAAGTTCCGAGCAAGTTCCCTACCATGTCCAGGATGAGACTAGTGTATCTCAAGTACCAATCACCCTTTGAAGTGCAGTGCACCCCTGACTAGCGTACTTCCACGCCACCACGGGTTAAAATTTTGGCTCAAAGTATATAGCCAAAAGTAAAAAAATGTTAATAGCGCGTTCTAAAATACGCCTTACGCCATCTATTGACTAAATAAATAATTATACATTATTATACAAAAAGACTCCTTTTAAACGGGTAGTTCCTGCCAAAGAAGAGTAGGGCCACTACAAGTTTTTCCGTGGATATAATAAAAGGCAACTTAGGAAACACAAGCTTATAAATATAAATATCAAAGAGACTTCTCCAACCCATCTGGCCAGCGTGGAGAGTAAAGGCCAAATCCTCTGACTGCTCTGGCTAAAATGGTATTACAAAGAGAATTGTGCTCCAGCTGTGGAGATTTTAAAAGACCTGATGTTGATGATGATAATGATGATGATGATGAAACTAGCTTTCGTTGGACAGACTCAAGATGATATTTAATGTAGGTAGGCAAAAGGTAATACAAAGTACATTACACACACGCAGTTCTTTTTAATTCAGTGTACTATACAAACCTACGCAATATTACGTTAGTATTATATTAATTGTCTTTCGAAGGTCTTTCCCTACAAAAATCACCCAACGATAGGAATAGCACTAACAGGCCCGATAAAGGATTCAATTAGTTGGCCCGATGTTATAACCATAACTTAAATCCCTACAATAAAAACCCAACGCTAGGAGTAGCACTAACAGGCCCAATGAAAGATTTTATTAGTTGGCCCGATGTTGTTATATAACTTAAAACCCTACAAAAATCACCCAACAGTAGCAATAGTAGGAGTAGGCCCGTTGTTGGCTTGGCTATCCGTCGGGTAAGTAGTGCATGTTTATGACAGTGGGCCTATTTTAAGTTGAGGTTGGCGGAGTAACTAACCATCTGCCAATACGTTCCCAACTGTTGGCATATGGAAGCCAACGGAAAATGCTACTAGGGATATCTATAATGTGAAAGTATTTGTATGAATGGATATAGGTAGGTACTTGTTATTATTATACATGGTAATGATTATAATACTGGGTGTTACTATGAATAATCTTGTCCTTCAAACGATTAAAGCAGCCCATAAAAATGAATTACGTTTCAAATGGGAACAACATTTTGTATTTTGTATATAAATGACAAAATATTTTTTTTCCAGTTTCTAGATTGGGTCCATTGGAAGAAATTTATTCTTAGAAAAAGTTTATTATTTTAGTTTGATGGTTTGAATTATAAGAGTGTAAATACTAACACTGTATATCGGAATAGCAAAAAAGCTATATAGATATTTATTTGAAAACCTACACCCTACATAAACCCACTTAAAGATACTTTAAATGGCTCATAATATGTTGACATTCCTTGTCGTCACTGAAGAAAAAGACACTACGTGAGTCACCACATACAGTCATGGACACCTCTTTACATTTTGGTTCTTACTCCCGGGCTATACAGAATCCTCAAAGTGTAAATAGACAGGCAGAGTAAATAAGTAACTGAAGAGCGAATGCTTCAGAATTTTATGGTTTATTTAGTAGGTAGGTATGTTTAATAAAGTTTCGTGTTGAATTTAATATGGCTTACATAAAATATGGAGGTAAGAACTTAATAACGTATGTTTATGGATATGTCGCAGTCATTTGGTTGAATCTGCTATTTGATTGAATGACTAGCGCGTTCATTGAATGACCACGTTTAATTGAATGACTAAAGGATAACTCGTCAAGTCGTTGAATGTAACGTTCAACATCTTGACTGAATGAACTTCATTTAGCGAAGTCGTTGAATCTTAGCCGACTTTGTAATATTTGGTGGTAGCATGATTTCCAAAGTTTAATATAATCTCATAGTTTTGCAAATTTTTCTTAGTTTTTAAAGTAGCTGGCGGCGGCGTAATAATAGGTATTGTAAATTTAATGAAAAAATAATATCTACACCGTGCCATCTGTGCGAGCTATTGGACGCCATATTTGTTTTGGTGACTACTAGTGTGGCGACGATTGGTATTACAAATAAAAGAATGATGCTAAACTTCTTCATCGCCACATAAGTAAACAAAGAATGAATGAACTTTGAAGGCTAGTTAGTAAATTATATGAATAAGGATATTTGTTATCCAGCTCGGCTATGAGGCGTCACGTCACGATATATCTGAGCTAGGCAAGTATACTAATCGCGAACCGTATTCTAATAGGTACAGAAAATATACCTAGACTTATAAATGTTTGAGAGCCACCTCGTGGAACGGTAGAAGACCGTCTTACTCTCTGCACAGACGCCGGATAGGTCCGGTCCTGGACTCGCCTCAACCAGCAGTGGCCGGTGCCCCGCCGGTGAGGTTGCGACATGAGTCCCCTCGTCCGTTAAGGCAGTAGACTGAGCATGAATAGGGGCCGGGCCCCCTCTAATACGGGTCTCCAACCACACCCTTACAACCCGCCTCTGCCACCACTACACAATGAGTCTCTCACCCCGCAATCACATGGAGGACTACTACCTCTACATGGAACCATGAGGGGAACGGTGCTGTCATTACGACCCACACCCCTAAGTTCCCCTCCAACAAGCTGGGTGGCCACCCATCTAAGTAAGGCTGGCTTAGAGCGTCGCAACTCAGAACCACCTAGGTAAGGAACTACCAAGGAGAGTGTACTCTCTCTCCTGTTGATGCTATGCCCGGAGCACCCAAAACTGTTGGTGAGAGACTCCTACATGCTCACGTCACCACTGTGATAACAAAACCTTTACCTAGTATTACATGATACACTTCGTTATCGTGACATCTCATGAGCCTTGCCGGGTACCACTTAATTAGTCCATCAGGGACTTACCGACCATTTCCACATTGTCTTACTTGCTGAGAGGCCATACCATGCCTCTCCGCCACCTGGTTCTCCGAAAACACAGTCCACACGTCCTTTTCGTGTTTTCGCGCCACGCTGTCCTCGAGAGTCGGCTCGCCAGCCGTTACCTTTTTTGTTCTCGTCTACCCTCGCTTGACAGCTACTAAAAATATAAGAACCATAGACAATTATAACTTTCTTTGATACCGAGTTGCCACAGTCATATCATAATATGTACAAACTGTCACTCACCCGTAGTAGGATTCGTGGAACTCCACGACACTCCCGACGGCGAAAGGTGACTACAGAAGGACCAGAAGCTGTCGGGTCCACTCCGCGATCCTCTCTCGAGCGCGGATGGCAGCTTCCCTTCTCACTCTAACATCATCAGCTTCGATGGCTCTCGGAGTAACCTCTGGGTCTTCGACCTGAGGTCTCTCGACAGGAACGTACACTTCCTCCATCGTCGCTGAATCAGCCATTTCCATATCCTCAGGATTAGGATTGCTGACTTCAACCATCTCAACATCGTCTAACACCGGTATATTAGACAAGTCGTTCGCCTCGGTTTCCACAATTTCACTGAATTCCTGGGTGATGACATTCTCCTTGGGGGGTTGAGTACTCTCAACTTCCATGGAAGCATCGCGCTCAATCTCCATTGTAACTTCGCGTTCAATCTCCGGACCTGGATTCTCTTCTGTTCTTGGAATACAGGTGTAGCCCATCTCTGCTTCCAGAGGATATAGATGTCCAATGGACCTTGTGAAAACCTGTGGGCCAACTTGTACCTTAGCCACACGACATTTCCCATCTGAACCTTCTATCAGAGCAGCGATTCTTCCGACCCGCCAATTAACTCTGTTTTTTGAATCATCCTTGATCTGGACCAAGTCACCCACACGTGGGGATCTATCAGATGTGACTCTTGGTTGTTTCGGTCTTTGAAAATATCTCTCCCTGAGACTAGGGAGGTATCTGTCACGAAACATCATCTTAAACTCATGGACAATCTTTTGACCTCTCTTCCAACCCTTGACTAGGTCAATTTTAGTCGAGGTCCCTGCTAGACTACTTTCTTCAGAAGGGATCAGTTCAAGGCAACTTCCAAGAGTCAAGAAATCTGCCGGCCGGAGGATGTGATCTGTTTCAGAACCCACAGTTGTAAGTGGTCGACTGTTTACAACTGATTCCACCTCTTTCATAATCGTCATCAACTGGCCGTCCTTGAGCAAATGCTTATCTAGCGTCCGCTTCAAGCAGTTCTTCACCACTCCGATCAGTCTCTCGTAGACACCACCGTGCCATGGAGCTAATTGAGGAATAAATTTCCACTTAATACTGTTTTTGATGCAATGTGGATCCATGAAGATTTCGCTTGTCAGTTTAAATTGTGTAGCATTATCAGACACTATCAGTGATGGCTTCCCTCGACAAGCAACAAAACGTCTTACACCAAGTAAACACTCTTCGGCCGTCAAATCGTTCACAATTTCTAAGTGAATCGCTCTTACAGCAAGGCATGTAAAAAGGCAGACCCACCTTTTCTCTTTCTTCCCTGATGCTTCAACAAAAACAGGACCAAAATAATCCATTCCGGTGAATGTGAACGGCACGCTAAAGTTCACCCTTTCGCTAGAAAGAGCAGGGGCTTCAGGTAACTTATAAGGGCCACCACCATGCTTAATGCACTGGGGGCACATCCTCAATACCTTTTGGACTTGGGCTCGGCCTTGAGGTATCCAATATTTTTTGCGGACCAAACTTAGGGTGTGTGAAACTCCCACATGATAGTTTTCTTCATGGATATTTTGAATAATCTTATTTGTGAAGTCACACAGTTTAGGAATCAAGATGGGATGCTTAGACTCATAGGTCCAATCGGCATTTTCCATGCGACCTCCGCATCTCAATACCCCATCTGCATCCAGGTACAGATCTAGATTCCGGGAGAGACTTGTTTGTTTTCCAGCTATTTCATTGGGAAAATGCTGAGCCTGCAGATCTTTGATTTCTTTCACACTGGCATCCACTTCATTGGTGTCTTCACTGAGATCAGGAAGTTGTAGCTCCACGATGTCACCAACCTCTTCATAACCTTTTCCCGCCATCTCGGGATCCTCTGGTATCACCAGAGCCTCCTCAGCCGAAAAAAGTACCTCCTGGTTGCTACTCTTCTGCTTTGGCCATTCCTGTTCATTCTTTCTAAGAAATTCTGGGCCAGAAAACCACAATTCCTTTTTCAAGCCTATCGTGTCAGGGCGTGTCGCGACATCAGCAGGGTTCGCCTCTGTTGGTACGTAACGCAAGTCGAAGTCGCTGTGCTGCTTTATTTCATTGACACGCCGCGATACAAACGGAGGTAGCAATCTAGATGTCCGCATCCAGGAGAGGACTACCATGCTGTCAGTCCACAAGATCTTCTGATCTATCTTCAGCTCTAGTGTCTCAGCAACATACCTGAGGAGTCTACTACCGATTAAGAAACCTAGCAGTTCCAATCGAGGTATTTTCAGGTCATCTTTGTCATCCACCGGTGTAATTCTCGATTTAGACATAAGGAATGCTGTAGATGTTTCCTCACCATTCCTCAGAACTAAGTAAACCACAGCTGCATAGGCATTTTTAGACGCATCGGTGAAACAGTGAAGTTGATAAGAAACTTCTTTATTTTGCAAATTATACCCGACGTAGCGCGGTATCTCGACGCGGGTTGCTGCTTCTATATTATCTAATACTTTCGACCATGATTGTTGCAGATCCGGTGGTAGCAGTGAGTCCCATTTCAGTTTCAGCTCACACGTCTGCTGGAACATTAACTTAGCCGGCAAGATGTATGGAGATGCAAATCCACACGGGTCATAAAGTCGAGCTAAGGTTCTCAACACGTCTTTTTTAGTTACCGAAGCCTTCTCTTCATATTTTGGTAGCTTCAGTTTCAGTGTGTCATCCTTTGTGTTCCAGGTCAGGCCAAGAATTTTGACAGTTTCTGTCTCTTTTGCTCTATGCTCTGTAGGAATTCCTTTCAAGAACTCCTTATCATTAGACGTCCAGTCTCTGATATTCATGGACAGCTTCTCAAATATATTTCTCGTTTCGTTATACAGTTGGACTGCTGCATCTGAAGACTCTGCTTCTGTAACCAGATTATCTACATAGGTTCTATTTGCAATTTTCTTTAGAAGAGTTTGGTTTGTTGTAGACAGGTGATGTCTTATTGTCGCCGTCAACAGGAACGGACTCGCTATGATTCCAAATGGGACCCTACAAAACCGAAAATGAACCAAGTTGTCTTCATTTAATTCCTTGTTCGGATCTCTAATCCATAAGAATCTGGTAACATCACGATCTTCCTCTTGTAGGCCAACTTGGAGAAATGCCTTCTCAATGTCAGCAGAGATCCCTACTCGGCCTGTACGAAATTTTAGCAGAAGGGCGGTAAGGTCTTCGAGCATAGATGGACCTCTATACATGCATTCGTTGAGGCTTTTTTGGTCTTTAATCTTTGCAGAAGCATCGTAAACAATTCGACCTCGTTTACCATCTTGTTTGACAATATGAAGAGGTAAGTAGTGGACAGGGTGGCTTTCCTCATAAATCGGTATGGTCTGCTGATCCACTTCTTCGATTATGCCTAACTTAAGCTGTTCTTCAATTATTTCATTGTAGTCCTTGAGGGTAGCTTCATCAGCTCGCTTCAGTAGGCTCTTCAACCGACCAAAGGATAGACCAAAATTGGTTGGGAGATCAGGTGGATAATCAATCCACGGCCATTTTACCTGATATCTCCCATTTTCATATCTGATACTGTTGTTAAATTGCTTTATTGCTTCGTCTTCTCTTGTCGTCTTCGGAGAATCCACTATGCCAATACTTTCCAATGTCCACAAAAATTTAAGGTCTATATTCCTTAAAGGAGGGTCAGCCTCTGTAAAGTAAGGACATCCAGTTCCATGACACTGGCAGTAGGTGATGAAGGACAAATCATCATGAGTTTGTTCTGTAGATCGCCCTGAGACAATCCAGCCAAACTCTGTATCAATCAGGTATACTCCTGCTTCTACTCTGATGTAGTTGTCTCTCAAAAATGAGAAATAGTAATCATTTCCTATCAATAAATCTATCTGTTCTCCTAATCTACCATCATCAGCTGGCATATCAATGTTGTCAAGCATGGGAAGTTGGGGCACTTGGATCCGATCAGTAATGTGTGGGACTATATTAACTCTTATTGACCTCTCTGGACCTCTCTTGGTGATTAATAATATTTCTGCAGAGGGACTTACCACTTCTGCAGGTTTATCCGAGCCAAAAGTAAATATCAGAAGTTGATCCTCAGTATCAGGAGAAAGATGCAGACTATTGGCCAGCTTCGATGTCACATAACTTCTCTGGCTCCCACAATCCAAGAGAAGTCGAGCCGACAGTTCAGCATCACTACTTCTCACTTTCGTTACTGCGGTCTGTAAACATGAGTTATATTTGTAGTTACTATACAAACAGTTAGACTCCCTTTCGGCTGACTCAGTAACATTTACTAAACCTTTACCTTTGGCTGAGTGTGATGGTTCCTCTCTCTCTTCCCCTTTGTTCTTTGCTTCTTTTATTCTTTTAAGACACAAGGCTCTATTGTGGCTACCTTGACAATGAAAGCACTTGATCTTCTCACTACAGTGCTTTGCGATGTGACCAGACACAAAACACCTAAAGCACTTGTTTCTTAACCTCTTCTTTCTGTCCAGGAGGGATTTAAATCTGTGGCATTGGTCGCTGTAATGAGGTTGAGAACAAAAGGTGCATTCAACCTTATTACGCTTCCCATATCGTGTGTCATGTTCTTTTATGGACTTCCGCTTGGGAACACGCTGTGGTCTTCTTTCTTTCTCTTTGATATACAGTGCCTCTGCTGTATGGGCAGACCTATCAGAGTTTTGATCAACTTGTCTATATGTGGATCGTTCTTTTGCCGTAACTATCTTCTCCAGTCCTTGTATGGTGACGTCCAAGTCCCTGTCTGTAGGTGATATCAAATTCAATTCATATATTACATCATCTGGGAACTTGGAATTCACCATACTGCGAAGATAATTTCCCTTTGTGTCTTCTCCAAGCGAGTTGAGGATCCTTATATGCTTAATAATAGCATCCAAAGTCGAGCGAAGATTCTGAGGTGTAGCGCGAGGCAGTTTTGTCATTGCATCATAGTGTGCATCCACAACTAACCCTTCTCACCAAATCTCCGCTTGAGAGCCTCTAGTGCCACCTCGTAATTATTGTTAGTCACATCTATGCCCCGCAGGGCATCTAAGGCCTTTCCTTCCAGTGCTGAAAAGAGGTATGACAGCTTGTCAACCTCTTTGAGTGGCTGGTTGTGAATATTTGACTCAAATTTGTCCCAAAATTCCGGCCATTTTAGGATGTCACCATTGAACTTCGTCAACTCTAATTTTGGCAACTTAACCTGAGCGAGGGGCTTGACAGCATCTTGAGTCTTAGACTGGCTATTCAGCTGCTTGATGGTCTCTAGCTCAGCAGTTAGCTCCTCAGCTTGCATCTGGTCTAGCATATATGTCTCAAGATCCTTGGGATCTAGGTCCGTAGCACACTCACTCAATTTTAAGAAATCCTTCTCAAAATGACTTGTTGCTGAAATTAATTTGATTTTTGTTTCAGTCACCTCTTGTAAGGTCACTCCGTCGGATTTTGACCGCTTGACAATGTCTAATGCCTTACTACACAGCTCCTTGAGTGAGGCATGACGCAGCTTCAGACGGGTTTGAAGTATCTTGTCCATGATACAGCGCTTAGTACGGACAATCCAAAATTTTTGAGCCAACCAACAATCCAAATGGGGCGTCGACTGGAATGGTACAAAAAAAACAAAACCCATAAACACATAACTCAATAAACACAAACTGAACCCTAACAGTATATACTAGTATATAGAACACAATATGCGTTACCTCTAGGTTTTCGACGACTTGTAAGGGACTGGGTCAGCTCCCGTTTTAATAGGTAGGTAGGTCACTGTCAAATAGTTACACTACTTGTAGGTAGATAACAGATAACTTAGTGATTGCTCAAGTGGTCGCTTCGAGCTTGGGAAGATTTCCCCCTTGTATGACGTCGTCTGTAAGAACGCAACACAACAAACGGTAACAACAAATAATACATTTTGGATTGCAACTAAGTTCGAACAAAACTTATTGACAAACTCTTACCGACGGGTTTACGACGATTGGCTTGGGGTATTTTCCTCCAAAGACAGCGAACACAAACACTTAAGCCTTGGACAAACAATTTTCTCCTGTTAAATAACTGTACTTATAGCAAATGCAACAAGTTTTGTAGATCACGCCAATATAACTTTCGCACACCGAACGAAAACTTGCTTGACAGAAAAGAAAATCTGAAATCGAAGTATGGCGGTAAAGACGCTACGCTAGGGATGTCCATATTCGTCATATATCGGAATCGATAAACATCGTAACTCGGATTGTCACTTTCACGAAATCGAAACATACGTAAATTTTACATTATACACAAATGTATTATAATAAATGCTGCACTTATAATATAAATGCATAAAATAAAATAAATCGTGACGGAAAAACCGCAATAATAAAGTAATCGTTTCCGTATTAAAAAACGGAACTCGACTTCAATCAAATCGTAAGTAGGTGCATCTCTATCATCGTCTATGGCGCCATAGATTAAAGATACCGGAAATACGCAATGGGAAAATCCGTAAAACGCAAAGCCGACAAGTCACGTATGAGCCCCAAAAAATGTGCTCACACCCGCAAATGAATAAAAGTAAAAAAAACATTAAATACTTTAATTCAAGGGGAAAATAAAACAAATAAGCATTGCATAATATTTCTTTCATAATAATCAATACATTTCAAATGAATATGAAATTAAATTATAGATACCAGCCAGCCTTCACATATATTACATCGCATCGTCAGGTCCATAACGATTGGAATCATACTGTTATGTTATAACTTGCCACAAAATAGAATCAAATCGTCGTCAAAGACCCAGTTTTTTTTTTTTATTTCTTCCAATCGTATCCCTATGGCATCTCCACCAAATTATGTGGCGACGATTGGTATTACAAATAAAAGAATGATGCTAAACTTCTTCATCGCCACATAAGTAAACAAAGAATGAATGAACTTTGAAGGCTAGTTAGTAAATTATATGAATAAGGATATTTGTTATCCAGCTCGGCTATGAGGCGTCACGTCACGATATATCTGAGCTAGGCAAGTATACTAATCGCGAACCGTATTCTAATAGGTACAGAAAATATACCTAGACTTATAAATGTTTGAGAGCCACCTCGTGGAACGGTAGAAGACCGTCTTACTCTCTGCACAGACGCCGGATAGGTCCGGTCCTGGACTCGCCTCAACCAGCAGTGGCCGGTGCCCCGCCGGTGAGGTTGCGACATGAGTCCCCTCGTCCGTTAAGGCAGTAGACTGAGCATGAATAGGGGCCGGGCCCCCTCTAATACGGGTCTCCAACCACACCCTTACAACCCGCCTCTGCCACCACTACACAATGAGTCTCTCACCCCGCAATCACATGGAGGACTACTACCTCTACATGGAACCATGAGGGGAACGGTGCTGCCATTACGACCCACACCCCTAAGTTCCCCTCCAACAAGCTGGGTGGCCACCCATCTAAGTAAGGCTGGCTTAGAGCGTCGCAACTCAGAACCACCTAGGTAAGGAACTACCAAGGAGAGTGTACTCTCTCTCCTGTTGATGCTATGCCCGGAGCACCCAAAACTGTTGGTGAGAGACTCCTACATGCTCACGTCACCACTGTGATAACAAAACCTTTACCTAGTATTACATGATACACTTCGTTATCGTGACATCTCATGAGCCTTGCCGGGTACCACTTAATTAGTCCATCAGGGACTTACCGACCATTTCCACATTGTCTTACTTGCTGAGAGGCCATACCATGCCTCTCCGCCACCTGGTTCTCCGAAAACACAGTCCACACGTCCTTTTCGTGTTTTCGCGCCACGCTGTCCTCGAGAGTCGGCTCGCCAGCCGTTACCTTTTTTGTTCTCGTCTACCCTCGCTTGACAGCTACTAAAAATATAAGAACCATAGACAATTATAACTTTCTTTGATACCGAGTTGCCACAGTCATATCATAATATGTACAAACTGTCACTCACCCGTAGTAGGATTCGTGGAACTCCACGACAACTAGCGCCGCAGTGGTAAAAAATGAACTAAATTTGAATCACCTGACTGATTTTATGTCCGTTCTGTTCAAAGCGCTATGTTACAATCCGCTAACTAGTTGGACGTTGAGCGACGCTTGTTTAATCAACGTTCGGTCTAGTCATTCAATTAAACGTGGTCATTCAATGAACGCGCTAGTCATTCAATCAAATAGCAGATTCTGCAACACATAAGTATACAACGTGGAAGGGACATACCCGTAATAATGAGAGTACATCAGTTTGTCAATATGAGCAAATATTGCTATGGGAACAATGTTGGGAATAAAAAAATATATCGACATCATATAAAATGGCGGGCGAACACTTTTGGCTGAAAATGTCTTTTTTTTCGAGATCCCAGCAAAGGTCTCAAAAAAGTGTTGTTTGTAATGTTGCTTACTATTTTATATTGCGGGGTTGTTGGTGTTTTACAAGTAAACCTGTATATCACAGATCTAATACCAATATGGCCAAATTTTATATATTCCACTACAGTTACTGTGGAATATGTTTAGGACAGATTCCGCAATGTTTGGCGGCCGAGCGAGATAAGCAGGCTGGCGAATGGCGATAGGGCACGGCATTTGCAAATTGTACGGCCCTTCCGGTACGGCCATTACAGGGAATGGTACTGCTGACAATCGTTGAATGGCATATAGTCCGTTCCTATTAGATTTAACTGTGATAAAGACCCGATTGTTAATATTAGTTAAGTCCATTAATACAAATATGACAAGCAGGGTATACTTACTCTATGTGTCAAGAAAACATAGCAGTAAAAATCGACAAAATAGATACATTGACGTGATAAAGGTAGTGTAGCTTCTAAGGCACAATAAAGCTTTTTAAATAAATAAATAAATAAATATATTTTTTTTTACTGAAACGTTTTTATAATCGTTCTCACGTAAAACTTTGGTCACACTTAGTTGCATAATGTGTTTCTACTAATTTAAAAATTAACTAATTAAGCTCATGCTAAGGTGGTGCTAAGAATAAGGTTACCGTATATAAGTACAAAATAGCTCTTTTTATATTCATGCCACACAAACTTTAGAAAGGTAAATTTGATATAGCACAACTTCGCCTCAAAGATAAACTAATTATGCGAACTTTGAATATCAAGTTCAACCGACGAAGCGAGTACGCGGGGAGCGGCATTATTATTTTCTGGAAACTGGAAACCGTACGCCAGCCCGTCCAATCCGGATGGAAATATTGCTAAAGTAATGCTTCAGAACATATTTCGTCGAATTCGATATTGGTTCCAAATTTTACTGAAGTTAAATCTTACGAGAACATATTTTCTTGTTTACGTTTTGTTTTTTGTGATGACTTTTATTTCGTAAAGTGACATTAGTATATTTATGTACATGACCACTGTAAAGTAATCGAATCTTTAGTTGTCTTAATCATGCAATAAACGCGATAACACCGTATTAACAGTAATTTTCATTAATTAGTATATTTTCTCAACCGTGCAAAATATTTCAATCACTGCAAATAAACTGGCTTTCGGTGTACATACAGTTATATTGTTCAAACCGGTGAAATAAAGACTTGGCCTAGTAGAAATAAGCATTATAAGCGCTTACGCATAATAAGCAACTCCGGGCACAGGAGAAAAAAGACGAAAATCGGAGAAAAAATCTGGACCTCCCTACAAATTCACCGATCAGCTGGTCGAGTTTCTTTGGGAAGTCTAAATATGTTTTCCGATTTTCACCTTTTTTGCTGTGGGTCTATATTATCTTAGGGATTCTGATTCCGACATTTAGAGGTTATTGATATTTTATAAATAACTCTGAATACAGTTGCAGTGTTATTAAGTAAAGTGTTAGTACATATTTGTTTCTAATTCTGCGTACATCTATCTGATACAATACCTAATAAATAAGTGCTTACATCAGTCGGATCATATTACGATAAACTACCTTCGCATATTCAAATAACTATGTACTTTTGACCTTTGATATTTTATGACTAGTAAAATAATAATAATAATTGTTAAAGAGGCTTTTTCTTTACAAGTCAAAAAAGTATCAAGTCCCAATAAGTATCAAATCAATCCAAACATTTTTTAGAATAATAATTTAAGTTTTGTTTCCAATACCCTGTGTATCTATTTAATAGTGTATACGTATGTTCTAGAAATATACGTAAGTTTATAATTATAATTTAACTTGTATTAGAAATTCTTTGAATCTAAAACTAACTGATTAGAATTGGTCTTCTCTACTTATTGTTAATCCAAAATGCTTGTAAAAAATCCGAACTATCTGTAAACCTATTGAACAACTTGTGAATTAATTAAAAAAAAATCTATAGAGGGGTCTATTTTAAAACTACACAATCTTCACATACAACTAATATTATTAACTAATTGGGCAACTAAACAAATAATAAGATAATAATGTATTTTAATAGTCTTTAAAATCCCTTTATCTTGAAACACGGCTCCAGGTTCGTGAAATAAATACCAAGTACGCGCACATGCACATGACATAAATAAGCCATTTTAATTTTATGTACCCAGTGACACTCACGCCATCAACATAACCTATCCACATCTATTTAACCTTTGACCCAACAGCTTTGATCTCCAAGGGTAAACGAAGCAGAGTCACACAAAAGCTACGTTTTATTTGCCTAGTGGAAAATATTCTCTTGTACGCGCCAAATACCTTTTCACTTCGTAGAATTCAAGGGAATTGAACACGTAAAATACGTTGGGAATTCTCCGTTACATTTGTTTTGCTTTTTTTAGTTAGAATGAAATACTCGTAACCGTGCTTCGTCATGCCATGGAGTTTGTCAATCGATTTCGAATACTCTAACTTAGGTAATGAAAATAATAAGAGCTTCCACTCGGTCGCGTAGCTCGATGGCCAAGTCGTTTCATGCGCTTAGGCATGAAAAGCAAACCCCGGTACGGACCGCACTGGAATGGGTGACCGCAAGTGGCATAAAATTAAAAAAAAACACATCCGAAGCCGTTGGTCCCTGCTGCCCTTATTGACGGTAGTCGTTTTTTTATTTCACCACCATTTTTGTCTTTGAGTCTTTGACAAGGCAGTCGTGCTTTTTTCATGGAGAATTTAGTAGGTACTCATTGTCATACATACATATGAAGTCTTTTTCCCTTTTAGGGTAGACAAGGCTGAAGATCTTTATTATCCTATCTTTAGGTATATATTTTTGTAGTTTAACATATTGAATAAGAGCAAAGATTAAATGAATATATAGGTAACCTTCAATTACACGAAACTTCAGTCCCTAGACGAACGGATAATATCGAATTCCAGAGTTACAGACGACATTTTAATAAAATACATTTGATATAAAAGGCTAAGGTGAAAGCCGTTACACGTGCTTCTTTCTATTGAAAGAATCTCCTTAGAGCTGCAATATGCGACACTACGAGCTTACAGTGGAAAATAACTGGAAATGTAATTCAACGCAATATCTGAGAGAATTGTATTTAGATAAATGAAACTTTTATTCAGACAATAGAAATTTATAACTCAAATTGGAAAATTGAAGAGCCAAACAAACGAACGAACTAGCATCATTTCTGTACTAGCAAATAACCAGAGCAATATAATGTTTTGTATATAATTCCTAGATAGATATTTCCTACATATATTTATTCAAGTATAGACTATAAGACGAAGAATAGACTGTAAGAGACACCATCAGTGGGACACATGATGGCTCGAAATAATAATAAATAAACAAATGAGGCAATAATACTTTTCCTATTCAATAAATTACCTACATACAAATGTTAGAATACCTATGAGTTATGAAAAATTGCCCACAATAAATAAAGAAACTTAATAACAGTCCACGCGGTAGTTCCCAAAAACATGATTATACGAAGAAAATTCAAATAATTATATGTATACAAGGTGTTTTTTAATTCATTGGCATCCTTTTAAATATAGACTGTACCCATTATTGAAAGTAATTTAAGACTACTTTCGAGTAAATTAAAATTACACATTTTTCAAATCTTAGAAAAACTCAATAACTACCTTAAACGCTTTGAAAGAGGCTATTACTTTAGATAAAAACCAAAAATTAAAACAGGACTGAATTTCCATAAACACCGAAAAATTAATTCATTTAAACAATATTAAATTAATTGGTCGGTGAAATTTACGCAAAACAAGTGACTGTAGACCGATACACAACTAGAGATTTAAGTTTTTTTTGCGTATGCTAACGCATTCGATTCCATCTTGTATAAAATATTAGACACAACTCCTTTGTTTAACAATACTTTACCTGTATAAAAGGTTTTCTAACACAACTTTACAATTTGATGATTTATGACAATGTTATTTTAAAGTTTCCAAGTTCAAAGTCCTTATTTTATATTTTTTGTTCTACTAAGTAGAAAAATAGATACCTATATAAAATTGAATGGGGTTTTCATTGATGGAAATCTGTTGCTGTAATTTATATGGATGTATATGGAGTCACAATTATTCACAACGAAGCGAAGTGGAGGAAAAAGTTAGAATGCAGAAATTTCTTATGGACGTAGATTAAGTCTTTAAAACACTATTTTTCCCTTAGACAGCAATCTAGACCAAAAAAGGATTTAACTACGATGTGTAAAAAACTGGTGTACTTAATAATTTATTTTTATCATTGAATGGTATCGCGTAAAACTAAAAAACGAACTTGATAAAAGCTCACAGTAGAGCTTGGAAGCTCCGTAACAGCCCACAGGGAGCGAGATGAATCGTCGTAATTCGCTTTGTCGGAAACGTACTGATAGATAACTCGGCACGCAATCCGATCGTAAACTTCGTTCAGTACTGGCTGTGTCTAAGGACAAAACTCTATTCGAAATTATTTGGCTGAAAGTATGTTTGGGCATTTAGGTACATACATACATACTATCACGTCTTTTTCCCTTGCGGGCTAGACAGAGTCCAGGTCTCCAAAACCTTAGAGCCACGTTTAGCATGTTGGTGGGCTTATAGGTGAGAACGGAATCAAAATAGTGATGAGTTGCTAGCTGCATCGCCTATTGACATTGTTCCTGACGCCCATTCCCTCGATCGGTTTTTACGATTTGCGCGGGAAGAGAAGCAGCTGATACATTCTGCGTTTTTTTTGTTATCCCAGACTAGTATGGAAAGCATTTAGGTAGGTACAATTTTTCATATTTGCTCATTAATATCAGGATTATGACTAACTTACATAATACATGATGCTAACTTATCGTTTGGGCATTCAGGCACAGAATGAATAGTAGTACTATTTAGGTACAATTTTTCATTATTGTTCGTTCATGACTATCAGGATTATTACTAACTTACATAATACAGACCAATTCATCTCGTATTTATCCCTTACGGGGTATAAATTGGCAAAGGCCATGTATACTGTTAGTGGCCGTTTAGGTCATCATCATCATCATTTCGTGTAGGTGACACGGTCAGTCGACTGCACACCCTGGTGTCAGAGTTCTTCGGAACCGCCTCTCGGCCTCTGACGACTAACCTTCCTTTAACGACTAACAGATGGCAGCCGGGACCACCGGCTTAACGTGCCTTCCGAAGCACGGAATTATCTTTCTTATCAGACAATCAGGTGATTTATGCCTGCAAAGTCCTAACCAAACTGGAAACAACTTAGCAAAGTATGCTTCCCGTGGGAATCGAACCCACGACCTCCGGGTTAACAAGGCAAACGCCTTAACCACTGGACCACGGAGGCAGTTAAAGGCCGTTTAGGTGAAAAACAGGATCAAAATAGTAATGGGTTGCTGTCAACCTAACTCCTGCATCAACTGACAAAGGCAATCTTTGCCGGAAGACAAGCAACTGGAATTGTTTTTAAGGTTTCCGTACACAAAATAGTAAAAACAGGACCCCATTTCTAAGCCTCCGCTGTTCGTGGTCCGAACTACAGCTCGAACAACGGATACATAAAAATAAAAGGCCGGCAGCGCCCTTGTCCCTTGTCCCCACCCCTGGTGATACATTAGTCCATGGGTAGCGGTGATCACTTACCATCAGGTGACACGCTTGCTCGTTTGCCGTCCTATGACATAAAAAAAATAAAAATACATAGCTGTGATACATCACAGAATGTGTATAACTATTGCTGCTGAGACTTGGTTACATTATTTTTTCTTTACACGCAAACCAGCGTCCTTCTTTCTAAATTTAAAGCTGTACCCAAGAATTAAATTCATAAATTAAGAATCGCATAGTACACAGAAAAACCTTAAATAAAAATATGATTTCGTAAAAAAATTATATACCTATACGGGCAAATCACACAGATTGAGCTAGCCCCAAAGTAAGTTCAAGACTTGTGTTATGGGATACTAACTCAACGATACTATATTTTATGACAAATACATTTATGTGTAGATAAACATCCAAGACCCAGATAAAAATAAGACCTAATATTTCAGATTAAGGTCTAATTTTTTAAAACAAAGAACGAACGAAAGAACAAAGACAAAAAACTTTGAAATCTCAGCTACACTATATTCTTCCACCACGTAAAGTGAATATGGAGAAGAATAATTTTATACCACGTAATGATAGAGTTGAAAAGGAAGTAAAATTAAGTAAATATCTACAATATCTCCTAAGAGTAGTTTATTATTATAATGTATAAAGTGATGCTAAAATAATTAACACATAGATGTTGTTTGATGTTTTTCGTTTGTGTAAAAGGCCAACACTGGTGTCAGACTTTTTACCTAGATGTTAAATACTCAATTTACGTAACGTCGCGACAAATTAATGTATGCATGATATAACCCCGATTCTCTCTAAAAGCAAACTTCCGAATTTAGCTTTATAAATTAAACACACGGATGCAGGACACAGAGAGAATGACGTTTATTGTGGAATAAAAAAACTATAACACATTACACACATTACTCGCCAGGTGGCGCTAGTATGCATGCTCATTTTGATACAAAAACTACACCCCCACTTATCAAAATAAGCTTACAATGTTAATATTGTAATAAAAAAAAACAACAACAACAATTTTACTCCTGTCTTACATCATGTATGCCTATTTTCTGGGTGAAGTGATAATGTTTAGCCTTAATTAATCCTTTGGTAAACAGATCCGCAGGCATCTCCGCTGTTTCCAAATATTTTAAACTGACAATGTTATTGTTAACACATTCTTTGCAAAAATGGTACCTTACATCAATATGCTTAGTTCTTTTATTGAAACTATTATTTGATGACAACTTTATTGCACCCTGGTTATCATTATACAAAGTTATGGTGTATGACTCATTATTTATTTCTTTCAATAAATTTAATAAATAAACTGCTTCTTTGCAAGCTTCTGATATACCCATGTATTCAGCTTCTGTGCTCGAGAGAGCAACAGTTTTCTGCTTTCTTGCCTCCCAGGAAACAACACTACCAGCTAACATAAAACACATACCTGTATATGACCTTCTATCTATGATATTGTTCCCCCAATCTGCATCAACAAATCCTTCCAATTTTGAATTACCATTTTTAAAGTATTTCAAACCCCAATGTTTTGTTTTCTTAAGGTATTTCAAAATTCTCTTAGCATATGCCCAAGTCTCAGGACTGTAACAATTATTAAATTGACTAAGGAAATTAACTGAATATGCAATATCGGGTCTTGTTAGCACGGCTAAGTACATCAGTCCACCTAGGAGTTGCTGATAAGGTAATTGGCTGTTACTTTGTTTATTATCTAAATTTATATTCAATTTAGGCTCCAAAGGTGTATCAGCTACTTTACAATCTGCCATATTGAATCTATTCAATAACTGGTTAACATAATTTTCTTGGCTTAAGGTAACTGTACCATTAATTTTATCAATGTTAACATTCATTCCTAGACAATTTTTAACCTGTCCAAGATCCTTTATTTTGAACTTAGAAGACAATATCTTTTTCAAATAGTTACATTCCATACTGTCATTTGAAAACACAAAAAAATCGTCGACATACAGTGTAACAATTGTCTTTTTATCATTTTTACTTTTAGTATATAAACATGGTTCTAACTTGGAGCGTTTATAACCAATACTAAGAAGACAGTCGTCTACCTTCCTGTACCAGGCCCTTGAGGATTGCTTCAGACCATAGATTGCTCTATTCAATTTAAGCACTTTATTATTCTTACTCATTAAACATTCTGGTGCTTGCATATAGATGGTCTCCTCAAGATCCCCATTCAGGAAAGCTGTAGTGACGTCAAGGTGTGTTACATCTAAGCCTAGTTTTACAGACAATGCAAACAGTAATCTCAGGGTTGAATGCCTAACCACTGGTGAAAAAGTCTCAGAATAGTCCACATTCTGCTTCTGCATGTAGCCTTTAGCCACCAAACGCGCACGATAACGCACTTTATTATTGCTATCAAGCTTTTTACGCAGCACCCACTTACACTTCACTATTGTTTCACCGTTATTTGGCATATCCACTAGCTCCCACGCATTGCTATCTTTAAAACACTGAAGTTCTTCTTTCACAGCTAACAACCACTGTTCCTTTTCCGCTCCTTGTAACGCCTCTTCTATTGACATGCCACTAGCATCATCGAATACCTCTTCAGGAATACACATGTTTGTCGTGATATACCGTTCAGTCTTCTTCCTTGTTCTAATTGATGGAGTACGTTTTGGAAAATCAGATGCATCTTCATAATCACTAGGAATATAATCCTCATCTGAACAATTTTCTTCAACTAGTGTATTTTCTTCTTCTTTCTCTGACATTGATGTATCCTTATCTGTCACATCCTCCACTGAACATGAGTTTTCTTCTCCTTTATTTTCAATTATAGGTAAAGTGACCTCTGGAGTCTTCTCTTGTTCCATGACAATTACATCCCTGCTTGTTGTCACACACTTTGTCCTAGGATTATATATTCGGTAACCCTTTACTTCATCTGAATATCCTACTAGAATCTGCTTTTCAGCTTTTCTGTCCCACTTCAGGCGCTTTGTCTTTGCCACATGGACCATTACATTACTGCCAAATATCCTTAGATGACTTACATCTGGTTTGCGACCCGTCCAGACTTCGTATGGGGTCTTATCATTTAATGCAGGAAGCACGGTTCTATTTTGTAAATATACAGCAGTATGCGTCGCTTCTGCCCAGAACTCTTTTCCTAGATTTGCATCGAATAACAAGCATCTTGCCTTTTCTACAATGGTACGATTATTACGTTCTGATAAACCATTCTGCTCCGGCGTGTACGGGTTACTTCTTTGATGTGTTATACCTTCTTTCTTTAGAAATGAGTCAAATTCTTTGTTACAATATTCACATCCATTGTCGCTTCGTAGCATTTTTATTTTCTTGCCTGTTTGCTTTTCAACTTTAGCTTTAAATTCTGCAAAACATCTGAGCGCCTCACTTTTGTGCTTAATGAAGTACACAAATATCATTCTACTGAAATCATCAACAAATATTATGAAATATTTAGAACCTGCAAGTGACTCATGCTCCATTGGACCACAGATATCGGTATGAACCAAATCAAGCAACTCTTTGCCTCTTGAACCGACACTTGGAAATGGCAAACGACATTGCTTGCCCTCACAGCATATAGTACATGATTTCTTATCGACATTCATTTTTTCTTGAAGATTCATACCTTCAACTGCATTTGTCATCTTATTTAGGTATTTACTATTCACATGACCCAATCTTCGATGCCAAACATTGCCTGACACAGCCAAACCCACTGCTTCACTGTCAGATAATCTCAACTTGTATACTCCATTATTAAGCACAGCTGTAGCCACTAATTCTTGGTTTCTGTTAAACACGTTACAGCCATCTGACGTAAATTGAACACTATTACCAGACTCGATCAATTGGCTCACTGACAGTAAGTTGGTAGTCAATCCTGGAGCACACAATACGTCCTTAACTGGTATCTCGTATTCGCATTGATCAGTCTTCGTTACAATGTTTACGTCGCCGGAACACAGTACTTGAAGTTTCTCACTATTAGCAACACAAATTTCTTTCATTTTGTGGTATGTTTTATTTTTCATCCATTTCTCATTTGTTGTCAAGTGCATACTCGCGCCGGAGTCGATGTACCAGTCGTATTTATTGAATTGGCCACTTAAAAACACCGCACTGAATGCATTACTTTGTTTACGTTGTAATTCTTTCGAATAGTTACTCGTATTTCCATTATTTGGGCATTGATTCTTGTAGTGACCCGTTTGTTTACATCGGTAACATTTGACATGACTTTTGGCGCTGCCACTGACATTGACGTTTTGTTTCGCTTGACTGTGCGCGCCGGCCATAGACATATTTTTGTTTTTCTTATGTTGCCATTTCTGCGTGCCACTTGCGAATGCACTGCTTACTTCACCAGATTGATCACCCACTTCCGTTTCCATGTCCATAAGCTTGGTTCTAATGGCGTCCGTTGTAATTTGGATCCCAGAATGCTCAATGGCCATGATCATCGGCATAAATCTTTCAGTCAATCCAGCTAATAAAAGACAGCCGATCCACTCATCACTGATGTTAAACCCTGTCCCGCTTAATCTTTGTCCCGTCTCGACAATCTGAGTCACGTATGACTGCATTGTAGCACAATTTTCCAAGCGTACCGAAATCAGGCTCCGCAAAAGAGAAATTCTTCGCGAAAATCCAGAATCGTCGAATAATGCCTTCAGTTTCATCCAAAGTTCTGACGAAGTTTTCACGCCTTGGATATGTACGTACAACGTGCTGTCTATTGTCATAATGAGCTTCGCTTTTGTTTTCGCGTCTTCTGCGGCTTCTACGATCTTCCCTGATACCGGTTTGATGCAGTGCACCATATCCTCCAGGACGAGAAAATTCTCCGCGGCGAAAACCCATTCCGTGTAATTTTCTCTGCCTTTCAGCTTCGGAACATTCACCAAGTAGTTCGATGCCATCCTCGTTATTTAACTCACTGGATAACACGACGCTAATTCCGCAACTTACTTCTCGACACAAAGTATACTTTTATTGTAAAAAAAACTAGCTACTGAGCACATAACCTATAAATTAAACACACGGATGCAGGACACAGAGAGAATGACGTTTATTGTGGAATAAAAAAACTATAACACATTACACACATTACTCGCCAGGTGGCGCTAGTATGCATGCTCATTTTGATACAAAAACTACAAGCTTATTATACAGATATCCATCGGGCTCTACTAAGTCGGTCAATTATTGAGGTCGCTCGGTCTAACTAAATGTTCGATAAAACCTTTGAATAATTTCCATAAAATATTTCTTCTAATTAAGAGTGAAAACTTTTGAAACTACCAAAACTCAATTTACGAGTATCTCTAAAAGAATATCTATTGAAAGTTTACATTGGAAATTATGACCAAGTAGGTCAAAAATATTACTACGTGTTAAGTATATTGTTAAAAAAAGATTTATCTGTATTGTTGATTTTTAACCGACTTAAAATAAAGGAGGAGGTTTACAATTCTTCGTAATGTTTTTTTTTATGTATGTTTCCCGATTTTTCGAAGACGCCTGGACCGATTTAAGAGATTTTTTTTTGTTCGATAGGTAATACTTTACAGATAGTCCCATTAAATTTTTATCGAAATATGTGGAGCGCTTTTTGAAAAAATACACAATAACCAAAACAATGTTTACAGGTATGCCGTTCGGAGTGCTCCGAAGCGGATTGTGACAACATAACTCTACTTTACAGTGTTCCAAACGTTAGGTGCATAAATAATGTAATAAACGCGATAAAACCGTATTAAAATTAATTTTATTTAAATGTGTAAACAATCGCGAAAACCGAACACATTAGAAAGCATTACGTCAACAATTTTATGTTGTGAAATCAAATATGACAATTAATAAGTAATAAGTGTTCTTAGCAAGCGCACTTTCATAAACCTATGGCTCTAAGAAACATTTATTTAAAAATAAAACATTGTTTGATTAGATATACTGCCTTGGAACTTCCAATTGATTTAATATATCTTAAAAATTTTGATCATCAGAGTCATAAACTTTCTTAAATAGTCGTGTAATCAATTCGGTTTAAGACCATCGGTCTTTACTAGGAATATTCTAAGTTACCGAGAAAACTATCTAAAAACAATAGATCTAATGGTAAAAGAAGCCTTATAACTTTCACGGAATCGATAAACATATAGTACTAAATGAATTTTCATGTTTAATTTTGAGAAGAAACCAATGCGCTCAACTTTCAAAAAGGGGTTGTAGAGACACATTCAGATTAACTACTAAATAAAATTATAAATCTTTTTATCGGCTACCACGACTAAACTTTCTTAAATAGTCGTGTAATCAATTCGGTTTGTACCCACAGCGGTAGAGTTAATAAGTCAAATAATTTAGAGATTTAACAAAATATACTTAACTCTGTAAAGTTATACGAAATCTATCAATCTAATAAAAATTACGAACAATTAGACATGCAACATGGCGTCGTGGCGCTGGACTTATTGATTTTTCATTATAATTCACAATGGCATTGAATTAAAATAAAACCATTGTACCTGTCTACAGGTAGGTATACATATACACCAGCCTTTTGAGGCCATCGCCGATGACATTTGCAGCGTCTGCATATTTTATAGGGACACTGACGGAATTTATTGACGTCATGATGTAATTATGACTAACATGAAAATTTACGAAACGATACATTTTAGTTAGCATGCTGTATCAAATTACAAAATCGCACTGTATTAAAATCGCGTAATTGCTTTCCGATTTTGTGGCATAATGGTTGCTACGCTATATTCGACATAGTTTATAGGCCTCAACCAAACTGTATTAGAGGCCTGAAGTTGGCGGAATAAGCCTATGGACCCTTAGCATTACAGGTGAGGATGCATATGTGATCAGAACGCTAGACTACATAGTAGAACTAAGAAAGCCGTAATTTACTGAACAAGGTAGGTACTAAAACAGATACACTGATCAGCAGTAGACAAAAATCTTAAAATGGTGAAAGAAATAATATACTCGTCAAACATACGAGAAAATAAAATCATTTTAGAGTTTCTATTAAATGGTATAAATACTTAAACAATTCTAGTTCTATATTGGAGCAAATATAATAAACAATATCGAACTCTGATATCTATGATCGAACTAGATGTATATATGGCACCCAGCAAAAAACAAAGGATCGATACGCTGTCTAACAGTAATAACTTCTGAGAAAGTCACAACAATGTAGTACTGTTCGTAACTTGTGATAGTGGAGTCGCAGTCAATAATGGAGTTCTAAAGCAATCAACGGGGGATCTTCGAGCTCAACGCCAGACGTGCCTTTAAACTAATTAGTAATTAAGACCAACTAATATTTTAAATTGGAAAGCGAGTTTGTTTGTTTGTTACGCTTTCACGCCCTATCTACAGAACTGATCATCATGAAATTTTGCATACCCATAGGTAACAGTATTGAGAAGGACATAGGCTATATATCACACGGGCAGAGCCGCGAGTAACAGCTAGTAGTTTATATAAACTACAACAATGCTAGTTCTATACTGGAGCATATACTAGAAATAATATCGAACTTGATTGTAATGGCACCCTGCAAAAAAAACAAGGATCGATACGCTGTACGCTGTACGCTGTACGCTGAGAAAGTCACAACAATGTAGTACTGTTCGTAACTTGTGATAGTGGAGTCGCAGTCAATAATGGAGTCTTGAAGCAATCAACGGGGGATCTTCGAGCTCAACGCCAAACGTGCCTTTACACTAATTAGTAATTAAGACCATCGGTCTTTACTAGAAACATTCTAAGTTACCGAGAAAACTATCTAAAAACAATAGATCTAATGGTAAAAGAAGCCTTATAACTTTCACGGAATCGATAAACATATAGTACTAAATGAATTTTCATGTTTAATTTTGAGAAGAAACCAATGCGCTCAACTTTCAAAAAGGGGTTGTAGAGACACATTCAGATTAACTACTAAATAAAATTATAAATCTTTTTATCGGCTACCACGACAATCTAGTCACCATTGATGACAATCAACATAGCGTCCATTATAACAACGGGAAAATTAAAAGAAATCTGTGTAATTTTGAACGAGAAAACTATTAATTCCTTAAAAAAATAGCGTCAATGTAATTTTGTAATAACTGCAACAGAAGCCATATAACTTTCACGAAATCGACAAACATCGAGTAGTACTTAATGAAATTTATTTTCATGTTTACCAAGTACTGAAAAGTTTACCAAGTGAATTGAAAAGAAACAAATGCGCTCAACTTTCAGAAAGGGGTTGTAGAGACACAGTCAGATTAACAACTTCATAAAATTATAAATCTTTTTATTGACTACTACGATTGTCAGTCGCCATTGCTAACAAGCAACATTGTGCCCATTATTACAACTACAATTATTACAACGGTAAAATGAAAAGAAATTATGTAATTATTAACGAGAAAACTATTTATTCCCTACAAAAAAAATAGCATCAATGCAATTTCGTAATAACGGCAACAGAAGAACTTTCACGAAATCGACAAACATCGAGTAGTACTTAATGAATTTTATTTTCATGTTTACCAAGTATAGTTAATTGAAAAGAAATCTTTTCGCTCAACTTCTAGAAAGAGGTTAAAGAGACACAGTCACGATTTTGATGACAATCAAAATTGCGTCCCTTGCGACCATTATTACAACTATATCATTAATATAACGGGAAAATTAAAAAGAAATCTATGTAATTTTAAATCAAAATATAATAAATAGACTGTCATCACTTTAGCAGTCACAGAAGCCACCTTTTAATTATCATCAAAAGGAAATCGTTCGGCAGACAATACGCAGAGACGATATAAATTAT
Source organism: Rhodophaea formosa (assembly GCA_963082605.1). NCBI lineage: Eukaryota > Metazoa > Arthropoda > Insecta > Lepidoptera > Pyralidae > Rhodophaea > Rhodophaea formosa. The sequence goes on from OY720209.1 coordinate 14,553,337, forward strand.
TTTTGAATCTTTGTATCACACTGTATAGAGGCGTAGCTCGTATGATAAGGACTTGGAATTTAAAAATCATATTTACATGTTCACATATTTGCTATTAAATTAGTCTTTTGACGTAAGTCCTCATCGGACCTATGTTTCTAATGAAGTTAACAACACAGCAATATCCCTCGCTAGCCAAGAAAACATCAGCGATTTACCTTAGCACTGAACTCCAAAGTATCGACAAGTATCCAATCCAATACAATGAGAACCCATTCTGTCGACAGGCGATAGACAGTGAGGCGGGTTTCATTCATTCACGCCGGATCAGACACCGGCACGATTGTCTAAGCAGCCCATATATTTCACACACACACGTCGCCTGCGTTCGAACGGCTGCTAGTTGCATATTGTTTTTAACCGACTTCAAAAAAGGAGGAGGTTCTCAATTCGTCGGAATCTATTTTTATGTAAATTCCTCGATTTCTCGAAGACGCCAAGACCGATTTAAGAAATTCTTTTTTGTCTGAAAGGTTGCACCCTTTATGTTGTCCCATGGTTACCAAGTCAGGTTCAAAGGATCTTTATTCATACATGTTTATAGTATGTAGTAGGAGAAAATTTCAAGTCTCTATGTAATAGGTACGGGTTCAATAGAGACTAAAAATATATTTAGAAAAAATACAAGCCCAAGGTTGGTCGTTCGATAAAGCCTGCGGGCCACCCATGCGGTTTTCCATTACTAGCCTGATTCTGTAACCGAAGGCAACCAAGTACAAGTGTGATGAAATAATCGATTCTTTATTAAATACTTGTTCATGTTTTCACGAAAGTACTCAAAACTGCCGACAACGTAATAACACATTAATTTAATGCGTTGTCATGTATTAATAATGTCAGAGACCAAATAACTCATAAACTTGGGTGGTAGTGCCCACGCGGCACTATAAAGGACTATGAATCCAATAATGGTCTCATAAAAATTAAGTTCCTTTCGCGTCAGCTGTTTCTATTCCCTGTCGGTACACATTATGTAAGTAAGGTATACTATACAGGGTATAGAAGAGAAGCCGTTTGAGTGCTTCAATTTTCTGCCAGTATGATATCTTGACAAATTTTATTCGAATTCCAAACAACTTAACTAAACGTAGTGATGACCTTGCACAGATACGACATCATTATAACTAGTGGCTCTGTGACTCTAGATTTCACTAGTCTGTCTTTGGATTAAAATTAAATAGATGTTGATCACGTACCTTAAAATGAAGACCAAAAATATGTTTAAAAATATAAAGAATATTACTAATACAAACGAGGAAAGAGTTATACTTAGCAGTTGGATATCTGTTTTGCTTGTGTTCATCTCCGCAAACTCACAAAGGTTCACACTTACGACCTTGTGCCAACTTCAGCATTTTGAAAAATTTCCAAATACTTGAGTTGATACAAAAAATCTATACAGCCTGCTCACAAAATTTTACGATAATCAGTTGAAAAATGCGACCTGTAAGCCATGCCACAAACATTTTGCCAAAGCACAGGCGCTTCGCGATCGCTCGGTCAATAAAAGACAAATTATATTGAAGTAGGAAAATTGAAAATTGTGGTATATAAATACCCAATACGACTTCTTCAGAAACAGTAAGGGACCAATCTAAAATTCACAAAGCCCCGCTACCGCCATATACCAAGAGTTGAAAGCGTCCGTCCATATACCACTACCTACACCTTCTTTCGCGGATAGCTTTGTATCCATAGATGCATACTGAGGTCTCATTTTTGCATGTCATTCAAATGTACAAACATTAAAAGACGCAGATTTCATATTTTTTTAAATTGCTAAAACTGAACATTACTTACTTCTAAGTCCACCCTAACACCCACAATTAGATAAGTTAGGTGTAAGAAACAATTTGTTGAGTTAACCGACTATGGCAGTTAAAATATATTTCTTCAAAAGTTATTTTGGCAGTTAGATTTCTCGGAAAAGTAAATAAAGGGAATATATTAAAATTTAAAAAAACCTTACTGTATGGTAGCTAGACTACTTATTAAAACTTTTACGCTTTGTATTCTCGTATCAGCAGTGCCTAAAATTTGCGTAATTGGGAAATTTTCCGTTTTCATTGTGTCCAAATGAAAATGGAAAATTTCCAAGTATTTGTTTTGTAGATGAACAAAAATCGTGTGTTATGTTTCCATTATGAGCTGTTTTAAGGCTTATTTTTCTACGTTAGCTACAAACAAGAAATTATATTTAACATAATTTTTTCTAATGTTTTCCCACAACGCAATTAAAACCATATTAAATTAAATATTTAAATAATATTTTACACTTTGTTTTATTTAAATGAAAAAAAAATTGGTATATAGAGGGAAATGGAGTAAAAAATTGAACCATAAAGGTTGCCAAATGTAAGCCCATGGTATGCCAAATTTCGTTATATATTTTTTTTTCATTTAACTATGTGATCTTTAGAGCTTTCTTTAAATGGGAGACTTCACCACGAGACGTAAGATTTTTCATGAAATAAAAAGCACTGGTTTATTTAGACATGTTGAAAAACAGTAAAGTTCCCCTGCGAAGATTTTCGCCTCCCAGACAGAAACCTGAAAATTGCCAAATAGGGAATGTAAATCAATAACAGAAAATCTCACAAGTAGCCTTGAATTGCCAAGTGAAAGATGAATCGAAACATTGATATACATTTACTTAAACATTTCTCTAAATCAGTAAGTCATCTTAGTTTGCTGTATTCAATGCAAATAAGAGTCCATTATTTCAATTTACATAAGTAGGTAATGTTTTAAACGCACAACAAACGTAAGTATATACAGCCAGCTAAAAATAATTTGCGTAATTTTTTTAGTAATTCCAACGACAATATAGATATATTATATTGTCTTTGGTAATTCGTAATATTTTACGAACGCGTTCTTCAGTCTCTTTCTTCTTTAAATGAATCATAATTATTTTCTTAATCGTTACCCTCCTTCTGTTTGGGTCAGTCGGGCGTTTTTACACCCATAACATCATAATAGTACAAAGATTTATTGTAGCCTTAGGTTAAAGATGTACCTACTGGACACGATCATCTCTCTACAAACAAAGAAAGGGAATAGCGGCAATACTCGAATAACATAGTAGAAAATTAAGCAATGTAGTATTTTCTATCGATGTATGTTCCTATAAAGCTGAAGCTTTACTATCTTTAATTATTCACAAAAAATTGCTTGATAAATATAATATATAAATAAAGGTAGGTAGGTACGGAATATGTTTATATTCCGTACCTAGTTTGGTTATGCTTAACTTCATATTTGACTTAATTTTATAAAAGTAAATGTATGCAATATACTCTCCGTATTTAGGTACAAAACGTCGTTTCATCTCACTCTCTCATATCCCCCGATATCGCGCAGGCGAAACGAACAAAAATACATTTAGTCAAAGGATGCCACATCTTCTGTTGCCTCAGACAGGTGTCTAATGTAGCGCTGACTTTCAAGCATCCATTCCCCCTGATATGTTTTACGGGACAACATGTTCTAATCAAAATCAAATCTATACAACTAATCTATACAACTAAAATGTTCCGAACAATCCAAATTAAAGGTTTTGAGATATTATATGCGGATAAACGTACGAAATACATATATACACTTGTGAAATTAGGCACATACGTTGAGAAACAGGTATAGACTAACATTTTACAAGAACTTTGTATTTCTATCAAAATTATACACAACCGGGTCGAGTTAATAAATTCCTATTTTGAAGTACTTACGTTAACAAGAAAAATAACATATAAAGTGTCCTGATACAAGAGTATCATAGTCATAAATCATTAATGACTCCAGATCATTAGCCACTTAATTTATTAGCGCCATGGGAGTAACGCAGATCCGCCACGAAAATAGCAGTGACATCACAAAGGACGGCGAGCGGGGATAAGCTATTTTTACAGCTTTCCGATATTATGTACGCAATAACTTTTCGCGTTTACAGCAGTCAGTTGCGGATCCAGCACTCAAAATGTTGTGGGCCCAGGACCCAGTGTAAATAAATAAATAAAAGAAAGTAAAAAATACGTACAAATCGCACAGATTAAGCTAGCCCCAAAGTAAGTTTGAGACTTATGTTGGGATACTTACTCAATGATTCTACATTTTATTACAAATACATATATAGATAAACATCCAAGACTCCGGTGAATCTGAAAAAGATCATTTCTAATTTTGACCTGACCAGGGACCGAACCCGGGACCACTCCTGTCGCATGCTGGCGTGTCCGCTGCGCCACGGAAGTCCTTCAATACCTACGATATTTTATAGATAGGTGTCAATATAACACCTATCTATAAAATAACGTAGGTATTTTTTTTAATAGCCATGAGTGTCCCAATGTTGGGCAAAGGCCTCTCTTTCACTCCTCCAAGATTCTCTAGATTGTGCTAGTGCGCGTCAGTTCTTATTAAATTTGTTTAATTCGTCGCACCAGCGGGTCCAGGACGGGTAGGTAAAATATGGGCAATAAAATAAATGTATGATCTATATCATACATTTATTTTATTGCCCCAGTTTTGGAAATCTCCACCCCTCTATTTCACCCTTTAGGGCTAGGAAATCTCTAGATTACAAGTTTCTAGGTACAGTAGTTTTGTCTATGCGTCGATATTCATTTCAGTGAGTCAAGTTTGACTGTTATCTCTACATTAATATATAGACATTTTTCATGAATTTAGTAGGTTGTACTTTGCATACTTAAATCTTGAAAGGAAACCGCCTAGGAAAAATCCTCCTATCCTGAATGAAGTTGTGGACATGCCCACCGAGGCCGTTATACTGGATCCGCCCCTGCGCTGAGCCACAACAGACGATGTTCGATAATCTCTCAATGTTAGTTATTTTTATCACTCCCGATTATGTACCAGTATTATTAGTAGTTAGTTTATTTGTGTACACAGACATGGTACTTATATGCTCGTACAACATAATATATAGAAAACACTATTCAGACAGTTTTTTCATTCGTGGGCATACATGGGAAATGTGCAGATTTACCCATACCATATCAATATTATTGCAAGTCTTTGGGTTCAGAGTAAGTTTTTTTTTGGTGTATGTACATATACAGTCATTTTGTAACTTTTTATAGTTGCATTTTAGAGTACTAAAGAGTTTGAGTAATTTCTAAATGAATAATCGTTGAAGATACTTTGAGGTTGCCAGCAGCAACCGCGTAGCTTCGTCTTGAATTTTCCAACATTGACAATGGAACAAATATATTTGATTCTACCACATAATCACATTATATTATTTTTAAAATTGACTTTAGTTTATGTGTCATTAATAAAATATCACAGTCGCTAACTGCATTTGTAATGAAAATACTTTTCGACGAAAAACTTGAATTCTGAAAAGGTGATTTCCTCTTTATATGACAATAAGACAGAGTACTTACTTACGTTACGATCGTTGGCTGCAGCGGTAAAGTTACGGCTTGAAACTTTACTAGGCATTGCCAACGGAAACACTCTTATGGAAACTCTTACCAAAATATTTTATTCTCCACATCTATCTACGCTAATATATTATACGTAATTGTGTGTTTGTTTGTAATGGTTATAATTAAAAAAGCACTGATTTTTTTAAAATCGCATCATTTATAGAAAGCTACAATATCAGAGTGTGGCATAGGCTTTAATTTACGCGAACGTAGACGCTGGAAAATGGCAACAGTAATATAGTAACATACTATTTTTACTACACTGTGAAGAAAAAATAATCATTTTATTATTTATAAATATTATTATTTTTTCATCATCAGCAACAGCCTTCTGCATCCCACTGCTGGGTATAGGCCTCTCTCAATGCATGCCATCCATTTCGTTCTTGTGCCTTACGTAGCCAGTTTCGACCTGCGATTTTCCTAACATCATCAACCCACCTCGCTCTCGGACGACCTACGCTTCGCCTGCCATCTATTGGCCACCACTCTGTCAGGTATTTATTTAATTTTATTATTTTTTAATTACCATAAATTTTATTTATAACACGACACGAATAAAGTATCACAGTACCTAATTGTACAACCAAAAAAAAATTCTTGACCCTAAATAACCTGAACATTAGTTTTTGAAGACGGATTAGACTTTCCAGTTGAAATGACAATAAAACTGTAAGGTTCGGTAGGTACTTTACGGTCGTTGTCTGCAGCCGCAGCCTAATACATTTTAGAGCAGCGACCCTGAAGCTTTACTAGGAATTGTTCAACTCCTTTTTGTACAGTAAAAATTTGCCAAAGGAAATTTCTTAAAATCATACTGAAGACTTCGAAAGAGCCAAGTTCATTTACAATTTAAATGTAATTAACATCGGATGGTCGCGTGACACCAGTCAAAGTCAAACCCGCGTACAAAATATCAAATTTGACTTGACATTGGGTGCGACAGGGTACCTACTCGTACCATCGGGTTCCATAAAAAATAATAGACTTCGATAATCGGTACTATAGAGTCCCATTGTGACCCATCGGTACTATGGTACCGATGGGTCACAATGGGACTCTATGGTACCGATACCCAATCCTATGGGGTTGGGTCTCATTGGGTCCCAACGGTACCGTAGAATATACCATTGGGCCAATTAGGTCCCATTGGTCCCATACTTGGGCGTAGGGGCTATTCTTAGTAATCCCTACAATATAAAATAAAATCGCCGTTACAGTGCGCGTTTGCAATGTTTGATGTCGATATTGACTGGCCTACACATACAGCGAGTGGCGGATCGATTCAACCAGTTCAAAAATTTAGCTTCTGGAGCTTTCCTATCCGCTGCCAGGAGTTCCCCCGAGGGCTTGCTATTCAGAGCACATTCATACATACATACAATCACGTCTTTTTTCCCTAGCGTGGTATAGATTCTAAAGGCCGCGTTTAGCATGTTGGTGGATTTCTTGTAGGTGGAAAACGGAATCAAAATAGTGATGGCTTGCTAGCCGCATTGCCTATTGACATGATTCCGCACCCCATTCACTCGATGAGCTTTTACGATCTGTGCGGGAAGAAAGGCAGCTGGTACATTCTACGTTTTTTTCTTTTCTCCCAGACCAGCGTAGAAGTTCGCGATGAAAATCCAGAAACATAAGTACGGCAAAAGGATTGAACTTGGATATTAAAAGAGCTACCTTTTTTATACAATTAAGTGGGCAAACCGGCATACAGCCCATAGACTACGGTAACTGCGGTTACCGTAGTCTAAGGACGCCTGCAACACCAGGAGTGTAACTCGCGCGTTGCCGACCCTGACGAAATCTCTTTACGTCCTTTATGAAGACCTGAAGGTTTAATATGCGCTGCCGGCTGCACTCCCCGGAGACACCCTGTCCGGAGCAGATTTTACGGTTTATGGCGATCCAAGCGTATGTCGCCTTTTTCTGCTGACACGATACCTTATTGTTCCGAGCACAATGCCCTTTTGAAATCAAGGTGAAACACCATAGAGTTATTCCACATCGGAACTGCGATGTGGAATAACTCTGTGGTGCTTACCTATTCAAACTAGTGTCTCTATCAAACAAAAATAACTAATGATGATCAAATGATATATTTTTTCATACGTTTATTGATGTACATGATATTAAAATTCCTAAAAATCATGCTTTAAGGTTCAGATGAGCCAGAGTCACTTACAATTCAAATATCAATAAAAGTGGTTAATTCAATCGCAGTTTACTTCAAAGCTGAAGCTTTACTGCCGGCAGCACTCCCGGAAGACACCCTATCCGGAGCACATTTTACGGTTTATGGCAAACAAACGAATCTCATCGAGCTTTTCAATCGACGAAAAAACGTAGGTTCTCAAGTCGACGCATATATATATTTTTAGTCCGATTTTGATGAAGTTAATCCCATATAAATTTGGAAAAAAAAGGTAGTAAGTAAATTTGGGGATGATTAATGTTTTCCTTTCAGTTTATTTCGTAGGTTTAATTTTTTTGATTCAAAGATTTGATTATTAATGGCATTAATAAGCCTTGTAAAACAATAAGCGGTGAAGATAATTCTTATTTATGTAGTTATTTTTATTTACGAAACAGACTAATAAATCAAAGGTTTGTTTGAAAAATCCTCAGGATGAAGATAGTTTAGCCGAATATATGTAAGTAGGTACAAAGATTTGAAGATGGCGATGTCAAGAGTTAACATTATGGTTAATTTACGGTTAATGGCTTAAGCCATGCACACATAAAAAAAAGTGTCTCCGTATTTAAGTAAATATCCATCATTTAAGTCAAATTGTCATTTCTTTGCTATGTATGTATATGTGCATTGATAACAATAAATAAATAAACTTAACATACACTGCCCGGAGCTCTCCCGAAGGACTACCCGGAGCACATTCGACGGTTTATGGCAAACAAAGCGAATCTCACCCACCGGTTTACTACTTACACGGTACGCTTCATAAAACACGTTGCGATTGCGATGTAGATTAACTGAGTAGAGTTTGTGTTTTCCTAATTTATAAGCATTATATTTTTTCTTTATAACTGTTGTAATGTAACCATTATTCACTCCACTATTATTATGATATGTGCTCTTCTTTTAAAAATACGTAGATGTAACTATATTCACAAGAGTGTTTTTGAAATTATTAGCATAGTTTTAAAATTAAGAAAAGCTCAGGAGCCCCTCAAAGGCCATTACTTTAGATAAAAACAAAAACTTAAAACAAGACTAAATAGCCAAAAACGCTGAAAAATAAATTCAACAGTATCAAATTAGTCAATCAACAACTACATTTAAAAAACAATTTAGCTGGTAGACGAACCAGCAATTCAGCGTTGATACAAGTATAGTTTTCCATGAAAACATTTCCTGCGGATAAAATGAATTCAAATTGACCTAGTATATAGGGGCATTTATTTTATTTTCCGTAGTTTTTGCGTAAAGTATTAATCACCTTTTATAAAAACTGTCCAATTATAATACGAGTATTAATAGGATTTAAAAAATGCCACTTATTTACATTATCAAAAATGAAGTACAAAAAACATTAATAAAATTTAATTATTAACTTATATATCAAAATGGTAATGATACCTTTAAATATCAGTCAGTACTTACTGACATAATCCCTCAGCGTTAGGTCCTGCCACTGAATATCTTACCATACTAATGTCGCCATTACGAGCCGAGGTTGCGGCGAGCTGCCCGACGCTACCGTAAAAATAAACGACCACTGCTACTTTCTACAATTTACCCTGAAACTTGTCTGTTATTACAATTACAGCCCATGTCGATTGTGTCATAAAAACCAGAGACATTCTTTGCAATGGGGACGGCAACTGTTCTGAAACAAACTGTCAAATGTATGGGCTTTTAGCTTCAAATCTCCATATAAAAACCAAATCTTGTAAAATAAACTATGGCAATGTTTATATTACGCAATTTACTACATATTGACATATATTGTATAAATATAAAACAAAGATTATTTTATAGGTTAAGCTTAGGCTAAATAATTAGTCACTATTTGTTACTCACAAGATAAATAGTCTTTAATAGAATATTTCAAAGGCAAAGAGGTTCTTGCGTACATACAGTATATACTGTACAGTCACAAGCAATTAATGTATCACAGAAGTTCTTAAGACAATGTGATAATATCTAAAACGGAACACAATTATCTATATGCTCGTGACTGTACGTACCTAAAAATCCTCAACGAAATTTCCCTTTACGAGTCCTCGAAAAGTGGGAAGCCCTTTATGTGGGCCATTTCGCTCGAGTGTCATTTGCGAATATAACAACATTTCCCCTTTTGCACGACCTCTGACATCTACGGGGCAAATTCTATTTGCATAATCGTTTTAAACAATTATCTTTTATGGGAATGTTTGAAGTGATTAGGTATAGAAAAATTTTAAAGATAGTTCCATACTTTTTATTGAGCACATTTACTTTATAGGTACCTACCTATATGAATTTTATACACCCAACCAACATGCTAAATGTGGCATTTAGTCTTATGCTAGGCTCTGCCTACCCCGTTAGGGAAAAGACGTCATAATATGTATGTATGGCTTTTGGGCAAAAGTAATACAAGTTTGGTAAACACGAATAAAACAATTTTTTAAATGTTCACCAAACCAAAAAAGTAGCTGTTCGCATTTTCATACCTCTTTTTTGCAACAAGTTTAAATATTATAAATAAACTTACCTAAAAAGATTTCAAAAGATAAAAGTGGTGAATTTTAGTATTTGCAAATATACTTTGAATAGCCTTTTTTAGCTCACTAATGACTTTTCGGGACAAAGTACGCAAAAAAGGCTAAAATCAATTTGATAAATTACTCAAAATAGATGGCCATTGTGGCGGCTGTAATTTAGGGTCCATTCCACGAAAGGCTATTACCATTTGCTAAACAATTCGCTGGTCTCGGAAATGGAAGTGTCCTCTTGGTTTGATTTAAAGCTTCTGAAGCATTGAAATTAAATACGACATGGTTATTTTCTTTTTGTTGGTTGTATATGTAGCGGAGCATAGTATAGAGCTGTCATCATCATCATCATCATCAGGTCCTTCCAGTGTCCACTGCAGGAGCACGACCCTCTCTGTACTACCAGAGCCATATACTAGCCTGAGCAGTCAGAGGATTTGGCCTACACTCTCCACGCTGGCCAGACGGGTTGAAGAGGTCTCTTTGATGTTAATTCGCTTTGTTTAGCTTGTGTTTCCTTAGTCGCCTTTTACGACATCCACGGGATGACTTGGAGTGGTCCTATTCTACTCTGCCGGGAACCACACGGTATATAGAGCTGTGAAATCATAGAAATAAAAAAAATCTTGAACAGGATTATACTTTTAACTGTTCAGAGTGTCATGACAAAAACTTCTAAATTTGTTATGACACTCTACAAATTATAAAACACTGTCAAACATTGTATTACTAACATACTATGCCAGGTAAAATTTACCTATGTTAAGTAAATAGTTCCTATTTAACAGTATAAACAGACATTGAAGGCTAAAGACGTGATAAAAGACGTAAAAAATCACGGACATATGAGAGTTTTTTTTATTTATTTATTTTTATGACAAAGGACGGTAAACGAGCAAGCGGGTCGCCTGATGGGAACTGGTCACCGCTGCCCATGAACAACTGCAACACTAGGGATGGTGCAGGAATGTTGCCTGCCTTTTATTTTTCCGGCTGAAGCTCTCCCACTCACCGAACGAAGCATAGAAGCAGTTAAGCTACTATTACTCAAACGTCGATATGGACAGAGTGGACCGAAATCGTCAGAGCCGAACTACTGTTTCGCTTGGCGATGGTCAGAGAGGAGTTCGAGACACTGACGCAATAGAGAGGCAATCCAAACTAATATTATAAATGCAGAAGTGAGTTAGTTTGTTACGCTTTCACGCCGAAATTACTAAAGGGAAACATGAATTATGCACACACGTTGTCTGGGGTACGAAAAGGAAAAAGCTACATGTGATCCAAAAAAAAAAAACTTTTGCTCCCGAGTGATTACCATTAAGCAATGCGAGCGGGCGAAGGGGCGAAGCCACGGGCGAAGTTAGAAATAATTAAAAACACAAAATTAGCACCCGTTGATACTACGACAAAGAGCTAGTGCTAACGTCCTTTAACAAAACAACGTATAATAAAACAACTTATAATAATTTTACACCTGCAAATAATTCATTTATCTTTTAGAAATGATGATAGATGAATATAAATTTCCTTGGAGAGTTGGAGAGCGTTTGTAACTCATTTATATTAACTCGGCGTCCGGTACACATTTCACTCATGAACACCTGTCCCTGGGGTGCTTTGTAGCCCAACTTTAGTGCCTACTGTTGATAGTTTGCGTTACAAAGGATTTGGTTTAATCCAACAATAAATAACAGCGAAATACCTATTGTTCGAGGGCGCTGTCTGGAGAGATATGCTAAATAACTCTAGCTGTACCTATGTATGCTGTATCGATATACAGCATTTCATTACGGTCGGATAAATTGTGAAAGCGTGCATGCATATCAATCAACAAATGGACCAACAAAGTAAGAACCATATAATTAGATACATCGGATGTAAGAGCATACTATTACTAGCTTTCGCTTGCAGCTCCACTCGCGTTATTGTAGATTCCTTGGAAACTTTTTTTCAAGATGAAAGGTAACCTTTATTTTTCTCCGTACCCTATAAAATCTGTCTTAGGAGCCCAAGGGCCCAGAGAGTGTAGCGCTTCCCCACTTGGAAGGGTGACCGCAAATGGCATTAAATATCTGAGGTCTCCCGTGCTTCGGAAGGCACGCTAAGCCGTTGGCCCCGGCCGTCATCATTGTTGGCAGTTGCTTAGCTACGTCAAGTGCCTTTAGGCAGCTTTAATAATTTGACTCTCTATTATTAGTCACTTACACAGACGAAAAACAAAAAACCTTGTATGCCAACATTAATGATGTTCGGTTCAGTATTAACGGCATAAAAACGTAAAATAAAGCGAAAGAAAAGGTGACCAATTAAGGCAGAATAGTTACATAAAAAATAATTTATTAATAAGGGTAGCTTGGGATTTTCTTTTTAAATGTTTTCTGCAGTAGATATAAAGCAAGTTATGGAGTCAGTTATTTTCGTTCCAACAACATGGCAGTCAATTGCGAACGATCCATTTAATGTAAGTAATTAGACGAAACGCAAACATTTACTCAAACTAATTGCCCGAAATTCTACCCCTACCGGGTTAAAGTGCTCAATAAAATATTTTCTGCAAAGTACCGCTATAACCCTCAGTTTTATTAACTGTTAAAACCTGATTACAAATTTAGGCAAGTCAAGCCAAGTTCGAGCCAAGAAGTAATGATCAGCACTCGTAAGTACCTAATCATACAATATGGAACCACAAAAGTGGCTCCAAATTGTCCTCTTTATAACTCAAAATCTATACATAAACACAACAAATATGGATTATATATTGAAACCTAGATTTAAACAAATCGCATATTAAGGATCATAGCTCAAACGATTATATTTAACTAACTGACTGACTGACATACCTAAAGGTTCAATAATCCAACTCCGTGAACAAAAAAATTGAATTGTTGTCTAGCTTGTTAATTATACACAAAAAAAAAACGAAACCAGCCATATGGTTCCCGGCAGATTAGAATAGGACCACTTCGAGTCTTTCATCGAAACATAAGCTATACAAAGCTCATAAAGATCAAAGAAACCTCTTCAAACCCCAAAGCCAGTGTGGAGAGTGTAGGCCATATCCTCTGACTGCTCTGGCTAATATATGTCTCTGGTAGAACAGAAAGGGTCGTGCTCCTGCAGTGGAGGCTAAAAAATACCTAATAATGATGATGCGTATTGGAGAGTTTGTCGAATCGGTTAAGTATTTTTTAATCATGGTCGTGTTTAAGACATTGTATTTACATCAGTTTATAGACCACGCCTCCACTTCGCAGGCTTCATCTATAGTCAGTTTTAATGATCTTCATCTTTAATGTCAGATTATTTTGAAGTCATTGTTTTGATGCCCTCAAATATAACAAGATGAATTAAGTCGATCATCTCAATAGCCTCTCATCAGAGAGTCGTTGTCGTAACAATTAATTTTCAATAACCCTTATCTTCCGATAATTGAATTTGTAATGCGCGAAAGACCCTCGGCTAAGCTAATAAGCAGTTAAAATTAAATGCGATAAAATAGGAGCAGGTTCAAATTCATGTTTTGTTTAATCAATTAATTTCAGTGAGAATGAGAAAACAGAATTAACGAAAATCCGTCGGAATTTTTGGATTGAATTATTTACTTTCGTCAAACAAAATAAAACAAAGAGTTTTAGAAATAAATCAATGGTAACTGAAAATTCAGACTTCTGGTTTTATCCACAACGAATAAGAAGGGCGTCCTGAAGTGCTTCGAGAAAACTTGGTGGGAGCACTCCCGTGCCCCCAGATATCAAATTATACTTTGATTAGAAACAATATTTATTTTCACAATACGTAACAACGGGTTACTCACATAAATAGTCAGCTACTGGCCGACATGTTTCAACCTCATGACATGATGCTCTGAAAAATATTTAAAATTAGAACAAACTCTTTCCGTCTTATTATAAAAAAACGTCAAAAATAGGTTTAAACCTGTTCTACCTTAGTTCGGACTCGTGATGGATCAAGTCAAGTTTAGGAAATTAAACTATGCTTCATTATAAAAAGTGAACAAAGTCACGATCGACTTAGATCTGAGACGATCCCCCAAAAGCATATTTCATTCATTCATTCATTCAATCATTCCACTACATCGTTCCGATCTTCATGATAATTGTAATTATTTTTTAAAAATTTTTGATTGAAATATTATAAAACTTAAAAATAATAAAATTGAAATGATGAAAGATGTATATTTTTGTTATAAAATGATATATTCAAAGGTTTGATTACATAAATCATACTTTTTACCTGCAAATATTTTTTTTACGTAACTGTTGGTAACCTTATAACCCTGAAACGGAACGTATCTGAGCGCGCGTAACAAATTGTATTTTTTCTAAAGAAACCAAATAGTAACCTCGAAAATTGTTTTATATTAGATTGTAAAAATTGTTTTATACTAGATTTTAAAAAGTAAATTTTTCAAATTTATTGAATTAAAGGATCGTGGGTACAAAAAGTATTGTTTTGTAGATGCTGATAAGGATCGCCGATAATTATGCTGAAACTAACCTCAAAGATTGTTTACGATGGTGAAATGTTTAATAAATCCAGGTTCCAGGTGTCCAAGCACGGTTTTTTAGTTGTTGTGAAATAAAAATTACAATAATCGTGTTGGAAGTGATAAAATAATATATTTACGACCTGCAAATCTTCAAATCATTAAATAATTTTACGTGATATTTGTGATAGTTTTACTGCTTTCTTTGTATTTATTAAGTATTCGCTTATTGTAAAATAAGTAAGTATCGAGATTCACGTAGATTCTAGCATTAACATATGCTTTTGTATTAAAAAAATATATTTGATAGTTACAAAATGAGTTAGTATTGAAGTTAAACTAGTGAAATGCTGGTTTATCTTTTGACCTAGGATCATGTATGATTTAAGCGATAAACCTTTTTTTATAATACGATTTTCCTTTGTACTTGACTTGAGAACCGACTAAGAGATGGTTTAATAGTTAGTCCGCTTTTTATAATAAGACGGTTTCTGTCTAAATCTAGCTACGAAGTGGTCCGAAGGGTTTATCTGTAATGGTGCACTCAACGCTTATAATAATTCTATGCTCAAGGTCTCTACAGAAATCCAGCTCTGTACTAATTTTGGTAGTCATTTGAAATGTCTATTTTTACCTGAATATTGTGTCATCTAATCCTAAACAGGATTGCATGGTTTTTAACGGCAGTTAAAACTAATAGTTATCATATCGACCCTTATCTATGTGATGTAGTTAAAATTGCAGAGTTTTTGATGTTATCCCATAGGTATATATATATATCTTATATATATATATATATCTTATATATATATATATATATATATATATATATATATATATATATATATATATATATATATATATATATATATATTAAATAAATTAAATTAAATTGTAAAAAAAAAATATCAAGCAACAGCTACTTATAGATAAAAAGAGAATTAATATCCAAGGAGGCAGATAGAGTATGATATGTGACAAACATGAAAGCAGATGGAAATCGTGGCGGGAAATAAATTACTGCGATCCGAGTTTGCAAAGGTCACACGGATTCGCCGCCCACTACGAGTACGAATTTGAATTGGAAAACTAATTTCATGTGACGTCAAACTTCGCTAAGTGCAGTAAATGTGAATGTTTGAGTGGCATACCTACAAGGCATCCAAATTATCATTTAATTGCCCTTTCCCACGTGTTAATCCGCGTGGGTTTTTAATCGTGCAATCTATCTGGGCCCCTGGACCTCGGGGTGGGGACACCGGGGTGGGCACTGGGGACCCCGGGGTGGCATCCTTAGCTGGGATGGTACCCCTACCATCACACAAACACGCTGAGATAACACAGAAATAAATAACTTAAATACCAACAATAGCTCTGGCAGCGCTCGCCCAATAATGATATTCACAGGCAATTTTTTATACCTTAGGTAATATTATTACCATTTTTGTAAGGATCCCTAATCCTTACAAAAAACGCAATAATATTGAATTGAAAATAAAAACAGCCTTTTTGAGAGTATTCATTACAAACAAACTATCAAAATCAAATATTTACTCTTTATATAACACTAGCAGTTACCCGCGACTTCGTCCGCGGTGACTTCAGGTTTGGAATGCGGGGATTATAAAATATGACGCTACAAAGCGGTAAACTAAACATATGCCCCGATTTACCCCCTTAGAGGTTTAATTTCGGGAAACTATTAAAAATGTAAGTCATTATTTTTGCCGTTCTCAATTCACACGAAATTTCATACAAATATGTCCAAGGAATAAAAAGTTTCATATAAACTTTAATCCTCTATTTCACCCCCTTAGGGGATGACTTTTGAAAAATCCTTCCTTAGTGGATGTTTACGTCATAAGAGGAATACGTGAGCAAAATTTCAAATTTCTAGCTCTAAGGGTTTGGCCTGCGCGTGATCTATGATAATTGCCCATTTTTTAAAGTATTAAAATGAATATAGTATGTTATCCTTAATATATAGACATATGCCATCGCGGACTTTTCTGTAGACCTAAATAAGATACACAATTCCACCATACATTGTTTTGTTATATCTCAAAGGGTTCAGACAGCGTTTTCGTTGAAAGCTCCCAAACGGCTCATTTTTTTACGACACCTCCAACAAATATCGTTTGTATATATAAAAATGTATACAAAAACTTAACAAACTATATACAAAACCTTCCTCGAGAACCACGCTATCCATTGGAGAAAACCGCATGAAAATCGGTTTGGTAGCTTTGGAGTTTATCGCGAACAGACAGTCAGACAGACAGACGCGGCGGGGGACTTTGTTTTATAATATGTAGTGATAATTACGTAAATTACAGGATAGTTGCCTTTATAAGACAAAATATACCGGAGGGTTGGAGCATATAAAGGTAGGACTGTTTCCAACCGAAAATCTGAGCGTCAAAGGATTTAGGACCATTTAATGTTTTAATATTAAGGTAGGTACCTATTATACCTATATAAGTACCTACCTAATTTGATTTAAGCAATGATTACGAAATAGCCAATGAGTACGTGCTCTTTGGCTATTTCGTAATCGTTTTGAGTTTAAAGCTCCAAAAATCGGGAGTAGAGCAAACCGTAAACTATTCCATTTACATTACCAGAAAGGTGTGGTGTTCTTTGTTTTTATTAATCCATATTTTAACCATTACATGCCTTAAACAGAATAAAATTTATACTCAGAACAGTCAGACAGAACTGCTGGTTCCAAGTTCGAATTTTACTTGACCAACTTACAGATAATTTAGTAATTTTTCAAACTTCATCTGTTACTTAGATGTCGTCGGATACAGTCTTGTAGCTTAGATTTCTTGTATATAGTTAGGTAGTTACCTAAGCAATGGTACGTCATAAAACGCCCGAACGAGCGATCTAAACTGGATTATTGGCAGTACGTAACAGCAATCTGAACTGGTGTATTACTCGTAATAGGATCCGGTTATAACCAAACCGCATCATACGATTCAGGATGGTACTCCAATTTGCGGCTGGCGATCGCTGGCAATCAAATTAGCGACAACGATAATGATAATAGGTACACACATCGTTTGTTGGTGTTCGTGTGTGTTAGACTTTTTAAGCTGCCCAACTGACAAAGCTTAACAAAAGACATCTATAGATGACATTCGTTAAGATGAAGACGACCGGGACCATCGACTCAACGTGCCTTCCGAAGCATATTTTATGCTGCATATGGTCAGCTTTCCCTGTGAGAACCACGCCCAAGGTTGCTTAGCACCAGACGGCTGCAAAAAGTGCCAAATAATCCCAACTAATATTATAAATGCGAAGGTGAGTTTGTTTGTTTGTTACGCTTTCATGCCGATTCTACTGAACCGATCATCATGTTATTTTGCATACACATAGGTTAGGGTGCCGAGAAGGACATAGGCTATATATTACGCGAGCGAAGCCGCGGGTAACAGCTAGTGATTAATAAATTATATAAAATATAGACCGGCAACGCACTTGTCACACTCCTAGTGTTGCAGTTGTCTATGTATAGCGGTGATCACTTACCATCATAAAAAAATAATTAAAATGCTGTTTTCAGTGGAGAAGATCACTTCGTCAAGCGACGAAATAAGAAATCTTTTTGTGCGACTTGGTACGCTTATAGAGTTATGATAATATAGGCGTCTATAAGTTGAAGAAGTTTCTCAAAGTCTTCAGTGAATATAGTCAAAATGCTTTTAAAATAAACAAAATATACGTGTATATAGTTACATTAGAGAAAGCATAGTTAATGCAAGCCAGCGGGCAATGCCCGCGTCTGCTGACGTCAGCTGCACCGGGCTTACACTTCAAACGTCAATGTTAACTGTAATTTAAAGTATTTAAACTTTATAAATAGCATCAAGTTAGTTCAAACGTAAAAGCAAATAAACTATTTCGTCTTCATTCATAAGAAAGGTAAGCAAGACTGTCTCAGGACTTAAAGTACTTTAGTACTTTTAATTATTCTGAGCTTGAAGGCGAGTTTCGTGCTTACTTGTAGATACGGGAATAGCGGCAGATTGTTAGCTTTGCCTTGTTAGAAAACCATCCGGAGAGTTATAGTTATGATTTCTTTTCTTCCAGACCTATATGGACCCATGTTTGTTTACCTTTCATATTGGTCTGGTTAACTACACCGTAGACGAATAAAATCATAAAATACTTATTACTCTCTTTTCGCGTAGGTCATAGCCATAAAAGCCAATCAATTCAATGTAATGACGAAAACCCGGATAAATAATTTAAATACACAATGAGCTTGCAGCTTGTCACCATGACTCTAGGTCATGGTGACAAAAGTAAAAGGCGACTTAGGGACAAGCTAAATTTTGAAAGCTTTTAAACATCAAAGAGACCTCTCCAACCCGTCTGGCCAGCGTGGAGAGTTTAGGCCAAATCCTCCGACTGCTCTGGCTAATATATGACTCTGGTAGTCAGATATGGTCATGCTTCTGCAGTAGAGACTAAAAAATAGACCTGATGAAGAAAGTAAAACCATAGCCATAATATTATGTATGCCTACAAGGAGCCTAGTGTCTACGGGTTAATATCAAATGGTTGCAAACGCAAATAGTCAACGGTAGCAACACGTAAAATTCAAGATTCAATCGTTTATTTAATATAGGTTTCTTTGAACACTTATTAACTGTCATTTTTGTGTTTACAATTTTTACAACAAAAAAACATGTTGACGTCAATAATTACTTATGGCTAAGTTTAGGCCGCGTCCAAAGCGGAGTGCAGAAAAAGCGGCAACAAACTGCACAGCGCATTTTCTCGAAGCGACGTCAACTCACAATTTTAGTTCGACCTTATAAACTACTTATATACCTACCTAAACAAGACAAGTTAGACACGTAGGACACAAAGACGTGATTATGGATGGAATTTCTCCAGATTTCTGCAAAGAACATAATAATATGTTTACGCTCAATAAGTTGCTTCGAAAACATTTCATCACCCGTATCTGCGATATTGCTGAAAAGGCTTGTTTACCTCGCCGGTCTTTCTGGCCAAAAGTTTCTTATTTTTTGTTATTCGGCAGATAACGGATGACGTTTATTTATCGCCCACATTTTTCCTTATCATCCGTTCAGCCCTTTTATTATCATCCCTTCTTTTTTGATCGGCTAAAGTATCCTTCGTATAAATCAAGGTGTTATGCGATATTGCATATTCATTATCTAGGTTTTAGGAGATAAACTTATCACAACTTTAGGATGTCTATTGTTAATTCTTTTTCACTACGAAGGCAAATACCTGTAGCAAATTCTATTGTAAGCCTACATTTGACGACTTTATGACAAATCTTATATCACCTGCGCCCACTGCTTAATTATCTAGGCAACCGGAAACCCGTAAGCTTTTAAATAAAGTTCGTGTCACATCAATTTTGGGTCGTTTATATTAATTTGATTAAACCAACAAGAGAACATGAGGCTTATGAAAATATAAACTAATATTTAAGCTTTATTAGTCTTTTCCAATTTTTGTCATGCGATATTAAAAATATGTCAACAATTAATTAAATTGTTTACATTTTATTTTATAAAAACTTATATGAAGAAATATTTTGAGAAAGTTTCATAGTTGTTACTCAGTTGTATTATTATTATTCCCATAATATTATTATCATATTATTTTACGTGAATTAGGAAATAATACTCAACATTAGAGCAATGTAAGGATTTCATACGCATAAAAATGTATACAATTATACATCACCTACATTACTCATACATTTAAAACATTATGCTGCTATTATGCAATGAACTGTTACATTTCAGCACTATCTATTTGCGACAAAACTTCCGCTGGTAAGAGATTAGAAATAACGTTGTTTTCGTGCGAGGTGAAGCGTGCCATTACAGGCACACAAATAAGAAATGATAGCTTGCATCACAAGCAATCCTTATCCATACTATTATTTTGAATGCCAAAGTGCGTTTTATGTTTGTGTATTTATTTGTTTGTTTATTCATTTGCAACAGTTTCACACCTTAACTAATAGACGTTTTATCTTGTAATTTTGCATGTACCTACATGTTGTCCATGGTACGGAAAAGGACATAGGCAAAGATCATGTAATCTCTACAGACATAGTTAACTTAGTTACTACTAGTAACTTTTAATTAATTACTAGTAATACTTATATGATAGGGTACTATTTATCCCGAAAAAAAGTATTATTTCTGAGGGTTTGACATTAATGCAAGCGGAGCTACTAACAATATATGATCTTGAATGCTGCAAGTGCTTTTTTCTATTCACTAATAAAAAATTAAGGTTCTCGGATTTCTGGATTGATGATCACGAATTGTGTAAAACGCCTCGGTAGCTCACATGTTTGTTAGTCATTAAGCCGTATCAGATAGTTTAGACTGCTTCTCAATTTGTCAATAGCGTGACCACAAACAAAAGTCAACAACAATAAATGTTTTCAAACAATTTAATTCATACGGTGTATATCCAGTTTATCGTCACTCGTCAGTCACTCGCATCCACTCAATAATTACAATCCTGTGAAATTCAATTAGCTGAGCAAATGAAGTCTTTGATGTATGTCTCGTAAACAGTGATTTACGGCTCCGGTGCTATGAAGGCTGGCTATTGATTGCTTTAAGGAATTCAATATCCCGAAGTAATATAAGGATATTGCAAACAATTGCAGTTTTAAGTAAAGTACTTCAAAGACAATATTCGAAATATCTAATATTCTTCTGATATTTACAAACTTTTTTTTAAGGCTCGTACATGCGCAAGTTCCCGGTCAGAAAGTCAGCGGTCAACTGCTGCCTGTCGCCCGCGCGCATTCAAAATATAAAAAACATAAATTTGATAAAAAAAAAAATAATCTGTAAAATAAAAATTCCTCGGGAGAGTTTGTAGGTTGATTGGTATTGTATTAAACAAAAATTGCTTGACTCTAAGACAAAGAGTTCGTAGTTAATGAATATTTGCAATAAAAATCGATGTACGCGGTATTATTTTTTTTCTAAAAAACTATGAACTTTAGAAAAAGTCCTCCTCAGCAAATAAAGATTAAAAACCATTCTACAATATATGTTTTTTTTTTGGTATTGTGCTTTTTGTTTGACCATTTTTATAGAGGTTAAACATAGTCGAAATGGCCAAGGAGCCCCCTTAACTTGCCCTGTTATTAGTCTAAAAGCTATTTCGTAATAAACCTTGTAAATTAAAAAATATATTTATTATAGAAGGAGTTAGTAAATTAAATAACTAGTATAAGAAAAAATACAGTATTCTTAATAATATTTAAGGATAACCAGCTTTCGCCCGCATTTCCGCTCGGGTCAATGTCGATCCCTCGGGAACAATACTTTTTTCCGGGATATGAGATGTCCTTCTCCGAAGCCCAGACAACTTGTACCTAAATAAAATGTCATATTAATCGATTCAGTAATTAAGGCGTGAAAGCGTCACAAACAAACAAACTGTCTGTCGCATTTATAATATTAGGTTATAATTTATAAAACTTACATCAAGATGTTGGTAACTACTGAAGGTCATATCATTTCATTTCTGTTTCTTCTTAATAAAATTAAGATACTGTATTGAGGAGTGTTGTTTGAGTATAATAGGACCAATCCAAGCCGTGGATGTCGTCGAATGCGACTTAGGGAACACAAGCTAAACAAAAACATCAATCTCGCCAGCGTGGATAGTGTAGGCGAAATCCTCTGAGTGCTCAGGTTTAATACGAGTATGTCGCTCAGTTAGTAAAGAGGGTCGTGCTCCTTCACTGGAGACTAAAAAAGACCACACTTAACCAAATAAAAAGGTTACCTACTTAGGTCTGTGATTTATGTAAAAAACGCAATTTTCCAGGGTGCCTCAAGGTTCTATGCAAAATTTTAACCAGCGCTCGTTCTGCTACGTAAGCAACTTATACCCAACATGTGCGTAAACAGATTTGCACGTGCTAATGCCAAGCCAAGTGTCAACAGTCTTGATGACAATGAGCAAATTATTAGGTAATATTATTTACGACGCGTACATTGACTTGCTTCTAACGTTGTTTATCTTGCCTATAATTTATCATCAAGAAATGACGACTATGAATTGAATAGTAATTTAGTTTGATGTTATGAAGCGCTATAAAATTGTTGGTAAACAATAGTAGATATATACGATGATAGTCTAGTTGGAGAAGAGAGGTACATGTTTGGAAAATGTAAAGGTTAGACCATCATCTCAAAGAGACTTCTGGATAGTAAGAGTAGTAAGGATAGTATAAGATAGTATTTAAATGTGCACTTCAATGGTAAACATAAATATCTAACTTCCAACATCCGGATAGGAAAAGTACTTATATAATATATTGTGTTGAGACAAAGATCCAGTGTACCATTTTAAATGTATGACATAATCATCGTCTTTTTTTTGTTTTAACTATAACCTACACTTTTAACTTTTTCTTAAGGGTTATTAACGCAAAGGCGAACTGATTGATTATGTCCGTAGTTTCGACGGCATGGGGGCGTATAAATTTCCTGTGATAAAACTAAACTCCCTTCCCCTATTTTGGGAGAAACGGAAAACATAAATATACCAGCTGCTTTTCTTTCCGCGCAGGGCGTAAAAGCCGATCAAGGGATTTGGGTGAAAATCTTAGGAAACACGCTAATAGGCAATGCGACCAACAACCCATCACTCTTTTCATTCAGCATTCCAATTTTACGCCCCCTAACGTGGCCTTTGGGATTTATGACCTTCGTTTCTGACTATACCGCAAAGGATAAAGACGTGATAGTATGTGTTTGTATGTAAAACTTAACTAATTACTGATTAATAGCAAATAAAGAAAACATCTGTTTATTGTTGAGATCAACAGACACTATCAATAATAGGATTGTTTTCCACATTGGCCGCATTGATGTTGTTTTGTTTTGGGTAAAGTCGTATTTAATGTGAGCGTAATGGACTCCATTAGGGAGGCAACCACATGGAAATCCGTTCGTTGTTCCGGGTCTATTAGCGTTTTACAATTGTTTTATTGTGAGCATTTTGCTCTCAGTTACAATTATTTTCGTCGTTTGGACGACAAAGTTTTTTTTTTAACTTAAGTGAATGTAAGTATATTATTCAAAAGATATTTCAACATTTTATGTACTTGCTCATAAAAAAACAAATGACAAAAGTTGAAGTACAAGTCAAAGTCGTTGTGGTGGTTAAATATTTTTTTATTTACAAAGAACCTAACCAAATCTCTACTACTCTACCTGTAGTGTTGTATTATTTGAATTCATAGACATTCTTTTTTAATATACAGACTCTATACCCATTAAAGACTAATTTTGAGTAAATTAATATTACTCATTTTCACATTTAAGAAAAGTTAAAAAAATGCCCGAGACACTTTGATGAAAGTTATAACTCTTTTAATTTCAGCCCTAATTGAAGTTTTATCTTATTCATCAATATCCCTTACGTGTCTAAATCAACAAGTTAAATAAATGCTATTGAATACAGTTCCTCCGTAATATGTATATGTATAAATTACTGAATAAGGGTTACCATTTTAGTAAATATCAAATAATGCACCACTTACGACTATTATTCTTCATTGTTTTTGAGGTTCTTCATATGGCCCCTAACCCATAAAGATCAGAATCGGGCCAGCACTTAGCATACTTAAAATTTACAAATTCACAGCGATGGTGTAAGTACAGAAAACTGCGCTCTACTTATCGTTGAGAATACTTACGTATCTGAGCACATAGATATTGGATATTCATAACCAACCTAACTTCATCTTACAGATTCTATGCTCATATTCATGAAGTCTGAACAAGCAATATGATAGCTAATACGCCTAGTGATCACAGTCGAGCATTAGGTACGTGACAACGATTTCAATCTGGAGCCATGCCGACATTATTACCAGAGGTAAAATGGAAAACACGTAGCAAATATAATGGCGGCACATTTACTCAAAATTCTGCTCAAAAGAAACACAGATCTAAATGTCTTACAGCCTCCTAAGCGTGGTGGATAATACGCTAGTCTGACTAGACTACTACATGGGTTTCATTATCATACATATGTACATATTATCACATCTTTACCCCTTGCGGGGTAGACAGAGCCCAAGGTTATAAAACCCGAAGGCCATGTTTAGCGTCTTAGTGGCCGTCAAGGTGGGCAGCGAAATAAAAATTCCTCTCCATTCTCGGTGCGGGCAAATACTTTTAATTCATTTTTACTGGTATTTGTGTACTGTTCTGGTATGCTAGTATAATGTTGTCTGTGGTTCTCGATTTGATGTGTATTGTTTGGCCTTTGTATGGTCTATTGGAAGGCCGGTATCAGGTAAGGTTATGGATACAATACCCTTGGAGGCCCTGTGCAGAAGTTCATGTTCTACAATGCTGATGCAAACTTCCGTCTTATTGTAAAACAAGGACTAACTGTAGTACCTGGTTCAAACCATTATCCACCCAAAACAAATTTGATAATTACACAAACGTCATAGTAATAAGTGTCGAGTTTGTTTGGTTGGATAATAGTATAAACCAAGTACTAAAGTTAGGCCTAGTTTAATAATAAGATGGATTAGGTAGTTACTTTAATTAACAAGGTTTTATTCGCGATTCTAGACCGCGATTATCTTTCGGTCCATTCCGATGAGACTCACACATAATATTATATTATTTATGATGTTTTTTTGATAATAAATTTACAAAGTATTACAACTAAATATGGAATAAAATATTACACTCTTACACATAATGGAACGTGGGACGCAGGTGTAAGATGCTGAGTATAAAACGTTAACTTAAGCCTGCAGATGTACCCCAAAAGCTTTATCTTTGATATTTTTTTTTAGAAAGGGGTGTAAAACTAATGTACCTTCTGAAAATAATCACTCACATTCTTCATGAATCCGCGTAAGGGACAAGTTCAAGACAAGACAAATGAATCTAGAAAAACATTATTGGTATACACTCACTTGGTATAAGTCGTGGTTTGTTACATTTACCTAACGTTTGTTATGTAAATGCGTCAAAATAATAAATATGCGTTACTTATCAAAGAACGCGTTGAATATCCTCAGTGACAAAAGTCACCCGTGCGCGCGGGCTCTATTAACATAATATATTACCTTAAAAATTATTTCTAGGCAAAAAGGACCAACTTACTTATTATTTTATTAATTGGAAATCAGTTTTGATTTCCAATTAATAATTAATCTGTACAGAAAATTTTGAAACCTGAGAAAGAAATATGCGCCCATGTTGTGACGAGACCGCGCGTTTTAACAATTGACAAAGGCTCTATGCATGTTGTTTCCTTTGTCTCAGAAGAATAGAGGAGAGGTGTGTCGTTCTGGCGGAAAGCTCAATTCTTCTCTGAGATTTCATTAAATGATAACGATTCATAGCATACACATTAAATAATTATTTTATTGGTTAGTACCGATTTGTAAATTATATAAGGGGAGCGCGATGGCCCAGTCGGTATGAGCATTATTAGCGCTTACGTATGTTAAACCAACCCGGGCGCAGTACTTACTTGGATGGGTGACCGCAAGTGGTGGCTTCGCCTCCTCCTCCTCCTCTGTGCTTCAAAAGGCACGTAAAGCCGCTGGTGGCAGACGTTAAGCTATGCATTTTGATAATTCCTTTGGACAACTTGAAAAATCTGACGCCAATTTTTTTTAATAAGGACAAATCACACAGATTGAGATAGCCCCAAAGTAAGTTCGAGACTTATGTTATGGGATACTAACTCAACGACACTATATTTTATAACAGATACTTATATAGATAATCTTCCAAGACCCACTTTGACAAACAAAAACAATTATAATCACTCTACTGAGTATTGTAATGAGTTTTGGGATTAATTAAAGGGGTGCAAATAGTTACTCCATGATGTAACTTATATTCATCGGAATGCGTAATATCGGAATATATAAGCATGATTTCAGAAACAATGCCACATCTGAAAACAAAGTTTCCATTGATGTTGAAGTAACTTTCCAGCGATAGTACCGATATCTACTTACGGTTTCAATTAGGGTTGTCGGACAACCGGACTCAGGTCGAAAGGTGGTGGACATCAAATATAGGTACAATATTTTCAAAGCTTGCAGTTGATTTAATTCAATACTTAATTTGCATTAGTGCTTAATTAAAAATCTTCTTAATAAAGTGTCTAAAAAGAGGAAAAAGCGAACTACATATGGGCCCGGTGTTTATTTTATTCGGAAAATTTACAGTTTTTTCTTATATAATGAGCGTAAAATTATAACGTATATCTAATTTAGCCAATTACAAATATCTACGTGTAAGAAAAGTAAGATTGAAAAACGTATCTGTCACACACAGTTAAATAAATTAATGTATTGACCACGGAGCCCTGGTATTTTATTTAAAGGTTCATTAAAAGTGGCGTACATACAACACCGAAACTAGCGCCACCCGAAATTTTAACAAGATCAATTTGAAAAATCTACTTCAGTAAATTATTTGTTGTTTTTAATTCAACTTTCCATCAATTTTATAATTTCAAATTAAGAGGACTACTAATTTTCGCCAAAAGCGGTCACTTTTGGCGGTAATAAGTATTTCTCTCAATTTACCAAATGCAAAATAATGAAAAGTTATATCAAAAATAATAGTAATTTGCTACAGAAGTATAGACGTAGATTTTCCAATGTGATCTTATTTAGAAGTAAAAAAAAATGTTAATCAAGGGGGGGTGGCGCTAGTTGGCTGGTCTAAGCTCCTTAATAATTAAATAAAAATTATTTCTAGCGTTAATCGCGGCCATCGTTCCCTAGCGACGTTTCGCAACCCTACTCACCCATCCCAGCTTACTCCGTCAAGTTAAATATTTAAGGGAATTAATTTGTTTTCCAGAGTTATCGGATTAATATTGCGTTGCTTGCCGTACGGTAATCTCATTTGCTTTATTTAACGGTTGTTCAAAGGAATTTATGATTTAATGCATAGTAGAGCAGGATTTATGAGCGAAAACCAGTGAAGCTTGTGTTTAACTTTTCCACTCTGAATAATGTTTAATTTCCTGAATCAAATATCTGCCACGTGGCCTGATAGTACCGTTTTGTGTCATACCTGCCTGCTGGTATTTGGTTACCTTTGACAACTATGGTGCTCAACGCTTTGATGGTCCCTTCAATATCCGTTACGGTTTTTATATCTTGGAATAGTCAATCATACGAAAATAGTCAATCATACGAAAGCCGTAATGGATGTTGAAGTGTCCATTAAAACGTTGTACACCATAGTTGTCAAAAGTTAGCAATGCCTGCATGCCAGACTATCCTTTTCTGTGACTCTGATTTGTGTGTGATCTATGTATTACCGAGTTCTGCATATTCTTATAATCAGTTTATCTGTTATGAATTAAATGAAAAAATACTTCATATTTCGTTATCGTATACGTCTTTTTCCTACCAATACTATACTCTATACTATACTCTACCAATTTGCACCTAGGTGACTTTCAAAAACCCTTACCATTTTACACCAAGTCTACCCATTTAGGAGTTACGTTATCATATTCACAGACAGACATTGGCGCCCTTATAACATCCTCCAAAATAAAAGAGCTGCTTTCTCGCTATCAAGACTCATCAGTATTCATCATCACACCGCCAGTTTTGTGTGGGTTACTCTATTAATAATTGGTTAATGTGACATTGTTGTGGGCATAATGACGTCATTGGGTATCACTACCCCCGCCTGAAGTTTTTGTCGCAATAATGTTGCATTATTTACCTTTTAATTCTTATCTACCTAGTTAAACATCTGTTATTGACATAAAATAATCAAATATAAATGCAAATACATTCACATTATAAGGTGTTAGAGAGCGAATACGTGGTAAACGAAATCAAAATACTGAGGTGCTGCTAGCCACATCACTTTATGACCTGATTCCTTATATATTCCCCCATTTCCCTCATACTGCTAGGGAAGTAGCTAGTGCGTATATATTCTACCTACTTTTTAGGGTTCCGTACCCAAAGGGTAAAAACGGGACCCTATTCACGAGACTTCGATGTCCGTCCGTCTGACTGTCACCAGGATGGATCTCAAGAACCGTAATAGCTAGACAGTTGAAATTTTCACAGATATATAATAATTAAGGCTCCCATGTAAAAAACGTGATATTTTAGCCCTTTTTCATGGCTACCACTCGCCGAGCTAGATCTCAAGAACCGTAATAGCTAGACAGTTGAAATTTGCATGGATTACCTATTTATTTTTATTGTGGCTACAACACAAACACTAAAATCAAAATAATAATAATAATTAAGGGGACTCCCATACAACAGAGTAGTTTCTGGCGTTTTTTGCTGTATCTCATGAACCGTAACAGCAAGGAGGTTAAAATTATCACAGATGTTGTATTTTTATTGCCACAATAATAATAAATACTAAAAACCAATTAAAAATAATATTTAATATTCCATTCAACAAAAGTATTTTTTTACCGTTGTTTCTGGTACGGAACCCTTCGTGCGCGAATTTGACTCACACTTGGCCGGTTTTTCTTTTCCCTCAAACCAGCATGGTACAAAAGAAGAAATGCAAATATGAAACAGATTTCGTTTTGAACTGTGCAGAAAAATACCAAATTCAAACAAACAGCAACGAAGCAGAATAACATAATATATAAAAATTATAGAAAAAGGCACTGTCTTATTTTTTGTAATCTACATAGTATAAGTAAAATGTGTAATAAATAATCGGATAGGATACGTGGTAGGTATTTATATTCATGTATTTACAGTCACTATGAAAGTAATCTATTTGACTGTAATTAACTGCTACGAGCGCTACGATCTACGGTCTACAAATTGTCTGTCGGCCCGTAGCAAGTGCTACGAATTAACAGTGTAACATTAATTAATTACTGACGTAGATGTTGTATTATTCTATGTGAAACTTTTATATATCTTATATTAATTTCAAATACTATTTATAATAGGTGCTTAATGTAATGAATATTCATTTTAAATAATAATAAAATATTCATCCGTCTAAAAACATTATCGTGTTACATTGATTTCAACATGTTAGTAATTAAACAATATTTTTTATTATAAATCTAGTAATGCAATGCACGTAATTACGCTTTTAATTTTTTAAGCTTTAAATATAATTTTAAATATTACTATAGTGTATTCTATCACACATGGTGAATAAAATCATATTATTTGCATTTTTGAATTGATTTTGAATGTAAGTAATTCAGCTGTCTTATATGGTTTATATTGCCTGCAACAAATGTTGGTACAAATATGCACGAAATCAGAAAGGCAGGACACAAAGCGTCTCGACTA
The DNA here is from genome assembly GCA_963082605.1 of Rhodophaea formosa. Taxonomy (NCBI): domain Eukaryota; kingdom Metazoa; phylum Arthropoda; class Insecta; order Lepidoptera; family Pyralidae; genus Rhodophaea; species Rhodophaea formosa. The sequence continues at coordinate 14,583,413 of OY720209.1, forward strand.
GAGATGCTCTAAAAGGTAGGGGTCGACATAAACGACATATTCTTAAAAAGACTTCACTAAATGCTTTATACTTTTTTTGAATTTTTTCATAAAATGTATTGTTTTTATATTGTCGTATAATCTCTTACATTCATTCTAGCTAAATTGCAAAATTTAGATAAAATCTTGTAGCAACATATTAACTTAAACAACCTTAATAACAATTCATCATTCATTCATCAAGTCATTTTGCTTATAAGTTCTTTTATGAGTGTAGGTCATTTTGCGTTCAATGTCGCCTCAACTCACGATGTATTTTAATCTCGCCGCGGTTAGGTACAGCGTGAGTACGCCCACGCTACCTCACAGACTACAGCCGCCACAAAACATCCACCTCAACTCCTACATTCATCTACTTAATGCGCAAAAGTTAAATTGAGATTTTGGAAGCCTAAGCCTTTGTTTATATACAATTTCGCGCAGAATAAAAAGAACATTTTTAATTTATTTTTTCTTTATTAATGTCAAAATTGAAGGATGGAACGCTGAAATATAGATGTAGTCCGTAGTAACTTTATCTTAGAAATTTTGATTTCAAAAGGAATGACTAGATTATCAAAACATTTTCCGTTCTTGATCGCGATTAAACATTAGCAACTAACCTTTAATTACCTGATATATCAGAAACCATACAAAATTTATTCTTAAAATTTCTTTTGAGGGTTAGATATATATCTTAAAATAAACAAATATAAGATGATATCAAGTTCTAAATTATATCCATAGAGATGATTATCAATGACTAAAATAACCTTAAGGTAAAAGCACCTATTCCCGGTAGTGTCCCTGTTACCGGTAATCTAACATAATTTTAAATTTTGCACGATTTTACGAATAAATTTACAATGTTTCTATACAAAAAAATGTTTTTAGTTATATTTTGATCAATAATAATGGCAACGATTACAAAAAGTATGACAGCATCACCACAATAAAATGTCAAAAGTTTGTACTCCAACATTTTTACAATTTGGCTGTGTGCAGTTGCTGAACGAATCAACGACATGTTCGTAATATTAACTATGTCAGACTCATACGAGAAGGAGTTTGGGAAGTTTGTTTATGTATTTATCAAGTTAAATAATGTATTTTTCAACACAAACTATAAATTTTAGTGTGTCTTTTAAAAAAGTGAATATTTTGGACTGTTACATTTATTGGTACTCAAAATTCCCTACTTGGCCTATAATCCGGCAAAAATTTACCGGCTATCGGTACACGCATCAGTCCAGTAATATTTATTGTACCTAAACCCATTTTAAGATTTTATTGCAAGGGAATAAGTTTGATTTTCCTTTGAAATACTTCTCTTACCGGATTCGATTTTCTTACCGGATTCAAATTAAACATAGAACAATGTGTATCAGGGTAGAGGGTCAACGTATGGTGACAATGTTTACTCTAAAACAAATTTGAATACCTCTTTCAAGTTGCATAAGGGTAAGATAATCACAAATCCATACTTAATATAATAATATTATAAATGCGAAAGTAACTCAGTCTGTCTGTTACGCTTTCACGCCTTAACTACTGAACGAATCATCATAAAATTTGGCATACATGTTCTCTAAAGTACGGAGAAGGACATAGGATACGTTGCAACCGGGAAGTATTAACTATTCCCGAAGGATCGACATTAACGCGGGCTAAGCCGAGGGAAAAAGCTAGTACATTAAAGGTAAAGGTATCAAATTCAAAATTATATTAAATACATAAATTTGACAACTATTTTAAGTTCTGCATGCTTGACTATAAAAACTTAGAAAAAATGCAAGTTGGTACGGAACCCTCAGTGCGCGAATCAGACTCGCACTCGACCAGTTCTTATATTTCATTTTGTCGACGCAGTTCTCGGATTACATTAAGTATATGTAAAATAAAATAAAGCAGGTCGGTAGTCCGACCGTCCTGACGAACATGTATAAATGCTGTTTTTGTGAGTCTTATGCTACTTATAATAGAATTCAAAATCGTGGTGTAGTTTACCGGTTTCTGGTACAATATAATAACGGTTATTAGTACAAACTAGCCGGATACTGGGACAATCAGCCCTTTTTTATTTTAATTTGTAATATTAATAAGTAATGTTTATAATTTATTTCATGAAATTATTTACTTCAAGGCTACTGTAAATTACCTACAAGCACGTGTATATATCATCATTGTTAGACTAATAGTTTTAACACAAGTGATTTGCAAAGTCAGGAAAGTTCAAAATTTCACGGCTATTGGGACGTTTACCCTACTGGTTAAACAATGATCGTAGTGACATTTAAGGGATACCGTGACTAAAGATTCTTCACTAAAGACGAAGGACGTATACAAAACGACAATGTTGAATAGCCGAATATTAAATGAAATTATAATATAAATTTCTATTCTACAGGAAATTCAATAGCAGATATGGCAATATGTTGTCCAGCTAGTTCTACGTAATGGAGGCGCTCTAATAGGCTCTAATAAGAGCAATGATAAGTTTGCACTCAGTGAGTAATGCTCTTATATTACTCACAGAACAGCGTAGCTTCAGCCGTCATTTTTGTGATACAGACCCTTTGAGATTTACGGCCTAACAATAATTTCTCAAATGTTTTGCTTATTTGGGCTCTCTCGCATACTCAGCCTGGATAACCTGGAATGAGCTACATTCACAGAACCTTATTAACTGTCTTTTTTTTAATTTCTTTACTTTCTACACTCTATTATAAATAGGAAAGATTTTATTGTTTGTTGCATTCAATACGCTTCGTACTAATGAACCGATTTTCAATTATTTTTTTCACCTATCGAAATCTAATTTATCTATTTATCATCATCATCAGGTCTTTCCAGTCTCCACTGCAGGAGCACGACCCTCTCTGCACTACCAGAGCCATATACTAGCCTGATTAGTTAGAGGATTTGGCCTACACTCTCCACGCTGGTCAGACGGGTTGGAGAGGTCTCTTTGATGTTAATAAGCATTGTTTAGCTTGTGTTTCCTTAGTTGCCTTTTACGACATCCCCGGGATGACTTGGAGTGATCCTATTCTACTCTGCCGGGAACCACACGGCGTTATCTATATATAAAATGTTATAATTAACGTGGACGAAGTCGCGGAAAAATTGCTAGTCCTTACTTCCTTACTAATATTATAAATGGAAAACTGAGTTAGTTTGTTTGTTTGTAACGCTTTCACGCCCTATCTACTCAACCGATCATCGCCTACCTTTCATCCCGGAGAAAAATACAACTCCCGAAGGTTCGACACTAACGCGAGCGGGGCCGCAGGCGAAAGTCGGTTCTAAATATGTAAATTTATCTGATCTATTCATCAAATCAGCAGATTTGAAGTAAATTAGCTTAAAAGCCGCTGATCTGATACAACATGCGTGAAATGAGCTTTTTGTTTGTAAACCGTTAAAAATACTTTACCCACTGACCGGAGCCATTATGGGGGATTCGGGTAAACATCGTGGAGAACGATTTCGTTCCCGTCTTCCCGAAATACCTACTCCGGGTTCAGTGGCCGGGAAACTGGAGCAAATGCAACTGCAACACTGGGCTTTTATGTTCAGGGGGTTAGACAATGCATATAATGCAAAAAAGGAAAAAAAATCCCTTTTCGAAAAAATAAGTGATTACACAAATATTGGACTGAGTTCCAGTGTATATCTCAATTTGAGATAAAATGTACCTATTTAAATTGAATCGCTTGCTACAACAAATCATTCCATCTTGCAAGGACGATAGCTCGGAAATTGGGATGTCGGGTAAAGCTACGATCGTTCCCCAAATACTACTTACTTCGTCATTTTTGTTTAGATAAACAAAGTGCCCTACATTTTTCGTATAATTTGATAGCGAATTCACACTTTTTTTGTATGGCATAAACTTGATTTGATTACAAATCACACAGATTGAGCAAGCCCCAGAGTAAGTTCTTAAGTAAGACTTGTGTTATGGGATACTAAATCAACGATACTATATCTTATTATACATAATATATAAACATCCAAGACCCTGGTCAATCTGAAAAAGATCATTTTTCATCTCGGCCTGACTGGGGATCGAACCCGGGACCTTCCGTGTCACAGGCCGGCGCGGCGTGTTGACTGACCGCTGCGCCACGGAACTCGTCATTTACAACAAACTCTATTTTAAAATAGTTCAAACTATATTTGAGAATAGTTCAGTTTAGTTTAAACTTCTTTCAACATATACTACAACTTTAAGCTTCCTTTAGTTTTGACTTCAGACATCTAACACTATTCTAGTATTACATTCTTTTCATTGTTTTTCTATGTACTTTACGACGTATTAGTAAGATAACAAAAGCAAGTTAGTTGAAAAGCGACGCCCAAATCCGATTGAATGACAATGACAAGCTCTGTTTCTGCCTGACAAAACGTTGTTCACCGTGTCACTTGTCTATAATATATACTTATTACCATAATATTATGGACCACCAATATTCCCGCGACTTCGTCCGCGTAAAATTATAGCCTATGTAACCCGCAGATACATCTTACATCTGAAGAAAGCTACTTAAAAGATGAAAGAATTTTGAAAATTGGTCTTATAATATTTAATGCAAACAAACAATCATCTTTATATTATAGATAAGTATAATATAACCATTACCTATATAACAAGTACATTCAAAAATATCTCTGATATTTATCCGAAAGTCAAAGAAGTACGTCAGCATATAGAAGTAAAAATCGAAAAAGAAGCCACGCACAAATCCGGTCTTACGACGACCCTACACCCGGATAAGACGCCGTGTCACTTGACTGTGACATAACCATTGTGCAACGGAAGACAGATTATCTCGCGCTGCTCATACGAAATTTATTATCTTTATGTCGTAGGATTTGGCCTACACTCTCCACGTTGGCCAGATGGGTTGGAGAGGTCTTTTTGATGTTTATAGCCTGGCTCTGCTAGTTCAGAGAGGGTCGTGCTTCTGCAGTGGAGACTTACAAAGAGCTGTTGTTGATAATGATAATGATGTCGACGGTCTCTTATTTTATAGTTGTTTTTACTTCAGCTGCACTCTTTTAATTTTTTTTGTTATAAACCCGTCAATATGAGCAACTTTTCATTCGGTACCAATTTTCTCAACTCAAAAAAATTTCAACATGACTCTTGTGAGCTATATCGATTATAACAACTCATAGTTTTATTCACCTCACTCGCTTATTATGAAGAAGTACTATAATTAATGACACAGGAGTTACGGTGACTTAAAAAATTTGATTGAAACAAAAAGAAACAGAACCAGCTTTATTATTAAGGCTCGTGCGTGAGCATTCCAGCTTACCAGTGACCTCCATTATATAAGAGGCTCTTCGTCTTCCTGTAGGTACCTTGGTACACCCATGGTCAAACGGGCCGACAGATTTTAATGCGGTTTTCTTAACTCGAAGTAAGACTTGTAGCTGTTGGTAGTTGTGAAAGGTGGAACCGTCTGAACAGTCAGAGTCGAATATAATAATTCATTTATAAATATTTGCTTGTTACCTTGTTTGAAAGTTGAATAATGGATCTTCATAAATGGTTACAAAATAGCTATTATACTCGTATATTATTAGTTGATTAAAATAAATGGTAATCGATAACGAATTACAAATTTGACAAGCTGTGAATAAATTTATACATACTCGGACCTGAAATATCAACTTCACTGGCAAAAGGATATCATTATTTTTCCTATATCTTTGGTGACCTTTGAGGTAGGTATAAGAAAAAAAATGATTCCCCTACTAATTTTATAAATTCGAAAGTAAGTTTGATTATTGCGCCTTCATGCCTTTACTACTGAACCGATTCAGACGAAATTTTGCATACACCATGCCTGGGTTATTTTGGAAGGACATAGGAAATTTTTCATCCCGGAAAACCTAACTGTTCCCAAGGGATATACATAAATGCAACCGGAACCGCGGGCGAAAACAAGTAGTTAATAAATACACACTAATAAATGTTGTATTAAATAACAACATTCATTCTTTACAAGGTACAAATTACGTTGATTTATTTTATTTTCATAGTAAAAGCCATAAAATTAAAAGAAACTTCTTTGCTGGCATGGAAACAGGGCGGCTATCTTGAGCTCGTTCACCGCCGCCGTTGTTCGTTAGTTTTCTTTTGACCCGGTTGTCACCAATATATAAAAAATAGTAGCGTCAGAGAGGAAACCAAACCTTAAAATTTGGACTCTAAGGAGTAAGCCCCATTGCCTATCATCGCTTTTTGTCTTTACGAGTAAATTGAAGGTATATTCACATTGTGTTTCTTTGCAGGATGCCGGCGCTCCGGCTTCTGGGGCGCAAGTGGCTGGCAGCCTCCGACGACCTTGTGTTCCCCAGCATCTTCGAGCTCCTCTTCAGATTCGTTTGGTAAGTCTGCTTTTATCTCTTGCTCATTCGAATATATTCCTAGTGCATCCTCAGTTGGAGTGCTTTGGAACCCAGGGTCCACTTTTGGCACGCATTTCATCCTTAACAACATCAAGCCAGCCCTTCTTCGCCACATCTTTGTTCCTTTCGCAAGACGGAGCCGTACTAATGTTACCTACACCACATTCTGCTTAAAATGACTACTGAACTACTGTTGAAGTTTTGTATCGAAAACTTGTACTCGCTGTAATTTTGTATAGTTATTGTTTTTAAAATTGAAATCTGATTATAAACATCAATATGCCTTATCCGGTCGTATGTACGAAATTTGGTTGAGATTGGCTTAACTATTGTAAAACTAAAGCGAAACTACGTTTGTATGGGATTACGGCTTTACGTGGGACTCTTAAGAAAGCTTGCGAAATCTGACAGTAGTGTTAGTACCTACCAGTAGTACTTAGGCACACGAAAAATAAATTATTCTTATATCACTAGTATCGCACGTTCAGATGAAGTAATTACATCAAACGCGCACGAAGAATGCCTATCCTGCACACTTTATTATAAAGAAAATAGAAGATAGTTCCCGGGTGATGAATTCATTATTTATGGGAAAAATAATATTTAGTGATACTTAAATACGAAAACAGAAAAACACTCCTAAGAATCTTAGGGAAAAATACCAAAGAATAATAAAAAGAAATGTGTACGGCATCTGATACAAATACTGTCATATGGCAAACATTACCCTCATAAAAAGTACCTTCATACACGGGACCGATCTAATTACTCTGAAGGATTAGTTCTCTATAGCAAAGATATCGATAAATAATAATAGTTGAGATAATATAAATGTTATGTAAGGAAAATACTTGTTATGTCTACAATAATCTGGTATCGGCAATACGATATTCAATATCAAAGGACCGAATAAGCTCGATATCTTTTGTAAGATTTGTACGAGATTATCGTATTGACAAAACTTTTTCTTTTTATCATTCAGAACTGTAGGTATTCTTTTAGTGGCCTTTTCACGATGTAGCGGTATTACAGCAAAATAAATGTGTACATAAAACTAAAAACAACACGAGTTGTTTCAATAAAAATACGAGTGTTGTTGTTATCAAAATAGCTCACGAGAAATCATACGTGGTTTTTCAACACATTTGTCAGTGAAAATTATTTAAAAGATTGCAAATTATTAGAAACAAGGTAATTGATACATCCAAACATCTTAATGGCGACACATTTGCAAATATACTTAGTGTCTTATCATGTTATATGTATATCAATAATAAAAATAAATAATACTTTACCTTACTCGTGCCTTCGTCTTGTAAAACGTCGTAGGAATTCTTGTGAGCTATTTTGATATTAACAATCACTACGAGTGTTTTTTTATTCACACATTCACATCATAAGAAAGTAAAAAATATGACGTTCAAAAAGAGATAGAATTATCCAATTTTGAATAAAAATCTTTGACTTTGACTTCACCACGCTCGCTTCGCTAGCTCTGTGCTCAAAACAACTCGTGTTATTAAGATCAACTCAGCTTACTTGAATCAGTATGTACCATTTTTTTGTTAGAGAATCTATAAAATTAATGAAATCTAGAACGAATATTTTTTGTACCCGCTATGTATTCTATGATAAAATGAGACCTCATGATCACCGCCTTAGAATTGACTACTACTGTATTATTAGCCCGTGTTTCACGGTACACGCGACCGCAGACTCCATTGAGTATTGTTGAATGGGCGGCTGTCTTTGATCTCCACGCGTAAAGACCGGATGACATCCGTCTCACCGACTCATGAAATTAAATCATGAAGGTAGCGAACGGCTCAAACACCGACCCTCGGCCCACTGGAAGGACATCTTAATCGTTGCTATTTATACTGTTCATAAATATTTTTTGCCTAAAATGTGAAATAGAATAAGTTTGCATGGAATATTTATAGGAATATTAAGCTAGACATAGTCTTGAGACGACAGTCCGCGCGCACAGGGAATACTGCGCTGGAAACAAATGTATTCAATAGCACAAAAACTTGTTGATTTACGCATGTTAAATATTTTATCAATAGAAACTTTAATTAGGGGTTTAATCGTAAACAACCAAAAGAGACAAACTGAACCAAGTAAGAAGATATCAAATACTCGGTCGTATACAATCGTCAAGGAGCACCCCGCTTATACAACGACATAAGGATAGCAAAAATCATATTATTATTTTACTTAAACGAAGCTTACCGACTTATTTTTTGACTTATGGTTTTGGTAATTAATTAATTATTATGATTTTATTAATTCATTGGGCTAAAATCGGCGGAATCACGTAACGGCGAAGCGGCTAGCAACCCATCACTATTTTGATTCCGCTTTACACCTTAACGCCCCACAAAAACGCTAAACGTGGCCTTTGTGTTTTACGACCTTGGGTTCTGTCTGCCTACTCGAGATAATATGTGATAATATGTATGTTTGTTGGTAATTCAGTCCTGTTTTATTTTTGTCATTTAAGCCGCTCTTATAGTAACACTAGCGCCACCCAGCAATTAAATTCTTTAAATCATAAATTTTAACGAATTTTAAAAATCTTACAAGTACTAAACTACTAAATAACTTATAGAATTTTTCTTATATTACAAGTAATTTACTAGTGCCATATTTAAAGTGAAAAATCGATTATAAAAAGTGTGCAAAAGTGGCCACTTTTGGCGTTAACCCGTTTTTCTCTTAGTTTATCAAACGAATATTAATGTTTTCTTATGTTTTTATTGCGTTTATTACATTATTTATACACCTAACGTTTCGAGCACTTTACAGTGTTCGTTAACGTTAGGTGTATAAATAATGTTTTAAACGCGATAAAAACCGTATTAAAATAATTTTATTTAAACGAATATTAGTGAAAATGAATACAAAAATACTACAAGTAATTTTCTAGTTATGTAATTGTTATATTTTTAAAATTCGATATAATTTAAGAATAAAATAATTAATTGCTGGATGGCGCTAGTGTTACTATAGGAGCGCCTTAAGGTATTTTTAGGGGAATGAAGTAGTATTTAATTACTTTTAATCATCGGTAGAGTCTATATGTAAAATAATGTCAATGTATAATAGAATAAGTTCACAATTACTTCGACACAATCGCAGTAAATATTCTGATATCTATGGACACAATCCTAATCCTTCCTAACTAATATTATTAATGCGAAAGTGAGTTTGTTTGTTACGCTTTCACGCCGTATCTACTAAATCGATCATGAAATTTTGCATAGACAATAGACATAGGTTAGGGTACTGAGAAGGACATAGACGATATATCACGCGGGCGGAGCCGCGGGTAACAGCTAGTTACTAATAAGGAGAAAATCCCAAGAAAAGGTAGGCATTCACTTACACGAAGTTATTTATTGCTTTCTTAAAATTAATTTGCTGTTACTAGATTGAATTAATCTCGTCACAAATCACAAATCTTTAAACAATGGAAAGTCGATGAAGAAAATCTCTCAACGCAATCAGATTTTTTAAGAAAATAAATGGTAGATCCAAATAAACCGCTGCTGGATAAGAATTTATGAAATCCATACAAAATTCAATACCGTAATCTCCTTACATTTTCTTTTTTAATATTAAAATGCTTCTCGTCTTTCATGACAAGAATGCTTACCGGCTTCATAATATATTTAAATCTTAATTGGATCTTAGAAAGGAAGGAAGCGAATATAAACCAATTTGGATTTTAGAGAAAAATGTGAAGTTAAATCAATTTGCTTTAGCTTACAAATCGCGTCGGTTTCTCTTACGTCGTAGCCAGAGCTCTGGGTATATAAATCCTTGAACAGTTACATTTCGAATAATCCTGGATTAAAAGAACTTGTTGCTATAGATTATTAATATAATGAATGTATTAAATTTAAAAACGGGTCACTCACGTGCTACTTTGTCGGGATTGCCGACTATAGTTTCGGACTCATCAGGAGTCCATTTTCAAGGCGAGTTCAAGGCAAATGGTCTCCTGATGAGTCCGAAACTATAGTCGGCAATCCCGACAAAGTAGCACGTGAGTGACCCGTTTTTAAATATAATGTATTTATCTCACGTTAGTTTCAATGATATAATAATGAATTTGTTTTCATAGCCGTCTGGTTTCAGGCAGAGTAGAATAGGACCATTCCAAGTCTAGCCGTGGATGTCGTAGACGACTTACGGAACACAAGCAAAACCAAGCCTTTATACATCAAAGAGACCTCTCCAACCGGACTGGCCAGCGTGGAGAGTGTAGGCCAAATCCTCTATCTGCTCTGGCTAATATCGGCTTTGGTAGTACAGAGTGGGTCATGATCCTGCAGTGGAGACTAAAAAAGGCTTTATGATAATGAATTTGTTTTCTCTGTTTAGCTTATAACGCTCTAAGTATTCTGCTATATTTGCTTTTGTGTGTATGTATTGTATGAATAATTATATTATTTGCCCTGCGTGCGTGATCATATAGTATGATGGATACTATAGCATAGAGAGTAGTTTCAAAGTGAATAACTTGGATCCAATTCAGTGCTTTACTTGTTGCTCTACATTAATATGAATGAACTTTCCCGTTCGAGCAGCGAAGCTTTGAGTCGTAGCCTTTGTACTTGATTGCTGTATAAGTGCATTCCGTCGAGTTTAATCTAAAGAATTCCAAATTTGCCAATTACTTTGATAGATTTGTAGCCTAAGATGAAGCGAGCTTACCCAGAATGCGATGAAAAATTTAATGTTTAAAAGAAATCTGCTACGTGTGAGTCGGACTCGCACACAATAGGTTCCGTACATTATCTATACACCTTTAGGCTATCGAGTAAAAATGGCATAAAAACGTTTATTGTATGTGACCACCCTTTAATATACTTATATTTTATTCAGTTTTTAGTATTTTCTGTTATAGCGGTAACAGAAATACATAATTTGTGAAAATTTCAACTGTCTAGCTATCACGGTTCATGAGATACAGCGTGGTAACAGATAGACAGACGGACGAACAGTGAAGTCACGTTTTTAGGATCCCGTTTTTACCCTTTGGGTACGGAGCCTTACACTTACATAATAATAGCGGTCATCCTACCCTGAGACAACAAAGCTACCGGGAAAACGCCCTGTAAACGAAAAATATGAGCCCTGTAAACGATAATAAGATGTAATGCTGCACATACCCCATGTGATCAATAATATAATGGATGTAATCTATCGAGTGGCGGATTTACACATTTGCCGCCCGTAGACTATTTAATTGTTGCCACCTGCTTAAATTTTTTTGCACATGCAACGACAGGGGGCCTGAAATAGTATGTTGCCACCCCTCAAAATTTGGTGCCCTAGGCTTCAGCCTACTCTGCCTATTAACAAATTCGCCACTGGAACTATCGTCCATCTAGGTATCATACCGACTCAAATAACTTGTACCGTACAGTCTTGACGTAATTAAAAATGTATGGTCCCAAGTCTTCATCTTGTAATATGATGAGCTTTCTATATGTTCGGCTAACGATGCTTTCAGTTGCGGCCTTCGGCCAGCTTGATTGCCCCGTAATGGCTTTTAAATTGTCTAGTGCATCGATTTCATTGCCCCCATTACTCGCTATTGCGAATATTGCTCGAAATTATAAACCGACATTCGTAGTTAAGGTATCATTGGTCATGAAATCTAAAATGTCAACATGCCAAAGTGAAAACAAATAGATATTACATTTTCAAACTTCGTATTGTCAATTTCTTAATGCCTTTAGAGTTCCGTAACCAAAGGGTTATAATGGGATATTACTAAGTCTCCATGTTCGTCTATCCGTCTGTCACAGGCCTGATCTATTGAACCGTATTGGGTAGAGACTTGAAATTATAGAATGTGGATATTTATTATAGCTTTAACAGCAAATAGTAAAAATATATATATTGATAATTATTGTAAAAGGCATACAAGAAACGTGTTCTTGAGCTTTTTATTTTTAAATATTATAAGGTAGTTAGTACGGAACTCTTCTTTTGCGAATCCAACTCGCACTTGGCCAAAACACCCGCAAACTGCAGACTTACTGTGATTCATAATTAGAAGATTAATTTCATTTCGAGCCATTAACTGTCCCGCTGCTGGGCAAAGGTCAATCAAGAAGATAGAGTTTGAAAATCTCCGAAAAAAATATTCATTACTTATAAGCTGAGGCGTCAACATCAACACAAAATAACACATCTGTTAATGTTGGGCGTCAACAATGATTGTGGAACCAAACAAAAAAGCTTTGCTTTTGTCTGTTGACACATTATGGTGTTGATTACGGATTACTTCAATCAAGAAACGATGTGAATTTGAGTTTAGTAAAATTATTATTTTGTATTATCCACAGGCTTGTCCTAATTGCATTGGTGGTAGAAGTGCTATACCCAGTTACATGGCAGTGCCAGACGGAGGGTTGGCACGGCGGCGCGTTCGTGCGGTTATACCTATGCGGAACTCTAGCGCTTCAAGCAGTGCTGATGGTGCTGCTGGCAGCGCTAGCGCAGCAGTCAGCGAGGGGCACCATCACGGACGTCGACAAGAGGAAATATGTTTCTCCCTTACTCCTTATCAAGTAAGTTTTAAAATCACAATACTAATTATGTAATTATGAGGAACCCTAGGGCTGTAAGCAATGCTATACTGATTTAAGCAACGTCAACGCAACAGTCTGTAGAGTCTATTTAAGTTCTAATGACCGGTACTTTTTACCAAGTAAGGCACCGAGAAGATCATTTGAAACAGTCTAAAATACAATAGCAATTCGATACTTTACACATTTCCAAAAAGAGAAGGACGTCATAACTGTGTGTCTCCTCTATGTATTTATTGTATAAGTAGCAATTTCTTAGATAATGAGGCCCAAATTACTCTCGTATATGAGGCTTATTTCCAAATAAGACCCACATTATATTTCGGGATTATTTGAAGTTCTTGTTGTATTCTTATGTCAAGATACTGACATCTAATAGAAGTCATTTGGTTTTTTGTCGTGGAAAATATATTACTTGCCTACTAAGTAATATTTTATTAGACCGACTCGGCAAAAACGATTTACAAATATCATTTCGATTGTCACCCTCCTTTTAAAGTAAAGGTCACGCCGGCATTAAAATGAGGAGAAAAATACCTACTAATTTGTTCAAGATCACCTTTCAATTCTTATGAATTTGCACATTGATATGATCTTTTGCCGGTTTTACCGGATTTTACCGGTTATAATTTTTCAGATGTATATTTTCCGTCATTAATACATACACATACAAATTTTCAAGACATTGTTTAAGATCACATTAGCAGCTGATGCGTGTGCATCACATGAGGTTAAGAAATTTGGTTTTTGCCTAAAGTTTTTTTACAAATTATTAGGTTTTTCTACTAATGTGAACTTTATCAAAAGTTGAATCTTTGACTAGCTGTTACTCAAACAACTCCTTGGCTTTACAGAATAAAGTTATTTTTAAACAATAAAACAAAAAACAGACTTTCACACCACGCGTGTATTGTGTGTGTTTCATAAATTGTTGGTACTTTATCCATCAGTGGCTCGCTTCTCAAAATATCCACTGTAAGAGATACAGTGGTCCTATTCAAAGATAAAATTCTCACAACAAGTAAGGAGAAAATCTTCTACTTCAAAGGAAAATCCCATTCCGCTTGATATAACAGAAATAGCAAATTCTCCGGAAACTAACAGCCTGCAGATTAACTGCTTAGGAACATAGAAGATAGTAAGTAGGATTTCATTCACAGCTTTGTCTTCAGTCAAATCCAATTAAAGCGTCGGATTATATTATATATATAAACAGCGTCCTTTTATATTCAACCGAAGATTTACCTAATATATCTACTAAGTATAAGCGCAGTTTATATTACGATGGTGCATCGTTACCAGCGTAATTTTTTGGGATTAGGATCATATTATATACCCACAGGTATATATGCTCCATGTTCAATTTCAAAACCATTTCATGGTGTGTACAACCAACTCGCAAACTAAATCAATTTACGATGTTTAACGTAAGAGATCACACTCGAGAATTTTGAATTTTAAACCCGAATTGTAAAACATATAATTCGGCGAGCTCTCAATTGTTGGTCTGTTTGTCCATCCGCTCCGAATCTATAATAAATGGAACGCAAATATTGATTTTTGGTTCGATTACGTCAGAAAGGTTATGTTTTACGAATGTGTCATGTGTCATGTTTGTTTGAATATCCTATTCTCGTTGGTGGTTCCAATTGCATTTTCAGCTCAGTTACTCAAAGTCAGTCATCTACTAAGTTGTGTATCTCATGCTGTAAAACAATATAAAATATGTATTTTTTACGACCGGCTGCTGTGTTACCTCCTTAGAGTAAACTTTTGAGTGAGATATTGCTCTGTTTACTGTCCTTTGCTTACGTGCTTAGAAGACCCATTTTCTAGGCCTAGAATCTTGGTTATATGGATATATAGGTGCTTATGAACTAAAAATTAGTGTTTGGCAGTTTTAATGGCTTGGAAAACCTCAAAGCTTTTGAATCTAAAGATAACACATCAAGTTTTGGTTGCGGGCTCAGATATCTTCGACGTTGTATTTTCAACCGATTTCAAAAAATTTATCAGTATCTATTGGAATCGTATGTTTGTGCTATGGTCTGAATTGCACAGTTTTTGTATATGTTAGTTTGTACCAGCTTCTAAACACGTGTGCCAAATTTTATATGTGTATTATTTATGTTTGTCTGCGCATACCGCTAGAATTTCTGAGTGAAGAATTCGGAGTGCAAAATTCTGTTTTGCTTTAACTTAGCACAGTCCAACTAAGGTAACAGTGTAAGTTTGATTAAAATCGGTTAAATAATTTTTGAGATAGAGAGTTTAGTATGTATCTATCACTAGGAAAAAGTATTCTATATATATTTTATTTAATTTTCTACTTGTTTCTATAATTTTATGTTGCTTGTAGGGTGCTGTTGGTGTTGCCAGAAATTGGCCTCAACGTCATGGGGACCATGTGGATGTTCTGCGACGTGATCAAGTGCACGGTCCAGGATAGCTTCTCTAGCATAGTTATACAAAGTAAGTATTGCCGACACTGTATTTAGAATTCTTATCCTAACTAACCCAACTAATCCCAATCCCAAGTAATCCCAATTCCATCTATCCCAATCCCAACTCATATTATAAATGTGAAAGTGAGTTTTTATCCTCACGCTTAATCTACTGAACGAATCTTCTTGATTTGGCATTCCTTCATGTCCTTTTCTATACCCTGACCTATGTATATACATAGGTCAGGGTATAGAGAAGGACATGGCCACCTTTCATCCCGGAAAAAAGTAAGGATTCGGATAAACGACTAGGCAAATCCGCTCACGTTAGTGTCAATCCCTTGGAAACAATAGTTTTCTCCGAAATGCAAAGTAGCCTATGTACTTCTCCGTACTCCAGACAACTTGTATGCAAAATTCATGATAATCGGTTTGGTGCATAAGGCGTGAAATCAAAACAAACAAACTCACTTTCGCATTTATAATTTGAGTTGCGATTGGATTTGAAATATCGACAAAAACTGCCCAAATTTTTAATTTGTCACTGTTTTTAATTGACGCAATTTTAACTTTTTAAACGATAGGTACCAGTCTTTAGTAATATTATATTAAGGAGAAAAGATTTAATTGTTCGTGTGTAACTAACAATATAATGGATAAACTCAAACCCTACTAAATTGATTACAACAATCCTTTCAAATATTGAAAGCTATATTATCTGCGGGTAACATAATGTTTGCGATGAAGTCTCGGGAAAACAGTAAGTCGATGATATAACAATTACCAAGTACCACACAATAGATAAATAATAATAAATAATGTAATTCGTTCTACTATTCTTTTATACTTATACTATTCGTTCGACAACATCCATAGCAGTACCTAATATTACTTATATATACATGTAAGGCGGAAGTAACTGCCACTAAACTAATTTTAATGAATTTTAGTAATAAGACCTAGGAAGTTTAGTAATAAGACCTTTCACGCGTGAGAAGTCGTGTGCGGATAGGTAGTAATAAAAATTTTACAATCAATAATAAGTGACCGTAAAGGGCAAGGGCGTCGCCAGCTTTTTAGTAAGAGGGGCAGAAGCTTAGTGATAAGGGGGGTTTGTTCAAAAGCCAAGGCGGGGGGAGAGATATTTTTCTACTCTAGAAAACGAAAGAATAAAAAGAGGAAAAATTTGTGTATTTGTATACTATTTGCAATGGATAAACTCAAAAACTACTGGATCGATTTTAATTCACCAATCGAAAGCTACATTATCAGCGAGTAACAAAGATAGTACCTATTTTATTTACACAAAAAGTTTTCTGTGTCAATAGAACCAAAGCATCAAAAATTTGCCCATGAACGTCAAATGAAATGAAATGAAATTTTATTCAAGTTCAAGTTTTGTTAGATGCATTGTCTAGTACATCCGGGCCTCCCAGGGTTGGGGGGCCCGGATAGACTGTTTCATAAAAAGTAAACTACGCGTAGCGGGCATCAGCTAGTAGTTTATACATCTAAGGCTGGTTGTATTTACCGCTAGGATGAAAGAAAATGGTTGGAAAGAGACCTCCATTCAGTAATTATACTGTTAGTGCAGTTCTTTAACATCATGTAATAATCCAATAATAATTATGAGCCTCAATGACAGGGGCCGTTATCCCCCTCGCCCTCTATGGCGACGTCCTTGGTAAAGGATAAAGGGGGAACGGTAAATGCTGCCTATTACTAAATAGCGTCCTATCATACTCGTATAGAGATATTATAATTCTATACGATATCGTTCAGTGATACAATGTTACCATAAATAAAAACAAACGTAGTAGCGTGTCGTAGTGGGAAAACCTAGATCTCAGATAATAATAATTATACAGTATGTATTTACTAGGTTTATCATACTATTTCATATGTACATGTGAAGTTCACAATAACAATTGTTTTCCGTCGTGCGTGTCAAGGGTCATGTACCAATCATCTTGGAATAAATTACATACTTTTCTACCTATTATTTTTTTCGATCTCTCGCTCTTATCATTACTAATATATTCTATGTCTCACTCATTAGTTTCTGAGATTAATCTGTGTAGAAAGATAATCACGCTCGAGGTAATCAATGTTTGATATGCGTTATTTAAACAGATTCGATTTACTAGCTATTACTAGAGCCGCGAGTTGAGCTCATGTTAATGTACAACGTAGGTAAAAAACAAAATAACTTTCTTTTCAATGTTTAAAGTGGATATAACGCACCTTAAAATCTGGGGAAATAGGAAAATATCTAAAAATGGAGTTCCATTCATCCATTCTTCGACCTCAAAAAAGGAAAACCCCTTAAATGAGAATATTAATTCTGTTGAAAAGTATTTCCTTTGGCGTTTCTTCTTTACAGCAGTGTTCGGTTTTTAACGTTGGTAGCTTTTTAATTATCTAGATTTATAGACATCTTTACAAATATTATTAAGATAAAAAATTTGTGAGCGTGTGTGTTTGTTTGTAATGGTCCCTGTGTGATAAAACTGAAACTCACGCGGACGAAGTTGCGGGAAATAGGTAATATTAAAAAATCTTATTACTAAACGAGATCATTTTCAATGCGATTTGAAGTGTAAAAATGCCTGCAAAGGCCTATTTTCTGAATAAACGCCCTGATTTCGATTTTGTTTTGTAAACCTACTGTTATAAGCAATTATATGAAGGCTATACGCTTTCATTTACTCTACACTTTCATCTTGTAATAAAAATGAATATGGCCTTGACACGAATGCAGCTGTTACACGTGTAAGTGCGCGTGCGTACTCGGATGCATTACCTTTCACTTGCATAAGGATGCATATCCTTCCATTCGGAGGTCTTACTAGGAATGGGCGAATATTCTGGTATTCCCAATATTCGGATATTTGGGAATCTTGGGTATTCTTATTATAATTAATTATATTTACTTAATTTATCGTATTTCTATTACTTTGGTCACGTGTTAAAATATAAAGTATAAATTAACGTTAAATTTAAATTAAAATAATAAAATCTAAACTTACTTAACTACTATGTTGATCATCATAAAGGTAGAGACACAAAAGTTATAAACTAACTAAACTAAAGCGATATTTATTTTTGATTTAATTATTTATATACTTAGTTCAGTTATAAAAGAAACAAGTCAACAAAAGTTTATACAGGCGCATTTATAACCCATCTCTTAACGTTTCTGGTGCAAAAGTGCCTAAAACACTAGCTGCGTTGCCGCGCTGGATAGCTATGGCTATCTTTTGCACCAAAACCGACCCAGAACGGGGGTCGCCAGTCCTTTCACCTATACGGTGACCTAACTCCCTAATTAGGCCCTTAGCTTCCAAACCCCAGCTGCCTATGGTCTCTAAGGCTATGGGCACAAAACAATACTGTGGCTCCAAAGCCGCGTATTTCCGTCGCTTCCTCTCCGCTACGTCCTCGGCTGCTGCTGCGGCCATACTGACTGTACGTGCAACTCGTGCAAGGTGGCTAGCGGCGACTGTACTTACGCAAGTGGCATCCCATATAACGCATCTTCCGTGCTTCCACGGCACGAGAGTCAAACCATCGGGCCTTTTACCATCAGACCTACAAGGGCCCGTCGGCTCCAGCAAGCATGGGGCCCCGGCAGAAACAAAAGCTCTACGAATCAGGTCGTTATGCGCATGGTGCACTAAACTAAAGTAAAAAGCTAAACTAACTTAACTGCTATACTGATCATTATGAAAGTAGAGACATACAAGTGCTCAACTAAAATAATAAAATCTAAAGATCATCATTAAGTAAAGTCATCAAAGTTTTTTTTTAATTCAAACACAGTCATATATACAAGTCATAATTAGTGAACAATACGGAAAAAGAATCTTCGATTAGTCCGGATAGTAAAAATCTATCAAATCAATCTAGAATATACACAATAAATACGTTGGTATGTAGGAACAAATCACACAGATTGAGCCCCACAGTAAGTTGTGAACTTGTGCCTAATGGTACAAGAAGTATCTAGTATAAAATTGTGTGTCCTAATGGACACACAATTTTATACTAGATACTTCTATAAGTAAACATCCAAGACCCAAGCCAATCTGAAAAAGATCGTTTTCCATAATGATCTGGCCTGGGATCGAACCCGGGACCAGTCATTTCGCAGGCTGGCGTGTGAACCAGCGCCCCGGAGGCTATCAACTATATACATTGACATTCGTCCATCTCTACAAACGCATTACACAGGGTTTGTAATGGCTACCCTTGCCCGCTCAAGCAAGGCCACCAGATTCGATATTCGATCAACGGAATTTGATTTGCTCGAGTTACATCGGCCAATTTCACGATCAGTTGTATGTGAATTTATTACATTACGATTGGTTTTATACGACTAGAGATTATATAATAGTTTGTAATCTACGTACGCATTTACACGTACAACTCTTTACAACCGACTTTAAAAAAGCAGGAGGTTCTCAATTCAACTGGCTGTTTATTTTTACCCGACTGCCAAGAAATTATATCTAACTAGCAATCCGCCCT
The DNA here is from genome assembly GCA_963082605.1 of Rhodophaea formosa. Classification (NCBI taxonomy): domain Eukaryota; kingdom Metazoa; phylum Arthropoda; class Insecta; order Lepidoptera; family Pyralidae; genus Rhodophaea; species Rhodophaea formosa. The sequence goes on from OY720209.1 coordinate 14,603,442, forward strand.
GGCTTCGCCCGTGGTACATACATAGACTATGGCACTCAGGGATAACGTACCTATTCAACGGTGAAATAATTTTTGAAATCGGTCCTGTTATTCCTGAGATTCGCGCGTTAGGTATACACCAAACTAACTTTTATTAATACATATAAGTATAGATATGTGTTTCCTTGTAACCTCATATTGTCCAAATCGCTGGATGTATTTCGGCACTTATCGTAAGGTTCACTCAAAAACCTAAGTGTAACTGTGTAGGCTTTTTTCTTAAGGGCGGCCAACCCGTCTATCTTTTCATACAAACGCTCGTACGTGATTATGGCGATGTGACAAATCATTCTTTGAAGATTTTTCACTAATAGGTATCTTGTGCACTATATCTAAGTTTCTATCAAAATGAAAAATCAAAATTTGGAAAAACAACTTCAGTATTAGCCTCCAAAAATCCGCTTTTTTGCACAAATGTTATGTGAACTTTGGGCGTTTATAATGTACTCATTAATTGTAACAATAAAAAAAATATTTATTAAGAAACCTCGCAAATGTAATGGAAATTCTAGATGTACAAGGTTTTTTTCATAAACTTGTAAGGCTTACCAATAAACACGTATTTCTTGAAACAAGTTTAATGAAATTTCCGCACACAATTTTTCGTTCAATGTCTTTGCGTACTCACTAGGTTGTTTCCATGTGGCAGTAAGAGGTGTGTGGGAGACGAGGGCAAGGGGCTCTTTTCGCTTTGCCTCTTTATCTGACATTGCGCTGGACGGAACAAGCTTTTCGACCATGCTTGCGTTGACGATAGTCAGTCGGGGAAGGGCCACCTTAAGAAGAGCAGTCATTTTTATAGTTTCTTGTTGATATGTCTGTCACGCTCACCCCACCCATACCTCAAGTAAAACTGATTTAAAGAAATATTTTTTATTTGGAATTAATATAGTTTCAATGTGTTCCATTAAAATTTTACCAAAATCAGTTCACTTGGTCGGTCTGCTTTTTTATCTGAAAGTTTATTATATTAAGTATTGGCTTTTACACCGATTCCGTCCGCCCGTATCCTCGAAATATTAATTTTAGGATAATAAAGCATCATATAAGTCAGGCAAGGCATGGCTTATCTTACGTAGGGATGTACAGTCGGGGGCAGATAAACTTAACCCCCTCTACAAAATATTTAAAATTGTATGAGGTTTGCCTGCGCCCGACTGTACCCAACCTGTTTGCTAATTCATTGAAATCTGTTTAGCTCATGTACGATTGCAACTAACATTCAAAGATCTACAATCATAAAAAACACTTTTTGTTAGAATGATAATAATATAATGGATTTCTAATGTTTGTAGAAGTAACTTCCAACATTACAAATCCATAAACATCAAATACAATAGCGCAAACTACTGTTTTTGCGTTATTATGTGTTAAATGTTTCAAATATCATCATTAATAATCATGCACGATACTCGTCCGTTAAGAATAGACTAATCTCAGTAAATATAGGCCAATTTCCGTAACATTATACAATAATACCTAACATATCTCCTGGTTAGAAAATTTATATATCACGCAGGTAATTAAGAATGAAAGGCCGGCGGGTTGTAATAAATGAGATTTAAGTTTAACAGACTTAAGTACCTAGGTATTTGAATTTCTCCGGTTGAGATTTTCTACTTTGTTTGTAATGTACGATTACGTTAATATAGTCCATTAGTTTAGGTCCTACTTAAATGAATGTAAATCATCTTGATACCTCTTTTTATTGAATGAAATATACAATTTTTGAATCAAAATCTTTAAACTTATCAATGTGAATATAATTTCACAAAATTCAAGTAAAATGTAAATATTTTGATTTTTAAAATTTATGTTTCAATAAAAAGACAAATCAAGATTGTTTACATTTTTTTAAGTAAGTACTAAACAAATGCATTATAGAAAATCATAACATGCCCGAGGCTTTTTACTAAATTGTATTATTTTTTGTTCAGGTATAGTCTTTTTCAATTGGGTACAACTGGGGCTCACGCTGCTGGGGCTATTCATGGTGTTCGACCCCCTGGGCTCTGTGCGGTACGGGGACTTGCAAGACACCCCGAACCAGGTCCGCCACCATCGGAAGGTCACGGGCCTGTGGTCCAGGAGGTTCCGGTGGGCCTTCTGCTGGTTGAAAAGGGACGAGCATGGAAAGGAGGCGTTTCAACAAGTGGCTGGTGAGAATTTTTGGACTTTAATAAAAAGGAAGAGCTGACGTCAGTACTGTACCACCTACATCTTTGCATTTACGTTAGTAAAAGAAATAATTATAAAAACATTGGAATAAAAGCTCAACCGATATTTAAATAAACCAAACGTAAAAAACAACTACATTAAAAAATATAACTAGGTAGGTAACCAAATAAAGAAAGAATTAGAATGTAACCTGGCTCTACTCGGAATTATAAGTATCTGAAATAAATCTATCTGAAAGAAAATATGTTTTTTTTTTACTTTTTCAAATTTAAACCTACATACTTATTCAAATTCAATATGATATTAAAGTTAAATTTAATGGATAGGTAGGTATCCATATCAAATATTTAGATTTTTTTTGTATTTTAAATCATTAACGGTGGATTGATCAATAAGTTTAGTGTGAAGACAAACAGTGGAAACTCGGTGCCCGGTGCTGATGAAATCTACAGTATAAAACTTCGTGTCCGTTAAAATCTAGTCACAAATTTACAAAGTTTTATTCTTTACATCAGTCAGCCATGTAACGGGAATACCAATTAGCATTAGCTATATGCTTAAAACAAAAATAAAATGATTCACGACGCGTTTTCAGACAATTTAAGCCTCATAAATATTGTATCAGTCATTGCGTTCATTAGAAAAACATTTATTGTATGCTAAAACTTAGGTATTAAAAGTTATATAAGGACTATGATATCACAAATTGTTAATATTTACGGCTCTCGTATCCTTCACGTGCATAAAATAATTTTTATGTGAAGTCATCCGTTTTACCAATGCATCAAGGTCTCGTAAACACATATATGTCATCATTGTAGCTCTTTTTTATTATGACGAAAAAAAGGTATAATGCATTTAATTTTTAATATTGACTTTTTGTTTGAGACCTTCGCAACATCAGGGTACATCTAAAGCCCGATGAGATCTATTGGGGATGTTGTCATACCTACTTTCACTATCTAATCCCTTCCTTGATACCGAAACAACTACGCAAATAGAGGTAAAGTTAGCAGCAATATAGCAAAACTTTCGCATAAAGCATCAATAAGTTCGGGTGGGCCACAAAGAAAAGTATGCTTTCTCTACTACTGGTACTATAGCACGAGTTGTATTAGTGGTATACATTTCTATAAGTGAACAAGACAAAAATCAATGATTCTCCTGTTTGCGCCATATCGACTCAATTATAAGTAACAATAAAGTTATTTTTTCTAGCGCTGCTAAGTGCCCTATTCAGATCAACGGACCTAGTACCATCAGACGTCGTGGCCGGCTGCGTCCTCCTCCGAGTCCGGCAAAAGCGAGAAACGAGGGAGATGCGACGAATACAAATGCTAAACGATGAAGAGCCCATTTACACCACAGATGTGAACAAGGTTTTCTCAGAAACCCCGCCCTGGATGAATTTAGAGGACGCTTTACACTACCTGAGGCTGTCTATAGCGGCGTACGGATGGCCCTATGTGCTTTACCGGCATTGTTTCACGGGATTTTGCAAGTTAGCACGGCATCTAACTTGCTGCTGTTGTAGGTAAGTTTCGACATACTCTTGATACTGTTTACCAAAGTAAGATACCTGCATGATAAAAAAATATACTGATTAAGTATGCTACTGAACTGCAAACGCTACAAATTGTACACATTACAATGATTTAATATAACTATTATTACATTATGATGTATCGTACAATGTTTTTCTATAGGTAGACACATTTCCGATTACCATAAAATAAAATGAGCAATCGTAATTGGTGTGAAGATACAGGCCTAGTCCGTGAAATAAAACATTACGATCCAAGTTTTGACGTCATAAGGAAATTAATAGCAAATGTATTAAAAACAATTTTTTTTTTCTTGTTTTTGAGCATCATAAAAAAGTGGGAAGTGTTTCATACCAGGGTGACAAAAGATTGGCAGAGGATAGAGAAATATGGAGGGAGCTTTTAAATTTGAATGATTCGTTTGAGCGTGTTGTCGGTTACATCCTCAACTATTGTGCTTCTCAACTCGAGGTACGCTATATATTACATCTTGGCCAGAAGTCATGCGGTGATACTATTGTTATTAGGAGAAGTACTTAACTTACTTAACTAAATCTTAATCCACTAAGAAATAAGGCAAGAAAATTTATGTGTTTTAATTCGACGTCACTCCGTTCGCGTCATCGTACAAACATGTCAAAGCATACCCTTTGACCTTTCGCTGCGGTATCCCTTGACTCGGCTAGTTTAGGCGAACTTCGGCACGTCACAACAAAGTAAATTCCCTATTAACTATGACCAAACTAAATCTAGTTTACCGCAAATTTATATCTACACAAACATACTTGGTGAGACTTGCAAACTATTCGGTTAATAATTTTCGAAAGTCACTGCGGAATCATTTCAGTAGATGATATTAAGTGAGCAAAAGTAAGAAAAAGTAATCACTCGTAATTTTTGGAAACGTGCTTGTCATGAACACTTTGATAATACTGGAACACACATATCTACTATATTAAAGTAATAAAATAAAGAATGTATTATTTTATACATAATAAAAGTTAATTTAAATAACAATTCAACAATAAACTGCAGTTTGCAATAAACGTATTCTTGTCATAGTAGTTATCCTTATGGTTATGATCGTCATAAAACTATTAAACCGGCCTAGTGTGAGTCAGACTCGCACCACGAGGGATTCTTATAGAATTTTTGGTTTAGTTCTAATAACAAAATTTTCAGTTTTCGGACTTTTTCCATAACTTGTTCCATAAGCTGTTTCATGCCAAATTTTCGACATTAACGGCTATATATTTTGATTGCGTTGACTTAAAATTTGATTTCGTGGTGTCTGATTCTGTGAATTTGATTATTTCACAGGATCTAGAGACGATGGATCGAAGTATATGATACCAATTTTGAATAAGTCCACGCAATTATGTCTCCAAGTGTTCCCGTGTATGTCGTAGAAGGCGACTTAGGAAACACAAGTTAAACAAAGCTTAAAAAAATCAAAGAGACCTCTTCAACCCGTCTGGCCAGCGTAGAGATTGTAGGCCAAATCCCCTGACTGCTCTCGATAATATATGGCTCTGGTAGTACAGAGAGAGTCATTGCTTCTGCAGTGAAGACTAAAAAGACCTGATGATGATGAATTCCACGCAGTTCTTAGAAAAGAGTCTTGACAAAGAAACAGAAAGATTCTTCCTTTACCTTTTGTGGTATCCCTTCAAACGAATGATATTATACAAAGATGTACTTAACCATATTTATAATCCAACATCTCGGCAAGATTGTTTTGAGTTGTATTTCATTTTAGTCGTACATGTGAAAATATTTTTTATTTGTTTCTGTGAATCGGCACAGCTTACCATCTATTACACTGAGTAAACATTACTCAGTGTTAGGAGAGTAACCATGGAACCTGCAATCAGGTTCCATGGTTACTCTCCTAATAATCCGGTTACATCTTTTCTGCTCGCTGAGTGTTCTATTCCTATTGTGATCCAATTGAACGCTGCACAGAGTACAGCAACTTCAATTACTGCCTAACTGATTCAATTAAGGCTAGGTAGTATTTTTCGCGACTAGTATTTTATGTGCTAAATGTACATACATACTGTCTTAACCCAAGTCTATAAGACCTAAAGTCACGTTTAGCATGGTAGCGGGCGTGGTGGTAAACGGATTCAAAATAGTGATGGGTTGCTAGCCGTATCGCCTATTGCCATGATTCCTTAGATTTTCACCCATTCTCTCGATCGGCTTCTACAATCTGCGTGGGAATAGAAGCAGCTGGTACATTTCATATATTTTTCTTTACCCCCAGACTGTCGTGGAAGTGCTAAATGTGCTTGCGCGTAAAATATAGCATATTGTTTTGCCATAACAAAGCATTTCCGCTGAAACCTTTTATCTTATTTTCATTAAACCTATTCGTTTGTTTTCACCCAACAGACCGAAAAACTCAATAGTAACAGAAGATAACTGCTGCATGTGCAATTTTGCCGGCGTCAAATACATGTCCAACTTGGCCGCTGATGACATCATCTTCGCTTCGTTCAACAACCGGGTTTTTGAGGTTGGTTTCTGGCCATTTTATTCTGAAATTGGAGCAGTGAGCTAGATATTACATTGTTATGAAATCAGATCTTTTGATGTCAGCTGTGGTTCTTTTGTTATGTGGCATGTCCATGAATACCTATATATACACCCTACCTCTCTTATAACTTCGTTTGATCTTTGAGATTGCGAATTTATTTAGCCTTTGTATGGCTACTTTGGTCCCTTAAGTAACAAAATAAAATTCTGAATTCTTTTATTGGTATTTTAATATTTTTAATTAATATTATAATTGTGAAAGTGAGTTTGTCTGCTTTCATAATTATTTGTTTGTTCACTTTTTAACTACTGGACTGGTCATATTGTATTTTTTCTGGGTTACGACGGAGAACATAAGCTACCTTTTATCCTCGAAAAACTGTTAGGTATAAGTAATTACTCACAAAGGGCATGTAATCACTACGTTTTAATTAATCAATTAAATATTGTTACTCTTCTTTTATTAAGAAAACGATTGATATTGATGATGTTAATTTTACAGATAGATAGCCACACGACAAAACATTAGTAAAGTAACTTGCCCTTAATAATAATCACATAGATTAATTATTGAATAATGATTTTTTGCATTGCAGCTTCCTTTCTGTGTGATAGCGGACCACGACCGCGAAAGCATCGTGGTGGCTGTACGAGGCTCCATCTCTCTCCGAGATATTTTCACGGACTTCACCGCCGGATCAGAGAAATTTGAGGCTGACGGTACCTACGTTGATGATTTTACAAACTTATATTTAGTTTACCTGTCCCGGAGTCTGTAATGTGTATGTAATCAAGTTCTGCAAGCTATATTAGGCCTTATCAATATCAATTTAAATTTCAATAAAAAATTTATTTATTTATTTACTCTATATTCTACAAATACAATGTAAAGGCACAGTAGGTGGACTTAATGCTAAAAGCATTATCTAACAGTCAACCTTTGGGTAATGCAGAGAATTTTAGGTGGGTGTAAAAAAAACGATATTAACAGTAAGATTTAAGACAATTACATACATAAATACAATTTTATATAAATATACATACATATATTTATAGATAATATACATACTTAATAAAAAAGTTAGATGCAGCAATAATTAAACGTTATTTGTTTGTGCGAGATAATGCCTGAATACTTGAGACTTGAAGCCAGTGCGACTAGAAGCAGTCTTCACAGAGTCTAACTGCCTTAACGGCGAAACAGTTAGAGAAAAAGCCAGTATGGTGAGAAGGAGTAGCATGGGTCAATTTATGAGAAGAACGCAAATCCCTATTATGAGTAGAACATAAAAGCTTGAATTTAGTTTTAAGATAGTCGGGGATTATTGAGTGAAAATGATTAAAATCCATTAAAATTTTTGGAGGGGTTTAACCTGAAATTCTGCAATACCCACGTGAATTAGAAGATAATGCAAAATAAAAATGCTACTAGCTGGCCTAGTGATGAAGACCTCTTCAATCCTGGAAAGCTCAATTACCAAATTTTGCATACTCATTGGATCACAATAGTCTTAAAATAAAAACATATAAAATTAAATACATGACTAATCTTGTTAAAAATTATAATGTGTACTTGATAGACAAGGAAGTTAGTGAACCACAAATAATACTTAGTTCTATTGTATTAATTTGAATACCTACTTACAGATTGTTTGAGTAAACTACAATACGTACATGTAGATAATACATATTCATAATTATAAACTTGATGAATTTCGCCGGCCTGTGACACGGATGGTCCCGGGTTCGATCCCCGGTCAGGTCAAGATGAAAAATGATCTTTTTCAGATTGACCTGGGTCTTGGATGTTTTTCTATATATGTATTTGTTATAAAATATAGTATCGTTGAGTTAGTATCCCATAACACAAGTCTTACTTAAGAACTTACTTTGGGGCTAGCTGCAATCTGTGTAATTTGTCCGTATATATTTATTTATTATTATTATTTATTATTATTATTATGATGTTATTGAAATGTTTTGCTACCTCGACAGGTCTACCCGAGGACACGGCTGCACACAAAGGAATGGCCATGGGTGCAGCCAAAATGCTCAGACGACTATTACCAGTACTTGAGCGGGCTTTCCAGCAGTTCTCCAACTATGACCTAATATTGACAGGTACGTCTACTTCAGTTATGCATGCTACGTAAGTTAAAGAGGTAATTTTTTAAGCATGCAATAAGTTTAATTATTTTTTTAATAATAAAGATATTAATAAGTACCTAATACCGACATATACCTAGAGTTTGATCTACCGGCACGTTTTTATATTGTTGATTTTAAGTTTCCAAAAACTGTATATTATTAAGTAGCTAAGCATTATCAAAAATATTTTGCCAATTGTATCTCACACAGTAAATAATTTCAGGTCACAGTCTCGGTGCTGGAGTAGCAGTACTGGTAGCTTTAAAATTGAGGCCAAGATATCCACACCTTAAAGTATTTGCATTTTCAACGCCAGGTACGAAAAAGTTATTACTATGCTTAAGTAGGTATAATGTTTTCTAATGCTTTCGTGATACTTACACATTTAAATAAAATTAATTTAAGGACAACCTTAAAACGGTACCTATAATACGGTTTTAAGGACCACCTTTTCATGACTGAATTTTCTGTCCTATTGTCTTCCTACAAACATTTATTTCTATTACATCTCACAAAACCGTGGATGCGATTTGTTTTGTGAAAATTACTAGTTATTGTAAGAAAGCATAATATTTATATTTTATGAGAGAGTGTTGAATGACACTACTGTATGCGAAATATATTTCAATTTTTTATGTCAAAAATGTTTTATTTATGAGTAGCCTTTAAACTGTTACTGACAATTTTGCATTCCAATACTTCACTTATAAAAATTCCTACATTGAGTCCACTGTGGGTTAATCTTTATGATTTCACGAACCGAGAATAATGCTTATTTGTATTTATTTTTGTTTCATAAAAATAATTATAATGTTATTTTTATAATTTTCAGCGGGTCTCATTAGCCGCGAAGCTGCCCGCTTCACGGAGAGCTTCGTGCTGACGGTTGGGGTCGGAGACGACCTGGTGATGCGGCTCAGCGTACACAGTATTGAGAACCTGCGCACTAAGGTTATTCAGACCATACACGCCACGAAACTTCCAAAGGTAAGGAAAGCATTGAGAGTTCAAAACAAAGGTTTTTAATTTATTAATTTTGACTTTTTTAATTAGTTGGAAAGTTTTTTGTTGATTAGGTATGTGGGTCACAGACAAATTGTGAAATGTTTAAACGTACCTATATATATAGCATCAATAACTTGCGGACCAGGGTCATACAGACCTTTCACGCCATTAAGCTGCCATAGCTGCTTTGAGGGCGTGGTTTTATTTGCGCGTATTTTAATTTTATGAAGAGCGTCAAGCTGATAAAGGGGGATGAAAACTACCTTATGATACGTCTCATAGGAACATTCCATCTACTAAAGTCATATTATTACCTTATTCGCCACCAAACTCCTAAATGCAAGGAAAATTGGAAAATATTGGGGGAGTAGCACAAGGCTTTATATTTGGACCTGTTCTAATTCAGCTTCATACTGATGATGGGGGCTGGAAATGAACAGGTATTGCCTTCAGACGAGAAGGACTAAACCCAATACACGTGGCTAAGGAATAAAAAAATAATTACCTTAAGATAGTGCACTACAATTATATAATCTTCAGTTCTTACTTTACTTATCTGTTTCTAGTACCGGATAATGCTCAACGGGTTCGGCTACGCACTGTTTGGAGTTCCAGCTCGGGACTTAGAGTCAACATGGCGGCGGCCTGAGGAGCTGGAAACCAACCAGTCGGACGACTCCACGGAAACGCTGCTGGTGCAGAGCGTCTCCACCGTGAGTGCTGTCAGTTGAGCCCTTTCTTTATCCAGGTGTCCTGTGTGCTGTGTCGTCGCTTCGCTATTCCAGCTATCCTCTAAGACCACACTTCTATTTCGAACTTCTAACCAAATATTATTCAAAAGCATTATTCTTTCTCCTATCTGCTAACTTAAGACAAGTGCGGTGTACAACTGGTTGTTGGACACTTTAATATCCAGTACGGTTTTCCTATGCTCGATCAAAAAAATGAGCTCACAAAAACAGCATTGGATACAATATTGCTCCATTAATGTGGTGTACAATGAAAATGTCAAAAGTTAGTGAATAGGTTATTGATACAATTAATAGTTATTTAAAATTATATAGGCATCGATAATTCAAACCAAATTAGGAGATGCGTCTCAACTAAGAATACTGCCAAGCGTTGTTTGTAGCACTTTTTTGATTTAAGCACTTACTGGCAATATTCCATGTTGAGGCAAGTGAAACCTTAGAGAGTGGCATAAATGGACTGCTTTGTTTTTGTTCTATTACTATCATATGCTATGTATTTATTATTGTATTACAGAGTTGTTGTGGTTGTCTCACCTTGGCCTTCGAAACTAATTTTATTACCATCTTAATTGTTTTAATCAATGTATTCATATTTTCTTCAAAGACGTCAATCTTATGATTACTTATCAAACCAGTTTCTGTAATTTATTCGTTCGAGTAATTTACAGCAACATGTGTGATGGACTATTTATTACGTAAGAAGATTTTACTGGAATATCTCTGATATTGTCGTTTGGTGTGCCTCTAGTTCTTCATTCATGATTGTGACGTCCATCCGTTTAACATATAACTTGATGCGGTACACAAATTTACTGCCTCGCCTTCCATATATAGCCACCTCTTCCTTTTTATTATTTCAATTACAGCCATGGCGATTTTTTGAGAAGTTGCGCCTTTTCTGACACAAAGGTTTCCTTCCAAACATAGCTCTATAGTGGATCAATCCGTACTTACTAACGCTATTACTAATTATTAATAGCGTTAGTAAGTACGGATTGATCCACCTGTAGATTTGGACCCCTATTTTTGTGATCTTATGTAAGAACTAAAACAGACATGGTTGACTCGAAGTATACCTAAATCGTCTTACGTATTAAACTGATGGTCCCTGTAGAGGTATTATATTCCTTAAATTACATGGCCAATGAATCTTATGCAAAATACAATTCGCAAGCTACCTAAAAATTTATGAAATATTTTAAAAACAATTTGCGTTCAAAAATCCTCCCTGTCCTTCGCATGTGTGTGGTCCGCACTATTTGTCCAGGAGGTAAGTCATGCTGTGTTTTATGTGTTAAGAGGCTTACATCACTGAAACTAGCGACACCCCTTATTTAATTCTTGTTCTCCGAAATCAGAACAAATTGAAAAAATCTACGTAAGTACTTCCTTAGTAAATTACTTTTCTTAATTACTTTAATTACTTTTCATCAACATCAGCATTTCAGATTGAGAGAACTACTCATTACCGCCAAAAGTGGCCGCTTTTGGCGGTAATGCGTAGTTCTCTTGATTTACCAATGCAAAATAATGAAAAGCAATGCAAAAAATACTAGAAGTCATTTACTAGTGAAGTACTTGCGTCGATTTTGCCAATTAGATCGTATTTAGTAGTAAAAGAAATTAAACCAAGGGTGGTGCTAGTTGGCTGGTGTAAGCGCCTTAATGTGTTCAGCATTTTTTTTTATTCGTTTATGTGTTTTATTTATTTGTAGCATATTTGGTTGCAGCGCGGCTTTAAGTAGAAGTAGTCATAGTTAATTAAGTATACATATAAACGTACGTTCTTATTTATCCGATTATTGAGGCTGCCAAAACTTTTGTATCACAATAAGAAATGAGAAACAGCCTACTTACTTGAAAAATAGTACTACAAATAGTTAGCTTTTTAAGTAAAGGCAAGTTATTTCGTATCCGGTATGTCAAAAGTATTCCTCGATTAAATATCAAGAATTTGTGAAAAAAGCAATGACTAAAAACGTATTATTCTTCTTTTAGAGTAGGTAACGTTATGATAGTGAAGTGTGTACTACATACCATCAGATTTTTTTAAGCTGGTTTAAGTCATATAAAATAGTAAATATCGTTGGTAAACATCAATTTGAATTTCAAACTGCATTTTTTCCAAGTGTAAACTTACACTATGTACGATAAGAGCGTAACCGGCATAATTTTATGAAATAATAAGAGTTGGTAACAATTTTTTCTTTTATTGAGGGTTCATAATATACACTTGGATGCTTTATAATTAATAAGGCGTCCAATCTCAGCCATTGTCCATTATCGCCTGGCATCGTCGTGGCATACTTTTGTCCAGATTTTCACCGTAATTGCGCGGCAAAGACCAATGGGACCTTAATTCACGACTTAGGTCAGTAACAGTCACTGCATTTTTTCTCCGTAGTTTAAGCTTCATCCACGACCAAACATTTTCAATCGGATTCCCATCGGGTGACTGTGAGGGCCAATCTAAAACATTGATGCCATTTTCTTCTTTCCAGAAAGAAACCGCTCCTTTCCAGTTTTTTCGTTCTTCATTGTGCTTCGGTATTTAATGCCACTTTCTAATAAACGTCTTTTGATGGTGTCTAAAGATAGATAAGACTCCTTCTCTTCAATTTTTCTTAGCCAGATCCTAATGATAATCGTGGATTTTTGGCAAACAGTTGAACAATGCGTTTATCCTCCGCGGTCGACGTCTTTTTTGTTTTGCCACGTTCTGGTAGGTCGTCAAAACTTTTAGTTTCTAAATATCTCTTTACCCACTTCGTCACGAACGTCTTAGACTTTTTCATGTATTTGGCGCCCTGATTGCGTGACATTTTAGGTCCTTTGGGATGCGTACAAAGAAAGACCGCCTCATAGCGGGACGCGTATCCGGCACTCATTGCGAGAAGCGTGCTCTCCACGTGCTCTCAGTGCGAAGCTGATTGGCAAACTGACGTTTATTTGATGGAGCATTCTAGGTAAAGGAGTGCTCTCACTGGCCAAGTGATATTGTTTACTTTGCACTCTTAAAACTTAATATTATGCCGGTCACGTTCTTGTTAAACGGACTGTACAATCATTGATTTCATAGAATCTCAATATTGGCCTGAGATTACACTGTAATACTACCTGCCTGCCCCGGCGAACTAAGTTCTGCTAATAAATGATTATCTCCTTCCCATGTTTTATTAGTAATTCTGGCAAACCAACCAACATAAAAATTAGTACAGTCATTCTTGAGTCTTAAATAGTTCACTAAAATGTATGTGTACCTATATCAAGATTGACAAGATTGAAGTATACAGCGTGTAAGTTAACCCTCGACCTTCCCATAAAGGGTTGACTCACTTCGTCAATATCAACAACTTTTCCTATGGAACCAATGCTACGAACTCATTTTTTTTTACTTACCAATTCTAATTGCCCGGGTGGCTGAACAATTATTCGAGTTCCCAGCATTGATCCCATAGGAAAAGTTGTTTATATTGACGGGCTGAGTCACCCCTTCAGGGTATATCGCACACACACGCTTACACGCTGTGAATAAAGAAGGAATAAAGTGAATAACAACATGGCGACTGACTCGGCTTACAGGAGGCGGCGCTGGTGTCGCGCAACGTGTTCGCGCGGCGGTTCTCCTCGGCGCGGCTCTTCACTGCCGGCCGAATATTGCACATCGTGCGGCGCAAGCGCATGGGCATAGAGAAGTTAGTTTTTTTTTTATTATTCCTAGTTTTAATTATTATTTTTCTTTTGTGCCAGCCACGGAAGTATAACGTAGTACATATATCTCCATGGTGCCAGCACACATCTACCTCGTCTCTACATGTTTCCGATTGCACCCTCGGCTGTGCATTGGAGCCTAGAGTCTATTGTTATTGTTTTTATTATTCTCTTTAAGCTATGAGTATTAAGATTGAGCTAAAACTGTTTAGATTATTTTTTCTCAAATGATCCACCGACAAGAACACAGTTGTTAAATTATAAATATACCTAGATAGATTTAAAATTGATACTTACTAAGATCTAATTTACAAATATTTTTTTGCTATGTCTGAACCTAGTAATGAAGGAGATGAGGAAAGGTAACTTTATTACGTATTTATAACAAGGTGAAAATCTCTAACTATGCTTCAACTACTAAACATGGGTTCCCCATACAAAACTGCTAATCAGCTGAACGATTTAGTACCTATGTGAAGTCCAATTTTTTTTCTTATTTCCCATAATTATTTTAATATAAAGCCCAAGCTAGGAACATATTCCTTGGGAAAAAAAAAAACAGTATAATCAGTATAGGTACGTTCGAGAATATGGCAAGGTTACAGTACAGATTTAAAAAGTACATTATAAGTGTGTTTTTATAAATATTGGAGTAATTTTTCTCTAGCTCTGAGTTTTTCACATCGAGTAATTTGTTTAATTTTCAGGAAAGTACGAACACACGAGCCTACTTACGAAATGCGGTGGGCGTGTCCGGAAGACTTCATGGAGCTACAAGTGATGCCTCGTATGCTTCTCGACCATTTGCCTGAAAATGTGCATAGGACCATACAGACCGTGATAGAAGAAAAACATACGTATAGGGTGACACACGTTGTTTAAATCAATAATCTTAAAGAAATCAAACGCGAAGCGTGGCGGAACAGCTAATAATAATATATCGTATGTAAATCTTTCTTTTTTAACTTGTTAGTTGAGATCAGGAAGTTCAACTTCTATGATCTACAAGCGAAGATAAGATCTTAGTATATTTATATACTGGAATGACAGAAGATGTTTATTACTGATTGTGACTATGATCAGTTTGTGATTAATTTATAAGATTTTTGATACATTTAAAATACCGCGTAACTAATACGTTACATTTGAACATTCAGTGTTGTTACAAGAGGACTTTAATACGTTTAGTTTAGTGGCCGATCTGAATACACAGCATTTATTTTTATAATGTCTTCGAAGACAGCTAAATGAATGTAAATAAGGTTATTTTTTTAATGTAAGATATATATAAGGTGTGTGGACGAAATTTTGTGATATTGCATTAATTTGTCTTCAATATTTTTCTTTCTAATGCTTAAACACAGAAATTATTTGCAATTTTCTACTTTTATTTTTAATTTTGGTTCATGACAAATTGCTATTACATCGTTCCTACGAAACTAAATCTAGTTACCTACCCGACATATATAACGTTTTGTACATAATATTTCTATTTTTTTTTTAAGATCTGTTACTTTACACTGCTTTACACTAAGTGGTGTGAAATTAATTTTAAGAGAGTTACGATAAGAAATGTGAGAAGACTGTGATGATGTTTTAGTATGATTATAAGTGAAATGTTAATGGAATATTTGGAGAATGAGTATGTATCAAAGGTGAAATAATTATAGATATATACGTATACTGTACAGCTGATATAAACATCGACGAATCAACTGCAAGATTTTATAAACTCTAGTACCTACTCTCTCTCTAGTAGTGGACAATTCACTCAACTGAGATTAAATAAGTTATACTTTTCTACAATATTTATACGAAACAGACATTGTACGAATTAGGTTGTCAACTATTTTAAGTAATGCAAGTGATTACTTTTGCTTAATAATTAGAAATACTGTCTAATTTTTTATCCTCGAATGATTCGTCGATGGGTATAAGTGCATAAAAAATTTGTAAAGGTACATACCTACTACCTACTTTTCAGACAAACTATGGACTTTATGTTGTCCTAGTGTTAACATATCAGATAAAAAGTAAATTCATTATATAGACAGAAATTTATTACATACACAACCATGCACAATTAATATTTCAAAATGGGATGACTATTTGTGTTTCAATGCAGTATTTAACATTTCTTTGCTCAATGGACGAAGCAATTTCTATACTTATTTGAAAAATAGTTATGGTCATTGTTATTTAAAACTCATAGCTATCATGTTATTAATAAAATTACGCGAGATGACATTATTTAATAGTAGTACCTAACAAACTTTTTTACTGACGTATTTTAGTTAGTATTGCCGACAAGTTCCTTGATACAAATCCTTGATGGAGGCCTATGTCCGGCAGTGGACTTCCTGTGGCTGAGATGATGATGATGATAATGATGATGATGTCGACAAGTTTCAGCCTATATACAGACGTCCATCTTCGGATTAAAAATACGTAAGTGAAACCGTTTGTTTTAGTACCTTATCATTACTATCACTTAAGTACAATAAATTAGACTATAACGTAGATCAGTTGTACCAGAGTCAATTAGGTAAGTAAAATCTATAATTTTTTTATGAAATAAATATGTACATATTGAAAACACTTGGGAACAGACCATTAAATATTATAGATATATAAATTTCTTTTCATGACCTCTTGTGTAATGTTTTGATAAAGGTACAATAATACATTCCCAGATATCTATCTATAATGTTGTTCAAGGTGTTGACGTATAAGGATTTTTAAACAAAATTAACGGTGTTGGTCATACTGATGTTTGAAATAATAAAATGTTACGCTGTTAACGTCACAAAGAATTATTTGTCAAATTAATACTTAGTAATTATTTTGGTCAAACGTTGCATCATTTTGGTGTTAAAATTGTTAAATATTTTTAACATCAGAGTGGCAGCACGATCAAATGCTAAGTAGAATTTTTAAATTATTTAAGTACCTACCTATATATTACGGCAGTATTTTCGTAAATACTGCAAATTCTTGACAGCTTTGGTACCATCAGTTTTGAAAGATTGGTAATATTCTATTGGCGTTTCCTATAATATTTCGAACGAAATATAAGTACGAGCATGTACTACGTGTTTCGAAATACTTTTTAGAATGTTATCAACTTATATAGAGATGCAGGATAGGAAACAAAATCATGGGTACAAATTTTACGAGTATAATGGGTGGCACGTGGTTACGTTTCTAATGAAACCTCTAATTTTGCCAAATAATTTTAAGTAGGACGTACTTAAAACCTATATTTTTAAATTAAAAAAATACACGTCTGTATTACACATAATTGTCTATATTCTTGATAAATAGGTACTTATAACCATTTTTGTTATTAAAAATTAAAGGACCGGCAATAGCTAGTACCTCTTTACTATGCCAGAGTAACACTCTTAAGCCAGCCATTCTCAGAGTATGCTCCGCAAAGCCTCCGCAAGGCCTCCACGTAAGTCCTGGACAGTATGATCTTATTCCTGGGTGGCAGTAATACTTAGGGATGGCATTATGTTACAGTCTGGTCACAGTAAGCCGCTGTTCTAAGGTATTATTAAGTGAAGTGTATTATAAATCATATATTTGTTAAAAAATTAATACCGTCTTCACGTGGTACGCAAAAAGGCCTCTAATTTTAAATAACTTATCGTGTGTTGCAACATGTAAACCCTTTACTGTTTGTGACCAGATTCTCCTATTTTATAAGGCGCAAATATGTCAGATTTCACTACCTATTGCTAACAATAAATATCCTTACTTCCTTACCTACATTAACAGTTTAAGTATTTGGGATCAACTTACAAGTGGCTTCAGAAAAATAAGTACATTAGTATCTACTCGTATGTGCTTTTAAACTTAATCTAAATTTTGTAAATATGTACCTTCTAGGAAGTAGATGTCGATTTACAATTTACATTCCAATATTTTTTGTGGTCACTGGAACATTTTTTTCACTTTAAGTTCAGTTATTGCTTTCCATTATTATATTAACTATTCCTAAAGACTTTAGTTTTATATTTTTATTTTATGTAATTTAAACCAAAATGTGATTAATAGGTACGTCCCAAAATATGTTAACTTCTTTTTAACGTCGATAGCTTTGTAAAATGTTGTGAAGTTGTTTTTTTTATGTTCATTCTATTGTCACATATTTTATTAATGATTACAACATGACATGAATACTTAACTGTTTAATATTTGTTGATTGTTTACTTCATTATTTTACCATCTAAGTATTATTCTTATTATTTATTTTTCTCGTATTCAATACTTAATCAGGGTAGTTTTTTAAACAAGAATCTCTCCGTCAAGACGTCGACATGATCAAAATAATGATTAGCAGATGGTCATCTACATATTTTTATTGTATTCTTGTCCGTGTGCATTTTAGTTCTTATAAATTCAATCAAAATTTTCACAACTAAACTGTTTATTTTCAACAAAAATGACGATGGCATTTAATGTAAAATAAAATAACTATTAATTAAAAAAAGACGAGATTTTTTTTATTTTACTGCCACAACATGTAACACAATCTACTTCACTTATATTATTATGCATATTTCATGATTGCACGACTTGAACGCGCAAATTTTATTGTACCAACGTGATTTTGTTTTTCTTTATATATGTAGATATCTTAGATATTGACATCAATATAACGTTGAAATGTAAAACTGTATAATTCCAAATGTGTCTAGTAATTATCAGTAATTGATGATTAGGTATTATTTTATATTATTAATCTAAATGAAGCATAACTTTGTGCTTCATATCATATGGCCTACACACACAGTTCGCTACATTTTTTACCAAGTTATTATACCGGGTGTTCTGAACCAGGCACAATATTCAATCTCTGAATCCCTATATCAAAATCAAATCTCAATTAGGGTTTAGAATCACCTTCAATTCTATCTCTCTCTATATGTTGACTATATTTTAATTACTTACAAGATTACATAACATAGATGACTATAATATTATGTACCTACTAGGTATTAATCGCTCGGTCTTGGGCTCGGTGGAATTAAACAGTTTTCGAATGATTTGTGTTTGTTTGTATATTCAAGTATTAGAAGGACTGAGAGTTCTTTTCACTTGTACCCTAAATTAGGGCTTTATAAATCTCTTTCACTTATATAGTAGGGTATATAGCCAATGTCTTGTGTTGGGTTTGTGTTAATTTATATTAAACTATATTTTAAGTAAAAGTGAGTTTTATTAAAAAACCTTCACCAATTTCCCCGGAAACTAGATATAGTTATAGTACGAAATACCTTGGCAGTTACAACTCTATTATTGTAACTCCAGGACTAAGCGCACAAGTTTTGGGTTTGAATGATAATTCAAGCAGGCATTGTATGACTCAGACACAAACAAGGTTGAAAATAACTGGCAGACTACATTATGCAGTCTACATAAAACGCTCTAGCCAGTGCATTCAGACAGAATAATACGGTGCGGCCTCAGTACGAGTTGCGGTAAGGCGGCCGGTAGCCGTCGCACCAGCCTTGATAAAATCGCTGATAACATCTGCTACTACAAATACAAAGTACATTGCGTAAAATATTGTGGTTTACTAGGCTTCTGAGCCTTATTACTCGTTAATTCATCCACTGTAGTTAGTATACTTATTCAGAAAGACTGTCTCGTGAATGAAGTGCGTTCTGTTTATTTAGATATTACGTCATTGACTCATCGATTTGGGGCTTCTGGACTGAAATAATTTGAGGTTATGTTGTGACTGTGCGGTGTTTCCGATAAAAGTAAATCTTCCTATGTTATACCTAATAACAATAAATTATTTTTCTTTTTTTTGTTTATCAGTAGGTACAGAGAAATTATGTGACGTGAATCAGCTGTTTTTTCATAACATTATGACAATAGTTTAATCTAAATACACTTCTGTGCTTTGTTTTGTTTTGTTTATTTGAGGCCTTGAATTTTGAACGTAAGTATTTAGTAATCTAGATACATATTAATATGCATTTTGATACTAGTTACGTGTAAGTGCTTAAACTAGTGTAATATACGAATCTAGTTTAATTAAATTTATTCTTAAAATGTGAGCATTGGTAAATGATATCTAATACTTTTTACCTATAAACTATTGATCCCTAATTTTTCTAGATTTTATTTAATTCGTTGTAACATTCGTTTTACTTTTAATTTTGACCGACTTCCAAATATTCCAACTATTTTAAGTTTTGTTAATACTACCTAGGTACTGAGTAAGGAAACCACTTTCTTTAACAAGTGTCAGGTACCTACTTCAATATATTTGTCTTGTTTGAGATATGAGAACATTGCTAAGTTTATGTTATATCCTTTTTGTTTTATCTTTATTTGGTAGGTAGGTAGGTACTGATATTTAATAAGTATCTAAATAATTTAAAAGGAGGGTAGTTTAAAATAAACCAGGTACCTACCTACTATTTTCTTTCAAGTTTCCCCTCCTAGGTATATTGATTGTAAACGAGTAAATACTTATAATTTACATCTTTGGTATTTACGATAATAATATGAACTACAGTAAAGTGGTAAATATTATTAAATAAATATAATAGGATCAAATATCACAAATTAAACTAGCCCCACAGTAAATTAAAATAATATATAAACGCGTCATTTTTAACCGAATTAAAAAAGGAGGAGGTTCTCAATTCGTCTGTATGTTTTTTTTTTTTGTTTATTTGTTACACTATTACTCAGTCAATTATGGACCGATTTAAATGATTCTTATTTTGTTCCATAGGCACTGTTCAAAAGTAGTCCCATATAGATAATTAAAAAACCAAAAAAAATTAACAAAAACAAAAAAAATACACGGATGCCGTTTGGATAAATTTTATTTGTTTTATTCTTTCGCGAATCAAGACAATTGATGAGGACGGTGTTCCTCTGTTTTGATTGCACTACATTACCCACTAACCGTTACGGAAAAGCCGTGTTGCTCGAAGCCCACTAATAATGGAAAACTAAAATTATTTTTAACAAAAACATGTTATACTTAAGTGTACAATCGGGAACTAAAAAGTAGGAAATAATAATTTAAGAAATCAAGCGCAATAAACAAAAATATTGATACTTTCATACCTATTTACAATTTATAATCAGTTTTTAATTTGAAGTCGGTGCCAGCCAAAAACAACCTTAAATTTGGTTGGCACCTAATATCTACATTTGTAATTTATGGTTGAGTGAGTTAGCCACACAATCATCCACATAACTGTTTTTTGGGATCAGAGCATACGATAAGTGGACCATTCCAATAGGTATCGCTTAATCTTGTACCCAACTATAGACTGATTTAATATAAATTCATTTCGATGTTATACAGCGATGCGCTTAAATATAATATAAAGGATAATGAACATGATGACCCGAACGAAGTGATTCCTTTATCTTTTTTTAGTAGGTAGCTCGCTAAAAATAACGTCATCGATAAGTTTATCGAAACCGGTATATCTTTCTCGAATCTGCCAAATAAGAGACACACTTGCATTTTAATTAGTTATAGAAAGGTAGGACCTAGGTAGGTACCTATTCAGAATTTATATCCTGATCTCTTTTTTGTCTGACTCGAGAATTGGATTGCAATCAATCTATTTGAAAATATTCGATGAGATTTCTATATTCTAAGCATACAATTTTAAAGTAGATCGTAAGGAGGTTTTCTTCTCCACAAAAGAGTGAGTGCTTGAGTTGTTTGACTTGACTTAATTTAAACTTTTAGTAAGTTTAGATACAAAGCGAACAAATGTAACAAAATCAGCAATCAGGAATCAGCATCAGAATACCCATACATAAGCAAGAAAAAAGGTAAAAAATTAAAAAAATATTAAAATGGACTTCCAAAATTTGACCAGCCGGTAGGTGAATTTGTATGGGAGGTCCTGTATTATTAAATTATTTCTTGATCGTACGCGGTCTCTAAAATCGAACTACATACAATACCACGGTTGAACTTTGTATATTTTGTTGATAATATTTTTTATCAAGAACATAACTTTTTTTATCCCGATAAAATAAGTTTCCCGAGGGATAATTAATAAACAAATCAAAATAAAAGGTACTTATGTTTACCAAAATGCAGTCCGAGATGTAATTCGTTTAAAAGGTTGCTAATTTACGTTTTAGAGGAATAAACCTATTTTGGCTTTATTCTTATGACCGTGAAGTGTTTCCCAAAAGAAGTTGTAAGTACAAAGGCATGCGAGCAGATACGCGGGCACAAGCTAAATGAAAATTAAACTTAAATAAATTAAGTACTTTTTAGTAATAAGTAATTTACTACTAAATCTGTGAGAATTCTGAACATTACTAAGAATTCATATAAAGAGTAAAGATTTAATTGTTTGTTTGCATTGCAACGAACAGACTCCGAAACTACTGGATAGTTCTTCAAAATTCTTTCGCCTATGGAAAGCTAATTTATCTACCTAGTAGTAGTACTAGTGTAGAAAATAATTTACGCGGATGTAGTCGCAGAACATTGTTAGTAAATCACATATAACACCATTTATAAACGTTCTAGTCAATTAATTTCGCCCTTCAATTTTCGGTTCATAATTTTTTACCTGCCATATCTAAAATGATTTATAGTAAAAAAAAAGTAATATTATTATATAAAATTACTTTTTGAACGCCGCAGGATGCCAGCAATACGGATGCTGGGTCGCAAATGGCTCTTCGCCACAGATGACCTCGTGTTCCCAAGTCTCATTGAGATCCCATATAGAATATTCTGGTAAGTAAACGTATCTTCTACTGCGATATAATTTATTGATTATATTATGACCCAACAATAACAATAGATCCATCGACAGATACGTTTTCATCACATGAAATAAGCTTTCCAAATACTAAATATTTGGTAAGCTCATTTTTTTGCATACTTTCCTTTTAGCTCTATGTTCCACAATGTTCAATTAAAAGTACCTAAAACTCTTTATTTCCCTAGGTTGGTGTTCCTATCCATCATCATACAAAATGAATACGTAGCATTATCGGGCTGCGGAGGACCCAGCTGGCACGCTTTGTCTGTCAGGCTATTCTTGTTGGGAAACCTGGTGATTCAGGTGCTGTCGACACTCTTTCTCACCGCCCTGGCCAGGGAATCAGGCAGAGGCACCATAACCGACACCCGGAAATACGTCGTGCCTTTACTTATGTTGAAGTAAGAAGCTATTTGTTACTTACAATCGCATTAAATTCTTAATGATAAGGATCATAAAGTTACATCGTAATGAAATACTGATTTGATTTCGAGATATATTTTTCTTCAATATTAATTTAATTTCCATTAGGTAGTATTAATTTCAATAAATGCTTATCGGCCTTAAGAAACATATGTACAGCTTTTGTATAGCTAATACCACCATTACTTAAAATTCAGAGTTTCTAATAACATTATATGTACTTCCTTATTGATTGATAGATAATCTCAATTACGTAACTACTTTTTTTCAGTTTGATATTGTTAATACCTGAGGTATCGCTGAACGTCCTCGGCAGTATTTGGATGTTTTCCTCGAAGATACCATGTGCTTTGACTAGCTCTTTTTCTAGTATTGTCATGCACAGTAAGTTACATTTTGTAAATACCTGTTTGCTTTTTGTGTCTAAAACTTACTCGAGTCAGTTTAAAAAGATGCACAATATTAAACCTTTTCCTACTAGTCGGCTAGTATGACCGGTTGAGGTGATAATAAAGTATCTATATAAACATCTGCATTCACAAGAGACATTGGTATGGAAAATGATATAGGCTGCGAGAGTGATAATTAGCAGTAATAGTTAGAAGTATGACTGATTGAATCTAAACATCTTCATTCACGTACCGGCAAGCGCAGCGTTGGACACCCACCGACCAGGTAGTAGAATAGAAAAGAATAGAAAAATCTTTATTCAGTGATTTACAAACGGTACAGCGACCTGATAAATCGCAGAAAGGCGCTGGATGCAGGCCGCTTCCAACCGGTCATATTGGAAATCCTTGGGGGAGACCTATGTCCAGCAGTGGATTTCTTGCGGCCGAAATGATGATGATGATGATCTTCATTCACATCAGACATTGGTATGGAAAATGTTATAGCCATTATTATTAAATCGGCTTTTGTTTTATTATTTGTCGGCTACGAAGGTATAACAGTCAAAATTAAGTACATTGTTTATTCCAGCTTTTGTCATAATTACTTGGGTTCGTTTGGCGTTGATGGTCCTTCTTATGTACGCGATGTACGACCCCCTGGGTTCGGTGAATTACAATGACTTGCCGCCCTCGAAGCAGGAATGGTACAACAAAAAGCTGACTGCAACCTTTACTAAAAGACTAAAGTGGGCGCTGCTTTTACTTAGAGGTGACGAACATAGCAAGGAAGCTATACAAGAAATCGCAAGTGAGTACAATAGAGACAAATTGACAACATCCTTTCCGGATCATCTACAAGTCAAAACTCACAGTAATACCTACCTACCTACCTACATATTTGAAATTATTTGATCGATCAATTTCAATTTACTTAACTGGGTACTTACTGATTTACCTTAAAAAACACAACATTTAATTTAACTAACCTGCTTTTATCTTATCATTTCAGAACACAATATTATTCTGCATTTCGTAAAACCAGAAAGACATAGTATGGTGTCGTTACAAAACTTTCTTAATTTGTAATTATTTCTTTTTATGTACGTACAGTCGTACATACACAGATTTCTCTAAGTTTTGTAGACCAATTACGTTTTTTATTTATTAATTACTTAGTTACTTTTATTTCACCCATTCTATTTATTTAGTCCATTCATTTGTATGTAGTAAAAAAATGTAGATACTTATTTAAATACGTTAGAGCCATATTATGGATTTTTTTAGTTGCGAACCTAAGCCTCAATATCAACGACATTCTTTTCTTTGATTTTTCATGTCGTCATTTCAGGGCTTCTAGCAACTTTATTCAGGTCAACAGACCTAGTCCAGTCAGATATATTAGCAGGCTGCATACTGCTCAGGATAAGGCAGAAACGTCTCTGCCGACTGAACGACATGAACCAATGCGACGAGCCCCGATACTGCACAGACCCCAGCAAAGTCTTCAAGGAATGCCCTTCATGGATGAACCTGGACGATGCCTTCTACTATCTGAATCTGTCAACGGCTGCCTATGGTTGGATGTATGTGCTGTTCAAGAATTTCTTTACTGGACTTTGTTTGATAGCACCCTACATAAGATGTTGTTGCCAGTAAGTTTATATTTCATTTTTATTTCTGCATTAATATTATACTTATAGTAGGTATAGATACTTTCTACTCTCAAAATATATCAAAGGCTCTTTATGTTATGTTAACATAGCTCCAAACATATGGTGCTAATCTTTGATTGGGTGCTAATATAAAGAAATTAAATACTTATGCAGTAGGTACTAAATAAAGAGATAGATAATCTTTTAAAAACTTATTTCTAAATATTTGGCATTAATGCCGGGTACCTATACACTCACCTTCGATTCGCTGATGATATTGTTGTCATGGCGAAGTCGCTAGAGGACCTAAACTACCGTGTTTAATGACCTCAATGGAGTTACACAACAAGTGGGCCTTTAAAATGAACATAGACAAGACAGAAATAATGCCTTATGTCCATATTACGCCTTCACCTTTGTCTAACGGAGGCTTCAACCTTGAAGCTGTTAAACAATATATCTACCTGGGTCAGTTGATCCAGTTTGGAAGTCTCAGTTTCAAGGATGTGATCTTTCGAGGAATCCAGCTAGGCTGGGCAGCTTTTAGGAAGCTCCGCTGTTTTCTCGTCCAAAATACCTACTAAGGTATTTTGGACGAGAAAACAGCGGAGTAATAATAAATAAGCACTAGCATATAGTTGAAAGTATTAGACCAATACGGAAGTGATGATGACCTACGGGTCGGAAACGTGATCTCATACTAAGTGATGTCTTTTATATGCGTTTTTTTTTTCTTTTTCTTTATTTAAATGAGCGTCACTTTTGGATATTGAGATTTTTTTTCTGTATTCGATTACTTTAGCCTATGTAGAATTCACACTGACCCAGCGCCTCGAAGCAAGTCACATACAATTATGAAAGGAATTATTTTACGTAAAGTGTTCTTCCACGCTGGTCTGGGTGAAAAGAAAAAAAACGTAGAATGTACCAGCTACTTTTCTTGCCGCGCAGATCGTAAAAGCCGATCGAGAGTGGGCGAGAGGAATCATGTCAGTAGGTGATTCGGCTAGCAACCCATAACTATTTTGGTTCCGTTCTCCACATACAAGCCCGCCAACATGCTAAACGTGGCCTTTAGGTTATACATATAGACCTAGGTTCAGTCTACCCCGCCAGGGAGAAAGACGTGATAGTATGTATGAATCTACCTACAGTGTTAACATACGACGTGTCTAGCTATCTGAATCTATCAGTCGATGGCTTTTACTATCTAAATCTATTAATCGACGGCTGCTTATGAATTTAATTCAAACTTACGTAAGCATAAATAAATTTACTTAAAAGATTGACCGGTATATAATTATATGCACTCGATTCATAATAACAAAAACAGGATAAATACTTTATCCTGTTTTTTTTTAATGCATTCATTATGGCTAAACCCCCTAAACCACATGTGGTTTAGCTTTTCCTTGAGGCAGACCAAAACATGAATGTAATTCATGTAATGGAATAATTATATTTTGATTAAATGTACATATAGGTAAAAGTACCTATAGGTTGAACTACAGCGGCCGGTAAGTGTCGTACTCCGCAAAAAGTATGAATGATATATGACCAATTTTAAGTATCATTATTCCGAATATATATTTTTTTAAACTGCTAATTGGTTTGTAAATGGCGGACTTTTGAACAAAATCTCTATAGGTACATAAAACGAATGGCTCTGTGTTTGTTCATATTATAAAACTTTTTAACGCAAAAATTAAACCACCGAGAAGCGAAAAATTAATTTCTATTAATTTTCTAATTAAAGAGCTGGATATATTTTCAAATTTATATGGGACCAATTTCGGGGTATTCCCTTTCCACAAAAAAAAAAAGATAAACTCTGTAAAAAGTTATACGTGGTCATACATAATGCATGTTCATACATAAAAAACCGGCCAAGTACGTGTCGGGCCACGCGCAGTGTAGGGTTCCGTAGTTGCGAATGACAACTTTTGAGTTCACACTCGCACCTCGCAGTTTAATGACCAAAAACATCTAACAATGAAAATTGTATGAAATTTTACATTTCGAGTACAATTTAAAAGTTGGTTGCCTATAACTTTTGACTTTGTACTTACGAGTAGTACTCAGCTCTGATAGTTTTCCTTTCAACTTCAGTACTACTGCTGTAATTTTTTCACGTATCCATATAATTATAACCGTTTAGCAGATAGAGGGGGGGACACTTACCTCTAACAAATATTTGCACTTTAAAACCAAATATTTCGGAAACGGATCCCTTAATCGAAAAATGGTGTTCTCAACCTCACAATATTTTTTAAGACCCATTTAACAATACCCAACACAATGGGTTTGTACCGAAAAAAAAATAATTACTCAATCTTTACTTCTATGGGAGCAAAGCAACCATAAAAATTTTTTTTTTTCAAGATTTTTTTCTACCACTTTTTTGGCATGATTCATTTACATACCCATACGAAATAACAGCTTTCTAGTACTTATAGTCTCTGAGTAAAACCGCGAACGGACAGACAGACAGACATGGCGAAACTATAAGGGTTCCTTGTTTACTACGGAACCCTAAAAAAGGGGCGTCAACTTGATATCCCCTCCGATTTTTCGTCGGTTGAAAATGGAATGGAATGGAAGGAAAAAAAGAAATCTTAAAAATTCCGAAAAATACCTATAAAAAAACCGTCCGCCTAAATTTTCAATGTACTCAAAAACGGTCAAGGAAGACTTGTGAATAGGATCCCGTTTTTACTCTTTGGGTACGGAACCCTAAAAATAACTTTGTTGTATTGCCACGCTCGGTGCGGGAGGCCGATTTGCACTAAGCCGATTCTGTGTTTTATTACTTAGTAGGTACATATAAAACAACTGTATTAAAAAGGTGCTTATATTTTTCATTGGTTTGAAAGTTATTGCAAGGTTGTATGCGTCAATTTAATCATTGCCTATAGTGATAAATTATGCGTATATTGTCTCCAGGAGCACGGAAGCCGACGTGACCGGCGACAACTGTTGCATGTGCAACTACGCCGGCCTCAAATACGTCTCCAAGGTGGCCGATAAGGATATCATCCACATTTCCTTCGCCAACAAAGTGTTTGAGGTACCTAAATACGTACCTAGAAAATATGATTTATTCCAATCCAATACCACGAACGAATACCACCGGTACCTATTACTTTGATTTTTTTATTAGGTTTTTTTCTATTCCGAACAAATCTGTTTTGAACGTTGTATCCTAAGGTGTTGTGTGTCTATGTCTATAACAAAGTCTATGACGGAAAGTACTTAGTAAAGTAGGTACTATGACAGAATAAGTATAAAATCTTGCTGTAACTGATGGCAAAATTGTTACAGCCGAACGCCGCAACCCTCCCAAAATTGTACTTATACAAAAGCCATGGACAAAAGCTTGTCAATAAATGTGAGTTTCTTCTCATGATTCTTCCATTTGTATGGGAATAGAAAAAGACAGCGTACTTTTCATACAGAGAAAAATACTACTTATTTCCAAGAGATGCTCATACTTACATAAATGTGAAAAAAATCGCAGGCGGAAACTGAATAATAACATTTATGTTATTTTCAGGTGCCATTTTACATAATAGTTGACCACGCGCGAAAAAACATCGTGGTGACCATTAGAGGGACCATCTCACTGCCCGATGTGTTCACGGATCTAACTGGATCTAGTGAACCGTTTGAAGTTGAAGGTACCTAGCACTCTTTATTTAAGACTACCAACTTTCCCGCGACTTTGTCCACGTAAATTATAGCCTAGGTCCCCGCAGATAAATAAGCTTTGTGTTTATGTAAAATTTTGAAAATCGGTCCAGTAGTTTCGGAGCCTAGGTATTCAATGCAAAAAAACAATCAAATGTTTCCTCTTTAAAAAACGAGAATTTTTCCCGCGACTGCGTCCACGTAAATTATAGCCTATATCATCCGCAGATTAATAAGTTTTCTATGCCTAGGTGAAAGGATTTTGAAAATAAGTCCAGTAGTTTCGGAGCCTAATCAATGAAAACAAAACAACAAACTTTTTAAATCACTCTCTCTCTCTCTCTCAGGGCCGTCTTCCCAAGCACCGGATTTCAAGGGGCATCGGAATTAAGTAAAAATTTGAAATTCTGAAAGTTTGGGTCAGAAAAGGTTAACATTTTGATCTTGTTCATATACAGGATTACCACCTGGCAGCCGCGCTCACAGAGGCATGGCGATGGGAGCCACCAAGACTATGCAGCGGGTCATGCCTATCCTGGAGAAAGCGTTCCAAGACCATCAAAACTATGGTCTTGTGGTTACAGGTATAAACCATCAACTATTTCTCGACTTCTACTTGACGAGCTCCGTGGCGCAGCGGTTACCACGCCAGCCTGCGACACGGGGGTCCCGGGTTCGATCCCCGGTCAGGTCATGATGGAAAACGATCTTTTTCAGATTGACCTGGGTCTTGGATGTTTATCTATATATGTATTTGTTATAAAATATAGTATCGTTGAGTTAGTATCCCATAACACAAGTCTTTCTTAAGAACTTACTTTGGGGCTAGCTCAATCTGTGTGATTTGTCCGTATATATTTATTTATTTATTTATTTAAATACCTATAAAACGTGTTATTATTTTGTTTACTGTGGAGGATTATAATACCTACAATACAATACAATGGGTAAATCCCTATTATATGCGAGTAAACTTACCTAACTATTATGTTAGTTAGGTAAACTCGCATGTCATAGGGATTTCCCCATCACATACCTATACCAACCTAGGTAAACCAATCATACCCTTAATCAATTCTAATCTTTTGCAGGCCACAGTCTTGGAGCAGCGATATCTATTCTACTAGGAATCAAGTTAAAACCACACTACCCCAATGTCAAAGTTTATGCATTTTCTGCCCCATGTAAGCGGAAAATAAATTTTTATTTTTAATGTTTACAACAATATTATCCAAGGAACTCTGAAGTTTCTATTTACATAGCAATGGATGAAATGACCACAGACATACACTTAAGAGCGGCCGCATATTATCAGAAATTTCTGTTAGAAAAATTCTGACGCTCGCCGGAAGGCACTCGCTGCATACATTTTGTATTAGCTCCCGCACACTGTTAGAAAAATTCTAACGGGTCGTCCGTTTCTGATGCCCGCCGGATGGCACCTCAGCCGGACGTCAGAATTTTTTCTGTTAGAAATGGCGGAAGGCGTGTTTTCCATACATTTTGTACTAGGCCCCGCACACTATCAGAAATTCGCGTCAGTTTACCGTCCGCCACCGTACGCTCCACACGTGTTTGGTTGTATTTTAGGAACCTACGTTTTTGACGAAAATGAGCTTAATTCAAGATTTAATTGCCGATGTGTAAAAATATCCATGTTTGTGGAACGCGATGATGAAAATTACCAGAATAAAATACACAGAGACTTAGATATGGAGCGAATATGCCAAAATTTAATTAAGTATTGAAATCCATATTTCAATATCAAGGTTTTTAGGGTTCCAAAGCGTAAAACGGGACCCTAATTACGAGATTTCGATGTCCGTGTGTCACCAGGATGTATCTCATAAACCGTGATTACTATACAGTTAAAATTTTCATAGATGATGTAGGTACTTATTTGCTTTTGCCGCTATAATAATAAACACTAGAATCAAAATAAAGTAGGTAATAATTAAGGGGTGATCCCATACAACAACCGTGATTTTTTTGCCATCTTTTGCTCGTTATTTATAACGGCAACAGGTAGACGCTTCAGATATTCACAAAATATTTATTTGTTTATTCATCGCTTTAAAAATAAATAATTAAATCTAAATTAAATAAATATTAATGGCGGTCGTACTAAGAACATGTTTTTCGTTGCAGTTTTTGCCCGATAGTCTAATGTTGTATAGATAATGGTACGGGACCCTTCATGTGCGAGTCCGACTAGCACTTGGCCGATTTGTTTTATTTAAATAAAAAAAGCGCTAAGAGCAATAACATACGTATCTTCATTCATATAGGTAGATGTGCGTAAGCATACAGATGAAACACGACTGGGATCAAAAGCTGCCGGATCAAAATTTCTGATAGTATGCGGGGTGCTTCCGGCAAGCTTCCGGCGAGCGTCAGAATTTTTCTAACAGGGATTTCTGATAATATGCAGCCGCTCTAAATCTCCCAGGGTGTTTCCCTGGGAGATTCAAGAAATGGGCATGTTGACTAAAAAAATTTTCGTGTTTCTATGTAAAAATCTGCCAAAAATTAATACAATAGTGACAGAAATACATTTCTAAACAAAAAACTCTTTCAGAGTAACTGCCTGCCCTTGGATCGCCCATTACATCGCGAAGACGCGTTCAAATCTCAACTAAATGTTAAAGTAAAATGATTCGACAGCAATCACGAATCTAAAAGAGCTTATTTATTGGCGAAACATAAATATCAACAACAAACTAGAAATAATGCCCAGGTGGTTCAATACCTGAGAGAGTGATTTCACTTGCCTTGAAGGGCTTAAAAGCCTTCGCAATGGGCATGTTGAAAATTTTTTCATGTTGCTATGTAAAGTGCACCTGCCAAAAATAAACACAATAGTGACAGAAATACATTTCTAAACAAAAAACTCTTTCAGTTATAAAAGTTTTAAGGACACATGTTTTTAGACGTAAATTTTTAGACGTGAAAACGCACCGCTGAAATGCCTACATATTTGTGACGTCACAAGCTTGTATTTTGTATGGGTGGCGTGAGAACTTTGTTTGGTAGCTACACGAAATACTTCATTTATGGTAATGGTTTCATAATAAAAGTTGCTATAAATTGAGCGGACTACAATACAGTATAATTGTAATTAAAGATTTTCATACTTTAGAAAATGGTCATATTCACCCAACTTTAAAGAAGCTTTAGGATCACTTAACGAATCGATATCAAATTTAACGTGTTCTTTATAGTGTTTTTAGATAGAAATTAGTATCATTGGAAACAAATTTTAAATAATCTTAACATTAGGCAACTACCGTATTATGATATGAGATAAGAGAGAGATAATTCACAATTTCTTTCGGTTTCGAATTTCTCGTATTAGCAGGACTATTTTATTCATAGATTTAAAAAAAAAATTTCATGATTTTATTAAATACTCTGGCATAATGAGTATTTAATAAAATAGTCCTGTCAATACGATTTTAAATCCATTACACACGTTACTCTGACTGAACTGATAGACTGTGAAAATGTGGTATAATGTTTTAACAGCTGGGTTTTATTTCAGCCGGCTTACTTAGCCGAGAAGCCTCTCAGTATACAGAGAGTTTCGTGATGATGGTCGGCCTGGGTGACGACCTGGTCATGAGGCTCGGCATCCTTAGCGTAGAGAGCTTCAGAGACAAGCTGGTTCAGGCACTGAACGCTACCAGATTACCGAAGGTAACGTGATTTACATACCTATGTACCTTATCCTTTCTAGTAATCAATCTGCACTACAGACAAGGAGTGTTTTTAGAGGTCATGACATGACGCATACAGCATACATTATGAGCTTGCGAGTTTCCAAAGTCCACCAATAAGACCATCTAGTACATTTCGAGAAAACCTAACATTAAAGTATCATTTATAAAGGTAGGTAAATTTTTGAACTATTTTTGTGTAAATATTAAACTTGATCACGTAATATATATTGTGTCAAAACGTTTTATTGCATCAGAGCCTAGATTTAATTTAGTTTGAAAATTATTACATAGTCTACAATTTTATTAATTGTTTAAGTAAGTATAATACCTATTTAATAATTATCTCTTTGTAGTTTGTGTGTACTATTATGCGAACTCAATGTTGGTTATTTTATTTCAGTATCGGATACTCCTCAAGGGCTTAGGATATTTGTTCAGACATATTCCCGACGATGACTTACAATCAGCGTGGAAGTCACCAGACGATCTGGAGTCTATGTTGCTTGGCACGCCCACCATGACTCGAGCATTCCCGGTATGTGACTGAAATACTTTAAAATACGAAAAACTATACATATATGTTTAAATATTATTGTGATATAATATTTATATATGTAAATATTTAAGAGACAGTTTCTCTTAAATGTTTGCATATATAAATGACAGTTATAATTCTTTTGCTTTGTCATATGGAAATAATATAGCTATGTCAACAACTTCTTCATCAGGTTTTTTTAGTCCACTACATGAGCACGACCCTCTCTGTCTGTACTACCAGAGCCATATATTAGCCAGAGCAGTCAGAGTCAACAACATCGGTATATTTATAAAGAAAATATAATTTCTAATGGGAGTCTACGTAAATTTATTCTGCGTTATGTATGAGACAGACAAAATAAAAACTGGGTAATATAGTAAACGATGCACAAAAATACCGAATGGCATGGTATCGAGATACTTATGCAAAGTTTCCTCATTTACAACTTGTCTTACTAAAAAATAAGCACTAAGTAGATGTGCATTTGTCATTGGCGTATCTATTGGTGTGTATTCATCGATGGCGTATAAATATGCATAAATGTTTAATGTATGCAAATGATTGATGATTCTATATCAGAATATTTTGTTGCAGGAGACTGAAAGACTGTACAATGCAGGTCGAATACTTCATATAACTGTAAATAAACCAGCCGGGTAAGTTTCCTTGTTGTTACAACCGACGATTTTTTGTAACAACCCGTAACATAAAACATACTTGTAGAGTGCGAAATGCTGTCAACAATAACCGGTAATGTGGAGAAAGAGACACATTTTTTAGTAAAATTTACTTAGTCTTTATTTTTTGTATAAGTTTTTATTGAATATGCCGCGTTTTATGATTTTTTATTGTTTAACAAAAAAAGGTTAACCTTCATTTGTTTTACATACCGGTAGTAAGTGAGATGATAATGCAGTCGTTGAACTGCTGATAATGGCGTCGGATGATGGCTGTTAAAAGCTTGTATTAAAAACTACATTTTCAACCGACTACAAAAAACAAGGTTATCAATCAATTCGACCCGTTTTACAGAGTGGCCAGTTTTTGTATGAAATCCCAACTTCCCAACTAATATTATAAATGCGAAAGTGAGTTTGTTTGTTTATTTGTTTGATACGCTTTCACGCCGTAGCTACTGAACCGATCATCATGAAATTTTGCATACACATAGGTTAGGGTACTGAGAAGGACATAGGCTATAAATCACGCGGGCGAAGCCGCGGGTAACAGCTAGTATGTTATAAAACCCCGTCCGATCCTTAAAGGGGCGACTCACCCCGTTAATATAAACAAACTTTTCTACGGGATAAGTTCCGTGCCGGAAATTCGAAAAAGAAATTCAACATTTATAAACACACCGGCTGAAAACTTTTTCTATGGAATTTTTTTCATATTGACGGACTCACTCGCCTAAATATAAGTCGGTTTGCAAATATTCTTTATTATTTGAACTAAGTATCGTCCATTGACTTAAAGAACAGTGTAAGTTTCATCAAAATCGGTTCAGTAGTTTTTGAGATGGTTTTGAATTGTTCTTCTTTACTTATCTTGTTTTATTGTCACGTAACACAGGAAGTCGTCGAAGCAGGAGCCAAAGTATTCAATGGCGTGGACGTCGCCCGACGAGTTCAAGGAACTGTTGATCATGCCCCGGATGCTACTGGACCACATGCCCGAGAATGTGCACCACGCCATCAAGACAATCCTGGAACACCATTGTGGTGGAAGCCCTAGCCGGAGTGTTAATGTTTCTGTTATATCTACTTAATGATCGTATTTTACCTAGAGCAAAGATTTTATACGCAAAAAGAAACGTCGCTTAAGCATGTACACGTAAAATCGCTTGCGGCTATGTGTGGGTATCTCGATGTGCGCGGGGCATAGAGGTGCGCGGGGCATAGAGGTGCGCGGGGCGTGGAACGGGCCGTCGCCGACTGCCTTGATCGAGGGTTGTGGGTGCTGTGTGTGTGTTTGCGGCTCTCGCACGGCTCGCAACGCAGGCTCGAAGTAAGTACATAGTGAGTTCTTGGTCCTACACGTTTTCTTACATTTTAAATTTATTTATTTAATTCAATAACAATTTTTACATTGTGTCTGGATATATGTCTGGAGCCATAATGTAGGCATATAGATTATATTATAACCAGCACTGGTGCTTCTTAACAAATTAACGGACCTCAGTGAAATCTAAATACAAACTAAAAATATTTTAGATAAATATCATAGATACTTATAACATATAAGAATTCAACCAGTTAGTATAAGTTAATATACTTTATCTGCGTTTTGGTTGTACGCCACGAGTTATGTATGTCTTGCGAGATACAACATTAGTACTTACCATGTAAGGCTCAAACAACATAGCAACAGCTAACTTGAAAATCTTGACACAAGTGTTAGTCACTAACACATACGACAGAAAATAAAACAGTAACAAAGCTAGGATTAGCATTGCCATTCTCAGTATGTGTTCTGCGGATCTCAGGGGTAAGGCAAACCCCCTGAAGGGCTCTGCGAAAATACTGACCATTGTGAAAACAGAAAAGAAAAAATGAAAATGTTGGGGCGCGGCAATGACAGTCATTGGACCGACACTGGCCAGTTTTAAGATTAATTTGTTAATTTTCGGATCCTGACGTTTCGAATTATATACAAAACAGTAAATTTTTAGTATTTATTTAGTTCAGGGTTCGTGTGTGTTAGAACCACTGGCTTAGCAGATTATGTTGTGATTGAAGAATGCTCGTCTCCCAGCCGTCGATTGATTTAGAATCTAAGTACATAAAAAGATCTCTTACGACTAAATACTCATAACACATATAGTTATTTAGGTACTCGTACTTTAAATGCTGACCGAGGTATGTTGTAATCTAGTGATTAATTAAATCAAATAAACTAGCACGCGCTGTGACTGACGAGATAAATTATAGCTGCCCCCGTAGCCCGTAGCATGACTCCCGCGGCGCCGTTTATGTCGCGCGATAAACTATCTACTTCTCGCTCTTCAGTATTGCGAAAAACAAGATGGCGATAGTCGATAAACGTTGTCGCGCGTACCATGCTACGGGGGCTGGTTTTGTTTTCAAAAGATCTGACGAAACGATCACCCTACATAGTGAAAATGGTGATCGCGGTTTGTGTGTCCGTCTTGTTATAAAGCATGGTTTGAAGTTTTTACAATATTTAAATTATTATTAACCCCTTAACAAATTGAAAATGAAGTAAGTTACTAAAACATGTAGAGAATTTTACTTGTCGTTTCATTATAGGACGGTAAATTTGTGATTCGCCACCAGTGGCGGCTCCCCCTTAAGTGCACTCGTGCGGCGCACTACCAGTTTAAGCTTAAATTTATACAAAAAAATTAAATAGATATAAAAAATAAAAAAGCAGTTTTGCGTAAAAATATATATATTTTTTTGTCAAATGATAATCAGTCATGTATTTAACGAAATAAGTATTATTTTTGCTTAACAAAATAAATTGCCGTGCGCTCGCTCCCGGCGCACGCTGCGCGCATACAGCTACTATTGAGAAGGCGACAAAACGCCTGGCGCGTGAGACGGAAGATTAGTATGGAAGTTTAGCGAAATCTCGTGCGCCGCACGGGGCCCGACGCGGGACGAACGCCGACGTTCGGAAATGTTCGGATTAGGTAGTTTTCGCGTAAATTGTCTTACGTTTATATTTGTTCGTGTTTTACTTTAGCTGTTTTTATGTTTTGTTTTACTTATGAATCTTATTATCATTCATTAAGTAGGTATGTAAATAAAAAATGCCTATCTAAAAAGAGAGAATTATTTCTGCATATAAAAAATATCCATATTATTTAGGCATGTCTTATGATGTGCACCACCAGGTCTTTGAGTCACGAGCCGCCACTGTTCGCCACACCTTGGCTACAAACTTTCTTTACGAATAGCATTTTAAATGAACATGTGATAAAAATGAAAAAGAAATATGTATATTGTTAATTTTTATTAGTAAATAATTAAGTATAGTTCACTTACAATGCTTTTAATACTTTATATAAAGTTATATAATCATTATTTTTAAAGATTTACTTATTGCAAGTATTATTGCGCGATAAATATCTATATTAATTTGTAATGTGCCTTGAATGTATACTGGAACAAATAAGTATATAGTAAGAATAAGTATTTTTACATCTCCCATTTACTTTCTGAGAACCTATCTAAGTGCCATAATTTAGTAAGCAAAACCTTTATGAATTGTGATTTTTTAATTTTGTGTTAAATATGATTAGAATATTATATTTTTATAATTTAGTAAACAAAACCCAATGAATTGTGATTTTTAATTTTTAATGAAGATAATTATATTTTTATTGTAAGAATTTTCATAAACTTAGATATCAAACGATTTTTTAAATGTGTTTATTGTAGTTTTTGTTTTGATTAGATAAGTACTCGTATTTTGAAACCAAATATTTATAAAATAAATATTTATACAACGGACCTCTCATTTATTTTGAGAATCCCTCCCGACCGTCATCATTATTATTGTATA
This sequence comes from Rhodophaea formosa, assembly GCA_963082605.1. Lineage (NCBI taxonomy): Eukaryota > Metazoa > Arthropoda > Insecta > Lepidoptera > Pyralidae > Rhodophaea > Rhodophaea formosa. The sequence continues at coordinate 14,641,087 of OY720209.1, forward strand.
CATATATAACACAAACTACTTCAACTATGGTAAAAATAAATAAAAATAAGATTACAAAATCACTTTATTTACGTTGAATATAAAAATACATAGATTCATCAGTCAATTTCATATATCACAGCAAAACACTTAACTGAAAGATTGCTTTAGTAACAATTTCATTGATTAACCAATTTTTAATTCGCTTACAGCTAATAAATAAACTTTAAAATAACAATATAATATGTACTTACGTTTAAATATTTTTGATTGTCACAGTATATGAGTATAAATTAAATAAAAATCAACAAATCACTACGTACAGCCTGGCTAAAAAGTTTAGAATAAAGGGTGCCAGTAAGTTGACCAAAACTGATAAAGGTCACACTTATCCTCTCTCTTTTTTTCACACTTATGCTTCTGGGTATCCTTGGGTGTATAAGCAATGGGAGCAAGCAGTCATATTTGCTGATAATCTTTCCTCAGTTAACCCACCTGACAGATTAACCAATATCTTGACGTAAAAGTCAGCTTACTATAAATTGGCAGACTATCGTCAGCTGGTGAACGAACATAAACCCCCTACGGAACCGCAAAGCACATTTTTGGGGCGTAGTTATACAACTCTCTGAAACATTTGACTAGTTACACGACCGATAGGCATATGTTGCTGGCTCAGTGACTATAACTGTTTCTGTATGGGTAAAATGAAATATTGAAACTGGAAAATCTTGCAAATTACAAAATCAAATAAAACATTCTATACTTTATACCCAGACTGTACTCTCCTATATTTAGACCTATATGCTTTGGAACGTTACACAATAATGAGCATTACATGCAATCGAGAGATCTGAGCGAAAATGCCAGTTTCTGTCAAAACTGGGCTATATATCATCTACAGAGGTTCTTCAGTTCAGTCATGGCAGCTTGCGATACTGATGTCTTGTTTTTCTCCATTTTGTACCTAAAAATATAACACTTTGTACATCGGGTAAAAAAGACAAATGTCAAAAGTAAACTTATTTCCATTTGAAAAGCTCTTATATAAAACAATGAGAGTTTTCTGAAATGCTTACCACCCGACGGAAGCACAGAATCCTACCTATTACCTAATAAGCAGCTGTCATTGGATAATATTTGTCAAGCAGCAACAACTGACACAGTTTTCCCTGATAACAGCTCACGGAGACGCCTCAGTGCAGCCACTTATTTCAGAAAAACCTCATTACGAGATAAGTTTGGATTTTGATATAAATTAATTTTTAGGATTTAATTTAATTTACCAACATGCATAAATATCTACACATATAACAAACGGCTAAGTTCGAGTCGTAGTTCGCACATGGAGGGACATGACACGACATTCCATTACACCTACTCCGGCGTACTACTCCTAAGACTTTTTTTATGGGGCCCATTCAATTTTACATTTTTGAAGGTAAGCCTAACGTTGTTGAGCCTACCTGGTGAGGAAGCTGTGAGCCACGTCTAGATGGTAGGCCGTCGGTACTAGAAATGAGAGCAATCAGCCTACCTAGTGAAAAAGCTGTGAGCCACGACTGGACGATAGGCCGCCATGTCTCGCAGGTCGCAGGTAAGCTGGCCTTTGGTACTCTCATTTCTAGTACCCGTGGCCCGGTACTAGAAATGAGAGCAGTGAGCCTACCTAGTGAGGAAGTTGTGAGTCGCGTCTGGGTACAAATAAACGTATCTATCTATTTATCTACTAGAAATGTGGGCAGTAAGTCTACCTGGTAAGGAAGCTGTGAGCCACATCTGGGCGGTAAGCCGCCATGTCTCGCAGGTAAGCCTGGTCGTTGGTTAGCGCCCGCCGGTAGGCCAACTCCCGCCACGCTTCACCATACCGTCCCGAGAGCAGTACTAGCCCTTCCATGAAACTAGAAGTAAAGAGTAACAACTCCACTATAGATAAATTTCATAGTTTTAGGTTTAAATGTTTAAGATTAAACTTTTTGTATACAAGAAGACGAACAAGAAATGCTTACCACCAGATTATGGCATCATCACAAAATCGTAGGGACCAAAAAAACCGCTGTAATTGAATAATATTTGACAAGCAGCAACTACTGACAGATTGTTGTCTAATAACAGTCACCGGACTCGACGCCTCAACGCAGAAAACCAAGAATTGGCTAAACTTGTCACCGTTAGCGAATTAAAATACGTGAGTGATACCATTTGCCTTAGTAGTTAATGATAAGTTCAAAGTGACATTAAAGAGACCTAAAGTTTAAGTTCGCTAGATGGCGTTGATAAAAAGGCAAGTATCATTGTCATAGATGACAAAACTTTACAGTGACTTTATTTTTTAAGTAGGGCCGACTAGGGCCTTATTACACTTGACTTGCATTATCTAGTGAGAAAAATAGTTTTTTTTTTAATGTTACTTTGAAAACCCTATCATCAGCCTCCAACTCACCTCAAATACTCGCTGACAAGTTTATACAGCTGTTCCGTGCTCCTGTTCAAGGTGAGCCTGGTGGGCGACGCGTTGAGCAGCGACATCTGCAGGGCGATCTGTTGCGCGAGCGCCGCCATCTCGCCCGCGACGCCCGTGCAATGACGAGTTTATACAGCTGTTCCGTGCTCCTGTTCAAAATGAGCCTGGTGGGCGACGCGTTGAGCAGCGACATCTGCAGGGCGATCTGCTGCGTGAGCGCTGCCATCTCGCCCGCGACGCCCGTGCAATTTGTCTCAGTAGTTAATTAGACACTAACCTCAAGTACTCGCTAACGAGTTTATACAGCTGTTCCGTGCTCCTGTTCAAGGTGAGCCTGGTGGGCGACGCGTTGAGCAGCGACATCTGCAGGGCGATCTGTTGCGCGAGCGCCGCCATCTCGCCCGCGACGCCCGTGCAATGACGAGTTTATACAGCTGTTCCGTGCTCCTGTTCAAAATGAGCCTGGTGGGCGACGCGTTGAGCAGCGACATCTGCAGGGCGATCTGCTGCGTGAGCGCTGCCATCTCGCCCGCGACGCCCGTGCAATTTGTCTCAGTAGTTAATTAGACACTAACCTCAAGTACTCGCTAACGAGTTTATACAGCTGTTCCGTGCTCCTGTTCAAGGTGAGCCTGGTGGGCGACGCGTTGAGCAGCGACATCTGCAGGGCGATCTGTTGCGCGAGCGCCGCCATCTCGCCCGCGACGCCCGTGCAATGACGAGTTTATACAGCTGTTCCGTGCTCCTGTTCAAAATGAGCCTGGTGGGCGACGCGTTGAGCAGCGACATCTGCAGGGCGATCTGCTGCGTGAGCGCTGCCATCTCGCCCGCGACGCCCGTGCAATTTGTCTCAGTAGTTAATTAGACACTAACCTCAAGTACTCGCTAACGAGTTTATACAGCTGTTCCGTGCTCCTGTTCAAGGTGAGCCTGGTGGGCGACGCGTTGAGCAGCGACATCTGCAGGGCGATCTGTTGCGCGAGCGCCGCCATCTCGCCCGCGACGCCCGTGCAATGACGAGTTTATACAGCTGTTCCGTGCTCCTGTTCAAAATGAGCCTGGTGGGCGACGCGTTGAGCAGCGACATCTGCAGGGCGATCTGCTGCGTGAGCGCTGCCATCTCGCCCGCGACGCCCGTGCAATTTGTCTCAGTAGTTAATTAGACACTAACCTCAAGTACTCGCTAACGAGTTTATACAGCTGTTCCGTGCTCCTATTCAAGATGAGCCTGGTGGGCGACGCGTTGAGCAGCGACATCTGCAGGGCGATCTGTTGCGCGAGCGCTGCCATCTCGCCCGCGAAGCCCGTGCACCCGCCCTGCAGGTACAGCTCAGACGCGTCCGTGCAGTGGTTCAATGCAGTCTCCAATAAAGATCTTGAAAATTTAAATTGATTATTTTTTGTTTTTACGCGTAAAACCCGCTCTCAACTCAATGAAACACAAAAATATTTATAAATTGAACCTAAGAAAGGTTTAGGCCCAGTTTAAAAATGTACAAAAGGTGGACTTGATGCCATATGGCCTTTTTATTCACCAGACAAACCAAATATGTTTGTACAGTAATTTTTGTAACACAATACAATAAAAGACCGTAAAATATCATGTGACACAATAACTACGTGATTTTTAGAATGCATGAAAGCGGATGCGACTTTTCATGAAAATTGACATTGGTGACGTTTTCTAGGTTTTTGGGGTAAAATGACGATTTTGAGATTCAACATAACCAACAAGATTTTTCATGACAAATCGTTATGGGTTACGTTCTCTTAGTTTTGTGGCATTTAGGTAGTTTGAAGACGGCGGACGCTACTTTCACTAACACAAAAATGAAATCGGTTTCGTCCGGTTTACATACTAATACATTAAAAAGCATAAACTCGTTATTTGTCGCTAGTTGTGTAATAAGACAAAAAATAACAAGTAAAAACAAACCTTGTCGGCACGTTATCATGTATTTGTAACCACGCTGGAGGTTGAAAAGGCTTCTTCGACGTCGCTTTCGCTGCATCCAGAGCAGTTTTCTCCAAATCATCGATCAAATCCAAGGCTTGCTTTCTTTTAACGTTCGCAGCTTCGGCATACATGTTGAAGTGAAGGGCGACCATTATGTAAGTGTCTGTGTCGCCCGGACAGTGCGTCTTGAGGAAGTCTAGTAAGCCTTGTTTGAATTCAGCGATTTTGTCATGTTGCTGCCCCAGCATGTAATCGAACTGACCGAGAAGGAACTCAAACTGGTGGTTGTCGCGTAGTGCCTGAAAAAGGGGTGTGAAATGGAGTACGTTTGCGAAGAGAACTGTTTAATGTACTATCAGACTTTTTATTATTTTATCAAAAAGAGACCCAACTATCGTGATTGACGTCACACATGTGAATCAGAGTATGAAGTGAAAAATTGAAACATTATGTTGCAATACCTATGCGGGTCGTGTCTCAGCATGTGTACTTCATATAGACTTGGTTAGTTTGTAACATTAAATAAGCAACAATGTCACACAATCAAGTACCATATTGAAGGGCTCGAATGCCCAAAGGTATTTCAACAAAATGCAGCGCGCCGCACGATACTTGAAGACCTCTTCACATAAAATATCAAGTATTCGGTCGTTCGCCTAGCCCAGGACCCAGCTACATCCTTTAAGTCAACACTCACCTGGAACACGTACGCGCACTCAGTGTAGCGCGCGAGGCCGGTTAGCAGGCGCACCATGAGCCGCCACGAGCGCGCCGCCAGCAGCCGCGCGCACAGCGCCTGCGCCGAGCGCAGTACCACGGCCACGCCCTCTGTGTCGCACGCGCATGAGAAACACTCGTGCGCTAGGACGAGCAACTCGATGCAGATTATATTCACCTGGAATAGAACAGTTGAGTAATGCCTTTGCCCATTACACTAACTCAACATCTTTTTTTTAAATTCCACCTATACAAACACTAAGGTGAAAATTGCAAAGAAACTTTTTTCCTTTTCTGTCGTATAACAACTAGCGAAACGGGGAATAGATAAACCTGACCCGTTTGTAGCACAAAATTATGCGACCAATAGAGTTTTTTTTTTTTATGGAATACACTTACTTCTCAACAAACTGACTGAGAACACCATAATTTCTTTGCATAAGCTATCAAACGACCAAACAGTTTGGATACTCACCTGCTTAGTAGACAATTTGGCGCCTTTAGTTATCTTCCTTACATTCGCCTTCACTTCATATCTGATATGAACATTGCCTCTCGAAATGACATCAAAAAGGTTCCTCCTCGAGTCCCTAGACATCCTCATGCCACTCGTATACACGGTCGACACCGAGAAAACAGATTCCGTTTCGGCCGACATTAACGTCCCTTCTTCCGTCAAAATAGACTCGACCTCATCACCTTCGACATTTTGATACTCTTCATCTATAAGTGTTTCCACGTCAAGACCGTTATCATCATAAGCGTTTTCTGGCAACACCGGGTTGGTCGCTTTATAAATCTTCTGGAAAGCCATCAGATGGTCTAGTATGAGGCGGCCGATGTGGCTGCAGGCATCAGGCCGCATGTTCAAGAACATTTCGATGTCGGAGCTGAGCGTGTAGCCCCATAGAGTGTATTGGAAATGCTCCTTTTGCCTGAACGTGGAAGTCTTCACGAGGTGCGGCGATATTATTGCTGCTACCATTTCACGGCAGAGGTATTCTGCGATCTAAAATACAAAAGATGAGCTACGATTATAAAATTTAGGAGGAATATATAATCGTAGATGCAGCTGTCATTTGATAGTTTATATGAGAGAAAATTACTTTTCGACGAAAATGAAAATTCGCCATGGTAATTTCGTTCTACTTTGCGTTTTTAAGTGGGGTGTGATTCATCATCTTCATCATTATCAAGTCTTTATTAGTCTCCTCCGCAGGATTACGACCCTCTCTGTGTCAGAGGATTTGGCCTTCACTCTACGGGTTGGACAGACCTCTTAGATGTTTATAAGCTTTGTTTAGCTTGTGACTCCTAAGTCGCCTTCAACGACATCCGCGGAAAGACTTGGAATGGTCATATTCTACTCTGCTGGGAACCACACGGCAAAATGCAAACGCTAGAGGGGTAATTAAACTTACACAATACGTCACTATGTAAATCACATTTATGAAAAGCGCAGGCGCTCTCAAATAACTTACCTGTTTCGACGGTATGTTGAAAGTCCTAAAGACCAAATTAGCGAGCGACATCCTTGCTCGTCCGCTCACGAGGTTGATGAAGTCCACTGATCGGTTTTGGTACTTGAGTACGGATGTATAATCCCAACCTATCTGCAAGGCTATGCGGAAGTAACTGGCGATCTGCAAAAATAAAAACCAATGAATCTTTAGTTATGGAAGTTTTTGGCGGATCTCGGGTGATGTTCACGGTTTAATTTAGCTTAGGTAAACACTACCAGCTCTTAAAATGATTATAACATTTATCACTCCTAATTTTTAGGGTTCCGTACAAAAGTTGAAAAACGGAACCCTTATAGGATCACTCGAGCGTCTGTCTGTCCGTCCGTCCGTCTGTCACAGCCGATTTTCTCTGAATCTACTGAACCAAATTAGATGAAATTTGGTAAGAAAGTTTAATCCTATGACCCAAACACGGATGTGCAAAGTAAATAAAGATTTTTTTGAAATAAGGGTCATTTTGAGGGGACCAATTACAAAATTAAAAAAAAAGTTTTGCAAACCTTACAGTGTCATATATCAAATGAAAGGGCTCATTATGAGGATCTCAAAAAATTTTTTTTTTGTTCGGGTAAAATCAATCCTTTTGATTTTATTCACGAAAGAAGGCAAAAATTGACCATTCCCCCCCCCCTGATCTCCGAAACTACTGAGCCGAAAATTTTGAAAAAATTACAAAATATAGTTCATTCCTTGAAGATAACAGGAAAAATAATAAGAATTCTATCACTTGAAATATAAGTGGTAAACTCACAATAATAAGTTCCTCTAGGGAAATAGTTCACTAAAACACCACTAGATGGCGCTAGTCAATTGAACAAAACATTTTTTGCACATTGTGTGTGTGTTCACGAAGCATATTGTACGGAACCCTCATTGCGCGAGTTTGACTCACACTTGGCCGGTTTTTTGCTACAAACCCGCTTGGCTAGAGTGAGTGAGCTGCGCACGCCTAACGGCGTCGGGCGTCGGGCGCCGCCTGGTGCCAGCTCTCGAGAAAGTTCTCTTGCTTCTCTAATACACAAACAGCTCTTCAAATGAATGCGACAACTTAGAGCACTTTCAGTTTAAGCTACAAACCTGCTTGGGTAGAGTGAGCGAGCTGCGCACACCAAGCGCGTCGAGTGCCGCCAGTCTGTCAGTCTCCTCGCGCGCAGCTAGGTGGCAGCTCTCGGGAACGTTGTCTCGCTTCTCTTAGACACTACCAGCTCTTGAAATGATTATGACAACATATACCACTCTTACTTTATTGCTACAAACAGGTGCTTGGCTAGAGTGAGCGAGCTGCGCATGCCTAGCGCGTCGAGAGCCGCTAGTCTGTCAGCATTCTAGCGCGCCGCCAGGTGGTAACTCTCGGGAACGTTGTCTTGCTTCTCTTAGACACTGCCAGCTCTTTAAATGATTATGACAACATATAATACTCCTACATTATTACTACAAACCTGCTTGGCTAGAGTTAGCGAGCTGCGCACGCCTAGCGCGTCGAGCGCCGCCAGTCTGTCAGCCTCCTCGCGCGCCGCCAGGTGGCAGCTCTCGGGAACGTTGTCTTGCTTCTCCTGGATCACTACTAGCTCTTCGAAGCTGGCGTCTGATGTACCAGACACTATTTACAAACAAGGAAATCATTCATTAAAGATGGTGATTACGGCATTAGTTTGCATTCATACATATAAATTTGTGTACGTGTATTTGACATTTGCCATCAGGAATCCGCAGCGTGACGTCATCGGATTGCTTTCTCTCGATAGTCTCCAGCGGATACGATGAAGTCACGCGGTAAAAATGCCAGCGAAAGCAGCGGGGTATTAAGTACAACTGTATACTGATCGTATAGTTCGATTTAAGTGAAATAAAAACAATGTTTTTGAAATAACGGTTTCTGATAGTAATGGTATAAATATATATGTATAATTTTTTGTATTTTAATCATTGGTACTACTCCAAAAGTACTAAACCAATATCAATAAAAGTAAAACGAGTTCCTTCTGTACAGTTTATCTCTCAAATAAAAAAGAATTGTTAAATTGTAAAATATATAGTAAAAAAAACTTGTTCTTTTTCATTTATCCCACATCCATTGTATCGTGAGTAGCAAATCTTATAGACATTTTATTATATTAGAACTAGATTTCGCCCGTGGCTGCGCTCGCGTTAGTGTCAATCTTTCGGGCACAGCACTTTTCTCCGGGATGAAAGGTAGCCTTTGTTCTTCTCCGTACTCCAGATAATGTGTTTGCAAAATTTCATGATGATCAGGTCAGTAGATAGGGCGTGAAAGCGTTACAAACTCACTTTCGCATTTATAATATTAGTTAGGATAACCTTCAATGTGCGAACACAGCATGCACATAAATACAGCCCTCTGTCTGACAGACAGGCGGACATCAGACTCCCAATAATAGGGTCCACTTTGCATCCCTTGGGAACCCTAAAAACCCAACTTACCTGTCAACTTATTTTGCAGCAATGGCGACGATATCACCAATCTCAGCTCCTGAGGCAGTTCGTACGGCGTGCAGGAACCCTCAGCCAACTTAAGACACGTCCGTATGATCTGCACGGGGCACGCAGGCGGCCTGTACCTATACTCAGGGGGCGTTTTGAACAGAGCCGAGAGCCGAAAAGCATCTACCAACAACCTCAATTCGAGTAACTGATACATCACTTTCCTCCAATTGTCTATGGCCTCAGGTTCTTCTAAGATAACAACGTTTTCGATACTAACAACATCAGATTCGATCTCAATCTCTCTTAGCGTCAACGAAAACGGTTTATCAACGATGATTTGCCCGATTTTCCTCGACATCGTCGCGTCTTTCTGTCCGTTTAGTATGAAATGCATCGTGCTTTGGTAGCTGTTGAGGAAAACGTCGTTTTGCGGCTCACTTTGGAAGTACGCGTCCCACATTCGATGCTCGATTTCTTCCCTTCTACGACCGAACTCTAGGTTTTCTTCAAACCAACTCATAATTATTCTGTATGAATAGAACTTTTGGACCAGGTCTGTTATGCGCTCCGCATAGCTTACTAAATATTCCGTAGCGTCCAAGAAGGTAACTGCAGCTTTTTTGAAAGCTTCACTGCACTGTGCTATGAAAAGAGTAAAGTCTTTTTCTTTTACAGCATTATCTTCGTTCATGATCATCATTTCGTACTTGTGTGACCATTCGGCCTTGAGTATGTTGTTCACTGACAGGTTCGCCAACTTGGCTATCTTAAGGGCCACCTCATAGTTACGATTGGCTGTGTACATTTCAACGCATTCAGATAGATATTGGTCGACGTCGTCTTGGAGCATTTTTGCTATGTTGACCACTGACGAGGTCTCCATGGATATTTGGAGAATCTCGTACAGTGTTATAAAGTTCGGTGTGGGCACTGAAACAAAAATAAATTTATAATACCGTAGATTAAGTAAAAAAAAATATTCCCCGCGCAATCAAACTTAAGTAATCTTACATAGGTAGTTAAAAGAAATATGATTGTTCATACGTTATCTTTTTAAGTGATAAATTTTATTACACATTTTCTGATCACATCACCTATCTCCACCATTTCAGTCATACACCATCTTTTATAAGACCGCAGAATGTTATGGGTTTGTCAAATAAAACTGCTTACCCAGGAAACCCTTCTCAAATTCCGCCGCAGCCAAACACCTCAAGAACTCCCTCTGGTGGAAGGCACTATCGAATCCTTGCGTCAAAGCGATCTTCACAAGCGACACTGCCACCCTTTGTAATGCTTCCTTGGACAACTGCCACGTCAATCCCGACGCGTCGACGCTATACTTCCGCTGACAGTGCTGCACGAAACTAGTCAGTATCTTGACACTTTCAGGGTCGAAATTCCGTTGACGGATGCAGCGATGTAAGAAGTCCGTCAACAGTGTGAGTGGACTCTCCTAAAGTAATAAAATAATATAATTATACTTAAAGATCAAATAGGTACATAGACAACTAATACAAAGTATATATTTAGAAATCTAATTGAGGACGTCAAATCCTGATACACTTATTTAGTGCTGCTTCCGGAGAGACATAGAGTTCGAAAAACATAGGGGACTGCGTTGCGTTGCGCGGTGCGTTGGAATGCGAGTGGAGTGTTTTTCATTTACGGAGAGGCGTGCGCATCCAACGCGGCGTAGTATGCGACAACAACATTCTTCTTCTATCCCTCTTTCTTTAGTCTCGTCACTCCGCTTTCCTATTATCACTAACACCACGTGCTGAATCTCAAGCAAACCCTCGTAAAACCGCTAACGTAAACCACCTCATACTTTGCCATACGAGTATGTTTCTGGACGCACTGCGCAACACGCCGTCTCTCCGTAAGTCGCAGGTTTTAAAAGTAGATATATTTAACTTTTATATGTATATACCTTCCAACTGCGCCATTGCCCAAAACGGCGCAGTTGGAAGGGATATACTTCCAAGATGAACACGACACTTACCAGCATGAATATAAGCATGGATTCATGTAGCGTATAAACATATCAAAAAACGGCGCAGTCATTAAATTAGGATAAACATGACACTTACCAGCATGAATATAAGCATGCATTCACGTAGCGTATAAACATATCCTAAAACGGCGCAGTCATTAAATTAGGATAAACATGACACCAGCATGAATATAAGCATGGATTCATGTAGCGTATAAACATATCCTAAAACGGCGCAGTCATTAAATTAGGATAAACATGACACTTACCGGCATGAATATAAGCATGGATTCATGCAGCGTATAAACATATCCCTCGGACAGACATAGCTCAGCGACCCGCTGAAACTGTTGCGCCGGCACTTGTTGTTGGGACATCTCCCAGGCTAGTACGGACTGCGCTTGCGCGTTGGGGCCTAGGGAGCAAAGAATCCAGTGAATCCAGAGCACGTCCACTGCGTTTGGCTGTAAAGATTTTTTTAATGCTTAATCTGTTACATAGTTATAGTTATGAGATACTGTAGGGGTTATATGATACTAGCTTTCACCCGTGGTTCAGCTCGCGTTAGTTCGCGTTCGATCCCTAGGAACAGTATTCTTCTCCGGGATGAAAGGTAGCCTACGTCCTTCTCCGTACTCCAGACTATATGTATGCAAAATTTCATGTTGATCGTTTCAGTAGATATGGCATGGAAGCGAAACAACCAAACAAACAAACTCACTTTCACATTTATAATATTAGTAGGGATTAGTATAATATAACTTACCTCATAACAACTGGCTATGAGAACAAGTAAAGGTTCTCTATATAAATCTGCGGCGCGTAAAAGCGCCGCTGGCGGGTCCTCCGGGCCGTGACAAGCCGCTGCTACCTCCCACAGCTCTCGGCCCATGTGCGCGTTGGTAGGGAACTCGAACGACATAGTGCTGCTGTGGGAACTGTGACTGGGACTCTGAAAATAGACATTTCATGTAAGATATTCTTATCCAGTAAAAAACAAAAACAAAACCTGTCATAATAACCTAATAATGATTTCTGGAAATGCCTTACATAGGGTACGGTACAGTCGCCTGTCTGACCCCCATATGCACAGACTTTAAATTGTAAGGGGTTCAGATTTCTCTGCAGGCGACTGTACAATTGGAAAATCACAGCCTATATTAAATGCTGACTATACTATATGACAACAGCAATAACTCTTGAATGCATCCAATTACTGGGTTCATTCAAGGACAGCCTAGCCATAAGTTACACATTTCAGAAATTCCATACTTTGATGTCACTTACAGTTTCTGATGAATTCATTCTAGACATTCTTCTTTGACCATTACTAGAAGTTGACTTGTAATCCTTATCCGAACCATCATCAGAGTTCCGATGAAGCATTATGTACTTTAAGTGTTCCGCATAAGCTTTATTTTCAAACTCTTGAGACAGCTGCAGCATCTGAGCTAATGGATACCGAAAGATATCGCCGAACAATAAGAAATTGAACCAAGAGTTGCTTTTTATGAATTCCCTTAATAGCATCTCTGGAAGCGGCAAATCGTGCAGTATCGCAAACTTCACCATCGTCTGAGATTCATACAAAACTGATGCCATATCCAGCTTGCCATCAGCTATACACTTTTCTTGAAACCTGTACATGGTTATCTCCTCAAGATGTTGTAATATCTCTTTAGCAGCTTCATCATTACTCTGAATCAATTTAGCCATGTACTCGTTGATAATCTTGTTAGCTTCGTCATCAGAAAGACCCTGGTGCCACACTAAGTAGTCCCTCATCATTTTAGCGGCAGACATGTGGACTCTACACCTCGTAGGGTTACAGCCTATCATCGCAACGAAGGAAATAGCGCATGCCGTCATCGCAGGATCGAACCAGTTCTGCAAAGCGAGCGCGTGAGCTTCGCAACACGCGCTTTTTATACTCTTATCCTGAAGACGGTTGTAAGTCAGGTACTGTTGGGCTACAAAGGCCTGGCTTGCGTTGCACGGCCGATACTGCTTCAAATAATAGGCATGGTTTAATTTAGCCACATACCCATATCTCTTCATGAGTTTCTCATTTGCAAAATCAGGCATATCCATACTTCTTTGGGTTAAGGCCTTTATACTAGCTGCGTTTACATCCACCTCACTGGCCAAGAGACTGCCGAGACTACGTCTGTCAGGCTTATCAGATAGAAGGCTCTTTGTATTTTGATTTATTAATTGAAACTCAAATATTTTAGACACATCCAAGCCTCTATACCCTGAAAGTAACTGGTAAACATTCACATCTCTATTATCATACTTTTGTTTCGAATCACTATACTTTTTATAAACATTATATAAGTGAGGAAGCTTATCTTTGTATCCTTTATTTGGCAATTTAAAGTCTTTAAAATTTAAAAACTCTTCATCGGAGAAGATGTCGAATAACTTTGCATTGTCCTCTAGTAAAATCATGCCGAGGACTAAATGTGGATTGGAACAGATGTAGTTATCAATATCGTCATATGCTATTTGTTCACATGTTTTGTAGACTGGCACTACATGGCTTTGTCGGTCTGAAGTCTGCTCTATACTTTTGAATAACAACCACAATTCAATACATTCTTTTGCACTTTGTTCGACTTCAGACAAATCAGTGTCAAGAATGTGGCCTTCAACACACATAGTTAAGACTTTGTACAATTTATTTTTAACGCAGTATTTCGCCAGTTCAACATAAAACTGTTGTTTCGTGACAGTTGCACATGATTCAGAAAATATATCGTCAATGATCCTTAAATTCTGGGTTCTGGTCAATCTAGATATGATCTGATACAGGTTGTTGCGCTCATCTTCATTGACAATGCCATATGAGCACAAAGTATCGTAGATGCACATTTTGGTGTATGGGAAGCAATTACTCTTTGCGACTCCTTCAATCATTTCATTAGTAATAGCCCAATTTCTGAAGATATCATCTAACTTCTCAAGGACTTGGTTGTTGAAGCCTTTGGTGTCCACATTCAGAAACTTCTTAACAAAGCCCTCGTTATTAAAGAAGTTGTAGCGCGCATTTAGATCGCGCACCACTTCTGACGTTTGAACATTGATCCAGCGAACTAGAATCATAGCCTTGTTTTGTTCTAATAAATGATTCCAGACATCTTGAGGGGAAGAGAAGTCTAGCAGTGAAATTTCTGTAACAATAGACTTTAATGTTTGATCAAACAAGTTTAAAATTCAAATTGCCACTAAAGCGAAATGTAAATTACATAAAAATCGGCCAACTGCGAGTCGGACTCCCGCACGAAGGGTTCCACACCATTATCTAGCTTGATAGTCTAATGTTCTTTAGCTGCTTTGCTTTCCGCGCAGACCGTAAAGGCTGGTCAAGGGATTAGGCAAAAATCTAAGGAATTACATCAATAGGCAATGCGGCTAGCAACCCATCACTATTTTGATTCCGCTTTCTACCTCTACGCCCACTATGATGCTGAATGTAGCCGGGTCTCGTGTCTGCCTATTACCGTTATTCAGACATCGCCTCTACGAGCGAGAGAATCGCGACGATTTTATCGTCATCCCACCAATTTACATATCCCTCAGTATGTGTCTACTGGATAGAATATTGTTTAGGAGCCCCACTTGAATATTAATTTATTCCATCTTTATCATTTATCGTTAAATCGGCAACAGAAATACACCGCCTGTGAAAACTTCACTTCACTTAAACAGTCTAGCTATCACGTTTTATGAGTACAGCCTGGTGACAGACATACAGACATTTAAATCTCAGATATAGGGTCCCATTTCTATCTTTTGGATTCGGAACCCTAAGAATATTTGCAAATTGATGCATTGAAAAGTCATGATAGACAGAAGCTGAGAGCGACTATAGCTTTCTTTTTTGGTAACTTTGCAGGATTTCATTTTGATTCATGTCCAGTTGTTAACACCTTTAAATAAACCCACACAATCTAGATTGCAGATTAAAATTTTATAAAATAAAATATCTGCCTTTTCTTTAGAAATATTCTCTTGTTTGTCTCATTTGAATATCCACAGCTGTAGTGCTTTGGACCTTGAGGTCCACCGTAATACAAAATCAAAAAAATCAAAATCAAAAAGTCGTTTATTTTTCTCCATAAACAAGTATCATACATAATTTTGTACAAAAATGCCCTTCGAAGTATATAATATACCTACCAAATGTACTGTGTAAATAAAATTAAACCTAAATAAACAATAGCGAGTTGGAGAAGGAACGTGGTGCCCATGCTAGGTTTTCCTGTGTTACAGGTCACCAGGACCCTCCATTAGCTTAGTTTATGTTTTCTATTATCTTCTCTAATAGAAAATAAAGACATACAGTTAATTAGTTCATACAATTAGTTACAGGCTGCGCGAAGTTTTATTCGAACGAATCCGAAGTCGCGCGAGTCGATGCGCAATACACAATATTAGGGTATGCGGGGCGTGCGGGGGAAGGCGGGGCACGTACTGTGAAGCTTGCAGCTAATATCCGACTCGCAGTAAAGTATGGCTCAACCGGAACTTTGCATGCTTATAATATTATCAATGTGAAAAAGGCTGTCTATTTCGCTAATAATCACAAAACAAATATCAATGGAATTTGGTATGGATATAGTTTTAGCCCCAGGGGCAGGACATACGGCATTTTTCAACCAGTCAAAAAGTAATGTTTCTGAGGGATATACATTAAGGCGAGCGGAGCCGAGGGTAAAAGCTAAGTGTTTAATAAATCAATAACAAACCTTACAAGAGCAGACCTGTGTTATCTAACCTACCCCAGTAACCCACAGTTAACTTATTTATCTTAACTGCTTCACTTCACTATTTTAGCAGAGGATACTTCACTTATAGAGATATACTTAATACAAAATAACAGAATTACTTAAATGGTACTTAAATATATAACTTTTATAAATTGAAATCCTATGGCTTATACATATGTCTGTCAGTAAACTAATACTGCAAATAATTAAAACATAAATATAGCTTTCTTTTTTGGTAACTTTGCAGGATTTCATTTTGATTCATGTCCAGTTGTTAACACCTTTAAATAAACCCATACAATCTAGATTGCAGATTAAAATTTTATAAAATAAAATATCTGCCTTTTCTTTAGAAATATTCTCTTGTTTGTCTCATTTGAATATCCACAGCTGTAGTGCTTTGGACCTTGAGGTCCACCGTAATACAAAATCAAAAAAATCAAAATCAAAAAGTCGTTTATTTTTCTCCATAAACAAGTATCATACATAATTTTGTACAAAAATGCCCTTCGAAGTATATAATATACCTACCAAATGTACTGTGTAAATAAAATTAAACCTAAATAAACAATAGCGAGTTGGAGAAGGAACGTGGTGCCCATGCTAGGTTTTCCTGTGTTACAGGTCACCAGGACCCTCCATTAGCTTAGTTTATGTTTTCTATTATCTTCTCTAATAGAAAATAAAGACATACAGTTAATTAGTTCATACAATTAGTTACAGGCTGCGCGAAGTTTTATTCGAACGAATCCGAAGTCGCGCGAGTCGATGCGCAATACACAATATTAGGGTATGCGGGGCGTGCGGGGGAAGGCGGGGCACGTACTGTGAAGCTTGCAGCTAATATCCGACTCGCAGTAAAGTATGGCTCAACCGGAACTTTGCATGCTTATAATATTATCAATGTGAAAAAGGCTGTCTATTTTGCTAATAATCACAAAACAAATTTCAATGTAATTTGGTATGGATATAGTTTTAGCCCCAGGGGCAGGACATACGGCATTTTTCAACCAGTCAAAAAGTAATGTTTCTGAGGGATATACATTAAGGCGAGCGGAGCCGAGGGTAAAAGCTAAGTGTTTAATAAATCAATAATAAACCTCACAAGAGCAGACCTGTGTTATCTAACCTACCCCAGTAACCCACAGTTAACTTATTTATCTTAACTGCTTCACTTCACTATTTTAGCAGAGGATACTTCACTTATAGAGATATACTTAATACAAAATAACAGAATTACTTAAATGGTACTTAAATATATAACTTTTATAAATTGAAATCCTATGGCTTATACATATGTCTGTCAGTAAACTAATACTGCAAATAATTAAAACATAAATATATTATCTTGCTCTACATTTTTTCATTCACTTACAACAGCACCGTGGCTGCTGCCCAAGCCTATTATGGCAACCTGGTGGCTGGCAGCGTTATTTCAAAGCATCTACTTCTTGAATGAGTGTAGCGGCAAATCAACAAAGAATCAGTCATGTGTCAATCAAAATCTCAATTATATGTATTCCTTATAATAAACTATCTACTAAGCAATAAACCTATTTTTTACTATGTAGATAACTATGTAAATATTAGGGTGGTTTCCTGGGTCACAATTATAATATTAAAATTAATCCATCAGTTGGATAATCAATAAATATTGGACACATATTTTTTCCTTTCTACAATCCTTTCAAGATCATTCTAGAATTCTATGTGAGTCTCTAGGAAATATGTTAATATTTTTAAATTTTTGAATGTGATCAGAAGAGCAACAAACTTAAAAATAAGTAAATGGCAAATATACTCACCAAAAGAATCAAAAAAGAGGGTTGTAGCAATTTTCCTTTTCCATTGCTCTGGATATTTTTCAATCTTTTCAATAGTCAGAGCCTTAATCTCACTCTCATTAACAATAATCCTATCTTTTCCTGCTCCAAAAACCTTATTTTGTTTGAAAGTGCCATCCACTTCAAATGATTTCTCAAGATACCTTAACAAGTTCCAGTGTCGTTTAAAATTAAGCCATCTCTCTTGATTTTCGGGCACAATGTTTTTAGAGATCTTTTCTATATTTTCAACAATGAAGTCTCTGTATTCAATCTGAGGAGAAGCTTCTGCTAAGGTCATCAGATGATCTTCAGGGTTAAGTTGAACTTTACCCAACACATGAAGCACTTTAAATATTTGCTTTCTCAGTAAAAGTTGGACGGTCCATGCTTTTACCTGAAACACAAATCATTTCTTACAAATATTGTAGAATTAAGGATAGATCATGATGACCGCAAGATAGATTGAATCATCATCATCATCATCTCAGCCACAAGAAGTCCACTGCTGGACATAGGCCCTAAGGATTTCCAATATGACCGGTTAGAAGCAGCCTGCATCCAGCGCCTTCCTGCGACTAAATAGATTGAATAAACTAGCCTATTGTTAATCTTTATTTTAATGGAAAGACTTGCAGTAGGATGTTATGTTTTTATTGGGATACAATATCTATGTTCATAGAAACCACAAGTCACCTAGGTTTTTATTTACTTTAATAGTTTGAAACCAAATAAATATTTTTATTGCTTACAATGGAAGTTTAAAAAAAAATTAAATTAAGTACTATCTCCATGCGAATACAAGGTGTTTGGTTAAAGCCGAGTTACGGCCATACCCCAAGGGTTATGTAAATTTTAAAGTAAAGATTATTTTTTAAATCCTTTGTTTTACATTTAACTCTTGTTGGTAGAATATCTGTAGTATGATAATAAATATTAGTGACAAAGTTGCGGTGGCAATCAACTGGTTGAAGCCTTACCTCAGCGAGAAACCAATCCCTTGCAGTGACTTCACTCCAGGAATTGCTCTCCATCAGATATTTTATAGCCAAGTTGATATGGGTACCCTTGGCCGCCGCCTCCCGCACCACATCTCTGGGGGATTTATCTTCCCAGCAAGACCAAATAATCTTCTCATTTTGCGTCAGGCCCTCCATTATTTTCAGTTCTGGTTATACATGGATATTTGCGGCCTTTACCTATCGTCAATAATTACTAGAAAAACTGAGCTCCGAACCGAACAATGAAAACTAAACAACTATTTAGTACAACTGTCACAAGTCAAGTCTGACACTGACAGCTGACTGACATTTTTTTTCAGTGACACTGACAAACAGATAATTTTTTTAAGACTTTTGTCTAGCTTTCACACGTGACGTTTTTAGCCAGAAAACTCGAAGTCTCCCGCGTTTTTTTTTTTTTGAGTTATCAAACTCATCTCATTTCGTTGATTCGGTGGAGCCCCGTTCCAGCAGGCCTATTTGCTAACTTATGACAACTACGGTGTATATAATTTTCATGGTAACTTCAATATTCATTACGGCTTCGGTATGAATGACTATTTTTATTTATCATATGAAAACCGTAATGGATGCTAAAGTGACAATCAAATCGTTTGTTAGCGTTAGCGTGAGTTAGCAAGTCGCAAATTTTATTTATAAGTCATTTTATTTGTTAGTTTTTAGTTCATATAAGTTAGTTATATTGTTTAATGTATTGAGTAATTGTTTGTTTTAAAATTGCAATAAACTCAGCAAATCGGCCTCATAGAAGTAGGAATACGACGAAAAAAAAATTTTTAAATCTATGTTTATGATAATGTTGCTAGGAGACCAATTATTCCAAAACAACAAGTTTAGATATCGGAAAGTAGATTGAAAACAATGGCTGAAGAATTACAAAAGGCACATTTGTTTTACGATGACATCCATAAAATAAGAGTATTGGAGTCTACTGTCCTCAAGGAAACGGAAGATGTAAAGGATACATGCAAAGATTACGAAACAAGTTTGGTACCAATTTTAAAATTATTATATTTGTTGTTTTTCATGTGTGTAAGTGGCCAACACAATAGTATCAGATTTTTTCATGTTACCGAAATGCATCTGACATAGCTTTACGACTGCCACCAATGGATGCAGCCGGGAACAACGGCTCAACGTGCCTCACGAAGCACGGAGGACCGGAGGAGCTAGAGATATATTTATGCTACCTACTTGTAGTCACGCATCGAAGTGGTTGCTTTACATGCGTAAGCGCTTACAGCGCCTATTATTTTATTGCATATCGTATTTATTTTTTTACTAGGTATATATTTTTGATAATAATTACAATAATTTGTTCCTTGAAAACAAATAATTTTACAAGTTGACAAGGCCAAGTATGTTTTTAAATTGCTAACACACGCACATTATATTCGTCTTTCATTTTTCAAGAGGTTCAAGATTTCCAGAAGACAATCAGCTCGTTGCTGGATATGTTGAAGGCTTTGGGTGACAATGTAGAAAAGCAGAAGATGGCTGCAATAGGAGCGACGAATCTACTGAAGTCTATAGCCAAAGAGAGAGAATCCGAGCAAGCCAAGTTGCAGGTACTTTATTAACCCTTAACCACGTACCAGCGGTCACAGAGACAGCAACGATATTTCAAATTCAATTTTTTCAATGTGTGCGTGTCGTGCGCCCGCGTGCGTCATATTATCTTCTTCGTAGTTTGTGCGTGCATCTGTGTACTTTTTCTACGCTTCTAACAGTATCGCGCATGCTTGCAGGTACTTTTTAACCAAGTGCCAAGCTCACCTCACCGCCTTAACTGTGAGCAAACTTTTTGATACTATACCTTTTTTATTGTACCTAGCCATCCATCACCATCGGGCTCCTGATCCTGTCTGATACATATTTAACTCTCTATCACAAAAACTACTGGAACGATTTTGCTATATTTAATATAATCCTATTTCAATAACATAGAAATTTAAGCAATCGATTAAATTATTGTTTCTAATATATGCGCGGACAAACATACAAATATGTATACATGTTCTTACAACATGATTAGAAGCTGTGTACACACCGGTCGAATAGACGACCTCCGTGGAGCAGCGGTCAACACGCGTGCCTGGGACACGGGTGGTCTCCGGGTTTGAACGCCGGTCAGGTCAAGATGAAAAATTACCCTTTTTAGATCCGGGTAACCTCCTTTTTTGAAGTCGGTTAAAATCAAAACCAAGATAATTTGGTTCTTCTTACTAAAAGTAGTGACTGCTATACAGAATTA
Organism: Rhodophaea formosa; assembly: GCA_963082605.1. Lineage (NCBI taxonomy): Eukaryota > Metazoa > Arthropoda > Insecta > Lepidoptera > Pyralidae > Rhodophaea > Rhodophaea formosa. The sequence goes on from OY720209.1 coordinate 14,662,039, forward strand.
CTGATTTTTTTTATTGCAATAATTATTCCCGTATTCCACAGGCCGAAATCAACGACAAAACACTAATTCTGGAACAACTGGACAGTGAATACGACGCACTGCAAATCCTCGAAGCTACTCAAGTTGAAACTATAGAATACCTCACGCAACTTAGATAATCTTCTTTTTAATTAAGTACCTATTACTAGTAGGTATAGTAAGACTGCACCACAGATATAATATATTATGCCAGAGGACTAGCACTACAAAGTAGTTTCTTTTTCTGTAAAGCCTTCTTCTTCTTCTGTTTTATAAAATGGCTTCCACCGATATTTCAGTGATTCTGCCAATGTCCAGTAAATTGAGATACTAAGTATCGGTGTTGTACGGTATAGTTGTAACAAGTAGCATCAAAGATGGCGTATGTTCTTTGATGCCTCGTGGTCTGGAGGTTATGGTGAGAAGTCTATACGAGTCCATATAACAGTCCACTTTAACTATTTCACAAATTGTTCCATGAGTACGAGCATTTATAACACCAAACTACACCAATTTCATATTATAAAGTCCACCAAAATCAATTTGCAAAATCGTCCAAGGTATACCCCAACTGCACCCCTTGACTTCCCATCACAAACTCCTCTGTAAAGCCTATTAGTTGTGGGTTGGGATGTCAGTAAACTTCATTTCATTTGAGCTGAGCGAGTCCTAGATGCATCCTATGTAGGATGCAGCTATGGATGGACTTTCTTGATGACAATCTGTAGCACACAGCCGCGAATGGGGAACGGAAGCGGTCCGATACGAAACACTGGCGGAACCGCGAAACGCTTTTGTATGATTCCGTATCGGTTTCGTTCCGCTTGCGGTGTGAGACGCACCAAACTAATTCATACTAGACAGCGTTTCGTGGTTCCGCCAATGTTTCGTTCCGGACCGCTTCATTCCGCATTTGCGGCTGTGTGCTACAGGTGATAAAGCTGAAGAGTTCGTTTGTTAGGTTGAGCGTGCTAATCTCAAGAACTTAGGAACTATAGGAGCGTTTAAAAATTCTTTCACAGGTGGAGGTACGTTATCTATGAGTGCCATAGGTTAGGTGTACCACACGGGCAAAGCGGGGGCGGACTGCTAGGTACAAATATAGTTCAAGACTTTGTTTGTTTGGTTGAACGCGCTATTCTCAGAAACTCGGGAATTACTGGACCGATTTTAAAAAATCTTTCACCGTTGGATAGGCACGTTATGCCTGAGTGCCATAGGCTAGGTATGTACCACAGGCGAAGCCGGGGCGGGCTGCTAGTTATTCTATAACAGAAGTTGACAGGTTCTTGGCGGAAAACCAACACGATGTTTGTTTTGGATTCCTTAAAAATTGATTTTAATGGGCTTTATAATGTGAAATCGTTGTAATTTGGTGTTGCAATATCTTTAAACAATATGTGTGAGACAACAAATGTAAACTGTCATGGTGCGGCTATAGTGAGATTCACTTAGCTATACTATATACATGGGCAATTTATTACACACCCATTTCACCTTATAAATTCTACTAGAATCGATTAGTAAAACAATCCAAAACAAACACCGTGTAGTTATTTTTTTTTTTTTTTTTTTTTTATGTCATAGGACGGCAAACGAGCAAGCGGGTCACCTGATGGTAAGTGATCACCGCTGCCCATGGACTAATGTAACACCAGGGGTATGACAAAAGCGTTGCCGGCCTTTTATTTTTCCCTCCCCAGAGGGGAGGGGGGGGATGGGCCTCCGGCGCTCTCACTCACCGAACGAAGCATAGAAGCTGTAAAACTACTACTCAAACGTCGGTTTTCTGTGGGAGTGTGGTACTTCCCCGGACGAGCCGGCCCATTCATGCTACCAGCAAAAGTGATTTTCGCCGGTAGCGTGGCTCTATCTATCCCCGCAAAAACAAAAAAAACCTTAGGCCATCAGACCCTAACATTCCTGGAATATACGCCCACTTTTACGATCTACAATTTTTTCGGCGATTCTAATTTTAATGCATGCAGTAAGGCTCACCCCATCAGTTGAGTTTTTCCGGCCTGTATGGCCTTGGGATGTCTGTAATCGGTACATGATGGCAACGAAGTTGAAGAATACACTGATGCGGTAATAACGACACTAAAGTAGACCGCAAAACGATCGTCGTAAACATACTTGCGATGTGCTTACGTATTCAAAGGTCCAGGAGGTATGACCACGTATTGGCGAACATGCAGAGTGATTATTGAATGATCACCCCTCTAAATGTTCGCCAAATAATTCTCTACACGGCTTTACGCGCACACGTTTAGAAATATCGAAAAAATAAAAGCTTATGTGGCAAGCAAGAACTATCAGGACGCATTATAGCAAAAACGCATCCAGTAATTACCGGCGTTACCGGCCGATAAATCGTACCTAGGGTAGAGCTTTCATTGGCAAAGATCCAAATTAAAGTTTTGTTTATCTATTTTGTACTTGATACAACAATTAAATAAAAAAAATTAATACAGTCTGTAAAAATGTAATTTTTATCGAAACACACATTGAAAAGAAACACAGGATCATAATGAATGGGGTTCCCTGAATAACTGTAGTTCAATAATGTCACCCATTAGTGTAAACAGAACTGGAAGTTGACCAAATAAATTATGAAAGTTTTCATTTTACAATACCGGTGATTATAAAAATATAACTACTTATTTCTACAGAGTAACACAGATAAATAATTGAAATATACATTAATTCCCTTGATTCCATTGTTTTAATTTAATACAACAATTTTAGGAACATGCCAATGTCACAATTGTTAAATTATATTTAAATTTTAAACAATGTCATAGTCATTAGTTTATAACTTTAAAGTAGTAACGAAATAAGTACGTCCAATTCACGTTTTGGTAAATAAATAAATGAAGAATCATAATTTTCTTTCTCGTCAAAAAATAATAATTTGTTTTTCTCCGAACAGCAAATGTCAATGCTTTTAAATTAGTTATCCGCACCGTCAGTGACGCGTGTGCCTTGTTTATTTTCAAAGATAATTAGCATAAATACTTGTCACATAATTATCTAATAATTCGAAGAAAAAAAAAACAGTGGCTACAGTGTTTCGACATGATCTTTTCATATTATCGATAAGCACAGCAACTGCTGCAGCTAATATCATAATGGCACATTCTTTTCATTCTAATTCTTAGAAAATTACAAATCAAAATTTATTTAGGCAAGCGTTTGACATACAGACACGGCGCAAATAGATTTTTAATAGATATTATAATTCAAACAAAACTCTGCCTCCTCTAAAACATTAACTCATCTGATGGTCAAAACCTATAGTGGGAATCAAAATAATTCAGTTAAAGATACTATTTCTTACACTTACAGCTTACATACTAACAAGTTCAGTTCTCAATTTTATTCATTAAGAGCATCTCCTCCCCTTAAGCTGCGTACTAAAGCAGATGTACCTATTATATTATTTAATACCTATAAGAAAATAATAACCTTGTTGTACATCAAGGCCCCTACGACAATCTTACAGACATCGCCTTTTTCAAAGGTCAATATTTGCAAATGTCATCAACCTACTGCAAAATGACTGATAATGAAGAGTTAATATGATCAAGAAGTATAATTTCGGGAAAACTAAATTATGTGTTTTAGTAACAGAATAAATGCCTAGAGTATCGTGTTTATTTAATGCTTATAAGAAATGTGGCGTCTTGCTATTTGAGATGCACCATGAATATATTACTTCATTATACTGTATTACGTTAATCTAATGTCACTGACCTCACTATGTAATCGAAGCTATGTGCATGCAGTAAATCTATTACTCCTTGATAATTTTAAATGGCTAATAATAACAGTAAAAATCCTTTCCAGTTACAATATCAGCGTTAACATCAAAAGCCATAGGTCATATACCCTGCAGTCAAAACTAAAATAAACGAAATCTGGACTCACTGGTATACGGGGCATAAAAAACAGGCCTTCACAGGAGTGACGGAATAAATTGGACATTTCAGTTCTATAAAAAAAGATGAGAAACCTTCAATGAAAACGACGTCCCGCTTAGTCATAATAAATTACAGTCTCCACCAAACATTTCACAATACTGTGAGTGGCTTGAACACTGCTTGTCCTTACTCTACGTCAGGCTTTAAACACTCGAAGTCACTACTGAACTGGATAGTGGGTCGTCGACCTTTTGCCTCTTGGTGTCCTGCTGGTCGTCCACACTAGGCTCCTCTTCAGCAGCCCTTTTCTTAGAGCCTTCAGCAGTTGAGTGCTGCCCCACATCACTAATGCTTCCATTTTTGAACCGCACTATGATGGCAGTCATATTATCACAACCGGTGCCATCACCCATTGTACTTGGTGCTAAGCAGTGGTCGAACATCTGAAAAATACAGAAATATAAATAAAATTAATGAAATTAATATATATTACAATGCAGTGGCGGCTCCCCCTTAAGTGCACTCGTGCGGTGCACTACCAGTTTAAGCTTAAATATATATAAAAAAAATTACATAGATATAAAAATAAATAAGCAGTTTTACGTAATAATATATTATTTTTTTGTCAAATGATAATCAGTCATGTATATAACAGTATAAGTATTATTTTCGCTTGGCAAAATATTTTGCCGTGCGCCCGCTACTAGCGCACGCAGCGAGCCCATACAGCTACTATTGAGAAGGCGGCGAAACGCCTGGCGCGTGAGACGGAAGATTAGTATGGAAGTTTAGCGAAATCTCGTGCGCCGCACGGGGCCCGACGCGGGACGAACGCCGACGTTCGGAAATGTTCGGATTAGGTAGTTTTCGCGTAAATTGTCTTACGTTTGTACGAGTATGTGTTCGTGTTTTACTTTATCTGTTTTTATGTTTTGTTTTACTCTAATGAGAGAGAATTATTTCTGCATATAGAAATTATCCATATTGTTTAGGCATGTTTTATGATGTGCACCACCAGGTCTTTGAGTCACGAGCCGCCACTGTTACAATGGCAACAGTTTAGACTTAAGGCCCCACACTAGGCACACTAGCGACGCCAATAATTTTATTCCTAATACTTTACAAATAGAAAGAAATTCAAGAATGTAAATCATATAAGCCTTAGTAAATAACCTGAAGTATTTTTGGACTCATGTCAGATCAGTCAGTTTTTTTTTTTTTTTTTTTTTTTTTTTTTAAATCACACAGATTGAGCTAGCCCCAAAGTAAGTTCTAATGAAAGACTTGTGTTATGGGATACTAACTCAACGATACTATATTTTATAACAAATACATATATAGATAAACATCCAAGACCCAGGTCAATCTGAAAAAGATCATTTTCCATCTTGACCTGACCGGGGATCGAACCCGGGACCATCCGTGTCGCAGGCAGGCGTGATGACCGCTGCGCCACGGAGCTCGTCAGTGAGAATTATGAGAATCAGATTACCGCCAAAAATGGCCGTTTTTGGCGGTAATCACTATTTCTCTTAATGACTGATTCTCATAATATTAAAACATGATTCCAAAAATACTTCAGGTTATTTACTAAGGCTTATATGATTTATTTTATTTAAAATTATTGGCGTCGCTAGTGTGCCTAGTGTGGGCCCTTAAATTTTCAATGCTTTAACTTGGTGTTTCAAACTGCAAGTTCCATATTTGTCGTGTGATAAAATGAAATCAAATAAAATGTAGTATAGCACAAACCTCTTCACAGATCTGAGATAGCCTCTCCCTGCCTTCTGCCAATCTGGGCAGAATGAAGTCACAGACATCTTGACTAGACATAAAATTCCATATTCCATCACAAGCCAGCACCATGAACTGATCCTTCTCAGGGTCTATTGTTAACGTTTTGACATCTGGGAGTGCTGTGATCATCTGCTCCTTGGCTCCGAGGTCTTTGTTTTGCTTGTAGGAGTGGTCACCAATGGCGCGCGACAGATTCAGGCCTCCGTTGATGCGGCCATCGTTGGACACCTTGCCACCGGCTTTGGTGATTCGCTCTAGTTCGGGAGCGTCCTCTGGTTTGTGGTCTATTGACATGTCTATAGCTTTGCCCTCTCTGCAGATAATACACCGAGAATCGCCAGCATTAGCCACGTACAGTTCATTTTCTAAAAATAACACAAACAATTTAAAACTTTAAACTTCATTAATTTGGGATTGTACATAGTTTCATGGGGTCACTCATATTTAGAATTATTATTTAGCGTTAACTGAGCGTAAATCTGCGATGACACTATACTTCTTAATATGCGCACATGCTCGCATATAATTTATGCTCTTGTCCCAAAGTGGTAAATACAACACCCGAAGTGGTACAATAGTAACGCAACATGTTTAATGTTTATGAGATTTGAGATAAAGTTGTCCGTATATATTTATTTATTTATCAATTCTATCTACATAAAAATATTAGGAGGCATATCATACAGCTCTACTTTAAAGTATGTACGATTTTGTTCTCAAAGTGGCACATAGAAGGCGCCACCATACTAAGTGAAAATAAAAACACCATTCACGTTTATCTATACTAGTTATGTAGTAGTCTGTTGGTGGAATGCGCTAATCTCAGGATCTTATGGATTGATTTCAAAAATTCTTTCACTGTTGGAAAGGTACGTTATCCCTGAATGCTATAGGCTAGGAATGTACCTGGGGCGAAGACTGGGTGGACTGCTAGTCTTATTTAAAATTAAAACAATATGATTGTCAATATCTACAAATTATTTCTTAGTTCTAACAATTTTAGATTTGGGGCCACGCTACACTGAATTGGCATGATGTCGCTTCCGATGCTATCCGCATCGGAAGCGACGCGTGACTTCAAAACAAGCTATATGTCTAGTTCGCGCGAGCACGCGCCAGGCCGCCGGCCGGCTCGCCACGTTCAAGCAGTTATGCATCTTATTTTGAAATGACGCGTCGCTTCCGATGCCATCCCATGCCAATCCAGTGTAGCGCGGCCCTTACGCGGACTTACGCCATTTAGTGACGAGTGAAACCGCAATGCTACTATGTCACGTTAGTATTACATTATCTTTGTCTGAAGCCAAAATTCACTATCAGTTCATCTTAGCTAAAACTGAGCACTTACCTTTGAGCAGCGCCACCACAGCCGTGCAGCCGCTGTCATTGCCAGGCTCCTCCGTCATGCTGATGTCTTCTTCACCATCCTCATCACTGGATTCGTTCTCACCTTCTTCCTCATCTTCCTCCTCCTCTTCTTCTTCACCTGATAATAACAAAAATAATACTGGAAAATCCATCCTGAAAATTCTGTTACTAGTAGTGTGTTGTTAGCATTGTTAATGCTATGCAACTGTATATTGAACATCAGAGTCCTTAGTTCTCAACTCCAATCCCATCTAAAGAGTTGATCGCGGCACCATTACAGTCGTCCTGTCTGAACAGAGGCTCGTAAAACGCACGGAATGGGCGTAAAGTGCGTAAACAGAATATTTATTTCTAAAGATCGGACATCGTTTCATCTCGTTTACTTTGGATCACACAGGACACTATTTGAGCGAAGCAGGCAGGGATATCTGAGAGCTTACTCGTTTCGCTAGTTAGCTCTTGCGGTGTGAACCACATCGCTTATCTCATATCTCTTTACACTTACCATCATTAGAGGATTCTTCAACTCCGTTGACATTCTCCTCATCGGAAGAGTTGATCTCGCCACCCTCGAAGGTCTCATCATTGGAGTCACTCTCGTCATCGTCCTCGACTGTGGCCTGTCTAAGCAGAGATTCGTAAACGGCGGCGGCTGCAAGGCGGCGAAGCTTGGATTTCTTTGGGCGCTCTGGTGCTGGCTTTTCCGAGCTTGACACTGGGGATATTTTTTCTGAAACAATTTTTTTGTTCATAGACAATTTGTAAACATCTTTTGAGCTAAATTAAAAGGAGAATACGAATCTATTCAGAGGACACCTCTGTAAACTAAACAGCACATCAGCTAGAACCAACACTGCTAATCAATTAGTAATAAGGTGGTGCATAACTGGAATAGACTACCAGAGGAAGTGGTCTCCGTGACTTCAATAAACTCCTTCAAAAATAGACAAGTGGTTGTGTACAAATAAAGTGCTCAAAAAGTTTGTTATCTATCAGTGAATGAACTATATTCAATCAAAGATATTCCTTACATTCAACAGTGCTTAACATAGGCACATCAGCTAAAAAGCTGCTTGTCTATAATCAAATAAATAGAGTGATAGATTAAGTGCTCCAATAGTGTAGTAAGGAGGCCCATATTCCTCTGTGCTGCATTATTGTTAGCTTGCAGCAGTGTTTAACGAAAAATAGTGAATGCCTTTAGACAGCTTGAAAAGGCACTAGTATTTGCCACTCCCACCCACGCACAGACGTCATTTCAAGAATAAGCAACTGAACACTAACTCTGCAAATAAAGTTAGTTTAGATAGTACAAGATCAGCATTTTCCGCGACTCCATAGACATTATTTATATTCTATATGCTATTCTGGTGTATGAACTATAAAATTGTAAATTTCTCTAAATGCATCCAGTAGTTGTAGCGTGACAAAGGCACAAGCATTTTCACATCCTCAAAACTTCACGATAAGTTTAATAGAATAGAATTAATATTCTACCTTTGGCTTTCCCACTTTTAACTGGTGTGGCGGAACCATTTGAAGAGGAAATGTTATTATCTTCGCCATCGGCTTGTTTCGAGTCAGACACTTCTCCGTTGCAGCCATCGCCATTTCCTGCAACTGGTGCATTACTTGCATCCCCACTTTGCCCGGGTTGGTGGCAGTTGTCGCCCGAACTATCTGGAGCGGCCAATGTGGGCTTGTCAACCTCCATTTCCTTTGCTTTATTTTCTGGCTCGCTCGTTGAAACCTGTTGTATAAAAACTGTATTAGTAAAAAAACACAGTGCGAGTCCGACTAGCGCACAATCTATATAACATTAGTCTATCGGGCCTAAAATGCCAAAAAAAAACACGTTTGTTGTAAGGTACTCTTTAAATATCAATTTTATTTTTGAAGTGAATATACAATTAAGTATTCTGTGAATATTTCAAGCAGAAGGGGTTCACAGGCAAAGTCGGGAGAGTTACCTTGACAACATAGCGCAACAAAATCAAAGTATGGAGATGAGGGAGAAAGGAGTTGTGTTAAATATTCAGATCTTGAATATTTAACACTCCTTTGACAACGAAATTGACGAGGCATCAGTATCAGTATCTGACCTGGAGCCATTTCCCCACAATCTTATTCAAAAAGTATTTATGACAGTAAAACAGTCTGCATAGCCTTATCTGTTGATTTTACCATCATCAACCATCTCATTATTTCAGCATTATTCATCATCAGGTCTTTGTTAGTTTCCACTGTAGGAGCATGACCCTCTCTGTTCTGCCATAACCATATATTAGCCAGAGTAGTCGGAGGATTTGGCCTATACTCTTGGGTTAGAGAGGTCTCTTTGATGTTTAGTAGCTTTGTTTAGCTTGTTTCCTTAGTCGCCTTCTACGACATCCACGGGAAGACTTGGAGTGGTCCTATTCTACTCTGCCGGGAACCACACGGCGCTATTATTAATCAGCATTATTAATTTCTGCAATTTTCTAATCTATCCTTTTGAGTTTCTGACCTAAATCCCCTAAACTCCATCAAAAAGTTTAAAACTACCTCTCCATTCACATCCTTGTCTTCTTCATTTGAATTAGTAGATGATACTCCGCCCGTATCCTCATCGGCATTGCCCTCCTTGGCCTCCGACTCCCCATTCTTGCTGGAGGAAGCACCAGGCGCCTCAGAGCTAGAGCCTGCAGCAAATGTGGACCCTGAACTAGAAGCTCCAGCACCTGTTTATTTCACAATCATATGGATTTTCAACTTCATTGTAAACTGCGTTAAATCAAATACCACACTTGTAATGGTGGGGTAGTTATGTTAGGTGACGCAAGCCTTAATGCGGGGATATGGAGATAAGGGGAATGGGATGTGGTTGAGAAATTCGACGAGTAGGATTGACCCACAGGGGCCGAATTGGTAAGGCGTTTCGTCGTGTAAAGACCAAGACGCAGAGGGTCAAATCCTACCCGTGTAGAATTTTCATCCCATATCTTACTTCTTAATTTCAAAAATTGCCCAAGTGCGATTTGTGCTCACCCATGAAGAGTACCGTAGGAGCAAGCTTAGATTATCCAAAAACCTCTTATTGTTCGCCAGCAAAGATAACTCTGTTTTTAATAGTGTTTGTATGAATGAGTTATTTTTGCAGTTTACTAAAAAGTGCTATAACTTTTTAGTTTGTACTTAGTACTGATCTCGGATAGTTTTCCTTTCAACTTCGTTACATATACTACTGCTGTAATTTCTTTCATGTATCCATATAACCATTTTTTAAAAAATACTTAACAGATTTTGATTAAATTTCTACAGGGCCAAGAAATTTTATATTCTTTCAATTAAAGGGATGTAATTTTTCATTGGTTTATAACATAAATGATAGAGAAATCAGTCTACAAACATAAAAATTAACAACTGCATTAATAAGTTGGTTAAAAAATTTCAGATACCTGCTGAACTTTCACCTCACTTTACACAAATTGTCAAGAGAATGTATGTTTAAAATTAAACTTTGAATGCTAAACTCATACCATTGGAAATCATTTATGGAAAGACCTTGATTTGACTAACCTGAACCACCAGCTTCTTCTGTGTTCTTCTTAGCCCTCAGGCAAGGGGACAGCGGAGTGGCCGTGTCGCCAAGTCGAGCGCGATGGAGAGTGCTGAGCTTGTTTTCGTATTTTGCTAGCACCTCCTGATCAAAACCAAATTTGTTATAATAATAAACAATCACATACATATATATCGATTCGCGAGTTACACGATATTATTATTCAACGAGCTCTGTGGCGCAGTGGTCACCACGCCAACCTGCGACACGGGGGTCCCGGGTTCGATCCCTGGTCAGGTCATGATGGGAAACGATCTTTTTCAGATTGACCTGGGTCTTGGATGTTTATCTACTCGTATATAAGTATCCCAACTAATATTATAAATGCGAAAGTGAGTTTGTTTATTTGTTTGTTACGCTTTCACGCCGTATCTACCGAACTGATCATCATGAAAATTTGCATACATATAGGTTAGGGTACTGAGAAGGACACAGGCTATATATAACGCGGGCGAAGCCGCGGGTAACAGCTAGTATATTATAAAATATAGTATCATTGAGTTAGTATCCTGCAACACAAGTCCACAACTTACTGTGGGGCTAGCTCAATTTGTGTGATATCTCATATGCCTCAACTCCTCTATATATTTAAAATTTTTAAATTTTTTCAAATATTTTTTTAAATTTGAAATTTAAATATTTATTAATTAATATTATATATACTAGTAATTTTCCCGCGACTTCGTCCGCGTAAACTATAGCCAATGTCACCCTCAGATAAATAAGCTTTCTGATAGGTGAAAGAATTTTGAAAAGCGGTCCAGTAGTTTCGAAGCCTATTCAATTCAAACAAACAAATAATCAAATCTTTTCAATTTATAATGTTAATAGTAGATTCTAATATGATGATTGAATATTATATATTAATTTTTATATTGTGGTTTAATCTTTTGTGCTTGTTATTCTTATTCAATAATACTAGCAGCCCTTTCCGGCTGCTAGTATTATACCCTATAAACATTCCTCATTAATCACTCTATCTATTTATAACAACTACTCGAAAATCCGTGCAGTAGTTTTTGAGTTTATAGCAAACAGACCGACAGACACGGCAGAGGACTTTGTTTTATAATATGTAGTGATTTCCAATGTCAGCCAAAGGCCAATGTGTCAAAAATATCTTGAGCTCCTCTATGCAAGTAGATTGGACATCAAAATTAAATTTTGCAAATATAGTTTTATCTTAGTTAACCTGCAATGGAAGATGTGCCTCTTGATATAGGTTACTGACATTTTCATCATCAGACTCCTCATTGTCACTTGGCCCGGGAGGATTTATTTCACCTGAAACGGAAAACCAATTTTTAAAACATGTAAATTAGTTGAGCAGTGAAAAACCTGTGTAAGACTCTTAAAAGTTCTATTTTTTCGTTTTTATATGATAGTGGTCAAAAGACTTTTAAGTTAAATTGGGCACTTAAAGCTCAAAGTGTACTGAACCATCATCAGTTATTTAGTAGTTTATATATTCTTAGGCTGTGCTGTGTCCCATACTCCTTTTGACACATCCCCTGCTTGAACAAAGTTTATGCGTTTAAACCTGCACAAGGACATATCCACATGCTCAGCATGGGGGATGCATAAATAAAAAAATAATATGTAAAATAAAGACAACTTGGTACAATTCGTCAGTCAACTGATTTTGACTTAGTGATAAGAATAATTAACTCACAATGATCTAACAACCTTTACGATTGAACATTTGACCATACCTTGATGCTTGATATCTTTGATCACATATATCAACATATGTGATCAAAACTTGATATGTACCTAATTATAGCTAACAAATTTAATATTTTCACTATAAAGACATTTATTTTTAGTAGAGCTTTAAAAATTACCACTCTCCTAAAAATTTGAGATTGGCAGATAGGCTAGCTGAATATTGGACCAATGAATTGTTGTACTTTTTATTGTTTGTATACACTGTATGTGCTTTGACATTAAATGTGATAACTTCGTATCAGACACAGACAACTTTACATCTCTTTGAAAGTCAACAAATAAGTACACTCTTTCTTTACACACTTTTGCCTTAGTCCCACTATTTGATGTTGGCTCTCCTAGTTAAACTTCTCCTGGACAATCAATATAAATAACAAACAAATAGATACAAAAGATATGATGTTGGTAATCAATCTTTTTAAATCTTTGAGTTTTAGAAAGAAATTAAACTTTATAACAAATAACTAATATGGAATTTCATACCTGCTAATTCTTTGAGTATGTCCATAACCTCTTTTGTAGCAATGGTTTCATCAAATCCAAGGAATGCATCTTCCAAAGCTTTAACCAATAAGCCGCTTTTGTACGCTTCTGTATTTTTGATGAAATTTGGCAAATTTTGAGAACAATATGTGGCTACTTCGGCACCCCCGTGACCGTCGTACACGGCAAATAGTGATGTATTCACATCAAAGTCTAAAATCGTATTGTGTGCATCCTAAAAACAAATGACACTACATAAACAACAATAAACAAGAAATATAATAGATATGTAGCTGTATAATCTAAAATAACTTTGAATGAGCATAGTTCACACAGGTTACGGTCTCTAGCAAGCGAACAACTGAAAAGAACAATAGGCGCGCATAGTCACGAGTAACAGTAAAATAACGACGGAATTGAGTTAACAGCACGGAATTTGATAAATCGCATAGAATATAGCAAAAAGTACACCACTTAGATAATTAACAACGAAACAAATATCGGTACCTCCTGATTGACACGCCATCCTTGCATGGAGCTAGCACCGCACTCTAATTTATCGTTTGATTCATCGCTAGACACTTTCTCAGTAACTGGTTCTGATAAATATGCACCCATATTGGAATGTTATTTTCAATTAAACATAAAATAATCAAGTGAGGCGCGAAAATCCCCAAAAATCGCGCAGGCGGCAAGCTAGAAGAGTCAGTCAACCGCCGTAAATGGGGTTGCCATTTTACAATTATTTTTTATTACTTTTTCAGGAAACCATAGACTTCACTGAATACTTTTTCATAGCTAGCATGAGCGTTCTGTCCACAGAATACAGAAAGATGTGTCTTTCTGTGTTCTGTGGTTCTATCCAACTATTCCAAACCCACCAAACCACGATTCTGACACCTACTCTCTCTAAAAACTCTCTATAACTCTACCCTCTAATCTGTGTTCCGCATTGACCCAGATCATAGATTTAAAAAAAAATCCTACTTCTATGACTCAGATACTGTGTACCTAATCCTGACTTGGTTCTTGGACCGGCCTGGGAATATAATCATGTCAACCGAGTCTAAAGATTTACTATTATTTGTCATTAATCTTTTTTTTTTATCTATTTTAATTTGTGTCTATACCTCGCAATACCTACTCCTCAGAGTATTCACATCCATTTTGCACGTGCACGTGCACTGCCGCAACCAGCGCCGCCTTGCCCACTGCGAACGTGAGTCGCAGTGATATTTGAATGAAACGCTCGTAATCGTCAACGTAGATGTGATTCCGTACCTCTGGGCGATAAATACCCAGTAAAACGGTATTTTACGAGTATTTTACTAATTTTGCTTGGGTATAAGCAAATTGGATATTATCGCTTTATACTTTTATTATTTATTACTAATAGCCGTCAATGTCCCAATATGAAGCAAAGGCCTCTCTTTTATTCTTCCACGACATTCGATCCTGTGGTAGTGTCTGCCATTCTTTATTGAACTTCTTGAATTCGTTACACCAGCGTGTCCGTGAGTGTCCAGGCAGGCAGGCGCTTCCCATTCGGAGTCCTAAAAGTGGTTTGTTTAGCCCATTGATATTGAGACATCCTTTTTGCTTCATATACAGGCCTGTGTGCTTGTGTAGATAGAAGGATAGTGGAGCCTTTGTAATAGGGGCTCCCGATAGTACCCTTTGACAGCACCGTAAACACAGATTTGTCTGTTCTGTAAATCATCTTTTGCGGCATCCACCTGAGGAGATGGAACCTTTAACAAACGCAACGCCAACCAGCCAAAATGATACACATTGAGCAACAATTTACAAGACTTGATTACAGAAAACGATGATTATGACCTTCAACAAATAAATAATAATAAAAAATAAATATATACAGACGAATCACACAGATTGGGCTAGGGCTAGCCCAAAAGTAATTTCAAAACTTGTGTTATGGGATACAAACTCAACGATACTATATTTCAAATTTTCATGTTGCCTTGCCCAGGGATTGAACCCGGGACCATCCGTGTCGCAAGCCGAAATGTGTTGACCACTGCACCTCGGAGCTCGTCAAAAAAGAGGAGGTTCTCAATGGGAATCCCTGTTTTTTTGCTTATTTATATTTCATCATATGTTAACTCGAGATACTTAAAAAATTTGTCTGAGAGCCGTAGGCTGAAGTCACAGGTCAATTCATTATAAGAATTAAAGGCGGTTTTAAAACAACCTAAATACTCTTTTCATTCCCAAGGTTTGATCCTTGTTCTAGTTAAAATAGATGGATAGCCTCGGTGGGTATGAACATTACACAATGATCTACCTTTATAATTTATTGTTTGCTGCCATATATTACTGGTATCTGATAAAAATGTTAGTTGCTTCGCTAGTGACACCTTTATCTAGATCTAAGTATATAAATAAATAAAAATACATAGGGACAAATAACACAGATTGCAACTAGCCCCAAAGTAAGTTGTAAACTTGTGGATTTTTTAAATGGATTATGTAATATGTAGCTTAAGCCAAGTGAGCTTTTGCTACTTCACCGGACTTTTTGAGCTGAGGACAGAGTACCCTCAAACTGTAAGGTGAACATCACCAAAGGGCCCCCAGGAAGGATGGACCTCGGTTTTGGACGTTGCCTATGTGCGCAAGGCTTGGAGAGACAGCAAACTCTGATATTCCTGATGAGTTGCGATTTGCATGCATAGCCTGAAGGGCTGAACTGAAAAAACAATGGCAAAGCCTTTGGACAGCAGCAACTCTCATGTTTTGCCGAACGGGCCGAAAGCTAAACTTTGATGCTATCTTTTTCTTAGTACGTAATCATTTTATTTTAATCTAAGGTAAATTTTACTATTTCTTTCTAAGATACTTACAATGTTTAAACCAAATATATAATTGGTTGCTGATCTTTATTTCGAGATGACATTCATACATGACCAATAGAATTATTAGCATGGAGATATATGTACTACGCTTCCGTGATTATTAGTCAATCAAACTTTTCAGAAGTGGAACAGTGGCCAAAATCAACAAAATTATCGCGGATCACAGTCGTCAAAACCCCACTTTCATTTTTATAACATTAAAACATCACATACTATTACGTCCATATCCCTTGCAGGGTAGAAAGAGGGTCAAAAAACCCAAAGGCCCCCGTTTAGCATGTTAGTGGGCGTAAAGGTGGAAAGCGGAATCAAAATATAGCCGGTAGCCGCACCGCCTGTAACGTGATTCCTTATATCTTCACCCTTTCCCTTGTCCGGCTTTTACTTTTTCAAGTTACTTTGAACCTAACGATAACTGTCAAAATCCATTCAGCCCGTTGGAAGATACGAGGTAATAAATGCATTATGTGCGTAACACATAGGTAGCCCTTTTTGCCAGCCGGGTGAAAAGCGGTCAGATCAAGATAATATTTTTGACGTTTTTAGTACTTATATCAAGACTTCTTCTTGGTTCACGATAAGATAATACCGGGGGCTTGTTTAATTACGTTGTTTGATAACAGACCCGACAATGTATTCCAGATAAATAAAATGATAGTATTTAACTGGCTCTTGAGGCCGATGATCGTGTTACAAACATGGACACTATTTACGAACGTGCTCTAACAGAAGTCGGACCGAATGGAGTTTTTCAAAAGAAATTTGATTGGTTCTATAACTTCTTATTTGCGGCGTTTTGGGGGATGACTTACATGAATATATTTTTAGCTCTTGTTATTACTCCACATAGATGTGAAATTCCAGAAAATACTAAAAACATTAGTGACTTCTCATGGAAAGCAAAGTATATACCAATGTGAGTAGCAGAATTACTATTTATATACGTGGAATAAATTTTTAAATATTTATTTGCTGATAATATTTACGTGATGTATGAATTGTATACAGATCCAATGATTCGTCAGGGAAAATCGTATTAAGCAGTTGCGAGATGTTTGTTAAACCAGGCGAAAATAATTTAACAAAGGGTAATTAAGGTTATTCAATACATGTATACTTACAAAATTTTAAACATGAGATGAATTCTAAAACTATACCTTTTTTACAGCGTGTGATACCTACCACTATGACAAAACTTGGTATGAAACTACCGTTCCTTCCGTAAATAATTGGGTTTGTAAAGATGAGTTAAAGGTTGCGTACATATTTTCATACAGTAAATTTGGAGAAATAGTAGGATCACTTTTCTTCGGATGGTTTGGTGACATGTAAGTTACGATTAAGTACATGTATCATACATAAGTACATACTTGATAATGTCTGTCTTCGTTAGTGTTGAAATTTAAAGCGGTGTTCACATATTTCCGGGTCAAGGCCATTCGGGCACAGGTCTACCTGGTCAATAATACAAGAAATGTCGTCCCCATAGGTGAAAATTGGATGGCCCTGACGGGGCCAAGATAGGGTGTCCGGGCCACGTCCGGGCGGTCACCGGGACACTGGCAGCCCGGCCCTGCCGGCCTATTTACAAACTCGGATGACAGGTGTCGATGCCTATCAATCAAGAATTTACTGTTACAATGCGGTTTTTGTATTTCAAATAAAAATGTTCGAGCAAGCAAAACCCGCATTGTAATATTAAATTCTAGATTGATAGGCATCGACACCTGTCATCCGAGTTAGTAAATACGGGCTGAACTGTGTAATCGAGTTCATACAAATCATAATATGTAAAGTCTTAATCTATTTCTCTCTGACCCGGCCGTCAGGGACGGGAACCCGGAAATGTGTGACTAGCGTTTAAGAGGCCTAGATCAGTGAAACTAGCTATCTAGCCCACCCGTCCGTTTCACTCTTTCACTCCTAAATCAGATCAAATTCAGTAAATCGGTAGTAAATTGCTTGTGGAATTTTTGGTATTACTTTTCATTGCATTAGGTAAATCAAGAGAACTCATTACCGGTAATGAGTACCTATCTAGCTTTCTTACTTTGAAATTGTGATATGTATGAAAACTTATACCTACCAAAATACTACAAGTTATGAACTACCAAATTACTGAATTAAGTAGTTTCTTCAATTTAATCTTAAAAATAAAGGCTTATGATTTGGTTCAGATATGGTCGGCGCTTAAAATACATAAATAAATAAATATAAATATATACGGACAAATCACACAGACTGAGCTAGCCCCAAAGTAAGTTCTTAAGCAAGACTTGTGTTATGGGATACTAACTCAACGATACTATATTTTATAACAAATACATATATAGATAAACATCCAAGACCCAGGTCAATCTGAAAAAGATCATTTTCCATCTTGACCTGACCGGGGATCGAACCCGGGACCATCCGTGTCGCAGGCAGGCGTGTTGACCGCTGCGCCACGGAGCTCGTTAATTTTAGTATAATTTTAGTATTTAATGATTTGTTTCAGATATGGTCGGCGCTTAACATACATAATTTCTCTAGCATTCCTGGTTTTCGGTCGAATAATTTCCATATTATCAACTTCAACGTATGTTTTGTTTGTGATTGGTTGTGTTATTGCATGGATTCCATCTTGGTCAGTTGTACAAAGTGCGACAGTAATATCGATGGAGATATCGTCTCCTGAGCGTCGAAGTACTACAGCAACATTAAGATGTATCGGCAACAGTGTTGGAATGTGTATAATGCCATTATTATATTGGTGGCTTCGGGATTGGAAGACTTTTATGATATTTACTACAGTACCCGTTATACCATTTTTATTTTATGCATGGTAAGGAACTTATTATACCTTTATCAAAATATTTTTCAAGTTTTTCAACCCATGTTTTATACCTAAAAATATTTTTAAGGAAAATGATTGAATCACCAAGATGGCTTTGGCTTCAAGGAAAGCCTAAAGCTTGTGTGAAAGAATTAAAAGTAATAGCGAAAACGAATAAATCAAGACTTGATCCGGAAACTGAAAATGAAATTTTGACTACACAACCCAAAACAAATTTAACATCACAACAACAGCTTGGACCATTGGCTTTGTTTTCTGGATGGAGATTAGCGACGAACACACTGTTACAGCTGTATTTGTGGTAAGAGTATACCTAGTTAGATTTATTTGAGAACGTGGGAAAACAAACTCTGGCATATGACTCAATTAGCAGGTAGTTTTGATACATATTCTTAATGTATCAAAACTACCTGCTACGTAAAGCCCGCTCCACACTCTCGTCGAGAGGTTTCGTTCTCGGTTCTCGACAAAATCCGCCACCAAATAAATATAGCCGAGACTTGCCGAAGTACTGCCTGCACAATCTCGTATTCGCCTAGTCTCGTGCAGTTTTGCCGAGAGTGTGGAGCGGGCTTTTGTCATATTCTGATCTATCATTAAGACTGTTCTTTATATTTCTAGGGTTTCTGTATCTTTAAACTACACTATGCTACTGATGAGATCTGGTGAAAAATCGGATGGTAATCCGTTTTTGGAGTTTGCTTGGCAATCAGTAGCTGAGATGCCAGGGACTTTCATCGGAGCTTGGCTATCCGATCACATCGGCCGTCGTTACGCTGGTTCAATATCGTACGCACTGACAGCTTTCTTGTGGGTGCTAATTGGTTTTAGAGAAATAAGTAAGTGGAGATTTTTTTTATTCATGAATAGCTTATACATCTATTGATAAATGAGGAGAGTAATGTTTTTCGCGCCTAAGTATATATGTTTATTCATTCATTTAGGTATGAAATTGCCGTTTTCTATAGAGTATTTCGAGCTAATTACATTTTTCATATTAACGTTTTTAGTATTATTTTGGGTTTGATTAATTCAATAAATGGCACTTTTACATGTAGTTACGGAGAACAGTAAGCCTGATTTGTGCAATATAAAATTTAGAAAAAATAGAATAATGGGCTACATTTTTTATGAAAACGGACAAACCTGAAACGAGCTCTTTCCATGAGCATTTTTCAATAATGAAATTAGGAAAACAAAAGTTTCAATACATGCATAATGTTATATCTTTCCAGTTTAAATAAAAATAATGTGTTCCTATGTGTCCTTCCTGTAACCGAAACGGCTTGAGTGATCATAATGTGTAAGGTATCATTATATTCTATTATAATATTTTATCCATGTTTTATTATTCACTAATAGGTACAAGTAAATGGATTCAGTCAGGAGTTGCTGGAACAACAATGGTGGTGATAAACAGACTTGCGACAACTTCATCTTATTATGTAATATATTTATTTAATATGGAGTTGTACCCTACATGTCTACGACAGTCAGGAATGTCGTTGGGAAATGTCTTATCAAGTAGCGCCGGCGCGATAGCACCATTTCTAATGTATTTGGTAAGTCAAGCAAGAGTGATATATTTGCTTGTTTTTTACTATTTACGTCCAGAGATGTTCAGACATATTATTTGCTTACGTCCTAAATATTGGCAAAATTTACGTTCACCTGCAAGACGTTCAAGTACTTGCGCTTTTTTCGTTTAAATGACTATAACTACTAAAGCTTATTTAAGTAATAGGTACAAAGTCGAAAAGAAGGAGCGTTATGAATTTGCAGTAAATGAGTTCCATCCCACTTTTTGACGCTTCGATGCCTTGGCTCTTTGAAACTTTTGAGTGTACATACAGCGTCTTTCCATTCTATACAAGGCCAGAACGCAACGGTGTGAAACTAATCAGAATCACGTATAGATTGGAAATGTCTTTTTTACTAAGTGCTTCCAATCCGTACAAGAGCAGTACGCAAATACTCGCGTATACTTCGTAGTACCGTAGGTAAGATATCTTATTCCATAATGTGCAGCGCCATTACGCATACGGACTTATCGTGTATGTATCGGAATAAGCGCTCCAAAATCTCCATTACAAATTATACGCGAGCAGTTGCACACTCAGGTATAATATCCTCTGACTGTTCTGGCTAATATATATGGCTCTGGACTAGGTATTTCAGAGATGGTCATGCTCCTGCAGTGGAGAATAAAAACTGTGCGAGTTGAGCTCAAGTTTTTTAGTTTCATTTCCATATCATAAAGCGGTTCACAGAATATACGTATCTACCAAGTTTCTACTGTGTAGTCTCAATAGTTTCGAGATAAAATGGCTGTGACATACGGACAGACATGCAGACTGATGGACAGGCTGACGGACTTGATGAATCTATAAGGGTTCCGTTTTTCGCCATTCATCTACGGAACCCTAAAAAGATGATGATGACCATAATAATATATAATGCTCGTTAATAAGTACTGTTTAAATAAATATCACATGATTATAAGTTATTGCAATTTATTTAATCACTATTAATTTTTAATTTAAAAATTATTATTTTTTAAATTTGATTAATGATGTAAAAAGTTTAAATATAATTCCATATTTAGCTGAATCAATATAGATACGAGTATAACTAGATTTTTAACACTTTTGTCGAGTGTAATTAAGTAAGTGGTGTAGTATAGTTGGGAACGAAGACACTAGCATCCACGATACAAACTATACACGATCAGTTCGCATAATTCGTGTATGCATTGTAATCACAGATTTAAAAACAGCACTACAAAATATACGCGAGCAGTTTCCTATGGCTGCGTTCTGGCCTTGTATAGAATGGAAAGACGCGTACATACAAATACTCATGTTATTATATATTTATTACCTGTAGTTAATAAATATAAATAACTACATTCCTAATTCTGTTCTCTCCGTAGTACTACTTTTTTACTATTGATGAAACCCATATAATCTTTGACTTAGCTTATGTGAAAATTTTATTTTATTCATTTGATTTAAAATAAATAAAACAAGATTTTTCACAATTTTATTTTTGTTATTTGTATAATTTTTTGAACTTTTAGGGTCGAAACGTTGATACTCGATTGCCGTGTATTATTTTGGTGGCAGCTTCAGCGCTCGGAGCCATATCGTCATTTTTACTGCCAGAAACATTGAATGCAAAATTACCGGAGACCTTGAAGGACGCTCAAGAATTTGGAAACTGTGATCGAAAGAGTAGTACAGAACAAAAAGTTTGAAAATTAAATACTAATAATACACTTTCCTATACAGTTTACATCTGTTATGTAGTCGTAAAGGACTATGATGGGAGTGTAGTAATTTTTATCTTACCTAACTATTTAGGTATAGCCATGCCAATAGATAGATTAACCTTTCTTATGACGATGAACCTCAGTAGATGTTAAGTAAATAGTTGTACTTATGTTTTATATTTACTCAATAAACATAATACATTAAATGCTGAAACTCAAATAATGTATTATTTGGATCCAAAAGGTATACTCGATACAACTACCGTATCTATCAAGAAATTTAATATGCCGTTTGTAATGAATGAGTATTGACAGAAACAAGAATAAAAAGTGTGGTAACTTCCTCTTGGAAATCCTATTGTTCATCTTATTGCCAAAATGGGTAACTTATCAGACCCATCCAATGAAAGGCCCATTGCAATTACCTCTCTGCTTCCTAAAGTGATGTTGCGTATTATAAACATGCAGCTCCTCAAGTACCTGGAGATCCCATCATTAATCGTCAATACCTACGGCTTTCGACACGGTCACTTGGCTGTTGAGCTTAGTGCCTACCGTATACTGCAAATAGTTATAATGCGCTGCAATAGGGCAGAGGATATTGAGTGCAAGGAATATGCTACGGCTGCTAGCTGGATATTACCTTCTATTAGATACCATCAAGTGTTTCGTACCTAAGCTCGTCTACCCGCACAATTATTAAAATTTATGCCTATAAATTTATTTTGTGGAACAAATTACCAAAAATGCAACAATGAGCTTAGAATCTATGAATTTGCAACTATTGATTTAACCCTAATTTAACCCCTTGTTTTATGCCGGAATACCAAACGCAAAGTTAAACAACACTCAAACAATGCATTTCTGTGCAGATCTGCGCATGCGCAAGGAGGGGACAGGGGATAACATTGGACTCTTGTCAAAGTTTTCACGCACTTATCAGACTGACCATGAATGGCACACTTAAATAACCTTGAATGGAATCGATTTATTACATACACTTTATACACATCTGGATGTTATCATATCTCGTGCGTGACCACAGGGGCGTCTGTGTGATTAGGTATGACTGAGTAATGGCTGCGTGCGGCAGTTTGAGTCTGTCTTTATCTAGATTATGTCTTCAGTTTTATACACTTATGTAGTAGCCATAATTAAAAATTGTGCTGAGTATCTACGTATGTAATCAAAGTAGCGGAGTAGGTACCTATAAGATTCCGAGCAACGAGCGACTTCCATATTGAAAACGATAATATGAGTACATATTATATTGTAATGTACAATCAAAAATATATTGGTACCACTTGACTTTCTTGGCTTACGGAAAAGCGGCGGAGATTTTCAAATTTCAAATTCGCGGAAAATTAGAAATTTGCAATTTTATACCTTATTTCATAATATTTTTAAGGTAAACTTTTAAAATTCGCCCACCTGGCAATTAGGCTATTTCACAGAGCACTCATCAGTGCAACCAAGGTTGGGTTCCTACTTTGGGTTCCTACATGGTTCGCATGGTTCCTACCAAAGACAATATAATATATTGTCTTTGGTTCCTACGTTACTGTGTTTCCCTTTTAAGTATATAGGTCTGTCGTACTCGGACGGACGGCAAGTGCGGCACCACAACGAAGGAACCCAAGGCATTACGCAGAAATGTAGGGTTCACGTAGGCTCTAGGTACCACCGCCACCAATTTGCAACCAAGGGTACTATTTTTGAACGCGAGCCACTCGTGTTCGAACGATTTTTGAATGGAAAAATCGGTCGAAGACGAGTGTCACGCGTTCAAGAATAGTACTCCAGGCCAATCTGTATGGGCTACATTAGTACATGTATACAGCTTGTAATATGACAAAGACATTCAATTGTCTTTAATTAATTCGTTTCGGCCTTCTTGCCCACCGGCCATGTAAATACGTGTTTATGTCACCACATAACATGTAACATTCGAAATACATTCTCTCTTTCTGTCCGGGCAGGTAATAAATGATAAATAAAATTTTACTGTTAAGCTATGGGTTCCCCGAGCAAACGCTCGTGCACTGCACGATCGTGCAGTGCCGCCGCTATCCGATGGGTGGACTGTAGACGACGGACGTCAATCATTAGTGTTGCTAGTCTAGCCATTTGTTTAATCGATATCATAGACGATAAATTTACTGGGGTACTATTTTTCAACGTGTGACACTCGTCTTCGAACGATTTTTGTATTAAATTCGTTCGCAGACGAGTGTCACGCGTTCAAAAATAGTACCCCTGTTCAGTATTTTACTATATAGTCTCTCTAATCTATGGGTAGTATGAGATGAGCACGAGATGAGTCATTCGCAAAGCTTAGCACCAGCATTATTTAAATCTCTGTTCACTAACTAGCACGATAACAAATATATAACTTACTTATGTGGATTCAAAAGTATCTTAAGTATCTCTTTGATGTGGATACGTGTTGTTCCTTTGGAACCTGTCCAGTCTGTCTTAGATAACTATTTTGTGAAAATTAAGGCCAAGTGGTATAGCGATTCTAGTGCCAGTGCCACCCAGAATTAAATTATTTTACTCCTAAAAGAATTCATGGTGGCGCTAATTTCGCATAACACTTACTGCGCCTTCAATTTTATGCTGAAAATCATTTAAGTGTTTGGTATGACAATGTGTGTACGAGATATTGGCGAGAATTTTTAGGAATTAGGGTTTTTAAGTGCTCACACAGTGGGCCGTATGGTTTCCATAGAGTAGTATGTATGCCCACTAACATGCTAAACGTGTGCCTTTGGGTTTTATGACTGTGCTATGTTTACCCGGCAAGTAAATGTAGCAAGGCCACTAACATGAAAAATAAGTTTTTTTGCTCATGGCGGACAGCAACCGTTCGAAAATTAATAATGTAAACTATTTAAACAAAGTTTAAAAAAGGAGATTAATTCGACCTATCCGTACTGTAGCCCATCGTAATGTAATATTGTCAAAATTATCCAGTGATTTTCTATACGTCAGTCTATTCCAGCAGCCTCTTAACATGTGTACCGAAATCCAAAAGTGTAATTATGAATGAATATTATGTTTGTCTTGTTCGTGCATATCTCAAAAATTAAAAATGGGATTGCAAAAATGGTAGGTAAATTAGGTATATACACTAAGTTATGGAACAGTTTTAACGAAAGTGTTTTGAAGTTGGATTATTTTCAATTGTTCTTGTTGTATTTATGTTAATTATACCATAAATACATCAGCACCCGTAGCATGGCACCCGCGACGCCGTTTATATCGCGCGATAAACTATTTACATCTCCCTCTTTAATATTACGGCAAATAAGATGGCGATAGTCGATAAACGTTATCTCGTGTGCCATTCTTCAGGCGTAGAAACAATTTCAAAATTATCTTCTTGCTCATCTTAAAGTCATAACTTAACGAGTACAATAATTTTATTTAATATAGTCTACTACTTTAGTTTACTACAGATACATTCTGCAAAATATTTAATTGTTTCAAAAACATTCCGAGTCGAAGAAAATATCACGGAACTTCGTTTAATAAAATGATACGTTTCAACATGAAGTAATATTTAATCAGGCAAACTTCCAAATCGAATGGCTATACTTACTTTAAAAATATTACGAACTATTATTAGATCTACCCAAAATTCAAGAAATACAGGCAGTTTGTCATGTAGTATATATTTTTCATCTTTGTTTTTTAATTCAGATGTCATTTAAATCGACAATCGATAACATAAAAATGTAAAGATTAATCTGGAAACTCGCAATTTTTTCAGTTGGGAACACTGTTGCGGTGAACTTTGATCACCGCCGCCGTGCACGACCGTAGACAACGCCGTCCGGGGAAACCACCCAAACTTGTTTCCATAGAAAATGTATGGGTGACGTCATTCAACGTTTTGCTGACGAGCGTGCGATCACGATCGTGAAGTCGGGGAACCCATAGCTTTACGGAGATCGAGAATGTTTCCGGAAAAATACAGAAAGTTTCATTTTGAACATATTCTCGTGCGGCACATCACTAGTTAAAATGACTAAATTAAATAGGGCAATACTTAAATCATAGACAAAAATCAAACCAAAATCTAGCGGAGGTGGGGATGTGCGAGGGGGGAGGGGGAGGACAAGCGGGCGGGAGGAGCACCGGAGAAAAGGAAAGAAAATAATTTATCTTCTATTTGCAAAGGAAAGAAAGAGAAAAAAGAAAATGATACTTTGACAGATGGTTGGGTGTTGTAGTGAATAATTTATTCGCAATATTACGAAAAATAAATTAAAATTAAATGTATTCTCGTGCATGCAATTATTGATCGTGTAATGGATTATAAAGTGAAGAGATAAGCAGGAAGATACAACAGCTGGGTTTCAACAGTTGTTATAATTAGTTATTCGAGGGTCTGTGTGGTAGGTACCGACTATATAAAATGTCGGGCGATCACAAAACATTGATTAAAGGCAGTCCGTCGCAATATGTTAAGTTAAACGTGGGTGGTACATTGTTTTATACGACTATCGGCACTTTGACAAAAAGCGATAATATGCTGCGAACGATGTTCAGTGGTAGAATGGAAGTGCTCACTGATTCTGAAGGTAAAGCGTGTTTTTCAAACGAATAATCGTATACCTAATTCTTTTTAAATAAGAACTATGATAACGATAAATGTGATTATCATTATAGGGTGGATACTAATTGACCGCTGTGGCAAACATTTCGGTACGATTCTGAACTACCTCCGCGATGGGACTGTTGCGCTGCCTGACAGCTACCGTGAAATAATGGAGCTGCTAGCAGAGGCCAAGTATTTTCTGATAGAGGAGTTGACAGACTCCTGCCAACAGGCACTTGCTAAGAAGGAGCGTGAAGCAGAGCCAATTTGCAGAGTGCCTTTGATAACCTCTCAAAAAGAAGAGCAATTGCTGATTATGTCAACATCGAAGGTAAGCTTCTACTGATTTCAAGTTTTTTCTTTATGGTTAGTAAAACTTTATATTCTGACTCTAGATCAATGTTGCTAGAACATTACTTTTGTAACATTTTTCCATTATTTTGGGACCCAGTGTGTTACCCCCTTGTGTTACATGGTGCAAAGCCTTACCTGAAGCCTGAGGGTCACTTTTTGAAAACTGTATTATGTGCTTACAATTTTTCTTCAGATGGGCACTTCAACAATTGGTTTATATAATATAATCATAACCAGTAGAATTAAATTAATACAAATAAATCGACTGCCTTTTGACAGTTTACATCCACCATCATAAAAAAAAGTTATTAGGTTCAGTGTCCTTACTAAATTTCAATTGCAACATTAAATATGCCATTCTTATAAAAAAAATAATTGCATTATTTTCAGCCTGTGGTAAAACTGCTGATAAACAGACACAACAACAAGTACTCCTACACCAGTACATCAGATGACAACTTACTCAAGAACATTGAACTATTTGACAAACTATCACTCCGATTTAGTGGTCGAGTGCTATTCATAAAGGATGTTATTGGTTCAAATGAAATTTGCTGTTGGTCTTTCTTTGGTCATGGAAAGAAATGTGCCGAAGTATGTTGCACATCAATTGTTTATGCAACTGATAAGAAACATACCAAAGTTGAGTTCCCTGAAGCTAGAATTTATGAAGAAACATTGGGAATTTTGTTATATGAAAGCAGAAATGGCCCTGACCAAGATTTGATTCAAGCAACATCATCGCGTGGAGCTGTTGGTGGACTGTCATGCACCAGTGATGAAGAGGAAGAGCGCTCAGGCCTTGCACGACTCAGATCAAATAAACAGAATAATCAATCTTAGCGGTTACAGTCAGGCTTGGCGCGCCTTAGGAGCTCTAAACGGACAAATGTCTGATACCAAGCTGGCTACTTTTTGCCCTTCTGCTGGTTGCCGTGCTTTGGTCTGTAGAATTTACTGAGCTGTGCCCATGACCTTATCTTTAGGTCCCTACCTTCTGTGAGCTCTCTTGGGATTGTGAATGGCATTGGAGGATTATTATAGCAAAAGAGGCATTTATTTGAACCAGTTAGAATATGTTTGATGGACAACTATATGTGTTAAAAATCGATTTTGTGTTTAGTGAATAGAATGTCACAAATAGAAGAAGTTTCTACACAGGATCAATAGTGCAAGTTATGATACACATCCTAGGAGTCCATGCTTCAAGTGAGATATCCTTACCTGTAGAGATCAGTATACAAATCAGAATTATCAATACCAAACAAGCAGTATTTGAAATTAGGGTTTTGTGAAATAACTATGAATGGCAGTGCAGAATTATAGTCTAGGTCCAATAAGCTGTTAACAACAATTTGATTATTGATGGTGATACTAATTTTTCAACGACAACAGCATATTGAATCTGAGATCAGTTCTACCAGTACACATTTCAGAAAACTCATATGTGACTTGTATAACTTCGGAGAGGATGTCGTGATAGAGAAAGAATATTCTCTTTTCCAATTTATATCTGTATGTTTCTAGAGTTTAAAGTCTATTGTAATTATTTAGAAAATTAGTATTGTAAGACAAAGAACAGTATGTACAAGGTATTCAGTACATTTGTATATGTTGTCATAAAATATGAAAATAACATTAATATGCTTAAAAATGTCATAATATTTATACAGCTCAAATTAAAGGCCAAATTGGTGTTTTCTAGGTAGGTATTAGAATCTAGTTCCTGTCTGAAAGCTCATCTAACAGAGGATTTATGATATAATGTTAAGAATTTTTGTTTTTGTAATGTTGGAAGTATGATTTATTATCAAGTTCATGTTAAATGTGTTACAATGGTATAAGATATAATAATTATGTAAAATATTGATATTGGATGGTATTGTATTAAGGTGAACACATTGCACACATAAAACTGCCGAAAAACGCTCACTCTAAGATAGACAAAACTAAAAGTGGAATGAAGTGAAATTGTTATTGTATTGTACTGTGCTCACTGTAAGATAATTGTAAAACTTTGTTTTCAAGAACAGCTTATTTGCCATCGTTCAGAGCTTACATACTGATATAAAATGCAAAAAATTGTAGCTTGTATGGGATACGATTACTCTGAGATTTTATTGCAAAAAAATGACATTTGTAAAGTGTTTTTTGTTCTATTAGTCTTTGCTATAGAGAAGTAATCATTTGCCTATGTAATTTTAATAAAATAACTTGAAATCTCCCAGTAAGTATATCTGTCTAGGCAAAATCTTGGGAACTATTTAGAAGATTTGATGTCGTTTTTATCAACTTGTGAAACTTTCCAGATAGCCAGGGTGGGGCACTAGTATTAAATTAATGTTTTAGACTTATGCTCAGTAGGGACACGCCAACACGAGAGTCAAACTATTGAACAGTCTAGTCTGATATTTATTACTTAGTTAAAATAATTTTCTTCACACTATTTTCTGAGGAGTAATTGTAGGAGGCTATGCTAGTTTTCTAGGAGCACTGTTGTAAAGGGTTCATTGCATATTGTCCTATTTGTAAATACCATATTACCCAGATGTCACAAACATTTACAGGAGATCAAATCTTAAATCATCATATCATACCTAATTCAGTGTGGTATTGGTTATGGGTGTAATGGCCTGAAGTGTGAGTATGGGAATGAACTTCAAAAGGTAATGGTCTTCTCATTGCAGTCTTCACATCCAACTTGTAAATGCCCTGTGTATAATTTATTTAAGCTTCAGAAACAACTAATGAAGTAGAAATCAAGAATGCAAAAAATCTGCCATTTCATTTTTTTTTATTTTGTAAATGGGATTCACTGTTAAGAAATGTTATTTTAAAAAAAGGTGATTGCATTGAATTTAAAATAGTTGGTCCATTTTTGGGAACAAAGTGAAATTAATTAAACGTTTCTGTCTGACCTACTTGAATATTGTATCTTTGAGAAAGAAAAATAGTTGATATGTTTAAATTGCTCGGTTCAATAGGGTGTAGTGGAAAGACAGTTTAAAATGAGGTACATTTATATCATCTGTTCAAAAAATAGTGCCACTGATACATAATTCGAATTTGATCAACAGGGCAACTTATAAAAAAGACAATATGGCTATAACCCTATTGATAATCTAGATATCACATCAATAATTATTGTATCCACAGAATCCTTTATTCCATCCTGATTTCCAATAAGACTGGTTCCAAAAGCAAGTCACTAGGTAACTTATGGTGTAGTTTAACTCTTAAAATGTCTATATCTTGTTTACGAAATATATGCTCATTGTTTAGCTGTCATTTTGTGTTTTATTTGTTAGGGCGCAAATAGGAATAATTTCAGTAGGCGATGCGGCTAGGAAGGGAACTATTTTATATATTTTACTCCTATAACAACTACTTGCTAAATATAGCCTTTGTGTTAAGGCGTTAGGTTCTGTCTACCATGCAACAGATGTATGTATACTCAAAATACATCTTTCCTGACATATTTTTTTATAATTTATAACACATTGGCCTAAAGGAAATTAAGTCATGATACTTTTTATATGGGTTCTTCAACATCACTGATACACTACAGGTTAATAACCCCATACTGACTGAATAGGTACCTTGTTTGGTTCCAACGTGAAGGACAGGCAAACAAATATAACACAGGAGAAATACAAATATTAGTTGTCAACAATAAGTTTCCTTCCTCTGCTCACTTAGCACTTTATTATGCTTTTTTATAATTCACCAACTTCCATCCAGAGTCTACTACAATAAAATTGCATTGACTATTTTAAAGAGGGGTCACAGGTCAAAAATGTGATTAACGTGTTCTTAGCAAAGGGTCTTAACAGACAGACGAACTAGTACCCTAAAAATCCAAAGAAAATTTTTGAAAGCTGTTGCTTCTTTTTGTATGATATCTTTTTAAATAAAAAGAGTACATAAATTAGGTACCTTTATACTTTATTGTACTGAAACAAAATTTAAGTTTTTCTTATAACACTCTAGACTACATAATGGTATACCACTTTTTGAGCAATTATACTTTTTTATATTAACACATCCAGTTACTCCACATAAAATTGGTTTGGGAGCCTCTTTTGGGGGTTGGGGCTCCAATGGAAATGGAATACCAGGTGGCAAAGAAAGCGATACTTCATTATTATTTATTTTGTAAACTATCATAGGCTCTTGTTTCTTTGCTGGTTTACCTCTTTGCATGTTTTTGAGATTTTTAGATTCCTGCTTCTTTAATAATCTGTCCATAGTCTTCTTTTTGTCTTTTTCTCTTTTTTCATCAGCAAGTTGTTTCCGTTTTTGTGACTTTAGAGCAGCTTTTTGTAAAGCTTCTGCTGTCATGACCTTCTCCTTGTATCCCGATGGTAGTGCTAACAGAACCTCTCCTAACCCAGCCTCTTTATCTGTGCCTCTCTCATACATTGCTCTCTGTCTTGCAGTCATCATTTTAGGATCTTTAGGTTTAATTTTTTTCAGCTCTTCATCAACCTGGAGTAGAAAATACTGAATTTGCAAACACATATTGATGGTAAAAACACAGCTGGTAATTTGCATTATAGTTAAATATGTTACTTGTTGATTACACATAGTTGGTAAGGGATGGAAGATCAAAATCCAAACTATCTTATATTAGAATAAAGTTTAAAATAGCTACAAAAATATAGAACAATTTATCTATCTCAGAAGAATTTGTAGAAGTCAAGCTCGCTACTCTAATTAGCTTGTTTACTTGGGTTTCAAGTAATGGTTAATAGGCCTAATAAAGTATTGAATTAACATATAAGAATCTGAAAAACAGTTTTATCTAGTTACCTCCTCAAGTTTGCCAGACTTTATAGCATCAAGCCACCTTTCTTCCTCACTGGAAGTGCCACTATCTCTTCCTTTTTTCTTTTTCTTTGATGATGCTTTGGGAGGGGTACTTGATGACGAGCCGGGCATTGATCTACGGGAGTCTGAAGACGACTTCATGGTTTGAGCTTTCAAGAGATCGGCTGCTGAGGTCCCAGCGATGTCTCTCCCCGATTTTATCTTCATTTTGTAGGATTTATCCATTGCATCTTCGTATGAAACGTCGATGGATGTATCACTGTCAAATTCATTTTCGATCCTCCTTTTCTTATGCTTCTTGTGTTTGTGTCTTTTGTGCTTTTTTGGAGGTGAAGTATCTGTAAAAGCGATGTTATGAACAGAAAATGAACGATATAAGAAACATCAAACATTATTATGGTAAAAATCTAATGACATGTTGGTTATTGTATACCGATTACTATTTCATCTTCTGTAGTACTTGGCTCACGTTGCCTTCGAACCATTGTGTATTAACTAAACAAAAACTCCTGTAATTTCAATCAAGTTAAGAAGAATTATTTTAAGACAAAAGTAAAATTTATTGTTTTGTTTCTATTTTCCCGTCATGAAGTTTTCTTTAGCAAATTTTTTTTGTTATGGCTTTCACGCGTAACGTATTTAGCCAGTACTTATCAAGTCAGAAGATTCCCGCGTAAGTGTAAATTCATTTCGTTGATTTATAGAGCTCTTGGCGATAATCCTTCACGAACCCACTGGTTTAGTCATAGCCAACGCAGCAAGGCGGACAACCACCAGCCCGCTATGTAAATCTCACTATACCAGCTGCACTAAGATTGTTTATTATAGTTATCCCACACATTGTTCTTGGACATGGGCTTTTATAACACTAAATTACACCGATTTCACATTATAAAGTCCACTAGAAACAACCCAAAACAAACACCGTGTAGTCCGCTAAATTCCCGCCAAGAACTCTCGTCCACAAACTACGAAGAAGATACTATTACTAGTATCAGACGACCCACTGCCTTATGTTTTCTCTAGGCAATAAAGATCATAGACAAATAAGGGAGTGAGGGTGAAAATGAAAAAAATGTCATACAATTACGTTTGAGTTTCTATCGGGGGCCAGAAATTCAAACTCAATTGACGTGTGTTCTATGCCCTAAAATCCGTAAAGGCAGTTTTTCGGCAGTGCTCTCGTCGAGAATAGCAAATTGCAATGACAAGAGATTTTTTTATTTAGGTACTTTTGTCAAGCACTGATGTGCCGAATTATACTGCACTAGCTGATGCCCGCGACTTCGTTCGCGCGGACTTTATATTAAAACGAACTAAACATCAGTCATAAGAAAATACTTAAAGCAACATTATAGCAGTGTTAAATTATTAAGTTAATTGTATGGCATTGCATTGGCTGTTGCTAAATACTGGAGGAATAAAATATAGGATTCTTTTAGAGGGGTGACGCAGTCCGTCAATATGAACAACTTTTTCTATGCAACTGACGCTGTGAATTGGAAAAAAAAAAATTTACATTCCCATACAAAGCTGTTCAGGACTTTTTGGCGGGCTTTTCAAGAGGGCGGACATATTTTTCACATATCCTTTTTATTTAAATTTTATTAGATTTATTCTGTAGTTATATTAGTATATTTTAGATTATAATTGTATATCATAGTTGTATAGATTGTAGTTTTTAGTTATAATGGAATTGGAGCCGGGAACGGATCCCCCTGATCCAGACATTATGGATACAACAAACTCAAAATTCAGTCAACCAATATTTTTTTGCGATGAGTTCGACCTCTCTAATATATCTGAATTTGTTGATGTAAAATCCAAAAAGACTAAGAAAAGGAAACAGTTAGCAAACTCATTTAAATCAAAAGCTTCTGAGAGACAAATTTCTTTGCGTCCGCTGCAGCAGGCTCTTGCAGGAAATCTTGCTAATACCGCAAACTGTAATAATACTATTAAAAAATCTGTGTCCTCTCCCAGCGAAATCGTTGAGCCGACGTCAGAGCCTTCTCCAGCGAGTCCTTCTATGACTCCATCAGGGACAACCATGGCTGAGTCTATATACAGAAAAAAATATATTGAAACTGATCCTGGCCCATTTATGGTACATGTTGCTTTAGACTTAGAAGCCAATTCTACTGCGTCATTGCATCCTCTTAAATTTGGGAATTTTTTAAAAAAGAGTAATCTTGGGAACATCTTGCAGGATGGGATAAAGCGAGTGGGACGTAACCGACTGTCGATTAATTTTAAAACACATGTTGATGCAAACAAATTTTTATCTGACATGGCTATGAATCCTTCATACAAAGTAGTAATTCCAACGTATAATATATGTAAAATGGGTTTGGTAAAGGGTATCCCTCTCGAATGGACTCATGAGGACATAGTAGACAACTTACAAATTTCAGAGGGCTATGGTCAAATTATTCGGTCCCGTAGATTGAGCAGGAAGTCTATCAACACAGACGGTGTCTCATGGGTTCCTACTCAAACTGTGGTCTTGACTTTCGATGGGCAGGCTCTTCCCCCCAGAGTGTTCTCCTTTTTCTCAAGTATCCCAGTTGAACAGTACATTTATCCCACAATACAATGTTTTAACTGTTGTCGCTTTGGTCACACTCGTGTTCAATGTAGGAGCAAGCCAAGGTGTAATAAATGTAGTGGTGAACATAGTGGAATAGCTTGCACTGCTGATGAGCTTTCTTGTATCAACTGTGGAGGTAATCATATGGCCACAAATAAGTCCTGCCCTGAATTTGGTAGACAATCTAATATT
This sequence comes from Rhodophaea formosa, assembly GCA_963082605.1. Lineage (NCBI taxonomy): Eukaryota > Metazoa > Arthropoda > Insecta > Lepidoptera > Pyralidae > Rhodophaea > Rhodophaea formosa. The sequence continues at coordinate 14,696,509 of OY720209.1, forward strand.
AAAAAACATATGTCTCAGAATCCCATATCATATCAAGAAGCTTCTAAATTGTTCCCTGTTGTCAAAAAAACATACTCACAAATTACATCATCTTCTTCACATTCTCCTTCTCAAAACTCAAATCATGCTGAGAGTCCAAATAGTATTTCTTACAAAAAAACTGTTTTTAAAAAACCTAAACAAGCACCCATTTTAAATAAAGGTTATGACAAATCAGAATATAAATCATTAATTCGTAGCATTTCATTTGAAGAGAATCCAAAAACAGTAGGTACTGCCTTAAACAGTGGTACATCTATGCAATCTAATGAGGAAATTTTCTCTTCAGACAAACTTAATAAATTATTATCTACTCTCATAAATGTCATTGCTAATTCAGACCTACCAGAACACGTTGCTCTTTCACTGATTAATAATATTTCCCTATCAATTTTTAATATATTTAAACATGGATCGAGTCCTCCAGTGGAACTGTAAAAGCATAGTTCCTAAAAAACATGATATGATCACCTTAATTAATTCACACAATATATTTCTACTAGCCATATCAGAGACCTGGTTAGTGCCAGGGTCTAATTTCTGTATGGCAGGTTTCAATATTCTCCGACATGATAGATACGATGGATGTGGTGGTACTGCCTTGTTAATCCGCAACAATCATACTTTTTCTTCCATACCTATTCCTGCATTCAACTGTAATACTTTACAAGCCGTTGCTGCTCGTGTAGGCAACATAACATATCTATCTGTGTACATTTCAGAAAAGGATTTATCTGTATTGCCCATACTAAACAAAATCATTGAATCATTACCCAAGCCAGTAGTAGTGTTGGGGGATGTCAATGCCCACCACTCCTTATGGGGTGCACCCAACGATGATGGCATGGGAAATGGGTTAATGGAAATTATAAACGATCACAATCTATGTGTGCTAAACGATGGTTCTCCTACACGTCGCCCAGTCCCTGGACAAGCACTTAGCTATGTTGATGTAACTCTTAGTTCAGCAGGTTTGTCCTCACTTTTAAACTGGGAATGTTTATCTCTTTCTCATGGAAGTGATCACTATCCCATATTAATCTCCTTGCCTTCTGGTAAATCTGGATCTTTTACTCCATTACCTCCATTATTTAAATACAGATTAAATAACTGTGATTGGGAACCGTTTGGTCAAGCGGTGGAAGAGAGTATTAAGACTCTTCCAAGTTTATCTGCTTCTGATAATATTGAGAATAAAAACATAAACACTGCATACGATAACCTCATCACAGCTTATTTGACAGCCGCGGATAAACATATCCCTCTGAAAAATGTTGCCAGAAAGAAAATGTCTTCTCCTCCGTGGTGGGACAAAGAGTGTACAGAAGCTATTAATAAAAGAAATGAAGCAGAAAAAATGAACAATCAGTTTATGAACATGGATAGCTATTTACAATTCAAAAACATTGAAGCAGCCACTAAAAGGCTTCTTCGAAAAAAGAAAAAAGAAGGATGGAAACGGTTTTGTTCCAAACTTTCTCCAGATTCCTCATCCTCCCTGATTTGGAAAAACATAAGAAAATTTAGATCCTCCACTGTTGCTTCAACTAAAAATTCAACATCTGTAGAATGGGTCGAACCTTTTTTGAACAATATTGCGCCCATTGATGTGCCTAATTTTGATCAATTGCCTTACATATATTCCTTTTCCGATAATCCTAGTAGTAATAATTTAGCATCTCCGTTTACATTACCAGAGCTCCAATTAGTGTTAGATAGAGTAAAAGATTCAACTCCAGGCTGTGACGGCATACCCTACTCTTTCGTAATTAATTCAAAACCGGAAACTCTAGCATATTTATTAAAGTTAATTAACTCCATAGTAGATACTGGGTCAATCCCTTCTTCCTGGAAACATCAGATCATTATACCAATACTAAAACCTTATAAGGACTCTAATAACCCTCTTTCGTACAGGCCGGTTGCTTTATCCTCTGTTTTAGTAAAACTAACTGAACATTTAATTAAACAGAGACTGGAGTGGTATGTGGAAAATAATGGACTTTTGTCTTCTTCTCAATATGGGTTCAGAAGGGGCAGGAGTGTATCTGATAGTCATGCCATACTTGCTACAGATATTCTTCTGTCCTTTTCGAAATCGGAAACAGTTGTGGGAGCATTTTTGGACATTCAAGCTGCTTATGATAATGTAAACTTATTAAAATTAAAAGAGAAAATGTCAAATTTAGGAATACCATCGAAATATATTGTTTTTATATTTAATTTATATTCTGGAAGAACTATATCATTACATATACCTGGTTTTGAGGAGGAAATTAGAACAATTTGGAAAGGCGTACCTCAAGGTTCTGTTCTTAGTCCTTTATTATATGATATTTATACACACGACCTTCATTTGAGTATTGACATGTCCTGTTCAATCCTACAATATGCAGATGATGTCTTGATTTACTCCTCTAATCTTGATGTTCAGAAAGCAGCAGAAAATCTAAATAATTCATTAAATGCGTTATCAGTGTGGCTCTCTAACCATAGTCTTTCACTATCGAAATCTAAAAGTATAATTGTTGTTTTAACACGTAAAAGGATCATTCCAGCCATAAATATTTCTGTTGGTGGAGAAAATATTCCAGTACTTAAAGAGGCGAAATTTCTTGGTCGTATTTTTGATTCTAATATGAATGGTAATGCACATATCAACAATATTATTATGAAATGTGAGAAAAACATTAACATAATGAGAGCTGTAAGTGGCGTATGGTGGGGTTCTCATCCTAGTGTACTCAAGATAATGTATAACGCTTTAGTTAGAAGTTTATTAGATTTTGGATCCATAACTTTTTGTCTAGAAAACAAACAGCCCCTTCATAAGCTAGATTTATTACAATATAAAAGCCTTAGAATAGTTATTGGAGCCATGAAGAGTACACCAGTAAATGCCTTACAAATAGAATGCTCTGAACCGCCGTTATCCCTACGTAGACAATATCTTTCTGATAGGTTTATATTTAAAATTCAACAATATCATGAACATCCCTTAAATCTGAAACTACATAATCTTAGTCAAGTTGTTCATAATCAAAATGCATTCTGGCGTAATAAGAAAATCCCACACTTGGTTTCTAGTTATAGAAGATTTGTAGACCTTCATTGCTCAATGCATAAGTATCTATGCCACCCAACTTTTTCATATGACTACGAAACTTTAATGTTCAAGCCTGATGTCAAGATGCTTCTTGATATCCCAAAAGGATCAAATTCAGCAAACTCAAAATTTATCTCCTATGTTAAGCATTTAGATCCTAAACCAGAGGTATTTTATACTGACGCGTCCAAATCCGTTGTCACGAATGGTAATGGTGTAGGAGCTGCCTTTTTAAGACACTCTACAGGCCATTTTCGTCTATATAAGTATCCACAGTTATATTCAAACTTTGTTGGGGAAGGTATGGCTGTCCTCGAAAGTATTAAATATATTATTATCAACAATATTAAAAACTCTTTTATATTTTCTGATTCACTAAGCTTTCTTCAATCTCTTTTATCCAACCCATTTAAAAGTAAATCTCCTTGCCCCCTTTCTCTTGAGGTAAAATCTAAATTAAAAGAATGTCGTAATTTAAATTTACGGGTTACTTTAGCGTGGATCCCTGGCCATTCGGGCATCCAAGGAAATGAATTGGTAGACAATTTAGCTGCCATGGCAGCAAGACAGGGTAATACTGATAACGATAAAGTGTACTCTCAAGACCTTCTTGAAAAACCTCGGGAGTTTCTGTTAAGAGACTGGAACTCCGAGTGGGAAAGGTCTCGTTTAGTAAAAGGAGGGCGGTATCGTCGTCTTCAAATTGAGATAAATTTAAAGCCTTGGTTTTCTAAGTTTAGTTTCCCAAAAAAAGTAACATCTACTATATCGAGATTAAGATTTGGCCATTGTAGCGTACCCAGTCATTTATCAAGGATTGGTGTTGTTGACTCGGCTGCATGTGATTGTTGTATTAATGTCATTGGTGATATTGAACATACATTGTTTAATTGTATGAAATACAACTCCAAGCCACTTTATGATTTCCTTATAAAATTCCGTGCTCCTCTTCCTTGTGACTCCTATACCATTCTTTCCTTTGTTAATTTCAAATATACTAAAGCTCTTATTTCCTTCCTTACTTTTCATAACATCTTAATATAATTTCTTTTTTCTTTTTATGTTATTTTATGTATATATTGCCCTACCCCCTACAATTCCGCCTATTATAGTCCAAATCCTAAAATCCAAAGTCCCTCCTGCTGATATCTCTTCACCTAATCAAAACTCGAAAGACGTATCTAGAAGAATGAAAACGGCGCCCTTGGCAACTGGACACTGGCTAAAATAAGCTTCAGAATGAAGTTTGATCGCCACTAACAAGAAAAGAAAAAAAAAAAAAAAAAAAAGCTGTTCAGCTGGCCGAACAATTTGTATGAAAATGTAGCATTTTTTTCGAATTTCCAGCCTATATTCCATAAAAGCTGTTGTTATTAATGGGCTGAGTCGGACAGGGTTTTATTAACATATTGTTTATATACCTAGCTCACAAAAAAGAGAAAAATAGAACAAACTATGTATTGGGTGGAGCTCAGTGTTATGCTGGACGCCAAAGTTTCCAGTAGTGATTTTCGGTCACCAATGAAGATTATGCCTAAATTTCCGGTAGGTATTATGGATACACGTAGCTTGTTTTGTTATTCCTTCCTGCACCATGTTTTCATAAATAAATCTGTGGGTAGCATTAATGAACTTATAACCAGGGACGCCTTGAATTTCATCACGCAACTTTATTATGTCAAGACTCACGCGATGAAGCTTGCGTGATTACGTAATAAAAGTTATATACTTAAGGTAAGTGTATAATGTACAAACCTGTATCGTTGTTTGGTAGACTGACTTGTTTGTTGTATGCCATTGTGTGCATGTAGATAGTATAATTGAGTGTAGTATTCGTGTGGTTTCCGGCAGAGTAGAATAGGACCACTCCAAACACAAGCTAAACAAAGCTTATAAACATTAAATAGCCTCTCCAATCCGTCTAGCCAGCGTGCAGAGTGTAGGCCAAATCCTATAACTGCTCTGGCCAATATATGGCTCTGGTGGTACACTGAGGGTCGTGCTCCTGTCGTGCAAAAAAAGACCTGATGATGATGATGAGGATTTGTCTAGATCAAGCATATGTTTTACTTGTGTTCATAAGTAGGTACTGAATTATTTATGAGTGTGAATTACGTATGTGTATTGTAAAGTCTGTCTATGAACAAAATGGAGCTACTTCTTACTATAGATGTAATGAATGTAAGTTTTTTGTGGCGAGTTGCGATTTAGTATTATTAGAATTTTTCCCGCAGAACCCCGAAAGTATTCGTTTGTTTTTAGAAAGAAAGAAAGATAATCTTTATTCGACAAAATACATAACAACAAATGAATCATTAGCAATTCTTAGCAAATTAAAAATAAAAATACGGTAGTTGCCTAATGTTAAGATTATAAAATTTGTTTCTAATGAGACTAATTTCTATCTAAAAACACTATAAAGAACACTTTTAATTTGATATCGATTCGTTAAGTGATCTTAAAGCTTCTTTAAAGTTGGGTGAATAGGACCATTTTTTAAAGTATGAAAATCTTTAATTACAATTATACTGTATTTTAGTCTGCAAAATTTATAGCAACTGTTATTATGAAACCATTACCATAAACGAAATATTTCGTATAGCTACCAAACAAAGTTCTCACGCCACCCATACAAAATACAAGCTTGTGACGTCACAAATATGTAGGCAATTCAGAGGCGCGTTTTAACGTCTAAAAACATGTGTCTTTAAAACTTTTATAACTGAAAGAGTTTTTTGTTTAGAAATGTATTTCTGTCACTATTGTATTTATTTTTGGCAGGTCTTTACATAGCAACATGAAAAAAATTTTAGTCAACATGCCCATTGTTGAAAAGGTGGCCAGCTCAGCTTTATGCTGCTAGCGGGGTGCTACAGCGCTGCTGCATTTTCAGCTGGTGTCTTTTTGGATAAAAGGTCTGCTAGTTTTTCACATTCGTTCGTTAGTTTGACCATAATAATTTGCTAATGATGACAAATCAACAAACAAACTTACGATCATAGTATTAAGTAACCTAGGTCAATACCTAGGTTACTAATACTATGATCGACACTTATACCAATGAATAAGTATATAACTTTGACTTTTCTAATCTGTGACCAGCATAGAAGTATGAATACTCTTGTTTTTTTTTTTTTAAATCTATGGTGACCAGTCTAGTCTATGTCTAGTAAAGAAGTATTTGGATGTTGTATTTATCTGGGTCTTGGATGTATCTATATATGTATTTGTAATAAAATATACTTAGTATCGTTGAGTTAGTATCCCATAACACAAGTCTCGAACTTGTGTGATTTGTCCGTATATATTTATTTACTTATTTATTTAAAAAATGTACCGACATTAATTTTTATGACTGATACACACTTAACTATCCAACTCAAAAAGTACTAAACCGATTTTTGTGAAACTTTGACTGTTCTCAAGTTGGATTATACGTAGTCCAATAAAATAATTTTAGCAATCGGACCCACCGTTTCTGAGATATGCACGATCAAACATACATACATATGTTTAGAAGCTGATATATGTTAATATATCAAATTCATGTAATCTGACATTATTACATAATGCGGGTTGAATTGATAAACTCCTTTTTTAAAATCGGTTGAAAGTCCACCATTTTTAAAAGCACAAGAAGCGTGGGATTGTTGGTGAGCGTAGCAGAAGTCACGCTCGCTAGTTTCTATTTGTCTTTATAGCCACTCCTGACTCCGCGAACGGCCAGATTTACTTTCAAACGGACGTGTGACCGCAACATAAACTTTGTAGTCTTTAGTGCGTCCTCGGCCCCTTTCACTTTAAAATAGGAGAGTCAAGATCTTAAGTTAAAATCAAAAGAAAAAGTAACTATGCTGTAGATATTAATAAAAACTTTTAACGAAATTATTATAATAGATATATAATAGATATTTTTAAAAAAAGATATAGGTAGTCAGCAGTTTTTGAGATATAGCTCATTTTTATAAACTGTAAATAAAACTTGGTATTATTACAAACACTTTGAAATAAAACTTGGTATTATTACAAACACTTTGAAAAGCAAAGTAATTTTTGCCGGCGAAAAATGCTAGTGGTAGGTACCTAGGCATTGGCTAGGTGTAGGAACGTTAATTTGATTAATCCATGCTTGCTATGTACTACCGAACATTTCATGGGGAGTTCGACTCGCTCTCGGCCACTTATTAAGGCTTTGTTTTGGAATATTTAGCATTGATTTTTTTTTATTTAAAATCCACTTTTTTAAAAGCACAAGAAGCGTGGGGTTGTAGGTAAGCGAAGCAGAAGTCACGCTCGCTGGTTTCTATTTGTCTTTATAGCCACTCCTGCCTCCGCGAACGGCCAGATTTACTTTCAAACGGACGTGTGACCGCAACATAAAGTTTGTACTCTCTAGTGCGTCCTCGGCCCTTTTAACTTTTAAAATAGAAGATTTAAAATATATAGAATAAATAACTATGTTGTAGATATTACTAAAAAGTTTTAACGAAATTTGTTTTTACAAGGTATAGTCAGCAGTTTTTGTGATATAGCAAATTTTTTTAAACCGTAAATATAACTTTGTCATTATTACAAACACTATGAAATGCAACGTAATTTTTGCTGGAGAAAGATGCTAGTGGTAGGTACCTAGGCATTGGCTAGGTGTAGGAACGTTAATTTGATTAATCCATGCTTACTATGTACTACGGGACATTTCAAGGGTAAGTCCGACTCGCTCTTGGCCCCTCTTTTTCAGGTAGACGGTTACGTAATCAGAAATATTTTACAAAGTGATATATTAAGTTAGTTAAGTTTTTAGATATCACATTATGTCAAGACGCACCATTACGAAAACGTCAAAGTGTTTACAAAAACGAAACATTACACTGATACTAAAAATTTGCTATAAAGTAACGTAATTATTTTAACAAAATTACCATTAAACTTAGCGTGTAAGTAACTTCTGTAATTATACTTCCAATCCAACTTGTGTAGGTGGCATTAAGTTGCCTTGATGTAAATTTAGCAGCCCTTCCGTCACGATGTTGTTTTAATAAGTTGGGGGATACTGTAAGCATAGATGAACGAACTAAGGTAGGTAATAAATACATTCTGATATATTTGTGAGAAGTGAGCTCACCAACCCGTCTGCCAGGTGTGATGAGTACGGCAAAAGCCCCATCCCCAAGTTGGATATCCTTGGCGGAGGCCTATGTCCAGCAGTGGACTTTTTACGGCTGAGATGAGATATTCGTCAGTATAAGACACGATTTCTGTATCTGTAGAGGTACGCGTAGAATAAGTAAGTACTCCATATATCTCTGAATTAAGCCTTGTACATGTACAGTACAGTGTGCCACTTTTCGTAGACGAGGGTAATACGTAGGAAGAAAAAAACAAAAGAAATGTTATGAAACGTTAAGGCTTCGCACATTATAAATCATAGAAACTATTTATTTCCTAGGATCAAAATATACACTTGCTTACAGATACGTGAATGTCCTAAAATTGGATGTTAAACTTATTGGTACGAGAAGATTCGAAAGATTCATAACGTCTCGTAGATATTCGTAGCTCGTAGCCGTCTCGGGGTCGTAGTTTCTACGTCGTAGAGCCTGTAGACAAACTCGTAGTCGCTAGTAGCAGAAAATTACGACCTCAGCTAAGAATATTTTTTGTTTTATCTATGTTTATTTAATTTTTTGTAATTTTAAGTAAGTAGATTTTATATTGCCATAATAAATTACCAACTATATGCCATATTTAACAATTTATAAGCCACTGCTTGGATAAATCATCATGAAAATAGTGTATATGCGGGCTAAACAGTAAACAAGTTAGCAAATATTTTTTCATTATGTTTTATAGTAGTACAAATAAGCCGGGAACATACAATGATTCGTTCATATCACAACACGATCGCAGAGCGCGGCGCACAAGACTTCACAAGAGTCTTTAGTTCGTCGTATCAAAACTAGATGTCACTGTTCTGTTTACTTGATTCCTACAACGCGCTATCGTTGTTTTTTCGCGATTGATGACTTTCCCAGTTTATTATTATTATGTTATCGCTTCTCGGCCTTTTGGCTAATAGATTAAGAGCTAGCGAACCATCTGACTAACCCGTCTCCCACAAAGCTAGAAATTTTTTAAATGATATTTTATTGTCTGCTAATTATAAAAGTACCGGTCTGGTAGGTATATCGCGGTTGCGTCATCATCCTTTAAATTTTTGAAAATGCAAAAAAAAATTTTTTCTTAACCTTCTGCCACAAGGCTACAATTTTAATATATTACAATTTAAGTATGTTTAAGTTTAAAAAAAAATCGCCAACCTCTTTTGAGGGTTGCAAGTGTGTGCCAGACGATAGCAAAGTTGTCATTGGGACGGTAATTCATAACCTGCTGCCACAAGGCTACAATTTTGAGAGAACATTCTTTCAATTGTTTAAAAAATATATGTAAACAGCCAGACCATTCTAGCGGTTGCAAGTACCTGCCAGACGACGTGGAAGAGCTCGTGACCCACCTGACTAACCCGTTTCCCACAAGGCTAAAATTTTAATATGTTATAATTTAAGTATGTTTAAGTGTAAAAAAAAATTGCCAACCTATTTTGAGGGTTGCAAGTGTGTGCCAGACGATAGTAAAGTTGTCATTGGGACGGTAATTCATAACTTTCTGCCACAAGGCTACAATTTTAATATGTTATAATTTAAGTATGTCTAAGTCTAAAAAAAAATCGCCAACCTCTTTTGAGGGTTGCAAGTGTGTGCCAGACGATAGCAAAGTTGTCATTGGGACGGTAATTCATAACCTGCTGCCACAAGGCTACAATTTAATTATGTTATAATTTAAGTATGTCTAAGTCTAAAAAAAAATTGCCTACCTCTTTTGAGGGTTGCAAGTGTGTGCCAGACGATAGCAAAGTTGTCATTGGGACGGTAATTCATAACCTGCTGCCACAAGGCTACAATTTGAGGGAACATTCTTTTAATCGTTTAAAAAATATATGTAAACAGCTAGACCATTCTAGCGGTTGCAAGTACCTACCAGACGACTATATAATAGTCATGTCGCTCGACGGGAGTGCGCGCGCATCAGACTTGTAAGAGTTAGAAAGTTATTACAATACAATATTGTAGTGTTCGACGGCCTCCGTGGGGCAGTGGTTAATCTGCGGCAGGGGTGGACCCTAGTTCGATCTCCGGCCAGGTCATGATGAAAAAAGATCTTTTTCAAATTGTCCTGGGTTGTGGATATTTATCTTTATGAGTATCTATTATAAAATATAATATTATTGAGTTAGTATCCTACTAGCTCACAAATACCCTGAGTGGGGCTAGCTCAATCTATGTCATAATTTGTCCCTATAATTACACACTACCGCCCGCGGCTTCACCCGCGTGGATCTCGTTTTTCGCGACCAAAACTTATTTATGTCCTTATGTTTCAAAGTATCTCCATGCCACATTTTAGGCCAGCCGTTTCAGCTTGAAAAGGTAACAGATGGTAGATACAGTTACTATCGAATTTCCCTATATGTTATAAGTATGGATTAAGTTTTCGGCGTAGTTAAGAGTCGTTCACGCGGCAGTAACTATGGGGCTATGTTACGATAGTACCTACATAGAACCTAATAAGTGTTTTAACGGTGAGAAGGTACTTATTACTACGTATTTTAATCGTGTTTTAGGAACCCTGATATCAAAATTTCTGAGAAATCAGAATACCTACATATAAAAAAGATCGTTTTCCATTATGAACTGGCCGGAGATCGAACCAGGGTCCACCCCTGCCGCAGATTAACCACTGCCCCATGGAGGCCGTCAAACACTACAATAGATATATTGTTTCTTTCTAACTTTCTAACTCATACACGTCTGTTGCGCGCGCACTCCCGTCGAGCGACATGACTATTATATAGTCGTCTGGCAGGTACTTGCAACCGCTAGAATGGTCTGGCTGTTTACATATATTTTTTAAACAATTGAAAGAATGTTCTCTCAAAATTGTAGCCTTGTGGCAGCAGGTTATGAATTACCGTCCCAATGACAACTTTGCTATCGTCTGGCACACACTTGCAACCCTCAAAAGAGGTTGGCGATTTTTTTTTAGACTTAGACATACTTAAATTATAACATATTAAAATTGTAGCCTTGTGGCAGAAAGTTATGAATTACCGTCCCAATGACAACTTTGCTATCGTCTGGCACACACTTGCAACCCTCAAAATAGGTTGGCAATTTTTTTTTACACTTAAACATACTTAAATTATAACATATTAAAATTTTAGCCTTGTGGGAAACGGGTTAGTCAGGTGGGTCACGAGCTCTTCCACGTCGTCTGGCAGGTACTTGCAACCGCTAGAATGGTCTGGCTGTTTACATATATTTTTTAAACAATTGAAAGAATGTTCTCTCAAAATTGTAGCCTTGTGGCAGCAGGTTATGAATTACCGTCCCAATGACAACTTTGCTATCGTCTGGCACACACTTGCAACCCTCAAAAGAGGTTGGCGATTTTTTTTTAAACTTAAACATACTTAAATTATAATATATTAAAATTGTAGCCTTGTGGCAGAAGGTTAGAAAAAAAATTTTTTTTGCATTTTCAAAAATTTAAAGGATGATGACGCAACCGCGATATACCTACCAGACCGGTACTTTTATAATTAGGAGACAATAAAATATCATTTAAAAAATTTCTAGCTTTGTGGGAGACGGGTTAGTCAGATGGTTCACGAGCTCTCCCACTATAAGATCAAAGTGTAGTATCTGTTCTTTTCAGCTTAATATCTGAAAGTTCCCCCACTGGGGGACCAGTATATTAAACTGATTTTTGTATACCGACGAGATGTTCGGGGCTCGCTCCACTCTCGTCACGGGTCGGCCCGGCATTGCAGTGTCGCCGGGATCGGCCCACATAAACTATCAGAAAGTAAGAAAGGTACGGTCCGTTTTCGCATCGTTGTTATTTTTTAATTCTCAGTTTTATTACAAGCTTTTATCACAGTATACTTTTATTTAACTAGCAATGGTCGGTGAAAAAGTCTTCGTATTTTGAATGAAGGTTTTATCCGTCCATCCATACAAGAGAGCTTAACTTTGATATCAAAATTCTCAGACAATAACGCTTGAACAAACTTTGTACTATTCTTATACTGGAACTGGAACTGTAGTATATCCATAAAAACCCAAATTGACCTTCGGTCTATTTTGCCCTTCGAGCAACACGGTTTTCCGTGTTGCTCGAAGATTTTGCCTCATTTCATTTCTTACATTTATTTTTAAAAATATACCAATTTCAACAGATAATACAGTTGTAAAATGTCGGAAAAATGTTTTGTTCTTATTATTTCTTAAAAAGTGTACCTTTGTTATGTATTAAATTTAACTAGGTATATATGTTACAGTAAATTTGATTAATGAAAATTATTAATAATTTTCTAACATTATTAATAAGAACCTTGTGTTTTGTGAAATGTGAATGATTCACTGAAATTTATTACTTTATTATTATTAATAATTAATTTCACACATTGGTAAAAGTAATAAAATAAAATAAGACCGCAAGTTTTTTTGTCCAGCAGGGATTTATTTATAATATCACACACAGCCTTACAATTTGTGCTTGAGTCAGATCACACAAATAAACCCTTCTTTGTGTTCAGTTTATTTTAAAACAAGTATCTGTTCCTGTTAAAATATTCCCCCATCGGTTCCATTGAGTCTTATCGGTCCCTTAGGATCCTATTGGTCCCTTAGGGTCCCATTAGTTTTCAAGAGTTCCATTGGTTTCAATGGGGTTCAATGAGTACCATGGGTTCTATGGGTCCCATTGGGTTCCATAGGTTCCTTTTGGTACCATTTACCGAGCTAAGAACCACCAAGAACTACCAAATCTACCATTCTCAGAAAAATTAAAAATTTATTCGCATAGTTCAAAAATACGTAAAAATAGGACTACTCGTTGTTTCTATTCACAAGTGAATACGAAATGATTGATGACGATTCTACCGGTTCAAAATTTGAGCTTTAGGTCTTTTTTTAATTTCAACTGCTGAAGAACGACTCTCTCTGTACTATCCGAGCCATATATTAACCAGAGCAGTCAGAAGATTTAGTCTTCTCTTTCCACGCTGGCCAGACGGCTGTCATAAATGGGAGCCATCACTATAAAAAAAATGAACAGTTGTTGATTTTGTGATGTATCAATAATGTTTCATTTAATTTTTGGTTAAAATTCTATTTACCAACACAAGTCTTTCTTTATATGTTTGATAGTAATTTTTGATTGTTATTAGGATTTTAGTGTTGCTCGATCAAGAAAAAAGTTTGTTAGAGTTTTAAAAATTATTAAATTTATCGGTATTCAGGTTACATTATTAATGATCACCAACAAATGTGATTAATTTCTCACTTTTACCTCGACTTTCGGTTATTATTAATAATAATAGACAATCATTAATAATTTTCAATTAATCACTCTTACCGTAACATCTACAACATTACCGAAGATATTTTTGGGTACTTATGTAATTTGATGACAATACAATATTACTGGACCATAGACCTGATCTGATGATGGAGTCGGAAGGTGACCATAGGCACTCCTAAATTAAGAAAGATCAACACACCGTGTTTGTGCTCCTCCGATTTGTGTTGGCAAGCACTTTACAGTATAAATTACTCTTATATAAACTTATCATAAAGGTTTTTGAAGGAAAAAAATACTTATTTACGACCTTTTAATTACGTTTTACTCTCGCCTCGAAATATATCATTTTACATGATATCTCAGTTTTATTTCCAATTATTCTATCATTTCCAGCCGCAAGAAGTCCTGAAGAAGACATAGGTCCAGCTCTGGACTTTTTACGGAAATCTAAAAAACATTTTATATGTACTTAAGTAGCTTAATTTGCAATGTAAACATTATAAAATTATGTCTATTTCCTGTTAACGAAACATTGTTCTGTAACATTTACTTAAATAAACTAAACATAAATTCCACTGCAGAGATGCATTTCCTTTGAAAACGAACGCGCAGGATATGCTTAGTAAGTAAGTAGTACAAACTCTGCGTAGACTTTGAAGTGACTCAAACGTATTACAAGTACTTACGTGAAATTTAACTTTGCTTGTGTAAGCTTGTGCCGGAAACATTTTCTTTATCTCCATAATATAAGTATTTGAATGGAATAGGTAGTTTTTTTTATGACATAGGATACACTTGACGGTAAGTACCCACCGCTGGCCATGTACAACTGCAACACCAGGGTGTTGCAAGATCGTTGCCGGCCTTTATTTTTCCCTTCCCAGACGGGAAGGGGTATGGGCGTCCGGCTCTCTCACTCACCGAACGAATAGAAGCGATAAAGCTACTACTGTGTGTGGTACTTCCCCGGACGAGCCGGCCCATTCATGTTTCTAGCAAAAGTGAATTTTGCCAGTAACGTGGCTCTACCACAACTAAAGTCGTGCATGACACTTGTAAAAATCCCCTTTACTCGCAAGAACCTTTTCCCTTTCATCATCATTATTCATCCACCATCGTCTGATCGAATTGTAGAAGTCATTCAAAATTCAATGCTGGGTTGTGTATTCGTCAAGGTATAGGTAATTTTGCAATTCTATTATAATTATATATGTATAAGATTCCGTTTTACCAAATACATTGTTTTGCAACATGCGAATAAACTTAACATAAATCCGCCTGCAGATTCCTTTTCTTTGAAATCTAACACTTAGTAAGTAGTTCAAAATCGGCGTACATTTCAATAACTCTGACGTACTACAAGTACTTGAAATTTAACTTTTCTCGTGTAATTTTGCAGGGAGAATTATTGTAACTTCTTATCATAACTGGTATTTGATTTAAATGGACAAGGTTGGTAGTTAATAACTGATAGTAGTGACGATAAAAAAGGTTCGCTAACTAATACTTTTTATATTAATCACTGCTTGCTATCGAATTGGAAGTAATCCTAGAGTCCGCGCATACTAGTTGCAGCATAATGCTGCGTATAGTTAGCAAAACATACTCGTAGCTTTTCCTTTGGAAACGAATGCTTAGAGTAAGTAGTTCCAACTCTACGTACGTTTCAAAGTGATTGTAACGTACTATAACTACTCGGAATTTAACTTCGCTTGTGTAACTTGGCCGGGAACATTATTCTAGTGTAACCTATTTCCTGGAGCTAAAATATCATTACTATTTGAATGAAATAGGTAGTTTCATATTTTTCACCATTTCTTATTTTCTTTATTTAATAAATAAGGTAAAATAGCATTGTGAATGCAAAATAAATCCCATATAAACTATTGAAATAGGTAGTAATTGACAGTGTAGGTGCAATTGCCCGAGGATGTTCAATGCAGTATATAAATATGCCATGCTATGTACCAAGAAAGTCTCAAATGGGGCCTATGGCCAGCTTGTCTTGAGAGGCTATTAAAATGAAACGTTAATGTTATTTGAAACACTTTGTGACAAGGAAAGACTTGATATAGTGCTAGATGAATGATTGTCCTTTTTTATTTCGCTTTCACGAATTCTTATTTTATATTTGCCTTAAAATAAAACAAAACGGGTGTTAGTAAGTTCCTTAAAATTTCAGGGACATTACTCCATGACTATCATTCAGCTGGACGGGTAGTGCAGGATTTGAGCCCAACACCTGTTCATTTACATTTTTTATCACTAAATCACTTTAGTGGGCTCATTACACAGGTAATTTAAAACGTTGCGACTTAACTAAAATTATGTGACTAGGTTTTCTTGCATAAAACTTCCCATAATTATTATATAGAAGTTTATTTGACTTATTCTTACTACTACTGACTAAATTGTATCCTTCTCCTCGCGTCGTTATCCTCATTACTGAGGGTCGTGATTCCCTAGTTGTGAGGTGATCATCTTTCGGACAGTTGCGCGCCATTTGTTCCTCTCCTTGGCCGAATGAAGAGCGTCGTGTAGGTTGGTGTCCAAGGTTGTTCGGATATGGTCAGTCCACCTAATTAGACTACGTCCTCTTGGTCTGTTGCCGTCAACCTTTCCGGTAACCATGAGTTGTTCAAGGTTATTCCCATCTTTTCTGGCGATGTGACCAAAGAACTCGAGCCCTTTTTGCAGGCAGATAGAAGAGAGTAAATTGTATATTCAAAAGTTTATCAGGCAAAGGCGAGAATTATTTGTTCCCAGCTCAGTGGACTGGCGCGAAAGGTCGCCGAAACCGATAGGCAAAGTAGGCACCTAATTGAATGGAAACATTAAACACTGTTCCAGGGTTGCCAACTATATTTTGAATTGATTTTACGGGTTGCAAGGGAATTATATTGAACTTACGCGCGGGAGCAGTACTTTTGTTCTGATATGAATGAATGAATTTATTTAGATAATCTTTATTGTGCAAATACAATGTAAAGTAAGGCACAATGCTACAAGCATTATCATTAGATAATTACTATTAAGTAATAGTAAACCTTTGGGTTTTGGTATATTTAGACTACCGAATCATAATAGTGGGGGGTCGCTAGACGCATAGGAACTTCTTAGAGTACACACTGTAAGCCCTAGGGCTTCTCCGCGTGCTTCGGAAGATGGCAGACATTGATATATATTACCATGGGCAGCTTGAAAAAACAGACGTCAGTGTTGTCTAGTTTCCAGATTTCCAATTCACCGAAGTATTTTTTGTGTGTTCCTATTTACCCAATCCTAATCCTAACTAATATTATAAATGCGAAAGTGAGTTTGTTTTGCTTGTTACGCATTCACGTTATATAGTTTAATATAAACTAGCTGTTACCTGCGGCTTCGCCCGCGTGTAATATGTCCTTCTCAGTACCCTAACCTATGTGTATGCAAAATTTAATGATGATCGGTGCATTAAATAGGACGTGAAACCGTAACAAACACAATTTCGCATTTATAATATTAGGATTCAGAAAATGTGAAGAGCAAAATGGACTACGGTTGTAAAGAACACGTGAACACTTACAATTTTCCTACAGCAGAGCATATCGTGAATCCGGTATCGTAAAACTTACAAGTTTCGAGTAAAATATGCAATTTCCCCTGATTTCAAATCGCAATCTGCAGAAAAGGATGATGAAGCCGTCATATACCGGCCATAATTCACAGATCCATGCAAATATATCGCGATGGTGAACATTTATTGTTACGTTTCAAGATACAGCATTCGTCATAACAAAGCTCGTGAAAAATGTGCGATTCCGCGGCAATTTCCCTCGATTTTAAAATGCAATCTTCAACGGTGGATGATAAAGACATCCTCCGCTCAAAATAAACAGCTAGCGGGCGCTTTGAGTGCTGTGACTCTTCGAATATTTTATTTTCTACCACGAATGAAAACCTAACCCCCTGTTAGGATTCCTGAAACAGCTACCACATGGTACTGTCACACTTACGCTGCCGTCGATAATATATAAAACACGGTTTATTGCTCCAACTAGGTATAATAGCTCTGTTTGCAGAATTGATCATCGCCAAGCGTGACTTGTATAGACGGGTTTGAAAATTATAAGCCTCTCAACATTTCTATACAGATCTTGAAAGGTTTATAATTCTCAAACCATTTCAACCAAGCTGCATAATAACATACGTAGATTATAATGAGATTAATTTATTGAAAGATAATTTTGGTATAATATTAATATTATACCAAAATTATTTTATATAGCCACAATTCCCCTTTTTCCGTTTATGGACACTTGCGCGTTCAGAGCCTTGAACAGAGTTGGTGAAAAATGTGCAATTCCTTGGCAATTTTCTTTCAATTTCAGAATGTGATCTACAGCAGTGGATGATGAAGACGTCTTCCGTTCGCAATATATAGCGAACGGGTGCTGTCACTTGTTACGTCAAGAAGCTTTTACTGACGCTCTGAAATATGAACAATATCCCGGCGTTCCAGTTTTAACAAATAGAAGTTACATTATATTTTAAACGGTTATGTGAGTTGTACCGTGGATCTTTGTACTGATCGTTTAGTTGGATTTTATTTTAGAAGGTTATGTCAAAGCAGAGTTGGTGAAAAATGTGTATAATTGTCGTGCTCCGTGGCGCAGCGGTCAACACGCTAGCTTGCGACACGGGGGTCCCGGATTCGATCCCCGGCCAGGTCAAGATGGAAAAAGATCTTTTTCATATTGACCTGGGTCTTGTTTATCTTAAAGTATATATTATAAAATGTAATATCATTGAGTTAGTATCATGCGACACAAGTCCACAACTTACTGTGGGGCTAGCTCAATTTGTGTGATATGTCCCTATATATTTATTTATTTAATTCCATGGCAATTTCTCTTCAATTTCAGAATGCTATCTGCAGCGGTGGATGACGAAGACGACTTCCGCTTGCAATATGCAGCTAACGGGTGCTGTCACTTGTTACGTCAAGAAGCTTTTACTGAGGCTCTGAAATATGATCAATATCCCGGCCAGCGTTCCAGTTTCGACGAATAGAAATTGCATTCTATTTTAGACGGTTATGTGAGTTGTATATCACGTGGATCTTTGTACTGATCGTCTTGTTGGATAAGTAGGTATAAACTACCTAGAGATACTAAGTTTTAGTGTAGCCACCTATTTAAAAAAATATGATATTTTTGAACGCATTCCCAATGCTATTTCTGACAAACTCTTCTTCTCCCAAACAAAGAAAATTTGGACCTGTTACTTAGACTAAGTAAATCCTATGTCACCCGTAGATAAATTAGCTTACAATAGGTCAAAGAATTTTGAAAATCGGTTCTGTAGTTTTGGAGCCTATACAAGGCAAACAAACAAATGAATCTTTCCACTTTATAATAATAACCTTTTTAGATTTTAACACAAGTTGATCATTTATGCGTGATTGAGTAACAAACAACGAAACATACAAATTTTCACATTTATAATAAATTAGACATTACCCGCAGTACTGCGTATATATAGCCTATATCCTTCTCAGTACCATAACCTATGTGTATGCAATGCAATGCAATTTCATGATGATCGGTTTAGCAGATACGGCGTGAAAGCGTAACAAACAAACAAATAAATTAACAAACAAACGATCTCACTTTCGCATTTATAATATTAGTTAGGAAGTTAGGATTAGTTAGGGTTACTTGTAAAGCACCAGTAACCTCGCAAGTGATGTACTTGTAGCTAGGTATCTAGCTATGATCATAAACAACGTTTGTTCTGCGAGTTTTCACATAACTCAGTACATGAAATTAATTTTTTTTATCGTCCTGTCGTGATATTTGTAGGTCTATGTTTCATTCATGCGAAAGGACGAAGCGATGCTGATGTGCGCATGTGCTGCGCATAGACTTATTAACCGGAAAATTTTGTATGAAAATAAAATCTAACAAATAATCAAAAGTCGTAATCGTTGTTATTTCATTTCGTGGCCATCCTTGTTATTTATGATGTAAGGTATCCCCGGCACGGTTACTGGTGTCTTACAGGTACTCTGTACACTATATATTGTACAAGTAGCTTTTGTTACCAGTAAATGAATACTGTAATATGTTGTGTAATCCGATCTACGTGTGTCATTATCATATTCAGTCTGACCGTTTTCCCCCACAGAGCAAGAAATTTTATTGTGCGAGCGACGAGTCATTTCTTACTCTGTGGTTTTCCCGCTTGCATCTCTTAAGGAATCCACGAATGCAGTGCTGCCTTCGTTTGAAATAAATCATTTGTAAGAAAACGAAGAGGTCATTTAAATTTTGTTCCATTACAGCCCCAGATCACCCGTCAAAGTATTTTATGAAGAATTGGTTACAGTTTAATGTGTTAACTTGAAGCTTATTCGTTAGTGTGTTCGCCAAAAGTGGCATTTTTTGACAAAAACCCTGTAAAAAGCTTGATTTTTTTAATTTTAAACTGTAAACAGTATTTGGGTGTAGCACTGGACTCACTGATTTCCATAAGTTTTCAATCTACAAGTATAAAGAACTTGAAGGCGTAACTTAGGCCGTCAAAACGAACAATCATTCCTATGGGGCAATGCAACTTACGTTTATTGCCATTTCATAACATCTGTATGGAAAAGTCGATTCTGTTCTAAAGTTGCCAGCATTGGTCCCACAGCAAAAGTTGTTAATTTTTCGGTGTGTACCTAAATAACACGCTGTATAAAAGTACATAAGCATGTTTAATTTTTTTTTATTATATCCTCACATACCTCTTACAAAAATTTGCACTTTAAAGCCAAATATTTCGGATCCCTAAATTGAAAAATGGTGTTCTCAACCTCACTATATTTTTCAAAGACCTATTTAATGATACCCAACACGATGGGTTTGTATAAAAAAAATATTACTCCCTCTTAACTTGTATGGGAGCTACCCTAAAAAAATTTTTTTTCAAGTTTTTTATCTACAACTTTTTGGCAGGATTAATATACATACCCATACCAAATTACAGCTTTCTAGTACTTATAGTCTCTGAGTAAAACCGCGGACGGACAGACAGACAGACAGACATGGCGAAACTATAAGGGTTCCTAGTTTACTACGGAACCCTAAAATAAATAAATAAATAAATAAATATATACGGACAAATCACACAGATTGAGCTAGCCCCAAAGTAAGTTCGAGACTTGTATTATGGGATACTAACTCAACGATACTATATTTTATAATAGATACATATATAGATAAATATCCAAGACCCAGGTCAATCTGAAAAAGATCATTTTTCATCTTGACCTGACCGGGGATCGAACCCGGGACCTCCGTGTCGCAGGCAGGCGTGTTGACCGCTGCGCCACGGAGCTCGACTAAAAAGTCTCAACCACAGTCACATGGCCTTACAAAAATCAATCTGTCTGATTTATTAATCGACCGCGGTGCGATGCTATGAAAACCAATATCCTGAGCAATTTAGATGTAAAATTTACTCCACACCGTAACAGGCGAGCTTCCTCGGCGCGACAGACCAACTAGAAAGCTATTACGATGCTACGACAACCATTTATATATTCTAAAATACATACATACTATCTCGTCTTTCTCCCTTGCGGCGTAGACAGAGCCCGGGTCTGTAAAACCTTAAGGCCACGTTTAGCATGTTGGTGAGCTTGTAGGTGAGAACGGAATCAAAATAGTGATGAGTTGCTAGCTGCATCGCCTATTGACGTGATTCCTGACACCTATTCTCTCGATCGGCTTTTACGATCTACGAAGGAAGAGAAGCAGCTGGTACATTCTAAGTGTTTTTATTTTTCCAGACCATGGCTAAAATTTCATGGTGATCGGTTCAGTAGATAGAGCGTGAAAGCGTAACAAACAAACAAACAAACTCACTTTCGCATTTATAATATTAGTTAGGTAGGATTCATATCTATATATATAAAACAAAGACGGGTTTGTTACAACACTTATAACTCAAGATCTGCTGAACCAATTTTCATGGTTGGTAATGAATCTTAATCATTGACTGTTAGGCGGTACGAAGTTCGCCGAGTCAGCTAGTTTTTAATAAAGCAAGCATTTTTCATACCTCATTCAAAGTTATTCAAATTCTAATCACGCGTGGACAGCGTGTCTGGTTTCTAACTAGTATTTGTTGGATCCTAGTTCAAATCTCCTAGGTACGTTTTTAAAATATAATTATTCCGGTCGGAATAAAGAGAGAGAGTTATCGCTTTTTGTATGAAAATTACAGGTAGTCAATCCTCTTAAAGGGCTGACTCAGATCGTCAATATAAACAACTTTACCAGTGTCCAACTCGATTTTTTTTTGACTTTCCCATACCTATTGCCCGCAGCTGAACACTTTTGTATGAAAGTGTCGAAATTTTTTTTGAGTTCTCAGCATTGAATCCATAGAAAATTATTCATATTGATGGGCTGAGTCACCCCTTTAAGCGGATCATCATCATCAGGTCTTTCTGTCTCTACTGCAGGAGCACGACCCTCTCTGACTACCAGAGCTATACATTAGCAAGAGCAGTCAGAGGATTTGGCCTACACTCTCCACGCTGGCTAGACGGGTTGGAGAGGTCTCTTTGATGGTTAAGCTTTGTTTAGCTTGTGTTCCCTAAGTCGCCTTTTACGACATCCGCGGGAAGATTAGGGGAGGTCCTATTCTACTCTGCCGGGGACCACACGGCATCTGGAAGGCGGCAAGCGGATATCAAGGGTCAATTTAAACACATAGATACATTTTATCCCGTCTTTATCCCTTGCGGGGTAGACAGAGTCCATTAGCGTGTTAGTGGGCGTTAAGCTGGAAAGCGGAATCAAAATAGTGATGGGTTGCTAGCCGCATTGCCTATTGACGTGGTTGTTTAGATATTCGCCCAATCTCTTGACCGGCTTTAACGCTTTGCGCGGAAAGAGAAAAAGCTGGTATATTCTATGATTTTCCTTTTCTTCCAAACTAGCACAGAAGAAGATCGATTTACACGTTGTATACGTGCTAAGATGGAAATAAAACATTATATTATTTCATTATACAACAGTGAAGGGAGAGAACAGCGCAATTTTGCTGTAATTTTATTAAGAAATGGAATGTCGTCATCCTCTTCGCGAGTTTTACAAAAAGTTCTCACTGTCGCCGCGGCGTGGCGTTGTCGACGGCGCTTGCTGGCGACGTCGCCTCGGTAATTACATCAATTTAAGGAAATCAGGAAACTAGTTAGGTAATTATTTATAGTCAGCCGAATTTGTGTTAATTATTGTTTGATTTTACGCAAATCGCGGATCGAACTTAGCTGAGCAAGTTACAGCAGTGTGTTCTACCTGTAATGACCTTCGGCGCTGAAACGTAGACAAAGAAAGCAATGGAGCGATCAATGCTCGGAATCACTCTTAGACTGCATCCGCAATACAGTCATTAGGAAATGCACTGGAGTAACGGACATCGCACTAATAGAGACCAGGCTCAAGTAGAGATAGGCTGGGCACAAGAGTAGGAGTGAAGATGGTTGATGGGAGCGTAGGATATTAGAATAGAGACCCAGATCTGGACAGAGAAAAATCGGGAAATCACCAATGCGCTGGGCTGATTATACTGTAAGTAATATATTACTCAAGTATTGGGCAAGACCGGGATACAAACAGCAAAAGTCCGGGGCAAGGGGAAAAGCCATGGAGAGGCCTATACCCAGCAAAGAATTAACACGGGTTGAGAAAGAAGAACACACAATAATGAAAGTTTATCTTAGATGCCCAAGAGTTCAAGGCTAAATAGGTAAGAGTTGGTGATTCTATTCTCGACTAGACACCACATGGCTACAGCGGTCATACAATACAAATTAGTTAAAAAACTCTACAGTCATGTTTATTGCTTTATCAACCTCTTACCGTGTTTGCCGTGAACATGGAGCTCGCGAACATTTATTAAAATATTTCATAAACTACTTAACCGATTTTGATGCCCAACGAACTAGATAATTGTTCAAATTATATCTAAATAAATTTCAACTTTCATCTAATTTGATCACTGGTTCGAGAGTTATCGCAAAAAAAATTTAGCTTCATACGTATATATATAAAATGGTTTTTGCCTCATCTTGACTTGGAAATCTTGGTCGATTCGCTCATTCAATCAATTGTTATTACTATAATGAAGTTTGCCTATTCGAAAACTCCCATCTGTATTTTTAAAATAACCGGTTGGAAGTGGGCTACATGCAGCAAAAACTCCCATCTGTACCAACTATAGAGTTATAATACAGAAGAATATTAAGTAGGTGTGTGTCAGCTCTGATGAACACAGATTTTTATTTGAGAGTAATTACTCGATATTTTAAAGCAGTCTTGCCTCATGTGCTCCACGAGCCCTTTGAGTGATAATGCCGGCGTTTTATCATGGCAAGCGTAACGGTTGAAATTAGTCCCTTCACCCCAATTCGAGAGGGCTCGTTTATGTGACGTATAAACGTTAATACCAGCTGCAAAATATATGCGCGGTTTGATGTAAGATTGAGTACACATTGGTGGTGAAATATGGTAATTAAGACGGGATCTTATTTCTGAAATAAGTAGGTTTCTTTTTTATTCTATAAAACGGTTCCACTATACGTTATTTGATCTTTTGTCGGACAAAGCTAACAGTTTCAACCTATTAAGGCCATCTGTTGTGGGCGAGTGTTAACGACGCGACGCGTCGCGGCGCGGCCGTCCGTTCATCACTATACCTAAAGGCTTATTTTGAATATAATTTGGTGTTCAAATGCTCTATTCAATTAAACAAGTTCAATTGAAGTCTTATAAAAACGAAAGAGGTTAAAATTGCAAAAAAATAACGATAAATCAATCTAGAAATCGGGAATGAATGTTTTTGGGGTATTGTTAAGGGTGTTCCTCAACTGCCTGTCCGGTAATTGCGGGTATGGGATGGCATCGGGTGCAGTATCCTTAATATCTTTGTCCCGTTCCCCCAGTCCAGTAAACTCCTACTCTTCCCTCGCATGATAAAAGTCCTTGAGGAAGTCATAGGGCTTCCTTAAGGGCTTTTATCATGCGACTTTTACTTTATTTTTGCGGGATATAGATTCCGCAGTGCCATACTTTATTTCTGTGGGCAGTAGGGTAAAAAGTCTTGTAAGTATGTCGTATGTATGAAGTATTCATATTAACTCACTTATTTAAATATAAACTTTCTTTATCTCAGCGTTGTAAATGTTGCCCTCTCTCCTCATCAACTGCAAAGCGTCGTTTAAATGTTTGTGTGCACTGGTCCTAAGCTGGTCGTGGAAGGGCATCAATCTCAGGGGATTTGTCGAGGCTTGTCCTTGTTATATTCAGTAAATAGTAGCTGTACCAGTATTATGTGTTTATGAAGGGGCCGGATAAGTGGTCACGGCAAAAGTAAGGATTTTAAACTAGGCATTTGTCATCCGTAATAAGGTTGGATGTTGTGTGCTGGTTATTTATGGAATTTATAAAAAATATGTTATATTATTTGTGGTCTGAAAAGAAAGTAAATTATTGTTCAATTTCTTTGAGCAACAACCTCCAAGTAGGTTCCTTCAAGAAACGTGACTCGGAATCGTTTAAAGGATAATACTTAAATTTATCGATTTGAAGATAACGTCTCTGGAGTTGCTTTTGTAAAAGGACTATTTAAGTGTTTGGCCTTAAATCAAGTAGGTTCAGGGTTTTCAATGTCCTAGCTGGAAATTTTTCAATATTGAAATTACAATCACCAATATAATAATTGAAATGAAAATAAAATATTTTTAATAAAACTTCAACAAATATCTACTTATATAGGAAGGAGTTAAATCATAATTTTCCTATTTTACCTATTTTCACGGGTCATCTTGATTACACGGTAAATTATCAGTAAGTAGGTACTTAGGCGACCGATTGTGTTATGTTTCCTCTAGGCTGTAATAGGTACGTTTAAGTTTGAATTTCTATTGTGGGCCGTGTTCTATGGCCTATACCCATAAAGCCAGTCATGGCAGTGCTAGTTAGTTAACCAGTGAACGTAAACGGAATGGCCTTAATTCGACAGTGAAATAAACAATGCAATTGTTGCAATGGTAAGCGTTGCATAAAGAAACTTCTAATGCGACGAACCTCAGACTAAGTCACTATTTCGCAATAACGTTGACCGGTTCCGACAGTACCACATTGGTATAAAAGTACATGTGCAATGATCCCGGTCCCGATTGCCCCATTACGATATCCAATTTTACACAGACATTGCAGCTGTCTCGATCGAATAGTTTCTGCTCTTGTTGGAAAATAAATGTATCTGAGAAGTAGATGTTTGGTATATTTTCCTTCCAATGTGTGAATTGTAGAAACTCTTTTATTAGCATTTAATTTAAGGTAATAAAGTAAAAGTCTCATAATGGCAGAGGCTGGTGTACTAAGACTGAGATCAACATCATCATTTCGTGTCGGTGACACGGTCAGTTGACCATGCACACCCTGGTGTCAGAGTTCTTCGGAACCGCCTCTCGGCCTCTGATGTGGTTCCTTTTAACGACTACCAGATGGCAGTCGGGACCGACGGCTTAAAGTGCCTTCCGAAGCACGGAATCATCTTTCTTATCAAACAATCAGGTGATTCATGCCTGTAATGTCCTAATCAAACTGGAAACAACTTAACAAATTATGCTTCCTGTGGGAATTGAACCCACGACCCCCGGGTCAACAAGACAAACGCCTTAACCACTGGACCACGGAGGCTGTTATACAAAGATAATAATAATAAAGAGATACAAACTATTCTTAGTTAGTTAGAGATATATGTATAGGTATGTTAAGATTGTGATTGTGATAGACACAGTCTCTCAGTTTCTCACAATCTTAACAAATGTTCCTTTACCATGTACACTTTAAGTAAGTTTAAGTAAGATTGGTGACAAAAATAAAGATATTATGATAATAAAAAAAAAACACGTTGAATTTAACTATGTAAGTACTGCTAATTAATATGTAGGTACCTAACAATGATGGAAGAGAAGAATTATTAAAAGAAAACCCGTCTGCCTTTTAGACAATTCACGTCACATGGCCTATCACAGTACGGGGAAAATACGAATATTTAATGACACCTCACACTCCAAAATCGGCCAAGCCGTTTAGCCTGAGGCAATCAATCAATCAATCAATATTTTTTTGCAAGAATACAGTAATACATACAGGACAATGCAACAGACATACCCGTGGGACCAATGCAGAGAAAAAAAATACATTCCCACATATAACTGTACCGGACGGCTATATAGTTTTGAATGAAAATACCAATTTTTTTTATTTCCAAACATTAGAATTGTCGGAAAAGTTGTTTATACCGACGGATTGAATCATCCTTTTAAGGTAATAAAGTTTTCTACCATTCAACTTATGTATATTCAAATTTACGTCTAAACGTTTGCATAAGCAGATGAGAATAAGTTCAAGGACACTTGAATATCCTCTAAAAACTTCTCAATACCGATATTTTGCAGCTAGATTAAATGAAAACAATATTGGTATCGCTCGCCTAACGACAGTTGTTGAATCTAATTTGGAAAACGATAGCTATGGGTTATATTTTGTATAATAATAACCTCTGATAGTTTAGAATTGTTATTTAGTTAATTCTACATTGACTTTACATGTTAATGGTTCCTTATTAAATTGAATTCCTGGTCACATAATCGATTCTAAAGTCTAATATAAGCAAAACTCGTGTAATTTATGTGTATTACTGTAAGATAGTTTAAGATTAATGATTAAGATAGTAAGATATATTATGTATTTTATTTGATGGTATGTATGTATTTTTATATTTATGTATTTTAGTGGTAGTTATCTATGAATTTTAAGTGTATTAATATTTGTTTTGCTGCACCAACGCCTTTCATGTTTTTTTTTTTCTACCCTAAGGTTGACTGGAAGAGATTGCTTAGCGATAAGTCCGCCTTTGTACCAATTTTAAGTTATTGTTTTCCGAATGTGTATATCGTTTGTTTGGTGCAATAAAGAATTTTTCATTCATTCATTCATTCATTCATAGTATCAATAGATATAGATCTATCTTCAAATAACAATTTCATGTACCAACATAACCTCGGGAAACTAAAAAGAAAATTCAGAAAGAGGTTGCGTGTTGGAAATAATTTCATAGTCATGCGAGCACCCGTTTGGCTCTTCTTGAAGCTCCTTTAATTAACTCGACGCCACGTAGGAACATGCATGTGTGCAATTATAGTTACTATCCGAACATTATACTTTGGCTAGTCCGTAGGTTAACGCCCTACCCACGCCCACGCTTTACAAGATTCTAGGGTCCCGCTGTCGTATGAAAGCGTCGAATCCTTTGTAAGCCTCGGGTACACAGTCAGAGTAAATTTTATAAGATCCAAACATGAATTTTATGATGGAGTTTAAACTAATTCCGTCTTATTATAAAAAAAACGGCAAAAATAGGTTTAAACCTGTTCTACCTTAGTTCTGACTTGTGATGGATCAAGTCTCGTTTAGGAAATTAAACTTTGCTTCATTATAAAAAGTGAACTAAGTCACGATCGACTTAGATCTGAGACGATCCCCCGAAAGCGTATTTCATTCGTTCATTCATTCAATCATTCCACTACATCGTTCCGATCTTCATGATAATAGAAATTATTTTTCAAAATTTGTTGATTGAAATGGTATAAATATTAAAATTGAAATGATGAAAGATGTATATTTTTGTTATAAAATTATATATTCAAAGGTTTCACTACATAAATCATACTTTTTACCTGCAAATATTTTTTTACGTAACTGTTGGTAACCATGGTAACCTTAAAAACCTGAAACGGAACGTATCTGAGCGCGCGTAACAAATTGTATTTTTTCCAAAGAAAGAAACGAAATAGTTACCTCAAAAATTGTTTTATATTAGATTGTAGAAAGTAAATTTTCAAATTTATTGTATTACTTAAAAGAGCCGTGGTCGTGTGTACAAAAAGTATTGTTTTGTAGATGCTGATAAGGATCACCGATAATTATGTTGAATCCTGAATCTAACCTCAAAGTTTGTTTACGATTGTGAAATTTTAATAAATCAATGGTTCCAGGTGTACAGCAAGCACGGTTTTCTAGTTGTTGTGAAATAAAAATGACAATAATAGTGTTGAAAGTGATAAAATAGTATATTTACGACATGTAAATCTTCAAATCAATAAATAATTTTACGTGATATTTGTGATAGTTTTACTTTCTTGTATTTATTCGCTTATTGTAAAATAAGTAAGTATCGAGTTTTCACGTAGATACTAGCATCAACATATACTTTTGTAGTAAAAAAACCTATTATTTTGTTACTTACAAAATGAGTTAGTATTGAAGTTAAACTAGTGAAATGCTGGTTTATCTTTTGACCTAGGATCATGTATGACTTAAGCGATAAACCTTTTTTTATAATACGATTTTCCTTTGTACTTGACTTGAGAACCGACTTAGAGATGTTTTAATAGTTAGTCCGCTTTTTATAATAAGACGGATTGAGACTTGGAATTCTAACTTTCGGTTGGGCTGGTATAGGTCCCATAAAAATAGTTGTTCTAATTGATGGGCTGAGTTGCTCCTTCAAGTGTATGACAAAGATTTTATTTTACACCCGGTAACAGTTGCAAATATGAGAATGGAGAAAAATCGAAGATTTTATGGAGTTTTAGTACCTACCTATATAAATGAATTTACTAGGATACCTTTTGTTTTCGTTTCGTCCGGGAAAACCAGAGGTCTTATTTAACTTGTAACGATGCGCATGATAACCTTCATGCTGCATCTTGCATTTCACCTCATTTCCCAATCATCATCATCCTGTCCGCTTTTATTTCGAAATTTATTTTAAATTCCAAATTAAATTCCAAATTCCATATTCAAATCTTCTTTCGCAGTCCTTCCTCATCACTCATGGCATTCCATTCAATTCCTTGGTCGTGATCTCTCGACCCTAGCTTACAGGCACTCGCCTATAATAAATATTATTTTACTAATTGTATTCACTACTACTAACTGTGTACCTAACGCCTGTGTGAAACTTATTAAAATCCATTATCTGAGTTGTGTTGTGTTCTCTCTCTCCGCTGAGCATTAATACCTCCATTCATATTCATGTTGGGCCTACTCTAACTAGCTGGGTGAGTAGGACCCGACATTGGCGCCCGTACGTGTTAAATTGCCTACTTCCTACACCTGGAATACCTACCTAACTATACGTGAGTACTGTAGAGTGATTACGTCAAGAGACGCTGGATACAGACAGACTCACTCCTCCACTCTAACTTAAGCATGCGTCGCGACGGTGGATAGTGACCAGCGTCGGTACGCTATCGTCAGCGTTGGTACGCTATCGTCGGCGTCGGTGCTCTATCACCAGCGTCGGTGCATATCTTCAGCGTCGGTGGACTATCTGCTGCATCGGTGGTTAGCTGTGGATAGGCAGCTGCTTACTTCTGCATCGGTTGCTACCTACTTCTCCGTCAGTCGCTGCTCACTTCTCCGTCGGTCGACATACAAAGAAAACAACAACATCAAGAAATTTATTTATTCGTGAAAGTGATTTAATGAATTGTGATATTTTTAATATCCCTGTATTTTCTATATAATAATTGTTTCTCCATCACTTCATTATCATCGGTACCATCAAGGTAAGCTCTCCAGATATCCCTGTAACAATTATTTATATTATTTAACACTTTCACGTTACCTCCATTACACTTCAAATAGGTACTCAAACAGTACACCAATCCTATAATCTACACACAGTTTCATACATCTACACAATCATGCTGCCCTTGTGCAGTAGCACAGGACTCTAAGACTCTGGGTTTAAACCTGAACAGGTTATCCTTTGTTTTGGAATCCTATACAATACCGCTTGCTTTAGGAGAATATCCTAAGGTATAGGCCACGTCTTTAGCACCGATATCCCTTAGGCTTCTGCAGCCGACTTTGGGATATCACTTACATACATTGAAACTAACCTACCTATATTAAATATATTTACGTACCTTTGTGGATATCTGGAACAGCTTTATTCTCCCTTTCTTTCTCCTTTGCCTCCCTATTATTAATTTTTTTATATATTTAATTTCATATCTTTGTAGATAGTACATTTCTATTTCTTTTCCTAAACTGCCAATCGACAGAAGTAAATTTTTCTTTTTCAATACTTTTGTTTATGACATAAATATTAGGCTGGTTACACATAGGGATTTTTTAAAGCTTCGTTTACACGAAACTTTTATTAGGATTTTTAATTACTTTTCTTTACATTCTCAATCTCTCTAAATTCTAAAACTATCTTTCACAAGATAATCTATTTGATCATTTGGCAATATTTTGGCACTTTTAACGATTTTACTCTTTATTAATTTTTTGTATCAATTTTCAAACATGGACGTTAGGCAGCTAAATAAATCTGAAATTATTTTTGAGCTTAAACATAGAAATATTAATTTCGAATCATCTTCTTCTTGCGAGGAACTTAAAGCTTTACTTCTTTCTAACTTTAATAATAATCAACTCAATGATAGTTCTTTCAACAATGTTGCTACTGACCTCGATGATATTGATAGATGCATACTTTTGATAGAAAACTGCATGTTTTCCTATCCGAATCGTAAAACTAAAACGCAGTCGTATCTTATTCATGTAAGATCAAGACTTAACTTAATTGATATGGCTGTTGATCATTCGTTACAATTATTAGAAAGAATTAAAACATCTTGGCATAAACTTAAAGAATTAGAGACTAACTTTAATATTTTAGAAAATAATACCAATTCTACCACAACTTACCATTCGACTGACTCACTTTTAGCTCCCCAACCTCAAACCTTTTATAATTTACTAACTGACAAAATTTCAAACATAACGAATTCAACAACCAGTAATGATTTGAAACGATTTACTTTCAAGGGTGATGGATGTCCAGAAGACTTCATCCAAAAAATAGAAGAATTTTCCAAAGCTAGAAATATATCTGAAAAGTCATTATATAATCACTTGTATGATATTCTTAAAGGTTCAGCTTTAGATTGGTTCAGAACTAAAAATAATGTTATAACTGATTGAGTTTCTTTTAAAAATTGTTTTCTAACAGACTTTGAAATTACAGATTACGATTATAAATTAAGAAAAATTATAGATAATCGTAAACAAAATAAAAATGAACGGTCAGTTATATATTTCTCACAAATGATAACTTTATATAAAAAATTAAATGAACCGTTATCTGAAAAAGAGCAAATCAATACTATAGTCAGAAATTTGCAACCTGAATACAGTTTAAGACTTTCTCCTCATGACCTTACATCATTAGCTGCTCTTAGCGATGCGTGTAAATTTACTGAAAGGTTGTTACAAGTTAATAATAATTCACAACCTTCAATTTCTTCTAGTAACTTACCTTTGACTCCTGACCTTCCTTTTTCTACTAATAACTTACCTGTAATTCCCAAATTTCCTTATAGAAATCAATCTTTTACACCGATAAATTCAATAAATACAAATAAACAAATAACTTTTACTTGTCCGCGTTGCAGAAATAATTCACATTTATTAAATGATTGTACTAATAAACAAAAAGTGTGCTTTCGTTGTGGTAAAAAAGATTTTATTTTTACAAATTGTCCTAACTGTCAAAAACATAATTCAAAAAACTAATTAGTGAGGAGTGTACTAAACAGATAAATGATACTAATTCTAAAAAAAGACTGGAATAACTGGTTAAAAACTTTAAAAATTTTCTTTACCTCATATAAAGTTAGTACTCTCCTCTTTGAAAACAAAGCAGACTTAGAACGTCCTTATTTGCAAATAAAAGTAAATGAATTGTATTTAAACGGATTATTAGATAGTGGTAGTGCGATAACTATCCTCGGTAATAATGCACATTTAATTTTATTGAAGCATGGTTTTACTTTAAATAAAAATCAAACCATTCGTGGTTCTGTGGCAAATGGCCAATCAATATCGTCTATTGGTACTATTTCGCTACCAATAGTATATAATAATCATTTTTCTTTAATAACTGCTCATGTAATACCCGAAATTACCGAATCTTTTATATTAGGTATTAATTTTTGGAAAACTTTTAACATTGCTCCTAACTTACTTAATAACGATACTTTATTTAAACTTAACAAAAATACATCTTTCGTAATAAATAACTCAACTTCACATTTAAATACTTATCAAACCCTAAACGAAACACAACGCGTTTTAGCTAATGCCATTATTAACCAATTCAAAAATATTTCTACAGAAATTAAACCATTAGGTAAAACACATTTAGCTGAACATCATATTGATACAGAAGATCATCCTCCTATACGTCAACGATGTTACCGTTTATCGCCTGAAAAACAAGAGGCGTTAAAAAAAGAAGTTGACGAGATGTTAAAGCTAGATGTTATTGAACCGTGTGAAAGCCCATGGCTCAATCCTGTAATAATAACACCTAAAAAAGATGGCACTTGGCGATTTTGTATTGATAGCCGTAAATTAAATGATATTACAAAAAAAGATGCTTATAAATTACCAATAATTTCTGATATACTCGATAATTTAAAAGATTCTAAATATTTATCTTCTATTGATATTGCAAAAGCTTTTTGGGAAATTCCATTAAAAAAAGAGGATCGCCCAAAATGTTCGTTCTATGTTAAAAATAAAGGCATGTTTCAATTTAAAGTAATGCCATTCGGGTTAACTAACGCCCCAGCTACACAACAGAGATTTGTCGATAATCTATATCAGATATCATGCTAGACAACTCTGTTTTCTGTTATTTAGATGACATAGTCATCGCTACAACTACGTTTGATAAACACGTTGAGCTCCTTAATAAAGTTTATAAAAAATTAGCTCAGGCTAATATTACAATTAACTTCCCAAAATGCTCATTCTTCCGTAATGAATTAAAATATCTGGGTTACGTTATAGACGAACAAGGTCTCCATACAGATAGCAAAAAAGTCCAAGCTATACTGGACATTCAGCCCCCTAAGTCAGCTAGAGAGGTCAAAAGATTTCTCGGTATTGCAAACTGGTACCGACGTTTCGTACCAAATCTTAGTACACTTGCAGCTCCCCTTACCAAACTTACTTCTACTAGTAAAAAAGCTCCTCCTTTTAAATGGTCTTCAGAAGCTGAAAATGCTTTCAATGCTATTAAACAAGCACTTGTCGTCAGTACTCCCATTCTCGCTTGTCCAGATTTTACAAAACCATTTGCAGTTCATTGCGATGCTTCATCATATGGCATTGGTGCAATGCTTACCCAAGATTATGATGGCATCGAAAAGCCCATAGCTTATATGAGCAAATCGCTTACAGGTCCCCAAAGAAATTATTCTATTACTGAACGCGAACTTCTCAGTGTAATAACCGCACTTGAACATTGGCGTTGTTATTTAGATAACGGCCAAAAGTTCACAATTTACACTGATCATTCAGCCTTACAATGGTTTCTTCATCTTGACAATCCTACCGGTAGACTTGCTCGCTGGAGTATTCGTCTATCGATGTTTAACTTCGAAATAAAACATAAACGCGGTTCAGAACACGTTGTACCGGATACATTATCTCGTATAAAACAAATAAATACGATAAATTTCACTTCGCAAACTAAAGATGAATGGTATAACTCAATTTTTAATAAATGTAAAACTAATCTTACTTCTACTCCTGATTATTTAATTAAAGACGGTAATCTTTTTAAATATGCTCGGTCTAATACACCCTTGCATTCAGAATTCAGCTGGAAATTAGTTATCCCATCTGAATTCAGAGAATCTATAATTATAGAAAATCATTCTAACCCCACCTCGGCTCACTTTGGATCATTTAAAACTTACCATCGCGTAAAAAATAATTACTTTTGGCCAGGAATGTATAAAGACATTGCAATATTTATTTCTAAATGTGACACATGCCTAGCCTATAAACATCAAAATCAAAATACTATAGGTCTTATGGGAAAACCCAAAAATTGTGCGCGTCCATTCCAATGTTTGTCAATGGATTTAATAGGACCATTACCAATAACTCGTAAACTTAACCGATTTATTCTAGTTGTAACTTGCTGTTTTTCAAAATATTGTCTACTTTATCCCATCAAACGAGCAACTTCAGCAATTATAAAACATATTCTTGAAAATTTAGTTTTCATGAATTACGGTATTCCTGAAACTATAATCTTAGATAACGGTCCTCAAATGATAAGCTCAGAACTTACGGATTTATTTAAGTTTTATAAAATACCTAAATTATACTACACACCGCGCTATTGCCCTCAAGTAAACACAGTAGAACGCTATAATAAAACTATAATTACAGCAGTAGCTTCTTTTGTTGACGATGATCATCGTACTTGGGATCTTCATTTACATAAAATTCAATTCGCAATGAATACAGCTGTAAATGAAGTAACTAAATTTACACCCGCATTTTTAGTTTTCAGTAGGGAACTAAGTACTTGTGGCTCTATTTTTTCCAATAAAGATACGTGCGATGACTTAATTTTCAGTCCTAGGGATATTTATGCTGAAAATATAGGTAATTTAATTCCAGTATTTTCCGAAGTTCAATCTCGGTTATTTAAAGCACATGATAGTAACGCAACTTATTACAATAAACATCATCAACATTTTGAATTTAATAAAGGTGATGTTGTATGGAAACGCAATTACCCTATCAGCTCATCAAATAAACATTTTTGTGCTAAATTAGCACCTAAATTCGTTAAATGCTATGTAGCAAATAAAGTATCTCCTTTAGTTTACGACCTTATTGACACTGATAACAAAAGTCTCGGTCGTTGGCATATCAAAGACATTAAACCCATCCCTAAATTAAATTCTTACCTTTCTTCTGATGTTATTAAATGAAACATCAAACTATCTATTCCTTTTATTCTTTTAACTTTTCTTTGATAAAATATTTCTTTATTTCCAATTTAGTCTTAATTTTATTTTATATTCATTTCATTATTTCTAGGTCCCATTAACATTGAC
Source organism: Rhodophaea formosa (assembly GCA_963082605.1). Lineage (NCBI taxonomy): Eukaryota > Metazoa > Arthropoda > Insecta > Lepidoptera > Pyralidae > Rhodophaea > Rhodophaea formosa. The sequence goes on from OY720209.1 coordinate 14,732,130, forward strand.
GGATGTCAACCTATAATTTGATCATCTTTATTAATTATTACTATTCTATATTCTTTTCTTCTTTTATCCCTTTAATTTTTTTTGAGCGGTAGCCAACTCATTAAATAAGCCTCTAATGACAATTAACTAATAATCTTTATGTGCGATTGATAACACATAAAATAAGCCCTTATCGTACCTTTCTTATAAGCACTTAATGCTTAATACCTTACGTTTTAACATTAAATATTAATTTTCTTAACTTTATCGCGTAAACGCGAATGCTTTATTTATAAAAACTTGTAAATAATATCATCGTGCGGTCGGCAACACGGTAAATAAGCCTAGCTGCCAATCAATTATTTAGCGGGTTGTGACTAACAAAATAAGCCTTCACTAAGCAAATAAGTGGTTTCATGAGAAATTGTACAATAAAATATAATTTCTCTAATTTGAATGATGTTTCAAGTTTGAAAACTTAAGACTGTCACAGAGGTTGAATGGTAAGTGAATGAATGAGTGATGAATGAAAGTCGGAAACGCACTTATTGTAAATACTCACTGTACATTCCACACTCACCACAAAAAATTTTCACACATTTATCATTATTTTTATTTACACACTTATTTTATTTATTTTATCTTCTATTTCTTAAAAAAAAAAAACTTTTTTTTTTACCCCGGCCCCCCCGGTATTGTAACGATGCGCATGGATAACCTTCATGCTGCATCTTGCTTTTCACCTCATTTCCCAATCATCATCATCCTGTCCGCTTTATTTCGAAACATAATTCATTTTAAATTCTAAATTCCATTTTCAAATCTTCTTCACAGTCCTTCCTCATCACTCTTTTCATTCCATTCAATTCCTTGGTCGTGATCTCTCGACCCTAGCTTACAGGCACTCGCCTATAATAAATATTATTTTACTCATTGTATTCACTACTACTAACTGTGTACCTAACGCCTGTGTGAAACTTATTAAAATCCATTATCAGAATTGTGTTGTGTTCTCTCTCTCCGCTGAGCATTAATACCTCCATTCATATTCATGTTGGGCCTACTCTAACTAGCTGGGTGAGTAGGACCCGACAAACTGAATACGGAACACTTTATTGAAAATACTCGAACTACTCTAGACAGTTTTTTAATAAATTTAGTGCGCTGAGTGAAGTGCTTTGACTCTATTAAGTGCTTCACACTTCAGCGTCCGTTGTTGAAATATTTCATTAATTATACCTATTTAAGTAATCTACGAACGACTAATAAGTTTTAATTGATTTACCAACATATTATGTTTAAGTAAGAGCATATCTCACGCTATTGTACCCAAAGGATTGCATTTTTATCAGATTTAATGTGATTAATTTTTTTTCTTTTCTTGGGAACTTCTTATTTGATGAATGGTATCATGAAGGATTTACCGTGTGGTTCCCGGCAAAGAAGAATAAGACCACTCCCAAGTCTCCCCGTAGATGTCGAAGGAAACACAAGCTAAACAAAGCTATAAACATCAAAGGGACTTCTCTAACCCGTCTGGCCGGCGTGGAGAGTGTAGCCCAAATCATCTGGCTGCTCTGGCTAATTTATGGCTCTGGTAGTACAGAGAGCTTCGTGCTCCTGCTGTGGATACTAACAAAGACCTGTTAATAATGATGATCATGATGGAGCCGGAAGGTGGTGTAAATATATATAACAGACGAGCTCCGTGGCGCAGCGGTCAACACGCCTGACTGCGACACGGATGGGTTCGATCCCCGGTCAGGTCAAGATGGAAAATGATATTTTTCAGATCGACCTGGTTCTTGCGTGTTATCTATTTAAGTATTTATTATAAAATATAGTATCGTTGAGTTAGTATACCATAACACAAGTCTCGAACTTACGTTGGGGCTAGCTCAATCTGTGTGATTTTTCCGTATAATTAAGTGTTTTTTAATTTTATAATATATTGGCGAGTATGAATATCAAATACACATACAGAATACCTATTTAATACAAAAATGAAGTTGAAAAGCGAGAAGAACCTACAAAGATACTTCTCGCCAAAGTTTTCAACAGTGAATAGCAGTCATATTTTTCCAATGAATAAGTAGAAACTTTAAATAAAAACCTATGCTGAAAAAGTTTTTACGAAGAAAATACCTCTTTCTAAGGTAAGTTTTGTCTGAAATATTTAGATAGGTATATTGTCAGTATTGTTTCCAAGAAAATAATACGTCTAAAACGACAGCTAACAAGTACCTATTGTATTGCATAAGTATAAAGACTTGGCATCATTTTACATACAAAATACGGGGTGTCTAAAAGATTGCTCGATACGATCATTTCAATACAGTACGAGTACTACATTGTATACGTGCCTGAATTTCTACTTAAGTTTTTGCTTCGTGTGACCTCGTAAACTATCTTTGAATCGCTAGTAAATGTTTTTCGCCCACATTATTGAATTATTTATCATGCAGCATTCCTTTTTACTCGGTGTCTACGCTTAGTACCTACGAGTAGCAATTTGTCCAAATCTCAGTTTAACCACTGGTCATTTCTGGCTTGTCCGAACCTCAGTTTCTAAACTTTAAGGGATCCTGTACTGCTCTCATTAGAAATATATTGTTTGAAAAAAAAAACAGTGGTATCATTTAATTTTTTCGCGGTGAGCTCTAGATAACCCTTCAAATTGTCTTCAATTAAGTACTGTTTACAGTTTCAAGTGTATGAACGTGGAGCTGAAGTTTTTGACGAAGACGCCAAGAAAAGCTTAACTGTCTCACTTCAAATTGTAAACAGTACTACAAAAAATAGTTAAAGTCTTAACTCATCTAGCGGGTTAGGTTAAGCTTAAGGATGCGCTAGTCGGGAACTCGAACTCGTCAGCGCACGTGGCTAATTTGCGTGCTATTTTGCTGAGAAAGAGATAGACTCAGTTTTGAACAGTGCGGAACTATTTACACTGATGTATAAGTACATCGGAACTACAGTCTAGTGTGTGCAAACACAAATATTGTTGAAAATCTCAATTTTTGTCGTCTAAAAATTTGCGAGAATGCGTTTGGGAGAAGTGTTCTTGTGATAAAAAAGCTGAATGTTTTAATTAAAAGTAAAGTTATTTCATTTTTTTAATAACCAAACTATGCTTGTATGAATTTTGTTTTAGAGATTTTATACTCTTTCCGGTATTTAATTGTGCCCAAAGTTGCGTTAAAATTACGTGTTGAAACGGAATGTTCTGAGACTCATAACTTTTAAAGTACTTATAATTTTACAATTATGATTCCATACAAGCATAGATAATGACAATACAAATTGATAAAAGTAAAAACTTTAAACAGACGATACCGAACAACGGAGTGATCACCCTACAGAATTTGTATGGCGAAACACCTGACTAGCGTACCCTTAAGCTAGGGCTTCGCAGAACAAAATTTTAAATAATAACACCGTTTTCTTACAAAAGATTTATGTCAAATGAGGGCTTTTTGGCAGCACTGGACCCCGATTTTGGTTAATCGGTGCCAGTCGGTGCCATATTCATTTATTGACTTAGAAAAAGATTAAGTCCTTTTATAACAACGTCACCCACAGAAATCATAGTAAAATGAAAAATGCAGAAAAAATATCAATTTCCCATACGTCCTTACCGAGCGTGACGCAGTTGCTTGTCGGAGTATTTGGAAACGTTTAAATGAATATAATATAGACTTGAAATAGTTTTACACTTACAAGTTTTAGATATTTCTCAATAAACAATTTGGACTAGACGCGGTTGGGCAAACTGCTTCTAAACGAAGGCCTACTTGATCGATATCTTGATTTTCAATCGAAGTGGGTCGCTGTAATGCGTCGGATATTGCGTGTCACCGACTTACGTTATTGTGTTAGAGTGTAATATAATTAAAACGACGGGTTCTAACACGGAAAGCTACTTTCATTGTGTTTAATTGGTATAGTATATCAAGTAAACCACGGTGGTGTTGTTTGGTGCCCCGGGCTTGAATGTGACCATTGTAATCTGTATATATTAAAGACACATGTTTTTTTTTCTGTGCTAAGGATAGTTCGCGCCATCTCGTGAAAAGCATGTCCAAAGAAAGCAAGTATAGGAGGAAACTGTTAGTATAACTTTACAGAATGCGGATCCTAGATGATGTACCAACTAAGGTACTACTTTATCAATAGCAGCTTTTGCCCGAGTATAAATAATGTAGTCCACAATAGTTGTACGAATGTTTTTAAAAACCCGTAAAGGAGCTAACTAAATATTACAAACAAACACATAATCTATTTTTCAGTTTAGATTTACATAGTCACCCTTAATACCGCCAAAATGTTGCTCTAGCTATTAGATACAAAGTACTTTAGGCAGGTAACTAAATTGTTTACATTTGCGCCTTTCTGAACACAAAGCATATTCATTTACTTCGCCGGGTTATCTCCGGGTAACGGATGGTCGGACACACACATTATACATTCGCTAACCCTCCGTGCGCTTGATAAAATCTACCCAAAGTCTCTAATTAGGGTCCACTCGGATTCAGAGAGATGAGTGAAAGAAAATGCGTGGGAAATTGAATGAGTCGTCTATTTTCATGAGATTTTGATTAGATTTTGATTGACACATGTGGCATTGAGTGTCATCAGGTCAATATATATTGAAATCATATGTTTTTGAGTCTCACTTTCAAGCATAATTTTTTTTTAATCTATGCTTTCAAGTATCAGACGGATAAATCTTTGTTATTTCTGGTTATACTAAGCTTACATATTTTCCAGTCAATTGTTTGTTTAGTTTTTCGAATGTGAGAGTGGCCAACATCGGTGTCTAATTTTTCTCAATTAATCACTAACCATAACTTGGTTATTATTGTTATTATTGTCTGGTAGTCGTTAAACGAACCACGTCCGAGGCCGAGAGGCGGTTCCGAAGAACTCTGACACCAGGGTGTGCATGGTCGACTGACCATGTCACCTACACGAAATGATGATGATGATTGTATGTTTTTCCCGAAAGTACTATATTTTATGAAAAATATGGTTACAAAGTTACGTAGTTTCGCGGTAATTTACGACGGTGAACTATTCATAAATATCTAGTACCTACCTTGTTGTGCTTTTTGCCACGTTTTTATTTTGTTCAAATAAGTTAAAGCTTATATTAATTTCCAAAAGAAGCCCAATTACCAGTGAAATTCGTAAGCAAACATAGGTTGTAGAATACATTATAAGTGTATTTAGCAGCAATAAGCCGGTGATGAAGTGCGAGGGAAGTACTCAGTGAATGAGGGTACGGCTTCAGCGGATGGCCTGTACTGTATACAATTTATTTGTGATTATAATTTGCCCACAATAACCAAAGCAAAGCTGTTGTAATTAATCATCTGTTAATACATTTAATCGTCTTTCTTTGTTTTTAATCGACTTATAAAAAGGTTATCAAGTTGACCACAATGAATCTTCAGAATTGCACTATTTATGTATATTATTGTTGTCTATACCAGCTTCAAACACTCGAGCGGCCAGAGGACTCATTGTCGCGTCATTGATGTGATTTAACCTTTCTAGTCAGATAAATAGCTGCTACTTTCTCATCCCCCACCCATCTGAGAAAGTAGTATCCCAAATACCTTTATCCAGTTCATCCAATTCAAACAAACTCCTACCCTTCCCTCGCTTAAAAATGGTTTCGATGGGCAGCAGCGTCAGAACTGAGATTAGCCAAATGAGTATGACAAACACCATGATGGAAATCCTTAGGGGCGGCTCACGTCCAGCAGTTGACTTCTTGCGGCTGAGATGACTCAGATAAAAGGCACCTTTCGCTTACAGGATTCTCTAAAAACTTAGAAGTATTTAGTACAACCAAGAGTAGGACGCAGTAGCTCACATCGCTTGTTGAATAAATTATAAGTGTGTTTAGTTGTGGCAGGTGATGGAAGTACTCAGCGAATGAGGGTATGGCCTCAGCAAAAGCGCGATGAATGGCCGACATATACCTACTCTCAGAATATTAAATTTCTCGTCCTTCTATTCGAACATTCTGAAAAAATATAGAAGGCAACTGCCTTTAAAAGCACATATAGAGACGACCACAATTTTAGTTTTATATCCTTCTTTTTTCTCATTTCTACGATCGATATTAAAGAAAAGCTTATTTATATACAAATATAAAATTAGGTCAGAGAGGGTCAGAGTTAAGTACATAAAAGTTACAAAATTAAGTATCAAAATGAAGAATCTCTGTTGGACTATTTTTTTAAATGATGCACGATTTTTCTCAAATTATGTTCAAACGCTATGTAAAACTTTTAGTAAGGCGAAAACTAACATTTTACAAAAAAATTATAGTCTAGTCGCTTTCTAGGTTATTATAATCGCTTGACTTGTTTATGTTATTATTTTAGAATATGAAGTCTTTTAAAGAAAAAAGAATAGTTATGTCAATTCTATGTGTATCGAAATCCACTTTATCCAACTTGTTTTTTTCCCGCGCTCCAACACATTTTGTGATTCGAGTATGCGACAGGACTCGGTGAATTTTGCATATGACGCACACAGCGTAGGTGGGAAATGTTTGTGAAATATATTCGCGGTTAGCTCCTTTTGATTAAAAGACAACAAATGTTGTCATTGGGTGGCAGTTAACAAAAGTACATTTTTATGAGAATGTAATAATGAATGTAATGTAATAATGCACTGCGCGTTTTAATCGTACAATATATAAACATGAAATCTAATAATAATAAAATATATGTGATGAGCTGAGAACGGAAACAGAAGGAGTAAAGATTTTTTTTTAAATCATGCGATGATAATTACGGAGTAACTCTTTTTACGAGATGTGTATTTTTGGCTTTTTAGACGTAAAATATTGTGCGGTAGTACGTTCGATCGAAGGTGGTACGGAACCCTTCCTTCGCAAATTCGACTTACACTAGGCCAGTAATATTGTACGTTACACCAATTTTTTGAGTTAGTGTTTTAATTTTTTACATTATTTTCCTAGACAAAACTCTATAAATATATAGACGTATGCAAATGATCCTGCTCAACTTATTCCATTTCAGCATAAGCAGGCACAAAGCCTGGTAAATATTTTATGAGGTCTATGTCGCATTTGTTTCGCAATATACAATATTTATAGAGGCTATAGTCTCCGTACACGCGATTTGCAAGGAGAAAATCGAATTCATAGAATTTAATTTACTTTATTTATTTAAAAAAAAAATTTACCCTTTTATTGTATATAAATTGTTATTAAGTGAAATATAAAAAGTAATTATCTATTTAAAGCAAGAATTTTAGATGATATTTTCCATTTACAATTAACAGGTGTTTAAATATAGGCAAGTCATATCTGCGTGACACTCGAACCAACAGATATGCAGTTGGAAACATTATTTACGTTTGGATTTTGATTTATCCAGTGACAAGAGAGTATATTTATGACCAATCTTTGTGAACTTCATGATGAAAAAACCAAAGAATACTTTATTTATTAAAAAAAACAACTACCTGCATTATAAGTTCCAATACCATACATAATTTATACAAAATGGAATTAATAATAATTTAGCCCACAACGTTAATCACATATAATGTGAAATTTGTCCAGACTAGTCCTATAACTAAGTTATTACTTACATTATTTATATCCCAGTTCACATTAAAATTATAGTTGTGTTAGTTATAATACCTAGGTAATTACTGCCGTATGAATAATTCAGTTCGCAATTTAAATATCCCATGTTTGTGGCGTTAATTATTTAAAGTCCATAAAGTTTATTAACATATTTAATATGACGCATAAATAAAGTGCTGGGTGAATGCAATCATGAAAAATTTAAGTTTTGGAATGGTTGTGAAGTCATCTTGCCAAATCTTGTAGTTGAATTTAATCATTTTTAACCGACTTCAAAAAAAGAATGAGGTTCTCAATTCGTCGGTATCTTTTTTTTATTGTATGTTCCCCGATTTCTCAAAGACTACTGGCCCGATTTAAGAAATTCTTTGTTCGATTGGTAATACTTTACAGATGGTCCCATTCAATTTTTATCGAAATGTGTCGAGAACTTTTTGAAAAAATACACAAATACAAAAAAAAATACAAGTATGCCGTTTGGTTTACACTTATTGCCATTTTATTTTATGCTTATTCAAACAAATTGATAGGGTTGAAGTCAGTTTTTATTTTTTGTTAAAAAACAGTATCTTAAATTATAGATATTACAGATATCATTCTATACAAGGTGTTACAAAATAAACCTAAGGCCGAAAGGGGGTTAAAAGTGCCGTGTATAGATTCTATTGGCAATATTTAAAAACCGTAGACTGCCAAAAAAGAATTTACATAAAATATAAAACACTCCTCACTGATATCCAACCTAATATAAAAGTAAAGACTAGGTTACACAGAAAGTCATATTCTTACAATAATTACGTGATCTTTTAATAAACTAGGCAATAAACACTCATTATTTATCTTTTCAAAAATAATCAAAAATGAGTTTCATTGACGTGGCAGGTTATTTAGGTCGGCACTTTTTTCATTTAATGGGTAAATGTTATATTATTCCTAGGGAATTATGTAGCACGTTGTCTATGACAGTTACTAAATAAAGCCTTTGGCCAATTACTTTACCTACATTTTTATTTCATTCAATTTTTAAGGGTAAATAACAGTTAAATAAAGCATTCGAATGCCAAAAGTTTCATTAAAAACGGTCCTGCAGTTTATTGGATTAAAAAATGCTATATCTAGAGTTTATGACATTAAAATGACAAAAAAGTCGAAAATAAACACACAGACGTATTGTCATGGGTAAAGACAAGAACAAAGATATAGAACCTAAATGTACAGTTATACTAGCAGCCCTGCTCGGCTGCACCTGGATTACACTATTTTTAGATGAAAATATGTTAGAAAAAACATTTGAAAAACATTTGAAAAAAAAAAATATTCAGCTATTCTGTCTTTCGTGTATAAAAGCACTCGTAATTTCTTCATATCCTCGCTAGGCTCAGTCTGGGATCGCGGATGAATGTCCATATTTACTCTGATAAAGCTTCTCGCGACTTGGCGACGGATTACTAGATTTGGTTATGATAATAAGCCTTGACGTGAGCAGACTTCGCGTTGACCTTAGGGCTCAGAAATAACAAGACAATTCTACTTGTATATAATTTTATATAACGCCCAAATAAACAAACAGCAAATATAATCTGTTATAAACCCTTATATCTCGCCACTTTGGTGAATTTGTATGTAAACAGATAAATATGTAGCTTTCACTGGCTGCGTTTATTTTACAAAATTTACACATGATTTATATAAGAATAATTCTAATAAAAAAAATAGAAAAGAATCAGCTATTCGCTTTTTACGATGTAAACGACCAGTTGTAATATTCTTCATATCCTCACTAGGCTCAGCCTAGGATCGCGTTTGAATGTCCATATTTACTCTGATAAAGCTCAGCGCGACTTGGCAACGGATTTCTGGATTTGGTTCTGATAAAACGCCGTGACGTGAGCAGACTTCGCGCTGACCTTAAGGTTCAGAAATAACAACAGAATTCTACATGTATATAAACTTTTTTATCTGCCGTGCATATAAATTGCTGGGTATAGTTAACCAGGTTCACTCGTGGTTTATATAAGAATAAGTTCAATAACAAAAATATGAAAGAATCAACTATTCTCGTTTTACGATGTTTGTATGCACTCGCACTATATGACATATCCTCGCTCGCTAGGCTAAGTCTAGGATCGCGAATGAATGTCCATAATTACTGTGATAAAGCTCCGCGCGACTTGGTGACGGATCTCTGGATTTGGAATAAGGATGATATCAATAATAATAAAAAAAAACTGCTATTCGCTTTTTACTATGTTTTAAGCAATCGTAATGTTTCACATATCCTAGCTATGCTCAGTCTGGGATTTATAAATAGTACTAGAGTCAATATGGACATTCATCTGGTAAAGCTTTGCGCTACTTTGCGACGGATCTCTGTATTTGGTTGTGATAATACGCCGTGACGTCAGCAGACTCCACGCTGACCTTAAGGTTCAGCAGTAACAGATAATTCTACGTGTGTAAAAAATATTTTTAATCTGACAAACTGCAAATGGTTATAATATTATACCAACTAATATAAGTGCAAAGTTTGTTTGTTACGCTTTCACGCCTTATCTACTGAACCAATTATCATAAAATTTTGCATACACGTTGTCTCAAGTACGGAAAAGAGCCGCAGGTGAGCTTTTGTGTTATTAAATCCTAATATTTCGCTATTTAAATGAATTTGTGGACAAATTGATGTAAAATTACAAATATATTAGTGTTAGTGGCAATACATTTTACTAATTTTACTCATGGTTTATATTTACACTAGTTCCAAAAACTTAATAGAAAAGGATTGGCTATTCGCTTTTTACGATGTTTGTAAGCACTCGCACTATCTAACATATCCTCGCTAGGCTAAGTCTAGGGTCGCGGATGAATGTCCATATTTACTCTGATAAGCTACGCGCGACTTTGCGACGGATCTCTGGATTTGGGTATGATAGTACGCCGTGACGTGAGCAGACTCCACGTTGACCTGGTTTCCATGTTAAGCGAAACAATACATTTTACTAATTTTACTCATGGTTTATATTTACACTAGTTTCAAAAACTTAATAGAAAAGGATTGGCTATTCGCTTTTTACGATGTTTGTAAGCACTCGCACTATCTGACATATCCTCACTAGGCTAAGTCTAGGGTCGCGGATGAATGTCCATATTTACTATGATAAGCTACGCGCGACTTTGCGACGGATCTCTGGATTTGGGTATGATAGTACGCCGTGACGTGAGCAGACTCCACGTTGACCTGGTTTCCATGTTAAGCGAAACAATACAATTCCACGTTGAGCGTCACACATGATCTAGATAATACTATATTTCTCTTTCTACCTGAGCATACAGATTTACAATATTATTTGAATATTGTAAATCAAATATACAATATATATATTGGCGCAAATATGTAGGTATCGGAAGTAACTACATATTTAAGCCTTTTGGGGTAGAAACATTGGGTCCGTGGGGTCCATCAGCACATAAGTTTTTTAGTTTTTTGGCTAAAAAGCTTATTGAGGTATCCCGTGACCAAAGGGCTGGAAGCTACCTGGCTCAGCGTATCAGCATTGCCATTCAATTTGGCAATGCTGCCAGCCTTTTGGGCACGATGCCAAGGGGTGAGCATCTGGAGGGACTGTATGATTTGTAAATATATTTTTAAGTATTTAATTTTCTTTTTAGGTTTATTTATGTTTAGTCGAGCTCCGTGGCGCAGCGGTCAACACGCCTGCCTGCGACACGGATGGTCCCGGGTTCGATCCCCGGTCAGGTCAAGGTGGAAATTGATCTTTTTCAGATTGACCTGGGTCTTGGATGTTTATCTATGTAAGTATCTATTATAAAATATAGTATTGTTGAGTTAGTATCCCACAACACAAGTCTCGTACTTACTTTGGGGCTAGCTCAATCTGTGTGATTTGTCCGTATATATTTAAAATAAAAAAAGAAAATAAAAAAAAAAAAAAGTTATTTTTACTTTTTAGTTAGTTTTCTCTTCTATAGTATAATCTATGATATTACTTAAAGACGTAGTATGTATGTATGTTTGTATTATTAAGAGTATATTTAATTACCCTTTGTAATTTTAAACATTCCTTCCTTATTAGATAATTTGAATATAGAATAATTATGATACGTAGTACGGTCCACATCTTCAAAGTACCAAATTAGTCGGTCAGTGAAATTTACGCAACACATGTGATTTTAGGCTGCTCCTCAGACCAGTAATTTAGTGTTGACACAAGAAAAGTTTTTACATGTTAACATTTCTTGCTATGGATTCTAATGAATCAAAATACACCCTGAATAAAAGTTGAGATATATCTTTTCCAACAAATACCAAAATATAAAGCAATCCGCTTTTTTTGTTTCGTAGTAAAAAATCCCTTTCTGGAGTCACGCAGTTATGCCAAAAACTTATTGATCTATACTTATACCATTAAGAGGAAAGATTTAATAATTTGTTTTTTTTTTTTTTTTGCATTGAAATGGCTCTAAAACTACTGGACCGATTTTTAAAAGTCTTTCACCTATAGAAGGCTAATTATCTGCGAGTGAAATAGGTTATATTTGTCACGGGTGAAATCGCAGAGAAATTTCAAACGATTCTGCCAATTACGCTTTCAGTCATTTTTTGTCGATGACAATAGTATGATTTAAGTGTTTAAGTCGTTTACAAACATAAATATTCTGCTATCCGTCTTTTTTCATATAAGTAAGCATTTGTCATATTCTTCATTTCCTCGCTAGATTCAGCTCTAGGGTTGCGGATGAATGTCCATATTTACTCTGGTAAAGCCCCGCGCGCCCTAGCGCCGTGACTTTGGATTTGGTTATGATAATACGCCTTGACGTGAGCAGACTCCGCACTGCCTTTAAGGTTTCCTTGCTCAGCGAAAACAACGCGTTTCCACGTTGAGCGGTGACCCATTTTATATATTACTATATATTTTTAGACATTTCTAGATATTATCGTAGCGTAGTACGTGGAGATACATATTTACGGTCTAAAGGGCTCTTAAAGTCAGTCTTTTTCTTATCGTTTTGATAGGGTCAAGTGGTGTTTGATTAAATTTTATCCCTCTATTGCCCTCTCGTATGTGACACTGCAACGCTGTGTGTAAGTGGCGTTTTATACAGTTGTTGGGCACATTAAGCATGAGAGGAAATGTCGCATGGTCTGAACATCATGACCACAGTGTATCAATAACTAAATTTTTTATTACAAACCAAGATGCTCAAGATATTATGCCATTAAGATTCAATGATCTAATCTTGAACCCCGGCGTGGGTTACTTCACGCCGGTTCCCAACAGCATGGAAAAGGACCACTCCAAGTCTTCCTGTGGATATCGTAGAAGTTGACTTAGGAAACACAAGCTAAACAAAGCTTATTAACACCAACTAAACCTCTCCAACCCTACCCACACCCAAGGATTTGGCCTACACTCTCCACGCTGACGTCTGCTGGTCAGCGTGGAGAGTGTAGGCCAAATCCTTTGACTGCCCTGACTAATATATGGCTCTGATAGTACTGAGAGTGTCGTGCTCCTGCAGTAGAGTCTAAAAAAGACCTGATGATTTGGGTTACTTGGCATGCGTTGATAACTCATATGCGCTTTCCAACTTCTCGTTACTTACATTTGGGCACTTTGATAAATCTATGATTAGTAATAGCCACTTACGAAACATTTTCTATTTCCATTTTGAATATAAACAAATTGTAAAAACCTATTCAAAAGCAGTATAAATTAAAGTGACAGCAAAAAGGAGAAACAACACAAGTGTTCATTTTATTGCTGCATGCGCAAATCCTTTAAGGCGAATGGCAAAAGGCGGGCTGTAAATTTGGTTTAAATGCTAAACGAAACGCATTGAACTTTTATGACCGCTTCTGTATGAAATGTTTACATTCAGTGCTTGTAGGATTTACGAACTAAAAAAAACCGGCAAAGTGCGTGTCGGGCCACGCGCAGTGTAGGGTTCCATAGTTGTGCATGACAACTTAGAGTTCACACTGTTTACACTCGCACCTCACAGTTTAACGACCAAAAACATCTAAAAATGAAAATTGTATGAAATTTTACATTTTTTAAGTTGGTTGCCTATAACTTTTTAGTTTGCACTTAGTACTCAGCTCTGATAGTTTTCCTTTCAACTTCTGCTGTAATTTTTTTCTCGTATCCATATCTACTACTGCTGTAATTTTTTTCACGTATCCATATATAACCGTTTAGCAGATAGAGGGGAGGGCCACTTACCTCTAACAAAAACTTTCACTTTAAAACCAAATATTTCGGAAACGGATCCCTAAATCGAAAAATGGTGTTCTCAACCTCACACCTCTTGTTCTAGTACTTTTTTGCCATTATTAATACAAAAACACATACCCATACCAAATTACAGCTTTCTAGTACTTATAGTGTCTGAGTATAACCGCGGACGGACAGACAGACAGACAGACAGACATGGCGAAACTATAAGGGTTCCTATTTTACTACGGAACCCTAAAAACGGTCATGGCGTAAAAGAGGTGGCATCCATAAGTTAGAAAAATGGTTTATAAGCAAAATTGAAAAATAATGCAATACACTAATTTTTTAGAAATTTATTTTGACTTAGACAACGACTGAAGACATATAATGTCTTCAGTCGACTTTTAACCAAATGGTTGACCATAACTATGACCTATTGTGATATCAAGAAAAATGTCATTAGTGTGATGGGGACGAGCATATATATAATGAAAAGGAAAGACAACTTGACTACATGCGATATATAAACACGCAAGAATGAACCACTGAATACTTGCCACCCTGAGAATGGAGACTAAGTGGTATTATCCACTTTATATTATTCGGTTTGTGTTTTTATTTTATTTTATGGGTACATTAAAAAAAGCAGGCGTTCCCTTGATTATTTTCAGTTTAGCAACATCTAGGTAATTAACATTTCAGATTAGTGTTTATTAGCGTGAGTTAAATCGGATGTGCGGACAAATCTTTTAACTTTTTTGTACACCTTTAATGTAACTATAGCCTACGGACATACATTGTTTGAAGAAAAAATAAGAAGTAACTAAATGTCAAATGAATTAGGCTATTAGGCCATGAGTATCGAAGGCCTTTTTTCCCTAGGAGATAAAAGTCACCGGAACACTCAACTTTTTCAACTACAGATTTCTAACGCCCACACGAAGAGCCCACGCATGAAAACTTTCAGCAATGCTTTTGAAATCAATATATGTACACAAACATTGGAATATATCGACGAGTTGCGCTACGGAAACATTGAAAATAAACAACAGCGCAAATAAAAACAAAATTGCGCGCCCCATGGGCTATCCCATCGGGAAATAAGATTTTGTTCAGTTTCACTTGTTGTAATGTACAGCGGAGTTGAGTACAATATTGTACCGTGGGAATTGGAAATTATGCGATACACGAAATAACGTGAAATAAGCGAAATAAGTAAAAGAAAAGTTCACCTCTTATTCCGTTGTTATGACAACATGCTAGTTACCTACTGTTAAGCATTACCTACTGTTCTTGCTGTAAAACAAATCATGCGGGGAAGAGAAGTAGCCATTACATTCTACATATCTTCTTCTTTTCCATACTAGCCAGGGAAAATAGGAACAAAATCATGAGAGAAATGGATGAAAATCGGAGAAATCGTGTTAATGGGCGAAATGGTTAGCTACCCATCACTATTTTTTTCCATCTATACGTCCACTAACAGCTAAACGGCTTTATAGCACTATGGCCTGTATACACTTTGATTAGTGCAAGTGCGAAGTTTATACATTTCCTACTAAACGTTTAGTAGCAAATGCATGAACTTAACACTTGCACTAATCAAAGTGTAAACCGGCCATAAGCTCTGTCTGCCCCGTAAAGAAATACATGCGTGAAAAGTATATATGTACGTAAACAATTTATCAAAGTTTTTATAAAATGTCTATTTACATCTAAATTGCCGTGTGGTTCCCGGCAGAGTAGAATAGGACACCTAAGTCATCCAGTGGATGTCGTAAAAGGTGATTTAGGAAACACAAGCTAAACGTAGCTCACAAACATCAAAAAGACCTCTCCAACCCGTCTGGCCAGAGTGGAGAGTGTAGGCCAAATCCTCTGGCTCCCCTGACTAATATATTGCTGTGGTTGTACAGAGAGGGTCGTGCTCCTGCAGTGGAGACTAAAAATACCTGTTGAATGAAAACAAAAATGTCTATTGGAACTTACAATTTGGCAAATCCAACAGTATCTTGCGAGGTACACATAGCTACCGTTGCCAATTTCAAATTGAATAGTTAACAGAAACCTATAAAATATTCCTATAAAGAGGACGACATTTCTAGCATGCACGGTCTTGCCAATACTTTCGTTTACAAATTCCGCCCCTATTTCTGCAGTAAAGTTAAAAATATTGTGGTTTGCAATGCAACGATATTGACAGTTACATTTGTATAGGAAAACTAATGCAATATGGAATAACATTCAAGAATTGTTTCACAAATAATACGATATTACATAAAGTTACCTATAAATCTAGGTCTTTTGTAGATATAGAATTTAAGTTCTTTCTACGTTATTGCGATTCGTACTTTTGTTTCCGAATCGTCCATCTTATTACTGCCCAAAAACATTTTCTCTGGATTAGATTTGGATGACTGATTTTCGTCTTTACAGGTAGGTAACTTAGTGGCACCTTACTTGGCCAACAAAATTTTAAATATGTGATTGTATTTGCATAATAAGAAGAAGATACGAGTGCTTTCCGCGATTGTTTTTTTTATTTTTATTTTAGTGCTAAAGTATTGCATTCAATTATTTTTATTCGATTCGCCTACGAGGTCAACGACACTAGTGGACATTTCGAAGACGAAGTTCCGACTTGCGACGGCGACGCGACGTGCCAACTAAAGTTTCCAGTTTCGGACTCCTAATTGATAACACCCTTCTTTCTCCCTCCCCCACGCCCTTTACCTCTCCCTTTCTCCTTTACACCAAGTTATGAACTCTCAGTATGAATAATTGAAACAGTGATCGAGCTTAATAGCCATTAATTCTATGAACGAGACAAGAATGACAAGCGACCAGGCTCGCCGCATGTGCACCGCACACGGGCTATACCTTTAGGGGGCAGCTAACAGCGAGAAGTATAGGGCTGGAAGTTTCCGTTTGCACCCCTCTTTTTTAGGGTTTATCGGTTCCTTTCATAGATGGCCTAGTCAGTACTACAAACGAACGCACAGACGGCTGGCTGCACGGCTGCTAGCGCGTTAGCAATTTTATTCGATTTATAGATATTATGCTTTTGTTATTTTTATTACAATTTGCTAACCTTTTGCCAAAAACCTTTTGCGCTATTTGTCGTACATATAGACATATCTCTAAATTTATGACATAGTCGACCGAGAATAGGTTAGTTATTTTAGTGCTTGGAAAATTAAGGGCTTTCTTAATTGCATTAAACTTAATAAAGCTCAAGTAAGCCGCTAAAGCTTGCTCGATTCATAAAAATTGCACTATGTATGGTGCCAATAGATAGTGCCAAAATCTGACACCAGTGTTGGCCACTTACACACACGAAAAACAAACAAACAATAGATAGTAATTGTATAAACATTACCATCCCTTGACAGTTGGATTAGAAAAGGTTTGGTTAATTTTGTGCTTGTAATTCTAACGGGCTTATAATGTAATGTCGTCATACTAACTAAAGCCGACATAAGCCGCTAAAGCCCGCTCTATACGTAAAGAATTGCTCTATGCATTGAGGGTAAATCGATCTAATAATGGAGATAATACCTAACGCTGTTATTCTTTGATTACAACGAATTGAGATAACTATTTAATAAGCTATTATTACGTCATACTTACCTTATTAAACCTTACTAATATTATAAGTACCTACATGAGAAATTATGCTAGTTTGTTGATTCGTGCAAATGCAGGATGTTTTATCCATTATACTGAATTTAAATAAAGCCTCAATTAATAAGCTATTGATAGAGCAGGAAAAAACTGTATCTATGCTTTTTCCTAAGTTGTGATCCACAAGATTTTGTTTTAATTTTTTTATATATACTCGTACGTACGATTCTTATACGTTCTGTTAAAACAAGTATTTACTTCACCACCACGTACCACGTTATCACACAACTCATTTATTGAGTACATTAATCTTTTACAACCGTCATTAAAAGCAACGAATGCAATGTATTTCTCTATGTTGCTTTACTCTGTCTTATGAATAAGTATTCATTAAGAAACTATATTAAATAATATAAAATATTCATTATCCAAAGTATGTATCGCGCAATTTTAGTTGTGGTAAAACCCCCTTCCGGCAAAATTAACTTTTGCTAGTAGCATGAATGGGCCGGCTCGTCCGGGGAAGTACCACACTCTCACAGAAAATCGACGTTTGAGTAGTAGCTTTACCGCTTCTATGCTTCGTTCGGTGAGTGAGAGAGCCGGAGGCCCATCCACAGAAAATAAAGGCCGGTAACACGCTTGTATCACCCCTGGAGTTGCGATTGTCCATGGGCAGCGGCTTGGCATGGCTTGCTCGTTTGCCATCCTATGACATAAAAGAAAGAAAAAATAATTAAAGAAATATTAGGATTTGTGTAGAGCCAGTTTTTCTTGATTGTTCAAGAAAAACTGGCTCTAATATACATTGGATAATACGACAACAAATCTTTAATAATTTTAGAAGAAATAAACATGTTCAGGAATATCAAACAATTAATTGTTTTAATATTAAAAACGCTTCGTTTACATCTGAACAAATTGCTGTTAGTTTAGTTTGCACAGAAATATTGAAAATGATAGGCGAAATAATCCTATTGCGATTCACGTCCACAACAATACTGACAATTACCGAGTCACCAACTATAACATACGATTAATGCAATCCGCATATTGCTCGTTCAATATCAGGATTCGGTCTAATTTGGATAATTGTTTGGCGTAATTATGATAATCAGGACCATGCTTGGCCCTGATTAACACGCTTGGGTGGGCTCCCATTAGATACATTGATTTACCCCACCTATTGTATTTACAACTAGCTATTGCCTGCAGGTCCCCTCGCGTTAATGTCAAGTTTTTAGGGTTCCGTACCCAAAGGGTAAAAACGGGACCCGTAAAATACCACCACAAACATGATTGTTGCCGTTTCTTTGCTCGAAATTAATAACGGCAGCCGGTAGATTTTTGAAATATTCTCAGAATATTTAGTTGTATATTTGCTTTAAAAATAAATAATGAAATCAAAATAAAATAAATATATAAGGGGCTCCCATACGACAAACATGATTTTGTATAGATAATTTTACGGAACCCTTGGTTTGCGAGTCGGACTCGCGCATGGCCGATTTTTTTTGATACGAGTATGTAAGATTGTTTTGTATTCTTCTCCTTACTCGAGAAAATACATATGCTAAATTTCGTAATGATCGGTTCAGTAGATCAGATGTGAAAGCGTCACACAATCAAAGAAACACATTATCGCATTTTCATATGCATTAGTTAGTATTTACTACGTTATATTTACTCGACTGACCCACCCAGAAGGAGGGTAATGTTTTTCGCGAGTATATTTGTATTAGCTTGACCGATTTTGAAGTGTAAGATGTCATTAGATACTCTTTCTTCCCCGGAGTGTCATAGGATATGGTGACGTCAGTAAAAATGTAATGTAGCGAATATTTTTTTATTAATTCACTTGTTAATTTAGAACCAATAAATTGATAATGCTATTGTAACGCCTATTCCTTTTTATGTCTTAACTTTAGATCTACCATCTGAGAATACAATTGGAAGCATGCTCAGCAAAGAGAGAAATAAAGATCGCTTCGGGAAAGGACTTCTTCAGGGTGCAAGGTACCTACTCCATGCACTTCCTTATATCCCTGACAATGTGTATGAAGGTTTTTAAGATAAGGCAAGAACTATTTAAAGTTCATAAGCGGCTGTTCAAATCTCCTTCGCAAAATTTAATTTTGGTGTGACTTATATTGTAGCTTCATGTAACCTGATCTAAACATAGGAGCTAAAATAGTGGCACTAACGGGATGATACATGAAGAAACAACGTGGGGATTCAGCAACAAACAGATATCGCTGCATGCGATCGCTCATTGCTAATGAGAAAACATCGCAATCGAATCAACTTGAATCAAGTGCTCCATCGGGTGTTAACAGAATCACTAATGAACATGAACATGAACAGAATATATGTGAACGCTATAAAACAAAAATAAAAACGCATTTTTGAAGACACTAGGTCCTTTTTCTACATTTTGTTAATGAATATCGTTTAGGTTTAGGCATTTTACACTTCAGTATTTTTTCGACCGAGCGAGTGTAGTAAGCAAAGTTCAAATGGAATTGGGATGAAAACAATTTTTTTGATTGTATTTTAGTACCTATTCGTGATTGGCAATAATTTTTGAACCAGATTTCTTTGGGCAAAAATATGGGTCGAGTAGCCTATCAGATATTTGAATAAATGTTCGCGCGGTCAAAGTTCGTGTCAAATTTGAAATAATTCGTTAGTAAACATATATTGGACCAATACAGAATATACAAGAATTAAACTGTTTAAATCTAAAGCTGTTTTCATATGAATTCATAATCTACAATGAAAGACACATTTTGGTCTCCAATAAAGTAGCGACCAAAACTAGTCAATTAAAATCCATTTGAAAGTACTAAAGCTGTGTTAAAAACACATTCATTCCGATCGAACAAAGCGGCCATCTAAACAAGAGACGAAATAATGGACTAATTATAAAAGTTTCGCTGCGAAAAATCGGCGTTTGTTAAAAACGGCTGTTATTAAGCAGTTAATCGAATAAACCGGGACAAAGACGGAGTTGTCGGTCGTCGGCATTCAGCAAAAAGTTAAATTGCAAGAGTTCTACTTGGCAGCCCGCGCCGTTTCAAATGTGTCTGGGAATTGAAGCTCAGGTTTCGAGGTGAGCGGAATCGAGTGAGAGCGTTTTTAGGGTATTGAGATGAGTGGAATCAAACGAGAGCGTTTTAAGGGTTCTGCACTCCAAGGGTACAAGAGCGGTAGTGTCGGTGGTCTAAGAGAGCAACTTATTAGTGACAGGTCCCAGGTTTAAACATCATCACGTCAGACCTCTGTGTTTTCAGCCCAATATGATTGCTTCCGGCGAAGAAAAAAATATCATGAGACAGCTTGCACCAACAATGGAAATTTATTATTGTGTGAAATGGACAAGGCAATGGCAAACCACTCGATTATTACTGCCAAAAATGGTAATACGGTGCGTTTCTTTCCATGAATTTAATAACACTGACAAGAGTCGAGCTTTGGACGGATCCACATAGTGCAAATGTACCTGTGTACCAATCTACTATTATTATTATACATATATTCTATTTCCTATTTATCTTTTAAACAACAGTTTTGATTTCAAGATCAAATAATTTTGTATTTGTTTGGAAATAATATGATTTAGCAGACGGCTACTGCCTACCCTTTGTTCTGCCTTCCCTGAATACCGAAGCCAGATTCCCTAATGTACCGGACTAGGGTGTTAACCAATGCATCATGGAGTCTATATAGTGTAAATATAGTATAAATACCGTAATCCAACAGTTTATATTGACGGATCACAATATGGATCTTGCGTGTAGCGTTCGCCTTAGTTTCCGCCTGCTCTAGATATCGAACTCAAATGCCTTCGTTTAGCAGACTAGGGTGTTAACCGCTGCACCACGGAAGCTATATACTTTAAATATAGCATGAATATATTTTATACATGCAGCTAGCAAGCTTGTGGTCGGCCGGCCCTCTCTCATCCGCCACAAATCCTTAGCCTGAAGGGCCGGCGATACATCTTCATTGTGCTGCTTGTTAGTTACGCAAATAACAGTTCAAGATTCAAGCCATTTCAGCGTGTACCCATTTAGCTAGTGGTAAACTTTTTGCCGGTGGGAGCCTTTTATACATGCATATATATAATAATAAATAAAATATACATATATATTTTATACATGCAGCTAGCAAGCTTGTGGTCGGCCGGCCCGCTCTCACCCGCCACACATCCTTAGCCTGAAGGGCCGGCGATACATCTTCATTGTGCTGCTTGTTAGTTACGCAAATAACAGTTCAAGATTCAAGCCATTTTCAGCCTGTACCCATTTAGCTAGTGGTGAACTTTTTGCCGGTGGGAGCCTTTTCATACATATTATATATCCTTAGACACATAAGTATATCATAACATATCTGACGGCCTCGGTGGCGAAATGTTTATACCATGTCTTCTTATTACATGAGGGCTTTGGGTTCGATTTCTGGTGCTGGCAAAAACTTATACTTACTTCATTTTCACGACTATTTGTCTGCGGTTCTGGAGTACCAAGGAAGATTGGCGTCAGGAGGCTAACGATACTTTTTTGCCAAATCCTTTACTAATGTTGATTATGAGGGATGAAAACTTTAAAAGAGATATCTTTATTCTTTTGATGAACATAAAGTACTTTTCTAATTATTAACGTTATGTATGAGCCGTGAAATGTGACGATCCTGGTGCTAATGCACTCTGGGCACATGCACAGGGTCTCGCAATCGATAAGAGCCCCCAGTTGCTACTACATCGTTAAACGATAACCCACAGAACAGTAACTGCTATTTATTACAGAATAAGGTACCGTTTTTTTTTCAAAAATAAAATTAATCGCGATTATTTAATTGATGAAATATTCGATTAATGCATTCCGTTCGCGGAGCTTCGTCGCTCGTTGGAATCTAACCAATTTAACTGACAAAGAACAAAGTACAAATAGAAAAAAAAATGAGCCAAATATTTAATTTCGTTTATTTTTATTAATACGTTCATACAATTCTTTTATTTAAATAGTGATCTGTCAGAGCAAGGGTTTATTCCCCCCTTGCCCAGGTGTGCCCAGTGTCCAGGGCCACCAATAGGTTTAAGACGGTACTGAGTAGGTTACCCATTTTTAATTTGATCATGTTTAAATTTCATGCAATTCGAGTACGTAATTCAACACAATACAACATATTATTAGATGACTGATGCAGCAGTGTTAGGGCGACGTCACCCACTATATAATGTTGATATTACGCATGGCATGGTCGATGCGTGGTTCCTATCCGACCGTTCAGCAAAGAGGAGTTGTGCTATTATGTAAGAGGAGAAATCATCGCCGCACCGCTGCATGCGTTATCCACCAAAGTATCCAAAAACGTCTGGAGAAAATCGATATGCTCTGTACGAATTCCCGAATTTGCATTGAATTAATATGTCACGCGAAAGTTTAAAATCATTTAACTTTCCTAACTATAGTTTTATTAGAATGCACTACCACACAGTGGAAGTTTGAACCATGTTAGGACTCTGTCCTTTGCCATTGAATTAATCTTTATGGAGACGACATAGTCTTTTTGCAAAGGATGTAAGAGAGCAACGGTTAAGCTGCCGGACACAGTGGAAGTTTGAACCATGTCAGAACTCTGTCCTTTGCCATTGAAATAAATAAATAAATATGCGGACAAATCACACAGATTGAGCTAGCCCCAAAGTAAGTTCTTACGTAAAAATTGTGTTATGGGATACTAACTCAACGATACTATATTTTGTAACAAATACATATACATATAGATAAACATCCAAGACCCAGGTCAATTTGGAAAAGATCATTTTTTAACTTGACCTGACCGGGGATCGAACCCGGGACCATCCGTGTCACAGACCGGCGTGTTGACCGCTGCGCCACGGAGCTCGTCAATTAATCGTTATAGAGACGACATGGTCTTTTTTTAGTAAGAGAGCTTCTAGAAGATTCGCCTATCAGATGCATGCATGGCATTCTTACTTGGTACATTTTGGGAAGAATATAATGATGAGAAATATCGAACAAGAACACACATTAAATCTAGAATGGATTAAAAAATGATAAACTTCCACATAATGAAATTCGTAATATCAAACAATTACTTACAAGAATCCTCACCATACCGTGAATGTTACCTATATACGATGGATGTTTCTGTCATTTGCTTTCTATGACGCTTTGCAAACTTTTGCGAAAGGTCTATTTTGTACTCTAGTAAATAGATTTTTAATGAGCTTTCGGCAATGAACTGTCAAACTCCAACCTTTGCGATTGTATGGGTCGTAATAGTATATACGCGCTTGTTATGGGTCTGTTTAGCAGAATTATTTCGCAAGAAATAAGTCAACGAAAGCTTGGTAAGTCATCATCATCATCAACAGGTCTTTGTTAGTCTCCACTGCAGGAGCACGACCCTCTCTGTATTAATAGCACCATATATTAGCCAGGGCAGTTAGAGGATTTGGCCTACACTCCACACTGGCCAGACGGGTTGGAGAGGTCCAGACGGGTTGGAAAGGTTAGGTAAATATTTGCGTCTATTTATAAAAATAGATTTGGTTGTAATTTATTTTTATGTAGACAAAACTATAGGTGTATAATTCATTGATAAAATGATGTATACATTTATTAAATTTAAACAAAAAAAAAATACAATGGGACTCCGCGTGCCGATAGAAGTTAAAACTTAAAAAATGTAGAGGGATGTCGCTTTTTTGGTTACGGTGTCGCGACTTCAATGGGTTTTTCCCATCTCAAAAATGCCCAACACGCCTAAAGAAGGTTCCACTTTAAAAATATATAATATTAGCTGTTACCCGCGGCTCCGCCCGCGTGATATATAGCCTATGTCCTTGTCAGTACCCATACCTATGTGTATGCAAAATTTCATGATGATCGGTTCAGTAGATACGGCGTGAAAGCGTAACAAACAAACAGACAAACTCACTTTCGCATTTATAATATTAGTTAGGATAGGATGTACAATAAAATACAGGCAAGAATAAAAAATCAATATTGACCCCGTTTTATACAACAAAAAAAAAAAAGGTTTATTCCTTGCTCTCCAAAAAAGCATGATTTAATTTAATAAACAAGCCGGAAATCCTTCCCACTAAACTTATGCTAATTCGAATTTGTCCGCGTACGGCTTTCCTTCGTCAATTTATGCGGCCCGGTGGGATTTTTATTGGGATAAAGGAACTTTCAGGGCCGCGGTAGATACCAGTACTATGTACACAGCGGTTAGATAAAGTCTACGGAAGTTGTAAACTCGGCAAAAATATTTGGAAAGGTCTGGTAAGATTGGTAAGATTTTTTGAGACAAAGGAATTATTAGGAGTACGTACTTAATGTTACGTTGATACTGTTATTAGTTTTGTGGTAGTTACAGCTACAAATTTTAATGCATTGATACCAATCGACGTTTATCTATGTAAATCGAGTGCCTAAAGGCTTGTCTCGAGGATGCTTACTGTTGTGAACAGCACTCATTGGTGTAACCACCAATCAACACACTACATCACTACACCAAATAATTAGTTAGATTTTGATGAGGTGCAAAGCCATTATAGAAATCCGGCTTTACTCACGTTATAATTCGCCTGATTCCAAGACTGTTACGAAGGAGGCGACTAGACTCCTGTTACGAAGACCATCACTAAAGCGAGTGATAGCGGTGGCGACACGACTTCCCTCAAAGTACTGAGGGAAGCGTTAATCCGACGAAATAAAACGTGGGAGCTGGATGTTCATAATAAATTTATCTTACGTAAGTTATTATTACGTGCAAAGTAAAACACCAAGCAGCTATGGTGTTTGAGTGGGTTGTTTACAAGAAGGTGGTTTGACCAACCACGGTTGAACTATTGTGGGTCATCTTAACTAGCCGTGTGACTTACGGCAGTGTAGAATAGGATCACTCTAAATCATCCCGTGGATGTCATAGAAGGTGACTTAGGAAATACAAGCTAAACAAAGCTTATATATATATATATTATATTAGGTATTATATTATATGAGGTACCTTTGATGTATCAAAGGTACCTCTCCAACCTTTCTGGCCAGCGTGGAGAGTGTAGGCCAAATCCTCTGACTGCTCTGGCTAATATATGGCTCTGGTAGTATAGAGAGGGTCGTGGTCCTGCAGTGGCGACTAACAAAGTCCTGATGATTGTGGGTCATCTAATTACAGAGGAAGGCAATATGAAGTATCTTTAAAAGACTGAAAATTCTGGAAGCTTCGTTAGATCTGCTCAGTTTTTCAATTGAAAATAAAGTCACTTAAACAAATGTTCTTTATCTAGTAGATTTAATCTTTTTATTTATTTTTACCGCAGTCTCAGAACACACTCCAGACAAGGGTTGCTGTTTCTTAGAAAAAGAAAGTGTAACTGGATAGCTTTCATAGTTCATTGCCCTGTAACTCGTTAAGGTCCGATTACTTGGTTTGATTAAAAAGAAAATTACGTGGAATTGTTCGCGGTACTTTAATAGTTAGATCTCTTTGTGCTCCTTAGAAATACTGCACGAGAAAGTTTCTTAAGCATTCTATTAAGAGGCTTCATTTCATTTTGGGAAACCACAAAAAGAGCTCGATCTCTCAGCGATCTGTGATTTGTTCTTGTAAGCATAATATACATGAAAAATAAAGCAATAAAGTCTGTTTAAGGAAGGACCCTAGTAAATTTTGGTAGCAAAGGGTTATCTTCCGTGCTTCGGAAGGTTCTTGGCCGCTAGTTTTTGTACGTTTCCAAAAGTAAATAATCGTACTTTTGGAAACATACAAAACCTCCAAAAACCTTAGTATATTTATGAAGGATCTTTTAGTAAGGACATGCGATTGAGAGATACTATTAAATTTAAATATTCATTAATTAATAATACTAAACGTTTATCTTCTCTTAGAAACAATGGTTGAGTCTTATAAATATACTAGGTTCTAAATATTCGTTCTACATTTTTGTGTTAAAACATGTTCACCATTGTTTGGAGCCTAGTTCTTGAAATAGTAATAATCAATTAATATTATTGATTAATAAAGTGCTTCATACAAAAATATGAACTACAGAGACACTTAGGTATAACTAGTTTTTCTATGAAAGTTCGTTCCGATTAAGTTACTGAACATTTGTTTCAAACCGAGGTACACTATATTTGGAAATCAAAATAAGTGCATTAGAAAAGTTCCAACAAACAGAAGTTAATATGCCTATTGTTTTTGTTGCAACTGACATCTGAAATTCGGAGCTTTGTACACACGATCGGAATAAAATGAAATTGTATGGAGTCGCCCGCAGCTGTCGCCGTCGCCCATTGTCACGTACGGTTGGCAAAAACATTATTGAGTTGCGAATGTAATAAAAATAATATTTTCAATAATGGGTTCATTGTTACGTGACTTCATCATATTACTTATTTTTTTGCACTAGTCAACTCTCACTGTATACAAAGCTTATACTGCTGATATCACAGCTCATATTGCATATAAGACTGTATGTATTCGCGACATGTTCGCGACGAAGCTTTTATGGTCTTTGACCATCCCACCACTAGCTCTTGGTTTTTGTTCCTATATGAATGACAAATTCGGCCAAAACACCTCTCGGTGACTCTCGGTCGCTTAATTTCTTTCTTTGTAACACCTTCTCTGCAACCGGGAACACCCGTTCCGAAACATATCAGCCAATAATATTTTTTTATATATTCAAACATCTCTTAGGTCTTTGTTTTAAGTTGCACGGCATGATGAACATCAATTCAATTCTAAGTTTCCCAAAGACAGGCTCACGAGGTCTACAGCTCTCAAAGCCACTAGTAAGATATCTTCATCCAGTCAATCTGCAATTTGTTTTCATCCTGGTATTTTAAGGCAATACTTTTTCTGTACGGTGTACATTTGGGTTTTTAAATTTAAGCTAAATTCCATGGAAGCGAACGAGCTGCAGACACAATGCCAGTGATGTTATCAGGTTTGAAAACCCACCTGCCCTCGGGAAAGGGTATTTTGAAGGCATAGTGGCTTCGGCATATCGCGTCCTTCGTGTTTATTTTCAGTTCAGTGACACTTCTCGTATATTTTTTTAGATTTTAGAATACCTTTGACATCAGAGAAATTTTGTAGAATTAAATGCATAAAGTGTGTGTGCGTATTCAGTTCTTCAATTTGTTTTTTTTTTCTAACGCACAAAGTTGTCTTTTGAAAAATAAAATAAAGAGTCAATGTTAATAAAGTACAGGGTTTGGTGAATTTTTCATTCAAACATAATATTTTGTTATGAAGGCATCGGTTGCGGCCCTCATGTGCGGTGGAGCGGGAGTTTAATTTTTTAAATGGTTTACATATATGAATTTAAGGGTCTTCTATCTTAAATATTTTTCGGATTATAAATTATACAAGATCGTGATGATCAGAGAAAAATTGTACTGGAAATTGGTTTTTTAAATTATCCAGACTAACTTTAAATTGAAGAACAATTCTTGTTATTTATTACGAAAATAGTTGTACTGGTGTACCAAAGGCTGGAAAAAATTATAAAACGCACTTAAAAAATATATAATGCTTTGTGAACGTAGGTACTCCCATTTTTGCATTAGTTTTCTTTTCGGACAAGATTAATAATTAAATTTATCAAAACAGTAATTAAAATTTCACTTAAAATCACTTCTACGAAAGAGAAAAACTATACTGCTTTTCGATTTAAATACACTTAAAGAACAACGATCTCCTGGGGATGTTGGACAAAAGTTCAACAACAATGTAATTCAAGATGTAATCCAAGCGAATAATAATGCCATCCACGATAAACTTAGAAGCGTCTCAGGGCTCCTAGGATATAGTGGCGTGGAATTCCTACATTGTAAAGAAATATGGAAAGACATACACAAAACAAATTGGACACAGTGCCAGCGGACAGTTGCGACCGCAGACGGAACCGTCTTGGGAAATAATAAAAATGGTACCCTGAAAGTGAACTGCTTTAAATATTTTAACATTTTAAATGGCATTTTCAAGGAAAATACTTACATTGTATGAACTTGACTTATGTTAATTAGCTTATAACAATTAGGAAATTGTGAGGATTTCGTAGAATATTCTCAAATTAAAATGAGTCCGACATTCGCATTCGATTATTTCGTTACAGACCATACTAAATACTATCGCGCCATGTGTTTGGTTAATAGGACCACTCCCAAGTCTTCTCGTGGATATCAAGGTGACTTAGGACACAAAGCTTATAAACTAGACTTCTCCAACCCGGCCGGCCAGCGTGGAGAGTGTAAGCCAAATCCTCTGACTGCATTTGCATGGCTCTGGTAGTACGGAGAAGGACATGTGGAGACTAAAAAAGACCTGATGATGATGATGATGAGACTGTACCTACTGAAAGGCTCAGGTTAATTCGGCAGCCTAGTCAATGAAAAAATAAAATTAAAGTAGGAATGTTCTCTTTTTTTATTTTCTATCATTATTTATTTAAAATACTTATAAGACAGCCAATTAGTGACTGCGATGCCCGGATCCCTGAAAGGGCGAGGCGGGAATCCCAATCGCCGCACTCAATACAAATATGGCACGGGCGAACAATATTCTCGTATATCAGACGATCCGAGCTGAATATTTCACGCAGCCTCCACGTGCGACGGAATGTAAGTGCTTGCTGGGGTAGAAATTCTTTTTGCACGTTATGCAGTTTTATTCTAAATGGTATGGTGTTATCTGTATCTTCAAAAAAAATACGAGAAGAGGGGATTCGAGTTAGGGTAATACGATTTATTGTATGAATGTACGAGTATAATCTACGAAACACAAACGAATTAAGTAATGAATTCTGATTAAAATTGAAACGCATCAAGTTAGTACAATTTTCAAGTTCTTCGGGTATTGAATAATTCAGCAGGCTAAGAGGTAATGAAATGAAAATAGTTAATATTAGATCGTGTTATCAACTGATTATGAAAGTTAAAATCAGGCGCGCTAGGCTTGATGCAAAAATAAGAAAATATTTTATTTACGGCTCAGCAGAGTCTTCGAGCGTGACCTTAGCCCTGCCACAAAGAAAAAAGAAACACCCCAAACATCAGATTTTTTTAAACAACTTAATTTTCTATTTTAATCATATTTCCGTGAAGATTACTAAAACTAATTCCTATCGAGACGAGAACTTCTTACCAGAGAAAAATTCTCGGTAACAGAATCAACATCTTTTCTACTTATCGTTTGCTTTCACTTCAAGTTCCAAACTACACACACCCGGTTTCCCTAAAACTCATCGACCAATATTTAGAAGCAACGCAGGATATCGCTTTCACTGAACACGGGATCAGTGTGACGAGCCAGTGGATTTGGCTGGCTATTCCGATTTAATTTACTTAGAGCGCGCGTCATGCATGGCAAATACACTAAACATATACACATGCATGGTTAGTCGATGAGGGTGCGTTGAGCCGGTAAGTCAAAGCAATGACGTTTATGGTAATTGATATGGGATGGGATACATGTTACGTAGGTATATTGCTTATTCAAAATCTAAAACAAACCCATTAGTTAACTGAAGCTGTAAAGAGTTGCTTTGTTAAGTTCAATTTCTGGTCTTCATGTACATAATTATTAATATTGATAGGACTTAGAATCAACCTTTTATTTATTTATTTCTGCTGACATTTGTATCCAGTCACATCCATCGTGGTCGCAGCTTATCTAAATTATTAATTAAGATCAACATTTTTTCAATTAAACAATTTATAATACGCAGATATGCCCGCGACTTATTCTGCCATAAACATTCCCCAAGTACAAAACTATTGTAAATAAATTGAATTATTTCCTATTCGGAAATTTTATCAACGACTACGGATGAAAGGAATTCAAGTTTGTTTGGTTCTAACAACTATCACAAAAATTATACTGGTGACCTTCACGCCAACGATAAAAAACATAACTACTTACTTGAGACTAAATCGGAAGGTTTTAAAGTTTTCAATACATATTCAGAAGCTTAAGAAATAGCTTGGGAAAAACAACGAAAAAGTCCTGAAGAAACTTGTTTTACACCTGGGACCTTTTGAGAGCCATGTGTTGTAAGATTTAGTTTTAGTAAGGCTTAAAGATTTCTGTCCATCTTTGATCCCAAAGGATTAATTGGTCATATTGATGGCCCTTTATGGGACTGTTTTCTGTGAATATTTCTCGTTAGCCCATTAGTAGTTTTTATTCCTTTACAATATAATCATTACAATACGAAAAACATAAAATATGTTTCCATTAATAAAGAAATAAATAATACCTTCACATATTCTTAGAATTGAATGGTGGGTAAGCTACAGGATAGGCAAGTATTTTAATAACCAATACCAAAATTTATAAAAAAAGATATTAACTGGAGCACCTACTAAAGATATATTTTGCATTTGATTCTGTACACAACAATATGGAATTTTCTCATCCCACCTGTTCAAGTTACAATTTTATTAATTTTGCAAAATATAGCGCAATACGAAACTAGCTCTATCAAAAATCAAATGCAACGAAGGCACTGACTTGTAAGAATAACTTCAAGTTTGGTAAAACTAAAATCTCATGAGGTGCATATAAAAAAGGATGTAATATTAAATTATTACGGTTTTTGGCAGATAACCTTGTACTTTTATTATATTTTTGATTTTTATTGTTATTATACATATTAAAAATTGATGACTTTTTTCTATTAGCTGCAATATCAGAGTTATTGTTGGCATTTTTATATAATCGACAAGGCAAGTTTATATTGGCTGTACTTACCAAATGCTTTTTAGCCCTTTTGATCAATTTAGAAAAAAGCCGACGATTTGATTAACCCTTACATTTTGTCCATTCTTTCTATTGGCTTCTACGATCTGCGCGTGACAAAATGCAACTAATACAATCAACGCTCTATTTTTTCCCCCCGACTAGCATGGAAAAGAATGTTTAAAATAAATAAATTTGTTCTTGCTTAACAAAATAACAATTATTATCTTAACCCCCGTGCAGGCTATCGTAAATATAACAAATGAAGACGTTCTAATTGGTACCCCATCCTCGTCTGCAGTATTTATGGCCGAACTTCTGTCTATGGGTGCTTCCGCTGAAATACGGGGTAATCATGACTTGCCTGCGATTGAGATTATTCGATCTGCAAATTCATTGGATGGATCCCCAGCGAATCTCATGCATTTTCAAATTTTGAATCATATGAAGTAGAACATTGTAAGAATAGTTTGGTACAGATTGTATCGTCGAACTAAAGTTTAGTAAATTTCTTATGACCTCGGAATTTTTAGGTCTAAATCTACGACCATCCATAAAACCTTTAAGACTGCTGTTAAAAATAAAATATAAAATAAAACAACTTTTTCTGCCAAGAACATACCCTAAGTACTAAACTATTGTAAATAAAGCTAATTATTTCCGATTAAGAAAACTTTTCAATGAATACCTACGGATGAAACGAATACACTGAAAGGAATTCAAGCCGGTTTTTGCCTCTAACCATGTTAAAAATTATACTAATGAGTGACCCCTACACCTACGATAAATATCTATGACTACGTATTTGGGACTAAATCGGAAGGAAGTTTTATAGTTTTCAATACATATTCAGAAACTTAAGAAATAGCTTGAGGAAAACAAAGAAAAAGTCCTGCAGAAACTAGTTTTACACCTGGGACCTTTTGAGAGCCATGTGTTGTAGGATTTAGTTTTAGTTTTTTAGATTATAATATTTCTCCTTATGATTAATAGTTTAATACATTAACAACATGATCCTTACAATATGCAAAACATAAAATAGGTTTTCCATAATGAAGAAATAAATAATACCTTCACATTATTCTTAGAAATGAATGGTGGGTAAGCTACAGGATAGGCAAGTATGTTAAAAACCAATACCAAACTTATATTAGAATAGCAAATATGTTTTAAACTATAAAAAAGACTTGGAAAATCTATCTATTCTCAAGCCTTCCTTTGAGTTGGTGAAAAAACACTCGTTAAAAAATGTCAAATTTTGAAAAGAGCCATTACACCACACGTCACACACTTTGACACAATGTAAATGAGATTTCGTTAGAGCCCTGGCGTCTGCTGCAGTCTCGATGCAACGGGCGTCGAAAGTTCAGAGAAGGTGGTAAGGGGGTTATCAATTACTTGTTCCTGTCGGCTAGCATATCGCGGTAGAATGGATGCCCCCTGCGCCCGGCTCCCGAATCCCCCCGATACCCATCGTTTGTCACGTTAGTTGTTCAATTCACGTGTGATTTGAGACTGGAATGATGTAATTTTAGCCATTGGGAGCCCTGCTACCTGTCATATTTTCATACGATGTCTTCTCTTAGGTATTAACGAAGTGGGCCATTGGGTCTGTGGTAAATATAGTACGAATTATGGTTGTACATATGTAGTCTAATGTGTCGTCGATAGAAGGCGCTGTTTTGATTAGCTTATTTCTAAAACACGCTTTTGAGATTTTTTGCCTGAGCTAATCGTGGAGTTAATCGTTGCGTGACTTTAAAACGGTAAAGTCTCAATCGCCCGGTGGGGAAGCAAAAGCTCTCTTGGAGTCAGCTTCATAATCTTTAAAAAAATCCTTCGGTTTCTCAGGGTTCTACTAAATAATTCCATACTTAGTACTTACCTAAGGGCTATTATTAGGTACCTCCCTCCATTCGTGGACCATTATCGAGTTGTTTTTGTTTTCAATATGTTTGATTTGTTTGTCGTATTAACTAACTCGTTTAAAATACAAAAAAAAAATTTGCTTGAAATTAGCTTTTATCTAAATAACATATTTCCGGTAGCAACTTCTGTTGTTGATGCATACAAGCCTTAACCTAGTAAGAAATGTTTCTTATATGTACAGAATATCATCATTAGGATCGACTTAGAAATATACGTGATCGATAAACGCAAAAAAGCTATATAAAACGCCGTAAGAACTCCTTAAAATCAATTTACCGGTTTGATGACATCATCGAGCAGTGACAAGTGACTGATAGCGTTCAGTAACTCAATGCAAGGCATGCACTTTGTACGGACAGAGTAATTCCAATGACAAAGCAGTATCAGCCGACATTACCTGAGCTAGTGGGCGGCCACCGCCGCAAACGGTCCAATTTTAAGCCACGCGCCTGCCTACTCACCTCACGGAAAATGTGTAGTTTCCTATGCTCGTGGCGTATTTTTTTTAAAGTCTGTACTGTTTGGGCATTTGGGCATTACAACCAATTTAAACTGGTAAATAGGAGGGAGAGTTAATAAGAGAGTGGTTTTGGTTACTTAATGTGAGTCAATTATTATGTACAAAATAGTATTTATTATGACAAATACTGTCATTACCTGAATATGTGAGCGCCTTCACTGTGAGTTCTTGCGCCTACTTTTTACGTGTTGTCCACAAAGTACGAAGAAGATACTATTGCAAGTATCAGAAGACCGACTGCCGTTTGCCCTATGTTTTCTCTAGGCAATAGAGACCATAGACAAATATTGGACTGAGAGTAAAGGAAATAGGGATGGCAGCGCTAAGATTATGAAGAAAAATATCTTTTCTTCATAATCTTAGTCAAAAATTCATACATTTGACAGTATGTTTCGGAACAAACGTAAACAACCCTGGCCTCGACAGTTGCCATTCCTATTAGGTTTGGATTCCTAATGGAGGCCACAAATTCAATGAAGCATGTTCTATATAGGTAGTTTTTTGGCAGTGGTGTTGTTAACGTGTAGTAGTAGTAAACGTGTAGGCTTTCTGAAGGCTTTCCGATAGAAAGCTTTAGATGTCTTAAATTTTTCTCAGCAGTTTTAAGATTTTGGATTTAGCAAACTAGGTATACCTATTTATGTGTCAGAAGCAATAAGAGGCATCCACTTTACTCCAGACAACGTACTGAACGACCCCAATGACAAAGCAATATCAAACGGTAATTACCTAAGTGTTTGCGTTACAGAAACGGGAGCATATAAGGTAAACGTCCCAATAGCCGTGAAGTTTTGAACTTTCCTGACTTTGCAAGTCGCTTGTGTTAAAACTATTAGTCTAACAATGATGATATATAAACGTGGTTGTAGGTAATTTAAAGTAGTCTTGACGTAAATAATTTTATGAAATAAATTATAAACATTACTAATTGTTATTACAAATTAAAACAAAAAAGGGCTGATTGTACCAGTATCCGGCAAGTTTGTACTAATAACCGTTACTATATTGTACCAGAAACCGGTAAACTACACCACGATTTTGAATTCTATTATAAGTAGCATAAGACTTACAAAAACAGCATTTATACATATTCGTCTGGACGGTCGGACTACTGCCCTGCTTTATTTTATTTTATACTTAATGTACCTAATCCGAGAACTGCGTCCACAAAATGAAATATAAGAACTGGTTGAGTGCGAGTCTGATTCGCGCACTGAGGTATCCGTACCAACTTGCATTTTTTCTAAGTTTTTATAGTCAAGCATGAACTTAAAAAAGTTGTCAAATCATGACATGTTGTATTTGATATAAATTTGATACCTTTACCTTTAATGTACTAGCTTTTTCCCGCGGCTTAGCCCGCGTTAATGTCGATCTCTCAGAAACCGTTAAGTTTTCTCGGATGCAAGGTATCCTATGTCCTTCTCCGTACTTTAGAGAACATTAAAGATAATTAAGGCGTGAAAGCATAACAGACAGACAGACAGAGTTACTTTCGCATTCATAACATTAGTATGGATTTGTGATTATCTTACCCTTATGCAACTTGAAAGAGGTATTCAAATTGTTTTATAGTAAAATTTTTCACCATACGTTGACCCTCCACCCTGATGCACATTGTTTTATGTTTAATTTGAATCCGGTAAGAACGTTATACAGTATTTCAAAGGAAAATCATACTTATTCCCTTGCAATAAAGTCTTAAAATGGGTTTAGGTACAATAAATATTACTGGACTAATGCGTGTACCAATAGCCGGTTAATTTTTGCCGGATTATAGGTCAAGTAGGGAATTTTGAGTACCAATAAATGTAAAAGCCCAAAATATTCACTTTTTTAAAAGACACACTAAAATTTATAGTTTGTATTGAAAGATACATTATTTAACTTGTTAAATACATAAACAAACTTACCAAACTCCTTCTCGTATGAGTATGACACAATTAATATTACGAACATGTCGTTGATTCGTTCAGCAACTGCACACAGCCAAAATGTAAAAATGTTGGAGTACAAACTTTTGACATTTTATTGTGGTGAAGCTGTCATACTTTTTGGTAATTGTTGTCATTATTATTGATCAAAATATAACTAAAAACATTCTTTTGTATAGAAACATTGTAAATTTATTCGTAAAATAGTGCAAAATTTAAAAATATGTTAGATTACCGGTAACAGGGACACTACCGGGAATAGGTGCTTTTACCTTAGCGTCTATTATCTGTGTTTATCTCTATACCAGTATCTAAAGTTTGGTGGGACTCTTTTCAACTTAGCCGATATAAAATTGTTCCCCTTGACTCTACCCTCCATGAGGACTAAGTTCAATTTCCTAATGAAACATAGGTTTAAGCGAATGCAGCCAAAAACTATATTTTTCTTTATCCGACCAGTCAATGCAGGTGGACCAAAAAGGAAAAAGAGTGTCTAATGAGTAACTAGCAATTTTCCCGCTTTTTCGTCATAAATTAGCTTTCTATTGGTGACAGAATTTTCAAAGTAGGTCCAGTAGTTTCGGAGCCTATTCAACGCAAACAAACAAACAATCCAATCTTTCCGTATTATTATTATATTAGTAGATAACAATACGTAGTGCAACATTCAATCAATTCTAATTCTTCAAATGCTTTTAGCGCCCAGATAGCGCCATCATTCCGGGTTACCGCGATGTTTATGCGGCGTGGAGCAATAAGCTGTGCCCGGATGCCCTGTCAGCCCGCCGTGGCTCGTCGTACAAAGATAAATGGCACTTTTTAAATGTCAAATGTTTGGTACTTTGTACGAAAAGGGCTGGGCTACTGCCACGTATGTGGGTCGCGTCGCGTGCTTGGAGTTTACAAAACTCTTTTCCATAAAGATATAAACGTTCGGAGTTTTCAAAACGATAACTTTATAGGATTCACCGAAACTTCCTGATTCTTTTTGAATTTGCCATTGCTAAAATAACAAAGCACTAAATGTTATTTTGTTAAACAGTTTTTAAAACTTGTAGTTGTTTTGAACACTATAGATAGGGTTTTTTGCTCCACTCATTTCTATCCTGCGCTATATATCTGGCCATCCACGATTGGGATTACTCACAATAAAAATATAATTTCTTTATTTTTATTACGCCGACATCTACTACTTAGTTCATTATCTATACTTGTTGTGTGCGAAGATATAAAGGTGATTGATGATACTTTAAATGTCAAATGTACTTTGTTAGAATAGGGCGTATGTGGGTCGTATGTGTACACGACCCATTACGGAAATAGGTACGTAGGTCGTGTTGTAAAGTTAGGGTGGTTCAGGTTTTTAGTTAACCACACGCGTTGTAAAGTAGGAAATGACGGTGATGTGACCTTAATTACAAAACCAACCGCCAAGACTAACATAACGGATTTCATAAATTAAATATATCTATCTACATACTTGTTTTAATAATAAAAATCTTAAGAAACTGCTTGTAACTTTTCAATTTTACTTGCGTTATATGGAAGTACATGGTTCTTTTTATTTATAGTAATTTGATAACCTATATCTTTCTGAAATCTTGTCTATGAAATCTATGAAAATCTTAACCGTATTCTTTAAAAAAAATCTGGTTCTTATAAATAATAAATAAATAAATATATACGGACAAATCACACAGATTGAGCTAGCCCCAAACTTTGGGGCTAGCACAAGTTTTGAACTTACTTTGGGGCCCAAAGTAAGTTCAAAACTTGTGTTATGGGATACTAACTTAACGATACTATATTTTATAATAGATACATATATAGATAAACATCCAAGACCCAGGTCAATCTGAAAAAGATCGTTTTCCATCTTGACCTGACCGGGGATCGAACCCGGGACCTCCGTGTCGCAGGCTGGCGTGGTAACCACTGCGCCACGGAGCTCGTCAAAAAAAAAATAATTTTTATGAATGCCATTACATAATTTCACACACCACTAGGCTTTTATTTACTTACTAGCCGTCCGCTCCGGCTTTGCCCATGGTACGCAATACGTAATATATGGTATTCAGGGATAACG
This sequence comes from Rhodophaea formosa, assembly GCA_963082605.1. Classification (NCBI taxonomy): domain Eukaryota; kingdom Metazoa; phylum Arthropoda; class Insecta; order Lepidoptera; family Pyralidae; genus Rhodophaea; species Rhodophaea formosa. Next base: position 14,769,865 of record OY720209.1, read on the forward strand.
TACCTATGCAACGGTGAAATAATTTTTGAAATCGGTATAATAGTTCCTGAAATTAGCGCGTTCAACCAAAAAAAACAAACAAACTCTTCAGGTTTATAATATTAGTAGAAATTGGTGTCAGTAAAACAGCACAGTTAATCAAGAAAGAATGTATTTAAGAACTATGACTTAATACTATTTATAAGATAATCAATATCTGTACGTAAGAAACAAGTTTAGACTGAAAATAAAACTCTCTTGAAATGAGCCAATATTTCCAAGAATATGTATAATCTTGGTGGAAATAAATCGCAAAATCTTTTTTTTCCGTGTCTGCCGAGTGCAAATAGGGCGGAAAATAAAAACTTGTGAATCTGGTAGTCTGAAGTAATAAAAAATAGATACAAAGTGGTTACTATTATACTAGTTATCTAATCTAGTTACCTACATTGGCCTTTAAAAATCAAAGTATCACCAAGATTATTGATTTGAATGCGGACATACTTTATCTTGGATCTCTATTTAGTAAATAGAGATCACAAGAGATTCACAAGATTTTATTTCACGCCCTATTTGGTCTGGGCACAAGAAGACACGTACTGGAACTATTCTATTTTTTTAAATGTATACTTTTTATTATTTATTTAAAGCAATAATGTAATTTAAATAATATCTATACATACAAACTTAGAATCACGTCTTTATCATTTACGGGGTAGTCAGAGCCTAAGGCCATAAGACTGAAAGGCCTCGTTTAGCATGTTGATGAGTTTAAAGATGAAATAAGAAATCAAAAAAGTGATGCGAGCATCGCCATGATACGATTCCTCAGATTTTCCCCTCGATCGACTTTTACAATCTGCGCGGAAAGATAAGCAACTGGTACATTCAACGTTTTTTCATTACTTCCAGCCCAGTATGGAAGAAAAGAAAAGACTACAATCTGAATCTGTAAATCTAATGACAAAGTGATAGAAAACAAATCAGTTGTGTGTGACTTGGACAAAGTTATCGTAAATCAGAGCCGGCCGACCTCTCGTCACGAGCGTCTCTTTGCGACGACTTTCGAGATCTCGCCTTTGTAGGGACGATAAAGATGTTACTGAGTTGTTAGTACTTTATGTCCATTGTTGTATACTTCTTCTTCTAAGCGTATCGACTCGGGCGAATTATATTTGTGTTGACCAGAAATTTGCCACTGACACTTGTTGTATACTTGAAATAAATTAATCCGGTATCTTCTCTCAATCTAACCATCATCTAATGAAAAAGTAATACAAATATACACCATGTGAATTGACCCTTGACATACGCGTAAAGGGGTGACTAAGCCCATCATGAAAATCTGTTCCTATACGATCAAAGCTGGGAACTCTTCAATTTTTTCATGCATTAGTATTCAGCTGCCCGAACAATTAGTATGAGAAAGTAAGACAAAAAAATCCCAGTGTTTATCTCATTCGAAAATTTGATCATATTGATGGTCTGAGTCACCCCTTTGTGAAAATTTACAGGATCAATCTGCACGCTGTATAGGATGTGACTTCGAACAAGTTGTAGTAAATCGTAGGCCGACCGAACACTCGACACGCGAGCGTCTCGCTCTCTGCGATGACCCTCGAGATCTACTTTGTAGGGACAATAAATATGTTAAGAGTTTTGTACTTTCGGTCACTTGTATATTTGCACTATTATTAAACTGTTTCTTTATTGCTGTAAAGAGTTCCTAGCTAATGTGAAATTGTTGGGGGCCTTGTGATCTGTCTTTCACGCCTAGTTCAGACAGGGCCAAGGCTTTTTTTAAAACTCAAAACATGTTTTAATGTAAAGTGCTTGTTTTGTCTCGTGTTAAGTAAATAAATACATTATTATCAGTAGTAAAAGTATTATTATTATTAGGTGGAAAATGGAGGGGGAGGCTTTTGCCCAGCAGTGGGACACAAATAGCTAAAGAAAAAAAAATATCAGTAGTAAATTTAAAATATTGTGACAAGAGATACAAAACACATAAGATGTGATTTTGGGCAAGTTGTCGTTAATTGATATTGTTGTGCATTTTCAGTCAAACGGCAAATTTCAGTATATTTTATACATTAAAAAGTACTTATGTTACAAGCAAGCTTTTAAAAAAAATAACACATAGTAAATGACTTACGCTATTATTTTTACAAAAGTTAGCGAGCCATATCGCACTCTCACTTTTATAGGATGAAAAAACTATGTCCTATCGAGAACAATGATGATAATGCATAATTTCATGTACTAAAAGATTCTCGATCGAGTTACTTTCGCCTTTATTACACGTATAATTTACAATCATATAATAAAAGATAATTAAAGTATGGATTAATTCCTATTCATTTACATTATACATTTATGATATAACATTATCTTTACGTAAACAAAGCTGCGAGTGTGAAGTTGGCTGTAGTCCGGGGCACGTCGGAGGGTTCTCCAGTTAACTGGTCGCGATAACAGCCGGACTTGCCCGAGGGAGTCTCAGCGACGGCCCACAAGAGCTGGCTTTTGTCGCTAATGTACAGACATTACTGACATAGAGATAGTTCATTTGCTCACTATATGTAAGTACGTGACCTCGTTCCAAAGCCATTTATATTAATAAAATACTAGCTGTGCTTGCGACGTCATCCACGTGGAACAGTAAGATTTCATACAACTTTTCATCATCATCATCAGGTCTTTGATAGTCTCCACTGCAGAAGCACGACCCTCTCTGTACTACCTGAGCAATATATTAGCCAGAGCAGTCATAGGATTTGGCCAACAGTCTCCACGCTGGCCAGACGGGTTGGAGAGGTTTCTTTGATGTTATAAGCTTTGTGTAGCTAATGTTTCCTAAGTCGCCTTTTACGACATCCACGGGAAGATTGGAGTGGTCCAATTCTATTCTATTCTATTATTATATTTCCCTCTTTTCAACCCCTTACAATTCTTTATTATAATAAAAAAGTAGCATTTGTCCTTTCTAAGGCTGATAACTATCTGTATACCAAATTTCATTTAATCAGTTCAGTAGTTTTAGCGTGAAAGCGAGACAAATAAATAGACAAGTCTTTCGCTATTACACGTAAAATAGAATGGATTATAGTACGTATTCGTTTACATTATGCTTTATGATATAACTTTATCTTTACGTAAACAAAGCTGCGAGCGTGAAGTTGGCTGTAGTCCGAGGCACGTCGGAGGGTGCTTCAGTTAACTGGTCGCGATAACAGCCGGACTTGCCCGAGGGAATCTCAGCGATGGCCCTCGAGAGCTGGCTTTTGTCGCTAATGTACAGAAATTACTGAGATATTTCATTTGGTTGCGACATTTTGCACGTGATTGCGCTACATATCCATAAATATATCCAATAATAGCGACTCATATGTACTATATACAGGATCAAAATTACACTGTCTTTCCGGGTACAACGATAAGAGGAAAATCCCACGGTTATCTACTGAACCGATCATCATTAAATCTTGCATACACGTTGTCTGGAGTACGGAGAAGAACATAGGCTACCTTTTATCCCTGAGGAAATTACTGTGCCCGAGGGATTGACACTAACGCGAGCGGAGCCGCGGGCAAAAGCTAGTAATTGATATAATTAAGTTTGTAAAAAACAACAATTAGTGATCTAAAGATGGACAAATAATTTCTAAATTACATAATTAATGTTGTTAGTAGCGACATTTCAAATGTCACGACCTAGAACAAAAGCCGAATATTTAAATTTTGATTTCAACAGTTGAAGGTTATTTACACCACAGAATGGAGGTAATTTACCGGTCGATAAACGCTGAAAATTGATAATAAATACGTTGAATTTATAACGTGGATAAAGAGGCGTAATTGTCAAGCCCGCCAGCATGTGAGGTCATGTCATTGAAGTCCTGATATTTGTGATCTGTGTATATTAAATACTGGTGGTTAATAACCACAAACTACGAAAAAGACCACTACCTATAACTAGTATCAGACTTAACACGGAAGCCGTGTTGCTCGAAGGTATCAGACGACCGACTGCTTTATATTTCTCTAGGTAATAGAGACCACAGACAAATATTGGAGTGAACAGTGACAGAACTAGAACTAAAGGAGTGAGAGTTAAAATGATGATCATCATCATCATAGTCAGCTTTTCGCGGTCCACTGCTGGACATAAGCCTCTCTTTGTCTGCGCCATTCCATTCTGTCCCTTGCTATCGCGAGCCAGTTCTTCCCAGTAAACCACCTAGCCCCCAAATGTAATAATACAATTATGTTTGAATTTCAATTGAGGCTACAAATTCGAACTCAATCGACGCGTGTTCTATGTCCTAAAATAAAAAAAAAACCGGCCAAGTGTGAGTCAAACTCGCGCAATGAGGGTTCCGTACAATATGCTTCGTGAACACACACACAATGTGCAAAAACTGTTTTATTCAATTGACTAGCGCCATCTAGTGGTGTTTTAGTGAACTATTTCCCTAGATGAACTTATTATTGTGAGTTTACCACTTAATTTTCAAGTGATAGAATTCTTATTATTTTTCCTGTAATCTTCAAGGAATGAACTGTATTTTGTAATTTTTTCAAAATTTTCGGACCAGTAGGTTCGGAGATCAGGGGGGGGGGGGGGGGGAATGGTCAATTTTTGCCTTCTTTCGTGAATAAAATCAAAGGTATTGATTTTACCCGAACAAAAAAAAATATTTTTGGGATCCTCATAATAAGCCCTTTCATTTGATATGTGACACAGTAAGGTTTGCAAAACTTTTTTTTTTAATTAAAATCTTTATTTACTTTGCACATCCGTGTTTGGGTCATAGAATTACACTATCTTACCAAATTTCATCTAATTTGGTTCAGTAGATTCGGAGAAAATCGGCTGTGACAGACGGACGGACGGACAGACAGACGCTCGAGTGATCCTATAAGGGTTCCGTTTTTCAACTTTTGTACGGAACCCTAAAAATGGAGTATTTTGGCAATGTCAGTATCTGAGTTGAGCTACATATCATTGGTGAAATAAAATCTGCTTGTCTCCGATGGCTCGGATACGTAGAGAGGATAGGAGAGGATCGAGCCGTGATGAGAGCGTACTCGGATTGACAAAATGGTCGTCGACGTCGGCCATCCTAGGCTTAGACTATGTTCCAGGGCCTAGGTAACGCTGATGACAAGATCATGAATGACCAACAGAGCCTCAAAGTTTGCGATTAGCAAGAGCTGGTTATACAGAGTGGCCCGTTGATAGACATCAAAAGGAAAAATTAAGATGCCTTACCCTAACGCGAATCACCCCCATGTATGTTCCGCGATTTTTTGTAATTTAGGAGATAGAATTTTATTAGCTTTTATATTAAAAATTTTCCCTAAAGTTGGTTTTCATTTTTATTTTTTCTGTCTTTATTTTTTTAATTTTTAATTGTCATAATTGATTGTCACAATGACAGATATTGTGCTAAAAAATAAAATATGCCTAGGTTTATAAAGCAAAAATTATATCTCCTAAACTACAAAAAATCGCGAAACATGGGGGTGATTCGCGTACCCCTTAGGGTAAGGCACCTTTTTTTTTCTTTGGACGTCTATCAACGGGCCACCCGTATAACCGCAAGAAATATAGCACCTTCTAGTGTCGGAGGCAAAGATCCATTTTGAGTCACTGTAAGTAAGTTAGGTTGATAACAAAACGCATTTAATATTTAGTAGAATTATCAGGGCATTTACTTAAATACATACCTATAGATAAAATATTACGTAAAAATAAGAAAATAGATTTTAATTATGATATAATAATACGAAGAAAACATTATAACACTTTGTCGTGTTAGCACAGAATTAATAAATGTGTTAGAGAAACATTTTGTAAAATGATTGATGTCTGTGTCTGTGATCAAATTTTTAAAGATTTTAATTGAAGTGATAATGCAATATAATGATGTCAATGAACTGGAGTGATGCTTAAGAACTCCTGTTTGCTGAATAGCTCTATCGAATTTGGCATTATTAATTTGCTTGCAATAAATAACGACCCGAAAATTAAATTTAATCAAGTTTCATCCATAGATCACATCCTAGAGAGATTCCTCAGGTAACGAGAATACTTTTCTGGCTAAAACCAATTACACGGCGAATTTATTGAGGACGAAGGATAATCTCGGATTAATATAAATTAAACCATCGATTCTAGCGTTAAAGGCTTTTCCTAGTTATCATGAAGATAGGTAAAAACCTTTACAAAACGACTAACATTCTGGTTTCAACTCATAAATTGAAATTATCTATTATCTACTTATTTTAGAAGGTCTATATGTAATTCAAAGGTATATAACTTCTGATATTCATATCAAGCTAGTGTAAATCCTATTTATAACATCATCATTTTTACCATTTATTTCATGTTTTCTTTAAAAGTTAGCTAGAAAATTCGCGTCTTAAATATATTTTACGCACCCGATTTTTTTTTTAATTTGAACCTCTTTATAGATTTCAGAAACGGTTTGGGGTCAGAAAGCATAAAAAATATATATGCACAATATTTTCGGCAAAAAATGCTTACGAAATTGTTATGCGTAACCATCATTTTTTATGTGTCAATGATATTTTACGTCAATAAAAATTACTCCACAGACAAAATGGGTATTTATTTATTAGGTATTTATTAAAACTTTATTGATCCAAGATAAAACACTTGATACAATTGGCGGACTTAATGCTAAGAACATTCTCTCCCAGTCAACCATAGGGATAAACAGAGAAAATAAAAACCGGCCAAGTGCGTATCGGGCCACGCGCAGTGTAGGGTTCTACGGAACCCTACACTGCGCGTGGCCCGATTGCGAATGACAACTTTGAGTTCACACTGTTCACACTCGCTTCTCACAGTTTAACGACCAAAAACATCTTACAATGAAAATTGTATGAAATTTTACATTTTAGAGTACATTTTATAAGTTGGTTGCCTATAACTTTTTAGTTTGTACTTAGTACTCAGCTCTGATAGGTTTCCTTTCAACTTTAGTACATATACTACTGCTGTAATTTTTTTCACGTATCCATTTATAACCGTTTAGCAGATAGAAGGGGGGGGGGGGGGGACACTTACCTCTAACAAAAATTTGCATTTAAAACCAAATATTTCGGAAACGGATCCTTAAATCGAAAAATGGTGTTCTCAACCTCACAATATTTTTAAAGACCTATTTAACAATACCCAATAGACAGACAGATAGACAGACAGACATGGCGAAACTATGAGGGTTTCTAGTTTAATACGGATCCATAAAAAGTAAGGCGCAAAAAGTGATCTATGTAATGCATACATGAATAAAAATATATAAATCTATACAAATAAAGGCAAATATAAGACAAATATACTACAAACTAACATACAGATACAATTTACCTATATACATACATACTATTACATACTAATGATGAATAATTACAGGAAAAAAATCTAGGAAGTTATTGAATCAAGAAGATGAGTGTGAACCTTTCTTTTAAAAGAAAATTTACTTTTACTTTTATGTCAATGGGCAAAGCATTCCAGAGGCGTGAAACGTAAAGAGTGAAAGAATTAGACATAAAATTTGTCCGAAAGAGTGGTGTAAAGAGAATACGAGTATTCGAAGAACGGAGCTGCCGATCATGTGTCTCAGAAAGGAAGGGTATGTGAATAACCAACATTTACCACTGGTTCGATAACACTAACACAATGCAATCCATTTACCGTGAATGCATCCGCATGCGTCCAATCCGGATCTGTTAAACGCTCCAATGCATTGCACTCGGATACACGCTTTACGTGAAGCGGACGGCCTGTAGAGCTGAACAGGACATTGGTTCATTCAGTAAATTTCCAACAGTGTCCAGGAGTAGAAATGGTAAATTGATACTGAGACACAGAAGTAATAATATTGTATATTACTAGTGCGAACTAGTCATTGGACTTACTTACATAATCAAAGATGATATGATCTTTACAGGACTGTCAGAGGTAGGTCCATTGTTTGTTTAGTAATAAGCACTCTAAAGATTGTTATAAGGCAACTTCGATAACTAGAAATAAAAACAATATTGAGAAAAATAAACAAACAATAATTAAACAATAACTAAGATTATTTGCCTCGAAGAGATTACCATTTATTTTACTACTAATAACTATTAATGGAATATATCGCGTTTTCTCCATGGAGGCCATTTGTGTTATCAAACAAATATATCTACATATATCTTTTTAACAAGGCAAGCATCTTTCAGTTAATTTGAGGGGATTAAATAGGCTGGTATCTCCTGCATTTACCACTATATCGACAACACCAACACAATGCAATCCATTTACCATGAATGCATCCACATGTGTCTAATCCGGATCTGTAGGACGCTCCAATGCATTGCAATCGGATACACGTTTTACGTGAAGTGGACGGCCTGTTGAGCTGAACAGGACATTGGTTCAGTCAGTCAATTTACAACCGTATCCAGAAGTAGAAGTGATAAATTGATACAAAAACATAGAAGTAAAAATATTTTACATTAGTAGTGCGAACTAGTCATTGGACTTACTTAAATAATCAAAGATGATATGAGCTTTACAAGACTGTCAGAGGTAGGCCCATTGTCAGTTTATTAGCATTCTACAAGATTGTTATGAGGCAACTACTATAACTAGAAATAAAAATAATATTGAGAAAAATAAACAAATAATGACTTAGATTACTTACCTCGAAGAGATTATCAATTATTTACCTACTATAAGCAATTATAAACGGAATGTGTCGCGTTAAAGGAGTCTTTTCTCCATCGAGGCCATTTGTGACATCAAACAAATATATCTACATTCATCGTTAGGTATAACAAGGCAAGCATTTTTCAATTATTTGACAGCCTCAAGTATTAAATAGGCCAGTATCTCCAACATTTTCCACTGTATCGATAATACCAGCACAATTTAATCCATTTACCGTGAATGCATCCGCATGCGTCCAATCCGGATCTGTAGAACGCTCCAATGCATTGCAATCGGATACACGCTTTACGTGTAGCGGATGGGCAAATGAACTGAGCGGAATATTGGTCCATTTAGCGAATTACAACAGTGTTCAGAAGTAGAAATGCCTATACCTGTGCAAACTTATAGGGTATCTGATATTTTTGTGTCCACAATTCATTTTCTTTTATCTTTTGTGAATGAAAACGTATCTGGTTTTGGAATAAACCCTGCATTCGTGCAACCACATTTTGTATTTCAATTAGATACGATGAAAATGAATTTTTTTTGAAGCCTGTACTTGAAGAGAAATCTTTGGGGAAATTTTTCTTTCTCTTTTTTTTCTGAAAAAATATCCGACTAGAATAACTTTAAGCATGCATAGTTTATCTGACGTGTATAAAGTACATAAATATCGTCGGAGAGTACGTATACCTACCTGTACATATTTATCACGATTCTCCTTAGAACTTATGGAAATGCTCGTTCCCTGAACTCTTCCAAGAAATTAAAAACCATAATGAAACGATTATATATTTTTAAATAAATGAATATTTATTAGTTTTCCTTAACCATAAATAATGAAGGTATTTGGCCACCTTCATTTTCCTACCGCATAAAATATTTCGCATTAATTTTTCTTGTAATTATTCTGCACCTTTATTGTTTTTATTAAAGCCTTGACACCTAAAGTATTGGTTTTTGTTGAGGCATATCCCTCAGAATAATAATTGCTTTAGTTCTAGTTCGGTGGCATATAAGTAGATTTAGGTAAATGAAAAGCTATGCCTATTTATTTCTTTCTGTGGTATAAAGAGTCTATATACCATAGGCAGAAATAAAAAGGTTGCTTTTTCAGTTACCTAAATCTATGGATATGCCATAACAAGAACCAGGAAAAAATAGTAAATAAAAAGTAAAATATTAAAATGCTAAGCGTCATTACTCAGGTCATTATTTATTGGCGCCCCAATTCAGGTGTCTTGCTGCAGGTGGTAATACCGCGTGGCGTTTTGGATTCTTCCCGGATTATGATCCAGTATCTGACGGATTTATGTAAGTCAAAACATTATAAACAAACATTATAAATAGTAAAATACTAAGCGTCATTCATTACTCAGGGAATTATTTATTGGCGTCCTAGTTCGGGTGTCTTACTGCAGGTGGTGATACCGCACGGCGTTTGAGATTAATCCCGGATTGTGACCTAGTATCTGGCGGATTAATGTAAATCGAAATATCATAAACAAACATAATAACTAGTAAACAACAAAGCGCCATTACTTAGGAAATTATTTATTGGCGTCCCAGTTCAGGTGTCTCACTGCAGGTGGTAATACCGCACAGCGTTTGAGATCCATCCCGGATTGTCACCTAGTATCTGGCGGATTAATGTAAATCGAAATATCATAAACAAACATTATAAATAGTAAAATACAAAGCGCCATTACTCGGGAAATTATTTACTGCAGGTGGTAATACCGCACGGCGTTTGTGATTCATCCCGGATTGTCACCTAGTATCTGGCGGATTAATGTAAATCGAAATATCATAAACAAACATTATAAATAGTAAAATACAAAGCGCCATTACTCGGGAAATTATTTACTGCAGGTGGTAATACCGCACGGCGTTTGAGATTCATCCCGGATTTTGACCTAGTATCTGGCGGATTAATGTAAATCGAAATATTATAAACAAACATTATAAATAGTAAAATACAAAGCGCCATTACTCAGGGAATTATTTATTGGCGTCCCAGTTCAGGTGTCTTACTGCAGGTGGTAAAGCCGCGCGGTTTTGTGATTCATCCCGGATTGTGACCGTGTCTTTGGTTTGCCGCTTCCGAATTTTCAGTAATGGACTAAGAAATTGGTATTAGATGTCATAAGTGTAATCTATACTAATATTAAAAAGACGAAACATTTGTTTGTTTGCATTGAATAAGCTCCGAAACTACAGGACATATTTTCAAAATTCTTTTATTTGTGGAAAGATAATTTATCTAAGAGTGATAAACGCTATAACTTACTATAAATTATTTATGTAATGAACTAGAAGTAAGCTTGTCTGAAACTATATTATACAATAAAAGTGGTAAAGCACGGGATTTTAATAAGTAGGCTAACAGCTAAAATAAATATAACAGCTCTCTGTTTGAGTAGGTATTTGACAATCAAAAAGCGACAAATAATCATACAAAACAAAGTCAATACTCTGTCAATCAAGATAGTTTAGTAAAAGAACGAGTCCAATTCACAAATTCGTTTACTGAATACACGGCTAACATTGTAAGTCAATTGGCGGCAGACTTGTTCGGACTTGTTACCGACTAGTTACGTGTTGACCGCTTTTTGCGGGCAACCGCTGGGCTTGTTTGTACCTACGAGAATTTAGGTAAAACTTGCCGGTCAGTTGGTTCTTATTTGTAAGAAATAAAGGAAAACTATGGGCGTATTTAATAGTTATAAGCATCAATTGTTTTTATGCAATATATAACTTTACCTACACCTCTAAGTAGAACCATGAACTAATATTAATTTCATTATAAGGTTTTTTATATTGGACTACAGAAGTATTCACTTGAAATGAAAGATTTTATACAGTAACTTATATAATATATATTGTCTTATACAACAATAAAATTATTTCACAAGTAATTTGAGATGGCGAAAGGATTCTAACCCTCGATCAAGATTCTACGATAGATCCATATCTGTGAAATTAATAAATTCTTCTGGAATAAAGAAACTACATGAATTCTAAAAACATTAGGTACACACTTGTTTGGGAAAAAATAAATGCAAGATCAATAAAAGTAACAGATCTGTTATGTATGGATGTCTCTCCCCCTTTTGTCCGCAAAAGTTACAAAAGCTTTTCCGCCCCTATTAGTTTGCGTAAACAGTGGTATCATTGTCACAAAAAAATGTTTGTTATTTTGCGAAATTTATTTATTTATCACCAGGTTAATCCTTCTATCCCCCATGTCATCAAAAATAAGCCAAGCGCAGATGGGATACTACGCTTCCCCCTTTAACCCCTCTTTGGTTGTTTTCATAATAAAACAATTTAATCCAGATTATTGAGTCCATATGTTAGTCACATTAAACTTATTCTAGGGTTAGTATTGAGATTTTTTAAAATAATAATATTCAAATGACCCCTAATTGACACACTTATTACAAGTGTCATAGTTATCAAACAAAGTCGACTCAAATAGACCTTTAGAGCAGGCCGTCTGGTCAAACTTAACCATTATTTGACGCCAAACGAAAGATAACTCAATTAGCAAATAGCGTCTGGGGTTGCATTGACATTTCTCGAATTCTCGATAATTAACAAACTTTATAACCACTAAACTCTGGCTAGAAATTAAATGAATAGACTAGAAGTGCCCCAAAGGTTTATTTGAGACTTGTGAAATAGTTACAACCTTATTGGATTTTAACGAATATTAGATGTTGAAAACTTTCTTAAGTGTTTAACAAGTTAATAAGTCTACAAGTCCTTTTGATCTTAAATACATATTAAGACCAAACCAGACCATAACATTAGCTTAAATTATTGAAAATCTACGCTCTTATAAGGAATAATATTTTATTATCTCAAAAACTACTCAAACAAATAAATAATTATTTTTAACAAAACACTAAAACCGACTTCAACCATATTCGTAAATTTACAAACTGTAACGAAAAATTTAGGTTTTAGTGGGTGTAGTAGTTCAATCAAAATAGAGGAACAACGTCCACATCAACTATTCTTGATTCGCGAAACATTAAATAGAAATAAAATTAAACCAAACGGCATACTTGTACATTTTTTGGTTTTTGTTGATTTTTTCTAAAAGCACTGGATACATTTCGATAAAGAATTTATAGGACCAACTTTGAAGTTCAGTCAAAACAGAGGAGTAACGTTCTCATCAATTTTGTCTTGATTCGCATAAGAATAAAATACAAATAAATAAGTTTAAACCGAACGGCATACTTTGACAAATTCTTTTGAGTTTTTGTTTATTTTTTCAATGAGTGCTTTATACATTGCGAAAAAAAATTTATAGGACCACTTATGGAGCATAAGCTATCAAACAAATATCTACTACGAACTATCGAAACCCGAAAATAGGCAAGAAAAGAAATGTAATCAATTTTTTTGGAGACTAGGTAAGCTTATAAAAAATGTGCCTTTGAAATCTAAACGCCGCAAATGGATCCAATTAATACGGGTCATCCACCGATAGCACGGAGCTATTACTCTAGTCACACTTGCGATAAAAACTTATTTAATCAACTATTTCAAATAGAGCGCATTGCTGTGGCGTAAAAACTTGCGTAGTAAAAACTTCCGCCTGATATACTACTAAACTCGAGCCTTTTCATCGTATCACCGAAAGTGCGCTATATTCCGGCGGGCACACGTGTAGCTTCAAGTCAAGAACTTCGTCACTTTCTTACATCGTCCATGCTGGTCTGAAAGAAAAGAAAAAACAGGATGTACCAGCTACTCATCTTTTCGCGCAGATTGTAAAAACCGATCAAGAGAATAACCGAATATCGGAGGAATCATATCAACAGGCGATGCAGCTAGCAAGCCATCACTATTTTGATTCTGTCCACTTACAAGCCAACCAAAATGCTAAACGTGGCCTTAGGTTTTATAGAACCTGGGCTCTGTTTACCCCGCAAGGGATAAAGACGTGCCATTATTATTCGTCAAATTCTTTTTTTGTACTCAATAGAATGATATTTTCAAAGCTGAGGTATGTAATGCTTTGTTATTGGTCGCAGTTTCTACAAAATAGACAAGCTTGGAAATGATCTTTCTTTTGTTTGACACCTATTTACTTTATCTGTTTGTCAGTTCCTAAAAGTTGGCTGGAAGAGGATGCTATTAGCATTAAATCTACCTATTGTAGCTTTCAAGACTCAAATAAAGTTTTTAAATAAATAAATAAGCCTGGTCAAAATTTCATCTTATTCGTTTGGGAGGAGCAATCCTAATCCTAACTAAAATTATAAATGTGAAGTGAGTTTGTTTGTTCGTTACGCTTTCACGCCGTATCTACTGAACCGATAATCATGAAATTTTGCATACACATAGGTTAGGGTACTGAGAAGGACACTCTAATCCTAACTATCCTAACTAATATTATAAATGTGAAAGTGAGTTTGTTGTTTATTTGTTTGTTTGTTACGCATTCACGCCGTATCTACTGAACCAATCATCATGAAATTTAGCATACACAGGTTAGGGTACTGAGGAGGCTATATATCACGCGAGCGGAGCAGCTAGTTATTACATAAACGCACGTAACTGGAACTGTCATAGAGAGTCTCGCTTCGCACCTTGTCCTTTGTCTGAAGCAAACCTGGAATACATTGTCTCATTAGGGCGAGTCCGGGTAATGAATATTGTATGCCGAGGACCGGGATATCGCATAATTTCACTGCAAACTGTCTCTCTGTTTAGTTTCGAGAATAACCGAGGATTGTGGATGTTTGTATACGGTGTTTATACCCTTTTGAGTTATGTATATCTATAGATATGATGCGTCCTAATGGAATTAGTATTAATTATTACTATCAAACAGCGGAGTATGCTGCTACCATAAATGCCTTTTTAATACATAGTGTTACCATCGAAAATAGGTATACAAAATAATGACTTAGTGAGGTAAAATATCGCGTCATTTAGATATTTAAACTTCTACAAACTCGTAGACCATCTACAAACATGTAGGCTATCGTAGATCTCGTAGGCTATCTACAAAACTCGTAGACTATTTACAAAGACGGTGAACTGACTAAAGGTAATTAACTCTTCAAATGCTAAGTACGTGTTATTTGAAGCAGGGACCGGAAAACCTGTTTCGGGCCTAATATGATTAATAAAGAAACCCTATGATATGGTTAACCCCTTCATTGGGTTAACCCTATCATTTGGTCAATCCTATCATTGAGTTAACCCTATCATTGGGTTAACCATATCATTGGGTTAACCTTATCATTGGGTTAACTCTATCATTAGGTTAACCCTTTCATGGGGTTAACCCTATTATTAGGTTTACCCTATCAGTGTATTTACCCCATCATTGGGTTAATTTAGTTAGTTAACCGTATCAATCGGTTTAAAAAAGGTTTCTATCAACTGTGTTGCCTGTCTTTTTTGCGCATTTCAATGGTTTTATTCAAAGCTCCGGCATTTGTCATAAATGTTCGGAATTGAAAACACGCGGACGGCTTCGCTTAGGTATACTCTGTCGATTGTTGAAAATTTAACAGTTTTTCGTTTAAAAGTTTTAAGTTTATTGGAATTCGATTTGTGTTTCTAAATAATTAGTACTTATTACACACTAGCTGAAGCCCGCGACTTCTTTCGCGTGGACTTTATGACTCCGGAGCATTAATATACCTCAATACGCACTAATGTCGATACATAAGAAAATACTTGCAGCAGTGTTGTACTCGTATGTTTAATATAAAAAGTTAATAAATATTAACGTATTTCGCAAAAGAATTACCTTGGAAGTATCCTTTGGGTTAGTTTATTTTGGCGCCTGATTTCAGCAATGATGGTTTTCATTCCATTTCACTTCGTACCAACAAATCAAATCAAATATTTCCATTTGTTCCGCTGTAAATTTGACCTGCTGACATGCTGCTCCGCTCAACCTACAAAGCGCACATCTCTAAAGGGCCTTCGGGAGAGACGGACCTCGGCTTCGGGTGGGCTTGGAGAGACAGCAACTCTCACGTTTTGCCGTACATGCTGAAAGCTACGTTGCCAAAAGGGCATATCCTAGTCGCGAGTGACCTGGGACCGCTGGGCGGTCACCAGAAATATGAGCTAATCGTACTCTTCGCACTCTATCCCCGTGGAGAGCGTGATTCTGTAAAATTGTCCATATAAAATTTGACATGGTTCTGTATCAGATGTTCTAAATCTTCGATTTTTATACCTCTACAAAAATACTAATCAGGCTGAACAACTTTTGCTACAGTGTAATTTTTAGGGTTCCGTAGTAAACAAGGAACCCTTATAGTTTCGCCATGTCTATCTGTCTGTCTGTCCGTCCGCGATTTTCCTCAGAGACTATAAGTACTAGAAAGCTGTAATTTGGTATAGGTATGTATTTTTATCATGACAAAAGAGTGGTAGAAAAAAATCTAGAATTTTTATTTTAGGATGAGAGATAGTGACATATGGAATTTGGAAGAGATCAGAAGGTGGGAATGAAAGTCTTTTTATGTCAACAGGCAATTCATTCTAGATTCCAGAGTCGTGAAGTTAGGGGGGTAAATAAATTTGACACAAAATTTGTCCAAAAAAGGGGTATGAGGGTATGAGAGTGTCTACTCTCCATAACCCTTTTTTGGACAAGAACGCGGCTGACAGTCATGTTTTTTTTTATGTCATAGGGCGGCAAACGAGCAAGCGGGTCACCTGATGGTAAGTGATCACCGCTGCCCATGGACTAATGTAACACCAGGGGTATTACAAAACCGTTGCCGGCCTTTTATTTCCCCTCTCCAGAGGGCAGGGGGGATAGGCCTCCGGCGCTCTCACTCACCGAACGAAGCATAGAAGCTGTAACGCTACTACTCAAACGTCGATTTTCTGTGAGAGTGTGGTACTTCCCCGGACGAGCCAGGCCATTCATGCTACCCGCAAAAGTGATTTTCGCCGGTAGCCTGGCTCTACCTCAACTAAACATGTCAATCATGTGTCAGAGAGAAATTTAAATTTAGATTTTAAGTAATCGGGAGAGTGAGTTCAGTTCAATTCAGAATAGAAAATAAAGTACAAAGAAGTCGTAGGTGCCTACGTTGACGAATTGGAAGCCATTTTAACTCAGAACGATATGCAGAAATGATAGTACTTACGAAGGCAGAAAATGAAACGGATATAATTGTT
Organism: Rhodophaea formosa; assembly: GCA_963082605.1. Lineage (NCBI taxonomy): Eukaryota > Metazoa > Arthropoda > Insecta > Lepidoptera > Pyralidae > Rhodophaea > Rhodophaea formosa. Next base: position 14,786,750 of record OY720209.1, read on the forward strand.
GACGAGACGATCGAACTTATTGAGAAGATGTTCGTTAACATCGGGGCAACACACATCAGCATAATCCATAATAGGAAAAATTAAAGTTTTCACAAGTAAGATCTTCGTCTATAAAGGCATAAAGTTCCTGAGGCGGATGAGTTGTTGGAGAGTGGCTGTAACAGAACGATTGCTTTCTGTTATATGAGTGACCCAGCTAAGTGTGGAGTCAATGAGCAAGCCAAGGTTCTTCACGGATTTACAAAACGGGATAGCGTTATTATCAAACTTTACCGGTGAGAGAGCATCAAAGTTAATTTTATTTACTTGTCTGATGCTTCCCACAATTTAGCCTGGCACTTTGAGGGGTTGACTTGTATGCCATAATAATTTCACCAAGATAATATCGATGAAAAGGCTGTAAACAATAAATATATTCGATTCCAAGTCCTCGACTGACGACTGTGCATAGATTTGAAGATCGTCTGCGTAGAAATGATAAGAGCAACCAATTGAAGAAGACAAGAGATTAATAAAAAGACAGAAGAACAATGGTGGTAAGATTCCACCTTGAGGTACGCCAGTAGACAAATCTCCATGCCGACGGATCACGATCCACACGAACCGCTTGCTGTCGGTCTCGGAGGTACGCTGAAAACCAATCCACCACTGAGGATGACAATTGCAGATGATGGAGAATGGCAAGGAGAATATCATAATCAACCATATTGAAGGTGTTCTCAGAAATCGATTAGAACAAGAGTGGTAACCAAGGTATTCCAATAACCAAGCGGATGTCTTCAGAAATTTTGAGAAGTTCAGTACTGGTCATGCACGACTGCCTCGAGGATTTTGGAGAGGAAGGGAAGGATTGAAATAGGTCTGAAATTATTTAAAACTTGAGGAGAGGAAACTTTGGGCAGAGGTATTATGTAAGCCTTTCGCCATAAAGACGGCAAAGTCCCAGTGGCTAAAGAAAAATTAATAATGTGAGCTAAAATAGGTATAACTAAATGCAGTATGTTATTTATCATGTGCCGACTCACATCGTCACACCCAACTGCTTTGGATTTCATTGACATGACAATTTTACAAATCTCATCCTCAGTAGCTGGAGGAAAAGAGAAAAGTCCTATCGAAGGTTTGGCCATGGAAGAAATTTTAGAAATTATAGAAAATTTGATAATATGATAGAGGAAACTTGATGAAGAGAAGGGATTGTTGAAATCATTAGGAGAGAAATTAAAAGAGGAGCAAGAAGCATTTTTTTTTAGCTAGACTCTGCGAACGTAGAAACTTCCAAATTTCGGTCGAAGAAGATTCAGTCAGACAGACTTTCACAGAAATGTTTTCGCTTGGCTGCTCTTACCATACTATTGAAACGATTACGCGCAACCTTGCATACAACCCAGTCCTCGTCCGTTCTGTCCCTCTTAAAAGTCCTAAACGCCCTATCCCTCCGTGACCTGGCTATACGAACGCCCCTGGTAATCCAACGAGAGGGTGGACGCTAGATTTTGATGGCTTTCAATGGAGCATGAACATCATAAAGACTAGTTATGGTGGAATAAATTTTTTCAACTTTATCATCTATGGTTGTTGTCTCGATAACTTCTGAAAAGTCCAACTTAGCTGCATCACTTAACTTTTTATGATCAATATTTATCATGTTACGCATCCATGATTCGTATATGAGAACTAGCCAAGTCAGACCTTAGGCTACAATATATTATCCTAAGTTATAAGAAGAAATGTTGTAAATAAATAAATTTCAGGACTGACCATTGAACTTGGCACCCATTTAGATCTCACTTCATTTGTCGTTGAAGTTAGCAACCAAGGCATAAGTATATCATAATATTGAACTATGTGGTGCTGGCGACGGCTTCTCAGAATAAGTTGAACAGCCCACCGCAGTAACATCTCCATATCGAAAGAATTACGAATAAAGAAAAGGCTCTCGTCGATTGTGCAGTTACGAATCCTTAACTTCTTCGGTCGTGTCACCCTCAAAGAAAACTCTATGGAGCGTTTAGTGTTTCAGGGTCGTAATGAGGGCAAACGTTCACGTGGTCGGTCTCCAACGAGGTGGCTAGATCTTGTCAAGCTGTAACAAAGTACCAGCAACGGAATGCACCAAGACGGCTGCAGATAGAGACATGTGAAGAAAAATCGCAAGAGCAGCGGCCATGGACCAACAACCCAATCCATATAGTCTGGCTAATGAAAGCTGAACCTCGTCATTTTTTGAGTTGCAACACTGATACAGATGACTTTGACAATACAGTTGTCAATGCCTGATTTTATTCATTCATTCACCTATGTGTTTTTGATACTCATAAACAAGGCTTTGAACAAAGAAGAAAAAAAGTAAAGGAATCTAAAATAAATAAATTTACCGGCACTGGGCACTGTTCTTTTATATATTTTTGATCTTTCCGTAGAAAAATTGTACGTATCGATGAATTGGTAAATCACTTGTTTGATGTAACGTTTTAGCATGTCTTCAATTATGATTTATGAATTACTACTAAATGTTTATAGTATTTATTGCTTACTTTTAAACAAACAAACCTTGCTTAATTTCGGAATACAGTGAAGGTAGGTATTTAGCATGGGCTACGGCCGCAGTGGCATCATCACGAATATCCCAAATACCATATATTAAAAGTGTATGGTATTTATATAATTATATTGAATTGAGTCCTTACACGTTAGTATGAAACAAATTAACTTACATGTTTTGGGCAGTCATGTAATAAGTATCAAAAATATTTTTCCTACTATAGACTGTATGGCTCGCCCGTGAATTTTTAAACTTCCCGCGTTTTGTGAGGTTCAGCTTTTGTTGGTCAGACTTTAGTCACGCACGACCACTCTGTCTAGAGCGTACCTACGACTAAGAAGAAGAAGAATATTAAACTTGGCTCTCATTTCACATTTATGTTTTTGATTGGATATTGCCTACCTACGTAGTCATATTGTGACTGTATAATTAATCATATATTTTTTATCTTTACTAATATTATAAAGAGAAAAACTTTGATAGTTTGTTTGCATTGAATAGGCTCCGAAACTACACGAATGATTTTCAATTGCAAGTGAGTGACATTGGCTTTAATTTACGCCGACGACGTCGCGGTAAAATTGTAAAAAATACAGTTTGGTACCAAAATAATATTTGAATTATTATACAAAGTGGAAGAGACACACCCGTAATAAACCGAACCACGGGATAAACTAGATCACTTTTTTCATTATATGAGCGGCGGTTGTTCTCGGTGGTGCCATTTATTACACAAATTAATTAACACTTAGTTAAGTTTTTTTAAAAGAAGCGCACTACACTCAAGGTTCGCATGCATAAAAACAACACATGAAGTGTTCAACACTCCGCACCCGAACTTTCCGCACGCGCCAGATGCCGAAACGATTTCGCGAATATAAACAAAGTTTTTGTATTTTGTGCATAATCCAAATCAATTATTGTCTGAACTCATGCAGCGTGGGGCCCTACCTAATCCCCCCCCCCCCTCCCCGCGCCGCGTGTGCTGTCTTGCTAGGTCTTGCAATAGGCTGAATGCCTTTGTCAATAAAGATCGAGATGGCTTGATAGTGTTCCAAAACCCCTTGATAGGGTTTTTAGTATCGGGTAAGCGCGTACCATTCAATAACCGTATTCTTTTGGTTAGCCTTTCATCAAGTTAACCCAATGAAATGTTTACCGTATTAATGAGGTTATTGTTTTGATAGGGTTACAACATTGTTAATACTAACCCTGTGTGCTAACCGTATCGATGGGGTTTCTTTCATCAAGTTAACCCGATGATATGCTCACCGTATTGATAGGGTTACCGTATCGATAGGGTTACAATATTAATACGCTTACCATATCGATGGGGTTTTAGAAAACAATTCAATGAAAATTTTTTCTTCAAAATCTTCATTGAATTCAACTTCAAATTTTGAAGTGAAATCCGTAGGTTCCCTAGAGAATGTGAACGGAACCAGAATAATTTCGAAAAGCTTTTAGAGAAATATATCTTGTTAGTCAGAGAAAATAACAATAAACTCCTGAGAAAATAAAGATGTAGTTAACTAACTAATGCTCGTAACTTCGTCTGCGGAGGAAGAGTTTTACTTATTTATTTACTTGATTGGTTCCCTTAACTACTTCCTCCTTTTTCAATGAATTATTTTCAGTATAAAATCCTTACTTTCATACTATTACAACAGATTATGTAAATGTCACCTTTGTCATGTAAATTTTTTAACATTAATAATTCGAGGCAGACATACGTTTGCTTATTTATATATTAATATTAAAATGTTATTGTATGTATTGTATGTTTGCATGTTGTATGTATTTATGTAGTGTATTATAAATTATTTATTTTAGTTTATTAGTAGTTGGAACGTACACCCCGTCCCTTAACGTGCTTTTGTCCTCTCCGTCCACCGGTTGTCTGGAAGAAATTGCTGTTATCAATAAGACCGCCCATTGTACTTAAGTCTTAGTTAAGTTCTTTATTTATTTGTATGTTTTGGTGCACAATAAAGTATTACTTCATCATCATCATCTCAGCCGCAAGAAGTTCACTGCTGGACATAGGCCTCCCCTAAGGATTTCCAATAAGTATGACTGGTTGGGAGCGGCCTGCATCCAGCGCCTTCCTGCGACCTTTATCAGGTCGTCCCACCACCTGGTCGGTGGGTGTCCAACGCTGCGCTTGCCGGTACGTGGTCGCCATTCAAGAGCCTTTCTGCTCCATCGGCCATCGGTTCTTCGCACTATGTGCCTCGCCCACTGCCACTTCAAAGAGCTAATTCGCTGGGCTATATCGGTGACCTTAGTTCTTCTACGGATCTCCTCGTTTCTGATTCGATCTCGCAGAGAAACACCGAGCATAGCCCTCTCCATAGCTCTTTGAGCGACCTTGAGCTTTCAGAAAGTATTACTTATTTATTTATTAATATGAGTATGGATGGGTTTTAAATCAATATGACTCAGTGGTCCACATATTATCAAGGGGCGCTAAACAGTTTCCACAATATTGGAATTAGGGTTGGGATTTATCAATGAGTCCTATCGACGCCATTGTCTGCGAAGGGGTAGCCGACAGTTTAATTAGTCGGTGTTTACCACCCCTCTCTGTTTATCAAATGACGTTTGATTTATTGGATACAATTAAATTACATTACCGTATTACCTATATTAAGTTGTCTTAATATCCAACATTAATTCTTTTTCAATGTGTAATCTTTTTTCTTTAACGTCTAGGCTCGTGTTGGTCTTATTTAGTTGAAAGACTCATTCACTATCACTTTTTTTGGCAGGAATAATAGAATGGTTAAACCACAACGGAAAAATACCACAACTAGGGAATACATAAATGTTCAGTAGGATGTGCAAATATTATCCAGGAGGTTCAAAACCATGGATTTGGTTCTTTTCATCTTATCTTGTTTAAACTAATTTAGCCGCAGCCTCTGTGTTCCCGGTAAAACAAAGTGAAATATTTAACGTTTCGCGTACGCGTGAAGAATAAGTTTTAATTTGTACAAGTAGCTCAGCACCAGACAACCGGTCGCGCAATTTGTTGCCAGGATGCTAATTCTGTAATTACCAATCTAATTATGTGAGAGTGTTCCACCAGAACTCAAGCCACTGGAGTTGAGGAGCCCGCTGCAAAGTTTCTATATTTGTACAGCCGTCTTGTATTAGTTAGATAGATATGTTAACAAAATTGTGTCGTATTTAAATAGGGAATGTATATTTATTAAATACTAGCAGCCCTCCCCGGCTGCGCCTGGGCATGTATTATACCTTAAAACCTTCCTCATAAATCACTCTATCTATTGCTGAAAACTGCATGAAAATATGTGCAGTCGTTTTTGAGTGTATCGCGAACAGACAGACAGACAGATGCGGCAGAGGACATATGTTGTTACAGTGATTAAATAGGGTGAATTTAGTCTATTTAGTTTGTTAATCTATATATTTCTTAGTTTATTTATTTCATGCGGTAAATATATAAAATAATGTAATATAAGTATATTATGGTGATTGACCATCTCACAGTGACGCAATCACGACCGAGAATTGTATTTTCTTATATTTTCGTACATTCATGATAACTAGCGGTATTCCTGCAACTTTTGTCCACGTAAATTATATCCTTTGTAACCCACTGATAATGTACTCGTAGCTTTCTATAGGTTTAAGTATTTTATAAATGGATGTAGTACAAATCAAATCTTTTTTGTATTACGTAATGTAAGGATGATGACAAAACTTTGCAAAATTATAGTATAACTGACACATCAGAATATAGAATGTATGCTATGCTATAAATTACGTGGATAATGTCACAAAAAAAAGCTAAGAATGTATATTTACAAGAAGATCAAACATGGCGTGAGGTGATTGGTGTGATTTGTGCCCCAAAATGCCAGTCAAATTGAATAAATTAAATCGCTAAAAGGGAACTCACTCAGATGAAAGAGATAAGATGACGCACATTATGAAAAATTTAAAGAGAGCAATAGTCAAAAATCTTAAATACACGTAGAAATCATACACTGAGATCTTTGACTAGGAGAGAGTCGCGCCACAAACCTTCTGGTCCCATTATTCACACACACTTTACAATTTGGTTAATTACAAAAACATCTCAAAGCAAAAACGTACTTACCGTCGTAAAGTGTAAGGGTAGCCCACTCCGTTTGATTAAAAATTCTGTTTGTTAAATATTTGTGTTTACATTGATTATTTCTGACAATATTCATAATTTATTATCGTATTTTGCAACGAAATTTTCCGCCACGGAGGTCATATTTTTGCCGTTTTTGCTCGATAGCTCAATGTTGTATAGATGATGGTACGGAACCCTTGGTGCACGAGTTCAACTCGCACTTGGCCTATTTTATTTGTAAATACTTTAAGTATAACTTAACAAGTGTAATTTGTTGTTCTTACACTGAAATGTCTTCCAGCGCAATGACTACCAAAGATTACCACCGAGTAGTGACGTTACCATTATAATAAAAGCAAAAGTTGCTAAGACAATACTAGAGGTCCGTCTAAATGGCCGCCGCGAGCCATTCCCGGTAAATCCTCCAACACAAATTAATGAGGAACAGAAGTGACACTTCATTAACGAAGAACTCACGAATAAATTATGAAAATGGATTTTCAAGCTCCTTACCTAAGCTGCCTTTAAAAATTTGCCTGGTCAGTGATAAAACGGATAAATGATCTCCTTTATCAAACGATCTATGAATGGAAATGGCTTACGACAACAGAAGGACTCTTTGTGAGTTGTTTGAAATGCTGGCGCTGATGGAACTTAAATGAGTCATATTAGTGGCATCATAATTATACAATTTATCAAGGTAAAAAATTACAATGATAAAGGAATAATTGTGTGAGATCCAACAACAAAACAACATAATTCGAAGAACATTCAGTTGTTCATTCGGTCCATCACGGGATATACACAAATATTCCTTTTGCCTTTTTGAATGATTGATTAATAAACATTGAGATTGTATAAACGTTCTGATTCATAATATTCTCCAGACATATTCTTCTGTCAGCCTCTATATTTTGAACCTCAATAGCTGCTCTTTGCTGTTGAATAAAATAACTTTGCACTGGTCTTTATCTTGCACATTATCTTTTATTACTTAACAGGAATATTGCTGCGGATCCTAGGATTCCTAGGTAATCAACTAAAACAACAATCCTTTTACATTGAGAGGATTGTTCCTGTGATTTAGGTTTTCTTTCTATATTTGCAATATAAGCTTTTTAATATTTATATATGTAGGTATAGCCTAGTTATATTATAAGGAATACCTATTATTTTAAAAGTCTATACTAATTTATTTAAAAAATAATAATACTGTATTCGTGTGGGTTACCCATTTTATTTATTGCAAATAATCTTTAATGTCAAAAGTCGATACTTATAAATCGATCATCATCAAAATCTTTTTTTTATGTGAATTCTCCAATTACTCAAAGACGCCTGGACCTATTGAAAAAAAAAAACATTATTTTTTTTCGCATTTAAATTTTATCAAATAAGTTTAGTAGCTTGATTGAATTCGGATTTTAATCCGAAAGATCGACAATTATTTAATTAAAAGCCTTCATCTAGTTTTGGTCAGTACCGAACGATCCAGCGATGACCTTCGTGACAAATTTAGCTACCTTGTTACAATGACCGTAACTAGATGAAACCAATTGGTGATTTACGCTCAATAAGGGAGGCTTGTATTGAGAGAAAATATAATAAAACCATACTTTTATAGTTTATCTAATATTATAAGTGCAAATAAATAATAAAATAAATAATAAAATAAAAATGTTTATTAGGTAACAATATTTATCAAACATAGGCAGTTGCTGGGGTCTCCTTTTAAGCAAAAAATGCTTGTGCCAGGAAACCCCGCTCTTCTTATCGCTAATTACAATATGAAGTTACCAAATAAAATAACATAACGTTTTAAATATACAACATAAAATTAAATCAAAGAAATGAAATAAAGTGTGTATGAATGTGTGTGTGCGTGTGTATGAATGTGTGTGTGTGTGTGTGTGTTTATGTGTGTGTGTGGGTGGGTGTGTGGGTGTGTGTGGGTGGGTGGGTATGTGGGTGTGTGTGTATGGGTGAGTGCTTGTGGGTGAGTGTGTGTATGTGTAGGTTTGTTTATCCGGGTGTATAGACATATTATATTAAAATACAAATAATATTATATTAATCCTAATGTAAAATTCCGCTACTGTTTCTTTAAAATTAAATTACTATCCAATTATATTTTATTACAATTACAATTCAAATACAATTCAATTCTATTCAATTGCAATTCAAGTACAATTAAATGAAAAATTAATTGCTTAAAAATAAGTTACAATTCAATTTATTATTTTCTCTTTTTTTTGAAAAAAAGAGTTCGTCTGTTTTTTAACGCTTTTATGCCCTGCCTACTACACCAGTCACACATTGTTTGGAGTGGGGAGAAGAATATGTAATTTTTTATATGTAATGCTGCGTTATATGTATTTTTTTTAATTAGCTTATGTCTCTCTGTTGGGCAAGCCTCCGCTTAATTTCTCTAAGAGTTTCTGTCCCAAAAACTCTTTTTTTTAAAAGAAATAAAGCAAAATGATTTATTTGATGGTTACAATTTACTTCAGTTACTTATTTAAAATTTTCAAATAGAATATATGGATTGAGAACAATGTTTAAAACAAACCAATAAATAAAAATATGTAAAATTGGAAAACAGGGCTTACAAATGATTGATGGCATAAAGTTGAGACTAGTAAAACTCAACAATATTGTGTTGAAGATATATGAGGATTGCGAATGGTTAGTATCCATTTCGAATAAGATTTATACTTTTAAGCAATAAATTTTCGTCTTCAATGTTATAAGGCCCTTGACCCATCTTTTGGACTGCTATCCCTAGACCTATATTTTTAAGTTTACCCAATTACGGCTTGTTTCTAGCCAGACCAACATTAAGTGTAATTTAATGTTCGTGAGTAAATGTAACGCCACAAGCTTTTCTGAAAAATACTTCTCGATAAAAATCTCAAAACACACGAGCAATTTAGTATTCCAACGATGACTTAATAAAAAGAATATATGTCGATATCATTTAAATAACAACTTAATAATTTAATCTCACCCTACATATTCCAAATTCGGTAACTGAAATACACGAATTAAATGAGTTAATAATATTTTTTCAGTCATCATCATTTCAGCCGCAAGAAGTCCACTGCTGGACTTAGGCCTCCCCCACGGATTTCCAATTTGACCGGTTGGAAGCGACCTGCATCCAGCGCTTTCTTGCGACCTTTCAGGTCGTCCGACCACCTGGTCGGTGGGTGTCCAATGCTGCTCTTGCCGTTACGTAGTTTCATTCTAGAACCTTTTATTGTGCCCCACCCACTGCTACTTCAAAGAGTTAATCCGCTGAACTATGTCGGTGATCTTTGTTCTTCTACGGATCTCCTCGTTTCTGAAACTGAAACACCGAGCATAGACCTCTCCACAGCTCTTTGAGCTACCTTGAGCTTTCTTATGAGGCCCATACTAAGGGACCACGTTTCAGACCCGCGTATTATCATTGTTAACACACATTGGTCGAAGTCTTTCGACTTTCGACTTTAGGTATTTTAGACGTAAAGATACTGCAGAACTTTCCGGACGCTGCCCAGCCGAGTCGGATTCGCCAAAATTTTTCAGTATCAAGTTCAAGCAAGTTAGAGAGTCAAACAATTGCGTCGAGGTATTGGTGTATACCTGTGGTGTGACGACACACGACCTCATTAGCATTCCATGTATAAGATAACTATCTAAGAATTTACCCTTGAACCTTGTTAAATAGAAAATTATTAAAACATTATTTAGCACAAGTATGTACACGTGTAACCTCAATAGACAAGATAATGACTAGTTATGTCCTACTTAAGATCTGTATAAAAAGCTATGTTAATTCAATAATAAAGGAGCAGTCAATAGTTTATCTTCGAACCTGCAACTAGTGAGTTTCACTTATAACAACCCCGCGACCGTCAACCCTCCATATGGCGACCCTAGCCAGTGCCGTGCCTCGTCGGTACTGGGGGCACGGATGTCAGTTCGCGTTTACCGCGCAAATTGAATAAATAAGTGCTTCCCTACAAGAAGAAAAAAAAAATTCGGCGTACAAAAAAAATAAACTACGGAGAAACGGACGGAAATAAGAAGATTAAAGATAAATAAACATGAAAATATAAAATGTTTACGAAAATATGAATTATGAAGAAGGAAAATAAATGAAGAATAAAATATTACATAGTGGCGTAATAACTATGAAGAGTATGTCTATGAAGAAAGAAAATAATTTATCAAGAATTTATTACTGAGATTACTGAGATTTTGAAAAAAGAAGATTTTGTTGTTCGAGCGGTGTCCAGGGTTATCCCGGCCCACGGAGTCCAGGGTATAGCCCGGCCCACCCAGCGTATGCAGTACGCAGCAGCTTACAGCAGCAGAGCGCAGCAGCAGCCAGCAGCACATCACAGCGGCAGCCAACAACGACATCAATATTACACCCCGGACAAGACAAGGCAACATATCCCTTTAACAAGTATTTGTTTATATTTTTCTATTAACTTTCCATTATATTTGAGTAAGATATGAAATATTTGAATTTAAACTTTTAGAATAAAACATCGACCATAACCTCGAATAAAAATCATGTGCAGTACTTATCGGTCGATAATAAATAAGAACAGTCAGCACATATCAAATTACCAGTGAGATGTGAATCATTGTAGGACTGTCAACTAATAGGACTATAGATTGTGTAAATTATTCAAATTAAATTTATAAAAAACATTTCTTGTACCAAATACAATTACTATAAGAGTAATTGAAAAATTATAAAATATTGAATACGCAAAGGAGTAACTTTAAAGAAGTTTTATACCAGAAACAGTAATTTTAATGCAATTTAATAACAATGCTCAAAGAATACGACTTCATTTTAACTTAGATGTAAATTGCAAAAATATATTCATTATTTTTAATAATAATTACTTAATCATGTTAACGAGATAAAACATTTATTCAATGGTATTCTATGATTAGTGGATATTTTTGTTCAAAATAGAACGATGAAAAGTGACGAAGTAACGTGATTACGCTTCGTGTATGACGTGTTGATGTTAGCGTCTAAGATTGGAATGCAGCGTATGCTGTCTGTTAGTTATCATCTCATGTTTCGTATTGATTGTGACGATTTTGTGCATCGTATTATTTATTCAACGTCAGAAAAATTAAATAATGTGGCAAAGATAATTAGGTATATCTACAAATATATGAATGTGTAATAAGTTTTGTAAAATATGATCAGTAGGTTGCACGAGCTGCACTGCTGAAAGGGATCATATGAAAATGTCAAGGTCATAAGGATACAAGAGCAGGCTAGAATCTATTCTATCTAATCCGATCATGTCTAGGTCGAGCTACCATTCGTGAGGTTGATATTTAGAAATTTGCCTGTAAAAATGCCAAACGAGCGAAAATGCCGTTTTCGGCTTGGCCCAGTAAAGGAGCCTTTTAGAAACACAAATGTTCTAAGAAATGAATAATGAATAAAATGCCAAACGAGCAAAAATGCCGTTTTCGGCTAGGCCCAGATAAGGAGCCTTTTAGAGACACAAAATATGTCCTAATAAATGAATAATGTGTATTCATAATAATAACCTTGTATCCTGTGTGTGATATGTACCTTGTTAATGTTATAATATGATGATCTAAGTATATTATTTACACTATACCTATGAACTTTCACATGCCACTAATTCACATAAGATATAACTGACGAATTTATGATTAATTATTACTAAGCAGCATTAAAACGAAATTGCTGTTATTATTTACTTTTTCCACTGAATTTAATGATCTTGATAACACAGTGATGCATTCACACGTCATGCTAATACTAATACCAATATTAATACAGGAGATCTTCCATGGAGATATATGTACTATCATATTACTTATTGCGGCAAGTTGAAATAGGAAGACCTGACGTATAATTTTTTGTCATTATACTCAACATCCATCTGATGGCTATTTGTAGTATCTTAATATTAGCCGATAATCCTAATATAGGAGAAGATAATATATTTTTAAAAAATCACTACATTTAGAAGTAACTAAAACATTGTAATCCATTTTACTATATAAGGTACTAGCTACTTATATTTTTAAGATATATATTCATTACTTATTCAAATAAAAATTATACAGAGGTACGACATGGCTTATGTATGCTTATGCTAACGCTTAATTATGTAACCTAGAAAGAAAATGAACTGGTTCTTCTTAAACAACTATGTATTCGAATAACCTTAACTATTTTTTGTATATCTACTTAGTGTTGTATAGCTTTTTGAAAATGTTTTCTTTAAAAAAAGAAGATAGGCGTAACTGTAATATTTAAATTAATTGTAAACATTTTATTATCCAAAAATGATTGTTAATTTTTGTCTCAAAAAGAGGGAAGGAGGTGTAGTGTGACGACACACGACATCATTAGCATTCCATGTATAAGATAACTATCTAAGAATTTACCCTTGAACCTTGTTAAATAGAAAATTATTAAAACATTATTTAGCACAAGTATGTACACGTGTAACCTCAATAGACAAGATAATGACTAGTTATGTCCTACTTAAGATCTGTATAAAAAGCTATGTTAATTCAATAATAAAGGAGCAGTCAATAGTTTATCTTCGAACCTGCAACTAGTGAGTTTCACTTATAACAACCCCGCGACCGTCAACCCTCCATATACCAAATTAAAGGTAAGACGAAAAAATATTAAAATTGATACATTCAATCTTACTCAAAACATTGCTTACTCAGTTATTGAAATACTCAAATTAAAATGAAATATCCTGTGATGAAAATATTAATTAATCTCAACTGCGAAATATATCTTCGTTACAAGCGCCCAAATGAGTTGAAAGTTGTCTTAAAACAATTGGGAAGATGCATGATGTACACAGATATTTCTGATTACGTAAGCTCCTACCTAAAAGAGACTGTGAAGTAAACATTTATGTTTTGTATGGCTAAAGTTGTTTGGGCAAGTCTTTTTTTTAAGTATAAATAAATCAAAAAATATATATATAGGTACCTACCTAGACCTACCTTGAAATAGGTATATAGCAAATTTTATCAATATGCCATTCACATAAACACAATATTTCCCATAGCTGCAGAACAAACTTCTCATATTATCCATACAAAAGTGAAATGTGTGTGACGTCACATGTGTTTGGTCTTTTGAAGGCGGACGGCAGTGGAATTCAAAGACTTGTTAAAATCTTTTGGACTATTAAAATATATTTTACGAGATACTTATATTTTTTTTATTAAGATTTTGACGAGCTTCATGGCGCAGCGGTCAACATGCCGGACACGGATGGTCCCGGGTTCGATCCCCGGTCAGGTATGATCTTTTTCAGATTGACCTGGGTCTTAATTGTTTATCTATATATGTATTTGTAATAAAATATAGTATCGTTGAGTCAGTACCCCATAACACAACTTTCGAACTTACTTTGGGGCTAGCTCAATCTGTGTGGTTTGTCCGTATATATTTATTTATATTTTTCTGATTGGTCTATTTATAGGAGGAGGTCTTTCTCTAATATTCTTCATTACGTAAACCAGTATAGGTAGATATAAGTACCCAGGTAGCGGAGAGATGAAAAAAATAAAACATAAATATCTGCTATATATGTCTCCCCCTTGACATTCCAATGTCGGTAATTGAAATAAACGACTGAAAATGACAAAGCGTACTAAATCTTGTAATGAAAATCTTAATCAGTCTGAACTACGAAATATATCTTCGTAACAAGCACCAAACGAGTTAGAGAGTTGTCTCCAAACAATAGCGTCAGGATAATCTCTCATATTGGGCCCCAACCTTCGGGAAGATGAATGAACGCCCACGCTTCGCCCGCGCCCGCCCACGCGCTAGGCTCCTACGGGCTCCGTACTACGAATCGCGTAGGTTGTGCTACGGCTGGTTTGTACCTAAAATCACAGACATATAAACCGCATTGTTTGTTGATTCAGGAACAAATTATGGTTTAAGTTTTATCTGATTTTATTTTTTGGTTTTTTATTTGAACTAGCTATTTCTCGTTGCTTTGTCCGCGTAAATTGTAGTTTTTTCTACTCGCTGCGTTGGTAACATAGCTTTCTTTATGGAATAATTTTTAAAATAGGTTCAATAGTATTTGAATTTATCCATAATCTAGACACGCGGCAGCGTGTCAAGCCAAAGTTCAAGCAAAGGAACTGGCTAGCCAGCGTCGAGTGTAATACACGAACCACTTGGTGCCACTTTTGACCCTTCTAATAACTCATAAACTTTTCACAAAATACAATTAAATATTTTTGATTTATGACGGCATAGATACTACTTATGCTAGTGGTAAAAAAATTACATTTACCTTCGGGAAGATGAATGAACGCCCACGCTCCGCCCGCGCCCACACGCTTGGCTCCGACGGGCTCCGTACTACGAATCGCGTAGGTTGTGCTATGGCTGGTTTGAACCTGAAATCACAGACAAAAATCATCCGTAGGCTTTGTTAATACCATATCGGGATGTTGACTGATACTGCATTAATCTGTTCGCGGGTTGTTATATACTGCTATGATAAATACTTTTTCTTTTAAAACTTGCGCAGTCTGGTCTACTAATAATAACCTGAACTGCTGTATGTATGATATTAATAAACGCATGAGAAAGATGTATGTATCAATATAAACTTCGAGGATAATCATCTAATTTCATTAACTAAATAAGTACATTCTCCAAGTTTCCAATGACGTCATCCAGGCAGGATATGGCGGCCCTGCATGGTCTGGGCCGCCCACGCGCTCCCAAACTCCACGAGCCTACGTGATTCATTTGATATTTTGATAGAAGTTATAAGTCGTAAAGAAAAATTACTCTCGTACGACGCGGCCCAACGAGATATATTTTCCACTTTGTTCGACAAGCTATTTATTCGCTTGATCAAACATAATCGTGTTGTCGATACTGTAATTTTCAATGAATTTATTTCTGTGAAAATAACGGTATTTTTTGTTCGCATTATTTCATTAGCCCTCTCAACGTAGCTTATTTACTTGTTTGCGCGATGTGATTGCAGTAAATATTGGTTACATTGGCAGTTGAAATGGCTTTATTTTTGTTCGCTTAGCAAACTATTCGAATTGTAATGTTTCTATTGTAGTTACAGTAGTGCAAGAGCCTGCGTTGCCAGACCAGAGAAGAATTTAAAATATTTTTCGCCGAAAGTTGGCTGCACTACAGTTCATGATACTTTGTCATTTGTTCATTAAAACAATTACTCCATTATATAGGTACTTGTACATTTTCTTGTATTTAGCCCAAGTCATCAGCAAGATATAATCTGTTTGGATCTGAATTTCTTAGTGGAATTTTCTTAGGATGGAAACGTTACATACATAAAGATACTTCATTCTATTAAAGCAAAATTGTTTAGTTGCTAATATATATACATACATATTATCACGTCTTTATCCCTTACGGTTAGACAGAGCCCAAGATCATAAAACCCCAAAGTCAAGTTTAGTGTGTTAGTGAGCGTTAAGGTGGAATGCGAAATCAAAATAGTGATGGGGTACTAGCCGCATCGCCTAGCTGTAACGTGATTCCTTAGTATTTCGCCCAATTCCTTGCTAATTCGTTTACATATGATGAAAATGTTGTTGTTCCGTCCGCTAAAGCTGAGGCCGCTCCATTCATCTCGTCAGATTTACGGTCCCCAGACCGTTCACTGCGTTAGTTACACTTCTTACTTAATTATATGAATATCATGAGAATATAACTATTTTTGTTATATTATGGGTATGATGAGTTTACTTACGATTCGATTTTATCTAGGATTTAATTTTCTTACTAAGATTTACTTGGGCCAAGGCACTTTGACCTCAAAAAATTGCCAAAGTATACCTTATTCCCCATTTCAGTCCGTGCAGAACACTGTATAAATTACATCGTTAAGAAGAGTTACTTTCGGCTCTGCAGTGATCGGTTCCGAAACGCTCTGTAGCTTATAAACAACTAGCTGTTACCCGCGGCTTCGTCCGCGTTATATATAGCCTATGTCCTTCTCAGTAACCTAACCTATGTATATGCAAAAATCATTAGGATAAAATACTAGTGATTTCCTCGCCTCGTAAATAATAGCTTATGTCGATGTCGCCCGCAGATTAGATTTTATAGGTGAAAGTTTTTTGAAAAGCGGTTCAGTAGTTTTGGATGCAAATAAACAAATAATCTATTCTTTCCTGTTTATAATATAAGTATAGATAAACATTATGTAAATTTGATTTTTAAATAAAAATATGATTTGACGTAAAAAGTGCCTGATAAGGCCCATATTCCGGATAAATCTTTGAATCTTAAATGTAAGATATGAAAACGAAGAAGTTATACTTTTTACACTCATTCTGGTTTTAATTAGTTTACTTATGATGTTAGTTTTGCTAGTCGTTAGTAGACGCTAAAAGCAAGAAGGATAAAACACTGCTAAAACAAAGCGAAATAACAAAATTCAATTACTTATACTAATTTAGCGAAATAATAAAACGATCTTTGTGACAATGGCTTTTTCAGATTTTTTACCATCAAATTTTTGTGAGCGTTTTTTTTTCCAAAAGTCTAAAAGTCTTCTTCTTTAAGGCCAAGGGACCTATTTACAAGTTACCTACATTAGCACAGCCTACACACCGGTAGTAGACAAATGTTAAAATTATTTAAAAAAAATATGCCTAATGGCTCTAATTTCTACCTAAAAACACTTTGATAAGAACACTTTTAATTTAATATCGATTCTTTGAGTGATCTTAATTCTTCTTTCAAGTTGGATGGATAATATAAGCAGAATATATAAACCTACCTATATTTCATCATCATCACTAAGGTTTTTTTAGTCTCCACTGCTCTTGCACTACCCTCTCTGTACTACCAGAGCCATGTATTATCCAGAGCAAATAGAGGATTTGGCCTACACTCTCCTCGCTGGCCAGATGGTTGGAGAGGTCTATTTGATGTTTATAAGCTTTTATTTAGCCATTGTTTCCTAAGGCGCTTTCAACGACAACAGTAGGAATTTCTGCAATGTGTTTTCATAACATCTAAAAATATGTGTCTTTATAAATTTTATATCTAAAAAAGTTTTTGTTTAGAAAAATATTATTTTAACACTATTATTTTTATTTTTTGAGATCATCATCATCATCATTTCAGCCGCAAAAAGTCCACTGCTGGACATAGGCCTCCCCCAAGGATTTCCAATATGACCGTTTGGAAGCGGCCTGCATCCAGCGCCTTCCTGCGACCCTTATCAGGTCGTCCGACCTAATTTTTGAGATCATTCCATAGCAACCCTAAAAAATGTACTCTTCATGCCTTTTAAACATAAATCTTTTCACTCAGTACAAATGTGGTCTCTGTAGGTAAACAAAATCCAAATAACCTCGAAGGGACCCCTGCTCACGAATCACATAAATGATTGCTGGAAGATTTAATGTTTCGCTCTCCCTCAGAACTTCATTCCCTCTAAGGATCTTTCCTGGAATATATAACGCGTGTTGCTAGGTAGTTGCTCTCGCACTTAAGACATATTATTCTTGGAAAGTTTGATCTTTTCCTGAATTTGTTATAATTTATTTCATGGCTTACAAATCAGTGGCTCCAGTTACAAAATTAGTAATTCTTTGTTATTTGCTGCACAAAGGTCGGTTACAAGGTCGTAAATAAATCGTTTATAATCTTTTATACGATTTCTTCACAATTTTGCATCATATCACATTTTTCAATTTACAAAATAGTCACAGCCGAAGGTAATTTTATTGGGTTACCAAACCCTAAAGTGTGTGAAACTATACTAAAGTGTGCCAACGGGACCTTATCACTAAATCTCCGCTCTCCGTCTGTCACAGAGTGCTTTTGATGAGTATCTGTAAAGGTATGAATCTTTTAAATTTTAGATTTATAAGCGAACTTGCATGAAGAGTAAAATTGCTGAAAAGGAATGCTAAGGAAACTTTTAATATCCATACACTATTGATTAAAAGGCCATTAAAAAAATAAATATTACCATATATAATGTTCAAATTTTATATCAACTTTCGTTATAAAGCTATTTCCATGAAGGCAATATTGTACCATCACATATTGGCACATGTAGCTGTCGAACAAAGATGTAACATCACACATACCAAATTTTAATGATAAATGTACGTTACTGTCTATCACTACATATTATAAAACAAAGTCCTCCGCCGCGTCTGTCTGTCTGTCTGTCTGTCTGTCTGTTCGCGATAAACTCAAAAACTACTCCACGGATTTTCATACGGTTTTCACCAATAGATAGAGTGATTCACGAGGAAGGTTTTAAGGTATAATACATGCACGGGCGCAGCCGGGTAGGGCTGCTAGTTAATATTATTAAAGTAACGTTTGAACCAAGACAGCAGAATGTGACTTTTTATCTTCTATAACTTATATAGATTTTTGGTTAATAAGGTATTTTTTCCACTGATGCGCGTATTTTTCGGGACCACGCTCACTTAAAAAATTTGTAATACTATAACCGTTCCAGAAAAATATAGAAAATCTAAGCCTCCATACTAGAAAGGTTTTATTAGTGTTCTTCTTTATTATACCGTGGTACAATATACAAGATTCCAGAGAAAAAATAAAAATAAAACTTTATACATAACAACGGGTCACTCACGTGCTATTTGTCGGGATTGCCGACTATAGTTTCGGACTCGTCAGGAGTCCATTTTCAAGGCGAGTGCGGCTATATATAGTCGGCAATCCCGACAAATAGCTCGTGAGTGACCCGTTGATATATATAATGTTTTTTCTCAAACATGCTCGGAAATGTAGGCATTACTGTAGTAAAAAGAAGACCGGAAGTTTGTAATTCTTGGCTCATTCATCGCATTGCCGGCCTAGGCCAGGAAATAAGTATGAAAATTACTTCCCGGCCGCTGCTCAAAACTTTTTAATTAATCTATGTAACGTAAATTATGTCACTTGTCATACAGCCAGATTACTACCACTGCATTTTTAAAAAATGCATATAATACGTGAATATAACTACAATTTCATTAAAATATCGATATGTGATCATACGAAAATATGCTTAATTTTCGTTGCGAGAGAAGAAAACAATAATCTATGATCTATTAAATTTTTTGTGAAAAATATGACTGGGCTCTATGGGCATTGTTTCCTTTGCTGGAATTGACAACTGAAAATAAAAAAATTAAAAACTCGGGAGATCTGTTATTTTCACTATACCCGTAGTGATTAACGCCACTGCCGAAAAACTGCCTTTACGGATTTTAGGGCATAGAACACACGTCAATTGACTTTGAATTTATGGCCCCCCATAGAAACTCAAAAGGAATTGTATGGCATTTTTTTCATTTTCACCCTCACTCCATTATTTGTCTATGATCCTTATTGCCTAGAGAAAACATATGGCAGTCGGTCGTCTGATACTAGTAATAGTATCTTCTTCGTAGTTTGTGATTAACGCTTTGCAGTAATTGATTGACATTGATTGTTTTCGGTAAATATGTGCAAAGTTGGTTATTTATTCGAAATGAAACGGTTCAAAATGAGTTTTAGTGATGAAAGCAACACTGCAATGGATTTTAAGTACCTACTTCGCCTAATTTGAAACTTGAAAGTGGAAAAATTACTACCGGCAAATACCTAGTAAGGGGAAATATTTAAGGCATGTAAGTTTATGTGTAACTTTAAGTTAAATTTCCTCACATTTATTGAGAAAATCTCTATACTTTCCTCGGCGGGAAAGGGATTGCCGGACTCGTAACTATTGTCAAGGCCTCGCTGACGCTCGGCCTTGAAAACTATACTCGTCCGGCAATCCCTTACTTCCCGGCCTCTGCAGTAATGTACTATTTCTCAAACATGCTCGGAAATGTAGGCATTACTGTAGTAAAAAGAAGACCGGAAGTTTGTAATTCTTGGCTCATTCATCGCATTGCCGGCCTAGGCCAGGAAATAAGTATGAAAATTACTTCTCGGCCGCTGCTCAAAACTTTTTAATTAATCTATGTAACGTAAATTATGTCACTTGTCATACAGCCAGTTTACTACCACTGCATTTTTAAAAAATGCATATAATACGTGAATATAACTACAATTTCATTAAAATATCGATATGTGATCATACGAAAATATGCTTAATTTTCGTTGCGAGAGAAGAAAACAATAATCTATGATCTATTAAATTTTTTGTGAAAAATATGACTGGGCTCTATGGGCATTGTTTCCTTTGCTGGAATTGACAACTGAAAATAAAAAAATTAAAAACTCGGGAGATCTGTTATTTTCACTATACCCGTAGTGATTAACGCCACTGCCGAAAAACTGCCTTTACGGATTTTAGGGCATAGAACACACGTCAATTGACTTTGAATTTATGGCCCCCCATAGAAACTCAAAAGGAATTGTATGGCATTTTTTTCATTTTCACCCTCACTCCATTATTTGTCTATGATCCTTATTGCCTAGAGAAAACATATGGCAGTCGGTCGTCTGATACTAGTAATAGTATCTTCTTCGTAGTTTGTTATTAACGCTTTTTGCAATAATTGATTGACATTGATTGTTTTCGGTAAATATGTGCAAAGTTGGTTATTTATTTGAAATGAAACGGTTCAAAATGAGTTTTAGTGATGAAAGCAACACTGCAATGGATTTTAAGTACCTACTTCGCCTAATTTGAAACTTGAAAGTGGAAAAATTACTACCGGCAAATACCTAGTAAGGGGAAATATTTAAGGCATGTAAGTTTATGTGTAACTTTAAGTTAAATTTCCTCACATTTATTGAGAAAATCTCTATACTTTCCTCGGCGGGAAAGGGATTGCCGGACTCGTAACTATTGTCAAGGCCTCGCTGACGCTCGGCCTTGAAAACTATACTCGTCCGGCAATCCCTTACTTCCCGGCCTCTGCAGTAATGTACTATTATCTCACGTTAGTTTTAAAATTACTTATGGCTACACCTAGAAATTTAAATACCTACTAATAATACATCTACTTAGAACTCTGAAGATTTCTTTGTAGTTAGGAACCATGTTATCCTTTGAAATGTTGTAATAAGGTTGAGAAGAAATTTTCAATACATTTGCTAATAATACGGTTTTCCAGTGTCTTCGAAATCTGTATCGTAATGATTTATTTTACGGCACTTGTGCTTTTTACTTTACACCAATCACAACCGCTCAATAGCCCAATGCCACAGATGCAAAATTTAATCATTTTTATATTTTCATACATTCCGAGCAAAGAGTTTTAAGTTCAGCATGAAACACTTTTTTCTGATTCGTAAGATGTGATTTTTTTACCGACTTTGAAAAGGAGAAGGTTATCAATGTACTTTTTGGAGAAAATAAACCTGAGTAAATGTACCTGATTATTATAAATGTATTTTTACAAACTACTTTGGTTCCTTACTTTTATAAATTTATAAAATTAATAACTTCAATCTTGTTTTAGTTTAAGGTAATTGCAAATGTATTGAAAAAAGTCGTATGATACTCGTACGGTAAGCTGTCTATTATAGTCGTCGGTTTATTATAAGCACTCGGCTTCGCCTCGTGCCCATAAACACCTCGACTATAATATCCAGCTTACCGTACTTGTATCATAATGTACTATTAATAAATAGTAATAGAGTACTACTATTATAGAGCCGTGTGGTTCTCGGTAAAGTAGAATAGTTGTGGTCGAGCCACGCTACCGGCGAAATTCACTTTTGCTAGTAGCATGAATGGGCTGGCTCGTCCGGGGAAGTACCACACTCTCACAGAAAATCGACGTATGAGTAGTAGCTATATCGCTGCTATGCTTCGTTCGGTGAGTGAGAGAGACGGAGGCCCATCCCCTCTCCCCTCTGGGAGGGAAAAATAAAAGGCCGGCAACGCTATTGTCACACCCCTGGTGTTACAGTTGTCCATGGGCAGCGGTGATCACTTACCATCAGGTGACCCGCTTGCTCGTTTGCCGTCCTATGACATAAAAAAAAAAAAAAAAATAGGACCACTCCAAGTCATCCTGTAGATGTCGTAGAAGGCGACTGAGGACACACAAGCTAAATAAAGCTTATAAACATCAAAGATACCTCTCCAACCCGTCTGGACGGCGCGGAGAGTGTATGGAGACTTCGGGCTAATATCCCTAGTAGCATTTATTTTTGGCATTTGCTTGGGCCACATACCTCTGGTTAGTTGGCAAATTCATACAATTGGCGCGCAGTTTTCGGGTTGGGCCCAAAACTAATGGCCGACGTTGATTTGAATATGATGGCCCAACTTGTAATAGGGCCAACGAGTACTTACCTACGATCGTTGGCATTTCATCAGGCCAGTTGCAATAAGTTGGTTGGACACTGAAGGGCCAATGGCTGCTGAAAAAACATGGGGCCTCCTTCTCGACCCTACCACCTCCAGGATGTGACTGGTGTACCTCAAGTTCCAATCACCCTGTGAAGTGCAGTGCACCCCTGATTAGCGTATTACCACGCCGATTCAACGCACGCTGTCACTTGTATTAAAATTTCGGCTCGAAGTATATAGCCAAAAGTAAAAAAATGTTAATAGCGCGTTCTAACATACACCTTACGCCATCTATTGACTAAATAAATAATTATATATTCTAAATAAAAAAAAACTCCTTTTAAACCAGCTTTGCCGGGTAGTTCCTGGCAAAGAAGAGTAGGACCACTACAAGTTTTTCCGTGGACATAGTAAAGGGCAACTTAGGAAACACAAGCTAAAAAAAGCTTATAAATATAAATATCAAAAAGACCTCTCCAACCCGTCTGGCCAGCGTGGAGAGTAAAGGCCAAATCCTCTGACTGCTCTGGCTAAAATGGTAGTACAGAGAGGGTTGTGCTCCAGCAGTGGAGATTATAAAAGACCTGATGATGATGATGATGTTGATGATGAAACCAGCTTTCGTTGGAGAGACTCGAGATCATATCTAATGTAGGTAGGCAAAAGGTAATACAAAGTACATTACTCACTCGCAGTTTTTTTTCATTCAGTGTACTATACAAACCTATGCAACATTACGTTAGTATTATATTAATTGTCTTTCGAAGGTCTTTCCCTACAAAAATCACCCAACGGTAGGAGTAGCACTAACAGGCCCGATGAAGGATTTTATTAGTTGGCCCGATGTTATAACCATAACTTAAATCCCTACAAAAATAACCCAACGGTAGGAGTAGCACTAACAGGCCCAATGAAAGAATTTTATTAGTTGGCCCGATGTTGTTAAATAACTTAAATCCCTACAAAAATCACCCAACAGTAGCAATAGTAGTAGTAGGCCCGTTGTTGGCTACCCGTCGGGTAAGTAGTGCATGTTTATGACAGTGGGCCTATTTTAAGTAGAGGTTGGCAGAGTAACTAACCATCTGCCAATACGTTCCCAACTGTTGGCATATGGAAGCCAACGGAAAATGCTACTAGGGATATGGCTCTGGTAGTAAAGAAGAGGGTCGAGCTCCTGCAGTGGAGACTAAAAAAGACCTGATGACGACGAATAGCAGCATTAACTTTTGTTAACCTTTGAAAATTGTGAAACATACACCGATCACAATACCCAATTCAATTCGTTGTAGGAACACCTGTCTTAATACATACAAATAGAATATACACACTTTTACGTGTATTACATTCAAAATATATTCAATTTATTTTTCGACTATATTCGTTGCTGGCACGTACACGCTAAATAGGACTGCGGCTTGGTGTGACCAAAAAAATCAGAGCTCACTGAGATGGCGCTTTGACAAACCTGACATAATACATAACTAGCAATATTCCCGCGACTTCGTCCGCGTAACACTTCACCCACTATTTAACCCTCTTAGTAGTTGAATTTCTGAAAATCTTTTTTTGTGCTGACTTGTATTATGAAATGATCCCCTGTACCGGATTGCAAGTTTCTCTGTACAGTAGTTTCGGCTGTTTGTTGATATACATACATACTATCACGTCTTTTTCCCTTGCGGGGTAGACAGAACCCAGGTCTGTAAAACCTTGAGGCCACGTTTAGCATTTTAGTCGGCTTTTAGGTGAAAACGGAATCAAAATAGAGAAGGGTTGCTAGCCGCATCGCCTATGGACATGATACTTGATGCCCTTCCCAGACCAGCATGGAAGTGTGTGTTGATATATATACATACTATAAGTCAGTGAGTCAGGTTCGAGATGTGCGAGCGAGAGAGATACAATCCTGGGATATAGTGCTATTTTATCAAGCAGTTTGCCCACTATCCCGTCTAGTGGAACTAGTGGAATTAGTTGTCTTGTCTTTGCTTTGTTCTCAGATATAAGATGTCGTACTTATTTAGGATTAAAATTAAAAACCGCCCACATAAAAACATCATCTGAAACATGAAAATTTTAACTGAATACCTTTTACGGTTAATGAGCCTGGTGACAGACGGACATTGAAGTCTCGTGAATAGGGATAAGAATCCCGTTTTTACGGAACCCTAAAAAGGCTTCAATTGTATTTGTATTGGCGGTTGACCCATTGCACAGGGATCACGTGAAACGGTTTTAGATCGGCTATTTTGAGCTGCCCCTCGGTGGCATTCGAGGTTCGGTGAGTAATTAGTCAAGGTTTACAAAGTTCAAGTTTAATTGATGTGAAGTTCATGCTTTCATATAGAGAAAAATTGGGTGAAGTCTGCTTTGCTTTAAAGAAATTAGTCGTCGTTATTAGTAGTTGTTTTTATGCACAAAATGTATGACAAATTGAAATACGATTGTTGAATGTAAATTATTTTAGTTTTGTATTAAATAATATTGATCACTAATTAATGGCAATAGATAAGTAAATTTATTAAGAAATTCACAATTGGTTTTAGCAATTTAATAGTATTATAGTTGTTTGGAAATAAGAAAAGGTTATGTAACTTATGTTTGATAAAAATAATGAGATTTTAATATAGATATATACCTTTATAGTCTCATCTACTCTATAATAATTATTATTGGGTCTCGTCTACTTTATAGTTATATATAAACACGTCTTCTTTTTATATTTATTATACCTACGACCTTTGAGCGTTTAGAAGAATGTCACGTAATCTAAATTCAAATACGTCGCGGGTATAACTAGTATGTGCAATAAATAGGACACTCAATCTCGGCGGGCGAAACAAAGCTATGGGGCCCTTGGGACCTATATGACATACTGTGACGAATGGGAACGATGCTTTCAGTAGCAGTCATAACATTAGTATATAATACTAAGCTAATATGTACATATAATAAGTTATAATATAGATAACCTTATTATAGTAAGTATAGGGAATGATTTTGTGGTTCTGACTTATACAACTTAATGGTTTCGTACCCGAAAGGTAAGAAACGGGACCTTATTATAAGGCCTATGTTGCCACTCCGTCCATCTATCACAGGGCTGTATTTATGGATAATAGGTACATCAGCAGTTATTAGTATGTAATCACTGTGGAATGTGCAATGTGAAAAAATAACTGCTGGTCTAATATTGATAAAGTTTTTATACAGCCCATAAAATAGGTTTGATTACAAGCATAGACACTATTCCTTTAATTATTTGATGAGCTAAAAATAATATTCGACATTCCACATAAAAATATTCAGCTGCAAGGTCAATGGGTTGAGATATGAGTTGAGTTTAAAGCATTGGTCTCATAGTAAAAGTTATTCATATCGACGGCCAAAGGTCATAGCTCACTTATACAACTCCGCTCCCACCCGACAAATTTAATATCATTCAAATATGAGCTTTAGGTCGTGGCCGTTAGATTTATTTTACAGTGGTAACATAAATTAGCAGACAGCTCGCTGTCAGCGAGCTTACCGCTATCAGACTGCTCGGTAGTTGCAACCTCGCTGTCCACGCGCTGGGTACAAGCGGTCTGCGCGGTGTCCGCACGCTGACTGCTAGCCTAGCAGTCGCCGCGGAACGCCGGGGTAGGCCGTTTACGAACTACCAAGCAGCTAGCCTGCTAGCTGTCGGTGCGTGGACCGCTGGGCGCCAGCTAGCTGTCGGCGCGTGGACCGCGAGCAATTGTATAAGTTTAGAGCCGTGTTGGGTAGGAGCGGTGTTGGAGCAGAGTCGTGTAAGTGGGCTATGACCTTTAGTCACCTCTTACGGATAATGACTGAGGTAAATTTACGAGCTGTAATATAATTACTCATATTATAAGACGAGTCGGGCAGAATCCTAGTAAATATAATTTTCCTTTCCGCACTTCGTTCATTTCATCATTCGAGAATTTCTTGGATAACTAATGAGAGCAATTTTAATATTTTTACTTAGGAGCAATTAGGAGAACGCCCCACACTCACATCTGAAGATCCAACACTTGAGCGTCGCGACTCTCGACGGCTTTTAAAAATATTCGCAGGTCAGTAATGTGCTTTCACATAATTATTTTTGGAAAAGCGGAATGATTTTATCTATATGAATTTCGAGGAAAACTTTCATCATGTCATCAAAATATATGGACATTAGTGAATGATGTATTAATTTTAAGTTGAGATTACATACACGTAGGACATAGGCCCACTTCTTAAAAGCAAGTTAATAATAATAGATAATAGTGGGCGACGATTATTATTAGATTTATTTCTGTAAATATCACTAATTCTAAGTAAAAACACTGTGTGCACAATTAGCACAGAATTAAAGTATATTAATTAATATTAATAATTATTAATGCAATGCTGCCAGCCTTCTGGGCACGCTACCACGGGGCAACGATCTACCCGGCCTTTTTTATTTAATAATTATTAATATACATTAATTCTGTGCTAATCCTACACAGAATGTGCTATATACTGAATTGTAAGGTATAAGACAGCGCTTGCTAACTGTTAGTCACTCAATTACAGAGTTACGTGCTGTCGCAGTAAAACTAGTGCAAGGAGTTCCTCTGTGATCACATATACATTTACTCGCAGTTATCTCGATTAAGAGAACTAATGAACTATACACTATAGTACTACACTATAGTACACCAGTAGTAGTTACTGAAGCGTCTTGTTAATTATTCCATGTCTTCAAAAGCCGTAGGAGCTATTCCTTACACCGAATATTTAAAATAAAATTGTGACTGTAGTTAATATATTATAATAAAATAAAATATTAAAACACTCTTAGAGGTCGGCCGCTCCGTTCATTCTCACTAGTTCTACTAATCAGTTCGATGATCGAACTAGTGAGAATTTATTTTCTCATTTGTTCGACCGTCGAACTACTGAGACTTTTATTTCTCATTTGTTCTACTGTCGTAATTATTTAAATCGATGAACATATGAAATAATAAACTCACATAGAAATAGAATTAACCTAATACTCTTGTCGGGTCCTACTCACCCAGCTAGTTAGAGTAGGCCCAACATGAATATGAAGAAAGGTATGTTGTGCATTAAATGCTCAGCGGAGAGAGAGAGAGTTCAAGAACACAACACAACACAGATAACGGATTTTAATAAGTTTCACACATGCGTTACACGGTAGGTAGTTTAGAATACAGTTAGTAAAATAATATTGTAGGCGAGTGCCTGTAAGCAAGGGTCGTGAGATCACGACCAAACTTAGGAAAGGAATTGAATGGAATCAATGACTGATGACTGTGTGACAAGGACTATGAAGAAGATTTGAAAATAGAATTTGGAATTTAAAATGAATTTCGAAATAAAAGTGGACAGGATGGTGATAATTAGGAAATGAGGTGAAAAGCAAGATGCAGCATGAAGGTTATCATACGCATCGTTACACTCTCTCTAATAATTTCTAAATATATTTTTATCGTATCTTGGTTTTTAAGGTTCGTACTCAAAGGGTAAAAACGGGATTCCGTTTGTCTTTCTGTCACCAGGCTGTAACTCATAAAAGGTGATAGCTAGACAGTTAAAATTTCCATTGATTATTTGCTATATTGATGCTGTAACAAAAAGTACTAAAAACTGAATATAATAAATAATTAAGGATTGCTTACATACAACAAACATGATTTTTTTTGCCGTTTTTAGCTCGATGGTCTGAAATTGTAAAGATGATGGTATGGAATGAATTATTTGCCGTATGGTTCCCGGCGGTGTAGAATAAGACCACTCCAAGTCTTCCCGTGGATGTCGTAGAAGGCGACTTAGGATATTCAAGTCAAACAGAGCTTATAAACATCAAAGAGACCTCTCCAACCCATCTGGCCAGCGTGAAGAGTGTAGGCCAAATCCTCTGACTGCTTAAGCTAATATATGGCTCTGATAGTACAGAGAGGGCCGTGCTCCTGCAGTGGAAACTAAAAAAAAGACCTGATGATGATGATAAATGGTATGGAGTACGCGAGTATTTTTTACGTATAGGTGATTATTATTCTAGATTAATTAATCATTAAATAAATAGTTCTAACGAAGCAGAATATTTCACTTTCATTCAGTGATTCAACGCTAACAATTTTTACCACATATAATGTCGAGCTCCGTGGCGCAGCGGTCATCACGCCTGCCTGCGACACGGATGGTCCCGGGTTCGATTCCCGGTCAGGTCAAGATGGAAAACGATCTTTTTCAGATTGACCTGGGTCTTGGATGTTTATCTATATATGTATTTGTTATAAAATATTCTATCGTTGAGTTAGTATCCCATAACACAAGTCTTTCATAAGAACTTACTTTGGGGCTAGCTCAATCTGTGTGATTTGTCCGTATATATTTATATATTTATATTTATAAAATATTGAATTAAATTTTCTATTTTTTCAGACTAAAGCCCTTCGAGGAAAGTTGTACCGCCGAGGGAGTTCGAGCGTTTCTTATCTTATCTTATCTTATCTTCATTGGGGCCGATTATAAATCGGAAGCACGTCCTAACCTTTGGGTTATTTTGTACTTACCCCATGCCTTACTCACTCACACGGTGATTCCCGAAGAAGGACTGCATAAGCTTCAGGATATCACCTGGTGCGTAGTGCCTGTAGTCCTCTAGATCAGGATACGCCGATCCGAAAAGGTCCAAACGCTTACCAGCCAAAGAGTCGCAGTAGCACAAGATGTGTCTCATCGTCTCCTCTGATTCCTCACATGCCCTACATAGAGGGCTTCCGACAATTTTCAATTTGAAGAGATGACTGTTATTTTCGAAGTGTCCGGTCAGGGCTCCCATTAGAAATCTTGTCTGTTTTCTGTTAAATTTACAGAACCTTTTGTGCCAACTGGCGTTGTCGATACCAAGTGTCTCCTTGGAGTGTACGTGTCCACTCAGATGACTCCATTCGGCTTGGTGTCTGCTGACGACATATGCATTTATTGCAGTTGTTATTACGCTGTATGATAGGCCTAAGAAAGGTTCCGGTCCAATGTATGGCGTATCTGACCCTTTCCTAGCCAGCTCATCGGCCGACTCATTGCCCTCAACCCCGACGTGACCGGGCACCCAGATCAGTCTCAGACTGTTGTGCCTACCCAGTTGATTTAAGGCATTCACACCGTCCAAGACCAATCTAGAATCGATTCTGTCGGAGTTAAGTGCCATGAGAGTGGCCTGGCTGTCACTTAGAATATAGATATGGTGATTTTTTAACCCTTTCTCTAGATTCATTTTAGCACAGACAGTTACTGCATATGTTTCCGCTTGAAATACGGTTGCAAACTGGCCCATGCTCTGAAACAGTTGTTTATTCTTGGAGAAAATGCCCGCACCTGTTCCATGAATGGTCTTGGAGCCATCTGTGTACCAGATTGAGCATTCTCGTTCAGAAGGGCAAAATTCTTCCTTCCATTCGTCTCTTGTTGGAATATATACTCTATAGTTCTTCTTGAAGTTGTATACGGGAAGCTGTTTGTCACTTCCCATGTCCAACAACCTATCGAGCTCATGTGTTGTCTCAATTTGCGTATGCCTTGTCCTTGGTGCATGCCTGCTCCACAGACCAGTCGAAGACAGTCTATATAATGCCTTGCAGGCTTCGCCTTTTATATATATATGTAAGGGTGGCAACCCAAGGATCATTTCCATAGATGCCGTTGGTGTTGTAGTGAATGCCCCAGTAATAGCACAACATGCTATTCTTTGTATTTTCTTCAGTGCATTAATACACGTTACTTGTTTTACCTTCGGCCACCATACCAGTGCTCCGTAGGTCAGGATGGGCCTTACCATCATCTCATATATCCAACGTAGTATATACGGCTTTAGGCCCCATGTTTTGCCATAGGTATTTCGACACATTCCAAATACTCTAGTGGCCTTTATGATACTATTGTTAACATGTGTATTCCATGTCAGTTCTTTGTCTAACGTAACTCCTAGATATTTGACTTCATTTGACAAATTGAGCGCAACGCCATTCATTTTGAGGTTGCTCAAGGCCGTCAATTTCCGGAGCCTTGTGAAAGGGACAACTGTTGTTTTGCTCGGGTTGATACTTAGGTGGTTCATAGTACACCACTCCTGTACCTCCCTTAAAGCTTTATTCATAATCCCTTTCACCGTGTCGGGAACTTTCCCGTTGATAAGTATTACTATGTCATCCGCGTATCCAACCGCAGTGACCGGGCCTTTATTCAAAGACACTATCAGGGAGTCTACCACTAGACTCCAAAGAGTTGGTGATAGGACTCCTCCTTGTGGGCAACCTTTCGTCGTTACCGCCGATAATTCATCTCCTAATAACTCTGAATGAATTATCCTTCCTTTAAGCATGTTTTCTATCCATCTGCAGAGAGTTCTTGGTATTCCATGCTCTACAGCCGCTCTGCCAATAGAATCGAAAGTGGTCTGGTCAAAAGCTCCCTCCACATCAAGGAAGGCTCCCAGACATAGCTCTTTGTTCTCCAATGCCTTTTCAGCCTGACTTACTACCCAATGCAGAGCTGTCTCTGTAGACTTGCCCGGCTGATAGGCACATTGCATTGCA
Source organism: Rhodophaea formosa (assembly GCA_963082605.1). NCBI lineage: Eukaryota > Metazoa > Arthropoda > Insecta > Lepidoptera > Pyralidae > Rhodophaea > Rhodophaea formosa. The sequence continues at coordinate 14,818,343 of OY720209.1, forward strand.
TGTAGTGGATGCTTCTTCAGCGGACCATCTCTTATGTATCTATCCACCATTTTCTCCAGAGTCTTCAACACAAAGGACTGAAGACTAATGGGTCTAAATGCTTTTGCTTCATCATATGTCGCTTTCCCTGGTTTCGGGATAAAAGCAACTTTTACTAATCTCCATGTTTCTGGAATGTATCCAAACGCAATGCAGGCCCTAAACAGCCTACAAAGGTGAGGACTCAGTATGGAGATTCCTTGTTGTAATAAAACTGGGTAGATGCCATCTGGGCCAGGTGCCTTGTATGGTTGTAAGGTTCCCACGGCCCATTTTAGCCTCTGTTCATCAACGACTTTCTTAGCCATATCCCAGTCCCTTTTAAAGGTTCTGACCTCCCAAGATTTAAGGTTATCAAGATTTAGATCCGCCTGATCTGCTCGATCCAAATCCGTCTCAATACACCCAGGGAAGTGTGTTTTAAACATCACCTTTAATGTTTCTAATCCAGATTCAGTTTGCAAACCATTCTCATCCTTCACAGTCGATAATGGGTTTGCCTTTGTGACGGACATAGCCTTGGCCAGTCTCATTCCTTCAGGCATTGCACTGATAGATTCGCACTGATTCCTCCAGGCAGAACTTTTTGCCTTTCTCACCGCTTTGCTATATTCGGTGAGAGCCTTATGATAGTCACTAAAGTCCTTTTTGGCTTTAGCTTCATTAAAGAGTCTTCTTGTCTCCATTCGCATCTTTGCCACTTCTGGCGTCCACCAAGGATCTTTTAGGATCCTAGGTTTACGTTCGGGGCAGCTATCCATCCAAGCATTTTTGATGCCATCTGTTATACGCTGAGCTTCAAGTTCCAGGTCAACTACAGAGTTCAGCCTAGACCCTGGAGCTCCTAATTCGACCTTTAGCAATTCTCTGTAGGAATCCCAGTCAGTGTGCCTGGGGTTTCTTTTAAGAACAGTTTGTAGTTTGGCAGTATTATTGCTCCTGTACCTAAAGCAGATGTATCTGTGATCTGATAAGGAGATCTCATCCGATACATGCCAATCTTGAATTTTGTTTAAAGCCTTTTTACAGGCCACCGTAATATCAATGACCTCCTTCCTCGTGGCAGTTACGAAGGTAGGTTTATTACCTTTGTTACAAATAAATAAAGGTGAGCTTACCAGGTATTCAGCTAACTTCACCCCTCTGTCGTTCGTGTCGGTGCTTCCCCACATTACGTTGTGGGCATTAGCATCACACCCTATTATGATTTCCAGTTTCTTCTCCTCGACATACCGCACAAGCGTGTCGAGTTCCGACGAGCCTGGCTCCTTTTTCTCATATGGCAGGTAAGCCGCGGCCATGACTATAGGCTCACCCGCCCCTTGTTGGACCTTGACCACTGTAAGGTCCCTGTAACATAAAGAATTCAAGGGCATTGCATTTATACCATCCCTGATGTAAATACATGTCCTTACATCATTAGTAGTGCAGTGATAGTACATTCGACTCATTAGACTACCGAAGCCTTTGATTTGGCCGTTATATAGATATGGTTCTTGAATAAGAGCTATATCATATTTGCCCAACCGTAGCTGTCGTGCAAAGACAGCTACGGCCGCTTTGCAGTGGTGTAAATTAATTTGTACGCACCTTAAAACCGCCATATTGACGTTTGTTGTTGTTGCCGGTTACGCCACCGACTCATTGTCCGCGTCCGAGGACGCGTCCATGCCGCCACTCTCACAAGGCGAAGGCGCCCCCAGTAGCGCGTCGAGGTCCAGCGGCCCCTCCGATGTAGTTGGCGACAGTGCCAGCTGTTCGGCAGCGTCCACTAGCGTCGACAGCGATGATGGTGGTCTCGCTGAAGGCCTGGTGATCACCAGGCTAGGCCTTGGTGACGGTGCACGTGGTCGCTCAGGCACGCTGGGGCCCTTACGACGAAGGTCAAGCGGTGGCTGAGGAGTTGCTACCCCACTCGGCCCGGGCACAGCCGCCGGTTGAGTCGGAACTGATGCCGGTTCCTGCGCCCGCTGCTGCGGTTGCTGAGCCACATTATGCCCACTTTCCACCCGCCGACTCCCATCTTGTCTCCTAGGTCCTGACGTCCCCGCCGACGTAGCGATCGAGTCCTCAAGTACCTTGAAGACATCGATGCAAAAGCCATTGGATAGCCTGTACCCCCGAGACTTGATGTAGTCAGCGGATACCTGGTCCATGAGCACAATGCGCCTCGCATGCCCCTCCTCGACCACCGTGTCGACAATCTTCCACTCAGTCGTCCTTAGTGGCGCATGGTACTTCTGCAAGAGTCGCAGAAGCCTTGCATTGTCCGTGATGACGTAGTTCCTGGTCTTCCACGCCATCTTTACGGGCTTTGGAAGGTCCTTGGCAAGTATAACCCTGACCTTCATGCCATTTATGTTCTCACCTTCGAAAGCGTCGCGGAGCCATTTGACGTTCGCCTCTCCATTACAGGAGAAGTGCATGGCACCAGCGACTACGCCTTTCATTTCAGCCTCCGGTAACCCGATTGCCTTTTCCAACTTGGCACACATGATGGGTGCAAAAAGACCCCACCCGTCGCCTTCGAACTTTACCGTGGGAAAGCCCTCAGGGATAACGGCCATCCTAGTAGCTGCAACGATCTTGCTAAAGGGGTTGGCCCTGTCAAGCTTTACCCCTTTAGCACCCGCAGCCACTTCAGCGACCTCATCACTGACCTCTCGGTCCCTCTTTGCTGATGCAGAGTCAACAGCCCTTTCTTTCTTCTGCCTCATCAAACGCCGCTTCGCAGAGCCACTCAGTCTCTTGCCTCGCTGCGTTTGCCACCCTGAACCGGTTCCAGCCTCAGCCACCGCATCTTCACAGGGTCCATCACCTTCACTGGGTCCCTCCTGGCGGGCCTGTGTAGAGGCCTCACCAAGTGTCCCCAGATCCGGGATAGCCCTCCGCTCAGACGCAGCAGTCTCTGGCAGCCCCTGATTCCTTTTATGAGCTGCAGCAAGTGGTTGGGACTGAGTATTACCTCCGCCCTCATACCGCCCTGCCATAGCACTCGATGATTGTAGGCAGCTCGAGGCCGCCACGCAATCATCCTGTCTCTCCTCTTTCTCTCTCTCTTCCATTACTGCGCCGTGTGTACTCTCAAAATTATTATTTTTGGACGCCATAACACCGGATTTTTTATTCGTCCCCTTAACTCCCCACCCGCCACGGAGCCCGCAAAATGGGAGTGTCTGCGAGACACTAGGGCTATTAAGGGGATATAGTACTCCTCCAGGGCAACCCACGAGACCAACCCAGGCGGTGACGGCCGTGCGAACAGCGCGTACACGCGTACCGATCACCACCATCGACTGCGGGCCACGATCCTTCGGAGTACTCGCCGGACGTCGTCAGAAGGACGGACGTTACAGCCGGTTGAACCACTGTTGGCTAGACAGGGTCCGCCCGTGTGAGGTGAAATCCGGGCCGAAGAGGTGTGTTGCCGCAGTCCCTTTGGCTCAACCTCCAGGTCTCCTTCATCCACCCGTACATCCCCGCGCACGGCAAAAACACGCGGGTGATCTTCTCCTCCATACCTGCGACAACCCGATCACAAAAATTGTCGCAGGGGACAGACAGGAAGGTACCTACCTTCCTGTCTGTCCCCTGCGACAATTTTTGTTTCCCACCCCCCCTTACCTAAGGGGGGGTGGGAAAAGAGGTTTCGGAAGTGGGAGCATGGGTTAAGGGAAGAAATGGAGGAGTGACTGTGCCTAGCCGCCAGGCAGGAACTTGCAACCAGAGCATGGTTCCATAGTTCCTGTCTGTCGTTGCCCAGGGCTCACCAGGCCAGTGTTCCAACGTTCAGGCGAATCACAAGCAATAAAGAGATAATTAGCCAGAACCCGAGAACGTACTGGCTCACGTGGAGGTGCACAGCCAACGAGCCCCAAAGCGAGCGAGCGAGCGTTTTATTTTACATCCAAATTCGTCATTGAAGCCGGCCTTGGATCACTTTTTTACGACACCAAAAAACCCTTTGCAACCCAATCCTCTTTCCTGTCTTTGTATCTTTTGGTTTTAATTTAATGGGCCGGTTATCCCGTAATGATCCTGTTAACTTCATTTTCACTTACAATGCAATCTTATAATGGTTTTCCTGGTGTAAGTCTAAGCTTTATTACAACACAAAACAGGAGACCTATGGAAAAGTTATATTCTAAATATAACATACATATTAAGAGTCCCACGTAAAGCCGCAATCCCATACAAACGTAGTTTCATTTTAGTTTTACAACAGTTAAACCAATCTCAACCAAATTTCGTACATACGACCGGATAAGGCATATTGATGTTTATAATCAGATTTCAATTTTAAAAACAATACCTATACAAAATTACAGCTAGTTGAAGTTTCGTATCGAAAACTTGTAAGACTCTTAAGTAAGATATTTTAAATAAAACATACATATTTACGGAAAACGATATGGAAGTTAACCTTATTCTAGATGGCAGGATGATTTGTTAGGTTTTCATAAAGCTTGTAAAGAGATAGCAATAGACAGGCACAAAAAACACATTTTTGTATTCTCATTACCTTACATTCGAAGCTAAATACAGGTTATTAAAAAAACTTATTTTTAGGTATCGATCTTTACGGTTTTTAGCGGGCGCCATTTTGAATTTGGTGCAACTTCACATACCTAGTCTATAACCTACGAATAATTATTATTTGTTAATTTTTATACAATCTTAACAATATAAAACTTACCCTAACTAAAGAATTTATACACTACGCGAACTAACCTTCCTTTTCGCTCTGCTTACTTATGTACCTAAAGATTGTATGTACCTTTAGGTATAGGTGCCTCATACCTATAGTTTTTTGTAAATACATACCTACATATTATCATGTAAATCGCGTTTGCGTTTTTTTATTTTTTGTAGAACGTTCATAAATTAGCGTAGAATGCTGTTGCAAACTTCCCGTCTGGGAAAGACTTTTTAATCTAGATAAAGAGAATTTAAATTCTTTTGCAAGGAAAACATTTCGCGATCCTCATCAGTAAGTATTTTTTACACGACTACCCAAAAAGCGTGTCAAGTTTCAGAGTTTATGTATACATACATACATACATATTATCACGCCTCTTTCCCATAGGGGTAGGCAGAAACTATGGATTTCCACTTGCTACGATCCTTACAAACCTCTTTCGCTTCATCTACATTCATTACTCTTTTCATGCATGCTCGCTGGTTTCGGGTACTCCTTACATCCTTACGAGTTTATGTATGTATGTAAGTAAGTAGTAAGTTTAAAATAATGCCACTTCAACTTCAAAATGCCTGAATAGATTAGAATGCCTGAGGTATCCTTGTCTTATCTTGCATGACATATTATACAATTTTTGCTTATGTCTTTAATTTTTCTTCGAAAACACTTATTCGATATTCCTGTACTATAATGTAGACTTCTCGTTAACTCCTTTAATGTTGCTTCCATTACTTCCTTCAAATTTTCAAAAAACCTTTTCATTTTCTAACGGGAATGTCACTTTTTATTTTCCAAGTAAAGTGAAGAGCGGTGCTCGCATGCAATATGTAAAAATATTCATGTTTCCGCCCCCACTCCTACGTGCGAACTACTTAGTATGCGATTTGGGTACATCTACCTCTTTGTTGCAATTATTGTGTTTTCCTTTCGTTTCCACAATTTGGCTGTACAGCTTTTTTAATTTTAATTTGCCTACATTTGTACAAAACCCACTCTTATTGCTTCAGAATAATTTTATTTAGACGTAGTTTGATCGTGTGAAATAGTTTTTTTTTAAAGGAAGAATGGAGAAAGTAAAAATCTAATTGGAGTCAATTATTAATAAATATGAGTTTTTGGCGCGAATTTTATCGGGAAAAGTTTTTATTTTAGGTTGTTTAAACTATAACAAATAATAGCTCATCGCTAGAAATTGGCTTTGGTTTATTTCTGCATGAAGTGTGACGGCTTACCTAAGAAATGAAAGAATGGTAGTTTTATCTGATTTTAGATTCAAAGAAACTAATTTTATGGTTAATAGACAACTTAAATTACGTGTATTTTCAATCAAGGCGTATTAGTGAATTTTAACAAGTATGAACTACATATATTCTACCTATTGTAGCTTTTATAGGCTCAATAAAGTTTTTAAATAAAATAAAATAAAATAAATAAATATTGAGGTATATTTTTGGCACAGACTTCTTCATAAATAAATAAGACAGTAGTTATCTTCTGCGCGTATCTTCAATGAGACGAAAACGTAATGCTCCGATGACCCGGATCTGAGGACGACATGAAAGGAGCACAAGGGAAACAAAACTGAAACTAAGTTGACGCTAACACTCCGAGATTTTTGTCAAAGGAAAATGGATGCCCGGTATAAGGTACAAAATTAGTACTGGTACTACTGGTACTTGGATCCGGATGGACCCGGTGTTCTGAGCCTGTAACGACCACAATATTAAGCAATAAGTAAACATAACGGATTTCATCTTTTCTTTTTCGGATCATTTGTCTTGCCAATAATTTTATTTTATTCACGGCACAATAATATTTCAAACAAACAAATAATACAAATAATATTTCAATGAATTTGAGTAATAGATATAATTTGTACAAAAAATGTTAGCATACTAAGCTGCTTATATATAAAAACAGCTTATAAATATAATTCCGGCTTATTACTAATTAAAAAAGATTTTTTTTTATTACTGTAGAAAAAAGTTTATATTTTGCAGAAACTCAATAATTATGAATATTGATAATTTAGCACAAAATTACTGTAGAGAAATAAGTCACAGTAGTTATTTTAGTTCAATAAGACGAGAACGTTATGCTCCGATGACCCGGATTTCAGGACGACATGAAAGGAGAACAAGGGAAATAAACTGAAACTAAGTTGACGCTAACACTTCGAGATTTTTGTCAAAGGAAAATGGATACCCTGTGTAAGGTATAAAAAATGCGCCGGTAATGACAGGTAAGAGTCCTTGGATAAGTGTCCCGGTATTCTGAGCCTGTTACGACTACAATATTACGTAATAAGTAAGCATCATGTAAGCATAAACGATTTTTTTTTCTCGCCAATAAACTGTAGACAAAAGTTTTTTTTGGCACAAACTCAATTATTATTAATATCAATAATTTAGCACTAAATTTCTATAGATAAATAAGTCACGGTAGTTATATAAGCGCGTCAAAGTCAAAGTCAAAGTCAAAGATTTTTATTCAAAATTGGATAATTGTATCTCTTTTTGAACGTCATATTTTTTACTTTCTTATTATTTTTATTTTTAATATGCAAAATCGAAAAACTACTAGCGTTTCGTAATGACCACTGGTGAGAAGAATACGCCGAAAGAAACTCAATCCAGACTTGGTCCCTACGTGCCTGAAGGGCTTCGATTACAATATTTTACAAGTATTTATTTATTACTAATGTTATTTATATTAATTACAATAAATTACAATCAATTAAATTACTGCCACGCATTTTTATCATTTAAATAATCATTAATACAATAATATGCCTTTTTTACTAACTGGTTTTTAACAGCAGTTTTAAACTTATGTAAAGGTAGACCCGAAATTTCTGCGGGAATTTTATTATAGAAGCGTGCTCCGAGACCCATAAATGAACGCTTAGTTTTCTGCAATCGCAAAGCTGGTGTAGCCAACTTATTTTTATTTCTTGTGTTTCGGTCATGAATGTCACTATTTTTCTCATATAAATGTAAATTATGGTGTACAAACATAATATTCGCAAATATGTACTGAGAATGTAAGGTTAAAATATTGAAATCTTTAAACAATTCTCTAAGAGATTCTCTTGCACCAAGTTTATATATAGATCTAATAGCTCGTTTCTGCAGGATAAATATTGTGTTTACTTCTGCAGCGTTACCCCATAGTAAAATTCCATAAGACATAACACTATGAAAGTAACTAAAATATACCAAACGCGCGGTTTCAACATCGGTCAGTTGTCTAATTTTCCTGACAGCATAAGCCGCAGAGCTAAGTTTACCTGCCAAGTTTGTAATATGGGCACCCCATTGAAGCCCGGCATCAAGAGTTATTCCAAGAAAAGTTGTTTTATCTATCATATCTAGTGGTTCATTATCCATTACTATGCGAGTTGGTATTTTGGCAACATTTGGTAAGCAAAATTTAATACACTTAGTTTTCTTAGTATTCAACAAAAGATTGTTCGCTGTGAACCAATCTAACACTTGAGCTAATGTACTATTAACCTCGTCAAAAAATTCAGTTTGTCTATCTATTTTGAACACAAGAGAAGTATCATCGGCAAATAGTACAGCCTTACATGTAGTGACACAGTAAGGCAGATCATTGATGTAAATAAGGAACAACAAAGGCCCTAGGATAGATCCCTGGGGTACGCCCATTTTTACAGATGATCCGGAGGATTGAACCCTGTTTAAACTAACGGTTTGAGTTCGGCTACTTAAATATGATGCAACTAAATTAAGAGATTTACCTTTGATTCCATAGTGCTCCAGCTTGGATAGAAGGGTATTGTGGTCTACGCAATCAAAAGCTTTGGTAAGATCACAAAACACACCAATGGCATTTTGTTTTCCCTCCCAAGCATCATATATGTATTTTAACAGAGCTACACCCGCATCTGTAGTAGACCGATTCTTCGTGAATCCATACTGTTCACCATGGAAGAGACCATTACTTTTAAAAAAAGCTAATAACTGATTAAACATTATCTTTTCAAATATTTTACTGAGCGCTGGCAGAATAGAAATAGGACGGTAATTAGTGGGATCATTCTTATCGCCAGATTTGTATAACGGAATGACTTTGCTTAACTTCATCAAGTCAGGAAAAGTTCCTGTATCTACACACTTATTAAATATAGAAGCTAAATATGGCGCAATTACTTCAATAATACTACTAATGACAGGTACTGAGATATCCCACAAATCTCCAGTCTTTTTATTGTTTAAACTCTTAAATGTATCAATTACTATTTCAGGTGTTACATATTGAAATATTAAATGGTTATTACATTCTGGTATACAACTTGCTAAAAGTTTTTTAGATTCAGCGGGTGATGAACGTAAGGAGGCAGTAATGTTGACGGGAATATTTGTAAAGAAATCTTCAAAATATTGCGCGATATCTTCATTACTATTAAGGAGCTTGTTATTGACTTTTAATTCGATTTTGTTATTACGTTGTTTACTTTTACCGGTTTCCTTGTTAATAATTTTCCAAGTTGCTTTTATCCTATCATGAGAATCTTCAATAGTTTTCCTAGTGTGTAAAGATTTTGCACACAAACATACCTTTTTAAAAACTTTTGAATAATTTTTAACATATTTTATGAACTCAGTATTCCGATTATAAACTTTCATTGCTAATAATTCGTATAATCTGTTTCTACTAATGTAAATGCCAGTAGTTGCCCATTCACTAAATTTTTTACGGTTACGTCTAGTACATTTTTTAATTTTGAATGCACTATTGAATTCAGATTCAATAACACCAAACATTTTATTATATAGGGCATCCGGATCATCTCGCGTTTCTTCAATTAGTGGCATTTTTTCAGCTATTTTTTGCTTAAATACCTTTACTTTACCTTTAGTAATAGATCTAAAGGTAATTTCTGCTGAATCTGCTTCTGAATTATTTATAAGTTTTACAAATTGACCAAAGTGATCGGAGGTTAGATTTTTTGTTATATATTTGTCAACAGCAGTGCAATTGCAGAAAACATTATCTATACATGTGGCAGAATCTCCATCAATTCTAGTTGGTTCTAAGAAAAAATTGATTAAATCAAATGATTTAAACAAATTTAAAAATCTAACACTCTCGGTTGTAGTAACTAACAAATCAACATTAAAGTCGCCACACACTATAATACTTTTGCGGCTACCACATAATTTTCTCAACACATCTTCAATAACTAATTCTAAAGTATTAAAATCTGAATTCGGGGGTCTGTATACACACACTATAATATAATTCCCTAGTTCAATACATGACAGCTCAACATTACAATCTACCGAAAGACAAACAATATCCTTACGTTCTTTACATTTAACGTCACTTCGTGTTAGAATTAAGCTCCCGCCTTTCTCTTTAGTCTTTCTGGTATATGAGCTTGTCAATGAATAATTCTCTATATTGAATTGTTGCTGATGGGACTGCATAAAATGTTCAGTCAAGCAAACTACATGCAAATCTTTACTATTTATAAATAACTCTAATTCTAATAATTTGCTAGTCAGGCCTTGAATATTCTGATGTAAAATATTGAATTCATCGGCTTTGACTGTTGTCTTATTGCTTAGTTTAAATCAGTCAAAGTATTACTTATTACAGGTATATCACAATTTGATATACCTATGTCGAATTCATATTTATTTACAGTTGTACTACTTACAACAGGTAATTGTAAATTAAAAGCTACAACAGTAGCTATTTGTCTTTTATAATTATAAGGTAGATACATTGTATCATGAGTCAACTTAAATCTACTAATAAACTTATTTATATCTAAATAAAAAATAAAATTGCCATGACTATATGTCATGTTGTACATATGTACATTCAAATGGTAAATTTGCTTGTTTGTACTATTGTCTAAAGATTCAGAGTATGGAAAGGCACCAATCATAAATTTGCATTGAGTTTTTTTGTTTAAATCTACTAATTTGTCCAGACTTTTTTTAATGTTCCTTTTTGATACAGAGGAACTGTCACCACATAAAATTAATATTGTACAGTTTTCATCTAGACTGTCATAATTAATATTGTTTACTAGATCTAAATACGTAGCGCCGGGTATACATGTGTTAAATACAGAACAATCTTTGTGGAGGTGATTAAAAATAATGCTACTAAAATCTTGACCTAACTTATCAGAGTAAATTAATAGTTTGTTACAGTTAATTTTTTTATTTGAACTGTTATCAACCGTACCTATCCTTGATTGAAAGTTACACTTCCTGGTATCATACTCTCTTGACTCAGGAACAAAGTTAGGTGACATAGTAACTGCAGTTTCAGGTGAACTATCGCACTGCTGCTTTTGTAGGAGAGCATCATACCGTTCTTTATTATAATTAGCTTCCTCCACTAATTTTTGAGCCTCTAAGATATTTTTACTTAAATCTTTTTGTGATAATTCATATTTATTAGATAAATTATTTAAGGACTGTTGCAATTCCGAGATCTGTGACTGTAGTTCAAAAATCTCGGTATCATATCGGTCGGTATCTCGGTATCGTATCTTCAATAACCCGAGAATGTGAGATGAGACCCCAATGGCCCGGATCTGACGACGACATGAAAGGCGTACAAGGGAAATAAACTGAAAGATGACGTCCACACGGCGAGATTTTTATCAAAGAGAAATGGATGCCCCAATGTGTATACCTTACAGGTATAAAAATTGCACTGGTAATGATAGGTGGGTAGCAATTCGTGCTTGTTTGTAGCACCATATTTAATAAGGAAGCAAGTAGCTTGAAAAAATCTTATACATTCGTTTAGAAATGTACGGACATTCAAATGACCTAGAAGATATTTAACATGTAATTAAAAGACATCTATAAGTACAAAGTGTATGCTGAGAATAGTCGGCTTAGCTAAAAAACTGCCAAAGAAAAATGAAAAAATTGAGTGGTATATTATTGTGACCAATGAACATAAAATTGTGGTAAGCAAAAATAATTTTGTGATAAAATTTTAACAAAGAATTTATTATATGCGAATTGATATACTTTTGTTTTTACAATTTTTCAGTTCTTTCCAGTTTTTCTGTTTCTGTTCCAAAAAAAGCCTGTAAACAGTTAGTAAAATGTGCCAATTTTGGAATATTGTTTTTCCATATGTTAAGACCAAAAATAATAATAAACCAGTACCTAATAGGAAACGCTTTTAAAGTTCACGTGGTCAAGGCTTGAACTAAGTCGACCTTAAATAAAACGTACGAGAAAATTACTTCCAAGCGGTTGACCTCAGCCTTCCTCAGGCCTTGACGTTCCACCCCCCACCCTCGATTTACATCCCCAAAGCAAATAAATGCACGAAGGTAATTAATTCCTCCATAAATGCTTGAAAAAACAATAAAACCATAGTAACGGAAATAAAAGTAAAACCGGCCAAGAGCGGGTTGAAATCACATTGAGAGGGTTTCGTACGATGAATGCCATTTTTTGATATTCTTCGTCTGAAGTTGATTTAACTTTTGCTTAAAAGTCTAGGTGATCGGGTAAGTAGGTGGACGCAGGCAGCTTAAATGTGGCCTTAAACTCAAAATTAGCATATTGTGCCCTTCTGGTTCATATTCGAACTATTCTTTCTATATATAATTTTAACATACATAAAATTACGTCTTTTTCCCTTGCGGGGTAGATAGAGCTCAGGTGGGCTTGTAGGTGGAGAACAGAAACAAAAAAGTGATGGGTTGCTAGCCGCATCGCCTATTTACATGATTCGTCACGCCTATTCCCTCAATCGGCTTTTACGAACTGCGCGGGAAGAGAAGCAGCTGTTACATTCTAAGTTTTTTCTTTTCTCCCACACCAGCCGCCTGGCAGTTTGCATATTTGTTTGTTACCTCTCCACGTTTTATTTACTAAACCAATCTTCTTGGTTCAATAGATAGATAAAGCGAAAAAATTTGCTATAAATATACGTTAGTGTACTGAAAAGGGCATAGGGATACCTTTAATTCAGGAAAAAATACTGTTCTCGTGGGATATAAGATCAAAGACTCAGCAAATTTCTACGGCAAAATTATATGCGAGCGAAGCCGCGATTAAAGGCGAGTATATGAATAAGTGTCCGTATATATATTATTTATTTTTAAATAAAATTATTTTAATACGGTTTTTATCGCGTTTATTACATTATTTATACACCTAACGTTTCGAGCACTTTACAGTGTTCGTGGTCGCAGGTAGACTAAGTTGACATTTGTCTAGTATTTTATAAGAACTGCAAAATCTACCGCCTAAAATATTTATTGATAACGTTCCGGATGTACGCAGTATTGGCTCACGGTGTCTGAAGGTCTTGCAGTCTTCTGCTTAGCTTGAGATTTGATTAAATTGATGACTGGATCCCAAGCTGGTGGTAACTGCCAACCATCCTCTCTATTGAAATTAGGATGTTTTTTAATTTCAATAGCCTCACGAAGCATTCTTGGAATGTATCTGTTTTCTTTTGCAAGGACTTGAGGATTATCAAAACGCATATAGTGGTTGGGTTTGTCTAGGGCATGTTCACAGACTGCAGACTTCGTTGAGCGCCTATGCTTTATGTCAGCAATATGTTCTTTTATACGGGTACCAATGCTTCTCTAAGTCAATAATTAAGTATGAGATATTTAAATATTATGAACTGGTGTTGCAGTTTTCCATGGACAGCGGTGATCACTTACCATGAGGTGATCCGCTTGGTCGTTTACCGTCAAATTAAAAAAAAATCTGAAATCAGGTCTCATTTCTCAATCGATTTGAAATTTTGTGAGCATTTTTTTTTTTGTCGATTCATTTGTTAGACAATTTTCAACCCAAATTGGTAACAAAATACTTAGGCGACACGAGGTTAGGGTGTTTATGACCATTGACGAGCTCCGTGGCGCAGCGGTCAACACGCCTGCCTGCGACACGGATGGTCCCAGGTTCGATCCCCGGTCAGGTCAAGATGGAAAATGATCTTTTTCAGATTGACCTGGGTCTTGGATGTTTATCTATATAAGTATATATTATAAAATATAGTATCGTTGAGTTAGTATCCCATAACACAAGTCTCGAACTTACTTTGGGGCTAGCTCAATCTGTGTGATTTGTCCGTATATATTTATTTATAATTTATTTATTGTGACTTCGCGGTGCTTATAAAACAAAGCAGTAATTGTTTTATTTTGTCATCAATATAACTACGAATAATTTCACTGACTGTCATCGACTGAGTATCTAAGGTGGTTATAGATAGCTGTTAATGGAGCGTTTTTAGAAGTTTTGAATTTGAATCTAGGCGGATGTTGAGATTATATCACATTTGTTTTTTTAAATAATTCGACATAACTGCAATACATTTCATATTAACTAATGTAGTTATTGTGTTATTAGAAGCGTGATAAACATTTATACAGATTTAATATATCCATAGGCAGACTCGCGAGGCCATTGAGCTAATACTTAGTTTAATTTTGTTTCAACATTTTACAATCTTTGCCATGCGCTAAAGGAAGCCATCTCTATAATATCTCATCTCATCCATCTTAAATAATATATAATTTGAACCCAAATCATATAAAGTGTAATTAATTTGTAAAATTATACTCCTCTGACAAACTTAATTTACTTAGTTCCTTGATTAAGTTCATGAAACGCTTGTCATCGTTTTATTATCATTTCAAAGTACCTTTCTAAATCTGCTTATAATCGAAACGATTTAGAATTTAGTATTATTTCCTTGTGGTATCGAATACTTATTCAGATAATATGCGAAAAATCCTTCGCAGAAAGCTCTACCACCAGTCACCCTCTTAAGCCGTAGGTGGAATTAATGTAATGAAATCCGTTATGAAATCTCTGCAAAGAAAATAACGCGACATCAAAGACTTGTGGCCATATCTTGAGGGTTGTGAATAAACTCGGCGCTGCAAAAATGCTCCTTAATTCTTGAAATATAATATCGAAAATAAGGTAAGGATGTTGAATAAACCCGAACATGGAAAAGTGTACGCGTTAGGGCGTTAGGACGCTAAAGATTTTGCACGCAACCAGTTGATTCGATAAAATTATCGAGTTAAAATTTAGAACGCTACCAATAACAAAGTTTTGGGTTCCAGCAGGGCGAAGGCATCTTTATTCGAAAACATGGTAGACATTGAGAATTTATTGATATGATGATATAGTAGCATGAATGGGCTGGCTCGTCCGGGGAAGTACCACACTCTCACAGAAAATCGACGTTTGAGTAGTAGCTTTACCGCTGCTATGCTTCGTTTGGTGAGTGGGAGAGCCGGAGGCCCATCCCCTCTCCCCTCTGGAGAGGGAAAAATAAAAGGCCGGCAACGCTCCTGTGACACCCCTGGTGTTGCAGTTGTCCATGGGCAGCGGTGATCACTTACCATCAGGTGACCCGCTTGCTCGTTTGCCGTCCTATGACATAAAAAAAAAATGTGTGGATATAAACAAACGGTTCACAGATCCAGGAGATATTTTTATGCAAAAAGGTGTAAAATATTAAAAAATACACTCAATCAAGCAAGCGTGTACGTATGGATTCCGGATATTAATTGATGATTTCATTCTTATGTCATTTCCTATTTATTTACGAATATAATACAAAGTTTTTTTCAAAATAATTATTTGAATTTGATTTGAAAACAGCGTTTAAGAAACTTTGTGTGATTTTAATATGATTTTATAAATAAAATAACCTGCAATTCCAGCACAAACGAGGCAGGTTATTTCAAAAATATTCTTTGTCAGATAGGTATTATTAGCAAAATTAACAATTCGTTAAATACTTTTGATAATCTGCACACAATACTCAAAAGTGTATCATTTTAAAGAGTAGGTACAATCGTTTCCCCACAAGGGTGCTTCACTTCCACTGTTTGGGCATAATTAAGTGCTGTGGTCAATACAAACAACGGCGTAATTAAATCGTAACTTTGGCCCGAGTGATGTCAGCGATGGCCATTTACGAGTAGTTCATCGATTGCTTGTTAAAGTTATTCAGTTTCAGCGGATCTATTACATCACGAATTTGAAATATTTGGTTTGATAAATGTTCATTTACCGACTTAAAGGAAACAATGAACATAGCTTTTCTAATTGCAAGAATCTTTATCAAGTCGGGCTGAAGTTAAGAGGGGTGAGCTTTAAAATAGTTTAGCACGATTTTTTATTTCTGAGGATTGGATCTAATAAAACTTGCCTTGCTATTATTAATGACATGATTTTTAAAGCGCGGAGATGAAATTAAAATTTTTGTATAAAAAGGCACTTACCTACATTTTTACATGTCACAAAAAAGTTGTGGTTTCGACCTAAGTTAACAAACCTTACCTACCTTTTGTGACCAACTTATTTATTTTGTCATTTTTGTGTACATTTTTTTTCATATATTGCTTAAAAAATGACAAAAACAGAGCTTATAGTTTGAAAATGCGTCTCCGCGCTTTAGAAATGGTGTCTTTATACAGAAGAAAATTATTTCTATTGATTCAAATCAGAGAATATCTAAATTCATGCTAAGCTATTCTAAAGAGAAACACATAATAGGTAATATTCATGAAGACGCAATATTAATGTTTGACTATTATTAACTACTCGTATTTTGTAGCTCGTAGTTTGAGTAAAGTTATTTGTAATAGAAGTTTGCTCTACGTTTCTAATTTTAGCACAAATCTTAATTTATCGCTGCAACTGTGGAGTAATTCGTCCGAGCGAAGTTATCCTTTGAGACGAAGTTGGAGCTTCGCTCATAAGCTCGCGCCAACTTTCGGGTTATTAATCAATGGATTTGTTTCTCCTATGAAAGCCACTTATGTTTTATTGACTTGTGTAACTTTACCAATATACTTTTGTTTTGATACAATTAATTTATTTGCTGCGTAAGGAAAACAAACAGACGTATTTACTTTGGTAAATTGGTCTACCGTTTGATTTAGCTTTTTGATGTAAGTTTATTAGATAGAATAAGACATGATCAACTTAACTAATATTTAAGAATATAGAAACCTGGCTTGACTCACGTTTTATTTTCGTTGCATGCGCCGACTTGTTTCAATCTATTGGACAGAAGACCAAAGCTCTGTGTGATTTGAGGGTAGCGTAAACGTCTTATGAAACGCTTAACACTCGCCCTGAAGATGGTTTTAATAATATTATTATATTATGAAAACCATCTTTAGGGCGAGTAATATTATTTAATTGAATTATTTGAATACTTACAATTTTCTATTTAATTTTACCTGAATCACACTAACTGGAGGTCATATGTAGGACACTATTTAATGTAACTTTTTATTTTTTGCATGCTGGAAACAGTTTGGTGTATTGCACTTATACGAAATAAATGATTTGGTTTGATTTTGATTTGAATAGACCGAACTGGGTGCGTATTGTTTGATATAATAACAAATTATATATTTTCATTTCAATAAAGTTCAAAAGATATAATGTTTACTTGATATAATTATTACTGTTTATATTCTTGAAAGCTATACTATTCATAAAATATTCAATTCGAAAACCATAAACTCATTTATTATAACGTTTATGAACACTAAACATCACCTGTCATACAACTCGTTCAGTATACATGCCATAAAATATAACAATCAAAACGAATACTATTTAAAATATATATCAATAAAAATCTAAATCAATCAAATTGATTATGACAAGCGAGCGAGCGACGACTGGGTGCGAAATCGACTTGGTAACAGAAGGTAGGTTAGGTTATGGTTACACATAGACCAGCATATGAGCGAGCGAGCGAAGCGAGCGAGCGACGACTGGGTGCGAAAACAACTTGGTAACAGAAGGTAGGTTAGGTTATGGTTACACATAGACCACCATATGAGCGAGCGAGCGAAGAGAGCGAGCGACGACTGGGTGCGAAAGCGACTGGTAACAGAAGGTAGGTTAGGTTACGGTTACACATAGACCACCATATGAGCGAGCGAGCGAAGCGAGCGAGCGACGACTGGGTGCGAAAGCGACTTAGTCACAAAACGTAGATTAGGATCTTCTATCACTTTATTTGTATTACCAATGATTATTATGCTAGTATATATTACGTTTATTATACGTAACAACAAATCGATTTGTTAAATTTTATAACGATAAAACTATATATGAAAGGTTTGTTATGTTGAATAATTGTTATATCAAAAGATTTTTTTTTTTTTCAAAATTATTTCTTTCGAATTTTATCTTGATTGATAATTATACTGACCAAAATTATATATTTCGTTGGTATTGATCTTAAAACATATATATTTTGTGTTTATATGTTATATTACTTACCCAACTAGTCATCATAATTTCTTATGCATATTTGTATCAAATCAAAACCTATTATGTATACTAATTACTTCTATGACGTGTTTAATATTAACTTTGATGTAGATTTGTACAAAGTTGCAAATGTTTAATTGAATGGTGACTGTCTAGTCTACCAGACAGCATGATCTACGACCTACTACATTGATGCTAAATTATTTACATATGTAATGGCTAAATGTCTAATTCTGATCGTAGATTAATATAAATATATACAGACAAATCACACAGATTGAACTAGCCCCAAAGTAAGTTCGTGACTTGTGTTATGGGATACTAACTCAACGATACTATATTTTATAATAGATTCTTATATAGATAAACATCCAAGACCCAGGTCAATCTGAAACAGATCATTTTCCATCTTGACCTGACCGGGGATCGAACCCGGGACCATCCGTGTCACAGGCAGGCGTGTTGACCTCTGCGCCACGGAGCTCAATTCATTTTACTACTTTTTACCGAGCCAGCTTAATAGCACTCTTGATTTCAGCGAATGTCATTACCAGCGCAGCGCAGTCAGAGCGAAAGCGGTTCCGTTCACGACTTAAGTGCGATGTCGTTAACGATACCGGCGAGTGGTACAACTATGAATGGTCTTAACATCGTTTCTGTAATTGTTTGTTTGTGTTTCGTGTGTGAAAGAGGACAAAGTTGCTGTAGTGCTAATTTTCTTTGGTTTATATTTCGTAGTAACTGCTTAAAGAAGTCGTGAGTACTGACTCTAAATAAATAGTTATAAAAATTATTACGCGGTAGATTGAAATGAATTTAGCAAAATCCGGTCATATTTCATTTATAACTATAATTGAATTTAAATACCCCGTTTATTATTAAGCATTCAATTCATGATACTAGTTTTTATCGAGCCAGCCTAATAGCACTCTTGATTTCACCGAATGTCATTACCAGCGCAGCGCAGTCAGAACGGAAGCGGATTCCGTTCACGACTTAAGTGCGATGTCGTTAACGATAGTAGCGTGTAGTACAACTGTGAACGGCCTTAACATCGTTACTGTGGTGGTAAAGCGCTCTGTTTAACATTTAACTGTAACTGCCTTAGACTGATATGAGCATGTAAGATTTAATGTACGTATTTTATAAAAATTATAAGTAGATAATAAACGAATGATTTATTTTAGGCAATAATGTGTCTAATTGACATTGATTTAGAAACTTCTTCTTCTTCTTCTGTTTTATAAAATGGCTTCCACCGAGATTTCAGTGATTCTGCCAATGTCCAGTAAATTGAGATACTAAGTATCGGTGGTGTACGGTAAAGTTGTAACAAGTAGCATCAAAGATGGCGTATGTTCTTTGATGCCTCGTGGTCGGGAGGTTATGGTGACAAGTCTATACGAGTCCATATAACAGTCAACTTTAACTATTTCACAAATTGTTCACGAGCACGAGCATTTATAACACCAAACTACACCAATTTCATATTATAAAGTCCACCAAAATCAATTTGCAAAATCGTCCAAGGTAGACCCCAACTGCACCCCTTGACTTCCCACCACAAACTCCATTTAGAAACTTGTGGATTTTTTATTATGAAGTTTCACATACTAATAATTGATCTTGCAGATAAAAATTCGTCTTCATCCAAACTACTTTTACTTGATTTAGAACCGATTTTGATGAAATTCAAATGAGACCAATTTGTACATACCAAACAAATTTGGCCCAAGCTGAAACAGCGCTTCGCGCCTGCAAGATCGATAAGAACCAAATTATATAAAAAACGTATTTTTATACGTTAAACGTAGCAGCTGGCTAAAAAAATAAAGCATTTTAATAAAATATCTATCTTATTTTCCAGATTCCCGATGTCGATGTTTCCAAGGGATATTAGCTATTCGTTCAACTTAAACGTTGAAGCTGTCACCTGCCAATCAGATAGGCGGGAAAACAAGATCGTTTGTTACTTTCCCGTGGATTCAAAAATAATGTCGAAGGAAGTTCGTTCGGCGCTGCCTTTGAGGGAATTTAAAACCTTAAGACCCTGTGGGCTTGCAAAATAAATATTGGATTTCTAATAAAATATTTTGTTGCAAGTAATTTCATTATGTTGGAAATACTTACTTTGGATATTTAGTCATTATATTGTAACTTTTCGCGAAGGAATTTAATAATTGTAATTTGAAAAAAGTAATCCCTTAATATGTATAGTTTTGAGTTGTTGAATCGAGGAAAATTGTTCAAAAACATCAGGGGTTCAATTCTCGGGCGTAAATGTCATAAAATCAGCGCTGAAAACAGCGCTGATGTTATGCCATTTTTCAATTTGGTATTCTCGTGAAATTCTGTCAAACGACAAAAGATCAATCCAGTGGCGTAACTAGAGGGGGCGATCGGTGACGGTGTCTTCCATTTAAGGGTGACACAGTTATGCAAATTCGTTAAATACTTATTAACTGGAATTTCATTTGACGCTCCGTATGATAAAACATTTTTCGTAGTACCTACCATTATGCCCTTTGTATGCTAATAAATCAAGTTTAAAATGTTCAACAAATTATTCTTGAAAAAGTTCTAAGTTAAAATTAATAAAGAAGTTCGGAATAAGCACTACTAACGTACTTACTGTCTAAGAATGACTTTTACAATGTGCGTTTCATTAAAACCAAAAAATATAAGCAGTTCGTCGTTCGTCGAAACATGTCGAACAGTAGCTGACTTTTTGTGTTTGACGTGAGTACCCTGTTGTTACGTATTTTAATTTTTATAATATATAAGCGGTGTTTTATTTAGATAATCACTCATGTCAAACAATAATTGTTATTCAGATTTCTACCATTACTTTGTTTACAATCATCATTCACACGTCTCTGTCATAAAGAGCTGCGGGAGATAAAGCCGCTCTTAAAAGTATTGTAAAACGTAAAGGCAGAGTAAGCATCGTATCCACAAAGCTAATCAAACGCCCGAGGGTGTGTCATTAGATCGTAAACGACACGGAACGTACGTATTATTAGTTCACAATTTAAGAGTAGTTACGATGTTTCTTGGAAAACGAGTATTGAGCGTACTCTTTGTTGTTATACGATGAGTTGTAGGAGTAATTACTATAAATGAAATGAGCTTCAGATTGAGTTTATTAATTTTACGTCATTCAAGCTCTAAAAGAAGGTTGTATTTAACTCAAAATCCGGGTTGTAAGTTTGATTTACATCCTTAGGGAGGTAAGTAAATTTGAAAATCGAAAGCGGCCACGCGCCACGTGGCGGTTACTATAATACTCATCAATTTATTTTTAAAACAAGCGCACTGGCCATTACAAATGGCTGAATGCATCAAGAGCGCAAGGCCATATAAAAAAAACACGGCTTGGCGTGCATTTTCTTGTTTTATTCTTTGTTTGCAAATTGCATATATTTTTCCTCGAATTCATGATGTAAAGTAGAGTGTTCAACTCGAGTATAAATAATCAATTACACCCTCGAACTATTAGCGCCCTCGCTCTCTCGTGCGCCTAAATATCTCGGGTGCAATTGATCACTTACAACCCTTGTACATCAATCTACTGAAACGCATGAGGTAGCTTAAGTTGTTTAAATGAGTACCTAGGTTTTTGCAGATTATCGACTTATTACCAACAACATGCCCTTAGTTGTCATAAAGGTATTCATTAAAGTCAAGTAGAATGAAAACGACTCGAAAATTTAATTCAACCTCCAATCTAGTCTAGACCTCCACTTGACCCTTGATATAATAAATAAGCAATATTCTCCCTATACCAATCATTTGAAACCTAAATCGATGTTCTATCACAGATAAATTATCAATAATGGTAGCTGCAATTTCCAATCAGATGCTTGTGAGTCTGGCTACTTAAGGTAATCCAACTTACAACTACAATACGTCCATCCATTCAGTGGCTATGATGTAACTGATAGACATACAAAGACAGACAAACGCGTGAAATTCCAAACCGAAAAACCTCTTTTAATCAAAGATGAAAAACTTTTGTTTTTTCCATAAAGTACCACTGTCTTCAACCAGAAAGTATTTTTTTGTACTTTACTTTGTACATTATCAATAGGTCCTTTTTAGTCTCTACTGCAGAAGCACGAACCTCTCTGACTACCAGAGCCATATTATTAGCCAGAGCAGTTAGAGGATTTGGCCTACACTCTCCATGCTGGTCAGAGGGGTTGGAATACTGGAGAGGTCTAGTTGATGTTGATAAGCTTTTTTTAGCTTGTGTTTCCTAAGTCTACTACATTCACGAGAAGAATTAGAGTGGTCTTATTCTCCGCTGCAGGGAACCACACGACGTGAAGTAACCCACGGCGTGGTTCAAAATTCCGTATTTGCCTAATGTTAAGATTATATAAAATTTGTTCCCAATGATACTCATTTCCATCTAAAAACACTATAAAAAACACTTTTAATTTGATATTGATTCGTTAAGTGTTCTTAAAGCTTCTTTAAAGTTGGGTGAATAGGACCATTTTTAAAAGTATGAAAATCTTAAATTACACTTATACTGTATTGTAGTCCGCAAAATTTGTAGCAACTTTTGTTATGAAACCATTACCATAAACGTAATATTTCGTATAGCTACCAAACAAAGTTCTCACGCCGCCCATACAAAATACAAAGTTGTGACGTCACAAATATATAGGCATTTCAGCAGCGCGTTTTCACGTCTAAAAATTAACGTCTAAAAATATGTGTCTTTAAAACTTCTATATCTGAAAGAGTTTTTTGTTTAGAAATGTATTTCGGTCACTATTGTGTTTATTTTTGGCAGGACTTTACATAACGACACGAAAATTTTTTTAGTCAAGTAGCCAATTACATCATTGAATCCTAGTGGTATAATATCTTGAGCATCTTGGTTTATATTAAAAATTTTAGTTATTGATACAGTGTAGTCAAGCCTACACTCTTCACGCTGGCCAGATTTTCAATATCAAAGAAAGGCACTTGTAATATTTTAAAGCTTTGTTTAGCTTATGTTCCCTAAGTTGCCTTTTACGATTTCCACAGAAAGACTTCATCATCATCATACGCAACAGCTCAAACCCTACTCTGACTTGTATATAATCTATGGTGTAACTACATTGTGAAGAGAAAATAAATGTTTTTTATTATTATTATTATTATATCATCAGGTCCTTCCAGTCTCCACTGCAGGAGCACGACCCTCTCTGCATTACCAGAGCCATACACTAGCCTGAGTAGTCAGAGGATTTGGCCCACACTCTCCACGCTGGCCAGACGGGTTGGAGAGGTCTCTTTGATTCCATAAGCTTTGTTTAGCTTGTGTTTCCTTAGTCGCCTTTTACGACATTCACGGGATGACTTGGAGTAGTCCTATTCTACTCTACCGGGAACCACACGTACACTTTGTACATCGCACTGAAACTATACCTGTGGAGGTGTAGAGCTAATTAAACGCTGGAGGCGGGTCATTAGATCGTTAACGACTTGGAATCACTCATTACTTCACTATTTTAAGATTGGTTGCGATGGGTCTTAGCTAAATTACACTATCGAGCCTACTCTTAGACGATAAGTTGTAGGTACTCTTAGAAGATGAAGAGGAAAAAGTGAAATGTAAGAACATAAGGCTTTTTTGAGTTGTCAACTTAAACTTTGATTAAGCTGGGATTTAAATCTTTTTGGGATGTAATTTTATCTGTGTGTAATTTTTCTTCGTGTCAAGTTTTTATATTGATCGTGTTTTACAAAGCGTATAATTTTGGGACCGTTTTTTTCAAAAATAAGAGGTCATATCTTACATTCTTAGAAACATTAGTAAAATTATAATGCTGGTCTGGGAGAAAAAAAACATAGAATGTACCAGCTGCGTCTCTTCCCGCGCAGATCGTAAAAGCCGATCGAGGGAATGGGCATCAGGAATCATGTCTATAGGCGATGCGGCTAGCAACCCATCACTATTTTCATCCCGTTCTCACCAACAAGCCCATCACATACTAAACGCGGCCTGAAGGTTTTACAGACCTGGGCTTTGTCTACCCCGCAAGGGAAAAAGACGTGATAGTATGTATCCATAATGGAATGTAAGCAATGTCTTATAATTTTTTTTTGTCAAGACTTAGGCATACAATTAAAAATGTAAGTAAAATTGTAACTTCTAAAAATACTACTGGCAAGTAGTCGTATACAATTTTACTTTTGGATAAAGGTTTTCAAATGTATTGTAAAGGTAAAGGAAATGACAAGCTCACGTTTTTAAAGTGTAGCTAATCGTATAATTGCTTGTTAGCGCCGTGAAGACGCGGAAGTTCGGGTCAACTTGTTCGTATAAAAGTAGTTACGGAACTATCCTTAGTATTGTAACATTAACATTGTAACATTTATTTATAACCTACAAAACGTATTGGTGTTTGTGAAATATACTGTATTAAATTGATTCATTACTTTGCAGAAGTCAAAGTAACTTACACTTTAAGTTAAATTACCTTGTGTACCTTCTTGATAGATTTCGAATAAACATCTATCTGATTGTTTTCTTAATAGACCTTTATAGTTAGAATAAAAATAAGTACTTATCTGTTAATAATGTTTATTAAGGTGGCGAACATCGGCCACGATGGTGGTGGCAGCTCGCCAAATCTGATTTGCATTATGTTACTAAACTGAGTTTCCCACAACTATTGCTAAACGATATAATTTGATTGATGGGGTATTTAGTAAAACATTTTTATTTAATAATAAGGATTACCTATCCTACCTAAAATATTAGACGAATAAGTAGTTTGATGTTATTCGGGATAATGTAAGGATTCTCACATATATATCCGAAACAGTTCAGGTATTTGGAAGTTATGGTAGTAAAATATGTGTAATAACTACACACACATACAAGAACTGAATAAATTGATTAAAAAAATCTGCATAAGACATTTGTAGGTGATATTTAATATTAAAGAATCAAATTTATTTTTAACAAAGTGAAGTATAAATAATTATGATATTAGCATACACGACTTCTATTTTGCTATTTAATTGATTGACGATTAATCCTATTAAAATAAATAAAAATAACCTAATAGTATCCATATAAAAATATTGCAACAAAAATATTAACAACTAAATTAAAATTAAATATAATTGATTAAAACTAAATTAACCTAAAAAAATCCTATCTAAAACAAAACTTACCCATAAAAACAAAATCTTACTTATAAATAAAAAAAATAATATTTATCTATACTATATACTAATATAAAGAGGAAAAAAAAAAATTGTGTGTTTACATTAAATAGCCCCCGAAACTACAATGTATCGGTGGCGGAAATACCTATAGGTACGCAGACAAAGCGCGGGTAAATGCTAGTAAGTACATAAATTTCAAGATCATTGGGTACGCATATAGTCACTACATATTATAAAACAAAGTCCTCTGCCACGTCTGTCTGTCTGTTCGCGATAAACTCAAAAACTACTCCACGGATTTTCATACGGTTTTCACCAATAGATGTAGTGATTCACGAGGAAGGTTTTAAGGTATAATACATGCCCGGGCGCAGCCGGGTAGGGCTGCCAGTTGATATTAAATGCGTTAAAATAGGTCCGTTATTTAAGAGGCTTACATCAGCAAAACTAGCGACACCCGTTATTAAATTCTTGTACTTCGTAATAAGAAAAAATCTACGTAAGTATTTCCTTAGTAAATTACTTGTAGTATTTTTAGTAGTAATTTTCATCAATATTATAATTTCAGATTGAGAGAATTACTAATTACCGCCAAAAGTGGCTGCTTTTGGCGTGAGTAGTTCTCTTGATTTACTAAATATAAAATAATGAAAAGCAATACAAAAAATACTACAAGTCATTTACTAGTAAAGTACTTACGTAGATTTTTTTTAATTAGATCTTATTTAGTAGGTAGTAAAAGAAATAAAACCAGGGGTGGCACTAGTTGGCTGGTGTAAGCGCCTTAATGAGATGTATAAATTTATCTTGTCTACATAAAGGACAAGTTTGTGGTAAACTAAATACTTAAGAGTCGCCTGGACGCGCATGTCTTCATACAAACTGAAATAAGGAATTGTGGCAATATTTGATAATTTTGGAGTAAAATTAAGCATTTAATCAATTAATCTCATTATAATCTACGTAAGTTTCTATACAACTTGGTTAAAATACCAATGGTTTGAGAATTATTTAATAAGGCTTTTTAAATTTGTATGGAAATCTTGAGAGGCGTATAATTCTCAAACCATTGATAATTTTACCAAGCTGTATAGGAACGTAAATAGATTATAATGAGATTAATTGATTGAATGCTTAATTATACCCCAAAATTATAAAATATTGCCACAATTCCTTATTTCCGTTTGTATGGAGACATGCGCGTCCAGGTGCCTCTTACGTCGTGAATTAAATGAATGATGACTAAATAAATAACACAAAAAATCCAATTTTTTGGAGTACATTTAAGGCAAAAATAAATTATTGGTGGCAGCAACAGAATCTTTTGTTCAGCATGCTCGTCACTCGATACACTGAAAATAAGACCACAAGGCGTCAAGAAAGCAACAGCGGTTTATTTTATTTTTATTGCGCCTTACTTCCTCATCCTCGGTCACGTAATTTTTCATTGTGACGGAGCTATCTTGACCTGCCTCTTAGACCCTTTTGTTGATAACGTTTGACATATTCTTTACGTATCACCCACTAAAATGTGTAGGCGTATAAACTTAAAATACTTGTGTAGGAGACTATGTTTAGAATTTTAAAGGTTTGTTTAGCTTGTGTTTCCTTAGTCGCCTTTTACGACATCCACGGGAAGACTTGGAGTGGTCCTATTCTAGTCTATCGGGAACCACACGCTTTGTACATCGCACTGAAACTATACCTACAAAGGTGTTGAGCTAATTAAACGCTGGATGGCGGGTCGTTAGATCGTTAACGACGCGGAATCACTCATTACTTCACTATTAAGATTGGTTGCGATGGGTCTTAGTAAATTACTCATCACTTGGTACACTGAAAATAAGACCATGAGGCGTCAAGAAAGCAGCAGCGGTTTATTTTATTTTTACTGCGCCTTACTTCCTCATCCTCGGTCACGTAATTTTACATTTTGACGGAGCTATCTTGACCTGCCTCTTGGACCCTTTTGTTGATAACGTTTGACATATTCTTTACGTCTCACCCACTTAAATGTGTAGGCGTACTTAAAACGCTTGTGTAGGAGACTATGTCTAGAATTTTTTGGTTACCTATGTACAAAATATAATATACCTATTATAGTGTAGATCTGTATTGCTTATTTAAAACTTGTAATGACGATTTTAACTTAAAATTACTAGTAAATCAACAGAATGCTTCGGTAAGTTATAGCCGGATTCGAGACGGACTCCTCGAATGAAGGAACTTGATCGACCGAAGCACGTATAGTGACGAATGAGATACAGCCTGGTGACAGACAGACGGACAACGAAGTCTCGTGAATAAGGTCCCGTTTTTACCCTTTCGGTACGGAACCCTAAAAATAATAGCCTACGTCTACATGACAGTGAACAATTGTAAATACTTTTGACCAGATAAATAGAGTGAATACACACGTTATTAAACCACGCTTAATACACCTCTTTAGTCCGAGAAAAGTTCACAAATAAAGCTTACTTAGGTACAATACCTATTCTTCTTCCATACTGAAGTTTTAAAAGGTTTTTACAATCACTATTTTCAGCCCGGCGTAAATGTATCTACTTTAAACTAAAATTGCTTTTTTTTTGGCCTAAAAGCCCTAGTCGATAAGATAAATCACGATCTCTTTGTCTCTCTTTAATTGGGGCTGCAACGGGGGCATTACTTCCAAGTAGCGAGCTATTTATAGCACGCCTAGGCTATTTTTTACGCACCATTGCCATCGGTCTAGTCTGTAGATCACAGAAACAAGGAAAGATCTATTTAGATACAAATAGCTATAATGCTTTTAGTAAATGCATAGGGATAACAATATTAAGAATAACTAGCAAAAACTGGGGCTTTATGAGGGCTTACGATTTTAAGCATGAATATGAATATTTAAATACATGAATTGAAATTACTACGATAAAACCAAAACCTAACGGAGTGATCGTTATTCAGTAAAGAGTACCATAAAAATGGCATGAGTGTGGGACAGTGTTAGGATGAGCTCAATTGCTCGTTTGCCGTGCCATATCATAAAAAAAAATCGCTCGACCTTATTAGATAAAAATATACAAAAAGGCGAAAATCTTTGAGGGGTATTCTAAGCCTATTAATCATTACATACATTTCTTTGTAAATTCCCTTAATTAAGACCCTCAATATTATGAGTTTAGCTCAACCTCGAGATAACTTTAAACGAGGATTTCACCTAATACTTTTTATCTAAGTTTTCCTTTTGAGTTCATTATAATTTAAAATCTTGTTACCTCTTGATTTTTCTTACTACCTTAGACGGATGATTGGATTTCGTTCAAACTTTTGGAGCCCGAAATAAACTTTTAGATAAGTTAAATAGGTAAATAATTACTTCATCTAATAAAGTTGGTATTTAAGTAATAGTTGCCGACAACGAAAATTAGCAGTTGGCAGTCCGCCAACGCCCCCACAACGTCCGCCATAATCAAGCATTGTTAGCATTTACTTAGTAAGAAATTTCTGGTTATTCATCGCTTTTCTCCCATACTTTTGATAAATCACCATGCCTTAGCAAAGTTAATTGTTTAATTTTATCTACGTCAGTAGGCAAGTTATATAAAACTGCTTCAAATAAAGTGGGCTTTTTATATAATAGTGACTGGCAATGCATATGAGCAGCTGACAAACTGCTATCGTCACAACAGCGGTCGTAATCAAGCATTGTTAGCGTTTACAGTAGTACCACATTAATAAGTCGCATCGGCATTATCGCAGTATTCTGCGATAAGCGGGTAGGTTGCGCTATTGCGCAACCTACTGCCGACTCATGCCGAATGAAAACATCAACTTATTGCTACTACTTAAGATTTGAAATCCAACAACAACAGGACTCGTGCTATCTCACTCGCAATACTTGTACAACTATCGAGAATGGCCGAGTCGCCGCATGGCGCGTACTCATCAGCCAATAGCGGACGGGTATTTTCGCGCCATGCAAAAATTTGACTTCTGCGCGCGCAGGTACATCGGTGTAACTTATAAAAGTGGTAGTACTGTACTTAGTAAGATATTTCTCGTTATTCATCGCCTTTCTCTCATACTTTTGATAATTTGGTAAGTAATCATGCCTAAGCAAAGTTAATTATAAAAATTTCTTTACTTTCAGTGGGTAAATTATAACTTCGTCGGTCAAAGTTGCGTAATACTGGTCGACAATGCATTTTAGCAGCTTGTGGACTGCTATCGTTGCCACAACGTCCGCCGTAATCAAACATTCTAAATATATTTTTGCTCACTTTGAAATTTCTTGTAGCACTTCTATTTACATTTTTGAAAATTTGCTAAGTGATCGAGCAAAGTTATTCACATAATTTCCTACGTCTAACATCTATTAAATTATTAGCCTAAAAATAATTTTGTATTTAATGTATTCTTATTTTCCACGAAAGCCTTGGCAGGTGCCACTCTCACTCAGACTCTAAAAGTAGACCCGTGGAATAGCAGTTATTCTTCGTTACCTACTTTATGGCTTTAACATATAAATCGCCACCAGCGATCAATTTGTTAAGACCTAATTTTGCAAACGAGGTCTTAAGTCTGACGTATTTAGGGTCCGTCTATCCTACGAGAGATAAAACTGAGATGCTGTCTCTATACTTAAAAAATATGTTATTATTTTGATGTAAATGATCTCATTTATATCTCAACATTTCCTACATTCATTACTTTATTACATCACTCGCCATTTATACCTCAAACATATCTCTTCCTTTCTCTTATCTGATGTTCAGAGTCCCGACCTTCTATCTGAGGGATGTAGAGAGCCGACGTGTGATTGATACCACAAGTACAAGCAGTTTAGGGATGGCAGATTTATCTTGGGGTAGTTAACCTCCCGTGGCAATGTTTGCTGTTTTATATAAAAGTTCGTTGAACCAAACGGAAATCCAAATCAATTTTTTTAAATTGTATGTGATATAACACTAACAGTACCTACCTTTAAACATTTTTTCGGCAGTCGTTTAACAGTTCCTCTCTTTGCGATTATGTATTTGTTATAAGAATTGTAAGGAAAATCAATACTTAATATATGATCAGCCTAGCCTAGAGAAAGTTATTAAATGAGCTCTCCAACTCCAAGAGACAAACATCGAACTACGAAAATTGTAGGTCCATCGGGGAATCTATTTCAATATCATGGGCTGATCATGCCTCTTAATTATTGACCCCCCTTACCATTTTTCGATTTCCGAAATATTTGGTATTAAAGTGCAAATTTTTGTAAGAGGTAAGTGTCCCCCCCTATATCTGCTAAACGGTTAATGGATACGTGAAAAAAATTACAGCAGTAGTATATATACTGAAGTTGAAAGGAAAACTATCAGAGCTGAGTACTAAGTACAAACTAAAAAGTTATAGGCAACCAACTTATAAAATGTACTCGAAAGTGTAAAATTTCATACAATTTTCATTGTTAGATGTTTTTGGTCGTTAAACTGTGAGGTGCAAGTGTGAACAGTGTGAAGTCAAAGTTGCCTTTTGCAACTACGGAACCCTACACTGCGCGTGGCCCGACACGCACTTGGTCGGTTTTTTTATGAAAAGGTTGATAGGAAAGGAAGGTTAGTCTCTAGCGTGTCTACTTGTACTTTACATAGAGTCAATGACGATACATAATCAATCATTCCTCTAGGATGCTATTTAGGTTCTCTCTTATAATTATAATTTACAATATCTATGCGATACTTGTGATAATATCTCGAGATTTTAACTTCTAATTGGTTGCCAATGGAATCGCACTGCTTTATTTCTATCACGTGTATATCGCGATTTTAACGTGATCCCAACGCAGCTACTTCAGGTTTTTATTTTCAAGGGACCGAGGCTAGGTTTGCCTGTCCACTGCAGCGGAGCGTGGTAGCGGAGCGGTGTGCAAGGTCAAAATTTTCAATAGAGTTGCGCCACGGGAAATTTCATGTGATTCTATTGGAGCAATTTGTTCACGCTGACCGCTCCGCCAGCCCGCCTCGCTCCGGTGGATAGACAGCATAACTTTGCCACAGTCAGGTTTCCTCCAAGACACACGGGTCCTCTTTGATCGAGCTAGCGAAGGGATCAAGGTCAAGTAAAGTTTGAGTATAAACACAATTTTCGTACGTTTGTAGCCATGTTTGTTCCACGATAACTCTCAAGCCACGAATATACGTAGGTAGTACAATTTTTAATTCTTTGTGTATTGAAATCGTTTGAGTAAGCCGTTTGTGACGCTTCGTTGCAAAATAACTCTTACGCAAAATCTTCCCTTATCGCTAAATGTCTCTCTTTAAGTTATTTGTAAACGTTCACAAGGAGCTATAATTCACCATACCACTCATCTGTTGCTCTCTCATCTGAGCGTCATCCCGGTTGCATTCTGAATTGTAACATGTTGGAGCCCGGGGTACGCTAATATGACATCATTAATGTGGCTGTTATATAATTTGGCATAGTTTTTGCGGCCGGCCACCTGCCAGATGCTGGGGTAGGAATAGAGTTTAAATTTACAATTAAGGTATAATAACTCTAGTTTTGTTTCAAGTTTGAAAGATGAAGATTGTCGGATGACGTGTTATTGATAGCACAAGTACATACCTACTTACTAGCAGTTTAGGTAGATTTATCTTGGGGTAGTTAACCTCCTGTGGCGATGTCTGCGGCTTTATTTATGAGTGTGTGAGAGTATAAAATATATAGGGCTGCTTACTCTATCAACTGGGGAACAGTAGAGTTGCTTACTTACTGTAAGATGTATTTTTTTATTAAGAAAATGGCTCTTGGCACGAATTTGAGGGGAACTACACGGATAGTTTGGATTGTTTTGCAAATTTATTCTTGTATGATCTAGTAAACTTTATAAAGTGATATTGCTGTCATTTGGTGTTATAAATATCCATGTTTATCAGTATTGTGTGGGTAAGTAATAGACTGTAATGCTATAGATGAGATATTTAGCGGGACGTCGGCTATGATCGACCCAATGAATTCGTGAAGAATTGTTGCCAGGGGCCCCGTCGCATCAACGAAATTAATTACATCATCATTTCAGTGATAGACAAGAATAAATTAAAAAAGCGCGGAATGTTTCGACTTTGACCCTTGATATGTACAGGCTAAATACGTCACTCGTAAAAGCCATAGATAAAAAAAGGTAAAAGATAGAAATAATAGCCTCAGGTTTTGCTGTTTCATATTTTATTGAAGATGTAGGTACAATTAACTTATTGAAAGAAATTTTAGAAGATATTTACAAGGGATCGTAGGTAACATTAAGATTTAGATAATACTTCGTAAAATGGTTTAGTGTGACCATACTTTTACTAATAAGAAATGAAAAGAAATGCAAAGTTATACAGAAAGCAAAGAATGATACATAGATGAGTCAACAGAATCTAAAATATTCATAAAATATAGAGACATGTCAACTTTTATTAATACGTAAGTACTTAAATTATAATGACTATAAAAATTATTGCCCTAATAAAAACTTCAACTACCTTATGAACGTGCACAACATTTAACAGTGATTAAAATTATCTAATAACTATGGAATTATTCTAAACAAATAAAATTTCTTAATGATACCTAACTTATTAAATTAGAATCTTAGACATTAAAAACTTAACTATAATAATTATTGAAAATTGATATGCTTGATATTCTTGTTTTTGGATGCAAGTTGCTTAAATGTTTATTATCACATAGATATTTATTGTAAGCACGGTTTTTGTGTTTAGTTTCGTTAAGCTCGTTAAACTTGAAAGGATCCCGTTTAGTTTAGGGAATTTCGATTTAAAACCTCTTATCCACATGTAGATATTTTAAGTTAAATAAATATTTGTATAAACTCGTAATAATATATTATTTGTAGGCCTAATTTTGTAAATATTCTATAAAAGATGTTTTTAAATTTCTCGTTTAGATTTTTTTTACTGTCGTTTTTGCTATGAAGTACTCGTATGTTCTTATCTGTTTTATTCTTTGTCATTATTGTGAAATAGGCGAAAGTCATTGACATTTAACTCCATTCCGAATGATAAAACATTTGGACAACTTGCACCAAAACTTAGCAGCGTGTGCTTCTTATTAAAGTTTATTATGTACCGATCGCGTTATCTCTAATCACGTCATTAGTTTACTTCGTACCTAAAATCGGAACTATAAAACATATATAAATATTCGTTGATTCTGAATTTTTTAATTGGAAGCAAACACTACGTAAAGGGATCCTCCCATAATTCGAGTTAAAATGCCTTCTTACGGAACTAAAACCATTTTCAGGGCTCCGCCACTCGGGCCGCTGTTACGCCTCTTGTATACCTATGGACATTTTATGCTAGATAGGTATTACTTAGACTTATTCAACTAACTCTTCAGTCTTGGACGTTACACTTAAATAGAATACTCTAAAACCCGCGTCGAATTCATTTCTCTCCTTTAAATTAATTATTAGAATCAGCTTGTACAGTCAGCTAATTAGCTTTAGTACATACAAAATGTATCTTTAGAGCTTTGTATTTAGTTTATTATTTAATGTGTATTTCACTGTGGCCTTGGATAAAGAGCCCTTATTGATTATCTATTATGATTCGATTTATGAAATAGTTTATCATCAAAGGCCGGAGTAGATAGCTTTGGGGTCAACAACCTGAAACGTGTATATTATATTAATATAGTCATGCCGCCAATATTTCGGGATTTAATGAAGATTTTTCTGGATATACAAAATTGTTAGGAACATGTACGATATGAAGGATGAAAAGATATATGTACAATACTTTATTTTTTCCCACATGTATATTGTACATATGTATATATTCTCGTCCTACATATCCCACAATGATTTAAGAATCCATACGTTTGAATATTTCATTATATACCGTAAGTACAGAAATTAAATCCCGGGAAAGGGCATGTTATGATTTCTAAGACAGTTCGTGATGCCAGTACATAAAATCAACCTACCTACTAAGGGCTCTAGTTATCATCTTATGTGGCGACATCAAGCTCTTAATATACATTTTGTAAGCAAGACTGTACTTAAGCACAATAACATTTACCATCATACATCAATTTATACTTCAGAAAAAAGATAGCGAGAAAAGTTAATTGGTAAACACACATTTTATATTTGTTGAGAATTCTTATAATTTGTCTACAAAACAAGACGCAACAATTCAACTACAAAGTTTGAAACTTCCAATTATAAGTTTTTGATTGAAAAGCGAAATATTTTTCTAAGAGTCGAGAAAATCACATACACTAACAACAAAAACACATTTATAACACTGCCACGGCCAAATCACAACATCTAAAAAGGGAAAGCGAAAATTTACAACATTCATTCATTGTTGAATTATTTTACACAAATTATAATAATCCTTTTAAGATACTTACATCTACTTAAATAATTACTACTACTAACCAAAATGATCACAAACAGTTTAAATATTTAATCTGTATAATAAACTTGTATAAATATAAAGGTTGCACACAATACTTAATTATATATAAAAATATATTGCTCAGGGTTTCAGTGGGTCGGTCTATCAAATCAGTGCG
The DNA here is from genome assembly GCA_963082605.1 of Rhodophaea formosa. Taxonomy (NCBI): domain Eukaryota; kingdom Metazoa; phylum Arthropoda; class Insecta; order Lepidoptera; family Pyralidae; genus Rhodophaea; species Rhodophaea formosa. Next base: position 14,853,125 of record OY720209.1, read on the forward strand.
TAATAATTATTATAAATTATTTCTATTACTTAATAATGTAGTTACCAAAGGATTTTTGTACCTAATATATAATAATGTGTAAAATAAGTAATAAATCTTCAATTTATTATCTTCCTTCAAATTTTATTGGTTGTTCCCTTTCTTTACTATGCCAAAATGAGATATAATCTATAAATAAATTAGTGATTTGAAATAAACATATAAGAGTTTATCTATTTATGTAAATATAATAATAGTACCTATAAATAAATCATTTAAGTGCCCTATTCTATAATACCCTAAATGTATACATAAACGATTTAAAAAACTTACAAGCTACTGATATGTTTTATTGATATGTGTAAATTACATTGATATGTATTCGATCACAACGATTTAGTTAATCCATATTTGGTGTGGCTAGTCCTCAGGCCAGCCAAGGTCTTCTCCTACGAGGTCATAGAACCTCTGGTTATGCTGGATGAAGAACTTCCGCAGTTTCGTGACGACTGCGGGGTCTACTCTGGGATGTTTACGACCTTTGGTTTCTCGTAAACATTTGTCCGTAGTATCATTCCGTAAGCAGTAGAAACCTTTAGTTTCGTTGAAGTAGAAATTCTTCCTCCCTGTTTTGAAATAAAAGTTGATTAAATATTAGGCAACTATCGTGTTCCAAGGATTGCGGTTTAGCCAAAATTTAACGGACGTTTCCTAATTATTTCAGTGATATGCAAACTGTGTTGACAAGTGTCGGTTCGAACATGTTAGGTTGATTTAAATTGAACATAATTCAAATTATGCATTTGCCAAATGAATTACTCTAAATCAGTATTCTGTTCGAACTATGTCATTATTCACAGTAATTTGATTACTGACAAGTAGACAGTGGTAGAAAATAAAGGAGTTCCTTTGGCACTAAAAGTGTTTTTTATGAGTCATTTAAGTGCGTTTGATGATCTTGCCTGATGGGAAGTAACGATGGAATCTAGGTTGAAACCATGTTGAAACATGCAATCTCAAATAATTCCTATTTATTCATGCCTTGTAACTAGGGTTGCCAGGTGTTGAAAGTGACCAAAAAGCCTAAGTGGGTCCGGCTTTATCCGAACGCCTGGCAACCCTACTTGTTACCAGTTAAGTAATATGAAAAATTGATTAGAGCTAAATTTTAAAAGGAAGTTGCCTAGCAGAAGTTTTGGGACTTATTCAACCATACATTTATTTTCTTACCTATCTTGTGCTCTAGTCCAAGGAACTTCTCGATCCGCCGCAGCTGAGGCACGGGGTCCTCGATCAACAAATCCCCGTTGACGACCAGGATCTGTTCCCGAGGAAACACTTCCAGCCACCGGTGAAGATACGCGTGGTAGAGAGATATCGCTATGGGCCTGTCGACAATTATATGCGTTTTATTCCTACTGCTATTCCCTTAAAGGAACACTTTGAACCAATAGTCGTATTTAAAGTCTAAAGATTAATAGCGTCAGGCATCCGTGAATTTTGATTTCAAAAGCGTGCAGTGAGATTATACAATTTATCTGTATATTAATTATAAAATGAAAAATACAAAAAATGTGAAGCTTTTTATGTCTTATATTTTGATTATAATAGCTATTGATTGTTAAAACTATTAAAATGACGAAACACCTAAACGCGACGCTACTTAAACCATCGGGGGTTATAGTCAGAGCCAGATGTTTGAACGGCTTATCGGCATTAGACGCTGGATGTAACCCTGGTATTTATATATTATATCTTCGCAATTGTTACACATAAAAATGAAATCGCTTTATACGTGTAAACCACACGCTGTAAATTACTACTTATTGCATTATTCTCTACACCCAACGTTTCGAACACCTTGCAGTTTTCAAGGTAAGTAATGTCTTAAATGTAAATAAAGTGGTAAATGTTTCTTTATTGTAAAAGTTTAATTTTAACGCTTAGCTGGACACTAAACGAGAATTACAATTAGCAGTTTTATTATAATAATTGCTATAGCCATTCACTGTCCTATAGTTTGTTTAAAAAGTTTAATTTGAATGCGTCGTACCTACGTATAAGGAATTACTTAAACAAATACCTGTATGCGACGTTAATCGAGCCATCAGGGGATATAGCCAGATGTTCGAACGGCTTAGCGGCATCCGATGCGGGATGAGCAGGCCCTGGTATCTGGGGTTGCGCGGGCGCAGATGGCGTGGCTCGACTTCGAAGCTGGGTGTAATCGGAGATGGCGCGGGTCACGGGTTCTCTCACTATAAGTAGCAAACGGACTGAGGAGTTCATTGCCCGCACTCGTTCTGGTACCTAAGGAAAATTGGGCTTTTTAATATCATTGATCGAATTCACTGCAGAAGATGCTTAAATAGAGAGACAGGGGCGTTCAAATGAAGTTGGATTGAGCGCTTTGACGCTAACAATCTTTAAACTTTAAAAATAAGCAAATTTGCAGTACTCATTAAGGTTCTGCTGATATACACCATAGTATAGCATGTATACCAGGGTATACACTTGGTGCTCAATGTTTAATAATGACCCGAATAATTGATTGACAGGTAGGTTAAAATAATACAACAGAGCAACTGCTGCTGGCAGTAAACGTTGTTTCACTTTAGAATAACTAATCCCTTCAAGACCCTGTTTATGCTTTAAATGTTATTGATTACCATGAGAGAGCATCTCATGCTGGTTTCCGGTTTTGGAAAGATAAACTCTATGGAAGAAATAAAACGTTGGTAGGTATTAAATTCTCACCTCTGGAGTGACGAAATAGCTGGGGCTTTTCTCAATAGTGATTTGCCCTTTGAAAGATAACGGCATCTTGCTTCTGTACCACTCCAGTCCAAGCGCGTAGTTTTCATCGCGGTCGAAGAAATGGACTTCCCCTGAAGCTTTTTGCACCATCGGATGCAGGTAGAGCATTTCAAGAAGAGCGCGCGTGCCACATTTTCTTACGCCAACAATCAAAGCCTAAAAAAAAGAAATCACCTTTAAAATAAAAATACCAAACAGCCTAAGAAAAAAAATGTAGGACCAACTCTATACTTTGTCCGATTGCTGGACAAAGATCTCCTTCGAAGAATTGTAAGTAGGTTTTTTTGTGTGATTGTTTTTGATAAAAGGATCTCATATTTTTAATCTACCTTAAAAGGCATAGGGTAATATCTTCCGATTTTTGACGATGTAACTCGTTTGATTCGTCGCAGAAATGTAGCAAAGAATAACCTAATAGTTAAGTAGTAATTTTCAGAAAAAGACGTAGTAGACCTGTCGTGCTACAGAAATAATGACTGAAAGATAATATTTTGCTAGGCTAGACCTTCAAGACTACGTTGCTTTTAGTTTCGCAACAATCCTGAAAATAATATTAATCGCCAGCACTGCTGTTCACTGAAAACAATACCTTTGAAATATGATATTTCGGTTCAATTTTCTTTACTGGTTTGTTTCTTAGAAAATATTGTTAAGTTTTTTATAGGTACACTATGTTTATTTTATGAAGTAATTAATTATTAATAGGAGACGTTAGGGCATCATACAAAATATTGGTATAACATATTCGTGTGGGCAGTATATTTAATTACATGTGGTCTCTATGTTGATTTCGTTATTTAAATACAGGGCGTTCCTTGAATCATTAATTTCCATTCGTGATTGAAATAGGTACTTCGTAGGACTGAAAAAGGCTGTTCAAACACTAATGGATACAGTAGGTTTTTTAAACTTAATAGGGTCTCGTGACGTTGAAATACCAAAAAATTAGGCAAGAGGATAGTTAATTAGGAACGGCTTAGTGTCTATTATAGTGATAGGTATCAAGACGACATGTCATATTAATATCTCCGGACGAACACTAATTGTAATCAGATTTGAACCCAATATTTAAATCCCAATATTAAACTTGGGACCTTTGGGACCCTTGGGACCCAATGAGACTCAATGTGACCCTCGTAACCCAATGGGACCCTCGGAACATAATGGGACCCAATGAGAACCTTGGGACCCAATGTGACCGAATGGGACCTAATGGTACCCTTAGGACCCAACGGGACCCTTTGGGACACTTAGGATCCTTTGGGACCTGATCGGACCCATTGTGACCTTATGATACTTATGGAACCCATTGCGATCATAAGGAGTCAAATCAAATTTCATATTTTATTGTACACGTCTTTGAATCCGAGTGCTCTCGTGCGACCATTCGGAAAACCAATTCGAATAAAATTTCAAAAATAGAGCCAATTAACGAGTGGTGGATCGATTCTAGTTTCAAAAATGAAGCCCGGTCGTAAATTCCTGGCGATCATCGCTGGGCCACAGAAGCCGTAGAAAGCCGCTCGATGGAGAAAAAACATCGTGAAGGCAGCTGGTCCATTATGAGGAAAGAGAGTGCAAAACCGAAGTGGCGTGCACTAGAGGAGGCCTATACTCTACAATGATTAATTAGGCTGCTTAAGAAGAAGAAGTTCTCTTAATCATCTAAAGGTGACAGCTGAAAATCAGTGCTGGTCATCTTTGTGTCCAACGTAACACTGAGCCGCCACCTATTGCAGTGCACAATATTGTATATACTCATATATTATTGTTCTGTTTTTACATGTTTTGTGTGTGTTTGTGTACTACAATAAATAATATTTCATTTTATTTCATTTCATCAGGTTACCTGAGGTAGCCGACGCGCAGGCCTCGGTGGTCTCGGTGGCCGTAGTCTTTTCCTCAGCGCCATAGGATGGTTGATGGTCCGACTATTGCTCTCCTGACTCTGCAAGATCTTGCGGTTCTCATTGGCGGCCGATGCCAGACTTGCCGCCTGTACCAAAACAATATGGTTGAGTTCTTTCACTTAATGTAATTTAACATATAAGAAGTCAATGTTACTAGTTTGTGAGAAAAGGTTTTTCATGTTTCTGTACTTGAGATACTAGCTTTTCCTTGTGTTACTCGTTGGTACGAGTATACCTAGTTTTTTGTTAAGCTTTACAAACAATTGCAAGCAAGCATATACCAATAAGCAAGCTGAAATAAATAAATAAATAAAATAAATAAATATATACGGACAAATCACACAGATTGAGCTAGCCCCAAAGTAAGTTCGAAACTTGTGTTATGGGATACTAACTTAACGATACTATATTTTATAATAGATACATATATAGATAAACATCCAAGACCCAGGTCAATCTGAAAAAGATCATTTTGCATCTTGACCTGTCCGGGGATCGAACCCGGGACCTCCGTGTCGCAGGCAGGCGTGTTGACCGCTGTGCCACGGAGCTCGACTCTGGCAGTGGCCTGGCCATATTAGCCGCAGAACCGATAACCGTTGGGGCAAACGAGTTCTTGAGTGGAGACCACGTCTCGGCAAACGTAGTGTAGGACGTCCTCAGGCACAGTGGAGTGATGATTTGCGCAAGATGGCTGTTAGAAGCTGGATGCGAGCAGACGCAGAGATAGATCTCGATGGCGTGCAATTGGGGAGGCCTATGTCCAACAGTGGACGAGTATAGGCTGATGATGACAAACAATTTATAAAATCTTTTCACCTAATAATATACTACATTTCAACAAGTAGCGAGACTGGAGTACTGCGGTGTCACCTAACAGGGCTTAGGCGAAAATATAAAACTAATTGTGAGTAGTGACCACAGAACACAAAAGTGACATAATTAGTGAAAGTGCGCCAATCACCACAAGACAGTACTCAGTCTCTAGTCTGCGACCACGATGGATGTAAATCTCAATAGAAACCTAAGCGGAAACTAATAAATTAAAGGGTCAGGCTAAGTCCTGTTATTATATATAAATAAGTATGTATAATTTTAATCGAAAAAAACATAGCGTAACATTAAATCCCGTTTGTTCCCTCTTTTATAAAGTTTACGTATTCTATTTTACAAAACTCAAAGCTAATTGTTTCGAATATTAATAAGACGTTATCGAAATAGAAGCCACTAAATCTCTTGTAAGCAAAATTAATTTGTACGGCTCCCCCTTGGCATTTTGGGTTCCGAGAAAACAAACGTAATAACGTTATTCTTTTATTTAACTACTTTATTAATTTCCAGAAGCGTGGGGCGTCCAATTACGTTCAATTTGTTACGTTTCAAACGTTTTATTATAAGTTCACAAAATTATAATATTTGAATGGTAATATGATTATATAATGGAAAAAGATTCTAGAAAATATTTTTTTTGCTTATTTTATATATTGTTAACTGTAGCTTAAATGATCTAAAACTGTCATCATCATCATCAGGTCTTATTAGTCTCCACTGCAGGAGCACGACCCTCTCTGACTACCAGAGCTAAATATTAGCTAGAGCGGTCAGAGGATTTGGCCTACACTCTCCACGCCAGCCAGACGGGTTGGAGAGGTCTTTTTGATGTTTATAAGCTTTGTTTAGCTTGTGGTCCTTAGTCGCCTTTTACGACATCCATGGGAAGACTTGGAGTGGTCCTATTCTACTCTGCCGTGAACCACACAGCGTGTGTAGGTGAAAAAATACTTAAAATTGTAATCTTTATTCCATGCTGTTTTTACTTTTCTCCCAAACCAGCATGGTTATCAGCTACTTTTCTTCCCATGCAGACCGTAAATCCCGATCAAGGGATTGGGTTAAGGAATCACGTCAATAGGCGATGTGGTTAGCAAGCAACCCATCACTAAGTATTTTGATTCCGCTTTCCACCTTAACGCCTAACATAACACTATAACATGGTAATTTGTGACCAGTAGGTATATATGACCTTGGGCTATGTTTACAACGTAAGGGATAGACACATGATAATATGTATGTATGTAGTCATCTTTGCTTAACTGAGTGACATACTCCAAGTAATGAATTTGAAGGAAAACGTTAGACGCTAAAAATCCCCAAGAGATATCACTCATGTGAGCAAAGTGGTATAGACCTTACGAAGAGAATCGATGAAGTCTATTTTGCCATGATAAATATTTTTCACCTTTACCTCCTCGGTTTCCTATAATTAATCAACTTCTCATATTTGCTGTCGGTAACATTGCGACCGTAACAACTCTTTTTGCGTATAATAGGGTTATTTTCCTTACTTGAACTGCGTGACCCCAAATATACCTACCCGAAACCTTTATTATATACCAATGAGTATAATGACCTTGCGTCGCAATCACAGGTAGTACGTAGGAAATATTCAAATTTTTAACCCTTATAGTTTCTCTATGTTTTCCTGTCCGCTGTTTAGCTCAGATACCTACTATATTAGTACAGAAAGCTGTAGCAATGTAGGGTTATCTCGTTATCACGCCGACAGAGTCGTAAGATTAAATTAATATTTCTTAGTTTTCTTCTTATACAAGTAAAATGGAAACAAAAATGTTTGTTTCTCATCAACCGCTTATTGTAGGGTGTTATTAGATATGTCTTTCAAATATAGAGTCGGCGTCCCTACTCCATATTTCGATTTCCGATGCCGTTTGTGATATATTAGGTCTCAAAGTGTTGTTTATGAATACGTGAAAAATTCAGGGCAGTAGAATATAATAAAAGGAAAACTATCGAATAGGTTCGCAAGACAACCTAAAGAGTCAATCAACTTATAAAATTACGTGCAAGTACGGAACTCTACAAAGCGCGTGGCCCGAAACGCAGTTAATCGGTACTTATGTCTTCTTTGCCTTTGTATAGAATGACAAATAGATAAAATCATAATAGATGGACACATTGTTTTATTTTTGCCTTACAAAAGACTAGTAAATTTCCTGCGAGATAATAATAAATATTCTTTCAAATCTTTCCTCTTTAAAATATTAGTATCCCTATCCCAACTATTCTAATCCTAACTAATATTATAAATGCGAAAGTGACTTTGTCTGATTGTTTGTTACGCTTTCACGCTCTATCTACTGAACCGATCATCATGAAATTTTGCATACACATAGGTTAGGGTACTGAGAAGGACATAGACTATATTTCACGCGGTCGAAGCCGCGGACGACAGCTACTAGATTTACATTTTCCTTCTTATAAACATCGATCTGTCCAGTGATAAGCGCTAGTGGGTAATATGTACCACTACAGGCATGACTTTTATAAAAAACACCACATTTTTGCCTCGACAGCTTAATAAATCTTATCTTTATGAATATTGCAACGTACTCTAGCTATTTTCCCTTGTTGACAATTTATTACCGAATTGTGATTAATAATGTTACCTAACAACTGTAGTAAAACAAGAAACTTAGTGCTACGCTAGTAAAACAAGTTTATGTGTAAAGCATCTTCAAAAGCTCATAAAAATTCAATACACATGGCTCGGGATCACGAACTACAATGCCTATAATGTTAAATCTCTGAAGCGCAAAGGATTTATATATGCAGTATAGCTGCAGGTGTATAGTACTCGTAACTTTTGGAGGATACATACATACAGGGTGTAGTATCATGAGCGGTGCTTGATATTGTCTGCATAGTATTCGAATGTGTTAAATACAGTTATAATGAGGTATCCATATACACCTACTTTGATTTAAGAAAAATAAATTGACGAATGGAAAGAAAGACATGGAATGAGTATATTATCCGGGATATGAAAGACAGGGGCAAATGTGAATACGTTATGAAAACAAAAAAAACAAACAGCAAATAAAAAATGAAATAAAATATATTCATTGATATTGAACATAAATAGTTAAATTGAAGATATCATTGCGTTGTCAGTTTGGACCATTAGCTCAGCAATCCATTGAACTAAGAACAAACCTCTATTTCAAGGGTGAGGTACTACTTAGATTTAATGATAAAATTAATTAATGCTTGTATTGTACAAAGATGTGTGCGACAGTCGTGAATCGTGATGCTAGTTAGTGCCTTATCATTTGCATATTTTAAACGTACGATATGTGAAGGGAGAGACGAAGTTGTTTTCATTAAACTAGATTGGAATACATATGACACTTTTTAAAAGATGTCATATGATGAATGATCATTACTACTTTATGTGGAACATAAATTTAACCATATTACATATGGTTCTACTGATTAATTCGCAAAAAAGTAATGAATTATTGCAATAAACTATAAATAGTACAGTCCAACCCATTATAAAAGATTCCATCTTCTAACTGAATTTCAGGGTGTAGCTTCAATGAAATGGTTATCAAGATTGGTCAAGTAGCAAATCATGCAATTACTCCACATGTGTAGCTGGAGCCCTACAATTTGTGAGATAGGCTACCATGAGCCGGTACTCTGGGCTCGGCAGCCCCGCCCTAAGAAGGCACGCACTGTGTCGATGACCCCAGAGCTACCTGATAGGTCTTATAATGTTGGACAAATCTTTGGTTCAACACGTCACCCAACTTAACCAATTTGTACTTTAACATAGACGATACAATAAAAACGTAACTAAAGTGTATTGGTTTCAAAACATCATTTGTTGTATTAATCATTGAATAAATTAATTTTGAACGGGGATTAATGGAAAACGATTAAGAGGAAAACAACGGAAAAGATGGGCGGAGGATTTGTTCGCTTCCATATAAAACTGTAAGGAAGTTAAGGTAACAAAATGAGGAGGCAGTAGAATCTTATTTTACTCGCTATAAAAAGAAGTACTTAATAAAAAAATACGGATTAGGCATTTAGAATTTTTTCTTTATCCTTAAAAATAATTTGATTAAAATGCCCATTGCTTTGAACCTTATATTTAAAAGTAATGCTGGTCAACTACATTTAGCATTATTATTTAAAAGTATTTAACATTATTATTTAAAAGTAATGCTGGTCAACTACATTTAGAAAATTGAAGATTTTGGCTTTGATTCATCTCGAGTGTAAGACGGTTCAAAATGAATCAAAGAAAAATCTTTAATTTTCTGAAATCTATTCGATGCGCCCAGTATAGAGGTATTTTGGGCCAACATGGTTTGGGAATACGTTTGGCCAACATGTAGAACACCATGAAGTTTTGACGTCGAAACCGGCGTACTCCGTGGCGTGTATCGTATCAGATAATCTGTTGTAAATGCACCCGAAGTTCGTAAATATCAGGTAGCGATCGCTAAGTAGTTTGCAGCCATTTTCGAAACGTTACTTCAATTTTCGCTAACATAGATAAATTTGCATGTTCTCTTTATCGTTTTAAAGATAGAAATAACATTGTTGCTGTCGTGGTGTTAAAAAATATGTATTTTATAAGTTTGTATGGGGGATGGTGTGCATGGTAGACTAACCGTTTCACCTACACGAAATGATGATGATGATGAGGGGAATGTGTGTCCAGCAGTGAACGAGTATAGGCTGATGATGATGATGTATATGGGAAAAAATCCACGTAGGCAGGAATCAAACCAGCGTCTTAGTCTTTGAATTTGGTTAATTACGCTACCGTACTTCGTTCCTACACGTCAAATTAATTTCTCAACCATATTCCATTCCCTAATGCGTATAAGAGAAATGGGACTCCTTTCGATTTTCCGGAATGTGTTTTAATAAAACACTGAATAAAGATCATAAGATCTTAGATCAAAAGCACAAATTTGTGCTTTCCTTTTTTTCTTGATTTATTATTTGTGCGATGCTTTTAAACTTGTTTGTACGACTAAACTACTAGGAATTACGTATTTATTCGTAGACGAATTCATAGAATTTGATCAATGAATTCAATGAACTAAAGTTTTATCTTGATGACAATTTGTTAGAACAAATTGATGATAAGAAAAGATGGTCTTGGCAAGAATTAAAGTAAATCTGCCTATTCAATTAAGTACCAACCAATATGTCTTATACTAATTGATGTTAACACAATACAGTTTTGTATATTTAATATAATGTTTTAATCTGTATGCTGTAGAGTGCGCTGTCATAGAGCACATGGAAGGTGAGGAAAAATTACAGCAAGGTGACGGAGAGGAGGGCCGCGGCGAGCTTGGGCCGCGACACTCCCACTATCCCTCATATCTCTCCCATACAATTATCTACATAAACATAATGTCCTAACCTGTATGCTGTTGTTATTGCTGCTGTGCGCTGTCATAGAGAACGTAGAAGGTAAGGAAGAGTGACAACAAGGTGACGGAGAGGAGGGCCGCGGTGAGCTTGGACCGCAGAGGAGGGACGCGGCGAGCTTGGGCTCCTCATATCTCTCCCATACAATTATCTACATAAACATAATGTTCTAACCTGTGTGCTGTAGAGTGCGCTGTCATAGAGCACATGGAAGGTAAGAAAGAGTGACAGCAAGTTGACGGAGAGGAGGGCCGCGGCGAGCTTGGGCAGCGGCCCTCCCACCACCAGCACGCAGTCCGCCAGCTCACCCTTCGCCGGCCGGAACGACGACCGGAATGACGACCGGAGTAACCATCTACATAAGCATAATATTCTAACCTGTATGCTGTAGAGTGCGCTGTCATAGAGAACGTAGAAGGTGAGGAAGAGTGACGACAAGGTGACGGAGAGGAGGGCCGCTGTGAGCTTGGGCCGCGACACTCCCACCACCAACACGCAGTCCGCCAGCTCGCCCTCCGCCGGCCGGAACGACGACCGGAGTAACCATCTACATAAACATAGCATTCTAACCTGTATGCTGTAGAGTGCGCTGTCATAGAGCACGTGGAAGGTGAGGAAGAGAGACAGCAAGGTGACGGAGAGGAGGGCCGCGGCGAGCTTGGGCCGCGACACTCCCACCACCAACACGCAGTCCGCCAGCTCGCCCTCCGCCGGCCGGAACGACGACCGGGGTAACCATCTACATCAGATAATAGTGTTGCAGTCAATAGTCATAAACTTAAAAAAATACTGATTTTTTTTCTAATATTTTCGTGTTATCTCTATATCTATTATGTGAAATTCACAAAATGATGCCCAACAGTTGATTTTATCGCTACTGCAATATCTTCCATGCAACCGAAAAACTGAGAGGTAAGTTCAGGTAAAGGTAATTTTATTTCGATTACTTATAAGGAAACCAACCTTAGAAATGTTGATAAATTATAAACTGGAAAATGCAGACATGTAATCGCGTTAAGTGGAAGGAATCACTAGGTACGGACATCACCAACAAATAATGATAGTAATAGCTTATTACTTATTCGAAGAGTAATAGAACACCAGTAAAGTCACATGTACTCATTTAAATGTTCAATAAACATCAAAGAAACACTTTGGACACTCAGGACATATAACTAGGTTCACGAAAATGTCTCGTTTATAAATAAACTGGTATTCTTTGCATCGGTAAACAGGCGTTTGCAGTTTAAGAGATTCCAGAAACAAAGAAGAGAGTTCTCACAAGTAAGAGTAAAGTACATCCCCACATCCTTGACACTTGGGTCTCCAAAAAATCGTCACGTGGGTTTTTTTCCTCCTATAGCAGGATTGTGTAATGGGCCCCTCCCGAGGATTCATTTCGTGCTATGGCTTCGGGTCCTTCAATGTTTACAAGTATCTTAAGAGTCGGCAATGCGTCAACACCCTTTCTGGTGTTGCGAATGTCCATGGCCGACAGTGACTAGTTTTCATAAGGTGACTCTTCCGCTTGTTTGCCGTCAAACGTACATAAAAATGACCGAAAAACGCAATATGCTTACAGAATGTCGAGCGGCAAGGACTGCGAGCAGCTCCTATAGGTGGCCTCTTGGCGATGGTGTTTGGTCGGCAGCGTCTGACTCATCTGCTCCCGCGACGCCATACGGTCCCCATCGACACTGGGCTCTAATGCATCGTACAATGCAGCCTGGGCATCGGCCTAACGATTGGACATCACAGACATTGATGTTATGTACGTAGTCGTTAGTATAATTATCATTTTTTATTATCGCCTTAAATTCACCTGTAACAAGTTCTTTTATGAGCATTGTTATGTTGATTTTATCTACTACGGGTAAGTTTCATAATATTGGAAAATAGTAGGTAACATTTTTGTTTTTTTTACTTATTACGATACTTTTTTTTTAATTTATTACGATCAGCTAACAGTGGTACACTGCTATACTTATAAACTAAAATTTTGTTAATACAATGCTATTCAATGTGCCACCAACATCGCTAACCACATTTTACTTTACATAATAATATTTATACCGTTACAATATTAAGGTAACTTCCGTGATTTTGTACCAGAATACCATTGTACCATTAAATTAACTTAATATACAATTTCGGTGTATTGTGAATACATACGAACCATTGTGTTTATTTTTGGATTCCGCTCCCGTACCTGTAACAAACAATAAAAAACAAGTCTTAGTAACTTCTATTTTTTCCTGTTTTGACCAGGGAACAGTTAGACAGTAAAACAGATAGCAGATGATAGAGAAATATGAAAATCTATTAACTAGAACATAATTAGTTCTTACATCAATGATGAACGCATCTTGCCTAACACTTATTGAAATCGCCAATCGCATAAAATTTATCTTTAATAATTACGGAAGTCTATTTATATTTATAAATATGTTCTATATCTTGTAATATAACATGAACTACCTCGGAAGAGGTATTCACCGGAAAATGATAATTAAAGTTTATGCTTTGCTTAATAATTAATTTCCAATCTCGATAAGCTAGCAGAAGTAGAGCGACGCTAACTTAAATATTATGCCTCGTCCCTGTGGATTAGTTGTTGGTAGAGTAAAATTCTATGTAAACATATGATTAATAACATTGTGTTCCATAAAAAGGCCTACATTGTTTTTACATAACAGTTCAAATCGTTTCCTAGTACTTTCCGTGGGTGTAAGGTACTAAGAATTAAATAAATAAATATATAGGGACATATCACACAAATTGAGCTAGCCCCACAGTAAGTTGTGAACTTGTGTCGCAGGATACTAACTCAACGATACTATATTCTATAATATATACTTATATAGATAAACATCCAAGACCCAGGTCAATATGAAAAAGATCTTTTTCCATCTTGACCTGACCGGGGATCGAACCCGGGACCCCCGTGTCGCAGGCAAGCGTGTTGACCGCTGCGCCACGGAGCTCGACTATATAATTATACTATAGGCATACATCGGAAAAACTTTTCGTGGGTGTAAGGTACTAAGAATTATACTATAGGCATACTCGTTAAATGTTTGTCCCGTCTTGACAGTTTGAGAATCCTTAAATTGTAACAGAAAGAGTAAAGATAACTTATTACGCCTTAGTGTAGCATCGTAGCTTTGTCGTAGCATTGTAGCGTTTTGTAGTACATCGTAGGTCTAAGTCGATGATGTTGCTATGACTATCAGTGGAATGGTTTTACGAATTATCATCTATAAAATATGTAATTGTTAAACAATAGAGTTATAATATTTGTTTTTCTATACTAATATTTAGAAAGAGTAAAAAGATTGTGTTTGTATGTTTGTTTGTAAGGGATAAAATCTAAAACTACTCAACCAATTTTATTAGTTCTTTTATACTTGGCAAATTACGGCACAAAAAATAAAGGTATTATTTTTTTAATGCTGCATTTATTTTCTTTGATTAAGCTGAATTTATAACGTTATTTAATTTGGGGATAATGCTACAGTTTTATATTAAAAATGTTATCATTAATAATTTCTTTGCAGTCTTCATGAGAGTAAAAATACGAAAAATAAGGTTAAAATACGAGAAACATTCGCACGTCGTGCACTTTTTTACGACATTCCACAGCTCTTTGGTGAAATAAGTCCACCTATACCTTTGTGCAGGCTCTATTCTACACCACAAAGCGGACTTAACAACCGGTTTCAGTTTTGTTGGATTCGGGGCTCAAGATATGTTTGCTTTCGTAGATTGCCAAGGTGATAGCCAATTTTGTGAAACCCTGCTATTCTCTAAACTCTATTTAGTAATATTTAAAGTTAGAAAACGTTTTTATTGCATCAATGAAACACTGGAAACGCTTTTAGTTTACGGAATGAAAACTAACTTTTCGTTTATTTTTATTTATAATCATTTATTTGCCAACTAAGCGTATACAAGAAGGTCTTATATTTAGTATTGCACTTTACAACTTAGTACCTTCTACAGGTATTGCAAAGGTATTTATCTCTATGAGATAAATACCTTTGCAATACGAATCTATGGTTATAATTCTTTATAGTACTTGTTTCTTTCCTCTGTGTATAAAGTGGCATAGAGTTTAGAGAATATGCAAATATAGTAGAAGACATTAAAAATATACCTAAACATGAGTCTCTTTTGAAAATGTGCATATTTTTACTGTAGAGCAGAAAGTACGTCACCTAATGTGGGTTCATAAAGCCTCACGAGAAAAAAAAACATTACAATAAATAACATTTGTTGGATTTTGGCAAAATATAAACAAAGAAAGTTACTCAAGAAAAGATATCGACACACTGCCGGATACCGCAGCGTTACACATACACACCTATGACTATACTCGAGCTGCGGCATTCGTGGCAGACAAGAATTTGGTAATTTACAAAACATACGCAGGTCCAATCCTTTAAAACATTTTAAAGAAAGAACTAACATACGTTTGTTAGCCTTAGATAATAGTCAAAGTTGTAAGCATTAAATTAAATAGTGATATAGTCTCAAATGAGTATTCTTATTGACAAAGAACAAGATTATTTTTTTCATTAATTTTAAAAAAGAAACTCTGATACAGACATGTATACATAAACATATACTTATATATTTATAGCCTAAGTACCCTGAAAAAATTACTCAACTTATTCGGGAAGTTGTTTATTTATGTATTTTATTAATTGAACTTTATAAATTCAAGTGTAAGTGCGGACTTAAGGAATAGTTTATTTTACTAGTCAACCAACTGAGTGATATAGAGAGTGAAAGGGCTGTTGCAAAAACTATATATTAATTAAAATTAAACCACTTTATAAATTATTTGTTACCAAATTTTCAATAATATTAAGATTTTTATCATTTGTGCAAAGCTCACCTAGATATTGGAAACAAATCAAACATGTGCACTGGTGCACTTTACAACTGTAACCATCAATCACGAATGGCATGCAAATGACTGTGCAATACTCGTCATATGTCTCTATTTGCAACCATGCTATATTAATTTAGAGCTATCACACTGCATTACCTTACCAATTACGTATGCATCTGAATTTAGAGTTTCAATTAATCAAATATATACAGCGTGTTGATTTGATCTTCTTTTCTATCTTATGCTAGTCAAATACTCACTAGTTATCTGACCATGTAATGGATATTTTTTTGTATTTGTGTTTTTCATATAAATCAATCTGTAATATTTTAAAATGAAATATACATATATAATCTCGAAATCGAAAAAGATATTGTTCAAAAACATTATCTGGAAGTGAGTCGAATTTAGCTTCCTAATTCTCATGCATAAAAAATCCTCGGTTATAGTAGTATTACACTAGTCTGTTTATAACTATTTAAATAAAATTAGTTTTAATACGGTTTTATTGCATTTATTACATTATTTATACACCTAACGTTTCGAGCACTTTACAGTAATTGTGGTCGCAGGTAGACAGTTGACATTTGTCTTGTATTTTATAAGAACTATGCAAAAAACTACCGCCTAAAATATTTATTGATAACGATGTAATGTATGTAAGTTGTACCGGATGTAAGTAGTATTAGCTCACGGTGTTTGAAGGTCTTGATCCCAAGCAGGGAATCTTGGAATTTTTCTATTTTCTTTTGCAAGGACCATATAATGTTAATCCAGGGCATGTTCACAGACTGCAGACTTTGTTAAGCGTCTATTCTTCATGTCAGCTTCATGTGTAACAATCGCGAAAACATTAGCAAACATATTGTTCTAAGTAACTTCGTAACTTAAATAGAGTATCTAACTAACGTTCATGCTCGTACAATAAACTAACTTCTTAGGTAATAAAAATAATAATGATGAGCATGAAAAAAGAACTTCACGGAAGTGTAGGGTATTTTTAATCTTAAATGTGACGATATAACCCCTTACTGCACCTGTTCATTCATTACTCATTCGCTGGGAATGTCCCACTAGCGGGCATTAGGCAATGATTAATGGGAAATGCCTTGTTAATAGAATTTCACTTCCCTTCCGAACGCCAAGGCCTTCCATCCAAATTAAACAGTGGGATTTGCATTCCGCCATAAAAACAAACTTCAGTCTACCGCCTAAAGTGGCTTTTACGACGGCACATAAAAACACCGTGTTTAAATTATTGCTTTTTTAACCGACACCTTTAAAATAGAACCAATTTGGAGTTTTTAATTGTATTAAGTTTGTTTTTATTTGTAAAAGTTTAACCGACTTACTGGAAATGGTCGTATATTAAAAAGCTTTCACCCGCAGCTTCACTTGGGTTTACGTAGATCCTTCGGGGACAGAACTGTTGCTAATATTAAAGATACCTACCTCATGTCCTTTTCTGTATTTCAGGAAATTTATTTACAAAATTTTTTGATGATCGGTTTATAGATTAGGGTTTTCCGGATTCGTCTACCCTGGGTTCGCTTAAGATAGCAAGTAACGAGTAAGTTCTAATCGTATTAATTACAAATCTGTACAATAAGTGCTGCTGCACGATATCGCATCGCGATGTGAACCCCCACTAACCTTCCTTGGATATGCATTTTTTCACGACATGTGTTAAGCTTCAGTTCTTGAGCTTTTTCAATACATAAAACCAACTTGGCCACTAGATCACGGTGGCAGTTAAGAGTGCGAGATAATGATTAAAGCAACCTTGATCGTGACCCCACTACAAATTCAATATCAAGACCAACTTCAAAGGAAAAAAAAATCATTATAAGGAGCGTTGGAACATTGGGAAGTGTATTCAAATATCCACAGGGATTTCGAAATTCGCAGATCAAACATTTATTTGCTTTGATATTTTATTGTAAGTTAAACAGGAACATTTTAAGTTAAAGATTAACAAATAAAACGTAACGCCTATTTCTGGAAATCTCATAAATATAATTTGGTACTTCAATCTTATTCTAAGTAACTTGAATCAAAATTTTGATAAACTCACCTTTTAAGTTACTTATCCGTAATATCCCAATACTTAATTATCTTTATTTTAGTTAGATTCACTTATAAGTAGGCAGTTTTTGATTTTTTAATTGTATGTTTTCTTCATTTCAAACCTGTGTTTCAAATCGACGAAAAAACGGAGGAGGATCTCATGTCTATGCATAACCACGCATAACTTTTTACAGAGTACTTCATCATCAGGTCTTTCTAGTCTCCACTGCAGGAGCACGACCCTCTCTGTAATACCAGAGCCATATACTAGCCAGAGTAGTCAGAGGATTTGGCCTACACTCTCCACGCTGGCCAGACGGGTTGGAGAGGTATCTTTGATGTTAATAAGCTTTGTTTAGCTTGTGTTTCCTTAGTCGCCTTTTACGACATCCACGGGATGACTTGGAGTGGTCCTATTCTACTCTGCCGGGAACTACACAGCTAACAGAGTACTTAGTCCAATTTTAATAATTCTTTTTTTCGAAGTAAATTCCAAAACTCGTCCAAAAAACCCACCCTAAGGGTAGAAAAACCGGGGATGACAGAAACAGTTTATTTTGGCGGCCGATATTTTGTTAAAAATGTTTACTTTACCTTAGTGACTGAGCTCCGCTTGGAGATGTTTTCCAGGAATTAAACATCACTAGATCGATTTTTGCTCCCAAACCCTTTACACTAAATTTCATCAAAACTGTTGAATCGTTTTGGAGATCCTCGATGTATTGTATATATGTGAATTGCAAGTTTAATTATATAAGAAAAGTAAAAAAATTCTAATCGCATCTTTATCTCCTAAAGGGAAGATGGAGCTCAGGGCCAGAAGATCTAAAAGCCACGTTTAGCGCTTGCTGTGTGTATAAAAGGAAATCTATTCAAAGCAGCCCCGTTTCCACATTGACATAATTCTTTAGATTTTTGCACGATCGATTACGGATCTTACTTTCTACATGAAACGTCTACTAATAATAAAAGTAAGGTACTTTGCTGACTTCGTATTTTCATTTCAAGAATCATCATCATCATCATCATTAGGTCTTTTTTAGTCTCCATTGCAGGAGCTCGAGCCTCTCTGTATACCAGAGCCATATATTAGCCAGAGCAGTCAAAGGATTTGGCCTACATTTCTAAGATAATATTCTCTATTCAATATCGAATATAAACGTAAATTTGAAGGCTACCACGAAGGCTACCCGATAATATAGTTTGTGAGTGGCCTCGCGCAGAAATAGCGATACCGTGTCACGATTGGCGTCCCATGTGCTGCTATTAATACGAGCTGCATTTTAGCCTTGACCCGACCCTCACCCCTTACAATATCAAAATCTCGGGACACGCTTGCTGAGTCTGAATAAAATGAGAAGGAAATATTCATTTTTGAGATATTAATTTAATATTCAGACATGATAATAATGTTCATTTGCTTCAGATATTTCAGTATTCAGCGTATAAGTTGAACCTCGACATAAAAAAAATTATCAGATTTTTGGACATTCACTTACGGATCTTTCTACGTGACAAATTTTGACTATAAAAAGTGACAATAATGTCTACCTACTAATGCGAAAAATTAGGTACCTTACTGATTTGTATTTTTCTTTCAAGGATCATCATCGCCATCATGATCAGGTCTTTGTTAGTCTCCACTGCAGGAACACGACCCTCTCTGTTCTAACAGTTAGAAAATTTGGCTTACACTCTCCACGCTGACCAGACCTGACCTGAGGGTTGGAGAGTGGGCTCTATAAGTCCTCTATTATGCAAGGTGCATCCCAGCCTTGACCTGACCGTCACCGCTCTCCCGACAATATCAAAATCTTATGAGCACGCTCCACGAGTTTGACTGCAGCACTCGCGAGTAAATTCATTTACGAGTAACTATTGCAAATGGAGATACATTTTTGTGGCTTTCAAGGCTAATTTGATTTAGCTGGAACCTTTTTTTGGCAAAAATTTTTATAACACTGCAGTAAAATCACGTTGCTGCGATTTTCTGAACTCTTTTCTACTATGCTGATAAAATCTTGTTTTGACTGAAAACGCAATAGTATTTGGAATTTTTTTTATATATTTTACTTAACAACTCCAACGTTTATTAACAAAAAAGATTATCAATTATTAAAAAATAAATATATACTCTAACATATCTCAAGAAAAGCCACATTTGTATACACATTTACAAAAAGTACTCTAGGTACCTATCTCAACAATCTCAATTCCTTGTCAATAAATTTCCCAATGTTCTAAAGGTAACTACAAAATAATAAGTCGAAACCAATGTAGGTCACATTTTTATCAAATACCGTGTGCAAGTAGTAATAACCGTGTGTGTTCAGAAACCCACTATGGTATCCGAGAAAGATATTTTTTTCCAATAAATTTCTTCGGACAAAATTGTCTATTACTGGTAACTACTCGTTTTCCGTAACTGATGAATAGTCTTCAAAGTTACTAATTTTCTCGTAGAAATGTCAGAATCCAAATTTTAGCAAAAAAACATGAATGTTACACAGTTTATGGCATTCATGATTTTTCTTCATGATGCTGACATTTCTACGAGAAAATTAGTAACTTTGAAGACTATTCATCAGTTACGGAAAACAAGTAGTTATCAGTAATATCAAGCTTGTTCATCATTTAATTAATTATCTAAGTGTTTACTGAAAATAATCAAAAATAACGGGTGTCGTAAATTAAAAAAAAATTGTTTCTATTATCTCTTTGGAAGTTTTTTCTATTTAGGTTCTCTGGGTAGAGTGGGTATCACGGACCGAGCATTTCCTTCAAATATATTCCGCTTTCCAATTACACATCTTTATCTTTGATTTATCGCATTCGGCTAGCCATTTATTTCACACACATAGAGTGGAAAATTATGTGCCGTCGTAATTTGCTCATTTCTTGATATCACGTTGTTTGTTACCCTGTAATAGATTCGAGGTATAATTTAGTAATCTAGATCTTACTGTAATTTCCTACGAGGTTATTTGTTGAACTTTGGTTAATTCATGTAATATTCATTTTGTGATATTATTTACATGCCAGTTCAATATTAGGTAGGTACTGTCTATTTTGTTGCTTTTGTATTTCATGAACTCACGAACAATAACGTATGTAAATCATTATTTTGGAAATGTTTTTAAGAGAACAGTTATTTCTTCTGCGAATTGATCTGCACTGCTGGATTTATTTTCGCTACTTAAATCTGTAAGAATGTTAATTATAATATTTATGGAATAAAATTGTCACTACTAAATGAATACTTGGAATAAACTCAAAAACTTTTTGTGATGTTTTTATTTACTTTTATTTGCATTCATCATCATACATATATCAGAAGCAAGAAGTCCACTGCTGTATATAGACCTCCCGAAGGACTTCTAATACGGCGACCGATTAAAAGAGGCCTGCATTCCGCACGTTCCTTCGACCTTGGTCAGATGTTCTAACCAACTACTCAGTACGAAGTTACCATTCCAGATGCTTTTCTTCCTTTATTCTTCACGAATCCACTGGTTTAGATCATAAACGACACAGCAAGATGGGTGACTACCAGCTAGTGATGTACAAGGCTCGAGGCCTCCGAGTTCTTTTGTCCAGAGCTCGGAGTCGTTTACAGGGCTCGCCTCGTTTGTGTGAAGCTCGACGACTTGGGAGTCTTTTTCAGAGCTCGAGCCTTTATGAGAGCTCGAGCCTTTTTAAGGGGTCGAGCCTTTTCGAGAGCTCGATCAATCTGGAGGCTTTTTTACGGCTTGAGTCTTTTAGCTGTCTGAGCAACAACTCGAGCCTTCAAAAAAGCTTGAGCTTTTTCGAAGGCTCGAGCTCTTTTAAAGGTTTCGAGCTCTTTTGAAGGCTTGAACTCTTTTTGAAGCCTCGAGGCGTGGCTCAGAGAGCTCGCGACTCGGCTAGGCTGGGGTCTTTAAGCCTACCGAGCTCACCGAGTCCTGCCAATCTGCCTCGAGCCTTCAAAAGTAGAACTCGACGCCTCGAGGTTTGTACATCACTACTACCAGCCCGCAATGTAAACCTTACTACAGCCATGACAGTTTCTTATAGTTATCCCATATATATACATTGTTCATAAACATGAGCATTTATAACACGAAATAACACCGATTTCACATTCAAAAGTCCACTAGAATCAATTTGCAAAACAATCTTAACCGCCAAAAACTCCTGACTGTGTCCTGAGTACGTTCTAAAAATTGTCTACAATTGACGTAAACGCCAAAACAATCTAATCTGCATAAAAACACAGAATAAAAAACCTTCAGAATATTCGAATGGCTGTAACGTTAGCTAATTAAAGAATGGAATTGGCTGGCGGGGTTTTTACGGACAATCATAAAATGGGCTTTAGAGAGGAACATAAACCGAACCTAGAGTTTTATGGGAGCCAGATATTTTATTTTCGAATTAAATTTGTTCTCAATTCGCGGATTTTGGTTTATATTCGACTTTTAGTCAAATATTAAAATAAATGTTTTCTTCATTTTCCTAAAAAATTATCTGTTCTTCTTGATATTAAATTTAATTTATTTATCATCCACTTTATTTATTTACAAGCTTAGGTATTAGGATTTTATAAAATTGATATAAAAAGTAAAATATAAAAATATAATACAAAACATAAAAACTTTATAAAAACCTTTTATCTATTATTTATTTATCATATTATTATGTTTCTCTCTTAAAGAAAAATAAAAATAAATAAAAGTATTTAACCTTCAATGTCCCTTTGTATTCAAAGGGAGATTAAAACAATAATGTTTACCATACATAAAGTCAAATTTTAAAATAAATATTTTAACCACTTAACAAAGTCATAGAAAGTAAAACTGAAAGACAGACGGATAAATGTAGAGTACAAAGTTTCTGCTTACTTTCTTAGTTACGAATCAGGCCAACACATTGAGACCAGGATTTTCTATACAACAACATCGATTTTTATGAATACTACATCACTCACTATCTATTAATCAACCAAAAAGCTAGACTTAATCACCGAAGTTTATCACAAACATTTTTCAACATAAGTAGGTAATATTATTTGAATTTTTACTGTTGAGCAATTTAATTTAAGTTTATGACTCAGCCAAGGATAAAACGCTGGTTCATATAATAAAACCGGACAGTAAAATAAAAACGCAAATTAATTGCTTGAAATTCTCTTCTTAGCAAAAAATTTGAGTGGTAATATTTAAAGGTACTTAAGTCTGTATAATATAGAAAATATTCATTGATCATGGTGCCCTCAAAAAAAAAAAAAATGCAAAATTTCATGAAATTTACTCTATTCATAAATCATGTCCGTAATTTGTCTTCATAGTTCAAAAAAGAAAAAAACTCCATTTTTAGTTTATCTTAATGCTGTTTAAACATTTAATAAAGAAATCGTAAGAATTTGGGAGCCGGCCAGCTGACATTGTAAAATGGAGCTCAAAACTTCCATTTCTGTGTGAGTTTTTGTTCAATTTTTCAAGGAAAATATACGGGCACATTTTCATTACTGCCACTGCTACTACATTCCGCAAATAAATGCGGCAAAAACTGGCGTGCAATTCTCGTAATTTACTTTTGAGACCAAGAGCGTTTTGCATGTCCTTGTACTGACATTTCGTGATATATGCGAAATTACAATAAAAACTTAAGTGGTTCTAAACGGTAATGGCGTCGTAATATGCAAAGTTACTACGTTTCAAGGTGTCAAAATATAATGATCAAGTTGAATGTTCATATAATGGCTAAAATTTGTATTCTATACACTGAAATTTGTTTGTTTAAGTAACTCTTTAAACTTCAAGGGTACCGATAATAGCTTTATTATGAAATTTTTTAAGATATCTACGCCAAGCTCAACCTATATCACGAGCTCCGTGGCACAGCGGTCAACACGCCTGCCTGCGACACGGATGGTCCCGGGTTCGATCCCCGGTCAGGTCAAGACGGAAAATAATCTTTTTCAGATTGACCTGGGTCTTGGATGTATATATGATAACATCATTCGTCTCATGAAAAGCAAAAATTTACTGCGTAATTTTATTTTACCTACCAACAACATCAACGTAGCAATCGCGTACGTTATACTGCCATGATACTTTTGCTAGAATATCATCACGTAATAAATATGAATAGTTAAAATGACTTAAATATAACCATCCTAGAAAAACTGGCATCAAAATCATATTTTAGAATTATTCTAAATTATTACACGCTTTTGCTTAACATGTCTGTTAGTTTTGTCTATCTGTGACGGTCAAATATTATTCAAATTTGAAGCACGTGATGAAATTTGTGTGTTTTGAAAAACCTTATTGAATTGAAAAAAAAAAATGTACTTTAACCAATTTAAATAATAAACAGATGACAAGAGCCGACCAGGAGCCAGCACTTAAAAAGGATTAGGCGACAGGAGAATACTCTCAGCAAAAGATACAAGCAAATCAAAAGTACGCATCAAGGTTAACTATAACATCAGTAATAATTTGAGCGGCACTTGACTCTGTCGCTTGAGGATGCCAGGCATTGTCATGAAAGGCCTGTATTCAGTGGAGTGGCAACCCGAAAGGTCGCCCTCCATGTATCTCTTTGAGGGTCGAGCCACCTTTGTATAATAAAAATAGGGACGCTGCCTTTTCCATTCGCCTCCGAATTTGTCGAGTAGTTTTAGGATAAGTATCTATTTAAATCCTGTTGGTCGAGAGGTCTCTAGAGCTGTTCTTAACTATTGTGCTTTGGAATTTCAATTTTATAAGATTCAAGATCTTGAATTATGAGTTAGATTAGATTTACTTAACAAGATTAAGAATTAGTAAATTTCCAGCATAAATGTGCCTATACAGTAATCTTTATTTGTTTACCTATTAATATTATAAAGTACTAGCTGTTACCCGCGGCTTCGCCAACCGTGATATATAGCCTTTGTCCTTCTCGGTACCCTAACTTATGTGTATGCAAAATTTCATGATGATCGGTTCAGTAGATAGGGCGTGAAAGCGTAACAAACAAACAAACAAATAAACAAACAAACTCACTTTCGCATTTATAATATAAGTTAGGATTAGGATTAGGATAATATTAGTTAGGATAGGATAAGTATTGCGTTTAACCATTAAAAACTGATTTTAAAAATTATTTTACCCAAAGAAAGCCTGATTAACAGCCGTTAACATAGGCTTAATTTTCGCAAAGTATTTTTTTTTTAACTTTTTATAGGTACCATAAATACTCGATGAAATTATGCAATAGCTAGTAATAAAAAAAATACAGTTGCTAAAAAAGAGTAAGCACATATCTAAGTTTGGATCAGTTAAAGGCCTATTTACAAGTAGGTACAATATTTACAAAGTACTTCAGAAACATGCCATAGAAGCCTATCTATGAGATAATTTCGATACCCTTGCCCATCTTATCGAAGTACCCGGGCAAATGGTACTTGAAATAAAATACACTTCCTATCTTCATCACATAACTTGTTATGATAGCTTCCATAACCGTAAAAGTGAGATTTAACTCTAGGAGCGTGAACCACTAGGTAGAATTATAACTTATAAGATACTGGCGATGATCTGTGAGAGCAGCGTTTGGCGGTTCATATGAAAATTACGCGTAAAGAAAAATAAAACGAATATGTAAGACGGCATATTTTTTTTACTTGCCCTGTTGAGTTTTTTGGTATGGTTTAACAAAACTTTTGCCATCTTCGTATAAACCTACGGTAATTTTTGGTTTGCAGATTACTATCGCTATCTTATTTTCTTCTGATATAAAAAAAGAAGAAAATGCGATATGTTATAGCACGCGTTTAACTATTATGAGTATTATAGAAGTTTACAAGTATAAGAGCGTAGTAAATAATAAATTTAAATTTCATGATTAATCTCTGTCAATTAATGATTCAAATAGGATCTTTATAAAACATGGATCATAATTTGTTAAGAATTTAGTAGCCAGAAACAAGATCATCACATATTAACATAGGTATGCAATTCCAATGTCCAAAGAAAAGCTCCTTATATAACATCCTGGCAGGGTCGCCATATAAGGAGGGTTTTTGTCAGAGAAATGAAACTAGTGACTGTTCGAATATAACTGATTATATTTGACGAAAACACTTATTAGTAAGTGGTACAAAGAGTATTAAGTATTAGTATAGAAGAGTAAATAGGTACTTAATCTAACCCTCACAAGGTCTTAATTTAGTATCCACTGCAGGAGCATGACAATGCCAAAAAGAATACAAAATATCTAGGTCGGATTTCGGTTTAATAGATGGGAACTATATTTAATAAAATAATCGTGTAAAGCTTTTATTGGGAACGTAATTATGCTGTAAAGTTCTTGCTAATAAAAATTAAATGTACCTGAGTATCTGCTTAAGTTAAAAGTTTCTAAGGCTGTCTTCCGACTCCATTACCAAACAAGCTCGCTTTTCAGGAATTCAAAGAGCGCCCGGGCGGCTACTGGCCGTCAGGACGACGCGACTTACCTATTCAGAATTCCCGATCTGAACACAGATTGGAAAACCTTACATGTGGTGTGAGTTTTGCTTTGGAAATATTTCGGATATAGTGAGTTTTTACAATTACCTACAATTATGTTTATAAATCAGTATGAAAATACAAAATAAGTTAGCAAAATATTCGGGTTGGACACCGGTTTTAAGGACGATAAAAAAAATTATAAAGTTTTATTAGGAACGTAACTATGCTGTAAAGTTCTTGCTAATAAAAATTAAATGAGTCTAAATATGAGTGCTTTACTTATAAAAGTAGCTAAGTTCCTAAGGCAGGTGGCCTTCCTTCCGACTTTATTACCAGACCAGCTTTTACTTATTTGACTGACATAAGTATACAATAATAGTATTTCAGCTCAATCGGAAAACAGGAAGTAGCCCAGATTTAGCCTCCAAGATTTGACCCACACATATATTAACATGTAAAACGTCAAAAAACTGCTAGTTGATTGTGAATTCCCCTTCTTCAGTTCATTCCCCTTGTTTTCACAGTCGACGTCTAATATCGACTCTTAAAGTCTTACGTCACTAAGCCAGCAGTAAATTTCTTTCAGTGTTGTCCCATTTTATATTAACAATGTCATCAAGCTATAATATTATTCCTTGTGTATACTGAAGAAAATTAAAGTACTGTTCTGCACTAGTTACAGATAAAGCCACGTAAGGCCAAGACCCGCGGGGTTTGTTCCTATTACCATAAAATACGGAAGTCATAAAGTGAAGCCTCCACGAAATTCGGCTGCGGCTCGCGTCGATACGGAGGGCAAATATGAAAATGAACGGTGTTCTCGCATTACAACTTACATGGTAGGATCCGTTAAGGCAATTTAAGTAGTGTTGGATACTAGGTGTCTTATTTTTTTGGAACAACGTTTTGTATTCTTTCTTAACATTTATTACATGGCTGTTAAAAAAGGTGTGTCTTGTTTTTCGAGTTCGTTATTGTATGTAGGTATGTATGTGAGTTTCTTAATTTTACCATTATTTCTTAATAGTACAGCGGATTTGGACGATTGATCGTAGAACCTTTACATGCTCCCGAGTGATAAGAACAATATTTTTCTTGCTACTGACCATGCTTAATGAGTTTCGAATCTTTGTTAATAAACCAACAGTAATCACATTCAATATACCAATTATTTATATTTGATTGTTTTCGGGAAGAAGAATATAAACATTCTATTTATAAATGTTTTTATTAATTCACGCCATTCTTAATTTAAAAAGAGAAAATACTTAAACGTTTTTAAATGTAATAATGACATACAGAAATATTGAAATAATAGTAGGCTAAGTGATCTTTATTCACAAAGATTACTTTATGTCCAAACTACTAGGAGCGAGTGAATGGTAACAAAGTGACAGCACCATTGAGAGAGGGCGCGTAGGCGTGACGCTAATGTAAACATAAATTTTAAACGTCGTTGTTTACATGAACGTGTATTGTTTGGCGGTTAGTCTGCCATCTAAGGAAATGTGCTTTCATGTATCACCGCACATGGCGACACTTTATAATGTATATTTTATGTTGTGATGATGAGTTTATTTATTCGTTACCTACATGTAGTCTGAGCTCCTTTTTAGATTCATATTGTGATGATTATACATGGGTTTATTTATTCGTTACCTATATGTAACGTGGGTTCCTTCTATAGATGCGTAAATTCCTATTTAAAAGACCGGCAGCGCTTTAAACAACTTTGATGTTGCAGTTGTCCACGGGTGATTATGACAAACACCATCAGGTGTTTTGTAGGCTCGTCTACCTGCACAACTAAAAAAAAATAATCAAAATACAATAAAAAAAAATGTTAGGTCCTATACAATTAGTTGCCCGGCCGGCTGATCACTTTGTATAGAAATATCGAAAATATTTATTTATTTATTAGGAAAAGGCACACCAACAGAATATATACAGCAGTATATATAATTAAATATTATGATTTACAATTGGTATTAAATTTTAGGTCTATGCGGAGTCAAGTTTTTCCTCTCTGGTTAAAAGCTAACCAAAAAAAGTTACCATCACAAATTTAGAACGATTTTTTTCAAAGTAATTCATAGTTTTCAAATTTTAAAAACTATCAAAACTTAAAATATGAAATCATAATATAAACGATAAAAACCGATAAGCATTTCAATAAATTAGCCGATGCTAGACAAATCACAGCTATTAATCTATCTCAAGAAATTTATTTCACAGTAGATTGCACAACAAATGACATTTGGAACTCCCAAATGGCATCAGTCACCTTGCAGTTTGGGTCGCTGAACTTAGCTCGTAGTTCAGGCATTTGTATCTTTCGTTTGAAATGCTAACTGGCATTGTTACTTCGAAAATCTTTATTTTAATGGCATTAGACATTTCAAAGGGAGTACAACACTTCAAAAAACAAATTGTGTAATAAACGGTTGAAATTTATTTGTATGCATTTTAGATTGAAATTATTATTTTCCACATAGATTGCCGTTAAGAATTTGGGATTCGTTATTATACTAATTGATTAATTATGGCGACGACGTCTATAATTAAAAGGTGCAAAATATAGAACTGCTAGGTAGGTAAATTGCGAAATTATGTAGTACAATAAGTACAAACTTAGATGTACAAATACAACCTTGAAAATATATCTTCTAGTGTACGTAATAAGAGGCATAGAGGAAAAACCTCTGTACCTCTAGCATACACAAGAAATACATGCACAATCAACAAAAATATCTTCTCAGATTTCTATTACGAGTAAAATAAAAAAGTGTATTTTAACGCATGTCAAAACATAATAAAGCGTTATCAAGATGTCACTCTCCTTTTGTTACGAGTTTATCCAACATAGCCCTTTATGTCTGTTTTACACGCTTATAATGCAATCCGGTAACCGACCGGAGCCAATCGGTTCGTGTCCGGTAATAAAGTTGCACAATACTCATGTGTCGCTCAGTTTTCCACCGAATAAATTGCCATTGGTAACAATAAGCTTCCAATGGTAACAATAGTTTGTATTGAAAGCTTCAAAAGTGCACTGAATTTTAATCATTTCATAAATTGGTTGCTTTGTCGTTTTGGACGAAACACTTTTATCACAATAACCTACCATGTTTCATTTTGTAAAAGCATAATAAAATGCAGGTTAAATAAAATACATGGTAAAGTCCTTGTGTTATTTTTATTTATTACCTATAAGTTTATATTTTCAGCTATGCATCAATATTAGACAGTGTAACTAGAAGGTCATTACGAAACGGTAGTAGTTTTTTGATTTTGCACATTAAGAATTAAAAATAATAAGAAAGTAAAAAATATGGCGTTCAAAAAGAGATACAATTATCCAATTTTGAATAAAAGTCTTTGACTTTGACTTTGAGAAGATAAATATATTGGTTTAATGAGAGTCATACAAGTATACCTAATTGCGAAAAAACTATATTCATGTATGTAATGTAAATAAATTTCCGAAGAATCACACAATTATCCAGCATTCAACGAAAACCAAAGAAAACGTCTGCATGCCATGTTATTTTATCGCAGACGTGAACTTTCGAAGTCAGACATTATACTTCTAGATTCAGACTTACATAATACCCGAGAGAAAAGACGTTGATTTATAAAGAAAACAACACGAAACTGCTCCATTTAAATTCAGCGATGCTTTCAAATATTACCCTCGTTTCTCATGCGTATTATCGTTTGTTATTGTTCGGTAAGAGCAGTTTCGAATCAATATAATTCGATCGAGCGAGGTGTCGGTGGAGTGTATGCTCGACTACTCAGTGTTACGTGTCATTTTCGCAAACACGCGCGGCAAACACGTGAGTGAGTATTGTACACACTTAAGTGGTTTTCGATGACAACAGCGAGAGAAGTGACGCCGTGAGACGTATAATCGGCTTTTCTTTCAGCGGTTCGGAAAAGAAATATGTTTTTTCATCCCATCGTTTGTAATATGGTTTTGGAGACGGAATTTTACTGCCGCGAGCGACTCCAACGGATGTTTTTATGCCTAGAGCGGGGAAATTGGACAAATTGAATTTTGAAGTTTCAATGTGTAGATCGACGTTGGGCTTCAGCTTGTTCTGTAAATGGTTATAAAACTGGAAACAAGATCAAATGGGAACGAGGTATAGATGTTATTTACCGCAGAAAAGCTTTTTGCTAAAAGGTAATTACATATCTTTACCGGCAATGTTGTATAAAGTCTCACAAGAGCGTTCTAAATTAATTCTTTAATTAAAAGCGTTGTTCATGTAAATTGTAGAATATAGGAGTAACGTTTGAGCAGGTTTTTTACTTCTTTTAGCAGACTAATTATAAGTATATTTCGGTCAAAATAATTAAGAAAGGCAATTATCTAAAAAGAAATGTAAATATGCAAGTGACCCAAATGTCTCCTAAGTTTGCAAGAGACTTAATCTTTTTTAAATATAAGAACATAAAATAAAAGAGGTAAAATACTTATCAATATTTCTGTACGATCACTGAATGAGAAAAAAGTTATATCAAAAATCAAATGTTAGAGTATTTTCGAGGTTTTTCTCTGGAAAGCTTTTAGTAAATTTTATACTACTTACATAAAAGAGAGATACAATCATTATATCCGCACCTTATAAATTTCAATATCCAATTACCATTACTTGTTACTAGGTGATTACGAAAAGCAAAAGGAAACTTTTGAAACAAATCGATGGCGAAGGCCATTGAGCCCGCAGTGTTATTTTTCCATTATGTTAAAATGCGAGCAAACGGTTGAAATAGGAAGACTCACTCTCAGAAGATTTTCCGCTCGACACGGCATTAATTAGATCTTAGGAATATTGCTAAATTATACCCTAGCAGTAAACTAAATTTATATCTTATACTTACATACTATCACGTCTTTTTCCTTTTCGGGGTAGACAGAGCCCAGGTCTATAAAACCTTAAGGTCACGTTTAGCATGTTGATGGGCTTGTAGGTGGAGAACGGAATCAAAATAGTGTTGGGTTGCTAGCCGCATCCATTGACATGATTCCTCACGCCAATTCTCTCGATCGGCTTCTACGATCTGCGTGGGAAGAGAAGCAGCTGGTACATTCTAAGTTTTTTTTTCTTTTCTCCCAGACCAGTGTGGAGAAGACAAAACTAGATTTAGCCTTTCAGCTTAAAATATCTTAATTATCAACTTTATTTATTCGTCATTTAAATCCTGCATTGAAATATCGTCATGTAAGCGTTTAGCCGTATTGCGTCAGGCTCAAGCGTCCGCTTAATGACAACATACATACTGCAATTTGTTTTGAAAATGTTTTAACGGCCAGCTGCTTGCCTGTAATTTTTAGAGTTTTACCACAACCCCAAATAAAAACCTGTAGAAAATAAGAACCAGCATTTGCCCGAGTAGATATGCCATGTGGTTCCCAGCAGAGTAGAATAGGACCACTCCAACCCTTCCCGTAGATGTCGTAGAAGGTGACTTAGGATTCAGAAGTTTAACAAAGCTTATAAACATCAAAGATACGTCTCCTAATATCTGGCTCTGTAGTACAGAGAGGTTCATGCTCCTGCAGTGGAAACTAATGCCCTTCATGTAGCAGACTGGCATCTTGACCATTGTGTTACAAAAGCTGTCATATAAAATACGAATGAAACATAAGGTACAACGTACCTCATTAACTATTGAAATACATTTAACCGAAGACATGATGAACACTAGAATAAACACAGAAGTTTGCCGTGTGGTTTTAGGCTTAGAATAGAATGGAAGTCACTCAAAAGGGCGAGAGATGGCAAATAGGCAGAACATATCTTAATCCTAACTAATAAAGCGAAATTGAGTTTGTTTGTTTATTTGTTACACTTTTCTACTGAACCAATCATCATGAAATTTTGCATACACGTAGGTTAGGGTACTGAGAAAGACATAGGCTGTATATCCTAGGTACCACAGATACTTTTATATGAATATATATAATATATGAATTTCGTATTTATTACATTTTGTAATACATAATAACAACCATACACAATTCACTTTTAATACATAATTATCAAATAAATATTTTCTCTAAACTATAGACATCACCGAAAACTCCGTTAATTATTAATTAAAATGTACTATCAAGAAAACTATATAAATACTAAAAACTATACACAATATTCTATAAATAACAAGTTCCTAATACTAATAATAAATCATTTACAGAGTGCATCTAACGCAAGTTATATCAACATTCCTACTTATTACTTAACTAGAAACATTAACTACTAAATAGCTACTTAAATAATTTTACTTATTCTAAATCTAAACTATACATGCAATTTAAAATATTAATTAACATGATTTAAGTACACAAATCAAAATAGTTACTGACAAAACCCTAGTTATTTTAATCTGGTTCGATATTGTTTTGGATTGTTTTAGATATAAGTGAACGAGCGCCCTAACGTTGTTTACTTCTTTTGCTTATTTTGCGTACATGCCTACTAACTACTAACTACCGACTTAACTTTTTTATCAAATGTTTAATTTTTTTAATGCTCACACCTACATTGTATACAATTAGATTTATAAGTTTCTCTATAAGTGAAATGTAAATTTCTTTGAGAAATAAAGTTCTTTAACCACATATCACACGGGCGGAGCCGCGGGTAACAGCTAGTTCTGTATAAAGAATTCACAATAAGCCTGGCGCTAGCTGTAGAATCTAACAATTCGGATGAACATAGCCCGAATTGAATTTTAAACCAACTATGCGTTCTTCCACTTATTCTTCGCTTAAGTGGGAATGTAGAGGTCTCTTGGTGCAAGTAAATTTAAAATAGGCTATTCATTCATGAAATTTAGGATTCTATACCTAGAGGGTGCTAACGAAGTTCCTCTTCTTAGATCGTGGTCTGGCCGATTTCTCGTCTATCAGTGGGCTATTTCTCGTGAAACGTAGTAGTTCGTTACAATGTGAATTTTTTGACTATAGTGTGACATTTAATCACCGAATTAACCAGAATTTTTTTCCTAAAGGATTTCTTCTGATAAGATAATTAAGTAAAATTCTATTAATATCAGGATCAATTTTGATTATATTATTGCGCTTGGTTTCTAGTAATTAATAGTACATTACTGCAGAGGCCGGGAAGTAAGGGATTGCCGGACGAGTATAGTTTTCAAGGCCGAGCGTCAGCGAGGCCTTGACAATAGTTACGAGTCCGGCAATCCCTTTCCCGCCGAGGAAAGTATAGAGATTTTCTCAATAAATGTGAGGAAATTTAACTTAAAGTTACACATAAACTTACATGCCTTAAATATTTCCCCTTACTAGGTATTTGCCGGTAGTAATTTTTCCACTTTCAAGTTTCAAATTAGGCGAAGTAGGTACTTAAAATCCATTGCAGTGTTGCTTTCATCACTAAAACTCATTTTGAACCGTTTCATTTCGAATAAATAACCAACTTTGCACATATTTACCGAAAACAATCAATGTCAATCAATTACTGCAAAGCGTTAATCACAAACTACGAAGAAGATACTATTACTAGTATCAGACGACCGACTGCCATATGTTTTCTCTAGGCAATAAGGATCATAGACAAATAATGGAGTGAGGGTGAAAATGAAAAAAATGCCACACAATTCCTTTTGAGTTTCTATGGGGGGCCATAAATTCAAAGTCAATTGACGTGTGTTCTATGCCCTAAAATCCGTAAAGGCAGTTTTTCGGCAGTGGCGTTAATCACTACGGGTATAGTGAAAATAACAGATCTCCCGAGTTTTTAATTTTTTTATTTTCAGTTGTCAATTCCAGCAAAGGAAACAATGCCCATAGAGCCCAGTCATATTTTTCACAAAAAATTTAATAGATCATAGATTATTGTTTTCTTCTCTCGCAACGAAAATTAAGCATATTTTCGTATGATCACATATCGATATTTTAATGAAATTGTAGTTATATTCACGTATTATATGCATTTTTTAAAAATGCAGTGGTAGTAAACTGGCTGTATGACAAGTGACATAATTTACGTTACATAGATTAATTAAAAAGTTTTGAGCAGCGGCCGGGAAGTAATTTTCATACTTATTTCCTGGCCTAGGCCGGCAATGCGATGAATGAGCCAAGAATTACAAACTTCCGGTCTTCTTTTTACTACAGTAATGCCTACATTTCCGAGCATGTTTGAGAAAATTATTATTTCCTTGTTTGTAGTTCCAGTTTGTTTACTCATGTATAGGGTTGAAGTCAGTTTTTGTTTTTCTGTCGAAATTAATTTTATCTGATTATTTGAAAGCGCTCTAGTATTTGCACGTTTTGCTAATAAGTGTTGGCATTTCAATCCGCCTATATTAAATTGATTAAGTGTATGTTTTATTCTCACATAATATTTAAAACTTTTACTAATTTTTAAACTTTTAATGATTTCTTCTTCCTTTAAATATGCCACGATATTTCATTATGTTTACTCTAAAAACATATAAATGCTAAACCTTGTAAAACTTAATTGCTATTCGGAAGACTAGCATTCCCTGTATGTCTAAAGCTGAAGCATTTTAAATGCCACTTTTCCGGATATCCACAACGCCGGCAGCGCCCGCCCCACTTTGCTCATGAATGATGGCATCATAGTCACCACATGCATACTTTTTACGCCGTAAGCATGTACAATGCTCAATTAAATTAGACTTTTATTTTTTTCTCACTGATATGATTTTTCAAACTACTTCTAATTCATTTATGAAATAACAAAAGATTTACCTACAAATATAAATCTGCCGCCATATTTGATTAAGTCTACGCCTATTTAAGTTTATACAAAAACATATAGATTCTAAACCTATAGCTTAATTGCTATTCGGAAGACTACCATACCCTGTATGTCTAAAGCTGAACCATTTTAAATGCCACGTTTCCGGATATCCACAACGCCGGCAGCGCCCGCCCCACTTTGCTCATGAGTGATGGCATAATAGTCGCCATATGCATACGTATATACATTCTCACTGCTATGATTTTTCAAACTTTTTCTTCTTACTGTAAAAAAATTCAGAATATTTCACCTATCTTATCTTCATTGGGGCCGATTGAAAATCGGAATCACGTCTAATCTTAGGGTTATTTTGTACTTACCCTATACCTTACCCACCGACACGGTGATTTCTGAAGAAAGACAACATGAGCTTCAAAATATCACCTGGTGTAGTCATCCAGATCAGAATAAGCCAATCCAAAGAGGTCCAAACGCTTAGTAGCCAACAAGTCACAGCGACACAAAATGTGTCTTATTGCCACCTCCGATTTCTCACATATCCTACATAGTAGGCTTTGGACAATTTTCATTTTGAAGAGATGGCTGTTGAAAGTGTATAACTATATATATAAGTAAATTTACCGCCATATTTGGTTACACTATGTCTACGCTTGTTTAAGTTTATATGAAAACATGTAAATTGCAAATTCCTAGAAAGCTACTCGAAAGATTAGCATTCCCTGAATGTCCAAAACTAAAGAAAACATTTTAAATGCGACCTTTCTGGATATCCACAACGCCGGTACCGCCCGCCCCCTTTGCTCATAAGTGATGGCATAATAATCGCCATATACATACGTTTTACGTGGTAAGCATGTGGAATGCTCATTTAAATTAGATTTCTGTTC
The DNA here is from genome assembly GCA_963082605.1 of Rhodophaea formosa. Taxonomy (NCBI): domain Eukaryota; kingdom Metazoa; phylum Arthropoda; class Insecta; order Lepidoptera; family Pyralidae; genus Rhodophaea; species Rhodophaea formosa. Next base: position 14,889,188 of record OY720209.1, read on the forward strand.
CTTTCTCTAGGTGCTGTGATTTTTCAAATTTTTTTTGGTAATCATTCATAAAATTTCAAAAGATTTCACCTATAAATATAAATCTGCCACCTTATTTGGTTTTACTACGTCTACGCTTATTTAAGTTTACATGAATACATATAAATTTTAGTTCATCAGCGAAACGAGAGATTAGCATTCTCTGTACATCCTAAATGGAAGTAACATTTTAAATGCCACGTTTCCGGATATTTGCAAGCGCCGGGCAGCACTCGCCCGCTTTTCTTATGACTGATAGTATAGCATTCACGTGTAATACTTAAGATCAATTTAATCATTTTTTTCCTAATTAACATAAGTATATACCCTTTAACTCTCTATTAAAACTTATAAATATTTAACCACCAACAGACACTTTCTGCTACCATTTTTAAATCAGTTTTATTGCCATAGTTTATTACTCAATATTGCTAAACGTGGCATTTGGTTCAGCGATCTTAGATCTAACTATCTAATAAAGGAAGTATTGATACTGAATCTGTGTGCATCACCATAATAGCTAATCCATTTCCTTATTTTTGAGTAGAATCTTAATTCCTACTAACAGCTTAGTCTTATGACGTAGACTATGTGTACCTACTCATTAACAGATAAAGAAGTGATTTGTGTATGTATATAAGTGTATGTATGGAAGTCTGTTTCTTTGATTGTGTACGTCACGACTTTCCATTTACATATCTAGATCAAGTTAGTGCCACGTCCCGTGCTCACGTGTCACAGCTAGGTATGTCTACGCAGTAACGGGAAACATAAATCAAGTCTCAGGTTTAATTTATGTAACTCTATGACTTATGTTATCTCTGACTTTTATGCGATGGATACAGCAAAATATGATATTCTTGTTCCTAAAGAAATGGATGGAGCATCCATTAATGATACGTAATTATCTCCACAGTAATCTCAAGAGATCATTGCAATAGTATAGTTTAATTGTACAGACATACAAATAGATTTTTATTTTTAAACTAGCAGCCCCATGCGGCTGCGCTCAGGCACATACCTATATTACTTATAAACCTTCCTCTTGAATCACTATATTTATGAAAAAAAAAAACAAATCAAAATCCGTTGCATTGTTACATAGGGACAGACAGACATGGGAAATCGACTTTTTATTTTTATAAAAATTGCTTTATTAAGTACCATACACCTGTTTTTGATTCTATAGGCTGTGATCCCGGTTTATGGTGAAAAAAGCCAAGCGATGCAATATTGCAATGCTGGGCTTATCGGGTCACTACGCTACTAGTTTAGATCAAACAAATGGAAGTGCTTGAAAGTTCATGGTAAAAAAAAGTTACAGATTAGTATCATAAATAACATTCAAAACTGTTAAGAAACATTGTAAATAGTTTATGAAAACCTGTTATTGATTTTTTAAGTTAATAATTTAAGAAAACAGTTAAAATTTCTAAAAGTTAAATAATGTTATACTTATATTGTAAAAGCCAGTAAGTGAGTCGCTTTTCCGCAATATTTCGTGATTTTTTCTAGTGAGATTTTTCGGCAGAAATAAGCTGGCTCCACGAATAATGCTTAATGAATCTAGGAGACCCGTTTTGTGAGGTTATCTGAGAGATAAAAGCCTTTGGCGGGACTGATCCCGGCTTACACTGTGAATGCGTGCTTGCAATTTTGCATCGCTTAAAATGGCTTTTAAGTTCACTTTGCTTTAATTTGAGATCAATTATAAGATACCGCTTAATGTGGAATACTAATAAGAATAGTAACAGTTTAATTAAGACAAAACTTAAAATTTAACTTAAAAAGAGTATTTAAATTTTTTCTTGTAAAGCTTAGTTTGTAAAGATATAATTGAATACAACATAGAACTCGTGAATAACGTTTTAAGGTTTTTTACCCCCACAACTCCAAAATCACGCAAAAATCGATCAATCGATTTATACAGCTATGCAAACATACCCAACGCCCAATAAAATTGATATGTTTTGCAAAATATCTCAGGAAAATGTTTTCCTATTATTCACCACGAAAAATATTTAACGAATCTAGGAGACCCGTTTTATGCGGGTATCTAAGATATAAAGACCTTAGACGGGATTGATACCTACACTGTGTATGCGTGTTTGCATGTTGATGAATTACAATATGCGCTTAATGTGGATTGCTAACGATAGTAGTCACTGCTCACTGCACACAGATAATCTCGTGCATTTTTTACAGTAGAATGAGACTCGGCAGACCTTAACTTCTTCCACAGCAGTCTCTTGAAGGTCCTAATAATAAATATTAGAATAATAGTCCGGATGTTATTGGACGCAAACATTAAAGTCGTTTAAAGAACAATTTTAAAAATTTACAAACTCCAAAATAACACGAATGTAAATAAATAAATAACAACTTAATTGCTGGACTATATAACCCGCTTTATTACACTGTAATGATATCTAGCCAATAAAATAAAGTAGCTGTCTTTTACGCCATACGGATTTTTCCTAAAAATTGTATTCAATTTTTCAGCGAAAATAAGCTAGCTTACACTGTGAATACCTATTCACAGTTCTGCATCGGTTAAAAAGGATTTAGCTCACGCCGCTTTTATTTTAGATCAATTACGTGATAGCCCTTAGTGTAGAAGTTAACAAGAGTAGGTACCTATAGTTAATTAACTATGAATAATTAGACTAAAGTGAAATTTAGTTGCGGATAATAGTAAACCTGATTTAAACATTAAAAAATTTATAAATAAGTCTATTTTTTGATTGAAACAGATAAACCTGAAACGAGTTTTTTCCATGAGCATTTTTCAATATATCATTAACAAAAACAAAAATTTTAATGTATGAAAAATGTTAATGATTCACACACATTCAAGTTTAAATAAAAAAAATTTAAATAAAAATTTTTAAGTAAGGAGCTTATATGTAGTTTAAGCTAAAGAAGATAATTATTATAGACGCGAAAAAAATGCTTGACTGAAAAACGTCAAATTCTTTCTCCTTATCTTCTTATGGCGCTCTTATCTTTAAGAAGGCTTAGCCCGAAACGGAAACATTGAACTTGTGAGTACAACGTTCACTATCTACCTACAAAATCATCCGCGAAACCACGTAAAAAATCTGCTGTTCAACACATTTATTGCGTAAGTAAGTTCGTATTAATTGACAAGTATTTTGTTCCCATTTACCTTAATATATCCCTTCAAATAACAATAACCTTAAATAGAGCGTTTCATGAAAAGTTGTTAATAATAAAATCAAATATTTTATTCGTCGTAAGATATTTTAAATATCATCTCGTGAACGTAAATTTTCATTAAAATTAGTATACCTATTATTATGAACACAATTTAGTCATAGCTAAGAGTAGTATTGCTTCCAAAGCGGAGTTCAGAAGAAGCGGCAACCAACTGCACAGCGCATTTTCTCCAACTGACGTCAAATTACAATCTACGACATATAATATTATCGCCGATTCCGTATCCCTTTCTACAACAACTACTTAAAAACTCACAAAACTATTTCCACGCTCATATCGCGGGAACCTCCGTGTTCATAACAATTCCAAACAAAAACGTAGTGACAATATATCAAGTACAAGCAAATTTAGTTCAGAACCTTGACCCTGTTCCGTGGCACTTTCTTACGTCATCGCATCGTATTTTAAACCACCTAGCTTCGTATCTCATCTATAATTCAGGCCATCCAGCGGAGTACAAAACGAGTTTGGTCAAAGGATTTAACAAGGGCATTTTGTAGTAATGAAACGTGAGCTCGGTTTTTATTCGATTTCAGCGAGACAAGTAGGATTACTTCAAGCAAATAAATGTCACGTTGAAGCTATCACTTGACGGATTAATGTTTAATTTTATTAGTCAGTGACCGATTATAACTAAGTAAATTATATAAGAATAAAGTATCACGTGTGGTTCCCGGCAGAGTAGAATAGGACCACTCCAAGTCTTCCCGTGGATGTCGTAAAAGGCGACTATGGAAACACAAGCTAAACAAAGCTTATAATCATCAAAGAGACCTCTCCAACCCGTCTGGCCAGCGTGGAGAGTGTAGGCTAGATCCTCTGACTGCTTTGGCTAATATATGGCTCTAGTAGTACAGAGAGGGTCGTGCTCCTGCAGTGGAGACTATAAAGACCTGACGATGAAAGTATCTCCCAATTTCTACGATATACATGAATACTCTAACACTAACTCGCTAAACGTGTCATTTTAATTTTAGACTCTAATAATAATGGTCTTAGACTCTCTAGAATTACAGATGTGATGACATGTATGTACTTGTACATCTCCACTAATCTGTACTTTATATCACACAAAGAAAAGATGTGATTGTTTGTGTGTAAATAAAGGATTAACTCAAAAACTACTAACATGATTTTTTTTCTTTCACATGTAGAAGTATACATTGTTTGTACGGGTAACATAGGCTATTATTCGCGCAGATAAAGTTGGAGGAAAACATTTTGTTGGTAATAAATTTATCAAAATCATTGTTTCAGCATTTTCGCGATTATTATCTTTGATTTCCTTTTTATTGAGACGTTCATCTTTTACATACGTATCTTCTCATTTCAGAAACTAACTTACAAACCACATGATAGTTACACAAGTGTTACTAGATTTCAGGAACTTCTTTAAATCTATAAGGTATAAAGAACTCTTTTAGTGAACTATATAGAGGGCACGTGATTATATTTAATGGAAAAGCTAATGCAGCACTTTCATTTCGTAATGTAACACAAATAACCATCAGAAGGTTTGGACAAGTCCTTATTTGATACTATAGAAACAACAGCGATAACGAACGGGGGCCGAGCGATAGTCATCGACAAATGAATGTGTCACTTTTAGTTCAGTACTGAGGGGGTGGCAATTGAGACGCCTTATTAATTACTGTTTTTTGGTAAATATTTCTATTTCTATAATCATGAATCTGATTATCTGTCATATTTATCTACTCTCCTACCAAAAACGGTTACCAAATTTTTAGCTTTAAACGATATGTTGAAAAACAATTTTGTCCAATCCTCATAATAGTGGAGTCATTATATCCGTTCAATGTATGGGAACCAGGGAACCAATATTTTTTGGATCAAAAGATGAGCCTTGGCAGGCTTGTACCTTGGGTGGACTAGTGTGAAAAACACCCGGCAGTCAGCGGCTTACACCCTGCTAGTGGGCAGGGGGAGGTGATGAAGTCTTCTTATTCCGCGCGCTTTGTAACTCGTCATAACTGCTAATTTACTTGCTAAGCTACTAGAGCAAGTTTGGTATATGATAGCTACTAGGGTATGTTTGTTTGTCTATCTTAGGAACAAGTGTGCCACGGCTCATCCTTTGATCCGAACAATATTGGTGTTGGCGTATAACAACCCAACTATAAAGTGAAAGTGTTCCGCTGGTCGGGCAATGTGTATAAAAATGTTGTTTAAGAGTAAGAAAATTTGTTTAAATTGACGGATTGAGTCAACCCCTTAAGGGTCGACGAGCTCCGTGGCGTTGGCCGTCTGCGACACGGATGGTCCCGGACAACGTATTACTCACGTAACTAGTAAGTTAATGCATAGCCGACATATTTCGACGCCTAAGGATTTCAAATTCATCCGTTTGGAGGCTAACTTACATCGTTGTAAGTTGAAATATAATATCTTGAAAATAAATAGATCCTGAAAGATGATAGATCTTCATGTGGTGAATATCAAGATTATAAATGAATTTGAAATGAGGCACTTAATTATGAGCTCGTGATAAGAGTCCAAAATGTGTTATTTTTGATTTAACACTTGTTTTAGTTGAATTTAAGAAATACAACTAATATTTTTTTTAATTGAAACGTGAAAATGTACATTTTTTAAATAAGGACACGAATTCCCCGCGGGCAAACCAATTTTAAGTAGACGATCGTTTTGAATACTATAAAGAAAAGTTTTAAAATTTGAAAATTATTTTCTTATCCAGTCTTTTGATTCAGCAATTTATTAAATTTGGCTTGCCTTTATCTGTTTTTAGAATTGAATTCGAAACAAGACTTCAGAGCAATTTTGTTTTTCAATTTTGTGAAAGCCTTGCTGATTCAACATCTTTTTATTTCAACTGCCAAGTTGTTGTATGTTTAAATTTATAGCGAATATGATATAAACAATTTGAAAACGCCTCAAAGTAATGCATTAGGATTTATTTTGAAATAATGATAATACACCTAAATGTGAATAAGAGCTACGCTCATTCGACATTTTCGATACCTAGGCTTATAATTTTTTTTCTCTGAGCCTTTGACATGAGCTTTTTCTGCATATAATATAAAAATATTAAATCACATTTTTTCTTCGTTACTAACACACACATACACTTAGTCAATACAACACCTTATTAATTATGAAGTTTATATATTTCGACAAAGGGAAAAAAGTGTCGGTGACATTAGGAAACTCCCGTAATATTTAAAACTCAAGATTCACATAAGCGCAGTTTACGGTGTTAAATTGTAACAGGAAAAGGCGTTTGAATCACAGAGTTGAAAGGTTTGTGATAAATAAGCAGGTAGCGTGGGAAGGGTGAGGTAACAATTTCTATTGTGCCTACATTTTCATTGAACTAGCATTCAAAACAATTTTGGATTCACTCATCCAATAAGTTATGCTCGCATTCACCATTAAAATGGTAAATGGAGTTTTTTAAGCTTATATATTTGGTAAATTTTACAATTTTCCCAAGGTGATAAAAGCGACTTTCATAGCAATGGCTTGTAACATAATATCATTTTTCTAGAAAATTGCTACCCCTATTCGAACCCTTTCATGTAAGATTTATTTACTGTATATGATTTATTAATTAATTTTACTATTCTTTGTTGTAAGATGCATTGGCAAAAGATTTAAGATCATATATTGCGCAATCGGCATCAAAATTATAATATTGTAACTGTATCAATTTTAACACCGTATTGATATGTATGTTACTGAATAATTAAATAAATAATTATAATATTATTAAAGCAATGGGTGATTTCATCTACGATTGATTTCAAGCTATGATAACGTAAGTGATGTACGGAATGTTCTTTTTCTAAATATTGTCTGAAATATATATCAATCAGCAATGAACAAATGTTTATGTCCAATGTGGCTGAATCCAATAATTGGTTAACTTTGTGTAAATTCAGGACGTCAGCTTTCTTCATTAGCAGTGAATATTAACTACCTCTACTAACTTTAATTTTTAGTGGTGAATTGAGAAAAAAACCCGCTGTTTGAGAGTGCTGGCTCTAAATGTTTTTAGCAGTCCTCACCCCGCCACGTAAAAAGATATCACGCGCACTCACTGCTAATATTTAATTATGAATGGATATATACTCACGCTTTTGTTACTACTATAAGTAAGAGCGATTACACATGCTTCAAGGATGAGGTCTTTCGGCGAATCCGACTCGGCTGAAATGTAAATATGTCATTAGGCCCATAGTAAGGGACCACCCTTACTATGGGCTTCATAAGAAAGCTCAAGGTCACTCAAAGAGCTATGGAGAGGGCTATGCTCGGTGTTTCTCTGCGAGATCGAATCAGAAACGAGGAGATCCGTAGAAGAACAAAGGTCACTGACATAGCTCAGCGGATTAGCTCTTTGAAGTGGCAGTGGGCGGCGCACATAGCGCGAAGAACCGATGGCCGATGGGGCAGAAAGGTTCTCGAATGGCATTCACGTACCGGCAAGCGCAGCGTCGGAAACCCACCGACCAGGTGGTCAGACGACCTGACCAAAACGGTCATTTTGGAAATCATTGGGAGAGGCCTATGTCCAGCAGTGGACTTTCTGCGGCTGAAATGATGATGATGATGATGATTACACATGGCTAAGCAGCGGTATCGGCTTCGTCGCTGCCGCTGCCACAGCGGCACTGGCACTGTAATCGACACCTTTAAATCTGTATGGGTAAAATGTTCACACATTTTACCCATACAGATCTAAAGGTGCACAGCGACACTTCGGAAGTGACACCACAACGAAAGCAGCAGAGCGGTAAAATTTGCAAGGATCTATATAAATCTAAATTTGACGAATACAAGGCACTACGTTACCTTGTGTAAAAGCTCTTAGTTGACAATGCCTACAATCTGGCGTCGTTAGCACTCTCCAGTAACGAGGTAACATGCAACTCACTGCTAACAATACTCGTATTCTGAATTCTACAGAACCCAATTACGGGGCAACTAAGTAATGACTCGTTTATAAAGTTTTAGGTGTGTACAGAATATACGAGTTAACACACAAGTTAGCTTGTCACACAGCGCAGTGCGGACTGCTAACAACGGCACTAGAGCAAGCACTCTCCACTCACTTAAAGCATTAATAAACGGGCCTCTATTCATCCTCGCTCCGCCAAACTATAACAACAGAATTTTCAATGAAACGAAAACATAAAACCCTCCATTTCATTCTAAGAAAATCTTACTAAAGTTTCTTTTCAAGAAAATGTAAGCATGTACTTTAGATGATTTAAGAAATTAAGATTGCTCTTACAATTCTCCATTTTCATTGGGAACTATTGAAAAATTTATTCGTAGAACTTAGACATCTTTTTACTTGGGAAGTTTAGTTTGCTTTGCGCTTCAGAAAGTTTGAATCAAGATTATAAAGTTGGCCCACGATTCTGGAGCGTTACTCAGAACGACCGAGATAACACATTCCCTTTGCGAAGTTGACCCTCCCAGGGATTTCACAAATTATTTTCTCCTGCAGTGAATTATGCAAATATTTTCATTCTTTGCTTAAAAACTTGCAAATTCGAATTACTGATACTTCTGATATTTTTCTTGCTTTAGACTTTCATCCGACGGAACATAAGTATTTATTTGTACCTGGTTCAATATTCAGTATTTACACATTATTATACAGTAGTAGTAAGTAGTACTTAATAGTACAGAAAGGTTTAAGGTACTTCTTAAAACGAGCAAAATATAAAAAAAAAAATATCTAGTAGTTTTATAAATATAACAAGTTTAAAAACATTTTTTTCATACTGTTGTCTGCACTTCTGATAATAAATGTTGAATTAGGGTTCTTAACTTTTTTATGCATCATCATCATCATCGTATACACATATACACACAGACATAGGCCTCTCCCAATGATTTCCAAAATGACTGGTTGGAAGCGGCCTGCATCCAGCGCTTTCCTGCGACCGGCTTGCCTGTACGTGGTCGCCATTCGAGAACCCTTCTGCCCCATTGGCCATCGGTTCTTCGCGTTATGTGCCCCGTCCACTGCCACTTCAAAGAGCTAATCCGCTGAGCTATGCGGTGACCTTCGTTCTTTTACGGATCTCCTCGTTTCTGATTCGATCTCGCAGAGAAACACCGATCATTGCCCTCTCCATAGCTTTTTGAGCGACCTTGAGCTTTCTTATGAGGCCCATAGTTAGGGACCACGTTTAGGACCCGTTAGTCATCACTGATAAAACACATTGATTATTGACTTTCGTCTTTAGGAACTGAGGTATTTCGGACGAGAAGACACTACGGAGCTTCCCGAACGCTACCCAGCCGAGTAGGATTCGACGAAAGACCTCATCCTTGATGCTGGAACTTCCAACTTGGATCAACTGTCCCAGGTAGACATATTGGTCTACAGCTTCAAGGATAGAGTTCCCAACATAAACCGGTATTGGCGCAACATGGATATTCGACATGATTTTCGTTTTATCCATGTTCATATTAAGGCCCACCTGTTGGGAAACTTCATTGAGGCCGTTGAGCTTGGTACTTAAGTCCTCCAGCGATTCCACCATGACCACGATATTATCGGCAAATCGAAGGTGAGTGATATACTCGCCATTGATGTTAAGTCAGTTCTTCGTATTTAATATTTTTAATCATTCATTTCTATTTGGGAAAGACCTAAATCGCATTTCCGTAAAAGAGAGACAAGACTACGATATTTTTGCCAAGTCCTTTCCATTCTAGGAGCTTGAAGGCATTTTTCAAAGCGGCGGTAAGCAGTTTCGGAGAAATAACGTCTCCCTGTCTAACCCCTCTCTGTAGTGGAATAGCCTTCGTTCTTTGCTCCTGAACTCGGACTGACATGGTGGCGTTGCTGTAAAGACACTTCAACACTTCGATATACCGATAGTCAATGCGTCATCAACACCGCTGGAGAGACTGAAGCACGGCCCATGTTTCGATCGAATCAAAGGCTTTCTCATAGTCCACAAACGCTAAGCATAGTGGCCGTTATACTCCTTTAACTTTTTTATTGCAAAAATCTAAATTTAAACCAAATTACATCTTCTTGGAAGAATCTTTTGGTTTATTATTATATTTTTTTAATAATTTGTAATTTCGACACAGAATTTGTGAGACCACAAATAAAACACATTAAAATAAATTCATAATAGGCCGAGTTGTCCATTACAAACAATTGAATACAATATACAATCACATTTATGACCCTTTTTAGAAACAGGCAACCGAAAATGCTTAAACATTGTAAGAGCGGACTTAAAAAACATTTTTTCAAACAACTGTCTACACTCCTGATAATAAATTTGAATTAGGACTATGAATTTATACACTTTATTGCAATAATATATCAGTATACAGCAGCTGTGATAGTTGAAAATTCAAATTTACGGCAGGCCGTCCCAATTACAATGGGACGTGAAAAATACAACCTGTGAAGTCGAAATACTTGTAATTTGTGAAGCGTCGGCATCGCCCGGAATAATTCAATATTCACAAAGGGCGAAACAAACTTCTGAGTTCTTAATGGGGGTGGGAACGTTAAAGATTGAGAACGACTGGCTTTGGCACTTGATTCAGGGCCGCTAAACAATGGAGTACAATCTAACTAATACAATGAATTTGGGCTTGTTTATTTATTTTGACAACAACTATTAAATTTATTTAAATTAATTGTTAAACAAAAATATTATAGAATGCTGTTGGTCCCTCCTTTCAGATATTTTAAAAGATGTTTTCAATGTCATGTTTGAATTAAAAAAAAATACTATAAAATTAAAGTTCTATCGTTCCTTTTAAACTTTTTTCCATGGAGTTGAATATAATGGCTGATTAGTTTATTGATAGGTTTCCAACGTATACCTAACCCTTAAAGAGTACTTTATAAGCTTAAAAACAATAAACACAAAGCTAAAATTGATGTAAAAGGAATTTTATATCATAATCATTGTTCTCAAGCGTTCCCGTAAAAAATCATTAACAGAAAGATATGCTTTCCATGTCTTTCATTTGCTAAAATACAGTAATGAAAATATTAATTAAGTTGAGCGAGCGAACCTTTATTTAATTAAAACCTCTCGTGATTAATGCACTGGGCCGCCAAGGCCGCGGGGAATGGTGCACCATATTTGTCAAAGGTACATACAATTCGTGTTATAATTTCATTGCTTCTATTTATAAAATAACTAGCAATTCGCTCCGGCTTCGCCCGTGGTACGTGTATAAATTTTTCTCTCCGTAAGAACCATTATTACCAAACGATATTTATTTACGCTATTAAAGGTTCTTTTAAATAGAAATATAAATGAAAATCGCTTTGGGTTCAAGAATATTTACTAGACTTTTTTATGACACAAAATAGAGAGTGACGTACATATTTACAAAACAAAAGGTTAAAAAATATAATTTAAAATAAAGAATACTAAAACTAAAGAGTTCGCAATAACCATCCTCGTACTTCAAGGATTAGTCTTAAAAAAATAATTTGCGAAATCTGTTCAGCTGCTTAGATTTGCGCTTAGGAACGCATTCAGCGATTAATTTTTATATTATAGATATATATACGGATAAATCTCATAGATTATGGCTATTATTATGAGACCCACCGTTAGCACGTCCGTGTTCAACACTGACCTTTCCCCCTGTGGGGTACTCACAGATATTTGAGGAGGATGGTTTCGTACTAGTCGAAATATCTCACCCCTTCTTTTAAAGCACTTTAATCTTTTGAATCTAACGTGTCGGGTAGGTTAATTTTCCGCCTTCCAGGACAATTCGACACCCTATCCGCCCGCTTGCGCCTTTGGGCCGGTTGGGCCTGGTTATTAGAAATTGATAGTTCGCAACGTACTTGGACCCTGGACTTCAAATATATCTCATAAACTACTATTTGATGCCCAAACTAACTTGCAAACTATACCAATATTAATAACGTTTAAATAATTCACACAATAAAGTAACGTATATACATAAAGCCGTTCAAACACAAAACAAAAATTCGTACAGCGGCTTTACCCCCGGCATTCAGGAACACGAAGAAGAGCAAACATAAATATAAACAAAAATCATCCAAAAAATGATTTTTCGCCCTAACTTGACTTGGGGCCTTGCTCACTTCGCTCACTCGGCTCGGTCAATAAGTAAGTTAAAGATAATGCCACACTTGTTTTCTATGTACTGCCGTCGAGGCAAAGGGCAATAAGTTTAATTATGTAGAAAGCTTTCTCTATTTACTTACATTTAATTAAAATTCCGTGTGATTAATGCACTGGTCTCCCAAGGCCGCGGGGGACGGTGCACCACATTAGTCAAAAGTGATGTGCCTTGTAAGTATATGGCCGTATCACACTTCCATTGCCGTTACTTACATTAATTTTTTTACGTGGTCGTTACTTATAGGAATAAGATTTCTTTTTTTACCAAATTGCCTTCTTCAATATAAAAATACTGCCACACTTTTGTTAAATTGGAAGAATAGCACCTTTATTTAATTAGAGACATTGAATTAAAACATCCCTTTACTGATACTTTGGTCTGGCGAAACGCTGGAGATGTTGGACTGCATTATTGGCAAGGTATGGGTCTTGGATGTTTATCTATATGTATTTATAATTAAGTATAATTAGTTTGTATCCCTTATAATTTCTATATAATTTGTATGTATCAGCATTCGCATTTACATTCTTATTTTATGTTCATTTTTAGAAGTTTTAATTATTATTATTAATATAGCTTCAAATGTTAAATTTAGTACCTATTTGTGTTCATCACATAAACATATCTGAATACTAAGTTATTCAACTTCTTCATAAGTTTCAATTATTTATTATATTATTATTTATTAGATCTACCAGTTACCTGTTAGTAATTGGTTATAACCAAATTAAATGTGTTTTTATCGTTATAGATTTCTGTTGATGGTTATTAAGAAAGTAGGCAAAAAATAATAATGGAAATAGTGGTAATGGCGCACAAGCTGAAACACACAGCTAAATAATATTTCATACTTTCTTTGTCGTTCAGAACACATTTTAAAGTGAGTGCATTCAATAATTTCATTTTACCAAACTACTATTACTCAATAAGCTTTTAGTAGCTTCTAGCAGCACATTAATTAGCATGTGTGTAACAATGTGTACTTGCATGTAAACAGTTCTCTTGAAGACGTTCTAATGCCTCCGCCGCTTCATGTTGGCACTTGTTGTTAGGGATAATGTCGTAGTAAATGTCTCATTTCGCTGATATTTAATTTAACTTCTCTGTGTATCTGTGGTAAAGAATTAGATTTTAGTCAGCATCTTTGTGTGGAAAGAAACGCGTACACTGATTTCGACAAACGATGTAGATTTTCAATTATTTTTCTGTTCACACAGTAAATAATCCACTAGTGTGCAGCCTCCCTAAATAAGTTATCATTCATTGAGAGCAACTGATAATGGATTAACATGACCATACAAGACTGGGATACCCATTATCACTCAAACGAGCTCTTTGAGTTTTAACGCCTTAGCCTTAACCCCCTCTACGAAATGATGAAGTCAAATAATTGTGTACTTCACTTTCAAACTATAAGTTGGAATGACGGCGGAAATCAAAGTGGTATTTATTTGGACACATTAGATTGTTTTGGAGGAAGGAAAAAAATATTAGCTTAATTAAATGTTATTTTTTAAGGTTAAGAGTTCTATCGAACTTTCATCATTTACAGTTTGAATGATGTCATCATTACTTATGATAGAGCAGACGCATCACAGCTTAGGACTCAATCGGTAAAGCATCGAATCAATCCTTTCAAATTTTGTTAAAATAATAGTAAACATTGAATATGTTCGATTAAACGGGGTCAAAACGAGGCACACAGTACAAAACATTTACTATATTGTTGTGCAAACCGTTTGTTCCTGTTGCATAATAATAAACTTTCACAAGGACGGTTCTTGATCACAATTTTAATTGTTTGTAATCATTTATAGGTCAGTATGTTATTATATAACTAAATAAAACCGGTTAGACACTTCTGTCTATATTGTCCAGTCAAATAAGCTTCGTTAAAATAACTTTGAATAGTATTTGACCTTGGACGGTCTCTTTCACCCGAGTTTGTTTCCAGTGCCAGTTTGTGCTGTTTCAGAATGAAAGTTGCGTTATGATAGCTGTATCTGCTGTCAAAAAAAATCTCAACCCCGTGCACAGAAGTCCCTCATCGAACAACCTGACCCTTGAAATCATGCTGATTGATGTTAAAATTATGTTTCTATAATGCCAGTATGCACACCGTGCACTTGTATGCATCCTGCCCAATAAGGACCGTTACGTGATGCATTCTAGGCAATCATTCCTACTGCAATCTAATATAAATAAATAAATACGGGAAAGGGTTTTTGGTGGGAAGTCAAGGGGTACAGTTGTCGTTTGCCTTACGATCTTGCAAATTGATTTAAGTGGACTTTATAATATGAAATTGGTGTAGTTTGGTGTTATAAATGCTCGTGCTCGAGAACATTTTGTTAAATAGTTAAAGTAGACTGTTAAATGAACTCGTCATACCTATAATATAGATTTGTCATCAGAAGCTCCCACGAGGCTACCAAAGAACTTACGCCTTCTTTGATGCCACATACCGTACAACACCGATACTTAGAATCTGAATTTACTGGACATTGGCAGAATCACTGAAATCTCGGTGGAAGCCATAATTAAAAGAAGAAAGAAAGAAATAGGGGAAAATGTCACAAATTGAGCTAGCCCTACAGTAAGTTGTAAACTAGTACGTACGTAGTAATTCAACGATTCTATATTTTATAATAGATACTTACAACTTGTTCCCAGAGCCAACAGAAGGTACTTCGTTCCAAAAAATCTCATAGAAAGGCAACAAGCAGCCTTCACTATAAATATATATTCACTCCGTAAAAAAAGACAGAGCGCGGGAAATGTAGGGCTAGATGAGAACGCGGAATAAAAACGAAACGTGATGTACTTGAGATTCACATTCCACAGTGGAGCGAATTTATCTTGGCTGCTTATTAATGGCGGCATGCAATTCGCGCATTACATTTAATACCGGGGTTTCAATTACTAAACTAATTAATGTTCCTGTAAGCCGTAGTAGAGTATATGAATTCGATTCCACATGGGCTTTGCCAAATTTCAGGGTAGCGTGGCTATTGGCCTTCCATTTAGATTGAAAAGTACAATCAAGCGTCAAAAGTGGAGTCAAAACCATACATACTAAATAAGTGAAAAGTTCTGACTCTAAAAACTGTCGATAAAAAAAATACGTTAATTAAGGTTTATAAACGCCAGTCACTATTTTTGTTATCCATTTCCATTTATTAGCCGTCGTCTAGCCAACGTGGTGTTTGATTGATAATTCAGTAAATAACAGTCTTCGACCACTACGTGGTTTCGATAATCTATAAGCCAAAAAAATATATATTTTAGTTCACACTTACATGCATCTATATTTTTAATTTTAATTGCTACAGATAATATTTAATTATCATTTCGTGTATATTATATGCGCATGCACGTATCTTAAAGTATACACTGAGAATTTCTTTACACCATTATTTTAAAACCCAAACTATTATATTTCGAACGATAAAATAAAATTAATATTACTAGTCCTCAATACTTACGCAGTAATTTTGTGTCTAAATACTTTACTCTTAATCTAGTTAAGGTGTCAGTAATTTCCTAGAGCTGTTATAGCGTAAAGAGATAAATAACGCGGGAGTATGACACTAATTGCTACGGTTACTACGAGCCGCTACGCCGTAGCACGCCGTAGCCCGTAGACCTTGCTTTACGGTCATTGGACTGCGTGCAACAACATTATGCTTAAAAAAAACCATCAACACCCTTAATAACCTTTTACTTTTTTAATTCCAGCGTTCGCGTTACTTATTTTGTAATTTATTACTCCAGATTACAATCTCTTATCGAGATCAAGACGTAACAATGTGTTTACTACATACGCAAACATGCTACAAGCCAAGGCCCCGCTACGACCTTTCAGCTCTCCGCAAGATTGTGTAATTTTTCATCATATTCATAAACTTACCTCCTGAACAGCCGCCTCAAGAACTGCAAGCCAGCATTGACACTCACATGACACAACAAATCTTTTTTCAGTTCCTCCACTAGCGTAGAGCAAGTTTTTACCACTGTTTATAGATCCGTCCGTCGTTTAATTATTATCTGTGGTGTACAAGTTTATGTTGATGGCAAGAACGATTTGTTTTTAGAAAATTGGCGGCTGTCAGAGTCACGAGGCGGGAGGCGTGGAGCTCTTGCGGCGGATAGCTTTCGACTGAGCCGGTCGGCGCGCGCCCGCGGCCTGCCGGTCGATATACGCGGCAGAATAAACACGCCGTACTAGGACGGGAGAGTAGCGGTGTTGCTAGCCTCGCACTCGACATCCCGGTGTTGCCATCTCCAATGTTTGCCGTGGTTTGTATCTCCTGCGCTCGTTTCGCGGAGCCACCGCTCGGGAATTCTTATGCGAATCGCTCCCAGACTCACAAATAGGCGTCGTTATGAAATATGATAGAGTATTTCCTTCGCAGTCCGCAATGCTTTTGAAAATGTTTCCGATGTATAAAAAATGTTGTTGCTGAAAATTGGTGTCAATATGCAATATTTATTCTACTCAGCTTTCTACTCTCAGCTAATAGGAGAGCATGTATAATTCACATGTAACCTTCACTTATCTGTACGTTGAGACAGAACAATTTCCATAATAGGACCATCTATAGTCAGAAAGGACCGTTCTACAGTTTTGTCATCGAACTATCTCGGTTACTGTGTTGTTATCTCCGCGCGATACCCTAATGAAGAACAAGTTTATGTACTTGAAACTTTCTTCATATCCCTTAATGTAAATAAGAACTTAGTATATTAAGTCCTTTATTAAATAATTCTGTAATATAATAGAGTTTCCAACGACTCTGTTTCCTTAATGAAACATTAAACCACGCTGTTTTTATTTAAACATAAAATTTTACCACTGCCTTTGAGGAGCAAGTTAAATTCGCAACAAATTAATTAATGTTAAGAAACATTGAAACAACTCGCAGGATATTAATTTGCGTGTGTAAAACCGTATGTATATCAAAGAGATGTATTCACTAGATAATCTAATATGGGAAATGAAAAGTATAGAAGATACGTTGCATACCACAAAGTATGTTTGTTTTGCGTGTGGTAAGTGGCCAACACTGGTGTCAGATTTTTCAAGCTGCCTAAAGTTAAAATTGCTAAAATTGTGATAGCCAACGTCTTAAAGTGTTTTCCGAAGCACGGAGGAGCTTGACAAATTTTATGCCACCTGCGGTGCTCCCGTCCAAGTGGGGACTGCGCCCAGGGTTGCTTAACATGCGGGAGTGTTAATTATACACACGCGCACTGGGCCATGGGGCTCCTCACCATACTATAAAGTATAGCTTAAAATTGCATATCCGTTTAAGGATACGCGTACATTTAAATGCGTACAGCCCGCTGTGCCTTCATATTCATGTATTCAGATTCAGTTTGATAAGTAAATATAAGCTCCGAGTCGTTAACTACCCGATGTAGTTGGCACACCCGCTCTCCCACGCCTCTATTTCGGTGTGGTAAAAGGTATTTTACAACAACTAATACTTTCATCTCTATTGTAATATACTGTATATCTTTCTAATATTAAGATTAAACTATAGAATCCAAACAAATTCCCAAATTTCGGTAATATTTACTTAATTAAAACATGTGAAATTTCAACTGCCTGGCTGTCACGGTTTATGAGATACAGCCTGGTGACAGACGGTCATCAAAGTCTTGTCTACAGAACCCTTAAATGGTTTTAGTAATGACTTTATGTGTCAATATTTACATAATATACCTATCTAATAATTAAAGCGATTGAATAATATGATTTGAGCAGCTAAGGCATGTAACTTTTAAGTGGCCCACAAAACGAGTAGGCTAACCTCAATTTAGATCAAATTAAAGATTTAAACAAAGTCAATTTTTTTCGGCTCAGAAATATCTAACAAGAGAACGCAAACGGGGTAAACATACCGCATAAATTTCATTAAAGTTTCTATGAAACTTGTAACCATATAAAATAAGTTTCAAAAAGCTGAGCCAAATTAATGCAATTAACGAAATTTAATTACTTTAAGGCTAAATTGCAACCATTACAACAAAATTGTTTCATAAAAAATTAAAACTGAGCCATGAAACTAAAGTTCGCGACTAATGAGCAGTCCGAAACAATAAACCTTGTATCCAACTGCAGTATAACTAACTAACTAATAATGGAGGGCGTAAATTACCAGTTTTCATATTAAAATTGCAGTGGAAGTTTAATGAATCGCGATGCGGCTATACGTAAGTCTTAAAAATACTCGACCGAGCAAGGTATTATGAAAACTTAGTTATAGAATTCACACATAAATAAACCACTTCTGCAAAAGCGAGTTTCTAAAACTTATAAAATAGAGCTTTTATGTACATCGTAAGATCATAAGTGACTTTTAAACACACTTTGCTTGCACTTACTACGTTTTCTCTGTTATATTTAAACTCAAAGTGCATGCTAGTTTAGATTGCGCTAGTTTGCATTCTACCGCTGAATGATGTATAAGATGGTTGCTGCTTGTCAAATATTATCCAATGACATCGACTTATCCAGTTTGACGCCTCAGTACTGCCATATGGTGTACAGCTTTTTTAAAAAAAAAACTTGGAGACGACTATAGCAACCAACTAATAGTTTAAAAATCTCTTTCGCGTCGCATAGCTTTCTGGTGTTTTCTTCATCTTTTCACATGGTCTTCAGCGTCCTTGATTGCAAGACCATATTTAGATTACCCTCATCAAAGAGCATTTCATGGTTAATAGTCCTAAAATAGTTTAAGCTGTAAAAATTTTCATCTTACGAACTTACCTAATTTCTAGGTAAAGCAAGACTCCTTTTATACTTTGAAAACTGTAATTAATGTCGCTCACATACGCTGGGAATCAACAAGACCTAGCCTCGTTCCTCACAAAATGAAGTTCAGATTTCATTTAGTAGGGTTTATACCATAATGATGTTGAAAATTAATGTTCCAAGAGTGAGTATCGTTTTTTTTTGTTATCTATGTCTAGATGCTGTTCTGAATACGTTCGTCGTAAAAAGTATGTCAGCTTGCAATACTGCGGGCCGCGCCTTCCTTAATGATCCTAAATATAAAGTTTTAATTACTGGTAGAGACAATATAAATAATAATGGTAATAATTCATGTCTGAACGTTAAAAAGCTCTAGAAGCAACTTTTAATTTACTTACCCAAGCAAAAGCTAAAGCAAATTTACATTTTCAGTTACCGTTACTATCGTTTCACAGCTTGATTTGACACTGCAACAGACGTTAGAGAAACTCTACTATGAATGCTCATGCCTTTATTTCAATGATTAAAAAATCCGGCGAATTTAATGCTAGTGTGCGTGACAACTTTGTTTTAGCCACGTCTTAGCACACGTGTTCTGTCAATTAATGCCATCAAAATCCGTCAAATTGTTAATAGCTATGTGTTCGCATCATAGACTATACGAGGTTGTTGGTTGGACACAATTTTTTTCTACGTTTTCAGGCTAATAGTATCTATATAGGCTTTTATATTATAATCTAAGGAGGAACTACATTAAGAACTAAATGTTCCTAATATATTCCCCTTACGTATGTTAAGAGCCCGTGCCCTATGATTAAAGGTCGTAAAAGACTCGTATTCTATTACTGTACGTGTCCTATCTCGTCTGAAATTAAATTTGAACGGTGGTTTCAACTTCACAAAAACAATTTGTGAAAAAGGCACTCTGTACTTGCGGCTTTGTTTACAGGTCGCTTGAGGTTAATACTTGATGAGTAACGCTGTTTGTTGTTTTTATTTCGTCCTCAACTAAATAGCTGCTGGGGCCATTGTGACGTATGACTGCACTGCTGCCTTTTGCATTAATTTGAACGAATTATTGCTTTGTTTGAGATAAGACTTTTATTTTGTTTAACGAGAAAATATTTCAATTTGTGATGTCTCAACGTCACCATATATGTTACCCAATATGCTGCCATAGTAACCGCTCTATTATTTGCCGCCTCGAGATCTTATAGCCATGGGCTCTTTTTACTTCGTAATAAAAAGATGTGATAGTATGTTTGAATGTAAAATCTTAATATTAACCGTATAAGTACTTATAACAAGCATTCTGTGTTAAAAGAGAAAGCTCTGTAAAAGCTTTCAACAACTTCTACTATTTGTTTAGTTTTAAGTAAAAGTATATTACCACAAAATTACAATCTGGCAGCAGCATTTTATCGGTTGCGATAAATAACCTAAATAATCTTAAACGCTTGGGCAATTACAATAACAAATCTGTACTAAATTCACACATCAATATTTTAGGCCGATAATCCGTTGGGAAACGTTTATAATTGACCCAGATAAAGATAAAATAGGGCAGTATAAACCTCTTGAAGTATATTTTGTGTGCCTGCATAAGTTTAACTTTGTATAAGAGATCCCGTTCAAACGTTATTAAAAAAAAACAAGTATTTTTAAAAACGAAAAGACAGGCAACGTTGAAACAATAGCTAAGAATAGTATTCAAATCTGTAATGTCTTTTTGGAAAGAAATAGGTCAAATAAGAGATAATCGTTCGGTGTCGTTATGAAAACACTATAATTTAGAATAGATAGAATCTGAAATCCAATAATACATAAACTAAAACTTTGTACCACTATTCGTAAGCCCTAGCAAAACTTAATAAAGTCACCGTTAGTAACATTTGAGATAAATGTTAAAGGAAAATCTGCGTCGCAGTAAAATAATATGTAATAAGGCTACTGAACTAACGAAAAGTAGGTTAGTATTTTTCTGGTCTTGTTTTTATGCGTAAAATTGTAAATTACTTACACAAGAATATAGGGACAAATCACATAAATTAAGCTAGCCCCACTTGTGTCATAGGATACTAATAGAATGCTAAGTACTAGATTTTATAATACAAACTGACATAGATAAACATCCCAGACCCAGGCCAATCTTAAGAAGGACCGTTTTCAACTTGACCTGGCTGGGGATCGAACCTGTGGGATCCCTCTTGTAGCAGGCTGGCGTGTTAACCACTTGCGCTACGGAGGCCGTCGATTATAATATAATTGGCGATTATACTTAGCAGCATCCAAACAAATTTTTAAAATACGAAAATTACTATGCATTATACTGTTACTAAAATAAGATATGGGAAAAAAACCCACGCGGGTTAGATTTGGCATTCAGGCAGTTTTTAGACTCTTTACGTCCTGAAATTACTTCCACTTGTATCACGAGATGTGAATATCAATGCAGCCGTGGGCGCCATTATTGTGCTAAGCACGGTCTACCAGCTCAGCTCAGCTGTGCGAGCGTGGATCCAGGGGCTAAAGGAAACTCGCCCTGTGCCTTGTTTAAAACAATTACAGTAATAAATAATACTTTCAGTATTTTTTTAATGCATTCGCAATGTTATTCTTATGTACTGTTATTACAGCTGTTGCCCGCGACTTCGTACGCGTGGAATTAAATTTTATCACGTAATTTATTTTACTCCTTTTTAGTTGAAAAATCCTTTTTAGGACTGTATCTTTGACAGGAGTATTGAAAAATTTTACACATCACGGAATGATTTGATCCGTATGATTTTCCTAAGTACAGCGTAATTTTGTTAATATTATCCCAACAAAAACATAAATGTAAACAAGTAATTTAATTTAAAAAATCTAAACAACCCGACTGACCGTTAGCAATATTCCAAGTTCAATACAAAAATTATGCTTGGCTGTGGGCTTCGCCGCAAAAAGAATTGAGATCTAAATGAGTGCCAAGTTCTATGGTAGGTAGTAAGTTAGATTTGACTTGGCTACTACGATAAAATAAAGGAGTTCAATGACTCAATAAGTGTACGTATGATAAGCGCTCAAGCATGTCAGGCCATCCTCGGCGTTGTCTCTACTAGGATGAATCAGCAGTGGCATAAATATTCCTAGAGATACTTTTTTGAAGTCACGTCAAGTCGTTGGTCCACCCAGTTCAGTTGTGACATCACATCGATATCTTCATATCGCATTAAGCTCCAACTTCCAGCATTAGCTTAATAACGGGTGCTTTAAATAGCAAAACTAGTTACAAACAACGATTTCATGGAGTCGTAGTTTCAGCCTTTATGAGCGTTAATTCGATTTCGATTCTCTTCTTATTCGCTATGAATAGTCGTTATTCAGAACTATGTTTTACTTCTCTTTACAATTTATTCTTGGTGCAATGTGTTTTATGTACACATCCAGCCTAATATACGTGGGCTATAAGTTCGATTCCCAACGATAATTAAGATTTAAACTTCTCACAGGTATTTTGTCTACGGTTCACAGGGTAAGCGTGACGCTGGCAGGCAGCCGTAAAAACTTTGCCAACACATAAAATAGAATGATACCTGTCATAGCAAACCTCAGGCTGCAACGTACCACAGGTGAAGATGCAACCGGGAAAACGCTTAAATGAAATAAGTAGCAATATTTAAAAATAAAACTACAGTTTTAGACAGTTTACGTTCGTCATATTGCTTTTTATCTGACGTTACATAATTTTTGACACTTTGGGGAAAAATAAGCACCTAATAACACCTCACACTTCAATTTCGGTCGAGCCGCTTAGGCTACAGGAGGCAACAATGGAACAAACAGACATACATACATAGATACCTCTATATACCTGCGCACGAAAAACATTACCCTCCTTCAGGGTAGGTCAATCGGGTAAAAAAGGTGGGGGCTGTCAAAGATGACAGCCGGTACTTCGAAAGCATGGGGTTCCTATATGTTAGTATATATCTCTATGGGTTCCTTGCATTATTTATACGGCACTTGTGGTTACCGATCTTAGTGTGAACCATGCACGAAATAATTTTACATACAAAGCTTTCACACGTTAACTTATATTGAAAGAGATCGATATTCGATACCATCTGTAAGGGAACGCTATTCCTTCCTCATAATTTGTTATTTTGGCCTTTCCGAGATACCGGAACATTAATCATACCAAAATATTAAATGTAGACTCAGGTTTTGGTCGTTACGGGACGTGTGGGAGTTTCTATTTAGAAATGGGTAGGTCTATGTAACGATCTTATTATAATTTTTTGTTTTAACAAAAAACAAACATTATAATTTTACGATGCGATTACTTGTTTTCTTACTACCAGCAATTTAACTGTGACTTCGTCCGCGTAAATTATAGCCTATTTCACTCGCAGATAAATCAGCTATCTGTTTTATTTTCGGATACTAGGTATTAATTTAAAAAAAAAAACACTGGTTATATTCAGCTAGTGAATTATGGTAATATTTAAGTCTTGCATTCCTTCGTAAAAATTACTTAAAACGTTGTTTTATTTAGTCGTTTTTGGAAGCAATAAAATTAAAATGTACATATTTTATATTTGAATTTTAAAACGTCCAAATACGGCTTATGTATCGTGCCATAATACCGTGTCATTTATTATTATATACATTCTATAATATACAAAATGAATTTTATGGCTAACATATGATAGACTAGGTATATAAATTACGAGCCCAGTTTATATAGAGTGATCCTGAACTCCCTAGCAATTTTTTAAGGGGAACGGAAGGGCACGGTTGAATAAAATTGCCGGCGTGCATCTAAATTACAAAATGAGTGACTAGAAATGCTGAGAGGGTGACTTTTACCAAAACCTCCAATATAAAAATACAATTTGGCCACAGAGTGTAGGTTGGATTCGTTAGGTTACCTTGTGACCAAAACAAGAACGAGCGAGCGTCCCCAACTTAGAGCAAAACCGCAATTTAACAAAACGACTTGGCCACAGAGGGTAGGCTAGGCTTAATTTCCCGTCACTCTCAGTTAGTCGCTCACTTTGATTTTTATTTGCAAAATTCATTTTTTGGACACTTAAAATTTGAACTTACAGTCACTCGTTTACCTAAATGCTACCCATATTTTAATGTCACAATCAAAATATCATAAATAATATAGAACCTGCAAAAAAAATGAAATAAAAAATAAATTGGACCTCCCATAACAATTCATCGATCAGCAGCCGTACAATCAATCAAAAAAGTCTTACGACATCTCGCCGATTTCTCTCGTGAGTCACCTTTAAATAGTCAAATTTCTATGGGCTTTCTAACTTTTTTCACATTATCTTTTGGCACGATTTCTCAGAGTTTTGCCCATTACCCAGAATGACTTTTATGATCACGCAGGATGATAATAGATGCTTATCATATACATAAAGTGCCTAATAACATTAAAAACATACGAAAAATAAATTCTATGAGGCGCTTATTCAGGTGTGTATCAAATAATAATATCTCCTTGTGTAATCACATGAGAACAAACCGTGGGCGGATGTCTATCGGATGAAACCTTCTGTGTAAATGTTGTATTACTTACGGGTATTAGTCGGATAATAGCCACCGTGTTTGCGTAGTCCGGTGCTTTTTGTCAGGCAAACATCGCGTGGGCGAGTCGATGTGTAATCGCTGTGACAGCTCCAATTTGGAACTAATTGCCTTAATTGATTTGACGTACAGCGCTAACAGCTTAGTTAGTAAGCGGCTAACCAGCGGTACACTTTCAGTAGGTACAAGTTGGTAATGTTGTAGAACATTAAAAAAATATCATTGCAAATATAAGTCGTCTTATTTAGTGTTATAATGGCCTCCGATACGCTGTGATTAGCAAGCCAGCCTGTGACACCTAGGTTCGATCCCCGGCCAGGTCGTAATGGAAAACGATCTTTTTCAGATTGACCTAGGTCTTGTATTTTTATCTATATAAGATCTTTAATAAAATATAGTACCTATTCTTAGTTAGTATTCTACGATACAAGTTTACTTCTTATTGTGGTGCTAGCTAAATTTATGTTTTTTGTCCGTATGTATTTATTTATAATTATTAAATTTTATTTTGTTTATTTCATGAGTACCATTAAGTATTCCACCACCAAGATCTTCTGAAATTCGATAAATCTAAAATGTAATATTTACGTTTATTAAGTCTAAATAGGTAGGCATTAAAAAGCTTAATATCAACAGTAATAAAACGGAACGTCTTAAGTACCTACATGATTTACGAGCTAAATATAATCAAGTAAAAGCTCAGTGCCTAAAATACTATGTATCTACTTACCTACTTATAAATAACAACCCCGCAATTCTCGTTAGCGACGTAAGCTCGGATTTAGTATTTTGATATGATTAATGTTCCTGCATCTTGAAGGCTCAAATAACAAATTTGTAGGAAGGTACAGATACAGATTGTGTCGGGTATCAAACTCTTTCCATATAAGTTAAGGAAGCAAACAGTTGGAAAAGTATATATATTGAGGGCAAAGGTCAAATGTCAATATGTAGGAAAACATAAGTTCATCAAATATATAGAATCGGGAAAATAACAAAATACACATAGTTACTTAAGTATGTAATTTGTAAATATAAAATTAATATAAGAATTAGTACAAATTAGATACGATTATAAAAATAAACGACTTTTCACACTATGTATCAGTTTTACTCGTAAGTTTGTAGAAAGCTTTTTTGTTCCAATGTAACACGTCGACATGAATTTTATTTTACTTTGGAATACTAATATTTACTTACGTTATTTTTAATTGAATAAATGCAACCCCAATTTAATAATTGATTTAATTCCTATCTCTAAGTATATTATCGGTTCGTTTTTTCGCTTTTATGTCAAAACGGTGGAACCGATTTTAATGAAATTCAAAATAGAGACAATTTGAGACCCTGAAATGGACATCGGTTACCTTTCACCTAAGTATATACAGCTAAAGTCACGGGTACCTGCTTGTATTATACAAAAGCATTTTTATTACTGATATTTACCAGATGTAACAGCAATTACCAGACAAAAAAATATTAAGCAATGACATGTTATTTAAGAATATAATAAATATATAAATATATACGGACAAATCACACAGATTGAGCTAGCCCCAAAAAGTTCTAATGAAAGACTTGTGTTATGGAATACTAACTCAACGATACTATATTTTATAACAAATACATATATAGATAAACATCCAAGACCCAGGTCAATCTGAAAAAGATCGTTTTCCATCTTGACCTGTCCGGGGATCGAACCCGGGACCATCCGTGTCGCAGGCAGGCGTGTTGACCGCTGCGCCACGGAGCTCGTCAAAATTCACATGTAAGAAAGAAATTAACCATTTTCGAAGAACAATAGCTTAGATAATGCCTCAAACAATAACTTTGCTTAGTATATTTGAGTAATGACTCCAGCGTACCATTTTGAGCATTCTAAATGCGTGTCGACGAAATTAGCCAGTGACATCGAGCCATCAGTCCTGCGGCCTTGGCGTCCCGTCTATAGGCAGCTGTCACGGTATCATATCATGGAGACGGCTCCACACAAACAAAAGCTTATTTTATGTACAATATGTAGCTCTTTTTTACCAACTAGCAGCCCTCCCCGCTGTGCCCTTACTATACATATACACTTTTCTCATAAATCACTCTTTCTATTGCTTAAAAATGCATTTAAATCCGTTGAGTAGCTCAAATGATTTAAGCGAACAGACAGTGGAACTGAAAAGGAATTTTTCAGCCAAAAAATATTAAGAATAGACATCGAATTTCAGAAAATCTCGGAAATAGCCATTACTGAAGATAACAATGGCTTACATTATGCCTCAAAAAATAACTTTACTTATTACATTTGATTAATGACTCCAGCGTGCCGTTTTGAGCTTTCTGTATGCGTGGCTACGAAATTAGCGAGTGACATCGAGCCATCAGTCCTGCGGCCTTGGCGACCCGTCTATAGGCAGCTGTCACGGTATCATATCATGGAGCAGGCTCAACACAAACAATAGCTTATTTAATCTACAACATTTTCTCATATTTATAACTAATTTCACGAATATACTTATGTATCGATCCCTCGGGAAAAGTTTTTTCTTCAGGATGAATGGTAACCTATGTCCTTCTTCGTACTCAAGACAACTTGTATGCAAAATTTCATCATTGGTTCAGTAGATACGGTGGGAAAGCGTAAAAAACAAATAAACAAACTCAGTCACTCAATAACATGTCTCCACTGACCCATCTATTACTATTTTACCTAGTAGTGTTTTGACGGTCCGTATCTTAGCTTTATATCTAGAGCTGTGCAACAATGTATGCAAATATGATGATGATGATGAATAAGCTTTCACTCCAAGCCTTATACACTGTGTGTGCAACGAGCCTTATTGGTAGCAGTCGGGATGTCACGCAGACACGCATCGGTACTGCGGTTTTGGCTAAACAGTACAACTGAAAGGACCTTCAATATTGCATGCCGAGTGAAATATTTAACTATTATCTATGGCTTCACTTTTGTAATTTGTTGTAATCTGTAATTTGATATCAATTCTTTAAGTGATTTAAACGCTTTTTTAAAGTTGAGATGATATGATATTTTTAACAGAATGAAAATCTTAATATACAATTTTATTGTATTGAAGCTATTACAACGGAAACGCAATATTTAATATAGCTAGGTACCTACCTAACAAATTTCTAACAACACCCGTAAAAATACATAGTGTGACGTCACAAATGTGTAAGCATATATATACGTTATAATAACGTCTGAAAATACTGTGACTATAATTTTCATATCAAAAATATTTTTTTTTTATAGAAATATTTTATTTTTCACTATATTTTTGGAAATGTCTTGCCATAGCAATAGGATAAAATTGTATTTCACCAAGCCTTCTCGATAATCTTCTCCTGTTATAAATAATACAAATGAAAATGAATGGAAAGTATTTTTCTTACTATTAAAGTTGAAATCTACTATATAAATAACTAACTATAAAATGTCATGTTGAAACCACCTAATATAAATGTTTTACTCAATTTAAGTTCACATTTTTAGTGATTTAATTGTAGGCGCAAAAGCATTTAATTAAATATTTTTCAAGTCGCCTTAAATTGTGTCTAAAATGTTTTGTCTGGTCTACAAGAGTATGGTTGGTTAGCTCATTAAATTACCATCAGCCTTTAAAAACTTTACATCTTTAAATAGTTTCTGAAATGTTAATGTTTGTAATTAAGTTAATAAAAAATATAATTATATGAAAAAGGTTTTGAAACGTATCATAATTACAAAATATGTGTACATAATTGTTTATGCTTTTAACCTCACCAATTTTATCTTGAATACTTGATAACTTTCTTGCCCAACAACTACAGAGTGCTGTTAAAAACTTAGTATTCAGCGTAGTGAAACTTTTCCTGTCCTCCATATTGAGTACCGAGCATACTTAAAGGTCATGCCTTTGCCAAACTAATACGAGGTAAAAGTAAGAGTACACTTATATCGAGGCCAACGATTTTCATCATTCTGAAAGTTTAACAAAATAAAAAATATATCGTTATCTAAAATCGGTAAAAATAGCATTAGTAAAAATAAAGCTACGTTAAAAAAAAAAACACTTAAATATCAATAACGATGGTCTTCTTGGTATTTTAACAATTTGTACAATGGTAGTCAAATCGCACCAAAATCTAAAGTAATTTACTAGCCTTAGACAAAAACTACTTTTGACCAATTAAATAGGTAGGTATATAAGTTAAAATTAGGTATATTACCATCCATCCCATGTTTAACAATGCTAATGCTCTTTATACAACTCAAGAGAGATTTTTAATTAAAGGGAAATTTCATTCTAACAGACAAAAGGCCCATCGGCCGATTCTACTCATAAATGTACTATGTAGTTGATATTTCGAGCTGGTAATGTTCGTAGCGAATAATATATTTAAAAGCTTATCGACTTGCCTGGAAGCCATGCGCTGTATATACTTACAACATAATGTAAGGCTAGAGATAGAGTGTCCAACCTTCATAAGAAATATGAGACGTTTATATTAAGTTGTTGTTATAATAGCATCAACTTATCATGTTTAAAATAAACATCCTTGGCAACTGACGAACAAACGGAGGGACAATAGAGGTTTGGAAATAAGGTCCCATTAGGTACGGTAGTAATTATTTGTTTTTTAGGGTTCCGTACAAAAAATGCAAAACGGAACCCTTATAGGATCACTCGAGCGTCTGTCTGTCCGTCCGTCCGTCTGTCACAGTCGATTTTCTCCGAATCTACTGAACCAAACTTAATGAAATTTGGTAAGATGGTGTAAACCTATGACCCAAACATGGATGTGCAAAATAAATATATATTGTTTTTAAATAAGGGTCAGTTTAGGGGGTTCAAATATAAAATGTTAAAAAAAAGTTTTGCAAACCTTACCGTGGTATATATCAAATGAAAGGGCTTGTTATGAGGATCTCAAAGATATTTTTTTTTGTTCGGGAAAAATCAATACTTTTGATTTTATTCACGAAAGAAGGCAAAATTTGACCATTCCCCCCCCCCTGATCTCCGAAACTACTGGTCCGTTTATTGCTTGAAGATTACAGGAAAAATAATAAGAATTCTATCAGTTGAAAATAAAGTCGTAAACTCACTATAATAAGTTCACCTAGGGAAATAGTTCACTAAAACACCACTAGATAGCGCTGGTCAATTGAATAAAACATTTTTGCACATTGTGTGTGTGTTCACGAAGCATATTGTACGGAACCCTCATTGCGTGAGTTTGACTCACACTTGGCCGGTTTTTTCTCTTATAGTGTCGTTGATACTGCAAATTAAATGATAATTATAAGTACT
Source organism: Rhodophaea formosa (assembly GCA_963082605.1). Classification (NCBI taxonomy): domain Eukaryota; kingdom Metazoa; phylum Arthropoda; class Insecta; order Lepidoptera; family Pyralidae; genus Rhodophaea; species Rhodophaea formosa. The sequence continues at coordinate 14,919,251 of OY720209.1, forward strand.
GTCGGATTATATTGTCTTTCGTGCTGTGTACAATACTAGGTGTTAGGGTAAACACCGTTGTCCCTGAAACTATCAAATCTGCCCGTCAAAATAAACCACTTTTCCTATTGGACCATAGCTGGAAAATAGAAAAAAGGCATTTCACACAAAAGTGTTCGGCCGGCCCGGCAATTTGTTTGAAAAATGTAGAAATTTCTTTTGAGTTTCTAACATTGGTCCCAGGAAAAGTTGTTCATTTCGATGGGTTGATTTGATAATTTAAAAGGCAACGGTGTTTACCCTAACGTCCTGTATAAATAAATTAGCAATTATTTATTTATTTATTTTTATTTATTTATTTATTTCATTTTTAAAGTACATGTTGGACTTAAACCTACTTATTAACTAGGGCTGACTGTTATTATAAACATATAGGTACTTACAGAACAAAATTATATAAATAAGTTTATTCCGGCACACTAGTGTCTATACTAGGCCGAGCCTGTATCATAGACACCAGCCTTCCAATATGCAACAAGAATATAAGCACTTCTAACACATTATAAAATAATAGATCACATCAAAACAAAGAAACCATAAAAACAAATAAGCAGTAATCTGTTTAAACAAAATTAACATAATAATATGTTGACAAAGATTTTTTGACGTCTACCTTAAAAGCGAAAATATTGTAAGTCTCGTTGCTCGCAAACAGTGAGTCATGCACTGCATCGTTTGTTAATTATGAACTGACAAACGTGTTTTATACAAAAGAATAGCGATAAGGATTCCAGGTTAGACCACGTTAACTATAGACTCAGATAAATATTTAGTTTAGTATTAACGTATTTGTTTTTTAGTTTTGCCTATAGTAATTAAAAATGGTAGTAGTAATATTTTAATATTATAGTTCAGCATTCAGTTTTTTTTTTTTTTTAATTGTATTTTATAGGTTTATTATTTTAGTATTGTTATAGTTAAATGTATCTGGGTTTATTATTCAATTTAGAATTTAAGTTTAAGTATTGTAAAATATTTGTAAGTAAAGTTATTATTTAAAATATTAAATCAGGATTAAGATATTATAGAAAGCAGTTTCTCTGTGTCGTCGTAATTTAGAGTTTTTAGCCACATTTGTAATGCTATATTAAGTTTATAAGAGTTCAAATGATATATTTCAACTATTTTATTTACCTTGTTGTACAGTTTTGGAGCGATATAGCATTGAAATTTAGTTAGAAAATAAGTGTTAAATTTTATAATTGGACATATTTTGTCTTTTCTTCGCGTTGCATTGTATTTTACGGGGTTGTAGGTCAGGCATTTGTGTTGGTACTTGATCAAGTTTTTGATATATAATTGTCTTATTGTCAAAACATCACATTCCGTGTACAATTCGGCCGTAGGAAATCTATAGGGCTTGAATTTTATTACTTTTAGAAGTGATCTTTGCGCCCTTTCCAGAGGCAAGAGTATTGTTTTGCGACTACCGCCCCAAGCCCTGATACAATACGTTAGTATTGATTGGCTGAGTGCAAAATAAATACATTTCAACAGTTTATAGTCAGCTATATGCCTCAGTTTTTTGAATATTGGTATTAAGCGTCTTGTTCTGGTAATCAAAGCATTTATCTGATATTTCCATGTAAAAGATTCATCAAGGAGAATTCCCAAATATTTTATGACTTTGGAACGCTCTAAAAACCCACAGCAGCAATCCTGAGTGTTTGAATCCTCGCATGAGTGGGCTTTGAGGTAAAAAGTGTCTTCAGGAGGTAGCTCACTTCGATTAATTCCAAACGTGATGAATTTAGTTTTTGGCACATTTAGTGTAAGAATATTACATTTTAGCCACCTCATTACCTGGCCCAGACCAAGTTCGGCAAAGCCTCTGGCCTCTTCCCATGTACGGCCGTGAAATATGAGGGCTGTATCATCCGCAAATGTGTATATTTTTCCATTTGTAAGTTTCATATTACACAGATTATTAATATAGATGAGGAAGAGACTGGGACCAAGCACACTACCTTGAGGAACTGCAAATGTATGTAATTAACAGTTCGGGTAAGCTATCCAGTGGATTATATCGAATTTATTTTCAAATTATAATTATTCATCAGTCCAATTAGCTATTGAAGTTCCGTTATAAAATCTTAACATGTTTTGTTACAATATCCTAAAAACTTTAGAAAGTTGAGACGTCCTACAACCGACCTTGTCCGACAAGCCGGTTCTCATCACCGATGCATAAGTTCTGTGAATGCATCGAGTCGTGATCGATTGTTCTATTTTCACCGCTACCCTTGGCGCTGGTGACAGCGATGTAACGTACTCTATTAAATACAGGTGTATTATAAATATACTATTGCTTCTTTTTAGACTAAACTATGAAAACTTAATTAAATGTTACAGTGTGTAAGGCGGTGCGGATTTGAATATGTTGGTTACTTCTTCACGCTCAAACTACTGGACCGATGAACTGACTGGGGATCGAAACCGGGACTCTTCGTGCTGCAGGCTGGTGTGTTAAACACTGCACCACAGAGCTCGCCACAGGCAGCTGTAGCTATCACGCGGGTGATTTTCAGTATATTTCTGTATAGTTTTTAAAGTTAATCAATTTCTGTAATAAGATTTTCATTCATTGATTCGCCGGTATGTTGCCAATGTATGCAGTAAGTTAAATTTTAAATTACACGGTTATCACGAAATGGTTAACCTTACACGACATCAATCAAACTGAAGGACAAAGGCTTTACATTCTGAGAAATTGTTACGAACGGGTACATTATTGATGCTCCTCGTGTCAATCATCTACAAATTTTAATATTGCATACATTACAACGTATATATAGATCACTGGGATACGTAGTCGCGGTGTGATATAGTTTCACTGGAATAAAATATAACAGTAGTATTGGGACGAGTCTATTGTAAGGCAAAAACAGCCATCTTTGGAATAAAATGTTTCAATTGAAAAGTATTTAAGACTAAGTTAATTATTAATATTCGTAGTTTTTTAATTTTGAGTCTTTGTATTTAATTAGTATGATCATATCTTAAATGCGTTTATTGTGTTTATTGATCTATTGATCATTAAACCAAAACTAGGTATCTATAGTTAAGATACCAAATCCACATTCGTAACTACGATAATATAGAGCAATTTTTTAAAATACACACTATTGTGTTTGTTTTCTAGTCTTCAGAACACCTACCTACTTTGCTTACTTTTCATGTGAGTAAGTAGCCAATATTGACGTACTTACTGAAAATTTAATATTTGCTGTCTCTGTGTACCTGAGTAATAAAATATTTATGTGAATAAACAAATAAACATCGTCTACTATGATCAGAATTTTTTAGAACCAAAAGCGAGATATTTTCCCAGCCGTGATATTTTATTTCAACCATATCGACTTTAAAGTACAGGATATCCTTGTTGCCAACTTACCTGTCAGAATGAGGATAAAGAAACCCAAATCGCGTCCGTGATGTTGGGGTCGCCGAGCGCTCTCAAGTTTGAACGAGGTCGAAGCAAAGAGGGCTTTGCATGCCAAAGAATTGGAGAAAGATGATATCTTCAAAATAAAGGACCATAAATTGTTAATCTTTTTTGATGTTTTGAACTTCAAAGTTAGGGTGAAATTGAGTGAACAATATTTTTTTAAGTACAAGATTTAGTTTAATAAATAAAGACCTCTCAAAGGGCTGTCGAACTGATAATGTGCGGTGGCTTAGTAATAGGGTACCGGTTTTACTAATTGTCATCTCAACAAATTTTTCTAGGTACATTGTGCAGTTTTAACTAAATATAAATTCAATATTTTTGTAATCTATAGGTACCTACACTAAAATACCTTTTCTTTGCTACCAAATGCAATATATTTCAATTTACAACTTATGTATTCAAGGGTGTTTTTGTATTAAGGGCCTCATTTCGAATCTTAACACCAGATAGTGAAAATATACAACATCATGGAATACCCAAACTACACCGACTTCCAAATTACTTACAGTATATCCCTCTTATATTATACTTACCTCTTTAAAGGTGAATAAAGGAAGTCTCGCTCCAGTTTGAAGGAGATCGCCAGACGAAGCAAAGAACGCTTTACCAGTCACGGTAATGGGGAAAGATGACAACTGTAAAATGAGGGTAAATTGTTAATATTGTAAGATATTTTGCATTTCAATGTAACTAAAAAGAATGTCTTTAGTATAACATAATTTTTTAATGTGACCACTTATATTAACGCCTACGGAGCAGTAGGAGGATTCCCTCCTGATACGGCCGTCGGTGACAGCCAGGTCTTTACTTGCAGCATCCAGGCAGTTTAGGCCACCAGTGCTCGACTCCAACTCCTCTACGTTTATGGATATCCGTCTTATCAGTGGAAATGAGGAATCAAACCTCGCGTCCGTGATTGTGGAAACTTGAGATCGCTGGAGCGCTCTTAACTTTGGACAAGAGCGGCAGACAAAGTTAAGAGGCCTTTGAATGTCAAAGAATTGGGAAAGATGATATCTTTGAATATAAGTCCATCAGACATAACATTATTGTTTGATGTTTTGTACTTCAACGAAAGAGACTTCGGAGTTAAGGATTAATAATTACCTACAACTGAATAGAAACATATCCTTAACAAATAACTATAATTTAAATACAGCCTGTAAAAATTAGGTTGTTACTATTAAGCAGTAAGCAATAAAAATAGTGAACCAACATACAATATTAAAATAATTTAACTGTGTTTTTTACATTTCTGTTTTAATGTTATCCTCAATTTGAATAATTTCATTCCTATTTAAGAGAAAATTATGAAAATTTAATTGAAACAGAGAATGTTAAATATATTTCGCTAAGAGTAGTTTTATGTAAATTAAATGTGTTTGATTAATATTAAGCGCTAGCTTATTTTTTTGTGGCTTAGCACGAGTTTTTCAAAGAAAAATAAACGTGACTTCCCTGGCTATACAAAAATAGGGTAATGTATAATACTCACTTTAAATATATATATCGCTCATGGCCGCATTTTTTTGAAAGAGTTTCTGCTTCTTTACTGCTATGAGTGGCTTTTAAATGATTCAATTCAACAACAATTCAAGTTTCATTCTTATCGTGGCGTGTGCCTAAATTGACAAAACAGTAATTTAAGACATATTAAATTATTGTAGTCAATTTAGGCACACGTCTCTGTAAGTATTATCTATTTTTGTCCTCAGTGGTACCTATTATGTATTTGAAAGTTAATTACTCTGTTTGATCTTGCGATCACAACCGAAAAATAAACTTCGCGAAAATAAAGCTAGCATTTATTTATTTGTCCCCAGGGTAACAATTAAATTAACTTCTTATTACTAGTCTGTGACGCTAATAAATCGTTGAAATAGAATTTATTTTATACTGGTTTTCATTTTGCGCTTTCTTCTCTCGCTTTTTTAAAGAATCTTGAGTGAGAATCTGGGTAAAATTAGACTAATATTATAAAGAGCATAGATTTGTGTGTGTGTGTTTTGTCCCTAAATGTTTAATACACCGTGCCGTGCCGTTTGGTTCTCGGCACAGTAGATTAGCACCACTCCAAGTCTTACCGTGGATGTCGTAGAAGGCGACTTACGAAACACAAGCTAAACAAAGCTTATAAACATCAAAGACACCTCTCCAACCCTTCTGGCCAGCGTAAAGAGTGTAGTGTGTGCTCTGGGTAATATATGGCTCTGGTAGTACAGAAAGTACGTGTTCTTGCAGTGGAGATTCTAAAACACGTGATGATGATGATGTAATTAGTAAATAAATACAACAAACTTGTTTTTTTATTTATTTTAATACTTTATCGTGACGGAAAACTTAGTCTTTCTCCTCTTCCGTGTATCTTATTTCTCATGGTTGCCTTGGAATTATCTATAAGAACTGTATCTAGGACTCATTTAATCAAAGATCCGCCTAAACCTATCTTATGCATAGTTAAAACAAAGCCTTGAAACAGAAAAACAAGTTGCCTCTGTATAGCTTCTACGAGTATCACGGATTCGATGTAAGTACTGGTACGTACGAGTTAAACTCGAATGAACATATATATATTATGAGTATTTCACGCTAAGCATGGGCTTTGGGTGTCATGGCTTTAGGCTCTGTCTATTCTGTAAGGTGTAAAGACGTGATGCTATGTATGTGTGTCTTTGAAATAAACAAACAATTTGAGCCCTTTTTTCGTGATCGATGATAATCTTATGGACGTACAAACTTTTTATGATATTATAGACAGAACCTAATCCAATGACCATATTTAGCGCATTGTTAGGCGTTTAGGTGGAAAAAGGAGTAAGAGAAGAGGAATTAATGTAGTGATGGGATGCAAGCCGCAATGTTTCGGACGGACGGAAAGACTTGGACGGAAATTTTGTGTTTCTGCTAGACCAGGATAATTAATCATCATCATCATCATCATCATCAGGTCTTTCGAATCTCCACTGCAGGAGCACGACCCTCTCTGTACTACCAGAGCCATATACTAGCCTAAGTAGTCAGAGGATTTGGCCTACACTCTCCACGCTGGCCAGACGGGTTGGAGAGGTCTCTTTGATGTTATAAGCTTTGTTTAGCTTGTGTTTCCGTAGTCGCCTTTTACGACATCCACGGGATGACTTGGAGTGGTCCTATTCTACTCTGCCGGGAACCACACGACTAACCGGGAACCACACGACTACACGACTACACGGATAATTAATATGAGGTTACAAATATCGAGTCATATGCTACGACTTGCGTAGCAAGCGGTCTCTACAGAATCGTAGAGGCATCGTAGAGGTGCTACATTTTGCTACGGTTACACGATCGTAGCAAGATCAACCTTTACAGTCAGTATGATGTATTAAATTGCTAAGTAACATGCAAATGCCTTGGTGTTATTACTGTAAGTCTGTGTGTGATTGTAAAATCAGGTCATTCCTAAATTGGAAAAACAAATTTTGTAAATTCGTTTACGTAGCCTCAGCGCTACGATGCGTCGGAGACCGAGGTCCGCTTTTATACCTTATAGCATTCATGTGATGTATGATTGGGCGATTTTTTACGACATCTGTCTTGATACCGGAACCCTTAGTATATGTGTGACTTGCACTAGGCCAGTTTTGATGCATTACCAAACCAGCAGTGAAGCATTCTTTAATGATATTTCCTGCTAAATTGCCATTCTTGGGTCCTCAAGTAGTCCAAAGTCTTTATCTTTCCTTTTATCTGCCCTAGATAGACCCAAATATTGCAAGAGTAAACGTTAGGTAAAATGATAGATATAATTAAATGGCCTCTCATCTTATAATAATTCCTAGGTATGCCCATTCCCTTGATCTTCTTTTACGTCATGAGATGCTAAAGCTTACTATAATACCATCAGCGAAATTATATTTCTATGTAGAACGACACCGAGTTTGCTTGGTTCTCTCTGAATAATTCATATTGGGGATCCGCACTAAAATGGCAATCTGTAGAGCTGCTCATAAAACTGTGCGGTTTTGTTAGCCGGCTATGTAAAGAGGTCAGTTCACTATTTTTATTATTGATGTTGTGTAGTATTATGTTAAATGAGAGATTTTATTTCATAAACTCTCTTTCGTGTTTACATTTATAATATGACATAGTAGGTTAGATGACCTTTAGGATAATCATCATCAACAGGTCTTTTTTCTTCTCCACTGCAAGAGCCATATATTAGCCAAGGCAGTCAGAGGATTAGGCCTACACTGTCCACGCTGGCCAGACGGATGCTTAAGATATTAACAGTTAAATAACGAAGTCAGCAAAAGTTCACGATATAACTTTTGAGTTAAAAAAATACTAACGCTCTTTTTTTTACATGAAATACTAACGCTCTTCTTAACTCCCATTATCTTTAAACCGTTACATACATGGCACCCTAAAGCTTCGTTCTCTTATTTTGCATCCCAGAAAAAAGGTGCCGTTCTTTTACTATGTATCCCCGAAAAAAAGTGCCGTTCTCCTCGACCTTGCATTCTGAAAAAAGGAGCCGGTCTTCTACTTTCTATCTCAGAAAAAGGTGCTATTCTTCTACGTTTCATCCCGAAAAAAAAAGGTGCTGTTCAGTAGAACTTGCCATTTTCTTTTGCGTCGCTATCTATATTAAACGCCTTTTAATTTTTCCATAGGCTTCTTGACCTCTAAGCCTCTGTGGTATCATATATTTGCCACAGGAGTCGAACCTCTCCAAGTCTTCCCGTGGATGTCGTAGAAGGTGACTTAGGCAACACAAGTTAAACAAAGCTCCTAAACGTCAAAGAAACCTCTCCAACCCGTCTGGCCAGCGTGGAGAGTGTAGACCAAATCCTCTGACTGATCAGGCTCATAAGTATATAGCGCTGGCAGCACAGAGAGGGTCGTGCGTGCTCCTGCAGTGGAGACTAAATAAGACCTGATGATGATGATGAAGAGATGGTAATTTCTCCTTCAATTAACTTTACAAGGGTATTTAGATATTTATTAAATAAAGAAAATAAGAAAATAACCTATATTTAGTCAATCTGAAGCTTGAAACTGAAAAAGAAAAACTTTCAGGCTCCTATGACGATATGGTTGACAAACTTATTATGTTTTTTCTATATACTTTACTACTTACTACACTATACTTAACACGTAGATACAAAATTTTACCCAAGCTCACCAAATATTAGATTTTTACGTAAAGATACGTGTTGCTATGTCTATGTCGTGGCCATATCGTAGAATCGATCACTTTATGAAGTGATTGACAATTTTATGAAATAGTCGCATTTCATGAAATGTTTACCGTCTATTGGCCACATCATGATGTAGATTGGGCAGATCAATGGCAATATATCGTTTAACGATATGTGCAGCCAAACGCGTGGCTCTTTCATGAAATGGTCAAGATTGTTTGATCATATCGTAAAATAGTTTCTTTAATTACCGGTAGAGGCGCTACAAACGCTTTGTTTGTTTTGTTTATGTAGAAAGATGGAGGCCGCCGGCGAAAACCGCATTGAAAAAGTGAACATTTTGTTGTGTAATGATGAAGAAATTGAAAATATAAGAATTTACGTCGAAAAAAGTATTCTGAATTTTGGTTAATTATATTTCCTGGACATTATTTTACGATCCGGCCAAACGTGAATGACAATATCGTTAAACGTTGACGATTCAATGATCTGATCAAATTAAGTTGGCCACATCATAAAATGCCACCATTTCATGAAAATGTCGATCGTTTCATGAAAAGATCAATTTTACGAAATGGCCACGACATCTATACAGATTGTAAGTAAATAGAGACGGGATTGGAAAATGTTAATGGCGGGCCGCCGTGTTGACACATCATTTCGATGAATACGATACAAAGTAATTGGAATGAACATCTGTACAGGCAGCTATACTGATACTATACGTAGCTGTATTACTGGGCCATCGATTGAGCTCATAGTCGATTGCTGTTTCTTTTCGAGGCAGTGAAAAAGTTTGTAAATATTTACAGTTCTAATTTTCCTTCGTCGTTTTTCTAAGTACGTATGTACTAAACAAATAAGTTGATTTAAATTTCATTCTGTTTTTATTATTTGTTGTTATAGCTTTAAAAGAAATACAAAGTCTGTAATCAAGTGAATATCTATTACGGTTTAAAAGATACAGCTCTGTGTCAAAGACAGCGGAGGCTTAATAATAAGATCCCGTTGCCACTCTTTGGGTATAAACCCTGAAAAACGGCAAAATTCAAGTAAGGTAATGAGTACTTACAGGATAATAACCCAGGATTACAGGATTTTATAAACAGGCAACAGTCCAAACGTTTGTTTTTTTTTTCTACCATTTTGTATAATGTGGAGTAACCGCAACTAGGATCCTTGACCCTGTAAAACCTATTAGGAATGTATCTGTTTATCTAGTATGAATAATTCAAGAAGCCAAGAAAGTGTATACGCTGCACGTGAAAATATAATTTCTCTCAAAGTATCGGGTATCTCGAATTTTCAAGGTTGGTTGACTGGCAATGGCGATGCGGCAGGGTTAAAATAAGGAATATCACATTACTTATTGATGTCACTGTCGCCGAAATAGGATATTTTTGCTCTTGTTTAAGTTAATCACTAAGCACAAGGTTATTTTTTGTTCTTTACAGGCTGGTGGACCAATACCTCTCACAATATTTAAACTCTTTTATGCTAGACTGGGAGCTTACTGCCATCATATATTTAAGAACTTTGTTCTTGTCGGTGGAGTATTTTCCATTTTTCCCTATCCTACGCTACCTATCTGTACGACACGACTTCTGCCTTCTCTTCGTCTGTCGTATAAGATCATCTTTCCCCGCAATATGTCTATACAATTCAACAAAGTTCTCTTTTCATTAACAAGTTCCAGAACTTCCTTGTTTGTCTTTCTCTCCGTCCAGCTTATCTTTTCTGGGGCCGTCTTAGTTGTGAGCTGGTGATTAAAACCTGGAACGAACCCACTCTTCAAAGGCAGTTTTTTTCCTTAATGAGTAACGAGTCGAAGCCGTGCGGTTCCCGGCAGAGTAGAAAAGGATTACCCAAGTCTTTCCGTGGAAGTCGTAAAACGCGACTTAGGAAACGCAAACTAAACAAAGCATATAAACATCAAAGAGATCTCTTCAACCGGTCTAACCAGCGTGGAAAGTGTAAGCCTGCTCAGAATGCTCTGGCTAATATATGGCTCTGGTAGTACAGAGAGGTTCGTGCTCGAAAAAAAGCTCTGATGATGATAACGACACAAAAATCTGAATGGAAGTATGTGTAAGACTGAACGTGTTTCGATTAGCAGTGCCAACACGTAGGTGATCAGAGTCATCTGATCGTTGAATGGACTACCTGAGAAAGATTGGCTTGGTCGGTCAGCCTTTTATTGATTGTCACTTTCAGAGCAATCAAGCTAAACATTATCTGAACCACAGAAAAGGGAATGTATGAATTTCATAAGAAACAAGTGTGTCAGAGGGCGGTATCGTTTATTGAGGTTTCAAGATGATTGTAGAAATGCAATAATCTGCTATTTTATACTAACTTGTGATATAGATTTCATTAGAATTTTGTTTATAACCTTTTTACTGAAATTATTATATGATATCACAGCAAATTAGGGCATTTTAACGTGTTTTAAACTCGAACTAACAAGCGGACTGTGTGTCTTACGTCTACTATCCGTTCGCGAGCCGACACGCGGTATTACTTTCGTCTCTAGAACTGCGCGAGCGACATTCTGTGTTCTGAATCTGGGGTAGGTACTGTTTGTCAACGCGTGACACTCGTCTTCGAACGATGTTTCCACACAAAATCGTTTGAAGACGAGTGTCACACGTTCAAAAATAGTACCCCTGAGCTAATGTATGCTATCGACAGCCATCAGCCGCTTTGTTGGAATCGGAGCCGATAAATCGTTTTACAAACTGCATTAATTGCAGTTACGAGGAAAATTAACTTTGCGACAAAATGTACAATTGGCTGTGGTGATTTTGCCGTGGTTCAGTGACGAGTGAGTTTTAAATTATTTTTTGAATAACATATTAATTTGGAGAGTAGAACATACATACTACATGTCTTTTTCCATTGCGGGGTAGACAGAGCTCAGGTCTATAAAATCTAAAGGCCACGTTTAGCATATTGGAAAGTACTATATTGATTGTAAGAGTTCCATTTGCCATTGTTCAAGAGTTTTACTGCTAGGTCTTATAATTAAGTCTTACCAATATATATGTTCTTGCGTTACGTTATAAAATATATTTGGATCGCATGGGTATTTGAATGAGGAATTTATGGTACTCATTGTTTATGAAATAAAGTCAAAATCCATCAAATTAGTACATGATTTTTTTATTAAGACCCCACACTAGGCATTCTAGCGACGCCAATAATTTTATTCCTAATCACTACATATTATAAAACAAAGTCCCCCGACGCGTCTGTCTGTCTGTCTGTCTGTCTGTCTGTTCGCGATAAACTCAAAAACTACTGAACCGATTTTCATGCGGTTTTCTCTAATGAATAGAGTGGTTCTCGAGGAAGGTTTTAGTATATAGTTTGTTTAGTTTTTGTATATAATTTTGTATATATTAATGATTTTTGTAAGAGGTGTCGTAAAAAATAAGCCGTTTTTGAGCTTTCAACGAATACGCTGTCTAAACCCTTTGAGATATAACAAAATAATGTATGGTGGAATTGTGTATCTTATATAGGTCTACAAAAAAGTCCGGAATGGCATATGTCTATATCTTAAGAATAGCATACTATATCCATTTTAATACTTTACAAAATGGGCAATTATAAAGCGGTAATTGGAAAGCTAAATACGGTATTAATCTTTATCATTTTAAATAGGTTAGTTAGTCTTAAACATCTGCTCTGGGGGTCCGAAAGTGTATGTAGTAAGTATATCAATGTATGGTAGAATTGTGTATCTATATTTATCTATCTTCTATAAATGAGTTTTAAAATATAAAAGGCTAAAGTGATTGACGGATAGATCGCACAGGCCAAACCCTTAAGGCCAGAAACTTGAAATTTCGTACACGTATTCCTCTTATGACGTAGCCATCTACAAAGGAAGGCTTTTTAAATATTCATCCCCCAAAGGTCTGAAATATGGGATTAAAGTTTATATGAAACTTTTTATTCCTTAAACATATTTGTATGTAATTCCGTATGAATTAAGTAGGGCAAAATTAATGAATTATGTATTTCATCGTTTTCCGAAATTCAATCCCTAAGGAGTAAAATAGGGGATGAAAGTTTTAAATAATCGCACAGGCCTTTAGGGCTAGAAATTTGAAATTTTGCCCACGTATTCCTCTTATGACATAGGCATCCAAGAAAGAAAGATTTTTTAAAATGATTTTTCAAAATTCATTCCTCAAGAGGGTGAAATAGGGCATTCAAGTTTATATTCTTTTTTTCCTTGGACATATTTGTATGTAATTTCGTATGAATTGTCATAAATTTTACCTCTGTAGGGGTAAATGGAAAAAAGGTTATAAATTTGGACGTTGTTCCTATGTGATTAACTTTTCTTAAGAGTTCCAATAGATTGCGCTTTGATTTTTTTGTGATTTCGAATTCGCGTTATCGTGATTTCTAACAAAGTAAAGTGGTCGCATGTTTCGAAATAAAATGGAGGAAAGACAGTACAGTCTGCTTTTAAATCCAATAATCGTCGAGGGACCTATCTGTCATATCTTTAGAGACTAAATTAATAGTGTTGGATGAATGCGGTATGTCTCACGAACATAGAATTGAAGCATTGAATAGATCTTTAAAAGATATAAGATCTAATGATCGATTGATTGGAAGTGTTACATTACTTTTAGCAAGAGACTTTCAAAAGACATTACCGGCAATACCAAGGGGTACAAGCTAAGGGTACAAGAGCTGATGAAAGTATAGCAAGTCAAGTGGAACAAAATCAAGAGACTTGAACAAATAAAAATCAGTGAGTCCATTTAAAACAAGACGTTGATGCTGAATTAAAAAAAAAATCATGCAACGACCATAGATAAAACCCCTAGGGCAGTAATTGAAAGTCGCTATGTTTCTCACACACTTTCTTTGACAATTCTATGTGGCATGTTCCAGAGTGAGTTCTGTTATTAGTCTTATAATCCTTTCTCCTAATGCTACTACCGTGAATGTGGTTTATAAAAAGATTCTTTGGTAGTAAAAAATTAAATAAGTAGTATTAGTAGACATGAAATGTATCTTTTCTTTACATAATAACCTTTACATAAAAGTTAACAGTTGATTGAGAGAATTAAAAAACTGTAAATAAAGGAAAGTCATCGGTTTCATTTTGCTTGGTTATTGAAAATAGGATTCAGTTAAGCCTAAATAAACGCGAGCGAAGCAGCGGGTAACAGCTAGTACTTTATAAATAGAGAGAAATTCCAGAATGTAAATCATATAAGCCTTAGTAAATAACCTGTTTTAATATTATGAGAATCAGTCATTAAAAGAATTATTGATTACCGCCAAAAACGGCCGTGTGAGTTCACACACTAGCACTACCCAGGAATTAATTCTATAATTCCTAAATCATATCAAATTTAAAAAATCTAATAGCTGAATCCCTAGTAAATTACTTGTAGGAAAATTAGGACAAGTTTTTACTATTTTCAATTTCATGAATTAAGAGAACGAATTTTTACCGCCAACTTGTAGTATTATTAATACAAGTTTTTACTATTTTTAATTTCATGAATTAAGAGAACGAATTTTTACCGCCAAAAGTGGCCACTTTTAGCGGTAAAAATTCGTTCTCTTAAACTTAGATTATAATATCTATAAAAAGTAACAAAAAGAATACTACAAGTAATTTACTAGGGCAATCAGCTATTAGATTTTTTAAATTTGATTTGATTTAGGAGTAAATGAATTAATTGCTGGGTGGCGCTAGTGTGTGAACTCACTTCGCCGTATAACTCCGTGGGTTGAACTGACTTTTCAGGTTTATTAGAATTACGAATGATAAAAAACCATACGAAAAAAAGGAGAAAAGTAAAAAAAAATATCAGGCTTATCGGTGAATTTTTGTTCCTATGGATGTGAACTATACTACATTTTTATTTTTATGTTACGTTTGTTTCCTACCATTTTGTATTCTTTAAATTATGCTGATTTCAGAACTTAAATATTTCTAGGGCATTCGAAATCTATCTGTCCTCGTATATATAATAGCCATAGTGACAAAAGAAATGCATTTCATGACACCGACAGAAACCTATCTTATCAAGAAGAATCCTATTGAATTATCCTATGATTCGAATGTTGAATTTAATTAATTTATTTAATAACAATCAATTGTATTTAAACTATTTTAACAATAAAACTACATAACTAAGAATAAAATTAAAAGCCTAAAATTACAAATCATACAGTCCCTCCACCTGCTCTCCCCTGGGCCGTCGGGCCCAAAAGGATGTTGAATTATATTACAGAGTGCAAAATCTTGTCAACATTGTTTTTTTTTTTTTTTATAAATAAATAAATAAGATAAATAAATATATAGGGACATATCACACATATTGAGCTAGCCCCACAGTAAGTTGTGAACTTGTGTTGTGGGATACTAACTCAACGAGATACTATATTTTATAATATATAATATACTTATATAGATAAACATCCAAGACCCAGGTCAATCTGAAAAAGATCATTTTCCATCTTGACCTGACCGGGGATCGAACCCGGAACCTCCGTGTCGCAGGCTGGCGTGTTGACCACTGCACCACGGAGCTCGACAATTATATAATTTTAAATACGTGTGCTATTCTCATTGTACCACTCACTCTGACCAGGGTGTGCATGGTCGATTGACCGTGTCACCTACACGAAATGATGATGATTGTGCCATAAATGATGGATAAACATGCATTAATGGTTCGGTTCTGTATTTTGCACCCTGATTGGTCGCTGTAGCTGAACTTGTTAGAAAAGCTATACTATCACTATAATATCTATGTGGTAGCTCCCATAAATGTAGTAACTTAAGGCGCTCTTATAGTAACACTGGCGCCACAAAGCAATTAAATTCCTTGAATCATAAATTGTATCGAATTTTAAAAATCTAACAAATACAAAACTACTAAATTACTTATAGTATTTTTTGTATATTCGATTTTTTTACATTGAAAAATCGGTTAACGCCAAAAGTAGCCACTTTTGGCGTTAACTTGTTTTTCTCTTAATTTATCAAACGAATATTAGTGAAAATTAATACAAAAATACTACAAGTAATTCACTAGTAATGTACTTGTTAGATTTTTAAAATTCGATATAATTTAGGATTAAAATAAATTAATTGCTAGGTGGCACTAGTGTTACAATAGGAGTGCCTTAACTCGTGAATATTAAAAACTTTTCCTATGAGGATGAATTTACACGCGGTGAAGTCCAATACACTAACTAGTTACTTACGATTCAGTGAAGCTAAGATTAGTAAATTGACTCCAGCGGTAAATGCTCCAGAAGAAGATATAAACAGATTTAACAAGGAAACTCTAAATATGGCATGTACCTATATCGAAAGTTTGTTAATTAATTGTAGAATGAAATCTCCCTGCATATCTTGTATTTATCGTTATTATAATCAGTGTAAGTACGTAATGTAACAAGAATTTTTAATTCAAATTAGAGATGGAAAGAAGATTTTAAGTTTTCAAATGTTTATTTAATATAATTCTTTGAACACTCATCATCATCAGTCCCCTTTCAGTCTCCACTGCAGCAGCACGTCCCTCTCTGTACTACCAGAGCAATATATTAATTAACCAAATTAGGCTAAATAATTTCGGCCTTAATTCTCTTTGAACCCTAAACTTTTTAATTGTTAGTCACATTTATGGTGTTTTATCTTGTGCAAATTATTAATATAGCCTGTATGGCATTAGAGAAAAAAAACTACATTTACAATTAAAACCACATAAATTATATGAAGATCGGAGTTTGGCTAACAAACATTGTGATCAATATAAATAAATATATACGGACAAATCACACAGATTGAGCTAGCCCCAAAGTAAGTTCAAGACTTGTGTTATGAGATACTAACCCAACGATACTATATTTTATAATAGATACTTATTTATATAAACATCCAAGACCCAGGTCAATCTGAAAAAGATCATTTTCCATCTTGACCTGACCGGGAATCGAACCCGGGACCATCCGCGTCGCAGGCAGGCGTGTTGACCGCTGCGCCACGGAGCTCGTCCTTATTTATGTATGTTGTGGTATTTCATGCAGACCGCAAACTAACTACGGTTGCAGCAAAGATTGGAAAATTGGTTCCAGCTGAAAATTATCCAGAAGCAAACATAAACAGATTTAACGAGGAAACTCTTTGCATAAACCACGGCGAGTATATCGGAAGTTTATTCATTAATTGCTGACAGGAATGTTAGGTTAGGTTAGTCCTACTGGGAATTTCCTGAGTTCCTATGTCCTGTTCTTATAATAAAAATTAGTGTTAGTATGTAAAGTCACGTAGAGTATTTTACATCCAAATTGATTCAGCAACATTTATCGTGTTCTGTATTGTACAAATAATTAATAGAATCAATATGGCCTTAGGGAAAAAAAATAAAAATCAATTCTCCGAAACGTGACTGTGTTAATGTAACACATTGTGAAAAATTTCATGAAGATCGGAGTTCGTTGTGTAAACCACGGCGCGAATACCGGAAGTTCGTTTATTAATTGCTGACAGAAATGTTAAGTACCTACTGGGAATTTTCACGAGTTCCCATATCTGGTATTTTCTCATCATAATATGCCACCATCATAATCTGTAGCGTAATTTAAAGTTAAATTTCCGAATTTAAGTAAGATTTATCAATGTTAGGCATATTTATTGAAACCACATGCACAATTAAAACCACTAAAATTATAGGAAGATCGGAGTTCCTTGCTAACAAACATTGTGATCAAGATGTTATATTATTTATGCACATTGAGATATTTCATGCAGTTCACAGACTAACTACGATTGTTTGCAGCGAAGATTAGAAAATTGGCTCTAGCTGAAAATGTTTCAGAAGCAAACATAAGCAGATTTAACGAGGAAACTCTTTGCATAAACCACGGTGCGAAGACCGGAAGTTTGTTTATTAATTGCTGACAGAAATGTTAAGTGTTACCTACTGGGAATTTCCTGAGTTCCTACATCCTGTTCTTATAATTATAATTAGTGTTAGTATGTGAAGTGATATAGATATTTTACATTCAAATTAATTCAGCAACATTTATAGTATTCTGTATTGTACAAATAATTAAAAAAAACCAATATGGCCTTAGAGAAAAAAGAGATAAAAATCAATTCTCCGATATGTGACTGTGTTGATATGATGTTAAAAAAATTCATTAAGATCGAAGTTTGTTGCTAACAATCATTGTGGTCAACATGTTACCTTATTTATGCATATGGTATTTTATGCAGTCCACAGACCAACTACGATTGTTTGCAGCGAAGATTAGAAAATTGACTCTAGCTGAAAATGTTCCAGAAGCAAACATAAGCAGATTTAACGAGGAAACTCTTTGCATAAACCACAGTGCGAATACCGAAAGTTCGTTTATTAATTGCTGACAGAAATGTTAAGTGCTACCTACCGGGAATTTCCCGGGTTCCCACATCCGGTATTTTCTCATTATTATATGCCACTGTTATAATCTATACCATAATTTAAAGTTCAATTTCCGAATTTAATAAGATTTATCCTCTTTGATCTGTTACAAAAAAGGTAATAAGAATAAGATAGTGTAGCTAATTGATTGAGCGAGCGCGACAAGAGCGAGCGAAGCGTATCTGTTTTAGTTTAGGCAAAAAGGTTCTTTTTATATCTGTCCGGCTGTTCTCCTCTGCATATATTCTTTCTCATATTCTCTTAAAATATTGTAAACAAGTTCAATAATAACAATTTTTTCTTATTCAGTTATTAGTTTTTTAAAAGTCACAGAGCCACTAGTATATAATGATGTAGCTTCAAATAAGTACCTTAAGTGCTTGTTCAATACAAATGAATTGCATTTTAAGAAAAAAATTGCAAAAATTGGTTTATAGGTACTAATTTTGTGATAGATATTATTTATTTACCTGCAAAACAGCTGCGTTTTTTGCGATATAAAAGTTGGCCTTCATGCCTTAAATGTATATTAAATGGTTGTTTGTTTGTAAAGCTTTATTATTCATACATAGAAAGAAGAGAAACAAAACAGAATAAAAATATAATCCCCGTATATGTATAATTAAGTAACGAAAATGCTAATGTTGTGGGATGGAACTATATTTGCAGTGATTCCACGTAACAGCAAAAAAAACCTAATCAAGTAATTAACAAGTTTTAGGAAAGAACACGACTGACATATTTCGACGAAAAATGAGGTTCCTTGTCGTGCCTCCAGTGAATTATCGGACACTACACGACATGTACAATGATGGGACATTATTTCAGCAACTCACGGTTCGAAACATTAATTAAAAAGGTAACATAAATTAAAACTCTGACAAGTGATGTTAGTCATAATTTATTATTACCTACGTTATCGGAAAACATCGGGCGTTCTTAGAAGGACAGTACCTAGAATGATTATCAGTGTTTCGTATGAAGTACTAGCCACTTTGAAATGTCTTGACCGTTTCCCCGTATGAATTTAGCGACCTGTCTCGACCTGATACTTACATATAAATAATATTTAGATACATAGAAAATTCAGCTTTCAGTGAATATTTTATAACTATGTCGATTTGTTTATACAGTAGGCAAACATTTCGTAGATTAACCCCTACAATCTATTTATACTCTAAGCCTACAATTAAACAAACTTTACCTTAAATATTTTTGATTTTTATCGTATTAGCTATTTACAATAATCAGAGATATTGTAGATACTATAAATAAATCTTAATGGTAATTGACAGGTCATTTTGTAAGGATAAATCAGAATCGGTTGCTCAGAAGGGTTATGGAGTGGCGATAATGGGCCAACACGCGACTTCAAGGACTTCGTTGGATGGAGGATATTACCGTGTCACGCAGGCCTAAACTGAATGGGGGAGGAACTGGGGGAAAGAAAAATGAAAAGCCTTGAAAGAGGCCTATGAATAAAAAGAATAACATAAAGGCTGCTATGGATGGATGGATGGACTTACAATATTAACGCACGACTCCTATACTCCTCATTTGATGCTGTTTTTGGATAAGTCCACAGCTGCTGTGCTTCGTTCGTCAGTTATTCTGACAGTGTGTTAGAATATACACTAAAGAGACTTAGTGGATTTTGATTGATTTGTGATTATTTGTTATTGTATTCTCCGTAGTTCACACTTAACATGCTGTGTAAAAACATGTTCTTTGATTTTTGATGTCAAGTTTCCCTGGGTATATACATACAATATTAAAGCGATTTCTTGGTGACCTCCGTGGCGCAGCGGTTATACCCGCCTGCGACAGGAGTATAGTCCCACGTTCGATTCCCGGTCAGATCATAATGGAAAACAATATTTTTCAGATTGGCCAGGGTCTTGGATGTTTATCTATTTAAGTGTCTATAATATTATAGTATCGTTGAGTTTGTACCCTACGACACAAGTTCACAGCTTACCGTGGGGCTAGCTCAACTTGGTAGAGAAAGAATATATATCGATAAAGAATATTCTTAGTAATTGGGAAATTAAAGGTAACTTATTTCTTAGATAAACGCAGTTACTAATAATAGCACCGCCTAGCGCCAGGATCGTACACAACACTATTATTTAATTTTGGCAATAATTACTTCAGTTCCATCCTCCGCCCACGCGATCCGTTCCTCACACGGATCAAAGTCGTTATATCGAAATATTAGAGACAGCTCTGTACTACACTTAGTAATAATTAATTCCGCGGCAAAATCATAACTGCCTTACACAGCTTAGGATAATTGGATAAGTGAAATGTAACGTCCTTTGAGATGAGTCGCATTTGAGCGGACTACGGTGAACGGAACGGCCTTAGTCAGACCGTGCCAATTATCTTTTATATTCTTAAACCGTATCAAAACTAAATGACAGATATGACGTCGAAGGTACAGATATGATTCCTACAAGCTTATCCTCCTCTTAGGCCCTCCCCAGCTACAAACGGGCATACCTATTATGTACACTTATAAAGATCATGAATCACTATATCTATTAGTGAAAACCGCACGAAAATCCATGCGTTACTTATTTATAAGAAATTATCGCAGACGGACAGCGTCGCGGGTTGCGGTGGAGGACTTAGCTTAATAATATGTAGTGATTCTGATACAAATCACACAGTGTTGTGTTAGCCAAACACTCAGTCACAAATTTAAAGAAAAAATGTCTCGGAATACTAATTCAACGATAGTTCCTATCCTAACTAATATTACAAATGCGAAAGTGGGTTTTTTGATTGTTTATTTGTTTGTTTGTTACGCTTTCACGCCCTATTTACTGAACCGATCATCATGAAATTTGCATACACGTTGTCTGAAGTACGGAGAAGGATATGCGATGTACATGCCCGCGGGTAACAGCTAGTATTTTATAATAGAAACATTATACAAATAAACATCCCAGACCCAATCAAAACATATCGACGGGGGTGTCAAACCTCTCGAGTACTTAACACTTTCCGGGACACTACCGCATGAGACGTAAATTTTAGTTATTTAAATTAATAATTGTTTCCTTTTTCAAGTTGGGGAAAATCATAGTCATCATCTTGTATCTTTTTGATATTAATTTATTAAAGTTAAAAGACATTATTTATTATGACATTAGAAAACACTATTAAAAACAAAAGGGATTGTAATAAAACAAGGAAGTTAGTTTCTTTGACGTTAACGTTATACTGCTGTCATTCAGTATATTACATTATTGTATGCTTGGCTGCAAAAAATAAATATTATTTTTAACATACTATTATAAAAATATAATTTGAATAATTGCACACCATTTCAGTTGATTGTCCTTTTGTTAGTTGATTTGCATACAAAGTCACGTGTGAAACTTCTAAATGGCATCGTTTACCGTTATAAACTAACCTTCTCCGTTAACAGCAAATGTAGACAAAAATAGAGTTTGTGCCAAATTTACAGTAATTTTACAAAATAAATTAATATATTTTTTACTTTTCATGTCCAGTATGTAGAGTCCTTTTTTTGAGAGTTGATGAATGATATGATAGAAAATCTATTACTTACTCTAAACCCAGCAGAGTACTAATATGTACCTGACCTATAGATGATGAATAAAGAAGCTGCAAAATAATAAGATAAAGGTATAATACTTGCTTTTTCCGCTTTGTGCACATATATAGGTATAGGTAATAGCAGATGAGCTATTATATTCTGAAATTTTATCAAAATCTATCCTGTGTTAAAGAGTCGTCCACCCATCCCATTCATATTATATTAGTAAGAACAAGGAAACCATAAAGTGGGCATATGGCCATTTTATAGCTTATCATTAAATTAAACAGGAACTATTTATCTACACTAATATTACAAAGAGGAAAGATGTGATGATTTGCATTTGAATAGGCTCCGTAACGACTGGTCGGAATTTCAAAATTCTTTCACATATAGAGAGCTAATTTATCTTTGGGTGGAACAGGCTATTATTTACGCTGACGAAGCTGCAAGAAAATTACTGGTATCATGGAAAAAAGTGACAGTTGTTGAGCTTGGTCAAATTAATATACCTAATTGTTTTGTTCTATTTCAATATTATCGCATTCAATACTATCGCGGTGGCTTTTATTTATCATAGTCTTCTTTCTTTCCCAGTTAAAATGTATTAACTGATCTGAATACAATGTATGAATTCATCAAATTGTATTTGCTGTTGACAATGGCTGAATAGAAGCAATTATAATTGTTTTCCAGCTTTGTACACCCTATTCAAATGCTGCAAATACAATACTTTTTTCTTTTTTTCTATTATTTTGTGTGTTGGATTCCGCATCTGTGTGACTGGACGCCATGTTGATTCATCGGAACGAGCCCCCGGAGCCTCGTTTACCGCAGAGCCGCTGCGAGACCAATTCCGTGCCATTCACACAGTTAACCAGTTTATATACCAACTAATCCTGTGACAAAACAGATGCACGGAAGTTTAGCTTCTATTTTTAGGGTTCCTTTCCTATAACGTGTAATTATGATATTAGCCGCAGCGATACTGATTCCGTACTGTACTATTCACATTGTTATCCAGTTTATATACCAACTAAACCTTTGACCGGGATCGGGTCCGAAACGTGGTCCCTTACTATGGGCCTCATAAGAAAGCTCAAGGTCGCTCAAAGAGCTATGGAGAGGGCTATGCTCGGTGTTTCACTGCGAGATCGAATCAGAAACGAGGAGATCCGTAGAAGAACCAAGGTCACCGACATAGCCCAGCGGATTAGCTCTTTGAAGTGGCAGTGGGCGGGGCACATAGCGCGAAGAACCGATGGCCGATGGGGCAGAAAGGTTCTTGAATGGCGACCACGTACCGTCAAGCGAAGCGTCGGACACCCACCGACCAGGTGGTCGGACGACCTAATAAAGGTCGCAGGAAAACGCTGGATGCAGGCCGCTTCCAACCGGTCATATTGGAAATCCTTGGGGGAGGCCTATGTCCAGCAGTGGACTTCTTGCGGCTGAAATGATGATGAATGATAATCCTTTGACAAAATAGATACACGAAAGTCTAGCTTCTATTTTTAGGGGTCGCCTCTTCGAACGTGCCGTGTGGTTCCTAGCAGAGTAGAATAGGACCACTCCAAGTCTTCCCGAGGATGTCGTAGAAGAGACTTAGGAAACACAAGCTAAACATAGTTTAAAAACATCAAAGAGACCTCCCCTACCCGTCTGGCCAGCGTGGAGAGTTTGGACTAAATGCTGTGACTGCTCTGGCTAATAAATGGCTCTAGTAGTACAGAGAAGGCCGTGCTCCTGCAGTGGAGACTAAAAAAGACCTGATGATAATGATAACAAAAATCTGAATGATAGTGTGTGTTTAGTCAGACTGTGACGAATGTTTAACTTCTATGTTTAGGATTCCATGGCGATAAGAGGTAGAAATGTGAACTTAGCTTATATGCCTTATATTATACTTACTATGTATTTCTGATTTGTTAGTAATTTTTTGTGTATATAAGTGGCCAACACTGCCCAGCGGCCCACTCCCTCGATCGGCTTTTACGATCTGCGCAGAAAGAGAAGCAGCTGGTACATTCTAGGTTTTTTCTTTTCTCCCAGACCAGCATGGAAGCGATAAATTCATGATTCTTAATGAATTGGTATAATAAATAAGTAAGTATTTTTAGTTTGAATGTTTAACGGGTAGGTTGGAAAACGTAATTTTTTTGTTTATTTTTCTTTTTTGTTTTATTTCAGCTAAAACCTAAATTGGCGTAGTAACTAAAAAAAACTCAAATGTCCCTTCCAATAAAATTGTATTTCAGTGTTATGTTACAGAAATCGTTTTTGTCCCAAGTTTTAAGTTCTACTTACACTTCGTTAGTTAAAATTAATATTAAAAAATATTTACCACTGAACTTATATATCCTCCGTTTATGTAAAAAACGCTTTTTTATGTTATATAAAATGGAATTCTCTTATAGAGAATCATTACAGTTATACTCGTAGATTTTCAGAAATTTGATTTTCATACACTACAGTTAGACACAGTAAAACTCGCCCAGTTGAGTAGATAGGTAAGCTTAATTAATTAATAAAATTATGTTACTGTTATATGAACCGTAACGTAAGTTAAAAATAAACTGAATTAATTTCGAATGTATCGTAAAATTATACACAGAAACACAATTGCTTCAAATAGGGTCCGAAAATAACTGTTTATTTTAGGTCCAATTAAAAATAATTGGTCTTTGTTTGGACACCCAAACCTTATTTACCGCTTATTATATACACATATTGCTTTAATAAGTATTGTAAGGGGTTGAAGAGCGGGGCGATAAATTAGAGATGGCGTAATGGTAAGAAAGTGATCATTTAACAATTTCAGTAACAATGCAAAGGTTACAATTAAGAAGGTGGTTCAGTCCTGTGTGAGACCCACCACGTGGATGCTCATTAGGCTGTGAATAAGTTAGTTTTCTAGATAATAACTATTTAGGTTACCTGTGAGAGACACACTACGTGGATACCAGTGCATCCACGACGTGGATGCTCAAGGCACTGGACGGTGTCCAAAGTATCAAGACTAAAGACTAATGATACAAATAGATTGCTTGATTAATCGCAGATTCCTCAGAGAAGTCATTGACTGCGAAAA
The DNA here is from genome assembly GCA_963082605.1 of Rhodophaea formosa. Lineage (NCBI taxonomy): Eukaryota > Metazoa > Arthropoda > Insecta > Lepidoptera > Pyralidae > Rhodophaea > Rhodophaea formosa. Next base: position 14,944,044 of record OY720209.1, read on the forward strand.
AATATCGATAGCGCGTTCTATCATCCACACAGCGCCATCTATTGGTAAGTTGAGGAACTATATACGTGAAATTAATTTGGTGTGTTACAGTATAAATTAAATTTGACAGAAGGGAAGGAAATGCTAGATACAAAGATAAAAAATAGCAAGTAACTATTACCAACTAATGTATATTATGTTATAATAAAAATTAGCTAGAAACTATTACCTAGTAACTTTGCCCATCACTTTTTCCAAATAGCCAATATTGGTCTTGATCAATTTTATGGATATTAGTATCCGTTTTTAAGTCTGATTTGTAATGGAAACACAAAAGGTTTAGTTAAATATGTCAGTCTAAAAAAATTGAGTGGTTGTCAAAAAAGCAGCAAAACAAAAATTCTACAACATTAATTACTTTTAGGCTCCACGAGTATCCTACAAATCAAAAACCTTTATTTCGTTCATTGCAAAATAATCCGATAAGAAGTTATAATTAATTGCAGTTTATAATACCTACATATTGTGCTACTGGTATTCAAGTGTTGTAGTAAAAACATTATAAGTATATACTTTAACTAGGCACAAATATACTCATAATTTGCTGCCTGATGTCTAGGCTAGTTTTTGTGTACATTTTTATCCTCTTAGTCTCTCGCCTCTTATGTACAGTGGGTCACATAAAAAAGTAAACCACCAAAATTCGTACAATAGTACCAATGTATGGGGATAGTATACTTATCTATGTGGCCCACTGTACACAAACTTAGATATGACCAAGTATCTACTTACATTTTTTAAATTAAATATTGATTTAGACATTTGTCTCCCATCTCACCTGATGGTAACTGACGACGAGGATATTACATGCCTATCCAAGAGAAACCCATTTATTAATTAATTTCGCTATTTGTCCTTAGCCGGACTTGGGATTTTAATGAATAAAGTTTTATTAACTCGTTAACGGCTACCTGCAGATTTATCTATTCCCGACGAAAACCAACAGAGATTATTTATAAACACTTCTTCACGACAAAGTTGGAATCAGTTGGCAGTAACGCGATTTTATTTCAAGTTTTACGTAGATTTTTCAATTTGATCTTATTCAGGAGTACAAGTATAAAATTACAGGTGTCGCCAGTTTCGTTCGCTGATGTAAGCCTCTTATGGACTGAAATCATATTTTTTTTTTATAAAAAAGTAATTAGTGGTTGAACGAAAGAATATCACAAGTTAAGTATTTTCATGATTATGAATCCACCTATATCTAAACTCTTCAGTTTAAGAGGGTGTCAAAATGAAAGAATATAAATCTTTAATTTGGCAGAGTTACACAACATAATATTTCAAAGTGCACCCAAAACTTATTAAGAAAACTTGGCGTAACCATCCATCGCAGTCGCCCAACACTAACTCGGCTAGAGCGTCACTTTTAAACTTCCAACCACACTCCAATGCAGCTTTGCCCCGCAAGTATTACGTAAACTTTTCAATTCACTACACTTTTACCGGGTGTTTAAAAGCCATAGTAGAGTAAACGGTAAACGAAGTATATATGACACTCAGAAGTTACATAAAGGAGCACTTACCTCTCTGAACCCATAGATTTAAACAACAACTTACGGTATATTTCGTTTTCAGTGTTTCGTACCAAAAGGGTGAAAACGAGAATCTATTTCTAAAATGAAATGAAGTTATTTTTTCGTTAAATGTAGTCATGAAAGGTGGAGCCTAGAACTTCAATCCGGTCGTTATAGGCTATATTTTAGGAATCTGAGTTGGAAATTTATTTCGTAACACTGTGCCTATGCGATGCGAAGATATACATCTACATATTTTTAGGGTTCCGTAGTAAACAAGGAACCCTTATAGTTTTGCCATGTCTATCTGTCTGTCCGTCCGGTTTTACGCAGAGACTATAAGTGCTAGAAAGCTGTAATTTGGTATGAGTATGTATATTAATCATGCCAAAAAAGTGGTAGAAAAGAATCTTGAAAAAAATTTTTTTTTAGGATAGCTCCCATACAGGTAAAGTGGGGGAGTAATTTTTTTTCTCTATTAACCCATCGTGTGGGATATCTTTAAATAGGTCTTTAAAAAATATTGTGAGGTTGAGGACACCATTTTTCGATTTAGGGATCCGTTTCCGAAATATTTGGTTTTAAAGTGCAAATTTTTGTTAGAGGTAGGTGTCCATCCCCCCCCCCCCCCCCCCCTCTATCTGCTAAACGGTTATATATGGATACGTGAAAACAATTACAGCAGTAGTATATACTAAGTACAAACAAAAAGTTATAGGCAACTAACTTATAAAATGTACTCGAAAATGTAAAATTTCATACAATTTTCATTGCTAGATGTTTTTGGTCGTTGAACTGTGAGGTGCGAGTGTGAACAGTGTGAACTCAAAGTTGTCATTCGCAACTACGGAACCCTACACTGCGTGTGGCCCGACACGCACTTGGCCGGTTTTTTTGGTAATGTTATTGTACTCGTAAATCCCTCGGGGACAGTCCTTTTTTGGAATGAAAGGTACTTTATGACCATTTCCGTTCAGAGTTAAGTACTTATCTTCGCTTAATGTTTTAATCGCGTAAGTAACGCTGACCTTTCATTAAAAAAGGACATTATAAAAATATTTTTGTTTATGTGAGGTGAGCGTTTTGCATTTCCATTACATCCTCATCTGTGACGCGTCATGCAGAGCCCGCGTTACGCTCTCTCCTTAGGTAACTTCGAACCACGGACAAATACCTGTGAAAATAGAGTACAAGTATTTGCCCTCGCCGGGAATCTAACCCAGTAACCCTCGTGTAGCAGGCTGGCGTGTTAACTACTGCGCCACGGATGCCGTCGACACGGTATACCTAATGAACCACTGTTTCGTAATGCGGAAAGCAAGACGTTAATCCCTGTCGTCATTAGTCTTCGAATAGGTATGCCAAAATCCAATGCTCGTAAGGCGACTTTGTACCCTTAGCCGCTAACTATAATTAGGTATAAATGATACATCCACTCACATTCATCTTAATGCAAAAAGCAGTTATTTTAAATACGTGCCGTATGGTGCGTGCGTGCGTTGGCCGTGTGGTTCCCGGCAGAGTAGAATAGGACCACTCCAAGTCATCCCGTGGATGTCGTAAAAGGCGACTAAGGAAACACAAGCTAACCAAAGCTTATTAACATCAAAGAGACCTCTCCAACCCGTCTGGCCAGCGTGGAGAGTGTAGGCCAAATCCTCTGACTACTCAGGCTAGTATATGGCTCTGGTAGTATAGAGAGGGTCGTGCTCCTGCAGTGGAGACTACAAAGACCTGATGATGATGATGATGGTGCGTAAGTTCCTCTCCTCAGAATCATAACCTTGTTCTCATTATATATGTAGCCTTTTTCTTTGATTTCTATCTATTTATTTCTTCATTGCTTACGTTTGGCCAAAAGCCCGCGTATGTGATAAAACTCCTCAAACTATGTTTGAGAGAAGAATAACAAAATAAATATAATAATAATAATATTTATTTATCTCCACACATAGTTCACATAAAACACAAAACATTTGGTAGAGGGAGCAAAATGAATGAAAATATAATAGGCATAGGTCTAAAAGCTATCGTTAAAGAGCTAGCACGAGTCCAACATTCCTGATTAGCCCCATCAGAGGCATGCGATCTTCAAAAGAGGTTGTGTTTACTTAGCTTTTACTTACAGTTAAGGTTTACAGTCTTCTTCTTGTCAAGTCGAAAGAGGCAGGGAAGCGAGGGAATGTACCCTAGTTTCAAAGAAATACGGCATACCAGCAATGTCTTGAAACACTGTTTACCCTTTAAAATAATTTAAGAAACTATATTTACGTACGACTGACTACTTGACACGAATCATGGCTAGGCTTCAACAGGGGTGTAAGTTTATTTTTATAATCTTTACTGACCAATTACTGATCGGCTCAGTTGCCTAAATAAACTATTGGCAACGAAACAACGAGTTGATCACAATAATCCAACTTCCTAATTAGCCGTCAGAGACTGGCGTGTACGGTCCGCAAAAGAGGCTCAGTATTCGACGCGCGTGCGTTTGCAGTTTGTACTAGTTCGGCTTCAAACTTTTAATAAGGGTGCTGACACAACACACAGCGGTTGTTAATCATTGTAATTGAATAAAATGTACACATACTGAATTTTCACTACGTTTTGTTTTAGTCATATTTTGTCAGTACCTTAGAAAGTCGCAAAATGATGAGTATTAATAATTTGTTAGAACAATATAGTAGTACGTACATAGGTATTGTGTCATAAATGTCATAAATTATTGCCTGCTACATTCATCTACCTGCATCTATAGTTTAATCCAATCTCAGTAACCTATTGGGTAAATTTGCGGATTCCTCAAAAAAAATTGTGCCTTTTCATTGCTCAAAAACTATTGCTATTCGATGAGAAATGTAGCAGGTGATATTGGCATTAAGAAAACTGTTGTTTCTTTCACCAAAAGATCTTTTTGATTGCTATGTTGATTTTATGGAAAGCAGAGTTAATTTTAATTTCGTTTCAAGAATACTTTTCCAAATTATGATGAAAACTGTAGGTATGTATATAGGTACCTACAGTTTTCATCATAATTTGAAAAAAAAAAGTAAGTTGATACATCGCGACAATGCTCTCCATTAGCCTAGAATTGCGGAAATATACACTTGTCATCTACTTTTTAAATCGGAACAAAAGTCCAAGGTCATACAAGGTTAACTACTGAACAACACGGAATATTCAACATAAACGTTGGTGTAATAGGTAACTGTATTATTAGATACTTTCTTGGTAGGCGGAGGCGTAAATTAAAAGAACTACAGAATCAAAACTTGACCAACAAAACTTGCACATACTAATATCACACAATAATGATCAATGTGGACTTTTAACACCGCTTTTCTCAGCCTAATAGCGTTGTACTATCGCATTATAATATTAGAAAGAAAGAAATAATTTGATTTAATTGGTTTTATTTGGTTCGGCAGCCCGTAAGTTTGAGGTCTACCTAACTGACTGACAATCCAGAGCGAAGTAAAAACTGAATTTGACACAAAAAAAATCGAAATGAAAAGTGCTTCTTTAACAGAAACGGATATTTTACTCGACAAGGATTTCAATTTCACTATATCTACCTGTAGTTTGGCGACTTCCGTGTGAACTTAATAAGAATAAATGTCTCAAGTGGATTATTTTATAAAATAAAAACCCGACTACCTTTTTGACAGTTTATGTCCAACATATTATACGAAGAATACGAATTATGACACCTCACGCTTCAGAATCGGTCGAGGCAAGGCAAAGACAAACTTAGAAACAGACAAACCTGCGAAAAAAAGTAGTAGGGGGTGTGTTAAAGTTTAGTGTCAAAATCTGTGGGTTATATGTTTATAGCATTGAGATTTAAGTACTAGTGAATAATAGTAATGGTTATGATTGGGTAATTTTTCTGTACCTTCAGTTTTTGATACGGGTGGCAATTTGGTGTGAGTAAAGGCGTCGGCGAGGCGTCGGGAAGTGAATTCAAGTTTAATGAGAGCGCACTGCGCCGCCGTGCACATTGGCGGCGCATGTAATTGCATTAAATATACAAGGACCGATGCCGTTTGCAGGATCTGTTGTGAACCTTAATGTGCCATTTAGGCGGATTGGCACGACCATAAATGCCTAATGTTACTATTGTTTTTGGATCTGCCAGGGTTTTTCTTTGATATTTTCTCATGCTTTTTCATAATTGACAATGAGAGTGCACTGCGCCGCTGTGCACATTGGCGGCGCATGTAATTGCATTAAATACAAGGACCGGTGCCGTTTGCAGGATCTGCTGTGGATTTTAATGTGCCATTTAGTCGGATTGGCACGGCCATAAATGCCTAATGGTGCTATTGTGTTTTGTTTGGATCTAAAAGGGTTTATTTGATATTTTCTCATGCTTTTTCATGATTGATACCGAGAGCGCACTGCGCCGCCGTGCTCATTGGCGGCGCATTAAATATACAAAGACCGATGCCGTTTGCAGGATCTGCTGTGGACCTTAATGTGCCATTTAGGTGGATTGGAACGGGCATAAATGCCTAATGGTGCTGTTGTGTTGTGTTTGGATTAGAAAAGGTTTCGTTTAATATTTTCTTAGTTATTTTTTTCACATTTCATGTAGGTATGTAATTATTTTTTTTCTGCGGTATTAGTGTTTTTTTTTCATGTGTTTAAAAGAGTCCAGCGGTAGTGCCAGATTTAAGGTGCCTTAAGGCATTTAACAATTCTAACAACTTCCATCTCAGAGACCTAAATGTCATCTGAGATGGAAGTTGTTAGAATTGTTTAAAACTCACGGCACTCACGGTGCCTTTCGAAGCACGAAGGAGCTCGGCATACTTTCATGCTATTTTATTATATTTTTGCAATCACCCATCTCTGTGGGAACCACGCTTGGGAATAATGTTCACGTCCACTAGGCGATGTATTATTCCTCCTGCAGTATAAGTAACGTAAAAATAACCTGGCGTGTAGGCAAATGTTATGAACGGTAGAAAAGTGGCTCCAAATGGTTCGTTTAATATTACACACAAGTGCGCGCCAGTTCTTGGTTTGAACTTGGCTTTGACACGCTTTTGCGTGCCTGCATGGATCATTCAGATACTAATAATCCCTACTAATAGGGTAAAACACGGATAGTTACCTCACTTTTCAAAAAGTTTAAATTATAAAATAATGGGTCGTTATTAATAATACCTGATAATATATACGAAAACATAGGTTCTTGGTCTTTTATAGAAGACCAATTCCGTAAACATAATTGATACTGGTTTTGAGGTCAAATAAAATGGTATATACCATTTTATTTGACCTCCTAAAAAACGGATAGTCGCCTTCTGCAGCGGATAGTTGCCAAATGTTAAAAAGAGTTAGGAGGATACTTGCCGCATAGTCATACATAACACCTTGTTTTCGCTTATGATTGCGAGGCATACTGTTTACCTTGAATGGGCACGTGAAACCGGTTAATATTGTTTTACATTTAATACAAGTAAGTATAGCATAATTTTAAGTTTTAAAAAAATCTGCGTTGATTAAGGGATAAATGGTTATGGATTGTTGCCTTTAGAGCAACTATCCGCCACAATAAATAAGGCAACTATCCTTTTTGATACGGATAGTTGCCTTTTCGATTTAAGAAAGAAATAAAATCTTTTCAACAATAAAACGCAATCAATAGGGCAATTAAAAGTCTAATGTAAGCAAAGAAACAAAATGTTCTCTGAAACCGCAATCAATTATAAAGATATCCAACAAAAACCACTTGCCAATAAAATTTCGACGTTCGTTAATGTTTCGCTGCGGAAGATTTTTGCTTACACGGACAAAACGCGTACACCCACTGCAACGGTTTACGTGGCAGTGAGGCCTGCGGGGGGAGCGCTTCCAACTATAATCAAGCGCTAATGCCACAAATGTACCTAACATAGAGAATTCGAAACCGATCCAAGTATCCGTGTTTTACCCTATTATAAATGCGAAGATGTGTTTGTTTGTTCTTACGCTTTAACGCCCTATCTAGAGAACCGTTCATCGTGAAATTTTGCATACACATAGGTTAGGGTACTAAGAAGGACATTGGCTATATATCACGCAGGCGAAGCCGCGGGCAACCGCTAGTTAATAATAAGCCGCAGTGAATTAGCACAGAAGACTAAAATTAACGGTACTATGTACAGCTAAAGCAAATAAATAAACAAATCATATAAGAAAGATAGGTAGGTATCTATTTTTCATTTTACAAGTATTCTTTATAATTATGTGTATTTAGTACATTTTACCTATTTACAAAACAAATACGTGTACAGCAATTACCAAATGTATATTGTGTCAAGAATAATTTATCTCAGAGAAATACAAATAGGTAAGTAATTGTAAACGCAAGAGTTTCTCCGAAGCGGAGTTCCATTAACTTATTAAAGCAGCTGAATTGGGTGAAAATGCTTTTCCTAGTTCGTTACTCGGAGTAAGTCATGCCAGTTTTTGGCAGTGTAACGTTGTGAGTTAGCCCCCGGTGCGCATCTGTGGCGCTCAAGATTTGAAATATGAGTTTAATTTTGTCTCTTGTGACTGTAATTTCACGTATACTGAGATCTGGCGAGGAAGTCTGATGTCGCAAAGCTATATTCACTAAAGCAATTTGTCATGTTTGGCATATTTTTGCTGTTGTTATTTTTGCAACTTACATAAAGATATGGCATTTTCTGGGCAGTTTAAATACCCTACCTTGGAAAACTACAGGCCTTTTTAGGGTTCCGTTGTAAACTAGGAACGCTTATAGTTTCGCCATGTCTGTCTGTCTGTCTGTCCGTCCGCGGTTTTACTCAGAGACTATAAGTACTAGAAAGCTGTAATTTGGTATGGGTATGTATATTAATCATGGCAAAAAAGGGGTAGAAAAAAATCTTAAAAAAATTTTTTTAGGGTAGCTCCCATACAAGTACAGTGGGGGAGTAATTTTTTTTTATCTACTTACCCATCATGTGAGGTATCGTTAAATAGGTCTTTAAAAAATTTGTGAGGTTCAGAACACCATTTTTCGATTTAGGGATCCGTTACCGAGATGATTGGTTTTAAAGTGCAAATTTTTGTTAGAGGTAGGTGTCCCCCCCCCCCCCCCTCTATCTGCTAAACGGTTATATATGGATACGTGAAAAAAATTACAGCAGCAATATCAGCAGTATATTTACTGAAGTTGAAAGGAAAACTATCAGAGCTGAGTATTAAGTGCAAACTAAAAAGTTATAGGCAACCAACTTACAAAATGTACTGAAAAATGTAAAATTTCATACAATTTTCATTGTTAGATGTTTTGGTCGTTAAACTGTGAGGTGAGAGTGTGAACAGCGTGAACTCAAAGTTGTCATTCGTAACTACGGAACCCTACACTGCCCGTGGCCCGACACGCACTTGGCCCGTTTACTGTTATAGTTTAATAAAATTGGTAGTTTTAGAATAGCCTTTTATAACTTCACTTCTTTCAATGGGCATGTTCACTAAAATTTTTTTCATGTTGCTATCTAAAGACCTGCCAAAAATAAACACAATAGTGACAGAAATACATTTCTTAACAAAAAACTCTTTCAGTTATAAAAGTTTTAAAGACACATGTTTTTAGACGTAAATTTTTAGACGTGAAAACGCGCCGCTGATATGCCTATATATTTGTGACGTCACAAGCTTGTATTTTGTATGGGTGGCGTGAGAACTTTGTTTGGTAGCTATACGAAATATTTCGTTTATGGTAATGGTTTCATAATAAAAGTTGCTATAAATTTTGCAGACTAAAATACAGTATAATTGTAATTAAAGATTTTCATACTTTAAAAAATGGTCCTATTCACCCAACTTTAAAGAAGCTTTAAGATTACTTAACGAATCGATATCAAATTAAAAGTGTTCTTTATAGTGTTTTTAGATAGAAATTAGTCTCACTAGAAACAAATTTTATATAATCTTAACATTAGGCAACTACCGTATTGTAATGTGAGAAACATTAGTACAAATTAAAAAGTAAATTGCATTAGTTTGACTGCTAATTTTGCCTGACTTAAAAGCATTGTGACATTCATTTATGTAACTTCTTTATTATATATGAACAAACATTTGGTTTAGAATATGTAAGCTATTTAACAACATTCTATCCAATTATCTTCAGAAGCTTATTTACAAGCTGCAACACTTTGCGAAACCCAAGTAACTAAAATAAGTACTTGTACAGATTGAATGGTAACCTTTTATAATGTAACTAGCTGTTACGCGTGGCTTCGCCCGCGTAATTTATAGCCTATGTCCTTCTCGGTACCCTAACCTATGTGTATGCAAAATTTCATGATGATCGGTTCAGTAGATACGGCGTGAAAGCGTAACAAACAAACAAATAAACAAACTCACTTTCGCATGTATAATATTAGTTAGGATATTAGGTAACAGATATTTTTACCTTATTTATTTTCGGCTTTGACCGACCCACGTCAGTCGCTGCCTGCTACCACGTCCTCGACGTCTAGACACTGACATTACCGTTTTGTATCGCGAAAATAAAAATGACTGCCTTAAACTGAAACAATTTACTAAGGTTTCGAGTGAAATCTAAAGCAAATACTGACTTTACAGCGGCAATAGCTCACTCGGAAATTGATGTAACTCACGAAAGGATTCCGTTCGATTGCTTTAGCTTAGCCTTCTTTATTCTATACCTTGGTAGATCAATAAGTTAGATTGATTTTACTTTTAGAAATAGTATCTTTATACCTTCTACTGGGGTAGGATCCATATTAAGTTTAATCGCATATTCCGGAAAATCTACCTCAATCATATATATATAATAATATAAAGCTATGAAATGATATATATTAGGTAATATTACTAAATTACTAATTTTTAACCAAAAATAAAATAACAATGAGAGATAAAGGAACTCATTATTCAAAACTAATGTGATTTTTTTGGCAGGATATCACATAGCGTACTTCGAGTGAACACGTCACAATCAGGAGGTTATCACACATTGAGGTTCTCTGTGAGAAATAAACACATAAAAGAAAAAGCTACTGTACGAATAACACAGTCTATGCCGTAGAGACGATAAGATTTCGTATATATTATGTCGTAGACCTCTACGGCGTAGCTCGTAACCTATACCAGGAGTTACACTGTTTTATCGTAAAAGAATAATATTATAAAGTAATATTTTGTCTAAGAGCACAAAAATTATGGTAAGTAGTAACAGTCGATAACTAATAACTTCATTATATAGTATTTTGTAACAAATTTTTAGATGGTGTAAAATTTATGCATCACGTAGTACTGCAGTGTTAATATTGCATCTGAGGTGTGCACCTGCAGTGCAATTCTCGGGAAGCACACGATTTTGACAGAAGTACGCTTGTCCCTTCGACACGTCTTCCCTTCACGCCGAGCGTGACCTTGAAATTTAAACATCAAACTAGGGACTGACAAAATATTTGGCGATTTTTATCGATTCGAATGTTTAAAATGAAAATTTAATACATTGAACAACGTTTTCTCATCCCATACTAATGTTTATAGCTTATTAGATGAATTTTAATAAAAACAAAATAACAGAGATGAATATACATCAAGGAATCTGAGACTGAATACATACGGATTCTATGCATCAACCCTTAAATGTTATAAAATCTATGGTATCCTAGTTTTGACATTTGTCAATTTTCAATCGGCATTCTCGTGCAGTGTTTCAGCGATCACTTCACCCAGGAACAAGAAATTTATCTGTCAAATGAAAAGTTACTTTTTAGCTACGGAAACTTGGATGATATCGCTGTTGTCTTTAAAACAGGGTTCGATTCCCGTAGCAAATAAAAATATAAACGATATTTTTCACGTAGCCCTGCATCTTGGACGTTTCCTATATTAAAATTAAAATTTATTTTAGATTACATCCAAGGTGGTGGGAATCGATGGAAGGAAGAAAAAAGATTGATAGGTGTACCTACTTGTTTGTAATGGAAAAACTCAACAAAGTACTAAACCGATTAAATAAATTTAAATGTACTATGTTTTATATACAATGTTGGACAACTGTGTCGGAACCTTAAAGGGGTGACTCATCCCATCAATATGAACAACTTTTTCTATGAGACTGAAGCTCAAAATTAGAAAACAAAACTACTCAGCCGGCCGGGCAATATTGTATGACAATTTTGCAGGTTGTTTTTTGGTATATTTAGATTTAGTCCCATAGGAAAGTTGTTTATACTTATTGACAGGCTGAGTCGCCACTTTAAGGCTCTGACACAGCTGACGGGACATATTATATACTAGTAAGTTTTTAGTTCTGTAGGAAGATATCTAAAGTAGTAAAAATGCGCCGACAGATGCGCATAAGTAAAAGAACTTTACCATCTCATAGAAACACATCTCGTTTCATATAGGAAACATAAATAATACATAAATATATAGGGTCATACTTATCAACTTATCCTTGGGGGAGGCCTATATCCAGCAGTGGACTTCTTGTGGCCGAGATGATGATGATATCACACAATTTGATAGAAAGTTGTGAACGTTTGTTCGGTATAGGAAAGATACTGGGATTGGGCAGTTACGTGGATTTCGCAGATTCTGGAATTGGACGGATTCGTGGACTCGGCAGATTTTATGATTCGGATTTAGGATTTATTCTGATTACCTATACGACATAAAATGAACAGTTGAGCTCAAAAAGATGTAATACCTATCTGACTAATATAAATTTGTAAGTAAAAGTTTGTGACGTGTGTTTGGTTGTTTATTTCTCAGTCACGCTCCAAATACTAAGAAGTCGTAGGATACTAACTTAACGGTACTATATCATCATCAATATCAATACATATAATAAAATCGTAAGTGGGTCGTGTCTGTACATGGAAGATAAATAAGAAAAACTATTTTCAGCGGACCCTAATAACGCAATAAAACCCAAATCGACCATTTTTAGAATTTTTGTCTGTTTGTCGGTTTGTCTGTTTGTCTGTTTGTCTATGAGTTTGTGCACGATTATCTCAGAAACGGTTTGACCGATTTGTTTTTTCTAGTTAAACTAAACCGGAAACAATCGACATATTTTTTCCAAAACAAGCCCCATCCTTAATCCCACTTCACTTCCCCTGACCTTGAAAGTGCACCAGAATACCAAATCAACAACTGTCATTGCATGTCAAGGTCAGGGTCAACCTTGTGCGAAGTGGCGGGGAAGTGGAGTGATGAGATATTTGACAATTAATCAATTAAGCCTTAACCAAACCACAGCGGGTACGTTATAGGCGTCCAGGTAAACGCCCGATAAATACTCTCATTAATTTGTTCTACATGTTTTCATCCAAACGGTCAACTTGCATAATCCATGTTCCATTGTAACATCAGAACATGATGACACACTTGCTATCATGTAAAACAGGGTACATAATAGCCTGCTGAAGTTTTTGTTACAAAACCAATTTTTACTAAATTATCTAATAGAGAACATTATATAGATAATTGATTTTGAAAAATCCAGTTCCTAGTTTTGGCCCATCTAAAATGCTGTTCTAATTCATATGCTGAGTCATCCCTTCAAGAGAATGCCTACAGTATCATCAACAAATGGTGGCACTATAAGCAACTTTGAATTGGCTGCGGATGTGATTGATCGCTTTTATGTCCTCGGTTTGCACACTTCAGTGTGGGTAGGTTTTTAATACTGTCTAAATTTCAAGGGCGTTGCCAGCTTTTGAGCAATAGGGGGGCAGAAACTCATAGATGGCCGGAGTTTAAAAGCCCAGGTGGCAGAAGCGAGATTTTTTTCCATATGTTTAAGGGTGGTTAAAATTAGTGCTACACTGAAAGGGAAAAATAGAGAATAGAAGTAGATCAATGACTTCCTACCTAGGTGTAAGAATCGAACTTACATTTCGAGCTGAATATGTTGACATGACCAACCACACCCGTACCAATCAAAAATAATAAATTTAGTATTAATTTTTATTGTGTTTCCACGAAAGATCAATGTTGCTGACTGTTATATTATGACAGTCGGCAAGTATGCTTAGTGGAACTCAAAATCACTGAATAAAGATTTTTATACTATTTTTTAATTCTATTCTAGTAGCGACCATAGAAATTAAAGTCAAATCATTATTCAAAATCATAGGTTTCTTCCTTGATTAAATTGAATGACCCAAATTTATTATAACGAAACTTTATCTGTAAAATTTACGAGTAAAGGAAGTTCTTAACTTTTTATTTAGTTTATTGTTATTAAAAGCAGAACAATTTATAGCAAAAAAACAAAGTGTGTCATCCTTAAATGGAAGACACCGTCACCGATCGCCCCCTCTAGTTACGCCACTGGATTGATCTTTTGACGTTTGACAGAATTTCACGAGAATACCAAATTGAAAAATGACATAAAATCAGCGCTGTTTTCAGCGCTGATTTTATGACATTTACGCCCGAGAATTGCACCCCTGGCCGGTGCAGCGTACGTGGCCGGCATAATTTTATGGCTGTGGCTGAAGTAGCACGGAACCATTGGGGACTGAGTTATGACCAATTACAATATTTATGGTAACGACAACTTTGTTAATTTTCAAATCCGTGTAATAACGTAAACAACAAATAATTGCGTTCTATCTTCATTGTTAACCTACGAGTAAACCTGTCATTCTGTACGAACTATTTTACGTGTACACCAAGTTCAATGTGTTTTTACCGGGGTCTTGGTTTTCCTGAATCTCGTGCCTTTTTCAGTACTGCTTGGAATAGGGATCTCGCGGTTGAGAGCATTTTTTTCAATAACTAACTATTACAAAGATTAACTAAGATCATTATCTTTGTTATAATTTGTATGACTTATGACGTGAAAAAGTGCCGGCTAAAACCAATTTCCGGAATAAACGTTTGATTTTATTTATTTTTTATTTGATTATGCATGTTTTTAAATATAATAATTTTTATGTGTTTATTTTTATAAAATGGCTATATAGATCGTCATTTTCATTACTTTATATGACGAATCTTATGAGGGATCCCAAAATACCGAGATTCCTCGAGATTTAAAAATGTGTAGTTCCACAAATTCCAAGATTTTTTTACTACAAAATATTCTCATACAAGTTCTGTATGAGTATCCTACCCAATTAAAGAAAGTAGAGCATATAAAAGAAAAAAATAAACATATCACAGCACTTCAGGGACTCCACATTCAATATTTGAAAGTTCAAAACGTTATCTCATTTTGTGCACTCGTAATCTGGATGCAGAGCGCACGGACATTTTACGTGAGGTCACATCCTCCGCTGGTTAAATAGGTCAAGGCGTTTGATCCGCAATCCTGTCCATTCTGAATAAAAGTGTGGAATTCAGTTAAATACTCAAATATTTTAAAGGGATTATCACATACTAAAAGCCCACCCTGGCGCCTGGGCAATACTGGGCATGTATTACACATATAAACCTTCCTCCTGAATCGCTCTATCTAGCAAAAAACCACATCAAAATCCGTTGCGTAGGTTTAAAGATCTAAGCCTATGTATGCTTAGATCTTTATCCCCTACAGGACAGACAGACAGCGGGAAACGACATTATTTTTTCATCTCACCTACCCTTAAACAGTGTCATTAAATGCAAGCAAAGTGAGCTGGATGGTCGCTATTACGACCGCGGGCTATAAGATTTCATACAAATTCCATAAAGCCCATGAGCGCTTTAGTTTTTTTTTTAAATTTAATAAGGCACTATAGCATGCACACGTGTCAAATCTTCTACATCCAAAAAGTTTTCTAGTCGAATATTCAAATTAGGAATTGCTAGTGAAACCGATAATAAAAAAAAAATGAACTATACTGCGAGATTTTTGTCCTTAATTCTAATTTGGAATTGTTAATGGCCGTGGTGACTGGCTGTTTGTATTCATCGATCTTTGACTTCCACTTTTTGGATAAAACGTTTTCATTATCTGTGGAATCCTCGGATACATTTTCTACTCACTTTAGTTTGCCGCTATTTATTTGTTAGGCAAAATATTTATAAATAGTCGTAATTTTCATTAATTTGCATGCGTAAATTAATAGATGGTCACTAATGTTGATATAGGTAATATAATCAGCCAGCTTGCAGATGCATAAATAATAATTTTCAAGGTAAACTATATTCATACTATACAATTTCAACCAATATGAAAAATATATTTTTTACTCTACTATTTACTCGGTGAGATGAAATACATTGTGTATATCACGGCCGGTATTAGACATTACAAACTCGGACTACTAAAAGCACTCGGCTTCGCCTCGTGCTTGTTAGTAGTCGCTCGTTTGACGTAATGTCTTCTATACCGCCCTTGCTTCACAATGTACTATTACTATGTAATGATAGTGATGATTTATATTTTTTACGGCACTAGTGCTTTTTACTTTACACTAATCACAACCGCTCTATAGAATGCCACAGATGCTAAATTTAAACTTTTTCATAGAATCCGAGCAAAGAGTCTCAAGTTCAGCATGAAAACTTTTTTTATGATTCGTGAGATGTCATTTTTAACCGACTTTGAAAAGAAGGTTATCAATGTACTTTTTTTGAAGAAAATAAACCTGAGTAAATGTACCTGATTATTATAAATGTATTTTTACAAACTGCTTTAGTTCCTAACTTTTATAAATTCCTTATTTGCTGAATTACAATCTCGTTTTAGTTTATGGTAATCGCAAATGTATTGAAAAACGTCGTATGATACTCGTACGGTAAGCTGTCTATTATAGTCGTCGGTTTATTATAAGCACTCGGCTTCGCCTCCGTACCGTACTTGTATCATAATGTACCTACTGTTGACGCCAAAAAATATAAGTTATCATATAACTGTATCATTTAGTAGATAATCGAGAAAACTTACCCATTCTATAATATTCCAGTATTTAGGTAGGTATTCTCCTTATTTTCCCTTCATGTTCTTCCGACTCGTTGACAATTTACTGCGGACTCATTTCGCCCAAAGATTGCTAACTGAGAAGTAAACACGGGTTTCCTCCCTATTAATTCACTCTTGCTGACACACAAGGAAACTACGCAGTGCTTTTTATTTTACTAGAAGAATGCCCGTCATTACAGAATTCAACTTAATAAATATGCCTATTTATATTCGAATCTGTTTGTACGGTAGAAATATTCTTATCCTAACTAATATTATATATTCGAAAGTGAGTTCGTTTGTTTGTTTAATTGTGACGCTTTCATGCCGAATCTACTGAACTGATGATCATGAAATTATGCATAAATATAGGTTAGAGTACTAAGAAGGACATACGCTATAAAGCACGCGGGTGGAGCCGCGAGCAAAAGCTAGTCTTTTAATAAATAACGTAATCCCCACTATCCCAATCTCAATCCCATGCCAACCCAACTAATATTATAAATCCGAAAGTGAGTTTGTATGTTGTTGGTTTGTTACGCTTTCACGCCCTATCTACTGAACCGATCATCATTAAATTTTGCATACACGTTGTCTGTATACAGAAAAGGAATTTTAATCCGAAAAAAAGTACTGTTCCCGAGGGATCGACACTAACGCGAGCGGAGCCGCGGGAGAAAGCTAGTAGTAATATATTTCATAACTCGACCTATACATTGTACTTGTATTGTATATAGGGACCTATAATTGAGAATACTTTATAATTTTACTAGCTGTTACCCGCGGCTTCGCCCTCGTAATAAAATAGCCTATGTCCGTCTCAGTACCCTAACCTATGTGTGTGCAAATATTCACGATGATCGGTTCAGTAGACAGGGCGTAAAAGCGTACCAAACAAACTCACTTTCACATTTATACTTATAAATAAATATTAGTTCCTGTTTGTGACTAACAAATTAACTAACAATGGCCAGCGTGGAGAGTGCTAGGCCAAATCCTCTGACTGCTCTGGCCTTTACATGGCTCGCTAGTACAGAGAGGGTCGAGCTCCTGCATTGGAGACTAAAATAGACCTGATGATGATAACTAACAAATTTAAGAAAAGCCTCGTGACATTTAGTGTAAAGGTAATCAAATATACACAAAAAGATACAAATTAAATTCTTAATAAATACATAACAAATGTTCTTTATGATTTCTAACCTGTAGTAAGCAATCACGATCTGAATATTGAATAGCATTAGCTGCAACCGATCTAATAGCGGCCAGCAAGCCGCAGCTCGGAATTTCCAGAGGCGAGTATTTTGTACAGTAAACCACTAACTACGCGGAAAATTCTCTCCTTTAACGTCCCCGCTATTTTCATGGTGTACTCCCGTTAGCACCTTGGTGAAGGTGGACGACTTTTTTATAATCGTCTCTACGTAAAGCATAATTAATGCAGAAAGTATTATGGCAAGCCAACCTATGACGAGGCTAAGAAAATATGCATAGAATCTCAATTCTTTAGAAAAGAATTGAAGTCGGAACTTGAAGAGGTACGTACAGGTGATTCCAAAATCCCTGGCTATATTTTGGTGTCAGAATAAAAAAACCTGATAGAATGAAAACCACCAAGAAAAAAGTGTAAAGAAAATAAGTAAAAGTATTGATGATATACAAATTAATCGATCAGCAGGTAATTTTTTTATGGTAAGTCCATTTATTCATATATTATTTTTCTTGCAGATAGCGAATATATATTTTATTAGGAATTCTGATTCCATCAGAGTTCAGGATCACCTGTATAAAATAAAGAAAATAAAACTGACAAAGTTTTAGAGACTCGCACATGACAAATTCACAGGCAGAAAATATCAACACAATTCTAGTAAAGTCACAGCTAGATACAGTGCTATGAGCATCGAACGGATTTTAAAACGTTTTATCGCTGGTGAACGAAACGTTTTGCGTGAAATACCACGGATACAAACAATACGAGTAGGATAACGATTAAGTAGAAAAGTACATTCATTACCGAATCTCTAACTCATCATTCTGATCGTTTTTCTAAAAAAATCTCTTCTGCGATGCATCGGAAACGGGGGTCCATCTCTGCTTCAGCTTTAAAAAAATCTTTCTTTATGACAATCTATCCCGCTGTCTTGCTGTTCTTCTCTACCAGGTCACATTTCTTAACCAAACTCTTCAGCTTTATAATATTTATTTAGATTGCTTTGGCGTATAGTTTATAAAAAAAATTCAAAATGACGGAATAGCTGGTATAAGACTCGCGAGACTTCTATACAGCTGACAATCTCTTCTGCGATGCATCGGAACCGGGGGTCCGTCTCTGCTTCAGCTTTCAAAAAATCTTTCTTTATGACAATCTATCGCGCTGTCTAGCTGTTCTTCTCTACCAGGTCACATTTCTTAACCAAACTCTTCAGCTTTATAATATTTATTTAGATTGCTTTGGCGTTTGAGTTTATAAAAAAAATTCAAAATGACGGAATAGCTGGTATAAAACTCGCGAGACTTCTATACAGCTGACAACGCCACGAGTTTGGGGATATATGAATCCTACGAGGGCCAATATAGATATCATTTAAAATTTTGATTTTCAGGGCCCTAGATAACCCTTAAGAGGTATGTCAGAAGACCCAATGGGAGCCCACCATTACCACTACCATCGGCTTCCGGCGTCCGCCGTGCACTTTGTACGGCTTTACCAACATAAAAGTTCTAATGACCGTATTCAAATTTATACAATGGCATGCAATTACGAAAAATAGGCCAGGACACCGGCCAAAATGTATAGAAAAACTGTGATAGACGTGAAAGAATTTGTTTAAGCCTAAAATATACCACTATATACGTATAAGTTACTTCATTCAAAATAGTTTAAAATTTACTTTTATTAAGTTAAGGAATAGGAACTGGGGAAACATCCACGCAGGATTTAAACGTCGTTAGTCTTTGTACGACTAATGCCTTACCAATTAGGCCATCGCACTTCGATCCTACATGTCAAATATCTTCACTAAATCCCAGATAACGCTTCTAGGTACAATGTCAAGATCTTTATCAGAAATGTCTATAATTTTTTCGCACAGTGATCTTTACGCAATACCAAACACAATACAATAGTTATACTTACTAAAATATTGACGAAATTAAATTTTACTCACAACTTAAAAATAAAATATACAACATAAATTGGTACAAGTACTGGTAAAATTGTATAATTACTGGGCTTATAAACCCAGCAAAAGGTGCCTTATTTGATTTGAAGTGCCATTTGCCAACTGAAATTAGCCAACGTTTCGTTTTATTGCCCCTTCAACCACTTTCTTTGATGGACTTCTTGTACTAGCTTTGTTCTTTTACACAGCTTTCCATTACGAAACATTTCCACAAATTATATTTATTATGTACCTAACCTACATGTTAGAACAACCTTTCACATCAGTTTCGACTTACATTCAAATTAGATAACCGAGAAACAAAATGTTATTGCTATTTACTCTGTGAACAATAAATTTGGGCAATCTGAGTTACTATTTGAAGTGAAATCATTTTATATACTTTATATAAACTACCATGCCCTTAATTTAACATAGATAAAGTATAAATTAATGCTACAATTGAAAGAAATATCTATCAGCATCAATCTAAAAATATAACAAAAGTGCTTTATTCATATACATTCCGGATTAAAACTTTGATTAAAGCTGAGAAGGCTGGCGCTGCATCGGGATCGCTTTGTTAAATTCACACTCCTAGATATCGCCCGCTGAAAATTCAAGGCGAATGCAATCTGAAACGATGACCAATCGTTACATTTTTCTAGGTTTAGGAAAAGTAGTGCAAATCTTGAAAACGAAGATGTTTTAAAGATGTTGTGAATTTTTTTTTTGTTTCTCCTGTTTTGAGCGTGTTGGATCCTCATTCACGGTGTTATCTTTTACATAGCTAAAGTATAAATTGATGCTACGATTGAAAGAAATATATATCAGCACTACAGCATCAACCTTAAAATTGCATAAAAATTCTTTATTCGTTTATATTCCGGATTATAACTTTGATTAAAGCTGAGAAGCTGGCGCTGCATCGGGATCGCTTTGTTAAATTCACACTCCTAGTTAAATAAAATTATTTTAATACGGTTTTTATCGCGTTTATTACATTATTTATACACCTAACGTTTCGTAAAATAATTTTATTTAAATGTGTAACAATCGCGAAAACATAAGAAAACATTATTCACACTCCTAGTTATCGCCAATATCGCCCGCGCTCCCTTCATCTGCCGTTTAAACTTCATGAATAATGGGCATGTTGACTAAAATTTTTTTAAAGACCTACCAAAAATAAACACAATAGTGACAGAAATACATTTCTAAACAAAAAACTCTTTCAGTTATAAAAGTTTTAAAGACACATGTTTTTAGACGTAAATTTTTAGACGTGAAAACGTGCCGCTGAAATGCCTACATATTTGTGACGTCATAAGCTTGTATTTTGTATGGGTGGCGTGAGAACTTTGTTTGGTAGCTATACGAAATATTTCGTTTATGGTAATGGTTTCATAATAAAAGTTGCTATAAATTTTGCAGACTAAAATACAGTATAATTGTAATTAAAGATTTTCATACTTTAAAAAATGGTCCTATTCACCCAACTTTAAAAAAGAGATACTTTAAGATCACTTAACGAATCGATATCAAATTAAATGTGTTCTTTATAGTGTTTTTAGATAGAAATGAGTCTCATTAGAAACAAATTTTATATAATCTTAACATTAGGCAACTACCGTATTCAAGGCGAACGCAATCTGAAACGATGACCACTCGTTACATTTTTCTAGGTTTAAGAAAAGTAGTGCAAATCTTGAAAACGAGGACAGTTTAAATGTGTTGTGATAAATTATTATAGCCGTGTGTTCCCGACAGTGTAGAAAAGGACCACTTCAAGTCTTCCCGTGGATATCGAAGGATGTGACTTAGGAAACACAAGCTAAACAAAGCTTATAAACATCAAAGAGAACCCGTTTGGCCAGCTTGAAGAGTGTAGGCCAAATCCTCTGATGGCTCTGGTAGTACAGAGAGGGTCGTGTTCTAGTAGTGAAGACTTAAAAAGTTTTGATGACGATGATAATTTATTTTTGTTTCCTCCTGATTTGAGCGTGTTGGATCCTCGTTCACGGTGTGAGATCCGAACCACAATACGATATTAAATTCTCGAAAAACACATTTCTAGTATGGGTCCATTTAATTACATCCCAATAGAGACCCCTTGGCAGACGGACGGACATCGGAGGCTTTGTAATAGGGTTCCATTTTTACCCTTTGGGTACGGAATCCAGACAAACATATTTGCTTATGTATGTGCCTCTACCTAGGTGCACCTATCAGAGTTCATCAAATGAGTACCTCACCCTACGTAGTGTTTACAAACTTTTGGGGGTTGACTGTTTCAAAGTCGACCAACTTTGGCAATTTGCCGTTCAAAATTAAAGGTAATTTACAATTTCTACTTTATTATTCACGGTTGGTGAACTGTTTATTTTAGTTTGTATGGACGATTTTCTTAATTTGCATAACATATAAATTCATTGATATCACATGTCGTGGAAAATTTTCTACACTGAGGCTTCTTGCCTGGGGGCCAGTATACAATCGTAACTTTATAATTAATGTTGTATGCGACTGCGCAAAAAAAGTGGGATGTCTTAGATTTCATATATGTGGGCTTATGTATCATATTATGTAGTCAAGGGTATCACTCTAACTTCTACTTAAATGCCTTTATAATGTGGATGGAAGTTCGAGATATTTCAAGATTCCATACTTACATCTTTCTGACTGATACTGGCATAGTACGGCTATAATTTTACCATAGGTACATACCTTGCCTTATTTCATATTTAACTGAATAATGACTGAAGAATTAAAAATTTGACATATAGAATTTTAGCAGACAGCCATACGAAATGATGATGTCGATAATATTTAACTTATGTCTTTTAACTTTTATCTAAAGAAAAGAATGAATGTTCATATCTTTTCATTTGATTTGATTAATTATTTAATACATATATACAAGATTTATTGCCTCGCCACGGACGTGATAACTCGGTACCTTATAAAGTAATAATAGAATGGATTGTCTTTGAAAGAAAAATACATAGGTACTTCCCGCAGTAAATATTTTTTATTACTTAAACCGTAATCAAAAACATATGATCAATACCTCCTAAGAATAATGCGTCAGAGGAAAATACTTTATCACTTACAAGTTTACACAGGAAAAATACGCGAAATAGACAATAACCAGAATAATAATTATGCTAAAATAATCAATTATTATTTACATTTCTGTGACGACAATGGTAATACGACGCATGATTAAGTATTAGGTACTTATTGCGAACTCTTCAGTTTTAGTATTCTTTATTTTAAATCATATTTTTTAACCTTTTGTTTTGTAAATATGTACGTCACTCTAATTTGTGTCATATAAAAACGTCTAGTAAATATTCGTGAACCCAAAGCGTTTTTCATTTATATTTCTATTTAAAAGAACCTTTAAGAGGGTATACTAGCAGTGCGTCTTCCATACAAATGTATTTCTCTATTTTCTCGCTGAAAACTGCTTCTAGAGGCACAATTCTTTTTACATACAATCTATTACTAAAATAGGTATGTCCCTTTGTTTCATTTTTTTGCAAAAACCTGTTTAAAAGAAAAAAAATTGTACAAAAACAGTTTTTTTGGAAAAAATAAAAAATAGGGCCCTTCCTATTTTAGTACTAGATTTAAGAAAATAGAGAAATACATTTGCATGGAAACCATATTGAAAAAATACTGCAAGTATACGCTCTTAATAGCGTAAATAAATATCGATTGGTAATAGGTACTTTTATTCGGCCGTTGGTCCCAGCTGTCATCATTGATGGCAGCGTTAATGTATGTCAGAGGCCTTTAGGTAGCTTGTGAAGTCCAACACTGACACTTGCACATACGAGAAAAACAAACATCACTTTAATAAACATATGTTTAAAGAAAAACAGAAGGTTGATCGTGGCGTTTCGTCACGTCAAAGTCCTCATGGTCCCTCAAGTTTGAAACATGTACATCGCGGCGCCATCTGTACGGTGATAATTTTGAATCGTATGGATCGGAGGGGAAATAAGGAGTTGGATGATACGGTGGTAACGTGAAGTACTCGGACCCATACGGGAGAATTGCTCTTGCATTCCGATGGTTGTATCCTGGATGAGTTACTTCTGTGTCCTTATTTTCACTTGAGATAGCACTTTCTCCATCGTCCATAGTATTGGTGGTATCGAAACTACGAACATACCTTCTTTTCAAATTCAGGTTTACATCATCGTTTGGCAAAAAATGATTTTCAAGAGATGTGTGATCAAAAATGTTTCCTTTGTAAATCCTTTGAGGCTTATTGTTATCCGATGCTAAGCTACGAGTATATCTTGTATTGTCCATCTTCACATTATCGATAATGTATGGCAAGATACGATTTTCAACAATAGTCCGTGGTCGATATATGTTGTCTCCTTCGTAAAATATAGGCTTGGTATCTGCTGCCCTTTCAAAGCGATTTCTGATCGAGTAAATCGGATTTCTTGGAGGACGATGTGTCGGACGATGTGAGATGATCATCTTGCACGACGATTCCACAATGAGGAAGACCCCTAACACAAACAAAAGACGCAGCATCTTGATGACTGTCTAACGAACAATGAACTGCATATAAAATTGAAAAGAATTTATACTTTAATTTGAGGAAAACAAGATGTTTTTAAGAAACGGTAAATACCATGAGGGAAATTCTTGTAGGTCAGGGAATACCTGTATTAGCTACTACCATAGGAGGCAATACCCAATCCAGTCATAGGAAGTACTTACCAGAATTTTGCATTTGCGTTTGTTTTATTATCAATGCCCTAATAAACCACGGCGCATTTCTTTCAAATCAAGCATGAATCAGGTTATCAACTTTTAGGATTAATGTTCTGAGAACTAATTATTTTTGGTTCAATAACGTTCGACGAACGAACGTTCACGAATGGCGGAAGATCTATAGATAGGCGTTGTGGAGTTTATACTGCTGGTTTTGGCAACTTCAAATAGAGTTATTATTCTGTTTGGGTCTTATTTCTCTTTCGTGCCTACCGTTATGTCCAGGTTGAGTAGCGTCGGTCGGTAGCGGACAGACTTCGGCTTGATGTAGAATTTAATTTTTTTTTTCTTACTCTATAAATAATTTGTGTGCTTTTCACCTCCAACCTCCTCTAACCTAATCCTCCACCACACTTACATTATTTTTATTTTCTTATAGGTATTGTCTTTCCACGTCCAGCTTTATAACATCGATGACTTTGGGCAGTAAATGATGGGTGATGGAAAGCGCCCAGTGAATGTTATCTCCTTCGTGAAGATTAAGTGGTTAGTTGTCTCTCGCAGCTAGTACTGTGTGGACGACACTTCAGTCTTCTTTGTGGAGGCCTATAGGACGTAGGCAGATAAACTGACTGTATGACTAAGCGATAAATCGTTTTAGCCCCCTGACAAAACAGTTTGAATATTTATATTAATCTTATTAACTGAAGCAGTGTTGAATTAGATTGCGTTTTATATTATCGTATGAGAAAACCAGGTACTTTACCACAGAATAAGTAGAATATTGATAAAGAAAATATGACTAAACAATTGGTCACAGCGCTCATTGTTTGCAAATGCATGATCTCACACATTGATCTCGAAACGACATACCTGTCAAAGATACCTACTTACTTAGGTTCATTTAGTGACGTAACTGACAAAGCGTACATAAATTTTGCAGGCTTTGACTCTTTTGCTGGACAAATTATGATGGATTGCATCAGATGACACTCACATGAATTTGTTGGTGAGCAATTTCTTATACAGTTGTACGTAGCATGTATTTTTTCTTTCAGTGCTTATGCTTAGTAGTAATAGTTTGTACTAGTTAATATGCTTTTTGATTTGTACGAATTAAATTATTTCTAGCTCTCTCTACCTCCACGGCGCAGTGGTTAACACGCCAGCCTTCGACACTAAGTATTAGTCCCGGGTTCGATCCCCAGCCAGGTCATGATGGATAACAATTATCTTTTTCACATTGAACTGGGTCTTGGATTATATAAATATCTACTCTTCGTCGGGTCTTTCTTATTCTCCACTGCAAGAGCACGACCCTCTCTGTCTACTAGAGACATAATTAGCAGGAGCAGTCAGAGAATTTAGACTACACTCTCCACGCTGGCCAAACGGGTTGGAGAGGCCTCTATAATGTTTATAAGCTTTGTTTAGCTTGTGTTCCCTAAGTCGCCTTCTACGACATCCATGGGAAGACTTTGAGTGGTTATTTTCTTCTCTGCTGGGAACCACACGGTTAAATTATCACTATTACTACATACTCGTATTATACTTTTAAAACAAAATCCTTCGCCGCATCAGTCTGGCTGTCTATTCGCGATAAACTGAAAAAGCCGGCCAAGGGCGTGTCGGGCCACGCGCAGTGTAGGGTTCCGTAGTTGCAAATGATCAACTTTGAGTTCACACTGTTTACATTCGCACCTCACAGTTTAACGACCAAAAAAATCTAACAATGAAAATTTTATGGAATTTTACATTTTCCACTACATTTTATAAGTACTTATGTTGCCCATAACTTTTAAGTTTGCACTTAGTACTGAGCTCTGATAGTTTTCCTTTCAACTTCAGTAGATATACTACTGCTGTAATTTTTTTCACGTATCCATATATAACCGTTTAGCAGATATAGTCCAATCAACGAGGCGTTTGTAACCCGAATAATTCTCCCGCCTATGAAACTTTGTACATGATGAAAGTAGGTAAAACACATTATATATATACAATAATCCAACAAATTTTATTACGAGAAGTTAGGTATTTTTATGTATTTTTACCTAAACATGAAAATCGTTTATAGCTCTCTGTGAAAAATCCCTCAGACAGAAATTCTTTCTGTATACGTACCTATGTACTACTTAGAATATGTATGTATAATAATCCAAAACTTTTTCGATTTCGGTTATACTTTAAATTCAACTTTTAATATTTTGCGCTATAACTTGTGCGGAAAAATTGCTCCGCTGATTTTTGTTTTTTTATATGGCTTTATTTACTTAAATAAATAGCTTTAATAAGTAATCCAAAAGATTTTCCTTAACATTATTAGATAATTCTTATTTTTTCTTAATTACGTCGTGTGAATAATTATTAATTACTCAGGCAAATTTGTTGCGTTTCTTGGGTAGAGGTCGCTCTATTGTAGCCGACTTTTCAATAATTTAATTAAAATTTAACTAAATAACAAGTTTTAAACACAAACTTAATCGGTAATTCAAAGTATTTATAGTAGTGCGGGGAGTGCGGGGCGCTCGCGTCAGAGCAGTGGCCGCCCGGCCGCGCAGGCGCGAACTGTCACATATACTTAAAGTCTCGCTCGAAATTCAAAACGCAACATTTGTTTTTGCGTGTACCTACTGAGCTGTAGTAGGTAATATACCGACTTGTTTAAGGAACGGTTGCATTTAATTTTTCAACACACCGTGTCATAAAGAAGCTTATTAACACAATAGCCAAAATAATGCGGTAAGGTAATGTCAAGTATAAAATCGGCACCATTATCTAGCTAAACACTATTGAGAAAAAAGTCGGGCTCGCTCTTGAAAGGTTCTGTAGTAGCAAGCTTAAATTAGCCAAAATTCATTTTTATATTTTTTGCTAGCAAATATTTTTTTTTTCATACTGTTTGTTTAAAAAACAAACTCAACTAGGTATATGACCACTGTAATAAGTATTGTCATAAACAATTAGAAAATTGCATTTAAACCTGAACTCAGCGTTTGTTTAATAGAAAACAATGCGTATACACCTACGCCTCGTTTTCGAAATATGAAAGGTATAGGTACTTGCCCCGTTTACGCACTTGCCCCACCTGACCACCACAGGTTTCACAGGATGGAGGGCAACGATGCTAAATATGTCGGTTTGCTTGCACGGGGTGGTTGCATATAGTAATTAAATATGGCACCTGAAAAATGTGTTATCTTGACCGAAAAAAAAAACAATATGGTAAATGGCTGCAAATAGTCATCATCATCATCAGGTCTTTCTAGTCTCCACTGCAGGAGCACGACCCTCTCTGTACTACCAGAGCCATATATTAGCTTGAGCAGTCAGAGGATTTGGCCTACACTCTCCACGCTGGCCAGACGGGTTGGAGAGGTCTCTTTGATGTTTATAAGCTTTGTTTAGCTTGTTTTTCCTTAGTCGCTTTTTACGACATCCACGGGATGACTTGGAGTAGTCCCATTCTACTCTGCCGGGAACCACACGGCTGCAAATAGTAATGAACAAAAACTCAGTTGTGTTATGGAGCAACGCTCATACACAGTTAATTTATTGTAACTAAAAAATAAATACAAGGTAAATGACTGAAAATAACGAAACATTAAAATACACTATATATTCGCTAATTAGTAAAGAAACTCAACAAATCTTTGGTTGCATTTCGTAGTTTTAGGCGATATAGTCTAGACTTGTGAATAGGCTAGTTGCTTAAATTTGATTGATTGTTAGACAATATACCTTATTAAACGTTACACATGAGAAAAATATTATATTTTAAAAATATATTGATTTTCAACTTGTATTTCGCATTAAAAAAAATGACATTAAATTTCTCCCGAAAACGTTCAAAACTGTCATGGCGTATTGTGTGACGTCACCCTGTGCGAAACAGAGCTGTTTGGGTATGGCGATTGTAAATTAAATGTTATGTGATTAAACATGAATCCTTTGTGCTACAAGTACTATGGTGCCCCAGTGGGAGAGCACAAGCATTAAAACACCAAACAAATTATTTATATTTGTCCCAAGCAACAAAAAATTCGGAAAATATGAAAAAAAAACACTTGCAAGGAGGAATGATGCACATTGATTTTCAACAAATTTAGAATGTATTATTATGAAGATCATTTTGATGTAAGTATATTTAACAAAATGTAATTCAGCGTTTTAAAGATAATTATAACAACACAGATGAATTTTGCTCGGGCATATTTTACACTTCTCAGTACATAGTTTACCCTCTCGCTTAACTTACACATAGCTGACAACATCATCTCTATAAAAATCTCGTGATGGCCCTGAAATTGAGTTTATTCATTTAAGTACATTAATCTTTCAACAAGAGTAAGGGTAACAAAAAGCCACGTTAGTCAATTTAAGATTGGCTAGTATTATTGTCTATAACATGATTTCTGAGATTTTTATCCGTTCCTAGGATTGACTTTTACAACTGGTACATACATTCTTTAGTTATTGTTTGTTACTAGATAAGCATGAAAGTTTTTAAAAATATCATTTCTATTTTACTATATTTCTAACCTCAAAACATCCTCAAAATAAGTACATGTATCAAAACTGTGGTCGAAACATAATCAATTAAAATAACATATTATGTATCACGACTGAGAAATTAGGATTTTAGCTTATTATAGTTTTATCACATGTATACTTACATCAAAATTTTAACATTGCGGAATTCCGATGAACAAAAGTCGCTGTTCGATGCTAAAATTTTGCCAATTTTAGGCAAGTTATTGCTATTTCCTTTCATAAAATCTAAATTCCATGGTGTTCTTTTACAGTTAATACTTTAAACAATACTTTAAATAACTGAATAAATGTGACGACAAAAGATAAAACCATAAAATATTATTTTATGGTTTTATCTTTTAACTTTAAGCTTGTAACACTCAGTTCTATGAAAATGTCAACAACAACGATTATGTTTTGCACAAAGTGACGTAACGCTTTGTGATTGGTGTTCCCGGTCACATGACCTGATGCCTATATTTTCATAATTTGTTTTGTAAAAATATCAACAATCGTAAATTATTTTGTTGAATAGATTGATTTTTCCTTATCTACATATCATAATTATTTTTTACGTACCTTAATCCAACCCATTTGTTCTCAGTGGATACATGCCTATTCTGCTATGTTAAAAACTATAAAATTACATTAAATTGTTTACAAATAGAATAGACCATGACTAATAAACTACTTTAGAAAACAATTTTAGAAATCAGTCAGATAATAGCTGAGACATAAATTATTAAATATCACCTATTTATTCGCGGCATGACCGAAGTCGCAAATTTTTGTGACTTTATTAATATGTAAAATACAAGTCACTTACGTATGAAATCAGCTACGTGCCGTTTTTTGTGAATTGTGATTGCAATCCAGTAGAAACTTTCAATCTATTTGGATTTTTGCCGAATTTAAATTATTTTTTTCCTAATTGTCAGGTGATGGTCTATATTTTGTAAATATTTATAATAATTTGTAATTTTTTTTCTATTATATAGTTTTTAACATCACCGGAGTCCCTAAGTTATGTTCAGTGTTTTAAGAATAAGCTGATGTTTAGTGTTACTTTAATGTTTCGTAGTCTTCAGCCATTTGCCTTATAATAACAATAATCATCTTTGTACGACCGTTGTTGACCGTTTCATAACGCAACCAAAGTTTTGTTTAGTTTTTACTCAATACTCAGCTCTGATAGTTTTCCTTTCAACCTCAGTATATATACTACAGCTGTAATTTTTTTCACGTATCCTTATATAACCGTTTAGCAGATAGAGGGGGGGGGGGGGACACTTACCTCTAACAAAAATTTTCACTTTAAAACCAAATATTTCGGAAACGGATCCCTATATCGAAAAATGGTGTTCTCAACCTCATAATATTTTTCAAAGACTTTTTTAACGATACCACACACGATGGGTAAATAGAGAAAAAAAAAAATTACTCGCCCATTTTACTTGTAAGGGAACCCTAAAAACAATTTTTTTTTTTCAAAATTTTTTTCTACCTCTTTTTTGGCATAATTAATATACATACCCATACCAAATCACAGCTTTTTAGTACATAGTCTCTGATTTAATCCGCCGACGGACAGACAGACAGACAGACATGGCAAAACTATAAGGGTTCCTAGTTTACTACGGAACCCTCAAAACCAGTCAGATATCCTACTAAGTCAAATTATGAAGAGTTTGGCGTTCTAAGTGTGCGTGGATTATTTATTCTAAGAGTAATGATTAAAACACATAAAGAAGTTATCAGATCACAAAATTATGAAAACATGCTTAAGACTTGACTGTCCAGGTTACCGCTTCCATCTTTTAATACTAAATTTGCTAGTAAGTTCAGTCCATATCTTCACCCATATGTATATTATAAAGTAAATTTAAAGTGTCCTATTAAAAATTGCACAACTAGAGAATTAAAGAAAAATATTACAAACTGGCTCAACACTTTAGACTATACTGACATTGAATTAATACTTAAAGGGATCCAATAATTATTACAGGATAACACTAGAAACATGAAATGTTACACATAAACTCACATTACAAGCACAGTATGCTGCTCAATACAAGCGCGCACACACATATACACACTTAAACATGCACAATACACTATATCACAAACACTCATCAACTGCTCCATTCCATAACCAACTTTCTTTTCTTTTTTTTTTTACAAGAATTTTATTTTTTCTGTTTGTATTAACTTTAAACCTTAATTCTTTTAGCTATTTATCCCAAAATAGATGACACTGTTCAGATATATCATAAATTAACTAGTTGCCTACAAGACAGGCACAGCCTAGTGTAGGAACTAGAGGTAAACTCCAATGTTCGTCCATTCTGCTCCCACTAGCTAATGTGATTTTTTTATTTTGTGTTTTATTAGATTAGTGTATGTGTGGAGATAAATAAAATATAATATTATATTATATACTATTCATAGACACTAACTTTGATTAATAACTAAAATGATGTATCGGAAGCTGCCATAGCTATTTAAACTAGGTGTAAAAAACCGGCCAAGTGCCTGTCGGGCCACGCGCAGTGTAGGGTTCCGTAGTTGCGAATGACAACTTTGAGTTCACACTATTCACACTCGCACCTTACAGTTTAGCGACCAAAAACATCTAACAATGAAAAATAGTATGAAATTTTACAGTTTATAAGTTGGTTGGCTATAACTTTTTAGTTTGTACTTAGTACTCAGCTCTGATAGTTTTCCTTTAAATTTCAGTATATATACTACTGCTGTAATTTTTTTCACGTATCTATATATAACCGTTTAGCAGATAGAGGGGGGGGGGGGGACACTTACCTCTAACAAAAATTCGCACTTTAAAACCAAATATTTCGGAAACGGATCCCTAAATCGGAAAATGGTGTTCCAAACCTCATAATATTTTTGAAAGACCTATTTAACGATACCCCACACGATGGGTAAATAGAGAAAAAAAAATTACTCCCCCAATTTACTTGTATGGGAGCTACACTAAAAAAAATTTTTTTTCATGTTTTTTTTCTACCACTTTTTTGCCATGATTAATATACATATCCATACCAAATTACAGCTTTCTAGTACTTATAGTCTCTGCGTAAAACCGCGGACGGACAGACAGACAGACAGACATGGCGAAACTATAAGGGTTCCTTGTTTACTACGGAACCCTAAAAATGAAAGGGGGTGTTTCCCCCTTTGGAGTGGTGCAATTCTGTTAGGAAAACGGAATGTGTATAGCAAATACATATTTCAAATTACCGAAAAGAAGCTGTATACCTGGATAATGCCAGGAGATATAGGAAGATACCAAATAGATTTTATATTAATTAAAAGTAATAACCGATATCAACTTACTTCATGCAAAACTCATCCTGGAGCTGATATTTAAAGTAACCTTAATTTGTTAAGCAGTAAACTAAATTTCAGAAATAATTGATCTCAATAAATCCATTTTGTCAATAGATCATTTTCTATTTCATTTTCTCAATAGATCTATTTTGTCAACAATTGAAATATGATAGGATACTTGATACGACACGACGAATTTATAAAAACAATCATGGAAGGCAAAATAGAAGGTGGAAGGGGTAGGGGAAGACCCACATAGTTATTTCAAACAAATCAAAGAAAAAGTTAAATGGTGTCGTACTAAGATGTCAAAAGGCTGGTGGAGGACAGAGAAAAATGGAGAGAGCTCCACCGATTTACCGTTTAGCGAATATATTGTTTGTGTTTTTATTTTTCTTATCCTTTAATAAATTCTATTAAAATACTTGTCATGTTTCTCATATTAAATAATAAATCAAAGTTTAATTTAATTAGGAAAAGTCAGAACTCTTTATTAAATACGTTAGGTATACATAGACCAGTACAAATATAAATTCAACCGTTAAAATTCAAATACAAAAGTTTAAAATCTCTGATTAGGGGCAAGCTCGTGCATAATGCATTTGCCCCAAGCAAAAGTTGCACTTGCCTCTTTCAATTTCAGAACAAACATAAATGAAACATACATGTGTGAAGTATAACATTTGTAAAGTAGTTTAGTCAAGTCATTTATGATATTTGAATTTCTTTAGCGCTTGAATGAACACCTGCCAACTTGACTTACGATCTAATTACACAACAAATAAAATTACGTCTTGTTCTGCACTGTAATAAGTATTCCCCTAAACAAGTAGAAAATTGTATTAAACCTGAACCCGGCGTTTGTTTAATAGAAGAAAATGGGTACCTATGAGCCTCGTTTTCGAAATATGAATGGTAGAGGTACTTGCCCCACCTGACCATAGGTATACCTACGGTTATTATACCGTAAGATTTCCACATTATTGCATCAACCAAATGTTTAGCAGTTCGTCGCTGACTTGGACCTAGCGAACATTTATTTGAATATCTCATATACTAATGAACCAATTTTGAATTTTGATGCCCAACGACTGAAAATATATTTAATATACAATAAAGATATCACAAACAAACAAAACGAACGACATATAAAAAAATATTTAAAATATTCGTTTGTACCTACCTTCTTGTAATGTATAAAGCATAAGGTAATGAAAAACTCGCTACGGACATGCGCCTACCTTTTGTTACAATTTCAACCTTAGAGCAGTAGTAATAAGAACGGATCGCTGAACTTAGCTCGCAAACTACATCTCGTCTGCGGTTAGTACATTCTCAAAGGTAACTGAACTTTTGAAAATTTGTTGGATTATTGGTAAATCAGTTTTAAAATACAATCAAATGACCAATAATTTTATAAAAATGGACGGACGAATTTTTCATCGCGTCAAAAAGCTTAAATAAAAAAAAATATGTGTTTCCAAATGAAAAACTTTTGGATTACTGAGAAAACCTTTGTATTTGACCAAATAAGAGCACATTAAAAAATTAAAATCAGCAGAGCAAAATTACAGCAGTAGTATATATACTGAAGTTTAAAGGAAAACTATCAGAGCTGGGTACTAAGTACAAACTAAAAAGTTATAGGCAACCAACTTATAAACTGTAAAATTTCATACTATTTTCATTGTAAGATGTTATTGGTCGTTAAGAGTCCCACGTAAGGCCGCAATCCCATACAAACGTAGTTTCGTTTTAGTTTTACAACAGTTAAGCCAATTTCAACCAAATTTCGTACATACGACCGGATAAGGCATATTGATGTTTATAATCAGATTTCAATTTTAAAAACAATACCTATACAAAATTACAGCGAGTTGAAGTTTCGTATCGAAAACTTGTACTCGCTGTAATTTTCTTAAACTGTAAGGTGCGAGTGTGAATAGTGTGAACTCGAAGTTGTCATTCGCAACTACGGAACCCTACACTGCGCGTGGCCCGACACGCACTTGGCCGGTTTTTTAAGATTTTCATCTACCACTTTTTTGCCATGATTAATATACATACTCATACTAAATTACAGCTTTCTAGTACTTAAGTATAGTCTCTGAGTAAAACCGCGGACGGACAGACAGATAAACAGACATGGCGAAACTATAAGGTTTCCTAGTTTACTACGGAACCCTAAAAACTACCGCACGGATTTTCATGTGATTTTCAACAATAAACAGAGTGATTCATGAGGAAGGTTTATAGTTATAAAACATGCCCGGGCACAGTCGGAGAGGGCCGCTAGTATAATATTATAAAGCACTTCAGCAGATGATGCAACCGAGACCACCCTCGGAAGAGAATGAGAGCTCATAGAAAAAATAGCAACAAAAGATAAAATTATATAATTGGGTTTATTTTCATAATACTTACAAGTAGTAACCAAAATATTTACTTATATAACACAAGTAGATTCTACTCTTCTTGACTTTGCACGAATTCATCTTGCTCTGCACTACGCCGATTCCTCTTTGCGCCTCCGAGACGTTCCCAAGGGTTAGTGCGGACATGGGGGTTCCAGTTTGGAATGATGACATCACGATGAGAAGGCTTCTTCAACCCAGGAAACTGTATATCGCGAGCAAGTCTGCTCTGAGCGTAAATAGGAGGTAACGGCCGAGGATCAATCAAAGGACGTTGTGGTTTCGGAAAGAAAGGTGGCAAACTATAGTGCTCAGGGATAATGTGCCTTATGTCTCTTGCGTTCCTGCGGTTGTATCCAGGGTGAGTAGCTCCAGTGTCCCGACTTCCACTTGACGTAGAATGGCTTCCGCCACCACGCTTAGCACTAGGCGAGTCCAAACTGCGAGCGTACCTTCTATTTGGGTCCAGCTTGACATCATCGATGATACTGGGCAGGAAAGGGTGATCAGCAGTGGAAGGCGCCCGATCTATGTTGTCACCTTTGTACAGCCATAGGGGCTCGTCGTCACCTGCAGCTCGAACAGTGCGAATTATCACAGGCCTCTTTACTGGAGGTCTATACGTGGGCAGGATAATTCGTTGACAGGAGGATTCCACAATGAGGAAGACCCCCAATACAAACAATAGCTTCAGCATCTTGATAATTATCGTTGGACTGTTTCTGATAAACTGTGTTGGAGTAGAATATCGATGAGTCTTTTATACTAAGAGAAAAGGATAGTGAGGTAATTTACCGCAGAGCGGTTTACTTCACTGGACGACGGGAATAACCGCTCGCTCGTCACCGCGCTCTTTGTTTACGACCGCAAAAGAGATAACCTCGTTAGCATAAGGAACTCATAGAGGATTGTTTCAAGATACCTATTTGTATTTTTACTTTACCTTCTCAATAGGTATTTATTTGCGAATAATACTTAGATATGTTTGTGCGCCATAATCTATATATACACTTATAAGAAAAATAGTGACACATGACCAAAACACGGGACAAAAACTACAGGCCACGTTTCGCATCTTGTTGGCTTGTAGGTGGAGAACGGAATCAAAATAGTGATGGGTTGCTAGTCCCATCGTTTATTGACATGATTCCTCACGCCCTTTCCCTCGATCAGCTTTTACGATCTAGTAGCTAGTACAATCTACGTTTTTTCTTTTCTCCTAGACCAGCATGGAAGGAAAGTAAAATATGACGTTCAATAATTAATTTTAACAAAAAAGTTAAACCGACTTCAACCCTATACGTAAATGGGTGTGGTATTTCAATCAAAATAGAGGAACAACGTCGTAATCATCTTGTCTAGATTCGGGAAAGAATTAAACAGAAATAAAATTAAACCAAACGGCATACTTTACAATATTTTTTGGTTTTTGTTGATTTTTCTAAAAGCACTGGATATATTTCGATAAAAAAATTATAGGACCACTTTTGAAGTTCAGTCAAAACAGTGAAGAAACGTTATCATCAATTTGTCTTGATTCGCATAAGAATTAAATACAAATAAGTTAAAACCGAACGGCATCCTTTAACAATTTTATTGGGTTTTTGTTTATTTTTTCAAAGAGTGCTTAATAACATTACGACGAACATTTTATGGGACTACCTCTAGAGCATTTACCTATCAAACAAAAAAAAAGAATCACTAAAATTGATCTGTAACTAGCTAAGTAATCACGCAACACAAAGTTTAAACCAAACGGCCTTTTACATTTTTTTTGGGTTTTTGTTAATTTTTTCAAAAAGTGTTCAATACATTGCGACAAAAATTTTATGGGACGATTTCTGGAACATTACCTATCGAAAAAAAAAAGAATCACTAAAATCGATCCTTAACTGACTGAGTAATCGCGTAACATAGGTACATCCAAAAAAACATACAGACGAATTGAGAACCTCCTCCTTTTTTGAAGTCGGTTGAAAAGAGGTATCTATCTATCATCATCATCAGAGCGTTAACCCGTTTTACTCAACTTTGGTGCATTGATGTGATGGGTCCACTATTCACCATCACCATCATCATCTCATCCACAAGAAGTCCACTGCTAGACATAGCGATCAGTCAGTTCGATCCCGTGCAAATATCGTAGAATGAAGAAGTGATGCTACGTGTTGCAATGCGTGTCTTTCATAGTAGGTCCTATGCACAGACTATTTGGTAAAAGTGTACCTATTAAGAAACGTCGAAAGTCGCTTCTTATTTCGGCCGTACTCTCACGTCGTAATTTTCGTAGCCGTATACCGTACTACTAATATAGAGTCAGCCACTCAGACTTGATGCAATGAGTGTGCCCCAAAGAGAATAGAATCAAAGAAACATTATTGTTTAAGCGTTTGTTACTTTTTCGATTACAACAAAATTAACAGTAACATAATAAGTGGATCGGGGGCAGAAAACATAAAGCTCTTTCTGACTAAATCGGGTAAATAAACAACCAACTTGGATCGATTAGTCTTTCTTTGCTTGCAAAGAAATGTATATTATAATGTCAATGTCAGAGCTCTGTCAGTGTCAGTTGAATTTCTGGTTTGGATGTGAAATTGATTTTTCAAATTCTGATTTATATGAATGAATTTGTTTTTATTATTCACTGAAGAAAACCTAAATATTGTGCTTATATTGCTGCTTTTTACTTAAAAAATGAGGTTGTAAATATATACCAATTTTTGTGAGGCAGTGAGTTGCTGTCCCGATTCGAAGATGGGCGACGGACAGAATGGTTTTGGTTTGTTATTATTTATTTTATTCCGCGAAATTCGGGTGTGGATTTTATAAAAAGTAGAGCAATAATAATATATCTTTGGTTTTAGATGATTTTGAGATGCTCAAAGCTCTTTATGATTTTGAGGCTACCCTAGCAAAAACCCTAAGTTTCTGTGAGGGCGAGTTTTTTTTCCTTCAACAAAATAATACGAAGCAAAGAAACTGGTGGCATGTTGTCAACAAGAAGGGTCAAGTTGGATTCGTGCCTTCCAATTATGTTGCTTCAGTCAAGGTAAGTCATGTACAGTCTCCCTGCATCTAGTATAACACTGCCATTCTAAAATGGACTTTATTTCAAAGGATTATGTTCATGACAGGTAATCTTTTATGATACAATAATTGCTTGGCCTCTAAATTGATCATATGAAGGTCTCTAATTGATATAATTGGTGTTCGCTGAACAATTCTTTCTAGTAGTTACAGCTCATGTCCGTGTTACAGGCAGCTAGGTGGATTAGCAAATATATCTAATACTCGAAGCAGTTGTTACTCAGATCAAATTCTTAAAAGTGTGCGATTAAATAATGCCTCTTTTCAAGTCAGGGATTGTACATTTAATGTACTATACAATCCCTGATTATTAATTAAGGTTAAGCTCCAAATTATTATTTAAGGTTTTTATTGAAAACTGACAACAGACTTGTTTGTTTTAACTTAAGTGCAGTGAGTATGTGGAAACAGTAGCAGATTTACTAGTAAGCTTAGTAAGCTAGAGCATAGGGTATAATAGGCAATGTTCCAGTTTGGTAAACTAGATATGGCAGGTACATATGGTTGTTGGTGCACATTTGGTAGTTTGCTTTAGAATTGGCCCTAACTTTTGCGATGAGTAAATACTGATGTCAACAATTTTTAATTGTTGAGTC
The DNA here is from genome assembly GCA_963082605.1 of Rhodophaea formosa. Taxonomy (NCBI): domain Eukaryota; kingdom Metazoa; phylum Arthropoda; class Insecta; order Lepidoptera; family Pyralidae; genus Rhodophaea; species Rhodophaea formosa. Next base: position 14,982,381 of record OY720209.1, read on the forward strand.
AATAATTAATAAGTGTTCAAAGAAACCTACTTAATTAAATAAATGATTGAATCCTATATCTTAATACAAATTGCAAAAGGATGAAACGAAAAATTATGTACTAAGCTCAACCAGGTTAATTGTAAACATGGGTAATAGGAACTAGTCTCCCTAACTCCCTTGTGGTATTAAAATAAATAAATTGCTTCATATGAAAAGCAACTTTGTTCTATTGTCTATTACCACAGCTATCAGTATCCATAATGGGCTAAAAATAATCAAAATAATTGGTGCTTTGAAAAACATTTGGTGTAAAGTAGTAACTATAATGCTTTGTTTAAGAAAACAAAAGGAATTAGCAAATGGCTATATAGTAGTTATACATATAGATAGATAAAGTAATATTTGGTTTGGTTATAATTTTTTCATGATTTTTAACACTAATACTAACTGGTACCTATACAGGAAATTGATTTTTACCATTATCTATTAAAAATCGTATTGAGTTAATTGTAAACAATTTGTTGAAGTAGTAAAATCTTTATGGATAAATGGAAACAATAATACTTATTGTGGATCACTACTTATCTGCCAGGGGCACGGGAATATACCCTACCTTATCATTCTACTTGTATCGAATGTGAACTATGACATTTTTATCTTATAATAAATAACATCAAGATAATTTGCTGTGGACTGGAAATTAGGAATATGGGGTCATTCAAATATTATGTAAGCAATGAAGGGGGTGGGTCCAGGTTTAAACTCGGGGCCTCTTGGGCTCCCCTTTTGGGTTGGGGGCCCGTGGCGTTTTGCCAGCCCTGCCACCCTATTGTTACACCAATGCAGGCTTGTCTTATGTTTTTTGACATGGGTTTAAATTAGTACTATTAATAATTCTGTGATGGGGTAAAGGGAGGGTGAGCAACATTTCACAAAATTACCAAAAATTTTTTGTGAAAAAGATTTTCATTTCTATTTATACAGTCCCACTTTCGGGCAAATGCTTGATATTTATTATTTTAATAAGTGCCCTAGTGGGAGGGGCCCAACGACTTTCAACGTCAACAATTAAAACTCAGCCAGAGTTTGTTAATTAATAGCAGCATAACTATGCTGTGTGATCTCATGTCTTGGATTAGTTTCCATTGTGTAGCGTAGGTAATACTAACGAAAACTGTGGTCTGTTCCAATTAGAGTCAATTCTGACCAGTGCCTATTTGTTTTAGGTGGAGCCGGACTTCTTTTTAGCGTTTCTCAACGAGTGTATCAAGAATTTGAACGAAAGTAATGCTGTATCGACGCAGAAACAGGAGTTGTTAGCTAGATTGATTGATAAGAAGAAGCTCATCCAAATGAGCATGAAGCCTCAAAGCAAGAAGCCGCCGGCCCCGAAGCCTCCTCCACGCCTGGATGATAGTACGCCTCCTAATGGCGTGTCACCGTCGTTCGATTTAAGGCCTGTCGTGTCTCAACAGCAGTTGTCGGAGGAGAGAGAATCTTCGCAGTCCCCACCTAAGTCTCAGAATAACAGTTCTTCAAAAGGTATTGTTTAATAATTTATTGTTTCTAATAAATATGTTTACATTTTCTCATGTCATAATTTAGACATAGCTTAGGTTTCCGAACGAAGCTTAATTAAGTACATTGCCGGCTGTAGGACGATAATGTCAATTGGGATTAGTGACAGATTTTTGTTTAATTTCCTAAAAATACCGCATCATTATGCCATTTAGAGGGCCCTTAAGATGATCATCTTAATACGAACAGAGAAAACGAATAGCGGCAATCCTAACTAATATTATAAATGCGAAAGTGAGTTTGTTTGTTTTTACACGCTTTTACGCCCTATCTACTGAACCAATCATCATGAAATTTTGCATAAACATAGGTTAGGGTATTGGGAAGGACATAGGCTACGTTTCACACGGGCAGAGCCGCGGGTAACAGCTAGTATTTGATAATGTTGGCAGAAATGTAATATTAAATCAATCAAGGTCAATACCTTTTCTAATTGCGTCTCATCTCACTCTCTCGTGAAGTGCGTCCATTTCACGCAGGTGAAACAACAATACTCCGAGCTAGGCGTGGAGTTCGGTTCATCTTACAAGCAATGTAGTATACGCCACCTGTTTTTTCTGTGCTGCTAGCTAATACTATATTTCCCTATGATCCTATTGAAGACTGGTAACTTTTAAGCATTTGCTTGTTTGACTCTGATATTTATCTAAAATCCTTATGGTTTTCAAATAAATTACAGATAATGATGAAATAAAGAAAAAGCCAGTAGCAAAAACATCTTCGAACCAGGTGTCATCCGACACTGATAACCAGGATGACAGCCAAGACAGCAGCGAGAGTATCAAGCCAAATGCGATCTATGAAATTGTGCAGGCTGTTAGAAAGGAGACCCAGCTAAGCCATGAGATGTCTAAAGTTGCTGTTGAGACTGTCCTTGTGTCTCTCAGGGTAAGTCTTATTATCTTGTAGAGGTCGCATGACAAACGCTTTTGTATATACAATGGCGTTTCCATACGGTAAGGTTAAAGTTTAATTAAGATTTAATAGAATGAAGCTTACAAAAACGGCAATGTACATCAAAACAACAAAAAGTTGTTTGACACTAAATTGACGCGAGCATCGGGCTCTAATTAGTTTCTTTTCACATAACAATCGCCACACGAACTGATCAGTAGTGTCATCATCATATTCAGAGTTGTGTCATCATGATCAGAGTTTCATCTCCACATCTCAGCCGCAAGAAGACCGCTGCTGGACGTAGGCTTCCCCCAAGGATTTCCAATATGACCGATTGGAAGCGGCGTGCATCCAGCGCCTTCCTGCGACCCTTATCACGTCAACCGACCATCTGGTCGGTAATTATTTATGAATACTAAATATTTTCAAAATTTACATACATTAAAAATATATTACAGTTTTAGTATTAAGATTGATACATTATTGTATTGTTATTTATAATGTCTTTGATTTATCTACCCTTTACTTAAAGGAGTTCCTTCCTGGTGGTGCCGCGAGGTCCATTATTGATGCTCTTCTCCGAGAGGCTAACAGCAACATCACTTGCCCCAAGAACGCTATCGACGCAGCTCCGGATGCCTTGCGAATGATGACAGCACTGAACTCGCTGTCTAAAGCAGCTAATGACGCCCAGCAACGGGGCTGGGCTCTGCATGATGATGCTCATGACATACAAACTCAGCTGCTCGAGCTTATATCAGTGATGGTCAGTAGTTTTTTTTTTGATGTTATATTTCCCACACCTATCCTCTTCTGTAAAGTCAACATCACTTGCCCCAAGAACGCTATCGACGCGGCTCCAGATGCCTTGCGAATGATGACAGCACTTAATTCGCTTTCTAAAGCAGCTAATGACGCCCAGCAACGGGGCTGGGCTCTGCATGATGATGCTCATGACATACAAACTCAGCTGCTTGAACTTATCTCTGTTATGGTCAGTATTTTTATGTTATGTTTCCTACACGTAACCTCTTCTGTGAGGTCAACATTATTGCCGCAACAACGCTATCAACGCGGCTCCGGATGCCTTGCGGATGATGCCAGCACTGAACTCGCTGTCTGAAGCAGCTAATGACGCTCAGCAACGGCTCTGGGCTCTGCATGATGATGTATGACATACCAACTCAACTGCTTGAGCTTACCTCGATAATGGTTAGTTAGTTTTGTTATGTTACACACAGACCCTCCGTTAGGTCAACATGATATACCAAAAATGGAAATTGCCGCGACTCCAGTTGTCCTACGGATTATAAAGCCACTCAACTTGCTTTCTAAAGCAGCCAATGACGCAGTACACACCAAGTCATTTCCCGAAGTTGTTACAAGAATCAAATAGAAAAAAAAACAAGGCAGTATGATAACATCGAAAAAAACTATCAATGACATACAGAAAATTGTTAGAATTAACCATTTCCTTTTTTAAGAGGCTGACATGAGATAATTTGCTCCACCCACCGTTTTATTTCTGTAACTCCTGAATCAGATCAAATCATACTGGCACCACCAAAGTGATCACTTATGGCAGTAATCAACATTTCTCTTTACTAAATGCAAAATAATGAAAAGTAATATCAAGAATTACAACTATACTAATGAAGTTTTTTCGATTTTATCTGATTAACGAAATATAATTGTGTATAGCGCAAGTTGGTTCTTGTCGGCCTCCAAAGTTGGAATTACTTGTAAAAAGTTGGTGTAATTTACCACATCTTTCTTTGCAATAAGTTGAAGAAAACACCACTTTTTCAGTGAAGTTGTTGAAAGTTTTGGTCTTTTGTAAAGATAAGATGAATAAAAAAAACTGATACCAAATGTTCATGTTAACTCATAAGTCATAAACTAAAAAGACTTTGTTTATCATATTTCTTACAGTCAAATGCCGACGTAAACATATCTCAACACGTGCTAAGCAGCCACAAGTACTCTTACGTGACTACACTTGTTCAATACTACCAGATGGAAACAAGATGGCCACTGAGGCAGCTGCTATTGCAGGTAAAACCATTATACTCTATATTTTGTAGTATTCCATGATGTTTTGCAACGTCGTGTGGCTCTGGCAACACAACAAGACATTTTCTCCAATAACAGTGCGATAAACGATTCATCATCATCATCATCATCAGGTCTTTCTAGTCTCCACTGCAGTAGCACGACCCTCTCTGTTCTACCAGAGCCATATATTAGCTTGAGTAGTCAGAGGATTTGGCCTACACTCTCCACGCTAGCTCGTTACAATTTTGTATGACGTTATTTCATCATCATCATCTAGGCACGACTGCCACATGTGAGACTTGTGTTGGTAAATCTTGAGCCGTTTCTATTTCTGGCTTTTTCCGTCTTCTGTTTAACTTTAATTTGTCGCTTCCCGCTGTCTATCTGTCCCTATATATGCTGCGGTCCTAAAAACTACGCAACGGATTTTGATGGTTTTACTTGGGGAGGGCTGTTAGTCATCATCTAAAGCACTAAAGCCGCAGGCCTTGGTCAGGTCAAATAAATCACCAACCGTTTCTGTCTCCGTTCATTTTAAATTTGTTATGCACATTTTTACATTTCAGGCATTCGGCGTGATGTGCGGTCTAGAACGCACGGCTCTAGCTACGTTGGCTCTGTCAGCTCTGCCGGCAGAAATAGCCCGCGACATGCGCGACAACCCGCGCGCCGTGAGCCGCTTGTCACACTCGGCGCTGCTGCTGTCTATGGTGTTGTCTATGGGCGACAAGCTGCCTGTAACGCACTTTGGTATGTTCAGAGCTTGTTGGTTTAATCAATTGATTGATAGACAATGGGCATAACAAAAATTTCCTTATGACTGTTATATATTTTAATGAGGGTTATTGAAATGTTGAGGTCCACTGTTAGTTAACTAGGCTAATCAGAATGTGTTTAAGCGTATTAAAGACCAGTACGTATTTATTTGAAAGGTAAAAATGTAATCTGAATAAATACAATAATCGAACGCAATTCTAGTTTCAATGAAACTTGCTTGCTATGCTTTAATGGTATTCTGTTTTGCAATTTCTCAGAACAACTAGGCGTGGAATTTGCGCAATTCCTCCTGGAGTTGATCGAGGACCCACCAGAGACAGATGTCGACGAGCAGATTCCAGATCTATTTCTCACACTGCTACTGGCCTACAACCTGCAGTTCGAGACACCGGCCGATAATATGCTACTCAATGCCTTGGAGACCAGAGATAATGCGAAGACCTTCTGCGAGAAGATACTTCTGCTGTTGAATCGTGAAGGTTGGTAACAAAAGAAATTTGTTGGATGTTATTGTGAATTTGAGTAGTGTATCCGTCATGGAATACATTTCTGATGTTCTTCCCTCTTATTGCTACTGGCCTACAATTACATGCGTGAGTCGGCAGATAACTCATTTTGTGTCGTCGTTTGGCACAAACGGCCTTTTTGTATGAAACCGAATGCAGCAAAAATTTCGCTACTTATTTTCTGCGACTCACAACTCACAAAATTACGCTCGTTTGGCTTCACCCTAAGCAGTTGGTATCGACTTTCACCATTGATGGCAGTCGTTAGGCTGTGCCAGATGCTTTTAGGCAGCTTGAAGAATCGGACACCAACGCGAAAAACAACAAACTATTTCAATTGACACAGATAGGACATAAGGCAATCGAATGTCTCAGTTTGCCTTTATTACAAACTTAATTCATACTTCCATATTAATATTATAAATGCGAAAGTAGTAACTAATATTATTAAAACTTACGCGAGATAAATTCATTATGAAAACACGGCTTTACTCACGGTTTATTACGTTGGATCCTCTAAGTAGTTTCGAACTGTTTTGTACGATTCCCAAAGTGCTTTCACGGAAGCGTAACCGTCGTGTCGCCATCCCTTTAACTCGCTTCAATGATGGTCTTCGTAACAGACTGAAACTAGTCGGTGGATCCGACGTAATAAAACATGAGTAAGCCGTTTTTTTTTTATAGCGAAAGTAACTCTGTCTGTCTCGCTTTTATGCTGAAACTACGGAACCAATATAAATGAAATTTAGTACATAGATAGTCTAGAGCGTAAAAAAGGACTTAGGATACTTTTTAATTCAAAAAGGCAACCCAAACTCACTATTCCACCCGGATGAAGTAGCGGACACAGATAGTCCATATCTCTATCATTGTTCTATTTATAGAAGACCCAGTGCATATCTTCGACCACGAGCCGGCGCCGCCCCACGCGGTTCTCAAGCTGGTGGTGGACTTGTTCAGCCGAAGGAAGACGGCTGACCACTTCTACACTAACGATGTCAATGTTGCTATCGACATTATCGTTAGGCAGCTTGCGGACTTATCTCCTGGGGATACGGTTAGTAACACACAAAACTATCGCTTTCATATACATGTATTTGTAAACAAGCATTTTTTCATCAATCCTAATCCTAATCCTAACTAATATTATAAATGCGAAAGTGAGTTTGTTTGTTTGTTACGCTTTCACGCCGAATCTACTGAACCGATCGTCATGAAATTTTGTATACACATAGGTGAGGGTACTGAGAAGCACATAGGCCATATTTCACGCGGGCGAAGCCGCGGGTAACAGCTAGTTCCATATAAAAGGTTCGTTTCTAGCCTAATGCGGTAAGATTATACAAAAACGAACAGTTATAAATGTTCCAGGATGTGGAAACACTGGTTAGCTATGGCCATGCGAACAAGTCCCTTGAATGTATCACCACTTTGTAAATGGCTGATAATCAGAATAGACGTCTCATCCGGAGATAAGCACTCAGGCAAACACTTTATCGCGTATGAAACTTAGTTCTCAGCATTGGTCATAGGAAAAGTTGTTCATAGCGACAGGCTGACTTACCCTTTTAAGGGTACAAAGCGTTTAAAATTTCGTCATATATATAACCGAAGGTTGCCCTAGTCCGGTCAACTATACTAATAGCCGAACTACTGCTAAAAGTAGAGTTTCAATAGTTCAGTGATTTGTATCAACCGAACTATTGCTACCCAAAAGTAGCCCTAGTCCGGACACCCGGACTAACAACCGAACTACTGCTGACGTATGAATCCCGGAAAACTAGAACACTTTAGTTCTACCTATAATGTTTTAAACTCGCAGTTAGTTCCTCGAGCAAACTTCCTTAAATTTCTATTCTGAAATATCACAGCGCCGCGTCCAATACCTGAAAAACCTGCAAGGCATCATCAGGAACACTGACTACGGCGCGCACCTACACCGGCGCGCCGACCTGCTGCGCTGCTTCGCGCGCATCTTCTGCGAGGAGGGCGACGCCAGCCGCCACGACCAGGCGCTCGTGCGCGCCATCTCCAACGAGTTCCCGCAGTACTTCAAGGCCTAAGGTTTGAACGCCGAATTTGGTCTGCAGAGTATATCTAGATGGTCTCGCTATCCTAAAGAGCGGTTACGACTGCGGCATCTGTTTCACATATTGCGGGTGTTTGTATAGAAATCGCAATATATTACGCACCATGTTTTTTTTTACTATTCTCATTCTTAGTTGTATCTCTGGTTTATTAACTTTTAAAGCTCTAGCGAAGCATGTAAAAATTATTCATAGGACGTTAACCCGCGTCCGGCTAGTCAAAAATCGCATACTCGGCCAGTCAGTTCGTGCTCAAATCTGCACCGGCGCGCCGACCAGCTGCGCTGCTTCGCGCGCTTCTTCTGGAGGAGGGCGACGCCAGCCGTCACGACCAGGCGCTCGTGCGCGCCATCTCCAACGAGTTCCCGCAGTACTTTAAAGCCTTAGGCTTGAACGCCAGTTTGGCCTGCATTTATAGCTACATGGTCTCGCTGTCCTAACTAGCGGTTACGACGGTGGCAACTGTTTCACATTTTGCGGGTGGTAACTGGTTTATGTAGTGAACTCATATAGAAAAGTGGCAATGGTTTGGTGGTTGGTTTGAAATGAATGATGGGAAAGAACGATTGAAAAAATGCCTGAAAATATAACATTTTTCCTGATGATTAAAAAAAATACACATAGGTAATTGGTTAAGTTTTGCTTGTAGCGGCACTCCCGGAGTGTCACTGTTTCGATTATTTTTTTTTTGTTGATTTGTTTGCACTATTCTCATTCGCAGTCGTGTCTCATGTTTATTTACTTTTCAGGTTTTAGTGAATCATAAAATATTGTTTATGACGATTGCATTTCCTTGCAGTAATGGACATATTAGTCTGAGTGTATACTGCATGTATTTTATAATGTAATACTTAGTATATAGGTAACAATAGAAGAAAGGAAAGAATTTAAAGGAATATACTAAGCTGTGCAAATCCCGCTGTATGTAAAACTGATGCTATTTATTGGCTGTGTTTCCGCCGACATTGCCTCGCGTACTAGGTTCGGTATTGTGCATGTTACAGTATGTGTGTTTGTGAAGATCTCGGGTTATATACGTAAAAGAAAGATAGATAGGTATGCATTTATATAGACGGCAATGAATATATGTTTAAAAAGTCTATTACGCTAGGCACATTAAACTTTTTTTGTCTAGACAGTAGGATAACAAATATAAGACAACTGTCAAAAATTTCATTATCTTACATTGTTCTGAATAAACTGTCAAATGTATCGATTTTAGAATTACTAAATTTTGTCTTATTAAAGAAACTTTTATTAATTAAATTCGCAAGTTTCTGAAATACTCAAATATTTTTATATAAACATAAAAAAATATCGGTTAAGTTTACAAAATATTCAAAATTCTATTGATGAGCGAAGAGAAAAAATATGGATATTTTATTTCTTAGAAACAAGCGTGACGTCTGCAAGCTAGCTTTAATTTAATTGATGTGAAATTGATGGTACGTAGAATAAAAATCTTCCATGTTCTACGCATATTGGTAGTCCGATATCGCACAATTAGAAAATGCATTTGCTAGGTATTTTTTTTTTTTAATTAAGAAATTATATTACATAAAAATGTAATATTTTATTATTTTGTAGCTTTATATCATATTTTTAAGGGAGCAGAGATGTGGAAACAGAAAGTGGAGCCTTTGCCAAACAGTGTTAACGACAGAGGCTATTAAAAAAATATCATAATAGAATTTTGATAACTTGAATTACAATGCTTATATATAATATAAAAGAGTCTCAGATATAAGAAGATCAGTTTGTTGTCATCATCATCATCTCAGCCACAGGAAGTCCACTGCTGGACATAGGCCTCCCCCAAGGATTTCCAATACGACTGGTTGGTAGCGGCCTGCATCCAGCGCCTTCCTGCGACCTTTATCAGGTCGTCCGACCACCTGGTCGGTGGGGGTTTGTAGTCGCCAGTCGCTACATCCGACATTTGCGCTACTATGTTCTGATTTATTATTTTGGCTAAAGTCCTTTTCGTCCTTTTTTCGTTACTTATGCCTTAAGCATTTTTACATGTCATTCTCAAGCCCTTTACTGTCTCTTTCTGACTAGACAGTAACAGAATAAGACGAGATTTATATACTTTTTAGGGTATTTGAACGTTAATCATACTAAGTATTTCGTTATCATATTACATGATTTTAAGTTCCTTTTCTTCATATGTGCCATTAATCCTACACCAAAGATATCATTACATTTTTTCCTGATTCAATCGTTAAAGCGATTTATGTATTCATACAAACCGTCAATTAAACATGCTTTAAACGGTGCCCGTTCATAGCCATATACATTTTCATACCTCATAATAGTACCTACATGAACATATTTTTCGGCCTAAATAGAGATTTGTTATGTAATTTTGTTCCAAGGAAGAATTAGGCAAGATGTAAAAAAAAATATGAAAAGATTTTTGGAGTCTCGAATTTTTGAGTTTTAAGATATATGACCTAAATTGTTCTATGTTACAAAATTTCGTCTACTAATAATAAAAATATATAGATTGAATTAAATAACTGCATGCTAATTTAATATATGTAAAATTAAAAACGACCAGCATTAAAACAATCCGTTTAATCCGTGCTATAGAAGTTGCCATAACTAGGACCGATTTTCTATTGGGTAGAGAAGGCAGTTGCCTACCCTGCCTGATCAATTGTTCCTGTTAGAGAGTCCCCAGTCAAACAGTCCCCAGTCTTTAGGCTTCTCCTGTAAGGACTTTCTTTGTAGATGGACTGAGTACCTATAGTAACTTTTGGCATGGAAAGGCACGAAGATACTAAAGATTGATGTCCCGCTCGCACATTTGTATAAACAACTATAGTTATAGTTACGAGTATGTTATAAACAACTGCAGCGGGTCACCAACCTGTAGTTTTCCGTCTCACGGTCAACCATGTATCTTTGCACAGAATTATGCTCTCTAATCCAAGCTGAATAAGATTTAATATCGCATATCAAAAATTGAAATAGTTCTATCAGAGTTCTAAGAAGAAAACGCTTAATATATAGACAGCCATACTAGTCGGAGTGGGGCCACAGAGCTTAAAGTGCAATGTGGTGTTAAAATACAGTCACGACATAATACGCGTTTTCCCGCCCTCTGACAGTTTTTGTTTTAATCTGGTCGATATTTACCTATACTATTTAAGGATATAATGTTATACTAAATCTTAGATCTGAGCCTAAATAATGAATCATGTTGCACAGATATGTACCTACTAATACACAGATGTAATATTTTTGCAAGTCGACTTACTAATCTCACTCAATTTAGTCATCATTAGTCATTATTAATTAAGTAAATTACGTACATTAATTATTTTTTCATATCTAAGTAAACCGAGAGATTTATCCCTTGAAGGGACTTGAAGTGGAATAGTATTTTGTTTATATCTTTAAAATATGAAATGTAAATCCCAACAATAAAGTCCAATTTCCTTTGTTGCATTGCCCTAGACCGACGATTGACGTTTTTCAATTCACGTTAACGCCTGTAGCACACAGCCGCTAATGCGGACCGGAACGGAACATTGGCGGACTGCAAAACGCTGTCTAGTATGACTTTGTTTGATGCGTCTCACACCGCAAGCGGAACGAAACCGAAGCGGAATCATACAACAGCGTGTCGCGATTCCGCCAGTATTTCGTTCCGGACCGCTTCCGTTCCGCATTCGTGGCTGTGTGCTACAGGCGTAACCACGTGATTATATGAGTAAAAGTGGTTATGTCTTTTTATCACCCATTTTTGATAACATTTCTGTACAAAATTGGGTTTTTTCCGCTTCCATACTAAAAACAACTGTCAAGAATGGCTTCTTGTCGCGGCCATACTGTCGTCGATTACTATTGGTAGAAAGTATAAAACAATACCTACGTATTTTGGTTGAACACGTTATATTTATCGTATTTATCCTTTATTGATGTACCTATAAGATGTATTTCTTTGAAAGTTGAAACTAAAATACTCGAAAAAGTTCATTGACCAAAGTTTCAGGGTTAACTTAGATTACTCAAAAATATTTACTCCTTATTGATAAATTAGATATTTATTTCTTATTCATCATAAGAGCTTATTTATCTTAAGTATGAAAACCAATTGGAATGAATTTACCAGTTTTTTTTAATGGACTGGTGTCTTTTCTCGGTCTCGTACTATATATGTGTGTAAAACAGAAGAATAGTGACGTTGTTTAAAATTGTTTTATATGATCCTGTTCTAAACTATTTTATTATATCATTCCTTGTCATGATAGCTATCAAAAATCAGTCAAATGTACTTATTGATAATGTTATTTGTCATCAAATGTATACCATCAATATTTGAAAGTTATTTATTGATAAAATTAGAGTATTTACACACTGTTGCGCCTCATTGGATAGAATAAGTGTCAAAATTTCTATTTATTTTTAAACGGTGCTCAAAATTGTCGCCAAATCTTTGTAGTAATGTTTAATGTTAATTGTGCTTTTGAGATATTGTTTGATGTATTTGCAAGCGTTTATGAGTATTGACGCATGCACATACTTCAAACACAACAACAGCAAGCTTTTAAGGCTACTTTAATTAGTTATAAATACTTCGAGACGAATTATTACGATTCTTCAGTGCACAAATAAGTTTACCGATTTTTGTGTCGCATATAACCTTTATGTAATGTCATATGTTTGAGGATTGCATCATTTCAACGCCACAAGGCTTAATTTCCTAGTATATTAGTGGTGCCATCTGACGTTACATAGTTAAAAATACCTGTTATTATGCTTATACGTATCCCAGGATTCCTAGCCTTCGACTCATACAGTTAGGATTTCTAGTCTCTCTATAATGTGTACCCAAAGGTATAATTTATATAAAGACGAAGAATCCTTCGGCTTATGGAGTGATGCAAGCCTTCATCTGATTCTAAATTCGGCAACTACTTGTGTATTGTTAGCTTTTATTGCGCAAAATTTTAAGATATCTCGATAAATCTACACTTAGATTGAGGTTGTCAAATATACATAAAAGAATAAAATGTTATGTCGCCAATAACGTCTAGTCTTGTTATTAAAATTGTCCTATAAACTGTTTTCTAAAAAAAGTCTTTAACAGCATCGATATGAGGTTTATTTTACTTTCACTGTCGATTAAGATTTAGAAAGGATCAACGCTTTCTAATGAATCATAGAATATATAGTTACAAATTTCATTAAATCTTATATTATACTAGCTGTTACTCGCGGCTTCGCCCGCGTGATTTATAGCCTATATCCTTCTCAGTGCCCTAACCTATGTATTCAAAATTTCATGATGATCGGTTCAGTAGATACGGCGTGAAAGCGTAACAAACAAACAAACTCACTTTCGCATTTATAATATTAGTTAAGATTAGGATTTACGTAACGATGCGCCGACGTCCAAAGGAATCGTAAAATTAGTACTGACATACGTAGGAAGGGAACAATAAAACAACGTGTTTATTAATACAAGTATTTTAATGTACCATATGAATGCCGTATAAATATTTCAAAAGTTAAAACAGTGATAAAATTCATATTAACCAATATAACTGCAGTCAACTCAACTCGAAATTATATTTCATTGACATTAATAGCAAATATTTCAAAGTAACTACAACTTGAAATCTCGAAGATCTTTTATACGTCGCAACTAAGCAAAAATTAATACTATCAAATATTACATTAATAAGCAGGTACCGTATTTAAATCTCTGGGTTCGTTTTCAAAATATAGCAGGTAGATCTATTCTTGGGAATATAGTTCGTTACTCAGACTTTGTAAAAATAAAGACGCCTTGCAATATTGACCAGCTTGATAAAAAAATTTTTCCAGTGCAATTTAAACCACTTGTATGGGTAGTTGTAGTATAGTAGTAGTACATGCTACACTCCGTCTTCACATTTTTGCTAAGTCTGAGGTCAATACAAGGTACATACTAATAAAAAGTTGCATTAAAAAAATCACCGCAGCGGTACAAACCGGGGATCTATAATAATATAAAAAGTTGGCCCCATTTCATCAAAGGGATCCACAAAAACTGGAATATTTAAAATTTGTAAATACTCTTTCGCAAAAATCATAGCAAATCCTGTATTTCGATACAAAAGGACCTACTTATGAATGCAGTCTTACGGATTGTATATTTTCAAAAACAACACGTCTTGGAAATCATCGAATGCTTTCTTGGAATGCAATTTTCAAATTGATCTTTTCATAGAATCTAATTAATAGAAAACTTTCTCCATTCACTACACAAGGAAAAGGTATATAGGTAACCCTCTTACAAAAAAACACCTTGAGCATTATCCTATAAGTATTGATAAACATGCTACATGTATTTATGTATCTATGTATGTATTAATACACAGTAATAATTGATTACAATAAACATTATGACGACTTTACATCGAATTTGGCAACTTGGATGAACACTTGTCTCATATAAACTATATTACTCAAATACGTCTAATTAATTATTAGACACTACATTATGGAGCTTGGGATCTTACTCTGAAATGTAAGTCTGATAGTAAAATCTAGGAGCACGCTACTTAGATTTCTCTGCTCTGCATATAAATAAAGCCCTTTTGAGCGTGACATGACCTACTTGTTGATCTGGAATAGTAATCAGAGCAAGGCCCCTAGAGTAGTACATCCTCAAAAAGCACTTGCAGAACGGATTATATATGGGTAAATTAAATCCCGAATATGATGTATGGAGTGTGCACAAGCACCATTAACGTAATATCTCCAAAGATAGTCAAGAAATTTAAGAAACGAATGTTCCATTCATTTGGTTACAAGTGCCAAATAAATAAGAAATAAATTGATTTTATTGCCAGCAGACTTGTTCGTCGCTTATTTCCGATGTCTCGCATTCCTTACTGATCAATAAATATTTAATGGTATTCGCTACAATCCATCACATTCTACATCTATCGAACACTCGCACATTACATTAATTAGTTTAAAAATTATATACAAGTTACTCCTAAATACCTTAACTACTATCCTACTTTAGGTTGATACCAAAATTCGATATCTAAACTTGTATGGCCTCTGATGTATTCGTTTATGAATAATTTGAAAAGGAAGAGTCTATTCATCATCCCAGGTTCTTTGTCTCCAAACTTTTCAGGCAACCTTCGACTGCATACTTACTTATTTTACTTACACGGCGAATTACTGTTCTAAGACTATTTCTAACTAATTTACCACAGAACAGCGAGCACGATGGACTTGAAATGGAAATGAATGTCTGCTTCGATGAATTCGTTTCATTTTAAACACCATTTTGTTTTAAAATTGTACCTTCATCTCCAATTCAATCAATAGCATCGGTTATTTGCGCTACTAGCTTACGTTATAGCTTAAAATTGTTGGAAATAATTGCAAGTAAATCTACAGTTTAATATCAGTCGAATCAATTTTGACTAATGGCCGCTCTCAAAAACCTAATCGAATAGGTTGATGAAACAAGGGTAAGACGGAATTAACTCACAATAATGTCTAACGATCTGTCTTCTCTAACATATTCGAAATAGAACAACACACAACCGCCAGAACAATAATAGACTTGCCATTATAAAATTTGTATAACTAAAGTCAACAAATTGAGCTAAACAATCTCAAATAAATTGAAAACTTTGCTATGATCTGAACTTCAAAATGGGGAACATTTACATTTCCTTCTTACATGAAATTACTTACAAAGGAAGATGGAAGATACTTATTCGAGTTTATGCTTATGATATATTACGCACATAGTCATGGTGTTCTCCGGATAAGGTCAAGCATAAAATCGAACGTGTTACACTTTGTTAAAAATGTAGAAAAATCGAATACAAAACGCTGTAATGTTGAAGCAGGCTTAAAATTTAAGTGTATTTTGTTAAGTGCCTTAAATAAGGTGTTAAGTTTAGTTTGTTGTGATGTTAATGAAAATATTTGTTAATTTTTGAAACAAGTTTATCTCGTTATTACCAATTATTATGTCAAAACAGTAGGGTTCAACTACAACAAATACTTGGGGACCGTTACTTTAAAGGTGAACGCAGACTTAGCCGCGCCGGAAATTTCAGGAATTGCGGCGGCGTCTGCGGCGCGGAGTGTGCATGGTTTCGTACAATTCCATATAAGTATTAGAATTCCAATGCGACCACTGCGGCGCGTCTAACTCTGCGTTCACCTTCAAAGTCGTTTTTAACAGCGTTTTGTATCCAAGCGGCGTGTTATTGCTATGGCGCAGTCGGTAGTATCGCTGTGAGTTTAGCTCGGGTGCTGGGCGGCGACCTTGCGGAGGCGGTAGCCGCCGGTGCCGCGCACGGTGTACAGCACCACGATGACCACGGCTACCACGGACATCCCGATGGCGTTGGTCACGATGGACTCTTCGTCGAGTTTCTCGTACTTCTCTTTCCTGCACACCGCATGCCCCAGGTTAGTATGGCATTAAAGCAATCAAACAGTGTACAGTCATGAGCATTCATATATAGGTATACAATTGTATTCAATTTAAGACCTCATATCGACGTAAGAACCAATGTGTATACAATAATGCTGGTGAATGTAGAGTACTTTTATCTCACAAGCGCAAGAGATGTATGATTCAATAGGCCGTCGCGTCGTAACGCTGATGCACATGCGCTTTTGTGTGTGTTATATCAATATTTTTAACACTGACTCTAATTAGGTACTCACTATACTCACATAGAATACTTAGACAAGGAGTAGTAGAGGTATTTATGAACAGGCATCTGCACGAAGCGAGCGATTCCATATAAGTAATCGTACGTGTTCAATCAATCAAAAGAGTACTCCCGAATGGCGACTCGGTCTAGGTTTAAGGTCGACTCTCTCCCAGTCGCTATCCTGAAGTAACATACACAATGTGCATGTGCAGGCAGGTGCACATTATCATGGCTTCCGGCGCTCTTAAGATAAAAATACTGTAAAAGGTTTTAGAAAATAACTTGGTTAGCTTGAGACTTATTATCGACCATTCCACTGCTCTGGCCGTTTAATTTAAATGGGCTTTGAAAGGCCATTTACTAGCGTTTTTTAATGATACTTAGTAACTTACAGAAATATTCATATGCACAAATATTAAATAAAATATATTAAATATCAGTGCAAGTGCTGCAACAAAAATCATGCAACGTGTAAACATGCAATATAAATATTTATATAATTTAAATATTAGTTATAATTTTATAAATGAATGACAGTTATAAAACCTAGATAAAAAGCAAAAAGTAATCATGCATTATGAATAAAAAGTATGAAAATAAATTATTCGGTCGTGGTACATATCAGATATTTATGATAATTTTCTAGGAAGTTAATTCTAATCACACGATTGTCTCCGATCTGGCATTTATTTCCATTACCTAGACTTATAATTATTTACAGTTTCCTATCTATTTGGCACTGAAAATGATTACTGCCAAATGAAAGCGTGATTAATATAGGTGCATATATTTAGTCACGTTATATTATACATGCAAGAACTTACAAGCATGCATTAAAAATCAAAGTCAAATGTACCATATAAATATTTTATTTTTAATATCAACAAATAATAGCACATGTCTTTTGTTATTCGTAATACAATTTCTTGATTTATCTTCTTTACGATATAAAATTACAATAAAAATACAATCTTAATGTAGAAATTATAAAGTCTAAAGTCTATTGGTCTGATACAGACCATGAATGAAACGATTATAGCCTCTTCCATGAGGGTTATTGATTTAATAAAATATGCGCTGCCTACATCATCAGGTTTTTTTTTTTTACTCCACTGCAGGAGCACGTCTCTCTCTGTACTACCAGAGCCAATATATTAGCCAGAACAGTGAGAGGATTTGGCCTATTTGGCTGTTATTTTTTTTTTTTTTTTTGTTAACATGCCAATGGGCATTTCAGAATACTTGCTTCTTATGCTTTGTATAATAAAATATATTATTTACATAAACAGTGGCAGTGTGAGGTGAACCTGTAGTAAAAATTATTTTCTTGCGTTCCTGTTACTTTAGACAAAAATGTATCTTCTAACAGTATATTTGAATTATTCTTTAGGTTCAGTCTAAATCATTACCTAAAACTTATAATAACCATGGCCAAAGACGATACAGTACTAACGTAACCATGGCTTTAATCGCTACTGTCAAAGGTCCTTTTTGTTGTTATTTATCTACTTACCTACTTTTATTATTTGAAAATGGCTGTGTTGTTGCTTATCGCTTACAGAAAGTACTTTATCAAGTTTTTTTCTTAATTTAAATGAATGAATTAATTTTCATTAACTCACTTTTAAATTGTACCTTACCAGTGTATTAAAAAATATCGGAATGTGTAAAATTGATTTAATATTTTACTTAACTACATTTAATTTTATATAAAGCCTACCTATACATTTAAAAATATGTCTTACTACATAGTACAAACCTATTAAATGTACCTGTTTTAGAAATGACCAATTTCCTTCGGCACTACAAAAATGCTTTGATGAAAATTAAAGAAAGTTTTAAAAATATGTTTCGGGATTTTGACATACCTAACTATTTATTAGTTTATTCTTGCAGGAATAATTAATGATGATGCGTAAAAAGTATGATATCCGACAGCATATATTTTTTCCAAAGTGTTTGAAAAACATCTATAGTCAAGTTAAATAACGTTTCCGTCAGTCATTTCCAAAACAGGCATCACAATGACTACTAAGCGCGGATCTAGAGATCAACCGATGCTCTTATGTGTTCGCGGGACTGCTTGCGGAACTCATCCCGTGACAGGATGTACATGACCACGGCCAGAATGGCGATGATGACGACCCCGATGGTGTTGATGATCACGGCCTCGTCGACCAGGGTGCTGTACCTCTCCGCGCTGTGGATACGTACACATTCAAGCAAACAAAAGCTACACGGGTCCATGCGTGCAGACGTGCGACATTCAAAATGTGGTTGGAGATTGTGTTTTTAAATTCTTGCCTGATTTTAGCGAAGTTATGATTTTAGCCTCGACATTCCCTTAAAGAGGTGACTCAGCCCTTCAATGTGAACAACTTTTCCTATGGGGTCCCATGTCCATGCTGGATTGTTTTTACTGAGCACATAGCGCGAAGAACAGATGGCCGATGGGGCAGAAAGGTTCTTGAATGGCGACCACGTACCGGCAAGCGCAGCGTTGGACATCCACCGACCAGGTGGTCGGACGACCTTCGAGGCCGTTTCCGACCGGTCGTATTTTTTTACTTCCGTATCCTTACTAATTGCTCCAGCGGCTGAACACTAGTATGATAATATCGATTTTTTTTTTTGAGTTGGCAGCTTTGATCCCATAAGAAAAGTAGTTCATATTGACTGACTGAGTCACATCTAAAGGAATATCGAGCATAATAACTGAGGACGCAACCTTCGAATTAAAAGGAATTTGGTAAAGGAAATAAGCTGGTGAATAATAAATGCTGGTGAAATAAGTACATGACGTCACACCAAATAAAAAATGGCGCCTTTCAAACTACAATTACTGCCGAACATTTGATATGTTCTTTCTTAATTAACCTGTATGAAATATTACACTATTCATCCGAGGAAGTTTAAATTTTGTCCGAAATAAAGGTCTTAGTAGGTAGGATGTAAAATACTTACTAGTTGGTTTGTTAAAAGATTGTAGTTACGTGTAGTTGCATAGATATTCACGAAGATAAGATTTTATCAGCTCAATAAAACGATAAGCTCAATATGTTGTAATAATAAGCTAGTTATATTTTTTAATAGGACCGCGATTTCTTGGACTTTTTCCAACAATGTATTTTAACCAAAACTTAGAACTTATCACTTCTCCACATCATATTATATGTACTTATCCGTATTCCGATATTATCGGTCAGTGTTTTCATTATTACCATAGCATTAAGTGTAATAAGAATGGAAAATATATTATCAAATTGATAACGTAAATAAACAGCAAAAATTTCTATAGCATATTCATTGAACCATTGCTATCACTATGATTAGGTAAATTTTTAAAACATTTAAATAGTTCAATATTCCTATTTTTTTTTTCTTTATAGACGTATCAATTATCACATGTAATATTAGAAATTTAGGGGATAGACGAGGCCTGCGTAAGGCCAAAAGAATCGGCCCACGTTTAGCGTATTGGTGGGCGCAAAGGTGTAACGTGGTTGGTGGATGGAGTGATTAACACGCCATACCTGCGGCACGAGGTGCCCCGGTCTCCGGTTAGGTCATAACGGAAAACGATATTTTTCCAATTGGCCTGGGTCTTGGATGTTTATATAATATAAGTATAAAATATAGTATCGTTGAGTTGGCACCCTACGACACAAGTTTCTCACCTTGTTCTGGCGCTCTATTGCGTGATTTGTCCCTATGTAGGTATTTATTTATTCTATAATATATTTTTTATTATAAAATTACACATTTCGCTACAAAATCTCCAACCACATGAACGTGAAAATGAAAATGAAAGAACAAAACTAAAAGGAACAAACTACAGGACTACATTTATAATGTTTCAACTGAAATGCATACCCGATGTGGAAGATTGCCTTCTCAGTCAGGCCAGTGAGGCAAGCAGCAGCGCCAAGCACGAAGGTCAGGATCCCAAAGGCGGCGTGGACCGGCACCAGGGAGGCGCGGAAGCCGGCCGTACCCTTACTGCAGATCATCAGGAGGAGGAAGCTGAAGAAGCCGACTGCGTACTGAAAAAGTATATTTTTAGAAATTATACACGCATGTACCTTTACTTAAAGTTTGTTACTGCTTTGTAAGTGTCAGTAGAGAAAGGATGTTTAACTATAGTTAAAGGTTGAACTATAATCACTCTACATTATCGCCATGTCAACTGTAGTTGTCCACTGGAATAGAAACAGAAGAAATTGGTATGCTCTACCTACTTTTATTCATCAAGCTACTGACTAGCTTTTACGTGTCGTGATGGGAGATAGGAAATCGCAGGGATATCCTTAGGATTTGTTATAGCTGTCAAGCTATTATTGTGATATAAAGTGACGTTATTAGGTACAAGACTGACACTACGACACAAGACTGGAATGTGAAAAATTTATAACAGTGACTAAACTGCATCCGAATACATTTCTTACATTCAGCACTACCTGACATAAACACATCAGCTAAAAAGCTGCTCGTCTATATTGAAATAAATAAAAAAATAATAAATCATTTTATTCTAAAATGTCGAATTTTAACTCGCAGCTCAGACGAGAAACACACTTTCTTATTTATAGAATTTGTTGGTAATTGTTATCTGTCCAAGCAATAAAGTAAAAAGAAATGAAGCCGTTAAGAAAAAAAGCTCTAGGTACTAAACAAGGCGCTCGGCGACATGAGCGAGCATGGGTATGCAGTGGTATGCAGATATGAAATATGACACTGGGAATGCAAATTAAATCGCAGCGTACGATTTATTATCCTTGGCACGTTATTGGCATTGTCAGACATTATGCCATTGATGCCATAAAAAAATATTAAGGAAGTACGTGTTTCACTGCGGGATTTTATGATTTTGATAATTTATTGACCACTAACAACTACGAAGTGAAGAATTAAAATATAAGGTATTTCAATGTGTAGCATCGCATGCTTAGATAAATAATTTAAAAATGACTAAATTTTAAATCAATGATTCATTAATTAGACAACCAAATGTTGACTTCAAATTACTTAATTATGAAACTGGTTAAACCGTTAATCACTAATGAGTAGTTTGTTAACATCTGTGTAAATATGAATTTAAATCCATAACTAATGCAGAATTTCCGGAAAGAAATGGGCGAGCAGCTAATAACAATGTTAGGTATACACACCTATATTGTTTATTATAGCAAGGTTCGCTATAGAAATAAAGGTAAATATCGCTATGCGACTATGCCTTAATTAAACTAATATTGCTTCTTATTAAGTAATCTGTTGGCTCACAAATAATAAGAAATTTGAAGTTCTTATAAAAATAGCAGTAATAAATGAAATGAACTTGAAATGACAGGAGATTTTACAACGACTTTCCCGATTTCACAGTCAGTAAATAATGGCTAATAGTACCGTTGATCGGTAGTACCGAAAGTAACTAATGGCGAAGAAAGGGTAAATCGCTTCCATAATATAACATAGATGTATAAGTATGAGATCTTACCTGAATTCCAAACAGTCCCATAGTCACGAGGCCAATTCAGCTGTGCAGCGAGTAGAAATTGTTGATGCCAGTATTGTTGGGGTAGTCGAACACGGCCAGGAATCCGATGACGATACATGGGAACGCCAGAGCGTGGAAGACCGCGTGCAGCTCGTAGATATATTATAGCACAAGTATGAGATTTTACCTGAATTCCAAACAGTCCCATGGCTACGAGGCCAATCCAGCTGTGCAGCGAGTAGAAGTTGTTGATGCCAGTCTTGTTGTGGTAGTCGAACACGGCCAGGAAGCCGATGACGATGCATGGGAACGCCAGGGCGTGGAAGATCGCGTGGAGGAGCTTCACGTAGATGCGCCTGAAGCACCGGCAGATGCGGTACAGAAGGACCGCTGAAAAAGTTGTAAGAATTTGTCATCAATAGTGGTACTGGAAGTCGACTCTTAATAATTTATATTTCGGTCACTGTTTATTTCCATGGATTTCCATCAGATTTAGACCATAAGCTTTGACACTAGTGATTTTTAAAAGCCGAAATATCGTAGTTGCAATTTGCGTGAAATGGTATTTTTTGATATAGGTAACATAAATTAATGTCTTACGTAGGCTAGATATCGGTAGGTGCTGAAAGAGAGAAATAATCGTATTCGAGTTCAACTCGGTCTTACTTGAAAGTCCTACTCAAAAATACTAAGTACGTCCTAGGTAAGCAACCTGGCGAAAATCTTTACGAACAAGGCAAAAAATATATGAATTTCAAAGAGGCAGATTTCAGGATCCGGTGAAATTAATGAATCTGGCAACCATGAGCGCTGGCTGTGCGTATATTGAACTACATCACGCGCGTGCCGTCATCCCAGGAATGTAAAACACCTATAAAATATGTAGTTAACGCTAACATTATATTTTATATTTGATAAAATCATCAAAAGACTTACAAAATCCACTGAAGGTAATGAACCCGGCGACCATGAGCGTCGGATGCAGGTTGAACTGCTTCTCTGGTGCGCCGTCAGCCCAGGCGTATCCATCATGGTAGTAGAACACCCAGAAGATGGTCAGCGCTGACACGCCGATGAGGAGGATCGTCGCGAGCGTGATCACCAGGGCATACTCGCACCACTGACATGCCCCCCGGGACTGGTCATCCGACTCGTATGAGCGGGTGCGTTGACTGCAAAAGAAAAAAAGATGTTTTCAATTTTCTGTTACGTAATTGTAATATAGGCGATTTATAGTGTAAGGTTTTTGCCAGAAAATCAGATCGGACAAAGTACGATGGGTTTTTCTGTCTCCGTCATCAGACCAGTTCTCTGGTATCATTATATTGTATTTTCATACGACTTACATAATTTCAGCTCAATCAAATAAAAGTGCTTATCCACCTATACCTAGGTTATTTTGAAGTAGGTACCTACCTATATTTTATACAAATTAAAATACATACATTCCAAGTTAAATTAAAGCTTATAAATATGATATAGCGTAAAATAAGGCATAATAGGTCATGTTAATTTTAAGAAACTGCTACATACATAACGTGACTTGGCAATATATAATTTTACTTTTATTTTTTTTGTAGTGTTTACGAGGAGGGCAAAAGTTCAGAGGTTCTAAGCGAGGCTGTAGAGTCAAGGTCGTGTTACTGTGCTTGTGTAGATACCTACTTGTACGGTACAACGGAAGACACGACCTGCGATTACATGACTCTTCAAAATGAATTTAGGGAAGTAGTTAAAAATTAACGTTACACCTAGCACTTTTTTTTCAAACTGATACTCTTTTTCAAAATAAATACTTGTGCTTTCTTGCTAGCACTTTCGAAGGCACCATGGAGATATTATGTACTACGGCAAGGCACTGAGTGATTTATTTGTAACAATTTTATTATGAAATTGTGCGAACAAATTGTTTGAACTTATTAGGTATCTTTGTAGGTACGTACAACAAATTTTTCAAAAGTTCATATAAAATTTGCTTAAATAAAGTCATGTGGCCACGGATACCATTTAAAATTGTCAAGTAATTTTAATCTTAAGTATGTGAAATAAGGTTAATTATATTGCTAAATATTTAAGCCTTCCTACTCAATGCATTTTCACTTTTAGGCTATATACATTAACTGCAGGCTGTAGGTTCATGGCAAGAAAGCTCATTATTACGGGAATAAAGTGTAAATTTAATATTAAACATCTTTCAAACGCTAAATTTCGACTTTGTAGTACGAAAGTGCCTAAAATTACTGAACTGTCTAACAATTCGGCAGGACTAACGACCTCACTCATTTGGCTCGGTTCTACTCATGTTTAGTTAGAATTGTCTTCAAGAATAAAGAGTAAATTTAATATTAAACATGTTTCAAATTCCTAAATTCGACCTTGCAGCACGAAAGTGACGAAAATTACTAAACTGTCTAACAATTCGGCAGCACTAACGACCTCACTCATTTGGCTCGGCTCTGCTCATGTTTAGTTAGAATTGTCTTGAAGAGCCACCACGAACTGTTACTAACGTGTTCGTTGCGCAACAAACAATGTCTATTGTAGGCACCGACGATTTGTAGAACAAGTTATTCAGGAATGTAGAAAATTGGGATTAAGAAGATAGTTTACTTATGAACTACTTATTTGTATCTACATTTTTACTCGAATGATTCACTCAGAAGGAGTTAGTGTTTTTCGGGCGTATGTATATACGTGAGTATCTCTATTGCATTGTTCCATCCTGTAGCGGCTTAATTGATTTTGAAGTGTTAGGTAGGTGTCATTAGATTCGTAATTTTCCCTGGAGTGTCATAGGCAATGTGACATCAGCAAAAAATGTAATATGGCGAACGTAAACTGTTAAAAAGGCAGTCGCATTTTAAATTTGTTTTGGCCAGTTGTTAACTACTGATTATGTTGCTGATAAGTTTTGCCGAAGAGTGTTGCTAATGAAACCATGTTATTATTTCACATAGCATATTGCGGATAGTCTCGTCAATCCGTGTGTAATTTTTATCGTGAGTAAACAATGTTTTGGTCTTTACGTGGCGTAAAATTTAAGTTTAGGTACTGTTATACCGTTCAAATAAACACTCCACGAACTTTTGTTAAATAATATTTGTTAAGGATATAACTTATTATGACATCGTAATATAGGTACGTAACTATAGTCTCACGATACCCAAATGGATATAGGTAAGTAAAATCAACATCTATTCAATCAACTACATACGTCTGATCAAACAACATTGGATGCCAGTTTAGATAAAAGCAATTCGACCACCCATGAAGCTCGAATTGATTTATCAAAAGCAGTTTACGATTGCGGAAACCACAGCCGTAGTCTCAGGTGTAGTTACCTGGATACGTCATACAAAACATGGCACACAGCATCATTAAGAACAGAAAACTCAGTGTATCAGAACCTGGCTGATTTAAAATAAAATCTAGGTAAGTAATCACTTTCTTCACCCTTCTCAAGCAGAAAAGAATAATGTAGGAAGAACCAACTGCTCCCCTTTCCCTTTCAAACCATAGAAGATGGGCGAAAATCTTTGGAAACCCGGCAAAAGGCGAGGCTGCAAACCCATTACTTTTGTGGTTCTGTTCATCTATATGCCCATTAATTTGCTAAGCTAAACGATGGCTTTGGGTCTATCCTTATGCCGTGATTAATAATACTTATAAGTGGTGTTTACGTACATGCATACATGAAGGTAATATTGTCAGTGTGTATTTCACTTGAATCTGGTAAAGGTGTATAGGTACTATGCAATCAATAATTATGTGTATATGTCCTTGAAACAATAGTTCTGTATTATTTTACAAATGTAGAATTCTTTTAACCGTCTTTTCAATGCAACATATTTGCATGTAATAGACGGAAGTAATTATTATGTTAATTTATGACCTAAACGTTGTACAAATATGTCATTGATTGATATGAATGACGGAATTACAAAAGAAACGAAAAACTTGAAGTAGAAGATAAAATAGTCTACTGATTCCAAGGTAGGTACTAGTTGTATTGCAGTGGCTCGGATAGAGATTGAAATCTTTGCTCTGGATAAAAGTCTAACAGAAAAATTACAAAGTAACACTTCTGTATCAACGTATTTTGTAGCACATCATGTAAGTAGTATGCGAGCAATAAGACTATATGAGGGTGTCGGGTATCGTGAGATCATTGAGTCATACGGCAGGGAACAGGGGGAGTCACCAGGTGGAACGTTTGATAACTTGCAAAATTCCAGAGCTATTATATTTATTATGCACTTCTGAACCCCCTTGAAATATATCTTGGAATAGAAATCTTTTATAGGGTTTAGAACCGCAGGAAAAAAGTAACAAAAAATAATTTGATTTTCTTACAAAAATTCGACCAACTACCTGATCGGTGCATTTGTAAAACTTGATTCATGATTCTGAGATTAAAATATTGCAATAGGTTCAGAATCACCCAGTGTATCGTATCGTATCGGTGAGTTTTTTCCAACGTACCGTATTTTTGCAGAAGATCAAAAGAAATATATACCTATATTTTGGAATATCAAGTGTCGTGTCCTTATCACGTGAATTAGAACTTATAAGGCCGAAGATGGAAGCAGTATGTAAGTGACTCATCAATCATCAAAACCCTTAGTTTACGACATAAACAGAATTTATTATTCTTCGGAAAACTAATACAGCCGGTATGCCAAAGAACTATTCAGGAATAAGTATTTTAATACCTTAGGTAATTTAGACATTACCGGCAATTGCAAGTAGGATAACTCGCACGCACCAGTGTAATTGGCTAAATTAAATTCTCACCAGTATCAGCTGGTAACCAGTCACAGGAAAACCCAAATTATGTTGTCACAACCAGTAATTTAGAAATTTTTTGTATTTGTAGAATGTAGATTAATAAAAAAGCAGTATACAGAGTGTAACATGACCCTCAACATACGTTTAAATGAATGACTCAGCCCATCAATATGAACAACTTTTGCTAAGAGATCAGGACTGGGAACTCAAAAAAAAAATTCATTATAAACTGTTTCGCTGCCCGGGCGTAATGTATGGGAATGTCAAAAATATTTTCGGGTTCCCAGCATTGATCCAATAGAAAATTGTTCATATTGACGGCCTGAGTCACCCTTTTAAGGGTATGTTGAGGGTCATGTAAGACTATATAATTGGGTATCGTATTGAAGTTTGAGGCCGTCTTGGACAGAGTACAACTCTCTAACGGCAATAGACAATAGTGTGATGTATGTCAATCCACACACTTTTAAAGTGAAAGTCGATTCGCAGACGCATCATCTGACTGATGGTCAACGGTCTATCGGTAAATGTAATACAAGCAATTACCTTTACAACCTTGTGACAGTTAACCACTTTGTGTTTACGAGGAATATTATTTTATTTCACTAGGAAATACATAGCTCTGTTACATAAGCCGCAAACGCTACTTAAATTTTGTAAAATTTTGCATTAAGATGTTAGAAATACGCACTGACAAGACAGATACTTCAAAATAATTCCCAAATTGTTTGCCCTTTCCTAGCACTTGCATATTGCAAAGGCGGTCAAGAGTCCAAGCATTTTCCCAGTAGGTACCTAGTGTCTAAAACCATCTCGTGCAAATAACATTTTAGAATTGAAATCACTTAAAGCGTTACTGTACCGTTCAGCGATCTTTCAGGTAAGGAATTAGAACCAATTCTAAGAAACAGTGTTGCAGTGCTCACGAAATTCCGTGTGCATTCCGGCCAAATTGGTACGTATGCAAGACGTCTGCAATTTGCACGGACACCGGCTGAAGTGACCATAGCTCGTGATAGGTCACGCGAGAAAGTCGATGCATAGAACGCGGTAATGCCAGTGTGGTAGCTTATCTGCCTGGAATACCTGTTTGAAATATGCTATCGTTGTTGCGATAAACAAAAACAATCATTTTAAACTATACTGATGGTACCTACATCTTGAAACAGCTAAAACATTTTTTTTATTCTCTCAAAATAGAGAAAATAGTTCCGAACCAATAGAACACACATAATTCAGGTAGGTACTGTAATGGGGTGTGTGGGATCTTTGCTAACTAACTGAAAACTATCACGTATTTTTAATTCAGTATCTTTTACTTCTTCAAAAATAGTTAATACTACGTAGTACATATATCTCCATGGTTATTACATTTCACATCTGCTTGTCTTCCCACAAACTACAAAGAAGATACTACTGCGTCAATCACTCGATTCTTCATAATCTACCACAAAAAATATTTTCTTTTGGAACGTAGCGAAAGCGTTTCAAAAATCCTAAACAACAAATATCGCTACCTTGTATCTAAAGATTTATAAGAAGATCATTCTTGACGTAACATAAGAAAATAATAATGAAAAGCTATTAACGGAAATATGACAGGACACATAAAAGGCAAAGGACGTTAATTATTTCTCTGTGATTATTTCCGTTCATAGCTCGTTTTCCATTAGCTTGAGGTGGTAGAATAACTTTTACTAATGAGTATACGATTTCCTTCAGAAAATAACAGTTTTGTCTTCCGAGACAATGCCTCAATTATACGTAAGAAAGTAATTTTCGTTTGACTTTTTCTTACTTTCTACTTAATTGTATACAAAAGTATGTACTTACATTACTATACTTGTAAAATGTGGAATAAGTCAAATAGGTACTTAGATAAACCAATTCTATTCTATTTTTATTTTATGGGTTGCACAGAGGTTTTGTCGATTATGCCAAGGTCCAGTTTAAAGAGATACAAAGTATAAGTAGCAATCAAGCATGTCGTGGGTCCTTTCTTTGAAAGTTTCAATTTATATCAGACCCGAATCTAACTAATCCAGTAATTTATAGTGATGATCTATAAACAGGTTAAAAGAAAAAGCAAGGTAGGTATATTGACAATGATAAGTAATCCTCTCAGATTCGAAATCTTCATATCTTAAGTTTAGGTTAGCTAACTAAGATCTTCTGAGCTGACTTCTCCGTTCCAATTTCTCACACTGAACGATCTCGCTGGAAACCCTGATGGAGATGTTTAAAGCCGATAAGCAAGTTAAATTAAAAGGAAATGGGCAATAAGGCGGCGACGTCACCGAAGACCCGTTGAGCAATCTTTGAGATAACTCGATTAACCTCGAACGCGATCGGTGACCGCTAAAAGGCGTAACCGTCGCTCTTCAGACCGAACCGGAGGATTTACAAACTATCGCGACACAATTCCCAATATCAATGGGAATTGTGTCGCGATAGCTGTGCATCAATCAATCCCAATATACTTAATATTATCTGCCGACTTAAATTCCTCACTTAATCGTTTGCACCTATTTAGATATAGTCACCATCAGATGTTCATAAGCTTTGTTTAGCTTGTGCTTCCTAAGTCGCCTTCTACGACATCCAAGGGACGATTTAGAGTGGTCCCGGCTTAATTCCCAATATCAATGGATAAAGATAACTGCCGACTTCAACTCCTTACTAATTTGTTGGCACCTATTTTAATATCAAGCTATCAAAAAATATCTTTATACAGACTGTGGAATGTAAATAAACTCGGAACTGTCAGAGGACATAGAGGAGATTTGAAAAACCTACTTAAATATAATGAGAAGATTCATCTGCAGTCTGCATTCTTTAGACATCCTGTACAATCTTAACAGACTTGGTCATAAACACATACACAAAAGAACTCCCAACTTAGGCAAACATGTTATATAGGCGATTGACTGTAGATTGAATAGACTTCACGATTTTATTATCTTGCCTGAGTGCACCGTGCAGTGAATTTTAAAGCAGGAAAAAAAAGTGTACGAACAGAATTTGTAAGATGGGCCTACAATCTTTGTTTATGTAAACGATCTTTAACCTACTTTCAAGTGTTTGTTTGTTCTGTATAATATCAAAACCTAGCTTCCGCAAGTGGCTCTACCTTGTATGAAATATGAAACCTGATGGTGGACCCAATTTCCTTTTCCATACCTACCTATGAAATATTTCATGATCATGAAGAAGTTACATTGTCATTAAGATATTATATTAAGCTGTTTTCCACCTATACGCCCACAAAATTGCTTAACGTGGCTTTTTTATTTTATATAGGCTCTGTCTACCCCGCAATGGATGAAGACGTGATAGAATGTAGGTATGTTAAGCTGTAAACGGCTGCTGATGACGGCTCCCGTTGCGTAGTGGTAAACACGCCTGACACCAGCCTGTGACATGCGGGGGTACCGAGTTCGATTCCACAGGTCCACGGTTCTGGAAATACCGTAAAAATTTTCACCAATTTATACGCACGGCCTTAGGCCGTGCGCTGCGTTAAGCGGGCGCACGGCGCGTACGTCCGCTCCGCGTGCTTGTTTCATGTCATCTCATAGAGCAGCGCTGCGTGAGGCGGGTCAACCGTCGCACGCGAGCGGAGGTGTTTCTACAAATTCATTGAGCGCCGCTACGTTATTCGCGTCGAGGGCGCACGGCGCGGACAACCGCGTCGGGCGCCCGCTTAACGCAGCGCACGGCCTAAATGCTGTCATTCCTTTAGTGGACCCCGGGCTGTAACGTATCACAACCGAGGTTTCAACCGGGATAAACGCTCAGATGAAGAAGAAGATTAAATTGTAAATGAAAAAAACTATAATTTGAAAGCATTACTAATTCATGCTTTCTCCGTCTAAGTGTCTATTCAAACGATGATACGCGATGCACGAGTTACCTTAACTTATTACTGGACAGTGAACGTCTGTAGCATTTATAACAATAAAACTTCTATTGTGTCTCGTTTAGTGTCCAGCAATGCGCTAAATAACAGAATTCCTTTACACCTATAGCTTTGACTATATACTCTCTAGACACCGCCAAGACACCGTCATGACATTATTTCTATGATAAAAGAAGTGGCCAATTTTTCAATGCTTGTGTGCGTGACAGCTTTGTTATTAGCCAATATTAGGTTAGCACACGAGTTCAGTCAATGCCATCAAAATCCATCAAATTGGTAGCTACGTGTACATGCTAGACTATAGATTTAACGACACTTCGCTTCGTCATACAGGTGTCCTTAGTTAGGTAGTGCTCGAAACTGCTCTACAAAATGCTTTTCTCGTACAAAAAGCAGTGAAACAAGTTGTGTTTGTTCTAGCGAGACTCACTGGTAATTCGTGCAATGCGCCGGAGAAGAGAAATGTAGTAGTGCAGGGTCCACAGGGGAGAGGGGCGAAGGGCGTGGAGGGACGGACGGTCAACGAACTCTCCGACCATGGTACTCCTGGCCTAGATGAGATGACGGCAAGCCACGTTTACGTTTTGTTATTAACATATCTGGTAGGTAGGTTACATCGAAGCGAAATACGTTGTTGTCTAGAAATCTTAACATCAAGGCAAAACTCATATTCAAGAAAGGTGATTTTTGCTGAGCAACTTTTATGAATAAATTAGGTATTAAAAGCATTCTCCACGCGTATTGCTAGAGATAGTAAATATGTACCTTGATTACTAATATTTATAGATAAATTGCAGTTTTGTAAAATTCTGTAGGTAATAGGTATAGTACCTACCTTTCTTCGTGTTAAAATGGTATCAAAATTCAAAACTTTCTAAGAAGATATCGCGATCAAATCGTTCTCAAGTTCTAAGTCAAAATCTGTTCAAAAGTTGCTTTTCATAATCCCCAAACAATTGTTTGTGAGATTGCGTAACAATCTTCAAAAGAGCCGTTAAATTAGCCACATTCATTTGGAAACTTCTTAGAAGTTCGCCTTTTAGTCTCGAGTGTCCCTATCCAGTCGTAATTATTGTGTCCGACAAACAACGTCCTATATTTAGGCATCAGTGCAGTCATTTGAACTTTGCGCCCGAGAGCGTAAGGATTACATCCGTTTGCAGGAACAAACAACATAATCTGTATCAATTATAAGAACTTGGAATTGGAGCAGAATGGCAGAAAAGGTACCTACAAGAAGTTTCTTAGATAACATTAAGTGAAAGGGCTTACTGGGAAGTTTAGTAACAGGAAGACAAGTGTAAAAACAGCAAAGTCCGATTCCGTGAAAGGTTTTGATTATACGTTTACGTACCGAACTAATCTTGTCTTGCACAGTTCACCCATTATGAAATACTTAAACAATCTATTACAACAATGCCTTTAACTAAGATCTTTATCGGTGTTATGTAAGAATTGCGTTCATTGAACACAAACTAAAATGGTCTTTTTATTGAAATTGTAACATGAGTAAACTAAGCGCCAGCTTGTCCTCCTTTCGTTGACAAATTATGTGGTACTTCACACTAACCCGTGAAGTCGTAAATAAATACTTGCATTTATTTAACAGCTCTTCTTGAAAGTCGTAAAACATGTTTGTTGGTCAGTGGTCTACTTTAAGTCTTTGTAAAGTATGAAAGGAAATCAAGTCACTATTAGAAATGTTGAAGTCTGAGACTTCCCTACTGTCTAAGAATTCTTAAATCCCAATGAATTAGTAACAGGTACCTACTTCTCAATTGTGTAATTCAGATTGTGAGTTAAGTGCAGAAGAAGGTCACAATCTTTTTCAATTGCTTCTAGCAGTTTTTTACATTAGTTGTAATATATGTAGGTGTCCAAAAAGATACATCGATAAACTGCTAACCTACTTTTACCCATTTTATTACGGTGATCAACATTAAATCTATTGTACTATACTTTGATCTCAAAATGTAAGTAGCAGCAACAGCATCTAACTATTGTCTGTTACATAAAAAGTAAAAACTAAAAAGCCCACGACTCTCACATACAATAGTATTACGTTACAAATCACTATCAGCCTCATTGTCTTTACAAAGGAAACACATGTTTTGTTCTGCAGTCGTGTGTGACAGTGCTGCGGTGATTTTGGTCACTGCGGTCAATGCTGACCGGAGATCATCCGTGCTTTTGTCAGAGCCCCCTTTGTTCGGCCGACGTCCGTGTCTAAGGGATCGGTTACATTTCGAAAAGAAAAGGATGTCATTATTCAGGTAAAGTGAGTTCTATTGTTTAACAGAACCTAAAATTGTGATGTTTAGCAAAATGATTCGAAACATCACACTGAATTGATGTAATAGTTATTACGTAAATAATTCCATAAATGTAAATCTACAATTTTACTTGAGTACTCAATGCATTGACTTGACAACATATTTTTTTACTAGGTCTCTAGATTCTATGCCATCACAATTGATGTAAAAACTTTAGCTAAAATATATGAATACGATTTAAATAAATAAATTTTATCAAAAATAGCCAGATCAAAATTTGTGGAATTAGAAGATATGCGATGCCTCCAGTAGCTAAAAATATATTGGCGATGAAAACTAGTAAACGTTAATAAATAAATATAGTTATAGGGACTAATCACACAGATTTCATCCCACATCCTGTACTAATTTGTGAACTTGTGTCATGGGGCAGTAAATCAACAATACCGTATTTTAAAAAAGAAAATTTACGCACGCACGCTGGGGCAACATTGATCAGAAGGAAGCACGGTGTCAGTGTGATCATGAAGAGCAGACATAAAGGACATGAAAGGAGATGTGTCATGTAAATCATGACACATCTCCTTTCATGTCCTTTATGTCCCTGTAGCTGCACAAAAAACAGCCCATAATACTTAAATTGTCAGAGAGGGGTCTCAAAGTGGCAACCTACTGGCAAGATAGTAATATAGTTTGAGCCAATCGACACGATAAGCAGACTAAAGAAAATGAAATATACAAGATAAATAATTCGTATTCCAAAGATTTCATAATAAATTTTCTTCCCGGTTTAAAGCAAATCTTGTTGCGTATAAGTCTATAACATAGATCTGATTTAATTATACGTAGCTTAATATTTTTTCCTATCGATTGATTAGACACATCGATGATTGGACACATTATGCTTTGAATTTGCCAAATGTGAATATGTTTACATTTTACCGGTTCGATTTTAATTACCGTTTTGCGCGATATGGTTTTCAAGACTGGAATTTCAAGTTTTACTGCATAGCAAAACAGCAGTTATGAAAACAGGCGTGCCGCCAGCTTTTTGGTTAGATACCTATGTTAGAGACAGATAACTTATCTTTTGCCACTTGTATGCTCTGTTTAATTAAAAACCATATCAAATATGTGGGTGTAAGTACGTATATACCTATATTAATAAAAATCTCATAACTTCGTATCGGTTTCTGTTCATGTGCTAGTTCACTTTTAAGATGTACTAGACTGATGAATAGAATTACTGGAATATCTTCCATGTAGCTCTTTCCTGACTCGCCCTTTTTACCCCCACCCAGAATGGAGTACTGTTTTTCGAGAGCGTGTTGGGAAGACGAAAAATAGTTTTTAATCTATGGTCGTACATGACTGTTCTATAGTTGCCTTCTATAGCCTTAAAGGCTCGACCGATTCGGAAAACGGCAGTAGGGCTTTTTATAATTTAAATAATATCATCTTCATCATCATCATTCAAGCCGCAAGAAGTCCACTGCTGGACATAGGCCTCCTTCAAGGATTTCCAATACGACCGGTTGGAAGCGGCCTGAATCCAACGCCTTCCTGCGACCCTTATCAGGTCGTCCGACCACCTGGTTGGTGGGTGACAACGCTACGCTTGCCGGTACGTAGTCGCCATTCAAGAACCTTTCTGCCCCATCGGCCATCGGTTCTTTGCTCTATGTGAATCACGTATCTATAGTTAGATAATATATCTTGTTGCAATTATTTTATACGTAACGTTTCTGTAAGTATATCCTTCTTCATATGATCTGAATCTTGAAATATGCTTAAAATGTTTTTTACGAATTTGAAGTTATTGCTTAACCTGACGATAGTTAAGTAATTTTCTTTCTTTTGTCTTTAATTTGCTTCGTGTACCCAATACTGCAAACATTACATTATTGTAATCACTGAAATCTTTCTTCGTTTATCTCTATAATATTTCCACTTTCTCATAACTAAATGGATAACATTAAGTTAACATGTGTCCATGTCCATATGATTATAGAAAGTGATTTAATGTACGAAGAATAAATTACATAAACGTGGTCACACCTCTATTATTGTAGCCAAAATGTAAATCGTTAATGATATGGTTTCTATGTTCTTGCTCTATCCCGCCATTTAGCACTTTCTACCGTTTTTTGCTTAGTAAATATTCAAGTCTGCTATGTAGCTAATGTGTTTTCATCGGCGAGGTTTGAAAGCTTGATCGTTTGAAAATGTCGTCGGCGTAGTCGCCTTTTGAAGGTAGAAAGCGGCTGGTGTTCACTGTGAAGATATGAAGATATCACTAATTGCGACTGGAAAAATGAGATTCTACCTTGATGTGACGTAGAAAGTGCGCATAAACATGTTAGTTTTTCATACAGATCAATTCTGATTGCCGAGGTAATGTAGTCACGAGCGTCAAATAATGTGTGTTCCTCTTTCCTCTATTTCCTTTGCCTGAAAATAATTTTATTGTTTCCATTATGATTATCTTTAATTTGAAATAGCGTTTACTTACGCAAGTCAAAATTGTTATGTCGCACTTGTTTATGTCCATGATTCAGTAATTATTAAGGTTCACTTATTTTTTTCAGCAATCAGATAGCGAGAATGAATTTTCCCTGCTTGCTGCTCCGTCACTGATTGTTTTTTTTTTTTAGTCTATAGAGTGGCACAGGTATGTCGACAAAATTGCAGCTGCCACTTTCACAGAAACTCAAATTTAATCGCGGTTAATTAGTCCTGTAGTGAAAATAATATTGCTATTATATTACCAAAAACATAGTTTTAATACTTGAATGCCCCTTTCTTTGTATCCAGTGTCACCACTAACGAAGCCTGGACTAATTAATTAAGTATTTTCCTTCAAATAAATAAAAACCGTCCATCCTATACAATAAATCCTTTGTTTACGTTCGCGGCGGAGAGTAGAGCTACTCATAAAGCGTTATTAATGAGGAAGTGCTCTAGAAAAAGTACTCCACGATTATCATTACGAAACTACTGTTGTGCTCTGCGTACAATCGTAGATGGACTTTGCTTAACCGTCGAGCAATCTCCCTTCATTTTCGGTATGTTGAAATGGACGGCGAAGGCGGGTTAAATTAACTTATTGTTTTTGTCAACTGAAGTTGCATATTCATTAAACCTTCTCAGGAAAACTATTTTGTTAAAAAAATTGTCTGAAAGTTGACAATGCTCGGAGTATGATAATACCTATTTAATTTTTTTGGCATATATTTATTTTCACATGCTCGTTGAGACAAAAAACAAGAGCTGTAGAAATTCCTCTGTAGACATTTTCTAAGCAATTATGATTTTCCACACAGGAGACACAATCTAAACAAAGCCTATAGTTATCAAAGAGACCTCTCCAATACGACTGACCAATGTAGAGTGTAGGCCAAAACCTCCTTCTGACTGCTCTGCCTATTATATGGCTCTGGGTCATAAGGAGCAGAGGGTCGTGCTCCTGCAGTGGAGACTAAAAAAGCCCTGGTGATGATGAAAATCTTGATAACTGTTAACCTAAGATAAATGTACGAGCTTTAAAATATATTCTAATGAAAGTATTCAGGCCATTATCGGTATAAGTACACAAAAACTTCAACGGCCCCGCTGCCGCCCCACAACAGCCTATCGGAACAGAGTCTGTGTCTGCGTATCTATAATGAGACAATAAACTATATTAATTGCAGATCACACGCGAGGGCGGCAACCGTTAAATTGATGCGGCAACGAGGCATGCACACTATCGCCAGACTAGCTTTTATCAAAGATATCTATCACTGTGATGTCTATCTTTTGCGATTAGCTCCAAAACATTTAATTATGAACATAATTATATAAATACTGTTCCTTAATATTTTTCTAATGAATGGTGTGAAATTCTACTTAATTTGTATTTCGTGATATAGTGTATTGGCTTAACTTTGCGTCTACCAAGTTTCATCCAAATCCAGTAAATCTTTTTGCGTAATTAAGTAACGAACATCAAAAATATGCAAGCCTTTTTATTGATAACTAGCAGTCCGCCCACGTACAAACATAGCCTATGACACTCAGGAATAACGTACCTATCCAAGGACGAAAAATTTTTGAAATCGGTCCAGTAGTTCCTGAGATCAGCGCGTTTCACCAAACAAAGAAACAAACAAAATCTTCAGCTTTATAATTTTAGTATTAGTATAGTATAGATTTAGAATAATGCATATAAGTACATATATAGGTATGCATGAACAGAAATTGCAAGATCAAAGGCCATTTTTTGACCAAATGTACAAAATTTTAAACAGGACGAGACTGAGAAAATTCTATGACCGCTAGCCTATGTAAACCAAAAATATCTTATAGTTTACATATTTAAAGTATTTTATAGATGTTCTTTTATATATACTGCCCGCGTGGATATTTTTACCTCTTATGTAATTTTTTTAATTTATTAGGGCAATTATATTAAAAGTAGATAAATTTTTGACCTATACTTGCATACAGTTAAGTGTGAACGCCTCTTACCTACAAAGCTCGCCTCATCCCACGCTCCGCTGCGCGAGTAAAGACACATTGCATTACATTCACTTACCAACGTAAATGCATTTTAAATTGACGCAGTCTTAGTTTTGTAACTTCCCTCTTGGTGAATGTTTTGCTCAATCGAACTACAGCTTTATTATTGGGCGATAAATTCACCTCTGATGTGACCAAAGACCATGTGAAACCAGGATGTGTCAAACCAATCGGTTCGATTAATCGAAAGATGAAGACGTTTTCCTGAAAACAGCAATATGAGTAGGCAATATTCCTTACGACAAAGAAATTAAAAATAAATAAACTTTGTATACTTAATATGGAATTTGCTGAAATAACAGTTTAGTTTGTCACTATATTTGACGAGTTTAAGAAAATAAATGTTACAGATGATAAAATAAATAAAACTAATCTACTACAGTTTATATTAGTTAGTAATATCGCCTTGACATTTAATTTTTCAGTCGTTCGACTTTACTGCACTTTCTTACTTTTGATATAATGTACAGCCAAAGTATGACTTTTACTTATTGTTGCATATTAATACTCTATTGTGTCAAATCATCAATTTTGAAAGTCATCAATTTTCTCCACTCGCCAAATAGTTGAACGTGTTGGAATAACCTGTTCTAAAAATACCTTATAAATACCTTCGCTTTAATTCACGTTGTGTTCGATGCTATAAACAAGTAAACGACTTAAACGCATCACTGGAGTTAAACACAGTAAAGTTTAGCCGTACTATCGTGTTCCCGCATAATGATGACCGTGAGAAAATATTTTTTACGTTTTATCGTTCACGACTGCCTGAGGTCAGAATTATTAGCTGTAAGGTTGATACTCTGACGCTATAAAACATTTATTAGAAAATAATGATGAATAAAGTTCATGATGTCGAAAGTTTTTTGCAGATTTTTTTTCTATGCTTTTTTTGCAACATGGAATAAAAGGTCAATTAAAAGCTGACAAATTATCTTACTTTGCTGGGGATTTGTTGTTTCTCCCTCTTTAATTTTTTGATATACTATCTCTCAAGCTGTTCTCCTTTGGTCGGGTTCATATTTTGATTTAATCGATCGAAAGTTACAAGTATTTTTGATTCAGGTTCCGTATATTCAGGTTACTGATGATTTTGATCTTTTACGCCACCTCTTTTTTGTTTCTGTTTCGTATTTACTGTAGCTACCATGTTTCAAAACTGGCACTGCATAACTGATCGCGAGATAACACGTTTAAATAAAAGGTATTTACTTACTTTGCTATCGCCGATATAAGAAAAGCCCGAAGTCAGTCGCCTTTTGAATTAAATTGACCATAACCGAACATGGCATCGGGGCAGGCATGCCATCAATCCACTGCTGCGCCCAATAAATCGTAAAAAGTGGCCCACTCGGACCATGTAACGGTTCGGAAGACGGCTTAGATTTCACTATCAGTTTTTGTCAAGGGCGTAGCGAAGTACGGGCAGGGGGTGTGGGCTTTTTCCCCAAGTGAATGGACCTGATTATCAGGAATGTCTACAAAATCGCAAAATATTCGAAGAATTTCATTTCTAAATTTTTATTATTTTTGACTAAACCTAGTTACTAGCAACTATTTTGCCTTAAAATAAGCATTAGCATTTAACGTGGCAATGCTGCCAGTATTCTGGGCACATTACATGCATTACTGGGACATTTTTTATTTATAGGTAGGTTTTTGTTTATATCTAGGTTTATTAAGTCTTGTTGTGCCATGTATCACACATCAGTGTATTTTTTTAGGTTAATTTAGTTTTAGTTAAGTAGTTATATTATATCGTCAATTAATATAATGTAAATTGTTTATGAAAAGCTCTGCTACTGGTTTATTTTTTATTTGTTTTCATTTTTCGCTCTTGTAGCATATATGTACTTTAGGTTGTATATTCTTGATTTTTCTTCACCGGTTCTTACGCTATGGCTACGACCACTGAGCCTGCCGGCATGATATCTATTAATTAGAGATGTGCCGATCATGACTTTGGCCGACTAGCCGATAGCCGATTAATCGGTTGTAAAGAGGCCGATTAATCGGCCGACTAATCGGCCAAGCCGATCATTGTTTCGTGAGCGCTCGGCAATATCCGTGACGCTTCGTTGACTCGCGCCAATCGCACTCGTCGCCCGCGCCACCGCCGCTGCTTGTGCTATTTTTGAACGCGGGACACTCGTCTTCGAACGATTTTCCCATACAAAAATCATTCGAAGACGAGTGTCCCGCGTTAAAATAGTACCCCTGACATGTGTCGAGCTCCGTGGCACAGTGGTCAACACGCCAGCCTGCGACACGGAGGTCCCGGGTTCGATCCCCGGTCAGGTCAAGATGGAAAATGATCTTTTTCAGATTGACCTGGGTCTTGGATGTTTATCTATATAAGTATATATTATAAAATATAGTATCTCGTTGAGTTAGTATCCCATTATGTTTTGTTTACTTTGCAGTAGATATAACTTATTTTTTCGTTTTGCGCGGTGTAAAAACAATGAATATATAGTTTAGCAAGTGTAGTAGTGAAGTATCTAATCTAATACAAATAATAATCATATCGAAAAGGAAATCACGTGTTTGGATGTTTTTTGACGAAGTGGACGATGATTCCCGAAATCTAACGTTTTGTGTGTTAGGGGTGATTATAGAAAGAAATTAATGACTTTTAAATTTGAAAGACACTGATTACATTAATAAATAAATATTCCTAATCGAACATCAGACTTTTATGTAGTAAAACCGACTCAGACCTTTTTTTTAAGATTTGAGGCCGGATAGTCGGCTGTTTTACCGACTAGTCGCCGACTAGTCGCCGACTACAAAAGTGGCCGGATAGTCGGCTTAACCGATTAGTCGCCGACTATTCGGCACATCTCTACTATTAATTATAGAACAATTTCATGAACTCTAGATTCGAGGATATCCGTTATGGTTTCATTTAATTAAATTTGCATCTTTGAGATCTTCAAGAGCAAGCGGTATATTTTGGAGATTCTAATATGAGTACCAAACTTCTTAGTTATTTGTATCCAAACATCAGTTTAGTTTTAAAGTTAAAGCCATTTTAATGTATTTAGGTACTTTTTCTACGCATGAAATCAATTATGCCTCTTAAAAGCAACTCTTAGAGCATTAATAATAAGCTCTAAGAAGCAACTTTATAACCGTCCTGCTTTATGTAATTTTGACTACAAACTGTTGTGCGTAAAAATTTAAGTGTCAACAAAAATATGTAAAGTTTCAGTTTCTAATTTTTATTATACAAAAGTGTTCTAAAAATACATTTACGAGTAATACGTTTTTAATAAAGTTAAAATTGTTCCTTCGTGATCATGTCATGGTCTATGTAACTGGATCCAAATATCGAATACTCAAAGAAACCACAATACCTAATCACGGTAAATATCCCGATATGTTCAATCCTAATATTAATAACCATGAAATTTTAAAAAGATTTTTCATAAAGTATTTAAAAGCAAGAACATTCTCTTTAACGGCGATATATAAACAAATACGATCCTATGGAATTTTACTACCGCGTGTCATCTCAACAAAACAAAAGAGTACAAATAAGTACTGTAATTCGATATTACTTAATTAGCGTATTCCACATCGCAAACTTCAAATGAAGCTGAACAAACAATGTCCCGGCAATTTACACCTGCTACATGTGTCATACATCGCATATCGAATTACAATCACTTGCGGTCCCGAGCACAGGTAGCCGACCTGGATTTTATTGCTATTGACATAGAATTTAAAATTGGATGTGCGGTTTATCGATTGAGCCGTCAGCAAGCTATTGATTGACAAGCAAGATCACAATGGAGGTATTTTTCTGTTGCAATTTATTATTGATGGTGATTTGCATTAATCACTGCAGAACGCTTGTCATTAGATGTATTGTGATTGAAATAATAATAAAAGGATGAATGAGATTACTTTCTGATTAAAAAAAGTGTAACTCTTATGACGAATGGCACGTTTTCTGTATTTTTTTAGTAAATGACGGACAAAACACAAGGTTATTAATAACCTGTACATAACGACTCGACTTGACTTTGACCTGAATCATCTGTAATATTATAAATTCTATCAAATCCCACAATTAAACATA
This sequence comes from Rhodophaea formosa, assembly GCA_963082605.1. Classification (NCBI taxonomy): domain Eukaryota; kingdom Metazoa; phylum Arthropoda; class Insecta; order Lepidoptera; family Pyralidae; genus Rhodophaea; species Rhodophaea formosa. Next base: position 15,024,083 of record OY720209.1, read on the forward strand.
TACCTAACTGTCAAAACGATTTGTAACGAAAATTACCTACCTATATATAATATTAAATTAAATGTAATTGTGAGACACCCGTGATAATTTTATCATCGTTTAAATCAGGTCTATTTTTGAAATAAGCAGTACTTATAACTCTATTCAAATCAGTTCAATATTCAGAAGTTACTATTCTACTAAGTAGATGCCTACTACATATTCTGATATCTATGAAGCCTACTCAGGATGTTCTAAACGGGAGACTCCGCTAAAGTCTTTCTTCGACGTTAGGGCAATGATCTTTGTTATAACAATCCTACAACCTACAGAATCTCTCCTGACATGAAAAAAAGTTTTTAAGGTTGTTATCTGATCAGATATTCTATTTACCTTCACGTAAATTTTTAAGATGTACCTTAAACGGTAAAAGGTTTCTAACCCGCCGCTCTCTAACGGTAATCATTAGCAGGCAGGCGAAAATTCGCCGATACACAAATACGTAGTACTGTTTTCCGAACAGAGTCAATACATTCACGCACGATCGACTACGCACTCGGCAATCCCTACTACGATATTACCATTTTGAGGGTAAGAGGGTAATATAATCTTATCTGTAGCCACAATGTTCTCTCGCTGATACGTTCAATTCTAGAGTTATCTTAAAGTGGCGAAATATTAGGATTTGTCGGGATCGTAAGTAAAATAACTAAGATAATTTATTTAAGTAACTTGCGAGTGCATTTTCTATTCAATTTTTTTTTAAATGGTTATAACTAAATCGTTTTAACCTGTGCTAATGAACGTGACTCCTCTAAGAAAAGTTTTGTTACTCTCCAACATCAGATCGGTGCATTGACGTTATAATTGTCATCCAATTATTTAAGTATGCAAAATTTCAGCCACAAAATACGACGAGACGCAATTACTTTTTTAAATCGGTGTTTTCAGCTCAATTCGACAGCGACAAGTCGTTTCATTTAACTTACAAAATTACACATACTGGAACAGAGGAAACTAAATAAGAGCTTATTAAAATAGAAAAGATTATTGAAGAACAGCTTCCATAATAGGGTTCAACTTTGCCTAAGTACGTTTAAGTTTCTTTTTGGAATTCCAAATAACTCACCTTTCACTCGGGTGACTAAATTAAATTAAATTGAATTACTAAAACAAATTTCAACTTTTACATCTGCCGTTTTATTATGTATATTCATACTTCAATTAGTAGATACTTATATCATGCATTATACTATACATAGCGATGTCTATTTATCTTTTTGTCTTAAATACCATTGTTACGGAATCAAATTATACAGCATGCTTCTCTATTTAACCGCAAAGTGGCAATGAAAAATAGAATCGATTAACGAAAATTCGCTGTACGCTCGATGTTCACTATGTTCGCGTTCTTTCTCCATTAGTAGGGGCCTGCTTTGTATTCTCGAACGTATGTGGCATACTAGCAGTGAAGACATTTTCACGGTTCTCCACACGTGTTCGTATTCGACATAGGGAATTCTTCTGACACCATAACAAATTGCTGTCCTACTTTGACGATAGCAAGTAAAGGAGTGCAGCTTGAGAGCCAATCGATGTGACAGTTGGGTGGCGAGGAAACGGAAAAATCGTGTTGCGAAGAATCTAATTTTGACGAGTATCAACTGATACTGACAGCCACATTGGATTAGTTGCATTTATTATTGGAAGTAAATAAAGTTTATTTAGGATAAAATAGAACGGTAGTAGGTACTTTAAGGTTTTGAACGCCATGGTGACCATTGCTGTGTAAGTATGTCACCGGAAAATGACAAAAATCGTTAATCATCTTCCGGAAAGTCATAAAAGGCAGTTGAAAAATTTTTAAGCTAATCATTCATCATCATCATCATCATTTCAACCTCAAGAAGTCCACTTCTGCACATAGGCCTCTTCTTAAGATTTCCAAAATTATCGGTTGGAAATTTAGCATATACTTTATATAGTACTGAGAATACGTAGGGTACATTTCATATACATTACCAGAGAAAGCGTTCCCGAGGGACCTTCAAATCTGGGGGCGGATGCAAGTGTACTCAATCACATCTCCCATATTATATCCTTTGCACAACATGATAGATACGAGTCTGTCTTTATAGATCTTGACTGAAATTGCGGCGCCATTAACTATGTAAAGTGCGTATTTGTATGTAGTTCGTTCGTGCACACCGGAACTCGGTCATTGTCAATCAACAAAAACTTTCAAGGACTACCCGTTAGAAACATACAACTATGCACAGATTTTCCAATTGAGGTTAAACAATAATAATACATTCTGGAAAATCTGGATGCTGGCCGCTTCCAACCCGTCGTATTGGAAATCCTTGAGGGAATCATATGTCCAAGCAATGGACTTTTTGTGGCTGAGTTTTGATCATGATGTGGTTAAACACTTTTTTTTGTATCGTGTCGATAGCTCAAAAGTATGTGTTTCTTTTTCCGCATGTCACTCCGAACTCCGAACCGATGCCAAGGGTGTTTTTTTTTTTTTTTTTAAAATTGGCTATTTATAAATTACGTAGTAATCATACTAATATTTTAAAGAAAGATTTGTTTGCATTGAATAAGCTCCGACAGTGACTGAAAGTGCGCATTGTTTACCGTTGTTTTTCCATTTACAATTAACTGAATAAAGATTTTACTATTCTAGTATTAAAACCAAATTCAATATTTGTAACTTATCTCTACATTATCAATCACATACCTAGAATATAAAAATTCCATGGTTAAGATAAGGCGTTGTATAACCAGTAAGTTAGTCCCCAAGGATGCTGATAAGTTTGAGATGACAATGATTGTTTATCGCGACCTCGACCGCGTGATAAGAATCTTAAGAGTAGCTGTTTGTTTGATGTTCTGATTTTCGTGATAAGTGGTAACTGTACCGTCATTCTAGCGTTTTTTTGGTTGCGTCCTAGGCTTAACGTATCGAGAGCACAGTTCAATATTATCATTATCATATATATCATATTATCTCGATCTATTTTTGTGGCTATTATGACAGCATTCGTATATCACACACCTAGTTCTTGCAGTCCTCAGTTTTTTTTTACAGTGTGAAAATTGATATATTCCTAAAGGGATGACTCAGCACGTTAATATTTACAACATTTCCTATGAGATTAATGCTGGGATCTCGAAAATGTTCTTGATTTTTAACACGCTTTTATTAGCTTTACTTGTACGTAAGAAAATCTTGAAATCTTAATTTGATCCACTTCCCGGCCTTCGATTAGGATGAAATTTTGCACACGCTCTGAGTTCTGATGACAATACATGACTAGGTGCAAAAGCCTTTTTAGGGTTTCGTAGTAAACAAGGAACCCTTATAGTTTCGCCATGTCTGTCTGTCTGTCTGTCTGTCCGTCCGCGGTTTTACGCAGAGACTATAAGTACTAGAAAACTGTAATTTGGTATGGGTATGTATATTAATCATGGCAAAAAAGTGGTAGAATAAAATCTTGAAAAAAAAATTTTTTTAGGGTAGCTCCCATACAAGTAAAGTGAGGGAGTAATTTTTTTTTCTCTATTTACCTATTGTGTGGGGTATCGTTAAATAGGTCTTTCAAAAATATTGTGAGGTTGAGAACACCATTTTTTGATTAAGGGCTCCGTTTCCGAAATATTTGGTTTTAAAGAGCGAATTTTTGTTAGAGGTAAGTGTCCCCCCCCTCTATCTGTCTCTATTATAAACTGTAAAATTTCATACTATTTTCATTGTTAGATGTTTTTGGTCGTTAAACTGTAAGGTGCGAGTGTGAATAGTGTGAACTCAAAGTTGTCATTCGCAACTACGGAACCCTACACTGCGCGTGGCCCGACACGCACTTGGCCGGTTTTTTTTTAAATTTTTTAAACTAATTATAAATTATTTCATACTAAATGTCCGGGCGGCTGAACACTTATTAATAAAAATGTAGATTTTTCTTTTTTAAGTTCAATGCTTCTAAGTATTTATGGTGAGTCACCCCTTCAAGGGAATATCAAGGGTCAAGTTACAGGCTGTATCGTGAAGACTTCAAGTGCAAATAAATATTATTATTAATCATGGTGTGATATGATTAGGCGAAAGTTTTACGGCCGGCTACCTAACACCAACTTTTCTTGGATATCCCCAGCTGCAGACAAATACCTATGGAAATTAAAGACAGGTATTCGCCCACGCCGAGAATCGAATCTTGTTGCAGGCCGTGTTCCATTGAGGGTTATCTAAGTTTAGATAAGAGGAAATATTGATATCTAAAACTAAACTCTATTTTGATGCAAAGATCTTTGATAATAAAGATTTTAGCGCTCAAGTATAGCATATTGCAGAGGAGGATAAGATAACTATAAACAGTGTGATAAATAGAAGTAAGTACTACCGCATTGCTATCGTTACATAAATAAAAAGTAGGCAAGTAGATCACTGTACATATTTATTTCGGCAATCTTCCTTCACGGTCATATTTTTTCCTTTATTGGCCTTTGCGACACTTCTGGCAAGGGAAAATACTTAAGAAATATTATTGTGACTACAACATGTCTAAGTCTGATAAGCTAGTTATAATTTTAGTCCGATACCTCGATAGACAAATAATATTATTAGAAATAAACTTCATCATTAATATCATCATCATCAGGTTTTTTTTTTAATATCCACTGCAGGAGCACGACCCTCCCTGTACCCAGAGCCATTTATTTGCCAGAGCAGTCAGAGAATTTAGCCTGCACTCTCCACTCTGGCCAGATGGGTTGGAGAAGTCATATTGATGTTTATAAGCTTTTGTTGCTTGTGTTTACTAAGTCGCATTTTATGACATCCACGGGAAGACTTGGGGTGGTCCTATTCTACTCTGCCTGGAACAACATGGCTTAGCTGCCGTGTATAAAGCCCTTAATGCGAGAAGCTGCAGATTTCGGATTAGATTCCCAGCTCAGTACGCACGTAAACATCATTGTGGATGCGCATACATCACCGATTCGCGCCAGATGTCCGGATTGCGACACGATACGGATAGCAGAATAACTACATAGTAACGTTTTATTAAAGACCCACCAAGACTTTGACAGACAAAACAAATCATTTTTTTTTAAATAAAATTACTTTTAATACGGTTTAATGCGTTTAAGTTACTGTCAAAGAGATAGCGGAGGATAGGAAAAGATGGAAAATACTCCACTGACAAGAACAAAGTTCTTAAATTTTTGATGATGATTATTAAGTTACTCTTCCTAACTTTTATTACATTATTTATACATCTAACGTTTCGAACACTTAACAGTGTTCATGTTCGCAGGTGGGCTAGTTTGTCATATTGTAAAACCTACTCTACCTAACGTTTATTACATTATTTATACATATAACGTTTCGAACACTTAAGAGTGTTCATGTTCGTAAGTAGACTCTGTTGACATTTTATAAATCCCACTCTACGTAACTTTTATTAATTATTTATACATCTAACGTTGTAAACACTTAACAGTGTTCATGTTCGCAGGTAGACTTGGTTAATTTTGTGTATCAATCTAGTCTACTCGCGGAACCGGACCCATTTTCTTTTGTATTATTAAGTTAAGCCTAACTTAGCAAAAAGAGTCCACATTATCAGTCCATTTTCTTTAGCAGGTAGGTTATTTTTAAAGAATGTTTAAGCTGACGGTACAAGCATTGCAACATTGAATCCGAGCATTGTTTGCAGTTGTGGGCGCTCACCAACTTCTCGGAGACAAGTGTGTCGATAAAGAATTTCTATTGTGCTTACTGCACCGCCTACCGCGTCCAATGGCGATAGCGATAACTTATGCAACATATGTTTAACTAGACCGATTTAAATAAATTATAGATAAAAACGAGTAAAGAGGGTGTGAATTTAATACAATAATCAATCAAATAATCTTTTTTAACTAACGCACACAACACACAAATAAAAAAAAAACTTTTTTTTTAATTTGTGTGTTGGGTGCTTAAGTTTTTTTTTTTCTAAAAGAGACGAAACATTACTTAAACCGTTTACTAATATCGCAACTTTGTAATAGAAAAAGAAAAACGAGTATAACGTAGGTACTTTACCTAAGTTATACTCGTACGAGAAAGTTCAGCGAATCAAGTCAAAGAGAGAAAATCAATTTGTCTGCACATGATCCCCTAGGGTTCATATGAAAGGTTAGACAGTGCACTTGCACTTGCAGTGAATTTAACAATAACAAGATTCATATCGTGAAGGGCTCTATCAATTATAAAAATTTATGTAACGTAACTTTAATACAAGTAAGACACCAGCCGGCCTATTTCCTAACTCGGATGACAGGTGTCGATGCCTATCAATCAAGAATTTAGTGTTACAATGCGGTTCTTGTATTTCAAATAAAAAGTTCGAGCAAGCAAAACCCGCATTGTAACTGTAAATTCTAGATTGATAGGCATCGACACCTGTCATCCGAGTTAGTAAATAGGGGGGCAGGTCTTACTTGTATTAAAGTTACGTTGTGCTTCCCTTTTGCTAGTTCAAATATACATATATATTTTGATGAAATCGTAATATTTTTTATTAATAATTTAAAAATTGATATTTCGGGAAACACCTATCTAATATTTTTAGATATATTCCGAAATATCAATGTATGGAAATTGCTAGGAAAAATCACTGATGTCACATTTAATCGAGTAAGAAAAAAGAACGTGTGTCGTAAGTTTAAACCCCTTGATAAACTGATGAATAATCAAGAAAATACCAAAAACGCTGACTGCATTTCTATGTTAGATTGCAATAATCGTAATACGATATCAAATATCAAAATTGATTCAATCTGTTATCAATTCACTAGAACATTTGTCCCGTGGTTAAGTTATCGGAGTTTCTACCGGAGTGTTATGTAAGAAATTTATCGGTTTACGGCCTGTTACACTCCAAATATTGTGTTTCCGACATTTCTAATCAGTTATGGAACGACAATTGGTAACTACTGTTTGAATCGCTTAATTTACTGTTAAAGTAAGAGTAGCTTAAGTCCTTTGCTTAAGTCTGACACGTCGATTCTTGATGCTTTTCGGACTTCTGTCAATTGTGAAAATTTCTAAGTAAAGCGTAACAAGCTCATTTTGTCATTGACAAAGGGCGTTAGGATTAGGATTTAGGTACTTTTTCTTCATACGGTTTCATTCCTTCTGGCCAATATTCGAGTAAGATTTTCCAAACTTCTAATGGCATGTATTGTACACCTATGTGTATTCAACGGCTATACGTATCAACGGCAAAAGATGAAAAAGCTGCTTAATTATAATTAACGTGTCGTGCATTCCGAAAGTTCTTTAGCCCATCTTACAAAAGTAAAGGCTATTAGCATTAGATGAGTGAAATCACCTGAACGGGTTGGCGTAAGGCTATTAAAATTTACCCAAATTATGTTCCAGCATATGCTGCCATAGAAGCGGGCCCTGGGCTCAGACGCACCATACGAGCTAAGGATGCAACCGGAAAAATGTTTAGAGTAGGTTATAGAGTTAATAGAGATCACATTAGATGAGAAAAAGAAAACCTTAGTGAAAGAGAGAAAATTGGTGCATTATTTTCATCTACGTGTGAGTCATCGTCTATGAAATCTATTAAAGAAGGTGAAATAGAAGGAAGAAGGCGGAGAGGAAAGATATTTCTTAGGAAAGTGTTTCTTACCAGGGTATTAGAAAAATTGCCAGAGAATATAGAAAGTTGGAGGGAGCTCCAACGACAAGAGCGTCGCTCTTCAATTTTGAGTGATGATGAGTCATCCATTAGTATTAAAACAATTAAACACTTGTTTTGCAATAGTCACGAAGTCGATTGGCATTTGTTGTCTAATAATGCGAACAATCAGCAATCACGATGTGTTACTTCACGCTATAATTATACAAAACTTTATGTTACATCATTTTGCTAATTCGCTGATAAGTAATTAAATTACCTTTGAAGCCTGCCTTTTTAAACTTAAACTTATTTTTTTAATTCACTTAAAAAAATGTGTACTATCAGTATATTTTGTTCTTTCACATGCCTTACGTTAGAATTGGAAAGTGAGAAAATCCGTGTCACCAATAGATAAACCTTTGTACAATGTAAATTGCTATCAAAAATCTAAAAAAAATATATTTTATACTTTGCTAAAAACACGATGCCTTTTCTTTGTTCCTCTCGTACGACAACTTTAGAGAGATCTTCAATCAGATAGGAAACTTGCCGCAAAGAAAAATAAATTCCTCTTTTTTTATTTATCTATACACATATGTATTGTGTACCTTAAAAATATATGCTTCTTTTAGTACCTATAAATACAAAATAATATGAATATTCATTAAAATCATAATTGTGAACTAGATCCAAAGATCTTATAATCAATCCGCTTTTCTCATCCAATACAAGTCCTGAATCTGCAATCATAAAGTCAAAGCTCCAAGAATACGTGAGGCTATTGAAAAGTGAAACTCTGTTATTTATGACTCAGCAATATACTGCATCCATGATAGTCGTCGATGATTTATAATTCAAGTACACAATAATACGATACGATACTCTCAGCCTGTGCAAGTCCTTATATCCCCAAGCGTACTTGAGGTTATTGGAAAGTGAAACTCGGGGGTTTATAATACAGCAATAAGTGCGTAATTACGGAGTGCACAGGCCGTGGCAGCCGTCACCATGGAAACGCTCTGTTAAAGCTCTGAAAGTGAAACTGCGAACGATGACCTACCATAAGGAGCTGCGTATCTACAATGTGTCTAGTTAATTTCTTTAATTTAATAGCAATTCGCCGAAAATCGTACCCTACTTCGGAATACATGCGAAAGTGCTGTACTGAATACATTGTATTGTAAGTGTGTTTCTATTACAATATAGATGTAAGTATGTAGTATACATAAAATGAGCTATTCTCAAATGTCGAAACCAATATGCAAGATTTTCTACCAAATATTTAAGGCGTCAAAAATAACCTTTTGGGATCTACACGTGTATTTATGATAGGTAGTCAGAAACTATTTAGCAATACAATATATCAGTAACACCACTAAAGGTATATTAAGTATTGTTTTTATCCTTACATTAAAAATAGGTAATTTTAAATCCTCACTAAAGAACAATCAATAAAAGAAGATGATTCATGCTTAACTTTTTTTAAATAAATTGCAAATTATGTAACTTACACAGAAATACTCGTAATCCAAAACACTTGTAAGTTGAATAGACAACAAAAAGTTACGAAATGTCTGACAGTAGCAAGTGTATGATTTGTGATTCAAGTACCTGCCGCTGAGTCACTTTGCATCTTTCATTCATAACATAAAACTCTCACCTCATCAACTCTCTTCTGATTATGTCTGTAATAGACGAACATACCTTTGTGGATTTTCAAAATTTCTTATTAAGGGGACATGCTTTATTAATTTTTACCCGACTGACCCACCCAGAAGGAGGTTAATGTTTTTTAAGGCCGTTTTTTAGTGCGTAAATTTAGTTAAAAGAAATTTATGTATTGTAAAGCAACATGAGCACCGAATTCCGAAAATCTGGTAAAATTTAAGCCTCAAACTTAAGTCAATTTAAACTTAAAGTCATAGGTATCATTATAAATGTTTTGACTGTATCTAAAAAACAGATGTACAAATGATATTATCTTTTTATCTCCACAAAGAAGATATTCAAAACATTTAACATCATTAATAACCTTACTTTAAAATGAAAAGCAAACATCGTAAATTTAAATGAAACAAGTATAATCTAATAGGAAAACGTCAACATTTCAACGAAGCAAGCTCTCATTCCGATATAAAACGAGAAAGACGACAAATATCCTGAATATGTAAATAGCCAATACAAACACACCACAATCATGCCGTAATTTGGCGGAATCACCTAGGGTTGCCAAACACTCTTGCAATGCTAGTAAAAAAGGAGTTCAATGAACAAATGTTTACAAATAACAATAAAACGAATCCTGAAATAGTAAAATCACCATTCCTGAATAGAATAGAACTTTTTTTTATATTACTGAATTACACTCGGTGGTAAAGCATATTTATATTACTGATTATGCATAGGACTATCTTGATAAACCTTTTCTGCTATGTATAGTTTGTCCAGGTTTGAAACATTATTATGGAGCCTTACCAACAACTCAACTATTCATATGAAATTTGGTATGGAGAAATTTTGAGTCCCGGAAAGAAACTAGAGTAACTTTTCATCCGGAAAAGTTACTGTTCCTGAGGGATCGACATAAACGCAAGCGGGGCCGCGTGCAAAAGCTAAAGAATTCATTTTTTTTTTATTTGGCCAGCCCTAGATTCACCGGGTGAAATATTCTCCCTCAGGCCTTCTTACACTGTATTATTCATGGAACCTGAAGTCATGCAATTTATTTAAGCCAGCGCGGCCTTTGATACCGAGAAGAAATTTAATTTGCACTTTTAACCTACAGCTGGTCTCTCGGCGTGCGGTAATTCACCATTTTGACCTGAAACAAAGCCCGAAAGGTGCTCGCCTTTTGTAACATTATTATCAAAGATTTTTCGCGTTCCAACAGCTTAATTGGGGATTATTTTCCTGTAATTTTAGCTTTATGAGGGTACACAGAGATTTTTCTTTTCTTTGAGTAATTAAACTTTATACTTTATGAAAGCTTTGTGAGTTAATTGGTCAAATTCATGAAGATAATTTAAAATTTACACGGAGATATGTAATTTACAAATACTGAAGCTTTCAAGTGTATTAAATGTGCAGTTTTCGGTTAGTACAAAAAAACTTAAACTCTATCGTAAAGTGAGCTCGTATCTGTCAGGTCGGAAATAAATTAGATTTTTGCATTTGAAACTTCAAGATTTGATAAAATTTCACTAGAATCTGACTAGTTTTTTCGCTAGTCATTCAATCTACTTAATACCATCTACGAAGATCCAATCTCTCAATTCAAAAGGATTCTTACATGAATGCAGTAGCAGGGACATGCCCGGTTGCCAGCTCAGAGGATCAAGGGTCAGTCATAATTGAGTTAGTACGCTTATACTTATTACTTTTATTTTCGTACAGTCGTAAAGTAATACGCAATAGTCGCTGCGATTTTGGATCGCTAGCTCCAGCTACTATCAATAATTGGTAATAACTAGATACGTTTTATCAGAGAAAAATAATATAAGAAGTTTGCAGACTGGTATAATGTGACGGACTCATCCTCTTTTTGCTTATAAACACTTAAATAGTGGAAGCCTGTGACCGATATTGCCGTGTCGATTTTTCGGTTTTGAATATACCTTAAAAAAATTCGTAGTACTTAGCCTCTTTGTACTGACAGGACGAATTTGTCGATGACTTACCTGAAAAAAAAATATTTCAATTAATTTAATGACGTACTTTTGTTATTAGCTATAGTTATCTCCTGACAAGTCATGTCTTTATGTATGTATACAAGTTGTTTTTTAATTCATTGACATCCTTTTAAACATAGACTATACCCATGATCCACAGTAACACTTCTTTTAAGTAAATGTGTACCTAACACATTTTCAATTTGAAATAAAAGCTCTAAAAATAACTCAAACGCTTTTGTAGAGGCCATTAATAACAAAAGATAAAAATCAAAAATTGAAACTGGTCTTAACTACCAAAAACGCCGATACAAACGCCAAAACATAAGATACACAGACCAGTTTAGTGTTGAAGTAAGAAATTTTTTATAGAAAGAAGAAAGAAAAAAAGTATATTTATTTTTAACCGACTTCAAAGAAAGGAGGAGGTTTACAATTCGTCGTAATAAGTTTTTTTATGTATGTTCCCCGATTTCTCGAAGACGCCTGGACCGATTTAAGAAATTCTTTTTTTGTTTGATAGGTAATACTTTACAGATGGTCCCATTAAATTTTTATCGAAATATGTCAAGCGCTTTTTGTAAAATACACAAAAACCAAAAAAATGTTTACAGGTATGCCGTTCGGATTACACTTTTTCCATTTTTTTCGTATGCTTATTAAAAAAAATTGATAGGGTTGAAGTCGGCTTTCGTTTTTTGTTAAAATATCTTAAATTATTATATTATAGTTTCTTTCTTATGGATGCCAATGAATTTAATTGGACCCTGTATGACCTGGTGATTTTGATGTTAACAGTCGTTTAAAAATAGTTATTAGCAATTCGTCTGACAGTTTATAATCGTAAAGTGTTATGCGGTAGGTAATTTTTACCAAGAAGAGGCACATTTGCTAATTTCAATAATTCTCTGTCTAGAGAGTCTAAATTAAAGATGAAGATAATTCTTTTTAAACCCAAATAAAAATGTCATTAGAGAAGGAAACATGGAAACACAAAATGTTCTATTGTCTTTCAATAAGGAGGAGGTATTTCTTCGTTCCTCTGTTAAACTATAATAATACGAGGCTGTTTGCATTTTTCCACATATATTACATTAATTTGCGATATTTTCGTAAATACTGTAATATTTCATGTAATAAGACCAGTAGATTTACGTGAATAAGTAGCAAACATCCATTCTCACAAACTTTTACATTTATAATATTTGTAACATAGTGAGACAACTACAACTAGGACATATTTAGTTCTAAGTAGCTGTTGAACATACTTTATGCCTAACACCATTTTTTAAAATCCAAAAACTGAAGCTATAAAAAACGTATGTAAGTAATTTAGGGTTGAGAACTTTTGAGGAATGCGTCCTGAAAAGCAGAACAGGCGGACAGCGGGCCAAACGGACAGACGGACATACAAAGGATTATTTTTATCCAAAGAAACTAGGACGCTTCGCGTTTATTCTGTCAATAATAAGACAAAGAAGAAGTTCTTTAGAAATGTTGGACTAGGAAGTACGTCTTAACTTGGTCGGCTTGGTGGGCGCCAGTTCTTCGATCCAACTTCAGGATTTAAATTCAGATTGAAACTTCCAAGTTTTACTAATGGCTTGAAACTCGCCGTGAAGGAGCTTTTTAGACTTTAACAGATAAAGTTCTGGGCCGCTCGCTTTCACTCTACATTTAAATCGGCTTACATTTATTTCGAAAACCAACTTATTCAGTTTTGTTTTATTAAACTTCGGATAAAATTTGGAATGTCAAAACAACAAAAGGACAAATGAAATTAATTAAAAAGGATTAATGAATGCCTTTTTATTCGATGCTATCCATCCAAAGATGATTGGGAAGTTCAAAGAAATGAAAGTTTAATTTCATTTTACATAACTTAAAACGTATAAGGAAAATAAAGCTAACAAGGTTTCGGTATAAGCTTGAGAAAGTTCACGCAATTATTGGAATTTCAAGCCTTACGAACGATAGCCACGTTTCAACTAACATAATATTTTTTTTATGTTTACTTATTTTTAAAGAAGCGGTTGTTGCGATAATGAGTTTACCTAGTTACCTACGGCTACTCCATCTGTTTTAAATATTTTATATAGCTTCTTTCAAAGCCAAATATTTTTTTTCGCAAACGTGTACTAAATCCGGTTACAACCATCTATGTATTACATCTCCCAAATTCAGTGTATAAATATTACGTGTAGACTATACCTTTATTACTTTAAGTGGCAGTCATTAATAATAGGATACGCGACTGGGATTTGCGATGCAACTATGTTCCCGTACAGCCTATACTTCTCAATCTCAACTCACATGGTTGTGTACCCAATACCCATCTTTTTATTTATTTACACTTATACAGATCGTGCATTTACGACGCGCGTATGTTTCAATTGGTTAAACAATTTAACACGGCGGCAATTGGAAGAACCTTGAATTACACCAACACCGATGGTGTTGTAATAGATATATTACTTAGTATGTGGGATGGTCTATTCCTACAGCTTGGCCGGTATTCTGGGCATACTACATACATACAACAACTTGCTACGTTTACATAGGTTTACATATACTAGATAAGAATGTGTAATACATTTTAACATGACCCGCGTACATTTTGACAATTAGGTATCATCATCGACCGTGAGTGACAATCAGAAAGTTATAATTTTCATTTGAACAGTTTCCTTTTTTTATCTAAATATTCTATTGTTTTAGACTGATGTGCCATTTTTGACTTAGGTTGCCACAAAAAGCACTTTTGCGCTAAACTGCAGTTAGTTCCCACTATTATCCAGGTTAATCTATTTATTTCTAGGAACATTAGACAATAGCGTCCTATTGAGTAGGAATGTAGACCTGTAAATATACCTGGGTGACTAGTAGTATAATAGATGCACTGTAATATGTGCTATTTAAATTTTACTTATTTAACATTTCAATGATGACATAAATTTTTTCCAATTCAATTTTTATCATGACATTTAATTAAAACAATGCACACTGAGTCCACATATATATAAGTAGTTTATAAGGTCTAACTAGAATTGTGAGTTGACGTCGCTTGGAGAAAATGCGCTGTGCAGTTTGTTGCCGCTTCTTCTGCACTCCGATTTGGAAGCGGCCTAAACTTAGCCATAAGTAATTATTGACATCAACAAAAATTTTTTGTTGTAAAAATTGTAAACACAAATATGAAAATTAATAAGTGTTCAAAGAAACCTATATTAAATAAACGATTTAATCTTGAATCTTGTAAAATGAAATAACTAAATGTACTGTACTAACCTATGATTATTTAGTATTAAATGATATTACGATTTAATATCATTTAATACTAAATACGAGATTTTGAAAAAACATTTGATTATTTTACAATTACAATACAAATTTTTAATTTTTTTTATGAATAAACATACTGTAGATCCTTATTTTAATAATAAGATAAACACAAAATGTATGCTATTAGCTTCACGAATAAGCTACCATGTAAGGAGTGGGTTGGGCATGCCTCCATTGATTTACTGGTTATAGTGTTTCGCGGTAGTCCGTCTGCAAATATTGCATAAACTGGCGATCACACGACTTCTGACCTTTAAGGGCTCAGCAATTGGCCAATTGCTGGGCACACCTTGAGAGTACATCAACTGCAGTGAATTTAAAAAGCTACTGTTTTCAGCACAAAGGATATCTAATCAGAGATTGGTTGTTTTTAAAATGGTATTTGTTATCTGAATCTTACATTGATAGATTTTTTATTTCATAGTTATTCTAAATTCAATCCTTTTTGAACCAATTTCTTCAGAGCAATATTTAATGTGAGTTCCTAAAAAAGATGTGTATTGTTTTTTTTATTTGCATATATGTTTGTATCTATTTTGTATGGTTCCTTTCTTTATTATCCCTATAAACATAATTACTTATACCTTTACGGATTTGGACGTAGAATCTTTACATTCCAACATACAGTGAATGCTATATTTAAGCGGCAAAGTACCTATATACTATAAGCAGCAGTCTTGTTCTTTTTTCTTGAAACACCTGGTTTAAATTGATAAAATAATGTGTAAGAAACAATAGAAAAAAATAATTTTATATGTAGGTATTGCACATAAAAAAAAATAATGTTAATAATTAAGCCACCTAACCCACGTCTTCATGGCACCAGCTGAAAATCAGCGCTGTAGTACCCGCTATCAACATAAAGCTGAGCTGGTCGCCTTTTCGGTTATTACCATTTTATTTTCATTTGCTAAGTATTGCTAATGTTTCGTTTGTTATGTATTTTGCCGAAATAAGATTGTCTTTCTTTCTTTCTTTAGTTTCTTTCTTTTCAGCAAATAAAACGAAAACAAACGTTCGTACGTTGTAACTTTCTAATTGTTGTTTATAGTTATGTATTTTAATAACTTTACAATGCCATTAAGATATTATATGTAAATAAATTCATAAAGCGCCAATACTGATTAAAAAGAATGACAAAGAACGCTATGCAAATGTTGTTCCGAATAAAACCCAAGTAAGTGCAGCAGACCAGCGTCGCAGGCTGCATTCTTCGTGCACCGGACCACCTTGAGTGCGATTGTCTGAATTCTCGGATGCCGGTTGCCAAATGATCAACATTATCGATGTTATCGGAATTTATTTCGAAAGAAGTGGACATTGCTAAAAATAACTTAGACTTACTAGTATTTAATCAGCGATCAATTTGGTCATTGCGCATGTTTAAAGTGATCATTGGTCTACGCTTCGATCAAATTTGATCGAAGTGTCTAAAATTTGTTTTTGTTTGGGAGTAAAAAGCTACGTGTGCTACGATACTACGAAGGGAAAATATAAGTTCTACGTTCTTAGTGACCATTATCTAATGTTTGGGTTAGATATAATATTTTCATACGGATTTACCAATGGAAAACTAGAAACAGAATTTATACAATGCTGAATTTGAACTAAAGAATTAAAACTATTGAACTAAATTCAAAAACAGAGAAGGTTTTCTGTGAAGGATTTTGTATTTCGTTTTATTATAACTTGTATGGAAGAAACACGTTCCCCAGGGATCCCTAGATCAGTAATTTACAGGAACTTTATTTAATAATCGACTAATAAATGAGCAGGTTCTTGTAAATTGATTTTTTCTTATTTTGTTCCCTTGTTAGTATTATGTAAATGCCAAAATAGCATATTAAAATTTTGAGGAGAAGATTTATTGATATAATAAATAAAAATAAACGCAACATATTACAAAAGTGACGTGATAAATTCGATGCGCGAAATCATAAAGTGTAACAATTTATTCAAATCTTGAATACCGTATCGCAGTGAGGAAATGGTAAAGCAATATGTAATGTAATGGTAATGTTATTTATTACAATGACGTAATTTATTGCATACTACCTCGTTGAGGCTGCTCTAGTCTGTAGTTCCGTGGAAATTGTAAACTCTATGGAGGTGACTACTTAATACCAGTAAAGTCTTACTAGTATTTCCTTGCCTATGTATAAACTTCTTTTTAAAAAACGTGCAATAGAGCTATGCACGTTTTTTGAAATAAGAGTTTATACATCTTAACAATCATGAAATCACTCTGATATTCTTTACAATCGAAATCGAGAAAAATAATAACTACATTTTTTTTTTGCAAGAATTTAAACGCTTTACAATAATGAATAGTTTAAGAGCGCAAAGCGATTCGAATTGTAGACTGAATTGCAAGACAATTAAACTTTTTTTAAATTTTTGTTTTAGCTATCTAATAACCATTAGTCAATGATGTTTTCTTATGTTTTCGCGTCATTAGTCAATGGATTTTTTCAAAGTGCGATCGTCATATACAACCATACACTCTTACACAAAAACGTTTTCGTAAAGGTTGCGACGCCAGCACCAACACTATTTTATGTAAATGTTGATTTATCTTTTAAGTTTCCAACATTGGTCCCCTAGTAAAAATTGTTCATTTTGACGGGATGTGTCACCACTACAAGGGAATGTCCAGGGGAAAATTTACTCGCTGTATAAACCATACAATACCAAAAAATAACCATAAGACCCCACCAAAGAAATCTGTGTCTTGGTGTGGTTGGTTGTGGGCATATGTGGGTTATTTCTTTTGTTTTTTTTTTCGTGTGTGTATTTGACCATCTTGGTGACAGACTGCCGTTAATTATTGAAGCCAGGATTAACGGCTTAACGTGCCTTTTGAAGCACGAAGGACTGCACCCGGGATTGCTTAACATGCCTAAGCGCTAATAATGTCGACGCCCAATGGGCCATCGCCATATGTAGGTAAGGTAACTACGAGAATTTGAATACATATATATATCTTAGTACCTATTATTTCTTCAGTCCCTCATATTTTGGTTAGATTGTGTTTCAATGTTTTGATAGATAACGAATGATTATTATAATGCAAACGTTAAAGCTGACCCTTTTGTCGGATGGACCCTAACGAATTTACCTTGGGCCATTTTTCTTTAAATTCGTTAAAATAAATCGTATTGATTAAATATTTGTTAAATTATAATTTTTTATTTGCTTGCCTATATTAAAGGACAATAACGTCATCAGTTGGAGCACGGGATCTTAAAAGTCCCCGTGCTTCACCTAGGTGGAGAACTTAGGTGAAGCACGGGTCCGGACCTGATAATTCTTCAAAAGCCATGTAGTAAATGCTGTACACGAGAACAGTTGTAACAACGTAGGTAATTCCCGTTTGTCTAACCCTTTGTGTGCTTTTAATTAACAATTCAGCCGCCAGGCCCTTTCTATGACACACAAGGGCCCGACCAAAAGAGGGTTAAAACAACAAGTATATAGAGCATTGTACAAATGTCCCATTTTGTCCCAACTACGCCCGTATAGTCCCGAGTAGAATTTTATTAAGGGTTGAATATTTTGTAGCATTAGGTAATAGTAGGTAGACATTTTTTACTTTTTAGCTTTTCTTATCCGCTAATAAAATCTTTATATTCTTTTTACAAACAACTGAACACTACGTTAGTGATGCAATAATAGAAGATCACTGCAGGCAAAGATGGATATCGTTCCACGAGACGAGATACGAGTATATAAAAAATCGAATGAAATCAAACTAAATAAATAATAGGCATGCATTTTTTACTACTATAAATAAAATGCTAGCATTTGCCCGTGGCTATGCCCGCGTTAAATTCAAACTTTAGACCTCATTTCGACCCCTGAGGGGGTAAAATTGGAAAAAGCCTCTCTTAGCGAATGCCTAATAATTGCCAAATTTCAGCGCAAATAGCTCAAATCACATATGGGAATATGTGATTTGAGCTATGTGGTGAATGAACATTAAGTCAGTACCGGCTGCCCTTTATATATATATACTTAGAAACAGAAGTTAAATCTATTCTAATTTTTATATTGCCAAATTTAAAACGCTAGCGTACCGTAACCCGTGATTGTGTGTATGTATGTAACGTTCTTGAATAAATTACACGCTTACTGAAAGCAACCACCGACTGACATTGAAACTATAACAATTTTTATATGCATTAAAACTTTTTCAAACATAATGTGTATACATTATCATTAAAGGTTATATTACGTTTGTTTATTTTTAAAGATGCAAGTAGAGACGACTTGAACAAAATCGCGATCTGGGCAGAGTTTGCGTGATAGTAATTATTTTTACATGTGATACATGAATTTTACACATTATTTAAGTGGCACAATTTGCACAGAAACACGTAAAAGAAATTTGGACATCTGGAACCATTTGAAAGAAAACAAAGATTATAATTTTAAAACTTACGCGAGATAACTTCATTATGAAAGCACTCTTGCTTTGAGGGAAGCGTAACCGTCGTGTCGCCACCCCTTTCACTTGCCCCGATGATGGTCTTCGTAACAGACCGAACTAGTCGGCGGATTCGACGTAATAAAACGTGAGTAAAGCCGAGTTTTCATAATGAAAACAAAGATATAATTTATTACCTAGATACCCCTTCAAACTATTTTATAAACTACTGTTTACGGTTTTTGCCAAAAGTTGCCATTTTTGCCAAAAACGCTAAGAAAACCTTCACATTGTCACTTTCGATAGTAAACAGTAGTTAAAAATAGTTTAAAGAGTTATCTGGAGCTTCGTAGGACACAATTTTAAATACCTTGCAACACTGGACCCCATGAAATTCTTGCTTCACTAGAATGTCCTATGCCTGATGTGAAAAGTTGATAAAACCAATAGCATTTCACGTCCGAATGCGTTATTAGCTACCGCTACATTCTAGATTTTTTCAGATTTAGTTTTTTTTTTTATTGCAAGTCACAGTTTCATAAGATTTTATATATAAACAATACAAGTACAAATGACGCCCTGCTAGGGCACTGCAAACATGAGGGGCAACTATTGCCAATTTACTTAAAATAATCGAATTCAATTAAAATTAATATACAACGTTTTAATCGCAAAACCTCTTAGGTGGTGATTGCGCTTCTGAATATGAACAATTTTTACTACATTACATTTACATCTTATTTTGTTCTTTTGGTTCCATTTAAAGTAGTTTAAAACACAAATTACACCTACATTTCTGTCGCAGTTCCCCGTCAACATATCTACACAGTTCGTGTTTTCATAACGCTGCGTGAAGCCGTGCCCGCGTTTTGACAGTTTAATAACTCTGTTCCGTTTTGTACTAATAGGTACCCTGATGTTGCGAAACCTCTGTTACAAATCTCAGACAAGAGAATAAGCCTGCTGAAATTGGAGCGGTTCACGAGCAGAATATTTTAAATACCTAATCGTTGAAGATCGTACTGTAGTCAGTCTTTGAAAATTGCATTTAGAACGTTGCCGAAATATCAAAAGAAACTCAAAAGTACTCAAAACTAATCGCGAAAAGTAACTTTGAAGTAGATATTCAGTCAATCATTTATGCAGGTGTAACAAAATGGCGAAATAATATAAGGGGTCAGTCCATGATATTGAACAAATTTTTTCCACGAGACAATCTTCGAAATACGACAATTTTTGTCAATATGAAACTATTACTTGTGATTTTTTTCCTAAATTAAAAGATATAACAACAAGTAAATCACAATTCGTAACAGTTTGTGACTAAAAAGTTTTTCTCGAACGAATTTCAGGGCAAGAGAGCCTTAATTTTAAATTTAATTTAAATTGTTGTTACAGCGGCAAAACCTATTACGGAAGAGAAATTACGGTTTGAAAATAAGTGAGTCGAACCGTTTCATTAATATTAAATGTTAACCCGCAATTTTCAATAAAAAATAACTTCAGTTCAATTTACCACTAAAAGTAATCTTATGATTTGTGAATAATATTGGGTTTTAAACCTTGCCGTATTCGGTTGAGCAAAATAAAATGGCGACATTCAATTCGATATTTGCTCAATGGATCTTTTCAGTCGTCCAGCAATTGGTACAAGTGGGGCAATGTTTGGCAATTGTGCCTAGACTCGACCAGCTTGTCGAAACACTCGCCTTTCACGAAAATTTTACGAGTGTACAGTCGCCCTGTCGGCTAAGTGCGAGTCGGACTCGCGCACGAGGGATTCCATACCATTCTTTATACAACATTTGACTATCGAACACAATACGGCAAAAAAATCACAGACGTTGTATGGGAGCCCCCTAAGTTATTTATTTTATTGTGACAGACGAACGGACAAAGTCGAAGTCTCGTGAATATATTGTCCCGTTTTTAGGGTTCCGTAGTAAACAAGGAACCCTTATAGTTTCGCCATGTCTGTCTGTCTGTCTGTCCGTCTGCGGTTTTACTTAAAGACTATAAGTACTAGAAAGCTGTAATTTGGTATAGGTATGTATTTTTATCATGGCAAAAAAGTGGGAAAAAAAATCTTGAAAAAAAATTTTAAGGTTATCTCCCATACAAGTAAAGTGGGGGAGTAATTTTTTTTTTTCTCTACTTACCCATCGTGTGAGGTATCGTTAAATAGGTCTTTAAAAAATATTGTTAGGTTGGGAACACCACTTTTTGATTTGGGGATCTGTTTCCGAAATATTTGGTTTTAAAGTGCAAATTTTTGTTAGAGGTAAGTGTCCCCCCCCCCCCCCCCTCTATCTGCTAAACAGTTATATATGGATACGTGAAAAAAATTACAGCAGTAGTATATATACTGAAGTTGAAAGGAAAACTATCAGAGCTGAGTACTAAGTGCAAACTAAAAAGTTATAGGCAACCAACTTATAAAATGTACTGGAAAATGTAAAATTTCATACATTTTTAATTGTTAGATGTTTTTGGTCGTTAAACTGTGAGGTGCGAGTGTGAACAGTGTGAACTCAAAGTTGTCATTCGCAACTACTGAACCCTATACTGCGCGTGGCCTGACACGCACTTGGCCGGTTTTTACCCTTTGGATACGGAACCCTAAGAACGAATTTATGTGAAAGAGGAAAGCTCCGTAGAAACTTCAATGATCTGTGGGCCATCGTTCTTGGGAACCTGTTACACTGGTCTTCTATTGTTTATGTAAAGGCGTGGGCGGCCCAGCGAATTCAAACTCTATCAATGGGTCTATTTCGGAGTTACTCGCACTTTCTTTTACTTTTCTTATAGTTTAAGGGCATTGGATTGGTTGTATTGTGGAAATGAATAGTTTTGTTATTGTAAAATCAATATGGTAATGGTTAATATCTTATTTAACTTTTTCATATATTTAATTAAGTAGCCTGAATCACAGAGAAAAAGTTACCTACTAGACACGGTTATAACACAAATAGTAATTTCAAAACATTCCATATGACTGAAACTTAATTCTTTATCTCAAAAACTACTAAACCTATTTCGATGAAACTACACCAAGTTCAGATAAAAACCTATGTATCTTGTACTAGCAAAAAGAAAAGTTTCTTAGCAGACAAAACGCTTTCAGAGATCAAAGCTGATTCTATCGGTTATATCTACAAGCTACAATTATAGTCCTGTGTAGATTATACGTTTACTTTTTAAATCAAAGTACTTCACTTTGATTTAAGAAGTAAACGTAAAGTATAATCTACGTACCTACCTACTTTGTTGTGTTGTGAGCGGTCCAGCTAGTGCCTTTTATATATTTTTTATTCTTTTGCAAGTCATAACATAGTTTACTTCCTAATAACTTAGTTATTTTAATCAATTACGCATACGGATACGGATAACTACATAGTATCGATTGCAACAGTATCATTACAAAAACCTTTCAAAGTCGTTTTGCTTATGTTTGGCTATAAGCACGGTTTAGCATAATTGAATGTGCATAGCATTAACGAGGATCACTACATAGTCGTAAAACAGGCTCGCGAATGGTCGGCAGGGGGGCTTTTACTTACCCATCGGTTCAACAAATTTAGACCCGCATTCATAGCGCTTTGTCTGTTTTACGAGTACTTTAAAACAAGAAACATAATATTAGAAATACTAATATACTTACCCTGAACACATGTTTGATATTTGACTGTAGCAGTTACATAAGTGCTACAGTAAAATCTCAGCTGAGGTCGTTAAATTGTTATGAGAAGACATTGCTTTAAACCTAGCGTCAACCCTGTGCACTTTATAGTTGTAGAAGTAGAAAAAATATGCGGATGGTCGACAAGGGCCCTTTTACTTGCCCATCGGCTCAACCCATTCAGACCTTATTTCATTTCCCAACACTGCGCAGTACTGTGCATGTTAGTGGGTCCCCGTTGGTTGCTTTTCCAATTGTTTCTGGTGCTTCCTTGAACATTATTCCCTTAAGATTGGATATTGTTTTTACCCTAACTTCTACTTACAGAGCATATAAATAAACTGATTGCACTAAATATGTAGCTGTGGATTAGGCTTGAGAATGGCCGACAAGGGTCCTCTTACTTGGCCATCGGCTCAATTCATTCAGACCCTTTTCCGCATTCCAACACTGCGCAATGCCGTGCACGGAACGCGCCTACTCTTTTTTACAAGTATTTTGCAAACATTAATCGTAGAATCGTTAAGATAGGTTTTTTGGGATAATCCCAAAACACAAATCTAGAATTTACTGTGGGGCTAGCTCAATCTCTGTGATTTGTCCGTATATATTTATTTATCAAAAATGCTAATCGTCCCTAACGTCAACCTGCATTACATAACAATAAACTGTGTGCACTATATAGCTGTAGAACAGGCTTGCAAATGGCGGACAAGGGCCCTTCTACTTGTTCACCAGCTCAATCCATTTAGAACCTATTCCGCATTCCAACGCTGCGCAGTGCACTACTTGAAACGCGCCTAATATTCTTAACAACTGTCTTAAAAACAATAGTTTATATGGGATTTATTTTGCATTCACAATGCTATTTTACCTTATTTATTAAATAAAGAAAATAAGAAATGGTGAAAAAATTCCACGCGGCGCCGAGGCTTGAAGCGCGGTGGCGTTATTGGCAACGCATAGATCGTACTGAGATCTAGACGCAGGTTCAAGTCTTGCCCGCGTGGAATTTTTTCACCATTTCTTATTTTCTTTATTTAATAAATAATGTCTTAAAAACATTAAACGAATTATCAAAAATGCTAATCGTCCCTAACGCCAACCTGCATTGCATAGCAATAAACTGTGTGCACTATATAGGTAGATAGCTGTAAAACTGGCTTGCGAATGGCCGACAAGGGCCCTTTTACTTGGTCATCGGCTCAATCCATTCAGGCCCTATTCCGCATTCCAACGCAGTGCACTACACGGAACGCGCTCACTAGTATCACAAATGCTAATCATATCATCCCTAAATAAGTAACTATTACAATTGAATCTCGCTTAAAATCGTTAATGTACTATGAACCAAGGAGTAGACACTGTTTTATACCCTAACTGCAACCTGCATTGCATAGAAATGAACTGTGTGCACTATATAGGTAGGTAGCTGTAAAACAGGCTTGCGAATGACCGACAAGGGCCCTTTTACTTGGCCATCGGCTCAATCCATTTAGACCCTATTCCGCATTCCAAAGCTGCGCAATGCCGTGCACAGTACGCCTACTCTTCTTTACGAGGTTAGCTAATTAGATACACAAAACGTTATGCTATATTATATGCTATTTCATAACTTTCAGTAAATGCCTTTAGTCCATTCATCAATAAGTGTCGTGCACGGAACACCTACCTACTCTTATTTACAAGGATAGCTAATTAGATACAGCACAAAACGTTAAGCTATATTATATGCTATTTCATAACTTTCAATAAATGCCTTTAGTCCATTCATCAACAACTTCATTACACAAACTCATTCATAAGATAATGTTGCTTACATTATCTTATCAATGAAATTATTGTTATAAAATAGAATAAATTATTGTTAATCATTATTGGGACTATTAGAATAGGATACCTTTTTAGTTTATTAGCATTTAAGGTTATAGAAGATATTTTATGGTGCCCAGACAGCCAGGTGCATTCAGGGCAAAATGTATTTCACATCTATAAAGATTCTATAGGTATTAAATATGATGTACTCAAAATTGAATTGGTATCCAGTGCATCATTGATAGGCAATATGTTAAAGATTATCAGGACTTTTTCTACCCACGTCAATTTCCGAAAAAAACATCATTCTCTACCTGCAGAAAATTTCGTCAACGGGGTTAAGCCTATTAATCTAAATGTGATCAATTGCACGATAAGTTACACTTTTGCCCTTTTCCGTGCACAAAGAAATAATGAACACGAAACAATACGTAACAAAATAGGTACTTTACTATGTATTTTGCAACTCTATGCCGTGTTACTTTCTTGACAATTAAATAGATTCTAATCTGTGGTGTCGAAATTTTTTGCGATATTGGTCTATGAAAATAAGAACAATTTGATTGGCCTTTTTCGCCAGAAGATTGTAAAAGCTGATCAAGGGTTGGTTTAAAACTAGTTAGAATATTTAGTTACTGTCAAGGAGCCCGGAGTTTCAAAGTATTACGATTGAGAAAGCAACTTAGAATACGCTCCAGAGGAAAGAGAGGGCGAGTACCTTCCGGATTTTTACTGCTTAATGTTAGCTGAATGATGGACTACGTATGTATGTATACAGGCTGGAATCGAGTTCAGTCTAAAGTCACTTGTTTTGCGTAAATTTAACCGACTGATTTTATACAGTTTAAATGAATTTATTTAGCGACGATTTTGGAAATTCAGTCCTGTTTTAATTTTTGGTTTTTATCTAAAGTAATGGCCTCTATCAAAGCATTTGAAGCAGTTAATGAGCTTTTCTAAAATTTAAAAAATGTTCAATTTAAATTTACTCAAAAGTAGTCTATATTTAAAAGGATGCTAATGAATTAAAAAACACCTGTATAGTCATCAGAGAGAGAGTCAATCAGTTAATGAAGACCTTGGGCTCTGTCTACCCCGCAAGGGATAAAGACGTGATAGTATGTATGTTAACCTACTGCTTATAAATGCATTTAACACATATTTATTTATGACTGTAAATAACCACTAACTAAATAAGTTTAATATGTACGATTCATACACAAAAATGTATCTTTTGTTTTTATGGCAGAAAAAATATCCTTCGCCGTATCTGTGTTTCCGTTGAGAGGAAATCGTTACAGGGAGAGCTATACAGGATGCTCAGTTAACTCATTAAACACGTTAAGCAGGATATAAGTGATAATGAGCCAGCGTATAATCTCTAAGGATATTACGTCTCGTATAATTATGGTTATGATGGTAAGTGAAGTTCACTTGACATAGGAAGTCGTTCTTGTTGTTTTCTTTTTTATGTCATGTACCGTGTTTTCGTTTTCTATTAAACTTTTCAATAATTCATTCATTTAGGTAAGTTAGTTCATCCATAAATACGGAAATTTTCTACATTTTGTTTTAAAGCTGATGAATAATCTTATTTACTAGTCAACTTCTTAGGCTTAACTACTATAAAAATCACTAGTACATTGATTGATGAAATCAATCAATCAACTAGTACATTTACAAGTTGATTAAAAATCAACCAGAACTTTGAGAGGTATTATACCCTAATCTTCCGTATAATATAAAAGGCAACAGTTACTGACTAACTGATCGCAGATAGTTATAACGACGTTGGCATTCGCTCAGAAAAGATTTTTCAAAATTCATCTATGGGGTGAAACGGGGATGCACAGATTTTATAAAACGCGATAGAAGCCGCGGGAAAAGCTAGTTAATAATAGTTAACACTAGTTAATAATAAAAAAATAAATAAATGCGAAAATGAGTTAGTTTATTTTTACGATTTCTGGCCTTAACAACTAAACCAATCATCATATAATTTTGCAAACACTTTTGGGGTACGGAGATCAAAGGAAACTGTTCCCGAAGGATCGACATTAAGAAATTATCTCTTCTGAAGAGTGACTTTACATACAAGTATATTTTTTCTATGTATGAAGTTTCTTGTTAATATAATCTCTTCGTTCATTTCCCTTGACCATTATTACAAGTCATCACAAAGTTTATAAAGTATATATCATTTTATAATCAGCGTTATGCATATAGCGTACTGTAGCCAATTTTTTGTGGTAAACGTAATCTTTTAATTTAACTGGCATGTACCTATTACATTGATTGCAAGTGACATTGCATGTCAAAACTCAATTATTTCATACCATGTGCATAAATATCCATCAGACAACTAGATCACCGTTATGAATATGAACAGAGCAATTAAGGTCACTTTACATCAAAACTATTTATGTATCCAAACAACGTGCGAAGTGCAAGCATTTCTACAGCCATTAGGAACATTAAATCGTAAACTTTAGGTAATAAATCGGATAGTCAAGTCCCTGTTGCTAGTGTTTCCTAATCGATACAACAAAATTGATATCCAAGACCACTACTGGTACGAAAGATGAAAACTCGGTAAAATCGCCATATCTGTTATGAATGTCAAAATGGTCAAAATCCCCTATTTAAAAGAAGATAACTGGTGATTGATTTATGCCATATTTTTCTTAATACCTAGATATAATAAATCGTTGATAATTTGATAAGACTATATTTAGTTGTATAATTCTTGGAATAGCAAATGACGATAAGAAGAGAAGATTATTAACGTGCTCTTTTTAATCTCTATGGTACTTAGCCTCTTTGAATACTGGCCAGCCAATATGCATCGAAGACTTACCTGAAAAAAAAAAAACAATTTTGTTATTAAATTTGTGTTAAATTATAAACTTTCAAAGTATATTAACTTGCCCCTATGAATAAATTATGAATAGGGAATTTTTTTAAAGCATTATTGTAGAGTCTTGTAGACAAAGCAGTTGCAGTTGCTTGCAACCTCTAAAATGAACAATAAAGTTTTAAATTTAGAATAATATACTACCTACTTCATACTAATAAGTGAGGTGAATTGTTACGTCTAATAATAACAATGTATTTATTTTGATGAAATTATATCAATATAGTTCTGAAATCACGAGAGAGAACGTTATTATATTTTATTTATTTATTTACCGCTGCGATAAATGAGTTGATCTCATTCTCATATATCTACAACTATTAACTTATTTTTTTCCTTTTTCGAGATTATTCGGGAATCTTCGCAGGATTCTAAGATATTTAAGACTACGAATAGATTTGAATAGATGAATATAACAGATATTTTTGCGAATACTTTAGCGAATTGTTTCTGTTACAGCTACGAAAGAGCAGTTCGCCACAATCGTGTGTTTTGAGCGCCCAGCGAACATTTCCGGCAAACAACGTTTCCCGTTGCAAAACATACGTCCACAGAATGTCTAAGCATGGTTACATCAACACGGGTAGGGTGAAGAATATTTTATGCACCTTTTATATACCAAGGTATTGGAGGAGGCTTATATCCTGCAGTGGATGTTATAAGCTGTAGAAAGAAGAAGTATAGATATAACATTGACGGCCTCCATGGCGCAGTGATTATGGTGGTTTCTATGGGTTCGATTTCTAGCGTGGGCAAATACTTTTACATACTTCGTTTTTACAGGTACTCGTCTGAGGTTTAAGGAGCGAATATGTAATTCGAAAACGAATGAAGTTTTCGAAAAATTGCTCGTCTTGTGAAGTCATCCGTTCAAAAATAGTAGGCCTAGCTTTCCAAGGTCCGTCCAAGTTTCCTAAATCTTAACATATGCTGTCATACATAATAGAGGACCCTAAGCTTAAGGGTACCATAGCTAAGGATGCAAATGGAAAAATGCTCAGATGGGCAAGGAACTTTAAATGAACAAACTTTAAAAATGATTGCAAAAAACGCTACCTAGATACCTATTTCAAATAATTTACGTATGGTTCAAATTAAATTTGATCCAAAATTACGACGTATAAATAAAATATCGGAATAAGAATTGGATAAAGACAATTTTGTACATAGCTTATTTTTCATAAATACGTTAAAAATCTGTTGTTGCATCGCCTATCTTCACCTTTTGTCATATAATAACGTATTTTTTTTCTTTAATTAACTTTAATTTTTCATATAATCTTACCATCTCGAATTTATAAATAGAAATAAGTAGATACAATAAGTAAACTTAAATTTGTTTACAAAGGACCTCCCGCACCAAAGGGTGTTAAGTTAAGTAGTATCTATTCTGAAGTAACTTTAGCTTTGTTTTTATTGCGATTATCTTCTAAAAGTCAAGTTATTTTCAGTTAATGTCTGCTTCTACAACATTACAAATAAAGAACAGCGCATTATTATCTAATAAACATTGCGGCACAACCATAAAAAGCTAATAGGCCTACCCTAAAATACGACGCGTTTCAGAGGCACGCAAGGAATCCCATTGTCTTTAACAACATATTCGTTACGAATACGAACATTACTCGTTGACTTTCTAACCATTGTCTTTGAAAGGAAATAAAGATGATCAGAATACGCATAGTCTGATCACGTTCAACAAGTTGGGCATTGGGTCATCAGCCTTAGCTACTACAAAAAAGGCAGGGTACGTACACTCTCTGTTTCAGCTGATATCTTTGACGCATGGCGGCGGCACTATCACGACTACACAGTCTGGGAGATCACTAGGGTTATTCACATAACCGTACAGGACGCCAAGCGGTGCACAGAAGTGCCATGAACGCCGCGGGATGCCACAACGCGACTACTTGAACTGGCTTTAGAAAATGACTAATTGGTTTGTAAAAGTGTTAAACTGTCGGTTAATTGCGACAGGCGAGGATGTAATTAAGCATTGCGGTGTACGTGTATCAGTTATTCGGCTGCGCGCGCGACTGCCAGCGCGCCGGCCGCGCACCTCCCGCCGCCCGAGTTTGCAATCAATTTATGCAAATTGTCGGGACGGAACGTCCAATTGACTATTATAATATACCGGGAATCATCCCGGTCAGGCGTCAGGCTCGTGCACAGAAATTGATAGGCAGAATTATTGGATTGGAAAGACTTCTGCGTATTCGATTTCATCCCGTCTCGCTTTTTTCTTTTGTTTTAATTATCTTTTATCCTTGGAACTGAAGCCGTAGATATTATTGATCGATTTTTTACCATCTTGAATTCCAAATTTAATTTCATGTAAAGTTAGTGAAATTTTCTCCAACCTGGAAAATATATCTACATAAGAGAAACATAAAGATCAGATCGTAATTATGACTTGAAACTAAGAAAAGCAAAACAAAGTATTATACGTAAAGCTAACTTTAAAAAAAAAAATTCTAACTAGGAGTTGTTGAACACTGCAATTATAAATCATTAACGAAACTGAATTCCTAGTTAGCAAAGCGAGTAATCGACACTAAATGCAATAAATCAGCTGGATACAAACCAGTAATTTACTTTAAACTAGTAACGGCTACTTAATTTAATTTGGCAAGAATTCTACACCGCTGATTTTAAATGCACCTACATCGGCTACATTACCTTACGGGTATAGGTAAACAGCCAAATTCGATGCTAAAAAACGAGGAGGAACGCGAGCAAACCTGTTAAAGGAATTTATGGACGCACCGCTGAAGTAAACACGTTTAGGTGCATACACACTTGACAACACCAATTTACTTATATATAGTTTGGAATGTAGGACACAGTTCGGGCCACGAACGAACACAAATTACAATGTTAAAGTAAGCCTAAAATCATAAAAACATCAACAATATCTCATTTCAGTTTCATACTGTAAGTAGTTTCTTTCAAAAGAAAATTGAAAAAAATTATAATATTGCCATCTATCATTTTCACCTTAATACATATTCTTCCAGTAGGTACAATATGTAACATTCTAGTCCATTTTCCGTAGGGTACCTAAACCAGAATAAGTGCTCCTCAAGCATCCTCGATTGCAATTATCTTTCATAGCAGGTACCAACATCCATTATTATCTATTTTATTAATCTATCAAAAAACGCAGTCTCTGTGCGATTGCATGTAAACGAAAATTGCGATTGAGTAGAGTTTTTTTGGGAATACTTAGATGACCTTTTTTTCGGCGGGCCAACTATCCCCGATTAAACTGTTTGGATTAGGCAACTATGCCCTACGTGGGATAGGTGTCCCAAAAATAGAGCAGCTGTATTATTTTTTAACGCGGGACACTCGTCTTCTAACGATTTTTGTATGGGAAAATCGTTCGAAGAAGAGTGTCCCGCGTTCAAAAATAGTACCCCAGAGCGTCTGCAAAAATCGCATATACTCTGGGAATATTAAACCTACTAAATGTTTTATTTTCATACATTTATAGATAACCAAAGTACAGGCCAGATCTTCAAATAAAGAATTTTGCTGTATATACTGAAATACATAACAGTAATTCAAAAAGTAATGAATGAACCATCCGGCTATTTCCTTTAGGAGACAAGGATTTTTTTACTGGGTTGCTTATTTTTGTTTATATTTTTATATTAAAGCGCTATTATGTGGGTACATACTGTAAATTAAGTCCTTCAGGACCCGTATTTTCTAAATTTATATTTGAAAACCTAAGTTGTTACTTTTTCAGCCAGCAACGAAAACCCTAAATAAATAAGTATATG
Organism: Rhodophaea formosa; assembly: GCA_963082605.1. Classification (NCBI taxonomy): domain Eukaryota; kingdom Metazoa; phylum Arthropoda; class Insecta; order Lepidoptera; family Pyralidae; genus Rhodophaea; species Rhodophaea formosa. The sequence continues at coordinate 15,055,376 of OY720209.1, forward strand.
TATGCTAACCTTACGTTTATAATAATTGCGATGCAAACAATGGGCGTCTCAAAATGAGTTATTTTTACTTGCTTCATGACAAATTACATTTAATTTTTTTGGAAAACTAGTCTTTAGACCAGAAATAATAAAGACTGTTCTCGCGTCTGGAAGTGCATGGCGCAATGTAATCGTTGCAAATTTTCAGACTAAGTACCGGTGAGTAACACAATATCTCTTTATATGACAAGGCAAACATTTCGTCATGGGTCCTTCCGTAATACATCATCATGAAGATGACATGTCGCCTAAAATTAATAATATATCACTCACGTGATTTTACGTTGTTATGAATTAACGCTGATAACTAACTTTACTAAAGTATTATTACAATTTTAATGAGACTTCTCGGTAGTGATAAATTGTGAGGAAGTAAGTTTCTATTACAGTAAAGACAGATTATCATAAAATATATCTAGCATTCAAAGCTTTAATCAGAGAAGGAATCAAAACATTCGCAATAGACTATAACTAATCTAAATCGTTTACAGGCGAGAGGCAGCATAAATTATAACCAGTTCATTCAATGGGCATTACTCAAATTCAAATGAATTTCCTGCCGCTGACAAAGCAAACATGCCTAAACAAGGTCGCGAGATAATTGATACCTAGAACATAAACGGTGGCGAAGATAACTATACAAACAGGTAAACACGGGTACGCGGTACAAAAACAACGAGATAGAAACGAAACGACCGCAGAGAGAAAGGTGACAATGAAAGCGTTTTGGTACATTCTCTAGACCTCAGGGAGCGTCACGCGATGTTTCTGCTACTTTTGTCACGATTCTCAAACATTTTACGCGGAGATGTATGAGCCGTTAGGTGAAAAAATAACAACATAAACAGCTGTTACTTTGCTTTGAAAGCTGAAACATCTGTAAAATATTTCTATACATAAATCTACATGGCGTACATTAATGATACACGCTAAGTAGGTTATAGAAAATACTTGAAATTAGACGCATTAATGAAACAAGCAAATAATCAATAAAGCATCGCTTCTAATTATTCACTACAAATAATTCGGTTTTGTAATATTGATAACCAAATTTTTCGATTCCCGAAATACATGTCTACCTTTTTTCGTCCATTCTGTTATATTGTAGATTCAAGATTCAATCGTTTATTTAATATAGGTTTCTTTAAACACTTATTAATTGTCATATTTGTGTTTACAATTTTTACAACAAAAAAATTTTGTTGACGTCACTAATTACTTATGGCTAAGTTTAGGCCGCTTCCAAAGCAGAGTGCAGAAGAAGCGGCAACAAACTGCACAGCGCATTTTCATTGTATAACTGAAAATATAACTAGATGGACTAACCCAACGTAAGAACAGATTGACTTATTAAAATGGAGTTGACTGAGCTGTCTCGTCAAATAATGTTCTCATATAAAAAAAAATTAAGATCTGAAAATGGGTTGACCTTGAGAAGTCAAGAGTAATGCACATTAATGCACAACCTCAAACGGTCCGCATTATGAGACGAGACTAGCAAGATAAAATTTTCGCGATGTAAGAGCTACAGTCAGTATAACTCAGTGCAGCCAGCAGCTGAGTTATACTTGCAAGTTTTATGTCCTAACGTTGGCTGCGGGGTCATTGGCTCCAGCAATGCATAGAAATATTATAGTAAGCTTAGACATGTAGATACTCGTAAGTCATAACTAGATATGAGACTGAAATGGCGAGTTAATAGGTCCCTCGCATGCATCGGTCTAATTAGCAAACATCGGGACTCTATATTTGTGCATTGACTTGACTCATGTAAGTATTTGTGATTGGGATAGGCTAAAGAAACGAACAAATATACCCCTTTCAATATATATTGTTTTTCAATAACAACCTCTAAATCTATTAAACATAATCTCGAAAAAGATGAAATCTAAACTTGATTTAATAAAACAAATAGACTTATATTATAGATACATATCATCGATATTATAATAATGTTTTGTTGTTTTTCGTATGTGTAAGTGGCCAACACTGGTGTCAGATATTTCAAGCTGCCTTATAATAATGGAATACTTAGACAAAAGCTTTTCATTAGATTTCTTTTCTAACAAGTACAGGCAACGAATCAATTCTGTACGAGACAAATTTTACCAAACAAGTTGCAACTAAACATTACTATTGATTCAAAATGGTCAAGTACCTGTAGTATATTAGGGAATGAGTAAATATAGCTGATATAATAAATAAGAAAATGTTGATATCGACGATTTTGGAATCGTGCTTCTTAGCTCATATATAAAGAAATAACATGATCTCTAGTTCCTTTGCAGAGAAAGTTAATTCAATCTCGCATAAAGTGAATAAAGCTGAACAGTCAACTCGCTTCCAGTCCGACTAGCTTCGTCTAGAAACAACGAACGTTGTATCAGACAGGACCGTATCGGCAATTCGAAACTTTAGTTTGTTATGTGTAAGAATAGTTACTGAGATGAAGAAAAACGCAGTTTATTTGTTACATAAAGAAAAATCTTGTGCGCGAGGTTAATGGCACTGGCTATTTTTTATTTTTTTTATGCTGCTTTATCGAAAAGGTAAAATTGAACCCGTATAAGATCACTCTGTTTTGACTGTCTGTTTAGAGCTTTTATTCGTCCGTATATAGGTATTCGTATATGTAAGACGGGCGTGATGAAGTGAACTTTAAAAAAAGCTAGTAATAAAAGGACTAAAATCACAATGTCTATATGGGACTCGAACACTCGGATTCCAAAGTTGAGTTAGTGCCTAGTGCCTATCTACCTATATCGGTATTATCATATCTTAAAAAATATTCATCTACATTGCATAGTCGTACTTGCACACAGTTAAAAATCACTGTTATGTGACAATCCCTGCCAAATTATACTAATTTAACACGTTTTGAAAATGATCGCTTATGTAACTTGTTCCTTGGACACCTTCTATGACATCCACAGGCAGACTTGGAGTGGTCCTATTCAACTCTGCCGGGAACCACACAGCTAAATACCAACTCGTACTTGGACGTTTGATGACGAGATAATAAGTCGGATTGCGTTGGCGTTGAGAACAACTTCCGGCATGTCATCCAAAATGGTCAGTTATTAGGCAGCACGCAATCATAAATTGTTATGAAGTAGTAATATTATAAAAAATATTTAATTTTCTACATACCTACCTAAAAATTTTAGAAATGATCAACACTGGACACTGGAGTATTTTTTAAATAAACAACAAATTTACGGGACCAACATAACCTACCTAGAGACCTACTTACATGCTGTTTTGAGTCAGCAATTAATTTGATATAAAAAAACTCGGCGAATATAAAGGCAGTATATTTTAACATTAAAGTATCAATAAAGGTACAAGATAATCATCAGGGATATACTTACCAGTTCTTTTTTCTATTCACAAATTATTGAATCAACAGTACTCTTTCTATTAAGAAAGGTTCAAGAGGGACTTGATGGGCCAGATTTGAACATTAAATATTCATCTGGGTTGGCAAAAATCCTCCTTACCTTATATTAAATAAACATCTTTCAAAGGCTTTACGTTCAACCCTGTTTAGAAGCGGTCCTTCACGTTTTGAAATAGGAAGACAGAACTTTCATTTCTAGTCGTGTTCTCGGCCGTTGGCGTAGTCGTTCGGAGACACGCTTAGGCTAGACTAGGAGATCAACACATAAAAATGTGTAGTAAATCAGAGTAGTCTTAGTCATTTAAGAAATAAGATGTGGAAAAAAGTTCTACGTTGGCAGGATTTATTCCTTTTCATATGTTATTTCTTAATTTAATAAGAATATACTAGAAAAGCATTATGAATGCACAAAAACACCTATAAAAATTATAGCATCAGAGTATTGGTAGTCATTAATGAAATAAAATCCGATCTTGAGTATAATTCTCAGAAGGAAGGTAGCAAATCTGAGTATAAATTTCCGCAAAGATTCAGATATCAATACTATTAAATGATCAATGATCATTATACAGGTCCATATTATGTATGAATATTTTTGAATAATTACGGGCAAATCGTAGAATATCGAGTTAACTCGTCGGTTAGTAAACTTCAAACAGGACTCCAGCAGGATTGTCCGATCATTATAGTCGCGGAACTCAGCCCATCAATATGAACAACTTTTCTTATGTTAGTCGCATAAGAAAAATTGTTCATTTTGCTGCAGGAAATTTAATTGTTTTACCCTACAAGAAAAAACTGCACTACAGATGACAATTAATAAGATAATATTTTTCTATTCAATTCACATAGAATATTATAGTCCTTCTATTTTCTTATCGATTTTATATTTGAATACGGCTGGCTTTTAAATTACATGGTAATTTCTTTTCTGCATTTATATTCCGTTCAGCTAATTTAATAGAATTGCTCATATTTTATTATAAGGGTAAACCCACGAGAAGCAACATAGCACGACTGTGTTGCTTCTTCTTTCATCTTTGCTACTCAGTGCGGGTTTAGGTACCTTTAGTTTCCGTATATTATTCAACGCAAAACTTCGACGCAGCAGCTCTTGGACTACAGATTTGAATATAGAATATCGTAATATTCTCCCGTCAGTCGCTCCAGTTTTATTTTCACGAGACAAGACGCTTTTGTCCCGGCGTCTCGTAATTGCATGCTTCCCTCCGAAGAATAGGGAACAAAAGGTTTGATGGATCATCTTTTTTGTTTTAAAACGCATTGTGAACTCTTGCGGTACATATTTCGTGTTTGTCCCTTGTTTACTGCTAGACTGCTTTTGGCACAAACATCCTTAAACATTTTCCACCTCAAAAAATGTTAAATCGGATGCTTTCTACGTTGAAATCATATTATAAATTTTAAAGATAACAATCTAACAAGAATCGCTTGACTCTCTCCACACAGATCCACTTAAAATGAGGATGATTTTAAGGTGAGTAATTACACAACCTACCACTACAACTTGGGGAAAAAGCGCGTGTAACACTCTATTTGCCATGTAGCGAAAAGTGTTTATAGACTGCATTTTAGACTAAAGATTTAGTCGATCGCTGAGTATCTTTTTAATGGAACCCAAAGTTACGGTAGGTAATTATTTTTCACACTACAAGGTATTATAATGCATTTAACAACAAATGCATTATAAATCGGAATTAAACATTCAATTGATTCACTTTAAAGAAATCAGCCTCAACGGATGCCAGAATATCGGCAAGGATTTTGGTGTGTGGTTGGTGGTTGGCATGAGGCTAACAGTAGTATGAGCCTTGGTCAGCAATTGGTTGCATGCACTAACTGGTAAGGGAAGCACACAACAAAGAGCATGTAACAAATAAAAATGGAAAAACATGTATTACCAACAATAGAAGACACTGTACCAAGTATTTAAGTATCCTACGTGTAACTTTTTTAACCTCTTCTATCTAATACTTATAGATTTATGAGCAACTCATTGCTACTACGTTACTTGCAACCAGTTTGAGCAAGTGCAAGTGTAATCCTACACTTAACTACATAAATCATAACATATAGTATGTAGGTGTTGCGATAAATATTTATAAGAGAGGATACAATAGGTTAGGCCAAGGTCTGGTGCTGCGACAGATGTCTGTCTTAATAAAATAAGTGGTCGGGAGGGCGTCGCTATGAGGATGTCCAAACAAGTGTAGTTTTTATCTCTTGTGTGGTCCCAAGAAGACGTTTTAGCACTTCTCAACATTGAAGTGATCCTATCGTGTAAATTTAGCTGTAAGTAAATTATTGTCGTCAATAATAATTAACTTGTAATCAATAATATGTAATGGAAGTTAACATTTTTTTTATTTATTTCACTTTATTGCACATTGACAATAGATAACAAGAAAAAAACATATTGCATAGGAAGAAAAATGTACAAAAGGCACAGAAATCTCTTCCAGGCTACCTTTGGATAATTGAAAAAATTAAAGAACATATAATTAGTACGGTGCAGTAAGAAAGAGAAACAAGATAGGATGAACATAAATATTTTAAATATATATACATAAACTTAATATACCTTACAGAATATAAATGTGCGGCCAACAAGATGGGATAGGAAAAAGAGAAAATAATCACCAAACGATACTAAAATGTCTTCCGATGAATTAAAAAAAATTACTATTGACTATTTAATTATAGAGTAATTGATTTAAGAGTATGTATTCTGCCTGATTACTACAAGACTTGTTACATATCTCTTTACCATAATAATGCTATAGAGATATATTTAATATAAATAAGGCCAAGAATAGAAGTAGGTTAATTGAATCCTAAGATTGAATCTTACTCTTCGTGAATCTACTCGTATTATTCTGGGTTGCTAATACTTTCAAACCATCCCAACGCAACTATCTCGCTCACAACTTCATTGTCAATCATTTCAAAGAACACGTGTGACGTAACACGTATGACGCAATCACCAAAAGAGATTACTCTTTTATCATGAATTCAATAGCGACTCTTTAAAACCATTACATGCAGCATTTGAGAGCGTCGCTAATGAATGTCTGATAGTATTTGTGTTGGTCTCTTCCATGCTGGTTTGGGAGAAAAGTAAAAAGATATAATATACCAGGTGTTTTTTTTACCCGCGCAGACCGGAAAAACTGGTCAAGGGATAGGGCAAAAATCTAAGGAATTACGTTATGGGCGATGCGGCTAGGAACCCATCAACATTTTGATTCCGCTTTCCATATCAACGAGCACTAAGACGCTAAACGTGGCCTTTGAGTTTTATGACCATGGGCTCTGTCTACCCCGCAAGACGTGATAATATGTATGTATGTACCTGTGGAGATGATAATTTGTTTCCTACATAGCCACGCTCTACTTGTTTGTTTGTTTTTCGTATGTGTAAGTCGCCAACACTGGTGTTAGATTTTTCAAGCTCTACTTGATCGCAGCGACAAAGGCTTGATTTTATGTTTGGTATGTGACGAAAGCTTCCTGTGGCCATTGATTGGCCTGCGGCAGTCTTTGGTATGATCACTTTTAATCACACATAAAGATGTGCAGAAGCTACACTGCTTGGATGGTCCTAAGACACTCAATTGGGTTGACCTGCTCACGTTCATAAAAAAAAAATTAACTATTCGGTGATAAATCTCGTCACAATAACGAATTTCGATCACAGGTGAGGATGCAACCGGGAATAACACGAGGAGTATTCGATAGACTTACTTACTACTAACTAACTAAATTAACTTGTATAAAAAAAGTTCAACTTTCAAGACATTCATTATTATTGAAGTATCAAATGATAGTGATTAATAACTTCCTTAGTTCAATACAATTTTATGCTATATTTGATAACATTCAATAAAATGGACTTTCTGACATCGGCAGCGGACCAGATGTTGTTCAAACAGGTTTAGTTTGAGTGGTCAAGTACCTCGAAAGCCTGAGGGAAAGCTCGTCATGCCGGGACTACGTCAAGCTCGCAAAAATGACAAAATCTACGAACATTTTTTTGTATGTGTATGAACTATTTTTATGGGTTTCGAAGTTAACAAAGAACAGAACTCATAGTTTTGAAATATCCTTATGTCTATCTGTAACAATTGATCATAAATTAATGTCATATTACACATAAATTGCATGTCTTTTATATAAGAAATAAAATTTGTAAATAATAAGATAATTGAAATGACGTATTGGATACGAGGTAGATAATATCAATGAAATGAACTCATTACTCTACAAAGTGCAAAGCCAAAAGCTGCGCTGGAGCTTAGTTGAACTTTTAAGGTGATTTGGACGAACTCCAAATTGGTAATGTTGGGAGAAATGTTTTAATTTCGCTTTAGTGAAGTTAATAAAAGTAATGAGGAACAATCCTGAGAGCACATTTTTTAAATGCGGTAATATAATGCAGTTAATAAGAATTAAGTATTTGTATACAGCGTGTATTTTGACCCTTGACATACCTTTAAAGGGGTGACTCAACCCGTCTATGTGAACAACTTTCCCAACGTGATTAATGCTGGGTAATCAATAAATTTTTTGATGTTTCATTCAAAAGTATTCAGCCGCCCGTGCAATAAGTCTGGGAAAGTAAAAACAAATACGAGTTCTCAGCATTGGTTCCATAGGAACAGTTGTTTACATTGATGGTCGTGAAAAGACCATCAATGTGAACAACTCTTCCTTTCAAGTCAACGACATAAGTTGTGTTGTTATGTTGTCGACTTAAGGCCCCACACTAGGCACACTAGCGACGCCCATAATTTTATTCTTAATGCTTTACAAATAGAAAGAAATTAAAGAATGTAAATCATATTATTATAAGCCTCAGTAAAAAACCTGAAGTATTTTTGGAATCATGTTTTAATATTATGAGAAACAGTCTTTAAGAGAAATAGTGATTACCTTGGCGGTAATCTGATTCTCAAATTTTCACTGATTCTGATAATATTAAACGTGATTCCCAAAAATACTTCTAGTTATTTACTAAGGCTTATATGACTTACATTCTTGAATTTCTTTCTATTTGTAAAGTATTAAGAATAAAATTATTGGCATCGCTAGTGTGCCTAGTGTGGGGCCTTAAATAACTTAACAAATAGTTGGTAATGTTACATAACCAACTATTTATTACGACATTGAAATTTTACCGCCATTTTGCCAAGAACTAATAAATATTTTCTTTGTCAACCTTTGTCTGTATGTATGACCCCTACCGCATCAATGTATAGCGTAAAAGAACACAGATTCTCTCGCAAGGGTCTTGTCTGATAACAGGACATTTTCCCGTTATCTCCTCCCTTTGATGTCCTTTATTGTGCCCAAAATTCTTAAGAACACTTCAAGTTAACTCAAGGGTTAGGTTATACCCTTCTTCAGTCATAAGTTAGTATAGTCAAGAACAAAAGTATCTTGATATATTCGAAACGAACGATCGAAAATTAAAAAATTTAATTGAATAAATTATAATTCAATTCTAATACTTTTCGTTTTCATGCGTGTTTTTCGTTAGTTTGATTTCAGATAGGTATCTATTGATGACGGCGAGAGACAATTTCATGCCACTTGCGCTCGAGGTGCTGTGCAATACAAAAATAAAACAAACCTGTGTGTTCAAATTGTAAAATGCTTGACATGCAGCGTTTATAAAGCGTTGTAAGCCATGGGCCCCAGTGACCGTTCTGCTCGTTCGTCATGCTGTACTAGATCGTTAGATTGCTTTAAAATTTATTCTAGAGGCATTTTTAATGAACACAAGGCTAAAATAGAGCCGTTATAGGGTTACGTACCCGAAGGGTAAAAACGGGACAAAATTAGTGTGACTTCGATGTCTGTCTGTCTGTCTGTCACCAGGCTGTATCTGATAAATCGTGATAAATGAATGAGATGAATTTTCACAGATGATGTATTTCTGTGACCGCGATTACAACAAATACTAAAAAACAGAATAATAATTATTATTTAAGGGCTCCCTCTTAATGCAAAAAACGTCCTTACAAAATACATGATTGTTTTGCCGCTTTTGCTCGATAGTCTCATATTGGATAAATAACAGTACGGACGGAACGCTTCGTTTTAAGGACACAGTTAGTCGCTTACATAAAGCATACGTAAAGAAAAGAATATCAGTAAATCGTTTTAAAACAATTAACTGATACCCTTTCCCTTGCATGGCAGGCTTGCAATGATGCAAGATTAAAATAAAGATTTAATCAAAGATTTTTTTCCGTTGACTATACTTAAACAAAAAGACTCTACCTACAATTTAGTAACTATACCGCAATACTGTTGAAACAATAGTGTATAATTTCCCAGCTCATAAAACAATAAGAAATAATTAAGTAACGTTAACTTATTTGAAGAAAGTAAGTTTCAGAGATAAATGAACCTGGTGTATATTCTGATAATTGGAAGGAATTCTGGTTTTGAATGAAGGAGGAATAGCAGTTCTGGATAATAAACTGAGCAAAGAAAAAGAAAGTATACTTGATAATGCCATCAAAGGTACCAGAAGATTATTTTTGTAGGTGTATTTATGCATTCACAATGCTATCCTGAAAAAACGCGAAATAAGATAAAGGAAAAATTTTGCGTCGTCTAAGTCGTACAAACACTTTTTCCCCATATTCTATTTCTTAATTGAATAAGAGTAAAGTACCTACTAGAAGATTACTAAGAATCTTATAGTAATCTTCTTCAAACCCGTATTTGCCTACCTCGTAAGAGATAAATACGTAGTACTGTTGGTTATCTGTATCTTATTTTCTAGTTCACTATCAATATGAGTCTCAAATAGATTTTGATGGCTTTTCATATTCAATTCTTAGTTCTTTCTTTACTGCGTAAAAAAAAAGTAAATTTAGGATTTTGTTACTAGTTATTTCAGTGAGCAACCACAGCGCTATGACAAGATTATAAATGCACCCCACAATTGACACCCTCTTCATAAAGACATGTGTGTGACAACACACATTACTTTAAATCCAGTGTCATCAAACATACAGGAGGGAGAGGTGTGGCGATAGCATCAACTGATTGACAATCGATGAAGTAAACAAGGGCTCACACACGACCACCAAATCCTTCCATGGAAGTCTCAACGTAAACAAAGATGTTAATTAATAATATTTTTTATTAACAATAGTGTTATTATGTAGCATTACAATGCTCAGTATAATTATTTAAATTGAAATTAAAAATGTGGGTAATAAATTCAATTCCTACCTTAGGCGAAATATTTTCATCGCATATTTTCAATCATTGTTTTTCCGTACCCAAACAGTACAAACGGGATAATAGGGTCCCGAGATTTCACTGTCCACCTGTCACAGGGCTGTATCTATTAAACCGTAATAGGTAGAGACTTAGAGTTTTTACAGAATATGTATTTTCGTTGCCGGAATAACAAAAAACAAAAGGGGCCGTCAAACAACGTGTTTTACGTAAAAACTAGCTGCTACACTATACCTACGTTTTTTCTTTTCTCTCAAACCACGATGGAGGCAAGCTTATTCGTAGGAGGCAGGTTTTTTTTTTACCACGAAACAATAGACATGCCTTCCAAATTCAATCAGTATACTATTACTTTACTCTACATAACCAAATTGCGAAAGGAAATTTTGTTTATTAAAAAGTAAATGAAATCTATTAAGTTCATCCGCAGTTTTACGAGCATAACATTATGTTTTGCTGCTTTGCTACATATGTAGTTATGTATGATTGTATGAAGTTATAACGAAATACCCTCACGTCTGGGATAGTATGTGGTTTAAGCAATAAATCAGCAAAGTGTGCTGCCTTGAGGATCTTCGTCCACCCAGTTAGTGCCTGTTTTGGAGCAAGTAATGAGGTGGAGCGGTGTTTTGCAGTTTAATGGCTGGGGCACTTTTTGTTTGTTAATTTATTGGACTCTGGTATGGCGGGCTTGTAATGAGTTTCGTTTTAGTAAAACGGCTATTATTAAGAGGTGTTTATTAATATAAGGTCCATTTAAACTAGGCTGGCACCCACAAGTTATTTAAAAACATTTTTATACAATCGGACGCACTAGGTTTTGTTTTAGTTTGTTCAAGCAAAATTATTTAAGTATGCATAAATCACCTGTTTTGATAGTCGGTGCAAGTGTGCAAGTGAATTACTATCTTAGTTAGTATTATTAAAAAGTTTTACGCCAATCAAGAGTATATTTTGTGCACTGTGACTTTTGCGTATATTTTTCCAAATGTTAGAGACAAAATATCTCGAAGCGTGTCGATTTTTTATCTAAACTTTAGACGTTTAGGTTCCAAACCATTTGAGCATAGGAGCATTCTATATTTCTACTCGGTAGAGGCATATTAGCTAAGGCAATATTTAAGGCAACTTAAATTATGCATTTCTTGCCAAAATTGCATGAAAATAGTATATTAAGTTTTTTTTATACCAACACTTCCAAAATAACTTTAAATTTAAAAGTTCCTTTAACATAAGCCGCAATTGTTTAAACTAATTCTCAATTTTAATGGCCGTGAGAATCACTACGAAATATTTCGAAACCGCTCTATTCTCGTGACTTAGGGCTGTGAGATCGTCATGCACGTTCTGAGTCCACGTCCTCATACCAGCGGATAAAAAGCCAATTGGCAGCCGCAGCTTTCCTCTGGAGCCGCCGAAGTATAAACATAGAGAGAGCAGAATTCATTTCGTGATTTCAGCGCTGTTTGACTGTTGGCTCTAATCATGTTAATCCTTGGGTACAAACGTGTTTCTGTTGGTATAAGTTTTACTTTTAATTACTCAAATAGATAAAAATAATTGATATTAATGAGTATCTTTTTCCTGAATTTATCTCGAAATGATATAAAGTCGATAATAATAATAATTAAATACAAATAAAAATTTGCATCTCTGATTGTGCAGTAATGAACTGGATTTTGCGCCGATACGAGTAGGCTATGTTATTTACAGTATAGTTGGTGGCAGATAAACCAGACCGATGTGACAGGTACAATTTAAAATCGGTTCGTAGAAACTTTACGGTTTATTTGCCCTGCCCCCGACTGTTCATGTACATATTAAATAAATGAAAATCTAAATTTCTACATTAGCCCAAAAAACCTGTGATTATTTCAGTCTCTTCAGTAAATGCTTGTTTAAGATTATATGTAAAATATGGTAAATGCTCGTAAGATTTAGGAATGTAAACCGTACTAAATAGGTATTTCTTAAGAAACAACCTGAGAGCACATTGGTTACGGTGCCATTATTCAAATTGTAAGCCTTGTTTGAATTTGAAAATAAACATCTACATGACAACAAATGCTCTTGAAAACTGTCCAAAAGGTGAAGTGTGTTGGTCATTTAACTAATATTTACATTTTAAGAAAGCTTAGTTAAAATAAAATACATACATATCAAGTTTTCATAAAAAATATTTCTATTTTATTTACAGGGCTTTTCCTCCTTTGTAAAAAATATATTTATAACAAGCAGGCACCGAAAAAAATACGATAATTTAGCCACCTTATCGACAATGGGTATGGTAACTGTCAAGAGTGGTGTTGTTAACGAATCTACCTATATACAATGACTTTATAATTAAAAAGTATTTTTTTCCACAAATTGTCCAAATTTTTATATTAGCCAGTGTCTGACATATTGACTTTTTTTTGTAAAACAATTAATGAAAAATACACAAAATAAAGTTAAATATCTACAGGTTTCGAGATGTGACATTTTCTTTTTCTACGTGGCCAGCATCCAATAAGGTATTTTTTCTTTTTTTTTATTATTGTAGCAACCAGCTACATTCAGAAGATAAGTTATCATTGTCAATGGTTAATTTGTTTTTTTTTCTAACTGCTATAAACTGGCAGCAAGCAGCTCGCGGTCTCGTGTGCCTGTGCATCATAGTCGGTACAAATAGCGACAATTTCGTTCCATTTCCTGAGCGCCCGGGCCCTCGCTTCGACCCACTCGGCGAATTATTGAGCTTAATAAAATAACACTGGCATGACAGACAGAATGCCCGTATGTGATATTCACTTGAATGGATATTCGAATGGAATGTGGGGAGTTTTTAATCATACATTATTTATCTTAACACTTATATAGGGGTGAAATACGGCTACATAACTGGATAATTGTCTGTCTTTCGGACATAAAACAGGCTCCGATAGAACTACTGAACCAATTTTGATGAAATTTTAAGGGAATCGAATATAAAGGATATCCTTCTAAATAACAAAATATTTTTAAAGTCAGTTCATAATTGACGAAGTTGTGAGGAATATAAGTTGTATTAATATATTAGAAAAAATATATTCTAACAAATTAAGAATCTCCTGCTATTTTAAAAAATATTAAAAAGTCTTCGATAATATCAAAATATTATTTACCTTCAGCGGAATATGTATTTTGTTAATAACCAAAAGTAATAATAATAAAATTTAAATTTCTATCTCAATCTATAAAATATGAAATAAGAGAATGAACAGGTTAGGGACCGTCCATTAATCACGTGATGTTTTTTTAGTATTTTTTGACCCTCCCTCCCCCTTGGTGATACGTGGTGAGGTTTAAGCCTAACCCTCCCTCCCCCACCCAATATCACGTGTATTTTTTAGGACCTACAAAGAATCACATTTTTTCAGAAAATTATCTTTACAATTTATACTAAAAAAAATTAAAGACCACGATAAATATCACGTGTATTTTATACGATCATCACGAAACATCACCAGGGGGAGGGCCCCCTGGTGATATTTCGTGATTTTTTCCGAACTCCCTCCCCCCCCCCCCCCCCTTTCGAGCCTCACGTCACGTGATTAATGGACGGCCCCTTAAATAAAACATGACGATTAGACAACAAACAACTTACTGTAGTCATTATAATATAACATTTAGTATGTACGCTATTATGTAATACGATACAAAATCTAGCTACGTTTAAAAGAAAACTTTTTTCGAAAAAAAATTGTCTTTATTTATTATAAATCAACTAAAACGCGTCAATATAAAGTATTTCTCAATTCAATAAAGAAATATATGCGTAGCGGTCAAAACCTTTGATTAACCTTTGTTTTAGTAACCTCTTCGTTAGGTATTATTGAGCAATAAAATTATGACAGGCAATGCAACTGATGATAAACGGTTGTTTCACAGAAACCTAAGCAATTTATTTGTAAGATCGGGAACGCAATAATATAGATAGGTCTTGTCAAATAACTAACAATTACATGAAGTATGGAGATAACTATGACTTATCGGAATAATTGCTTGCTTATTTCTACGAAAAATTAAATTGGCTTTAGAATATTTTACTGCATATTAAACAATAATCTAGAATAGATTGCAAACATATTATTGTTTACAGGTGGAAATACAAGGTGAAAACCTGACCTCACAATAATTCAATGTTCAGATATTAACGATATAAGAGTAGATCTGTAAAAAGTATGTATGTAATTTTATAAACACATATATGATGCGAATCTTCTCTGAGTTTTACAAACAAGGTAGGCAGAAATCATTCCAACTTTGTAATGTCAACATTTTTGGAGCTCTATGTTTTTAGTTTAGTAATTAAGCATCAATATGCCGAGCAATGGCGCTTATTAAATTCAACCCAACTTAACTTGGGTATTTACCTTTTTCTTAGGACGTTGTTTGATAGAATCACACAGGAAAAAATATTTCGATGACAGCAAATGAAAGAAGATTTCTGAGAATTTTTATTAATTACGTGTCACACTCAGCAAACCAGCATCAATTTGTCAAGCGACGTCGCTCATTTAATTCAATCTCTGTGCGAGGTTGATGCGTGTGGGTGTACTGAATAAAGTATATCAAAACTACTCTTAGGCCAACGCAATTTTCTTTTATAAAGTTGAATTGGCTGGCTGTCGGCGAATTTCACAAAGTTTATGTTATAATTGAATGTTTCCAACATGTTTACATTTTTTAAAAATATCAAATAGGACGAGAGCGTGGAGGTAGAGTTCATAATACAATTTGGTGCTCATCACTCAAAAAAACTACCTTTAAAAATATCGTCAGGAAACCTTTACGCGCGTCAGTAATGTTTTAAATATTTAGCTTTTCGAAATGGATATGAAAGTGCCAAACTACATAGGTAATTAATTATATCTGACCCAATGCAAACAATGCGTCTCCTTCTGATCCAGAAAGCAGGAGTTGTCTGGTTCGTAGAACAAGTTTAAATTATAAACAAAAGTTATTAAACTTTCAGAAAAGAAACTCTATCATCAGAGTTCTCGATCTGCATTGGAGGAACTTTCTTTGCATAAATTTATTATTATTCTAGAAAAAGTAATTATGAACCATCAGATGGCTTCTGTATCTATAAATCGTTCTTTAAAGCGGAAATATCATATTTTATTTTTAGGGTTGTCGAGAATCCTTAATTTGTTCTTTATTATCGATATTTAAAAGCAAGGCTCTTTTTAGTTTTGTTGTGTTGGAAGAAACGCTCACAAAGGCGTTTTTGGCAGGTATAGTTGAGCAGTTTGGTCTTGCCTTATTAATTTTACACACTAGTGAAAAATCTACTTGTGTTCAGGTTGCCTCACGATGTTTTTCTTCACCGGAAGCAGGTAGTGCTCGATGAAAATTACCGTACATACTTAAGTTAGATTACATCATAAACTCAGCCAGTCTTGGCGTTTCAACCCGGGACTTTTACCTATAAGTTGCGCTTTTAGACTTTTAACTGTACAAATAAATATATTATCCATCTTGTCTTTTTTGAAATTCCCAATTCTCCTTTAAATAATATGTTACTACACATGACGGTGGCATAGTAACTAGGATCGCATAAAAACGCTGGA
Organism: Rhodophaea formosa; assembly: GCA_963082605.1. Lineage (NCBI taxonomy): Eukaryota > Metazoa > Arthropoda > Insecta > Lepidoptera > Pyralidae > Rhodophaea > Rhodophaea formosa. The sequence goes on from OY720209.1 coordinate 15,071,690, forward strand.
GTAACTCCCACACTCGGTGCAATCACGAGACATAATAACGTAACCTTACACAGTAAACAGAGGGGCATGAATTACAAGCTTCCTGCGTCCAGGTTGTTACGACTCCCGTTGGTTGCCACCCTAGTAATTATCGTGTCTGACACATACCTCTAAATTGATGTTCTTGCTTTCACAAATTGAGGAAAGTACTGTTAGAGCTAACCGAACAGACTCTACCGGTTTGGAGATATATAAATTACTTTGGTTAATTAAATGTTTGAAAAAATCTGAACATTAGTATACTTATATATAATTTTGTCAACTTTTATTTTAATTTAATTTGAAGATAAATATAAAAAATATATATTATTAATTTATTTTTTTAACTTACTTACTATAGTTTGGTAGTTATTTATTTACGCAGCATTAAAAATTTTGTAGAAAAAAATACGAACTTACACCCGAACAAAACTTAAATTAATAATTACAAAAAAAAAGATTGGCTTGGTTCAATATCTTAATTTAAGATCAAAAAAACGACTAAAATGCTGTTTAAAAAGTTGTAGACAAAAAAGTTAATTCATGGCCACATTCCACAGCATGGAAAACTAATTTATAACTACTTCCTACATGCGAGTTAATGCTTTGCAATCAAAAAATCATAATAAGTAGGTAAGTAAAAATAAACATACGTTTGACTCTTTCCTCGTGCCATTATTTTCTTCCAATTTCAATCACACAAAAATACAATAAGCACTGGCTGGAACGGTCCAAAATATTTTTTCTAAAATCACAATAACACAATATCCACTGTCGGTCGTAAAGTACAAAAGTTCGAAATTTAAAAATTATTTGGCGGCAATCAGTCACATGAGCACGGTTCTTGCGAGGTCCGTGTTACCACTCTCCGAGATCTCAACTCGATCCGGACGCGGTAAGCGCCCTACTTCGGTCAACCAGTTGATCAAGAAAGACAGAGATAACAAATCAACTTCTCGTGCGCGTAGAACGAGACAACATACAAGTCATTTGTTAGACAACTATGACGTTACCCTAATTTTCCTGATTTTTCTGCATGTGTTATTTTGCGTAATAGGTTTTGCAACAGGTACGCATTTAGGGTTAGAACGTTAAAAAATTACAAACTTGAAAAAATATTTATAGCGCTTGTAGCGCCACCTACTGTTACGTCGTTGTACTTACGATGAGTTCATTCAAACAGTAAGCAGAAGCATAAACGCTATCCAGCACGGGCAAGGCACGGCTCACTAAATGTATTGTACAATCAAACTATACAATAGATGCCGCCATTTATTTCATACAAGATGCACTCCTTACAAAAAGATTTTTAGTAGAGACTTTGATCAGTCGATTTGATTGTAGGTATCGATATAGATAGATACAGATTTTTTCCATTATAACCTTCATTCAACATTTAATGCTATCACTTTATCGTGTGTGATTAGTCTTAGTCGACAAGTTTCTTAAGATCTCCGATGACGTTTAAATTGGAAATAGCTAAATACAAAAGATAATAAGTAAGTTATTTTTTAACATAAACGTAGCGAATCAATCTTAGTACCTAGCTTTAATCTACTTCAAAGCACGCTCAGAGATAATGGACCGTTGACACTTAAGTTATATCAAAGAGAAATACCAATTATTATTATATTAACTACGCAGTTTAACATAACGTCATATTTAATTTTATCCTAAGCATATTCCTTGATCTTGAATCAAGTCACATCTGTGAGTGTACTAAATAGTTATGAATAATAACACTTACTACTATAATATGTTTCGCAGCAACTCATATGTTTGCTCGATTAAAGACAAGCCAGCTCGTACGTTAAGTGCCTATGTTATAATTTTACATTGAAGGTGCATTTTAAACTTGTTTAAGACAACTATTGATATCTCTTAAGACAAAAGAAGTTTTTGAGGAAACTTTTTGTACTATTTATCTTTTTTTTTTTTTCATTTAATAATTTCTTAACAGCTGATGTTGCACCTTAATTCGTCCCATAAAGATTCAGCCATTTCCACATAAAATTAAAAGTCTCAAATTTTAAATATATAGGAATATATAAACATTTACTTACACTTTAATTTTCTTTCCTTCCGTCTGCCCTGAGATGGTGGCAGGAGGCGGCGGGAGGTCATCCATCGGGACCTCCTCATTTGGGGGCGAAGGAGGTGACTTGTCGAACTCAGCTATCGGAGCTAACTCTGGCATCGGTGACACCGAATTACTGTCCATAGCCGACAACTTTATGGGAGACACTTTGGCTATTTTGGCGGCTGGTATGTACCCCCGGTAGTACCGGAGGATAGGATCACAGACGAGTTGAGAACCAAATCGGATCAACACAAGTCACTTCACAACTGTTCTCACGGATTGTTTACACCACACGATACGAGTATTTTAGTTCACGAATATATGAGGAAATTTCCACACGAAGATAGCTCCACAGTTCGCAATTTATAACCTGAAAATAAATAATATATTTAATTATTTTGTTATACTTCAATATAACTGAGGTAAATGGCACTCCGCACTCTCGGAGAAACTTTACTATAAAGAGTTACGAGTAGCAAATAACTAGAAAAATATTCTTTAGTATTACAAATAATCTCTTCAATATGTATAGTTAATACAACTCTGGCCAATCTTTATAGGGGCCATTCAACTCGTCAATATGAAAATCTTTTACTATGCTCGAAATTTGAAAAAAGTTCTACATTTTCAAACAATATTGCCCGCTGAGTAATATTGTCTGGGAACCTACTTTTTTTTACATTTTCTATTTTTAGTCCCATTGGTTATTGACGGGCTGATTCGCCCCTTTAGGGATCGAACAGGGTTTTACTAATATATTGTAAAGAATCTTGATAAAACATTTGAAATATATATTCCCATGTTACCATTTAACTCAGTTTATTTATTTACCCACTTCACATTTATAGGTATTCGTAAGAACAAAAGTGCTCGTTCCAAAAGCCAATATAAATTGAAAATATATTCTCGAAGTATCGACGCTTTTATTTTTATGACGAAGTCTTTGACCGAACACGGGCTCTAGAAAGGAATAAAATGGAAGCGTTCACTCGGTATATTAATATTGGAGTCCATGTATCCTGAAATATGAAGCGCAGAGGAAAATTAAATAAGGCAGTTGAGCGTAAGGAGACGTATTGCTTTAGGAGGGTTTTTTTTTTCGTAAAAGGAACCGTCCTCCATTCAAAATATACTGGGTGTTCGTGTTCGGACGTCTTTACACTCCGCCTTTTATATTTGAATCATATTCGCGTGGTTTCAAGATGTATTGTGTTTATCGAAGTTTGATTATTTTTCTAGATCACATTATTTATAAATATTTAAAATAACGTAATAGGGCATTATGATGCAACTACGGCATAGGCACGACGCGAAGCCGAGTGCTTATAATAAACCGATGACAATGATGGACATCTTACAGAGTACAGCATCATACGACGTTTTCCAATATACCAAGAATGCAGTTCAGCAGATAAGCCAAACTTCCCGAGATCTCATGCTCTTATACTATGTCGAGAACCACACGGATCACGGATATACAATCACTTCATTATCACCATCACATACATAGTACAATACCATAATATGTCACTCCCCGCTGTCTATCCTTATTTTTTTTTCGACAAATCACACAGCTGATTGAGCTTGCCCCAAAGTAAGTTTTTAAGTAAGACTTGTGTTACGGGATACTAACTCAACAATACTATATTTAATAACAAATACATATATAGATAAACATCCAAGACCAGGTCAATCTGAAAAAGATCGTTTTTCATCTTGACCTGACCGGAGATCGATCCCGGGACCATCCGTGTCACAGGCCGGCGTATCGCTCGTCTCTCGCAGCTCGTCATACTTAGAATCTTTCATTATCAGCCTATACTTGTCCACTGCTGGACATAGGCCTTCCCAATTGCACGCCATCGAGATCTATCTTCGGCTACTCGCATCCAGCTCCTGCTTAGAATCTTTAAAACTGCGCAAATAATTTCGATGCGGTTTTTTTAAAAAGATAATGTGATTCAAAAGGAAATTTTATATGTATAACAACTGCGCGTGCGCAGCCGAGGACGGCTGCTAGTATCGTATAATGACATCGAACTCGCACAACACCTATGCGTACTTCGTAAGAATCACTGGAAATACCGATAAATTATTTTAATGTAGCAATAGTAACACCGGTACTGTACACGGAAGGACAATGTCCTGCTCCCTACCTATTATTATTGGACATTTGCCTGACGAGTCGCGGAAGGGACACGAGTCCCACATGTTCCCTTCGTTTTGTTTCCAACATGTTTCTAACTATAAACACGCTGACCACAAGTTGGAGGGCCGAAAATAGAATAAGTGATAGGATGTTAATGTTTCTGAGAGATGCTTAGATATGAAGATTTGACGGGACGTGATGTTGAAAGGAAGCTCTCTACTTCAATTAATATAAAAGGTTTATAAATGTTTGTAGGTATCATCTAAATACTTTTATCATGGATGCATCAGACAATGGGAAACATTGGTAGATATTCATTTATCAATCTGTTTTTCTAGCTTTTTCCCGAGTAATTCTCACGCGGTAATTACAAACTTTGGACCCCCATTTCACCTCCTTAGGGTGTAAAAAGGGTCCAAAGTCAAAACATCTGCTTACTAAATGTCAGCGCAATCCGTGTTTTCACCTGTGTGTTGATCAATTTATATAAATAAGCAATTTTCCCGCGACTTCATCCGCGTAAATCCGCCTATGTCACCCGCAGATAAATAAGCTTTCTACAGGTGAAAGAATTTTGAAAATAGCTCCAGTTGTTTCAGAGCCCATTCAATGCAAATAAAAAACAAACAATCAAATCTTTTATCTTTATAATATAAGTATAGGTTATTGTATAGATATATAGAAATTTTAGAATAGATGTTCTACAACTATTCTAAAATCTATGCTAGTCAAATTTATTTAATCTTGTCAAAAAATTTTGACAGTGATTGTTATTAATGTTGGCTTTCAGGTCTTCAGTTGTAGTCTATTTTATTCTGTTATTTATGACTAACACTCACGGGGTCATTCACAGGCTGTTCCGGAACGAATGTCGTGTCATGCTACCCTGAAAGTCATAATTACCGTATCACTTGTGTTATCGATTGAAATATCGATGAGTTAAAATGTATTTAAAATTCTGCTTTTACGAAAAACATTTTTTTGCTTTTACTTTCTATCTAGATCGTACAAAGGAACAGTAAATATGTTTACATTTTCTTTTTTGCCCCTATGAGCTAATTGTGGAACATTATTAAGTTATCTGTGCTAATAGTTGGTACTGTAAACGGGATGAGTAGGGTTTCGTGCTGAAAGGATAACACACTGATTCTAAATATTATTTTATATATTTGCAAGGTAATTAAAGATTCTATCCTCATGCGAGGTACATGGCACGACTTCTGCGTCAACACTGCCATTTCTTCTTAAAGAAACAGAGACAATAATTTCCTTTGGAATACATCAAAACTTCGAGCAACACGGCCTCCGTACCGGACGGAGGGAGTGGGCAAAGCGACAATTTACTATGACAATTTTTCTGGCGTTTTTTGCGGGGGGAAATGTGCACACAAGTTTAGTTCCGCACACCTACATACAAAACTTAAACTGTCACTTGATAGTAATTATGACATTGTCACAAAAAATGACATAAAAAGAAAAAATAATTTGTGTACAGATGAGTCACACACAACTAACACATAGACATGCATATGCCTAATTTTGGCTTGTACCTTGACAGAGGGGAATGCAGCGTATGGCTACTCCGAAGCATCAAAAGCATTTCAAATACCTTAGTGAAACCTCCTTGCTACAGTACCTATGTATTATATTTTTTAAGGATTTTATGAATGGCAAGGATTCCATTAAAACAAAGTACGTGTTTTGGTTGTTTTATTGTATGGTGGTACGGAACCCTTCTTGCGATTGCGACTCGCACTTGGCTGGTTTGATATTTACTTACATACTTGAGCATAAGTAGCTAACTAATGGTACTCGAAGTTATGTGATGTCTCTTCCTTGCTAAGTTGTTAAGACGATCATACTGTGAGATTCGTTAGAATTTGTTATAGGTAATGCTTTTGTATAGTCGGGTGTTACATAGACGGATATCAACCAAATCTCTCAAATATTATAACCTGCGGGCGACTCATTCGAATTCTAGAAATCTAGACAGCACTTTCGTTCGTGAGAACATGTTGGACGGTTTATTGTTTAACGTGAATGGGAAATTGAAAGCCGCTATCATAGCAAAGTAGACAAGATAGAATAAGGGTTGTCAAAATCCTTTCACATTAATAACTTTGAGATTTCCTCATGTGTAAATTAAATTATGTTTTCGTGAATTATAGTGGTGATCATGAGACGATTTTTTTTAAATATCTATGATGGTGATACAATAATGTTATGATCATGATCTACAGGGTGAAAATTAACCCTTAGTCTTCAAAGGGTGACTAAGACCGTCTATGTGAACAACTTTCTGTTCCCATGGGACAAATGGGCACTCGAAATGTTATGTTAAAGCTACACTGCAACTAAAATTCATATTGCTGCCCTCTTAACGACATTATTAGCTGTTGGGCAAGGTAGAGCAACCATCATATCACAAGATTTGACAACCCTATCATAGGCAGGTAGCGCAAGCATTACCGGTGTTGCACCTTTCTTGTTGCGCAACCAGAAATATTACTGCTCAATAACTTACTTGTTTTGATTTAATGTGAAGTGCATCGAATCGATTGCTTAGTGTCAATAATCAGTCGTCCTTACTATTTATTGGGTTATTACTATTTATAAACTGTGTTTCGTTTTTAATATGTTTGTCTAGTTTGACAAGTTTTTGTTGTGAGCCAATTACTGCTGCAAAATTTGATGATGCTGTGGAGTTCTTTTGTCAGATTAGCTATTGAAATCATTTTGTTGTATATATGTTACGGTAAATTTAATTTATTGAAAATTTATTAATATTTTTCCAACATTATTAATAATAACCTTGTGTTATGCTAAATGTGAATAAAACATTGAAATTAATTACTTTTTGTAGTTATTATTAATAATTAACTACACACATTGGTAAAAGTAATAAAATTAAATAAGACCCCAAGGTTTTGTCCAGCAGGGAATTATTAAACAGCCTCCGTGGTCTAGAGGTGAAGGCGTTTGCTTTGTTGACCGTGGTCGGGGGTTAGATTCTCACGGGAAGCATACTTTGATAAGTTGTTTCCAGTTTTGGTTAGGACATTGCAGGCATGAATTACCTGATTGTCTGATAAGAAAGATGATTCCGTGCTTCGGAAGGCACGTTAAGCCGTTGGTCCCGGCTGCCATCTGGTAGTCGTTAAAGGAACCACGTCAGAGATCGAGAGGCGGTTCCGAAGAACTCTGACACCAGGGTGTGCATGGTCGACTGACCGTGTCACCTACTCGAAATGATGATGATGAGGGAATTATTTACAATATCACACATAGTCTTACAATTGTACTTGTCTCAGATCACACAAGTAAACCCTTGTTCTTTTTTACATTTAATTTTAAAACAAACTTTGCTCACTCCTATTACAGCATGAAAGCTGCCATATATGTGAGCCCTCGGCACTCTCTTCTAAAAATAAAATGAAACAGTTTGTCATTTTGTGATAAATCAATAAATGTTTCGTTTTATTTTTGGTTAAAATTCTATTTACCACAAAAGTCTTTCTGGTATAGGTATGTTTGATAGTACGAGTGATTTGATTATTATTAGGATTTTAGTATTGCTTGATCGAGAAAAGTTGTCAGAGTATCTACTTTTGTTTTAAAAATTATAACATTTATCGGTATTAAGGTTACATTATTAATAATCACCGACAAACGTGATTAATTTCTCACTTTTACTTCGACTTTCGGTAACTATTAATAATGATAGACAATTATTAATAATTTTCAATTAATCACTCTTACCGTAACATATATTTTATTTAAACGTAAGAATTCACCGTAATTGGGCACTAGAAATTCAGTGAAATGATCCCTAACTTAAATAAAAACTTTTAAAAGCAATTAATTTAGGTTTTTTTGCATGAAGATGATGGAGGCTCTTGAGATTTTATCCATGTGTCTATTAGCTAGCTTCCTGACAAAGTACAACAAACCTATCCTTTAAAAAATCACGACTGTTGTATGGGAGCTCCCCTTAAATATTTATTTTATTTTGTTTTTAGTATTTGTTGTTTTAGCGTCCTCAGAAATTAAATTTAAATTAAATTAAGTTAATTTACTTTGACACATAATAAATTTAATTTAAATTAAATTAATTTACTTAAACACACAAGAATTAGGAAATCCATCAAAAAGAGTATTCGATGTCGTCTAGGTACGAATCTGCTACATAAAAATAAAATGTGGAAGCAAAAGGCATATCGTTTCGTCGTTTACTTAAACCTTATTTATGCCTTCGACATGCGTTGGCCCTTTGGTCCCTTAGGAAGAATGAAAACTAATGGGACTAGAATTACTTGTCCTCGTGTACAGCAAGTTTCCAGGGAATTTATGGTTGTCCTACGTGAGTTAACTCGTCGGGTGGACGTTAGAGTTAATAAAACTTTATGAATTTAGGAGCAGACATCATGGATATAGTTAGTTTGTATGGTATACAAATATTCAGCTACGAAGTAGGTATTATGTTTATAGTATTAAAGTGGCTAATGATCACGCGCAATGTCTTAACTTAGTCGATATAATATACTTAATTGTTAATTAATTTATGAAATACTATTATAATTTCCAATTGATCCCTTCCTAAGTTTAACAAAAAAATATGAAAGTAAAGAATTTGGTCAGTATTGCAGAAAAAAACACTCTTAGGAGCTTTTATCCACAGTGTTGTTAAATACGCAAATATTTAAATTCATATTTTACTATGATATACTTCTCCATTATTTCTACCGATGTGTCTATGTTTACTTCTTGTGAATAAATAGTCGGTGTGGTGCCCACACACAACAATATAATTTTTATTTCAGGTACCCCGAATATTTAAACCCGATTCTATGTATCGCCTATTAAACACGCCTTTGTTCCCGAAGCGAGCTAATAGACGGTGTCAGGACTTTGTTGTATAAGTTATTCAAAGTATTATTAGGGTTTCGTAGCCAAATGGCAAAAAACAAAACCCTTAAAGATTTGTTATGTCCGTCTGTCTATCTGTCTGTCCGAATGTCACAGCTATTTTATTAGATATATTTTCAAATAATAGATATTATTTTTTTATTTATTTTGTTTATGTCATGTATGGGACGGCATACGAGCAAGCGGGGTCACCTGATGGTAAGGGATCTCCGCTGCCCATGGACTAATAAAATAATAGATAATCACTTAGTAAAACAGTTATCTTAATCAATTAAACAGTACAGCAAATTTGATTAATTTGATGTGCATATTTAAGTGTTGTAATGAGTATTTTCGGACCCACTTTTAAATATTTTGTTTGAAAAGGGTGATTAATAATTTCATAATTTAATTTATTTCGTGTGTATAATTAGTGTGCAAGTCAGTATTTTTGGTGCGACATTTGAATATTTTGTTTGAAAAAAGGTAATTTATGGATGTAAGATTAAATACTACCCGTTTTAAACAATCCCGAGCCTAGTCAACACTTGGATAGGTGATCGAAAGTGGCAAAAATATCTCGGGCTCCTTCGTGATTAGTTAGGCACTTTAAGCCATTGGTCCCGGCTGCCATCGTTTATAGCAGTCGATAAGCTATAAGTACGAAAATTATATTGATGATAAATATTAGTATTTTTTTTTAACTTAAATTATTGCTTTTTTCTTTGCTTTTTCGCGTTCTACTTATGTGCGGTCAGGTCAGTATATTACTATCATGCGTTTTGCTCTATCGAGTCGAAGAAATACCAATTTAATAATTAGTTACAATACATTTGATCAAACTACGATTTTTGCCTCCGTAAAACGAGGTAGAACTACTTTATTGTTAAGTTAGGTAGACTCAAAGAAAATATAGTACCTTCTCTTATAGTAGTATTTTCTAAAGAAACTAATATAGTTATTTGATAACTTTTTTTAATACAGCAGTTTTAACGAAACAAAGCATACATTGCAAAAAATTACTGCTGAAATATATGAAATTTTGCAAACTTCACAAAAATGGTACATGAAAATAACGCCAAACGTAGAAATAATGAAAAGTGTCTGACACAGAATACGCGAGATAATGCTGAGTGCACAGGACCGCGGAGCGCAGTCTGGAGTAGTGCATAAAATGAGGACAGCACTCTGATATGACACATGTAACGACGGCTTATTTATTGGCATTTTTCTTTAATACTCGTAAGATTAAATCATTATGTTTCTTATTCAAATTTCTACTCTTCTTTGTTTATCCATTAAATCATTTGTGGAGGCAACCGTTTAAAATACACTAAAAAATTTACTATATTCTTCACAATTTGAAATTTAAAAGTGCTTATTTATCTGGCGGGTGACATTAGTTAAAATTTACGCGAACGTCACGGGAAAATAGCTAGTTTTTTGTAATATAAAAATACAAAAAAACTACACAAAAATGGGACAAGAAAATTAAGCCAAATGCAAAAGTGTCTACCGCAGAAGGCGCAGGATAGTGCTGAGCACACACGAGCGTGTGGAGAGCATTCTCGAGAAGTGCAGTGAATGAGGACAGCGCTCTGAAGTGAGACATGTGTGACGACGGTTTATTTAGGGTACCTAATTATTTTTTACAGATGTTTATTTAATTAAGAATAGTTGACTGCTGGGCAGCGTGTACTCCTGTCCTTAGTGCCCAAACTCAAAAGTCTTCGACCTTGACTTGTGGGTCCGAAACGTGGCCCCTTACTATGCGTTGATGAGTTGACTGTTTCAAAACGTAAAATTTAACAATCTACACAAAAGAGGAGCATGAAAGAAGCCAAATGTAGAGTGAATGAATAGTTTAATGCTGTACTGAACAGATAATGAAACAGAACCCTTCGTGCGCGAGTCCGAATCGCACTTGGCAAATTTTGTATTATAATCTTGAGACGGACAGAATTTGTCAATAATGTTGAAGAGTTATTGGATAAATAAGTACCTATATTTTTCAAAATATGAAATTTATCGAACTGCACGAAAACGAGGCATGAAAATAAAGCTAAATGTATAAATGACAAGTGTCTGCAGTCTGCAGCAGGAGGCGTGGGGTAATGCTGAGTGTACATGATCATGCGGAGAGCAGTCTTGAGGAGTGTGGCGAATGGGGTTAGCGCTTTGGAGTGCTACGTATGTAACATTTTATTTAGCGCCATAATTTTTATTATATGCGTGTGAATGAAACATTTATTAATCTGTCAACAATACAGAGAAAACTATAAATATAATAATATTTTCTTATAATTTTATACCCCTCTTTGCACAGAGACCTCTACCAAGTATCTATTAGAGGGAGGGCTTTTCCGGGAAAATGTTTGATGAATAGATAGAATGAGTAAGTACTGAATACTCAAATTGACTCTGCGCTTTTATTTTTATGAAAGGTTTGATGTACGCAAAAAGACAATTATTTTATCTAGATAATAACCTATTATATTGTAACAATCTTGTCAAATATCAAAGTTTATTCATAAGAAGGATATTTTACACATATGGCATCGTTCTAGTGAAAATCTCATTTATATCAAACAGGATATTTATAATGCAAGAGATTGTAGCATCACGTCTGCTTAAAAATTATTAAAATTGTACATATACATAAAATAGTATCTGTATATACAGATACTATCTTATACAGATACAAAAAACAAGATAGTATCTGTACATACAGATACTATCTTGTTTTTATCACACATGTGTTTTATCACAAAGCTTTTATTTAGTTTAATCCAGGGTCTGCGTAGCTATCTGTGTTAACAGGGTTGTTTTGAATATTTGCATCCGTAATTGCGGACCTACAGCATCTAATAGGACATCTGCATCCATATGAACAGTCGCAAAAATGTATGTGGATATTCATGCAAAAGCAGATGCCGCATTTTTTTTTTTTGGGAAAAATGGGCCATTTCCATGATTCGCATGGAGCGAAAAAAAGATTAAATAAAATAAATATAGATAAAAGCATTACCTGCGCCGCGAACTAAATCTGGTACCCGTCGTGACGCAGGATTGCGCATTAACTACTGCGCTATCAGCATCATCATCGAGTCTTTACCAGTCTCCACTGCAGGAGCACGACCCTCAGTAGAGCCGTAGACTAGCCTGAGTAGTCAGAGGATTGCCGTCAAATACCTTTTTTTGTATTGCTGGTCCCAAAAATGAAATTTTTTGCTCAATTACTTTTTTTCTAACATTCTACTCGTAGATAACTTAAGTAGAAACCAAACAAATACCATTACAATAGCTATACGATATCTTGACACGGATTTATAATTACTTTTACTTCTACGAATAGGCCGGTCTATCATGAACGTATCCATCAATTATGAGCGTGCTAGTACGAAACTAGGTGGGTACCGTCAGGTACTAGAAACAACGTGTCAATAGCTCAAGGTCTGAGCGATGATTAAATAAAATAAACCTCCTCAAATGCCACTGGAACGATGAACGGAATGACTCGAAGGGGCTTTCATAAATTGGTAGATAAGATATGAAGTTTGTTAGGTAGGCATGTTGTTTCAACAATTACATGCGTATCATTTGAAACTAAACAGAAGTTCTGGCTTTGTCTACTTATAAGGTAAAAATATCTTATTTTTACTTCATTATATTAGCTTTTCTTGCTTTATATCACACAAGCCTTATTTAAGGCGACGTGAGTTCACACACTAGCGCCACCCAGCAATTAATTAATTTACTCCTAAATCAAATCAAATTCATATTTTCGTAAAATCCTGTATGTATATATACAGGATTTTACGAAAATCTGAGGCCTTGGAGAAAAGATATGGAAACGATTAAGTTATACAACGCGCATTGATTTTAAACTACACAATATACTTTTCCATTTTATTTTTTACCATTGTTTAGGCATATTTCAAACGACGCGCATATTTCATTAAGTGTTTGAAATCAAATCACCTTACATAAGTTGAAGATTTTCAATATTACGTTTTATTTTTATCACATACGGTAAAAACATCTGACCTTTCTCAGGGTTTAAAGAAAATTTATTCAATAAACAAATAATAATAACACTCTTTTACAAGGGCACCATAATGCGGTCTACGAACGACATAATGACGATATTCGGGCGAACAATAATGTCTACCACAGCCTTATACGTAATTTATTATTTACTACTCCCTCCCCAAGGTCCGGAATTACTCAGCAAATAAAAACTCATTTCAGTAACATCGCGAACCCGCTTTCATTCATCAAAGTCAATAATTTCGCGATTTTTAGCCTTACATAACTAAACACGGCGTTGCAATCCGTCATCCTGGTCTCTTTATAGCTGTTCCCGTTCCCGGGCGTGTCTCCATAGGATTAGGACGCTTATGATGAAGAGAATAAGAGAAATTATCGGTCGGTAGGTGTGCGAGGAAGCGAGCAATTGGAGCTGGCCTCAAATCACTCCGTTGGGGAAGGCTCTCCTACGCGCCGAGCCGAGATCCGTCCCACCTCGGTGCTTTGCGATTTATTTATGCACAAGCACTTATCAATGATGCTCTGATTACGATTAGTCACCGCTATATTTTCTATCGTGTTGTTGGAGCTAGGATTAGCAAAATAGAGAGCAGTACCGAAGGGTTGGTGCAAAACAATCCTTCATAGCGATGAAGGATTGGTATCACCAATGTATGTGATATGTAGCACACCAACTCGCTGTGCTACATATCGCCCTAGGAAACGTTATACCAGATTTCAGCACATTGCCTTGATTAGAGCAGTTCAATGAGTAAGCTGATTTCAGACATAAAAGTATGTTTTTACTTTACCACGAGCAAGTGCAAAAACAATGTTTTATAATCACATAAACAGAGAAATGTGTTTAAGTGGTTTTGGGGTTAAGATTATATAAACAATAAATATAATTTTATATGTCATACGCACATACAGACTCATAAGAATGACTTTTCTTTTTATATTTTTATTTTAGTTAGAAACTCCGTGAGAAGAGGAGACTTCCTGAAGTCAAAATTTGTGGACCGCACGCATAAAAGCAACTCTACATGGGACTCTTCTTTTGAGTCAGGGACAGAATCTCAAAGCTGAATAGCTAGGACTTGGAAAGATTTGGCCATTTAAATACAATTTATAGAACAAAAAATGATGACCAATTTTCTCTGTAGATTGTCTTTGCGTATAGTATTATGCTTTATGGCTTTCCGGGACGCGTATATAGAAAAGCTCATTCAGTACGTCCCCTACACTTGAGACGAACTGAAGCAGCATTTCCAAGCTCTTTTAATGAAAAACACGTGTAAATGCTGCTCCAATACGACCTAGAAGGTGACGTACTGCAGTAACCGTTCCAGTATTTATAACGCGCCTTAACGTTGGGTTTATCCTAGTTCCATTCGTCAACGGGAAACTGATATAGGTTAATAAAGATTACTTAATCTGCTTAAACTATAGAGCAGGTACGATTATGATACGTGATAAATAAAGCAAATACAGTACGAAACAAAGGAAATTTAGAAAAATATTCAATGCATCTTTGGACAAGGGTGGCTATTATTAATATAAAAGGCTAAACAATGAGATCGCTTGATCAGACATAACCTAATTTTCAATTGTTTCTTCGTCATCCATATTGATATTTTTTTGGAAAAGATGGCGTCACTTCTTTGTTCTGTGCAAGATAGGCAAGTTCTTTATGATCTTGTTCAGACAAGTAAAGAATGTTTAAACGTGAACCCGTATTGTTTATTTACCAACAATATATGTTTGCAAAAACGAACGAAAAAGAAATCGCACCGCACACGCCAAGTGCAGAGATGACCGGCGCGCGCAAAGCCGAAAACATAATTGTGTGCGTGAAATAGCAATATCTGCATAGAGAGTCGTATCGCATTAGCTTTTCTAAGACAACTTTGTGATTATTGCACTAGAAATCCTACTGCAGTACGTCACCTTCTGGGACGTATTGGCGCAACATTTACGTGTGTTTTTTCCGTTAAGAGCTTGGAAATCCTAATTCGTTTCGTCTCAGGCAAAGGGGACGTACTGAATGAGCTTCTCAACACAACCCACCTAAACACGTAAATTTATTTTGTTATGTCTATTCTATCTTGTTAAGTGTCCGTCAAAGAGTTATAATATAAATAATCTATCTGTCCCTCAATTTACTGCTGAATTATGCATACGAATATGCAACTGTGGGCAGCATTTCTAATCAGATTACAAAACAAACAACTGTAAAAATACTGGGGAATAAACGTTATTGAGGCGAATACTTGGTGGACTTGTTGGATATACTTGGCCAAATTCCAGCCCACGGAAAACATAATAAGCGATAAACAAGATTGCTCTTACGTACTGTTGTGTAAGTTTGGATGCACTCTTATTGCCTTACCTGGTTCAGAATACTAATCTGATAGCCTGAGTTAGAGAAAATTACGTTTTATAGTCGTCTCAGTGCATAAATAAAATTTTTATTGTCTTCTTGATACTCGTGAGTAATCTAGGGAAGTGCTCTGCAATATATATTACCTATTGAATCGCGGGTATAATAGAAGAGGAATCCTGGATGCAATTCACTACCAATAAGGGTGCAACCAGGAACACACTTGGTTGAGAAAGAGGAAATCTTTCAGATTCATCAAATGATGTAAAGGGATATGATATGGGACCGCTATATTATTTTAATAGGTTTGATATATACCTCAACTCAATACGAAAAACTTTTGCTACTTATGTTGCAAAGTTGTTCGTATTGCTGTTCCATAGTTATTGGTACGATTACTTATATATCCCATTCCAATTTAAAATTAAATGTGAAAGTGAGTTTGTTTGTTTGTTGCGCTTTCACGCCGTATCTACTGAACCGATCATCATGAAATTTTGCATATACATAGGTTAGGGTACTGAAAAGGACATAGGCTATATATAACGCGGGCGAGGCCGCGGGTAACAGCTAGTTTTACATAAAACAAATAAATTTATCGTAAGAGTTGTTCAGACTGATAAATATTTTACTCTTTTTGGCTTATTATAATGAATTTGTAAAGATATGATTTAGATCTTCATCAGGACCTTGTTAGTCTCTGCTGCAGGAGCACGACCCTCTCTGTACTACCAGAGCCATATATTAGCCAGAGCAGTGTAGAGGATTCGGCCTACAGTCTCCACGCTGACCAGATGGGTTGGAGAGGTCTCTTTGATGTTTATAGCTTTGTTTAGCTCGTGTTTCCTTAGTAGCCTTCTACGACATCCACGGGAAAACTTGGAGTGGTCCTATTTAACTCTACCGGAAACTACCGGCACGTCCTTTAGATGGATGTCATAAATCACCTTAATGATGCTTTCCCCTTTTCTATGTCGTTTGATTCTTATTAAATCTTGGATACAATAACCACTTTCCTTGGTAATCAATCAAGTTATTTAATATCGAGTAGGCACAACATTAAACTGGACAGGTTTGTCATGTAAGTTATACTTATAGCTGCAAGCACGCCCTGCATAATAGATTGAATAATAAGTGGCCTAGCGTGAATCGAATTCGCGTTTAAATGGCAAGGACAATCGATGCTTAAGTTTCCTTGAAAACTGGTCTTCGACCGAAAATTTAACTTTAGTAAAGAGTTAATTTTAAATGCTGCCGTGTGGTTCCCGGCAGAGTAGAATAGGACCACTCCAAGTCATCCCGTGGATGTCGTAAAAGGCGACTAAGGAAACAGAAGCTAACCAAGGCTTATTAACATCAAACAGACCTCTCCAACCCGTCTGGCCAGCGTGGAGAATGTAGGCCAAATCCTCTGACTACTCAGGCTAGTATATGGCTCTGGTAGTATAGAGAGGGTCGTGCTCCTGCAGTGGAGACTACAAAGACCTGATGATGATGATGATGAAAAAGTTTATTGGCATCTATTTTCTATTGTGTCTAGTGCGGTACTAGATTTTTAGGTTTACAAAAAACTAGCTTTTGGCTTCGCTCGCCTGTAATTTTGACGTAAAAACTTGCCAACTCATTTTTCCCAAATCCCATAGGCACAGTACTTTTTTCCGGCATGAAAGGTTCGCTTATGTCCTTCCACAGTACCCTAACTTATTAGATGCCAAATTTCAAAAAGATTGATTAAATAGATGAAGCGTGAAGAGGTAACAAACAAAAAACAAATATGTAAACTCAATTTCGCATTTATAATATAAAAAATATAATAGTTGAGCTACAATAATAATTGGTCAATTATAGCAACTGACAGACACAAATGGAAGCTAGAGAAAGAGACCTTTGCCCAACATTGGGACATTCTTTAATGGCTTGTAATAATAATAATAATAGTTGAGATGATCCTGTACAACATCCATCCAGATCATTACAACTTACATTGCATTTTATTTAATTTACAGGTGCAAACACTATTTATTTCGATAGGTCAACATGGAGCGACAATTTACAGAACACAGAAACAAAATGTAAACGTTTTTATAAAATTCATACAAGTGTTCGCTTACAAATAAGTATCATATTATTTTTTCCTCTTTGATCATCATTCACCATCGCCTATTAAAAAATAAGCTGAACCAGAGTCAAGAAACATAAATTTTTGTAATTAAAAAAATATGTCTGAGTATAGTAATTTAATCCCAACACTCACCCCAAAACATTAATGAAATGCTAACGATGCGGTAATTAAATTAATTCCGCTATTAATTAGCGGAATGACGTGTCGCTTTCACTACGGACTGTCCCCGGCGTCGCGTAAGTGTCATAGCGTCACGGTGTCATGCTATGACAGCATTTCACAGGAGTGTCCCTGTCACGTCATTACTAATGAACACCCTAATGCCACTTCCGTGGGCAACATTTTTATGTCACCGCGGGGAGGGCGGGATTTCGGGTCACTCTTGTTTACGATGTGTTTTATGGAACGATGATTTTAATCAGCGACTCGTGTAATAACTATTCAAAGTTGTAAAGTTATAAAGTGGTTTTTGAAGAGTGTGTTAGCGAATATAAATAAAAGATGTTGATTATACCTTGTTTATAAAATATAAATACGTTGTTCAATAAAAATCAAGTCTGAGTGACTTATTCTTATTGAACAACGTATTTATATTTTATAAACTAGGTTTAATCAATATCTTTTACATATATTACCTAACAAGTGCATACTTACACAGGTTGTTTTTAATCAGAACGACTAATAGATAACAAAATCTTATTTAATGAGGTGAAAAACGAAAATAGACTTTTCATTGAGAATCGACGAGCAACGTGGTGAATTTACATGGGATTTTTTTTTTTCATTTTTATTCCGTTTTTCTTACGATTTTTTAAAGATATTATTTATCCTGATTCTAAAATATAAATAGTGCCTGTGATTTTAAAATCAACCTATATGTTTTTGAGGTACTTGTGCTTAAATAAAAAACTTTTGCTAACGCCTTCTTTAATATCCTACGTCTAGATTTACTTTTACTTCCTTCCATGCTGATTTCGCCTCCATTAGCAAGAAATGAAGTTTAATACAATGAATAAATGATTATATTTATTGACTTGACTCAGAGACTATAAGTACTAGAAAGCTGAAATTTGGTATGGGTATGTATATTAATCATGTCAAAAAAGTGGTAAAAGAAAATCTTGAAAAAAAATTTTTTTTATGGAAGCTCCCATACAAGTAAAGAGGGAGTAATATTTTTTTTTCTATACAAACCCATCGTGTTGGGTATTGTTAGATAGATCTTTAAAAAATATTGTGAGGTTGAGAACACCATTTTTCGATTTAAGGATCCGTTTCCGAAATATTTGGTTTTAAATTTCAAATTTTTGTTAGAGGTAAGTGTCCCCCCCCCCCCCTCTATCTACTAAATGGTTATATATGGATACGTGAAAAAAATTACAGCTATAGTATATATACTGAAGTTGAAAGGAAAACTATCAGAGCTGAGTACTAAGTACAAACTAAAAAGTTATTGGCAACCAACTTATAAAATGTACTCGAAAATGTAAAATTTCATACATTTTCATTGTTACATGTTTTTGGTCGTTAAACTGTGATGTGCGAGTGTGAACAGTGTGAACTCAAAGTTGTCATTCGCAACTACGGAACCCTACACTGCGCGTGGCCCGACACGCACTTGGCCGGTTTTTTTTTATATCATTCATTTAAAAGCTATCCCAACAAAAATTTCACAAGTATCATTACCTAGTTGAATATAAATATAGTAAGAACAATAATGAAGGCGATCGATAAACGTGAGTTATGTCGTATATAATAAATATTAATAAAACCTTGAAACTAACTTCTAAACCAAAAGTCATGCATATATCAACAACATGACTTGTTATTCTGGATTCCTATTCAGATTCTATCTCCTATTCATTTATGCCCAGAAGGTCGGTCAAGGGAGCCGATACAAAAGCCTTTGAAAAACAAGGAAGCGTGTGGTAAACCTGAAAATGGCCCGGCAAAGGACTCCCCGAGTACTCACTTGATTACCTCCCACTGTAAGCATACAAGCACTTAGCTCCTAGATTTTCCTATAAAACTCATACCAATATTTACCATGCTAAAATCAACTTTAAGACATTATGTTAAAGGTGATTTTACTTTAAAATTTTGGTGGGTAGTGGTCTGAAACAATCTAGCCTTTGACATTCTGCGTTTGGTTTTGTAGCTTTCGTAGTGCATTAATTTTGGTAGGTAATTACAAACTAGTTATAAAACACTTACATTGACACGTTATATTTGAATATAAATTTATTCATCTTTAAATTTCCTTACTCTACCACAAAAAATGCGAATATTTTTCTTTTTAATTACCGTCTAGTACAACATTCTGCAAAAAAAGATAAATCAAGCCAAAACTGTACCTACTTAATTATACAAACAACTTCTAAACCAGAAACCACGATAAACATCCCTTATTTCTTATCTTATCTTATTAAACATGTATTATAGGTAAAACAACTGTAGCTAATTTTATTATGAAAAAGTTGTTTATTAAATTTTATTTTACTGTTATATTTTTATAAACTATGAAATAAAGTATTACTTTTTATTTGTATATAAGATATAAACGGATTTTTTTCGGTGCAGAGAACAATTACAAATTTAATTTGCGTTATCTCGTAGCAAAGTTCTACGAGCGCCGAATCTCACGGCGAGATTTAGAGCTCGTAGAACCTGCTACGCGGCTTCGTAGCGCCCAAGGCCGTTGAATGAGGCTGTTTCATTATAGGCTTTATTCAGCTATTATACAGCCTTTTGTGGCCGCTGTGCTTTGTACGAAAGTGGGCCGGTGGAAATTAACTTGATATTGCTCGAGCTGTTGTCTGTTGGGATACGTTGAAAATTTTAATGATGAACCTTGGCAAAATATTAAATAGCTATAGCTTACGCTCGCAGCCCCGCTCGCGTTTATGTTGACCATACCGGAAGTGTGCGTTTTCTGGAATAGAAGATGTTCTTTTCCGTACCCTAAATAACGTTTACACGATGTTTATTTCGCAATGGCGGCAAGTCAAACTCGCTCAGCGACGTACTTCCATTTTCAAAAAAATAATAAATTTCCTTTTCAAATGAAGGTATCCGAAATTTGAAAGTCATTACTTAATCGAAAAACGATGTTGTAATGAAAATACGTACAATATTACCTACGGCCAAAGATAATATAATTGTTTTAAATAAAATTATTTTTCTCAAACATGCTCGGAAATGTAGGCATTACTGTAGTAAAAAGAAGACCGGAAGTTTGTAATTCTTGGCTCATTCATCGCATTGCCGGCCTAGGCCAGGAAATAAGTATGAAAATTACTTCCCGGCCGCTGCTCAAAACTTTTTAATTAATCTATGTAACGTAAATTATGTCACTTGTCATACAGCCAGTTTACTACCACTGCATTTTTAAAAAATGCATATAATACGTGAATATAACTACAATTTCATTAAAATATCGATATGTGATCATACGAAAATATGCTTAATTTTCGTTGCGAGAGAAGAAAACAATAATCTATGATCTATTAAATTTTTTGTGAAAAATATGACTGGGCTCTATGGGCATTGTTTCCTTTGCTGGAATTGACAACTGAAAATAAAAAAATTAAAAACTCGGGAGATCTGTTATTTTCACTATACCCGTAGTGATTAACGCCACTGCCGAAAAACTGCCTTTACGGATTTTAGGGCATAGAACACACGTCAATTGACTTTGAATTTATGGCCCCCCATAGAAACTCAAAAGGAATTGTATGGCATTTTTTTCATTTTCACCCTCACTCCATTATTTGTCTATGATCCTTATTGCCTAGAGAAAACATATGGCAGTCGGTCGTCTGATACTAGTAATAGTATCTTCTTCGTAGTTTGTGATTAACGCTTTGCAGTAATTGATTGACATTGATTGTTTTCGGTAAATATGTGCAAAGTTGGTTATTTATTCGAAATGAAACGGTTCAAAATGAGTTTTAGTGATGAAAGCAACACTGCAATGGATTTTAAGTACCTACTTCGCCTAATTTGAAACTTGAAAGTGGAAAAATTACTACCGGCAAATACCTAGTAAGGGGAAATATTTAAGGCATGTAAGTTTATGTGTAACTTTAAGTTAAATTTCCTCACATTTATTGAGAAAATCTCTATACTTTCCTCGGCGGGAAAGGGATTGCCGGACTCGTAACTATTGTCAAGGCCTCGCTGACGCTCGGCCTTGAAAACTATACTCGTCCGGCAATCCCTTACTTCCCGGCCTCTGCAGTAATGTACTATTAATACGGTTTTTGTCGCGTTTATTACATTATTTATACACCTAACGTTTCGAGCACTTTACATTGTTCGTGGTCGCAGGTAGACTAAGTTGACATTTGTCTAGTATTTTATAAGAACTGCAAAATCTACCGCCTAAAATATTTATTGATAACGTTCCGGATGTACGCAGTATTGGCTCACGGTGTCTGAAGGTCTTGCAGTCTTCTGCTTAGCTTGAGATTTGATTAAATTGATGACTGGATCCCAAGCTGGTGGTAACTGCCAACCATCCTCTCTATTGAAATTAGGATGTTTTTTAATTTCAATAGCCTCACGAAGCATTCTTGGAATGTATCTGTTTTCTTTTGCAAGGACAATAGAGATCTTTTCAATAGAGAGGATGGTTGGCAGTTACCACCAGCTTGGGATCCAGTCATCAATTTAATCAAATCTCAAGCTAAGCAGAAGACTGCAAGACCTTCAGACACCGTGAGCCAATACTGCGTACATCCGGAACGTTATCAATAAATATTTTAGGCGGTAGATTTTGCAGTTCTTATAAAATACTACACAAATGTCAACTTAGTCTACCTGCGACTACGAACACTGTAAAGTGCTCGAAACGTTAGGTGTATAAATAATGTAATAAACGCGATAAAAACCGTATTAAAATAATTTTATTTAAATGTGTAACAATCGCGAAAACATAAGAAAGCATAATATAATTGTTATTATAAATGCGATTAACGTAATGATGCATATTAATAGATAATTCCTGATATCGTTATAGACATTTTAGGTATAGTGTGTGAGTAGATATAGAAGCATACATACGTAAATAAGAACGTACAACTCCTTATTAGACCGCGTAAAAAATATTTTAAAGTAAACATCAGAACTGTTGGAAATAGTAAACTAAACGTTTATAGACGTGTTGTCTATTAATCTATCATTCGGTGCTTTGTGGTAAAATGGCTACCTACTAAAATTCTTTACACTAATATACTCTTGTGGCAGTACATTGTCTTTCAATGGTCATCTCAATTCCCAACAGGTTATGGGCCCAGCACGCTTCCACTGCGCACGCTGGAATGGACCGGAGGTTTTGGGCAGAAGCAGTAAATACGTCAATATATATTAAAAACAAGTCACCAAGTAAGGCAGTAAGAGGTACTACACCGGAAGAAATGTGGTCTGGTAAGAAGGTTGATTTATCTAACTTAAAAGTATTTGGTTGCATAGCTTATGCAAAGATTCCTGATGAAAAACGAAAGAAATTGGATGCAAAGAGTAAATTGCATATTTTTGTAGGATATTGTAGTGAATCAAAGGGATATAGATTAATTGATCCAGAAAACCCTTCTAAATGTATTATGTCTAGAGATGTACGATTTATAGAAGAGAAGTTGTACAAGGATATGGATACTAAAAATCGAGAAAATAGTTGTGATGATTGCTTAGTCGAATTAAATAGTTATGAAGGTGTAGATTCAACTAGTACTAATGAGAATAAGTATACAAGTCCATTGCCAGCTGGTAAGAAAGCTGTAAAATGCAAATGGATTTTTAAGAAAAAGCTTGAACCAAGAAGAAAATAGAATCATTCTTGATCAAAGAACATACATAGAAAAGGTATTAAATCAGTTTAAAATGACTGATTGTAAGCCTGTGAAAACACCATTAGAACATGGTATGAAATTAGAAAAAGGACAACAGAATGACACTGATTCCAGATACAGAAGTCTTATAGGATGTATCATGTACATAGCTGTGTGCACAAGGCCTGACATTGCTCACGCTGCTAGCTCATTAAGTCAGTTCAATGATTGTCACACAGAGACTCACTGGAAAGCAGCAAAACGGATTTTACGATATCTGAAGGGAACTATTGATTATTGCATTGTGTATGAAAAATCAGACTTATCCGTTACAGGATATGTAGATGCCGATTGGGCCTCCAATAATTTGGATCGACGGTCGTATACTGGTTATGTTTTTAAGATTGGTAACTCAGTCGTAACATGGGAGAGCCGTAAACAGAGGACAGTTGCTCTTTCAAGCACGGAAGCTGAATATATGGCTCTTAGTGAAGGTGCTAAAGAAGCAATGTTCATTAGAAGTTTTATTAATGAATGTTTAGGTAAACTTATAAATGTAACTTTGTATAACGATTGTCAGTCGGCACAAAATATATGTAACAGTCAATATAATCATAATCGTAGTAAGCACATAGATATTAGGCACCATTTTGTACGTCAGGTAGTTAAAGATAATTTGGTGAAACTAGAGTACTTGTCTACTGAACATATGCCTGCAGATGTGTTAACGAAATCTTTATTAAAAGATAAGCATATTAATTGTATACGTAATATTGGTTTGAAGACTGTTTAGTTTAAGGGCAGGTGTTGGAAATAGTAAACTAAACGTTTATAGACGTGTTGTCTATTAATCTATCATTCGGTGCTTTGTGGTAAAATGGCTACCTACTAAAATTCTTTACACTAATATACTCTTGTGGCAGTACATTGTCTTTCAATGGTCATCTCAATTCCCAACAAGAACCTTCATAACTCGTCACGAGACCACACGGGAGCTTAGCTTGTAAATATTTATGTTGTAATATTCATTTGATCTTAACGACTGCCTCTTCCACCGCTTGCCATAAAACTCATTATAAAGATTATACTAATTGTTACAGCTTCTGGATATTTTAATATCTTCTTTGCCTATCTTCATTTCCTTCTTCTTATTCGTAATTTACAAGAATTCCTAACCGTTCCCATTTGTTTTGACATCGTCTTTTTGTTGTACAATTACGCACATGACATAATTATTACTAGAACAAAAGGTTTAACAAAAGTCATTTTAGTCGGTATCACCAACTAATTTAAGCCTGCTCACTAAACTTGTGAGAAATACCGAATATACGCAAGTTAAACTGAAGTTAGTTTACATATTGTGTATAAAAACTGCATTCACATCCTGGGTTTTCTATAGGTTTGGCCAGATAACATAGTATTTGCCACGCCTTAAGCAATTTGAAAATCAACCAGGGCGATACAAAAATTTATATATTTTCCATAAATTCTCCTTTAAGTATATAATTTACTAGCTGTTACCCGCGGCTTCGCCCGCGTAATATATAGCATATGTCCTTCTCGGTACCCTAAACTATGTGTATGCAAAATTTCATGATGATCGGTTCAGTAGATACGGCGTGAAAGCGTAACAAACAAACAAACAAACTCACTTTCGCATTTATAATATTAGTTGGGATAGTTGGGATTACCAAACCTACATGTAGTAAGTAGGTAAGATATTTTATCCTTGACTAAAATAAATCTGAGTATCATTTCTGTACTCTACCTTAATTATTAGTCTTAAAACACATCGTTAACTTCAGCTTACCCTATTATATCGAATGAGTGGAAATGAAACCAGTTCCCACTTTTTTGCATAATAGAGACATAACAAGTACACACGATGTATTTTATGAAGTAGGGCATGGAAAATGTTCTCGTATGATGTAATATAATAAATATTTTTACCAAATCTGACTCGTAAAATGTAGGTAATAAATCCATAGCACCGGTACAGATATTAAATATCTACAGTGTCGATAGCGTTTGTCAATAAATCCCAATCATCATCATCATCATCAGGTCTTTCTAGTCTCCACTGCAGGAGCACGACCCTCTCTGTACTACCAGAGCCATATATTAGCTTGAGTAGTGAGAGGATTTGGCCTACACTCTCCACGCTGGCCAGACGGGTTGGAGAGGAGGTTATAAATCCCAATACAAAGACGAATTTGTAAGTATTTTTTGCTCGAAGCAAAGCTCGAAATAAAGCAAGTTACGTAAATTTGATAGCTTATTTAATAAAATGATTTTGAAAATAAAAGTCATATTATTATAATAAACTAAGTGTTACCCGCGGCTTCGCTTGCGTGTAATTTTGCCGTATAAATTAGCCGAGTCGTTTATTGCAAATCTCATGGGTATAGTACTTTTTCCGGGGTGAAAGAAACCATATATCCTTATCAGTACCCTAACCCATGTGTATGCCAAATTTCAAGATAATTGGTTCAGAAGATAAAGAGTGAAGAGGTAACAAACAAATATACAAACTCACTTACATATTTATACCTAATATTAGTTTGGATAAACATTGCAAAATTACTTAACATTATAAACATTACCGTAAACACCACTTGTTTCATACCCGACTTCATA
Organism: Rhodophaea formosa; assembly: GCA_963082605.1. Classification (NCBI taxonomy): domain Eukaryota; kingdom Metazoa; phylum Arthropoda; class Insecta; order Lepidoptera; family Pyralidae; genus Rhodophaea; species Rhodophaea formosa. Next base: position 15,097,841 of record OY720209.1, read on the forward strand.
GCATAATAGAGACGGGCTGCGGGTACAATATCACGATGCATTTTACCAAGTAGGGCATATAAGTTATTCTCGTGATGTAACATAAGGAATATTTTTACCTATCTATCTAGCTCGTACATGGACAGGACATATTAATGGATCAGCATTTTCTTCCAAAAATATGAGAGTGTTGAATTACTATTTGAATTAATTTGGTTAGGTTGTACATTAAATGATTCCATTCCATACTTACAATAGTTTCGTGGTCATTTGTGAAATAAAAAGAAAGTGTAAGTAACTCTTTGCTTATTTAGTTCTTTACAATGTAAAAACGGACTTAAAGTCGAAGGTTTATCTACCAGTCAACCTAGAAGAGGAGGCTCGCAAGTTTTTTTTAAGAGTAATAAAACCATAACCCTGCTAAAATATTATTAAATGCCTATGTCATTCGTACATAAATATACATACACATTTACATGTATGGCCTCGAAAAACAATATACTCATTTTTGGTGGTCATATAAAAAACTATCCACATTCTAAGGTATTCAACAATAATCTATGACATGTATGACTGACCAAATTGCATGTATTTCTATTACATCCACTTTGTTACACTTTCTGCACTGTAGCTTGTAACATCGTTGAGATAATGGCGGCGTCTGCGACAGACAGAAACAAAAGAACAGCGTAAACAACTACCGCGAACATAGGAAACGACCAATAAATAAGGTAACAGAAGAAACAGATTACTCGATGAGAAATTATTTTGTAACATTTTTTAGTAAAAAAGTGATTTGTTACTAAAAAAAATGTAAAAAACATTTGTTTAACTTTACACATTGTTTGAGAAAAATTTAAACCTTAATGTCAATTTTAAAGACCTTTCTATAAACGCCCCGCACGTATGTGTTCGATGTTTTTTTTTAGTTCCATATATTGATAGCCCCTTTCAGCTTTTATTTTTTTTATGTGTAAAGAGGTTTCCGGGGTAAATCTACCTACCAAGTTTCAAATGTGTAGTCTTAGTAGTTTCGTAATAAAATGCTGTGACATACGGACAAAAAGACAGACAGACATGACGAATCTATAAGGATTCCGTTTTTGCCATTTGGCTATGGAAAACGGAACAAAGATCCTCACAACTGCCTAAACAAGGAGTGCAATACAGGGCCTTGTACTCTCCAGAGTTACTTTATTACTTCATTATTTTAAAAACTGGAATAGACTTGAATAAAGAATGTTGATAAAATTGAAAATATGTGATGAAAAAGAATTCACCACAGGTAGGATTCTTTTTTATCACATATTTTCTAACGTAATGCTATTTAAAAACCATTTAAATGTTGATAAAACCTTTGGCAGATAATTTATTAAACTTGTACCATCAACTGGGCGAATGTGGTAAAACATATATCACGATACATAATTACTTCACCCGTGGTACTTACATACCTAGCCTATGGCATGGCACTCTGTGATATCGTAGTACCTATCCAAGAATTTTTGAAATCGGTCCAGTAGTGGTCTCGGTCTTGAAATCGGTCCATCCTGATATAAGGGCGTTAAAAACCAACCAAACAAACTCCTCAGCTTTATAATATTAAGTTTAAATGATGTGTCACATCTGTAGCAGTCTCTAATTTGTGTCTACCGTGAACACAGGAAATATCCGAGCTCGGAAAGTAATCTACTGTTTGTGAGAACAAAGGTGTCTCCTCTGTGACATGGGATCGATGAATTCTATTAAATGGGAGCATTCGTTTTTGTACATTGAAAAATGATGGATTAGGTACATTAGAAAAAGGTTTCATATTGATTAGGTGAGCGCTGTATAATAGAAAAGCGCTGACTTTGAACAGGAATGTTAGTCAAAGAACGATTTTTATAAAGCGTGTAACAAGTTACACGGGTCGAGAGTCAAGACCCTCAACATTTCCATAAAGAAGTGACTCAGACCGTCAATATAAATTACTTTTCCTATGGGATTAATGCTGGAAACTCATTAAAAAAATCGTCATTTTCATACATAAGTGTTCAGCCACCCGGGAAATTATTATGGGTAAGTAAGAAGTTCCAGCTTTGGTCCCAAAGGAAAAGTTGTTCATATTGACGGTCTGAGTCACCCCTTTAAAGGAATGTTGAGGGTCATGCTATACGCTGTATTTCGTTAGTTGGTCAGTTGGAGTCACAGGTAACGTACCTGTTCTTATCCAAAATTTGATATGAAAATGATATTGGTTGTAGGATTGACTTTGTTTACATACTTTTTGTAGTACGAAATTTCTTTGGGCCTTTTGCCGTAACTTTTTCCAAATCACCCCGCCAATGCTTAGCCGGTGAACGAGTTTAAAGGTGTGGTGAAAGTGATTATGGATTTTTTTTATCAGTCTTTCAGAACAGACATAAAAACTCCTGTAGATTTTTATGTAACTTCTGTAGCTTGTTTCACGTGATTTTTATTTAAAGTTTATTAGTATAAGTCTACTACACGCCATGAACATTTGCAGCGTGACAAAGCTTCCGTTGTCTGCAATCACAGCCGTGGGGATCAGCGTGGGAAACTCAGGACCGCTCAAGGAAAAAACGTTACATGTACTAGAGGGAACGAATCATTATTTGACCGAGCGAGCTAAGCGAGCAAGGTCTTCAAGTCGAGTTGGGGTGAAAAAACATTCTTTGTTTATAGGTATGTATGAAAAAATGTTTGTTCCTTTATAACTCTTAAACTGGAGCTCCAATTAAGATGAAATTTAAATCATATGTAGGCAATACTAGTACAATTTTTAGTTTATTGGGTATCAATATCGGTTCAGTAGTTTATGAGATATGTAAATAAATGTCCGCAAGGTCCAAGTTCGCGACGAACTACTACTAATAACGTTCTTACGTGGTATACAGAACCAAAAGGATGAATGAATGCGTTACCTCTTTCAGCAGACATGGAATAGTCGTGAAAATGGGAAACTATTTTAACGAACGCCTTTGTTTCCTTAGTCAACTTCTTTGATTGACCCTGGGAAGAAAAGGCTGTCCCTACGTATATGTACTTAGTATATTTTACCATTCTATATACCAGATCAATAAAAAAACATTCGTCGTATATTATTTAACGCACAAAACACCTGTCTTGCTCAGTGTCTTGTGACGTGTTATTTCAACAACTTAAGCCTGTACATACATCAAAAAATTATTTTAAACTTTATAAACCAGTTTCACCTCAAATATTCCAAAATAGCAGCCGACGGATATGGTATAAAACAAAATGAATTCAAAGAGCGTTGGATCTGATCCAATTGAAATACAAGTATAATACGAATGCAAGAATACATGCACTGGAGTTGCATCTTCTTGCAAAATGGCTTCAGAATACTAACGACATAGAGAACACCTAAATCAATTGCTAAAAAAGATACGTGAGGCAACTTAATACGTATACTAGCTTGTTTTCTTCGTTTGCGTAACGTTATTTTCAACGTTAGTAGTTAACTAAGGAAATCACAAATTGCTGCTAAAAGAAATCTAAATTAGATCAACGATAACTAAAAATAACCATGCCTCTGACGAAATCATACGATATCATCGCACTTAGAGCATTCTTCTAGGACAGTTTAAAATATCAGTATATCCATTCATCTAATAATTATTGAAATATATTTATTGTGATAATTAAATACCTTACTTGTTTTTATTTTTAATTTCTCATTTATATAGGTTTTTATTTACATAACTACACATATATATATATATATATAAATTTAACAAATAAAATTTAAGATTATTCGTTTAGTAGTAGATCAATTAATATAACCCGTAGCGTGGTGGCAAACAGTCAGGTACTATACTCAAAATAGGTATATCATCGATGCATATCGAGCATTCCCAGTGCCTCCTTTACTGACAAAGAGAAATGAAAATATGTAACATTAGATTGGCCGTAAGGGATAAGGACGTGTTAATATGTAATATCAGATTGGAATATAATTAAAGATAAGATTAGAGCTATTTGAGTTTCGAACTTTCATCGACGATAGTTAGCTAGTCATGCAAATGCGCAGACATTTTAAAAAGCAGACTAGACTAGCGACAAGTGCTTAGCAAAATGTCAGTTGCAAACAACAAATCATAAAATAAACGCCCAGTTAATTGCTCGACAAATATCAAAACTGAGGTAATTTTACTAAATAACAAACTTTTTACATATTTCAACCGTAAAGGCAGATTCACATCATCATCATAATTAGGCCTTTTTTAGTCTCCACAGCAGGAGCACGACCCTCTCTGTATTAACAGAGCCATTTATTAGCCGGAGCAGTCAGAGGATTTAGTAGATAAACGGGAACCATCGCTGCTAAAAAGCAGCTAAGATTATGTAAAATATTAGCCTAAAAATGTAGAAAAAAATAGTATCAAACCCATAGCCTATCATGCACACACATAGCTACCAATTTAACGGATTTTAATGGCATTAATTGACGCGTGTGCTAACACAAAGCTGTCACGCACACAAGTATTGAATTTTTTTTTATTTTTAAATCATTGAGGTAAGTGCATGATGGTATCTAGACAATATATAGTCAAAGGCTAAAAATAAAAACAACCGACCAAGTCCAGACCAAGCGAATCGGAATTGCGCTCATGAATTCCGTACAAAAAATATTTTTTTTAGTTCTAATTAGATATAAGCTTACGGTTTTCTGATGTTTTCCTTAACTTGTGTTATAAGCCTCATGTCAAATTTTACGATTCTACGTCAACGGGAAGGTTTAGGTAACCCTATAGGTTTTGATTCCCTTACGTTTTATGTAAATTCGTAATTGTAACATTAGCGGCCATATCTTTTGATTGCGTTGACTTACAAGTTTGATTTTATTAAAGATTCAAGAGACAACAGATCTAAAAATAAAGACAATGTAAGTTCTGTAAATGGCTTGACCTTTAGAAGTCGAGAGTAATGCATAGCCTCATTCGCTCTGCATTTCATGCAATATGTGATATTATTTTCGACTTGATACAGTTCGCGAGGCCTAAGCTGAGCTTTGCATTTGTGTGAGTGCACATAGATAGTGTAGGTGTGACATCGGCTTACAGCGCGGCGCATCTCCGCCGCGCACCTGTCACACTTCACCCTTGTACTGGCAGCAGTGTGACGTATTTAATTCTTAATATTCTGTTCTTGTGTCCGATTTATTAGTGAAATGGCTGCAAACAAAAGTAAACGAAGAATACGAAACCCTTTAAATAGCCATGTAATAGAAATATTTTGTAATTTAAACAGTTATTTTAAAAACATGAACGATAAAGACGTGTCAAGTGTCAAATTTATTTATAAGAGTTTTTGGTCTGACTCTACTTTTGGTGATTACTCACACAAATGCAGAGCTAAGCTTACGCCTTCCGGACTGTACGTCCATGCGTTCCTGGGAAAAAGTTCTTGACAGACGGAGAAACGAGCGACCCTAAAAGGGCCCTTTTTATTATTATTACCTTTTGAGGGGTACTGAAAGTTTGATGGAAATTTGCCAGTCCTTCACGCAGAAAAAACTGGACGTTTATTTGTCGAAACATTATTTGTAGTAGATGTAAAAGTATAGCACATATGAATATTAGGATGACACAACATAAGGCCGCGAAGTTTAGAATGTGCAAGTGAATTAACAATGATCCATGCAAATCAATAACTACACCAGGACAGTTAATTTTGTTTTATTTTTAGGAAATGTAATTGTTTTAGAACTACTAGTTTTTTGGGAAGCATGTAGCCTTTAGTTTAAAATTTATCATTTACTCACTGACCAAATCGGGGAATGGGACACTCCACGAAAACAAAGAATAGGGGTGTTATATTTTTTTGTGATATTAAACATAACGATAGTTACATAATAATCCATGACCTAGTTCAAAGAGGGTAAAAAGTTTGCCCGAAAAAAAGTGGCTTGATAATTTTTCGACTTTCACTATGACTACTGACACTACTCAAAAACGTGTCCCGAAGTACGACCCGAATAGTATATAATATAGAAATCACGGTAAAAAACGAGTTCATTGATATGTATATTTGAATAAAAACCTACATATTTGAACTCTAAAAACATTATACTTCCTTTTTTGAGCACACATGTTAAAAATATTTGCTATTGCATTCGAATCGTGTGCGCCGCGAAAGTGTTACGTGGCGTGAATTTGTTTGCTTATTCGAGTGTTGTTGGCTTGACAGCAGACACTATCTAGACCTGAATCAGACAGGGAAAGTACCTACCTACCTAACTAACCTCAAGTTTAGTAACTAAAGGCAGACACGCAAAAAGATATTATAACTTTACAGGAAAAGGAAAAAAAAACAAGAACTTGGAAGCCGAAAGCTTACACTGGCGGTTATGCGAGTACCTTGTACGTGATGGCTACAGCAACCTTACCTTATCCGCGGATTAAATCGCAGGCTTCGGAGGAAAACTAAATAAATCAAAAATAAATCGGTGAGTTATTTCATCAAAACCAAATAAATCGGTTACCATCGGAAAATAAACAATAATGTTGGAAAAGTCACTTCCTACCTAATCTTTTCTCTCAGCTAGTCGCTTTTGTTGTTTGTTTTGCAATCGCAATAAAAAAGTTTGACGACATTATCAGTGTTGCCTCGCACGGGAAGTGTTTTCCGATAGCTCATATTTGCAAAATTTTACACGGCGTAAGATAGCGGAGATTTATAGTGGATAGACATAGTTAGACTTATCTTTACCGGGGAAATGCTTACCATGTTGGTAAAAACCGCATTGAACTAGCCCCTAGTAGATTCCAGATTGACTTATACAGACAGACAAAGAAGGACTTCAATTATTACTAAGATATATTGATATTAACAAATAACTGGACGAAAGCTTTGTAGGTAATTTTCCTTGGTTTTGCTCGTGTAGATTCAAAGCTGCCATCTGGTGGTAAGCATTACAGAACACACTCATAACGCCTCTTTTCAGGAAAAAGATTACTTATCCCTTACGATGTCTGACTATGAATACGTACGGGTTTGCACTGAGATGCAGTTTCCACAATACATAGGTACAGTTCTTGCAATAAATATTGGGTCCATTGGCGTTTTTTTCCCGCTTGCCATTTTGTTCCTAATGACAAAAATTTTCAGGTAAACACATTTTTTTTATTTAAACTTGAAAGTGACCTATATTATCAACATTCGGTGTGCATTAAAACTTTTGTTTTTGTGGATTTAATTATTGGAAAATGCTCATGAAAAGAACTCGTTTCGGGTTTGTCCGTTTTCATCAAAAATGTAGCCATTTTTCTATTATTTTTCAAATTTTTTGTAAATATTATAATGTCCAAATTAGGCTTACTGTTGTTCATAACTACGTGTAAAATTTTACTATTGTTGAATTTATCAAACCCGAAATAATACTAAAAACGTTAGTATGAAAAATTCACTTTGCTCAAAATTCTCTATAGAAAACGCCAATTTCATAGGTAAGGACCTAATATAACATTCAAAAGGAATCGGGATCGCAACATCCCTTACATCAAAAAGTCAAACGCAACGGCACAAATGCGTGCCAATTACGCTCCTTTTCGGGAAGAACATTAGATACGAATACCTTACGATGTCTGACTACGATTACGCCTGATTTTCGCCGGGGAGCAGTTTCCACGTTAAGTTCCTTACATCAATAATTTAAGTATTTTTAACAAAAACAAAAACCCGACTTCAATCAACCCTCCTAATTTTTTTTAAATAAGCATAAGAAAAAAATGGAAATAAGTGTGATTTCCATTTTTTTGGTTATTGTGTATTTTTTAAAAAAGTGCACGACACATTTCGATAAAAATTCAATGGGACCATCTGTAAAGTATTACCTATCGAACAAAAAAATAATTTCTTAAATAGGTCCAGACGTCTTGGAGAAATCGGGGAACATACATAAAAAAAGATTACGACGAATTGTAAACCTCCTCCTTTTTTTGAAGTCGGTTAAAAAGTCAAAAACAGCAGCACAAATACGTGCCAATTACGCCCCTTTTCGGAAGAACGCGATACTGATCCCTAACTAAACCTTGGTTGCGCCGGGAAGCGGTTAATTAGGTTACCTACGCCAGAACACTTCTCGCAGGGCTACCAAGTGGGCTGAATTATGTTCGTAGACGTGTTTAGTTCGTGCATGTGTCGAATATTTTATTTCCATTAGTTTAATGCATGGATTTGTTAAAAAAATGCGATGGTTTTATATATGAGTAATCAATAGACCAAATGTACTTTCATGACACTGACTTTGAAACATTAATGCATGTACGATCTACATGGCGAAATTTTAGCGGGCGGGCAGCGAAAGTTTAAAGGGGTGATTCAGCCTGTCGATATGAACCATTTTTCCTATACAAAAGTGTTCAGCCGCCCGGGCAATTTGTATAGGAAAGTCGAAATTTTTTTCGAGTTTACAGCATTTGTCCCATAGGAAAAGTTGTTTATATTGACAGGCTGAATCACCCCTTTAATGGTCCGGAACGATCAAAATTTCGCCATGTATACAAATTTTATTTAATAAACAGATTTGATTATTATAAAAATAGTAATACGAAAATTTCGATGTTTGTTACTCAATCACGCCTAAACGGCTGAAGGGATTTAGATGAAATTTTGCACACGGGTAGTTTATTACCCAAATTAACACATTGGCTACTTTTTATCCCAGAAAAGTTACTGTTCCCAAGCAATCGACATTAACGCGAGCGGAGCCGCGGCCGGAAGCTAGTACTTAATTAATAAATCATTTGTAATTGTTTATCTCTTAAAATGTACCTAACTTCGTACTTAATGGATTTCATAACAAAAGATAGCTTGAAGAAAAGTACGTGATTGTAACATTGTTACGTTATACCTAACCGAAAATATTGTAACTAATTCTGATTTAAGAGTATCTTTCAAGAGCATGGTATACCTTGGTAGATCCCTCACAATTTAAATATAAACGTGAATTTTCAGGAACAATGTTAACCTTATTAGCCTTCACGTAACACGGTGTGGTAACCGAGTTTGTACGGGTTATGCCTAATTAGGCTTCGCGTTCAGTACTTCACAAATACTGAAGTGGGAACTTTTACACCGTTGTGTAATGTGGCACTGTACCACTAGGCATTTACTACCAATTTATATGTAGAGGCTTGGTCGAAAAAACATACTTGGAAGCATAATTTGTTAAGTTGTTTCCAGTTGGGTTGAGAAATTGCAGGCATGAATCACCTGATTGTCTGATAAGAAAGATGATTCCGAGCTTCGGAAGGCACGTTAAGCCGTTCGTCTCGGCTGCCATTTGGTAGTCGTTAGAGGAACCACGTCAGAGGCAGAGAGGCGGTTCCGAAGAACTCTGACACCAGGGTGTGCATGGTCGACTGACCGTGTCACCTACACGAAATGATGATGATGATGTCGAAAAAACGAATAGGATTAAATATTTTGTAGATAATCGTAGGATTTTAGAAGTTGGTCGAAATTGACCCAGTCCCAAAGGTCTTTGGGCCCTGTGATCCTATATCGACCTTTTAAAGAATAAGACTGCACTGCTCACGCATGTTCCTCGTCTGCAACGTTGCCGAAATATCAGACGAAACTCAAAACCAATCGTAGTGTGTCCCGTAGTAAAATTCATAGTGATTGTGACCACGAGAACTTAAAATCACATAGGTTAGCTATAATGCAAAGGCTTTGATGTTAAGGTTATCTAAACAAAAAAAAAAATGTTAGATGTATATACAACATACAAACTTAGTATGAACCCATAAATACACAGTACACGTATAACATAGTTGTTATCGTTTAGTCTAACATTAAGTTATTTATGTTTTAGCCATTAGAAATTTAATTGACTATACAAACTGTTTAAACATTATTCTTGAAAGACACGAAATATGACTATACAAACTCTTTAAACATTATTCTTTAAAATGACAAAGATTTCTTCACTTTAACACAAAGTGAACAAAAGTCCTCGATCACGGAAAATGTATGAAAGTTATCCAGCCGCCATTTTGTGGAAACATCCCATAAATTAGAGAGGGTCGCTGAAACTGCTGAAAATTCCGGTTGTTGTTCTTTACGAAACTGCAAATTAATTGAATATTTTGACAGAGCAGCTTGTTAATAAGCAAGAGAGTTTGTAATCACAAACTCTCTGTCAATTTATACAATATGGTAGGACCTTGAAGTAGTACATAGAAGTAGTTTGAATTACTGAAATATTTGTCGATTAATCTGTACGTCCGTGAGACTTTTCAAATCCTATTGCTGTTGTGCTACAAACTAATAGCCTCGGTAGTTAGACTAGTTAATAATATAACTTAGGTGAATGTGCTAAAAATTAAATATTAAAGCGTTTTTACTACGGTAAAGATTTTTTCATGAGGTTTAGATATGTTTACGAGCAGATCTACATACCTACCATTATTATTTTGATTATATTTTCTAGTGTGTTAACTACATTTATAAAATCTAACTTTGTTATGTTCTGTTGCACAAACTTGCACTTTCAATCGTTGTGATACTACACCACGTGGACAAACCAGTTATTATTTATGCTTCGTTACTCGCTGTTATGACTGAGAAAAAGCGTTTTAATTTGTTATTGAAAACATTCAATAACAATGATATCTTTATTTCAACCGCCCTGACTGATTCTCACGGATATTATTTTTGGGCAGGTTCCTCCATGAGTGCATATTTTTTTATCTTGAATGTTCTGGGAACAACGAGTATTTATTAAATGAACTACATCCGAACCCGTGAATTTGACAAAAGATGAATTTAATTACCTTTCTCCTATAAAAGTGACAGATTGGCGAACCAGAAAGTAGAATAATAGAACTAACAAGTGCTGGTCACTTACACACACGATAAACAACAAACAACAGTTATAATATAAAACTACTGTAGCTACGTTTGTATTGATTTGATCTCTTACTTATTATGCCACTAATATTATGATAAAAGATGGCGCCAACAAACCATAGACATATTTATGGCATACTAGCTGCTACCCGCGGCTTCGCCCGCGTAATCTATAGCCTATGTCCTTCTCGGTACCCTAATCTATGTGAATGCAAAATTTACTGATGATCGGTTCGGTAGATACGGCGTGAAAGCTTAACAAACAAACAAACTCACTTTCGCATTTATAATATTAGAATAGTTAGGAAGTAAGGATAGGATTAGGATTAGTTAGGATGTATGGCATAGACAAATATATGGCAATTTTGGATATTTTAAGAAAATATTGAAACTTCTTTTGATCACACCTACTAAGAGGTAGAGCCAACTAAACATGATTTTATTTCACTCCTAAATCAGCCCAAATAAAAAATCTAAACTCTTATACAAGTATAGAGTAAGTGGAGTTAGAGTAAGAGTTCACCAGCCTATTAACTTAACAAATTTAGAGAACTTTTCCAGTTATGACAAAGATATCTACACGTTTTTAATTTTTATTACAACAGTTAGAAAGCCCCAGATGTCATTAGTACTGGTACTTTACTAAGGGTATACATGAGTATAGTTAACCAAATATTGATGGATTGTGTTTTAGAGTAGAGAAGACCCAAAAGCAAGTTGTACGTAGCTTTTCCACGTTGTGAGTCACTCTACTCCAACTATTTCTAGTACTTCTACCAATGCTGTTTATACTGGAATAGTTAGTACTCTAACGCTAAATTGGTGGAAAATATGGTAGAGTGGAGGCAGTAGTGGGAGAAGTGACTAGCAACATTGGCAAGCTGCTAGTCACTCTACTTTACCAATTTCTAGTACTCTACCAATGCTGATTATACCGGTATAGTTAGAAGCATAGTAAGTACTTTACGGTCTGTACCGTTTACTCTACGCGCGTACCGGACGATTGTAATAAATTTATTAAACTTTAAACAAAATGTTTTATATCTAGGGAGAAAAGTAAACAGGAAGAAGGAAAACAACAACCGGAAATGAGTAAGGAAATTTAAAATGCTCTCTATTCGAAACAGATCTAACTTATATCAGCATTTCTAAAACATCTAAATAAAACAAATAACTACCCAAACCAAACCTAGCCGGAGTATTGAAGATATCATTCATTGGATAAACTTTCAAAATCCATTTTATTTTATTTCTTAAAGAAGAGCCCATCCTCTACGAAATAAAAGAAAATGGCGGGAAAGTTGGCGGAGCAAATTTTTCATTTTCCCATTAAGGAAAACTTTGGAGATAAAGACGCGGAGTGCTGGTTTCGATCAGGGTGTGGCATTTTCAAGATAAAAGGCATCTATAAGTAAATATTCGTTTAAATCATAACAATGTATGTAATGGAGTTTTCTTTCGACTGAAATCGCGCGCGTCAATGATCGCTGAGACGACGACTCGCTTCCTGTTTTACAAAGTATGTAAGTATCTCAGTTCAAATATTTTCAATCTTGAATACGCACTTTCGTATCAACTGTCGTACGGTGTAGTTGCTTACAAGAATATTTTTTTATCTAATTAAAAATTATTTCTTTATTATTACGTCGTAACAAACAATGGTTGTTTTATTTTTATTTTTGAACGAGAATATTTCCGGCAACAAAACAGAAGCCGACAGGACCGTCTAAAACGCAGGTCCGTCCGTTCTTACGCGTCGGATCGGATACATAGAACATGGCGAGCGGATGCTGCGCGGTACAGCCTCCGCGGGCGTAGTACCGAACAAAGCGGCCCGCCCTGCGCTTCCTGCCCCGGCCGGAAAACTTCTCCGTAACACTAATCCATGTATGAAACACGCACTAGAAATTTAATTTTGAAATTGGAACGGGCACTTTAGTGATGGGAAATAGGTTTTAACAACGTACAGTTGAGGCGATGAGGCGAGGAGCGTGAGTCCGACGTGTGGCGTCGGTAGCGCGGTTCGCGGGATACTGCCGCGGCAGCTTCCGAGCGGGCGCGGGGCTGCGCGGGCCTCCGTTTTCATTAACGGAGCCGGCTCGTAGCACCGGTCGCCGCCCCGGACCGCAAAGCTTCAGCCCTACGAGATCTGAAACGATCGAGCGGCGTACGTGAGCCTCCCGGTCGTATCAATGAGGAAGCTCCCAAGGGATCCCTTTGTATTGGAAATAGACTGGTTTTATTTAACTTCACATTATTTACTATGAATTCCTAGTGATATTGACTATTCATATAGCAGCAATAGTAAATAGAATTAATTAACGAACTATGTAAGTGGTAAACAAAACATTATGTAGAGTCACTCACCTCTCGGTGAGATTAAACCGAGTAGTTTAATGTAAAGCACGGGGTAATATACTTGTAGCTCAGACTGTGTTTACATATATGATGTTGCTATGTAAAACCCCTTGCTTTGAAATATTTGCAAACCTTATATGCTAAACGTGGCCTTTGAGTTTCATAACCTTCATCATCATCATCATCAGGGTTTTTTTATTCTTCACTGCAGGAGCACGACCCTCTGTGTACTGCCAAAGCTATATAGCAATCTGAGGATTTAGCCATCATTCTCTACGCTGGCCTAACGTTTTGGAGAGGCATCTTTGATGTTTATAAGATTTGTTTAGCTTGTGTTTCCTACGTCACCTTCTACGCCATCCACTTCCACGGGAAGACTTGGAGTGCTCCTATTCTATTCTGCCTGGAACCACACGGCAAATTTTATGGCTTTAGGCTCTGTCTATCCCACAAGGAATAAAGACATTCTAAGTATGTATAAATTTCATGAATGTTAATCTAATATATGTGCTATGAATTAATACTTTCGAACTTTATGATGAATTTTAATGCTATTTTCACCGATGAGAACAATTTTTCTCATAGCAGCAGAGGGCGGTTCTCTAAGTTTTTTACTATGTATATGTGACAATTAAGACTCATGCTCACGCTCGTGGTGTCACGCCATCGAGATATTAAATACTAGATCAAGTTTCTAAGTTATAAGTCGGTGTACTTACAAATCTTAGATGGTTGTATTTTGTATTTTTGGCCAATACTGGTGTTCTTTTTTAAGGCATGCTTAACGACAGCCAATAATCATAGCCGAGACCAACGGGTTAATGTACCTTCCGAAAAAAATGATGAGCCTTATATTATTAATATTAAAACTTAGGCGAGATAAATCCATTATCTCGTGTAAGTCTCAAGCCAGGTCACGTTTAAACTTAGGTATGTGGTTCCCGGCAGAGAAGAATAGGACCACTCCAAATCTTCCCGTGGATGTCGTAAAAGGCGACTTAGGAAACTCAAGCTAAACAAAGCTTATGAACATCAAAGAGACCTCTCCAACCCGTCTAGCCAGCGTGGAGAGTGTAGGCCAAATCCTCTGACTGCTCTGGCAGTACAGAGAGGGTCGTTCTCCTGCAGTGGAGACTATTAAAGACCTGATGATGTTGATGATGAGGTATATTACATAAAATGACATAGACCTTATAAAATAAAAGGTCATTATCTATATCTTTTGACAAGGGATTTTATTTAATAACATCATATAAACACACGCCGAGCTAAAAGTATACGACCCCGAGTTTTATATAACTCGGTTTAATCTCACCGAGCGGTGACTGACTTGACTATATACAATGTTTTGTTTACCATTAATACACGTTAATTACTACATTTATTACCTACTAGCTTTTGCCCGCGACTTCATCCGCGTGGTGTTCGGTTATATCGTAGCGTAGGCGAGTGCTGAGAAAGGAAGTAGATTTGCGGGGGCGAAGTCGCAGCCAAATTGTGTAATTTGTGTGAAATAGTTTTTGTTTTCGTAATAAGCGACCCGATAAATCATAACAACGATACCCATGTTGATTTTCAGAATTTGTCACCTTGTAATTTTCTACCTTGTAGGGGTTTAATTTTTAAAGAGCTTAAAACACGAGTTCACTTATTTATTGATATGAGTACTCCTGTGAAGTTTCGAATAAAATTGTAGTTTAATCTTGTTTCTCCATACAAACTTTCAAGCTCTTTTTCACCCCCTTAGGGGTTGAATTTTCAAAAACCCTAGGGCACGTAAGTTTTTATTTCTAATTATTAACCTGAAAAAAGTTTCAGGCTTCTCGCTCTAAAAATGACGGATTTTCTTATAAAATTTTGACTCCTTTTTCATCCGTTTAGAGGGTGAATTTTCAAAAATCCTTTCTTAGCGAAATTCTTAACTTCATTACAACTATCTTTATCCTTTTCAGCGAAATCGTCAGTAGTTTCGGCTGTGCGTTGATAGGTCAGTCAGGTTTGTCTTTTATATACATATTTAAAAGATTAAGATTTCGGATGATGCCTGAAAGATGGGCACGTTCAATTACTGAATGGGTTCCCACTGATGGAAGGCGGCACAGAGGGAAGCCGAGGGTTAGATGTAAGGATGACTTATGTGCGTTCGACCATGAGTGGCAGGTTACGGCGCTGGATAGGACAAGGTGGAAAACGGAGGGGGGGCTTTGGCCCAGCAATGGGACACAAATAGCTAAAAAAAAATTTCGTATATGAATTTTATATATAAATTAGGGATAATCGATACGATACGAGATAAACGATAGAGATACAAGTAAAACGCAGTATCCTAATAAATTAATATGTATGTCTTGTATGTATCGTCGTTTTTTCTCAGGTCGTTTACTTCAAACTTACTAGTAAAAGCACGTTAAAGAATATGTTTTACCCTTTTTTACTTCTAGAAGTCTTGATAATAATACAGCGAAACAATTTCACAAGCACTCCTGAATTTATTCATTAAATAGCACTTGTACCTTTGTAAATGCTTAAAACAGTATTAGTTCATAGTCAGCTATGAAAGATTGGTTACTTATACGCTTAAATAGTTTGAAAAAAATTATCATACATACATATAATCTATCACGTCTTTTTACCTTGCGGGGTAGACAGAGCCCAGGTCTGTAAAAGCTTAATGCCACGGTTAGCGTGTTGGTGGGCTTGTAAGTGATAACGGAATCAAAATAGTGATAGGTTGCTAGCCGCATTGCCTATTGACATGATTCCTGACGACCGTTCCCTCGATCGGCTTTTACGCTATGTGCGGGAAGGGAAGCAGCTGGTATATTCTACATTTTTTCTTTTCTTAGACCAGCGTGGCAGAAAATTTTCATAACATGTTAAATCTTGACAACAGATTCTACATAATAACAACACATAAAATACTGTACGAGATACATCATGTACCTACGAGTACATTGTGCTGCACTAGCTCTATTTAATCTCACCGAGAAGCGAGCATCTCTACATAAATTCTGTTTACCGCCCTACGTAAACAGACATTTATATACTTAATAGCTACCTACAAGTAATGCGCAGTATTCTGCTAAATAGGTTTAGATATATATAGGTATTGATTCACAGGTCGTTTACCTTTAAGTTACCGCTAAGTAAGCATATTAAAAATATGTTTTACACCAAAAAGAATTTACAATAAAACTATTTCACATCACCTTTGATTGACCATTTCATGGTCATTATTAAATAGTAACATTAACTTAATTTTAAAATAAGTTTATAATTTTAAATAAACACCTAACTATTAACATTTTACCTCTAGACAACGGATGACGATGGGCGTATTAATGGAAAACAGAATTAGTCCAGTCAATATCGACACAAAAAAGTGCTAACATTGCAAACGCGCATGTATCGGCGATTTTTTTATATATTGCAGAGACCATTTCATGGTCATTATTAAATAGTAACATTAACTTAATTTTAAAATAAGTTTATAATTTTAAATAAACACCTAACTATTAACATTTTACCTCTAGACAACGGATGACGATGGGCGTATTAATGGAAAACAGAATTAGTCCAGTCAATATCGACACAAAAAAGTGCTAACATTGCAAACGCGCATGTATCGGCGATTTTTTTATATATTGCAGAGACCACCTAAGAATAAATAGCCTACACCCAAGTTTGCAACTTTCTTAACTCTGTGCTACTTTTGGGGGGCCCGAAAGTATGGGAATTTGCAGTTTTTACGAAAAAAGTTCCTTAAGGAAGCTGTTATGATAGCGCTTACCCCTAATTGTTATAAAATAATATCGCCGACGCATCTTCGCTGCGTCAGCGACATAGTTACAGTTACCAACGCGATTACAAAATTATGAATTATATTTCCTTTAGTCCGGTCTTGACATTCCTCCAACCATATCGTAATTTTTGTATTTTCTATTTTTCTTTGGGTTCTAAATATACAGTTTAAGTGATAATTTCTTTTTTTAAAAAGACTTCCTATTAGGACTCCGTTCTTCTTTTTCGGGTATCTTTATGGTATGATTTTATGAAATACACTAAATCATCTACCGTTTGAGTATAACTTGAACTCACTGTGACTTATTGTTATTGAGTCATAGCTTGTCAAACCATGACAACTTTTTCCCTTTGGCACAGTTTGGGGTAGTTTTTGAAACTAAATCTTACAGGAAAGAGCTAAGCTTAGACTATATAGCGTTAAGAAAGTTGCAAACTCGGGTGTAGGCTTAGAGTATCAATATTAACTTGATACTCTAAGGGTGTAGGCTATTCTTAGTGGTCTCTACAATATATTAAAAAAAACCCGCCAAGTGCGTGCCGAGCCACGCGCAGTGAAGGGTTCCGTAGTTGCGAATGACAACTTTGAGTTCACACTGTTCACAGTCGGCCCTCACCGTTTATTACCGACGAAAAACATCTAACAATGAAAATTGTATGAAATTTTACATTTTCGAGTACATTTTATAAGTTGGTTACCTATAACTTTTTCGTTTGTACTTAGTACTAAGCTCTGAAAGTTTTCCTTTCAACTTCAGTATATATGCTACTGCTGTAATTTTTTTCACGTATCCATATATAACCGTTTAGCAGATAGAGGGGGGGGGACACTTACCTCTAACAAAAATTTGCACTTTAAAACCAAATATTTCGGAAACGGATTCCTAAATCTAAAAATGGTGTTCTCTACCTCACAATATTTTTAAAGACCTATTTAACGATACCCAACACGATGGGTTTGTATAGAAAAAAAAATATCACTCCCTCTTTACTTGTATGGGAGCTACCCTAAAAAAATTTTTTTCAAGAGTTTTATATACCACTTTTTTGGCCTGATTATTATACATACCTATATGCTTTAAGATTTAAGCAGACTGTATGACATAGCCCACTTTACTTGTATGGGAGCTACCCTAAAAAAAAATTATTTCAAGATTTTATCTACCACTTTTTTGGCCTAATTAATATACATACCTATATGCTTTAAGATTTAAGCAAACTGTATGACATAGTGATCTTGCCCTGCCTGACATATGGTTGCCAAACATGGTCTCTACGTAAAAAAGATGAAAATAAACTGTCAGTACATCAAAGAAAAATGGAGAAAAGCATGTTGGGCATAAAACTGTCAGATAAAATAAAAAACAAGGCCATTAGAAAGAAAAAACAAGTAACTGACATACGAAAGAAAATAAGACATCTCAAATGGAAGAGGGCGGGTCATGTATGTAGAATGCCGTGTAATAGATGGGCCAAAAAACTTATAGAGTGGATACCGTTATATGGAAAAAGAAACAAAGGTAGACCAAAGAGAAGATGGTTAGATAATCTTAAGGAAATTTGTGGACCAGCGTGGAGGAGAGAAGCAAGAGATAGAGACGGATGGAGAATACTGGGGGAGGCCTACGCTGCAGAGGCGACTTCCACAATAGGGTGTATGCACGTAATTTTTTTATTTGCTTAGTATAATTCTTAATAACCACAGCAAAAAAATATGAAAGAACTTTTAAAATATCTTAATTAACGACGAAGATGTGAAACTTTAAAGTTTGAATAAGAAAGAGAAGTCCGATATGGACTAGTGACGTCATAGTCTATGTCATGCAAACATTTGCCATACAAAATAGTGTTTTCGCGAGTGAGATAGACATATTTTCGTAAAATCATTTTATCTCGTTCGTTTTTCAACCAAATTTTATTCTGTTTTCACTTTCAGTACTTTCCTATTGAATATTTTTGGATAAACTGGTAAAATAACAGATATTTTTTTCATGCATATTCCCTATTCAACATGTTAAATAATTATTAGAATAGAGAAATAATGTAAATATATAAACATGGAATTTTAATGATAATAAATATTAACAATTTTAAATAATAATAATGTCATATTAACAATTTAAAACAATAATAATAATTTAATTTAATTTATAGAATATTCATTTGTCAAGTTGAAAAAAACAAAATATTAAATTGATTGAAATGCATGTAAATTTTTGTGGTGGAATAAAGGCTATTTTTATTTTATTCTTTTTAATAACTAACGGATTTAATAACTCTAAGGGCGGATTACAATACAGTATAAATGTTATTTACGATTTTCATACTTTTAAAAATGGTCCTATTCACCCAACTTTAAAGAAGCTTTAAGATTACTGAATAAATCGATATCAAATTAAAATTGTTCTTTATAGTGTTTTTAGATAAAAATTAGTATCATTGGAAACAAATTTTATATAATCTTAACATAATGCAACTACCGTATTGACTATTGGAGAGCACTCTGCCCTCAACGCGAAAGCCCGGTGAAGTATTGAAATCTAACTTGGAGCCAGCTACATAACATATACCTACCGTTACAAAAAATGCGGCGGCTGTCCTACGGTGCGACGCCTTTGCACTCACCACCGGAATAGAGTGGAGCGTAGAGTGGGATTAGTTTACTATTTACTTGTGAGCACCAAGTGGTCCCGAGTGACTTGCACCCAGGATAGGTCATTATGGCTAAGTTGCTTCCTACTCAGACGGCAGAACATGGGATTTGCTGCTTTCCAGTGCTTCTGACGACTTTCGTGGCGCAGTGGTTAACATATTTTACCTACCAAGTTTCAACAAGCAAGCCCTAATAGTTTCGGAATAAAGTAGTTGTGACAATCGGACACACTGACAGACAGACATACATGACGAATCTATAAGGGTTCCGCTTTTTGCCGTTTTGAAAAGATGCGGCTGTACCTATGATGATGCAGTGTATGCGTTGCATATGGGCGCAGCGGACCTACGGGTCCCGCTGGCAGTCCCCCCAACTCTTACAGTTTGGAGGACTACAATCGAGCGATAGGCGATAGGGCCACACTAAATGGGTGGAGCATAATAGAAATCGATGTCTTTAAATATTGCGTCATTAGAAAACTTAAAGTAGTTACTGAAATAGGTACATAAATAATTTTTTGATTTTGAATTTTTAATTAAGTAAAAAAAAACCTCAACACGAACGCGTACGAAGTCGCGGGTACAGCTACTAGCTAGCTAATTCTATTGTATTCTTATGCATGAGCTTAAGAATAAAATAGAAATAAGTGTTAACCAAACGGCATGCGTGTAAACATTTTTTAGGTTTTTGTGTTTTTTCAAAAAGCGCTCAACACATTTTGATAATAATTTGGGACCATCTCTGTAAAGTATTACCCATCGAACAAAAAAATAATTTCGTAAATCGGTCCAGGCATCTTCGAGAAATCGGGGAACATACAAAAAACAATGACGAGGAGGAGGTTCTCAACCTCCTCCTTTTTGAAGTGGGTTAAAATACACTTGCTTTGTATATGTCGTGGCCATATCGTAGAACCGATCACTTTATGAAATGATTGAGAATTTTATGAAATGCTCGCATTTCATGAAATGTTTAACAGTCTATTGGCCACATCATGATGTAGATTGGGCAGATCAATGACAATATATCGTTTAACGATATGTGCAGCCAAACGCGTGGCTCTTTCATGAAATGGTCAAGATTGTTTAATTATATCGTAAAATAGTTTCTTTAATTACCGGTAGAGGCGCTACAAACGCTTTGTTTGTTTTGTTTATGTGGAAAGATGACGGCCGCCGCCGCCGGCGAAAACCGCAGTGAAAATGTGAACATTATGTTGAATTTGTTATATTTTTTTAATTTTGTGTCAGTCAGACGTAAAAAATACAAATGTTCTTAACATATTCAGAATTTTTGTTAATTATATTTCCTGGACATCCTATTTTACGATCCGGCCAAACGTGAATGACAATATCGTTAAACGTTGACGATTCAATGATGTGATCAAATAAAGTTGGCCACATCATAAAATGCCACCATTTCATGAAAATGTCAATCGTTTCATGAAAAAATCAATTCTACGATGTGGCCACGACATATACACTGAAAATAAGTTGATTGCGACAAATTTTGATATTTCCTAGACACGTAATTTATTCCCCAATAAAATGAGAGAGGAGTTGTGAAATAAAAACCTTAAATTTAAAATATCAATTTATTTTAATACTTACACTAACAATAACATTATGTTTCATAGATGTCATTTTTTAAACTTCTTACCCATACCTTGATGGGACTTCTGTGGTTTTAACGCACCTTTCTCTTTAAGATTACCTATTTTCTTCTTTTGCTTTTTCAGTTTATTTTTTAATTTCTTAGCAGCTGCTGCTTCTAGGTCTTGGGAAATTTTCAGTTCACTTTTATTAGCAATAATTGCTTTAGCAACTTCAACTGGAGGTTTATTTTTATTCTTCTTCTTCTTGCCTGGGCTAGGACTTGTCGTGTTATCTGTTTTCTGACTAATATTAGTACTTTCAACGTTACTCTGTGTATTTTTGTTAGCTACATTTTGGTTAAAAGCTACATTAGCAATTTTATTCTCTTGTTTATTTTTCTTTTTCTTTCCTATGTTGTCTGGACTCACTACTTTATTACCTTTTTCATTAATTTGTTCACCTTTTACATTAGCTACTTCTTGATTAACCACTCCATTAGCAATTTTATTCTTCTGTTTATTTTTCTTCTTCTTTCCTGTTTTATCTGGACTATTATCACTCACAACTTTATTACCTTTTTCGTTACTTTGTACGCCTTTTACAGTGTCTTCTCCCGGTGGTGTGTTTTTCTTATTCTTCTTTTGCTTTTTCTTTTTACCTTCATTTGACTGTGGTGGTTGAACAGAACTTGTGGCACTAAAACAAGCATAATAACTTAATATCAATATTTTTGTTATGTTTTATACACTGACACATTTTATTTTTCATTTGCTTACAGGCCAGCATGGGGCCACGGGAGCTATGCGAGAAAACAATGGATTTTCATGAGGTTTTCGCCAATAGAGGTTTATAAGTATAATACATGTTCGGGCGCAGCCAAAGAGGGCTGCTAATAATGAATAAAGTAATATTAGGACAGAACAAATCACACAAATTGAGCTAGCTCCAGAGCTTGTGTCGTAAGGTACTTACTTAACGACATCACTATATTTAATAATACATATTTATTTAGATAAGAGATCCAATACCAAGGCAGTGCAACACAAGAAATATTGTTTTTCCATCATGACTTGTCTGGGGACCGAACCCGGGACCCCTTGTGTGGCTGACATGTTAATCGCTTCACCATGGAGAAAAAAATCTTACAATTTTTGTACATCTGGTTTGTTTTTCTTTTTCTGTGGGCCTTGTACACTGGGGTCCGCTGATCGTTTCACAGCTGTAGTTTTTTTCACTTCCTGTGCTTGGTCATCTGTTGAGTCAGCATCACCATTCTGCTCGGCTTCAGGAACTGCTTTATTTTCTTCTTCTTCATCATCGTCTTTAACTGGTTCAGGCTGTAAAATAACAAAACATGCATATTAATTAAAAAAAGAGGTTTGCTGCTAAATGATGTCAAAGCTCGAGGATTGAACTATTGTTCTTTTTGATGTGTGTTAGTTAGTAGTCAGCATTGGTACATTGGTTGGTTCATATTTCAAAAGCTTTTGAAAAGCAAAGCTAAATTATTACTGACGATATTCTTATGTCAATCAAAACAGCAACAGCTGTAAAATCTTTGTACATTAACAACTTATTAAATGTGACCTCTCAGTGCTCCCATAAACTGTTTTATAAAATCCTCATTGCAATCTCATAAGATACCAAATATAAAAGCCTTGAGTGCTTAAGCACTGGTCAGTGCTCTATGGAAATCACCTAATTGCCCGGCGAGCGAATTTTAAAAGTTTTCTTTAAAATATTTTGTCATTAGGTATTAAATTTCGAATTTTCCGCAGGTTCGAAATTGTCGCTGTTTTTCCGCAAGTCAAGAGTTAAATTACTTCATGAACATGTAGCTGCAGTACAAGGGTACATGTACATGACATTAAAATTAAATGATACTTACAATGACATTAGAGAATTTCTTTAGTTTTGCAACAAAG
This sequence comes from Rhodophaea formosa, assembly GCA_963082605.1. NCBI lineage: Eukaryota > Metazoa > Arthropoda > Insecta > Lepidoptera > Pyralidae > Rhodophaea > Rhodophaea formosa. Next base: position 15,121,036 of record OY720209.1, read on the forward strand.
AAACCATCCATATTGTGAGTATGTGGATAAAATCTTCTCGTCAGTTTTAAGGAGGGGTGGAACCTGTGGTGCCTGTATTTGACAAATCCTTCAGTCCCAAAGTCAAGGCCAGTTGGCACCAATTTGACATTCCTGCGTTTCAAAGCATAGTTCACCACCCACTCATTTTCTTCTGGCAATATTGAGCAAGTGGAGTATACAATATATCCTCCAGTACTTGACTTGGCATTACAACAATCTATGGCTGCTAACAATAGCTGCCTTTGAAGATTGAAACACCGCTGGATATCCTTCTGGTCTTTAGTTGTTTTCACACTTGGATCTTTAGCAATCACTCCAGTACCAGTACATGGAGCATCAAGCAGCACTCTGTCAAATCCTTTGATAACATTAGGGAATTCACGGCCATCATAATTACAAATAACAGCATTCACAACTCCCAGTCTATGAAAATTGCCCACTACAGCTTTTGTCCTCTCCTTGTTTGCATCATTAGCGAATAAAGCTCCAGTATTTTTCATAATGGCAGCTATATGAGATGCTTTACCACCAGGCGCTGCACACATATCCAATATCCTTTCATTTTCCTGTGGAGCAAGTGCCATAACAGGCAAGTAACTTGATGCGCCCTGAAGAATGTAATGGCCAGCCAAATATTCAGGTGTAGCCCCAATAGGTACAGTAGAACTGTACACAACAAGCCCAACTTTGCTCCATTTACCAACAGGATCAAGATTAACACCTCTATTGATCAAGGCTTGAGCTAAATCTCTCCTTCTTGTTTTTAAACTGTTTGTTCTGATAGTAACTGGCCTGGCAACTTCACTGGCTTCTAGAAACTCAACTAATTCTTGCACAGGAAATATTTGCATCAAGACTTCCATTAGGAACTCATTGTAACTGTAATAAATGCACAGGTCTTTGAGTAGTAAGTCTGTATATTCACACCGGGACCGCCCCTCCTGTTTCAAGCGACTGAAGTCAGTAAGAACTGAGACTACATCTTTGATTCTTTGATGCACATCCTGTAAACTAGTTGGATTTTCTAATTCTTCTTCAGTTGGGAATGCAAAGACATCCTGTTTTGAGATATTCAACTGCATTTCTTCATCAGCCAATTTCTTGTCTAACTTCTGTTTCATTTTGAGTTTCAGATTGGCTTTCTCTATAGGAAGCATGTCATCATCGTCATCATCATCAGCACTCTTTGTTTCCTCATCAGAGTCAGAATTATATTCCAATTTGCCTGAACTTTGTGCTCCTTCATCTTCTGAAACTTTTGAAGCTGCATCATCATTTTCATTGTCAGAATCTTGAAACAGGTCATCTAAAGTTCCAACCTAATAAAACAGAAAAAAAAATTATGTAGTTAGTAAGTGAAAATTTCAAACGCTTAACAGTGTTCATGTCACATTTAGAAAGAGATACATCTATTCAATTTTGAATAAATATGTTTGATTTTTTTGACTTTCATGTTTGCAGAAGTCTACCTACAAACATGAACATTGTAACTCGTTAAAATGTTAGGTACATAAATAATATAGCAGTCATGATAGAAATCATCATCATTTCGTATGGCAGGTTACTGCAAGAATCCTATATGTTCAATTTTAAATTCTTTAGCCATTCTTCAGCTTTCGGAGTCAAAGAGTGAAGTTCGCTGAGTCCTCTGGGGAAACGATATAGCGGGCACTCTTCGGCAATATGCCTCAAAGTTTGGTCTGCTATCCCACAGTCGCACATAGGAGAGTCCCTAAGTCCCCATTTGTATAGATGGTAATTGGACCATCCGTATCCTGTCCGAAATATCATAGAAATCATTATTGGGGTCATTCAAATATTAAAAAAGCAGTGAAGGGGGTGGGGGGGTCTAGTCTAGGCTTGGCTTATTTTTGATGACATGGGGGACAGGGGGTTGATGTGGTGATGATGTAAGCAACATTTTGCAAAATACACACATTTTTTGTGAAAATGATACCAATGTTTATGTAAGCTTGGGGGCAGGGGGATAGAACTGTTCTTACTTTTGCTGACAAGAGGCGGGAGGGGGGTTGAAATAGCTATTATTCTGCTTCTGTAATACTTAAATGGCCCGATTCTGCTTATAATTAAAAGGGTTTTTAGATATAGCGTAGGTAGGGATGGGGGTCTAGAGTAAGCTTACTTTCGATGACAAGGGGGACAGGGAGGTTATCATTGTAATAATGTAAGCATCATTTCCCAAAAAAGATAATCCCCAACCATACCAATGTTTACGTAGGTTTGAGTGAGGGGATAAAAGCTTCTTACTTTTGCTGACAAAAGACAGAGAGGGTTACCAAAGGCTGATATTCTGCTTATGTATATTTAAAAGACCCCCTGAACATGAAGATGTTGAAGTTTCATTTTTAATGAAATACAAACCTTATATTTCTCTCCAGGCCCTGGTTTCCCTGTTTCCTCTTCACTTTCCTCTTCCACATCACTCCCGGAGCCCTCATCATGCCCACTATCACTATCCTCTTCTTCAGATTCCTTGCTTTGTTTGTCTTTTGATTTTTGCTTTGGCTTTAACCACTCCTTGTTATCATCAGTAAAACCTGTTAAAATAACAATTATAATAAAACCTTTGCAATATTCTTATTTATAGTATAATATATCAGTATCATAATATCAGTTGAATATCATTCAATATTATGTACACTGAATGTGCTTTATGAAGCACATTCAGTGTACATAATATTGAATAAAATATATTGAAAAAAATAATCCTCGATGGCTACTTCAAAGAGGGGCAGAGTAGGGCATTGCCCCACAATGCCCTACCTTAAAAATACCAAAAAGTAAGGTAAATCATTATATTTGAATTATTGTTCATAGTTTAAGGAAAAAAAAAATGTAGCGATAGGTATTAAGATATACATGGTGTTTGAATTGGGAGCCCGTGCTTTGAGGGCAGATCAATTTATGATAATTTTTTTTTACTTCTGCCCTACCTGTTACCAATGCAGCCCTACCTGTAATTCGACTCTAGCTACAGCCCTGGAACTGGTAGGTGGTAAGAATATCATAATAATGATTGGTTACATGTCACATCACTAATCGGCAGGCTTTTATTAGCTGAACAAAAAATATATAGCTGTTGCATACACATATACATCATCATCATCAGGTTTTTCTAGTCTCCACTGCAGGAGCATGACCCTCAACATATACATATACAACATAAAACTTTTCAGGTTATGCAATAAAATATAGCACACTAGCATCAAATTTAATCCATAGCCTAAGTAGTGAATATGTCATATCCAAACTAAATGTCTAAGGTGCAGTTATTTAGCCTTAACTACTCAACTGATCATCATTACTTAGAACTCAATATCATAAATACATAATGACAGGCAGGATATGTATGTTTATTTATTGGCCTTTATGCACAGAATAAATACCTACTGTGCTAAGACTCTAGATTTACTTGGGGCTAATATTCTAGAACTATTTGATTTTAAGCTTTAGCGGTCACAGTCACTATTATGTTCACTACAGGACTTACCGCGATTATTTTTGAGTTCTGTCTGATATTTCGACAACATTGCAGCTGCCATTTCCACAGACTAGACTTAGTCTGTGAAAATGGCAGCTGCAATGACTAGACTTAGTCTGTGAAAATGGCAGCTGCAATGTAGTCGAAATATCAGACAGAACTCAAAAATAATCGCGGTAAGTCCCTTAGTGAACATAATAGTAGAATTATTTGAGTTGATATAAGATGTTAGGTTTAACATACCCTGTACACTTTCATCACTAGACTCATCATCGTCGTCGTCTTCGACCGGTACCTCCGTCTGTTTGGTCACATTTTTCTTTGCTTGTTTGAGAGCTTTCCTTTTCTCCACCAATTCAGTTTTCTTCTTCAACCGCCTTGCCGCGCGCTGTTTTTGTCTGTGGCTAAGTTTTTTTGGTTCTTCGTCATCTTCTACTGTAAAACAACCAGTTTCATTTTGAATTGAATTGCTATATAGATACGGTTCTTAGTACAAAGCAAAGCAAGTTATCCGAATTCGGCAGTAAACACGTTTCGAGCCGGGCAACGTGTTAGCACTTACGCAGTTCCTTGCGAAAAACGGGATCTCCTTGTTTCCTTGCTTTTCTGCCAGGACCCTTTTTCACTTTTTTCGTTTCATCGAACTTAGCTTTACGTCCCATTGTCTACAGATATGATTTTATGAATTCAGTAATAAATAATCGTACTAAAAACCGAGACAAACTTGGCGAGGGCGACCCCTACACACACGTGTTTTACAAGTCAACACTGACACTGACAGACTGTCAGTGACAGTGACAGACATGTTTTTTTTTCTTTTTTTTTCTATCACGTATTACTTTAACCAGTATCAAGTAATAAAAACGAAGTTTCCCGCGCTGTTTTGAGTTTTCTAGTTTATCAAAAAATGATGGTGTTATTCATTTCCACATTTCGTTGATTCAACGGAGCCCCTGGAGCTTCGTTGAATCAACGAAATGATGACAATCCATCACGAATCCACTGGTTCAATCATAGACGACGCAGCAAGGCGGACAACCACCAGCCCGCTATGACAATCTCACTACAGCCCCAATATACAGCCCATCATGTATAATGCCGGCTGTACATTCTCGCCGAAACACAGCGAGACAGGCCGAGCGCGAGAGTGTAAATGGGTGCGCTCGCCTCGTCTGGCCTGTCTCGGTCGCTCACGGTCCGGTGTCGGTATTTTGCATTTGCGCTCGAGTCAAAAGATCTCGAGCGTTTCTGTACACTCTCGCGTTGCTCATTAATCGCGCCGCTGGACAGTGAAGAACTAAGTTGATATACATAAACATGACCCTTTTTTAGGGTTCCGTGGTAAACAAGGAACCCTTATAGTTTCGCCATGTCTGTCTGTCCGTCCGCGGTTTTACTGTAGAAAGATGTAATTTGGTATTGGTATGTAATCATGCCAAAAAAGTGGTAGAAAATATGTATTGTTAGATAGGTATTTATAAAATATTACGAAATATTTTGGATTTAAAGTACAAATTTTTGTTAGAGGTATGTGTGTAAATATTCCGGAAACGGATCCCTAATTCGAAAAATGGTGTTCGCAACCTCACAATATTTTTTAAAGACCTATCTAACAATACCCAACATGACGGGTTTGTATAGAAAAAAAAATATTACTCCCTATTTACTTGTATGGGAGCTACCCTAAAAAAAAATTTTTTAAAGATTATGTTCTACCACATTTTTGACATAATTAATATACATACCCATACCAAATTTCAGCTCTCTAGTACTTATAGTCTCTGAGTAAAACCGCGGACAGACAGACAGACAGACATGGCGAAACTATAAGGGTACCTTGTTTACTACGGAACCCTAAAAATCTGAGAAAAAAATCACCGATACATGCGCGTATTCAATGTTTAACACTTTTTGTGTCGATCGTAGGTACATATATCTCCATGGTCGATATTGACTGGCCTAAATTTATTTTTTATGAATTTGTGAAAAAAGGACAGTAATGTGTAATTTATGACTGTGCCTTATACTTATTACCTACCTGTCATTGTCAATTTTGATGTAAAATAATAATTAATTATATTGAGAGTAGAAGTTGCCAGATTAAAGAAATTTTACCCCAGAATCAGGAAAATCTCTAAAAGGCCTCTCGCAATGTGAACGATAAATATCGTATCCATATTTAGGGACGTAGCGCGTAGGGACTTTTTTGGGCGTGCTGGTTGCTCCCTGATTACAAAACTGATGTCATATTTGTGATCTAAATTCCCAAAATATTTAAAAAAATGTTAGTCGTCATTAATTTTACATGAAAAGTTATGAGCGCCATTGCAAAACCCAAAACTGACGCCATTCCATTATTTATTCATATACTTTTTAGTTTGTAAAGAATATAAGACGTGGTTTCGTATTTTCGTGGTATAATAATAAGGGCAGCTTGTGGCGAGCTGTTGGTGAGTAACGACACCACGGACCCGAGTGCTCCAGAGAGTCGGTCAGAGCCCTCGCCCCCGACGTATCTTCATCGATCGGGGTGGAAACCCAAGAGGGCTCGCAGGATTCTCAGCTCTGGCTTGCCTTAGTTGGCCGTCCAGAGAGGAGTCGTAAGAGCTGTTGCTCCAGGGGTGGAAGTGTTAAAGGCCTAACGACGCGAGTAACTTCGGAGAAAGCGCAGCACACCTCTCGACACCCCTGAGTCGCCCGCACCGGTGTTGCCCCTTTTGCCGGCAGTAATCGTCGGCTATTTTGAGGGGCCCATCTAGTGGGCGGCAAGCCACCACCTGCCAATTGTAGTCAGTTATCATGATTATGGCAGGTGTCCGACCGTTTGCAATAACCCAGCATTAAGTCCACCCACATTTCAGCCCCATAGCCCATTAATTTCCCTTTTTCTAATACAATAGTCCCACCCTTGGCCACCTCTTCGAGGACATATCATTCATTGGTATTTCCAGGAATGGGTTCTGGCTGGAGACCTACATTACATCAACTTCTCCAAAGGGCCTCTACGTGTTGGATCTATATCCCCACGCAAGCCTTCCAAAGGGCCGGGGTAACACCCGTGAGTCTCAGAGAGATACAAATAATATTAATAATAATTGTCAGTGAGAACATTTTATAGTGTGACTTACTGTCATGCCCTGGTGGCGCCCCATCACAAATTATAGCAAAAACTCTCACAAGGCCTCTACGTGTTGGACCTATGTCCCCATGCAAGCCTCAAAGGTCCGGGATACGTTCCGTGAAGGATAAACCTAGAGAGAACATAATAATAATAGTCAGTTATCATGATTATAGCAGGTGTCCGAGCCTATACAATAACCCAGTACAAGACCACCCACATTTCACCCCATAACCCATTATTTTTCTCCATTAAAATACAATAGCTCCACCTCCGGCCAAGACCCGTTCAAGGGCGTGTCATGCATTGTTATTCCCAGGACCGGGTCCTTGCTGGAGACCTACACTACATCAACTTCTCCAAAGGGCCTCTACGTGTTGGATCTGTATCCCCACACAAGCCTCTCAAAGGACCGGAGTAGCACCCGTGACCCAAAAGGAGATACAAATAATAATAATATTTATTTATCTCCACACATAGTTCACATAAATCTATAAAACACAAAACATTTGGTAGAGGGAGCAAAATGAATGAAAATAAATCATGTACCTCTAGTTCCTACACTAGGCAGTGCCTGTATTGTAGGCAACTAGTTTATGACCTGAATTCAATTATTGTTAAATACAAAGAAAAAAAAAATCTAAAACTATTTAACAAAAAAAAAAAAGAGGAAACAAAAGAAAAGTTGCTTGTGGTATGGAGAGTGTTTGTGAAATAAGTGTGTGTGTGTGTATGTTTCGGTGTGTGATGAGTGAATGTATGTCTAACATTTCATGGCAAACTAGGAGTGTAATAATTATTGGACCCCTTTAAGAATTAATTAAATGTCAGTGTAGTCTAATGTATTGAGTCAGATTGTAATCTTTTCCTTTAATTTTCTAGTGGTGCAATTTTTAATAAGACACTTTAAATAAATATATATATTCCTTGCTTTCTTTTTCTGAACGTTAATGAAGAGGTAAAAATATATGAATATAGACAACAGACAAAAAATAAGCAAAACCAAATCATTAGTTACTACAATAAAAAAAAACATTCTGACTGGAAAAAAGTACATTTATTTCGTCATCGTCTCTGCAAAACTTTTCAACACTTAGGCTGAATTCACCCCACCCCACCCCAGAAACGGCAGCGAAGCGGCGAGCACTTACACTGTGATACGATTTTAAGCCTTATCTGCTAAAAGAAAACGGCTATTGTCGCGTCAAAAATTCGTCTCCTCCTCTGGCCGCTCGAGACCGCTTGTGGCATCTTTTGGCTGCCGGCGACGAAGTTTCTTCTCGCGATGTTAGTCATTTTGAGCATGCAAATAAGGCTTAAAATCCTATTACAATGTAAGTGCTCGCCGCGTCGCTGCCGTTTCGATGTGAATTGAGCCTTACTGGTTTCCATGGCCAAAATTAACGGCCAGTGTTAACGCAAAAGTCAAATGAGAAATCGGATTGCGGATTCAGACGTTTTCATCTCCATAGAAAAGTATGAAGGATGCGCTTTCAGTCAGACTATCGGACGGGCTATAAAATTTAGAAATTTCTTTCGTTTCAGACGGTACGTCCGACTATCGGATCAGGCGTGTATTTCATGTCCATACAAATGTATAGCAAGAGCACCTTGGGGTATGCAAAGAATTTTACGTGTGTAGTTTAAACCTTTTGAAACGATAGATAAGATAATTTTGGAAAACTAATTTCGTTATTTTCAGTTTTTATTTCGGTTTAAGTATTTTATTTTAATATTTTCGTAAATTTCACTGTGACGTTATATCGTAGTCTGTATGTATACAGGATAAATTAATTGCATACCCCGATCAAATCAGACTATCGGCTAGTAAAATCGGACGTGCGTGTATTTCCACCAATAAACAAACGACTTGGTGTGTGTGTGTGATTGTGTTAGGTGGTGGGTGTTACAATCACAATGTACTGCTAGTGGCAGCCCCGTGTCGGAATCAGGGAGTATATAGTTCTCATGGTGGCAACTCTGCATCTACGTCAAGCACTGAATTTGCTCAGCGAATTTGGATTGGAATTTGACATTTAGAAACTTCAATCAGCTGGTGTCATCGTGCGAATGTGCAAAATCTAATTTACTTTGATTGTGTAGTGAATATCACGTAGTTCAGTGAAATTATGTATTTACAAATAGACAAAATGAAATGTTTAGTTTACCAAAAATAATTTATTCGTTATAATGTAGTTGTACCGAATAAATAAATACACAAGAAATACAAAAATGAGTCTAAAAAATTACTCCGGTATTACGAGAATACTTTTTTCAAAACCTGGATTATTAAGGTATTTTTATGCATTTTTATTTTTAAGAAATAAGTATTTAATATTGACCCTATTAAAATGTTTAAAAATGTAAATGGACCTTGAAATTTCTTCCTGTAGTTTTCAGGGTCATTACGTAAATAGAAATAAAGAAGACAGTATTTTTCATTGCCACTCGTTGGATCAGCAAAAACGGACTTTTATCAGCTTTCCGAGGCATTCGCGGACTAGAAAATATGTTGGCAGGCAGTTGGTGGGGTAAGCAATTTAAAATATTATGTTTTCACAGAGTTATGAAATGATTCATGTTGACGATTACTTGATTTCTATTATTAAAACCCATGAATAGTAGGTATTGCAACTAATATTATAAATACCTATTCTCAAACTGTCCCAAACAAACCACTAATGTTTGTTTCTTACATTCTCACTAACTAATTTAATCTATATTTGGTGATTTGCGAATGGATCAACAATGTTACACACCACACAGTGCATCAATTTTGTACAAACTACTGAACTGCAGTATCTTGAAATTTTGTGATAACATTCTGTGGTATGGAAAAGGCCTAAGGCTACCTTTCAGGCTGGAAAAAATACTGTTCCCAGGAGATCAACATTAATGCAAGCAGAGACAGAGCATAATTGTTTTTAAATTTTCTATTATGCTTCTCTTTTTAACCGACTCCAAAAAAGGAGGAGGTTCTCAATTCGTCTGTATGTTTTTTTTTTCTATGCATGTTATGCTTACTCAGTCAATTATAGATCGATTTCAGTGATACTTTTTTGTTCAATAGGTAATGCTCCCGAGATGGTCTAGCACTTTAAAAAAAAATAAACAAAAACCCAAAAATATTGTAAGAGAATGCCGTTTGGTTTAAACTTATTTGTATTTTATTCTCATGCGAATCAAGACGATGATGGTCAAAACAGAGGAGTAACGTTCTCATTGAGAATGTTACTCCTCTGTTTTGACTGAACTTCATAGGTGGTCCTATAATATTTTTATCAAAATGTATCCAGTGTTTTTAGAAAAAATCAACAAAAACAAAAAAAAAATTGTGCAAGTATGCCGTTTGGTTTAATTTTATTTCTGTTGAATTTTTCGCGAGTTAAGACAAGTTGATGACGACTCTGTTCCTCTTTTTTAATTGAACTACCACACCCACTAAATCCTTATTTTAAGTTCCAGTTTGTACATTGGGGTATTCCTTATTTGCGTAGTGTTAAAGTTGGTTTTACTTTTTTGTTAAAAATAATTATCTGTGTTATCATAAAATACATATGCTTGCTGCAGATCTACATATATATTTATCTAGTATATAAAGCAATAGCTACAGTTATTAGTATACTTAGCCGTGTGGTTCCCGGCAGAGAAGAATAGGACCACTCCAAATCTTCCCGTGGATGTCGTAAAAGGCGACTTAGGAAACTCAAGCTAAACAAAGCTTATAAACATCAAAGAGACCTCTCCAACCCGTTTGGCCAGCGTGGAGAGTGTAGGCCAAATCCTCTGACTGCTCTGGCAGTACAGAGAGGGTCGTAAATTTTTTGGTTACTTATATTTTGAGATTAATTAGCTCCGGTCCATGCTGTCAACTAGTATTTAAGTTACTTATTTTAAATAATAATAGTATTTTACAAAAATCATGTTTCTAACAATCGCCACCAATTTTAAGAACTTGCTCCTTTGTATTCAATAAACATTAGCATAATTGCTCATAATATTCTAAACACAATTCAATGGTTTGGAACTAATATGAATTGAGAGTTTGTGATAATCATGTGTTGTGACATATTACAATGATAAATTAAAACATAGGGTGGTTCTTATATATACTACCTCATATACTTTTATTGCCTACATAGCATAAGCATTTTCATAAACATATTTCTCATTTTAAGCAAGTACAGGGTCTTAGTATTGATTTCTGGCTACGTCAAAATTTAAAAACAATGTTGTATTATAATGTCAAACCCTTGGGAACAGTACTTACGTTTTCTTGAATGAAACTTATTCTATGTCAATCATATATCATTGAAAATGAGAATGCTATTCACGGTTGTATTGATGCAGTAAAAATATATTTACATAATTCTATTCTTTACAGATACACAATGGAGCAGATGTTTGAGGTGGTGGCTGATGTTGGGAAATATTATCAGTTTGTGCCCTGGTGTAAAAAATCAGTAGTGCTCAAAGAGACACCTGGGTTTCTTCAAGCAGACTTGATAGTCGGATTCCCACCTATTAATGAAAGTTATACCTCAAATATAACACTAGTGAAGCCCCATTTGGTAAGGGCAGAATGTATGGATGGAAAACTATTTGACCACATGCTGACTCTATGGAGATTCAGTCCTGGATTAAAAAGAGAGCAGCAGTCGTGTGTTGTTGATTTCCAAATAACATTTAAATTCAAATCTGCTTTCCACTCTCATTTATCGAATTTATTTTTTGATCAAGTTGCTAGACAAATGGAGAGTTCCTTCATAAAAGAAGTTGGTAGACGGAATGGACCAGCGACTATGGAACCCAGGAACTTACTGGTTAGCACAAATACAAGTCATGCTCTCAAAAGTTGACGTGAATGAATGATTCATTAGAGACATTGCAAGACATCGTTATTTATGTAATTATTTATTGTGATCATTAATTGTACTTGTGAGGTACCCATAATTTACAATATTTTGGTTTTCAGAATATCAACATGTTCTTAAAAAACTCCATAAAAAAAGGAGGTGGTTCTCAATTCCGTTGTATGTGTTTTTCTTATTTTTAATGATAGTTACCTCATAGCTCCATCATTTCTGAACCTATCTTTTATTCCGAAGTGTATACTTTCGAATTGGTATATTTCATCAAAATAGGTCAGTAGGTTGGTTAAACTTGGTTTTTTATTAAAAAGATTGTTCCCAATAAAAAGTTTAAAAACCTAGTAACTTACTGGTGAGCAGAAATACAGGTCATATCCCACAAAAGTTGATGTGAATGAATAAAATTCATTAGAGACCTATTCATAGTTAAGACATAAGACAATGTTGCATATTTATTTATTCATTGAGATCATTAAATGTATAGTTACTCATAATTATACAACATTTTGTTTTCCAGGAAATGGACGTGTTTATATCTAGGTACCTATGCAAATAAAACAACTGTTATAAATTGAAAATTTTATTTACATTTGCCCACACTGAGATATAGTTACTGGTATTTTTGGTTTATTATTGGGTCCTGTAGGTACATTTTCTATTTTTCTCATTACTAATAATCCATCAATAACTCGTCCAAACACTACATGCTTATTATCTAAAAAATTACACTTAGCACATGTTATAAAGAACTGACATCCATTTGTGTCTTTGCCACTGTTAGCCATTGAAAGTAAACCAGGTGAATCGTGTTTCAATGAAAAGTTTTCGTCAGCAAAAGTACTACCACCGTATATGCTCATAACACCAGTACCGTCACCCTGAAAAAAAAAAACAATATTTTTAATGATTTTGGCAAATTGACAGGCTTTAACTAGAGCAAAGACATAATAATATTATTCATAGTGAGTATGGGATCAATGTGACTTTCTGTTTAGCAAGTTTTTTGCCCTTGCAAATGTTTTCTTTCAGATATTTAAAGTCATAGGTACTTATTTATCACGTATCTGTGCCAGTTCAATATTATTAGGAATCACATATGTTTTTTTATAAATATATGTTAGTTCTTTTTTAATTAATACTAGCTGTTTCCCATGACTTTGCCCGCGTGGGTTTTGGTTTTATCATCCAGTCTTTTTAAAAAGTTGCCTATGTCATCTCTAGATTATCTGAGTACCAAATTTCATGTAAATTGGTTTGGTGTAAAGCAGACAGACATACAGACAGAAAGAGTTACATTCGCATTTATAATATTAGTATGGCAGTATAGATTTAAGAATTAATTAAAAATACTAAACAATAATAAATTTTACAAGAAAAAATTAAAGCAGCTGCTTAATCAAATACAACATAATTGAACATACTATCTTGCAAAAAAGCTGTACATGGATATTACGGTCCAGTTGTGGAAAAAGATTATTTAATCAATCATTAGTTTTTCTCCTAACTTCATGAACTCAGCAATTAATTATGCTGCATTTCATACAATTTACCTGTATCATAATATTTTTGTAATTAGTAAAAAAATAACACTATTTTTGTAATACAGAATGTTACAGTAATGTTGTACCTACAAGTAGTTGCTGAACTGGTTTAATTTATGTGATTTCATCTAGAGAAAGTTTCAAGGAGAGTTAATATCTATAGAGGTGTATCATTCATTAGCAGGACATTTTCCCCTTTCCCTACTTTTGTGTCAGCACATGTTACTTCATTTTACTGTGACAAGCATACTTACATTGACAAAATCTCCACCTTGAATCATGAAGTCTTTGATAACTCTGTGGAATGTGGCACCTTTGTACCCTAATGGAACACCGTCTCTTCTGTATTCTCCAGTACAAAATTCTCTAAAATTTTCACTGGTCTTGGGAACTACATCAGCAAACAATTCAAAGATCATTCTTCCTATTTCCTGAAAGCAAAGAAAAAACATTGTCAAGGATTAAAAAGACTGTATTTACATGTAGTAGTACCTGTCCTTTCTTTCTTTCAAGTTTAAAGATAGTGGTCAAGTTCATTCATACTGGTTACGGAAGTCATCATAATAATTCATGTTTCGACGTACTCCCGGTGCCAACCCTTTACTCGCGTCAGCGCTCAGTATACCGGAGTAAATCAAACTACGAACATGAACAGAATGTGCACCACTTTTTCACCTATTTTTAGTAACTGTATTTGTGGAATAAAAGTAATAAAAACAACTTACTGTGGTCCCTACAGTTATATCAAAGAAGACTACAGGATTATTTGGATTCCTGAGCTGTGATTGAATTTGATTCCAAGTCGGCATTTTAGTTTGTGTTGTTTTGTTTACTTGAAAATAATTCCGTTTTCTTAGGTCGCGTAGGTTCCCTGTACTAACGAAGTTAGGTAATGATCTTAAAAATCTTAAAAGCTGAAGGGGTGACTAAAAGCTTTGCTAAAAGCTGATATCTTAATAGAATTATAAGCTCAATTTACAGTAATCAAAACAATTATTATGAACATAACCTAAAAAAAATTTAGAGTAGGAATGACAGCTGCTACATTTTTTTGTTTAGCTACGCTAGAACTTAGGTGCCGTGGGCGTCACGTATTTAGCCAGTATGAGAGGCTTACATAGTAAAGCTATGGGTTCCCCGAGCAACGCTCGTGCTAGTGTTGCCGATCGATAGGCCACTATCGATAGAATATCGATAGTCTATCGATACTGCGGCAATAGTGGGAATATCGATAGGGCTATCGATAGTATCGATACTATCGATATTATCGATAGTATCGATAGATCAAATAGTGGTAATACTATTGATGATTTGCAATAGTATCGATAGTATTAATCCTTGATAGTCGCTATGCTATCGATACTATCGATAGTATCGATACTATTATCGCCTCTAACAACTTTACTATCGATACTATCGATAGTATCGATACTATCGATAGGTTTGAACTATCGATAGTTGTTTATTTTACGATAGTATTTATTAAAGTTAAATAGTAATAAAACCAGAGAATCTCGTTAAACCCACATATAGTTACAAAAATTTAGTTAGTACCATCAAATTAAGGTTTTATGATACAATATATGTGGGTTTAACGAGATTCTTTTGTTTTTATTGCTATTTAACCTTAATCAATACTATCGAAAAGTAAACAACTATCGATAGTTCAAACCTATCGATAGTATCGATAGTAAAGTTGTTAGAGGTGATAATAGTATCGATAGTATCGATAGCATAGTGACTATCAAGAATTAATACTATCGATACTATCGATACTATTGCAAATCATCAATAGTATTACCACTATTTGACCTATCGATAGTATCGATACTGTCGATAGTATCGATACTATCGATAGTCCTATCGATATCCTAACTGATTTTCGAGGTCAACTATCGATAGTGGAACAATCGATAGTTCGGCAACACTAGCTCGTGCACTGCACGATCGTGCAGTGCCGCCGCTATCCGAGGGGTGGACTCGGTGGACTGTAGACGACGGACGTCAATCATTAGTGTTGCTAGTCTAGCCATTTGTTAAATCGATATCATAGACGATAAATTTACTGGGGTACTATTTTTTAACGTGTGACACTCGTCTTCGAACGATTTTTGTATGAAATTCGTTCGCAGACGAGTGTCACGCGTTCAAAAATAGTACCCCTGTTCAGTATTTTATAGTCTCTCTAATATATGGGTATATATGAGCACGAGATTAGTCATTCGCAAAGCTTAGCACCTGAATGCATTATTTAAACCTCTGTTTACTAACTAGCACGATAACAAATATATAACTTACTTACGTGGATTCAAAAGTATCTTAACTTTTTGATGTGGATACGTGTTGTTTCTTTGGAACCTGTCCTGTCAGTCTTAGATAACTATTTTGTGAAAATTAAGGCGAAGTGGTATATGCGATTTTAGTGCCAGTGTCTCCCAGAATTAAATTATTTACTCCTAAAAGAATTAATGGTGGCGCTAGTTTCGCATAACACCTACGGCGCCTTAAATTTTATGGTGAAAATCATTTAAGTGTTTGGTATGACAATGTGTGTAGGATATATTGGCGACAATTTTTAGGAATAAGGTTTAAGTGCTCACACTGTGGGCCGTGTGGTTCCCATAGAGTAATATGTATGCCCACTAACATGCTAAACGTGGTCTTTGGGTTTTATGACTGTGCTATGTTTACTCGGCAAGTAAATGTAGCAAGGCCACTAACATGAAAAATAAGTTTTTTTGCTCATGGCGGACAGCAAACGCTCGAAAATGAATAATGTAAACTATTAAAACAAAGTTTTAAAAGGAGATTAATTCGACCTACCCGTACTGTAGCCCACCGTAATGTAATATTGTCAAAATTATCCAGTTCTTTTCTATATGTCGTTCTATTCCAGCAGCGTCTTAACAAGTGTACCGAAATCCAAAAGTGTAATTATGTATGAATATTTTTTTTGTCTTGTTCGTGCATATCTCAAAAATTAAAAATGGGTTTGCAAAAGGTAGGTAAATGAGGTTATAGACTTAGTTATGGAACAGTTTTAACGAAAGTGTTTTGAAGTTGGATTATTTTCAATTGTTCTTGTTGTATTTATGTTAATTATACCATAAATACATCAGCACCCGTAGCATGGCACCCGCGACGCCGTTTATATCGCGCGATAAACTATTTACATATCCCTCTTTAATATTACGGTAAATAAGATGGCGATAGGCGATAAACGTTATCTCGTGTGCCATTCTACAGGCTTAGAAACAATTTCAAAATAATCTTCTTGCTCATCTTAAAGTCACAACTTAACGAGTACAATAATTTTATTTAATTTATACTAATTACTACAGATACATTCTGCAAAATATTTAATTGTTTCAAAAACATTCCGAGTTGAAGAAAATATCACGGAACTTCGTTTAATATAATGATACGTTTCAACATGAAGTAATATTTAATCAGGCAAACTTCCAAATCGAATGGCTATACTTACTTTAAAACTATTACAAACTATTATTAGATCTACCCAAAATTCAAGAAATACAGTCAGTTTGTCATGTAGGATATATTTTCATCTTTGTTTTTTAATTCAGGTGTCATCTAAATCGACAATCGATAACATAAAAATGTAAAAATTAATCTGGAAACTCGCAATTTTTTCAGTTGGGAACACTGTTGCGGTGAACTTTGACCACCGCCGCCGTGCACGACCGTAGACAACGCCGTCCGGGGAAACCACCCAAACGTGTTTCCATACAAAATGTATGGGTGACGTCATTCAACGTTTTGCTGACGAGCGTGCGATCACGATCGTGCAGTCGGGGAACCCATAGCTTAAGTGGACAGATTCGTAACTGGACAGATTCTCAACTGGACAAATTCTCAGGTGGACGTATTAGCAACTGGACAGAGTACAGTCATGAACAATGAGGTAGGTAAAACATAGTCTTTATTGTAGAAAAATCTTCGAGCAACACGGCCTCCGTACCGAAGAGAAAAATAAAACTATAGGTCATACATTGAAAGTATTTATTGAAGGCAAATAAAACTTAACAAATTTAAGTACAAAAAACAAAAATGTAACTTTTACTAGAAGTTGGCAAGGCTATGGAACTTGGAACGCGTTGGAAACAGAGTCGGACGGAAACCGGGTCCTGGGGTACTATCTTTGAACGCGGGACACTCGTCTTCGAATGATTTTTGTATGGAAAAATCGTTCGAAGACGAGTGTCCCATTAGGTCAATGGTCCCATCCCAGCAGGCCTATTTGCTAAGTTTTGACAGCTACGGTGTACATCATTTTCATGGTAACTTTAATATTCATTACGGCTTCGGTATGAAGGACTGTTTTTATTTAAAATATGAAAACCGTAATGGATGCATAAGTGACAATCAAATCGTTGTACACCGAGTTAGCAAATCGGCCTGCAGGGGTATTATTAGTGTCCCGCGTTCAAAAATAGTACTCCGGAAAGCGTGTTTTCATACAAAAATCATTCGAAGACGAGTTTCCAGTGCCACACGCTCGTTCGAAAATAGTACCCCAGTCCAGTGCACTGACATCGTACATCGCCATGCCAGACAACAAAAGAAAAAAAAGAAAATTTGACATTGACATTTGACATATTAGTTGACATTCATTCATTGTGTAAGTGGTGTGAGGTCCTTTAGGACATACTCTGTCTAATCTGTGGTGTGAGGTAGGGTAGGTGTCACGTAGGTGTGTGTGATGTATTTTTGAGTGTTTATTTATTTTTGCATTGTTTACCCATGAATCGCAAAAAAAAAGGAAAAAACTATTCATCTCCACAAACTACGAAAAAGATACTATACTAGTATCTCATCTCTAAAGTTAAGGACGTTGAAAGTAGCTGTGTCTGATAAATTCGTAGAAACTTATTGGATACCTACATGTTGCTTGCTGCAGATATTCAAGCATGGAAGAAAGCGACAATTTTGAAAATTATTACAAGGTTTTACAGTGCGACAAAAATGCTTCTGTAGACGAGATCAAGCGAAGTTATCAGCGTCTTGCGTTATCTTTTCATCCTGACAAGACCAAAGTAGATGAAGCTGAGAAAACCTTTCTATTGGTTCAGAAAGCCTGGTCAGTTTTGAGGGATCCAGCCAGGCGTAAGCTGTATGACGCAGAACTATCTTGTCAAGAACACAGTGAGTTGCTCTTATATGATACTATAAACTTGTGTGACATGGAAAGAACAGAAGAAAATGTGTATATGTTTAACTGTAGATGTGGTGGAAATTATATTTTTGAAACTGGTGAATCCTTGCCATCACAAGTAGTTGTTGGATGTGATGATTGTTCACTATCTATATTAATAAATATTTAGTGTAGACTGCTTGGGTGGGCTTTAGAATAGATTACTACAAATTTACTTAGATGTCTGCGGAATGGAATCAATGTAATTCACTTTCATCTTCTTAAAGAGACAATGTTTAATGCACGTAGTTGCACCATTTTATTTGAAGCTCTTCGACTTTCATATTTTTTTTTAATTAGCCTATTTGAGTGTCCCACTGCTGGGCAAAGGCCTCCCCTTTTCGTCTTTATAGTTTGGCTTTACAAAATGACTGTTATTGTTTTATGATAATATATTATGGAAGATAAGAGGGCAAATATGACAGGGTGTGTGGGTAGCAGTCTTCCTCTACCATGGGGTCTTACCACAACTAAAATCAGATGGTCAAGAAAGTAAAGGTTTGTGACTATAACAATGCAAAGTGAACAAGCGTCAACCAAAACCTCTACTTTTTTGTTCTTAGTCAAAATACTGTTTTATTTTAGTATTATATTGTATGTTTTTTTTTTTAATTTTATCATCGCTCTTCATAATCTTATCATCAAGAAGAGCGAAGCGAGTTCTATTACATCCAATCCTTAGAAATCACACCAAGCGTTTCTAAAACTCACCTGTTGTTAATTAGTTAATTATATCATAAGTAGTTCCCACTGCGCTAAATTTAGGTTTAGAAATGTAATACAGTGTGATAATACAGATATGTAACACTCCACATTCGAGAATGAGGTAAACTGAAAAATTTGCACTGCAATGGAATCGGGAAATAAAGAATCGCATTTTGTATGAAAATAAGAGGAATAGGTTGCTTATTTTCCAAGACTATCCCTAAAATGAAATATTATGTAACATTTGGAGACTTGCAAACTTTTTTCATTGTGCCAAGGAGAGCTTATAAAAAATACATAAATGTCAAAAAATTATATTCCTTAAACTTTGAGATAGGGTTATAAAATCACAAGTTTCTCTCTTAACAAAATAAGTAAGGAAAATATTATAAGTTATAATTTTAAAGTACAATTACATAGATTTTTTGTTTTAACATATGTATCAATATCAAATTAAAAGAGCCATTATAACAGTTTTTAAAAGCTTAGGAAGAGAAAAAAATTTCAAAATCTTATCTGGAAATAAATAATAACAGTAATTTCTTTGATGATTTATGTTAAACTTAAATCATCAAAAAGTAATCATTAAGTACCATTTGTTAACCTTATATTTAAATTGTCCTGTTAGTTTGTCTATGAGATTAAAATGGTGCAAATTAATTTTTAAGCACAATCTTTATCGAATTGAGCTGCAATAATACCTTCGAAAACCTGCAATAATAATTCATCACTCTGTTCTTGTTCTCTTTTAGGTTGTTTTATGTCTAATTGGTGATGTAGATCCAATGGCAATAAATTGATGTTTTGTTGCTGTTCATGTGTGTAAGTGGCCAACATTGCTGTCGGTTTTTCAAGCTGCCTAAAGGCATCCGACATAGCATAACGACTGCCACTGATGAAGACAGCCGGGACCGACGGCTTAATGTGCCTTCCGAAGCCTACAGCTCTCTGGGTACTCTGCTTTGGCAACACACTCAGAGAGAAGGGAAAGATGTATAAGCGGATGAGCCCCTATTTAAAAGATTATAGGGTAGTGTAAATATATTTTTAAAATATCCATACCACCCCAGGGTACCGACATGGGTTGCCGGTTAGTTGTTCCTCATTTTAGCCGTTTTAATACATACAAATACCTATTTATAAGCTTATTGTTGAATGAATAAACATATTTTAATATTTAATCTTTATTAATTATTTGTACTTATATTATATGTATAGAGGAAAGATTTGGTTTTTGTCTGTTTGTTTGCATTGTAAAGGGTCTGAAACTACTGGACCGATTTCAAAAATTCTTTTACCATTGGGTAGGTTTATTATCCCTGAGTGCCATAGGCTATGTATGTACCACGGGAATTCGCGTAGTGTATATACTCTTTGCCACGGGCGAAGCCGGGGCGGACTGCTATTATATTATAGCTATGGGCTTTTGTGTGGCCTTGTGTTGTACACAAAAGGTTAGTATTCTATTAAATAATACCTATAGCTCGTAAGTTTTGATACGGATATCTTAACATAAAAGTAGGCACCTTAAACAATTTTACTTTTAAATTTCGCATGTTACGAATTATTATAATATACCTACCTACACATTACGAATGGCATTTAAAAGATTCTGAAACCATATAGCGCCTACTTAAAAATTGCGTGCAACGTATCTTCGCTGTGTGACGCTGGGAAAAAACCAAAGGAGATATTCTATGTAATCTACACTATTTGTTGTACCTATACCTACTGAGGTTTATGGAGGCAAACGCTTTACAAGGCCAGGTAAGATATGGTCGCCCACCCACTAACTTCGTAAGGGTAAGGACGCACATCGACATCAAATAATGGAGAGTCACAAATCACTACATATAGGTACAACGAATAATGGAGAGTCACAATATTATTTTAACACTACATATAGGTACAACGTGAAGTAATTTTTATTATTTAATCACGGCGGCGGGGCAACGGGAACTACTTCCTATTATTAGCGTTATTTTTACTACCAGTACAAGGTTGTATCATTTATATTACCAGTTGTAGGTACTTTTCGGGAGTTGCTAACACAGAGGGATAATAATATGTTGATGTGATGAATATTCAATTTAATATTTTTTAGTATTCAAAGCAATTATACAACTTAACAAGTTTGTTTCCAAGAAAAAATCGCGAGCCCTATTTTAACAAATTAGCTAGCTTATATGTCACTCGTGAGTAAGGACGATTCATATTATACCTACCTACCCATCCAAATTCATCATCATTCATCATTTCAGCCGCAAGAAGTCCACTGCTGGACATAGGCCTCCCCCAAGGATGGAAAATGATGATGATGAGCGCGATGGATTCTTTGCTATATTTGTAGGATTGGGTTAAAAAAAAGAATGTTACATTTTAATAATACAATTTATTTCGTAGTTAGACCTAGCTAGTACATAAATATAATATAGTTTCGCCAAGGTAAATTATATTGCGGTTATACAAGTGAATGACTACGTTTAAAACTAAAATTACATAAAATATTTTGTACAATTTTAAAGAATGATAGGTACAATATTATATTGAGGCCATCTTTTATACAATGCTGAAGCAATAAATTAATATAGGTACTAGTAATTTTTCTACACTTTCGAGAAACTTATGACTCTACAACATATTAGTTTGTTGTTAATTTAATTTTTGAAAGATCTAGGCTATCACATAGTGAAAATCATAATTTTATTCATATTTTTTCATTAAATACTTTATTGGCAAGACATTAAAAATACATCCATAAATTCATTTGTAAATTCTATATATAGAGAGTGAAGAGATAGAGAGATAATAAAATAAAGCCTGGTTAAGGAAATGCTAAGCAATGTGCCATACTTAAACCACAGCAACTGGATACATCCGCATCGTCGCCACCTCGTGCTGTGTTCTTTAAACACGGCAGGGTAGCAAACACAGGTCCGGCACGTAGGCCTTACAACATTTCATTCATGACATTGAGATTACATTTTATAGATTACCAATAAAAATATTGATGTCGAAACTAACTTAACTAACGGCATACACAAAATATTTACAGATTGTGCACACTTTTGTACTTTATAATTAAAATTCACATAAATATTCGATATAGGTCCAAATAAGGCAGTCACTTTCCATACACACTCTGAAACTACGTCCGTTCACCGACCATCAGCACAGTCTCACTTTGTTGACGCATCTGTCCATGAAATTCTTCTTCCGCTTGGTTTGCGTGGCAGCGTCCAGGGGCGCAGGCAGGGAGAGTTGCGTGTGCGTGTTTTCGTCCGCTTCTAAAATGCCTTCGCAGCTGCGGCACCTACGTGAAGACTTCTCTAGTTCCTCGGCGTCGAGGTTGTCACTACTTTCGGAGAGTCGCTCCGGCAAGCTGTACAGTGATTTTTCAGGGGACGCCGTTTTGGATGTGCTACTACTAGACAATTGGTCGCAACTCTGTGAAGTTGCAGGCAAAGCTTTTTCTAGGGATGATTGGCGGCTTCGTCGTGGCCTGCAAAAATTAAATTGATAAGTTAGAAAGGTAATTTTAGCTATGGTATATTGACAGAAGCAAGTATAACTAAGAAAAAGTCTGTATTCTAGTCTTCCTAAGACAAAAGTATGTGTAATGAAAGGTGTGTGTGACATAACCTGCAGTCGATCTCATCTGGACATTTTGCCGGTTGCATCATCAACTGTGTTGACTCCGCTACACCATTCACGCGATACTGTTTTTCGGTTGGCTGCCTGTCTGATGCCTTTGGCATCTCCAGGATCGCAGAGGTACATAAGTCGCCGGGAAGCCGGGAATTGAACCCAGTACCCTTCGCGTCGTTTTGGAGATACTATAGATTGAGCATCAAGTTGCAGGTCTTTTTAGTCTCCACTGCAGGAGCACGACCCTCTGTAATGCCAGAGCCATATATTAGCCAGAGAGTCGGAGGATTTGGCACTCTTCACGCTGGCCAGATGGGTTGGAGAAGTCTCTTTGATGTTTATAAGCTTTATTTAGCTTTACACATCAATAAGGAGTAAAATAAAATTACCTAATAGGCGGCAGTGTGTGTATGGGTAGCTCTAGTCAATCTGCTTTGTCGCTCCCTCGGCTTTCGCAGGAAGTCATCCGCTGGTAGTTGGGCGGGCCGCGGCCTATGGTGGCAGTACTGGGTGTCTGTACTTCGGAACGGACCCCACGGAACACTCCGTCCAGCCGGCTGTTGGCTAGGTTTGGTTTCCCACGGAGAAAACTGGAAGAAATCATTAAAACATATATTTTTTGTAAACAAGGTGTACCTATTTGTTTTTTCTTGTGAGTATCCTTACCGCAAAAGTTAAGGTAAAAAGAAGAAATTCACTATCACTCGTTTGTCCGTCTATGTCAAGACTTCTTAGTCTCAAGTAAAAAAACTTGTCCTAGAGTCATGAAAATATCGTACAAGCTAAGAAAAAAATCCAAAAAAGGAAAACTATTTTTAATGTGAATGTCAATCAAGATATCTCGTGTGCATTCAAATTAGCTACAAAAACTTTCTTTTTTCTGTTTTCATGTTACAATTTAAATATACATAGATTTATTATTTTTGGAACATGTTTATGTTAACGATCGAGTGTGCAAAGATAATAAACAACATATGATACTTAAAGTCAGCCGTGTGGTTCCCGGCAGAGTAGAATAGGACCACTCCAAGTCTCCCTGTGGATGTCGTAGAAGTCGACTAAGGAAACAGTTAAGCTAAACAAAGCTATAAACATCAGAGACCTCTCCAACCCGTCTGGCCAGCGTGGAGACTGTAGGCCAAATCCTCTGACAGCCCTGGCTAATATATGGCTCTGGTAGTACAGAGAGGGTCGTGCTCCTGCAGTGGAGACTAACAAGGACCTGTTGATGATGATGATGATGATGATACTTAAAGTAGTCTCAAAGAGGCCGAGCAGACCAGTCAGTCCCCCCTGACAGCACCCGTTCACGAGTTGACGCGTGGATCAGCCATCGCTGAGCTCAACCATATTAGAGGGAACTCAACGGCCCGACACACAACGCCGACACCAGGTTGAACATTTTTAGTGAGCATGACTAACTCTAACTCTTGACATTGTCAAACAAAATATTAGGTTATATTTTGTCTACACTTGTTGCTCGCTCGCTAACATTTACATGTTTTACAATCAATGAATAGTTGATTCTATATAATTTAACATTGGGTGTGTTAAAAACCAATTACAATATAGCAAAAAAATAAAAAAATAGGTAAATAACGTTTTTGTACATTAAAGAAATAGATATGGGTAAAATTTCCACGTATCCGTATCATTTATTATTAAAATTAAAACTACTATTTATTATTAACAAAACCTAGGAGAATTTTGTCTTGGGGGTTTGGCATATTTGGATTTTCTGAGCTATGCTTTTAATCTTGAGGATCGAGTTTCTGGGAGTTCAATATTGATTGGAAAAGTAGAAAGATGCTAAAAATCAATTCTTGCTACTCTGGGAGAAAAGGATTAACCTAGAATGTACCAGGTGCTGCTCTTCCCGCCGGCCGTAGAAACCGGCCGAGGGAATGGGCGTAAATCTAAGGAATCATCATCTCAACAAGCTAAACGTGGCATTTCGGTCTTATGGCCTTAGGCTCTGTCTACCTCGTAGGGGTAAAGTCGTGATACCTACTATGAATGTATGGTATGTTGTATGTAAAATCAATTGACAGAATTTGACGAGCTCCATGGCGCAGCGGTCAACAGGCTAGCCTGCGACACGGATGGTCCCGGCCCGGGTTCGACACCCGGTCAGGTCAATATGCAAAATGATCTTTTTCAGATTGACCTGGGTCTTGGATGTTTATCTATATAAGTATCTATTATAAAATACTAGCTGTTACCCGCGGCTTCGCCCGCGTAATATATAGCCTATGTCCTCGGTACCCTAACCTATGTGTATGCAAAATTTCATCATGATCGGTTCAGTAGATACGACGTGAAAGCGTCACAAATAAACAAACAAACAAACACTTTCGCATTTATAATATTAGTTGGGATAGTATCGTTGATTGATACTTTGGGGCTACCTCAATCTGTGTGATTTGTCCATATATATATATATATATATTATTTATTTAATTACCTTTCTAGCTTTTCCACACACGCATCCTGGTAGTCGTGAATCCATCGCACTCCGTTGAAATGACACACTGTCCTCATGTCCTCCGGAAGCTCCTCGGCGTTCGGCCACTCGAAGTTGTCGATAATTGGGACGATATTGCACTTTGATTGCAACGCTGCCACAATCTCCTGTAAGGGATTATGATAAGATTCATTAATAATGAAGCTATAGCCCATGTATATTGTTCGAAGAATAAATAATCAAATTAAATAACTGTCACATTTAACGACTCCAAGTTCTCGCATAATATCAGATTCTCAAATCAAACGCCTTCTAGATTCTTTCGAAATTTATCTTGCTTTGTAACGCTGCCGAGCTTGTCTCAGTCTTTAGCTTAAGAGGCGCATGGACGCGCATGTCTCCATACAAACGGAAATAAGGAATTGTGGCAATATTTGGTAATTTTGGGGTAAAATTATGCGTTCAATCAATTAATCTCATTATAGTTTACGTACGTTCCTATATAGCTAGGTAAAATTATCGATGGTTTGAGAATTATACGCCTCTCAAGATTTCGATACAAATTTGAAAAGGCTTAAAATTCTCCAACCATTGGTATTTTAACCAAGCTTTTTAGGAACGTACGTTAGATTATAATGATATTAATTAAATGAATGCTTAATTTTACTCGAAAATTATCAAATATTGCCACTATTCCTTATTTCCGTTTGTATGGAGACATGCGCGTCCAGGCGCCTCTTTAACATTTTTTTTTTCATTTTGTGGGCTTTAGCTAATCCAAATCAAGATTTGAAACACCATTATGATTCACATAGAAGGTGATAGCAGCACTCGTGCAAATAGACTTATGAAAAATTACTGTATTATAAAAGCGTGTAAATTGAACCGCGAAATACCCATAAAGGGGTGACTCAGCCCGTCAATATAAAAAACTTTCCGTGAATTAAAAAAAAATTCGACATTTTCATACAAAGTGTTTAGCCATCCGGGCAATTAGTCTGGTATGAGAAAGTAAAAAAAGAGTTCGAGCATTAGTCTCATAGGAAAATTTGTTCATACTGACGGTCTCAATCACACCTTTAAGGGAATGTCGAAGTCCATTTACTGAGGAGCTGGATGGTCTAATGGGCGTGAGCATTATAAACCCTTCCGCATGTTAAGCAACCCCAGGCACAGTCCCCACTTGGATGGGTGACCGCAAGTGGCACAAAAAATATCTCGAGCTCCTCCGTGTTTCGGAAGGCACGTTAAGCCGTTGGTCCCGGCTGTCATAATTGATTGCAGTCGATAAGCTGTCAGATGCCTTTAGAAAGCTTGAAAAATCTGACACTAGTGTTGATCACTTACACACACGAAAAACAAACATTTACACGGTGTATAATATCACGATATGCAGATAATAATAAAGAATAAAGAAAAAAAAAAGCGCCGTGTGGTTCCCGGCAGAGTAGAATAGGACCACTCCAAGTCATCCCGTGGATGTCGTAAAAAGCGACTAAGGAAAAAAAAAGTTAAACAAAGCTTCTAAACATCAAAGAGACCTCTCCAACCCGTCTGGCCAGCGTGGAGAGTGTAGGCCAAATCCTCTGACTACTCCAGCTAATATATGGCTCTGGTAGTACAGAGAGGGTCGTGCTCCTGCAGTGGAGACTAGAAAGACCTGATGATGATGATGATGCAGATAATGCACTTACCCGATGAACCCAGTCTTTCTGCTCCGTATCATTTATACACCTATCCAGAGCGTTAGGTGTCAGGACCAAGAGGAAGTGCTTCGCTTGCCGTATGCTTTGCAGCAGGTTGTTGTCAAATTTGCCAGCCTCGAGCCTCTCCACGTCTATGAACACGGTAAAGCCTCGAAGCTGTAGGTGGACCTTCAGCAAACTGGCTAGTTGCGAACCGTTCGATCTTCGGTAGCTGACGAATACGTCTAAATTCTTCTCCATGATTTCTTCTCCTTTAGTCGGTAGAGTACTTTCGTAATCTGTTAAACAATAATAAGAAAATTATTTTAAGTCTTCGTTTCTCTACTGATCTTGTCTGTTTTAAGTTTCGGGGAGCCCTCAATTACGTATATTGCAAAAGAATTTATTTATAGTTTTATTGTTCAGGTTGGTTCGAGATTGATCGCGATGAAATGGATTTATGTGACAGGATGTTCATCATAAATCAAAAATAAAACGTGTTAGTTTCACAACGTTCAAGCGTCGTATGTGTGTGTTGAACAAATTGTAATTGGGAGCATGCTATTACAATTTATTCCTGTTAGTTTTTAGAACCCTTATGATTGGATTTAACGTGATTTATAATCATTAACTACTAGAACATTATTCGCTTACAAGGCTTAACAAAGATTATCCACATTATAAAACAATCTTATGCATTACCTCTGATTGCATTCAGAATCCTCAAACGATGTATGCTGTTGGATATTCTGCACTCGGTGTCAAGTTGCTCGTCACTTAGTCCCCTAATAGATTCCTTGTCCACGCCCGCATTTAGCATGGCGTACGTATATATCGTGTACTCTGGTCCGATGCTCTGCAAGAATTCATTGAGACTGCCAGTGTCCCGAGAAGTGTAATCAGCCATCTTCTTCAGCTGTTGCAGCTCTCGTGTGAATCTGGAATAGCATTATATTGTTGGTTAATCTCTCGTTTTAGTTATTTAAGGATGCTAAGGATGACTTTAAGCCAATCCTTAAATATGAAGGTAGTAGACATAATATACAACAATTACCTTTTTCGTTTGATTCCATTTTGTAAACCAATGTCTTCCTTTAAGTTCTCTTCTGTTATCTGAAGAAGTAAGTCTCCATCAACTCTACTCTCGTAGAAATTATTAGCATATTCTGAGAAGCCTATTTGTTTCACCCACTCCCGGACGTCTTCTATCGACCACAGAGGAACTTGTTGCGACAATTTGTGCGGCACTTCCTCACCGATCAACCTTAAAGCTTGCGCTGCATATTTCGATGCTACTGCATTTGGACAGCTTGCTACTTTTTTCAATGATTCTATTGCTCCTATTTCCCTAAATATCTCCGTATTTCCCTGTTGCTTCTTTATTCCTGCCTCCATGCAGAAATGGAATGCCGCTAGGTTCCTCGCTTCCTCTCTTTTCGAGCTCAACACCGGCACGAGTCTTTGCAACCAATGCTTACTTTGACCATGCGCATGTGCCAGATTAGACTTTGCGAAATCGGACGGATTATGCGATGTAACAAATGGTTCAACCAGTTCTAGAGTTCCAGACTTCAGTACGGCCGCTTCTATTTCTTTGTTAGCAACTAATACAGCTATTGCTAAACATGCATAATATTTGATGTTGTCATCATTATGGAAGGCTAAAGGAAATAGCCACATTGGTACTTTCCTTTTGATCATGGCTTCTTGGTTTTCAGCACCGCCGTATAGTGAAAGATTTGCAAGGGCAGTAGCACAGTGCCTGAGTGTTTCGACGTCATTTTTTCTACATTCAAACAAAACGGCATCCAAGCCTCCCAAGTTAATCACAGCACTACATGTGCTTTCGCTGTGTTTAAACAGGTGTTCCAATATACCGGTGCCTATTCTTGAATGATCTACAGAATTCGAGTTTTTAGTACAAACGCAAGCAACGTTAACGACCTTTTCAAGACCGTTTTCTACAACGTGAGCTCTATTTTCCGTTGTAAGGCACTGTTCAAGAAGTTTTGCCGATGAAAACTGTAAGTCTGGATTACTGGATTCAAGGCAATTTGCCATAAGAATGTCAAGTCCGCCAGACGCCCTCAAGGTATTGCAAAGGGAAGATCCCAGTTCGTGTCCATGAGTTGGAACAGCCCAAGCTCTTCTCACCATCTCATTCAGTTTGTCAAAATGGACGGAAGCATGTCTCATGTCTACTTGGTTCTTTTTAATAGATGTTATAAATGCATTCATTCTTGTGGAATATTTCTGTATCGCCAGCTCTACATCTCCTGGATTAGAATTTGCATTTAATTTCTCCAAGTCTTCAAATGTTAAATTAGTTAAATCTTCGTCACCTGGTTTAATGGTTCCATTTAGCAGTTGACTCATCTGAAATGAGACAAAAAATGTGTAAGAAAAATTTATTTTACAACTGCTGATAACCTATCAAGGTTAAAGTTCGATTTCGTGTGTGAACATAGTTGGTACATAATAGGAATGGTTAGCATGTTTTGTTTTACAAAATAGTCTGTTACGTTTGTTCAATAAAGGTCACGCCGTAATGGTAAATTGAAAAATGCATACATTTTCAGTAAAAAAGGAAATAATCCTTGTGCCAAGGTACCAACCTGTGTAGATAGTGAAGATTTCGTGGACATGTTCTTGCTTGAAATAGTCATATTAGAATGAGCAATGCTAGAGTGTTCCTTGTGGCTATACATGCCGCTCGATGTAACCGTTTGCCGTGCCTGGGCTGTTGCCATCGCCTTCTTCTCAGCGCTGAACGCTTCCGTCTGAAGTCGAGAGCTGGAGGCTGACATGTTGTTAGCTTCTTGCGCCGTCACCTCTCCCGCCTTGAGCGATCGCTGCTCCTGATTGCGGAAAATACCAGAACTTGAAGGTTATTATCATCAAAAAACGCAACACCACTTTGATATGACCACTTCGTCATATTTAATCAACACTCGCACACGCTAATAAAACATTCGGATGAGCGTATCTGTCTACACTGCAGTAATAAGATTACTGGAAATTTATAATCTCAAAAAGATGAACTTCTTATCACTAAAGTCACTTTGATTCATTAGACAAATATTTGATAGTTACAGCAACGGCGATACGCAGTTTAATCTTTGGTCGTCGCCGTTTCGAAGACATGGTGCGAATGAATAGGTACGCAGCACTCGTCTCGAAATAAAAGCCAATTTTATAATAAAAAGTGGCCCTACGTCACGACTGAGTTTACACATCCTATCGGTCGTATTGGATATAGGCCAATAGCTCGAAACCAGTGTGTTTTTGTGATTATTTTAAATTGTGTGTTCAGCCGTCACATAAATTCGAGGTTGAAAGTTTTCCGATCGAAGAAAATCAGTCTCACCAAAGGATTTTGCGACTGCGGAGGAAAGCGCGACAGGACTCGTCGGTGGACCGGCCACGGGGCCGACCCCCCGCCCGCAGACATTCCGAGTC
The DNA here is from genome assembly GCA_963082605.1 of Rhodophaea formosa. NCBI lineage: Eukaryota > Metazoa > Arthropoda > Insecta > Lepidoptera > Pyralidae > Rhodophaea > Rhodophaea formosa. The sequence goes on from OY720209.1 coordinate 15,151,262, forward strand.
TATATTTAAAACGGACTATTCGTGTATTGGTGCGCGCACGCGCATAAATTGACTTCCGCGTGTGCTCGCGCGCACGACGGTCAGGCACTGACTGAGAGGAGCGGCAAAAGCGGCGATAAGCGCACGTAGATAAATGAGCTCACCGCTCCCGGAGATCCTCCGCGACGCAGTATCCTGCCCGCAAAAGCGACTATGCGGGCAGTCATAATGATTCTCCAGCTCCATTCGACTACCGCGAGATTTCAGTTATCTACATTTTGGTTGTTGTCGTGTCGAGAAGTCGCACTGTACTGCGCGATTTGGGGGTGCCGTGGTGGAGGCGCCGTACTAGGATATCGATCGGTCTCAGTCACGCGAGGTCGCGTCCTTCGGCGCGCCTTTCTGGCTACGACGACAACATTGCTATCACACGTGCAAATCCAAGATGTGGCTCTATGTTTACTCCGCTATCGAATAATTTTACTGAATTGTTTGTATGAAAGTATGCTGCATCCGACAACTACCATATAAACACATGAAAGAAAACTTATTCTTAAGTTTTACACGCAAATATACAAGTAAAGCTGTAATTTACAATGCTTGTTTTGTGAGATAAAACCAAAATTTACTTACTTGAAGATAAGCTGCTTTTTGTTCAGCGGTGAGTCCTTCCGCTTGCAACAGCCGCCGCGACGCACCGGCCGCGCTGTGTTCAGCGTATTGCAGATCACCGTGCTGCAGTTTTCGCATTTTTGCACTGTTTGCTGCTGATCTGGAAGCACTGTATCCATCAGCAACGACACGAGTCGAGCTTGCTGATGTTACACGGGCGGTACTGTACTTCAATTCATTGGCAGCGTTAGTGCCCACAGCCGCTGTGCTAGCTGATAACAGAGAAGGCTTGTCGGTGATAGGAGGCGGCGTGTCTGACTCTGGGAATGTCACAAGCGGCCCTTCTCCTCCGATATCATTCATGTCACCCATGTCGCCCATGTCTGTGATTTCAGTAAGATCGCTGATATCGGCCAGGTGTCGATCACCCAAGTCATCTTGATCGACGATGTTCTCCATTGAACTCCTAAGTCTGAAATGATACAGAAGCTGAAATGATGCTCTCGGCTTGGAAATAAATTCTTGAAAGGCGTTTGTAGAGTTACACAAGAGTACTACTATTTCGGCACAAATGGATCGTTTTAATTTTACAGCAGTTTACTTGAGCAAGTCGCGCGAAACCGTACTGTTGCTTTTGTTTGTCGGCGTGGTACTGAAAACACCGACAGAATCAGCGGGTGGGATTTGGCTGATGGCCAAGGTTGCTCAGGTGAGCAGCTCTGACCCGACTGTAGCTAATGGAAAAAGAATCTTAAATTCATAATAGATTATTTCTATTTAGGTATTATCTTGAATCAGCTGTTGAAGAGTTATTGTTATTATTCTGTCATGTCTTTATGACAAAGTCATTTACGAAGGAAACAGTTTTATTGCAGTAAATAGATTAAATACTCACCGGCCTCCAACTGAGCTAAAGTTCCTAGCAGCTGAGCTGCTTAGGTTCTTCATCTCTGATATTGAGCTCTTGAGCTCGGTGAGATCTGACTTCATGGAGTTAGCCTTCATTTCTGACGTCAAATGTTGCAGTCTTGAAGAACTGGACTGGACTCTTTGGCTTGTTGTCGCACTGCTCGACGTCGTACTCGATACCATCTGCAACATTAAATAACAAAACATACAAATAAATGAAGTCAAGAATAAGAGTGTGGTTTGATTATAAGTCGGTGAAGGTGATAATACATAAAATCATACCTTTTCACTTGGAGACTAAATGTAAATACTAGTAATCAGACAATGACACAGGATTTTGGGCAGACTATATCCTGATAACACACATCTTCGTTGTTCGGAATCATTATCGAGACTAGGACGTGGAGTTCAGTGCCAATGTTAGAGTTTGTAAGAGCAGGCGTCACGCGTCTTGGCGCACCTACGGTCGAAGTAAATAAAGCCAGGGCTATTACAAAATAGAAATACCAAAATATCGGGGCTTTTTAAAGATAGGTGGCGGGTAATGAGTTCGTAAAATTACTCAACTATCGACAGACGCGAATAACTACTTACACATATTTAGACATATTTAGTCCCAGCTTTGAAGAAGCGTCGCCTTTGCCTTTTGTTATTAGGGAAATAAAGTGTTCTTGGAGCCTCCCTCACGCAAAATATTGGAGCTTTATATTATCCGACTGACCCACCCAGAAGAAGGTTAAATCGCGCGTATGAATGTTGTATATACGTATGTATTTATCTTTGTAAGTATCTCTGTTCCATTGTTGTCTACTGTAGCCTAAACAGCTATCCGATTTCGAAGTTTGAGGTGATTCGTATTCTTCCCTGGAGTATCATAGGCTATATAACGTCAGTAAAAAAGCAATATGGCGAACGTAAACTGTCAAAACGGATGTCGCGTTTTTTATTTTTTTGATTATGCAACTTGTAGGTAACTTACCATGTGAAAAATGATAGCTTTTAGCATGCCTGCCTATCTATAACCTGCCTATTCGTATATCACCATTTTATAGCATCCAAATAGTCCGCTGGTTGCACAACATCACGGTCTAATACCACTTTGCGGTACACTTAAAACAATAAAAACCCTATTGTGTTTCGTTTACTGTCCGCGAATGTGCTAACCAATTCTGGGCACCCTACAATACCTAGCTCTCACTCATAAACAACATCGTCTCTACATTCAAGAGACATGCATCAATTAATCTATTAATAAAAAATCCATGTAAATCCATTCACTCATACTTTGGCAGAGTACGACGTGATTGAATATCTAATCAAGTGACTCACTGTCCGTAGGTGGGATGCATCAAATAATGCCCTTGAACCCGTGGCCAAATCGTTGCAGTTATGTTAGCTAAACACACATTTACTTCGGTTGTCTGTGAATTTGTGCGTGGGAGATCCAGTATCCATTCAAGTAGGTTGCGCTTGACTGCCGATGCATTATAAATTCCACGCGCCAGCAAATAAAATTGTGTAGTATTGGCTGCTGCAGTATCTTTACGCAACGGAGGTGTGAACGGAAATTGCTCTTGAGCTGAGCACCTCGATAAATTATTTAAAGCCGTACAGGGATTCAATGCAATCCTTGATTGTACATCACTCAAAGATTACTTATGTCCTATCCATTTTATTACGTAAGCTATGATAGATGCCTTGAAGTAGCTTGAAGGAGCAACAATAGCTTCTTTTACTTACGAAATTAATAAGTAGGTTAGCACTACTCTAAACTTTTTCATAAAATTATAAAAAGTGACGTGACTGGCAGAAAATGTACACTATCTAAATGCTCGTTTTAACACGGCTGTTAGTCCTGTACTGTGGCATCTGAAACTACTGCCTACTGTAACAACAGTTAAACACGATTTCTCGGTACTTGTACAATTTTTTTTAACAATCAGTAGAAAATAAATAATAATAAATATAAGGACACAATATCACACAAATTGAATTAGCCCCACAGTATGTTGTGAACAAGTGTCGCAGGTGTCACTGATCTAACACTCTTGAGAAGAGATCAAATGCCTTGTGGTTTCTTCTCACAATTGTCTATTTCTGTGGCTTGCAGACCTAGGTATACCCTTAGCGGATATTCCATTCCAGATAACATGTCCCCGTCCTCAGTCGTTCCTGGCACCTCGCCAAAATGGCATCCCGCTGGCTTGCGTCCTAACACGCGATTTAATTACTACACGATATCTGATCGTACACGGCCTGCCTTTTTATTCAGCCCCGCTGGTTTATTTTGATAAAGACAAATGGCTTGTGGATGGTCCAATTTCTGACAGATTTATGTAATTTATCTACTCTGTTCGACTGACGCGACGAGACAACAATTGAGCTTCAAAGTCTTTGAGTTCTACACTTGTTCTACACTTCCTAGAATTTAGTTTCTGATGGAATTGCGATCAATAATCAGGTGTTATATTTTAACACTGACGGATTTTCCCGGATTTCTTTGGTAATTTGTTGAAATTCTGTGTACCTTAATTTACTCATTGCGTCTGATTATTCATAATTATGGTCTTATTAAATCCGTGTATTAATTATCCTCATCCGTTTTCCCGGTCAGCAAGAATCGTGATATAGGGAGACAACGATAAGTACTATACTTCCCATAGTGCTTACTTCTTGATGTCCTCCAATATAGTCATAATTCAGAAACAATAGGCAAACTCGAGGCAACCTCAGTCTCACGCTCGCTAGCTCAACATTATAAATGTTATTTATTTTTCCCGTAACTCGCGTTGGGCGAATTCAAAACAAACTGACTATTTTATGAACCGAACAAGGCCAATGCTAAAATATCCCCGGCCTAAATATAAATGAACTAGTATTACCTACCTTCTAGGACCACGACCACGATTTACTGGATGATATTTTGTTGTACATTCATACGCAAAATATGATGAAACATTGTAATTATTGGCTAAACAGGTGTCGATCACATCCTTATAAAAACTAAATTATGTTTACGAGAATATTTAACTGAAACCAAAATGTATGTATATATGTGATTGGTGTTTAATTATAAATGTAGCATCGAGGAGCAGGAAAATGCCTGAATATTTTTGAAACTGTTCTTGATAGTCCTACAGTTAGTACTTATATTGATTTAATTAATACTTAATTGGGTCCGGTACTTACTGATTTATTGGTTAGTTGCAGAGACGGGGAAGAGGATGAACTAGATAGGTTAATTATTATTTATATTCTCTCAAGGTTTATCTTCACGAGACGAATCCCGGACCTTTGAGGCTTGCATGGGGACATAGGTCCAACTCGTAGAGTTTTTGCTATTATTTGTAATGGAGCACCACCGGGGCATGACAGTAAGGACACTATAATAACGTTCTAACTGACAATTCCCAGTAAGTGCAGGACTATGGAAGGACAACTACATTAGGACTATGATGATGATATGTTAGTGGAATGAAAAATGGGCTATGGAAAGGACTGCCACCTGCCTGACCAATGTCAGGAAAACCATGACACGGAAAAATAGGCAGGTGGTGACTTGCCCACTCAGTCAATAGGCCCCCGAAAATGGCTGAACGTAGCTAAAATGTGCAGCAAGAAACACTAGTTGAGCGGCTGAAAGTTATTATTATAAGAACGGAAAGGTTGGTCAAAGAAATGGGAGTAAATCCAGGGACCTATAAATAAAGATATTTCGATGGAATACCAATCTGACAGTCACTGTCTTTAGTATTTCTGATTCTTGATTCTCACATTAAAAAATATCTTGCATATGTAATTGCTTGAAATCTGCTTTTGTTTATTTTTACCTGTTGGCTGGTGGATCCAGTGACCTGCGTGTTGAGGCTTTGGTTCTGCCGGGAGACCAGCCCGCCTTTCTTGAGGTTCTCCATGACATAGGCCATCTCCTTGGTGCTTCCGTTGTGTTTCAGGCTGTTGTTGCCATCATGTGCGAAGTCAGGTATCTGTAACAAGGGAAATTTCTGTTAAATTGTAAATGGAATAACTTCGCTTATATCTTTTTCCCTTTTAAGGTGCTTCTTCATTTCTACAATAACATAATTAATTATTCCAATAGCTTCTTTTAGAGCATTAGAAATCTAAATAAAAAAATCTTTTTTTATTTAAGTATTTTTATTGTTTTTCATTGAGTTTATTCTATAAACCTTAAAGGAAGAGAAACTTATAAAATAAAAACGCAGAATAAAAAATCGGCCAAGTGTGAGTCAAACTCGCGCAATGTGGGTTCCCTACAATATGCTTCGTGAACACACAATGTGCAAAAATGTTTTATTCAATTGACTAGCGCTATCTAGTGGTGTTTTAGTGAACTATTTCCCTAGGTGAACTTATTATAGTGAGTTTACCACTTTATTTTCAACTGATAGAATTCTTATTATTTTTCTTGTAATCTTCAAGCAATGAACTATAATATTGTGATTTTTTCGAAATTTTAGGCCCAGTAGTTTCGGTCATGGTCAAATTTTGCCTTCTTTCGTGAAAAAAAAAAAAAAAATTTTAGATCCTCATAACAAGCCCTTTCATTTGATATATAACATGGTAAGGTTTGCAAAACTTTTTTTTTAACATTTTCTATTTGGACCCCCTAAACTGACCCTTATTTAAAAAAATATATTTACTTTGCACATCCGTGTTTGGGTCATAGGTTTACATCATCTTACCAAATTTCATTTAATTTGGTTCAGTAGATTCGGAGAAAATCGACTGTGACAGACGGACGGACGGACAGACAGACGCTTGAGTGATCCTATAAGGGTTCCGTTTTTCATTTTTCGTACATAACCCTAAAAAAAAGACAATTACCTAATACAATTATTGATAAATAATCACATATTTTTTTCTGAACATTAACGCTATAAATGATCTACAGGTTTAGGGCTGTTTACAAGCGTTTTATAGTTTAGCTTTGTGATTGCACTTATATAGATTTGTCTATCTTCTTTTATAGTTTATTTCCATAAGCTATTAATCAACATTGCGTGGTCATTTTGATATCAAGCCGGCGACATCTAACGTAGATCAGTGATTTATCTTTATAGCTCATCAACAGCAACAAATTAACTTGTATAAGTAGGAGGTTAGATCAGAGGGCAATTACCGACTTATTAATGTAAGTATAATATTATTTGCCAATGTTAAGTAGGCCATGTTAGCATAGGTATTAAGATTTAATTGTAATAAATGTATATGTTATGGACCAAGTGATAAATTAAGGCATCTTTCATAGTTTTCACTTATTTACTTTTCCCTTAGTAAACGAACCAATAAGGGCAAAGTAACGACGAAATTATTCGCCAAATGATTATTATTTTCGAAATTAATTGATTCAAAGTCGATATTTTTTTATCATGTTTTCTATCTATATATTTATAACTAAAATGCACTTTTAACATCAAAGTCATGAATTTATGAATTATATATAGAATTAACGAAGCCAAAAAAAAAAACAAGCCAATCGTAAGTTGGAGAACGGGCCGACATGTTCTCTACTGAATTGAGTACCTTATGTGCCTAAAGGATAATATAATCTGTAAAACATATTTCATTTAGCTTTCGTTCTTCTGATATAAATTTCTAAATTATTAACGCATAGATAGCAAATAATAATTCTTTTCTACCGTTATTTAAAATCGCATTGTCAGTCGCAATTCAATTTTGAATTTAAGGTAAAGGTACCTCTATGAAATTTTATTACTTGCTATAATGTACTAAATATATTTTAGAGATGTTTGAGTAATTTTATTACCTACGTTGGTAAAGGATAACTCCAGCATTTAATTAAAATATACTCGGTCGTTATCACAGACAACCAATAAACTGCATAATAGTGTACTACATATATCCATTAACTTTTATCATCATTTATTGGTGTTCTGAGAATAGTAGGTAGCGCTGCTTTGAATTCAGCGCAAGGACAATTTGGTGCACTTATTGAACCCGTTCAATAGGGTCAAAGGAACCATTGATGTAGGTATCGTTGCCGATAGTATTGATGGACAATGAGTCATTGGAGAGTCCAGTGGGCTGATCAATCATTCTGGACACGCTGGTATGTGTCGATAGTAGATTGCTACAACATACTAATGAAAAGGACTTATGCTAACACCACACATCCGTGGCCTCACGATTTAAAGGAAGCCATGGACTGTAGTGGGTATATCTGAGATTAGTTGACGGTTTCAAAATTACATAATTGTTATAACTGGCTTAAATATCTTAGTTACAGTTGTACTTGGGTTATTTGAACTTAAAACAAAAATAAAGAATATTATCAGTAGGTATTGTGTATTTAAAAAATAAAGTAGACTTTTCAACTCAAAATCAAAACACGCCTACACGCGTCTAAAATGTCAATCACAATCGAAAGAGATTCTCTTCAATGCCGGTTAACGTTGAAAAGAATGTGTTGTGTCATAATCGGCGCGTAGGTTACAATTATTATGTAAAATACGACGTTTATATTATGTTTAAATTTTGAGGAAGACGTTACGTAATCGATATTTAAATTGATAATGTCGGTTCGGTTAGAGCGTCATCGTTGATTATAAAACTGTGACACGTATCCTGAGACCTAATCAAGATGTCTGTTGATTGGCTGTAAGTATCACGTTGCGATGATTAACTTTGAGCAGAACAGTTGGAAGACAACGTCGGATGACGCGCGCTGACGCAGTTGGTGCTGATGTCATGGCCACGCCGGCCGGCACGCGGCGTCATCGAAACACCTATTTGATATTTATAAAAAGCATGCCAAAACCACTGTCTAAATTAAAGAAATCAAGAATGTTTTTATCTCCGCTCCGTTCCGATGGGTTTCGCTTGAATCGTACAATTGAGCTCTTTGAAGCCGCACGAAAACAATGAGGATGTGTTTCAAATTGAAAAATAGTTTAGACACAGAATTAATAATAAGTTTAGATTTGAATAATGTCTCTTCTGTGACAAACGTCTGTTTTTGAATGATGAAAATAAAGGAGATAAAGGTAATGGAATGTATACCGTCTTTTCGTTAAGCCACAGTCAATAAAATTTTTGCTATTTATTTAGTTTGTGTATCATATTTACTCCGTCAAGGCGGAGAGCATCACACGCGACGGTTACGTATAATTACTTCATTGATAAGCAAGCAACTATCCCGAGACGATGACTAATGCTCGCCGATACAAAAAAGAGCAGATCCACCTAACAAAACAGGGTCAACCGAGTCGTGGTGTGAGTCACGATAGCTCCAAGTGTCATGTCGTCACGTATTCGCGCATCAACATAACCAATGAGCCTCTGTCACGAAATTAATGCCGCACTATACGTCACAGGATACACCGCACTCTTTATTGAGTAGATAGTGGTGTAATAATGTAAGTGCTGACGCGTGTTGATAGAGTTATCAGTATCACTGCCGTAGTTCCGAATATTTATCGTATGCAAATAACCTACATAATACCTAAAAGCGTAGCAGAATGGTAATTCCTATAACAGAGCAGGAAACAAAAAATCCCAACAATAAAATAGTTTTTTATTTACAACAAATAATATTTATGAGTGATGTAATATGTGATAGATGTTTTTTCTTCATGATGATAATCATACTTTTAAAATCTGTAAAGTTATAGAAACAATCCTTAAGTCCAAATCACAGACAAGGTCATGAAGTTTGAGCTCGTTTAAATTTATGTTTAAAACAGGCTTAGTCATAGGGACATTCACACTATACTTTGCGACTCTATAATATAGGAATGATTCTAGCAAAATTTCCTGAACGCGTGCGGTTTTTAATTCATTTCAATTATGAAACTCCGACATATATAGCTTTTTATTACATTATTACTGGTTTTTAGGTAAGAGTTCTCGCATTACTTTGATGGTAAAACTATAATATCTATCATCTCTTCAGTTAGAATGTATTTACTTATTTAAAACTTCATTATAAACAAAAAATATGCAAAATTCAAGCCATAGGCTTTTTCTACTAGTAAACAGTCAGGTGATACCGAGAATTTAATGTAGAAATGCAAAATCACAAGCCAAAGCCCAAGAATTTATTATACAAAAATACTAAAATGTCTATTCGATTTAGCGTAGGTGACCCATAAAGTGATTTTATAAATACCAAATACTCTTAGACATTTAATCGAGAAAATGTGTGCGTGCGTACTGCGTTTTAAATGACAAACGATACGCGCCTTGCGAATATTGACTGGAAGAGAGTTCCAAAGCTGCACGTGTTGTACGAGTGTTCGATAAACTAACTGTGATGATGAGAACCTTCGGGTGTTATTAGTTGACAGCTCTGTGTGTATATCGCTTTAAGGCGTAGTAGCTGTTAAAAGGGTGAACCGATTTGGATGTTTTTTATTTGAAAGCAGGTATCTTGACGATGGTTTTTTGACATGTTTTATCAAAATCGGTTCAGCCGTTAACAAAATGGAGGGTTTTTGTGGCGACCGGTAATCAAAATGTATACTTTTAAATTTTTTGTTTGATACTCGAACACATAATTAAGCGTCATCATCATTATCATCAGGTCTTTATTAGTCTCCACTGCAGGAGCACGACCTGCCCGAGCAGTCAGAGGATTTGGCCTGCACTCTCCACGCTGGCCAGACGGGTTGGAGAGGTCTCTTTGATGTTCATAAGCTTTTATAGCTTGAGTTTTCTAAGTCGCCTTTTACGACATCCACGGGAAGATTTGGAGTGGTCCTATTCTTCTCTGCCGGGAACCACACGGCTTTTAAGCCGGCCAATTAAGCGTCAACTCAATTACTTCCTTGGCATGCTTATATTTTATTCTGCTATCAATTAAGGTATTCTGAGGTGTAAGTCTTATACTTTTTCGATAAAAATATATAGTATGAAATAACATTTTGTATTATACTTCTGTCAAGTCACGTCAGTAAAATGCACGTTTTCCTACAGGATATATATTTTACCTGTATTAATAAATAATTGTGCCAATTGACCGCATTTATAATGTCGTCAACATAACAAATTGCTCGTCTTGTTTTTCCTGATATTGGAATGGGCTTTACAATATAGTTCGCAATAGATAACAGCGTATATTTCCATAGTATTTGCAGATATTTGCACTATAAACACGCCGGTTTTGTAAGATATAAATTGAGCAATAGATATTCTACATGTGTGCTCTATGAAGTTCTGAGAACAGCTTTCACGATTAAGTATTCATTGTACATTTTAAAACTGAATTAATTTCCTTTATTGATTTGAACGGTTTTGAACTCTAACGGCAAGCAAATGAAACCATATTTCAACAGCAGTTTCCTGTCAGTATTAATGTAAAGTTCAGAGTTGCCTAGATGCACTGTAATGCACCTAGCCATTGCATGCTTAAGACTGCTGGTAGCGACCTGAGGCTTTCATTCTTCGAAAGATTTCAATGCAGTTTGACAGAAACGCGTAAATTTTAAAGGAAAGGAAGTCTGCCTAATTGAAATTTCTAGGTATAAATTGATATTACTCCATGGGAGATCCATAACTTTTTGTCAAAACAAAATGGTATTCTTGATAGGCTTGTTACGAAACTTTACCAAAATACAAAGACATTGTTGTATTTCAATCACTTGGCATGGAAACAAACGGCACGTTTTAAGATAAGCGTATCCAAGACGACTTTCCATTTTTTTAACAACTCTTGGTATATCTATAAATTGAACAAGACTTGTAACTGCAATATTTACATTTATTTTTTAATTTTGTATTATAAATTGGTATTTAAGTGATATGCATGCAGAATCCGCACGGTCGTAGAATGGTGCCAGGTTTACAGTATAGGAGTTGAGCATAATAGCTTTACCTTGTGTTGCGCCAATAACTAGTACTTTAGCACTGATCGAAACGTCTATCTGACCCGCAGATTCACATATTGGAACTTCCAATGTAAGATAAAATTGGCTGTTATCAACTGGGAGCACTGTCGATCACTTATCGTCATCACAGTCGTGTTGCCGCGTGCGTGCAGAGGAGCAGGCATAAGCAGCACGTGTCTCCGTATCGGAGTACGCGGCGTGACTGAGTTCCGTTCCGTCCCGAATACCGGCAAGCAGCCGAGCCAACGCAAAATTGCTGGCGAGTGGCGACCACAACCACAATGGGCTAATTAGAATGGTCAGGGGAAAGAGGGAAGGGGGGCTCCACCCACGGACCTTCGCATCCGCTTCATGGACAACTGTGATGGTGATGAGATACTCTGATCTTATCAATGTCCTCCAATTATTGACGAGATCAATCACTATTGGTATGTCGCAGATTTTTTGCTTGAACCGGTTACGCTATTTGTGGCTTGTGGCTGCTACTTTTTGATCTCTCAGGACTGTTCATTATGCAACCTATATTTTATAATAATTACTTTAGCGAGTTGATTAGCAACTTGTTTTGTTTTAAATACCTACTAGATTATTTGAAAACAAAGTTCTACTTGCAAGTTTTGAGCGGCATTTGACATTGACACCTGATACAAAATCAAAGATATGTAATTGTACCTTGGGTATTCTGAAATCCTAAACGATGTCTTTAAAATGTAAGGAAATATAGACCGGACGGTTCTGTCCTGATGAGTCAACGACCCTTCAATGTCAGCGGGGGACTCGTGTGTCGAATCAGCATCGCTATGTAATTAAATGAATATTATGTGATTCGAAAAGCAATTTTGTCTAGTTAGATAATGATGCTAATAATTTACGTCGGCCATGTCAGCTTACGAATTCGTAATCGATTCCTTAGAACCATAAAAGGAGTTTTATTGTCTTTCATTAGTAAAGTGGTTATTCGTGGTATGATTTATATAATATTGCACTAACGTACACTATTTATTTACGCCCACGCCTAGTTCAGCAGATCACAAGAGCAGATCTGCCTTTAAGATAGGTACGTGATTTCATTACAATACAACATTATACATACAATTTGTGACATGAATACTCAACGCAAACTAAATACTATAATTTTTGTTTTTATTAGTGGGTTGTAACTTTATAATCAAGCTATAAATATTATTTTTATTCATCATATTCCGAAACTGACCACACATCACCCTATCAGATGAACAATGGATCACTGTTTAAGATTTTTGCCATTCGGTCCATAATTTTGCGAAAATCGTAAATAAGATGCATGACTCATAATTCCAGCACAAATCAGAGTTTATAGCGAAAGGACGATTAGTCTCGAGAAGCAGAACAAATTGAATGTTTACAAATTCGTGAGTAACCGCGGATTATTCATCTGCGTAAGGATGCGGTTTTATAACGGTTTCTCGCAGTTATGAGAAACAAGTTTAAATTAAAGATCATAATATTTCCATCATAAAATCTCAAGTCAACAATTATCAAGATAATTTCAGAAGGTCTGGATCTACTTTTTAACGAACATAACTAGAGAGCAGTAAAATGGATGGGAGAAGATAAATCATCCAAACATAATCATAGGTACATATGGCTACATCCAAACGGCGAACTCAATAAGTAAAGGCGAAACTCTTTAATAAAAAAGAAAAAATAATGACAAAAATAACTTTTAAAGTTAAATCAACATAGAATTACCAAAGGCATACAAGATTAAATTATTCCAAAGTGCATATGAGACAGATACGAAGCAGCGGGCTCTAAATCGAGAATAATTTAATTTAACTACAGCCAGACGTACCAAAAAGTCCACGGCGACGGATACTCGTACAGGAAACCAATGGCAAACTACAGATATTGTTAAATGGTCAAAGATTGAAGAAAAATATAAGTAAATTATCTTAAATTGATAGTTCAGAAGTTCATTTTTTCTCTATGTCAGTTTGAAGACCGTGTCTCTGTCTTTTGTTCTAGCTTTTTCCATCTAAATCAGACATACAGTTGTATTTTTTCCTGTTTTTTAGGTAACGTAATTAGAAATGTTTTTCATTCAAAATTTACACAACATGCGACTTCCCAATTATGACGGCGAGCGTAAACTCTTGGCAAACTAACTAAGTTTGCCAAGATTTTACGCTCGCCGTCATGATCGCGATTCGTCATGAACGCTGTTCAAGATTAGTAATTTGATATACTTCGTTTTGTCATAAATGCGATTCATCTTATTTTATACATACAATGGTAAACGCCTTACGAATAAAACATCCGATCACAAAAATTACCGCGTTGGATGCTTTTCTTCGGCTCATAGAAGGCAACATGAATCAGTTTTTAACTTCCTTAAACTGAAGACAATTTAAGAGAGCATGGGGAGAAGAAAGAATGGGACTCTATGTCCTTAAGAAAATGACAACAATTGACTGAATCCCTCGATGCTGTACAGCAGTTTGTAAAATTAAGTTTAACGGTTTTTTAAATAGCATTACAATGCTCGGTATATTTTCAATTTTAATAAAATTAAGTTGTGTCATCTCACAGTCACACGCATCTTCAGTCTTGCCGTTTCTTATTAAAACTTCTGTCTCGAGCAGTTTTTCGTTTAACGTTTTTATTTTGTGTCCATCTTAATTCTCAACTAATTTAGTATGTACCTACATTTATTACCTCTTGAAATAAACCTAGTTTATGCGTAAAATACCTATTTTATGATCCTGTTTACTTTACCCATGTAGTTAAATTCTACCACCCAACTGTGCACGAAAGGCACGACATCATTTAAACAATACATAATTTCTTGATCTAGATCGTTCTCAATTAGATGACCACCCACAATGATATGTAAGTATAAATAAGATGATATTAAGTACATACATTCTAATGAAAAAATCATGTCGAATCGCGATTATGATAAGCCATGTATACCGTTCAGTCCACCAGTATTTCATTTGCACATAACATCCATTAAAGTTAGTAATTTAAGCCATTTGTTGATATATATTTCTTGTGCTCTTAACATGGGTAGGTGGAAGTTACCATACAAATTAACAATTGTATTTTAAAGCAGTAGAGTTGGGCGGATCATTTAAAAATAAATGTGAAACCTAGATGTCAAGGCCTCGATTACTTGAATGTCGAATATTTTTGTGTCTTTCCTGTCGGTATCATTTCCGAAAATGCTAGCGTGTCATTCATTATTTTTGACTTCATTATTTTTTAACTTTATAACTAAAAGTTATGTTACCTTCATTCGTTTCGAAATTTTTGAGATTTTTGGTATCAAAGGACTTATTGTAGATTAATTCGACAGAGAGCCCTTTTTCCTACACATTTTTTAAAAATATGACCTAACCTAAGCAAATGTGTTAGTTCTTTAAATTTTTAAATCAGCTAATTGCAATGTTATGAACATAAAGTTATGTATTTAGACGTTTAGTCTGTCGATACAGGGATAAACATAATAAAAACAATGACTGTACCTATATTGAGTCATGGTGTCGTTGAATTCTGTTTACTACCTAGCAATTTCATGGAGATATGACTAACATCTAGTGTTTTCATTCATAGATGAATTCGGTCGAGTAACCACGAGCGTAACGTAACGTGGAAAGTTGTGTCATCAATGAAAAGTATTGCATCAGTGCTTATTCCAACAATCTAATCTTGATTTTGGATTACGGTGTTAAATTCTTTAGATTTGATTTCTTAACCCTAAACATATTCAATTTACATTTCTTTCACTTTGTAAAAAATAGTTTCGTATACTTAGATGATATAAATAAGATGCATTCCATTAACGAGAAATGTATAAGTATATCTGTTATGTTATCAACGTTTGTATGTGATGAACAGATAATATGTGCTAAAAATAGTAATAGTAACTAGCATGATGAGTCACTACAGAGGGGCACTTATGAGTTCCTAGATGAAAGAACGATCGACTGGTTGCTGACTCACTGTTCATTCACGTGGCCGCTTTACCTTATCACAGTGTAGATGTTACCTGCGCCGGCGCGTGCGTGGATTACACCCATTCTGACTCATGACATCCTGGTACAATTGTACCACTTTCACGAATATTAGCACGCATTCGAAAGCTTTTCGCTGAACCATTGCTATGCGACCAAACTGCATTCAAATAGCTTGTATGTATATTTAAATACTTTTCTTCCTCTTATCTATCAAATTGCATTATCCAGCTTGATTCGTTATCGATAATGTCTTCCTATTTATATATGTGTGTATTTATTTATAATAAGAAGCTACAATCTGCATTCCACTGCTTATTGCATTCCAAAGTTGATAAACTATCTTTATTCAAATAAGTGAGTCACCGCATAGTTAACTCGGCCGATGATAATAATGTAGTATCGCGAATTTCACAAAAAAATGTTTGATGACATCATGTCCATTTTTGAATATTTATTGTGTTGCATCATTATTTTTTATTACTAACTGATTTTTGTATTTATTTCTTTTTGCAGCGATCCTGTTAATTGCAATTTTTGTTTTTTCAATCGGAGTATTCAATTGAATTCTTGTCAGATTTTGCGAAAAATGAGTTTTACACTAAATTCGAAAAAGCTGTAAGTAAATAAAAAAATCTTATACTGAAAATAATATGTATAATTTTTTTCTAACCACTCTACTAATTAGTTATGAAGTAAGACTGCATTATTTAAAAAAATATATAATGTGTTATTTTATAGTACAGGGTAGGGTTAAACAAAGATCATTACTCTTGACATTAAATAAAAAAATGGGTTTATATTAGGTAAACTAAAACAGCGCACTCGCTTACACTATGATGATCTATATTTTGCTCTAGATGCAGACAAAACCAGTCCTGCGCCAAAATATTAAATCATATTAATGCAAGACTCGAAGTCCATGACATTAAAATTTCTAGGTCGGAGTTTCATAAATCATTTGCTATCGCACACACTTGCATGGGAGTCACTTATAAAATACTTATTACGTGCAATTACAGATAGGTTAATTTATTTTTATCAATGCCAAGATATGAAATCTATACGTTGACGCAAATGAATAACCCACAAAATTACGTATGAAATTTTATCTAGCCTGGTATTCAGTTGACTAGATTATGTTTCATTGTCTTGCCTTACAAAATGGATCCAGTTATTTTGCCTTTTGGTATTTTTTGTTACCATCTCACCAGTTACTGTATCATCATCATCATCATCATCATTTCGTGTAGGTGACACGGTCAATCGACCATGCACACCCTGGTGTCAGAGTTCTTCGGAACCGCCTCTCGGCCTCTGACGTGGTTTCCTTAACGATTACCACCGGGACCAACGGCTTAACGTGCCTTCGGAAGCACGGAATCATCTTGCTTATCACACAATCAGGTGATTCATGCCTGCAATGTCTTAACCAAACTGGAAACTACTTAACAAAGTATGCTTTCCGTGGGAATCGAACTCACGACCCACTGGACCACGGAGGTTGTAAAGTTTCTGTTACTGTATAGTTTTGTAGACGCGATATGATACTTATGTACCTATTCAATTTTTCTGTTTTATGACAAGCACTTTTTACATCATGCGAGTATAAGTACCTACCTAATCTTGGAGATGGATTTGTTATCGAGGAGAACTATATTGAAAGCGGTTTTTTCCTAAGATATCAAGATGAAGCCAATTTACATTCATCTATATTATACAATGTTAAAGTATATGTACGTAAAAATCAAACCACGGGCTATACCAAATCAATATGGTACCTATAATGATTTTAAAATGACGAGGATAAGCTTTGCCATAAAACGTGGCAATGCTGACAGCATTCTGGGTACCCTTTCGTGTGACAGCTACTTGCAAGACATTTTTTATTTAAGGGTAGCACACTAGGCACAGTAGCGACGCCAATCATTTTATTCCTAATACTTTACAAATAGAAAGAAATTCAAGAATATAAACAATATAAGCCTTAGTAAATAACCTGAAGTATTTTTGGAATCATGTTTATTATTATCGGAATCAGTGAGAGTTATTCTAAAAAGTGATAACCGCCAAAAACGGCCGTTTTTGGCGGTTATCACTTTTTCTCTCAATGGCTGATTCTCATAATATTAAAACATGATTCCAAAAATACTTCAGGTTATTTACTAAGGCTTATATTGTTTATATTCCTGAATTTCTTTCTATTTGTAAAGTATTAGGAATAAAATGATTGGCGTCGCTACTGTGCCTAGTGTTCCCCCTTAAGGCTCTGGTGTTGATTGACTGTAATTTTAATTATACTATTCTCTCGAGGTTCGATTTGTTACGTGGCTTCTCTCTTTCGACCCTACAGGTATAATTATTACAAATTAATGCGAGCCAATGTCCACATAATTCGTCACGAGGTAAATCCCATGTTTCCTTGTTTGCCCTCAGTGTGGCTTGTTTTCATAATCCGCGATACCTTCAGCAAACAAATAACTCTGTTGACAAGTTCATCCACTGTGATGTGCCAAGTATTCACTGACAAGACACAACAACATACGAGCATGCGAACATGTCGTCCAAATGCAGTTACTAATATGCATGGTCCTATCGAAGTTCAAAGACCGCAGGCAAAGGGAATATAGAACGTATTTTTTTAAATTGTAATATATAATCAAAGTCAATTTTTTAAATTATACAAGTTTTAAAATTTTAAAACTTACGCGAGATAAATTCATTATGAAAACACGGCTTTACTCACGTTTTAAAACGATGATGGTCTTCGTAACAGACCGAAACTAGTCGGCGGATACGACGTAATAAAACGTGAGTAAAGCCGTGTTTTCATAATGGATATACATGCTTTCTAATAAACGCTTTTCACAAAAGCCAATCTGAAAAATGATTGTTTTCCGTCATGACCTGGCCGGAGATCGAACCCCATCCCCTCGCGTCGCAGGCTGGCGCATTAACCACTGCGCCACGGACGCAGTCAAATACATAAAGTAGTAGATAGTCTTGTCAAAATCCCTTGATACGATCTGGCTGTGGCAATTTGCGATATAAAATTCGGTTTGTATTCGTCTGCGTGGGCAGACCGCAATCAAAATCTCAACATTGTTGTCTTGGTGATTCAGACAAATGAGGACAAATTATTTTTATTTTATTCTAAATGAATGAGACTTAAGGCACAAGCTCATAATCATAATCGCTTATTCATCAAGAAATTACATCATACAAAGAATGCTGGAGCCCTGTGCTAAGTTAAAAATCTTGTGTTACAGTTAGAGATGCTCCACTCTTTACATATTACGAAGCTATTCTATTATGATGTCTCGGCGAAAGAGGAGCTTCAGTTCAGATCACGTGTGCATCATCATCATCGGGTATATTTTTAAGTCTCTACTGCAAGAAAACGACCCTCTCTGTACTGCCAGACTCATAAATTAGCCATAGCAGTCAGAGGATTGGCCTACAATCTCCACGCTGGCCAGAAGGGTTGGAGAGGTCGCTTTAATGTTTATAAGCTTTGTTTAGCTTGTGTTTCCTAAGTCGCTTTCTACGACATCCACGGGAAGACTTGGAGTGGTCCTATTCTTCCTATGGTCCTTCTCTGCCGGAACCCACTCGGCGATCACGTATGCTGTTTTAATAAAATAGGTATTAAAAATGTCATATTTTAGAAAAATGCTGTTGCCTGTTCTATTGAGTGCTGACTGACTAGTGCTGAGTCAGATGTCTTTATACTTCTGTATATTTATATATATGTATATTTTATTTTATTATTCCTTGTAATTGATAATAGTCAAAACACTTATTCACCTTAATCCGTAGTTGTTGGAATCGTCAATGAGTAAGTTCCCAGGGTATAAATATTAATACGGTCAGAGTTATTGTAACTCTGTTGTATAGGAAAACCCGTTTGCATAATGACTTCAAAACAAAGACGAGTATTCAAGAACAAGTGTTCTTTGGTAAGAGGATAATAAATATCGTTAAAACTCAAAATTAACATATTTTCTTAAATAAAACAGAATTTGATTCACTACAATAAACCTTGACGTGTCGTTGCATCTTATTTTTTAGTAAGTCAGACTAACTTTTAACCTGCTTATTTCTCGCCACCTAGCTAGCCTATACATTTGGGTACTAAGATAAAGACCCTATCACAGAGAAAAAAATACCATAAAAACCATAGCTTTCTTTAAAATCGATAAGGTTCAGTTCACGGAAATGGTGCATTCCATACTCCATTTTTAGAGAAGAGTAGTGTAGTGGTTTCTCCATTTGCCTTCCACACCGTGGTATACCGGCCGAAACCGATAATGTCCGGCAAAGACCCTTCCGGAATCATTTTCCTTGGGCTCTCTGCCAGTATTAGTACCGCCACTGCGCAGCACTAAGGGATTAGTCGCCATGTCACAGCGCTGTCATCAGACTTTTGTTGGTACTTTTTAGGTAAGCCCAGCCCACCGAGCTTCCCACCAACGTCTTCTAACGCTGTCGCTGTATGGTCGGGGACTGCTTATTCAATATATTCGCAGCTGCCCACCATATCTGGTGGCACGTTTACTATCCGCCACCTGTGACCCCGAGGGTAGCCTACAGCTCAGCCCCCAGGAAATGATGCGGTGGTCGTTTAATTTTTTCTTAAAAAATATAGTTATCGTGGTTCCTTTACAACATCTGTATCTATCATTGATTTTAAAAAAAATCTCTTTCTGGTATCTATGTTGTTGCTGTCTTTCTCGTTGTTGGAAAAATCTCGTAACAAGCCTTAATTGAAGAGACCCTTAAATTTTTTTCTTTCTCTTAAACAAAGGTAAAGTAATTTAACCAGATATTTTTGATAATTTACGATCGTTAACTGCTAATGGCCTACTTTGCTAAATCCTTAATCTTTATCTTCTGTGAATAGCTCACAGGCAAGGCGACTCGTATCCGTGGAAACAATGTTGAATACAATGGAGAAGGTGATAATGGATTCAAGTTAGAGCCTATTAATAATGTGAATATAACAAAGAAATAATTCTTCTTTATCAGTACATTTTTTGCTGCTCTTATTCCCGTTTTGCATTCTAGAATATGTCCTAGAAAAATTGTTTTTTTTTTTAATTTTTTTATTTACTCTACTAAAACTAATTAGTATTTTAACTCCTCAATATTAAATTATGGTTTATTTAAAAATTGTGCGTAAAATGAATGCAAAAAATAACAAGATGGTCTTAGCGAGTTTTTCATAGTTTGCGTGGTAAAGAAAATTCATTAGGGAAATATGATCAAACGTAATAATATGTTTTGCAATGCCGAAAACATATAAAATATAATTACTTAACGATATTTAGAGGTCCATATACGGACCTCGGCTCGCCTGTCTACCGTTGTTTAGTATTTTAGTGTAGGAACAGGACAATGAACGGCGAACCGCAAATAACAGTTCAAACCCACGTCTTCCGAGAAATTCACTCCTTACTTGATAATCTTACTTTCCGTTTGCATACGTATTTATTTGCCTGATATATGTATGTATCTGAAAACAAAGTTCTTTTGTGTAGCGTCTGTTTGCGCAGTGACGCAGCGGCCTCAATGGCTTTTTATCGTTGTATTCGTATGGTGAAGGTAGAGCTTCGATTTTAATGTTATATTTCAATGTTAATATATATTTCAATAGTCTTCTTTTTTTTTTCTTTACAATTGAATGAACGAGCGATCGGCTTACTTATGACCTATTAATGCTTTGATTGATAACACACTTCATGCAGTTAATTCCTAAGTTAACCGAAATAAAATTCTAGAAAACCTTTTTTATCTTCCGTACTCACTGGCTTCATGCGGTTATAAGTATCAACTACCTATAATTTTAATGATTCCACAATACGAGCCAAAGAACATAACTGAATTGAGAGGTATTGATTAGTTAGAATTATAAAAAAGCGGTTTCTGCATGCAAATTCGATTATTTAGTATTCAAAGCAATTAAATTACATTTAAAGAAAGTAGTAGACCGTGAACTAGTTTGATATTAACAGGTTTTTCTATACATTTGCTATTATTACGATCCTGATGAATGACATCGAAACTTGATTAGTAATGTTGTATTTTAAGGACTAGGTCCCTATTCTTTACACCAATTCCAATTGCTCAATTTATTTTATGGTAATCGCATTCATAAACGTCGTATGATGGTAGTACCCTGTAAGCTGGCTGTTATAGTCATCGGTTTATTATAATCACTCGGTTTTACTTTGTGCCTATAAACACCTTGACTATAATAATCCAGCTATTACTTGCATCGTAATTAACTATTATTGGACTAGCATTTTAATTGATCGGTATTTTAAATAATCAAAGGATCGGTACCAACTTTTTTATAAATAATGTAAATAGATCTACATGGTATTGCAAAATTTTATGAAATTAAATTTATTATATTATTAGAAATAAGTGCAATCACAATGAATTAAATCAGCCATACATACAACTTTGTTATAAATAATCACAGAACTATATTGGAATGTTAGCTCCACCATGATTTATTGAGTAGGTATATCCTTCTTCTTCCCAATCAAATTAAATATATCTACCCGCCACCAAAATATGCAAAGCAGAACATACCCATCGTGCACTCTTGGTTGTTTTCTCCGGTGAGAGAAGGGACTCTTCTGAACGTACCTGAAATAGAAACATATTTTTATTATTATACAAATAACTAAGAGGGGGTGGGTATTCATGTAAAAAATATGATGTTGCATAATACTAAACATAATAATAAGTGGAAGTGTTAAAGGCCACAACGCTGCGAGTAACTTTGGAGAAAGCGCAGCACACTTTTGACACCCCTGAGTCGCCCACATTGGTGTTGCCCCTTTTCCGGGAAATAATCGGAGCACATCTAGTGGGCGGCTAGTCACCATCTGCCAGTCAAAGTCAGTTATCAAGATTATGGCAGATGGCCGACCCTTTATAATTGAACACGTTGATCGTTTCCTGAAGATGCCTCGTGTAGAGGCGAAACACGTATCGCAAGCACGACGGCCGATGCTGCTGCAACCTCAACAGATGCAGCACCATCAGCAAGGGTCGTATGCATTAACTATTGGTGGCGGGCATGATGGGACTAACCAGTAGAGCGTGGGCGCTGGCTAGCAATAGTTTGCATGAACTAACTGGTGGCGGAACACACAAAATAATTTAAATTAAAGTGCATATAATAGTTCCTCCTCCAGCCAAGACCTGTTCAAGGGCATAATATACGTTGCTATTTCCAGAAACGTGTTCTGGCTAGAGACACATTACAGCAACTTCTACACAGGGCCAACGGCCATATTTTTTTTTAGAAAGATCTGTGTAGCAAGCTCAAAGTGAGCTTTTGCTACTTCACCGGACTTTCAAGGCGAGGGCAGAGTGCCCTCAACCTGTAAGGCGATTATCTACAGGCCTCTACGTGTTGGATCTATATCCCTGCTGCGTAAACTTCTCAAAAGACCAGGGTAACATCCGTGAAATCAATGAATAGCTATTATTATTAATATTGCTTTCTTTGTACTTAGGTATAAGCACTTATTTCTGGATTTTTTTTAAATCGCAATGATTAAGTACTGTTTCTTCTTTAAAATGTATTGGAATAAAATTCTGGACAATAATTGATGAAGGTACTATTTCTCAGGTTCAAGAGATCGTTGAGACACTTTCATCCCAAGCAGTGAATCAGAGTTTCTGAGAAAATAATGACACATACACTCATAGTTCGTTTACCTGCCAGTGCTCGATTCTTACGTGTTCTGCATTTCCTGTTATTTCTGCATCATTGAATGCGTTTACAATATTTTTAACAGACTTCCAAAAAAGGAGGTTCTCATTTTAACTGTTTGTTTGTTTTGTATGTTTGTTCGCCAGATAGGTATACGTCATATAAGAAACTTATTGAAAAAATACTTTTGCTTTGAATTTTAGAATTGATCCCATTTAATTTTCATCAAATCGGTACAATAGTTTGGTTAAAGTGGATTTAATATCTAAAAGATTTTAAATTATTATTAAGTATATTTTTATATTCGAATTAATTTGTTTTTCACTAAGTCAGTAAGTAGTTTTTATACTTCTTTGTTTTGTTTTTTTTTGTGTTAGTGGCCAACACTTGTGTCAGACATGTGTTTTTATAACTGAAGTAAATTTACGATTTATAAATAAAAAAGAGTAACATAAAGGGAGCATGGGGAAAGAAAAGAAAGGAAGTTGATGAAAATAAACAATATATTATATGTACATATGTGACAAAGGTTTACTGATTTTAAAAGAAAAATCCTTGAGTGTCATTCATAAACATTCAACATGCATGTATTAGTGATAAGCGGGTAGGTACGCAAGATAGTAATTAGTACTAATTGTAGGTGTCACCTTTGAGCAAAGCCGTCTGTCGACTGATTACATCGTGGTCGTGAGTACACTGTGTTTTAATGTGCTGTAATTTTGTTAGGTAATGTCAGTATATTTCACTACGGAATATGGGTGCAAAGGTGCAATTGATACACCTATTTGTATGTAGATAAAATATTTTTCTTTTGATATGCATGATGGGATACAATTACGAGGGATGTTCCGTAATATTTTATATTGAGTATTACATATGCCGTGTGGTTCCCGGCAGAGTAGAATATGATCACTCCAAGTCTTCCCGTGGATGACGTAGAAGGCGACTTAGGAAACACAAGCTAAACAAAGCTGATAAACATCAAAGAGACCTCTCCAACCCGTCTGGCCAGCGTGGAAAGTGTAGGCCAAATCCTCTGATTGCTCTAGCTAATATATGGCCCTGGTAGTACTGAGAGGGTCGTACTCCTGCAGCAGAGAATGAAAACACTGCGCTTGGCCTGATAGGTACGTACCTACTCGGTCAGTTTTGATAAAATATTTTCTTCAACTCGCTTCTACCGTATAAGACGATCCTGTCTGAAGTTAGTTCATTTGGATCATAAATAAAGTACAAAATCTTACGTATAGTCAGGACTTTTTTAACCAACTCATTCAGGTATTATTGCAAAAATGTATGTATATACGTTATTAAATAACTGTAAATACGTTTTATTTTTAGCTGACATTTGATAATTAATATTTCCTTCCTCCGGTTTAATTTAAATGTGGCCAATTTAAACAAGCATAATGTGTATTATTAAGTTATTATTATAACGTCTGATGCTGTCTAACTGACGCCCTCGGCTTCGCTTGCGTTCCTACGGGAACATTATTTTTTCGGTATAAAACCGTGCCCAGAAAACGTGTATGCAAAAAGGTCATGATAATCGATTCAATAGTTACGGCGGGGAAGCGTAACAAAAAAAAAAAAAACAGAGAGCTTCGCATTAATATTATAAAGTTAGGATGGAATTGACGCTCATCCCTTTCGCAACATAACTAAGTTGTCCTCAAGGCGTGTAACCCTAATTATTATCCTAATGAAGACTATCAGATTACAGAGCATTAAACAGCGCTTAGCGTCATATAAATATGGGCAATTTAATTCAGATCAGACTGTGTAGGCCGGCACTCAGTGTAAACTCAATGAGTGCGGAGAGCCGACTGTGGGCGGCCGGAAGCAAGTCTGTGTGTAGACTTCCTACTTAGCAGTGCAACGGAAACGCTATTTTTGGTGCCCGCAACTTCCTTTGAGGAAAGTCTGGATTGAAGTCTGCTATCTCGGCTGGTTTTTATTTGGTCTACATTATATTTGGCTGATATATACTAGTAAAGACACTGAACTAAAGGATTTGAATGTTTTGTAATGTTTTCGCGATTTTCACACATTTAAAATAAAATTAGTCTACCTGCGACCACGAATACTGGAAAGTGTTCGAAACGTTAAAATAATTAACAAACGCGATAAAACCGTATACAATTCATTTTAAACGATTTGAATTTTTGCAAGCATTGTGCTCGTAAGTTCTTTACATAGGTTTTGTCTCTACTGCTGTCTACATACAAATTGTGTTGTGCCGAAGAGTTTTTTTATGTCATAGTACGGCAAACAAGCAAGCGGGACGCCCGATGGCAAGTGATCACCGCTGCCCATGGACAACCAGGGGTGTAACAATTTTTTTTGAGATGTCTATAGCTATAGCTCCAAGTGAGCTTTCGCTACTTCACCTTTTGAGGTGAGAGCAGAGTTCAACTTGTAAGGTGAACATCACCAAAGGACTCCCAGGAGGGACGGACCTCGGCTTTGTGCGTTGCCTGTGTGCGTAAGACTTGGAGAGGCAGCAAACTCTCATATGCCTGATGGGACGTGATTTGCATGCATAGCCTGAAAAGTGACAAGAGCGTTGCCAGCCTTTTATTATTCGTTCCCCTGAGGGAAGGGAAAAATGTAGGGCCTCCGGCTCTCTCACTCACCAGAAGCGGTAAAGCAACTTCTCAAACGTAGATTTCTGCGAGAGCGTGATACTTCCTCGGACGAGCCGGACCACTAGCAAAAGTGAACCTCGCCGGTAGCATGGCTCTACCACAACTGAACTTTTAAACTAAATTTGTCTTCGGCACATCAAGACGAAAGAGAAATTTCTCTTCGACACATCAGTAATAGTGTATTTAAGAGAATTTCGGAAATTTGGGGGAAGTCTCAATTTATTCTTGAATCACATTAAAGAAAGAAGAAAATCGCGGGGAAAATTCCGTACATACTCTCCGTTCTCGAAAATTTCTAAAACGTCACAACACTATCTACAAGCTGTTTCAATATTGTAGAGTCGTTGCCATTTGCCTTCCAGTAACACGAAGCTTTGCTTGTTTTAGCTACTGGGTATAATAATTAAGTACTTATAAAATTTTAAAAGTTGAAAAAATTCCATCGACGATTCTCATTAGGACATTTTATAAGAGTAAATTTATTCTACTGTAGTGCCCAAAATGATAAAATTAAACATTAAACATTAAAAATTCATTTATTTTATATATCAAAGATCCATACAATTTTACATTTTAAAGCCCATTTAATTAAGATTTTTGAAAATCGATCTTAAAAAATACGAGATCTTTCAAAAATAGTAAAAACTACATAGATGTCGTTAGGATGTAAGTCTATTGTCAATAAATAAACCAATTAACGATCTATTTATTAAAAATAATTCAGCTATAAAATCCACTTTATAGCTGGTTTGAGGCGTTGTTTTTTGTCTGACTTGGTAGAGCTAAGTGCCGCAATTTTTCAAATGATTCTTATTATGGTTAGCCACTACACATAAGTATATGCCAGTGTTGTTTATGGACTTAATTATAGTAATTTATATGAATGTGTAGCATTTGTATTGATAGCGATTTGTTTCCTATACTTATGGTGTTATATCCACTTCAGTAGACAACTAAGGTAATCTAGTAATTGTATGGTTTTCCATAGACTTTAAAACCTATAATACTCGTTGATGCAATATATAAAACACCCGGAAAACTTGAAGGATCAGTATCAGTTAAGGCTTAAGTTCAGTTAAGACAGACGTTGAGTTATTACTTCCGTTTGTATTGTATACTTGAGTACTTAGGTATCGCATGACAAGACTTTACTCTTAGTAAAACAAAAATCACTTAAAAAAAGGTTCGCTGAGCAAATTTTGGACCATGCATGACAGCATTTTCTATTTTGCTGGTTTTACACCTGAATCCGATTCATAACAAGTGAAGTGGGATTCTATAAAATATTTTATTAAACTATCAAAAAAAAATTGCCAGTGTCTGAACACCTTTAAAATTTATTTATTTATCTACCTATCCGTTTGTAATATATTAGGTTTTAAGGTGCTAATTTTAGTTAGATTTGGAGTAAGTCGAGCGTCGCGTATCCCCTTGCAACCTAAATGGACGTATATGTGAAAATAATCAGATACTTATATGAGAAAAAATCAGAGCAGTAGGACATAATATAACGCAGTTAAAAGAAAAACTATCATAGCTAAGTAAGGTTCACAAGTCGAATTATAGACGACCAACTTATAAAATGTGTGCAACTACGGATCCCTACACTGCGCGTTACCCAACACGCACTTGGCCGGGTTTTTCCCTTCAACTTGTAGCATATAACGATCGAGCTTTGGTTATATCCTTTCAGCTCCTGTCAAATACCTTGAAATCATATTTTATTTTATTTTCTAAAAGTACAGAAAACACCAAGTTAGGTGGGTACATGAATAAAAGCTATACATTTGTTATAATAAAATTAATCTAACCGACCAAAAGCTATGCGTACATAACTTGCATTACTTGTCTTTATTTTACCTGTATTCCTATACCAATCTTGTATATCCTTTTTATGATATAGGACGGCAAACAAGCAATCGGGTCTGATGGTAAGTGATCACCGTTAAAAAGACAACCCTTCTAAATTTCATTGTCAGCAAGAACAAACTGTCAGAGCAATGCTAATGGGCGTGGTGCATTCCTGCTGCATTCCCGAGCGGTATGCCGCGGCATCCCCATTGTTCACGGTGACGAGCTTCGCAGGAATGCACTCGGGATCAACGGAACTACCGGTTGTATGCAATTTGCAGTTACCTTTTTTATTGTTATACTTACGCTGAATGTAAGGGTAGGCTTTGCGCGCCATATGGCTCTATCTCGGGTACAGTTCAGTAAGTTAGGGGCGATTATTCAGAAAAATTGTCCGGCAGTTAAAAAAAGTAATCAGTGGCAAAGTTCTGGTCAACACAAATATAATTCGCCCGATTTGCGAAGACGCCAAGAAGAAGAAGTAAAAAAATCTCGATGTTTGAAGTCAGCGAATGATCAGGACAGACTTAAAAAACTTGGAATGAGGTTTATTATGTGCCCTAAGCAAACAAGAAAAGGGGACCCTACATTGGTGAATAGAAACAGATCACCAATAAAATGCCATGGAAGGCAATGCATTTAATGAATACTGAAGGAATACCTATATACTGAAAAAC
This sequence comes from Rhodophaea formosa, assembly GCA_963082605.1. NCBI lineage: Eukaryota > Metazoa > Arthropoda > Insecta > Lepidoptera > Pyralidae > Rhodophaea > Rhodophaea formosa. The sequence continues at coordinate 15,179,537 of OY720209.1, forward strand.
TTGGATGAGGTCTAATAATAAGTACTTATGTGTCCTAAGCAAACAAGAAAAGCGGACGATAAATTGATGAATAGAAACAAATCACCAATAAAATGTCATGAAAGGCGATGCAATCAATGAATAATGAAGTGATGTATATTGTCCCAAACATTTCTGTGACACGGAAATCCTTCAATCACGACAATATAGGAACTTTTGTCTGAAATGTTAATTTAACATAGCTTTGCATAAATTTGGACCAGATTTTTGAGCCAGTTCTCATTTTTATTTTAAACATTATTTTACCGTGCAGTAAGAACTGCACGGTAAAATAATGTTTACTGTTGGTTGAGAGACCCATTTTACTGTAATCAAAACATATCATGCTGGAGACAAATCGATGTTACCTTTGAATATATACTCTCTAATCCAAGATGACAAGTTGACATGACACCAATGATTATAACGTTCCTTCACTTCCCAGTCACATCTCTCTATTAAATTTGAGCGAATTTATAGAGGGTGCTGTTAGTTAAGCAATTTTCTAATTCAAAACCGATTTGTCTAAATTGTCACAGATGCGGCGCCGGCGTCAGCGTCTATTGATAATATCTCTTGACGATAAGAACGTACGGAAGAAATCAGATAGACGATTCTAAGAATCCTGTGTATTTAGACAACAAAAGTGCCGAATCGTGAAGATAAAGTTTATTTGTCTATGCTGTAACCTACGTAATTGTGAAAATAAAATATTTTATCATAATGTTTTCTTATGTTTTCGCGATTGTTACACATTTAAATAAAATTATTTTAATACGGTTTTTATCGCGTTTATTACATTATTTATACACCTAACGTTTCGAGCACTTTACAGTGTTCGTGGTCGCAGGTAGACTAAGTTGACATTTGTCTAGTATTTTATAAGAACTGCAAAATCTACCGCCTAAATATTTATTGATAACGTATTTTATCATGTCTAGTTTTGCTTCTATATGATGTTCTATCCCTTTCTTTCTCTTTTATATAATGCTAAATGATGATTTGTATTTGGAATTATCAGTTATAATAACTCGTTTAATTTTGATCAATTTATTTTCTACCATCGTTGCTTTTGCTTTCATAAAGTTTATTTTTTAATCTGTTTAGTTACCGCTTTTTAAAAAGAAGGAAATGTGTCATTACTGTTCTATTCAGCCCAATATATTATCATATTCAATTCTGGTTACAGATGTTCAACAGACAAATATAGGCCGAAATGTTATAAAAAAGGAAAACTCATTCTTCGTTTCTTAACAAATTATTAAAGTCAATCATTGTAGAGTTATTTATCATGAAGTTCCTGGTACACGATTAATATTATAACAATTAAAACGGTTTGCATTGATGCATCTGATGTAAGCATTTGTTACGGCAGTCATCAGTGAAGATGAATACGCATTTAACTACGTCCTTTGATTTATATCGTGCCTAACCATGACCTATTTTAAGTAAGCAATCAATTACAGTTTATGCCACAAATGGTGCTGCAGCTATGCAACCATAGCTAGCGCCAATCGCAACGAAGTCTTGTCTTATCAGACAGCGGCGGTATCAAAGAAAATTTTCGTATAAGCAAAATAACATCTTGTTACTTTGCACATAAAGTTTAAATTGTTTAGTATTGGATTGTACAGATGTGGGAACGGGTGTACCCTTTAACCTGAACGAGGCTGAAGACAATCGTCCTTATTGCAACCACATTATGGCCAATGTTGTGAGTCGCCTTTTGTAGGTCAAAGATATTGCAAAGGACCTTGTGTAATACAATTTCATGTGAACACGGATGTAACATGTGATGTAGGGAGAGGTTCCTTTTACTTTTAATTATTTAACAGGCGGTTTGAGGAAAATATTTAAAACGTTATATAGGATATGGATGTTCGATTCTTGTTCACTGATGAGTATTATATTTTGTAAATATCCGCTTCAATTTCAAATAAAAGAGAATGAGAATTCCTCATAAGGGTTTCGTCTATTTCTATCTAATAATTGAGAAAATTGCAACCTGAAACTGGAGCCGTGTTAGTACCTACACCAAAACAGAATTTTAATATAGGCAGCTAGGCAGTGCTGTCATCTTCGTTATGTATGATTAAAACATGACTTATGTTATGTATGACCTAATAATCGCTTTTGTATTTTGTTAATAATTAAAAGTATATATACCCCAAAACATAATACCATTTTCCGATTACCTTCACCGCATTTTAAATTCATGCTGATCTCGTATTTCACAGTCATCTGTTTGCTTTTCTTGTGTCAATGATTTTCTATTGAAGTCATCTCACCTAGCCATTTCACAGAATTTCACCAAGGTCGCCAAATGTTTCTGTACAATGTAGGTCACACTATATGGATCACACAGTATATTAGTGTTGTGTGCATCTAAATTATCTTTATTAGGTAATACAGTGCGGCTCGTTTGAGTTTTTATTTTTGCTACATTATGAATTATTGTTGCTTATCTACATACTTATATAATTTAAACAAATATTTTTTTGTTTATTAATATATTCGTTGTGTATATTTTTGTGTACTGATATGTAAAAAATAATGAAGCGTGTTTAAATTTTAAAGTAAGTGACAAAAGAATATTGATTGTTATTATAAAATGTTTATAATACAGTGATTCACTCTTGTCATATTTTTAAGGCATGCAGAAATCAAAAGTGGTAGTTACCTATCATTATTTTGACACCTACGGGGTAATTCAAACCCGTTTAAGGATATTCCACTATAGTTAAATCAGGTAAAAACCTATCTTTATGGAAAACAATTCGTTCTGCTTATAATCTAAGAAAATCTATTGTGCCAAAAAGGATACCAGTAATGTTCCAAATAGGTATAATACCTACCTACTCGTTGGTACAAAAAGATCAAAATTGGAAGGTCAATTTAATAATTGATCTCCCAATTTTGATCTTTTATTTAATATTCAGTCTTATCTTGGCTTGCTAGCAGCAGGTAAATCCTAAATAGTATTTCTAAATCAGCGAATTCTTTATTATTATTTTGTTACATTTATCCATCTAGGTACGCCTCAGTTGCCTATTATGTATTTTAAGATAATCAGTGAGTAATAAATTATGTATATTACGAAAGTCAGTGAATAGGTAACAACTTAATAAGTGTTATTCTATGATCACGAAAATGATTTAATTTTATGTATTTCGCCGTTGCCGGGCGTCCGTGTGGAAAAACCAGATAACATCGTATTTTTTATTTATCACAGCTCTATGATTTCGGTGTTTTAAGTAAGTAAATATGTGCCAGTGTTTGCTTACTTACCTTCTTAAAAATAGAGTGAATGACCGTATGGTATATCATTTTTATTTTTTTACATGTTAATTTTAGCGCAGAGTGAACAACTATTTAATTACTGTATTTTAATACATACTTATCATAAAAATATATTATTAGGCATACATTATTATCAGTACATAATAATACAAGCCAGCCGCAGTCACAACCAAACAAACAACATGTGTTGCTATACAAACATATTGAATATGTTATTATCTTACCTTCTTTGGGAAGAACATTTTTGGTTTTCCCGCGTACGTGGAATACGAGGCCATGTTGTCGACTTTCGAAACAACCATAATTTGATGAAGACGACTTATTCCACCTCGATCAAATACCAGCTCAATGCCCAAGACGCAAGGTAAATGTGTGTTTCCTTATGTTTTCTCGAATTTTCGACAGTCACGTGCTGCGATGTGAGAGTGATCTGATAGTAACGCTTTATGATTACGTTCGGCGCGTATTATATAGAGATCGCAACGAAAGTTTTTATGTTCGGCTTGATTTTCGTCGCAATAAACTTTTAATCCTTGGACGCGTCGCGTCCACGTCACCGAAGTAGCCGCGGTAAAGCCGGTACACTGTCCTACCTACTATAAAACTCGTTTATACACGATAATTATCTGTAGTAAAATATCATTCAAATCACTCATTAACTCCGAAGTCACATTTTAACCTCGCTGCAATACTTTGCGAGAACCACGACGCGAACCACGCGGTGTTCTTATTCAAACTGAATTTTCGTCACGTACAACTGTTGCTTTTATCAATTCAGACGGTTCCCCCCGCCGGCCTCTCGGTCTCTTTTCCTCCTGCTATTTTGTGGATTCGTGGAAAGTGACAGCAAATGAATGTTTCACTCACACATGAAGACGTAATGTGTTGTATGTGTACAAAGCAGACGTTACGTAGTTATTATAGGCTAGTGGTAGAGAGCCTCTTGTTGATAGAGCATAAACTGCCTACGAGTCTAGAACTGACTGTGATGTGATGATAATGATTATATCATTAGTAGATAAGAAGTTCTTAGTAATCTTTAATCAAATAATGTGTGAATAATCATCATGATAGGTGTGTATTGCAGGAAGTACTATTAGTAACGCACAACAATAATATTGGCGTTGGAACCCTCAATTGCGTCACATAAATCGTCTTTATTGTGACACAAATTTCTTTTTGCACCGTAGACGATCCACATAAAGGGGGAAATTCATTTGATGGCTTAAAAACATCTAGAGTACCAGCAATACGTTTTGAATGTAGGTTTATTATTATTTATTATATGCCATGTCTTGTTTAATAGGTACGTAATGAAAAATATATGAAATATTATTATTTATAATCTATATTTGTTATTGCTTTAAAGACTCAGATCCTTACAGTCTCTAGCAGCGTCCCCAGCTGCTCCCAGAAATATTTTAAACTTATATACCATTTCAAGGAAAATGCTCTACACGTTGGTGAGAACTCCATCTAAATCGCCCCAGTTGTTTGCAAGAGTAAGAAATAAAAAAATTGTCTGTACTGAAGCACGAAGTACATACTTTAATTTATACTATGAATTGTTAAAACTAACTTAAAATGTTAAATCTGCCTACTCTACCAGTGAAGTTATAAAGTTAGCTTTACATTTCTAAAAACGCAGACTTTTGGTTACACCATTTTACACGAGGCTACAAATATATATAATACTCGTAAGTACCATCATAAATATCACAAATTCGATAAATTTTTAAAGTAAATCGGGTAAAAATCGATCCTTCACCATCTTTGGAAAAAACGCGTTTTTTGATCATAACTCTGCCGCTAAGTTGTATAAAATTTCAACAAGATTTACTTATGAAAATATTACTTAAACTTATTGCTTAAACTATAGGTACATTTCTTTGTTAAATAATACTTAAAAGTTCCGTTCCCAATCCTATGAGTAATCAAAGTAGTGAATTACCAGCGTGATTGGTCACCCTCAAAAGAAGAGTAACTTCGAAGATGGTGTTTATTTTGGTTTGGTCCGTCTGAAGCCGTAGTCACCGGCGCCTGTTGGAAATAGAAGGAGAGGTGACACGGCGTCCGCCGATATGCCGTCACGCTTGTCACGAGGCGCCAGGCATGAGTTATGCTTGCGTGAAGATCCATGGATTTAGTTATGGTTTGACTACGACATTCGGTCGTTACCCTGTTCGTTACTATGGAAAAAATGTTCTACTTCCCTAAACTAGGTATTTACTTATGAGAAATAGCTAAAGACTGTATTGCATAGGAAACTGGTGTTATAAAATACTTAGCCAAAAGTACAATGTTGGAACAGGAGCCGTTGGAAATAAATAAAATAAGAGATTGCTGCCAGAATAAGAGGTGACACGGCGTTCGCCGATATGCCGTATCGCTTGTCAGGAGGCGCCAGGCATGAGTTATGCTTGCGTGGAGATCCATGGGTTTAGTTAGGTTTTGACTACAACATTCGGTCATTGCCCTGTTTGTTGCCCTTAATTCCGAAACACAATGACATTTATTGAAGTGATGGCATTATTGCCAACTTAGAGAACCAAGACTACAACAGTCGGTCGTTACCCTGTTCGCTACTCTGAAATCCAAAACTTGACAATGATATTGAAGTGATGATTATTGCCAACTTAGACAACCTATTAATATATCAATAAGTTGGTTGTTAAGTTGGGTTTTGACTACAACATTCGCTGCCCTGAATTCCAAAAATTCACAATGATATTGAAGTGATAGCATTATAGCCAACACAACCTAGTATATCAATAAGTTGGTTGTCATGTTGTTATATTTAAAGTAGTCATCGTCATTAATAGACCGTACGTAAAAATGCACACCTATGCGGAAAAAAGGCAACTGGCTATATGGTTGTCGGGTCCTACTCACCCAGCTAGTTAGAGTAGGCCCAACATGAATATGAAGGAAGGTATTAAATGCTCAGCGGAGAGAGAGAGAGTTCAAGAACAGAACACAACACAGATAACAGATTTTAATAGGGTTCACACATGCGTTACACAGTTAGTAGTAGTGAATAAAATTAGTAAAATAATATTGTAGGCGAGTGCCTGTAAGCTAGGGTCGAGGGATCACGACCAAACTTAGGAAAGGAATTCAATGGAAGTGATGAGGAAGGACTGCAAAGAAGATTTGAAAATGGAATTTAATTTGGAATTTAAAATTAATTTCGAAATAAAAGTGGACAGGATGATGATGATTGGGAAATGAGGTGAAAAGCAAGACGCAGCATGAAGGTTATCCATGCGCATCGTTACATGGTTACACCTCTCTGTAGTCGGTTCCTCATGTCTGGGCATCGTGGTCACGTCGGGGATACATGTGAAGAGGATCTTCTGTCTCCACCGGTCTCTGTCCAGCGCATCTCTTACGACTTAGTAGAATTTAGGACGACGAGTCTTTAACTTGATCGGTCCACCTAGTTCGTAAACGACTACGCGATCTCTTGCCTTCGATGTTTACATCCACCAACAATTTTTCTTGACTTTCGTCCGTGCGCAATGTGTGGCCAAAATATGCCTGCATTCACTGTTGACATATTATGGTGGACAACCGTGGTTTTTTTTTGGTTAACCAATCAGTCATAAAAGAAGATGTTACTCAAATTTGTACTACGGCAGTAACAATCATCTGCAAAGATTCAAGTAACAAGAAGATAAATGTATTCCAAAATGTAGAGCCGGTAAAAATGTGACATTTTTAATTTAGGATCTTTTTATTATATTAAATACACCGCGTCACATCGGTAACCAATAACGAATTGAAAAACTATTGTGTCTGATTCCGCCAGTCAAATTATAAAGAAACAATTTGTAATTTTCAAGTAAAACTCAAAAAACTTACGTTAGACTATGAGTGCCTGTTTTGTTTCACTGCACTTCGTCAACAGGTCTAAATTCTGTACCCAATATGTAACAAAACAGCCGAAGACATACAATATTAACTCTACCTATTAAAACTGATCCATGTCTCAATAAATTAATGACTAAGGTGAAAGGACCATCATGACATCGAGAGTCCAAGCGATTAAATAAGTTGCGAGCTCAACAATACTCGAATACTCGTTTAGAAATGTCTATCAAAGTAGAGTCATGTGACTTTATGAACCTTAATTTTTCCAGCTCTAAACTTGAAGTATAGACCGGAGATTAAATTACTTGTTCGACCATAGTTGACTGGCAGTTGGCGACTATTGTATAGGAAGAGCCTTATGTTGCGTTTGCGATGGAATTAATGACTACTGCTTTACTTATTTATTTATTAGTGAGTGAACTTTATATTTTGCTGTCTCTAAGTAAACCCTCGAGATTATAACAAATATGACAAAAGGTTTTTGTGCCATTTATTTATCTGAGAAATTCATTCATCTTAGAGCTATGGATCGTTCAAACGTCTCTATACGAAGTTTTGTGGTGTTAATGAGACATACTTTACATGTCACTTATCATATAGGTAAATATACTGCATAAAACTTTGATTGAAATTAAGGGAATTGGTGTACCTACGAGTACATACATATAATGCATTGAGCGCGAAGATATAGCAAAACTACATAACGTTTTTTTTAAATATATGAAGATGTTAGATAATGTCCAAGTTCACAGGGATGATATGCGAGTTAATAGTCTCGCTCGAGTTTGCCAAAGATTATACAAAGTAGAGACGAAAAAGCTGGATAGCAGTCATGGTAATATGCTCGTAAGAGAGAGACCTCATTTAGTTTTGCTATTAAAAATATGATAACAATTATTTAAGTGATGGTAGTCAAGATTGTCAATAAAACAAGTTAAGCGTACCTATGCAACTTAAACAGTAAAAGGAGTTAAATGTTGACGTAGAAGTGAATCGTACTTTTTTAAATAAAAATATAACAGCTGTTTTGACACACTACGTGCGTCCATTGATTTAATTCGGTACTGAGCTAATGAATGAGTGACGCAAATCGTGTTTAAAATAGAGTATTTAATTAGCTGTCTGTTTTTACGTAACACAAAAGAAAATATAAAATTTTGCCTATGAAGCCGTGTGGTTCCCGGCAGAGAAGAATAACACCACACCAAGACTTCCCGTGGATGTCGTAAAAGGTGACTTAGGAAACAGAAGCTAAACAAAGCTTATAAATATCTAAGAGACCTCTCCAACTCATCTGGTCAGTTTGGAGATTGTAAGCCAAATCCTCTGATTGCTCTGACTAATATATGGCTCTGGCAGTACAAAGAGGATCGTGCACCTGCAGTGGAGACTAAAAAAGAACTGGTGTTTATGATGCCTATAAACCTACCACAGCGGGCGTTTTGACAAAAGGTACGCTTCACATTCTTACTTTAAATTGTAAACAGTAGTTCATAAAATATTTTTGAAGGGTTATCTAAGGCCTGGCCGAACAAAATCTTAAATGATATTTGCGATTCTTTCAAGAGGATCAAGAACAAATGGGCACCATTTGTTCTTGATCCTTTATTGCTTTTAAACCCGTAAAATTCATCATCATCATCATTAGGTCTTTTTTAGCCTCCGCTGCAGCAGCACTACCTTCTCTATACCAGAGCCATATTAGCCCGAGCAGTTAGAGGATTTAGTCTACACTCTCCACGCTGGCTAGACGGGATGGAGAGGACTCTTTGATGTTTATAAACATATATAAGCTTTGTTTAGGTTTTATGTCCTAAGCAGTGCCGGATTTATATTTTTTTATGAGTGTAGGCCACTAAACCATGAGAAAACCAGTGGACGTGTTTGACTTTTATCCTCTGAAATCAAGTGACCTTCCTCTGAAATCTAACGCCCCTAGGGCACTGCCGGCCGCTCCTAGGCCGCGGCCTATACGGCCTATTTATAAATCCAGGACTGGCCCTAAGTCCGTCTACGACATCCACAGGAAGACTTGGAGTGGTTCTATTCTACTTTGAAGGGAACCACAAGGCCAAAATTCAACGGTTATATAGGTACAACAGTGAAATTCATGTATGTATGTGGCCTAACTCCTAACCAATATTATAAATGCGAAAGTGAGTTTGTTTGTTTATTTGTTTGTTAGCTTTCAAGCCCTATCTACTGAACCGATCATCATGAAATTTTGCATACACATATGTTAGGGTACTGAGAAGGACATAGGCTATATATCACGCGTGCGGAGCTGCGGGTAACAGCTAGTATATTTATAATACAATTGCTGTCATACAATATTCGTACAATATACCTTACGATGCCTGAAGCAAAAAGATGTTCGTTGCAAATGTTCATACACATATACCTAAGTAGATACTTAGGTATATCTTATTTCCAATCACAGAGGTATGTATGACTCGTGGTAAGCGAGGCGTTTGGATTTATTATCTTTCGTCCCTTAACGGCTTGTTACCTCCAAGATCAATAAATGAGCAATCTCGGATGACATTTCAGTATGTAACAGTTTTTGGTGTGAAAAATTTATTTTACTGCGTCTCATTTCTGGTCAAATTCTTTGAGGGAAGCTCGTTTACCCAGGTACTATGCACTTACTTATAAGATACATAATTTGAGGACATTTATACTACATTAAATTCTATGTTGAATGTTATTGATGCATTGTTTTACAGCAAGATTAAATGTATGTATTGTTTAATGTAATAAATCACGTCTAGGTATAATATTAATATTTATAGCTCTGCATGATATATGGTCAGATTAAGGTAGGTACCTAATGACAATGGCAGGCCTCTTTGTCTTTACACGTAGTACATATATCTCCATGGTCTTTACCATACAACGGTAGTTACGATACAATTACTAGAGATGTAAAATCAACACTTAATTAAATATTTTAATGCTAACGGTCGGTTATGTTATTTGATAGGTAAGTACCTACTAGATTTTGCCGCAACTTCGTCCGGGAGTAAATCATTAAAGCCTATGTTACTCGATGATAATATAGCTTTATATGGGTAAAGCAGGTGTTATTACATTAAAAGAGTTTAACTTCACTTACAAAAATAAATATAAATAAACAAGATACGAAACTTTTCAAAACATTATCGGATGGAGGTAAGTACCGTATACAGAGGTGCAATACGACATAGTTTTCTATGGTAGTTTGTTGTTTTTCATACTTTAGTTTCACATTTGCACGGCGTCAAACCAATGGCAACCTTTTACATAGTCAGTATAAAAAGTTAGTGAGTGTCAATAACATAAAAAAAAAATAAGTTACCTGCATCCGCGGTACCTTCGACGAGTATCTGACACACATAGATTTCCCCTTGATACAACAAGTCACAGTTTTCTTCAACTTCATGCTCACATAAACCAACACCAAATTGAATTCGAACGTGTCCACCCACACGTGCGAGCCGCACATTGAACACGACTTCATCAAGTAATGCCCTACGATATATTGCAAGGTATTCTAAAAACATCTTTGTATGCAAAAGTCCGTATCAGCGAAACCAAACGGTACGACCGACTTTTTTCGCGACTGTGCACTTTTGTCTTGGCTGTTTGTTATGCAACAGAATTGGTACATCGGATATTTTTTTTCATCTTGTTTATTCGGAATCGAATAGAGAGCAAGGAATTTCAATAGAGCTCGCGGTGGCGAGTGACAAGACTTTCCTAGCTCTGTGGGATCGACAGACCGTTTCTATTTTAATCTAGACTCATGTGTGACTGTTAGTAGATCATGATGGTACATCCTTTATCCCTAGTCCATGACAGCCACCAAAGTTATCCAGCCTGTCTGGAATCTCTACATCTATATCATCTGTATTTAGACTAAGTCAGAAAAATAAATAATTAGACTTTTACTAAAACACCAAGACAGCTTCCATGTATGTCCTTTCATTACCTACCATTTAGTACTTGAATTAATTTAGGCATGATGTTCTACACATTCTATTAAAATTTCATATTGTCTCTACTTATAACAGTTCAATAGACACAGCCCTGTGACTGTGACAGACGGACATGGGACACAACATGCTGCAAAAACGCCCTTTTTAGTCTCTGTTGAGCCTTTTGGTACGAAACATCAAAAGGACCCAAAATTGCGTTTAGCAATATAATATCAATATAAAATACACTAGCAACTGTATGAGAAAAACTGCTGATCTATGATTTTTTAAATATATTTTTCCGTGAAGGAATACCTATAACCTATAAGCTGGCTCAAGGAATATGCGCATAACAATCACACGAATTTCCTACATGTCTTTAAGTCTAGAACTATTGTCCTTTGTGTTTTTCCTATGCCCCGGGGTTCAAGCCAGGTCAATGCACCGCGGGCGCAGAATACCGATTCGCTTTTATGTGAGTAGGTGTATGCATTTTGACACCAATAAAAATGCATTCACGGCTACAAAACTGTTTTGAAACGTCTGACGTACGTACTGTTTGCTGGTCGATTTCTCCGTAGTCTAAATGCTAATAACTAGATTACTATCTTGAGTTTTAGTAATGCTTTGACGTTTTTATTTGTTTTAATTTTTTTGAGTGTTGGGGTAAAAACGGAATCCTATTACTAAACTTCTGCTGTCCGTCCGTCCTTCGTCATAGGTACAGACTTGAAAGTTTCATATTACCTTCCCCTACTCTACGTACTTACATCACTTAAATATATGCAAGTTTCCATATATGATAATTTATTACAAGCCACAATTTGTTCATAAGTTAAAGCAATTTTTTCACTCACTTTACTGAAAAATCTCAATAAAATAATTATTTTGTAATTCAATCTAATAAGCAATTGTATTTTTTTTAATTTCGAACTTCAAGTGTCGAAACCTTGTTTTAATAAATAAAGAAGTAAAATCTTTTTTGTGGTAAATGTAGCCAAAAGGATGGTATTTACATATAATTATGAGTGTCTCTTACATTAAGCCAATACTGGCCTGCAAATTAAATGTGACAGAATCTATTAAGTTATATGAAGAAAGTTAAAGTTGTGGTAGAGCCTTGCTACCGGCGAAAATCACTTTTGCTAGTAGCATGAATGGGTCGGCTCCTCCGGGGAAGTACCACACTCTCACAGAAAATCGACGTTTGAGTAGTAGCTTTACCGCTGCTATGCTTCGTTTGGTGAGTGAGGGAGCCGGAGGCCCATCTCCCTCTCCCCTCTGGGGAGGGAAAAAGAAAAAGGCCGGCAACGCTCCTGTGACACCCCTAGGGTTGCAGTTGTCCATGGGTAGCGGTGATTACTTACCATCAGGTGACCCGCTTGCTCGTTTACCGTACCATGACATAAAAAAAATATGTCCACAAAAGTTTCAAAAATTGCGTCTTTCTGCTAAAACGTTGACATTAAATTTGGGCAATTTTAAATTCTAAGAAATGTTTTACTAAATAAATATACTTCCCTTACAAATCAATAATTTTGTGCAGAGCTTTTATTAAGCTCAGGACTTTATTTTTATTGCCATCAAATAACAGTTGCTGCTAAACAAATAAGTTTTTATGTATTGGTATTATTACCAATCTACTTTATGATTATTGACTTTCGTCATCACTGGGTATAATAATAATAGGTAAGTATTATGTAAATTTTATGCATTACTTTGGTCATGGAAAATGACTAGTACACCTTTTGAGGGGTGTTGCTAGGTTGCTTAGGTCAAGCGAGCAATAGAGGTGGCATTATTCATTGCGACACCGCGGGCGGCAAATCTTTGCGAGCCCCCATATTTTGTGTATTTGTACCTAAATTTTAAGCGAATCCCAAATTAATATACTCCATGACATCCATAATATCTTTCTTACTTACAAGACGCAACTCAACATGCTTCGCCAAAAAAAATAAAGTAAATGAGATTTATTAGACTAGAAAGAGTTGTAAATAAATTTTGCAAATACCTACTTTTAAAATGTAATTGACATTTAGGGGAGACTCAAATTTTAAAAATTAATTAAAACAACGATGTCTACAATCAAGCTCGAGGAGTCGTGCATGGCCCGAGGTTTTATTATTGTTATGGTATTTTCATTAAATTTTTACGAGGGTATGGTACCCCAATACGAGTAAGGCCCCGGTTAGTCGCCCTCCTTGCCATTTACCAAAACCGCCACTAATACCTATTTCACGCCTATCAAGAACACCCGTGCCTGCTTGCTCTTAGTTACAAATGTTTACACATAATGTCACGTATAGCGAGATGCTTAATAAGTAATGTTTTGAATTTATTATCTTTTTAGTTCTTAATACGCAAATCGGGTACAAATATTTTTTAAACCCTTCCATATTGGTCTAGGAGGAAAAGAAAAAGACGTAGAATGTACTAATTTTTAAGTAATAAAGTAGGTAAACATTGCTTTTCTTCTCCTGTCAACCATATACGGTTGTATGATTAAACCGGTCGACAGAATGGACGTAAATTTAAAAAAATCAAGTCATTTGGCAATGCTCTATACGCACGTTTTCGTTCTATACGCACACTAAAACGCCTAGTAGTCTATATAATATTTCTTTGAGAATGTGGTACTTCCTCGGACGAGCCGGCCCATTCGTGCTAATAGGAAAGTAAGTAAAAATAAGTGAATTTTGCCAATAGCGTGGTTCTACCACAACTAAAATTATTATTAAAAGTATTTCGGATACGGTTAACCCTCAGACATCAATAAATATTCAAATAAGTAGATGATCGCTAGAGTTGCTTTGTCAGACGGTATCAAATTCGAACTTCCACATGAAACAAGCGTGGGAAGTTGCTAAAATGGCGCCTTGAGGTAAATTAAGTACCTATGCACTCACATTTGACTTGTTTACTACAAGTACACATCATTATTATCACTAGTAATGATTCATTACATGGTAGAAATAGACGTCCCCCGACGCGTTTATCTGTCTATCATGGAAACTACTGGGCCAATTTCGATGCGGTTTTCACTTTAGGGTAGAGCATGTCTCCAAGAAGGTTTCGGTGTATAATACATACTCCAGACACGGCCATGTTGCGTCGCTAGTTTATGATATAATGACTTTAGCTCTTGCAAATTCGTGCTGATTGTTAGCCAAAGTTATTGTTACCGCTGGTAATAAAGAATCATAAATAGTCTTCTTAATGTAAAATTTTGGAAAGAATTACCTGTATTAATGTCATTCCTTTTAAACCATCATCTAGGTAAATAAAAATACAAAAAGAAAGAAAAGTAATAAAATACTCTTTCATCATCAGGTCTTTCTAGTCTCCACTGCTGGAGCACGACCCTCTCTGTACTACCAGAGCCATATACTAGCCAGAGTAGTCAGAGGATTTGGCCTACACTCTCCACGCTGGCCAGACGGGTTGGAGAGGTATCTTTGATGTTAATAAGCTATGTTTAGCTTGTGTTTCCTTAGTCGCCTTTTACGACATCCACGGGATGACTTGGAGTGGTCCTATTCTACTCTGCCGGGAACTACACAGCTAAAATTAAATACAAATACTCTTTACTGCACCATTAATAAGAAAAATAAAGAAAATTATTTAAAAGCAACTTAATGAAATTAATTGATATAAAGGCTTATGCAATCTCTTCCAGTCAACCTTTACCTTAGGGTAGGATCAGTAGGGTAGTAATATAGGCTCCAGGAAAGATATACACATCATTAAAATTCAAGTAAAAGCTACACAAAATTCAAAGTATTGAGGTGAAACATGAAACGATCCACGTGACCCTGTTCTTAGTTTTGTCGACAGTTGGTGTTTAAGACAAAGCTTACCACGCTAAACTTAATCAGGCACGAGCTCGGCATTTTTTGATTTTATATAGGTGCATTTACTTTATGACAAACGTCTTGTATTTTCTTTTGATTTTTAAAATTTATTTCTTTTGTTAAACTACTGCTTATTTTGTGAAAATTTTCGTACTTTGAAATGGACTTTTCCAAACAATTTTACTCACACTTAATGCATCAATATCTTTTTTTTCTTTCTCAGGTATAGATACTAATACAATTCAATATTTAAGGACTTTGTAAATACTAAGTACAAGTAAAGGAAAAAAGAAGAAAAAAAAGAGTAGAAGATAAATTGAAAAAGTGAGTAAAAAATTCATAATTAGGTTTTTTTTCATATTTGCATTGAAACACAGCTGTCATGGCCATGGCCTATTTTACTATCGAATCTATCAATAAAATACGGGTGAAATTGATCTAGGGACGACTTAAACGAAACGGATATAAATAAAGTATTTCTGTACAACTGTAATGAACCTATCGTGCAATTGTTGTCTTCTTCTTCTTATTTAAGAGCTTTATAGCTCCTGTCGATGGAGTATGCGCCAAACTTCTCTATCTTCTGCTTTAGACTTTAGTTCTTGATCTTGTTGTATCGCTCTTAAATTATTATACCACTTCCTTGCCGTTACGAACAATGAACCAGATTTTTTGAAAAAAAAAGTAAATAAATAGACAATATATATTATTATTATTAAAAACGGTTGCACTCACGTTATATTTAGTTGGTATTGCCGACCGGGTATCGACTAAATATAACGTGAGTGCAACCGTTTTTAATAATAATAATTATGTCTCGCGTAACATTTAATAATTTAACAATATATATTATTCAGAAATCCAACTAGGCTACTTGATGTTGTTCCAAAATATAAAAGATTACGTTTGTTTAATAAACGTAGGTAGTACATACATAGTTTATTCCATTATGTCGATTAAAAAGGGTTTTTTTTTTATTTTCATGAAAATGCTTTAACCCATGGTGGGTGATATATAAATAGTCTAATTCTATTAGTTCTTTAGGTACGTAAGAGTATATCGAATCACCCGCATATATTCTATCAGAGTGTGTTCCAGACAATAATATGTTTAATGTAGGTCTTATTTACATGTCTATCGCTGTTCATTTATAAAATGTGTAAAATGCTATATTTTTTAAAGGAATGTTTTTTTTTTCACACCAATAATATAGTAAAGTAACCTATTCACGAAAATTATCACTAGAACTTATAAGCAATTAATTTAATATATCATTTACAAAGTACATAAAAAATTGTGCATACGTATACAAAGTTTTTATACTTAGTTTTTTTTTCTCGCAGGTGTATTCTTCAAAGTATCGAATTTCTTGTTGGATATGCGATTTTACTTTTTTTATGCTGATATTTGTGAAATAGTAGAGTCGTTAGGATTTGATAGATTTAGGTTAGGTATAATTATTAATTTATAGAAATTAATTTATTCATTATTATTTATATCCAAAACATGTTTCGTCTACGTTTTAACAGAATAATAAATTATCTACAAGATGCTTTTCACAGCACGCTTCGTATTGTTTTTAATCTAAGGTGTTTCTCAGACAACCTGGGCTCTGTCTATCCCGCAAGAGAAAAAGATGTGATAGTATGTATGTTTCTCCGTATCGTACCTAGCTCTAAATTTCCCAATATGCTGGCGGGAAAGACCAACAAACCCCTACCCTACTACCTACCAGTGTCGAACCGAGGTATCCAATCCAAACTAATATTATAAATTTAAAAGTGAGTTTGTTCGTTTGTTTGTTACGCTTTCACGCCCTATCTACTGAACTGATCTCCATGAAATTTTGCATACAAATATGTTAGGGTACTGAGAAGGATATATATAACGCGGGCAAAGCCGCGGGTAACAGCTAGTACCGAATAAATGCACTCAACTCGTCCAAGTGGCTTTTTGCGGCTGAGGTGATATTGATGATGAAGAATTCTCAGAAAGGGTTGCTAGTTAAGAACATTCGCTATCTGAAGCGTACGTAGTTGCTTCGGTGGAACTACGTTGGCTTGAATTTTTTATAGTATCGCAATCCCAACTAATATTATAAATGTGAAAGTAGTTTGTTTGTTTGTTGGTTTATTACGCTTTCACCCTATCTACTGAATCGATCAACACGAAATTTAGCATACACGTTTTCTGAGTACGGAGAAGGACATAGGCTCTCATCTCGGAGAAATGCAATGTTCCCGAGGGATTGATTCTAACGCGAACGCAGCCAGGGGTAAAAGCTAGTAAATTATAATAGTCGAAATCCAACTTTTACATAAATAATTGTTTAAATTATTTATTCTGTAACAATAACAGTTTTGTGTTTTACCATTGGAGTTATAAAGATTACGATGTATCGGTTTTCAAAATATTTTTATTCTATGAACATCGGTCGAAAGGAGTCCGAATCAAAACAGGGCGTAGACAATGACTAGGCTAGCCTTATTAGTAAATGCGTTGAGATCTAACCAAAACAAATCGCGGTTACACGGGTAATGTCAGCGAACCCAGATGTTGTATAACATAGTTGTAATTACTAGATACTGTGACTGTGAATCAAATAAACCGTTCCTTTGATTGCTTGTTTTTTTTTCATAGTTACCTGTGTACAAATTTTTGTTTCGGGCTAGGTTTTTTTATTTAATACTGTCTAGCTGTACTGTACACCCTAGCTTAGCGGCCTTCATAAGTTGTAAACAACATATATGGGGACCAACTAATTTCGACAGACCGCCTGATATGATCCTCTTTCTGGTTTTCGAATATTAAAAGTAAACACTGGACATATTTAGAGAAAAGTTACCTAAGTCTTAGCTCAACGACGTCATCTAATGACGACAGTTACGACCAACGCCTTCAAGTACCTTCGAAAGCCCAAGCTTAAAATGTGTTTGCATCGTAAGGTTTGCAAGTGATATACTTTGAGACATATATTATTAATATTCAGAACCAATCAAAAATTTCTGGGTTAGGGAAAATACATATTTAAAAGGTTTTTATTACTTCATATTCGGCAGCTAGGCTACGCTTCAACATGAACATGACCTGAAAATATTCGGATGCATTGTTCGGCAACGTCCGTGAGTCCAATCGACAACAGGACATCCCAATAGAGACGACATAAAGTTATTTGTTTAAGTTTACTGCCTGCCCACGTGCCTGACATTACAATATTATGGTCTTATTGTCCCTCGCTCATTGGTCACTTCCACTCCAGAGTCCTACTTCTTGTCTCTCTGAAACTAGATCTTTGTTTCTTCTTCGTGTGCGCATCTGATTATACAAGCTACCTTTAAGCGTGTTTTTTTTTCCGGTGGTCGCAAATCAACGTATCAATCGTCACCCGGGATTCCTAACCGGCTTAAGGGGCTTATAAATAATGCAAAGCCATCAATAGTTGATGCATGAAACCCTTGTTGATATTACTGCATCCGTTGAGGCTGCAGTAGCATCGGCCGTCGTGCTCGCGATACGCGTTTCGCCTCTACACGAAGCATCTTCATACGATTAACCTTTTGTTCATGGTTGCTTGTCATTTAGCAGCAGATGCAGCAATTTCGGCAAGGGTTGCATGGCATCAACTATTGGTGTTATGCATGAAGGGATCAACAGTAGCTTTGACAGTAGTGAGGGTGCGCTGGCCAGCAATAGTTTTCATAAACTAAATGGTGGCGGAAGCATACAAAGTAAATTAAAATTGCATGTTACTTTGACTTCCGCAAAGTAACGTCTGAATCAATACAATATAATTTTTGACAGTCAATATAGCTGTTTAATTGAAACGGTAGTACGACCCGGCTACACGACACCACAAAGACATAGGTACCTAGCTTTTACGGTTATGTTCTTGAAAGTAATAAGGTTTACTTGATACTTGATGGTTATTAGGACACGACTCGTTCAAAATAAATGTCTCGTAATAACCTATTTTAAATTTTATTACCAGGTACGTTATTGTAGCTATTTTCGCCAATGTTATTACCCGTTTAGTTTTATTTTTGCCTTAATTGGTAAGTAATATACTCAGTCATGATTGAATTCAGTTTACAGTCATAATTCTATTCACAATATTGGTAACATAAATAAAAAAATTGCGTCTTTCAAAGTAATCAAGGTATATTTTGTGAAAAAGCATAATAATTAGGTAAGTACATAAAAATAATAACCATAAACAAATAATTGCTTAGTTATTTTTTATGTCCATATTTGACATTATTTAATTTATTCCAAGTTATTTAATGTTGTATCTCATAACAATGATTTGTTTAATTATTATTTCATTAAAAAGGCGCTGGCCTCAAAAATCTAAAACTTCAAAGTCAAAGATTTTTCCACATATTTGAATCTAAGCGGATCGATTCTTTCATCTTTTAGGCATATTTTTCAAGCTGCTTGAATACGTTGACACGTTACATTAAACGAAAACTCACACCACACCATGCTCACTACTTCAACCGTCTTTTACCATTTTTAGTTAAGCAAAGACTTATTAATTACTTATTCGTAGAGCAAAGAAGATATTCTCATTTGTTTGTTTTGAAGATAAAGCATGCCATAACGTTGAAGTCACTGTCCACATTCTGATTAATACGGCTGACTGGCATCGGTTGTAAAACTTGAAATTCATGGACAAAGTTTCCTTATTTAGGCACCAGCAGCACCTTCTAAGAACACTCCAGAGTTTATGAATGAACGCGTAATTCGACGTAATTGATATCAAATTGTGAATGAATCTTACAATACTGTGATTCACTCGCGTGCTAGAGTTGTGAAGGACTGTGTGCATTTTCCTTGACAAAGTTGTAATTTCAAAGAATTTAATTATTATACCCACTACAATGATAATGAATTTTGATCGGACTGACAGAAAACCAGGAAAATTATTAGTCTTCAAATAATTATTGATAATGGCGTGTGATGAATTCATGCTGATATTAAATATCACATAACAATTCAAATATCGAGTAAGTAACTCGTAATACGAGATGCACTTATCTCTCATGCAGTTTCTGACAGATCCTGGAAAGATTTTTCAATTTAATTTGAGGCATCTTAAAATTACACGTCATCCACCTTGTAACCATAGGGTTCTCATCTTTTATTTCCAGAATTAAGAGCATCCCAGCATTGATTGCATAGGCACAGTTGTTGTTTTGGAAATGCCGTGTTGAGGAAAGTATTTTCATAGACCTCTTTACTTCACCGAACACAGAAATATCAATCAGAATTACGAAACCAGTACTTACACTTATCAGTAATTCACTTTAATACAAGTATTAGGTATCTCTACGATAGTTGTAGTACCTAATAACTATTTTCAGATATGCTTTCATCTTATCAACTATTTGATTATGATAATGTCTTATGTCGGTAAATTATAGGTATGATGACATCACTTTGGTATTTTTAACCGAATTAACGGTCTTTGATCGTGATGTCTGATAAAAAAATGGAGTATACTGAGAGAAATTACTAGTATGGAGCATACAGAAGAATACGAAAAGTATTCAAATAATCGTAAACTTCGTTTAAATTTCACTAATTACTCTCCGCTAATAGGTCCAAGCACTGGTCCCATAGGAAAAGTTGTTTTATACTGACGGTTATAGTCACCGCTTTATGTATATACATATAGATAGACGCGTTATAGTGTTTAGTATCGCCGGTCAGCAACCAAGTACCAAAATTTGTGGGTACTTAAGAGCCGAGTCGAAAAAGGGAATTGTGGCAATATTTGATAATTTTGGAGTAAAATTAGGCATTTAATAAATTAATCTCATTATAATCTACGTACGTTCCTATACAGCTTGGTCAAAATACCAATGGTTTCAGAATTACAAGCCTTTTCAATATTGTATGGAAATCTTGAGAGGCGTATAATTCTCAAACTTTTGATAATTTAACCAAACTGTATAGGAACGTACGTAGATTATAATGAGATTAATTGATTGGATTGCCCTAAAATTATCAAATTCTCTTTTTCCGTTTGTATGGAGACATGCGCGTCCAGGCGACTCTTAATCTAAAAAAAATTAGTTACCTACTTAAATAAGATGAAATTCTATAACTCACAGTTCACAAGATTGGCTCCACTTACCTGCAAAGAAAGGAAATGCATTATAAATCTTACACAATTTCGCATAATCTATCTCTGATTCATGTCCTGTTAACGTGCCGTTTTGTTTACTCTCTTAGTAATGGTTTCGCTAAGGCTGCACTAAATAAAACTTTATGAGCTAGAACATAAGGACTTTGATAAGTAATTAGATAATCTATAGATAATTTAATGATTACATCATAGACATTACATTGCTGTTTTGAAAATAAATAACAAAAGTTGATTGAAATACACTTTAAGGGACGATAATATTCATTAAAAAATAACATCCACTTTTGGGTCACGGGAGTTACCCCGGTCCTTTAGGATGCTTTTGTGGGGATAAAGATCTAACTATAGTTAATGTTCTCGAAAATACCGGTGTATGACATGTTCTTGATCAAGTCTTGGAGCAACAACTATTGCATTTTAAAAGAGAAATTAATGGGTTATGTGATTTAAATTTGTCTGGACTTGTGCCGGGATATTGTATTGGCAAGGGAACGGACACCTGCCATAGGTAATCAAGATATGGTATATAATCAAGATATGATATGGCTATGACTATTATTAGCAGGTGGCAGGTGGCCGCCCATTGTATGGTCCCTTCAATAGGGTTGTTGAGGAAGTGATTATGTGGAAGAGGTGGCGCAAATTTAGAGGAAGCATAAGAGGAAGCGGATGAGGAAGAGGATGATAGGAAATATATAAATACTGGCGGACCCAACCCAACAGCCGCTGTCCTGTACATAACAGGCATGGATACACGACGCGCAAGCGCAGTGAAATTCTTCTTTAATTGCCCTTAAATTTTTGAGGAAGCGATACCGGAAATTCCTCTTAAATTTTTGTGGAAGCGATAGCGGAAGAGGAATTTTGTTTTTTTATTTATGAGGATGCGGTAACGGTTGAGGAACACGAAATATTGCGGAACTTCCGGATGAGGAAGCGGAAGAGGAATCCTCAGCAACCCTACTTCAAACTAAGCTAAAGATTATTACCAGCAATAGGAGCTACACCGATGTGGGCGACATAGGTGCATTATTCCAATTTTCGCTATTTTGCAACTTTCACGGCAGTTGGTTGAAAAATACCAATTTTTGGGGGAGAACAGCCAGACAGCTCAGACGGATAACTTATACGGAAGAATGTGTGCTCAATCTAAAGAGAAGGCTCTTCGCTTCGCGTTCGTACGGTCAATCTGTTTTATTTTGGGAAAAACAAATTTATTTATGACAAAAAGCTATATCAATACAATTAATTAATTAAAAGTAATTTTTTTACAATTAGTGTAAGGCAATCTGGACGGTCATAGCTTTATTGGTGGCCTGGTGTAAAATGTTTTTGTCGCTACAAATAACTTCAAAAGAATAGTTCACAATACAAGCCAAAGTCCTTTGTTTTTGTGTTGCGTGTTCGAAGCAAATGACTTATTTGATAATTTATGACCTGGCTCTCTTTTGGTCCGCCTTGACTACGTTTTCTGTCTCATAATCAAGACTTCAATTATTTTCGACAAAAGCAAAGTGGTCTTTAGTTTTAGAATCCTTAGTATTCCCTGATGTTTAGATGCATTTTTGCATGCATTGGTCCTCTGTGGCGCAATGGTACCCCAAGTGCCTTTGAATCACAGGTTCGATCGCCGATCAGTTTAGGATGGTAAACGATATTTTTGAAGTTTCGTTGGATTGTTAACTTTTTATTTGTACTACCTGTTACCCACGGCTTCGCCCGCTGGATATATAGCCGATGTCCTTCTCAGTACCCTACCCTATACGTATGCAATATTTCATGATGATCGGTTCAGTAGATAGGGCATGAATAGAAAGCGTAACAAACAAATAAAGTCACTTTTGCATTTATAATATTAGTTAGGATCTATTGTAAAATATAGTATCGTTGAGTTAGTATCCCACGATATAAGATCACAGCACAATTTAGTGTGGGGTTCGTTAGCTCAATATGTGTTAATAAACAACTGCAATAATCTGATTGGTGTACAAAATGTCAGCTTGAACTTTTCTAAAGTCAATGGTGTGATGCCTGAGTATACCTCCAATTAATAACTTGTCTACTTAATGTACACTGATCTCTTATTGCATAACAGCCAAACAAATATATTTGACATTTATTTATTTACAGAAGCCTAAAGCGTTGTCCAAGTTATTTATTTTTATAACGCCATTAGTCTTTGATGTTCTCGAATGTGAATGGACAAAATTTGAAATGCTTTTATATTTTAAGGTGTACTTAACGAGAATTTTATGAGGTTGATTTTGATCAACCTTGTGCGTGACTTGTACTGTGGCTCTCAAAAGACATTTCAAGGATAAGTAGGCTGTTGGTTTATGGTTCACGTCTAATCACTTTGTTATTGTAAGATACAGGGACAAGCGACAACAAAATTCCTTAGATAAAAAATATATGGTAACTGACGAAAATGTTAATTAACGGTTTTGTTTACATCTGCTTTTCGAAAACGAAATAGTTCATCTAATCTAAGACGCAGGTTCAAGTCCTGCCCACGTGGAATTTTTTTACCATTTCTTATTTTCTTTATTTAATAAATAAGGTAAAATAGCATTGTGAATGCAAAATAAATCCCATGTCAAACTATAGTTCACTGATTGTACCCAAATTATTTAATTTGTAACCTGTAAAACAATTACAACTATTTTGTGATAGGAGATTTTGCAAACGTCCCCAAATAATCGCCTACAGGATGCAGAAGTTCACTATATAAAGAATAATGTAAACTTGCCATTAAAGTAAAGTATATCGTCTTTATATGAATAGCTTAAATTTTTAAGCTAGAAAGGTCACATGATCACACGCAGTTGGATTAAATTAAAGAGTTAGAGATACTTTAAGTAGAGAGATTAACTGCACAGTAGCTGAGATTAGCCTTATGTTTGCTGTGAACGACCGGCTATAAATAATTCAAATATTTTGAAACTCATATTACATTCAAGCCACATGGCCACGTGACTGCACAAAAGGAACGGAACATAACTGCGTTTTATATATACATACGTATCACATCCTTCGTCCTTACTGGATAGACAGAGCCTAGGCTCAAAAGACAATAGGCCACGATTAGCTGTTGTTCCACGAATATGACATATTTGGTGGAGTACAGAGCGTCTGTGTTCTTCTTTATCTTCTTCTACACCTTTACCCTTTTATTACTATGTTAGGTCGGCACAACAAACATGCTGTAACAACTCCTAGTATTACATTAACTTTCTATACTATTTCCCTCTGTTGGAGCCATCAAGGGTTACGGAGGTCAGACGACAGTCGCTCTATTGTAATAACCAGATCCTTCGAATCTGGGATCATGATTGTAAGCTTACTATAGGCTCTGAAGCCTAGCGGCTCAAGAGCAACCGGGACATCACGCCTGGATGATGAAAATGATGACAGGCCATCTATTTTTGAAACCCTTAACTATTTATCTTTATACAGTCCATCTCTTCGTAAGTTTTCCACGGCTTTTGGTTCTATCCTTTCTCATCTCCAATGTCCTTCGCGTAACATGGCTTTACTTCCTTCTTTTCACATGACCATACCAACCTAATCTATTTTTCGGTTACTGTGGCGTTTAGTAATAATGTGTAGATCTTTATCTTAACATTATAAATGCAAATGTTAGTAAATTTTCTTTTGTTACGCTTTCACTGATTTATGCATTTTGCATGAACAGTGGATATGCTCCTTATCCTACGTTTCATCCGAACAATTGACCCAATTCGTGGAAAAAACAAGTAAAAACATAAAATATATAAAATCTGGGGGTTGACAAGCCAGTGCACCCCCAAGTAGGGCAAAAAAGCAATACGGCCGTACCATCTTTTTCTCGAAGCAGAACAGGTCATTTTCGACCCCCTGTAATTTCATTGTTGATAAAATTAAAAGCCTGAATTTTAAGCAGGCATTGTAATAAACACGCTTTATCTCAAATTTCATTCAATTTGATCTCCTTTCTAATTCCTTATCATAACAGTTGATTGTTTTATGTAAGGTAAGGTAAGGTTCAACTCATTTTGCTACATGGCTCAAAAGTGGTCAAGAAACGGCTCTTTCACTTCAATCGTAACAGGACATCAAAGTAAAATGATTTAATGCCCAAAAAGCATTTTAATTGCACTTGGTTGCCAAGTTTTTAAATAAATATATCAAGGTAAAAATCCAATACTAAATTACTTCCAAGCAAGACAATAAACGCTTTTCTGATAACTTTAAGATATGCTTGTGAATAGGTATTGTTAAAATTTTACAATCTCTCTTTTTCTTCTAGTAGAACTGACGAGTGACGAGCTTTTAGAGTGCGTATTAAAAACAGTTCCTCGGTCCTTAAAAAGTACCTTCGTCTCCTCGTAAATACCGGAAGATATTCTCCCCCTTCCATTACAATTATTCCAAAGTTGTGTGGCGCCATTGCATCCATGTCTAAGTTTACATTTATATTGTACTTGTTTCTCCTTTCTATATTTATGTCGGTCGAGTTATGAGTTGTTCTTTGTTCCACGACCCGGCAGAAATCTATTTTGTAATATTTTTATAACGCCAGCGACCTAGTTACGGAAATAAACGTGTCTTCGATGCAAGTTGTTTTTAGATTATTGACGTAATAGATTATCATTATGCATATTTTAATCATTTACTTACTTGATTGGGTTATTTGTCTTGGCTAATAACATTAACTTAACATACTTTTGGCAGTAATTGTAAAAAAAACCTATTTTTCAGAAGTGAAACCTATGCCGTATGATAGAGGACTGTATGAGAATATATAAAAGGAATGTATAAGATACAAACAACTGCGATCGAATAATATAAGTCTTAAAATATACTTACTATCAAATTGTTCCTTATAAATATTATATTTACATTCATTGTCGTCAATCATCAACTTAATTTAACGTCATTTATTATATTTTCTCAGTAATGTCATTGTTCGGTAACAGTTGGAAATACCGATTCATTTTAGTTATCATTTCAGATATTTTATAATGTTTCAACACCTGTACTTAGTTCTACATATTATACGGGTGTTGTATCCGTTTTATAAATGAAACAAACATGGATATTGCCCTGCCGGCGACAGGCGGGCGCCGCACCGCGCCCCGTCAGCTCTACATTGTTCTGAATTTACACAATTGTAATACGTACTTACTTACTAACGTGTGAATTATAATAAATATGTACGGAAAATAAATATAGGTATACGGATAAATCACACAGATTGAGCTAGCCCCAAAGTAAGTTCTTAAGTAAGACTTGTGTTATGGGATTCTAAGTCAACGATACTTTTAATTATATTTTAAGACAGCACACTAGGCACAGTAGCGACGCCAATCATTTTATTCCTAATACTTTACAAATAGAAAGAAATTCAAGAATGTAAATCATATAAGCACTAGTAAATAACCTGAAGTATTTTTGGTATCATGTTTAATATTATCAGAAACAGTGAGAATTATGAGAATCAGATTACCGCCAAAAACGACCGTTTTTGGCGGTAATCACGTTTTGTCTTAATGACTGATTCTCATAATATTAAAACATGATTTCAAAAATACTTCAAGTTATTTACTAGTGCTTATATGATTTACGTTCCTGAATGTCTTTCTATTTGTAAAGTATTAGGAATAAAATGATTGGCGTCGCTACTGTGCCTAGGGTGCCCCCTTAATTCTTTGTAAATACTGCACAAGGATTTAATAGGTACCTATTTTTCAAGATTGTGAGGAACATCTAATTCTTTATGAGAAGAATAAGAAATGCCTTCAATTTTGTGGCTCCAATTAGCGGTCTATCTCAAAGCTCTATCTTTACCACAATTAGCTTAGCTTCCTAATCTCTAAAAAATATAAAACAAATTTGAAATAAACGCTCAAATAACAATATTTTAGATATTACAGATTCTAAAAACAAGGGATACTGAGATATTCAAGAACAAATAAGAATAACTGATATGAATTTTCAAAACGAAACACATCAGTCATAGTAATTTTGAAAAAAAAAAAACACAATAACTCATTCGTCTCTGCATCCTCTTCTCTTAGCAGTGACGTTGCTATGTTAATTTGCTACATTTTTCATAGTAATTATTACGTATTGTTACAATTTTAATGTGGTTCAACTTGCTATCTTATTTGACTGCCACCGTCGCGCAGATGCTCTGGTGTTCGATTCCCAGCGCAGGCAAAAGCTTGTACTCCATTTCTAGAGGTATATTGTTTTCGGTTAAGTAACTACTTAAGAAGGGTTCCCATCAGGCAGGTAGCCGGCTGTAAAACTTTCGCCAAATCATATTACAGCATGAGTCCTAAAGTGAGTTTGTTTGTTACGCTTTCACGCCTTATCTACTGAACCGATCATCATTAGATTTTGCACACACATAGGTTAGAGTACTGAAAAGGACATAGGCTATGTATCACGCGGGCAAAGCTGCGGGTAATAGCTAGTACTCTCATAATAGCGGACACCCGGGCTCCGAGGCATCACAGCTGAAGATGCAACCTGGAATTAATGCCCGGATGATGACGGAAACTTGCAAACTGATTTGCTTTCACGTCTTTATCCCTTGCGGGGTATACAGAGCCCGAGCTCATAAGGCCCAAAGACCAACTTTTAGCATCGAAGTTGGCGTAACGGAGGAAAGCGGATTAAAATAGTGATGGGTTGCTAGCCGCATCGCCTATTAATGTGATTCCTAAGATTTTCGCCTAATCCCTTGACCGGCTTTTACGGTCTGCGCGGGAAGTAAAGCAGCTGGTATATTCTATGTTTTTTCTATTCTCCCAAACCAGCATACTTGTACTTGCTAAATTTACTGACGAATCAATTACGACCAACTTTATCATTAATCTCATACCGTGTGTAACCTTTTAGAGCCATGACAAAACCTAATACATGTAAATAGTTTGCGTGACAAGCGTACGTTTTGCATTTTATAGCTATCACCTTTGACTTCCATGAAAAAGCGGATAAGATCTAACGGTCTAGCTATTATTAAACTACGTGTTGATTAGAACTAAATTAGAGCTCTACATACCTTTTGGAAATTTTAATTCACTGATTAGAAATACATAAGATAAAGTGATAAGAAAACATACATACATACGTACTATCACGTCTTTATCCCTTCCGGGGTAGACAGAGCCCGAGGTCATAAAACCTACAGGCAAGGTAGTGGGCGTAAAAGTGGAAAGCGGAATCAAAATAGTGATGGGTTGCTAGCCGCATCACCTATCAATGTGATACCTTAGATTTTCGCCCCATCCCTTGACCGGATTTTACGATCTGCGCGGGAAGAAAAGCAGCTGGTATATTCTATGTTTTTTATTTTCTCCCGAACCAGCCTGCAGGCCTATTTGCTAACTCAGTGTACAACGTTTTGATAGTCACTTTAACATTCATTACGGCTTTTATATAGGCATTAATACAGAAGCAGTAATGAATATTGAAGTTACCATCAAAATGATGTACACCGTAGCTGTCAAAAGTTAGCAAATAGGCCTACTGGTTCGTAATAATTTTATATAACAGTTTGTAATAGGTAGCTGTTACTGTGTAAACCAAAACTAAAACTGAAATTTAGTAATTCAGATAACAATATGGTGGGGCTATAGAAACTTCAAGAATAGGTAAGTACTTAATCAAAATAAACTTTGTGATCGGTTGCTAGCCGGGTCGCCTATTGCCATGATTCCTTAGACTTTTGCGCGCAGATCGTAAAAGCCGGTCGAGGTAATCCTCGACCGGCTTTTACGATCTGCGCGGGAAGAGAAGCAGCTGGTACATTCTTTGTTTTTTCTTTACTTCTAGACCAGCGTGGAAGTGTCGAAAAGTCTAATTCGAGAAAAGAATGGTACGGCCGTGCCGCTTTTTTGCTCGACTTGGCGGGGGCACTGCCGTGCCCCCAGATTTTATGTCATTGCTAGCTTGTGCCCGCGGCTTCACTCGAGTTGAACCCCCTATTGAAAAATCCTTCCTTAGCGAATGCTTACGTCATAATAACCATCTGTGTGCCAAACAGCACAATCCGTTATGTGGTTTGAGCTGTGTGTTGATTTGCCTTCCAAATATACAGATAATTCAATGTATCATAACGTAAAAAGTTAAACTACTTTTTGAAAAAGTTAAATTTTTTTAAGTAATTCAGCACTTACTTTAATAGATTACTTTTCTTCCGAGAAACTTGTAGAAAGAAAGTGATGTACTACTACAGATAAAAAAAAACGCCTTACAGAATATGTCCTCAAGGTGTATCACCCACACTTTGCCATAATGTCTATGGAAGTGAATCAAAGATATACACAGTGCAAAAAATTTACCGTCGAAATAATCTTAAAGGGGTGACTCAGCCCGTCAATATGAACAACTTTCCAGTGGGATCAATGTTGGGAACTCAAATTATTTTTTATATTTTCATACAAACGTGATGCCATTAGTATGGGCAATACAAAACATTTTCGAGTTCCCAGCATTGGTCCCATAAAATTCCATTGGAAAAGTTATTGGTATTGACGGTCTAAGAGGAATAAATCTACACGCTGTAAATATATTGTAATTTCACTTTTCATTGTAAAATACATTTGTAAAATTGATTTTAGCTTCTGTGCTTTTTCGTCGAGTTACTTACTTACAAGTTATTCGCATTAATTAAGAAAATACTCCTAAAATAAGAACAATATGCAGTAATTCTAATACGTTTTTTAAATTAAGATTTACTGAAAATAATAATTTTTATTACCTAAATCTCAAAGATTTTGGTCATTATGCTGCTTTGGGTGTTTTTGCAAAGTCACGAGACCTAATGTCCACATCATGTAGAACCAACCTAGGTGTCCTGATGATTTCTGACGGAAACACTCCATATTATTTACGAGTACACATATTCATGAAAGTCATGAATGACCACGCGTGGCCAAACTATTCTCCGCCCACATACAGGAACTCCGGAGGCGGATATTTCGCCGGCGGGAAATTGAATAAAGAAGAAATATGACACGGCTACTCCTGGCCATGTCGCTGCCTGATAGCCAGGGCAATGATCTCCGCAGTATCTACATCCTTTGACGGATTTCAAATATACAGATGAAGTCTTTGTACTTTTATCTTGGAAAAGGCAAAGCCTCAGGTAGCTTGATGTATAAAGAAAACAGTAACAATAAAATAAAACGTATTTGTTTACAATATACAGAAATAGAAACAGGTAAGAAGCATAATCGCTTTTTAGTATAAGTAAGATACATATAAAATTATATAGATCAGTACTTACTTGATTTTTCAAATTCGTGGGAAATAAAGCACCTGGCTGCATTTTATTTTCAGTTGAAATGAAATAAAACTCTGTAGTGACAGACAAACAATTCTTTAGTAAAATATAGTTTTGCGTTACTCAAAATCAAATCAGTAAGGATTTTGATCATGAGCGGGAGATACTTAGAGAGATAAAAAAAAACATTTATAGACAGCCTATTTTAATTAAATACTTCTTTTTACTAAGAGTCTCAATCTCAATGGCCAGTATTTTAAATTTTAATATAGAATACCTACATGTTGGTATCTTTACTTCAAACAATCTTTAACGTAGACAACGTAGACCATCTTAAGAAACTTAGTAAGGAAATTAAAAAAAAAAAACATTTAAAAAAAGTCTGCATTCTTAAGATGGTTAAACTAAAATGTTAAACATGTTCAAAAGATAAATCTCTCGGTCAGCAATCAAATCACACACGCGACAGAGTTAATTTAGCTACAACACAACTGTCCTTTGTAATGGTCACCATAATAATTTACGACCCACAAATCGTAAGCGCTGTGAATGAATTGGGCAATTTTGGCTTCCTCTACAAAGTAACAAGAACTATCGTCACTTTTGAGCATAACATACATACATACATACATACTATCACGCCTCTTTCCCATGGGGGTAGGCAGAGACCAAGGACCGCCACTTGCTACGATCCTTACAAAACTCTTTCGCTTCATCTACATCCATCACTCTTTTCATACATGCTCGCCGGTTTCGGGTACTCCTGACTTGCCCCTTGACAAGAATGTCCGCAATCTGGTCACGGTATGTGCGTCTAGGCCGGCCCTGACTTACTCTTCCGGTCACATCTGCCTTATAGAGTTTCTTTGCGAGACTTCTTTCATCCATCCTTTCTACATGTCCAAACCACCTTAACATTCCTTTCTCAATTTTTGTCACTACATCCTCTTTCACTCCACATCGCTCCCGCACTACATCGTTTCTCACTCGATCTCTCAAATTTACACCACACATGCTCCTAAGCGCACGCATTTCTACCGCATTTATCCTACTTTCATGCTTCTTCTGCCATACCCAACTTTCACTTCCATACATAAGGGTGGGCAACAACACTCCCCGATGAACAGCAAGACGTGCTTTAATGGACACCTTCCTACTGTTCATAAAGGAATGCAATGCTCCATTCACTCGATTACCTGCAGCCACTCTTCTTTCTATATCCCTTTCGTACCTTCCATCTCTAGTAAACACACATCCTAAATACACAAACTCTTTTACTTGCTCCACTTTTTCTCCGTCTATAACTATATTGCATACCGTTGCACTTTCATCCCTTTCAAAAACTATCACTTTTGTCTTATTAACATTTACTTTCATACCCTTTCTTTTAAATGCATCATTCACACATGTTACCATCATCTGTAAATCCTCCTCAGACGACGCAAGCAGAACCTGGTCATCGGCATAAAGGAGGCATTTGATAAGTAACTCTTTCATTCTCAAACCACTTTCATCATCTTTCAAATCTTTTAAACAACTGTCCATAAATAAGTTGAACAGCCATGGCGAGGCTACACATCCCTGTCTGACACCCTTGTCGATGTCAAACCAGTCTGTATAGTCCGCGTTAATTCTGACACAAGCACTGGAGTCCTTATAAAGAGACTTCAGTGCCTGGATCAGATGGCCGTTCACCCCATATGCAGACAGTGTCGACCACAATTCATTCCTCACCACTCTGTCATAGGCCTTTTCCAGATCCACGAATACGCAGTACACTTTTTGGCCTTTAGCCAAAAATTTCTCCAGTATGCATCGCATGGAAAAGACCTGATCTGAACATCCCATTCCTTTTCTAAATCCCGCTTGCACATCCCATATCTTATCATCCGTATCTTTCATAACCCTTTCAATCAATATCTTTGCATACAGTTTGCCAACCACACTAAGAAGACTAATGCCTCGGTAATTCTTGCAGTCTTGCTGTGAGCCTTTTCCTTTATAAAGTGGCACTAAAACGGCCCTACACCAGTCTCTGGGAACCACGCCTCTTTTAAAACACATATTGAAAAGACTACACAGCTGACTAGCCACGATGCCTTGTCCAGCCTTTAGCATTTCGACAGTAATCCTGTCATATCCCCCAGCCTTTCCTGCTTTCATACAGTTTAACGCTTCCACAACTTCTTCAATTTTTATTTCCTCATTCATATCTTCTGCTTCAATCTCTTGTATCACATTCTCTGCAGTAACAAACCTTCTTACATCTTTTTCAAACAACCCTTCAAAATACTCTTTCCATCCTTCTAAAACATCTTTTTTATTCATTAAAACTCTGCCATTCTTATCTCTGATCTTATAGAGCTCTGATTTTGTTTCTTTGCATCTTACCTGTTTTATGCACTTCCAAAAATATTTGACATTGCTCTTAAAATCTTGAGACAGCCTTACATCAAAATCATCCTTTTGCATATCCTTCTTTTCTTTTACAATTTCTTTTACACATACATTCATCTTCTTATATTCCTCCTTAGCAGCCCGCAAGGCCTCATCAGTCACCTTTTGAACCGTTCTTAGAGCAAGCCAATCCTTCCATGCTTTCTTCTTTCTATACACAGCATCCTGTACTTCCTTGTCCCACCATACATTCGTCAACTGATTACCTCTCTTTCTTTTTGATGTCCCACAAATATTCAGAGCTGCATTTACAATTCCATCTTTTAAAATGTTCCATACCTTTTCTATCTCACATTCCTCCTCTATCTTTTCAAAACTTTTAACCAACATTTTTTGGTAATCTACTATCGCTTCCTCTTCTTGCAATTTTTCCACTTTTATTCTTTCTAACTTATTTGAGGGTACCGATTCACGGTGTCGCCATCGCTGAAAAATGTTTCTGGCTTTACAAATTACCAAATAATGGTCTGTGTGAATTCCTGTTCCTCGGTACGACCTCGTATCAACCACACACTTTCTTAGTCTATCATCCACTATCACAAAATCAATCATACTCTTCGATCCATTCTCTTCTCTTGTATATGTATGAATCATTTTGTGCTGAAACATGGTGTTCGTCACACAAAGATTCCTTTCCAAACATACCTCAAGCAAACTTCTCCCATTTTCATTCTCCCTTTCATCCCCAAACGAACCTAATACGCTTTCAAATCCATAGCGTCTTACTCCTACCCAGCTATTAAAATCACCTAACATTACTAATTTTTCATTTTCCTTACAACTACATAACACATCTCTCACATTATTCCAAAACTCTTTTCTTTCCTCTTTGTTCCTTTTACTCGTACCTTCAAAAGGCGCATACACCCCTAACACAAACAATTTATTTAATCCTACTTTCATTCTTACCCATACAAGCCTCGAATTCACAAATTGAAACTCATTCACACACTCTGCCATTCTTTTGGATAGGATGAGGCCGACTCCTTCACGGCCTTTACTGGTATCTGGAACACCAGACCAATAAAAAGTAAATGACCCACAACTTGTGGTTTCGCATCCTTTCCGTTTCGTCTCATTTACACAAAGAACATCAATCATTCGGTCATTCATCATCTGACATACCTCGTCTACTTTACCATCCATCCCTCCTCTGACATTTAAAGTAGCAAAACGGCTTTCCGTAGCCCGCTTTTCGCCCCCATGGAAAACGAGACGTGATGAGTTGCGAACCGCATCGCCGCCATTTTGATTTTGTTTTCTAGAAATCATTGCGTTCCCACGAGTGTAGGGGATGAACTGTCGCACCCGGCAGTGCCCCGTGTACCGGGTGAAGGCTAGCCTTATTCTGGGGTCGCCCGGTCCCAGGGCAAAATGGCACGCTTGAAATTAGGCTCACCCCTAACCATGCATCCCTCGGCACGGCAGACCTTGGATTGGCGGAATAGGAAAAATGGGACATAAATATATACTGAGCCTAAAAAATATATATGGACAGGATTATTTGGCTTTAAGACAGGATAAAGGTAAGAAAGGATGCTACTAACTTGGAAGACATAAGGAGAGAGTCAGTAGCAGCTCGGGAGGCCGGGAACGCATACCCCGAATGCCAAACCCATACACCACCGGACAGGCGGTATAGGATGACACCCCTGACCTGTATAACAATATTTAAATACTCACTTGGAGTATTTCAAAGAATAATCTTATGTCATTGTAAATACTGGATTTTGATTAAGAATAAGCTACACATATTACAACTAGATTGGTTTTTGTAGACTTACGAATAAGAACAAGTAAAATAATATAATAGTTTAAAAAACCTAAAAAAAAAACACGCTTTTAGCACGCACTAAAAATTAGAAAATAAGCTAGTCATGTATTGTCATCAAAACTCAGAGCGTATGCAAAATTTCATCCTAATCGAAGACCGGGAAGTGGGTCAAATTAAGATTTCAAGATTTTCTTACATACATAGTTAGATACAAGTGAAGCTTATAAAGGGATGTTAATAAAAATACCCGGCTTCCGTTCTTGACATTTTACGTCCACCTATGACACTCCGGGGACGAATACGAATCTAATCATCATCATCATCATCAGGTCTTTCTAGTCTCCACTGCAGGAGCACGACCCTCTAATAGTCGAATAACGAATCTAATAACACCTAACAATTCAAAATACGTCAAGCCGTTACAGGAGGCAACTTAGAACATTAAAAGAGAGGCAACAACGGAACAGAAATACTTGATACGTACATACATATTTACAGGCATTCGCGCGAAAAAGATTACTGGATAAAAGTTTAAAAAAACGGATAAGAATGTTAATTGAATTTGATATGGTTCATTATTTTTTCTGTCTGTCATAATGGAGAGGCCTTCACCTTATGTCATTCTTCACAATCATCGCGCCGTGTCATCAATCACACACACTCGACTAGAATAACACGAAAAACTTCATTTCATCATTGTGCTCGGTAATTGAAGATAACAAACGTAACAGACGTGTCAATGGAACTTCACTATCTAGCAGGGCTAGTATTGAGATGAATTAATGTATTTCTAACAACACGTTGCTATTGAAATCTTTTTAACGAGTTTTTATTTCATTTGCCGTGTTAGTGTGGGTCAGAGCTTGGAAACTATTTAATTCTCAACTAATAATATCTAATATTTATGACTCTTTACTATACGCTCGTCATTTTATCAACGTTTGGATTTAAAGCCAACTGCTAGCCCAAGGCTCCTCTATTGTCTTTGTTTGTTGATCCCACGGGAAAAGCATTTTTATCCCGGAAAAAAGGTTATTTCTTCTCCTTATCTCATGCAACAAGTACGCAAAATTTCATGATGATCGGTTACGTAAATACGGAGTTAGATAATAATATAAGTAGTAGGTTCGATATGCACACAAAATCTGTTAAAGTAAATTCATCATCATCATCATCATCAGGTCTTTCTAGTCTCCACTGCAGGAGAACGACCCACTCTGTACTACCAGAGCCATATACTAGCCTGAGTAGTCAGAGGATTTGGCCTACACTCTTCACGCTGGCCAAACGGGTTGGAGAGGTCTCTTTGATGTTAATAAGCTTTGTTTAGCTTGTGTTTCCTTAGTCGCCTTTTACGACATCCACGAGATGACTTGGAGTGGTCCTATTCTACTCTGCCGGGAACCACACGGCTAATAATAAAGTAAATTAAAACACTTCAAAACACCAACTTACTTTTATTCCCATAACTGCACCAAGACCGTGTGTGGCCATTTTACTATGTAATTCACTAATTGGCATTGGCGATTCTCAATTAACCGTGCCTATTCAGAGTATTCATACGAGTTAATAGATTGACACAAATGTTTATTAATGGCCGACCTCGGTTTCATTAGGTGCGAGAGGCAACCCTGTTAACACGGACTCGAACGTTGGACCACACCAGGAGGCGGTGAAAAGTCAACTGGATAATTGAGTGATTGACTGGTGGTACTGTTTTCATTGTATGACGGTTTCTCTGGATTGATATAGTTAGCATAGAAAAGCTTCGGGCCAAAAAGACGCATTAATTAATTTAGAATCATGGTATAAATGATCTAGCAGCGTGTAGGTAAAACTGACACTAAATAGATAATTTGCATGCTATGAAATGTAGCTAGATAGGTGGGTAAATATTGTAAATGACCATAACGTAGTTATTTCCAAATTTTGTAAATGAAACAAATGCTTACGCAAAAAAATATTGTTCTCAGTATGCGTCGCGCATAGCCGTGTTGTTCCTGGCACAGTAGAATAGGACCACTCCAAGTCTTCCCGTGGATGTCGTAAAAGGCAACTTAGGAAACATAAGCTAAACAAAGCTTATAAACATCAAAGATACCTCTCCAACCCGTTTGGCCAGCGTGGTAAGTGTAGGCCAAATTCTCTCGCACTGCTCTGGCTAATATATGGCTCGGGTAGTACAGAGAGGGATATGCTCATGTGTATTGGAGACTAAAAAATACCTGATGATGATGCTGATGATGCATCGCGTACCACCTTTCGCGGTAATTATATATGTAGCTGATATCGTAAAAAGGGGTGGTGGTCAATGGGTTACTATTTAAGAATTTTTTCGCATAGTGCAATGGAGAAAAGCATTTAGAATGGCGCCACTTCGAATGTATTACGCTACAATCCATGAACTTAATAAAGATGTTACAACATTAAAACAACATCATCATCAAAATTTAAGAGTGCCACGTAAAGCCGACATCCCATACAAACGTTTTTAGATTTCAATTTTAAAAACAAAACCTATACAAAATTACAGCGAGTAGAAGTTTCGTATCGAAAACTTCTACGGTTGAGATTGGCTTAACTGTTGTAAAACTAAAACCAAACTATGTTTGTATGGGATGTCGGGTTTACGTGGGACTCTTAAGAGCGAAGCCTTTATCAACAGATAACAACTCATGAAAATAAATCTAACGTTGCTTCCACGAACAATGATGTTCACAGGTCTGATAATCATCTAGATACTAGATGCTCTATTCTGACAAGACGAGATTTATTAACACTTTAAATTGTGTCAATTATTAAATAATTTATTTGACGGATACAATAGTTATAAACCACAAGGCTATAACGTTAGTGAAAATAATTTATGAACGAAGTAAAAATGATTAATGATGGACCAAATAATTTTGTCATCTCAATTCATAGGTAGGTACAATGAAAAGTTTTAGGAAGTATTGTTAAGAGTCGCCTGGAAGCGCATGTCTCCATACAAACGGAAAAAGGGAATTGTGGCAATATTTGATAATTTTAGGGCAAAATTAAGCATCCAATCACTTAATCTCATTATAATCTACGTATGTTCCTATACAGTTACCTATTAGGTTGGGAGGCCTAGGAATTCGCAAAATTTCTAGTGTTGCCCTGCCTGCTTTCTTGTCCTCCGCTCATGGCGTTCATAACTTATTCATGAAAATTTTAAAAACATCACATCTCGAAGTCACTGGCTTGGCGGAGGCCAAAATCGCGTGGTCAGAGCTATCTCAAAATTCTAAATTTCCAGATCACCCTGCTTCACAGAGGCAATGGGACGAGCCGCTTTGCAGACTTGTACAGAGTAGCATAATTGAATCTTCTGCCAGCAACTCTGTAGATCGAGCTCGTCTCCTTGCTTCTGCTGAATGGGAGTCAGGTTTGTGGTTACAGGCGCTACCGTCTTTTAATTTGGGCACTTTTCTAGATGACGGCACCTTCCGTATAGCGACTAGCCTCCGTTTAGGCGCTGCAACTAATGTCCCGCATCATTGCCCCTGCGGTAACACAGTCGACCGCCTAGGCCATCACGGTCTCTCCTGTTCCAGGAGCGCAGGCCGTATTGCACGCCATGCCAACCTTAACAACATCATTCACCGAGCTCTTGTCACCATACAGGTGCCAGCCGTTCTGGAACCGAATGGACTGGCCCGGAATGATGGCAAGAGGCCGGATGGGATGACACTTGTGCCTTGGAGGCAGGGAAGACCATTAGTGTGGGACGCTACATGTGTCGACACTGTCGCATCTTCTCACCTCCAGGGTACGAGTTCCAAGGCTGGTGAGGCTGCAGCGGCCGCCGAGACCCTCAAGCGGCGCAAATATGCCTGCCTCGGCGATGGCTACATATTTGAGCCGTTCGGGGTGGAAACGTTGGGGCCGTGGGGGCCTTCAGCTCACAAGCTCTTCAAGTTTGTGAGCCAAAGGCTGGTAGAGCTGTCCAATGACCAGAGGGCTGGCAATTTCTTTGCACAAAGAATAAGCATTGCCATACAACGTGGCAATGCTGCCAGCCTTCTGGGAACACTTCCGCAGGGCAGTGATTTGCGGGACATTTTTTATCTATAGTTTTTTTTTTTGTTAATAGAAATTATTGTTATTTTTAGCTTTAATTATTACTTTTTTAATTTTAGTTAGTTTTAGTTTAAGTATATTGTATATTTAATTATTACCATTTCTTTCTATTATTATTATTAATGTGATCAAATATAGTAAATCAGCATGTATTTAATAAATTAAAATTACTTATATACAGTTTGGTTATCAAATGTTTGAGAATTATACGCCTCTCAAGATTTCAATACAAATTTGAAAAGGCTTGTAATTCTCAAACCATTGGTATTTTAACCAAGCTGTATAGGAAAGTACGTAGATTATAATAAGATTAATTGATTAAATTCTTAATTTTACTCCAAAATTATCAAATATTGCCACAATTCCCTTTTTCCGTTTGTATGGTAACATGCGCTTCTAGGCGACTCTTAAATACAAAGCCTAAAGCCAAACAAATATCTTCACTGGCATCAGTCGTGTCATAAATAAAAAAAACTGTTCCATGAAACCAATATTTTTAGGTTCGTCTTTTGCGTCTGTAAAAGTAAGCCAGGTTTCTTTGTAAATTTATCCGGATGCACACCAATTGTTGCCAATTTATATTTGCCAGACTGACGTCTGACAGTTTGTCAGTTGAGGTAAAGTAGCCAAATTCTTGTCATTTCCGGTCCCTCAGAAAATAGAGTCAGTGTGTCTCATTTTGTGGATTTATGCTTATCATTATATAAAATACGTGAAAAAAATTACAGCAGTAGTATATATACTGAAGTCTAAAGGAAAACTATCAAAGTTGAGTACTAAGAACAAACTAAAAAGTTATAGGCAACCAACTTATAAAATGTACTCGAAAATGTAAAATTTCATTCAATTTTCATGGTTAGATGTTTTCAAACTGTGAGGTGCGAGTGTGAACAGTGTGAACTCAAAGTTGTCATGCGCAACTACGGAACCCTACACTGCGCGTACCCTACACGCACTTGGTCCGTTTTTGTTTATGTGTATTTATAGAATATGAGTAATGGGTAAAGTCATGGAGAGCCATGGACGACGAGGCCATACATTTTCATTAGCCATTCATTGCTGATCTCCATTTGCAAGGAATTCGTGGTGGGCGGCAATTACATTATGAGGTATCTCAATCTAAGCCATTAGTCATTGATATAAGTATTACACGATTTCATGTATAATTTCTGTAGAAACATAAGAAAGCTATAACAAAACTAGTAGCACTTTATTAATATGCGTAATTTAAGAGTCGCTTGGAAGTGCATGCCTCCATACAAACGGAAAAAGGGAATTGTGGCAATATTTGATAATTTTAAGCCAAAATTAAGCATCCAATCAATTAATCTCATTATAATCTACGTACGTTCCTATACAGTTTGGTTAAATTATCAAATGTTTGAGAATTATACGCCTCTCAAGATTTCCATACAAACTTGAAAAGGCTTGTAATTCTCAAACCATTGGTATTTTAACCAAGCTATATAGGAACGTACGTAGATTATAATGAGATTAATTGATTAAATGATTAATTTTACTCCAAAATTGTCAAATATTGCCACAATTCCCTTTTTCCGTTTGTATGGAGACATGCGCTTCCAGGCGACTCTTAAGCAAGTCCCTTTATAACAAAATTTAACCAGCTTTTTGATGCTGTAAAGTGATTTCCAGGACATACAGATGAGCAGGATTACAATGGGTTCATTTTGTTTAGTTTACGAGTTGCTATGGCCACCTCCCGACTCTACATTAGAAACAGCTTATTGACTCCATAATGTTGTATAGTCTTCTAACTAACCAACATCACCATCCTCATTGTCATCAGACTATACTCGTCTATTCAAAATTTCGGCTCAATCAGACTAGAATAACTGCTATATAAATTTATGTTACATTACAAGATTTGGCCCAAACAAAAAAAAAATCAAGATTCATTGCGAATTAAATATCTAAAAGCTTGTAAAAAACAATTCGGCCCGTTTTTTTTTGTATGCTTTTTTAGGTAACTGTCAAAAAAGGCAGTAGGATTTTAGATGCGACTAGTTTCTACAAAACAGGTAGAAAAAAAACAGTTTTGTTAGTAAAAATTGTTCACATTGATAAAGTTTTATCGGAGTCCTTTTTGATTTTACTTATTAAGCTTTTCTGGTTAAAATATCAATAAGAGTGACCGTAAAAGCTATTGTTACTTGTAGTGGCCGTGCATAATATATTTTCACTAAATCTGCATAGTTTTCCGCGGACTACACAATTAATACATAATTTTTTTAAATGTAGTATTAAACAAATAAAAAAATAATTGATCCAATAAAAATAATCATAGCTGCTTGTACTCTATTCACAGAGTAAAAAATGTGCCTGTCGCACACGCGCTATTAGAGGCCTTACATACGAAACAAGAGTCAAGCGGCTGTACCGTTCATTGAGGTTTCAAGGTATTGAGGGTATTTGGAATCGATTTTTCACCAGATGGCGGTACTATTAGTGGATTTTGACAGCTGCTGTCAAAAGTGCCTCTCGCTGGATCGGGGGAAATCTCGATTCCAAACACCTCATTGTAGACATGCAAAAATCTACTTATTTTCTACTTAAATAGGTTACATCAGATTTTGTTTATTACCTTTTTCTGTGTTATGATACCATATGATAACAGCTCATTAAGGTATTTTTACGGTTTTCTGAGCACGAACTGACAGGCCGACTATGCAACTTTCGTCCGAAGTATCGCAAGCGTAATTTTGTGCTCTGTGGCTGTACCTAATATCGTTTTGTATATAAATACTCCGTGAGTCAGAGATCAAATAAAAATCAGGCCACGTTCATTTCTGATGTACCTACTCGTATTTTGCTATTTTTCGTTTGCCATTGGAACGCGTCTAGAGAAATTCTTAGAAGACAGACCGTTTGCATAATCATGAAGTTTTTCTCAGACAACTTTATGTTTGACGATATTATAATAGTCTTACAACATTCTACTTAATGATTCATAGGGATTGGTTCTGTTTATTTTACGAATATTGATGTTTCGGAACGTGACTCATATTCCATCTTTAACTTTAAGATTATATATATGAGTAACCGATCGTTGTTCGTATAATATAACGTGATTTAATATATTTTAGTGGCTCAAAGAGGTTAACATACAGACAATATTACTAGTTGTTTTTAGATAGCAATAAGTAACAATGACTCAGTTACCTAAATATATTTTCTAGCACGGCATGTAATGTTGATCTTGGTATATTTTCGTGCATGTACATTTTTCATTACTGCCAAATCTTAAAAAGTGTTTTTTGTTTTTTGTTATTTAAACCTTTTACAGTAAGCTACTTTAAATTAGCCATGAACATGACGCCATGAAATTTGCCGCCACCACAATCTACCGCCCAAGGCGCCAGTTTGCTGGTAAATCCACCACTGAATATCCCGCATGTACATTGTATTATTTCAATATATACAATTGCACAATATTATCATAATACAGAAGCTATAGTTTTCGTTGGCACAGTAATAGCATCCGTTATACGTGAGATAAAACTTTAAAGTGCGTCGTTACTAAGTACATCCGTCTAAAATTGTACTAAGTCCACTTGTGATTCTAATATGAATAGGTTTGACGTTTGAATTTGACGTTAAGCAATCGCATTGGCGGCGACAAGCGCGAGTTGACAAAGAGTCAAGCGTATAGGGGTACGATTTTTGAAATTTTGCCTTGCAAACTAGCGGTTTTTCCATACACAAATCGTTCGAAGAAGAGTTCAAAAATCGTACCCTAGGAGCTCAATTTTTCGAACTTTAAAATCGATCCGCCAATCGCTTTTTTAAGCTCATGGTGAATCTTAATGGGCTCTATTTTCGATTCGAACCATTACTCGAATGGGTTTTCCGACTGGTCGTACGAGACCACTCGGATTCACAGATCAGCTGGTCAAACTGGGGGGTTAAAAACAACAGATAATAATCTATAGAAGTATACAGAGTGGAACATGATTCTCGACATACCCTGAACGGGGAGAAACAGCCCGTCAATACGAACTACTTTTGCTATGGCATCAATGCTGCGAACTCAAAAAAAAATTGGTAATTTTCATACAAATGTGTTCAGCCTCCGGGCAAAATGTATGGGAAAGTCAAAATAATTTTCGAGTTCTCAACATTGATCCCATAGCCAAAGTTGTTCACATTGACGGACTGAGTCACTTCTTTAAGAGTGTGTTGAGGGTCATATTACACTCTGTATAACAATTTGTATTCCTGTGACAAAAAATTAAAATATAATTTTGACTTTGTACTTTGCTTTAAGAACACAATCACGACTGAGGAGTGGCTGGTACGTAGACTGTACATGAAATACGATTTATGTGCCTACTTATTGTGATGACGTCACGCGCCATTGACCTGGCGAGCCTCGTCTCGTCTAGGCAGATAATTCAGTGAGATAATTCAACATGGAGATGACACTGCAGTGCATTAGAATTATGTATGGCCAATTATTTGAGACGATTAAGATGAAGATGAAAAAGAAGGTGTGTCTTCTGAAAATAACATTTGAAGATTTTTAAACAATTAACTCAGTTTCAATAGGAATGTAAAACTAAGGGTTACCTTAAGTTGGCCTCCTTGCTTAAGTACCAAAAATGTATTGTTACATTTCTTTCTCAAAAGGTTCTCTTTAGTGCTATCGGACACTTAACTCCAAAATAAGTTGGACCACACGGTTTACACACATAACTGGAATCATCTGTTACTTGCTCAAAAACTAAACCTAAATACAACTTCATGTGAATAAAACAATATTTATTTATTTTACATTATAGGACTAGATGTCATAGCTTCATGTCTTTATTCCCATTGAGGTAGAAAGAGCTAGACCAAAGGTCATGACAGAGTTTGAAGACGAAAACGTGGAATCAGAAATAGACATACGTGGTTGAGTTTGTTATAGGCTATCCTCTAGTGTACACGTATTTGTATTTTTGATTCCCGGTTTCCATGTCGACAATATATATCCCAATCCCAACTAATATTATAAATGCGAAAGTGAGTTTGTTTGTTTGTTACGCTTTCACGCCCTATCTACTGAACCGATGATCATAAAATTTTGCATATACATAGGTTAGGGCACTAAGAACATAGTAGACATTATAAATGCAAAAGTGAGTTTGTTTATTTCTTTGTTTGGTTGTTACGCTTTCACGCCGTATCTACTGAACCGATCAACGTGAAATTTTGTATACACATAGGTTAGGGTAACGACAAGGACATGGGCTATATATTACGCGGGCGAAACCGTGGGTAACAGCTAGTATGCTATATATCACGCGGGTAACAGCTAGTAGGCTATAAATCACGCGGGCGAAGCCGCGGGTAACAGCTAGTATATTATAATCGTGAAACTCGCTCATGCTAAGAGGTTTATACAAACTTTTTAATAAAATTTAGACTGTTTTGTAAAACGTTATTGGAATATCTGCAATATCAATTCTAGTCCGTTATTTTAATCTCTATGAATAGATGCGCTCTTGCTGTTCCAATCACATTTTTCTAGTTTTGGAAGTGATGTCACTGTTATGTTTTACATATTTAAATATTAGCAATAATGG
This sequence comes from Rhodophaea formosa, assembly GCA_963082605.1. NCBI lineage: Eukaryota > Metazoa > Arthropoda > Insecta > Lepidoptera > Pyralidae > Rhodophaea > Rhodophaea formosa. The sequence goes on from OY720209.1 coordinate 15,223,886, forward strand.
TGATATTAGGTATTAATGTTATTGATATCATCTTAATGCCAAATGCGATTTATACAAAAATGAATAATGGCGTATTACTTTACTACTCATTTTTTGTTTGTATTAGTTTATTATTCTATAAAACTAATAATATTGTTTTATATTAAATAATAGATTTTTCTTTCTTTCTCACATTTTTATTTTATTTTGGACAAGCATACAGTTTTATTTTTTAATCGCCCCAAGTTAGTTGAAAAGTTTAAACCATTGGCAGCCAAAATAATAGCTGAGAAAACGTCAAACTACATTTATAAATATAAAAAACCGGCCAAGTGCGTGTCGGGCCACGCGCAGTGTAGGGTTCCGTAGTAGCGAATGACAACTTTGAGTTCACACTATTTACACTCGCACCTTACAGTTTAACGACCAAAAACATCTAACAATGAAAATAGTATGAAATTTTACAGTTTATAAGTTGGTTTCCTATAACTTTTAAGTTTGTACTTAGTACTCAGCTCTGATAGTTTTCCTTTCAACTTCAGTATATATACTACTGCTGTAATTTTTTTCACGTGTCTATATATAACCGTTTAGCAGATAGAGGGGGGGGACACGTACGTCTAACAAAAATTTTCACTTTAAAACCAAATATTTCGGAAACGGATCCTTAAATCGAAAAGTGGTGTTCTCAACCTCACAATATTTTTCAAAGACCTATTTAACGATACCCCACACGATGGGTAAATAGGGAAAAAAAATTACTCCCCCACTTCACTTGTATGGGAGCTACCCTAAAAAAAATATTTTTTCTAGATTTTATTCTACCACTTTTTTGCCAAGATTAATATACATACCCATACCAAATTACAGCTTTCTAGTACTTATAGTCTCTGCGTAAAACCGCGGACGGACAGACAGACAGACAGACAGACAGACAGACAGACAGACAGACAGACAGACAGACAGACATGGCGAAACTATAAGGGTTCCTTGTTTACTACGGAACCCTAAAAACCGGCCAAGTGCGTGTCGGGCCACGCGCAGTATAGGGTTCCGTAGTTGCGAATGACAACTTTGAGTTCACACTGTTTACACTCGCACCTCACAGTTTAACGACCAAAAACATCTAACAATAAAGATTGTATGAAATTTTACATTTTCCAGTACATTTTATAAGTTGGTTGCCTATAACTTTTTAGTTTGTACTTAGTACCCAGCTCTGATAGTTTTCCTTTCAACTTCAGTATATATACTGCTGCTGTAATTTTTTTCACGTATCTATATATAACCGTTTAGCAGATAGAGGGGGGGGGGGGGGGACACGTACCTCTAACAAAAATTTGCACTTTAAAACCAAATATTTCGGAAAAGGATCCCTAAATCGAAAAAAGGTCTTCTCAACCTCACAATATTTTTCAAAGACCTTTTTAACGATACCCCACACGATGGGTAGGTAGAGAAAAAAAATTACTCCCCCACTTTACTTGCAAAAGAGCTACCCAAAAAAATTTTTTTTTCAAGATATTTTTCTACGACTTTTTTGCCATGATTAATATACATACCCATACCAAATTACAGCTTTCTAGTACTTATAGTCTCTGAGTAAAACCGCGGACGGACAGACAGACAGACAGACAGACATGGCGAAACTATAAGGGTTCCTAGTTTACTACGGAACCCTAAAAATGACACTTTTTGTGTGCTATAGGCATGTGTGTGACACAGCACAGTCACTGAGAGATCGTAGGCATCTTTACGCATAACAAATACTCGTACCTTCTTAGTTACATTTCAAAGATTAAAAATACTTCTGCTATCCCATTTCAGAAAAATACTTTCTCAGAATACAAAAGCCTGTCAAGGGATTGGGCGAAAATCTAAGGGATCACGTTATAGACGATGCGGCTAGCGACCCTATTTTGATTCCTTTCACCGTTTTCCACCTTAAATGCCCACTCACACGCTAAACGTGGCCTTTGGGTTTATAACCTTGGGCTCTGTCTACCCGCAAGGGATAAAAACGTGACATGTATGTATTTACGTCAACACAAAGATTTACATTGTATCTTTTCATATATGGGGCTGTTTATCAATGGAACAGCGGTAAACGGCTTGAAGGAGTAAATAGGTACCTAATAAAAGTTAAGTAGCAATTTAAAATCATTTGTATTCTTTCCAACACCTCGTAACGGTGTGGCCACACTTTATAGTCCTAGGTTGGAGTTGATATTTAAGTGTTATGATGTCATTTATTAATGCCATTCACAACCTGTAATGCCGATGGTTACATTCTTATAGCTGGCTGTAAAATGAGCTACACATTATCATCATCATCATCTCAGCGACAGGAAGTCCATTGCTGGACATAGGCCGGGAGGCTTATGTCCATCCTTGGGGATCCAAGGATTTTCAATACGACCGGTTGGAAGCGGCCTGCATCTACGCATACAACTAACACCCAATTAAAAATATGAAGGGTTCGTACTAAACACACATAATGTGTAAAAAAGGGGGAGCAGACATAGAGTTCTGAAGTTGATAGCATATAGAATGGATGTATGGAGGTGTTCAAGGAATTCACGGAACTGCCTACCGTTTGGGTCTGACAGCATAGACCCTTAATTTGCTTTTATTTGTTTTTTGGCGTTAATACCAGTGAAAACATTTTTTTATATAAAAAGAAATATACGTTTTTATTTTTCGTGGCCACATTGCATGAATATTTATTATTCATTTTTTTATTTTATTAAAACTATTGAAAAAATAATACTGTCTTTTGTAGAAAATTTAGGAGTGTTTACTCTATGTAATAGACTAGAGTCTGCTATATTTAACACACAGTTAAACAATATATCAGCGTGAAGTATTGTTACGATGTTTTCCCCACTGAATAAGTAGTTTCGCTGTTCTAGGTATCTTTAGGTGAGTGTGAAAAAATATACTACCATATTCAGATAATATATTTTTTCACACTTTCACACAGAAATATGTATTTAGTATAACCACAAGTGTAAATATTTACCTGCTCCTTCACCTTTCCCATTATTTACCCGACTGATACTGTAGAAGGAGGGTCATATTTTTGCGCGTATACCTATATCTGTTAAAAAAACAATATGTATGGCGGACGTAAACTGTCAAAAAAGGCAGTTGGGTTTTATTGATTTAATTTTAATCATACTGACAACTTGTTAGTTTAGATGCCTTGGAGTGTTCGGGTAAATGTTATGGTGTATATCATAATGGCGGGTGTAGGTATGTCAACAATATGTACTCGTATTGTCCCCTCTTCCCGCAATGTCTTGGTGTGAATCACAGAGATATTCTGATATCTATGGTGTGAATGATATTCGTACTTTGTGGATACATAAAAGTTACATACCTAATGGAGTTTTAACTCGTTTGTATCCGAGATTTACGCGTCTCATCCAAGGCTTCGTATTGTACTAAACGGTAAGTCAAATACCCTTGAGTGCTACTAAGTGGTACTAGCGAGTTTTTGTGCCAGAAATCGGTATATTTCTAATACATTGTGTGTCCGTGTGTTATTGACGAAAGAATACAAAATATGAGTCGTTTATTTGAGTCACATTGCTCAGTCGGATCACATTTACTTATGACGGTATAAACTTACTTATGGGTATAATAATTTAATATTATCTGCATTTTTTTTGTCCAACTTGTGGACTATGATGCAAATGCAAACACACAGCCACCGATTTTATGGCATAAGTTGACATGACGCCTGTGCTAGCAGAAAGCTGTCACACAAGCTTTGAGAAATTGGCCATTTTTAAAATCATTGAAATAAGGGAATAAAGGTATTTGGAGAGATAGTTTAAGAGTATATACTATGTGAGGAGCGAGTCATATAAAGTTAAAATTAAACTCCGCTTTATCCATCTTTAAACAAATCTTACAGGCAAACAATAATAATGAAATTCAATAGATAAATTGAATCTTGCTACAATTTACCTGCCTTAATATTAAATGATATTATTTTTAAAAAAGTATTCTACTTCGTACGTAAATGCATATAGGTAAGTCCTTCTTTGTCTTTAAATAATCTAAATATATAAACGTTCAGATAAAAAAAAACTACTGAACCGATTTTGAAGAAAGTGAATTAAGGCCAATCCGAAAATATATTACCAAATAAAAAAAAAAATCATATTGGTTCATATTATTATGAGGTGCCAAACATTAAAAAAATATAAAAAGACAACTGAATTGAGAATGTTCTCTTTTTATAAGTCGTTTGAAAATCACAAGCTTGCTGATCAGAAATCAATAAAAACAAACGCAATATCGGAGCTTCCAATTGATTTCCAAATCTAATTTATCGCTGCGGTAATCCCATTTGTTCTCATTTGTTAGCGATATCTTTTATCTCTCTTATTAAATTCTGGCATCGTAACCAACTTGTAACCAACCTACACGCAGTATTTATTACCCGACTGACCTACCCAGAAAAAGGGTTATGTTTTTCGCACGTATGTAGGTATGTATGTTTGTTCCATAGTCGCATCCGGTAGCCTTAAACGGCTTTACTGATTCAGAGATGGGGGATTCGGGGGCATAGCTCCTCGCCAATCAAAGACGTAAAATTTTCAAAGCTCATGCCACATTCAAAGGCTCATACCAATTCAATAAAAGAGGAGTGGGAGGGTTCAGGGGGCACAGCCCCCGGCTAATCAAACAAACAGAGAAAGTGATATTTTGAAAATCACATGTTATATGCAAAGCTGAATAAAAGGAGGGATTGCCAATAAAAAAACAGTATTTTTTTTATAAAAGCGAATGTCGTATTACAAGCTCAGAAGACGGGGAATTACACACAAAGGAGTGAGTTACGTTATGAGAGAGTACCGAACCCTCATTGCGCGAGTTTGACTCACACTTGGCCGATTTGTTTCTAAATAAAACCACTTGTTTTGATTTTTTTTTAATCTATGTTTGTTCTTCTGTGCTACCAGCGAAACGGTATGGTTTGCGAGCATTTAAGTTCCTATTTACCTCGTCGTACTAAAATACTTGCTTTAGTTTTCACTAACGTCTTTTCCGTGAAAAAATTTATTTTTACGGTCTTTTCTTCACAGCTTTAGCCTCAGTAAAAATGTAGCGCAGTTTAGTTTCATCATCATCATCATCAGGTCTTTTTCAGTCTCCACTGCAGGAACACGACCCTCTCTGACTATCAGAGTCGTATAAGCCAGGGCAGTCAGAGGATTTGGCCTAAACTCTCCACGCTGGCCAGACGGGTTGGAGAGGTGTCTTTGATATTTTAAAGCTTTGTTAAGCTTATATTCCCTAAGTCGCCTTTTACGACATCCGCGGGAAGACGTGGAGTGGTCCTATTCTACTCTGCCGGGGACCACACGGCACGGTTTAGGCCTAGAGGAAATAAATGACGGAAACTATAGAAAAAAATCGCATAATTATTCAACAATCGTTCGCATTACAAAAATCGCATCAAAATTTGTTACCAACCTAACAATAAAATGGTTATGCTTACCAAGGATTGCTACGCCAAGGTGATGCCGGACAGCGTATTTTTGGATACGATTTGGCGAGATTCTTTTTTTGCAGACTTTGGAAAACATAAAATATCCGCTTACTACTTTGTATGATATCATGAAAACAAAATTCACTTGGTTTTTAGGGTTCCGTAGTAAACAAGGAACCCTTATAGTTTCGCCATGTCTGTCTGTCCGTCTGTCTGTCCATCCGCGGTTTTACGCAGAGACTATAAGTACTAGAAAGCTGTAATTTGGAATGGATATGTATATTAATCATGGCAAAAAAGTGGTAGAATAAAATCTTGAAAAAAAAAAATTTTTTTAGGGTAGCTCCCATACAAGTAAAGTGGGAAGTATTTTTTTTTCTCTATTTACCCATCGTGTAGGGTATCGTTAAATAGGTCTTTCAAAAATAATGTGAGGTTGAGAACACCATTTTTCAATTTAGGGATCCGTTTCCGAAATATTTGGTTTTAAATTGCGAATTTTTGTTAGAGGTAAGTGTCCCCCCCCCCCCTCTATCTGCTAAACGGTTAAATATAGATACGTGAAAAAATCTACAGCAGTAGTATATATACTGAAGTTGAAAGGAAAACTATCAAAGCTGAGTACTAAGTACAAACTAAAAAGTTATAGGCAACCAACTTATAAACTGTAAAATTTCATACTATTTTCATTGTTAGATGTTTTTGGTCGTTAAGCTGTAAGGTGCGAGTGTGAATAGTTTGAACTCAAAGTTGTCATTCCCAACTACGGAACCCTACACTGCGCGTGGCCCGATACGCACTTGGCCGGTTTTTTCTTGTTACTTATTTGTAAAATCCATTAAATATAGGGTAGGAAAATTGTGTTTAGATCCTGTATTGACTTAATCGATTTTGACATTTAAGTGCGTAAAAAGTTTAAGAATCCTAATGCTAGGTACATTTGTCATTTTAACGTTGTAATTTTAATACGTACGGATGTTTGATAAATGAATGAATTTTATTATTTTTAATTGAGCACCAGCGTGAAACTAGAGCGAAAGGTTAGTGTCACATTTAATAAGTTACAAATGGTAACTTAGTGCGTAGCATATTACGGTGCCAAGAAGGCTAACATCTGCTTATTATATCAAACCCGTCTCCCTTTTGGAGATTGACTTTGAAACGACCTACTGCTTGATTAATGGCACATACTCGGCGTTGGTAGTTTGGTACCACTCTAAAAACTCGTTGTGAAGAAAATGAAATGCAATATTTTGAAAAGAATGAGATGAGATTTGTTAGTATCTAGTTTCTGGAACTTATCGCATATATGCCGTCTTGTTGGAAACGATCTTAAGGGGGCACCCTAGGCACAGTAGCGACAGTAGTAGAAATTCAAGAATGTAAATCATCTAAGCACTAGTAAATAACTTAAAGTATTTTTGGAATCATGTTTTAATATTATGAGAATCAGTGAGAATTATTAAATTAAATGTCGCGAATTAACGCGTTAATTCCCGACATTGCATTTAATAATCATGCAACGCGAAAGTTTAAAAGTAGTTAATCAGTGAGAATTATGAGAATCAGATTACCTGCCTACTGCCTAGTGTGCGGCCTTAAGGCGCTCCTATAGTAACACTAGCGCCACCCAGCAATTAATTATTTTAATCCTAAATTATACCGAATTTTAAAAATCTAACAAGTACAAAACTAGTAATTTACTTGTAGTATTTTTGTTTTCATTTTCACTAATATTCGTTTGATAAAATAAGAGAAAAACAGGTTAACGCCAAAAGTGGCCACTTTTGGCGTTAACCTGTTTTTCTCTTTAAATATGGCACTAGTAAATTACGTGCAATAAACAAAAAATACTTTACCTAATTTAGTAGTTTTGTACTTGTTAGATTTTTTAAATTCGATACCATTTATGATTTAAGGAATTTAATTGCTGGGTGGCGCTAGTGTTACTATAAGAGCGCCTTAATGTTTTTTTGTGATTTATGTCTGAAAAATTATTTGAATTTTGAATTAATATTAATTGTTTTACCCGTTTAAGATCGATTACGGCGACTTAGACAGACACACAGACATAGCGGTTTAATGCATAACACCCCTCTTTTAACGACGGGCTTTTAAATTATTTTAGATATATTCTTATTAAATTAAGAAATAAGATATGAAAATGAAATCGTATAAAGAAAAAAGCACATGGTCAAGTCCTGCCCCCGTCTATTTTTTTACGCATATAAGCATATGCGTATATATTTTTTTACGCAAAATAGCACTGAATGCAAAAAGAAACACTTTGTATAGAAATTATTGTACATACATACTGTCACGTCTTTTCCCTTGCGGGGCAGACAGGGCTCAGGTCTGAAAGACCTAAAGCCATGTTTAACGATGTGGTGGGCAGATGGAAAATGGAATCAAAAAAGTGATGGGTTGCTAGCCGCTACCGCCTATTGCTATGATTCCTTAGATTTTCGCCCATTTCCTCGATCGGCTTTTACGATCTGCGCTGGAAGAGAAGCAGCTGGTGCATTCTGTTTTTGCTTTACTCCCAGACCAGTGTTTAAAATTATCCTAATCCTATCCTTCCTAACTAATATTATAAATGCGAAAGTGAGTTTACTTGTTTGTTACGCTGTCACGCCGTATCTACTGAACTGATCATTATGAAATTTTGCATATACATAGGGTAGGGTACTGAGAAGGATATAGGCTATAGGTATATCACGCGGGCGAAGCCGCGGGTAACAACTAGTTGTAAATACTTATGAAAACGGCGAAGACATTTACTTCAAAAATCATACAGATACCAATATGCTAATTCAATTATTATGTCATCATCGTTCTGTTTACAAATACCTTGTTGGCAACACGTTTACGTTTATGCTAATCACACTAACATGGACGGATCATTTGTCCATGTGTGGACTCGTACAACAATATGGGCCATTTACAAAACGTCAGCCGATGATCTGTCTTCAGTTTTAGGAGATACGTGCAAATTGATAGATACATTATTTGCTTTGATGGATTTTGCATTTAAGAAGGTTAAGGTAAACGTAACATAGAATCAAGTATGGTACGGCTACGAAGTTTATAGAATTTATAAATATAGATTCATTAAGATTCATACCTACTTACAATATATTACATAGGTAATACATAAGTATATTTCCAAAACTATTTAAAAATAAACTGTCTCTGTTCGTGTAGGTGACACGGTCAGTCGACCATGCACACCCTGGTGTCAAAGTTCTTCGGAACCGCCTCTCGGCCTCTGACGTGGTTCCTTTAACGACTACCAGATGGCAGCCGGGACCACCGGCTTTACGTGCCTTCCGAAGCACGGAATCATCTTTCTAATCAGACAATCAGGTGATTCATGCCTGCAATGTCCTAACCAAACTGGAAACAACTTAACAAAGTATGCTTACCGTGGGAATCGAACCCACGACACCCGGGTCAACAAGGCAAACGCCTTTACCACTGGACCACGGAGGCAGTAAAACGTATATATTCTGTGCCTTATTATATATCATCATCAAAATTCGTAAGATTTTATTTAAAGATTTAGATTTTGTAGAACACTTAATCACGGTGAAAAATAAAATAAAGGAAAAATAATTCATGCTAAGTAAGATTTCCTTTTTAGGGTACTAAAAGAGTGCTAACGGCAAATTTTTTAAATCTTCACTGTCCATAAATCTGCCACAGTCCTGTGTCTTGTAAACCATAATAAGTTAAAATTTGAAATTTTCACAGAATTTGTATAAAAAACAAAATAATATTAACAATCAAGGGTTGGTGTTATTTTTAAATTTGGTCAAAGTTGCTACTCATTTGTTACTGAGTCGTCAAACTACAGGTGATCAAGAATTGTTTTTTTTTGCACAAATCACTCAGATTGAGCTAGCCCCAAAGTAAGTTCGAGACTTGTGTTATGGGATACTAACTCAACGATACTATATTTTATAATAGATACTTATATAGATAAACATCCAAGACCTAGGTCAATCTGGAAAAGATCATTTTCCATTTTGACCTGACCGGGGATCGAACCCGGGAACTTCCGTATCGCAGGCAGGCGTGTTGACCGCTGCGCCACGGAGCTCGACAAAATACATAGGTCATAATTATGTCCGTCATACGAAATTTTAATCTGACGAATCTGTCGGTCACGTGACCTGCCGCGAGTTTAACATTTTTTCCCTATCACAAAAAGTGCACAGCGCCGCTAAAGAAGTTTTCAACGCAAGAAAGAGTTTGTTTACCCGCATGGAGTAGGTTTCTTACGTCCAACGCACTTCTGATATCTATGGTCCAACGAATACAAGAAGTGTGGTTTTTGTAGTTAACTAGTGCACGGAACCCTTAGTGTGTGTGACCCGCAATTGGTTGGTTCTTAATTAATTGATCACGTACATCTCAAAAAACGGCAGCGGAATGATTTCACGATAAACCGTTAGGATGAAACCGTAGAACAAGTAAAAAATAAAGACACTGCTTATGGAGATGCCAAGCAATGCTAAAATTTAATTGCAATGTAAATGCGGTTTATTTATTTTTCGGAAAAATCAGGACTTTTGCCAGACTAATACAGAAGTCCTATAATATATACTTAGAAGCAAACCTAAGTAAAGGGACCCTGGAAGAGATATTTTTTTAAATTGCCATCATCATAGTTACACTAATAAGCCTAGAAAACAGCGGTAGCATTTCCAATCTCCATTAAAAATTGACTTTCCTATATCTTATATGTCTTTTTTTCCTTCTCAGGACAGGATCGCTTGTATTTAATTTTACGAAAGGTTTTTAAAACTGCTCTCTTGATTTCATGTGATATAAATTTTCATGTTTTGCTGCCTCAACTTTTGCTTGTGTTTAGAATGGGGCGCGAAACACGAGTTATTTCTGGCAATTGCTGGACTGACTCCAACAGCGAAAATCAGAATCACTTGGTCACTTTTCACGTTGAGTCAATGACTCATGAGTAACTCCTGCGATCCACCACCCACCTTTTATTTTAATAAGTAACCAATGTAAACATTAGTTTTCATTCCACGAATGTTAGAAATAATGTTGATTCACTGAAAGGTGAAGTTATTCGTGGCAGTTAGAAAGATGAGTAAACGGAAAATGGAAAAGAGAAAAGGAAGTATCGAGAGGAGATAAAATAAAAAGGAGGAATCCTAATCCAATATGCTGTTCTTTGTGCGTAAACTTGGTCGTCGATCAGAATTTATTCAATTTTATGAAACTGTAAATTGATATTAGCCATTTACAAAATCAATCCACTTGTTTCATGAAGATTCTACTACCAACAGAATTTCACGCTATCTTCCTTGTAAGAGTAAAATTTAAGGTAAACACTCTTCACTTTAATATATGGTGGTATGACGTGACGCTCAAGCATGTTAAATTTAAGTATGTGCGACCTAATTCTCCTTCAAATGATGTATTAAACTAAATTAGATTCTCAAACATTTTATTCTTATGAATCACAGGAAGATTCATAATTATAAAGCAAGGTTTAGAAAGGTTTTTCGGAAATCGTACATAAATTCCATAAATGACGTTATAAAGAGTATTGAGGATCAACCCTTTATTTTTCTAAACATCTTTGTGCTTAAACTAGTAAATTGGGAAATTAAAGGATTATTTAACTGTAAATACTTCATTGTAATCAAAATTCAGACTCCGCTCCGATCTTTTAATTTACACTTTGAAAATACTAATCTATAAATTCAAATTAAAGGCTAAATACGAAAGTGATTTTTTGTTTGTAAAATTATTTGTTTGTTTATTGTAACGCTTTGACGTGAAGCGTGAACTACAGGATCAAACATGATATTATCTTGCAAACACGTTCTCGGGAGTACAGAGGAGGGCATAGGTCTCTTTCATCCCGGAAAAAGTGCTTTATGGAAAATCAACATAGTTTACTACAATCAAAATTTTTAAAATTCTAACTATACAATTTAAATTCTTCAACGTACCACATTACTGAAGTACCTGACTGAAGTCAAATGTTGTGCGACAATGTAGGTACTCTCAGAAGACTCTACGAGTTATTAGCATACAAATAACGTATTTTACTGGTTTTACCCGATTCGTGTCTACTTAGATATTCACACATGTATTGTAAGTATGATAATATTTTCTCGCATTACTTACGAGTCTTTCGTTTCCAGGATTTTCTTTTGTCTAGATATATTATTTTCTTTGGAGTCATGGGTTTTACACCGGGATATAAATCCAACACGTAGATGCCCTTGGAAAAGGTTGATGTAATGTTAGGCCTCCAGACAAAACCTGTTCCTGGAAATAAATACCAATGTATGATATAGTCTTATTATTATACAAAAATTATATCTATTTCTGAATGGCCAACAAATTAATTTGATAAAAATGAATGTAGTAACGAAAGTAGACCTGCAATTGAATGGATCCAAACCATAAATTACAATATTTTCTAATAGTTTTATCTACTTCGTCTTTTCTATATATGTTCATAACTTAACAGCGTGACTTTAACCGATACCCCAATAAATAACTCTACAAACTGATAATAACTTTTTACTAAACAAACGAACTCTTTATCGGTTCCAATTCATGACTGAAGTCGTCTCAACTAAATTTAACCACGACACAAGATAAGTTTAACATTTTAGAAAAGAGAGCAAAGCAAAACGTTCAGTAGTCGTGAGGGATACTTAAGACATGCACATGAAAGTAATGGGAATGAAAAGGTTAGTGTAACCAAAATTTATATTGCTTTACTATATTACCTAATGAAGGACGATTGGTTTGTACGCGAGTGTGAGAGTAAAGGAAAAGGTGTTTACCAGCATTGAGATTTACTCATGATTATTGAATACATCACCGCAGAGTGCCCAGTTGTGTTGTGGGACAGCAAATGTTATTTTAATTAATTATTCACTCATCTGGTGGTAAGGTCTCTTCCATCTTAAATGTGAGGTGTGGACCTTACTCCACCGCGCTGGTGTACTCAATAATTGTGAGTATTGATAGAGCGAGATAATTTCGGCACATTTTTAAATGCATATAACGCGATTAGATCATCACGGAACCAGTGGTGACCAATGAGATAAGCACAATTTCAATATATGCAAATTCGATCAGAACTTTATTATTTTAAGACTGCCTATGATGCTAGGTACTGAGATATCTTTAAGTTATCAGTTTCCTTCGATTTCAGGAGAAGGCTTTCGTTTTATATTATTATACAGGGGATTTCTAAAATTTTCATAATTTACAAGCTTCATGAATAGCAGAATACACTTGTATCTTTAAAAAAACCTTAATATGTGTGAATTTTCCCTTCTAATATGCTAGATTTTGAAATTACTGCTTAATAACTGAATCAAAAATTCTTTCACTAATACGATGCTTGGTTTGGTCTGAAGTAATTAGTATATATTTATGTCAACCTTTCAAACTTTAAAAGATTACCTTACTTATCTACCATGTTTTGAAAACTGCTCAAGTGTATTAATTTCAAAAATATTTTTTTGTGTATCGTTTCCTACAATGGATAGTTGAATAGTATCGTAATTAAGTTGCTATATTGAATGTTCACAAAAAAAATATGGCATACAATAGTATCGGAATCATGTAGAAAGATTTATTTGCTTGACACCTAAGAGGATTCAATATCTACGCTAAAACTGAAAATCTCTTACTCATACTTTTTTGCCTATTTTATTTCATCTTAGAAACAGTCGAGTGTCATTAACATATTACAATTTTATCGTGAGAAATACTAAGCAGTGATTTATGATCACTATTGTTAGGTTTTATAATTGTTTAGTGTGTGAAACATCATGTTTCAGTGTCATTTAACTTCAATAGTGAGTGCCGCAAAGATCGACTATTCATCAAAATGTAGTAGTCTATTCAGTGTTGTTCTAAGTCGTACATTAAACTCACAGCTGTTACAACGATAAATAAATGTTCTTCTGCAATCCCTAATGGCTGCTAATGGAAATAAAAATAGACAAAACATTGACCACGATTACCGCCAATTATACTTCTGTATACGTAGAGCATTCACTACTCATATTAGCCACTTCACATATCTGTATAGACATATTCCTACATCTAATTTTAATAGCGACTTAAGATAAAACGTATATATGAACAGATATCGCTGGAGTTATTCAGAATACAATATTAGCTGATGTTAAACAGAGCTGCGTCCCTGAACGGGATTCGTTCCGCAAAGATAAAGGGATTATGGTCATGGCACGCACTTATGAAACTATTTTCAGATTTTCTTCCTGTGTACCTGAGTAAAGAATCGTTCCCTCGCAGCAGCCATAGACTCGGTCCTGGGTCCAATTCCATCTGTGCTGTCCTGGTCAAACTCATGGGGTTGTGGGTCAGCTGCGCCCTGCTGCGGGGGGTTGTCTCCGGCGCTAGGAGCTTCCACTGCTGGTGAAGTCTGCGTCTGCGCCTCTGCTGGCGCAGCACGCTCAGATCCGTCCTCAGCCACGGTTACCACTTTCTGAACACTGCCGTTCCTCTTACCACCACTACTACCACTGTTCTTTTTCGTAATGCCCTTATTTTTCTTCTTCTTGGTCTTGTCCTTCGGCTTGTTGGGCAGCTTGCCCTCGTGGAAGCGTCCGCTGGCGCAGCACTGCACATTACCCATGTCGGTGCACGCGCATGTCGCGGTACACTTGGTCGGCGGGAGTCGGCTCGGTCGGTCGGTCGTTCGAAGCGCGTCGGCGGCGGCGCCGGCTCGCGGAATGAGAGCGTCGCGAGAGTCCCCGGCGTCGTGGAGACGCCCACCCGCCCCGGTATTTTCGACACAACTTCGGAATCGCGCTGACCGCCGATTACGCGGATAGCGTCCGCGAAGGATCGCACCCGAAAGCCGAACCGCGTGCCGACCGCGCTGGCGTCATCGCGCCCTGCCCCCCGCGCCGCAGCAAGGTCAAGGCGTGCTCATTGTTCCTGATGATGGCTAGACGCGCATCGCTCCACTCGGATGGCGGGCAACTAGGCGAGAACAGGCGCCAGCACCAGCGATCGAGTAACGCACGCGACGCCGTGTTATCGATCACGCGATGTTTACATTCAGCTGCCACGGGAACCGCAGTTTGCCCTTATCACGCACGGAACACCCCCTCGGTTTGCATGTAATTAGGAGCCTTACATTATTTTGGATTGAACCGCAACCTACGAGCGTGTAATGAGAAGTAGAGATATGTTAACGCGGCGTGCGATATTAACTATGTTATCGTCAGCGAGAGGTTGATACGAGCACCACGCACGTGTCGCGTCGCGCAGTTACCGTAGTAAATAAAACACTGCTAGTAAACGACGGTCGACTGTTTGTGGTTAGAGGAAAACGAACTCTAATGTACCTACCAGTTGTATCTATGAATATTATTATGATAACCAACTTTTCCGCGACTTCCGTCTGATGAATTATTGTTGTAAATCTTTGCGATATCCTTCCTACCTTCCGATCTCAAGCCTCGCTGTGTTATGATAACTACGTATACCTTATTGTTTGTATTCAGCATATTTTTTTCTTTTTTGTTTTCAGAATTTTTTTTAAAGAGCTATTTAATAAGAATTGAACGTAGAGTAGGACTTACTTACTAACAGTAAGTTATAAAATATGTTTAAATAATTAATGGCCGTGATGCCTTACTAAGTAACTATGCCTATATTGTATACAGCAATTACTTATCAGCTGTTCATGTGTAATGTTTTAAGGGTCATTTCCTGTACAACATTATTATAACTTATTGCTTGTTATGTATTACCTATAGATGTTAGCAACAATAGCCAATTAATATCTAAGTGGGTAACAATACGTAACAGCGTCACTAATATTATGCTTAATGTGAGTGAGTAATCCGATTATCGGCTGACTAGCAATTTTCTCGCGACTTCGTCCGCGTAAAATATGATACGTCATACGACCCTACGTCCTATTTTAGTACTAGATTTTATGAAACAAGAATTGTGGCTCTAGAATCAGTTTTCAGCGAGAAAATAGAGAAATGCATTTGTATGGAAACCATATTGAAAAAATACTGCTAGTATATGCTCTTAAAATGATTACGATTACAATTTGTCGGATTGGACCTTTGTTGTTATTTATTCTTCTTCCGTTTTCCTTCGTTACTTACAATATAACTTAAGCTTTTAAGTCACGGTATTATTTGAAAAAGAAGTGTAAATCAGCCCACGGATTTTATTGGCAAAGGGGCACACGTTTTCTTTCATCTTGGCGTAATGCCTTTAGGTTCGCTGCCCAAAGTTTCAATGCCTAAATGTTTGAATGACATACGCCTTAAAAGCTTCTGTTCATAAACAACTCTCGGACCATAATTTGCACAAATATAACTTATTTGATACATTTCATTAGGGGTTTCAACAGGGCCATAGCATGACCTCTGCCTTACTCAGGATAACGGAGGATATCAGGATCGATATGGAAAACACTTTGGTGACGGTTACTGTTTTAATTGATTTCTCCAATGCTTTTAACACAGTTAATACTGATATTCTGAAATTCTGAATATATCACCCTCAGTGATTGACCCGTTCTCGTCATATCTTCGTGGGCGCCAACAATGCGTGCGATCCGAACAATCTTATTCGGATTGGAGTAACGTGACTGCTGGTGTCCCACAAGGCGGTGTACTCTCTCTTATTCTTTTTAAATTTTTATCAACTCACTTTCTTATCTTCTTGACTGCTCTTACAATTTTTACGCCGATGACTTGCAGCTTTATACAAACCGAAGTGAACGAAATAAACAATGCTGTAGCTTCCCTTCATTCTGATGTTCTTAGTATTAATAACAGGCCTAACATAGTAACAGCGACGGGTGTTGCGGTCAATCCATCGAAGTGCAAGCCATCGTTGTAGGTAGTTAGCGCAACTTGACACTGATTTTATTAGACTTATAGTTTACAATGGAATTGTTGGACCTACTTAGGCCTCTTTATAGATGACACAATAAATTCTTATACCCATACCCATTCAGGTATGCCCAGATCACTAAAGTCAGTCGCAAAGTAGTTACTTCTTTGCATCAACCATATCTTTAAGAATTTTCTTCCGTTCAAAACCAAAAAAAAAAATTAAGAAATAAGAATCATCTCAATAAATTAGACCGCCTTCTAAATAACCGTTTATCGTTTACTATGAATAATATACAAACTCACTTTCGCATTTATAATATTAGTCATTTGTGCAGGTTGTGCATTATATTAGCAACATAGTGAACTTCGTGCTACAATTGTCTAGTTCGAAATCGTAGGTCCAACGTTGTAATGTGAAATGAGGCGGAGAATCAATTCGGTTAGGAGAATAGTCTTGGCCATAAATCCATGATGCCGGGGCACCGAAATAAATCCCAAATGTGGGACAACACAGCGGTAGATGGCGCAACATCGTCTCCCGAACGAAACTAGAACAGCTTTTAAATTCTTTGATAGTCCATTATTTACGCTGTTACAACATTCTTCTCTTAGTAGCTTTTTATTTAAAATATACGACATTGTGCCCGTGAATTTAGTCGGGTTGATACACTTGCTGGGTCCTTATTAATATAGATTTTCCTATACAACCTATGTCATCGAGATAATTTAGGTTTTTAGGTTTCCGTAGTAAACTAGGAACCCTTATAGTTTCGCCGGGTCTGTCTGTCTGTCTGTCCGTCCGCGGTTTTACTCAGAGACTATAAGTACTAGAAAGCTGTAATTTGGCATGGGTATGTATATTAATCATGCCAAAAAAGTGAAAGAAAAAAAATCTTGAAAAAAAATTTTTTTTAGCGTAGCTCCCATTCAAGTACAGAGGGAGTAATATTTTTTCTATACAAACCCATCGTGTTGGGTATTGTTGAATAGGTCTTTAAAAAATATTGTTAGGTTGAGAACACCATTTTTCGATTTAGGGATCCGTTTCCGAAATATTTGGTTTTAAAGTGTAAATTTTTGTAAGAGGTAAGTGTCCCCCCCCCCCTCTATCTGCTAAACGGTAATATATGGATAAACATACTGAAGTTGAAAGGAAAACTATCCGAGCTGAGTACTAAGAACAAACTAAAAAGTTATAGGCAACCAACTTAAAAAATGCACTCGAAAATGTAAAATTTCATACAATTTTCATGTGGGGTGCGAGTCTGAACGCGAAGTTGTCATTCGCAACTACAGAACCCTACACTGCACGTGGCCCGACACGCACATGGCCGGATTTTATTTTGAAGTTCGGTGGAGTAGTTTCGAAGCCTATTAATTTAATGAAAACTTTAATGAAATTATTTATAATATTAGAATAGATTAATAAGCTACGATTTTATTAAAAACCCCGTGATCCCAATTTTTTTCCGACCTAGATAGCATTAATTAAAATATTATTTTTATTCCCTATAGGTATGATCTTGCGGGCTTTTTCCGCCGAGGGGCAATTAGGCCGTTCCGCTCTAACATCCGTTTTTGTAGTACCAATAATGATATCTATGTATTTATAAAGAAATTACATTTTTTTATCTATTACTTACCTCATCTATATCTTTATTATTTCGTTAAAATATAGATGTTGTCAAGAGTTATTATAATTTTTAACTTTATTTCAGTTGTGGTAGAGCCATGCTACCGGTGAAATTTACTTTTGCTAGTAGCATGAAGTTCATGCTACTAGCTAAGCTAAGTGAAATATGAACATAACAGATAGTAAGATAATAAAAACGAAACACATCCAAAACTTTGCGTGTATGTCACGGATTTATAATACGTATACTTACCTGTTTGCACTTTCAGCGTATGTAGAGCATACGTGCAAGTGAAGGAGAGTTAGCTCGGCCGAGGTTACCCAGTTATTGTTACTTACAAATGGACTAGACTAACAAATTGCTAATGTGAAATAAAATTGTATTTGTTGATAAGTTGATGATTGTAATTCTAAAGACTCTTCGAGTATCAATTGTGGAATCTCTTTTTAACCTGGATTAGTCAAGGTTACAAAATACAGCTCTTTCCTTATTTTTATATTATCTGTCTTCCACATAAAGATTTGATGCAAGTATTCGGACGGTTTTAACTTTATTTATCTCTTTATCCCATAGATTGAAAAAAAAAACCTACTTTCATGCTTTATCCTGATTGACATTAAACTTCACATTAATGGATAAGCAGAAAAACTTTTCGAGCTCGATGGCCTAATGCTCAGATCATATAAAGGACCTAGTTATATGTTCTGAGGCCTAATGCGTAAGCATTATTAGCGCTTTCGTATGTTAAGCAACCTCAGGCACAGTCCCCACTTGGATGGGTGACCGCAAGTGGCATAAAATATCTCGAGCTCCTCCGTGCTTCGGAAGGCACGTTAAGCCGTAGGTCCCGGCTGTCATCATTGATAGCAGTATTTAAGCCATGTTAGATGCCTTTAGGCGGCTTGAAAAATCTGACACCAGTATTGGCCACTTACACACACGAAAAAACAAAAAATATAGCAGAAAAACTGTCTGCTTCGTTGAAAAAAATTAACTTTGTCGTTTTGGTTCTAATCAAATTTGTAATGAAAAGACATTATTTAATTTAAATAAAATAATTGAAAGGCTTGATACATTAATTTATTTCCTATTTTTTACAACTAACTTTCCATTTCGTTTACTAAAAAGTACCGTTGTGCGTTCATGACCGATCATGACTACTACTTAGCTCCGTACCTATCAATAAGAACTTTCCTCGAAATTACAAATAATTACTTTTGTGTGCAAGGACAAAATAAACCAGTCAAAATATATTAAAACGCCATTATTACCAAAATTTCAATTTATTTATAAATAAATCTATATATATAAAACAAAGACGGGTTTGTTACAACACTTATAACTCGAGATCTGCTGAACCAATTTTCATGGTTATCGATTCGTTGGATTTGTCTCCGCCCCGAATAGCAGAATACATCTTAAAAACAATGAAAACTCGATCCGTCTTATTATAAAACGAGGACTAACTTTAGTACCTGGTTTAAACCATTATCCACCCAAAACGAATTGACAATGACAGTTGTGGGAACGTCAAAGAGATATCTGTTGACTTAGTTTGGTCGGATAATGGTTTAAACCAGGAACTAAAGTTAGTCCTCGTTTTATAATAAGACGGGATATGTGTAATGAATACTTAATCATTGACTGTTAGGCGGTACGAAGTTCGCCGGGTCAGCTAGTAAATACTAAATACTATACCTACTGTAAAAATCAGTTCACACGTCCAGACCTACACCTACACTATTATGCTACGAGTGACCTACTGGTTTAATGGTTGTACGGAACCCTTCATGCGCGAGTCCGACTCGCACTTGGCCAATGTTATAATAAAATTTATAATACTTTTTCACACAGTTGTTGCTAATAAATATCACTATCTGTGACTACAAAGGTTTAAATTGTACTATTGGCTATTGGTAGTATTTTAGAAGTCATAGTCATGTAAACCCATATTATCGCATGTGCAAAGTCGGTCAAGATTGAATGTGGAGAGACGGATGTCACATGTCGGGTCTAAAATCAACACGTGGTCGCCGCAAATCACGGTTTGTTTGGAAACCATGATCACACGCTTTAAGATGTAGACCGACTCTGTTTAAATATCAATAGGTCCTATTCAATTGGATGAATGACAACATAATGATTAAGCGGTTTGGGTTTTTTTTTGTATTTAACTTAACATCGTCATGAGGTCTTTGTTAGTCTCCATTGCAGGAGCACGAATCTCTCTTCATATTCTCCCAGAGCCATTACATATTAGCCAGAGCAGTCAGAGGATTTGGCCTACACTCTCTTCGCTGGCCAGACGGATTGTAGAGGTCTTTTTGATGTTTATAAGCTTTGTTTAGTTTTACTTCCTAAGTGGTTTCTAGGACATCCACGGAACTTTGTAGATTTTTTCATTTAATGGGACGGCAAATGAGCAAGCTGGTCGCCTGATGGTAAGTGACCACTGCCGTCCATGGATAAATATAGCACCAGGGGTTCGCGTAGTGTATTATTCTTTGCCAGGGTGTGACCAGAGCATTGCCGGCCTTTTATTTTTCCTATTCTATTCTAGCGGGAACCACAAAGCTATGTTACAAGGAAATTTTATTCTGATTGGGTCTTAACCATTCTTTTACACAAATATCGTGCAAATGGCAACATTATAGCCACAGAACACAGTTCTGTGTTTTGTGATTATAGCCACGTCCCGCCAAGGCGGAAAGTTATTTCAGTTGAGCTTTATTCGCACTGAAATGCCTATTGAGGTTACTCAGGCTGGTAAAAATAGTTCCATTACTGCTCCAGATCTGTATCAAGGATGATAAAATGCTTTGTTTCTTACAATCTAGGACAGGAAGCGTTCATTTAATTGAGAGCTATTTTAGGATTCTTCTAATTCTAAAAAATTTTAGGTATCATAATTATTTCTTTGTTTCTTTACCAATCATTGACCGTTCAAGTGTCATCACGGCCCAGAATTAGTGGTATTTATGTATGTATTTTTTCAAACTTTGCTTAAATGTATATTTTGAGCTTAATGTCCTACACAGACAACACAACCCTGGGTTGTGTTGTGTGTGATGTCCTGTAAGTAATACTGTAAACGCGCTTAAAAAATGAAGTTGATTACGAGTCACGTCAGTTAATAGTGACTCGTGTTTTATTAATATTTATTATGCCTTACTTAACACTTTTTATCAGGTCAAAAACCTATTTTCTCAATTTTTTGTTGGTTTTTCGTCATCCAACCTTTTTATCCTATGTACCCGAAAGAAACTTCAAATGAGGTTACATTGAAAAACGCACATTATAGTTTATAATATATAATATGCAAGTAAACAAATATGAAAATGTGAGTTAGCTCTGAATCATCATTTCGAGTAGGTGACACGGTCAGTCGACCATACTCACCCTGGTGTCAGAGTTCTTCGGAACCGCCTCTCGGCCTCTGACGTGGTTCCTTTAACGACTACCAATTGGCAGCCGGGACCAATGGCTTAACGTGCCTTCCGAAGCACGAAATCATCTTTCTTATCAGACAATCAGGTGATTCAAGCCTGCATTGTCCTAACCAAACTGGAAACAACTTAACAAAGTATGCTTCCCGTGGGAATCGAACCCACGACCCCCGGGGTCAGTAAAGCAAACGCCTTAACCACTGGACCACAGAGGCTCTGAATATACCAATAAACGGTTTGTGAGTTTTCATCATCATCATCATCAGGTCTTTATAGTCTCCACTGCAGGAGCACGACCCTCTCTGTACTACCAGAGCCATATACTAGCCTGAGTAGTCAGAGTGTGTGAGTTTTAGTTCAAGTTTCCTCAGACTTTTCCCTTTCCAAGTTTTATGAAATATGTTAACTAGATTTGAAAATTATTGAAACTTAGATGATTTATGTTTATGATGTAAACTCATATTTCATATATTTTTGATGGTATCGTCTTTGCTGAGATCGCAAATCAACACATCCGCTATTTAAAGAGTCAATATGAAAGTTTTATATTTTCACTAACACATTTTTACCTAACGGAGTTACAAGGGGTCATATAAAGTTCATAGTGTAGAGAAGTTCATGCTCTTGTAGTGGAGACTAAAAAAGACCTGATGACGATGATGATAAAAATAAACTCACCGTATCAGCGTCACTCTCCTCTGTAGCAATAGCAACCTCTCTCTGCAGGTGTTGCTCAGCGTCATCCAACTCCCTATCCAGCTCAGCTGCCTCCCACTCCAGAGGTGGGAAGGCAGATTAGAATAGGACCACTTCAAGTCTTCCCGTAGATGTCGTAGAAGGTGACATAGGAGACTCAAGCTAAACAAAGCTTATAAACATCAAAGAGACGTCCAACCCGTCTGGCTAGCGTGGAGAGTGTAGGTCAAATTCTCTGACTGCTCGGGCGTATAAGTTGTACAGAGAGGGTCATGCTTCTGCAGTGGAGACTAAAAAAGAAATGATGATAATAAAAATAAACTCACCGTATCGGCATCGCTCTCCTCCGTAGCAATAGCAACCTCCCTCTGCAGGTGTTGCTCAGCGTCGTCCAGCTCTCTATCCAGCTCAGCTGCCTCCCGCTCCAGCGACGGGGAGGACTGGAGCTCCTCCACTCCCCACTCAGAGTCTCCTTCGTCAAGGAATTGCTGACAAGGCGACGTCATCTTCAGAACCAGCGGCCGGAAGTTAGGACGAGAACCTGAAATAAATTACAGAATCACGTCTTTATTTTACACGGAATAAAATGGGTAAATATCACTACATAGTACAAAACAAAGTCGCTTCCCTCTGTCTATCTGTCTTGCTTTGATATTTATCACTACGCAATGGAATATGGTGTGGTTTTTTTAATAGATATAGTGATTCAAGAGGATGGTTATTGTATTTCGCCTTTAAGAGCGTATACTAGCAGTATTTTTTCAATATGGTTTCCATACGAATGTATTTTTTCTATTTTCTCGCTGAAAACTGATTCTAAAGCCACAATTCTTTTTTCATAAAATCTAGTTCTAAAATAGGAATGCCCTTAATTATTATTTTTTCCAAAATAACTGTTTTGTACAATTTTAGAAAGAAGAGGTATTTTAGAAAAAAATAAAACATAGGGACATACCTTTTTTAGTAATAGATTGTATGTAAAAATAATTGTGCCTCTAGAAGCAGTTTTCAGCGAGAAAATAGAGAAATACATTTGTATGGAAAACGCACTGCTAGTA
Organism: Rhodophaea formosa; assembly: GCA_963082605.1. Lineage (NCBI taxonomy): Eukaryota > Metazoa > Arthropoda > Insecta > Lepidoptera > Pyralidae > Rhodophaea > Rhodophaea formosa. The sequence continues at coordinate 15,247,109 of OY720209.1, forward strand.
TACCCTCTTAAGGATGAGCTATTCGGAACTCGAACTCGTCGGCGCACGTGGCTAATTTGCGTGCTATTTCGCTGAGAAAGGGATAGACTTGGTTATGAACAGTGCGGAACTATTTACACTGATTTATACGCACATCGGAACTACAGTCTAGTTTGCACACACTAGACTGTAGTTCCGACAAATATTGTTGAAAATCTAAATCATCGTCGTCTAAAAATTCGCGAGTATGCGTTTGGGAGAAGTGTTTTTGTGATAAAACAGCTGAATGTTTTAATAAAAAGTAAAGTTATTTTAATTTTTAATAACAAAACTATGCTTGTATGAATTTTGTTTTAGAGATTGTTTACTCCCTCCGGTTCTAAATTGTGCCCAAAGTTGCGTTAAAATTACGTGTTGAAACGGAATGTTTTGATACTCATAACTTTTAAAGTACTAATAAGTTTACAATTATGATTCGATACAAGCATAGATAACGACAAGATAAATCAATAGAATTAAACATTTTAAACAGACAATACCGAACAACGGAGTCATCACCCTACAGAATTTGTATGGCGAAACACCTGACTAGCGTACCCTTAAGTTACGTCTGATATCATAATCCTAATTGTGATCCCAACATTTGCATAATCTCTTATACATATAAAAGTTTGGCCTTCAGTTAACTTGAAAAATATAAAGGTATGTCTCGAGAATGTTAGGTAATATTATATTGACTTATAGTGCGATATCTCTTCGATCAAGTAAATCGATATCTATAAGAAGTAAGTACATGTTGGTAAGTTAAGTTAAAATTTTCCATGCTAGTTCCACAGATTTTGATACAAAGGGGTAAAATGTTTGAAGGGCATGCATCGAACATTTAACGACTTCCTCCATATAAAAATATCGGTAACAGTCAATCCTACAGCATTAATTTAGAACGCATACACATACATTCATATCTCTACACTACACCATACATCTACTTACTTACAAGGGTTACATATTTAATTTTATAACTCCTTTACAAACAGGAAATTATATTTCAGTGGGTGAATAGGTGTAGATGAAAATGGCGGATATGACAAGCGTTTTTATATATTGGCGATATTCCTCTGATGAGGTAGTGGCTTTAAATGTTGGAAATCCTCTGATAAGTTATGCGCTGAACTAGTCACGTACTGTAAATAAACTCGTTGTTTCAACATATACTTGAGTTGTAGTTTCGATAAATATGAGATTTTCTATATTTAGATTGAGTAAGGCATTGTACATCTTTTTCTCAGTAACCGGGAAGTAATTTGTGATAATACATTAAACCTGTTTATCATATTTCTTTTAATATTTCTTCTAATAATTCTTTATTCGATGTATTTTGTTAGTATACATATTATTAATAATTATCCTAAATATAAAGCGACTTTAATATACTTAAAAGGAAAATAATATTGAAACTAAAATAAAAAATAATAATAATAATTTGATTTAAAACTAAAGATCAAAATCAAGATTTCGTCCGTGTGGCAAAGTGCCAAGAACATTGGCTGCATTCCCCCGCTGTACAGCAATTCCGATTCTCTGTGCGAGGAATGAGCCAGCCCTCTTGTCACCAGCGGCGTCAACCAGCCTGGGAGCTAAAACCTTAAAAAATTTCTTGATGCTAGGACCCCATGGATCAAATATTTCGACACCAAGCGGAACAAATATGTACTCGCTATATACTAGCTTTATTTCTTTTACTTTGATAAATTAGATTTTAGCGTAATATAAAATATTTTAGCACCTAAGAATGTTTTACGTATACGCACAAACTTTTCCAGAATAATGTTTTACACGTTAGTGAAAATCTCATCAAAATCGTAGTTTCCAGGATAAGCCTGTGTACAATCAGACAGACAGCTATACGCGTTGGGGAACTTCAATTTATATTATGTACGTATATTGATATTGGTGGCAAAGATATTATTAATGTGTTATTTATCATTCACGAATCTGGTTATATGTGGTGTAATTCGTGTGAGACATCTTTAATTAAATAATCGTGACTACGATAAATATCTTAAAGCTTCGTGGAATACATGATGTGAAAAACGAAAGTTACAATCAAGTTACCACATAGATTTATTTTCTTAATAACATGTCAACATTTATTTATAAGTAAGAAATAGTTTTTTTTAAATCATTTTTTATATACCTAATGCTTTTTGTTTTGGATTAAAATTTTAGGGTAGGGTAAGCTCTACGGGTTCTCGATTTTTTTCCTAATGTTTGTAATCTCATAAGTACTCAGACACATGCCTATTTATTTGACCAGATTTAAAAAAAAAAATTATATGGTATTTGTCCCTGCATAATATTTTGTATCACTCGCATTATAGCGTGTATCCCAATCCGAATTCTAAGGCATAAAATAGTTTAAAAACATATATATTGTTTTATGGAGTTCTTATATAGGTACCTTTGTCGTCTCTGATTTTCTTAATCGCGTCTCTAGCACCTTGCAGAGTCGAAGTCGTCGACGACAACGGGCGAAAAGTTATTCTTTGTAGCCCACTTCCAGGCAACAGAGTCGTCGTGACCTTTCTAGGTTCCTCAGAACTCTTGAACGAACCCAGTATGTTATCATCTTGATCAGCGTCAATGTCAATAAAGCACTCTCCGAAATGTTCAAAGTTTTCAAGGTCCGAGTCCAATTCGGTTCTAGATCCGTGAGTTTTTGGTCTGTAGAACGAGTCTGAGTTACGTCTATAGTCTGGTTTGGGTTCGGGAGAAGAAAAACTTCTCATGACGTATGTTTTGAGGGGACTCGAATGGGAAACGTCTGGGTCGTGCGGTGCGGGTGATGAGTAGCTGCGCGGGAGTAGACTTTTGGTGTTCTTCCGTTGTTGGTGCTGGCTCGTCCTCATCGCTATCAGGCTCTTTCCTCGACCAGTGCCCGGGCTGGGGCATGGTTCTTTCCGTCGCATTGTCAACGTGTGTTCCTCCAAGATTGTCCTGAGTAACTGAGCACTCCCTTCGAAAGAACACTACACGAAACTTAACCGGGTGCCGTATGCGTATCGGGATTGTATCAAATAACAGTATCACTTAACAAGGACGGCTGATATATCATATGGTAAGCAACGGTGAACACGACTGATCTACTAACCATTCGATCGCACAAGCATAGATTTAATAGGATTATTCGGACACAGGTTCGCCCACATATTGCTCTTGGATAACGTTTCATATTTTGCAATGACTCATGGGACCATTAGCCTAAATTATAGCCTTGAGGCTGTTAAATTATTTTATCGAAATATGTATTAAATAAACTAACATTACGCCAATTATTTTAATGACTAATATCACCACACATTTATTTTATGAGTCATCTTCAAATAGGTAAATGTTTTGTTTTTAACACAAATCTTATTCTATTATTTTTTATCACTTCACATTTCACTTTGAAAACATACGCAACAAAGTTTGTGTAACTATGCCTCGAATTATTTCAAACGAGTACCACAAGTGCGCGTGTTGGTGAAGCAGAGCTTACGAGCCAAAATGCGGAGAGGCGCACACGCATGCTGACGGGGCGACTTTCTCCCGTGAAGCCTGTCCGTTGCTGCATTGAAAGTTATTCAATTATGCATTGTACGAGTATTGACGAAAAATATTAAAATGATTCACTTATTCGAAAGTCAAAATACTTGTTTCTCCTACATCATCTATATGATTACTGATTTGGAAGCGAGCATAGCGAGTGTGCCAGCAAGGAACGTACTAGTCATTTCGCGTCAATCCTAAAAGCCGATTAAGGAAACCGGTGTTAGATAGAACTCGTACAACACACAAGTAGGTCAATAGCAACAATAAAAACTCTTTTTATAACGTACCGCCCTATCCAATACCTTGATTTACCTTGTCGTATCACCAAAGTTATTCTATCGATTGTTTTTTTTTATTGTGCCATATACATCCGGAATAAAGAAACTCACATGCATGTACCATGAATATACAAAAATTAAACCCTGTCTTTGTTAATTTCTTAAAGGGGTGACTCAGCTCGTCGATATTAGTCCCATAGGAAATGTTATTCAAATTTCCTATGAGACTGAATAGATGGGATTTTTTAATCAAAAAATATAGTTTTAATATAATAAATATACATGATAAAAAAAAGTCGTGTAAAAATGAGGTAACTAAGTATCATTTATAAATTATAACTCAAGGACGGTTGAATCGATTTGGCTGAAAATTGGTGGGAGGTAGCTTAGAACCAGGAAACGGATATAGGTTATATAGGATACTTTTTAGGTCGACCTTACTGGGTTGAATGCTAGTTTTAAATAAAATTAGGTCCTAAAATCTAATAAATAGACTTGGCTTTTGTACTCTGACTACGTAACCTTTATTTTAATGTTGCCAGGATTCCATGTGATAATGAAATCCTTATAAGATCATCTGAGTGTCTGGCCGTCTGTCATAGCGAACACAATTGAATCTGCTCGCTGCTGCTACTGTGCTAAACAGCCCTACTGAGGGCGCATCAGAAAATAATAAAAAAATTGCTTATTTTACAATATGCAGTTTTTTTTTTAATTTTCTTACCTACTGAGGAAAAGGCTTGATGCAAAGATCTCAATTATGTATATTGTATGTTTGAGAATAAAATATTGAGGCAGAATGCCTACAGATCTATATGAGGGATCTCTGTCTCTCATTGCAAAAATGACTAAATTGTATAATTACCATAACTATATAAAACACTCGGTACTCAATAAAAACAAAAAGCAAGTTTTGTGGGGTTATTGATTATAAATAAAAACTAAAGTTCAATATTGATTATATGGACAAATGTAACTAAACAGAATAAATCGATCAAAATACCAATTTAATAAAATGAGAACCCCGCACGAAGAATTATCGCGTAAATTATATATCCTATTTAACCTATTTAAAAAAATATGAATTGAATTTTAAACTTTATTTCATGCCCGGGAATGGGCAATCCTCTTTCCACCAAACTACTGAACCGATTTTGGTTAAACAATAAAATGGGACCAATACAAATGTTTCATTTTCACATAAGAAATCCAAATCGGTCCAGACATCTTAGAGTAATAGGGACAGCATACACAAATATTCCGATAAATTTTTGTGTATTTTGCCGTCCTATAACATAAAAAAAAAAAAAAAAAAAAAAAAAAAAATAAAAAAAAAAATATTCCGATAAATTGATAACTCATTTTTCAAGCAATAATAACTCCATTTTAGCTTGTATTGCTCCATCCTTATAGTTTCGCCATGTCTGTCTGTCTGTCCGTCTGTCCGTCCGCGGTTTTACTCAGAGACTATAAGTACTAGAAAGGTGTAATTTGGTATGGGTATGTATAATTATCATGCCAAAAAAGTAGTAGAAAAATATTTGGAAGGAATTTTTTTTTAGGGTAGCTCCCATACAAGTAAAGAGGAAGTAATATTGTTTTTTTCTATACAAACCCGTCGTGTTGGGTATTGTTAAATAGGTCTTTAAAAAACATTGTGAGGTTGAGAAGACCATTTTTCGATTTAGGGATCCGTTTCCGAAATATGTGATTCTAAAGTGCAAATTTTTGTTAGAGGTAAGTGTCCCCCCCCACCCCTCTATCTGCAAAACGGTTGTATATGGATACGTGAAAAAAATTACAGCAGTACTAGTATATATACTGAAGTTCAAAGGAAAACTATCAGTTCTGAGTACTAAGTACAAACTAAAAAGTTATAGGCAAACAACTTATAAAATGTACTCGAAAATGTAAAATTTCATACAATTTTCATTGTTAGATGTTTTTGGTCGTTAAACTGTGAGGTGCGAGTGTGAACAGTGTAAACTCAAAGTTGTCATTCGCAACTACGGAACCCTACACTGCGCGTGGCCCGACACGCACTTGGCCGGTTTTTTAAATTATATTAATGGTAAATAAATATATATAATTAGAGTTCTCTCTCCACGTGAGTTAGTTAACTTGCACTTATTTAACTACAGCGCCATCTTTTGAAAGACATGTATACTTTATTACAGCAAAGAGAAATACTTGTGTGTACTTCACTACAGCATGTTATGCGCATTGGGTAGAGCAACTCAGAGCTGCTAGATGGCCATTGTAGGGAATAATATTCCTTGCTAGCTACTTCGACTTATAGTGGGAGTCTTTAGGAAGAAGATGGGATGATAGAAAAAAGAAGCATTTTGGAAGAAATGTAAAACTACATTCCATAGTTTCCATTCCTGAAGAAACTTTGATGGCGTGTTTAAAAAACATTTTTTAAAGGTCGGTTTCGATTACGCTTGGTTTTACCAAAGCCTCACGTTTTGCTTCACATCATCCACAGTGGTGTGCCAAAGGTAGTGTGTTTGAAGTCTGTCTGAATATTTTGTTTATGAAATGTTAGAAGTTCGTAAACCACGTAAATGACGAGAGTGGTCGCAGCCTGAACACCGCACGTCATAATACTTTATAGGTATTCTAAATCTGGACGATCATCACAAAATGGAATGACCTTTCAGCTTTCAGGTAGTGAGGTATGGTAAAGTGCGGATCAAAAATAGTTTATTACTCAGTTTACTATATCATACTTTTGACTAAAGAACATACCCAGCATTAGAACAAGAAATTAATTGTTCGCACCTAAATAAAAAAATATTTTTATGACGCGCGTTCATTATGGCTATCTAAATTTATAATAAGTTGCCAAAAGCTCGAAATGTTTAACAAGTTTGATAGTTAAAGAATATTTAATCGATAAATGGACATAAATAATTATATGACTATGTATTAAAAAGATTTAAATCTAAAGAAAGTCATGGAATGATCTACCGCCATGGTTTCCCCAAGGGGCTCTTCAAAAATGGCGTGAAACGATTTTTTCAGAGTGGGCAACGTGCGAATGGCACCCCTGGTGTTGCAGGTTTCTATTAGGCTACGGTAACCGCTTTCCATCAGATTGGCCGTATAGCCTACGTAATTGTATAAAAAAAAACTGACTGAGTTAACGCGAAGCATAGAGACTAAAGAAAATCCTTGGTAGAGAGCTTCGCGCTCTCTCGGTCATTTATTTCAGACGGATTTTTGCCTCACCTGAAGCAAAGTCTTCAAATTCGTCCTATATTCGTTGCAGTAGGTTCAATTAAATATATAATTAAACCTATTTAATTAAACCCATGAATTAAATATATAATTAACATAACTTTGAATAAAACCTGCTCACAAACTTTAAAGAGAAACTGCAGAGGAGAACAAATGGACAGACATCGGTACATAAGATCGAATTTAATGAATAATTTATTAGTAGAAAGGATTAGAATTTTTCAAAATTGCGGATTAGCTTTGATAAAGCTCGTCAAGTTTTCTTTCTTTCAACAGCTCACAGAACTAATAGTTCAAAAATGGAATTACAAATCGTTGCATCCATGTGTTTACTCCACGCTCTACAACCAGCATAAATGCAGATGATTCAGAACAAATCAGAATTCCGAATAAAATAAACCGCAACAAAAAAGGTAAGAAATTAAAATAAATATATATTGGACCACCATACAAATTATTCAATGGAAGTAAAAAAATAATAATAATCTGAAATCTTCTTTAGGAACCTTAGGCATTTTTGAGATGGCAAAAACCATTGAGATCGCGACAACGTTACCAAATAACCGACACTAAGTATAATTTTATTTTTATGATTTGACTCCCATCGGCACTCCGGGAGTGCCACTGTATTTTTTATTATTATTAAAATATGACCATTTTGTCAACATCACTCTGTATAGTAAATTTGCAACAAGTAAGATCGTCCTCACCATGGGCGTAGTCAAGGGGGGGGTTCAAACCCCTCCCGAAAAGTTAGGATTATTAGTAATAATCAAATAAGGAGAGGCGAGTGCCATAACTTTTTACTGATTATTACACTAATATTATGTATGTCTTTTGAATTCGCCCTCTCTATTGCCCTCTGCCGCCGTCGATTTTCCAAAAACAAAGACTGAACGGTTTGGCTCTCATGAATATTATAGTTTTATTTTATACACTCGGCTTTTTATTTTCTTGAACCCACCAGGCGCTATAGTCAATAGTTAAATATTTTATTCATCGTAAGATATTTCACTATCATTTGGTGAAAGTCAGTTTTCATTACAATTTGTTTTCAATGTTATATTACTGTTGACGTCAAAAATTTACTTACAGCTAATTTTACACCGTTCCCAAAGCGGAGTGCAGAAGAAATGGCAACAAACTTAGCGCATTTTCTTCAAATGACGTCAACCAACAGTCTACGGAAGACTTACTTAGAATAACTTAGGTGGACTTGAGCTTATATTACATACATACATACTATCATGTCTTTTTCCCGTGCGGGGTAGACAGAGCCCAGGTCTGTAAAACCTTAAGGCCATGTTTAGCATGTTGGTGGGCTTGTAGGTGAGAACAGAATCAAAATAGTGATGGGTTGCTAGCCGCATCTCATATTGTCATGATTACCGATTCCCATTCCCTTGATCGGCTTTTACGATTTGCGCGGGAAGAGAAGCACCTGGTACATTCTACGTTTTTTTCTTTTCTCCCAGACCAGCGTGGAAGTTTATATTATCATGCCATAATTTAAAAATTGAATTAGCACTAAAACCTGGCTACGCCCATGGTCCTCACGGAGCGTGACCTTTCGCCACGCATCCTCGCGGTGGAGAGTGGAGGAGTGGCTGGTGGTGTAGTGAACTGTATTGCGAGTGTGAGTGTCGGCGAGTACACGCGTACGTTCCGCGGATCTCGACTCCGGCTGCGCGTTGCACCATCCGGATACGGTGAGCCAGTTTTCACTTTTATACAAGATTTTCGCATTCGTGGTTTGCTTTGATTGCGAAATCGTGCAAAAGTATTTTAAGGAATTATTTTTTATGTATGTAGTAAACAAACAGATATTATATAAAAATACCACGTTTTTATATAATGTCTGTTTGTTTACTACACGTAACTTTTACTTACCTTTGTTTATCTTTGACGCCAAAAAACTGTTAAAAGCTTGTTACATTCGATGTAGATGTAACATACATTGTAAAAATATTGTTATTTTCTGTCATTTGGGGCTACCTCTTAAGACTTATTATAACCATAAAAGTAGGTAAGTTTGTAGTACTTAAAGCGCTATAAAATGTTTTGGCCTGTCCTTTTCTAGATAACATATAAGTAGCAAGACAACGAAATAAAGCTCAGTTTCAATATTAAATGAAGAAAAAAAAACGTCAATACATTAATACCGTACCTCCAAAAACATTAAAGTAAACAAACAATTTGTTGACTTTGTATTATTGTAACAACACCAAAAACATAAAAAAATATAAGGTTCCTCCTCTTAATGACCCATAGAAATTAAGAAATTTTAGACATTAACTCGTTATCCTTGCCATTATTCATATTTTTTTTTATTCGTTACCAATCCTTAAGTACGACGAATGATGCAAATTGACTGCTAAGTACCACAGTGCAAGTGCGGCGAAGCATGTCATGCAATAAGCATTCGATGCACGCAAAATGCCGTTTTTAGTTAAACAGAAGAAATAATTTTGGTCATTTTGCAATAAACTTTAGTCCTTACTAGTTAATAGAGATATTATGGATACCTATTCGGGTGTGGGAGCTTCGGTTGTTGTTGATTACACCTAGTGAGATCGTGTAAGCACCCGGAAATTTCCTTTTTACTAAATTTTAATAGACAAGTTTTAATTTTCATTACGCCGATAAAAAAAGCTCTTATTGTTATCCTAAAACCGTGACAAAAATGGGTTTGAATACTCGAAACAGTGCTATCAATCTTGCCAATGTAGAGAATCACACCAATTCTTTAAAATTTTGATTCTTGCTAGTAAAGAGTTTTAACACAATCGACATTTTTCTTTAATTTAGTTTTTTTTTCGTACTGCCGTTTTTTATACACTTCCTGTCCAGATGTAAAAAAAATAGATATTTTTGTTTATTGTATTAGTGCTGTAACTGGATAGTTTATTACGTCCGATAGAAAAAAAAAACAGATAAAAATGTTAGGATGACAATAACTTAACTCATTCACGTACACTGAACCATATACAATAGAATTATTAGTCTTGCAAGCAGCTCTCCCGGCTGCGCCCGGGTATGTATTCATAAACCTTCCTCATGAATCACTCAATCTATTGGTGAAAACCACATAGATTTTGTGCAGTAGGTTTGAATTTATCGTGAACAGACAGACAGATGCGGCGGAGGACTCTGTTTTTTAATATGTTGGTATTTTGTTGAAATCGTTTCCACTAATTGACGATCCATGATTACGCGGTGATTTCCACTTGTTTTCCTTGTACGTATGTAAGACATTAGCTCATACTTGCCTCTACGATAGATACAATTATTCTCAGTCGGATATAGGTACGTGTCACTATCAATCGCCAACATTGTATCCCGTCTACGGTAAATCGTACTAGTTTCATTGTTTTCTTTTTATTAATATTATTCATGACCTAAGCTCCTGTCTGTGGGGTAATAAAACTTTCCTTTTATGTCTATCTAAATCTAATTCTTTATTAAAGATCTTATCCAGAGAGGTCAGTTTAAATTATACTTAGTCATTTAGTTATGTCGTAGTGATTAAATATTTAATCACTACGACAAACTCAAATAAAAAGATAAAAGAACCGAGATAAAGCGTAAATTTTACTTAGTCAATGTAAATTTTGTAAAGAACTTAATTGGAAACCAAATAAGATTTTCTCTGGTTCGAAAGCAGCAATGCCCAAATAAAAGCTTTCCATAAGACATATCACAGCCGTTCCACTTCCTGCACTAAGGAAAACGTGATAGAAGTAAATATAAATAAAATAAATATATACGGACAAATCACACAGATTGAGCTAGCCCCAAAGTAAGTTCGAGACTTGTGATATGGGATACTAACTCAACGATACTATATTTTATAATAGATACTTATATAGATAAACATCCAAGACCCAGGTCAATCTGAAAAAGATCATTTTCCATCTTGACCTGACCGGGGGTCGAACCCGCGACCATCCGTATCGCAGGCAGGCATGTTGACCGCTGCGCCACGGAGCTCGTCTAGTAGAAGTAAATGCCAAAATTAACCTTTATTGCGGGAGTTTTTGGTGGGAAGTCGAGGGGTGAACCCCTGCTGAGGTTTGCCTTAGATGATTTTGTAAATTCCCTTTTCAATACATTTACGCTAATAATACGGTTCTTATGACATCTAAATCTGTATCGTAATGGTGTATTTACGGCACTAGTGCTTTTTACTTTACACCAATCACAACAGCTCAATAGCCCAATGCCACAGATGCAAAATTGACACTTCTTCATAGAATCCTAGCAAAGAGTTTCAAGTTCAGCATGAAAACTTTTTTCTGATTCGTGAGATGTGATTACTTAACCGACTTCGGAAAGGAGAAGTTTATCAATGTACTTTTTTGGAGTAAAATAAGTCTGTCAAAATACATTTATAATAATCAGGTACATTTAGTACCTGATTATTATAAATGTATTTTTACAAACTGCTTTAGTTCTTAACTTTTATAAATTCCTTATTTGCGAAATTGCAATCCTGTTTTAGATTATGGTAATCGCAAATGTATTGAAAAACGTCGTATGATAATAATAATAATAATGTACCATTAGTGGATTTTATATTATGAAATTGGTGTAGTTTGGTGTTATAAATGCTCGTGCTTATGATCAATGAATGAAAGAGTTGAAGTAGAGCATATTATGGACTAGTTTTTGAGAGAAGAGAAGATTTGTCACAGAAGCTCCCATATAGCAATCAAAGGACCTACGCCACCGTTGATTATTACTAATTTAAACTGTATACCGTATAATAACCTATACTTTGTATTTCTTTAAACTGGACATTGGCAGAATCACGGAAACTTCAGTGCAAGTCATAAAATATAAGAATAGAATGGAACCCGTATGGCAGCCGCTGAACCAAAGTTGTAAGCCGGCGTCCCTAGAACCAATTTGCTTGGATTGGCAAGTGTCCATAGATCGTTTTTACTCTAAGTTATTTGATTTATTGATAAATCAATATATCCAATAATTTACAGCACCAACGATATCTAATTAAAGACTTAATTAATTACGTAGTTAAGTACATTGCGCACTTGAAAGGAAGTTTACACTTAAGTAAAAGTATATATACTCGTATCCTGAAAGACGTTGTTGGAAGAAATTAAATTAATTGTAAAACAAATTAATGCCATCTGTTTAGGAAAATATAGAGGGACAACACAATAAACCTGTACATTTGCATGCTTGATGGCGAATAAGTGAATAACTTTGAAAGATCAAATAGTTCTCAGTTAACTCGTGCTACTAGTAATAAAAGTCTTTATGACTAACACAGAACATTGTGTATGAATAATATTATGGCCAAATCCACCGTTACCTCTCCAACCCGTCTGGCCTGCGTGGAGAGTGTAGGCCAATCCTCTGACTACTCAGGCTAGTAAGTATATGGCTCTGGTAGTACAGAGAGGGTCATGCTCCTGCAGTGGAGACTAGAAAGACCTGATGATGATGAGTTACCTATATATACATATTTATTTGCATACAACGTTAGCTGAAAACAGGTGTCAATTGGAAGGTCATCAATCAATCCAAAAATTTGTCACCACAATTGAAAAGAAAATCAATTGTCGGTAGTTCACTACAGTTCATTGACAGGTTCATATTCTTATGTTAATTTATATGATACTAAATTTAATTAAATAGGTATTCACGACATCACTTTAATATGAGACATTTAGGTAATTAACAGGCATGAAAACAATTGGTCTCTTCAAACCTGAATGAGACTATTGAGAGTGTTGAATGCCGTTACCCAAGCTGAGACTTCGATGTTCGTCTGTCTGTCAACAATTTTTTTTTGTGTAGAAATTGTAAGCTCCAATATGACAATTTCATAATAAGTGTTCAAAGAAACCTATATTAAATAAACGATTGAATCTTGAATCTTGTCACCAGGCTGTTTCTCATAAACCGTGATAGCTAGACAGTGAAATTTTCACTTATTATGTACCTATTACTGTTGCCGCTTTAACAACAATTACTAAACCCAGAATAAAATAAACATTTGTGGAGCTCCCATACAATAAACATGATTTTTTTGCCGTTTTTTACTGGAACGTCTAACGTTCCGAATCTATTGTTTCCCAAAGATACGTAATATTTTTACCTCTATAGTATAAGCCATACTTTCATATTTGTCGATAGGTGACGAAAAAGATGTTTACCTAACAGTCTCACAACTTTCTCGATGACACTCTAGGGCTCCATATTGCTTTACAAATGCTTGAATTGCGGAAGTAGCCACAGTAGAAACAGCTCCGTGTACTTTTTCATTTATTATTAACTTTCTTCTGAGGTTCCGCTTGCATACGTGAGTCTATATCCCTCGGGAATAGTTTTTACTGGTTAAAAGGTACTTACCTATAGAAAAAGGGCTATGTAGTTGGAGCGTGAAGAGGTAACCTACAGATAACGTGGGCATTATAAAAATGAGTCTTGCTCATGCTGCATAATTTATTTAATAAGATCAATCGCAACTTACTTATTAGGTGTAGGTATAGACATAATCCTAACACCTATAAATGCTAAAGTAAGTTTGTTTGTTTGTTTGATACGCTTTCACGCCATGAAAATTTGCATACATATAGGTTAGGGTACTGAGAAGGACATAGGCTATATATAACGCGGGCAAAGCCGCGGGTAACAGCTAGTCCTAACTAATATCCCAACTAATATTATAAATGCGAAAGTGAGTTTGTTTGTTTATTTGTTTGTTTGTTTGTTACGCTTTCCCGCCGTATCTACTTAACCGATCATCATGAAATTTTGCATACACATAGGTTAGGGTACCGAGAAGGACATAGGCTATAAATTACGCGGGCGAAGCCGCGGGTGACAATACTTGATAAAATAGGAAACATTTAATCTAAATAATAAACCATTATATTAGACACATATTTATCTGTATGCTGTAATTTTTAGACTTTTTTGCCTGAATGAGTAACAAACTTTAAGTTCCGATAACAAACAAATAAGTTCAATAACGGTTACAAACCTAAAATAAATATTTATTCCAATACCATTTTTACCTTTGAGGTAGAAAAAAAACTTCAACGTGAGAAATCATTTGTAAAGTTTTTCTCATATACGTACCTATATCAAAAAACCTGTGTGAAATTGACACAATAGAATAGCGAAGTTGTTTGCCTTCTTATCTATTTTATCGATAAACGGGAGCATTAAGATGTTTGAAATACAGCATCCATGGCTTTTTATACCGTCATTAAGAAATATAATTTTAATAATGACAAAAACAAATATTATTAACCGACTTCAAAAAAGGAGGTTCGCAATTCGTCGTAACCTTTTTTTTTATAATGTAAGTTCCCCGATTTCTCGTAGACGCCTGGACCGATTTAAGAAATTCTTTTTTGTTTGATAGGTAATACTTTACAGATGGTCCCATTAAATTTTTATAGAAATGGGTTGAGCGTTTTTTGAAAAAATACACAAAAAAAAATACGGTACTGCCGTTTGGTTTACATTAATTTCCATTTAATTCTTATGCTTATTAAAACAAATTGATAGGGTTGAAGTCGGTTATTGTTTTTTGTTCAAAATATTTTAAATTATATCTTATCTTATTACTTTAAATGAATATTTGTCATATAGGGCTAAAGTAATTCGAGTGTAATTTAGTCTGTAGATGATTTTAAGAGATCACTAGCTAGATTTTATTTTTGAAATTGTGTTGTCGTCAGTTTTTTGCCACACGCCTCGTAACGCGGAGCGTTTGAGGTTATACACTCTTGACTTCTCAAGATCAATCCATTTTCAGAACTTTAATAATCTTTTCTTTAAAATTGTGTTGTCTGTTTTCGACAGAGTGTTGGCGGATTTTGGCTTACTTTGTTGTCACAGTTAATAACACGCACCGCAGACTGAATCACCCAAGTTCTACTTTATTGGCACACTTAAAAACACGGACCGCTGTACGAATCGCCCAAGATCACATTTTCAATGGGGCTATCAAATGCGAAACGCAGGTGCTGTATCTTCTTCTTTTATTAGTAAATCACCAAATCGCATTACATTTAAATTAGGCTTTATTTTTATACCAAGCTTTTTATAAGCTTTTATTACAACCTTTTATTTAACTTGCCGTGTTGTGTGAGTAAAATTTTGCGAAGTGTTAATCGACAGTTACTTGTACTCGTCGTGCTCAATAGGCTCAACTTTTTGACTTCGTAATGACGGGTTTGGAAGCACTTGCCCTGAACCGGATTATGAAAACCGAAAATTTTGAAGCGCACCCAATGAAGCGCAACTTCATTATTCCTCGGAGCGCACCTTTTAGTTGCGCTCACGATTGCAACTTAAAATATTACCATTTTATTCCGCGAAGCGCATCCACGTTCAAAAAAGAAAGTGCACTACTTGTTATCGATAGTCGATAACAAGAAGTGCACTTTCTTTTTTTCAGTTAGTTCCCAGCTCTATTCAAAAGTTGAAGATTCGCTTCGCGGAATAAAATTTTAATTTTTAAAATTGCTATCTTGGGCGGAACTAAAAGGTGCGCTCCACGGAATAATTTAGTTGGGCTTCAAAATGGTTTCGCTACGAGGAATACCTCGGAAATTTGTGTACCATACCATGTGTGCCATGCACAGATCTGTTGATGGGGTGTGGTTTTTTTTAATGACGTAGGACGGCAAATGGTCGTTTTACCTGATGGTAAGTGATAAACGCTGCCCATGGACTAATGCCATGGATGTAACAAGAGCGTTACCGGAGAGGAAGGGATGGGCCTCCGGCTCTCATACTCACCGAACGAAGCATAGAAGCGGTAAGCTACTACTCATATGTCTATTTTCTGTGAGAGCGTGGTATTTCTCCGGATGAGCCGGCCCATTCATGTTACTAGCAAAAGTGATTTCGCTGGTAGCGTGGCTCTACCACAACTAAAACGGGATGACGATAGGCTCTTCTTATATGAAGAAGAGTAACCCAATGTTTACTGTCATTTGCTTTGTATTGGCAAGCACTCTACAGAATTAAAAGCTCATAATAAAAGTTTTAACGGAAATGTCATTTTTGAGTAACTTATATTTAAAATTTTTAAAGAAAAATTCAATATCAAAGGGTTCGGTTGGGTTTTGTCTTAAATGATTTTGCAGTGGACTTTATAATATGTAATTGGTTTGATTTGATGTTGTAAGAGCTCGTGTTAATGAACAATTTCTGAAATACTTAATGGAGACTGTCGTATGGATTTGTATAGATTTATTACCAAAAGCGCCCATAAAACAATCAAAGGACCTATACGCCATCTTTGATTGCTGCTTCTTAACTATATACCGTACAACACACCGATACTAAGTATCTCTTTAAACTGGACATTTGTAGAATCACCGAAACTTTTATGGAAGCCATAAATTAAAGAAAATAACAAAATCCTACTAACACAGTAGTTACAAGTGTTAAGAGCCCACACTAGGCACACTAGCGACGCCAATCATTTTATTCCTAATACTTTACAAATAGAATGAAATTCAAGAATGTAAGTCATATAAGCATTAGTAAATAACCTGAAGTATTTTTGGAATCATGTTTTAATATTATTAGAATCAGTCATTTAGAGAACTACTGATTACCACCGAAAACGGCCGTTTTAGGCGGTAATCAGTAGTTCTCTAAATGACTGATTCTTATCACATTGAAACATGATTCTAAAAATACTTTAGGTTATTTACTAAGGCTTACATGATTTACATTCTTGAATTTTATTCTATTTGTAAAGTATTAGGAAAAAAAACTACTGGCGTCGCTAGTGTGCCTAGTGTGGATTTAAGAGTAACTTATTTGTAGGTTAAGTCAAGAGTCAAGACGGACGTAGACGAAGAGCTTATCTAAAATATATATAATATATATTTATACTAATATTATAAAGCTGAAGAGTTTGTTTGTTTGGTTGAACGCGCTAACCTCAGGAACTATTGGACGGTTTTCAAAAATGCTTTCACCATTGGATAGGTACGTTATCTTTGATTGCCATAAGCAAAGTATGTACCACGGGCGAAGCCGGGGTGGACTGCTAGTAGCTTATAAGACTACGATTGAAACCTAATCGAAAGCAACTTCGCCATCTCAAATAGAGAGTAGCACACATGCCTGACGTTTATTTACGCACAATTTACCGACGTAACCATAGAGACCACTGTGACACAACGTTTTGCGTAAGGCAGTACTTTCGTGAATAACCGCTAATGAGCGAGGGCTGGCTAACGGTGTTAGTTAATGATTTTACATTTGGCGGAATGCTATCAGTTACATAGTCTGCGTGGTCGGTCACGTCGTATGTATGCATGCATATTTATATGAACACTTGCTTTCGTCCGCGGCAATCCTTCGGGAACAGTCCATTTTTCCAGGATGAAATGTAGCCTACGTCCTGGTCCGTAGTCCAGAGAACGTGTGGGCAAAATTTCATGATAATCGGTTCAGTAGTTTCGCCGCGAAAGTGTGGCAAACAAACAAATAAACAAACTTTCGCATTATAATATTAGTTGGGTGGGATTGGGATTGGGATACATGATATGGATATTACACGTGACTGGCCAGATATAGCGCAGGATTAAAACGAGTGGAGCATTCAAGGGAGGCCTTTGCCCAGCTGTGGGTGACAACAATAACAGGCTAGGAAAAAAATTATACCTGGTTAAAAATTGATCGTTTTGAACTCTTAAAGGGGCGATTCAGCCCGTCAATATGAACAAATTTTCTTATGGGAACAAAGTTGAAATAACAGGAAGTGGGAACAAATTTTTATTTACTTTCCCATATAAATTGATTAGGCGGTTATAGTAGATTGTTGCACTGAGCAGAAAGTAAGTTATTGCTGCACGAGTGTTTATTTGGAGCCCGAGCGCCAGCGAGGGCTCTAAAAAGCACGAGTGCAATTTAACTTACTTAATGCGAGGTGCATAATCTGCTTTTCTTTCAACTACTGCAATAAAAGTAGTTGAAAAATAAAACTGAAGACAAATTACAATAGTTAAAAATTTGTTGTTCACATTCCCGAATTTTTTTTCTTTATGGCCAGTATTTTTTTTTAGGCAAGGCAATACACACGTCCCTTTGTTAACTCCATACGGCCGTTAGGTTGGCCAACTTTCTTTATGACATTGACAGGTGACAACTATTGTCCACGATTTAAAAAAACTAAACAGTACAGTAAAGGATTTCCATACATTTTTGCTGCACTAGAGCAGCAAAAATGTATGGAAATCGTTTACTGCACTGTTTAGTTTTTTTTTTTACTTCTAGTGCAGCAATGTTCCGCTTTGTGCTGGATATGTAGTGCAGTTATGATAGAATTGCAGCGTAGTTGGAAGAAAAAGATTTTGGTACAGTCATAACATTTTCTGAGTTCTCCTTGGTCACCTAAGAAAAAATGTATCGAAGGGTCAATCACCGCTTTTAGGGTTAATAACGTCTTTTTTCACCGTATGAATTGTACATAACTCTACAATTATAGATTTGTCTTTCTAAATCATATGGAAGAATGGAAAAAAAAAATACAGCGTAACAGCTGCTATTCTTTCCACGGAGATTGTAAAAGTCAGCTGGGAAAATGGGTAAAAATTTGAGTATCATTGCGATATTTATTTTTTTGAATTCCATTCCTTTAAATTAAAGTCTTAAGTCGCTCGCTTTAAGTCAAAGATTTTTATTCAAAATTGGATAATTGTATCTCTTTTTGAACGTCATATTTTTTACTTTTATTTTTTGCTTTAAATAGGAACCCTATTACATTGGTTTATATGAAAAAGCACTTACACCGAAAGGAACGCTTTTACCTTATTTAAAGTTTCTATTACGTATGTAGTTTCGGCTGTGCGTCGATATAAATAAATATATCGCAAAATCAAACAAATTAAGCTAGGATATAGAGAGTCCCACGTAAAGCCGACATCCCATACAAACGTAGTTTGGTTTTAGTTTTACAACAGTTAAGCCAATCTACGTTTGTATGGGATTTCGGCTTTACGTGGGACTCTTAAGCAACAAACATTTTAACAAACACATTTTCATATTATTAGTTGTATTTGTGGACGGAAATTTTACGCTTGCCACTAACCAAAGATTGCAGCAGCGGTGGCAGCATTGTGCAAATGCACCGAGCAAATACTTAGTTGCAATTATGTGCGTGGCTTTAAGCCACAGTCGTTTAATGCATACTTATCTCGAGCCCACTAAGGTTAATTTATGAAGGTTCAACCATCTCACCTCACCCGTGCTTAATGTCGAAATTTTATTGACGACTACCATTTGGCGCAAATGCCATAATTTTATATTTAGCCATATATTTGAGAACACTAAAGCGAAGATCTCACGTTTGCTCAAAAAATAATTTATCCATCTTCCTCATTAACAAGTTCACAACTTACTGTGGGGCTAGCTCAATTTGTGTGATATGTCCCTATATATTTATTATTATTAACAATTTTTTTTTGGATTGGGTAGAAAAATGCCTTCTCATCTTGCATCCTGCGACTGGAGAGCAGGGTGATGTGGGGCTTGATGAACCTACTAATAAAAGTCCCAGTGTCATGACTCTGCTGCCTTTGCGGGGTCTATATGCTACTTTCATTCCACGGCACCCGGCGTGGCGGCCTTTACTCTCGATACGTTCTTTATCGAGAAGGTACAGTGCAGCGTTTCGGCCTTCTCTTTCATCGGCTAGGGTGGGCGCAACTCGAAACCGTCACTTACGCCTTTCATCCGCGGGCCTTTTTTGTCGAGTGACTGGATCCTGAAAGGGTGACAGAAGCACATGAGTTGCCGGCCGCAGAAGACAGGGAGAGCGGCGCACTATATCACCGACACTCCCTCTTCCCGGCTACTTCTTCTACGACTGTTGAGTATAAGGAGAGTTTACCTCTTTCACCCACCTGCTAGCTCACTCTAACTTTAACTGTAACTTTTCAGAGGGGTTGTCTTCCACTACGTTAGGCACGAGGTAGGTGGTCCAAATCTTCCTAATGGCCTTCCGCCCAGTTCCTCTTGGCTTCAACGCAAGTGGATTACGGCTACTTAGCCCCCCAACGCTACAAGATTGGTTCCATTCCCGGGATCTTGCTTCTAACCTTATCTCAAGCCTTGCTTCCCCATCTTACTTATTTCTTTTTCATGGAAGATTGGCACAAGATGTCAGTTATGTCCATTAGGGTTTTGTCACTTGCAACAGTACATGATAACATTGTTACTTCTTTGCTGCTATTTCTTTCCTTGATATAATACAAGATTTCTTCTTGGGGCGTCCTCCGTTCCAAGTTTCCTCCACTTTCATTTCCAATGTAAAGTAGAGTAAAATCGGACAACAAAAAAAGGGATATAAAATCGTGATATTAAAATACTCATAAAAATTAATAGTGATAATATTATTTCAGTGAAAACGTTATTATTGGAAACCAGTTTCATTATACTTAAATAAGGTAGACAAGGTATAATCTTGACGATTATGAAGAAATGATCACCGTCTTTACGATTATCATTATTGATATTAAATGGACTATCTTGATATTAAAGTCGCACAGATGCAAAATATACTTCACAGAATACCTCAAATCTCTCAAACTTTTTAATCATTTGAATACTTATCGTAACTTGAACCTATACTATGCTCAATAAAAGATACATTTGATTTTTCCGTGATTCAGCTGTAGGAGAGTTGCCTATGCTGATACCGTTACGATTTGCGAAAACGTGATCATGGTTACTTGAAAATAAGGAACAGTGCCTGGCTATGCCGCCTTCGCCTGGCTACTCCGCCTCCGCCTGGCTCAAGCCAAAGAGGCCGATTGGGGGCCAATTAATGCTGGCTTGATTTCGTGAAGCAGGATATGCGTGGCATTGATCATTCAACATAGGATGCTAAACACCGTGGGAAAAAAAGAAAGGACATAGGCTACTTTTTTCCACACGTACGAAGTCGCGGTCAACTCACAACTAGTATTCCTATATTTACATTATTATCATCACCATCCAATCGCTAAGCGTGGCTTTTGGGCCTTTCACTCCAGTATAACCCGATAGAGATAAAGACGTTATTAGTATGTATGCATGCATGCATATTTAAATGTTTATTTGGATTACCACTATGAATGTGTGAAAGCTTTTATGGTCAATCAATACTACAGTGGCAGTCAGTGGCCGCGCCTTTTATGTCTTGCTGACCGTAGGTACCTACTTTTGACATTCGTTACAAGTCATACATATTGTCATTTTTTGGGCTTCCGTACCTTAAAAGGTAAATAAGAACTCTAATAGCTTCACTCTTGTTTCCGTCTGTTTGTCTGCCAAGACCTTTTCCCAGGAACGCGTGAGTGTATCAAGTCTTAATTTATATATCTCTCTTTCAAGAAAAGTTTAGGTACCTATTAAAATTTTTCATAGATTAATCTGTAAAGAAATCAAAATTCAGTCAACGCAATCAATTTGATAATCGATATAGTAAATTTGATGAATTTACAAAATTAAAGATTTTGATTGACGCAAAACAATATTGTTTGCATCAGTTACGAACACCGGTATGGGAGCACCTTAGTTCATGTCAAACAAAGTATGCGGTTTATGTTGCAGATCTTACGTTCTTTATATACGAGTATATAGTAGGTCTATAAAAAGCACTTGCATATAACTTTTGTTTAAGTACCCTATGTTGCGATCTACATATAAGTAGGTACAGAATAAAACTAATGCAGTTTATTTTCTACCCACTGCTCTACCTCTTACCAAACCTTGCTATGCTATGTAACCATTCAGTATCTATGTCTGTATATTGAAGGTCACGTGCATACAACTTTTGTTTAAGTACCATAAGTACCCACTGCTCTACCTCTTACTAAACCGTGCTATGTAACCGTTCGGTATCTATGTCCATTTATAGTAGGGTTATAAAGGATAAGTGCATACAACTTTACGTACCTACCCTATATTAGACACAGAATAAAACTAATGCAGCTTATGTTCTACTCACTGCTCTACCTCTTACTAGACCGTGCTATGTAATCTTCGGTATTTATGTCTATTTATAGTAGGTTTATAACGGACAAGTGCATACAACTTTAAGTACCTACCCTATATTAGATACAGAATAAATGCAGCTTATGTCCTACCCACTGCTCTACCTCTTACTAAATCGTGCTATGTAACCGTTCGGTATCTATGTCTATATATAGGAGGTCTATAAAGGTTATGTAGTATCCTACTCGGCAAGTTTGTGTCTCAGGAGTGGCCACAGAACCTGAACCGCCGCTTTCACTTTCACCGTATCCCTATGCAACCGGCACCTTATGTACAGCCACCCGACTCAGATGATAGTGTTTACTTTCTGGAAACTTAACTGGCTGACTACCAAGCAACAATAAATGAAAATTGATACATAAATATAAAAAAAAATGAATATACATTATACATACTGCTTAATGCGCTGTTTTTACATAATTTTTTTAAATTTTTGTAACAGGAAAACGGTACTTATTTAAGATCAGTACCCGTACTCCGCTTTAATAATGAAGTTATCGTTTGTCCAAAACATTTTTCAAAAATAGTATTTCATAAAATACTTTGAAGGGTTTTCTAGGGCTTTAATGGAACTAAATTTAAAATAACCTGTTCGTTTTCTTCCTTATGATTTTATTCCAAATGGGGACAACACTGGACTCATGGATTTACCCCTAAGGGGATCCATGAGTCCAGTGCTGTTCCCATAAGGGGAAGCATAAGTTTTTTGGGGATCAGTGGTACCAAGACAGAATACGGATATTTAAATTTGGATATGAGAGGATAACTCTTCAAATTATTTTATGAACTACTGTTTACAGTTTAAAATGTGAACGTGAAGCTTTACTTAGCGTTTTGGTCAAAAGCGGCCGTATTCGACCAACACTCTTAGAAAAGCCGTGTAGTTCCCGGCAGAGTAGAATAGGACCACTCCAAGTCTTCTCGTGGACGTTGTAGAAGGCAACTTAGGAAACACAAGCTAAACAAAGCTTATAAAGATCGAAATACCTCTCCTATCCGTCTGGCCAGCGTGGAGATTGTAGGCCAAATCCTCTGACTGCTCTGGCTAAATATCTGGCAATGGAGACTGAAACGGACCTGATGATGATGATGATGCTAAGAAAAGCTTCTCGTTTTCTCTTTAAATGGTAAACAGTAGTGCAAAAAAAGTTTGTAGGATAATCTAGGGATTCGTAGAGCAACATTTTAAATGATATCTAAATTTTCTTTCAAATCATTTATTTCAAATGGTCACAGCACTGGGTCCTCTAAAATTCAATAACTGGGATGTGCAGTTATAATAACCTCGGCTGAGGTCCAGGGTGATGATGACCAAAAAAAGTTTTTTACTCAAAATCCTTTTCAGTCCAAGCAGTCCTGTGCAATAGACAATTAGCAATAGACAGTGGTAAAGCGTTCCAGAGGCACCCCTACCACTGTCTATTCGCGCTCAAACACTCCCTTTTTAGGGTTCCGTAGTAAACTAGGAACCCTTATAGTTTCGCCATGTCTGTCTGTCTGTCTGTCTGTCCGTCCGCGGTTTTACTCAGAGACTATAAGTACTAGAAAGCTGAAATTTGGTATGGGTATGTATATTAATCATGTCAAAAAATTGGTAGTATAAAATCTTGAAAAAAAATTTTTTTATGGTAGCTTCCATACAAGTAAAGTGGGGGAGTAATTTTTTTCTCGACTTACCCATCATGTGTGGTATTGTTAGATAGGTATTTAAAAAATATAGTGAGTTTGAGAGCACCATTTTTCGATTTAGGGATCCATTTCCGAAATATTTGCATTAGAATGCAAATTTTTGTTACAGGTAAGTGTCCCCCCCCTCTATCTACTAAACGGTTATATATGTATACGTGAAAAAAATTACAGTAGTAGTATATATACTGAAGTTGAAAGGAAAACTATCAGAGCTGAGTACTAAGTACAAACTAAGACGTTATAGGCAACCAACTTATAAAATGTACTCGAAAATGTAAAATTTCATACATTTTCATTGTTACATGTTTTTCATTGTTACATGTTGTACAGTTCACAGTGTGAACACAAAGTTGTCATTCGCAACTACGGAACCCTACACTGCGCGTGGCCCGACACGCACGTGGCCGGTTTTTATTTAAAAAATCTTGGTAAAACGCATTTTATTTCTTCCTAGTTATCTTCTGTCTTCGTTCATTGCTTGTGCATTTAAATGTTTTCCGAGTCCTCTGTTAATATGTGTATGTGTATGTTAGTTTATGTTTAATATATATGTTATATATATATATGATTATGTATATTATTAGTATGTATTTTATATATTTAAATAATTCATTATTTAGTAGCAGCTTTATATGTTATAATTTCTGCGCCACATGTCAATCTATTCTTATATTTTCTCCAGCTCTTGATAGGTCGCCTGGAAGAGATTGTTTATAGTGATAAGGCCGCCTAATTGTACATAACTTTAATATAAGTACCCATTGTATCTTTCATATGGTGCAATAAAAGAATTTTTGTATTGTATTGTAATTCGGAACATCAACCTTCATCCGTCTGTTCCTAATTCATACATTTATATTTTCAGATGACGTCACAAGTGAACGAGTGGTATCGTGGGCGGAGCGTCTTCCTCACGGGGGCCTCCGGCCTGATGGGGAAGGTTCTCATAGAGAAACTGTTGTACAGCGTGCCCGATGTCGGCTGTGTTTACGCCTTAGTGCGGGGCAAACGTGGAAAATCCCCGGAAGCACGCATTGAGGATATGTGGAAACTCCCGGTAAGATAGCTCTTTTTTATGACAGGACGGCAAACGAGTAAGCGTGTCACCTGATGGTAAGTGATTACTGCTGCCCATGGACTAATGCCAAAATGGATGTGACAAGAGCGTTGCCGCTCTTTAGGTTTTTCCTCCCCAGATGGGTCTCCTGCTCTCGCACTGTCCGAACGAAGCAAAGAAGCGGTAAAGCTACAACTCAAACGTCGATTTTAAGTTTGCAATTCATTCTCTGCATTGACTTTGATCCCAATCCCAACTTATATTATAAAAGTGAAAGTGAGTTTGTTTGTTACGCTTTCACGCCCTATCTTCTGAACCGATCATCATAAAATTTTGCATACACATTGTCTGAAGTACGGAAAAGGACATAGGTTACCTTTTATCCCGGAAAAAAGTACTGTTCCCGAGGTCCCGAGGTCCCGGTCGACACCAACATGAGCGGAGCCGTGGGCGATTTTTTTTGAATGGACTACGTAGCTAGCTCCAAATGAGCTTTCGCTACTTCACCGGATTTTTAAGGTGAGGGCAGAGTGCCCTCAACCTGTAAGGCAATCTTCACCAAAGGGTTCCCAGGAGAGACGAACCTCGGCTTTGGGCGTTGCCTGGGTGCGTAAGGCTTGGAGAGACAGCACACTCTCATATGCCTGATGGGCCGCGATTTGCATGCATGACCTGAAGGGCCGAACTGAGGCCGCGGGCGAAAGCTAGTCTTCTCATATAGGCACAAGGCCTGAATGTGGAGGTTCTCATAGAAACGCTGGTTAAAGGTCAAACATTAACGTGAACATTATTAACCAAACATGGGTACATCAGTGAAAAAATACCAGAATCTTAAAATCTCTATATCGTATAAAAGTAACTTAACTTTTTTTTCAACTTGCCATTAGCGTCTCGTGATGCGAGAACTTTGTTCAGCTATTAAATATTGTGTTTATAGGAATGATCTCATGTCCAAATACGAGTTTTGCATCTAGACAATTTAAATTTTATTAAGATCAAATTATTAAATTGGACATTCCCGACCAACTTTGATTAAACTTATCGATATCAAGTTAAAAGTGTTTTTAATACCCTTTTAGATGCGTTAGTAATCAGATTTTTTATTATTAATAGGTAACTGCCAAAAAAAGAGTTGTTTTTCAAGTTCATGTGCAGTTAGGGGCAGATACCTAAACCTGACATACAGACAGATTTTAAATTGTAAGGGGGTAGATTTATCTACTCCCGACTGTATATATGTTTGTATGTTAGTTTCTTTACTGCACCATATCTTCTAAATACCTTATCGGATTTGGACGTAAGGGTATCGTTAGAATCCTTACCCACCCGCGATATATTAAATGGCTTGTACTCATTCTACTCAGTTTAATTTTGTAGTGTTGAATGCTGTATGACATGTATTTTTTTCAAATTTCAGTTATTTTCTCGAATAAGGGAAGAGAAGCCACACGTGATGAAGAAGCTAATCCCAGTCACCGGCGATATCATCTATGACAATCTGGGTATTGAGAAACATCACTTGGAGAAAATATATAACGAGGTAGGTCAATGTAACTTACTGGTCGTTTCAAAATAAGCTTACAATACAATTTTGACGACCGACCAGTGACGGATTTACTCATTTGCCGCCCCTAGGCTATGGAATAATTGCCGCTTTTATCCATCCTCTATCAACCTTTTGACACATGCGACGACGGGTGCGAAAATATTATTTTGCCGCCCCTCAAACTTGCCGCCCTAGGCCTCAGCCTTAGCTCATTCAATTACGAGCAATTTGATATCATTTTCCATTTACAAAATATATGTTTAGTCTTCGATCAAATATGTACTAGATAAAATAGGGTCATAGGCCGAAAGGTCACGGCATTAAAAACGGCAAAATAAATAAGAGCACAAACAAACTTGGGGTCTTGTGAAAATAACCGCCGTATCAGTAAAGCTTCCGACGGAGTATCATTCTTTCGGTAAGTACAATCTCACTATTAATTTCAAAAAATCATAATTTAACGATTAAAAACCAGCCAAGTGCGGGTAGCGCCACGCGCAGTGTAGGGTTCCGTAGTTGCGAATGACAACTTTGAGTTCACACTCGCACCTCACAGTTTAACGACCAAAAACATCTAACAATGAAAATTGTATGAAATTTTACATTTTCGAGTACATTTTATAAGTTGGTTGCCTATAACTTTTTAGTTTGTACTTAGTACTCAGCTCTAATAGTTTTCCTTTCAACTTCAGTATATTTATATACTACTGCTGTTATTTTTTTACGTATCCATATATAACCGTTTAGCAGATAGAGGGGGGGGGGGGGGGGGGGGACACCTCTCCTCACCTCTAACAAAAATTTGCACTTTAAAACCAAATATTTCGGAAACGGATCCCTAAATCGAAAAATAGTGATGTCGACCTCACAAGACCTATTCAACAATAACCAACACGATGGATTTGTATAGAAAAAAAAAATATTACTCCCTCTTTACTTGTTTAGGAGCTAACTTAAAAAAAAAATCAAGATTTTTTCTTCCACTTTTTTGGCATGATTAATATACATACACATACTAAATTACAGCTTTCTAGTACTTATAGTCTCTGAGTAAAACCGCGGGCGGACAGACAGACATGGCGAAACTATAAGAACCCTAAAAACGAATATTTTGCCGTTTGGCCAATATTCGACAGCACAGAACCAACAATCTCGCTAACATTGGTGGGTTCCAGACCGAGATTGAAATTTAATAGCCTTATGGTATTACAATAAAGTTGAATGAGCGCTCCATAGGGTAGAAACATTTTACGAGCTCAGTGTTTCGCAAAAACAAGTCTTATGTTCATTACTTATAAGACAAAACTAAACCCATAATAGACAGACATTATAGATAGGTTGATTATTGTTAAAATAATTTTAAAACTTAACGATATTTTTGTTATGACTATAAATATCTTAAAAGATAGGAAGGTATAAGATATTCATTTTTTTGTCCTGTGTTTGTATGGAACACAGAATCTACTACATATTTGATCAAAGTGTTCAATATTTAAAAATGCATTATGCTCAATACTTGACCAATTTTTGTGATTTTCTAAAATCTATTAAAGCATCCGTTTGATGATTGATTTTATGTAAATTATAACCGACGGCCTCAGATAACATAATAAAAAATACCATATTATATTTTTTCATATTAAAATTATAAATATATAATAATAAATAAATATATATCGAGTAGTGACTTCACTAAAAAAGAACCCTTTAATTACAGGTGTCAGTTGTATTCCACTTCGCAGCCAGCCTTCGCCTAGAGGCCCCTCTCAAGGAAGGCTTGGAGATGAACACTAAAGGCACACTGCGGGTGCTGGAATTGGCAAAAGGTAGGTGGCGATCATCATCAGGTCTTTGTTAGTCTCCACTGCAGGAGCACGACCCACTCTGCACAACCAGAGCCATATATTAGCCAGAGCAGTCAGAGGATTTGGCCTACACTCTTCACGCTGGCCAGACGAGTTGGCCATCCGGTGGCGATATATTCAATGACAGAATTTAAAGACAGACACGTTGACTAAAAATAAGGACATGTAATTCTATTCTGACTTATTATTTTTAGATTCAGTTGAAATTATTCTAACCATTTGACTGAAAGTGTATAAAATATTTCTGTACTTTACAAACAAAATTTAATATTAAATACAGTCCGCATCTAACTTTATGGTGGCTCGAATATTAGCTGCGAGCTGCGCAGTACGCGCCCCGCCTCCCCGTGCGCGCCCTGCTGAACCTATTATTGTGTACTGCGTTAGTACTATTGTTAATGGGAGATAATACTGCAATGTTCTCCCGCCAGAGGGCAGCATTAGCAGAGACAGTAAACAAATGTTTGACATTGACAAGTATGTCAAACTTGCAATAAATTGCCTTTATTTTACATCCGAATACGCAGATTAATTGCATTTTTATATTTTAATACTTATAGAAGTATTTTAAAATCAAATTAATAAAGGATTAATGTATAATTTCACAAATTAATTGCGACTTTGACACTGACATGTACATACTTGTCAGTGTCAAACCTTTTTTACTGTATGTGCTAGTGGCGCACTCTGGCGGCACAGCTTTCAGTAATATCTCCTATTCTGTGACTGAGCATCGACTCGCGCGAAGTTCCGAACGGTCATAAAGTTTGATTCGGACTGTACTTGCATAAAGATTACTAAATAATGCTGTAGCTTCACTGTAGATCATTTTGAGTTATATCTTTTTTAATATTTCTTGGCCACACTTGGCAAATATGTGATACAAATGACAAATGGTGCTCCCACACTGCTGTTTCAAATATTTAAAAACAGTTTCTAACATGATAAAAATGCATAATAACATGAAAAAAAAACTATTACAATTATTATAGATTATAAATATCAAATACCTTTAATAACATAATTACAACAATAAGTTATTTTATTTAAATGTTAGAAAATGTTTGTAAACATTTTTAACAGCAGTGTGTACCAAAATATTTTCTATATGTAACCATATTTTATGCCAATAAACATCTTATTCTGATTCTGAAGGCATCAAGAAGCTTGACGCGTTTATTCATCTGTCTACGGCGTTCTGCTATCCGGATTATGAGAGATTGGCAGAAAAGGTAAGATTTGTAAAATTTGAAGGCGCGTGAAAGAAAATAAAAAAAGAAATAAAAGGCTTATTTCTTTTCTTATTTTCTTTCTCGCGCCGGCTGTACAAGTAGCGCTGTAAGTCGAAAAGGTAAGGGCCACATTTAGAAACGTTTACAGTAATACAATAATTTACAGTAAAGTAAATGTATATACGTGTACCAAAACCCGTTAACGTTAGTATAAATTCCTTTTGAACCGGTTTTATAAAATGGAAGACGTTTAAATTCGGTTGTCTTTTTCCTAATTTTTGTTGCTTACCTCATAACTCCAACATTTATGAGATTTGAAATTTTATTTAAAAATGTATTTAAAAACGTTTAATTTTTTATATTTCTAAACGGTTATGTTTACTAATATTCATACCGTTCGAGATATTTTTTAGTACAAAAGATTGACCTAACTAAGATAAAATTATTGTCAGGTGTTCGACCCCCCCACGGATCCCCACGAGGTTCTCCGAGCAGCGAGCTGGCTCTCCGACCATCAGTTGAATCTCCTGTCTCCTTCCATCTACCAGAAGCACCCAAACTCTTACACGTACTCCAAAAGACTGGCGGAGGCCCTGGTCAGAGAACACTACCCTCAATTGCCAGCAGCAGTCATTAGACCCAGTATTGGTAAGTGGCAAAGGTATCTGCTCAAGGAATGTTTAAGCTGCTAGGTAAAAAAGTTTCTTTTACAACCTTTATTTTATTTGTTGTTTGATCAGGCTTGCCCATCAAGCTCTATCCGACCCTGGTAAGTGCACTAAATCGTTAACTAGTGTTAACGATTTAGTGCACTTACCAGGGTTTGAGAGAAAGTGAAGAAAGCACAATGTTACAACAGCAGCTTAGCCCACGCAAATCGTAAAAGATCACCTTATCATCCCAGGGTCTGTCTACCCCGCAAGGGATAACGACGTGGCCACGTGGCCAGTATGTAATAAGATATTTATAATGCGTTACTGGAAGAAAAGTCACGTTATAAATGTTAGGTATTCAAAACATTATTATCATATTATGTTCATGAGATAGTTTATTATCACCTGACTGTTCTAATTATAAATTGTCCGTTATATAATGTTCTTGTTCTTTTGTGACCTCCTGTAGTCTGAACTGTAAAGTGTGTTATTTGATTTTAGACTAGTATTCTCTCTTGGGTTGTTATAAAAGCTATGTGACGTCAGCAAAAACAGGCCAATGTGAACTGTCAGAAAGGGCTGTCTGTGGGTTTTTAATTCTACACTCGTAATTTCAGTAACTCCTTCATACAAAGAGCCGACACCTGGATGGGTGGATAACCTCAACGGTCCAATAGGCCTCATGGTGGGTGCTGGGAAAGGCGTGATCCGCTCCATGCACTGCTATGGTCACTATCATGCCGAGGTCATTCCAGTGGACATCGCTATCAATGCTATCATCGTTGCTGCCTACAAGATTGGATCCACGACTGAAAGGTACCTTATAAAACTAACACGTCAAATATTAAGAGATACGTTTTTCTTTATGAAAGCATAGAGTGTGTTTTGTAGAGTCGACAGTCACCGGCTAAAGGAGAAGACATAGATACTTATCCTTTGGCAAAGGCAACATTCCGCCAACATTTTAATAGTGCTTCATTTTAAGTATCATTAAAAGTTATGAACCTGTCATGACGTAAAAACTACGTCGTTTTAAAACAAAAAAAATGTAAACCCGTATATATATCTAAAAGCATCAATTCTCGACATTTGATATCATCAAAAGCTGCTCCTATTTCAGTAAAAAAATTGGGATAAACATCCTGATTGTGCATATACTTTGTAGATTCCGAATTAAACAAACTGTCACATAAGGTCCACGGTTGACCTATTCTTCCGCCAAAGCAAGAATCTTCTTGCAAACTTAGGTCATCGTCTGGCGGACTTGGGATACGAGGGCTTCCTGGCAGTTGTCTTAAGGTGTTCTTGCCAGAAGAGGTTGTCATCGACCAGTAAACATTCTGCCTTATTTGACTATGGACTCTGTTTGCTGATACGATTATGTAGACTTATTACTATTCGTACTCTCATGCTCTATTTTGATCGCCAAGCAATAGACTTATAAAAACCTACTTTTTAGACCGCCAGAAATCCCAGTATTTAACCTAACAACAGGAGATGATAGGAACACAACGTGGAAGCAAGTCTTGGATATCGGAAAGGCCACTGTTCGGAAGTACCCCTTCGAAGGACCTCTGTGGTACCCGGACGGGAACATTCGCCATAACAAGTTCTTCCATGACTTATGTGTCTTCTTCTACCACATCGTGCCTGCGTACTTTATTGACTTCTTGCTACTTATATTCGGACAAAAAAGATTGTGAGTGCTCTTACTTATATAATTTATAGCTTAAGGAATTGCATTATATACCATTCTGCTTAAGATATATATGTCTATCTTTGTATTTATTGATGTGGTCGACACGCTGTTTTTGAATGTTCTTGACGTCGACTTTTTCATACATTGTTTTCAGATTTGAGTCGATTTGATAAATTTATAAGTATAAACCTAATCGCTTGTTACTATTTTATCTGCAGCATTAACAAATTTTGTAGTTCCCCATACTTGTGATTGTTTTTTTTAATGAGGTGTATTCAAATATGTTTTTTTATCTTCAGCATGGTGCGCATCCAAAACCGAATATCAGTTGGTTTAGAAGTGCTACAATACTTCACGACCAGGGAGTGGTGGTTCGACACGCACAACTTTAAGGCAATGGCTCCGACGCTGAACCATGTGGACCTGGAGACGTTCCCCATGGACCTGAGCATAATTGAGGACGAGCCGTACATCGAATCCTGCATGATAGGCGGCAAGTTGTACTGTTTGAAGGAGAAACTCGAGAACTTGCCGAAAGCGAGGCTGCAGAACAATATGTAAGTAATGTACCTTAAGACTCCTCTTCATAGGTTTCTCTTCTTCTGTGGGTTGCCACGAGCTTCAAAGTCTTTTCTATCCTCATCATCAAAAGTCTGTTTATGGATATTCCAGCTCAAAACATCATTATCTTCAACCAAGATTTTTTAAGTCCTTGGAAGAGTCTTTTGCCTCCATGCTTGCTCATTGAAGGAAGCTATACATTCCTGCCGCAAACTCAAAGCCAAGGAATTTAACTTAGTATGTCTTTAACCTGAACGTAAGTCTGAATATACAATGACTAGGTACTTATATACATATGATTGAATACTTGAACGGGGAGACGTTCCCCATGGATTCCAGTATAATCGAGGACGAGCCGTAAATCGAGACCTGCAAGATTTTCGGCTAGCTGTACTCTACTTAAATATGTCCCACATCGGGAATCGAATCATCAGTAGATACCCCTCGTGTCGCGGGTGTTAACCACTGTGCCAAGGAGGCCATCCTGAATTCATTTTCTAGTTATACACATGTAAATCGGATGACTGTGTACGTTGAAATCTGTTACGACCTGGAGTAAACCTTCCTTGCATTTAAAATATGGTTTACTTAATATAAAAAAAGCTAGTCTTGGTTTTTAAAATCTTGATTTTTTTCAGCCTGTTCATCCTAGACCGTATGGTGACCGTGTTCTGGTACCTCTTCTTCTTGTACTTGCTGGCGACGTATTTCGAGCCGGTGCGGGAGCTGCTCTCACATGGAGGACCATTTGTCAGATACCTGCCTCTGGTTGGCAAAGCTGTATTCAAAGATTGATGAGTGGTGAACAATGACATTTCAAGCGTGAAATGTCTTTGGTGGTGAAGTTGTGATGAATAAAAATCATTTTAGTAGGTTATTGAAACACTCCGATGCCGTCTTCTTGGAGTTACGACACTCATCTGAAAGAGTTCATATACAAGTACATTGTTAAAGTAACATAAATAATCAACAGTATCATTAACCCTAACTTTTTCAAATATCTGCTACCCTTTTGTACTTTTAAAGGCGTCTATGATTATTGGTCAAAAAAAGTTATGGTTGGTACCTAAAAATCAAATTGTATCAACACTTCATAACATTTACCATAATAAGATAAATATATAAGTGTATAAGCATAGAAATATGAAAAGACGAAACTTTGTTTAAATCTGTATAAGTATTAAATAAACAATGTAACATATTGTAAAAATGGTGCTAATGTACGATATAATAAAGACAGTATTTTTAAATATTACAGTATTTTAATCAAACATAACTCAGAGTCAAGTTAATTACGACTGAATCACGACTCAACCCTTTTTCTTTGTCAAATCAACTTCAAAGGAAATCAATGAAATTGTTTTATTTGCAGGTCTTAACAAGATTAAATAGTTTATATCATAAAATATAGGGACCCCAAATATACAAAGGGTAAAAATGGGATCCCATTACTAAGACTTCGATGACCGTCTGTCTATCTGTCTGTCTCCAGGCTGTATCGCATAAACCGTGACAGCTAGACAGAGATGATGTACTCCTGTTGCCGCTATAATAACTAATGCTAATTAACACAATAAAACAAATATTTAAAGGGGGATCCCATAAAACAAACCGTATTATTATGCCGTCTTTTTATTAAAAGGTAGACTCTTGAAATATGCACAGAATCGTTAGTTGAATATTTACACTGAAAATACTTACTTTAAAATATGCTCATGATATAAATTAATAGATAGTGATCTACGGAACCCTTCGTGCACCGCAGTCTAATTCGCACTTGGCCGATTTTTCTTATCAAATTGTTATTTGCAAAGAAAAATCGGCCAAGTGCGAATTAGACTGCGGTGCCTCAAGGCAAGTTATGTAGCTTAATGACTTCCATCTTGTAACAGTAGTAACAGATACGCCTAGAGTCGCCTGGAAGCGCATGTCTCCATACAAACGGAAAAAGGGAATTGTGGCAATATTTGATAATTTTGGAGTAAAATTAAGCATTTAATCAATAAATCTCATTATAATCTACGTACGTTCCTACACAGCTTGGTTAAAATACCAAGAATTACAAGCCTTTTCAAATTTGTATGGAAATCTTGAGAGGCGTATAATTCTCAAAATTTTGATAATCTAACCAAACTGTATAGGAACGTACGTAGATTATAATGAGATTAATTGATTGGATGCTTAATTTTGCCCTAAAATTTACAAATATTGCCACAATTCCCTTTTTCCGTTTGTATGGAGACATGCGCGTCCAGGTGACTCTTAATAAGTAATAGGTAATCTACAGATGGGACCTACGAATGAGACTCGAGGGAGTCTTCCCATAGTTCTGTGGTCGTAGTCCATCCCTAACCTTAGTAGTGGACCTATATCATCGCTACATTAATACTATAATTCTGCGTCGTAATTTACTTATGGGCGATTGGTTTTGAGTTTCGTTTGATATTTCGGCAACATAACAAATGCCTTTTTAGGGTTCTGTCTGTCTGTCTGTATGTCACAGCCAATTTATTCTAAATCTTTTAAGACTACACAGTTGAAACTTAGCAGGTAGATGTATTCTAAATAAAATAAAAAAGTTAAAGTCACGGATTTTTTTTGACGTTGCCTTGAAGGGGTGACTCAGCCCGTTCAAGTGAACAACTTTTCCCTAAGGTTAAATGCCAGGATTTAAAAAAAATATCGATACGCATACAAAATTGTTCGGCACGCTCGGTAATGTGAATAAGAATGTCGAAAACTTAGAATATCAATATACTCTAAGGTCGAAAACAATTTGAGCTTCATAAGAAAACTAACTCATATTTTTAGGCTGAATGAGAACCCTTTAAAGAAAGGTCGAGGGTTAATTTACATGCTTTAAATTTAACGCCTGCTAGAGTGGAAGCAAATTAGTTAATGTTCCCAAAAGAAAAATCATCACCACCATCAGGTCTTTTTAGTCTCCACTGCAGGAGCACGATCCTCTCTGTACTACCTGAGCCATATATTACCCAGAGCAATCAGAGGATTTGGCCTACACTCTCCACACTGACCAGACGGGTTGGAGAGATTTCTTTGATGATTATAAGCTTGGTTTAGCTTGTGTTTCCTAAGTGGCCTTCTACGACGTCCACGGGAAGACTTGGAGTGGTCCTATTCTACTCTGTCGGGAACCACACGGCGGGAAAATAAAAACTCTGAAATATAAAAATACAATTTTATTTTTATTATTATCTATTACATTACGAGACAATATTACAAGATTTAATAACTATTTTATCTTTATAAGACAAAATAACGAGATGTGTATGTGTATTTGTAATAAAATATAGTATCGTTGAGTTAGTATCCCATAACATAAGTTTCGAACTTACTTTGCGGCTAGCTTAATGTGTGTGATTTGTGCGGATATCTTTATTTATTTATAATATTATAGACGTCATACCATGGGGAGGGGTCACACAAGTGTGTGTGACGATCTATGACAAAGGCGGAGGAGGGGTCTAAATATCATGAAATTAGTGTGAAGTAATTTATGGACGGCCCAAAAAACCTAAGTCACATATATTTTAGTATACCTAAAGGGTCTTACACAGTCAAATCCAACCAGCTTTTATCATAACCGGGCAGCCGAGCATATTTTCGCCGTACGATAATCGGGGTTTATCGTCAGCATAGATTTTAAAAAATTGCGTCTTTTCTTCTTCTACGATTGTCAGTAATATTGAAACTCGCGACTGCGCGTAAGTTGACACCATTCGATTTTACCAATTTTTTTGCCGTCAACTCACTTGTTCATACATATAGAAGGTACAGTCAAATAAACTGATTGAAACAAAAACATATAAATAAATATTGCCCGCGATGATTGGGTCGCATTCATTTAATATTTGTATTTAAATTATATTATTTAGCATTTTTAGTAAGACCTGTTTTTGTGAGAGCATGCTGCGACTAGACCATTGGTCGTGGTACTCGTGTCGCGGGAATATATATGTATAGCAGCCTTAAAAATGATATATTGGTTCTTCTGCTTTATGGTTTCCACCGAGGTTTTGGTAATTCTGTTAATATCCAGTTTAAAAAGATACAAAGTATCGGTGTATAGAGTTTTAACAAGTAGCAATCAAAGATGGCATAGGCTTCCGGCAACAAATCTATACGAGCCCATATGACAGTTTAACTATTTCACACATTGATCTTGGCACGAGCATTTGTAACACCAAACTACAATTTCCATTATAAAGTCCACTAAAATAGATTTGCAAATCTGAAGCGAACCACAACTAGACCCCTGACTTCCCAACAAAAACTCCAAATTAGTACTTAAACCTAATCGTCTCCAAATCTATCATTAAAGCCAATATTGTCCACGTCATCATGCTCACAGATGAAGAAGCACCGCCGGTCACAGGTGATGTCATTCAGCTTGCCGTTGTAAAACATGGTGCCACACTTCTCGATGTCTCCACCGTCAGGCTGCCCACCACCCCACGAGGAATAACCGCTGTTTTCTAGAGAAGTGCCTGTAATAGAGAAAGTTCATCATCATCATCATGTCTTTTTTAATCTCCACTGCAGGAGCACGACCCTCTCTGACTACCAGAGCCATACATTATTCACAACGCACTATGGGCCTACACTATCCACGCTGGCCAGACGGGTTGAACAGACCTCTGTTTAATGTTAAACACAGCTTATAGCTGTGTTTAGCTCGTGTATCCTTCGTCACCTTCTACGACATCCACGAGAGGACTTGGAGCCCTATTCTACTTTGCCGGGATCCACACGGCAATAAAGAAAGTTATGCCATAGTTATTTTTTTTTTAGCCTGTAGGTGTACTCTCCCGCTGCTTGGCAAAGGCCTCCTCCTATTTTTCCACTAGTCCCTGTCTGCTGCGATATTTGCCAGTCTATTGAAAATTTCTCCAAGTCGTCCCGCCATCTCGACCTTTACTGTCTGCCTTTACTGCGACGACCATCCGTCATTCAGAATCTAGCTAATTTCGCCCATCTTTCAGGTGGTATATGACAGACATATCCGGCCCAGATCCACTTTAGTCTGGAAATCTTAGCACATCTGCAATTTGTGTCTGAGAATAGTTGTTTGTTTAATAGAGAGTATAAATCGACCCTCGACATAGGTACCCTTAAAGGGGTGACTCTTCTCGTTTATATCAACAACTTTTCCTACGCGATCATTGCTGGGAACTAAAGAGAAATTTGTCATTTCCACAAAAGTGTTCAGCCACCTGGGCAATAAGTATGAGGAAGTCAAAAATTTCGAGGGTCTATTTATATGCTGTATAGGAATCAAGTTCATGAAATCAACAGTAAAATATTCTGCCTCTGAAACCAATGTAGACACGTCTAATTAAAATTCAGGAAAAAAACTGTTTTTATATAGAAATATATACGTAATTTTAAAATAATCCCTGTATTTTAACTTTTTTGACTCCTATAGTAAAATAACTTACGATCAAAATAACAACCGTCAAATCCATCTAATAAACAATTTAACATTTCCGTAATTGTAAC
This sequence comes from Rhodophaea formosa, assembly GCA_963082605.1. NCBI lineage: Eukaryota > Metazoa > Arthropoda > Insecta > Lepidoptera > Pyralidae > Rhodophaea > Rhodophaea formosa. Next base: position 15,285,070 of record OY720209.1, read on the forward strand.
TATCAAAGTCGCCAACTAAGGTCAAATGACTCATCCTTTGACTATATTAATCAAAGGACTCATTAAATGGCAAAATAAGTTACATTAATAGAACAAGATTTCAATTGTTTATTCTTGATAATTTGAACTTTTAATACTTGCAGATGGCATATATATATTCCATATATATGTCTCTTTTGTCTTGAGTTATGTATCCGCGGTTGCATTACCTGAGATGAAATGATTTTTTATTCAAATTTGGATATCATGTAAATATTGCTTTTTGAACGTTTTTCTTTAATATCGATAATCTGCCATCGTTTCGGAAACACGGCTGAGATACCGGAATCCGGTCTCAGTTTTTCTTGTCCACAAGCCGTAGTTTGTGGACATTCCTAATTGTGAGACCCATGCATTTTTAAGAATATGTTTCACAAAGTACGGCTTTACATCCCTTATTGTGAGAACCATGAATGTTTAGGAATATGTTTATCGATAACAAGATCAAGGCAGACTTTAATATACCTAACACATTCGATACTTACGTAAATATGACTTTAAATTAAGAAGACAGTTACCCTTGATAGTTTTCCAGCCATCTCCATTCCTATTATGAAATCCAAGATGAACAGCTCCACGGAGGTAGTTCCCAGGAACTTTGTCTTTCGGAGCCAAGCTGGTCAACTGCTGAAGGAAGTCTGCTTCGGCTTGGTTCTCGATGACCGCCAGGAATGACAGCTCTGAGCTGCAAATCGTGTACGCCTCCGTCCAGTTTTTAGGAGAAAGGTGGAATTTGTAGCATCTTCCTAGTTCTTCGTTGTATTGGTAATCTGAAATCGCAATACATTCATTCATGAGAGAGATAGAAAGGCAGAGACAGAGCCAAAGGCTTAAAGTCTACGTTTTGAAACATCGGGCAATGGTTGGATAGCTTGGAAGGATTACGAATAAGTCCTAGTCCTGATTGTAGTAGAGGTGTTTATCACAGTAGCGGACCCCGGACTCCAACGCATCAGCGCTGCGCAATCGGAAAAACACTGAGATGAGAGAGAGAGTCAACTTAGTTAAGATTGATTAAGTATTCAAATTGAAGATTAAGAATGAAAAACCTCTAATGAGAATTTTTCATTACATAATTAAGTACTATCATTAAATTAAGAAATAAGATATGGTGGGAACATTACACGTGGGTGGGATTTAAACTTACCTTATTTCATAATTTGATAATAATATGTTCGAATAGCTTTGTGAATGCATAAAAAGCGGTCTTTTTTCGCAAATAAATTCATAAAATATTTTGGCTTAAGAGGTTTAAGGCATAATAAATTTTTGGCATACTCGTAAATGTGGCATAATTAACATTTAGGCTAATTTATTTTGTCATTGACTCGTATAACTCGTATAAACAAGGCGGTTTTCGAGTCAAAAATACAAAATTCATAACAGACTAATCCATATTTTTTTAATGTAACGATATATTTGTACAGACTGAACCATAGATATCAGAATATCTATGGTTCTCTGTGGACTGAACCAAGCCGCTCAGACAGCCGTTAAAAATTTATCTGCTCAAAGAAATGTTATGCCTTGATGACATATGGTTTGATATTATTATGCTTAAATACAATTATGCTTGATAATGTCTTGCCGAAATTATGCTTCAGTCGGTTATACCAAAGACAATATAATACTAACGTAGTTATACGTAAGCCATTAAGAGTCCCACGTAAAGGCGCAATCCCATACAAACGTAGTTTCGTTTTAGTTTTACAACAGTTAAGCCAATCTCAACCAAATTTCATACATACGACCGGATAAGTCATATTGATGTTTATAATCAGATTTCAATTTTAAAAACAATACCTATACAAAATTACAGCGAGTACAAGTTTTCGATACGAAACTTCAACTCGCTGTAATTTTGTAACTGTTGTAAAACTAAAACGAAACTACGTTTGTATGGGATTGCGCCTTTACGTGGGACTCTTAAGCCACAATACAGTATGCTATATTATATTATTGCTAAAATTATTATGCTTTGAGATAGAATAAAGACTTGCTTATCACCTATAGAAATTAATATTAAATGTTCTCAAGGTCCAAAGACGGTAAACTACTCTTATTATTTTCGTTATTTTTGATATTTGTTTTGTATTTAATAAATATTTAAATTTATTTTCGTGTTGGATTTGTAGTTATATTTTGTAATCTTCAACTCAGATGACGCTCTATGTTTGGTACACCAAACATAGAGACATGTGGACCATGGGGTCCATTCGCGCGAGCCCTCTATACAGCCATATTTTGAAATCAGTACACAAACTTTAATAGGCTACTCAGCCCATCAACATGAACAACTTTTGTTATTGGACCCATGCTGAAAATTCAATATTATTTTTATCTTTTCCATACATTTGGTCCGATCAGCTGGGCACTTTTGTATTGGTATAGTCAATTTTTTTTGAGTTCCCATCATTGGTTCTATATCAAAAGTTGTTCGTGTTGATGGGCTGGGTCACCCGTTAAAGTTTATGTACTGATTTCAAATTATGGGCGTATTTGAAATTTTCTTTATATTTTCCAACAACTCTTAGTTCTTTGTTTTAAAGTGCGTGATTTACGTTTCTTTAGCTATGCAAAGACTGTCTGTCGACTTGCGAGGTCTACAGCTCACAGAGCCCATCCCATTCCCATACTTTATAGGAAACTAGCCTATACATAGATAATAGGATAATTTCCAAAAAAATATATATAATGAGTCTGTCAGTTAGATAGTAAGTAAATATTGGACACGTATTTTTTCTTTTGTCAGATAAACAAAAAATATGCAAACTGTGACGTCTCGAGCCCCCACCAATGAACTTTGACGCGCTACATCTTCATAACTCATAGTTTAATTGACAAACGAATACGTATTTTATTCTTTTGACTGATGGACGAATTTTGATCCAATAATAGCCTATTCTTTACCTGGATAAGGAATTTTGCATGCTGTGTTCCACTCAAGCGAGGTGAGAGTCTTCTTGCAGATGTAGGGTTGTTTCTTCCAGCAGCCGTCGTCATTCATGGTGCCCTCCTTAATCAGTAGCACGCAATCCTCAACTCCACCTGCGTCGTTCGGCTCGCCCGCAGCCCATTTGTTGTACACGTCAATTATTGACAATCCTGCAACATCATCATCATGATCATCATCATCTCAACCACAGGAAGTCCACAGCTGGAAATAGGCCTCTCCCAAGGATTTTCAAGAAATTGAATTCATAAAACCAGTTAACTGCATCAATAATAAAACTATTCATATACTGGTGAATGTGAAAAAATGTGATCAGCATTCTATTCAATTTGGAAATGCTGCCAGCCTTTTGGGCTCGACGCCCAGGAGTGAGCATCTGGAGAGACTGTATGATTTGTAAATATATATTTTTAGGTATTTAATTTTATTTTTAGTAAGGTAAATTCATTTAGGTTAGTTTACATAACTCTATGCATAAATAAATTGTTAGAAGTACCTTAATTGTATGACTATATAAGTATAAACCAATATTCTGTGAATATATAAGCGCCTACCTTTTGCCGTTATGCCCCCTAAATATTTATTCTATTCTGTTTTTGGTATTTGTTGTTCTAGTGGCAACAGAAATACATCATCTGTGAAAATTAAATCTGTCTAGCTATCACGGTTCATGGTATACAGCCTAGTGACAGACAGATGAACGGACGGACAGTGAAATCCCGTGAATAGGGTCCCGTTTTTAATCATTTGGGCACGGAACCCTCAAATGGGGTTCGGTCGTGGGACCACTCTTAAGAATGGAGTTCCTTACTGTCAAGATCCGTATAAATAGCCATTTAAAAAACAAAAAAGCGTTACCACCACACTTTTGCGAAATAAATGATTTATGACTTAAAGTGTGCATGCTGGCTATAAGTAGAAAGAAGTCTACTCCAATTCTATTTGTTTATTTAATAAATATGATGTTGATTTTCTTGGCAAGTCGTCCATCAATTTGTTTTTGTTGTTGTTGGTGACTTTGTTTTATAATATGTAGGGATGACTTATTCTCTGTTTTATTTACGGGTTTTCCAGCAGCTGCTGAGATACTTCGCATGGGTCAGTGATATCTTACTAATACAACGCTGGTAATAGCGTTAGATAAGTATGATGGCAGATTGTATTGTATTTCATTTCGACTTTTTCGTTGTTTAAAATATTAAAGCAAGTGAATTATCTACTCAAATCAGTGTTGATTTAGATCTTTAACAAAATATTTTTTATTATTTCGTCTTTTATCATAATTTCTTATTAAGGTAATAGGTACATTACCTTTATATTATAAACCATGTTTGGTTACTTGTCGCTCGTTCATTTGGCACCTACCTACTTGGGTACGATGTTACAATACTATCAATGTTTTGTGTAGATTTTCCTTGATCTAAGATAGCACAATCTACATATATGAAGGCTATACACTATTTTCGTAATCTAATCAGAGGAATTTAAATTTATAGTATATTAGCTTAAAGTTCTTACTTACCATCAGTAGTTTCAAAGACTCCTTTAGCCAACAATGAAGATATTCCAATCCAAAAATGGTTTAAGGATCCTTGCTTCTCCTTCGCGTATGCAAGGACAGTATTTGCCTCATCTTCATTCTCCGGATAAAAGAAGGTGGCGCCCTCCCACTCGCACGCTTGCTTAGCATCTTGCCAACTCTTCGGTAATGTACTAATTTTGTAAAAATTTTGCAAAGATTCTATGAAGTCGTAGTCTTTTCTGAAAAAGTTCATGTCACGTTGCCCATCTGCAAGAATATAACATGAGAATTTTAATTTTAGTATTGTTGACTTGAGCAATTACATTCTAAGGTGACATACCTAATTATCGATTTCTAATTAAACTTCGAGTAAAACATTGCTACTTACATGAATCATGACTAAATAGAACAACGATCACACATAAACATATTATTCTGTTCATTTTATTTCAAATTGCTTTATTTTTAACAAAAACAACAGTCAGTTCTGAACTCGATAAAGTATCGCTTACGAATGAAGATCCACTCACACATATATGTATACCGACATTAATAAGTAGCTGCGTATCATACTGTTACGTACCAACAGGAAAATACTTCGCATCATAAATCCAGTCATTTTATGCTAATACTGCTTAAAACTAGTTTTCAAAAACTTGGTTTTGGGCAATAATTTCTTGAATTTTTATTCATTTTATAACTGTAAGTTTTTTTTTATTGGCATTCCCTATTCGGGTCAAAAAATAATTGTGGCGTTTCATATTGCCTAGACTAATGTAAAATACGGGTCACTCACGTTTGAAGTCAGCTACAGGCTGACATATTATATCGACTTCATCCGGAGGTCTTCCTTAGGGCAAACGTGAACCGAGACGCGCACGAAGTCGTCCCAGTCCGCACCCGTATTTTACATATTAATAGTTAGTATCTCACATTAGTTTTAATCAGACTAAAGTTGTTTACATTGCAGTGTTTTTGTGAAAAACATTGATAAACTAAGGTTACTGGGGATTATCATTTAGACCTCTCAGGTCAGCAACGCATCGCATTGTTGCTGATGTCAATTTAAATGTGGTGACTCATACTATGGTTGACACGAACAGATAAATGTCTAGTTATAACTTTTGAGTTGCTTGTGGTTCTCGGCAGAGCAGAATAGGATCATTCCAAGTATTCCTGTGGATATCGGAGAAGGCGACTTAAGAAACACAAGCAAACGTCAAAGAGATTACTCCACCTCCACCCGTCTGGCTAGCGTGGAGAGTGTAGGCCAAATCCTCTGGATGCTCTGACTAATATTACCTATGTCTCTGGTAGTACAGAGATGGTCGTCCTCCTGCAGTGGAGATTAAAAAGACCTCATGATGATGATGAACTCTTGAGTTCTCGACTATAATAGTAGCGTGACGCCTTTCTCACCGTTTCCATCAAAAATGGCCGCTTTCGGCAAAAACTCTTAGAAAGCTTCACGTTCACACTTTAAAGTGAAAACAGTAGTTCATAAATATTTTGAAGGGTGTAATTGAATGAATTCATTGGCAAAATTTTTAATATAGACTATATCCATGCTTTATAGTTATTTAAGACTAATATTGCACAGATTAATATTCACAATTTTCGTATCTTTGAAAACCTCTAAAAATACAATAGAAGCTTTAGTAGAACGGTTCCTGTTACTGCAAAGATACGAATAAAAAAGGAATACTCAAAACAATCTGAAAAATAAATAATGATTGAATAGTATCAAATTACGCTGAGCGTAGTAATTTCGGCCATCCTCAAAACACTAGGTAGGATGTTATTGTAACCTGCTACTCAGAGATGCGCCGGCGCCGAGCAACGCTTATCTGTAGAGCAATAATTTGATACTTTAATTGTTTCCTTTTGTTTATTTAAAATTTTATTAGTGCATTTATTTCAGTTTTAATATGTCATAAAATTTCCTTTGTATGAGTATGCTAAAGAGTTCCATTATTGCCAATGAATTCAAATGCACCCTGTATAGGACCTCATTGAAAAATATTTTTAATGACATCTCCGTTTTCTGTTTAACGATTTATTTCAAATGGGGGCAGCACTGGACCCCCAAAAAATCACGCATCCTCATAAGCCTAGGGATTATTTTGGAAAGATTTTCAAAAAAATTGTAATTTTAACTGTTTCATTCTTGCTTTACATCCGGTTACTATACTGTACGGACATCAAAATATTCACAAATATGTTAAGAAATTGGGTATTAGCATGCCCATTCATGCACGCACGCACTTTAGTAAAGGTCATGATTTTATCTTTCTAAAAGAAATTAAACTACATTTTTCTTAAAAAAACTAATTTCGGTATTTCCGCGATTCATTAAAGACTTGTCGTCACAAAACGCGAAATTAATTTCTTGAATATCTCACTAATCCTTTGTTCTAAAAATCTGTACTTAACGTATTATTATAATGATATAATCAGCATTGAAAGTAATAAAAGGCCGCACACTAGGCACAGTAGCGACGCCAATCATTTTATTCCTAATACTTTACAAATAGAAAGAAATTCAAGAATGTATATCATATAAGCACTAGTAAATAACCTGAAGTATTTTTGGAATCATGTTTAATATTATCAGAATCAGTGAGAATTATGAGAATCAGATTACCGCCAAAAACGGCCGTTTTTGGCGGTAACCACGTTTTCTCTTAATGACTGATTCTCATAGTATTAAAACATGATTCCAAAAATACTTAAAATCATTAGTTTAGGTAACCTTTAAAAAACGAGAACTTTATCTTTTAGCTTATAATTTAGTCATGTTTGAAATATTTATCTTACTTGTTATTCAATCATGGCAGTCCAAGAGCCTGTGACGGCTAAACCTTCGTTAAATCATGAAGGCTGCGAGTAGCTCTATAAGTGTAATAATACCCATAGAGCAACTATAAATGAAACTTTTGTTGCGATGACATCGCACACTCAGCGGGTAATAAAGGTGTATAAAATTGTGACTTAAATTCGTCATACTACTAGTACTATAGCAACTGAAGTCTATAGCATCATCTAGGGCCTTGCTGATCAAAATTTTAAATGATATAATATCCTTTTACATTCAAATGAATTATTTAAAATGGGGGCAGCACTAGACGCCTTAATAATCATGTATTCTCTTAAAACAAAAAGCTGAAAACGGTTTATAATATAGAATCATTTGCAGTTAGGTCAAAAACTTATTAATTTACTAAAGATACCTGAACAAAAAACTCACTAGAATAAAAATTGAACACACAACAAAAAGTTAAATATCAACCTAGATTCGAACTCAGGACTTCTAAAAAGCTTTCATGTTAGCTGTCTATAATCACCTTAGCTATTCTGCCGACTATTGTCAGTATAGTTATTGTTTTTTTAGATAACACTAGCAGCCCTATCCGGCAGTCATGTATTATACCTGCTAAAAACCTTCCTCGTGAATCACTCTATCTATTAATGAAAACTGCATGAAAATACGTGAGGTAGATTGTAGTTTATCGCGAACAGACAGACAGACGCGGCAGAGGACTTCGTTTTATATCATCAACAGGTCTTTGTTCGTCTCCACTTCAGGAGCACGACCCTCTCGTTTTATATAGTGATAATAAAATAATACTCCCTATTTCCAATCACGGAGAACAATGCTCACTTGCGTCACTAACTTCAGTACCTAGCGCTTAGTTGCTTAGCCATCTTCGCCATATTGTAGAATTTCCAAAAACTGAATCGGCAATGTGTTTCATTATTGAACATGTTCAATTTCTTGAAAATCGGCTGAGTAAAGACAGACCAACAAAGAATAGTTTTCCCAAGCTGAAACGGAGACTCTTTGCTGGTATTTCGCGCACGTACGATTTAAATAAAGGTCAGTTTTTATATATTTCAATCGTAGCAACATCAGGAATAACGTCGTCCATTGCTGGATACTTAATACGGTTGCCCTGCCCTGCTAACTGAAATTAATTGTAATTAATTATTTTTATTTCTTAAATTCGCCGGATTTTTATATCTTATTTGGCAAACTAGATAAATGATGTTTCCTCAGTAGTAATAGTAATTATACATATAAAAAGGGATACACACAAAGAGAAACTTACAACCTTTACGGTTTAACGAAAGACGAAAGAAATTTACTGATTTAATTTTAGCAGCGTTTATGAATTAAAGACAGGTTGGCCATCACGGCCTCTTGATCTAGGAGTTTTCCTTGAAAGAATGACTAATGTATAATTATTTGAAGCATTCGCACAAATACCACTATCTGTTCATCTTTGACCTCATCAACCGAACTAATCAGTTGTTTACACTTAATAATGACTTATTTTTTAACACGCTTTTATTAGCTTTACTTGTATGTAAGAAAATCTTGGAATCTTAATTTGACCCACTTCCCGGTCTTTGATTAGGTTAAAATTTTGCACACGCTCTGAGTTGTGATGACAATACATGACTAGCGTGCTAAAATCGTGTTTTTTTTTAGTTTTTGAAACAAATTTTAAATTATTAATATATGAAATGGCTTTACATCATCAGGATCATCATCTAGCCTAGGAGAAAAAATATGACCTAAAATGGAGCGAGCTTACCTAGAAGAGCCCACTCACTCTATTTGAAAAACCAAAACCAGTCAAGTGCGAGTTGAACTCGGGTGGAGGGGGTTCCGTAAAATGCCAAAGTCAAATGATTTTTCTTCGTCGTTTTCTAGTGGTGTTTTAGTGAACTATTTTCAAGGATCGTAAATTAACGTATTTTAAAGACTTTAAAATACTCGTTGAAGGTAATACAGGTATATATGCCGACCGGGGAACACTCAGATAAAGAGGTGGAAGTGGTGTATGAGGACATTAGTAGTGCCATACACACTTTCGAAAACAATTTTACGATTGTTATGGGGGACTTCAACGCAATTCTTGGTAAGCGGAGCGATGGAGAGTCCAGAGTGGGGCAATTTGGATATGGAGTCCGGATGGCTGATTTTCTGGAGGAAGAGGGACTCTTCGCGATGAACTCTTTCTTCAAGAAGCCGCCTCATAGGAAATGGACCTGGATGCGCCCCAGCAGAAGGGGACACCCCCTGTCAAAAACGAGATAGACTTCATCATGTCGACGAGGAGAGAAATATTCAACGATGTCTCTGTGATCAACAAGATTAAAATCGGTAGTGATCACCGAATCGTAAGAGGCATCGTGAATATTTATCTCAGACGAGAGAGGACTCGCTTGATGAAGTCTACGCTCCGACCATCACCGGCCCATATCCAAAATGTCGACAGTTTCCAAATGGAACTCTCAAATCGCTTCGATTGCTTAAAGGATTGTGTCACAGTGGATGAGTTAAACGATGGGTTTGTAGACACTGTCCAGGCGGTGGGGTCAAAGTTTTTTAGGTCCCGGCCCAAAAACAAAACCTCAAAAAATGCGCTGCAGACCTCCGAAGACGCGGACGTACATCGGCAGCTCAATAGACAAATCCAGAAATCCTTGCGACACGATATTCGCTCCTTTAATACCGAGCGTATTAAGGAGACGATTGCGCAAAATAAAGGCTCCAAAGTGTTCGCAAGGATGGAGTCTATTGGGCAGAGCCGATTGACTAAGCTGAAGAAGGAGGACGGCGGCGTGGTTTCGACGAAGGCCGAGGTGATGGGAGAGATCGAGAGGTTTTATGGACAGCTGTATACCTCAGTAGCCAAACCCAGTGTAAATATGGCCAAAGATCCTAGTGCCAAACTAACCCGACACTATACCGAAGACATCCCGGACATCAGCCTGTACGAGATTAGGATTGCCCTCAAACAGCTCAAAAACAACAAGGCGCCGGGTGAGGACGGAATCACAGCAGAGCTTCTGAAAGCGGGCGGAACGCCGGTACTGAAAGTCCTTCAGAGGCTCTTTAATTCCGTTCTGCTCGAGGGCGTGACGCCAGAAGCGTGGCATAGAGGCGTGGTGGTGCTGTTCTTCAAAAAGGGTGATAACACCCTTCTAAAGAACTTTAAACCCGTCACGCTCCTGAGCCACGTCTATAAGCTGTTTTCGAGGGTAATCACGAATCGTCTCACAAACAGGCTCGATGCCTTCCAGCCTCCCGAACAAGCCGGTTTCCGAAAAGGCTATAGTACCATAGACCACATCCATACGCTGCGGCAGGTTATACAGAAGACCAAAGAGTATAACCAGCCACTATGCTTGGCGTTTGTGGACTATGAAAAAGCCTTCGATTCGATCGAAACATGGGCTGTGCTTAGGTCACTCCAGAGATGCCGTATTGACCATCGGTATATCGAAGTGTTGAGGTGCTTATACAGCAACGCCACAATGTCAGTCCGAGTACAGGAGCAAAGTACGAGGGCTATTCCATTGCAGAGAGGTGTGAGACAGGGAGACGTCATATCTCCGAAACTGTTCACCGCTACAATGGAGGACGCCTTCAAGCTCCTGGAATGGGATGGACTTGGCATCAACATCAACGGCGAGTATATCACTCACCTTCGATTTGCTGATGACATAGTCGTCATGGCGGAGTTGCTGGAGGATCTAATTACCATGCTCAACGACCTCAATAAAGTTTCCCAACAAGTGGGCCTTAAAATGAACATGGACAAGACGAAAATTATGTCGAATGTCCATGTTGCGCCTTCACCAGTGATTGTTGGAAGCTTCAGCCTTGAACCTGTAGAGCAGTACATTTACTTGGGTCAAGTGTTGAAAGTTGAAGTGGCAGTGGGCGGGGCACATAGCGCGTAGAACTGATGACCGATGGGGCAGAAAGGTTCTTGAATGGCGACCACGTACCGGCAAGCGCAGCGTTGGACACCCACCGACCAGGTGGTCGGACGACCTGATAAAGGTCGCAGGAAGGCGCTGGATGCAGGCCGCTTCAAACCGGTCATATTGGAAATCCTTAGGGAAGGCCTATGTCCAGCAGTGGACTTCTTGCGGCTGAGATGATGATGATGATGATGATGAAAGAGTTTTTATAGCTTTTACTGTTATTTACAAGCAATGAATTTCTTCTAAAGTTGGATTTCTTCAAAATTTTAAACTAAGTTGCTTTAGTGATCATTTTGGTTAAATTGTAAATTTTCGACTACTTACATGAATTAAGTCAAAGCTTTTTAGTTTACAATGATTTATCATCATCATCATCAAGTCTTTGTAAGTCTCCACTGCAGGAGCACAACCCTCTCTGTACTAGCCAGAGCCATATATTAGCCAGAGCTGTCAGAGGATTTGGCCTACACTCTCCACGCTGGCCAGACGGGTTGGAGAGGTCTCTTTGATGTTTGTAAGCTTTGTTTAGCTTGTATTTCCTAAGTCGCCTTCTACGACATCCACGGAAGGACTTGGAGTGGTCCTATTCTACTCTGCCGGAAACCACACGGCGTTATAATGATTACAAAAATATATTTGAGATTCGCTTTATGAGCCGTTTCATTTGATATTTATGTAAAACTTTTATTTAATTACATAATATGTACCCCTAAAATGGCCTTTATTTTTAAAAATATTTATTTACTTTGTACATCAGCTGTGTTTGGGTCATAGGATTACACCACCCTACCAAATTTTACCTAATTAGGTCAAGTAAATACGGAGCAAATCAGCTGTGTTAGACAGACAAACCGACACACATTCACGAGTGATCCTCAAAGGGTTCCATTTTTTCATTTTTTGTATGAAACCTTTTAAACTAAACGGTGAAATATAATTGGTAGTGACTCATCAGTCGGATCTCGTTAAGATCTGATAAATTGAATGAAGATTTTACGAGATGACCCGTCTGGCCAGCGTAAAGAATGTAGGTTAAATCCTCTGACTGCTCTGCCTAATACATGGCTCTGGTAGTACAGAGAGGGTCATGATCTTGCAGTGGAGACTAAAAGACCTGATAATGATGATGATGTACGAGATGAATTAACCTGCGCATTGAGTAACAAAGTGCGAACCATAACGTGCACATCAGTCGTCTGTCGTTTATGTTATCTAGCTCTGAATTATCTCATTTATACCTAGTCAAAGATCCAGAGCCTAACTTTTTAATAAAATCTATTAAATCTGAAACATTAATGACCCATTAGGAGCTCTTATATAGACAACTTTATTAAATAAAAGAACAAATTTTGTCAGGAAATTTTTATTATTAACAACGATTTAAAGTGGTCAAATGCGAGTCGGACTTGCGCATTAAGGGCTCCGTAGCATGGATAAGCGTACCCACAAAACCATAGATTAAAGAATGCACTAAACTTACCGATTACCTACATCTAGCACTACACACAAAAATACCACTATCATTTTTCGCCATAAAATTGGTTTATATTTCATAGTATTTGTATAAATGACAAAAATGTATTTGCGGTTTCTAAAAATGTGCTTTATCTCAAAAATGACTAACTTTATCTCGTTCAAACCAATTTCTGTTGAAAGTTTTTATTAGATACTAGCTGATGCCCGCACCTTCGTTCGCGTGGACTATATGACTCCGGCGTATTAATATACCTTAATACGAACTAAACATACATAAGAAAATACTTGTTGCAGTGTTAAAATATGTATTGCAATAAAATTGTATGGCATTGCATTGGCTGCTGCTAAATACTGGAGGGATAAAATATAGAACCCTTTTAGACTTTTTGAGCCACCGACACGATAAGAAGAAAACTATATAGCTAGCTCCAAGTGAGGTTGCGCTACTTCACCAAACTTTGAGGTGTGAACTTGGGCAGAGCGCCTTCAACCTATCGCACATCTCCAAAGGGCCTTCGGGAGGGACTGACCTCGGCTTTAGGTGTTGCCTGTGTGTTCAAGGCTTGGAGAGACAGCAAACTCTCATGTTTTGCCGTATGGGCTTAAAACTACGTTGCCAAAAGGGGGACCGCTGGGCGGTCACCAGTAATATGAGCTAATCGTACTCTACGCACTCTATCCCAGAGGAGAGTGTGACTTTGTAAAATTGTCGATATAAAATTAAACATGGTACTTAGTGTATCAGACGTTCTAAATCTTCGATTTTTTCACCTCAACAAAAAATACTAATCAATCAGGCTGAACAACTTTTGCTTCAGCGTCATTTTTATATTTCCTATAGTTTACCTGGACCATTATGGATCTGCGTCAGGTGTTCCAAATCTTCAAATTAAATACCTCAACAAAAAATGCTCATCAGGTTGAATAAATTTTGCTAGGGCGTCATTTATATATTTTTTATAGTTTACCTGGACCATTATGGTTCTGCATAAGGTGTCCCAAATCTTAGATTTTTTATACCTCAACAAAATGCTCATCAAGCTTAACAACTATTGCTAAGGCTCCACTTTTATATTTCTTATAGTTCAGCTGGATCATTAGGACGCTGCATCAGGTGTTCCATTTTTCAAAATTATTTCTACCTTATATGTTGCCCCGGCTTAATAGCTATATAGCAAAAAAAGTTTCATTCGAATCCGTCCAATATTTCCGGACATAAACGTGATCATACATACAGACAGACAGACAGACAGACAGACAAGAAATTCTAAAAAAATTTTTTGCTTTCTATTATTCTTTTTAAGTGTCCCTCTATCCATTTCAGTCAAAAATACAAAATGTACAGACAAAATATTTTTACTGTTTTATTATATTTATAGTATAGATAAAGTAAAAGGTAAAATATGGCCCTTATACGTTAGAAGTATGTATATTCAAACCTCAATATTATTTTTAAAGATATATCTTTAGAAACCACGCAAGTAGGTACCGGATCTCTTCCGGAGATTCTTTGCCTCTGCCCCTTGATGACTTGTCATCAGACGTTTGCTGTTAACAATCTGTGGATAGCAAATGATGGTTACACACATAGGTATTAATTTAAAAATGTACGTTGGCTGACGACAATTAATAATATAAAGTTGATCATTAATTTGGTTATAAACTACTTAGTCATAGTGGCGGGGAAAATTAGCAATTCATTATTTTATACGTTTACGTTTTCAAAAAGCGACGTGGACTTTGTGTCTATCCAGAATTTTTGTAATATATTTTAGTAATTCGATAGTGTTACCTAAAAACAGATCCGAAATCATATTTTCTGCCAGGTTGGTGTTATTATCACATAGTTGCATGTTATTTATACCAGTTACTATTAATGAATGTAAATGTTTGTATAACGATATGAAGATTTTTGTAATTCACGCATAGAGTACTAGGTGAAAAATAATAAAAAAAAAATAAGAGCATTTCAGCTTACAAGAACATTATATAGCACACAAACTACAAAACTATGTTACAAATTACGCAAACGAAATCGCAAGAAAAGATTATTGAAATGACGGAGGTATGGAGGTCGCAGAATCTTACTCTAAATATAGACATAGGTATATATAATTGTGATAACTTAGTAAGATTTGTCATTCACACTCCTCAATTGCTTGATTGTGGAGTACTAAGATGGCTCTGTATAAGTATTTCTTTATATTCACATCGTTGTTTTTACATAGCTCATGTAAGTATTAAATTAATAAAAAGTTGCATGTTTAAAACAAAAAAAGGAAATGGCCTAAAAATTTCTATTAGCTTGCGACAACCTTTTAAATATCCGTCATTTTGTTTTCATCATTTTAAACTATTCTTCCTAAATTTTTTTATAATTTTTTTTTGCCGTTACCAATAGAAATACCCAGACCTTACCAAATAAGCATCGCAACCACGTCGGCATCTCTTTTAAACATTGAATTTGATCTCCTTATTTTGGAACAAGCCTCTTTACCCGTGAGGCTAGGAGGACCCGGAATTCGAAAAATTACTAATGTGGCTCTGCGTGCTATTTGTATTTATTTAAGCATATATAGCATGCAAGATCTTCTTAGCAACATTTTATAAAACCCTTGCTAAACAACATTAATGACAGAGGCCAGAAATACTGGGTCAGGGCTACGTCCATTCAAAATTCCTACTCTGCTACAGTCCGGGAAATATATAGATCTGTGAGTCCGCGAGACGTAATCTGAGCTCTGCATTTGTGCGAGTAATCACCAAAAGTAAAGTCAGACCAAAAACTTTCAAAAATAAATGTTATTATTTATCGTTCTTTTCTTTAGATGAACTATTTAAATTACATAATATTTCTTTTACTTGGCTATTTAAAGGTATTCTTCGTTTACTTGTGTTTGCAGCCATTTTACTAATAAATCGGACACAAGAACAAAGTATTAAGAATTAAATACGTCACGCTGTTATCAGTACAAGAATGAAGTGAGACAGGTGCGGTGGAGTTGCGCCGCGCTTTAGTCACACCTACACTATATGTGCACTCACACAAATAGGTACAATTTCGGTAGGCCTAAGCTGAGCTTTGCAGCTTAGGTCTCGCGAAATCGTACCTACTTCTCAGAAGCGATGAGACGAGCTATTTTGCATAGTAGGTTACTTACTTGAATCTGCTAGTTACAACCCTGCAGAGCATGCTCGTCTAATTGCCGTTGCGGAGTGGGAGTCTGGACTATGGTTGAAGCTTTTTTTACCACCCTAATCTTAGTATATTTTTATATTTTAGGTGAAAATAAAGGAGTGAACGACTATCACTTTATCGAATCGGTCCAATATTATTATAAAGTACAAACAACGGCCAAGTCTTGGGAAGTTGCTTGGTTGATGTGCAGACTAGAGAATGCTACCTTCTTTTATCCGGGGTATACATCAGAAGCAGATGCAGTGCTTGCTTACGCGAGAGAATCAAGCAATATTGATCATATTTGGATCGGCATGTATGCAACTCCAAGCAGACAATTCATAACAATTGATGGTGAGCATACAAATTTATTTTTAACCTCTGACCAAAAAGGGCACATGAGTATGCGGTTATTTTTTTATTTATTTACCTACATACCTATAATGAAGTAGGCAAACAGGCATTTGGAACAAGATTTAGTGGGCAAGGTTTTAAGCTATAGTCAGTGGAAATTCGTTCCACCAGATTACCTAGGCTGGTTGGTTGGAACGTTAACTTGGCTATTTTCTTCTATCGAAATAGAATTCTGAAATCATATTATAAACAAAGTTCAATAAATAAATCAAACACTTCAGCAGTTCCCTTAGATGAAATGATAGAAACCAGCTAATACAAAAGAAAAAGATGAATAATAATTAAAACTACTTGTAATATTAACAAATTATACAGTCCCTGCAAACTACCACCCGGCGGCAACGTGCCCAAAAAGCTGGCAGCATTGCCACTTTGGATGGCAATGCTTATCCTTTGCGCCAAGTGATTGTCAGCTCTTTGGTCACGTCATACATTAATTAGCATTTATGACAGAAAATCAAAGAGACGAAGGGCTGGTGGACCCCATCAATGGATGAGTTTCAAATTACTTTTTTGTTTTCATTGAAAAGCTCCAAAACGACTGGACTGATTTTTCCCGTGGATGTCGTAAAAGGCGACTTAGGGAACACAAGATAAACAAACCTTTTAAACATCAACGAGACCTCTCCAACCCTTCTGGCCAGCGTGGAGGGTTTAGACCAAATCCTCTGACTGCTCTGGCTAATATATGGCATTGGTGGTCCGAGAGAGAGACTAAAAAGACCTGATGAAGAAGAACAGGAATACAACACACATTTTCGTAGTTTCGGAGCCGGCGTGCAGTAAGCGCGCTGTAAGGACGCGGTCCACTTACTTGGAGCGCGCGGGCTTCGAGCCGAGCTGGACGGCAAGCGCACTGACAGCTCGCTGTCGGCTTTTTCATATTGATATTCATCATTATCATCTCCCAGTAGTCCAGTTTTAAAATTTGTACTTGTTTATATCGCAGGGTTACCATCATACGACGTATATAATCAATGGGTTTCGGGTGAGCCAAACAATGCTTATCGCAACGAAAACTGTGTCGAGTTGCACGGAGGTGGCTTGAATGATTTGACGTGCTCGTACGAAAAGCCGTATGTATGCAAGAAAACCAAAGAAGCCGTCACAGTGAGTACTTACACGCAGTTACAAAAATTTTGGTTAACAAATAAACAACTACCAATAATTTTACTGCTTCCGTGGTCTAGTGGTTAAGGCGTTTGCCTGTTGACCCGGGGGTTGTGGGTTCGATTCCCACGGGAAGCATACTTTGTTAAGTTGTTTCCAGTTTGGTTAGGACATTGCAGGCACGAATCACCTGATTGTCTGATAAAAAAGATGATTTCGTGCTTTGGAAGGCAATTTAAGCCGGTGGTCCCAGCTGCCATCTGGTAGTCGTTAAAGGAACCACGTCAGAGGCCGAGAAGCGGTTCCGAAGAACTCTAAAACCAGGGTGTGCATGGTCGACTGATCGTGTCACCTACACGAAATGATGATGTTGACTGCCAATAAAAGGAGAGTAATCTTAATATTATTAGAGTACATGTATGAATGTATGGGAGTTTATAAAACCATAATTCCTTAATGCCTGAGCAGAAATGGATGTATGCCGTTTCGATGGGATCTTTATGTCAATCCGAGTAAATGGCTATAAATATTTTGGCAAGAAAGTATTTATAATTTGAAAAAAAAAGCTGCAAAGATTAAAATTTTTTTTTCAGCTTTAATCCCATAGAAATATAGGAAGGTGTTCATATGGACGAACTGAATTGCCACTTTAAGGATCGGACAGAATTTTGTGAACATATACAATATAGGAATACGACCAGGGGCCAATAAGAAAAATCCTACGTGGTTGAATTACCCCTTTAATTGTACATTGAGCTTAAATTCACACGTTGTATAAGAATACCACATCACGCGTACGTAATGCTAAATACATGATTTTGATGTAAAATAACATCGAAAAGCTAATAATTGGAGACATAAGTTATCGAAGCAAGAAAAAAAATGTGTGCAAGTTTCCACTATTTCAAATACCTGGAGGACTCGGAACTTTTATTTATTCATTTCCGTTAAAAAAAAGCTATTCGTATCTTAGTCACTGTTAAAAATTATAATGATATTTCTATGAGTGTTTTTATCCAATCGCAATGCTTTTCTGATATGTGAGTTCAGACGATACGACACTCTAGCGCTACCCAGCAATTAATTCTCATCATCATCATCAGGTCTTTCTAGTCTCCACTGCAGGAGCACGACCCTCTCTGTACTATCAGAGCCATATATTAGCTTGAGTAGTCAGAGGATTTGGCCTACACTCTTCACGCTGGCCAGACGGGTTGAAGAGGTCCCTTTGATGTTAATAAGCTTTGTTTAGCTTGTGTTTCCTTAGTCGCCTTTTACGACATTCACGGGATGACTTGGAGTGGTCCTATTCTACTCTGCCGGGAACCACACGGCGTTAGTGGCCACTTTTGGCGGTAATAATTCGTTCTCTTAATTCATCAAATTAAAAATAGTGAAAACTTGAACCAATAAGTAATTTACTAGGGCATTCAGCTATTAGATTTTTAAATGTGGTTTGATTTAGGGCTTATAGAATTAATTGCTGGGTGGCGCTAGTGTATCGTATCGTCTGAACTCAGTTCGCTTTAAATTAGGAAATGAGGTATAAGAATAAAATCGCGTAATTTTTTTTGCCATATCTTATGTATCAATTTCATAAATTATTACGAGTAAATTTGGACAAATCTACGGCCCAAACAATACAGTCATTGGTGTTTTTTTAATACAGGAACCACCAGAACCACAAATCCTTCCAAGGCCAAAGAGTGACCAGGAAGATAATGTAAGTAATGTTATTACCCATCACCCCAAGCACATAAGAGATGTCTTTGCCCAGAAGGGGGACAAAATATAGTAAACAAAAAAATCACGATCAAATTATATTTTTTAAAATGTGTTTAAACAACACTATACAGGCACTTTCAATTTAATATCGAGGCGCTCACCACGTCCTATGATCCAGTAAAGTTAGTTGGGAAAGGATAAAAATTTTAATGGATGAAAAAAGGTAAAAACTTTAGTCAATAAGTTCTGAAAATTGGTTGACTTTGAGAAGTCAAAATTAATGCACACCCTGACGCCTGTAGAACATAGCCGCGAATGCGGAACGGAAGCGTTCCGGAACGGAACATTGGCGAAACTGAAAAACGCTGTCTAGTATGAATACACACCGCAAGCGGAGCGAAAACGGAACGGAATCGTACAACAGCGTTTCGCGGTATCGCCAGTGTTTTGTTCCGGAACACTTTCGTTCTGCATTCGCAGCTGTGTGCTACAGGAGTCAAACGCTCCGCTTTCCGCGTGAGGCGTGCAAATTATTACCATTATAAAATATCCCTTTAAATTGAAAAAAGCTTTTTTTATATAAACGTAAAATTTAAAATAGCTGTCGAACAAAACTTCTTATGCGTTCTATTTTTAACCCCCAACGTTAAAAGAGAGGGGTGTTATAAGTTCAACGTGTCTATCTGTGGTATCGTAGCTTTCAAACGGATGAACCGATTTTCGTGTAGCTTTTTTTTTGTGACAAAGATAATTTTATCTTGAGTGTTCTTAGCCACGTTTCATGTAAATATGTTCTGCCGTTTGAAGATCATCAGCTCTTTTATAGTTGATGAGGGGATCTGACTAACTTCCTTATGTCCTATCGATTCGAAATTTGGTATCGTGTTACTTTAATGATATTAATAGTGGTGTCACCGCTCTTTAGCATCTTTTGTGATTTGGTTGTTGTTTGTTTTGTGGTTATTGGTATCGCCTACGCTCCATACGCTCCTACGTTTTTATTTAACATGTTATATCAGAAAAAGTAATTCAACAAGTAATTTTTTTCGCTGATGTGTCTATTTAGGGTCGACTTTCCATAAACAATGACAAAAATATTCGTCTCTCCTCCCAATACACCTTAAAAAGTAACCTAAACCTTAGTTTTTACTTTTCAGGAAACAACAGAATATCCAGGAGTTCCAGGACCGAAGGGCGATGAAGGCGTTACGGTAACTTCGTTTGTTTACTCAAAATAGTTCTATTACCTTTCACATTGTTTCAAACAATGTGATTTTTCCGACCGACCGTCCATAGGTTGGCTGATGATGTGCATCATCACCAACCAACCTATGGACGGTCGCTTTAACGGTACGTAGTTATAATTTAAGCACCCGTTTCAAAACCATTGACCTTTGGTTGTGTGCGTTTTGTGTCCTGCTCACACACACAGCAAGGGATGTTTTGTCGCTTGCAACTCTTGCAAGTCACATTGTAACTCCTTACTCTGTGGCTTTGCAGAGACGGGCGTTTCTGCAACAAAATTGAACTGATCTTATCCGCTCTGTTGGTAAACTTTGTTCTTTAAAAAATCTCCTAGTTTCTGATTCAGTATTTTAAGATACCCGAGCACATCGCTCTCCATATTTCTTCTCTTTCTTATTATTCTCTTCTCTTCAGGTAATATTTTTTATGCAGGGTCCATCTGAACAGCAAGGGCTTACAGGGCAAAAGGGCGATCAAGGACCAGTTGTAAGTATAGCTATTTATTGATACTAGTGACTGTGTGAGCTGTAGACTTTGTGAGACTTATCACAGCAGAAATACAAGCGTCATAGACCTCAATGGAGCTTTATTCCATGATCCGACATTCTGAAATAAAAAAAATAAAATAATGAACCTACTCACAAAATTTCACAAAAATTGGTTTGAGAATGCAACATGAAAACAACTGGACAGCGCGTCAATTTTTTCCCGAGCTAAAACGGAAACGCTGTCTTCGCGCTCCATGCTCATTCGATTAAAGAAATAGCTCGTACTCTTACGAGTAGGCTTTTTCTACACGTGAAACGTAAACGAAAATAAAGAGCCCACACAAATTTTCCACTACCTACGTATAATTAGATATTTTTGTATTTTATCCTACGTAAAAGTGAGTTGGTTTCTTTGTTCTTATGTTTATAACACTTTTATGCTTTAACTACTGAATGACGTGATTGTCTGGAATACGGAAAAGAACATAGGCGAACCGAAAAAACAGCCGTTCTCGAGGCAGTGACATTAAATCACAAGTGGAGCCGCGGGCTAAAGTTCTATACAATATAAAGTACTAGCTGATGCGACTTCGTTCGCGCGAACTTTATGACTCCGGCGTATGCATATACCTCAATACAAAAAAAAACTTGTAGCAGTGTTATAAAATGGTATGGCATTGCATTGGCTGTTGCTAAATACTGGAGGGATAAAATATAGGATTCTTGTAGACTTTTTGAGCCACCGACACCATAAGAAGAAGACTAATATAGCTAGCTCCAAGTCAGCTTGCGCTACTTCACCAAACTTTGAGGTATGGGCAGAGTGCCTTCAACCTATCGCACATCTCCAAAGGGCCTCTGGGAGGGACGGACCTCGGCATTTTTTGCTTTCTATTATTCTTTTTAAGTGTCCCTCTATCCATTTCAGTCAAAAATACAAAATGTAAGACAAAATATTTTTACTGTTTTATTATATGTATAGAAAAGCTCCTCCGATTCCCATATTTGCTACATGCGTTTAGAAAAATATACGGTAATTCCCAGCATGACCATAAAATATTATGGCATAATTTTGAGATGTAAAACGTAGCGTGAATTAAGTATGTTCAATTTTGCATATTTCTTTAAAAACATGTACACTTTTAGTTGAGATTTAGAATATCCTGCTGGAAAGCATGCTTCCTAGCATGACCAAGCGAAACAGTTTATGATTATTAACTATTGAAACCGCATTTATTAAGAGAGCCATGATTTTGTACTGTTTTATACATCAAATTCGCGATTTCATTTTCATTTAGTTTCGGCGATACGTAGGTCATGCTAGTAGGAACTCTCCCTGGCACGACCCAACAAAATAATACTTGCTCCAAAATTTAAAGCTGTATAATGTAGCTTCGATTTTGTACACTTTATTACAATAAACTTACTCTACGTATATGCAGATAAGAAAAATCGTGTTCACAGATTCGAAAATTAAACAGCTAAATATACCGAAATGTTTATTTTCATTTTGATTAGAATTAAGTTTTTAATTCATTTAACTTCTGTATTAAGTAAGAAAATGACAAATATGAAATCCATAACAGAAAGTGTGGAATTTAAATTTGATTTTGTATAGAAATTTTATGTATAAAATCACTGCCTTTCATCTAGCTACATACATTATTGAAGAGAAGGCAGCTTGTTCTCAGTTAAAATTGATTATATTTACAACATAATGGTTTCTATTTCAGGGACTACCAGGTATATCGGGACCACCAGGACCTAGGGGGCTACCGGTATTTTATTTTCCTTAAATTAGTACACAACACACAAATCTATGTTTAAAAATCTGACTTTAATCCTGTATGGATAAATGATCCTTTTGTGATTTAAGTAGATTTCAATATAGTTACTAATTTAATATCTTATGAGTTAAAGTCAATACAAATTCATACTGTGTAAATTTGGCTATATTTGTTCCGAAAGTATACGAAAAGGATTCATTTATATCTGAAACAAAGGTCTAATCATCGGGTTGGTCAGTTAATATTAAAGGGTCATCATCATCATCATCTCAGCCACAAGAAGTCCACTGCTGGACATAGGCCTCCCCTAAGGATTTCCAATATGACCGGTTGGAAGCGGCCTGCATCCAGCGCCTTTCTGCGACCTTTATCAGGTCGTCTGACCACTGACCACCTGGTCGGTGGGTGTCCAAAGGGTATTGTTACCCTTTTTAAAAGTTTTGTTTGAGGCCATACATGCAATTGCTTTTTTTAATATTTATTATTTCTAATGGCCCTAAATGCGGCGAACTGTGTACACAGGAGATTTTCTAATTTCAGGGACTGCACGGTGCAATAGGATTACCAGGAGTCACCGGTGAACCAGGACATAATGTAATAATAATACTTATAGTTAATAATATAGTTTTCATTAGTTAACTATTAGAACAAACAAAGTACCAATAATGTACTACAGAAGTACTGATTTACATTTTTTTCAATTTGATCTAATTTAGAAGTAAAAGAAATAGAATTACGTGTGAGTACATTATCAAATGTATCAGTCATTATGAAAACTACCGATTACCGCCAAAAACAGCTGTTTTAGGAACTTCTGATTACCGCCTAAAACGGCCGTTTTAGGCGGTAATCAGTAGTTTTCTTAATGAATGATTCTCATAATATTATAACAGGCTCCCAAAAATACTTCAGGTTATTAAGGCTATATAACTTAGATTCTTGAAGTTGATTTTATTTATAACTAGCAGCCCTACCCGGCTGCGCCCGGGCATGTATTATACCTTAAAACCTTCCTCGTGAATCACTATCTATTGGTGAAAACCGTATGAAAATCCGTGGAGTAGTTTTTGAGTTTATCGCGAACAGACAGACAGACAGACAGACGCGGCGGAGGACTTTGTTTTATAATATGTAGTGAAGTTTTAAGAATAAAATTATTGGTGTTGCTAGTTGACCTAGTGCGAGCCCTTAAGCGACATTCAGTCGTCTATCTTTTATCTCTAATTTCGCTCAATTTGTTCGTATTTGGTTAATGAATTAACCAAAATGATTATCTTATATTTTCGTGTTTTTTCACATAAATGTTTCAGGGGCCAGAGGGACCTGTGGGGCCCAAGGGTGAACGTGGTTTTACGGTATGTTTCCAAAGATTTTTATAAGTCCCATTGTCATTGGAGGATGAAGTGAATGCGATTTTTAGTATGAATTTATTCTGATCAATCCATGCAATACAGGGCCGAGACAGATGGCAGCAACAAACAGGGCTATGCTGAGCAATAGTTCGAAGATGTACTGAGATGATAATGTTTTTATATAAATAAATAATAACTACTTTGACGTGTGGTTCCCGGCAAAGTAGAAGACCATTCCAAGTCTTCCCGTGGATGTCGTAGAAGGCGACTTAGAGAACACAAGCTAAACAAAGCCTATAAACATTCATTGATCTCTTCAACCTGTCTGGTCAAAATTATCTAAGTTATGATTAGTAATTTTTTTGATTATTTATTAAATAAATAAAATAAGATACTGAGATCTAGACGCAGGTTCAAGTCCTGCCCGCGTGGAATTTTTTCTCCATTTCTTTTTTTATTTATTTAATAAATAAGGTAAAAATAGCATTGTAAATGCAAAATAAAATCCCATATAAAGTATTTTTGATTATTTTTAATAGAAAAACAAAAAAAATTTTTTCATTTCGGTATATTTACAGGGCTTACCTGGCTTACCTGGTATACCTGGCTTACAAGGACCACCCGGTAAACCTGGAGCCCCCGGCACGCCTGGGGTGTGCCCTACTACTTGTCCCGTGATATATATCAGTGGTAGGTACCTTTGACCTTGAGACGACTTAGCAATTTGATAGATACCTTTCTTCCCGTTGTATAGTAATTTAAACAATAATTTTCGACAGTAATCATGATAATGGCAGGTGTCCGACCCTTTGCAATAACCCATCACAAGTCCACCCACATTTCAATCCTATAGCCCATTTCTTTCTCTTTTCAAATCCAATAGTTCCGCTTCGGCCAATACCTGTAAAAGGACATGTCATACTTTGGTGTTTCCAGGAACGGATTCTGACTGGAGACTTACATACCTACAAACGAAAAAAACAACGAAATTTTCATACATATGTTGTACATTTTTAAAGTCGTGAAATGTGACAAATATTTTTTTAATTGTTGTTTGTCGTCCCTGTTAGTATTTTACTACTGCCACACCAAATTTCCTTCCTTCCTTATGCCCTAGGTAAAATAAATATGTTTGTACAATTAAATGTTATCTTTTTTGCTACAGAGGAAACAATCAATGCCGTGGGCGAAGATCCGCAATTAGGCAGTGAAAACTATCCATCGGCGGCTATTTGCAAGTTCATACCTGCATTTGCTGACACAGAAGGTTGTACGAGTATATAAATTGATCCTATGCTAATCACACGTCATCCAATATAAGATTTGTAAAAATATCGTTTTTTTTGTGCGTCACAGAGTATTGCAAAATATTGGACTGAGCTGGCGAAAGCTTAGCGTCTCAACTCAAATAGTACTCTAAAATATATATATTAGATAAATATAATATGTGATATTATGTATGTTTGTAAGAGATAAATAGCCAAAACTCGCGCAAATCTGAAAAAATCATGCTCCAGCATGACACGGGAGCCTCGTGTCGCAGGCTATCGGGTTAACCAGTAGAAATAGTATATACTTAATTTAACTGAAAGTTGAAAAATAAACGATAATAAGTATAATTTCATTCATTAAAATCTGTGTTTTGTTTTCTTTTAGTAATGCTTGCATTATAATAAGCTTAAAAATGTTGAAATATATTATTGACTTTTTTTAAGGAAACGGTCTAAATGGTTGTTAGGTTTTCTATTTTTTACAGTAATCCACTTGTTACAGTTCCAGCTCCAGACCCCTTCTGGGTAATGGAGGAAGAGAAGTTCCCAGTGAAGTGCGACAAGGACACCAACAGGACATGTTTGGTCTTGAGACACAATGACACTAAGTGGATCAGTGAGAATATAATTTCTTTAGAAAATGGACCGGAAGGAAAGTGGCTCAGTAAATATGGATTTAGCTCAAGCAGCTTCAATACGGTAAATTATTTCTTTTTTAATGTATTTATAAAATTAATTATTTATTACTACTGTTCTGGACAAGAGTAAAAACCCTTGTATTTATCAGTTTTTTCTTTTAATATCGCCAATTCTAACGTGAAAAGCGTTTTGGTTGCGTTAAAGTTAGATGTGCGATACACCATCTTGGACAGTTCGAAAATTGGCTAAGACATTGCAGGCATGAATCACCTGATTGTCTGATAAGAAAGATGATTCCGTGCTTCGGAAGGCACGTTAAGCCGGTGGTCCCGGCTGCCATCTGGTAGTCGTTAAAGGAACCACGTCAGAGGCCGAGAGGCGGTTCCGAAGAACTCTGACACCAGGGTGTGCATGGTCGACTGACCGTGTCACCTACACGAAATGATGATGATGACAGTTCGAGAATACTCTATTGATAAGTAGATATATTACGTCGAGTGAACGCTAGTATTATTCTCGTTTTAATTATAAATTCGTGGGAATGTAAAACCTTTTTTTCTTACAGATTACACACAGCCAGTTACATTGGTTGAAAGAGCAGTCGATAGATGTCAGACAGACTATTAGATTTTATTTCATGAACACTACATTTGGGAGTATAGCCCCGCGGATACTCAATGGCAATGATGTATTGATCAGTCAAAACCCTTCGGCATTTACTCCAATGCACTATACTGTTGAAAATTATGAAGAGGATACGGTAAGTATTAAAGTAAAGTACTCAACTTTACTTTTGAACCAAAATGTATGCAGCTGTTTAGCTCATAAATAGGATCAATTTTTTTATGAAATCAATGGGTTTTGAAAAAGTGCACTTCTAGGCAGGCAATTATTGGGGTGCAATAGCGCAATGCGATGAAAAAAATGGTTAACCTTTAATTGACTAGTTGTTTAACTAGTCAATCAAAGGTTAACCATTTTTTTTCACAGAACTCCTAACTGTGTCGAAAAAACAATTTATTATTGTTAATAGTTTACAATATTTGTGTAAAAAATTTAATTAAACGTACATTTTCTTTTTAGGTTGAAGTGAATGGTGAGACATGGAAGTTTGTTGACTTGGTGATCATAGACAACGCGAAGCGGCTGCCGGTCGTGGACTTTTACGTGGAGCCTATACCAAGCAACCAGGAACATTTTTACGTCAGTGTACAGCTACGAGAACTATGTTTTGGTTGATATTAAAATATTATTGTCAACTATTATTGTTTTTGTGAAAATAAGCCAGTTCTATTTTAGTAAACTAATTATATATTCGTCTTCGTCATCTAATGCATATACGACTTTTTTTAGTCTCCAATGCAGGAGCACCACCCTCTCTGTACTACTAGAGCCATATATTAGCCAATTATACATTAAACATACATACATACATAGCATTACGTCTTTTTCTCTTGCGGGGTAGACAGAGCCCAAGTCCATAAGACCTAAAGCCACGTTTAACATATTGGTGGGCGTTAGGTGAAAAATGGAATCAAAATAGTGATGGGTTGCTAGCCGCATCACCTATTAACATGATTCTTAACATCTTTGTTTATTCCTTCGATCGGCTTTTAATATCTGCACGGGAAGAGGAGCAGCTGGTACATTCTACGTTTTTCTTTTCTCCCAAACTAGCATGAAAGAAAAGAATATATATAAAAAAAAAGAAAATCTATATTTATACATATAATAAAACAGTAAAAATGTTTTGTCTGTACATTCAGTATTTTTGACTGAAATGGATAGAGGGACACTTAAAAAGAATAACAAGAAGCAAAAATTTTTTTTGTAATTTCTTGTCTGTCTATCTGTCTGTATGTATGATCACGTTTATCTCCGGAAATAATAAACGGATTCAAATGAAACTTTTTTTGCTATTAAGCCGAGGCAACATATAAGGTAGAAATGATTTTGAAAAATGGAACATCTGATGCAGCTTCACAATGGTCCAGCTGTGAACTATAAGAAATATAAAAGTGGAGCCTTAGCAAAAATTGTTAAGCCTGATGAGCATTTTTGTTGAGGTATAAAAAATCTGTGATTTGAAATACTTCATGCAGAACCATAATGGTCCAGATGAACTATAAGAAATATATAAATGACGCCTTAGCAAAAGTTATTCAACCTGATGAGCATTTTTTGTTGAGGTTATTAATTTGAAGATTTGGAACACCAGACGCAGAACCATAATGGTCCAGGTAAACTATAGGAAATATAAAAATGACGCTGTAGCAAAAGTTGTTCAGCCAGATTAGTATTTTTTGTGGCGGTAAAAAATCGAGCATTTAAAAGATCTTATACATTTTATACTTTATATCGAAAATTTTACAGAGTCACATCACACGCCTTCTATCACAGTGGAAAGCCACTGGGATAGAAGGCGTAGAGTACGATTAGCTCATATTACTGGTGACCGCCCAGCGGTTCCCCTTTTGACAACTTAGTTTTCAGCCCATACGGCAAAACATGAGAGTTTGCTGTCTCTTCAAGCCTTGAAAACAGAGGCAACACCTAAAGCCGAGGCCCGTCTCTCCCGAAGGCCCTTTGGAGATATGCGATAGGTTGAGGGCGCTCTGCCCATACCTAAAAGTTTGGTGAAGTAGCGCAAGTTCACTTAGAGCTATAGTCTTCTTCTAATCGTGTTGGTGGCTCAAAAAGTCTAAAAGAATCCTATATCTACTTGTCGGCAGCAAGGTGCAAGCTCGCAATCCGCACGCTGCCCACGAGGTGCAAGCTGGCTGTCAACGCGAACACAATTCCTATATAGCATTTGAGATTAAACACGCTACAACACATGTTTTCATAGTCTCGGGGTCGGCGCGTAGTAAGCGAGTCCTTACAGCGGTAAGGACTCGGTCCACTTGCTTGAAGCTGTTAGCGCGCTTGCCGCTATTGTCGCAGGCTACGAGCCGAGCGACATTAGCGGCAAGCGCGCTGACAGCTCGCCGTCGGCTTTTTCATGTTGATATTATAATATGCATTATATGACAGAGGATTTAATGCTCTAGATTGAATGACATGGTAATTTCTGGGTTGGTGTCAAGCCGTTGCCGTACCGGAATAGTGTGCCACAATCTTTAGAGTGGTTCTATTCTATCTATCTATAGCAGCCTCTTTTATATCCAATTTTGGACGTAGGCCTCTTCCAATCTTCTCCACTTCTGACGGTCTTGGGCAATCGACATCCAATCCCGTCCAGCGTGTCGAACTATGTCATCCTTCCATCTCATAGGTGGTTTCCCTCGTGGTCTCTTATGGGCACGTGGTCTCCACTCGAGCAGTCTCCGCGTCCATCTTCTTCTATCCATCCGAGCAATGTGTCCCGCCCATTTCCATTTTCTTTCCGCTATAACCTTAATCACATCCCTAACCTTGGTCTTGGATCTTATCCAGGTGTTTCGCCTTCGGTCGCGTAAGGAAATTCCTAGCATAGCTCTTTCCATCGCTCTCTGGGCTACTCGAAATTTTTCTGCGGATTTACTTGTTAAGGTCAACGTCTCAGCTCCGTATGTAAAAACTGGTAGGACACACTGCTCGAAGACTCGCCGTTTCAATTCCAAGGACATCTTGCTTCGGAAGATTGATTTGTTCGCACCAAATGCAGCCTATGCCTGCGTTATGCGTCTCTCAACCTCCGTAGTTTGGTTGTCGCTTCCCAAAGTGATTTTGTGCCCCAGGTAGACATATTCTGACGTCACTTCAACTGGTATCCGATAAAGGTGTGCATTTGGTATGTTGGTCATAATCTTAGTCTTGCTTTGGTTGATACGCAAGCCCACTTTAGCCGACTCATCCTGTAGCTCTCTGAGCATGGTTCTATTCTACTCTGCCGGAAACGACATGGCTAATACTTGTCTTTTACTTTACTTAAATTTCAAATAAAAGTAGGATAAATCAATGTACGTAGTACACTGACTGACGTGTTCACAAGCATTTAAACAACTTCCATGCCAAGCGATATTTGTGGACACTTGGGGCTTGTGGTTGCTTGCTGAAGTTAGGAAAGAGTATAAAGGCATCATTAAGGATAACAAATTATATCCATTTTATTACTTTAAAAAAATAGGCAACTATAGAGGTAATTGGAAAGAAATGAAAGGATACTTAACGGTATCCTAATCATTTTAAATTCGTTACTTTGCTTTTAAGGGCCCGCACTAGGCCAAATAGCGACACCCATCATTTTGTCCATAATACTTTACAAATAAAATCAAATTCAACAATCTAAGTAATATAATTATATAAATCCTGAAGTATTTTTGGAATCATGTTTTAATATTATGAGAATCAGGCATTAAGAGAACGACTGATTACCGCCAAAAACGGCCGTTTTAGGCGGTAATCAGTAGTTCTCTTATATTTGTCTGTAGTCACTTATATTAAGGTATATATTTAAAGGTATTAAGCTGTTGTAAATGATGATAAATTAACTTTGAATTTTAAATTTCCTATGTAACTTACTGAAGATTGCTATACATTTGCTTTCAAACTCATGCCTTGAGTTTATTCAAATGACGATAACTTTTTTTAATGAACCGAATTTGTAGAAACACTGTAAATGTTTTGTTGATTTAACATAAATCAGTTGGTGAAAGTTTTTAGTAAATCAGTTCAGTACTACGTATTTAATCATGATATCACACACAGACAGACAATAAATTAAAAAAAATACGTTCTATTATTCTTTTTAAGAAATTTTTATTCTATTTATTTCAGTCAAAAATACTAAATGCACAGCCAAAATATTTATACTGCTTTATCTGGGGGCACGGTAGTGCCCCCCCAAGTCGAGCAAGAAAGCGGCACGGCCGTACCATTCTTTTCTTAAAGGATAAGGATGGATAACACCAGAAGTCTATTTCAAACACGGTATATTTCAAATTTTAATCAATTTGAACCAGTAGTTTAAGAATCGTAACTAGGCAAAGTTCTTAATTTTGTCACTTACAGGCTGACCGATCATCCTTAACCTCTAAAAGGCACTTCTAGCAGACATAGAAGCATCAAATTTAGAATCCATTTATTGTTTAGTGTATGCAAAAAACTCAAATATTTTGCATTGTCTGTTCAGTTTTTTAGATGTTCAAATTGCATAAACAACTTTGTAATCCCATATAAATAAATAGCAGCGTTTTACCTACCAATAAAACGCTTATTAAGCGATAACCTTATTTGAAACCTAATTAAACAACAATTGAGAGTAGCGAGCTTGACTTCCGGTAGCAGGTCGGCTATTTTACCGATTTTCCCTTACGACGTCGGCTAACTTCCGGTGGCCAGGAGGGGGGCACGTGGCGCCGCGCCACTGCTCTGAGCCTCATTGGATCTCGAAATTGATTCGCATAAGAAACACCTGGCAGTGATTGTGTATTAGGTTTCAAATAAGGTTATCGCTTAATAAGCGTTTTATTGGTAGGTAAAACGCTGCTATTAAGCTTATGAACCGTTATTTGAAACCTAATTAAACAACAATTGAGAGATTGTCTGTTATCGCCTGGTGTACCGGTTATAGCCAATAACATGATGGATATGATATCATGTGAAAGTGAATAGTTAAATAAATCAGATGTGAAAATAAAATGCATGACAAGACTGAGTTACAAGAAAGAATAATAAAAAACGTTATTTTACCAAAGGTTAGATCGGACTTTATAAACAAAAAAATTATCATATATAAAATAAAAATTATTTGAATGATAAAGTAAACAAAGACTGAATTAATAAACACCTGTTTAAGTGTCAAATTCATTAACAACACAGATGGTATAGGTAAAGCTTAAATATCAAATTTACAATAATATAAATGGTAATGAGTACGAATAACTCGTACTATACCTGGCCAAAAATAAATGACGAAATTGAATATAAATTACATTCAGAACCATTATTATTTTTATAATAAAAATATTGTAAAACAGGATTTGCATCAGAACATCAAATAACCATCATATGACGTAGGTACTTTTCCTTATTTCATCGAAGATCAATAATAACCGGACTACTTTCAATAGTAAAAAACAAAAGAAATCACCTGGAGGAAAGAACTTCAAAAACTCACTTAACAAATTGCAAGGTTTACCTTGCGAAAAATATTTATTTTTCTATAACCTTTTTATCATACAGTCTTGCTGTCACGTGCAATAAGTTTCAGTATCCATGGTATAAAACCATTTGAATTGCATGTTCAAGTCCTATTACGTAGATATGGAAACAAATAGAATAATTTGTTAAAATTAGCCATGAGTAATTCTGTTCCATTTTCAAAATATATGACATATATGTACATTGGTTAGAATAAAGCCAAAAAGGTAATTTTAAAGTAAGGAAAATTGAGATGAACTTTGACCGTTTTAATCTTTATAAAGTAAAATATGCTTGTGCACCGCACTTAGCAAGATGATAGCCGTAATTAGGACAAAACAACTTCTTTCTGGCTAAAATATACCCAGAAGATTTGTAATACAAAGGCTATATGGTAGATACAAACAGCTCTCGCAACTGTATTGTCTTTGAGATGATAAAATGCAAAGGAATGACAAACATTTTATTTTTACACAAGAAAAAGTAAAACTAAACCTCAAGTAGTAAGTAAACTAAGAAAGTAATAAATTGAATTTTGACTACAAATATCTTGCTTTTCTGTTGCTAGGCTGGAATAGTACTAGTCAACTTTACAGAGGCACAAACGGGAGACCGTTCATTAGTAAGATGAATAAATAGTCTTATCATTATTGATATTAAAAACAATCAAACCTGGTATTTCAAATACTTCGAATTTTGAAACAGGCAAAAAATATCACATAAACAATATACCTTGTTAAAGCAATATGATCTGGATTTCCATCCTAGTATAGGATTAAAGTTCGGATTTGAAAATCTAATTCGAATTGTTCCTATATTTAAACAAAAATAAAAGTTAGTGCGACATTTTAAGTGATAAATAGTGTCAAACACACCTTTTAATACCATTTTTGGTAAGACTAAGGCCAGCTAAGAGTTCCTTTATAAATTATTCAGTGAAGATTAGTAGAACCGTTTCAATTAAAGAAGCAAAAGAAAGCAAGTTTAATAAGATTGTTATACGAAATTTTTTATTTATTGTAGTTTCTTTACGTACATTAAATAATTCAATAAACTCCAAATACTGAGATTGCAATCAGATTTGCATTCACTGCTCAAATATATGTGGTCCAATAAAATATTTTATGTTGTCCAATAAATAAACTAATTAAAAAAAAAAAAAAAAAATTACAAAATGTCAAATGCTGTTGTAAGCCTTAAACCGTGATAAAGCCTCAAAACTGAAACAGATTTAGACTAAAAGAAAATCGAAGATATGTATGTCTGCAGGCCCCGGGCCATGGGTGTCCAAAGCACTCCAGCTGAGAATGCAACCGGAAAACGCTCAGATGAGAGAGGAGTCGGGCAAACGATACAGGACAAACCAATCATCCATCACTCAGCAAAGGGCCTGGATGAGATGTTAAGAAGCTAGTAGCTAAAGAAAACACCGAGAATTATTGCTTAACATGCATGTCTTTTAAATTTTATTCAACTTTTAAAAATATGGTAAACTGAATTTTTTAAATATATTTTTCAATAAACTGATACCAAACATTTTTGTAAGAAATATTACAACATAAAACCGACTTTGCCTTGTGAAATTAGAGCGCATCTTTAACCTGCCAAGCCCAAAAATAGCCTTTTGATATGACGAGGAGGCTAATCTACGACGAAAAGCTGCTAAAGTTTTCTTTAAAATATTAAAAATAATTTGACGAACCGTTATAATCACCGCCTGAGGTCGGTAAATAAAATAAGCAAGGTCAAAAGACGAACTCTCTTTGTCGACTTGAAGTATATTCTAATCTTTTTACTATTGTTGCACATTATGAAATTAGGCAAAATGCTAGGAAATGCTAGATTCTAAAGATAGAAAGGAGGCTTATAGTATGCAGTGGGCGTAGAAAGCTGATGATGATTATGTGTTATACGTTTGCATTAAATACTAGTGTAGCACATACCGTGCATTCCACTTATTCATACATTACGGTAAAGTGACCATAAAAAAAAATCGATAGTCAATTTTCATAGCTAGTGTCATAGTTTGAACATGAAAAATATCTGC
Organism: Rhodophaea formosa; assembly: GCA_963082605.1. Lineage (NCBI taxonomy): Eukaryota > Metazoa > Arthropoda > Insecta > Lepidoptera > Pyralidae > Rhodophaea > Rhodophaea formosa. The sequence goes on from OY720209.1 coordinate 15,319,222, forward strand.
GACATTACATTATAGTGTAATCAGAAAAACTCGCCTGGCCGGTTCGACTTTGCAATGAAAGTTGGTAAAAGTCTTTCTTAGATCAAGACAATTATTTTTATACGATATTAATATAAGAATATTTCATTATCAATGAGATGGTGAAGGATAACTAAAAACAAGTTCGGTGCAAACTACGAGTACTTTCGTAGAACACTTTATTGTGAAACTCCGGCAGTGAATGTGTTAACCAGAGACTGCGCCTCTTCGGCAAAGTTTGCGATGTAGCTTTTATTTAAGTTCGTAACTGATTCAAGTGGCTAACTTAAACATTAATTTTATAATTTCTTGGGATACAGTTCAATTTACTGTGAAAGTTAATAACTAGCTAATAACGCAACAGGTCTGATCTGAGCCTGTGTGTTCAATTTAACGTTAGCATTATTCATAAGGAGCCAAATCTAGATCATACACATTTGGCTTCAAGTATAGCCCAAACGACTAAAATTCATAATTGACAATATTTTCAGCATTGGAAATACTGCTTGATCCGAGCCCATGAATTAAACTGAGCTTTCACATTAGTTTTATGATAAAAAAAAAAGTCCAAGTAAATAAACATGAAAAATGTAGTTACTTTAATAACTTCATGAATATATTTAAAGAGATCATTATTCGCGACGCAAAATGTCGCTCCACTTATTATAAAAAAAAGTATTTAATGTTATGGCATGACTAGGCTTGCCCTGAGCCTGCGCATTAAGCTGAGCATACGCAACAGCTAATCAATTGCACTTAAATAAAATTGTTATACAACCAGAATGTAACTCCTCTTGATTCATCGCGATTGGCGAGTTTATTTGAGCTTTTGCTGCAGTTTTACTCATCATGAAATAGTTCTATTTACGTCATTCATAAAATAATCCGAAATTGCGACATGGCTTGGCCTGAGCGCAAGCGTTCAGGTGTGCTTACGTAGCAGCTTTGTTTCAGCAAAATAAAAGTTAATATTAAGAACCAAAATGTATATTATTTTACTTCATGTATTGCATGTCTATAATTAAAATAGACGCAATAGGAAGCATGACTAGGCTTGAGCCTGAGCCTGCACGTTCAGCTGAGCTTGTGCAGCAGCTTTATTTATTCGCACTATGAATAATACAATGTTTTAGCATGACTGGGCATGACCCGAGCCTGCACGCTCAGCTGAGCTTGCACAGCAGCTTTATTTATTTGCACTATCAACAATACGATGTTCTGGCATGACTGGGCTTGACCCGAGCCTGCACGTTTAGCTGAGCTTGCGCAGCAGCTTTATAAATAATCCAATGTTCCAGCATGCTGCATGACTGGGCTTGACCCGAGTCTGCACGTTAAGCATAGCTAAGCTAACAGCATTATTTCGATAAGGTGGTCAAGGTATCACCCTATTATATAAAATTCACTTATGTATCAATTCTCTATTCCATACAAAGATTTTGAACCTACAAAGAAATTAGTAAAAAGAAATAAACAAAATTGTCCACCGTAATCGACAATTGAATAAACTAGCAATTCAATGATAAGTTCACACTTCAACTTTTTAATGAATATCTTTTAATATACTTAATGAAATGTTAAGTTACCTCTAGAAACAAAATTAATATACGGAATTGATCTCCATATCCTCATCTCCTTGAGGGTAAGTGATATGAAAACAAAACAAAAAATCTTCGCAATCGAAAAGGATTTTCCGTTAATCCTTAAATGTTTTATTGAGTAACTCAATAGCTAGTTATATTATTCATTATGCAGCAAAGAACCAGTTTCATGAAGTGATATAAATGAAAATCATTCATATCTATATTAAGTTTTATTGTTAATCTTGTCAATCGCTTATTAACGTAAAATATTACGCAGTCTATGGCTGCACATTTTCTTGACATATAGTTAATCTTTATAAAGGCAACGGCCTTAACTTCAAAAAGGCTTAGTAAGCAACGCCAACGTGTTAATATAATCTTGAAAATCACTTACATGTTCTGCATAGCAACACTACATTCCTTGGTCTGGATAGTTTCTCAATTTATTCACTGACACAGTCACTTTAAATTATATAGGAATATAACAACTTAAGAATTCAACATTTAAATAGTACTGTTTGATAATCACTAATCAGATGGATTGTTAAATAACCAATATATAAGTAACGAACGATTTGCATCGTTAAAATCCTTTAAAAAATCCGTTATTATATTGAATTTTTGAATTCAAATAATAACATGTTTCAGGGAAAATCAGTAATCTGAAAAATAAAAAGCTGAAAAGCGAAAATATAAGTAATAAAAATGTAAGTACGTGCACTTACCAATACAACCGACTGCTACGATAGTCAAGACGCCAATGAGGCTCAGAGCAGTGGCGCGGCGCCACGTGCCCCCCTCCTGGCCACCGGAAGTTAGCCGACGTCGTAAGGGAAAATCGGTAAAATAGCCGACCTGCTACCGGAAGTCAAGCTACTCTCAATTGTTGTTTAATTAGGTTTCAAATAACGGTTCATAAGCTTAATAGGATAACAAAGTAACATTTGTAGTGAATAGAATCAGTGTACTTTAAGAGAGTCCGTTGTTGATATGCAAGAAGAAAAACGAACTGGCAAGGAAAAAGTACCAGGAAAAAGTCCACAAAAAGAAATGAGATGTCATTATATGTATATATTATAAATTTTGTTCGCTAATGTAAATCCTAACTAATATTATAAATGCGAAAGTGAGTTTGTTTTGTAACGTTTTCACGCCTACGTTTTTACTGAACCGATCATCATGAAATTTTGCATACACATAGGTATGGATACTGAACAGGATCACGCATATCACGCAGGCAAAGCCGCGGGTAACAGCAAGTATATGATATAATATGCTAATGATGAAAGAATTTATAAAAACTGTTTAGTCGTTTTAAGTTTATCCATTACAAAAAAAAACATACAAATCTTTATTCTTTGGCCTTTCACGCATTTGTTATTTCTGAGGATTGGAATCGATAGAACTCACTTTCCTCATTACAAAGACTGTGCTGGCTTGATGATGGGTGGCTCGACTTGTTGGGTGATAAAAATGAAACCGCCGTTTTGCTAAAAATTACTTCGCTATTGATAAGACTGAAAGTATTTAAAATTTATATGCGCACACACACGTTTGTTGCAATCACTGTTGTCGGCGGAATGCCCGCGCATCGCCGCGCGAGCCGCTGCTCCGTGGTGTCCCCCGCCCGACCCGCGCGGGGGAACGCATCGGCGCTAGTGATGGGCGTTAACAAAGACACCATTTTATCTGTATTAACATTATGTTAACAATTGTGCTACTGTACCATTTGTAAATCATTGAATAAAGATTTTTCTATTCCATTCTATTCTATTTTTAAAGCGCGGAATCGGGCCGTTTTCAAATTATAAGCTCTTTAATTTCCATAATTTACAAAATGACAAAAAAAAAATAGTTCGTCAAAGAAGGCGGTTCAGATCGAATGATCGCAAACGTAACTAGTCTACAGTAGCAACATGTACGAGTAGGTTCGTTAGATTTCCTTGCAAACAAAACATAGCGAGTGAGCATCCTTAACTGAGGAACCCCAACTTTTTTGTTACTTCAATTTTGAACGAAAGAATTAATTACATCTCCGCTCTTTTAAAATCATATTGTTGAGAAGAGCAAGGCGAATTCTATTTTAGATCCAATTCTCAGAAAAAACAAATTCGTGCTAAGCTATTCTAAAGCTCACCCTTAGATAACCTTTAGAAACATTACGAGAACTTTATCTATTTGCTTATAATTGAGTCATGTTTGAAATTTTTATCTTACTTGTTATTCAAACATTGCAGTCCAAGAGTCTGTGACAGCTAAACCTTCGTTAAATCATGGAAGCTGCGAGTTCTCTATACCCTATAGTGTTTGAAACTTTGGTCACGATGGCTTCGGTAGATAGCGGATATTAAAGGTGTTTAATTTTTTACTTTAATAAAAACAGACAGATTATCATAGTTCACACAAATCTGTGGCGGCCATTTCGTTTTGGTGGCATCTGTCAAATCTGTTTTTTCTTATTCAGTTATTATGTCAAATCACCATGGCAAGTTACACGGTTGAGCAGCATGTGCAAATTATAAAACTTTATTATCAAAATGAGTGTTCGTTAGTGCAAACGTCTTCAAAGTCTACTCTCCAACGATTGGTGACCAAATTTTAAACGACCGGTTCGGTAAACAACCAACCAACACCTTTACGTCAAAGAAACGCCAGATTGGCCGAAAACATCGCCGCTGTACGTGAGAGTGTTCAGGAGACTCGGAGGCAGTCGATTTCTCGCTGTGCACAAGAACTCGGCCTTTCGCAGACTTCAACTTGGAGAATTTTGCGTCGGGACTTGGGCTTGCATCCGCAAAAGATCCAACTGACCCATGAGCTCAAAGTTAATGACCATAGACAACGCCCTGTGTTCGCTGAATGGTCTTCGGAACGCTTGGAAGTGGACCCTGATTTTGGCCGAAAATAATCTTTAGCGACGAGGCACATTTTTGGATGATTGGTTTAGTTAATAAGCAAAATTGCCGGATATGGGATGACCACAACCCACATGAGGTCCACCAGGTGACAATGCATCCACAAAAAGTTACTGTTTGGTGCGGATTTTGGTCTGGCGGCGACATTGGTCCGTACTTCTTCGAAAAAAATTGAACCTCTCGGATACGTGCCACCATACGAAGTCGCGGCGGACATTTGAACGATGTCTCAATGACATAGATGGGCCTTTCTAATAAAAAAATAAATTTCGTTAATATCTCACACACATCTTGTTTTATTCAATTTTAACATCGACCCGTCCTTGTTGAAAGACCCTTTATTAGAGCCTGATCTTGGATGCGGAGAAGCGTTGAAGACCTTTTTGGTATCATAAGGGTTTAATATTTATAATTGATTGTGTTCATATTGTTTTTAGTTAAGTACACAGATATTAGAAGATGGAAGTACGATTTTTTTTTCTTTCTTTGAAGGTGCGCTGAATCAGCGCAGTAAGGCAGGGCAGACTGAGACAATGCGCTGAATATGGCGCGCTAAGATAGCGGCGCGTGGAGAAAGCGGCGTTTTGAGGGGGTGGCTCGATAGGTGTGACGCGCCGGTATGGTACCTCGGGAGGTACATGTTGATGGTACACGGCTGCCAGAATCCAATCTCCTAATTTTTCTTGTTCACAATCTCTTGGACACACCAAGTGATTATATGCTTTATGTTGTGACAAACACATCAGTTCTTTTTATTAGTACTCGTGGCTCACTCGTGGTTAGGCTCGTGGCGCCTTTATTAGCGATATTCGCTCGCTTTGCTCGCTCATACCGCTACCCGCGCCACTCACCTTTTAAAACCCCTATTATAAAAACATTGCATAAGATGCCATTATTACCTATTACCTGCGAAACCCAATTCGACCAAAGTTTTACATGCGGGAATTGTTGTTACCTGTATTCTCTGATTATTTATGGCCTGTATTGGATACATACAAAGAGAAACTTGCAGTCTTTATGATTTTACAAAAGACTAGAGAATCTTAATCATTTAATAATGATAGCAGACTTTATGATTTAAAGAAGGATCGGCCATCACAGCCTCTTGCTCTAGAAGTTTTCCTCGAAAGATATGAATGACTAATGCTTAATCATTTGAATCATTCGCACTAATACCACTATCTGTTCATCTTTGACCTCATCTTCCGGACTTATCAGTTGTTTATACTTAATAATGGATATAAAATGTTTTTCATTTAAATATTTCTAGATCTTACTCAAAAATAAAAAACATTCAATGAAAGTAGACTTATATTGACAATGAGTGCTATTTTTTCTCCATTATTCAATTATATAAATTCAATTTTTATTTCCGTCCTGAATTTCACAACTCCGCTAATCGATCGCGAACTGGCGAACTGACCCTATACAGACAAATCACACAGATTGAGCTAGCCCCAAAGTAAGCGAGACTTGTGTTATGGGATACCAACTCAACGATACTATATTTTATAATGGATACTTATATACCTATATAAAATATCCAAGACCCAGGTCAATTTGAAAAGATCATTTTCCATTTTGACCTGACCGGGATCGAAGCCGGGACCATCCGATCCGTGTCGCAGGCAGGAACTGAAAACGTCTTTACTGGACCTGATATCTTTGACACACAGACAAGACTTGTTGTACATACGTGTACTACCACATAATACACTCGCATAATCGATGAACAGCAAATGCAGAGCGACGAGTGACACAGCCACCCCGTCCGAGTACTGCCTTGTGACTGCCGTGCGCGCCCGCGCAGACACCCTCCAAACCTCTTTTGAGCGATATCCCGAAAAAAAATATTTTTATATATTAAATCTTGCTTGATTGATATTTAGTGCTACGTTGGTATTATAGTACATTTAGGTGAAAAAATATTTTGAAACCCCTCGGCAGTTTAGCAGGAGATAGCATTCATAGCTGAAAAACATAATGTTTTCTTTATTTGTTTATAACAAAAGTATTACACATATAGAAAAGTTATACGTTGAAAATATTGTAAGTTCAGTTGATACAAAATATATATTTTTTTCAAAATTTTCGAACGATTAGTTTAAGAGGAGTTTTGCGTTTTAAAGTTTACCTTTTTTGCACTTTTTTGATACCAACGGGAGAGTTGGGCTCTATCTAGTGTTATCATATGTGTTACAGCTGCTCCTCCCCAGACCTCGATACAGTATGAGATTTAGTACACTTTAATAGTTACTTTGGTGATTTTTGCCGAAATTTACGTGTTGATGGTGAAATGTGTAAAAAATAAAATTGTAAGACATATTTTCAAAAAATAATTGAGATTGAAACTTGGCTTTAATGTAATTTACGCCAAGTGCGAGTTAAGCTTGCCCATTACGGGTTCCGTAGAATCAAGCTAAGATTAGCCAAAAATCTCTTTAATTTATCGCCAGGAAAGATAACTTTGTTTTTCATAGTGTTTGTATGAATGACAAAGTTATTTTTGCGGTTTATGAAAAAGTGCTGTATTTCAATAAGTTGGTTTACTTGGTTTTAGTACTTAGCTCTGATAGTTTTCCTTTTAACTTCGGTAAATGTACTAATGCTGTAATTTTTTTCACGTATCCATCCGCAACACAAAACCAACAAATCCGTAAAGCTCGTTTCGATTAATCATGTAGGAACTAGTTTAGCTTCTTACCCTCTGGGAAGTAAGCAGTTCTGGTTCTTATTAAAACCTGTTGAAACCAACTTCTGACATCCTAGGCAACCTCTGTTTTAGAAGTCGTTCTCTTTGTTTCATGCGATGTCTACATTTGAAGAAGCTTATGGATCCCCCTCAAAAACGCAGTTCTCTCCACTTTTTCCCCAACTCTATTAAATAATGTACCTTTACGGAAACTATCGTTAGCATAGCATTTTTTCCGATAGCATCATTGGAGCTTTATCCTTTGAACGGGGAACTCCCTGAAGCAAAAATTAAGTAACATATATATGTAACATTAAGTAACATGTATAGTCCTCTGTTGTTTATGTTATCGGGCTCTTAATTATCTCATTATAACTACTAGTCAAAGATCCCAGAGCCAAACTCTTTAATTCAATTTATTAAATCTGTAATATTGATAACCCGTTATGAGCTCTTTGACAATTTTATTAAATAAAAGAACAATTCTTCGTCACAAAACTTTATTAATAACATCGATTTAAATTTGCCAAGTGTGAGTCAAACTTGCATGAAGGTTGGATAGTAGCAAGCATAGATAATGGTATCCACTAAACGTACAAAATTACCTACATCTAACCAAAATACCACTATCATTTTTCGCCACCAAAATAGGGTTATTTTTATTTATAATTGTAAAAAGGTGTTGAAGAGTAATTTTGAAAGAATAACTTCAGCAACCGCGTCAAATAATTTTTAATAACATCTTAGAAATCAAAGTAATACTAGAACAATAGTAAAAATCTACGATAATTTTATTACATAAAAAAACCAGCCAAGTGCGTGTCGGGCCACGCGCAGTGTAGGTTTCCGTAGTTGCGAATGACGACTTTGAGTTCACACTCGCACCTCACAGTTAAACAAAAACATCTAGCAATGAAATTTTATAAGTTCGTTGCCTATAACTTTTTAGTTTGTACTTTGTACTCAGCCCTGATAGTTTTCCTTTCAACTTCAGTATATATACTACTGCTGTTATTTTTTTCACGTATCCATATATTACCGTTTAGCAGATAGAGGGAGACACTTACCACTAACAAAAATTGTGTTCTCAACCTCACAAATTTTTTTAAAGACATGTTGATGAAGAAATGTAGCATTATCGTAGTACATATATCTCCATGATAATACTAATATGAAATGACAGTAAAATGAATTATTTATCTATGAATAATAATATTGACATGTAAATTTTAAAACATGTATCATTGACCACAGCTACAAATCTGGGGGCACGGCAGTCCCCCGCCAAGTCGAGCAGAAAAGCGGCACGGCCGTACCATTTTTTCTCGAAGCACTTCAGGCCATTTTCGACCTCCTATAACTTCGTTGTGGATAAAACTACAAACCTTAATTTTCAAAAATCAAGCAAGCATTGTATAAACACAGTATATTTTAAATTACATTCAATTTGAACCACTAGTTTAAGAATAATAACTAGTCGTTTGTCACTCACCGACCGACCGATTATCAAAACTCTAAGGCACTTCTAGCAGGTGTAGAAGCTTCAAATTTAGAATACAACTAGTTTCTAGTATAGAAATAAAGGAAAAACTAAAATATTTTGCAAGTTCGGTCCAGTTTTCTAGATACACCATTGCATAAATAACTTTGTAAATCATATAAATATATAGGATTACAAAGTTACATTTGCAGTGAATGAATTAGTTCAGTGTAGTTCTCACGCCCTTTTAACTTAGGCACGCTAACCATGTAGTTCGTCGCTATTGCACACTTTTCTGAAAATGCAGTTCACAGTTCGATAAAAAACACAGCACAGGATATTCTCAGTCCGCGAAAACACTAATCGGCAAAAACTTGCAAGTATTTTCACGAGAATTCGCGTAAAAGCTGGGCTCATAACCTATAATGAAACGCCGGTATTGAGATTCGAACAGAACTGAATTTATTTGACACACAAGTGACATAGACATTACTTAACATCTAATTGTCAATAGATGGCGCTACTTGTATTTCAATTGTGATTATTTGCATTTAATTTAACACTGCCGCAGCGTATGGATGTGGTCTATGGTACTATAACCTTTTTGAAAACCGGCTTGTTCGGGAGGCTGGAAGGCATCAAGCCTGTTTGTGAGACGATTCGTGATTACCTTCGAAAACAGCTTATAGACGTGGCTCAGGAGCATGTTGGGTCTATAGTTCTTTAGAAGGGTGTTATCACCCTTTTTGAACAATAGCACCACCACGCCTCTATGCTACGCTTCTGGCGTCATGCCCTCGAGCAGAACGGAATTAAAAAGCCTCTAAAGGACTTTCAGTACCGGCGTTCCACCCGCTTTCAGAAGCTCTGCTTTGATTCCGGCCTCGCCCGGCGCCTTGCGGTTTTTGAGCTGTTTGAGGGCAATCTTAATCTCATACAGGCTGATAAATAATAAATAAATAAATAAATCCGGGATATTTTCGATACATAGCGGGGCTAGTTTGACCCTAGGATCTTTGACTAAAATTACACTACTGAGGTATACAACTGTCCATAAAAGCTCTCGATATCTTCCAAAACTTCGAAAACTTCGGCCCTAAACACGCCACCGTCCTCCTTCTTCAGCTTAGTCAATCGGCTTTGCCCAATAGACTCTATCCTTGCAAATAATTTGGACCCTTGTTGCTCTATCGTCTACTTAATCCGCTCGGTACCAATTAAAGGAGCGAATGTCGTATCGTATTGATTTCTGGATTTGTCTATTGACCTGCCGATGTAGGTACGTCCGTGTTGTGGATTGTCGCATAGGTATCAAACTCAGGGTGTGAGGAGAAATTTTTTTGCGGTTTGTTTTTGGGGCAGGATCTAAAAACATTTGACCCCTCCGCTTGGACAGTATAATAATAAAGTTTTAGAACATTACAGCTTGCAACTTGCAAGTACATTTAGGATTCAAGATTCAATCGTTTATTTAATATAGGTTTCTTTGAACACTTATTAATTGTCATTTTTGTGCTTACTATTCTTACAACAAAAAAAATTTGTTGACGTTAATAATTACTTATGGCTAAATTTATGCAAATTTAGGTAAATAGCACTCAAGCTACAAAAATATCCTACAAATTACGTAAATGAAATCACAGGAAAAGATTATTTAAATGACGTAGGTATGGCGGTCGCGGAATCTTACTCTAAGTATAAACATAAATATAATTGTGATAACTTAGTAAGATTTTGTCATTCAAACTCCTCAATTGCTTGACTGTGGAGTACTAAGATGGCTCTCTATAAGTATTTCTTTATATTCACATCGTTGTTTTTACATAGCTCATGTAAGTATTAAATTAATAATGAGATTACATGTTTTAAAAAGGGGAAATGGCCTAAAAATTCAGTTACCTTGCGACAACCTTTCAAATATCCATAGTCATTTCCTTTTTATCATTTTAAAATATAGTCTTTCTGTTTTTTTTTTTACCTGCAGTCTTGACATTTGTTTTAAACATTGAATTTGATCACGTTATTTGGGAACCAGCCTCTTTCCCCGTACCCGGAATTTGAAAAATTACTAATGTGACTCTGCTGGCTATCTGTCATCTGTTTATAGCATGCGAATCTTTATAACAACACATGTTTTAAATTTTCTCATATCTAAAGCATACCTACTGTTTCGTTAATGAATTCCTTAGTGATAAATTTTAATTTGAACTTCTTGGACTTGTACTCAATTTTGTAAATTTTTCAACTTTGTATTGTTTTTCAACATTAATAGGTAATTATTTTGACGATGAATTTTATATTATGTTTCAATTTAGGATGTTATTAATGAATGCATGAGATTCTTAAATGTATACTTGATTTTTTACAACTTTGTATATTCCTTTAGGCGGGACTTACTAGACCCGTTATTTTTTATAACATCTCTTGTACACCTATGTTCACAAAATAAATTAATTGAGATTGAAAACATTTTAAAAATTCCTTCTTATGAAACATCACAAATGACAGAGACCAGAAACACTGGGTTAGAGCTATATCCAAATTCATGGAGTCTACTACCTACGTATCAGAGGCGATGGGTCGAACCATTTTGCAGATTGGACAGTAACTTACTTGAATCTGCTAGTGCCCATTAACCCTGCAGAGTGCTCGTGTAATTGTCGTTGTGAAGTGGGTATCTATGGGACTATCGTTGAAGCTTTTCATAACACACTTCATCGTCAGGACTGCAGGAGCACGACCCTCAATGTACTACCAGAACCATTAATTAATCAGGGCAGTAAGAGGATTTGGCCTACACACACTAATCTTAGTAAATTTATATTTCAGGTGAAATTGAAGAACTGAACGACTATCACTTTATCGAATCGGTCCAAAATTATTATAAAATACAAACAACGGCCAAGAATTGGGAAGCTGCTGCGATAACGTGCAGACTGGAGAATGCCACTTTCTTTTATCCGGAGAATGAAGCAGAAGCCGAAGCGGTGCTTGCTTACTCAAGAGAAACAAGCAATATTGATCATATTTGGATCGGCATGTATGCAACTCTAACCAGAAATTTCGTAACAACTGATTGTGAGCATACACATTTCTTTTTAACCTCTGAATTCTGAAAACTTTAAAAGCAAATTCATCCCCTAAGGGTGCAATAAGGGTTGAAATTTTGTATGGAAAATAGCTCCAACATACAAATAATATACACCAACATTCCGGTTTTCTAAAGTCCAGCCTCAAATGTTGTAAAATATGTAAAACCATGAGGATAGAAATGGGTATTGGACTCGTTAACCGAAATCCACGCGGGCAAAGCCGCGAACTTTCAAAATAATCACTTGATACACTTCGTTAATAGAACTGCGTGTAAAATAGTCAAGTCAATAATGATGGGTTTTAAATAATTTGTTTGTTTGCATAGAATAGGCTCCAAAAATACTGGACCAGTTTAAAAAATCTTTCACCAACAGTAAGGTTATTTATCTGGGAGAGACATAGGCAATAATTTACGTAGACGAACTCGTGGGAAAAATGCTTGCCTATAATATTTGCAACACGTGGAAGTTCATCCATCGTAGTCATATGCATGTTTATTATGTACCTCATTGTTTCCGTAGGTACAAGAAACGTCATCATCATTTCGTGTAGGTGACACGGCCAGTCGACCATGCACACCCTGGTGGCAGAGTTCTTCGGAATCATCTTTCTTATCAGACAATCATGTGATTCATGCCTGCAATGTCCTAACAAAATTAGAAACAACCTTACAAAGTATGCTTCCCGTGGGAATCGAACCCACGACCGGGTCAATAAGGCAAACGCCTTAACCACTGGAACACAGAGGCACAAGAAACTTGGCTCTTAGTACGGAACCCTTAGTGTGTGTGAATCCGACTCGCAGTAGTCCAAATTTAATTTAATTCCGTACTTGTTTATATCGCAGGGTTACCATCTACGGCCGTCTACAATAAATGGGTTGCGGGTGAGCCAAACAATGCTCATAGCAGCGAATACTGTGTCGAGTTGCACGGACGTGGCTTGAATGATTTGATGTGCTCGTACGAAAAGCCGTACATATGCAAGAAAACCAAAGCAGCAGTTACAGTGAGTACACGCAGAAAAATGTTCAGCCAATTTTACTGATTTAGTCCCATAGGAATAAGTATAGGAAGTTGTTCATATTGATGGGCTGAGTCGCCACTTTAAGGCTCGTCAAGATTTTATTAATATATACAATATAGAAAAAGTTGTCACTATATGGTTGAGTTACCCCTTAAAGGCGAGGTGAGTTCACTAACTAGCGCCACCCAGCAATTTATTCTATAAGTCCTAAAACATATCAAATTTAAAAAAGCTATTGTCCTTTTTAATTACTTGTAGTATTATTGGTACAAGTTTTCACTATTTTTAATTTGATGATGAATTAAGAAAACGAATTTTTACCGCTCGCTAAAAATTCGTTCTCTGTAATATCTATGAAAAGTAACAAAATGAATACTACAAGTAATTAACTAGGGCAATCAGCTATTACATTTTTTAAAATTGATTTGGTTTAGGAGTAAATGAATTAATTGCTGGGTCGCGCTAGTGTGTGAACTCACTTCGCCTTAAGGCAGATCGAGGTTAAATTTACACGTTGAAAAAAATACCACATCACGCGTACGAAATGCTAAATCCGTGAAGTACCAATATTTTCAAAGGACGATTTAGGCAGAGACAAAAAGTGACTGTAATCTTGTTGGGTTTCCAAGGTTGTTTTGTGCTGATACTCTTATTTTTAAAATTGCTTTTCATAGATACTGAAAAAAGGGTGCAAGTTTCCATTTTTTTAACAACCGGAGAACTTATATTTATTCATTTCTGTCGAAAAAAGAATACTTATTATAATTCGTTTCTTAGTCACCATTAATATTTTTAATAATATTTTTTTAAGTCCTTTTAAATTAGTATAATAAGGTTTCAGAAAAAATTTGCTGTGGTATGTTTTCCCATATCTTAAGTATCTATTTCTTAAATTATTATTAGTAAATTTTGACAAATCCACGGCCCAAACATTCCAGTCTTTTTTTTAAATACAGGAACCACCAGAACCACAATGCCTTCCAGGGCCCAAGGGTGACCAAGGAGATACTGTAAGTAATGTTATCTATTGCCCAGTTGTCATGGATTACGAATTGGAAGCAGTTATAAGAGGTCTTTGCCCAGGAGGAAAACAAAAATTTAGTAAATATAATAATAATCGCGATCAAATTTTGTATTTCAAAACAAACTCAAACCGATGAACCGATTTTCGTTTAGTTTTTGTCTCATAGATAATTTTAACCCGAGTGTTCTTAGCCATGTTTCATGAAAATCTGTTCTGCTGTTTTAAGATCGTCAGCTCTATTCTAGTTGATGAGGGGATCTGCCTTACTTTCATCGATTTGAAATTTGGTACCGTGTTACTTCAATGACATAGAAAGTGTCGGGTGTTTTTTTTTAATTTTACTTTTATTATAATTACTAAACAGTGATGTCACCACTCTATAGCATTTTCTGTGATTTGTATCGGTATCGCCTACGTTCAAAAAATTGTCTTTTATAACATGTATATTTTTAAACTAGATACTGTCCCACTGCTGGGCAAAGGCCTCCCTTCTCTTCCGCCACTCATCTCTATCTCCTGCGATTGATGCTATCTGTTTTTTTTTATTTTAACAAGTTATTCCGCTGATGTGTCTATTTTTGGGTCGACAAAAATATTTGCCTTCCGTCCTAATACGATAAGGTACATAATATATTACAATTACAATACAATCATGTATGAGCGTAAGTTTGACCCTTGGTAATGACGAGTAGTATTATATGCATTGGTCACTTCTCAGATTTAGGTATCTATTTTTTATAACTTTTCAGGAAATAGCAGGATATCCAGGAGTTCCAGGACCGAAGGGCGACCAAGGCATTATGGTAACTTCGTTTGTTTACTCAAAAAATTGTTATTGACATTGTTACAAACAATGTGATTTTTTCCGACTAACCGTCCATAGGTTAGTAAGTCTTCAGAAACGGGCGTTTCTGCAATAAAATAGAATTAATTTCATCCGCTCTGTTGGTAAACTTTGTTTATCTAAAATTCTCCTAGTTTCTAATTCAGTATTTTAAGATAGCCGAGCACATCTCTCTCCATATCTCTTCTCTTTCTTATTATTATCTTCTCTTCAGGTAAATTAATAATGAATGTAACTTTTTTATTCAGGGTCCACCTGGACAGCTTACAGGGCAATTTTTGTTGTTTTTCTGAAATAGATTACCGATACTACCGAAATATTTATTATCACTTCGATTAGAATTATAGTTGTTGTTAGTTTTTAATTCATTTAAGTTTTGTATTCAGAACAAAAATGACAATTATGAAGTCCATAACAAAAAGTGACGATTTAAATTCGATTTGATAGAGAAATTTCATGCAATTAATCACTTTGCCTTTTATCTTTGTCTATATAAATAATCAAAGCCTTACATCTAGTTACATACATTCATATAAGTATTAAAGAAAAGGGAGCTTGTTCTTAGTTAAAATCGGTTATATTTACAACATAATGGTTTCCATTTCAGGGACCACCAGGTATATCAGGACCACCAGGACCTAGGGGGCTACCGGTATTTTATTTTTCCCTTAATTAGTACATAACATACATATTATCTATGTTTGAAAATCTAACTTAAATTCTACATAGATAAATGATCTTTTTGGGATTTAAGTTAGATTTTAAATATAATTGTCACTTATTTAATATCTTATGCATAAAATTCCTACTGTTTACAAATTTGGCTATATTTTTTCCTAAATTATAGGTAAAAGCATTCATTTATTTCTGAGTCAAAGGGTTGGTCAGTCAATGTAATATTTTTTTTTAATTTTCGTTTGAGGCCCAACATGCAATTGCTTTTTTGTTTTAAAATTAATTATTTCTAATGGAGGCATTACAGACCCCGAATTCAGCGACCTGTGTGCATAGAAGATTTTTTAATTTCAGGGCCTACAGGGTGTAACAGGATTACCAGGAGTCAACGGTGAACCAGGACTTAATGTAATAATAACACTTATGTATTGCTAGATTATATTTACCCTAGTGTTTTTTTCTTATGGTAGTTTTAATCAAAATAACTATTAAAACAAACAAAATATAAGTAATGTACCACAGAAGTGCTGCATTAGCTTTTTTCAATTTGATCTGATGTAGAAGTGAAATAAATAAAATTACGGGTGTCGTTTGATTTACTGAAGAGGCTTACTCACTCTTAGGCGACATTCGACCATATTTTTTATCTCTAATTTTGCTCGATTAATAAAATAAAGTTGGTGTCTTTTTACATAAATGTTTCAGGGGCCAGAGGGACCTGTGGGACCCAAGGGTGAACGCGGATTTACGGTATGTTTCCAAAGATTTTCTAAAAGTACCATTGTCATTGGAGCTAGAATTAAATGCGATTTTTAGTATAAATTTATTCTGATCAATCCATGCAACACAGAGCCTAGACTGATAGCTGAAACGAACAGAGGCCTATGCTTACCAATAGCCCTGTCGAGTCCTACTCACCCAGCTAGTTAGAGTAGGCCCAACATGAATATGAATGAAGGTATTAATGCTCAGCGGAGAGAGAGAACACAACACAACTCAGATAATGGATTTTAATAAGTTTCACACAGGCGTTACACAGTAGTAGTAGTGAATACAATTAGTAAAATAATATTTATTATAGGCGAGTGCCTGTAAGCTAGGGTCGAGAGATCACGACCAAGGAATTGAATGGAATGCCATGACTAATGAGAAAAGGACACCGAAGAAGATTTGAATATGGAATTTAAAATGAATTATGTTTCGAAATAAAAGTGGACAGGATGATGATGATTGGGAAATGAGGTGAAAATAAGATGCAGCATGAAGGTTATCCATGCGCATCGTTACAGCCCGAAGATGTTCTGAGATGATAATGATATTAATCATCATCCTAGGCACTACAGCCGCATGTGAGCCTTGGCCTGGTCCAGTAAATTTCTCCAGCCGTTTCTGTTTTTGGCTATTGATATATATAATGATATTGATATATATAATGATATTATATACATAAATAGTAACTACCTTGCCGTGTGATTCTCGGTAAAGTAGAACAGGACCACTCCAAGTTTTCCCGTGGATGTCACAAGCTAAACAAAGCCTAAAAACATCAAAGAGATCTCTCCAACCCGTCTGGCCAGCATGGAGAGTGAAAACCCTGACAACTCTGACTTATATATGGCTCTAGTAGTACAGAGGAGGACGTGCTGCTACAGTGGAGAGCGACCTCAATTCGCTGTGCACCTTGCACTATATGGGGGTCAATGTCATACTAAAACTCCTCTTACTCATTTGTCGACTCGTCGTTGATCGACTTGCACTAAGGGTGACTAAATTATTCTACATGTATAGTATGTATACTTTTATTTAAGAACGGAAACGTAGTATTGCTGTGGTATGATATTAATTATAAAACTTGCATAGGAGTAGATCAGTTTATTTTGTAGTTTTGTCGATACATTAGTTACTTCCTTTAATTTGATTACTATGCTATTTCTTGATGTGGGGAGAAGCACCTAGTATTCAGGATATTTGATACAAAATTGTGAACTTGTTTTGTAGGATACTTACTCAACAACGATACTATATTTTATATTAGAGAAACATCCAAGGCCAATTTTACACAATATCGTTTTCATCATGCCCTGACCGGGGATCGAACCAGGGTCCACTACTGCATACTGGCGTGTTAACCACTGCACAACGGTACTTGACACTGGTTAACTTCCCAAAATTTGATGACATTTCTATTGCTGCTAGTTTGCTCTATCGGCTACTAGGGGGAGGAGCAGCTTGTATTGTTAGGGGTATTTGACACAAAATTATCTGATTTG
The DNA here is from genome assembly GCA_963082605.1 of Rhodophaea formosa. Classification (NCBI taxonomy): domain Eukaryota; kingdom Metazoa; phylum Arthropoda; class Insecta; order Lepidoptera; family Pyralidae; genus Rhodophaea; species Rhodophaea formosa. Next base: position 15,336,842 of record OY720209.1, read on the forward strand.
AATTATAATAGTAATTTTATGGATTATTTTATAAAGAAAAAAAAATAAAAAAACGTATTCCATTTCGGTATATTTACAGGGCTTACCTGGCTTACCTGGTATACCTGGCTTACAAGGACCACCCGGTAAACCTGGAGCCCCCGGCACGCCTGGGGTGTGCCCTACTACTTGTCCCGTGATATATATCAGTGGTAGGTACCTTTGACCTTGAGACGACTAAGCAATTTGATAGTTACCTTTCTTCCCGTTGTATAGTAATTTAAATAATAATTTTAGACAGTAATCATGATAATGGCAGGTGTCCGACCCTTTGCAATAACCCATCACAAGTCCATCCACATTTCAATCCTATAGCCCATTTCTTTCTCTTTTCAAATCTTCGGTACGGAGGCTGTTTTAATACCTGTAAAAGGACATGTCATACTTTGGTGTTTTCAGGAACGGATTCTGACTGGAGACCTATATTACATCAAGTTCTCTAGAAGGCCTCTACGTGTTGGATCTATATCTTCACGCAAGCCTTCCAAAGGACCGGGTTAACACCCGTAACTCCAAAGGAGATACAAGAATATTATATCTTCGTCCACGATTATTTGGCATAAATGCCGCAATTGGTCTAATGGAAAAATATCCCAGTAGTTCATTATGTCAAATTTCGAATGAAATACTGGAAACGAACGTCGATAATTTTATGATACAAATTTCAATGTTGCCTTTGATGTGTGGCAAGTAATATTAATCAGTCATACCGGATCTTCGCCCTGAGGATCTTTTTTGCGATTTGTCACGCAAAGCTACTCAAAGAAAGTCCCTCGAAAAGGGTGGCTCGCAAGCCTTCCGTAAACCCCGAGGAAAAAAAACATGTTTCAAACTGTTAAAATTGTACAGGTTGTAATTGCCTTTCGACATACCCTTTCTTTCTTTCTTACTTCTTTTAAATTATGGCTTCCACCGACATTTCAGTGATTCTTCCAATGATAATGAGATATTAAGTATTGGTGTTGTACGGTATGTGGCATCAAGGATGGCGTATGTTCTTTGGCAGCCTCGTGGGAGCTTCTGGTGACAAATCTATACGAGTCCATTTTACAGTCTACTTTCACAAATTGTTCTCAAGCACGAGCATTTTATAACACCAAACTTCACCAATTTCATGTTATAAAGTCCACTTAAATCAATTTGCAAAATTGTATAAGGCAAACGGCAACTGCATACCTTGACTTCCCACCAAAAAACAACAAAAAAATATATTGATATATATTTTTTTGTTGTTTTTTAAAATAGTACAGCAATTACACGCTGTCGACTTTCGACATACCCTCAACGGCAACGGTTGATCATATTGACGGGCAAATTCATCACTTTGCCCATCAATATGATCAACTTTTCCAAGGGGATTAACACTGGGAAATAAAAAAACCTAAACTTTATACGAAAGTGTTGAGCCGCCCGAGCAATTAGTATGGGAAAGTCAAAAAACTTTTCAAGTTTCCAGAATTGGTTCCATAGAAAAAGTTGTTCATATTGATAGTCTGAGTCACCCCTTTAAGAGAATGCCAAAGGTTGATTTACAGGCTGTATTGTATTTGTTGTACCGTGTGTTGTACATTTTAAAAGTCGTATAATCTGACAAATTATTTTTGAATTGTTGTTGGTCGTCACTGTTAGTATTTGACTGCTGCCACACCAAATTTCCCTCCTTTTTTATATCCTGGGTAAAATAAATATGAAATTAAATGCTATCTTTTTTGCAACAGAGGAAACAATCTATGCCGAGGGCGAAGTTCCGCAATTGGGCAGTGAAAACCATCCATCGGCGGCGATTTGCAAGTTCGTGCCCGCATTGGCAGACAAAGAAGGTTGTAAGAGTATTTATATAAATTCAAGATTTTTCAATATATCGTTTTTTTGTGAGTCATAGAGTATTGCAAAATTTGGACTGGTCTGGCGAAAGCTTAGCGTCTCTACTCAAATAATACTCTAAAATATATATAAAAGATAAATATAGTAAAAAAATTGTTAGAGATAAATATCCAAGACTCAGGCAAAGCTGAAAAAAAAAAGCGTGTTCCAGCATGACACGGCCGGGGACCGAACTCGGGACCCTCGTGTCGCAGGCTATCGGGTTAACCAGTAGAAATAGTATACTTAAAGCCCCACACGAGGCACACTAGCGACGTCAATAATTTTATTTCTAAAATTTTATAAATAGAAAGAAATTCAAGAATGTAAGTCATATAACCCTTAGTAAATAACCTGAAGTATTTTTGGAATCATGTTTAATATTATCAGAATCAGCGAGAATTATGAGAATCAGATTACCGCCAAAAACGGCCGTTTTTGGCTGTAATCACTATTTCTCTTAATGACTGATTCTCATTCATATAATATTAAAACACGATTCCAAAAATACTTCAGGTTTTTTACTAAGGCTTATATGATTTACATTCTTGAATTTCTTTCTATTTTTAATGTATTAGGAATAAAATTATTGGCGTCGCTAGTGTGCCTTTGAAAGTTGAAAAATAAACGATTATAAGTAGAATTTCATTCATTAAAATCTGTGTTTTGTTTTCTTTTAGTAATGCTTGCATTATAATTAGCATAAAAACTTGATCAACCAAGAAAAAAATTACCCAGCTTATTTTTTTAGCTTTGTCTACGTTAAATGTATCATTGACCTTCTTTTTAAGGAAACGGTCTAAATGGCTGTTAGGTTTTCTATTTTTTAATCAATCCACTTGTTACAGTTCCAGCTCCAGACCCCTTTTGGGTAATGGAGGAAGAGAAGTTCCCAGTGAAGTGCGACAAGGACACCAACAGGACATGTTTGGCCCTGAGACACAATGACACTAAGTGGATCAATGAGAATATAATTTCTATAGATAATGGACCGGAAGGAAAGTGGCTCAGTAAATATGGATTTAGCTTAAGCAGCTTCAATACGGTAAATTACTTCTTTTTAATATATTTATTATTTATTTATTACTACCTACTGTACCCTCGTATTTATCAGTTTTTTTTCCTTTTAATGACGCCAATTCTAACGTGAATTAGGATGTTGGTTGCGTCAAAGTTAGATGCACAATACACCATCTTATTTGAGAACAGTTTGTTAAAATAAAATACCTACTCGTTTGATAAGTATGAAGATAGATTACATCAAATGAATGCTGGTATTATTCTCGTTTTTAATTTTAAATTCGTGGGAACGTAAATCTTTTTTTTCTTTTACAGATTACACACAGCCAGTTACATTGGTTGAAAGAGCAGTCGATAGATGTTAGACAGACGATTAGATTTTATTTCATGAATACTACATTTGAGAGTATAGCCCTGCGGATACTCAATAACAATGATATATTGTTTGGTCCAAACCCTTCTGCATTTTCTCCGATGCACTATACTGTTGAAAATCATGAAGAGGATACGGTAAGTATTTAACTAAAGTAGTCAACTTTACTGGATATTAATGTTAATTTTGACACAAAATGTATGAAGTAGCTTAGCCCGTGAAAAGGATCAATTTTTTTTATGATATCAAGGCAAATGTTTTGAAAAAATACACTTCTAGGCAGGCAATCTGTGGGGTGTAACAGCGCAATGAGATGAAAAATTACTTAAGGGCGTATCCGAGCATAAAAAATGATTTTTAGAAAGAAAAAAGTAAAACATAGGGCCTTACCTATTTTAGTTATAGACTTTATGAAAAAAGAATTGTGCCTCTAGGAGCAGCAAGAAAAATAGAGAAATACATTTGTATTTTAATATAATATCTAAATATTTTTTTACTATAATAGAAATGATGATGACTATAATAGTTTACAATATTTGTGTAAAAAATTGAATTTAACGTATATTTCTTTTTAGGTTGAAGTGAATAGTGAGACATGGAAGTACGTTGACTTGGTGATCATAGACAACGCAAAGCGGCTGCCGGTCGTGGACTTCTACGTGGAGCCTATGCCAAGCAATCCGGAACATTTTTACGTCAGTGTACAGCTACGAAAACTATGTTTCGGTTGATATTGTTTTTGTAAAAGTAAGCCAGTTCTATTTCAATAAACTAATAATATATTCGCGTCCTCCGGTCTTTTATTTAATCTTCACTGTAGGAGCACGACCCTCTCTGTACTACCATAGAGTCTCTCAGAAGAAAATAAATTAAAATGTAACTAAAAACCAACTAATCCTGTTTTTAAATCAAAATTGCCTTTAAATTAAAACTACCTAAAAATTAAATATATCCTTCAGGTCATTGCCCTGCGGTGATGTGCCCAGTAAACTGGCAGCCAGAGAATGCTTATTCTTTGTGCAGGATATTACCATATCCCTTGTCAATCGAACCCTCGACCAGCCTTTGCTGTCATACTTATCTGTGATAGTTTTCTTTTAACTTCGCAATACATCATGCTACTGCCCTAAATTTATTATTACCTATTAATTTTGAAAGACCTGTCCAACGACACCCACACTAAGAAGTTGACAAGATAAAAATATATCCCCCTTTTTATATGCACGGGATGAACCATATGTTTTTTTTTAAATTTGACAAATATTGACAGCCACCCTAAATAATACAACTTTGAGGTTTTCTTAAAAAGACAGAGCTGCAAGGCAATCCTCAATCCGCAAAGATGAGAATCCGCGTTGTTTGATGTTTGTTGAAAGATTTTTTTTATTTACAACTAAGATGGCAAACAGGCATACGGCCCACCTGATGGAAAGCGGTTACTATAGCCTATGGATGCCTGCAAAAACATGGGTGTCACTCGCGCGTTGCCTCATCCATCACTACATATCTCATCATACTTTGCAGGCACAACGCGCAAGGCTTGGCCAACACAAAGACTTGGTTATTCCAAGCGACACCAAACCGATTAACGTGAACGAGCAATTAACGCTCACGCTATGAAAAGCAAGATAGCCTAACAGGGAGCTAAGAAAAGCAAGATAGCCTAACAGGGAGCTATGAAAAGCAAGAAAACCTAACAAGGAGCTATGAAAAGCAAGAAAGTTGCCAGACACAAGCGGTTCCAACAAAAACGCTTGGACGAAAAATTCCCCAAAAAAAAAAAAAGACATTTTTTTATGGGGAAAAATGATACTTCTTCCCCAATACAATAATTGCTGGTTGGCACTAGTTTCGCATATCCTAGCCCCTTTTGCATTCATGCTGTCGCATAGCCATGCATGGACTTCAAACGAGACCCGTGTCCTCTGTCGCCTGTAATGAGAACGGATACCCGATTATGTACAATCTTCATTACTTTACCGCCGCCGCCGCAATCTGCCTGCTGTCTGTCATTATATAGGTATGTTCAGGCTATCAAATGGTTACTCACTGTAGATTAAGCGTAATAAAGACTGTTTTTGCGCCTTTTTAACATCATTTAAGAAGTCAAAAATGTGTTTTTAGTCCAATATACCACTGCAGCCTTTGTTTTTTTTTTACTGAATAACAAAATGGACAGCATAATCGTACTGGAGCCGAGATATAAATCTTTATAACTCGGCGTTCAATTACACTTGAAATGAGGGTAAAGCAGTTGAAATAGGGCTAAGTAAGCAAATTGTCCCTACAAACAACTGCTGCTTTCATATTAAATCCAAAGTTGATAGAATTGTTTACCCATTCATTACGCAATGCACCAATTTGGCGAAACTCATTGAATAACAACGTCCTCATCGAAATAATTCATATTGTATTCTTCCATGCTGGTCTGGGTCTGGATATATTGAGTAACAAAGAATTTATATAATTTATGATGTATCGCGCAGATCGTAAAATCGGTCCGACGGTAGAGGCTTAGCTCTTTGCTAATACCATGTACCCCTTAATTTTACGATTTGTTCTCACAGATTCACATAGATGGCGCTACTCGTTGCTACACGACATTGTATCTTCGGTATTATGAGAATATAAAAACATTATTCACAAAATATATCTTATTAATAATTCGAACAATATTTTTGGCTTATTATTTCAAAATTACACCTCATTTTTAGTAAGTTTAGGCTGATGCAGACTACCGCCATCTAGTATCGACTGTGTGTTTGCAACTCGCTACTAGATGGCGGTAGTTTGCAGCGCCCTACATTTGCCTACTTTTGCCACCTTAAGTTGGTCCAATATTTTTCTATGAGGTGGGCAGTCTATTACGTTAGTATTATATTGTCTTTGCTAATACTATAGTATTTTATGCAACGGTTTTATAATAGGGGTCTTAAAAGGTTAGTGGCGCGGCTAGCGATATGAGCGAGCGAGACAAGCCTTTTTAAGACTTAATTATAAACCGTTTCATACAATATTTTTCTACGATTTTAAAAATGCAAAACTAGTAAAACATGAGATAAATTTTGAGTTTGACATCTAACTCGCGGGAAATGTAAATATGACAAAATTTTGTGTCTATGGTTTCCTTCTTTTTTTAATTTTAATGTTCGCTTGAGCCTTAAAAAAAAAAAATTCTTTTGCAATCACGAAATATAGGTTCTGTGGCTGCTAGCCGTATCGTAATAATAGCGACATTATAGTACGGCTGTGCCGTTTTGTTATGGAGAATAGAGTATAGACTGAGTATGGATGTTCTTATGTTTGTGTTCTTGATCATATAAATGACAGATAAAAATCATTTAATTATATTAACCAGCAACACATTAATATTTTACTTAAATTATTTTTTTTACCTACACTATTACACTATACGTGGTCCTTAACGATTATGGCCCACGTGATAAAAACGTGATTATCATGATCATTGTGCATGACATTGGATTGACTAATTGCATAAACTTGAAGGTTGGCCTGGGAGCACATGAAAAACATAGAATGCAGCAGTCGATTTCCTGCCTGTCTGTCCGTATGTCATAGCCATTTTATTTATATCCGAAACTATTAGGACTGTTCTACTAAGAATTGGAACTTGGATTTTAGAATGTTTTTTTTTTTTAAAAAGGAAGTTTCTGAGCGGTTTTTTTATATTTTTTTCCTATTCAGTTTTCTTTTTTTTGTGACTTCATGTAATATACAATTATAATGTATATGTATATGCTGGCGACCTAGCACTACCTTGAAGCGGTACTACTAGTAAACAGCATAAATTTTATTGTGGTATTTCCAGTATACCTACTTTATAAATAATTAATTACGTACAGGTCAATGCAAATCAATTTAGAAATTCGGAAGATAAGCCTTTTATTTACGACTAAATGGATATTTTAAGCTGCATCAATGAGACATAGGTAACTTTCTTGACTTAAAATCCTATGGCCTCTAGGTGGGGCAGAGGGCTTCAACATGTTTTGTTTCCATCACGAATGTTGAATAAATTGCCAACCTAATTAACAGGTTGATTCATATTTTATTTTGGTGGTCATAATTGGGAGCCATAAAGTTGCGATCTCACTTATTTTGATTATTTTCTTGGGATTATTTAGATAAACATGAGTCGTATGCATTTTGGGTCAAATGAAGATCATAAGAGCAAGTCTAACGTCGAATCCAGCAGTGAAAATGAACTGCACAAAATAGTCATAAGTTTTCATACATTGTAATAGAGAAAATTGATTATTTATCGGTATATTGTTTTATTCATTAGGAGGATCGACTACCTGTACATTTTCATACAAAAAGTGATAACTCTTCTACCCTAAACCTTTACGAAATGAAGCAATTTTGATGTCATTCGATTTAGCACACCTATGCCCCTGGTATTTTTTATGTAAAAAATATGGATATTTACTTAAATACTCATAACTTTTGTTGTTAGCAATATATCTTAAATATAAAAACGAACAGACCTACTTCTCCAATTTATCGATAATGTGTAAAAAAATATCGAAATTGGACTATGTTTAAGGGCTGGGAAGAGTTATCGCTTTTTATATGAAATTTTACAGGTAGTCGATTTTCTTAACGTCAATATAATGCCTTTTTACAAACAGAAAATAAATAAAACATCAAACATTTTTTAAATTATACATGAAATTACTTCTTCCATAACGGATGCATCAGTCTGTCTTGTCGCTAACGTTATCCGACACTGCCTTCATTAATTAACTAATTCATACTACTAGTACTAGATGCCAGTACCGCAACGCTTTTAATCATTGTAGCAAAGCTGAAATATCAATGACAGGTTTTGTAAAAAGAAATATAATTCCAATACAGGCAATCAAAACGTTAAGAGCGTATACTAGCAGTATTTTTTCAATATGGTTTCCATACAAATGTATTTCTCTATTTTCTCGCTGAAAACTGATTCTAGAGCCACAATTCTTTTTTTTTTTTATCAAATCTAGTACTAAAATAGGAATGCCGCTGTTTTTCTTTTTTCCAAAAAAAAAAATAATTTTGCACATTTTTTTTCTTTTAAACAGGTTTTTAGAAAAAAATAAAACCTCTGTAAAATTTCTTATAAAAATCTATTACTAAAATAGGGACATACCTATTTTAGTAATAGATTGTATGTAAAAAGAATTGTGCCTCTAGAAGCAGTTTTCAGCGAGAAAATAGAGAAATACATTTGTATGGAAAACGCACTGCTACTTCTGTTGGATAATTAATAATTCCTTAATACCCAACTGCCATAAATTATGTTCTTCTTAAAATTGTACGTATTTGAAGTAAAACGAAAACACATTGTAAAAAAAATACATTGTTAATTATTTTTGTTTCCTTATTTATTGGATAAACATTCATTTGATTTCACACACAGATTAAATCGATCTGGCCTCTAATTGCCGTACGCACTGTAACCACAGCTATTAAAGCCTGCTGCTGCCACCAAATTATTACGGTGAGATTTCGAGCATGCCTTCTTCCAATTATATTTGCTAAGAGGGCGACATATTCACACCTACAAGCTGGTGAACAATGTGCCGCTATCAACGCGATGCCCGTAGTGTATAAAAAAGCCACCGACGTATTTTCGACTAGCTACTACGTAAGCGACGACGTACATTTCGGATGAGAAACAGTCGAAAGTATCTGTCTTCATAGCAAATTAATACGTGAAGTTATTGAGGTAGATTGTATCCGCGCTAAGTTTTCGTCATGGTCGGAATTCGGATAACTTACTTTTCAACAGGAGGCCGAGAATTGGGCGTAGAAATGTTGGGCGTCCACCAGCGAGATGGGCTGACGACATAGCCAAAGCATGTAGTAAAAATTGGATGCAAAAAGCCCACGACAGGAGAGAATGGCGTGTCAATGAGGAGGCCTATACCCAACAGTGGGTTAACAAGGGCTGAAAAAGAAGAAGAAGAGAAGAAGACTTTTCAACAGATGGGCGTGAAAAATCATGTTAATAGGCGATGCGGTTAGCAACCCATCACTATTTTGATTCCCTTTTCCACTTACAAGCCTACCTACATACATTAAACATGGCCTTTCGTTTTTATAGACCTGGGTTCCGTCTGCAAGGAAAAAGACGTGATAGTATGTATATTGACCGAGTTCAAAATTTCTTTCACTGTTGGAAAGGTTCGTTATCCCTGAGTGCCATAGGCTAGGTAGTACCACGGGCGAAGCCGGGGCTGCTAGTTTATTTATAATATGAAAATCAGCCTCGCTGAAATGACGTTGGTCTGAAGGTTGCAGGATCTTACACATGAATAAACTTGTTTATTATCTTATTATCACAAGGTATATATATTATTTTGACAACTTAGTAAGTATTGTCATTCACGCCTCTTACGTGCTTGAATGTGGAGTTCTGAAATGGCTATTTATAAGTATTTGTTTTTATTCACATCGCTATTTTCACATAGCTCATGTAAGTATAATGGTTTAATTAATCAATTCTACCAATGTATTAAGAATATTTAAGTAGTTCTTACAAATAAATTTCAAAAAGCCTCAGCAAAAGTTTTTGTCCACATTTTATCCGACTTCAAAAAAGAGGAGAGTCTATCTCAAGTCTTCGATTTTTTTGGGTTCCGTAGTAAATACCATGTTTCGCCATGACCATCTGTCTGTCTGCCCGCGGTGTTAATAGGAGTTTATTAGTACAAGAAAACTGTTTTTTTTTCACATAAATATATAGGTATACAGCGTGTAACATGACTCTCGACATAGAGGTGACTCCCCCGTCAATATGAACAACTTTTGCTATGGGATCAAGGCTGGGAACTCGAAAAAAAATTTTTTGTCTTTCGCAAACATTTTAGTCTGGGAAAGACAAAATATTTTTTTTAATCACGTTACACGCTGTATATATATTAATCAAGCCCACAAAGTAATGACAAAAAAAAAATTTAAGAACATTAGTGCATATAAAGTTTGACGGCAAATTATTTGGTTGTCAAACCCTTGTTGTTATATGTCGTTAGATGGGTTTTTCAAAAGTATTGTCGATGTCTGAACACCATATTTCGACTCATAGAGATCTGTTTGTGATATATTAAGCTTATTTAGTGCAATTTTTTGTTGGAATCAAGTGTAGGAGGGCCTAATGGTTGTTTATGGAATCGTGACAAAATCAGGACAGCACTTATAAGGTGTAAATCTGTAAGCTAGCCATATTCTCGAGCGTACCTATACTGATCATATTGAAAAACTATCCCCTAGGAACGTAGGTCGAAGTATGAAAAAACCGGCCAAGTGCGTGTCGGGCCACGCGCAGTGTAGAGTTCCGTAGTTGCGAATGACAACTTTGAGTTCACACTGTTCACACTCGCACCTCACAGTTTAACGACCAAAATCACCTATTTTACATTTTCGAGTACATTTTATAAGTTGGTTGCCTATAACTTTTTAGTTTGTAATTAGTACTCAGCTCTGATAGTTTTCCTTTCAATATCAGTATATATACTACTGCTGTAATTTTTTTCATGTATCCATATATAACCGTTTAGTAGATAGAGGGAGTGGACACTTACCTCTAACAAAAATTTGCCAAATATTCCGGAAACGGATCCCTAAATCGAAAAATGGTGTTCTCAACCTCACAATATTTTTAAAGACCTATTTAACAATACCAAACTCTATGGGTTTGTATAGAAAAAAAAATATTACTCCCTCTTTACATGTATGGGAGCTACACTAAAAAAAATTTTTTTTTAATTTTTTTCAACCACTTTTTTGGCATGATTAATATACATACCCATACCAAATAACAGCTTTCTAGTACTTATAGTCTCTTGAGTAAAACCGCGGACGGACAGACAGACGGACAGACAGACAGACAGACATGGCGAAACTATAAGGATTCCTAGTTTACTACGGAACCCTAAAAACGAATATTACATACCTATACTAAATTGGTCAGCTGATTAACAGTTTTGCGGATCGGCTGATTAACGGAAAGCCAATTTTCTTTTCTTATTACGCCCTTTATGCATAATATTTATTATACGCCCCTATTAGGAATCATACGGCAAAACAAAATAATCTTATATCTATGTATATTTTAGGTGAAACAAAAGACATGGAGGGCTATCACTTTATAGAATCGCTCCAAAGTTTTTATCAAATAAATACCGCGGCCAAGTCTTGGGAAGTTGCTAAGCTAATGTGCAAAGCAGACGATGCCGCCTTCTTTTACCCGAAGAATAAAGCGGAGGCCGACGCAGTGCTTGCTTACGCAAAAGACACAAGTTACCTCCAACAGTTTTGGATCGGCATGTATGCGACTCCAAACAGAACGTTTATAACAACTGATGGTAAGGATACACGGTACTTTTAGGATTTCGTACCTCAAAAGGTAAAAAGGGATCACGCGCTTGTCGCTGCTAAATTTGGCCTTTGGGTTTTATGACCTAGGGCTGTGTCTACCCCGCAAGGGATAAATACATACATATTATTATGTGTTTAGAAAAAGAAAAGAAAAGAAAAAAAGGAAAATATATTATCATACCAAGCCTTTCAGGCGAGTAGGCGACAAATACTGTAAAAAACCGGCCAAGTGCGTGTCGGGCCACGCGCAGTGTAGGGTTCCGTAGTTGCGAATGACAACTTTGAGTTCACACTATTCACACTCGCACCTTACAGTTTAACGACCAAAAACATCTAACAATGAAAATAGTATCAAATTTTACAGTTTATAAGTTGGTTGCCTATAACTTTTTAGTTTGTACTTACTACTCAGCTCTGATAGTTTTCCTTTCAACTTCAGTATATATGCTACTGCTGTAATTTTTTTTACGTATCTATATATAACCGTTTAGCAGATAGAGGGGGGGGACACTTACCTCTAACAAAAATTCGCACTTTAAAACCAAATATTTCGGAAACGGAGCCCTTAATCAAAAAATGGTGTTCTCAACCTCACAATATTTTTGAAAGACCTATTTAACGATACCCCACACAATAGGTAAATAGAGAAAAAAAAATTACTCCCTCACTTTACTTGTATGGGAGCTACCCTAAAAAAAATTTTTTTTCAAGATTTTATTCTACCACTTTTTTGCCATGATTAATATACATACCCATACCAAATTACAGCTTTCTAGTACTTATAGTCTCTGCGTAAAACCACGGACGGACAGACAGACAGACAGACAGACAGACAGACAGACAGACATGGCGAAACTATAAGGGTTCCTTGTTTACTACGGAACCCTAAAAAGAGTTTCTTTCGGCGTTTTTTTCTCTGCAGTGGTCGGTTCTGAAACGCTAGTAGTCTGTAGCTTTTGAACAGTAATTAATAATATAAACTTATTGAGTTAAATTAGAGTTATTTAAAGTATTAAATGACGTAATAAGAGGCTGAAAGGGCCTATTTTCTGAATATAATCTTTGAATCTTTAAATTGTATACTTGTTCAAATCGCAGGACTACTATCTACGGACGTGTATAATGTGTGGAATGCGGGTGAGCCAAACAATAGTAATAAAGACGAATACTGCGTCGAGCTGCTCGCAGCAGGCTTGAACGATGTGACCTGCTCGGCCGAAAGGCCGTACATATGCAAGAAAACCAAGGTGAGTACACAGTTTCATTAACTTCACATATTTAAAATATCACTTTTATTTATCTACCATACAGATTTTGATAAAAATTTAATTTAATCGACGTTTTGGAAAAAATCTAACAAAAAAAAATCCAGACCGGTTTAGGCATCCTACTCTACAAGCATTGTCCCGTTAGCATGGAAAACGGTACTTCTTTAGTTACCCTGGCAATTATAGGCATATTGCCATTAGGAAGTAATGGCAATAGCTCTCCGAAATAATGGAGTCCGTAATAAACCGCCAGCTCCTGATGTACCTTGAGGAGCACCAGCTCTTAGCGATCGTCAGTTTGGATTTCATCACCGACGGTCTGTTGGCGACCTTTTAGTAGTACGGGGGAGGACCTTGGCAGCTAGCTTGGACATGGTGAAAGCCTTCGATCGGGTCCGGCACATGGCTCTAATACCAAAATTTCCTTTTTACGGGTTGCCCGAGAAATTATGCTAATGGTTTACCAGTTTGCTCACAGAGCGCAGCATCAAAGTTGTAGTAGACGATCAGAATACAAACCTGTGAAAGCTGGTGCTTATATGCTTTTAAATTCCTCCTTCTTCCTTTATTTAACTGACTTTACTAAAAGGAGAAGTTTCTTAATTTGAAGTCAGTATATTCAATTCGGTTTGTATGTTTTATTTTTTAATGTTTGTTACCTCATACATAACTCACATTTTTGAACCGTTTTGAATAAATATTTTTGGTTCGTGAAGGGTATACTTTTTGATTGGTACCATTTAAATTTAATCAAAATCAATTCAATAGTTAGGCTGGAATGTACTTATTTGAGGAATATTGTTTGGAGCAATCGTGTGCAGCAATATCTATAATAACCTTTTCGTTGCCACTAATATTCTGGCCCCGTCGCAAAATTATACAACATATAACTAATACAAAACAATTTCATTTTTGAAACCAACAATTACTCATCATGTCTTACCCTCGGATACCTGTTATAATCTCGGATAAATGGGCCATTAAAATATCAGTGTTTGTATTTGGCAACATTATTATACCAACATAAGTTTCAATCGGTCCATTAAATTATAAGCGAGACCTAAACAAATAGCATAAATATACTCATGTAACTTTATACTTATTATTAGCGTAAGTTTCAACCTTGGTGGGCACTATAACGATTAGTAAAAGTATTAGTTCAGATGAGTTTGACGTCTAAGACAATAAGACGTTGAACACAAACTCTATCATACTACAGGCAGGATATGCACTTGTAGCTACATATTTATCTTTCTTCTTTCAGGGACTAGCAGGATATCCAGAAGTTCCAGGATCCGAGGGCCACCAATGCGTTACGGTAATTTCGTTTTCAAAACAAAACCATGCAAAAGCTTAGACTCAAGTATACCTACAATGTTTTCTATGGGTATTTATTTTGAATGAGGATGAAATGAGTTTGTTTGTTACGCTTTTGTGCCATACCTACAAAACCAATTATTACGAAATTTTGCATATATGTTGTCCGAGGCACGGAAATGTACCTGCACCTGTGACTATGTGTGTTGTGTGTGACTATAATTATAAAATTGAATAGGGAGTTTATTTTGTAGTTTTCTTAATACGCTGATTTGCTTCTTCAAATTTGAATACTTGTCTGTTTCTGCCATTTTCCTCTACCGGTTTTTATGATTTTTATGAATGACGGACACAAGATTTTCTGAAATGCGTTGGCTAAGTAATTTCCACGATTTTTATTGAAAGTATATAAAATCATAACAAATCTCTTTTCGCTTATGTTCAGGGCTTACCTGGTTACCCTGGCAACTCTGGCGTACAAATTGCACCTGCTAAACCTGGCTCCTCCACCACGTATGTGGTGTGCCCTACGACCTGCCAAGTGATACAAATCAGTGGTAAGCATGATTATTATGAAAGAATTATTCTTGTATATTACACCTTTCTATAATCATATCATCTTCTTGAGGCGATGCACAACAACACGTTTCTCTACATCTTTTTTTCTTGTGTATATATGTAAGTTGTGAAACAATCTTAGCGGAGACGGCCACAGAAACACCTTCTAAACCATGTTTCTTAAACAGCATGCAAAAGCAATATTTTGAAATCTTGTGAAGTGAGGCTGGCATGCTTTAAACTAGTGTCGTTATCGAAAAGAAGAGATTTAGAGATTTTCTAAGTTGTTTTTTATTAAATACTTCGGGACAAAATTAACTGCCCTAAAATATTTAAGAAGATACAGTGTAGAGCTCCTTTGACATACCTAATTGTAAAACCCCTTGGATTACCTTTCCGCCGGACTGTTTTGGATATAATATACAAAATTCTTGAATTGTACAATAATTTTAATGATATTTGTGATGTCCATCATAATTTCCTGGGTAAATATTATCGATACCTTGAAACAATTTATGACAATCAAATTAATATTGCGAAAATCTTAGATAAATTTAATAAGATTCGAATGGGCGTGCCATATGTTTCATACACTAAGTGTAAAGTAAATTATGAATTTTATGCTTTGTAATATGAATTACAATCCATGTCAAATGGCATAAATAATGCATATATCGGCACATGGCCGATGGAGCAGAAAGGTTCTGGCGTAGGACACACACCAACCAGGTGGTGGGATGAACTGATCAAGGTCGCAGGGAAATGCTGGATTCAAGCCGCTACCTACTGATCATTTTGGAGAGGCATACATATGTCTAGCAATTGACTTCATGCAGCTGAAATTATGATGTTATTCATGACATCAAATTTTCTCTACTTATTTCCTGGGTAAAATAAATGTAACAGTTAAATGTTATCTTTTTGCAACAGAATCGTCGATCTATCACGAGGGCAAAGTACCGCAATTGGGCAGTGAAGACCGACCATCGGCAGCGATTTGCAAGTTCGTCCCTGCATCAGCTGACAAAGAAGGTTATTGAGATACGATCCTACCATTATGAAGCTTCATTCAGTATAAAATTTAAAGAATTTATTATTTCCGGATTTGTAGTATTTTAGTGACTGAGCTTGCGAAATCTGACTTATCAGCTTGAATAGCGTTGATTTTGCTTTTAAAATTGCACATCGATAGCGCCATGAGTTTTTTCTGGTTCGCCACAGATATATTTAACCTACCATCATTTTAATCTAGCCGACAAGTGCTTTCTTGTTCAACTTTTTCCAGCAAAGTCGGAATAATAAAAATACTGTTTGACCCAAACAAAGTGTAGTTATGTATTGTTAGTTTCTGTTGAATTAAACTTTTGAATAATGTAATTTTAACAGTTCCAGCTCCAAACCCCTACTGGGTAATGGAAGAAGAAAAGTTTCCAGTGAAGTGCGATAAGCATACCAAGAGCACATGTTTGATATTGACACACAATGACACTAAGTGGATCAATGAAAACCAAATCTATATAGGAAATGGACAACAAGGAAGGTGGCTCAGTAAATATGGATTCAGCTTGAGCAGGTTCAATACGGTAAATTACGATAAATATTTTTAAATACAATCAAGAATCTTTATACTTTTAACTACAGTACATACTGCATTTTTTTACTACCTTATTGAGCAGCTTAAATGCACGCTGTGTATTCTTGTTTTATTTTACTTCCGTAGGAATCTGCATCTTTATTATTATTATTTCTATCTTTTACAGATTACACATAGCCAGTTGCATTGGTTGAAAGAGCAGTCGACGAACGTCAGACAGACCATACGATTTTATTTCAAAAACACTACATTTGAGAGGATAACCTTGTGGATGCTCAATAACAATGACGTATTGTTTGGCCAAAGCCCTTCTGCATATACTCCAATGTACTATTCTGTTGAAAATTATCCTGGGGGTACGGTAAGTAGTAAACTGTACCGTACCTAAATGAACAGTCGGCACAGCCTAGGCCCGCGTTAGTATGATCTTTATTGACCAAAAGCTAAAAATACACCCTTATCACATTGTCGTCCCAGAAAGTTGTGGATGACATTGAAATTTATATCACAAGTCTACAGTCCCTACAACCGTTAGAAAATTATAACTTCTAAGTCAGACAACGCATAAAAATCATTTTTATAATATGTGTGAGTTCGACTCGTACTCTCGTACTTGGCTGGATTCTATCTAAAAGATAAACACAAAGTGTAACTTAAAACTAACTACAAACAATCAGCAACAAAAAGGTAGGTATCTATAATAAGCCAATGAGCCTACAATTACTAAGGCTCAACTCACACTCGCGCCATTTATTTTTAACGTCAAAAATAATACATTCATCTCTATTTTTTCTTCGCGTTTCTTTGACGCCGTTACATGACAGACGCCGACAGCTTCTGACATTAGATACATTCACAATAATATAGATATCAAACATTCTGTGGCAGTAGATATGTATTATTTAACGCAATCAATTTTAGCTAATTGATCAACTTACGGTGCCTGGCAGTCATTTTATAATTAAGATTTTGACACGAGTCAAATTATACACGAATGGGCCAATCGTTGCTCAGTGTACATTTTAACGGTTCACTACCTCACTACCTTATAATGCAAAAGTTGTTCATATTGATGGGCTGAGTCACCCCTTTAAGGGTGTGTCGAGGGTCATGTTACACTCTAATGTCGATCCGATTTAAGAAAATGATCAATGTACACCCCTAGATTTTGGTATCATTCAAGAGTATGCACGTAATTTTTTTATTTGCTTAGTATAATCCTTAAGAACCACAGTAAAAAAATATGAAAGAACTTTTAAAATATCTTAATTAACGACGAAGATGTGGAACTTTAAAGTTTAAATTAGAAAGAGAAGTCCGATATGGACTAGTGACGTCATAGTCTATGTCATGCATACATTTGCCATATAAAATAAGTAAGTAGTGTTTTCGCGAGTGAGATAGACATATTTTCGTAAAATCATTTTATCTCGTTCGTTTTTCAACCAAATTTTATTCTGATTTCACCTTCAATACTTTACTATTGAATATTTTTGGATAAACTGGTAAGATAACAGATATTTTTTTCATGCATATTCCCTATTCAATTCAAAAACCTGAAAGATCGGACTCATAAGGTTCCAAACCCGTGATCTTTTGCGTTGGGTTACTCCAATGAGCAGCTCTTTTTGTACAAACGTGTCATCATCATCATCATCATCAGGTGTCTTTTTTAGTCTCCACTCCAGGAGCACGACCCTTTACTATAAAAACCATTAGCCAGAGCAGTCAGAGGATTTGGTCTACACTCTCCACGCTGGCCAGGCGGGTTGGAGAGATCTCTTTGATGTTTGTTAGCTTTGTTTTGCTTGTGTTTCCTAAGTCGACGACATCGACGGGAAGACTTGGAGTGGTCCTATTCTACTCTACCGGGAACCACACGGCGTATAAACGTATACTAAATTGGAATACAATGTAATATATCGTTGTCAGTGAGCTAGCCTTGTGATGGAGAACAATCACTATCAAAAAGCTCTGTCACGAAATAATTATTTTTATTTAGCTTACAATATTTGTGAAAAAAATAACGGAATATAACTAAAGTTTTCTTTTTAGGTTGAAGTGAATGGCGAGACATGGAAGTTCATTGACTTGGTGATCATAGACAACGTTAATCGGCTGCCTGTCGTGGACTTCTACGTGGCGTATAAGCCAAGCAAGAACGAACATCTTTTCATCAGTGTACAGTTACGAGAACTATGTTTTGCTTGATAATGATTTTATGTAAAATTTTTAAACTATCGATTATAAGACCACTTAATTTTGACACCACAATGATCATTCTGTAATTTATTAAGTTTCATAATAGAAATCATATTAAAAAAAATACTTAGGAAATAATCAGCTAAGTTTAAAAAAAAAAACAAATTATATGGCAGACCCATGTATAGATGGGCTCATGAAAGCCGAATCCAGTTATTTTGGAGATGCAACCGCGATCGAAGGATGCAACAGACTTTGGCATTTTATTTTCAGTTTCTTTCTTTCTTCTTTTAAATTATGGCTTCCACCGAAATTTCAGTGATTCTTGCAATGTCCAGTATAATGACATACTAAGTATCGGTGTTGTACGGTATGTGGCATCAAAGATGGCGTAAGTTCTTTGGTAGCCTCGTGGGAGCTTTTGGTGACAAATCTATACGAATTAATCTACTTTAACTATTTCACAAATTGTTCTCGAGCACGAGCATTTATAACACCAAACTACACCAATTGCAAAATCGTCTAAGGCAAACGACAACTGTAACCCTTGACCCGTGACTTCCCACCAAAAAACCTTTCAGTTTCTTATTTAACTTAATATATTTGAGTTATGGTAATCTTGCTTATTGTATTGAAAGCGTATTTTTGTTATTTTCTAAGTGAAAAAGATATAAAACCAGTAAAAATAAAACGCGAAACAAACATTCTTTTCAAGATGATAATTTACTAGCTGTTACCCGCGTACGTTACCCGCTCCTATGTCCTTCTCAGTACCCTGACCTATATGTATTCAAAATTTCATGATGATCGGTTCAATAGATAGGGCGTGAAAGCGTAACAAACAAACCAACAAATAAACAAACAAACTCATCTTCGCATTTATAATGTGTAATGTCCTGCTCAGTACCCAACTAATATATTATATACTAGCTGCTACTCGCGGCTTCGCCCGCGTAATATATAGCCTATGTCCTTCTCGGCACCCTAACCTATGTGTATGCAAAATTTCATGATGATCGGTTCAGTAGATACGGCATGAAAGCGTAACAAACAAATATACAAACAAACTCACTTTCGCATTTATAATATTAGTTGGGATTGGGATTGGGACTATCTGTTACCTACTTGTACACTTGTTATATAACACGCGGGCTTAGCCGCGGGTAACAGCTAGTAGGCTATAAATCACGTGGACGAAGCCGCGTGCAACAGCTACTAAACAAATAAAATATTCGAGCTAAGTCCTGTAAATATTAATAATTATATTACCTTGACAGTTTAAGGCACTCTGCCCTCGCCTCGAACGTGTATTAGCGAAAGCTCACTTCAAACAAACTGCATACCCGCAAAAATACATAATTATCTTAACTAATATAATATTATTAAGTCTCAAAAGAAAGCCATAATGTTTTTGATTTGGTACAGTGCGGTTGGTTTGGTTAAATGTGGTAGTTTAGTGATTAAATATAAATATGTACGGACAAATCATACAGGTTGAGCTAGCCTCAAAGTAAGTTCGAGACTTTTGTTATGGAATACTAACTCAACGATACTATATTTTATTACAAATACATATATCGATAAACATCTAAGACCCAGGTCAATCTGAAAAAGATCATTTTTAAACTGCTTAACTGGGGATTGAACCCGGGACCATGCGTGTCGCAGGTTGGCATGTTGACCACTGCGCCACGGGAGTTAGCAATTTCGGATTGTAATAAAACAACTTTAATATTTGTTAATTAATTATTTTACAACAAAGCAATATCTATTGGTTCTTACACATCGTGTTCGCAAATGAAGAAGCTCCGTTTGTCGCAAGCTACTCCACCAAGTTGTCCGTTGGAGAACAAGCCTCCACATGCCTCTGTGTCACCAGGCTGACCTTCGCCCCAAATGAGATATTCAGTATGTTGTAGAGGAGTGTCTGAAATAAAACGAATGAATAATAGTCCAAAGGTGGGAACAGTGTAAGTTTCATCAAAATCGGTTCAGTTGTTTTTGAGATAGAGAGTTAAGTAAGTAAGTAATACTTTATTGTACACCAAAACATACAAATATTAGGTCGGGGAAAAAGTAATTTCGTATTTTTATATGTAAAGTTGTAATCAAATATCTTTGGTAATGTTGCATGTATCTGGCTGAATTACATACCATCTGAAACGTATAATTTTCAAGAATTATATAGAAATTTACAAAATATTTTCCCTAATTTTTAACCGTTTCTTTGTTTATTAAAAATGTATCAGATAGACGAAAGAAAATTAACATTTTAAAAATTTATTAAAAAATAAAGAAATTATGCAAAATACACAAAAAGTGAATTTTGGTATTTATGAACATACCGCAGTCCCAGTAAGAATAGCACAAAATTGGTTTAAGCGTTTTGTGTCTGAGAATTTTGATGTCAAAGTTACACCTCTTTTGTATGGACGGATAAAATCTTCATACAAAATACGAAATTACTTTCTCCCCGACCTAATATATAAAGAACTTATTTAAAACTTATGTACAATGGGCGGTCTTATTGCTAAAAGCAATTTTTTCCAGACAACCGGTGGATGGAGAGGACAAAAGAACGGACGGGGTGTACGTTCCAACTACTAATAAACATAAATAAATAATTTATAATACACTACAAAAAAATGAGTTCGTGGTGTTTCTTTCACAGAGAAAAATTTAAGTCGGTTTCATAAAAAAAAAATCTTTTATAAGTTTTGCTATCATCCCAAATAGCAAAATAATTACTATAAAAGCACACTCTTCACGCTGGCCAGACGGGTTGGAGAGTTCCCTTTGATGTTTATAATCTTTGTTTAGCTTGTTTCCTAAGTCGCCTTCTACAACATCCACGGGAAGACATGGGGTGGTCCTATATTACTATGCCGGGAACCACACGGCAACCCTTACCTATATAGGTGTAATCGAATACATTAGCATACCCAAAAAAAAAATTACTTACATGAAAATACATTTCTTGCGTTTACACTAAATTGCTGGTTATGTACCAGCCTAAAATATTTTTTTTTGCGTAAATTTCACCGTTCGACTGATTTGATACAATTTAAATGAATTTATTTTTTGGCCTGTTTGGTAATACAGTAATATTTACATTTTCGGTTTTTATTTAAAGTAAGGGCCTCTTTCAAAGCGTTTTGAGCTTTCCTTCAATTTGTAATATTAATTTACTTAAAAGTAGTCTAAAAATTTCTTCACTTCTCTGTACTATTAAAAGTAAAATATTACTCCGTTGAAAACTAAATAATCTGAAAGTATCCGCACTCAGCCCCCGTCCCTGGGTATCACCTAATAGTTTGAAAAATCTGACACCAGTGTTGGCCACTTACACACACGACAAACCAAACAAACAACCTAACGTTATTGGAAACACTAAGAGGATATGCTATTGCATATCCTACTAGTGTTTCCAATAACGTTTCTCTTCCACGCTGGTCTGGAAGTAAAACAAAAACATAGAATGCACCAGCTGTTTCTCTTCCCGTGCAGGTCGTAAAAGCCGATCGAGGGAATGGGCGACAATCTTTACATTACCTTTGGACATAAGAGAAGTTAAAACATTAGATCTTTTTAAAAAAACTTTTAAAACTTCACATTAAAAAGTCCCCATCTTACTAAGATAGGTACTGACCTTCGAGCAACACGGCCTCCGTACCGGACGGAGGGAGTGGGCAAAGCGACAATTTACTATGACAATTTTTCTGGCATTTTTTGAGGGGGGAAATGTGCACACAAGTTTAGTTCCGCACACCTACATACAAAACTTAAACTGTCACTTGATAGTAATTATGATATTGTCACAAAAAATGACATAAAAAAGAAAAAATAATTTGTGTACAGATGAGTCACACACAACTAACACATAGACATGCATATGCCTAATTTTGGCTTGTACCTTGACAGAGGGGAATGCAGCGTATGGCTACTCCCTTCCGTGTTGCTCGAAGGTACTGACATTTTCGTTTTGCCTCATCCAGTAGTACGACATCTTTGTATTTGTGACGGACGCTTGACCGGGCCGTAGATAGTTATTGATATGAATATTTACTTAGTTGCTTACTGCATTGCACACTTATATATATATATATATATATTTTTTTTCTAACTACCTTAAATTAGTATGTACGCTCACCTAAATATTTTTGTTTTAATATACATCTTTTGTCATTTCTCATTACAAGTGAATGTAATTCTTTATGGGAAATAAAGTTCTTTAACCAGATCTAAGGAATTATAGCAATAGGCGATGCGGCTAGCAACCTATCAATATTTTGATTCCATTTTCCATATATCTGTCCACCACATTGCTAAATGCGGCTTTAGCAGGCATATTTGCTAACTCGGTGTACAATTTTTTGATAGTCACTTCAACAACCATTACGGTTTTTATATTTTAAATAAAAATAATCATTCATACGGAAGCCGTAATAAATTTTGAAGTTACCATCAAAATGATGTATAACGCACTTGTCGAAAGTTAGCAAATAGGTATTTTTTTATACCTGGGCTCTGTCTACCCCTTAACGGAAAAAAGATGTGACAGTATATGTCACTAGTTATAATATCAACTAACAAGTATAACAACATATTGATACTACCTTTAACAGTCCTCCAGCCGTTTCCAAATTTATTATGGAGCCCTACATGAGCTATTCCATGAAGATAGTTTCCATGGTGATCTTCTGGAACGTCATTCGTTAGTAAATCGACGAAGAAGTCGGCTTCATCCATACTGTCAATGACGGCCAGGTACGATAGCTCGGAACTACAAATTGCGTACGCCTCTGTCCAGTTTTTAGGAGAGGTGTGCAATTTTTAACATTTGCCAAGCGTTTTGTTATATTCGTAGTCTGAAATCAAAATCAGAATCGGAATCAGAATCAGAATCAGTATCATCATCATCATCATCATTTCAGCTGCAAGAAGTCTGCATTTAGAACTATCGGAATTTCTTACCTGTATATGGCATTCGACATGCTGTGTTCCATTCGAGTGAAGCAAGCGTTTTCTTGCAAATATAGTGTCTCTTTTCCCCGCAGTTAACATCATTCAGGCCTAATCCGTTGTTCTCCACACAGTTCTCGACACCATCAACGTCATTTGGCTCGCCACGATTCCATTTGGTATATACTTCTGTTATAGGTAATCCTAAAATACAAAAATTATTCGTTTTACCATAAATATTATCTATATTAAAGGAGAAGTTCCCACAGACTGACATATAGACGCACGCACAGCCGTAACCGCTAATGATAAAAACGTGACATTTGGACAGTTGTTTAAATTCAATAAGCGGATGCACAAGAAAAATAAAAAAAAATAACCCGAGATGGGAGAAACAGGGGTTTAAAGTTTGTATGAAAAATCTTTAAATCTGCATCGATTTTGATAAACAATGAGATTCATGCTTTTAAAAATATTTCATTAAAAACGTGTTTTATAGTTATTATAGTTTATCCTATAAGGGTGTAAAATAGGGTTTTAAGTTTGTATGGAACATATTTAAAATCTGTTCCAATTTTCATGAAATTTGTTATTTTAGCGTCTAAACATAATAATTAAACACGTATATTCGGGTTTTCTAAAATCCACCTCCAAGTGTTGTAAAATATGTAAAACCATGAGGATGTAAAATAGGTTTATAAATTTTAAGTGTTGCATAAACGACATAATTAGAAAGTGCCAAATCTTCGTAAAAATATTTTTACTTACCATCAGTAGTCAAAAGGACTCCTTCGGATAATAAGGACGTTACTCCAATCCAGTAGCTGCTGAATCCTTCTCGTTTCTCTTTTACGTATGCAAGGACAGCATTGGCTTCCACTTTACTAGTTGGATAATATAAGGTCGTGCCTTCCCATTCGCATCTTACTTTAGCATCTACCCAAGACTTGGGTACAGTATTGATTTTGTAAAAATTCTTTAACGATTTCATATAATGATAATCTTTTCTGAAGAATTTTTGCTCACGTTGTCCGTCTAAAATAAAGTTTTTGGATTATTTAAAATAATAAACTCAAAAACGGCCTAAGTGCGTATCGGGTTTCGTAGATGCACGTCATTATAAGAATGACGATATGATCGAATATAACTCTTGGATTTGTAAACCTTACTTTCGTTACTCACCTATTGGCGTGTTGCTTGGTGAATTTACCCCAAGAGATGCTAGAGTTTTCTTGCATATGAATGGTTTTTTTGTCGCGCATATCCAGTCACTGAGATCACCTCTATAGGACAGGACCAGGCAGTTCTCGTGATTGGCGCCGTCTGGCTCAGATATTCCCCATATGTTATACACTTCCTCCAATTCAAAACCTGAAGGCAGAAGAAATGCATTTATATTTTATAAATTGAGTTAGTCGTATATCAAATAAAATTAAAATAAATAATTGCGTATACGCAGACAAATAAGTTGAGTGAAAATAAATATTACTTGTATTAAAAATTTGTGTGATTCCCACCAGAGTCGAATACGACCACACCATGTTTTTCAAACTTACCGTCACTAGTTTTGAAATTCCTTTCAGTTGGTGACGTAGACAAGTCAACCCAAATTCCATATTGTGAGCCTTCTGCATCTTTTATAAACGTGTTCACAGCATTAAACTCTTCTTCATTTTTCGGGTAAAATAAGGAGGCGCCCTCTGCTTCACATATTTGTTTTGCATCTTGCCATGAACTGTACGTTGTTTGAATTTTATAAAAACTTTTAACAGTTTCTATATAATGGTAGTCCATTCTGAAGTATTTATTGTCACTTTGTGCATCTAAAAGAAGAGATATTATAATTTGAGATAATTATTTAGGATATTAAAAACTAAAATTTATCGTTGCTTATATAAAAATGAATGGAATAATCTTTAAGTAAAAAAAGTCCAATGGAAGTGTGCAAGGTTGGCAGCATTGCTTCATTACATTACAGACAAAGCTTATTTTTTGTGCGAAGAAATTGCCAGCCCTTTGGTCACTGGATACCTAAACCAGCACCTAAACATTTTATACTTTAGTTAATATAAACAAATATTACACTGAATTAGTAATTTAATTTAACAAAAAATTGTTTTAGTTTTTTCTCTTTAACATTTGTGTGTGTGTATTTTTTAAATTTTATCTCATAAATATAAAAGAATCGTTACTTACATGAAAAATTAAAAGGCAGCGTTAAAAACAAATACACATAAATGAATCTGGCCATGTTTGTTACTCTACACTCTACCAAGTGTCATCGATTGTAAAGACACTAGGGTTATATAAGTATTCTATACCGATAAGACTGATACTGTGTTTGTGACCGTAAAACCCAATTTTTAGTTTTTACGCATTTAACTAGATGACTAGGTACTTAAAGCTAGAAAACTAAGACAAGACAAATGTAAGAACAGACAGATTGAACTAGCCCACACCTAGTTGTAATGACGTAGGCATCCGCTAAGAACGGATTTTTTAAATTCTAAGCGGATGAAAAAGAGGTTAAAATTTTGTATGGAAGTTCGTAATGTTTAGAGCGAGAAGCCTGGATCTTAGTTTTCTGGTTAAAGATTAGAAATAAATAGTTACGTGTTCAAGGGTTTTTAACAATTCTATAACTCTAAGGGGCTGAAAGAGGGCTCGAAAGTTTTGTATGGGGAAATAAGATTAGTTAAACTATTTCATTCGTAACTACACAGGAGTGGAGTTTATTTTGGAACAAGTACTTATAACTTGTCATCCAAGATCCAGGCCAATTAAATAAATATCGTACTTCATCTTGGGAGCCATCCGGGACCCTGCGATTCAAAGGTACCCTTAGCCAAAAAGGTCGTCAAGTTAAATAACTCTACTAAAAGAAGTAATCTAATATCATAACTGAATTACTGGAGGATATGACTAGATAACATGACGGTCGCAATTTTTTATTATATACAAAATCATTTCATGTTAAAACATGTTGTCATACTAACTGATCCTATGGGCTCTGACACACCACAGCTAAGGACGCAATAGGGGCAAGCTTGGATGAGGAAGAAAAAGAAGTTTTGCCCCATTCGGACGGTAACATGATTATGTTATACTAGCTGATGCCCGCGACTTTGTTCGCGTGGACTTTATGACTACGGCGTATTAATATACATCAATGCGAACTAATGTCGATACATAAGAAAATACTTGCAGCAGTGTTATATGTTACATATTAAAAGTTAATAAATAAATAGTTAATAAATAAAAACTTATTTGCAAAAAATAAACTTTATATACTGTGTTAGAACTATCCCTTGGGTTAGTTGTTTTCGTAAACGAAGAACTTTAACCTGATCTTATAGATTTCCACATTACACAGGGCTTCAGGAGAGATGGATCTCGGCTTTGGGTGTTGCCTGTGTGTGCAAGGCTCGGAGAGGCAGCAAACTCTCATGTTTTGTCGTTTAGGCTGAAAGCTACGTTGCCAAAAGAGAATATCCTGGTTGCGACTATCCCGGGACCGCTAGGCGGTCACCAGTAACATGAGCTAATCGGTCAACGCACTCTACCCCAGTGGAGAGTGTGACTCTGTAAAATTGTTCATATAAAATTTGACATGGTTCTGTATAAGATGTTCTAAATCTTCAATTTTTATACCTCAACAAAAAATACTCATCAGGCTGAACAACTTTTGCTACAACGTTTTTTTTTATATTTCCTATAGTTAACCTGGACCCTTATGGTTCTGCGTCAGGTTTTCCTAATCTTCAATTTTGTAACAAAAATGCTCGTCTGGTTGAATAACTTTGCTAAGGCGTCATTTATATATTTCTTATAGTTTACCTGTACCATTATGATTCTGCACGAAGTGGTCCAAATCTTAAGATTTTTTTACCTTAACGAAAATGCTCAACAATTTTTGCTGAGGCTCCACTTTTATTATTTCGTATAGTTCAACTAGACCATTATGATGCTGCATCAGGTGTTCCATTTTCCAAAATCTTTTACCCTTTAGCTTGCCCAGGCTTAATAGCTATATAGAAAAAAAAATCATTCAAATCCGTCCAATATTTCCGAATATAAGCGTGATCAATGATCACACATACAGACAGATTGAGAGACAGACAAGAAATTCTAAAAATATTTTTTGCTTTCTTTTATTTTTTTTAAGTGTCCCTCTATCCATTTCACTCAAAAATACTAAATGTACAGACCAAATATTTTTACTGTTTTGTTATATGTATGTAGATTATAGAAGTCGTTTTTGTTATTTCTGACCTAAGACCTTATTATTCATTGGGTTTATTTCTTTGCAATAACTAACACAAATCAGTCTGTGTTTCCCCAGACGTGCTTACCATTTTTTTTTTTGAGTAATTTTATGTCAAGCCACAAATTATTTATGGGCCATGTGATCAAATTTCTTTTTTTATAACTAGCTTTTACCCGCTTTTTCGTCCACGAGGAGTTGGTTGTTTATTTTATTTTTTTCAGGTGTAATTTAGTGCAAATCTTTTGTATAAATCTTTTTGTCTATTTCGTCTTATGTTTTTGTGCAATTTTTGTGAAATAGTTGTTGGTTTCGTAATCAGCGACCTTATAAACCATAAAAACGATACCCATGTTGATTTTTTAATTTGTCACCCCTTTTCCAACTTTAAGGGGTAGAATACTGAAAGAGCCTGAAACACTTGTTTACTCATTGATTGATAGGAGTACTTCTGTGTAGTTTCGAATAAAATAGTTTAATAATCTGGTTTCCCCATACAAACTTTCAAGCCCTTTTTTACCCCCTTAGAGGTTGAATTTTAAAAAGCCTAGTACACGTAACTATTCACTTTTAATCTTCAACCAAAACCAAAGTTCCAGACTCTAGCTCTAAACATGACGAACTTCCATACACAATTTTTAAGTCCTTTATATCAGCTTAAGGTGAGAATTTTCAAAAATCCTTTCTTAGCGGATGCCTACGTCATTACAACTATCTGTGTGCCAAATTTCAGCGAAATCCGTTTAGTGGTTTTGGCTGTGCGTTGATAGATGAGTCAGTCAGTTTTGCCTTTTATACAAGGTGACTCAGCGCTGATTTTTAACTTTAAATATTTATATACAAAAAATCAATTTATATTTATAATAATTGTAGCAAATTGTGGTATATTAATGCGTACTTTATGTACG
Source organism: Rhodophaea formosa (assembly GCA_963082605.1). Taxonomy (NCBI): domain Eukaryota; kingdom Metazoa; phylum Arthropoda; class Insecta; order Lepidoptera; family Pyralidae; genus Rhodophaea; species Rhodophaea formosa. The sequence goes on from OY720209.1 coordinate 15,365,595, forward strand.
GTATTTACATTGTCAAGATGTCACCTACACGAAATGATGATGATTGCCAAAATGTATTCCATCAAAGCGAATGCACAGCACATGCAAGTGGACCAACGAGTTTGCAGAAAAACGCCGCAGTGATGTTTTGCTGATGTGGGCCTCACTACTCTCGTTATTTTTTTCTCCAGCTACTCTTAATTCATAAGAGGGGTATCAAAATCCCTTGTTATGAGATTACCCTACAAAAAAGTCATTTGTTGTTAGGTTGGGAGATCCGGGTGTCCACAATGTGTATCCAAAGCGGCTGATGACTTTTCCAGGAAAAAAACGCTTTTAGTGTGTCCATGGAGACCCTAAGGTAGCTGTATGGGCTGTCGCCCCATCTTGCTGAAACCATACACTGGACTATTCAGCATACTCTTCGAAATACCGCTCGCTCGTAACTGTATCCGTTGCATCTCGATCAATCATTGAACACATCGAACGCAGCGGCGACGCGGTCGATGCTTTTAATCGACCGCGCAGGTTTATTTTGAGGGCCAATTTATTGATTCAGTAAAAATTCTGTCGCTCTAAACTTTTCTACCTACGACTTAATTAACTGAATACTCGGGGCATCACTTAAATTATGGATTTCGTAGCGATTACTAAACTTGCGCTGTGCTTCCCTGAACGAAAACTCTTTGCAAATGTATGCCTCTGTTGCGTACGCCCATTGCTCCCCAGAAAACTGCAATATAGCGAATAAAAAGACCTCACTCATCACCTACCGAACGCTACTGCTACGGCCAGGCAACCCTAGGGTTTAAAATTTTTAAAGAAGATTTTAAACAAAATATAAATTTAAGACAAAGCAAATGAAAAATGAGTAAACCTCTAAATATACAGGATGTTTTTAATACATTGGCATCCTTTTAAATATACTTAGACTATACCCACTATTGAAAGTGATTTAAGACTACTTTCAAGTGAATTAAAATTACACGTTTTTCAAATTAAAGAAAAATTCAGTAACTACTTCAAACGCTTTGAAAGAGGCTATGAGTTCAGATAAAAACCAAAAATTCAAACAGGACTAAATTTCTAAAAACACTGAAAAATATACATACAATGAAAAAAATAAAAATCCATCACAATCATTTATTTACTTAAATTTATATTTCCTAACTTTTCCTAACTAATATTATAAATGCGAAAGTAAGTTTGTTTGTTACGCTTCCATGTCCTATCTACTGACCCGATCATCATAAAAATTTGCATACACATAGGTACTGAGAAGGACATAGGCCACTTAAATAAACCACGCCGGCGAAGCCGCGGGTTCAGCTAGTTAACTACTATAAGTACCTTCGTATGGCCTATTTACTAAGTCACAAAATTTTAGTGCGATGTATGGAGCTGCTGCTTATTTTTTTACTTAGGAATCTAAGTTCGTGGAAAATGACAAAAATTTCAACCTAAGGTCAGGCTCTAATTGTAGCCGGTTTCAATATTTATTTTTAAGGTAAACTAGTGTGGAAAACCCAGCTTCACATTTATAAGTTGTGACAAAATGCATTAAGAATATTATTACTTGATGAGCTATTATTTTTAGAACAAGACGGGAATGTTTGCGATACGGTATTTTATTTTGATGGCCCACTACCAGGTCTAATTTAATGTGTAACGTTGCCTTACAGCGTAGATTAAGAAGGAAATATGAAACTATTCGTATCTATACCTGCACGTAGGGACGAATTATTTCACGGCCTCCAAGAATTTGAAAGTACTTATATGAGGCCCAGCTAGATCGATTTTTCTTCGCCAAACCAAACCCCCTATTCCATACATTTCATCTAAAATCGTTAGAGCAGTTCCTGAGGGACCCTCAATAATAATACAGGCATTGCCCTGTTAAGAGGGCCGAACCGCCGAACGCATGTTTGTGAAAAATTAAGCATTAATTTATAATAATCTTATTGTAATCTACGTACGTTCCTATACAGTTTAGGTAAAATATCAATAGTTTGAGAATTATATAATTGTATAAATTTTAAATTAGCCTTTCAAAATTTGTATAGAAATCTTGAGAGGTAGATAATTCTTAAACCATTGATAATTTTACCAAGCTGTTTAGGTACGTACGTAGATGTTAATGAGATGAATTGATTGAATGCTTAATTGAAAAAAAAATTACAAGTATTGGCACAATTCCCTTTGTCCGTTTGTATGGAGGCATGCGGTTTCAGGTTCTTAATACAAAATTCTTCACTTGAAACTCCGCAACTACCGTAAGTGTACAAAACTGGTACAACATTTTAAACAGGTAAAATATTGTACCAGTTGTACGAGATACCTTTTTTCTGTTTATTATGGGACTTTTCAATAACCTAAATGAGACCTACTAGATATCAATTCCGTTTAATCTAAGTATCGAGTTCATAACCTTTGTGCACTGGTTTTTTTGCCTTATATCTATATATAGATAGAGCGGAGCGGAGTTTATGAGGAGAAGTATCTTCACTCGCACGCAGTACTCGGTCAAGTAATCGTGTCATAAAATGGCTAAAATTATCTTTTTTTGTCTGTTTACAACTTTAGTTCTTCAATGTTCATGTAAGTGAAACATTATTAATTAAGCCTTAAAACTCGACCTTAAATATTAATACCAGCAATTTAACCCGCGACTTCGTCCGCGTAAATTAATGCCTATGTCACCTAATAAATTTGCTTTCAATTGGTGAAAGAATTGTGTGAATTGGTCCAGTAGTTACTGAGCCTATTCAATACAAACAAACAAAATAACCAAACCTTTCATCATTTTTAGTTGTGGTAGAGCCACGCTACCGGCAAAAATCACTTCAGCTGGTAGCATGAATGGGCCGGCTCGTCCGGGGAAGTACCACACTCTCACAGAAAATCGACGTTTGAGTAGTAGCTTTACAGCTTCTATGCTTCGTTCGGTGAGTGAGAGAGCCGGAGGCCCATCCCCCCTCCCCTCTGGGTAGGGAAAACAAAAGGCCGGCAACACTCTTGTCATACCCCTGGTGTTACATTAGTCCATGGGCAGCGGTGATCACTTACCATCAGGTGACCCGCTTGCTCGTTTGCCGTTCTCTGACATAAAAAAAAATAATCTTAATAATATGTATAAGCATAGATAAACTAAAGTTAAAAAGTAAATCTTGAACAACTTAATTAAAATTAAAAAATTAAGCGACTCCCGACTCGAAAATCCCTCCATCTTGTTGACAGCTGAAACGATTTTGATAAAACATTTCTAAGAACCATCGCCAAGAAACCTGCTTTCAGTAAAGAAAACACCGCATGAAATCGATTTACAGACACACACACAGAGCGGTCAAACTTATAACACCCCTTTTGCGTGTAGGGTTTAAAATATACTTACATACCTTAAAATAAAAAGATATATTTTTTATTTAGTTAAGATAAGGCACTAGGTACCTACTTAGCTAGTTAATTATGAAAAATTTTACGGTCCGGCCGTATGTATGCCCCCGGTCCGCGAGACGTCCCCGACCGCGAGACACCCGGGTCGTAAAACAATTTTTTTTACTGGAAAATTGAGCAAGTACCCTTGAGCATAGTAGTGTTTTTTATTTTATTACCTATTTTTCATTTAAACATGTTTCTTATTTATTATCTAAGTGAGCGTTGGGGTTGAGAATCATAATTATACAAAAATATATATTTTGTTATATTATTGTTTAACGTTTGATTTCAATGGATATATAAGAACCAGCTTCATCCAGTAGGAACTGATGAAAAAACTTTACTTTGCATGGTCATGTATTTCTCTTTGCCTTTTTAATTTACTTATAAGGTAGAAACACTTGAATTTAACTAATGGACGTTTATATTTTAATGTTACAATACAGTATACTGAAAAAATAAATGCCTACGCCAGAAATCTATACTGATTTTTTAACTTAGTAGTTCTATGCATTTTGAAATTAGGTACATATTTCCATGTAAACTAATTTTTTATACAATAAAACTCAAACCCACATGATGTTTGTAGTAATTTAATATTTTACTTTACAGTTCTTCTTCTCTCAAAAGTTTAAAATTTAGCATAGCGAATTGCTTTTCAGAGTTCTCACATGGTTTCTAGGTCAAGATAAATGTCATGATAAAACCCATCATAAAACCCTCCCCTGCTTGTATATATTAGATATAAGCATTTTTGTAAAACCTGTTTGTTCAAGCAAGAGATATCTTTCATAGATCCACTAGGAATGGTAGCAGAATTGTGCTGGATGTAGTTCCGCAAAGTGAGAAATATAATATGAACTGTTACGCTATGTATGTGCAGAAAAATATATAATAAAATTCCATCAGAAATAAAAGACCTTCCAGTAAACAGATTTAAATCATCTCTTCGTAAATGGCTGATTGACAAATGTTTTTACTCATTAAATGATTTTTTAAATAGATAAGTTGATCGATGCATGGATTAATAAATAAAGTAACATCGAATGCAAATGCGTTTAACTAAAGATTCAAGATTCAATCGTTTATTTAATATAGGTTTCTTTGAACACTTATTAATTGTCATATTTGTGTTTACAATTTTTACAACAAAATTTTTTTGTTGACGTCAATAATTAATTATGGCTAAGTTTAGGCCGCTTCCAAAGCGGAGTGCAGAAGAAGCGGCAACAAACAATTATAATAAAAACACATTTAATTAGTACGTTATGAAAAAACTTGGACAATATAAATTTGCATGCTATTAAATATGGCTAAATAGGTAAAGTAAAGCTACTTGATAATTTATTATATTGGTGACATCTTATATTGTATATCCTATTTAATGCGAAAAATATTATTATTGTTATAAAAAAATACAGTGTCTTGGACACCTATTAGTAGGTACTTTAAACAATGAAGAAGACACTATTTAGTATGTTCTTCATAGTTTGTGTTGGACACTTGGTCTATAGGTATCAGAAAGTTCTTGGCACAACAATTCGTTCTCGCAATCATCTTAGAACACAATTTACAGCTGAAAGCTGTGTGTTTGTTTTGTTATGTGGCAAGCTCATGGACAGAGTATGTTTTTGAATTGTTTTAAGATGGGCAATATGAATACCAGTTCTTCAGGAATGACTACCACTTTATAGAGAAAACAGATAGCTTCTATAAGAGGCATAACATCGAAAAGAGCTGGCAAGATGCTAAAGAAATTTGTGAGTGGGAGGGTGCCACATTATTTTACCCCTTCGAGCAACACGGAAGGGAGTAGCCATACGCTGCATTCCCCTCTGTCAAGGTACAAGCCAAAATTAGGCATATGCATGTCTATGTGTTAGTTGTGTGTGACTCATCTGTACACAAATTATTTTTTCTTTTTCTGTCATTTTTTGTGACAATGTCATAATTACTATCGAGTGACAGTTTAAGTTTTGTATGTAGGTGTGCGGAACTAAACTTGTGTGCACATTTCCCCCCGCAAAAAACGCCAGAAAAATTGTCATAGTAAATTGTCGCTTTGCCCACTCCCTCCGTCCGGTACGGAGGCCGTGTTGCTCGAAGTTTTACCCCGAAACCGAGACGGAGTCTGATGCAGTGCTTGCGTACATGAGGGAATTAAATCAAACGAGGAGAGTGTGGATTGGAGTTTCGTCACCTATCGTTAAGGGCTTCTTTGTAACTATTGAAGGTATGTTTTTTTTTATCAATAGAACTCTTTTCTTGGTCAAGGTCAAAGAATAAATAACTTGTAAGTGATTATATGAACTACTACATTATTCGGATTGTTGTATCGATACATCATCCCTCATTTTAGCCATAAAAAAAGTAATCCACTGAAGTACATAGGTCTCTTTGTTTGGCTTATATCGGTTTAGACGCTGCTTCCCATCGAAACCATTTTGTTAGCAAGGGAAGGGTAGGAGTTTGTTGGACTGGGGGAACGGGATAAAGATATCTAGGATGCTTCTTGCTCGGATAGTTTAGGGATGAGTATGTAGAAGCTCGGGACGCCCGGCGCGCGTACCAGATGCCATACCCGCAACCACGGAACAGGTAGTTGATGATGACACCCCTGACTATGTAGGTATCTATTACTATTTTGAAAATAAATATTATACTTGCAATTTCATTGGATGTACTTCATTTTGGACGACTTGACGAGCTCCGTGGCGCAGCGGTCATCACGCCTGCCTGCGACACGGATGGTCCCGGGTTCGATCCCCGGTCAGGTCAAGATGGAAAACGATCTTTTTCAGATTGACCTGGGTCTTGGATGTTTATCTATACATGTATTTGTTATAAAATATAGTATCGTTGAGTTAGTATCCCATAACACAAGTCTTTCATAAGAACTTACTTTGGGGCTAGCTCAATCTGTGTGATTTGTCCGTATATATTTATTTATTTTATTTATTTTGCTATAGCACAACGAAAATAATGTATCTATTCATGAAAAAACATTGCCTACCATAAACTTTACAGGATTACCAATGGCAGGCGTGTGCCAAAAATGGGAATGGGATGAACCAAACAATTATGGTGGCTTACAAGACTGTGTGATGATGTCGAGTGAAGGGTTTATGAACGACCAGCCCTGTTCCGATAAACATTCGTTCGTATGCAAGAAAACTTGGGCATCAGTCGAATGGAATGCAGACTGTGGAATGGCATATACTGGTAAGATTTTCATTTTACCGTTTAGGATTAAGTTAATACCTAATATGGTAAGGTTTTGTTTATTAAATATCAATTTTAAGATAAATTATTATGAGTTTATTAGCGATTCATACTACACTAAAAAAATAATTGTCAACTAAGCGACATTTTCTCTTAGTTTTGATCAAGGTAAATACGCATTAACTAGATAATTCAATAAAAATTGTGCAATTGATCCAGATAAGATTTTTGTGATTGAAAAAGAAATGTGTGTAATGAATAATTTCCTTAAGTGTGGACGTTGATAGTGCTTGTAACCTTAAGGAATATTGAAATAAATATCACACGTGACTAATTCTATTTACAAGATTCAACATTCAGAGCAACAAATATAATAATTGATGTTTCCACTAGGTTTTGTTGGTTTAAAAACTTATACATTTTTATTACAGTTATAACAAATAGTATAAATAGAATGGGCACAATTGGGACAAATTTGCACGGAACCCTCTTTGTGTGAATTTGACTCGCACTTGAACGGCTTTTTAATAATTTATTAATGCATGCACATATTGAGAAAATTTAAAGTGTCTGTCTATTACTAATGAGTTATTTATATATCGTACATAATGTGTTAAGATAATCATTATCAGGTCTTTTTTCGTCTCCTCTGCAGGAGTACGACCCTCTCTGTACTACCAGAACCATAGTCATATGCCAGAGCACTCAGAATATTTGGCCTGCTTTCTCCACGCTGGCCAGATGGGTTGTAAAGGCTGTGATATTATAAGCTTTGTTTAGCTTGTGTTTCCTAAGTCGCTTTCTAGGATATCCACGGGAAGACTTGGAGTAGTCCTGTACTACTCTGCCGGGAACCACAAGGTTAATTAAGAAAATACCGGTTTCAAACTTCGACAACATAGTTCCAAAGCATAAATGTAAAGATTAAAGAAGCAAACCATAAGGTCAGACTACAGAAATTTCCTGAAGCCGCCTACCTAACCAGAAACGCGGTGAGCTCTCCCGCGCCCTGCACCGCACCGCGCTTTACACCCGCGAATGACACATGCTTTTACTCTCACTTTGCTTTTCCTGAAATTAAAATTGACAACAGTCTACACATTATGCCTCAATTTTATTCGCCAGTGCTGATTCTGGAGATTTGTGTATTCAGACACAATAAGTTAACCATAAAGACAACGGAATAGATTCCGTTGTCTTTAAGGTTTTACTTCACTAATTTAGAAATTAGTGATAGGTTACTAGTTGCATCACCTATCTCATGATTCCTTACATCGCATCCTCTCGGCCGGACTTTCGGCCTGCGTGGGATAAGAATCAGCTGGTACGGTACACTTCAAGTTTCCTCAACTTTTTTCTTATGGCCCAAAGAAGCGTGAAAAGCACTAACAGTACAATAATTAATATGTACTTATAACTGATTTCAGACTACACATACAACGAAACCCTGGGAAGATGTTATAAATTCCATCAATTTCCCAAAAGCTGGCCGGAGGCGTTCGCGATATGCAGCGCTGAACTTTCGTACTTAGCCGTCATTGACAATCAGGATGAGGCTGACTTCTTCCTAGATGTATTTAGTGCCTACACTGACGTGGAAAACCAGCCCTATGCAACGGCTCATTTAGGATTTCATAAGATGACCAAAGACAGCTGGAACACTGTGAAAGGTAGTTTGGCTTAGTCTGCCGGGACTGATGTTTAATTTTGACTTACTCGACTGGTGGCGTCACACGTCGGCACATAATTCAGGCATTTGTGCGTCGACCAACAATAACCATTAGATAACGCGTTACGTAAAAAATCAAAGCAATAGGTATTCTGTCTGTTTGAAAGCTATAGAACAGTTTTACCTGACAATGAAGTCATCATCATCATCATCATCAGGTCTTTATTAGTCTCCACTGCAGGAGCACGACCCTCTCTGTACTGCCAGAGTAGTCAGAGGATTGGGCCTACACTCTCCACGCTGGCCAGACGGATTGGAGAGGTCTCTTTGATGTTTATAAGCTTTGTTTAGCTTTAGTTTCCTAAGTCACCTTTTACGACATCCACGGGAAGATTTGGAGTGGTCCTATTCTTCTCTGCCGGGAACCACACGGCACTCGGGAACCACACGACAATGAAGTCGCAATCATATTATTCCGAACTAAACAAAATAAGAGCTCACCAGCTGGAGTGCGCTCTAATTTGCCGAGCCGTTTTTTTGCGCCAACCCGACATCTAAAATAGTTGGTACTGTTTATCGAAGCATTTATTGCAAAGTCACCTATAGCTTTTTCAAGGAATAAAAAAATACACAGTCATTTCTTTTCTTATGATTGAGAGAAATATAAACTTTTTGGTCATCATCAGGTCCTTACAGTCACTACTGCAGGAGCATGACCATCTCTGTAGTACCAGAGCCAAATATTAATTAGCCAGAGCAGTCAGAGGAATTGGCCTACACTCTCCATGCTGGCCAAACGATTAGGAGAGGTCTTTATGATGTTTATACGTTTTATTTAGCTTGTGTTTTCGAATTTGCCTTCTGCGACATCCACGGGATGATTTGGAGCAATAATATAATAGAATATAAACTTATTTCATTCGCGTTTTGCAGGCACTCCTGCAGAACAACAAGAATACTTCTTCTGGGGAGAAGGCCAGCCCGACGGCGCTGACGCCGAGAAGTGCGGAGCCATGTCCTTGGACGGGCTGCTCTGTGATGTGGACTGCAGTACACCGAGCTCCTTCATTTGCGAGCATGAATTTTAAATTGCCTACAGTCATCATGGGTAACTTTGAATCGCAACCAAAAAGTATGTATGTTTTCTTTTCTTGGATACGATAAAAAAGAATTTCAATTATACACATAAACATGAAATTGGATTTGTTTTATCGTATGTAAAAAACTTCGATCAACAAAGGCAAAAAATGTCAATACACTGAATGCGATTCAAAGTTAGAAAGAAATTTAAAACGTTACCCAAGGTGACTGCATTCTATGTTAATTTTGTATATCTAAGCGTGCTATTTTACCATAAAACGTATTTTTGTTTTAAGAGATCGTATGTAATGGAAGCTAATAAAGATTAATATTATGATATCTATATTTATTATCTCCAACAATATCAACATTGCAAGGTAGGTATAATGTTACATGTAGCAGTGAGGCAGAATGGGTAAATAAAAAAAACCGGCCAAGTGTGAGTCAAACTCGCGCAATGAGGGTTCCGTACAATATGCTTCGTGAACACACACACAATGTGCAAAAAATGTTTTATTCAATTGACTAGCGCCATCTAGTGGTGTTTTAGTGAACTATTTCCCTAGATGAACTTGAAATGAAATGAAATGAAATGAAATTTTTATTCAAATTTGGATATCATGTATCGCTTTTTGAACGTCATATTTTTTTTTTAATTTGCAAGATCGAAAAAACTACTAGCGTTTCGGAAAGACCACTGCTGAGAAGAATACGCCGAAAGAAACTCAGTCCAGTTTTGGTCCCTACATGCCTGAAGGGCTATGCTTATACACAAGTATTTGTAACAATTTATAAAATTATATTAATTAATTATGTACATGTATTCATTAAAAATAATATTATTACTCCCATGTAGATTTATCTTTAAAGTAGTCGTTAATACAATAGTATGCCTTTTTAAGTAATTGATTTTTAATAGCAGTTTTAAACTTAACTAATGGCAGAGCTAATATTTCTGTAGGAATTTTATTATAGAAGCGTATACCGAGGCCCAAAAAAGAATTCATTGTTTTCTGTAATCGCAAAGCTGGCGTAGCTAATTTATTTTTATTTCTTATATTCCTGCTGTGGTTATCACTATTTTTCTTATATAAATGAAGGTTGTGACGAACAAACATAATATTTGCAAATATGTATTGCGAGGGGAATGTCAATATATTTATCTCTTTAAACAATTCTCTAAGTGATTCTCTAGCACCTAATTTATATATAGACCTGATAGCGCGTTTTTGAAGGACGAAAATGGTATTAACTTCAGCTGAGTTACCCCACAGTAATATCCCATATGACATGACACTATGGAAGTAACTGAAGTACACTAAGCGCGCAGTATCAACGTCAGTCAGCTGTCTTATTCTTCTAACTGCATAAGCCGCAGAGCTAAGTTTACCCGATAAGGTTGTGATATGGGCACCCCATTGAAGCCCGGAGTCAACTGTCATCCCAAGAAATGTCGTTTTGTCTACCAATTCTATCGTTTCGTTATCGATCATTATGCGTGTTGGTACTTTTGTAACATTCGGTAAGCAAAATTTAATACATTTCGTCTTTTTAGCGTTCAACAACAAGTTATTTGCGGTAAACCACTCTAACACTTGGGCTAATGTACTATTGAACACGTCAAAATTGTCCGTTGTCCTATCGATAGGGAAAACAAGAGATGTATCATCGGCAAATAGTACAGCCTTACAGGTGTTAACATAATATGGCAGATCATTAATATATATTAGAAACAACAAAGGCCCTAGTATAGAGCCCTGGGGTACACCCATCTTAACAGATGATCCGACAGACATAACCCTATCTACACTAACTTTTTGAATACGGCTACTCAAATAAGATTTGATTAAATAAAGAGCTTTACCTTTAATCCCATAGTGTTCTAGTTTGAATATAAGGGTATTGTGGTCGACACAATCAAATGCTTTGGTAAGATCACAAAAAACACCTATGGCATTCTGTTTATTCTCCCAAGCATCATATATATGTTTTAAAAGCGCAACCCCCGCGTCTGTAGTTGATCGACCCTTTGTAAATCCATACTGTTCACCATGAAAGAGTCCGTTTCTATTGAAAAAAGATAATAACTGATTAAAAATTAACTTTTCAAATATTTTACTCAAAGCTGGCAGAATAGAAATAGGACGGTAATTTGTTGGATCAGTTTTATCACCCGATTTGTACAATGGTATAACTTTACTCAATTTCATTAAATCAGGAAAAGTCCCCGTATCGACACATTTATTAAAAATAGACGCTAAATAAGGAGCTATTATATCTATAACATTACTAATAACCGATACTGAGATATCCCATATATCCCCAGTTTTCTTATTATTTAAACTCCTAAAAGTATCAATGATTTTTTGTGATGTTACGTGTTCAAATATTAATTGACTGTTACATTCTGGTATACAACTACTTAATAACTTTTTAGATTCCTCAGATGATGAATGTAGGGAGGCAGTGGTATTTACAGGAATATTTGTAAAGAAGTCTTCAAAATATTGAGTAATGTCTTCGCTAGTACTGAGGACCTTATTATTAATTTTTAATTCAATTGGAATATCACGTTTTTTCGTTTTTCCTGTTTCTGTGTTAATAATTTTCCATGTTGTTTTCACTTTATTATTAGAATTAATAATAGTTTGTCTAGTAAATATTGACTTTGCGCATGCACATACCCTTTTAAAAACCTTTGAATAAGTTCTTACAAATTTAACAAAATCGGGATTCTGATTGTGAGCTTTCATAGCAAGTAATTCATATAACCTATTCCTACTGATGTAAATGCCTGGAGTAGCCCATTCACTAAATTTTTTACGATTACGTTTAGTGCTAGTTTTTATTTTGAACGCATTGTTAAATTCTGATTCAATAACGTCAAACATTTTTTTATACAGTATATCCGGATCATCTCTAGTTTCCTCCATAAGAGGAATTTTTTGTGTTACTTTATCTTTAAATACTTTGATTTTGTCTTTTGTAATCGATCTATAGGTAATTTGTGATGAATCTACTTCGACGTGGTTTGTGAATTTTACTAACTGACCAAAGTGATCAGAAGTAAGATTTTTTATGATGGCTTTGTCAACAGCAATGCAGTTACAGAAAACATTATCTATGCACGTTGCAGAGTCACCTTCAACTCTTGTTGGCTCCAGAAATAGATTAATTAAATCGAACGATTTAAATAAATTTAAAAATCTTACACTTTCAGTAGTTGTAACTAATAAGTCTACATTAAAGTCGCCACATATTATGATGTTTTTGCGACTACAACACAATTTCCTTAAAACGTCTTCAATCACTAGTTCTAATGTATTATAATCTGAATTAGGAGGGCTGTATACACATACTATAACACAATTCTCTAGCTCAATACATGCTAATTCAACACTACACTCAATTGAAAGACTTACAATATCTTTACGTTCTTTATATTTCACATCATTTTGCGTTAGGATTAAACTGCCTCCTTTCTCTTTTGTCTTTCTGGTGTATGAGCTAGCCGTAGAGTAGTTTTGAATATTAAATTGTAGTTGATGCGACTGCATAAAATGTTCGGTCAGGCAAACTACATGTAAATTTTTACTGTTTATAAATAATTCTAACTCTAAAAGTTTGCTAGTCAGGCCTTGGATATTCTGATGAATAATATTTAATTCTTTGGCCTTGACTATTGTCTTGTTTTTTAGTTTAAATTACACTTAGTATTACTTATTCTAGGTCCAATTATATTTTTAGGATTATTTTTCATGTCATGTTCAGATATTTCAGTTGTATAATTTACAACACAATTTAGTATATTATAAGCTACGACTGTAGCAATTTGTCGCTTACAACTAAATGGAAGATACATAGTATCTTGTGTCATCTTAAATCTATATATAAATTTATTAATATCTAAATAAAAAATAAAATCGCTATGACGACAAGTCATATTGTACAATTGTACATTCAATTCATGTATATGTCTATTTCTAACATTGTCAAAAGATTCCGAATACGGAAAGGCACTTATCATAAATTTGCAGTTAGTTTTTAAATTTAAACTAATCAATTTGTCTACATTTTGCTTTAAGTTCCTCTTTGTAACACAAGAACTGTCACCACACAAAATTAGTACTGCTGTGTCTTCATTTATGTTATCAGTATTTATACTGTTTATTAAATATGAATAAGAGGCCCCGGGTGTACATGTATTTAAAACTGTACAGTTGTTGTGAATATGGTTACAAATTATGCTACTAAAGCCCTGACCTAACTCATCGGAATAAACTAACAGTTTATCACAACATATTTTTTTATTCACACTACTATTAATAGTACCTATTCTCGACAGCATACTTGTATCACACTCTTTTATGAGAAGCTCCTGAGATATTTCAGGTTGCTTGGTGATAACCTCCGGGGACACAGCGAGAGGGACATGCTGCTCAATAATATGGTGGACTAACTCAACTGGTTTTTTAATTGTCGAAATATGTTCATTGAGTTGTTTCTGAGATATTTTATAATTTTTAGACAAAGTTTTTAAAGACTGATGTAATTCAGCTATTTGTGACTGTAGTTCATGTATCTCAGTATCATAAATGCGGCTAGCCATGTAAAGATCATCTTCACATGATTTAAATTGATTATATAGACATAATTTTTCCTTACGTAACTGAGTCAACAGTTACTTATTATTGTGAGTTTACCACTTAATTTTTAAGTGATAGAATTCTTATTATTTTTCCTGTAATCTTCAAGGAATGAACTATATTTTGTAATTTTTTCAAAATTTTCGGCTCAGTAGTTTCGGAGATCAGGGGGGGGGGAATGGTCAATTTTTGCCTTCTTTCGTGAATAAAATCAAAAGTATTGATTTTACCCGAACAAAAAAAATTTTTTTGAGATCCTCATAATGAGCCCTTTCATTTGATATATGACACAGTAAGGTTTGCAAAACGTATTTTTTTAATTTTGTAATTGGGCCCCTCAAAATGACCCTTATTTCATAAAAATCTTTACTTACTTTGCACATACGTGTTTGGGTCATAGGATTACACTATCTTACCAAATTTCATCTAATTTGGTTCAGTAGATTCGGAGAAAATCGGCTGTGACAGACGGACGGACGGACAGACAGACGCTCGAGTGATCCTATAAGGGTACCGTTTTTCAACTTTTGTACGGAACCCTAAAAATGGGCAAGTGCGAGTTGAGCTCACCCATGAAGAGTTTCGTAGATGCAAGCTTAGATTAGGTAAAAAGCTCTATAATTTTTTGCCAGCAAAGATAACTTTGATTTTATTGTGTTTGTATGAATGACAAAGTTATTTTTGCGGGGTTTAGTTTGAGATGTTTGAGACCCCTTACCAATCTTATAAAGGCTGAGCGTACAGCTGGGTATTACTAAGGGAGGAGAAACAATTTACACATCATACCGGAAAATTGCATGAAGTATATAAGTAAGAACGAGGTTACGATAGGCATATAAAGGATAGTCTGAAGTTAGAAAAAAAACCGGCCAAGTGCGTGTCGGGCCACGCGCAGTGTAGGGTTCCGTAGTTGCGAATGACAACTTTGTGATCACACTTTCACACTCGCACCTTACAGTTTAACGACCAAAAACATCTAATATTTTATTATTTATTTATTGTATGAAATTTTACATTTCCAGTACATTTTATAAGTTGGTTGGCTATAACTTTTTAGTTTGCACTTAGTACCCAGCTCTGATATTCTTCAACAAGAATTCAAAAGAAATTTTCCTTTCAACTTCAGTATATATACTACTGCTGTAATTTTTTTCACGAATCCATATATAACCGTTTAGCAGATAGAGGAAGGGGGGGGGGGGGGACACGTACCTCTAACAAACATTTGCACTTTAAAACCAAATATTTCGGAAACGGATCCCTAAATCGAAAAATGGTGTTCTCAACCTCTCAATATTAATATCAATGACAACTGCCCACCTCATACAAAAATATTGGACCAAATTAAGGTTGTCAAAAGCAGGCAAAAGTATGGCGCAGGAGAGTTGCTTGCTACTCGATACTAGATGGTGGTAATCTGCGTTAGCCTTTAACTTACTAAATATACGGTGTCATTTTAAAATATTATGCGTAAAATGTTGTTTTGATTTTTAATACGATATATTTTGTGAATCATGTTTTTATATTCTCATAATACGGTAGATATAAATGTTGTGTAGTTTTGAGTGGCGCCATCTATGCGAGTCTCTGAGAACAAATCGTACGATTAAGGCGTTGAGACCATGCTAAACGTGGCCTTTAGGTTTTATGACCTTGGGTTCTGTCTACCCCGCAAAGGATAAAGTCGTGATAATATTAATGTATTGTAAATGATGTTTCGCGCAGTTCTAAATAAAACAAGAATATACAAATTTCATATGTAATGATGTTAAAATATTATAAAAGTGGAACGTAAGTATTTTAAATATATTTAACCAAAACAAAGTTCCCGTAACTGTACGCTAATATAAGAGTCTTCCTGGCCGACCCCCTCATGCTTCACGTAAAAGTCTACGACTGGCAGCCGCTTGGCGTCGTTTATTATCACCAAATCAACATATTTCCATGTTTCGCACTTCACTTCAACCTGAAAAAGCAATCGATGATTAAAAGATGGGAAGTGATGTCGGCAATTTAATTTTGAATAGCCCAGACAAAGACAAATAATACTAACGTATAGACTGCTAACCTCATACAAAAATATTGGACCAAATTAAGGCAGGCGAATGTATGGCACTGCAGAGTTGCTTTCCACTCGATACTAGATGGCGGTAATCTGCGTTAGCTTAAACTTACTAAACCTAGGGTGTAATTTTAAAATATTATGCCTAAAATATTGTTCTAATTGTTGGTAAGTATGATATATTTTGTGAATAATGCTTTTATATCCTCATAATGTGGTAGATACAATGAAATTCGCCAGGAGCGCCACTACTTGTATCAGCGATTGGATCTTTCATGAACGCTGGTTCAAATTCTACCCACGTGGATATTTTTCCCACATCTTACTTCTTAATTTAATACCAGTATATTAGAATAGCATTGTAAATATAAAATAAAAACATTAAAAAAAATTTTTTTCAATTTCTCTCTTTGCAATAAATTTTAATTAGATTTATTATGTAAAGTACAAGGCTATTTCATATGGGACCAAAATACTGACATTTGATGGGATTTTATATTATCCTTCCTTGAAATTGTGGTGGTTGGTTGTAAATGGCGCTAACCTTAGTATAGTAAGTTTGCCTTGTTTGTCTAGATTCCAGCGCTGAGCTTGATATAATATGAAATAGACTAAAAATAATACTGTAACGCTAGTGTTTTAACAATAATTAACTTACGAAATCGTTGTCACGTTTCTCTACAATGTAATACATCGGAGTAAACGCTGAAGGTTTCTGGTCAATGGGTACGTCGTATGCGTTGAGCATCCGTAGTTGTAAATCTTCGAACGTCGTGTGCATGAAGAAGACTCTTACTTTCTGTATGACAGTCATGGACTGCTCTTTCAAAAAGTTCAACTGACTTTGTGATATCTGAAAACGATCTTGTTTGTCACTCAATGAACAATAGACAACACATACTTATGAGATAACAGCTTACGCTCGTGGCTCCGTATTTCAATGACAATGATAAAAGGTATCCCCACCTTTTATCACTGAATATGACTGTTTGACGATGTGTATGCAAAATTTCATGATGATCGATTCAGTAATTTAGGCGTGAAAGTAAAACAAACTAACTGACTTTCGATTAATAGTTTACTTGCGACTAGTCTCGATTTTCACTAGTGGTGAGGAGGCGATAAGAAGAATTGGAAGTGGTAGGGAAATTCGAGGCGTAGGATTGAAGCGCAGTGGCCTATTGGTAAGGCATTTTTCGCACGAAGACCAAGAGGCTGGTTCAAATTTTGCCCGCGTGGATTTTTTCCCGTATTGAGATACTAGCTGTTACCCGCGGCTGCACCCGCGTGATATATAGCCTATATCCTTCACAGTACCATAACCTATGTGTATGCAAAATTTCATGACGATCGGTTCAGTAGATATGGCGTGAATGCGTAACAAACAAACAAACTCACTTTCGCATTTATAATATTAGATAGGAAGTAAGGATTAGGAAGTAAGGATAAGGATATTCTAATATACATTCCTAATTTAATAAGAGTATATCAGATGTGTTAAATAGAATTTAACAAAATATATCTTTGTATGGAGTCGGCGCGAGGCGTCATCTACCTCGATCTTATTGAACTAAGTAGTAAAGGAAATATCACAAAGGATATGGTAACATTTATAATAGTTCGTGGTGGGTGGCGCTAGCGTGCAGCGTAAGCTGGGAATACTGTAGAGGTGTTATATTAGGGTCAGATATCAAGAACCATGTTATCGAATATATTAGTTTACCGATATTATGTTCCGTTAAACGTTCTCCAAGAACGGTGAAGAACAGGCTGGGATTTTGCAGGCGATATTATTTTTTGAGGCATTTTACATCAACGTTTAGTTAATTTCGTTTCGTATCGTCGTAGTTAGGACGCGAACGGATGCGGAACGCGAACGGGCGCGGAACGCAGTAACGCAGCCGGTTCACCGATACAATACTTTGTATATTAACTGTTCTTGACGGTTCTTCGGGAACGCGTTCTTCGGATATCACATAACCTAATATATTTGTATTATGTTCTGCAGCGCTCCTATTATGTTCGCGGTATCGGTTCTGATATATCAGTAACACCTCTAGAATACTGTTGTAATAATTAGCACTAGGCGCTGGATGCAGGCCGCTTCCAACCGGTCATATTGGAAATCCTTGGGGTAGGCCTATGTCCAGCAGTGGACTTCTTGCGGCTGAAATGATGATGATGAAATTAGCACTAGCAACATTGTTATTCAATAGGACATATTACTGAAAGCTGTGCGTGGCTGTGCCGCCAGAGTGCACCACTAGCACATACAGTAAAAGAGGTTTGACACTGAAAAGTTTGTATTTGAAAATGTCAAAGTCGCAATTAATTTGTAAAATTATACATTATTCCTATATTAATTTGATTTTAAAATACTCCTATGAGTATTCAAATATAATAATGTATTTGTGCTGCGTATTTCTTCTTCTTCTGTTTTATAAAATGGCTTCCACCGAGATTTCAGTGATTCTGCCAATGTCCAGTAAATTGAGATACTAAGTATCGGTGTTGTACGGTAAAGTTGTAACAAGTAGCATCAAAGATGGCGTATGTTCTTTGATGCCTCGTGGTCGGGAGGTTATGGTGACAAGTCTATACGAGTCCATATAACAGTCCACTTTAACTATTTCACAAATTGTTCCATGAGCACGAGCATTTATAACACCAAACTACACCAATTTCATATTATAAAGTCCACCAAAATCAATTTGCAAAATCGTCCAAGGTAGACCCCAACTGCACCCCTTGACTTCCCACCACAAACTCCTGCTGCGTATTTGTATGTAAAATAAAGGCAATTTATTTCGACTTTGACAGACTTGTCAATGTCAAACCAAACATTTGTTTACTGTCTCTGCTAATACTGCCCTCTGGCGGGAGAACATTGCAGTATTATCTATGTACTATTTTCAAATTCATTACCAATTCTCGAATGTATAGAGACGTGTCGAAAACCCAAATAAATTGTAAATATCCTCTTTCTCATACTCTCTTTTCATTTCTTTGGGGCGTCACATTTTACAAGATGGTTCAGCGGGGCGCGCGCGGGGAGTCGGGACGCGTACTGCGCAGCCGCAGCTAATATCCGAGCCGCCATAAAGTTTAATTCGGACTGTACCTACTTACCGTATTAAACCGACTCAAGCTAAATCCAGATTCACTAAGCCACATTCCCGATGATGTATTTCCTACAGACACTTTGTTTTCGTTGATCCACTTAGTGTCATTGTGACTCAGGATCAAACATGTCCTGTTGGTGTCCTTGTCGCACTTCACTGGGAACTTCTCTTCGTTCATAACCCAATATGGGTCTGGGGCTGGACCTGTAATTGTGGTTTTTATCTCAATATGATGATGGGTGATGTCGTCACTCAACCACTAATGCGTATTTTCTGATATTTAAGAGCAAGGCTTTTATCGGTGGCACTGTTTGTAGCGAAACGCACACAAATACACTTTTTGCCAAATATTAATGTTTATCGAGGAATTCCTTATAATTTCTTATGTATAACACTTGATAAACATATCAGTTATAAGGAATTCAAGTGTAGTAAACACTTGATATCAGTTGTAAGGAATTCGTGAAAAATATTTCCATCGCCTCACTCAAATAAAAATAAATATACCTACCTATATGTATTTGGCAGACCTTACAATATACACAATAGAGACTTAGAGGTCAGTCGGGTCGTTAGTGTTACAAAGGAGAAGAATACTACCAATGCCGGTAATTCAAAATTTGTTCGATTTTTTTATTCAAATTGCTGAGCTGGCCGAACAGTTTGAATGAAAACTTAGTTTTTGAAATGAAAAGCTCTTTAGCGGCGGTGTGCCCTTTTTGTGATGGGAAAAAATTTTTAAAGTCGCGACAGATCACGTGACCGACAGATTCGACAGATTGAAAGTTAGTAGGTCGGCGCACGGCGCTTGCGCGAATGTGCGTGTGTGTTTGTGTTACAGCGTGTTACGCACTTTGATGGATGGTGACTGCTGTTAGGAAAGGTATTTAAATGATAAGTGATAGAAGTATTAAAGTTTTCACTTCTGCCGGCACTCCCAGAGTGCAACCTGTTATTTTTTTTCGCAATCCCAGCTTGGTTACATACAAAAAGTTGTTTTGTGTTCTACAGTATGCATAAGCTCTTAATATAAATGTACCTTCTTCTTCAGAAGCGGGTACAAATTTGCAAATTGCTGATGATGGGTGGTCTTCACTGCCCACGTCTGGTTTTATACCCTCGGCGTAGATTATATCCTCTGTTACACAAAAACGTTTACATTTAAATATTTTTTCTAATCAAGTCAAAAGCAAAGTCATCAAGTCGAGTTGGGGTGATAACACATTTTTTGTCATAGATTTAAAAAAAAAATTCGTCAGTTTTTTATTATGTATAGGTGCAGATATTTTTGTTCCTAGAAAACTCGACGGTGCTCCAAATGCGTGCAAATTTAAAACATATATTAGGCAATACTAGTACAATCTTCAAGTTCATTGCGCATCAATAGCGATTCAGTATATTAAGATATAAAAATAAAAGTCCGTGAGGTTCAAGTTTTTATCGAACTACTGGTAGTAAATTGTTAAAACTATACAGCGTGTAAATTAAACAAATTCTTGCTATAAGAGCAATACTGGGAACTTGATTTTTTTTTTTACTTTGTTATAGTAATTGCCGGAGCGTTTGAACCCTTTTGTATGAAATTAACGATTTTTTTGAGTTCCTAGAATTGATCCCATACAAAAAGTTCATACTGAAGGGCAGAGTGGTATGTCGAGGGCCAATTAACACGATGTATAAGTTAGCAGTGTGCACAACATTTTCCAAGTATTGGACATTAACTTACCCTGGATGTATATGACTGGACAGGTAGTTGGGCATACCCCAGGCTCGCCCGGAGCACCTGGTGGGCCCTGAATATCAAACGATACATAAATAAATATTATCACGGCTTTCTTCCTTGCGGTGAAGACCAAATCATAAAAGAAATTAAAACCCAAAGCCACATTTAGCGTGTTAGTGGGCGTTTTAAGATGGAAAGCGGGTTCAAAATAGTGATGGGTTGCAAACATTTTCGCCCAATCCCTTGACCGGCTTCTACGATCTACGCGAAGAAAAGAAGCAGGTTTATTCTATGCTTTTCCTTTTCTTCCAAACCAGCATGGAAGAGATAGTCAAACGATAATAAGTTGCATTATTTTAATAAAATTAAAAACTAGACTGACGTTTTTGACAGTTTATGTCCGCCATATTGAAAATCAATTGCTGAAGTTACATAGGCTATGGCACTCCAGGGAGGAATATGAATTTAATGTCACCTCACACTTCAAAATCTGTCGAGCCGTTTAGACTACAGGAGGCAACAATGGAACAAACATACTTACATACATAGATAGATATATACACACATACGCACGTAAAACATTATTCGTCGTCTGGGTGGGTTAGTCGGGTAATAAAACACGTTACGTTACGCTATGAAAGTAATTTTTACATCAACATCACTTTACACCAACGTTAAGAAATTTATTCTAAAAGCGGTCTTAATAAAAGATAATAAATAATAAGCGGCCAAGTGTGAGTCAAACTCTCGCAATGAGGGTTTCGTGCTATATTATTTTTGAACTAACTCTTTTCTGTGTAATTTGAATTTTGAATTTCATGAAATTTCAAGAGCTTTGAATGCGATATGAGCGAACGGCGGGTTCGCCAATCCTTTTATTCAGCTTTGAATATGACATGTGATTTTTAGAATATCGCTATCTCTGTTTGTTTGATTAGCACATCCACCCGTGCCCCCTACCCTCCTTCTTTTATTGACTTTCGAATGTGCTATGTGCTTTGAAAACTTAACTGATTGTCTTTGTGGTTGATTGGATTATGCCTCCCGAACCACCCTTCTTCTGTAGGGCTTTGAATATGACATGTGCTTTTCAAAATATCATATTGTCCGCTTGTTTTATTGGCGGAGGACTGCGCCACTCGACCCTTCCCTCTTTTATTGAGTATTGAATATGATAAACATTTAAAACATAACAGATGGTCGTTTTGTTGGACTGGCGGGGGCTACGCCCTTCTTCTATTGACCTTTGAATATGACATGTCTTATTGCTGATATGTTTGCTTTTTGGTTTTGAGCTTTGAACACGCTGTAATGTCAGAGTCTCATCAATAGTTTCTGCAGCGCCTGCTGTTTACACGGAAATTTTTGAAACCTGGTGCTTTTGGAATTTACGGATGGATTGGAAAATAAAATAAGTCTTTGCTGTATTACCTGACTGACCCACCCAGTAGGATAATGTTATTTTTATTGACACACTTACGTTTTCACTTAATATGGTTCGGTAGATTCGGAGAAGACCGGCTGTGAAAGACGGATGGACAGACAGACACACGAGTAATCCCATACTGGTTCCGTTTTTCATTTTTTATTTGAAGCCCTATAAATATTAAAAATAACTTCAACAGGTATAACTCGTGTTAAAGAAAATAAATTACCTGTTCGCCCTTCGGTCCTGGAACTCCGGGATTTCCTGGTATTCCCTGAGTAAAATAATTAGTTGACAGAAGATATCATAAAATGAAGAAACAATGATTTTTTTTAATAGTTAACTAAATCTGCGGTTTACATTACTAAAAGAGCTCGCTCAGTGGTTTTATAGTAAGAATAGTAATGTAGTAATTTATTATTAATAGTAAATTCAAATACATGAAATAACATAAGAAAATTCGATAAAAAAATTCAAAAGCTAATCGCAGAATGCTACATTGAACAACAACAACTATAGATTATTGGTGTTTATATATATACAAAAAAAAACTGGCCAAGTGCGTGTCGTGCCACGCGCAGTAGGGTTCCGTAGTTGCAAATGACAACTTAGAGTTCACTCGCACCTCACAGTTTAAAGACTAAAAACATCTAACTTGTTGTATAAAATTTTACTTTTTAAATATTAACATAGGTATTTATAAGTAAATTTGAATTATTTTAATTACGAAATGACGTGAAAAAGCCTAAAAAGGCCTATTTTCTGAATAAAATCTTTGAATCTTTATAGTCTCCGAGTAAAACCGCGGACGTAAAGACAGACAGACAGACATGGCGAAACTATAAGGGTACCTTGTTTACTAGGGAACCCTAAAAATTATCTGTTTTGCATATATACTCCGTGTTAACATGTAACCATGCCATATTTTCGAGGGTGCTTAGACTGATCATTATTAACCGACTTCAAAAAAAGGAGGAGGTTCTCAATTCGTTTTGATCTTTTTTTTATGTATGTTCCCCGATTTCTCGAAGACGCCTAGAACGATTTAGTTAATTCTTTTTTCATTCGATAGGTAACTCTTTTTGAAAAAAATCACAATAACCAAAAAAATATATACAAGGATGCCATTCAGTTAACACTTATTTCCATTTTATTATTATTCAAAATAATTGATATGGTTGTAGTCGTTTTTGTTGAAAATATCTTAAATTATTTTGTATGGAAAACCTTTTTTTTCATCCTCGACATGTTCCTTGGGGAAAGTTGTTCAATGATCAGTATTAATTTGTTCGAGAATTTGGCGAGGTTAGACATTGTTTATGTAGTAAGCACTAAAAATATATCTTACCATGCCACACGGTTCACTAAATTCAAGCGAGGCTAAAGTTTTCTTGCAGATGAACGGAAATGGTGTCGAACATGGCCAATCACTCAAATAACCAACGTCGGACAGCAACACGCAATCCTCATGGTCGTCGCTGCCGTTGGGTTCAAATAAATCCCATCTGTCATATACGTCCGCCAAGGGTAAATCTAAAATACATAAATCTTCATCATCAGAGGTTTTTGCACAGAACCCTCTTTGCGCGAATTTAACTCGCACGTGAACGGCTTTTTAAATTTTATTTATACGCACGCAAATATTGATAAAATTTCAAGTGTCTGTCTGTAACTTACTATACTGAGTTATTTATATATCATACATAATGTGTTAAGATAATCATTATCAGGTCTTTTTAAGTCTCCACTGCAGGCGCACGGCCGTCTCTGTTCTACCAGAGCCATATTATTATATTAGCCAGAGCAGTCAGAGGAATTGGCTGCACTCACCACGCTGGCTAGACGGGTTGGAGAGGTCTCTTTGATGTTTATAAGCATTATATAGCTTGTGTTTCCCTGAGTCGCCTTCTACGACATTCACGGCAAGACTTCACGACGACACGGGAAGGAGTGGTCCTATTTCACTCTGCCGGGAACCACACGACACGACGTAAATCTTACTTTTAAGTTTTTCTTTGTGACATTTTGGACAAGTTCAACTCTAGATGATCGTAGTTTTGATACGTGCCTGAAAGTATATGTGATTTGTCCTCTACGATTATCTCATACAGCATAGGTACAATTAATAAAATAATAAATATACAAATAGATAGGGAAAAATTATACAGATTTAGCTAGCCCCGCAGTTAAGTCGTGAACTTGTATCGAAAGATACTAACGAAACGATTTAATAATAGATAAATAGTTATGTATATAGATAAACAGACCCAGGCCAATCTGAAAAGGATCGGTTTCCATCATGCCTGACCCCCCCGGTCAGGCATCGAACCGGATTTATAGAAAGGATAAATGACAGATTTATAAATGTTCTAGCATGTTGTTGCAACCAGTACAACAACCTAGGGAGTAGTTTATAATGACCAGAAATAGTTTAAAATATCTTTAAATCCTCTTTTTTTTAGGAGATACGTTAAACAATAGTCCTGATTGACATCAATACATTTTTCAAGTTTGGCTAGCGCGCATAGCTTGAAAAATCTGGCAGAAATGTCGGACACTTATATACCTACTCGTATATGTACTGCACTGTAATTAACAAGTAGTAATTAAAAAAAACTTAACCTCTTTTTTTTCTAAAGACTGAAACACACTTATAAATAATAAATATAGGGACATATCACACAAATTGAGCCAGCCCCACAGTAAGTTGTGAACTTGTGTCGTAGGATACTGAGTCAACGATACTATATTTTATAATATATACTTATATAGATAAACATCCAAGACACAGTTCATACTGAAAAAGATCGTTTTCCAGCATGACCTGACCGGGGATCGCGGGACCCCCGTGTCGCAGGCTGGCGTGTTGACCGCTGCGCCACGGAGCTCGATAACTTCATCTCACTTAACTTTGTATCTCAAAAACTAATGAACCATTCTGATGAAACTTGCACTGCAAGTTGAACTATATCTAGTCCAACAAATTTGACCCAAAGTTTCTGAGCGCAGACGAGCATACTAACATAAATACATATACTTATTATGAGTCACACATGTTAAGAAGCTGACAAATACTAGCATATTTAAATAAAACTCATGTGATAATGACAATATTATATCTTCAGTTATACGCACGCGTCGAATTGACAACCCCCTTTTCTGGAGTCGGTTGAAAAGATAAAACAAAAGCACTTACCATCAATCGTTTTAAAAACTCTTTCAGTGGGCAAAGTAAATATGCCGATCCAAATTCCAAAAACATGTTGAGCGTCAGTCACTAAGGAAGCGACAGCCGTAAACTCAGCTTCATTTACTGGATAAAATAAAGTAGCGCCCTCGCTATCACACGCCTCCTTAGCATCTTGCCAGGACGTATGTGTATAATTAATTTTGTAAAAATTCTGCACTGATTCTACAAACTGGTAACTTTCTCCGAAAACCTCCGTATCACAATGTCCATCTAAAATGTAGGAAGGTTGTGATTTATTTCTTGAAGAAATAACTCGTTGGTTATAAGGGTTCGAAACTTTTATAACAACAGCCGTAAATGGCCAATACATCGACACCTTATATATATTTTAAAAAATAGCCATTTTAATTCAAAGTGCAATTGTTTTCTTTATTTCTGTACAAAATAGATCCACACTTCCTTAAAAAATTGCTACGCCGTAGTATGCATTGCAAGATGTTAAATAAACGTGGGATTTCATTGATAAAAAAAGATTGACCCGTAATATTTATTTTAAGTTGTAAAAATAATATTATATATTGGGTGTCCTTCGTCCACAGAGACCTCAAACTCAAAATGATACAAAATGTCTAGCTGGTCGAAATATTTTTTAAATTCTCAATAATTTAAAGGCTTTTTAAACAAATATTTAGATACTAATATGTATTTAAAAATACTTTATGAGTATTTAAAAAGAAGAAGTGTACTTACGTGAACAGCAAAAAAGCAACGATATGAACAAATACAAATATTTAAACATTTTTTTTTTAAATATCTATAATAAGACTATTCTCGACTAAGTGTTGCGTGAGAATAAAGATTAGGGACTTCTTGTTAACACGTGAATTCATTATCTAGTTAGCACAGTAGCATATTAACCAGCAAGCTAAATAGGCCTGGACCAAGGGTGATAGATTTTGGGGGCGACCATTTCTAGTGACAATTATATGAAGTCGGGAAAAAGTAATTTTGTTATTTGTTTAGGAAAGTTGTTTTAAAATATTATTGATTACGTTGAATGTATCCGGCTGGGTTAGATACTATCTGAAAGGTACAGTTTTCAAGAATTAGGGGTATTCCTTTTAGCCCAACCATTTTAAAATGCAACTAATGAAGCGCAACTAAATTAAAAACCAAAAAGATGTATACAAGGATGCCATTTGGTTTATACTTATTTCCATTTTATTTTTATGCTTATTCCAACAAATTGATAGGGATGAAGTCGGTTTTTTTTTAAATATCTTAAATTATGAATAGTCCATAAAAAAAGGAATAGGTAATGCATAATACGCGAAAGTGAAATTTAGTGTTGTAGTGTTATACGTACTAGTTGTCCCTTACTATGTTCATAAGAAAGCACAAGGTTGCTCAAATAGCCATGGAGATTGGAGAGGGCTATGCTTGGTGTTTCTCAGCGAGACCAAATCAGAAACTAAGAGATCCGTAGAAGAATAAAGGTCCCCGAAATAGCTCAGCGGATTAGCTCTTTGAAGTGGCAGTGAGCGGGGCACATAGCTCGAATAACCGATGGCCAATGGGGCAGAAAGTTTTTCGAATGGCGACCACGCACCGGCAAGCGCAACGTCGGGCACTCATCGACCAGTTGGTCAGACGACTTGACCAAGATCGCAGGGAAGCGCTGGATGCAGCTCGCTTCCAACCGGTCATTTTGGAAATCCTTGCGAGAGACTATGTCCAGCAGTGGACTTGTTGCGACTGAAATGATGATCATGATGAAAGATGATACTAATGAGCTAAGTTGATCTTCACAAGTTTTTTTGAGCACCGAGCGAGCGAGTGAATAAAACTATGGGTTTATTGGAGCTGCTATTTATGTGCCGAAATCAAAGAAAGTCTGTTTACCCACTCAATTTGCTGATGACATTGTCGTCAAAGCGGAGTCGCTGGAGGACCTAAGTACCATGCTCAAAGACCTCAATGAATTTTCCCAACAAATAGATATTGACTAGACGAAAAGCGTTTTTGTTATGTTGAATGTCCATGATACGGGGGTCCCGGGTTCAATCCCCGGTCAGGTCATGATGGAAAACGATCTTTTTCAGATTGACCTGGGTCTTGGATGTTTATCTATATATGTATTTGTTATAAAATATAGTATCGTTGAGTTAGTATCCCATAACACAAGTCTTTCTTTAGAACTTACTTTGGGGCTAGCTCAATCTGTGTGATTTGTCCGTATATATTTATTTATTTATATTTATTTATTTAACTTGTCTTGCTGTGTGTGTGATATTTTTTATCCAGCAGTAATTCTTTGAATATTCAATGTAAAGATGTTTATTAATATATCTCTGAGAATTAAGATAAATGTCAAATTAGTGTTATGGGTGCCGGAGAGGGAAAAAATACTACGTAAGTGATTGTGAATCATTCACACGATAAGAAGAAAAGGTCAAGTAATTATATTATATCATTGTACTTATCATTTAACATTTTTTTGTTTCGGGAAACCGACAAGCGAGTATTTATAATTAACTAGCTTTTGCCCGCGGCTTCGCTCGCGTTAAGAAGTAGAATTGATCAAAATCCTTTCTTAGCGGATGCTTACGTCATAACATCTACCTGCATGCCAAATTTCAGACCGATCCATCCAGTGGTTTGGGCTGTGCGTTGATAGATCACTATGTCAGTCAGTCAGTCACCATTGAGTTAATATATATATTTAGATTACCAAAAATTTTTTTTTTAATTTTACAGATTTAGGCGCTTATAAGTCCAAAAACACACACGTAGCATTATTTCAATAAATAAAAAACCTAACTGCCTTTTTGACAGTTTACGTCGATTAGATTCAAACCCTCTTTTCTCAAAAATGCGCAAAAGGCAGTCTTATCGCGTAGCAAAGGCAACCTTCTGTTTCACTTTTTACTTGAAATAAAAGCAGGTTTTTTTTAAATGTAAATGTAAAGGTCTTTTTAATGTTAAAAACGGAACCCTATTACTCGAACTTCGATGTTCGTCTATCTGTCTATCTTTCCGTCTGTCACCAGGCTGTATCGCACAGATGATGTATTGGTCCTTGCCTATGAAATTGGCGTTTTTTCCCCTCTTGCCATTTTGTTCCTAATGTCAATAATTTGAAAGTAAGTAGCTTATACCGTACCTAATATTTCTATTGCCGCTGTGTGAACAAATTATAAAAATAGAATAAAATAAATATTTAAGGGGGACTCCCATACAACTAAAATCTGATATCAGTGTTGGCCACTTACACACACGAACAACAAACAAATAAATAACTTGATTTTGTTGCCGTTTTTGCTCAATAGTCAAACAACGGTGCAGAATCGTTCGTGCGCGAGTTCGACTCGCACTTGGCCAATTTTATTTTGTTCTTCAACTGTTATTTAAAACGTAGTGATAAACATACAATGGTTGGTTCTAAACCAAAGCAGATAAAGCACACAACATGATTAATAATGTTGCTCTAAGAAAACAGAAATTATTTCCTTATTTTCTTCGTTACAGAAAATTTTGTAGTTGTTGACCTACGAATAAGTATAGATGACAATCAAATTTAGGTCAGGATGGACAAGATTTTGTATCATAAAAAAGGAAATCATCACCATCATCATTTCGTGTAGGTGACACGGTCAGTCGACCATGCACACCCTGGTGTCAGAGTTCTGCGGAACCGCCTCTCGGCCTCTGACGTGGTTCCTTTAACGACTACCAAATGGCAGGCGGGACCACCGGCTTAATGTGCCTTCCGAAGCACGGAATCATCTTTCTTATCAGACAATCAGGTGATTCATGCCTGCAATGTTATGCCATTATGCTATTACGGTATATTATGACATTAATTATGTCATTGAGGAAAATTCCATATCGTAACTGGAAATACCGCAGGAATTGAACTTAGTTGAAGTCGAAATATGGCCCAATCGACTTTGAAAATAGACGACATTTTTCAAACCAAGAAATCACAATCATGAAAAGAAAAGAATCATGAAAAGATCATGAAGAAAATCAAACGAAGCTGCCTAATAATGTCCACGGGGACGCAGTGATGGGCAAGGTGTTTATTTTAGTAATTATTATAGTCATCTGTTTATAGCACTCTGCCTTGGTTCGTGCTTATAAACAGATGATTATAATAGACAGCTTACTGAGCAAATATGATTGGTGTAAACAAAAACGCCTTGTCCATTAAATACAACATTACAATACAAGCTTCGATGTCTTAAATACAGCATTAATAGCAAATGTATTGAAAACTGTAATAATGAAGGAAAATTGTTATACTATTTTTAACTGTACTGTGGTCATGATTTATCATCAGTGACTTAGTTTTAAATCGTTGTTCATGAATTTCCTCTGTGGTTTAACATAGAAACGGATAATTATAGTATGGATAATTATAGAATAATTCCTAACATATTAGTATTTTATACGTAAACATACAGTGATATCCTCTTTGACGTGTCTAAAAAGTTTTATACTAATAAAAAAGCATTTTCGACTATAAATTTTTTATCTTTTTAATAAATGTGGGATGGCAACTGTCAAGAAAGGCGTTGGTTACGGTCATGGAGATATATAACTAGTTACGGTTGTTCCGAAACTAACTGTCAAATGTATGGACTTTTGATATCAAAAATATTTTAAATCTCGCTAAATAAACTATTTAAATATTTATATTAGCTAGTTTCCGAAAAATTTACATGAGAAACTAAAAAAAAAATATTTTTATAGGTTATGATTCAAGAATACTTATGTAGTGGACTGTACTGATTAAAACACTTCTTCGATTTCTTGATTTATTTTTTTGATTACGGCTTGATGTACACTGAATGCTCAGTACTGGCAGGGCCCGACGTTTAAACAACAGCAAATGCCCTGTTACTACATGAATACCATACGAATTATTCGTCGGTCAATCAGAGGCTTGAGAATGTAGCCTGTCTGTAGGCTCTCTGATGGGCCATGCTATCACAAAATTTTCTTTTATTGGGAACAATATAAGTTTCTGGCCTTTTCGTTTCCGGCTGAGTAGAATGGGACTACTCAAAGTCTTCCCGTGGATATGTCGTAAAAGGCGACTTTGGAAACTCAAGCTAAACAAACCTTATAAACTTAAAAAAGACCTCTCCAACCCGCTGGCCAGCGTGGAGAGTGTAGGCCAAATCCTCTGACTGCTCGGGCTAATATACTACGTGGAAGGGATATACCCGTAATAAATCGAACCACGGTCTATACTAGATAGTTATAGTATAATGAAATTAAAATAACAGCCTAAAAACAAAAAATAAATTTCGGCATTTCCATACAAAAGTGTGCAGCCGCCCGGGCGATTTGTATGAGAACGTCGAACTATTTTTGGTTTTAAAACCCTTTATCGACGGGGTGCTGGAAACCGAAGTCACCGCCCAATACGGGGGATTTTTAACGTCTTTCGTAAATTTGGCTTGACTTTACATGACGATATTTCCGAAACCATATTTTAAATGTTATTGAAATTTTCGCATCTCATTAAACAACTAATGTAATTTTTTAATTGCATAACCATTTTTGATAATTGTTTATATAAAAAAGAAATAAAATGAAAAATACTCACAAGAAAGAAAATTCATTCTCAGGTACAAAATGACTGTTTTTTTATAAACAATGTATCTTGGTATGACCACAGTTAAATATTTTATCACATTTATATAAATAAAACACCGTATTAACTAAGAAAACACACACGTTAGCACCAGCAAAATTTTGACTGTATTTTAGTGATGTAAATTTATCGAGGAACTTATCGACAATCGATATAGTTTTTAGCAAAATATCGACAAATTCTACTGAAATATCGAATCCTATGCTAATTTTCTTTGCATAATTCTTATAATATCAATAAATATAAAAATATTTTTTATTATGATTGATGGGGATTTTGTTTTGTATGGGGATTGTACAAACAATAGATATTATCCGGCAAGCAAACGCTCTGGCAAGCTTAGTCCCAAAAGGCATTGTTAGATGGCAGCAGATCCTCATGTGTGGCAAAAAAGTTTATAGTAGATTTCGCTACATACGATTTTTCTTAGAAAAAATATTAATATTTATTTTAAGCCTTTTATGCAAGTAATTAGTGTATAAGAATAGTGACAATACATTTGACCTTTCGTTAAGAAATTTCATCCAGGTCTTTCTTAGTCTCCACTGCAAAAGGCATGACCCTCTTTATACTACTAGATCTATACAAAGTGGAAGGGACATACCCGTAATAAATTGAACTATAGTCTATACTAGATCACTTTAGTATAATGAAATAAAAATAAAAGTTAAT
The DNA here is from genome assembly GCA_963082605.1 of Rhodophaea formosa. Classification (NCBI taxonomy): domain Eukaryota; kingdom Metazoa; phylum Arthropoda; class Insecta; order Lepidoptera; family Pyralidae; genus Rhodophaea; species Rhodophaea formosa. The sequence continues at coordinate 15,397,486 of OY720209.1, forward strand.
CGTACGATTTGTTCTCAGAGACTCACATAGATGGCGCCACTCGTAGGAGAATATAAAAACATTATTCACAAAACATATCTTATTAAAAATCAGAACAATATTTTAAGCATAATATTTTAATATAACACCCTATATTTAGTAAGTTTAGAATCGACTAGCAAGCAACTCCCCTGCGCCATACATTCGCCTACTTTTCACCACCTTAATTTGGTCTAGTATTTTTGTATGAGGTAGGCAGTCTATGGGTTATCTCAGTTTGTGTGATTTATTTACATAATTTATTATTTTATAACCCTTTTTATATTATACTTGGTTGGCAACTCATTGCACAGTTTTGGATAGGGTTTTGCCTCTTGTTTGATAACTTATTCCGTAGACTCCGTTTAACAACGATTTTTGAAGTGTGTTCGTTATACATGGTTACCTATACGTATATTTTTATGTGTGGCGCTCTGTCAGTACCCAATTTGGTTATCTAGCTTACGGTTATTGGATTTCCCGTGTTAGGGAAAATTACTTGGGTATCCATGTGCAGTAAATAACTTTATTGATATCTGCTAGTCGAAGATCCCATGGCCCACGCATCCATGTCGTTTAAGTAAAGCTTATAATTGTACAGGCTGATTTTAAACATATGAGCTTTATTAAAATACCAGAATGACAATCTCAAATGGAATACAGAAACGTAAGAAAAAATGGTGAAAACTTAAAATGAAATTCGACTTTCCATAGGTATTTTCCCAGCTGGTCGGTGATTTTGTATGGGACTATGTTTTATGATCTGGGTCTGCTCGATACTTATCTCAAATAGAGTATGTTATATCTGCCACAGAGTGAGATTAAATCAATAAATTACATGAGGTGGAGGCACCGCCTCTTATGACATGACAAATATAATATTGTCTTAATAATAACAAGACATTTTAGTATTTGATGAACATTTTTTCACTACGGAGTTTTTCACGAATGCCTTAAAAGGAGTGTTATGTTTTTATTAAAGCCCAAGTAAGTAAATATGTAAAAAAGTATCGATATATTCATAAAAAGATTTGGGCATGCAAGGATGTAATTTTATAGATGTATAGAAATAGATTTGGATGTATCGTTGCACTTCTTTACCCAATTAACACTGCCTTTTTTTGCTAAGGAAGAGGTGTAAGTATTATATTTTCTTTAAAAGTTTGTTAGTTCTATTCTGTAATATTAAAATCAGCTATGTTTAAATGATGACGCTTGCCAGGCTCTGGGATCTTGCTCTACAAATCAAATATAGTATATAAATTACTTCAACATTGTGAATTTTACTTTGTTCGTGATACATTCAGTCAGCGAGAGGGTAAAATGGAAGGAAGACCATATTTGTGTTTGTTTACTTTCCTGCTGTTTCAATACGCATGTGAGTATAGCATATAAATTACACTACTGCATGGGTATTGGGTATGTACATAAATGGGCATGCAAAAAGCAAAAAAAAACCATAGACTTCCCATACATATTCGCCTAGATTGGTGAATTGGTTTGGGAGGTCTATTTTTTTACCTATTCTGTTATCCATTGGGAAACTTTAATACAAGATTAAAATATAGTAAGAGAGTTTAAAATCAGCCTGTATAAAAAACCCTATTTCGTAATGAGTCGCCGTCCATATAGGACCATGATTATAAATAAAAATCTATAAATCATCAAATAATGTAAGAATGTAAAAAATTAAGTAATTTGTAAGTAAAAAGGCAACTACCTGCCCTCATGTTTGCTGTGCCCTTGCAGGGCGTCACATGTACTTATCTCTATGTAACAACCTTTAACTTGTGACTTGCAATAAACTGAATCTGAATCTAATTATATACCATTTTATAACACTACAACACAACTGTGTCCGGCCTCTCTCAACATCTCTACGGCATGGCGCGGTGTACTCATCGAATAGTAAATCAGCAATATATATCTGAACACCTACTAGAATAGTCTAATATATAAAAAAATAGGTTATTTCCGGACGAAACCGGACTGTTGAACGACACGGTGTCATGTCTTAGGCCGGCATGGTGCTGCTCCTGAAAACGGCACGGTGCCGTGCCCTGGCCGGCCCCTTACTAGACCGTCGTCCTAACGCGATTTTTTGATATAAAAGACAGTGATTAGTGAATATTACACAGAATAGGCACGTATATTAGTGAACATAAATACCTAAATAAGGAAGCGTATAGAAGGTATGGCAGTTTAAAAGTTTTAAAATTGTTAAAATAAAATTGGATTGATTGTGTCAAAATTCTATCGCCACTAGCTAGGTACCACCACACCAAGTAGGTAGTTAAGACTCATTTCTATCGCGGTTTCATCCATTGGGCCAAATTTTGTCATGGCTGGCTGCCATATGTCAAAAATTTTATGATACGAGTTATGTGACATTCAAAATTCGGTTACCTAACATTCATTCATTAAAACCCTTACTCATTTCTTACCAAGCTTTCAGAAGATATAAAAATTTATTTGTGGTTACCAGCCGTGACCAAACGGACAAGTGCTTCCTGATACCGTCACAAAAATTGGTCTAAACTTCTCAAAACAATACTGCCGATCGTCCTCATAAACAATTTTAACACAATCACTTAATTTTTTTTATGATTCTATGAAATTTTCAAAATGCCATAGCTTCTATAAGAAATTGGACATTTATAACACTATCTAATATTTGTAGATTTGAAAGTGTTTGTACTATCTTATACATCAGAAAATCGCGTTGGGACGACGTGCTATACGATGGTATCCATACAAATTCAAAGCAGCGGCGTCATGACATTTGCGTAGTCAGCTAGTAATTAAAATAAAATTATTATTTTTAGATGGAATACAGGACTATCACTTTATAGAAGAGATGCAAAATTTTTACAAAGTTCATACCGACCGATTGGCTTGGCAACATGCTAGGCAAGCTTGTGCAGAAGAGGGCGCCACCTTATTCTATCCGGTTAATGAAGAAGAGGCCAATTCTGTCGCTGCATATTTGAGAGCACTGAAAAAAGATAATAAGATTACCGATTATCGATTTTGGATTGGTATTAACGCCCCTCACGATCATCGATTTTTTTATACTATTGATGGTGAGTACCTTTTTAACGAGTTAACTTTATTCACAAGTACCCTAAGTATTTATTTAGTCAGCATTTATTTTCAAAGGTTGTTTGTTTGTTTTTCGTGTGTATAAGTGGCCAACACTGGTGTCAGATTTTTCAAGCTGCCTAAAGACATATGACGTAGCTTAACGACTGCCATCAATGATGACAGCCGGTACCAACGGCTTAACGTGCCTTCCGAAGCACGGAGGAGCTCGAGATATTTTATTATGCCACTTGCGGTCACTTATCCAAGTGGGGACTGCGCTCGGGGTTGCTTCACATGCTTAAGCGCTAATAAAGCTCACAACCACTGGGCCATCGGGGTCTTCAAAAGTTTAAGAGAAGATTCTAAAAGTTTTGATTTTATTTTACTTTATTTGGTCGTTTAGAAATACTTTATTATTATTTACTTCATTATTACTATTTTTTATGATATAGGACGGCAAACATCCAAGCGGGTCACCTGATGGTAAGTGATCACCGATGCCCATAGACAACTGCAACACCAGGAGTGTGACAAGAGCGTCCCGGTCTTTTAAGAAAATATAGTCTCGTTTTCTGAAGGTTTCAATGTCGTATCGATTCGGGAATACCGCCGCAGGAAGTTCATTCCACAGTTCGGTCGTACGTGGCAGGAAGTTTTTTTTAAACGTACGGTGGATGACTGCCAACTGCCAGTTATCCAGGTGGAAGGGATAAAACTTTAATTTATTTCGGGTAGTACGGTGGTGAAATTTTGCAGCAGATATTAGGTCCAATAATTTCTCGGAGCATTCCCCATGATATATGCGGTAAAGAATGCACAAGGAGGCCACATCCCTAGATCTCTACGTAAAGCGAGAGGATCGAGGCGACTGATGTGATTCTCGTCGTCGACTATACGGATTGCACGACTTTGAACGCAGTCTTGGTATTGAGTGTCCCCAGCCCAGAATGGGAACAATACTCCATATGCGGTGTAAATTGTGCCTATGCGCCGATGTGTAATATTGCCTTGCTCTACCGAGAACATCCAGTTTTAAAACGTAGGAGACAGAACGCAGCCCTGCGGGACACCAGCGTTCATAGGTTTGTGTTCTGAGCATGAACCTTCAACTACGACTTTTTATGCTGCGACCTGTGAGAAAAGTGGTAACGTATTGCCACAATGCCAGACCCGACCGAAGGCTCTGCCAAGGGTTTCCCTTACTCTCAATCGCTTCCGCCCATTCATGTGTAAGATGTAAAAAGAGGTCGCCAGCAGACCGTCCGTGACGAAATCCATACTGACGATTGCTTAAGCTGGTGCTCCTCAACCTACAATAGAAGCTGGCGGTTTATAATAGACTCCATTATTTTGCGAGAGCAAGGAAGTAATGGAAATAGGCCTGTAATTGCCAGGATCAGAGCGATAACCTTGTTTTTGTATCGGATGAACTAAAGCAGTCTTCCGTGCTGACGGGACAAAGCCTGTAGAGTAGAAGTGTCGATAAAGACGCGTCAAAACCGGAGCCATCAGGCCCATTAGACTTGTGAACATCGACGGAGAAGAGTGCTTTGCGGACAATTTTCTGAGTAAACTTAATATCCGGCATAGTATTTGGACACGTGGAATATTCGGTAGTTGTTTCTCCCCGTCATCCAAAGTGGAATTAGATGTAAAAGGATGCCCAGCAGATCGGCTTTTTCCTTTGCATCGTGGACCAACGTGTCATTTTCCATGCGCAATGGTGGAAAAGATGACTGCCAAAAATTACCTTGGACAGCTTTGATGAGAGACCAGAATGACCGTGTTCCTGAGAGAATTCTCCCAATATGTTTTGCCTTTGCCACTGCCACAGCCCTTTTGAGGGATCTAGAGGCAAGGTTATACTCCTCTTTAAGGACATTTGCTTTCGGATCCTAAATTGATACCGCCTTGCCACCGCACGAGACTAGGTACGAAATCTTTCCTGCTTTTGGCGATGTGCTTCTTTGCAAGAGTGATCAAACTACTACTAGCAATATTAAACTAGTAGCGTGGCTTGCTCTTGGTGTTTTACTTTATTATACTTTATTTTTAAATATATATTCCCTCAAAATATAGCCCAAGCACCTTTTACTATCATTTAATACCTTTTTTATGTTAAGGTACTTTAAAACGAGCATGCTTAATATTTCTTTGGGCAATGAGTCATAAGCCTAAACGTTTTCTAATATTAGTAGAATAAAGGACCTACACTTATATATGAAATATGATGCTAGTAAGGATTGAAATAAACCATTTGGACAGAAAGAAAAACTAATGAAGATGTGCTGGAAATTGCAGGAGAGAAAAGAAGACTCCTAAAGAAAATAAGTAGGGTTGAATTATTAGTCATTTAATATGGATGATGCCTTCTTTAAAATCATACTGGAGGGTCAAGTAAAATAATAGAGGTCCAAGGAGACCAAGGATGTTCTGTTGACCAAGTAAAGGAGAACGCTAGTGTCATGTCGTATCAAGAACTTAAGAATAAAGCAAAGGATAGAGAAGTTTGACGCATACTCTATCGGTAAAAGCTACAAAGCTCTTAAATAAGAAGACTTATATATTATTTAAGTTCAAATATGGGTAGATAAAGCTTAAGATCATAATAAGCAGGATGTTAGGCTTAAAGAGGAAATCAAAAATCATAATCATATTAGAGGTGTTATATTAGGGTCAGATATCAAGAACCATGTTATCGAATATATTAGTTTACCGATATTATGTTCCGTTAAACGTTCTCCAAGAACGGTGAAAAACAGGCTGGGATTTTGCAGGCGATATTATTTTTTGAGGTTTTTTACCACAGTATTTTACATCCACCTAATACCTATCAATATAAAATGCATTAAGAACATAAGAGATGTGACAATTTTTAATTATTTTGGCGAAAAATTTTTCCTTCTTGCTTTTAACACCTCTATTTCGTATCGTCGTAGTTAGGACGCGAACGGATGCGGAACGCGAACGGGCGCGGAACGCAGTAACGCAGCCGGTTCACCGATACGATACTTTGGATATTAAACTGTTCTTGACGGTTCTTCGGGAACGCGTTCTTCGGATATCACATAACCTAATATATTTGTATTATGTTCTGCAGCGCTCATATTATGTTCTCGGTATCGGTTCTGATATATCAGTAACACCTCTAAATCATATAAATAATATAACTTGATTCCTTAGATTTTTGCCCAATCCCTTGACCGCATTTTACGGTTTGCGCGGGAAGAAAAGCAGCTGGTATATTCTGTTTTCCTTTTTTCCCAAACCAGCATGGAAGATAGTAACGTATAGCCTGTTTAAAATAACCCTAACGTTAATGATTATATGCACGGAAAGAGATCGGGTAAATTATATGATGGTCACTTGTGTCCAGACCAGCGAGGAACTATCTAATAATTTTTTGTAAAAAATGAATATTCAAATTGTTGCTTTTAATTTCCTTTATTTGTGTTTGTAGGAATTTCGATGAACAACGTGTTCAACAAGTGGCATCGCAGTGATGAGCCAAACAACTTGAGGGGCAATGAGTTCTGCGTAGAAATGTTCGACAGTGGCCTATTGAACGATAATAAATGCTCAAAAACATTCGCATACATATGCAAGAAAACAAAGTTGTCACTAGAGGTAAGTATCCGAAGAAATGACGATGAATAAACGTTTATAATATTAATTAGTATCACCTATCCCAATGTAGCCTATCTACCTTATTGTTTCAATACAAAATTTGAAACCGTCATTCAAGGTGATACATTTTATCAGATGCATTCAATCCTGGCTGTTTAGCAATGGCCAGATTTTCAACAACTCGCATTATATTATAAGACCCTAGCCCGCTAAATCTTATATCAAATAAATGAACTGCATCAAAATCCCCTCATCCATTTGGCTAATATGATTTCACGGACACAACGACAGATGCATTAGAGAGAAAAGTGTAGCATCCCTCTCTCAGCCCCGGTTGCCTGTCCACCGAAGCAGAGCGCGGTGGCAAAGCGGTGTGCGATGTAAAAATCAAACATTAGGATTGCAGCGCGGGAAATTTCATACAATTTTATTGGTGAATATTTTCCTCATTTACTATTTCGTCAGCCTGTACCGCTCCGGTGGATAGGTAGCCTTAAGCAAGAACGCTAGGCATTTTAAGCTCGTCCCCACCCTGTCTAATCATGGCCTAAAAAAGACATCTATTAGCTCAAGGTGTGGGAGAAGAAGTTTTGCAAATCAATAGAGTTCAAGTGGGGCCCTGTAATAGTGACCTTAAGGGGAAATAAATATATAGGGATTTATCACACAAATTGAGCTAGCTCCACAGTAAGTTGTGACCTTGTGTCGCAGGATACTAACTCAACGGTACTATATTTTATTATATATATACTTATATAGATAAACATCCAAGACCCAGGTTTCGTTTCGTTTTCCTTCCATCATGACTTGACCGGGTATCGAACCCGGGACCCCCGTGTCACAGGCTAGCCTGGTAACCACTGTCATATAAATCTAGCGATGTTGGCGCCGTTCAAAACGTGAGGTCCTAACTAAACTAGTGCTAAATTTGCTTATGGGCCTAACCGGAAGTGCCTCTTCTGACAGGAGAATAAAAACTCTACAACTTTCACGATACATTAAAGTACGCTAGGGGCGCTCTTAGAATAAAGATTTCAAAGAACCTTAAAAAAATGGGTCTTTAGTCGTTTCGCACCACAAGCGATTCGGACCGCGGTGCCAATCACCAAGAGCCCTTTTTGAATGGGTTCTTTCGCACCGCAGTCGTTGGAGCGGTGCGAATGGCCCAAGGTATCTTTTGGAATGGGTCGATTCGAACCACGGGCGAAACGATCCAATACTCATTGCATAGATCCGATTTAGATTCATATTAAAAATTAAAATATTCGAATTATTTATTTGTACAGATAAGAAGAAAAATGGACAATGAAAAAAAAAACTTGCGAGATAGTATGATAAGATTATATTTCAAACAAGTATTAAATTTAAACATTAATTACAATTAGGCTTAATCACAGATTGAATTACTATTGAATTGACTCATTCAAATAAATATTTGGGCTATTCAAACGCCCGCCGCGGTGTGAAAAAACCCATTAAAAAAAACTATTGGGCGATTCGCACCGCGGGTGCATCGCTTGTGGTGCGAAACGACTAAAAACCCAAAAAAATATTGACCCCAAAATAATCTTTGTTTATAAAATACCATCTTTCGTCCTCGTCTTCGCACGCTTTAGTGTCAATCCCTCGGGAACTCTTCTCATAAAACGGGTGATAAACTTCGACGTACCTACCAACCAAAGAAACTCACTACCTATGCATTTATAATATTAGTAGGCATCCATTTATTTGCACCCGGAACCAGCAAGAATTATATATTTTGGTATAACACGCATGGAAAAGTTATTAATTTTAATTTTGCACACAGGGATCACCGGGAAAGCAAGGAATTCAAGGGCAAAAAGGTGATCAAGGAATTCAGGTAAAATAGCAATTGTAGTAGGTAATAATATCAATTGAATTATTTCCTTTTTCAAAGAAAAAGTAATACTTACGCACGTGTCCTTATCCATAGCCCAGTCAGCACATATGTATTTGTAGTAATTATGCTTTGTGAGGAAAATATTTCTTTTCTTCGCTATACTTTAATTGATCAGTGTTTTGAATATAAAAGTGGTAATGAGTTACTTTTTAGGGTTCCGTACAAAAATTGAAAAACGGAACCCTTATAGGATCACTCGTGCGTCTGTCTGTCCGTCCGTCCGTCTGTCACAGCCGATTTTCTCCGAATCTACTGAACCAAATTAGGTGAAATTTGGTAAGATGGTGTAATCCTATGACCCAAACACGGATGTGCAAAGTAAATAAAGAATTTTTTGAAATAAGGGTCGTTTTCAGGGGCCCAATTATAAAATTAAAAAAAAAATGTTGCAAACCTTACTGTGTCATATATCAAATGAAAGCGCTCATTATGAGGATCTCAAAAATATTTTTTTTTTATTCGGGTAAAATCAATACTTTTGATTTTATTCACGAAAAAAGGCAAAAATTGACCATTCCCCCCCCCCCCCCCCCCCTGGTCTCCGATACTACTGGGCCGAAAATTTTGAAAAAATTACAGAATTTAATTCATTCCTTGAAGATTATAGGAAAAATAATAAGAATTCTATCACTTGAAAATAAAGTGGTAAACTCACTATAATAAGTTCATCTAGGGAAATAGTTCACTAAAACACCACTAGATAGCGCTAGTCAATTGAATAAAACATTTTTGCACATTGTGTGTGTGTTCACGAAGCATATTGTACGGAACCCTCATTGCGCGAGTTTGACTCACACTTGGCCGGTTTTTTTTTTTAATTCAGGGACTACAAGGAATACGAGGCCTACCAGGACCAAAGGGCGACAGAGGAGAAATGGTATGTTCTGTGTATTTATGTATCATTGTTTGAATAAAATGGTGAGCTTCAAACCTTATCTCGATTTTCCTAAAGCTCTTATTCCTACACAGCAGTTATATAACGTTACGAAACAATGTATAAAAACGATATTTTAGATTACATTATTACTTTATGATACAAGTGAGCTAAGTTGACCATTACAACACGAGTTGTTATGAGTTGTACAGTCTATTGGCAGTTATCGTCCACATTTTGCTTTTTATGACGTCACATCATAGCTTATGACACTCCGGAGAAAAGGGGCTTATCATACTTGTAACAAACAAATTTAATATTAATAGCGTTAGTTGCTAGCAATATAAGCAGGATATAATAATTAACTCAGGTACCGATAAACCAACAATTAAAAGGGTACACTTTGTACTTAAGTTACAAAAGTGGTCGAATTTACAAACAACCGAATTTATAAAAACGTTTCTGGTGGGTTCGTGGTTCTAGGTAATTGAGGTAAAAAATTAAATGGAACAAAGTTTGATCCAGTTGTGTGCAATCATAGTTTGAGATAGAATATAATGATTCCGGAATATAGTTATAACCGACGGACAATTTTTTTTTATAGATTTTTTTTTTGTGATTTCAGGGAGCACAGGGAAAACAAGGAAATCCGGGAACAGCAGGGGCCAGGGTAATGTTTTTTTGAAAATTTATTGAGACCTCGAATCATTATGTACATTTTGATTTCACCATTTATCTGCAACTCAGACGGCTTACTTTGATACTCGTAATCATGATTTTTTGCGGTTAATTGCCGCCTCTATTTAAAATAAATTAATGAAAAGAAAACGAAGAATTTGTTCTGCGAGGCCGTGTTGTGTTGTAGGGAGAAATTTATTGTATGAACGGTTGTTTACTGATAAGGTGTGAACGTGAGCCTCACTTAGCATTTTCGCTAAAAGTGGCGAGTTCTTTTAAACAATTTGCTCCGCCCTATCTAAACGTGGCATATAAAAGACACCTTATGGCTAATGGTGTTGGAGAGAAGTTTTGCAAATCAATAAAGTCTAAGTCCCTGTAAGGTGGGCTTAAGGGGAAATCTGGCGATGCTGGCGCCCTTCAAACCCTTATGCCCTAAGCTAGTGCAAAATTTGCTTATTTTCCGGAATTGTCTCTTCTGATATGAGAACAAAAACTCTACATCTTTCACGCGCTCTTAGGATAAAGAATTATGAGAACCTTAAAAAATATTGACCCCAAATTATTTTGGGGTCAATATTTTTTAAGGAACCACACGGCACAAGAGAGCAATGATTATTCATTGCTCTCTTGTGCCGTGTGGTTCCCGGCAGAGTAGAATAGGACCACTCCAAGTCATCCCGTTGATGTCGTAAAAGGCGACTAAGGAAACACAAGCTAAACAAAGCTTATTAACATCAAAGAGACCTCTCCAACCCGACTGGCCAGCGTGGAGAGTGTAGGCCAAATCCTCTGACTACTCAAGCTAGTATATATGGCTCCGGTAGTACAGAGAGGGTCGTGCTCCTGCAGTGGAGACTAGAAAGACCTGATGATGATGATGATGATGATGATATGAGAACAAAAACTCTACATCTTTCACGCGCTCTTAGGATAAAGAATTATGAGAACCTTAAAAAATATTGACCACAAAATAATCATTGCTCTCTTGCCCAAAATAATCATTGCATCTTTCGTCCTCGTCTTCGCTCGCTTAAATGTCAATCTCTTGGGATCTTTTCTCATAGAACGTGTAAAAATCTTGATGACCAAACAAACAAACTCACCACCTATGTATTTAAAATATATTAGTAGACATCCATTTATTTGTACCCGGAACCCGTAAGAATTATATATTTTGGTATAACAGGCATGAAAAAATTATTAATTTTATTTGTGCACACAGGGGTCACCGGGAAAGCAAGGAATCCAAGGGCAAAAAGGTGATCAAGGAATTCAGGTAAAAAAGCAACTATAGTAGGTAATAATATCATATATTTGTATCCTATATATCCATAATTATATCCTATTAAAAGAAAAAGAAATACTTACGTTACGCACGTGTCCTTAATATCCATAGCCCAGACAGCACATATGCAAAATTTGTAGTAATTATGCTTTGTGTATGGAAAAAAAAAAGTTCTTTACAAGACTTTAATTGTTTAGATCAGTGTTTTGAATATAAAAGTGGTAGTGAGTTACTTTTAAAAATTCAGGGACTACAAGGAATGCAGGGCCTTCCAGGACCAAAGGGCGACAAAGGAGAAACGGTATGTTCTGTGTATTTATGTATCATTGTTTAAATAAAATAGTGAGCTTCAAAAAGATTGTCTGATACACTCTCTATATCTCGGAGAAAAGGGGCTTATCGTACTTGTTAGAAACAAATTTAATAATTTAATATTAATAGCGTTAGTTGCTAGTAATATAAACAAGATATAATAATTAACTTAAGTAACGATATTTCAACAACTTTAAGGGTACAGTTTTATGTAAGTACCGTATAAACTTTGGATGAATGGAAGTTACAAAAAGTGGTCGAATTTACAAACAACCTAATTTAGGCTGGTTTCAGAGTGACGCTGGCGGCACGCGCCGGTTGCCAGCGCGTCTCAACAGCGCGCGTTTGACCGGCGTCACTCTGAAACGCTAATTGCCAGTAGACGAGCTCGGACCGCGCGTGCTTCGCCAGCGCTGACAGCTCGCGTCTCACGAACGGCGCGTGTGAACTGCGTGACTTTGAAACGCCGCTACTATTCTAGTGTAATTGCAAGCGCGCGCGTGTCGCCGGCGCTGGTCAAACGCGTCACTCTGAAACCAGCCTTATAAAAACGTTTCTGATGGGTTCTAGGTTTTTGGGGTAATTAATTAAATGGGACAAAGTTTGATCCAGTTGTGTGCAATCCTAGTATTTGAGATAGAATATAATTATTCGATTTTGAACATTCTGAGTTGTCATCGTTATAACCGACTGAGTTGTAATCGGTATAACCGACCGCTATTATTTTATAGAAAATATTTTTGTGATTCCAGGGAGCACAGGGAAAACAAGGATATCCGGGAACAGCGGGATCTACGGTAATGTCTTTTTGAAACATTTATGAGACTTCGAATCAATGTACATGTTGATTTCACCATTTATCTGCAACACAGACGGCTTACTTTGATGATCATGAATTTTTGCGATCAAGTGCCGCCTTTATTATAAATAAATTTATGGAAAGAAAACGGAGATGTCATTTAAAATTTTGTTCTGCGAGGCCGTACCGCCTAGTAGTAGTAAAATTATTTTATGAACTGCTGTTTACAGTTAACGTGTAAACGTGAGCTTCACTTAGCATTTTCGCCGAAAGTGGCGAGTTCTTTTAAATAATTTATTTTGAATGGGGGCAGCACTAGACAAAAGATGACCGAAAAATGCATGTATGGCATAACAGAAAACATCCCTAAAAACACATCATCATCACACACTCCCACAAAGTTACTTCTTTATCATACGAGTGCTTTCACAGCTTGCGGTTTTGAAGAAGGAAAATTGAAATCCATTTAAAAATATTACTGTCTCAAGTATGTTCGGAAATTAAGGCGTTATTGTAATGAAATGAAGACACAAAGTTTGTAATTCTAGGCTTATACATTACTTTACCGGCCTAAACCAGGAAAGTAAGTTTGAAAATTCATTCCTGGCCGCTGTTCAAAACTTTTCAATTTATCTTTGCAGCTTGAATTATGTATCTGTAAAAATGCATGCAAACAATGTTGGTAAAAAATCACACTACATTTTTTATGCTTAATTTTTGTTACGAGGGAAAAAAGCAAATAATTTACGGTATAAATTTTTTTTTGGGGAAAATATGACTGGGATGTATTGGCTATATTTCCTTCAAAGGAATGTCGAGGGTAGGTTAATCTAAAGGCCATAAAACTGTTTTTTTTTTACAGGGACCACAAGGGAAACCAGGACAAAAAGGTGAACAGGGACTTCAGGTAATACATATTATATATCATACCTACTCTCTCTCTCTCATCTGAGAGTACCCAATTCCATTCTGCAACCAATCAAAGCTGTAGTCAGATGAGAAGGGGTCGCTATTAATGATAAACTTTATTGAACCAAAAAGTACAAACAAATAGTACTTAAGTTTTATCTGTACCTCAGAAGTAAACCGGAAATATGAATAATCTTAAAAAAAATATACATATAATTTAAAACTATAGATCAAAATCAAGGTTGCGTCAGTGTAGCAAAGTGCCAAGAACACTGGCTGCATTCCCCCGCTGTATAGCAATTCCAATTCTCTGAGCGAGGAATGATTTTAAAATTATTATTTCATCAAATTTAAGATTTATTTTTGGTCCCGTGTTCAATCCCCGGTCAGATCAAGATGGAAAATGATCTTTTTGACCTGGGATGTTTATCTATTTAAGTATCTATTACAAAATATAGTATCGTTGAGTTAGAATCCCATAACATAAGTCTCGAACTTACTTTGGGGCTAGCTCAATCTGTGTGACTTGTCCGTATATGAGCTAGATCTATTCTAGTACTGTTGACAAAATTTTCTTTCTTAATCATTAACTGAGAGTGATGATGAAGTAGGTAGTTAAAAATAAATTTCCATCTAAGTTAGTTACTACAACTTACATGACAGAAGTGCAACTATTGAATATGGAAATGGTTAAAGGGATGTGTTAATAAGAGAATAAAATGTTATGTAAATGGACTACAAGAGTGTGTTACAGTATTATGACGGCAATCATGCTTTCTTATAATTTGGCTTGGTTTATACGGCCAACCGCCTGCCTGAAGATAATCCTCCATCCAATGAATGTAATTTTTTAACAGTGGTTTTCTCACTGATAAACATTGTACATACTTCTTCATAATTATTAAATATAAATTTCAGGGACCGCGAGGACCTCCGGGAACTAAAGGCGATATCGGACCTGTGGTATGTTATTATAGTATTTTATGATACAAGTGAGCTAAGTCGAGCATTACAACAAGAGTTGTTAAAATTAAAGAGCGAAAATAAGAAGGTGAAAAATCTACAAAAAATATATGCTGTAGATCTCATTGAACACTTTCAACGAAAATTAGTTTGAACGAGATGTAATTAGTAGTATTTGAGATGTAGCACTTCTTCATATCGCCGTGTGGTTCCAGGCAGAGTAGAATAGGACCACTCCGAGTCATCCCGTGGATGTCGTAAAAGGCGACTAAGGAAACACAAGCAAAACAAAGCTTATTAACATCAAAGAGACCTCTCCAACCCGTCTGGCCAGCGTGGAGAGTGTAGGCCAAATCCTCTGACTACGTAGGCTAGTATATGGCTCTGGTAGTACAGAGAGGGTCGCGCTCCTGCAGTGGAGACTGGAAAGACCTGATGATGATGATGATGATTTCTTTATAAACCGGAAAAATAGCTTTGTCATTCATACAATCACTATAGAAAACAAAGTAATCTTTTCTGGCGAAATAATATGGAGGTATTTTGGCTAATCTAAGCTTTGCTGCTACGGAACCCTTATGGGCGAGCCCGAGTAGCACTTGGTATTTTTTTTTTTTTAGGTCCCACCGAGATTTCAGCAAATCTGCCAATGTCCAGTTAAAAATTTCAGTGATTCCAGTTAAATGAGATACTAGTATCGGTGTTGTGCGGTATAGTTTTTAACAAGTGATGGCGTTGTTTGGTAGTCTCGTGGAAGCTTCTGGTGACAAATCTATACGAATCCATAAAATAGTCTACTTTAACTATTTCACAAATTGTTCATGAGCACGAGCATTTATATAGAACAGCAAACTGCTCCAATAGCATATTACAAAGACCACTAAAATCAATTTAATTTTAGGGCCCTCGTGGCGCTCCCGGACCAATAACATACGGCTTACCAGGCGCTCCCGGGACCCCCGGTACTCCTGGAGTATGCGCGACCACCTGCCCAGTTATATACATAAGTGGTTAGTATTGACATTTGAATCACTTATAGATAAACTAGCTGTTACCCGCGGTTCCGCCCGCGTGATATATAGCCTTTGTCCTTATTCGTACCCTAACCTATGTGTATGCAAAATTTCTTGATAATCGATTCAGTAAATAGGGCGTGAAAGCATAGCAAACAAATTCACTTTCGCATTTATAATATTAGATAAGATACAAATACATTTAATTCTCGTGGATGTCGTAGAAGGCTACTTAGGAAACATAAAGCATAAACAATAAAGAGACCCTAATTTCTATAGATATTTTTTTGCATTCACAATGTTATCCTGATATATTCATATTAAATTGCGAAATAAGAGATGGTAAAAAATCCACGCGGGCAGGACTCTAACCAGCACCTTTGTCTTTAAAGAAATACAAAGAAGATCAAAGAGACCTCTCCAACCCGTCCAGCCAACGTGGAGAGCGTTTTTATTTTTTCAATGGACTATGTAGCTAGCTCCAAGTGAGCTTTTACTACTTATGATGATGACCGGACTTTTGTGGTGAGGGCAAATTGCCCTCAACCTGTAAGGTAAAATCACCAAAGAGCCCCCCAGGAGTGACGGACCTCGGCTTTGGGGCGTTGCGTTGCCTTGCACTGAACACAAGTGCGCAAGGCTTGGAGAGACAGCAAACTCCCATATGCCTGATGGACCGCGATTTGCATGCATAGCCTTAAGGGCCGAACTGAGAAACAATGGCAAAGCCTTTGGAGAGCAGCAACTCTCATGTTTTGCCGTATGGGCCAGGGTGGAGAGTGTAGGCCGAATCCTCTGACTGCTCTGGCTATTAAATACCCTGGTAGTACAGAGTATTCTGCTCCTACAGTGAAGACTAAAAAGACCTGGATGCTTCATGACGAATTAATAGTGTTCAAAGAAACCTTATTAAATAAACGTTTGAAATCTTGAAATCAATGAGGGTGTTCTAAAATAAGCGGAGGCAGCTGCACTGAAGCTTTGGGTTCTGTCAGCTGTGATTATGCCACTACGTGTCAGTTATGCTGCTTGTCCAATATTATCCAATGACAGCGACGTATTGAACTCGACGCTTGAGTGCTGCGATGTAGTGGGGAGCATTCCAGAAAACCCCCATTGACCCGAACACGTGAGTTTCGGCGAGGCCAAATGTTCGGCCGAAAACCGAAACTGTCACCGAAAGTCTTATATTTATGGCAGAACTTGCCGAAACCGAAGCTTCGGTTGGTCTTTATTCATATTATTTGAAAATATTTCCGTAAATAATAAAAACATAAAATGTTGTAATTTAATTTCAACAGATCCTGAAATTTATGCCGAGGGTGCCCAACCAGAGTTGGGCAGTGAGGAACAACCGTCATCAGCGATTTGCAAATTTAAACCTGGAACAATTGAAGGTGACCACCATAACTACTACGTTTGACTACGATTCTTTCCGCTCAGACAACCAACCTGTAAAATACTTATCATAAGTTTAAAGTTAGACTTCTAGACGTTAACTTATAGCGTTATTCCTTCAATCTATAAAAGTCAATTCTTATCTCGATCGAAAAGTATCATTTCGATCAGAGAACCAATCGATACGAGATAGACAGTCTGGATCCACTCTGGGGATCATCTGTACCCCTACCCCCGATCCCCTAATCGGTATTGTCGCACAAGTATTCAGTGTCAGTAAATTCCGTCATAGTATTTTTTTTTCAGTTTATATCATTCTTCCCTTTTACAGAACTGCCTAAAAAATCTTTATTCCATTTAACGTTCCAAACGGTTAGACAGGTATGGAACCCTTTGTGAGCAAGTCCGACACGTACTTGGCTGACATTTTTTCTTGCTCGTCTATATTTATTCAAGGATTCCAAGGTTTAAATACTGCCATGTTGTTTAGAATACTTTCTTTACATTTTCTTCTTTCTTTCTTCTTTTATAGTATGGCTTCCACCGAGATATTAGATAATGATTCTGCCCTTGTTGAGATAAATGAGATACTACTTATCGGTGTTGTACGGTAAAGTTTTTAACAAGTGATGGCGTATGTTCTTCGTTAGCGCCGTGGAAGCTTCTGGTGACAAATCGATACGAGTCCATATAATAGTCTACTTTAACTATTTCACAAATTGTTCATGAGCACGAGCATTTTTAACACCAAACTACACGAATTTCATATAATAAAGTCCGCTAAAATCAATTTGCAAAACTGTACCCCTTGACTTCCCAACAAAAACTCCCTTTCTTTATAACTAGCAATTTCTATTAGGTTCATTTTATTTATTCACAATTATATTTATTTATTCACAAATATAATTTTATTCTTACAGGTCCTCTTCCTGAAACGTATTGGGTTATGAAAGAAGAGAAGTTCCCAGTGAAGTGCGACAAGGACACCAACTGGACATGTTTGATCCTGAGACACAATGACACTAAGTGGATCAACGAAAACAAAGTGTCTGTAGGAAATACTTCATCGGGAATGTGGCTTAGCGAATCTGGATTTAGCTTGAGTCGGTTTAATACAGTAAGTTTTAAATTATAATATTTGTGGTGTATTATAGAAACTCGCCTTTACTCAAGTTTTATTTCGTGGGATTTGCCGACTAGTTCGGCCTGTTGCGAAGACCATCATCGAGGCAAGGGTCGACATGACGGTTCGCTTCCCTCAAAGCACGCCGCACTCAAAGCCGGGTTTTTATAATCCTAATCCTTACTAATATTATAAACACAAGTGAGTTCGTTTGTTTGTTACGCTTTCTCGCCGTATCTACTAAACCGATCATCATAAAATTTTGCATACACATGGGTTAGGGTACTGATAAGGACATAGGCTAGAAATCTCGCGGGCGAAGTCCCGGGTAACAGCTGGTGAAGTTTATATCGCATAAGATTTAATATTTTTATTTATTGGTGTATTTTTGCACGTGACTTCATTTATTACCCCAAGAACACGAGAAGTTACATGGGCGACTTATCTTTTGTCCTGGGTTTCAGCCGTTTTCACCATTAGTAGAGTAGCTGTAGAAAATCATAAGACTTGTTGTTCATCTTCAAACGAGGACTAAAAAAAAATATTTTTACTATACATATTATTAAATTTGGCTCTGTCTACCCCGCAAGGGATAAAGACGTGATAATTGCATGTTGTATATTAGTAGAATTTAGTAGCCACCAATTCACCGCGGGCTCGAGATCGACGAAAGGTATTCGGTCACTACCAGGCTTCATCATCATCATCATCAACAGGTCCTTGCCAGTTTCCAGGAGCACGACCCTCTCCTCACCACCAGAGCTATACATAGCCAGAGCAGTCAGAGAACTTGGCCCACACTCTCCACGCTGGTCAGACGGGTTGGAGAGGTCTCTGTGATGTTTATAGCTTTGTTTTGCTTGTGTTCCCTTAGTCGGCTTCTACGACATTCACGGGAAGACTTGGAGTGGTCGTATTCTACTCTGCCGGGAACCACACGGCTTTAGGCATCGGCAAACACCATCGGAGGGGTTCAATTACCCTTTACAAGGCAGTAGGTATAGTAAAATTCATTGTTTTTGGACCTTATCTCTGGGGCATAAGGTTCAATTTTTGGTGGCTACATATTTGCCGAGTAATTCCACAACTCGTCCCACATACCTACGGCCCATTTGGGACGAATTGCAGAAAATCAAAACTTACGATATTTTTATTCTGTAACTCGTCCCATTATTTTTTTGTATGGAATTTTTTAAATAGAATTGACCCTAAAATAATACATAGCAGTAACACATCTTTTTAATTTTTTTTTAATTTATCTATGAACCAAACTACAGCAAAATGTAACAATTATAAAATGTATTATTTTTCATGTCTCACTGATTGCATAAGCGTTGATAAGATTTAAAATTCCATATTAAAAAAATAATGGGACGAGTTACAGAATGAAAACATTGTAAATTTTAATTTTCTGCAATTCGTCGCAAATGGGCCGTAGGTATGTGGGACGAGTGGAATTACTCTATTTGCCACTGCCTTGAAAAGGTTTAATACTCCATCCTCGTCCGTAAAATATGATTTGATGTAATCCATACGCATTGTCATGAGTACTGAGAGGGACAGGTTTATTCAATCCATACTTATGTTATAAATGCGAAAGTAACTCTATCTCGCTTTCGCGCCAAATTACTGAACCGATTTAAATTAAATTTGGTACACAAATAGTCTAGAGCCTGAGAAAGGACATAGGCTACTTTTTGCTACGCGCCGAAGTTTTTTTTGTGCAATTTTTATGCAATCTAAAAACCACGAAGGTTTGTCCACATAGTGTAACACCTAATTTTATGCAAGTGTTGCTTACCATGAGATAGCCTATAAAATACATTATTTCAAGCTGCCTTGACCGTATACGTTCACTGAACTATATCTCATTCCACTTTTCGTATTTTCACGAATCCTTCTATTCCCGGTTTTCTAATAGTTTCACTTTGAATCTAGAAATATTGAATGTTTTGGTCTGTAAGGAAAAGGTAACAAACAAGTAAACATAGTCTTGTTTTGCTGTGTTTGACATCTGACAGAAGTGACAGGTTGACGTTTAGTTTCTGGTAGGTTTGTTGTCTGTGGCGATATTTCTTTGTAATTATTTGGGATTTTAGCTGTTTTATGTTTTGAGTTCTAAAATCATTATAGAAGATATTAAATGGACTTTCTTTTATTCTACGACTATACGTTCTAGATATTAGTAAAAATGTTACGTCGGATTTGTCGTGAACGGTTTGCTGCTGTGTG
The DNA here is from genome assembly GCA_963082605.1 of Rhodophaea formosa. NCBI lineage: Eukaryota > Metazoa > Arthropoda > Insecta > Lepidoptera > Pyralidae > Rhodophaea > Rhodophaea formosa. The sequence goes on from OY720209.1 coordinate 15,417,725, forward strand.
TATAACGAAACGCAGAAATGGTGCGTTCGGAAGTGTTGCGTTACATTGTTTTGACGTATTGAATTTTTACTTATAATTAAGTAATTGTTTTATATTTAGCCTTTCTTTCTATAAAATAGCAATTAATAGGCTACCCATTAATTGTTTAAGTCAAGTTCGCTAACTTACTTAATTTATTTAAAATGTGTTAAGTGGTTGTGTTGTGGTTCATAGTTTTGAGCATATGATTCGAACGTGCTTCGCGTCGTCGGAAGTCAGTGGTAGGAGGAAGTGTCTTTTTCGGGCTGCGCGTGCTGGCGTGCAGGTCCCTGAGAAGTTCTGTGCTGTGGGCTGTCTGTTGTTCTGTTCTGTAAGCTGCTGATTCTGGGATTTGAGGAAGAACCCGAAGGCGGCGTTGCTGCGAGCGTTATTCCTGGTTCCTGAAGTTCTGAGATTAAACCGGTGAGTTGAACACGTGTGAGAGCACACCCATGCGTGCGTTTTGGTGGTGATTCGAGTATAATCGTTTTCATTCTCTTACAGTTTCTGGTACTCTTCGGTGTCGGCGTGATCGCCTTGCTGTTGTTGGTTTCAACGGTTGCCGTAGTCCAGAAGCGTTTTTCTGCCTCCGTTACAGGTATGCGATAACCTCTTCTACATTTCTATCTTCAGAAACACTCTCCCCCACGCTTTTAAATAAGTAGGAATTATGTAATCTTTCTGTTAGAACTAAATTCTGTGTAAAAGCTATCCTAAATATAGTTTTATTGTTTGTTACTCACTAATATCTTGTGCTACTAGAGCGATCTCTTTTAGTCACTGTTTACAATATTAGTTTTGTCAAATAGGGACCATGATGCATGGCCTGAGATTGTTTTACGATGGAGACGCTCGGTGCCTCCAGCGCCACAAGCGTCCACCATCAATGGTATCATGCCTCTGGTGCGTTGTATTCCTTATTATGATAATCTGAAACGATCTTTTCATTGTAATAGCTATATCTATTAATTATTCTTAAAATAAGTGTAGTTATTCTGTTAAATGCTGTTCTGGGTGCGACGTCACCGTTTATGTAAAAGTCTGTAACTTCCCCTTATCTTTTGTCTGTAATTAGCTGTACCTAGTTGTAATGCATTATTGTGTACTACTACAGGAGGTGTTTGGCTGAGGTGTTCGTCTGGAGTGTTTGGGTTCTGCTAATCTGACTGTTAGTTTGTCGAAGTGTTGTCTGTTTCGGAAGCAGTTGAAATACCTTGGGTATGTTGTGGATGATTTAGGATTGAGAACTGACCCGGAGAAGGTGAAAGCCATTACGGATTTTCCCATACCTACTTGCCCCAAAGATGTTAAACGATTTTTAGGGACAGCTTCATACTATAGAAGATTTATTAGAGGGTTTAGTACCATTGCTGCACCTTTAAATGCTCTAACTTCTACTCGGAAAAACCGGCCACCTTTTGTTTGGTCTCCTGAAGCTGAACACGCGTTTCTGCAGCTGAAAAGTGCTTTGACGTCTGCTCCTGTCTTGGCATGTCCTGATTTTTCTCTTCCTTTTATTGTGCACGCTGATGCATCCGATGTTGGTATTGGAGGCATGCTGACTCAGTCTTTTGACGGTGAAGAACATCCGATTGCTTATTATAGTCGTTCGTTAAATCGTGCAGAGCGTAACTATTCTGCTACTGAAAGAGAGGCGTTGGCTGTGGTACAAGTGGTAGAACATTTTAGGCCCTACCTTGAAGGTCCTAAAGCTTTCAAGATTATTACGGATCACGCTAGTTTAAAGTGGTTCCTTAACCTTCGTAATCCTACCGGGCGTTTGGAACGCTGGGGTTGCAGACTTTCTCCCTACAATTTTATTATTGAGCATCGGCGCGGTAAAGATCACCTTGTTCCTGATTCTTTATCCCGTTCTGTACCGGTTTCTGTTATAAATGCTGCTGGAACCGATCCTTGGTTTCATAATCTGTATTCTCGTTGTCAGAACAGGCCCCAAACCAGTCCTAACTACCAAATAATCGATGGTATACTTTATCGTTATACTAAGAGTAAGTCTTCGCTAACTGGAGATTTTGATTGGAAGGAAGTCGTACCTTCGAATGAAAGACTACGTCTCATTACTGAGAATCACGATTCTCCTTTAGGTGCTCATTTAGGGACTGAAAAGACGTATAAACGTTTGCGTCTTCGCTTTTATTGGCCTGATATGTATAAGGATGTTGAAGAGTACGTGTCAAAATGTCAGACATGTAAAGCATATAAACATCCTAATCAAACTACTCCTGGTTTGTTTGGAAATCCTAAGGTGTGTCGTAGACCATTCCAGTGTATCAGCGTAGATTTAGTTGGCCCACTGCCCAGGTCTCGGCAACAGAATGAATATCTGCTTGTAGTGGTTTGTTGTTTTTCAAAATATGTGTTAATGTTTCCTCTTAGACGTGCGACTGGTAAAGTAGTGGCTCAACGCTTGGAAGACCATGTTTTCTTAGTTCATGGGGTTCCACAAACCGTTATCGTCGATAATGGACCGCAATTTATAGGACGCGATGTGAGAGCGTTGTTTGAAAAGTATAGAATACCACAAATTCATTTCACTCCTACTTATTGTCCTCAAGTAAATACTGTAGAACGGTATAATCGTACTATTGTCACGGCAATAGCTGCACTTGTTGGTACTGATCAACGAAGTTGGGATTCACATCTTTGTGAAATTCAATTTGCTATTAACACTGCTGTGAATGACACTACTACTTTTACCCCTTTTCTGCTTGTTCATGGACGTGAAGCTGTTGTTGATGGTTCTATCTACGGAGATAGTGAGGATATAGATGATATTCTTGTTAGTTGTCGTGCTGACTACCTCGATAAGATAGGCGTGTTGAAGGAAATATTTCTGAAAGTGGATAAAGAACTGAAAAAGTCGCACTGGAGGAACGCTAAGTATTACAATAGGCGTAGAAGGGATGTTGAGTTTGTGGAAGATGATATCATTTGGCGCCGGACGCATGTGCGTAGTGATGCTGCGAAACATTTTTCTTATAAATTAGCTCCACGTTTTGAAAAATGTCGTGTAGTGAAGAAGCTATCTAAATTAGTGTATTTGGGGGAAGACGAGAATGGCAGGAGTGAGTGTCATGTGAAAGACATTAAAGGTTTAGGTTGAATTTTAGTTGGATCGTGATGCTGGGGGCCAGCGTGAATTTTTCTCGTTACCTCGCAAAATTCTGGCGGGTGAGGGGGTACTGTAACACCTAATTTTATGCAAGTGTTGCTTACCATGAGATAGCCTATAAAATACATTATTTCAAGCTGCCTTGACCGTATACGTTCACTGAACTATATCTCATTCCACTTTTCGTATTTTCACGAATCCTTCTATTCCCGGTTTTCTAATAGTTTCACTTTGAATCTAGAAATATTGAATGTTTTGGTCTGTAAGGAAAAGGTAAACATAGTCTTGTTTTGCTGTGTTTGACATCTGACAGAAGTGACAGGTTGACGTTTAGTTTCTGGTAGGTTTGTTGTCTGTGGCGATATTTCTTTGTAATTATTTGGGATTTTAGCTGTTTTATGTTTTGAGTTCTAAAATCATTATAGAAGATATTAAATGGACTTTCTTTTATTCTACGACTATACGTTCTAGATATTAGTAAAAATGTTACGTCGGATTTGTCGTGAACGGTTTGCTGCTGTGTGTATAACGAAACGCAGAAATGGTGCGTTCGGAAGTGTTGCGTTACATTGTTTTGACGTATTGAATTTTTACTTATAATTAAGTAATTGTTTTATATTTAGCCTTTCTTTCTATAAAATAGCAATTAATAGGCTACCCATTAATTGTTTAAGTCAAGTTCGCTAACTTACTTAATTTATTTAAAATGTGTTAAGTGGTTGTGTTGTGGTTCATAGTTTTGAGCATATGATTCGAACGTGCTTCGCGTCGTCGGAAGTCAGTGGTAGGAGGAAGTGTCTTTTTCGGGCTGCGCGTGCTGGCGTGCAGGTCCCTGAGAAGTTCTGTGCTGTGGGCTGTCTGTTGTTCTGTTCTGTAAGCTGCTGATTCTGGGATTTGAGGAAGAACCCGAAGGCGGCGTTGCTGCGAGCGTTATTCCTGGTTCCTGAAGTTCTGAGATTAAACCGGTGAGTTGAACACGTGTGAGAGCACACCCATGCGTGCGTTTTGGTGGTGATTCGAGTATAATCGTTTTCATTCTCTTACAGTTTCTGGTACTCTTCGGTGTCGGCGTGATCGCCTTGCTGTTGTTGGTTTCAACGGTTGCCGTAGTCCAGAAGCGTTTTTCTGCCTCCGTTACAGGTATGCGATAACCTCTTCTACATTTCTATCTTCAGAAACACTCTCCCCCACGCTTTTAAATAAGTAGGAATTATGTAATCTTTCTGTTAGAACTAAATTCTGTGTAAAAGCTATCCTAAATATAGTTTTATTGTTTGTTACTCACTAATATCTTGTGCTACTAGAGCGATCTCTTTTAGTCACTGTTTACAATATTAGTTTTGTCAAATAGGGACCATGATGCATGGCCTGAGATTGTTTTACGATGGAGACGCTCGGTGCCTCCAGCGCCACAAGCGTCCACCATCAATGGTATCATGCCTCTGGTGCGTTGTATTTCTTATTATGATAATCTGAAACGATCTTTTCATTGTAATAGCTATATCTATTAATTATTCTTAAAATAAATGTAGTTATTCTGTTAAATGCTGTTCTGGGTGCGACGTCACCGTTTATGTAAAAGTCTGTAACTTCCCCTTATCTTTTGTCTGTAATTAGCTGTACCTAGTTGTAATGCATTATTGTGTACTACTACAGGAGGTGTTTGGCTGAGGTGTTCGTCTGGAGTGTTTGGCTGAGGTGTTCGGCTGGAGTGTTTGGCCGAAGTGTTTGGCTAAAGTGCTGTCTGGCTGGTGTCGGTCCGAGGAGTGGGTTCATCGGCTGGCAAGTCAAATCCTTCGTCGGTTGACTTGAGGATTCTTTTTCTTTAATTACGGGGATAAATTTCTTGGTTGAAAGTTTTACCTTTACATAAATACTACTTTCAATACTACTATTCTACTTATCTTTAAGTATTACATAAATTAGTATACTACTTATAACTTCTACTTTAAATAGTATGCTACTTTACCTTAATATAAACGCGTTCACAAGGGACCAGCCAAACTAGCCAACAACCCTCCCCTTTATTTCTTTATTTTCTCATTGTTGTTATCTTAACTTTAAGATTACGGTTATATCTCTTCACTAAGAGTACCTAAGATGTTATTGTACGACAATAAATAAAACCTCTTGTCATTTAAACCTATTTTTCTTGACTTTTCCCTACTTAGGAGTTTACCCCTCCACCACTTTAAAACTTAAATTAAACTTAAAACATAAACTCTTTTTTTTCATAAGTTACAATAGCATATCATCAAATTTTAATTATCAACCATTCGCGCGTGGCTTCGCTCACGTCACAATAAACGCATAGTGAACATAATCACATAATAAATTTTTCTGAAACAGTTTGCAAGAATTGAATGCTATTTGATAATATAAAAAAAATATGACGTTCTTTGTTCTGTAATAAAATGATGTCTACATTTCAGATAACACAAAGCCAGTTACATTTTTTGAAAGGGCAGTCTATCAGCGTCAAACAGACAGTTAGAGTCTATTTCATGCACACGACATTCGAAAGTTTACAACTACGGATGCTCAACGCATACGACGTACCCATTGACCAGAAACCTTCAGCTTTTACTCCCATGTATTATAGCGTTGAGAAACATGACAAAGATTTGGTAAGTATCATTATCAGGTTTTTGTTAGTCTCCACTGCCGGAGCACGACCCTCTCTGTACTACCAGAGCCATATACTAGCCATACTTACCAGTAAGAGGATTTGGCCTACACTCTCCACGCTGGCCAGACGGATTGGAGAGGTATCTTAATGTTTATAAGCTTTGTTTAGCTTGTTTCCTAAGTCGCGTTCTACGACATCCACGGGAAGACTTGGAGTGGTCCTATTCTACTCTGCCGGGAACCACACGGCTTTATGTGATGATTACTGTCAGGCTATGCGAAGAGCTTACTATAGAAATGATCCTAAGAAGTAAGGTCTTATAATGATTGCAAGAGCTAGCAAGTATTGGAACTGGATAGCTGAAATAATGTGCCACCTTGCATCATTCATTGCTTTTTCAGGTTGAAGTGAAGGGCCAAACATGGAAATTCGTTGATTTGATGATCGTCAACGATGCCACGCGGCTGCCAGTCGTCGACTTTTACGTAAAGCATGAGGGGGTCGGCCGTGAAGATGCTTATATTAGCGTACAGTTGCGAGAACTGTGTTTTGGTTAAAACTTATTCTTTAAAAGGTATTCGTACTTATACAACATGGACGGGACAAATCGAACCACGGGCTATACTTGATCACTTTAATATAATGAAATTAAAATAACAGTGACGTTCCCATACAAATCGCTCGGGCCGCTGCACATTTTTGTATGGAAATGCCGAAATTTAGTTTTGTTTTCGTCTATTATTTTAATTTCATTATAGTATAATGATCTAGCATAGACCGTGGTTCGATTTATTACGGGGTTGTCCCTCCCACGATATATACGCTTATTACTTTTTTTAGATGTGAAAATTGTACCGCAGAGCATTTGTTACAGGCTTTTATATAACTTCTATCTTGTATGGTTATTTGGGTAAAATCCTCTCTATAACCTATGTTAATATTGGGTCCTTACCTATGAAATTGCGTTTTTTTTTTCCGCTTGCCCTTTTGTTCCTAATGACAATCATTTTAAGGTAAACACTTTTTTTTTATTTTTACTTGAAAGTAGCCTATATTAGCAACATTCTGCATGCATTAAATTTTTTGTTTTTGTGTATTTAATTATTGGAAAATGCTTATGGAAAGAATTCGTTTCAGGTTTGTCCGTTTTAATCAAAAAATGTAGCCATATTTCTATTATTTTCATAACTTTTTGTAAATTTCAGAACGTCCAAATTAGGCTTAATGTTGCCCGTAACTACATGCAATATTTAATTTTTGTTGAATTTATCAAACCCGAAATAATACTAAAAACGTTAGTATGAAAAATTCACTTTGCTCGAAATTCTCCACAGAAAACGCCACTTTCATAGATTACATAGGTAATCTATTACACTGTGAATAACGCGTGGGCAACAGTACTGTTATATTTTTATGTGTATAACATGTTTTTTAACTGTTACTAAATATTTTGTAATGTAGCTGTTTGTTATTCCTAATAAATAAAATAAAACATTATTCTCGAGTCAGTGACCTTTTTTGATGATAAAGTGCCTAAAAATCTCTTGAAAATTACATGAAAAACCCATCGTGCTTGAACTGATTTAAATAATTCATATGCTCATGAAAAAAAAAACTTGTTGTTGTCATGAAAAAAAAAACATTGTTTAGAAATTATCAAAACATATCAAGTATGTCGCAGAATAAAATAATTAGTAAAACTACATGTCTTTTTATTTTATAAAGTAACGATGGTTTCACAAGCAATACTCTCATCGATCCTGAGATACGATTTCTGAACTCTCATACAGCACAAATTAACCTAACGTAGTGAGATTCAAAGATATATCTTTAGGTTACATGCCCGGAAAATAAAGCGATTACTCAGTCAGTTATGGATCGATTTTAGTAATTCTTTTTTTTGTTCAATAAGTAATACTCCACAGGTGGTCCCATAAAATTTTTGTTGCAATGTATCGAGCACTTTTTGAAAAAATAAACAAAAACCCAAAGAAATTGTTAAAGGATGCCGTTCGGTTTAAACTTATTTGTACCGAACTGTCTAGATCACGCTATATTAAAATCCTCTTTCCCAGCTCTCTGTTTTGTAATTGAGTCCACCATAACTGACCACCGCTCTGTTTTACTATCTCTACCTAACAACAAAATTGTTACCCCGCGCCCTCCCTCAAAACGAATCGACTATAATGGCCTAAGTACCTCTCTTCAACAGACTGACTTTTCCCCTATCCTAAAAACTACTAATCCCGAACTGGCTACCAACCAACTTATTTTCACTGTCCAATCTTTAATTTCCAAACACACTACTAATGTTATTCTCCCCTTTCGCCGTAGAATAATCAAGCCCTGGATCACGCCTGGCATTCTTAGGTGCATCCGGAACAGGGACCGCCTTTTTAAAAAAATGAAAAAAAATCTTGCCAATGAAATTTCACACATCACATACACCAGATACCGAAATTTCTGTAACAAATTACTAAAATCAGTAAAAAGGTGTTACGAAAAAAATGAGATAAAAAAAGCAGGTTCAGATTCAAAAGCACTTTGAAGCGTCATTCGAGATGTTACAGACTCTTCTAAATCTCCTACCACTGCCTCGGAACTACTCACTGTCAAGTCTACACCCATTAGCTCACTGGATCACGTAAATACCTTTTTTGTTAATGCTGGCAAAAATCTTGCTGATGACATCCTAAAATTTAGATTACCCAACACCCATTCTCCACCCTCCTCATGTACAATTAATTCATCAAGCACAAAGCACTCCTTCTCTATGCCAATCTTTTGTCCTATTTGAAGCGACACTTGAAGAAGTTGAAACTATTATTGATTCTCTCAAAGAAAACTGCGCTGTAGGCTGGGACAATATACCTACCTCCCTAATCAAGAAACATAAGAAAATTTTCACTCCCCTTATCACCCATATCTGTAATCTTTCAATGTCTTCTGGAATTTTCCCAACTGCGTTTAAAAAGGCTTCAGTACATCCCATTTATAAAAAAGGCGATCGTAACCATCCCAATAACTACCGCCCAATATCTATTCTCACAGCTCTTTCAAAAATTCTCGAACGTCTTATTAACAAACGTCTTATTTCATTCCTCGAGTCGCGCTCAATTTTATTCCCTAATCAACATGAATTCCGAAGCGGGAAATCCACCAGCAGTGCTATACACGAATTAACAGATTATATTGTGCATAAACTGGATGAAGGGCACAAATGCTTGGCCATATTCTTTGATTTAGCCAAGGCCTTTGACACGGTTTCAGCTGACATTCTTCTGAACAAGCTGGAAACAATTGGCATTAGGGGGATGCAGCTGAAACTGTTTCAGAGTTATTTTACTGAACGTGTACAAGCAGTGGTGGTGGATGGCCAAATGAGTTCAAACCTACCCTTACTTTATGGTGTTCCCCAGGGTAGCATTCTGGGACCGACCCTCTTTTTGGTCTATCTAAATGACCTCTTCTCTCTTACCATCCCCCACTGTAAGATCATCTCTTATGCCGACGACACCGCTCTTCTCTTCTCTGCAAAAACGTGGGAAAATACTTATGTGAACGCGCAGAACGGCTTTGATATAATCTCCGAGTGGCTTCGTCTCAACCTTCTTTCTCTAAGTGTTCTCAAAACAAAATTAGTTAACTTTTCGATTTACAACCTTGTTCAACAAAACAAAATTTTATCTAAACTCCAAATTGTTGCACATTCCCACTCCCATTCTAATGTCTCAACCTGCTCGTGTCCCTCCTTATCCCCCTCTGACAAAGTTTCATATTTAGGAATAATAATTGATAAAAATTTTAACTTCAAAGAACATATAAATGTCACAGCTGGGAGAATCCGCAGATTAATGTATATTTTTAAACGTTTACGGCATGTCGCTGAACCACATGTAGTGAAAATGGTGTATTTTGCTCTTGGACAGTCTTTACTGACATATTGTCTCTCCTCTTGGGGTGGAGCTTGCAAGACAATAATGATAAAAGTCGAACGAGCTCAAAGAGCTCTTCTCAAGGTGTGTACATTTAAACCCTTTCTTTTTCCCACAAACGAACTATACCAATATTGTGAAGTCCTCTCGGTTCGTAAGTTATACATATTTAAACACCATCCTGCAACAACACAAAATTACCCCGTATAACTCCCTCCACTCACTTAGACGCAACAGACTTGTCGCGCGCGATCTCCTCCCCTTTCAAAACTCAATTTTCGCATCATTTTTTTTGTTTCACTGGCCCATTTTTATATAATAAACTCCACGCCATTCTAAATATATTACCACTTTCAAATTTCTCTTGCAAACTTCTTGCCTCCAAACATCTCTTAACGCTGAACTATGATGACACGGAAAACTTACTACTTACCCCTCATTAGACTTCTCCTTTATTGAACCATTACAATCTATCGTATTTATCTTACTTATTTACTGTCCTTAATAAACTACGTATGTATTATAAATATTTGTTCATTAACACTTATATCATCTGCCTTAGGCGGGAGCACTGGAGAACTGTAATACAGGCCTAGCCTTCATCGGTCTCCAGTCTTCTTCAATCGGTGTTGGCAACATAAATTGTACCTATGTACCCTTTTTTGTATTACATCTGTACGATTGTTGGAGAAATAAATGATTTTTTACTTTTTTTTTTTTACTTTTATTTTATTCTTATGCGAATCAAAACAAATTGATGAGAACGTTACTTCTCTGTTTTGACTGAACTTCAAAGGAATTATAGGACCACCTATAATTTTCATATCGAAATGTATCAAGTGCTTTTAGCGAAAATCAACAAAAACAAAAAAAAATGTACAAGTATGCTGTTTGGTTTAACTTTATTTCTGTTCAATTCTTTCGCGAATCAAGACAAGTTGATGACGACGTTGTTCTTCTATTTTTTATTGAACTACCACACCCACTAAAAACTAATTTTTTGTTCCAGTTTGTACATTTAAGTATAGGGTTGAAGTCGGTTTTAGGTTTTTTGTTAAAAATAATTATTATTAACGGTCTATACTATATATAAAGGTATTGCCGTTTCATGCACGTTTGTAATGTTTGATGTCGATATTGACTGGCCTAAGTCTGTAGAAACAATATACCTACTGGTTATTTTAGTTTATGCAAACAAATAAATCCAAATGGATAAGAAGGTCTTAGGTCAGAATAAGCAAAACAACGTCTACAATACTATTCGATAAGATGTTACCGCCCGAATAGGGGAAAAACTCTTTTTTTCCTCATCCGAGCTTGTCCCTGTTGCATACTCAGCTGTGGTGTGTGAGAGGGGTCTATAATGGATTCCCTAATCCTTTTCCTAATCCTAACTTTCTAACTAATATTATAATGCGAAATCCAAGTAACACAGATATGCTGAATAAAGTTTGAATAATAGCAATTCGCAAATGTTTACAGCTAAACGCTTCATAACGCATGAGTAAAGGCTATTGAAATAGCCAAATTCTGGATAATATTCTTTTTCGGCCTTTATAACTATTTAAGCTTAGTAACAGTTGTGTTAAGTTGACTGTCTTTCTTAAAGCTTAATAATACCTCCTATACCGGATATTAAACAGATGTTATTAAGCCTAAAGCATTAGAGATGATTATGTAAAAGTATGGCTGAAACAGCACTAATAGTTTAAGTAGCTGAATTAAGTGTCGCCTGGACGCGCATGTCTCCATACAAATGGAAAAAGGGAATTGTGGCCATATTTGATAGTTTTAGGGCAATATTAAGCATCCAATCAATTAATCTCATTATAATCTAAGTACGTTCCTATACAGTTTGGTTAAATTATCACATGTTTGAGAATTATACGCCTCTCAAGATTTCCATGCAAATTTGAAAAGGCTTGTAATTCTCAAACCATTGGTATTTTAACCAAGCTGTGTAGGAACGTACGTAGATTATAATGAGATTAATTGATTAAATGCTTAATTTTACTCCAAAATTATCATATATGTATGTATGTATATATGCCACAATTCCCTTCTTCCGTTTGTATGGAGACATTCGCTTCCAGGCGACAGAGTTTTTTGGGTTCTTTGTAGGATTATAATGGAAGTAAAGGTCATAGTTTATAGCGAAGTAATACAAATGGAAGCTGAATTATGTATTCTTATTCGCAAATACTTGTAAAAGTACCATTTCTAAACAAGTTACACAGAGTTTTTCTGGGTAGTAATTGAATTAGCGGGACGTTTATTAAAACATTATTTTACTGTCATTACGTAATTGTATCGCGGGTTTGTTGTGAAGAGATTGATAAAAAAATGGAAACTAAATCATGGAAATCTGGGCAAAAAACTAGAGGAATTCGTCGTAAATGTATGAAAGAGTTTATGAAGATAAAGAATACAGTTTAAGAGACAAATACGAATGCACAAATGAATCAAATATATACTAAGAACTAGGTTAGTCATAATTTGAATCAAGTCCAAGCAGATTCAGTTGAAGAGAGTTCCGTACCTTCAAATTATGTTTATATAGATTTGGTACGGAATTCAGAAGACACTGGTTCCGCATCTAGTAAAGCTGAATCCGATGTGAATATCATTGCATTTAAAAATATTACTTTTGGGTAGCTGTAAAATTAAACATGGGCTCTCGATAGAAATATATCAAAAGTCGCATTGAAAGAATTGATGGCAGTCTCGGAATCTTACCGACAGATCCTAGAACCTTACTACAAACTCCCCGAAATGTCACTTAAAACAATTGAAGGTGGGGATTACTGGCATAACGGTCTTAGTGCACCATTAAATTGTTTTTAGTTCTTTGGAGGAAGTACCAGATATTGTATATTTAAATTTGAATTTTGATGGTTTACAATATTTAAAAGTACAAAAAAAGAATTTTGGCCAATACTGTGTAATTTATACGTAAACCGGAGATAGAACCTTTTATTGTAGGAATTTATTATGGATCTAGAAAACCTAAAAACTTAAATCTAAATATATAAAATTCAAAGATGACTGACTGACTGACATAGTGATCTATCAACGCACAGCCCAAACCACTGGACGGATCAGGCTGAAATTTGGCATGCAGGTAGATGTTATGACGTAGGCATCCGCTAAGAAAGGATTTTGATCAATTCTACCCCCAAGGGGATAAAATAGGGGATGAAAGTTTGTATGAAACTTTGTCAATTTTAAACCGATCGGGTTGAGACTTTGCATGCATAAAGCTACTATGACGTACGCATCCTCTAAGAACGGAGTTTGATAAATTCCACCCCTAAGTAGATATAAATTCCACCCCTAAGTGGATAAAATAGGTGATGAAAGTTTAAAGGAATCTTCTTAGATTTTCGACTGATTGAACTGAAATTGTATTAGTTTGAACCTATCAGCACTTATTGATAGGTGATAGAACGAATAAATTAAGACGAACAAAATAATTTTAAATATATAAAATTCAAAGGTGACTGGTCCTATTCGGACACCGTAGCTTTCGGCCAATACGGCAAAACATGAGAGTTACTGCTCTCTAAAGGCTTTGCCATTGTTTCTCAGTTCGGCCCCTCAGGTCATGCATGCAAATCGCGGCCCATCAGGCATATGAGAGTTTGCTGTCTCTCCAAGCCTTGCGCACCCAGGCAACGCCCAAAGTCGAGGTTCGTCCCTCCTGGGTGATGTTTGCCTTACAGGTTGAGGGCACTCTGCCCTCACCTCAAAAAGAACAGTGAAGTAGCGAAAGCTCATTTGGAGCTAGCAACGTAATCCTTTCAAAAGAAAAAATAAAGGCCACCGTATCTAATAGTAGGTACATAGGTACTATAAACAAATAAAGGGTGGCTTATGCCCAGCAGTGGGTTATGGAAAGCTGATGAAGATGATGGGGTACTATACTTAATAACCCAGATAATATCGACATTTAACATTGCACACGCGCATGTATGGGCGATATTTTTTATATTGTAGAGACCACTTAGAATAGTCTACACCCAAGTTTGCAATTTTCTTAACCCTATGCTACTCCTAGGAGGCCCGAAAGTATGGGACTTTTTTCAGTTTTTACAAAAAAACTACCTTAAGGATGATTTTTTCGGGTAGATTTATGGTATGCTTAAATACACTAAATTATCTATCGTTGGAGTATAATTTGAACTCTCAGTGACTTATAGTTATTGAGTAATACCTTGTCAAACCATTACCATTTTTCCCCACAATTTGGGGTAGTTCTGCTTTTCGGGCCCCTACCAAGGAAACTAAAGATTTTACAGGAAAGTTGAAAAAAAAATAAAAGAGAGAAGACTATATAAGCTTTCAAATGAGAGCAATTTTATTTCTCTAAGTTTTTTAACAGTAGAGAAACAGACTCTCAAAAATGGTTCTTTCGACCGAAGTATGCAAAGTGATCAGTTTTAATATTTAATATTTTAATTTTTCAGTGATCGGTTGTGTAGTTAACACAAACAAGTGTAACGAACAAATTATTAATTACTTTGAGCCAATTGGAGACTATCAAGCCCACATCCTACATGAAATTTTACTCTTCGGTCGAAAAGACCCATTTTTGACAGTCTGTTTCTCTACTGTTAAAAAACTTAAGAGAAATAAAATTACACTCATTTGAAATCTCACTTATACGAGTATAGTCATCGGTCATTTAATTTGTCACAACATTCCTGGAGGTTTTTAATTTTTTTACGGGCCCGAAAAGCTAAACTACCCCAAATTATACCAAATTTGGGAAAAAATGGGCATGGTTTGACAATGTTTGACTCAATAACTACAAGTCACAGAAAGTTCAAATTATACTCAAACGATAGATAATTTAGTGTATTTCATAAAAGCATACCACAAAGATACCCGGAAAAGGCATCCATAAGGTAGATTTTTCGTAAAAACTGAAAAAAGTCCCATATTTTTCGGGCCCCCCAGACGATTTGACGACGGATTATATTTGATGATTTTGGCTGTTCTTTTCTTGGCATATTTTGGATTGCATTTGCTTTGTATCGGTTTAGTAGTTTTAGTTACAGACTCTGCTTTGTATTTGGCATTTGTTTTATTTTCGTTTGGTTTATGTATAGGTTTTGTCGGTTAGAGTTTTTAAAATGGCTAAAGAAATTCTGAACGTTAATGGAGAAGTTGAAGAATGTACTGTCGTCCCTATTGTTGGTGACGGTGCATGTTTGTTTCGTGCTCTCTCTAATGTACGGAACACAAGATAAAGCGATGGAGGTGCGTTCAGAAATTGTCAGATATGTAGTTAATGACTGGAGCAAGTTTTCAATTACCCAATAGCTTGATAGTTTTAGCGCCTAATGACAGATCAAAAAGTCGCAAAAACTATACTTCTTAACGCGAGCGAAGCCGCGGGCAAAAGCTAGTGAATAATAAAACTTAAATGAAATAAGAAGATGTGTGGACACAATCTTGAACGACATTTTCCTGCAAGACTTTTTCTTTATGTTAGGAACACAGTACAATAGCTACTATTTTATAATATCTCCTTACTTACAAACAATAAAAAGCCTTTTTAAAACTATATTCTCCTTTGCCAGAAAAATTGAGATTTTTTTAAATACGAAACGATAGAATTTTGTAATACTTTGTTTACAAAATCTACCCAAGACACTTAAAAATGCATAGTAGGTATTTGAGTACGTTATATTATTTGCACTGAATAACATCATTACTTCATAGACCTGCTGATTATTTTGTAATTATAGGAGCAAGTTGTAAATAGATACTTATGTAAGTACCAATTTTCCTGAAAAATTAGTTCGATCGCATTTTATTTTGAACCCTAATTAGCTGTATAATCAATCACACTTAGTAACATATTCAACTATTATTCAAATATTTGTACTGTCAGATCACTATTTCTCAATCCAAAGCTTAATAATTTGAATGCTTTTTATTCATAGTTGTAAAATAGCTGCGTGGAGAGGTTTTATCCAGCTTGTAATGAATCGCCATTAAAAATATTTTAAAGTAAATAATTAAATCTCTATGTATATGAATGCCTAATTTTAGTAATTAATTGCCGTCACAAACACAATTAAAATTTATTTAAGCCTTTTGAATAATAAGCATTAACTGTTTTATCCTTAGAGTATAAAGATTTTACTATAAGTATTTTTGTTACATTCAAAAGTCTTTATTTATGTCTTATTTACTATCACTAAACTTGATTATCTATGAGGCGCGTGAAAAATATTGAGATAATTCATATGTTATTCACGATAAAACTACTCGCGCAGTAATATTTAACACTTATCATGGGGTTATTTAAAAATATTTATAATAATATAATATTTACTTACCGATTCTCAGTTTCACCGTGCAACTTTATTATTCAGCACAACTATGAAGTCTCAGAATATAATAGCACTCACTACAAGATTAAACAACACTTTTTTTCTAATTTACAACGTATGTCGTATTATTGTTTGAAAAGTATTACGCAAATGAACTTAATTCTGAATAACAATATCCATGCATTTGTCTGAATAAATATGAATTAACACCTGTATAAAAGAGATATCAGATTTTTTCAGATGTTACTAAGCTAAGTGGGTCATTACTAAGCTATTCCACAGACTTTACATCGCTGTTATACAAACTAAAGCATTTAAAACTGTGCCCAAATTTCTTGAATAACAGCTGAATAGACGTTTACTCAGACATTATCCAGTAAATTGTTTTAGCTTATAGTTTCGCGGATCACTATTTCTCAAAGTTTATTCAGCATGTCTGTGTTACTTGGGTGAGTTTGTTTGTTTCGCTTTCACGGCGTATCTACTGAACCGATCATCATGAAATTTTGCATTCACATAGGTTAGGGTACTGAAAGGGACATAGGCTATATATCACGCGGGCGAAGCCGCGGGTAACAGCTATTTTATTATATTCCTAATATAGATTGGCGCACAAACTTTTCGTTAATTTTTTTTTGAGAATTAATTGTTATAAAATGCCCTATCCGTTGACAATACATTCGTTTCGATGAGAGTTATAGCCTCTGAAAGACAACTAAAGACATTTCGCAGAAAACAAATTGGCATAAAACCATTCCATGTTCCACATTTGACGAAAAATGCGTGGAGTTGTGGCAAAACAATCGTTAACCACCACTATTGAAGGTTTATGAGCTGCTGACAGTGACAGTGCTGTGCTCACTATTAGAGTAGCCTCCACAGCCTCCGTGGTCCAGTGGTTAAGGGGTTCGCCTTGTTGACCCGGGTCGTGGTTCGATTCCCACGGGAAGCATATTGCAGGCATGAATCACCTGATTGTCTGATAAGAAAGATGATTCCGTGCTTCGGAAGGCACGTTAAGCCGTTAGTCCCGGCTGCAATCTGGTAATCGTTAAAGGAACCACGTCAGGGGCCGAGAGCCGAGGCGGTTCCGAAGAACTCTGACACCAGGGTGTGCATGATCGACTGACCGTATCATCTACACGAAATGATGATGATGACTATTAGAACGTCAGCGTCGCGCTCAGCTGGCTAGCTCAGGCTTAACACCTCACTCCTGAAACCGCTCTGTCAATACCTGGATAAATATTTCCTTGTTCTTGGTGTTTGCAAAGGAATCGGAAGGTGCAACGTCAGCTGGTAGGTGATGGATGCTGGTCGAGCTCCGTGGCGCAGCGGTCAACACGCTAGCCTGCGACACGGGGGTCCCGGGTTCGATCCACGGTCAGGTCACTATGGAAAAAGATCTTCTTCATATTGACCTGGGTCTTGGATGTTTATCTATATATGTATATATATTATAAAATATAGTATCGTTGAGTTAGTATCCTGCGACACAAGTCCACAATTTACTGTGGGGCTAGATCAATTTGTGTGATATGTCCCTATATATTTATTTATTTAGATCACGACAATGCTTTTTCTAGCTGCGTCTAGTTTCTTCAACTGCTTTGGTAGATGTATTGTCGTATCCATCGGACACTACGCCGTGCATTTTACGTAGTAACAGAACTGTTCTGTTCCACGCATCCGTTAGCTCGAACTAAACGTTTTTATCGAGAACCAATCCTGCTGTAACAATATATTATACTTCGTTTTATTCCTCAATGAATCGCAATTCATATGAACTCAGATTAATTTGCACAGAAAATGATTTTAGGCCATTTTTTTTTCGTTGAAATGTCTGTAGTTATGTTTCAGAGGCTAAATAGCTCTCATCGAAACGAATGAAGTGTCAACGGGTAGGGTATTTTATAACAATTAAATCATGCGTTGCGTACACGGGATCCACGGGGAACTTACCAAATATGTTCAGGGGGACCTAAGGAACACTTTGAAAACAAAAAAACCTTCCGCCGTAATCAGTACTAGGCTTCGCGTTTTTTTTTTAATATACTGGTCTACTACGGGACTAACCCCGATCTTTTTTGCTGTTAGACAAAAAAAAAACGCGGTTAGCCCCGTAGTGATAATAATAGAGATGTACTCGATTTATTTTTGCCAGTTATTACAAATGAACACGATACACACAGAAACGAAACGTAGGTAGGACAGTTTCCGTAATAGGGTTTTTCTTTACTCGTCGGCGTTTCGATCGAAAGTGCCTCATATCGGGACCAGCTGACCGAATGAAACGTCACGACTCTGTCGAAACGCACCGGAGACAAAGTTACGCAGACTTCTCCGCTAGGGGCGCGCTTGCGTTTCGTTTCTTGCCCATACTCATGATCGGATACTACATGTATGTATTTATATGTATATATTACAAATACAAATATATATATATATAACCCACGACGAAAGGCAACAACATACTGTGGGGCTAGCTCAATCTGTGTGATCTATTTTAGTTCTATCTAACGTAGGTCTCGTCTTGGTTATCTAGTATTAATGCGTTAAGTCTAAAAATGGGGTTTTACGGTCACATACACAGTATCAGTCTCGTCTTTATACAAGGTGACTGGTAAGAGCTATATATAGCGAAAAGTGGTATGTAAGGTATCATATGGACATGCTAGATAAAATAACATCTTGTAAAAAAAGCGTCACAATACCGAGTTAATTAACATTTCATAATTAGACAAAAATCTTAAGGTACCAACCCTACATCAGCTGTTGTCATTCATCATTACGAAAATCTACAATTTTTACTATCATTTGACCAATGACCTAGAATACCAGGGGCTAAGAAATTACAATTACAAAGACTAAACAACGACCATAACGAATAATCATTGCCTAAGATCCTTGTGTCTCTGAGAGATAGATTTTTAATTTAAGTGGTAGTTCAATCACTAAAATTTAAAATCTGTCAATTAGTGATTATCACTAAATGAAATAATTTACTTACGTAAACCATAATCAGCAAACAGCATCGTAATTTTTAAAAATAATTTAACGGCGAATCAAACAAATGGATTTAATTATGCGTGGATTTCTGACAAACTTGCTAGTTGGTTTTGATTTTTATTACATATCAATAACAATAATAATAAAAAAATCCTCATAATGTCACTGGTATTACGGGTAAAGTTAAATCTTCTTACAGAGTAGAAGCCCATCATTAAAAGTAAAAACAGCTGATATCAAATCGTAGGTATGTAAACTCTTGACATAAATTAATGCTTGAATTAACAATAAACAATTAAATTCTATCGACTTAAAATTAAATTTCAAAAGACAAAAAAACATTCATGTAATTTCGAAAGTAGAAACAATTTACCGAGATGCAATGCATTATCTCTTCTGCGAATATTATTCATCTTCATGCACGTAATTTTCTGTCTCGCTCTCTCATTATTCGCTTTATTTTATGATATTTTAGGCTTGGTTCCGTATAAAATTTTTTAAATACCGTTTTTTGCTATCAGATAAATAAGTTTTCTTTAACTGTTACTGGAACGATGAACTAAATGTTAACTTAGCTTTGTAAAACATTATTCGTACATGAATTGAATTAATTAAAATCCTTGAAGTGGCAGTGGGCGAGGCACTAACGCGCAAGACTGACAGCCATTGGGGTAATAAAGTTCTCTCATAACGACCACGTACCGCCAAGCGCAATGTTGGAATCCCACTGACCAGAAAAAGCAGTTATCACGAATTATTATTTTTAGTTTTTCGCTCTTCACATAAAAACATTTTTTTTAATAGGATTTGTTTTGCACTAAAGAGAATACCGATTCATAAATAACAACAGATACCTCAGATACAAAAAAATGCGTAAAGAAGTTGTAAGATTTTTCACATCTTCAAAAGATTTTTGATATCGCAGCTGCTGTCCAAAAACTTCGTTAAACACGACGGTCAGTTAGACTGGAAGTCTTTTGTCTAATTAAATAAATTACTTTATCCACGTCAAACGCACTTGTGGCGGTTTAGAAACTCTGACACCAGGGTATGTGGGGTCGTAAGACCTTACCTAACTTACCTACACGAAATGAAGAAAAAATACTTTAAAAAAGGTTTTTCCTTATTGCATTGCGGAACCATAATTAAGTAGGTACTAGGCATACAGGATAGATGAAAGAGGTCACTTTGATGTCGCCGCTTGCGCTTGTATCGGAACTCGGAAGGAAGTCAGTCGATCGGTAACATTCTTAGCGAAAAGAGTGATTATCTCACGCGTTCGTGTCATCATTACTATCGACTTTTTCGAACATGAACTACTCAAATTCGGAGTATTATGATATGGTTATGTGTGTGGGGTCATGCGACGGCAACCTGGCGGCTGCTCGTCGTTTGTATGAGGATCGCTACGTGTTGGGTAGGCCCGACGCCCGTCAGCTTCCTTCCTACGCGTGCTTCAGGAACCTCGTGAACCGGCTGCACACCACCGGCAGGCTACAACCGAGCCCTGGCGAGGGCCCACCGCGCGGGCGAAGTGACTTGGAAGACCAGATCCTGGACCATTTTTCGGCGGACCCCACGACCAGCACACGTCGCTGTGGAGCAGTATTAGGAGTGTCACAGTGGAAAGTGTGGAAGACACTGAACACTGATGGGCAACACCCTTACCACTACCGGAAGACCCAGGAGCTCCTGACTCGGGATTTTGCCTCGCGTGTTCAGTTCTGCACGTGGTACGATCACGAAGTCACGAGGGACCCGACGGTGGCCATGAACATTCTGTGGACAGACGAGGCGTCTTTCACAAGAAGGGGCCTCTTTAACTGCCACAACGAGCACGTCTGGGCGCACGAGAACCCGAAGGCTTCCCGCGTGGCAAGTTTCCAGCATAGGTGGCGGATTAATGTGTGGGCAGGCATTATTGGAGACAGGCTCATTGGTCCAATTTTTTTGCCGGAATCCCTTAATGCCGAAAATTATTTATTATTTTTAAGAACTGAGCTGGAAGAGATGTTGGAAGATCTTCCAGTAGCAGCCTACAGGAGAATGATTTTCCAACATGACGGCGCTCCCGCTCACTTCGCCCGCGAGTGCCGAGCGTACCTGGACCGGCGGTTCGACGTGTGGATAGGTCGGAGCGGTCCCGTGGCGTGGCCGCCACGATCACCTGATTTAACCCCACTCGATTTCTTCTTGTGGGGTTACATAAAAACAAAAGTGTATGCCGTGGAATGTGAGAGCCCGGAAGAAATGCGTGGGCTGATACTTGCGGCGTTTCAATCTGTCCCGGCGGATATGCTTTTGAACGTCGTAAGCTCAATCCAAAAGAGGGCGCAATTGTGCAGAGATCGTGGTGGAGGACACTTTGAGCCGGAAATTACCTGAATTGTGTACCTAAATCTAAGTGGTGATACATGTCGTGCTCGTGTATGATTCTTAAATTTTCATTTAATCCAGTTTAAAACTCGAGTTCAGTGTTTTTTTTTGAACGCAACAGATTTACAACCTTCGATAGAAGTACATAAGTGTCAAATTTGTGAAACAATGTTGTTGCTAAGTTCCGCAAAGCGTATGCCGCAAAGGAAAGGCGGCTTCTTTGAAAGAGCGGCGCGGCGGCCGGCGCGGTGTCAACAAAGAGGTAGGTGTCTGAATTGTACTAGGCTGGCAGAACATAGCAAGAGTTCGAAATGATCTCAGCTGTGTTTGTGTTTAGAAATAAATTGCTATTATTAGGATGTGTCTACAAAAGTACTAGGAACATATGACATACAAGGGCTTTGCCGCAAGTAACGAAATTTATCAATGAGTCTTTCTTTTCTTTCTAATATTATGCATAATTAGGGGTGTGACCAAAACAAAAAAAATATGTTTTTCTACTTTTGTATGGAAAATATCTTAACAAGATTTTCGTTTCTTTTCACCGCCATATGATTTTCATAACCCTCGGGGTATGGCCTTGTCACGGCTTTATATAGCTTTTACAAGTCGCCTTGTATATTGCTCGTATATTGACCCTAGTGTCACACTTCGTCGCGTGCAGATTAACAAACATGGCCAGCTTCATTTATGTTTGTTTGTTTTTGACGCTGCCTTTTAATTTTTCATGTAAGTAACGATTGTTTTATATTTATGAGATTAAATTTAAAAAAAATGTCACATACACAAATGTTAAAGTGAAAAAACTAAAACAAATTTGATTGAAATGTTATAAATCAAATTAATAATTCAGTGCAATATTTATGTTTATATTAAAGTATAATATGTTGAGTGCCAAGCTGGTTTAGGTATCCAGTGACCAGAGGGCTGGCAATTTCTTCGCACAAAAAATAAGCTTTGTCATACAATGTACCAATGCTGCCACTTCCATTGGGCAGTAATTTGCGGGATTTTTTTTTTAATTTAAATATTTAAAAGAAGAGGTCCTTTCTAACTTTGTTTTAAGTCATTTATTTAAAACGTTTTTATTCAATTCATTTTTATCTAAGCAAGGATTAATTTTAGTTTATAATATCTTAAATTATTATCTCTAATTACTATTTCTCTTCTTTTAGATGCACAAAGTGAAAATAAATTCTTCAGAAAGGATTACCATTATATAGAAACAGTTGAAAGTTTTTATAAAATTCAAACAATATACAGTTCATGGCAAGATGCAAAACAAATATGTGAAGCAGAGGGCGCCTCCTTATTTTACCCGAAAAATGAAGAAGAGTTTAATGCTGTGAACACGTTTGTGAAAGATACAGAAGGCTCACAATATGGAATTTGGGTTGACTTGTCAAAGTCACCAAATGAAAGAAATTTCAAAACTAGTGACGGTAAGTTTGAAAAACATGGTGTGGTCCTATTTGATTTTGGCGGGAATCACACAAATTTTTAATACAAGTAATATTTATTTTCATTCAACTTATTTTTCTTACTAAATTAATTTAAAAAACATAAATGCATTTCTTCTACCTTCAGGTTTTGAATTGGGGGAAGTGTATAACATATGGGGAATGTCTGAGCCAAACGGAGCCGGTCATGAGAACTGCCTGGTCCTGTCCTATAGAGGGGATCTCAGTGACTGGATATGTGCGACGAAAAAACCATTCATATGCAAGAAAACTCTAGCATCTCTTAAAGTAAATTCACAAAGCAACACGACAACAGGTGAGTAACTAAGTGAGGTTCACAAGAAAGAGTTATATTCGATCAACTTATAAAATGGCGTGCATCTGCGGAACCCGATACGCACTTGGCAGGTTTTTGAGTTTTTAATATTTAAAGTAAGCAAAAAACTTTATTTTAGACCGACAACGTGAGCAAAACTTCTTCAGAAGAGATTATCATTATATGAGATCGGTAAAGAATTTTTACAAAATCAATACTGTATCCAATATTTGGGTAGATGCCAAAGAAAGATGCGAATGGGAAGGCACGACTTTATATTATCCAACTAGTGAAGTGGAAGCCGAAGCTGTCCTTGCATACGCAAAAGAGACACAAGGATTCAACAACTTCTGGATTGGAATAACGTCCTTATTATCCGAAGGAGTCCTTTTGACTATCGATGGTAAGTAAAAAATATTTTTACGAAGTTTTTGGCTCTTTGTTTATATGTCGTTCATTCGACACTTAAAATTTATAAACCTATTTACATCCTCATGGTTTTACATATTTTACAACACTTAGAGATGGATTTAAGAAAACCCGAATATACGTATTTGATTATTATATTTATTATTATTATATATATTTATTATTATATTATAGGCCAAATCCTCTGACTACTCAAGCTAATATATGGCTCTGGTAGTACAGAGAGGGTCGTGCTCCTGCAGTGGAGACTAGAAAGACCTGATGATGATGATGATGATTATTATATTTAGGAGCTAAAATAACTTATTGAAGCAGATCTTATTACATATGTTCCATACACATTTTACATCCTTAGAGGTGAATTCTAATAAACATAAAACACATTTTCGATGAAATATTTTTAAGTGCATGAATCTAAATTTTTACCAAAATCGATGTTTCATACATACTTTAAACTTCCGTTTCACTCCTTTAGGGTAAAGTTTTTTAAAACGTTTTTAACATTAGCGGCAAAGATTAAAAAAAAATTCAATGATTAGCGGTTACGGCTGAGCGTGCATCTAAGTATATGTCTGTGACTGATATACTACTTTATGGTAAAACGAATAATTAATGGTTTATGTATTTTAGGATTATCTATGACAGAAGTATATAACAAATGGAATCCTGGCGAGCCAAATGACGTTGATGGTGTCGAGAACTGTGTGGAGAACATCGAATCAGGCCTGAATGATATTAAATGCGACAGAAAGCTTCACTATATTTGCAAGAAGAAGCTCGCTTCACTCGAATGGAATACAGCATGTCAAATGCCATATTCAGGTAAGAAATTCCGTTGTGAACGGCAGAGGATACTAAGTAGCTACTAAGTACTAGTAGTAAAGGTGGCGACAGCTGAAGTCTTCAGCCGTCGCCACCTGTCGACGGCAGCCGTCGACGAGTCGGCGGCAGCAGTCAATACATCGACGGCTGCCGCCGACAGGTGGCGATGTTTGCAGTTGTTGCGTGTTTAGTCCGCCGTTTTGTCAGTCGACTGCAAATAGACCAAGAAAATAGTAAGTGAGGAAATCTTAAGTGATTTTAAGCCGACCACGACTGCTAGTACGCGGCACTTCAACTGCAGACGTTGTCGCCTGTCAACGGCAGCCGTTGTCGCCTCTCGGCGGCAGCCGTCGACGTATTGATTGCTGCCGCCGACGCGTCGACGGCTATCGTCGACAGGTGGCGACGGCTGAAGTAGCCTCTGCCGTTCACAACTTGCAGTTCGTCTGTTAGACCCCTAAATGAACCACAGAACACGGAATGTCACTCTCAGAAATAATTACCGCGTGTCAGCCCACGCTCGGCTAGTAAGCGAAAGTCGCATGCATACTCAGCCAGTCAGTTCCTGCTCAAACAACGTAAAAATGCTCAATTTTGCAGTGATAAGATATCATAATGACAATTAAAAGCTAAAATAACATTATTCTGATGTAACCTATATTATAAGTAAGAAGAAAATAGCAAAATTTTTGCATTTCTACAATTACCTTGAAACCCAAAGCGTCAATAAACGGTACCGCCCCCTGACACGCTTATGTCGTATGAAATGTATTGAAAAGGCGTATCTAGTAGGGCGCGAGTAGTAGTCACATTTCCTGCCCACTATTCACCATGTATGGATGTCGAGCTATTTCAATCTTTTTTTTTCATTTGAGCGTGGATGAGGGTGGTTATTGTTCATATTGCGGGCTGAGTCACCCCTTTAAGGATTGGACAGGGTTTTATTAACATATTATATATCTGATGACCTCTGTGGCCTAGTCGTCATCATGCCAGGTTGTCACACCGCAGGTCCCGGGTTCGATCCCCGGTCAGGTCAAAATAGAAAATGACTTTTTCCAGATTGATCTGGGTCATCATCATCACCATCATCAGGTCATTCTAGTCTTAACTGCAGGAGCACGACCCTCTCCGTACTACCAGAGCCAGATACTAGCCTGTCAGAGGATTTGGCCTACACTCTCCACGCTGGCCAGACGGGTTGGAGAGGTCTCTTTGATGTTAATAAGCTTTGTTTAGCTTGTGTTTCCTTAGTCGCCTTTTACGACATCCACGGGATGACTTGGAGTGGTCCTATTCTACTCTGCCGGGAACCACACGGCGTCCTCTGCGTACACCGTATAGGCGTAATCTGGGTCTTGGATGTTTATTTAGATGTATTTTATACCTAAGTATTTATTATAAATATAGTATCGTTGAGTTAGTCTCCTATATTACAACCCCGAACATACTTTGGGGCTAACTCAATCTGTATGAATTCTCCTTATATACACGATTATTTTTGGAATAGTACAATAAATAAAATGGAGCATTGTGTACTTGTTACTGATCATTATCAAGCACAAAAGAAAAAAAAATCGAAAACCCAAAATTGTCCCGAAAAAAGTAAGATGTTTGGTTATTGCTAGATAAAAGTAAATGTGTTCTTGTTTTACGCATTCGGCATTCATTGATAACTCGCGTCAAAGCTGAGCCAAGCTGGACCAATTAGGTGCATCGCCCACCGCTCACCGTGCCCGCTTTTGACGGAATTGGAAATAGTGCAATTTTATCATTGGAAGTGCGCGCGCATTCCTTTGATTTACAAACGAAGTTGTGTGCTTTTAACCCGGTTTTCTTCCCGGGAGTAGGTACTCGTATGTGTGTGCGACGTGTATGTTTGTGAGGAGGTCACGTACCGGTAAGCACAGCGTCGGACACCCACCAACCACGTGGTCGGATCGGCCGACCTGACCAAGGTCGCAGGGAAACGCTGGATGCAGGCCGCTTCCAACCGGTCATTTTGGAAATCCTTGGGAGAGGCATATGTCCAGCAGTGCCCTTCTTGCAGCTGTAATGATGATGATGATGATTCTGATTCCGATTCCGATTCCGATTCCGATGCCGACTCTGATTATGATTTTGATTTCAGACTACAAATATAACGAAACGCTTGGCAAATGTTACAAATTGCACACCTCTCCTAAAAAATGGACAGAGGCGTACGCAATTTGTAGTTCCGAGCTATCGTACTTGGCCGTCATTGACAGTCATGATGAAGCCGACTTCTTCGTCGATATAATAACGAATAACGTTCCAGAAGATCCCCACGGAAACTATCTTCATGGAATAGCTCATTTAGGGTTCCATAATAAATTTGGACACGGCTGGAGGACTGTTAAAGGTAGTATTGATATGTAGCCATAATACTTGTTACTTGATATTATATTACGACTAGTGACAATTACTGTCACATCTTTTTCCCTTACGGGGTAGACAGAGCCGAGGTAACAAAGACCTATTTGCTATCCATCACCATCATGTGTCCATCATTTTGATCGTAACTTCATAATTCATTACGGGTTCCGTATGAATGATTTTTTTATTTAAAATATAATTTAAAAAGTAATGGATGTTGAAGTGACTATAAAAACGTTGTACACCGAGTTAGCAAATAGGCCTGCTGAAGCCACATTTAGCAATGTGGTGGACATACATATTGTAACACCTAATTTTATGCAAGTGTTGCTTACCATGAGATAGCCTATAAAATTACATTATTTCAAGCTGCCTTGACCGTATAAGTTCACTGAACTATATCTCATTCCACTTTTTGTATTTTCACGAATCCTTTTATTCCCGGTTTTCAAATAGTTTCACTTAGAATCTAGAAATATTGAATGTTTTGGTCTGTAAGGAAAAGGTAAACATAGTCTTGTTTTGCTGTGTTTGACATCTGACAGAAGTGACAGGTTGACGTTTAGTTTCTGGTAAGTTTGTTGTCTGTGGCGATATTTCTTTGTAATTATTTGGGATTTTAACTATTTTGTGTTTTGAGTTCTAAAATCATTATAGAAGATAGTAAATGGACTTTCTTTTATTCTACGACTATACGTTCTAAATATTAGTAAAAATGTTACGTCGGATTTGTCATGAACGGTTCGCTGCTGTGTGTATAACGAAACGCAGAAATGGTGCGTTCGGAATTGTTGCGTTACATTGTTTTGACGTATTGAATTTTTACTTATAATTAAGTAATTGTTTTATATTTAGCCTTTTTTTCTATAAAATAGCAATTAATAGGCTACCCATAAATTGTTTAAGTCAAGTTCGCTAACTTACTTAATTTATTTAAAATGTGTTTAGTGGTTGTGTTGTGGTTCATAGTTTTGAGCATATGATTCGAACGTGCTTCGCGTCGTCGGAAGTTAGTTGTAGGAGGAAGTGTCTTTTTCGGGCTGCGCGTGCTGGCGTGCAGGTCCCTGAGAAGTTCTGTGCTGTGGGCTGTCTGTTGTTCTGTTCTGTAAGCTGCTGATTCTGGGATTTGAGGAAGAATCCTAAGGCGACGTTGCTGCGAGCGTTATTCGTGGTTCCTGTTGTTCTGAGATAAAACCGGTGAGTTGAACACGTGTGAGAGCACACCCATGCGTGCGTTTTGGTAGTGATTCGTGTATAATCGTTTTCATTCTCTTACAGTTTCTGGTACTCTTCGGTGTCGGCGTGATCGCCTTGCTGTTGTTGGTTTCAACGGTTGCCGTAGTCCAGAAGCGTTTTTCTGCCTCCGTTACAGGTATGCGATAACCTCTTCTACATTTCTATCTTCAGAAACACTCTCCCCCACGCTTTTAAATAAGTAGGAATTATGAAATCTTTCTATTAGAACTAAAGTTTGTGTAAAAGCTATCCTAAATATAGTTTTATTGTTTGTTACCCACTAATATCTTGTGCTACTAGAGCTATCTCTTTTAGTCACTGTTAACAATATTAGTTTTGTCAAATAGGGACCATGATGCATGGCCTGAGATTGTTTTACGATGAAGACGCTCGGTGTATCCAGCGCCACAAGCGTCCACCATCAATGGTATCATGCCTCTGGTGCGTTGTATTTCTTATTATGATAATCTGAAACTATCTTTTCATTGTAATAGCTAGATCTATTAATTATTCATAAAACAAGTTTAGTTATTCTGTTAAATGCTGTTCTGGGTGCGACGTCACCGTTTATGTAAAAGTCTAACTTCCCCTTATCTTCTGTCTGTAATTAGCTGTACCTAGTTGTAATGCATTATTGTGTACTACTACAGGAGGTGTTTGGCTGAGGTGTTCGTCTGGAGAGTTTGGCCGAGGTGTTTGGCTAAAGTGCTGTCTGGCTGGTGTCGGTCCGAGGAGTGGGTTCATCGGCTGGCAAGTCGAATCCTTCGTCGGTTGACTTGAGGATTCTTTTTCTTTAATTACGGGGATAAATTTCTTGGTTGAAAGTTTTACCTTTACATAAATACTACTTTCAATACCACTATTCTACTTATCTTTAAGTACTACCTAAATTAGTATACTACTTATAACTTCTACTTTAAATAGTATGCTACTTTACCTTAATATAAACGCGTTCACAAGGGACCGGCTAAACTAGCCAACAACCCTCCCCTTTATTTCTTTATTTTCTCATTGTTGTTATCTTAACTTTAAGATTACGGTTATATCTCTTCACTAAGAGTGCCTAAGATGTTATTGTACGACAATAAATAAAACCTCTTGTCATTTAAACCTATTTTTCTTGACTTTTCCCTACTTAGGAGTTTACCCCTCCACCACTTTGAAACTTAAATTAAACTTAAAACATAAACTCTTTTTTTTCATAAGTTACATGGCGCCCGAACAGGGACTTTGTTGGTCTAGTGTGCTTTCTCTCTGTCACTGGTCTTTCGCTCAATGACGGATTGGCTGGTCCTTTATACTTATTTTGCTGATAAGTCTGAATAATTAAATTGTACTTCTGTTGCGGTTTAATAATATTGTGTGAGGTTACTGTGTACACTGTTTCTATACGAATATTGTAATTTATTTTACAATTGTAAATTAATTGCGGTAACTTATCTGTTATAATTTAAGTTTGTATCTCAACATGACGGAAGAACGCCCTATTCGTTTTAACGTTTTGAATAAAGATGAGCTCCTTTACGAAGTGGCTATACGTGATGCTGTACCAGAGAAATCTGTTGATTTATTACGTATTCAAATTAGACGCTTGGCTAAAGAGATACCTAGCGATGAGGTGAGTGTGTTTGAAGGTGATGTAGAAGCGGAATTAAAAACTATTACTTCTAAAATTTCTGAATTAGAGGCGATCCTGAATCAGAAAACTCTTTTATTAAAAAGGTTATATCGCATCCAGGCTTTGGGTAACCATATCTTTCATAGGTTGAGTCGTGTTGAGCCTGTTGAGGAAGTGCATGTAACGTTGAAGGAGCAATTAGATGATCGTCTCGTCCTGTTGTTGAAACGAATTGATCAGCTGTATCATTCTTTTAGTAGTAGTTTTGATTTTAAGCCGGCTGTAGATGTAGTTCCTGGGGAGTCTGGTGTGGCTGAAGCTGAATCTGTAGTTGTGAAGTCTGTGGTAACTTGTGATCGTTACTCTTTCGTTCACTCTCTTAATCTTAAATTTAATGGGAAGGACAGTGTACAAGCTTTTCTTCAAAGGATAGAGGAGTTGTGTTTATCTAGGAATATTTCTAAAGAGAAGTTGTTTAATTCTGCAGCTGAATTGTTTTCTGATGAGGCTCTTTCTTGGTATCGTAGTGTACGCAGTGATGTGAGGGACTGGGAGTCTTTAAAAAACTTATTATTGGAAGAATTTCTGCCTTATGATTACGATCATCGCCTGCTGCAAGAAATTAGATCTAGGAGTCAGGGTCCTGATGAGTCTATTTCGTGTTATATGAATATTATGTTTAATTATTTCTCTCGTTTGCGGATGCCTATTGGAGATGAAGAGAAGTTGAGTATAGTGAAGTTTAATATAAGACCTTCATATTCCATCCCGTTAGCGAACGTTAATATTCAGTCGTGGGCTGAACTTAAAAAATATTGTAGGCAGCTGGAAGCAGCTAAACAGAGGGCTGAATTGTTCACTGAGCCTCCAAAAAATATTCAGAATGCTGTTGCTCCTGACCTTGCGTATAAGTGGAAGTCGAATCGTTCCAGATGTGATGTTGTTTCTAAACCTAGTGATAAGTTTTGCGTACGCTGTCGTGTTCGTGATCATACGTTGCTCGAATGTACGGAGCCTCGTACTATTATTTGTTTCCGTTGTGGTGAGAAAGGTGTAACTGCTGCTAACTGTCTGAAGTGTGCGCCTAAAAGTAAATCTGCGCCGGATACAAAAAACGCGTAAAGAAGGGCCGTCGTTTAACTACGCCTGCGGAGTGGCGTGAATGGTGTGATTATGTGCGTGTGTTTTTTCAAAATAATAAACGTAACGTAGCGACGGTCCGCTCAAATGATTGTCGGGACGCTCGTCCTTATTTAAATGTAGAAATTGGTGGTGTTCCTTTTTCTGGGTTGTTAGATTCCGGATCTGAGATTTCTATTATTGGTGGTTCTGCTGTGGAGTATTTTACTAACCTGGCTGACTTACATCAGCATGATTCTATAGATTCTGTTGTGACTGCGAATGGATCTACCTCTCCAGTCGCTGGATATATGTTTTTGCCTGTTGTGGTAAATGATGTGTTGCGTGTGATTAAGTTTTTTGTGATACCAGGCGTATCCTCGTCTTTATTATTTGGTATCAACTTTTGGAAGGCTTTTCAGGTTGCGCCTGATGTCTTGAGTCTGATGGATCGGAAAGATCTAATAGTTTTTCAAGAACCTGCTGAAGCGGCTGTGTCGCAAATTAATCGTATACACCCTTTCGATGCTTTAACGGAAGAGCAGAAGAAATTGGCGGGTGATGTTTGTAAAATGTTTGAAGATATCTCAGCTGAAAAGAAGGGTTTAGGTAGAACTCATCTGATATCCCATCACATTGATACGGGAGACGCGACTCCTATCAAACAGCGTTATTATGTGATGTCCCCTGATAAACTTCGTGAGTTAAATCGTCAACTGGACGAAATGATTGAACAGGATGTAGTTGAGCCGAGCTGTAGTCCTTGGAACAACCCTATCACCATGGTTCCTAAAGCTAATGGTGAGATGCGTTTTTGCTTAGATAGCAGAAAACTTAATGAGGTTTCGAAACACGATGCCTATCCTCTTCCCTATATCTCTAACATCTTAGATCAACTTCGAGACTCATGTTTCCTTTCTTCTATTGATTTAAAATCTGCGTTTTGGCAGATCCCTCTTACTCCTTCTTCTAAAGAAAAGACCTCGTTTACTATTCCGTCGCGGGGACTTTTCCAATTTAAAGTTATGTGTTATGGTCTGACCTCTGCGCCAGCTACGCAGCAACGACTGATGGATAAACTGTTTGGACCTGAATTTGGAGGGCGTGTATTTATTTATTTGGATGACATTGTCGTGGCTACTAAAACTTTCGAGGAGCATATTGATCTCCTAAAGAGGGTGCTGGAGCGTTTGCGTTCTGCTAATCTGACTGTTAGTTTGTCGAAGTGTTGTCTGTTTCGGAAGCAGTTGAAATACCTTGGGTATGTTGTGGATGATTTAGGATTGAGAACTGACCCGGAGAAGGTGAAAGCCATTACGGATTTTCCCATACCTACTTGCCCCAAAGATGTTAAACGATTTTTAGGGACAGCTTCATACTATAGAAGATTTATTAGAGGGTTTAGTACCATTGCTGCACCTTTAAATGCTCTAACTTCTACTCGGAAAAACCGGCCACCTTTTGTTTGGTCTCCTGAAGCTGAACACGCGTTTCTGCAGCTGAAAAGTGCTTTGACGTCTGCTCCTGTCTTGGCATGTCCTGATTTTTCTCTTCCTTTTATTGTGCACGCTGATGCATCCGATGTTGGTATTGGAGGCATGCTGACTCAGTCTTTTGACGGTGAAGAACATCCAATTGCTTATTATAGTCGTTCGTTGAATCATGCAGAGCGTAACTATTCTGCTACTGAAAGAGAGGCGTTGGCTGTGGTACAAGTAGTAGAACATTTTAGGCCCTACCTGGAAGGTCCTAAAGCTTTCAAGATTATTACGGATCACGCTAGTTTAAAGTGGTTCCTTAACCTTCGTAATCCGACCGGGCGTTTGGAACGCTGGGGTTGCAGACTTTCTCCCTACAATTTTATTATTGAGCATCGGCGCGGTAAAGATCACCTTGTTCCTGATTCTTTATCCCGTTCTGTACCGGTTTCTGTTATAAATGCTGCTGGAACCGATCCTTGGTTTCAT
Organism: Rhodophaea formosa; assembly: GCA_963082605.1. Taxonomy (NCBI): domain Eukaryota; kingdom Metazoa; phylum Arthropoda; class Insecta; order Lepidoptera; family Pyralidae; genus Rhodophaea; species Rhodophaea formosa. The sequence continues at coordinate 15,450,533 of OY720209.1, forward strand.
AATCTTTATTCTCGTTGTCAGAACAGGCCCCAAACCTGTCCTAACTACCAAATAATCGATGGTATACTTTATCGTTATACTAAGAGTAAGTCTTCGCTAACTGGAGATTTTGATTGGAAGGAAGTCGTACCTTCGGATGGAAGACTACGTCTCATTACTGAGAATCACGATTCTCCTTTAGGTGCTCATTTAGGGACTGAAAAGACGTATAAACGTTTGCGTCTTCGCTTTTATTGGCCTGATATGTATAAGGATGTTGAAGAGTACGTGTCGAAATGTCAGACATGTAAAGCATATAAACATCCTAATCAAACTACTCCTGGTTTGTTTGGAAATCCTAAGGTGTGTCGTAGACCATTCCAGTGTATCAGCGTTGATTTAGTTGGCCCACTGCCCAGGTCTCGGCAACAGAATGAATATCTGCTTGTAGTGGTTTGTTGTTTTTCAAAATATGTGTTAATGTTTCCTCTTAGACGTGCGACTGGTAAAGTAGTGGCTCAACGCTTGGAAGACCATGTTTTCTTAGTTCATGGGGTTCCACAAACCGTTATCGTCGATAATGGACCGCAATTTATAGGACGCGATGTGAGAGCGTTGTTTGAAAAGTATAGAATACCACAAATTCATTTCACTCCTACTTATTGTCCTCAAGTAAATACTGTAGAACGGTATAATCGTACTATTGTCACGGCAATAGCTGCACTTGTTGGTACTGATCAACGAAGTTGGGATTCACATCTTTGTGAAATTCAATTTGCTATTAACACTGCTGTGAATGACACTACTACTTTTACCCCTTTTCTGCTTGTTCATGGACGTGAAGCTGTTGTTGATGGTTCTATCTACGGAGATAGTGAGGATATAGATGATATTCTTGTTAGTTGTCGTGCTGACTACCTCGATAAGATAGGCGTGTTGAAGGAAATATTTCTGAAAGTGGATAAAGAACTGAAAAAGTCGCACTGGAGGAACGCTAAGTATTACAATAGGCGTAGAAGGGATGTTGAGTTTGTAGAGGATGATATCATTTGGCGCCGGACGCATGTGCGTAGTGATGCTGCGAAACATTTTTCTTATAAATTAGCTCCACGTTTTGAAAAGTGTCGTGTAGTGAAGAAGCTATCTAAATTAGTGTATTTGGTGGAAGACGAGAATGGCAGGAGGAGTGAGTGTCATGTAAAAGACATTAAAGGTTTAGGTTGAATTTTAGTTGGATCGTGATGCTGGGGGCCAGCGTGAATTTTTCTCGTTACCTCGCAAAATTCTGGCGGGTGAGGGGGTACTGTAACACCTAATTTTATGCAAGTGTTGCTTACCATGAGATAGCCTATAAAATTACATTATTTCAAGCTGCCTTGACCGTATAAGTTCACTGAACTATATCTCATTCCACTTTTTGTATTTTCACGAATCCTTTTATTCCCGGTTTTCAAATAGTTTCACTTAGAATCTAGAAATATTGAATGTTTTGGTCTGTAAGGAAAAGGTAAACATAGTCTTGTTTTGCTGTGTTTGACATCTGACAGAAGTGACAGGTTGACGTTTAGTTTCTGGTAAGTTTGTTGTCTGTGGCGATATTTCTTTGTAATTATTTGGGATTTTAACTATTTTGTGTTTTGAGTTCTAAAATCATTATAGAAGATAGTAAATGGACTTTCTTTTATTCTACGACTATACGTTCTAAATATTAGTAAAAATGTTACGTCGGATTTGTCATGAACGGTTCGCTGCTGTGTGTATAACGAAACGCAGAAATGGTGCGTTCGGAATTGTTGCGTTACATTGTTTTGACGTATTGAATTTTTACTTATAATTAAGTAATTGTTTTATATTTAGCCTTTTTTTCTATAAAATAGCAATTAATAGGCTACCCATAAATTGTTTAAGTCAAGTTCGCTAACTTACTTAATTTATTTAAAATGTGTTTAGTGGTTGTGTTGTGGTTCATAGTTTTGAGCATATGATTCGAACGTGCTTCGCGTCGTCGGAAGTTAGTTGTAGGAGGAAGTGTCTTTTTCGGGCTGCGCGTGCTGGCGTGCAGGTCCCTGAGAAGTTCTGTGCTGTGGGCTGTCTGTTGTTCTGTTCTGTAAGCTGCTGATTCTGGGATTTGAGGAAGAATCCTAAGGCGACGTTGCTGCGAGCGTTATTCGTGGTTCCTGTTGTTCTGAGATAAAACCGGTGAGTTGAACACGTGTGAGAGCACACCCATGCGTGCGTTTTGGTAGTGATTCGTGTATAATCGTTTTCATTCTCTTACAGTTTCTGGTACTCTTCGGTGTCGGCGTGATCGCCTTGCTGTTGTTGGTTTCAACGGTTGCCGTAGTCCAGAAGCGTTTTTCTGCCTCCGTTACAGGTATGCGATAACCTCTTCTACATTTCTATCTTCAGAAACACTCTCCCCCACGCTTTTAAATAAGTAGGAATTATGAAATCTTTCTATTAGAACTAAAGTTTGTGTAAAAGCTATCCTAAATATAGTTTTATTGTTTGTTACCCACTAATATCTTGTGCTACTAGAGCTATCTCTTTTAGTCACTGTTAACAATATTAGTTTTGTCAAATAGGGACCATGATGCATGGCCTGAGATTGTTTTACGATGAAGACGCTCGGTGCATCCAGCGCCACAAGCGTCCACCATCAATGGTATCATGCCTCTGGTGCGTTGTATTTCTTATTATGATAATCTGAAACTATCTTTTCATTGTAATAGCTAGATCTATTAATTATTCATAAAACAAGTTTAGTTATTCTGTTAAATGCTGTTCTGGGTGCGACGTCACCGTTTATGTAAAAGTCTAACTTCCCCTTATCTTCTGTCTGTAATTAGCTGTACCTAGTTGTAATGCATTATTGTGTACTACTACAGGAGGTGTTTGGCTGAGGTGTTCGTCTGGAGAGTTTGGCCGAGGTGTTTGGCTAAAGTGCTGTCTGGCTGGTGTCGGTCCGAGGAGTGGGTTCATCGGCTGGCAAGTCGAATCCTTCGTCGGTTGACTTGAGGATTCTTTTTCTTTAATTACGGGGATAAATTTCTTGGTTGAAAGTTTTACCTTTACATAAATACTACTTTCAATACCACTATTCTACTTATCTTTAAGTACTACCTAAATTAGTATACTACTTATAACTTCTACTTTAAATAGTATGCTACTTTACCTTAATATAAACGCGTTCACAAGGGACCGGCCAAACTAGCCAACAACCCTCCCCTTTATTTCTTTATTTTCTCATTGTTGTTATCTTAACTTTAAGATTACGGTTATATCTCTTCACTAAGAGTGCCTAAGATGTTATTGTACGACAATAAATAAAACCTCTTGTCATTTAAACCTATTTTTCTTGACTTTTCCCTACTTAGGAGTTTACCCCTCCACCACTTTGAAACTTAAATTAAACTTAAAACATAAACTCTTTTTTTTCATAAGTTACAATATGGAAAATGGAATCAAAATAGTGACGGCATGCTAGCCGCATCGCCTATTGCTATGATTCCTTAGATTTTCGCCCATTCCCTCGATCGGCTTTTACGACCTGCGCGGAAAGAGAAGTACCTGGTGCATTCTATGTTTTTCTTTTACTCCCAGAGCAGTGTGGAAGAGTGACGTTGTTGGAAACACTAGAGAGGCAGAGTAGAATAAGACCACCCCGTGTCTTCCTGTGGATGTCGCAGACGACTTAGGAAACACAAGCTAAACAAAGATTATAAACATCAAAAGGACCTCTCCAACCCGTCTGGCCAGCGTGAAGAGTGTGCTTTTATAGTAATTATTCTGATATTCGGGATGATAGCAAAACTAATAAAATAATCTTTTTTTTTAAATGAAACCGACTTAAATTTTTCTTAGTGAAAGAAACACACTGAACTCTCTATCTCAAAAACGACTAAACCGATTTTGATGAAACTTGCACTGTTCCCACATTAGGAATATTATTCATTCGTTGTATTTCAGACACTCCCCTACAACATATTGAATATCTCTTTTGGGGCGAAGGTCAGTCTGATGACTCAGAGGCATGTGGAGGCATGTTCTTCAACGGACAACTCGGTGGTTTCGCTTGCGACAAACGGTGCTTCTTCATTTGCGAGCACGATGTGTAAGAAGCAATAGATATATTGTTTCGTTATAAAATAATTGATTAACAAATATTAAAGTTGTTTCATTACAATCCGAAATTCACAACTTCCGTGGCGCAGCGGTCAACACCCCAGCCTGCGACACCGATGGTCCCGGGTTCCCCGGTCAGGTCAATTTGTAAAATGATCTTTTTCAGATTGACCTGGGTCTTGGATGATTAACTTTATATGTATTTGTAAAAAATATAGTATCGTTTACTTAGTATCCCATACATAAGTCTCGAACTTACTATGTGACTTGTCCATATATATTTATATTAAATCACTAAACTACCACATGGTACCTATATATACCGCAGATGTGGTTGGGACAGTCGGTCCAGGCCGGCCTCGTTGAACTTATCGCGCGCGACCAAATTGCGAACATTCTCGCAAAAGGAGATGTAAGGAGTACCTACCCGAAACCGGCGAGCATGCATGAAAAGAGTAATGAATGTGGATGAAGCGAAAGAGGTTTGCAAGGATCGTAGCAAGTGGAAATCCATAGTCTCTCCCTACCCCTATGGGAAAGAGGCGTGATATTATGTATGTATGATGTACCACATTGTTCTAAATCAAAAACATTATGGCTTTGTTTTGATGGACTATTGCTCGAATATTCAGTGGCTTCTTCGATGCATTTTAACAAAAATCATCAGTCTTAATTGTTCTGTCACTGTTTAGAAAACAAAGCACGACAAAGACAGTCTGAAACTTAAGAATAATATATTAGTTAAGATAATTTAGAATTTTCGGGGTATGCATTTTGTTTGAAGTGAGCTTTCTCGAAAGTGAGCTTACTGCACTAGGCGTTTGAGGCAAGGGCAGAGTGCCTTAAACTGAATAGGTAACATAATTATAAATATTAAGGCGCTTAGACCAGCCAACTAGCGCCGCCCCTCATTTTATTTCTTTTACTACTAAATAGGATCAAATTGAAAAAATCTACGTATAAGTATTTTATTAGTAAATGACTTGTAGAATTTTTGGTATTACCTTTCATTGTTTTTCATTCGGTAAATCAAGAAAACTACTCGTTATCGCTAAAAGCGGCCACCTATGGCGGTAATGAGTAGATCTCTCAATCTGAAATGATGATATTGATGAAAAGTTATACTTAAAAATACTATAAGTAATTTACTAGTGAAATACTTACATAGATTTTTTCAATTTGTTCTCATTTCGGAGTACAAGAATTTAATAACGGGTGTCACTAGTTTCGCTGACGTAAGCCTCTTAACAGGACTTAGCACGAATATTTTATTTATTTATTTCCGCTGACACTTCTATGGAGTTACATCCATCGTGGTCGCAGCGAGACTTGAGAGAGGGAAATAAAAGTGTCTTGCTCAGTCCTGTTAATATAAATAATTGTGTAAGACCCGCGAAAGTTTAAAAAAGGTCAAAAGAAAAATAGAAGAATCTTCCTGCCGTACGACTGAACTATGGAATCAACTTCCTGCGGACAAGAGAGTCTACCAGGTCCGCTAGTTTATAATGTAACGTGTAATAGCTATCACATCATCTGTTAAAAATTTCAACTCTCCAGAACTTATTTTGGAATAAAACATCTTATTCTCATTGTTTTTTAATCCTATTCCTAACTGTAGATGCGAAAGTGAGTTTGTTTATTTGTTCCGCTTTCACGCCGTATCTACTGAACCGATCATCATGAAATTTTGCATACACATAGGTTAGGGTACTAAGAAGGACATAGGCTATATATCACGCGAGCGGAGCTGCGGGTAACAGCTAGTAAACTTATATATCATTTTGAAAAGAAGCCCTCGCGTGTTATTTTTACTGATATTTTCTAAACCAGTAAAAATAACACGCGAGACTTTCTTTTTCACTTAGAAAATAATAAAAATACGCTTTCAATATGTACAATAAGCAGAATCCTGCTTATTGTACATATTGAAAGCGTATTATTATTAACTTAACTCAAATATAATAAGTTAATTAGGGAACTGATACTTGATATGCCTCAGTCTTTTGTATCAATGTTGCATCCTTTGGTCACGGTTGCATGACCAAAATTACTGGGTTCTGATTTCATTAGCCAATCTCTACATCGGTCTGTCATATTATTTGATATAATAGCTGTTACCCGCGGCTTCACCGCGTTATATATAGCTTTTGTCCTTTTCAGTACCCTTAAGTATGTGTTTGTAAAATTTAGGATGATCGGTACAGTAGATAGGGCGTGAAAGCGTAACAAACAAACTCACTTTCGCATTTATAATTTTAGTAAGGATATACATAATATACTAATATTACAGTGAAGTCCCGTGAATAGGGTCCCATTTTTATCCTTTGGATACGGTACCCTAAAACTAAAACCCGACTACTAAAATTTCTGGGCTTATTTATCAGTCCGTCTGTCTGTCACAGTTTTCATACAACAAACGTGATTTTTTCCCGTATTTGCTTGATATTCTAATGTTGTATAGTAGCCCAGTCAATATCGTCATCAAACATAGCAAATAAGTCAATTGTAGAGCCCACTGCAACTTTCTTAACCCTGTGCTACTCCTGGGGGGCCCGAAAGTATGAGACATTTTCAGTTTTTACGAAAAATCTACCTTAAGGATGCCTTTTTCGGGTATCTTTATGGTATGCTTTTATGAAATACACCTTCCCTTCATGCGCGAGTACGACTCGCAATTTGCCGATTTTATAATCATAAGTTTAATGAATTACTGAATAAGGGTCATAAGTCGTGCTGGGATTTCCTAGTCTTCTAAGAAACCAACGTCCTAAATTCTTCCTTTTTTGCTTTTTCTTCCTATGTATCTTCCTTAGTTTCGACTGTAAAACAAAAATCTCCAGTTTTACTGTTCCTATAGAGATTTCGGGAAGAACTTGCGGAGTGCTGCACTTCAAAATTTCCCTTCATCATCATAATCATTTCAGCCACAAGAAGACCACTGCTGGACATAGGCCTCTAAGGATTTTCAAAATGGCTGGTTGCAAGCGGCCTGCGTCTAACGTTTCGGTGGGTTTCTGACGTTGCGCTGACCCACTGACTTTCTGCCCCATCGGCCATCGGTTCTAGGGGCTATGAGCCCCGCCCACTGCCGCTTTAAGGGACTTGGAGTCACGGCTTCTATACGTCCTTGGTAGAGTGCAATTTAAAAAAAATGGCTAAGTTCGTTCGTCGGGCTCGCCCATGAAGGCTTCCGTAGAATTCTACGGAAGCCTTCATTGGCGAGCCCGAGCCATTTTTTTGTGAACTTAGATAAGCCAAAATCCTCAAAAATTTACCGCCCGTAAAGATTACTATGTTTTTAATAGTGTTTGTATGAATGACAAAGTTATTTTTGCGGAAAACTAATATAATTGTATATTTTTCGTTCAAACCAATTTTCGTCAAAAGTCTTTTTTTTTAAATCTATAAACACCAATAAATATCACTATCACTAACATGTTATAAAACAAAGTCCTCCGCCGCGTCTGTCTGTCTGTTCGCGATAAACTCAAAAACTACTGAACCGATTTTCATGCGGTTTTCTCCAATGGATAGCGTGGTTCTCGAGGAAGGTTTTAGTATATAGTTTGTTAAGTTTATGTATACATTTTTGTATATATCAACGATATTTGTTGGAGGTGTCGTAAAAAATGAGCCGTTTGAGCTTTCAAAGAATACGCTGTCTAAACCCTTTGAGTTATAACAAATGGAATTGTGTTGGGTCTATAGAAAAGTCCGCGATGGCATATGTCTATATCTTAAGAATAACATACTATATACCTACATTTTAATACTTTAAAAAATGGGCAATTATCACAGATCACGCACAGGCCAAACCCTTAGGGCTAGAAATTAGAAATTTCGCTCACGTATTCCTCCTATGACATAAGCATCCACTAAGGAAGGAATTTTCAAAAGTCATCCCCTAAAGGGGTGAAAGAGGATAAGAGTTTAAATGAAACTTTTTTTTCCTTGGACATATTTGTATGAAATTTCGTGTGAATTGAGAACGGCAAAAATAATGGGTTTCATCTTTCATCGTTTCCCGAAATTAAACCTCTAAGGGGGTAAAACGGGGGGTGAAATTTTAAAATTTGCGCACAGGCTTAGGGCAAGAAACTTGAAATTTCGCACACATATTTTACTTAAAACGTAGGCATCAACAGAGGAAGAATTTTTCAAAATCTATCCCTCAAGAGGTTGAAATAAGGGATTAAAATTTGTATGATTTTTTTATTTCTTAGACATATTTGTATGAAATTTCGTTTGAATTGAAAACGGTAAAAATCACGAAATACAGTTTTCATCGTTTTCAACTCCTGAATACAAAATAAAATGGTAAAATGAGGGATAAAGTTTTAAATAATCGCACAGGCCAATCCCTGAAGTCCCGAAACTAGAAATTTCGCACAATTATTCGTCTTATGACGTATGCATCTACTGAGGAAGGATTTTTTTAAAATTTACCGCCAATGTGGTGAAATAGAGGATTAAAGTTTGTAAAAACTATTCCTTGGACATATTTGTATGGAATTTCGTATGAATTGAGTAGGGTAAAAATAATGAGTAATATATTTCATCGTTTTCCGAAATTAAACCCCTAAGAGGGGTAAAATATGGGATGAATGTTTTAAATAAACACACAGGCCCTTAGGGTAAGAGACTTAAAATTTCGCATATGTACTCCTCTTCATTGCAATTTCCTCTGAATATGGGTTATGCCATGACCATAAACAAGTCACGCAGGTGTAGATTTAAGGCAGAACTGTTTCTCTCATGGCCAATTTTACGTGGCATGCTAACGTGTTACTCACCCAGTAACTTTCCACTTCCAATTAATGACAAACCTACACTACATGTTATAAAATATTAACAAAAATCAAAAACCGACTTCAACCCTATCAATTTGTTTTAATAAGCATAAGAATAAAATGGTAAGTGTGTGGTATGGTAAGTGTAAACCGAACGGCATCCGTGTATAATTTTTTTTTTGCTTTAGTGTATTTTTTTTAAAAAGCGCTCGGCACTATTCGATAAAAATTGAATGGGACCATTTGAAAAGTATTACCTATCGAACAAAAAAGAATTTCTTAAATCGGTCCAGGCGTCTTCGAGAAATTGGGGAACATACATAAAAAAAAGATTCCGACGAATTGAGAACCTCCTCCTTTTAATTGAAGTCGGTTAAAAACAAAAGTCCTCCATCGCGTCTGTCTGAGTAATAGTGATATGTAAAATGATTAGTTTTTACACAAAGCCAGCGGTCCGCCCGGCTATGTACAGATTTTTATTAAAGTCCTACTTATATAGAAAGGTTAAAGAAGTTCTAAAGTGAACGTGACAAGTATAATATGTTTAGTATGCCGCTTTGTAGCTTCATATTTTATAATCCCCGCATTCCAAATCTGAAGTCACCGCGGACGAAGTCGCGGGTAACAGCTAGTTATATTATGCATTATCCTCTGACTGCTTGGCTCTGGTAGTACAGAAAACTGTCACGCTCCTGCAGTGGAGATTGAAAAAGACCTCATGATGATGATGATTGAAATCTACAGCATATACTTTTTCTGATACACAATGGGCATGTTGACTAAAATTTTTTTCATGTTGCTATGTAAAGACCTGCCAAAAATAAACACAATAGTGACAGAAATACATTTCTAAACAAAAAACTCTTTCAGTTATAAAAGTTTTAAAGACACATGTTTTTAGACGTAAATTTTTAGACGTGAAAACGCGCCGCTGAAATGCCTATATATTTGTGACGTCACAAGCTTGTATTCTGTATGGGTGGCGTGAGAACTTTCTTTGGTAGCTATACGAAATATTTCGTTTATGGTAATGGTTTCGTAATAAAAGTTGCTATAAATTTTGCAGACTAAAATACAGTATAATTGTAATTAAAGATTTTCATACTTTAAGAAATGGTCCTATTCACCCAACTTTGAAGAAGCTTTAAGATCACTTAACGAATCCATATCAAATTAAAAGTGTTCTTTATAGTGTTTTCAGATAGAAATTAGTCTCATTAGAAACAAATTTTATATAATCTTAACATCAGGCAACTACCGTATTCACCACTTTGGAAGCGCCTATTTTTCAAACTATTGACTTTAAGAAAAAATGGTTTTAGAATCTTCAATGTAATTTTTAAACACCTATATACCTATAGACACCTCGCACGTAAAGGTTTAGAGAAAAAAAGACATACGGACAGATAAACAGGCAGATGGATATGACGAATCTATAAAAATTGACGAAGTGCGAGTCGGGCTCGCCCATGAAGGGTTCCGTAGAAGCAAGCTTAGATTAGCCAAAAACCTATATATTTTTTGCCACCAAAAATAACTTTGTTTTTCATAGTGTATCAGTATATACGCACGTCGCATCCCATACAAGCGACCGCCTGTTTTTCCATGGAATGATGTCATGCCATTGGGTCTCTTGCCATCATCTCAAGTGATGCCGTAAGCTCAAGCACTGAGAGCACACCAGCGGAGGCAAGGGCACGACGGATGACATCAAATAAACTCAAATAAAACGAAAAATATTAACCTCCCATACAAAGTTACTGATAGGGGCTGAAGGCGAGAGGCCGGCGAAAAGGTACTTGAAGCATACGCCAGACGGGAATGTTAAAAGATAATGAAGGCGCCATCAGGTAATAGAGAATTCTTGACCAAAAACACATTTTAACATTCTAGTCTGGTTTTTAACGTGAGAAATAAAAGACATTACTATTTTTTATAATTTTATCTTGAGGTGTAAGTTTATTCGCATAACAATGTTTCATACAAATTTCCTCATTTTGTACACACCTTTTCATGGTTTATTTTTGTAATTTTTATAAAAGTTGACTCTCTAAAATTTTAACATATCGTCATGTCTGATCCCTATATCTAATTCGCTTCACCACTGCTGTTAAATTATTTAATAACAGAGGATTTACTAAGGCAAAGTATTAGGAGGAAAAAAATAGTTACTGCCGACTAAAAAGATTAAGAAAATAATATACAAATAATGTGTTTCTAGAACACGGAATGGGCTTACAGCGTAATATCAGCCTTCCCATATCGATCCACGTGGCACAAGTATATGAGAAACTTGGCTTTGGACGTCCATCGGTCACCGAGTGGAGCTGGGCCGAACGTATGCATATAAGGACTCCCTGGTTGCTTAGCGTATACTTCACAATGAATGCTTGGAATTAAAGATACAATAGTAACGGTATAATAGTAACGAATAAATAGGTACGAGGTTTCAAGTTGGATTCCCAGCTCTCTAGCCGAGCGGCGGGGTGCATATTTCTTGCCAGTATTTACTAACGGACATTGCACTTAACGCACTGGGCTTGCCGAGATAGGCGCCACCCCAAGAGGCTGCCAGTTACAACTTATAAGAAAATTCGTTACTAAATAACAACTAAATCACTTTAAAATCAATTCAAAATGTACATTATTCTCCCTATCGATGTAAACAAATCTAATTTGCTACAAAAAATTAGCAAATTTAAATACAAAGATCACCTAGTCCTCCTATATAAAATTAATCGCTTAAGTAATAAAAACACAATAGTGAGAGTGAGGGTCGCATCGCAACTCACTTGTGATATAGTTATTATGCCTTTAGTGTACATTCAACGAATGATAAAAAAGGATATTGCGTTGACACATTAAAACTAAAAATTGACTGTACATTTTATATTTAATATGTAAATATTTGTACATATTGCACTCTGAAGTAACAAAATTATTAAATCTGTCGAAACGAAGAATATATACGCAGACGAATTCAGCAAATACAAATTCAATGAAATTAGAAATCACAATGTTCGCAGCTCGTACACTATTCTAAGTCCCTACGGCTTACAAAGCTCACGAAACATAAATATGGAGGTCATTTACAAAAAATATATTCTACCCAAATAATATAAAAATAACAACAGCCATCTGTACTTAGATGAATAAAATTAACCGTACATATGTCAAACATATGACAATAGAATCTAAAGGTATCTATGTACAAAGTTAATGGACACAGACTCCCAAAATTAAGTCCACCGTTTAATAGACTGGACGTGCCACGTTTGGTCACTACAATACTCGTCTTAGTACTTCCATGTAAAGCAAAATTCAGATTCAAAGGCAATGAAGGACTACGGGTAGTAACAGTCGAACGTCGAACTCTCCTTGGCCAGTCTTTCGATACATATCGTCATCTCTCTTTCGCATGCTGACTCAGTGGGGTGCTAAGTGTGCCGTCTCGCTTTTACATTATTATCCCAACAAGCGATATAAACTTATCATCTTACTAATGTTCCATTATCAGCTAAAGACACAAATTATATTATGGTATCTCATTACTTATTAGTTTCTCATGTGAGATTATTACATACTTAATAAACCTATTACAATTTCGAAATTGAATAATATGTATCAAATACGACCGGCTGTGCACCGACGGGGTCCGGAACCTATGAAGCTAATATGAAACTACGCGTCAAATGATGTATAATAATTACTTATCGAATGGCAGTTATATTTGTCACAAACCAGATGAGACCGTAAGAGCTCGGTTCGGCGTATACACACCGCTTACGACCACATCTCAGGTATAAGGCTATCATAGCGAGATTCTGAAACGCTCGACCGGACCACGTCCGGCCCGCTATGATCCACGCATACATCGCACCGTGTAAATACGTTATAATGGCAGTGTGTTCGTTATAAATACGCCCCTAATCAGCAGGACACCTAAGACACTCCAGTGACGTTTGTGCATCGTTTTCTATTATAGAATCGCCTACTGCTAGAATAAACTTATACAAGTCGAAGATGTACTTAAGCGGACTAGCGCGGTCCGCGGTGCAAGCGCGATCGTTTCGTTCTGAATTTATACGTATATTAAGAAATGCATTTCCAAAACCCCAGACATACCGATTATGTAAACGTCACACTTAATGGCATGTAAAGAAGACACATTCAACACGCACCAAACAGACACTTAATTACTCCTTAAACGCGTAAATGGATGGTGAATAGTATCGTGTGGTGAGATGTTAATGAACATAAACGACATTGGTGTTCTACATTATGATAGTTCTCGCGACAGACATCGAAGGCGTGAGACGGTCACTGTACATGTACAATAGTCCCTTGCAAAGTGGCTCTGTCATAGGAAGGATATAACACGTGAAAAGATATAACACACGTAGACATTAAGGTAGCAGCAGGCGAAAAATATAATGTGCGTTAGTACTAAGTTTTCTCTTTGATAAATGATTTTGGTCTGAAACTAATAAAACTCGTATCGGCATGAAAAAAGCATGGTCAAAATATTGTGTCAAAATTTTATTTGCAACTACATATTGGAATACTTTCTAGAAGACCTCGTTCATTTTTCATTGTGTTATATACAGGCATATTTAGGTCTTTAGAGCTCACAATAGAAATTATATAAGCGTAAGATGTGTGGTTCAAATGGTCGATTTGGACAACTTAAAAGTCGAAAAGCTATGTATTACAGCTGTCACGAGGCGCGTTAGCACAGAAACGCGCCTAGCCGTTGTACGAGGCAAACAGAATCAAGTCACCTTCACTATATTCAATTTGTCGTTCAACAGAGCTGATAACAGAGGATGAACCTATATAGCAGAACGAGAAACCTTTAAAACTTCTCTTTTACGTATATAGGTATATCCTGTTTTGTTGATGAGACAACTTGAATCGTGTATAGGACGTTTCAAGCGTAAGTCGATTGAACCCAGCAAATTTTTTTCATGCTCCTATTAAAATAGAGAAATAAGATATAGGAAATAATTCCATGCGGCCAGGATTTCAACCGGCTCTCTTTAGGTATTGTACGTCTAACGCGCTACCAGGGCGTTAGACATACAATATCTACGATTAGGCTACCGCGCCTCATATTCTATACGTCGAATTTCTCCACCATATCCCAATCCTCTTATATGCATTATTGCTTGCGTCACCTAACATAACTACTCCACTTTTAAGAGTGTGGGGTTTGATTTAACTCATTTTACAATGAAGTTGAATTGTGAATGCACAAAAACACCTATAAAATATTTTTTCATGCTTGAACGAGTATTTACTACTTGTATCTCTATGAGAAAGTCACTTAACCAGGGCAGATAGTCGCCGACGAGCGGCACGAAGACGGCGGCCGAACGGAAAACTCCCTACGAACGCTTTAACGCTTACGGTTATTGAGATCTATTAATTTTACTTTCTATATACTATGTTTTCCATTCATCAACAATGTAGGTACACGACACAGGTAACGCGAAATAAGGCATATCGTATGTGGGTCGATTGTAGACTTATGGGCAGTTTCGTTTGAACAAGTATTAATGTTAGTAACTAAATCGCCGCGCGGAGACAAGCTTGGTTGTTTGCAAACGCTGCGTGCATGTGTACTATCTGCGTCTACTATACCAATATTGTTCCCATAGAGTAAGCTCGGCCAAATACAGTTTTTTTACAGTTTTAAACATAAATTAGAATTAAATTAGCTGCCATTTTGTACTTTAAGTAGAATAGTTTAATGTGGCTTTTTAAGCAAACATTCGAAGTCAAAATAAACTATACAATAAGTATGGGAATTTCTTGGGTTCCAACTATCTCTCTAATTTCGTATCTACATAACAGCTGCCTTGGCACATGCACGCATCGTAGATATATAAGTAGAAACATCCACACGTAATTTATTATAAGTATCATTTTATTATTATAACTGGGAAAAAACGCCAAGCCTGTCTCCTTATATATCTATATTTTTAATGTGACACGCACACAAAGTCTACTTATCTGCAGCGTTCCTATTATTTATGCTTATGGAATAAATTGCACACTCACGTAACATTTGGCTTTTCAGCGGGTGGTAAATCGATTATATTGTTATGCAGCATGACTAATCCCTAAACTGTACAGTGTAAATGCTCCGACACATAGCAACGGAGTATCGGTCGGTGAAATCGTTTGCGTTATGACGTTAATTCATTCCGCATTCTTAGTTTTTTTATTAATAGTTATCCGATATTTTCAAGTGTTTGTAGAAACAGGGACATCAGTAGGTACCTACTGATGTTAGAGATGATCACTTGTTTTAGATGTATAAACAAAATGTACTAAGACTAAAAATTTGACACAATAACGCCTGCGTTATTATACCGACCGTTGAAAACGCGCTATGTGGTGAGCCTATAGGTTGAAGTGTCATTCAATGTAGTCGAGTTCACTCCAGCAAGTGTAAAATGCACTGTCAATATTTAAAACGTAGGTGTCTAAGCTGACGAAACAAAATTTGAACGCTTGTGAAAGCTACCGACAGTATACATGTAATAAGACACACTTATCTCAGCCTACGTAAGATAATTCAACATGTTATAAATGTAATCACAGCAATAATAAATTATAAATTATTACGAGGGACGCGGGCACAGGAGCAATGGAACTTTAAGGTCGCAGTATTAGAAAAACTTCGATCCCACTTGGAAAAAATAAAATATCAAATATGACCTGCAGTGTGTAGGATGCACCCTGATAGGTGGGCTAGGATTGTTTCAGACTGGGTACCTGCTGGCTGGCGTCGTAAAAGAGGCCACCCAAGGACAAGATGGTCTCATTATCTATCGGCTTCTGATCCAAATTGGTCATCAATCGCAGGAGATAGAGATGAATGGCGGAAGAGAGGGGAGGCCTTTGCCCAACAGTATAGGCTCGTAAGAAAAATGACCTGCAGTTTGGTAAAGTGTGCCACAATATTTTTTTTTAGAGGAACTGCACTGCATTCGGATCTAAAAACGTATACGATCGACAATTCGGATCAGATGCAGATCAAATGTACATCCTAAGTAGCCACATTTCTATTTATGAGAAACCGTGCGCACGAATCCGGGCCGTGCACACGTCATCAATTTTTTCTCGAATTTAGTCTACAATGCCGCATCATTCTTACAAATAGTTATGTTCGGTATTTCGTACGTGTTTACAAAATTAAGCAAGTTTTAGGCGGGACATCATTATAATAAGTAGGGTAATTTAGTTAGTTCGCCGGCCTTCTTTAGCTTTCGGCCGTTACGCACACATACGCTAATAATATGAAAACGATAACATGCCTATTTAAAAATACAATGCATCCAACATAATCGTAATGTCACCTAAACCTCTTTAAATTGGGAGCTTAATAACGCTTTAATTGTCTTGTCAGTGCGCCCGCGAAAGTTGAGCAGTGAAAACGTCTCGCTAATTAGCAAAAATAATAGTGCGCTCGATCTTTTTTCAAGGTAAGTTACGGTCACATTTACTGTTTTTTCAGTGGTAGCTTTATTACTGTATATCGAAAATGAGTTAATTTAATGTTATTTTGATTAAATTTGTTGCAATAATTAGTATAAAACATAATTATGGCGTGGTTGGATAACTAAATGACAAATGACGGGTCGTTTGAATCTCGGCCGGCCGGCCGAAAGCTGAATTATAACCTATTATTTGAAACCTATTACATTCCACATTTATTGAATACTTCTTTCAAAACAAATTACCTAAACACAAATAACTATGTGACCTGATTGACCTTGTTAGCTGGCGGCCACATGCTTATAAACAAAAGTTCATTGAAATATGTCATTTAATTATCAATTTTTTGACGGCCGAATAGGAAAGTACTTTTCTTTATTTTTCGGCCTAGCGAACAAAGACTTGGTCGAAAACCAAGAAGTCTTTTCTAGATTTTTGGCCACTATAGATTTTAAGGTATAACGCTAAATAAACTATATAAATTTAAAATGTAAATTAATATTCATTATATTCTCAGGTCTAGTATATTGTTTTTACAATCTGTTTGATCGAGAAAGCGTGGAATTTGGTAGTTTAAATAGCGGCCGAAAGTTAACTTTTTTACATAGGATTTTCGGCCACAGGCCGAAAAGTAGTACGTCTGTATTCAGTTTTCGGCCTATTAATTATGATACGGCCGAGAAATGATTGACATGAGTCTAGTTCTCGGCCCTACAATATAGAGGTGGCCGAAAAATGACTGGCGATACTTTATTTTTCGGCCGTATCCCAAAACAAGGCCGACAAACAGATGTTTTGAATTTAGTTTCCAGCCTAGTATTAAACTAGGTGGCCGGAAAAACATTAATGTAAGTTTAGTTTTCGACCGTCCTACAGAGTAAGGTCGAAAAACAGTTGTAATTAATTTAGTCTTCGGCCATGTAATTAGGAGACAGTTGAAAATTGATATACATATACAATATGTAAAGAAAACCCTGTCCGACCCTTTAAGACGTTTATCAGTCGGCCATTTTGAACAACTTTTACTATGGAACCAATAATGGGAAATAAAAAAAAATCGAAATTGCCATAAAAATTGTCTGGCCGGCTTAACATTTTTTTATGGGAATGTCGATTGCACATATATATATATACTCGAAAAAAAAAATTACATTTTCATACAAATTTCCGGGCGGCCCGAACATTTTAGTATGAAAATGGATTTTTTTCGAATTCCCAGCATTGGTCCCATAGTAAAAATTGTTCAGTTTGACCGACTGATAAACGTCTAAAAGGGTCGGACAGGTTTTCTTTAATATAACATACCTACCTATCCGAATTTCGTAGTGCGAGACTTAGTCAAAGTTCGGAATAACTTGTGTTTTCTGCTTACTAATAGTACTGATAATTCATTTTCAGATGCCAAAAAACATACGTAAAAAAACTAACAAAACAATAGAAAACAAAACCAAAAAAGCAAATGAGAAAAAAACTACCAAAGCTATTACAAAAACAAAGAGAACTCATTTTAAATATACCGAAGAAGCATTATCACAAGCTATCCAAGCTATAAAAACCGGAAATAAAAGCATCAGAGAATCATGTCGTCTATATGGTGTTCCTCGCTCAACAGTCCAAGATAGAATTTCGGGCAGAACTTTAGAGCAGCCACGAAAAGTAGGTCCAGAGCCGATACTAGGATTTGATGGTGAACAGAAGGTAGTAGACTGGATTATAGATTTAGCAAAATGCGGGTTACCTGTAAATAAGGAGCTTTTGCTAGATACTGTAAAAAAAATTATAAACGACATGGGAAAAGCTGATAAATTACCAGAAGGAAAACGACCTGGTCAAACGTGGTACCAAGGTTTTCTTAGAAGACACCCGGAGATTAGTGTTCGTGAACCAGAAAGTATAAATAAAGCAAGAGAAGCTGTTAGAGAGAGCTCAATAAGAAAATGGTTTATAGAACTTGAATGTTTCTTAACTGAACGAGGATTGACAGACATAATGGAAGATCCAGAACGAATATTAAATGCTGATGAAACTGGAGTTTCACTTTGTCCCAACACTGGAAAAGTGTTAGCTCCTAAAGGATACAAAAATGTTTACACCGTTAAAAAGGGTAATGAAAAAGAAACACTTACGGTTCTCATAACAATGACTGCATCAGGAAAAATATGTACGCCTCTTGTGGTGTTTCCCTATGTTAGACCACCAAAAGCGGTCGTAGATAATATGCCGGAGGGATGGATTATTGGAAAAACGGAAACTGGTTGGATGCGTTCTGATGTTTTCTACGAATATATCGCAAATGACTTTAATACTTGGTTACTAGAGAATAATGTAAAAAAACCAGTGATATTATTCGTTGACGGACACAAATCTCACATGTCGATGGCATTAAGTCAATTTTGCGAAGAGAATGATATAATTCTATATGCTTTGCCTCCAAACACCACACATATTACGCAACCCGCTGATGTCAGCGTTTTCAAACCACTGAAACAACAGTGGAAAAAAACTTTGAGTGATTGGCAGGCTAAGCCAGAAAATCAAAACAACACTGTGACAAAGACTAACTTTTGCAAAGTATTTAAGGATGCTCTTGATCAAGACATGACTCAAACAATCAAAAACGGGTTTAGGAAATGTGGTTTGTATCCGTTTAATGTGGAAGCTGTTGACTTTTCTAAATGCGTAAAGGATTTTCAAGAAAAAAAGAAGAAAAGGTCGATTTCATCTAGTTCCAATAGATTGACAGAACGAGATTATGTTACTGCACAAAAAGTAATCACAACAATAAAGGAGAATTTGTTAAAGAAAGGTATTGATCCAGAAATTATTTGCAATGAAATAGAATTGGCCAAATTTACTATTAAAGAGAGTCGAAGATCCGCTTCCAAAACACCAAGGACGTCTACTGAGGTAGCCAATTCTTCTGCGTTTAAATCTCCTGAGGTAATAATAGCTCCAGCAACAAAGGAAACGATAAATATGGTTGTTGATGGTGCTGGTTGTAGTATTGGTAATGACTTAAGCTATTCACTGCTTGATGATATCTCAATTCCTGATGTAGGATCACACGTATCACTAAATGACATATCTGTTATGAACTTAAGTGACATCAATTTTATAGATTCAAATGATACACACATTTTAAATTTAGAAGAGATGTTACCAGAACGTCAAAATCATAATACGGTGTCAGAAACACCTTTGTCAGGTAACCAAATTGTTGTGTTAGCAGAAATACATACTACAGCTAAAGATGATATGACTTCTATTAAAACCCCACATATGGAATCAACACCAATCCAAATACGGTCACTTGGAAATGATGCAACATTTAAAGATAATAAAATTGATTTTGAGTCACTGCCTAAGATAGCGTCATCGCCCCAACTAATCCCAGAAAATAGCACCACAGATGAAAATTCTTCTTCTTATATGACAGGAAAGAACAAAGAGAATACACCGTTGGAAGAAAGTCACGACAAATTAACTAATACTACAGAGAAACCGAAAGAAAACATATTGCCTGATCCATTCAAAAATCACTTAACATTTTTGAATGATTTAATTAATACTAAAACAAGAAAAAGGAATATTATAAAGTTTCCTAGTGCCATATCATCTAAAAAGTGGAGAGATTTTTATGAATCAAAAGAAAAGGAAAAACAAAAAAAGATTGATGCAACAAATAAAAGGAAGACCGAAAGAGAAGAAAAAAAAAGTAAAGCTGCTGAACAAAAACAGCATAAAAATAGAACTAAAACGAAACCAAAGACTAATCAAGAAGTAAAAAACAGTAAACAAACAGAAAACATTGAGAAAAATACAATACAGGTAATTTAACTTTTGTATGCCTAATTAAGTTCCTTATTTTGCGACAATAATTGTGTAAATAATACCTACCTAGATCTAAATATTTTTTATTACAGGTTAAGAAGAAACTCGGACAAGAGGATGCACGGCGTAGAACTGAAGAAGAGACAAGACAAGAAAGTAAAAATAGAAACAAAATGGAAGAAGAGAATGAATGTGAGATTAGAGAAGTGATATGCAAAAAGACTATCGAAAAAAATGAAGATGATACGAAAGATGTTAAAGAATATGATGAATATGATGAAGAATTAGAAATTTTCTAGATTTATTTTCCTTATTGTTTTGTTTTAAGTACTTAGGTTTACAAATTATATGTCAAAGACTGATTCAACAAAATGTTCCTACAATCTATGATAAGTAATTTTCTATGATTAAACTCTGTAATTTCTATTGATTTCGTTTTTATTCGATAATAAACCTTACTGGACGGTTCGTAAAGTTTAATTTAAAATTTGAAAAAAGGTGGCCGGAAACTAATTAAATCATTGGCCGAAAACTAAGACATGTGGCCGAAAACGGGTTAAATCGCTGATATTTCAAATTTTATTTTATATCTTTTATACTACAAAATTACCAAGAAAAATTGCTACATTTTTCAAAACTACACTATTCATTAAGTATAATACTATTTAATTTACTGCTGTATGCATTACCTACTATTAAATGAATCATCCTGAAGTTACAAAATTGCTTAAATGGCCGAAAACTGACTACTTTACCCTACCCATTGTAAATAAAGAATTTCATTCCAAGAATGAAGATCATATGAATATTTATTTTTTTGTCGCGAGAGAGCGATTTTACCTAACGACTACGACCTTACATCTGAACTAAATCGACGGGACACGATAACACGTTCAGTATAAACTATATATAAAAACACCGCTGAATATCACCAACAGTAACGCCCGGCGTTTTACGGCAACCAGCGAAAACTCAAAGGCGCCAAAGGGGGTAATTGGTAACACAGCTATGGTAAGAACTTATTTTCTTTGTGATTCCACTGTTTAAACCTTTCGGAATAAATCTTGTCAGCTATATCTTTCAATTCATTACTAGATAGGGCCAAAATTACATACTTATAATGATTAAACGAAAACGTTACCATTGAGCTCTGCTTACATTTGCCCACTTTGGCTACGTCGCGGAACGTTACAATGCGTACTCATCACATATATATAAATCGAAAAGGTTAATCAACGTATCGTTAATTTTGGTAAATAAACATATCAACTTTTCACCCAATAGAAACATCTCATATATTACTTTTTCTCTATAACTCTGGTAGTATGTACGTATCTGTAATTTAGGAGGTGTACTTATCAAAGTCTTATCATACAGCCGTATCCGAGTGACCAACTATATCCAGTCGAAAACGAAATAAGGGTCCCGCGAGTCGCGTCGGCGAAAACGAGATAGGTCGTTTCGGCCGGCGCCGCAGGCCGCAGTCAACACTAATATATTCTCCAAACGTTCAACAACATATATTCACTAATCTCTCGCACATTCGTCGGTCACCGAATACGTACGAAATCGGGCAGTAGACGCCGTCTTACGTGGTAAAATTTGCACAATCCTTATAAATAGCACGTCCTTTGTGTCCGGGCACTTCACTTAAACTAGCCAGTCTATAGCGTTCTCTCCTGGGGCCGCTAGAGGCAGCGGGCGGGGGGCTGGCGGGGGGCGCGGGCACGCGGCTAGAGGCTCGTGCCGGTGTCCATGAGGGGCAGCTGCTGCGCCGTGGACACGTCCGCCACGTCCCAGATCTCTTCCAGGAATGGCGGCAGCTTGCGGTTCTTGAGCTTGAGCGAGATGCACATGTTGGAGTTCTGCATGCCCAGCGTGCGCAGCTCGGTGAGCACGGACAGGATCTTGCCGAACATGACGGCACAGCGCGGCGACGCACTGTGCTGGTTTAGAATGTACACCCGCAGCGTGTTCAGGTAGTACCGCTGGATCTCCTCCACCAGTTGCGGCTGCTCCAGCCCGGGCCGATCTGCAATTGTAGAGGAAACGATTTGAGGACACTTGCCAACACTGGCACTGTTTCGCCTGGCGATGGATAGAGAAGAATGCGGAAAGCTGACGGCCAACCTCCAGTAATGGAGTGGCACGTAAGGAGAACACTGTCAAGCACAAGGCCTGATATTTGTACTGCATGGAGCTAGAAGGGACCTGAAGGTAATCCTTTGGGTATCAAAATAACCTCAACGTTGACGAAAAGAGTAATGTAGAATGTAGTATTTGATAAACTTTGTGGTAATTTTTTTCAGTGCTAAGAAGAAGAATAATATTCAATCGAGCTATGAGCTTGACTCTTACGGTGTCAACTTGCTGAGCTGATCTCACCTGTTCATATTCTCCTTGCTTCGGTTGCCGCTAGTCCGGTGTCTAGCAGCGCGTAGTGTCCATGGTTATGGAGTACATGCACCGGCAGAAGTGCAGCAGGTCCTTGATGACGTAGGCCATGCCGGCTATTTGCGGTAGTTGTCGCGGGTGTACGCTATACTGCGCTCTATTACTATCAATTTTGAGTTGCTTTTCGTTTACCTGAGAAGATGACGATGGCAGTGAGCAGCGCATGGTGCACGTTGTCCATAGTCATGGAGTACACGCACCGACAGAAATGCAGCAGGTCCTCGATGACGTAGGCCATTCCGGCATTGCGGAAGTTGTCGCGGGTGTACGCTATACTGCGCTCTATAGCTATGACTTTTGAGTTGCTTTTCGTTTACCTGAGAAGATGACGATGGCAGTGAGCAGCGCATAGTGAACGTTGTCCATGGTCATGGAGTACATGCACCGACAGAAGTGCAGCAGGTCCTCGATGACGTAGGCCATGCCGGCTTTGCGGTAATTGTCGCGAGTATACGCTTGGTTGTTCGCGAAGAGAACGCTGTCGGTCGCTGCGTCGTACCGCCGCGCCACTCGGAGCATCATCACCTCGCTTGAGCAAGCCTGTGGACAGAGTTTTTTTTTTAATGTCATAGGACGGCAAATGAGCAAGCGGTTCACCTGATGGTAAGTGATCTCCGCTGCCCTTGGACAACTGTAACACCAGGGGTGTGACAATAGCGTTGTCGGCCTTTTATTTTTCTGGCCTTTCTTGTCGGCCTCCGGCTCTCTCACTCTCCGAACGAAGCATAGCAGCGATATAGTTAGTTACTACTCATACGTCGATTTTCTGTGAGAGTGTGTTACTTCCCCGGGCGAGTCTGCCCATTCATGCTACTAGCAAAAGTGAATTTCGCCGGTAGCGTGGCTCTACCACGACTAAAAACTATTTTATAACCCCTCATTCATAAAAATTTACAAACGTTTGTTTATTTTTATGATTAAGGGGGTGAGTGTTTTTTATTTACAATGCTATTTTGATAATTCTCTTATTAAAATAAAGAAATAAGCGGTTATTTAAAAGCACGCGCCTTTAAACTCCTCGACTGTACCATAGTACAGGTTACCATACTTGCATCATATTGTACTATGAGTTCAGACTGGTCAGGCTACAACAAAAACTATTTTACCTTTAGTAACGTAATCTGGTCGGGCTGCGAGATCTTGGAGAAGCCAGGCAGGCCCTTCGCGAACTCCACTAT
This sequence comes from Rhodophaea formosa, assembly GCA_963082605.1. Classification (NCBI taxonomy): domain Eukaryota; kingdom Metazoa; phylum Arthropoda; class Insecta; order Lepidoptera; family Pyralidae; genus Rhodophaea; species Rhodophaea formosa. The sequence goes on from OY720209.1 coordinate 15,474,396, forward strand.
GAGTTGCACGGTGAGGATGGTCATCTCTGTGATTTGACGGAATGGCAGGTCCTCGTCGTCCTCGTCTGTTGGCTGCCACGTCTGTAAAGAGAATAGATAGATTATTGAAAAATATTGGACACTTAATTTTTATTTTTTCAATTGCTCTTCCTCACTCACAACAATTCACTATTTTGACTCCTCTCTCTACCTACCAGCCCACCAACATGCTAAACGTGGCCTTTAGGTTTAATAGACCAGGGCTCTGTTTACCCCGCAAGGGAAAAAGACGTGGTAGTATGTATGTCAATCAACAAATTTGATATAGCCCGTTAAAGTTCCGCGTGACGTCACTGACCGATACACTTTTTACCGGCCTGGTGTGTTATGGAGCCCCACTCCCACAATTTGATGCGCTTTATCTTTATGATCTTTTGTGGGATCGAAAAAAAAATAAGTATTTAATTATTTTAAAAAGATCTTTTTAGGTAACATGCATATATTTATTTGAAAATATACATACAGTAAATGTAAAAGAAAAATAAGACACTTTTTATCAGTACCGAGTCGATTTTCAAATAGTTCCCATCTCAGCATGTGCTGGCTATGAAGCCATGCGCTATATTTCCGTTGGAACCCACGTTGAAGTCACGGGTGTGCGCGATATACAAAATTAAAAATACTACAAGCAATTTACTAGCAAAGTAAAAATTGAGATTTTTTTCAACTTGATATTCAAGTCTGATTCAGGAGTAAAAGAATAAAATGATGCGCTACATTCTTAACTATTATCATCATCATCAGGTCTTTTTTAGTCTCCACTGCAAGAGCACGACCCTCTCTGTACTACCTGAGCCATAATTAGCCAGAGCAGTCAGAGGATTCGGCCTACTCTACACGGTGGCCAGACGGGTTGGAGAGATCTCTTTGATGTTTACAAGCTTTGTTTTGCTTGTGTTTCCTAAGTCGCCTTCTACGACATCCACGGGAAGACCTTGAGTGGTCCTATTCTACTCTGCCACCACTGTGGAACCACACGGCATCTCTGCCGGGAACCACACGGCACTTTCTAACTAAGTAGCTCTAAATACTTTAAAGTCTTACTTGTGTGACCCTCTTGAGATCCTCTTCAGAAGGCTGCTCGTAACCGTCCTGGTACCAGACGAGCCTCGCGATCAGGAACTGTTGGTTAGCCGTCAGCGGGGGGATGTTCTTCTGCCGGTTTTGCTCTAGCAGCTTCTCGGAGAGGAACCGCGGGACCACTTCGTGCTGCAAACATTCCAGCTTCACGTAGGAAACCATCGAGTTATTATCGCTTCGAGGGAAACGATTCGGGACAGGGTTGGTTTGAAGAACCTTGGTTCAATCCTCGGTCAGGTCATGATGGAAAACTTTTTCAGATTGACCTGGTTCTTGGATGTTTTATGTAGGTATTTGTTATAAAATATAGTATTGAGTTAGTATTCTACGACAAAAGTTCACAACTTACTGTGGGGCCAGCTCAATTTGTGTGATATGTCCCTATATTTTATTTATTTGCTTTTGATAAGACATATGCATCATCATCATCATCAGGTCTTTTTTAGTCTCCACTACAGGAGCACAACCATAGATATCAGAATATATGTAAGCACAACCCTCTCTGTACTACTAGAGCCATACACCCGTCTGACCACGCTGGCCAGACGGGTTGGAGAGGTTTCTTTGATGTTTTGTAAGCTTTGTTTAGCTCGTGTTTCCTGAGTCGCCTTCTTCGACATCCACTGGAAGACTTGGGGACCACTCCAAATCTTCCCGTGGATGTTTGAGAGGTAAATTACTTGTTGCACATAAAACTGGAATCACACGGCAGACATATACCTATACGTATAATTGAGAGAGCCAAGTTCAGTTTTATGTGCAACAAGTAATTTACCTCTCAAAGTCAAAGGCTACAAAGGGTCTTCTTATAAATTGATTTCCTACAGCTTGGCGAGAAAGTTTTGAAAACACTTATTTCCAACAAATTCTTAAACTTTCCTTCCTTTCGACGCATAACACGTATATAATAAATCGCAACATAGACAGAATTGTTAAATTAAATTACTTGACACGTTTTATAAATCTCATAAATACAAGCATAGTTACATACTAAGTTATCATATTTTTAGCATTATGTAGATTAATATTAGAGGTATAAAGAGGAAAGACTAAAATGTTTGTGAGTTCCTTTGTAATGGCAAAAACTATTAAACCGATTTTAAAAATTCTATCTTCCATTTTTCAGCGGGTAACATAGGCCATAATTTAACGGGATGTATTTGGGGGCACAAACTTTATAAATCTTATACGGAAAAAAATATGAAGTCTCTAAAATTTATATTGGTCCATTCTGTAGTCAGAAGGCGATTCCAAATTAAATAAAATTTTAAAAGTTGTAAACTTTAACCTGAATTGTATGTTCCGAGATAACTCTTAAAGCAGTGCACTAAATACGAATTTTCAAGTTCAATGGGTACCTATTAAAATCGGTTCATACGTGTATGACATATTTAAATTTTCCGAGGTCCAAGTTCGCGACGAACTTCTAATTACCGTAGACTTAAAACTTTAGTTATATTTCTGTGATTAAAACCTCAGAACAATAATCTTAAAACATTAGATTATCTGTGCTAATCGAAAAAACAATAAGGTAAAGGAAACATACCATCCTAGCGGCGTCCGCGGGCGGCGGATCACACTGCATTATAGGCGGCATGTGATCGTCCACTGTCGTCGTGCTAACTGGTAGTTTGTCTTTTTCTCTCTGTGCCTTCTTCTCTTTCCTTTTGATCGCGCACTGGGTCTCTGGCACTACGCACTCGGGCCTCATGCCGACCGCTAAGCATTTTTTCAACCGGCATTCTTGACATTTCCTCCGCATATACATGTCCATTTCGCACGCGTGCCCGAATTTGCATATGTACACGGCATTTTTAGTGACACTCCGCCTGAAGAACCCTGGAAAGTGAAATGTACACATTTATTTAGTGACCAAAAATCTAAATTGAACTGTTAAATAATTATCTAAGTTAATTCAGGACAAATACTTAATAATACCTTGTTGGTTATTAGTAACCAATCTGTTTATTGTTTTTTTTTTATTTGTAAACAACGAGTGATAACAAATCTCATCGCGGGATGCGGGATAAAAATCTAGTTACTAGTCCATAACGTGTATTTGACCTTTTTCACTTCGTCGCCATATGTACCTTATCTTATAGCAAAATGTCCCTGGGCAATGAATGGTGGCGCCCTGGGCCTATAAATTTTGCGCTCCATCCTATCCTATACTAATATTATAAATGCGAAAGTTAATTTGTTTGCAACGCTTTCACGCCTTACCTATTTATTATAGTGTAACTAGTATCGTACCCGCATGTAAGATCATAATCTAAACTTAGAAACATAAATATATACCTACATATATTTTAGGCTATCTTTATCTATCAATCAAGAATCCTCAAAAACAATGTGACGAAATAAGTTTCGCGAAAACTGCGAGCGATAAGATAATGTTGTCATGTACGCAAAGGTTGCCTGAAAGACATGGGTCATTGACAGCGCCGTGTTGGGCGGGTACAAATGCCGATTTTTATTGTTCAAAATAAACAAGATAGATAGCGTGTTGTAAATGGATTGAATTGGACGTAATTGTACGGGGCGCTACAAGTAGATTACAGCTTGCGTTTTGATGTTTTCAGTTTTGTCTTCCCATCACCATTTCAGCCAGATCAATCGCCTGATAGGCTCATCCAGAAGATAGCCTGATTACACGAAGTCTAACATCTCCGTTACAGACTCTAACATTGCTGTTCAGGTATTTTTATAATAACTTAATAGCAAATCAAATAACTACCTAATTTTCGCTTCTTCCCCGGGCTTTAGAGGCAGCAGCGTATGGGAAACGGGGGACGATCCACGGGCTTATCGTTACCCTTTCTGTCCTACCATATCTTTACATTATATATGGTATGACTAATGATGATAAAAGTATGAAGCAGACATGTATTATGTATAAGGCTTGAGAGTGAATGTAGGAACAGTTGGCGGATAGGGAACGGTGAATCAGGACTAAGATGAGCAGACACGCTGCAGACAGCTATTGTGACGTCCTGTCTACACGAGCACAATATGCACGTAGTGACTGCCTCGCACGGCACAATGCGCCAATTCAACGCTGAATTGGCACGATCGTGGGCGAACGACGATTAAGGACTATGGCTGCTGGCTGACCTTAACAACACTAACACAATTATGAAGTCACTACTACGCTAGTACCCTTATCAGGCACGAGACGTAAACTTTTACCCACCCGATTCCTTTTTGTTCAAGAACATAGGAGTAACAACTGAGGCGTAGGTGTACGAGTATGTTATAGTGAACAGATTAAATATTCGATTTACATAGATACCTTTGCATCCTTCACACGTTAGCGCATTGTAATGATATCCGGAGGCTCTGTCACCGCACACGAGGCACAACTCTTCCTGTTGCCGCGGAGCCGGCCCCTTTTTCTGCCGCCTCGCCTCGCCATCCGTGCTGCAGCCATTTACACTCGACGCCGGCGACAGCTCCTCGCGACCTGAAACAAAAGATAAAGGAAATCAGCTTGTATTGTTTGAGTAATGCACTGCGCAATAAATGAGAATCGAGCCCGGTGGCCAGCGGCACGGAGTGCCGAGAACATCTAAAATCGGACGCTATAAAATTTGCATACATTTCATGAAGCATTTGGCGAGGCGGCCGACGAGCGAGAATTTTATTTTTCATTTTTACATACGGCCTGTTCCTTAGAAGAGATGTTTTGAAATCGATACGGTGGCGAGTGATTTTCGGCAGTTGCGTGGACGTTTCCTGCCCAAACAAAAGGTGGCTAGAGCGTATGTCCGCATACTAATGAGCTTTAACAGGGATTTTATATTCGAGTCGCACGCAGGAGCTGGTGTGCGATGTGCGATGGAAATGTAATAGGCAATTGTCAGTCACAGTCGGAACTCTATAAAAAGTAAAACGAGAATACTAAAGAATGTGTTAGGGTACATAAACATCATCGATTTATTAATAAATCGGCAATTTGTATGTATCAAGCGTGTAGTGATTGATTTTATTGCGATTTTCAGCGTAACAATAAATAAATCAAAGAAAACAATGTCGGTAGATATAAAGCATTGAAAAATTCCATCATAGCTAATAGCAGATGAATGATGAATCTATATAAGATTCATCAATTCAAGGCGTTTTATTGGTCAAGAGAAGGGTCCATTTAAGTCTCAGTCATTAAGTTTATTTACATTCTTATTGTGTCCATTAGGCTGCGTCGAGGCGGGTCGGTGCCCGGCAGTGCCTGAGTTACGCAACCAACCAAAATAGCTGGTGCCAAAAAACTAGTTCCACGTGAGACCAGAGCCAGGTCGCATTGCGGCAACTATAAAGCCGCTCTCTTACTGTGGGTAGAGGTAAGCCACGCCGTGCCAGACAATTCGTCTTGTCTCGATTTAAGATAAAGTAACTTTAACTCGAAATAAAACTGGTTAGCTTTTGTAACCTGCATCAAAGTGCCTTTTTTGCTTTAAATTCATTGGAGAATTTTGCTGTTACCATCATATTGTAATATTTCACAATTTGATAGTTAAATATGTATTGTTCTGTATTAGAACTAGAAAAAGCATTAATCAATATAACGTGTGTTTGGTCATACAAAGGTTGCACTATACATCACAAAATACCTAATGTTTAAAAAAAATATCTGTGGATGGACCATGACTGTATGATAATAATAACACTGGGCCCGGGGCACAAATACTTGGGGAAAAAACTGCAGCGGACATCGCATTTTTTATCTGTGGCAGTTTCAGACCGAGCCAAAACAAAGCGATTAACAGATAATGTAAATGATTGACACACATCTTTGTTCAGACTCAAATTATTCTGTTTTCTTAACTTGAACACCAAAACAATTCGAATGTGACCTTGTTTACTTTCGCAATGCCAATTCCTCTATTACTTTACTATATTTACGCCGAAATAACTCCCGCTTGCACTTGTCTTCTTAATAAAGAGGTCAAGTGCGAACGTCCATTTATCGTCGAGGTTGGTACTTACTTTAAATGTTTTTTATGACGAAATTGTTACCGCGGACTGATACAAATATCCGTTATTATTTTAACGATCATTGTTTTAATGACCCCATTCCACTTACCTATTGAAATACAATTATAAGGTAAGCCAGAAAGTCTGTTCTTCTTTATTGTGAGGACGAAAGTTATGATAAAATTAAAGGTTTTCAAATAAAATGTTTCAAACAATTTAATAGCAAAAAATGCCACGTTCATTACATTATTTAGAAGTAGTATCGAACAATAACTAAGGTAACAAAAACGTGGGCGGTACGAAATAAAAAATGTCCCTTTTATGTATCCACGGAAATTACTTTTAGGTTATACGGTAAATTAAATAACATTCTTTGGACGTTTGGCCCGAAATGATGTAATGTGCGGTGAAAGTGCCAGCGACACTGAACCAGTTTGTCTTCTGAATTCCAATAGGGCTCTCGTTTGACGCTATTACCAACTTTAAAATATGAGGACAGTCTCATCTTGGCTTTATGTAATTTTAACAAACAGGATTTTTTTGTTAAAATGTTTAGTATAAGACTTTTCATTCAACCTCTGTTGTAAACCACATAATAAAAATATGAGTAGGTATTAAATTAATAAATACACGTATAGTATAAAACAATACGGTAGTCAAATGCAACATTTATGTTTTTGCCATTGATTGTTTTTACTTCAGCTGATACCTACTCGTACGTCGACGATTATTATCATAAATCAAATCATTGTCCGTGAAAAAGAAAGCTAATCAAAAGTTGAATGCACGGATGACCGAGTCAGTGTGTTATGTTATTACGTCTCAGCTGTTCAGTGTGCGCTCGCGCTCGGAAGGTCTAGTTCGTGCCGCTTCGGCGGAGTTCGGGCGTCGTCGGGCTAGCGAGCGAGAGACGCTCTCGAGCGACAAGTGGGGCGCGAGCGTCGACCGGGGGCAGCGTGCGGCCTTGACTCTTGAAGCCCCCCCTCGCGCCCCTGCCTCGCTACGCTCACCGCGCAGCCACTTTATTTATGATAGCATCAGCTCCAAGCTCGCGATTCTCTACCAACTAATAAGTAACTCGTTTTTCCTCTCACGCGACTTATTTTTTGCTCAACAGATTCCTTTTAAGACGTTGATATTTTAAAAGGAAATTAATGTTTTTGCGTCTCACGATCTTTGCAAGCAACTTTTGAAAGTTTGCAGTAAGTCCATCATGCGGTGTCAATTAAATAATGCTCAAACTTTCACTGTGACCTCAGAAAACAACGCAATCATTTCGCAGGCGGGCCGCGTCAGCGCCTAGTGAAAGTTGGCCAAAAGTGTGTATTGCACAAGCTTCATACATACACGTAATTTTAATTCAGTTGTGGCGAAAGTAAGTCTATGATGACGTATGGGTACAATTGTGAAAATTGCTGCTGCTGCAACTGCTTTCTGCAGTAGAAATGAAACAGTTTAGATATCGATTTTAATATGACGAATCAAATATTTCGTAGTTTAAACACAGTTTCAGAAAATTCACAGCGTCCTTGCATTTGACAAACAAATTAACAATGACTAAACCCGTAAGATACCTTTTTCTATTTAAAATTTCCGCATCCTGAAAAGTTTAGAAACCGCTGACCTAAACGTTCGTCGCAGCGCATCACTAATCGCAAAATTGCGTTACACAGAACAATCCGTGATTCCGCACAGGAGCTAGCCAAGATTCTATTACTGCTCTAAGTTATTAGCTAATCATAGAATAAATGGAACGAAGCACCTTATTTTAAACACTGTGAGCAATGGATCTAGAAAGATCGAAATTATGCGACATCCTTGTAATATGTATGATCTTAAAACCTCATATCGACCTTTCTAAATTCAGGTGGGCTAAATCTATGATACTAAGTTTAGTTTTTCCACAATGACAAGAATCAATATCTTAAACCTAACAATGGTAAGAACTTATCAAGGTAACTTCCGAAAGTTGCATGAAGTAATACCTTCTCTTAATCACGTTTCATTAAATAAATGCAGGAGAAACAAAAACTGCATTTAATAATGATCACATGATCGATGCATCGGCCGGGCGGAGACTCACGATGTTACATGTTACTTTCTACAATACTTTCTAGCAAGAGATGTGGGCCTCGCAACTAGAGCGATCGGTTTCTCCGCGCGGGGAAAATCGGATTGAAATAGAAATCGCGGGAGAAAATCATTTTCGCGTCACCGCCGCTACGTGGAAACTTCTAAAGATGACATATTCGCACGGGACGGGACTGATAACGCGTGACTTTGTGTAATAATTTGATAGATTAGCATTGATATCGAGTGCCTCGTGATTGCTAAACTTATCTAAATCACTCGAACCATGTTTTTCAAGCAGTAGTAAGGTTGAAAATTTTTACCTTAAGTAGGTATTCTTTTTTACCCAACGGCTTGAAAAACATGGTAATGTAATAAAGAAGCTAGGATAAAATATTTGTTATTCATTAAATCTCATGATAATTCCGCTGATGTCCAATACCATCAAAAGAGATAAATCGTTGGTAGAGTAAGAAAATACCATCAAAACATTGATAAAACTGCGTTAAATTTGAAAGAAGTGCTTAAAACAGAGGATCTTATACATTAATGTGCAAAATACGTCAATAAATAGTACCAATTATTATAAACAACAAAATGTTTGACGATGATCTCATAATAAAAAGAAGCAACTAAATCAATTGTATGAAAGCGAGACATGTGTTCGTTAGAGTGCTCAACATTGAGGCGAGAGGAAACAGACAGTCTGTTTGGGATGTTCAGGGAGGGACGAGGGACGGACGCACGTGGAAGTGTTTACATCCGTCGCGCAGCATCCGGGCTTCTGCGCATGCCCCATTTCATGCAATCTCTCTCTTTATCTTCATGAAGCAATTTACCTTCAAATTATTCTGATGTACCTAAGTCAATGTCAATGATTCACATTCAAATAAAATTTGTGTGGTGTTTGGTAACTGCTTCGGCTTCAACTGTAAAGTGCAGGTATAAGGTAGGATACAGAGGGCAGAACAGCAGATGAGCCATTTTCTGGGCCGGATAGCCACTATCAATATCAATTTGTTATTTTTTTGGTAGAATTTAATCTGCTGACCACTGTAATTATTATAATTTTCGTGGACCCGCTAGTGCCGAAATTTTGGAACGCTGGGATTTTGCCCCACATTCACACGCAGCGGAAGAGGAATATCCCTCATTTATGTATATTGTATCCGATCGGCATCTTACAATCTGGATCCGGAAACGGTTTAGAAATTTGAACAGAGGCCATGGTCTTTTCCTAATGAAATAAATTCTTTAGCTCTAGATAGTCATGATCTCTCTGGTGTAAATATATGAGCTATTCTAATAAAAACAATAATTAAATTCCTGATGTACCAATAAAATTATACATACTTTACAAAAAATATAATAAAAATGCTGAGAGACCACTTAACGTCCACAATATAAAATGTAGCAACGCGTCGTCACCATTTCAGGTGAAAAGTCAGCATATTCAGCATATTTTCTGGCCGCATTATTCACAAAGTGGAATATTCTGGTGCTTCACTAAAATGTTTACTAAATAAATTTTCAGCTCCAGCAAGATAACGTTAACGAGGTGAGTAAACAAATACTCTTTGGAGATCAGAACTCATGACTGTTAACGAAGCACCAAAATTCTTTCATTGTTTCGTCATTTAGTCGAAAATTAGAAAGTGGTCGCCAGTTATCACGTAGGCACGTATCGTACGGGTAATGGATATGCCACAACTCCCCGACAATTTCGTTTATTGACGGAGTGCTAGACCTCCCGTTTCCCTCTCTTACACACGTTGTTATAGATAAAATCGGGTTTCCTGTCTCTGTCTACTCCCCAATTTAGTTAAACGTGCACCCACGCTCCGACGCGCCTTTTCAAGTAAACATGGGAATGGGCAAATAGAAAAGGGAGGGAGATATAATTAGAATAAATGCATGGTTCACTATGCACCGCTGCAGGGCCTCCAATGCCTCTAATGAACATCTAGCAATAAAATTAAGCCGAACATAGCCTCAAGTCCCTCGTGATTTGACAGTTAGAAGAAAATGTGACTTGAATGAACATAAACAAGATATGATAAAACACGCGCGGCATTCTGTCGCCGCTATCGATGCCCTTGCCCTGTCTAGCCTATTACGTGACCTCATGGCTGCCAGTCCTTGCTACTCGTGCATAAGTTATACAACTCGACATTGACATAACATACATACAGCCAAACAATTTTCCTGTAAACACGGACAAATCACAAAAAATGTATGATGGCTATTAACCTCATTACACGAAAATATTACGAGGCAAAGTGGGCCAAGGCATGCTTAGATGACGTAAAGTTTATCGTTCGCGGTCGTCGTAAGGGCTAATTAAGACTGGTTCACAAATCACTGTCAATTGGGTCAACGACTCTTTGTTCTATGCAAAGTGATAACGCTGTAGGTCGTCGCGACCACGTTATTGTCGATCTGCCAGAAGTCATTACGGCAATTTGATTTGTCTGACACTTACTGAATTTAGAAAATATGGACCCTATCGCCATAAAAAGAACGAAGAAATCAGCGTATTCTGTAGGTATGTTTGGAGAAACTTAATTTTTAATTTTTTTAAACCTGTGCGCTGCTTTGATGTTTGCCCTCGGCACGACTTTCTTTTAGATGCGCCACTATAAAGCCACTAGTATTACCGTGATAAAGCTGTGGTGTCCAGTGTCCATCATCAGTTTAAGTATACACATCTAAGAAACTTAATCTACATTGTTAGAGCTAGACAAAATGTTAATTGGCTGTACAAAATTATTCTGTCAATTTTAAAATCATCGTATAAAAATTCCATGTCCTACCCAACAAGTTTTACTACAGCCATAAAAACAACAATAAATTAGTCATGGAATTATAACCCGCCATCTATCTAGGTCATTAACATTTTCCAATAACCGACGAGGAAAACCGAGTCAGAATGGTAAAGTAGGGCGACCATCTGAGATCGGGGATCGAGGCTACAACAAGCAGGACAGGCAGACTGACACACGGTTTAAAAATAAATATTTTGTTGTTAACTTTATATTAAAATTTTGTCCCGTACACTTATCCGGAGTGGCGTCAGGATATGAAGATAAGAAAATTTCTTATTTTAACCTAGCTTTTAAATTAAGTAGAAAATAATAGAGTAGCTATAAGGATAAAAAGACAGTACAAGTACCTTACCTACTCAAAAACAACTTTTAAGAAAACTTTGTGTTTTTGTTAATTGGCTCTTCCTTTTGAATGCTAAACCAAAAATATATCACCAATGGAAAGGTGTCTGTCTAAAAATAACTTATTGTTAGAGAAATATAATTTAATGAAGTTCAAATTAGAGAGAATCCCGTCGGTAATCAAAGGTAAAAGGTAAAAATGTATTTATTCGTCGGTAATACTAACTTCAACTTTTTTCCACAGAATAAACAGCATAGATTTCAGGAAAACATTTGTACATCGATGAGTAGTTTTTAATCATTATTTATAATAAGCAACGGTTTTAATCAATTGAGAAGTAATTGTTTAAAAAGAAACTATTAATTATCATAATAGGTAAAGAATCAAATAAAGGGCTCAAACTCTGTGTCAGCTTTTTAATGAAAAAATTTATGTTATTTAAATTTGATAGAAAATTAACAAGAAATAATGCACCTATTAAAAGTAAACTAACATCATTACTTTCAAACTTTTCATTTATACAACCATGTGTATGCAAGTATAAGAATTGCAGTCCACATATGTGATGGTGGTGTTTTCACACTAGTGGACATGGGGTATGCCAGTTAGAGGAGAACATAAGTTAATATTTTAATGTGTCGGGAGCGGGGTCGGTGACCGACTATCATTAGAGATAAGCCGGCGACGAAACTGTTATCGGCCGACAAAGAACGCTTGTTTACAGCGATTCCTACGCGTACTGATTTACTCAATCATAATTGATTTTTGTTTTAACAATTTCATTTTAGGCTTTTGCGGTTACAATCACTAATTGTCATTGCGGGATTTGCGGCGACTAGTTTTAAGTTTTGAGTTAACATGGCGTCAAGTCTTAGGCAGGTTAAAAGGGCATAAAATTACAGAAACGGCGTACGGTGAAGACGCGGCGCAGATAGTTACGGTGCAGGCGTGGGACACTTTGATAGGAGTTTAAGCCTTATTGTCATACTAAAATATCCAGCATCACGGAAAAAACTTAGTCGTACAGCAAAATGCCACGTGCGCAGAGGATTTTCTTACAATATAAGGCTTAAATGCAATCACAGAGTCTCACGCCTGCGTCGTATCTGCCGTATCTGCGTCGAACGTCTTCTCTGTTAGGCGTAAAACTAACAGAGAAGGAATACGACGCATATACGGTGCAGGCGTGGGACACTTTAATAGGATTTGAAGACTTATTGGCATACTCAAACGACCAGCATCGCATAGAAAACCCAGTCGCTAGTTACCGCAAGACTCTACGTGCGGGCAGAGGATGCGCAAATTTTTTCTTGCGATATGGGTCGTTTTGATAATCATAGTGTCCCACGCCTGCACCGTATCTGCGCCGTATGCTTTCTCTGTTAGTTTTAAGCCGTACATGAGTCTCATAGTGACAATAATCACTACGAGAATAGGCATTTGTACAAGTTCTCACCGCGACATCTCTCGCCTGTGACTGTGACAATTTTGGAAAGTCGTGTGGAGATTTAAAAACACTTTCCACATTTACAATATTAGATCAATTTTCTTTAATAATCTCTGAAGATCGACTTCATGATACCTTTAATTCATTTTCTAATATAAAATATGTTTATAATCCAATGATTCGACCATGTGTAGAACTAAGAATTGAGTTGCTTGCATTGAGATATAACTACTAGAGAAGACACCGCAAATCCTTACTTTGTCCCGTCCAACTGTGGCCATCGCGCCATACATAACTCACTCAGTCGGTTGTTAGCTCTTTCGCTTGTAGTACTTCCCATGATTACTAATAAACAAAACTTGGTGAAAATCATAAAAACATGCTTCGGTGTGTATTGAGTTATTGCAGTAATAACTTACTGCACAGTGCAAATGAATAAATTTTAAACATTTATCCTGCATGACAACAATTTATAAAAATTTAATATAAAGGTCCTTTCTTCTTGCAATTATAATCCCATCATATAAACGACTATAGGTACAATTAAAGTTGATTCTCGAACAGTCGATTAAAACCATAAGAAAAATATCGCTAAGTGTAAGCATACAGACAACTGGTCATACCAGCAGGGCCTCTGAGCCGCGTGACCAACTCTGAGTAACGAGCAAAAAGTAAACGACATCCGACGGCCGGTAAAAACCGATGTATATGGTACACGAATCGAAACTATGCTGCCAGTGTCTACTAAGGATGGAATAGTTACCTAGGTGAATAATATATTGGAGTACCTTAAAAGTTAGTAAAAAACCGGACTCGGAATCGTAAACGAAATCTTCCCTACTAACCTACGGACAGACGGTCAACGAAGGAGTCCCGTTTATACCCTTTGGCTAAAAACGGGACTTTAAGCAGTAAAATAGGAAGATTATAATTCAAAGTCAAATAGGTAACCAATAAATGATAAAGAATAGCGCGTTAGTTCATTTGAAGTAAACCAAGATAAGTACTGGCAAGATTCTTGAAATTTACAAGGGACGCAAATTCTATAAAGCTAAGGCCAGATTGACTATATTGATGAACATGTTATTTATAACCGACGTAAAAAAAAAACGAAATATCTGAAAATCACAAAAATATTTTAAAAGTAAAGCAACTCGATTCCTATTAGCTCTCTGCCGATATTTACCTACATATGTATACATCCATACATACTATCACGCCTCTTTCCCATGGGGGTAGGCAGAGACCAAGGACCGCCACTTGCTGGAAGGACCGCCACTTACAGGATCCTTACAAAACTCTTTCGTTTCATCTACATCCATCACTCTTTTCATACATGCTCGCCGGTTTCGGGTACTCCTGACTTGCCCCTTGACAAGAATGTCCGCAATCTGGTCACGGTTATGTGCGTCTATATTATAGATTTTTACCTACTTATTGTAATTGACGATGATGACTGAGTGATAGAAATAAGAATTATAACTTTGTGAATTCTAATAACTGTAAAACGAAGTCTGCAGTTAACGACACATTAGGTAGGTAAACGTTTTAGTATACAACTACATATTTATTTTTTAGTTATTAACTTTTGCGAATTAGTAAAAGTAAAAAGAAGATAAAGTAATTCAACGCCTCGGTTGAAAGTATTGAAGCATTTGCACAAAAATGATGTGACAGAAATAATCTTCTGCAGTGTCATATCTCGTGAACTGTGTCATGGGCTCGCCCACGCTCGGCGGAAGGTCGGCCGCCCTCCGCCGACACTCATTACTCAATAAAGAACGTCTGCTCGTGAAACTCAATACACCAGCCTTTAAAGACATCAACAAAATCATTAGAACAACATCAAAAGCAAAGCGGAAGTAAACACAACGATATTGAAAAGTCATTTACTCCCTATCAATGATACCGAGCGCACTGATTCGACCAATAAATTATGAGTTTCAACAAAACCCCTTTCTAACCCTACACGAATTTCGGTGAAAGGCATGCGCCGTGGTCGGGTAATAATAATCGGCGCTGTCAGCATGATGGATGGCCCGAGGATGACGAAGCGCAGTAGACATACGAAACCTTTACCCCCTGCCCCCAGACCCCGCGCCCCTTCCATTCACTGTTAATTCTCACAGCAAAGAACTTGAAGCACTGGCGTTAATCACTTCCCAGGCATGCAATTAGGACAACCCAAAACCTACACTAAAATTCCCAAGCTTACGGCGAAAAAGTTGTCTCGTCCAGTTCTGTCCTGACAATTTAATTTACTGGAAAATCTTGAGCACAGAATTGAATCGAAGACAAACCAATTGGATTTCTGGCAGCTGAATTCACTTTCCAATACTTCACAATAAAAGTTGGAAAATCGTCACTACGAACGTAAGACGATTTAAAATGTAACTTCACTTAGTTTAGTGACTTGTTGCAGCTGTTGTTTCCCGTGACTTGACTTCCATCGTTCACTTTAGAACGAAGTTGGATCGTGACCCTCATTTCAATAGACTTCAATAAGATTGATATAAACCAGCAAATCAATTCGCTACTTGACAATTTTCTGAAATATATTTTATAATATCTATATACTTATTTTAAACCCCCCTACAATTATATTTTTTTCGAAAAAGCTATATTTGATAAGAAATCATGATTTTTTTATCTTTTGGTTCGAAATTCGCGCTCAAACACTGTGTCACGTGACATTTCCATGTTATGACGTCACAACTCAATAAACAAAGCACGGCTAATACGGCGCTCTAACTGTTTTGTGGTGTAAATTAAACAGATTTAACTGGAATTGTGAAAATGACAAGTTACAAAACATGTGCGGTGCCTATGCTTAGAAGTACGACAGTTAAATGTCCCAAGAAATTGTTTATACATGTTTATAAGTCCAGTCCTGCCACGCCAAGGCCGAGACCCACAGTTTCTATCTGATAAATCTGTGATATTCTTTTGTGCGGATCACTTTGATGTAAGTATTTAGAAGAAATCAATAGTTCGATTTTACAAAAATAAATTACACCTAACCTAACTTCTTAAAATCATCACTAATCACTATCACTAATAAATAGCATAAAACAAAGTCGCATTCCGCTGTCTGTATGTATGTTTGTTTAAATATTTTTGCGATCATAAACGAATGGACTCTGGGCTGCACTATCCGCTTTAATGTAGCCTGACTCCATTTCGTGAAACTCTTTTTATAGCATAAATCGAAATAGTAGAGCGATTTTCTCCACTTTTTCTCAGCAAAATATAGAACCAAGGAGGCTCAAAACATTGTATAGAACAAATATGGAGACATATGTATGAGAACAAACGACTTGACGAGCACTTGACGTTGATCACGTTGTCTTTGACGTTTTGTTTATTGAGTTATGACGTCATACGAAGATTAATCATGGCCGCCACTTGTAGACCACAGATAAAAAAAACTGATATTAATATTCCAAAAATTAAATATTAATAAATTGTTTTAATGCAAAAAACATATTGGATGATAATTGTTTAGTTATAAGCTACCATAAAAAATATATTTCATATTTTATTGCTACAACTGTCTAATAGCGAATTACGGACTAAGGAATTGCTACACAATGACTAAGGATTTGACGAACTAATAGCATGAAAGAATTGTGCGTATTGAATAAAAGAATGGAAATATTCTTGGACAAACAATTGATAAATATTATTACACATTTAAAAACGGATAGGGTAATGAAATATGTATTGAAATTGCGCTACCCACCTTCTGTCATTCACATGACGAATTGCCACATCAACGCGATCCTACGCTACGATTCCGTGTGGGGAACACGGAAAACAAATTATTCAACGCTAGGCCCGCATAGAATCAGTATTACAAATTGATTATGTATGTTTCCTCAATATTCGTAGATTTAATATTTAAACATCAAATAAGACTATGATCTCAGATTCCAATTGTTGCGCATCATGGACATGGAGATCTAGGCCCTCAGTCCAATTAGCGTTTGTTGTAGCTACTGGAACAAAATACATTGTTGGCGCATTTGCAATGGTCCTGCGAGACTCGTGTAGTTAGCGAGAGCAGAGCATTCCTCGAGTCGGCCGACCGGTTCCCGACGCCGCTGTTTACGGCCGCACCAGATATAAATAGACGCACTGCAAACCATCCATCTTCGCAATGCTTTACTTTTAAACAGTTCCGATGTACTACGACAGTTTCTTCAACGTCCTAACCCTATTTTCGTTGCATGAAATGCATACGTGATCCAAGATTGGCAGACAAATGATCTTGGTCGCTCGCACAGGATATGCAATTTGACCAGATTCTAACAGTGACATATTGTATCGTTAGAACAATTTATACGGCCTTAGCGGCTATCTAGACAATAGGCTTGTTAAGAGCAGCTACATGTTGACAGAGCCATAAAACAGTCTAATCAATGCAGCAGTCAGATACGGAATGACGGATTGTCGCAGGACAAAGTATTCAGAAAGCTTGCGGTCAGTTTCAGCAGATCGATATCTGCAGGCGTTATTACTTGCGTGCAAGTTGTTAATTACTGGCACAACTCAGAATTAATGGAGATAAAATCAGTTAAACATGCCGAGTGGCTGCTCTCACGGGTAAACATGCTATTTCACTTTCACTACACAGAGTAAGTCCCAATTAGCGATAAAACCAAATACTAAGTTTCATACTTGAGCCGACACTGCTGATATATTTGAATTATATAAGCAAGCACGTGGTGTCAAGAGCAATAACCCCGGAAAATATGACGCTGATATCTAGAAAGACGCTATCAACCTTTGGAAGATAAAAACTGGCATTGTGCCGTGCGATAACAATTCGACAGCCAACGAACAAAAGAACACTTGAGTAATCAATCAAGTCGGAGCCGACGAGCGGCAATCTGAAGATGGGCTTACTCAACAGTCTCTACATTCTGCGTTCGTACTGGAGTCACCCACTTTAGCCGTGTTGCCAATTCGTTGCATAAACGACCTAGTAATGTCAAAGGGGGTCATTGTCGCGTTGCGCGGACGCCGATCCGAGCCGCCAGGTACTCGCCTCTAGTTGCAGGTTAGATAATTATATCGATTGAACCCCGGTCTCCTTCGGCGTGTCTGTGACCCCGATGTAAATAACCTGTGCGGTTGTACTGTAAACAACTGATGCCGCTTGCGTCAATCGCTTGCACGGCGCACGGCATGGCCACGACGCGGGCCTCGCCCAGCCATTGATGTGTTCCTTTTGACTTACGGTTTGAACTATTTTAGGTGCAGATCAAACACAGGGAAGCGATGGAAAACAGGGCATAACGTATCATTTCTAGGACTTGAAGAGTCATACTCTGCAGGAATTTATCGCGAATTCGCAGAACAAAGAGCCTTGAAAAGATAAATGGCAGTATTTTCTACAGATGCCGATGGAGGTGCCAAGTATTCCCGCAGTTACTTAATCGTATTACCCCCATTCGTTACAGATGTCTGGATGGCGTGCTCGAAACGTACCAGCGAACGTAGAAATATTTCAGAATCGCTTCGACATACAAGCCACAATGTGATCATTAATGTCTACTTCGAGCGCTCAATTTGTGTTCTCAGCCAGTTAATGTTAAAACACATCACTCGTAATGTCACAACGCTATCAATGTCAATATTTGCATGGAAAATGTGATATTATAAACAAAACAAGTTGAAACTACATACAGTAAGTAGTTACACTGCTGAGTGTATTTAATCTACAAAGTAAGGTGACCTAAATGATAAGATTATTTCAATTGCTACACTATGCACACATGCAAGCATGCAAGCCAGTGTGAATTCGCGGCAGTTCGTTCGTACAATGACATTGTCGACCTTGACTACTAACTCGTATATCACGAACACACACACTCTCACATATTTGCATGTTGTTAGCATCAGGAATGTATTCGTCATGCACGTACGTTATTTTAAAGCTAGCGAATGTAATGCGCCTGAATTCTGAGGTACTCCTATTTTCTACTTTTAAAAATAGTGAGAGCTCATATTAATTGCACCGGTTTATACCTGCTCTGAATATAAGCTTGGTGTCTGGTCGAAATTGATATAGAACAGTTCAACACACGATAAGGTGAATGCCAACGCGCCGTGCAGTGGTGCACAACAGCCAAGGCCAAGTGAACAGAATTATCACAAGTGTGCATATCAAAGTGCACATTAACAGCACTCACATGCAGTTAATAATAAAGTAATTGAGTAAATGACATTGAATTTCCTTGGTGTCGTAACACTTTTAGTGAGAATATTATTATTTGTGCCGCCTACGTCGGAGATATCTGCAGAAAACATTAGTAGAACGAAATATTCCATTTTATTAGAGACATTAAAAATGATTGTTCAAAGAGAATCCATGTTTCGTGCGGCGATATTAATTTGAAAATATACCTATCAGCGAAACAGAAAAGTATTCGCAAATTACGTATAGTAAGCGCTTGATTGAATCACAAAACGGCCAAGACATATTTTAAAATTATTCTGAAATGTGTAGCTAATAAATAATAAAAGAATATAATTATCACAAAAGAACTAAGCCGTGGATATTAATTTACATCGTATTTAAGAACATTCGGGACGTATTTCTGAAAACGTTTTCTTTGATGTCTGAATCGTCGGCGCATTAGTTCCTCCTTTTTTTAAGTGGATGATGTGCTGATGATGGCAGTACTGGCAAAATAATGTAAATTTAGCGAAAATTTTATTGACTTAAAATGTTACCAATCTTTTTTAATTTTAGTGTGAATTAATGTCATATTTTGTTTCTTTTTCTAAAGCAAAAGCCAATAAATCTGAAACGTTACTTCATAGTAAATTTTAATATTGAATAATTATGTTCGTTTAGGTAAATTCGCTAGTGGGCGAAACTTGGCCAGAAAAACAAGACTTTAAATTCAATTTCCTGTTTTGGAAAGGTTATTTGAGATTAGCATTTTTACGTGGAGATTCGTACTTTTTTTTCCCTTTTTATGCCGACGAAGCTTCCGTTTCACATAAAACTAAGATACACGCACTGTACTAGCCGTGTTATTTAGTCTAATTATAAAACGAGGACTAGCTTTATTACGTGGCTTTAATATGGTTTTCAAACCATTATCCGACCAATTATTTTAAATTCAATACATAAACTTTAAGAGGTGACTCAGCCCATCAACTGAAACAACTTTGTTATGGGACCAATGCTGAAAATTCAATATTATTTTTACCTTTTCCATACATTTGATCCGATCAGCTGGACACTTTTGTTTGGGTATGTCAAATTTTTTGAGTTCCCTGTATTGGTCCTATATCAAAAGTTGTTCATGTTGATGGGCTGAGTAACCCCTTAAATTTGTGTACTGATTTCAAAATAAGGGTGGAACTCAACACTTATCCTGACATTTTCTCAGCTGTCATTGTCAATTTATCAATAGGCTATCTATGATTTTAACCAACTAACTTGAGTCCATGTTTTGTTACATTACAATACAGTATATTTCTGAACTCCAAGTTTAGATCTGAACAATTTTCAGTTTAGATTTGACTGTCCAAATATGTATAGTTACGCGTTGATATTTTGTTTGTTGGAAGTCGTGCCAGCTTCGTTATGTATTTAACGGCAAACTGGTTTCAAGTTTAATGGGCATTAGAATAATCTTGTTCGAAACAATTACCAACTTTAACTGTGAGAAACTCGGTTGCTATTCAGAACTGTGAACGGCAAAATAATAAAAAACCGGCCAAGTGCGTGTCGGGCCACGCGCAGTGTAGGGTTCCGTAGTTGCGAATGACAACTTTGAGTTCACACTGTTTACACTCACACCTCACAGTCTCAACGACCAAAAACATCTAACAATGAAGATTGTATGAAATTTTACATTTTCCAGTACATTTTATAAGTTGGTTGCCTATAACTTTTTAGTTTGCACTTAGTACCCAGCTCTGATAGTTTTCCTTTCAACTTCAGTATATATACTATTGCTGTAATTTTTTTCACGTATCCATATATAACCGTTTAGCAGATAGAGGGGGGGGACACGTACCTCTAACAAAATTTTGCACTTTAAAACCAAATATTTCGGAAACGGATCCCTAAATCGAAAAATGGTGTTCTTAACCTCACAATATTTTTGAAAGACCTTTTTAACGATACCCCACACGATGGGTAAATAGAGAAAAAAAAAATTACTCCCCCACTTTACTTGTATGGGAGCTACCCAAAAAAAAATATTTTTTCAAGGTTTTTTTCTACGACTTTTTTGCCATGATTAATATACACACTCATACCAAATTACAGCTTTCTAGTACTTATAGTCTCTGAGTAAAACCGCGGACGGACAGACAGACAGACAGACAGACAGACAGACAGACAGACAGACAGACAGACAGACATGGCGAAACTATAAGGGTTCCTAGTTTACTACGGAACCCTAAAAAGGCGTAATTAGTAAACTTGTTTTATTTTAAGAAAAGTCCACGACCTTTCAAAATTTCTTTCATCTTTTATTTTCTATGCACAATAAAACTATTCATTTCACTTCTAAGCATAGCTGGACATCATATACCTCATGAATTGAATTTAATAAAGATCTGGACTTAAGAATTTGTCTCAACTCAAATTCAATATTTTGTTGTTATTTTTTTTTCAGTTGAGGGAATAAATACTTAGTGAATTCTGATACTGAAGATATGAATTTGACAACCATTTTTATAACTTTTTACAGCATCATCTTCATCAGACATGCAAGCGTACATAGGTTACTTTTTAGGGTTCCGTAGTAAACAAGGAACCCTTATAGTTTCGCCATGTCTGTCTGTCTGTCTGTCTGTCTGTCTGTCTGTCTGTCTGTCCGTCCGCGGTTTTACGCAGAGACTATAAGTACTAGAAAGCTGTAATTTGGTATGGGTATGTATATTAATCATGGCAAAAAAGTGGTAGAATAAAATCTTGAAAAAAAATTTTTTTTAGGGTAGCTCCCATACAAGTAAAGTGAGGGAGTAATTTTTTTTTCTCTATTTACCTATTGTGTGGGGTATCGTTAAATAGGTCTTTCAAAAATATTGTGAGGTTGAGAACACCATTTTTTGATTAAGGGCTCCGTTTCCGAAATATTTGGTTTTAAAGTGCGAATTTTTGTTAGCGGTAAGTGTCCCCCCCCCTCTATCTGCTAAACGGTTATATATAGATACGTGAAAAAAATTACAGCAGTAGCATAAATACTGAAGTTGAAAGGAAAACTATCAGAGCTGAGTAGTAAGTACAAACTAAAAAGTTATAGGCAACCAACTTATAAACTGTAAAATTTCATACTATTTTCATTGTTAGATGTTTTTGGTCGTTAAACTGTAAGGTGCGAGTGTGAATAGTGTGAACTCAAAGTGGTCATTCGCAACTACGGAACCCTACACTGCGCGTGGCCCGACACGCACTTGGCCGGTTTTTATTTAAGCTTATCCTTAGTTCTCTTATATATATAAATGAACGACAATATAAGTACCACAGTTCATAAAAATATGAATCATACACAGCTCAATGTTTTGCTGTTAAATTTTAACAACACACCTATGGGCAAAGGCGTATGTTTAATGTAGGTAGAAGATGACACAACACAATAAAACGACGGGACAACGCGGGGGCGTCAACTACAGTCTGAACCTGAGATATATAACATAGGTACAATAGATACTTACAGTTCAAAGTCACGTACCTACCTATGTAACGTAGTTCCGCGATGAAGGCGACTCCATTGATATGCGGCACGACAATGTTACACAATAAGATTGTCAATGCTATGTTGTACTTACTAGAGTTATTCTATTAACTTTCGATGTTCTTTTTATTCAATAGATTCAAAGGACATGTAATCTTGGCAAAGAGTTTCTTGGCCATTTATTTTATGCGATTAATACTTTTCGCTCTATTTAATATAAAATTTATTATTAAAGTTCAGAAAAATAGACAGTAATGGGCAATTAGAATAAAATAGTAAAAACACTTCGCAAGAAGTAACACACGCAATATATTGTGCATATTAGAAGTTGATTGACGCTCTTGGATGTCTAAAAAAATATAAAATCTAAACACTTAAGTAGGTAGGTACTTAATGTATTATGCATTTTTCGTAAATGCGTTCTACTGAAAGATAGGCGTTAAAGTAAATAAATGAAATAAAACGGAAAAGTGCGATTTGGAATCGCGCACGAAGGGTGCCGTGCCATTATCTATGATGAGGGTGATGACGTCCGACCGATTTCGGTCATGGTGACCACTTCAAGAATTTAGGTTTCTCTCATGTGGATTATGTAGCCGATCATTATCTAACTATACAACTAACGCAAACAAAATAGGCTTAAAAAATATGTTTGTCACCATGAAAGACAGTGTATTTGCATCAGTATAAATGTACAGGTACAATGGAATCGTATCATCCTTAAAGATTCGCAAGAGCACGTAACGTGTGCTGATTTAATACTTACTGTATTTTTTGTCGTAACAAAAAACAACGTAACATCAGCGGTGACCGTGGCGCGGAATTAAAATCACAATGTTGACGGCCTTAAAGTAAATTAAAATATAATTTGTAAGGCAAATTTCATCAGTTAACTCCAACAGGTTTGTCTTGCCCCAAAACTGTAACAATACAACCGGTCAAACGTTGCTCAAAGATCATCGCCCTACCGACTTTGATTGACAACGAGATGTGCGAGTAATTTAACAGCGCTAGCGGGTACTAAACTAACAATGGTTTAACTGCGGGGTTTAGCAAGTCCGTTATGGACAAATTAGATCGATGCCCGTGAGATCTTGAGGCTTGACATCGATACAGAGATCTCCAGATAAATGAGAGCAGTGACGCATGTTAGCTGTAGTGTAGCGCGATATTTTTTTTTTCAATTTTATTCTGTACACAACCCAAACAGTTTATTTATCAAAAGTTTTCAATCGCTTGTAAAGCTTACCTACATTGTATTCAAAATCAAAAAAGTTAATATGAAAAAGACACTTTGACAACAATGCAGGAATAAACACAATATGAGAGATATAAAAATACTTATCTGACTTATTGAAGGCAATTTGACATTTTCTTTTAAATTTGCTGGAGCTCTATCGTGGTTCTCATGATTTGGTAGCAAAGGGGGCAATTTGACATTTTCTTTTAAATTTGCTGGAGCTCTATCGTGGTTCTCATGATGGTAGCAAAGGGTCATAGGTACTTTTTTACATGTATTACAAAGTGGCTAACATTTCTTTTCATCCCGAATCATAACACTATATTTTTTGAATTAATTAAAATACCTACATCATACTAGTAAGTACCAATTTAGATTTAAAGAAAGCAAATGTCTGGTTTGAAAAGTGAAATAGTGTTCTAGCCAGAGGAATACTGAATGGTTTTCTCAAGAAGCGAGACTAGGAAGAAGTGTAGGCGGATGTGCGGTCGAGCGAGCGTCGCGGTCGGCTGCGCACGCGGCTCCGAGGCGCTTGTTGCTTCTATTATCTCGACCTACGATGCTCTAACAACCTTCTGAGTTCTGATTCACTATCTTAGGGTTGCCAATGTCAATAGCCATGTTTTTCAATATACGACCTTACATATCATGTTTATGATGTTCGAAGCATATGAGTTTAAGAGAAAACCAGAGGTTTTCACCGTGACGCTAATGGTTTTTGCTGCAGTCTCTTTGAGATCTCGCTTTGCTCCCTTAATTGAAATTAGTTAGATAAAAAAAAAATAGATTCCTTGCGTAACTACTTTAACGATTTTCAAGAACTTGAAAAATGTTGGAACCGTAACATAGGTAGGTACCTATTTTAAATTGTTTCAATAGGCCTACTAGTAGGTTCCTAGGTTGTTCAATTTAAGCAACCCTAACCTTTTCACAGTATGAGTCAAAGCACTGTTACAATATTGAAATAAGATATTTTGTCCCTGCAAACTGACTTTGCGGTCAGTATCTTTAATTTCAATCAGTTTCAAAAGAATCGATCGTTGTTCAAGTCAAATTGAAAAGATTACAGCGATTAAATTCAATACGGCCAATAGACTGTACAATACTGACATCTCATATTTCCTTTTATCATTTACAAGCATCTGTTTGAACAGAAGTGGCACTGTTCGGTCGGAGATCAGTGATACAGAAATCTCAAGATGCCTTCGCGATTACTTTTACTTATAGCTCTACAAGTATCAAATAATTTGAAAATAGATATTAAGTAATAAGTACTTAAATACAACTCAAGTAGTACATACCGAGTTATTTTTTTTGAAACATTATCGTTTTCTTGAATTTTAATTTAAAATCGATCTAGACCCAGGTTAGGATTCAAATAGCATTATTACCTTATTATTACCTACATAATACATAATGTGCTTAGGTACGTAGTAAGTAAGTAGGTACACCACATTGTACTATCAAATTATTGTGAAAACACCACTGGAAAGCACGCAATGTGTGACGCGCGTGGCCCGTTTTTTTTTACATAAGTGTCAACGTATGTCAATGAACTCTTAAGGTTAGCTAGAACAACAGACCCAACCAAACGTTTGTTTCTATATTAAGGCCATATTCAAATCGATATAACTAAGGATCGGTAACTAGTTATTCTGCAAAGTTGTGAACAAATCTAATTACTGTGTAGCGAGCGAGGGAATATAAATCATTCTTAATTTTGGGGTCCACACAATAAAATAGGCATGGCTTAATAAAAACGCGCACTCACTGAATAGGGGGTCATGCAGACCATTAGAATCAAAGGGTTGCCAAAAATACTTTCATTTAATGAAAGAGGGACCTATTCTGATTCAACAGCTGCTGGTGTAGTATAGATAATATTATTCTAACACCATTGCGGGCTTAGTTACTAAGCCCGCACTTAATAGTTGCCAGGCTCATCCGATTTGTATGCAAATGTATAGGCTAGTTCGACTTACATAAACGGAAACCGCTAACGATCTGAGAACAAGCTCAAGAATCACGATATTATCATTAATTGAGCTCAGTGGCTGTTATTACATAACGTTTTATTTAAAAAAATATAGTATGAAGTCATAAGCTATCTCCAGCACACATTGAGGTGAGCGACCTCTTTGATTAAGGAATCATCAATCATGCATAACTCAACCACGGTCTCTACCCAACGAGGGTATCATATTTCACACATTGAAACGACGCTTACAAACTACACAAGTATACAAACCTATACCTATCTAATGAATGATTTCATGTCATATTTGTTACCTCCCTGTCCTTCCCTGTCGGATCAAATCACATTTAATATTGAATTATTGACTAGGAACATACCTACGTTTCTCAGTCGTTAAAACTCTTCATTTACATGAATTGAGAACATAGAATTACATACATTTCCAAGCACACAATAAACAAGTTTACCGTTTCTTAAATTAGGTTAACCCAAGTCTTGTTCAAGATTTCGCAAAGATTTACGTCTGTGAAAGCTGCAAATCAACGAACTCACAAATAGCCAACGCGGAGCAAGTAATTTTCTTAATGCCACATTCCATAATTAACGTTATTATATCGTCTGTTCTCCCAAGGTCCTGGCGCCGAGGTCTGTAACCCTTCGCTGCAAAACGATTATTCAAATCGAGAAACAAATAATTTCCGGCTAAGTGAACCGGCATGAAATAATTAGTGCTACAGCTAGTACATGGCTGGCTTTGCGCCTATTTACAGCGACGTGTCAAAAAACCGGTGTGACCTTGGCGCCCCCGCACGGACGCGTCGATACATTCACCTCAGGTGGGGCCCGCGAGGCATACAATTGTACCCTTCATTTATTTCAGCATATTATCTAACCAAAATAGTTGTACACATGAAAAGGAACTACCAAAGCACGCCGCGATTGACGCACGACTCGACAAAAGACAACCCTTGAAATCTCTCGTCTATCTATCCCATTTCCTCAACCAACGCTGCTAAACTGATACGTAGGCAGGTACTTATGTACTAGCTAAACTATTCTAATTTGATGGAATTTTACAAAACTTACACTGAACACATAACTTTAGTACCTACTATAAATTCTAATGCGTAAATGAACTACGTCTCTTAGAAGTGGCTGTTAAGGATGTGAACCGAAAACAATCTACCTAGTTAATATTATACCTACTACCAATTTTTAATGGTAAACACTATGAAATCAATGAGCGCTGGCATTACACAATAAATAAAAGCCCTAATGTAATTCCATAAAAGCGTTCTAATCACAATAAGTTTAATGTTTCATGCCAATTTTACTTAGCGCCCGGCGAATTGCTTTGAGGCAATATTCTTATTCCTCCCACACCTACACTAATAAAAATTCCATTCCTTTCCAACGCATTTTTCAATCTTTAGCTAATTTTTATGAACAGTTTCACAGTCTTTGAATAGGTACGAACTGGACCGAAATTCTTTTAAATCGCGTCTTCATTCATCGTTTTTCATTCATTGCTTGATGAAAGGTTATCTTTGTTAGATAATTGAAGTTTAAACAAAGGTGTCATCGAACTCTATATTGCGTAAAGTAATTTTCAAATTAAAATTGTGTAACGTATTTATTTTCCCCGTAGCATTGATGGATTACATTACGTGCCACGGCGAAAACTAAACGGAAATATTCCATTATGAAAACTAAACGTGGCCGAGCCATAAAAATATTTCATTTTGTCGCGACTTTTAATTTGCTAGCGTTTTCTTTACGCTGAGTTCGCTTACAAGGTTATATAGCTATGCTCAACGACTTATCTATGTCAATTTGGATTTAACCAAACATCCGAATATTTAGTTGGAATAAAATAAACCTCTGTATTCTTAACACTAAAGATTCTCACGCTCTGAATTTTGACTCTACAATCCGTATTCGGTCCACTAGACCCCTTTTTGTAAGAGTAATCCAAAATGCCTACTTTTAAATGTTTATATCAGTGTTTGATCCTATTTATTATAATAAACTTTTAAAAAAAGACGGACAAAATATTGAAAAACGCATTCGTAGAACGTGCAGCTCCAAGCGTCACTTGCATACACACACATTTTCCACTTTCTTCTTAGAGCGGCCATGCGATGAATCCAAGTTTCACACGAGCAAGTAATTGACATGTTTCATTATTACCTAGATTTAACTTTCTACACTACGCAAATATTTTGAGATCAGGTGAAAGAAGTGGCGCGTACAGAATTAAGTTAGCTAGTTCGTATTTTGGGATCAAACGATATGTTATTTTTTTTTAATTGTAAGCGTCGTTTAAATACTGCAAATAAAAATATATATTAAAATACGTATTTGACAATCACTTCTTCTAAATCTTCCATATTACAAGGCTTGGAGAACATATCATTGAATTTTGTAGAGATTAATTATTCAGAAAACTCAGAACGACCAATGACTTTTGAGTTTTACGACGTAGGCTATGATATTTTTTGGCGGCAGTCAAATCACTTTGTGTGTTTAACAATGTGTGCTTTGCTATTTTCGGCGTTTCAGGGTCCCTTCCTTGTCACTTCGGGTTAGCTCAATGCCATCGCGTCATTCTTTACAGTGACAATTTGTTTCACCTAGCAATATGTTTAAGTATTCAATGCACTTCCTTGTAAAGATGTAAAGCATCTTAAAATGAAACGTATGAACCTAAATGCTTTACTATTTTGCCTGAATGTATGGTTCGATTAGTTAAAATCGTTAGTTGTACTTTAAATGTATTTTTGCTTTTAACATAACTATCATTATCATGTTCAGGCTTTTTTAAGTCTCGACTGCAGAAGCACGACCCTCTCTGTACTAATAGAGCCATATATTAGCCAGAACAGTCTAAGATTTTTTCTATCTGGTCCACGCTGGCCAAATGGGTTGCAGGTCTCTTTGATGTTTATAAGCTTTGTCGCCTTCTACGACATCAACGCATCCACGGGGAGACTTTGAGTGGTCCTATTCTAATCTGCTGGGAACCCCACGGCTTGATACGAGTTATGAACGTATACCTTAGGCGCTCCTATAGTAACACTAGCGCCACCCAGCAATTAATTTTTTTAATTATATTGAATTTTAAAAATCTAACAAGTACAAAACTAGTAATTTACTTGTAGTATTTTTGTATTCATTAAAGTAAGAGATAAAATAAAAGAAGTAAAACAAGTAAAATAAAAGAAAAACAGGTTAACGCCAAAAGTGGCCACTTTTGGCGTTAACCGATTTTTCTCTTTAAATATGGCACTAGTAAATTACTTGTAATAAACAAAAAATACTATAAGTAATTTAGAAGGTATATACTCTTGTTAGATTTTTGAAATTCGATACAATTTATGATTTAAGGAATTGAATTAACTGTCATTCTGTAGGTATTGCTGCTATAGGCTATAACGTTCATCCAATGCTTTAAAAAGTATAGGTTAGTGTCCAATAAATGTGTAAAATAATCCAATGCCTATTTCTGAGCCCGCATGTTTTCTGAATAGTTATCTGCGTGACATTTAACTAGACTCTGCTTAGAATTTTATTGACGCATTTTGTCCAAATGACGCGTGATGCGGGCTACTTTATTAAGGGATGTTAAATAAATTTACTTACACATCATCTCATTTTTCAAATGAAAATCGAGTCGATATGCTCATATTCAAAAATATGAAACTGAATTGTGAAAACTTCAGTGTTTCACATCATTATATATGGCTCTGTTGTACAGATAGGGTTGTGCTTCTGCAGTGGAGCGGAGACTAAAAAAGACCTGATGGATGTGAAGTTAGGTAACTAAGTATATCATGCACATACGTGCCTTGTCAGCCCATGCGATTTAGCATCTCGAGTGGTTCAAACCGGTCGGACGGGCTTCGACCAACTCTGCTCAAATTGTTTACGCTGCTCGGTGTATCACTTGGCAAATCGAAACCGTCTCAAATGAGAGGAAACGATTTTTTAGCTTGTTTTTGGCGTAGTTTGAGATGTAAAATAAAAAGGTTTGCCAAATTTCAAATGCTAATTTAATGGGCTGAGGGTTCAACTGTTAACTATTTTTGTGTTGTTTGTAGGTAGGTACTATTTGTGATTTCACTAAGAATTGTTTAATGTTTGCAACAAATTCTCATGGAACACTATGTCTACCAAACAACATTGTAGATAAAGTGCTTAACTGTTCCTAAGTAATACCATTTACATACCTATAGTATTTGTTTAAATTTCATATACCTACCTCACAGAAGCGAATCTGCCAAAATCTTACAAATTATAGACAAAATATATCTGACTGAACCCATTAGCGAAAGACATCCAATATTCTGATATTTTATATCAAAATAAGTATCTTTCTTTACGTATAGAAATTTGTAAAAGCCAAGTAACAGTATCATGACAAGAGAATGACACATGAACAAAGCCGCCGGCGGCTATTTTCGAGCAGACGAGATAAGAATTCTTTTAAGTAACAAAAATAGTTTCTAAAGCCATGTTCGGTAGTTTTAGAGGGGGAGTGCACTCAAGCCCTCACATATCTGTCCCTCAACGTGAAAGCTTGAGGGCTTATTCAAAGATAATAGATTTAATCTAGCCAGCCAGTAAGTACTTAGATCCTCTAAAGATAAGTTATTTTAAGACAAGACTGAATGTAACTTATAAAAACATATAAAATACATTCCAGAGAGCGTTGTTTGTTACTTAGGTACCTGAGTAGGAAGATATCTTTCTAAAAATATATTTTAAGTATGTTGTGTTATGCTTCATTAAGTAAGGTATTCTTATTGACATAAACAAATCATTATTGCGACGGCGTCAATATAGGTAGTAGGTAGGCATGTAAAATAAATAAAAGTGAGAGACTTTATGGTACCAAAAAGTATAAAATTGCGTGTAAACCTATTTAAGGGTTATGAATAGGAACCGAATGATATGAAGGACCAACTAATTCAAATATGCGTAGGTAGGTATTTTTTGTCTGAGGATTGTGAAGGTACGTTTACACGCTTGCCAAGGGTCGACAAGCATCCACAAGCCCCAAGCGTTCACAAATGTCGCTTGGCATTTGGAAGTCGTTTACACGCTTGCGAATGCGTCAGTGTGCTACGGACATCCAAGCATGGCGGACACTGAACTTGTATCGGCTATTACGTTCGGTTTAACTTACTTTTATTTTAAATACAAGCAATCTAAAACAAAAGCAAGAAAAGCCCGACGACCACGAAGATGGTGGATGAAAAAGGTTCACAGAAATCGTACCAGGTAACTAATAACTTTTCCAGTTTAATTGGTATTTCGATTGCCATTACCTGTGTGAGTCGTTATCCCAAAATATATAATTATAATATGTATATACCTATTCATTATAGTGCATGCAATAAACAATAAAAAATAATTTAGTAGGTATATTTACGTAATTGCTTTAATTTGTTACAGACAATTTATCGAAGAAAAATTTGAGGAACTCCTACATGAACCATGTGCAGAGTTCGATAACTTTTGCCGTATGAGTTATGCTGATTTTGAGTTACTTCTGCAAAAAATTTCACCAATGATTTCCAAGCTTGATACCGATTTTAGAGAAGCTATACCAGCAAAATTTCGTCTTGCCATAACGCTACGATTTTTAGCATCTGGTGATTCTTACAAAAGCCTACACTACTTGTTTAAAGTATCTGTCCCTACGATATCAATAATCATTCGTGAAGTTTGCCAAGCTCTTAATGAAGTTCTAAAGGATCAAGTTAAGGTAAGTTGTAAAATAAAACACTGTTATTAATTATTCATTCAGATTTTATAAGCTCCATGCAAATTATGTCGATGACTGAAAATCTTCGAAAGCTTTCAGTAAAGCTTCGTTTATAATGTTGGGTTCCGTTGGTGGAGGCGTGATGACTTGGTCCGATATGATATTAATACGTTGCGAGGGTACTTCTGCTTCTGGGGTAGATAGAACTATTGGGCGTGATCGATGTTCAGTTATTATGTTTGAAGAGGGCTCTGAATGAGAGGTTTGCGTGGATGGGAGAAATGTTTGAGTGTCTGCAATAGGTTCAGAATAAATCATATTAACTGATGTTGGCCGACTCGGAATGACTTGGTATTGAGGAGACGGTGCATAACGTGAATAAGCAGTAGCCATTGATGAAGATCTAGAATAATATTGAGGGGATGGCGTATGACGCGCATGTGAACTTTGGTTGATTTTGTTTATAAACAACCCGTCTATTTGGTACATCATAATTTTTCGTTCATCAATTGGCAGTTCGCGTAGCTTTAAAGCTAATAGCTTTGCGTATAAATCGCAATCGTCGTCTTCGCGAGCTGGTCTACATTCACTTCGCCTTTGTCTTATATCATTTGTAAGTTGTTCAAATGCTGCGGCCATTTGCTTTTCAGCCGTATCTGTAGTAGGGCGACGACGTTTATTAAATGATGTCGATGGTCGGGATGGTGTAGTGACCGTATCGGTATGGTTGCTGAGCAAGGGGTCATCCTCTGTCCCTTCGTTTTCTTCATGTACAGCATTTTGTTGTGATTGCTGCAAACATAACAATTATTAAAACACTGTTACTTACAGTTCATTTCTTTTCTTTTTTACAGATACCCACCACGGCAGAAGGATGGCTGAAAGTAGAAGAAGGATTCAGGGCCAAATTTCCACATTGCATAGGTTCATTGGATGGCAAGCATGTACTCATAGATAGCCCGTCTCATAGTGGAACTGAGTATTTCAATTACAAGAAAACTTTTAGCATTGTCCTTTTGGCATTAGTGGACAGTCAATATAAATTTATATTCGCAGACATAGGGAGTCAAGGAAGAATTAGTGACGGTGGAGTTTTTAACAATTCTTTATTGTGGCAAAAAATCTGTAAAAACGAGATAGATTTTCCCTCGCCATGTCCACTTCCAGGATCGAATATAAATCTGCCATACGTATTTTTAGGTGACGGTGCTTTTGCATTGAGTACACACTTAATGAAACCCTACCCTGGAAATCATGACGTAGGGTCAGCAAAAAGGTTATTCAATCAAAAGTTATCCAGATCCCGAGTTGTTGTTGAAAATACGTTTGGAATTTTAACTTCCGTATTCAGAATTTTCAGACGCCCTATGGACTTAGATCCACAAAGTGTGTCTACAATTACGATGACTTGTGTATTACTTCATAACTTTTTGAGAACAAGTAAAAGTTCCTCAAATCGATATACTCCTCCGGGATCGTTAGACGAATATGATAGTTGTGGAAATTTGGTTACCCCTGGTTCGTGGCGAAAAGAAAAAAAAGGATATAATGCAATGCAAAGCTTGCCAAATGTAGCAAGAAGATCTCCGTTGAATGCCAGACAAATCAGAGAAGAATTTACTTCGTATTTTAATAGAAATTGTCATGTTTATGAAAATTTAAGTAACGAAATATTTTAATAGATATTGTTATCTTCATACAAATTTAAATTAAAAGTAAAAAAAAAATTGTAAGTTGAGAATTTACTTCATATTTTAAAACACAATTTTTAAGTTTATGAATAATAAATATTATAATATAAGCAAAGGTGGTTTCATTGATTTTGAATAAATGTTCCCTTTTACTTACAGTTTCGGTATTTATTCCCTCAATGCAAGTATATACTGGCAGTAAAAATGACTCCATGATATCGTAAGCAAACCAAGTTGGTTTATATATGTCTTCGGAACCTAAAACAAAGGATATAATTTTAAAACTATGTTTCTGAATTTCATACGGTTATTATTATTAGTATCTCCTTTTTTATCACGGTCCTTTGGAAGGTTTCTTTGAGGACATAGATTCAACACGGAGGCCCTTGGAAGAAGTTGATGCCATGTAGGGCTCCTGCCAAAACCCTTTATCTTAACCTATTGTACTAATAAATAGCTGCGGCGGCGAGCTACGGTTAAGTTTTTTTTTTATAGATATTTTGTATGATATTTCATTATATTTTACTTTGTATACCTTTTATTCTATTTAATCCTAACTGTAAGAATGAAAATAAATACCTAACGTGAATATAATAATTATTATATTTATTTGTACACTAGATTACCTTTTAATCAGGTACTAAATTTTTAAGAGTTTGTAGAACATTACAATAATATGATAAAAATAAAGGTACTTGATAGGCTAAAGCATTTTCAAATCTTTACTATTTGCCGTGGCAAAGAACACCTTAATACTACCGGAAGTCAAGCTCGCTACTCTCAATTGTTGTTTAATTAGGTTTCAAATAACGGTTCATAAGCTTAATATTGTAATAAATTGTTTGTTTTTATCTAATTTATAAATCCTTTTATATATCGAAAATGACTAGTCACGATGGCTTACTGAATAAGACACGTGAGAAAAGCGTAGGTACATTTTGCTAACTTAACTAAAATACTCGTTATAAACACTGTACATACCTGCACCAGAACGATCAGATTCCTGTTTCCTTTTTAAATGTTTTCGAAAAGTTGTCATCAATATTTCTTTTTTGGCTTTTAATTCCTTTACTGGCTTTCCCGTTAACTGGGCAAGACGACTCCAAGCATCTGCAACTTTCTTTTTATCTTTATGATTAACGTCTTTGGGGTTCCAGATACACGTTTCGCTCTGGTAATGTTCCAAGAACGATAAACTCTCTTCGTTAGACCAGCCACTCATTTTGAATAGAAAAAACAAGACGTGCGTTCGTCGCGAAATCACAGCGGCTAATAAACACGCGCCAACATGTAAACGCGTCGCAAGCGCTTGCCGCAAACGCTCTTTGATCTGTGTCCCAAAAACCGACACTAGTCCGGATCGGATACAAGCGTTCACAAGCTCACGCAAGCCAAGCCAAACGGCCTCTTTATACGCTTGTGCTTGTGGATGCTTGTCGAGCCTTGGCAAGCGTGTAAACGTACCTTGAAATTCGAATACCAACCTAGTTATGATTTTTGTATGAAGGACGCGAAGTAAGTAGATACCTACCTAGCCTAGCCTATTGACATTTTCCAATATACTTAATTTGGGCCCTAGTTTTCTCTCTTTAAAATAGGTATTCCTACTCAAAATAGGTATATAATACATTCTACAAATAAATGATAAAAGTAATTGATTGGGTGAACCTAATTCTTCAATAAGTTAGATGAATAGTTTTATTTTTATCTCAATTTTTATCCTTTCGCCCACGGGCAATTCATCATCCCGACGACTAGCGCATCTAAAATAGATCTCTTGCTATCCATAGGTAATACCATAATCTGTAGGTATACCTGAAGAATGAAGAATGCAGATACCTAAATGTAATTAACAAAATCGTAAATAATATAAAATCAAATTCTTTTGTATAAATCTAATAAGGGTATAGCTGGACATCTAACCGCCTCAGACCTACCGACCTACTAATCCCTTAGTTCCAAACCGAACCGAAATGTAGGTAAACAAAACGATTGTGATACGCAGAGCGGGGCAAGGAGACATCGCCTCACCGCGCGGTCAAGGTATCCGGGGCAAAGGTCGATGACAGCGCTTGTCGTTCACAGCCGAACGCTAGCTTGCCGCCAAAAAATTACGCAAACTTTACCCAAGTCTACTAAAACACTAAAAACAAAGATTCTAACCTGATGACATCGATTCATTTTCCGATTTAGGCGTCGTGGGTGGCATTGGTAGAGGCATCGAAGGCAAGGGCTGTGTGGGCTGCTGCTGCTGCTGCATCGTACATGCGTTACCCAGCAACTGTGCTGTGGCCGTATTGTACGAGATACCATCGTCGTAACTCCACAGTTCCAGCCCGCCGTATTCTGGCGAGGCGAGCGACTCGGGCGACATAACCATAGCCGGCGGCAGACCGAGAGCTGAGGACGACGTCACTTCGGACGAGCTCTCCTCCAGCATTCGCAGCGTCTGGAACCCTCCGTTGTTGGACCAGCGGCGTCTCATGTCTACGAGCGCGTCACACGCTCCGATATCCACGATCGCCGAGGGACATCCTCCGACGTAGGCTTTCACTTCACTTTTTCCTCGCACTAAAGCACTTATTACACTATCCAATTTTTAGGAATCCTAATTAGGAACGTGTTAGGAACCTAAATCGGAAGCTAGTGATCACACTACACTAAATCGGTTCCTAAATCGTAGTGTTGCCAGTCGGGTCATGTCAGAAATTACCTGAAATATAAAAAAAAATAATCTTTTTTATAAAAAATAACCTTTCATATTTTTTTACTGGAAAGGTATTATAAGTTGATAGAATATAATATTAGTTGTATGATGAGCTCCGTGGGGCAGCGGTCAATACGCCGGCCTGTGACACGGATGGTCCCGGGTTCGATTCCCGGTCAGGTCAAGATGAAAAATGATAACTTTCAGA
Source organism: Rhodophaea formosa (assembly GCA_963082605.1). Lineage (NCBI taxonomy): Eukaryota > Metazoa > Arthropoda > Insecta > Lepidoptera > Pyralidae > Rhodophaea > Rhodophaea formosa. Next base: position 15,510,472 of record OY720209.1, read on the forward strand.
TTGACCTGGGTCTTATTAGTATCTATTATAAAATATAGTATCGTTGAGTTAGTATCCCATAACACAAGTTTTACTAAAGAATGAAAAGCTGCAATACGATGATTGTAATCGTCAATATCATACTTAAGTGTTAGTAGGTGATAAATATATTTGATATAACTGAACAGTACTTTAATTTCTTTTTTGAAAATTTGTGAGGAAAATATGGGAAATATCGATTTTATTTGCCCCAAATTTGGGGATTTTTAGTTAGGCTTTTGGGTAATCCAGACTTTTGATGTCGGCAACGCTGGCGGGAGGGCAAATTGGCGTCCTAAATCGCAGCGATGCGATTACACTATCCTAAATCGTATACGATTTAGGAAATAGAGCGATCGGGACGTCCTATTCATCCTAAATCGGATCCGATCTACCCTAACTGCGATTACATCTTCCGATTTCCTAATTAGGATTCCTAAAAATTGGATAGTGTAATAAGTGCTTAAACAATCTAAACGCGACTCTATAGACATGCACCATTCGTCTACGCGGCGTCGAAACTGAAGCGATACGTTATCCACTGTCTTGATTTTATTGCACTCCAATAAGATTGGAACCTCGCACGCTGAACTTTTCACAACACAATCCACTCAACAGGTTAGAAACACACGAGTCCTATTGCGTCCGATGATGTGGTGATAGAGAGGTTACCGCGGCGAGCCGTAAAAACAAGCACGTTGCGCGCGCGCGACCGTCGTTCTCGGAGTACGTAGAGCGAGCGAACGAAACGGCGGGCGACGGACGCGGCCGCTCTCACTACTCACTGCCACGGTCGACCGTGACGTCACGCGTCGCACCCCGCGCCCCGCGCCGCCCCCTAATGGCCGCCGCGCAGCCGTGGCACAGAAAAGTCGACTACCGGCGACAGAATGCAGCATTGTAGCGCGCCGATAAAACACCCTCAATTTATGAAGCGCCTCGTTCGTTCTATCAAAACAACTTTTTGTTACGTAACTTTTGAACTTGAGAAAGTAATCCGTAATTAATTTGGAACTTCATTCATTTCCTCAGCAATGAGTAGAAGATAATATTGGAACAATGTTTGTAAACTTATTAACGTTGGAAATTATTAATTAAGTAATAACGAAATTAAGACATAGGTACCTACCTATTTACATACGAGCAGTTTAATTACTTGAGTAACTTCTTTTTAAACCCCGGCACAAAAAGAGAAGTGTTTTAAGTTTGACCGCTCTTTGTGTGTCTGTCTGTGGCACCTGGCACCGTAGCTATAAAATTAGTGAACCGATTGGGATGTGGTTTTTATTTTTATTAGAAAATAGGCGATGATTCTTAGTCATGATCTACCTATCAGGGTTCAGCAGTTAGGTAACAAGATGGAGGGATTTTCGCGTCGGGGGTTTTTTTATTCTTTTTTATTAGGGTTCCGTAGTAAACTAGGAACCCTTATAGTTTCGCCATGTCTGTCTGTCTGCTTGTCCGCGGTTTTACTCAGACTATTAGTACTAGAAAGCTGTAATTTGGTATCGGTATGTAGGTATATTAATCATGCCAAAAAAAGTGGTAGAAAAAAATCTTGAAAAAAAAAATTTTTTTAGTGTAGCTCCCATATTATAATGATATAAGTAAAGAGGGAGAAATATTTTTTTTTTTTCTATACAAACCCATCGTGTTGGGTATTGTTTAATAGGTCTTTAAAAAATATTTTATGGTTGAGAACACTATTTTTCGATTTAGCGATCCGTTTCCGTTTGCAAATTTTTGTCAGAGGTAAGTGTCCCCCCCTCTATCTGCTAAACGGTTATATATGGATACGTGAAAACAATTACAGCAGTAGTATATATACTGAAGTTGAAAGGAAACCTATCAGAGCTGAGTACTTAGTACAAACTAAAAAGTTATAGGCAACCAACTTATAAAATGTACCCGAAAATGTAAAATTTCATACAACTTGCATAGTTAGATGGTTTTTGGTCGTTAAAGTGTGAGGTGTGTGTGAGTGTGAACAGTGTGAACTCAAAGTTGTCATTCGCAACTACGGAACCCTACACTGCGCGTGGCCCGACACGCACTTGGCCGGTTTTTATATGTAAACTTATTCTTATTACAGTTATTTCTCTATACAAAACTTTTCCAAATTTCATACTTATACAATACATCTAACGCACATTTTCTTTTCGACATGATGGAGAAAACAATTTCAAACCAATGGTAACAAAACAATGGTAATATGGGTTTCATATGAAGACGCGTATTACGTAAATGTTAATATAACACATTTGCAGCCAGAACCGGAGCAACAAATATGGTGCTCCCAAAACTGCTGTTAAAAATGTTTACAAATATTTTCTAACATTATAAAAATGCATATAAACATGACAATAAAAATCTATTACAGCTAATATTGATTATAAATGCGAATGACAAGAAGTTTTAAAAACAAAATTACAACAATAAGTTATTTTATTTGAATGTTAGAAAATATCTGCAAACATTTTTTACAGCAGTGTGTGAGCACCACAATAGGTACCTATGTACCTACCTACCTCGGCTACGAAGCTCTACCTATGTCTGGATTTATATAATGTTATTCTTAGTGGAAGTCTGAGACAAAAATATCGCGCAAGTAGATAAAAATACCTACCCAGGTGTTAAGAACACTGCCCGTAATTACCATGTTCATCATCTTGACCTACGAAGCGTGTCCCGCCAGTAGGTAGCCTAATAAGAGTACCTAGGTATCTTAAACTGTATTTCAGATTCTAATTAAGATCATTAAAATTTACTTAGTCAATTTATTTAACAGGAACAAGTCCTACCTAGAATACAAGAAGCTTTCGTAGCATCAAGGCCTCGTAGCGTAGAAAAAAGTTGTGGTCGTCTACGGCTTTTTCTACGCGATTGGTCAGCTACGAATTATCAAACACATAAATGGGATGACAACTATCACGAGTGGTGTTTTCCACGATGGTTCTGAAACAAACTGTCATACTAAACTTTTGACTAAAAATATTTTTCCCCATAAACATGTTTACGTTAGCTAATTTCCGACAAACTGACATGTTAATTGTATAAATCACAAAGTATTTTATAGGTTACGTTTGCAAAATACTTAAAAATCTTTTGATAAGGGAACAAATATGAGTTTTATAAAAAATTTTCAACGAATGGTGAAATGCTTTAAACGCTTCTGTTCCGCATTCGCGGCTGTGTGCCACAGGCGTTATAAGCAAACCACCAAAAATCAAAACGTTTGTTTAGAAAATAGGCATTTGTACCTTACACGGACCTAAGAATAATAAAATAAACATGGCCTCCAAGGCTTGAAAATCACGTTCAGTGATATGTTAGTTGATGCACTAATTATTTGCACAATAAAAAGCCAAAAAGTAAGATTTTCATATTTGTGTTAGGAAAAATCGTATGCAGCGACATCTTCAATTAGCTTTACGTTGCCACCCCTAGCACCAATTTATTTTGATCTCCTAAATCAGATTATTTTATTACCTACTGCCTCCATACACACACACCATGCTTTGCTGTAACCGAGGATTAACCTTACTGATTAGTGCGCTGGTATGTGCGACACAATGACGCGGATTTGAAATGTCCTCCAAATGAAAATAGAACGACGACCTAAATTGCTACATCCAGGTTATCTGACTCTTCAGCAATTTTCGAAGGTTGCAGAAAACATTTTACCGACGCCATTTTTAGCGAGAGCGGACTTGAAAATTTATATTGCTTCGTGTTACATTTCGTTGTATAAGTGTGTGATGGTTTGTTACATTTAGGCGTGAGCAGCAATGTATAACGAGTGGGTTTGTGAGACGTAATTTGACGGCTAGATTAGATTAGAAGTTGGAATGACGGCGCGGCCATGATTGCCGGCGTTCGCGTCATCGGTCACGTGTTCGCTCGGTACGTTGACCTGTGATGTTTTGGAAATACATCAACTCTATCTCCAAGCCTGCCGTATCCGTCATGCAATACTTACGAACGATAGACAAAAACTATTTATCTGCCGGTAATCTCCCGCCATTTTCAATTGCCACGCTAAATGATTTTGTCTTTTATCTCTGTTTAACGCAAATAAATCCGCGATTATGTAGGAGTCCAGCGATTTGTCTCTCTCTCTTTGTTTTGACTGTTTTCGAAGAAATGACGAAGCATCATTTAGTTAAGCTTACCGCAAACATTTATTATTTTATGAAAGTACCTACTATAAATTCATAAACAACATTAGATCACTTTGATCTTTAAAATATGTTAAAATGTTTAGTTCACCCGTCGTTCTATGTTAAGGTGGTGATTCTAAAAGCTTAGTATGAAATTCAGCGTCTCAAATTGTATACCTCCTTGTACCATTGGTATCGGAACCTAAGTAGGTAGGTACTGTTTAATATCTTACAAATATGGGATGAATACAATAATAAAAAAAAATAATATATATTGTAGGGAAATTTTAAAAAATCACATTAGCTCGTATCTTTTCAACACATAAATGGAGTCAGAAAGCTAAACCCTTTTCAAATAAATTGATAAAAAAGTAAGTAGGTAAGTTTTAAGTTACAAATTACACATTTTTTTACGATTAAGAACCTCCTACAATTAATCAACACAGAAAACATACTTTTATTTAATATTAATAATTTATTTATATTTAATTTCTGCCATTCCTCCTGAATTTCCGCACTAAATATATCCAAATTATGGTGTTTACGAGTACAATTTTTTCGTCATTAGTAGCCCTGAAATGGATGCCCTGCCCTAGTTAAAGCCAAATTGTTTTGGTTAACTAAACGACCCTGTTTTCTAATATTTTTCTAATATTTTTTTGTATAAAGAAGACTCTTTCACATATTTTTTATTGTTCGCCAAGTAACCTTTTTATTTAAAATCCATTTATACAACCCAGATAAAATAAAAAAACCGGCCAAGTGCGTGTCGGGCCACGCGCAGTGTAGGGTTCCGTAGTTGCGAATGACAACTTTGAGTTCACACTATTCACACTCGCACCTTACAGTTAACAATGAAAATAGTATGAAATTTTACAGTTTATAAGTTGGTTGCCTATAACTTTTTAGTTTGTACTTAGTACTCAGCTCTGATAGTTTTCCTTTCAACTTCAGTATATATACTACTGCTGTAATTTTTTTCACGTATCTATATATAACCGTTTAGCAGATAGAGGGAAGGGACACTTACGTCTAACAAAAATTCGCATATTTCGGAAACGGATCCCTAAATCGAAAAATGGTGTTCTCAATCTCACAATATTTTTGAAAGACCTATTTAACGATACCCCACACGATGGGTAAATAGAGAAAAAAAAATTACTCCCCCACTTTACTTGTATGGGAGCTACCCTAAAAAAAATTTTGTTTCAAGTTTTTATTCTACCACTTTTTTGCCATGATTAATATACATACTCATACCAAATTACAGCCTTCTAGTAGGTACTTATAGTCTCTGCGTAAAACCGCGGACGGACAGACAGACAGACAGACAGACAGACAGACAGACAGACAGACAGACAGACAGACAGACAGACAGACAGACAGACAGACAGACAGACAGACAGACAGACAGACAGACAGACAGACAGACAGACAGACAGACAGACAGACAGACAGACAGACAGACAGACAGACAGACAGATAGACAGACAGACAGACATGGCGAAACTATAAGGGTTCCTTGTTTACTACGGAACCCTAAAAACTTGAAAACTTCTTGCAGTCTTTCGTAGGTAGGTTCAAGTTTTTATCAAAGAAGAATAAAAATACTGAAATTGACTTTTTTTATTATTTATGTTTGTTCTTACTTTATCTAATGTAATAAATACTGCAAAAATTCTTGTGCCAGTGATTAGATATAGATATTAAGATTTTCTCGCCGTGGTTTGAAATTTCGATAGATCGAGAAAAAGTAAAGTCATACTTATCCCTCCATCAGGACGAACTATATTTGATTTTATTGCTTTAGTAGAAGTACCTAATGGCTATTTATATTCGACAATGACAATCAAAATTGGAGTGATTCGCCGAAGCCAAGACAGAGGCATGAAATAAAGTGATCTCCAGCGTAGCTTGAAATCACAATCCGTTTAGTGGTCATTCGATACAAAACATTTCGTAATGATGATCGCCGAGTGATGGTACAGTCCGAAACGGAAGTGGCGGAGAAAATATTTTGCTACATATGTGGTTAGAAACAAATAAGCTGACTCGTCTAATATAGTAACTTCGTGATTCAAACACTTTATAGGGAAATCTACATAATACAGTACACTACCTACTGCACCTTAGCAGCAATTTCTAGGTGCGCCTCAGTTATAATGACCTATCATAATCATCATCAGTTTTTTTTATCTCCACTGCAGGAGCATGACCGTCTCTGTACTGATGGCCTCCCTTTTTACCCGACTACGTTTTCATTTTCACACTAAGTTATATACATTTATGTTGCTTGATTGCATAAGTAGTCAGTACTATTAGTAGTAATTAAACGTAAAACTAATCTAGTAACTTCTAGAGTTCAGATGATGTCATAGGTCATACCTATGGCATCATCTGAACTCTCACCTGTGGTACTAACTGTAGTTGAGTAAAGTATAACTTAATAGTCATTTTTGCCGATAATACTTGAGAAATTCAGCTGGGCTAACGTGAAATTAAACAGAAGCAAGGAAATATATTAAACTCACTTACTTCTAAAAATAAAAATAATAAATGAGAAACAGGAAGGATACATGCTCGCTCTAATATATATAAATCCCTGTGTCGTATCATTTCTTAGATTTGTGCAAAAGTGTAATGGCCTTATTTATTTTCTGCGCTGGTGTACCAGCAAAGTGTTTGTATAGTCGTGATGTTGGTCAGTCGTGCGTGCAGTAAACTGCTCGATTGGTTCCTGTACCCCCCGCCCTCTCCTCACCGACCTCTTTCCCGAATTACTTGTTTACAGCCTTATTGAGAACTTTTTTGGACGTCTTCAGAGTGAGCCAATTTATATCGACTAAAAAGCTGCGTATTTTTGATCTAATTCTTAATGGACTAAACATGTAGGTTTGTAGCTCCGTGGCACAGCGGTCAACACGCCTGCCTGCGACACGGATGGTCCCGGGTTCGATCCCCGGTCAGGTCAACATGGAAAATGATCTTTTTCAGATTGACCTGTGTCTTGGCTGTTTATCTATATAAGTATCTATTATAAAATATAGTATCGTTGAGTTAGTATCCCACAACACAAGTCTCAAACTTACTTTGGGGCGAACAATTCAATCTGTGTGATTTGTCCGTATATTTTTATTTATGTATTATATAAATAAAGTTTAATTGGTTTCAGTTATAAAGAATTGGCATCATCAATCAAGTCTCTTGACACATATGTATCAAGTCAGTATCTGCAATATTTATGGTAAAGGTAATCTCCTAAATTTTGGAGTAATCTTACGAAATTATATTATTATAATTTATAGAACAATACCTAACACTAACTATCCATTAAGCTTTAAAAGTGTAAACTTTATCACGTCATTAAATAAAGGTTTTACTTTAGCCAGAATCTTGTCCGTTTCTTGCTTTACCTTTACCAATACATAAAAGATTTATACTTTTTGCTCAGTGTTCCATTAAATGCAAATTACAGATGAAATTGATCGATCTACCAATCCCCATTCAAGGCTGCAATATTGAATAGACATCTAAGACTTTTTTAGTAATCCTTTTTGTCAATGTATTCAAATCGATTATTAATTATATTCGTTGCCAATCCATTACTGTTTTTTGTTTTTATTTCAACTGGCATTCATTTATTTTAATCTAATGTTTTAGTTTTATTGCTCGATATATATTACTAGCAATTCGATTCTAAATTTAAAATCAATGCCAATATTCTTCGTTTTAGTAGGTTCATTAAAATTCAATGTTTATTTGCTTCCTTTTATGCCGATAACCACTAAATAATTAAAGATTCTGGTCGAACACCAGATAGCGAAGTATGCAAAGATTTATAAATGGCGGATACTACATACCGGCGATGATTAATGGAACTTGGCTCACTGCCATCCACTCTTTGTTGAGGTTCTCCGCAAATAAAAAATACAAATGATTAATTAGAAGTTTTCTCTACATCGAGTGCTTTACTTTCGGCACCGCAGTAATTTATAATTACCCATCTGTGTCCAATTTGCTGGTTTTTCTTGATCTCACGAGGATTCGCATGCTTACCTGAAACAAACATAAAACGTTACATTAGCTGTGTTATTCATGCTATCTACACCTGTGATGACATATCACGTTGTGTGATAAATGTCAACACACTTTATTAGCAGTTCATTACCCTCAGCCCATGCATGATTTACTTTGAAACTTATGCCATTTCATGACCACAAAAACTAAGTTATCAAGCGAGATCTGCAAAGGACCAGCATGACGAAGTGTGTCTTTCTCGGTAGAACGCGTTTGAAGCAAACCAACAGCTTTAAGAAGTAGGCGACCGGTTCGTATTACTTTGAGTTAGTGCAGCATTCAAAACCGGCTGGATTGGCGTCGTGTCGTGTTTTTACTAGCGATGTGCAGGCGCATAAAAAGTGGACGCGGCAGAATGGTCCGCGCAAGCGCAATTAAGACCAAGGTCTCCGGGTTATCAAACCCATGTCGGCGACTCGCGATGCCAGCCGCGCCTCGTTGCTGATGCAAAAAAATGTAGCGAATAATGAAGTCGATGGTATTAAAAGATAATAGTAGGGTTAACACGATGGATGCATAGCTTTAACTACCCACGTACCGGGGGCCGATACTGACGCCAGACATCTTATTTTCAATTAGCTTACTAAAGTACCTATCGTTGAGCAGTTTATGAAGTTGACCTTAACGCATGTTTCATGTATGTCTGTCATCATCATCAGTTTAAATGGTTTTTTTCGTTTCTTTTTTTAAAGCGCAGTGAAAGTTCATCCCATTTTCATTAAACAGAATATTATAAGATGATCATATTTCAAAATATCCTGCAGTAAGCAATTATTGCTTAACCGCACGGGAAATTCCCAAGAGTCTTATTGGGTCAGTGAATGGTTCTGGCCAAGAGCCATGCAGATAGTTGGAGGAAGTCAAGGCTACGACACATCTACTGCATACGCAATGCTGAATCCTGTTCGTTGACTTGCACTTGACAGCCACTGATGTCATTCGCACCACTGTGACCTGCTAAGGAACCATGTTACCGTTCTTCGCACTCACATAAACACTTACATAATAGAGCCTAGACAATGCCATCTTGATACTAAACGAAAGTAACCTCTCTAGTCAGAGCATTAGAATTACTTTCGCTTGGCCGCGTTTCGCATACCGCCTTTCAATAATTCGCACAGCCCCGACCTTTACGAAGGTATGGTATGATGAATCAAAGCCTTAGCTCTTAGGTAATAAAGGTTTTTCTTGAGTGATTAGTTGTCGATGTATGTCATTTTCAAATGTGTGTCTATGGCACTATCATTTACGTGATGCAATCGAGTCCGCGCAATGATGTAGAATTGCAAGTTCAAACTGAGATGATGGCGTAAGATCTGTAAAAAGTACTAGATGGAATAAATGTAATGAAAAGAAAACTTTTAGCAGTCAAAATTAAAATCTTAAGTATCTTAGATTTACATGCTTCAATTCTTTATTCAAATAAAGCATTAAACATTTATATTGGAAAAAAAACTATTAAGGACATAGTTATGCTTTCAAATTCTTAAAATTGTCTCATTGACATACCTATCTGTGCTTTTACAAGTAGCGTCCTTTTGGATATTATAAAAAAACATTACATTTACTTCTTATTTTCTAAATTGGCATCATAACACACTATTATCGCACTAAAAACTTTTAGTTGTTAAAATCTTGCCTCCTTTTATCACTACATATCTCTGTTTCTCCCACGAGGCAATCGTTAAATTCATCTTTGTCGAGCAATACATAGTCTTTTTACACAGTAAAAGAATCTTAGGTCTGTGGTTCAGAGCTGCGGAGGGCATGCATTATATTGTAGTTACTGGGAATGAACTTCGAGGTGTGTTGCGTGCGTGACTTGTTCCAATTACTTACCATCTACTTGGAAATACAGCAGAAATAAATTTGACTCTATCTCTAGACCTTTTTATTAAAAATATGATTATTTTCCAAGTACTTTTATTCTTTTAGTTTCATCATTTGTATTATTCAACATGAATTGTATTATAATATAAACCCGTCGTGTGGTTCCCGGTAGAGTAGAATAGGGTCACGCCAAGTCTTCCCGTGGATGTCATAGAAGGCGACTTAGAAAACACAAGCTGAAAGCTTATAAACATCTAAGAGACCTCTCTAACTCGTCGGGCCATGGTGGAGAGTGTAAGCAAAATCCACTGACTGCTCTGGCTTATAGGCTCTGGTAGTACAGAAATCAGGAATTCGTTCGGATGAGTTTTAATTTTACGATTTATTAAAAAAAACGCGCATAAACTGAATGTACAATTAAAAATTATTGGCTGCCGGGATATGGACAATGTCCTCTTTTAATACCACAGCGTGGCTAAACTTGTATAAATCATGATTAAAGTCACCGAAACGTAATAATTGGGGCTGGCAGTGCTTTACGAGCTTATTTACGAGTTTCCCGCGAGAGCAAGTTATTTTTTGCAAGGAAACAAATTAAATGTGATATATCGATGTTTGTTTTAGGTGTTCCTGCAGAACTTGGGGTTCCGTGCCAATATGGTGGAAAAGGACTCGGATTCTCCCACCATGAGTTACTAAATCTAAGATTTGGAAACTTAAATGTTGCTAAAAAAAGCATTGCAAAAAATTTTTTTTTCTGACCCTGTTTATGAATGGGATAATAAACTTTACTAATAAGATAATAATTAATCGTGATTTACAAAAACTGTACCTCCTATGTTAGTGATTTTCTTAATTTTAGCTGGTGTTGGAATTGCTGTCCTGATCCCTTGTCAATAATCTTATTCACACTTGACCAGATTTTTATTACAGGCCTGCGTTAACAACCTCATACAGAGTAAGGAAAGTAACGTGAAATTAGCGTTAATATTAGAAGTTTCCATCAGAATGAGCATAATGAATCCTTATTAACGTAAATATACTCGTACCTAAATGTTGGAGGATGGCGTGTTACTTAATGAACTTCAAAATTAGGTAGGTAAGTAAATAAAGCAGCAGCATAAAGCGAACAAACTCCGGGAAGGTGAAATTAAGATACAAGTCTCGTCAGTTTGATAAAGAAAAGACTTTTTACACAATTTAGAAAAACGTTATGAACGTTGAAGTGAAAGATGGATTTGCCCTGCCTACTTTTTAAATGATGATGATAAAGACATTACAGGAACAAATTTATGTATCTATTAGTTAATATTGTTTTTATTCTGTGTAGTTTTCACCTACCGTGTGGTTGCCGGTAGCGTAGATAGGACTACTCCCAAGTCTTCCCGTGGATGTCGTAGGCGACTTAAGAAACACAAGCTAAACAAAGCTTATAAACGTCAAAGAGTCTTCTCCAACCTGTCTAGCCAGCGTGGAGAGTGTAGGCCAAATCCTCTGACTGCTCTGGCTAATAATAAATGGCTCTGATAGTAAAGTCATGCTCCTGCAATGGAGATTGATAAAGACCTGATGTTGATGATGAGTCTTCACCTGAACCATATCCAGATTTTCAAGTAACAAAAGAAAGTAATCTGAATAAATGAAACAATACTAACAATAATCTTCTAAACGGCACTGGTAAACTATATAGACGCAATGCTCCTCATACTTTTAGTCCCCTCAACATTGAACATGTCAGTCACAATTACGAATAGGCTATTGCTATTTACTGGAATCAAACTGCATTTAGGTCACAGTATGCAACCGACGCCGACCGTTGCTCGTTGCGCGTGCGTCGCCTACGAATGCAGCCCGGATTGCATTGTCCACTCGCAGGATAGTATTAGGTGCGATGACATAATAATGTATGCAATAAGGTTAGATGGGTTACAGGGATTGCTATTTTGCAATAGTGCATCCGCTATCATTTATGTGATTTTCGGAATGAGTAATCGAATAAAGAGGGATATTTTCAGCGTCTTGAGAGATTCAATATTCACGTTGCTCTACATAAAGATCAGTTCAAGATGGAAGGTGAGGCCTTCACTTGTCTGCGAAACCATGTAATGAGTAAATAGATGGTTTATAATGATGTTGATGTTAAATAAATCACCGATGCCATGGATATCAGCAATGGCAGCTTAGTGATTATCATGCTCATTAATTACAATATCTAAGCAAAAAATAAGTAGATACGAATAGTCTGGATTTTTTAAAATCTTATTTCGGTAAACAACGTAAAAATACTTAAAAACAGGGAAAATAAAATTACATTTTGATTGATAAAAAAGGAAATTGGCTGAGCGATTTAAAAAGCTTTTTATGAGAAAGACGAATGAAGCGTCGCGAAATGAGCAAAATAATAGATGTTAGAGTCATTCATAGAGACGGCTCCATGCTTTACTCAGAGTTAAAGACCTCGAATATAAACACTCATTAAACAATTTACTGGTAGATAATAGCTCAAAATAAGCCGTTTCAGCGGAACACGCGTGTTGAGCAATTTCTTATGTTCGCCGCAAAACAATAACTCGACAAACATTTTTTATTTTGAGACTGTAAGCGAAATGCCTATTTATTTAGTCGACGTTTGCCGTGTCGCCTGTCACAGAAAACGTTGACTCCAGCTGAAGACCAGGGAATTTGCCAAAAAGCAGAGGCTTAAAAGTTATAATAGGAATAGAGTGACGGCTGCGTCTCCGGCTTCCTTGCCAACTTTGCAATTAGACGAAATAATTGCGTTTTTTTAATCATATGATCACCACATGTGTTGTGTTACTTGATATAACGTTTTTTCATCGACAAATTTGAGATCATAGTTTTATTTAGAAGCCACAATTTGCACAGATGGGCCATTGTTAATGAGGTAGTGATATTAGGGAGATTACTTGAGATACACGATACGACGCCAGACGTTAGGTTTTTTGTTGGAATTATAGTTGGCTAAACCAACTTCCGCGATGATCACTAACGAGGTGGGTTTAATTTGCAAAGGTACAATAATTGCAGCGTGCGAGTTAGATATCGGAGCAGACCACTGCGAATTACATTGGTAGCAGTACAAATTGAAGGTAATTATATCTAATTGCGAGTCACGGTCATGGCCAATAAGCACCAATAAGCAGTTACATGGGAAGGTGGGCTGAAGGTCTACCTTAGAGATATTAAGTTGTTATTCTAAATGAATCATATATTGCATTTTTACCCTATGACAAATAGAAGAATACCTAATCTGGCGCACTATGAGAGCTTCGAAAATAAGAATTATATTTTGTGTTAGTAGGTATTACCGAAAAAGAAACGGATAAATACGAAATAGATGTCATGTAATAATCTCAGGATGATAACAAAAATAAGACAGATCTTGGAAAAACGATACTAAAAATGGGTCTTCAAGAAATGATGGCATAAACAAACAATCTATAATTATGTCCATTGATGTAGCCGAACAGATTCATTCACCCACACAATTCATTAGAAATACATACACCAATGAATTCTAATATCGCCTATTATGGTTGCCAACAAACGGTCCGCGATAGACACCTACAGACGCTGCCCTAGTTGTTCTGGACAGGAGCCAAGGCCTAGCATTGACTTTAAATATTTATACAGTCTTAAATCTAACGTTCCATTACTTATAGGTTTAGATGCATTATCAGGGTTTTTATTGTTTCGTTAAAGTACGCGTTTTTGTGCATAAAGTGCATCTTTATCATACTATGCTAATGATGGTGTTCAGAAATGCTCACCACCTAATGGCAGCACTGGGCCGTCAACCTCAAAAAGCCGCTGTCATAGGATAATACCTATTTGACAAGCAGCTACAACTGACACATTGTGGCCCAATCACAGCTTACCGGACCTGACACCTCAGTTCTTGGTTCCCATTATTGCATTATAGATTATTCACTAGCGAGTGAAATGAAGAAAGCAATAGCTCTTTGTTCACTGTAGTCATAGTAAAATTAATGCAACCTCACAGTTTGAATACACAAGTGTGAGTAGTAAGAAAAATAGAGTTGGAAATATGAGAGTAGCATATTCAAAGTCGATACAGGCTTTGCACGGGTCACGGGCACGTCCAACCTCATTTATAGCGTCATAACTTGAACACCAGAGGCTCCCAAACTTATGTGCTGAGCTAGAGTTATCGTTTAGGCAGTTGCCTAGATGTTGGAAAAAGGTTGGCTCATTACCTAAGTTGCACGCCCCGTAAAGAAACGCGTTAGCCGTGAAAAAATGTCCAGCTTGAGGGTAAATTAGGCCCTGCTTATCTGTAAATTAGACAGCTTAAAAGTATGTTCTAGACAATGTGTCCTGAGTACTCGCTCTCGTCTAGTAGATCCCCATTTCTTATAGACTCTTCGTTAAATCCTTCAATCTCATCTGAAATATTCCGTTTGCATCCTCAGCGATGCGAAGAATCTTGTTTTTCACTTAACATTGTAATTTTATCTGCGTTTATTATATACCCTATGTTACCTGTTGATAATGAAGCCAGATGAAATAATTTTTAAAATGATATCACTTGTTTGTAGTTTATAAATTACACACGAAAATCAAACAATTAAACACCAAAAGACACCAATTACTTTTGTCTAACACCCTTTCTTCATGAACTTCAAGGGGGTAGATAACACTTTGAGAAACGCTGTTGTAGACGGTTGGTCCTGGCCAGCCAATGCAGGGCTATTGTTCAGGCTAGGTATAAAAGTAAAATGGTCGGCCAATAAGTGCAATTGTTTAACCATTCCGAGCTCAGCAGAGTTACTGCCGCATTCACTTGTATTTCCTACTTCAGACTTTTTTGTTTTGAATTTTAAGTCGCCGTAATGAGGCGTTTTACATTGAGCATTAAATTCCCAGTTGCAGGCCTGTTGAATTTGTGGTCTGTAGGTATGCGTGTTCTTGCATTGTGGTTAGCGAAGTTTTTCTTTAACAAGGTTGAGGTAATATTATTGTATTTTATAGACATACTCATTATTTATTACCATTTTATCCTTTGCTGAGTTGACAGAGCCTAGGTCCTGATGGAAGATTCCCTTTTCTACGCTACCTTCATGCTAAACGAGAAAGTGGAAAAGGAAATCAAGATAATGATGGGTTCCTAGTTGTTTATGACGTGATTCATAATATATTGCCATTCTTTTGACAGGCTTTTACAATCTGCTAAGAGAAGCAGCTATTTTACATAAAATACTAATTAATTCTACATCAAATACATTTATGAACGCTTTAAAAAGCTGAGGAGCAATATGGGCACCAGTGATCATTAGCATCGTTTTAATTCTTTTTTTGTTACGCTTCCTTTTTTCTCCCAACAAGTAGGCAAACAGGCATTCACATCATAATCCTTATTTTAAGTAAATCTATGGACACGTCTTGCATTTTAATGGCCACGCACCTCTCGACAGCGCTTAGATTTGAAATCATAATTTTTCATAAATACCATGTCCCATCGGAGCTTGTTCCCAGTTATACTATCACTTGCATCTACTATAACTTCAAGTTAGTTTATATACTATTCACAGTATATAATCTGTGTAAGACTGTTTGGCAGCATTGCCATATTTGACAAAATACATTATATTCTTTGGTTTTCTGCCTTGTTCTAACCCTTCTCAGCTATGTAATATGATATGCACAGCAAGAGCACGATTACCATCTTTTATTACTACTATCATCAGAAAAATACACCAACTTGTAGCAATATTAATTGATCTACTTACGTTAAATAGCAGCCGGTCCCTAAACATTATTTATATCCAACACCTCTAAAATTCGATCAGAACTTACTCGAACAAGATTCTGGAACATTCGGCGAATATTGCTAAATGTCATCGATTAATCCGCAAGGGCTTGTTATTACGCTGACTCGTAATATCGTGTAATAAACATTCGATGGCGAAACCTTTTGACTTTTAATTATGGCGGGCCTCGACAATAGCTCGGATCCGCGGCTGCTGGGAAGACATCTTGCCCTTTAATCAAGCCTTGTAAATCATTCGAGGCATTCGATTCTCTGTATCCGTCGATATAATCGATATTAAAATTACATTTGCAAAGAGAATTTATAGTGTTCTTTTTTAACTTTAATATAAAAAAATTCTTTGTATTATTATATAAAAGGCAAACCTGACTGGCTCACTGACTTACTCGTATATGTCAACGCACAGCCGAAACAACTGTATCAACAAAAAAGATTTAAATAAAAGAGGTACAAAAATTTGGTTAAAATAGGTGCAGGGGAACCCCTAAATGAAAGGAATTTCATGATGTGAGGCGTTAAATTTCAAGAAAGGATTTCTTGAAATTTAACGCCTAAGGGGGTGAAATAGGGGAAGTATTCTAGGTTATAATAATTTCGAAAATCTGCCATCCTGGAAATAATATTGAGATATTCCTTTGACACAAGCTAGACGGGGAGTGTGAAGAGAGTTTAATGATCAGAAGCGCGTGGAAGATGATGATGGTGACCTAAGCTAACTGGTGATTGCTATGCAAGTCCTTCGCTAAGTAAAGCAATAAAAAATAACAAAAGTCATTCCACCGAACTCGTTAGGCGTGTCTGTAAGCAGGTGTATTACTTTGTGAAGTGATACATATCGTGTGGTTTAATAAAGCTCTCTTGTATATTATTTAAATCAAAACGTGATACGCCATCTAATAAGGACTGTCAATTGAAATTGCTGATCATTCCCAAATGGGAAAACTGTAGCGGAAGAAACTGCGAAGCAACCATTTATGCCTATACAAGGGTCGTGTTCTCTTTTTATTGTGTTACCATTTTAGACTCTGTTTTTGATACTTAACGACCACCAGCGTGTTTTATCGTGACACTTTACAAGTGTAGTTTTGTACCGAAGGCCATAACGTGCTTTTTGCCTTGTAATATGGCGCAGGGCCTAGCTTTAGTTAGTGGCATATTTTCTGTATGCTCAAGAGGGATACGGCGCGGGGCAATGTGATTCAGGGGCAACGGCTACGGGCTCTACATTTGAGTAACAAAATACCAATATCTATGATGAGAGTCTGCCAGTCTGTGACATGTATTGCTCAAGATCTCTATGGCCCTAACATCTATTGCTAATATTGCTACCTATCTGTCTTTCATTACATGATTTTTGATGCGGGTATCATCGTCTGTCATGCTTTGTTCATATAGGTATTTTAGTCTACTGATGTACGTGACATGAAAGCAACATGAAGATTATATTGATGAGAGTTGCGAGTGCCTAAAAACTGCCATTACATGGTTGGCATGACCATTATTTTACATGATTTTTTTTACAACTATAGGGCGGCAAATAAAAATTACCCAGGGGAACAAGTTACATGTCTAAAAATACAATACGCCATCCGGTTCAGGTCCCATACGTCGAGTTTTTACTGGTTCTCTTATACTGCACATTAACGTCTGACATTTTAACGGGCACTATAGCTTTAATTACATCTGCCCTGCCTTGTCCTTCTCTTATCTTTCTGTACCTGCATTCCCTCTCTGTCTAACTCGAAGAACGTGTTTATGATAAATAATTGCAGCTGTGTGGTTAAGCACTGGTCTAGGCTTAACTTCCCTTACGATAGTCGTTTAAGTTTTTTTTTCACAGGCTCTGAATACAGGGCAACTTGTAAAACATTAATAATCTTTTATTTAAGTGGCCTCTTCATCTGAGCGCTTTCCCTGTTGCGCCCAGGGTTCGCTAAAATGATAGCATGTTAAAAATCATGCTATATTAATATAAACTTTCTACAGCCCGCCTCCTGCTTGACGCAACCCTCCTTGAGGAGCTCCGGAACCGCCGACCTAAGAATATAATTTTATTTACTGAACTTTGATTATATAATCAAAGTTACTGAACGACTGTTCCTTATTTATATTGTAGGTATATTATATAATCTTACCCGCCGCAGTTATCTTAACTTGTAATATTCTTATGTCTTAGGCTGTCTTTGTCTTGCTAACTTATCAAGACTGAGTCTAAGAAAAGACGTAATTTTTTTATCTATGCTTGAGAACCTTTTTCGTTAAGATACATCTAAGATGCCTTTGAGCATTCGGGCGAGACCTCTATTAATATTATCGAAATCAATTTATATGTAGAGATATTAGTAAAAATGTTTTCCTAACAAAAATTGCAAAATACAAAGAAATTTCGACTTTTTACACAAGATTGACCGTTAGATTGCATGGGAGGACAACTTTTGAATGTAAAACATTTAATAAGTAGCTTGGCAGTGAAACTGACTTGTCTGCCATAACTAACTTACTACTATCCCGTCACGCCGGAATTTTGACACACATATTTAGTTTAGTTTTTTGATAACATGTGTGTTCCTTAGAAGTAGTCACTAAGTATCATGGGTACCTGGGGCTTGCCCTTAAGAGGTTCTCAGTATTTATAATAACCCTGTATAAAAATATATTCCTAGATAAATACAGGCTATTCGCCATTATGGCGATGGTTTAAAATTACGGGTTAAATTTAATCACGATGAAATATTGCATCATTAAACTCTGCATTTTGAGGTACTGTTCATTATTAAATACCGTCTTTATTTTTAATAATGGCTTTTTTAATTAGGTTGATGTTCAGTGGTTAACTGAATATATTTTTACTTTATATTTGTACCTTAATGAACGTCGGCAACAAGCTCTTGCATGTTATACTTGATAACGGGTTGAAATAATGTAGGGTTGGTAAGTAAAAGAGAAAGACCTTAGAAGAGATGGATAGACTTATATAGGAAAGTATGGAAATGAAAGTGTATCAAAAGCAATGGCTTCTGACAGGGGGAAATGAAAGAAACTAATGCTGTTCCGACCTCACATAGGAATAAGTGAGATAAGGTATGGAAGAAGAATAATTCTTAAATATCTAGTTCTGAATGCGCTATACCACGTGTAAATGTACCTTCGACATAGTCTTGAAAGGATGAATCTGACCGTCAATATGAACAACTTTCCTTATGGGACCAATGCTGGGAAAGTTTTCGACAATTACATACAAAACTACAAAAATGTTCAGTTGGTCAATTTGGTAAAAAATTAAGTCTTCTTTAGTTACGTACACACACAACATTAGCTGTTTAAGGAGAAAGAATACATATCTTAAATCAGTGAAGACTTTTCAAAATTTGAATAATTTATCTAAATACATAAAAATATGGCATAGAGATATTACAGATTAGGTAGAGCGCCTATTAAAACTACTAATGTCGGAAGCGTTCCATACGTCCATCTATCACTTCAAGTATAACTGTAGTGGAAGTGGCACTGCCGTAAACAACGATTTACTGTATTTCTGAGGATATAAATCACGGATTTTACACCCTTGTTACGTAATACGAACGTTTAGGAGCTACTCAATTTGACGTCTATTAGGTTGTTGAGCAAAGGAAGAAAATTTCATTATAAAGAGTATTCTTATTTTAAGGTCTTTGATAGTGAAGACGTAATATATTTCAACATTTCGTAATCTTGAACTAGTGAGTAACTTGATTTACCTAGAATTAAAATTAATGAAACAGCCAAAATTCAGCGCAGAAACTAAAGAATAAAAACAAGACTTGTACAATGTTTTAAAGCTTCTATTATGGTAAATACCTGCAAACATATTATGGCGGGTATTGTATAGACGTTGTGGGCGGAAAAGAATAGAACATTAATATTGTGTATTATGCTCAGCCCAGTTCAATGTCGATAGCTTTTTTTGCATCCTTACAAACACTCGCACTGATCAATAATCTTTATTTTTTGTCCAGTATCGTAACCTTTGATTATGTGTTGTATTCATACTGTGCAGTGTCGGATTTATATTTTTTATGAGTGTAGGCCACTTTATTTCCGCCGCCCCATGTACATACCTTTCTAAAATAATAATTTTTCATTTGTAGTAAAGGGGCCTCCTTTACTACAAATGGAAAATTATTATTTAAATAAACAAATGGAAGTTAAATAAACGAATGGATTATTCATTAAAAAAGAGAGCGTAAAAAAGAAACAAGATATACAATTTTTTTTTTACTTTTATGCTCTGAAATCAAGTGACCATCCTCTGAAATCTACCGCCCCTAGGATCCAGGACTGATACTGTGCTGTGATTACATTTGACTTATCTCTTCCTATAGATACTTACCCTATAGGCACAAGTGCCAAATATAATATGATGTAAACCTCGTAATTGAATCTTTGTCGGGGAAACGAGGAGAAGAGTGAAAGAATAGCTATACCTCTCTCTCAGGCAGATGCTATTGATACTAAAAAGACAGAAATTGGTGAGTAGCAGAAACTCTATTGTTTCTGCTACTCATCGAAAGAAACTCTCTGACTTGTAGAAGCAACAGTGTTTCGTTCTTGGGTTGGTAAGTTGTGACTTCTAAAGTTTCTTTTAAGGCTTATTTTAGTTGATATAGCTGACTAAAATAGTCACTGTAAATGCCTTTTTAGGGTTCCGTAGTAAACTAGAAACCCTTATAGTTTCGCCATGTCTGTCTGTCTGTCTGTCCGTCCGCGGTTTTACTCAGAGACTATAAGTACTAGAAAGCTGTCATTTGGTATGGGTATGTATATTAATCATACCAAAATAGTGGTAGATAAAAATCTTGAAAAAAAAAATTTTTTCTTTGGGTAGCTCCCATACAAGTAAAGAAGAAGTAATATTTTTTTTCTGTACAAACCCATCGTGTTGGGTATTGTTAAATAGGTCTTTAAAAAATATAGTGAGGTTGATACCACCATTTTTCAATTTAGGGATCCGTTTCCGTTATATTTGTATACGTTTTACGTTACGTTTATATATGCAAATTTTTGTTAGAGGTAAGTGTCCCCCCTTCTATCTGCTAAACGGTTATATATGGATACGTGAAAAAAAAAAAATACAGCAGCAGTATATATACTGAAGTTAAAAGGAAAACTATCAGAGCTGAGTATTTAGTACGAACTAAAAAGTTATAGGCAACCAACTTATAAAATGTACTGTAAAATTTCATACAATTTTCATTGTTAGATGTTTTTGGTCGTTAAACTATGAGGTGCGAGTGTGAACAGTGTGAACTCAAAGTTGTCATTCGCAACTACGGAACCCTACACTGCGCATGGCCCGACACGCACTTGGCCGGTTTTTTTTTATTTTAACTTCCAAGATTTTCCTTCGTTGACAAGTCATATCTTTTTGTTAACCATATTATTATACAAACCCATTTTTGGATGAATATTTGTAACTTTTCTTTCATATGTATCACGTAATAATACTTTCCACAGAACAAGGCAAATACTAACTGTACCTAGCATTAAGTTGTTTACGATACGAGCAGCACGGCCAAGCACAAACGGGAACAGGACCATTTATTTTCACTTAGCCCAAATAAGACCTTATTGGGGTGTCGGTGTCACTTTAGCTCAACGGTATAACACATTTAAATCTCGTCTACAAACGAGTACCTATAGGTACTATTCCATCCATAGAGTAGAAAACATTGGAGAAAAACTTATTTAGACGAAGCTATGGCTGATTTAGAAAAGAGCATCAAGAAATACGTGCCTGAGACTATACGAGATGAGGATTGCCGTTAAAAATCTCAAAAACAACAAGCCTCCAGGGGAGACAGGAATCACAGAAAAGCTCTTGAACGTGTGCGAACCGCTGGCAAGTCCTTCAGAAGCTCTTCAATTCCGTGTTGCACGAGTATGGGATGCTAGAGGCCAGGAAAGGGCGTGGAAGAGCTGTTCTTCAAAAAGTGCGACAACAGATCTGAAGAAGTTTAGATCCATCGAGCTCGGGCTACATATTTAAGCTGTGTTCGAGGATGTTCACAAATCGCCTCGCAAGCAAGATTGATGTCTTCCAGCCTCCCGAACAAGCCAGTTTCTGAAGAAACTACCTTTGACTACATGTACAAACAATATATAAAAATCAAGATCTTTTTGATAATAATAGTGACATTTCGGATCACGCTGTGAATAGTGTGACTTGCTCTTGGCCTTGTGTGAAGTACTGGCCCTCAACGAAGTCCACATTAGCCTTTATCTACGGAATGCACATATACGTGGCGTCAGTTCTCGTTACAAAATAAACATCACAGAAGTAGCACTTTTTGCTTTTGAATTTACTTTAAATGTAGCTACATCGAAGTGAGCTTTCGCTATTTCAACGGACGTTAGAAGTAGCACATACACATGTAATGTTTTATATTACATGTTATACCGTCACTGACGGCTGCGGCCCTAAACTGACATAGAAGATGGACGCAACTGCAGAGTGATAGGGAAACGCCTGAAAATTAGTACATATGTGGTTCCACCAAGAGGAGCTGTGAAGCGGAGAAGGTCGCATCTAAATAGTGCGAAAATGTATGATGAGTTGATGACGACACTGTGCTGCCGCCGTGCCGCCTCACTTGCTAGCTCACGGGACCGCAATCTTATATCGCCCGTCGTCGTATGCTATGATCATGTGATCACACGCACTAAACACATAAAGACATCTGTGTTCTATGCTCTCCTGCAAAACACACTACGCTAGAGTTTCAATGTGTGCGTTGCAAAATGCACTTTATTACGGAATGTCATATCTATAAGTTTCTAATTTGTGGTCTCATGCACCAGTCATTAACAACTATTGTGCGGGACATCACCGTGCCCTTGAACATGCGATAACCAAGTTCGCTAGTGTTGCACCTACTTACGTAACAACACACACAGACATGTCCAGAAAGGCATTTTAATCTAGCGTGTCGTAAAATAGCCACATACATGCCAACAATAAACTTGGTTTCTGACAAGAATAGGGTTTTGTTTTAAATTCTTAAGGTAAATTTTGAAGTTCCGCGGCAGCGGCGGGCGGCAGTGAAAGGCGGCAGCGGGAGGCAGCAACGACACATGCCGCACGTCACTATTACAGAGTTTTATTTTTGTCTGGAATTCTTACAGTTGTAGTACCTATGTATGCGACAGCGCGCCTGTTGCTGTCATTCCATACAAATGTCGCCGGCCGCCATGACAGGTGTCGTGGCGGCAAATGTCACTGCCGCTGAAGTTCAATATTTACCTTAATACGTTAATAGTCGCTTTTAAAAGATAATGATGATCATTTTGTTTGGAAACGACGACGATAAAGAGAACATTTAGCTGTTTTATGGAGGACAGAGAGCATTTTACTACTCATTTACTAGTCCATTTTTGTTCAATAGAATTCCGACGGAATAATCGACAAAATATTGCATGTTTGTTCGATGACACTTTTTTCGTTTTCTCGAGTAGGTACTTACTTAATAGCTTCCAGCAGGCCTATTTGCTAACTTTTGACAGCTACGGTGTACATAATTTTCATGGTAACTTCAATATTCATTACGGCTCCGGTATGAATGCCTATTTTTATTTAAGATATGAAAACCGTAATGGATGCTAATGTGACAATCAAATCGTTGTACACTGAGTTAGCAAATCGGCCTGCTGGCCGGGCTGGATAAGTAAGATAAGTAAGATTTAAAATTAATTGTCATATTCCTTTTATACCTACGGTAATAAACGTACTTTGATTTATTTATCGTTATTAATATTATAAACTAGCTTATTCCCACGACTTTAACAGCAAAATAGCCTGTTTTTAATTTTTTCTGATGAGTAAACTACGAAAATAAAAGTTTCATTAATAGAAAGAATTATTGCTCATTCTTACTCGGACGGAACATTGAAATATTGCATTACGTGATTTTCATGTACCTGTTTAAGCTAGTAAGTACATTAAGGATTTTATTACAGGTTCATGGAGCATATTTTATATCGGAGGAATAAGGATCTAGGTAAAAATATGAGCTACAAAACTTAATGAGTTTTTTTTAAGTTGTCTCAACTTGTCATCGATATTAAGATTTCTCCACTTCATCGCATCTAATTACCAACATCCAGGCTAAAAGGAAATATTGCTCTACCGTGTAAAGATTAAAGTCTAAAATCCTAAACTCCTTCCTTTTCAGTGGCTCATGTGACGTAGATTCAATTTTTAAATTTGGCTGGGTAGTATTTAGCATGCAATTAGATGAAGGTGATGCAAATATTGCGAAATGCTAGTAAAACATTCTCAAGGAGAGATAGATGAAAATGTTTTGGAGGTATTGGATTGTAATGTATTAACTTATTACTTCTGCTTAATTATATATACATACCCTTTGTCTCATTTCGGTTGAGCCGAAAAGTACAAGATGACCAACCATAAAACCTCTATGAGTACGTTAATTTAGAGCGAAATACTTAACACAAATAAAAGTTTTTTAGCTATCGATCAATAAAAATGGTCGATGTCATTTTGTACCATGTGGTTGGTAATGTTAGAATAGTAGATATTATAAGGTTTGTCAAAAATACATATTTATAATGAATAAACTATTAACTATTAATATCCGAGAAGTGATATGGGCGAAGCGTCATCGAATGGGATGATATACTTTCCATTACGTAGTATTTTACTATCTTATCCAAAGGTTAGAACTGGGGCGTACATAGCTTGAGCCGCTGTATTAATAGGTACATAATTTTTTAAATAATCAGTATAAATTCAAAGTGAAATAAATTGAGATAAATTGACTTAGAAATTTTTCAGTAAACGCAAAGGGAACTAACGCTTATATTACGCAATGGCTTAATTTTATCTTTAGTTACTCTGTTTTATCATTTTTACTCAGTTTTTTCAATCGGTTATTTATTTTTTCATAGCCTCTCTGCTTTTTTGATGCGGGATCTTATAGAGCGTTGCTTTTCTAATTAAATAGATTTAAAGAAGACAGTTTACATCTTGTAACTCAAACATACCTAAGGTTTGAAGTCTCTTCACTTTTATCACTGTTCTTTTCTTTTTTATACTCAACTACATAGTTGAATATAAAAAAAAGAGGTCATTGATGAAAAAAACCAGCCATAATTATTTAAGGATTAAGTTCTTGTTGGTGTCAATGTATGAAAAGAAACGCATACAATGAAAAATTTGAAGCAATAAAGGAAATACTATACAATTTATCAAATGTAGATATGCTTGACAAATGAATCGCACGCTTTCCTTCAACCGATGGCCTCGATTTCATTTTATCAAAACAATACCCAATAAAAACAGTGATGGATTCGTCAACGCGACACGAATTCGAGGATATACTGCTGAGCAAGTAGGGCAGCGTGCGTTGTAGCAGCCTTGACCTGAGTCCGCACTACATTGAACTGAGTCAGCTATGGATCAGTTGACTCAACACAAACCTCTTTAAAGCTACCCCATTGTAGCTAGATTAGTAATTCTTTTTTTCTGCAAGGTTTTTGAAATATTTTAACGATCTGACACATGTGAGCGACTAAAGCTGGATACAAAAATTTATAACATTCCTTCCAAGGAACGTGTGTTATTTACATAGAAATAGTTATCATATCACAATCTATAATAACATTTTCTTCATCGATACCAAATTTTTTATATAAATAATCATCAACACAAACTGCGAGGTTCAAGTTGAGAATTGCATAATTTTAAATGACTTGACCTTTGCCTGCTTTAGGTTAGTTTAGGTTGTCGACCTTTTTAAGTTTACCTTCATCGAAATAGAAGTTTCTCCCGGCGTTACACGAATGAATGTTGTCTGCCTTTTTGCACCGGTTTAGTAGTTCTTTTTAAGTTAATAGCTCTAATTGGAGAATTGAACTGCAACCAGGGGGCAGCGTGCGTTGTCGGCAGCCTTGACCCGTGGGCCTGTCGCTGCACTGTATCGACTTGGCTAGGGTTGTCCACCACACCTATTACACTTGTATGCTAGTATTTACTACGAAATTAACAGTTTCAAGTCTTCCCGTGGATGACGTAGAAAGCGACTTAGGAAACACAAGGTTAACAAAGCTTATAAACATCAAAGACTCAGTTTTCCAACTCGTCTGGCCAGCGTGGAGAGTGAGGGCCAAATCCTCTGACGGTTCTGACTGATATATGGCTCTGGTAGTACAGAGAGAGCCATGCTTCTGCAGTAGAGACTAAAAAAAGAACTGATGATGATGTACTTACAATTTAAGGTACTTGATACAACAACTATAATCAGTTGATTAGATCTACATTAAAGAAAATGCGATATACACAAATTAAAACCAAATGTACCTATTTGACATATAAAATTAAGGATACTAGCTGCACGAATTTAAGATACTGGTGCATCAATTTGAAAGATCATAAATTAATTAAAAACATTATAGTTATAAATATATGTATATGTAAAATAAACCCAAGTTAAAGTTCTAGCCTTCTAGATTAAATATATTTAGCAGTGGGTTGATTGAAGTCGGTGAAAGAACGTGCATTGGCTGGAACGGGACCTTGAACTTTTGTTGCAGTGCAATGATACTTGGTAAAATATTGTTTTGGTTCTATGACGGCTGTAAAAGAATTCTCATTTGCTATTATTTCGTACTCTGATGTCATAAATGATGTTTGTTTCAATAGTTTCATACTGTCACCAAAAAGTTGTTTAACAATGATCCTACAATTATATCAAATGATTTCTCTTAAATATTCTCATTTATATTCTTTAGGTTAAATTATATTGCCAAAATCAATTTCCATATGACGACATAATTTATGAGTTTAAAATTCTTGATCTTATTTTGTCTCAGTCACCAACCCTGGTCAAGCTGTGACTGAGTCAGCCATTTTCGCCCGAGCCGCATCTGTGTCACAATATTACTCAATGACCAGTTCCTTGATAAGCCTACGCAGAATTAGATGCGGTTTCTACGTCATCATGGAGGATTTACTATATGGGAGTGCAGGCGTCACTTGACACACTTTTGTTTACAATTATGCTTTGCCTAGATAAAATAGAATCAGAAATTTTTATGAACAGCAATTTATTGTGCAATATATTTTTAATAGAGTATGTAAGTGAAAAATTAAAATATATTGATTTTTAGTAGATCATTGTTTTATGTTGAGATCTCGTGGAATGCTGAGTTGCAGGTACATATAAAGAAAGATATGATTTTTTGAAATTTGTCAATTTATTGGTGGACTTTTATTAATTAAAACCGTTATTCTTTTTAATATCTACTATAATTCTTTAATACTTTCTACAATCACATGTAGAAAATAACATATTGCTTTAATACATCAATTTCGTTTTTAAAGTTATCTATGCCTTTATAATTAAGCAAATAGGTAAGGAACTAAACCCTATTCAAGTGATCGCATCATCTCCATCACATACCTAGTTGCCATATGAACCCTCGAGTTTAAAAAGTGCATCCTGCTTAGGATCTAGAGCACGCAACCAGGACAAGGCTGTGGAGGACATTATTCTATCAAGCGCAGGCGGGTCAAGTTATTTCTGCCGGAGCAGTACACGGGTCTTTATTAACTGTACTATCAAAGCCGATCCCTCCCAGGGGAACTGGCTTTGGTTAGGAATTTGAATCTGAAAATATATCAACGATAGATTATTTTGTAACACTAAGTAGTCAAACAATCTTACGGCCCAATTGTTGGCAAACGATTACCTTAGCCTGTTATTTGGGCAATATCTAAAATTCCAATGGTGTTAATAGAAGCAAATTAATCGTCATACGGTTCAGAATATACAGAATTAAAATGAATATTCATAAACACTCTAGCTACTTGGTGTGATTCGGTCTGCCCTGTGTATTGCCACGTGCTGCTAAGGTCATGTAAAAGCTTAGAAATTATATGGGGCTATGGATACTATACTAAAAGATGACAACAAGTACAACAACCTTAAATTTAATCGTATACATGAGTTATAATATGTTCATGGTATTGCTTAATATGTATACCTTCTTAATCAGTACAATCAATTTTCACCTTTAGGCTATGTATGGACTTTTCCATGTGACCATACATTCTTATAAGCTACAACTTTTCTATATTTTATTGATATAAATTCCGACTTACACATTTATAACATTTCAAAGTAGTATCTTTCTTTAAAACAGCAATTGTAATATTTGAGAATTTATATAGTTCACATAAAATCAAAAAACTTGTAACCTTTTAAAAATCCTTCCGTGAACACAAACTTTAAGATATGTCCTAAATTTATCAATCCTTATCTACCAGGCCAACCTTGAAGTTCTTTTGCCAGACGTTAAGCCAACAAAAAACATGAGCGTATCAAGGAAGGCATTGACTGAGCGATAAATGACAACATAATTTGGTAAAATAATATCCAAATGTTTTCTTCCGTGTCCAGACGAGGCCATGATAGCTTATCAGCTTTGACCTCTATGAACAAAACAAGATGCAACGGTTATCGAGTGGCCTTCCTCTTTTTTCACCGGATTAAGTACATTACTGTGATTAACACGTGACTTGTGGCAATATTTTTCATTGACTTGATTGATTAGGTAGCATAGGAGCCGCATGTTGAGGCATAATGTTTCTAATTAAGCTATAGATGTCTTTATATTTATATCTTCATTATCAACTATAAGACCTACAATTTCGCTATTTTTTATTTGTGAATCAGTTGAGTGCTTTTGATCCCTATCTTGCCAGATGGGAAGCAACGATGAGGTCTAGGGTGGTACACGCAAACTCATTTTAAGTTACTCTCCTTTTCTACAGCTTTCTGACATTTTCAAGATATCATTGTATCTTTTTACTTGCTATAATTATTATTTCCTTATTTTTCTATACATTCTTTCCCGCCTTGTCATTTTTCTCTTAAGTAGTTTCTGCCTTGACTTACCAAACTAATTATTTTTGTAAATTTCTCGTACTATATTCAAAATGCCTCTGGTCTTTATACATATTTTAGCAGAACTAAAGACTAGCATCACGTGATTTTCAAACGGCTATACGGTGATCAATTTGTATAAGCTATTGTAAAGCTACGATATTTTCGTCTTTATCAAATATTAATCGTCGTAGTGAATAACCTCTGTAGTTAATTACATGTCCAGTAGGGTCGTAGACCTTTGGTTTGTAATATTAACTAGTTTAACCTTTTCAAGACGTCTAGTTCTACCAGTTTTTATTGACCTTTAATGTCATGAATTTTTAATATGAAGGTAGAACTACAAATTGCCTCAGAATTAATAAAATAATCGTATCAAACAAAGCAAAACTTATTTTTCGATACATACTTTAACATTTGAATCGCTCTATTCTTATGAGAGTGTGTCCAATTTTTGTCGTAATTCGCTTTTGACTTGTTTGCACTTAAATAAGTCAAGCTTAAGTTACAGATGTTATATGATTTTACACATTCATGATTATGTCGTAGTAGTTTTATGGAAGTCAAAAAATATAATGACGATTGCAATAATCAAAAACAATAGTAAAACCTTAAGTTACTCATGAGTTCTGTTCATTAAAGTGTTAACTGTTGCATATCATGAAATGTCTTGAACGTTTTCTACATATCTTGTTTACAATCCAACCGGTGTTATTCAATCACCTTTCAGTGAATATCATAAAGTATTTCTAGAATCATGGCTGCATTTCATGAGGTGCATATGATATGTTTAGTTACTTCATTAAGTTCTTGAGTTCTGTTCCTAAAGTGCTATTTTACTGTTGCATCTCATGAATTATCTTGAACCATTCCTACATATCTTGTTTACGATACACCCGGTCTTATTCAATCACCTTTCAGTGAATATCATTAAATATTTCTAGAATTGTGGCTGCATTTCATAGAGGTGCATTGCTCGAGGCCTTGCGTTATCGCTGCCCTTGGTCCACTTTGCTATCGCGGGCATCGCGCATCTGATAAACACTTGTTTGTCTACTAACATAGTGCTCTTGTTTCGCTTCATTTTATAGCTAGTTAAGAGCTTAATGTTTGTTTGTTTCTTGTTTCTATACAACAATTACCCTTTAATTAGTTTTAGAATTTCTTAGAGGACTCTCGGTAGGAATCAGATCAGGCATTATTAATCTAAACAAGATCCCTGCTCAGATAAAAAAACTAATCACAGATACGATTATTTTTGTAGATTTTGACACACAACTTTTGATTCTGCTGTCGTTTCACACATATATTTTAATGTAAATACTCGATCTCAACTCATTTTCACTGCTAAATTTGAAAGATAGTTTTTGTGTTGATTTTTTAACATTATGATATAAATTATCATAAAATAGCTTGTTTATAAATATTCTACCAAGTCAGCCCACGTTTGAAATCAGCCAGAGGTTCTAAAGATAAAGAACATAATGATAGGTACACAATGTAATAAATCAAAGTCAATGCATTTCAACAATTGAATTGTTTTTCACAATATTTTTAACAACATTGTTAAAATCATTATAAATATTTGCTACTTTTAATTGTGGCCACGTAATCATAGAACCTAAAATATTTATATCTCAAAAGCAATCCAAACTACGTGATTCGATTTAGATTCTTGAAGTTTTTTCTTTCAACTCTGTAGATTGTTATTCGATAAGACGATGCCGAAATTCGCAGCCAACAAAAAACTGAATACCACACAATAGATATCAAGACAGAGATCAAATTATAGGCGATTAGGCCGTTTTTACCCAACTCTTTTGTACATAATGACATGCCTGGCTACGTAGCGGTATCATTTGCGAATGTATATCTAAACAATCAAGTGTTTCATGACTTCGATGGTAGATTTAGAGTTGAGAATCCCGAAACTTTCTCAGAATGTTTGGTTCTAATAAAGCTAGAACAATAACGCGGTACAGTTAGGTCGCTTGGAAGTCAACAGGAAGTGCAATTAATACAGAACTTAAATCAAGTGTAGGCGATGTAATAGCTGATACCGCTTCAATTCAAACGTATATTGTCTAGTAATCTTTAAAGTTAGCAGCTGCTGTTTCTTTTAGAGTTTATGCTCCTGTGTTGATAGGACACCTCATTTGGTCTGCAAACATTCCCCTGTACCAATTCTGTCATGAAAGTTTAATCAGTTTATAATAAAAGTGGAGCTGTAACCTTCCTCAAGATAGCCGCCACCTTGAAACTTCAGATATGTATTTGAAGCTATGTTTATTAAACACGTAGTTTCCTTAAAAATAGGTAGCACAACAAACAACAATTTCTGACAAAATTGCTTTTGCTATTACTTTGTTTGTATTGAGAAAATACTTTGGAGTCTTATACCACTTCTAAATCTCTCTTAAACGTAATTACTAACTTTTTGATTTGTTGAGACAGGAAGGTGATTAAAAAATTGACATAAATAACAATTTTCTCATTTTTTACGTATAGAGATGCAATTAACCTCTTCTACCCACGTGTTCATTGTGTTGCCTGATAAAACCCCCAGGCAGGAATTAACTACCCACATCCTAGATTAAACGTAGTGAACTGTTTTTATGCAAACTTCATACAATGCAGTTGACAATGCCGCACCTGCGCCGCCCCTTGCACCTGTATGGAATTTATAAATAGTTTCAGTTAGACCTATTACACAGCCATGCCAAACTCGTTATAAAATGATATTTATACGGCAGATGTTCTATCAAGGATGGCCAGACTTAAATGGAGGATAAGATGTACCGTGAATAAATGCTGTAAAAGAGGACTTTATATGGTAGTCAATAAAGAAATACAGCGCTGAAAAAAATTCAGACAGATGTGATAACTTGGAAGTTGCTACGCGGATAGTGACCAAGGTTTTGTGTGTGTTACGAATCTAAAAATATTGTTTAAACATTAAATAGGTAGTTCATGCAATGAGATGTATCAAAGCAGGTCTCATGATAAATTAGGATGATATAAACTTTTAGCGGGGAGATGAAAGTCAGGTAGATAGTTGTTGACGTTAAAATAGATTCATAGATTGTTTAGTAAAATCTATAAACATGCATTGTTGGAAGACGAGGTTAAAGGCAACTAATGTCTGACGGTGTTTTTTTCCGCTAGGACCTGGAAGAAGAAATAAGCCGAATAAAAGCTTTGCCAGGTATTTTAAGCGCGCAAATTGCCTTACAACCTGACAAAAGGATACTGAAGACTGTTTAAATAGCAAATGTTAGCTGCTTCTCGGTTTCATAGCATCAAAGCCAAAGACGCGATAAAGAACTCTCTAAGATGATATAGGAATTATAGAAGATATGAAACTGTGAAATAGAGAATATGGCGTGAGAAACCACAATCTAGGATATAATGAAAAACAAGAATACAAAAAATAAGTTTTAGAAAAAGTTGATCACACATAGACAAAAACGTTAAATATAAAAGTTGAATCAATACAAATTAAGAGAATTGCTAGGTATTTGCCGTGATTGACGGCCGTAAGTGGCAACATTGATTAACGGTCATCACTCGACAGTACTATCAGCCAGACTTTTCCATCTCATTGTGATTTATCGTAGTTAGAGGTTAAGAAGTGCAACTTGATCTATATTTATAAACCTAATTAATTAATAAGTTAACTATAATATTGAAAGATTTAGTCCATGACACTGGTCTTTTTATTAATCTCAAAGCTTGTGCAATGTTGTTTACGAGTAGAATCATAGACTAAAACTTAGGTTAATTAATTTTCCTAGTTCGTTGATAAGTTAATGTTGTTGAGATATTATACATATATATACATATTTTTACCTGAAAATTGACAAATCTTGGATCAAAAACAGTAAGCAACGGTCAAATTTTTAATTTAAAATATCCGTTGTACTGTCTTGGTAATTTGATTATCTTGGGAGAGGTAACGCATGAGAGAAAAGACCAACCTTGTGGTTAAAAATTCTCAGACCACATCAAATTGTTTCATGTTCTAGCTGAAAATTTGAATAAGTATGAGAACTGTTGTTTATGGCTGGCATAGTCAGTAATTAGAAGGTGCTTGGAACAGAGTCACTCAGATCAGAAATTTACGATTTTTAAATCAATAAGTTCTGCTCTACATTTGTCACGATGGTCCATTCCGAGATCCAAATCACAACCAAATCGAATCAGTTGGGCACGTTTGAACGTTTGGGCTCGCATATCTCGCTAACGGACCGTAATTACTGGGATTGATGCACCTAATGGCCACACAAGATTGGTTGATGAAATCAAGGGTAACGACGGCAAAATACTCCATTGCATGTTTTGTGTTGGTATCAAGATAATTTGATGCCAAAAGAACGACAGGGTTACCATAATCTAAACAGTAAAACATTGTCCTTAGCATAATGAAAAAAAATAAAAAATAAATATGCAATGAGAAGAAGGTACAATAGATTTTTGTTAAAATAAAAGAGAATTAATACAACGTTGCGGACAATTTTGTAGAGAACAGCCCTAACGTATCCATGCAAGTAGGATAAAGGTGGACGCCCTAAGCACCTTACTAAATTAGGCACCTACGTGTCCATTACGACCTTTACAATGTATGTTATTGTGGGAACAAAGGATTTTAAGAACAATGTTTCTGTAATGAGACGTCTTATGCCTTTGAAAAAATACAATGTTTTACTTAAGAGAAAATTATAACCTAAGGTTAATTTAAAAAAAATGAAATACTTATGTTACTTAAAAAATTACAAGTATTTTCAAGAAAAATGTGAGCCATCTTTAACAATGTTGAAATATGTTTTTTTTAAAGTAGGTTGTTTTCATGACCGAAAATTCTACTCGAAAATTATAGTTTACTTTATCCGCTGATGCATTAGTTTAATTTAAACCGCGCCATTAAAGAAAGAAATCTAACATGGCGACGCAAATAATTAAATTTTAGTTGTACATTATACCTATCTTTACTTATACACCCTGGTATGGCACCGCGTGAATAAAATATTCAGTCTAAGTAGATCTTTTATTCTTGCATGTATTGCTAACCTAGCCTATATAAGTCTGTTTGTATTTTTGTAAAAAAATAAAGCGTAGGGTAAAATTCTAACTTGATATCATAAAAACCTCATTAAGAAAAGTCACAATAATGGAAAAATCCTATGTAGTAGCAATATATTAAATTTTTCAGTTGTTTCAGGCTGTCTGACTATTAAACCTAAGTAAATGCCACCATTTACGATTCTTTTCTTTGCACGGCTATATTCTGATCCATGTACCGCGATATGTTTTGTTGGATTATTCGCAAGTGCAATGCAAATTATTAGGTGGAGCGATAATTCTGTCCTTGCCTATAAAATATATCGTAAACAGTGAGAGCAATACATTATAGAATGATATAACTGTCATCCGAGGTCATAGTCCAAGAGATATCCAATACACAACAGCTTAATAGCTTTTCCAAGAGATAAAATTAAATCATAACACTTAGAACCTACTTATGAAATATAAATATATATCATAATCATATTATTTTGTTATTAATGAATTACGCTGATACTCATTTATTTTATTTTTTGACCGATTATGCAACCTTTTTTATGTTAAAAAATAAGCACCTAATTTTTTCTGGAAAATAAAAAAGTTGTTGAATCTAATCAATACGTACGAACACTTAATTGTAATACCGGATTTATTTGTACATTTAACATTTGTAGGATATTTAATTATTGCCTCCCTCACCCAAAAATATTGTGCCGCCCCTTCAACTCTGCTACCCTAGACTTCAACCTACTCAGCCTGCTGTTAAAGCTCCAGGGCCAAACTGATTTTACATTTCTGTCAATACCAAATAATTGCCATTATAGATGTTAGGGCATAGAGCACACGTCAATTGAGTAAAATAATTTCTAGCCCCCATACAAATTCAAACTTAATTGTATTATTTTTTAATAATTTTTTACCTTCACTTTAATATTTGTCTATGGTCTCTATTGCCTAGAGAAAACATACGACAGTTGATCGTCTGATATTAGTAATAGTGTCTTTTCGTAGTTTGTGATATCTATAGACATTTATGCGTTTAAGTCAACAATATAACATAATTTACGGTACCTATAGCCAAAGTAAGCATTTACAAAACGGTTATATGGTAACCATGTTAGAATTTCGTCAACCTACGAAATTAGACCAGATGCCGAGCCATGTATGTGGCACCGAACTAGGTTACGTTTCTCAACAACCAGCCTCAACTCACCAAACGGTACAGTTTAAGTTGCATCGTCATGCTGTTTCAAATAAAAAAATGTTGGGAAGAAACCGTCTTAACCGTTTGGGCCAAACTCATATTTTGGTTGTATGAATATGTACCTATTTTTGTTCTGCAATAAGTCACTCGAATTAAGCTAAAATGTAGCATGTATGAATTAGTAAAACAGCCATGTAACCATCAAACCAGCCCTACAAAATAAACAACTATTTCTATGGACCAATTCTGTGAATCCAAATAAAATTTTACGGTGATTCCGGTTACAAGTACAGAGAAGATTGTTCTTATGATAATATAATTTATTGCTCGTTTGATACTTCACATTCGGATTTTATTTGTAGAGTCACAAAAGTGACAAGTTTCAGTTTTGTACAATAAATATTTACAAACAAACAGAAATAAATTTAAATAAAATTATTTTAATACGGTTTTTATCGCGTTTATTACATTATTTATACACCTAACGTTTCGAGCACTTTACAGTGTTCGTGGTCGCAGGTAGACATTTTTCTAGTATTTTATAAGAACTGCAAAATCTACCGCCTAAAATATTTATTGATAACGTTCCGGATGTACGCAGTATTGGCTCATGGTGTCTGAAGGTCTTGCAGTCTTCTGCTTAGCTTGAGATTTGATTAAACATCCTAATTTCAATAGAGAGGATGGTTGGCAGTTACCACCAGCTTGGGATCCAGTCATCAATTTAATCAAATCTCAAGCTAAGCAGAAGACTGCAAGACCTTCAGACACCGTGAGCCAATACTGCGTACATCCGGAACGTTATCAATAAATATTTTAGGCGGTAGATTTTGCAGTTCTTATAAAATACTAGACAAATGTCAACTTAGTCTACCTGCGACCACGAACACTGTAAAGTGCTCAAATCGTTAGGTGTATAAATAATGTAATAAACGCGATAAAAACCGTATTAAAATAATTTTATTTAAATGTGTAACAATCGCGAAAACATTAAACAGAAATAAAAATAATATAAAACATAAAAACAGACACGCCACTTGTTTTCTTTATTACCGTGACAAAATTTTTAATTAGTAAACTCCATCGATTGAACTTAGGTACAATAACAAAAAAAAATACAAAATTTTTTTTACAATATCTTCTACTTTACAGCTGCTACAAGTAATTTGTCAACAAAACATTTCAATTAAAATCCACAAATATTTTTAGGCTATGCCTAGTTTACACGAACTTCGAGTTAAAAGTCAAGTCGGAGGTCAAGTGGTAAATACACAAATAATCTAATCGATAAGGCGATAAAAAAAATGTAAGCACGGAGAGCATTTAGTATTTCGGCAAAAGCACAAGGGCTTGTCATTTTATATTAAACCCTGTAAATCTGCGCTTCGTGTGGTATGATACATACATACTATCACGTCTTTTTCCCTTGCGTGATAGACAGAGCCCATGTCTATAAAACCTAAAGGCCACGATTATCATGTTGCTGGCTTATAGATGGAGAACAGAATCAAAATAGTTACTAGCCGCATCTCCTATTGACACTATTCCTCAAGCCCATTCCCCCGATCGGTTTTTACGATCTGCGCGGGAAGAGAATCAGCAGGCACATTCTACGTTTTGGTGGGCATCTTTAAACAGCCTTTTGCAGATTTACGAGTAGTATTAGTATACTAAATGCTAGAGTTAAATAACAATTTTCTAATAAATTTTTTAATAAACAATAACATTGTAAACGAGGCTGTAACATCATTTGCATCGAGCGTGATGCCCGAAGATCCAAGACCTCTAGAGTTCGTTAGCATGCTGCGATGTCGTCACGGCCGAACCGCAAATAACAAAAGTCACAACGTATGACGCTGATGCTCACAAGGTTTCCCCCAATCTTATGCAATATGAGAATGTTTCTCTGTACCATGTAGCTATTGCCGTCTTTTTTTTAACGTAAGTACCTGGTTTAAACGTTTATTTGATAAATGAAACGAAATAGACACTCATTCAAATCTCACAAAATAAAACTTAAAATTCAATCATAAAAAGGCCTGTCCATGTAGCATCGTGCCAAGAACACTGGCTGTTTCCTCGCTGGATCGCACTTATGCGCTGCGCAAAAAAGCAACCAGCTCTCAGTATCGCAGTATGTTTTAAATAATAATGTCCAAAATATACCAACATTTGTCTCTTTGATATTATCTTAACTATCATTTTAAATTAATTTAAGGAACCAACGGTCGGCGATTTGTGGTATGAATATTATGTTTGATTCTTGTGACAAGTACCCATACTTTGTGAATGATTTCATTAAATAAATGTCTACAGTGATCTATTGACATTGATTTTTGACCTTATTTGGCATCAATTGTAAGAAATAAATCTCATTCTTTATTTTTGATCCTCAAAAATGTTTAAGATTTGTCTTAGTCTTTGCTTTTGTTCTGTAAGTACTATGATATAAATAGTAAGTATTCAGATCAGTGATTTAAAAGTATATTATTTAGTTTGTTACAGGTATTAAATAGGTTTCATCGATATCGTTTAATAATTGTACAAGCTAGGGAAATATACTTTTGGCTTTGTTATTGTTAAATTAGATTGTAATATTTTTTTGTTATGCTATTGGTTTTCTTAACAAACAAAAAATTTTTTTTTTCATTTATTTATTTATTTATTAACATAGTTTAAGTCTAATATCACAGTTCACACCAATACGCTAGACAAGCAATTAATTGTTATTATTATTGTAACATAGTAAATACAAGGCATTTTACAAGGCAAATAGACTTTTCAAAAAGCTAAGGTTTATTGAGGACTTCTAAATACACCCATTCAAAGTTAAAGTTGCGCAACAACATAATATTCTCTATTCCCTACACTGTGGGATCTGCGAGTACCAGGCCATCTCGTCTCGGTTCAGCGCGGCACGTGGTGTTGTTACATTTTCACACTTTTCTATTTACCTAGTTTGAGAACGTTACTCTGCCGCGAGAAGAACTCTGGTATATATTACTTCTATGGCTGAATATCTCTATAGTTAAGGATATTTTTGGTATCTATTTTAACTGTAGATTGTACCAGTTAAATCTGCTCTTTAGTTTTTGTCTATAGGAAGCTCTATTGATAGGAAATTAGTCTTTCTTGGCATAAGTTTGCCTAACACGCCCGTAAACTCAAGGCATAATAGATAAATCGTAACTAAAATCGTTCTTTAGTCTTATAAAAAGTCTGGATGACTCATTAAGACAAAGACAGTCTGAGATTTCAGATTGTCATTAGTTAAGATAATTTTAAATATTCGAGGGTTAGTCTATTTGGAAGAGACCACTTTGAGTACCCTGGAATAGGCAATGAAAATAGGAAATTAATTTTACTATAGCTAGATCCTAAATCTAGACCTGTAAAGGATGAAATTGAAAAAACCCCTTGGTCATTCTGAAACCAAATAAAAGCAGATTTCGGTTAGCAACGGATAGCTGCTTCATACGTAAGTGAATGACAAACGTTTTCGGAAAAATTCTCAATTACGTCAAATATTTGCGCGATGACTGCATGCTTCCTTTGTTGGCAAATATATTTTTTTCAATGCCGAAAACATAGAATAAACTGTCACACATACGAGTAATAAATTAGAATATTGAATGATGCCTTTTCCACTTGAAACAGTACATTGTTTTTGACAAACTTCCCATCAATAAGGTCTTCTATATATGGCCGTTTTATAATTTC
Organism: Rhodophaea formosa; assembly: GCA_963082605.1. Lineage (NCBI taxonomy): Eukaryota > Metazoa > Arthropoda > Insecta > Lepidoptera > Pyralidae > Rhodophaea > Rhodophaea formosa. Next base: position 15,549,295 of record OY720209.1, read on the forward strand.
TTTAAATTTCAAAGATATATTTGAGGAAAAACTTAAATTTTCCAATTTTTTGTATTCTTTTCGATGACATTTCCTATCAATACTGGTAGCTTAGATTGTATAAAGTCTAGGTAGACTCTATAAACCTAAAGCATTGACAAGAATTGTATCAAACTCATAGACTATTATGCAAGCAATAGCTAACGATTTGATGACATAAGTTGACATGGCGCTAATACAAAGCTGTCACGCATACAAGCATAAAAAAATTTACCCGTTTTTAGGGTTCCGTAGTCAAATAGGAACCCTTATAGTTTCTGTCTGTCTTTCTGTCTGTCCGTCCGCGGTTTTACTCAGAGACTATAGGTACTAGAAAGCTGAAATTTGGTATAGGTATGTATATTAATTATGTCAAAAAAGTAGTAGAAGAAAATCTTAAAAATATTTTTTTTTTTGGATTGCTCCCATACAAGTAAAGAGGGAGTAATATTTTTTTTTCTATACAAACCCATCGTGTTGGGTATTGTTAAAAGGAAGACTAATATGAGTACTAAGTACAAACCAAAAAGTTATAGGCAACTAACTTATAAAATGTCCTGGGAAATGTAAAATTTCATACAATTTTCATTGTTAGATGTTCTTGGTCGTTAAACTGTGAGGTGCGAGTGTAAACAGTGTGAACTCAAAGTTGTCAGTCGCAACTACGGAACCCTACACTGCGCGTGGCCCGACACGCACATGGCCGGTTTTTTTAAATCGATAAAATAAAGGCATGATGGGGTCTAGAGAGTACATCGTCAAAGTTATACGTAATTTATCGGATAATAAACTTTTTCATTATACCCCATTATAGCTAAGTGCAGTCTAGAACTTGACAATGAAGCTAATGATTGTACTAATGTTCTGACCTCATCACTTGATTCGTCATTACAGTGTAGGAGACAAGCATCATCATTAGATGATTCGAGAAATATACCAAGTACCTAAGTTTTACCTAAGCACGAATAATTTGATATTTATGATATATCATTTATGATATCATGTAAATTGTTGAAGATGTTCTTTTTCATAATGTTTTAAATGTAACGTTTGAGAGATGTTTATTACGTTTTCAGTTTTCACGCATAAACTAGTTACCTACTGGAAGAATTTTGATCTTCAGAAAACTAAAAAAAAAAATATACAACCTTTACCTAAGTGCTATTTGTATATTTTTTTAGATTTGCTTATACAATCTTAAGTACTAAGTCGTGTTCAAATATTAGTCGTATGTTTTATGAAGATCTGTAAGAACTGACTCGAAAATTTTGCAAAATGATGTTCACCAGATGATAAAAAGTAAAAAAATTCAAAGTTTCATCCATTTAAAAAAAATGTGATTTGGTTTAGAAATATTAAATTTTATCGAAATCGATTTAAATATCAAATACCAACCATCAAAATTTAAAACTTTTGATTAACCAATTAATTAGTTTTCCCTGGAAGTAGAGCGATTTAAAACAATGTAGAGAGCGACTTGAAATCATAATATAGTAATGTTGATAATCAATTCTGTAAAATGTATTTATGAGAAGTTTCAATTAATATTCTGCAATTGCAAAAACATTGACCATAATGAATGATTCAGTCACCATTCATGTAACGAACTATTTATTCATTGGAAGCAAAACACGATTGTCAAGATACGAGGCAAGGGCAATGTATTATAATACCCATTTTTTATCAGCAGATAATCCATTCTGCAGCAACGTATGCAGACACATATGAGTGTGTATGTTGATATTAATTTGTATATGTGTGACAAGTTATCTATGTATAGATACTGCGTGCGTTGCCCTCTCGGCACTGTGACATTGACGGGGAACAAATAGTGATAACGACACATATTTATATGTGTATTCTATGTATACAAACGTATGATCTGCATATGAGATGGATTCCTCTCCAACCCGTCTCGCCAGCAGCAGCAGCTTGTACGCCAAATCCTCTGACTACTCTGGCTAATGTATTATGGCTCTGGCAGTACAGAGAGGGTCATGCTCCTTAAGTAGAGACTAAAAAAAACCATGATCATGCATGTTTGTAATTTTTTTCTTAACCCTTGGACCGCCACAATTTATGTCAATTGTCGTACCTCCAAGGAATTGTGAATCTTTTTATATAATTAAGTCGTTATTGTACGACGCTCGCGAAATGGACACGACAAATTAGTCCGACGTTCGCGGTTAAAGGATACCTATTATGTCTGTTGAAATAATACAAAAAAATATTAATACTTCAAAATTTATACAGATGACAAATAACATTATTAAAAAGATAAAAATTGATAACGCTGCAGATGTATGACCTACATATTATTTTGAAGTAACCACAGTAAAAGGTGCACGCAGGGTATCTACACTGGATGTTTGTAAATACATTTACTTTGTTAAATATTTAATATGTTTCAAAGATGTTTAATAACCTTTTCTATCTAGTACAAATGTGAATGCCATACGTTAATAAATAATTACACAATTACGAATGACTCTTTTGCTTACTATTTAATATCTAACGATGAAAAAGAAATGTTACACTAAAGAGATATTTTTTTACTGTTTGTTTTTCCATTAAATTTGAGTGTAATATATCAACTGGTAACGCACCTTCAGCACAAAATGAAATCGTGTATAACACGCTACTACAACTATGCAAACGGTTGACCGAATTATATTACAAGTTACATTATTTTTCAACGAACCCGGCGTCGAACCAAGAGACCGACTGCTGTACGTAATGATATTCCAAGTGTTGGAAGGCCAGTCAGGAGTCAGCGTTTGGATTCCGTAGTAAATAAATTTTGACAGCGGAAGAATTGGTGTTGTTCTCTCTCAATTGCCGAACCCTTACCACGTAACACGACACGACAATACAAGATAATATAAGTCGATAAACTTGTCGCGGTTGCTATACTGCAAGGGCTGGTTAAAACTTTGAACACTTTGATATCAAAACTGATCATCACCATTATCATGCAGCGTGGGTTCTAAGATCAGAGAATGACCCGATGAACCCTGGTGTCAGAGTTTTTAACCGCCATAAAGATAAAGGCCTCTGACGTGGTTTTGTGTAACGACCACTGTCAAAGGTGGCGACTGGTACTGGGCTTAACGTGCTCTCCGAAGCAGGAATCGTCTTTCTTATCAGACAATTAAATGAACAGCCTGGCTGCAGCTTGTTGCTGTTCTACCCAAATTAGAATAACAAACCAAAGTTGGTAATTCCGCCGGGATTCGAACCCGCGACCTCCGCATCAAAACTGATGTTTTGTAATCACCGTGATTAGTATTAACACGGGTAAATAGCCATGCAAGTAGGCGTTAGACCTTGTAAGTTGTAAGTGACGCAATTATACAGAGCTACTTTATACCTACTTTATGGTTATGTTTTAATGTTACAAATTTGTTCTTACATGTACACTACACGTAAACTTTTAAATACTGAAACTGCTCTAGGATTTTTCACAATATATACAAACTAAATGATATAGTTTTAGTTGCATCCTGCGACTTCATCCGCGTGGGATTGGGTTTTATCTCTCAGGCTATCTGGCTCTCCGGGATCCAAAGCATCGCAGATGAGGAGGTAACTATTACACGGTGAGATGTCAAAGACATCAGTTTTTGCAGCGATAGTAATATTTTTGATACCTTCTTGATTTCTTGATTGTATTTCGTAATTTTCGAACGGAACCCAATTTGTTTTTAAATAAATATAGGTACCTAGTCTGTGTTTATCTCTAGTAATGTAGCTTTCAATTAGTGAAAGGATATTTAAAATTGGTGCAGAAGTTTTCGAGTTTATACATTACAAACACACACTTATTACTTACTTACTTAAATCTATCCTCTCCATTAATAATATTACTTAATCTAGACAAAAACTTGCGATAAAGCTGTGAGATAAAGGCCACATTACAGCAAATTTTATCACCTTTAGGGAGCAACTTCCTCCTGGCCATGAATTGGCCTGGCCCATCTGGAAGACGCTCAACAGATTGCGAACACAGGTGCGATGCAAATGCAAGTGGGGAATTACACTTTGCACAAAATGTATGCGAGTGTAGTCCCTTTACCCAAACTATGGCGCACGCGCATCTACTCTCATGTCCCAGGTGTCTGAACACCTGTACTCTGGACGACCTTCATGCAGCATTCAAAAAATGCATATTGTGGCTCGTTATTGGGCCGAAAAATATTGACTAATCGAAAATTGTATCATTGAAAAGAGAAGTTCTTCTTCTCTTTTCAATGATACAATTTTCGAATAGGCATATTGTACAAACTTCTATATCCGTCTTGTTTCAATCCGTATAAGGACACACAATTAGTACGATCTATGAATTATGTATTCTTTAGTTTCATGCATTTATATTTTAAACAAACAAATAAAGTAATGCATAATATGTTGTTAAATTGGTAATTGAGAATAAAATATAATTAAAACAAAAAAAAAATGTTTTTATTAGTTTTTGATGATCACGAAGGTACGGTAAAAATCTTCGATCAAAGTAATAATACAAAAATGAATTCTGAATACAGTAATAAAACCTCAAATTGCAGGCAATAAAGCAAACATATTTCCTGTCAATTATTTTGTATTGGATGTAATAGAAGTTAGTCATTTCTTCACTATATTATTCAAAGATTTGGCAAGGCTTTTTACATTTGTACTTATGTACAAAAAGTTGCGAAAGCCTACAAACAAGTAGTAATAAGCGGAAATCTACTGAGACAAAGTCGTAACGGTAGACATTTTTATAGAGAGAAGTTGTAAAACACAAGTTAGTATTCCGTACATGTCCAATCACTACACACGCATTATGTGTAGATGTGAGCGTTATGTGTAGATGTGTGCGTGATGATTTTGACAAAGTGCGACGTTGCAATGTTTGTCTTCACAGCGGAGAGTAGGTGGGACTTTGTCACATGGCACACATGACTAATGATTTTAACACCGTGGTGCAATGATCTCACGGTTCGGTTGTCATCTTACTGTCATAAAATTTATAAAGCGATCGGTTTAAAAAAAATAATTCAACGGTTGAAACATCTTTAAAATTCGAATGTCAAACGTATATGGTACAGGTTTAGGTTGCAAAACTAAAAAGACAATTTTAGTCCCAGATAATGATTTTACGTCGATTATCTATCTGTTGTTTACAGCTTCATCCACAAAGATCAAGTAAAGGCCAATACTTATAACGTCTATAAACCCACTTGCAGTTTTATTAAAGTGGACAGGCGTGGTTTTTGTCACGGACAAAAAAGTTTGCTTTATAATATGGGACTAAAATGAGCTCCGAAGCTGATGTTCCCATAGTTATACCTAATTGAAATGAGGATTGCGTGCAAATGCAGTGTTATAATTAATAAGATATAAAGTAATTGCAGTTTGCCATGCCAGATATTTAATAACAAGAACCTTTTCAGTGGTTAGATGCATTGTAAGTGCTCATGGATGCTAAGCAACGTAGGTTACATTTGGATTGGTGTGTTTTCAAATGGTGTAAATTTTCCGTTCTGAAGAAGCTCATCAATTGTGGTGCCTGTTATCACAACATAGCACTCCTTCCGTCAGAAGCCTTAAAAATCGTGATTATCATGTCATCTTAATGTCTGTTTTATCAAAGGTAAAATATAGAAAAAAAAAACTTGACCTTTTTTACTAAGAGATTATTGAAAGAACTAATGGAAATGTCGCAAGATATGCAAATGTAGCACACTAACATTAAAAATACTGTTCAACGCTAACTATTATACCTAGTAAGAAGAAATCACTTAGTCACATCTCCATCTCAACAGACCAGTCCCAAACATTACCAGCTAAGAAAGATTATCTGTGTTTGAAATCTAGTTCTAAACATGACAAAACGCGTCATAGGTCACGGCAGCCATTTGCATGCTGAAATGTGCAACAAAGTAATATTTAGATCATGGAACTTTGCTCTGAGGCTATTCACTACTTTAAAATACGAGTGACGTAACCCCAAAGTTTAGTGAACGCCAAACGCGAGCCTCTGTGTAAAACTCGCCATTCATGATGGACGGTGTAAATTTAGCGCGCTGTTTGTGTCTTATGGCTAACGCCAAAAACTAATTCTAAATATATTTACCTTTATTTTTAGAGTCACCGTGGGACTCTATTTGCATAGTGCGTAATAGGTGACTAACACTTGTTATATTCCATACAGAATAATTAACAGGAAATATGTTTGCTTAATCACCTGTAATTTGAGGTTTAGTATTGTTTATTACTGGTTTCGGAGAGATTTATGTATTTTGCCTGTAGCTACTTGGGCAAGTCCTAAATAAAAAAAAAGTAAATACACATTTTCTTCATTTGTTGATTTAATTCACACGAGAAAACCGAACATGAAGATAATTGCGAGCAAAGAAGTAACAATTAAGGTAATTTATAAACAAAAATCTTTCTCGTATAAACGTCAAATTCTATCCTTGATATTATTGCTTTACAAATAAGCCATGCTTGAGATTTGCCACAAAACAGCCAGCTAAAAACTGTCGAACAAATTCGCCAACAAGCTCGCTTGTGAATGGCTCTCTCAATCTTGCTTAGAGCCTGAGAGCATTGGCAGTATGCTCAAGGTCCGCGCGTTCTTTACCAAGGCCACCGGTGGTGTGCGAAATCAAAACCTCGATGATCAACAGACACTGCCACCTGATTGGCTGGATTGCGAACGTGCGACTTTCACATTTATAGTCTTGAATCTAGTTCTGATCAAATTCAAGCTCTTGATTGAAACGGAAGGAGATGAAATATTAAACTATATTACTTAAAAATGTTCTCACTGATGATTTAAAATTGTTACCAACTAATATTCTTTATATAAAAAAGCACAAGGTTTTCAAAATTATAGTTGATCCGAATAGCATTGGATGCAGTCTTTGATGACATAGCAATGATTATTAATAATACATTTTTAAGTTTATTTTCGTTTTAGTTTTTATCACTTGAATTAGTTTTATATAATATGTATGTATAGGCGATTCCAAATCACCTGGCAATATTTAAGTAATAGAATCAGAATTCCTTATAGACAATACATATCTATTACAATTATTTGGACTTCCCATAGAATTTTGACCAGCTGATTGGTAAATTTGTATGAGAGGTTCAATGTTTTTAATTTTTCATCTTTGTCCTTGCAGGTCTATATTCTTTTAGGAATTCTGATTCCACCATTAAAATATTGCCAGGTTGTTCAGAATCAATACAATTTGTTTGATTCAAAATTTCATTAAAATATGAAATTTAATAATGGGTACTCCAAAAATTTAAATGATTTGACTGTCAGCTGTTAGCTAATTTAAAGTATCCGCTTTCCAATTATTTCTTACTGGGAAATGAGCTTAAATTAAACAATTTTCCTTGGCAATGTTGATACAAGTTGTTTGCTATTTTCTTGATTGAAGGCTCTTTGTGATTTTTGCGCACATAATTCTATTTCATTAAGTTTGCTTTGTTCCTCAATCAAAAGTTTATTAATTTAATAATAGCGGTGCTTTAAATATTTTCTTTTTAATATTTGTTGGTAACTTCAGTTTACATTTTAAGAATTCATCTTCCTTGTAATATATACATGGCATGTAGGTACGTATACTATGTTGCGTCATTTGCACTTAATGTCTCAGAAAAAAAAATATTCAAATTTTTAGAGGTGCTAAAAAACTACACGGAATGTTGTTTGTTGTTCAGTTTGGACTCGATGAGTTTTTGTGTCATTGTATTGAACTAGAACTATTATATGTAAGAAGACTTTCATTACACATATATTATTTATTATTATTTCGAGCCATCATGTGTCCCACTGCTGGGCAAGGGCTTCCCTCTACTTCTTCCATTCAGTCCGGTCTTGCGTTGCATTACACATATAAGTGTTTTCAAATACCTTTTTGATTTTGAAGACAAATGCGTTAAAATATAAACAAAGGGTAACAAAGCAGATGGGCGGCATATTTACCTAAAAACTTTATATAAATAAATTCAGTAAGAACTGCATTTAACTATCAGACAAACATTCGAGCTGAATAAAATCGGCCAAATGCATGTCGGGTAAGGCGCAGTGTAGGGCGTAGGGTTCCGTAGAAGCTTGTAGTTTTGTAAGATGCTGGACTATTGGACTGTAACTCAAAGGAGTTACAGTTGTGAACTCTACTTAGCAGCCATAGCTTGCATTTTAAAAACACAAAAGCATTGGACAAACACAGACAGACATTCAGACAGACAGATGAACGTGGCGAAACTTTAAGGGTTCCTTGTTAACTACGGAGCCCTAAAAAGGACACCATTTTCATTGGGAGGGTATTTATTTACTAAGCTACTAACTTGACTTATTTATTATGCAGTTGAACTAATAGAGGATTATTCATTTTAATATCATCATCATAAGGTCTTTTTTTAGTCCCCACGCTGGCCAAAGAGGTTGGATCATTTATTCATTCTAACATTTGGGTAACTAATATAAGTTAATGTAATTAAAATTATATTAAGTAATTAAATGAACATAATCATAGAACGCCGAAAGGAAATGATTTTAATTCAATCGGTCTCGAGTATTTCAATCAAGAAACAATTTTCTTTTACGGCCTTCCGAGTCATCGCCTCAAAATGTTGTAAACGAGGAAATTCAAATTGAAATTTTACAATTCCGAAAAAAATATTCCATTACCTACCTGTTTTGATTTAATTCTCAGAAATAAATTTTGTGATCTTTGAGTACAAAAAAAATTGAATTACTTTTCTGTGCCACTAGACATTAATTGTACAATGAAACAAATAAATAATTCACACCAGACAATTGATAACGAAACACAAAATAATTCAAAAATGACTCACATTATTGAACAGATTTAAAAATTATTTCACGTTTAGACAGTTTTTAATACAAAGGTGCATAACATAGTGTAACATTGGCTATAATTTACATGTATGTACAAAGACACATATATGTATCTGAATTGATGTACCCTTAGGTTATTTAGGATGTACCATATGGGTAGTTTGTATTGATTTGTTATATTCTTTTGCATTCTATGCTCCTCTTAAACAAACCTGTTTAAGAAGAGCGTAGGATTTTAAGTTTGTTAGTTTTTAAGAATGTCAAGGTACCTAAGTCAATCTTAAAAACTCACTTTAAACCAAAACCATAACCAACATTTGCAAACACAATTACCATTTCTCAGTATCGCTAAGTATAGAATGTAGTTCTGCCATACAGAGCGCTAAGTATAGAATGTAGTTCTGCCATACAGAATGCAGAATAAAAGAACACAACTGAATCAGTAAACCAGAGAGTCATGGGAAACGACTTTTTTTTTTGTAGATTTTGAGATGAGTTGTTGCATCCTATGATCTTCTTAAACACAGGTAGTCGATCTTAAAAACTAACTAGACACCGTCATGCCTTTATTTCAATGATTAAAAAACTGGCCAATTTATCAATGCGTGTGTGCGTGACAGCTTTGTGTTATCACACGCGTCCTGTCAATTTATGCCCTCAAAATCCGTCAGATTTGTAGCTGTGTGTGTGCGCGATCGACTACGGGTTGGACTACGGGTTGTACACTAGTTTTTTTTTTCACTTTTAGACTAATAGAGTCTATCTAGGCTTTATATAATCTAAGCTTTAGACCAACACTATAACCAACATTTAAAAAACAATTACCATTTCTCAGTATCGCTAAGTATAGAATGTAGTTCTGCCATACAGAGTGCAGAATAAAAGAACACAACTGAATCAGTAAACCAGAGAGTCATGGGAAGTGACTTTGTTTTTTGTAGCGTAATTATTGTAGACGCGCCGTGATCGTGGTTCCGTGATAATGGTATTTTTTTTTGTTTTTATTTCATCACTGGAACCGAGTGTGTGTAGTAATTCACATACTCTGCAAAACCAAGTTAGACTAACAAGACGTCGTTATAACGATATTAGGTATTTTTTGTTTTTCATATTTAGTATTTTGTTAGATTATTTAACAAACTGGTTTTTGTCTCCGCTTGAAAAGTACTTTTTTCGGGGATGTACTCGTAAGGTAGCCTACCCCAGACAACACGTATGCAAAATTTTATTATGTACGGATTAGTAATTAAGCGTAATAGCTTACAAACAAATATTAAATTACTATAACAAAACAAGTCACTTTCCGCATAAATTTCATAATATCAGTACAAATACAAATAATTATCTCTACGATAATTGGTATGCTATCCCTACGTATCAATCAATAACTCATGAGCAAATAATAAATACACTACGCAAAAAAGCGCCATTGGTATAAAGGTTATTACAAAACGTTTTTAAATTTTAGTTGGATATTTTGACCATGGCCCATAATAGGATAAAGCCAATTTCTTTTCTGATGTCACCTCGAACCAATTGCCAAGTTGCCACCACCTTAGAAGCCTTTGTTGCTTTATCAATCGATAGACTTTAAAATCCCTTGCACACTCATTTATAGGTACAAGACGCAGCATATAAAGTACCTGATGGTCGCTACTTAAGCATTTTATATCAGATATTCATATTTTCCACACAAAGCTTCAGAATATCGTGACCACAAAAGGAACACAAGAGCTTTTATTTATTACCGAGTCTACGTTGGACTCTATTTTTACTTTTCAATGGATTAACGCCAGACATAAAAGCGTGTATTAAGTAAGTTTAATAATTTTCTTTTGAAATGTATTTTATGCTACTTAAGAAACCCGAGTCGAGCTAAAACACAATTATTTTACCGTGGTAATTTATTTGCTAATAAAATGGGAGCTTTTAATTGCTTTAATAGTAAAATTGTTAATTAATTTGTGTAATATGTAGTCACTTATAGTCAACATAACTAAGTTCTAACTACTTCAATCAACAGCTGTTTAGGCACAGATTTCTAATAAGTTAGTTGAGGTCTCCACTACTGGGCAAAACTCTCCTCTTCATGTTTCCACTTAGAGCTATTTCTGTTATATTTATTTATATGTAGTCAAAACAATCTAATCATATAGCCATTAAGGGTACGTCCATCACATATTGAAAGTCGTCACTTTAATATGAAAAACGTTTATTTTAAAGGTACATAAAAAACTGTACATTGTGAATTTGTTTTTCTTCAAGATTCAGTTTTGTTGGTTTTCATACGAAAACTTGTTCATATTTTTGGGCTAAATTAACTCTCCAAATGTGTCAACCGTACAACACTCGTAGATATTGATTTTGGAGCAATTAAAGGCATTTTTCCTCTCTCAAAACTTTTATGCGAAGTCTGTTCAGCGTTAAGTGATTAAAGTAGCTATTAAAACCTGTTTTATCGCAGGAAACATACATTATATGTGTGGTGTAAGTGCTCACGAGACAAAATGAGGCAAAATTATTCTGTGTTCGTAGAACGAAGGACCGAATCTGGTTGTTGAACTTTCAAGGTGAAATACCAACTCAAAACACGAAGCTATTAAACTAAGTTTTAAGTTTACACGATTTAAGAACATTTACACATTTTTAAATATGTTTCTAGATATGTTGAAACTGAGATGTCTTTGCCGAATAAAAATTAAAAAATACTTTACCGCACAAGTGCTTTTTACTTTACACTATCGCATTATTTTGGCTCTGATACATTATGAGACGATGTGTTGAAAAATATTATGTTATTATTATTATCTATATATACTATTAATACAAACTATTAAAATCGCCCTGGTCTATGTACCCAAATTCCTATGCCTTGGACGACTAATTTCGTATTGACGTAGTATCGAATTCTGTCATTATCCACCATATAATAGGTAGACCTGCTGCAAGGTCTTTTAACGATATAGTGATTATCAAAAATACAGAAATATAATAAATGCGTAAGTTTTTAATCTTACTGCCTTAATGCGTATATTTGTTGTTGTGTTTAAACCTTCTTTCGGATTTGTATCAGGCTTACCTTTATATATGTGCAGTAACTGGTTCAATATTTTTTAAATTTCTTATCTGCGCAGGCGCCCCCGCCCACAAATTTCACAGGCGAGTATAACCAGCATTTTATTTTTTATTCATACTTTCTGTCTGAGTAAGTCCATTCGAATCATAAGATCTACCAAAGTTCATTCAATCACAAATCAGCCTGACAGTTAGTCATTTGTTTGTACATTTAAAAACAACTCCTTAGGTAACTAAATTCATAGAACTAACTCTAGCCTAGCACATACATATAAAAGTGATAGACATAAGTTTTTACTGATGTATATAGCTTTTGATCTGTATGTTGGTCTCCAAAAGATTTGCCATTGTTTCTCAAATCAGCTATATGAGAGTCTGCTGTCTCTCAGATATTTTAAGACACAGGTAACGCCCAAAGCTATTTGGTGATGTCGCTTATATAGATTGAGAGCACTCTGTTCCCGCCTCAAACGCCCGGTGAAGTTGTGAAAGCTCACTTGGAGCTAGCTCATCAAATAAAAATATATATTTTAAATAGAAGAGTAATTTGCTCTTTATATGATTAAAGACGACCTCATCAAGGTCGCCGGGAGTTGGTGGACTCAGCATGCACAAGACCGCAATTTGTGGCGATCTATGGGGGAGGCCTATGTCCAGCAGTGGACGTCCCTGGCTGATAGATAGATATAATTAAAGTAGAAATGCTCCTAGTGGCTTTGTTATTGGTTTATCGACCTTTTTTTTACAGCAAGATCACGTTTGAAATAAGTAAGTCGTGATGTGTTTCAAAATGGATCATGTGATCCAAGTGGAAATACCCGAATACTTTCTGTGCCGATAGCCGATACACCCAATAAATATGTATCGAATGAGCCATCATTATTTCAGAATTTTCGTAACCCCAAAGAGATTGTAGCCCCGGAGCTTGTATCCATATTTATTACATTTAGCCTTAATTGCCTGGTACGATTTCCGTACTACAAATTATGCGTTCTGGAAATATGCAAGGTTTAGGAAATATTTTATGCGTATAATTTACATGTATTAGCAGTAAAGCCAATAAATGTGTCAATTTGTTTCATGCTTATGAAATACATAAAAGATAATACTCCGCTTTTTATAAATTATTAGTGATTAAAAAATTAATATAGTGTATTTTCTTTTATTTTATTTTATTTTATATTTAGGTTTTTATAGGAATTTTATCATGTAAAACGCTTATTTTTTGCAATTTCCTTTCTCTACGGACCCGATTCTATCTATTTTTCTAAAGTATTATTTTAAGAAAGCCCTGATTTTACTTATCGCAGTATATTCCTTTATTTTAGCAACTCTTAAGCTGCTCGCCACATCATTTATAAAAAATATACTGCTTCTTGATAATGAATTGAAGTCTGAAATGTGATGAAGATTGATATCATAAAGTTCATTTAAACTGTATTCATTCAGTCCAAGAATATCATTTAACTTGATTATGTACTAATGGACTGTTTCTCAAAGTGTGGTTCACGCCGAGCTCATTAGGGCCAGTAGTACATGGGTCAGGGGATCTCTGACACATATACAGTAGCGGCCTGGACCATACTCCCGCTCGGTGCCTCGTGCTCTGGGACACTTACGTGCCATAAGCACAAGCGCAACGAACTATCAACAACTGACGCCTTGCAAACGCATCTTATCTAAGACACGGCTCTGCGTAGATTTGCAGAGCCGTGCGCTTTGAAGCTCATATAGCATCAACAATTGGGCCTTGCAAAGACATCTTATCCAAGACACGGCCCTAAGTAGATCTGCAGAGCCATGCGCTTTAAAGCTTATAGCATCAACAACTGGGGCCTTGCAAACGCATGTTATCCATGACATGGCCCTACGTAGATCTGCAGGGCCTCGCGCTTTGGAGCTCATAGCATCAACAACTAGGGCCTTGCAAACGTATCTAATCCAAGACACGGCCCTAAGTGGATCTGCAGAACCTCGCACTTTAGAACTTATAGCAATAACAACTGGGGCCTTGCAAACGCATCTTATCCATGACATGGCCCTGCGTAGATCTGCAGGGCCTCACGCTTTTGAGCTCATAGCATCAACAAAATGGGGCTTACCCAATTCAGAGTTTTGTAAAGATTTGCTTTCCAAAGCCCCGCACTGGTTAGAGCCGCAGCTGCCGTGTGTTACAGCAGCAGTGCAGCAGCTCAGTCAACCTTTAAAAATATATTTTCTAGAAAACTGTATAGTAAACTAATGCATCGCTTGCTTGCAAATCATAAAATTGTCTACCTTGTAATTACGGGTACAATTGACAGCATGATAATCCCACAATAAAGGCTCTGTTTTAAATAAGCCGATTCAAGTAAGTACTTGAACCAGCTTTGTATGATGCCGACGAACCCAGGTGGATTCTTTGACATCATACAAAATCATTTATGATATACAGTATAAGAAGCAATGCACTATTGCTGTTGCATTCTTTATTTCCTTAAATATTCTTTGATAGGGGTCCCTAAATTCTTTTGAACCCTGAAAGTTGTACGTGATTCTTTCTGTCTTATTATTAAACATGGACTAACTTTAGTACCTGGTTTAAACCATTATCCGGCCAAAATAAGTAAACATTTATTACTTTGACATTTGGTAAGTGCCTCTGTCAATATGTTTAGGTTGGATAATGGTTTAAACCGGATACTAAAGTTAGTCCTCGTTTTATAGTTTGAGATACACTGCACTAATGGAATGAAAAGTTCAAAAGAACCCACATGCAATAAACAAAGATATATGGTCATGCTAATTTATTAACTGTACTTCTCGTCAGTAGAGTTAATTAAATGAGCATTGTTTTTATTTACATTGCTGCGCTAGCATTTTTATGTGACTTTGTCCGTGTAAAAAAGAACCTATGTTACCCGCTTATAATGTACTATAAAATAGTAAAAGTTATTTTTTGCCTTTAGGTTTTTTAAACTTGGGCTCTGTCTACCTCGCAAGGGAAAGACGTGATAGTATGTATTTTTTAAGAATCCATTAAGTTCTTTCTTAGTTTATCTACAAATATATATGTTATATATAAATACCATAAAGAAGAATACTCTAGTTACTCTTTTTTTATTTCAGAAGACAAGAAACAAAGGCCTTTGACGCCAAAGGCAAAAAAATAATGATTAAAAAATATACAATTGCTATTTATTCTTTTGTACATGTCATGTTGCAAAGAAGCATCATCATCATCATCATCAACAGGTCTTTGTTAGTCTCTGCTGCAGGAGCAGCACGACCCTCTCTGTACTACCAGAGCTATGTATTTGCCAGGGCAGTCAGAGGATTTGGCCTACACTCTCCACGCTGGCCAGACGGGTTGAGAGATCTCTTTGATGTTTATAGCTTTTGTTTCCTTAGTCGACTTCTACGACATCCACGGGGAGACTTGGAGTGGTCCTATTCTACTCTGCCGGGAACCACACGGCAACCGGGAACCACACGGCAAAGAAGCATAAAAAGCTTTAATTCGTATAAATAATAAAGACTTGTCTTATGTAAGATTACTTCATACAAACGATACTCTTTATTTTTTGGTCAATAACATTATTTCTCGATGTACTTTCGTGAACTTAAAGTAAAATATTAGACGAATAGTTCTTCATAAAAATGTACATCAAAAAATAGACATGCAGCTATCAGAGTGCCGCCGCCGAGTCAATTCTAATAATAACTTAGTAATCGCAAGCATTATCAAGGGCACCGCTGCGAAGGGCACGCAGAAAGGGCGTTCACTTCACCAATCGATAGTACTCAATGTTTTTCTTATTTTGATGTCTGTAAATAAGTCTCTTTGACATTCTTTTGATGAAATAACAGCCTATTCCCTCAAAGAAAAAAATAAACTCGTTAAATGTTTACTGGTATAATACCTACTTGTTAAAATAAAAATATTGTTCAGGTTATTTATATTTTCCCGTCTTGTGTGAGCTTTCATGCTCAAGTAGCTTTTAACTTCGACTGCGTAATGGCCTTTGTGTTTTTCTGATCAGACAAATAATAATAGATCCAGAAGTTTTTACGTGGATGAGTTAAAAAATATTTGAACATCCATAAAACATTTATCATTATAGGGTTACTTGGATGAAGGAATTACACCATGTACTTCTTAGTACCCACAATAAATTACATTTGAAGTATGTTGCACAATTTTAACGAAATAAGAAAAAGAAAGGGTAAACTTTTATTGTGAACCAATAAATAGTTGTTTAAAATTTCATTGCATTATCATCCGATTTACGTGGGTATCCAAAATTTCAGCTTAACTGGACACTGGAAAGCGGGTCAAGTACTATTTAGAAGATATAATGACGTACTGACACAACGGACGGACACGGGACAAGTGAAACTAATGAAAGCTTAGTAGACAACCGTTACTGACTGATCTACAACAAACAGCTTACGCTACAATGTAATACATTAGTTAAATAAAGTTATTTTGTCGTAGGCATTGAAAGTAGGCTAAGAAAAGATTTCCCAAAATTCAAAAAACCGGCCAAGTGCGTGTCGGGCCACGCGCAGTGTAGGGTTCCGTAGTTGGGAATGACAACTTTGAGTTCACACTATTCACACTCGCACCTTACAGTTTAACGACCATAAACATCTAACAATAAAAATAGTATGAAATTTTGCAGTTTATAAGTTGGTTGTCTATAACTTTTTAGTTTGTACTTAGTACTCAGCTCTGATAGTTTTCCTTTCAACTTCAGTATATATACTACTGCTGTAATTTTTTTCACGTGTCTATATATAACCTTTTAGCAAATAGAGGGGGGGGGGACACACTTACCTCTAACAAAAATTCGCACTTAAAACCAAATATTTCGGAAACGAATCCCTAAATCGAAAAATGTTGTTCTCAACCTCACATTTTTTTTTAAAGCCCTATTTAACGATACCCCACACGATGGGTAAATAGAGAAAAAAAAATTACTCCCCCCCCTTTACTTGTATGGGAGCTACCTAGCTAAAAAAATTTTTTTTCAAGATTTTATTCTACCACTTTTTTGCCCTAAATTAACATACATACTCATACCAAATTACAGCTTTCTAGTTCATATAGTTTCTGCGTAAAACCGCGGACGGACAGACAGACAGACATGGCGAAACTATAAGGGTTCCTTGTTTACTACGGAACCCTAAAAATGGTATGCATTGGTTATAATCAGTGGGTAGCATAGGCAATAATTTGTACCGATTAAGTCGCGGCTAAGGCTAGTAACTATATCAATGCTTTAAACACTCTTTAGAACTGAATTGATATCTGACAGCGGTAAACAATTTAAACATCATTTAAAGCATTTCTGGTGGAACGGTCCTGCACACTTAAGTACCGTTTGAGTTATCTTTATTTAAAGTAACTTTACCGTTGCCTTTCGCACCGTTGTATCGTACAATCTTCCATCTAATAAAAATAATATTCGTAAGCACCCAGTAGATAGTTCACACGCTGTTAAATTGTATGACATTGCTTATAGATAGGGCTAGCCATACAATTTGCCGATTAGGATCTTGATTTACAACATAAGAGGAAAAGTGTATTTATTTAATTTATGGAACCTACATTTATACTAGTATAATTGCGTTTTTTTAATGACTGAGTATTTTACTAGCACAGAATGGAATGTCTTGGAAAAATGATAGATTCCTTTCCTAAACCAAACAGTGTTCAGATGTGAATACACAAAATGATGACTACGACTTGGTTTGATTATTGTATCGAAACTCTTTAATCGAGAATAGAATTAAACGACGTCACTGAAATATTTTTGTCGTATAAACTGTTTACCATATAAAATAATTGAGTTTACGTTACCAAAGATAGAACACGCAATATGTTGATGTGTCAGCTTTGACATTCATGACATACCTGAAAATAACAAAAATATACATTAGAAATGTACAAAAGAACATTTTGAGTCGCATTAGTACAATACGAATAGTTTATTATCAAGAAAATACCAGAAAGAAAGGGTTAAAATCTGATTTATGTTTTTTTTGTTATTATTTCAGTATGTAATAATATTTTAAACGCACAAAAAAAGGTTCCCCGAAATATCAGAAGCCTTATGAATCCGATACTAACGTAATAGGATAGGGTTTTCATGGTCAAACGGTGACACACGAAGACCTTGAAGACATCGTGTCCACAACTGTGGTGTGTACCCTAGCATGTGCACCTGATTAAACATTTGGGGAGATAACGCACTTGATGTGAGACCCGGCAGATAAGGCGCCTTCCTGCCTGGTACTTGACGTTATAATTGAACATATGAGTGTAAAATTCCCATATTCTTTAAGAGCTTTAGATCAAGAGTCCGGGCAGTGGCGAAACCATATCTTGGGCACGTGGTTATAAACTCTACAATGGTGCCTATATAAATCTGAGTATCCCCACCCCGCCTGATCTTCTGCTTTTGCTGCAGAGTACTCTGGGACTACCCGGAACCCGTGGCATTTTGCCAATACTTCTTCCTCTAGTTTAAAACTGACCTAGCGTAGAAATCTTGAAGCACTGGAAAATCGTAGCATTTTGTAGTGTTAAATTTAGGGAAACGTTCAAGAGCCTAGCTGTTATCGGCGTGTCGTATGGACAGAAATTCACATAATAACTATTGTAGTAGATATAATAGAGTGGGTTTTCAATGTTGAACGCAACGGCCTACTCCATTTCAAAGACTGGACAACACAAGTAAACTATTCTCTGCAGTACGGTATAAGGTTTCCGTACCATAATTTCCTTCATTACCATACATATGAGTCAGACCGTACAAAGTTAACTGTACAAATCCAGACCGGATATGATGACCTGGGTCCTATACGTGTTTTTGACTACTAAACCAACCCCTTCTGGAAAATAATAAATGAAACTTTAAGTCTAAACTGAATAGCGCGAGAATGTATTCTTTGGAATAGAAAGAATGGAAGACGCAACTGAAACAATATTAACTTAAGACCGAGCCAGACTTAAGATATCTTGACATGGTCTGGCATTCCGTGTAAACGAGCTGAGGGATGCTAAAGATGGCCCTCCGACTACAAAGGAAGCGAGCGGAGCTTCAGTGAAAATCAAAACATTGCAAGTATCGTTTCATATGCAAATGGGCAGCGATGCGTGCCTCTGATACATACGAGCGCATTGAACACGAGACCTTCTTATTTCTCAACGATTGAGAAAATTTCCTCGAATATTTTTTGAAATACTTTGAGTATCATACGATGTTTATTCAAATATCACATTACGCTGTGCACTTCACATGTTTAGTTAACAAAGATTTTTGATCTTCCTGGATGGATAAAATAAATAAGAATTGTGAGGCCGCTCCAGACGGGCTCATAGAGACCCATTGGGGCTTAGCTAAACAAGGTGACATTATTATCTACAACTAAGTATGAGTTTCAACAAATCGACGACAAGGATCCAGGTTAAGTATGGCTAAATTGTTGTGAAGCAAGTAAAATATATCATGAGAAATTAACGCGAAAGCACTAATGGATAACTAAGACCGTGCGAAATTTTTTAAAATATGATACAGTAAGATGTCTTTATCATGTGTGCTACATATATATAAGGATAGCAAGCTTGAAGAAGCAGTAGCAACAGAATTGATACTACAAAAAAAAAATAGAGCAAGTGCAATAGTACTGAGTCTTGATGCAGCTTCTCCAACTCGGTGGTCATGTGTCTGATGCGTAAGACAGACCGCTTTTTATAGCGGCTATTGTAAGCTATTGTGAGGCTGCTTAGTATGCGGCGTGTCTCCGGATGAGGCAGCGCCGATACAATGTGGACAGGTACACTGACTGAGATAAATGACGCAGTCGACTCGACTGGATTTAGCGTAGCTACTTATAAAATATTGCAAAGTCTGGATTCATAAACCATCGATCAAATCTGCAGAAAATGAGAATGACATTTGAAAATTTTATAACCACTCGTAGATTATTCCTTCCAATCAGCTCTGGATATATTTAATATGACATCTCAAGACCGTGCTCTTGCTAGCTTTGATGTATCAATAGCTGCATCAAATTAATTTACACATTTGAAATCTATAATAAATAAAAGGCACAGACGAAGGTAAGTAACAAACTTGTAACATCCTTCTTTTTGATCTATATTGAAACAATCAACTCATACAAAGCCTATCAATCTTTTAAAGTTTAGAATAGCCAGTTTCTTCATGAATGAACCACAAAAAGGACACAATGAGACCACGCGAATCCTTATAACTTTTAAAATATTTAATTCAGCGCGACCAGGCAGAATTGATGTCCCATTATATGCAGCCCAGGTCGCTCTGCCATGGCCAAAATTTCAATAGCCCAAAGCGATTGAGCTGGCCGGCACGTGTAACTTTTTGTGCAAAACTCCTTGGAATTCTTTAATACTACTTCAGAAAAGGTTTGGGTTGAATATCTTATTATGCAACATTTTAATAGGTTTCGGGATGATCTAAGGTTTTTTACATGAACTGATTACGTGTTAGTTTATTATTGCGTGATGTGATGTTTTTTTTGCCTAAATGTAACCTTCTATTTTAATAGCTTTTGACTGAATAACTTCGTGATGAACGAGATACAAAGCGTAGAAGTGACAGAAAAGCGAACGTGTCTTCGCTACCGTCAGTACTTGCGCTGTCTCCTTATCGGCGACGAGGCAGGCGCGGCGGCAACTTTCTATGTGACCTCGAAATGCTGCATTCACTTTCCTCACGACTCAACACCGGTTACGCAACCACGACCGACATATCGCCACAGCAAGTTCACAGACACGTCCCACCAGCCTATACCGGACTTGTCAAACGACTCGCACCTAATAACCATCAAATATTAGCTCCCCAAATATTCACAAGGGTTACGTCATAAACAAAAGAAAACCGAAGAATGTCGATCTATCAAGGAGTAAAAAATAACTTTGCAATTTATTCGAAGGGAAGTTAAAAACGCCAGGTGCCGTGCCTCTTGCGACCAAGGTCAGCGTTTCCTAGAGCTGCATTTAGGTTTCTTTTTATTCGTTGCATGTCGCTTCCCTGGAGCAGGCTCGCGTGCGGCCAAACCAGTTCCGAAGCTGTTCTCCATTCCAGTCGTAAGGCAGTGCGCCCATAACACCATAAGTTTTTATTCCAATGCTTGTGTAGAATTTATCTACCTAGGAATTTAGAGAATACTCGAGTCACAAATGTAATAATTAATAGTTACTTTGATTTAAATGCCAATTTCACATAAAATGAATTGCCAAATATCAGCAAAGAGGAACATAAAAGATGTTAATAGAGTCACTTAAAATAGGATTCTAGACTTATTGGTAAAGATGGGATTCAAACGTGAACCAGATGTAGAAACAAACATTTCAATAAGTTCACGGTTTTCAATGTGCGTTGAGCCTAAAACTGCAGAACTGGAAAAGCAATAGGAGTAAAACAATAGGAGCAGGCTCAGAATTTGGCTTTTTCTTAGAAGACTCCGACAACTGCAAAGCGCGCCAGCAGGAAGTGGGGACGGACTAAGTTTATGTAACCCAATCACCTGTCTTGCTCGAGGCCAACCTCGGCGACTTGGAAAAAATGAAGGCCACAAACAAAATACTGGCCCCACATTATAATCTAACCCTCCCTGCCTCACTGCGTTTCTACAGCAGGATGTTGCATAAGCTTTGTTGTTTTGTTATTCCATGCAGAGTCGACTTCGCATTTTATATTAGTTTTTTCTTCGGGTCGTATTCTTATTTTACACTGCACACAAAATTGAGCGTTAATAATGGACGTGTAGAAATTCTTTCGAAACAATTCGAGTATGGGAAGTCTTAAATATTCAGTTCGGAGATAGCAAAGTTTGTTGAGACCATCAAACTATCCCTGTTCTCACGTTACCGCTTCGCATCTCCGAGCTCCACTTCATACCGTTGAAAGTGTGAAAAGTGCATCGTTATTCATTTGAAGTTACATAGTTCCCGGCGTCTCTCTTAAAATTTTTCATCCTTTTCACAGCAGAAGTGAGCATCAAGGGAAGAAAACTTTTAGACTAAATGACCTGGATAGAAATTGAGACACCGCAGGGCGAAGATCATAACACGCTGAGAAAGCACAGCGTTGCTCTAAAATATTTTTGCCGGTTCGTTCAAAACTTGGAAAGTTTCCCGACAAAGTGAAGTAAAAATGAGGACAAGGAAAAATTTTATACGTTCGTTCGGAAAGATTTACTTTCAAAGTTACTAATCTTGAAGACTAAAAATGACTTCGATGTGTGAACGACACAAACACATTTGTGTGAGTCGATTCATCGTTTGTAGAAAAAAAACTACACCGGGGGATTTCCAAAGCGAGGAATTTTGTGAGCCCGCGAGGGCAGCACGCATCCCCTGCCCGTGGGTCGCTCGTTGCTATAGGCAACGTGCACTATCTTTGTATCAATGAATACATTGTGCGCTATTCGAATAATAGAAATAGACTTGAATAGACAATATCAACTAAGCTTAATTGTGTTCTTGTTGACATTATTTGAATGATTTGGGGCTCGAGAGTGATTTATAGGCAGCTGTGTTATTTAGAAAAATTAATATCCATCTCACCAAGTGAGATACTTTTTTATTTAAGACCAAGAATGCATTAAGCTGAACCGAGTATACCATAGACTTGTTCTCATAGGGGTTATTTATTCAAGTGTTTAACTTTATGAGACATTAACTCAAGATTTTTATGTCTAACGTTATTTACAGGATCGTTAAAGTTGAAAGGAAGTTTATTGAAATTATGCCTCAACGTCAATTTACGTGTATATTGAACCTTAAATTTCAATGACCAGCAGCGCATTATGACAGGAAGCAAATTTAAAAATATACCTTTAAATATTACACTGATGGTTTCAACCCGATGAAATCAACATTCTTAATAACATGACTTTAACTTTATCCGCGTAAATTATAGCCTATGACATCCGCAGATAAATTAGCTTTCTTCAGGTGAAAGAATTTCGAAAATTCGTCTATTAGTTTCAGAGCCTATTTAATGCAAACAAACAATAAAATCTTTCCTTCTTATCATCTCATAGTATAGATTATCGGGTTTTAATAAAAAATGTACTTACGCAAACAATTCTTTCACTTCGAATATGAAAAAAATTCCTATAAGGGTTTCAGAAAATGATTTAACATTTCAAAGACAAAAAATTTAATCACCGTACGTACCTATACATTAAAAAAGCGAATGCTACGCTTTTTTTCTGCGCAATAACAGCTGACACTGCGACGTAAAAGTAGGTAATTATTATAGGTTTCCGGAAAGCCTTGGACAAAGGGTTTGGAATAACGGCCTAGCATGCAGGTGCAAAGAAACTGCGCGTGCGAAGGGTCTCACAAAGGGTGTTTTCAAAATAGTTCCTTTTCCAAGTGCGGAAGGACCAAGCCGCCGTTGCGCTATTATAGTCGTAATATAAAGAGCGTTAAAGGGCAAGGCAGCAAAAAATAGGACGAGACGACATGTGAACAGGATTCAAGTACTTACCTACTAGGTTCCAGGCCCACGATGCCAGTACCAAATAACAAATTGAAGTGCACGATTCGATTGCCGAGTAAGGTCAAGAGTGAGCTAATACAGATTCAAGTTCATAGCTTGAAGAAATCATGACTTGGTGTCTATTACACACACAAATAGTACTTATCCTAACAATATTATTAAAACGAAAGTGAGTCTGTTTGTTAATTCCTTAGTTACTAAGATCATGCCCTAACTACTGAATCAATCGGCATGAAAATTACGAAGAACATAGGCTACCTTTCATGCCGGGAATAATTGCAGTGACTGTAAAATCTAGTTCCATAAATGATACACTATTAAACCAAGTAAAATCATTTTATACATCGTAAGATATTTTCTTTGTCAATCATAGTATGATATTCTTATGTATATCAATTGGTGAACGTTAGCTTTTTTGATGCATCTAAATGTTGACGTCAATAATTTACTTACAACTTCATCTTAAGCTGGACGCTTGAGCGCTGAGGGTACAACCGTTAATACGCTTTGATGATGACAAATTAATTAGATACTGGTAATCAGTGACTAGACTAGAGCGGACGTAAAGAAAAGATAGTGTTGTGATTTGAAGCTTTGTCCCTCATACATGCCAAATTAAAACCCTTGTGTTCGGCGATTTCCATGTACCACAAACATCCTGTGGTTTAGCACCGTGTAAACTGGCCTTAGTCCTATGTATTCATTTTGCAGACCTCATACGGCTATTTTACTGCATTCTTGACTATTTTTTTCATTCTCGCTACGACGGCGACTGGAGCAGGGCTCTGGTACTCTTAATGCCAGCATCTACAAGTATAATGCGCCTGCGCGACCATAATATTTTTCAAAAGATCCCGATGAATTATTTATAGCCAGCGTAGACACCATTACAATTATTTCTTTTCTACTTGGAAACGACTGGTGAATAACAAGTATCGGAGGGTTTTCAATCTGAATGTAAGCCAGTTGTAAAAGAGACGTTTTGATTTCGAAGGAACCATTTATTTCTATTGAGTTCTATTTTCGGGTGTTACTTGTAAATGATAATGTTCCTTTTTATTTCATAGTGTTCGCGTTTTTCCTAATGTTTTAAATATTATTCTGCTATTCGGCGTAGATACAAATCCATCTAACTAACCTGCCCTAGTTTATTTCTATCCATCAGGTCTTTTTTAGTCTCCACTGCAGGAGCACGACCCTCTCTGTACTACCACAGTATTATAAGAATTATTAAATAAATTTTCTTGTTTATTTAGATATTTGGTATAGTAGGAAGAATATAAATATACTTGAACTCATTTTGTTACAATTATGTTTAAATTCTTCGACTACTAATATCTGTGATCAGAAATTTGTAATGACTCAATTTGTAATGCGTCAACGCAGTACCTATTAGATCACGGAAATTTTACTACAATTCAAACTCAATAGGTGCAAATTTAATGTATAAATAACCTTGTTTGAAATTGTCACGTATTACAAAAACGAATTTATATAGCTTTTCGGCGCTATTGTTAAAACTGCAGCTAGATAGAGTAATGGAGAAGCCATTTTGATTGGGTCGTATTCGTAGAATGGAAATTCCTTGTGTCTACATGATCAAGTAACTTTTGCACAATCACGAAAGCCATGAGCAGGAAATTTAACAACAGAATACTGTCTGGTTAGCAAATTATGAAACCGATTAAAATCGTCAAAAAGAACAAGAAGACTGCGATCAGGCATTTGATAATTTCAAAACCATCAACCTTGAAACGTAACCTTTAATCTCCGGCAAAAGCCAAAAGGTCTGCTCGAAGCGAAACAAAAAGCCTTTCACCATATCACGGTGCGTCGCGAAAGAGGTAAACAGGGTGAATGAACTTTCAACTTGACACATTTTTGGTCGGCCCAATTGTTTGGGAGCGGCGACCTGCGTTGCGCAACAGGACTGCCAATAGTCAGCGAGGCCAGTGCGAAAATGATGACGTCATTTGATGTAACTTTGGAGTGAAGCAAAGCTGGGGCAAAGGTTGGTTTTTATACAGAATTAATGATAAGAGTACTTAAATAAAATTCGGGCTTATAGTTGTGACTAGAATTCGGGCTTCGAAGCACTGAAAGAGCTTTTATTAAAACTCTTTAAGGAACAGGAAGGAACGTTATAATTGTAATAAAAAAAAGCCTTTACAAGGCATTGAAATCTATTGAGTAATCCGGAATATTATAATTTGGAAATCAAAACAAACATCGTTCATGCCCAAGATGCCGTATAGATTCTAATGGTTTACACCAATTTATGGCTCATAAAACTAGTATATGTATTTTACTTTGTTTGTAGCATTTTTTTTCTAAAAGTACCGCCTGCAAAAGACCAACTGTATATCAAAACCTTCTCCAAAATGAAACAGAAAACTCGGTTCATCCAATTGCTAACTGTTGAATTTTTGTGAAACGAAGACATCAGCAGTATACATACAGTATACTTACTAACTACTTATGAATAATTAAGTTTAACAATTTAGACATATAAGTACCTAAATTGGTAAGACAGGTATGACTTTTTTGGATTTTCAATGAATTTCATTCTTTCTAAATTAAGCTTGGCATTAAAAATATATATCATATGACTTTGGTGATTGAGCAGTAAGCTCACAGACAACATAGCACAGATTTGGGGCAAATAGGGAACAAAAGTTGAGCATTGAGGAAAACTTGTCAGCCCAAGTCAGCGTCAGCGTCAGTTTTTGTTGTTCTGACGGTTTTGTAATTGAAATTCTATGATTTCATCTGATTTCATTTTGTTTCTAAGTTTTTGATTGAAAATAGTTACAGTTATTTTTTGACAGTTACATTGTAATTGAATAGTATGTTATTTTTACACAAGAACTGTAGGTAAATGTTTTACGTGTATATCAGGGTTGAGTAATTGATTTTTCTATTGCTTGCACTACGAACGGGTAAAAAACAAGTCATTATTAGAATGTTATGTAATCTGAATGCTATGAATGAGATGTTTAAACATGCAACTGCAGAAAAAAGACCTTTGTTTCAGATTATGTGACTGCATTAAAAAACACAGCATTTTTCAAGACAACAATACAATGTTTAAAGCAGGCTAAAGGTCATGAAATTCACAATTGAAAGAAATATTTATTGTATCATTTGCATAAAGACGCAAGCAAGTATAAAGACATACGTTTAACTGCACGAATAACAGGGATTCCAAACATCGGGACAAGTGTAGCCACAAAAAGTTGAGGTAGAGTTGAAACGGTGAGAATCGATGGCGAAGACACTGTCCCTCAAATTCCGTTTGCGTCACGGGGGATGCTATAAAAAATGCAGGTAGGGCCCCGAGCATCGACCCCGGGTTTTTGGGCGATGACGTCACAAATCGATCTGCGCCTTCAAAATCACAAATGCAAGTAATGCTATATTTACTGTCTTTCAAAAGTAAACTTTTGTCCTTTGATCTTCCATCAACCGATCTCTCAGTAAGAAGATACTTCTGAAAGATGTAAACTGTTTAAAATTTGTTTTTCACCTCAAAATGTAAATATATTAAGACACCTATCACTGCATTTACAATTTAGTTTTTAAATTTTATGTCAAATATAATACAACAAATATATTTTGGAGACGAACAGGGACCAAACGATCGAAATACAAAACATTCGTCGTTTTGTTTTCCCAATGCATTCTGAGAATCTTCTGGACGAACACGCACGCCGACCCGAAAACCAAATGGATGTTTTTTCATGCTTTCTCAATGTGTAACCATACAATTTGCACTAGCTTCGGTGTCGTTGACCTCTCGCCAGCTGTTTGACTATTGTACTTCGACGTAAGCGCAAGGTAAGACGAGTTGCCAGCGAATCATACCGGTACCATTCTTTTATTCGAACCGTGACAAAAGAGCCGTGAATAATGACATCATTATTTTCGTCAAAGCCAGTCGTGATAATGAGGACGCTGTAAACAATGGATACAAACTTACGTATTTTGACTAAAGCATAGCAACAACTATCATTAAATAAATAATAAAATAAGGTGCATGGCGGTAGATACGTATGGATGAATATCTTGGGTAGTATTGAATAGACTTTTAAACAGTTTTGAGTCACGATTTCAATGTCTCTGTGCCATGGTAAAGCCGGGGCGTGGGTCATGAGGAAGCATAAATTTAGAGGAGTCGATAGCGACATAGCCCCACAAACAAACAACAGCTGTAGCAGGAACGGCACGCTACTAACACATGCCCGCACCCCTGCCGCACGCACACATCTGACATAAACCATAGATGTAACGTAAACAGACGTAGGTATATGTGTACCAGATGCCCCTATAGAAAGAGACAAAGATACAAGTAATAATAATGCAAGAAAAGGAGACGCTATATAGATACAAGAAGGTTTGACAACGTGCAGAGACGTATAATTAAACGTGGAATTAAAGTCTACTTGTTTATGCTATATTTTTCAACATTGAGGCGCGCGGGACGATTTGTAAAGACGGAGGCGATCATGAGCAAATAGGATTGCCTTAAACAGCAAATGTTAGGAAGGAGCTAATAGTTAAATAAACAGAAGCAGGCTGAGGCGAGGCCGTTGTTAATTAACATACAGATAGTTTAATAAAAGGCAGGAAACAGGCAGCGAGGGGAGTAGGCAATGAAGCGGTAAAAATAGACGCGGCGGCGACGGGGACGAGCAAGAATCGATCCTACGAACAATGCGCCGCGGTGCATCGAGAAATCGATATGCTAGGTGGCGTAAATAACTACCTCCCCGTCTGTGATATTCGGACACGTCATTATAAAATTTAGGGGTTACTTACAACCAATCAAGTTAGCGCCGTCGTATCGATCTCTTTCCCGCAACTCGCCTATATGTGGTTAAAATGCAAACTACGAGTATTAGGATACGATCAAAGATATTTATGACACACTTCGTCACCATTTTAAGGCATTATAAACCCTTGAAGCTCATTAAATATGACAAATACCTAGTTAAATTAAGTTTCTGTTTCATTAAGTATTGATTGATCTGCACGATGTTATAGGGGGGATAAAGTAATCAATAATAACATCATCTAAACGGGCTGTAAGTAAAAATAGAGAATTGTTTTAGGTTATCATACTTTTGCCTTGTAATTGGATTATTGTTTACTTTCTGCAACCTACCACTTATTAATTAGTTGTTAAACTGGTAAACCTATAATTGGCCTTACTTTTTAGATAAACTATAGTATAAGACTTTTGTAACGCTGTTGGTTTTCATAATAAATAAAATAAAATAAAAAATAAAAGCTGTCTGTTAACGCCATGATTATAATAAAACTAATTCCCAAAACGGATTATAACAACTGCGGTATCTCGGCATTCTCGGCCGAGCCAAGGTTCTTGTTACTCGACTGTCAGACTAAGTTTTGAGATCTAACAGCACCGATATGCCCCATCACGTTTGAGATTAAGATTATTGTAGCATTAGATATATTATTTTAACAACGATTTGTTTAAAATTCACTTCGGCTCATTGTGGGTGTTCTAATAAAACAAAACTTTTCGGCTTTTATCTGAACACAGGCTGTTTTCTGTAACTTCGTCCGCGTGGTTTTCAGTTTTATCACAAAGTCTATCCAAGGCTCCGAGGATGACCCCTGGCCGTCTTAGTTCCATTAATACAGATTTTCAAACGGATATCTACTGTTTTTTTTTTAAATAAAATAAAAGTCATGTTACTGTTTGATAATTAAGCTTTCTATTGGTAAAAAAAAAATTGAAAGCAGTCCAGTTGTTTGATTAGCGTTTGTCTAGTTTGTTTGATAATTTACTCTTTAGATTATTTATCTGAAAGTCTAGGTTTTAGAGTATATCGTACCGTCTCTTATGAATTCGATAACTAATTGACTCTATCTAATTATTATTTTTACCAAAGATTTGTTTGGAGGGTCATATATGTAGGTTTTCATTTACTAGAAAGAGATAGTAGACAGGCCCATGATGGCGTACAAAATAATCAATAATCGGAACAGAATGGAGCACGCATGTGGTGGCGAGAGCGGCGACAGGCGACACGCCACAGCTGACTGTAATCCCGGTTATTTTGCTTGCCAATACGCAAGGCCGACATTGGGGCAGGTCAGGTACAGGCACACTGCAAGCCCTAAGTACTGGGGGAGCGATGTAGGTCATTAAGTGCACCGATTGCACCGTTCGCCGAGCGGAAAACAATTTACTTTAAATTCGACTGTATTTTAGTACGAGGGGGAAGTTCGCTCGCAGTCAACCTTATCGGAGTATTTCGACTTGTGGTAGGTCATATAGGTTAATGTAATGTATAAGTAATTGAATATTATCTTTAAATTGCAACACATAAATAAAGTTGCGTGGCTCACTGCGTTCATGTTGCCTTTTACTTTTTCCAACGACATGGACTCTTGATTACTAAAGCAAGAATGTTTTTTGTGTGCACAAGTAATAAGCGCGTTCGGTGGGAACACAGCAGGAGCGCCACCGCAAGCTGCAGCGCAGCCCATCCGAGCAAAACCACGTCTAGACAATCCCTATATTAACGTGTATTACAGTGAGATCCGTGATTTTCTCTCACTTTCCACCGTATTACCACGTTGCATTAGCGCCATCGCTCCGACGGGTGTTTGAAATGTATTTACACCTACGCTCCAACCATTTTGTTTTTAAGTTGTTTACGAGTTGCGTCGAATACGATATCTGTGCACATCGGGTGGTCCCTAAAAGATATTAATGGAATCCTTAAACGACGACATAAAGCATGTGGGGGTCGGCTGTTTTCATGCGAAAGGAATAATCAGGCTTGGTTCTGATTGGAGTTTTAATTGCATCTGCGTTATCTGTTGAGCACACACATATTTGTTGTCCTTTCTAGACATGAGTCACTGTAGGTATTAAAACAAACCTTTTGTTATCGGCGGTGTAAACGACCAGGCGGTCGGGCGAGTCGCCCTTCAGCCGACGAGACCTTGGATGGATTTAGACGCAGTTCGATGGACTCCAACTCGTCATTCGTTTTAGTTTTGAAGTTGGACCTGTTATTGCAAGAAATGTTGCAACACGCAATCTTGATTAGAGTTGGGATTTATATATGAGAAAAACTGCACGTGTTTGGTTTATCGGGATCGCAGTACAAAATATTTGGATGATGTTACGGATTCATATAATTATTTTTATGAGTTTCAGGTAAAATTCTCTTTTTTATCCTTCGTGTGCCTAATATCACCCTCGTCTGCAGTGCTTTAAAGCTCAGGGTTCGCTGTCAGGTCGATATATGCTTTAAAATAATTTGGTTAAAGTTTGTATGTATAGCTGCATGACTGACAATAATCCTCCATTCTTGCATAAGCTCTTAGTTAGTGCTTATCTATTAGTAACGCATTAGTTGGAAGAGACGGATGATCATATTCTGGTACCTAAAATATAGGTCATATACAACATGAAACTGTTTCAGGTTACCTATGGATTTGATAGAAGTGTGACAGTTTCGCATACACCGAATATCCCTGGTTTGGATTGGACTCATCAAATCCCATTTTTTGCTTTTCTCTTTCTCGTTTGTGCATCAGAGTTAGTATTTTCGTTTCGCTCTGTTGAAGTTAGGATTCCTCGAATCGGATCTGTGCGATAGCAAAGGTCGGTAACCGTGGGGACCTTGGCCGCATTCGAACGTTCAGGTTCGTCGATCGCAGTTTGCTTTGAATCAGGGGAGTGTTTTATAACTTTCGCCCGGCGATAAAGTTCATGTCTGTTCATCAGGGCTGCTTGATCGATATTTGAATTTAAATTCATTTTTTCTCCCGAATAATTTGATATAAATTTTTGAGCCCAATGATAAAGATAAATACTACGTAACAAAATAACTGAAGACAATAAATTCATGAAGCATGGAAAAGTCATTAATGAATGCTATTTCAATTCGTCTTGATCGGTATCTGCCACTTCTTTTTGTAATCGTGTCGCTGTTATTCACTTTTTGAAATTTGCCAAATTGAAAAACTCCGAATTTATGGAATTGTGTTATGATATCGTAAATATTCACAGAATTTTATATTCTACGAAACTGCATAAATCCCACGATCTCCCAACCCTGAGTTGGATCTTCATTTCCTTGTAAACGTTCGATTTATAAATACAGCGCCAGATGCGCGCGCGCCGGTCATCAATTTTTATGAAAATATTTAGACGTCAAAAAGTTCACGCCGCAATTTGGCTTAAGTACGATTTTAAATATTATGGACCAGGCATGCTTTACCTTTCTTACTTTTAAGTCGACAATACTGGGGTTTCCTTCCAGCAGCATAATGACATCGCTTAGGCGGCTTGAGAAGTCTAGCATCAAATGACGCCAATCTTCGTCGATAGAATTAGAGTGCTATCATTTCTTTTTATTTTTTTTCAATTATTTGGATCAAGATAAGTTTCACACGTAAGTACGAGGTATAACATTTGCAAGAAAATTAATGTGAGACCAACACCGTTGACCACAATTTACATAACGGTAAGTACTATGTTGTGAGATACAAATACAGATTACGTTTATTACTGA
Source organism: Rhodophaea formosa (assembly GCA_963082605.1). NCBI lineage: Eukaryota > Metazoa > Arthropoda > Insecta > Lepidoptera > Pyralidae > Rhodophaea > Rhodophaea formosa. Next base: position 15,581,355 of record OY720209.1, read on the forward strand.
AAGGACCAAGAAATGTACTTAAATCATTTGAATATATTCTGTTCAGCTATGACGAAACATTGATCCCTGGTAGTCATTAATCACCAAGCCACTAATGGAAAGGTTCACGAAGAAGACGCGAGAACCTTTTCATTTTTGTCACCTATGGTCACCAATCTAAGTTTGAACTGTGCTCTGGGTTACTTAACCCTTATTAATTCTCATGTTAAATGCAAACGCCCACTGAGCCATCAAGGATCGAGTTCCAGACGTGCTAAGCGAGGCATTGCATTGTTCGTAATAAAGTTGTAATTAAGTATATTCAGCGAAGTGTAATGTTCAACGCTGTAACGACGGTCAAGTGCGAGGTTTTGACGTAAAACTTTATATTGTTTTTCCTTGTGTAAGTGGTCAACACTGGTGTTAGATTTTCAAAGAACTACTACCAATGATTACAGCCTAAACCAACGGCTTGACGTGCTTTCCTAAACATGGAGGAGCTCGGTATATTTTTAGGCCTCTTGCGATCACCAATCCAAATGGGGGCTGTGCTTAACATGTGTAAGTGCTAATAATGCTCACGCCCACTGGGCCATTTGGGTTTTCAACCTTATATAGAAAGCAAGGTGGATACCTATTGCTATTCAAGTTATCCTTCATTTTGGAGTAACTAAGAAGAAGGTAATATTCCCAAAGTCTATATTGCAGGTACTTTACAGTGTACAATCTGTGACAAAAACACACACAATTTTTTAAACTCGTTCGAGTAAACAAGGGAAGTTTTCGGGATGAAAGCTACTCTATGTTCTAAGGACTTAGCAAATGTAGTTTACACCTAATCTCCTAGAGAGGCTTAGGAAATAGAATAGGGTGGGAAAAAAATTGCAAATGGCGGAACATGATCTAGATCAGTGTCACGCGCGACATCCGCAACGATATGCTGATCCAAATACAGCTTCCTTTGATTACCTTCTTGAGACTCCGTAAAAAGGGCGGGTCAAAAAGTAGCCAGTTGCGCAAGATTCCCTTAAAGAAGAACAGATTCCTTTGAACTAAATGTGAAGTTTGCAAAATTTCAGTACAATTCGCTAAGCATGAGATTGGTATGATGAATAATTATATTCAAGTCTTACTTTGCCACAAAAATAAAAGGGGAATTATAAAAAGGACGAAGCAAATTTTAGGCGTGCGACTAAATTACTAAGTTGGTGACTAGTAATACAGAGAACCCTCTCTGGGGGTTGGTTTGGGGTTTTTCCCAAAGTCACCTGACGTTGGGAAAAACCCCTAATATAACAAAACAATTTGGCCACAGAGGGTGGCGATCGGCAAAGTACTGACCTATCTCGCTTCTTGGCCGATTTCTGAGTAAACAGTTTTGTTTTGACGCGTATTCCGTATTCATACCATATAGGTATTTTTATCAAAGTATGTTGCAACATATTTACGTTATGGTTTCATCATTAAATTCATTAGTCATTAAGTTAGTGATATCATCAGATCTCTTTCCCATCAGTGAAATCGGAAGGCAGGCGGTCGGCAAAGCACTGTCACTCGGCAGACCTTGGCCGATTACATTATAATGTGCGATTTTAGGCTGATCAGAACAATTTAATAGTAAAAAAAATATTCGGACGCTACTTATGCTATTCATGACACATATTTGCATTAAAGTATATTGCAAATTTGCAACATATTTAAGTATCTCACTGAGCTTGCTAATCCAAAATGTTGATGATATCACCGAGTCCGTATAGAGTTGAAATAAAGAAGTAAAGAAGAAATAAAGAAACAAAGTATTAGGCTTTGTTTCTTTATTCATTCTAAGAAAGAAAAGAATCGGAAGAGGGTCAGCATAGCACTGTCACTCGTCAGACCTTGGCCGATTTCTCAATAATGTTCGGTTTAAGGCCAATCAGAATATTTTAAAAATGAAGAAAAAAATATTCTGACGCTACTTATGCTATTCATAATGATGACACATATTTGCATCAAAGTATATTGCAACATATTAAAGTATCTTACAGGCCTATTTTATTTGTAAATAATAGTTTACGCCTTATTTTAAAATCTTAAACTTGTTAGAAGTAATGCAGAAAAATAAAGTATCTTACTTCATTAACTTGCTAATGCAAAATGTTGGTGATATCACCGAGACCAATCGGCAATAATCGGCATCTCTTTCGCATTTCGGTCTGATCGGAAGGCGGTCGGCAAAGCACTGTCACTCGGCAGACCTTGGCCGATTTCTGGGGGTCGTCGACCGGGTCGCAGCAGGTCGCTTTCACCGCGCGTGCGCGATGCAACTGCATTGTGCTAGTTTGTCTCGCCACTGTCTTCGGACATTTATCTCTGAGTTTAATTAGTTGATTTATTTATGCAAAAATTTAGGAGAATGTAAATGGGCGAATATCTGCAGGCTGCTTTACTTTGAATCCGTTTTCCGCCTACTCGATGATCTACAGCCAAATGAGGCCTTTAGACCTTATGACTTAAAGGCGTATGTGATACAAATATAAGTATGGATGTACCTATGTTTTACATATATTGTATAAGTTTGTGTGCTGGATATTTAGATGTGGTGCTGGTGGACGGATGAAATTTGGCGCACAGCTAATTTAGTAGGTACATCACGCAAAGGCTGGTTCAACGATGTATTTCCATATACATAAGGTCGAACATTTGAATTTTTTCAAACTATCAAAGTGTGAATATCTTTATTATTTAGTAATTAATATACCTATACAAGTTAAGACTTTAATATTTGAATAATATTTACGTAGAGACTCACAAAAGCCATCACTATTTTGATTCAGTCTTCGAGTCTTAAGGCCTTAGGCTCAATCTACCTCGTTCGTTATAAAGACGTGATAATTAATGTAGGTATGCATTGCCCACACAAAATTGATTAAAAATCAATACCAATTTCGTAGATTAGTTTACCCATCAAATGGATTGTATTCAAACGTGCCTTTAAATTCGCCAAGTAATTTGATGAATTCTCAAACGGACTATGCAAACTCAATATTCGTTCGGTAACCCCCGTATTTGTCGAGCCAATTGATCCCAGGCAAACATTCAAGTGCTTCTGCCTAGATATGACGAGTGTTTGAGCACTCGACTCGACCAGACGGTCTATTCTGTAAAGGTTATGTCTGCCTACCTATTTCATATTTCGATTTCCGTATGAGCATCATCTTAAGACATGTGTCTATGGTAGCAGAAGTTGTTAACAGAAAGTCTTGTTAATTTACGGTAAAGTCTGAATCATAGAATTAGATAATACAATAACAGCAAAAAATATAAAAGTGAAGTGTAACGAGATTACTAGTTGGTCTATTCTATCTCTATATCACTTTATTTTTACATGATGATGTTTTATCATAATATATATCTTAAATGTTAAACAGCCTTGTAAATATAAGATGACAAGACAAAACTGAAGCGTTCTAACGGACGCATTTTTTTAAAATTTATTGTTATTAACTATGAAGTGAATACAGAATAAGCCTTTGGAATCATGTTTCTCGCCTGTTTAAGCACGCCTGATGTTATCGCTCTGAAAATGTCGATCGATTCAAATATTTTTTGTGCAGTGGCCATCTTGGAATCTTCGGACTAGTCTGGTTTCCTCAAATGGCTCTTACATCTTCATAATGGTTTTTGCTAGCAATCTCAATATGTGGTACTTATGATGCATAACGCGATGTCATATAGCTAAAGACACTTAAAAGACGTTTTGATGCTAAACCTTTTTTTATATAGCTTTTGCCTTAATAGTTCATCGATTTAATGTCCTTTACACATGAAAATGATATTTTTATCCAGTTTGCCGTATGTTCCTTTCGAAAAACTTTCTTCTAATTTTGTAGGATCTTTTACAACAGAAAATATTTTTGGCCTACAGGCGCTTTTAATATAAATAACTTAAAGTTACCTACATAGAAAACTACGTTTTCATGTTGAATTGATATTAAATTGTGCCTAAATCTATTTATAAAACCTCTTTCACGAGGGTTGGATAGGCGAGGCAAATAATGTGTTTACTCTAACCACCAATATTTACTGTGTAGAGTGTTTGGGCCTTGGAAACCGTTTCATTCGATAATAAGATATTTTATACAATATTTATTTCTGGGAATATTGGAAATTGCATATAAATTTAGTGATATTTTAAATGTATACAAATGTTCTGAACAAAAGTGTATGCAATGTTAATTACATATCTTAAATTGATTATATTGTTCAATGCATCAATTCTGTATCACAATAAAATATTGAGGTTGAATTATTTATTAGTAATTACTAAAACTGACTGACGAAAAAAAGACAATTGATTAGGTGTTTTTCTTTCATACAAGTTGATGAAATAAACTAAAGAATAATTTTTATTATAATAGCTGTAATAAATAGTCAGATGGATTTGCTTAACTGATTTAAAATAATAAGAAAAAAAATTGGCTGTACGGATAAACTCCGTAGTTGGAAGCCAGTTTCATAAATACAAGAACAGAATACAATCCATAAAGCATAATATTCAACTCTTTCTTTTAGCATCGACAATTGGATGTCTACATTCTACAACGGGTGGCCGTGAAGTGACTCCAAATGTCAAGGTCTGAGAACAGGTTGCATGGTCTTAAGCCATGGTGTTTATTGGCTCCTGATCATAAACGTTTTATAGACACAACCGAAGCCGGTTAGATTAGTTTTGGAGATAGTGTGGAGATTTGAAGAATTGATATCTAAAACCAAAAGTGTATATTTTTAACCAGTTTTAAAGACAGACTTTAAAAATGTAGTTGATAAAAAACGAGTAATGAAATACCTTGTTAGTACTTACGACATTTTTTTCTTCTTTTTAAACAAACAAAAACACAATAAATACAATTAATATATATTAGTAAGTTGTGAAATAATTGTGTTTTCAACACAGCTTACCACAGATAACTCTAAAAAAAATACAATTTTGAACTAACATTTGAGTTGAATGCTGCATACAATTTTGACATTTGACATATCTGAAGAAGATTGTGACGAGACCATGACGAGACTTATGGACTAGCGAATACCTATTCAAAGAAATACATTTAATTGCAAAACTTTTAAAACATTTTTCAATATTTAACATGAAAGCTTTGGGAACATTTGAACATACATATCTAGGATTAAAACTACATACCTATTTATAGTTTCTTTCTCATGGAATGGCTACCTTTCGAGCTGAACCTTGTATCCATTTGGTACTTTCGTTATATTCTTAAAATGAGTTATGTAATACGATGTATCTTTTTCTCCATATTTTTTGACAATTCTGCGTTGTCTGGTATGACTATATAAGTATCACACAACAATGAAATGAGTACTTTCCGAGCTGAACCTTGTATTCATTATTAGCATTGATATCATGTATAGCGATTCATGCATTGTCCGTGATACATTAATTTATTGTGTGTTTTCAAGGATTGTTTTGCTTGCATCATGCAGTGTTAGGTCAGGAAAAAGATAGCGTTTTAACGCTATCTTGTTGGAGAGAAAATGATTTCATTCGCTTTACTATCTTTTTTATCGTTACTTACCATCAGGTGAGATGAGAGTCAAATGCCTAATTCAACAATTAATAATAAATAATACTATTCCTAAGAGTACTAAGGGTGACATTATTTTTTAACACGTGTTAGTGGTTTCAACTAAGATTATACTTTACAAGTAGATAGAGTCTAATTGACATAGATTATAGAACTGCGATTGTATGTGAGATGAGAAACAGCCTCCGTCGTCACTATTTTTTAGTGACAGACTCGAAAGTCCTGTTCAGTCACCTATTTAATGTTCAATAAATGCATGTAAGTATACAGAAAATGATTTTGCAACTATACTAGATATTATTATAAAAAAAAGTGAATCAGCGAAGCTTAAAACCAGGAAACAGCAAATTAAGCCGGGTAAAACCAAAGGCGGTTGACTTTAACTGATTCTAAGAAATACGAGTAAAGACCGATTCAAAATGAATTAACACTGTCGCCGGTATGTCAACGCCGGGTGTCTTGACATATTGGCGACATGCATACAGGTTAACCAATACATAATATTCATTACATTCAGAGAAAATATTTGAATGTTTTTATTTAAAAGAGAGTTCACCCCCGGTGGACTAATGAATTGAGTGAGAGCTAATGTTAAAAATGCCAAGCCATACAAATTTGTGGCGGATTAGAGAGGAAGCTTTTGCCCAACAATGTGACACAATTAAATAATATAAATTTAAATTTACAAACATCGTTGAATATACGTAGGTAGTCTATTAGTAATATTACTATAACATTACTACTCGTCCTCATTTACTGATATAGTTGTGAAAGTGGGGCTTTGTATTTGTCACAATATAAATTTTCCTTTAATAACCGGCAAAGTGCGTGTCGGGCCACGCGCAGGGTAGGGTTCCGTAGTTGCGAATGACAACTTTGAGTTCACACTGTACACACTCGCACCTCACAGTTTAACGACCAAAAATATCTAACAATGAAAACTGTATTAAATTTTACATTTTCGAGTACATTTTATAAGTTGGTTGCCTATAACTTTTTAGTTTGTACTTAGTACTCAGCTTTAATAGTTTTCCTTTCAACTTCAGTATATATACTACTTCTGTAATTTTTTTCACGTATCTATATATAACCGTTTAGCAGATAGAGGGGGGGGGGGACACTTACCTCTAACAAAAATTTGCACTTTAAAACCAAATATTTCGGAAACGGATCCCTAAATCGAAAAGTGGTGTTCAGGTTTTTTTCAAAGTTTTCTACCACTTTTTTGGCATAATTAATATACCCATACCAAATTATAGCTTTCTAGTACTTGTAGTCTTTGCGTAAAACCGAGGACGGACAGACGGACAGACAGACAGACAGACAGACATGGCGAAACTATAAGGGTTCCTTGTTTACTACGGAACCCTAAAAAACAAATGATTTTAGGGATTTTTTTTTGATTGTCGTATTTGACATACAATCAGAAAGAATTGTCAAAGTTGTTGTTAAAGATTAAGCCTAGATAAATCTAGGCTTTATCTTTATTATGGACAATTTTTTGCTAAAGCAAAGAACTAATCATACAAAATCCGAAAAAGACTTTGTCTAGTAACCTAAGTGTTTGGACTAACTTTGTATTCTTTTTCATCTACATAGGTATACATGATTTCAGTCTACCTATGGTCGCATCAGTTAAAAACCTTTTTCAATACCATGAGACCGGGATGAACGTACCTATAAAAATCCTGAAGGTAGTTACTTTATAACAAAATTATAACCCATAAACTTTCAACATTATACCTCCACAGTCTTGAGTTGTGCGTATGACAATAGAAAATAATAATAAAAAGCTATAACCGAGTCTGCGTGCTAAAAATAAAAACAAGGCAAATAATTTAATTCTATTATTTTACTCTTCGCAATCTCTGTTCGAAATTACACGGAGTTAATAAAACATACACAGGAAAGTGTTCCTACTCCCTATAAACAGAAACCAATTCCCGCGAATACTAAATGTTTATGATACATAAATAAGAATTGCACAATGAAATATGATATAAAGGTACCCTGGGTTCTGTTAAGGGTTGCAAAAGCTCGAGTCTCGTATTCTTAATTTCGAGACTCGATCCTTTGGAGGCTCAAGTTATAATACTCGTATTTAGAACATGAGCCCTTATCAATTTGTTCTTTTTATATACCTTTATTTTATCTTTTTAAATATATTTTAATTTAACTTAAGACAAATTGCACATTGTAACGTAAAAAGATAAAAAGTAGTAGATGCCTAAATGCGATTAGCCAGACTCGAGTTTTACTTCAAGACTTCATCAGACATCAGAAAAAGCAGAGCTTGTGTTTCATGAACACAACGTTCCATTTCATAATTCGACTCGAGATCAAAAACAAGACTTACAACACTAGATCCGTCCGTGCATACGCGACGTTCCTTTACACTCATTACGGCGACTTGGAAACAAAGCTCTTTTGTTGAGAAAATGCGCTCCGTTTTAATTGAATTTTTAATAAGTAATTCTAGAAAAATCTGATGTTTTGCCCGCCGCTGCTCCAGAGCTGTTAGTGTCTCGGTGTATATTAACTTTTGACATTAATAAATATTTAATTACGCGTTTGTAGAGTATCGACCTTGCTGGAGTCGCCGGGGTTTAATTTGCAACACAATAACCGTGGCAACGAGTATATTAACTAGTAGGTACTATTTAGCATTTGGAGTAAGCATAAAATTAACATAATATTGATTGATTGGAATCGAATTTGCTTGAGACAAATAAAATTAAGTACTTTGTCGTAGGTGGTACTATGTTTGTAAAGTTAATCAATATATTTTCTTATTAATTTGACTGTAAAACATAAAATTCGTAAAATTGAATTTTACTGAAAATTTTGGAAAGTACCTATAAAAATATTTTACATTTTATTGTGCAAGCCAATGGGCAAAAATCAGAAGCAATGGACTAATGTGAAAATATGTAAGTAAGCGTAAGTACTATTTTTAGTCAGTTGTTAAAGCTGTATTAATAATCATGACAAGTGAAACAGGATTAAATCTATCTTCGTACTAATTTGGATGTTTCTGATGTTATGTTTTTGTTCAATGAAAATGACTCAATGGATATGTATCCAACTTGTCAGATTCTTAGACTCTGCCCTGGTCTAACACATTAAATTTATTATATTTTTTTCAGAATTTCCTGCCATCGTTTTTAAAGATTCTTTTCGAATGAATGCAGACAGAGTCAGAGAGAGAGAGAGAGAGAGAGAGAGAGAGAGAGAGAGAGAGAGAGAGTACAGAGTAGGCATTAGCTAGTAAATAATAAAATAACAATTAAACAAAGCTGTAAAAGACTCGCCAATTACCTAACGGTTAATCAATGTAGTAATTTGTTTCTCACAATAAAATTTTCATTAAGAGGAAAGCTTACACTCAAACTGTTAATTACTGGTGTTCGTCTTATCCAGTGGTAATAATTAAATTATACAGCGGGTAACAAATTGGCGAAAGAATATGTGAGGGGCTTAATTAAGTCTATGATATTAAAAACATTCCCCACTGTTTATTGGACAACTATCTTTCCGAGTGCTGCCATTTTAAAATTAAAGTACAAAAGTTCCATGTCCTTTTGTCGTTTTCACAGTATTTTTCTCCTACCAAGCCAACTATTGAGCCAATAGATATATAATATGATTTCTCTATGCAAAAATTGAATATAAGACATGGATCCCTATACATTTGATTTGTTTATTTATTGGAAAGGTATGTATATGTCAGCAAACTTTTACATAAAAGGTGACTCTATTCCATGACTTAGTCAGCTTAATTATGGTTAGAAATTTCAGAAACTGACAATTCAGTAAAGCTTACCTGTAGGTATCTTTGGTCTTTGTGAGATTGTCACCTGATTGTAATCAAGTTATGAGTGCAGAACCAAACAAATCAAAATTTCAGACAGTTCACTCTACCTATTTTTTCTAAATACATAGACAATAATTACTTTAAAGCAACACTATGAACATTACAGCAATTTACCAAGCTTCTCGACTAGACATCGCTTTATTTCCATCAAGAGCGGACTAATTACTCAATCGTACGTCTAGATTGCAACAATTCCCTCAATTAAAGATCGACAGATACGTATAATTTACAAACGAACGACAAGAACATTAATCACGGCTATGTATATTACGATGAGGTCATTTTTGAGACATAGCAATGACAAGAAGTGGTGCTCGAAATTTAATTTTATGACTTATTTTTAGGGTTCTATGGGCACCTAAAGGGTGCTTACGAGATACGATACTTTGTTTTATTTGTATGAAGTATTAAAGGACATAAAAAAATCATTTACCTGATTACGAGCAATTGTGCGAGATGGTCCGAGTAACTGAACCGAAATATCAACAGTCCGAAATCGTACCGATATGTTTCATACTACTTAATATCGATAACCGTGAAAGTTTGATTAGCTACTGAGACAAAAATTACTACTCGGTCGTTTGTGTTTTTCTGACTAAATGTAATAGGTATTGTGGCAAAAAAATCATGTTATGAAAATGTAATATGAAATTAAAACTGTCTAAAAAAAGGAAAATAAGTACGTTTGTGTTATATACCATACAATAAATGTGTGTTGAGGGATTTTTTTGCTCGAAACGAGATCCTTCGTATGCGAGCCCGACTCGCACTTGGTCGATTTTTTATGGGGCCTAGCTGAGCTCATGTTGACGTGGGACGATAATGATCAAGCATTAGACTTTAGCTAAGTGATTTAGTTGAAGAAACATCAGCCCGTTTTGTTTATTATTTTGGATATTATTGTTTATTTTACTAAAATGAAACTATGATAAATAAGCACTTTTGGGTGAGAGAGATAATAAATTAATATTGTTTTAAGAAAACCAAACAAACACTGATTATGTATATTTAATTTTGTAATACGTATACTGCTACCCTAAAGCATAGACAACGTGGTCTAGTTTAGGGTACATTAACCTAAAATATTGTTTTTTGAAGCCTGTAAGTGCTTAATCAAAGGGGAATATTGTATTAAGTATGAAAATAAACGATTTATTTAATTTAATAATCCGGCAACTAAATCAAGTAAATGGACTTCAAAAATTTGCTTCATATTCACTTAAAAGGTTAGAGCTAAGTTTAGAAACAAATGCAACATATCTATCCAAGCAGGAAATAGTGGAATCCAGACCAAATGTTAAACTGCCTAGACTTAAACGACGGATGTCCGCTTCCATTACGTAAGTAATGTTAAGACTAAATTTAAACCCGTCTTTGAACTGACATTTCTCAGATGCATTATCTATACTAATCCATACCAATATAATGTTTGCGAAACTAACTGTCTGTCTCGCTTTCACGCCAAAACTACTGAACCGATTTAAATGAAATTTAGTACTTACACAGACAGTTTAGAGCCTAAGAAAGGACATAAGCTATTATTTCCATGCGGATGAAGTCGCGGGTACAGCTAGTACTTAATATCTAATATATAAGAACCAGAACTCAAAACTTAAGCATAATGGTAGTATGTAATTTTAAGTGAAATGATTATTTAATACTTTCAGTTTGTAGTGAAAATATGGCTGAAAATTAAATAGAAGTTGAATTTAGAAAGGTCATTATTTTCTACCAATTGCCTGTTCATGTTTAAATAATTTTCTCCTAAAACTCAATCATCATGTTTGAATATTTTTATGTGACAATGGTAACATCGTGCCCCGGCAAAATAAAATTGTCTTCACCCATATTCTAGGTCTTAAGGCCCCACACTAGGCACAGTAGCGACGCCAATCATTTTATTCCAAATACTTTACAAATAGAAAGAAATTCAAGAATGTAAATCATATAAGCCTTAGTAAATAACCTGAAGTATTTCTGGAATCATGTTTAATATTATCAGAATCAGTGAGAATTATGAGAATCAGATTACCCATTTAAATAAAATTATTTTAATACGGTTTTTATCGCGTTTATTACATTATTTATACACCTAACGTTTCGAGCACTTTACAGTGTTCGTGGTCGCAGGTAGACTAAGTTGACATTTGTCTAGTATTTTATAAGAACTGCAAAATCTACCGCCTAAAATATTTATTGATAACGTTCCGGATGTACGCAGTATTGGCTCACCGAATGTACGCAGATTACCGCCAAAAACGGCCGTTTTTGACGGTTATCTGATTCTCATAATTCTCACTGATTCTTTCGTAATCACTATTTCTCTTAATGACTGATTCTCATAATCATGTCCTATCAAATCATGTTTTAAACATGATTTCAAAAATACTTCGGGTTATTTACTAAGGCTTGTATGATTTACATTATTGAATTTCTTTCTATTTGTAAAGTATTAGGAACAAAATGATTGGCGACGCTACTGTGCCTAGTGTGCCCCCTTAATAATAATAGGTATCATTTAATTTTGTTTTGTATATCAGCAGACGGGATCCGTTGCATTTCTGGCATTATTTTTTCATTCATGTATTTGAGGTCTCTGAATTGATGGTTACATTTTATCATGGATCTATTGTAGGCTCCTGAGCAACAGTGCTTTGGAATATTCTGTTTTAATTAATTTATCTTTCTATAATTTAGATTTGCATTAACGTTATTGTCCTTATACGACAAATGTCGTAAGACAAAATCGCAGGTGTAATTTATGCGAAATTTTTCCTCCATCTTATGTCTTAACTAGTTGTTGCCCGCGGCTTCGACCTCGTGATACTAGCCTATGTCCTTCTCAGTACCCCTATATGTATGAACAAATTTCATGATCGGTTCAGAAAGCGTAAGAAACAATAAACAAACTCACTTTCGCATTTATAATTTTAGATAGGATTAATTAATATTATATCAGAACAGCATTGTGAATGCATAAAGACACCTGTAGAAAAGATAGTGCTTTGGTAAGAAAAAATGCAATATTATCATCAATGCTCCCGCTATCGATTCCAGTTGATCTGTATGAGCCGGGATGAGCTCATAGCCCCTAGGCGGACAGAGCAATCAATTAAGTTATCAAAGAGGATAATGAACAAGCCAATTGCCTGTACCGACGTTATTCTTTAATTATAAAATACGAGTCTTCGAGCAAAACAACGATTTCTGCACAATTTTCCTTTACTTGTCCCGATAAAAATAAATAAAAGAACACACACTACACAGTTCTTATATTATTTTTTTATATAATTTTTTTTTTATTATGTGACCAGTATAATAAAAAATTTTTTTGAATATACTCTTATTAAATTAAGGAACAATAAAGTAGGTACCTATGGGAAAAAAATCCACGCGAGCAGGATTTGAACTACCACCTTCACTAATACGCAACTTCAAAGTGATTATTAGATTAGATATATAAAATTACAACAAATTTATAACAAATCATTTTCTTTTCAGTTTTATCTAATTAATGGATAAATTTCAAAATTATTATCTTACTTTTCAATTGCCTGTAAGTAGAAAATTTTAAGATGAAATATTACGTATTTCGCATCACATCCTTTGCGAGGTCGTAAAGCGTTGATACAATTTATAAAAATATAAATTCAATTAGACCGAGCAACGACCAAACGTGGAAAGCGGCTAATTATTTTTATTGCAAGTTTGTAATAACCATGTCCTATATATGGCTATAAAACTATTAAATGCGTGTTTGTGTTGCAATTAACAACTGTATTTAAGATGCCTGCCCAGAAATGGGGCCGCGCCATTTTGATGGTCAAGTTACCTTGTTTGAAGTTACTACTTTTGAAGTCACTAATTGGATATTGATACCGGCTTTGAAAATTGTTATTATGATATAAGTCTAAGAGACTTGTATCATTATATCAAAAAACATATTAACATATTTAAGCTTAAAAGACTGGCAATTTTGTTTTAAACTAATATTTTGATATCAATTTTTATTTGAAGCCATTTCGGTACCTTTCATCCCATTGACATGCTAAACATGGCCTCTGGTCATATGAACTACGTAGTTTACCCCGTACTAGATGAAGACGTAATAATATTTAACTACCAATCTTTTATCCAGAGTATGTCGATTTATTCTCGTTGATATTTCTAAAATTGCAAAATACTGCCTCGATATGAGATGCTACTATTAAACTAATTTCCATGATTTGAATCATGGAAATTAGTTTAATGTATCATTAAGTATGGAGCAATATAATATAGTCTAGCAGCAAAACAAAATCGATGATAGTTATACTAAATACTTAACGCAGGTTGGCAAACTAGTATAGGTATTTACTTATTGATTAATACCTATGGGACTTTGTCTCAGGAAGACAACCTATGTCAATAACCTATGTCAAAACCTATGTCAAAATGTATATATATATACCTATGTCAAAACCTAGACAATCAATACAGGCCAAGTTGACTTGATATTAATTATTAGCTTGATATTATTGAAAGCTATAACTAAAACTTGAGAGAAAAAAAGTGACTAACATCATCATCATCAGGCCTTTTTTAAGCCTCCACTGCAGGAGCACAACCCTCTTTCCACTACCGGAGCCATCTATTAGGCGGAGAAGTCAGAGGATTTGGCCTACACTCTCCACGCTGGCCAGACTGATTGGTCTCTTTGATGTTTATAAACTATGTTTAGCTTGTATTCCTATCGCCTTCTTCGACATCCACGTGTATAGTATGTTTTGTTAAAATTTTTGCATTATTAGCAAAACGTTTTAATTTAAATTGACATTTACATTTAAAATGTAAATAACACTTCCATGACCCTGTCATTTTAAATTTTCAAGTACTATTCCTAACTTAATTATACAGGTCAGAACAATCGTATTCCTTGTTTATGCAAAAACAAAAATACACCGGGTTAGTATTGTTTTACGAGTCAAAGTCACTCCGGGCATTGAGTGCGTTGACGGATTTCTGTACGCAGGGTTCGTATCTTGTTTGACAAATATTTTCAGAAAGACAAGTAAACCAAAAAGGATTCTTAAAATTGCAACAGCAAACAAATAAGTAGTAAGTAGGTACAAAATGTTGTAGGTTCTTACTTTTTTAAAACAGCTATACGTAGGTATGTAGGTACCTATATTATAAGCTTCACTTCTAGGCAAAACCCATTGTTTCCAACAAGATCTGTCTTCTGTTAAATTTTTCCATTTCTTGACAAAAACTGTGAAATCTAGTTTCAGGCTTTCCTCTAAATATATTTCCGTCGGTTGAAACCAGTGTAGTTATTTTGTACCTAATTAATGTGAAGAGGTATTTTGAAAAATTTTCCTTTACAACCTAATTGCACGGAACATAGAGCAGGGAATGACGCTCGTAGCGCGCGAGCGAAGACATCCCTTGCTCTGTGGTACGATACCTCAAAGTTACAGGTACTTGAAGCTAAAAGCTAGGTACATACATCATTTACAAAACAAAAGAGAACGTAGATTTACATACTACTTTCGTACTTGGTTTTCCGCATAAATTCTAATTTTATCTTTAGAGACGCTGAAAATAAACTTAAATCATTTAGTTGTTTATCTACTACACGTGAACAGAAGCACCTTTGTGAGTCATGTTTACGTCCGAATTAACGTGTGTTTGAATAAAAAAAATATTTGTTTTTCCATTTTCACGTTTTCAATTTATCAGTTTTTGAATAAGATTTTCTAGAATGATCCGTGTAAAATTTTAGAAATTGCAAATTGAAAATAATAAAAAGCTAATTAATAACAATCGTAAAACAAGCTATTTCAGTTTGTGAATCTTCCGTATTAAAGTTTCCATGATGTTCGTAACGCCATCTAGCGATTAACTTGTACAAGTGAGTACCACTACTACATGTTCGCATTAAGAAGGCGCAACCCATTTTTACTTTCGATTCGACTTAAAATTGGAAATCTTGTGTGAAATAAAAATGTAACTATAGGTAGGTAACTAAAGACCATTGCTAGTATTAAAACACATCTGTTATTTCCTACTAAAGGTTAATGTGCTATTAGCAAATGTAATGTCATTCACATTAAATAAATACCAAATAAGTTATTTATAAACTACGCAACTAAAAAGGCTATCCATACCACTGCAGTGTAATAAATAAAATAATACAATTGTGTTATTATGTCATTATTACACGTCAGTTCTAAACTCTAATCTAAGCCAACGGCCGAGCCGCAGTTCCGAGTTGCATGCCTCGTGTTGTGTCACTCGCACGAACTCGAGTGCGCAGTCAAGAACGTTCGTTAACCGCGCGCGTCACCCGGCTGTTGTACTAGTGCCCCCATCTAGCGGTCAATGTCGGCATGACGCAGCCGCGGTATCGTGCCGTAGTTCCACCAACGTTTCATAGATGGCGCTAGTAGTGTGAAAATATTAAAAAGACTACAGCGGTCAACTTTTTACTTTATTCAGTTGTTTTTTTGTTTTGTTTAGGGTGAATGTTTCATATCGAATAATTAAATGTGTTTTAATTTAAATTCACTCTCAGAGAAATAATATTCTCCGAAGGAAAAAACAATCTAAATTTCTTTTTATCATTGTGCATTTTTTTGTTAATAACTAATAAGTACAAAAGAAAAGAACATTATTATTGCTATAGAAAGAAAGAGAAGTCAATTTTTTTATTCAAATATCAACATACTCATCATTACATCATTCTGGTAAAAGAACAAATAAACTAACTTTTTAAGATTTTAGATGCATGTCGTGTTTACCAGTAAGTGTTTGTTACATTTAGAAAATAGCTTTATGTAAAATTTTAGAATTAAGTAACAATGTAAACAACTGTTGGTAAAGCTTCATAAATAAAATAAAAAAAATAAAATAAAATAAAGAAAACGTCGTGAAAGCAACCTGCACGCTAGTGACTTTTTTCTTGTGTTGGGAAATGAAGAGGGCAAAGGAAAACCACTCCATTATTCCTGCCAAAAATAGTTATTATGTACGTTTCTTTCCAATATATTATTCCTTTCAAAAATATTCATTATGTCCATATAATAACACAGTAAGGTATTAATTTTTCGAGGCCTAGTACTGCCTTCGTTTGAAATAAATCGTTTAGACAGAAAATGGAGATTTTATTTATTTATTATTTCTGCGAAGCCCTAGATAACCCTTCCATCTATGTTACGAACTACTGTCTACAGTTTAAAGTGAGAACGTAAAGCTATTCTTAGCGTTTTTGTCTCAAACGGTCTCCTTCGCTGAAAAGTCTAAGTAAAGCTTAATTTCCACACTTAAAATCCAAAGCCTTAGTACAATATTTTTTATAATATCTCCGTATATCTCCGTTTTCTTTCAAATGGGGGCAGAACTCCGTAAAATTCATGTATTTTTAAGTACTATTGGCACTGGAGACTCATTTAGGAGCACAGTATTCATGATCACACGTGTAAATAGCATCATAACCAATGCCAAGCTAAGTGTAACGACTCAGGGTTGTGGCTCCGAATTAGCACCATTGAAAATGATCTCATCGGGCCATTACTCATTTGTCTGTCTTTACCAATAGGGATGTCCTTTACGCCGTTGCGACCGTGAGTTTAAATTTGCTTGAAATTGCTGTAAATGTCTTTGTCGCAGCTAGAGCCGTAGTTGTGTCATTTACACACGGCATGTACACTATTGAGTATGTATATATTTGCTTTTAATCTTTTTTTTCTCATTATTATTATTTTATTGTTATTTACTACTTAAACTAGTATGATAATACAGTACATACTTATATTCTAGATCTGTTATATAAGACCTAGTTTATTCCGTTATGACGGGTAAAATTTATTATGAATAAATGAGTATTTAAGTAACATTACTCATTTATCTGTCTTTACAAAAAAAAAAACATGTCTGTGGTCTTTACCAATAGGGATGTCGTTTACGCCGTTGCGACCGTGAAATTAGACAATGTCACTTGCAGGTAGAGCCATAGCTGTGGGAGCTGTGGCTAAGCGATAATACTCGGACTGGAAGTAGATAGGTTCATGAGTTTATTTATATACAAGCAATTTTTGGTCCTCCGCGTAAATTATAGCCTATGTCACCAGCAGATAAATTAGCTTTCTACAGGTAAAAGGATTTTGAAAATCGGTCCAGCAGTTCCGGAGCATATTCATATTCAATGCAAACAAATAAACAACCAAATCTTTAGTATTTATAATATTATAGATAGAATAAGAAAATTTAGAATTTAAAACCTGATGGATATAGACGTACGTATCTAATATTAAGTATAATAAAACTCCGAAAATATTTGTACATTGACAAAGAAGAAGGAAAAGAGAAAAAAACAAAAGGGTAGAGTGATCCTTGCCTTATTATGTAAAGGCTCTAAAATAAAATAAAAGAAGATCCTAGTCTTATTAAGTAATAATCTTTTGTAATTTTTTTAAATATATTTAACCGTAAGATGCTAATGCAATTTTATGAATAAAAGCCTGGAAATCATAAATTATTCTAATTACGATGACCAGGCTTTACTTATAAAATAATTTTATCAATAAAAAGCTTTTATTTATTAAATTGTCTGAGCATCTTACGGAATAAAAGATAAAAAAATCTACAAAAGATTATTAATTTGACTGGGCTATTCTTTTATTTTATTCTAGAGCCTTTAAATAAAAAGGTAAGGAACACTCTACCCTTATGGTATTTTTTCTTCTTTCTCGACTTTCTACCTTCTGGAATTTAAAATGGCGTAGAAACTCAACAGACTTTACTACTATGGCACAGGAGCATCTCTGGCTTCTGTAGAAGAAAAAGCACCAGTGCTGTAAAGTGAGTTTCGAGAAAAATAAAAACACTTTGACAAAACGTAGAAAGCTATTGATTAAATTTACAATATTCTATCTAATTTAATATATACCTTATAAATTTTATTTCGATTTATAAAAAACCGTGTATGATTCTTCAAAGTAAAAATAAATAATAATTATTGATTAATGGGAGAAAATTAAGACATGGCACAGACGAGGTAAAATAAACACAGAATACACGCGACCGAATGTATTGTATTATTATAGTTAACTTCTCTTAATTATAATAATGCAATAAGTGACATGGTATTTAGTACATGTGGTCACTTGTATCTTTTGCCTCAAAAAATTACTTGTCTGAACTATGATGCATTTGCGCTTTTCTGAATTCTGTTACACTGCAAATATTACCGCTACTCTTAGATAGAAAATAATATTTCTATTTGCTGACGATACAGAGCCAACCCCAAATAGGGAAAGGCGAGGAAAAAGAAGAAAAAGAAGATGTTAAAAGAGCATATAGAGCAGAGATAGAGATTTTCGCAAGATAATCAATCAATAGAAGTGACTCTCTACATCTAAGTTTTGTATTCATATCCTAATTGAACCAAGTGCATTTATGCGAATATGCGACAATTTAAATTGCATGTAAAGGCCGTTTCACAATGGAAGGCGCGCCTGCGCATTGTGTTTTATATAAAGCCGCGCCCTCTAGCGGCCGTACGAAGCGACGGAGCGCGTCCTAACAACAATGGCTGCCGCCTGTAATTAGTCACTTCCAATAATAAACCAATTTCACGGTGCACTGGTATCATAACAACATTTATTCAATAGATGGCGTTAGTGTATCGTGAATCATATTTCTGTCTGGCTGGCCCTGTGTATAGAGAGTAATGTTTTAATTTGATGATGTATGGCAACAAATACCTTTCAGTCAATATTCATAATTATATAATCTTACCTTATAAAGAGGAAAGATTTGATTGTGTGCTGGTTTTTTTTTCGCATTAAATATCTTAAAAAGGCAACTACAGGACCGATTGCATCATGCATCTGCGGATTTCAAAGGCTACAATTTGCGCGAACAAAGTCGCGGGCAAATCGCTAGTTGAAACATAAAAAGCCACCACCACCCACTTTTTTTAGCTTTCCTGGAAATAGATAAAATCGGTATGTAGTAGATATTACAAATATGCGGGCAAAATATGTTATGCACTTATTGTACTTACGAGGTACTTACATCCTGGCATGCGGGTTGAACTACTGAGAAACCGGAGCCTATTATCGCTATTTCAAAATTGTGGATGGATATTTGTTATTTAATTTTTGTTAATAAAAGAGAAGGCAACGTCGTGTCGTGCAGAAAGGTCAAAGAGATAGCGGAGGATAGGAGAGATGGAAAATACTCCACCGACAAAAACAAAGTTCTATATGATGATGATTTGATATTCGATAACGCAAAAACGGACGGATTTGTGGAAAATTTACGATGTTTGCTCTCGACTGTACATAGGCTATATTTAGGCAGACGCATTTTAGGTCTATCAGAAATGCCTCCCATTTGCTAACTGCCTATTGACGTAGTCTCATAGTACCCAGTTATTTTACTGCCCCATTCTACATGTTTTCCGTAAAAAATATGTAGAGTTGTTTGGCGACAGTATAAGAATTTCAGGGGTACACAGTACACAGAGTCAAATATAGCAGGTAGCAACAAAGGTTTTGTTTAGGATAATGAAATAAAAAAAAAAACAATAGAAATGATTGTCTGATAAGAAAGATGATTCCATGCTTCGGAAGGCACGTTAAGCCGTTGGTCCCGGCTGCCATTTGGTAGTCGTTAAAGGAACCACGTCAGAGGTCGAGAGGCGGTTCCGAAGAATACCAGGGTGTGTATGGTCGACTGACCGTGTCACCTACTCGAAATGATGATGATGAGCAAAACTAGCATGTGTATCTGTAGCTTTACTGTGACCCGCTTGCTCATTTACCGTCCTTTATCATAAGAAAAATATTTATTTTTATATCAAGTCTTTGTTACCTTGCTCAAACGGGTAGCAATGGGAAAGTAATCATAACAACTGAGACGCAAGCAGATGCCTAGTTTAAATAAGAAGGCGTAGTCGCGGCTAACCGCGAACTTTCTAAGATTTCTCTGCATCTTATGGGCGCGTTAGGTAAGCTTGCGGTGGGATTGGGTAATTAGGACATCAAAGAAACCCTTTTTCCACTACTACGTTCAAAAGTAGGCCCCCGTTTAAAAAGTTACCGACATAACGGATGAGCTGATGATGTTGGACATCCACTGACGAGGTGGTCAGACGACCTGATAAAGGTCGCAGGAAGGCGCTGGATGCAGGCCGCTTCTAACCGATCGTATTGGAAATCTTTGGGGGAGGCCTATGTCTAGCACTGGACTTCTTGTGGCTGAGATGATGATAATGATGTTCAAAAGTAGAATAAATGGGTATCTCTTGGATAGTCATGTAACATCCTCGTCTTCATAGCCACTTACCATCAGGTGAGATGGAAGACAAATGCCAAGCGAACCAATGCGAATGCCAAGTTTAACACTTAATAAAAAAAAATAAGAAAATTCTACTACTACTCATCCAAGCGTTTTCCTGGTTGCATTCTCACCTGTGAATCCTGTGATACGTCGAAGCCCGCAAATATTACATTATTTATACAGTGACATGATTTGGCAAGGTAGGAGATAAAAATAAAAGTAGAATAAACCGATTTTATACTACCAGGCAACAGATCATTTGCTAGAAAATATATTAACCTACCTTTAACAGACGGACGCATTCAAATATAATCGTATAAAAAGAAAAAGTAAGTACCTATCTACTCGTTGGAGGAGTAAAATGTACGTGGTATTTTAATAAAAGATTCGATGAAGGATAAAAATGTATTGACATAAATCAGATCCTATTCAGAGTACACAGACATAAATATGCGTGAAGCATGGTTATTGTTATTGATAGTTATTTCTGAATTCAATCGCGATGGTACATTTCATGAAAAACAAATTTAAGCATCTTATTGTAAATAGGTAAAATATATGTAAGTAGTCTTCGATAAAAAGATTTGAAGAAATACATAAGTATATTAGATATAGTTATACCTAAATCAAATAAATAAATGAATATGGGAAATAGATCGTTAATTTTACTAGTCAAATCTAATAAAAGTTAAAATATCGATATCACTTTTTTGTATGCTGCATATACAAGCTGCTTTTTTTTTTTCATGTATACCGAACCCGATTAACGTGGCTGTGTCTCAATCTCAAGCCTCTAAATCGTTAGATTTTTTCTTACAGTTGCACAAAGATGGCACAACTCTTAGAGTCTCAACTTTTTAGTTACCATATTATAAGAAAATGAAAGCTTTTTCACAAAATATTGTACTATAAATTATATTTTAGTTGTAGTCGGCTAAGGTGGACTAACGCCATCTTGTAATGTATGGAAGACAACTCAATTGTACCGTCGTCTAACGACGCCTACCTACCTATAGCAGGCTTTAATATTGCGCAATATTATCGTATGAGGTTGGCAATCTATACGATAGTATTATATTGTCTTGAGGTGGCCTTTGCGTCTTATAGTCTTAGGCTATGTATACCCCTTTAATGGGTGATTTAGATGTATCTATCTTAAGGCTTCTTATTAAAATAAAGGTCTTGTTACATGACGAATGCGCCTCACTAGATCGAAACGATAAGTCAAATCCTGTAAAATGAATAAAACATTCAACCGCAGGCCCATAATTGTTATTGATCTCTTCTGAATTCAATGCGATACTGTTAACTTACTCCATTCACGTAATCTGCGAACAATGGAATCTTACCTGCAACAATAAAAAGGCATTTAGTTAAAAGAGGAAAAAGGTTTCGTGAGATTTCGAATGGAAAATTCTGTTCGGAAATTTGAGGAAATGGTAATTATTGAAGGAAAATGTTATACATGCAAGGTATTGTACCTGACAGTTTTAGTTACCACAGGCACAACTCTATACAAATTACATGTTTAAAGTACTTAAAATGTAAAAAAAAATGCTGGCATTTGTATATATGTGTCATCATCATTATAGATTCTTTCAGTCTCCACTACAGGAGCACGACTCTCTCTGTATTAGCTAAAGCAGTTAGCGGTTTTGGCCTACACTCTCCATACTGGCCTATAACCTCCATACATACATACATACTTTCACATCTTTTTCCCTTGCGGGGTAGACAGGGCTCAGGTCTATAAGACCTAAAGCCACGTTTAGCATGGCTGTGGGCGTGGAGATAGAAAACGGAATCATAACAGTGATGGGTTGCTAGCCGCATCGCCTGTTACCATGATTCCGTAGATTTTCTGATTTGCGCGGGAAGAGAAGTAGCCGGTATATTCCATGTTTTTTCTTTACTCCCAGACCAGCGTGGAAGTCTCCATACTACTCTTTGATGTTAATTAGCTGTCATCTGTGTTTCCTAAGTCGCCCTCTACGACATCCACGGGAAGACTTGGAGTGGTCCTATTCTACTCTATCGGGAACCGCACGGCTACATGTTTCAATACAAGTACTAAATACGGCATGTATTCTTTTCAGAGTATCACTACAATTGTCCCTCAGGGAGCCATTTTTATCAGGTGGACTTACGACACCTATATCATTGTTGAGCTCGTAACTACAATGGACAGTGGTCTCCCGAGAACTCTGACTTCTATTCTTCGGGCTCGAGTAAAATCAATGTTGAGGTAATCCCCCGGGTACTATCCAGCTGCAATACCTATTTATTCTGTGGAGGACAACTAGTGTTGTGGACTTAGTATTTTATAAGGTTTTATATTTGAACTGACTTTAATGCCAGTGCGAATGGGGTTATTTATTTTTATTCAGAAAACTGAGCTTTTCGCTTTTTGTTTAACTCAGATCAAAGA
This sequence comes from Rhodophaea formosa, assembly GCA_963082605.1. Taxonomy (NCBI): domain Eukaryota; kingdom Metazoa; phylum Arthropoda; class Insecta; order Lepidoptera; family Pyralidae; genus Rhodophaea; species Rhodophaea formosa. The sequence goes on from OY720209.1 coordinate 15,604,552, forward strand.
TGTAGGTGTAAAAACTGCCCGATTAAAGTGGAACTGGGCGGGACATGTTTGTCGTATGCGGTCAGAAAGGTGGGCTAAGTTGGCATCCTTTTGGGTACCTGAGGGCCGTCGAGGTAGAGGAAGACCAAGAAGGAGGTGGAGAGATGATTTCGACAAGTTTTTGCATGGTTGGGCAGAAATTGCTATAGACAGAAGTGAATGGAAAAATAAGGGGGAGGCCTTTGCCCAGCAGTGGGACATAACATCGATAGGCTAGGTAAAAAAAAAAGTGAAATTCCTACATACCAAGTGGAATATTGATCTTTTAATGAGTGAGTCAGCCAGTCGATTTGAACAACTGTTCATACAGGACCAATGCTGGGAACTCATGTTTTTAAATTTCCATTGTCAATGGTCAATTTGTATAAGAATAAAAAAAATAGTACCCAGCATAGGTCCCAAAGGAAAAGTTGTTCGAATGGACGGACTGAATCACCCTTGAAAGGTCCAAGACAATCAATATTTCACGGTTTAGAAACAAAGACAATATCATTGCTTACTTTGCTTTTCGTGTGTGTAAGGGACCAATACTGGTGTCAGATGTTTCAAGCTGCCTGAACAGTCCATACATAGCGAATTGGTGATACATATAATATTATTAATTATTCATAGTGATACATGGACAATTGAAAGATTGTGTCGACTCTATGGAATTGAGTATGTCGATAGAGAGGACACATTTAAACAAGGCCTTACAAAATATCGTTTATTACTAAAAATAATAATCGTTTTGACGAGCTCCGTGGCGCAGCGGTCAACACGTCGGCTTGTGATACGGATGGTCCCGGGTTCGATCCCCGGTCAGGTCAAGATAAAAAATTATCTTTTTCAGATTGACCTGGGCCTTGGATGTTTATCTATAATGTATTTGTTACAAAATATAGTATTGTTGAGTTAGTATCCCATAACACAAGTCTTGGTCTTTGGGGCTAGCTCAATCTCCGTTCGTCCGTATATATTTATTTATTTTATTACATTTATAAAGGAATCCGGTAGATTTAGGACAAATATTTTCTATATTCTCTTCAGAAATTAATGGTTACAAGAATTTTGAATAATATTTTTTGTGAGTTAGAGCAAAAATGGAATTTATTATCATTGCTTTGACCCTGCCTTAGATTTAAGCAGATAGAATTTTATGAAAGTTCTGAAAAGTCTTCACCGAGATTAAGATCTCATTTTGAGAAGAAGTTTTAAATTACAACGTTCTATTTAAAGTTATGAAGCATGAAATAAACGAACTATTTGCGTCTGGACTGTATAATGAACAAAAAACAATTCAGCCTTTTACACAGTGCTTAGTGTTTCACGCATATTAAGCACAAAATCTAAATTCAGTAGGTATGAGACACTATTTAATTTGCGCTTAATTTCGGTAGAATCGTCGTTAATAAATTACAATGTTGTGTTAACTCGTTTGGAATAACGAATAATTAATGTAAAATTACTTTAAAAATCTATTTTATTAAAAGAGTGTAATAATATGAACAGCAATAGATTGAAGTGGATGAAACTGACATGCTGCGCGTAAAGAAGAAGACGGGGATCTACAGGTGAAAGAATTTCCAAAATCGGTCCTAAGTTTCGGAGTTCGGAACGTCCGTGGCGTAGCGGTCAACACGCCTGTCACGCCACGGTCAGGTCAAGATGGAAAATGATCTTTTTCAGATTCACCTGGGTCTTGGATGTTTATCTATATAAGTATCTATTATAAAATATAGTATCGTTGAGTTAGTATCCCATAACACAGGTCTCGAACTTACTTTGGGGCTAGCTCAATCTGTGTGATTTGTCCGTACATATTAAAAAAAAAATCAAGTCATTCCTGTTTATTAAATTGGTACAGATTATACTTAGATAATATAAAGCTAGATAGACTCTATTAGCCTAAAAGCGTTGAAAAAATATGTGTCCAATTATCATGTCTATCATGCAAACACATATAGCTACCAAACTGACGGGTTTTGATGGCATTAATTGACAGGATGCGTGAGCTACAAAACTGTCGCGCACACAACATTGAAAATTTGGCCAGTTTTTTAATGTTTTTTATGTTTTTAGGACAAATCACACAAATTGAGCTAGCCCCAAAGTAAGTTCGAGACTTGTGTTATGGGATACTAACTCAACGATACTATATTTTATAATAGATACTTATTTATATAGATAAACATCCAAGACCCAGGCCAATTGCCAACGTGGCAATGCTGCCAGTCTTCTGGGCACATTACCGCAGGGTAATGACCTGCGGGACATTTTTTATTTATATTAAGGTTTTATTTATAAGTTAATTCATTTCTTAGGTAGGTTTAATTGTTAGTTTTTAGTTCATATAAGTTAGTTTTATTGTTTAATGTTATTATTTTTTATTTGCAATTAATTAATTAATTATTATATGGCCAATCTGAAAAAGATCATTTTCCATCTTGACCTGGCCGGGGATCGAACCCGAGACCCCCGTGTCGCAGGCTGGCGTCTTGACCACTGCGCCACGGAGCTCGTTATCAATCAATAAAGACATGAAGGTGTCTAGAGAGAGAGTATATAGTCAAAGAGATTATATAGGTTTCTTCACTTCGCTAAGTTGAGAATTCTATTAAGCCGTAGTAGGTACATTCGTTTGAGCCAATACGTATCCAGTTTTCTAACCCCTCAGGGGCAGTTAACTTCGCACGATTGGCGTGGAAGACTAATTTGGCATCATTTACACAAGATTATTTTTTGGTGTTAGTTTTAACGACAGCGAGCTGTTATAGGTAATTATTATTATGGAGATATATCTAATTTTACTTTTAACATAATTATCCCTTTGTAATTTAATTATATACTAGCAATTTTCCTGCGACTTCGTCCGTGTAAATTATAGTCACATGTAAACTGGCTTTATATAGGTGCAAGAATTTCAGTAGTTTCGGAGCCTATGTTTATAATTAAGGAAAGAAACAATAGCACTTGAAGTATATTATACCGAAGATTTCCTATAGCTGTGCCTCGGCTAAGCCCCTAGAATTAGGACGGCCTCGATTTATAATTGATGGTCTCTTAGCTTTTATGGATACTAAAATTTCTATTGTAAGACTTCGCGACGCTTCCTACACATGCTATGACGAATTTATATTATTACTAGCTGTTACCCGCGGCCCGCGGCTTCGCCCGCGTAATACATTATTCCTTCTCAGTTACCTATGTGTATGCAAAATTTCATGATGATCGGTACAGTAGATAACAAACAAAGTCACTTTTTGCATTTATAATATTAGTTAGGATTAGGATACACTCGGGAACAGTACCTTTTTACGGAATTAAAGATGCCCCTTGTCATTCCCCGGTTTTCATTCAAATCGGTTCGGTGGTTGTTGAAGAATGAAGAGGTATAAGACAGACTTTAGCGAGTTACTTTAACACTTACAAATACAGAACATATTCGCATTTGTATAGTATAAATTAATTTAAGGACATCCTCAAGTTATTCAAGTATTTAATATTCGTCTCTATCCCTCCACTATGGCTATGGACTTGAAAAATCGTGTAAATTAATGTATTTAATAATACCTATTTGAGTCTGATATCGTAATAAAAACTAGCTTAATTTATCTGATTAGGCAGCGCTAGTCATACACATAATATGATCTAAGCCTTGGTTCTCTTCAGGACAAGTGTACTTACGGGAGAAAATAAATATCCCAACAAATAAGGATGAATTGAGACCCCATCTATCACAAAGTCTATCCATTGGTATTATCATCATCTACTCAGCCGCAAGAAGTCCACAGCTGGACATAGGCCGGAGCCATCCTTCTAGGATTTCCAATATAACTGGTTGGAATCGGCCTGCACCCAGCGCCTTCCAGCGACCTTGGTCAAATCGTCCGTCCACCTGGTCGGGGGGTGTCCAGAGCTGCGCTTGCTGGTACCTGGTTGCCGAAGCTTTGTGCCCCATCGGTCATCGGTTCTATTCTTTATGTGTCATTTATTGAGAGTAAAAAAGTAAGTCATAGAATCGCGCTTTTGTTCACAAGTGATGAAAAGAGACGGCAATAGTGTTAACCTAAGCGATTCCGAAAATGAGTGAATCTGTGTAAGAGTGGAGGGCAAGGCATGCATAAGGAATGAGACCTCATCCTTATTCAAGGGCGCTCGCGGCTACAGACGAATGTTCTCGATGCAACTGACGCAATGCAACTCGTTGGCTCGACCTCAAAATATCTGCTGAAAACTCGTTGCGAGAATATTTTAAACTGATAAAAAAAGTAAAATTAACGTCCCGTTTTTGAAAACCGGCTTTGCATAATAAAATAAGTCGAATGAGGTTTTACTTGCTGTTGACACGCTATCTCACAGGGGAATTGAGCTCATATATTCATTATATTTTATTGATCGTTATCATCATCCTTATCATCAGGCGACCTATACTGTTGAAAAGAGTTTCTTTCGGCATTTCTACTCTGCAGTGGTCGGTTCTGAAATGCTAGTAGTCTGTAGCTTTTGAACAATAATTAGTAAATGCATAATACTTAATATGATAATTTTAAATGTGATTTGACGTGAAAAAGTGCCTGCAAGGGCATATTTTCTGAATAAACGTTTTTAATCTTTGAGGCCTTTTTTAGTCTCCATTGCAGAGGCACGACCCTCTCTGCAACACCAGAGCCAAATATTAGCCAGAGCAGTCAGAGGATTGGGCCTACACTTTTCAATAAACATTACGGTTAGATAATATTTGTATTTAAGAAGAATATTCCAGAATAATATTTTTATTTTCATTACTGAAATCTTCGTAATGTTTAGACAGTCTATTTATAGTTCGGCTCGTATTTACAATATGTGTGACGTGCGAGATCCCGGGAGCTGGAGGTGGGTTAGTATGCCGTCTCCCAGGCAACTGCATAACCAGGTCACTCTACAGGTGCGGGATTTCATAAAAACTTTTAATTTTCTTGAAATTCAAACTTCGTGCTGTTATAGGGCTGAAAAATATGATAGACCTAATGTCTATTTTAAGTATTAAAATTCAGCTAAAAAGTAATTGCCTTACAATAATATAATATAATAAAATGTTGACAACGTGTTTTTGAATCTATGGATTTCATGTATTTTTGTATCTAGGCTTTTTCGAGAAAAAAATTGTTGATCAATTAAAGGAGAAGGCTGGTGTACCTATTAAAATTAAAAAAGTAAATCATTAGCCTCCTTTTGGCTTTGCCGTCGTCGGGTAAAAATGCAAGCGAATTAATTTGAAGAAAAAGCAAATTACTAAGAAGTATGGTATCGTCTACTGGAAACTAAAGTTTAGTAATGAGATAAAGAGAAGAAAAAATAAAAGAATATTGATAAAGAAATATCTGAGGTAAGCCGCGGTTGAAGAGCGTGGGGTGCCCCATTGACCCGACCCGTAACCATGGCAATGGCATACTAACCCATCTCATTTCTGGGAGTATCTTGAAAATTAGAAAAATGGATTGAAAGTACGATAAAATGCGCTTGTCAAATAATACCTATAATAATAATCGGATACCTATTTAAGTAGGTAAGTAAGTGAAATTTATTTATTGTTCTCCTTACTGGGAAGAGTTGTACAAAATCCTAATCCTATCCTAACTAATAATATAAATGCGAAAGTGAGTTTGTTTGTTTGTTACGCTTTCAAGTCGAATCTATTGAACCGATCATCGTGAAATTGTTCATAAGGTTAGGGTACTGAGCAGGACATAGGCTATATACCACGCGGGCGAAGCCGCGGGTAACAGCTAGTCATTAATAAAACTTTCTCGGAACATACATTACTAGTAATTATTTATTTCTAATGCTTATTATAGGTTATTTTTAACTTTAAACTTTTTTTTTGTAAAAAGAAGAGACTTGTAATAAACCAGCCCTTTTTCAAAAACAAAAAAAGTTAAACGGCTACTTGGACATAAGATTAAGCGTATGTTACTTAGAAGGGTGTAAGAACTCTAACCACATGTCATACATAAGTCCAAATCCGTTGAGGTATTAAGATGAAGAATTTTGTTGGAATAAAGAAACTCGCATACTTTCATATTTGAACTCAAAAAACAATACACTCTTTTTTGGTAGTCGTGCAAAATTGCCGTCATAGTGGGCCTCTGGCTCCGAAGTACCACAGCTGAGGACGCAACCGGGAACATGTTTGGATAAACAAAGTTAATTAATGGAGACATCCTGATAGCCGGCCGGCACCTGTGGAGCGGCTCAGTGGCCCGGCCACGGCACGACATACTGACATTGAAACTGACAATATGTACATTTTGAAAATAGGAAATCCCTAAATAACATCAATTACGTTTTCATCCCTAACATAACACAAAGGTTAGGATTGGTGAATCAAAGAGATAGCTCTTATTATTATCAGCCTATCCCACGCACCAACGGAACACCAACATCACTGACAAAAGATGGATAGAAGGGCACCCCATCCGTAAGAGTATTAATTATAGATGTATGGAAGGATAGAATGTGGTTTGAACGTACGAGAAGTAGCGAATGATAGAACTGGAATGAAAAAGGCGCAAAGTTAGAATAGGGTCCAATCACGTTGGAGGTGTAGGTATAAAAAAAGAAACACTAAAGATGCATCCAGAATTGCGCTCGGATAAACAAAGCAAATCAACGGAGACATCCTTACAGCCGCCCGGCACTTGTGGAGCGGCTCTGTGACCCGGCCACGGCACGGCATACTAACCTCAAAACTGACTGTAAGTAAATTTTGAAAATTGAAAACTTAATCCCTAAATAACATCAATTTGTTTTTTCATCCCTAACATTACACAAAGCGTAGCGTTTGTGAATCCAAGAGATAGCTCTAAGTATTACCAGATAACCACATGCTCTGAAGCAACCCGACAACGTAAAGGATGCACTCGGGATGGCGCTCAATATATGAATGGATAAACAAAACAAATCACCGGAGACATCCTTACAGCCGGCCGGCACCTGTGGAGCGGCTCCGTGACCCGGTCACGGCACGGCATACTAACCTCAAAGCTGGGAAAATATTTTGAAAACTGAAAAATCATACTTTATACGTACATACATTCTAAATACGTCTAACTTTATCCCTTACGGTGTAGGTAGACAGAGTCGGGGGCCAATTTTAGGGCTAAAGATAAACGTTTTGGTAGGCGTGTGGTGAAAAACGAATTGTAAGTTATTTTGCAGGTATTTAAATTAATTACGTTTATGACTAGGATTATAGAAGTTATAAAGGTTGATTGTTGAAAAAAAAAAGAATCCTAGCTCATTATAATAATTATTATAAAATTAATAGTTATTGAAAAAAGAAGAATCCTAGCTGATTTAATAATAATTATAAAATTAAGAAAAAAGGTTAATTTTGGGGATACTTTCTATTTAAATTGGAGGACTAAAAAGTTCTATTAACAATAAATATTTTTTTAAAGATCTTACCCTTATCGTAGCCCTTCACCGTTCGCGTTCTTCGTTATAGCACAAGACACAGCAGTGCCAATGGACCACTTAAAAACACGACTATTTTTGCATTTAAATGTATATCTCTATCTAATTTTATGTTTCATTACACGAAAATGTCAACGTACCTAAAAAATTCCTGCCCCAAATTTGGCGATATCGCTCCACTTGTTACGAGTACAGTCGGTGGCAGAAAAACCTGACATTCCTACAAACGGGGGCTTTGGTTCATTTGCCCAGACTGTACATCTGTAAAAATCAATCTCACATCCAATACAATAAGATCACGCATGTCGCTATCCCGGGGCGAAATAGGTCGCAGGTCGCCGCGTGCGTCCCACTTCCCTGCCGACCTGCCTCACGACCCACTTGTTCTGCCGGCAAGGCATGGGAGAACCTGCTTGCTGACCTCTGCGGGTCGTTCACCCCATTTTGGTGCCTCATGCGAGTTCAACAGCTTCGCGATGGGTTCACGGATCAGTTGGTCCTTATTCTCTTTTTTTGGTAAAAATTCCCGGTCTTATTACGTTTTGTGTTCGCAAGAAGTCAAATCAGGTTTTAAATGATGTTATGTTACTAATGTAGAAATATACGAATATAATTTGTGGATTTTACTTAATTTGTTGTTTTGGCATGCTTTGTACTTGATATTTCTTTCTAATCTGAACTGGGACATAACGTAGAAATTTTATGAATTGAACTTGTATTACGTACTTGCGAACTCAAATAAAATAGGATGATCTTTGTATTTTATTTTATTAAAGAATAAATTTTATATAAACAAATTACGTCTTTTGTAATCCTTATTTGCATTTGCTATTAATTTAAAAAATCGTTTTCATCTATCTTCTTTTTGATATCAACTACAGTTAAACGCAAGTATTGCAATACTAGTTTATATTGTATCAATAAAATAAAAAAAAACATCTGAAACAAGTTGAAGAACTGAATATAAAATAATTTTGAATTAAGTTTATTGGATACTGCTCTGGTGGTAACTAATAGATATGTATGCAGATATGAAAATGTTTAAATGAAATTTATTTATTTTTTGCTACAAATGATGATTTTAATAAATATCTACTGACAAAACAATATTTAACTCCATGTATTAAAATGCTGCAGTCCTATTTACTCCTATTTTTGTCAACAAATGAGGTTTAATTTACGGAATTCGCAGAATTGAATGTGATTGCCATCGATTACATAATAACAATGGACTTCTGCGAAACTTATTGAACGGTGTTATTGACCTGCTTGACATAGACCAATTGAAATATTTTCCACGTATTGGTGATTTTTGCCACTTGTTAGCATGCTGTTTATTAGAAACTTCTACGCGACGCCTACGTTAAATATTTTTCTAAATAAAATCAAGATATTGGATTAACATTAGACAGGTCTTGTGCTAGAAAGCTAGATTTTAGTTACTTTTGACGAGCTCCGTGGCGCAGTGGTCAACACGCCTGCCTGCAACACGGATGGTCCCGGGTTCGATTCTCGGTCAGGTCGAGATGGATAATGATCTTTTTCAGATTGACCTGTATAATATAAATGTATTATAAAATATAGTATCGTTGAGTTAGTATCCCATAACACAAGTCTCAAACTAACTTTGGTCTCCGCATATATTTATTTACTTTTAACCAAATAATGTTGGCTTACCACAATCCACAAAACTAAGAAAATCAAGTTTCTTTTTGTTGCTTACCGTGGAGTAGTTATAGCAATTTGTATGTTATTCCTCGATTTTAATAAGATTATCAACTTATTCATACTTATAATGTGAGAATCAGAAGCCATTATTCAGTAAACATTTTAGTTTCTTTACATTGTAAAGAGTCGTGTGAGGCTAGGGTCTTTAAAACAGTGAATGTGTGTACGTGGGCGTTAATAGAGCATGTGACACCGTAGTCACGACTCTAATGGCTCTGTTAGACTAAGGGGCTTTCCTGACTTTTATACCCACCGGACACTAAAGTAACTAAACTACTCGTAGGTTATCGTGAAAGTTTTCATATCTCTCATTACGTAATTGAAATCTTTTAACCTACGAGTGTAACCTTTTAACGTAAATTTTATTAGCATATTACTTAAACAATTCCATAATCATCTGATTTTACTCTGTTCGTTAATGATGACATTGTGAAGGTAAAGTATTTAAAGATAAATAAACGAGTTTGTCGATAACTTACATAAGACTTAGGCATAGGTACGTTTTACACCCACAAGATTTAATAGTAACTATACAATAAAGAGAAAATAGTTCTAATTTTGAAATCGCGCAGTTCCAACAGATTTTTTTTTATTTGATCATAAAAATATAAGGCCATATAAAAGTATCCGTGATAAATACTTCGTGGTTTTACAATTTGCACAATTTAAGGCGCTCTTATAACACTAGCGCCACCCAGCAATTAAATTCATCAAAACCTAAGATATATCGAATTTTTTAAAAATCTAACAAGTATGAAACTAGTAAATTCCTTGTAGTATTTTTTGTTTCTTACAAGTAATTTACTAGTGCCATATTTAAAGAGAAAAATCGGGTAACGGCAAAAGTGGCCACTTTGGCGTTAACCTGTTTTTCTCTTAATTTATCAAACGAATATTAGTGAAAATGTATACCAAAATACTACAAGTAATTTACCAGTTATTAACTTGTTAGATTTTTAAAATTCGATATAATTTAGAATTAAAAGAATTAATTGCTGGGTGGCGCTAGTGTTACTATAAGAGCGCCTTAACAGATAAAAATCTATAGGCATCAGGAAATTGAAACGGTAGGCTCAATATAAAGATTATGAATCTAACAGACTAGTTGACCTTGGCTGTGAAAAAATCGTCTAGACATAGAATAACATTATCAAATAAGCAATTTTGTCTATCAAATCGATTCAATATTGTCGTTATAAAACGATGATAAAAATAGTATCGAGATTTATTTGTTAAAGACGCAATATATGTAAAATACATATAATAAACATCACACCAGTAAACTTAATTGTTAGATGGATCCTAAGTCAAAATTGCAATAGGTGAGATAGATATTTAAACAAAGCCCTTCAACGTAGACGAACAATACTCAAGCAGGCAATACTGACACACAAAATGTTTGGACCCTAAATATTGGTAGTTATAAGATTATTAAAGGTTATATGTAAAATGTCGTACGTATGGGTCATGTGAACCCACTTTTATATTAATACCTAATTGTATTTGGAATTTGCTTAAGAAAAGGTTTTTTTATCAGTCATTCACATAATTAACTGCCTGCGAAAGCCTAATTTACACATAAACGTTGAATCTGATAAAATATAAAGTGCGTTTACGTTCCACGTCGCTCAGAAGAAGGTAATAAAGTGATATAAAAAATCCAGACTTACAACCTACAATTATTTACTTAGCGCGGTTTTTACCGCTTCCGCAGCGAAGAGAAACTTTTTATTAGAAACCCAAGCGGCTGTAACAACGCGAACGATACCTAATGAATGTTATTAACTGATCACGCTATTCGGTAATAAATAATGCTAAATTGAAGATCTGTTTGGAGTATATGAGGGGTTTTAGAAACGGCCAGGGTGAATTTAGCAAACCTAGTTTTTTAGACTTTGATTAGACCTTGAATAAAATCAGCATTATTTCCTGCATTTTACGTAAGATAATGGGAGTCAGTTGGTTATTAAAACTCTACTTTGAAACCCTTTCTTCTTGGGCAACTTTATCATTTTGTGTTGTAATGTGTAACTGGGAAATTGTATGCTTTTCATCTGCTATAATCCATCATGAATTATGGAGGTCTTTAATTTTCACAGAGCAATCTATCGTCGAACAAACAACCGCCCATGCGTCCCGTGACGTATAAAGCGACCTTTTGCTACTTGGCTGACATTCTGAGGTGTTAGAGCCATTAGGCACCAGGTAACAATCGTGACTGCGAACTAAACACAAAAGAATGTAAAACAAAAGAAAATAAACATATATTTGCCTTATGCAGGTAGATGTAATCCAGCCAGAGAATGAAAATAGCTAGAAGCGCATTCCACTGCGATAATTCCAAGTAAGTCAGTCTAGGACCTCGATGTTTGCAATGTCGTCAAAAGATCAGGCTAAACCACAGGACTTCTTCTAATATCACTGCGCCATCGGCTTCCTCACCAGTAAAATGATAAGACAATTTCATCCCATAGTAACAAAGGACTCTCATAACCTTGGTGATAATCTGAACCCCCCATTGTTAAATAAATAAAATAAATAATAAAATAAATAAATAAATATATACAGACAAATCACACAGATTGAGCTAGCCCCAAAGTAAGTTCGAGACTTGTGTTATGGGATACTAACTCAACGATACTATATTTTATAATAGATACTTATATAGATAAACATCCAAGACCCAGGTCAATCTGAAAAAGATCATTTTCCATCTTGACCTGACCGGGAATCGAACCCGGGACCATCCGTGTCGCAGGCAGGCGTGTTGACCGCTGCGCCACGGAGCTCGTTGTTGTTTTATTCATTATTGTAAGGGTGGATTCGACCAAACATCAAGTTACACCAGTGTAACTATTCTCGGGATTATTTTAATCTTTGAATTTAATCTCGAGTAACTTCGTTGACGTTTTACCATTCAATTCCTGGAGTAAGTTATCCTTGGCATTGGTATTCTACGGTTGGGGAATGAATGGTGAGTGAATGTATAACCCGACAAAAATCCGTATAATACTCTTCCCATAGATTGACTTGGTTTGCGGAGACCATTTCAATTTAGCATGAGATAAATGTTAAATCTCAGTGTTCATTGTCATGTCATTTGAAAGTTAAGTTTTATAATTTCAATTTTATGCTTTACTGCTTGTTGTCGTATCGTACCTGCCTATAATTTGAGTTTTAAAATGAGTGAAAATCTGGCCAGAGATAAAATACTCTTGTTGGACCTGCTTGCCCATTTACTAACTTGGATGACAGGTTTCGATGCCTATTAATCTAGGATTTCAATGCGGGTTTTACTTGCTCGAACTTTTTATTTCAAATACAAATATCGCATTGTAACAGTATAAATACTAGATTGATAGGCGTCGACACCTGTCAGCTGAGTAAGTAAATAGGCAGCCTGGTGGAAAATTGATAGCAAGCATATAAAGGGGTACCTTGGATAAACGAAACCTTATAGCCAAATCACGGTCATCATAATCTTCAAGTAATTGTTTCTTTCTTGGATCCATCTAGGATGCCTTGGCACATTCATTATGACTATCCGAATCATAGATATCTCAAACGATCCATGATGAAAACACTCCCACAACTCTTCACACAACAAGCAGAAACAAAATCCAGGTACCTACAATTGTACCTTGCGGCAGCATGTGGCCAAGAAAGGGCCTGCAGATGTCATATCATAAAACAGCTGGTTACAGTCCGCCATTAAAATACTCCCAGATAACGTTACTATTCCTAGAAATTTGGCGGTGTAGTGTCTTACTCTGGAATAGACATCTTACTCTTGGATTAGCAATTGGTAAAACGCAAAATCGAGTTACTCTAGAGTATTTTGCCATTTATTCTCGGGATAAATTTTAAACTAGTTTGGTCGAATCCGCCCTAAGTTAGTGGCGTAATCCTCAGCTACGTGTCCGGTGGTTATTGGTGTGGCATCGGATAAGCGCAGCGACCTTCCGAGCTGCTACTTCTCATCACCATCACCCGAGCAGTTACTATCCCAAATACTTTTATCCCGTTTCACCAGTCCAACTAATTCTTACCCTCCTATCGTTAAAAACGGTTTCGATGAGCAGCAGCGTCGGAACCGATATAAGCAAAACAAACAACGCTCACCAACCCGTCTGCCAAGCATGGTGAGTATGGCAAAACCCACCTATGATAGAAATATAATAGGGGGAGAACCATGTCTAGCGGTGGACCTTGCGGCTGAGACGACAACGACAGTTGTGCTTGTAATGGAGCTCGTCGATATCACCAGTAAGGTGGCTAAACGATTTCATACCATAGTAACAAAAGTAATACAGGTCTCTCATAACCTTGGTGATGATTTGACACGCCATTGTTGTTTGACTCATTCATTATCGGACATTCATCTGAAATTCCTCTGCTCCCAAGGTAAATAATCACAATTATAGAATTAATTAAGCATGCCTGTCTGTTTGTAAGACTTATGTGGAAAACTACTGCAGCTAATTTTCATGCTGTTTTTATTAAATTAATGTGAAAGCTTTTGGGTTTTAATAAAGTCATGTGAAACCGGAGATATCGAGACAAACTTGATGTTTTCGGTATTTTAGTTAGAGTCGTTACATCATCCAGAACAGAACTACGAATGTTTTTGCAGGTAAGTCCTGTTTTTTAATCTCTGTCATCTGAGCATGTTCCCGGTTGCATCCGCAGCTGGAACGCTTCGGACCCCGTGGTCCGTTTTTCGGCCTTTACTTCTCCACTTCACACGGTTTTCGGCGTCCTTAGTTGAGAGTCTATTGGCAAGCAAGTCCTGTTTATTTAATATTTCGTTAAATAGCCATATTTGTGAGTATTTTAAACAAATTTAATACGTGTGTAAGTAGAATGTTGTTTTCTCTGCTAATATGTATTCATACTTGGCCTGCCATCGTGTGCCGTCCTTAATTTGAGTAATGTAGCGTGAATCCTCGGTAGGTATACAAGGCCGGCCGCCCTGTGTAGCTATGCTCATTTCATTCATTCACCAGCAGGTTGTATTGAATTTACAGAAATATTTTGGATAGACAACTTACTAAAGAGCATATTTTATTACTTAAACCAACATATTTTTTGCTTTGTGTGAATACTGTTCATACTTGGGCTGCCGATGTGTTCCGTTTTCAATTTGAATAATAATTCCTCGATATACCCTTGTATTGTTCATTTCATTCATTCACTAGCACGATTTATTGAGCTTACATAACTATTTTGGTTGTAAAACTTATTAACGAGCATATTTTAATACTTAAAACAATATGGCTTTTACTCTGTGTAAACACTGTTCATACTTACTTGACTTGCCAATGTGTTCCGTTCTCAATTTGAGTAATGTAGCGTGAATCCTCGGTACAAGGCTGTGGGGCTCCATTGCACATTTCATTCATTCACTAGCACGTTGAATTTAGTATTTTTTTTACAGGCAGAAATCAGATTTTTTTACCCTATGAATATACGGTCTTTGTAATGGAGAGCGTATTGTCGAACGTGGATAAATGAATCCTTTTAAAGAACATTATACTGATGAACGAACTAAGCCTTATTCTTCTTACTACTACTACTAATAAAAAAAAATGGTGGGAGCCCGATACTTACCCTGACGTTAGTATTATCTTGTCTTTGCCCTGTCTAACGAGCGATGTTACTATCCGCGAATGAAAAGGCCAAAAATGACAATTTTGAATAAAATCAATGTTGATTCTAAGGGGTGAAATATTATCCTCACTCCTTTAGATTACTCCAGTCGATGGCGTAAAACGATGAGAGACACTAGATATTTTATGGGTATATTTATGCATTCACAATGCTATTCTGATATACTATTATCATGTACCTACATAGAATTTAAACCATGAGCATTCTTTACTCTTTGTACAAGTACAAAGAATAAATACTGCTGGTTCAAAGCCTGCCTGCGTAGATTTGTTTATACCATTTTCTCAATATAATAACAGACACTTGAATTGTAAAGTAACATTACACAGCTCAATTACATACTTGATGTATTCAGAATGATTAATTTCACACAGTGTACATAATAATAGTGTGGCTTACAATAGGTAGTGCCAGTTTCCTGAGTTGCGTGCTACAGTGCAAGGCCGCAGTGTCGACGCACCGCGATCATGATTGCTTCATTTCATTCATGTTTATGTACAACACTGAGTAATATAGTAACGATGTTTGTTTGTTCTATAAAAAAGAAATCATCACGTTTTTGTTAGTCTCCACTGCAGGAGCACGACCCTCTCTGTACTACCAGAGCCATATATTAGCCAGAGCAGTCAGAAGATTTGGCCTATACTCTACACGCTGGACATATGGAGAGATCTCTTTGATGTTTATAAGCTTTGTTTAGCTTGTGATTCCTAAGTCGCCTTATACGACATCCACAGGAAGACTTGGAGTGGTCCTATTCTACTTTGCCGGGAACCACACGGCGCGAAAAATATTCAGAATTAATGCCATATTATTGACTCATCGAGATGTATAAAAATATTTGTTAGGTTAGTTAGGAATGAAAACGTTTTGAGAGTAAAAACTGTGTAGGTTAAAATCATGGCACACTGTTTTCCTAAGTTCATAATACCACACCATACTTGTTGTTCATGATTATTTCATTTCATTCATGTCCATGTTCATCAGTGACACAGTTTGTAGTTTACAGAAGCTTGCCCATAAATACTACAATGTATGATTGATTGATGAAACCATTACGCTGCTGACCTAGTTGAAGGAGAACTAAAATGTGTTGTAAGTAATATTTCATGAAGTAATCAAATGGTTTTTTGTTTAATTATTTCACATTTGACTCAAACTTAAAATTGGACCATTATCAATTTTCTCGTTATTTATGGTCAACGAAAAAAAAGTTAAAAATCTTACAAATGTTTAATCCGAGGGGGTTTGTTCACAGGCAGCAGGGGCCAGTGCAACAGGCAGGTGTGGCTGGTTGTAAATTTTGGTAGTAAATTTTCATTGAGGATGATAAAAAATTCCATACAAATGCTTAGCATTTAGTAACTCAGTTTTACTTGCAACGTGATATAGAATCACTTTGATGTGTTAAGCAGACAGATGATCACATGATGTATTATTTGGTCAAATTTAGATTCAATACAAGGTTTGTCCGCAGGTAGTAGAAGAGCAACTTCAATTACAGGCTGGTTGTAATTTTTTTTTAATCGAAAAATTTGCGTTTCTTAAATATTTCAAACATATCCTTAGCACTTAGTTACTAAGTAACATTTTAATTGTTTTCCAAAGCATTCAACCGAATAAAGGGTTGTACTGACCCTGAAACCTTGACGATAATTTATGTTCAACAAATATCTGTATAAACTAGTCGGGATTTTGTGGCTTAAGGGCGAGATAGCAGATGCAGCGGGTCATGCGGAAAATGCGGTAATCCAGTAATCTGCCGGACAAATGTATGGTGTCGTACGCGAGCTAGGAAATACTTTACTTAAAGTAACTTGTGTGACATGAGGAAATTTAATATCGTTCTTTTGTTTGTTATAGTATTATGTGCAACGTGAGGGATATTGAATCACTTTGATGTATGAAGCGGACAGATGATCACAGTATGTATTATTTGGTCAAATTAACATTCAATACAAAGTTTGTTCGCAGGCAGTAGAGGGACAACTGACACAGGCTGGTTGTAATTTATTTTTATCAAAAAATTGGCAATGATTAGGTATTTCATACATATTAATAGCATTTAGTAACTAAGTTATATTTTACTTGTTTTCCGAAGCATCCAACCGAATAAAGGGTTGACCTGACCCTAAAACCTTGACGATAATTTACGCAAAACAAATATCTGTATGATATAAACTAGTCGGGATTTTGTGGCTAGCAGATGCAGCAGGTCATGCGGAAAATGCGGTAATCCAGTAATCTACCGGACAAATGTATGGTGTCGTACGCGAGCTAGGAAATACTTTACGGGCTTCTTCTGATCTTATTATGTAACTGGTGTGGCACGAGGAAATTTAATATCGTTGTTTTGTTTGTTATAGTATTACGTAGTGTAAGAGATATTAAATCACTTTGATGTGTGAAGCGTATGAGCTTTCAAATATCAAAATGATTCAATATCCCTAATAATGATGATGAACATGATGTTAAGTCTCATCATCTTCCATGGACGTTAGCAACATCAAGGTGCTACATGCAGTGTCATCATAACGACATAGTATATCACAAAACCTACATAGCTTATTCTCTTCTCTACTTACATATTATATACATAATAATATATATTTGTAAGGGGACTATAGATAATTTTAAGAGAACAAATCACACAGAGCTAGAACCTTCTATCACCAGAATGTTCTATCGTATACAGCACCCAGGAAATATTGAAAAAAAAACTCGTTTATTTTGAGCTGCTGGTATCTACCAACAATCCGCATAAACATCCTGGATAAAGTTGCAAGAGCATTACCACTACGTCACAGAGGTCAAAATAGTATAGAATGTAAGTAGAATAAATAATCTGGTACTTATTAGGTAGTCACGAAAAGAAATATTTTAAAACAGTCATGAAGTAAATCTCTTGTGCCATGAATAACATTTTATAGTAGATGCGAATGGTATATGGGCCCATACACAAAGTATTTGTCAAAACGATTAATCACTTTGTGTAATAGTTTGAACCAAGCACTTACAACATATCTAAGTATATTTAAAGAGCGTGGGCTGGGCTGTTAATCACACGACAAAGTTATCTGCCACACCCATTTCTAATTCTTAGCTAACAAAAGTGTCACGAACATAATATTCAACTTACGACCAGTAATTCTCAAAGTGCCTTGAATCTAAGCTCTTTCAATAAAATAGGAAGATTATATTTACAAAATCCATCACACTGCCAATAGAATCTTGCATCTTAGCCTATTATCATTGGTGTTTTTTTTTCTCAACCAATACTCGATCTGAACTGTTTTCATCGTCTTTGTGTTTCCATAAAATTATGAAAAGTATGCTTTATCAGGCTGAAAATTTTTCGTACTGTTGTCACACTAAAAAGTTAAGAAACGAGTGAAAATGACAATGTAAAATTAGAATAAGATCAACATCATAGATAAAAACAAGACTGTACGTACATCATAGTATACAATAGTTTGAGTATTTCTGGACCAAACAAAACTTTTCATATCAAAGCTGGTGTCTAGAGTCAAAGCTGCTAATTACCATCGAAGTTGTTACCAAATAGACTCTAAAGCTGTAATAAAGTCGTATAGGCGCGTAATCAACGTTAACGAGACTTGTGGTGGGTATTCACTAACAGCATTCGATTTTATAACAAGAAGTGGTTCCATTTGAGTGGTTTGGAGCTGGAGAAAGCCTCTAATCAAAAATTTTAATACTTACATATAATGAACATACTTTAAAATAAAAGAGAGAGAGACTTATTGTGAGTGTAAGAAATTTTTTTCTGTATGTAGGTCAGATTGACAATGGAAGGCAATGGTGGCAATGTACCTGAAAACTTGACGCTTGTTGACCGATTCCTCGTTTGCATTGTAATCTGACTGGACAGAAGCAAAGTACAGATTGCCGGACATAGAATAAATTAATGAGTTCTTTAATACTATTTTAATTCTACGAGTCTTGTTTCTAGTTAATAAAAAAAAAGCGCACCTTTACAATTGAGCCATACGGATTGTGCCATATGCATTATGTTTCTTCTTCTTCTAGTTCTTATCTTAAATCCCTTATTATTATTAGGATGGATAGGCTTTGACTTATGTTCGTTCACTTCCCTCGAAAGAGCGTCTGCAGTCAACACGCGACTTTAGATCATATCGAGCGATACAGATTGCGCCACCCGGGTTCACACGGGTTCAGAGCGTGCGATAAAGCCGGCCTTGGCCCCGGGCCGATAAACAATGGTGGTTATGAAATCGTGGGGAAAGTACACAAACATCCTCGAGTGAACTAGATTGCTTCTATCTTTGGCCTTCGTTAAATGGTGGATTTCCAAGCATTATCATAATTTTTATCCGTCTGTTGAAGAAAGGGGCTCCGTAAGTGTTGTTGGATTATTTTATTCGTACGCTTTGCAAGCATGTATTTTAAACTGCCTGTCTGTATGTCAAGATACAGATTCTATATTTCAAGCTTATTGAAACATAGTTTAACTTTTGAGTTTTTAATAAATAATGATAGGTCGCTAATACCCTTTCCATAATTTACTCATATTACATTATTACAAAAGTTTTAAATGGAACACCGTAAGTTTTCTATCCGTCTCGAAACTATACTTTAAAATATTTTAGTTCAATTAAAATGTATACGGAAACTTGTATTGAATGTCTCTGACGGAAATTTACAATAGATTTTTTAAAATAAATTTGGACTTTTCGTTATTCCATCAAAATTAGTCACTGATTTTCATTTATATTCCTTTGCCGTGTAGAATAAATTATACTGTTTGGCCATACATTTCACGTTTATTTATTATAAGTCCACAGTCTTTTACTAGCCAGATACCTCTGTTCAGGAAACAAATTATCATAACGACGCAACAATTCACTCCTTGTGACGTGCTGATAGAATTTGCTTTTACTATTTGGGAACAGGAAATGTCAGAAGGTTGGTATTGGAGTATTTTGAGACGTATCTATAGTAATAAAGTAAAAATAAAGGCACAATTATGTTCACTACGGGACGTGCCGCGATTATTTTTGATTTTCGTCTTTTTTGAGCTGCAATGTTGTCAAAATATCAGACGAAACTCAAAAATAATCACGGTAAGTCCCGTTGTGAACATACTATAGTGATTGTTACTGCGAAAGTTTAAAATCATAAATAAAGGTACATACAAACAAGGTTTTGTATTTGTAAATTGTTGGGTTGTGCAGATAGTTGCTAAAATGGTGACCATGGGATAGAAAGACAACAATAAAAAGCAAATAAATCGGCTTATTTCAATCTTTTGACAGCATGAACTGAAAGGGAGAAGGCATTAACATTAAAAATATTATACACAATATATACAAGTACTGACAGTAGCACTTGACTTAAAGCCGGCAGTATGTATGTCTGACGTCAAACTAATGACGCAATGCAGTTTTTACTGCATAATGACGTCAGACATTGCGAGGCTCCACATGAGCCAAAGTTCGAATCAATTTGTTGGAGTACTCCGTTTAATATGAAATTGATGTACCTAACCATATGATTAGATATTCAATGTTATATGAAATAAAGACCAATGATTTTGTATTAATGACAAGATAATAAATTTAAATGCAGCGTTATAACAAAGTTCACAATACGGAACTCTTCTTATTATGGTTGTATCTTGGAGTTATACCTTTGTAGCAGTAGTACTAGAAGTTATGTGCAATGACTATAATCCTTTTTCGTAGTAATAAAAGTACAATTTAAGATATAAAAAATTAACACAATTGTATAGATATGCATAGACAGTTAACATCAAAACATATACATAGCTGAATGCTCTTTATAACAACATTTTGAATATTTGTTATTGGTACTCGTAGTGATGTTATCTTTTGATTTTGCTAACAATGAATATTCTAATATTGTTCTAAATGAGACAAGATAACTATATTATGCCTCATGTAAAACAATATTGGAAGAGAAAGTACATAGTCGGGCATGGTAGAGGCAATAGACGGCCTAGATATAGTTTTTAGGATAAATAAAGAAACAGATAAACGTTAGAACTTTTCAATAAGTAAAAATATTTGCCATAAACACGAAAGAATGGAGGTCATTGGTTACTACACAGATACGAGCTTAGCTCTTTAATAAGAAGAAGATGTTTATTTATTCTTCGCAAAAATAATAGAGCTTTATAACCATTTTCTTTCAAATTTACTCATCTTGTTTTCCTTCATTAGTTGTAGTTAATTATGAGATAATCCGTTAACATTAGGTAGACCGCAGAATCATTAAGAGCTTAATTCGGTTATTCAAGATGCCATTTCGGAACGAGGACAACGGACGACCCAGTAGTTATTGCTTGATAATATTATCTCCGAACCCCTGGCTTGGCAAATTAAGCCAGGTTTTTGGCCATCCTAAGTCATAAGGATGGGCGTGGTAGTAATTAGGATTTCGGGTGAAGTTGTATGATATACGACTTATGTTATGCTTTGAAATTTGAATAAATCGCACAAACTGAAGTTGAGAATTCGTAGTACTTTATCATTAAAGCTTCTGCTGGACGCGGACTTCTCCAATGTAAACGGTTGGAATTTTCTGGCGTATTTTTATCTATGCTATTAGAACAATGGAGTGGTGTGATGTCTAATCACTTTCAGCATGTTACAGATTACTTATTGTAAATTCTTTTTGAGAATTCACCTTGATTTCACACTTCTATTAGGTATTTTTGAAAACTTTGCTGCCAAACAGCTGCTAGTCTGATATTGGTCAGTTCAGAGTACTCATAAGACTCAGATCAACACGTAGGTAGGGGCATATATAGGTGATGTTCTAAAGAAACTAGCAAACTATTCTGATTTTGATATAAAACAAAATTGGGTTAGTAACTCATGAATATCTGGAGAGGATTCTATGATTAATTGCATTTTTTGTTTTATTGTATTTTTTTGTTTTATTGTATTTTTTATCTACACCGAAAAGCAAAATGATTATTAAATCATGAAGATATTTAAAATATTAGCCAAACGAAACTCACCGGGATAGCTAACAAGAGATAAGTACTTTAACAGAATAAATATATGAGACACTATAAAGTATATTAACGCGAAAACATAACCGTTTTTCTCCAGACGTTTCGGCCGGGTTACACCGACCGTGGTCACTGGATGACGAGTCATCCAGTGACCACGATTCACACACATTCCCGACATTGCATTTAATAATCATGAAACGCGAAAGTTTATAAGTAACTATAAAGTAGGCCTCCACCCCTACAAACACGTCGAATGTTCCACCCAGCCATGTGCCTGCCAAGTTGGCAAGTCTAGGAACATTTTCATCAGTATGTTGACCTATTCGTGTTTATGTCATTATGATTTAATGTATTTCACAGAACATTGTTATCACTCGGATTCTTGGAATAATAAAATTATTTATATCATACTGGAGTGCTTCTAGATAAGGACTATAAAGTGTGTGATTTGCACCCAAATTTTTAAATATGTGCCGTCTGATATCAAAATTTGACAACGTTCAGCATCAGCTTGAATGATTTTTTTTTATCTAATTCGTATATGTAGGCTTGATTTGGCATGGATTTTACTGCATTTTAACAATTTTATTTGAAATACTTATCTAATTTATATCGGTAGGCTAGATGTGGCATGGATCGTACTGTTATAAAACTTGGAATTCCAAGTTGACTAAGAATTCCAAGTTTCAAAAATTTGGAATATCCGATATATTATTATAGAAATCATATGTATTTTGTTTTATTAGATCATAATAAAATACCTATGATAATTTCACAACAAAGCCCTAAACCTAGTTATTTTATTATCTTATTATTATGATTGTGAAAATTAGTATGAATGTGAAAAAGTTTATGACCTCTTCAAACAAACAGCATCTTCTATTTGGGATGTGATGAAACTTGCCAATGTTATAGCTGACACATTAGAAAACGAAAGATATATATATTATTGAGTTTTAAAATTTTAAAGACCGAACTTGCATCTTTCTATACGTGCATGTATTTAAGTGCAAAAATAATTTTAAAGCCTTAATAAATCACTCCAAATATTAAAGCGAATGTTAATGAAGACGAGTCATAATAAATCTCGAGATTAAAAGCCACGTAGATATTAGAGATAATACAAAACCCCATTAAATTATGCGAGAGCAATAAATAATTCATGCAGAATTAATAGCTTCAAGTTTTATCATAAATAAAGTTAAAAAAACACGCCTAAGCAAAGTTAAGTTAACGAAACCTTAAAAAAGAAGGAAGGTACCAATTGAACTGTGTTTTTTTGTATGTTACCTGAGAATTCCGTTATATACGAACAGATTTATTTATTTGAAAAAGTATACTTCTGATTTGGTCCAATATAAATTTTAACAAAATTGGTTCAGTGCTTTTGCTGAACTCTATTTTTATCTGAGATATTGTAATTATTGTGGATTTTTACTATATTTAGGAAATTTTTATTAGATAAAGAACCGATTTTGAAGAAATTTCAATAAAAACAAGCTGAAAATATACGGTACCCAGTAAAAAAGAGTATATTTTCGCACCAAGAATTAGCATTGCCATCCAACGTTGCAAATATTTATAGTGCTGTTACTATGAAAACAAATTTCGGGTCTGGGTTCGAACATGGCGACTATAATATTGTTGTAGAAAGTATTCGCTTAATACAATTTCTGTATATAATATTCTAATCTGTTGTATAAGATACCTGTATAGTTTAACACGATCGATACAATAGCAATTTAATACCCTTCATCAACATTCTATTATAAATTAAATAAAGCGTAGGGCAAAGTTCACCATCATTTATCGTCAAACGGAAGTAATTTTATAACACTATCAGTGTAATTATCTGCAGACTGATTGTCGACATGAGGAGGTCAGGAGTCTGTTGCCATTGACCACAGACTATACTAATTAAAATCATTGTTTAAAATCTTAAAGCATGATGCAAAGAATTTCGTAGTAGAATGAGATAACAATGTATGTTGTTTGTAAGACCTACAAGAGAAAATATCAAAATCACTATTTACATGAAAACGTCGCGTCAAATTATTAAAAATGTAATTTTGTATTGAACTATATATACTTGCAGAACTAAAGTAAATTATTAAAGTAATATACTGACTGTTGATAATGATGATGAATTTACATAATTTAACAAGTAAGATATAAACGAATTGGTCCACAATTAAAAGTCTTCATGTGTGCAAATAGATGATGATTAAACCTTGATGGGGTGACTAATCCTATCAACATAATAACTTTTTCTACGAGATCAATGCTAGGAACTCGAAACTTTTTGACATTTCCTTACTAAATGTTCAGCCCGCCACCGGGCTATTCGTATGAAAATATTGAAAATCAGAAAAGCAGTTCTTCTTTCATTACAACCAAAACAACAAGCACAAAATTGAATCTTTGTACTCATTTATGTATTTAGTCCCTATAGATGTTTTTTTGCCGACGATATTGTCCTGTTTGCGTCCACATCATCTGAATTACAAACGATGCTCCAAGACCTGAGCACGGCGAGTCTTGAGGCTGGACTAAAAATGAATCGGTCCAAAACCCAAATTATGACCAATAGCACAAAGCGTAGGGTAGAGGTAGATGGGCAAGAAATACAGTATGTCGATGAGTACATCTATCTGGGCCAGCTAGTCTCTTTCAGTAATAGGCAAGAAGCGGAAATTAACCGCCGTATCGAGAACGCCTGGAAGAGCTACTGGTCCATGAAAGAGTATATGAAGGGTGACCTTCCCTTGTCACTTAAGCGCCGACTCATCGATATGTGTATCTTGCCCGTCCTAACATACGGTGCACAGACATGGTCGCTGACCGAGGAGTTGAAGTCCAGGCTCAAGATTTGCCAGAGAGCCATGGAGCGAAGTGTGTTAGGAGTAAAGAGGGTAGACAGAATCCCAAATACTGCACTCCGCTCGAAAACGGGAATTTCTGATGTGGGCACTAAAACTGCTGTGCTAAAATGGGATTGGGCGGGGCATGTCGGTAGAATGCATCCCGAGAGATTGGCCAAGATAGCAACAGAGTGGCTACCTACAGATGGTCGCCGTCACCGAGGTAGGCCAAGAAAACGTTGGAGAGACGAATTAGATGTTTTTAGAAAGGATTGGTTGAAGTCAACACGAGAAAGAGATAAATGGAAAGAGATGAGAGAGACCTTTGCCCAGTAGTGGGACAATATAGGTTAAATAAAAAAATAAAAAAAAATAAAAAAGATGTAAAGGAACAATAAATTTCATGAAATTTAAGAGTGTCTATGTGCCGTATTGTTTACTTATATTGAAACCACGTCAGAGGCCGAGAGGCGGTTCCGAAGAACTCTGACACCAGGGTGTGCATGGTCGACTGACCGTGTCACCTACACGAAATGATGATGATTGTTTGTATTGAGATATATCTTCTGTACTTTGATTTAACAATTTCTTGAACTTGACTAGAATAAAAGGAATAGTACTCACACAAATATGAAGTAGGTTATACAAACAAATATTTATGTGGCGGCATGCAAGCAGTAGACATTTGCAATAATATGTTTATGGCATTCCATCGCGTAAGCAAATGGAATGAGGTCATCCCATTTTCTCAACACGTTTCACATCTTTACTTAACAGATAATAGGGTTAAGCGGAGCAAGGCCAAGTCTGGACGAAGGCTTTATGCTGATGGCCTAGCAGCTCCTTTATCAATAATTTAACAATATATTTTGAATATACTTGGTGTGAAAATAAATCTATTTTAATGATAATGTTAGTGTTGGTTATTTGTCCATTTTTATGTCCAACCAAAGGATTTTTTTATATCGTAGGACGGCAAACGAACAAGCGGGTCACCTGATGGTAAGTGATCTCCATTGCCCATAGACAAGTGCTACACCTGGGATGTGACATTTTTTTTAAGAAATGACTGTGAAACTACCTCTATCCAAGTGAGCTTTTGTTATTTCACCGGAATTTTTGAGGTGAGGATAGATTGTCCTCAACCTATTAGGCGAATTTCCCTAACAAAGGCCCCCCAGGAGGGACGGACATCGGCTTTGGGCGTTGCCTTTGGAGAGTAAGAATTCCAAAACATGAGAATTGTTGCTCTCCGTATGGGCCGAAAGCTAAGGTATCAGAAGGGCCTATCCTGGGTGCAAGTCACCCGTTAAGTTCGCACGTGACTTTATTACTGGTTTTAAAATACCTAATCAGTAATTTCCTCAATAAAATCTTTTTGTATCCATGCAAAATCATTCATTAAATGACGGCAAGCAGAAATCAACTCTAAGCTAGATTTAATACTGTCTGCAAAGTATCATTCATGGAAGTTATTTTAGAAGCTAATTATTCCCGTAATTTAAAGCAATCGTTAAAGTCCTGTTGAGTAGATAGATGAAGCACTTAACACGGTTAATCGTTGCTGTCTTGCGGCACTTTAAACGAATACAGATACCTACATTTTGCAAAATTTTGATCTAGGCCTTTGAAATGTAAAGCTGTATTCACATTAAGGGGATACATGAATATTAGGGGGTCCGGTGCTGCTCCCATTCAAAATAAATCATTCGAAAGGCAACGGCGGATAGCCACGTATCATTATAAGAATTTTGAATTTATTTAAATCAGATGTAAGACATGAAATTTATAACAGTTTAGGACATTTGAAACTCGCATTCAATAATATTCCCAAATTATCGTTGCTCGTTTCTACCACCAGAACATCGAAGCAGTTAAACGAGCAATTTTCTATCGATAGGAAACATTAATTTTTATAGCCGCCAGATAGGTGGCCGAGCTGTAAAGTATGTTGTTTAATAAGATATTTACAGTTAAGTATTAAACGCCCATTACACGTCTTCGTTTTGTTTATGCTCCAGAGCGCGTTGAACCCGCGATGATAAAAATGTGGAGTGCGAGTAACATATCGCGTATGTAGCGTAACAAACAAAATTAACTAGCACAGAAGATACATCAAGATGCACGGGACACACCCACACACTTGGATGCATTTGCGTCGACCCTTTTAAAAGTCAAATTAGAATTCTTTAAATACTTCGATCGCCGAGCTGTGAGATATGGCGCTGCCGCCTATTTTTGTTTTTTCGTTTTGCCCGGTCGTTAGGACGTGAGGCATTTCCGAAAGAAATAAGAAGTTTAGGAACTCACGATTTGCCGAACAATCTCTCTTGAAATGACTTTGAATTACAGCATTAATTAAGTATAAAACACCTTGAATGTTTGACGTCCGATGTGGTTCTAAATTTATCAACAATCATAAGCAATTTCCTGCTATAATCAGTGTTTAGACAAACGTTTTTTGCTTCATTATTTAAAGTGAGGACGTCTCGTAGTTTTTCTTTTTCGTTAGAAACGTCGTTGGAAATAAATCTTAAGTTTCTTAACGAGAAAATAATGAGGGATATATTCTGCAACGTGATACTTTGGACGTCGCTGCAAATTTTTCGGTAGGAACAGATAACTTATTCTTAATTAGTTCGGGGAAACTTTGCTTCGTTTTAGTGTCCTCAAATTATTGAGAGGAAGAAGGCGTAAATATCAGCCTTATTTTTTACTTTTGATACATTTGGGCGGTCGAATAAAAGACAAGTAAGGAAATTAAATAAAAGGTTAATTGTTTCTGTGAATCTTTGGTTTCTCACTAAAGACAACTTGTGCGACATGTGATCATTATTTTACGAATTGCAAATTACCTGTTAATTTGTGTCTAAACAATAGCTTTTGGTCGTTTTATAAATCTGTGAATCCAATCGTATTACTATCGCTGTCAGTCAAAATATTGTCTGTTATTCGTAAATAATATTAAGTAACCTCAAATAGGTGTTGTAACAGCACCAAAATAGCTATAAGTAATACCTACTCTATCCGTGTGCTACTAGCTTCAGGCTATATCTGACGTAACATTACGTGTTCTTAGTTTTGTTAGCATGAGCGCGAACTCGGATTGACCTCGCAGCTAATTTGACTTCACCTAGACGTAATGGAAAATCTCTGGAACGCTAACGATACGGACCGCCATGGACTTGTTTTATGTTGAATTGTTACCATGCCGTACCAATGGGTTGATGCACTTTAAAGGTTGGAGTTATTCTCAGACGAAGCAATCATTTCTCTCATAACGTATGCAAATTAACTTTTACTTCCTAGACATAAACCTTTGTCGAACGTGTTCTTCGTATCTAAATCACGCAACCAGGTTGTTGCCCTCATTATCACTTTGCACGATAACGTGGAACACGAAAAATATCCATCCAGAGTGCTGATAAAAACCCGACCAGTTTCAGGTGGCCTTCGATAGTCGACACGGTTTGGTTGAAATGAGGTCACGAGGCAGCAGGCGGCTGAATAGCGCGGGTCTTTTTTAGTTGGCTATGTGTAAATAGCTCAAATTGCCACAGTAAACAGTGTAATGTCCTTGGACGCGGATCGTTAGTGCCAGAGAGAGGTCGCAAAAGGTTGATAGCTATTCATCTGGATATCAACGTTAGAGTTGTTTTTCGTGAGTAAAACGAACTTTGACAGAAAAATATTTTCATAACGTTGAGAGCCTAAGATTAGCCTCCTCCTATGTAGCCACAAGAAGTGTAGGTGTACCAGAGGTCCCATCCACGAGACGCATTTTTAAATAATTTTGTCATCATGTAGATACATCTTCAATTACGTCCCATGCACCACCATTATTTTTTTCACCATTGAGTAGATGGAGAAGAGCCCGATGGTCCAGTGAGTGTGAGCTCTATGAGCGCTTACGTATGTTAAGCAACCCCTGGTGCAGTCCCTACTTGGATGGGTGACCGCAAGTGGCATAAAAATATCTCGAGCTCCTCCGTGCTTCGGAAGGCACGTTAAGCCGTTGGTCCCGGCTGTCATCGTTGATGGCAGTCGTTAAGCTATGTCAGATGCCTTAAGGCAGCTTGAAAAATCTGACACCAGTGTTGGCCACTTACACACAAGAAAAAAAAAACCATTGAGTAGGTACCATCGATGATAAAGGTCACCTACTTTAGGCATTACTAAATATTCACTTTGCATCTCTTGGTGCTATCTGTTTACAGATAAATATACCCATGATGGATGCTGGCGTCTTGAGTGCAGGATAAGCAGTCATTTATAATTCTAAGTTGTAAACTTAAATTGCTATTGTAGATAAATAAGTGTCATCAACTTTTACGACTGATTCCTGGGCTATAAACTGACTTCAATAGTTTACAGTAAATATCTTTTCAAATCTGCGCAAAGCCAAGGAAGTAGAACGATTGTTTATGAGACAAAGGCCGCAGACCAGAACGTATGTTAAAATTATTTCATTGTCTCACTAATAAACGCGTAGAGCAAGTCAACCAGCAATAAAGTTAATACCAACTTATTGTTCGCCACGAGCTTCATTACCTACCGTTGAAGGCTGTATACTATTGTAGTTCTTTGTGCGGTCATGTCAGCATGCGAGTCCCCTGCAGTTACGTAAGTACTGTTTGTAGGTCGCCGCTGTATTATGAATGAAGGGTGCTTTTCTTGGAACGCTTGAAAGGCATCTAGCAATTATACTGTGGTAAGAACAGCCAATTTGTGCAGGCAACGAACTGTAATTGTTTCAATTTATTGTCAGTGGGTAAAACAAGTGTATTTTAGCAGTGCAGGTGAAATATTGAAAAAGAATAATGAAATAAATAGAAACCAAAGAGGCAGAGGCAAAGGCATTACCGTAATTGTCTGCTATTCAACGACTAATCATTTTTGTATTTTAAATATTATTGTTATTATGCATGATTTTGGCAGGGCAAGTCACCCCAGTTAAAAACGAACTAAGGAAGATGAACAACTAAAGTTAGCGTTTAACTTCATTAGGCAGTCTGAACCTAGATAGATCAACATCCAGTCGGTGAGGGTTTGTCTAGCAATTTGCGCGGCTGCGGTTTACTAATTGAAGTAAACGATCATGTTGTATTCGGTGGCTCATTTCTGGTCAAAATTTGTATGATTTATAGCAAGAAGATTTAGTGCCTCTAACAGAGGTATTTATAAGCATTGTGAATTTTTTGACACTTCAAATCAAGCACGAAAAACTTTCAAGTCCACTACACCGGAATCGTATCTTAAATAAGGAATGTCATCACATATACATCGTTATTACGCGTACATCACTTACAATACGAGTATATACTCAATACCATTCACCGTCATTTAAAACTTCAAAGTTCAGTAAGACATTCAATCCTATGGTTCCATGGTATGGTGTCGCATATCAAAACCAAAAGTAACTTACCTATTTTCCCATTAGGACTATACGGCCCGTAGCTGCTCGAAGACAGCGGCGAGGAGTAGCCATTGTTGGGCTGCGGCTGCGTCGCGGCCCCCGGCGACGGCGAGCCGCCTCCGCCCCCCGCCATCCACTCGCGCACGTGGCCGTTCACCTGGTGCCCGTTGTGGCTTACCCCCGGCTCGGCTTTGACCTGGTTTGGCAGGCCGCGGTACGCCACCTCGTGTTTTAGGTCCATGCCGCTGCTACCGCATGCTGCAGCGCCGCCGCCGGCCCCGCCGCCCGCGCTCCACACTTCTGTTGACAAGAAAGATTCCTCGTTGGTCATCGTTGATTCTTCACAGACCACAAGCGTCGCCCATTAATTTGTTTTTACTGTGAAAGAAATTGATATACCCAACGTTCTTGTAGAGATAAGGCTTGACCATACAGACTACGCTTTGGTCACCCGTGTATGTAGAAATTCGGAAAGCTGACGGCTAACCTCCAGTAATGGAGCGACACTCAAAGAAGAAGATGAAGAAATTGCTAATTATTAATTAACATTTACTTGTCTATCAATCACATCGAAACTTATACTCGTGGAGGATAAGCATTCTTCTTGGTGCGTTTTAACTTGTGGCGTACCACAGGGTGGCGTATTATCTCCGCTTTTATTTTCAATATTCATAAATTCTATAACTTCACAACTTCAGTCTTCCTACCATCTGTATGCTGATGATTTGCAAATTTATGCACAGGCCACAAAAGATAATTTTAAAACGGCTATTGATACAATTAATGAGGACTTGGAACGGATATCTGTCTGGAGCAAATCGTATGGCCTCCAAGTTAACCCGATAAAATCTCAGGCAATTATAATTGGCAATCCCCGCCTTACTGTTCAAATTGATCTGTCAGCTATGCCTCAGATTGTTTTTAATGGCGTTATTTTAGAGCTTAGCGACCGTGTGAAAAATTTGGGGCTTGTAATGGACAGCAAATTGATATGGACCCCACAAATAGCTGAGGTCAGTAGAAAGCTGTTTTGTTCCTTTAACTGTTTAAAAAGACTTTCAAAATTTCTGCCTAAAAGCACCAAAATTATGCTTGCACAATCTCTCCTTTTCCCTATCCTTGATTACGCAGATACATGTTATCTTAACATCTCCGAACAGCAACTTAATAAACTTGAGCGTCTTCAAAATATGTGCATTAGGTTCATATACGGTCTGCGCAAATACGACCATGTTTCTCAGTTTCGTTCAGAACTCAAGTGGCTACCTATCCGAATTCGCCGAGACTGGCATACCCTTTCACTGTTATATACAATCCTTTTTAATCCAACATCCCCAAGATACTTAAGGGAACGCTTTGTTTTCTATAGCGAGGCGGCAGGCGGTCATCATAATTTACGTAGTGCCGAAAATCTTAAATTAATAATTCCAGCTCACTCTACAGAATTCTTCCCAATCCAAACTCCCAATCCTTTTCAGTTAAGGCTGTAAGCCTATGGAATTCATTACCACTGTCAATCCGGTGAGCTCAAACGCTACCCAGCTTTAAATCTCAAGTGAAGTCACATCTCCTATCTTCATAGATGCTGTTTATCTTCTTTCTTATTCAGGATTTTTAATTTTCGTGTATATTTGTATTTATGTAATGTATGTATGTTAGTACTTATTTACGTATTTATTTTGTTTATATATATACAATTAGCAGTTATTTTTTTTTTCAAAAACCTCGTTGTTTAATCACACTCTTTACTTTTGCACCTAACCTGTTTTTTATGTTTATAATTTCCTGTTCACTACGGTTGCCTGGAAGAGATTGCAGTAGCGATAAGGCCGCCTTTTGTGCATCATTTATAAATTACACTGTTATTTTTAAGGATTTTTTGGTGCAATAAAGAGTCTACTAACTAACTAACTAATGTGCTCTAAGAATTATAATTTATGCAACAATCCTACTGTGAAGTATTTTGCATCATACCTACATAATGCATTTTCCCATTCATACAATTCCATATATTCGAGATAAATTATATTATTAAGCTATGTTTAGAATAGACCAGATAGCATCTACAAGTCTATATACGTCCTATTTGCCTAGCTAGGTCATTGGATTGGAAACATATCAATATACAAGGTACAGTTGTAATTTGGGAACTATGCCAAATGTCTGAGTGCATTATTTATTAACGAATAGATATTTGTTGCAATTGGATTGGCCAAATAATATTATTGTAGTTACATACCTATGTTTATAGTTTACTGAACTAAACAAAAAAGTTTACAGTTACACGTTTGTTCTTTGTGGGCTTCATAAAGTCAAGAGCTGAGGTATCAAGAGCCCATTTTACTACACGGTGGATGCGATAGTCTGTTTAGGAGAGACTCAGTTTATACTAATAAGCTTGACCAAGTTATTACGACACTTCCATGGATTTTTTTGACGAGGATTTTCGAAAATTTTACCAAAAAATACTTTAAACAAGTGTGGTGTACTAATAATAATATCCTGAAACGCAAACACTTCGTTAACAACTATGTGATGTACTCAAGTATAAACGACAACATGTTTAGTCATCCTACAAGCACCTTAAGCCAGTGGTATTACATCCCATTGCAATGAATTTGAGTTACTGGAAGTGTGTGTACCAAACGTTGTAAATTGCCGCCCAGAGCACTAGCACTAGTAATCAACTGATCAAACAAAGATTTTTTCCTCATAGTATTTAAACAACTTTGATCTCTTTGTCAGACCTTAAAGAGAAAAGTAAAATCTTTGATGTTGAAATTAAAAGGAATTAAAGGTTTAGGTTTCGTTTTTATTTCAATTAAAGAGAGAAAAAATTAAATAAACTTTTTATGAGGAGGTACTTCTCAAGTAGGTAGAACGGGTATTTTTTTCAAAGAGTGCTAATGCTAACATACTCATACTAACATAGATTTAAAAAAAAATTTTTTCGCATTCTAAGCAGTTTGTTCCAATTTTTTTTGCTCGATTTAATTAAGTCATCGGAGGATACCTCGAGGGCAGTTCGTTGTTTACTTATTTCTTCTGATTACAATGAATCAGGATGATTTGAGTGGAGAAAACGAGGAAAGGACTTAGAAGATGGGTGTGAATCTCACATTTCTCAATTTTATGGATAATATTAAATTTGAAACCGAAGTGCAGATCAAAATGAAAGATTGCTAGCACGGGTTTCATACTTGGTAACTACAATCCGATCCTAACACTACTTGTCACATGTACCTAGACACCCATGCTATTTCGTTGTTCGTTTTAATGTGCGATTTCCTTAACAGTTACCACAAACTTTATTACTTCGAACTCCCATAACGTCATTCTTTTAATGCTCTCAGTAGCTACATATCTTAGAATACAAACATCCAAATCCTCGTCGCCGTATCCAGAGATCGTAAAGCTTACATCTCCCAGATTAACCGGGGTCTTATCCGGATAACGTGAACCCTGGGATGTTAGCAATTGGCTCTGCATTGTTTGTCCCTCGTAAAATAAGATATATTCGAGTGCCATCCTTGTGTAAAATGTATGTGTACTTGATGTGGCGTCGTCTTATTTATTGAATGTTTTTGGGTTTCCCACTATTCACTATTGATAAACATTTATTGCTTCTGATTCAATAGTGAAATTTGTAATAAATGTAATATTATATTTATTACTCATATTTATTTGCATATTCTTCCCTATGCGTAGTCGGTATACCTAAATATTAAAGTCCTTTTTATTTTGCTTCTATTTTGTTTATGTAGGTAGTAGAGGTATGTAGTTGAATCTTAACTACTTATTCTAACTAATATTATAATGGCGAAAGTGACTTGGTTGGTTTATTTGTTTGTTTATTACGCCTTAAACCTTTAACTACTGAAACAATTTTCTTGAAATTTTACATATGCGTAGTCTGGTATATTTAGAAGGAAATGTCTATCTCCGTATCAAAAAGCCTATGGCTACCTTTTATCTTGGAGAAAGGAAGGAAACCAACATTAACGTGAGTGGAGCCGGGGACGAAAACTCGTCAAAATTAAAAATGTTGTAATTTATGCCGTTCTCTCACTTACTACAGTATATGAGTAAATTATTCACTTTTTACGTTCAGTGTAAATTCATGAAATCGTTTGAATTAATTTTCTCTTTTTATCCTTTAACGTTCACTTTTATCTTAATTAATTTAGCATAAATGCGATGCAAAGAATGTTCTCGACGTTGAAAATGAAAGTGCCGTTTCTAGTTTTACTTTTAAACACGTTATATCAGCATAGAATAAATCTAGCTTAGTAATTACTTCATTAAAACATGTTCTGAAATAATGAAGAAAATCTAGTTCTATTATAACTTAATTTGCTGTTTATTTCAATTAGGCTCTTTTTGTATGTTTAAATTGAACTTAAATAAATATATACAAATGAGAAATCCTTTATTATTATGAGAATTTTACAATGTTTTTTTCTTATTTTTCTTTTTTACGAAACTAAAACATACATGACTTGGCACATACGTACAACTTGCACAAAACATGAGGCCAAGTGCCAAAAAAAGTATATGCGGGTAAAATCCTATTCTGACGTTGTATTTAATTTTATTTAATTGAAATGAAGAAATGCATGCTTACTTATGTAAATTGGTCGACGTGCAATATCGTAGAGTAATAAACCTGATCAGAGAATGCTGCTTAATGCGGAACTACCGGTAACAAAATTTCCAGTGTTCTTTTCCTCAATATTAAAGATTGTCACTGATTCAACTTTTGAAAATCTTATTATTTAAATATATTGTATATATGTACCGTTTTGTAGGTCAGGTCACGGGTGTTATCTTCAACTGCCTGTCAGGTGGCTGCAGGTATAGCGTCATCTTCAACTACCTGTTCGATGGTTGCAGGTATGGCAACGGGTGCGCCGCCCGGCTGCCGAGCTGCCGCTTTCTTACCCTCAAACCATCTGATCAAGTTCCACCAGTACAACAAACTCCTACCCTTCCCTCGCATAAAATAATGAAATTGGTGGGCAGCAGCGTTGGAACCGAGATAAGCCAATCATAATGCGGTCACCCACCAACCCGTCTATCAAGCGTGGTGGGCATAGCCAAAACCCCCCTATGATGGAAAGTTTCTGGGAAGATCCATGTCCAGCAGTGGACTTCTTGTGGCTGAGACGAGGAGACGACCACTTTGTAAGCAACTTTACAAGATATCTAAATAAAGATTTATGGCACACCACGAGTACATGCTGTTCATGCTAATAAAATATTCTGTCACAGTTGAATGTGCTACGAGTCAGCATGTTTAGATGTATGTTGTGTTTTGTTCGCGAGTTTTACGGGCTACACAATAAACTTCGTTACTTTAAACATTTTACGACTTCACATAAAATATAAATATGTAAAACACGCGATCTCGTTCTACTACCGAACGCTTCGGGGAACGGTTGATTCACTGCTTTATTTTTATTAATTTCTCTTTGTGAAACACAATTTGATGATCCAATTTTGTTAAACTTCAAAGAACCTTCCTGATAAGTCATCGAGGTCAAGAATTTTATATTTTTATCTTTGAAAATGATACGAGTAAAATAGTTGAACAAAGAAATTGGTGACATCAAATAAGGGAAGTATTTTTTTTAAGTATTCATAAAGTTCTATACCTAACTAAAAATATATATAATATTGTGTTACTAACTCTTGCTATGTAAGAAGGTCAACAAAACAATCTTCAAAAACGGCATTCCTTTTTTGAGGGTCAGCGATGTGCGCTCTTTTAGCGTTATTTATGGCCGTTCAAAGGTTGTGTTGCTGTTAGATAATTTTTGACCGATTAGTTTGATTTATAAAAAAACCGGCCAAGTGCGTGTCGGGCCACGCGCAGTGTAGGGTTCCGTAGTTGCGAATGACAACTTTGAGTTCACACTGTTTACACTCGCACCTCACAGTCTAACGACCAAAAACATCTAACAATGAAGATTGTATGAAATTTTACATTTTCCAGTTCATTTTATAAGTTGGTTGCCTATAACTTTTTAGTTTGCACTTAGTACCCAGCTCTGATAGTTTTCCTTTCAACTTCAGTATATATACTATTGCTGTAATTTTTTTCACGTATCCATATATAACCGTTTAGCAGATAGAGGGGGGGGACACGTACCTCTAACAAAATTTTGCACTTTAAAACCAAATATTTCGGAAACGGATCCCTAAATCGAAAAATGGTGTTCTTAACCTCACAATATTTTTGAAAGACCTTTTTAACGATATCCCACACGATGGGTAAATAGAGAAAAAAAAATTACTCCCCCACTTTACTTGTATGGGAGCTACCAAAAAAAAAATATTTTTTCAAGGTTTTTTTCTACGACTTTTTTGCCATGATTAATATACACACTCATACCAAATTACAGCTTTCTAGTACTTATAGTCTCTGAGTAAAACCGCGGACGGACAGACAGACAGACAGACAGACAGACAGACAGACAGACAGACAGACAGACAGACAGACAGACAGACAGACAGACAGACAGACATGGCGAAACTATAAGGGTTCCTAGTTTACTACGGAACCCTAAAAAGACAACATCGGTAATGTCAACGACCCCCTAAAAGACCAAAATGTTCAACCACGTGGTTTTCCGCGCATGCACGATGCGATAGGCGACTGCGCCGCGCCGGTTGCGCCACGCTCGCGCAGAGAAAGCGCGTGACGTCATGACCTCGACACGCTCACCTACTTGCACGCCGATGCTTGCACCAACCCACTTCAGATACCGGCTCGCCGTGCTTTCCCCGCACTCGAGCCGAACCTCACGGATCGCAATTACGTAGCATTCCCAGGGTAAGAGGGTAACTGCTTTCGCTTTTCTCACAATTAACGTGGTTTACTGCAACACGCTTTCGACTGCAGCATCCGACGTGCAATTTCTATCTATGCATTTCAGAGAAGGAAGATCAACGGCGCCGACATAAAACGAAATGGCATCGCTGTGCTTTAAATTCGGTCGGGGTATAAGTCGCTATATCAGTGGTAGAATCAAACGGAATGTC
The DNA here is from genome assembly GCA_963082605.1 of Rhodophaea formosa. Classification (NCBI taxonomy): domain Eukaryota; kingdom Metazoa; phylum Arthropoda; class Insecta; order Lepidoptera; family Pyralidae; genus Rhodophaea; species Rhodophaea formosa. Next base: position 15,641,771 of record OY720209.1, read on the forward strand.
CCGCCACATCGCGCCTCGTAATATCGACGTTCTCTCTTCATCGCACCAACCTCCATACCAAACCGAGGATTCGCTTTTACGATGCAAGCAATAAACTTTTATGACTCATTACGATAACGTTAGAATAAAATACGCGAGCAATCGAAAGAATGTAAGTGTTCGCTCGTTTCGCCGGGACTTTTGACTACGTTTTCTATTTTTCATATTCGTATAGTCGCAACTGCATTGCATTCATCTGATTTATCCGAGAAAATTCAGTAGAATAAATATGGTGCGGTTGGGTGGTTTTGCGGACGCGTATAAGGTATCACTGCGGTCAATAGATATTCGTTCTGTCCTCATAAAATTGGGTAGGGAAGGACGTGCCGGCGCCTTGAGAATGTTCCAGAATGCATACAGCGTCGCCGAACTGGCACTGATGTAGTGGTGACTCGGCGCGCCGTAAGTATGTGCAGGTTCTGAGCAATCTACATGCAAACTCTCGCATAAAAGCATAAAGAACAGTAGATGATGCGGAAATGGAATTTACGAGTGACCCCAGTGGTGATATATTATGCGAGGTCACCGGCTCGCGGACTGTAGTTGCGTCACGGCGAACAACCTTGTAATAAATTAACGTAGCTACAGCAATTTTAGAGACAGGTTCGATAACCGAGCCGTGTACACAGTTTAGTAAGGGTTATCGATACAGCCAAAGCAATACGTACCTATAAAAGAAAAGCCCTTGGAAACCAGAAAAGCACAAATATAAGAATAGAGTTCTTTCTTATCTAGTCGTTAAAGGAACCACGGCATAGGCCGAGAGGCGGTTCAGAAGAACTCTGACACCACGAAATAATGATGATGATGATCTAGTTAAAAAACTTTTAATTGCTTTTTTGTTAAATTCTTACGCAAACAAAAAATGTTGCAGTTTAGACATGTCAAAAAGTAGGGCAAAGATAATCAAATTTCGAAAATAATAATAAGTAGAAATAAATAATTTTATGAGCAATGGTGAAGATATGTAAAGCACCCAACACACGGCACTTTGTCTTATAATCGACCAGGGGACTCATGCAATACGATATCTACAATGGTACTTACTTGATACTTTTTATGTTTCACTTAAATTATTTGGCGAGTAAAGCTTAATTATTATATAATAAATATAAAACGTATATAATAAATATAAAATGTACATAATAAATATAAAACGTTTATTGATAGATTTGTTGGTAACCCTAAAACAGTCCACAACACAACATTTGTTCGTAATTAGAGAGTAGGTTCGGACGTCTGACGGCCAGCTTCATGCATTATTGAGTGTAAAGCATGGCAAGTAATAACGTGATTGCTAGCAAATTGTTATAGTTCCCACGGGATTCCGCCATGTTTGCAGACAGTTTATTGTTATACATACTATTGAATTCTATTGTCTATGCACAAGTTTCTGAGAATCTGGGCCCTTAGCGTCCATTGCTTGAGGATTCGACAATTGTGTATAAGTTATTCTACTTCATATTTTATTTCTCACTTGATTTAGTTAAACTAACCTTGTTTGACTAATTTGTCTAAATTGAAGTAGCTAGAAATTAATAGATAACAGTTGATACGTGAAAAGAATAGTGGCGAGAATATGTTACATTATTTTTAGACACTTGCAAAGATGAATATCTTTATATATCCCTTATTTGCAGTATGGTGAAGGTCAAAGGTATGTCAGATAAGAAGAAAAGGTTTATATTCTCATGTGAAACTTAATTAATTAAGGAATTTGCTAGGAATGGAGAACGGAAATACATTTGAAACAATTACCACTCATTATATTTAAAAACGGGTCACTCACGTGCTACTTTGTCGGGATTGGACTCGCCTTGAAAATGGACTCCTGATGAGTCCGAAACTATAGTCGGCAATCCCGACATGCTACTTTGTCGGGATTGCCGACTATAGTTTTCGTGAGTGACCCGTTTTTAAATATAATGTATTTATCTCACGTTAGTTTCAATGATATAATTACCACTCATTACGACCTGACAAAAGTAAACTTCGGGCACGCAATAAACGGTTTAAAAAAAACATCACATATAAAAATACAGAATTTGTTAAACAAACAGACTTCATCGCTCTATCAAAATAATGACAAAGTTAAAATACCCCCGACTTACTTAGCATTATGCAAGTCCTCGGTACGTCCTCTAAGCCAAGGATTGGGATTTTTACAGCTTTTCCTTTATTGTCAGAGTCGATTGCTGAAGCCATTGTTTTCAGAGTACAATGGAAAGAAAGTAGCATATTTGCACACCTACATCTCACAGACGGTTAAATTTTATTACATACTCGAAAGTATTACACTCAGGTATTAGAAATATTATACATGGTCACTTCACTAGAGGAATAATCCTTAATACTGTGTTTTTCTTATAAGGTAACTATAATCTGAAATATAATCGTATTTTGCGGACGGCTTGGGCAAAAAAAAATTATACTTGTCACAATAATATTTTTTTAAACATACTTTGTTTTAACTATCGAACAAATGATGCATAGATTACTATGTTATCATATCATGAATGATATAATCAATATAAATGATAACAATATATTATGAACCTACATGTTGTCTAGCTTTATGTTTTATCCGTATAGTAAACGACACTAACCAATAGCGACAATATCAATAACAACATTATTATAAATCAGTTGGCGACATCCGCTATTGCAATATTGCTGCTCTTGGGGGTACTTCAATAATGCGATTCCTAGACTAGATCCGAATGTTAAATCCGTTGCTATTCCCAGCAGATGACAGCTGGTGTGTTTACTGCGTCTTGCTGAAACGATAGCGCAAAATATGGGAAGAAACAGAATGATAGATAATCGTGTAACTTATTTATTTTAGGCAAATACCGTTCTTTTCCAAACCCATCAGTTAGATCTAAAAGTTTCACAACACACTCAAACAAGTCTTTAAAATCATAAGTTATTTTTTGACCGACTTGCGCAAGTCTTTGCAACTTTTGTCGCACGCAATTATACATAACTAGCAGCCCTTCTCGTAGTTTTAAAGCTATAAGCATGCATAGGGACAGACAGGGGGAAGCGACTTTGTTCCATACTATTAGTGACTGATACCGGAACTTGCCTAATCTGTTCTTAGTTTGGGAACGAATATTTGAATCCAGTTCAAATTTACGATAGTACCCACCAATAGTGTGTCGCGTATGTGTCGCATCTACATCTCTCTAAGTTGAGACGGTAGGAAGGGGGAGATGAAAAGATTGGAGGATATGTGAGAGGAAATCACGTAGCTATTTTATCGTCGCAGCGTCTTGATGTGCGCTGCAGGGTCTCCAGTGAAAGGTTTCATGGCCAGACCGAACTGGGATAGCCTTTATTAAGAAACTAGCTAGCCTCCCGGGTATGGATGTGAAAGATTGTATTAAACTATTCTTAAAAAGCGCTTGGTAGTGTTACAATTTCTTTTGTCCAATCCCAACAATACCCAAAATTTTAATTTATTGAAATATGTGTTTACTTCAGGTTTTTTAATTTCTAAAACAACTTTTTTCTTTTGATCACTAATAGATTTGACCTTTATAACAAAGATCTTTAATTTTAATGAGGAAACTGTTCTATAGCTCTATTGCTTTCAGGGTAGATAGTGCCTAAGGCCACAAGACCCAAAGATTTAAAATAGTAATGGGTTATAAGCTGCATTGCGTAACAGATCATAGTCGCAATACCCCAACGATGATTTAAAAGTTATGATCTTAATCTTATTGATATTGTCAGAATCATTAATAAGTATTATATTTATAGTAGGTACTTTTGAATCAGTCTGAGAACTATTACAAATAGCATTAGAGACATGCCTAAATAGCATTAATTGTAGTCCAAAGATGGCTGTCGTGACTTTTTATCATTGCGCCATATAAATTATTATTGCTCAACATGTTCTAAAAAGTGTGCACATGAACAAACATGGGCACAATTTGTTATAAGAGGGAGACCAGTCTGATTGTGCTTGACACTTCACTTCGTTATATGTTACGAAAGTTGATGGGATGAATCAAACTGATTGTGTTGAAGTACATTGCATATAGATCACTCTGTTTTATAATATCCTGATATTTTTCTACACAGTACAGTCCGAATTAAACTTTATGGCGGCTCGGATATTAGCTACACTACAAGCTGCGCGCGCAGTACGCCCTCTGCCTCCCCGCGCGCGCCCCGCTGAACCTAATATTGTGTACTGCGCATCGACTCGCGCGATGTTCCGAGTCGCAATAAAGTATGATTCGAACTGTAAGAAATAAATTCTTAACTCGTGGTTGTATTACTTGCAGAATAGACTGACTACCAACATTTCTCTAGTGGTACCTTAAAATGTTGTTTCACTTAAAAAGGTAATTGTGTTTGCAAAATGATAATAGAAAACAGAAAAAGGTCTGTATATATAACATTTAGAAGAAATAAGTGTTGCGTTCTCTGGCTCTCTTTGATGAGAATATGATCTACGCAGGAGGTGTATAATATTCTACATTCTCTTGCTGAGAGCAATGTTTATTTATTTATAAAATTAGCATAATGAATGTAAGTTAAATTGATATTGTTTATATAAGTTTATTCAGTTTTGGTTTGATATGTTCTTTGTAGCAAATGCAAATTGTGACTCCGATACGAATATGTCCTAAACGGCATTGACATAGAGAGAGCAACTCATAAATTATATAAAACGAAAGTTGAGCTCTAAAACCGAGAATACAAATATTGTATCCGTAAAAACTTTTCAACATATTCAATTTCGAACTTGATAAAATTCATAGGGAACAAAAGCGAATTCTGAATTTCATTTTTGCTCAATCGGGAAAACATACTCGGCTCTTCATAAAATCTACAATTCCCAGGACAACAGGAAAATAATATAGAAGTCAATAGGAACGGGTTTTCGATATCAAGTATTACTTTAGATATAACTTATTCAGCAATTGCTCTGTTTTCAGCTCGGGAAATGTAAAATGCTGTGGCGGAAGGAATAAGAGCCATAAAGTTTTATTATTTATATTACGGAGATTTCGGAGATCATATACAGTCATATCTTTGTGTTTACTTCCTGTCTGTATTGGTTTTGTAATGTAGTGTATTCTTTTCATATTCTTATTTTATTTGTATAATGCAACGTAGTAGGGTTTGAATAAATACTGATAGAATCATCATGGTGTATATGTTTGTATTTTTAGGCATATGAAATCACACGCCACATAGCGCCACAGGGCTACAGCTACCGTCTATACAAACAATCATTATACTGGGGAAGAAAATCGATAAATTGTTTGGCCGGCAGAACACATTTGTATGAGAAATTTTTTAAACGTTTAGACTCCAGATAATGACAGGCAAACCAACGAGTCCAAACAAACTTTTCGTTTCACGTTTTATTTGATTTATGATAGTCATTGAAGTTATACCTAATCTCTATAAGTTAATCGTCTATAAATCAATAAAGGCCTAAGTGAAGCTGAAGTGGGTTGGGTAACCAGCCTACCGCTATATCTCTTTCATAATATGGATCAGAATTCGAACCAAATCGAGCGTAACCAGTGTTTCCTTTCAGACTAATGAGATTTTCAGCCAATGGAGTCGTATAAAATGATATACGCTTTGAATCCGGAACACTTAGAGGACCTTTAGACGTCCGGGCGTTGCGGTCACCTTGCTCCCTAGTCTGTGTAGCCAACACCTCAGAGCATGTCATTGACTCGCAATCCTATGCACATAAGTAATGATGTAACGTCCTGCTGTGAACTTGGAATAAAAAAGGTAACAACTTCCCTCTTTTTTTAGTCCGAGGCAATTTTGTAGGTAATACGAGTTCGGTATCGACATTCGATTTGTTTCAAATTGAACGTATTTGAGATTATTATTCGATAAAGAAGGACGATAAGAACATCTTTCATAAATCCATGTTTATTGTAGCCATTGATTTCAGAATTACGTTTTTAAATAAAGCCCTTATAACCAATTGTGTGAAGATTTAAAAATTCGCAGTCTTGTTGGTATTCTCATACCTAAATAGATTTCGAGTTTTAATAATCTCGGGTGAGGATGCAACGCATGTGCCAGCCGTGTGGTTCCCGGCAGAGTAGAATAAGACCACTCGAAGTCTTCCCGTGGATGTTGTAAATGGTAACTTAGAAAACATGAGCAAAACAAAGCTTGTTAACATCAAAGAGACTTCTCCAACCCGCCTGGCCATCGTGGAAAGTATAGGCCAAATCCTTTGACTACCCTAGCTATAATATATGGCTCTGGTAGTACAGAGAGGGTCTGGCTTCTGCAGTGGAGACTAAAAAAGACTTGATGATAAGGATGTAATGGGAAAATCCTAAGATGGAGAGAGAGAGAGAGAGAGAGACCTGTGTTAAATATTTATCACATTATCTAGAAAACTAATTGCAAATGTGGTTCTTCATGATGCTATGTAGATATGCATTGTACTACGGGTAAAATAGGCTAATGTTACAATTGTTGTGAGTTTTTCGTATTTCAATTGCAAGGTCTACGTCACGTTTAAAAATAGTTACTTCATCGTCATATTCAGATGTGTTGTTTTGTACACATTATGTATTCGCCGGTCTCGACTCTCAATCATTATTGATGGGCGTTGTGCAATAAAAAAAGAAACAATGGTTACCCTTTCCGTCGAAGACCAAAATATTCTGAATAACATTTGCAGGACAAAACTGAAAAACAAATAAATGATTCAGATGGTAAGTGACATAAAATTATTCCTGAATAACTGCGTGGCAATAACGTTGGACAAAAGAATGGATGGCATTGTGCCATACGTTTCGGTAATAATTCCAAATCCTGCCTACCTTTTGACGGCTCATTTTTTATTTATAACTAGCTGATGCCCGCAACTTCCTTCGCTTGTATGTGTAGGCCAAATCATCTTCTGTTTATGTTTGTGTTCTTGCAGTACAGACTAAAAAAGACCTGATGATGATGATGATATAGTTTTGCTGGACCATTATGAATAAAACAAACAGACTGTATCTGCGTTGCCCTCAATTACTTTTTTCGAAATATATTCAATGTACAGACACATTTTTTACTGTTATTATATGTATGGATTATTTAGTGTGTACTTTGAGTATAAAAATTAAAGAAGATCGTCTTTTACATCCGTTGTTTCGTATCGTATCCTTTGAAGGTTATGTATTTTAGAAGCCAGGATAAAAATCAAACATAAAAAGACATTACGAAGTAAGTCAGACGAAGACAAATTTTATAGCAAACGAAAATGAAAATAACTTTAAAAAGGAAAAATGGCGTGGGTGATATAAGCCAATCTTGTTAAGATTTGTGGCTGTCCTTAATTTTCTCCTAAAATACTAATTGCATTTGTTTTTACTGTTGCAATCTGCATATTCTTCACTCCTCCATTTTTTAAGAAAAACTGTAGGGTTTGAACCGCTTTTTTTCTTTAAAATTCAATAAGGTTTTTGTCATCGTGGTCTCATAAAACGTAAATTTAACCCCACACTATGTGATGATGATACTGGCTAATAAAACCGAAATTTACGCGGAGTTGCAGGCAACACAAAATAAGTACCCAAATGTTAAAATATGTGAATAAATATGGTACAGTGAAAATAACTAAAGAACTCCGCAGTATATTAGCATAGTAACTACGTCCTTCGTGACTTCAGCATTGGCCTGTATAAATATTAAAGTAGTCGCCGACTGATGTAATCCTAGCAAGGGCATCTCCCAACCTCGGGCGCCCTACCGCACTGTTTATTGACCTAGGTTAGGTACCACAAGTACGTCACGCGACCTGTCAAAATGATAATATCAGAAGTTGAATACAATGGCAGCGAATATGGCTGAATGGACGATAAGAATTAAATTCATGAACGTCGTCAACTTTTTTAGGATTGCTGAATTAAAAGATTAAATTTTATGTCGGATAGATACCAAACGTAGGGTGAGGTGAATGAAGCCATTCTAAATTCAGCTCTATAGATAAATCATTTCGATCGGAAGAAATCCATGGCAAGATTATACTCCTTTGAAAATTTCCAAAATTATCGGTTGGAAGCGGACATCGATAAAACAAAAACTTCAACTACAGTGTCTTTGCTGGCGGCAAATAAGGCGGGAGTGGACGTCGCCATAGACAAGACAACTGACCATTTTCAAAACGTTATAAAGCATAAACTAATATGCCATACTTACTCCTACTTTTTAATAACTACTTTTTTAGAAATGGGTTAACAATACAAAGCAAATATAATTTTGGACCTTCGCCAATAATTATGAACAAACCTAAAGATTTTTACAAATTAAATGGGTGAGTTACTAACAATCACAGACTAATGTCTCATATAAAATTTAATAACAGCACTATATTTGTTGAATTCAATAGTCAAAAGGTCATTGAAAATAAGATCTCCAACAACACTTTTCTCTGAATTACACTCTCTACTGAACTGGAAACTTCTCACATAAAGACAGACTACGAATTTGTTCTTGCTCAAGTTGCACCATTCGCATAATGGTTTTATATTCCATTTCATGTTCAATTCGATTCATAAATTCATGTGGGTATTCAAATCAGACGATAATTCAATTTCTACTGTTACCTTTATGGTTCGAACGAACGCTATTGTCTTTTAGTTTTTTCAGATTTTTTGTACGTACTCTGAAATTGTAGCGCTTTTTTATTAGATTTCGATTATACCTAATTCATAATTTAATATTAATTATTGAGTAATTAGTCCGTTTTAATGGATACCATAAATATTCGCCATCGATATGGCTTATCGCACAAAAAATGATTATAGGGATTGAATTTAAAAATTCAAAGCAAATATAATTTTAGTCTTTTGCTATCTACGACATGAAAAGACACAGAAATTATTATGTATTTACAAAACTAAATTATGTGTTCAAATTTTATGAGCGTGTCGCTGACAATCATAGGCTAAAGTCTCAATAAAATTAAGTAACAGCACTATATTTGTTGCATTCAATAATCAAAGGTCATTGAAAATAAGATCTCCAAGAAAACTTTCCTCTGAATTACACTCTCTACTGAACTGGAAACTTCTTACATAAAGACAGACTACGAATTTGTTCTTGCTCAAGTTGCACCCTTCGCATAATGGTTTTATATTCCATTTCATGTTCAATTCGATTCATAAATTCATGTGGGTATTCAAATCAGACGATAATTCAATTTCTACTGTTACCTTTATGGTTCGAACGAACGCTATTGTCTTTTAGTTTTTTCAGATTTTTTGTACGTACTCTGAAATTGTAGCGCTTTTTTATTAGATTTCGATTATACCTAATTCATAATTTAATATTAATTATTGAGTAATTAGTCCGTTTTAATGGATACCATAAATATTCGCCATCGATATGGCTTATCGCACAAAAAATGATTATAGGGATTGAATTTAAAAATTCAAAGCAAATATAATTTTAGTCTTTTGCTATCTACGACATGAAAAGACACAGAAATTATTATGTATTTACAAAACTAAATTATGTGTTCAAATTTTATGAGCGTGTCGCTGACAATCATAGGCTAAAGTCTCAATAAAATTAAGTAACAGCACTATATTTGTTGCATTCAATAATCAAAGGTCATTGAAAATAAGATCTCCAAGAAAACTTTCCTCTGAATTACACTCTCTACTGAACTGGAAACTTCTTACATAAAGACAGACTACGAATTTGTTCTTGCTCAAGTTGCACCCTTCGCATAATGGTTTTATATTCCATTTCATGTTCAATTCGATTCATAAATTCATGTGGGTATTCAAATCAGACGATAATTCAATTTCTACTGTTACCTTTATGGTTCGAACGAACGCTATTGTCTTTTAGTTTTTTCAGATTTTTTGTACGTACTCTGAAATTGTAGCGCTTTTTTATTAGATTTCGATTATACCTAATTCATAATTTAATATTAATTATTGAGTAATTAGTCCGTTTTAATGGATACCATAAATATTCGCCATCGATATGGCTTATCGCACAAAAAATGATTATAGGGATTGAATTTAAAAATTCAAAGCAAATATAATTTTAGTCTTTTGCTATCTACGACATGAAAAGACACAGAAATTATTATGTATTTACAAAACTAAATTATGTGTTCAAATTTTATGAGCGTGTCGCTGACAATCATAGGCTAAAGTCTCAATAAAATTAAGTAACAGCACTATATTTGTTGCATTCAATAATCAAAGGTCATTGAAAATAAGATCTCCAAGAAAACTTTCCTCTGAATTACACTCTCTACTGAACTGGAAACTTCTTACATAAAGACAGACTACGAATTTGTTCTTGCTCAAGTTGCACCCTTCGCATAATGGTTTTATATTCCATTTCATGTTCAATTCGATTCATAAATTCATGTGGGTATTCAAATCAGACGATAATTCAATTTCTACTGTTACCTTTATGGTTCGAACGAACGCTATTGTCTTTTAGTTTTTTCAGATTTTTTGTACGTACTCTGAAATTGTAGCGCTTTTTTATTAGATTTCGATTATACCTAATTCATAATTTAATATTAATTATTGAGTAATTAGTCCGTTTTAATGGATACCATAAATATTCGCCATCGATATGGCTTATCGCACAAAAAATGATTATAGGGATTGAATTTAAAAATTCAAAGCAAATATAATTTTAGTCTTTTGCTATCTACGACATGAAAAGACACAGAAATTATTATGTATTTACAAAACTAAATTATGTGTTCAAATTTAATGAGCGTGTCGCTGACAATCATAGGCTAAAGTCTCAATAAAATTTAGTAACAGCACTATATTTGTTGAATTCAATAATCAAAGGTCATTGAAAATAAGATCTCCAAGAACACTTTCCTCTGAATTACACTCTCTACTGAACTGGAAACTTCTTACATAAAGCCAGACTACGAATTTGTTCTTGCTCAAGTTGCACCCTTCGCATAATGGTTTTATATTCCATTTCATGTTCAATTCGATTCATAAATTCATGTGGGTATTCAAATCAGACGATAATTCAATTTCTACTGTTACCTTTATGGTTTGAAAGAACGCTATTTTTTGGTATTTTAGATTTTTAACTTACTCTGGAATTTTAACGTTTATGAGTTTTGATTATAATTCCCTAGCAAATTTCCTGTGACTTCGTCTACGTAAACTATAGCCTATGTCACCCGCAGACAAGATTAGCTTTATATAGGTAGATTTTGAAATTCGGTCCAGTAGTTTCGGGGCCTATTCATTTCAAACATAGAATCAAATCTTTCCTCTTTATTATATTAGTATAGATAATTTAATATTCATTATTGAGTCCTTTGTCCGTCTTTTAATGGATACCATAAATATTCGCCCACGATTTGGCTTATCGCATAGAAAATTAATTATAGATATTAAAATGGAACCAGGTGTGGTGTGGGTCTTAGGCTTCAATTTGAATATCAATTTTATTTAATTTATGTTTTTTTCGGTCTTGTGTGCGTACCATAAATAATGGCAGAATGTATAAAAAAATAAGTATTTATTTCTATATCAATAAAAAAAAATGTAGTAATGGCGATAGCAATGAAGTAATTTTTATGTAAACCATATGCTATTTTTTCTCATGCACAATGTGACACAAACTGATTATAATTTAGGTATTTAAAATAAATCCCGGTAGATGTTGTAAGTTGCTCGAATAACATCAAAGCAACAATTTTGAATTTCTGCCAGTGTTATCATACGACTCACAAAAATCTGTATTACCTGAGAAGGTAAAAAAACTGTCGATTAAGACTCATTTTCTCAGGTATCAAGTAGAAATTATGCCGGATAGTGTGCTTTATATTCTGCATACTCGCAAGGGAATCAAAACCTATAGGATAAGTTCTGTTGACTTAGAATTTTAAGGACAAGGAGTTCGCACATTACAAGTAAAACTTCTGTTACTGTAGTATATAAATATATAGGGACTTCCGTTGTATGAGTCCGACTAGCGCTTACATTTTCTCTATACTCAGTCACACCTGTAACCAGTTAAAAGGTTCGTAAACAATTTTATTTTCTTAAAATTAGTTCTACTTTGTAACTAAATTGTAAAGGAAATGGGATCTTGTCAGGTCTCGTGTGTCTGGCGTGCCACGCCATCTATAAGACATGATGAGTATGTTTAAGTAAGTATCTCTTATTTTATTACATCCACATTATATCCTCCAACTACAAAATTATGGTATGCAAGGAATTAATTAACAGTTAAAGCGCTGTAAAGACATGAGATATGAACTATCTTTTAAATTTTAATTTCTATATTGCATTTCATATTGCACAATTCATCTGTTACAATAATGTCACTGCACTGTTCTATGTTGTTGCATTTTTGTACACCGCTTCGATCGTTTTATTTTAAATCTATTGATTATGTTTTTTCTGGTTTAAATGTATTTGTTATTGAAACTATGGCAACGTGTATGCTAACTTCTTGATTGAATAAATTAATAAAATCCATAGTTGTAAAGGGTATGACGTTTTTTCAACATCCTTATCCAGACTCACAGTTTTGCACTGTAGTAATTTTTTTCAAGGAACTTGTGCAAATAGTGCCAGCTTTCATAATCAATTAAACCTACGCTATGTTCCTTTTTCACGATATTAAAATTATTATTAGGAATTACCAATATCATCAGTTACTGCAATAAAAGCCAACATAAAATATAATAAATACACTTTATTACTATGAACATATGACGGAATATCAATGCTATTCGATATTTTATTGTTACTTTCGGTTAATGAAAGCCTATGGAGCAATAACGAGCACATAAAGAAAAATTACAGATTTCCGAAGATATTGTTTTTCCCTTTCTGAGATATTAATCAATGTGAAAAAAGATAAGTAATTTTTTCCGTATCTTTTAACTTCAATTGTAGAGTAGATTTTGAACAACAACTTTAGCATAGAAGACACTTACAGTTTTTCGTTTCGAGTGAAAGTTTATAATATACCCATAATAGTATTCTCTTTGTAGTTTGTGATTATACCTAATTACGGTTCAGTGTCCTTTATTCACAAAACTGGCTGAAATTGTCTCGGTTTTCAGCTGACAAAATTTATGCTTAAGAATAATCCGGTGATAGGAGTAATCACGCGAACAGAACAAACATACTGTTTCTTCAGTCTGCCTAAATATTAGAGTAAACTAAAACTGAATCGTACTAAATCCGTGGTTCCCGGTAGAATAGAATAGGATCACTCCAAGATTTCCGTGGATGTCGTAGAAGGTGACTGAAACACAAGGTAAACAAAGCTTATAAACATCGAATAGTTCCGTCCAACCATCTGGCCAGCGTGGAGAGTGTGGGCCAAATCTTCTGTCCGCTGTGGCTAATGTATGGCTCTGGTCGTACAGAGAGGGTCGTGCTCCTGCAGTGGAGACTAAAAAAGACAGAGAGACAGATCAACTCAACAACTTTTGTAAATCCTGTTGTATCAATGATCTAGTATTTTATTATATTATCAGAGTTCACGTACACGTGCCTGTACGCAGGTCAATACTCTGTAAAATCCTTCGCTTGTTTTCCGAGTAGTTTGTACAGGTGTTCGTTATTTCTGCTCACTTGTTTAATAACACGATTGCCCAATAAACCGTCAGTTCTACTTGAATATGTTATTTTCCATTTCATTGAAATCGCGAGGAAAATATGTCTGGGCTTGAATAATAATACAATTTGATTTAATTTGCATGAAATTATAATGCTTGACAGAATTGAGTGAAATATGAGTTATATTCAAAACCTACGCTAAATTATTTTATTTAGAGCACTATAATCTGTATGTTGCGAATAGAAATAATTATAGAACAAATAATTAGCTTATAATTTCAATTCACCGCCAAGTGTTAGTCGGACTAACGTACGAAATATTTAAAGCAAAAAAGCCAAAAAACCAGCAAAAATCACGTTTGTTGTATGGAAGCTCCCCTTACACATTTTTTTTATTCTTTTTCGTATTTTATATTATAGCGTCAACACAAATATGTCATTTGTGAAATTTTCAAACGTCTAGCTATCACGGATATAAGGCACAGCTAGGTTATAAGGAGATACAACCTGTGGTGACAGACAGACGAACGGATAGTGAAGTCTCGTTAATAGGGTCCCGTTTTTACCTTTCGGTTACTGATCCTTAGAACATATTATTTATATTCCCCAAATATTTGTAGAGATATATTCCATACGAAAAGATTTTCGCTACATATAATGTAAGAAATTTTGTAACTTTTAGCAAGAAACAAAAAAAAAACAAAGTGTTTGTAAGGTTTAGTACTACAGCAGTAATCATATCTCAAAACACAGCACAGATACACAGACAGACCCGTTAAACTTATAACACTCCTCTCTTTTTGCGTTGAGGTTAAAAAGGTACTTGTTAGTGATGACCGACATTCCGTTCGGATACATTGTTCGGATATCTGATCGCAAGTCACGTCCGAGGTAGACCTTAGACCTGGAGCGTGAATGAGGCGAGGTCTGTATGTTACTTGTTTACTCATATGTGGAAATGGGACACAGTTTAGTCATAAACATCAAAATGTCCTATACAGAAGCAGAGTATCTGTTTACCTAATACACCAATAAATCCCCATTTGTGTTTCCAAGTCGGCTTTTTTTTAAATATTTTTTTTACTTGAACGATTAGATTCAATTCGTGAATCAACCCTTTCTGATCTTATTTGGTAATTAAAATCAAAACCTATACGGTATATAGTGTTGTATCTGCTAGTCTAGACTACTTTATGACGTAATAATATTTTCAAAATTCACATTTTCGTGATCTTCATCAAAATCTCCAAAATTTAAGAGCGAACCTCTAGTCAGTGGAGCTCCTTCCATCTGTCTTCCAATGAATCCATGTGTCTGCCAATCTCTTAACACCACGGTAACACTTCACATTTTTGTGATATAACAAAGAAAAGTGGTTGAGATAATAAAAATCCAGGCCTCAACACGGGTACCTATACGGTATAGAGTGTTGTGTCTGCCAGTCTGCCGGTATCGATCCGGCGCCCTCGTTTCGAGCCGACTGCGCCCACAAGGTTACAGATGTAATTTCAACTGGAACGGGCGCATTTGATTTCTTAAATGTGCGATTATGGGTTGAGTTATGATTTTGTCGTTAATAATACGGGCGAAAAAATAATATGTTTCATGCCGTTTTTGACAAACTTGGTAAATCTTGCCAGTTATCAATTATTTAGTTTATAGAGATTACAATACAATCCCACGATTTAAGACTTTCCACAGCAGGTCACAGAACACAAAAACTTTCTGAAACAAATTATTTATCATTATTTTGATATGCTTTATAAAAAATAATTAAAGTTAATGTTATGGATATGGAATTATGTTTTTGTAATTCTGGAATTCGTTTTTGCCATTCAGATTTCTCAGGGTAAGCCTGGCAATGTTTGTGGAAACAAGGGTCTATAACAAAGTTTGTAGCGGAACGCACCCGTACGCATCACCGCGGTAAATTTTGTATTGTCGTGAACCCGACCGGAAGGTCACGTGGTCCGCGCTCGACCAATAGGAGCGCGGCCCGGTAGAAAATTTTCTTCAACAGTAGACATCTTTTTTTCTCTTGTCTGAGATTAGAATGGTTGACCCGCGACTCTTGTGTTTTAAAGTTTTAAACTAAGTTTTATCATTAGACTTGTGTAAAGTTTATGTGTGTGGTTTTACCTAACAATACAGTAATTGAAATACTACGTGTGACTTTCATTTAAATCACTTACGTATACATTCATTACAAATGGCGCTCCAACTTATGGCCGAACCACGAAGAAACTTTCGTTGCGCGTAGTGTCGTATGAACTGTGTACTTACCTAACAGTGTGATAAACATTTTGTTTGTGCGTACTTTAGTTACCTACGGTTTTCACTATGCCGCGCACACGCCGAGCGAGTGATCGTGAGATCGATGAAGAATCGCGTCAGGACACGCTTGTCGACAGTGCCCCCCAAGGACCGTCCACCACGGACGATCGTCTGTTTCAATTCCTTGAAGCCTTCTCTAAAGCCCAGGCGGAATCAAACAGAAAACTCCTGGAGAGCATCGCCGCGCAGTCCTATAGAGCGTCAGATCATCATGCTCACAGCACAGAGTCACCGGTTCCATTCCCGGTATCCAACCCAGTGACGCCGCAGGGCGGTAATTTTGTGAAGTGCTCCGCCCGATTTGATGGCGCCTCCCGTAACCCAGAAACTTTGGAGGCGTTCCTGGATGCGGTGCTTGTATTTAAAGAGTGCTCCAGCGTAAGTGACGAACACGCCTTGCGTGGGCTACCAATGCTGCTGACTGGGGATGCCGCTGTTTTCTATCAAGGCGTCAAAAGTTCCGTCAAGTCTTGGGAGGACGCTCTACAACGCCTGAGGGCCATGTACGGCACACCACGGCCGGCCTACAAATTGTTCCGCGATATATTCGTGGCCGAACAGGGAACGGAACGAGCCGATGTGTTCATCGCCCGCCTGAGGGCGACAATATCAAAGTTACCTTACGAACTAGAGGATCGAGTCAAGGTGGATATCATATACGGTTTACTGGATCGGCGTATCAGAAAACGTATCCAACCAGATGCCGTGTCGAGCGTTGATCAGCTGGTGGAGAGAGCTAGAGCGATTGAAGAGTCGTTAGCGGAGACAACGTCGCTGACGCCGAAGCCGCCGCCGGTAGCGGCCGGCCGGACCATACCTACAACGGGGTCAACGACCGCCGCGCAACCGCGCGCCGTGATCGCCGCGCCACAGCTGTTACGCGGTACCTACGCTTCTAACGCCGTGTCCGGAGCTTCCGCGACTTCTACGGCGGCTGCGACTCAATCGCGGTCCCCTCACGCGCCTTCAGTACCTACTGGTCAGGTGATCACGGCGAGACAAGGTAAACTTTTCTGTGTTTATTGTAAAAAGAGTGGACATGTAAGAGCCGATTGCCCAAAATTAGTAAACAAAAGTGATAACAGTGATAATTCCGAAAAATCGATATCTTGTTATGGTTGTGGTGCTCGGGATGTAATACGTGCTAATTGCGGAAATTGCAACAAAAACTCTAAAGTTAATCAGTTTTCCGCGTGCGATTTTATTGTTCCGTCTTATCGTAAGAATGTATCTAAAAATAGGCATGTTAGTGGGTCAAGGTCATCGACGTCGGCAAATTTTGTGTCAAAGGAGCATGGCGATTTTGCAAAGGACAATTTTACCTGTAATGTTGGCCATACTGGTTTAACCTGTGTCCAGTCTAGGAAAAGTTTTAAAAAGGATAATGGTGATATTGTAATAAAGGATAGTGGCAATATTTCACATTTTAATGCCGCCAGTTACCCTAATTGTGTAAAGTTAGGTAAACAATCATCAAAGGGTAATGGCAATATTTTGTCAAACAGAAAGAATAATGTTAAGTTTTTTGACGCTAAGTCGAAGTATTTTGATGCCAGTTTTGATGCCTTTGATGCTAATGTAAAATGTAATACTTTTAATGCCAGTTTTAGTTCCTTTGATACCGACGTAAATTGTAATTCTGTTGATGCCAATTTTTATTCTGTGGATGACAATGTTAATAATAATTTTGATACAACTGATATCCGAGTCACTGGTCGACCTATTCTTGATATTGAGATTTTAGGGTTCCGTGGAACAGGGTTAATAGATACCGCCGCGAAGCGAAGTATTGCGGGTTATACTTTGTATGGGTTGCTTAAACGTCTCAATCATCCGTTTCGCGACAGTACAATGTCCGTTAAACTTGCTGACGGCGTGGTTCGTGATTTACCCGTTCAATTTACCGATGTTGAGGTAAAATTAAAGGATTTAAAGGTAAATATCACTTTCGTAATCTTTCCGGACGCGAATAATAATGAAACGCTCTTGGGTATAGATTTTCTACGAAAAGCGCAGTTGGTCTTAGATTTAGCGCATAACACGTGGTTTAGCGCTCATCGGCCTCAGGATATTTACCCTTTGCAATGCGAAAGCGCGCGTCAATATGTAGGATGCGCCGCTACAGATGTTTTAAGGTCGGACGAAGGGGTTATGTTGTCTCCATCGCAGAAGGACGACCTTGCGGCGCTACTGCAGCAGTATGAAGATGTTTTTCGAGAGCAGGGGGAGGCTACCCCTTTTGCTGAGCATCGGATCGACACAGGTGAGCATCCACCCATAGCTGTGCCGCCCTATCGGCTAACGCCGGCTAAGAAAGCTATCATGGAGGCTGAAATAGAACGAATGCTATCTGAAGGGATCATAGAGGAATGTGAGTCAGCTTGGGCAGCTCCTGCTTTGTTGGTGCCGAAGAAGGATGGCTCATTCAGGTTTTGTGTCGATTACCGGAAGCTCAACGCCGTCACCAAGAGTGATTCCTACCCGTTACCCGTTATCGACGATTTATTGCAGTACACAGGTAAAAGCTGTTTTATGAGTACTATCGACCTTCGATCAGGGTACTGGCAGGTCTGTGTCAAGGAGGAAGACCAGGATAAGACTTCATTCGTCTCGCACCTCGGCGTTCATCGTTTCAAACGTATGCCCTTCGGACTGCGCAACGCCCCGGCCACTTTTCAGAGGCTGATCGATCGATTTCGATCAGGGGCCTCTGTCAAGCATGTGACCTTGCTAGGGTACATAGATGACCTGGTCGTACTGTCTGGGTCCTTCGAGCAGCATCTGCAGGACCTTCAGGCGGTATTCGAGCGCTTACGTGAGTTTAAACTCCGTGCCAATCGTACTAAGTGTGTTTTTGCACGAGAGAGTGTCAAGTACCTCGGGCATATCATCTCACCGCAAGGAGTGGCTCCTGATCCGGATAAGGTTAGCGCCGTGGTTGAGATGAAAGCTCCTTCTTCCGTCAAACACCTCAAGTCGTTCCTGCAGACATGCTCATGGTTCCGAAAGTTCATCCCGCACTTCTCAGAGGTAGCTCGTCCGTTAACAGATCTAACGAAGAAGAACCGACGCTGGCAGTGGGGGGAGACGGAACAAAAGTCTTTCGAGGAACTGAAGTCGCGACTGATCACGAGTCCTATATTACAACAACCTAACTATGATGAGCCATTTATCCTTAGGACAGACGCGAGTGCCTACGCTCTAGGAGCAGTACTAGTTCAGGGTTCCACGCCTCAGGAGGAGCGACCGATAGAGTATGCCAGTCGGTTGTTAACCTCAGCTGAGCGAAATTACTCGACCACTGAAAGGGAGGCACTGGCCGTAGTCTGGGCCTTAGAAAAGTTCCGAGGGTATGTTGATGGCCATCCAGTTCGTGTTGCTAGCGATCATCAGCCATTGAAGTGGTTGTTAACACTTAAATCTCCAACTGGTAGGTTGGTAAGATGGGCTATGAAGCTCCAAGCTTTTGATTTAAATGTAGAGTATACACCAGGAAAAAGTAACGTCGTAGCTGACACTCTTAGTCGACCTGCATGTGACGAAGAGGTTCAGGCTGTCTGCGAGGTCTGCACGGTGATTGTGGACACACCGCGATGGGAAGCTGGCTACTTACGTGAATCCCAATTAGCTGATGCGGAGGTATCTAAGATTGTTGTGGACCTGGAAGGTAATGACGAAGTTAATAGTAGTCGATGGGCTGAGAGAGGCTATCACCTCTCCCAGGGTGTCTTGTACCGCTATGTTGAAGACGTCGAATCTGAGGAGCCGCAACTCGTCGTTCCTGCGAATCTGCGAAAAGAAATCATGGTCGAGTGTCATGATGCTGCAACTGCTGGTCACGGTGGAGTGGAGAGAACCCTTCATCGGATTTCCCAGAGGTATTATTTTCCTGGAATGAGAAGGTATGTATCGGATTATTTGAAGTCTTGCGTCGAGTGCCAGCGTTATAAACCGGCAAATACGAAGCCAGCTGGTCTCTTGCAGACACCCGTACCTGCGCAGCGCTTTGAAGTCCTGGCTATGGATTTATTTGGTCCGTTACCTAAAGGGCCTAACGGAGAGCGTTGGGTGTTCATCGTAGAAGACACCACAAGTAAGCTCGTTGAAATGTTTGCCCTAGTTGAGGCAACTGCGGAAAGCTGCGCTAAGGTGCTGATTGAGCAGGTGTTCTTGCGTTATGGTGTACCGCGTCGGGTGATATCAGACAATGGTGTCCAGTTTGTGACTGATGTCATGCAGCAGGCGATGTTTGTTCTGGGCGTCAAACAGTCACTTGTGCCATTATACCACCCCGAGGCCAATCCGGTCGAGCGAAAGAATCGCGATCTGAAGACGCAATTGGCAATTTTGGTCGAGGGACATCATCAGCAATGGCCTGATGCCTTGCCCTTCATACGGTTTGCCATGAATACATCCATTACTCAAGCAACGCAGCAGACCCCTGCATATTTGACGTTTGGCCGAGAGCTTCGCTCTCCCATAGATGCTCGTACTGATCTTCGATCCATCATTGAAGCGGAGAACTATGTACCACAGGTAACGCCTTATCTTCTAAAGATGGCTAGTACCTTGAAGGAAGCTAAAGAGACTATTGAGAAGCAGCAAGATCGTAGAAAGGCTTATAAGGATGCTACTCGAAGCAGCGAGGATTCTTTGGAGTCCGGCGATCTCGTGTTGCTGAAGTCGCACGCTCTTAGCAACGCTTCTAAAGGTATTACTAAGAAGTTCTTACCCAGAAGGGATGGCCCTTACGTCATTTCTAAAAAGGTAAGTCCTACGTCGTTTATTTTGGCGTTCCCGGATAAGCCCGACGAGACAATAGGTAAGTATCATCGTTCCGATCTACAACGTTACCACGCTCGCGAGGGTGAATGTCCTGAGCCCGTAGCTCCTAAACGCGGTCGAGGAAGGCCTAGGAAGGTTTGATCGTCGCGTTGTTTAACGCTAGATCAAAAGGGGGAGGATGTAGCGGAACGCACCCGTACGCATCACCGCGGTAAATTTTGTATTGTCGTGAACCCGACCGGAAGGTCACGTGGTCCGCGCTCGACCAATAGGAGCGCGGCCCGGTAGAAAATTTTCTTCAACAGTAGACATCTTTTTTTCTCTTGTCTGAGATTAGAATGGTTGACCCGCGACTCTTGTGTTTTAAAGTTTTAAACTAAGTTTTATCATTAGACTTGTGTAAAGTTTATGTGTGTGGTTTTACCTAACAATACAGTAATTGAAATACTACGTGTGACTTTCATTTAAATCACTTACGTATACATTCATTACAAGTTTACATTTATTGTTTAATTGGTGTTCAAATCGTCAGAGCCTATTATTACTATAATTTTATTAATAATATGTGAATCAAAGTCGCTTCCAAAGTAAGAAGATCTTCGGGCGACGCATTATGTACTCGTGGCAGGCTAGCCTACTGCAAGTTCTATACGATTTTACTTGGCTACATTGTTTGCCGTACCTATTTATATCTTTCTGCAATTGACAGTTTTTATTCAATGCTAGCGCTTACTTTCATTTGAATTCATTTGGTAATATTTATAATTAGTTTTTGTAAAGAGTATTGTTCTTTAAAACCTAAACTGGTTCCATAACTAGTCGTGTATACCTATTTTATATATATATATATATATATATATATATATATATATATATTGGTTTCATAGATTTTTAAGAACTAGCGAAAGAAAATTCATATAGTTATTTATTTTCATCTTATATTTAAGACATAATCCGTTATTTTTACAAAGTGACTTAGTGACCACTGATTAATAACACCGATACTAGTCACGTGACAAGATAGCATTATTTTGTATTGAAGATTGCCATTAGCGAACTTAATTTAAAATCCGTAAATATAGGAATTATTTATGTGTTTGTTTAGTTGATGTTCCCACTCAATCACGGGACGGGTGAACAGAGATACTCATGCCACGTTATGATTTGTGTGGGATTACTTCCGCCCCCAAGACGGATATGAGCAATTTAGATCAAATATTTCATTCCCCTTTGCGATAATTTCGTAAATATGATATTTGTGTGATTTTCCATTTAGAATTATTCCCGTTATTGATAGGATTCCTTGGAAAAATGTGCGTTGATGTTAAATGAAAAAATCTCAGTAAATTTAGTTTTTTGTGATGGGCATTGGGCATAAGCCAGAGAATTTGATATTTTTATCTAGAATCAGGATAACGCATTTCTTAAACTTAAAGGTATACTATATAAGCTCT
Organism: Rhodophaea formosa; assembly: GCA_963082605.1. Taxonomy (NCBI): domain Eukaryota; kingdom Metazoa; phylum Arthropoda; class Insecta; order Lepidoptera; family Pyralidae; genus Rhodophaea; species Rhodophaea formosa. Next base: position 15,663,963 of record OY720209.1, read on the forward strand.
AGGCAAAGGTACGTAACATACATAAATTGAATGAAACCTCCTCATTTATATACATGATAATTGTTTATTGCAAAGGCTTTAACGCATCATGCAAAGTTTATTGTATCATACAACTGATTCACTTGGAAATCTGCATTAATAAAACTGATAACCGTTACGAAAATGCCGTTGTTGTTGTAAGCTTTATGAAATAAAATCTTCGAAACAAATATACTCTATTTTCAGACGAAAATTTCGAGCAAACGTATCACATATCACAGTATTATAAATGTGAAGTATAAACAAGCTGCCGGGAAATTGGATATCGCTTCAAAACGCGAGCAGTTGAACGAAATCGAAATGTTGAAGAGTCGAAAACTCTCCAACTGTAAGTGTTCCCGCTTGTTCGCAGTTTTCTCGAATTTCCGCTGACGGTCTTCTGTACGAGATAAAGTTATTTAGATCTTGTGATTATACGATGTCTTCTTCTTCTCCCATGACTGTTTATCCACTGACGATCTTTGGCTCGAGATACAGTTACTTGGACCTTGTGATTATACGACGTCTTCTTCTCCCATGACTGTTTATCCGCTGACAAACTTCGGCACGAGACTAAGTTATTTGGATCTTGTGCCCATACGACATAACATCTTTTTCTCTATGTCTCCCAATACTGACTTCTGATCCAGGTGTACTTCACTTAATAGAAGGTCACAACTGCAATAAATTTTTGTACCAACTTTTGTTAAAGGAAGAACCAATTTGTAATTTAAATTTTATCCTATTTTATTTAGGGTCAGCCCTCGTCATACGATTGCGCCACAAGATACAATTTTGAGTTGTCTCGGAGTTGACGTCAGCTACCTTAAAGTCTTTTTCAATAGTTTGGCTTTTATATCTTACATACTTTAAATACGTAGTTAATTGATTCGAGGGGAGTTAACTGAAGCAAGATTTGTGTTATTTAATTTAAGAACAAACATACCTATTGTATGTGTTTCAACAACTGCATTTTTCTTACAGTGAGTGTTTCTCTTATATCATTGAAATTGAAGTGAGATAAATATATTATTGTTCATATAGGTTAACTGGTGGTGGATTTGACTCAGCCTGTCGATATGATCTCAAATTCATAATTATAAAAGTATTCAATCAGTCAGCCTGTATAAAAACAACTTATTTGCTAGCTATTTTGACTATAGTTTCAGACTTGTCAGGTGCCTATTTCAAGGTGAATGCGGGATGTGTGGCAGAGGGTCCGAACTACTCGTACTGATTTACCACGTCAGAGGCCGAAAGGCGGTTCCGAAGAACTCTGACACCAGGGTGTGCATGGTCCACTGACCATGTCACTTACACGACATGATGATGACGACTGGAGGACTTGCATTGCAGAAGAAAAACATAAAAAGTAACTAAATATATTACCAATGACAAACACAAGATAGTAAGGCACAAGCCAAAACTAAATCATGAAGCAGATAGAATAACATCTTCATGTTTCTCACTCAGGTGTATTTCACTTTGTTTACCGCACAAAGGGCCCCATCTGTTGATTGTTACTTAGTATGACTATTTGCGTTAAGCATATAAATTCTCCCTCGCTTTTGCAAAACAGACCATTTCCTTAATTGAATTTGTGTTGTTTTTACTCTTGTGGAAAATTGGCTTTGTGCATTCGATACGCGAGCGTGAGAGACTGCACAGTTTCGCAAGCATACACTTACATAGAGCTTCTTTTGTGAAATGTATGTAAATGATTATAGACTTTAGCAGCGGTGCACGTAAAACAGAATGTAATCTAGAATTTTTTCGCTTGAGAGTCTCGACTATTATTACAATAATTGTGTAGTGGATTTTTTATCACGATGTAGGTATAATTTTTCTGTCACATTCGAAAAGATAAATATAGTTGCATAAAAAGTTTGTACTTGTTAAATGAAAGTAGACGGTAATCAAAATAAGAATAGGACTAGAAATAATGATACCTATATTGGAAAACATGAAGGAAAGAAAAGCCAATGAAGTTGATGACAAAAACATTTTGATATCACGTAAAAAAGGGGTCAATAAAAAATTAAATAGACAAAGCGTTTGTTCTTTCCATTTTAATGCAAAATAAATTCACATTCTGCCTGAATTTTATGTTCAGTACATTCAGTAATGGAAAGGCATTTTAAAAAGAATTGCAAATACTGCTATTAACAAATATTAAACAGATTTCTGTTTAACAAGTCTCTTTTCAAGTAATCTCTAGAAAATGTTTCAAACATTTGCTAGGGTAGCAGTTTTACTCAACATTTTTAATAAAATCTCCAAACTGAATGTAATAAAAGTATAAAAAAATAACTTCTAATTATTCCATCTCATAAAACAAAAGTCCTTCAACGACTTGCAATTCTCCTTGACAAGGGCCTTTCCACCCCTCACATCTCAGACTATTTACGTTCGGGCCTGTCGACCTACCCGTGACCTTTGACCCGAGAGCCTGCGACCTACATCGGCTCAATCGATACGCACTGTATCTGTGAGGGCTGCGATAACGCACACTTCATTAAAACTTTTGATTGAACGTCCCTTGCCTGCCTCAATGATAAAAAAGTAATGGAATTCGTATATTTCGATTTTAGTTTAAGACATTTGATATCAGGTTTGGTAGGAGTACTGGCTTATGCATTATTACATCTTTATTTCGTAAACCTAAGGAGTCATACCATAACACTTCGTTGGTAGCTATGTACGAGTAGATACGAGTATATCAGTTACATTATATGACGTTAGACCAGAGGTAACGTTTTGAGGTAAACAAAAGTGAAATAGTAAAAATAACTTGACAGCATTAGAATTGTTTCTTCATGCTTTCAAGTCAAAAAAAGATAGATCTCGATGCCGTGCAATTGGGGAGGCCTATGTCCAGCAGTGGACGAGTATAGGATGATGATGATGAAAACCATAAAACACCTACCTATTCTTATCCTCAGTCGAAGTATTCAAAGACACAAGGAAAACAAAAAGATTAAATAGTTCCCAAAGTTATACTGGCGCATAGTAACAGAAACCAGAAGACACATAAACACTCTATCCAATTCAATTAAGGTACCAAGAAAATACAGAGTAAGATAGTGACCACAATATTCGCCACACAATGAAATTTTATTATTCCGATATGGCGACGGTGGGGGCATTGTCGCGTCCACATAGGTGATACAGCAATCTAGAACCTTTTATTAAAAATGTCTGGACACGGGTAGAAGAAGGAAGGGTATATATAATATTACTGGAGAGAAAACGGGATAGGATAGGCGCGATACGAAGCCCAGAAAATTTTATGATCAAATGACGACTTTCTGTATTTGACACGGCGGCATTCAATTTAGGACGTAAGGAATTTTTTTTTATATAACAATCTCTGAACTATGTACATAGAATTTTGTTCATTACAAAATACAACTTGAATATTATGTATCTTTGGTGTTTTGTGGGAAACAGCCAATACGTAAAATTTCTTGAGTAATTGTTCTTGTTGATGTTGATTCACAACAAATAATAAGCAAAATAGTTTTCTTTTTGCATAAAGTTTGTTATGTTAAACAATCTGTTTGCGACAGATATAAATGTGCATAATTATGATTGTCATAAATTATGCATTCAGACTCCAAACTAACAATATATTTAATAAACTAACAAGGTAGGTATTTGACTTATTCAAGTAATGGTATTGTCGACTAAAGGGTATCTGTACATAACAATTCGCGAGTGAATCCCCTTGCAATTAGAAGTTTGTTTGTTTGTCTTTCGTATGTGTAAGTGGCCAACACTAGTGTCAGATTTTTCAAGCTATGATGAAGGCACCTGGCGTAACTTGACGACTACCATCAATGGCGACCGCTGGGACCAACGGCTTAACATGCCTTCCCAAGCACGGAGGAGCGCGAGATATTTTTATGCCACTTGCGGTCACCCATCCAAGTGGGGACTGCGTCCGGGGTCGCTTAACATGCGTAAGCGCTAATAATGCTCACTGGGCCATCGGTCTTTTCTGGGGTATGACCACCTGTATTTGACATGTCAGCACTCCGTGGATATAGGTCAGTTTTATAATGACTCTTGGCTTCGTGAGCGAAATACGAGTACCACATTGATCTTATTTCGTAATGTCCAGTTATGAAATTTGAGTCATCAATTTTATTGCAGCTGTTTTATTTTATCTTCCTTTTTTATAATTGTGTTAATTTAAATTTGTCCGAAAGACAGTTGCTATAGGTATTATATTATATTGACGAGCTCAATGGCGCAGCGGTCAACACGCCTGCCTGCGACAGGGATGGTCCCGGGTTCGATACCCGATAAGGTCAAGATGGAAAATGATCTTTTTCAGATTGATCTGGGTCTTGGATGTTTATCTATATAAGTATCCATTATAAAATATAGTATCGTTGACTTAGTATCCCATAACACAAGTCTCGAACTTACTTTAAGGCTAGCTCAATCTGTGTGATTTGTCCGTATATATTTATCATTTATTTTATATTTATTTATTTGGTGTCTAATTTCACCAAGCTGCTTTCATTTGTCGCACTAAATGCATTCCTTCTGAATATCCACTATATTCTGAAGAGGCTGTTGGAAATTAATATAAAATGTAAAGGTAAGTATAAACTTCTTGAGGGAGATAGAGACGGAACATAAAAAATTTGGCTGTAGCCCCAAGCTGAATGCCTTTCCGTGCAGGAGTTATCGAGTATCCGGTATGTGTTTCCTCAAAATCTTGACATTAGTTAAAATAAAGTAAGAAAGAATTTAGCATAGAAGGTTTATCCATAAGCGCAAACACGTTTTTTACAAAGAAAAAAAAAAGGATAGAGACAGAACACAAAATCGGCTCGGGCCCTATGCCTTTCCCTGTATGAGTCATTGCCGGTCGGTCCGGTATGCATTTCCTCTAAATTCTGACGCATTAAGAACAAATGGAACGCATATCCATACAGTAAAGATACGTTTTTAAATCGAATGAAAAATGTGAAGGTACCTTAACTTTGTGGTGTAGGTATAGTAGTTAGTAGGATAGAGACAGAACACATAATAGGCTGGGGCCCTATGCCTCTCTCTGTATAAGTCATCGCCGGTCAGTCCGGTATGCGATTCCTCTAAATCCTGACGTAGTAAAAGTAAAGTTAAGAAAAAAAGTAAAAAAGTCATTTATTATCTCCAACAATCTTACATGAACAAAAAACAACAAAAGGAGAGTTATAGTTAAGCAGGCAGGGCCTGTATCACTATACTCCAGTGCTCCCCTCCTCTGGACATACACAATACACATTTCATCGGGACTATACCCATTAATGAAATGTGAAACTTAAAAATATTAAAGAAAGAAAACTACTTAAATAAAGGTAATAAAATAAAAATAACAAATCGATAACATACAAAAGAGTAAAACTTATATAATTGATATAAAACTAGGAAGGTAGATAATGCCTGTATCAGCTGAGTATATAAAGTACGAAAGCTAAAAATCTTATAGAGTAATTATATAAGAGGGTGTACAAAAAGTTCAGAGTTATTATAATCAAGAGTTAGAAGATATTTAAATATAGAAGATTTGCAGGAACGTTTAGTCAGTTGGATAATATTTAATTTTGAGTGGAGTTTATTATACAGGAAAGGCCCAGCAAAACAAAAGAATCTATGTGAGAATTGAGTTTTAAAAGGATTGGAGGTGGCAGCGAGACGGTTTCGTTTAACCAGATGAGGGCTATATGGAGTAAGTGTGTGCTGTTGAAGTGCTATGTTTAAAATACCTATATAGTTGGCGGACGGAGAGGAGTTCACAATATTGATACAAGTCGCGGGTGGGAAAGAGGAAGGGCTTAAATGTGCACACCTTTAGAAGAGACCTCTGTGCTCTTTCTAGGCGAAGTAAAGTTGTTTTACACGCACCTCCCCAAATAGAGATGCAGTAAAAAAAAGTAAGAAAGTATTAAACATAGAAAGCAAAGTGATCTTTTATGAAACGAATATAAAATGTAAATGTTAACGTCGTAGTGTAGAGGGATAGATAGAACACATAATCGGCTGGGCCCTTTGCCTCTCTCTGCATGACTCATCGCCGGTCGATCCGGAATGCATTTCCTCTAATTCCAGATATAGTAAGAAATAAAGAAGTATTAAACATTACTATGTCGCAGCAATCCATACAGCAAGGAGATCCTGTTTGAAAAGAATATAAAATAGAGACAGAAAATAAGAAAATTGGCTGAAGCCCTATGCTAAATGCCTTTCCGTGCATGAGTCATCGAGTGTTAGGTCTAGTATGTATTTGTTTTAAATGCTAATAAAGTAAAAAAAGTAAGTAGGTATCAAACATAGAACACATCATATCCTAAACGGCAGAGATCCTTTTTGAAATGAAAATAATATACGTGGTGTAGAGGGATAGAGACAGAACATACAATCGGCTGGGGCCCTATGCCTCTCCCTGCATGAGTCATCGCCGGTCGGTCCGGTTTACGTTTTCCTTAATACACTTTTCTTGTTGCTCGTGAATTCCGATTATTGTGCGCGTGTTTGATAGCGGCGTGGTTGAGATAAAAAAGGCCGATCAAATCAATTATACAATAACTAGCTGTTACCCGCGGCTTCGCCCGCGTAATATATAGCCTATGTCCTTCTCGGTACCCTAACCTATGTGTATGCAAAATTTCATGATGATCGGTTCGGTAGATACGGCGTGAAAGCGTAACAAACAAACAAATAAACAAACATACAAACTCACTTTCGCATTTATAATATTAGTTAGGAAGTTGGGATTGGGATTGGGATATGATATGACTTTATGCAAAATCCTTTTTAAGTATTTTCGTATGGGAGAAAGGACAAAAAATATTTATTTATGCTGAATTGAAGAACCTATTTATAGCTCAATTACTTACCATATTGTTGCACAGCACAGAATATTAAAATAATTGTATATTTGGGGTTTAGGCATCGAGTCAACATAGAAAGTTGTTTGTAACAACTTGTGATAACAATCGGCAAAGTCAGCCGATTAACGTGCCTTCGGAACAAAGACAAGTCTGTCGATTGATCTGCAGCCACGCCTATTTTTTCATCCCAACGCACGGAAAGCGCACATAATGAATTTAAATTTATTCAAATTTGAATAACATGTACATAATTTTTGAACGTCATTGTTTTATTTGCAAGATCTACAATTTTCGAGTTGTCGCAAAAAGCTTATGCAAAAATATTTTATGAAAGTATTAAGTTTAAAAAAAAGTTTGGGCGGTTATGTTGGAGAGATATCTTTGAGGTTTGTAAGCTTTGTTTAGCTTATGTTTCTTAAGTCGCCTTGTACGACATCCACGGGATGACTTGGAGTGCTCCTATTCTACTCTGCCGGGAACCACACGGCCCACATACATATGAACGTATTAAATTTGCGTATGCAAACATCCAGAGCCGGCACATTCAATAAAATCGCGCTAACATCTCCCATATCTAGTCAACCATCTCATTCCAGTCCTCGGCCAATCGAAAGCGGGTCACGTCTCGGCTGCACTTGAACTCCGGACTTTCCTTTTCTATAAGTCTAGGACTTCGCAAGATGTTGACTAATAACTAGGACAATAAAGTTATACAGGAAATTTTAACTTTATATATAAAAGAAAAAGTTACCTGATTGACTCATTGACTATATAGTAAGCTCAGCCGAAACTATTGTAGGTACCTAGAAACTTGAAATTTGGTTCAGAGATTCCTTTCATGGTGTAAGTAAGCGAGAAAATGGCTACTGTCTCCTAAACTTGTTATTAAGGATTTTAAAATGCTAACATACTGATTAAAAAATATAGTATAGTTGTTGATGATGAATACTGAAGATAAGAAGTAAATAACTAAATTGGTGAACTGAAATAAAAAATAAATGATTAAAAAAGCTACTACGATACCATTTTGATATAAAACTAGCAATTTTTCCGCAAATGTAAACAAATAAGTTTTCTATAGGTAAAATCATTTTGAAAATCGGTCCAATAGCTCCGGAGTCTTTTTAATGTACACAAACATCAAATCACCTCTTTATAATATTATGGTACAGATGAATGTTAATACCGCCCTTTTATGTGCCTCAAGTGAAATAGGAGATTTTCTGTAACGACATGACATTTAAGATTAATGTAGTAACAAACAAGGTTACGCCCACGCAGATCCATAATAAGGACGTACAAAATCTAACTCCTTTGTTTACTATATTTTGCTTTACTTTACCTTCATGCTTGTACCTGACAACCCTATCCCTGAGTCTTTGCGTCTTGCTCCTTATTATTTTTCCTCCTCCTTACTCTTAAGACTTGATTACTGAATTATAGAGAAATGATTTTGGCTTCTTCTAAATGTCTTTGAAGAAAGGGTGAATTGTTTATACTTATGCGCCAGTTTTTTTAATAATAAGCCATCAGCTACTCACTATTTGGATTTTTATTTTAAATACTAAGTAATATGTCTGATTTTAAACTTTCGTGGTCACAATCACTGATAATTTCACTACGGGACTTACCGCAATTAGTTTTGAGATTCATCTAATATTTTGAAAACATTGCAGCTGTCTATTTTCACAGACTGACATAGGTATTTCTGAGAAAATGTGAAATTTTTAATGAAATTAATACAACTATCTCGCGAGCTCAGCGCATAACTCAAAATACATTATATTTAAGTAATTAGGTGCAAATAACAGAAGGTAAACGAGTGCGATACTTACGCGTGTAATGTCATTAGAGTGACAAATACGAAAGAGGCGACGCCTTTTATTCGGCGTGACGAGGCAACAATATGGCTGGCATATTTTGATGCGGTATCAGTTACCACCTTGACAGGGTCGTTGCCTTGGAAAGATAATACGTGTTTTTGTCTCGTTTGAACTAGTAAATCTATCGGCTCACGATAATTAATATTCTTAATAATACAGACCCGTCAGATAGGAGGCGATGTTTATATCTTGAGAGACAAAACAGGTATATTACCGAATGTTATTTAATTTGCCTTCAGATAGTCGCATGTCACCATTGCTTTGATAGAAAACATCGGACACCGAAGAATTTCCACCAAGCACATCATCATAATTATCATCATCAGATCTTTTTTTGTTTCCACTGCAGAAGTACGACCCTCTCTGTACTACCAGAGCTATACCAGAGCCATATACTAGCCAGAGTAGTCCGAAGATTTAGCATACACTCGACACGCTGGCCAAACGGGTTGGAGGAGTCTTGTTTACAGCTTTGTTTAGCTTGTGTTTCCTAAGTTGCCTTCTACGACATCCACGACAAGACTTGGGGTGGCTCTATTGTACTCTGCTGGAAATAAAAAAAGGAATATTTTTTCCGTGCATACCTCGTTTTGTTTTTTGAGAATATCTTACAAATAAAACCTTGTCGAGAAACTTGCGTATAATAATCATACGGCTGCAATTAATTATTTTCGAATAAAAACAAATACGGCTTTTATTCACCTTATCATGTAGGATTTTCTGAGGAAATATTTGTACAAACGTTTACTGTTAAGAAAACATTGAACCAGTTTCCTGTTTCCGTTAGATATAATAATGAGGAAAATATAATAATTGCGCGTTGTTCGTTGGAAAAAATTGAATAAATGACCGGAGTTTATGATAATATATCTTTTCAACGAAAAATGAGGGATTTTCGAAGCAATAAATATAAATAAATAAGGATGAGGCCATTTATTTCAAGCCGTATGTGGTCGAAGTCACGGTCTCTTTCTTGCACACATAAGATCATATTTTGAAATTGTGCCACTTTGTATATCATTATATGTATATTTTTTGTTATGACAGAAATAGGCACATCATTATCAGTGAAAAAAATACTCTAAGAGTCATAAAATTCTTTGAGAGTTTTTATCTAAGTTATGACACAACAACTCTGAAAGAATTTTGTACGTTGCACAGTCAGATTTTTTCGGCAAGTCCATTAAAGCACCGCCGCCCTCCGCCTTTATAAGACAAAACACATATAACGACACACAAATCGCTTTTATACGGGTGATATGACAATAAATTGGTACCTTATTTTAAAATGGACTTGTTTATCAACTTTGCTTCATGGTCTTTTTAGGTAGACATTACAGAAATGTTTTCAAAATCATGCATCTTTACAATTACTACTTATCCATTGTACATGACATTTCAGTACTCACAACACTTTTCTCATAAATCTCGTATTATTACTATATCTAAAATTGAAAAACCATACTCCATCAGTATCTCAACTTTTATGGTTCAGACACTCATTAAAATTCTAAATTCAAAGACGTATTTCTCGCATTCAGCAACGAACAACAAAAGTGCGGGGCAACGTCGGAGTTATTCCATCAATTATTATAAATAATTTATGCGCAGACGCCTCCAGACTTGCCATTTTATTTAGCCGTCGACTCCGAACGTTAATTTAGACCCAGCATAATTAATTAGTCTGAACTTTTACCGGGCGAACAATAATACAGCGTAATTTCTTCGAGTTATTGAAATGAGGTTTTCCTTAATAATTTGTATTATTTTTTTGGTATGCTAATTTTTACACCTTACCTGTTTTTTGTGACTTTTATTAGAATTTTTCTCTGGTGAATTGATATCGTCTACAGTAATTAAATTATTCGTGGATGAAGCTTGTAGTAATGAATATATTTATTTATACCTACTAAATAATGAACCAATTATTTTTATATAAATAATTGCTATACAAACTTAAGTTGAAGCTTTAAAAATATGTGTAGTACATATTATTAAAGCTGCGCTTCTTCTTTTTGCGTCGTAATGTCTGCTTTTTAATTATTCATTTACAATAATTTCGACCAGTATGTGGCCACAGCAAGAGTTTAGCGCTTAATTTGTATTATTTTTAAAACAAGCGCCATAGTAACACGTTGATATACTTATTTATGCTCCTAAATTGTTTTATGCACTAAATTTGCAGACATTTTCTAGAACACTTAACGATAATGTCGTCTAAAAAAGCATCTGAACCGTAATGTCATATTTTTTAGTACCTATATAATCTAGATCTTGGTTTCAAGAATTCAAATAAACTCACTATATTTTTTGTCAACCCGTTATTCTACCATAAAGAGTGTACCGCCGTGTCATGCATAACCTACAAAGTTGGGTTGGACAATAACAAAGACAATATAATAGTAACGTAATAGACTACCAACGTCATAGAAAAATGTTGGACCAAATTAAGGTGGCGAAAAGTAGGCGAATGTGTGGCCAACTATGGCGGTGCAGACTACCGCCATCTAGTATCGAGCGGCTGATTTAATCTGCGTTAGCCTAAAACTTACTTATTAACGTTCTAATTATTTATAAGACATATATTTTGTGAATAATGCTTTTATATTCTCATAATAAGAAAGATAGGTACAATGTTGTGTAGCAATGAGTAGCGCTATCTATGTGAGTCTGTGAAAACAAATCGTACGATTAAGGGGTTGAGACCATATGACAATAAGATGAATATATTATAGGTACGTGTGGTGGAGACAAGCATGTTTCCCAGACTTGCTAATGCTTCAACTTGATAACTTGGACAAATTAATAAATCTTACTAATGCATCGATTCGGTAGAGTAAACTAAAGAGTATAACAAAGATTAAATAGTGCCCGGCCGTAACTCTTAACAAATTCGGTCAGTACTTCCCATGTTATTTCATCATCATCATCAATATCAGGTCTTTTAAGCCTCCAATGCAGGAGCACGACCTCCTCTATACTACCAGAGCCATATTTTAGCCAGAGCAGTCAGAGGATTTGGCCTACACACTGGCCAGTCGGGTTGGAGAGGTCTCTTTGATGATTATAAGCTTTGTTTAGCTTTTATTTCCTAAGTCTTTCGACAACATCCACGGGAAGATTTGGAGTGGTCCTATTCTACTCTGCCAGGAACCACACGGCCAATGTAATTTAAAAACAAAATTACTCGTCAATGTCAATGAAAGTTATTTTCAGGCCTCTACCCGAGAACCAATTCAATGTCTGTTTTAAGTTTTTGCAATGGATGATGGTTCATTCAAGCACTTTATATGCGTATTAAAATACTGGAATCAACTTAGAGAATAAAATAAATTCCTTCCGCACTTGACTGGCAATAAATGATTAATTTAGCTTTTAAGCAAATCTGAGTATTTATTAACATAAAAATAAAGTTAGAGTACGTCGATTATTGTTCTGTAAATCTCTGTATTTTGTGGCCTAGTGGTTATTATTCACTGGATGATAACAGTAGCGTCTTCTGCTATCTCTTTTTGTTATCTACAAATGATTCCTGGCGGCGCCTTCGTGGGTGGAAGGTCATAAATATTGTGAGAGAAAGCTGCGATTGCATTAAAGTATTGATTTCGTCTATTAATTATTGAGCTGTGGTAAATATTGTTATTATTCTATACATTGTATCCGCTTTTTTATGAAGTAAAAGCCTTCGAAAACAAAAATAAAAAGTTGTAAAATCAGAAAGTACGTAAAATAACCTTACATATTGTATTGTCCCATTCATTCAAAGCAGAATGACTTTTAACATAGTTTTCCGTTTCATACATACATACTATCACGTCTTTATCCCTTGCGAGGTAGACAGAGCCATTTTACATATTAATAATATTTTCCGTTTCATAAGCCCAAAAAAAGACTGACTTTAATGTATGGTGTAATTAAACTAAAATAAACTAGCAACTGGCTGCGCCTGGGTATGTTTTATTCTTATAAGCCTTCCTCGTGAATCTCTCTATCTATTGGTAAAAACAGTATGAAAATCCGGGCAATAGAGTTTTAGTGTTCACCGCTGACAGACACGGCAGTGGACTTTGTTTTATACATTTTTGACTCGTGGTCCTACTTACCAGTCGCATAGTCCCACCGTGATGATAAGTGTTCACTTTGACGTTGAGTTTGACGTTTTCTTAGCACATTTTATCCCATGGGTTATATTCGGCTAATATTTTAAAGCAAAAAAAGAAAAATCTTAAGTCAACGTTTTATAATAATACGAATGAAATCAAGGGATAATTAGGTACCAAATGTGACATTGTAAATATGTATTTTATGAAACAAGTATTGTGGCATTGGCATTTATAAGCGGACAAAAATACAATCGACCCAATTGTTTTACATCTAAAGCCACGTGAATCTAGCAATAAAACACATTGTTATTTCGGAAGTGGGCTGTGCCAAAACAAAACGACATTTAGCATAAATTTAGAAACATTTGTTTTTGTCGGCGATCTTGATGATTAAAATGGGATTTCAATGGGAACACGTACGGATCTAATTTGTTCTAAATGTCCGAAACGCGGCACGCCATTTTGAATCAGATAAAATAGGTTACTCGGAACATCTAGATATGAATAGCTAACAAAAACTGGCTGAATATATGACAAGATATAATGTAATTTACCAGGGCATTTATTACAATACTTTTTTTGGGAAATAAATAAAATTGTACAGATGATTAATGAATAAAGTAAAAAGGTAATGTAGTTTAAGTTTAAATTACATTCTTTTAATTTACTTTAAATGGAGGATTGCATTAAAATTGTGACATAATTTAACCCACTGTCAAAACAGAAATAGAAAAAAATTTATAAGCTAAAAGTAACGCGAGATTCTAACCTTTTTAATATGTGAAACACATGTAGGCACATTTACCCTGATGCAGACCTTCGTATGATGTAGACATATAGCTGACTTTGAACGTGTGTAACCCATATTTCACATATTAATACCTCACATTATAACAATATAATGCAATATTGCACGCCATCTTTGCTTGCAATAGAAAATTATTTTAGACCTAGCAGCAGACTAAACAGACTTACTAAGCCGATAACAATATCTTTATTTTCCACACGAGTCACGTTTCGGCGACGACTTGCTGTGTACATACATATAAATCTATGCTAGTGCTAGTACACTAGTTATCTCTGCAATATATTGCATAAACCTGGTTGACTGCATTCTGCTTGCGCTTGCGCATAGTTTGGAATAAAATGCGCGATATGCCAGTGTTACCATGCGATGCTTTTATTACTATTTTTATTTAAAGCATAAATTGTACTAACTTCTACCGTCCGTCATGTTTAAACTGTCATCTAACCTACTGGCCGACTGGAAGAGATCCCTTTTGAGATAAGTCCCCCATTTGTACATCTTTTTTGTATGTTCATTTTATAATGTATGTTTTCAGTTTGTGCAATAAAGATTTTCAAATAAACAAATAAGAATTAAATCGGTTTGATGCTGCCGTAAAATCTATGTTCAGATCTGTTTATTCATTACACTTATTCTGCAATGATCTATTATTAATAAAAAAAAAATCGTTTCATCATCATTCGGTACAGGGGTTCCTTTTATGGTATAAGTGAGCACAAAGAATTGATTTTTAGAAATTCATATACCTGTGATATGCTGAGTGAAGGACGGACGCGGACGGAGTCGCAGGAAAATTGCTAGTGACTTATATAATGACAGAATACCATAAAAACATCCTTCAACGGCCATACACATGGACACAACGTACTCTACGCCAGGAGAAATCTGCAAGTTTGAGAAAGAACCGGTCTCGTTAGCGCTCTTAACAACTTACTTGAAACATCTTTATACCAGTGGTAATAACGCTTCCTGCTGACTTCGTAACTGTCATGCTAATTTTGTTCTTTAATAGTTGTTCAACACTCGTTGCAATCACTTGGGTCGTAAAAAGGCAAAGTATTGTGGTAATACCAGATTATTACAAACAAATATGCAAGTTTTACAGAAGCCATAAAAATCGGTGCCGTGTAGTGATGCTTTAAAGTGTGACAAAAGGCTTGGTGCCACTCCTACGTTAGACATTTTAGAATATTTTTAATCCAGAGACTGTTTAGAAGTCTTTAGTTTAACCCACAGAGCACGAAATCTGTGCTTCATTCGGTGAGTGAGAGCGCCGGAGGCCCATCCCCCCAAAAATAAAAGGCCGGCAACGCTCTTGTCATACCTCTGGTGTTAGTCTATGGGCAGCGGTAATCACTTACCATCAGATGACCCGCTTGCTTGTTTACCGTCCTATTACATAAAAAAACCTAGAGCTCTCCCACCCGTCTGGCCAGCGTGGAGAGTGAGGGCCAAATCCTCTGACTGCTCTGGCTAAAATGGTAGTACAAAGAGGGTTGTGCTCCAGCAGTGGAGATTCTAAAAGACCTGATGATGATGACATAAAAAAATGTCACACATTTCCTGCTCTGTGTTTTAGTCCTTACTTGACTCATGTTTTCGCTACCTACGTCAGCGGAGCAAAGAACTGGCAGTTGTTGACATGGTGTTAACTTGTTTCAGGTGATAAATCATCTAAACACAGTTGTTAATTTCATTCGCATTCATAGTAAAACAGGATTGGACATGTTCTACGGAATGTACACACAGATTACTCAATAATTAATTAGAACTATACATTTTACGGTACATATCGCGATTAATGTAAGGTTTTCCAGACTAGCCTATCAACTGCAAAGTCACTGTTATCCTAGCTAAACTCAAAACTCCTACATCCCGTAAAAACTATTTATTTAACTGAAGCAAAAAGCTTATACACATATACATATAATTAATCACAAATACAAACAGGAGAGGTCTCCTATTTGTAGTTGTGATTGATTATATGTATGCGTATCTTCACAAAAATACCTTATTCAAAACGCGGCTCCCTTTGTCTCTTACATCAAATGCATTTTAAATACATAATTTATACGTATAAATATTAACTAAGCCACAAAAGACTGGAACATGATGCAAGCGAACAACATCCGGCCAGACCTTTCAGGAGTTCAATAATTCATACGTGATCCTTTGACAGCATTTGACTTTGAAAAATTTCGTCCAGGTGTTAGTGAGACAAAGATCTACTTGTCTTATAGTTATATTCTAATGTTTATAAGAGCTAGTGAAGTTACATCATACCTACATCACTAGATTATGACTTTTTCCATTGTATATTTTATCCTTGGACAATAAACAAAGAGAGAATAAAATAATAAAAGATAATTTTAAATAAATGCAGGCTCTACATCAGTTTTGGTTGCAAAAGTAGGCTAAACAAATATAAATAGGTAGATTTTTGTTTATTTTTTCATACTTGTACACGCCTGCATAATTTTTAAGATGTGATCCCCTCCTGAAGACTTATGTGCACACATCGTCCCAACAAATTATAGGACTACAGGTAACAAGAGGATTATTTCAAAGAGCCCGATTCCTTTTTTGACAGTTTACGGCCGTCACAAAGCCTATATGACTGTCCGGGGAAGAATACGAATTTGATGACACCTCACAGTTTCCATTCGGTCAAGTCGTTTAAGTAACAGGAGGCGACGATGAAACAGACATACTAACATATTTTTATACGACAACGAAAAAATTACACATCACATACTTGCGAAAAACATGATCAATAACCATCCTTCTGGGTTGGGTCAGTCGGGTAAAAATTAAATTTGATTTATTTACCCGTTGCTAGCAACAGGTATCGACATTATCGCGAGCATTCCCGCGGGTGAAAGCTAGTTATAAACAAAATGGATCACGAACCTACGTCAATGGGCTTCAAAATAAGATTCTACATATCCTACAGTTCTGAATCGTAAGTGAATTTAGATGGGATGAAATATTCAAAGACTGAAAGCGGCTCAGTTGACCTTTCATTGTAGGAAAGTTGGAACACAACTCTTCAATGGACGGATCGTGTTCAGTTAAAATGCATGAGAAAACAAAACGAGCTGAGATCACGAGCTACTCGAATTTGAAGGCAACAATAAATCTCTGCTACTTGGTATGTTGGGAAAATTCCATGCTATGAAAATTGAATGAATATGGACCTTAAGCTATTACATCCTTGTTCAAACATGTCAAACACAGCAGGTGATAATGTACATTTTCCAGATAAATAAGCTTTCTATAGTGAAAAGAATTTTGACAATCGGTCAATAATACAACAAAACAATACAACAAAAAAAAAACAATCAAATGTTTTCTCTTTATTATATTATATTTATTTATAATAAACAGTGCCTATAAAACAATGAGGACGCATTGTGAGGAATGATATGAAGGAACGAGGAGCTAGTGCCGATATGATTAGGAGTGGAAAACTTTGGAAAGAGTTGACAAAAAGCGAGGAAGAAGAAGAAGACCACTTATAAGACAAATATATTATAGTAAAGTATCTAATTCTTTCTTTTATAAATATGAGGCGAAGATATTTCTGTAATTCGACAACAACAACGCGCTGTGAACGTTCGGTATTTAGAACACCTATTTTTTGCATCAGGTCGGTAGCCTGCAAGATGAACAACCAGTAAATACCATCTATATAGTAAACGTCTTCTTCGTAGTACCCTGATATTATATCGTATGGTATTATAAAGTGTAAAAGTATTCTAGGATATTAGTGGACGGTTGCCGGTGCCAATACGTGAAAATTGTTTTTTTAAATTCTTATTTATCCTTTCATTTGTGCTTTCGTAATTTATCTATGCCCATAGATAAATTACAAAAGCACAAATGAAACCTATGCAATGTTTCAGTTTTGCCAGATAAAAAATAATTTAATTTAATCATAACTATTTAAAAAAACCTCATACGAAGCTTACTGTAATAACTCTTATATGGGAAGCTAATTAATTAATAGATCCGTGAGACCGTATTACGTATTTTTATTTCAAACATGGTGGTTGTAAATATTACTATTATTAGCGAAATATTTAAACTAATATACGGAAATCCTGTCAGTATTAGAGTTGATTTAAAGTTCATGTACAATATGAATTAGGCTAGTAGCTACTTTATATTCTATGATATCATGATTACGATACTATTTATTTGTGAATACAATACACTATTTTGTGTTTCAAATCGTCAATTGACATCTAACGAGACCCCATTTCTACGTTTTACATCATCATCATCTCAGCCCATCCTGTACTGAACTTATGTAAGAGCGACCCGCGACTTTGACTATATCATATATATATCTCATAGGACGTTCAATATTATTTATTATTGTTACGTTTTATATACAAAAAAATAAACTAACAGCAGACTACCTTCAATGAAAGCAAGTAAAAGCCTACGAAAGTATGTTACGCCTTTATATCTTCTTCCTCACCTTATCCCACTTTATGTGGGGTCGGGACAGCATGTAAGCTTCTTCCATTTTGCTCTATCTTGAGCCATCTCCTTCGTTACCTTCTTTTACCCCATATCCTCCTTCACACACTCCATCCATCTTCTTTGGCCTACTTCTATTTTGGTTTTCAGTAAGTAACGTTCATATTCAGTACTTTTCTGGTAATATGGTTCTCCTTCCTCCGCATAACGTGGCCGTACCATCCCAATCTATTACTTTTAAGCTTCTCTGTTAATGAGGCTACTTTTGTGCTAGCTCTCACATACTCGTTTCTTATCCTATCCCTTCTAGTCACCCTTTATATAAGTGTTACAAATAGCAAATCAAAACTATACACTAATAACTACATGTACTAGCCCTTCCGTTCTTATTAACCCATATATTGCGGTAAACACAACTACGGAAGTATGTAGGCCGCGGGCCGATAACTTATCTTATTGGGTTAACAACCTATTGGTATCGGTCGAACTATATCAGTGCAATCATACTTATCGCATTGCCAGCCATCTTGTGTCTTACTCATATTAGGACTGTAGTTTTCCGTAATTTATAAATATCTGTTTTATCTAGGTATCAGAAGTGGGGTAGTGTGTTTCGGATGTGTGTTATTTGATTTGCCAATAGACTGTTTGGATATCGGTTAGAATAGGTATAACTAAGCATTGTTTCAAGAACTATATTGTGTTGACGTTCAGTTTCTACCTCCAGTGTTTTGGACGTTTGAAGCAAATCGACATGAACTTCAACGAAGCTAATAATACCACCGCGGATAATACTTACGTAGCGCGTGTAAGCGAAGCGCGCTTTTTGGCGGTGCTATCATCACTTTGCAACAGGCAAGGTTGACGGAAAACAAACTAGAGGCCGCAGTCCTACGAGATGGTTGGACCAAGTACGATCATTTCGAATCTAAACACAAACCTACATAAGGTGTGTGTGTGTGCGCGACTGACTATGGGTTGGACCACAGAACAACAAAGGTTGGACACTAGTTATTTCTACGCTTTTAGGACTAATATAGTCTATCTAAAGGGTTTAATGCTACATTGATAGCTTCCCAGTTAACGCAGACATTTACGATCTGCATGTAACAATGGCTTGTACGTGTAGGAAGATAAAAAATACTCTAAAATTCTTTCTTTATCTGTGGATGTAACGCAGAAAAGAGGCATAATAATAGAGCATCCTAGCCGAGTCCTTGGCGTCTGTGACGTATAACCTGGTTTTTAGGTCAGGCGGTGCGGATCTTATCGAGAGCAGTGGGTCAAGGCATCTAGACCGTTGGGAAAATATTGGTTATTACCTACTTTTAATAGTTATTGAATTGTGGCGTTAAGCTGTTAAAGGACCGCGGGGGTCAGTAAAGGAATGGAGACATTTCTCCTTTGTTATGTAGTTGTTGTTAGGGATATAACATCTTATTGTTAGTAGTCAACACTGCATTACTTGAGTGTGAAATCACTAGTAAGGAATCTATTGACTTATGTTTATTTATTGCACATCATGACGCTCACTAAAACTTCGTCGATTTAATGGAATTTAAAAGAAAAACTATCTGACAAAATGGCAACTTAGTCCACCCGTGCACATGAACACTATAAAGTTTTCAAAATATTAGTTGTTTAAATAACGTAATAAACGCGATAAAACCACAATTGCAAAATACTGAAATCAATATGTACTCGAATAAAAATTGATTGTAATTTATAAGATCGTTCACATATTGCTAAACAAAATTATGTTTGTATGAAATTTTAATGAAGGTATCGCCTTCCATAAAATAACAAGATGGCGTTACAATAAGTAATCAAAGCGTAATTATAAACGGGCGACAACAGCCGATAAATAAGAATCAATTAACTTTCTGTTGGCATGGTAAATAATTGACGATCTGTGCGCAGTGGTTAACACGCTAGACTGCTACAAGAAGGGCTCTGGGTTCGATTCCAGTGCAGGCAAATACTTTTGTGCTTCGGTTTTAACGCTTGCTGTGAAAAATGCTAAGTCATTTATACATAATAGTATGATGTGTTAATACGGTGTCATAAAAGCGGATACAGGGTGTCATTCTTCTTCTTTTACATTATAGCTTCCACCGATATTTCAGTGATTCTGCCAATTAAATGAGATACTAAGTATCGGTGTTGTACGGTAAGGTTTTTAACAAGTGGCATCAAAGATGGCGTATGTTCTTTGATAGCCTCCTGAAGCTTCTGGTGACAAATCTGTACGAGTCCATATTACAATTTTACAAATTGTTCATTAGAAGGAGCATATTTAACACAAAACTACACCAATTTCATATAAAAAGTCCACTAAAATCAGATTGCAAAATCGTCTAAGGCAAACTCCAACTGCACCCATTTACTTCTCACCACAAACTCCCTCCATTTTTCACTGGATGTCATTATTGACGGCTGTCAATAAGCTATTTTAGATGCCTTAACACAGCTTAAAATCTGACACTAGTGTTAGCTACTTACACTCACAAATAACAAAAACAAACACTACATTAACCGTGAAAACGGCCGGATGAGGATGATAATTAAATAAAATCAATAACGAACTCTATATTTTCTTCTCCCTTGTAATTTCTTGTTGGGCCATTGACATAAATTCTAGTAAAAATGTTTTTGTTTGATGATTTTAATTAACGTAACAAGTTTCTAGAACGACTGTTTCTTTGGAAAGAATATAATTGATAGATACGCCAATTATGTTATTTTCAAAGAAACAGTACAACACACGAGCTCTTGGAACATCTTGTAAGAATTTATTAAGCTCTGCCATGAAGCGACAGAAATTTTCCTTTTATATATAATGGTTTATCTATATTGGTTTATCTATATAATACAGTTAATATTATGGTTTCTATCTATAAAAAAATAATTGGTGAAAATAGATTATTGCCCTGCAATAAAATTCAAATTATAAACAGAAATCTGCATGTTTTTTTAAAGTCAATCTGTAATACTTGTACAGAAATATTTGTATATTTGATCTACGTGTCTATCTTATCGTGTATTTTATGCACATGAAATTAATTTTCGGTATTTGCATTTTATTTACATTAAATTGAATTTATCAAGACAATAATACTAACCTACCTACTAACTCATGCAAAAAATTAACCATTTGGGCGAGTCCATTACATTTGTCGAGTTTATTATGTTCCTGTTAACCATGTTCTTTTCTTATTATACTGAACTAGCAATTTTATCGCGACATTATGCGCATAAAACTTCAACCCTTTAGTGATTGAATTTCAAAAATCTTAGTACACCACTTACATCGTGAAAGGAACCCCTGAACCAAATTTCACGTTTCTAGATAAAGTCAGTCATATTTGCCTGTTAAAGTATAATATAGATTGATAGAAAGTAGTATCAATAGAATAACATCACATAGTACTAATAATTCTGTATTAACACTACAAATCCGAAAAAAAGCAAAAGATTCTTAGAAACAACATACATTGACACATAATATATCTTGTTTGACAGGGGCTGCCACTCGTTAGGGTGATATATGGTCCCCGGCCTTTGCTAGGATTTTCCGGCTTTGTGAACGCCTGTAAAAACGTTAAATGGCTCCGAAATAGTATACTTTTATTGATAAAATAAAATCTTTTACTTATAAAAGGCTTTCTATAGTCACTTACTTAAAGTAGCTTCAATTAAATTGGCACCGATATCGGCACATAGGTATATATTTCCGCTAAATATTTGTTGCACTCTTATCTGTCATCTGACTTATTTTCGTTTTATATCTACGAAAATAAATTGCTTTTTGCCTATATTTTATAACTGGCATGTTTTTACTTTTAGGCTTCAATGAAATTCAGACCTAGAAGCGAAAATAACCAGATCTGTAGAGGCACTAGGCACTTCCCTTTTCGCAACTGCCACGATCTACACTTCGATTCAAGACCACAATAAATATTTCTCAGAAGATTTTACGACAAGTACACGCAGCCTAGAGGCAGCACACGCCTCACGACTAAAGTCTTCGATACACGCGTAAAGCAAATGGTAGAGTAACTAGCCTACTACTCTACTCTACCAATTCGGGATACTCAAAAATTTTAATCTTGGGACTTCTGTTTGAACGCCATAGACGTCACTAGTACTGTATTATGAGTAAGAATTAGAATAATCAAATATTAGTGGAATACACAATAGAATAGAAGAGATTCAGTGGTGTTGGATTGCAAGTGGTGGAGTAGTTTGCCCATGCGTCTAGTCGGTCTACCAATCTCTACTCCATACTATGCATGTAATACATTGGTATATTAACGCTCGAATACTCAAAGGTATCTTACATGCAGATAAATTAAAAAGGTTCTTAAATCTTGTTCTGTCACTGTCTAGATAACCTAGCAAGACAAAGACAGCCAAAAATTTAAGAAGGACATTAGTCGAGTATATTTTGAATATTAGGTTATTGAAAATAAGGATAGTTATTTAGTTAGTAGCACTCCACCAAATCCTCTGGCTACTCTGGCTAATATATTGCTGTGGTAGTACAGAGAGGGTCGTGCTCCTGCAGTGGAGACTAAAAAAAAAGGATGGAGGTACCTATAGCAACTCCACCGTTTACTCTACGTGTGTATCTTAGGCTTTAAAGATTGCACAGACATAATTTAATCGAGAAAGCTCGTGATAGCAGGTTCTGATTTCCAATTTGGACTCGTATTCCTGTAAATTGTTCTAGAAACTCTTTGGAGATGTGGGAAATGCTGTAGAAAGTTCATTAATACGATGATGGCGAGCTACATAGATAATAACGTCGATATTTATTGATGTAGACAATTTACAAATTAGACAATTTTGATTTAACTAGCATAAGAAATACCTATAAATTAAAAGTGGAATTTGATTCAATTATTAAATTATGCATAATACCTTGATTTTGTTACTATTGTTACCTCTTCATATTTGACAGATAAAGGTAAATTAATTTAAATAAAGTCTACTTTTCATGAAAGTAACTTAAGTCTTTTGCTTAACTTCTTTATTTAAATATTTAAATTTGAAAAAGCTAATTCTGGG
The DNA here is from genome assembly GCA_963082605.1 of Rhodophaea formosa. NCBI lineage: Eukaryota > Metazoa > Arthropoda > Insecta > Lepidoptera > Pyralidae > Rhodophaea > Rhodophaea formosa. The sequence continues at coordinate 15,687,220 of OY720209.1, forward strand.
AGTTAACGGCGTTTCCGTGTTTAATTCAAAACTCCCATTAAAGTTTCCTACCGACGAATTAATTTATGTTTCCTTATTTTTTATTTTTATAGTATTTTTTTTACATTTTGTGTGATATTTTCATATATTTTACTCATTATATTATGTTTATATAAGAACAAAAAAAAACAACATAAGATTGAAGACACGTTCAAATTACGACACCAATTACGATGCGCTTAAGGCTTTTTCCTTTCATTGCTAAGAAATAAACAAATCTTTATATTATTTTATTAGTATTAAATTATGCGACCTCTTCAATGAAGCTTCAATCATACGTCCATAATCCGAGACTTTATGAAAATATATTTTCCTATAATTTATCGTCCATTGTCCTTAATTCAATAAAATTGTATTGCATTGCGTGCTTACCACTGGAGGCGTTTTCAGAGGCGAACAGCGGGGCGGCGTTGTAATCTGAAGAAGAAAAATCAACGTGTTAGCTTTTACTGGAAGTAGAGCACCTAAAAAATCATTTGTAATGAATAAAATATGCGTTCAAAATATGTCATGTGGACTATCTTTGACCGTATGGGGTATATCAGAGTTACATGCTGGCTATATTAAAGCATTTAAATACAAGCTCATTTTTACCATATAAATTAGGTTAAGTTTAGTAATATTGTACTCGATACTTATAAAGTTAAACTACTATCAGGATTCTGATGAAAACTGATTCTACCGTTAATCGACGTAGAGGTTTAACTTAAGCTTAACCTACACATAAGCAGGCATACATGCAATTGACGTTTCTTCTTCGGATGAAATGTCGCCTAACCTATCTTGGTTTTGACTCTGTTGGAAGTTTCGATTCATTATACATCCCAAAAGAATCCTCTGAAATTTCTAGTTAAGATAGATGTCGCTGCTAAGGTACTTAAGTTTGGCGACATCTTAACTCTCAAGTGTCGCATGACACCTGACCCTGTCGCTGTTACTCCTCTCTACACCTGGACTTCAAAATTATTAAATATATAATTATTGATTGGGACGCATCGTGAGCACGTCTCGCGTTACATTCGCCTTGAGGAAGACTTCTGGATGAAGTCGAAACATGTCGGCCAGTAGCTGACTATTTACGTGAGTAATATAATACCTAAAACTGGTTCTATTCTCAAGTCGTAAAATACATTACTTCAGTTAGAATGCACTGTATTAATTTTATTCCTGTACTAGCTCTAAAATAGTCCAGCCAGACAGCGTCACGTAATCATAACGTAACCCGAATCGAAATAGTTAAGATAACTGGCGCAGGTCGTACGAAAATACTAGACGGAGATAAGGTTTCCTCGCATTTCGCCTTATTGCTTTCGCAATAGAGGCTACAATGTTAGCAGTAAACAACCACAAGGCTGAGCGTGGTCGCTGTGTTGACTGTAGTAGGGTTGCCACGCTTTTGTTCTGAATTGCTTCTATACAGTTTCTTTTTACCCCAAGTATTAAGTATCTATTTTGAGTAGAGTTATTTTCTGATGCAGAAACAAAGAAGATACTTGGCTAGAACTAGTGATATAAAAAGTGATAAATATATGTCAACTGCACTGCACCCTCTATGGTTAGCTGCTGATTCGTATTAATAAAATGTAGTCATTGTTTTATTGCTACCAATCCATGTCCGTATATGTGAAGTGTGTAAATATCTTGCACAATTACTAAATTTCTTTTACAAAACCCAATTCCTTAGTATAACATTTTACATTTTCTCGTAGGTACTTCTACTTTAGTAATGTTATAAAGTTTCATTTTTAAACACTGTTCTAATGAACATTTTAAAGATATTAGTGTAGTTATTTTTAAAATACAATTCGATGACATGATGTTCATAAAAAAGAAATAATTAAAGTTTTTTTAATTAAACTATTATAAGTGATCTAAATTACCTACTTAATTCCTGAGTTAATAAATGATTGATTGAATGATATATTTAGTGACAACCATAGACGAAGTAGGACGGATGGTGTCACTAGTGAAGCGGGAAGCGAACACGGGCGAAGGCCGCGGGGTAAATGACACTCGCGCTTACGCAACCACGCAACGCCAGGCCAGAGGTTCTTTTCCACTAGCGACAGTATGCAAGACAGCTGAGGCAAGGTCTGAAGGATCTTTGCTAAGTTGTTTCCATTAAAATTGCTTGTGTGCGTCTCCAAGAAAACCTTACGATTTCGAAGGCTACAGGGTAAATGACACTTAGCTTTACGCAACCACGCAATGCCAGACCAAAGATTCTTTTCCACTAGCGACAGTAGACAAGACAGCGGAGGCAAGGTCTGAAAGATAATCTTCGCTAGATTATTTCTATACATCCCAACTATTTTGAAGGCTCCAGGGTAAATGACACTCGCGCTTACGCAACCACGCAATGCCAGGCTAAAGGTTCTTTTCCACTAGCGACAGTAGACAAGACAGCTGAGGCAATGTCTGAAAAATCTTCGCTAGATTCAGTGGCGGCTCCCCCTTAAGTGCACTCGTGCGGCGCACTACCAGTTTAAGCTTAAATATATATACAAAAAAATTACATAGATATAAAAATAATAAGCAGTTTTACGTGAAAATATATTATTTTTTTCAAATGATAATCAGTCATGTATGTAACACAATAAGCATTATTTTCGCTTGACAAAATATTTTGCCGTGCGCCCGCTCCTAGCGCACGCAGCGAGCCCATACAGCTACTATTGAGAAGGCGACGAAACGCCTGGCGCGTGAGACGGAAGATTAGTATGGAAGTTTAGCGAAATCTGGTGCGCCGCACGGGGCCCGACGCGGGACGAACGCCGACGTTCGGAAATGTTCGGATTAGGTAGTTTTCGTCGCGTAAATTGTATTACGTTTTTATGTGTTCGTGTTTTACTTAAGCTGTTTTTATGTTTTGTTTTATTTATTAATCTTATTGTCATACATTAAGTAATGTAAATAAAAAATGCCTATCTAAATAAGAGAGAGAATTATTTCTGCATATAGAAATTAGCCATATTGTTTAGGCATGTTTTTGATGTGCACCACCAGGTCTTTGAGTCACGAGCCGCCACTGGCTAGATTATTTCCAAGCCATCATAACAATTTTGAAGGCTACAGGTTACGTGGTGCGTAAGCCTGGGTGTCGCTCACGCTTACGCACCACGCAATGCCAGGCCAAAAGTTCTTTTCCACTATACACAGTAGACAAGGGAGCTGAGGCAAGGTCTGAAAGATCTTCGCTAGACTATTTTCAAGCCATCCTAACAATTTTGAAGGCTATAGGGTAAATAACACTCGCGCTTACGCAACCACGCGACGCCAGGCCAAAGTTTCTTTTCCACTAGTGACAGAAGACAAGATAGCTGAGGCAAGGTCTGAAGAATCTTTGCTAAGTTATTTCCATTTAATTTCTTCTTAGCTCCCCCAAAATATCCTAATTAATTTGAAAGCTACAAGGTATACGACTCTAAGCATTGACACAACTACGCAATGCCAGGCCAAAGGTGCCAATCCACTGGTGACAATAGACGAGTTGAGGCAAAGTCTGAATGGTGTTCGTTGGGTCATTTTCATAAAAAAGCATTGGCACGTGACCTAAGACATTCTAACAATTCTGAAGGCTACAGGGTAAATGACTCTTGGCGCTTACACAAATATACAATGCCAGACCAAAGGTGCTGTTCCACTACCGAAGATAGAAGACAAGACAGTCAAGGCAAGGTCTAAAGGATCTCAGGATAAAGCCGAGATCATTAAATTGCCTCTGCACGTGAAGCAAGACATCCTTATAATTCTGAAAGCCTTTATTCTGTAGGATAAATGAATCTTGGCGCTTACATACACAAACTACGCTAAAGGATCTTTTCCACCGACTATGTTAGACAGAAGGACGTGAGGTGATTTTACTTTGCTGGCCACTATAGGAAACGGCTGACGAAGGTCTAGAGGGTATTCTAAACAACAACAAAAAAAGCCTACGTTTGCACATGAAACGGTCTTTTATTATTGCTTCTCTAGTTCTATGGAGGCGCACCCTAACGTGCCTCCCGTGATCGGAAGACACAGCAGAGAAAAGAAATCAATATTAGTTTGCAAGAACTTTTTTTTAATGGTCTTTAAAATCGGCTCCAAGTCAGGTTTTGATTCATCGTCTCCCCTAAGTCAAATTTTAGACAAACCAGTTACGTTGAGTTTTATCTAGGTGACTGAAAAAACTAACAACTCAAAAGCTAGTACGAAGAGTTTTTGGTGGGAAGTCAAGGGGTCAGTTGGGGTTTAAGTGAGATGATTTTGCAAATTGATTTTAGTGGACTTTATGATATGAAATTCATGTTGGTCGGTTTGGTGTTATAAAGGATCATGAATGTCCAATGAACTCTTATATATTTCACACCAGAAGCTCCCATGAAGCAATCAAAGGACCCACGCCATTTTTGATTGCTACTTGTTAAAATTGTATATAACGTACAATACCGATACTTTGTATCTCATTAAAATGGACACTAGAAAAACCACCGAAACCTTGGTAAAAACCATAAAATAAAGCAGAAGAAGAAAAACTAGTACGAATAATACTATCATAATCACAATAATATATCAGTAAGGTTTCCTTGTTGTTGTTTCATAACATAATTGCTGTAGGCTACATAGTTATTATTATAAGTACACTATTACATCACATACATATATATAATATGCGATACGACTTTGTTCTATTTTAACCTTGAAGTCTGCGATATACCTGCTATGTAAATGTTACTACAAAAATTACGTAAATAGAACGTCAGAAAACAGAAGTCAATAAACTCTCGCTGATAGCTAAAATATTCTTCAATAGTCTAAAACGCAATGATAGGTACATGAATATTATAATTCTGAAATTATGTAAAATTTCCGTCATGTTATTACAAATTCATAGGTAAACTGTGTGTATATATTAAAACGAGTTACAATGGATGTAAATTTGTTAGTATATTTTATGATTTTAAACGTTTCACGAAAATAATATAAAGGTAGTCTTAGAAGTACAGCAACAGCGGTACCTAGGCAGTCGCTCTCACAAAATTTCAAAGTTTATGAAAATAAACTTTATTTTACGGTAAACACAATTACCTTCTTAGACTCTACGTCTTTTAAAAAATATATTTTCATCAGTACCTTTTGTAATTTCTGACTTGCAATTTTCCAGCGACTTCGTCCGTCATCACACATTTTTATTGCCATTAACATTCTCATATCTACCTTTCAGTACGCAGAAAAACTTTGTAGCTCTGTGACGACAATGCGAAATAAAAAGTCTATTCATTCATATCATACGTATTAACAGTATAAAAGGTAAATTAAGTGGGCAATAGCAATTCAACAAACAAAGGGACTGTATACACTGTTAATTTAACATAGTACCAAAGTGACATACTGATCGACTATGCAGAGAATACGATTGCCTACATCGATCGCATGTAAATGAACACACACATGAACACGCACACTACTAACTGTTGTACGAATGTAAATATTTCGATGTGTGCTGAGTTCGTGGCCTCTATAAATGACTACCTATTGCAGACGTCTTGAGACGAAAATTAGTTACTACGAAAGTTATGAGTTGTTTATTGTAGGTATTTATATACACACATTATATAAAGTTAATTAACCGGTGTCAGTCCGGGTGTTTATTGACTACAGAAAGTTTGTGCGAAATGATTTAACGATAAACAAAAATTCTAACATAAGACACAATATAAATATGAACTGGGTATAACTCGAAAAAATGTTTTAGGAAACTCGAGGAAAAACACAGTTTTTTAACGAAGTTTCAGCCCTTTGCGTCTATAACGTCCACAGGAGGACCTAAATCAAACGATCAAATGGCATTCGCAATCAAGTAGTATACATGATCATTTTGAAAGCTTACGAAATTTTTTGATTGTCTCTTAGGTAGGTATTACTTAGTCCATGAAAATCCAAGTTAATGTCGTTAGATGCGTATTATGATAAATACCTACATGTAACTCGTTATATCAACAGGTCAAGACTTAAATAAATATTACATTTTACACAAGGTGACTTCCCGGTGTCTCAACGCCCATAAATACCTCTGGTATGATCGCATACGTGAGGCGACGGACAAGGGACACTAAAGTCAGTAATTTACGCGAAATAAAATTTTATTGTACCTACTAGAAACAAAGGCGTCACAAGCGAAGGCTGTTTTACAGCATAATTCGTTTAAAACACGTCAGTTCGCTCATAATTCTTCATTATCAAGCCTGTTTTCAATTGCTCCGTAAGTACTGACCTATGGTACTGAAGTGTTCCCAGTCGCCCGAGTGACCGAACTGCGTTTGTAGTGAGTGCATGCATGCATAAATGTGCATCGCAAGTACTTCGCGCCCTTATGTACGCGTCTCCCCGATCTCCCCTTATGTAATGCGGTAGGGTTGCCATATGAGTGGAAAGCCTAGGTTTTGCGGGAAATACTTCAGTCAAAGTAATGTTCTTTTTTCTATCATTTGTGATTTAAAGTATTATTTTCAACGATCTGGTGAAAAGGTCTTCAAAATACATAGTTAAATTTAATAATTATGTTATAAGAAAGGCTCGCTTATACCTACTATGAACCAATATTCCTTTCAATGAATAGTTAGTTTCATATGTTGGTGTCTAAGGCATGATTAATCTTTATTAATTTGAAAGTTTGGCATCTCTTCACTATGTATATTCCTGATGGTAATATATTGATAACTTTTACCAATTTATGATAGATTCACACTAATATATCATATTTGAATTTTACAACGCAGTTTCTAAAAAGTTTAATTTAAATGTCATCCTTCCTATTTTTTTCTCTATCTTAATTAACTTTCTCCCAGTTTGCAATTTCAGCCACTGTTTCTAAATCTAAGAATCTCACCTGCAATCTTCAATTCTGTTGCCATATCCTGGATTTAATAGTCACTTATTATATACGAAGTTTTATCTGTATAAATACACAAAAACCGAGAGATAATTGAACCAACTAGTATTGCAATCCCTGAAACGTGCAGTTCACAAACGAAACCTACCCCAACACTACAATTGTTCGTCAGATCGTGAGTAACGAGATTGCGTATGCCCTTGGTTGAGACCTAGGTTCCAGCCCTGGGGAGAGGGGTGCGGGACGCGGGGCAGTCCTGACCACGCACAAGCGGCAGGCGTTGCGCCGACGGCCTATATTTAGATGCATTTTGCCGTCCTAGCCGGTTTATTGAACGCATATTTTTTGCTCGTGCTATTTTCTTTTAGCTTTGGCATCTAGCTTGTACCATTTTCAGATGGATACGTATGCAGTTTTGACTGGAAATAGAGTATCACTTTCAGAGTTACTGACGTAGGATCTACTCTACTTCACACAACATAGGCCTCTTTACGTAAAGCGGATATTAAAAAAAATAGATTAAGATTTAGTTTAATTAGATTATTACAAGTTTAAGTTTTTGGGCAATTTATGATAAGTCCGCTCCTCAAAAGGGTTTTAATTCTACGTATACCTACTCTAGGAAATACTTATACACCTAAGTCACACTACTTTCAAAAAATATCTCTGCCTTTAGGAGAAGAGGCAATAGGCACATTTTCTATTGTCTCTCCCGTATTTTTTAAAATATTTTAAATAAATTGTTTTATTCATTTATTCCATACCTTTTATTATTTTTTACAATTTATCTTTTAATGTATACAATTTCTGTATTAATTGTAAATATTTATTTTTATTTAAATTCGATGAATGCAGGTGTATTTTTCGTCTATAATTAATGAATCGTGGAAAAACACGACAGTAAAGCCTCCCCTTCGTAAAACCGCGCTACGCTAACCCATCGACCCACCATAATCATACACAATTTACATCAATCGATTTCAATTACTGTGTCCGTCCGTTTATTAACGCATTTAGTGACATTTTTATTGAAGTTACCAAACAAAATTATAGGTCGTAGAGGTCGATGACCTTTCTATTATTCTATGAAATTAATGACTGCTGGCTATGACGTAATTTCGGTGCCACATCCGGTATTTTACTTCTTTGATTATGATTAATAAATGATTTGTTGTATAAGTCTGAGCGAAGTAAGTAATTTGGTATTTGATGCTTTTCTACATACTTAAAGACAAATATATAACGAATAACGTACATAATATTTATAATAATGAAAAAGACTAGGAGAAAAAATATAACGGGAAAGAAAATTTATGTTTCCCTCGTGTTAAGGATCGCCGGCAGGTTTTGGCATGTTTTGAAGACAATATTTTTGGCGTATGTTAGGGACATGTGGGGCCCGGTAACTACTTTCAGAATACTCAGCCTAGATTGATGGTTAACTACTCTTAAAAAAGTTTAAGGAAGTCTGCGATCAGGGTTCTCTGTGATGGTAAAACTTTAATTATACATTTTTCTGGCATCAGTTTAGACTAATTAACAAAAAACTGTTTCTTCACAATCAAGAGAAAAACTCAACCCATATTCTATGGCTTCTATTTCCTAACTTGGAAAGTTCTCTATCAAGAACAAAAGATCAGCCGAAATAATTACTTAATATCATAAAACAAAGTCCTCCTCTGGATCTGTCTGTCTGTGATAAACTCAAAAGCACACCATGCAAGTTTCCCCAACATATTGAGTGATTAAGGCCGCACACTAGGCACAGTAGCGACGCCAATCATTTTATTCCTAATACTTTACGAATAGAAAGAATATTAAAATATGATTCCAAAAATACTTCAGGTTATTTACTAAGGCTTATATGATTTACATTCTTGAATTTCTATCTATTTGTAAAGTATTAGGAATAAAATGATTGACGTCGCTGCTGTGCCTAGTATGCCCCCGTTTATAAGTATAATACATGTCCTGGAGGAGGGCTGCTAGCGCATTATAAAACTGCATACAGCCAGCTAGCAATAACGCGATGGAAAGGAAACAACATTATAAAGTCGCGACGAGTATTGTTATTCTGCACATAACATCCTCAGCACAGAGAATAGTCACATCCGAGAGGTAAATTATAGTACCTTTTACACCAACTTGACATGCAAATTGTTTTCTTTTGATGCAGCATGTACTCAGATAACAGCATAAGATATAAATTATAGATTATAAAGGGAAATGTTTCGTTAAAGACATGATTTGCTTGACATATTATCTGGTCATACTAATATTATAAATCTATGTGAAGATGAATGTACAAGACAAATATGTGTGTATGGATGGTTGTTAATTTTATGGCTTTAAGATCAGACTAGTACATTGAGTACACGATTAAAGACCTGGGTATAAGTCTGAACTTTACGACGTTCTTTACCACAAAAACGAAAATTATAAATCTTATTAAAACAATAATAAAGTTTTCGTTGATTTTTTTTTTATTTAACATATACACATTTATTTAAAAAGTAATTAGTTGATTTTGTTTTTGTTTATAAACTTCGTCAAATAAGTGAAAGCAATGGTCTTTGTGAATTCAATAAAAAAAATTTTTTCCATAAATAGGGTAATTTTAGTATTTAATTTACATGATTTTATTTCTATGGGTAAAGCATATTTTTTCAAAAAAATTAGTTCTCTAGCTATCGCAGCTCGTAGCGTGGTCGCTAGTAGCATGCTACGGGACATCATTTAATATTATTAATACGTGTAATAACTCTCGATAATAAATTGCATTAAGTAATTAAATAATTACTTAGCCACTATGCAATTAATTAGCCCATATGTAAAACTGACTCTATACAATGAATAATATCCTTTCGCTCTACCTTGTATAAAAGTTCTTTTAAAAATTTATAAATGAAAGAAAAACACACAACGAAAGTAATCGATACGAGTGTGTTTGCAATATCCGTCTATTTAAGTCTAGTCAAAGACAATATAATATAGGTAAGACTTTCCTTCGCCATACATCATAGCGTAATCCAAAATGGGCTAAAGTTTAGCTCCTAAAAGTGACGCTAGATGTCTCTAGTAGTATCAAATCGACTATTTTGACAATTTTCCAGAATAGTTCGTGTTTTCTCTCAAAGTATTGATTCGTGGTTACGTAATAAATCGGTGGATGATCGTCAGATGGCGCTCTGGTTAAGTTAACTTCATAATATGATAAATACATTTTTATATTATGTTCCTAGAATGTCCAAAATAAACAACATAATTATTATGTTACCTACATCGAATTAATTTCTTTCATTTACTACCAAACAATCGAACCTCAAACATGTATATTCTTTGCCTCAAACGAAACGTTCTCTGTTTTTTTGTCTCTCTTCTCTTTACCTTTCACACCTTTAGGCTTGGGGTTAGACATTTTTATTTATGTTTAAATGTAATATCTATCAGTGCCCCCAACTTCATCCGCGTGGCTTTCGGTTTAACTTTGCAAGCCCTCATACATAAAGCACCGCTTTTTAGGTACTTAGTAAGTTTTGAAGAATTTCGTATTTCATGATTCTGATAGAAGGTTTTTAGGGTTCCGTATGCAAAAGATAATAACGAGACCCTACTACCTACCCTCCGCTATTCATCTATTCGTCTGTAACTTTTAAAACATAATAGTTTGTCCTGAAATCTTTAGCAACACAGTAACAGTCCTTGAATTTATTAATTATTATTCGATCACAAACGTGACGTCATTTTTGGAAACCGAGATGGCGGATGCGATGATTGCATGAAAAATCGATGTGGGTGGTACAACCGGTTATATTCGGGTACAAACGTCATCGTCATCATCATCGTGATCGTCATCGTCATCGTCATCGTCATCGTCATCGTCATCGTCATCGTCATCGTCATCGTCATGGTCATCGTCATCGTCATCGTCATCGTCATCGTCATCGTCATCGTCATCGTCATCGTCATCGTCATCGTCATCGTCATCGTCATCGTCATCGTCATCGTCATCGTCATCGTCATCGTCATCGTCATCGTCATCGTCATCGTCATCGTCATCGTCATCGTCATCGTCATCGTCATCGTCATCGTCATCGTCATCGTCGTCATCGTCATCGTCATCGTCATTATTATCATTACCACTGGGCGCCACCGGAAACAACCGGGTATGACCAGGCACCACCAGGTACCAATAGGCACGATCGGATACCATCAAGCACCTACAATCGGCTACCATCGACTACAATCGTATGACATCAGTTCCCATTGAATTTCATTAGGCTACCATTGGCTACCATCTAGTTCCATGTTTCTACAACCAAAAACTACTCCTAACGTCGAGACAAAAGTAGTAAACTAAACAAATGGTAACAAACATACACACTCGAATTGAAGACCTCTTCCTTTTTAAAGTCGGTTACCAAATAACAATAATATAAAAGCATCAAAATATTAAATTTCAATTTCATTATAAAATAATATACCTACTTACCTAGTACAAACAAAGAATCTTACAGTTCAATTTAGAACTTCATTCTTTTTTAAGACGGTTGAAAATAACTAAGAATCCCAACTAATATTATTTAAATGCGAAAGTGAGTTTGTTTGTTACGCTTTCATGCCGATTCTACTGAACCGATCATCATGTAATTTTGCATACACATAGGTTAGGGTACCGAGAAGGACATAGGCTATATATTACCCGAGCGAAGCCGCGGGTAACAGCTAGTGTATAATAAAATGAGTACATTAGGAAGCATTTATAATTTTTTTTATAATTCAAAATTATTCTCCCAATCACCTAACCTAATCACTCCCGCACTCGTTCTAACACAAGGTCGGGTACATCGTACTTTAGCGCAAAGCTGCCGCGCTGTGTTTGCGCGCATCCGTGCCGCTCAAGTTTTTTGTTCGTGAACACCCTCTAAGATTTATATGACTTTAGTCAAAAACGCAGGCGCCTGCCTCTGCCGCGTGCGCGAAACGAAACCTTATTAACATTTGACGAACTTATACAAAAATTGGTGATCAAAAATTCGCTTGACGAATCAAAACAAAATTCAAGCTTGACCAATCATACCCTAAATGCCTAAATCATACAAACGGCCGAAACGCGACCCATACCTACGCGCGTTGGAACTCTGTACAATTCGCCGCAATGACGAACAAACGTGTAATGATGTTGTAGTGTAGGCAGATCGTGTGGTTTTTGAAGGTACACAACCTAGATAATAATACAATTATACAGTAGTAAGTACTTGTAGGTTGCTCGTAGAATAATAATATGGTAAAATACAGACTAGGGTAAAACCTCCTTGTATCGGCCACGTCCTGGTATCGGCCTTTCCTACGAGATTGATCAAAAATTTGAAATATTCGATCTCCTTGCACAAATTTTGCTCTAAAATGAACCTTTTTTTGTTGTTGTTTATTTTAAATGAATGAAACAGGGCGGCGATCATAGTTTATTTGAAAGTTCAGTAGTAAATTTGTCGAAATTTGCGCCATTTTGTAGTCAAAATACTCATAATTGACGAGCTCAGTGTTTTTAACTTATGTAGTATTATGTAATGTAGCATATTGATTTTTATGTTTTATTTAATACTAGCAGCCCTACCCGGCTGCGCCAGGGCATGTATTATACCTTAAAACCTTCCTCGTAAATCACTCTATCTATTGGTGAAAACCGTAGGAAATCCGTGGAGTAGTTTTTGAGTTTATCGCGAACAGACAGACAGACAGATAGACAGACAGACGCGGCGGAGGACTTTGTTTTATAATATGTAGTGATAGTGATAGTGATTTTATTGGAAAATAGGGTGGCCAGCTTTAGGGTTGGTTATTTCATGAAAAGTCTAATATCGGCCGTTGTAAATACTGACGGCCGATACAAGGTGAGTCAAAATCTTGAAATCGGCCATCAAATTAATATTAATAAATGCCATCTAATCTAGGTAAGTGGCGGCTGATATTAGCCTAAATTATTTTTTTATATTGGCCGAGGGGAGGACGAAAAGGACAATTCTGACTACGACCGATGTATAAAAAATAAAATTATCGTGTACCTATATAATAACCGCTCTACAGGCCATGTGTCTGTGGTTTGAACCCCAATGCCTCTGATGCCACCAATGATGTGAATGATAACTGAGAACAATTTCAAAGTAATTACTTTGTCATTGGCTAGTTGAAATCGAACCCACCCTCTTTGACTGTAATATTTCATAATAACTTGTTGATGCTATTTTATTAAAGGAAATATTCCAGTTTCTAAAAGAAAACTAAAATCTTGATTTTCTTAAATTTACTTCAACGTCTATTTGATAATATTATATATTTTTAGAATTAATTCGTCTTTTATTTGTTATACCACATAATATTAGCCTAGGCCGATACTAGGCAAATAAGTGGACGTATTTTGGGCGCAAGTGGCCGATCTAAGGGAAATTGGGTGTGTACAAAAGAAAACGTAAATATAAAAAAAATGTTATTGAAATTTCAAATACTTTATGAAATTATAAGAAAGTCAAATAATAGCAGTTTATTAAAAAATACCCCTTAGAAAGTCAGGCTAATAAATGAGAGAAAAAGAAGCAAATGAATGTGAAATTTTGTTGACATGGCCGATATAAGGTGGTTTAACCCTACGCAATTTCAAATTAATCGGTAGAGAAGACCTGAGTTTTAAAGATTGTATCCAAACAATCAAGATACCTACCTACCTACCTACTTACCATACATTGCAAGATAAAAGCTTGTAACTTGTTGCAATATAAGTAATAATATTCTAACCACAAAACGAGAAATAAACCTAGATAAAATTAAAATATCGTAGGCATAGCCCTAGATGTCAACGTAATACGTGGTTTATACTACGGCTGTAGGTATTCATTTCAAGGACAGGACAGAGTCAAACTACTACTAGATAGGTATATATTTTGGGTAAAGCTGGTTATAGTGGTCCTGCGTGTCATCATGTCATGTGATAGTATCATCAGGTTTTTTTTAGTCCCCACTGTAGAAGTATAACCCTTTCTATACCTAACTAACAGAGCTTTATAGCCACAGGAGTCAGTGGATTTGGCCCACACTCTCCAAGCTGGCTAGACGGATTGGTGAGGCTAGTATAGCTGCCTGTTATAGTTTTTATTTTTAACTTACATAGGTACTTATTAAATTTTAAGTTGGTGCAATAAATAAAGTTTATTCACTTAAACAGCAAAAAAATGTACCGAATACTTTTTCTTGCAAAAAGGTAGGTAGGTAGGTACCTACTTTATCTATTCAAAAAATATGATAGACCATTTCTCAAAAAAAATATTGGCTACCCTAATTGCTTGAGGTACCTACTTGTTTTGTTAGACAACATACCTACCTACATGTAGGTATGAGATGAGCCTGTAATAAAAAAACCGATGTGATAATAACTGCCTACGCTACGGTTGACTACGGATAAGGCGTAGGTACCTACAAGTGTTTCCCACTCCCGCTCGTGCCGAGTTCCCGACTCGTCTCGAACTCGACTGCCAGTGCAAAGTCAACTTAAAGGTCAAGGACACTGCACTGGCGGGCGCCGCCGGCTGGGGCCGCCCGGGGTTGTCAGCTAAGCGAGTCGAGTTTGGTTTGGAATAGGATAGTTTATCAATTTGACCCATATTTAGGAATGTAATGTAATATTGTCAGAATTACATCCAAATTCTAACTAATATTATAAATGCGAAAGAGTTTGTTTGTTTGTTACGCTTTCACGCCGTATCATCATAAATTTTGCATATACATAGGTTAAGGTACTGAGAAGGACATAGGCTATATATGACGCGGGCGAAGCCGCGGGTAACAGCTAGTATATTATATATACCTAGTTAGAATAATGACTATAAGTCAGATTGTTAAAAATCTTTTTTTGTTGGACTATGTTAGATAGAACCTACCTATAATCCAACTTAGGGTTGTTGCAAGTTTCCTCAAAATCGGTTCAGTAGTTTTGAAATAGAGAGTTAAGTGTGTATCAGTCATTGGGAAACATTGAAGTCTATGCAATAGGTACATGATGGATTAAAATTATACTGATAACCAAACGTTCTTAATCACTCATTTTTGGCATAGGCGCAGACGTTGAATAATAGCTAATTGATGAAATACATATAGATTTATGCCGATGATCTACTGAGTCAAGGTCAAAGACAATGTTATATTATATTGTCTTTGGCCAAGGTTTTTAATTTTTTTGGTAAAATTTTGCATAGCGCCATCTTTCTATTCTTGCCTCCAACAGCTTGCCAACAGCCGGGCACGAAACCGCGGTCAATGGCAGCGCCTCTAGCGGTGACAAATTGACAACCTATAATATCCTCGATGAGAAGCGCCATCTACGAATATTTTACCATTCAGGGGCAAAACTGGGCTACGCTTCGACATATGAAAAATGACAGTCTAGGTATATTATATTGTCTTTGGTCTAGTTTCTAACAAGGCACGGTCTATTGTCGTCGGTCTGACCACAGCGCCCCTCCCCCTTCGTCCCTTCTTCAGGCCCCACGACTCGAGTCTAGTGTAGCCTGCAGGCCGTAACAATATGCCGTGGCCACAATGTGCTTCAGCACACATTATAAATAGTACAGAAATTACAATATATTATATATAAATTGTTATACAGAGTTTTCTATTTTAAGTAACTTTAGTCTTCGACTTGTAGCTTTCCGATTTTTTTTGAATGATCACTTGTTTAAAGAAATAATTATACAACTAAATGGGAAAACATGCATACGGCCTTCCTGATGGAAACGGTTAACGTAGCCTATGGACGACTCCAACACCAGTGATGACACTCACGCGTTGCCGACCCTGACGAAACCTTTTGACATCTTTTTGAAGAACCCCATGCTGAAGTCTCGAAAGTCGGGAAAACTATGGCAGGGTGTTCATTTCATTTTAATTTCACTATGGACCCTGCATTAAGCGAAGCTTGTTCATTCCATAAGTTTACTGTACGTGGGAGAAAATTCATTAGGACCTCATGATATCTACTTTCTTAGCAGTTTTGACGCAGAAGTAATTCGTCGACTTTTCAAAACACTGTCTGAAGTCGCTCCAAGAGAGCGTCTTTAAGATCATTATGCATGAGGTTTTTTTCAATGTATTTCTCAATTTAAAACAAAGAATAAAGGAAATAAAGGCATTTCAAAATAATCGTACCCAAATCTAAAATATACTGAACCTATAAGCTCGATGTGTAAGTGCGGGAAAGGGAAAACATGTATAATATAATACTTGTGCACTCTCGACATTTTATGGTTTCAGCTTTATTACACCCTTGTTCGAGCAGTTACTTCGAAATAGCCTCGATAATTTTAGTTCGTCGCATACGGCAATAATTGTCGGAGCCGAAGGAAATGGTATTAGGGACACAAATATAAGGAACTAATTTTTTATTATGCATAATATACCTAGATCATTTATTCCAAAGAGTATTTTGGAAAAAGGTACAAAAGGTGAATATATTCTGCCTATTAGGCGTAGAAATATTAAGTAACAAATTATGATTTATACATTAAAGTCGATTTTGAGTAAAATTTCCAATTAGATAATTTAATTTAGTTAACTTAGTTCTTTAATTGTCAAATTGTAATAACATTTATTTAATGGACAAACAAATATAATTGATTTCAAAAATCTTTATTAATCTGATTATCCTCGGTAAGTTATTGTAAAATTTACTTGACATAAAATAGACACTGAAAGAGAGTCTCTGGGTTGAAGTATAGAATTTAATTGGGTTTCTACTATTCTTATTTTTTAAATATGTTATTGTAATTCTTTATTTTAACGATAAATTTACACAAGAACCATCCATCAGAGTAATTTTACTGATGGATTTAATAATTATAAATTTAATAAAAATAATTAATTTAACACAATATTCAATACATATCATAACATAACAAATCATAATATAGGTAACAAAAATACACATTTCCAAAGGTGTATTAGCTGTGATATAACGACCTACCTATCATAAACGTTCATCTAATAAGTGCATTAAAATAACCTAAATAATCACTTCTTATCTACAACCAAGTTGTTAGTAAATTCATGCCTGATATTAGAAGAAAAGAACCTCAATTATCAGTCCCTTAATTAGAACAACGGGCAAAACAGAGGCGGTTCAACGCAATTGCTTAATAAGATAAGTGGAACAATACAGTGAAAGCATATTTTCCAAGTAGTTTCACTCGCAATTTTCTGAGAAGGAGAAACCGAGCGAGACGCGGGTGGCCGGGAAAAGTAACGTGAAAAAACGTGTACAGATCGCGTGGCATCGCGCGGCCTACACAATACATAAATCGATAGTAGGAAGACCTCCGACTAGTTCAGCAGTGCGTGAGTGCGACCTACAACACCCACTACCATAGACCCACTACCACCGCATGTTATGCGGGCTAAATACGTATAGAAACCCGAGTGTCCTGCAGCGCCACCCGAACGGAACTTATGTCGCAACGGCAACGTCCACAATTGCTTGTCGGAGAAAATAACCGGTTTCCACGGCACTCTGAGCGATTCACGACCTATTCTGATAGGCAGTGGGGTGGTTATCGCTCGGCGTGGGCGCGGAAGAAGGCCGTTTTGCAATGCAGCCGTCGCGGTAATAACACAGCTAGGTGCATTCTCGCTGCAATTTCGCTCTCGGTCGGGCTGTGTGTTTGTGGCGCGATGAAGATCAGGGCTAACGATCGGCGTGCATCGGCCGTCTCTTTCCCCCCCACAGCATTCCGAGAGTGTGTCTCGCAAAAGAAATTGCTACAAGTATATCTGACAGCGACGCGACGCGACGCCCGTGAGGCTTTTGTGCGTTTGCATGTTTATGTTTATAGTATAGGAGAACACGTACAAGGGGTGCTTTGAACGGTTGCGTAGTTATAAATTCTGCGACTGTTTTGTTTTTATTTTCAAAGCTCGTGTTTGTATTTTGCACGTTGAGCGCTGTAAGGCGATGTTTAAGAGCCTGTGTCGCACGCGATAGAGCAGTTTTTACGGAGTGCATTTGCATTTAGCTGATAATCTTGTATCAAATGTCTGAAGAAATAAATGATTCTTGAATAACTTCGCTGTTTATTTAAACGCTTACAATGTAACAACACATTCATCCTTTAATAACTTAGTAAGTAATTTCTGAACATTTTGATAGATTATAGTTATGAGTACTTAATACTTCCCGCTAAAGCCGACTAATTATTTTGAATGCTGTGTTATTTGTGATTATTTTCAAGTAAAGGGAATTATCTTCAAATTTTCTCTTTACTCGAAATGTTTCGTTTTCGGATAGGTGCATATTTTTCTTTATATCTTTACTATATATATCTTTCTTCTGTATTTGATAAATATAGCTATGTATTTTTTTAAATTTAAACCTCCGGTCATCATCATTACTGCTTTAAATGTTATTACAAATTTAGATCAAAGTTTTAATAACTGGGGAAAAATATCTGATCCAAATTCTAAGCAATGAAAGTAGATATATTGCAAGATGACAAATAAGGTGGCTAGGCTAATAGAAACTCAAAATACATTAACGTATTCACAATAAGTATAATAGTGTCGTTATCATGATATCATAGTATATTTGAAGTTGCTACTGGCCTAATTACATAATTATTCTATATGTACTCTAAATTAACTAGAATATTGACAAGTTTTCCTTATACTTATTTGTTTAAATATTTCACTAATAACCTACTTATAACAAATGCATTTCCTTAACCATACTAAGTAAAACACAAAATGATGTAGAAATATGCAGTAGCCAATTATCGACTTAAACAGGGTAAATTAGATCAATTTCAATCAACAATTACCATAATTTTATAGCAATAGCAGTAGCTATGTAGCGACCCACCATTATAAATAATGAAGCTTATAATAACTATAGATTCATTAAACCTTGCAACATGAAAATTGCCGAAAATTGTAAAATCTGTCAGTTTATCATAATTATCAATTCATCACAACATTAATGATTACAATGCTGTGATATCAGGGGATCTCTATTTCAATTTCAATTTTTTTAAAGCCTTTTACATTGCACTTTACATCAGCTCTTACAATAATGTCACTGCACTGTAATTATATTAGGTAGGTACAATATGAAACCTGTCTGGCATTGCATTAGTAAAACTTGGATTTTATATTCTAGCTCTGACAGCTAACGATATGCTATTGGGAAGATACTCATATCATCATCATCATCAGCCTATACTCGTCCACTGCTGGACATATGAGGCCCTCAATTGCACGTCATCGAGTTCTCTCGCACTCATGATATCAAGAGGATAAATGTAAGTTTCGTGATAATACTCGTAGGTAACTAGTAAATGCGTAACGAATTGTAAACTGGCCCCTATGTTCATAATAACGCAAACTATATTATGAATTTCAATAGTCTAATACACCAATATTATTGCGTTGATACATTTTAAAATAATAATAATAAATATATAGGGACATATCACACAAATTGAGCTAGCCCCAAGGTCGCAGGATACAATTGATATAGTATAACTCTCCAAATTCTTTTGCAGTTCAATTAGAGAAAAAAAAGTAACAAGGTTACTAACGACAGCACAAGTTACGCGTAAAAATTGTACAATAAGGATGATATAACACGAGTAATTAAAAATAAACGTGATTAAGGAAAAGCGTCAGATTCGGCACATTTGGCGGGCATTACCGTGATGGCGTAACGAGTACTATATTTACTTTGGGCACGTGTTCCGAGCTGAATGGGGCCTTGCCCTTGAACCTAAAGGGGAACGCACGGTACGCACCGCCCGCCCAAACTCCAAACGGACGGCCGCGCCTCTGTCAGCCCCCGCACCCCGCGGTTGCCCCTATACCCCCTCTGACCCCCTGATCAATAGCTCTACTTCCTACTTGCACACTTTCTTTTACACGTGGCGCCAGTAAGTCCTAAACTTGTCATGTTTCCAGTTTGAAAATGCTGGCATCGCAATTCAATGTCATCAAAGATATGGTTGTTTTGTAACGATTTTAAAAAAAGGTGCCTAATACAATAGATATCTTTCATGCTTAAAACGAGAATACATTTTCCAACATTATGGTTTGGTATCAGTCACGTAACAAAAGTTTATTTTGAAATTCAGTCATTCAATGTAACAAAAAACTATTTTTGAATGAACACATACAAACACACATTTGACTTTCAAAGCGAGCATGATGATTCGAATTTTCTCGAATAAGTATATCGGATTTTTACGATAAGTATAGTTTTGCATTGGATTTAATATTGCCTGCAGAATAACTGATGCCATATGAAATAACTATACGTAGGAACTATATTTATTTAATTTCGACATTTGAAACCATAGTCACCATCAACTCAATAATGGAAGACAACATTGCCCAACAGTATGGCAATTCTGGCAGCTTTCTGGTAACTTTAAGAACTCTTATATATTTTTGTATGTCTCACGAGACATATCTGTGGAAATTTATTTATTATTAAAAATTATTATTATAGTTTGCCAAGTTTTTCCAAGAAATTTCGGCCCAAATACATGGAGCAGGATCATAAAGGATGATTTTTGAACAAGTAATTCCACAAACTCGTCCAAAATTGGTCGAGACTAGTTAAAAGTTTCGACAGCCATTATGACTTAAGACAAAAAGAAGGAACAAAAAAACATTTCTGAGCAGAAATAACAATAGTTCGCAAAGCGCATTAATAACGATAAATTAGCTGATATGTTTTATAATTGTATGTACTTAAGTAACCGTCTACTACTAACCGTCGAAGTATAAATTAATTTGTTGATCATATTTGTATAATTTACGGTAAAGTTAATTGACGTAAACGATATAAAAGAAACAACTCAGAATCGATCTAATTTAGCGCAAAACCCATAGAAAAAATGCGTTAATTTAGTTATATTAATGTGGAAATGTAGTAACTCTATTGTTAAAGTAATGGCTTTGGCGCAGAAATGTCATGCAGAAGAAATCTTGGCACTTGGCTGCGTTCTACTTTACACATTTGCTGTCCTTTAGTGGTGATGCCATATTTTAGAAATAGTTCTTTAATTGCAAGCCATATTTAAGAAAAATATTGCAAATAATTTATTCAAATCCCCTATTTGAAATAAATCACTTATAAGAAAACGAAGAGGTCATTTAAAATTTTTGTGCTAGAAAAGCCCTTGAAAATCCTTCAAAGGTGAAAACGCTAACTAATGCTACAAGTTTATACTTTAAACTGTAAACAGTAGTTCATAAAATACTTTGAAGGGTGATGTAAGGCTTTTTTAATTTTAAATGATCTCTTAGTTTTCTTTCAAATAATTTATTTTAAACTGTACACATAGTGCAGCACTGGACCACATAGAATTCAAGTATCTCCATAAGTTAATGACAACGATATTTTTACTCCACCTATATAAGCTATGCACGAAAGTCGCCAAATAACTGTCACAAAAGCTTTCTATTTTTGAGACTGTTCCAAAGAAAATCATTTCCGCGGTTCAAAAGCTCAGCAATAAGTTTACTATGCACAATGCAGTCACGCAAACTTAAAGCTGGTGCAAGGCACGTGTATCGATCAATAGTTTGCTTTTCAAGTCTTAGTGAATTATGATAATCGAAGTTGCGATGATAGATATTGTGTCATAGTTTTATATTCCGACATCCAAAGTAGAGTTGCTGAACGTGTGTATTATGTAAATAGTGGATATTTACTGTCATTTCTGACGTGTCTACGAAGTATCATGCAAACTTGAGTTGCGCTCTAACTGTACACAGATGGCGACACTTGCTATGTTCATTGATTATAATAATTGTTATTATTTTATGACCTTGGGCTCTGTCTACCCCGCAAGGGATAAAGACGTGATAGTATGTATTGATTATAACTCACTACAAAAGCATTTTGATTGGTCAGGGCTCCATCCTCTCAGCTGCCTGTCTGGTGGTTGCAAGTATGGCATCAGATAAGCGCGCTCGGCCTCCCAAACTGCTACTTTCTCATTCCCAATTCATCCGCGCAAGTAGTATCCCAAATACCCCTATCCCGTTCCCCCAGTCCAATAAAACATTCCCTCGCTTAAAAAACAGGTTTCAATGGGCAGCAGCGTTGGAACCGATATAAGCTTAAACTGCGCTCACCAATCAGTTTGCCAAGCGTGAGTACGGCAAAAATACCCTCAATGATAGAAATCCTTGGGGGATGGTTGCCTAGTCCAGTAATGGACCTCTCACGGCTGAGATGATGATGATGATGATAATGGTAAATTTTCTAAAACTCGCAAGGGATTCAAAATCAATAGAGCACTTTCGTTGACCTACAATAATTGAATTGCCATGAAGCAAGGTCTATCTAAAACTGAAATTTTTTATACAAAAAAAATAATTGTACGAAACTCTTGGTTCGCGAGACCAACTCGCACTCGACCTGTCTTTATATATGTAGGCATTGAAGTCTCACTCAATATTTACAAGCTTGTATATACGTAGGTACTTCGAAAGTTTTAGTTTCTTTTCAGGCACGGAACAAACAATGGTAGGAACTGACAACTACTTAAACAAGTTCGAGCATTCATTGGTAGCCGAAGAAAAGAAACTTAATGGCGAGTAGCGACCTGGTTATGGAAAGCAATGAAGCAAACAACCCATGTTTAAGGAGAGAAATTCAATCGTTACGTTTTTAACAGTCTCTAGGCTGCTCTAGGGTTGCCAAAAGAATTAAATAATAATAATAATAATGAGGGATTTAGTCCGCTTATTTTTATAGCCTATGTGTTCTGACTGAAGTGAAAATGAAGCTTTAAAATTATACAATTTCATCAGTTTTGCGCAAAGGTCAATTGAACAATGATGAGAAAAACATTTAAAACACTGATGGATTGTGTAGAAAAAAATATTTTTTGTTTACACCCATTCCGTCCACAACTCTTTAAATGAAAAAGAAATGAAAATGAAAGTAGGTTAATTTTAAATGTAACATTTAATTTCAGTATAAAGCTACAGGATTTCCGGACCTATTCTTGTCATTCATAATTTAAACCTTTTTCTTAATTTAAAGAAATTGGCAACCGTGATATTTAGCATTGTTTTTACTGCGCACTCTGCTGAACTATTAATTATGACTGCATTTATTTTAATAAACCACAGCGCCTATAAATTTATTGAAATACTTCCTTGACGACTTGATTATAAATTTTTTAAGTTATACGAGTTTTAAATTACCATATTATTTTATAGTTGTTTTTAGCACCTTGTGTAAATTTATTTCATTTATTTATTTTTATTACCTTAATTTTTTTTTATAAATATGGACAAATCACACAGTCTGAGTTAGCCTCAAAGAAAGTTTGAGACTTGTGTTATGGTATACTAACTCAACGATACTATATTTTATAATAGATACTTGTATAGATAAACATCCAAGACCCAGGTCAATCTGAAAAAGATCATTTCCTATATTGACCTGACCGGGGATCGAACCCGGAACCATCCGTGTCGCTTAATCAATTAATCCTTGGCTGGCGTGTTGGCCGCTGCGCCACGGAGCTCTATGTTTGTTAGTCTATCACTTAATAGCTGAGGACAAGATGTGAGTGAATTGTAATTGAAAGGACGGGTCAAGACGAGGTAAGCTCTTGTCTGGTAACTGGTCCTAACTAATATTATAAATGCGAAAGTGAGTTTGTTTGTTTGTTACGGTTTCACGCCCTGTCTATTGAATCGATCATTTTCAAATTTTGCAAACACATAGAATAGGGTACTGAGAAGGACATAGGCCAGTCTTATATAAGGATAATACCTACCTTAAATAGAAAGAAAACTTACTGTGGGGCTAGCTCTATTTGTGTGATATGTCCCTATAAAAAAAAGCATAATTTTAAATTTACGAGTAAACCAGTACGTGCTCGGGGGAAAATCTAGTTGACAGAACATAGAGGCTTACGCCTCCATAATAGTGATGCTACATAAGCACTTGAATAAAGAAATCGATACAATTCTGGCCACTGAGAAGTAGGTACTAACCAGAAGTCACCTTGGCCGTTTTTCACATCTGCTCGCCGCTCCGATGGGCAACTAGGTCGACAGCTACTGCCCATTGTCAATCGCTGCGCCTGCGCAACCAAACTATAGTTCTTGGTCGCTATTGTCTGAAGCAAATTTGTAGGTGATACAAATCTGCCGAGTTGAAGGTCTTTTTCTTGCTACCATTCGATCTCTACATTCAAATGTGGAACGCGTTATTTTTGTCGCAGTTTACAATTGGAACGCAGATCAGCTGTTGCTATCTGGTTGGTTATTTGGAATGTCAAAATGTTTGAAATATTCAAATGAAAATACTGGGAAATATGAAAACGATTTCTTAGTTAAACTCAACCTTTTTTTACTATCTTTTCTATTCTTTGTTTTGAAATTAAGCATAGAACTAATTAATATATCCAAACAATAAAGGCATAGAGAAAGATTTTTTTTTAAATCTATGAATAAAGGATTGGTTTGTCCATCCTTTCAGTAAAAAAGTAGAAAATGAATTAAGAGATGCTCAAATGAGTACACTTAGTATTGCCAATTATTACAAGTTCCTGAGGGATACACCTAATAAAATACCAAACTTGGGTGAAACAACTGTTAAAACTAGTATTTCATCCACATGTCTAGTTTAGTTTAAACACGAAAAACCTGTTGATTATTAGCAAAAAATTGCAAAACAATTCGTTCTAAAAACATGACATGTTGATTAGCGTACAATTATTTATTTAGGTCAATTTTATTTGCCGATAGTTTAGTTGCCATAAACCTAAATCAGAATTGCAATGGAAAATATTTGGGTCAAACGTTCTCTAAAACGAGGAGGGTAACAGTCATCGTTAACACAGTTTTTTTTTTTGCACATTTGCTAATTTTTAAAGGTTTTTTTTAAAGCTGGGCATAGTATAAGCAAATGAAATAAAATTATTTATTTCGCAATGAATAAATGAAATTGACGGTGTTGTCACTTAAAAAGTCCTTTAATTTAGCCTCAGTTGGCATGCAAAATAAACCCAGTATTTTATAAAAAATACTAAGTAGAATGTTTATCCCTCTTCTGATCGTGTAAAATGAAGGAATACCCTCATAAATTGTGAGTGTGTAAAATTAATATATGTATGTACAGTCGGGGGTAGATAAACCTGACCGTTCTACAGATTTTCAATTGTAGGGGTGTCTGAGTTCATCTGCCTCCGACTGTACTTGCCTAGATATTTCCCTCCCAGGCGCAGATATATAAGTAAAGTTGTGAAATACATTTCATAGTCCCAATAATGGTACATTTACTAGGCTTTAGAAAATTTATGGTTTAGGTTTATTCTGGATTATAAAATAAGAAGACCTTAATCCTAAGCGAGTGGTGACTTCACTGGTATATTTCAATTTTATCTTTACCAATATTATAAACCTGAGTATGCGTAATTTCACGGGCTTTAGTACATTCGCTACATGAAATAGGTAGGAATTCGTAGAAATTTTTTTTTTTGCGGAAATATATATAGCACATTAATAATTAGGCACATTCAATGATTAGTACTAAAATTTTATTACATATTTTTGAATACAAGATAATTATTGATGACGTCAAAAACACTACACATAAGTTTAATAAAGGTTCCAAAGCAGAATGCATAAGAAGCGAAAACATACGTAATAAAACTTTTTACAGATTAGGCTGATCAGGCTTACTGTGATGGTAGTTTTGTACGCCCTCTTTATTTTTCTATTGTAGTTTTTACTGTCCTTAAGAACGTATACTAGCAGTATTTTTTAGCAATATGGTTTCCATACAAATGTATTTCTCTATTTTCCCGCTGAAAACTGATTCTAGAGCCATATTTTTTATTTTTTCCAAAAAAACTGTTTTTGTACAATTTTTTTTCTTTTAAACAGGTTTTTAGAAAAAAATAAAACATAGGGACATACCTATTTTAGTAATAAATTGTATGTAAAAAGAATTGTGCCTCTAGAAGCAGTTTTCAGCGAGAACATAGAGAAATACATTTGTATGGAAAACGCACTGCTAGTCATCATTTCGTGTAGGTGACACGGTCATTCGACCATGCACACCCTGGTGTCAGAGTTCTTCGGAACCGCCTCTCGGCATCTGACGTGGTTCCTTTAACGACTACCAGATGGCAGCCGGGACCACCGGCTTAACGTGCCTTCCGAAGCATGGAATCATCTTTCTTATCAGACTATCAGGTGATTCATGCCTGCATTGTCCTAGCCAAACTGGAAACAACTTAACAAAGTATGCTTCCCGTGGGAATCGAACCCACAACCCCCGGGTCAACAAGGCAAACGCCTTAACCACTGGACCACGGAGGCAGGCTGCTAGTATACTCTCTTAATTGGTGGAGTTTCGCTTGCAGAGATTCAGTGACCGACGGATTCGCAGCGAAATTACGCGTAAGTAAATGAGGTTCGATCAGCGCCGTAAGTAGGCGGTATGTAGGCAAAGAATAGAGCCTTGTCTGCGAAGAGGTTTGCGTCTAACTGATTACAGTCTTCCAGATATTAACCATACAATATGCGACCGATTTAGTCTGATCGGAAAAAAGCCTCAGTCAACATAAAAAAATAATAATTTTTCAGTACTTCTGTAGGATACAGACAGTTTGTAAATGGGATCTACTTTTAAGTAAAAATATTCCCGTATTAGGAGATCCCGTTCTTCTATAACCATATTTAGATAACATAATGTACATAACAGACAGAAGATATGGCATGTAACAATATGTAAATACAGGGTTCTCAATTTTCTTACTTCCTAAAGCTTATGGAACTTATGCGGTAATGTTATAAGCATAAAGTTTTGCTATAGATAGAGATTTTTCCAGTCTATGATTACCGAGTGTATTCGTATGCAGTTCGTATGAATATAGGTACCTGTGGAATATACATACGTTACAATTCTAGTTTTGAAAGGCGGGCATAAAATCCATTCTCTAATAAAATAAGTTACCTTATTTTAGAATTTACAACTAAATAAAATCAATCTAGGTATTTTGTTTCTAGTCTAAAACGTGTTGAAATTAAAGCGCGTTACGTAATAATAAATAATCACGACAAATATCACGATAATTCCGGTAAAAACGTATAGATAAGCTTTATTTTGGAGCTATGAATCACTGTTACCATTTCTCGCAGCTCAATTATTCGAAAATTATTATTTGATATCACTTATTGAATTTCAAATTATATTATATTATTTTAAATGATTATATGACAATGTAAGCTCAAATCAACATAATTTAGTTCTAAGCAGATATGTCGAAGATTGTAAGATGACGTTATTTAGAGAAAATGCGTTGTGCAATTTGTTGCCGCTTCTTCTGCACTCCACATTGTAAACAAATTGTAATGAAAGTTGACGTTCAACAAACGATATTTAAATTATCATGAGATGAATAAAATATTCGATTTTGACTTTGCCCTTTGCTTATTGCTAAGTCTCTACTGTCTATCATATGGCTGTATCATTTGGACAGCAATAGGTACAGACTTGAAATTTTCATAGAATGAGTATATCTTTGCCACTATAAAGACAAAAAATATAAGCGTTTTTGTAGTAAAATATTATATGGTGGTTCGAAACTCTATTGTCCCGCTTCTGACTTGCGCTCGGCCGGTTTTTTTATTATTTCGGTCAACAACCGCTAGCCATTGTGACCGACCCATTGACAGCCATCTAGGGTTAGATTTCAACCTCAATTTTACTAAAATAGAGATCCCTAAACAATTTTGTGTGATATTATTATACGACAGCCAAAAGATAAGGAGTATATTGCTTTTTAGGTTCATCTATCTTTCTTTTTAAAACTATTTAACTAGGGTATTATTGGAATCCTTAGTGACGTAGGCTATATTTTTTTAATAAGCGAGGCATTAGTTTAATTAATATATGAAATAATGTTTGTTGTGTATTCATATGTGGACAACACAAGTGAAAGATGAAGAAGTAAATAGCCATACCAAATAATCGTGATAGTACCCAATCACGTAAAATTGGCTGACACATATTTTACAAGGCCTACTCGTAATATCGCAAACAGAAGCTGTTGGAAGCAAACAGTTTAAATCCCCGGTCAACCACTCGCGTTTCAAAGACCTCCAAATTTTTTGTTCGGTCAGAAACCCGTTGGTGGTCGTCATTGACCTCCAGGGCACGTTAGGAATTGAATTAAACCGACAAAGGGCAATAGGAAATCTCTAACGGACTTCTTTACTTGCGCACGTGCGAATTCACAATAAGCAATGAAAGCGCTTTATGCCTTTCAAAATTATTCAGCGCAAAACTGGTTATGGGACAATAAAGGCTCTAGCTTTAAGCAGCAAATTCTATGGATATTATGTCATAAACGAATCAAAACGTTCGCTGATGTAATGACGTTATTAACCTTTTTTTGTGTGGAATATGCTGAACGCTGTATGTATTAGATCCATAGGTACGAATTATGGGTACATTTGCACAGGGCCTATACGTGGTTATGAAAAATCCGTCCGTGCGATATTTTAGCTAGACAATATCTATCGATGTTGTCGTTATATGGAACGAAACGAACACAATTACTATTTTTAGCAAGAATACATAATGAAGTGGTTTGTCATTGCTTACCTATTTTTCTTGTTCCTCGTGCGAGTTGACGACAAGATATATTGGTAAAATCGGAAGGTGCCAACGCGCGAAGTTGTGAATTTCCCTCGCGGCAGTTGACGAATAACTCAAATTTTTAAATTGTTTTACGGCCCTGAATAGGCGTCCTTTTAGAGCCTTTTCTTCACTTATTTTGCCAGTTGGCAAGTTATTTTGTTTATCAACGTAAATATGGCAACAATTATTTCCAAATCCACTGGTTTCATAACAGACGACGCAGCAAGGTGGACAAGCACCAGATCGCTTAGTAAATCCAACTACAGCCGCACCATGACAGCCTATTTTAGTTATTCAACACATTATTAATGAACATGGGCATTCATAACACCAAATTATACCAATTTCACATTATGATGTCCACTAAAATCAATTTGCAAAACGATCTAAAACAAACAACACCACATAGTCCGGCTAAAACTCCGCCCAAGAACTCTGCCTACTCTATCTCAGACACTAGTGTCAAATCCACAAGTGTGTAGGTTGATACACGTTTTTTTCTTCTCGCAGCTAGTATTCTATGAAAATGACTATAAACAGATTGGGCTACAAAATGGAGGTTCAAGTCAGGCTTGCCAGGGTTTGAAGCCGGGAGCTTACACTTATGATCAATCACCGCTAAATGAAAAATTGAGATTATGAAAGTAAGTTACAGGTCATTTAAAAAAATATGTTAATGGTGCCTCCCTGAATATATGCACTTTTCGTACTTATCTAGTTAAAACATTGCTAAGAAACTCGTCCATTTTAGGGTCTACTATTTAAGTATGTTTAATTATTTCCGCTATACTGCTTGTTGCGTGAACTACAGCTTTATTTTATATTATAAGGCTCCACTTAAACGGATATTGATAGGCGACCGTTTGCCTCGACCAAGCTTTTGGTCGAAAACCTTGCACCTATTGTTCAAAGACCTCTCGAAACAATAGAAGAGGTCGAAATTTTCGAGTACGCTGCGTTATTTATAGTTAGGTCACGAGCGACTGTTTGGTCTAGGCATCGGATCGACACAGCGTGTGTTGACCGGAGGATTCACCTTGAGAACGCACCTTGCTTCGTATAACCCCACCGCGGAGAAACAGCATTGGCCAGTTCCTCGGACAAACTGGTTGGCGAGCAACTCGAACTGGCAGCGTATAATCGTTTGGTACAATGCTCGAAGACCGGTCCACTGTGGGTGAGCGAGTTGTGGAATGCATGGGACGGACCGAGACGGCGTGATTTGAAAGTACGAGTGCGTTGGTTATCGACTTACGAATATTTTCGATGGCGGCACGATTGCTCAATCCGATAGGTTATCGTGCGCATTGACCAATGACCAGACGTTTGAAACCCCAAAGTATACTCAGCAAAGGTACAGCAAGCCGAAATGGGGTCATTGTACTTTACGGAAACAAATTTTACCAATGGGCTCGAAATATATTTAGACTTGGAGAATTAGTAGGTCTCTATATTTTCTTTTGAAATTTTGGGTCTCAGTTCTGCTATTATAAACTAGAAGCGGGCCGTGACTAAACTGGACACGATAATTTTTTTGCCAGAATTAATAGTAGGTACCTCGCGACTTTATCCTCTCGGATTTCTATTTCAGTCAAGCAATCACGGGCCCTTGGATCTCTGGTTATGATAAGTAGTTGGTACATAACTGCTACTTATAGTTTCGCTTCTCACAGACTAGAACGAAAGATTTAGTAGCGCAAAGTGTATAAAAAACGCGAATTCAGGATTGGACCTATAGAAAAAGCTGCTGGTTTTGAAAAGGACAATGACCTCTTCCTCTTAATATACATATAGCGACTAAAGTACAACTTATCAGCTATGACCAAACAGCATGTCTTCAACCAATGCGTGGGCAGTCTCTTTTTCTTCGACCGATTTCGGACAGCAATTGTACTTTGAATGGTCCCTAATCACATACTGTAATCTTGTTGACTACCAGAATGTTGTTTAATGACGGTGGATGACCAAATTATCATATTTTATTCATAAACATGCTCACGTACAACTGTTATATTTTCAGAGTTCTGTAACTCAAAAACAGAACCCTTTTGGAATCACTAAGCTTTACGAAACAGGGAATTTTAGTGTGAAGTTCAGCGCTACACCGATTTAGTATCTTTAATAATTTAGTTTGCGGTGTTGTTCCCGGCGGAGTAGAATAGGACCACTCGAAGTCTTCCCGTGAGTATTGTAAAGGGCGACTTAGGAAACACAAGTTAAGCAAAGCTTTTAAACATCAAAGAGACCTTTCCAACCCGTCTGGTCAGCGTTGAGAGTATAGGCCAAATCTGTGACTGCTCAGGCTAACAGGTAGGTATATGGCAGTGGTAGTCAAAGAGGGTCGCGCTCCTGCAGTGGAGACTTAAAAAAGAATGATGATGATGAATTCAGTAATACGTATATGTACTTACTACTACTCCAAAGCACAGGCTATGTGGTCTAGGTTAGGTTAGGTCTTTGTACATTAACCTAAAATACTGTTTTATCATGGATGTAAGTTAGTGCTTAAGCATAAGGGAATTAAGTATAAAAATTTCTCGGTTGCCCGTGTGCATGACTGTCAATATCCTTTCACTATTCTTCGTTTACACATATGAAACCTACAGGGACGTGTA
The DNA here is from genome assembly GCA_963082605.1 of Rhodophaea formosa. Lineage (NCBI taxonomy): Eukaryota > Metazoa > Arthropoda > Insecta > Lepidoptera > Pyralidae > Rhodophaea > Rhodophaea formosa. Next base: position 15,718,463 of record OY720209.1, read on the forward strand.
TGTACCTGACGTGCGATTATAAAATTTGGCAAGAAATATGGTCTTATATCAAAAGTGAAGGAAAAAAATTTAAAAATAGTTTCCAGATGAATTTAAAAAAACTTTTTGTACTGGACCTACGGTATGGTAATACTACGCGCACTTGGTTCGTTTTTTTAAAGGTTATAATGTAATAAGTGGTTATTAAAAAATGTCTATGCAATTAAACTCTGTTTAAGTAGGAACATTAATTTTCTTGCCTAAAACCAGGATTTATGAGTTCAACTCGAGAACAAACGTTGTTATGAAAGAGATCTTTGTTTTAACAATATTTAACTAAACAGAATTGAATTTGCGAGCGCTTCCTGGTTCTGATTACTTTTTGAAGCAAATTTAGATTTATTACAGTTTGATATCGAGACTTAAGATTTTTTCTATTGAAATATTTAATCAATCAATTAATATTTTACGTCATACACTTTCGTGAACCAAATAAAAGAAAAAAATAACGTTGCTACTTACAGAGAAATGAAGAAAATGACGAGAGAAAGAGAGGAATGGAAGAAGCTCCACCGACAAGTGCCCAGCTCTTTAATTTGATGATGATGGCCATTAAGGATGGTCGATATTTTCGACTAAAAATATGTTAGTGAAACCGTTTTGTTCATTATAAAATGAGAGAGGTATAAAAAAATTGTGTGTCCGTCTGTTCTCTCTCATCAGGCCTCATTTCTTCCCCGATTATCGTGAAATTTTGTGAGCAGCAGGTATGACGATTACATCCAATTTTGTTGAAATTTTAGTTCCGAAATTTCGGAATACATATCATAACATAACATTCGCGAAAACTGCAGTTCATGGATCCACAAAGTAATATACAAACAAGATAAAACATAATGAAAAGTGTAGAGATACGAGAGAGATCTTTTATAAATAACTTACAATATTTTGACGTTAAACGTAAGTAACTACATAACAGGAAATATTTTCCTCCGAAAGTAATTTTCCTTGTTGCCAACCGAGGAGTATTTCTCCTCGAGATGGTGTTATGGTAATTAAATAATATGCAACGACGGCTAACGTAAGAGGTTTCAACGAGCTTTGGCACATATTGTGAATTTTACATTATTTGGATGTGTTTTTATGGATGTATTTACTATCACTACATATTATAAAACAAAGTCCTCCGCCGCGTTTGTCTGTCTGTCTGTTTGCGATAAACTCAAAAACTACACCATGGATTTTCATGTGGTTTTTACCAATTTTTTGGTTATATACCAAGTTTTTGGTTACCAATAGATAGACTGATTAACGAGGAAGGTTTGTAGGTATGATACATGCCCGGACTCAGCTGGGGAGGGCTGCTGGATAAGTTCTTGCCTGGTTGGCAAATGATAGCAGAGAACAAAGACGTGTGGAAAAGTATCTGGCAGGCCTTTGCCCAGCAGTGGGACAACGCAACCACAGGCTAACAAAAAAATACGAAGTATCGCCGAGTTTGTATTCCACGTGTCGCAAGTTGGAGTGTTAACCACTGTGTCACGGAGACACATTTTTAAATTAAGTTTTTTGACATTCTGATGTCCCCATATTATCACACATGAAATTCAACCTTCAATTAAGTTAATTTATACGCAAAATAATTTAGTTTATTCTGTTAGTTTTAGTTAATTGTTACTAACTTATAAATTGTGCTTTGACCAAGTAACAAATACATTTAATAGCATGAAAATAAATTTCCAAATTAAATAATAAACATCTGCAGATTGCATCAAACTGTAGAGTTCCAGTGAATGTCAGGACTATCTTAGCATGCATCATAAGAGGAATCTACTCATATTACTATCTTCTCTAGGGCCTTATTTGAAGAGTCTCTGCCGCCTCTACAATGTAGAGTTCGTATATATTCATAATGTTAGGACCCCGTGTGGAGCTTAATGAGCTTATATTTTCCGAGTTGTTTGCATCTTAATTAAAACCTATTTATAAATTCCACACCGTTGCCTATTTTATTTGATAACATCTCGATTTTATATACGTATTTTCCAAATAGATTATATAGTAAATATAGGTTTTTTGTGATATAGTTGCGAAAGATAGAGGAGAATTTTTATGCCAATTAAAACGATCATCAAATTTTACGAACAACAGTATTATTTATATAATTATTGTATGTTTTTATACGATATGAATATATTATTATCGATGTATAAATTGTTGTTGATTTTTATTTATCTTGCCCTAATGTATCAATCGATGACAAGCAAAACGGAAGAAGTGTAGAACTTTAACTTTAACGTATAATTATAAAACATTAAAATTTTTTCTTTCTATTTTTTAAGCATTTAAATTATGACTGTACACTTCATGTGCATAGTGATGTTTTTGGTTTGGTGGCTGTGCAAGGGGCAGCGAATAAACTTCATTTGTATAGGTATTAAGATTATTTCTTGTTAATCCTTTTACCGGATTCGCCGTGTGGTTCCCGGCAGAGTAGAATAGGACCACTCCAAGTCTTCCCGTGGATATCGTAGAAGGCGACTTAGGAAACCCAAGCTATACAAAGCTTATAAACATCAAAGAGACCTCTCCAACCCGTCTGGCCAGCGTAGAGAGGGTAGCCCAAATCCTCTGACTGCTCAGGCTAATACTTATATATGGCTTTGATAGTACAGAGAGGGTCGTGCTCCTGCAGTGGAGACTATAAAAGACCTGATGAAGATGATGAAGAATCCTTCTGACGACCTCTGTGGCCTAGTGGTCATCATGCCAGCCTGTCACACTGAAGGTCCCGGGTTCGATCCCCGGTCAGGTCAAGATGGAAAATGATCTTTTTCATATTGACCTGGGTCTTGGATGTTTATCTATATATGTATTTGTTATAAAATATAGAATCGTTGAGTAAGTATCCCATAACACAAGACTCAAACTTACTTTGGGGCTAGCTCAATCTGTGTGATTTATCCGTATATATTTATTTTACTTTGCTTGTGTAGGTGAACCAACATGAATACTTGTCGTTATGGCGAAACTAAGGTTTTTTTTGTGTGCGTCAGTGGCCATTACTGGTGTCAGATTTTTCAAGCTACTCAAAGGCATCTGACATAGCTTAACGACTGCCATCAATGATAACAGTCGGTGCAATGGCTTAACGTGCCTTTTCAAGCACTAAGGAGCTCGAGATATTTTTATGCCACTTGCAGTCACCCATCCAAGTGGGGACTGCGCCCATGGTTGCTTAACACGTGGAAGCGTTTATTATGCTCACGCCCGCTAGGCCACCGGGCTCCTAAAAAAAAACATGCTATGATGACGTCACACATTCGGCGCCCCACTGTCCCGCGCGCCCCGCATACGCGCCTATCAGTAAGCTTTTCACAGAATTACAGTTTTAAATTTATCTTTTGAAAACAAAACGTTACTTAGAAGAACCTCACTATCATATTTATGATACAAATTAAATATGTATTTTATGGGAGCGGCGCAATATATCTTTTTTCCTAACAATTCTCTATTCGCCACCATTCCATATCCACTTCCTCCCGTTTCATATCCATTTTAACGCAATTTATCCATCTCTGTTTTGGTTTTGGTGGACTATAAGGGATATCCATCCGTTCTCATAGTAAAAGCTTTTTTTTTTGTTAGATATTCTTCGTCTCTTCTCACCACCTGACCAAACTATACCAGTCTGTTACTTCTTTCCTTATTTGTTTAATCAATTTATTCCCGAGAATGGTTAAATTCCTATCAAAGTCGAAAATCAAAATGATGTGCTTCTGTATTTGTATTACAGTACAATATTATTCTAAACTAAATTTCGACGTTGTGTTAAACACATTTTCAGATATTTACATAATCGTATTTGCACACGAGTAAAGCGTCAAAGTTTCTAATATGGATTTGCCAACCATTGAGATATAACACTAGAGGAGCTACCTTATATATTGACATTGTTCAATTCCTCGAAATTTAAAATTTAAGCACTGCAGCGCTAAAACAATAACGAAGCGTCCAATCATACATAACTCAATACCTCAGCGCTATATTTGCTACTCTCACGCGTTTCCATAGCAACATGTTAACATAATACTAAATGGCGGGAGGTAGGTAATTATATTGACTTTTTTTGTAAAAAATAATGTACTTGCTGATGAAAATTTATTCCTTTGCAACAACTCAATACACACTTGTCTACACACCAAGGCATTTTTTATGATTTTTACCAAGTTTTTTTAATTAATCGTGGGAAGTACCTTAAGCGAAAGAGCTAACAACCGACTGACTGAGTTATGGTGCGATGGCCAGAGTTGAGCGGGACAAAGTAAGGATTTGCGGTGTCTTCTCTAGTAGTTATATCTCAATGTTGCCAACTAATTTTAGCCTTTTACGCTAATTGGCGTAATTTCATTTGCCTTGTTATTGAATTACAAAAGTCAAACTATCAACTTGCGTGTTTGTTGATGATAATAAGATAATCAAGTTAGCAAATGAAGTTTATCTATTAGTCTAGAGCATCCTACTGCATAATTTCTAAGTTTATCAATTTTATTAACGTTAATTATATGTAAAGCTGCATAATTCTAGTAAACTACTCATTTTCTCGTCTGCGTTAATTATGCATTGGATGACACCCGCTAATAATTTGTCTATAAGTGAAAAAAGAGGATTTATTTTCGGTTGAGTTGTTTTTGAGTTTATCCTTGACTTTAAAAATAACTTTATAGCTTTGAATAAAAATCTTATCATATTTAAAAAAAATCAAATATCATATCGACATATATAAGGAAATGCAATTTTAATATTAAAACTTACGCGAGATAAATTCATTATGAAAACACGGAAATTAATTAATTTTTATTTATTCATTCATTTTATTAATTATGTAATAAAACGTGAGTAAAGCCGTGTTTTCATAATAAATGCAATTTTGTTATAATATGAGTATTTACCATAAATGTGAAAATGGAGAAAGATATTTTCAAAATATTTTAGTATATTTATGAAATAAATAATCAATCAATCTTGTCATAATACTCCGTGGCGCAGCGGTCAACACGCCTGCCTGCGACACGGTTGGTCCCGGGTTCGATCCCCGGTCAGGTCAAGATGGAAAATGATCTTAATCAAATTGACATTGGATTGTTTATCTATATAAGTATCTATTATAAAATATAGTATCGTTGAGTTAGTATCCCATAACACAAGTCTAGAACTGACTTTGGGGCTAGCTCAATCTGTGTGATTTGTCCTTATATATCTATTTATTTTTAAACTAAAAAATAGCTTTTTTGCTGACAAAATACTACAGTACTTTACAGTCCAGTTCAATCCAATAAAAATCACTGCCCAGTGACCGCCGAGACTTATTTGTTGCTACGTCGACAGTTACTCAATTTGAATGCACATCAATAAAATTCCACCTGGACAATCGTTCATTGTACTACGGAATCATTAGGTCACCATTCAGCTGCACATGCCGGGCATATCACCGGCGGGGGACGGGGGGACACCGAAAGTGGGACAGAGCGCGGTTATTTCGGGACAGAATTGGGGCGGCCCGTTAACATCGGGGTTTCAGAGGCGAAGAAAACAAATAGTTCGTTATACACCTGAGTGGGCGGTTTTTTGATGAGGTAATGGATACTGGGCTGGATGTAGGTTGTGGTAAGTGTCATTTTAATTTAGACTCGTAATGTCTGTTGATAAAACTCGTAGGTACTAGAGTTAGTACCTAAATGGCCACCTATGACAATTCGACAGTAAAAAATGTAATAAGAGATCCTTTATTGGTCGGAATATACGATTTAAATTAAATACTATAGTTAGTCGTTTTATGATAAGAAGTAGTGGATAACTTTTTAAATGAACTCATATTACAACTTAGTTGGTTTGCCTCTTCCTTATAAATCCATCTAAATTTTTTGTAGATCTCAGTCAATCTTTGAGCAGATTGTATGGTAGGTCTATCTGTTAGTCTTGATACTATGTAAAACGAAATTTTGTTTATTTTCATTGGTGCGTCTCGTCTCCTTTTATAATTATTTCGGAGTTTATCCAAACTTTCACTATAAGACGACCACTATTTGTATAATAAGTTTTTAACAAAAAATCCTGCTAAAATATAGCCTATGTCACTCGGAAGAGTGTAAATATTCTAACCATACCCCATAGCTACGCCCAAATCCGTAAAGTCATTTAAAAGTTACTGTAGAATTAATGCAACTAACAAGCATACACACTTACATTTTTACATACCATGAACTCGAAAAACAAAACAATGGTGCCCCATTTTTGGAAGTCTTTTAAAAAATGACATCACATAATACAATAATATTTACTTCTGTACAAACGAATTAAAGTTACCTAGATTCTTAAAGGTCATCATTGTACAAGGGAAAAACCGACCAAGTGCGAGTCAAACTCGGAAACTAAGGGCTCCGTATAAAAAAATAATAATTGTGTGATTTCCAAAGTTACAGATTTTCTGACTTTTGCTGTAAGTTCCTGCTTTATACTAAATTTCATGGGTTCAGATCAACAGGAAGTACTTATCCTTTAGATAAACTTTGATTTCCTTGCGATTTCGAGAAAATTAGCAATGTTGCGACATTTAACTTGCTGTTAACAGAAGTTTGATTTTTTATAAATTCAAGAGCCCTTAAATCTAAAAGGTCTAAATATGATATTAATTTGGAGTACATAAGCTATAAGCGTTCCTGAGAAAAACGTGATAGACAGACAGACGAACAAACCAGTGATCCCATATGTTTTAACCTTTGGAGGTACGGAACCGCGAAAAACGTTCAGATAGTATTGCCCTCTATGTACTCTCTGCTTTGTGATAAAGTTTATTGCTAGATCATAAAAATAATACATTTGCCCGTCGCCCGACACCTAGTAACACTCTCTCGGTCAAAAGAATAAAGTGACCGAACTGAAAAGGACGAAACATAAACGACGCATAGCTTCAGTATTCCTAATCAATTTTTAGTAATTTAGGAATGGATCTATAGTTTGTGTCCTATTTGTGTGTGTAAGTGGCCAACACATGTGTAAGATTCAAAGCTGCCGCCAGGCATCTGATATAGCGTAACGACTGCCATCAATAATAACAGCCGGAACCAACGGCTTAACATGGCTTCCGAAGCACGGAGGAGCTCGACATATTTTCATGCCACTTGCGGTCACCCATCTAAGTAGGAAATGCACCCGGGGTTGCTTAACATACGTAAGCGCTAATACTTAATGCTTACGCCCACCGGGCTCCTACTCCTATATCCTATAGTTGACAAACTGAAAAGCTGTCGTTTGACGTGGTATTGACGGACATATAGAGAGGAGGGATGCCGAACATCTGGCAAAGAGAATGGCTCATTTAAAAGTAGGGGGACATGGAGGACGAGGAAAGACGTAGATGAAATGTGTCAGGTCGGATATGAGGGAATGCAGGGTAAATATTTATATGGTAAACGAAAGAAATTATAGAGAGAGTCGACATATAATGCCGACCCCAAACCGGGATTGAACGGCGAGGAAGAAGAAGTAAAATACAATAATATAAATACTAGGTTATTAATAATGTTTCCTAATACTAGGTTTATAGAACTGGCCCCAGTCTACCCGTAAGGGAAAAGGACATGACAGCATGTATATGTAAAACACCTATGTGTATGTTTGTAAAACACCTGGTAACCTTAAATTTTATTACTAAAGAGAATTTTTAAACAGCGGTCATGGGGAACATTTCTTAAGCTATATAAGTTTACTTTACAGTTAAGGCTCTACCAGTAGTAAACACAATTGTTTAGTGAAAATGTATAATTTTCTTGATTTTGATTTTTTTATTTTGGGTATGTACTCTGATCTACTGCTACATGTGCAGATTTATAAAATTTGTCCTGTTTTAGTCAGATGTGACATTTTCTCAATATTTTATTGCAAATCATAAAGTACAATAGGTGACAATACAAAGTTTAAGTTTTAGTACATTACTGCAGAGGCCGGGAAGTAAGGGATTGCCGGACGAGTATAGTTTTCAAGGCCGAGCGTCAGCGAGGCCTTGACAATAGTTACGAGTCCGGCAATCCCTTTCCCGCCGAGGAAAGTATAGAGATTTTCTCAATAAATGTGAGGAAATTTAACTTAAAGTTACACATAAACTTACATGCCTTAAATATTTCCCCTTACTAGGTATTTGCCGGTAGTAATTTTTCCACTTTCAAGTTTCAAATTAGGCGAGTAGGTACTTAAAATCCATTGCAGTGTTGCTTTCATCACTAAAACTCATTTTGAACCGTTTCATTTCGAATAAATAACCAACTTTGCACATATTTACCGAAAACAATCAATGTCAATCAATTACTGCAAAGCGTTAATCACAAACTACGAAGAAGATACTATTACTAGTATCAGACGACCGACTGCCATATGTTTTCTCTAGGCAATAAGGATCATAGACAAATAATGGAGTGAGGGTGAAAATGAAAAAAATGCCATACAATTCCTTTTGAGTTTCTATGGGGGGCCATAAATTCAAAGTCAATTGACGTGTGTTCTATGCCCTAAAATCCGTAAAGGCAGTTTTTCGGCAGTGGCGTTAATCACTACGGGTATAGTGAAAATAACAGATCTCCCGAGTTTTTAATTTTTTTATTTTCAGTTGTCAATTCCAGCAAAGGAAACAATGCCCATAGAGCCCAGTCATATTTTTCACAAAAAATTTAATAGATCATAGATTATTGTTTTCTTCTCTCGCAACGAAAATTAAGCATATTTTCGTATGATCACATATCGATATTTTAATGAAATTGTAGTTATATTCACGTATTATATGCATTTTTTAAAAATGCAGTGGTAGTAAACTGGCTGTATGACAAGTGACATAATTTACGTTACATAGATTAATTAAAAAGTTTTGAGCAGCGGCCGGGAAGTAATTTTCATACTTATTTCCTGGCCTAGGCCGGCAATGCGATGAATGAGCCAAGAATTACAAACTTCCGGTCTTCTTTTTACTACAGTAATGCCTACATTTCCGAGCATGTTTGAGAAAAATATAATTAATATCCATCGCATTTTTTAAATCTATTATATTAACGCAATTACATGAATATCGCTACAAAGATTTAAAACCATTTACTAACTAAGCCTAATTCGTATATGGTGTACCTATTGATCCAAATGGTGTAAAAATAAAAAACAATTGCCTTGCGATGTATGTTCCCCTATGCCCATTCTGTTTGGTGTCTCGCGAACTGTGATGGACGACACGTGTTCAAGACCATTCAGCTAAATGATTCGATAGGGTTGTCTTTTGTGTTAGAGGGTAAGAATCTGGTATTTGTATTTTTATATAAGGTTTTCCCTGTGTATGGGAGTTTGAGTGAGAAGACAAATAATCTAATTCTTTGAATTCAATATCAAAGCGATTTTATGTTTAAAAACTATATTATTGAATACTTTGTTTGTTTGTTTGTAAAGCTTTATTTTACTTACACAGAAAGAAATAGATACAAAATAGAATAAGTACAAAATGGCGGACTTATCAAATGAAGTATCTCTTCCAGTCAACCGGCAACCAGCACGCAACTGTTTTTTTTATTGCTGCTGTTTTTGCCGGGAATTTTCTGTAGCGCAAAATAAACGCATTTCTGACTTAGAAGAAGACGACCTTTAGTATTTTTGGAGTTTAATTTAAAATTAGATTGTGTGTAATACCAATAAATCTATCATGGCATGTTATTAAGGCGTATCCGTTTTCAAGTCCCCTCATCTCATTTGTTCCGTCCCGCTTCTGAGCGTGACACGTGACGTGTCCAGCTTTATAGGGTTGTCTATTTTAATCCTATTATGCAATACTAAGCTGTAATAGTAGTATTTTTATCCCTTTCCGTCTCACATTCTATCTGTAAGTTAGAAATTGGGTTACAATTTTTTAAAATTAAGTAGTTGAATTTCGTTTAAATTGAGTTAATCATCTTTGGACGTAAATTCATAAGTTTTCAACTTCGTTCAAAGGAAGCTTGCAAGACCATTAATTGTAATGAAAATAAAAATGTTTGTCTCAGTTTTCGTTGTTTGGCAGTCAACAAAGCAAATAATAATTAATCAAATAAAGCAAATTAGCGTGTTGAAAGAAACGCGTGAAGAATTTATAGAATCATTAAAAATCGACCTTCTGTCCGAACAACAATAAAAAGGGTAGGAAGTCGTGGGAGCCCTACAAGGCCCGTTATCGTTATAGTCAACACTATAAACGTATAGTGTATCCAAATATCAGGCGGTTGCCGGGGTGAACGACCGCTGAGGCACCTGCAATCGTCTATGTTGACACAACACTGACGTGCTCAACAGCTCAAGTGATAATGAGTCAGTGCAATGTTCTTGAGAGTGGTATTGGATAATTAAGTGGGATTTTAGCACAGCGTTTTGGATTCTCACTTTCGTGGATGTTGCGAAAACTCCGATCCGTAGTTGCTAGTATTATAAAGCAGCTTCAATTTTTTTTTAATTATATCTATATGTGTTGAATTATCAAAGAACTTGAGTAGGTATTATATAATCGAAGGGACATTAGATTCTAAATGATTGTTATGTACTAATGCAAAAAGAAAAAAAATACATGGTTGACTGATTATAATGCGAACTTGTTTATGAAATAGGATTTGATCGTGAATACATTTTTGATTAAGTAATACAACCTCATGATAAATAAATTACATACTTGACCGTGCTGGATATAGCTTGGTAACAGGGAAAACCCATCAGACATAATTTATCGAAGCAACTTATTGTGAGACGTAAGTTGATGTTTCACGTAAAATTTTAAAAGGATGACTTTCTAAACTTTGTCCTACTCACAGCTGTAATCATGTAGGCATCTATTTTTTTCATGTAGCTGCAAAATAACTACAGCAGCAAGACAAGTTACCTACGCATTAAACATTTTTTGGACTGAACTCTTATCGACAGTAGCATCATTGTTGTTAAATCTATTAGATAGTCGATCTTCAGCATTCACTGTATCATAGTTGCTATAATTTTTAGAAATTTTCTTTGAAAGATCATCTTTCTCAACCACAGAACCATCGGCTACAGCTCATATTTGCAGATTTACTGCAAACCTCGGTATTCTGAAGTGAAAATTGAGGGCGTGGCCTTGCTCCCCTTTTGAAGATTGGCACATTTTATCTACCGCTTGAACCTCGGCCAAAGATTTGGCATCATGTTTGATTGATATGGATCTTGTAGATTTACATACTTTCTAGATTTAAATGAGCATCGACCTAAAAAACTACTTGCAATATCTCATTTTCATCGAGATTTTTATTTGTGCATTGAGTATAATAAATTTACTCCAGTAGGTAAATGATACCATAATTTGAATAAGAACCCGTTGCATAAAAATCTATTTAAAGCTCCGGATAAATAAAATTGGTTGTATATAAATATAAACTGAGTGTCATTTGAAGTATCTTACGTAGACACAAGAAAGAAACCAAACATCTGCGTCTTTTAAGTTTCCTTTAATGCGTTTAGGTTTAGCTTATCCAATGAAAGCATTAAAGCAGCAGTTAGCTGCTGCACTTGGATCTCGTTAATTCAATTTGCAAAGCCTTAACACTAAGCTGCATTATATGATACAAGAATGAGTGTTGTTGACCTGTGAAGTAAAGATAAAGGCATATTGCCAACAAAAAATTAATAACAACAATCTTTAGATGAGGTTTAACTTTATGATTGAAGTAAATATAAAACGTGTTTGGAATCCTTTCTTTTAATCAAAGCCAACAAACGTGAAGAAATGTTTCCAAATGTCAATATTCATGAGAGTTTCAAGATAAGGCCGGATCAGCTGTGGCGAGAGTTGGTCGCCGGTCGCACGCCGCGCCGCGACCGTCTCTTCTTGCCGACAAGCCGCGTCACTTTCCAACTTGCACGCTATAAATATTCAACGACCGCTTTGCCAGCAACCGCTCTCACCTACCGCACTTACTCCATCCACCAGCCAAAGATACCCACCTAGATACAGTTTGGGCTCAATTTTGACGGCCCGCTTTCCCACTCAGCCAAAAATACAGACGACTCGATGGTCCTTGCGTGCACTACCGCTTCTGTCTACTCATCCATCACTGCACATCCGTACGATACGGTAAGACCACGATTTCACTGTCACACGCGGCGGCCAACTGGCTCGCCGGAGTCACGGCATGCACCAGCACAGACGTTTAAATTGTACCGCGGCAACTGCTGCAGTGGACCTATCATCAATCTCGGGAGGTGAAACCGCGACGACCGAAACTGCGGCGCGAGGTCGACGCGACCTCCACGCTCGAGAGCGTGAGAGCCGTCGAAGCCTGAACGGTGGCAGGTGTGCTGCGTGAAGTGCAGCGACGATGCAGACAGAGCTGTACGGGACGACGCGCGTGACTCGCCGCCGTCGACTGACGGGGCGCGCCGCGACGAACCTCGGCTCACCACCACACGCGCACTCGCGCACACTCGCCCAGCCACTTCGCCTCGCCGCGTTGCCTCACACCACTACATGGTTACACCGACACTCCGTGCCTCGCCGGACGCAGAGATCCGCCGATATTTTAAAGTTTCATAGCAATTTGACTTTAAAATCTCATCGGCCCGTCGAAGCAACGCAAGCCAGTCGGACAGGCTGAATATTTACCTAAATAATATAATTCTGGTGTCTCACTAGACAAGACGCGTTCGTTGCGCAGTGAATGGACAACGCGTGTAGAAATACCGAGAACGCATGCGCCACGCACACTCCCTTGAGGCGCCTCTGTATCTAGTAAAAATTCATACGAGTGTCTGTAGTAGGCTTAGCCCATCAAACTGAGACAAGTAAATTGAAAAATAAGCCTTTAGAACTTGCGAAAGCCGTAGTCGTTATGCGTTAATCTATCAAAGTTATACCGAGAATAGTGAAATCACTTATGATGAAAATGCGGCAGATATACAACACGAAGAAATGGCAGCTAGATAAAAGGATGCTGCATTTATATAAGTTGGCGCGAAGGCAGAGTAAGGTCATCGGAATGATTTAGCTACGATGCTATAAATTGCGCAAATAGATGTTCCAATGAACTCGTTTAATAATAGCGGGCGTAGTGAGGGCGTCACAGAAGAGAATAGTCGTGTAGTCGCTACTCGATTTGTGCGAGACATGCTCAAGGTTGCTAGAAAACGTTGCGTCGTCGTCACGCCGTGGCGCTTGCGAAAAATCTAATACAGAAGCTTGAATGGGATGACTTCACTGCCAGTCATAAACTGCGATAGCTTCTCTACAATTTCTATTTCATTCGTTCCATGGATTTCACGGAAGATAATTCTTTCAGCATTGCTATGCTTTAGTGTAGGTTAATCTAACTTTATATTAGTATGCTTTTTGTGAAATCCGTTATATTATATTTAAGCTTTATAAAATTCCAACTAAGATTGGAGGCAATTAAAATTGACATTGAAGCTCGAGATAAAAAACGTCTAAGCAAGTCATCTTTGCCGGGAACAGTCACGCTCTATCAAGTTCAGGCAAACAAATTATGCTTACAAAGACCGGATACATACAAATATTTAAATAAACTCTTCCAGAGACAATTAAAATAACAATGTAAAAAAGCATCTTCATGCACATGTTTGTCCAAATCTTTGAGCCTTGAGTGGAAAACAATGTCTTCTAGAGCTCATTTACCCGTAACATTATGTACATATTTGATAAGGTCTTATCGCGAGTGTATTTTTACTGAAAAAATGATTTTTTAACTGCGTCTAAACTTTATCAAAGATAATATACAGAATAATGTTATTATTTACCAACAAAAACATATACATTTACACCTTAATGCCTATCTTTCATCATCATCATCTCGACAACAAGAAGTCCACTGCTGGACATAGGCATCTCCTAAAAATGTCCAATACGACCGGTTGGAAGCGGCCTGCATCCAGCGCCTTCCAGCAACCTTTATCAGGTCGTCCGACAATGGTCAGACGACCTGATAAAGTACAGTAAACCTGATAAAGTCCTGGTTGCCTGCTTGTATTTAAAGCAATTAGATGCGCTTAGATCTGCATGTCTAGAAGTGGTATATTTATTTATCGTAAGACCTTCCAGGCTCGCCGTCTTTCCTTGCGACCGATTTAAAGATGATGGCTTGATCGAGTAGCGTAGTACTACTTTGAAAATTTGACTTATTAAATTTGATTTTACTGTTAGACACTGACTCACTAAAATACTTAAATATATTAGAAACAAGACTGTAGTTGCAAACACAGTTACACAAAGATGGTATTGTTCGTCGGAGGTGGTCGCCCTGCCGCCGGCCAATCCCGACTTCCGCCGGCGCCCGGATCATTGCCAGAAACACTCAGAGAAATAGCACTAGAGATATTCACAAATATGATAACAATCCCTAATTTACGCTGTTTTGGCACACAAGACATCTGATCGCAGATAACATACAGATCTGTGCATTTGATCTTTTATATTTTGATTGTTGACGTAACTAAGCTACATTTTGTAAATGATGTGAATTTATATGAAGAATCGGATTATGAAGCTCACGCCAAGTTTGAGAGCCTGGTGAAGAAGTTCAAGATTCAAGATTCAATCGTTTATTTAATATAGGTTTCTTTGAACACTTATTAATTGTCATATTTGTGTTTACAATTTTTACAACAAAAAAATTTTGTTGACGTCAATAATTACTTATGGCTAAGTTTAGGCAGCTTCCAAAGCGGAGTGCAGAAGAAGCGGCAACAAACTGCACAGCGCATTTTCTCCAAGCGACGTCAACTCACAATTCTAGTTAGACCTTATAAACTACTTATATGTAAACTGAGTGTGCATTGTTTTAATTAAATGTCATGATAAAAATTGAATTGGAAAAAATTTATGTCATCATTGAGTTAAATAGGTAAAATTTAAATAGCAAAATGTCAAATTATTGAAATTAATTAAAAAATGTCATATTATAAAATATTATGTACCGAATGTACCAACGGCAAAAGCCACGAAAAAAAGCCGAATGATAAAAGGCTTACCTAGCAGCACCTTGCTAAAACCTGTAACTAGGATTAGCCACTACATTAATATCCATCATCATCATCCTCAGCCTATACTCGTCCACTGCTGGACATAAGCCTCCCCAAATGCACGCCATCAAGATTTATCTATCTATCATATAATAATATCTGAATTCTGTAAAAAACGTAAAAATTTAAATATTGTTTGTACACGAAAGATGAATCGGAAATGCTTACTCCAGTAATAAGACAAAAAAAGACCAAAGGATTGTCGGAGACCAAAATACCCACGAAATAAGGAGAAGACGAAAATAAAAATGTCAAAGGAAAAAATATCTTGCGTAAAACTTTCAGTGGGATGCGAAGCGCGGCCACAGCGCGTGAAATTCCAACTTGTCTGATTAGCTTGCAGTGACAGTTTGGATAGCCGTGAAAACGTTATTTTTCTTGCCTGCAGGTGAACGACGTGGATGTAGGACTGACAAGTGTTTTTTGAATCAAAATATATTCTTTTTTTATTTTATGTATCTACGTACTAGCCTTTTTTACGCGATTTCATCGGCGTTAATTATAGACTACTACTACTAGCTGTTACCCGCGGCTTCGCCCGCGTGATAATCTCTGTCCTTCTCAGTATTCTCCGGTTCAGTAGATACGGCGTGAAAGCGTAACAAACAAACAAGCAAACTCAGTTTCGCATTTATAATATTAGTTGGGATTTCACCGCAGATAATTAGGTATTTCACTTTAAATCTTTTGAACTATGGTAGTAATTTATTAGCAATTTGTGGTATAGTGTTGTTTTATTTGGATGTTCGTTCAAAATCTTGTCGAAACACCTTTATGCAGTTCATTAGAAAGTCTTTAAAAGGAATTTTCAAGTACATAATTCATAATTATGTATGTATGTGTTTGTTTATTTTACACAGTTTAAATGCCTCAACCGATTTAGACGTATCGGTAATATTAGAATTCTTACCTCCCGAGTGACAACAAGGTTAAATACTTTGTCAGTCGCATTTTTGTTTTGGAAAAAGTAATGTCTATTGCGCTGCCTTTCAATTTCATTTCTTATCTTCCAAAGCAAAAACAAAGGCCGCCATCAGGTATGCTATTCCTAGTTAATAAATTAAAATGTAGCACACCTTGTGTTGCTACGCTACAGCTTAACATAAGAGCTTTCAATGTGCTATAGAGCTGGAAGTGGCACACGAATAGTGATTAAAAAAGGTAGAGTTGATGGTCGCCACTAAAGCGGCATTACTCTAGCATCCCAGTAAGGCAAACACAGGGCACTGCTTAGTTACTGCATTGAAAATAATTGTGCGATATTTCACATTAGCGAATTCAATTCCCACTTTAATTTCATTCAAAGGCCACTCTACAAGTATTCCTTAGAAGGAGTTAGTGAATCGTTGGCTAGGTAACGACTTTCGATCGTGCCCCTGAATGACCACACTGGCGGTTTATAGAATTGCCACCCTTTAGAGTTGCCGCTTGCCACAAAGGATGCCTGATTGGCTGGAACACATCATCGGACAATGCGACATAAACGTTTACATATTTCTGTTGGCAATTTCTAGTTTCGCCAAGCTGTAAATAAGTTAACAAACAGCAGTTACTCGGAGACGTATTTTGAAATTTAGCAACCCAGGCTACTAAAAATTATCCGCCGCCCAAAAATAATTAAAAATAATGAGTAACTTGCATCATTTTGGTAAATGTGTCGGATTTTGTAAGCTTTTAGTTCTAAAAGTTTATTTAAAGTATATTGTTAAGGACACTTAAATTTAAATAGGTTCAAATTGGTAGTAGCATTCTAATTTTATACTTTAAAATTAAAAAAAGTAATAAAATCATATATGAGCCTTTAAAATATATTTTAATTAAGGCCATTCCATAATCGTAATAATAAACATAACTGCCGAACAAAGTTCTCACGTTACCCATGTCAAAATGCTGACGAAATGACGTCACTTGTTTGTCGATTTTGTTAGCGGTTTAAGGAAAAATTGTGACTTTGTAGCCTTTATATCATGAAGAGTTTTAGGCTTAGAAAGTTATTTTTTCACTGACCTTCATATTTTTCAAAAATAACGAAATACATTTCTGCAAGATCCGCATTCTAGAGCTTCCACACATCCTTTCATTCCAAGATCGCAACTGTTAACAGCCTTGAGAATCTTTCGGTTGTACTATAATCAACTGCCACAAACTTTGCCACTTTGTTTCCCAATGCCATTTTTATAAGATTCAAATAAAATCACTTTGAAATTGCTCGACAGCAAAGCAGCGGTGACAATAGCTGGGATGCGTAAGGGGAATACTTAGTGCAGGAGCTGGCTTGGTGGAGCATAGGGTGTTTGAAATTAGTTGTGGGGTACAAGACAAGTTCCGAGAAAGTGAAGAAAAGTTGGGGAATTATCTTGCACTGCCGCAGATTGACAATTGTCATACCGGGCTAATGCCCTCCTCATCCAAGAGTAAATACGCCCCTGCAGTTTCTGCCGCCAAGTGAAGAAGTTGGAAACAAAAACAATGGCGCACTGAAGACCAAACGGCGCGTTGCGGTAGACTCTCGAAAACTTCATGGAGTATTGTTGTCTTCGGGAGAAACCCGTAAAAATTGAAACTTATTATACTTATTAAGCATTACTTGAGAGATTCATTAAAAACGAAACTTTTTCAATAATATTAAATCTTTAAGGTGTAGTAAGTTATAGTAAATTAAGATGCAAGGCTTACGGTAAGTTGGATAATTTAAAATTTTTTGAAATAAAAACTAACCAACATTACATACGTGAATTCTTAAACATTTCATAATTTTTTTTCACAGGTGTGTATAAAACAGATAATTACCAGAAAGTAGAACTACATTTTGTTTGTATTAATGCAGTTTACTTTCTTCTTAAAAAATCTGCGTAAGCAACGTTTTCCGTTCCATTGGTTCGGTTTGTCGCAAAAGGTATGGGTTTGTAGCCTCTCAAATTAGAACATTGGGTCGTTGAGTAAACAAAAAAGTACAGGTCAACGACCGGTGGGAGGATGTCGTATAATTTTGATATTTCATAAATGGCCTCATTATATGCTCTGTTTGGGAATGACCTGACGAATCTTTTGGGTTTCGTTCGGCAAGCTTGTTAAGTAGGTACCTTATAATTAGCGCCAATAATTTTTAAATACGATATTGATCGGTTATTGATATACCGAGTAAGTTCTGAAAGAAATAAAACCGATTTTGTATGAGTAAACACGCATATAAAATTGTAAGCAAAAATAAAACAAACATTTCTTGTACTCACTGTTTCTTTTTCGGATATTTGAAGCATGCATGAAATATTTGCTTTGTAAAAATATTTGATACATGGTTCTATAGCTCTCCAATGGGGACTGACTTCAGGAAAGCAGGCCATAAAAAATAGCCAAATAATATTACAGCTTGATATTGCAATTTTGCCCTGTTTACCGTTATTCTTTTATTTCATTTGGTTATTTGAAAAGAAAATAATAAATAAACTAAGTTTAATACCCAAAACAAATACTTTAATATCGAATATCATTTTCAGTAAAAATAGCGTAAAAAAGGTCGTCTTTAGGCATACCAGTCGTAGTCGTTTCTGTGGTGTTATGAAAATTTTCAGGCATTTACAAGAAAAATAACTATAAATAAATAAATAAATATATACGGACAAATCACACAGATTGAGCTAGCCCCAAAGTAAGTTCTTATGAAAGACTTGTGTTATGGGATACTAACTCAACGATACTATATTTTATAACAAATACATACTTATATAGATAAACATCCAAGACCCAGGTCAATCTGAAAAAGATCGTTTTCCATCTTGACCTGACCGGGAATCGAACCCGGGACCATCCGTTGTCTTTCTGTCCCCATATATGCTAGATCTTTATATCTACGCATCGGATATTGATGCGAGGTGTTTTTAATAGAGTGATTCAAGAGTCAATATTTCTATCTATGCATGGGCATGCCCGGGCGCAGCCGGGGAGGGCTCTAGTTACTAGTATAGTATAAAATGAAGTATACTTCCTCGGGGGTTTCTTTAGGATATTTGAAACGTTTTTGATGTGTTCCAAAGGAAACTATTGTCTGTGCTTTAAAAAGAAATGGTTGTTTTGACACAGAAATTGTCCTACGTACTCGTATGAGGATAAAAAAGATACGAATATAATATAATCGAAAATTAAATAAAAGTAGAGATAAATTCAGTATTATTCTTTTTAGCACGAAGCCCTACTCACCCGTTAGATCATCGTCATCCAACATGAGTGAAACTATGTTAAATACCCCGCTATGTGTAGAAATGTGTATCAAAGTGAGATCTTTTAAATGACTTAACGGATTTTAATGCAGTTTTCTGCAATAGATAGAGTGAATTATGAGAATGGTTAATTCGTTCCCGGGCGCAGCCAGGAAGAGCTGCTAATACTTAATAACATATACAACTTAAAGAATACGTTTTCGGCCAGTCGTATAAAAAATATGTCACATCATTCGATCAAAAAATATGATAAGAAGACTTTAAAATATGTTTTTGTGGGCTTTTTATCGTATTTTTGCATCGAGTGACGCTTCACGGTAACGCTGTAGTTATTAACCAATTGGTCGCGGTCGCAGACTGCAGTAAATATAAAAGGTGTTTATACACCTTGCGTATTATCGATAGGCTACATGACAACTTTCAAGGGCTTTGCTTTCAATTACCATAAAACCGGCCAAGTGCAAGTGGTTTTCGCACACGAAGGGGCGAAAAATGTACAAAAAATTTTCCTTTCTTTTAATTTTAAATTTGACATAATTTATTTTGATATTTTAAAGTTACCGCAGCATTCGAAATACTTACTCAGCGATTTTTAAGCCTATTATGGTATTGATTTATATTTAAGGGACACAAATGATACAGAGAACGGAGTACGGCGTTATCATCAAAATTTATATGGTAGGAAGAATCCCATCCTCGTCGCTACTGATATATATGTTAGGGACACAAATGATACATCCAGCAGGTTGATTCAGACTGGTTTATTCGTGTTCGTATCCTACCCACATAGGTCATATTTACACTACCTACATAACAGGTATAAAAGATAAGCTTTAAAAGGAACTTTCTTCCACGTACGCTTAAGTTATGGAATGAACTCCCTGCTATGGTTTTTCCAACAGACTACAGTATGGGATTCTTCAAAAAGGGCATGAAAAGATTTCTTCAGGGTCGGCAACGCGCGAGTGACACCTCTGTTGTTGCAGACGTTCATAGGCTACGGTAACCGCTTTCCATCAGGTGGGCCGTATGCGTGTTTGCCAACTTAGTTGTATAAAAAAAAATAAGCTGTGAAAGACGGATGCGCGGAAAATTGGTTGCTCTTCTTCTGTATAAGTGGCTAACACTGGTGTTTAAAGTTACCTATAAGCATATCTACGAGTATCTCAGGATAGCTAAATGGCCGCCATAAAATGATGACAACCTGGACAAACAGCTTAAGGTGCCTTCCGAAACATGGACTATAGCTACACTATATCGCATGCGCAATCCCCTCTCTGTCGCATGCTTTCAGACCTAAATGAGTTTTTGACACAACAGCCTGTGTGATGTGTTCGTAGATGGATAAGGTGTTCTTGTCAGGCAATGTTGACTGTTTTGTGAGGGTGATGAATGTGAGCCGTCTTGTATGCAATAAGTTTTATTTTGATTTATTGTACTTTTTATTACGTCACTGTTATTTATTAATTTAAGTTTAAGTGTAATACTGTAAGTGGAACTCAATGTACCGTTGTATTTAGTTCAAATAAATAAATAAATGGAAGACGTTGAGATTTTTTGCTACTTAGATTACAAATCCCAGTGGGGACCATGTACTTGCATATGGACAGTGGATGCATAGAAATAGGGTCCCGACAACACCCTTCCCGCACGCAACCCTTAAAAGATCTTAAAAAACAACCTTGCATGTTATTATTATCATTTGATCGGTGGAGGTAGCTTTTACGATAATTTTCTGCATTTTATTAATTATATATATTATCATACCTATGCTAAAAACGGCAACGGATACAATTTTTGGTCGTATGTTAACGTCCAAAAACTGTATCCGTTGGGGATTTTTGAAATTTAATTTAATTTAGAAAAAATCCGGCCTTCAGTGTAAAAAAACATGTTGATTTTTTGTTGCTCACTTCGGCGGTTTACTTTTTTTTCTTTTAAAAGTCTTATGTGTGATGATGTTGTTTGTGTACAAGCTTTGGTTTTCAACTCTCATAAACAGTATGATTTTTAAAATAATATCATAAAATTAATAAATAACACCCGGTAGATTAAAAAAGAAGTTTCATCGTACGTAAAAATTAATGATATTTTGTTTTATTTACGTACTTACTTCATTAGTGAGCAGAGGTCGTGATCCATCGGCGCCTGCGCACCCACGCGCGTCCCACACCGCACCCAATGTCAACAAAACTGAATCAGATAAATCAATACTGTACACAACACTACTAATGTTAAGCTTTGATAGGGTGCTGTCTGTGTGTGGATTGTTTTTTATTACTATTACTAACTTTCGCCAGCGGCTTGAGGATCCTTCGAAAACAGTACTTTTCTCCGGTATAAAAGTTAGACTACATCATCATCATCATCATCATTTCAGCCGCAAGAAGTCCACTGCTGGACATAGGCCTCCCCCAAGGATTTCCAATATGACCGGTTGGAAGCGGCCTGCATCCAGCGTCTTCCTGCGACCTTTATTAGGTCGTCCGACCACCTGGTCGGTGGGTGTCCAACGCTGCGCTTGCCGGTACGTGGTCGCCATTCAAGAACCTTTCTGCCCCATCGGCCATCGGTTCTTCGCGCTATGTGCCCCGCCCACTGCCACTTCAAAGAGCTAATCCGCTGGGCTATGTCGGTGACCTTGGTTCTTCTACGGATCTCCTCGTTTCTGATTCGATCTCGCAGAGAAACACCGAGCATAGCCCTCTCCATAGCTCTTTGAGCGACCTTGAGCTTTCTTATGAGGCCCATAGTAAGGGACCACGTTTCGGACCCGTAAGTCATCACTGGTAACACACATTGGTCGAAGACTTTCGACTTTAGGCACTGAGGTATTTTGGACGAGAAGACGTTGCGGAGCTTCCCGAACGCTGCCCAGCCGAGTCGAATTCGACGAAAGACCTCGTCCTTGAAACTGGAGCTGCCGACCTGGATCAATTGACCCAAGTAAATGTACTGCTCTACAGGTTCAAGGCTGAAGTTTCCAACAATCACTGGTGAAGGCGCAACATGGACGTTCGACATAATTTTCGTCTTGTCCATGTTCATTTTAAGGCCCACTTGTTGGGAAACTTCATTGAGGTCATTGAGCATGGTACTTAGATCCTCCAGCGACTCCGCCATGACGACTATGTCATCAGCAAATCGAAGGTGAGTGATATACTCGCCGTTGATGTTGATGCCAAGTCCATCCCATTCCAGGAGCTTGAAGGCGTCCTCCATTGCAGTGGTGAACAGTTTTGGAGATATGACATCTCCCTGTCTCACACCTCTGTGCAGTGGAATAGCCCTCGTACTCTGCTCCTGTACTCGGACTGACATTGTGGCGTTGCTGTACAAGCACCTCAACACTTCGATATACCGATGGTCGATACGGCATCGCTGGAGAGACCGAAGCACAGCCCATGTTTCGATCGAATCGAAGGCTTTCTCATAGTCCACAAACGCTAAGCATAGTGGCCGGTTATACTCTTTGGTCTTCTGTATAACCTGCCGCAGCGTATGGATGTGGTCTATGGTACTGTAGCCTTTTCGGAAACCGGCTTGTTCGGGAGGTTGGAAGGCATCAAGCCTGTTCGTGAGACGATTCGTGATCACCCTCGAAAACAGCTTATAGACGTGGCTCAGGAGCGTGATGGGTCTGTAGTTCTTAAGTAGCGTATTATCGCCCTTTTTGAAGAACAGCACAACCACACCCCTATGCCACGCTTCCGGCGTCACGCCCTCGAGCAGAACGGAATTAAAGAGCCTCTGAAGGACTTTCAGTACCGGCGTTCCGCCCGCTTTCAGAAGCTCTGCTGTGATTCCGTCCTCGCCCGGCGCCTTGCTGTTTTTGAGCTGTTTGAGGGCAATCCTAATCTCGTACAGGCTGATGTCCGGGATATCTTCGGTATAGTGCCGGGTTAGTTTGGCCCTAGGATCTTTGGCCAAACTTACAATGGGTTTGGCTACTGACGTATACAGCTGTCCATAAAACTTCTCGATCTCTCCCAACACCTCGGCCTTCGTCGAAACTACGCCGCCGTCCTCCTTCCTCAGCTTAGTCAATCGGCTCTGCCCAATAGACTCCATCCTTGCAAACACTTTGGAGCCTTTATTTTGCTCAATCGTCTCCTTAATACGCTCGGTATTAAAGGAGCGAATGTCGTGTCGCAAGGATTTCTGGATTTGTCTATTGAGCTGCCGATGTACGTCCGCGTCTTCGGAGGTCTGCAGCGGCAAGGATCGCCGCGTGGCCATCAAGTTTAGGGTCTGGGGAGAGATTTTTTGAAGTTTGTTTTTGGGGCGGGATCTAAAGAACTTTGACCCCACCGCCTGGACAGTGTCTACGAACCCATCGTTTAAATCGTCCACTGACACACAATCCTTCAGGCAATCGAAGCGATTTGAGAGTTCCAGTTGGAAACTTTCGACATTTTGGATATGGGCCGGTGATGGTCGGAGCGTAGACTTCATCAAGCGAGTCCTCTCTCGTCTGAGATTGATATTCACGATGCCTCTTACAATTCGGTGATCACTACCGATTTTAATCTTATTGATCACAGAGACATCGTTGAATATTTCTCTCCTCGTCGACAAGATGAAGTCTATCTCGTTTTTGACAGGGGATTGGCCCCTTCTGCTGGGGCGCATCCAGGTCCATTTTCTATGAGGCGGCTTCTTGAAGAAAGAGTTCATCGCGAAGAGTCCCTCTTCCTCCAGAAAATCAGCCAGCCTATGTCCCCTGTCATTCCGGGCTCCATATCCAAATTGTCCCACTCTGGACTCTCCATCGCTCCGCTTACCAAGGATTGCGTTGAAGTCCCCCATAACAACCGTAAAATAGGTTTCTGAAGTGTGTATGGCCCTACTGATGTCCTCATACACCACTTCTACCTCTTCATCTGAGTGCTCCCCGGTCGGCATATATACCTGTATTACCTTCAGCGAGTATCTTTTAGATACTCTGAGTATCAGGTATATTACCCTACTGGAAACACTTTCGATGGTTATGACGTTGTTAATGAGGGACTTGTGGACGAGAAACCCGACACCATGCTGTGACTTTTTAAAATCACCCTCCCGGTGATAGAGTAGGTTACCAGACTTTAGGGTTGTCGTGCCCTCTCCCTCTCTTCGGACTCCAGACAACCCCACTATGTCCCACCGTAACCTACTCATTTCCTCTTCCACTTCTTCGACCTTCTCGTCTAGCCTCATCGTGCGAATGTTATGTGTTACCAGGGCCAGTCTTCGTTGGGGGTGGTAGCCGGATCTCTGCCGGAGATTTTTAGCACCCCCTGCCCCGCCGTTACCATGACCGCTACCGGAATCAGGAATGACGGGGCTGCCGGGGACTGGGGGCCTTGGTATATTTTGTATTTCCATAGAGGGGGTTTTGCCATACTCACCACGCTTGGCAGACGGGTTGGTGAGCGCAGTTTATTTGGCTTATCTCTGTTCCGATGCTGCTGCCCATCGAAACCGTTTTAAGCGAGGGAGGGGTAGGAGTTTATTGGGCTGGGGGGGGGGGGGGGGGATAGAGGGAAATGGGATGCTACTTGCTCGGAAGAATTAGGGATAAGAAAGTAGCAGCTCGGGGAGGCCGGGCGCGCGTACCCGATGCCATGCATGCAACCACCGGACAGGCAGTTGAGCATGACACCCCTGGCCAGACTATATCTATAGACTATATCCTTTTCCGTATTCCAGACAATTTCATGATGAATGGTTCAGTAGATAAGGCGTGACAGCGCAGCAATCAAAGAAACTCGCTTTCGCATTTATAATATTAGTTGGGTTGGGATATCATAATCTGAGTGTTTTTCCGGCTTGCTTCCTAACCTCCGTTTAGTCGAAGCTCGGGTCCTCCATTATGGCAGCATTAATATGCTGTGATACTATTTTACGGAAGTTTTTTAAACGGTTTTTAAAAATGAAGTATTAGCCCCGACAACAGAAAAGTATAATATTATTAATATTATTGAAACATTTGTAAAAATACATTTTGAATTTTTGGTATAACATAAATACATCAATATATTATATATGTAATATATATAATTATAATGTATATATTTTTGCTTTGATTCATACATTTTTTAATATATATCTACCTAAGTCAACACAATATATTTGACCAAACAAAAGTTATATGCTTGGGCAAAGTCAGGGACAGATGCTAGTAAATATACAACGGTAGGTGTAATTACAAGGGAGTTTGATTTATTATGGCGTTTGTTGTAACGAACTCTTGTGTTGTCTCTCTCTCCTTATTTGGAAGAGAGTGATGGATCAAACTTATCGAGATGAGTAAGTTAATAATTGTTTGAAAATGCACAAATATTTTCAGTTGTTTATTACGGTGACTGCTTATTAATTTAACAATATTTGTCGTTGAAAGTTTCTCATGAACATGATTCAACTTACGGGGTTTATAATAATTATTTGCAAACTCTACGCTATCTAAAGCTCTTTGAAAGCGCCATATACAGTGTAAGTAAACTCAAAATTATGGGATATAGTTGGTATGGTAGGTAACAAAAAGTCGTTTAAGATCCATATCAAATTAAAAAATATATTAATTAATATATAAAAATAAAAAGAAATGGGCTCTTCAGTAAACAGTCCCAGTGTCACTGCATACGGCTTTCACATCTTTATACTTTTCTACGCATTATATAATAAAAATCTGCTGTTTGAGCTTCGCAAATATCCCTGATGCACTACAAAAACACATATTTATTAAGACGCCTAGTTCTAAAATTAAGGGACTAATTACGATATCTATGATTCAGGAGCTACCCAAGGAATCTCCCTAGGTAGCGTTAGAAAGGCTGGTTGAAAAAATTTCGCCAACAATGCTAACATAATAGGAGACCCAGGGATCCAACTCACCACAGCTGAGGATGTTTAGCCGGCGTTAAATTTAAATGGCTGCAGTTATAAACGCGCTTGCATCTATCGGTTACAGTGCAAGTAGGATTTCCTTTTTAGTCGGCACTCGTCTATCATTGGGTCAGTGTGCGAGTGCGATCGAGTTGCGAGCAACCATGGAGGAAACAAACTGGTTTAATTCTCGAGAAACTATGCTTTCTTATAAAACGTTTTTGAGGGAAAAAAGTACCTAGAACGAAATATTCAAGGTTTATTTGACGTTGGTAAAATTTGAGCGTTCGAAAGATAGAGCCTTGAAGGCTTTACTGAACTATTTAGGAAAGATTTTTTGAAAGTCATTAGACCAAGGTATCGATAATGGTGTCGGCATAATCCTCTGACTGCTCTGGCTAATATATGGCTCTGGTGGTGCAGAGAGGGCCATGCTCCTGCAGTGGGAAGAACAGATGATGATGATCAATGATTTGCATTTGTGTTGCATTAGTCTATGGGCAGCAGTGATCAGTTATCATCAGGTGACTCGCTTGCTGTTTTGCCGTCCTGTATCTTAATAAAAAGTTAAAGCTATTTCATATTTTAATAATATTTAAGAAATATTCACTACGCAAATTATAATGGGATTTAATCAAACGTACAAAAATAATTTTAAAATTAGTATGGGACCAAAATGGAAAGCTAGACGCATCAAAATTCTTATCCTTTTTTAAAATTGTATAAAATTCCACTTTTACAAAAAAAGACAAGCCAACACCAGATTGCGTAGTTATATTTCAATCGCGTATGTACCATATAAAATCAAAAGGGAAACTAACTGCTAGTTCATTGGACATAAAATCATATTAAATTATTATTTACTGCTCAATAAACTTCAATGAAAAGCAATGATGTAAAAACACCAGAACGGAAAATGCGCACGTTCATTAGGAATGCTAAACCAAAAAATAAAATACAGAAATTCTTAACGAGTGTAGTCAGATAGTTCTACTGGTAGATATTATTTAAAGTGCGGTATAGATAGAGTCAAAGAGATCTTGGAAGATTACTAGTTATAGGATAAAAGGTAAGTCAGTTTCATGCAAAAAATAAGAGACATATATGGGTTTATTTGATACCGCCTTGACAAAGTTATTTAAAACATAAAAATAAGTTACGGTTTTTATTCCAGCAACCTCGGAAATTATGATACACTAACTTGATGAAATTGGAAAAAGTGAAAGCAAAATGTTTAACAAGAAGTATTGTTTAAAAAGTCGGGTAAAAATAAGCGATTTTCAAACTATATATGCAGATTCCTCCTGAAATATCGTAATACAGTTACGTTGGTTTGTCTGTTGATCCAAATAAATCTGTGAAACAAGGGCAAACAAACATATTTGCACAGTTGTAATTTTAGAATGTACCGTCGACAACAAGTATATACTATGTAACTATTTTTTGAATTCTTATACATCTTTTTAACAGCAAATAGATTACTATTAATTGGTCTATTCCACTTGACCTAGGTGATATCACCTGGGAGATCAAAGGCTGACTTTTTAGTCTATTTTGTTCCAAGGAATCAAATTTCTCAGGTGATCAACGGATACTCTTTTTCCCCACGCTCTTGTGGAACAGACGTATTAAATAGTTTAATATATATTTATGTATGTTTGCAAAAGAAAATGAGAAGTAAAAAGCACAGAATGAGCAAGCATTTTTATGCTTGCGACAAATAATAAAATTCTGACCGTGGGTCAAATCCTTGAAACTTAATTTAAGAATCATTTCCATGTCTTTAATTAAGCCTAAATTTTCTTACACATCAAATGTGGATGACAATGCAATATTATGGAATCATGGAGCTGATCCAATGGTAAAGAATTAATCAAAGATCAACAGCCCCTCACGCATTATTTTGCAGTATTTGCTGATAGGCATAGATAAGAATAGACATAAAGATTTTTTAAAATAATTATGAGCAATATAACTATCAAAAAGCAGTATAACTACTTAATGAAGGCTCGCAAAATTTAAGACTAAATCCATGCGGATCATGTCATGGGCAATAAGACAAGGAATAAGGAATTTAAAATGTATCCAAACATATTACTCTGCTAATACCATCCAGCCTCTTCAAGTTTAGTTTCATCTCTCCTTTTAGACGTCGACCGTAAATTCTTATCTAATCTCAATTTGGACCGAGAAAGCCTAACCTGCATTCCGCATTCGTTTATTTGTCTATGCGTTACGTCAAGCGAGTCGTTAGCCCAGGTTTCAAGAATCGGGTCGAAACAGCTGAACTCGATATATCGGGCGTTTGTTCACCTTTCTAGGTCGCGTTCGAGTTTTGGTGGCCTTAGTCACTACTATAAGTGGTGGTTGAGTTGACACCATTATTGTTATCAAATTTATGTAATAAACAACAAGACTTTCAAAAGTAGTAACAAACAAAAGAGATGATTTGCTTTTGAATGTTTAAGAACATACACAAAATAATTGATATTAAAAAATAAACCTTTAAACGTCAGCAGTGGGACACAATAACATAAATAAATAAAAATATATAGGGACAACCCACATATATCGAGCTAGACCCATGCTAAGTTGTGAACTTGGATCGTTTATAGATTGTAATTAATTATGTAATGTACTAATCTTGACATTATTTTGCTTGTATAATTTGATGAATGTGTGTATTTCTATTTTTTTTTATTTAATCTTGTAAGCATTTTGGATGTAACATCTGTTAGCTTGTAAGATGTAATGAATAAATGAATCGTTGGATGCTTACTGAACGACAATATATTTTACGAGTAGGTATAAAGAGATATACATAGATGATGATGATGATCTGTCCGACCGATTTCGGCCATGGCGACCTCTTCGACTCCTAGTCGGTGTTTTGGCGATCGTGTGCTCGCAAATGGCTTATATAGCCTATTTTTGCGGCGAAACTTCGTGCACATTGTGGGCACGTAAGTACACCGTCCTCATAATTATAGGTTATGGTAGCAGGTGGGCGGGCCTTTACTTGGTCGCGTTTAGAATTGAGGTCAGCTTTACGCTGATCCTCGAACTCGCATACTAGGCTATTCACCATCCTGCGCCATTTTGGCCGCTGTGCTGCCAAATGTTCCCATTGCGAGGGCTCTATATTGCATCTCTTCATGTGTCGCTTTTGGACATCTTTGTAACGGAGGAGTTGTCCGCCATGCTTTCGCTTGCCCTCCTCCAGTTCAGAGAAAAAGATGCGCTTCGCCACTCTCTCCTCTGCCATTCGTGCTACGTGACCACACCACCGAAGCTGACGACGCATTAAATACGCTTCAATGCCACCAACATTTGCTCGTCGCAGGACTTCGGTGTTTCGTACTCTATCAGACCATCTGATCTTCATGATGGTACGGAGGCACTTAAGATGGAAACGATCCAGCGTACGAATGTGACGTCGGTACACACACCACGCCTCAGAGGAGTATAGGAGATTGGGCAGCACAATTGCCATATACACAGAAATTTTTGTGGCCAACTTAACGTCATGTGAGCAGAATATCTTAGAATACAGCTTGCCAAACGCTGCAGCAGCAGCACCGACCCTGCTATTGATCTCAGCGTCGAGGTCACACTTAGATGTTATCGTGCTCCCCAAATAGCGAAACTTGTCCACCTGCTTTAGGACATCCTCACCAAGGTGTATGGTCAGTGTCTCGTGACCGTGAGTGTCCACAGACATCACCTCCGTCTTATTGACGCTGATCCTCAGGCCAAACTTCCGACAGGCTTGGTGGAAAGCGGACATCAGCTGTTGCAGACCGTCTGACGATTCTGCTAAGAAGCACAAGTCATCAGCATACATGATCTCAGTGATCACTGCATACGAGACCTTGGAGCGTGCCTTAAGTCGAGCCAAATTGAAAAGGCTACCATCTGTACGGAAACGGATGCGGACTCCTTCGGAAATAGTTTGTAACACCTCTCTCACTACCATTGCAAAGTATAAGGCGAACAAAGTAGGTGCTAAGACACATCCTTGCTTCACCCCACAGGTAACGGGGAAACAGTTCGTCTGTTCACCGTCTACGGCGACGCAGCATTGCATGTCGTCATGTAGGAGTCTAAGAAGTCTTACAAACTTTTCCGTACATCCTAGCTTCATTAACACTACCCATAAGGCTTCACGAGGCACGCTGTCGAAAGCCTTCTCCAGATCAACAAAGCAGAGGCATAACTTCCGACCCTGTTCTCTGCTTTTTTCTTGCAGTTGACGCACAGAGAAGATCGCTTCGCATGTACCTCGGTCCGGTCGGAAGCCAAACTGGGTTTCGGGTAGAAGCTTTTCAGCCAAGTTTTTCAGGCGGTTTAGGAGAACTCTGGCAAAGACCTTTCCAGGGACCGATAGAAGCGAAATACCACGGTAGGAGTCGCAGTCGGATCGGTCACCTTTGTTCTTATAGAGGGCAATTATACGCGATACTTTGAATGTATCTGGAACACGCTCCTCCTCCCACATACGAGCAAACAGCTCCCACACCAACGTATGCAACTCCTCTCCGCCGTACTTGATCAGTTCTCCCGGTATAAGGTCAATGCCAGCCGCTCGATTATTTTTTTGCTGCCTGATGGCAGTAACAACCTCTTCACGCAAAAGGGGCACGTCCAGTTCAGAGGCAAGTGGGAGTTGAGGCAGTAAACTGATACTTTCCAGATCAGCTGAACGATCCACATTCAGCAGAGTATTGAAGTGTTCCGCCCAGCGCTTTAGTACATCTTCCCTGCTCGTTAACAGACCCCTTCCGTCAAAAGATCTTAAAGGAACCTTTGCATGGTAGGATGTACCAATCAGCTTACGTACCTCGCAGTAAAACTCCCCTAACTGATTCGTGTCAGAGAGCCATTGCATATGACTAGCTTTGTCATGCCACCACTTGTCTTTCATGTGTCGAGACAGCTTACGCAATTCGAGGTCACTAGCTTTTATCTCCGCAATGCTTCTACTTCTGTTACTGTGCTGTCGCAGAAGATTTCGGTGTTTGTTGAGTGCTGCCCGTAGAATACTATCATTCCCATCAAACCAGTCTTCATTGCGACGGCATTTTTTGCCCAGTGCACTTGAAGCGGTATCTATGATGCACGATGTCAAAGTTTCCCAGGCAGCACCAACATCACCTATTTTCTTAACAGGCAATAGCTCTTCGGATAAAGCTTCTGCATATTCCTTTTTGACTTCGTGATCTTTCAGCTTCTCCGTGTTTAACAACGCAAGCTTTTTTGTTGGAGATCTACGAGGGTGACGGAGGCGGAGTCGCAGCTTAGTGACAATTAGCCGGTGGTCAGACCAGCAGTGCGCACCACGCATAGCGCGAGTTATTTGCACTTGGCTGAAATGTCTTTGCCTCACAATAGCATAGTCGATCAAATGCCAGTGCTTGGATCTTGGGTGCATCCATGTTGTCTTGTACTTGGCAGCAAGCCTAAACATAGTGTTCGTAATTGCCAAACCGTATTGAGTACAAAGACTGAGTAGCAACTGACCGTTATCGTTCATGTTACCAACTCCCTGTCTACCCAGAACTGCAGGCCAAGCCTCATAGTCCCGACCAACCCTGGCATTGAAATCGCCCAGCAATAGCACCTGCTCTTTGGCATTTATGTTATCAAGGCAAAGAGATACTTCCTCATAGAATTTATTCTTAATGTCATCAGCTTTATCTAACGTTGGAGCATAAACACTGATGACATTAATGTAGTTGTCTTTGTCCAGGTGAAGGCGCAGTGTGGTAACGCGGTCCGATACATGTACAGGGTACTCTTGTAGTCGCTTTACTAGCTGATTTTTGATGGCAAAACCTACGCCTGATTGCCGGGTATCGGAGGCAGCAGTACCTTTCCAAAAGAAAGTGTAGCCGCCACCTACTTCCTCAAGTTCTCCTTCATCGGGAAGATGTGTTTCGCTGATAGCAGCCACATCCACGCCGTACCGATGAAGTTCCCGAGCTACAATGGCAGTTTTACGTTCAGGGCAAGCGTTACCAGCTCGATCTAGAAGCGTTCTCACGTTCCACGCACCAAAAGTTATTATAGATGTTGTCTTTTTATTTATTTTGTGCTTTCGACCACGATTTGAGTGATGCGATGGCAGCCGCGGTTACTACCATCTATCATGTTGAGACGAGCATTTCTTTAGGGCACCTTTTCTAGCCCCCTCCCCGGCTGAGCGGGGAAAGCAGTGCCTCCCTAAACAGGGCTGCTTTGTCGTCCTGGGTGCTGCCGAGTCCACACTGTCGCCCCAAACGTGCAGTGTAGAAACGACCACGATGTGTGCTCACACCCCCGGGACCGCCTATGTGCAGGTATTAGACAAAGCCTAGCTTGCATCACACTAGACCTCTCTACCTCTACCCATCGCCACAGGACTTTCAAAGTCGGAGTCCGTTAACGGAAGCGGTCAAATACGCAGGATATATTAAGGTGCGCAAACGTTCGCGCTAACGCAGGCGCACACACTCGTCCTTCTCCTCCTTTCATCAGTGGAACGGAAAACCGCTACGACTGAGGAGGGGTCGGATGTTGTGTCTAGCCGATGGTGACTATACGCCCTCCACCATCGCCCTAGGCCATCCACCTTGCCGTGCTGACTCGCCGAGCCTACCAGATCACGTTACATATCTGTTTTGTGCTGCCATCCTCGCCGAATCAGACTTTGTATGTTAAGCGGGAGGGAACCACATATACAGGGATAAGGATTGAGGGGTTATGGTAGGATAGGGGTTACAGGGAAAACAAAGGATAGTTGGAGTAGGAGGGATGGGATACTACAGCCATGGTAAAATGGGTTATGGACCATAGTAGCTCAGGGAAGGCGGGATCGCATGCCCGTGCACTCAATTATCTACTATCGGACAGATAGCCGATTTGAGCACCCCCTGTCTATATACATAGATAGATGGATAAGGAAATAAACATTTATTTGTCTATGCGTTACGTCAAGCGGATCGTTAGCCCAGGTTTTAAGAAGCGGGTCCAAACAGCTGAACTCGATATATCGGGCGTTTGTTCACCTTTCTAGGTCGCGTTCGAGTTTTGGTGGCCTTAGTCACTGCTATAAGTGGTGGTTGAGATGACACCATTTGTTTGTTATCAAATTTATGTAATACATTTTAACAAGACTTCCAAAAGTATATAGTTGTAAATAAATTAATGAATTACTTTTGAATACATCATTAGGTATTTGCTAGCATAATTTCAAATTGATATTCAAACGAAACATGAAACCTTTTAACGTGAGCGCATTGGGACATCAATATTTAAGAACAAGTTACATTATTATATTGCCTTATCCCACAGTGCTGTGAACTTGTGGCGTTGATTACTGAAAAATAGAGACATGAATGGAAAAATAGACAAAACCCAGGCCAATCTGAAAAATATTGTTTTCCGTCTTGACCTCACCGGATTTGACTCCAGGGCCCTGCGATTACATATTTCGTTAAATTTCATTAAATATTTTTTGATAACGGGTAGAACATTGGCCAGGGTCAATATACCATAAGGTGACCAACGAAGTTTTCCCCAATCGTCGAGAGAAAGCGATTGTATATTACATGTCATATTAGATACAAATATTAATTAATATAAAAAATACGAGTTAGATATTTTCCTTACTTAACTGCCCTTGGTCAGTGCCGTGAACAAACTGTTTATGCATAGTTATAGCAAAAGTTAACAGTTTACCCAACTAAGTAACAATCACGATCTTGCCTAACCTCCGAGTTTCCATAACGCTCATCATTATAACCATAACGGGACCCCATGGGCCGGTTTAGGGTCGACAGACCGACAGCCATGACCCACGAATCGTGTTCTAATTTTTATATGCGTCACGTAATGATAGGTCGTCGCTCCCGCTCGCGCTTTTTGTGATAATAAAATGTTTTACGTATACATAATTAGCACGTTTTCTACGATTGCGTTATCTCGTAGACGTAGTATTGTTTAACAACTTTAGATAAAATGCATTTTTTTCGTGCATGTTGATTTTGAACATCAAATTTAAGTAAATCTCGCAATCAGGTTAAGGAGAAGCATGAATTTTTCAGGTTCCAGTGCTGCCCCCCATTTAAATTAAATAATTTGATAGAAAACTGGAGATACCATATAGAATTTTGCTCAGCATGCGAGGCCCTAAGTATTTTTTATCTATATGAGTAACATATCTAATCAAAATTGGCTAAATCGAAGAGGTAAAATGGTAACAGTTTGCTTTAAAATTAGTATTGTATTAAGGATTCGCAAAAATAAAGCCTTTTGTTCATCCATGTGCGTTACATTAGCTTTCACAAAAAAATAACAATCTAGGACACACTGGGGTATAAAAATGTGAAGACGAAAATGTTACATTTCCGTGACAAACAGACAGTTTAATGTTCAATTTGTAACAATAAAATAGTACACAATGTTACACTGATCGTCGAATTGACATATGCCTAAATGGCATGGCTTGCCGCCAAAAAACAGAAATAAAGGTGACAACCGGTATGGTGAACGTGGTAATACATTATTTATTTTAGTATATGGAGCCTATTTAGATCAAGGTGCATGGCGTCACTCATACAAATAAATGTCTGTAATAAACGGTGTGCCACAGGCATACAAACGCAAAACAAGTGCATTTCGCTTATTGAAGAGTCACAAATATCACTTTACTTCTTACTAACAATTTTCCCGCGACTTTTTCTGTTTTAATTATAGCCCATGACAACTGCAGATAAATTATCTTTCAATTGGTGAAAGAATTTTGACAATCAGTCCAGTATAGTTTCCGAGCTTATTCAATGCAAACAACCAACAAATACCTCTTTAGTATGTACGTAGAGATTAGCTGTTTTTTGCCTCTTCGTCCGCTTGGATTACAGTTTTATCATACAGTCTATGTATTTATTCACGCCGTAGGTCTTCTTAATTTCTTTTCTGCAGACGCTTTTTTGTGGTACGGAGAAGGACATAGTTAAGCTACCGTTGAACCGTTAAAAAAATAAGAAGGTAGTTACTGTTTTCAAGGAATCGACATTCGACACGCGAGCGGAGCCGTGATTAAAACCTAGTAAATACCTAGTACATTGAGTAGTAAGGGCGGTAATGAAGACATTAACTGCTTGCCGAGTGCTTATATCTCGGAATA
The DNA here is from genome assembly GCA_963082605.1 of Rhodophaea formosa. NCBI lineage: Eukaryota > Metazoa > Arthropoda > Insecta > Lepidoptera > Pyralidae > Rhodophaea > Rhodophaea formosa. Next base: position 15,753,803 of record OY720209.1, read on the forward strand.
TTGACTTCTACTATCGTGGCTTCTGGGAACGAAGATAAATCAAGAGTGATCGGTATAACGTTAGGAGATGTGGTAAGGTGTGATGAAAATATATTCGTATCAAAACTTTATTCTCATTCCTACATATAAAACACATCTTGTAAAAACTCAAGTCAAGTACCATGTAGTCTTTTTAAGGGTGATAAGCTTTTATTGTTTCGTTTTAGAGGGGAACTCAGGATAATTTCTTTTAGTGGTCCCTTAGGGTTAAACGTCCCGTTACAGGCGTTCCGTGTTTGTGTAGAATTAAAACGCGAGGCCGCCTCAATCAGGTCACTGATTACACTTAATAGCACGCGTATCGTAAAGGACATGCAATAAATGTAACATAATTAACTGAATTTTCAGATTAATTTTAGTACAGATAAATAGAACTACACTCTCCACGCTGGCCAGACGGGTTGGAGAGGTAACTTTGATGTTTATAAGCTTTGTTTAGCTTGTATGCCCTAAGTCACCCTCTACAACATCCACGGGAAGACTTGGAGTGGTCCTATTCTACACTGCCGGGAACCACACAGATTGTAGCGTTGTTGTGTAGGCCAAATCCTCTGACTACTAATATTATGGCTCTGGTAGTATAGAGAGGGTCTAATCGTGCTCCTGCAGTGGAGACTTAAAAAGACCTGATGATGAAACGAAACTTCTGTACTCTTTGTACAATACTTTTATTTATTTACTGGTACTAAGACTTTTACCTTGCGCACTGAATTATCCATACGAAGAGTTTCAAACGACGTTACTTCCAAATTGATGGCTTTCTTTATTGCTTGCGCTATGTGACCTTGAGGTAATTAAATTTCAATCCTAGGTCATCAAACATTTTCAACTGATACTTCTATATATTTCTGTGAACGCGAGGTTTTGAAGGGAAGAGTTTTAACAGACACACTAATAGACGGAGAAAGATCAATGGTAGATTATTATAAATTTTGAAGCATAATCATTTATAGATAACTTAAGCTCAGCAACCCAGTCAAGCACATGGAAACCGTCTAAAACAGTCTTTATATTAGAACTGGCGCCTACTTCATCAAGGCAGAGGAAATCGCATGTTGAATCGTGAGACACATCCCTGTTTATGCAATGCCTTGCATATTGGTCCAACAAAGGAGCCGCCGGCATGTAGTGTGTTCCCTACGGCTTTGCTAATTCGCCTCTTTAAAAAGGTGGACAAATTTCGCCTCTTAAAAAGATGGAAAAATCAATAAAAACAGAAATGGGTTGCTAGGTGCTTCGCGCGTCACATGTATCCTAGACATTTACTCATACGCTAGACCTTAGGTATATTTACTGCGCGAAAGCATTTGGAGGATCAGTGTTTGTCTTTCTCCTAGAACAACAGCAAGCTTCAGAAAATTCTTTTTTTTTGAAATTTTAGTAGTAAACAGCCAATCATTAAAGCCGCTAAAAATCGACTGTAGGACACACCTCGAGTCACATAAGAAAAGGGCTTAACACTACTGGACTAAAGGGAACGCAACCAACGCACAGCAATCAGTGTTCGTAGTGTAATTTATGTTAGGATTCCAAGGACTTAATTAGTAAAGAACACGTTTAATGTGATCACCGCGCATGTATCAAGGCTATTTAAAGTCGAAGGAATTGATGATGTGGACGAAGTTTATGCTAATGGCATCCTTCGTGCAGATAGACCATGTCTTAGAGCATCGTAAACACATTTCTTATTTACTGCTAACATTAGGTAAGAACATTTATAGGAAGTCCGAAATTGATCGGCGATTCATTCAAGGTTCGGAGTAAAAGCATCAGGAATTTTTCCATCCAGACATACTCCAAAAGCATGTTATCGTCTCAATAGAACTGCATAGATGATGGATAGGTTTCGCCATCGCCTCGAAACATTTTTTATGTATAAAAGAACTAACTTTTGATCATTGGCTTGGCTATTCCTTTCATATACATTAACAAACTGTGTGCAAAAAAAAAGAAATAGGCATATAAATAAGCAAACTTTCATTGTCTGTTTAATTATGAAATATTTCCGTGTTTCAGAGAGCCATATCTAAGCAAGGCAACAAATTCAACCATGTTTAAATCGTTCTTCCTAAATATCTTATTTTACTAATTAATCTAGTGCTTTATTTTTGATGTGAAAGATTTAAGAGTCCTAAAATTCATATGAGGTACTTAGAAAATTAATTAAATACAAAAGAAATATTTTAACAGACTACAAAAATTATTTTGGTTGGCGCCTCAAATTCCTGAGTGAAATAATTTCGTAAACGACAATGTCATTGTAAAATCAATTAATTTTCTGTCTCCAAAACCACAATGATTGTCAGGTGTCACATGACTGCCCACATGGTTCATATTCTTATTCAGGTTTCAGACGTTTCGTTTTATTTTTGTTTTTTGGTAAAATGACCTCTGTATATACGAAGAAAATTCACCTCCACCACGAAAAATACATAAATGTCATTGCCAGCATTCGGGTAGGATTTATAAAGCTCCTAATTTTTTACTTTATGGGTTACCACTAAAGACAAAAGGGAAATATAATAATCAGTTTAAAGCCTTTCGCATGTATAACATTAGTAACGATTGTTAATATACTAATTAGACTTCAACCAAAACAACCTTAAATTGCAATCTAAATAAGCCTTTGTTGCCTTAGATTAGAAGATAGAGTGGTAAAAGCTGACTTTTTTTTGTTTTAATAAACTAAAAAAAACGAACTTAATATTTTTTTTTTAATCTACTTATTGAAAGATGTGTTATTTAGTAGGTATAATATGCTATGATGAACAGTTAAAAAGTAGCAGGAAATTATCTAGTTTATTATTAAACCGTATCGATTTCTTTTTAAGTGTAGCTATGATTCTTGGACGAACAAAAAGACTCCCTTTTATATAAATCTACAAATTTAGTCTAGATAAGTTAGGATATTACTGCAATAATTTATACACAAATCTATGGACTATTCTAAAAGCAAACCCATAAAAACTGGAAATGTGACATTAACAATACAAAAGAGAATAACGTCGAACGGGTGCAGAACTCCACAACTTGAGAACACCGCCATTCAAACTTTCACTACCGAATCTCCAAGATTGTAAAATTTCGTATTCAAAAAAGAACTTGCTTAATATACTCAATTTATTTTTAGTATCTTTGACTTTTCTAAAAATTAATTTTGGTAATACAGAGAGGGTCGTACTCCTACCAGTGGAGACTAACAAAGACCTGTTGATGATGATTGATGATGACGTGGTTGACATGAAATGTGTTTGGAAGCAGAAAACGTGCTGTCTAGTAGCACAGAGACAAAAGAACTACTTACGTACAAAAAGTTTACTTTAGAAAACTAATTTATGCGATCAGAGATCCACAGTCATAAATATCTGTCATTGTTGAATGAAACAGTTGTATATTTATTACAATGTGTGTTTGAAAGAAAAGTATCGAGTATGAGCTGTTAGACTCATCTAGTTTGTTATCAAACCGCATCGATAGGTTGTTAACTTTAGTTATGAAGTTTGGACAAGCAAACAAACTCCCTTTCTCATCTACAATATTAGTCCGGATAAGTTAGGATGTTACTGCAATAATTCATACACAAATCTATGGACTATTCTAAAAGCAAACCCATTAAAACTTAGAAATGTGACACTAACAATACAAAAGAGAACAACGTCGAACGGGTGCAGAACTCCACCACTTGAGAACACCGCCATTCAAACTTTCACTACCGAATCTCCAAGATTGTAAAATTTCGTATTCACTAAAGAAGTTCTTTAATATACTAAATTTATTTTTTACTATTTTCGACTCTTAAACTCAATTTATTTCTCGTTGGCATGGGAAGTGTTTAGAAAAAGGAAATATGATTTCTAGTAGCATACAGAGACAAAACTACTCGTTACGTACAAAAAGTTTAGTTTGAAAAACTAATTTATGTGCTAAGAGATCCACAATCATAAATAACTGTCATTGGTGAATCAAAACGCAACGTTTTTTTATTTAATAAAATGTGTGTTTTTGAAAGACAAGTCGATACTTGTCTTAGAAAGAGCTGTTGGTCTCATCTAGTTTGTTATCAAACCGTATCGATTGGTTGTTAACTTTTGCTATGAATTTTGGACAAGGAAGCAAACACCCTTTCTCATCTACAATATAAGTCCGGATAAGTTAGGATATCACTGCGATAATTCACACACAAATAAATGAATTATTCCAAAAGCAAACCCAGTAAAACTTGGAAATGTAACATTAACAATACAAAAGAGAACAACTCCGAACGGGTGAGAACTCCACTACTTTAGAACACCGTCATTCAAACTTTCACTAACAAGTCTCCAAGATTGAAGAATTTAATATTCACAAAAGAAGTTCTTTAATATATTTAATTTATATTTTATACGTTTGACTATTCTAAAACTAAATTTAAGCTTGACATGTGACATGGAATGTGTCTGAAAGAAAGAAACATGGTTTTTAGTTAGCACGTTACGTATAAAAAGTTAACTTTAGCAAACTAATTTGTGTATTAAGAGATCCACCGACCAAAGTCATTATCTTTCATTGGTAAATCAACGTCATCATCATCTACATCCCTTTTAGTCTCTACTGCAGGAGCATAACAATCAAAATATATTAGCCAGTGCAGGTCAAAGGATTTGGCTTACAATCTCCACTCTGGCCGGACTAATTGGAGAGGTCTCTTTGAAATTTATAAGCTTTATTTAGCTTTTGTTTCCTTACTCACCTTCTACTCTGTCGGGAACCACACGGCATAACATACAACAAATGGATATTTATTAAGTAAAATTTGTTTGAAAGACAAGTAACGAATATGAGCTGCTGGTCGCAGCTTAAGCAATTTAAAATAGATACAACTCGGCCCCTAACACTCATAAAGAATATTTTAAACCCTTGCAAAACTAAATGTTAGATCTGATTCTAATTCATCGTCAATTCTGACGCAAGAATTATTTATTTTTATAATTTCAGTAATCCGGTACCTATACTTTATAATGTAATAGACAATGAGCATTGAAAATTAAAGATTCCGAAGGCAGAGAGAGCAACAAATTCAATTTATTATTTGACCACTGCGCCACGGAGTTCGACAACTATAATATTAGTAAAGAATGTTTACTAAGTTGTATAACTTTTTTCTCAGCAGTTTCGGCAATACAGAAAAAAATAGATCTTAATTTCCATTCAGTTATGACAGGCATCTGCTACCTTATAATAACTTAGGCATGTTTCGTACCAAATTCCATCCAGGACCTAATATCTTGCTTTCTAGGAAGGACTTTAATAAAATGATGGGCAGTTTTCGCCTATTTAGCTTCAGGCAAGGCAATTTAGTATTGGCTATACTTAGTTACCTTTTTGTGTGAAATATCTATTTTAAGCCTTTTACTATAGCTGTTCTTATAACATCAAGGCTAAAACTTTCATAAATAACTCTGAATGTTTAAAAAACGGGTTACAATCAATATTCTTTTGAGCATTCTACACAAACAGGCTAACGTAGAATAAAACGAAAGAAAACACCGTCAATGATGTAAATTATTATGTTAAAATCATCATCATTTCGTGTAGGTGACACGGTCAGTCGACCATGCACATCCTGATGTCAGAGTTCTCCGGATCCACCTTTCGGCCTCTGACGTCGAGATGGCAGCCGGGACCAACGGCTTAACGTGCCTTCCGAAGCACGGAATCATCTTTCTTATCAGACAATCAGGTGATTCATGCCTGCAATGTCCTACACAAACTGGAAACGACTTAACAAAGTATGCTTCCCGTGGGAATCGAACCCACGACTTCCGGGTCAACAAGGCAAACGCCTTAACCACTGGACCACGGAGGCAGTTAAATAAATACTAATACATGATGCGGACATACATATACATTCATTTATACGTATAAAATAAAGAATTACTTATCCCTTATGTGTTAGAAAGACCCATTGGTCATTAGACCTAAAGGCTAAAGGCCACATTTGGTGAGTTGGTGGACGTAAAGGTAGATTGAAAATGGAATTTAAATAGTGATGGGTTGCCAAACACATCGGCTATTGATATGATTCCACAGATTTTCGCCCAATCCCTTGACCGTCTTCCTCCTGCGCGGAAAGAAAAGCAGCTGGAAGGTTCAGCTTCTTTCTTGTCGAAAAGAGTTTCTTTTGACGTTTCTTCTCTGCAATGGTTGTTTCGGAAACGTTAATAGTCTGACTGTAGCTTCTGAACAATAATTAATAATATAAAAGCTTAGCTTAGCTTAAAATGCGTATTTTCTCAATAAAGCTTTGAATCTTTTCTGTCTCCCAGACCAGCTCACTCGGTGTACAACGTTTTGATACTTACTTCAACATCCATTACGGTTTTTATATCGTAAATAAAAATAATCATTCATACGGAAGCCGTAATGAATATTGAAGTTACCATGAAAATGATGTACACCGCAGTTGTCAAAAGTTAGCAAATAGACCTACAGCATCGAGAACCTATTCATTAGTCAGTAATAAATAGCATGTTACCAATGTATCAATCTCCGTTTCGCAGTTAAAATATATCAAATTGAAACCATAAACCAAGTAAATTTGAAAGTGCAAGCAGTCTACAAAATTCATTCCTTACACTCCCGAGTGTGCCACAGCGGAAACTATTGCAAAACGGTCTTTATAACTACTGTGTTTATACAAAAATCAACTTTTGAGTCATGAAATTAAAGTTCAACTTCCCATGTGAGGTTTTGCCGCGTACGTCGTACATGGTGTGTCAAAAGTCAACTATTTATAGAAGTAGCAAAACCTGTGGGGCAGGATAGTGGGTATAATGAGAAGCAAAGTCGGATTATTGCCGCGAGTGGCCAGTGGGTGACAGTTTGCCAACTTGAGCCTTAAGTTGCATTCGCTTTTCAGTATCTTTTTTATGATTTTGTACCCAAAGGATAAAAACGGGCCCCTATTACTGAGACTTTGCCTGTCTGTTCGTTTGTCTGTCACCAAGTTGTCTCTCATGAACCGTAATAGTTAGACAGTTGAATATTTCTCATATGATGTATTTATAAACTTTTTTCATACTAGGCTTAGCGTACTAAGCCTAGTATGAAAAAACCGGCCAAGTGTGAGTCAAACTCGCGCAATGAGGGTTCCGTACAATATGCTTCGTGAACACACACACAATGTGCAAAAAATGTTTTATTCAATTGACTAGCGCCATCTAGTGGTGTTTTAGTGAAGTATTTCCCTAGATGAACTTATTATTGTGAGTTTACCACTTAATTTTCAAGTGATAGAATTCTTATTATTTTTCCTGTAATCTTCAAGGAATGAACTATATTTTGTAGTTTTTTCAAAATTTTCGGCCCAGTAGTTTCGGAGATCAGGGGGGGGGAATGGTCAATTTTTGCCTTCTTTCGTGAATAAAATCAAAGGTATTGATTTTACCCGAACAAAAAAAAATATTTTTGAGATCCTCATAATGAGCCCTTTCATTTGATATATGACACAGTAAGGTTTGCAAAACTTTTTTTTTTAATTTTGTAATTGGGCCCCTCAAAATGACCCTTATTTCAAAAAAATCTTTATTTACTTTGCACAACCGTGTTTGGGTCATAGGATTACACTATCTTACCAAATTTTATCTAATTTGGTTCAGTAGATTCGGAGAAAATCGGCTGTGACAGACGGACGGACGGACAGACAGACGCTCGAGTGATCCTATAAGGGTTCCGTTTTTCAACTTTTGTACGGAACCCTAAAAGGTTTATTTGTACCTATTAACTAGTGTTACATAACATAATAACATAGATTAGGTAACTCAAAACTTCAAAACGCTCTGATAATACATATTTATAACCACCTTAGCTTTTCTGATATAATTATATAAGATAAAATTGATGTAATGTATGTGTAAGTTTTCTAAGCAATTGTATTTTCAGAAAACAATTTAGGTAGCTTGTTGAATCAACCACAATAATAGTATGGCATACGTAAAAAGACATGAAGGTAATAATAATGAATCCAAATGCGAAACATAAAATACTTCTATCAAGTTTAAATTAGTCAAAGTTATCTTAGTTGATTGCGAATATTTGCGAATCAAACCTCCCTCTTTTAGTGCTCACATTAAAGCATCATTAGACAATCATTCTTAGATCGTTGGGTAACTCTGCCCCCGATAGCAAAAAAGGCACATGTAACAAAAAGTCAAAACCGAGAATAAAATGTTTAAATGGTTCAATCTGAAAATCGTTTGCGCTCCTTAGGTAAATTAAAATTATTACATGTTAATGGTTGAAAATTATAGCAACAATAATAAGACTTTGATTCTGAATTATGACAATAATACCTTTTTATTCTTTATACATCAAAAATAAAATAACCGTTATATTTAAGTAATAAAATACCTTGCTAAATAAGTTCAATAGACGAAAATAGCCAGAGGCACCCTTTAAATATTACGCTTATTACATTAAAAAAAATTTAATGCTAAAATTTGTCAATGTTTTTCGAACTTCATTAGGGGCTAGTAATTGCAGGTAAAAAACTGCGATACTAAATAATTTTGACTCCAGGTTTGAATACTTGCAATTCATTTACACAGGTATGTTTATGTAATTCTCGAGCTATTTAACGATCGCATACAGCAAAATCCAGCAAACATCGTAAAATCATATTACAGTGTGCATTCAGTTATAAGAGCAGATCCTGGGATTCAACACACAGATGGGCAAATAAGGAAAAGGACTAAATAATTTTGCCGAGCAGTACCGATTTATGCAAAAAAAAATGTATTCTATTTTATTATATTTTTTTTGTTAAACTGACTTGCAAGAAAAAAAGGCTTTTTTATTTTATTAATACACTTCTAAGTTAACCCGTTCCCCAACATTGGGTACTTTATATTATGTTTTGCGTGCATTAAAAAATACAGTAGAACAAAAATAAAAACAAAATGCTGGCAGATGCGCCTTTGTAACTATAGGGGCCATTAGCAAGCAGTATTACTAGCTAGCTTCACACAGTTGATCGCTTTCCTGCCATCTTGATATACGTAAAGGGAGTCACGGAAAAATTTGTAATATACTTAAGCGTGCTTCAAACAAAATTAGTTGTAGTAAGTCTTGATTGAAGCACAAGAAAATAAAGGACTTAAATCTAATAAAATAGACTGAAGTTTATGATCATGGACAAACCCAGCCATTATGTACGCGCATCCAGTCCTTGCAAAAGAAAACAGACACATTCCAAAAATACTTCGTCAGGCTATTGAAAGTAAAATAAAATAATTAGAGGGGATGGTTAGCCCAGATATTAATTTAATTAAATCTCAAGCTAAGTAAATATATATATACTAGCTGACCCCGCGAATTTCGTACCGCGTAACAGACAAACACTTTTTTTTTAAACAAATTTCTGAACGCACACATGAATAGTTGTTACAGTATTTGACAGGATTGGACAACAAATGCAAATCAGCATTTACACATATCGAGTTTTCATTGTTTTTAAGATGTATTCTGCTATTCGGGGCAGAGACAAATCCAACGAATCCATAACCATGAAAATTGGTTCAGCAGATCTCGAGCTATATATGACAAACCCGTCTTTAGATATACCCCTATATATATACGGACAAATCACACAGATTGAGCTAGCCCCAAAGTAAGTACTTGATAAGACGTGTGTTATGGGATACTAACTCAACGATACTATATTTTATGACAAATACATATATAGATAAACATCCAAGACCCAGGTCAATTTGAAAAAGATCATTTTTCATCTTGACCAGACCGGGGATCGAACCCGGGACCATCCGTGTCGCAGGCCGGCGTGTTGACCGCTGTACCACGGAGCTCGTCAATGTAAAAGGCACCCTGAGCCAATTTAGCATACACCCGAATCGTTATAAATAAGTATTTTAGGCAGTAGTTTTACATAGTTCTTATAAAATACAAGACAAATGCCATCTTAGTCTACCTGCGAACATCAACACGGTAAATTGTTCGAATTGTTAGGTGTATAAACATTGTAATAAAAGGAATAAAACTGTATTAAAAGTAATTTTATTTAATAGTGTAACTATCGCGTAACATTAGAAAACATTATTTAATTAGTTGCATTCAGGAAGATTTACGCCATGAATAGAAAGAGCAATATTTTTATATGAGACAACAGACCGAAATGCGTTTGAAAGACACATTTCGGTGCTATAGGTAAAAAAAATATTCGTTACGTGATAGATGACCGAGGAATTGCCCTTCCCAAAACAGTTTCTGTTAATTTAAAAACAGTAAGTAAGTAGACACATCTTCTGTTACATTTATTGACGTGTATTTATTAATTATTTTCGCATTACAATATTCTGCATGCCATCATTTTCAGCCAAAATATTGCACGTATACATTCCGCGTGTACTGAAAACCTTTTAAGAAATCGGATTACAGGGGCGCGCGCCACAGATTATCCAATCGGCCGCGCTACGTTACCTATTTACCCACATACCACATATGAATGGCCCAAATGTAACAATTATTCACTGGAAAAAACAGCCCTGCTATAAGAAGGTATTAGTAATTAAATGTAGAACTCGGCAATGGAATAAATTTTGCCACGTAGAAAATGTTTGACAAGATGTCTTCTTTAAAAACATACTAGAGGGTAAGGCAAAAGAAAAGAAAGGTCCAGGGAGACCAAGTAAAATCTTTGTTGACCAACTAAAGAAGAAGGCTGGTGTCATGTCGTATAAAGAACTAAAGTCTAAAGCAGAGGATACAAAAGTATGGCGCATACTCCAGCGACAAGAGCTACAAAGCTCTTAAATAAGAACAAGAAGAAAATGTTTAAAACAATTATTGTTATAAGTCTTCATTTACTACACAATCCTGGTCTGTGATTAATGGAACACGTCAAGATAGGAATGAAGCTAGGCCTTCATTTATTCCTTTTTCAGACCCAGTCGGTAGTTAGTTCTTCGTAAAGATGATCTTGAAATAAGTGATGAAGTAGACAGCTATTCCACAGTTCTGGAATCGCCCATATTTAAACTAGTCTACTGAAAACTTGATTTGAATCCTTAGGCTAATAATAATCTCGCATACTATTTGACACGTACAGTACGGCCTGCCGTGGTTTCCATAAGAATTCTGCCACGATTTAGTGAGTTAGTCACGCAGACAGTTCCAATTTAAATAATAAATGCACGTAGTGTCCCAGATGACCGATAAGGAGTTCATCCACATACAAATATGAGGTAATGCCTCAATGTCGCGGCACGTTCGAAACCATCAATAATGTTGACGGTGTGCGTTATAATTTACGTCGGAGAGGGCTAATGATGGGGTGGGGGTCAACGACCGGCCTTGCCGGTTCGGAATATTTTTCTTAATTGCTCTTAAATTATGGTGTTCGGTCACGCGCTGTATCGCGGCGTAAAATATTTATGTATTAAAAGCTATACTTAGAGGTTGTAGATTTACAGCAATAATAAATCGTGATGACGCTGGTTCTAATTTATTGTTTCTATCATTATTTTGTGGATAAGCAAAGCACACTTCAAAATGAACCGACAGCACGGTGAAGTAAAATAAAACTTTTACGGAGAAGTCTCTTTACAAAGTTTTATTCAACCCAACACGTATTGCTTGATAAGAACTTTAGTTAAGATATCATTTTATCGATGGACTATATTTATGGATGTATGGGCTAGATATGTATGGTCAAGCTCATGCAGCCGTACAGTAACTACATTTTGCCTCATCATTGTTTTAAAGCATGAAAAACTATCATGTTTTTCTAAAGCAGAACCCGGTTTCTAAGTTCTAGTTTACATTTATAACGGATGATTTAACCGATAACATGCGCAAGTGAGATAAAAAGAGTGCGGAATTAACTCTTTTTTATAAAATTAAAAACCACAATTAAAATTCCCTCCGAGATATCTAAAATGCCGAAGCGATTGCATAACTCGTCTAATTGTTGTATACGAGTCCAGCGGTGACTCGCTCGGTCACACGAGGTCGTAAATGCACTTTTATATGTGCAATTTGCGCAGGCGCATTGGGTTATTCTCCGATTGGATACATTTCTGTCCAGTACAGCCAGCGACCGGCGACAGCGGCAAATGACGCCGTGACTGGCGCAACCAGTAACATTCGCTGACAGCCGCCTCCAACAGATGCTAACTACAGACGATATAAAAGCAACCGATTCAAAATAAGCTACCTACTACTTATTTTACATCAGTTATGCGCAGAGCGATGGCGAGAACACCTCTATGGTCGCCTGAGATTTGCCTACATTTCATTTCACCACCAAAATTGTTTGTACCTACATGTTTAGATTTTTCATACTGTGGTGGCAAAAATTTTTTGTTCAACATCATTTGTCCCAAAGGAAAAGTTATCTTTATTTACGTTATTCATACTCGGTTACTACAGGCTTATTTTCAATTATGAGCTTTATTATTTAATGGAATACAGATATGTAAGAAAAAATGGTGAAAAATTAAATTAAAATTTATCTTCCCATTCAATTTAATTCCCGGTCAAAATTTTTTTTTGTTATATATTTTTTTCTTGCAATTCTGTATTACAATAGAGATTGAAGATTTTAATATAGTGTAAAGGTTCAAAATCAGCCTGTATTTGGATACCGCATCGGTATGTCCAGTTAGTGAATAACCCTACATCGCAATTGGCGCGGCAGACGGGGCGTCGGATGTTGCAATTGTCATCCAACGCTGACCAGACAATGGGTGCAGATAATGGCCACAGTGCGAAATGGCCGCTTTTGGAGGAAAACTATTACGTAAGCAACTATAATATTATAAATACGAAACTGAGTTTGTTTATTTGTTTTTTGTTACGCTTTTACGTCCAACCCACTGAACAGATCATAATGAAATTTTGCATACACATAGGTTAAGGTACTGAGACACATAGGCTAGTGGACAGAGATATAGGCTATATATAATGCGGGCGAAGTCGCGGATAACAGCTAGTATAATTATAAATAAATATTTAAGGGACATATCACGCAATAAGGTTGTGAACTTGTGTCGTGGGATACTAACTCCATTATAATAATTACTCATATAGATAAACATCCAAAACCCAGATGAATCTGAAAAAGATCGTTTTCCATCTTAACTTGACCGGGGATCGAACCCGGCACGCCTCTTGTCGCAGACTGGCGTGTTAAGCACTGCACCAAGGAGCTCGTCAATTATAGATTTCCACATTTTCCTTTTACCAAGAACTATGTAATAAAAAATGTTTGCCATTCCCATTTAGATGATCTGGTCTGCTGAACACTTTTGTGAGAAAGAAAAAATTACAATAAATCCTGAATTCCTAGACTTGAGGTGTTAGAGCATTCGCGGAACGTTCATCGTAAAGCGGGCTTTACGATACATAAAGGCGTTCGAATTAATGCCTTTATAACGTATCTCTATCATCCGAGCGTTTCCCTCCAGCAACCTTAGCTGTGATGTGAGCCTTAGGAGCTCGTGATCTGCTTAGCCAGCATGTACGTACATACCATGGCATAAAAAATGTTTAGTAAGGTTTTAATTATTTACTTGTTTGAAAAATCCCTTACTGGATATGATTTTTGAGAGATATGTATTATTCAGGTAAGCTGCCGGTCATAAAAAAAAGCTTTAATGCTGTCACAATAGTGGATCCCAGGCTCTGACGCATCACATTGATATCAAGACATGATAAATATGTACCTATGTACGTACGATGAAGCAGAATAGAATGATCGCGGAACTCGTTCGTATGGACGCGTCGTAAACTTGACTTTATGATACTCGTACATAGCATTCGAGCAAATGTCTTTATAACACGTGTGATCGATTCAGCTTTAGATTTGACTAGCTGTTTCCCGCGACTGCTTCTTCATGAGTTTCGGCTTTATCACGCAGTCAGTCAGAGCCTCCAAGTCGACCCACACCGCTGTTCCCAGGTTTGGAACAATTACAGGTGAGGATGTGATCGGCGGTAACACGCTCGGATGACAGCGAGAATAAATAACATCAATAATTTTCGTAGCGCTCGCCCAATTACTAATGGGCGAGTATAAATATTACTTCAAAAATGACGAGCTTTCAAAAAATCTCATTGTGTGTCCCTAAATTGAATAATTTATCATTCTATGCGGTAATATCTATATTAGATAACATTTCTATCCTTGTTTTCCAAATTATCAAGACCAATCTTCTTAATTAGTAGGTACGAGTTGTTACTTTCGCTAATCTCTAAGCTAAATATCCTGTCCGCTTTTTTTTGTGCTAGGCTATTCACACAATATTTTAGTCATCTTATCATCACTCAGCCAACAACTAAGATAAAAAAAATATTATGTTTAGTAATCAAAGTGTAGCCTCTAGATTTCAAGGCTATACATGCGTGGGCGCGGACCGCGAGTCGCGAGGTCTCCGGCCGCCAATATAGAGCAACAACTCTATAAAAATTTGTTCAACTTCGCGCTATTTATAATTCTACGTTACGCGATAATACTACGTTTTTCTGATCACGCGACGTTTCTGTGAATAAACGTACTACTACAATATGAAACGACACGTGATATTGGAAACGTTTGATTCATCCAAAAGATACATTCGTTACCTTTGTATAAAGTACATACCGGATATGAGTAGGTATATTACTATAGGAAAAAATTTTTTTGAAGCAAAAACTACTTTAGCGCCCTGTGCACTATTTGTGATGGGGAAAAATGTTAAACTCACGACAGGTCACGTGACCGACAGATGCGTCAGATTGAAAATTCGTAAGACGGACACGTGATCTGATCGATAAACAACGTCGGATCGATCTCAAACTCTTGAACATCGTTCCGACAACCAATATTTTTGAGTACTGATAGCCACAAACAATAAATAGGTAAAATAGTGCTCACGACTTAGTATTTTTGTATCAAAGGAGAAGTTATTGTTTCATCAATTAAACGATATCTGCATATATTGCAACGGTTGAAATGTCTACTATCATTGCGTAATCAGAATTGAGTTCAAGAGACTCTGAATTACGTATTAGTCATCCGATCACATCGGCATTTATCAAATTAGCATTATGTTTTGGCGGCGTGTTATTTGGAACATGATATTTAATATATAGAAGACGATTATCGACAGAACTGAATAGAGGAAATAAATGTGATAGGGCAATGAAGGAAATTTGATGTTATATGAACCTACGAATATATGTGACATCATGTACATACATATTATCATGGCTTTATAACTTGCGGGGTAGATAGAGCCTAAGTTAATAAAATCAAAAG
Organism: Rhodophaea formosa; assembly: GCA_963082605.1. Classification (NCBI taxonomy): domain Eukaryota; kingdom Metazoa; phylum Arthropoda; class Insecta; order Lepidoptera; family Pyralidae; genus Rhodophaea; species Rhodophaea formosa. The sequence goes on from OY720209.1 coordinate 15,769,134, forward strand.
CCAATTTCATTGTGTTAGTGGGCGTTAAGGTGGAAAGCGGAATCAAAATAGTGATGGGTTGCTAACCGCATATAAACAGCTGGTAATACGTTTGCTTGAGCTCCTAATAAATCCTTACGATTGCATGTCAAAAGTTGATTGCACTAGGAGATCGGCACCCTAAGCAGGTATTATCGCCGCCTCCATCAACATTTGGCCTTTTGACACACGAGACGATTTTGGGCCTTCAAATTTGTTTCCCTATTAGCCTCTTGGTTGATCCGCCACTAGATGTTGAGGATGAAATCCTCACAGTGCACGCCTGCTTGGGCTTCTCAATAAAGTTTACTTTGCCTCAGGATTGCTAAGCTGGTGTTACCTTCGCCTCCATCAACCTTTAACCTTTTAACACATGCCACGATTTTTGACCTCCAAACTTGCCGTATAGATTACTATTATTAATTTTGTGCCTATAGGCTTTAGCCCCTTGGTTGATCTGCCGAAGAAAGAATGAGAAGGCATGCGTACGCGCACGCTCCTCATAAAAGTTTACTATGCCACACGATTGCATGTTAAAAGTTGATTGCACTAGATCGGCCCTACCGCGGTCGCTGACACGCCTCGCCTTGAGATCTGTTATTATGCAAATAATTCGGCGAAACGAATCTAGCCCCGTATTGTTGCAGGTCAGTAGTCGCCAATTATATCTCAGGTTTTGGTCAGTCACGACATAATGGGAACAAAATAAAAGGAAAATTATAAGTTACGGGATTCAAATAAAGGGGAAATTTTAAAACGTTTTTAGCCTAAAGGTATCTTTGGCTGCATCGTAGGATGTGCAGGGTCGGTACGTATATTGTACGGAAGCCAGTCATACATTATGCTAACGTAGTCGTGGGATGTATTAGGTATATGTACATGGCTTCAAATATTTTCATATGAACCGAATATGCCTCTTCATCCATAGCGCGAACGTTTGTTTTTTAATTTTAATTATTAAATTGGGATAATGGTCGGAGATAGCGCAGAAAAGAGAGGAGTGGAAGAAAATGCGGGAGACCTTTGCCCAGCAGTGGGACACCATAGGTTATTAAAAAAAAATAATAGGTAAATTTCAGCATATCAATGTGAATGCATAAAAACGCATTAAAAAAATGTAGTATATCCCATGCCGGAACAATACCAAAATGTACCGAGTGCTGTGAATGAAAAAAGTCGTGCCGTATATTTTTCAAACATATTCTTAGGTAGCCTTTTCTCCTAAACCAAGCAGCCAAACAGCGACTTGAGTAAAGAATTTCCATTATTGTATCGAGCCGAAGGCCGATCGGTGGCAGCTGCGAATTTATCGTCTCATTTCACAGGCTGGGGCTAATTGATAGCTTTGTTTACTCTGCGTCATTTGCTGCCAGTTTACGTTGATTGTAATCGATGATTTCACTAGATATTTAGTAAATTTGCTGCCACAATGTAGAAAATAAATGTCACTGCAGTTGAAAGCATCGCTTTTATTAGATTTTATTGAAACACAATTGATGTATTTGCTGCGTCGTATTGATAGCTTTGTTTAGTCTGCGTCATTTGCTGCCAGTTTGCAGTGATTGTAATAGGTAATTTTACTAGATAATAAACTAATTTGCTACTGCAATGTAAAAGATAAGTGTCACTTTTAGTTTTAGACGACACTTTTATTGATTTTTGTAGGTGATTGATAACAAGAAACTTAAAACTGCAAATATTAAAAAATAATTATCTTAGGACTATGAATTCCAACTTTAATGATACTTGTATAGTTTTGGTGAGTAATTTGTTATATTATTTTGCAAAAAACATAGTTTAACATTAGTCTATTTTATTTTATTTATTGTAGTGAAACAAACAATTCGGCTTATAATACAAATAGGTACATAAATCAACAAAGTTTTCAAAAAAAAGTATAATACATATTCACAGTTAGGTTAGTGTAATAAAAAAAAATACAAAGTGTAGTGGTGTAATGTATTTTTTCAATCACACTTTTAGTTTTTGTCAAGACTAATGAAATAAACCTAAATGCAGTACATCTTCCTACAAAACAAGGACCAACGATAAAACTGAGTCTAGGCTGGGTTTCAAGCCAGGTTCCAACAAAAATCGTTTTACAAAACAAGGTTTATCGATTGACTTATAGATCCTGGCAATCCTGGGTCTTAAAAAAGTAACCATCAATCCCTCATTCACTACTTCGTTCAAATCCTCATTATTATCAATGTTTAAAAAGAAAGAAAACGCTGACAAAAGCTATTGATACAATGAATTTCTTCTATCATTAAAAACATAATAATAATGACTTGGATTGCTATTGCAGTGTACTGGTATTTTCTGTTACATTCGATGACTTAAAATTAATGGAAACTGCAATCTCGTGGAAAAACTATTTCCTGTTCGAGGAAATACTGATTGAATATTATTTTGACGGAAGTTAAAATGATATTGCCACTTGCCATATAATGTTGAGTAGTTATATATATTTTATCATGGTATTTATGAGTAGGTACGTCTAGCTGTTTGCTCTTGCACCAAAATGTTTTTATTTTTAGGGTTCCGTACCCAAAGGGTAAGAACGGGCGCCTATTTTTAAGACTTCTCTGTCCGTCCGTCTGTCTGACCGTCACTAGTACTTACTACCTACTATTAATAACGGCAAAAGCCTAAAATATTCACATAATATTTAGTTTGTTAGTATATAGACTTTAAAAGATAAATAATTAAATGATAACAAAACAAATATTTAGGAGGCTCCAATTCAACAAACGCGATTGTTTGGTCGTTTTTTGCTCGATAGTTTTATTGTGTATAGTATAGATAATGGTACGGAATCCTTCGTGCGCGAATCCGATTTGCATATGGCCATTTTTTTTTTCATACCATTTTTTTTACTTTGACCAACGAATGCAACAGATTTTATTCAGAGAAATTCCACATTAAAGTTGGTTCAATATAAAAAAATAAGATTATAAACAGCATGATAGCATACATTCCTTTGCCAATTACTGAAAAAACCGCGACCGTCCGTATCAACATCAACTTGACAAGTGTCATGATCGACAGACAGAACCGTCCGCTTATTTCGGGGGTCATCGCGCTCGCGGCGTGACGTCACCGATGACCTTGGCGCGTACTCGGCCCCCCGCGCGCTGCACGCGCGGCATACGACGGCTGATTAGGTTGTTGGTATGTATAATGTAGTGTATGTACGTATAAGGTACATATTAATAGGTAGTAGGTAGTATAGGTACTAATATTTAAAAAAGAGGAAAGATTTACGTACGTCTATATACTCTCTAGACACCGTCATACCTTTATTTCAATGATTAAAAAACAGGCCAATTTTTCAATGCTTGTGAGCGTGACAGCTTTGTGTTTTCACACGCGTCCTGTCAATTTATGCCCTCAAAATCCGTCAAATTGATAGCCGTTTGTGTGCGACCGACTATGAGGTGGACACTAAATTTTTCTACGCTTTTAGGATAATAGAGTCTATCTAGGCTTTGTATAATCTAAGGCAAGAGAAAAAAAAAAGGTATAAGGTAGCTACGTATCTATACTAATATTAAAAAGAGGAAAGATTCGATTGTTTGTTTGTTTGCATTGAATAGGCTCCGAAACTATTGGACCGATTTTCATAATTCTTTTACCTATGGAAAGCCAATGATATAGGCTATAATTTACGCGGACAAAGTTGCGGGAAAATTGCTAGTAATTTATATTATCTTTGTTTTCCAGCACCGGGTTCGATTCCCAGTACGGCCAGATGCTTGTACTCAATTGTAACAGGTATTTGTCCGCAGTTCTAGAGCTATCTTAAGAGAATTGGCGTCGTAATAGGTAGCCGTAAAAATTTTCATTTACCTTATGACATTATGACGTGAATGCTATCACTAGCGGACCCTGGAGTCTGGCACGCACCATAGCTAAGGATGCAACCGGTACTTTTTCAAGTTTAATTTCTTATAGTAACTCTCAGACAGTGTACGACTTAGGTACTGTAGCAGGGAGGTATAACTAGATATTTGAAACATTTTTGATGCGTTCCAAAAGAAACTATTGTTTGTGATTCATTATGAAGAAACGGTTGTTTTGAAATTGTCTTCCGTATTTTGTACGAGGACATAGATGTGAACATATGATAATTGAAAAGTAAATAAAATATAATATTATTATATTCTTTTTAGCACAAAGCCCTACTCATTAACCCGTTACGGTACCACAAGGTATGATTTAAGCCTGAATAATTATAGAAAATACATAAAAATGTATGAATAATTATATTCAGATAGGGTTTGGCATTATTTATGTGCATCTGATAGGTCTTTTAATCAATGCTCCTTCATTAGCAAATTAGATTTTTCATAATCGTTTAGAGGTTAAACAGGCAGCGGAAAACAGAGACGCTCCAAATCAGAAGGTCTTTATGGGAAAATGTCATATTATCAGATCGTCCATATGTCAAAACGTCTATTTGGTAACTATGTCTTGATAGATAAGAGAGACTCTCTCAAAAGTAAATAAATTAAACTGACATTTGTTTTTTGGAGTACTTTTAATTCTTCATAACATCCCCGGAAAAGAAAAAATAAATAAACGATTTATGTAAAAAGAAATACATTTTATAATCTTTCTAATACCTATCTACGAAGGTAATAAGGGATTCTAGCCGTTATAGTTAAAAAATGATTATAGTGTATAATTTGTTAGATATTAAGTATTTAGAAAAAAATATTTGCAAGTGCTTCAGATTGCTTATGAAAAAATTTCCATACTAGTAAGTAACCAAACGTCTCAAGGCCAAATTATAAGAATACATTGCAGCACTTAACACTAAGGTTACTGACACTAGCTAACATCATACTTGTCAATATTTTGCAAAGCATCCGAAATGCAAAGTCTAACACAGAGGTTCTCAAACTACTTCGTGGACCACTTTCAAATTTAATTAACTAGCTAAAATTGCGGTGCTTTATGAGAGCTTACGATTTTATGATAGACTTACAATTTTTCCGTGACTTCGTCCGCGTTAATTAGAGCATATGTGATGTGACCCTCAGATAAATCATGTTAGCTTTGATAATCAGTCCAGTAGTTTCGCAGTTTATTCAATGCAAACAAACAAACATTTATATCTTTTCTCTTTATAATATTAGTAACACATCTAGACATGAATTGAAATTACTATTTTAAAGCCCAAACTTAAAAATATGATAAATTCACTGTAAAGTGTACAAAGGATGTGTGTGTGTGTGTGGTAGTGTTAAGGCTCACTGACTGTGTTCGCCCTGATTATCCATAGAATAACTCCAGATAGCGGAGGAGAAGAATATAAACGTCATAGATCTTTCGCTCCACCCTACACCGTGAAGATAAAGGTGCCAGTTATTTTTTAGCATAGACATTCTTATTCGGAACCATCTCTATTTTCCAGCAGCCACTTATCGGTCACTCCTTCCAAGAATCTCTTCGATCCATGAAGATTTATAAATCATTATGTTTAAAACGGTTTAGTAAGGTGCTATTTTTCCGTGTCTGCCAACTATAGTTTCGGGCTCATCAGGAGGCCATTTAAACCATAAGATATTTATCTCACGTAAGTTTCAATAATATAATGTATATATCACTTTGGGAGTCACTGCTTTAACATATGACGTGTCGCAGGGAACTTCCATTGCTTGCCGGTACAGCTTTATAAAATTATTGTTGCTTATTCCGATCACAATGCGCGTGTTATTTATGAACGCCATCACATAGGGCTTACACAAATACTATTTGCTAGAATATCACATCTCTACTATAAATCTTATTGAACCTTTTGATGCAAACACTCATACGGAATGTATATAGAGTATATTTTTTGAATCATGTAATCATGATACAAAAAAAATAATTGCCCCGTTTACGGCGTGGTGTGGTTAGCATGCCAGCTTTCAGTGCAAGGGGCACCAAGTTGGATTCCAGGCGTAGGCAAATAATTTTACCGAGTTGCCTCTGACATGGGCAGTCAGGCATATTGATGCGCCGTTCATCATCATGGCTGCCTGCCATCACCGCTCACATTTTTATCTACCATCTGATATTCGCATACGGGTTAACATACAAAATAGGCTGAGCATGCGTATATGGCCTTTATTGACAAAACAAGTTTTCGAACAAAGTTATGTAGATAATACAAATAAATTAAGTTTGTTACCATTGCTGTCAGACCACCAAAATTGTACAGAGTTGCCTTTGACATAGGCCGTCAGGCATATTGATGCACCATTCATCAACATGGCTGCCTGCCATCACCGCTCACATTTTATCTACCATCTGATATTCGCATACGGGTTAACATACAAAATAGGCTTAGCACGCGTATGGCCTTTATTGACAAAACAAGTTTTCGAACAAAGTAATATAGGTAATACAAATAAAGAGCGTTTGTCAACATTGCTGTCAGACCACTACAATTTATAGAGCTGCCTCTTATATACAAGCTGTCAAGCGTATTGATGCGCCATTCATCATCATGGCTGCCTGTCATCACCGCTCACATTTTTATCTACCATCTGCTATTGGCATATGAGTTAACTTCACGCGTTTGGCTTTTATTGATAATACAGGTTTATAAACACCCGTCTACACCAAAATAAACATAATACAAGTGAATAGAGCTTCTTAATTTTGTAAAATTGCCGTCACGTTTCAGAGCTAGACAGTTAATCTGCCACAAGCCGTCAAGAATATTGATGCGCTATTAATCGTCATGAGGGCCTACACCATTGCTTATTTTTATCTACCATCTGCTATTCCCATAGATTTTAAAAAATATCGATTCCCATACTGCAGGCCTATTTGCTAACTATTAACAGTTGCGGTGTACATCGTTTTCATGGTAACTTCAATATTCATTTCGACTTCGGTATGTATGACTATTCCTATTTAAAATATGAAAACCGTAATGGATGCGAAAGTGACAATCAAATACTTGTACACCGATTTAGCAAATCGGCCTGCAGGTTAATATAAAAATAGATTGTGCACGCGTTTGGCTTTTATTAACTAAACAGGTTTTCAGACATCCATATACACCAAAATAAAGAAAACTGAATGGAGCTTGTTAACATTGCTTTGTCACTACGATGTTGTAAAATTGCCGTCAGGTCTACAGAGCTAGTCAGTTAATCGCTGATACAGAGCTAGTCTAACTGACTAGCTCTGAATACAGGAAGTTAAGTATACAACATTGTTCTATTCACTTCCGATGGTCCAGTGGGTATGAGCTCTATGAGCGCTTACGTATGCTAAGTAACCCCTGGTGCAGTCCCCACTTGGATGGGTGACCGCAAGTGGCTTAAAAAAATATCTCGAGCTCCTCCGTGCTTCGAAAGGCACGTTAAGACGTTGGTCCCGGCTGTCATCGTTGATGGCAGTCGTTAAGCTATGTCAGATGCCTTAAGGCGGCTTGAAAAATCTGACACCAGTGTTATAGCCACTTACACATGCGAAAAACAAACAAAACAACATTTTGGTGTATACGGGTGTCTGATAACCTGTTCTCTGAATAAAAGCCACAAGCCTGCTTAGCCTAGTTTGATGTTAACCCGTATGCGAATAGCAGATGTTAGATAAAAAATTAAGCAATGGTGTAGGTAGACTTTCATCATGATTAATAGCATATCAATATGCCTGACGGCTGGTATCAGCGATTAACTGACTAGCTCTGTAGACCTGACGGCAATTTTACAACATCGTAGTGACATAGCAATGTTAACAAGCTCCATTCAGTTTTCTTTATTCTGGTGTACATGGGTGTCTGAAAACCTGTTTACTTAATAAAAGCCAAACGCGTGCTCAATCTATTTTTATATTAACCCGTTTGGGAATAACAGATGGTAGATAAAAAACCGGCCAAGTGTGAGTCAAACTCGCGCAATGAGGGTTCCGTACAATATGCTTCGTGTACACACACACAATGTGCAAAAATGTTTTATTCAATTGACTAGCGCTATCTAGTGGTGTTTTAGTGAACTATTTCCCTAGATGAACTTATTATAGTGAGTTTACCACTTTATTTTCAAGTGATAGAATCTTTATTTACTTTGCACGTGTTTGGGTCATAGGATTACACCATCTTACCAAATTTCACCTAATTTGGTTCAGTAGATTCGGAGAAAATCGGCTGTGACAGACGGACGGACGGACAGACAGACGCACGAGTGATCCTATAAGGGTTCCGTTTTTCAATTTTGTACGGAACCCTAAAAATAAGCAATGGTGTAGGCTCTCAAATTAACTTCGTGTCTTCAGAGCTAGTCAGTTAATCTGACACCAGCCATCAGGCATATTGATGCGCTATTATCATCATGAAAGCCTACACCATCGCATAATTTTTTTATGTAGGTACCGTCTGCTATTTGCATACGGGTTAACATAAAAATAAGCTGAGCGCGGGTGTGTCTTATATTGAGAAAAAAGGTTTATAAACACCCGTCTGTTTTATATTATGGCTTCCACCGAAATTTCAGTGATTCTGTCAATGTGTAGTACGGTAAAGTTTTTCCAAGTAGCATCAAAGATGGCGTATGTTCTTTGTTGCCTCGTGGGAGCTTCTGGCGGCAAATCTATACGAGTCCATTTATCAGTCCACTTTAACTATTTCACAAATTGTTCATGACTAAAATCAATTTGCAAAAATGTCTAAGGCAAACTTCAACTGTACCCCTTGACTTCCCACCAAAAACCCGTAGAGCTTCTTAATTTTGTGAAATTGCCATCACGTCTTCAGAGCTAGTCGGTTAACCTGACACGAGCCGTCAGGCATATTGATGCGCCATTAATCATTATGAGAGCCTACACCATCGCTTAATTTTTTATCTACCATCTGCTATTCGCATACGGGTTAACATAAAAATAGACTGAGCATGCGTGTGGTTTTTATAGACAGGACATTTATTTAGACATTTAAGAAGGACATAAAGGTAACTATAAAAAACCGGCCAAGTGCGTGTCGGGCCACGCGCAGTGTAGGGTTCCGTAGTTGCGAATGACAACTTTGAGTTCACACTATTCACACTCGACAGTTTAGCGACCAAAAACATCTAACAATGAAAATAGTATGAAATTTTACAGTTTATGAGTTGGTTGCCTATAACTTTTTAGTTTGTACTTAGTACTCAGCTCTGATAGTTTTCCTTTAAACTTCAGTATATATACTACTGCTGTAATTTTTTTCACGTATCTATATATAACCGTTTAGCAGATAGAGGGGGGGACACTTACCTCTAACAAAAATTCGCACTTTAAAACCAAATATTTCGGAAACGGATCCCTAAATCGGAAAATGGTGTTCTCAACCTCATAATATTTTTGAAAGACCTATTTAACGATACCCCACACGATGGGTAAATAGAGAAAAAAAAATTACTCCCCCACTTTACTTGTATGGGAGCTACCCTAAAAAAAATTTTTTTTCATGTTTTTATTCTACCACTTTTTTGCCATGATTGATATACATATCCATACCAAATTACAGCTTTCTAGTACTTATAGTCTCTGCGTAAAACCGCGGACGGACAGACAGACAGACAGACAGACAGACATGGCGAAACTATAAGGGTTCCTTGTTTACTACGGAACCCTAAAAATTAAGAAGTCGTATTAAAAAAAAGCAACGGGTTGAACTTCGCGAGTGCTGACAGAAGTGAAAACTTGAATATTAACGTTGTTTTTCGATCAGGTCACGTGTCCGTCTTACGAATTTTCAATCTAACGAATCTGTCACGTGACCTGTCGCTAGTTTAACATTATTTCCGCATTACAAAAAGTGCACAGCGACGCTAAAGAAGTTTTCACTTCAATAAAATAATAAAATCTTTTAGTTTTCTGATGTTTTCATACTGAAATAAAGTTTGTTGTTTAATTCCTTTTTAATAATATCTTCTTCAAAAGAACACTGAAGATTTTACGATGCTCATACAATGGTCTCCTAACAAAGCAGTAAAATATTGCTAAGCTCCTAACAAACTGGTAGCAGTTAAATATTGCACTTCAAATAATTTAAACTTAAGTATACATTTTTATACAATAGTATATACATTTCTTTAATTTGTATTCTTATTTATTTTTGATAAGGTTTTTTTTTTGAGATATTAGTAGAACTGAATCTTGAGTTCCGGGGGATGTTTGGTTATATTTTATTTTAGTAAGCATTTATTCTTTAAACTTTACTTAGTTCTAAGCATAAGATGTATTTGAGAAATGAGAATCTGTTATTGGCAGTAAGATAAAAACATTAAGCTTGTATATATTAACAAAGTGCTGTTGATTCTGTAATGAATAAATAAAAAAAAAAAAAAAAAAAAAAAAAAAGAAAATCAGTTCCCGGGTAATCTCATTTAGGCAGTAACCGACCGAATATAGCTTGATTAGTCTGCAATTAGTTTAGTGCGGGTGAAACGACCGGGTGACATTCGCCGTCCTTGTCCGTCCTCCGATTTGGTAAGGCTGAGTGCATACGCGCCTTTGCCAGACGCATACGTTTCAGCATCGATTTCAAATAAATGTCCTTGAGATATTTTTGATTCCGACGGCGTAAAGTTTTTCTTAAGAAAAGACAGTTTGAAATGTTTAAAAATGCTTGGAAGTTTCAAGAACGAGGTTCTTTATGAGGAGTTTGCTGATATAATGGTCTCCAAGGAAACGTCATGTGACATACCAACGATTGCACTCCTATTTAGGGTTCCAAATCCAAAGGATAAAACGGGGCCTTGTTAATTTTAATTTGCCTTCGCTGTCCGTCCGTCTACCACAAGGCTGTATCTATAAAATGTAATAGGTAGAGTCTTGGTATTTAACAATGTAATAGGTATCTGTTACTGCTGTAATAACCAATAATAAAAATTAATTTCAGAGTTAAACGGTGATCCATGCAAGATGATGATGTTACTTTTTTGGGGCTTTGTCTCGATTATTACTAAAATGATAAAACACATATAATTAAGAGCAATAATGTCCGTGATTGAAAGTATTGCGTAATTTCACAAGAGGGGTGGTATGGAAAGGGTCTTATTCGTATTTATTTATATAGGTAACTTAAGTGCTTAATTGTTTGTATCAATCGCACCGATATCAGTATAAGTATTAAATCACTTATTCAATTGAAAAATTAATAATAATATGCGTAGCTATGTGAACACACCTTAAATGAAAATGAGTGATCCATATAATCCATGCGGCTTCATATTTTTTTGACGTCTTGGCAAAGCCGCAGTTGTCAATCGCCAGATAAATTAGCGATTTGACCACGATCCGTTGAAAACTGTTTGGACTGTAATTAGTAATATATAATATTAACATGTATATTAAAATGCAATAAAAAACCATATTTACAAACCTACGCTTTCATATTTAGCAGAAAGTCATTTGGTGCTAACCTCTAATTCAAACGTTTTTTTCTGACAATAGGAGATATTACTGAAAGCTGTGCCGCCAGAGTGCGCCACTAGCACATACAGTAAAACAGGTTTGACACTGACAAGTATGTACATGTCAGTGTCAAAGTCGCAATTAATTTGTGAAATTATACATTAATCCTTTATTAATTTGATTTTAAAATACTCCTATAAGTATTAAAATATAAAAATGCAATTAATCTGCGTATTCGGATGTAAAATAAAGGCAATTTATTGCAAGTTTGACATACTTGTCAATGTCAAACATTTGTTTACTGTCTCTGCTAATGCTGCCCTCTGGCGGGAAAACATTGCAGTATTATCTCCCATTGCATAAAAATGGCACCACTGTCAGAGTCATAACTTTGTATAATGAAGAATTTTTTAGGAAATATATCAATCTAGCAATTTTGCCGCGACTTCATCCACGTAAACTTCACCCCCTTAGAAATACAACCCGTATTTCTAAAAATCCTTTCTCAGTCTGCTCACGTACATCATTTTGAAACAATATTTTTGGCATAGTACCTACCATTTCTAAATTTTATCTCAGTCTTAGCAAGTTTAGGCAAAGGTTTAGGCTAACGTGGATTAAAACCATCAAGTGACGACTGGAAAATACTGAATGATGCCTATGAAGCCTACATTATTGATTATAGTTTGAATATTGTTTAACTTCATACCCATATTTTGAGAGATATCTACTCTAAAAGTCGACCGTTTTATATTTCAGTATTGGTATGTATTTTTAAATTTCAAAATGTTTAACGCATATACAAATACTTACTTCTTAATAAGTTTATGACTTAAGGAATGTCTCTATCGCAAAAATATGTTTGAAGTAATAATGTTTTACTATCAGAATATAAAAATGTAAGTAAGAATAAAACAAGTATTAGGTATTTTCCAAGACATAACCAGGATACGTTTATCGCAACACCAATGGACATCACAAGAATAGAAATGAATTACGTTTGCGATGGCCGATAATATCGATGTGCTTGTATTGAAATTCCTGCACCACGATCTCGGATTAAGACAGATAAGTAGGTGTGTGGGTTGAATATAGCCAGAAAGTGAGTTTAACAATAAATTTTATCGTATTTAGTCTTTATTTGGTTCAGAAATGTGCAAGTATGACAATTCTATAGAAACCATAAGTTGTTTTTAAAAATTTATTTCTTGTGACTAGCTTTTATTACAAGATTTGTACTGTTAAAAGCTTGCCAAGACAAATCAAATGAGTACAAACCCAATGTGTTTTTTTTTTCTTTAAATAAAAATGCCTATGGTCACCTTCCGACTCCATCATCAGATCAGGTCGATGCGTAATCATAAGTACACAATTTTAACTCAATCGTTTAGGGATGAGTGCTTCAAAATTGAGTTGCAAGATTCCGCCCGGACAAACATACATACAAGTTAAAGCTTGCAACTTGTAAAAAAGGAAGACGTTTTAGAGACAAATTGACGAAACGTCAACTATCTCAAAAAATATCTTAGTAAGGCGTTTACGCGAGGGTAATAACCGAGCCACGCCAGTTATTCAGTCGATTGACTTTGTCACAATGGAAGCCAATAATTAACTAACCAAACACAGTTTCTATTTTGCCCACAGAAGTTGTCATATCTTGTTTCTTTACGATACTATATTTTACAATAGATACTTATATCTATTCGTATGTATGAAGACAAACATCCACCCAAACCAATCTGACAAACATCGTTTTTCATCGAGACCTGCCCCCCTATTTAATAACTCTGATGACAGGTGTCGATGCCTATCAATCTAGGATTTGCTGTTACAATGCGGTTTTTGTATTCCAAATAAAAATTTCGAGCAAGCAAAACTCGCATTGTAACTGTAAATTCTAGATTGATAGGCATCGACACCTGCCATCCGAGTTAGTAAATAAGGGGGCTGGCCGGGGATTGAAAACGGGACCCCGTGATTCTAAGGCACTTGCACTATCACCGAGCCTAGTAAGTCTGAGAAGATTCCTGTTATTGTAAATATGACTCACCGTTTATCAAGGCGAATCCGTCCGAGGCGTTTGTTGATATTGTCAGGATAACACTGTATCTGTAAACAAACAATAAATTCGTTAAATCATACTTGAGAAATATAAATGACTAGTTTTCTCCCGCAGCTCATGATCCCTCTAGCATATGGTACACGCTTAGGGTATACGGTAGAGAACTTACTGTTTTCGCGATTGTTACACATTTAAGATGGATAAAAGGGTTTGATAATTTTTGTGTAAAATTAAGCATTCAATCAATTAATTTCATTAATATTTTCGTATACGTTCCTATAGAGTTTACTTAAAATATCAATGGTTTGAGAATTATAAGCCTTTCAAAATTTATAGTGAAAAGGCTTATATTTCTTAAACCATTGATCATTTTATCAAGATTTAAAGGGACGTACATAGATTATAAATGAGATTAATTGATTGAATGCTTAATTTTACACCGAAATTTTCAAATATTGCCACAATTCCCTTTGTCCGTTTGTATATAGACTTGCGGGTTCGGTGTTCAGGGAGTAGTAATAAACGGGATAAAACCGTAATGAAACTAATTTTATTTAAATTGCAGACAAATATAACTCTGTCTGTCTAATAAAATTTACGAAATTGCGTATGTTGAATGGCGTCTTTCGGTTTCAGCGTTTGAAGGGCTCATAATAATGTCAAATCTCAAAAAAACGAATAAAAAACGAATTTGCTATTATATTAAATAAATTAAATATAATCAGATTGGATTATATTTATGCCCTAAAACATTGAATTCATGCATTTTAATATGTGTTCATTATCATAGTAATAAATTGTACTATTAAAAAAAAAGTCTCTTTTCAAATTAAGTCTTATAGAGTCAGACCAGGGTGACTTTGCTCTGTCCATACATTCTTGCTGAATAAAAAGGTTTTGTCCCAATCTGTCTAGAAACGTGCCCAGAAGGCTAACTGCCTGATTATTGGACAAACGTTGAGTAGCCATTCGTCCAAATCGTGTTCGACTGAGATGTTACATAAGGAATAATTCAACAACCTTGAAGAAGCGTTGAAATACATATGTCAGCAGAAACAAATTTAAGTGTAAGGAAGTAAATAAATATATACGTATATATTTATCCGTACAAATCACATAATTGAGCTAGCCCCATAGTAAGTTGTGAACTTGTGTCGCAGGATACTAACTCAATGATACTACATTTTATTATAGATACTTATATGGAACTAGCCAAGATATTTCCAAGCGAACTTAGTTACTCAATTACTCACAGGACAAAATATGTATAAGTTTGAAAATTTCATGGGATATGCATTCACATGCTAGTCTGATATAAGTATTATTTTTTGTCTTTGTAAGATGCATGTTCGAGTCCTGCCCGCGTGGGTGGATCTTTTTCCCATAGGTATACCTTATTTCTAATTTTATAATAAGACTACTTCAGTTTTAAGAAAACGATGGAAAACGGTCTGCGGATCAGCATCACAGGTGAAACGTAAACACGCTCAGATAAGAGAGAGAGAGAGAGAGAGTCAGAGAAAGAGATAGTCACTTTAGTTTAATTTAGAACATAGAAGATAAGATTTTTATAAAAATATATATCTTGGAGGACTGTCAGAAATATTTTAAAAGGTAGTAAAATAGTTGATTTTCATGAATGATTAATTTGCTTGAAATCCTTATTCTTGTCAAAGTTACTACTACTACCGTTGAACTATTACACTACACACTGTACAGAACATTTTGATTTCCTACTACAGAACGACATGTCGTTCTGTAGTAGGAAATCAAAATGTTCTGTATGGAAAGTATGATAGAGTGTGCCCTTAAAATAATTAAATTTAAAATTGAAGTGCATTCTATCAGACTGGATACCCTGGTTTTAAGATATGGCCCTATTCCAACTATACATACATAGGAGCGAGTCCTTATATATAAAACTAATATACGAATATATCAAAAATGTTCTTTAATTGGCTTGCACGCGCTAATGCGCTAATGAGGTTGGAAGTCACGAACTAAAGTAATTAACATAAAACCCGACAGATACTCGCGGCTATAGATAATAATACACCCCGCGGCTTGCAGTCGCTGGGGGTTATAAAAATTGCAAAAGCTGAAGAAATTATTATGATAATATATACACATTATAATTTCTTCATCACTTATTAGCAACTTTCACCGACTAAGTCCATGTAAGTTATAGCTTATGCCAGTCGCAGATAAATTGGCTCTCCGGAAGTAAAAGAATTTTTAAAATCGGTCTAGTACATAGTTTCAGAGCCAATTCAATGCAAACAAACAAATCTTTAATCGTTATAATATAAGTATAGGTATACGAATATATCAAAACCTGTTCTTTAATTGACTTGCACGCGCTAATGCGCTAATGAGATTGGAAGTCACGAACTAAAGTAATTAACATAAAACCCGACAGATACTCGCGGCTCGCAGTCGCTAGGGGTTATGAAAATTGCAAAAGCTTATATATATAGAAATTATACGCTGGATGTAGGCCGCTTCCAACCGGTCATATTGGAAATCCTTAGAGGAGGCCTATGTCTAGCAGTGGACTTCTTACGGCTGAAATGATGATGATGATGATAGAAATTATTATGACAGTACCACAGAACAGGGAACCACACACGAAAAACAATCAAGTTAACCAGACTTGATTTTTTTTCGGTGTGTAAGTGGCTAACTCTGGTGTCAGGCTTTTCAAACTACTTTGAGGCATCTGACATAGCTTAACGACTGCCATCAATGAGGTACAGCTACGGTTTATTGTGCCTTCCGAAGCACGGAGGAACTTGAGATATTTTATATGCCTCTTGTGGTCATCCATCTAAGTGGAAACTACGCCCGGGTTTACTTTACATGCGGAAGCGTTAATAACTCTGCATCTACATTATGTGGAAAACAGAATGAATGTACATAAATTGTAGTCGCATCGTTTTGACACTTAGAATTTTGCCCACTTTCTCAGCTGGATCCTGCATTCTCGACGGGTAGAAAAGACATAACTCATCCAACGACACAAGTTCACAACTTACTGTAGAACTAGCTCAATCTGAATGACTTGTCCCTATATATTTATTTATTTAATGCATATGGGCTTATCGTAAAAGAAAATTTATGAATATTTCAAACCATTCATCTAAATGCATATATTATCTAGCACGTATTTGGAATGGTTAAAATACAGACATTAGCGGATTGGAAATCTTTTCATCCATGATTCATACCTTCGCCCAAGGGCGTTCTGGAGAGGCACTTTTTGTTTGCGACGAAATTTAGGAAGATTTATGACTATCTTTATGGTCTCGGTGACATATTTATGTTGTGTGGAGAGGTGAAGACGGTATATTATTAACGGACATATTTTGTATGTGTCTTGTGTGAAAATTTCGCAAATTAGCTCCCAAAATATCGTGAAACTACGTTTTCTAGTTTATTAATTCAATAGGTATTCAATATATTTTTTATTTGTAATTTTTTCTAATGTTTTGATAGGAAGCTATTAAGGGGCAAACATAAAACGAGATGGACAGATGACTTTTCCTGTTTTGACAAAGGTTGGAGAAAGATGGCACGACATAGAGATAGGTGGGAAAAAGGGGAGGCCTTTGCTCAGCAGTGGGACCTGAATTGCTAAATATATTTTTCTTTACTAGTGCCAGAAATAAAATAGTTTAATAAATTATTAGCTGCTTTGATGATCGTAACCATTTTTGTATTTTAGCTGTAACAAAGATTTCTTAAAATTAAGTAATCGCGAATGTAGACTTTAAAATAAAGTATACAAGTTATCTTCAATGAAAATCGAGTTGAGATTTCCGAACAAACTAATATTTCACCAATGAGTTCTATAAGCTAGATACTCTTAATAAATAAAAGAAAAGCATTGTGTATGTATGAAAAAATACGTATAAAAATAGCTGACTAGATATTTTGTAAGTAATTCATTAAAGAATATCAAAACTCATTTCAAAGCCTCATGCATGACATTGTTTTAGGCGTTAGGAATTTATAACTAAGTAGTAGATCTTACACCTTAATTCTTTTAGTCTCATGAAAGGAGATTTTGCTTTCCTTTTCACCATTAGACGTTCTTACATTTGAAGAAACTTTTAAAGCAAATACAGTTGGCCATAACCTTAAGCTTGAGCTTTAAAATTGTCTTGAAATCCCTATCTACTTTATACTTAAAAATTCACAGATAAAGAACAATGCTATTCTAGGTATTATCCTGTATTATCGACTCGTCGATTAATCAATTAAAATATTTTTCCACGGGACAAGCTCATACATAACACTATCTCTGACCTAAGTTCTTGTTTCATTAAGGGAGCATGTAGACGTAATGAATTAGTAGAACGGAATGGCGCAGACAAAGGGAGGCTTATGTCCAGCAGTGGATCACGAAAAGCTGACGATGATGATGATGATGAATTAGTAGAGCCTTTCTTGCTTTGAGTTCGATATCTTAAAAAATCCCGATTGTTTGTTGTTTTTTTTTTGAGTGTGTAAGTGGCCAAAGCTGGTGTCAAATTGTTGTTTCTGGGAGCATTACGATGTAATGAATTAGTAGAGCTTTTCTTCTCTTATAGGGTTGGGTTCGATATCTCAAAACATCCCGATTGTTTTTTTTTTTTTGAGTGTGTATGTGGCCAAAGCTGGTGTCGAATATTTCAAGCTGTTTCTAGAAATCTGATTTCCTGATGTTTGATCACTTTAGGACAACTACCTTTCTTTTGTAGTACTAGAAGACTCATCGAGCAAATACATTAGAATTTAGTTGAAATTGAAATGGAACAATTTTGGAAGTACCTGTCCAAATAAAAAAAATTAAAAATTCTAACTAAGTTATTAAATTAACAAGCATGAAGAAATACAGCTGATGTCAAACCTCTTTTTTGAGTCAATGAAAAGGAATATAAAAATAGAACTTTTGTGCAATCGATGATAACACGACTAGACAAAGTTATTTATTTGCTTAACGAATTTGTTTCAGTTAAACCTGTACCTTGATTCTGCCCCTATACCTATTATAACAACAATAACTAATTGATGATTGATACTCATCAGGTATTTATTGTTAAAAACATTATCATCAGTTTTTTTTAGTCTCCACTGCAGTAGCACGACCCTCTCTGTACTACCGGAGCCATATATTAGCCAGAGCAGTCAGAGAATTTGGCCTACTCTCTCCACGCTGGCCAGAAGGATTGGAGAGGTTTTGTTGATATATTTCATTTTAAAACCTTTGGAAATTGCAATATACTGTGTGTGCCAGCGATCAAAAAGATTACATTTAATTTCAGGCCAAAATAGAAAATTAAAGAAAGGCTTCTTCAAGGTTGGTGATTACAAGTTCATTAAACCATATAATATTGTGTACCAGTAATATTATTTGTTAGACTAGACATTATCTCATGTAGCTTTGTATTCAGACAAAACCTAGAACTTTCACCTACCTGACAGGTCTTCAAATTGGAGAAAGTACTAACTTGTATCTTATAAATGGCAGCTCAAGATCTACACTATAGATAGTTCCAAACGTCATTAATGTTAGACTAAGTAGTATTTGCTGACATTATCGGCGTACATAACTATTATTAAGTACATAAGATTTGATTTTTATTACTTTCGATCTATAAATAAAATAAGTTGACAGTAGGTATCATGGGAGATAATACTGCAATGTTCTCCCGCCAGAGGGCAGCATTAGCAGAGACAGTAAACAAATGTTTGACATTAACAAGTATGTCAAACTTGCAATAAATTGCCTTTATTTTACATCCGAATACGCAGCATAATTGCATTTCTATATTTTAATACTTATAGGAGTATTTTAAAATCAAATTAATAAAAGATTAATGTATAATTTCACAAATTAATTGCGACTTTGACACTGACATGTACATACTTGTCAGTGTCAAACCTTTTTTACTGTATGTGCTAGTGGCGCACTCTGGCGGCACAGCTTTCAGTAATATCTCCTATTAAGCCTACATCTATAGATAAAAAAAATCGTAATCCTATATCACAGGAGAGCTCGCTTCAAAGAGGTTTTGCTGTATATGTGTGATTTGTTCGTTTGTATTTATTCATTAACACTTATTTATTCATGTGTTCTTATACATTAGGATCCCATACAAGAAACGTGGTTTTGGTAATTAAATAATATGGAGTGGTATAGACCGCTTAGTGGGGTTTAAATCCGACTCACTGTTGGACAGTTTTTTTTTATTGGCTCCCGGTTCACCGTTCACCGTTTTTGCATTTAAAGGAATGTCAAGACACAGGACTTTGCACGAATATTTCACATATTTTTCTACTGACGTTCCCATGGAGTAATATAGTTACCGTCGATATTAATTATGAGTTGAGAGTATCGAAGTTTATAAAATAAGTAATTTAGATAAACCTCGAGCGATATTGGATGATACTTCGTTGTACTTTGTAGTGCTTGGAAGCAATTAGCTCAATAACTGTATTTGTTTAGTTCCGTAGCCCAACCGGGGAAAGGAGCTCTTATAGGCTCACTTAGAAAACTTAAAAAATAAAATTGTTGCTCGTAGATTTATTTCCCAAACTTTGCACATCGTAAAAACATACGACTTATATACGGAAACAGTGATTAACTGGTCAGAGTTTGACTAGCACTTGGCTGAATTTTAAAGTGAGTTCGAAGTTTCCTTACAACCTCATCTATTGGTACAAAATGTGAATCACGATTCGAACTTTCTCAGCAGTTCACAAGTCAATATTCTCTATCATAGTAGATCACTCAAGACTTTCTATCCACTTGTTAATTATTTACCACCTCCAGTTAAGGATGAATATTTCACAATTCAGCATACATGAATATGCATATCTTCTTGGTTAGGCGAAGTAAATAGATTAACGAAATGATGTTAAAATATTTTCTGCATTTTTATAAGTTTTAACAGAAGATTGATAAGAAAAGTAAACATACGACACAACTGGTATTCACTTAGACGTCCGCTGGGCTTAAGATGACCAAATTTAAAAAAAAATATATATTTATTCCACCGTGGGACCGTGGTGTTCTGTTTTCGGTTGTCATTGAACGCTGGACGTGGGTACAGAGAATAAATTTCCTTGGTCTTAGTTTAAACTCATAATCGTCGTACGAAATAGCTGTAATAGTTCAGCAGATGCCTTCGATCCTGGCCATTCTCAGTGTTACAATTTCTTCAACTACATTCAAGAAGCTAGCTTAAAATCTAGTTTTTAGGAATACAGACTATTAACTCTATGACACTGTAAATGTAATAACCGGGACTAAACGCGATAGGCATTTCGTAGTATTACTACCACTTGTCGTGGCCACATCACTAGTGATTCAATAAGTGACAACTTGCGGGTGGAAGAAAATACTTCACGACGCCCGAACAGACGATGCCGCCGCCCGTCAGTCGCCTTGTGACCACGGCCGATGCAACTCGGTCGAAACGTCAAGGAAGTAAGTGGTAGTAATACTACGAAATGCCTATCGCGTTTAGTCCCGGTTATTACATTTATAGTTATAATGCAACGCGAAAGTTTAAAATCTATGACACTGATACAGGCGGGCATACAAAGGTACACATACATAAGGAGATTCAACGAGTACTAATCTACTAAATATAAAACCGTCAAGTAAGAAACGTTGATGAAAGTTTTTGAAGCAAAAGGAGATCCTTGTATGCTATTTATAGGAAAAGTAGATATTCTAAGAAAATATAATTTAAATAGATTCAAATGCGTAGTCCTAGTCCGAAAATATATTGCAATAAAATTTTGTAAAATAAGTCTAATCTTATATCTCTTTTATAGTCAAATCTTAATTTTATTGTCGAATAACGAGTACCAGTTTTTTTTATTTTCCCAAGAAGTACTTAACTTATCCATGTATAATTACCATCGTAAAACCAGGAATGTTGCATAATAGCTTATACAAAAATCATACACGTAACGTACAACAACGGGTCTCATTATTCAGAAGTCTTAAATGACTACAGAGCAATACGGGAATTCTAAAATAAATTCCTTACAAATTGGAAAATTTTGCGTCTCGTCTACGTGCGAAATGTGTGAGGGAGAGGGCTAGAAGTGAGGCGTGCCTCTAGCCGACATAAAATTTTCTGAGGCACTGACCGCTCGCAAATTGCAGAGTACAGCGTGTTTCCGAAGATGCAACTATTTTGACTTTGAGTTGTGGTATCGAAAGTAAACATTGATATAGAAAAACTGACAGACACTTGACGTCGTCTACGTGGTTGACAATTTATCACTCAGTCTTATCCGGGCTCCCAGGCCTACATCCTCGGGTTCCGAAGCATTTTAGGTGACGATGTAACCGTGAATACGCTTACACGACTTCTTCTTCTTATTTAAAAGACCTTTGTAGCTCTTGTCGATGGAGTATGCGACGAACTTCTTTATCCTCTGCTTAAGACAGTTCTTGATTCTAATTTAACCATAGTTTTAGATTTAGATTTATTGATTCTAAGACCGAATTCTTGAAATTTTTTGGTCATTATTTGCAGTAATTGTTCAATACAGTTGAATCTTTGATAACAGAGGCATCAATAGTTTTTGCAGTGCTCGCCTGATATTCAATATTATTTATTCATCAAAAATTTCATTTTACAAAACATGCAGCAAGGGCTCACCGATTAAGTTTGAACAAACCTGTATCTGGCGAGTCCCGCTCTTTCACACAATTTCAATACATGCATTATAGAATAAATATCACAATGATGATAATTACGTTTATAGGCAATTTTTCGATGCCTTTGGTGAACATGAAGCTTAACAAAACGTTTTCAGCCATAACTTGCCGTTTTTATACAGATTCTATACCTAAACATAGAAGCTAGAATTAAAAACATTTCTCTCTTATTTACTTCTACATTTAACTTTCCTTGGCTGACGGTTACATTTGCAACTAAGTAGCGAGCGGATCCTGTCCATGTCTTTTTTTTGCTCATTTTTCGCAAACAAGTTTCGTTTTAGATGAGATATTTCATTCTTGCGCTCACATTTTTGCTCGCATACTCCACATCACGGTTAGACGCGCTTGTCCGGTCTCTTATCTGATTTATTTTGATTTGATTCAGACACACTGGATCTGTTTGCAAAACGCTTTACTGTAAATTACCATAGCCATTTTATTTATACATATATTTTAATTTCTAATGACATATTTTCCTATTGAAATTTAGTTTTGCTCATTCAATTTCAGAGATTTCCTTTAACTTACTTTAAAATATCTAAATAGCGATTATTCTACTGGTCAGTATACTAGAAAAAGGTTACTGTGAAATTTAGAGGTCTTAAACATTTCGTGCTGTTTTCAAAGTAGGATAATTTTCTTAACGTTCTTATTTTGCCTTAATTTTCCAGCTTGTTCATATCTTTTAATTCAATGGTTCTATGAGGGCCGCTTGACTGGGGTATTTCTTACTACGAGTATGTACACCTATAAATCATATGATTCATATGGGATTATTTCATTCAAATTTAACAATAATATCTTATTAAATTACAAACTTTATTATTCAAACTCCCGTGGTCAAGTCTTATTTTAATAATTATTCAATTGATTCTAATGGATGGACGGATTATGCAATTTATTTTTCTACCTTCAACAATAGCTAAAGAAGAATGTAGAAAATATTATTGTACCTACAAAACAGGAACTGCATCCAACACTCGTTCAATCTTTGGTATTGTGCTGTAATGCACATTGAATATCGTTTCCTTTGTCTTTTATTTTACAAAAAAGCGATTTTCACGTGACTTCGTCTTCATAATTTATAGCCTATATCGTCTGTAGATAAATCAGCCTTTTAAATATACGTGAAGTAATGTTTAAATTAGGTGTACGTGTTTTGGAGCCTTTTCAATACAAACAATTAATCATATCTTTCCTCCTTATAATGTTAGTAGTAATATATAAGTACTCTTACATATCTATACTAATATTATACAGCTGAAGAGTTAGTTTCTTTATTTTTTCTGAGTGCCATAGACTATGTATGTACCACGCGTAGACTGTTGGTCTTAAATAAAAGCTTACGTCTACAAATAAATCAACTTTAGCATGTTTTTACCTTTAGCATTTGGATATTTAATGTTGGAAATACCTAAAGTATTGAACCAACAGCGGTTACACTGATTATTTCAAAAAACCGGCCAAGTGCGTGTCGGGCGACGCGCAGTGTAGGGTTCCGCAGTTGCGAATGACAACTTTGAGTTCACACAGTTCACACTCGCACCTCACAGTTTAACGACCAAAAACATCTAACAATGAAAATTTTACAGTACGTACGTACGAGTACATTTTATAAGTTTGTTGCCTATAACTTTTTAGTTTGTACTTAGTACTCAGCTCTGATAGTTTTCCTTTCAACTTCAGTATATATACTATTGTTGTAATTTTTTTCACGTATCCATATATAACCGTTTAGCAGATAGAGGGGGGGGGACACGTACCTCTAACAAAAATTTGCAAATACCAAAATTTAAAACTAAATATCTCGGAAACGGATCCCTAAAGCGAAAAATGGTGTTCTCAACCTCACAATATTTTTTAAAGACCTATTTATCAATACGCAACACGATGGGTATGTATAAAAAAAAAAATATTACTCCCTCGTCACTTGTATCTTGAGCTACCTTAAAAAAATTTTTTTTCAAGGTTTTTTTTCTACCACTTTTTTTGCATGATTAATATACATACCCATACCAAATTACAGCTTTCTAGTACATAAAGTCTCTGAGTAAAACCGCGGACGGATTGACAGACGGACAGACAGACAGACATGGCGAAACTATAAGGGTTCCTTGTTTACTACGGAACCCTAAAAACAGATGTCATTAGAAATCCGATCTCCTGGACGATAAATATTATTATAAGTTTATAATATAAATTTTGGGACTATTGAAAACAACACCACAGTAGACTTCTACTGTGAGAGCACTACTATATAGATTGCCTTGCTTGCACTATGCTATCGTCGCCAGAGCAGTAGGTACCTATACAGAGTGTAGTTTTGCGCGCGGCTAGCGGGCGCAGAAAGGGCGCACGCCGGATATACGCTCGCTCGCCGATATAATCTCCAGTGGCAAAGCAAGCCAGTTTTATTTCGAAACGCGATACATAAACGACTCTTTGATGTTATTTGATTTTCATCTGACATTCGCTGAAAGCCAATGTCGTTTGTAAATAACTGTATTGTTCGCCCCGCAGCTTATTTACATTTGGGCTCGAAACGTGAGATGAAGCCGCTCAAATGATTGGGATATTGGGCTGATTGATTTTGGTGTAGAAAGTAAATTGATTCCGTAAGAGTTCGCTTTCAATTTGTATTTTTCTGACGCGATATTATGACGATTTGGGTGCCAAACATCCGTTGCCGAGCAGTCTTTGATAACTTTGAATCGAGTCGTAATTTACCTCACAAGTTAATATTGAAAAGAAAAGTCATTCGTTATCTTTTTTACAGCGAGATGACATGAAAGTCGTGTAGCGTGTATAACGTGATAAATCGAAGCATTACGTGTGAACGCCATGGCAGGGCTCCGGCCACGGCCGTGATCTTCGCAACAAATGAGCTGTGATTATAGAACCCTCGTCGTGTGGCCACAACTTGTGGCTGGACTCGTAAATCACTATGCGGTGCCCACAGCCTGCGACGGCACATAACTGCCTCTTTATAAACGCAACATATTAAATTCCTCACGAAATGAGTCATTGCACTGGACTATAAAGTGAATAAATTACTCGTACGTCGCACAATTTTCAGCTCGTATTTTAAATTGAACACATCAATCATCTTTGCTGTTTTTTTGCCTTCGTAGGCACAAAGGGAGATATTCTTTGTAGTCGTAAAACAAATTGGACTGTGGCTGGAACGAAAAGGATAGTTTGGTTAAAACAGGGCTTTTATCGGACGAATGAGCTCGGGGCGATTTGCTCCCTTGGTCGCTTATCCGAAGCGTGTTTTCCCTCCCCCGACAAGATAAATCCGAGTGCTCAGCACGATTGAGACAGAACTGGGAAAGAACAAAGGTGTAAGTAGGTACTTGGCCCTGACCTTTTCGCTGCGCAATATCGCTGGTTCGCTAGATTACCGATATGCACAGATTTTTATTGCTGAACTTGCAACTGGAAATACACAAAAGGGCTAAACAAGGCAGCTGTTGCTGCTGTTGTAAGAGTATTGTATGCAGATTTTGCTTTCACGAAATTACGAAAATGAACATTGAACTACAAGGTATATTATTTATAAATAAATATAGTCATGCATGTAAAGATCAATTTGCATATTTGTCAGCCACTTGTCACACTTTATCACGTTCATATTACGTAGATTATATTTCATGGTATTTTATTACAAGGCGCATTGTGAGTGTACCAAATGACAATTAAATTAAACATCGTTTGATCAGATTCCTTTAAGGGTTCCGTTCCCAAAGGGTAAACAGGAATCCTATTTTTAAAGCTTCCAAGTCCGTCCGTCTCGCGTTTTCACAGGGTTGTATGTATATTGAACCATAATAGGTGGATACCGTGGTGGTGGGTTCCGTAGTTGTGAATGACAACTTTGAGTTCACAATGTTTACACCCGCACCTCACAGTTTAACGACCTAAAACATCTAACAATGAAAATTGTATGAAATCTTACATTTTCGAGTACATTTTATAAGTTGGTTGCTTATAACTTTTTAGTTTGTACTTAGTACTCAGCTCTGATAGTTTTCCTTTCAACTTCAGTATATATACTACTACTACCGTTTAGCAGATAGAGGGAGGGGGGGGGGGGGGAGGACACTTACCTCTAACAAAAATTCAAACAAATATTTCGGAAACGGATCCCTAAATCGAAAAGTGGTGTTCTCAACCTCACAATATTTTTAAAGACCTATTTAACGATACCCCACACTATTTACCCCACTTTACTTGTATGGGAGCTACCAAAATCTGACACCAGTGTCAGCCACTTACACATACGAAAAACAAACAAACCATATTTTCTTTTTTTTTCCTCAGGTTTTTTTCTACCACTTTTTGGCATGATTAATATACATACCCATACCAAATTACAGCTTTCTAGTACTTATAGTCTCTGCGTAAAACCGCGGATGGACAGACAGACAGACAGCAAGGACATAGACAGATAGACAGACAGACAGACATGGCGAAACTATAAGGGTTCCTTGTTTACTACGGAATCCTAAAAATACATTTTTTTTGTATCTGTGTGTGTAAATTTGGTAAACATTTTAAAAAATCTCACATTCCTAATTCACTATTCTTAGTTATATATATTTTTATTCGGAAAACCTACCTAATGTAATGTTTGTTATTTTAGTTAATCTCAAACGTCTGCATTTTATTTTAGGGTGATATACCTATTCTCTACGCAGCTAGAAATAACAAGTGTTTCAATCACATTACCTACTTCTAATCTGATAGAGCCAAAGGCATTATATACCCGGCAGGCGTAATATACTAAAGGTAAATTGACAAAATCAACTTTGCGTGTCAACGCACTAAACGATTGACCTTGAGGACGAGGCTCACACTATTTAGCGGCCCTCACTAGGGAAATCAACCAGAGTTCGCTTATCTCATCTCATTAAATAGCCGAGGACAAGGGCGAATCGGCCCAGCCTCCGGGGAGATAAGGCCTGGACACAGATGAAGATAGTAATAGATAACAAATAATTCAACTTGAATGAAAAAGATGAAATTAAGTAAGAAAGAAGTTTCAATCATACTCAACTCTCTTTACTTAACTGCCACGTATGTGATATAATACCTCGAAATTAAGCTACTATAAAACAAGCTATAAATTGAATGCTGTGCACATCTGTAATTGATGTAAACACTAGTACATAGCTTTGTTTATCATCATTTCGTGTAGGTGACACGGTCAATCGACCTTGCACACCCTGCTTTGTTCATGTATTTTAACGATGTTATGTGTATATATTGTTGGTGTGCCTTATATAATAAATAAATAAAAATAAGAAATAAAATATGTAAATAATTACCTGTATAGGGACAAGTCACACAGATTGAGCTAGCTTGTTGTAGGATACTAACTCTACGATACTATATTTAATAAAAGATACTGATAGATATAAATAAACATCGGGACCCAGGCCAATTAAAAAATATCATTTCCATCATGACCTGGCCGGGTATCGAGCCCGGGGCCCCTCGTGTCACAGGCTGGTGAGTTAACCACTGCGCTACGGAAAGTACACTGATGTTATATAGGTACTGGTGTAATAATTCAAGAATTATTTTAATGAATAAAAAGAACTGAGTTCAACCTCAGCCATTGTTCTGAACGAAATCTCAATTTCCTAAAATTATTGGTATGGTATGGTATGGCATGCGTCATCTATTTCGATACTTGGTCTGTACACTTTAGGCATCCACAGGCTTTAGGTAGGTATAAAGATCTTCGGTAGCCGACGGTCATAGCCCTTTAGTGTTTGGAAGTTAAATATTTACACATCAACAACCTCTCGTTATGATCTCACGCACTGATTATTCATAAATTCAAACTCAAATTAGTGTTAATGTGTGAGACTAGACATGGACTAGCCTTTGTGATGATTTTTATTCACATCTGTATCCATGAGGAGAGTCATGACTTTTTGCAGGATAAACTTGTGAAGTTTAAGCTTGTCATAAAAAAGCTTTCGCACAGCTTTTTTTACCGATTTCAAGAAGGAGCAGTTTCTCAATTCGACCGCATATATGTTTTCCGCGGATAACTTCGTCGTTTATATAAAATATGAAAAAAAAAACAGATTTCTCATAGTAAGTCGATCGGCTGATACTTTCGAGGTACTTTCGAGAATATGGCAAAGCTAAGTCGGATATACCTACACGTATATAACAAGGCAAAGTATAACAGTTGTTAAAGTTTCGACTTCAAGATAAATTAAAGATTAAATACCGCTCTATAATCGGCTTGGTAGAACAGCACAATAGTGTAAAATAATATTTTCTGATGGTAATTAAGTAACACAGAAATGATAATCCCTTTCCTTTACAGTATTACAGTTTCAAATAAGATATGAAGGGCCTCGCAATCCTATCAACAGCTGTAATAAGACTTTCTCAAGAGGATTTACTAAAATAAATTTGCCTTCTGAAGATTTGTGTGCTAAAGTCAGAGGCTCTCAAACTTTTTTTCTTTTCAAGTCTTGATTCTTGCAGACTACGGACATTATACTGTGATGACTTATTGGGTCCCTAACGCGGTCCCTTACTATGGGGTTCATAAGAGAGCTCAATGTCGCCAAAAGAGCTATGGAGAGAGCAATGCTCGGTGTTTCTCTACGAGACCGAATCAGAAATTAGGAAATCCGTAGAAGAACCGCCACATATAGCTCAGAGGATTAGTTGCCACTTAAAGGAGCGCGTAGAACTGATGGCCGAAGGAACAGAAATTGAATGGCGACCACGTACCGGTAAGCGCAAGCGTCGGACATCCACCGACTAGGAGGTCGGGCGACCTGACCAACGTCGCAGGGAAAGGTTGGATGCAGTCTGCTTTCAATCAGTCATTTCGGAAATCCTTAGAAAAGTAGTGAACTTCCTGAGGCTGAAATGATGATGATGATGATGAGCCTACATTACTACCCTTTTGGTACGGAAACCTAAAAAGATGTGATCACACATAGGACTGGAGACCCTAACTGGTACTCTCTACTAGGCTGAAATAAATAGATATATACGGACAATTCACACAGATTAAGCTACTAAATTCAAAACTAGTGTTATGTGATACTAACACAACGATACTATATTTTATTACAAATACAATTATATAGATAAATATCCAAGACCCTTACAAAACGTGTGCAGATCCACTTTACGAAACACTGGCCGAAACAGACCACCTATTGTGGTACAAATGTTGAGACTGGGGCTTTAGAAAAGCAGACAAAGATTGCATTCAGGCAAGCTTCCATTTTATATCCAGTTGCAGTCTGAGATGGAAACAAAAGGAAGATGCAACGCATGCTCATACAAAGTTGCAGCATGGTGAATACGAGTCTCAGCCACCAATATTCTTTTTCTTTAATAACCATTTATGTCCCACTACTGGGCAAAAGCCTCTGTTTCTGTAAGTTTCTGTTTCCAATTTGACTTGTCTTTTGCTATCTCTTTCCAATCTTTATCAAAACCAAACATCATCCTGCCCATATTTTTATTCTTATACCTACCTATATTTATGTACCTACTTGATTCTGTAACAAAGTTTGTTGTCTTTTACAGATTTAAGAGACCGTATATCTCAATATGTGACATTAAAATTGAGCTGTTACGTACGTATAAAAATGTCTTAGCAAACAGATATTATGAGAACCGCGAAGGAATGGATGGAAGGGATTTTCAAGGCAAGAGTGAATAGATATTGTTTGAGTTTGCATATACCACTCTAGACATCATCGTTGCTTCTCATCAGGCAAGATAAAGGCCAAACGCATTCAAATTTAATCATCAAAAAAAAACAGACTGAGTGATCCTATACGAGTTTCCTTTTTCCTATTTGAGGTACATACATTAACGTCTTTTACCCTTGTGGGGTAGACAGAGCTCAGGTCTATAAGGTCTAAAGCCACGTTAGCATAGCAAGGTGGTGGACTTGGAGATGGAAAACGAAAATAGCGATGGGTTGCTGGTACCGCCTATTTCCATGATTCCTTAGATTTTCGCCCATTCCCTCGATCAGCTTTTTCGATTTGTGCGGGAAGAGCATTCTATGTTTTTCTTTACTCCCGTGAAAGGTAGTTTTTTGACGTACACAAGCCTAAATTAGCAAATTTTAACTAAAATACTTCATTTCAAGCTTAATTCAATTACACTTCAGTGGTCTCGTGAAACTAATTCGTAGAAACACCAAACTACAGAGCATTATGATAATATAACCCCCTCTCTCAGCTTGCACCGGATAATTTTAGTGAATAGTCTTTGTTCCAGGGTTATTTGAATAAGAAAGTGGAACTTTCGCCGCATCGCTATTTTCCTTAGTAATTGAATTGGATGGATGAGCGTTTCGTTTAAAGTAGTCTAAACTCTCTGAAACTGAAATGCTTTATATTTTTAATTTAAACTAAATGTTAATAACAAAAATTGTAGGGAATATACAACGCGACATTGCAAATACGATTAACGAACGTAATTTTATAATATTGCTGTAATTTTATCTATTACAAGTGCAAAAGCAGTTGAAATTTCTTGTATTTCGTGTGTAAAGGTGGTTAGCCACTTCAAAAAAACTTTGTCTCTAAAAATTATCTAATTAGTGTTGGCACTGTTTTTAGGTTTTTCAAGCTGCATTTACATTTTAATTGAAGCTATCACGATATTCATGTTTAATCACAAAATATAATATTTTAATTTAAATAACTTTGGAAGACTAACGATAACAATGAAAATTAAGAGTCCTTAAATTTACTTAAATTAAATTATATTTATAATCGTTAAAAAAGAAAGAGACTACACCCTTGAATTTACATTCATAAAATAAAATAAGATTTTGATAGTAAACGTTTATAGTAGAATGCTAAACTTGAAAACTACAAGAAATATTAAAAAAAAAAAAAACTTAAAAACCCATCGCAATTAACTGGTTCACGAAGAGTTCCTCACGTGTTATCTTAAACATGTCCCTGGCAAAGTCTCGCTTCTAAAGCTATCTCCAAATACAAGTTATGAAATTAAGCTGCCTGCACATGCTCGTTAAGCGCTCGAGAAAATTAGAAGATTTTAGGAATTTGTTGGCTTCTGGTTTCTGTTGGAAGTGATATTAGTTAGTTGTAACAGTATTTTTCTCCACCATTTGTATGGGATTAATTTTCCCCTAAGGTATGGGTAATAAGTAATGGTGTGTGTTATTATTATTATTATGAAAGGCTAGTTATTGGTCAAGGCAAATATAAAACTAGCCATCTACGACTGGAAAGAAGAAGAATTATGAAAGGCGTAGATAGATCTCACGCTATCGCTTGCTTTCATCGAAGGCTTTTACGGTAACAGCTGAATCAATTAGATAAGTATTTCCATTCGCATTTCTTCTTCTGTCTTGGTCAGAGTAAAATGCTGACTTATTTCAAACTTTTGGAATCTACTTCGTTAATTATTGTAAGGAAAGGCCCATCTTACATAAACAGTCTAAAACTTGCTGCTTGCTTACTTAAGGGGGAACAGTAGGCACAGTAGCGACGCCAATCATTTTATTCCTAATACTTTACAAATAGAAAGGAATTTAAGAATATAAACAATACAAGCCTTAGTAAATAACCTGAAGTATTTTTTGAATCATGTTTATTACTATCGGAATCAGTGAGAATTATGAGAATCTGATTACCGCCAAAAACGGCCGTTTTTGGCGGTTATCACTTTTTCTCTCAATGACTGATTCTCATAATATCAAAACATGATTCCAAAAATACTTCAGGTTATTTACTAAGGCTTGTATTGTTTATATTCTTGAATTCCTTTCTATTTGTAAAGTATTAGGAATAAAATGATTGGCGTCGCTACTGTGCCTACTGTTCCCCCTTAAGTTATTTACAAAACACAAGTTGAAAAGTTATAGCTGCCTGTACACCCACTGAGAAAATTACGTAATTTGTAGATAACTTCATTTTCTTGGTCATGTTCCTTTGGCTTCTTGGTTGTAATCTCGTAACAAAAATGAAAGTCAAGACTAAGCAGTCCCAACGGACAGCACGGTAAAACCGTGTAACTGAAAAATTTGTAAGCAAACAAAGTTGGAGGTAAGCAGTCAGCACTATTATTAGAAAGCTATCTTCGTCCGGTTGCGAATGCGCTGTTTTGCATAATGATAAATGCACAGTACAATTTCATACAAACATACAGTCGTGGCTCCGGAAGATACACAAAAATAACAACTTGGTTCTAAGTTGTCTGTTGGCAAATTGCATTTTAATGAGTGCAAATATTTGTTAGAGCTGGGTGCTGAGAGCTAGGACCTCCGCATATTTAGTGTATCAGCTTAAGCTGGGTGGTGTAGTTAAAACCTGAACTATGTACGTCAAGACATATGTTCTATGTATGTTTGTAAATATTTCATATTGAATAAAGGTTTCTAAATTGATGTATTTTACTAACGATGGTAAAATTCGAAATAGACAATAGGAGGGGTAAGATGATTAGTCACTTGATACGACATGACGTCTCCTTTAAAAACATACTGGAGGGTAAAGTAAAAGGAAAGAAAGGTCCAGGTAGACCGAGGACCAACTAAAGAAGAAGGCTGGTGTCATGTCGTATCAGGAACTAAAGTTTAAAGCAGAGGATAGAGAAGTTTGGCGCATACTCTATTGACAAGAGTTAAAGAGCTCTTAAATAAGAAGAAGAAGAAGGTAAAATTCGAAAAATATCATTGAGTTTGTATTTTATAATAGAAGTTCACAACTTAGCTTATTACTTAGCAAATTGGATAATATGTAGGGACATATTATATACCCTTTATGGGCGAGTTCGACTCGCACTTAACCAATTTTTTATATAGTTATCCCTATAACTATATAAAAAAGTGGTTAAGTGCGAGTCGAACTCGCCCATAAAGGGTCCCGTACTATAGCAAGCTAATGGTCCAATAGGAAAAGTTGATCATATGGACGGTCTGAGTCACCCCTTTAAGACAATGTCGATAGTAAATTTACACTCTGTATATAGTTTATATTGTAAGGGAGATATTGATTATAACTTAGTATGGCGGTACTTCAAGACAGAGATAAACCGCAAATCTGATGTAAACTTAGACTTAGTTCTAAGTCTGACAGCACTCTCAGTTTAACTAGTCGCGGAGAAAGTTGCGGATTGTAATTAAGAAAAGACGGGAATGTAAATGTCTGCAGCTACGATAGTTCTAACTTCTGAGACTTTTAACTTCGAGTTTTCATTATTATATATAGTGTTTGTAATTTTACTATAAATATCAAATGTAAAAATATTACGAGCAGTTTATTTTTACCGTTATTTAGACCTTGGATTTTATCTGCAAAGGCGAATACTTATGCAGATATCAAGTTTTTATTTTGTTTTAATTTATTAATATAAGAGTAAAAGATGGATATCTTAAATTACAGAAAATTCAGTCAGTTTTCGAAATTTATAAAATTAAACCAAAAATCGAGACTTAAGTAGATGAAGTCTGAGAAATACACCGCAAATCTGATGTATACTTAGACTTAGAACTTCGACTTAGAAGTCTGACAGCAGTCTCTGCTCAACTAGTCGAGCGAGAAAGTTGCGGATTATAATTAAGAAAAGACGGAAATGTAAATGTCTGCAGCTATGATAGTTTTAACTTCTGAAACTTTTAACTTGGAGCTTTTATTATTATACCTATAATAGTGCTTGTAATTATAATATAAGAAATTTAACAATATCACAAAAAGTTTATTTTAACCGTTATTAAGAGCTTATAGTTTTAACTACGAAGGAGAATCCTTGTGCAGATATCAAGTATTTATTTATTTTCATTTTATATCTAGGCAAGAGAAAAAAATGTACAGTAGAACTTCAAAATTTATAAAATTAATCTCCTAGTGAGACTTGACTAGATGAGAGACACGGAGACGGAGAGATACACCGCAAATCTGATGTAAACTTAGACTTTGAACGCCGTTTGACAACACTATCAGCTCTAAGCTAAATTAGTCGCGCGGGAAAGTTACGGATTGTAATTAAGAAAAGACGAGAATTTAAATGTCACCATGTAACTGCAACCACGTCTGTGCTAAGTTTTGAGAGCCCTTTTTTGGTATCATCATGGGAGTTTTTATTACTCAAAAAAAAATGTCAGGAAGTAGAAAAATAATGTTCTAGTGTAGCCAACTATACTTATGACATGTAGCCTCATAGATTCATTACTCAATATTGAGTGCACAATATATTGGTTCTTCGAACAAGTAACATCTTTTATTTCTCTCCAATACTCCCAGCCTCACAAAGGAGGGGAGACATTTTCCTTTTCTGTTAGGTAATAATAATTGTCTTTACGAGAGGAGATGTGAAACAGGTTCCAGGGAAATTGACAAACGCTTAGTTTTTTTTCCACTACAAAGTTAAATTTTTAAGTGTTCAAAGTATTTTCACATTGATTTAAAATTAATTCATGTGTGCAACCCACTATTATCTTGATATGTTTAATTATTATTGATTTTATGTTTTCATGTCCAACATGTTAGTTTTATTTTCGAAAGACAAACACTTAGAGATAGGAGAAAATACGGTAAAGATTGTTTGTTTATTATTCCAGTTCCTGTTTCGGAAGCATTAGCTAAATTAAAAGTTATTCGGAAGTATAAATCTCGTGAACCATGATTGGATCAGTTGTTTGGTTGATTGAGATCGATTCGGTCGCGAGTCGATTGCTGAGCCAACACTCGTCATCTTATTGTCTAAATAAGTAAACACTTCGATCAAACTCTTGATCAACACTTGCAGTATTTGCTTACAACTTCAGTTTTGAGATACTTGCCTACTAGGAAGAAGGTCTTATTACAAGAAAATCAGAAAACACTGTTCGGTTCAATGGTATCGACAAAGATCTTATATAAAAGAGAAGACGCTTCCTGTACAGATGGTATTCGTGATGATGACACCTATGAACTTTTTCATAAATATCTCGTCTATTACCACACACTTTTAACACATGATCTCTATTGATCTAACATACCAATAGAATTTCTATTGCAATGCTGGATCAGTGTCAATCGTTGTATAAAGTGTCATAATTAAAAAAGGTAAAGGTTCATAATATGCGCATTTGTAACAAACAACTTCCGATCACAGTATAAATAAATATACTGGTTAGGCTTTAAACACTGGGCTACCTCATAGTAGACCTATTTAATATACTTATATCTATACTAATAATGTATAAAGGAATGATTTGATTGTTATGTGTTTATGCGGATGAAGTCGAGAGAAATTCGCAAGTTGAAAATGAATGGAAACTGCCTTCCAAGATTATACCCAATATTATACAATCCAAATAATCTTAGCAATCCATCACTCCTGTTTCTTTATTCTTAAGATTATGCGAGGGAGATGTAAACAGGCGATTCCATTTTGAAGGGATTATGTTGGAAAGCAAACAACTGTGTTATTTCAATTTTGTCGCGGGACGTGCTTCGGAATTCATTATAATCGGTCGTAATTAAGACGTAAAGACTCCACGCCCGGGAATTTTCCCTTATGACTTTTAAAGATAGAAAAAAATATTGGCACTTTCATATTTTTTCCCGGATATTGCCCTTCTTTTATCTCTCTTTCTCTCTCTCTCTTTCTCATCTGAGCATTATCCTAGTTGCATCCTCAACTGGAGTGCTACGGAACCCTGGGTCTGCTCTTCGTCAAAAATTGGATGTTGATGATTGGCAATCCGTGCAATTGCTTTTGTATATGATACATTTTGTATGACCTGTCCCAAAAAATATTACCGAGAGCATATACGTCAGTATAAAAATATTAAAAAATATTATTTGTCCGTTGCGATATAACGTAGAGCCAAACAATTGATCAAATTGAAAGTGCGATGTCGACTCGTCATTAATGTAAATTTTCACATAAGAATACATTTAAGGTAAAAAAGGAAGTAAATACTAAATTTCAAGGATATAACTTGTAATGACACCCTTGAAATAAAAGGTATATCTACCAGTACCTAACCCTAGTCGACTAATTACTTAGTATGAAAATGAGTACCTTGAAGACTTCTACGAAAGCTGTGCTGTAACCGAGGTCTCGTCCTTGTACTGTGATATACCTACGTATTATACGTATATAACGTCCAACTAACGTGCAACGTAGTTGTTTCTGTTGCTGCAAAGTTAAATGATAATAGCACCCTAGTTACAAATTAAAGGTATGAATAAATGGTAAACTTTGTGGTATGTACTTATAAAGCACACTGAATATTGATTGATATCAGGATGAAGTTTGAGGATAAAACCGTGTGATGTGTGTATATATACCTAAGGTTAACTATAAGAGATCGCTGCAGTGGCCTTGGTACTAACTTTGTCTTCTGAAATGTAATTTTTTCGTATTCCTTAATTATTGGTGCTATGTAGTATATTCTATTCTTAAAATCTTAACTTTTAAGCTAGGTACCATTCCCTTTGAATTTTTTTCCTATATTTTAGCTATTAAACATATATTTCACAGAGAAAATTAAAACTACAAACAAATAATATTTAAAATAGAAAGAAAGAAAAATAATTTATTTGATTCATCAAATATTACAAATTTTAATATTTCACTTTGCGTACGGGATTTCGTAGAGATACCATATCTCAAAGTTATTAACTTAGAGATATGTTTTTTCATTTGAGTAACCTTTCTGTGACATCGTTATTTTATAATGAGCACACAAAGTTGAATAATAATAGCACAGTCGTTTTGTTCCGAACTCGACATGTAACTTAGAACTCGGTGCATTGTGCATTTGTGCATATTTCGTGCTTTCGAGGTGTATGAAAAGAAACTTGAATAGTTTGTAGTTTCTTTTTCTTCTTAGAATGTTGACGCCAGTATAAAACTATAATTTAAATACATAAGAAAGCATTTCCCTGTACTTGTGTTTAGTATTTTGTCCCAAATACTGGGAGAGTAAGTAAGATGTTAAAAATATCTTAATTTTCAGTGATTAATAATTGACTCGTAGACGTTACAATATGATAAAAGATTAAGAAAAAACTTCTATCTAGAACAGTCCGCTTTTTCGGGACAAAATGTGCTATATGTCCTTCCTTGGACCCCAAACATTTTATATGCAATTTTTTTTAATTTGATTGGTTCAGGGGCCAAAAGCATAACAATTAAACAAGCAAATTAACTTTTACAATAATTGATGCCCCATGTAAATAAAAGTCCTACTTTTACCCTCCTTGTTCTCAGTGGGCGTTTTCTCGAATAAATCCTTAGCTGTGGTGAGTTGTAGCCCAGGGTCCGCTATAATAACAGCATTCATGCTTTTTACATGATTTTGCAAAGTTTCTACGGCCGGCTGCCTGTTCGACGCCTTTCCTGGATAAGTACCTTTACAACCAATAGACATATATCTGTGAAAATGAAGTAAAAATATTTTTTCCCACTGGAAATCGTACCCAGAACGCCATGTACTTAACTCTTAATGGCATACCTATGGACGTGCCCTGTGTGCTCTACCACCTGGACACGCGAGAACCAATGCCATTGATAAAGCTGTGTCAGTGGTTTAGAGTTTTGATCCACACTGTAAGTCCACCCAGATAAAATTTGCTCGATTAGATACGCTAAAGACTTCTCGGCTGGAATTCATTCTCTAAAAAAGCGAGGCGGCAGTACTAGACTTGCGTATTTTCTTTCTCGTCTAACGAACTGCGGCGTCACGTCACTCTCATCAGAGTATAAATTCAAAATGGTGTAAGGCCGGCCTAAGAAGACTTAATATATTTATATATACAGGTAGAACTTAAACTTCACAACAATTCGTTTTTAATTGAAAAACATAATTATACTTCAATAGAGACAATTTATGTTTTGAAAATAGGTTGAACTTGAGAAGTCGAGGGTAATGCGTAACCCCAAACTCTCCGCGTTATGAGGCGTGCTGTAAGTATACATAATGAAAACACCAGTCTCAAACAAGTATTTCTTTTCAACACGAGTGTAAATCGAATTTTAATTGAATAAATGTAAAAAATGCATTTTTGGAGGCAGCCGGCGTAAAACATTGTAATAAAATTAAAGCCCCAAATTAAGTGAATATTCGGGTTTTTCAAAATGGCTGCGCGGTAAGGGTTTTTAATTGAACCTCCTTCGTGATGATTGATGACCGTGAGTTGTCCAAATTCCGTACTTAGCTTTCGTGAGAAGCAACCACTTGGATGTGTATACGTAATACAAGTTTTCAAAATTGATTATTATCTATAAAAAGTTTAATAAACTGGACGCAAGTTGTGATCCATGTAA
The DNA here is from genome assembly GCA_963082605.1 of Rhodophaea formosa. NCBI lineage: Eukaryota > Metazoa > Arthropoda > Insecta > Lepidoptera > Pyralidae > Rhodophaea > Rhodophaea formosa. The sequence goes on from OY720209.1 coordinate 15,807,641, forward strand.
ATGTAAGTATTTTTCGAAGAGGGATTCAAGAACCTTTTAATAAAGTAGAAAGAATGAGTAGGTACTCATGGTTACTTTTTTTTTAGGAAATACTACAGGCAGGCTCTGAATAAGTAATAGATTTATAGTTGACCGAAAGACGAAAATACAACAAGTTGGAGTCCCGCTCACAGATATCAAATTTTAGCAACGAATATATTATGTACAATTACATAAATGAGAGCGGGACCGCAATCTGTAGTTTTGCCGGTCTCTAGGTTTACCATAAATCTTTGCACAAAATTACGCTCTTTATTATAAGGGCAATAAGGGTAAAATTGAAACAATTCTACCAGGGTACTAAGGAGAAGCACTTACTATGAAAGGAATTGTGTTCCGTTCCACAAATGAATGATTTACAGATGCTTATACTTAGTAAATGTTGAAGACACATCGAGTTTACTATAGTAGCTTCTGCATTAACGAGTAAAGAGATAAACAATTGTATGACTCATTTCAGCGTTTTCCCGGTGGCATCCTCATCTGTGTGTGACACGTCGGAGCCCGGGGTTCGCTACTAAGAAACTAAGCCAAATCATAATTTGGTATAGTTTTTTCTGTCGTTCATCTTTTCATTTCATTTGATTTTTTTGACACAAAAGCCTATGGATAAAATTTACAACTAAAACAGTCTTGGCTAATATATTTTACTGAATGATGGAAGTGGGCGAGCATTGCCTTGTTATATATATGTTTATTTATAAAATACTTTTCAATACATTTGCTAATAATACGGTTCTTATGACACCGAAATCTGTATTGTAATGATGTATTTACGGCACTAGTGCTTTTTACTTTACACCAATCACAACCGCTCAATAGCCCAATGCCTCAGATGCACAATTTAAACTTCTTTATAGAATCCGAGCAAAGAGTTTCAAGTTCAGCATGAAAACTTTTTTCTGATTGATTTTTTAACCGACTTCAAAAAGGAGAATATTATCAATTTACTTTTTCGGAGAAAATAAACCTGAGTAAATGTACACCTGATTATTATAAATGTATTTTTACAAACTGCTTTAGTTCCTAACTTTTATAAATTCCTTATTTGCTAAACTGCAATCATGTTTTAGTTTATGGTAATCGCAAATGTATTGAAGTCGTATGATACTCGTACGGCAAGCTGTCTATTATAGTCGTCGGTTTATTATAAGCACTCGACTATAATATCCAGCTTACCGTACTTGTATCATAATGTACTAACGGTATATTAAGTACAATGTCATAAATCATTGATTTAACTTGGTACAACAACGAAAATATAAGCACACTTTTTTGGTTGATAGTTATTTTTACTTTTATCTAATAAATCTTAACTATCAAACTATATGTTGGAGAAATATCAAAGCAAAAAGGCTTTTAACAAAAGAAGATATCACGTTTCACTTGAATAAAGTTTCAATAGACTCTCTTGTCCGCAAATATATGGCCCGCAGTTTTTGAACTGAAGTACTTAGTACGTAAGTATACATAAGTTTAACGTAAATATAGAGTATTTCAAATGGATAAAAATCTTCTTGCGAGTTGAAAATTTCATAAGCACATGAGTGATGTAGTCGTCCGATTGAAAAAAAACTAATATGCCCATATTTTCGGCTGTACGTACCGTCGGCTCACGGCAAAAATATGCTGTAAAGCAGTTGCAGCCACCCTTCAGGACTATTTCCAACCTACCCAGTTAGGTTTTGGTTGCAGGGGTGGTTGTGAGGCCGCCGTACACTCTTTGCGCACATTTTTCCACCTAAAGAAGGGTGAAGTCCTGCTGAAGGTAGATATAAAAAATGCCTTTAATTCGGTCGATAGGGGTGCCATGCTGACACAGGTCAAAGAAAAAATTCCCTCAGTATATAAGTTCCTTTGGCAATGTTACAGTCAAAATTCAAAATTGATGTATAGAAATAATCTCCTTTCATCGGCAGTAGGATGTCAGCAAGGCGACCCCTTAGGTCCGGTTATTTACAGCCTTGCTATTCATCCTATCATCAAAAAGATAAATTCCAAATTTAACTCATGGTACCTAGATGACGCAAATTTTGGAGACAATGCTGACACAGTTTATAAAGATTTGGAGTACATTATAAAAGAACTTAACAGTATCGGCCTAAGCTTAAATTTTTCAAAGTGTGAATTATTTGTGAACAATGATTTGCCTTTGCTTTCTAAAATAAAAATTATAACGAAATTTAACTCTTTGGCGCCTAATATAAAAGTGGTTGATACGTCATCTCTTCGTCTTCTAGGTTCCCCAATTTTCGATGATTCTTTTCCCAATTTTATTGAAGAAAAACTACAAAATTTTAAGTCAGCTTCCGATCGTCTTTTGACCATTCACAGCCATTTTGCCTATACTATTCTTAAACATTGCTTATTTGTCCCTAATTTTACCTATAATTTACGCTGCAGCCATTTATGGAAATACCCGGACCTTCTCTCCAAATTGGATAGTGTAATCAAAGACACGTTATCGACTATTTTGAATATAGAATTGAATAACCCTATTTGGACACAAGCCTCCTTACCCTTAAGATTAGGTGGTTTAGGCATACGCAAAATTTCTACAGATTTCTACTTACAGAGGCCAAAAATGCGTGGTTAGAGACTTGTCCAAATTCTAAATTTCCTGATTTCCCTGCTTCTCAGAGGCAATGGGACGAGCCGCTCTGCAGAGTTGTACAGAGTAACTTACTTGAATCTTCTTGTAGCAACTCTGTAGAACGAGCTCGTCTACTAGCCGTGGCGGAGTGGGAATCTGGTTTATGGCTGCAAGCGTTACCGTCGTTCAGTTTGGGAACTTTTTTGGACGACAACACATTTCGCTTGGCGGCATGCTTACGTTTAGGTGCAAAAGCAAATGTCCCGCATCGTTGTTCCTGCGGCGACACAGTCGACCAGTTCGGCCACCACGGACTCTCCTGTTCTAGGAGTGCGGGGCGCATAGCACGTCATGCTAGCCTTAACAACATCATCCACCGTGCTCTTGTCTCCATTCAGATGCCAGCCATTTTGGAACCAATTGGCTTGGCCCGGGAGGATGGCAGGAGACAGGATGGTATGACACTGGTGCCTTGGAGATTGGGAATGCCGCTGGTGTGGGACGCAACATGCGTCGACACTCTCGCGCATTCCCATCTCCACGGCACAAGTTGTAAGGCTGGCATGGCTGCAGCTACCGCAGAGTCCTTCAAACGGCGCAAATATATATGCCTGGGTGACGCATATATTTTTGAGCCGTTTGGAGTCGAGACACTGGGTCCGTGGGAACCCTCAGCTCACAAACTATTCAAATTTGTGAGCAAAAGGCTGGTCGAGGTGTCGAATGACCAGAGGGCTGGTCAGTATCTTGCCCAAAGAATAAGCATTGCCATTCAAAGTGGCAATGCTGCCAGTCTTCTGGGCACATTACCGCAGGGTAATGACCTGCGGGACATTTTTTATTTATAGCTAGGTTTTATTTATAAGTCATTTTATTTCTTAGGTAGTTTTAATTGTTAGTTTTAGTTCATTTAAGTAAGTCCGTATATAACAAAGGGAAATAATTTTATTACAACATGAGTACGATATTGATTAAGTATTGCTTGCTTACGTGATGATTATGATTATCTGACTTTTTCGAACTTATTAATCACTAGCTGTTGCCCGCGGCTTCGCCCGCGTAATATATAGCATATGTCCTTCTCGGTACCCTAACCTATGTGTATGCAAAATTTCATGACGATCGGTTCAGTAGATACGGCGCGAAAGCGTAACAAACAAACAAATAAACAAACAAACTCACTTTCGCATTTATAATATTAGTTAGGAAGTTAGGATATATAGCTAGCTGTTTTTACTATAGACTATAGCAAGTTTAGCACACATTTGTACCGTATTTTTCTCAGTGTATAGATATTCTACAGACCCTGTGTTATTTTTTTAATGTCATCATACATTATTCCGCAGTATCATGTCCTAAACAAGATCTAGCCGCGGCATTTCAAATATATTTACACACATTCGCACAAGATCATCGGGTCATCGCCCCGGACATCATTTCAGTGGTAACTAACTATGCGTCATACTGCAGTTTTGAATGTATTCTTAGAAATAAGAAATAGAACTGTGAGTCAGTAGTCTTTAGCCAAGGACTAGCCACAATAACTCCGCGCGCGACATTTATTTTTGACGCCAAATAGAAACATGTGCGCGTTAAAAATAAACGAATGCTCTCAGCGAAGCAACAGAGCTATTGGTGAGTAACTACACCAAGTTTTCTAAATAGCCTTTAGCTGCAATGAGAATCTTCATTATAGACAAGAACGTGAAAATCGGCCAAGTATGGGTCGGACTCGCGAACTCAAAAACTCGTCGGTTCCGTACTATTATCTACAACAGTAGACTAGGTATAGCAAAAGCGGCAATAAATCATGTTTGTTGCATGGCAGCCCCCCAATATTTATTTATTTTAATATAATTTATTAAATATTTATTTTATTTTAATTTAATTATTTATTTTTAAACTGAATATATAACTAAATATTCTTCGAATATTTCAAGCGTTTACCTGTTGCCGTTATGAATATCGAGCAAAAAACGGCAAAATCACGTTTGTTGTATGGGAGCCTCCCTTAAATGTTTATTTTATTCTGATTTTAATGTTTCTTGTAATAGCGGGATAGCGGCAACAGCTATCACGGTATATGAGATACAGCCGGGTGACAGACAGACAGAAATACAGACAGACAGACGGACATTGAAGTCTCGTGAATAGGGTCCGGTTTTTACCCTTTGGGTATGGAACCCTAAAAACCAGGAAAGTTATCAAGTCCTAAATATCCATGATATACACTCCTTTGGCCCGTTTTAAAAAAAATACTAGCGTCTGTCTATCTTGACCGGCCTGCTGAAGGTGTGAGATATTTCTTGTTTCTGCAACGCACTGATACACCTGCCTGATACAACAATGGCTATGCCACTCATTACAAAGTTTAGATGCTGGTATTGGCAGCATTATCATCAACGTCTCTCTAGGTTTTGTGGTCCTGAGGTGGAGAAGTAGCTCCACCGACAAGAGCCCAGCTGTTTAATTTGATGATGTTGATATTTCATCATCATCATCATCATCAGGTCTCTCTAGTCTCTAGTTTAGATGATATTTATATCCCTAAAAAAACTTTAGGTACAAATAGACGCGTAATCTAAAACAACGTAAAGTTCCAGTAAAAACCTTCAGCATGATAAGCACTTACGAACTGAAATAACTTTACTATCTCTGCTAATGGATGCCGAAACTTTGTGCATATAATCAAAACTTCGTAATAGAAGATGTTGCTTGCAGATAAAACTCTGTGTATTTAAATGATATGTGCTCATTTTTGCTTTAACTTTTATGCTCACATTAATTCATACTAATACTATAAATAAAATATTTTTCTCTGTTACCTTTTTCCACTATAAAAACCGGCCAAGTGCGTGTCGGGCCACTCGCAGTGTAGGGTTCCGTAGTTACAAATGACAACTTTGAGTTCACACTGTTCACACTCGCACCTCACAGTTTAACGACCAAAAACATCTAACAATGAAAATTGTATGAAATTTTTTTTAAAAAACTTACTTTTTGGAAAAAAGTACAAGTTTTCGATACGAAACTTCAAATCGCTGTAATTTTGTATAGGTGTTGTTTTTAAAATTGAAATCTGATTATAAACATCAATATGCCTTATCCGGTCGTATGTATGAAATTTGGTTGAGATTGGCTTAACTGTTGTAAAACTAAAACGAAACTACGTTTGTATGGGATTGCGGCATTAACTCAACGATGCAAAATTTTATGATGGATACTTGTTTAGCTTAACATCCAAGACTCAAACTAATCTGAAAAAGATCATTTTCCATCATTAGCTGGTTGAGAATCGAACCCGGGACCCTTCGTATTGCTGGCGTATAAGCACTCTTAAGTACAAATTATACCTAATAACTATACAAACTAATGGTGTAACAATCGCTGACATAGGCAATTGATTTCTACGGCTCTAAAAAAATATCACCTTAAACTATTGATAAACAATATTTTGTAGTTTAAAAAAGGAATTTGAATTACAATAACATATATTTATTGTGGTACGTAATATTGTGCGAAAGTTATGTCTAATAATTAATAAATAACTTATAGTTATGCATCGCTGTCGTATAGACTAATAACGTTAACAGTTACTGTACTAGGTATTCTAAATTGAACAATAAAACCGTATTATGCGAGTATTAGGCTCAGTTCATTTCAGGCAGTTTTCTTGGTAGACATTAAGCTTGATAGACATGCGTTTTAGCCATTTTGCTTTGTATCTTTTTTTATTTTTTAGCAATATGATAGGTACCAAGCACAAAATGTGCGTGTAATTAGGACATTGTGTCCTAATTACACGCACATTTTGTGACTGAAATAACGACCATGCGTAAAAGTCACAGTGCAAGGGGCTCTAAGGTTACTGATAGAAAGAAATATTACAACTGAAGATAAAACTAATACCTCAGTTGAGAAAAAAACTAGGACGACGGAGTATAAGGAAACTTTTTTTGTTATGTACTAGGATTAATTTGCTGCGTACGAGATGTTAGGATTTTTTTTAGAACATAGTAAGATCTCCATTGAAATAGTAAAAGTCGTCCTTTTTAGGGTTCCGTAGTAAACTAGGAACCCTTATAGTTTCGCCATGTCTGTCTGTCTGTCTGTCCGTCCACGGTTTTACTCAGAGACTATAAGTACTAGAAAGCTGTAATTTGGTATGGGTATGTATATTAATTATGCCAAAAAAGTGGTAGAAGAAAATCTTGAAGAAAATTTTTTTTAGGGTAGCTCCCATACAAGTAAAGAGGGAGTAATATTTTTTTCTATACAAACCCATCGTGTTGGGTATTTTAGATAGGTCTTCAAAGAATATTGTGAGGTTGAGAACACCATTTTTTGATTTAGGGATCGGTTTCCGAAATATTTGGTTTTAAAGTGCAAATTTTTGTTAGAGGTACGTGTCCCCCCCTCTATCTACTAAACCGTTATATATGGATACGTGAAAAAAAATACAGCAGTAGTATATATACTGAAGTTGAAAGGAAAACTATCAGAGCTGAGTCCTAAGTACAAACTAAAAAGTTATAGGCAACCAACTTATAAAATGTACTCGAAAATGTAAAATTTCATACAATTTTCATTGTTAGATGTTTTTGGCCGTTTAACTGTAAGGTGCGAGTGTAAATAGTGCGAACTCAAAGTTGTCATTCGCAACTACGGAACCCTACACTGCGCGTGGCCCGACACGCACTTGACCGGTTTTTTATTTAAGGCAAGAAACCACAGTGCATTAAACAGTACAATAACAACAAGTACATAAACCTTCCACGAAGTAAACTAAAATTATTAAATTGTCTATCAATGAAACTGAGCAAAATGATAGTACCTATAGCATCGTGTGACCTATTCCCAGAAATGCTGCAATTAGGAACCAGTGATGTAAATATCTTAAGAGTCTCACGTAAAGGCGCAATCCCATACAAACGTAGTTTCGTTTTAGTTTTACAACAGTTAAGCCAATCTCACCAAATTTCGTACATACGACCGGATAAGGCATATTGATGTTTATAATCAGATTTTAATTTCAAAAACAATACCTATACAAAATTACAGCGAGTTGAAGTTTTGTATCGAAAACTTGTACTCGCTGTAATTTTGTATTGGACTTGTTCACACGATTTCACGAGATTGGGTTGAGAAATTCGACCTGTGGAATCAACCGGACAGACAAGCCATTTTGCCCAAGCTGAAACAGGATGCTTAGTTCGCGCTTCGCGCTAGCTCGGTCAATAATTGGTATGTACCGAAAAGATGTTTTCATTTTGGTTAGAGATATAAGTAGGCGATCCTTTAGATACTCGTAATTTAAAAAGCGAAGTGTTGAAAATTTTAAATAATTCTTTCCTTTTGACCCGCATGGCATTTTAAAAATCCAAGTGGATATGGAGTGGTTCAAAGGACCAAGTAATCAAAGTAAGATATATGCGTAGTGTTAATTATTTGTCAGATCTTTATAAATAGCGACGTTTCAAAGGAGTTGTTGCAAACCAGGCTAGGTCATGAACACTTTCCAAAAAAAACACAAAAAATATAAAGAAACGATTGAGACACTCATTTATTTATTTCTCGTGATTTTATTATGGTACAAAAATAATTAAAATGTTGCTCAGTAATGTTATATGGCGATACCAAAATGGCGCCCATTACATTTAGTACGTTCAGAAATGGTGTTCCATTATTTGATATTTTTATAATCTTTTATTTTAATTACATATACAATGTGTTCCAAACAATGAGTACGTGCATAAAATATAAATCGCTTTATAACTATAAGCACTATCTAAAATTAATAATCCTACCCCACAGTTTTTTATAAGACGCCATTTTTAAACGTACCGGATATCGGAACTGTCAAATAATGTGTGTCAACGTCAATCATTTTCTTGAGTTTTGACATTTGTACCTGCGACAGCTCAATAAATACATTCAATCGAAACTTCTGTTCTATTAACAACCCTCAGTGTTACTCAATTTAGCTAAGGTATGTATTACTTCGTCTTCTTTCGTGTTGTTGACCAAACAATATTTTCATATTTCCATAATGAAGGTATCAACTGTCACCCTTTTCTCGGCAGCTGTGATTAGTCTTATGTATTTCTGCACTACAAACAAACTCCAAATTGTTGCAGACTTAGCCTTAACATACTCAACCATATACAGTTGCTTGCTGTTTTTGCGACCAGCTCGTGTGCAATCAAGCAAGTAGTTTGTTTGCTAATGCTGAAGCCTAATGTATTTCGATTCTCTTACTTAAATGATTCATGGTTGTTGTTTTGCTAGTAAATCGCACGATAACAAGTTTACTCAAAGGAATATAAAAACACGAGTTCTCCCTGGCCCGCTCCCCCACCCAAATTATAGCCTAAGTCACTCGGGGGATGTAAGGATTCTAACGACAGCTCACATACTAAAATCGGTTCACCCATTTAGAAGTTATAGTAGAATAAAGAAACACGCATTCCATACATGCAACAACATAGGTACATAACAGTGTAGTTAACTATTAACACTTCCATCATAGCAGAATAAAGAACCTTGCGAGATTTTTTCGCATACATGCAATAACATAAGTACATAACAGTGACTATAAACACATCCATCACACACACGTTTAAAAATGCCGCAATTTGTCATTATACGTCACTCATAGTAACTGTCAATGTCAAGTAGGTTGACATAATGGTTGCGGCCATCTTTGCGGATCTGAACTAATCTTAATACCATATTTTGATCCAAATGTACCATAACAATATTGAGAAATTGTCGAATTTACTATTTAGACGTTGATTACTATTAGAAACTGCAAATTATAGGCAGGTGTTCGTGATCTAGCCGGCTCTCCATACATTTGTGCAACAACCCCTTTCGTTTAATTACTCACTTCAGTAATTTTGGCACGTGCTCCTTTATTTAAGCTACCTACTTAATTTGCTAATAAACTCTGACATTTAAATTTCTTACACGTGGTATTAGATCAATCGCGTAGCTACCTACTTACACAGTTTGATTTTTTTGTACCATTGGCACTTCTTCCTAGCTTCTACCAAAGGGCAAAAGCACTTTTATCCGTGCAAAAGTATACACAAGAAGAATTGGCCGTTAAAACTTTGCTGAATCATTTTACAGCACGGTAGTAGAAACCCACCATTCTAAAAGTGTGGCCTGCGAAGCTCGGGGGCTGCGCAAAAATACTATTTATATTTTTTTACCACGTCGGGAATCGAATCCAGTACCCCGCGTCACAGGCTGGCGTGGTAACTACGGCGGCTTGGAGGTCGTCACAGACAATCTAATTATTAGTACCATATAAAAATCTACCTGAATGGGTCAGTTGACTACTACTAGTGTTATTTCAGAGGCATAACTCGCCCGGTCTGAAAAATACTATCAGACAAGTTGGCAAATTTTTGAGCGGGCGACTTGTCACCTAATCCAATGTCCCCCGTGTACTCAAAAGAATCTTAACTATTGACATTCAGAAGAAGATCAGGGGTATCATACTCAATTGCCTACCCGTGGTTATCCCGTTCCCCCAAATAAACAACTTTCCCTCGTTTTAAAATAGTTTTGATAGGCAGCAGCGTCGGAACCGAGATAAGCCAAATAAAATGTGCTCACCAACCCGTCTACCAAGCGTGGTGAGTATGGCAAAACCCCCTTCTTGGGGGAAGCCTTTGTCCAGGAGTGGACCTTTAATGGCTGAGATATTGATGATATTGGCTTTGTCTTGTGCTGTCTTTGTCACGCTAGGTAATTGTCTTCGAAAAAAATTTGAGAAAACGTTTGTAGTTAAGATATTTTGCTAAAAACGTTTTGAAACCTTGTTCATTAGAACGTAAATTAAGTAAAAACAGCGTAAAAGTACATTTTATATGTACACAAAGGTATACGAGTGACTTACGTAAATAATAGGCTCTGAATAAGGTTCTAATGCTTCAAAGTGATTCAATAAACAACATCTGTTTACTCGATTTCTCGTTACATCGTTATCAAAATTAAATATCCTGGGACGTATATTGCCTAGTATTCAATTTGAGCTGAATCAGGCCACGCAGGGCATCGGGCCACGGCGGGGTTGATGCGGGAGGAGGGGGATGACCTAGTTCCCGTGACCTGACCCTACGCAGCCCCAGCCACGCTCAGGTCACCTGCGTTTGGATACTAAACGTCTATCTGTTGATATTAAACAATGTTATCGTTAGTTTACATTTTGCTTATGTCCTGTTGCTTTAGTGACGATATTAGTAAAACCGTTATTTCTTTTATTAATAGAAGGGGTTTTTAACTTAGAGACTGCAACGAGGAATTACGATTTTCAATTGTTTAATGTAGCAAGCCAACCCAATCCATAAACACGGCAGAGAGGGAGGATTTCCGCCTTTAATTTTATAGAACAATGTGTCTCAAAACCTTCTCTTCCTGGTCTTGGATGAGATTTTTCTCACCTGATGAAAATGGAACGATAACTGAGAAGAAGAAGAAGAACTGAGAGTGTTGCGGGTTTTTAGTGTGTAGCAAAGCCAAAACGATTCTAATCTCTCAATAAGAATCGTTTTGGCTTTGCCAGACATAACTGCATGTGCTGACCTGATTTGCAATAGGACCTGCAACGTTGCAATACAATTTTCATAGTATGTATGTTGATTAGATGAACGATAGGGTCACAGGTGTCATCCTTGACTGCCCATCCGGTGGTTGCAGAAATAGCATCGGCTACGCACACCCGGCCTCCCGAGCTGCTCCACTCTCATTCCCAATCCATCCTAGCAAGTAGTATCCCAAATACCTTTATCCCGTTCCCCAAGTCCAACATACTCCTACCCTTCCCTCACGTAAAAAACTGTTTCGATTGGCAGCAGTGTCGGAACAAAGATAAGCCAAACAAACAGCGCTCACCAATCTGTCTGCCAAATAATAGTAAAACCTATGATGGGTAGGCCCATATCCAGCAGAGGACTTCTTGCAGCTGATTACTGCTTATGTCTGACAATTTGATCACAACGATTATAGGAGATTTATGAGAGAAAATTTGCAGATCTGTGTAAATAATTAGCTCTTAAATCGTAATCCTAAGTACGTATTCACCCGCAGTATCCAGCACTAATGACAGTTTTTGCTTATCATTCATACAATTAACTATTCCAAAACTTCAGTCCTTTACTTCAAAGAATCACGTAACATGTACATTCATATTTTACCTAATATACAAAATAAACAATTCACATAAAACCCAAAACAAGTCACTAAGCCGGCGGTCTCAGTATGACATGAACCTAATTGGATTCTGTCACGGAATACTTAAACTTTCCGTGGGTTTCAGTGTCAAAAATTCCACTCACTTATTCGTAAACGATGTGACATCAAAGTATCAACATGTCGAATTAAAGTCACGTATTACAGGATATGAGTCACTCGCGTTGGCTCTGCTGATTTGAGTCTTCGACAGAGGTTTATTCCACTGTTTTGCAGTATCAAGATTAATGTCGAGTGATTTTTAAAACGTTTCTCTGACTTAACCCATTCCATGACTAAACCATACTAATTTCCATACCTTTTTGCGTCATGAAATGCATGAGCTTCATTTTCACATTGACCCTCACGACTCACGTGCAATAAGAATATCTTTTAAAATTAGAGAAACAATAACATTGAATTAAAATTTCTATAGTATTGTTTCTCGTAGGCGTAGCTCTCATAGACGCCAAGTGCTAGGCTGGTGAACTTTGCAATAAAGTAACTTTTACATCCCTTTGCGCTTTCTAATCAAGGATCCTAATTGGATTCTGACGAGCTCCGTGGCGCAGTGGTTACCACGCCAGCCTGCGACACGGAGGTCCCGGGTTCGATCCCCGGTCAGGTCAAGATGGAAAACGATCTTTTACAGATTGACTTGGGTCTTGGATGTTTATCTATATATGTATCTATTATAAAATATAGTATCGTTGAGTTAGTATCCCATAACACAAGTTTCGAACTTACTTTGGGGCTGGCTCAATCTGTGTGATTTGTCCAAAAAAAAAAAAAAAAAAAAAGGATCCACCTTTCCTGTTTCTTTGCTTCTTTCTGCTTATTCATATTTTGCATTATTAAATATAAAGTTATTGTGGACAAGGTTTTCATTTGAATTTATGGCCGTAGCCGAATGTCATAAAATATTTTTACTTATTTGAATTTACTTCATCATCATCTACCGCCCTCCACCTGGTTGACGACGGTTGAAAAAGACCAGAAACAAGCCCAGTTAGACGCCGGCACAGCTCAGGATCGTGCAAAGTGGAAAAGAAGGACAAGGAAGGCCGACCCCAAGTAGATGGGATAAGGTCTAGAGGAAAGAAGAAGAAGAAGATCATCATCTAATCAATTTACTTACGTGAAATTAATAGGTTAAAAATCCAAAATGAACAAAGCAGCTGATATTTTTTGAAAATATTGCTAGTTCAATACCTAACACATTGTATATTCTGAAAATAGTACCAACAGGAACATACCCTGGAAATGAACACGTGTTCACACGTGTTAATCTTAATACAACTCTTCGAAGAGATAGGTGGAATCGTAATTTTCTGCGTTGTGGGCACGAAAATTTCTTCATTTTGAATTTGTTCATTTTGCCGTTTAATGTCCTTGGAGATTCAAAAGGTGAATGAGCTTGGATATCGTTTTAACTTTTGGTAAAAGGTACTTCTTGCTAGATAGAGGTACACACCTACACATATCCAGAAGTACTTAAGCGTGAATAAGATTTTTCATTGTTCGATAACATTATTTCTCCTATAATTATTACAGGATTAATGCTATATCATTACAGCGTGCTCCAACGCACCAGAGCTGAAGATGCAATCAGGAAAACAATCGATGATGAAAAAGGTCATCGTTCTCAAAAAATTACAAAATTAGTTCCCTACCAATACATGCATAGTATCACGTCTTTATCCTTTGCGCTGTAGACAGAGCCCAAGGTTATGGTAGCCAAAAGCCACGTTTAGCTAACAAATAATTTTGTATTGTTCCTTAATAAGGGAGGCCTTTACAGATCTATCAATGTTTGAAGCCTATTCATTAAATGTTTATCTCAAGCACTTCGTTCCCACAAATACACTTTTATTTGATCTTACAGCAAATTCTCTCTATTCAAATCTAAAAATGTATAATTTACAAGGTAAATCTGTTATATAATTTATTTTCTTATCGCAAACAACATTTCGTAAATGTGGTGATTGAAAACATGATATTTATGCCGAAATTCGACGAAAAGTGACGCGTCGCCTACTGTTGCTATGCTATCAAGCTTTGACATTTAATGTTCTTTGATAACGCTGTGTTTGTTATGACAAAGGTCAATTACGGCATACTCAAATTCATTTTGCATAAAAAATGGACGCGTAGAAGGCTTGTTATTCGTATATTGAATAAGAGCCTAAGAGTAATGGAAATTTCCATCGACAAGACTATATTAAACTTGTACAATGTCTGTTTTAAAGTTTTTACTGTACTCGCGCCGATGCTTACCCTTCTTGGACATGTCTTTGCACGAGATGTTAGTAACTGTATCCTAAGCGCCTTAACATTGATTGAAAGAGACGGACTAGTCTATTCTAGTATTCTAGACCGGAAATCAATATTATTTGATTTCACTTACTTACCGCGATTGGTTTTGAGTTTAATCTAATATTTCGACTACATTGCATGCCATTTTTAGAGCAATAATTGCGGTAAGACCTGTAGTGATAAAAATAGCGATAAAGATTTTTTTGAATAATTGGTATCCAAAGCTACTTAATTCATAATATCAATCAATATCCGGTCAAAATACTCGTTTTCATTACAGATGCGATTATTTAGACCTTGTCCTCCATACATTCAACCAAATAAATCATATGCACCAATCCCTGCACCGAGCTGCACCAAAATAGAGTCGTGCGTGTCCGCCACTGCTCGGGCTAGATCGGCATCTTTTTCAAGCCGCTGCAACAAACAAAAGGTCATAAGCCGACGACCTAATTCTGAACAAAGGTCAGTGAGACATCGGCCCGGGAAGCTTGATAACAGCAAGGCTGAGCGATACACGCGAATACGAGCGGATCCAGCATAGTGGGCACGGTGGCCATGTCCATAACCTCAATCAAAGATATAGCAGTATTGTTGAGGACGCGCGTTTAGTTATCTTTTATATGGATTTAAACCAATTGAAATCGGGAGTCTTACTCTGATCAATTTGAACAAATTATACCGGCTCCTTAGTTGGAAGAAACCAGCGTTATCAAGTACGCCACAAAGCAGTAAAGTGACAAACTTATGTATCTTATACAATGTAGGCCAAACAATGCTGGTAAATATACTGGCGCTATAAGTTGATGGGCGGAGACAACTAAGATTTCTTTTAGTTAGTTTGATGTGTGTGTATATCCTTTGTCATCTCCAAAACTACTAAATGATTTTGAATGCGGTTGTTTCGTTGCAATGTGCATATTCTGTATTAGTAAAATAGTAATAATTGAAGAAAAATACCCTAGGATTTGAACTTACGTGACGAATTAGGCATGCAAATCTGTACCTTGGAGGACTTTATTTTGTTCTTCTACAAAGGTATTAAGTGGTTTGTAACTCAGCCAATAAAAATCAAACGTGATAAGAAGAAGTCAGTTAGTTTAATTAAGGGTGGCTAAGCCCACAAGCATTTTTGAGAGATGGATCCGTTTCTGTGCGCGAATACGTTATATAATCGAATACACGCGATGTCAAATCGGTTTCCTTTATGTACGATCAATTTGTTTACATGACAGTTTGTTGTGATTATATTGGAGGTCTTACGATTTGGTATTGGGATGTAAAAGATCATTGTTTAGCTTGAAGGTAACAGGATTATGGCTAATCATTTTTTTGTTATCAAGCGGTCATTAATATTTTTCATGGAAACGTAAGATAAATACTTTTTTATACTTCCTGTTTTCGCGTTACTTCGTTCGCGCTAATTGCCTTTGTTACCAGCTGATGATGTAGTTTCCATAGGCCAAATAATTTTTTAAATCGGTTTTGGTTCATTTAATTTCTCTATTACAATCAAACATAAAAATCTTTCCTTTTTACAATATTAGTATACTCGTAGACGACGTTACTATCAAATAGATCAAAGCATTCTTACATAGCACGTCATCATAACTAACCAAACAACCTCTGTGGTCCAGTGGTTAAGGCGTTTGCTTTACTGACCCAGGGTCGCGGGTTCGATTCCCACGGGAAGCATACTTTGTTAAGTTGTTTCCAGTTTGGTTAGGAGATTGCAGGCATGAATCACATGATTGCCTGATAAGAAAGATGATTCCGTGCTTCGGAAGGCATGTTAAGCCGTTGGTCCCGGCTGCCATCTGGTAGTCGTTAAAGGAACCACGTCAGAGGCCGAGAGGCGGTTCCGAAGAACTCTGACACCAGGGTGTGCATGGTCGACTGATCATGTCACCTACTCGAAATGATAATGATGATGATGATAGCTACAAACCACTTTTATATAATAGTTGCATGACTAAAAAGGAAAAGGATATATATTTTCAGAGTTGACATATTATGCAATCCCACTAAATTCCTTGTGCGTTACTTCGGCTATAATTGTTTTAAGACTTGCTTGATATTTATATACTTTTAAAAAAAAAAACCCTTATTTAACTGTTAATAAGACTAGGTACCAAAATGTAAAATAAAATAATAATCTCGATCAAACGTCTGATGACTTTCACTCGGCACACTCATTGTAATCGGATATTATAAATCATGTTATTGAGAACACTCGTAAAGGCAATCAGTGCGTCGTAACTTCATGTAATAAGTGTCATTTATCTGTTACATAAAGGCCGGGATGTTTGTACTCTAAAAGACAGGCAGAGGATATAAATATAGACAGAGGAGAAAGATAGAGGGAGCTGCATCGACTAGAGTTGCTTAAAACTTGAGTATCCTGTATCCATTAGCAAGAAACAAACATTGTACTCACAAAAAAAAAACTAAATAGAGCCAAAATATCACATAACTTTGTCATTAAACACAAAACAACATTAAGTGCAAAGTTGAGACGCAGTATTGGAAGGGGTTGTTAGCCAGTAAGGGTCCGGCACTACCTGGGTCTCTCTTCCCAGGTGGCCATGATAGATTTATTCCTCATCCAGCATTAGTCTCAAAAAAAAGCTTGAGTCATCATCATCATCAAGTTAGTTAAAGTCTCGACTGCAGAAGCATGACCCTCTCTGTACTACCAGAGCCATATATTAGCCAGAGCAGTCAGAGTTTTGGCCTAAACTCTTCACGCTGGCCAGACGGGTTGAAGAGGTCGCTTTAATGTTTATAAGCTTTGTTTAGCTTGTGTATTCTATGTAACCTTTAACGACATGCAAAAAGGAAAACTTGGAGTAGTCTTATTCTACTCTGCCGCGAACCACACGGCGGATACTTTTACTAGAAATTGAGTCCATTTTCAACCGAAGAAAAAAACGGAGGAGGTTCTCAAGTCAACCCATTTTTAATACGTGATCTTACAGACCACGTATAACTTTTTACAGCGTAGTCCGATACATCTTTTTTGATTGGAAAGTATAAACCTCGAATGTGGTCCCATATAAGTTGGGAAAAAAATCCAACCCTAAAGGTAGGAAAGCAGGAATGATTGTTTTTTTTTCTTTTCACAAAATTCTTCAGCTAACCAGACAATTAGTATGAAAATGTTGATTATTTTTCTTGTCCTTGCGTTGGTCCAAAGTATTCATGGGTGAGTCACACATAAGAAATAATATCGAAGGTAAATTCACACCAAAGTGAGTTTGTTTGTTTGTTTATTACGCTTTCATGCCCTATCTACTGAACCGATCATCGTGAAATTTGCATACAAACCGGTTAGGGTACTGAGAAGGACATAGGCTATATATTACGCAGGCGGAGCCGCGGGTAACAGCTAGTAAGTAATAATAATAATCACCCAAACATAACTGCATGATTATTGACTTGTCTTGAACCTACATGCAGTAAAAAGCGGGAGGAAATCATAAATTACCATTACGTTACACGTTTATTACTCACTATCTGCATGTGGTCGATTAGAAAATAGTAAAATCAAATTCGCAGAACGCTGACGTCACCAATTACGTTACTCATATAAAGAAAAACAATTTCCTTTGCATTTGTTTTAACAATACAGTTGAAAAACGAACGAGATAAAATGATTTTAAGAAAATATGTCTATCTCGCCCACGATAACACTATTTTATATGGCAAATGTATGCATGACATAGACTATGACGTCACTAGTCCATATCGGACTTCTCTTTCTTATTTAAACTTTAAAGATTCACATTTTTGTCGTTAATTAAGATATTTTAAAAGTTCTTTCATATTTTTTTACTGTGGTTATTAAGGAGTATACTAAGCAATAAAAAAAATACGTACATACTCTCTATTCTTTCACCTACAGAAAGCTATATTATCAGCGACTAACATAAACTATAATTCACGCGGACGAAATGTAAGTAAACTTGTAGATAATATACTTTTTTCTCAGAAGGTCTTCGTTGGACTACTCCTGATCAGCATAACAGGTGGTACTTTTGAGATATTACCTCGATTTTACAACAAATTTTTGCAATACGGACAGGGTCTAAATCGATCTTATACCATAAAATATCTTCTCAATTTTGATAGCCGGGACTACGGCTTATCAGCCTTCCGATGCAAGAAGGGGCTCGAGATATTTTTATGCCACCTGCGGTCTCCCATCCAAGTGTGAACTGCGCCCGGAGGTGCTTAACATGCGTTAGTGCTAATAATGCTCACGGACATTGAATCGTCGGGATGTGGTCGGGATCCTCGATGGCATGGCAGTCATTAAGCTATGTCAGATGCTTTTCTTCTTCTTCTGTTTTATAAAATGGCTTCCACCGATATTTCAGTGATTCTGCCAATATCCAGTAAATTGAGATACTAAGTATCGGTGTTGTACGGTTAGTTGTAACAAGTAGCATCAAAGATGGCGTATGTTCTTTGATGCCTCGTTGTCGGGAGGTTATGATGACAAGTCTATACGAGTCCATATAACAGTCCACTTTAACTATTTCACAAATTGTTCCATGAGTACGAGCATTTATAACACCAAACTACACCAATTTCATATTATAAAGTCCACCAAAATCAATTTGCAAAATCGTCCAAGGTGGACCCCAACTGCACCCCTTGACTTCCCACCACAAACTCCCAGATGCTTTTAAGGAGCTTGAAAAAATTGATACCAGTGTTCACCACTTATACAAACGAAAACCTATTTTCTTAATTAAGAACAACACTGTCACGATGGTTTGAAGTTTATATTAAAAGTAAACATTATCTTTAAGAAAAAATAATCGACGGCAATAATAATAAAGTTAAAATTTGTTTTATTTTTTTATTGTGACTTGCAAATACATCTTAAATGAATAAGCGGTTCTTTGACATGAGTATACTTTTAGTATTGTGTCCATTCATTACCCACCATTGTGTTATGTATGACAATATACACGCAGTTGACAATGTCAGACCCTCTTATAATTATTTTGTATTTTAATGAATGGTACGTTAGGGGCGTCCATTAAGTAGAAGAAGCGATTTATGCTATATTACAACCCCCCTCCTGACATGGTGAGATGTCTTAAGATTTTAACTCTACCCCTCACTCAACTTCACGTGATATTTTTGGTGAAAAAAGTTGGAAATGTATTCTTGAGTCATGTATTAGTAGTTATCACTTAACTACTACAAAGGTAATAAAAATAAAATTTATGAAATGATATAATGATGGATAAATCAATAAATGAATACAGGGACAAATCGCACAGGTATTGTGATTTGGCTCGACCCCCTCCCACCCTAAACACCACACGTTATGTATGAATGCCCCTTAGAAGCATATCTACTAAAATATGCTTAAATATTCGTAATCATATAAAGCCCTTCAGGCGAGTAGGCGACCAAAACTGTTGATAAGAGTTTCTTTCGGCGTTTCTTCTCTGCAGTGGTCGGTTGCGAAACGCTAGTAGTCTGTAGCTTTTGAACAAATAATAAATACATATATTATCTAATGAGTTAATTTTAAATATGATATGACGTGAAAAAGTGCCTGCAAAGGCCTATTTTCTGAATAAACGTTTTGATTTGATTTGATTACATATCGTATTACTTAATTCCCAGTTAAAAATAAAATTTATATTGAAGAAAAGTTTGATCTCTAACCTGTCACTTCAATGAAACTGAATTTTCAAAGATAAATTTAACAGAAGATAATAACTGTATATTGCCTAGTTTGATAATGGTATGGTTTGGGAAGGAAATGACGTAACAATGTGAATAAGATTTTAGGTTAGTTAGTCTATTTTTTTTAAGGGTTACGTTTCATTCAATGATGATAATGGCAAAACACTGTTTACAAGCGACTTTTTAACTTCTCTTCGGCTTAAGGGATATTTTTGTAACACCTTAGATGGGTTTTGAGTTTTCATCTGCTTAAGTGAATTTTCTTTTATAACAAAAACATTTTTTTCCTGTACAAAACTTGCAACCATTCAAGGAGTGATTTCCGTTCCGGTTCAAAGAATAACTTAAGTCGTTCCCAAGGTCTCTAATTATCTCTATACACATCTAAATCGGTTCAACGGATTAAGGTTGAGGAACAAAGTTCCTATTAACTTCTAAGGTAGAAGAGAAGATACATGTTTAAACTTAGTTATATTCATCTGTACTCATTTATCTATTGGAGTGAATCTCCGAATGGTAATTACTATTAGGATACTGTAGAAAATTGGTATTTATAACCTGAAATACATAATTTACAATATTACTAAACTGGCTATCGAGAGTATTGAAATATCAACTGAATCGCTCCTAACTAACGCACATATTTTGCATAAAGTAGACGTTTATAGCTACAGTATTGCAGTAGTTTGATAGCTGCACCTTTAGATCCAGGCTTAGGCAATATAAGATCATGAAATAGAAATCTCGTAATATATTTCTGAGTAGGGATATAAATGCTTTCGTTCTTGCGAAGATAGAAATTGACCATAGCAACTCGATAGCACTTCAAAGTTATAAACGTTAAAAATTTATGCATACTTTTTACGTCACACAAAAAAGGGTGTTATATTTTAGGGTTCATGTAAGTAAATACTTCTTCTTCTAGTCGAGTCGAAATAGTTTCATTTAATTAGATATATTTTGACCTGTCGTGCCCTAATGGGGTGGCCATTACTTGCACAGACAGGACCTCAATGAGGCCAACGATAAAGGCAATCAACCTAGCCCAATACTGGTCAAAAGATGTAGATGCTTAAAGCTATATTACACTTGGCTAAATTTAGTCCTGACGATTGTACGTTAGACACGAATAGAGATCTTCGACTATAAAGATGGAGATATCATCATTAGGGTCTAACTTACGGCAGCGACACTCTCTTCACTGACTAAATTTTGCTAAGAGTTTTTAAGCATGTAAGATTTTTTATATAAGTAATTTAGGAAAAAAAGGCATAAGTAAATAAAATATACCGTGCAATGCTCTTATACAGGGGTTTGAGTGTTAACATGTATATAAGAGCATTAACATTGCAGAATTTTACAAGATATAACTTCAGACCCTACGTACACCTGATTCTCATTAACCTCAATACGTCAATTCTTATTAACATAATCCACCGATATATTCACATTAATTCAGAAGATTTATATTTATCATTCTTTCAGTATCAGCTTCTATTCCCCTAGCAAAATCTTATAAATAAAAGACTTACACAATAAAGAGTGCCAAGAAAAACACGAGCAAGAAGTAGTAGCTTGGTGGTTCTACGAGATTGTTCAGTGATTAATTTCGTGAGCTAACCTCGGAAACAAACTATGTTCGCCTGTGTAAGTTACATCTAAGTTTTCTTTGTTGGAAATTTGATCGGCTGGTGCACTAAATACTTAAAGGTTTTTTAGAAACTTTGACCGGTGTTATCGAAAAAATAGCTCTTTTAAAAACTTTTCTTTAAATTTCTCTTTGTAGCCATAGTCCAATAGCTGTTAAAAACTTGAGTACCTGGATACTTCAGGCGCAGAAAATATTGTGTACTACCCAATAGGTTCTACCCTTAGGTCATCGTCGTCCTAATCATCATCATCATCAGGTCTTTTTCTATTCCCCACTGAAGTAGACCCCTCTCTGTAGATAGATAAGATACTAGAGCCATATTAGCCAGAGCAGCCAGAAGATTTGGCCTACACTTTCCACGCTGGCCCTCCGTACCGTACATATAAGTCAACCTTAGTTATTAATATCCCTATAAAAGCCTAGTACCACAACCATCAATACTTCATTTTCTGCTTAATATTTCTTAGGTGCAGTTCCATTTACTCTCCTAATAAATCCGGCCATGGAATTTATTATGAAATTCAGTATTTATACAAAGAACTATATATATAGATAAATATCATAATAATCCCTTACGAGTGTGTTAAACTTAATTAAATCAAATGGAGATTAACTGCGAAAGAGGGTGGTACATTTAGTTATTGAGCTCCTGCTATGCTTGCACACAATGTTGTTACATAAAAGCAAACCTCCTTTGAAATTATTAACATAAAATAATGGCAGTCATGTTAATCGGTTGTCTCCATTCATTAAATATTAACACATACCGACCCAGCATCCACCCACGCCTGCAACTTTCTGTGTTCATTGCCGATATTTGTGACGTGCCACATTTGTAAACAGATTCTTATCTGATATTTAATTGGGTGATTTAATTGCTTCTGTCTACTGTTAGTTTAGAAGCCCAATGCTATAGTAGGCTTGTACATTATTAGCGCTTAAGCATGTTAAGCAACTCTAAGCGCAGTCCCCACTTGGATGGGTGACCGCAAGTGGCATAAAAATATCTCGAGCTCCTGCGTGCTTCGGAAGGCTCGTTAAGCCTTTGGTACTGGCTGTTGTCATTGATGGCAGCCGTGTTCACAATACATACTTAGAAGGTATTCCACTGGTTTTACAAAAAGTGCAACCGATTACCAAAATGTCGTGACTTATATCTGCATGGTCCGATTTGTACAGTATGCAGAGGAAATCTACACAAAGTATGTAAATCAAACATTTTGATACTAAACGTTGTTTGTTTGTTTTTGTGTGTTTAAGTAGCCAATACGTGTGTCAGATTTTAAATATGTATAAAGGGATCTTACATAGTTCAACTCCACCGGCAGAAAATATAGCGTATGTACAAAATTGCAGTTTTTCATCTTGTAACCGATATACCTACTTATATAAAACGTTCGACCCCTGGTATTTGTAATAAGTTAAACAATTTTTATTATCACAACAAAAGGCACTAAAAAAATAATAGGCCTACCCTACATCACCCCTACCTAAGGTGGATGGTTAAGATAAATGCAAAAATTATATGTAAATTTCGGACCTGCATAAGTTAATTGAAAACTATAACTTTGTTTAGAGGTCATACGAAATCTTTATTATTTATTATTATAACTTTTATAAAACACCCGTTTACAGCATAGTAAAACCACTTTAATTAAAAAATCCCGGCGCTATTTTAAACTCAAGTGTGATTAATTAGTAGTTGGTTCACATGCTATCTGTACTCATTATCTATTCGGCGAAGGCACGATTTTGTAGATTGTGCGTAGGAAAAAACAATTTGCATAGTCTGCCCATGCAAACCCTCTTATTAGGCTGGTACACGACGGGATCCGAGATAAGAAAACGCGTAAGTACTTAAATACTTTATGGCTTTTGCTTGTTAACTGCTTATATATTTTTTAAATTATACGATCATGTAATCGGCAAACTAATGCATGTGTACGCGGGAAGGTGTAACGATTCTAACGACAACTACTGATTTTTTTTTTTCAGATTCGTCAGATTGAAAATTCGTAATGCGGCGCAGGGCGCTTGCGCGAATATGCATGTGTGTTTGTGTTACAGTGTGCTACGCACATCCATTACTGGTGACTGGTGTTAGGAAAGGTATTAATATTACAAGTGATAGTATTTAAGTTTTCACTTCTGCCGGTACTCCCGGAGTGCAACCCGTAGTTTTTTTTTAGGGTTCCGTAGTAAACTAGGAACCCTTATAGTTTCGCCATGTCTGTCTGTCTGTCTGTCTGTCTGTCCGTCCGCGGTTTTACTCAGAGACTATAAGTACTAGAAAGCTGTAATTTGGTATGAGAATGTATATTAATCATGGCAAAAAAGTCGTAGAAAAAAATCTTGAAAAAAATTTTTTTTTAGGGTAGCTCCCATACAAGTAAAGTGGGGGAGTAATTTTTTTTTCTCTACTTACCCATCGTGTGGGGTATCGTTAAAAAGGTCTTTGAAAAATATTGTGAGGTTGAGAACACCATTTTTCGATTTAGGGGTCCGTTTCCGAAATATTTGGTTTTAAAGTGCAAATTTTTGTTAGAGGTACGTGTCCCCCCCTCTATCTGCTAAACGGTTATATATGGATACGTGAAAAAAAATACAGCAGTAGTATATATACTGAAGTTGAAAGGAAAACTATCAGAGCTGGGTACTAAGTGCAAACTAAAAAGTTATAGGCAACCAACTTATAAATAGTACTGGAAAATGTAAAATTTCATACAATCTTTGATGTGAGGTGCGAGTGTAAACAGTGTGAACTCAAAGTTGTCATTCGCAACTACGGAACCCTATACTGCGCGTGGCCCGACACGCACTTGGCCGGTTTTTTAATAATCATTGAATGAGGCATTTGTCTCCCATCTCACCTGATGGTAAGATAATTAATTGCTGGGTGGCACTCGTGTTGGTATACACAGCGCGTCAAGTATAAAAAGAAGAAAAATATCACTTTTTAGATTACTGGAATTTTTAAAATAATAATAGTCATATTAATGCAGCATGTCTTAGCTTTTATTAATTTTATTGTAAGCTCGGCATTCCTTTTCCCCGCCGTGATATTCTCCACTTTTGAACGACACTATTACTGGATTTCTTAATATAATACTGGTCATATTAAAGCAGCATGTCTTAGTTTTTGACGAGCTCCGTGGCGCAGCGGTCAACACCACGGCCTGCGACACGGATGGTCCCGGGTTCGATCCCCGGTCAGGTCAAGATAAAAATTATATTTTTCAGATTGACCTGGGTCTTGGATGTTTATCTATATATGTATATGTTATAAAATATAGTATCGCCGAGTTAGTATCCCATAACTATAACATAAGTCTCGAACTTACTTTGGGGCTAGTCAATCTGTGTGATATGTCCATATATTTATCTACTAACCTGTCGGTGACCGGGGTAAACCCGGCATTCCTCTTGCCCGCCGTGATATCTTCCACTTTTGAACGACACTGAACCACTTACAAGACTTACACACTAGTTATTGCTATGTATTTAATGAATACTTATATCATCGTTGCTGATTACTTATTTCGTTAAAATACGTTGCGCCGCGTTGGCAATGTTAGACCTGAAACAAAAAAAAATGTATAGTAAATAATTGAAATAGGCTCAAAACAAACTAGTGAACTTATTTTAAATTTAATAATTTATATACTCTATTAAAGAAGTCAAGATGTTTTTTTCTAATCATTAACACAATGATAAAATTATGAAGTTATTAACAAATAAAACAATTCGTCTAATATATTCTCCTTTTGTGAAGTCTGTTATAAAAGTCAATCGATCTGCAGTGATTAAAAAAAATGCCTTTACAACGTTAATTTTCGTAGCTTCTAAGCATAACATTTCATTTTTTTTACTAAAAACGTGTGTTTTTAAGCTTCATAATAGTAGATAAAACGTAGTAACATGTAGGATCCCAAAAAAGACATTTACTACTAAGCGCACGAGATCGATAAATAGGCAATGACGATTAAAAGCAAATCTTCGGCCCATACGGTAAAACATGAGAGTTGCTGCTTTCTAAAGGCTTTGCCATTGTTTCTCAGTTCGGCCCCTCAGGTCATGCATGCAAATCGCGGCCTATCAGGCATATGAGAGTTTGCTGTCTCTCCAAGCCTTGCGCACCCAGGCAACGCCCAAAGCCGAGGTTCGTCCCTCCTGGGAACCCTTTGGTGAAGATTGCCTTACAGGTTGAGGGCACTCTGCCCTCACCTCAAACAGTCCGGTGAAGTAGCGAAAGCTCATTTGGAGATAGCTACGTAGTCCATTCAAAAAAAAAAGGAAATCTTATTTAGTGTTCTACATTTTCCTTAACCTATAATAAGGGATTCTTTCTAATCAAAACTTTGCCAGTATTTCATCCTCCTCAAAAGAGTTCCATACAACAGACACTGACAAATGAGCCATAACTTCGTCAAAAACTGAAAAAAGGCAAGTTTGACCACAAAAATAAATTACCAAGTTGTAAAGGTTCCCTGCGGTTCATTTTAATCAAAGCGTGTATGAAGAAACATTCAATGTTATATTAGAAACAATGGTTTCGACCGCTAACCCATGTGGGTTAATAAATACTCGTAGAAATAATTTAGGCTGTTTCCTCACTAACACTTTCAAGTATCTACAGCAATTTAAAATAAAAAACAAATCCAATAAAACCTATTTTTTGAGTGTTAATAGGTGCTCAAGTGGTAATCGTCAGTTTTTGTGGCCAAAAAATAAATTTATTGAAATCAATTTAAGTCGTTTTAAAGACCAATTTGTTAATGTCTATGTATTTTATTGATTTGAGTCTGTAAAATAATTCCTGCTATGGGGTGATATATATATCATCATCATCATGACTTCCTGTGGCTGACCACAGGAAGTCACAACCAAAGGAAGGAATGATTTGCAATACGACCGGTTGGAAGCGGTTTTATTAGAACTTTCTAAGTCATTCAGTTCACTTTATTTGGCTAGTTATTTACTTTAAGAAAAGTGCAAAAATTATTTACACCAACTTCATTGCTCCAAAGGTGCTTTCCGTGTCAATTCTTCAAGAATTCTCTTTACGACGCACGAACAATCTCCGGCCTGCTAAGTAAATCCTACTAAAGGTACAGCCGTACAGTGATAGTTTATTTAAGTTATTACGCATATTGCTCTTAATGGGCATAATTAACACCAAACAGTACACTGATAATCTATAACAAATCCGTGTGACCCGGTAAAAATTCCCTCCAAAAAAACTCTCTGGAAACCTTGTCGTTTTTTGTTCATCTGTACATAAAGCGCATACCTAACGAGATTGCATTGGCTCTCAACTATTCCAATAAAATAAAAAAGACAATATCAATGACTTGTCTATAGACACAATGCGAGAGGTGCCTTATCTGTTACCCTTGCCCTTGGATGCGAAATGCACAGTCATTATAAACTGCGGTCTTGGGTTACAAATGCAATCTTTCGAATCGATTCTCACGCAAAACTCACTCCTAACACCCAGGTTTTGAGTCGAAAGTCCTTCGCAAAACCACAAGTGGTCGTTGCAATGAGTTAGCTAGACTGTCTGAATGTCAAACCAATATTCGGCACTGACTGCACCGGCGCAATAAAAAAATAATTTATTCGAGTCTGTGTAAATAAGATGATGGTGATGGCGCGAATTGAAAATTTGCGAGCGAATTTAATCAGAGCATTGCGGGGGTACTATTTTTGAACATGTGACACTCGTCTCTGAACGATTTTTGTATGGAAAAATCGTTCGAAGACGAGTGTCACGCGCTTAAAAATAGTACCCCGGGTCCTTTGTATCCGATCGCTTGGGCAACGGCCAAAAAAGCATTTTATTCGCTTGTTTATGGCAAAATAAACTGTGAGGAAACTAAAATCTTTACGAGCTAGATTGAGGATAACGATGGGTTCCGATCCTTTATTATATTGAATGACTTCGCATTAATTGAACCTTTTAATTTTATGACTCAGGTGATTGAGATTATTTTTTTAAAAACAATGTGGCATTTAGCGTCTCCTAAGTCATGATTAACTATTATATTAAAAGAACTAGTATAAGTCCTTGACTTCTTCCACCTTAAAACGCGGTTACAGACTATATATACGTTCGTATTAATGATTATGAAAGTATAAGTACAACTGTAAAATATATATTCTTAAAGGTGTTTTTAGGGTTCCGTAGTAAACAAGGAACCCTTATAGTTTCGCCATGTCTGTCTGTCTGTCTGTCTGTCCGTCCGCGGTTTTACGCAGAGACTATAAGTACTAGAAAGCTGTAATTTGGTATAGGTATGTATATTAATTATGGCAAAAAAGTGGTAGAATAAAAACTTGAAAAAAATTTTTTTTTAGGGTAGCTCCCATACAAGTAAAGTGGGGGAGTAATTTTTTTTTCTCTATTTACCCATCGTGTGGGGTATCGTTAAATAGGTCTTTCAAAAATATTGTGAGGTTGACAACACTATTTTTCGATTTAGGGATCCGTTTCCGAAATATTTGGTTTTAAAGTGCGAATTTTTGTTAGAGGTAAGTGTCCCCCCCCTCTATCTGCTAAACGGTTATAAATAGATACGTGAAAAAAATTACAGCTGTAGTATATATACTGAAATTTAAAGGAAAACTATCAGAGCTGAGTACTAAGTGCAAACTAAAAAGTTATAGGCAACCAACTTATAAACTGTAAAATTTCATACTACTTTCATTGTTAGATGTTTTTGGTCGTTAAACTGTACAAGGTGCGAGTGTGAATAGTGTGAACTCAAAGTTGTCATTCGCAACTACGGAACCCTACACTGCGCGTGGCACGACACGCACTTGGCCGGTTTTTTATTTAAGAAATAAGATATGGGAAAAAATCCTGCTGCGTGGATATTTTTCCCACATTTTATTTCTTAATTTAATATCCGAAAAATATATAAATTGCCGTGTGGTTCCCGGCAGAGTAAAATAGGACCACTCCAAGTCTTCCCGTGGATGTCGTAGAAGGCGACTCAGGAAACACAAGCTTAACAATGCTTATAAACATCAAAGAGACCTCTCCAACCCCTGCCTTACTAGTCAAATTGATATGTCGTCTTTGCCACAGATAGTTTTTAACGGCGTTGTCATACGTTTTAGCGATCGGGTGAAAAATTTAGGGCTTCTGATGGATAGCAAATTTATTTGGACACCACAAATAGCTGAAGTCAGCAGAAAACTTTTCTGTGCTTTTAGCTCGTTCAAAAGACTGGGAAAATTCCTACCTAGAGACACCAAAATTATGCTTGCGCAAACCCTACTTCTTCCTATTCTTGATTACGCAGATACATGTTACCTTAACATCTCCGAAAAGCAACTTGATAAACTTGAGCGTCTTCAAAATATGTGCATTAGGTTTATATATGGTCTACGAAAATACGATCATGTTTCTCAGTTTCGTTCCGAAATCAAGTGGCTACCTATCCGACTTCGCCGAGACTGGCATACCCTCTCTCTGTTATATACAATCCTTTTCAATCCTTCATTCCCACGATATTTAAGAGAACGCTTTGTGTTCTACAGCGAGGCAACACAAGGTCCTCATAACTTACGCAGTGCCGAAAATCACAAATTAAAAATTCCAGCTCACTCAACTGTATTTTACTCCCTATTCTTTACTGTTAAGGCCGTATGCCTCTGGAACTCACTACCACTGTCAATCCGGTGCGCTCAAACGCTGGCCAGCTTTAAATCTCAAGTGAAGTCGTATCTCCTATCTACATAGATATTGTTTTGTGTTTCTTTTACATGATTGGCTGTTTCTATTTTCGTGTACACATTATATGTACGATTACATTTATCTCTTTATATTTATATATATCAATAGTATATATATTTATATTTTATGCTAAGTATATATATATATATATATGAAATTTGGATATATCTATTTATGTTTCACTTATATTTTACCCATGTATTTAATCTTAGTTAATAACGGTATAATACCTTCCTTATTATTGTTTATTTTTTTTTCTGTAAATCCTGCTGTCTTTGCTTTGCACCTTACTCGTTTTTGTTTTACTGTCTCTAATACACCTCGGTTGCCTGGAAGAGATTGCAGTAGCGATAAGGCCGCCTATTGTGAACCAATTTGTTTTATGTTAAATTCCATTGTATATTTTTGGTGCAATAAAGAATATTACTACTACTACTACTACTCCAACTCGTCTGGCCAGCGTGGAGAGTGTAGGCCAAATCCTCCGATTGCTCTGGCTGATATGGTTTAGGTAGTACAGAGAGGGTCCTGCCCCTGCAGTGGAGACTAAGAAAGACCTGATGATTATGATGAAATATATTAATCTGCAATAGTTTTGTGGAACTTCCGCTTTACAAGGGGTACTGGGTTCAATAGCAGCACCCAGTGCAGGCAAATACTAGAACTTCATTTACACAAGTCTGCGGTGATGGAACTACCCAAGGTGGATTACCACCAGGCAGGCAGCCGACAAAAAAAACTTTGCCTAAACATATTACTGACCTAACATGGCACCGTCATTAGGATGCTACGGGAAAATGCTGAAGTGGGGAAGAGGAATCTAGAAAATATAAAAATCACACAATCAGTAAGTCCAAGAGTTGTGAAAAACCTTTTGATTAAGATACGGTAGGTTCAGTAGATATTTTCGCGATTTCAGGATTTTGTCTAAATAAAAAACTTGTTTGCCAGAGTAGAGTGACTGCTATTTTACTTGATATTTGTGAAAAACGTTGTATATCGTTTGAAGTGAAAAATGATCGCCAAGCTTTATGCTTTATTTACTGTTGTTGTAAAGTTTGTGGAAATAGAGCTTAACTTCACGTCGTCATCAATCTTTCGAAACGTAAAAATATTCGTGCAAAAGATGTTGATTTTATAAAAAGGTATGTTTACATTTTTGAACATAAAACTTTTGAGAATAGATATGTACTGTTTTCTGATCTTTTCGCGATTGTTACACATTTAAATAAAATTATTTTAATACTGTTTTTATCGCGTTTATTACATTATTTATACACCTAACGTTTCGAGCAATTTACAGTGTCGTGGTCGCAGGTAGACTAAGTTGACATTTGTCTAGACATTTGTTATTACATTATTTTTACACGTTAGGTGTATAAATAATGTAATAAACGCGATAAAAACCGTATTAAAATAATTTTATTTAAATGAATAGATATGTACTCCTACTTACTATTAGTAGTCTATACTTCTATACTAATATTATAAAGAGGAAAGATTTGATTGTTTGTTTGTTTGCATTGAATAAGCTCCGAAACTACTGGACCGTTTTCAAGAATTCTCTCACCGTTGGTTAGTTACGGTATCCCTGAGTAACATAGGCTATGAGCCACGAGTTGGGGCAACATTAGTAACATTTATTAAAACCTTGATTTGTTACGTATAACAAATCAAAGTTTAATAAATGTTACAATTATTTCAAAGTTTTAATTTTAAAAAAAGCTTTTATTGTCAGCGTTAGCATGTGGTCCTAACGCCTTAATCATACGATTTGTTCTCAGAGACTCGCATAGATGTCTCGCTACTCATTGCTACACAACATTGTATCTTCCGTATTATGAGAATATAAAAGCATATACACAAAATATATCTTATAAACAATTAGAACAATATTTTTGGCTTTTTATTTTAAAATTACACCTCAGTTTTAGTAAGTTTTACGCTAACGCAGATTAAATCAGCCACTCGATGTGCACTCGATCCTAGCTGGCAGTAGCTTGCAATTTACACCGCCATACTTGGCCACACATTCGCCTGCTTTTCGCCACCTTAAATTGGTCAAATTTTGCCTTCTTTCGTGAATAAAATCAAAAGTATTTATTTTTCCCAAACAAAAAAAAATATTTTTGAGATCCTCATAACAAGCCCTTTCATTTGATATATAACACGGTAAGGTTTGCAAAACTTTTTTTTAACATTTTCTATTTGGACCCCCTATACTGACCTTTATTTAAAAAAATATATATATTTACTTTGCACATCCGTGTTTGGGTCATAGGTTTACACCACCTTACAAAATTTCATTTAATTTGGTTCAGTAGATTCGGAGAAAATCGACTGTGACAGACGGACGGACGGACAGACAGACGCACGAGTGATCCTATAAGGGTTCCGTTTTTCATTTTATGTACGGAACCCTAAAAGTATAGTACAAACGGATTCTTGAATCGAAAATGATATTAGGAAACCGACAATAATAATAAATAATAAATAAATATATACGGACAAATCACACAGATTGAGCTAGCCCCAAAGTAAGTTCGAGACATGTGTTATGGGATACTAACTAAACGATACTATATTTTATAATAGATACTTATATAGATAAACATCATATACATAATAATGCTCAAAGATCTATCCAATGACGGGGACAAGAAGGGATTGACGATAAAAATAATACCCCACACACTTTATATGTACCTATGGGAGTTAAAATGTTTCATTTAATTGTTTTTGCCGGCATGGTAAAATATATTACTATGTCATCATCAGGTCGTTTATAGTCTCCACAACAGGAGCTCGACCCTCTCTGTACTACCAGAGCAGTCAGAGGATTTGGCCTACACTCT
Organism: Rhodophaea formosa; assembly: GCA_963082605.1. Lineage (NCBI taxonomy): Eukaryota > Metazoa > Arthropoda > Insecta > Lepidoptera > Pyralidae > Rhodophaea > Rhodophaea formosa. The sequence continues at coordinate 15,839,788 of OY720209.1, forward strand.
CCACGCTGGCCAGACGGGTTGGAGAGGTATATTACTATGTACTTCTTCCAAAATACAGCTTTCTAGTATTAATAGTCTCCGAGCTTAACCGCGGAGAGACACACAGATAGCCATGGCAAAACTATATAACTGTTCCTTTTTATTACAGAATCATAAAAAGCCGTACCAACTTAATAACACTGCAGACAAGGCAATCTAAAGGGTGCTAGTAAAAAAACAGCTCAAGGTGGCACGAATCTTCGAGTGAGCAGCTATTTATGAAGCCATGAACTATGAAATTGAACCGGTAGCAGAATGATTCATGAAAATCGTCAGTGAACATAGTATGGTAATTGTTTTGATGTTTTAGCCTAGTTTCAGTCATACTAGGTGCCTTAACAATGTTTTCTTTATTTCATAAGGTTAAAATAATCAAAATAGAAAGAAAAAAGTGATCTATCTCAATTACCTAAATTGTCTTTAGTATAGTCAAATTACATAATTCGGTATTTGCCTAATGATAAGATTACTTATATAAAATTTGTTTCCAATGATACTAATTTCAATGTAAAAACACTATAAAGAACACTTTTAATTCGATATCGATTCGTTAAGTGTTCTTAAAGCTTCTTTAAAGTTGGGTGAATAGGACCATTTAAAAGTATGAAAATCTTAAATTACAATTATATCTGTTGTCCGCTAAATTTAAAACAACTTTTATTATGAAACCATTATCACAAACGTAATATTTCGTATAGCTACCAAACAAAGTTCTCACGCCGCCCATACAAAATACAAAGTTGTGACGTCACAAATATGAAGGCATTTCAGCAGCGCGTTTTCACGTCTAAAAACATGTGTCTTTAAAACTTCTATATCTGAAAGAGTTTTTTGTTTAGAAATGTATTTCGGTCACTATTGTGTTTATTTTTGGCAGGTCTTTACATAGCGACACGTAAATTTTTTTAGTCAAGTAGCCAATTCTTATGCTCCACTCCAGTAGGGATTCACCGAGACTTTAAAAGACAACAATAATTAATTAACATTAACAAATAGTTATATCAGAAGGAAATTAAAAACCGATCATCGGCAATTTTTTTAAGATCAAAGCACAAACTACGTAGAAGATTCTATTACTAGTATCAGACCCCACTGCCTTAAGTTTTTTCTAAACAATAAAGATCATGAAGTTCTTGGCGGGAATTTGAGCGGACTACACGGTGTTTGTTTTGGATTGTTGTGCAAATTGTTTCTAGTGGACTTTATAATGTAAAATCGGTATAATTTAGTGTTATAAAAGCCCATGTTAAGGAACAATGTGTGGGATAACTAAAATAAACAGTCATTGTGCAGCTGTAGTGAGATATGCATAGCGGGCTGGTGGTTGTCCGCCTTGCTGCGTTGGCTATGATTGAACCAGTGGGTTCGTGAAGGATTGTCGTCAGGGCCTCCATAGAATCAACGAAATGAATTTACACCATCATTTCGTTGATAACATGAAAACTCGAAAAAGCGGCTAAATACTGGCTAAATATAAGTAATGCGTGAAAGCCAAAACACAAAAAAATTAAGATCATAGACAAATAATGGAGTGAGGGTAAAGATAAAAAAAAAGTCATACAATTTCTATTGGGGGCCACAAATTCAAACTTAATTGACACACGTCAGTTGAGTCCTAAAATCCGCAAAAAGCAGTTTTTCGGCAGTTTTCGTTTTTGAAAGCAACGTCTTAACGGCCAGTGATTTTTTTAATGCAAAAAGGTTACAAAGTAACAATTTATTCAATAGATTACTTGCATACAGTACATACATTTACTTGCTTGCTTTGCTACAAGACCTTGTACGATCGTATTTTCACACACTCTAGAGACCGCAGATCGAAATATGTGATATATATTGATTAGATGCGTCCACGTGTTTCAGAGAAAAAGGTCATGACCAAAGACCATATAATCACTACGTGTCTTGACAGACTGACAGAAATGTACGAACGAGTGATCCTATAAGGGTTTTCTTTTTACTTTTGAGCAACGGAGCACTAAAGAAAGAGTCGCCTGTTGGTAAAAACGGCGAGGTCGTGTCGTACTCGTAGTCATAGTGGGCAGAATCTACGCAACGAGCGCAGCGAAGGTCGCCTATTGGGATCTATGAGCCAATGAACTGCGAAACAGCCGGAAGCAGGGGCCGATGACTGACACGCTGTATCACACTAGGGCTAGCAAAATTATTTACTCGTTATAATTTTGCTAGCCGTATATAATTAAACCTTAGTGGGTTTATTGAATTTTTATTTAATCAATTCTCACTCTATTTTTACAGTTTCAACCAATCCAACAGAGGAATAAGGTAATTAGAAATTCACAATCTATACAGTTTGTTACCTAGTTTGTTGCTGAAGATATATGTAGTAGCCCAGTTGTCTACTTACTTACCTGTAGACTCAGTCTAATCCATTAGCAAATGGTTCTCTATTTGAACCCTGCCCGGTCTGATTTTAAACTCTGATTTCAAACAATCTGACTATAATTCGGTGCGTTTTATCGACCACTACTTATTTCCGACGAAGAAAAACTTCATGATGAAAGTCGCACACTGGTAGGTAGATTAAATTATTCTCTGGCGTATGCAAATATGGAAAGCTACGCCTTTCATACAATGACGTCGACAAGAGCCTAATGGCTCTTAAATATCAAACGGGTATATTTTGGTACATATTTTATGATATGCTGATGTAAATTATGTTTTGAGTGAGACGTCATTCAGAAGAATACTCCTTATAGCTACTTTGTCTATGACATTACACTTTTATTGAAATTGTGTTATCTAAATATGATAAAGAGAAGAAAATCAGCATTGAATTATAGGTATCACAAACGTACTCCTGACAATATGCAAACTCTAGCTATGTACTTAGTTGGTAAGCGATTCAGTTCTGTAACTTATAAAATGTGAAGGAAAATCTTAAGATCAAACTTCTCGACTGCAGATGACCTTGAGTACCTAGAAGTAAAACTCATTTAAACTTATGTCGTTTGAAACTAAATTGAGTACCTACTCGGTAACTATGAATAGAAATTACTTTCCCTTGAACTAATTTCTATGTCATTAAAAACACTGCGCTACTCGTTCGCAAAAAAGCCGCAAGCTCAAAATGAATTCGGAAATACATTACAACCTATCAAAGACCTTGTAACCTCATTATAAAACGTCTTTCTGTGCCAATCTCACAATGAAAACAAGAAGATACGACCCCAATAAATTACGACGGATGGTTTACGGCCAATAAATCCAATTTTTGAAATAGCTCATCTGATTTTGCCGAGTTCGACGAATGGGCGCATGAATTTTTGTGACGCGCCTCTTCGCTTCGAATCAAGTTATATTCAGTGATTCTTGATAGGTTGTGTTAAAGAATTTTTGGGCTTTGGGCCTGAAAGGAAGTTCTAGCTTTAAGGACGGGGTCTTTCCACGAATCCGACTCGGCTTGGCAGCGTTCGAGAAGTTCCACCGTGTCTTCTCGTCCGAAAACCTCAGTGCGTAAAGTTATAAGTCTTTCGAACCATGTATGCTACCGATGATGACTTACGGGTACGAAACGTGGTATCATAAGAAAGTTGAGCTTTCTCATCAAAGAGCAATGGAGCGGGCTATGCTCGGTGTTTTTCTATGAGACTGAATCCGAATTAAGGAGGACTGTGTGAGAATAAAACTCACCGACATAGCTCAGAGGACTAGCTTTTTAAAATGCCAGTTGGCAGGGTACACCCGTTTCATTTCCCTTTCTACCTTGATCTGTTATTTTTACGTCTAATAACATCGGTTCACCTTACCGTTTCTATAGTCAGGTCTACTAATAATCTGTAGATTCTCTAAATTTGCAAGTGAACGAAATCATAGACACATTTGAACAGTGAACTGCAGCAGCTTGGGTTTAGTTTAATGAAAGGTATACATAGCGGTAAGTGAAAAGTTCTACCTAAGAACTTTTCACTTACCATTTCAATGAAAATGATTGGGGCACATAGCGGTAAGTGAAAAGTTCTACCTAAGAACTTTTCACTTACCGCTATGTGCCCCAATTATTTTCATTGAAATAACCGCAATTTCAATAGAATTACATGTAATATTAATAGTAATAATACAGGGTGGAGTACACGACACGTATGGGTCATAAATCATAGGTCAGCTAAGTGCAATAAAAGATAAAATCTCCGAGAGCAAATAGACTTTAAAAGCCAATCGCCTAATGAACATCATTGCTAGGCATAAAAAGGTTTACAATTTTGCCTCATTAGCGCAAGATTGCGTAATACTCAGTCTAAGAGCGTTTAAGTCTACAATTATACAAAATAATGTTGTACTACAAGATTCTTCAAAGAAAGTGTTAACGTTTTTTGCTGCACCAGAGGAATTTAGAATGTCAGACGTTTTAGACGATTTAAAGCAAACGTCCACGGGAAAAACTTTATTGTCTACTATAGAGGAAACGTCTCCAAGAATTTGTCCCTTGTTTCTTCGGAATAAATTGGATTGCATTTGTTTTTGTGATTGTTGGGATTTAATGAAATTCAGATAACGATGAAAATTCTAGATAAGGATTTTAATCGAGTTTTATTTGACTTTACAACGGTTTGTAAACTTTTCAATAAGAGCTTGCTGTTTCCGTTTGATATTTAAGAAACAATTACGGTGTACGATATGACCAGAAGGTGTCAGGATGATTGTAAAATTGACACTCCAGGAACTCACATAAAAAATCATTAAAGACTATTCAATTTCAGCGGAAATTATCCTCTTTATCTTATTCCTCTTATATAGCATACCAGTAACCATATCGTATATTGCATTCTTTATTTTGTTGAGACAACACATAGTTATTTTAACAAACTATGAAGTGAAACTAACAGTAAATCATCACCGGGTTGTATCAAAACACAATAAGAATTATCCAAACAATATCAATTTTGAAATAGAAAGTCATCTCAGAACATTTTGTATCGGTCCTAAATTTTATTCAAAACCATCTTGTTGGTTGGCAGGCCGAGCTAAATAAAAACTCTTTTCAAGGCTAAATCACGTCCCCATTACTCCCCATAGCCCAATCAGGCCTCGTTGACGCAATCACACATTGTTTTAGTATCAATAACACCAAAAATTTAACCTTGACGGCAAGTCAGAGGACGGTTTAAATGTTTTTTTGCCGAAACTTTTTGTGTCGATACATATTGTCTCACAATGGTGCTGAATTTGAAAGGAATACATTAGCAGAGGTTGATGACACTGGCCAAAGACTCAGATAAATAAATAACGATTTGCAACAATATCCACTTATTAATGAAGATGTGAATCGGAATACAATATTTCATTTTCGAGTTTTTGTTTTGTTAATCCCCAAACGGTCTGCTTCACATGCCTGATATTTTTAATGTGTGATTTTTAACGAGACCCATAATCTGTTAAAGGATAATTAATAACCTTTTTAATCATAAATTTAACCTTTTTTTAATCACATTTTTACCCGCCGTAAACATCTCGCTGAATATTTTATCAGGTTTTATTGACTTTAAAATACAAAAGAAAAATTGTTTATCAAATTTACAAAGAAAGACCTGAGAGATGCTCCTTTTGAGAAGGTAAATAGAGAATTTCCTACTAATAGTATAAATGCGAGATTATAATGATGGTTGATACCTTAATTTAAAAAAATGTGAAATTTACATCCTTGAAAACGTCTCGGACACTATTCGAATGGACATATTAGATTCCTTTTTCAAAATTTCTGGTGATATAAAAGTTATGTCTAAAGATTCTTAGTTTCTTCTAGGCGCCCCGTTATTAGAGGACAGCGTGTCTCCCCATTTGGAAAAAAAATTAGAACATTTTAACTTTACAATTTCCAGATTGGGTATTTTAAATTCACACATTGCATACACTATTTTAAAATATTGTCTTTTTGTTCCCAAATTTACCTATATCCTTCGCGTAAGCCCAATCTGGAAACATTTGGAACTTATTAAAAAATTAGATGACTGCTTTAGAGAGTATTCTAAATTTAAGATTCGACGAAAATTCCTGGTTACAGCTAACCTTACCAATTTAAAACGGTGGCATCGGTATAAGAAAAATTTCTAGTGTTGCTCTCCCCGCTTTCCTTTCCTCTGTTCACAGTGTCACAGCCTTATGCAAAAAAATTCTTAAAGACGATGACCTCGCTATTGACCTGTTAGCAGAGGCAAAGGAAACTTGGTTAGCTCTTTGCCCCGAAGACAGCTTCCCAGTAGAAACACAACAACAAAAACTATGGGACGCTCCTTTGGTACAGAGAACTGCTTCAGATTTGGCACAAAAATTTATAAATAGTGATATTAACCGCGCTCGGCTTCAAGCTGTATCCTCGAAGGAGTCCAGCCTTTGGCTTCACACTATTCCATCTTACGCCATCGGAACACTACTGGATAATAATAGCTTTCGTACAGTTATTGGACTCCGTCTAGGAGCTCCCGTGTGCACGCCCCACACCTGCCCGTGCGGCATTGAAGTTGATAAATTTGGGCTCCACGGTCTGTGCTGTCATCTCAGCGCAGGCAGAATCCCACGCCATGGCTCTCTGAACGACATAATCAGAAGGGCCCTTGCCACCATCAATGTACCTTGTACCCTCGAACCTCGAGGTGTGGCGCGTGATGATGGCAAGAGGCCTGATGGTATGACGCTGATCCCTTGGGAACGTGGTAGGGCTCTGGTGTGGGACGCTACATGCGTCGACACACTAGCGCCTTCTCATCTCAGGGGATCAGTCATGAGAGCCGGGTCAGCTGCTGAAGGCGCTGAGATTGTCAAACGGCGCAAGTATGCAACCTCAGCTGAGGATTATATATTTGTGCCGTTTGGTGTAAAAACGTTGGGACCATGGGGCCCTAGCGCGAGGGGCTTTTTTAAAGAGTTTACCGCACTGACGTTAGCGCGCGGCATCTTCGGCGGCGCGGGCGGTGCGGGCGGCCCGGTCCGCGGCCCGCTGGGCGCGCCGTGACAGTACGGACGTTGGTGGGGGTAGCTGATCTTCTGCTTCAGGGATTCCCGTAGATGTACTGGGATCTCCTACTCTGTCTATATCATCATCTGAGGCGGCCGGTGATCGCGCCTTTATATGAAAAGAGCTCACTGTGTCCGGCTCTGTAAGCTGAACATAGCTTATACTATCCAACCCTTGAATAACCGGTTTCCAGGTGGCGGGTAAGCTCCAGCCTACATCGCGATTGAAATTGGGACGTCTGCTAATTTCAAGTGCTTCTCGTATTTTACGAGAGATAAAGCCTTTCCCTCTGGCTAAAACTTTGGCCTTGTCAAAGCGGATGTAATGTGTGACGTCCGATTCCAATGCATGCTCAGTGATGGCTGACCCGTTGCTGTCTAGTTTCTTCAGACTTCGTATGTGCTCATGCAGCCTAGTGGACACATTTCGTCCAGTCTCTCCCACGTAGCTCTTTCCACAGTCGCAGGGAACTTCATAAACACCGGGAACGTTCAAAGGATCGCTGTCCTTTGGGGAACGCATAAGCTGTCTAATTTTTGCAAAAATTAGTTTTAATCAAAAAATGAACTACATTTTGTAATTTTTTCAAAATTTTCGGCCCAGTAGTTTCGGAGATCAGGGGGGGGGGGGGGGGGGGGATGGTCAATTTTTGCCTTCTTTCGTGAATAAAATTAAAAGTATTGATTTTACCCGAACAAAAAAAAATATTTTTGAAAATGACCCTTATTTAAAAAAAATCTTTATTTACTTTGCACATCCGTGTTTGGGTCATAGGATTACACCATCTTACCAAATTTCACCTAATTTGGTTCAGTAGATTCGGAGAAAATCGGCTGTGACAGACGGACGGACGGACAGACAGACGCACGAGTGATCCTATAAGGGTTCCGTTTTTCAATTTTTGTACGGAACCCTAATAAAATATAGTATCGTTGAGTTAGTATTCTGCGACACAAGTTCACAACTTACTGTGGGGCTAGCTCAATTTGTGTGATATGTCCCTATAATTTATTTATTATTATTTATAGAAAGTTAGTTATTTGATCACTAGGTCAGAAACGACTTTGTTACGTCTTGGTACGCAGGTTACCTGTCGCATCTTTAACACTATGGATAAATTTACGAAAGTTGAACATGGATGATGTTGCCTAAAATCTAGTAAGCTGTAAGTGCCGTAGTAATGTACAGACAAAAAAAATGATTCAATAGGTATTTCCAGTCCTAAATACATTTTTTTTTAAATTTCCGTTTAGACCAATAATCTCATAAAAAAAACCGGCCAAGTGCGTGTCGGGCCACGCGCAGTGTAGGGTTCCGTAGTTGCGAATGACAACTTTGAGTTCACACTATTCACACTCGCACCTTATACTCGTAGTTTAACGACCAAAAACATCTAACAATGAAAATAGTATGAAATTTTACAGTTTATAAGTTGGTTGCCTATAACTTTTTAGTTTGTACTTAGTACTCAGCTCTAATAGTTTTCCTTTCAACTTCAGTATATATACTACTGCTGTAATTTTTTTCACGTGTCTATATATAACCGTTTAGCAGATAGAGGGGGGGACACTTACGTCTAACAAAAATTCGCACTTTAAAACGAAATATTTCGGAAATGGATCCCTAAATCGAAAAATGGTGTTCTCAACCTCACAATATTTTTAAAAGACCTTTTTAACGATACCCCACACGATGGGTAAATAGAGAAAAAAAAATTACTCCCCCACTTTACTTGTATGGGAGCTACCTTAAAAAAAATTTTTTTTCAGGATTTTATTCTACCACTTTTTTGCCATAATTGATATACATACTCATACCAAATTACAGCTTTCTAGTACTTATAGTCTCTGTGTAAAACCGCGGACGGACAGACAGACAGACAGACAGACAGACATGGCGAAACTATAAGGGTTCCTTGTTTACTACGGAACCCTAAAAAGAAGGATTAAATCAACAACAAATCAATGTATGAAAAATACATTCAGATTCTAAGAAGTTATGAAATGATAGACGAGGCAGAAAGGGAAATGAAATTAGTGATAGCCTGTCTTTCGATAACTTTTTATTTTAGCCTTTATTATTTTTTATTCTTTTTAAATCAAAGCCAATTTTTATGGGAGGGTTCAGATTTATTCCTAAACTATAATATTATTTAAGGTTTCACCTATACAATAATTATTAACCATGAATAGGTTATGTAACTACCTACTTCGATTTTATATGTAGGTTCATAGCCTATTGCAACCGCTATTCCATCTGGTGGATAATATGCCTATTTGCCTACATAAAGGCTATTAAAAGAAAGGTTGTTTAAGTAGTACTTTTTTAAACGATGTTAAGAAATAAAGCCTATTAGCCGTAAATAAATTAGGAAGCGCGAAACGAAGTGCGAACGATACACGTGCTTCCCACAGGACGCCCTTCATAAGGCTGGTATCCGACCACAGAATCCAATTAAGTTATTCACAAGAGATTGATGGCATCGGCCTTATTGGTGGTATTTGTCACCGGTTTAATCAGCTCCTCGGCCCAAATTTATTGCGCCGATAGTGTTTCGGTCAGAGTTATGAAATACTTTAAGAACTAATTTGTCTTTGAAGGCTCATTGGTGTGGAACCTTTGAAGGATATTCACTTAAGAATTTATTTCTACAGAGTGACTTTTTTAATAATGAGCTACCAGGCATGTTAAATTTGTAAATGATATATTTTATTTGCACATTTTTTAAATATTTTTTTAATAATAACATAGTAAAGTAAAAATTACTGCAGATTACTGAAAACCTATTGTATTTTTTTATCGTTTTGTGTTTCGATCACAGTTATGAAATACTTTAAGAACAAATTAGTTCTTTGGTGTGAAACCTTCGAAGGATATTCACTTAAGGGGCTTAGAGCAGCCAACTAGCGCCACCCAGCGTTATATTTCTTTTACCTTCTACGATAAGATCAAATTAAAAAAATCCACGTCAGAGACCGAAGCTTTTATATTCATTATTCGGTTCAGTAAACAAACAGGAACAATTTACTCAATAATTAATTGAATTAAATTACTTGTAGGAGGCCAAGTGCCCAAATTTAAGTTTAAGTTATTTCGTACTAAAGACGGAATGAGTATTTTCAGGCCTTTTCTACAGGTACTCGTAGTAACTAAGGATTTTCGTTAAAACACGTGTCATCTTAATCCAATTAAACATTCAAGTTTAAGAGTTATAAAGAAAGATGAGTTAAAAATACGTCTACCCATTAATTACATCCTGATTTTTTGTTTCTATTGCCAGTTACTTAATAATTATTTTTGGAATCTACACCAAATTACTTATTTAAATTAAAAATACATGGAAGCTAATTTAATTTTCATAAACTGCTTCTAAAGAAACTTCTTAAAAAAGAAGAGAGTTTAATAAACTTTTGGGAATTACAGGAAAAACAAACGATGTCGTAACAATATAACGCTTTGACTTTGTGAAATGGCGAATAACGTCCCTTCAAAGTCAACTGTAATTTGAATCAAAGTATTTGCCTATTATTCGACTACTATGAAGGGCTTCGCATTGTGGATGAAAGAGGCTTTGTACAATACCTCTTGTTTGTTATATAAAATCGTTATAAAATAGAGGAGAAAACGCACATGGATAAACATTGGGCTCGAAATCCAGAAACGCTAACTTCACACACTGTCTTTCCAAAAGAGTACTGTTTTTTTAATTATATAAGGTTTTAAGTAAATACGTGTGAAGATAATGAATACTATTATTTTTCAACAATCTTGATCAACCATCTGAATTACTTATGAATTTGCTTATAATGACAATTGCAAATACCTTTAACGGGCATGAATAAATTTTTAAATTATGTTTTTCGGTTCACAACAAAACACATGGTTATCGTCCATAATGCATGTTCATTTTTATCAAAGAAAAAATTTCTTGTTGTTTCTACAGACCATTCTGTTATAAGCTAATTTGTTTTATAGAATACTAGCTGTTACCCGTGGCTTCGCCCGCGTAGTATATAGCCTTGAATGTAGATATTAACACATGTAATGCAAATAAAATGTCTTTGTCTTTGTCTTGTCTATGTCCTTCTCAGTACCCTAACCTATGTGTATGCAAAATTTCATGATTCGGTTCAGTAGATACGGCGTGAAAGCGTAACAAACAAACAAACCCACTTTCACATTTATAAGGACTAGCTGTTGCCCGCGGCTTCACCTACGTGATATATAAAGCTTATGAGTATGTCCTTCTCCGTAACATTATCAATTTGTATGTCAAATTTCAAGAAGATTGGTTTAGTAACGCTAGCGTTACTGTCGATCTCTCGGGAACAGTACTTTTCTCCGGGATGAAAGGAGCCTATGTCTTTCACCGTTCCCAAACGACGTGTATGCTAAATTTCGTAATTGTCATTTCTGTATAAAGGGCGTGAAAGCGTAACAAACAAACACGCATAATTATAATATGTTGGGCTTGGGATTAATTGTCCTTTCCAGTTTTCTAGTCAAATGTTCCGAGTTTCTTCTAGGAAATATTCATCAACGCTTGCTCCATTTAATATTAGTGGCTTCAGGCTAAAAGTGACCATTATAACGACAGTATATCAAGAGAAATTCCAAGGCCAGCCTGTTTTTAACCGGCTTCGTTAATAGCAAACAAATCTATGGCCTTTGTTCCCGAAGCTATTGTATAATGATATTGTGAGTTGTTACTATGCTCCTTCACGACTGTTTTTAGAGGAGGCAAGAAGTAGGTATTTTAACGATACAATATTAGTATATATTTTTATTATGTCAAGGGGCAAGACAGGAGTACCCGAAACCGGCGAGCATGTATGAAAAGAGTGATGGATGTAGATGAAGCGAGCGAGTTTTGTAAGGATCGTAGCAAGTGGAGGTCCTTGGTCTCTGCCTACCCCACGGGAAAGAGGCCTAATAGTATGTATGTATTTTTAATATTATCTAGATCGCTCAAAAATCATAAACCAAAGCATACATTTCAAAGCCTTTCAGCCTATGGTCGAATTTCATTATTTGGGCCTTTTCTCACTCCATTATTTCGCCTTTGTGACAGAACATACATACAAATATAGTATCTAAAATATAGATACATATTAATATATACTATCACATCTTTTCCCTTGCAGGGTAGACAGCCTAGGTCTATAAAACCAAAAGACCACGTTTATGATATTTTTCTTGACTGTGCCTGTCAAAAAATGATGATAATCCTTGTGATCTTGGTTGGCACTTACTTTAAAAAGCTGATTATAAATTTTAAATAGGTATGTATAAGTAACAATATTTTCTTTCATTGCCCTTTAACAGTATTTGCTTTCAGTTGTTCAATAATATGGTTAATAAGTTACTACTTTTTAGTTCGGGTTTGTAGTCCACACACTATCAGTTTGAAGTCGGTTTTTGATTTTTGTTTTTATTTTCACATACTTGGTCTGTATCTATATATTTAATATCTGGGTAATGGAATCTTTGAAGAAGATTATCACCCATTTCAAAGCGTTGGATCGAATTGAAACTTCTTTTGTCTCTCTCAAAAAAGCTAAACCAAAATTTTTTGGTTCAGCTATTTACGGTTTATGAGGCTAATTATTATTGGTGGAGAGCATTCAGAGTAACGCCGCCATAACAGTCACTCCAGACCAAAGTACTGACGCTATTTAACTGGGATATAAACAGCTTTTATAGCCAATTAAATTTTGATAACATGTTTTTGTTTATTTCAAAGCTTCGCGATTTACATTAAGATACAAGGTGAGACACTTCATAAACTGTTTTATGGTGGTAAGTACTCGTACGTCCAATAATATCTTCATATGAAATTATTCTGATGTCCCTTTTTGCTATGACGTTAAGCATCGTAAGCCGTAAACGCACATATTTTACAAGCTCTATGGTAAATTATGTTTTGATCCCAGACAAAGATAAACCGACAATTTATAGGGAGGTTAATTACCTTGAAGGGAAATGGAAGCAAATTGAGGGAGATAGCCGGGTACTGTCACGAAACGACATTTTTTATGCTCCTATTGATTTCCCAACACGGGAATCCAGGATTTTCAGTTCTATACATCCATGGGCTGAAGATTTTATATAAAATAATAATACGAAATGCAATGAAAATTTCAAAACATGAAAATGTAAGAAAACACTTGTTTGTCAGATGCATTTCAGATGTCTTCAAAGTTTTTTTTTTAATTCATAGTTACATGTAACTACTCGTACTTACTTTTGGTTTTGGGGTTATATTTTTTTTATTTTTTGCGAAGTGGTGCCTCATTAGCAAAAATCCGTGTATGTTCCACAGATACGTACGATTACGAAGATAAGTAGCAAAAAAATATTTTTCATGTCTGTGGGCATAACATTGCATTCAGGAGTATATTTTTGATTTCATATTATTTTAAAAACATTTATTTTTTATTGATAGGTACCTATATGATTTTGTGATAGAAAATTTACTTAAAATCAATATTTTATTTATCTATATAAATTTAATATTACATATTTTAAATATACATTCATGTGAGTATTCTATCGAGAAAAATATGCTTTGTATAACCAAAATACGTTAAGAAACTTGTTCCTCCATCCCTCAAAACTACTTTCACTGAAACCCGAATAGTCCACAATACACTAGTTCTTGAATAGATAAATAACTAGACTGTTTTGCTAAAGAATCGTCACTTGCGGTTCATTTCACATGCAACCGGTTTTCAAAAGTGCGTATGGTATGTTCGCACTCATAATTGAACGATTGAACTTGAACTTGGCCCACTTTCTCACGCCCTGAATGCAGTTCGGGACACAAAGGAAGTATTATGCAAACGACAATTTTATTGGGGCACAAAGGCATAAATGCATGTGCATGCAATGCCGCCGTTTTGCTTTTTGGAAATGACGTACGGGATGTATGCAGCGGGCTTTTTTCTTTTGTTTTGGTTGGTGCAGTAATTTATTTTTCGTTTTGAATGCAAGTGTTTTTGTAAGTCACGAGGTGCCTATGCAAGTGAAGGCTTAGAATGCACCAGCTGCTTCTCTTTCCGCGTAAGCCGGTGAAGCCGGCTAAAGGAATAAGCGAAAAACTTTTAGGTAAAAATTTAAAGTATCATGTCAGTCGTCATCATACCTACCCTCGGTATTTTTATTCCATTTTCTACCTACACCGACCCACATGCTTAACGTGGCCTGTCGATTATATCAATATTTGTGTTAACGCTGAATAGTTACATACGTGTATGTACATATACCTGTGTTCTGTGCTGTATTGAAATCTCACAATCAGAATCCCAGGAATACACAGACTTGCACAAAAAAGGTAAATAAATATATTTTTTTTTCTGAAAAAAGACTGGGCCTTGAGAGTATACAAACCTCAAACGCTCCTTATATTTTTTTATTCTTTTTTTTTACTATATTATTTTTCATTAGGGATTTTTATTTTGAATTTTCAACAAAGATAGCAGGGCGTTCAAAATAAGTCTGTGATGCCCCAATCTGTGTATATGTATTTTTTAATTTGAATGCAAGCCATCCGCCTCAGTCTTGCATCTCATTTTTTCTATAAAAACAAAAATTTAGAAAATTTCTAGACATTTTTGGTACTGAAAAAGCCGTCAAAACGCCCAGAGCAGGGTGTCATGTTTCAAGGTTCTAATGTTTAAAGTACCCATTTTATTATGTACATTCATACATGCTTAAATTATCCACGCGCCTAGCCCTATATAAAATGTATTTATACCAAGGTTCTCATGTGCATAGTTATTGAATTAACTATATGTGCCGTAACGACGACCAAAGCTTAAAATAGGTCATCCAGTATTACCGACGCTCATCGATTTAAACATAGTACTGGCAAATATCTAGGAATACTAACAGGGCAGGGCATAAAATATTGAAAGAAGAGAAGATAACCTTATGGTTCTTGGCTTTATACACTTACATACAATAATACACCTTCGCCATGTTAGTAGATATGTCTCATTTCTTATAAAGACAATAATCGACATGGTCTATAATTTCATCATACATTTGTATCATAGAACCAAAATTTGCTTCAATAACGCTTATTCTAGTTTTCATTTTATATAATTATCACGTCCTAATTTTTAAGGGTTCGATACTTCAAAAAGTAAAAAGATCTTTTTTTTACTAGATTACTCTTTTGTCCGTCTCTCTGTCTTCCTTAGGCACGCGTGGACGTATTGATTCGAAATTAAAATATCATTTTCATACATCCTTTTGAATCAAACACTAAATGGTGATTCTCGTTGACCTAGAATTATACAATTTGACATAAAATAAGGTCTAATAGCACAAGGTTAAAGGAGAAATAACTCCCTTGGTGCACGAGTCCAATTCGCTTTGGCTGATATTTATTATGTAGGTATAAGTAAGTAGTCTTGTAAGAAGTGTAACTTCTCTTTGATTTTTAATTTGTAGCAAAGAACAAGCCGCAATTAGCATGCGCGAATTTTGACGTATAGGTGTTTTGACACGGCTGGGGAATTCGCTAAGAGTGCATTGATTCCTAACACTACGCCAATGTATATAATTAAGAAAATTTGTTTAGACAATCTAGGTTTTGTCGTCTAGAATAAAATTCATGAATTTTAAAATAGCTCTTCACTTTGCTTTTAGTCACAAATCTGGGCATTAAATTAGTATGATGGGTAAAATCAAATGCCCCAATAAAACTATCACGTTATTTTATTCTAAAGAGTACTAAGGGTACATACGTTATCCGCACGCCTAGCAAATTTCTATCTTATGTACATTCGCCCATATTGATAACACTGACCAGACTTACTTATACGCAAGCTAACATTAACTTCAACAAACTCAGATAACTTGCTTACTTACCGTTCGAAAGCTCCACGACAATGGACTTGCAGCACTTCTGAGGAAATATGTTTAGGATGTAACAAACAATAACAGAGCCGTAAGCGAGTGGAATCGCGAAATGCCTACTGACGTAATCGAGGGTTAGGTTAAGATTTTTCGGAATGCGCTTCGCATATCGCGGCGCCGCGTCGCGTTTCGCGAACTAGGAAGTGTTTTGATTATTTTGGGATTGTTTTGAGGGAGAAAATTATTTAGAGAGAAATGCGGCAACGTCGTGGAGCATGGAGCGTGCGCACTCGAGCTCGAGGCGTTACTGGCGACGGCCACCAGGCGGCGCTAGTTGCGACGCATATTGATAAAAGCGCAAAGGGCGCGCGGAGCCGCGGCGAGAGGATGCCACATGATTCTGTAGCGCTTTCAGCGACCAACCTTGAACTCGCGGTATCGGATAGTATACGCTAATACACTCTAGATAAAATAATACGGTAACAACGGCCGCTGGCTTTTATTACGAAATTGCCTTTGTTTATGTCCGTAAATATGGCGTCAAGTTGGATGTCACGATGTCACGCAATATACTAATGCTACTGCGGTTTATTATACAGCGTGTTAATTGAACCTCGGTATAGGTACCCTTAAAGGGGTGTGAAATGTTTTTTATGATTTTAGCTGGAAAGGAGTGACATGAAAAAGTAAAAAAGGGTAAAGAAAAAGAACAATAAGAAATGACAACACACCCTGAACGTGCCCTGAACCTATTGAAAAGCTTTTATGTATCTGCGAAATCGTCTAACTAGCATCTTTAACTACCTTTATAAATATCTTTAGCATTAATATGTCTGCTTATTTCATAACTCGATAATTATTACGTAGAAAACGTATAATTTATCAGTTATCAGAGTCGTCCCTACTGCATTCCTGTTATAATGAAAGTGCGTTCCCTTGGAAGGCAGTCGCTGGATCAAGTATGGCTGCCTACATACGAGTATGCTTAAACCAGACTCGCCTTCTATCGACTCACATTAGGGTCAGTTAGGCATAGGGCTGGTTAAGTGAGCCTTTTAAGGTAGACGAGACGTGTATGATAATTTTTTGCAGTTTACATCTTCGTCTTAGTATGTAGATACTTTACATGTGTGGGAGGAACTCCAAAAAAATACGATATTTTTTTTATTTTTTTTTTTATTTATTTCACTTCTTTGTCGGCCTTTCAATATACAGTATATATAATAGGTATACCCATGACAAATAACAGTTTTCTAGTGAGTACTGATAATCTCTGGGCTACGAGATCCTTATTTGGTACGGAACTATGTTACCCTAAAATTCGCAGACATTGCGTACTAAAACTGTATCTGTTAATACCTAATTGACAGTTTATCTAATTTGTATTAAATTTCTTACTGCTGGAAAATAAAGTGATATCGTTTTTCCGGGCTACCTAAATCCAATTCTATATAAGTACTTACATACTATATAGTAAAGAAGTATGAAGTAGCCAAGCGAGACGTCGCGACCTTGAGAAGTTGCACTTCACCCCTGCCCCCCACTCACCCACTGGCACCTCCAACCACCTTCTTATAGTACACCCACGGCCCTACGCGCCAAAATGTAGCCAAGTTGTAATAGGTGAGTTGGGACTTGGGGAATGTATTCTACCTAGGTTATCCAATCCTGCATGATAGGAGCATTTTCAAATATTACTACAGAATTTTGAGAAGTGATTGTCAATTTGTTGTAATTGTCAAGATCCAAATGTTCTATGGCAATAAAACTTGCAGGAATGCTTTGTATGCTCTACACGGGTGATAAAATAGCAGTTGTTTCAATCTAAAAGTTAGTCAGATACCTTGACTCATAAATAAATGAATAATATTAAGTATCAAATCACACAGATTCAGCTTTTAATCCACAGTTATAAACTTATGTGGTAGGAATACTAACTTGACGATACTTTTAACTTTTATATATAAACATCCAAGACCCAGGCCAATCAGCAATATACATTGGCCGGGAATCGAACGTGGGATCCTACCGAATCAAAGGCAATTGCAGTGGTTGTAGTACCTACTACTAAGGCACAAAGGTCGACCTACTGATAAGGAGAATCAATGTCCGAAATTGATTGATTATTGCGAGCGCAAAATCGAAATCTCGAAAAAAATCTATATAGGTACCTATCATAAACCCTTTTTTTAAAGATTAAAAGGTATAAGGTCAGTGACTTTAGAGTTAAATAAACTAACTCTAAATTAGTTATAATCAATTTGTCATTGTGTCAGGTTTTATCGTAAAATTAATTATTCAAAAGATAATACTAACATTTTATAAATTTGCATACTTTGATAGTTTTAAATTTAATAATACATACCTACCTATATTTTTTACTGATACATATTGTTTAGCCAAGAAATTATCTTTGCTTTTACAATGTTTTTATATTTACTACCAAAACTTGAATTTTAAATTACTTTTTGCGAACAATGACTACCTATGAAATTCAATGTACAATAAAATATGTATGTAAATTACAGATTAAATAAGTATGTGTGGAACACACCACATTGTCAGGTGTCGGTGTGGCGGCAGGCGGTGTGGAAAAAGTCATGGCACATACCTAAGTGCCATGACTTTTTTCTCACCTACAAGCCCACTAACATGCGGTTTTACAGACCTGGACTTTGTCTACCCCGCAAGGGAAAAAGACGTGGTAGTATTATGTTTGTATGCCATGACTAAAAGTAAAATAACTAAACTCTTAAGAACATTGTAAGTGTCTGTAACTAAGTTCACGATGTAGGTACGTCACGAACTGTGGTAGGTCTTTGTTATTACGGCAAAATTCATAATTTACAGTCTCCCTGATATCGCCTAAACACAACAATGACCCCGTCAATGGGACTGCGAGTTCAAATAATGTTCCTCTCAAGAAAATTAATCTTCGCGGGTATGGGTGAGGATAACAAGATATTTATGGCAGTTATACTCAAAGTGGTGCTTTGCGGAGCCATATAAAACGTCGTCGTCGTCTCAGCTGCAAATAGTCTACTGTCGGACCAGGGATTTCCTTGTCGTACTCCCCACACTTGGCAGACGGTTTGGTGAGCGCAGTTTGTTTGGCACTTAGTTCCTGCGCTGCTGCGGGTGGAAACCGTTTTTAAGCGACGAAAGGGTATTTAAACTTTGTTGGACTGGGGGAACCGGATGGTAAGGTATTTGGTATGTTAGTTACTCGGATGGATTGGGAATTAGAAAGTAGCAGTTCGGGTGGCAGATAGCGCGTACCGATGCCATACCTGCAACCACTGGACAAGCAGATGAGGATGACACCTCGTCGTCTGGTCGTGTAAATTTATAACGCACAGATGATGATAGAGGTTGTAAATTAACGTCCGAATAATTTGACTCAGCCTATCAATGTAAACTTTTTCTTTTAGAACAATGGAATGATTAAATCTTGAAAAAAAAGTCGCAACATCTAATTAACATTTTCTGGTCACCTGAATATATTATACTAGTGGGCTAATGGCCCTGTGAGCCACGGACCTCGTAAGTTTTATAGCAGCGAAATTACAGTGAACCTAAAAGCCGTAGATTCCAATGACACGTCCTTTATGGACTATCCGAGTTTTGAAATATTTCAAGAACTGAATCTACCAAGAAATTATAAGTTCCTAATTGTCGAATCTGGTCACGAGAATCGGTTGAGATATACGACATGAAGAGGAGAACTGCCAGACAGCTAGACAGAACAACGGAGACTTTACTCACGCTTTGCGCTCGCTCGGTCAATTAAAAAGAAGAAATTATTTTTTTAGATTCCAGTATTGGGGCCATACATAAAGTTGTTCAAAGTTGTTAAAAAGGATATGTGTATTTATGTTATGTACTTCTGCTGTTTTTGTAAATTTTGGGGGGTTGGTGGTATTATCTCGGGATTTGAAAAACCTATAAAATAGGTAGTTCTTAAAAAATTCAGCCGGTACTAGTCAAAAAGCATATGGCTTTAGTCAAAAATATGAATTCCAAAAATCCAAAACTTTGAGAGCCACAATTATTAAGAAGAAGAAGTTTTAAAGTACTAAACAAAAAAGGGCAGTTAATAATAAAGACGAGGGTTTTGGAAGAGGCGAGCAAAATGTTCGAGCGTAATGTATGCATTTTGAAGACATTAGGGAATGGTGATTAATTATTATGAAAATTACAACCCGTCCAGGGTTATGAGCACCCGATTTATATTCACACTGACGGTGGAGATAGCCTCTTTAGGGTAACGTACTCATATTACGAAAACGGATCGAGGGGCCTCCTATTGAACTGAACCATAGGATCTTTCATATGTGTCTTCATCTCGTTCTGTCTTTGACTGTAACCACCAAGTCTTTTTTCTTTAGTTAAACTAAAGTTAAAGAGGGTGGACTAATAGTACTATTCTAAACGGTCATTATGATATTTTGAATACGCTGTTATCTGGGTTACGGAAATGAAGGAAACTGGTTTTAATCTCCTTGGGTAAAGAAAGGGTAAACTAGATATTTTATCCCGAAAAAAGTACTGTACCCAAGGGATCGATATTGACGAGCACAGCCACAGGCGAAAGTTAGTATAAAATAATCATTTGATACCTACGGAACATTGAACGAGCTACTGCACTTTGCTTAGCGAGTTTTCTTTTATTTTGTAATAGGCTTAGCCGCATGCCATCAGTCACGAAGGTTTTAAATAAATTGAATGCTAAAGGGATAAGCTTATAGATTCGAGGAACGAAGCCTTGTCGAAGGTAAAAGTAGACAACTGGTTTAATGCGTCTGGTTATCAAAGATTAATCTCGGATTCTTATTTTACGCTTAATCGGTAAATGGCTACGTACTGTGGTTGAATTATAAAGAACTATGCTTTAAGGGGGTACAATAGGCACAGTAGCAACGCCAATCATTTTATTCCTAATACTTTACAAATAGAAAGAAATTCAAGAATATAAACAATATAAGCCTTAGTAAATAGCCTGAAGTATTTTTGGAATCATGTTTTAATATTATGAGAATCAGTCATTGAGAGAAAAAGTGATAACCGCCAAAAACGGCCGTTTTTGGCGGTAATCAGATTTTCATAATTCTCACTGATTCCGATAATAATAAACATGATTCCAAAAATACTTCAGGTTATTTACTAAGGCTTATATTGTTTATATTCTTGAATTTCTTTCTATTTGTAAAGTATTAGGAATAAAATGATTGGCGTCGCTACTGTGCCTAGTGTGCCCCCTTAATAAAGAAACGGGATAGTTAGCAAAGAAGAAGAAGAAAACAACACTCTTTTTACAAATTAATTAAAAAAGTTAATACAATTTTTTTAATACATTTGTTACAAATACTGTTCATATGACATCGAAACTTGGATCGTAATGTTGTATTTTACACAATTAATCAAATAATTTTAAGGTAATCGCAATTTTTTGAAAAATGTCTTCTACTGAACTAAAAACTGTTTTAAGCTTCGCTTTCTCACTTAAAGCTGTAAACGATATATAAAATAGTTCCTGGGTCTAGGGCCTCGCAAAACAAAGTTTTAAATGATAACTTCCTATATAATTTATTTCAAAAGACGGCGGCACTGGTGCTCAAAAAATTCAAGTATTCCCTTAAAAGCTAGGGCTATATTTCAGGTAAACGCCTCCCATCAAGTTCCCAAAATGAAACATTTACAATGCACGTGGAATTCCAGACAATTTGTCAGTCTGCTCGTCGGATAGTCTGGCCGCAACATTTTCTTTTTTTCCTTTTTTAGGGTTTCGACGGCTAATGGCCGCCGGACGTTTTATCTTGTCTGATAAGTGCGCTCTTATGCAAAATTGACATGCATTCATAGACATACCTCTGTATTTATCATTCAGTCTAGAATAAGCTATTTTATTTACTTTTTTTCTTATATTACTTAGTATTCTGTTCTTATATGTTGGTTTGTAATACTTAATCATCTATTTTTATCAAATGTCAACAAAAAGTGCCTCAAATCCTTTTGAGTCATAGTCTATTTCGTTTTTTATTTATTTCTTTTTTTACAAGATTTATTCCAATCCAATACAACGAACGACTGGTATTACTTATTTACAAGCGTTGTTGCGAATGACGAAGGCGCGAAGAACACCTACTGTCATAAATGCTCAGATTAGATAGAGACTGTCCATTACAAAAATCCAATGTAGGTGTCATTTTGGTAACTTTCAAGAAGAATCTTTTCTCTGATATTTAAGAGTCCCACGTAAAGCCGAAATCCCATACAAACGTAGTTTGGTTTTAGTTTTACAATAGTTAAGCCAATCTCAACCAAATTTCGTACATACGACCGGATAAGGCATATTGATGTTTATAATCAGATTTCAATTTTAAAAACAATGCCTATACAAAATTACAGCGAGTAGAAGTTTTCGATACGAAACTGCTACTCGCTGTAATTTTGTATAGGTATTGTATCGTACGGAACCCTACACTGCGCGTGGCCCGACACGCAGTTGGCCGTTTTTTTTTTAACAGTATCTTACTCAAATACAACACAGGAAATATAAGCCTGCAGTTGTTAATATTGTCTATTACACTATTACTTGCAACTTTTACACCAAATACTCCTAGGTCTTCCCCTCTCCCCTTTATCACAGCAGAAATAAGAGGTCCTCGCACAGTTCCGAAGGGTCAAGTAACATTGGTTGTCTTTCAAAGCATCATTGGGTTATTCCCTAACTAATTTTACGAATGCAATGTCCAGTTCTGCGGATACTATTATGAAATATTTCCTTATTACTCATTGGTTTTCGTTGATTTTGCCAAGTTAAATAGGCACGGCCGTACAATCCTTTTCTATAAGTAGTTCAGGCCAATTTCGGCGCCCTATAAGTTATTTGTGGATAAAACTAGAAGCCAGAATTTTCAGTTACCAAGTAAGTATTGTATAAACACGGTATATTTTGAATTTTATTTAATTTGAACTAGTAGTTTAGGAATTTTAAATTATTATAAATTAGACAAAGTTTTTAAATAATTTTGTCATTCACTAACTGACTGAGCGATCATCAAAACTCTGGCACTTCTTAGCAGACAGAAGCTTCAAATTTATAATAATTAGTGTTGAGTAAGATAATTATTTCGCATTTTTGGACAGGTTTTCTAGATTGAACAATCAAGGCAGTTGGTGTATCTACACCAACTGCCTTGATTGTTTAATGGTTTATTTCAATGTTCATTTACTAAACGTAGATATTGTAGGTAAGTGTGTCCATATCAGTTTGTCCAGTAGTGAATAGCCCAGTCTCCATATGCAACGAAGTACGGAGTTAATGACTGTTGATTGATATTTATGAGTTTGGAAACGGGTGCTATCGCATGGCAAGCGCGTCAGCATTATGCCTGAATCAGCCAGTTTCTGGGAAGAAAATGAATATTTTATTAGCTGCAAGTTGACTGTGAGAAACAACCAATCAGTACGTACCCTAAACACACCTATACAGAAAATGCCTCAGGTTGTTTGAGGTATTTTACTAGACTCGTCTCTAACCCATGAAGCTTGTTGAGTGAGAATCCATTACTTACTAAACTGGTACTTAATACGTAGTTATCAGACGGATGCTAGTCAAAAAATAATATTGTATTGTCCCTAACTGCTCACATACTTAAAGAGGATACTCGTACTGCTTTTATTATGGTTTCATGTATGAAACTGAAAGAAGATGCGTTGACTTGTCACTTTTATACACATTATTTAAGTTTCAAGAAGTGTTTTTGCATTTACAACTATATTATCTACAATGTTAGGAGACAGAGCAAAGAACCTTTGAAAAGAACATTTTCCTTTAACAATGTAATATACTTATCATCAGTTCGTGTAGGTGACACTGTCAGTCGACCATGCACACTCTGGTGTCAGAGTCCGAATATACTTATAAACGTTCAAAACAGAGCACAATATTAAAAATACGATTTCAAGTGACCCCAAAGTTATAAAATTTCCATCGAGAACAGCGGCTGGTCCAAACAGCCTTGTCAGTGGCTTTTAACGTCGCATAAAAAGCGGTATAAAAACCTTCTTTTTAGTTTAACGCCTCCGAAAAATGCTGGCTGGGCGTTTCGGTAAACGAAAATAGAGGCCGTATTTTAAAGCCATGGATCTAAGAATAATCAGGATATGCCCTTGGAAAATGTAACAGTGACGCACATAAAAATCCCTACACTCGTGTCGCGACACTAGCGCACGCACACATCGGCACAAAAATCCCTACACTTTTCCCCGGTCGAACGAAATGTCAAATTTACCAAATGTCAAATACATGCTGCACCTCAGTTATAGTTCTGTGTGCTGCACACATGTGACTTGATGTGGCGTAAGTTATGCTTCACTTTTGATGTGTCTAATGCCGGGTCCATATTATTCCTAGGTCCATGTTTAAAGCTAGCCTTTTTAGAAATAGGTAAACAATATGGCGTTAAGAGGGCGTTAATTTACTTTGTAAATAAACAAATCCTGAATACAAATAAATAGTGTAAAGTATTTTGGCGCAATAAACGTGTGTATTTCCATTGCATTGCTTGATTTTTATGGTGTACGAGCTACGAATAAATAAGTGTACGAGCGAGTCTATAGAACGCAATTCGTGTGTTTTAAATAGTTATTAGCGGCTTTGTGAGATTGTGAGGGTGACCGCCGCCACTAGAGCAGACTAGCAGTCTATAATCTATGCCCGTGGATCCACTCGCGTTAGTGTCGATCCCTCAGGAAGAGTACTTTTCTCTGGGATGAGCCTATGTCCTTCTCCATAATCGAGACAAAGTGTATGAACAATTAATGATGATCGGTGCAGTAGATAGGGCGTGATACCGAGCAAACAAACAAACACTCTCACTTTCGCATTTATGATATAATTGTTTTTCATTTGTTACTCTTTCACGCCCCAATCTACTAAACCGACCGTCATAAAATTTTGCATACACATAGGTTAGGGAACTGAAAAAGACATAGGCTATATATCACGCGGGCGAAGCCGCGGGTAACAGCTAGTAAAATATGTATGTTGGGATAAAAAGGCTGCATGACCCAATCCATGCACGAGTTAGGTGTTATTATTCTCATATCAAAGTTCTCAGCCACCGCGGACGCAACGAGCTAATACAATTGACACCGCTTACAATTTGCACCTTATTACAGTGTTATTTAATTCATTCATCATTAAATTATCCCAATACTCAACTAAAATTATAAATGCGAAAGTGAGTTTGTTTGTTTGTTATGTTCTCACGCCCTATCTACTGAACCGATCATCATGAAATTTTGCAAACACGTTGTTTGGAGTACAGAGAAGGACTACTTTAATTCATTCATCATTAAAATTATCCCAATACTCAACTAACATTATAAATGCGAAAGTGAGTTTGTTTGTTTGTTAGTTTTCACGCCCTATCTACTGAACCGATCATCATGAAATTTTGCAAACACGTTGTTAGGAGTACGGAGAAGGACTTCATTCCACCCCGGAGAAAAGTGCTGTTCCTGAGGGATCGACAATAACGCGAGCGGAGTCGCGGACGAAACTAGTTTGATAATAAAACAAAACAGAATGAGTAATTTAAGTTCCCTTTTAAAATAATTGGTTATGTTGTTGACCCCTTGTTTACTTGAAAACGCACCTTATTTATGTATATTATGTCAAATTAATTTTCAACAAATGAATCACATCATTTTAGGGTGTCGTAGTAAACAAGGAACCCTTATAGTTTCGCCATGTCTGTCTGTCTGTCCGTCTGTCTGTCCATCCGCGGTTTTACTCAGAGACTATATGTACTAGAAAGCTGTCATTTGGTATGTATAATTGTATATTCATCATGCCAAAAAAGTGGTAGAAAAAAATCTTGAAAAGAAATTTTTTAAGGGTAGCTCCCATACAAGTAAAGAGGGAGTAATAATTTTTTTTCAAACCCATCGTGTTGTATATTTTAAATAGGCCTTTAAAAAAATATTGTGAGGTTGAGAACAACATTTTTCGATTTAGGGATCCGTTTCCGAAATATTTGGTTTTAAAGTGCAAATTTTTGTTAGAGGTAAGTGCCCCCCCCCCCCCCTCTATCTGCTAAACGGTTATATATGGATAGGTGAAAAAAATTACAGCAGTTGTATATAATATGAAGTTAAAAGGAAAATTATCAGAGCTAAGTACTAAGTACAAACTTAAAAGTTATAGGCAACAAACTCATAAAATGTGCTCGAAAATGTAAAATTTCATACAATATTCATTGTTACATGTTTTTGATCGTCAAACTGTGAGGTGCAAATGTGAACTCAAAGTTGTCATTCGCAACTACGGAACCCTACACTGCACGTGGCCCGACACGCACTTGGCCGGTTTTAATGGATACTATAGCATCTAAATGCTTGAGGCATGAAGCTGATTATTTAGTAATATTCTATAGAATACAGCATACCCAGACCATACTTCAAAATAGTATTATTTTTCATAGATTTAATAACACTTGCTGTGATGGAACAGCTGCTGCAGAACAATGTGCCTACTTAACTAGTTGAAACCCGATCCTTTGTAAAAGTGTTTGTTTACGTCTTCTATAGAATTTCATTGCTAAAGAGGCACGCAACGCAACTGAGGCAACACATACTTAACAAAATTCTTCAACAGCAAATATGGAATAATTTAAGATATTTTTAACAAAAAACAAAAAACCGACTTCAACCCTATCAATTTTTTTTAATAAGCATAAGAAAAAAATGGATATCAGTGTGATCCAAACGGCATACCTGGAAACATTTTTTTGGTTTTTGTGTATTTTTTCGAAAAGCACTCGACACATTTGGATAATAAAAATTTAATGGGACCATCTGTACAGTATTACCTATCGAACTAAAAAAGAATTTCTTAAATCGGTCAAGGCGTCTTCGAGAAATCGGGGAACATACATAAAAAATAAATAAAGATTACGACGAATTGTAAACCTCCCTCTTTTTTTGAAGTCGGTTTAAAAATAGCTTCTAATTGAAACTTGATGAATCAAATATTGTACTTCGTAAGGTCCCTGACTTTTTATCAAGCAAAAATGTTACTTATCAAGTTTTATCAAAATAGTTTAAGACCGAGGGACTTTTTCTGTTGAAACAGAGTGTATATTAGTTTGTTTTTTTTTTGATCGACTATCTATTAAGTCTATCAACGGATATTTGTACGTATGGAGTAGCGTTAGAATGGGTCTTTCCGTTTCCAACCTACTTTTTCACCCCACCCCCTTAAAATAATGATAATTATTCCGTGTTCTACCCACCTTGTCTACATCGTCCCAAATGACATAAACTATAATTTTTTACAAAGATATTCATGTTTTCAGGGTTCCCTATCAAACGGTGCTTTATTCACGAGACCTTACTTTCCGTCCGTCTCAATGACGCGAAGGATGAGGGGGAATTTCATCAGAGTCCTGCATCTTTATATGCGGCATATGTGTCTTATATGCATCCTTTTTACAATTTCTGGATTTATTTTATAAATCCTGGAAAATCCCCCATTGAATAATTGGTAAACTATAATATAGAAAAGGGCTTACGCAGTATATGATATGAATTAATGATATAACATGAAAGAAAGACAGTCTGAAATTACAGTTTTTTTTAATTTATTTATTTATTTTTATAAGCTAAATGAACTTTCTGATTTATATAAAACATATGACAACCATTTTGTGTAGTGTCTAATATAAAATTAAGCGATATTTCAGCAGCATCAGGATAAGCTGGGCGTTTGTTAAGCTGACGTCATCGGATGCAGGCGTGCAGCGCTGAAGGGCCTCGAGGGCCCTCAGCCCTCAGGTCAATCGATGGAGTATTAACGATGAGCATACTTTCCATGTAATTTATAACAGCGTTCTAAATTTAAGCTTAATCTCTAACGTCCGAATACTCAAAGGCATCTTAGAGGAATTATAACTTAAAACGTTCTCAAATCTCGTTCTGTCACTATTTACTTAACTATCGAGCAAGAAACCAACACTACGTGATTATAGAATGTCATCGAATAAGATTATTTTGAGTATTCAGGATTGGTCGTTTCATTAAATTTTCAAAAAAGTAAATGTAACTTATTGTCTCTTGCAATACACACTCATTACATTAAATCAAGGCAATGAGTGTAAGAGATAACATGGAATCGAGAAGATTCTATAATGAAATATTCACACCGAATAATCGATGGGCTTCTTCATAATTACGTTTCAAATTACAATGCCTAAACTTGACGTTCTGGATTAAAATTTTATATAAAAACATATGACAACCGTTTTGTATAGGTATCTCATATAAAGCAAAGCGACATTTCAACAGCATCAGGATAAGCCGGGCGTTGTTAAGCTGACGTCATCGGATGCAGGTGTGCAGCGCTGAAGGGCCTCGAGGGCCCTCAGCGGCACAAAGGCGGCTATTCAGGTCAATCGATGGAGTACTAACGATGAGCATACTTTTCATGGAATTTATAACTGGGTTTTAAATTAAAGCTTACACTCTAATGCTAAGAATCAGAACTAATAACGATCTCAAATCTCGTTCGTCATTGTCTACATAATTATCCAGCTAAAGAAAAAAAAAAACAGCCCGCAATTTAAGAACGTCATCGCTTAAGATTATTTTGAGTATTCGAGGGTAAGTCATTTACTTAAATTTTCGTTCCAAACTCTTCGGAGCCCCTCTCAAATTCTTTCCTCACTTCGAGTAAAGAAACGTCATAAATTACTGATTTGAACTACTGAGGTTAATATGAAACCGTTTAGTATAAGTATCAAGTAAAGCGATATTTCAACAGCACCAGAATAAGCCGAGCGTTGTTAAGCTAACGTCTTCGGATGCAGGCGTGCAGCGCTGAAGGGCCGCGAGGGTCCTCAGCGGCACAAAGGCGGCTATTCAGGTCAATCGATGGAGTTTAACGATGTGCATGCTTTCCATGTAATTTATAACAGGGTTTTAAATTAAAGCTTACACTCTAATGCTAAGAATCAGAACTAATAACGATCTCAAATCTCGTTCGTCATTGTCTACATAATTATCCAGCTAAAGAAAAAAAAAACAACCCGTAATTTAAGAACGATTTTGAGTATTCGAAGGTCAGTCATTTCCTTAAATTTTCGTTCCAAACTCTTCGGAGCCCCTCTCAAATTCTTTCCTCACTTCGAGTAAAGAAACGTCATAAATTACTGATTTGAACGATTTGAACGACTGAGGTTGATTTTGATTTGACAACCATTTTGAAAACGATATTTCAACAGCATCAGGATAAGCCGGGCGTTGATAAGCTGACGTCATCGGATGCAGGCGTGCAGCGCTGAAGGGTCTCGAGGGTTCTCAGCGGCACAAAGGCGGCTATTCAGGGCAATCGATGAAGTTTAACGATGTGCATGCTCTCCATGAAACTCGTAACAATGTTTTAAATTTAAACTTAATCTCTAACGCCCTAGTACTAAATGGCATCTTAAAAGCATATACATACATATTATCACGTCTTTATCCCTTGCGGGGTAGACAAAACCTAAGGTCGTAAAACTCAAAGGCCACGTTTAGCATATTAGTAGGCGCTATGGTGGTAAGCGGAATAAACATATTGATGGGTACTGTTAGCCGCATCGCCTAAAACGTGATTAGATTTTCGCCCAATCCCTTGACCGGCTTACGTTCTGCGCGGTAAGAAAAGCAGAGGGTATATTCCGTGTTTTTTATTTTCTCCCAAACCAAAATGGAAGAGAAATAATCTTAAAAGTCTCAAATCTCGTTCTGTCACTGTAAAAAAATAGACCTAGCTTTAAGAATGTCAGTGGAGTTTTGTGGTGGGAAATCAAGGGGTACAGTTGAAGTTAGCCTTAGACAATTTTGCAAATTGATTTTAGTGGACTTTATAATATGAAATTGGTGTAGTTTGGTGTTATAAATGCCCCCAAGCTCCCACGAGCCATCAAAGAACATACGCCATCTTTAATGCTACTTGGAAAAACTTTCCCGTACAACACCGATACTTAGTATTTCATTATACTGGACATTGGCAGAATCACTGAAATTTTGGTGGAAGCCATAATATAAAACAGAAGAAGAAGAATGTCAGTGGTGAAGATTATTTTCAGTATTCGGGTAAAACGTTAATTTTTCAAAAAAGTATTATTTAGTAGCTAACTACTTATTGTTTCATGCAATTCATACTCTTTTCATTTAGTCAAAGGAGTAAGTATAAAAGATCAGAAGAATGGAATCAAGGGATTATATAATGGAATGTTCACAGGGAATAATCGATGGGCTACTAAATAAATATGTGTGTAATTATGTATCTGGACGTTGACTTTTTATCATTATACTACAAATTTTGAATTAACTTCACCAAGTTGCACTTGCACTTGAACTTGCACACAGTTTTTTCGTGGTGCGATGGAAAAAGGTCATGAAAATAGATGATGATGATTTAACCACCTTGGAAGTATCTATGTTTCAAACGATTAACTTTTATCAAAAATGGTTTAAGGAACCTCAATGTCTTTCTGAAAGACCTATGTAGGTTAAAAACTAGAGAATATTTTAGTACTAATTTAAGTTCTCTATAGATCGCAAACAAACACGAAAGGAATGCTATTTCATTCCTCAACGACAATGACTTGCTATGCCCTCTATCGATTTCCCACAATTTAGAACTAGCCCAAAATTTCCGAGTCAAATCTTTAAGTGCGGTTACGATGTTAAACTTGAAATGCAAATAACATTTATAAAGGTACCCACTCCGGTAAACAAATTAACAAAGGTATTCAAAATCTTTTTCACTAAAGTAATTTTTGATTAAAATAAATTAAGGCATACTCTAACAAAAACATTTATTACTCAGCAAATGTTATAATTTGCACCTCTTTTGTACTTAGTCGCTATAAAGTAATCTTCATTCAAATTAATAAACAAGGCATAAATTTTATTCTCACAAAAAATTTATTAACCTATAAAATATAATTTAAAATAAATTCTGTGAGTACTACCCAAAATATAAACAAAGACCATGTATTAAACACGTCATAGGTACCTACATAAGTGTAACGACCGAAAACGCGTACGATACGTTGCAGGTACATAATAATACTACGCGTGTGCGTAATCTGGGCCTGTGTGCGTCCGTCTGCGACCTTGGGAGGGTCGTCTGAGCCTGAAACTCTGAATTGCGAGAGGAGGGGGAGTTGGGCCTCTGGTCGATATTTAAATTCAGTCATAGAACAACAATGCCTCAAAGTTTTGTACCATCGTTAGTGCTTTGTTCAGCTGTAAACAAGTTATCTTGTTTTCAGGTTGTATACTTAGATTTGCTCGTTATTCTTTAGATAAAAGTTGATAATTCAAATTCATTTAATGAGCGTAGTTGTATAAATTCGACATACCTAATATATTTACAGAGAAATTATCAAAAAATATCATCATAAATTTTACAAATTCTGTTGTAAAGTAGAATTAAGTGATGATTGTAATTATAAAAATAATGAATTGTTTTATTATTAGACAAATGTAGGTTCTTAACCACTGTTTAAGAAATCACAAACGGTTATGTTTACTTGAAAGGGCGGAATGTAGCTTGACTTAATAATATTAAAACTTACGCGAGATAAATTCATTATGAAAACACGGCTTTACTCACGCCGTGTGTCGTGTCGCCACCCCTTTCACTCGCCCCGATGATGGTCTTCGTAACAGACCGAAACTAGTCGGCAGATCCGACGTAATAAAACGTGAGTAAAGCCGTGTTTTCATAATGTAGCTTGACTTATTGGAAATGAGAATTTAAGAGTTTTAATTTAACCCTAAACCTATTTACCTGAGTTCATAAGTTACCGCTCACTCCCTCAATCGGCTTTAATAATCTACTTAAATGGGAAGTGACCCAGTTAGTGAATTCTACTCATATTTATCTCAAACGTGTATATAAAAGGATCTTACAAATTCCAATTAAACATTTAGTTTTTTGCACGTACACCTGCTTTGCATGACATGACTATAAAGTAGGGTTGACATTTTTTTTCTCTGAATATAGTAATAAAAAGAACGACCAAGTGCGTGTCGGGCTACGCGCAGTGTAGGGTTCCGCAGTTGCGAATGACAACTTTGAGTTCACACTCGCACCTCACAGTTTAAAGACCAAAAACATCTAACAATGAAAATTTTATGAAATTTTACATTTTCGAGTACATTAATTATATATAAGTTGGTTGCCTATAACTTTTTAGTTTGTACTTAGTACTCAGCTCTGATAGTTTTCCTCTCAACTTTAGTGTAAATACAACTGCTGTACTTTTTTTTCACGTATCCATATATTACCGATTAGCTGATAGAGTGGGGGGGGACACGTACCTCTAACAAAAATTTGCACTTTAAAACCAAATATTTCGGAAACGGATCCCTAAATCGAAAAATGGTGATCTTTACCCCACAATATTTTTAAAGACCTATTTAACAATACCCAACACGATGGGTTTGTATAGAAAAAAAT
Organism: Rhodophaea formosa; assembly: GCA_963082605.1. Lineage (NCBI taxonomy): Eukaryota > Metazoa > Arthropoda > Insecta > Lepidoptera > Pyralidae > Rhodophaea > Rhodophaea formosa. The sequence continues at coordinate 15,872,187 of OY720209.1, forward strand.
ATATTTCTCCCTCTTTACTTGCATGAGAGCTACGCTAAAAAAATGTTTTTTCAAAATATTTTTAACCACTTTTTTGCCATGATTATTATACATACCCATACGAAATTACAGCTTTCTAGTACTTAAAGTCTCTGAGTAAAACCGCGGACTGACAGACAAACAGACATGGCGAAACTATAAGGGTTCCTAGTTTACTACGGAACCCTAAAAAAGACAAAATAAAAATATAGTACGCAGCAAAGAAAATAGTATTTTTTTAGTAGGAAAGAATAAGAAATAGACTAAGTTATATTTTTAACTCTTTTTTTTCGGTTACACCCACACGCACATTACGTCTGCCAAACTTAAGGCGTGTTCAAAAATTGCGGTTTCTTTTTTTATTAGTTTTATTGTTGCAAAATATAAGCGTTTATCTATTGTACTGAAATATAGTATTTTTGCGTACTGATATTTCTTCAACATCATATAGTATAGGGGTCCATAAATATAGTACAATACTATGTATATACTTATTATAGTGCGGTTGGCAACCCTACTATAAAGGATGTTTTAATGTTAGTATTTAATAGGTTGTTATTCAGTCACAGATGGTTACCGTAAACAATGTGGCTAATTGTTCAATTATAATTGTAATAAGTGCGTATTTTTATTATTATGGAGACGTTATCTTCTTGTTAATAACACTAATTCGTATATAATTATAATTCGTATATAATTAAGATAAGATGTAAATTCAAGAATGATAAGTGTTTGTGGATAAATCTTGTATTATTTTAGGTACGTTCTGCCAAAAAGTGCTTTGTTTTTCATAACTTTTGAGTGCCATATCAGATTGGATATCGTTAGAATCCTAAACAAAAAATTTTTTGTAAGAAAAGTAAAAAAGTAAGTATGTTGTTTTATTTTTTATTTCATTTGTATGCACTTAAACTTTTACCTATAAGTCCACACATACTAATAAATTACGTCCTTATTAGTATGTTTGGGTAAATCAAAAAAGGCAGCCAAGGAGGACTGCTTGTAAGATTTGTGTTAATTTCATCGTACCTATATATTAAGCTTATATGATGACATATCTATCATATATTATTGATGTAGTAAAATGAATTCAGACATGTTTGTTTAAACCAGCTTTTCAATAGATAGAAATTCATTAGATAGTTTTGTTAACTTTTTTTAATGACGAACCATTATTCCGCAAAATTCTTAAACAAAGACATATTGTAATGAATCCTGTATCGAAATCATAATTTTAAATTCCAAAACCTACGTCAAACCTTCTACTTTTCATCACATCATCGGTGCAATGAAGATGGACGTAAACTCAGACCAATAAATAATCACTTTTATTTACTGCGTGATAAAGTTTAGATTAGTGCAAAAGCGCTGCAAATTATAAATTGTACTGAAAGGCCGATAGTAGCGACCTCTAGCCGCGGTTAACGAACGCCTGTGACATTGAAACAGGGCACGGACTGTAGGCCTCACACCCCGATATGCCGCTTGCACCCCCGTTTGTAGGGGTGGGTGAGACGTAGAACGCATTGTGAGGTGGTGGTTAATGGCTTGATATAATGATTAAAGTATCATTCACTATTTATAGTACAATCGATCCAAAGGGTTGAGGTTGTAAGTCAATGTTGTGTTAGGATTAACCATATTTTATAACTGACTTCAAATATGAGGAGGTTATATATTCGATTTTATTTTACATGTTTGTATAAACTATTTTTTTCAGAAACCGATTCTAAAATATCTCTGATTTTTAGTGGCGGATTGATTCAACCAGTTCCAAAATTGAGCCCCAGGTGTTGAAAATGTCGTTTCATTTCATGAGCTGTTTTGACACCTCGTTCGCTGGGCTCGCTAGGTGCTCAAATCAACTCGTGTTGCAATGATCAACTTAGCTCACTTGAATCATAATATTTACGTAGGTTCCTGCTTACCAATACATTATCGAACAGGCATTATTGTTGAGTATTTACCTACTTCACCTGGACTTGTAAAATAAGTCAGATTCAGAACTTCAGAATTAGCGGCATATCTATTCATTTTCAGAAGTCTTCTCCCGACTATTTAATTTAACAGCGAACAGCGCCCTCTGTAAAAGTACTTTGATACTAAGATTTAACAAAGCTCATTTGCTTGCGCCATCTTTCAATTGCGGAGTGAACCTTGAATTAAGACGGTTTGCCTTTTTCATACGACTTTTGAGTACAAGGGATAATAAATAGATGGCGCTATTTACATGTTGTTAGATGAAAAATAACTTGTAAGTAGATGTGATTTATTTAGTTAATTTTCTACAGGCAGGTTCTGTACACAGGGTTCTTACTTCATTCAGTTCTTTTCTCGTTTGTACTTTTTGCGTATATTAGTGACTAGAACTAACTTTGGAGTCAGTCAAATTTATCTACCCGCCAAAAGACATGACTCGAAGCATGATCTCATAGTTGTGTAAACTTTTTGTTCACCCAAAATTTGTTGTGGTCAACGAAAAATAAACACTTCATTGATTCTTCATTCTACCTCCTTCCGGTAATGAGACAAAACTATGACTATTTTTAACCGACTTCAAAAAAAGAAGGAGGTTAACAATTCGTCGGAATCTTTTTTTTAATGTATGTTCCTGATTTCTCAAAGACGCCTACACCGATTTAAGAAATTGTTGTTTTGTTTAAATGGTTGCACCCCCTAGGTGGTTCCATGGTCACCAAGTTAGGTTCTTATAAAGGGACAGAAACCAAAAAAACAGTACACGGATGCCGTTCGGTTAAACCTATTTTATTCTTTTTACTACTTTTTAGTTCCAGTTTGTACACTTACTTATGCATAGGGTTGAAGTCGGTTACGTTTTTAAGGGTTCCGTAGTAAACTAGAAACCCTTATAGTTTCGCTATGTCTGTCTGTCTGTCCGTCCGCGGTTTTACTCAGAGACTATAATAAGGGCTGGAAAGCTGTAATTTTGTTTGGGTTTGTATATTAGTCATGCCAAAAAAGTGGTAGAAAAAAATCTAGAAAAAAAATTATAGGTTTGCTCCCATACAAGTAAGCGAGTGTGAACAGTGTGAACTCAAAGTTGTCATTTGCAACTACGGAACCCTACACTGCGCGTGGCCTGACACGCACATGGCCGGTTTTTTGTGGTAAAAATAATATTTTTTGACTGGAAAAATAGAGCGGTTTGCCATTGCCTTCTCCATTACTTATTATGATACCAGTCATAGCCCAATGTTACACAAAAGAAACCATGAATTTAGAACGTTAATAAGTTGCATGTTACAGTTAAAAACTATTGTAAGGTCACAAACGACCATTATCGTAAAAGCGTCAGAGGAAACATTGTAAGTTCTTTGAACACAAAAGGTGTACATACAGGTAAAATACTTAAACGTACTAACAATGAGTTAACGATTCGTAGAATTTGACACCCTTGTCCAAAAGAGACAGTTAATATACAAATGTTTGTTAGGATGTTGAGTTCTTTTGCTGATAAGCGATAGATTTGGTATGTGTTACTATCTCTATAGACATCTCCTATTTTAGTTTTGGTTCCTATTTTATTTGATACAAATAGTCTTTTTCATCAATCGATAAAAAAAGAAATCGAGCGAAGAGTTGATAACGCATGGAAAAGTAATTGGTCGATTTACTACCAACTTGCCTTGAAAAGCGACTCCTTGACGTTTTATCTTGCCTTAGGATGAGCAAGATACAAACGTCAAGAAGTTGCTTACGGTGCTCAAACTTGATCACCGACCAAAAAAAATACCACGTTGCAGGTTTGCCAAAGAATGATGGGGCGCAGGCAGTAGGTATGTTGAGTATAAAATGGACGGATCATGTCAGAAATACTACGCTGCGCTCCATCACTTATGTGGTCGACGTGGGGACGATGGGTCTGGGCGGGTAAAGTTTGCCGCTGGATGCAGGCGGGTATGATACGTAAAAGATAGGCACGTTCTATAACCAAATGGTTTCCTACTGACGGGAAGCGTTCAAGAGGGAAGCCAAGAATGCATTTAATGAAGAATGGCACTGGAAAGGACTAGATGGAGAACGGAAGGGGAGGAAGCCTTTTACCTAGCAGCAGAAGTTAAATAATTAAAATAACAGTTTTGAAAGATAGTTAAATCCATGCCATCTTTGTAGGTAGTACTTTGTATTTCTTTTTTATTTAATTCAAAAAGTTGTCCACACCCCTAAAAAAACTGCTGTTGCTGCAACATGAACATTAAGACAAACATAAAATAGGAAACACCTAATGCATCACTCGCTGAAGCTACCTGACATTCATTGTAGCAGTTTTTCAAACGTTACACATTCGCTTAGTGTTACGTACGATTATGATTAACAAAAACAAATCCCAAGAATCGGTTTTTATGAAATTGCAGCGAGTAGGAAGGCGGAATACGGGTTAGGCGGGCACAGTGCCTTATAAGTGAAACACACAGCTCTAGAATTGTACGCACACGCCGCTAATTGAAAGGGCCTTGCTAGTTAAAATTATTTTTTCTGGGGATATACTTATTCAACATTTCGTGTCATGTTTCCTTGTAGGTATATTTATGTATTTTAAACGACTGCACAAAAAAGGAGTATATCATTTTTACCCGAACGCCTAAAAGAGGAGTGTATTGTTTTTACCGGACTGACTCACCCAGAAGGAGAATGTTTTATTTAGAGCTCATGCATGCAGTTTGTGAGTTTCTCTATTCCATCATAACTTGATTGTTTATGCACCAAAGTATTTATCATTAGAATCATAAGATCCTCTCGAATTATATACACTTTTAAGTTTTATTTTTTTGGCAGAACGTGTTTTTATTTTTATGTACTTGGAAACTTTTTAAGATGTGAGATACAATTTGAAGGAACTCTTGTAACTTGTTATAAGGAGTGCTTATTTTTATTGCTGAATGTTTCTTTTAAAGCTCCATAAGTATGTCTGTAGTTCGCAAATGTAAAATAAATACAAATTTTGTTACATAATTAAAAATATGTTCCTAGTATACTAACATAATAAAATAATAATAAAATACGTTTTAAATTTAGTAATGCAGTGAGTACTTTTTACAAATTGCAATAATTAGTGGGTACTCCCATTCATTTATGTGCGTCCTCCTCTAATCTAATATTGCTGTGCCCGACAGGGTCCATAAATGGTCTAACTTTGTAATTTGTCATCTAATGTCTTTATGGTTTGCAATAAATATTTGAGTATAGTGTTGTTCTTATTACAGAAGAATTCAAATTCAATATTCGTCAATGATAAAGGACGATGAATATTGTTTTCATTGACGTTAAGGTGCAAATGCAATATTGTAAAAATAAGAGATGCTGACTCTGAAATCCATAAGTAAGTACACATTATTTATGTTATTCAATCTTCACACGATTGTAGAGATTAATACATTATTGGAAATTTGGTGATGACACAATAAATGAAGGTACTTATTGGTATGTACGTACTCGAAGGTATGGTCATACCTATTATCTTTATGGGAACTATTAATTTGCTAAAATTACAGATTGCATTATGTCACAACAACTCATTGTAACTATATACTTATAACTTCCAAGTCAAACTAAGGAAGGTTTTAAAGTAAATTACACTTTAAGCAGCGGTGTCCAGCGGTTCAACCGCTAGATCACTCACAATTTCAACCCGTAAGTATACCAGGGTCCATAGCATAAGTGGCGTCGTGACGTAACCGCTACGTTTCGCAAACCGCCGCGCCGCGCGGTAACGCCGGCTCGTCTCGGAAAGTTATATAACACTTTCTTTGGACGCCGCCGATTAAACTTCGCGTTAGTGGTCATAATTGGAGCTCGTATTTTAGCTAATCGATCATTGACATTGATAAGTATGTCACAAAACAGGATCTTGTTTACAACGTTTAAGGTTAACCCAGCCAGTAACATACTTGACATGCAGAAGGTAATTATCTTCAAGAAGAGTATGAGTAAGGGAGTTTTTAAGGGTCACAATCTTTTTTTGTAACAAAACAGCATTGTAAACCAATAAGGTTTTAAATAACAGATAGAGCCAAATGTTCCCGAATCTTAAGGATTATAGAGAATAAATAGGCCTCTAATTGCATTTGAAACTATGTTTGTCATTTTTAATGTGCACAAATCCAAGTTAAAACTGCGCATGATTCATTTCAGACCAGCAATTATTGAATTAAGGACAAGTTGTGTTATTGACAAATTGCTCAAGTTTCACCGACATTGCAGTTATGGCGATTAACCTACAGAAACAGATACAGTATCGGGGTGACGGGGCAAAAGATTGCAAGATCGATATTGAAGATTTAAAAACATGAGCTGTAAAACTTACTGAGAGGAATCAATTGTTGTCATGTCACTCAACATAGGCCTAAGTATTTATTAGTTAATGATATTGATTGCCCAATTAGCAACCCATTATGCACGTTAAATAATCCCAAGTTCGGTCCCCAATTTGATAGATGACCACAAATATAATGAAAATTTCCAAAGCTTGCTTGCTTGGAAAGGCATGCGTAAAAACTAAATCTATTTTAATATATCCAAAGACAAACTCGCGAGGTCTACAGATCACGAACCACTAGTAATTATGAGTGTTTAACTGGCTAAAACACAACAAACATCACTCAATAAACAAACTCATTTGTATGTTAAAAAGAAATCATTGATTGGTGAAGCGATAAGTCTGCCTTTGTACCCCATTTTGGTTTCTTCCATGTTTTAATTTGTATTTCATAATTGGTGCAATAAATTATATTCTGTTCTAATCTATTGGTGATTTACATATATCCACGCACACCCGAAACTATAACATCTTTCTTTTTTTTCTTTGACCTTATCCCAATTATGATGAGGAGTCACAGTACATGAATGACAATATCACTCCAAGAAAATTACAAGGGCTAAGTATGAGCCTAAAGTTTTGAACAATTCGTGGTTGCAAATGAGTATGGAAAATTAATAATTTTGCTATGAAAGTTGTAACTTATGATCAAGGGTAAATAATTATTAAAAACGTGAATTAATGTTTTCTGCTACACAGGGTGAAATAGGGTAAGTATACGGGGTAAAAATTTTATTTTAAGATTTCAGGAAGTGACATCATCTTAACAGAGCTCGTTGATGTCTTTTTATACTACGTGTTTCTATACAATTTTCGACATTTTCATACAAATTGCCGGGTGAGTGAAATGATTTTCGAGTTATAGGATGCGGTATATATAGGAAATAAATGAAAATGTGGAAAACTTATGAATATATTGATACTCTAAGCTTATGAACTATAACCAGTTCATAGACCGGTAAAAGTTTTTTTTTTTCAAATAATTGTTTTAATTGCTTATTGAGGTGGATAAGCAATTAATAAAAGTTACAATAACTTTGGTTTATATTTATAAAAAGAGATTGGCCTGACTATTTTAAAAATCAGCAGCGTAAATGATGCTTAATATTGTTATTATTTGTTATTTTAAACTTACAACAATGCGTTTCTAAATAATAGATTGATAGCTGGGCAGTCAATCGTAAAGATTTAATAATAAGTAACAACAATGCTACCTATTAAATACATTATTATTGCAATGTATTTACGCTTAGTATATATTGGCTTTACAAAGAAGGAAGTGGTGCTTTATATTTGAAATAAGGAAATGTAGTTTAGATTCACAACTTTATTACTAATTTTTACTTATATTGATAACTTATGTTTTTGCAATTGACATTTAAATAACTGACTCAGCTTAGTTCAGAATTAGTTCATATTTTTTACTACCTATAAGATTGTAGACAAAAATTTAAAAAAAAACGCATTAAATTGTGAATTATATTTTGGGCTATGCTCCGTACAGATGTAAGACAGATGTCAATACAATATTATGAAGGGATCATTGGGCTATCTTGATAATAAAGTTGGAAAGTGACTTTAGGAACATCGAAATCAAGCAAGAATGTACAGAGGTTTGCCTTGGAAAAAAAAAAGTATGCATAGGTACCTTCATTATAAGAATTTGTGAAAAAATTATATCTATTTAAAAAAGAACATATTTAAGTTTACATTTATTTTGCCATCTTAACTACTTCCTTGGTGTTGTGGGTAGCGCCCTCGATTTGCACTTATTTTCAATGACAGCGTCAATGACCGCGAAAAAGTCACGTATTTCCATGAGCGTTAATACCCCAGGCGGTCGTAGGTACAATGGGCAGTTTCTGAGGAAGTTTTTGACATGATGCCGACTTCCACTTCCTTTTTTTAATTTCATAAGACAGAAAGCAAGCATATCACCTGAAGGGAAGTGATCACCGCTGTCCATGAACTAATGCAACACCAGCAGGCCGATTTGCTAACTCGGTGTACAACGATTTGATTGTAACTTTAGCATCCATTACGGTTTTCATATCTTAAATAAAAATAGTTATTTATACCGAAGCCGTAATGAATATTAAAGTTACCATGAAAATGATGTACACCGTAGTTGTCAAAAGTTAGCAATAAGGCAGGAGTATAACAAGAGCGTTGCCAGCCTTTTATTTTCCCTGCCAGGACCCCTCTGGGCAGGGAAAAAAAGGAGGAGATGGGCCTCCAGCTCTCTCAAACATCGAACGAGGCATAGAAACGGTAAAGCTACTACTCTGACGTCTATTTTCGGTGAGAGTGTGGTACTACCCGGCGAGCCGGCCCATTCATGCTACTAGCAAAAGTGGCTCTTCCACAACTAAATCCTATCATCCTAGCACCTTAGATACTAAATGGTTGCGACTTTAAAACATTTTCTTCCACGTACGCTAAAGTTATGGTACGCACTCTGTCATGATTTTCCCAAGAGACTAGAATATGAAGTACTTTAAAATCATCATCATCATCAGGTCTTTCTAGTCTCCACTGCAGGAGCACGACCCTCTCTGTACTACCAGAGCCATATACTAGCCTGAGTAGTCAGAGGATTTGGCCTACACTCTCCACGCTGGCCAGACGGGTTGGAGAGGTATCTTTGATGTTAATAGGCTTTGTTTAGCTTGTGTTTCCTTAGTCGCCTTTTACGACATCCACGGGATGACTTGGAGTGGTCCTATTCTACTCTGCCGGGAACTACTTTAAAAAGCGCGTTAAAAAAATTAAACAGGGTCGGCAACGCGCAAATGGTACTCCTATGGATTCAGGTACGGTAATAGGTACTATAAGGCGTTCATATACTACGGTAATCGCTTTCAATCAGATGGGTCATATACCTGTTTTTCTAATTCATTTCATAAAAAAACGTCCTGAGCTCCATAAAAGACAATTGCAAACGGTTTCATTATTTGTCCGCAGCATTTTCGGTCCGAAATGAGCCCCTAAACGACTGTTATTTAGCATGATAATCTCATCCATCAATCAGGAAACGTCGGCCGCCTACAGTCCTTTATTCAAATTGACATAAGTGGAATTGGTCTGTAGTCTTTTATTTCTCATGTCGTCCGTTCGGAGCCGTGATGTAACTAAGTATCTTCTTATGAAGAGAGACGGTGCGATAAAATAATAATAAAAAAGAAACTAGTTGGAACACAGCAGGAGTCAACAACTTTAAGTATAAGGTACCAATCAACTGACTTTTGAATAGAGAATTGAATTTTTTTTAATAAAGTCGGTGGCTATAAATTTGCTATAAATCTTATAATTTTAGATAATGAAAATTATTTATCCAGTGTAACCCAACGAATGAATTGTGACACGGCGTGACGTCATAGCTCGCCCCACTGCCCGCCATATCGCCGTTGTATTCACCGCGGCGCGCTCCGCCGAGCGAACGCGTCACTTTTTGCCGAGCAGCCGACCGCACAACATAAGCCTAGCCACTATATTGTTATGCTGAGTGTTAATCTGAGTGTCCATAATGGATTAAAATACTCGTTGTTACGCACAAGTTCTGTATTTAATTTAAAAGCCTAATCACCAGTGACCCTGCCTCGTCCCTTCTGTTTCACCAGGGTACACAATTTGTTATAGAAGCAATTATTATGCACAGCTTATATGAAATTGTACCTTCGACTAAGTGATATCAGTGTTATTGAATTGAATGAGCAATTCTTGTATATTTTAAATGAAAATGCATATTTATAATGAACATCACAGCGGCTACAACGGTTTCGAGGTTAGTACGTTAAGAGTTTCGGGGATAACAAATGTTTCATTCTGGGTCTCGTTTCTTCGGAATTCTTCGGAGCAGGGCTCCTTTTTCACCTATTGTTGTGGTAAAGGTAATTTGTCATACTACTTATTGTATTTGATTATTATGTGATAGGCCATCAACGCCATTGTGTTTTATTTCTTATAATAAACAGTGAACAAAGAAGTTTACCATGCTATTTGAATAATATGAAATGATTCACAATGTTTATTACCACAACAATTGTTACCTTCCGCGAAACTTATTTATGCATTTACTTAGTCAGCTCATGGATATTTAGCTTTCTTTTTTAGGGTTCTGTACGCAAAGAGTAAAAGTGGGACCCTATTCACGAGACTTCGATGTTTGTCTGTCTTTCACCAGGCTATATTTCATAAACCGTGATAGCTAGACAGTTGAAGTTTTAATTCACAAATTGGCTATTTATAATTAAAAGCGAGGAAATCACACAAATAGAATAGAATAGAAAAATCTTTATTCAGTGATATACAAATGGCACAGAACAATATAAATACAATACAAATATTGTTTTGATGAAATTCAAGAAAAATCCGATTTTTAAATTTGAAAATAAAATTCCAAAAAATATTGTGTGGAAATAAGGTAAAACGGATTTCGGATTATCCGGATTACATTCCACAGGCCCGCTATAATTTACAATCACGGAACACTGTGAAATGTTAAAAGCGATGGCACACCACTTTCTTATTTACTAACAGAACCTCTTCGATATAATACAGGTTCCTCGGAAACCAACCTTGGGCACCAGTTCTCCAAATTCATTCCTCATGTTATTTTTCATTTGTAATTTCTTTACTATAACAAAGTTCTTGAATAAATAAATATATTCTTTAGATATTCATTCAGTTTTTGTTATATATTTGTAATAAGTATTCTTAGTTAATACACTATGTAAGTATGTTGTCTTACGAAGAAAGCTTTTGTACTGCAGTCAGTATGCTGATGAAGAGTCCTGATGACCCGTAATACAACCTGTATTGGAAACCTAGCATGGTCATCAGATATTTCCATCACTTTTTGTTTATCTTAAAGTGTCTTCTTTATTTCTAGTGTGTTTTTTCACTTCTTTTTTTTGTTTGTTTTGTCAATTGTGTACATGAGTTTTGGAGAAAAATAAATATATTTTATTTATTTATTTATTTAACCTCTTCGATATTAATGACTCCTATAAGAGCCTAGAAGAGAAGCAGCTAGTAAATAGCCACCTGCAACAAATCGCATAAATATGTTGAGTTATCGATATCATAAAATCTACAATACAATAGCCAGTGGCAGACCAATGACAATAAACTGTCTAAACGTGACAGCAGTAACCAATACTGAGGTGACCTCAGTTCTAACAATTTGCGGTTTTTGTTCATCAAAGTGCAGTTCCAGTACACTTATTACTACCTAGTATACAGTGTTAGGACGATACATAAGCGTCTTATGGGTTTCGTACCCAAAGGGTAAAAACGGAACCCTATTCACGAGACTTTGAATTCGCCTGCTCGTCTGTCAATTAAAAAATGTTCACGGATGATGTATTTTTGTTGCCGCTATAAAAACAATGACTAAAAATAGGATAATAAATATTTAAGGGGGCTCCCATACAACAAACATGTTTTGGCAACAGAAAAACATCATCTGTGAAAATTTTAACTATCTAGCTATCACGGTTTATGACAGTCAGACAACTATTGAAGTCTCAGTAAAAGGGGCCCCTTTTTTGAGACTTCGATAATCGATTTTTACCCTTGGGGTACGAAACCCCAAAAAAGAATAAGATCATCATTATCCGAGCGTTTTTCCCTTTTGCGTCCTCGGCTGTGATATGCGCCTACCTGACACCAACCCTCTTTGGGTAGTCATAATATGAAGATGTAAACCAATAACTATCAAATTACCACATCATCGTTCAGTAAATACGCTGGTAGATCCAAATAACTATACCACTGTTGCTCAATCAACTATGACTAAAAAAGTTGCCGGCAAAAACGACAAAAAAAAAACAAATTCGCGATTAGCATTCGATATTTGTTCTGGGCAGTCGACCGATTGTGCAATCGTCTTAGATTATCATAACGCGATCTCGATGCTATTATGTAGTTTATTAATATCTGACCTCGAGGATAGTTACCCTAATTATCAACGCGACGACAAAGAAATAGTGCCGCTTGATTGATCGTCAAAAAACTAGTGGATTTTGATGTCCTTTGGGGTTTGCCTTAGATGATTTTGCAAATTGATTTTGGTGGACTTTATGATATGAAATTGGTGTAGTTTGGTGTTATAAATGCTCCTGCTCATGTACAATGAGTGAAATAGTTAGATTGTCATATGGACGCGTATAGATTTGTCACCAGAAGCTCCAAAAAAGCAACCAAACAACTTACGCCATCTTTGATTGGTACTTGTTAATACGGTAGTTGCCTAATGTTAAGATTATATAAAATTTGTTTCTAATGAGACTAATTTCTATCTAAAAACACTATAAAGAACACTTTTAATTTGATATAAGGCAGACATAAGGCAGCTTGAAAAATCTGACACCAGTGTTGGCCACTTACACATACGAACAAACAAAAATTTGATATCGATTCGTTAAGTGATCTTAAAGCTTCTTTAAAGTTGGGTGAATAGGACCATTTTTTAAACTATGAAAATCTTTATTTACAATTATACTGCATTTTAGTCTGCAAAATTTATAGCAACTTTTATTATGAAACCATTACCATAAACGAAATATTTCGTATAGCTACCAAACAAAGTTCTCACGCCACCCATACAAAATACAAGCTTGTGACGTCACAAATATGTAGGCATTTCAGCAGCGCGTTTTCACGTCTAAAAACATGTGTCATTAAAACTTTTATAACTGAAAGAGTTTTTTGTTTAGAAATGTATTTCTGTCACTATTATGTTTATTTTTATCAGGTCTTCACATAGCAACATGAAAAAAATTTTAGTCAACATGCCCATTGTCGACGAGCTCCGTGGCGCAGCGGTCAACACGCTTGCCTGCGACACGGATGGTCCCGGGTTCGATCCCCGGTCAGGTCAAGATGGAAAATGATGTTTTTCAGATTGACCTGGGTCTCGGATGTTTATCTATATAAGTATCTATTATAAAATATAGTATCGTTGAGTTAGTATCCCATAACACAAGTTTCGAACTTACTTTGGGGTTAGCTCAATCTGTTTGATTGTCTGATTCTTCAAAAAAAAATTTAAACTGGATTGGCAGGCTCACCTAAACCTCGATGAAAGCCATAAAATAAAAACTACATAGAATAGAAAAAACCTATCCCAAAGGGTAGAAATTCGACGTTTAGGATCGATCGGCAGCTTAATTTGTAAAGCACTGGTCGTAAACCACACATTGCAGTTCGAATCCTGCTTGCAATAAATATTTAATTATATGTTTCCCCATATATTATATATTTATTTATTAAAATTAATCGTATAAGTAACTATAGAACCGCAATTGAGAGCAGTTTCACACATTATCATCATCAGGTCTTTATTAGTCTCCACTGCAGGAGCACGACCCTCTCTGTACTACCAGAGCCATATTATTAGCCTCAGCAGTCAGTTTCACACAACGAAGTGTTAATATGGCGGTCCTTGTCATGAAATAATTATAAATCACGCATATGATATGAAATATATAAAATTAGGTAATATACGTAACAACTTTATGCTTAAAATTTTGGCTTCTTCTTCCTTTCCACCGTATCATCATCATCAGGTCTTTCTAGTCTCCACTGCAGGAGCACGACCCTCTCTGTACTACCAGAACCAAGCCTGAGTAGTCAGAGGATTTGGCCTACACTCTCCACGCTGGCCAGACGGGTTGGAGAGGTCTCTTTGATGTTTATAAGCTTTGTTTAGCTTGTGTTTCCTTAGTCGCCTTTTACGATATCCACGGGATGACTTGGAGTGGTCCTATTCTACTATGCCGGGAACCACACGGCTTTGCCGTAGGAGCCACATGGCTTCCTACCGTATACTTTTAATATTTTTATAATTAGATTGTAATCGACATATTGTAGGCAATACAGAAAAAGGAGAATGAATATTTTATATCAGTATAGTCTCGAGTGTATAATTTATTTTACGAGTCGATAAAAATAAACCACTGTACAGCAATGGATTAAAATTGGCTCCTTTCGTTTGACGTAACGCTGTAAACTTATGCAGATCTGATTGTAAGTGATGGTGACTTTCGAGTGGTGATAAAATAGATTGCCTCGTCTCCTTTTATTAGGTTGTTAAGTGTGATTATTACGTAAATTGATATTGGACTGTTACTTTTAACTCGCGTTCTAATGGAAGTTTTAAAATCAAATGGTAAATCACGCTACGATATATAGTAGTATTTTAAATGTAAAAGTTCTTGAGTTCCTGCGTGAAGGAGTTACAAATATACATATTGGATGTTTGTAATACTTTCCCGCAAGAAATATAAGATTAAGATGACAGTGTACAATATAATATCTTATACATTACGCAACGCAAATATCGTTGAGGGAAAAGCTAGTAGTTAATAATATATACCTGTATCTGCTGTATGCCACTTCACCTGCAACATAAGTGTCGAGAAATAAATATATAAAATCCTCGTAGCAAAAGTCTCACACTCAATAATACTGGTTATTGGTTGTCTCTTTACAAATAAATTGTGATCATTTAAAATTATAATAAATTCCAAAAAATCTTTTATTCTAACTACCTACAAATATTTTCGTTGTAAGTAAGACCAGTTTCGATCCGTTTTTACTCTTAGCAACAAAAATGCCACCAGCATAGTGCTACTAAATGTTAAAAATAAAAAAAAAACTTAATTGATTGTTGTTATAGTCAAGAGCATGAACTAGTCACGTCAATACAAAAACCAGATGAAGCATTGTTCTACGATCACTAGTCCAATACGGCTTACATAAGAAGGGCTTCGGTCAGTAGGCCACGCCGCGTTTACGGAAACGACACGCGCAAGTGTGCCAGTGGGTTCTAGTGATGTCAAGACTGGTCTGGTTTTGAGACTAGAGACCTTTTGACGTGAATCAATGTCTCATGTCTCATAAGTAGAACGAATATAGAATACATTACGGAACATCTTACCTATGAAATTATGTAGGTTTGAAAACTTTAATGTTATAAAAATGACGTCGACTGACAGATGTGACGTCTTATACCTAAGAAATGAACAAACATGAGATCTCGAGCCGAATTTTTCATTTGAGAACTTGTTTAAACCAGCAATTAGTCTTTTTAGTGTTCTAATTTGTCTTCCTAACTAATTTGACCCGCCCACCACAGACAAAGTTTCAAGAAGTAAAAACAAGGCTCAAAATAACTCGAAGACTAGAGTCAAATAATTTTGTGAGTTCCACTATTTGGACACGAGGTTTCACAACACTATTTTCTATCTCAATGTATGCGCGGGCGCAGGTATGGGGTCATTAGATAATATTAGTGACCTTTGCTGTGTTTGATTTGCATTAACTTGAATAATCAAAGATTAGGATAATTACTTAATGGCTAAGGTTTGTGCGCAGGGACTGTGACAAAACCGGTTCTGGAAGTAGATTTTGACTGTACGTACAAGTGACAATTATGGGGTTTCAAAGATAATTGTGAGGATTTAATTATTCTCTCGTAGTTTTTAAAATTTGGTACTTTAGAAAATCAGAAAAATACAAGAAATATGAGGAAACAAAAGACGAAAGGCCTAAGAATTAACAGAAAAAGGAAAAGTAAATCCAAGCAAGCCAAGGTAGAAAAAGCCAAGGTCAATAAATAATCTTTCATTTAAAATAAACCTATTTTATACAAACTGAAATGAGATCATTTAAAAATACCCTTAAAAGCAAAGACAGATTTCTTTTTTAATCGGAAAGACTTATTACAAAACAAACATAAAACAATACAAGCAAATTAATTACCTTGTCCTATTTTAAAGGTAGGTATAAGTACTAAGATCCAAATAAAATTCAAAATGGGGTGGTAACAGGGTGGAAAACCCTGATGATGATGATGAATGATGTTCAAAAATTTACATTTCCTGCTAAAATTTGAATTAACACGTAACTGTTCCTTCGATCCGTGGGAAATCTCATTGTTACACTTGTTACATAAATGGGAAGTTTATAGCCCTTTCCCAACTATATACAGAGCGTTACGTCCCACATTGTCACACAGTTTTTACACGGTGCCAGTCATTGAGAACGTGCGATATACGGTTATATAATGACGCTGTCATGCTGTGTGGGTCAAGTTTAAGAGGACCGGTGTTTGTCTCCACTTGCTGCGAAATCTGCACAGCAACACATTTTTCTAGTTTTTATAATGATGAGTGACTTCGGGACTTTTTCTTTTGACACCACTAATTTTTTTTTCTTTTATTCTGAGGGATATAGGGGTGCTCTGAAATAAGCATTTGCAGCACTGAGTTATAGGGTCCGGTATATGTTATTCGGCCACAATATGTGTGTTGTTGCTGCTTGTCAAATATTATCCAATGACAGCGGGTTATTGAGGTCGACGCCTCAGTGATGTGGTGAGCATTTCATTACAATTGACTCATGGCCCACTAAGTTTGCCCCACCAGCCTTATGATCCCACCACACGGAAATTTGTACAAAATTATTATTGTTAAATAATAATATATAAAAGATAACTGACATAATCTTAATTATTTGGAAGAGGCAGTTTGTACGTAAAATACAATTAAAAATCCTTCTACGAAAATGCGCCAAAGCTATCATTATAGGTACCTAATTATACAAATTTCATTGCTATTTCTGAAATTAATAGTTATTTATTATGTAATTAGCAACCTTCCCCGGCTGCGCCTGGGCATGTTTCATACCTATAAACCTTCCTCATAAATCACTCTATCTGTTGGTGAAATCTCCATGAATCTCCGTGCGGTAGTTTTTGAGTTTATCGCAAACAGACAGACAGACGCGGCCGAGGACTTTGTTTTATAATACGTAGTAATATTAATAACGTAGTAATAGTGATATTTATTTCTTTGTACGCACGAAATGCAAACCACTGTTTTTTTTTTTAAAGTTAAACCTTGTGATGTCCCTTAACGTATGTAACGAACCAAGGTATGTCACTTTACGGCCTAGTTTAACCACATTTGGCTTAACAAATACCTGCATAACACAAGGGCCCTGAATTTGATGTTTTGTTTCCCAATGCCGCGTTGTCTTGGAATAACTTTATGCAATATTTACCTTCTGTAACCATTACATAAATAACAACATTACTAGAAGAAAGAGTAAGGTTGGGACTGTCATTAAAATTCTTTTTGTTGTTATATAATGTCTAAAACAGCTCAATTCGACTAATCATTATGCACAACATGGTACAACTCTAATTTTGTAGTACTCAGTACAAAATTAGAGTTGTTACGTGGACGAAAAACTACAACTTACTGAAGGTTAGTTACTTGTGTGTGACGAGAATTAGATGTCATCAGTTTCTTTTATTTTCCCTCGTACTCTTCAAATAAGTTTGATCGAAGCACGTATAGTTTAAAACTATTCATTATCATCGTCTCAGCCGCATAAAGTGCCGTGCTGGGAATGGGTTACTTATTTCTACTCCTCCTAACTCAGTCACAACTTATTTTATATTTTTTACGTATGCATTAGGGTATTTTATTTTGAAGACAAATCTTCCCGTTCAGTTAAAGAAGATCTTAGTGTCCTTTAGTCAATCACCCGCTTATTATAGTTTTACAATTTGGACAAAATATGTGTTCTACGTAACTTTCAGTGTAACTGAATTACCATGAAAAACTGTCAATGACAGTTTTTCATGGTAATTATATATTGTATTAAAAAATAATACAATGATTATAGCCAGTTTTACAAAACTGGCTATAATCATTGTATATTTTTTTTTTCAAAAAGTTATTTGTTTTCCTAAATTAATTAAAACAAACAAAGGGTGCAGCTTATTGTCAGTTTTTTGGAACATCCCTGTTATGAAAATATTAAACCGTATTAGACAGAACAGCTTTTAATTATTTAATTTTGTCATCTTTCATACATTGGGTCATTAACTGTTCAAAATTTGCTACCTATTTTAGATTAATCAAGGATTAATCATATAAAAAAGGTTCCACTGCGTAAGCCACTGGAAAATCCAGTCTTCAGAATGACCTTTCAATTTCTTTTTTTTTCAATGTCAGGAAGACAGATAATAAAATCAGCACGTGCACTGGTGCTTTATTTTCATATCACGTTCGTTCCGTTGATTCATGCCATTCGATGTGATGTGAACGATCGGTGACAATGCGGAATATACAGCTAAGCTACGAGCCACAGGATAAAAAATAAATTACATGTATCAAAAACTCTTGTTCCATTCATTTGAGCGTTTTTGCAGTTCATCTGTGGGCGTTAGAGCTCAGTGTAGACTATTATGACATGATTCAACCTGTATTGTAATATTGTAATATGATTTGGCATAGCTTTTAGACTCGCTGCCTGCGTGATATCAACCTTCCTTAAGTAGCTCCAAAACCACGAACTAATACCCGTGAAAATGGATTTAAAAATTTTGCCCGCCCCGGGTATCTTACCCGGTGACACTTGTGTACCGAATGGCGTGGTAGCCAGGCATCGAGCCACGGAGGCCGTCACTTACAACAGTCTTTCTCTCTTAAATAAGAGTTAGAATTATATAATTGAAACTTACGTAAGATAAAGGAAAGGCGAACTCGCCTTGAAAATGGACTCCTGATGAGTTCGAAACTATAGTCGGCAATCCCGACAAAATAGCACGTGAGTGACCCGTTTTTAAATATAATAAGAGTTAGAATGTTAGTAATTCATGGTGTAGAAACATTTGGCAATGTTTTTACAGCCTTTCTGACGTCAACACTCCTAGGGTACTTTCAAAACCGCTGACCTGCGATAACGAAGTAGATACTTATAAGTTTTTTCAGTTCAGAAACTCATGTTGTGCAAATTATCATCATCATCAGATCTTTTTTAGTCCCCACTGCACGACCCTGCACGACATGATTATCTTACTGCTCTGGCTTATAATATATGGCTCTGGAGCCATATGTAGCCAGGGCAGTCAGAGGATTTTGCGTACGCTCTTTACGCTGGCCGCACGTAACGCTGGTTGGAGAGGTCTCTTTGATGTTAGTAAGCTTTGTTTAGCTTGTTTTTCCTAAGTTGCCTTCTACAACATCCACGGGTAGACTTGGATTGGTCCTATTCTATTTTGCCGGGAAACTCAGGGAATTCATGTGCAGAATGTGACACGTCAAATAAATGGGTCTTTTGCGAGAATGTTAAATATTTTGTTTTAGAATTTATCGTTTGAAACAAAATACTTAGATGATAACAAACCATTATCTTACCTAATTTCCGCTTCATAGAAAATTATATGTGAAATGTTTGGTTTGAAAATCAATTCAGAAAATTTAATTCATCGTACGGAACCTTCCCCACATCAGACGATTTTTTTTCTTATCTCCAAGGCATATAATTCACTGTTTTTTTTTACAGTATATTCCATTTTCATTTCATGGCATCTGAAAATGCTGAAAGCGAAACAAAGAATAAATATATCAAATTGACTAAAATAAAGAGTCAATTTGATATATTTATTCTTTGTTCCGCTATATCCGTGGAAAGTTTTACGTAATCTTACTTTTCACAATATATAATGTTGTTTCCATTGCATATCCATTTAATTACCTTTCCGCGACTTCGTCCGTGTAAAACTTCACCGCCCTGTTTCATCACTTCCATTTTTAGCATTTGTACAGTCCAAATCAAAGTTTATGGCGGCTTGGAACATCGCGCGCGTCGATGCGCAATACACAATATAAAGTTCAGTGGGGCGCGCGGGGGAAGGCGGGGCGGGGACTGCGCAATCGCAGCTAATATCGGAGCCGGCATAAAATTTGTTTCGGGCTATACGTATATTATGTTTTTCAGCTAGATGCTTACGTCATCAAAACGTCATTTTTCTAAATACTTATACTCATCATGACAGTTTTCCATTCTGAATGAGTAATCCCATAATAGTGTAACAACTGTTCCTAATTACTTTTAAGAACTACGTACGGTGAATAATTATCTAAACGTTTTAACTCGTTTGCTGGTGAATGTTCTTAGAAAACTCTCACTTAAAAACATATTTGTTACACGATAAAAAAAATCTTTAAAAAACATAAGATCCCACGGATTGCCTATCTGTTAAAAATTAACTCAGTCAATATAAATTTAACTAAGTATTTTTCTTATTAAGAAATATGTAAGAGAGTGTTAAAAACTTGAAACTGTTCCCACAGAGAAGAAGTACTACGTATAACTTTCTGTATATACATATGTAGGTAGTATTTTTCCCTCTCTGCTAAGTACTGTACTAGGATGAACCTAGTATAGGAATATTGGACCGGACGCAGAAGACGTCACAAGTGACGGCAACTTTTTACGTCATATGTGTGCATCATATGTAGGAACAGTCCGTGGTCCGAATCACTTTTGGCGACTCGGTACCTCACAATAATCGCAGTACACTAACAACAGTACAGTAAACATCAATTACTTAAGATAAACCAATAATCATGGCATAAAAAATTTAAAATAAACAAATATAAACCATCCCTGCCTTCGTAGATTAAGTTTTTATATTATAGTAGTTCCACAATTAAGTACATCTGTTAGTTCAATTTTAATTAAATTTATTATTATTATCAATAATATGTATTATTATTATTAATTGTAAACTAGAGAATATGAAATGCAATATATACTGAAAAAATTATTTTTTGATTGTGAAATAATTTAAATATTGAAAATTGTTTTATATTATAAAAATGAATTATCATTTTTATATAAAATTGCTATTATTCTTAATCATTGCTTCATTGTTTTAAAGATAATTTCGTGTAACATTTAGATGTGTAAGAATGTAACCTCTGTTGTGAACGGTGCTCCTGGTTCCCAAGACACAGGGCCACCCTAGTTTGGGAACCTTTGTAAATTCTTGTACTACCTACCTCATTTATCTGGTTAATAAATGCATTTTATTTTTATTTTTTTTAAACACAATATTAGGTTCTGCGGGGCGCGTACACTGAGCAGTCGCAGGTAATATCCGAGCCACCATAAATTACTTAGATTCGAACTGCATCAGTTTAACATTTAAGGCGCTGTAACACCTAATTATAATAGTACGTGACTTATGATTCTAAGGCCCCTAGGTGGGACAGAGGGCTTCAACAGTCTTTCTCCATCGCGAATCACGAACGGTCTTTGGCAACGCGCTTTACTAGTAGTAGTAATAGTACGTACTGGTAATGATATAAGGTTAAAAGTGGCGATGCCGGTAGGCGATCTATAAGTTCGAACCCGTGCCTGTCATTTCGGCCGCTTTTAGTCGGTTTTAATTTAATAATTCATTAATTATAACCAAATATTGTAATATTTTTAGGTAACCATTTTGCTCAAAAAATGGTAGTTATCGCTGAAAATATCAAGTAATTCGCGACGAAACCTTTTTTGGATATAGATTTTTGCCATTTTATTTTCCTAGGTTTTAAAAATTTATTAAAAATATTTTAATGTAATCATTTATTTTGATCTTTAAACTGTACTTCATATTTTTTTCATGCTAGTATTCCATGAAAAATAAGGCTAACTGCGCGAAGAAAAAATAGACGTTTCACGGCAGTTTGTGAATTACAGCGCCTTAAGAGGGCACACTAGGCACAGTAGCGACGCCAATCATTTTATTCCTAATACTTTACAAATAGAAATAAATTCAATAATGTAAATCATATAAGCCTTAGTAAATAACCTGAAGTATTTTTGGAATCATGTTATGAGAATCAGTCATTAAGAGAAATAGTGATTACCGCCAAAAACGGCCGTTTTGGCGGTTATCTGATTCTCATAAGTCTCACTGATTCTGATAATATTAAACATAATTCCAAAAATACTTCAGGTTATTTACTATATGATTTACATTCTTGAATTTCTTTCCATTTGTAAAGTATTAGTAAAAAAAAGGATTGGCGACGCTACTGTGCCTATTCGTGTGCGGATTGAATTTCGAACAGGAAAAAATTAAGAAAATTGCATATATTATTAATGCCGATGTGTGCGTGAGCTTGCGCTGAGACACATTTGCATGCATTGGTATTTGCGTCACTGTTACAATATTTTAGGGGACTATCCTGATTTTACTTAGATCCATGCACATAAGTATAAACTTTCAGTCAGTCGAGCAAATGTTTTATTTCGACTAAACTAGCCTCACCACATCTGGCATCGTCGCCATGGTAATACTTTTTCATATTTAGTAATACTTGGGTAATACTATAACTCATCGTAGTCAATCTTTTGTAAGTCTTGTATGGAGTGCTTTAGAAAAAGCGTAATTGTTATCTGAAAACAATTGCTCATCTTGTGCAGTCACTAGATTTAACATTATACATCTGGACTTACTTTTAAGCAATAAGTATTTAGCAACAAAATAATTGGTTTGAAACAGCGGCCGAACGCTCCGCTCGGACATACCTTAATATAGTAATTACTAATATTTATGTAGACTAATAACGTCCGGTAGTCATCAATCGAAATTATGTTATTATTGGCATTGTATGTAAGTATCTATATGTGTCGTGTGATGTGTCCGATCGAACTCGGGACCACTATCATGTCGCAGGCTGGCGTGTTAACCACTAAGCCATGGAAGTTTTATTCCAGGTCAGCTGTTGAGCCTTTACACAGCTCAAGTCCGCTCCTGTATGGAGTATTGTTCCCATCTGTGGGATGGATTCGCTATTAGCTCGAAGCCTTGAAAGCTAATGTGCCAGAAGAATCGTGGATGATGAGTTGCATACTACAGAACGGCTTCAAAGCCTCGAACACCGCCGATTAGGAGCAAGACTGTGTATCTTTTACTGGTTG
Organism: Rhodophaea formosa; assembly: GCA_963082605.1. NCBI lineage: Eukaryota > Metazoa > Arthropoda > Insecta > Lepidoptera > Pyralidae > Rhodophaea > Rhodophaea formosa. The sequence goes on from OY720209.1 coordinate 15,895,324, forward strand.
CATTTCAGGGAGTGAGATCAAAAACTGCCCGATCTAATTCCCCTGCACCATTCCATCATCGGACGACACGGCGTGAGCAAGGATTGCATCCGTATGTCGTCTATATTCCTGCTAATAATATTAACAGGTATATTACATTCAATTAAAAATTATTTTTGCGATAACGCATTAAAGTATCGTTTTATGGCATTGGTCGATGCATTGAAGATGTCGATCTCATGACACACTTTGTTATATCGGTAACTCATGCGAATCAAAGGAGAATATTGACGGTATTTGGTACGACAATGAGGCAAGCTAAAGGTTACACGATTTTGTAAGCGACTGCTAGATCTAGGGACTGAAAATGATATTTTTTGAAGCAGTTGTGGACTATCAATCTTACCCGTGACAATTTTTTGCAAGAATATAACATCAGCAACTTGACGACGTTGTTCGAGTGAAGCAATAAGTTTTGTTTTATTCAGTGGCGCAGTCGATAGGCATTTTTGTAAGTTGACGTGAATTGGAGAAAATGCGCTGTCTAATTTGTTGCTGATTCTTCTGCACTTTGCTTTGCTTTGGAAGCGGTACTAAACTTAGCTATAAGTAAACTGGCCCGTTCATGCTACTGCAAAAGTGAAATTTGCCTGTAGCGTGGCTCTACCACAATTTGTCCGTATATATGCATTTATATAAAAAAAAAATAACTAACTCTCTCACTCGGCTCTAAGACTATCTGTGACTAACTTCATTTAAATCGGTTCAGTAGTTTTGGCGTGAAAGCGAGACAGACAGAGATGCGTTTGGATTAATAATATGAGTATGGATGTATTGAAGTTAGAGTGTGGTTGCAGCTGAGCGCGGCGAGCGGCGCGGGCAGCGCGGGCAGCGCGGGCAGCAGCGTGTCGCCGCTGAAGGCGCGCGACGCCAGCCCGCCGCCGCAGCCCAAGCCCGACGACGAGCGCCCGCCGCAGGTATGCTTTACTACCTTACCGCTTCAAATGCTCATTGTATTTGCCACAAACAACCTCTACATTCGCCACAAGAATAACACGAAAACTTAACTGAATATGGCGATACAAGATACGAGGAGGAGGCGAATCTAGAGATGCAATGCTCTAGATTCGCCTCCTCCTTCATTATGCGAACCGCAAAGGAATGAAATTCTCTCCCCGCGTCGCTGTTTCCGGACTTGTTCAATTTAGGGATTTTCAAGGCAAGAGTGAATAGACATTATTTGAGTTTGCGTGTACCGACCTAGACCTCATCGTTGCTTCCCATCAGGCAAAATAGAGGTCAAACGCACTCAAAAAAAGTCAAATCAATCGTCAAATACTGGATTTATAATGGCTTGTTAATAGTATCTACTTTCCTTTCACATTCAAGTTATTGTTTGTGTCAACTACTGCCCTAGTTAAAACAAAAAATAGTAACATACAGTAACTGTGCCTAACTGAACAGTCCATTTGGTTCTCACTAACACTATCTCCAAATATACCACAAGACCAATAAACACAACGGTTACAATTTACCGCTGCAACGCATAAAAAATTGTTTAGTGTGCTATGATAAGTGTCAATAGGTACATTAGATTTATGATCACTAGCCATATATAAATACTTCTTAAAAATCATAATTTTGTTTTGGCAATGATTTTGATTTAGCCGAACAATGCTTCTAGAAATAAGTTAATATTATCGTCAACATGAACAATTTTTAACCCAAGTTATTCGACACCATAGATATTTGTACCACAGTTTGTGGTACAAATAGTATGTCAAGTGTCATTATTGAACTATAAAGTTAAATGACGATATTTTCGTTGAAATAAATGGCCTACACCATAACCTACATACGATTTAATTAATCATTTAACAGAGCGGGATAAAGTAAAGTAAATAAAAAAATATATACCAAATCAAGAAACCCTAAGAAACCCTCATAACTTCTCTTTCCTGTACATAGGTCTATCTTGTTCTGTTAATTTGATAAATTGTATCGTGTGAAGGATGTTTAGGATTTGAAACTAACTAAAACCCGGGAAAATCCATGCTACATATAGTATTCACATAACGTATTTACAAAGCATGTATGTAACTTTGACTATATGTATGTAATACTATCAATATATATATATATATATATATATAGATCAGTACATTTTAGTTGAGCGAGGTTAGTAAGACTTGGTAAGCCCGAGTGCTCAAAAGCATTTTAACTAAAATCGTTCTCAAATACTGTCACTGTCTAAACCAATAATAATAAGTAAAAATCCTGTGGGTATAAGAGAGTGATTTAAAATAAAATACTTCAGGTAAATCTTAGGATGATTTTTCTTGAAGGTATGGTAAAGTTTTCATCTCATCATCTCTGCGACTTTACCAGACTTTGTTGGATAGACGAATCTAGATTAATAAATCTGGACTGTGGTCTACTATAGAACGTAACAGAGTGTCGTGTTTATAAAACAACCTATTTTCCAATTGAACAGTTCCACGTGGGAATAAAGTTCTAGAACGTCGTGTACGAACTTACTACGTCTTCGTCGAAGGTATACCTACAGTTAAGGATGTCCATGATTCATGTTATCTGGATTTGTTCTATGAATTGAAATTTCAAGAGGGGATTTTAAAAACGTTTTTTATTTTATTAGTTCATACCCAACAGTATGACTGACATGTGACTGAGTGTGTATGATTGACATGTAAATGAATATGTATGACAGTATCACGAAAATATATCAAGATATTCACCGTCTAGTCTAGCTTCGTCTTTTATGAGGTAGCAACCCTGCGCTGGCATGGTCACTTCTCAGAGAAAGCGGCAAGTTACTAAGGGAACGTTAAGCCGTTGGTCCCGGCTGCCATTTGGTGGTCGTTAAAAGAACCACGTCAGAGGCCGAGAGGCGTTCTGAACAACTTTGACACCAGGGTGTGCATGGTCGATTGACCGTGTCACCTACACGAAATGATGATGACTAAGGTATTAAATACTTGGCTATTCAGTCCTTGCCTAGCACCGGCAAAAGAGGTAGCTGGCTTTGACTTGGCAAGGACGCCAGACCAAACCGTGCAAAGTGATGAGGAAAAGAAAGAAAGAAAGAAAATCTTTTTTCGACAAAATACATATCCAACAGCAAATGAATCATTAGCAATTCTAAGCAAATTAAATTGTCGAAAAGGTGGCCAGCTCAGCTTTATGCTGCTAGCGGGGTGCTACAGCGCTGATTTTCAGCTGGTGCCATGAAGACGTGGGTTAGGTGACTTAATTATTATCATATTAATTAAATTACTTTTTATACAATTTGCAATACATATAATATTATCATTTTTCTAACATATTTTTTATTAATTTCGGAGAATACAGACAAGAGAATAAAAAACCGGCCAAGTGTGAGTCAAACTCGCGCAATGAGGGTTCCGTACAATATGCTTGGTGAACACACACACAATGTGCAAAAAATGTTTTATTCAATTGACTAGCGCCATCTAGTGGTGTTTTAGAGAACTATATCCCTAGATGAACTTATTATTGTGAGTTTACCACTTAATTTTCAAGTGATAGAATTCTTATTATTTTTCCTGTAATCTTCTAGGAATGAACTATGTTTTGTAATTTTTTCAAAATTTTCGGCCCAGTGGTTTCGGAGATCAGGGGGGGGGGAATGGTCAATTTTTGCCTTCTTTCGTGAATAAAATCAAAAGTATTGATTTTACCCGAACAAAAAAAATTTTTTTTTAGATCCTCATAATGAGCCCTTTCATTTGATATATGACACAGTAAGGTTTGCAAAACTTTTTTTTTTAATTTTGTAATTGGTCCCCTCAAAATGACCCTTATTTCAAAAAAATCTTTATTTACTTTGCACATCCGTGTTTGGGTCATAGGATTACACCATCTTACCAAATTTCGTCTAATTTGGTTCAGTAGATTCGGAGAAAATCGGCTGTGACAGACGGACGGACGGACAGACAGACGCTCGAGTGATCCTATAAGGGTTCCGTTTTTCAACTTTTGTACGGAACCCTAAAAAGTAAACAAACAGCTACAAATTTTGATACGGAATGAAAAATACTATGAATATGAGTCAACAGAACAAATAAAACAAAAATTTGGGGGAAATTAAAAATGATTGATGGTATTGCCATCAATTTGCCAAGGTATTGCATCAATCAAAAAAGCAGGAAAGCGCACTCTGGGCCCTAATAAACCTCTGCTTCATGGTAAACTAGGACAAAAGCTAAATGTAGAAACTAATTTTCGTCCCAGGTAGCCCTGCAACTAGGCAATAGCAACGGGTGGATTGCTACTACGTTTAGGTCGGCGTATATTGTGATTTGTCATACATGCCTACCTAAAAGTAGTTTTTGGATCTCAGGAATCATTATGTTAATTCTGCCCCTAAGGGATAAGGACGTGACTAATATGTAAGTGAGTTTGTATATGAAGATATAACCAGCGATGTGTGAGAGAGAGGCAGCCCTACCCACAGGACACGTGCTCCAGAGGGGTCCAGTAAATGGGCATGTCCGCTCTGGGATCAAATCGGGCACAGTACTGTGAACGAACTCGCCTATTAGGGAACGTACTTTAATGTCAAGCGAATAAGTGTTGTGTAATGGTCGAGGGGTATTTTCGGCTTGGAGTTTGTACCCATGTCTGGCCTGAATCGAAAGGCCATTCTATAAAGCTTTCGGAAAAATTATTCATACACAGACTTAAGTTTTACGTTATTCATATACGTTACTCATTTGTATTTTGGTACCTCTGGTAGAATCGACTAATAATCAAATCAGTTGTTTATTCGATTTTATAACGCTTGAATTGTCATATAAAAGCGGCAGATCATGCATCTGGGTGTAGAAATCAATGGAAATATTACCAAAATTCTGCTAAACATTCGTTGTATTTTGGTGCATTGGTCCGCTTGGCGTTGAAACTTTTGGTCCATGGGGTCCTGGTACAAAAAAAATATTCAAACTTGATATGATAATTAAACATAGGTATTTTTTGTTTGAAAATAAATTGTAAGTTAAATGTTTAGTAGTAGATATATAAGCATATTGAAGACTAAACTAGTGGGTGACGAGTTTGCCGATTCGCCATGCACCGGCCGACACCGGCCGCGATTTGCATCCGTGCGTAAAACGTTTCGTCACATCGACATCGTTCGCGATTCGGCAATGCTTTCTTGCTATTCTGTTATACCATCTTGAGTTATTTAATTATTTTTATGAGGCTAAATTCTTAATAAGTATATTTATAAGTGACGTCAGAATACCTAAATGATCGTCGTGATACTTGATGTACCTGCTTCCACTTCCACGCTGGTCTGGGAGTAAAAAATTTGTAGAATGTACCAGCAGCTTCTCTTCCCGCGCAGATCGTAAAAGCCGATCGAGGGAATGGGCGAGCGTCAGGAATTGTGTCAATAGGCGATGCGGCTAGTAACCCACCACTATTTCGATTCCGTTCTCCACCCACTAGCCCACCAACATGCTAAGCGTGGCATTAGGTTTTATAGACTTGGGCTCTGTCTACCCCGCATGGGAAAAAAATTAATAAATATATACGGAGAAATCACACAGATTGAGCTAGCCCCAAAGTAAGTTCGAGACTTGTGTTATGGGATACTAACTCAACGATACTATATTTTATAATAGATACTTAAATAGATAAACATCCAAGACCCAGGTCAATCTGAAAAAGATCATTTTCCAGTTTGACCTGACCGGGGATCGAACCCGGGACCATCCGTGTCGCAGGCAGGCGTGTTCACCGCTGCGCTACTGAGCTTGTCAAAAAAAGACGTGATAGTATGTATGTATGTATGTATATACGTGAAGTAACAGATGAAGCGATGTAAGTTAAATTTTTTACCTACCTAAGTTGCGCGCTAATAATATAGTAAGGAACTATTAAAATCTACCTATGTCAAAATAACATGATTATATCTGACCTAGTGATATTCCTATGAACACATGTGTGTAAATCAATACTGGCTAACACAACCTGTCTCATCTAGACCAGATCTAAGTTACCAAATTAGAAGTTAGCGGGACAAACTAGTTCGCATGTTTTTGCCAACACTTGTACACCTGAACATTGAGGATGTATACAGGGTGTAAAAACGTCAAACAAGACCGTGATTGGAAAAAAATGTTACTCATTGATCAACGCGAGACAAGCCGTGTTACTCGTAGCTTTTATGGATAACATACAAATGCAGTCATCAGTCAGACATATTACTGAAAAAAATAAGACAAAAAGTATCTGTTTTTTTTTTTCTCCTTATAATCTCTTCTATTACTCGAGTTTCTCTATTCAAGTAACCATTTATTTATTGTGGAAAAAACCAGCAGTTCTGTTCAAGAGCAAGGCGGAACGACGTACAAACATCATATTCAAGCTTATTTATTTAACCTTCCAGAACTAAACCCTAAATAGGTAGTAGGATCCTAATACCTGGGTTTTATTTCTGAAAAACTAAGAATACTAATTCATGACTTTCCTCTTCCATTTCTGATACTGAGCTCATATGACTGTATGCAAAATTTGCGTGTTCTTCATATACTTTTCTTCTTCTGCTTTAAATTATGACTTCCACCGAGGTTGCGGTGATTCTGCCTATGTCAAGTTTAATAAGATACAAAGTATCAGTGTTGTACGATACACGGTTTAAACAAGTAGCAATCAAAGATGAAGTAAATCCTTTGGTTGCTTCATGGAAACTTCTGGTGACAAATCTATACGAGTCCATATGACAATCTACTATAACTATTTCACTCATTGATTATCAGCACGAGCGTTAATTACCACTACAACACAAAACTACACCGATTTCATATTTTAAAGCCCGCTAAAATCGATTTGCAAAATCATCCAACAAGCCAACCCTCTCTATCTCTTCCACGCTGGTTTGGGAGTAAAGAAAAGACTTAGAATATACCAGCTGCAGAATGTAAAATCCGGTCAAAGGATTGGGCTGAGGATCACGTCAATAGACGATGCGGCCAGCAACCCATCACTATTTTGAATCCGCTTTCCAACTTAAAACGCCCATTAACACGCTAAACGTGGCCTTAAGGTTATATGAACTCTGGCACTGTCTGCCCCGCAAGGAATAAAGACGTGATAATATGTATTTATGTATCTAAGGCCAACCCCAACTAAACCCCTTGACTTCCCACCAAAAACTCTCTTCACACACCCTGTACAAAACGGCCAGGCGTTGACCTCATTAATGACACGCATTATCTGGGCTGTCTGAGACGTGCACCGGAACACTTACTTGATACAATCATGGACTTTGAGGATTTGTCCTCAAGTAACCAGAAAAGAGATTTTGAGAGATGTCTGGAAGAGATTGTTTAAGTGAAGGCCGCCGCGAGTACTAATCATGTTATAATGTACCTTGTTTATTTTCATGTTAATATCTTTTATTTTTACTCGACTGACCCACACAGAAAAAGAGTAAAATTTTTCGCGCGAATGTATGCATGTGTGCGTTGTAAGTATGTCTTATCCATTATTTGCTTCCTGTAGCCTTAACGGCTGGACCGATTTCGAAGTGTGAGTTAATATGATTTGTATTTTTTCCCGGAGTGTCACAGGCTATGTAACATCAGCAAAAAATCAAAATGGCGGGCGCTAATTGTCAAAAAAGGCAGTTGGGTTTTTCATTTTTTAAAGTAGCTTTTTGTTATGTTATGGTGTTAGCTTACTGGAGTACCTGTACGTTTTGCAAGTGAGCCCAAATGCAGGCATGAAGGGTGTCTCAAAAATAAACAAGATGATGAAGTTGATGACATAGCTTTTAGTAGGTATTTTGATTTAAATTTTCCTGTTCGCTCAATGGCTTTACCCCCTGGGTTCTCCCCGTCTTCATCCTTCGTTATATCTGGCAACACGTTTTTATTGATGTCTAATAATTAAAAAATTTAAATGGTATTAATACAATTTAATGGTATGGTTTAAAATGGTAAATGCTAAGAATATGGCTAGAAAATATCATGACAGCTAAGAAAAATCAATTTTGGTGACATATTCTATCAAGCTTTTATTGTTTTAATGTATTGTATTTTTATATGCTACAAATAAACATGTTCTATTTCAAAGCGCGAAGTTTCCTTAGAGGACATTGACTACGTGCCGCAGACCTAAGAATTACTTTGACCCACATTAACACGTCTCATTAAATAAAGGCTGGTATTAAGTAACGAAAACTTCTAGACGTTTATCAAAGCAAACAGGAAAATCATGAGTATTCTAAATTAATTGTGCGTATGTAGTTGCAACAAGGTTTCGTTGTAAGCGACAGTAGGATTTTCCTTGACGACTTTCTCCGCTCTCGGCCCGATCATTGATTGCAACAAAATTATTTACACAATCTTCTAATCGTAATATTCGTATTATATACAGGGTTATTTGTAAAACACTAGTAACCTCGCAGGAGTGCCTAGCTAAGATCATAAACAACGACGTTTGTCTATGACTTTTGACATAACTCAATACTCGGTGACAAAAGGACGACATTAAACCGGACAATTAGTATGTCCAAGTCAATCCCCGGAGTTCTTGGCGGGAATTTTAGCGGACTACACGGTGTTTGTTTTGGATTGTTGTGCAAATTGTTTCTTGTGGACTTTATAATGTGAAATTGGTGTGATTTGGTGTTATAAATGGCCATGTCCATGAAAAATGTGTGGAATAACTAAGATAAACTGTTATAGTGCGGCTGTAGTGAGATTTACATAGCGGGCGGGCGGGTTGTCCGCCTTGCTGCGTCGTCTATGATTCAACGAAATGAATAACACCATCATTTCGTTCAGGTATGGCGCTCCATACAAGCGGCGCAATATTTATGCCTAGGACTAACACAAACAAAACTTTATATCCGTGCACTGCGTCAATGTGTGAGTTCGACAATCAGGGTCGGCACCTCGTCGAATGAATATAAGTAGGTACCTACTACCGACGCCATTTTTACGAGTATATCTTTCCATTTTAGGAGATTTGTGATTATTTTATCTAAGTTTATATGTTGGGACTTACCTATTATGAATCTGGATAATAAATAAGTGACAGAGCTTACAAGCATCAAATGTATTCGTTGATCTCACTCGTATGTCATTACTCTCACTTGTATGCTACAACTGGTACAGCAAACACAACACTATGACATAGGTACATAAATATTCTCTAGTAGATGTTAGGTCTTATTCATAAAAGCATACAATATCTAAAACAAATATCTTCTTCTTCTTCCTCACCTTATCCCACTTTATGTGGGGTGTGTAATATCTAAAACAAATATCACTTCACAAATAGGCATTTCCTTAGTTTATGTCCATTTTCTATTTACCACTGTTTTAGGATATTTTATGTTATGACACACTAAGTATACGATCACTACTTGTAATAAAATAACTAACGTATTCGGCGTCAAAAAATACGGTAAATATTAATAAATTAAATAAATACTTTGTTTACATCTCACGTCAACAATGGCGTCGTGAATGAAACTCGTGAATCATGACTAACTTCAATGCAAGGCGCGGCGAAACGTGCGAAGCTAACCCTGTTCGAATGCCAGTAAAGCCCGCGTATTAACGGGGGAAGTGCGGGGAAGCTAGGTTGTGAGGGACGCTGTGAGTTTCCGTTCTGTACGTTAGTACTATTATTAATCGTTAGTACTATTATTAATTCTGTGGTTAAACTAGATAACTCGAAAAAGCGCGGGAAACTTTGTTTTTATTACTTGATACTGGCTAAATACGTAATGCGTGAAAGCCATAAAAAAAAATTCAATCCCCATTTGATGTAAGTCAAGTAATATTTATTTTTGTATGACATTAAAATCTAATAAATTTTCAAAAATCATTGAACAAACGTTTGTTTATGATGTTAGCTTTCTACAACTGCGAATATTGGTGTTTTACAAGTACCCTGTATATAAGTACATAATTTGCTGGTAACTTTTGTTACTGGTAAGGTTATTAAACAAACCTGCTAAGAGTTTAGTTCACAAAGATAGGTTTTGCAAGGACCTTTTTGAATCATAATGTTCTCAATGTTTTCTTCATGAACTTACAAGCATGTAGTGAACATGTTTAAATACCTTTTAGAAGGGACATAAAGTTTTTATTTATAGGTAATATTGTTTTAGACATCCTTCTCATCCAAGCGTTTTCCCAGTTATATCGTCATGTGGCGTATCAAAACATTTAAGGGTTAGTTGTAGGCAACATTATTTGGCAAGAGGTTTTGCAGCCGGCCGCCTACCTACCTGTCAGCCCAGATCCGACACAAATATGTACATGTTTGTATAAAAAAGTAGTTTTTTTTTTAGGTTCCTGCAATCCCATAGGAAAAATTGTTCATATTGACGGGATGATTCACCGTTTTACAGTCAAGAGTATGTCGAGGGTCAATAAACACTCTGTATAATACAAAAGCACTACCATGTCGAATAAAAGCGTAGCTTAGGAGGGTTAGCTGCTGCTATGGCCTGATGATCCGTCTGCAAACATAATACCAAAAGAGGTGAAAACTAACATTCTAGAAAAAATAACACAAGATACAATGAGTCAAATTCCTTTCTGACCGCACCTCGCTCATATAAGTAGCTTGTATGCAACGATGACATAATGCTGATAGTATCATCGAGCCCCGGAACACGTGAGCGGCAGAACATTGAATAGTACACTTAAAACTTTGAACAAGTTCCTACTTATCTCATAGTAATGTTTTTCTATCAATAACTAAATAAAACCAACAAATATAATTATCCACGTAGCAAGAGAAGCAAATGCTACGGGCCTCGCGCATTTCACAGCCCGCGTATTTGGGGGCCCCGCGCATTTGGGGCACCAGTCATTTTGACTGTAACCAATAAATCAATTATAAACAAATTAATAATTAAAAAAGTAATTACATTTAATAAGATTCCAGCATTTCTCCCATGGAAAAATTGTTTATTTGGAGGGGCTGAATCACCCCTTCAAGGAAAAGTAAATTGAGTAAATTTACTTTTCCTTGAAGGGGTAACTAATTTTATTTGTATCTCATCCTCATCATTTCGAGTAGGTGACACGGTCAGTCGACCATGCACACCCTGGTGTCAGAGTTTTTCGAAACCGCCTCTCGGCCTTTGACGCGGTTCCTTTAACGACTACCAGATGGCAGCCGGTACCAACGGCTTAACGTGCCTTCCGAAGCACGGAATCATCTTTCTTATCAGACAATCAGGTGATTCATGCCTGCAATGTCCTAAGCAAACTAGAAACAACTTAACAAAGTATGCTTCTCGTGCGGGAATCGAACCGGGTCAACAAGGCAAACGCCTTAACCACTGGACCACGGAGACTGTTTATTTGTATCTAGATAGATATGAAATTAACTCATCGATTTATGAAGAGAATAAGTCTGCAAATTACACAATTAACGCCAACGAGCTTGTTTTGCTCCATTTATAGTTTTAAATGTGCGCGTATGAAATTTAATAAGAACGGTAAAATACTGCGGTACATCGCTCCACTTCTTCGTGAAATGCGTTATTTATGCCAACAATAGATTGTTATGGAAAACGCTATTCATTCTCGTGTTTCATTGTCTTAGATTGCGCGAGCAATTGAAGAAAATGCTTTTTATGGAGGCAACGATATCTTTTCGCAGTATTGATAGATATTGGTATACTTTCTCAGATAATTTATGGCTTTTGCGGTAAAACTTCTATGGTAGAATACTAAATAAGCAAAAGACTTAAATCTATAAGTGAGCGGTCTATAAATGAAATTTTATAATACAAGCCTACTACAGTAGGCTTAAACACTCATTAATTGTCATATTTTTAACAACTTTTACATCAATTAAATTATAGACGTCAGTAATTTACTAATGGCTACGTTTAGGCCGCTTCCAAAGCGAGTGAAGAAGCGGTTACAAACTTACTTAATAACTTGTACACATTTTCACTTGAAATTCCTGAGATATGCGGTTTATGCAGACCAAGTGAAGACCAAAACACACTTTTCCATCAACTGCGATGAAAGAAAAAGTAGGGGAACATAAAATCGTAATGATGCATAGTTTCACTATATACATTATTCAATGTAAAAATGCAGATTATTTAAGAACGGTTGTCATGCTTTGAGGCATGACAACTGTATGACTTTGCAGAATCATATAAAAACATGGTTGCTGTCATAATAGTATATCTTGGACTCCAATATTTCTAAGCTCAGGATGCAAACGGGAAAACACTTGTATAACGATGATGATGATGCTTCCTCAGGGTACAACACCTAATTCTATTTTATTAATATGTAGAAATTAATAAAGACAACACACAATATTGAAAATATCCAAGACGGAGCCTTGGACGCTACTAATAAAACAATAGACCACGCTATTATGTTTCAAAAGGAACAATAGCGAGAATAATCTGGATTATTCATATACGTTGAGGCGTACTGCTCTACGAAGTGTAAGTTTACGGACACTGGACTTCAGAATATTACGCTGGTCGAGTTATTAGGCGAGTTGAAATACGAGTGTTTAGTTATCTCAGTAAATTTTTTTGAAGCGTCTATTTGCACACATTTCAATTTTTCTTTTGAATTATATTTTTTAATTCTAACACTTTCATATTCTATAGGGTGGTACTTACCTTTTAATTTTCATCTCTTAGTGGTCATGATGACTTTCATGGTTTGCCTTGTGGTTCCCGGCGGAGTAACATGGGACCACTCCAAGGTTTCCCGTGGATGTAGTGGAAGGTGACTTGGGAAACATAAGCTAAACAAAGCTTATAAACATCAATGACTAATGAGACCTCTCTAATCCGTCTAGTCTGCATGGAGAGTGTAGGCCAAATCTTCTGACTGCTCTGGCTAATATATGGCTCTGGTAGTACAGAGAGGGTCGTGCTCCTGCATTGGAGACTAAAAAAGACCTGATGATGATGACCGATAACCATTGCATTGATATTTAGCAAAATCAACCTAATTAAAAAAAGTTTTATCTTGTGAACTTATATGAATCAATACTAATTAACGAGAGAGCGGGAAGCGTCATGGACGTATTCACTTAGGACAAAAACTTCAGTTAGGACAAAAACTCTTTCGTACATGTCTGTCCAGCTGTTTTCTTATTATGGTACCTAAAATTTTAAAACACTTCTTCGACATTTTTTAGTAGGTCCGAAAATTACATAGAGTTTTTAGCCAATTTGGAAAATTTTCATAAGACTTGCGAGGCCTACAAAGTTTAAAATGTTTTCTTGTCTTTCTGATCCCAAGATTATTAAAATAAATTATGTTATTAATATATAATAAAATTGTAAGTACATACATATAACTTAACAAAACTTCTTTACTTTTAACTGTATCAAATGATAAAAAGTGACAAAATATTCAGACTCGATGAAAATGAATCGCAATGTGGAACTTATGACAGCGCTCTGAAACACCCCATTCATATAATACTTAAACTATTGTCTCCTTAAAGCTGGTCGTCCACTTGTCTCGCGCATACAAAAGAACCCAGAAGTAGGTAACATTAGGTATCTTTAATAGATTCCTACAGAAGTTATTCTATCAGTTTCCCTAATTATCACTACTGTTCGATGTGAGGCTTAGGCGAAGCAATATCAAAGTTCTCTGGCAACAATTACCAAATACAAGCCTGTGACGTCACAATACCCTTATTATTTCACAAAGCGTTCATAAAAAAACAAACTTTTTGGGAGGTCTTACCATGCACCAATAAAAAAAATTAAGTTAATATATAGTCACGTTTGTGTAGCAGCAAAAAATACTTGGTAAGTAGCTATTGGGCAATACGTGGCAGTGGTTTGGCTACGCGTGTATGCATGTAATCAATTAAACATAAAACGAAATATAGATCGATTTCAATGCTTGTAACGTCCTACAATCGTTTTAACAAGGTTAGCCGGAACGTATAATAAGCCGCAAGACAATTAAAGTATTAAACTAGTGGTAAAAAAAAAAAACAATTTTATAACAAAATTGCTTGGCTATGATCATAATACTTATTACTTAATCGCGATTTTTTTTTAGGAGGCCTATGTCCAGCAGTGGACAAGTATAGGCTGATGATGATGATGATTTTATCCCTTATCTAGGGGATAGGTTTATAACGTCTAAAGGCCGCGATGGTGGAAGAGTAGGAGAAAAAGGAAATTTAAGTAGGTATGGGTTGCAAGCAGCAGCAACACCTACGAAATAGGAAATTCTAAGAAAGCAACTGGCACAAGTTCGTTCTATGTTTTATTTTTTCTAGCAGGCCAGCACTGAAGATGTTTTAGTCACTGATGCGAGCTAATACTCCGGCTCTACTACAAAAAATATAAATCAGTACATTGTCCTGTGCGAAGATCATTAGACAAACACTGATGGTAGAATAGAATATTTTGTGACTTCCCGTATAGTAAAATGGGCACAGAAAAGTTGTTACGATGTTGAGCAGCTTCGAAAATAAACACATAAAATATGACAGCTGCTCCTTGAAAGAGAATTTTTCCAACTCCCACCATTAGTACCATAGGAAAAGTGATTCATATTGACAAGCTGGGTTTTATTAACAACCTGAAGTTAATCCTTTGCTAAAGTAGCACATGCGGCATTATTTTCACATTGTGTTTTAGAAATTTCGCGTGAAACCACTAAACATATCGTAACATAATTATTTTTTAACATATGAAAACTATAATCCATAATTGTCACAATTTTGTGACTACACAAAACAATTTATCAGTCCAACCGGACGTTAGTGTAATCGAGAATATATATTTGTGTCACCTCCTTTGCATAATAGACTCAATAAAGTTTGCTATAATAGACTCAATAAAGTTTACTTGTGTTACTTAGTAAACTATTGTATTCTGTGTATTTGTATTGTATTGTATTATATACTTGTATTCTGTGCTTGTGTGTAACATTTAACCTTTATCTAATAAAATGTTACTGAATTATTTTCCAAGATAGTTGGATAGGAAGAGTGTATAAATCAGTAACATTATGTAGAACAAACTATTTGCTCTGATAACTTTGATATTGATATATGATACCCGTAACTACTAGAATTTTCTATTCCCTACATATATACATTCCCACATTTCTCAACTTTCAAAAATGTACTACTTTTCCATATTTTCTGAGTTAAATTAGACGAAAACGATAGTTTTTTTTTTTAATGTTTACATATATTTTAGGCACGTTTTCAATTTTCGTAATTTTAGTTATTGCTACTAATTGTATGTTACTTGAATTAATTATGTGCTAAATTATCATTCTTTTTCCTGTAACTACTGCAGTTTTCAGGCAGTACAAAGAATAAATTCTATAGTGGAATCCTCAAAGATAGTTCAAATGCGGTCGGGCGGAGCGGATCTACATAGAATACTACTACTGCGTAGATTCATAACAAGTATGGTACGAAGATGGTCCCGGGTTCAATCCCCGGTCAGGTCAAGATGGAAAATTATCTTTTTCAAATTGACCTAGGTCTTGGATGTTTATCTATGTATGTAAATGTCATAATTTTTATTATTGGACATTGGCTTTGGACATTTTTCTTATATGTCATTAATCGTGCAAATCAAATTTAGTATCTTGAGTATCCCATGACACAAGTCTCGAACTTACTTTGGGGCTAGCTCAATCTGTGTGATTGTCCATGCATATTATATTTTATTACTGAATATATTAACTGATTCACAACAAGTAATGTACGAAGTGTGAGTAAAAGGAGTAAACTATTGTCTCGTTTAGCTAGATTGCCTGTTGAAATAACATAAAGAAAGAAATTTAACACCTCATGGAAATTCAACTTTACAATACACAATTGTAGTGGGAGTACCAAACCAAAGACAAATGTCCAGCAATTTAGTTATTATTGCCTACTTTAGTACATTCCTCTCGAACCAGCGATCGTTGTCGCCAAGCAGTTTCGCCAAGTGGAAAGGTCAGGTTTTATTGGGATTCCAGTGAGATTGGCCACTTGGCGATTTGACTTCCTGGTAGCAACATTAAAACTGCTGTAATCTTAATATCTTTGTTGTGACAGTATCTTCCAAACTTTCCTTTTTACTCGTCTGACCCACACAGAAGTAGGATATTGTTTTTGCACGTATGTATGTAAGTATGTCTGTTTTATTGTCACCTCCTGCAACTAGGGTAGCCAACCATACTATAATATATAGTATTGTACTATATTTCGGGAATTCTGGCCGTGTGGTTTCCGGCAGAGTAGAATAGGACCACTCCAAGTCATCCCGTGGATGTCGTAAAAGGCGACTAAGGAAACACAAGCTAAACAAAGCTTATTAACATCAAAGAGACCTCTCCAACCCGTCTGGCCAGCGTGGAGAGTGTAGGTCAAATCCTCTGACTACTCAGGCTAGTATATGGCTTTGGTAGTACAGAGAGCGTCGTGCTCCTGCAGTGGAGACTAGAAAGACCTGATGATGATGATGATGATATTTCGGGACTCCGTACTATATAGTGTTGGACAAATATATATAACGCAAAAGACTATATTTCAGTACAATAGATCAATGTTTATATATTGCACACTAAAACTAATAAAGTAAAATAAAAGTGATCCCGCAATTTTTGAACGCGCCTTTCGAACGACACGTAATGAGCGTATGCGTGTAACCGAAAATATTTGAATAAAAATATAACTTAGCCTATATCTTACTCTTCCCTACTAAAATACTATATTTTTTTTGTAGTGTACTTTATTTTTACAGCTTTTTTATAAAAATACTATATTCTGACAAAAAAATGTTGGCAACCCTGCCTGCAACCTAAACGGTTTGATCGAGTTGCAACTGTGAGTGTTATAATCATGGAGCTATATGTACTACGTTAATTGACCGGAGTGTTAAAGACTTGTGACTTCACCAAAAAATCAATATGGCGGATGTAAACTGTGAAAAAAGGTCTCTGTGAGAAAAGGTCTTTAATTTTCTAAATTATTTCTTCTTGTTTGAAAGCAAGGATTTAAACCGAACATGTCTTACATAAAATCTTATATTGATGCAGTTACAAATAAAATAATAGAAAACATCAAAAAAACGTGTTGAACTCCGGGAGCGCCGGCAGAAGTGAAAACTTGAATATTAACGTTGTTTTTTGATCAGGTCACGTGACCGTCTTACAAATTTTCAATCTGACGAATCTGTCGGTCACGTGACCTGTCGTGAGTTTAACATTTTTTTCTCCATCACAAAAAGTGCACAGCGCTGCTAAAGAAGCCTTCACCGTAAAAAATCTTTTTCTAGAAACAATGGCTTTTGACCATCATCTTGCCTGGATGAATCGAGCTAACCCAGAGAAGCTCATTAAATAAATATAAACATATACGGACAAACCAAACAGATTGAGCTAGCCCCAAAGTAAGTTCTTATGAAAGACTTGTATTATGGGATACTAACTCAACGATACTATATTTTATAACAAATACATATATAGATAAACATCTAAGACCCAGGTCAATCTGAAAAAGATCGTTTTCCATCTTGACCTGACCGGGGATCGAACCCGGGACCATCCGTGTCGCAGGCAGGCGTGATGACCGCTGCGTCACGGAGCTCGTCTAAATATTCACTCTAACTTAAAGAGATTATGGTTACTTACCATTAATCAGTCCTTATACATCAGTGCTCTTGAACTAGTGATCGTTGTCTCCAAGCAGTTTCGCCAAGTAGTAAGGTCAACTTTTATTAGGTCTGCAATTGGCGGGCCCACTTCTTAGCTTCCCGATGACGGAATGTCGATGGAAGTCATTCATCAAGCCGACAGACATTAGATTACTCGTAAAGAGCTCGATGGCCTAGTGAACGTAGGCATTATTAGCGGTTACATTCTGCTGGGACCTGGGAAATAAAAACTGATTATAAATTGTAAATAAAAAAAAAATAGTTATGAAAGAATCAATATTTTCATATATTGCGCTTAGTTTCTAGTAATTCTAGCACCAACTCCAAATAAAAACTGATTATAAATTGTAAATTAATAGTAGATTGTTGCACTGAGCAGAAAGTAAGTTATTGCTGCACGAGTGTTTATTTGGAGCCCGAGCGCTAGCGAGGGCTCTAAAAAGCACGAGTGCAATTTAACTTACTTAATGCGAGGTGCATAATCTGCTTTTCTTTCAACTACTGCAATAAAAGTAGTTGAAAAATAAAACTGAAGACAAATTACAATAGTTAAAAATTTGTTGTTCACATTCCCGCTTTATTTCTTTATGGCCAGTATTTTTTTAGGCAAGGCAATACACACGTCCCTTTGTTAACTCCATACGGCCGTTAGGTTGGCCAACCTTCTTTATGACAGGTGACAACTATTGTCCACGATTTAAAAAAACTAAACAGTGCAGTAAAGGATTTCCATACATTTTTGCTGCACTAGAGCAGCAAAAATGTATGGAAATCCTTTACTGCACTGTTTAGTTTTTTTTTTACTTCTAGTGCAGCAAAGTTCCGCTTTGTGCTGGATATGTAGTGCAGTTATGATAGAATTGCAGCGTAGTTGGAAGAAAAAAAAATTGTTATGGAAGAATCTATATTTTTATTTATTGCGCTTGGTTTCTAGTAATTTAATTATTTTTTCCTACTTTTTAGTTCCAGTTTGTATTCTTACGCATAAGGGTTGAAGGCGGTATTTGTTTCTTGTAAAAATAATTTTATTTTTCCATTTTTTGTGGGTGTGATAATTGAATTAAAACAGTTACTGTTCTCATCAACTTATCTTGATTCGCGAAAGAATAAAACAGAAATTAATTTAAACCGAAACGCATCCATATATAAAAATATTTGTTGATTTTTTCAAAAAGCACTGGATATATTTCGACAAAAAAATTGTAGAATCATCTTTGAAGTTAAGTCAAAACAGAGGAGCAACGTTCTCATCAATTTGTATTGTTTTGCATAAAAAAAAATAGAAATAAGTTTAAATCGAACGGCATCCGAGTACATTTTTTTTTTTGGATTTTTGTTTATTTTTTAAAAAGTGCTCTATATATTGCGACAAAAATTTTATGGGACCACCTTTGAAGCATTACTTATCAAACAAAATAAAAGAATCACTCAAATTTATTCATAACTGACTGAGTTATCGCGTAACAAACATACATAAAAAACATACAGGCAAATTGAGATTCTTCTCCTTTTTTTAAGTCGGTTAAATATAGGCACAAAATTTTTTGGGCGAATCCATTAATTCCATCACCCTCTACTTTGATAAGACACGTGACGTCACAGATGTCACATTTGTACCAGTGAAATGAGAAGATTGTTTCTCAGCTTTGTTAAATATTGCGTTTATTAAAATCGCTTCATAATCAAAATTGCAAAAATTTTAAGGAATATTTTATCTTACTTTTCAAATAGACTTTAAAATTGACTTGACGTAACGCTCCTACATCAAATTAAAAGTTTGTTAATTCTTTTGCAGTAGACGCTTACGTAATTAGATAAGTTTTTAAAAATATACACATCATGCATGTTCCCAATTATGAAAATAATTATAACAATATTAATATATACGGGTCGTATTGATAAACTCCTTATTTTGAAGTAGGTTAAATATTAAATGTGTTAGCCATTTCTTAACGTCCTTTATTTGTCTATCTGCCAGTCAAGTTAAATAACATTAAAAACTACTTGATGTTGTCATTGTGAACGTGTAAAAAAACATATACCTATGAGAACATGTACAACATGTAAATATATGTTTTTGCTATTGTATTTGGAATAAAATGTTTGCAACTTACGAGTATTCAGCATATTTTTGTAATATATAACTCAAGCAAGAGTTTTGAACTTTGTTACCTTAGAAAAGAAGTAATACTTAGAAATTTTTATATTCTTAGGTAATTTTGAGATGAATAACAGTAAAGAGGTTTTTAGGCAAAGGTCGAAATAAAAAGTAACCTTTTCAACTCCTCGATATTGTTGCCAATAATTTGTTCTGCTATGGATATTATCTTTATCCGACTTAGGTTTACAGTTGTAAAAAAACTTACATAACACAAAACAAAAATTTCTATTGAAAAAAAAAACCTTGAATGTGCTTGGTAAAATAACATAGGCAAAACCGGTAACAGCCTGTGATGGTCTTACATGGTATTTGAAACCTAACCATCAGCGCTGCTCGCTCAGTTTTGAAGTTAAAATGTGCCAATTCCAATGAAATGTACCTACAACCCCTTCACAAGTTGATAGATAAGCATACCTTAAAATTTCGTATATATAAGGGTTTGTTTAGGTTAGTATTTGATGTAATTGCAGTATAGATATATACTTACTTACAGTGGTAATGCTGGTATTTTCCGGCGACTGAAATGAGAACACAATATCAGGGTCAGCGAGCTTTACGAAGTGAGCAACGAATGCGCAGTCCATAGTAATCACAGGCTCGCTATAAAAGGGATCCTAGATCCAATGGTATGGTATTAGAAGCGGTAGAGATTCAGTCACTCTTAAGAGCGCGACTCATAAAAAATAAATATAAAGGGACACGTATATTTTATCGCGTTTCTGGGTTCCTTCAGTAGACGGGAAAGATCCTGTTTAAAAGGTCGGCAGCACCTGGTGTTGCAGATATCCATGGAGAAAACTTCATCAGGTGTTACGTATAATCGTTGCCTGCAAAAATATATAAAAAAAAAGGTTTCGTAATTACAAAACAAGCCAGGAGCTGAGAATAAACCTAGGGATTATGCCAACTTCTTACTATCTGGCTAAACGTCTCTTTGATCTTAGGACTTTTGACTTAGTCTACACTGTAAGAAAATCAGACGTGAATTCGATAGAAATGAGAACATATATCAGGGTCAGTGAGTTGCTCACGGGCTCGAGTTACACAGTGAAATGTTTTGCGAAGTGAGCCGCAACCGCAACGCACATGCGTAGTCCATAGTAATCACAGGCTTGCTATATAAGGAGCCTAGATTTTAATGGAACTTTACTAGTCAATGTATGTAATAGTTTGAGACCAGGTGTTTTATCCGGTTTAACTTGTGATTTTAGTATTTTATAGGTTTTTCTTTTTTTAATGGATTCACACTGCTGTTCTGATATACTTTTAGTTAATTAAGAAATAAGACACGGGTAAAAATACAGGCAGGATTCAAACCACAGAACTAATATCAAGATAGAAGAAAAATGCTCGTCGATTTGTATCGACACCGAGCGTGTAACATTTTGCGTAGGTATTTTGACGTCACGAGTTAAATTTAGTGATGGGAAATATAAGCCGCGCGAAAACAATTTCAAGCCATCGATTAAAAAACGAAATACCGATAATACCTTAGAATATCGCCCTCGTCCCGCCCCGCCCGCGATACCAACAAAATATGGAAGCGGGAGGTTGTGTACGCGCTGCGCAGCGAAGTCTAAAATATCGATCTACATATTTGTAGTGAAAAGAATTAAGTACACTTTACTTTATTCGTGTAACCCAAAAAATTTCTTCGAATCTAATAAATTACGATATCGACGACCTCTGTGGCGCAGTGGTACCTAAAGCACATTTGAACCGCCCCGCCCGGGTTCGATTCCCCGTCAAGTTAATAAGGAAAACATAAAATTTTGTTAACATTGAATTGATGTTAATCCATATAAGTAGGTAAGTTTGGAATCAGCTATCAATAACTTTTTTTCATTAGTACTACATATATAGTACATATCTATTTCTAACAGTTTATGTAGTAGTAGATTTTCCCCTTTATACCTATTTATTTTTACCTGATTGTCACTCAATTATTTACGCAAATTATTCCAGGTTAATTTATTAATCGATTAAAAATATCGATGAGCAAACTTTATTTCACCGACAGACAAACTGATAATTACTTAATCTAATCGGTAACCTATCACAAACAAGATTTTTTCTCTTCGAATTGTAGATGGCCGAAAACGGTACGACGTAGTTTTAAATTCCAAATGGCTTCCTTACCATATTTTCTACTTCTATAAACTTAATAAACATATTTTTCATCTTTTAGAACAATCTTTTTCAACAGCCTCCGTGGTCCAGTGGTTAAGGTGTTTGCCTTGTTGACCCGGGGATCGTGGTTCGATTCCTACGGGAAGCTTACTTTGTTAAGTTGTTTCCAGTTTGGTTAGGTAGGACATTGCAGGCATGAATCACCTGATTGTCTGATAAGAGATGATTCCGGTGCTTCGGAAGGCACGATAAGCCGTTGATCCCGGCTGCCATCTGGTAGTCGTTAAAAGAACCATGTCAGAGGCCGAAAGGCGGTTCCGAAGAACTCTGACACCAGGATGTGCATGGTCGACTGACCGTGTCATCTACACGGAATAATGATGATCTTTTAGAAAAACTGTCGACCGGAAATCAAAACATTTAATTTTATTTTGATATATGTTTTGGTAAGAATAATTTCCTTTTCTAGAAATAAGTAACTTTCTCCATATTATTATTCACACCGATTTTCAATAACTACTTACAGTCGACAAATCGAGATTAGTAGTAAAAGAAATATTATTGGAGTGTAGCAAAGGCTACACAAATTTTGGGACATATAGCAATAGTAGTATAGTATATTAACGTAGGGTTGCAATACAAAGCATATAGCTTCCAAAAAATAACTATTAAAAATCGGAATTTCTACAATATAGCAATTGGATTTTCGGTCAAATGGAACTATAGAAAATAAAAAAATTACGAAACGTTTTCGGTGTTTTAAAATTCGTACATAATCTACTCTTGTTTGTGATAGGTAACTATCAAAACATCTGTTTATCTGTCTGCAGACTAACTGATAATTACCTAAACTAATTAGCAGATTAGCTGAAGGAAGATATCAAACTAATTCAGCTGAAATTCCAATCACCTAATGCCAGGAGTATCATCTTATGAGGGAACTAGGTTATTTAGGTAAAGGAGTGGAGTGGAATGGGGTAAAGCAGAGTTCGAGGCTTTGCATAGTTAATTAAAGAGGGAAAGGGAGTGGAGTGTGCGACAATTAAGAAACAAAATAAATAATAAGAATAAATTAAAACCATTTTTAAAAACAAGCTTTTATTAGAAGACCATAAAAAGAAAAAAATTGACCTAGATTTATGTATTTTTACCTTTACGTATTTGTACCTTTTCATCATTTGACATTATCACTACATCAATAGTCGGATAAGCTGTGCTAATTATTCGTCGTTTCTTTGATGGGGCAGTATAAGCGTCTTCGTGGAAATGTTTAGAACAAATCCGGCTGTTTTTTGTAGGAAACCATTTTTTACGGCCTGTTGCTTCAATCCACTTATTTTAGTCATTTAGATTTTTAGCCATGAGGAAAACTGAAAAAGTTAAATTATATAACCTATAAAATCAGTGTTTAGTAATATTTGCTTTTTACTACGGAAATCTAAATAAATAAAAAAGAAATCATTCAAATTATCAGTTAATCTGCTTTGAAAATCGATATAGTTATATAATCGAGTAAGAAAATTGCAGTGCACATCACTATTCTTGTTTTTGACAGACAAACTGATAAATTGACCTTGGACGCTACTCAACAATTTGAATAGCTTACTTTTACATTGCTGGTTTTCAATGGATCTCAAGTCTGGCTCATAAATTAAACGCGCAATGGAAAACTAGCATTCGATATATAATCGCTTTTTTTTATTTTGGTAAAAGTAATACGGAGCAACAAAATAAACGTTTTTTAAATATTTACGGATATTTTAGAATAAATAGTACTAACCAATGAAAGGAAATACCTTGATCTCCAGCTCCACCCTTATTGGTGTTGTTTGCACAGTTAATTACCGAACTACGAGTCATTTTGTTTCTAGAACTTGACGACGCACGCGGACTGCGGTAGCTCGCCGACTGAGCTTCGCGCCGAACATTTGAGCCATTGAGGCTTAATTTTTCCACGCGAGGTACATACACTTCTTCCTTCTATCTTGATATAGTTCTGTGATTCAAACCTAACATCTTTAGTCTTTGTACGACTAACGCCTTACCAATTAGGCCACCACGCTGTTACCCTTCACGTAGATTTTCTCCATCATATCCCATTCTTCTTATACGCATTAGGGCTTGTGGTTTTAGTACAGGAAAAATATAATATAAATATTTATCACTTACGTATTTGATATGCAGTATCTTGTCGGGGTGCTTGTGCCCAAAAAAACGTATCATCATTACAGCTGCTTGAATTCCATTACTGGACACAGGTCTCTCCCAAGGATTTCCATAATTAGAAGGGTTTTGTCATACTCACCACGCTCGGCGAACAAGTTTGTGAGCGCAATTTATTTGGCTTATATCGGTTCCAAACTTGCTACCCATAGAAACCGTTTTATAAGCAAGGGAAGGGTAGAAGTTTTTTGAACTGGGGGAACGGGATAAACGTATTTGGGATGCTACTTGCACGGATGTCTGGGGATGAGAAATTAGCAGCCCGGGAGGCCGAGTATGCGATGCACCCGCAACTAACGGGCAGGCAGTTGAGGATGACTCTCCTGACAAAACGTAAACCGTGTTTATTTTTACCAAAAATATGGCTTTAATTGCCATGGACTTTTCACTCTATTTCCCTAGTCATCATTTCGTGTAGGTGACAAGGTCAATCGACCATGCACACCCTGGTGTCACAGTTGTTCGGAACCGCCTCTCGGCCTCTGACGTGGTTCCTTTAACGACTACCAGATGGCAGCCGTTGGTCCCGCCAACGGCTTAACGTGCCTTCCGAAACACAGAGTCATCTTTCTTATCAGACAATCAGGTGATTCATGCCTACAATGTCCTAACCAAACTAGAAACAACTTAACAAAGTATGCTTCCCGTGGGAATCGAACCCACGACCCCCGGGTCAACAAGGCAGACGCCTTAACCACTGGATCACGGAGGCATTCCCTAGTGAGCTTGTCTTATGTGATTTGTCTACTAGTGTGCAGGTGCAGGTTTCGTCGCTATCTTTGTTCGATTGTGTCGTTTCTTTCTGAAGCAAGTCCATATAGGAATGACGTGGTTTATAAGCTATAAAAATAAAAGAAATATAAAATCAGTTTTTTTGTAAAGAGAGGGAATTTTATTTCTGTATTACGAATACTGGAATGGTTCTACTTAAATCGGTCAAATATTTTTGTAACAGCTTTTAAGTTATTTTCTTCCACCACCTTGTAAATTACTTAAAAGAAAAATACAGGCACAAAAGTGAAGTAAATTTTTAGGTACTTACCTCAACTCAACAGATTATACTAATGCTCATAATTATCTCAATTGTCCAATTTATTTTTTATGTAACTCTGTGGTTAGCTGTGTCACAGACTATTAACGTATACTGCTGTAGTAGTGATAGTGAAAGGCTCCACTAACTTTGTTGCTTCAATTCAGAGAGTGCTAATCGGTTTTGGCCTTTTGACAGCTTGAAATAATTTCAAAAAAAATACTGAGCTCTTTCTGTTTGAGCTATTGTGATTCTAAAATCTGTTAAAACTTACTTAATAAAATGTAATTTTTAACAACCTTCTTTGTGTGATTAGATAACTCTGTTATTTTTTTTTTATCAAAAAATGTGTGAAGTCAATTTTTTTAGAGTTTTAGAAGTGATTGTTAAACTGCAACATCTTTCCGATCGATCATTATTTTTTGACCATTTATGGGTATTTGATAGACAAAACCATTTATGATATTTTTGGATAAAATTTATAAAGCTTTTGGTGGTTATCTTTATCTAATATTTATATTTTAGTATGATTATAATTACTTAATATCAGGTAAACTTAATGATCGATGCAAATAAAATACAAAAAATGTGGGTCAAGCGTGCGATTCAGAGTCAAAGACATTAGAAGGCGAACACGACCTAGATTGGTATTTATTTTTTTCATTTTATCATACTTACACGGTATAGGTTATCCATCAACAGAATAAATTTAAACTATATGTTACATATTGTGAGCTTTTATATATAATTACAACAGAATGGAGAGCCAACGGCAAATCGACGTGGCCTACCTCTAGAACTAGGTGGTACGATGAGCTTAAAAGCTACGATAAAAATCGGTCAACAACAGCACCTGACAGACAGATATGGAGCGAGAGAGAGAGGGCTTTGCCCAACATTGGAACATTTTTAATGGCTCTTAATAATAATAAGGATCTGATGCATCGAACAAAGCTTTCACTTACAAAAAACCTCTCCCTCATTTATATCCGTAGTAAGTTATAAAGGAAACCACCCACACAGAGACAAAAGAGCATAAAACAAAAGAGTATCGGGTATCTAACACGCCCTTGATCACGTATTGTGTGGATGGTGCTTCCCTTTCTATAGAGAGATTATTATATGGCTTGGCAACAATTTGTTTTTTCTTCTCTTGGAACTATTACAATAGCATTTGATTTATCTTATCCTTTTTCGTGAGTGAATTACTGTAATGATTCTTCTTACATTGATAATCAAAGCTTTTTACTAACCACTTATAAGATAAAGTGTCGTTGAGTTAGTATCCCACGACACAGGTTCACAATTTGTATGGGGCTAGGTCTCTCTCTCTGTTATTTGTCCCAATATATTTATTTGTATATATTTATTGAATTTCATCATTTAAATTTTAATTATTATTTTACATAATATCACTTAGGTGAACTGTCATTGCTAAGGAGATAACAAGCATTTCACACAGACTATCTGCAACTCCCGCTTCCAACCGATCATATTGAAAATACTTAGGAAGGCCTAAGTCCAGTAGTAAACTTTTGCGGCTGAAATGATGGTGATGATGAGCACCCCTACTTCTGGCTTTGCAGATCAATTGGAGGCGGGTTCAAGTTCTAAACCTCCACTTGCTTAGAAAAACATCATCTAGGTCCCAGATACTACTTAATCGTTAACCTACTTCATTATACTTATACATATGTATATCCATAATTCGATATGCCTGTGGACAGATACACATTCCGAAGTTTCAAATTGGTCTACACTGAGTTTAATTTTATTCATCAACTTCGTCTGCTTTCAAAGCAGACGAAGTTGATGAATAAAATTAAACAAACTTATAAAAAACATTATACTTAGTAAGTACCTGTGCGACTGAACTTCGCGCTCAAGAGTTTCCCAGATACATAGGTATTTTACGGCGCGAAATACTCTTCGTACTAAATGTCATAGAAATCGTAAATGTCGTGTTGCCATGGCTAATGGAGACTAAATAATCAAAGGGCTAATGTTAGAAATTAAATTTTTTAAGAAGTCAACTTTGTAATTCATATTTTACATAGAAAACTGTCTTTAATTTTTTTACCATTTTTTGCACATTAAGATCACTTATATGAAAATGCTCGAACTGTTTTCTTCTCCACATTTTAAAGCATAACGCAATAACACAAAACCAAATTTTATTTGTTACAATAGTTATAAAACTACTCGTAGAAATGTCGTTTGAAAGCGTGAAGGTGTAATCATATCCACCGTAATGGTCATTAGAGATACGAAGACTCTACTGAGAATTCTTAAGCTTAACAATACAGTGATAAAAACTGACAAAGTTCATGTACTTTTCAAAGGATTAGGGCCTCGCAGCGGGAAGCGAGGTGGTCCTTATCTCGAAACTAAAGGTACATACTCTTGTACATTATAATGTCTGGTAGTTTCAACAGAGCAGCGGAGTGGGGTAGTCCGGCGCAGCACTATTCGTTGTACCTCGGCCCGAGTACCGCACGCTCGCCGCGCACGCGCAACCCGACTTTCGAACGCGATCAATTTGAAATTTAAAATGTTTTCGAATATAGTAGTGAGGTGAAATAACTCTGTGATACGTGATACCAGTGCTTTGGAACGCATATTTTTGTGAAGGATTTAGTGACGGAGCCTCCCTTAAATTCCAAGGTAATTTCTATTTAATATTTTGGTCTTCGCGCGCTGCTTCGCGGCGACTATTGCAAGGTGCAGTTTCGTAGCTCTACCCTAATTACAACATACACTGTCCGACGTCGACACTTTCACAGAAGTTGGCTAGTATTTATTGCTATTTATTTATAAACTTTATGAGACTTTCAATGTCTTTTGTACAATGTAACGGTGGAAACTAGAAACTTCAGACATCTCTAGGCAAAGCCTTCAAGAATGAATATTAATGTGCGTTTTAAGTATTTAACTTGTGCAATACTTGTAAAAGAAACTTATATACCTTGTTATTTACGAATTAACCGCACATAATATAATTCTTTCGGAAATTAAGTAAAACTGATAAATACTCATGTTAAAATTTAATTTATAAATTGTTGCTTGTGTATTATCCAAAATTGTATTTTGCTAATACTAATAAAGTTTTTATAATTAAAATTTACATTTTACTGATACAAACGGCCATAAAAATCCTAATGAAAATAATTTTAATGAAAAACCTTGTACATAAAATGTTTGTGAAGATTTACGAGGGTAATTCATATTTTTTTTGCACGCTATGGGTATCTCATAAAAAAAAGGGATACGGCCCAAGCTCTTAAATTTCTCGGCCACCTTTGTTGCGTTCTTCATCTTCTTTGCTAAAAAAAAAACATCACGACGCACATAAAATGCTTTGTTATGTCTCAATAGTCCTAAATTGTAATGGTCGTAGCAGGTAGAAAATTAAACAGCTACAGTAACTTGTCTTCATCTTTCATGGCGTAGATAAATTGGGGGTATCAAAAAGCTGCGTTTGGCAAGGAAGTGGGCGGATATCCGAAAAAAAAGGGGACAGAAACAGCACAAATAATCCCCAAATTTTCACTAACGTTTCACATTCCCTTAGTACACTTTTACGACCTGCATGGGAGGAGGAGCAGCCTAAAAAAATCTTCTTCTTTTGCTTCTCAACCGAGATTTTGTGATTTTTGCCAATGTTCAGTCAAAGGATCTGTGTTGTACGGTATACAGTTTTAACAAGTAGCAATCAAATACGGCGTAGGTCCTTTGATTGCCTTATGGGAGCTTCTGATGATAAATAAATCAATACAAGTCTATAGACGATCTACTTTTAACTATTTTAAACATTGATCA
This sequence comes from Rhodophaea formosa, assembly GCA_963082605.1. NCBI lineage: Eukaryota > Metazoa > Arthropoda > Insecta > Lepidoptera > Pyralidae > Rhodophaea > Rhodophaea formosa. The sequence continues at coordinate 15,924,358 of OY720209.1, forward strand.
TGAGCTCGAGCATTTATTAACCGACTTCAAAAAAGGAGGAGGTTCTCAATTCGCCGGAATCTTTTTTTTTAATGTATGTTCCCCGATTTCTCGAAGACGCCTAGACCGATTTAAGAAATTCTTTTTTTTTCGACAGGTAATACTTTACAGGTGGTCCCATTAAATTTTTATCGAATTGTGTTGATTGCTTTTTAAAAAATACACAAAAACAAAAAAATATATTTACACGCATGCCATTTGGTTTACACTTATTTCCATTTTATTCTTATGCTTATTCAAACAAATTGATAGGGTTGAAGTCGGTTTTTGTTTTTTTGTTAAAAATATGTTACTAGCTGTTACCCGCGGCTTCGCCCGCGTGATATATAGCCTATGTCCTTCTCAGTACCCTAACCTATGTGTATGCCAAATTTCATAATGATCGGTTCAGTAGTTAGGGCGTGAAAGCTAACAAACAACCAAATAAACAAACAAACTCACTTTCGCATTTATAATATTAGTTAGGATTAGGATTAGGATAACACCAAACTATACCAATTTCATATTATGAAGTTCACTAAAATCATCTAAGGCAAACCCAAAATGAACCCCTGGACGTTCCACCAAAATCTCATATTTTTGCACCCCTAAAGGTATACGACCAGTGATACTTCAGTCAAGAAAAAAGCTGTTTTTTTATATCTGACAGACACATTACATCTTTTTGTTAGGGTTCCGTAGTAAACTAGGAACCCTTATAGTTTCGCTGTCTGTCTGTCCGTGCTTCTTAAACTATTTGAAGGATTATACTATTAATAATTTGAAAAAATACTACGAAAAAACTTTTAGAACGTTTCATTTTATTAGTAGACAATAAACCAAAACAAAATTAATTTCACGTATACGCTCTGTTGAATATATTATATTAGAACCGAAATTGAAATATTATACATGAATACAAATATGCGGAGCGTTTATGTATTATTTCAGAAAGGAATACTTTTTCAAAAGTATTATCTCGCCTATTTAGACTAACAGCGTGGAAATTTGGCATTGTTTAAAATGTATATCACTTAAAATATAATTTACATAGTTTGAATACCTATATTATATTTCAATTTTTACGGATTAATTTACAATACACAATTAGTTTTCAGGAAATGTAAAATATAGGATGAATATGATAAAGATTTTTCTGAATCCTATATTTTTAAGATTATTTTAAAAATGTAGGGACAAATCTTTGTAAAGTATTAGCTTTCAGTAAATAAATTATATCTAATAATCTAGTGCAATTTTTAAGTAAGTGGTCTAAGATAATGAGTATTAGGCACAGAATATACTATGGCCATTTCTCTGCGCAGGTCGAAATGTGTAAATTTTCTCAATACATTATATATTCAACTCAAGAATTAGTCTTGCTATTCAAAGGGGGAACGCTGCCAGTATCTTCGAAACCTTGCCTAAAGGGGCTCCTTTTATTAATATATATTAGATATTGTATCATATTTTTTGGATTTTAGTTTTAGGTTAATTTTTTCATAATTATTTAATATGTTAATAGTTTATTCTAGTTTAATTAATTTCAACTCATTTATATCTGAGATTAAACCCATCACTATTCCTGCTTGTTTTACCCAACATCTTGCTTCATAACCATCACATCGTATTTACTTTGGGACTTTACCATAGGGTAAAGTCATCAATTTTTACGGGTACATACTACGACTATGCCAAATAGTTGGCATAGTCGTAGTATGTACCCGTAAAAATTGATAACTTTTACATTGCTCGTATTGCGCCCTTTTCCTTATCTATTTATCAGATTTCACCTTTTCATTGAACTTTTCAATTGGTAAACCTACAGTAATTTACCTGTCATCATCAATTCAACCTACATACTTTTCCGTGACATACAAGTTACAGACGGTACTTGGAGAAAATGCACGTTTCATTTTTTTGACACTTCTTCTTCACTTGCGCCTTATAAGAAGAAATAATCTATTTTCATCATCATCATCATCAGGTCTTTGTCACGACCCTCTGTACTACCAGAGCCATATATTAGCTACAGCAGTCACAGGATTTGGCCTACACTCGCCACGCTGGCCAGACGGGTTGAAGAGTTCTCTTTTATTTTTATGAGCTTTGTTTAGCTGGTGTTTCCTAAGTCGCCTTCAACGACGTCCATGGGAAGACTTGGAGTGGTCCTATTCCACTCTGCCGGGAACCACACGGCACAATAATCTATACTAACATTATAAAACTGAAGAGTTTGTTTGTTTGGTTGAAGGCGTTAATCTCAGGAACTAATGGACGGATTTCAAAAATTATTTCACCGTTGGATAGGTAGGCGTTACCCTTACATATGTACCATGGGTAAAGTCGGAGCGGAGTGCTAGTCTTAGCGATAAGTAAATTTTTACGTCATTAAATAGTTCTAATGAAATATTTTGTTCAACATATGAGCGTTTTTTTTTTCTCGTAATTATTCTTTATTCTTACACGTTATATCATTATATAAGTACCTTCTTGTAATTTCAACAACAAAACCCTTTAATTTACCGCTATTATCTAACGAACACGTAATGTACGCGTGACTTAATTAAATGGTCTAAAGTTTGTCACCCACGGCAAATATGTAAATATAAATTATAACTTAATAATGTGCCTAGTAAAATATAATTAGATAACTTAAGTATTGTGAATGCCGTGGGGTTCTTCGTAGAGTAGAATAAGACCACTCCAAGTCTTCCCGTAGATATCGTAGAAGGCGACTTTTGAAACACAAACTAAACAAAGTTCATAAACATAAAAGAGACCTCTCCAACCCGTCTGACCAGCGTGAAGACAATAGGCCAAATCCTCTGACTGCTCTGACTAATATATTGCTCTGGTAGTACAGAGAGGGTCGTGTTCCAGGCTACAAAAAGACCATGATGATAATCATGATGAATGTGCGTAGAAACTTATTAACATACTTCAGTACAGTACTGTTAGGTTAACTCTTTGCGTTTAGATTGCTTGTTTTTTGTACGTGGCAAAGACTGTTACCGGATTTAGAGTATAAAAGCTGCATTTGGCTTTTTAGTTTCGTTTGTCTCTTTATTACTTTTACCTGTATTGTCCCACTGCTGGGCGAAAGTATCTCCTATATCCTTCCACTTGTCTCTATGGATTGCGACAAAGCGTAGGAGTGATGTCCTAGACTTATTCTAGCGTAACTGGTCAGAGTCCACAATTGATAGACACAATATGATTATATTAACTAAAAAAAATACATTACAAAACGTTTTAAATATAGTCTGCTAGCAAACGTTGCGGTGCTACAGCTTTGAAACGTTATGGTCATTAGAGGATATAAAAAATATCTGAATTAAGGCCAAATTATATACAACAAGCAGCCCTCCCCGGCTGCGCCCAGGCATCTATTATACCTATCAACCTTCCTCATAAATCACATTATCTATTGGTGAAAACCACATGAAAATCATACAGACATACAGACAGACATACGCGGCGGTGGACTTGGTTTTGTAATATGTAGCGATAGTGATAGGGATTTAAAAATCACCTATTCGTTTTGGTATTTCATAAATAAAATAGTATATTTATTTTGAACAAAATTAATTGATTTAATTTTTTAACCTTTCACTCGTGTTTATTTAGGTGGAGTCTTGATAGAGGTTGGTACTCTCATTTATTTCTAAATATATAAGTCGGGTAAATGATGTAAAATTAATAACAAAATTTGAATTATGTTATTAAATGTGACCAAACGATGATAGCATGATTACTTGATCTCATAATAAACCTATTATATCATCAATTTAACTAAAGAAAATTTCACCGTAGGAATAAAATTAGAATGATTCCGTATTTATCTTTTTTGTGAGCTACGGATTAGTACGGACATCCTTTATGCTGCATCATCCTTGGTTAATTGAAGGTATTTGTTGCTTGGATCACCCACCGACTCAAGAATCAACATTACTGAATAAGTATAGTGTTAGAGTAACTTTGCCTAGAGGTACTTCAAATTTGATTTCTCTTAAAAATATACCGACATTGTTCACTTAAGGTGGCCCTTCCCCGACCGACTATCGTCAACGCGAGCATGGTCGAAAAGCTTGTTCCGTCCAGCGCAATGTCAGATAAAGAGGCAAAGTGAAAAGAACCCCTTGCCCTCGTCTCCCGCACACCTCTTACTGCCTCATGGAAACAACCTAGTGAGTACGTTAAGACATTGAACGAAAAATAGTGTGCGGAAATTTCATTAAACTTGTTTCAAGAAATACGTGTTTATTGGTAAGCCTTACAAGTTTATGAAAAAAACCTTGTACATCTAGACTCTCTATTACATTTGCAAGGTTTCTAAATAAATATTTTCTTTACTGTTACATTTAATGAGTACATTATAAACGCCCAAAGTTCACATAAAATTTGTGCAAAAAAGCGGATTTTTGGAGGCTAATACTGAAGTTTTTTCTCCAAATTTTGATTTTTCGTTTTGATAGAAACCTAGATATAGTGCACAAGATACCTATTAGTGGAAAATCTTTAAAGAAAGATTTGTTACACCGCCATAATCACGTACGAGCGTTTGTATGAAAAGATAGACGGGTTGGCCGCCCTTAAGGCGAGGTGAGTTCGCTAGCGCCACCCAGCAATTAATTCATTGACTTCTAAATCAAATCAAATTTAAAAAATATAATAGCGTATTGCCCTAGTAAATTACTCGTAGTAAGTATTATTGGTACAAGTTTTCACTATTTTTAATTTGATGATTTAGGAGAATGAATATAACGAATGTAAAAATTTATTCTCTTAAACGTAGATTGTAATATATAGTTACGAAAAGTAACAAAAAGAATACTACAAATAATTTACTAGGGCAATACGCTATTACATTTTTTAAATTTGATTTGATTTAGGAGTAAATGAACTAATTGCTGGATGGCGCTAGTGTGTGAACTCACTTCGCCTTAAATGCTGAGTAATAATGTGTTCTGTTATAATCTAGACTTATATTATAAAGAGGAAAGATTTGTGTGTTTGTGTGTTTTTCATAATGGATAAACTCCAAAACCACCAGACCGATTTCAAAAACTCTTTAAACAGTAGAAAGCTACATTTTCAGTGGGTAACAAAAACTTTGCAAAAAATTTGGGTCCGTTCGGGAATTGACTAAATGTAACCTTAGGTATCAAAATTTTGCCCATACTCATCATTGGCCGAGTGCTGTAAAAAACATGGATGTGTCTGACTTCTAAGAATGTTCTCGGTTACATTCTCACCTGAGATGCTTCGGAACCCAGGGTCCAGTGGTCGACCAGCGGGCTTGGATAAATGTAATATCTAAGCGTGTTACCTTGCTTGTTCCCGGTTATATCTAAGATCTTCGGAACCCGGATTCCGGGTACCGGGGTCGGCCGGGGGACCCTGATAGATTGCGTTATAAAATGAAAACCTACTAAGGCGAAGTTGCTGGAAAAGGCTACTTAGGAAATAAAATAAAATAGACAATGTAGGACGTTGTTAATAAATTATTATGTTCCTTAAATACTCAATTGCAAACAATAATGCACCTATTCTAAAAATGTCCGTTAACCAGTGAACACATTCCATTTCACTTTTTTTAATAAAGATTTTGATATAAATAACGACTTAGTATGCACGACGACTAATACGACGATAATACTACGAGATAATTCTTTTTTGAAACTAGCATTCTTGTAACATTGTAGGAATGTTTATCATCAGGACCTCAGAAACAGAATAAAAATTTTGTTTGAAGACAAATTTCGGGGAAAAAATCGATCTATATTTGGATTCATCCGTAGGGAGCTTTCCTAAGCCAAGGTTGGTTGCTCAGATACTATATCTAGTATATAGTGATTTATTATTCTATTACAGGACTCAAAATAATTGTTAAGTAATTATCTAATAGAACATACTAAAATGTCATTTTACTCGTACCTGGCCTTATACACGGTGGGTCTAACTTTAAATATTTATAAATACTAATAGAAAAGCAATTTCGAAACCAATTCTTCCTTACAATACAGTAAACCACACCTTTCTTAAATATATATAAAAAAATACCGAATAAGAAAATATTTTACTGTTGTGGAACAGCCTTACCTTCATTCATAGTTTAATAGCATGTTCGTCTAGATTAAATCCATCAATACAGCGTTCACTTTCTAAATTGTTTTCGGGTTGCATGTCCAAAAACGATGCAACAGCCTCGCGATTTATGTAACCGGGCGTAATATAATACTTTCCTTCTAACACGCAAGTCAAATGTTGCTCCCATGATAAACCGCTTTCTTCGTGATATCAAGCGAAAGCGTGCTTGCATTCAAGAATGCAGCGACAACCTATACGCACGGTTTATTTTCAACCTGGCCCGAAACTGTTCAATTAAAAAGTTCTGGTTGGTGCAGTTGTTTTATGCAAAAAATAAACTTAGATACTGAGTTTGATCCTATAAATAAGTAATATTCAGCAACTTATGAAATGAGACAAAATTATTTATTGAATAGAGACTTAAAAATGGTGAATCAATCTTACTTTTAAAATTGCTTCGGTTTGTCATTCATTAGTTTCAATTTATTTGGTTTTGAATTGAATGTTAAGATAACTCTGATCGATCCTTCACAGGGCCACTCCTCATATCAAAATGTTTAGCCGTCCAGATATTTTTACAGAAATGAGGATTTTTTTCAGTTCCCATCATTGATGGTCTCATCTCTAAAGTAGTGCACAAGGACGGGCTGAGTGGTCCAGCCCACGATCAGACATGATTGTCTTTACATATTGTAAATTCAGACAAAGTGGGTCGCGTTTGCACATACACGCATAACATTACATACTGGATTTAATATGCGGGACAAGATGTAAATGAGACATGCACATTACACTTGCAACGATACAAATGATGCATTTTATCCCACCTATATCTTAGTGAAAGTAGGTAACACGTGAGAAACCCGACTCTCCATAGCTTTCGTAAATACACCATCCGAGGTAAACTACTATCGGTCGACGACTTTTATTAATTGTGAAGGCAAATGACAGATTTTTTAAGGTTGGTATCAGTTGGAACGCATTTTCGTAATAAAATAAAATGTTGCTTACAAAAACAGGTTTCTAAGAAATTAGTTGCCGATTGATTACCTAGTCGCTCAAATGAAATATTTGGATGATTCATTTAATCGTAATTAACTTGAAAGGAACTTACGTCCGTATCGGTAATTAGTGAAAATAAGTCAATATTTTTATATTAATTAAGAGACATAGTTAATGAACTTAATTAAGTTCCGATATGTTAATGTTAAGTAGCATTAGTAGACAACGACAGAAGATATTTGATAAAAAATATCAAGTAGTGTAGTGTACACAGTAATATATCTGTGGTCATAGGACACTCGGCTTTTGGCTATTTAGTGAAGTTTTTAATTTTATGAACATGTTAAGGAAAAGTTTTGTTGATCAACTAAAGAAGAAGGCTGGTGTCATGTCGTATCAAGAACTAAAGTCTAAAGCAGAAGATAGAGAAGTTTGGCGCATACTCCATCGACAAGAGCTATAAAGCTCTTAAATAAGAAGAAGTGAAGTTTTTGAAGAATTGGCAACACAGCTTTATTTTGTGCTCTGAAACTAAGCTCCATACGAACGTTTTTCCCGTTTGCGTCGCTGCGATACGTTTGAGCCCGGCGTAGTTATAATGACAGCATTCATGCTGTAATATGATTTGGCGAAAGTTGGTATGGCCTTCTGCTTCACTGACGGTAAGTTTGGACCAGTTAACAGGCTGGCATGGGATGAGATACTAACCCCTTTGATTATTTATACTAACCCTGACACTTTGATTATTTATATATAGTCAAAGCCCTGACGTAAGAACACAAAAACTTAACTACAAAATGTTGATATTGTTACTCCTACTAATTATCTGAAAATGAAAATTTGTATGAAAGTCAGTTTGATCGTTTGCTGCTTCAGTAACGCCTCAACCGCTTACTCACCGGTAAACTATGTCAGGATTCAGGAACTAGTAAACATTAAGAATAGTTACTTTTTATTCCGAAAATAACTTTAAGAAAAAAAGGTCTTTTTTTATGTGGTTTTTTTAGGGTTCCGTACAAAAGTTGAAAAACGGAACCCTTATAGGATCACTCGAGCGTCTGTCTGTCCGTCCGTCCGTCTGTCACAGCCGATTTTCTCCGAATCTACTGAACCAAATTAGATGAAATTTGGTAAGATATTGTAATCCTATGACCCAAACACGGATGTGCAAAGTAAATAAAGATTTTTTTTAAATAAGGGTCATTTTGGGGGGCCCAATTACAAAATTTTAAAAGAAAGTTTTGGAAACCTTACTGTGTCATATATCAAATGAAAGGGCTCATTATGAGGATCTCAAAAATATTTTTTTTTGTTCGGGTAAAATAGTATACATTTTACCCGAACAAAAAAAAATATTTTTGAGATTATATTTGATTTTATTCACGAAAGACGGCAAAAATTGACCATTCCCCCCCCCCCCTGATCTCCGAAACTACTGGGACGAAAATTTTGAAAAAATTACAAAATATAGTTCATTCCTTGAAGATTACAGGAAAAATAATAAGAATTCTATCACTTGAAAATTAAGTGGTAAACTCACAATAATAAGTTCATCTAGGGAAATAGTTCACTAAAACACCACTACATGGCGCTAGTCAATTGAATAAAACATTTTTTGCACATTGTGTGTGTGTTCACGAAGCATATTGTACGGAACCCTCATTGCGCGAGTTTGACTCACACTTGGCCGGTTTTTAGGGTTCCGTAGTAAACTAGGAACCCTTATAGTTTCGCCATGTCTGTCTGTCTGTCTGTCTGTCTGTCTGTCTGTCTGTCTGTCTGTCTGTCTGTCTGTCTGTCCGTCCGCGGTTTTACTAATAGACTATAAGTACTAGAAAGCTGTAATTTGATATAGGTATGTATATTAATCATGGCAAAAAAGTCGTAGAAAAAAATCTTGAAAAAAAACTTTTTTTTGTGTAGCTCCCATACAAGTAAAGTGGGGGAGTAATTTTTTTTTCTCTACTTACCCATCGTGTGGGGTATCGTTAAAAAGGTCTTTGAAAAATATTGTGAGGTTGAGAACACCATTTTTCGATTTAGGGATCCTTTTCCAAAATATTTGGTTTTGAAGTGCAAATTTTTGTTAGAGGTACGTGTCCCCCCCCTCTATCTGCTAAACGGTTATATATAGATACGTGAAAAAAATTACAGCAGTAGTATATATACTGAAATTGAAAGGAAAACTATCAGAGCTGGGTACTTAGTACAAACTAAAAAGTTATAGGCAACCAACTTATAAAATGTACTGGAAAATGTAAAATTTCATACAATCTTTATTGTTAGATGTTTTTGGTCGTTAAACTGTGAGGTGCGAGTGTAAATAGTGTGAACTCAAAGTTGTCATTCGCAACTACGGAACCCTATACTGCGCGTGGCCCGACACGCACTTGGCCGGTTTTTTATTTTTTGTTGCATCCTATCAACCTTCCGATTGCCTTCTGAAACTTACGCAATTCACGAATTACATACAAGGCATTTATGAGTATGGTAAATCACACATGGGATAAAATATGTATGTTCCCCTGAGGGATTTGAAGGTAAATATTTCATCCCTCGCGGAATTAACACAATGGTCTTCTACCTGCTTTTTTTATCATAAACAGGTGTCTCTACCTGTCGAAGCGTATTTTTGGGAATATGTATTTGAAACTTTTACTTTAAAGTTATTGTGAAGTAATGGGAATGGGGTGGCTTGGCATTAAAATTTTCAAAAAATACTTTATTTAAAATAAATAAATAAGATATGGGAAAAATCCACATGGGCAGGATTTGAATAAGGGACTTGCTGAATATTCTTGATTTTATCGATCGATACACAATAGATAGATGGGCGAAAACAAGAATGGGTAGGATGGCGTCGGAAACGAGGCGGCCCAAGAACATGATGTTTTGATATCTTATTTTTCTGTAGGAAAACTAAAAGGTCAAGGCATACACAGTGATTGCAGAATACAGGGGAAGCCCTAGCCCAATAGTGGGTTACTAATTGCTAAAACAATAAACATAGTTTGAGCCCAGAATAGATACCGTCCATCTTGGCTGCCCAAGGTGATCTCATTTATATCAACTACAGCTAAAAACCTAGCGCGTTAATTTAAATTTATCGAATAAAAAAACCATAGTCTGATCTGGATTATCCATTTTGCGCCAATAACCCCACAGACACACATAGATAGACTAACACCTCGCTACTAATAATGATTGATGCTTCGTTTGTAATATTAAACGTCGAAGGGATAAATACATTTCTTAATGAAAAGTTAGATCATATGAAAATTTAACATCTCTCTTCAAAATAAACAATTTTCAATCAAATATCTCTAAGTTGTTTGAAAAATGTCCACGATTAGGAACGTAATCGCTATCAAGCGTAATAATAAGGGACAATACTGTCGCTTTAGCATTCTGCGCACGCAGCTTTGCATAATAAATCGACGTACGCTTATCGGAGCTGACGCAGTGAGTCGTTTCGAAAACCTTTTGACTTCGACAGCCTCCATATTGTATTGGAGACAAGCCATGTAGTTTTCATCCTAGAAAGAACGATTTTATCATCATCATCCGGTCTTTTTAGTCTTTACTGCAGGAGCACGACCCTCTCTGTACTACCAGAGCCATATATTAGCCAGAGTAGTCAGAGGATTTGGCCTACATTCTCCACGCTGACCAGACGGGTTGACGAGGTCTCGTTGATGTTTATAAGCTTTGTTTAGCTTGTGTTTAGTAAGTCGCCTTCTGCGACATCCACGGGAAGACTTGGAGTGGTCCTATTCTAGTCTGCCGGGTACCACACGGCTAAAGAACGATTTACAACACAACTTTTGTCCAACCTATAAAAATTTCCAGCGTAATGTATCTTTGCTTGTGATGATAGCGACTGAATGACAAAATCACTATATCTATATTAATATCACTTGCTACTGCTTTTGTTCGCCAGCGTAGGGTTGACGTTAGACACGTCCAAATGACAACGGACGTCGTCTCCATTGACAGGAACAGCACCGTGCCTTCCAATGGAGTCGGGTCATGAAAACCAATTGTAGTTATTTGATGGAATGTGGAGAAATTCAGTAGTAACTAACCTGTCTAAACGCCTTCTAAATTTACTGCATCCATCACGAGACGTTTAATTTCTGAGTAACTGAATCCTGATCCAGTCTTTTACGAAATACGCTTTTTACCGAACGGTGTCGTGCCATTGAACGGATTGGTACTGCTACCGTTGAATAACACGGTGCCTTGTCGTCGGACGGCACTTTGCCGCGCCGGTAAGCGGCACGGTGCCGTGCCGTAAGGATATGGACTGAAGCCGGTAAGCCGGCCGTAAGGCAAATGTGAATTCATAACATAACAATATTGCTATAATTACTATTAGCACCGTGCTAGTACATTTGATTTACATATATTTATTTGCTTGCGGTTTTATTACTTTACTCGTGTTTGTTACTCATTACTACATGTCGTGATCCACAACATAAGCTGGTGTTTTCAAGTTATTGATTTTACTTTCTCAGACATTATGAAAAGCAGCGTTATCCATTTAACTTGTCGTATTTTGAAGTTTTCATTTGAAAGAGGTGGACTGTTGAGTATTTATCAATCAGTTTGGACGTTTCAATTAGCCCACGCATTTATTTTTAGTAATTTTCTGCTCCCTATGCTGAAGTATTTAAATATTCCCTTTTGACGTCTCTGGTTTACTTTTGATTGATGGTCATTTTAATATCCAATAATCTTTGTCATAAAAGGTCATGTATAGTTATTTTAAGGCCTTAAGACCCTATGCTCTGTCCTTATAATATTTAAGAGACAACGTGATTAGTTTGTTCGAAATAATGTGACTATCTATTGCTTAATTTTATAACCAAGCAATCATTTGTAAGTCGCATTGATATTGTACCCAATCAGATATCTGATCACGTAGCTTTGCATAAAGTGACGTTGGTGAGCCGAGTTGACGCAGCGAGTGTTTCGAAAACAGTTCAACTTTGTCGATCAAGGTTAGTGTGAATTGGTCAGCACTTAGCAGTCTCTGAAAAGTTTTTTATTTTGCTTTTTGTTGCACGCAAAGATTGAGTGATGTTGTAAGTAAATTACTTACACAGTCGAACGCGAATTTAAAGCTATTGATTTTTTAAACAAATATTTTAAATAATAAATTGGAAGTTTGAAAATGTTTGACAGACAGCCTTTGTGGCGCAGTGGTTATGACGCCTACCTGTGATGGTCCCGGGTTCAATCCCCGACCAGGTCATGATGGAAAACGATCTTTTTAGTTCAGCCTGGTCTTGGATATATAACTATCTAATATAAAATATAGTATCGTTAAGTATCCTACGACGCAAGTTCACAATGTTACTGTGGGGCTAGCTCAATTTGTGTGATTTGTCACTATATTTTTTTAAATATGTTTTATTTACTGTCGCCAAGAACGTGTTTGAAGTTTCATAAACGGCTGCGAAAAATGTTTTTTTTACTCGTTATGTATGAGTAAAAAAACATTTTTCGTATATCTGTTGTTACACCCATGATTTTGTGTCGCTATTCAGAATCTATATGTATCTATCTCAACTATATATCTATCTATATTTCAACTTTTAGTTTTAAAATCACTAACTATTAATCGTAATAAATAAACTACCTAATCAAGCCTTATTTAAATTTATTATTTCCGTATTACTTTACAACCGTGACATCTAGAAATTAAACTTCCGTTTAGTTCACATTGGACTAGTAGTGGGAATTAAAAAATGAAAGGGGAATTTTAATCATAATGAATGATCTTATAATTACTTTATTGAGATATTCTATGTACAACTTAGCTGAAAATCGATCTCAAATGCAGAACAATAATGTAATCTTGTATAATAAAACCATATAACCTCCTACCTCTTTTTCACTTAATTTGCGTGCCTATATATATTTACAAATTTAGTATACATTCTTACAAAGTTTTTGACTTTCGGTTTCAAAAGTAAGATGTAATTCATAAGTATAGGCGCAACTCTTAAAATATCAGTGTTCATACACATTGATAACTATTGCGAGTAAATTCAGAGCACAGTGTTATTTGAATTTGTTCACTTAACAATATCTATATATTTATTTATTTAATATTATAAAGAGAAAAGATTTGATTGTTTATTTGCCTAACTACTGAACCGATTTTCAAGATTCTTCCACTTAAAGAAAGCTCAATTATCTGCGGGTGACATAAGCTATAATTTACGAAGACGAATTCGCGGGAAACTTGCTAAAAAGAAAGCAAATTATAGACTCGTTACCAATCGACCACTGTGAACATTTCCTTATGACGTTAAAAGTTACCTAGAGAGCATCCGCACAAGTGTATTATATACACGAAACAGGAACTATTATTGACACTAGGAAATAATTACAAGACATATAAATTATTTTACGCTTTGACGTATGCGAGAACCGAAGGTGAACTACTTTCGGCCAGTACAAAAGTTCAAGCCGTAAACATTGTGGCAACGTTTGTGTAAAAGTGGGTTTTTTAGCACTCAATAAATGAAGGTAAACGTTATGTCTAGATTTCAAGATTTTGCTCGCTTTTATGTAAGTTTCTAAGGAGCAGTGCTTTTCCGGGCAAAAAAGATATTATTGCTTTCCGTACCCGTGAAAACCTGTATGCAAAATTTTATGAAGATGGATCTGATGGTTAAAGCGCAAAAAGGTAACACACTTAGTTACATTCGTATTTTTAAATAATAGTGAGATTGCCGTGTGGTTCTGGGCAGAGTAGAATAGGACCACTCCAAGTCTCCCCGTGGATGTCGTAGAAGTCGACTAAGGCTACGAAACACAAGCTAAACAAATATACACATCAATGAGACCTCTCCAACCCATATGACTAGCGTGGACAGTGTAGGCCAAATCCTCTGACTGCCCTGGTTAATATATGGCTCTGGTAGTACCGAGAGGGTCGTGCTCCTGCAGTGGAGACTAACCAAGAACTGTTGGTGATGATTAATAATATTATACGAACTTGCGCCCATGGCTCCACTCGCATCTCTCAGGAACAAAGAATTGTTAGGATGAGGTCCCAGTCAATGCGTATGCAAAATTTCATGACGGTAAGCTCAGTAATTAAAGCGTGAAAGCTACACAAACCAACTAACAAATTCAGTTTAAAAACATTTGGTCAAGTGGACATTTAGATTACTTAAATCAACTCACAAATAAGCTTATATTTTTCAATTCTATTTAAAATAATCTGAACTGTTTTATTATGTGTTACTAGGTACCTACTAAGAGTTTCGAATTTACGTTTTTGACAGACAGGAAACTGTTTTTAGATAATAAAATATACAAAAATAAAGTAAGGTTGTAAAAAATGTATAAAGCTTAAAATTAATAATTGAAATATTTTTGTTAGCACTCAGTCCATCAATACAAATAAATTTTAGTAGCGCTACTGAGGGTTTTCTAAAATGTAGCCATCACCAAGTAGCTTTGAAATGCCAGGGCATGGCTGATGGGCAGTTGTCATTGAATAATAATTGACAACACCAACAAAATATTAATTTTATGAAATAACGGCACATTTGACCTGCATGTCAGTGCTTCAACCAAGAGCTTCATAAAACCTCCATTCGACGATGATTGTGAAGAGCAGATAACCCAGTTTTAGATTATCATTTTTCATATAATCACAACAATATGTGATTTTTTTTGTTTATTTTTCGTGTGTGTTAGCAGCAAACACTGGTGTCAGATTTTCAAGGCATTTGACATAGCTTAACGGCTGCCATCAATATTGACAGCCTGGACCAACGGCTAAGCGTGTCTTCCAAAGCACGGAGGAGCAGGAGATAACTATTGTCAATTTAGTTTTTTTTCCTCTTGCTTTATATTATGGCTTCCACAGAGGCTTCGGTGATTCTGTCAATTTCCAGTTTAATGAGATACAAAGTATCAGTGTTTTACGGTATATAGTTTTAACAAATAGCAATCAAAGATGGCGCAGGTCCTATGGTTGCCTCATGGGACAAATCCATACGTGTCCATATGACAGTCCACTTTAACTATTTCACACATCAATCATGAGCACGAGCAATGAGAATTTATAACATCAAACTACACCAGCTTCATATTATAAAGTCCATTTAAATCAATTTGCAAAATCATATAAGGCAAACCCAAACTAATCCCCTTGACTTCCCACCAAAAACTCCAGACAATTAAGTTCTAAATTTACGTATAAGCACAGGTAGGTATAAGTCAAAAGTCAAAGTCGCGGTGATTGGCACGTTGTCATACATTTCGTTTGATAATAAGTTAACATGTTGTATTTGAAGGTTTATTTCATCCTTAAACAGATATGATTTTAGGCCATTTGAAGGTCGATAAGGAACCTAATCTAATCTACATTCACTATTAACTGTTCCGTATTTTTTGTGAACATATGAGCGAAACTCAACGGCCCGAAAAACGCAAAGACGGAACTGCAGCCATACCTGTGGTACATTCACAAAAATTTTGCACTATATATTCCTATACGTTGAAAGGTGATCAAAATAATGTATAGGTAATTTTTTAATAAATAATGTATAGGTAAAATTAAAAAAATAATGTATTATTTTATCAACTTTCAACATCTAATAAATCTTAGTTATAGCAAATATAGTATAGTCTTTTGTTTTGATAAATTTTATTCCAAAATCCCGCCACGGTCTTCTTGGCATCGCGGTATGTGGGTAAGGTTTTACGCTTGTTAAACTTTAAGTCCACTTATTAGTTATTTTACACACGAATATGAATAAATTAAAAGGCCTTATCTACATTGCGTTGCTCTATTCTTCATTTTAGTCTTTGTTCAAATGTTAGGTACAGAGTTCAGCCATAAAAGGCGATAATTTTAGATGTGCATGTTTTTAGATTTCTGTTTTGTGGCAAGATTTTATTAGAAACGAATGTACTTCTTAGCTTAATAACCATGCTTATCCTAAGACAAAAGTTCATAGATGTTAGAAAAAGTGCCGTGACCTGCAAATGTGCGTCTTTGACTAAATTTTATTTTATCATTCTGTTGATGAGCAAATTTTAATATAGCAATTATAATTTACCCATTTATAGAATGAAGTGGGGTACTATTTTGAACAGGTGACTTAACAAAACGCGCGATATTATATGAAAAAAATCGTTAAGTATATTCGAACAGTCCCCGGTTCCCGGCAGAGTAGAATAGGACCACTCCAAGTCATTCCGTGGATGTCGTAAAAGGCGACTAAGGAAACACAAGCTAAACAAAGCTTATTAACATCAAAGAGACCTCTCCAACCCGTCTGGCCAGCGTGGAGAGTGTAGGCCAAATTCTCTGACTACTCAGGCTAGTATATGGCTCTGGTAGTACAGAGAGGGTCGTGCTCCTGCAGTGGAGACTAGAAAGACCTGATGATGATGATGATGATGATTCGAACAGTCGCCCTGTTAGCTAGCCTGTAGTGGGCTGGAACCACACAACACATTTTTTGTATTTTCTATCGTCCTACTCTTTTCCTGTGCAGCCAACCAAGACATTGTATACATTTCCATTCAGTTAATACTCAATATACTATTAAATAATGATTTATGAGTACTAACCTGCACATGTTTTCAAAGGCCATAAAATACCCATTGTGATTAAGATTATAACTGTAATTATTATTTTGCATTATTACCACTTAAATACAATTACGTTATGATCATTTATCCAGCAATCATACTTATTTTAAAAATAATTATTTACATGGTCTAACAAAATTCTTCCTTGCTGGTCTTGTAGAATGGAAAAAAATATAGAAAGTACCAGCTGTTTTTTTTTTCTGCAAGGATTTCAGCTGATCAAGGGAATGGCCGTAAAGATTACAAAGGCGTACCGGCTAGAAATTCAGCACTGTTTTGAATCTGTTTTCCACCTATAGCATAATAATATGGCTTTTAAGACTTATGGTCCCAGATTCCGTCTGCCGCGTGAGACTTGTACACGGTAATGAGGTATAAAACATACAACTGAATCGGCTATTTTCCTAGGTCAAAATATTAATAATAAAATTAGACCGTCAGTTAGACAATCAAAAATATTGTATACGTATTTTTACTTTTGTTAATTAAACAACTAGCTATATAGGCTTCTTCTTATTGTATTGGTGGCTCAAAAAGTCTAAAAGAATCCTATATTCTATCCCTCCAGTATTTAACAACAGCCAGCCAATGCAATGCCATACAATTTTATAACACTGCTACAAGTACCTATTTTCTTATGTAAGTATGTTTAGTTCGTATTAAGGTATATAAATACGCCGGAGTCATAAAGTCCACGCGAACGAAGTCGCGGACATCAGCTAGTTAATCAATAAATGACAAAGATAAAGCGTGTCAAAGTTCATCATCACGAGTGGGGGCTTGTGACATCACAGGCCACTAAATAGTGTACTGGCTAGTGACGTCACACACAATTTTAAACACGCTATATCTTTGTAATTTTTTGTTTTATTGACAAAAGAAAAAAAACGTGTCAAATGTTTTTTGATAATCTAACCATAGACGATTTTTTTTTAAATCTATGAATCTAAGTAACGTACTAAGCATAGATTTAAAAAAAAATTCGTCTCGGACTAATTATATTTTTTCAGGAAAATAGCCCATTGTGTCTCATTTTTGTCGGCCAAAAACTACCGTTACCTGAAATACATTGATCTGATTGATGCTGATCATTAAAAAGCAGACGTGCTTTTATCCAAAGTCAAAAGTATCATAGTTATACCCCAATTTCACGGTCGCTTACTCCACCGTTGATCGAAAGATAATATATACGAGTCACAATGACAGATCTAATTTAGATAACACACAGCCTTCCGCACAACATCATAATTCATATGTTCCTCGCATATTACCGTGTTTTGAAAACAAATAGATTCAAATCTTTTACTTTTAAGTTGATTTCAATGTGCGATTGAGAACTTGTACACATTTTTTCCTTGTAATAGAACAAGACCTTTTATAATATCGAGTCGACCTTTCCATAGGCACAGGGATTTTTTTACAAGATAAGGCACATCAGTGATAAAATACTTTGTTAACCCAAATTCCCCTTTTTAGGGTTCCGTAGTAAACTACGAACCCTTATAGTTTCGCCATGTCTGTCTGTCTGTCTGTCTGTCTGTCTGTCCATCCGCGGTTTTACTCAGAGACTATAAGTACTAGAAAGCTGTTATTTGGTATGAGTATGTATATTAATCAAGGCAAAAAAGTCGTAGAAAAAAATCTTGAAAAAAATTTTTTTTTGGGTATCTCCCTTACAAGTGGGGGAGAATTTTTTTTCTCTACTTACCCATCGTGTGGGGTATCGTTAAAAAGGTCTTTGAAAAATATTGTGAAGTTGAGAACACCATTTTTCGATTTAGGGATCCGTTTCCGAAATATTTGGTTTTAAAGTGCGAATTTTTGTTAGAGGTACGTGTCTCCCCCTCTATCTGCTAAACGGTTATATATAGATACGTGAAAAAAATTACAGCAGTAGTATATATACTGAAGTTGAAAGGAAATCTATCAGAGCTGGGTACTAAGTGCAAACTAAAAAGTTATAGGCAACCAACTTATAAAATGTACTGGAAAATGTAAAATTTCATACAATCTTTATTGTTAGATGTTTTTGGTCGTTAAACTGTGCGAGTGTGAATAGTGTGAACTCAAAGTTGTCATTCGCAACTACGGAACCCTATACTGCGCGTGGCCCGACATGCACTTGGCCGATTTTTTCTAGACTAAGCTTCGTGTACTTTGTTCTTATGATTTAGGAGACTACATTTTAATCTCATGGAACTCTTGCGAACAAACGTATAACATAGTACAAGTATTTTTTATTTTAGGAATACTGAAACCTACATGGATATGATGCACACCTAGAATGTTATACAAGCATAGATACCTATAAGATTTTTTTTGTAGTTCCATACACTTTCATTGTAAAGATTCTAGCACTGTGACTTTATTATTCCTTTGTTAAGATGGCAATGTAAGCAGAGTAAAACACGTGCTAATACGTAAGTATTGTTTAATTTCATTAATGAAATAATTATAATCTGACCAATATTTTTTTCATAAACATCTGTATATATACGTGTAGTAGAATTATCAATCACTTATACAGGCACGAGACAAGATAAACTACAATAAATAATTCATAAATCACCTTTATAATTAATTAAAAAATATTAATTTATCGATAAATTACCATTAGATCAATGACACGCATACCTACTTTCAAAGCTATACAAGGATAACCACGTAGTACCAACTTGACCATATATTAGGACCGTACTTGGCCAGTTTAACCTAGAATACATAAAGAGCAATTTAAAATTGAAGTGAACGGTTGAGCAAAAATCTATTCGATATAATTGACCATAATTATTGGGTTGATTCGGCGTAGCAAATTATAATCTCGATATTTCATGCGTTCAGTATTCAACCGACTCGTTTCCTGCTTGTTTGCACTTTGTTTTTGTGGGTCTGAAGGACTTAAGGCGCTCCTATAGTAACACTAGCGCCACCCAGCAATTAATTCTTTTAATCCTAAATTATATCGAATTTTAAAAATCTAACAAGTACATAACTAGATAATTACTTGTAGTATTTTTGTATTAATTATCACTTATATTCGTTTGATAAAATAAGAGAAAAATCGGTTAATGCCAAAAGTGGCCACTTTTGGCGTTAACCGATTTTTCTTTTTAAATATGGCACTAGTCAATAATTTGTAATATACAAAAAAATCTATAAGTAATTTAGTAGTTTTGTACTTGTTAGATTTTTAAAATTCGATACAATTTAAGATTTAAAGAATTTTATTGCTGGGTGGCGCTAGTGTTACTATAAGAGCGCCTTAAGGTGGCAATATAAAGGTATTTCAGCACACAAGTAGACAAAAGCAAATGTCAATTTAGATCAATGTAATAGGTATCGGAATTATGTATTACTAGCTTATTTCCAAATAGAGGGTAAATGCGCACACCAACCCTTCACCCGTTTGCTTAAGTTGAACTTCTAGTATATCTATTTCAACTGAAAATATTTTATGCAACCCAACTAATAGTTTGAGATATGCGTGAGAAACACTTAAACATATATACACTTATGAAATTTAGCACACATGTTTAGAAGCTGATTTAGAGACGAACTGAAGCAAATATTGTACAACGAGCTCCGTGGCGCAGCGGTCATCACGCCGGCCTGCGACACGGATGGTCCCGGGTTCGATCCCCGGTCAGGTCAAGATGGAAAACGATCTTTTTCAGATTGACCTGGGTCTTGGATGTTTATCTATATATGTATTTGTTATAAAATATAGTATCGTTGAGTTAGTATCCCATAACACAAGTCTCGAACTTACTTTGGGGCTAGCTCAATCTGTGTGGTTTGTCAGTATATATTTATTTATTTATTTAATCTGACAATATTACATACTTACGAGTCGAAATGATAACCTCCGTTTTGAAATCGGTTCGCAATAATTTCCAAGATCATTCAAGAAGAATCAATCCCAAGATTACCCCTCCTAGTCAATCATATGATGCCTTATTGCGTTGTACCAATAACAGACATTACTGTGCACTGTAGTCAATATACATACAATTGATAACCTCCTTTTTTGAAGTCGATCAATAACTAATCAATCCTAAGATTACTCCTCATAGTCAACTTCTGTCAACCATATGATACCTTATTGTGTTTTGCCAATAATAGAACCTGTGCACCGCACATAACCACTTGCTGTAATCGTATCGTAAACGTTACGTCACCGTGTCGCAACACCATCGTAGCAGAACACTTGCGACACTACCATTAACCTCCTACTCCTGATGACCCTCCTGGTAATCCTTTCTCCGTAGGCGTACCTAGTGCATTTGGGGGTTCAAACTTACCCTGAAATAAAGCAAAGAGCCTGCGGTTTTTTTATCTCATTAGGGGATAAAGTATGGTGACGTAAAGTATTTTACTACTGTTAGCCGATAAAGATATAAGTAGCAATGTTTTAAAAGTATACTTTAATTGCTCTGTTATATAAGGTGCTTCATGAATTTGATTTCATTATTATCTTACCGTGTGGATCCCAGGAGAGAAGAGTAGGACCACTCCAATTCTTCCCGTGGACGTCGTAGAAGGCGACTAAGAAAATACAAGCTAAACAAAGCCCATAAACATCAAAGAGACCTCTCCAACCCGTCTGGCCAACGTGGAGAGTGTGGGCTGAATCCCCTGACTACTCTAGCTCATATGTATAACCCTGGTAGTACAGAGAAAGTCGTGCTCCTGCAGTGGAGACTACAAAAGACCTGAAAATGGTGGTGATAAAGTACGCTCATCTTCTATCTCCCTCCATCTTTTAACCCTAAAATCAGCTAGTGCGAAGTTCCACTCCACCTGGCAGTCATGACATGAAAAACCAATTCATTCTAATTTGTATGTAGAACGCATAATTGTGCGACTAAGAACCGGTGGTCTTAGTCTAGTTAGTTTGGTTAGTTCATTCGTTGTGGTGTGGTTGGTTCAGACGTGAATTAATTGTACAAGTAAACGTACTAAAAAAAACGATTAACATTACTTTTATTTTTACTACTGAGTAGGCAAACAGGCATAGGACTCACCTGATGGAAAGCGGTTACCGTAGCCTGTGGACGCTTGCAACACCAAGATTGGTTCTCGCGTGTTGCCGTCCCTGAAGAAATCTTTTCACGTCCTTTTTTAAGAACCCCATGTTGTATTCTCTCGGGAAAACAATGGTAGGGGCTCGTTTCACAACTTTAGCGTACTTACTTTTGTCCTACCTACAACATCTTAACAACAACATTAAAAAAAATCCTCAATTTCTTTAGTCTATAAGTATTATATTCGTATTGACTCTGTTCGTAAAGATAAAACTAAGAGGACTTACAAATTGTATAATTTAATGTAAGTAGAATTGATTTTCCCTAACCTTGTACTAAGTATAAATTTTACAGATAAAATGCATAGTAGTAGATATTGATTTCATACAACGCAATAATAAATAATATGTTATTACAATAATATATATAAAGTACTATCCGAGCGTCACAGGTTAATAACTACAATTTGTAATTCCTGCGACGAAGGTGACGGAAATTGAAGAAGTTACTGCAAGCGGAAACAGCGAAGAACGGCGTGCCGTAATCGACGCCCATTGCAGTATTGCCGCAACCGGCACACATAATCGGCGGCCGTACGGTTGCACATGCTGGATAACATCGCATTTTTTCTACCCCCACTACCTCTTCACCCGAAGATAAAACTCGGTTGCATCTTTAGCTGTTATGATCATCATCAAGTCTTTTTAGTCTCCACTGCAAGAGCATGACCCTATTTAGCCAAAGCAGTCAGAAAATATGGCCAGTGTGAACCTCTTTGATGTTTATAAGATTTTTCTTTGTTTAGCTTGTGTTTCATAAGTCACTAGGACACGTCTTCTAGGACATTCACGGGAAGACTTGGAGTGGTTCTTTCGACCCCAATATCTCTTTTCGATAAACCTGGATGCGTCTTCAGCTACTTTATGGTATTTCAGTATGTTAGCTTCATCTATGTAATAGGTAAGCGGTTTCTACTTAGGACCCTGACAGAAGTCTTTCAATTTTCAATCATACTACCTAACAGCGTGGAGAGTGTAGGCCAAATCCTCTGACTTATCTGGGTAATCTGGTAGTTCAGAGAGGGTCGTGCTCCTGTAGTGGAGAGTAATAATTTAAAGTTGGAGAAATACAGTATTTTTAAAAACTTTTCAGGTTCATGACAGAGTCATTCAGCCAGTCAATAAACAACTTTTTGGGTCTACTAGGCATTCTAAAAAACTGGAAACGGAAATCTCGAAATTTCCACACTAATTGTCTGGTCGATTGAATTTTTCGTATAGAAACAGCGATTCGTTTCATGATTCCTTAGGAAATAATGCTAACACTGAGGTGGTCCCGTGGTACTCCACGGGACCACTCACCCGGTCCCGTGGAGTACCACGGGACCACTCACCCTAATACAATCTGTTACGTGCGACCCAGTAGGGTCGCGTGAAAAATTAATGATATTATGATACTTAAATGGATACATTCGTCTTCTTATCCGGTAAAATCAGATGAATGACGAAGATGATAAGTAATAAATTACTGTTGATGGGGTTCAATATCCGCAGTCTTGCTAAGGAAGTAATTATTGTGCAAAGGGTAATGCAAAGAATTTACAAAAACCGGTTTATACCGTGTCATTTCCATAACGTGTGTCATCTACCAGAACACGGAAGTCCCTTTGGAAAGACCGCAAGCTGATTCCGCGTGCAAGACATGAAAATGTACAAACATTCCATATTATAAATCCGAAAGTAACTAAGTGTCGTACCTCTTCACGCTTCAACCACAAAATACGTCCTTCGGACCACTTCGTAGCTAGGAACATACTTGAATACTGGTACCTTTAAACCATAGCGGTCAATAAAGATTTTTAAATAAATAAATATATACTTTGGGAAAATAGTACGAAGACACTAATGTTCATAAACCAAACTGATTTTGTTATAACTTGAGGCAAAGATATAACATAAAATAACTACGTTTTAGCTTGAAGCCTAGGGACGGATATAAGATATACCTATCATCTGCTGTCACGTTGTGCTTTCTGGCACGACAACGGACGATTTCACAGGCACTGCCGAAAAACCTTAAAGGATATAAGGGCATGTAATACGCGTCGATTGAGTTCGAATTTGTGGCCCTTGATTGAAATTTTATTATTTTTAATAATCTTTACCCAATCACTCCAATATTAGTCTACGGTCTCTATTGCCTAAAGAAAATTTATGGCAGTTGGTCATCTGATACTAGTAATATATACTCTTCGTAGTTTGTGCACAGGGCTCTTATCTATTGAATGGTAATAGTACGTTAGTATATGTATTGTCTTTGGTAATAGATAAACACTTTGAAATTTTGAAAATTATTACGGAGATGTCAAAGTACAGGATAATTAAGAAAAAACGTGATTCATGGGTCTTTATCACTTACATATAAGTACTACTTACGTGGTATTTATACATTAGAGTACACATACAAGAAGCGTCGTTTTTGTAGTTAAAAACCGGCCAAGTGCGTGTCGGGCCACGCGCAGTGTAGGGTTCCGTAGTTGCGAATGACAACTTTGAGTTCACACTGTTTACACTCACACCTCACAGTCTAACGACCAAAAACATCTAACAATGAAGATTGTATGAAATTTTACATTTTCCAGTACATTTTATAAGTTGGTTGCCTATAACTTTTTAGTTTGCACTTAGTACCCAGCTCTGATAGTTTTCCTTTCAACTTCAGTATATATACTATTGCTGTAATTTTTTTCACGTATCCATATATAACCGTTTAGCAGATAGAGGGGGGGGACACGTACCTCTAACAAAATTTTGCACTTTAAAACCAAATATTTCGGAAACGGATCCCTAAATCGAAAAATGGTGTTCTTAACCTCACAATATTTTTGAAAGACCTTTTTAACGATACCCCACACGATGGGTAAATAGTGAAAAAAAAATTACTCCCCCACTTTACTAGTATGGGAGCTACCCAAAAAAAAAATTTTTTTCAAGGTTTTTTTCTACGACTTTTTTGCCATGATTAATATACACACTCATACCAAATTACAGCTTTCTAGTACTTATAGTCTCTGAGTAAAACCGCGGACGGACAGACAGACAGACAGACAGACAGACAGACAGACAGACAGACAGACAGACAGACAGACAGACATGGCGAAACTATAAGGGTTCCTAGTTTACTACGGAACCCTAAAAAATGAACTGAACCCTTAGTATGTGTAATTCGCACTTGGCTGGTTTTATTTCATAAGTTTAAACCACAATAGTTAAATGTATCCAAAGCGTAAACTAACAAGCCCAGAACTACCGACGTTGATGCTAGGTCTTCAAAGCTTATTGACTTTCTGCCTCTTGTTGCCTTTATAAATAAGTATTTCAGAACTATTTATTTACATAACTATATAATGCCTGTAATATAAGGCGCATCCTTTTAATTGCTTAACATTAATATTGCTATTTAAAATTCACAACAGACTTTACGCAACTTTAATTTACATAACATTCAGAATATATAATTTAAAACAGACACCACTGAAGGCTCGCAATTTATGACAAAACATGACAAGTTGAACACTAAAAAATTTTGATATCCAGTAGGTAAATAGGCCCAGTTGAGTAGTGATCAGTAAGTAGTATAACTGGATTTCGAAGGTCGTGCAGCAGGTTGAGAACTTGAGATATAATCAAACATTAATTAAGTACGGCTATTAGGCTGTAGTTATGCGAATAAAGTACCTTTAACTTTGTGACACATGGCAAATGACGTTAGCAAAACTAAGCAACTATTGAAAACCAGTTAGGAATTTTGTGTTAAATATTATTACGACGGAAGCAGTTGGAATTAAAATATAGCAAAACTTAAACTATTTTTTTTTTAAATAGCGTTGAATTTTCTTCATCCTTTTCTTGCGGCTACTCTAAATGTGCCCGCGACGCGCAGGTGTTATTATTGTGCAGGAATCTTACATTTTTCCGGCATAGACGAGAGAGACAATATAAGACTAAAATCTGATATAAAAGAAATCCCTATTACAAAATTTCATTTATCTTATACCAGTAGTTTTTTCGTGATACGCGCACAGACTGACTGACAAAAAAAATACAAAATAGGTGATTTTTCATCTATATTGATGGTTATGTCCAGTCCGGCCCAGTAGCAATTTCCAAATAAACAATTTGCAATACAGTTTCGGTCCCGCTTCTGTTTAATTTTTTTGTAGCCTTCTCACTGCTGGGCAAAGGCCTCCGCTTCTTTTCCCCACTGATCCCTATCCAATGAAACTTGCTGCCAACCTTTCAAGAACCTTTCGATTTCATCGATTTTGGATGATACTTTAATCATATTTTATTTCTTAATGACACAATATTTCTTTGTATACGTTTAACTGCTTGTTTAAAATGAGCCTACGAGAGTGGCTTCCTACAGACATATCCTTTTAAGAATCAAGGATATGGCTACAGCTTTCTCCTCGTCAGTGAATGAGAATACATAACTTTTGCAGATATTTTATGCTTAACGATGTCTCAATATTCTTTGAAATATTTCTTCATTTATTTATTACTGCAGTTGCAGTAGGTTGAACCTTACTCATGCATAACGGTGTTTTTGGATTTTGGCTTTATGTTCAAGATAACGGTTATCTTGGGTTTGATTGTATCTGTACAATGACATTCGATTTTGTATTCGTTTTAAGGGTAATCATTTTTGCGAGAATGTTGACTGTATTTACTGATTCGAAAAAAGTTTTCAATGTTCTTTTATTTCATTAGGTCTCATATGAAGTGTAGATTACAATATTTGTATTAAGTTATTGATTAACGCACTTAATTTTTTCTTAATAATGAGTTAAATACCAAGGCAGTCTACTCTATTTCATAGTATTATTTAAAAATAAAAAATAAGCTCTTAATTCGTTTGTGACCTTTATTTTATATATTCACTGGAGCATGAATTGTTGATAAACCAGTTAAAATATTTTTGCGTGAGATTCTCCACAGATTAATATGTATTAGGAGTTCTTCACAATTAATTCAGCAGTTTTATTTTAAAATCATTTTTTTTTTTTATCTAGATCACATTGAGTATGATCTTTTAAACCGATAGTAACCTAATTAGTCATCTTAGTCAGCCGTGGCCAAATACTATTCAAAAGATATCTATTGAATGAAGCCATTTCAACTCGATAAGAAGAAGAAGAATCTAATGCTAATCTATATCTCTAGTAAGTACTAGTATAAATCTATTGCTACTTAATTTAACACCTCGTAAGTAGAAGATCTTTAGTTTTAATCAAACTCATGTGTTGTTGATGACTGATGATAATGACTAACTTTTACTCACAACACAGCAGATCACATCGGCTGTCGTAATATCACGCAACCGACAGCTACCGCGAATCTAGCTCCATTTTTATCGTAACATCTTTCATAACGCGACACTATCTATAGCAATTGTTACACTTATCATTGTTATGTACTATCTTCTATTTTTTGACATCCGAGGAGCCCGATGGCCCAGTGGACGGGAGCATCATTAGCGCTTTCGCTTGTAAAGCAACCCCGGGCGCAGTCCCATTTGGATGGGTTACCGCAAGTGGCATACAAATATCTCGAGCTCTCCGTGCATCGGAAGGCACGTTATGCCGTTGGTCCCGGCTGTCATTATTGATGGCAGTCGCCAAGCTGAGACAGATGCCTGAAGGCAGCTTGAAAATCTGACACCAGTGTTAGCCACTTACACATACAAAAAACAAACAACTCTCTTCCATGCTAGACTGGGAAACAAAAAAACCCTAGAATGTTCCAGTTGCTTCTCTTCCCTTCAATCGTAAAAACCGATCGAGGGAATGCGCGAAAATCTGAGGAATCATGTCAATAGGCGATGCGGCTAGCAATCCATCACTATTTTGATTCCGATTTCCACCTACACGCACACCAGCAAGCTAACCGTGGCCTTTAGGTCTTCTAGACCTAGGCTCTGTCTACCCCGCAAGGGAAAAAGATGTGGCAATATTAATGTTTTTATGTACTCTCATTCCTAGGATGTGATTTATTTACCTACTTCATTATTACGAATGATCATAAGTTTACCTATAGCAAAGACAATATAATACTAACGTAATAGACTGCCCACCTGATACAAAAATATTGTTTTGATTTTAAATAAGATATATTTTGTGAATCATGTTTTTATATTCTCATAATACGGTAGATACAATGTTGTGTAGTTTCGAGTGGCGCCATCTATGCGAGTGTCTGAGAACAAATCGTACAATTAAGGCGTTGAGACCAAATGCCTATAGTATCTTGCGCTTTTACATCATTAAGGCAAGGCAAGAAAGCTTGTGGAGTTAAGTAACTATGAATAGCATTACGCAGTTCAAAGGTAATCCCATCATAATCCTACTTCTGCAATATGTCATGACGTCGTATATTTATATTAGTATTGTATTTAAATAAGTTTTTAATTCTATTTAATTTGGAAGTTTTAACAATCGTGTGTGTTATGTTAATTTGATTTATGAATAAAATATATATTATCGTCATCATCAGGTCTCTCTTAGTCTCCACTGCAGGAGTATGACCCTGTCTGTACTACCAAAGCCAATATTAGCCAGAGCAGGCAGAGCCAAAAAAATATTTATTTAATCTGTAATACAGAGTAATTGTAAAACACCAACAACCTCGCCAATAGCTGCCAATGCAGAGAATTAAAAACTACGACAATTCATACCGATTGCCGGGCCGGCAGAATCCTTGTGTATGTATGAGAGTTTTTTTTTTTTCAAGATTTCATTGGTGCCATATAAAAAGTTTTTGTTTATGGTGTTATAGCTATCTAGTCCAGGTTGTTGGTGTTTCAGAAGTAATACCCTGTGTCGTATGAATAAATAAATCCGGCTGTAATCAGAGTAGTTTGAAACCGTAAGATTCTATGAAAGTTGCAATAGAATAATCATTACATTACTGTCTTATTATAATTATTGGGGTTATAGCGTTCGTCTTCACGATTTACAATTATTGTCAATAGCCCACTCTATAATCTAAATCTTATTGGGTGTAGTAATGTATATATGGTAAAACGTGGTACAAACCAGCATATTTAATTTGATATTTGTAAATGATTTCGGTGACAATTACAGAAAGAGATTAAAATAATTAGATCATTAAATCACTAGCTGCTCTTCTTCACAATTTACAAAAGCCAATGACAGCATATAATTGGCGAATCGTTACAGCAATTTATGGTAACAGGAGGGTAGAAAGCGATGCGCACGCCAACGCGCAATACCGACACGCCATGCGCTGGCGCAATTAAGAATAACGTGCATTCTCGTGACACGAACGGCTTCCTGCTTCGTTATTATACACGCGGCTAAAAGTCAATCCTCATACTGGGATCGATATTTAGTTTAGATCACTACACTGCAGTAGAAGTCTGGCTGCTTTTTTTCATTGGTTGGCTAGGCCTAGGCTCTAAGTTTGGCAGAAATGCTTTCAAGCTTGAGTTTCCAGCAGAGATTTTCTAAAAAAAAATGTAGAATTTCAGTGTATTTTAGCTATATCTGCTGTTACTTGGTTATCTTCATCTTTTGATAAAAGACAAAAGATGAAAACATCAAGGTGATTTATAAGTTTAATTGCATATAATTTTAATGACGTCCAATCAGTTTCTTTTGTAGTAAGCTCCTGAAGCTCCTCATGCCAGGACGTCTGGCCGAAAATTGTTTTTTATGTATACTAGCTATACCCGCGACATTTGGTTATCATCAGTTATTATCATTACTGTAACTTATGTGGTTTATCATCAGCTACCGTGTCCTTAAACTAATTAAAGCAAAATTTGACAATAAATATTTTACGGATCCTTTAAATAAGATGGCGTCATAGTTACTGATTTAATCTAAATAAATCAATAATTGATTTATTTAGCAAGTATTGCAATATTATCTGGTCTAGTGCCACTCTGCCACCGTCACTGGTGTCTGAACCACGGATTAATTTAAATGGTTACGTCATTTCCTATTTACTACATTCACACGGACCATTGTGCAATTTCCAAGTGTTTACGATTCTCAGTTTATTTTTGTCCGAAACATTCACATCATAACTGCCGAAATAAAAAGTGGGGCATACGATTATGTCCAAAAAGTTCCCACAAGTAAAAAAGTGAAGTCCAAAAAGGAAATAACCATACGGATGAAGCAATTTCTAAAACTTGTTTTTTTAATTTATAGCCAAAATATGTTACATTACATATACATACAAACAAAGAAAAAAATCTCCTACCTTGGTCATGTGCTCAGACACCAACGATGGGTAAAGTTGCTGGAAAATCAAAGATGGGAAGAAGAAAGAAGTCGTGGCTGCGAAACATCAGGGAGTGGACCGGGATCGTTAAAGCAGCTGAACTGTTCCGGCAAGCCTGGAACAGAGAGGACTGTACCAAGCTGATTGCTGACCTTCGCTAGTTGGAGAGGCACCTTAAGAAGAATATAAACAAATAAATTAATACCTATCTCGAAAAATGAAAAATCTATACTACTAATATTATGCTTATCATTTAATAATTAATGGGTAAAAATAACAATTCATTGAAACTAACGTAAGAAAAGACATTATATATAACGGCGGGTCAACGTGAGTACGTTATGGCTATTTTGTCGGGATTGCCGACTATAGTTTCGAACTCGTCAGGCGCCGATTTTCAAGGCTAGTGCGCACTCGCCTTGAAAATAGCATGTGAGTGACCCGTTGTTATATATAATAACAATTCAATCAAAGATGCATACACATGATACTATAAGATTTTTAATAATGATTAAACGTGTCTTTTTACACGAGCACTATTAATTAATTTAGTTTACATAATGGGACACACGTGTCAATTAAATTAAAACAGTTTGATTTAAACTTCTTATCGATAAAGTCGTTTCGAGCACCTTGGCCTACTTTTGGGAACGTCAAAGTTAAAAAAGCAAGGCCAGCAATCCTACTACCTATCAAAAGGGAACTTGCAAAGAAAAACGGAGGTAATCATTTACCGACTTATGCAACTACACGACTTCATATATCTTTAATATTAATGCTTCTTTCGCAACTTTCGGCTGTTCATGTGCTGTTCTTCGTGACCTTGGGACTTAACCCTCGTGGTGAATGATGAACTGAATGTTGGAGAATGTTAATTTCGCTTTATTTTATTTTGAGTTTAAAGTGCTGGCACAGTGTCGAAATACATAGCTGAATGCGAGGCCAAACTTGCCATAGATTTGTTCATTTTTATCAATAATTAAATAACTACTAAGTACCACACTGACCTGAGAGCTATTAAAAACGTGATTCTTACTCCTGTCCTCGTACAGATTGTAAAGGTCAGTCAAGAGAATGTGCGTTTTAATCTGTGGATATCATTTAATCAAAACTTTTTTAAAATACAATCCTTTATAAAATACAATTTCCTGTGTAAATCATCAGATTGGTTACTTAAACTATACCACATTAATTTATTGTGAAACAATACTATCACACCCTTACCATATTAAGCTAAGCAGTTGGCTTCCACACAAAGCCACGGAAATGACACGAAGGTAGCCTAGCACATAAGTATTATTTTCCCATGCCTTTATGAGAGGTAAGAAAAAGAAAACCGAAATACAATTAATCTTCTTTGTCAGTTACAGTGTACAATTAATTCTCTTTATTGCTCGCACGTTACGTGCCTGCGTCCCGTTGTACCATAAAATCTATCATAAGGGCGTAATGAGCCTCGTGACCTGTAATACAGGTGGGTCTAACCTACCTATCTCAGGCACCAGTTCTCTCCACTTATTTTAGGTAATATGCTGCCATGCAAACTGTGATGCAAACCTTGTGTAACCTAGTGAATATTTGGAGAGAAAAATAAACGATCTATTTATTTATTTATTCTTTGTCAGTGTTCAGATTGCTACTAAAACTATACTTCAGCATCCATATAAAGCCGAACATTTGACTACCTCACAAAGTAAACACTCTCACATCTTTCGCATAACAATAGCGAATTAAACCCACGGAAATGACATGATGGTATCCTAGCACATATTCCCATCCCTGTACAAGTATGAGAGGTAAGGAAAAGAAAACCGAAATATTATTCATTTTCTTTAAAAATCCTCATTTTAGTTACTGAAACTAAACCACATTAATTTATTGTGAAACAGTACCGTCACATCGTTACCTACCATATTAAGCCGAACATTTGACTACCACACAAGGTAAACACTCTCACATCTAACGCATAACAATAGCGAATTAAACCCACGGAAATGACATGAGGAAAGCCGGCGTCTCCTCGAGGGAACCTCGGACGCTCCATTTGCCTTACCCACGGCCCACGACCCAGCCTTGGGCTTGACCTCGTCCTATTGTCTCTGGTGCCTTAAAAAAGTTATTGCTCCCATTGGCCTGTAATGCCATAGACAATTAAGTCAAGATAATATTCCTCGATGGTTATATTTTTCACCAGCGAGATAGGCCGTCGATATAGCCAAAGCATGCAGTAAAAATTGGAAGCAAAGAGCCCAAGACGAAGGTAGGAATGGCGTGTCAGGCAGGCAGAAGGCCTTTACCCAACAGTGGGTTGCAAAGGGCTGAAAAAGAAAAAAAAAAGAGGTTATATTATTACAAGCTTTTATCTTAACCTGTTAGTTGGTCTGCCTACATGGCGAAATTTTGATCGTTTTGAAGCCCGTGGTGATTCAGCCCGTCAATATGAACAACTTTTCCTATGGGATCATAGCTGGAAACTTAATTTTTTTTCGATACTTTTATTATATCATTGCGGACTTAACTGTCAATAACGGAAGTCTGGTTCTTTATTTTTTAAATAATATATTGTTGTTTTTTTTTTTGATAACTTTTTCAGTAATCTAACTTCCTTGAAGCAACTAAAGTAAATAAACACATTTCGTGACGGTACGAGTGTATCGGTCAGTAACCGAGTTGCAACATTCGACAACCTTCCAGTCGGCGCTCTCCTTACAGTACCTAATGCAAACGTGTCATTATTTCGAAAACTTTATTATGCACTAGATAAATCTCTAGACTTGGAGTGCAGTTATTTAAATTCCTATCACAAACAATACCTATGACAATCAACTATTTTACTATTACCCTTACTATTAAAAATCTTAAGAAAAGGGTGAATAATAGAAAACAAATAAATACCCTCATAGAATCGTAATAATAAAAATACTTACCTATATTCTTTTTTTTCGTTATTTGCCTTCTTAATATTAAAAAAAAAACTGTCTCTCCTCTTAAAATTCTTTGACTACTCTGGCTTATACATGGCTCTAGTGGTACAGAGAGGGTCGTGCTCCTGATGCAGTGGAGACTAAAAAAGACCTGATGTATGGATGGATTTCCAAGTTTATAAGTCAAATCGTTATATAATTATACAACGTGTTACTGAATAAGCGCAAAACCTCTTAGGTGGTGATTGTGCTTATGAATATGAACAATTTTTACTATAAGGCCGACTCTGCAAATCGACAAAAAAAACCAACTAGATATTCCATATATTGACAATTTGTATGAAACAGCAGATTTTTTTTGTCGTGTTGCAGAGTGGGCCTCTGTTCCTGATTGTTCATACCTATTCATAAGCACAATCACCACCTAAGAGATTTTGCGCTTATTCATTAACACGTTGTATACCTATAAGTAACAAAAAAAATTATTTCAAATGTATATTTATGTCCAAACATAATTTTCCATTAGAAAATTTCGACATCCATGTATTGTTTCTATATTTCTTCTTTTTTTGTTTCAGGTAACTACAACTTTACGTGAATATTAACATGAATGCTAGAAGGCAACGTGCATCAGTTGCGTGCCAAACATTTCCTAACATGGCGTGTCTGTAATTAATGGCACATATTAAGAACATTTAAAAACGCGGTAGGACTATTACAAGGTAAAGCACTTAACGTATATACCGAGTTGAATTTACCCTCGACATAGCCTTATTGGAAAACTGTACATACCAAGCCGACGGGATCAATACCAGAAACCTAAAACAAACGATATACAAATTGGTTGACTTTAGGAACTAGCTTTTGCTGATGGCTCTAACTTTGAATCCCCGTTTTACCATGTTAGGCCTCCGTGGTCCAGTGGATAAGGCGTTCGCCTTGTTGACCCGGAAGTCGTGGTTCGAATCCACGGGAAGCATACTTTGTTAAGTTGTTTCCAGTTTGGTTAGGACATTGCAGGCATGAATCACCTGATTGTCTGATAAGAAAGATGATTCCGTGCTTGGGAAGGCACGTTAAGCCGGTGGTCCCGGCTGCCATCTGGTAGTCGTTAAAGGAACCACGTCAGAGGCCGAGAGGCGGTTCCGAAGAACTCTGAACCAGGGTGTGCATGGTCGATTGACCGTGTCACCTACACGAAATGATGAGGGAGCGACTTTTGGAAAATCCTTTCTTAGCGAATGTTTGCGTCTCAGCGTCCGAAATTTTTCGCTGTGGTATCAGACACTAGCGCACGCAACCCAGCAATTAATTCTTTTGCTCCTAAATCATATCAAATTCTAAAAATGTAATAGCTGAATGTCCTAGTAAGTCACTTGTAGTAAGACTCTTAGTAAAAGTTTTCACGTTTTATTTTTAATTTGATGAATCAAGAGAACTACTTTTTTTTGGCGGTAATGAGTTGGCTCTTAAACTTAAATTATAATTTCTATGACAAGTAATAAAAAGAATACAACAAGTTATTTACTCGGGCATTCAGCTATAAGATTTTTTTAAATTTGATATGGTTTTGGATTAAAAGAATTAATTGCTGGGTGGCGCTAGTGTCTGATACCGTTAATCCGTTTGAGCTGTGCTGAATCAACATTCTCACTGATTGATCTATCAACACTGCTAAAACAACTGCCTTTTGTAAACAGAGATCGCCAATTTTTCAACCTACCAAGCATTGATCCCAATAAAATAGTTATTCTTATATACTTTTAGATTTAATTTATCCTCTTGGAAAAATGCAAATGAAATGTAAAATTGTGTGATGGTGGAACTCATCTGTCTGATGTTCTCAATTGGTTTCTATTCCAGTACTATTAATACTGTATATTTTAGTAAATACACTCAGATTTTATAAAATTAACAAAAAATAACAGTAGTAGCAACTATATTGTGTGTGTTGGATCGAAGATTTTAAGTCACTAAAATATAATCTACGATATAATTCCTTCGAGTATCTAATGTAATTAAATGCAGTTTAATTCTATCAATATTTTTTCTCTAGCTTTTACTAAATTGATTTCTGTTTCTTAAAAAAAGAAATAAAATAGCAATAGCGGCACTAGAGAAAACGTTAACAATTTGTCGAGGGATTAGGTATGGTATTAAGTAAGTAAGTACTCGGTTTAATTTCAAAATTAAGTAAAATTACGTTGACATTATTACCCTAGAAAACGTAAACACAATTGCGTAACCTAAGGTACTTATTATTAACTTATTATAAAAATGACGTACGTATTTACTTCCAATTATACCCGTAATTGCAACTAAAAGAGGTAATCATCTCTTAGTATCTCTATGCAAACAATATGCACAATTCTAACGTACTTATGTTTATTTATCTAATAATATAGCATGACCTCGATTTTTATTTTCTTTCAAAGTGCATGGATAACTCCTTATTAGTTATTGACAATAATAATTAGTCGCTTGAAGTACCTGGGTAATCTACGATAGTAACTTGTATACTTGGCTCGCAAAATATCAAATGTATCAAATGTAAATCAACAATCAACATATTTTGAAGAAAAAACTTAACCCGTCAATATAAACAAATTTTCTACGGGACCAATGACAAAACTCGAAAAACAAGTGGACATACTAGAGTTTCGGTCGAACAATTTGTTTCGAAAGATTAATTATCGTTAAAAGTTCCAACATTAATCCTACAAAAATAGTTGCTCAGATTAACAGGCTGTGTCGCCCCTTCAAGGTATTTGCCAATTTTCATCTGGTTTGACGCGGTGTCCTTGTTCCTATACATTGCTATGAATTAGAATTTGAGAAAACTCAATACTCATACATGCCTACAGATTCAAATATTTTATCTATCAATTCGATATACATCGGTACCTATGTACGTACACATGTATGTACATAGTTAACGATGCCTATGCCTATGGCCTAAACTTAGCCATAAGTAATTATTGAAGTCAACGAAATTTTTTTGTTGTAAAAATTGTAAGCACAAATATGACAGTAAGTGTTCAAAGAAACCTATATTAAATAAACGATTGAATCTTGATGTATATCGAAATAACTTACACACGTAAGTTATACATCTTCGAAGCTGCGGGAAAAAGTAAATTTGCCTATTTTGCCTGATTTTCAATCAGTTTATATAGCCTCTAAACAAGTATTACATTAACTTAAACAAGTCATAAATAAAAGATTTATGTCAATTAAATATCGCAAAATATAAGACGTGTCCTCAAAAATGTACACGGATAGACGGAAAAATATTTATTGCTTTTAATTGGATCATTAATAATTAAAATAATTTTTTTTATTGCGAAATTATAGCGACATTGACCTCTACCGGCCAAGTATTTAGTGTTTATATGACACTTGATTAACATTTAGGAGATTAGGCAATTTTTGATGTGCCTGTTAACGTGTTAATTCTCTAAAATTGGCACTTAATGTACACAATTTTACAATAAGTGCAACTGATAATGTCTTCTTACGACATCGCTAAGCTGTGTCGAAATTTCTTGAGTTCAAGTCCATTATGACCTGATCAAGGGTACAACAATAGGTAGCTAAGTATCATTAGTTTAGCCTATGTTTTAACTATTAAATACTATTCAAATTTTAATTTGATACGATTAACTGCAATCTTAAGTAATTGAGTAGGCCATTGCCACTTTTGTTTGAAATCCAGGTTGAAAATTAACATAATACTTTGAAATCTTAGATAGAATATTAACTAAATGGAATGAAACCCAAATATTATAAAAGAGTGCCTTTAAATCTCGGTTTCGATTCCTGGTCAGGCCAAGATGGAAAACGACCTTTTTAGATCGCCTTGGGTTTTGGATGTTTATGTCCATTTGTATATTTTATAAAATATAATATCGTCGAATTAAGTGTGCCACGGCACAAGTTCACAACTTACTGAGGAGCTAGATTAACGTGTGTAATGTGTCCATGTA
Source organism: Rhodophaea formosa (assembly GCA_963082605.1). Classification (NCBI taxonomy): domain Eukaryota; kingdom Metazoa; phylum Arthropoda; class Insecta; order Lepidoptera; family Pyralidae; genus Rhodophaea; species Rhodophaea formosa. Next base: position 15,961,347 of record OY720209.1, read on the forward strand.
TTTATTTATTATCTATTTACTTATATTACTTATATATAAGACATTAAGGGAGACTAAACCAAAATAAATGCCAATTGCACAACAATGACGAGCTCCGTGGCGCAGCGGTCATCACGCCTGCCTGCGACACGGATGGTCCCGGGTTCGATCCCCGGTCAGGTCAAGATGGAAAACGATCTTTTTCAGATTGACCTGGGTCTTGGATGTTTATCTATATATGTATTTTATAAAATATAGTATCATTGAGTTAGTATCCCATAACACAAGTCTTTCATTAGAACTTACTTTGGGGCTAGCTCAATCTGTGTGATTTGTCCGAAGAAAAAAAAATACTGTATGTATTTTTTTACATCTACATACTTCTCCGTATGACATAACGTAGCATTATATTGACAACTCTAATTACACACTTGTTACACATAAGTAGTTTGGTTATCTAACACTAGTACACACATAAGGAGGCTATCATTTAGTAAGTAATTATATTATGGATCGGCAGAACTATATATGTCGTGGCCATATCGTAGAATTGATCTTTTCATGAAACGATTGACATTTTCATGAAATGGTGGCATTTTATGATGTGGCCAACTTAATTTGATCAGATCATTGAATCGTAAACGTTTAACGATATTGTCATTCACGTTTGGCCGGATCGTAAAATAGGATGTCCAGGAAATATAATTAACAAAAATTGAAAATATGTTAAGAACATTTTGTATTTTTTACGTCTGACTAACACAAATGTTCACATGTTCACTGCGGTTTTCGGCGGCGGCCGCCATCTTTCCACATAAACAAAACAAACAAAGCGTTTGTAGCGCCTCTACCGGTAATTAAAGAAACTATTTTACGATATGATCAAACAATCTTGACCATTTCATGAAAGAGCCACGCGTTTGGCTGCACATATCGTTAAACGATATATTGTCATTGATCTGCCCAATCTACATCATGATGTGGCCAATAGACAGGTTAATATTTCATGAAATGCGACCATTTCATAAAATTGACAATCAGTTCATAAAGTGATCGATTCTACGATATGGCCACGACATATATACATGCAAGGCGCAGCTGGGAAAGTTAGCTAGTACATAATATATTCTGTCTTTTTAGGGTTTGAAAGAAACCGTCATTGCACGAGTCGAGTCCGTTTCAAACCTAGCTGGCTGTCCTGATTGCAATCCAATGGTACAATTTTTGAAATTTCACCGTTCGTAAACGAGCTGTTCTTCCATTCAAAATTCGTTCGAAGACGTGTGACCGCTCACACGTTCAAAAATATTACCTCAGTAAGTCACGTATTAGTCGGTCGCAGCGCATCGCAAAAAGCGCAGCTTGCGGTCAATAGCAGCGCACATTTGCACTGAGTCGTTGACCGGTGTGTTTACTTTCACGGGTTTACTTACTACTTAAGCGTTATGTAACGGTGCGGTATGAACACTACAGGTTGCTAGGCGACCCGGCTGTAGAAACTATACTAGATTAGTTTTTGTCCGCGGTTACGCTCGCGTTAAGGGCGCACACTAGGCACACTAGCCTAAATCATATAAGCCTTAATAAATAATCTGGATTATTATAATGAAGTATTTTTGGAAACATGTTTTAATATTATCTTATCAGAATCAGACATTAAGAGAATTACTGAACCGCCAAAAACGGCCGTTTTAGGCGGTTGCTTATATGATTTACATTCTTGAATTTCTTTCTATTTATAAAGTATTAGGAATAAAATTATTGGCGTCGCTAGTGAGCCTAGTGTGGGCCCTTAATGCCGATCCTTCGGGAACAGTAAGTTTTTCTGGAATAACAAGTATCGTTGTGCGAAATTTCATTTAATTCCTTAAGCCGCTTTGGCGTGATTTAGTAACAACAATTAATATAAGCAGGAAGTAGGATAGGATATAATATATTAAAATATTAGAATAGTAGGAGTAGGACCTATATCTCTCCATTACATAAATCGAAGCCCTAGGTCAACTTATGACATCATGATTACTTATCTCATGCTGTAAAAAGATTTGACAAAGTATAATGTGTGTATTGTACATATAAATTTATTGCGGAGTTTGCCGCGGTAGCTTCTGCGGAGGCTGTTGCATCATAATCTACATCTGCTGAGTCACTAGAGTTTTGAATGGTGGAGAAATTCGGCGCCGGGGCTTGAAGCGCGGTGGCGTAATTGGCAACGCATAGATCGTACTGAGATCTAGACGCAGGTTCAAGTCCTGCCCGCGTGGAATTTTTTCTCCATTCCTTATTTCCTTTATTTAATAAATAAGGTAAAAAAGCATTGTGAATGCAAAATAAAATCCCATATAAAGTATAATGAGATTAATTGATTGGATGCTTAATTTTGCCCTAAAATTTACAAATATTGCCACAATTCCCTTTTTCCGTTTGTATGGAGACATGCGCGTCCAGGCGACCCTTAACAACTTTTTCCTATGGGACCATAGCTGGAAACACAAAAAAATAATCGTTATTTTCTTACAAAACTGTTAAGCCAAACGGGCAATTGGAAAAAAATTAAATTACAATAATTGGACTCATAGGAAAAGTTGTACATATTGAAGTTCTGAGTCATCCCTTAAAGGGGATTTCGATTTATTACCTATATACAGGATGGAATCGAATTTGTAAGCATACGGGAAAAAAATTTACCCGTAAATACATTTCTTGGGTCATCATTAAATCGCTGGTTGAGTATCAGTCTAAAGTCACTCGTTTTGCGTATACACTAACCGATTGATTTAATACTGTTTAAATGAATAAATGTTTCGGTGTTTTTGGAAATTCAATTCTAATTTTTGGTTTTTGAGGTAGTTATTGAGGTTCTCTTAACTTTAAAAATGTGTAATATTAATTTATTGGAAAGTAGTCTTAAATTAATTTCAATCATGGGTATAGTCTATATTTAAAAGGATGCCAATCCTTTTACGGGCTGTTTAGGAAGAGGAGCAGCAAGTACTTTTTCTATAATATATGTCTTTAATTTTTCCCTCTGGGTATTTTCACTTCATATTTCCACGATTTTCCTGCTAGACGTAGAAAACGTGTAATAAAGTTGCCAGCGAGGTGCGAGTGAAAGGCATGGCCGGTCAAGGAGTTCTGCTGATAGTTGATGGTCCATAGACATTGATATAATTTATCTCAGTAATTACAGTCCAGAGTAACTGGCTAATAAATACGTAGTAGCAAATAGACTGGACTAAATAAATACATAAATAATAAATGGCCAGGATAACGCTCAAAGAAACTTAGAAATGGACTAAGGGAAACATATGGTGGATTTTATAGGCAGAAAATTAAATTAATAATTATGTTCTTTTTACACTTTTAATGCAAAGTGAATAAGTCGACTTAAGTTTTGCCCACAAGATTTTGTTACGTTGCACTGTTGCAAGCAAGAGATAATGGAAGAAAATTAACTGATATAAATCAATTTAAAAATAATACGACTCGGTTAGTAAGGATGCCACCTGGGTTATTCCGTTTGCAAGCACTTTACCTGCAAATCACCACCATTTCTACATTTCCCTGTATTTCGCAAAGATTATATAATTCTATACAAGTGGATTACAGCAAGCTAAACCTGGATCATTATAATAAACGGTTTATTAATATTTATGTAACATGAAACTTTAAAATATAATTATATAAATCCAATCATCTTAATATATTATTCAAACAATCACGTCGTTTTCCTTGCGGGGTTGACAAAGCCCAGGTATCTTCATTTACTATATGGTTGGCGTGTAGGACCACGTATTGAAAATCGTGATGGCTTGAAGAAAATGATTCCCTAACGCCCATTCCCTCGATCGTCGTTCGAGCTTTTAGACTTGCGTTTTGCTTTTTAACCCACCATCTTGCTCAAATATGTATACTTTATAGCCCGTAAAGAATACAGATGTTATTACTTACTAACTTTTAGATTTTATATTAATTACTTTTGATTCCAATTCGTCATCATTCAAGGATTGTTTTCTAACTGATTTATGTTCCAAATTTGTGAACTTTAGTATTCTTTATAAATTAAGATATTTGTTAATTTGGAAGTTTGTTTGTCAACACCCGGATTTGGATAAAACTTGACACTTCTATAGATATCAACGATGTATATCAACTTGTCAAATAGAATCTAATTATTATTTTCTTCTTTTAGGATATAGTACTACCAAAAGATTCAGAGATAGAGTCGCGGACACAACCTGGTTATAAAATATATGTTAATAGAAAACGTGTTACATTATAACATGTCATTATAATATTTTAATAACTCATATATAAATAGATGTAGCACGTGGACATCTTCGCGTCCTTTGAATATATTATCCTAGTAAAGTAAAATACTCAAGGTTTATTGATGATAATTAATCATCAATAAACCTTGAGTATTTTGCATATGCCTTTGCACTTTAAATATCCAATGAATAAATCAAAAAATAAACCATTTGATGTCGCAAGTGTTTTACAAAATAATTATAATTGTAGAAGAATAACTTGATATATACCTATTTAACCACTTCTCTGAGTCCCAACAAACATATGGAATTTCCATAGGTTTATTTTTGTATTTTCATTATTCCATAAATGTTGATGCTTTTTTAATACTAATCACTATAATATGTATAGTATTTGATGCACTTCCATTAGTACTATAACTTCTTCTTCTGGAGTCGTAATGTCTACTTTTTAATTAAAATACTTTTGATCGGTATGCAGCCACAGTGACTATCATTTGTCTCTTCGAGGTATTCGCTTATCGGTAGTCGTATTTGTTTATTGTTATTTGTTATTGCTTCGTTTAAAAATTCCATATTTTTATTGCTACCATCCCTCATCACCATCATCATTTCGTGTCAGTCGACCTTCCGAAGCACGGAATCATCTTTCTTATCAGACAATCAGGTGATTCATGTCTGCAATGTCCTAACCAAACTGGAAACAACTAAACAAAGTATGCTTCCCGTGGGAATCGAACCCACGACCATGCTCAACAAGGCAAACGCCTTAACCACTGGACCACGGAGGCCGTCGTCACTTATAAAAACAAATATATCGAGTGGATAAGAAATACAGTGAGGATATAATTCTGCTTTCTTCTTATTCTGTGGTCACCTCGCTGAAGAAAGCCGCCGACTGACGACCTCAACCGCAAAACAGCGGGGATTAAACACTTTTTGTTAAAATAACGGCGGCATTCGAAAACTTTTGCTTGTTTTAATTTGTATTTTGTTGTATTTACGCTTCTATTGTAATACTTTTCGATTTTACAGTAAATTCAATTCAAATACTTTAAATTTATTCTTTTTTCCTCTTCTACTCCGAAGAAGCTAGATTAGGGCTAAAGATCGCAGGACTCAAGCCATCAGTGATAGCTTATAGATAGAAAACGGATGTATGTAAGTACGTAACCTTTTTTTTATTCGTTTTTTATTCGGTTTCAGTCCGCTTTCTTTCATAGTTAAGGTTCTGAAACTGTCTTTTTAAGATTTTTGGGATTTGTGGCCCGAGATCTATTGTTCGTGTGTAAGAATTTATTTCTAATACTTACCTAATTAAAAATAATACAGAGAAATAAGGTGTCATATACAGCGTGTAGATTGATCCTCGATCGATCGATATGAGCAACTTATCCTATGAGACCTACGCTTGGAACTCGAAATATTCTTTAGTTTCGCATACTTACCTACTAATTTCCCGGGCGTCTGAACACTTTTTATAAGTGTTTTTTTTTTAGTTCAGTTTTGGTCCCTTATGACTGGCATACACTTTGATTATTGCAAGTATAAGTTCATACATTTGCTACTAAACGTCTAGTAGGAAATGTATGAACTTCGCACTTGCACTAATTAAACTGTATACCGGCCATTAGAAAAAGTTGTTCATATTGACGGGCTGAGTCACCCCTTTAAGGGCATGTCGAGGGTCAGTTTACACGCTGTATAGTACGTAAACTTTGACGTGATCTTGGACTATAGTTCATCTCCATATAAATTAGACATGCCTAGTTTTCTAGACAGAATAAATGAAGGACTAGAAGGTCACAATAGATTTATTACCGTCTGTTTTCAAAGTACATATTTCAAAGGCTCATAAAACGGCAGCTCACTGTAATAGAGTGGGCTATGAGACCTAATTCTGCAAGATTATAGTATTGTAAAACCTACTAGATAACCACGGTTGCGGTTGGAATGATGATGGGTATTACTCCACTGGCTTATTACCTCGTAAGTTTAAGTTATGGTAATTTAAACAATTGCTCATTTCATAGATCCGTTTAATAAAGAATATGGAAAGCGACTACCTTGAACTCTATCTAAGTTATTACTCACTTCATTTAGGTCATTTACTTTGCTTTTTCATTCTTGAAGATTTAGATATGTTAACTGCCTTCTCTATCGATCTTTCGATTTTTATTTCTAAGTCATGATTTCCATTTATTTTCGTGCTCCTTACTACTTACTTCCGGGCCCACACTAGGCACACTAGCGACGCCAATTTTTTTATTCTTATTACTTTACAAATAGAATGAGCTCTAAAAAAGTACACACGTCTTTAAGTGTGCTCTTATTTAATTAAATTTTAAAAATACTTTATATATATTTTAGTACCTTTTTACTAATAAATGATATAATTAAATAACTCACAGTAGCTGCCAAATAACATTTCACCTTTCCTTTATCACTTTTGGGATAAAACTTCACTTGTCAAAACACCGGCACTCATCACTATGGACACTCTGTCTCTGTTAAGTAAAAACATGTCGGAGATGAAGCAAATGTTTGCAGAGAAGATGTCCTCGTTCGAAGAAGCTCTCAGCAGTTGCGGGCAGGGTCCAGAAACCACAGTGCTGGCTAGTGAGTACAATTTATTTAAAAAATCAATTTGGGATGCTGTCACAGGACTTAGTAGTCAGCTGGAATTAGTATTGTACTCGCTTGATGAGTTCGAGATGAGGTCTCGTTCAAATATTCTACTGCTCCATGGACTAGTTGAAGAAAAAAGCGAGGATATCCCAGTGGTCATACAGAATATTCTCACAGACAGTATGCAACTTCCAGTGGCATCCAGTTCCATAACCTCTTGTTGGCGTATGGGCAAAATTGTGAGAGATGATAGACCTCGCCCCATTCTTATTCGATGTGCTGACACCCATATCCGCAGTCAGATATGGGCCGCCAAGAAGCATTTGAAGGGCAGTGGGCTGACCCTCTCTGAATTCCTCACAGCACCACGGCATGCAGTATTTGTGGAAGCGCGGAAGGCTTTGGGTCTTAAGGGTTGCTGGACCAGCGATGGGAAAATTGTCGCTGTCACACGCAATGGATCACGACGCAAAATAACCACAATGGAGGAACTGCGGGCGATAGTGGATGAGCAGGCTGCTGCCAAGGCTGGAGAGCTGCAAAATGCTGGCCAATCTAAGGCAGTCGCAGAAGCCTGCCCGGCTGTGAAGCGTGGACCTGTCAGTAATGTCTCTGGACAATCTTCCGTTAAAACACGCAATGCAAGACTCCAGGGCAAAGCCGCGAAGAAATAATCGTTCGAGTGCGACTTCATTTTGTTTCGCTCCTTCCTATCGATTGGGTTACTTTAGGTAGTTGAGTTTCTTGTTACTGCGGTACTCGAATAATTTTTAATAGTGAGACTTTTTGAAGGTTTCTGGTTAACTTTAATTTTCATAATACCGACAACCAACTTTCTAAAGAATTTGAATCTTTAACTCACAACACATACAGGGCAAATGTCAAACATTAGTGACTTTGACATTTCAAGTTTGACAAGCTTTGGTTGCGTTTTGTTTTTTACTTTTTATTTTTTTTCTTCTCGGTACCGTGGATAACTTATTTTTTACGAATCTTTTTATTGTATGGTGATGCAAATTTAAAATAAATTTAAGTATTTTCCTTTTTAATGATTATCCTTTGAAATTGTAAGTAAATTCCATAGACAATATGTAACTAATTTTATACTGAATTGTTTTTGTATCCTAAGAAATACTTCTGGCAGTCAAGTGATTGAAACAGAATATTATAAGTTAGGTATTTATTTTAGTTTTAAGTTATTTGATTGAATTAGTTTACACATATATCATATTATATTTATATATTTACGCTCAATGTCAGATGTCTTAAGTATTAACTCGGATTTTGAATATTTTTCTTTGTCATCGTCTTCGGATAGCTTTTTAAGCGTCGAGAGCGATGACATGCCATCATTACATGATAATTTAAATGTAACGTTTTCCACCTTAGCCAAAAATTTTAATGTCGCACACATTAACGCCCAGAGTGTCGCCGGGCACTATAAGGATTTATTAGCAACATTCTCAACCTCTAATATTCATGCGATTCTTATTTCAGAAAGTTTTCTTAAGCCATCCCTCCCGTCTGCTCTTTTCCCGCTGCCTGGGTACAAGCTTTTACGGAACGATAGAACTTGTGTTGTAGCTTGTGAGGATGGCACGAGAATGGTACAATGCGGTGGTGTGGCAATTTACCTGCGATGTGACATTCCGTTTCGAATTTTATCACAATCCCCCCCTGAATTTAACATTCCAGAACATCTTTTTATTGAAATAACTCTTTCACATTTTAAAATCCTTCTTGGCGTTTTTTACAGTCCGTCTTTGAGAATCAATTATTTTAATTCTTTTGAAACCTTAGTATCCAATTATCGTAGCCAGTATGATCATCTCATCATTTTAGGTGATTTTAACACTTGCCTTATTAAAGACGATTTTCGTTCCCGAGCTCTTGGTTCTGTTCTGCATGCTCTTGATTTGCATCTCCTACCCCTTGGTCCCACCCACTTCCCCCATAACGGCCCTCCTTCTTTTTTAGACCTCATTATAACTTCATCTCCACACATTGTTTCAACTCATGGTCAATTTAATGCAGCGTGTTTTTCGGCTCATGATCTTATTTACGCATCCTTTAAACTACGTACCCCAAAACGGAGACACAAATTCATCTTGCGGCGTAATTACTCGGGGCTTGATCAAGATCTTTTAATTGCTGACCTTGCGGGTGAAAACTGGGATTCCGTTTTGGATTCGCCTGACGTTGACACTAAAATTGATGCATTTAATGCAATCCTGATGGCCACATTTAACAAACACGCCCCTATTCGCCAAATTCGAGTGAAATATTACCCTGCACCGTGGCTTACTCCTTTTATCAAAAGCCTTATGGCCAGAAGAGATAGGGCAAAGTTAAGACTGCGTCAATGTCCCTCGGACAGGAATCGGGAAGAATATATTTCTCTTCGAAATCTCTGCAACCGGAAATGTCGCGAAGCTCGAAGGAAGTACATCCACACAAATGTTGAAAATTGTCCTGCCCAAAAACTGTGGAGCTTCCTAAAGGGGTTGGGTGTTGGTAAGCAGAGGGAGAATAGTGGTGTGGCTTTTGATGTCAATGATTTGAATAAACATTTTTGCAAAAATCAGTCCGGTCTTTCTTCTGGGATCAAACAGGCTACCTTAGATGCTCTAACCACTAAAACTGTGGATTGTCCTTTATTTAATTTTTCTTCGATTTCATCTGACGATGTGGTTGACATAATTAAGTCTCTTAAAACAAAGGCGGTAGGATGTGATGAAATATCATTAGACATGATCAAACCCATTGCTTCTCTAATTTCTCCCATTATTGCTGATATCTTGAATTGCTCTCTTGCCACGGGTGTGTTTCCATCATTATGGAAATGTGGTTACATCATTCCTCTTCCTAAAATATCCATTCCTTCTGACCCTTCCCATTTCCGTCCAATTTCGATTCTTTGTCTTCTATCTAAAATACTGGAACACCATGTTCAACGTCAGGTTTCTCATCATTTAACTAGTCACAACTTACTAAACTCGAACCAGTCGGGTTTCCGCGTTGGGCATAGCACAACTACAGCACTAGTCAAAATTACCGATGATATCCGTACCAACATCGAGAACAAATCACTGACGGTTCTAGTACTTTTGGACTTCTCCAACGCATTTAACACGGTCGATTTTGATATTCTGATTGGGGTTCTACGTTCATTGAATTTTTCACCAAATACGCTGTCTTGGTTCCGTTCCTACCTAACGAGCAGACGACAATTGGTCATGATCGACGATCATCGCTCTGATTGGTGCGACATCGTAGCAGGAGTGCCGCAAGGTAGCATCCTATCTCCCATCCTGTTTTCCATATTCATTGACGGTATCACAGCTTCACTTACCTCTTCATTTCATCTTTATGCTGACGATCTACAGATCTATTCGGCCGCCCCTCTTCAAGATTTTCACCTCGCTATTGGAGCTATCAATTCGGATCTGGAGCGTATTGCTTCTTGGTCTCACAACTTCGGGCTTATGGTCAACCCAGCGAAGTCCCAAGCCATTGTTATTGGTAGTCCACATTTCATCTCTAAATTCAAAGACATAGCGGTACCTAATGTTGAGTTTGATAATTACATCATTCCTTTTTCTCAGACAGTTAAAAACTTAGGTATCACGATGGATCAAACCTTATCTTGGGCTCCTCAAGCTAACGAAGTCAGCCGTAAATTATTTGCTTCGTTACATTCGCTGAGGCGCTTGCAGTATTTCCTACCACATCCTACTAAAGTTCTTCTGGCAAATTCTCTTCTTATTCCCTTACTTGATTATGCGGATGTAGCGTATCTTGATGTCAACGAGGGGTTGTTGGATAAGTTGGAACGTCTGCAAAATCAATGTATCAGATTTGTTTTCGGGCTGCGTAAGTTTGATCATGTGTCGGAATTCCGCCGCCAGCTTAGCTGGTTTCCTATTAGAATTCGCCGAAATATACATATTCTCACTTTGTTGTATAACGTTCTTTTTGATCCCCGATCTCCTACCTATCTCCGTAATAAATTCAATTTCAAAGTAATTGACCCCCGTCTACGTGCCAGTGGGACTCCCATACTACAGATTCCAGGCCACTCCTCACAGGCATATGCCAAGTCTTTCACGGTGCTTGCTGCCCGGTTATGGAATACACTCCCTTTAGACGTTAGAATGGCCCCCTCAACTGAGTCCTTTAAATACAAATTGAAAAGGTTTTATAAAGATTCTCTAGGTTATTGAGCTTAAGAGTATATATGTAGGTATATATTATATATTTATTACAATTATTTATTTATATAATTGATACATTTTAGTCTACTTATGTTTATTTTTATTTATATTATTACTTTATGTTATTTAGTATTTATCTTTTAACACTACTCCCGCATAGCCTTTCGTACATCCTTTTAATCACTTGGTTGACTGGAAGAGATCCCTTCAAGGGATAAGTCCGCCGTTGTACAAATGTTCTTTTTGATTGCATTTATTTTTCTTTTGTTATTATTTTGTTTAGTGTTAAGGTTTTTGTACAATAAAGAAATTACATACATACATACATAACCTGAAGTATTTTTGGAATCATGTTTTAATATTATTAGAATCAGTCATTAAGAGAACTACTGATTACCGCCAAAAACGGCCGTTTAAGGCGGTAATCAGTAGTTTTCTCAATGACTGATTCTCTTTAAAACATGATTCCATAAATACTTCAGGTTATTTACTAATGCTTATTTGACTTACATTCTTGATTTTCATAATATTTGTAAAGTACTAGGAATAAAATTATTGGCGTCGCTAGTGTGCCTAGTGTGGGTCCTTAATATGCTTCTTAGATTTTTCAAAATAATTTTATTTACATACCTACCTTAACATAACACATTCAATATAAATGAAGCAAATACTTTAAGTAATTATTAAATTTTACCATCAAAAAGATAACTATAAGAGTGAGAATGATCGTTTTTAGGGTTCCGTACAAAAGTTGAAAAACGGAACCCTTATAGGATCACTCGAGCGTCTGTCTGTCCGTCCGTCCGTCTGTCACAGCCGATTTTCTCCGAATCTTCTGAACCAAATTAGATGAAATTTGGTAAGATAGTGTAATCCTATGACCCAAACACGGATGTGCAAAGTAAATAAAGATTTTTTTTAAATAAGGGTCATTTTGAGGGGCCCAATTACAAAATTAAAAAGAAAAGTTTTGCAAACCTTACTGTGTCATATATCAAATGAAAGGGCTCTTTATGAGGATTTCTAAAATATTTTTTTTTGTTCGGGTAAAATCAATACTTTTGATTTTATTCACGAAAGAAGGCAAAAATTGACCATTCCCCCCCCCCCCCCCCCCCCCTGATCTCCGAAACTACTGAGCCGAAAATTTTGAAAAAATTACAAAATATAGTTCATTCCTTGAAGATTACAGGAAAAATAATAAGAATTCTATCACTTGAAAATTAAGTGGTAAACTCACAATAATAAGTTCATCTAGGGAAATAGTTCACTAAAACACCACTAGATGGCGCTAGTCAATTGAATAAAACATTTTTTGCACATTGTGTGTGTGTTCACGAAGCATATTGTACGGAACCCTCATTGCGTGAGTTTGACTCACACTTGGCCGGTTTTTATTTTTAATACACGCTGTATATTTACTTTTATAAATGCCTTGCTCAGCTAATAAAGAAAAATCAAGTAGTATTCATTACATATTACAACACATATCTATTAGTTTTGAGGTTTATAACTCAGTAATGATCATTTCGCGATGTGGTAAGCTTAGCTTTGGCGATCAAGTGCTAATCAAGTTTTATGAAACAGTTTTATGGCAGGAGGACTCTGGCCAAGTCATAATTGAGAGAAAATCCTTCACATTCTATCGCACTGTCGTACTAACGATTGGTTACAAAATATCACGTTACTCAATAATTCAAAATATTGATACGCATCTAACAACAGCCTAAAGCGAAATGTGACAAAAAAATAGAACTCAAAGAAATATTAAAACTTTTAATGTTCTCTTATGATTTTGCCTAACATATGAAGCAATAACTAGATAATATTAATTAGGCATTAATTTAACGACACCGTTTCAACTTTGCAATTTTTACATACTTACAAACATTTTAGTCTACGGTAATGTATTTGTCCTAATAATGGTTATTTTAAAAAGAGATTGTATATCAGTAGTTAATTAATATCTAGTAAGATCTAGTAGCATCATCATCATCAGGTCTTTGATAGTCTCCACTGCAGGAGCACGACCCTCTCTGTACTATCAGAGCCAGTATATCGAATTTAAAAAAAAAATGCTATTATAAATAATAGAACCGGTTAGAATTACACTCCATTTAAAAACGCGTTCTGAACCATTACGTACATTTTACATACCTACCTACATACAAATTAATTTGTTTTATTGCTAATTACAAGGTCAATATGAATAGTAAAGCAAAGAGGAACAAGCATACTACATACAAGCAATAGTTTCGTTATCAGAAAGGAAATAAACCAAATTAAATAGTTTATGCTTTCAAATTAAGCAATCACGCTTGTAAGCAGAATTCTCAATTTAAGTTAATATCTGTGGCATTTTAAATACTTATGTACAGTGGGGCACATAGAAAAGTATACCACCAATAATACCCGTGTAAAAGTACCAACCTCTTACTGCTCTAGCTAATTTATGGCTCTGGTACTACGGAGAGGGTCGTGCTCCTGCAGTGGAGATTGAAAAGACCTAATGATGATGATGATGATGATGAATAGTAACAATAGTGTGGGGATAGTATACTTTTTTCTGTGGCCCACTGTACACTAAACTACAAAATATAGTAAGCTAAAAAGATTTTACCAATATGAAAATAATTTTCATTGTATCTAAGTACTTATCTGGTCAAGGCGATTAGCCAGGCACCTTTTAATTATCGACGCTTGTTTCAAACAGTTTTTTTTCAATTTTCCTTGAATTTTCTACAAGCCAACCGGTCACCGTCGACATGTCGAAACGGGGGCAACCGACCGCTAACTTGGACATGCGCACGCGCACATACAAGCGATACGTAATATGATTGCTTGATGCAGTCTTGTACATAATGTTGAGATTTCATCAATGATTAATAAGGAAAAAACATACAGATTTAGCTCAGACGATAAGGACATTATACTGGACATTGGCAGAATCACTGAAATCTCGGTGGAAGCCATAATTTAAAAAAAAAGAAAGAAAGGACAGTATACTTACATTACAAAATAATATGCAATGGTGATTTTTCGGTCGACGCTTAGACCTAAGTTTTTAACTTTCCTGACCCTATGCTGGGATAACCGACTGTGGCTGGAAACGATATAAGTCTCATTTTTTTTGTAATTTTTTTTTCGGCTTCTGTAAAACTACTAAATTTCTTATTACATGGTCCCAGTTAAAGTTCTCTGGGATACGCAATTTTAGTTTTAGAGTAGCAGCCTGAATATGAGTCCCATTTTACAAGACTATTTTTTCGGTACAGTATAAGCACGTAGGGAAAAAAGCGGAAGTTGAACTACGAAATTTACCTTTCAGCAGTAGGGTAGAATGAAACATGATGATTGCTACGTTAGCACAAGAAGCAGCAATTATCGGATTAATGAACGCTCGCTACACTGTTTGTTGGTTGAAAGGGAAAACTGCAATGTCGTATGTCCATACGGTGAGTTCAGGGGAAACTGGAGTAATGGTTACAGGATGATTTATTGAGTAGACATTATGTGATTGAGATGTTGTTTAATACATAATGCTACATACATAAATAGCTACTCTATCAATCATCAATCAATTTAATAGGTTAATACATTATTTTACAGTGCAGAGTGACACTAACTGTCAGAGAGACAAACGAATGCAATAAATTTTCAGTCAAGATGAAACATTTACACACTGACTAGTAAATCATTCGACATTCTTTATGGGTAGAACATCAGGCTATGAGTAATATGCAAAACATAAATCATAGTGATTGTCATTCTAAAGGGATCTTAATTTCCGGTAAATGACACCAAATATGGCTGTTAAATGTAGACATTTTATTTAACGAGGGTACCTAATTCCAGGATCGTTTCAATGAAACAACACTCAAGTTGATTCTGTTGTGTTATTTTTAGCCCATTCCGCCAACATATTGCCATTTTTTTTATCATTAGAATTCCATATTCAAAATGAAACACCTCAACTATTAAAATAAAAATATATAGATAACAACCCAAGTTTATAGTCAGAGTACTTATGACCTTTCTCAATTGTTCCAGATGGGTTGCAAGTTGACGTTCGTCGACGACATCCTAAACAAATCCTTCTACAAGCTGGGTCTCGTAGTCGGCAGAAACCCTGGCTACTTTATCATCATACCAGTCCTCCTGACATTGCTCATGATCACCGGCTACCAGCGAGTCGAATATGAAATGGATCCTGAATACCTGTTTTCGCCTGTCAAAGGGCAGGGCAAGCTGGAGAGGAGAATCGTAGAAGAACACTTCAAAGTTAACTACAGCCACAGATTTAATGTTGGAAGAATCACCAGACCTGGTAAGTTTGTTTTTTATATATACGATGATTATTCTCTGTGTTGCTCTTTAGGACTAATCACGCTACCAACTGAATTATTATTGGGCGGGACACTTGCCCAGAAGAGAAGACAGCCGATGGTTCAGTATAGAGACATGGTGGCCGCCACAGGGGAGAAGACTATTTGGTATACCACCGATGATGATATGGTTCGGCTGAGCGCTTAAACAATGGATGCATGCAACTAGCACAGGAACGTTGATAATGATGAAGGGCTTTAATGAGACGTAACGTAGTCGTGAAGACTTTGAAATATTGTGGATATAAAAAGCGAATAAGACCAATGTTTGAAATAAGTAGATACTTTTATTGAAAACTGCCACTGTTTACCACGACTTTGCCGCGTGAATTTCAGTTTTTATTTTCGGGCCCCGTGTTGTCTTTCGGTCCTCTGCGCACCAGGTTCCGTACTATCTCTGGTAAGGATACAACCCAAATATCTATGCTATATATTCGGGCCTCCAAGTTGTCCCCGGCCCTCAGCTCGGGTCCCGAGCCATTTCAGGTAAGGATACAACAGGAATAGTTTCTGCAACGCTCGCCTAATAATAAAGTTTTGAATTGTTGATGCTTTGGGTTCCATTAATGTAATTACATTTGTAGGTAATGGGATAGGATGCAGGTAAATTTGATCATATTGACTAGCTGAGTTGCCCCTTTAGTAGTCGAAGTTTACTTAACACTGCAAATTGCACTGTTATTTCACCTGCGACAGCCTTAGCTATAAAATTTTAATGGAAAGTAGCCTGCTGAGTCTCAGCAAACAATGCCTCCTCTCTGCAATACTGAATACGAATGTGAAGAGAAATAAACATATTTGTTTTCATTTCTCAAGTATGTGCGATTTCTCTGCTCGCGAACATATTCACAGGGAAAACAGAAGTCTTTTCATTGCCACTGTTTTCTGCCAAGTTTTGTTACTTTTTTGTTTGCGATGGAGTTATACTTACGTGGATAATAAATTTCTTAGTATTCAATATTGAAAACGTTTTTAGGGTTCCGTGTCTTAAAAGGAAAAAAAAGCTCTTAATTTTATGATCACTCGGTTGCTAGTCTGTCTATCTGTCTGTCAAGTTAAGACTTTTTCTCATGAATTGAGATGAAAATCAAGTAGGTAGTCTAGCTTAATTAGATAAATGCATTTGACTGATTCAAAGTCCCACAGACCCTACATGTGGTCTGCTTCAATTGTTTTACTATTGTGTCATTTATGGACTGTGAAGGGGTTAAGCCTGCTAATCAGAAATCGTAGTCCATAAAATGGTCTTTTGAAAAATAAAATTGAGCTGGCAATTTAGAATATTTAATATTATATAGAAGGTCCTTTTTACCTTTTAAGACACGGAACCCTAAAAACGTTTTTGTTATTGAATACTAAGAAATGTATTATCTCCGTAGGTATAACTCCATCGCAAACACAAAAGTAACAAAACTTTAATATTATTGCAACTTTTGTTGCGCGGCACTGCCTAGTATCATTAAATTATTTGTCACGGAGCATAAGACCTACTAAAGGAAAAAATCTAAATGAAGTTAGAATATATATAGAAGCCGGTATAAATACGAAGCAGGTTTTAACTCATCAAATAATTTAAGACGGTCCTTGACAATTTTAAGATGTCCTTTAACCATCATCATCATCTCAGCCAAGAAGTCCACTGTTGGATATAGGCCTCCCCTCAGAAATGGGGGTTTTGCCATACTCACCACGCTTGAACAGACGTGTTGATGAGCGCGGTTTGTTTGGTTCATCTCGGTTCCGACCCTACTGTCCATCGAAACCATTTTTTAAGCGAAGGAAAGGTAAGAGTTTATTGAACGGGGGGAACGGAATAAAGATATCTGGGATGTTACTTGCTGGGATGGATTGGGGATGAAAACTAGCAGCTCGGGAGGCCAAACGCGCGTACCTGATGCCATAGTTGCAACGACTGAACAAGCAGTTAAGGATGAAACCTCTGACAATGTCCTTTGTTATGTGAAAATTAAATTAACTGATGGACCAATCACGCCAAGGCTGAAATGATTTTTGTGCGACGAGGATAAAGATATACTTAATGGGTCATGGTTTTGGTTTTTTTATATACACAAATGTAGGTAAAACGTGATTTTCTTGGTGATAACAAGTCACAAAAGTACCTAGGTAACTTTAGTTTGACTGCTGACTCAGTCAGCAGCAAAGCTCTTGCATGTTAATCAGTTGGTTATTTGCATAAAACCTGCAATGCAAAATTCTCGATTGTTATGCAATGTTGTATAATACGTATTTATCTAATATATTTAAGTGAAACTAAATCAATAAAGATCTCGTGACAAGCAGGCTAACCTGTTAACGAAGCTAGTATCAGATCCCAATGAAGGAGAATTCACTCTATACAAACCAGTGCTCAGGTAACAATAGGACGTATAGGAGTACTTAAACCAAATTTATAAGCAAGCCAACGTATAAAGTTTTACTAAGACATCCGCGTCATGTCCTTGTGACACAATTTTGTTTGAGGTTGCGCATTATTCTCCACTTCTCAAGGTCAACCCATTTTCAGAACTTACACTTTCTTTATTATATACGTTATTTTTTTGCCAATATAAAACATGTTTATGGAATTGCGACTTTTTACCCGAAGAACAGGAGAAGTCGCAAGTATATGTATGTGTGTTTGTAAGTATGTCTGTTTAATTATTGCATCCTGCAGCCTAAACGGCTTGACCAATTTTGAAGTGTGAGGTGCCATTATCAGTTCGTATTCTTCCCCTAAATGTCATAGGCTATTTGACGTTAGCAAAAATTTAATATAGTGGACGTTAAGTGTCAAAAAAGCAGTCAGTTTTTCTATTTTTTTAAATAATCCACTTGTTTGTTCAACAGGACGATTCGGGCGCGTGATCGTCGTCCCTAAAGACAACAACACCAACATGCTGCGTACAGAGGTGTGGAAGGAGCTACGGGAACTCGATGAGCTGGTACAGAACACCACCGTGACCCTACCTTCGGGAGAAACCTTCACTTATCGTGAGGAGTGTGCCCGGTGGGAGGGACAGTGCTTCGTCAATGACATACTGAACTTGGATAAGATTATCGGCGAGGTATGTTATTTTTTACTTAAATAAACTGTAAGTAACGTAGTTCAGCACCGAAAATCATGTATGAGCTAACATCGTACAGTAATAGCATTATAACCCTACACTACACATTAGGTACTTCCCATTAGATTTACATATATTCTGTTCGCAATAGGTCTATAAGAGCGCCGCGCGTACTCATCATACTTTCATGTTTCGATTCTTTTTGATTCTCATATACAGGTTATCATTTATCATCTTAGTTTCAGGGGCAGCCCGAACACACATATGTCAATAAAACATGACTAGTTAAAAAAAAGAAAAGTTTCAATTTTTGAGACAAGTTTTATTGTGAGCCAATTAATAGTACATACCTACCTACTTGGTAACTAATCTATTCACCATAGAGGAGTGCTCCAACGTCTAGCACGAACTCACAAAAAGACTAGTTACCGGAAACAAAAATTAATCTAACTTTTACACACAAGATTTTATTTAAATGTGTTGAAATTTAGAATCGTGCGCTCGTGTGCTTTTCTGCTCTCAGTCATTCCGGGTGGTCATAAAAAAAATAACCTGAACCTAACTTCTTTTCTGCCCTAAGTCGTTCCGGGTGGTCATAAAAAAATAACCTGAATCTAACTTCTTTTCTGCCCTCAGTCGCTCCGGGTGACCATAAAAAAAATCGGGGCGCACGATTCTAAATCCAAGCCTTTAAATGTCATTCAAAACCACGAGGATTTGACTGGATCTGGATGCACTGTGCACAAAATCCAACTAAAATAACTTAAAACAATACCTACCTAAATTATGTTCGTGCTGCTGGAACTTGAGGCTATAAAAACTCATACTGGCCAGTGTTAAGTAAATATTACCATAGGTTTAAAAAATTGAATTTAACAATAAAATTTAACGTTTAAGGCGGAGTTTCATAAGAAATGTTTATTGATACAGCCAACGCAACCGTGACCGCGAGTCAACAAAGCCGTCGGACATTTACATTTTTTCTGTGTCGCGTAAAACGAAACACCCGCAAGTATGTCGCATGCATTATTTAAAACTTCGCCAATGTGCTTTCGTTTTCTTTTCACTTTCTCGAAAGAAAATCTTTAACTGATCAGCTCGTAAAATACAATACCCTTTCTTGAATAAAGAAACATAAATGCAGTTTTAAAATTTACAAATTGAGCAAAGGGCGGCCTTATCGCAATACAATTTCTTCCTGGCAACATTTAACCTTATTATGCTGAATCGAGGGAAAATATGGGCGTCCAACGGTAGTTACGTTGTAAACATATTTTTCTCAAACATGCTCGGAAATGTAGGCATTACTGTAGTAAAAAGAAGACCGGAAGTTTGTAATTCTTGGCTCATTCATCGCATTGCCGGCCTAGGCCAGGAAATAAGTATGAAAATTACTTCCCGGCCGCTGCTCAAAACTTTTTAATTAATCTATGTAACGTAAATTATGTCACTTGTCATACAGCCAGTTTACTACCACTGCATTTTTAAAAAATGCATATAATACGTGAATATAACTACAATTTCATTAAAATATCGATATGTGATCATACGAAAATATGCTTAATTTTCGTTGCGAGAGAAGAAAACAATAATCTATGATCTATTAAATTTTTTGTGAAAAATATGACTGGGCTCTATGGGCATTGTTTCCTTTGCTGGAATTGACAACTGAAAATAAAAAAATTAAAAACTCGGGAGATCTGTTATTTTCACTATACCCGTAGTGATTAACGCCATATTAGTATCTTCTTCGTAGTTTGTGATTAACGCTTTGCAGTAATTGATTGACATTGATTGTTTTCGGTAAATATGTGCAAAGTTGGTTATTTATTCGAAATGAAACGGTTCAAAATGAGTTTTAGTGATGAAAGCAACACTGCAATGGATTTTAAGTACCTACTTCGCCTAATTTGAAACTTGAAAGTGGAAAAATTACTACCGGCAAATACCTAGTAAGGGGAAATATTTAAGGCATGTAAGTTTATGTGTAACTTTAAGTTAAATTTCCTCACATTTATTGAGAAAATCTCTATACTTTCCTCGGCGGGAAAGGGATTGCCGGACTCGTAACTATTGTCAAGGCCTCGCTGACGCTCGGCCTTGAAAACTATACTCGTCCGGCAATCCCTTACTTCCCGGCCTCTGCAGTAATGTACTATTACCTATTGATTATAGATGATAGCCTCTGTGGCGTAGTGGTTATCACGCTAGTCAGAGACTGGGTTTGATTCTCAGCACTTGTTCTTAATTTTTACAGTATTTATCTACAATTCTGGAAGTATCCTAAAAAAACTTTGTCAGATTATATTACAACATGCAATTCTAACATAGTAGTGGACCTCTATACTCCGCATCCCAGAGTGGGGTCAAAGTTGCCGCTTAGATGACATACTTACTGGAGCCACAAAATTAACCCGTTGATCCATCAACCCAAAAAGAAAAGTCAGTATTTTCTACAAGAAACCGATGACCGATACAGAATAAACAGGAACTGCAATTCCTTCATTGCCAGTTTAGACGGTTATAAAACCGTAAATCGAATCCCGTACGCATTGTTTGAGCCGCAACAAATCGTGGCCTCTCCGTCGTTTTCGATTCACAATCAAACGACCGCACCCTGTATAAACAATAGATAGTTTATCACTCACAACGGTCAAACTGCTAAATGAAAGACGTCATTACAATAGCCTGAAAAGGTCGAGAGGTACTTAGAATCTTGCAATAAACAATCAATATAGTAATAAAATAATATTTAAAATAGGTAGACAAAACGGAATTGGCGGCCTACGCAGTGGTAAACACGCCAGCCCTGACACGAGGTCCCTGGTTCGGTCCCAGGTCATGATGGAAAATGATCTTTTTCAGATTGGCCTTGTACTGAATGTTTTGAATTTATATACATAAGTATATATTACAAATTATAGTTTTGTTGAGTTCACAACAAGTTCACAACTCACTGTGGGGCTAGATCAATTTTTGTCATTCGTCCAAAAAAGAACACAAGCTCCAGTTAGGGTACGCACGCACCGCGACGCGATTTGCTATCGCAAAATTCGCAACGTATGGAGTGCCATAAAAGTGCGCGCACTGCGACGCGATAGTCGCGCCGTCGCATACCTATTGTTGCTATTTTTGCGACAGATCTGTCGCAAACGCGTTTGCAACGTATGGAGATCTATGAAGACGCGCGCACTGCGACTCGGCAGTCGCGCGATAATGTTGCCATTATATTAACATTTCTTACATATTTGTAACTTTCATATCCTTGGCGTAACTTGAAGTTACTTTTGATTTTTGGATAATTAACCCATTCGAACATACTTAGCTTTTTTTTATTTCTTTATTGAAATCCTAGTTACTTTAATAAGCTATGCCTAAGCAATTTTAAGTTCTAAGTAGTGTTTACATCTTAATACTCCCGTATTTAATATATCTATAATACTGGAAAATATCGTTGGAATTAGAACTTAATAATACTATTGCAAATAAGCATTATAAACGAAACCCTTATTCCGTATTGTATTTTAATTGTTCCAACAGTTATGTAACTTTTTCAAAAAAGTAACAAAAGTAAAACCTGGCAACATTGCGCGGGACATAGCCAACTAGTGATGTGCCAACTCGAATAAAAACGTGTTTTCTAATGTTAATCGAGTTGAGATTCAAATATCCTGAATAGGTGTGGTGTGGCACCGTACTGCAAATTTGATTGTAGATGTTACGGGGTCGGGAGATTTTAATATTTAAAATTGAATAATTGTATAATTTGCCGTGTGGTTCGCGCGTTCGTTCGCCAAATCCTCTAACTGATCTGGGTAATAGATGGTTATGATAGTCAGAGAGGGTCGTGCTCCTGCAGTGGAGACTAAAAAGACCTGATGATGATGATGATAATTTGAAGACACAAGTATAATAAACAAGTCATATTGAAACAAAATCTCGTCGTGTGGTTCACGGCAGAGTAGAATAGGACCACTCCAAGTCATCCCGCGGATGTCGTAAAAGGCGACTAAGGAAACACAAGCTAAACAAAGCTTATTAACATCAAAGAGACCTCTCCAACCCATCTGGCCAGCGTGGAGAGTGTAGTCCAAATCCTCTGACTAATCAGGCTAGTATATAGCTCTGGTAGTACAGAGAGGGTCATGCTCCTGCAGTGGAGACTAGAAAGACCTGATGATGATGATTGAAACAAACCGACAAAAACACATAGTGTCAATTCATTGCTTACTGGTTTATGTTTATTGTTTCGTGTAAAGATGTTGAACATTCACTGTGAAGCATTTCTCCATAGCAACTTTTGAAGATCGAAGTAGGTTCGTCGCCATGATGAATTTTCTCAATCAGTAATTCTTCATAGTAAACATTATAACTTTCATAGTAGTCGTGTTTCTTGTGAGTTTTCAAATGTTTGATGTTATGCGCCAAAGAAATATAATTCTTTCTTTCTTTCTATGATAGTAATTTGTATCATCATCATCATCAGGTCCTTTTTTACTCTCCATTGCAGGAGCGCGACTCTCTCTGATCACCAGAGCTATTAAATTAGCCAGAGCAATTGGCTACATACACACTCTCCACGCTGGCCAGACGGGTGGGAGAGGTCTTTTTGATGTTTAAAAGCTTTGTTTAGCTTGTGTTTCCTAAGTAATTTGTATACTTACGTTTATTTTTACGACAAGTATCGGATAACAGTTTCGTAACGATTCTAAAAGTTAACGAAGAAGAAAACAACGTAATACAACAAGAAACGAATAACAGTTTCGTTACGATTTTAAACGAAAAGTCATAACGCCCCATCCCTAAAACGCGACTGCCGAATCGCCAGTGCGCGCACCCATGATTTGCTTTTTTCTGTCGCGCGACGCGACGCGACTATCGCGTCGCGGTGCGTGCGTACCCTTACATTTTAAGTTGTAAAAACATTTTCCAACTATGGTCAAGTAGGTTATTTATAATTAATACATACATTTTAAGAAGTACATAAGCAAATTGTTGATTTAAAAAAATGTAAATTTACAGAAAGTGACGTCATCACGAGTGCGCTCATTGATGTCTTTGGATTAAATATATACGGACACGGACGAATCATACAGATTGAGCTAGCCCCAAAGTAAGACTTGTGTTATAGGATAGTCTCATAAAACGATACTTTACTACATTTTATAACAAATACATATATGTATAGATAAACATCCAAGTCCCAGGTCAATCTGAAAAAGATCATTTTTCATCTTGACCTGACCGGGGATCGAACACAGGACCATCCGTGTCACAGGACGGCATGTAGACCGCTGCGCCACGGAGCTCGTCAATTATAATCTAATTGACGAGCTCCGCGGCGCAGCTATTAGAATTATTCAAATACACAAAAATAATTTGTTTCTTAGCTACAGAAATCTGTTTTCCTAAATCAAAAGACATCAACGAACGCCCTCGTAATGACTTCACTTTCTGTAAGTTTACAATTGGAGAGGTCTCTTTGATGTTTAAGCTTTGTTTAGCATGTGTTTCCTGAGTCCTCTTCGACAACCACGGGAAGATTTGGAGTAGTCTACCTGCCTAGAACCACACACCATAGATCTGTTTCGTTTATGCCTTTAATATTTCCTATAATTTTTCAGGTGGAACGGGGAGAGCTTAACCTGACATTTCCCATAATGTTCAACCCGGTGACGTGGGAGGCGCACGCGTTTCCTGTTTTCTTCGGAGGCTCAAAGGTCGTGGATGACGTCATCGTGTCGGTTCCTGCGGTCCAGCTGGTCTGGTTTGTGAGGACCGATACGCCCATGCAACAGCAGCGGTAAGCACATTTGTATCTTTTTTTATGGCATATAACGGCAAACAAGCAAGCGGGTGTCCTGACGGTAGTGATAACCGCTGCCCATGGACTAACGCAACATCAGGGGTGTGGCGACAGAACCTTATGCCTATACGAACGTTTCGCTGGCAGTCCTTTTTTTGCGATTATGTCCTAATCATCATCAGGTATTTTTTTAATCTCCGCTGCAGGAGCACGACCCTCTCTGTACTGCCAGGGCAGTCAGAAGATTCGGCCTACACTCTCGATATTGGCCGAAGGTTTGGAGAGGTCTGTTTAATGTTTATAAGCTATGTTTAGCTTGTTCCTAAGTCGCCTTCTTACGACATCCCGGGAAGACTTGGAGTGGTCCCATTCTACTGCATTCTACTTATCCGGGAACCACACGGTGCGGTTATGTGTCTGTGGTTTGTAGCTATTGCAAAGCTTTTCCTATCTACTCTAAGGGAGTTTACGTAGGGAAAAAGATCTGAGAGTTTAAGTATTACAAGAAGCCCTCCAAGAATCTTAGTATCCGTCCTTAGTTATATGAGACCATAAAACAATACTTAAACGCAGAGAATGAGCAAGAGTCATGTTTACTGGCAAACTACAAAACCGAATAACAATCACAATAGATTTAAATTTATAAACATTCACTAGAAATATGAAATCTAGGTATACATCATCTTCATTTCAAAAAACAACTAGACAAAAGTATAAGTACCTATTCCTACACGCTTTAAATGATTAGGTCTAGGTGTTTACGGCTATCATTCGTCTAACAAGCGAAGGATATCCTCAAAAACTGAATGTTAGATCGTTATTTCACTCATAATCACAGTACACACGCAATATGAGGAAGACAATGCACGTATGAAGAACTGTGTAGGACACACTAACTGTATCTAAGATTGCTAGCTACTGTAACATACTTACCCCATAACCTACTCAAAATAATCTTAAATAATGACATTCTTAATACTCAGGCTGTCTTTGTCTTGCTAGGTTATTTAGACAGTGACAGAACGAGATTTGAGAATGTTTTGAAATAAGATGCTTCTAAGATGGCTTTGAGTATTCGAGCGTTAAGCTAACGCTACATAGTACTTCAATACTAGAAACTATAAACTACTATTTTGATTTTAATAGATTTAAAAAAAAAAACAATAAAATGCAACGAAAAAATATAGATTGAAGGTGCTTGAGTCCTGAAGACATTTAGATATTTTGGTGTCCCCGTACAGAATGACACCATACACGTTAACCAAATTGGGCTAGCCCCACAGTAAGTTGTGTGTGTGTAAGTGGCCAACACTGGTGTCAGATTTTTCAAGCTGCCTAAAGGCATTTGACATAGCTTAACAACTGCCATCAATGATGACAGCCGGGACCAATTCCGAAGCACGGAGTAGCTTAAGATATTTTTATGCCACTTGCGGTCACCCATCCAAGTGGGAACTAAGCCCGGGGTTGCTTAACATGCGTAAACGCTAATAATACTCACGCCCACTAGGCCATCGGGCCATTCTGGTGGGGTAGACTTATAGTGCCTCAGACTTTAGTGTGGCTTTACTCCCGCAAATTACCAAAAAACGTGCTGATTAAGTAGGTACCTTCATTATGAAACTGAGAGTGCTTTGAGGGAAGCGTAACCGTCGTGTCGCCACCCCTTTTACTCGCCCCGATGATGGTCTTCGTAACAGACCGAAACTAGTCGGCAGATCCGACGTAATAAAACGTGAGTAAAGCCGTGTTTTCATAATGAATTTACCTCGCGTAAGTTTTAATAAAGTAGGTACCTACCAAGTAAATAAAAACAAATGATGTAATCCACTTGCAAGTTCAATTTCATTCAGCAATCGCTCCTCCCGATCTTTATTCCGGAGCCATCTTGATTGCAATAATTCAACCTGTTGAAAAGTGTGTTGTTCTGAATACTAAGCAGTTGCAACTTGGCGTAAACAACTTAACTTAGATAATGGAGATCGATCTTGACACGCTTTGGCCATTCCGAATGCTAACTGCGTCAACTTGGTTAGGATTACGAATAGTTACTTTTGTAGGTCAAGATTTTTGTATATCTAGCTTCCTGAATAATGGTCAAACATGCTCACCGCCATTTGCCCGCCGTATAGTTCCCGACAGAATAGGACCACTCCAAGTCTTCCCACGGATGTCGTAGTAGGCGACTCAAGAAATATGGGCTAAAAAAGCTCATAAACATTAAAATAGAACTCTCCAACCCTCGTGGCCAGCTTGGAGAGTGTAGGCCAAACCTTTTAACTGCTCTGGCTAATATATGGCTCTGGTAGTACAGAGAGGGCCGTGCTCCAGCAGTGGGAACTAAACAATACCTCATGATTTTTCGAGGTCAAGATTTATGTATCTAGCTTCCTGAATTATGTTCCAACAGAAGCTCAATAACCCAGCCGCACATATTTTTCATGCAGATTTTATTGATCATTAATTACGTGGTATAGAGTTAAATTATTGATAAGGGCAATAAATTGTTCGAAATCTGCTGCAATTTCTCAATATAAATATAATCCGTTCCTGCTTGTAATTTTTTTAACTACTTATTTCATATGACTACAATGTCGGAAACACATAACGGATAGGTTAAAATCTATTTTTTATTAATAAAACTAAACAGTAATTAATTAAGTACATACTTACTTATTTCATGGTACCAGTATTATTACCACGTGAAGGTAGGTGTCAGACGATACATATTACTAATAAAGTATATACCATGTGCCTATACCTTGCCACCTAGGTTCATAAATGTTAAATACAGTATAAGCAATCATAAGTATATAATTTTCAGAACTTAGCATGTTACTAAGGGTGTTGAAAATGTATCCAAAATGGTTATCTAAGACATACTAGAACAAAATGTTTTTTTTATAATTTAGAAGACACCATTCAAAACCTAGTTGGATAAAACTGTACGCTACGAATATTTAGTACCTTCCGTAGTTTACGTACGGTTTTGTTTTATTGCTACAACAGAGGAAAAAATATTAAGTACGTGCAAAATAACAAATTTCTTTCGCCCCAAACCAGTTTTTAGATTGTTAATTCCAAAAAGTATTATGACGTTAAAAAAGGTCGTTCAATGTCATCAATAGAGCCATCTCCGTGACTTTTGTAGTTACTGAAAAATACCAACCGTATGTTTCGATATTTATAAATTATTCTTTTCAGTTCCAACCTAATTACTTTTGCGTTAGGCACGGTCAACATGTTACCGGAAAATCATGATTTGCTACAAACACGCACCTCTAATGGATGAAACGTGATGATACATATACAAAGCTATAATAGAAACCAAACCGTGGCGTAGTTGTTAACAGACTAGCCTCCGACACTAGGGGTCCTGGGTTCGATCCCCGGGAAGGTCATGATGGAAAAGGATCTTTTTCAGAATGCCCTGGATATTGAATGTTTATCTATAAAGTATCTATTACCTCTACAAAATAAAATTTAGTACCTATCGTTAAGTTAGAATCCTGCGTCATAATCTCATAACTTACTATGGGGCTAGCTAAATTTGTGTAATATTCTTTATAAGTACTTATTTATTTATTAATTCTATTGTGCGGATTGGAATCATTGGCCGTTGATGGGTTAGTTAAATTCTCAATACCTATAAGAAAGAAAATCCTCCTTTTCATGTGATTAATATTTCCTTTCTCCTGGTACTAATAATCTTTGCAACTCGACATCTTTTTTTTTCCTTAGAACTGCGGAAAGTGGACATTGACTCATTTCTCTGTTGACTTTAACTAATTGGTATTAGATATTTATTTAAACCTGTTCTGGTTCTTTGACCTTCAAGTTAAATAGCGCCTATGACGTATTCTCACGAATAATGTCAGACTTAGCGTTTTTTCACCTACCCAAAATATTATCATAACCATCATCTCAGCCGCAAGACGTCCCACAGCTGGACTTAGACTGACCCCAAAACCTTTTCATCATGAGGGGTTTTGCCATAGTCACCACGAGAAGGCTTGTTGAGCGTAGTTTGTTTGGCTTATCTGAATTTTGATGCTGCTGCCCACGGAAAACGCGTTTTTAAGCGAGGGTAGAAGTTTTTTGGACTGGATAAAGTTAATTGGGATGCAACTTGCTCGGATGGATGGGGATGGGAAAGTATCGACTCCCGGCCGCGCGTACATGATGCCATACCCGCAACCACGAGACAGACAACTGAGGATGACACACCTGAACAGAATAAGATCATATTGAAAATATACTTAGATACCTTAAATTACAGAGATCTTCTAGATGGGCAAACACGTCAAATCCGCTTCGGTATCTTTGTACCAAAAAATCTAATATTTTTTTATTTTTCAGAGGCGCAGCGTGGGAGGACGCGTTTTTGGATGCTGTCGGAATAGCAGAAGACACAGGGCGCTTCAAACACATATCCGTCGCACGCTTCGCCTCCCGGACTCTCGACCATGAGCTCGAGAAGAACACCAGAACCGTCGTGCCTTTCTTCAGCTCGACCTTCATTCTTATGGGGATATTCTCTATTATTACCTGTATGATGGGAGATTGGGTTAGGTCTAAACCCTGGTTGGGCTTGCTGGGGAACATATCGGCTGTGATGGCGACGGCAGCGGCTTTTGGCTGTGCTATCTATTTGGGCATCTCTTTCATTGGTATTAATTTGGCTGCACCGTTCTTGATGATTGGTAAGTTATTTCACCTATCTTTAAAACTTTTTTTTTTTTTTTTGATATGGCATAACGGTGTCTACCATCTCAACCAAATCTAAGCGGAACTAAAGTTAGAGAAGTTATAGGTAGACTAAGAATTGATAAAAATCCTGAATAGCTATTCAGGCATATTTTTAATATCTTTTACATAATTTATGTTTTTGACTATTTAAAGATTTATGTTTAATGTTAAGTTTCGTTTGGTTTCGTCAAAAATGTCACAATATTCACAACATGCTTTGTCAAAATGGACAAAATTTGTATTCAGCAACATGCATAGTAATTTTTTTCTTCAGATAATATAATGCGCAACATATACCTGCGTCGTACCTGGCTCAAAGGTTCCCATTACCCTTGCGGCATTACCCCGTTGTATAGCTATAGAAATCCTTTGAGGCAGATACGATAAAGAACGGCTTTCATTTGGCAGCTCCGATATTATAAGTCCCAATTCATTTAGATTCAAATTATAAAGGTTTTCGCCTTAGTTTCCCATCCCCACCCCCGCGATTTCGACCTCTCGGCGGCTACTGGCACGAAAATGTAAGCCGACTTTAGGAACGCATTTATTTTGATGTTTTAAATTATAAATTTCACCTACCTTTTGGTTTCTAGGTATTGGTATTGACGACACGTTTGTGATGCTTGCGGCTTGGCGACGAGCGTCTCCTAAGCTGCCAGTACCGGAGCGCATGGCCACCATGCTGTCTGAAGCAGCTGTGTCCATCACGATCACGTCGGTCACGGATATGCTGTCCTTCTTCATCGGCATCTTCTCGCCGTTCCCGTCTGTGCAGATCTTCTGCATGTATTCAGGTAAATATTGTTCGGTTGAGACGAATGAGTTTAGAGACGAATGTAGACATTGTATTTTGAGGTATTCGAAGACTCAATTTGCATTGACGCGATAACAGACGGTCGAACATTTTCAATTCCTTTTTGCTGACTGAAAGCTGAACTTTATAGGCACTTTTTTATTTCCCTCGATTCCGATTCACTGTTATTTGAACCTAAATTGCGCTGAAAAACTAACTTATACCTAAGTGTTACTAGAAACTAAGTAAGTACATTATGTCGGTGGGTTTTTCATAGTGAAAAATTTACAAAGGATAACATGCCTTATACGTCTCGAATTATAGCAATCGTAGCCGATTGCTGAGGTAGCCCTCAGCATCTGAAAATTTATATTAAGTACACTATCGACGTATGTAATAAAGATTGACTTTGGATTGCTGCCGTGTGGTTCCCGGTAGAGTAGAATAGGACCATTCCAAGTCATCCCGTGGATGTCGTAAAAGGCGACTAAGGAAACACAAGCTAAAAAAAGCTTATTAACATCAAAGTGACCTCTCCAACCCGTCTGGCCAGCGTGGAGAGCGTAGGCCAAATTCTCTGACTACTCAGGCTAGTACTTATATGGCTTTGGTAGTACAAAGAGGGTCCTGCAGTGGGGACTAGAAATACCTGATGATGATGATGTACTATTATGAAATCTGTGGTGGTATGGAGATTTTTGATATTTTGATGGAAATTTTTGATATTGTTCTGATGTTCCAGGTCTAGCAGTATGCTTCACGTTTGTATGGCATCTTACTTTTTTCGCTGGTTGCGTCGCCGTGTCAGGGTACAGAGAGAAACAAAACCGCCACACCATGACATGGATGAAAGTCTTGCCAGAATCCAGAGCAAGAAAAGGTATGTTGGCACTTATGCACAAGATACTTATGAATTCCTATAGAATTATAATGTCTATCTATAAGAACTTGATATATAAGTATATATAATTGTTTGTATGTTTGAACTACTGGACCGATTTCTCAAATTTGTTCACCGTTGGACAGTATCCCCGAGTACCATACGCAGCGATATGTACCTATGTACCACGGGTGAAGCCGTGGGAGATTGCTTGTTTATTATAAAGCAAATAAAATATACTTTATACTACGCCTACTTAGAAAGTATCTCATTGCTCGTTCATAAACGAATTAAGTAGAATAGTACATTGTACATCGAGAGGAGAAAACGATCTATTTCTGTTCGAGAGACAGCGACGCGCAGCGGAGGGCTTCTCGAGACCTTTCTTAACAACAAACTTTCTAATTCGTTTATGAACAAGCAATAAGACACTTTCTGAGTAGACGTAGTCTAAAGTATATTTTTGTTTGTGATTTTTCCCTTATAAATATGCGGCGGGAAAAGTTATATGGAATTCCATTCCTGTCCGGAGGGCAGGAATGTTGTATAAAAATCCATTGCTCCATGGTACCGTTCTTGTTTTTTGGCAGCGAAAATACAAAGGTCAAATCTCAAAAAGGTTTTCTTTTATCAAATCATTAGAAAAAAGAGGTGGGATCCTTTTTTTGTAATCGATTTTCAATGAAAGGAGGCGGGCAACCTGAACCCGAAAAAAAATACAGCTCAAGAATAACAACTCATAAAGAACTTACTTCCTGAGAAGTATTGAGACAAGTGCAACAAAACTTATGTAGCAAAATTGCACAATCGTTCTTAGAAAACGTCCTACTATCATATTTTAGAAAAAAAGCTTCTAGGAGAAAACGTCACTATATGTTTAAGTAATTGTAACAATTGTAATATAAACTTTTATTAAATCTTATATTTTCCTCGTAATTGTAGTATAAAGCACTATGTAGGTATCACCCGAGAGAAAGCTCTATTTCTGTTCTCGAGTGAAATAGTTGTTTTCTCGTTTTATATTGTATTTACCTAATCTTTAACAATTTGTTACAGAAGAAAGGTCATGGCTATACAGGATTTTCTGTAGCGGCGGCATAGACCCGGCTGACCCAGATAACCCGATAGACAATAAAGAGCACTGCATTATGGCATTTTTCAAGACAACCATGGCAGATTTACTCAACAAGAACATTGTGAAGGCTTTAGTTGTGGTCGTGTTCTTGGCGTACTTGGCCGGGGCGGGGTATGGCGTCACAAACCTCCAAGAAGGATTGGAGAGGAGGAAGCTGTCGAAAGAAGACTCGTACTCTGTAGTGTTCTTCGATCGTGAAGATCTCTATTACAGAGAGTTTCCATACAGGATTCAGGTAATTTTATTTAACGATTTTTCACAACATACACAGTCATAGGCTTCCTATAAGGATTTTAAAATACTGGATACTGACAGTATCTACCTACTTCTTCCTGGTAAGGGTGAGTTTTCACCAGATACGTGCGAAGATGAGTGGCGAAGAATGTGTTTTAAGAATCAGTGGAATCGCTTCATTTACGTTGCGTCTGTTGACTCAGTGAAACGAGCCAAGCCAATAATTAAATGTGCCATGTACGTAAGATATGTGCAAGAGATGTGTGCGAGAATGTGTCTCTGAAAGGAGCCCGCTAAACATCAAGATTCAAGATTCAATCGTTTATTTAATATCTAATAGGTTTCTTTGAACACTTATTAATTGTCATATTTGTGTTTACAATTTTTACAACAAAAAAATTTTGTTGACGTCAATAATTACTTATGGCTAAGTTTAGGCCGCTTCCAAAGCGGAGTGCAGAAGAAGCGGCAACAAACTGCACAGCGCATTTTCTCCCAGCGACGTCAACTCACAATTCTAGTTAGACCTTATAAACTACCATCCTCGCACCGCTCTACTGCGCACTGTTTCACAGCGTTACTAGGCATTCTAACACCACTCAACTACCTAGCACGATTCCATTTGAAATAGTGGAATTGGTCGCATGGTTTCACATCTTCGTTACATAGCCTCGCACCGCTAGCTACCTCGCACTTCTATGGTGAAAACGCACCCTTATTCTAATCGACTACTATTCAATTCTTACTTAATACCCAGTTTGACAGGCAGTCTACTATAGGTATTGTATATTGACCACAATTTAACGTGCAATAATTAAAAAACATTACTTTATCCTTAGGTGGTCATAAGCGGCCAATATAACTACTCGGACCCCAAAGTACAGGACCTAGTGGAGGATTTGACGCGAAAGTTGGAAAACACTTCGTACATATCAAACTCACTATACACGGAGTCTTGGCTGCGAACGTTCGTGGATTACGTGTCTAGGAACAACGACTATCTGAACGTGACTATTGAAAATGAAGCCGACTTTATTCATAATCTGAAAGAGGTGAGTCTATCTAAATAAACCAAAACTGATAAAAATTCTAGTCTGGCACCATAATTTAGTTTCATTTCTATAATCAGCGGGGCTACTCGCTTACTTAGAACCACCCACTCATGTTACACACCGTTTGTCCTGGGGATGGTCCACAAGTACTACCGAAAAGTACAACTGTTAGTACAAATGATGCAAGGTTCTATCATTTGAACCACTACAAAAAACACGAGCAAAAGGACAAACAGTTAGTAGTTTAGGGCGAGGCGGGAGTTTACGCTGGTGGTATCCCTCTGCATTTATAGACAATCATAACTTCTACATGACACCTTTTATCAAAAATTTACTGATCTTTTTTATTGATTTACAGTTGTGGCTCTTCCCTGCGAATCCGTTCTCCCTCGACGTCAAGTTCAATGAAGCTGGTGACCAGATCGTCGCATCAAGGTTCCTGATACAAGCTATCAACATCAGCGGCACCAACCACGAAAAGGAGATGGTCAAAGTGTTAAGAGACATTGTCAAAGATTCTCCACTGAATGCCTCTGTATTTCATCCTTATTTCGTCTTCTTCGATCAGGTAAGAAAACAAAATTAATAATAAAGTCTTAAAGATTGAGAAGGAAAGAAACTATTCAACCCACATCCATTTATTTTATTTATTTCATCCAATAAAAAACCGAAAAGTTAAACTCAGGCTCCAAAGCATCACAGTGGAGGAATTAGCCTGCACTTAATAGGCTCTGAATATGAGAAAGATAACCTTAGCTTGGGGAACTAATTTCTTCTTCACGAGTTACCTACACCTTTTAATTAATAATTTTCTCGCTGGTATTTATCATCATCATCAGGTCTTTTTAGTCTCCACTGCAGGAGCACGACCCTCTGTACTACCAGAGCCATATATTAGCTACAGCAGTCAGAGGATTTGGCCTACACTCTCCACGCTGGCAAGACGGGTTGGAGAGGTCTCTTTGATGTTAAAATATATACGGACAAATCACACAGATTGAGCTAGCCCCAAAGTAAGTTCTTATGAAAGACTTGTGTTATGGGATACTAACTCAACGATACTATATTTTATAACAAATACATACTTATATAGATAAACATCCAAGACCCAGGTCAATCTGAAAAAGATCGTTTTCCATCTTGACCTGACCGGGGATCGAACCCGGGACCATCCGTGTCGCAGGCAGGCGTGATGACCGCTGCGCCACGGAGCTCGTCATCGTGTTAATAAACTTTGTTTAGCTTGTGTTTCCTTTATTTATTTTATTTATTTCCTGGTATTTATATCCCATTTCAATTTTAATTTTTTTTTCAGTTTGAACTGGTGAAACCGACTTCAATCCAGAATCTGTGCTACGGAGCGCTCATGATGATGATAACGTCCTTCATATTCATCCCCAACATCCTTTGTTCGCTGTGGGTCGCCTTCAGTATCGTGTCCATAGAGGTCGGCGTTGTGGGCTACATGGCTCTCTGGGACATCAACCTAGACTCCATATCTATGATCAATCTCATCATGTGTATCGGTTTCTCTGTAGATTTCACTGCCCATATCTGTTACGCTTACATGTCTTCCAAAGCAAAATCTCCAAACGAAAGGGTCAGCGAATGTTTATACTCCTTAGGACTCCCAATAGTACAAGGTTCATTTAGTACAATCCTAGGAGTAGTCGCCTTACTCTTAGCTGACAGTTATATTTTCTCAGTATTCTTCAAAATGGTGTTCATGGTGATATTCTTCGGAGCGATGCATGGCCTCTTCCTCTTACCTGTACTTCTATCCCTTTTCGGACCAGGATCATGCTCAAAGCAGGAAGATATCAAAATGGGAAAAACAGAAAAGTATCCCCATCCGTACTGTATACCGCATCCGCAGTTAGTTCTGAATGATCAGATTTTTAACGGGAAAACATTAAATCCAAACGGTGTTTACAAAATTTATGGCGACGATAAAGACTTGGGAATAGGAACATCAGGGGAAGATACGAGTGAAAGTAGCTCCAACCAATCGCAGCGCAGGCAGGAGGATGAAAACGGAAGAAAGAAATACGAAGACGGATGGAAGAGATCCAGCTACTGCCAGAGCAACAGCCAATTTCAACCTTCTGGAGAATTAGACATCTACGGCCACGAAATGGACAGAAACTGGCAGAGACAACGCTACGAAGACAACCGCAGGGTTTTCGAAAACTATCGCAAAGCTCCCAGATCTCGAGACGACGACTGGGTAGCGTCAGCGCGCAAATCGAGCGACGCGGGCCCTCGTCGAGAGGGCACCTACAAAGTAATGCGGGCTCATTCACACCACAACCTACACAGACCCCGCGCGCCACGACGATCAAATTCACATCAGAATCTAGAGCACTTAGATTATGTGGCAGAAATGAGATTCCCTTGACGAAAACTATTTCATGCGTTTAATTAAAATTATAATAATGTGCTCAATTTGTGGACCAAAGTATATATACGATACATTCGTATTTCGAATGTAGAATAATATAGAGACGTTTTTGTGGATTGTGATAATAGTCAATCCTTGTTAGCCCCATCTATTAGCCCATATATACGGAGCCGTAAAGCTACGTATTCAACTGGATGTCTAGAAGCGCCAGTCAATACCCAGCCCCTACGATGACTTATTACTTATTCGTAGCCCAGCCGGCTGCTATTCCTAGGGTCATTGTCCCAGACTAGGCACCTAGACCAAAATATAAATTACATTTCCCGCAGTTATTTTAGAATAATTCATTCGTTAAGGCGCGAGACCGACGACAGACAAAAAGTCAGCGGCGCGCTCTTATTAATAATGTATTAAGGTTGCACTTTGTCCGCGCAATACTAAATGTCGGCTGGTGGACTTACGTACACAAAGTGCAACCTTATTATAATACCAATAAGAGCGCTCTGCGGACTTTTTTGTCCGCCATTGTTCGTTGCGCCTAAATATACAGTGGAATTCTGTCCAACCGTATTCATTATTTAAGTGTATGACAAGCTGTTAAAGTAAGTTGTTTATGAAGAAATCACAGTTACAGAAATAAAGGGCTCAAATGTCTTGCTCGTTCTTCTAATTATTATAGTTAGAATAAGTAATTAAATAAAATAAATAGGTAGAATCTAAATTTGATTGCAGTTATTCGTTAATATCTACTACCGAATAGTCCCAGTTTTACAAAGATATGAAAAGTTTTGGATTTCAAATGTAACAAAGAAAAATGCAATATTTTTCAATAATTTATTTAAAAAATAACTAGTTCCTACGACGCGGCGTATTTTGGGTCCCTAATTTAACTCTACTAAATATGTGACTTATCTACAATAGTACCATAAGTATTGTTTTATATAATATTCGTATTACATACAAAATGTAATTCCAATATTTTATACAGTTAGCGGAGTTTGGGACCCAATCTATTTACAAATGTAATTTCAGTCAGTCTGTACTTTACTAATCTAATTTGGCAGATTCATACTAACTGCACGCGTACATTACAGCCCTAAAGGCGACCATCTTACTATATATTGCGGTTTGCATATTCTCAAACAATTAATAAATATTTGAAAACTGCATTAGATTAAGAATCCCACAAAGGGATTGTGGCTGTAGTATACGCGCGCTAAGGC
Source organism: Rhodophaea formosa (assembly GCA_963082605.1). Lineage (NCBI taxonomy): Eukaryota > Metazoa > Arthropoda > Insecta > Lepidoptera > Pyralidae > Rhodophaea > Rhodophaea formosa. Next base: position 15,998,162 of record OY720209.1, read on the forward strand.
ATCTTGGAAAGTGTTCCATCTGTGTTTAAGTTATGTTCTATCGAATGTGTACATATAAGTGTGTTATACGTAGGGTAAGACATGGTGTTTTATATAAAGCTTTAACTGTACCTGTCTAAAGTGGTTCGCTGTAAATATTTGTGTGATACTTGCTGCCATGTGGAAAAAATCCTTTTCTAATAAATGACAGAGTTTACACAGTTATAGTAGGCACCCGTTAACATGTCAATTGGTTAATGCAGGTCATTGACTGACAACTAATTTTGAAGTTCTTAGTGAAGAACACTAAAAAGATAGCATATGACTGACTATAAGCATCATCATCAAAAATTTTGATGATGGTGCTTTAGTCTCGTTGAGTCTCTTCATTGTAGGAAAGTGCCACTTACAGAAATTTTTGCAACATTAATAAACTATTGATTTGCTAATCATTGCTTTTGTTCCAACATTAATAAACTCAACATTATTAATCTATGAATAATGTTTGAAAAACTAGTAGTAGTCATTCAAATATGTCGTCCTCTTTCACGCATTCGCATAAAATGCGACGTGCGAATAAGACAACCATATCGCACTCGAGAATTACAATTTGAAGAACTAATAATCGCAAAATGATAGATAATCTATTCCACAATTCACAGTTAACAATAAAATTAAAAATTTTCTCGAAAAACAGACTATAATATATGTAAACTCTATCAAAAACTACAATTTGTGTTTTCTCTACCACTTCTAAAATACATTCATTCATGCATTATAGGATAATCGCCATTGCATTTGTGGTATAGGAATTTTGTATGGATGAACTAATTTGTATGACCAGTAGGTCAACAATCATGACTGATATTGTAAATATTATGATCTTGTTTTAAAAAATAAATAAGTTTTGATAAGGTTATTTTGTGTTTTCTTCTCAATTGGTAAATAAAACGGTAAACAGTTATCAGTTAGTTAACTCTAATAACACTAACAATTTAAAATGACAACTTAAATTCTAAGATATGTTTAACTAAAAATTTATATAAAGCTTAGAAAAGATCGTGAATGTTTAAAATAAATCATCCTTAAGAAATACTGGGTTAAGTGATTTAACCACTCACATTATCGTAATAGAACAAACCTTCTCAAACAACAGTAAATATAACTGAAACAATTCATGTGTTTTTAAGACTACTGTCAACAATTTCTATTGCCATCTTTGCCGCTCTAAAGTTCGTATAGATTGTCTTATATAACCAAACAGTTTGTGGTGGGTGACGCCTTTATTATTCATCAATGATAACCTTAAAAGTACCCCCTATTCTAAACTCTGTTACGATAAACAATCTATCTATGACAGAAACAGATATAAAATGGATATCTGACAGTGGCACAGTAGACGTTTTACAGTCAAAGTTTTATGGTTCAAATAAAACACATACGTAAAAAATGCATACAAAAATGTATTCCACTACACCGGTTTGTCATGTACTTTACGCAATAAATTGCTACAGAATAGTATGAGATCCCTAGATCCATACCTTTCACAGAGATAATTTTGCAGAAGCGACAAGTCCGTCTTATCACTTTCACTTGGGTTTGATACAGTCTGTTCTAGAACAAGATTGATAACAGTCAGAGCGTTATCCGAGGTGACTTTTTTCATGAAGGAGTTTGTGAGGACTTCGAAAGGTAAGGTCTCTGCGACTTGCTGTTTCGATGAATCTTGCAGTTTCACATTCAACTTTTCGATGAAATCTGGTCTCTGAAAAGAAATAAGGGTCTTATAATTTAGGTTTTCTTATAATGGAGAGAACTGACATACTGTGCCGACCCCACATAAAAAAGTGGGAAAAGGTAAATGAGAAGTACCTGAACACATAGTAACTGGTGATTGGTGTAAAAATAGTTTTCTATGTATAATTTAAAATTTATTTTTACGACTGCTATCAACGATGACAGCCGGGACCAACGGCTTAGCGTGCCTTCCGGAGCACAGAGGAGCTCGAGATATTTTATGCCACTTGCGGTCACCCATCCAAGTGGGGACTGCTACCGGGGTTGCTTAACATGCGGAAGCGCTTCTAATGCTCACACCCTCTAGGCCATTGGGCACAACAACTACTAAAAATATGATCACTGATAGCTCGAATCGGTAACACAGAGTCCAGTGAACCAATCTCTACACCACAATCATAATGGCTCTAAAGCACTACAAAGCAAAGGGCCCTGAAGGGCTTGGTGGCCCTGAAAAGGGGCTAATTCTTGACTTGAAAACTTTTTGGATGTAGAAGATTTGACACGTGTGCAAGGTATAGTGCCCTATTAAATTTAAAACAATACAAAACGCGCTCTTTATGGAATTTGTATGAAATCTTATAGCCCGCGGTCGTAATAGCGACCATCCAGCCCACTTTGCTTGCATTTAATGACACTGTTTAAGGGTAGGTGAGATGAAAAAAATTATGGCGGCTCGGAACACCGAGCGAGGCGATGCGCAAAACACAATATTAGTTAAAGCGGGGCGCGCGCGTGGCACGTTCGTTCTCGCAGCTAATATCCGAGCCGCTATAAAGTTTGCTTCAGACTGTACAGAAAAATAAAACAGATTTGTGTAAAAAAAGCTTACTTCAGATAAACACGACTCAATGACGTATGCCGTGGAATTGCTACCAGACTCCGTTGTTTGCGTGAAACTGTGCGCTGTAGGAATCTCCTCAGTTTGCATGTCGGCCGACTTAAACTCCGTTATATTAGTCTGCATTTCCGTATCCATACACACAACACTATTGGTCTGCATTTCCGCATCACTTCTCTGTATCTCAGGCACGATGTCTTTAATCGGTTCTTGGACTTCTGTGATCTCCTTTTCAACCTCTTCCTCATGTACAACCATTTTTTCTTGTTCAACAACTCTTTTTGACGCATAATCAGATAAAACTTTCTTTGTTATTTTTACTTTCGGAGCCTTTATACACAACCTATTCACTTCAAGTTCCGTCATCTTAGCCAAATCGCCAATCGTCACGATTTTACCTTCTAGCTCCTTTAAAAACATTATTTTTGTAGCTGGGGAGGATAAGTCAGATGCAATGGCATCAATCGGATCAAAACAATCAACTAATTCGGGGCAAATAGGATCAGTATCGTTCAGATCACTCGTCTTGACTATTTCGGCTACTGGAGTCTCATCCAGAGAAGTCATTTGTGTATCGTCTACACTCACATTCTTTTCCGTGTCGTCAAAACTTTCAGCTGCTTTGTTTAGAACCGTATCCAACTTGAAGGCGATGTCTAGTCTCTTAGGCGATTTGCTAGTGTGTGACCTCAACTGCCTCTCTTGACGCTTCAGTGCAGAATTTTGTGGAGATCTAATACCACAGGGTTCTATATACTTCTGTACAGATATTGTAGTGGATACAGGTGGATCGTGGAAGCTGACTCGTTTCCTCTGGAAAATGAGGTAATAAAAATTAGTCACTGCATAAAAATTAATTTCAGAATATGTGTAGGTAAGTATGTATAGTACTACCACTTTTATAAGTTACATCTGCATTGTTCGATGGCACAGAATAGCGCAACCGACCGCCGATTCGGCCCGAATGAGAAAATCAGTGAAATAACGAACTTATTGCTACAACATAAGATTTGAAATCCAAAAGCAGTAGGACTCGTGCTATCTCGCTCATAATACTTGTACGCATGCCGAGAATGGCCGAGACGCAGCATGGCGCGTACTCATCAGCCAATAGCATACGGATATTTTCGCGCCATGCAAAAATTTGATTTCTGCACAGGTACATCGGTGTAACTTATAAAAGTGGTAGTACTGTAACTGTTGGCAATAAGGCCTTATAACAATCGTCTGACTGATTACAATACTCTCTTAGCTCGTATCATATAACCACACTCACACTATTTTAAAGATATTTAGTTTTTGTTTATTATTTTTATTTTATTAAGTAATAGTTAAATAAATTACTATTGAGTTTAGCTGCAATTATTAGTATATTACTGTCCAATGGAAGTTAAAACTTGAAACATACCTAACAGTATTAAAAACAAGACAGACATGCCAAAAAAATTACACGAACTCAAACAATACACTCTTTTTTCTGGGAAGCTGTGTATAAATAAACGCAGCAGATCATAAACAGTGATTATAGTTGACTTACTTTGCTAGCAGGTGAAACAGTAGCCTCGTCGGTAATTTCTGCTAATTTCCTTTTTAATATAGGAACAGAAGGACTCTTATCTGCTGTAGGCAAAGATCTCTTCAACTTCAAGAAATTCTCACTGCTTTCATCAGTTTCTTCCGAATTGTCATTGTTTTCGCCTACAGAATTGATCAAGATCCGTAGATTTCTTCTGGCTGGGGTGTTGGAACTACTTCTTTTAGGTTCTTCAGCATCAGACCTCTCAGAATTGATGAGAGTCTGCAAGCGGTCTGGAACGCAAAGGCCTAGCATTTGAGCCGCTCGTCCCCCGCTTCTGACTTGAGGCCTGTTTTTCTTCAGGGATAAACTTGAACTTGGGCTAGAACTGGTCACGCTTATCTCTTCCCTAGGCGGCGACTGGTCTCTTTTGTCTGGTGATATCTTCTCTTCAGTAAAAACTTCAGGTGAATCACATTTGTCAAACGGTTCACCATTGATTTGAACCGGTGAAGATAACTGAATGGTAACATAATCACCACTTGTCTCTGGCGAAGGCGACTTTTTGTCTCTCACGGGACTCATAGTCTTTATTGGAGATATCTCCAAAGTGTTATCTAAGAAATCTTGCTTCCTCTGAACATCGTCTCTGAATGGAGAAGATGCGTCATTTTCTTTATCTGATGCCAAAATATCTATCGTTTCAGTAATAGTTACATCAGTCTTATTTTCTGCATCCATTTCAACTCGATTTACTTCTTTCAAATCTGCTTCAGGTACAGCTGACTTATCTAAGGCACTTTCATCTACAGTTTTATTAATTTCAACAGATGCTGTTTTTGTCTGAAGTTCTACAAAATCATCCGGACTGTTAGGCAGTGTATCAGCTTCTGCTAATGCCTGAGTTTCTGGGCCCACGACGCTATGATCTGTATCCAACGAAATAATTGGTATTTCATCGGATATTACGACAATGTCTTCTACAATATTACTATCAAAAGGCTCCGTGTCCATGGTTTCTGTCAGATCTTCTTTGTGAATATCTTCAGCGGTTTTATTTTTAGGTATCTCTATATCTTCTTTACTTTCTTCCTTATTATCATTAAAAGACACATTCTGACTGTCAGCTTCCAACAAATTTTGAGTGTCGTTTGCTTTTGGTATACATTTGTTGAGTAATTGAACATTTTCTAAAACAACTGACACAGTTTTGAGAATTGGTTTAGCTGACTTGACAGATATTGTTGTAACTGTTGAATCTTGGGAGCTTTCAATAATATCTTCAGAGCAAGGAGCATCTTCGATAGAATCAAAACTTCTATCTTGTTTAGATTTTTCAGACTGTAAGGAACAAGTCTCATCTTTAGCTTTGTCTTTTTCTGGTTCATTTTTGTCGTTATCTTTTTCTTTTTTCTTTTCTTGCTTCAATGGTGTTTTACTGTCTGATTTTGATTTATTAATTTTTTCAGATAAACCAGTTCTTCTGCTATTAGAATTATTAAGAGTTTTTCTAGTTAATCTTTTCTCCGTTTGAGCTTTCAAAAATGGATGACCCTCAACCATATCTATAGCCAATTCCTTTTCAATTCTAGATTTCTTTGCACTCTTTTTTATAGATGTCTCCTGAGGATCTTTTTTCTTTGTAATTTTAGGTGTCGTCAATAGTTCCTTATCTTTCTGTTGTGTATTGAGATTCTTGTCTTCTTCATTACCATTAGAAGGAACAATTGCAGACACTATGTTTTTAACTTCTGTGTCCTTTACTGGGCTTATTAAAATCACTTCATCTTGACTAGGTATTGTAATCTCTTCCTGTGGTTTAGTTACTTCGTTACCATCTACAAGTTGAGGGGGTGAATCGTCAGTTTTTTTCAAGTCAGTTGCAATATTGTCTATTGCTTCATCATTTTTCGAAACCATCACTAAATATTCATTTTCCGAAGAAGTAGCTTCTTTCGCTGTTGGTTCCGTAGGTACATTAGCTTCTTCTCCTTGGCTTTGAGGCAATTCCATATCACTTTGAGAATCATTTTGAGCGGAAGAGTTCCTTCGTTTCTTTAATCCGAATAACTCTACATCATCGAATTTTTTTGGTTTTCTTTTTACACGAGATGGTCTTTCTGCATTTACATTTGGTGGAGCAGAATTAATCATACTAGCTATGTTTTCTTCTTTAGACACAGGCGTTTTAGGAACATTCTCTATTTGAATTAGACTTTCTGACATATTTTTGCCGTTTGTTGGTAAGGACGATTTTTCTATTAGATTTCTAACATTTCTAAATACTCTATCTTTTAAAGCAACCCTAGGCGATTTAACGTCTTTTGCCATTATTGGCTTCGTATTTTTTGAATTGTCTTCTAGTGATTTCTCTTTCATAACATCTACTTTAGCAGTACTCTCAGAGAAAATGTTTTCTATAATTTTAGGCACAACATCTGAGCTAGGCATAAATTTGAGAATAGCAGAGGGTTCGTCGCTCGTTTTTGAGTTTGATTTACTGCTATTTGTTGTTGAGGTGTCCTGAGAATCTGTTTTCCAGGTTACCATTTTAAACTCATCTTGTGACTGCGACAAGTCTTGATAGAGAGCTGGGATATCTTCTCTTTTTCTTTGCAGTTTTTCTTTTTGGTTTTCAGTTAATTTTCTAGGGTTGAATTTCCAATTCGATTTGACTACAACATACTCTTCCCCATTTTCGACGACAGTATTCACGATACTAGCTTCTCTCTTCTTGGCTTTTCGAGTTATTGCTTTAGGCGTAACAGTTGCTTTAGGAGTAGTAAACTTATTTTTATCATTATTTTGCTTAGAATTATCACCAGCTGTATCAGCTTTGGGCTCACAACCTTCTATGGTGTTTTTGACAGTTGTGTAAAAAGATGAATCAGCATCTTTAATAACACTAAGGCACGAGTTTACTAAACGTATGACTTCCAGATTCTGAGGTTTACTAGCGACAGTTGTGTACTTAGATAATTCTGTTATAACTTTACGTTTTAACTGCAAGGATCCTGATGTTTTCACGAAAACTTCTATATTTTTATGCAGTTGATCTATGAAGTGCAGTAATCCTATGACCGTCTGAAAGAAACAGTTTGATGAATTAGGCAACAATTTTAAACATATCCGTTGAATTCTATGCACATCTCTGTATAACTTACTTCAGGAGATTGTTGTTTCACAAGTGTCAGTACTTTGATTGTACTAATTAGTGAGTATTCAGAAACAGTATCATTTGAAATATCTGCAATTTTGCTTGTAAGAAGAATGAGAGTATCTACTAGAACCAGAAATGTTTCTTCAATACTTTCATATTCTTCTAACTTCGATATCACATTCATCATTATTTGCAACTCTTCTTCAATGTTATTTCCTAAAAGTTACACAATTCTCTATTACTTATAATATATTTAACAAATCAGTGCTTTTTGGATTAATTAAATGCAGCATCATATTACTAAAGAATCGTCACAACATCTACAAAAGTTACAAGCCATACCCAAGTTGACACATTAAAATATAGATGTACAATAAAATTCATGACTGTTTTTAGCCTTTAAAAATAAGCCCAACCTTTCAGTAATCCTATTGTAGAGGGTAACAAAACTTTTGCATTGTCAAAAAAGTTAAACATGTTTAAAACTAAATAACAGCAGACAATAAAAATGGAATTAAAAAGAATCAAAATGCAAGAATTTCATTACATAAGTCATCAATGTCTCGCTGATTTTACAATGATCAATAGATAGCTATGGCCACCAAGATTACAGCGAGCGGTTCTTGGGTAGAGTTTTAAGCTTGTAGAACTGTTTGTAGAAATATTTTCGAATGCCTTTTCTAATCATTTGCTGCATATTTCAAACAGTTATTATATGTATTAAAACATTGTTAAATATAAATCCCCATACATTGTACGCTGATATCCTTTAAATAAGTAAATAAACAAAGGATATGGCACACTGAAAAAAATAAACTATTTCTCTGCTTAACTGAACTGTAAAAACTTTGCTATCCTTGAAAATTTTCATTCATCTGTTACGAATAACATACTTAAATTACAATCATTTATAAATTGTTATTTAAAATGGTAATCAAAAGACCCAAACTACAGTTTTCAAAATATGCTACAATTTTAAACCTAAACTCACCATTTTCCTTTATCAACTTTGTTTTCAACATGGCTAGTGATACATTTAACATGAACACTTTGTTATTGTTGGTGATTTCCATAGATTTGACTGAGTCGGAGATTTCTTGGTCAATAAAACTACTGTTGTTTGTGTTTGCCAAAGTGTAGAGATTGTACCATGCTGAAGAAGCTATGACAGGCTGTAAAATAAATTCCTCAATTAAGTTATGGTCTGTCAACTAACTTATAGTCTTTTGTTTTGTTTTGCTTTTCAGAATATGGTCTTTCTATATTCACATTTGGGGAAACAGTATTAATCGTGCTAGCTTAATCATGTTGGAGGTACCCAAAGACAGTAAAGTCAGGCAGGCAGCCGGCCTAAAACCTGTCGCTAAAATGATATCACAGTATGAAGGCAGTCATAATTGCGGACCCCAGGCTTATAAGCATCAAAGCTGAGGATGCAACCAAGAAAACGCTCAGATGATAATAAGTCATGCTAGCAACATGAAATTCTTTACATACAAGCAATTTAGGATTCTCTATTCGAATCAGGTTTTCACTATACAGGCTGATTCCAAACTCCCATATTTTCATCTCAGAAGCATGATTCGTAATAGACATCAAAATGGCAAAAAAAAATCGACCACTGATCAGTGATTTTGTAAGGTAAAAGTCTAGTCCGCTTTTCTACATTTTTTTCTTATGATTCTATATTTTAAGTACTACTAGACGGTTCTTAATCAGGCGGTTTTAATATATTAGCGTGACAGCTCACATTTGGGATGCTTTAGATACCAGAAGGGTAAGTGATTTGCCAAGAAAATATACAGAATGATTAAAACCTCTTTCAGGATTATGATTCCGAGATTTCAATAAAGCTCAAAAGTTGAAAATCACACTGGTTTTATAAATATTTAGATTGCAGCAAGTTGTATTATAGAAGCAGCAGTGGGTTGTGCTTTTTTACTTTTTCTAATACCGTGATGTTATAAGTGAAAATTATACAAACCTCAGTAAATTTATTGACATTTTGCAAAGGCCATAACAAAATACTGTTGAGGTTCAAGGCATCTGTTTTAGCGTTTTCATGAATAGATTGCGCGAGGGCTGTCCACATCACTAATGTATTGTCGTTCGGGGACAAATTCCTCAACAACCAATCCACTACATGGCTCACAGCACACATATTTTCGTTCACAATATAATTTGTTAGCGTTTTTGATCTATTTATGCAGCCTGTAGTATCATTTCTGAAATATACATCCATTATCTTAATAAATTATTACATCACTAATAAATAAAAACCATAATGGCTTCTACACACATACCAACAAAAACAATGTTTAGTTTATTCAGACACTTTTGCAGAGACTGGCTTCAATGGCATTAGTATGTATGTAAGAGCCTTGATATAGAAAAGGGCATACTTATTGTAAAGGTTGTTTGATATTGGTCCCAAAATAATAGACAAAATTTTAAACATAGGTCCCTCGCTTGGTTGCAAAGTAGTGAGGAGAGACATAATTTTGTTGTTCTCGTTGGCAAATAAGGAAAATATTAAGTTGAGAATCAAATTGGCCAACTTATTTTTGTCTATATTATATGGAGTATAATCAGTATCCTGAAACAATATACATCTTCATTATACATTTTTAATAACCTGGGTTAAAGTATGCTCTGTAAAAAAACAACTGAACCAATTTTAATGAACCTTGCACTGTGCTCTTCCCTTAGTTGAACTTTATAAAGTCCAATTAAAACACAATTTTTGCAATCTGAGACACACAGAAAGCGCGAACGGGAAGTGAACGGCGCGACAGCGGCAGTACGGCGTTTATATGGGCGACGTCACACTACCTGCGGGTTGAATTATTATAAAAAAACCGGCCAAGTGTGAGTCAAACTCGCGCAATGATGGTTCCGTACAATATGCTTCGTGAACACACACACAATGTGCAAAAAATGTTTTATTCAATTGACTAGCGCCATCTAGTGGTGTTTTAGTGAACTATTTCCCTAGATGAACTTATTATTGTGAGTTTACCACTTACTTTTCAAGTGATAGAATTCTTATTATTTTTCCTGTAATCTTCAAAGAATAAACTATATTTTGTAATTTTTTCAAAATTTTCGGCCCAGTAGTTTCGGAGATCAGGGGGGGGGAATGGTCAATTTTTGCCTTCTTTCGTGAATAAAATCAAAAGTATTGATTTTACCCGAACAAAAAAAAAATTTTTGAGATCCTCATAATGAGCCCTTTCATTTGATATATGACACAGTAAGGTTTGCAAAACTTTTTTTTAAAATTTTGTAATTGGGCCCCCCAAAATGACCCTTATTTCAAAAAAATCTTTATTTACTTTGCACATCCGTGTTTGGGTCATAGGATTACACTATCTTACCAAATTTAATCTAATTTGGTTCAGTAGATTCGGAGAAAATCGCCTGTGACAGACGGACGGACGGACAGACAGACGCTCGAGTGATCCTATAAGGGTTCCGTTTTTCAACTTTTGTACGGAACCCTAAAAAACAAGTGACATTCTTATGACATGTTTCGATCGAGTTTTGTAATACTTTAATTTGTGGTTCTGAAGAGTAATAAAAGTTCAGAGCAGTGTTAGAAGAGACATTTGTCTCTCATTGTTAAGGGGTGCAGGAAAGAATGTCCCCGCGGGACGTACGAATTCTTATTTACGTCCGGCGCACCCTGGGCAACAATCTGAGAGGACAGTCTAATCGGTAACGCAGATTGGCTGATCCTTTCGACACGAAATGGTTACAAAAAACATCAAACGGCTTTTTTCAGAGCCAAAACAACAAAAAAGGCACTTTTCAGGGCCAAACAATCAAACTCTTTCAAATCCAGTAATATAATAGTGTGCAACCTTTTCAACTCGATAAGAAGAAGAAATCTATGTCATTAATATTAAATATATAATTGTGCAAAAATTCTAAGCCAGGGATGCAACTGGAAACAAACAGAATAGAAAGAGTAGCACTTAAAAACAGAGAAAATACTAACCTGTGTCAACTTTTCCAAAACAGAGAGCAACTCATTAAATATGTCCCTGCGAACATTGTTTTCTGGCAACTCCCCGATGGTCAATGCAAAAGACTTCCACAAGCACTGGGCCTGGTGTAACGTGACGCCCACCGCATCATCCGCAGCAATGATAATACATTTACGAAGGCAGTATGCAAAGTTATTCCAGTGGCACACTAACAACTGTGTTTTCATCAACAAGCCATTCAATTTGGGCATAGAACTACACCCAGGGCAGTCTAAATGGCCAGCAATGTCAATGAAGGCCTCGACACACATCTTCTTAATTTTATTTGAGATCATTCCAGGCACAAATGCAGCTTTTGGATTTGCAACATTTTTACCGAAGCAGAAATTCAAGAAAGCGATAAGTACAGTATCAATAAACTTGTCTAATTTGGTCTGAAATTGTCTGATTAGGTGCCACCAAGTGTTTAACTTGGCTATAGCAGTTTCTTCCACTTTTGCGTTATTTGAATGGAGAGGTATAATCAATAGTTTTAATCTTTTGGCTATGTAAACCTCATTAGTTTCCTTCTGGAAGTTGTCTATGAGTACTTCCCAGCATTTGAAAGCCCGGCACCGGTTAGCTACATCCATTTTAAATGCAGATTCCACCACTGGCAACAAAGCATTGATAGGGCTTCCTTGTGCATTGCTCCTTGTAATCTGGTGTTTAAGAAGTTTTATGAAAAAAATCCATAATCGGTGCCAGTGTGGATTGCCTGATTCCAAAAGGTTTTTCATTATCAGAGGATATCTGTAAAAACACACAATTTATTATTTAGTTTCTGCCACTAGCAAAACTACTTACTAAGTAAATAATCTTGAAATACTTTCAATACGTATTTTTAAGAAATCTGGAATAGCTCAATACTGCCGACTGGCTCATATGGCTTAATATGCCCATTAAAGTCTAGCTGATCTTATTTAACCTTGAGTGTAAAACAAAATCAAAACATTTATTAAGAAAATTCAGAATATTTAATGTCAAACGACTGGCGACCCCCGCTCTGGGTCGTTTCTGGTGCAAAAGATAGATAGTGTTTTAGGCTCTTTTGCACCAGAAACGTTAAGGGATGGGTTATAAATACATAAACTGTATAAACTTTTAATGACTTGTTTCATGTATAAACTTAACAGAACTATGTAATTTGTTTAATAAACATTAAAAAAAAATATTTTTTAATGTCAAATCTCATTTAAAACATGTAATCGTATTATCCTAATCCTAACTTTCTAACTAATATTATAAATGCGAAAGTGAGTTTGTTTTTTTCTTCTTCTTCTTCTACTTTGTATTATGGCTTCCACCGAGGCTTCGGTGATTCTGCCAACGTCATGGTTAGAAGAGACACAGAAAAAAATATATATGTTCGGTATTTGATTGTAAGCTGAAAGGAAAGGGTTAAAGACAGATGTTATTACAAACACAGGATTGAAACATACACAATACAAGGATGAGTTGTTAGTATGGATGAACCTACTCATATAATTATTTAAATGAATTGATGCTAAGTATTTTGAGCAATGATAATTGAGTATACTAGAAAATAAAGATTTACAGTTTCAGGGAATTTTTAGATAGAAATTTAGCCAAAACAAAATAGTAACGGGTATGGACTAAGTTTAGAAGGGAGTTAATATTCAAACTTTCGTAAGATAAATTACGGGGAAGTACGTCGTTTGTTTTTTTGTCTGTTACGCTTTCACGCCTGTCCAACTGAACATCATGACATCATGAAATTTTCCATACACATAGTTTAGGGTACTAAAAAGGACATAGGCTTATATAACGCGGGCAACGCTGCGGGTAACAGCTAGTTTAATATATACTTTATTAATTATCGTTTTCAAAAGCTGACTACTAGCATTTGGGACCAAGCACTGCATCAACATTTCGTGTAGGTGAAGCGGTCAGTCGACCATGCACACCCTGGTGTCAGAGTTCTGCGGAACCGCCTCTCGGCCTCTGACGTGGTTCCTTTAACGGCTACCAGATGGTAGCCGGGACCACCGGCTTAACGTGACTTCCGAAGCACGGAATCATCTTTCTTATCAGACAATCAGGTGAATCATGCCTGCAATGTACTAACCAAACTGGAAACAACTTAACAAAGAATGCATCCCGTGGGAATCGATCCCACGACCCCCGGGTCAATAAGGCGAATGTCTTAACCACTGGACTATGGAGGCAGTGCAGAGAATACAATACATTTTAACCCACAATGGACGCAGGTTTTCTGCTCATCAGCTGCTAAGCCAAGTGCTTATACATAAAGCTTACATATTGGATCGTGGTCAAAGTATTGAGTGTCCAGTTGAAGAAACTTTTGGCCTATCCTACAATATTTTTTTATAGCAGCTTTCTGTAGTATAAGTAAAATGCATGTAATATGTGTGTTTTGGCCAATCTATCAGGTCAAGTTGTTTAAATATTATTTTATTTATTATTATTTAAATAAAGCATTCAAAAATATCAATGCATTACAAAATCTTCAATAACAACTTACTTTTTTGGGTTGTAAATACAAGGAAGCAGAATCTCCCAGTGAGGATTGTCTGCATATTCTATATGTTGAAGTTCCTCAGCTAACAGTTCCAGGGCTTCAAAGTGGTTCATATCATATAGTCCTTGTGATGCAGAATAGAATATAGCTGGTATTAGTTTTGTAAACCAAATGTCCAAATTGTCTTTAACAAATATTAGCCGTTTTTCTGGTGGTAGTATCTTGAGAAGTCTGGTTAGTAATATACATGGCTAAAATAATAGAAAGCACAATGAGATACTGAAATATTAAGAAATTTCAATCCTTACAAAAAGAATAAAATAAATAAATATATATACGGACAAATCACACAGCTTGAGTTAGCCCCAAATACAAACAAAATAAAATAAATTGTAGATTGAAAAGTACGATTGACACTTGCGGTGTCGCGTCGGGCCGCGTTGGAGCGTATTTTACAATTTGCCAAAGAAAATTAAACCTCCGTAAATTAGTTTTAGCATGCAATTTACGCATCTTTAAAGCCGACCGGCCGCGCTCGGAATCCGCGACCTACTCGCGTATGCGATGGGCTACTCGAGTACGCGATCGGCTGAACTCGGCTGCTCGGCTAGGCTACTGCCGGCATCTCATTGGCTCCATTTGGTTGTCGCATGCGCGGTACTTTTTATCAAAAAAAAAGCATACATTGGTAAGTCTAACATGTTGTGACTTGAAAACAAGTAGTATTATTTCAATGATTAATAAATGCTACTAGCCTTAATTTTTTTGAAAAGCCTATCTTAGGCAACTCAGAGGTTTAAGACAAACCTAAAAATACCTTAACTGTCAAAATTTCACCCTTCTTGGTAAAAAAAGGGTCATTTTGGTCAACTTGAAAATTATAAAAGAGACCTCTCCAACACATTTGGCCAGCATGGAGAGTCTAGGCCAAATTCTCTGACTGCTCTAGCTAATATATGGCTCTGGCAGTACAGAAAGGGTCATGCTCCTGCAGTGGAGACTAACAAAGACCTGATGATGAAGTTTGGTTAAAACTAAAAACAATAAAAATACATCACACTCACCAGTATTCTAACTTCTGTAGGTGTTCTCTGATGGCAGCAGTGACGAAAGAGCTCTACTAATTCTGATGTGTGACAAGTGGCTATAGCCACCAGTATATCATCGGGATATGATACTATTGTCTCTAAACACATAGTCTGCAAAGTCTCCGCTCTCTTCAAAAGGGATATGTTTTTCGTCATGTGGATTACAGCTATTGCAGATGGTAAGAGGTCAGGGAGGATTTTATACTGACCTGCCTAGAAATTCAATAAGAATCGATTAGAGGATTTTTAAACATCATTGTTATTTACGTCTAGTCTACTTCTCATTATTATTTGAAAAATTTTACTGGTAATTTGGAAAAGATGAAAATTTGACTCATGAATTTTGCATAAAAGCAATTCAGGACAAAAGTCAAAAGGCCTTAAGGCGGTTGCGAAGAACTCTGACACCAGGGTGTACATGGTTGATTGACTATGTCACCTATACGAAATGATGATGATGAGGACAAAAGTAAGCAATGCAAGTGTGATTATCATGTTTACACCTATAAAGATCTAGTTTTGTATGATTGATATAAATCAAATTCATTTCCATATGTATATGGCTCTGGCAGTACAAAGAGGGTTGTGCTCCTGCAATACAGATAAAATACTTGTGGATGATAATGAAAATACCTCATTGTTTTTTTTAGAGATATTATGAATAGTGATGGCATTAACGGCTATTTCAAAATAATGAATAACACTGCTACATTATTTGCCAATAACTGTTATTGTAAACTGTTATTGTTAACCTGTTATTTTTATAGTCAAACAGTTCATTAATTTTTTTTAAAGATAACAGCTAATTCTGAAATAACAATGTAGGTATATTTTATCATGGACGTCAAAATAGTTCCAAATATTTGCGGTTATTCACCTGTTAGACATTTTTACAATGTTTATTTACACTAAAGTCATTACAGTAAACTAACTGTACGATCATCATCATCATCATCATCAGGTCTTTCTAGTCTCCACTGCAGAAGCACGACCCTCTCTGTACTACCAGAGCCATATATTAGCTTAAGTAGTCAGAGGATTTGGCCTACACTCTCCACGCTGGCCAGACGGGTTGGAGAGGTCTCTTTGATGTTTAGAAGCTTTGTTTAGCTTGTTTTTCCTTAGTCGCTTTTTACGACATCCACGGGATGACTTGGAGTTGTCCTATTCTACTCTGCCGGGAACCACACGACTGTACGATAGTCATCATCATCATCATCAGGTCTTTCTAGTCTCCACTGCCGGAGCACGACCCTCTCTGTACTACCAAAGCCATATATTAGCTTGAGTAGTCAGAGGATTTGGCCTACACTCTCCACGCTGGCCAGACGGGTTGGAGAGGTCTCTTTGATGTTTATAAGCTTTGTTTAGCTCGTATTTCCTTAGTCACCTTTTACGACATCCACGGGATGACTTGGAGTGGTCCTATTCTACTCTGCCGGGAACCACACGGCCAAGTCATCACACTTAATTAAACACAATTACAATAATATCCAAAAGTACAATTTCACACTTAGCAAAGAAATACCTATTTACACAATTCAATAACTCACGAAAGTTGCATAGCAAAAATCGGCACGCTTACGCAATAGCCATGCCCGCGAATCACTAATTAAGTAAAATTATTCAAATAACATTAACACAGGTAACAGGTGAGTGAGAGAACATTATAGAAAATGTAGCAACAGCGGACGATTGCGACGCGGAACGCCTGACTATAACGATAGCGCATGATCTTATGCCCTGTTGCCGTGCCGTGCATAGCAATAACAGGCGTCAGGCAATAATGATAGCTCATTATTTAACTATCCAATAACAGTGTTATTCATTAATTAAAAATAATGCGTTATAGTAACTGCTATTGTAATAATGATCACCACTGATTATGAATGCTTACCTTTATTCTTTTTAAAATAGAACCTATGACTGCCAGTAAATTGACACTATACTTCTTATCATCATTTATGTTATTGGCACAAACAGCCAACACCCTTTCAATAATAGATATATCTACTGGGGTATCACTATCCAGAATGGTCTGCATCACTTTGTACTTCTGGCTTCTTACTATCGGTGTGTCGAAAGTATTATCTTCCAACACGTCCAGAACATTTTTAAGTTCAGTGCCCATCTCTTCAGGCATAGCTGAAACTGTAACCATAGTTTTCAAGTTCAACTTACAGAGTTAAATGAAGATCGTTTGTTGCTCATATAATTTATACACTACTGAGACCAACATAGATATTATATACTACAATACAAGATAATCAAGCGATAAACGGCTTCAACCAGAACAATAAGGGCAGTTAAAAGGCAGGGTATTAGGTACATTGAAGTCGTAGTAACTTAAAAGTGGAAAACGCCGATAGTTGTACCGTAAACAGATTAAATATGATTATATACCACCAGGATGCCAGCTATATTATGAATAGAACGATTAAAATTGCACAAAAACGAGTGTTGACGGTATTTCGGCGTCTTGTCCTGTCATTTCATGAAACCAGTTTTCCTACATACCGATAGAAATTATAAGCAGAAATTATTAAAATATCAAGATAATACCTTAATTATTGTCGTAGTTATACGACTATATGTTTTATAACTACTCAGTTTATTCCCGTTTCACATCTGAAATCAACATTTTGATTTGACATTTAGCACATTTCTGGCGCGAATACATTTGACGTTTTACTTTTTTTTTCTGCCCAAAAAGCAAAACAAACAAGAATTGCCAACACGAAGAAAATAAACCAACAAAAATAGCATCTTCTGCGTAGTTCGGTAGTTTGTGATTTTGCCCACGCACGGCACGGTGTCTACTGAGGTGTCTACTTACATTGCTCAAAGAACGATTCAAGAATTTCAAGAGTCAAGAGGTATACCTTGAAGCGCAACCATTTTGAAACGCAACTTAATTATTCCTCGGATAGTTGCACTCACGTCACGATAGCAATTTTAAATATTCAAATTTTATTCCTCGAAGCGCACCTATTTTTGACTTTTGAAAAGAGCTGGGAACTAACTTTTTTAACTTAGATTCGCGGAATAAAATTTTAATATTTTAAATTGATATCGTGAGCGCAACTAAAAGGTGCGCTCTGAGGCATAATTTAGTTGTGCTTCATTAGGTGCGCTTCAAAATGGTTGCGCTACGAGTAATACCTCCGATTCAAACATTAGGGTGTTTTGGTCACGCTTGCTTGCGTAAGCTGTCGACTCGTACGTATCATCTATATAGTCAAAGGTAGATATCTCATCATCCTCTCACCATCCAAGGTAAGGCCTTATCCCATTATCTGGGGTCGGCGCAGTATGTCTTATCCTTCCATGTTTCTCTATTTCCCGTCCTGCTCACTTCCACTCCCGCCACCCTCATGTCCTGCCTTACACATTTTATCCATCTCTTTTTTGGTCATCCCCTTCCTGGTCAACTCGT
The DNA here is from genome assembly GCA_963082605.1 of Rhodophaea formosa. Lineage (NCBI taxonomy): Eukaryota > Metazoa > Arthropoda > Insecta > Lepidoptera > Pyralidae > Rhodophaea > Rhodophaea formosa. Next base: position 16,016,510 of record OY720209.1, read on the forward strand.
AAGTATATCGTTGTATAAAGGCCGTTTCAGACAAGGCCAAGAGCCGAGCCAGAGCCGTAAGCCAATGGCCAGACCAGAACCAATATTGTGTAAACGACAACATGAAGACTCGCCAGTATCTAAACAGCCAGTGCAGGAATCTCAGACTTCAGGACTGGCTAACTGGCCTGGCTCGGCCTTGCACAGGTAATTTCTCTATACAAAAATCATTCGCTTTCTAGCGCTATGTGAATTCATAAGAGTGGTACCTAGGTGTCCGGCAGATTCGTCTTACATTGCCGCCTTGGATCGAACCAGTGGTTCTCTGCGCTCCGTCGAATCAACGAAATGGCGTAGTTGCAACAATCGCAACGGTCGGTAAAGCAATGTGGAGTTTCTTAGCAGTGGTATGCTACATACCTATGCGAAACTAGCGCCTTATCAATCTTTTATTCCATATCAAATTTAAAAAGTCTAATATTGTTATAATTAATATTCGATAGACGAATTATGAGAAAAACCACAATCCGGTGAAATTTGGTAGGATGGTGTAATCATAATTATATTGTATGATCCAAACAAACACAGATGTGCAAAGTAAATATATTATCACTATCATCACTATCACTATCATCACTATCACTATCATCATCATCACTAAGTACATAGTATAAAACAAAGTCGCTTTTTCTTTCCCCATGTCCCTTTGTATGCTTAAATCTTTAAAACTACGCAACGGATTTTGATACGGTTTTTTTTAATAGATAGAGTGATTCAAGAGGAAGGTTTATATGTATAATAACATTCATTAAATAGTGGAGGAATACTGTTATTTTTGAGGTTTATAATATGATGTCGTAAATATTCACATTTTTTTCCGCTTACATTGCAAACACAGGCTAAACCCTACGAAATTTATCAAAATAATGTTCTAAGTATTGTATATATTGAAATGGTCTACAGAAAACTCCGCGATGGGGTATGTCTATCTGTTATGGTATGGATATCCCACAGTAATTTTTTTTTGTCATTTACTTTTTACGACAAATAATGGCTAATTTTCGAAGCGATTTTAACCAATACAGCATTAATCCTTAGCTAATTAAATACTTTAAATACATTGTTGATTTTATATTGATCTATATGGCCCTTTACAGAATATGATTTAAATAAATATTTTCGAAGATATTACAGATTTAAAAATTACGGGACGTAGCGTTTGCGGCGGTAGGCCGGCCAGCAGGCCGATTTGCTAACTTGGTGTACAACGATTTGATTGTCACTTTAACATCCATTACGGTTTTAATATCTTAAATAAAAATAGTCATTCATACCGAAGCTGTAATGAATATTGAAGTTACCATGAAAATGATGTACACCGTAGCTGTCAAAAGTTAGCAAATAGGCCTGCAGGGCGGCGGCGGTTAATATTATAAATGTGAAAATTAGTGTGATTGTTTATTTGTTTGTTAGTTGCGCTTTCACGCCCTATCTACTGAACCGATCATCATGAAATTTTGCAGACACATAGGGTAGGGTACTGAGAAAGACATAGGCTATACATCACGCGGGCGAAGCCGCGGGTAACAGCTAGTTTTTTAAATAAAAGTTGTCGTGGGCCCTAAAAAAATCCAAACTCCACTGTATTGTAGGTATACCTACTTATAACAAATGAAAATGCTTTGATATGAAGATCTCAAAATATATATTTTTTGTTACTATTGTATTTTGAATTTATTATTCAAGAAAAACGACGAAAATTGATCTTATTTATTTTTGTTTCAAGTATTACGCCTTTCATTACTTCCTAACATTTATTGAGAAAAGGACTAAGAAGTATACTATACCTACATAGGAACCTACTACCTCTAACTTCTAGGTACTCCGGCTAACTTCCCGGCCTCTGTAGGTACCTAGTGTAGGCAGGTAAGTACCTACTATCCCAATGTAATATTATACCTAAATGCGAAAGTGTGATAAAACAATGTGTACAGTGCCCGGCAAATAAGTTGAACTAAGTGTGAGTAGGACACCGCAATACATTGCCACTGATTAATATAGGTGTGTCTCGCTCACACTTAGTTCAACTTATACGCCGCGTGTTGTAATTTATATACTTACTTGATAAAATTAAATGTGTGGAATATTAGACGCAAGACATCAATAAGAAAACTAAAAGAAATGTTAGTTATTGAAAAACTAAGACAGTATTTTTTTTCATTTAAGACATCTCTTTAAGTTTTAAGTGGTATCATTTAAAAGCATAAGAATTAAAGCAAGTAAGAAAACTCAATACCAAAAAGCTAATTATTTTAAAAAGTTGGACATTGCTTGCTCATCTATGTAACTGTAAAACTGGATCATTTACTTGTGTAACATGCTATTTAGTAATTTTTCGACTTATTCTGCCTGCTTTTATTTCGATAATATTTCGTCTTTCTCTACTTAAACCAGAGGTTCCCTACATTCTATTCATTTCAAACATTAACCGATTTAATATTACATGATCTCACAACTTTTGTGGGTAGAAGAACTGAGTTGTGAGACTTGGTTTTTTTACAAGAATTGTTTTTGACGGCATTATTTGTACTATCGCTTCGTGTAATAATCACGAAAACATTATTATACTTATATATATATATATATATATATATATATATATATATATACTTATTACACGAAGCGATAGTACAATAATATACCCTTATTTTAAATTCAAAAGATACTCAAACTTTAAGGGGTGACTCAGCCCATCAATATAAACAACTTTTGATATGAGTACAATGCTGGGAACTCAAAATAAATTGACATACCCATACAAAAGTAACCAGCTGATCGGAATAAATGTATGGAAGAGGTAAAAATAATACTTATTAAATTTTCAGCATTGGTCCCATAACAAAATTGTTCATGTTGATGGGCTGAGTCGCCTCTTAAAGTTTGTGTATTGAATTTAAAATAAGGGTGCGTATAATGTTTTCTAATGTTTTCGCGATTGTAACATTAACAAACAGACAATTGTTTGTTACCTCTTCACGGTTTATCTACTGAACCAATCTTCTTGTAATTTGGCATACATCGGGGTAATTTCACCGCCAGCGTATTTACAGGTTCTTCGCGTGAAATCACTATGTAAAATGTTTATCAATGACCTTTTTTTTCGTGTAATAAAAGCTTTAACTCATATGAAGACAGTAGTAAAAATACGTTTCTATTTTATTATAATTTAAAAAATAAAATAAAAATATAATCATATTATTTCTAATTTCGGTGGCATGTCCACGATTCACTTTTACGCGCATTCACCTCTGAATCTGAATATGTTGTGGTGGCAAACTTGTACCTAAAATCTTAGTTTGACCCTATAAGTTAGGGTACCCTGAGAAAGGTATAGGGGTTCATCCGCTGAAATGATGTGCACGCTTTGTCAAGGCAGCGCCGGCCACCGACAAAGCACCCGGCCACCCGCAAAGGGCGCGCAATTGTAACCCGACTAACAGTAATGCCGTCAGGTTATGTCAAATGTGACACCCGATTTATGGAATAGATATGTTGAACATGCAAAATAGATATTTCTGTGCAGACCGACAGATCTCCACCGAGAATCATTTATAATAAATACAGGAAGTGATTCGGAAGACTCTAATTAGGAAGCAATTTTTTTAAATATTTAATTTTCTTATTTCGGACTAATAAAAATATTTTCCAAGTTAAATAATTCAATTATAATTTTTATTTACTTTCCAAAATCTCTTGTGGGTGTACTGCACATCATTTGCCGGGATACACCATATCTACCTTTTATCCCGGAAAAAAGTACTGTACCCACGGGATTTGCAATTAACAACCCGGGAAATTCATACGCGAGCGAAGCCGCGAGTTAAATTTAGTTTTTTTCATAAATCGCTGTCTGAGTTGCAGATTTAGAAAACAAGTTTATCCATGCATGGGCCATATCACTTAATATAAATAGGTGGCATGTAGGTAGTAAATTAAAATTATATATCTGGGGCTTAGATCAGTGAGTGAGTGCCCCCCAAGTCGAGCAAAAGAACGGCATACCATCATTTTCTCAACGCAGTTCAGCAGGCCGATTTGCTAACTCGGTGTACAACGATTTGATTGTCACTTTAGCATCCATTACGGTTTTCATATCTTAAATAAAAATAGTCATTCATACCGAAGCCGTACTGAATATTACAGTTACCATGAAAATGATGTGCACCGTAGCTGTCAAAAGTTAGCAAATAGGCCTGCAGGCCTTTGTGCAAACTCCTATAGCTTCGTTGAGAAGCCTGAATTTTCAGTTAGTAACCAAGCAGGCATTTTAAAAATACGGTAGGTGTATTGAAATTCAATTCAATTGAATCAGAGGTTTAAGAATTTTAACTGGTCAAAGTTCCTTAATTTTGTCACTCACTGACTGACCGATCATTAAAACTCTAAGGCACTTCTAGCAGACATAGCAGCTTCAAATTTAGATACCTATAATTAATGTTTTACATCAAGGAAAAACTAATAGACTGTCGTCCCAACGCGATTCTTTATGTACCTATGATATTGATATGTTCATTAATGAAGTGTCTAGCCATGTGTTTAGAGACTATTATAATGGCTCTGGTGATCAGAGATGGTCGTGCTCCTGCAGTGGAGAATAAAAAAGACCTGATGATCATGATGATACATGGCTAGCCATTTCATTAAAGAACATGAATATCTAATTTCTTTCATTCAGATAGGAACCGTTCCTACAGAAGTTGTGGCAGTTTGAAAATTTTAAAACTATTACCTATTTGTATTGATTGTGTCAAAATTCTTTATAAGCACTTGGCCCAAACTTGGTCATGGTTGGATGCCATATGTCGAAAATATATGTATATCATGGAGATATATGTACTATTACATATGTATATGATAGAGTGATGTCACTACATTCAGGAGTTTGGATATCTACCTATCTTATATTATTATGTTCACTACGGGACTTACTGCGATTATCATATCTGTCATACATTCATTAAATCCATTCTTTAACATTTCTTAGGAAGCTTTCAAAAGATAGATGATACGAAGTTTAATTTGTGGTAACCAGCCTTTACCAAAAGGATATGTGCTTTTTGATATTGTCACAAAAATTAGTCTTTTTTTTTTTTTTTTTTTTTTTTTTATGTCATAGGACGGTAAACGAGCAAGTGGGTCACCTGATGGGAAGTGATCACCGCTGCCCATGGACAACTGCAACACCAGAGGTGTCACAGGAGCGTTGCCGGCCTTTTATTTTTCTCTCCCCAGAGGGGAGAGGGAGATGGGCCTCCGGCTCTCTCACTCACCGAACGAAGCATAGTAGCGGTAAAGCTACTACTCAAACGTCGATTTTCTGTGAGAGTGTGGTACTTCCCCGGACGAGCCGGCCCATTCATGCTACTAGCAAAAGTGATTTTCGCCGGTAGCGAGGCTCTACCACAACTATAAGTCTAAACTACTAAAAACAATAACTGTCGATCGTGCTTATAAAGAACTAGCTGTTACCCGCGGCTTCGCCCGCGCTACCCTAATATAATATGTATGCAAAATTTCATGATGATCGGTTCAGTAGATACGGCGTAAAAGCGTAACAAACAAACTCACTTTAACATTTATAATATTAGTTGGGATTGGGATGGGATGAAGTGCTTAACCATGATTAATAATCTCCAGACACTATCTTATACTTTTAAGAAAATCGCGTTGGGTGGGACAACGGTCAAACAGGGTTTTAACGCATACCTATAATAGGTACCTAGTTAGGCTAGTATGTTGCATAATAAATACTTAACTTAAGTAGGTAGGTATGTATATTTAATTTTAATAAAACATACTTATCACATAGATTTTAATGTGGGTGTTTATATGTGAGCACCTACAACCATACAATAAAATTTGCGCGCAGAGTGTTAAACACTTCGCAGACTGTGTAACTACAAAAAATTGCTTTCGAAGTTCGCGTGTGAACTACGAGTCGAGGCGGGTGTAAGTACATACATTTCTCTGGTTATAATCTGTTGCATCTCTTCATCGCCACGCTGCTGTGCACACACGATCGAGGAGCCGCGGCCATCGCGCCCGCGAGCTTAGCTCATAGGTAAGTCTGCCGTCGATTGCATCGCTCGCTTGTCGAATGTCCGCGCCCGCCGTGCCGAGCATAACAAACACATTCAAGTCAACATAAAACAATTCCATATGTGGATGGGACGTGCAAACGTGTGGTAATGTTATGTGTCCAAACGCTCCCGAGGATAGCAGTGTTCAGTGCGCAAATTATCATCGCGACGACTCCCGCTTTTAAGTGACTTTTGCAGTGATGCCGGGACACGCAGGGAGCCCTTATTGGGCCGCTGTTGATTTTGATAGCGAAGGCGACGAAGCGCAGTCACCACCGCCAAACCAGAGGGTCTACCTAGATCCATGGGATAATGAAGCTTACGGAATGCTTCAGGCAGAGACGGCGGAATCGAGCCAAGGAGAAAATTTGAACTCATTCGCCGGCGAACCAGTTAGCGCCAGTTTTTACTACGTTCCAACTAAAAATTATGATTCGGCAGAAGAAGCTCCTGTTCCACCAAGAAGAAATGTATCTCCTCCACAAGAGATTATACCTCCTGACTATCCTATCTACGGCAGAAAATTGTCCAGAGCAATTATTACAGACATGCACAACGATATGGCTATTTATGGAGACCGACCGATGCGTGAGTTTGTGGTTAATTAGAAAAACACCTCATCTGTGACTTCAGTTAAAACAATCTTATCTTGTATTAATTAACTTTACTTTACAATTTTGATAAGTATCTACTTTCGTAACCACCTCTTCAATTGTCATTGATTAATTTCTAATTTATGCTTTATCATAACAAAGTTCATAGCACAACTTCCGACTTACAAAATCTGGTTCGTTATCAGAATGTTAATAGCCATTTTAACCACAATCTTAGATGAAAAGATTTCCTTACCTTGTTATCGATTCTAGTTTTATTATCATTCTAAGTGTATAGTACCTACTGTGATAGTACCAAGAAGTAGGTGCTTAGCCGGAATATGATAGAATGGGATGGGAAACATTTCAAAAAGAAAGTTACTAAGCAGTAAAGATTTGTTCAACACACCTCTTTTTGGGCAAAAAGAGGTGTTATTTTTCAGGGTTATCGCGGTACGAATACGAACGAAGCCACTTTTGATAGGTGTTTTTATTCATTTCACTTAGAAAAACAACCGTACTTACTAGAGTTGTACCGTCCGCGTTTTTGTGTTTTTAACGTGTAAAATGTAAAAAGTCGAAAAATATCTCATGGGCCCATCACAGTCTGTAAGTCTGTAACTAAAACTTTGCAAAGCATGCAAGGGTGATGTAATTGAACTGCGGTAGTTTTTGGTGGGTTTGTTTTGCTACACATCCTTTTATTAATTTTATTTACGATTCTAGAGCTCATTTACTTATAAGTCATAATTTGTGTGTGACCTTCGATGTGGTATCTTAGTATAAGTACATGAAAATCTTGCAGCTGCTATCGTCAAATATGAGTCAGGTTCCACATTTTTAACAAACATTTATTTGCGTAAATCACTGTATGCTAACCATTTTTGGCTTTTACTAGGGTAAAGAAATTCAAAGATTTAACTTTGATCAAAACAAAGACAGAGGACATTTAGGTAGGTACCTACCTTTGTCATAGCAAAAAAATTAATGTTTAATTAGGTATAACTAGCTATGATATTCAATCATGGAGTGGTCTGCACTGCAGGCCATTTTGGGAACAATTGACGTCAAACCACAGAACATAGGAATGTATTTCTGTGGAGTAAATTATAGCATATGTTATTTCCTGCCAATGTAGCTTTATATAGGCAGAATTATCGGAAAAAAATTGATAATTTTTAAAGATACAACAATTGGAAGACAGCAGTTTTTCAGTTTATCGTGTGAAACACCCTTTCGTTGTTAGGGACAAGATTGGAGAGATTAAAAAGTACTTAGAACAAAGAAACGCATTCCGCTACCGCACGCCGCATAAATAATTAGGTACCTCTGCGTAGTCAAACCACAAAACCGCGTTAACTATTTATCCGAAGTGACAACACTCTCCTAGCTGTTCCTAGAGTAGAAAAATAATGTACTTAAAATTATCTCTCGAACAACATTAATTTATATTTTGAAACGTTACCGACTTGAAAGTATTACATTGACATTGTTCAAATTGGTCTAAAAATAACCATATGAATAACGATAGAATACTAATAGATACCTATATCGAACGCTACCTTCCTACCTATATCATATATCTACCAAGGCGCAAAATGAGGCAATACTTATACAAGCGTTGCCTAACTTTTATTTTCAGTAACTTAGAGAGATACCCCGTAGATCTAGCAGAAAATATTTTTTCCAATCTTGTGTAGATAACAAGGCTGTTCGTGAATGAAGAGTTAAATTTCCAGGCGAACGCAGAAGATCCATGTACATTGAGGAGCCAGTATACGCACCACATCCTGTACTCTACGAACCTCTCTACGGCCCCATACCACCTCCACCGGGGTACCTGCCTCCGCCACCAAGATCCCGTATGTCTTTGCCGCATCACCCTGAGTACATGATGGCTAACCTCGGGTACGGCAAGCATAGAAGACATTCCAGGTAAGTTACCAAACTATCTATTTATTCGGGACGATTTTTGAATCTATGTTTAGAGTCCACACTTTAATTAATATACATTTGCTAGGTAGGTACATACCCAATTCAATTAAGGTAGTAGGATATAAGATAGATAATGCTACCTACATAAATTTGTGGCAGCGCTGGCAGCATATAGGCTGAGGTATTCGTATGCCTCATCAAATTGGTTACTTACTGGTATAATCTTTAAAGTTTTAGTTGTAATTAATGTGTACTATGAAGGTTCCTAAAGTCTGGTGAAGTTTTAAGTAAATGTAACAATTAACTAATTGTCTTGGTCGAGACCTAATAAAGATATCCTGAATCGAGGTAACATCATACCATATAGGTATTAATGCAAGGTGTAGTGAGAAAGCTACCGGCCTTATTGCCATATTATTTAACAGAGTGAATATAGGTCATTCAATATTTTTCAATCATAAGCGAAATTCTGACTACGATGAACCACAGCTAAGGAAGGATCCATGCAACACAGATGATGAGAAGAGGAACTTGATGTATATTGGCATCGTGATGAACATTGATTGATCTTCGTTGCCCCTGTGGGGATACCGTCGATAGCTTTGGACACCACGGCCTATCATGCCCCAGGAGTGCCGGCCGTTTAGGGCGTCATGCCGCCCACCGCTCTCTTGCCACCATTAATATGCCGGCTGCTATAGAACCTAGCGGTCTGGTTCGTGATGACGGCAAGAGACCGGATGAAATGACTCTGGTGCCCTGGCGATTGGGGCGGCCTTTGGTAGGGGATGCTACATGTGTCGATACCCTAGCGTCGTCCCATCTTCAGGTCACCCAGTCAAAGGCCGGTACAGAAGCAGCCGCGGCGGAAAGCCTTAGAAGGCACAAATAATTAGTATTGGAAATAGCTACATATTTGAGCCTTTTGGGGTTGAAACCATAAGTCCGTGGGATCCATCAGCCCATCGTCTCTTTAACTTTCTGCCAAGAGACTAATCGAGGTATCACGTGACCAAAGGGCTGGCAATTCCTTGGCACAAAGGATAAGCATTGCCATCCAACGTGGCAATGCTGCCAGCCTTTTGGGCACGTTACCGCAAAGTGATGGTTTGCAGGTACTATATAATTTGTAAATATTTTAATTAATTTAAAGTAGTTAGTGCATAGGCATTTAATGTGGTACTTATCTCGTAGGTATGTCGCGTAGTTTCTTGGAAATCTTCATTTTGTTGTAAAATGTAAATACTGCCATAAAACGATTAACGCTATTTTATCAATTAAAAGAAAATATTATTATAACGTTACTTTGGTTTTCCTTATTAATTAAATGTATCATTTGTATTATAACATACATTTCTTTGTATAAATTGGTTGATTATTTGTTTTAAACACATTCTTACACGAAGGTGTAAATATCAAAGTTTTTTTACCTACTTGTGTTCTACTGTAATTTTTACCTGAGTGGTGTAATTAAATGGCATGCTATCTAGTGTGGAAAGTACTAATGCAAATTCGATATAATCGAGCCGTTTAATATTCATGCAGCAAACAATGACAAAATTAACTACGTGGTTTAACTTGGAGGTGAACAATCTCAGAATGAATATTATTAATCTGTATTGAGTCCCTCAGATGTTGCATAGACAGAGTGCTCTTGCTTATAAAAAAGATATCCCAATGATGACCGTTGACGCTAGATACCATATCATAGGCTTTGATCACAGGCTCAAATTGCCGACCTGTTATTTTTGAAGTGTTTGAGAAACACCAGCAATATAATTTTTAAGACTTTACTCTTGCCTATAGCAGAGTAGCTAGGTACTTAGATAAAAGCAAGATGAACAAACTAACGACAACTTCCAACCGGAGATTACAACTATTTATGTAAATTCTTCAGAGAATGGAGGCTTTATGGATCAGCTTCCTCCAGATGGAGGATTATTAGCAAGGTTTTACGAAGAATAAATAGAGTTGATGAATTTAAGTCACGACTAAAATGAGTGGAACTACAATGTCATCTTACATACTTAGAAGAGGTAGAGATACGCTCTAGGTGCCGGAAAAACGTTCATGAAAAGATGCAATTTGTGATAAACGCACGTCACGCACGACGATCCTAACAAATCGGCGGGGCGACAACAGACATTTTCCTCTAATGAGATGAGAGACATCGCTCACGGAAAACATTTGTGGCTACGATTTCTACACTTGTCTCGGCGTAATGATAGGCACTCACAGGCAAAGTAATTATTACGGAGACGATCTTCGTAATCTGTCATTACAGGCAGACGCTTGCACTTTCATTGTTAAGTGAAATTTGAGCAAAAACCATGTGAATTTACAAAACGTTTACCGAATTACCTATTCAGATACTCATTGTTGCTTTGTTTATTGGGCATATTCTGTTTTATTGTAAGTAGCTGGGTACCTTTACAAGTTTGCGTGCGTATGTAAACTTTTGTCGTGTTCACAAATAAGTGGTTTTAGCTTGAATGCAGGTTCTCATTCCCATCACAAAGCGCGTGACGCTAACTTCCACGGAAAGCAGTAATGGCAAAAACACTAACGTCTTGTGGCGTGCAAAGAAGCGTTATTTGTATTATAATAACAACGTGCGTCGTGTGAACGTGCACCAGTTTTTGTTTCCTACAAATGAAAGTTCCACCTGTGAGAATATAGCTTGTTACTTGTTGCATAGAATCGCTTGGTCTTAACATTGACCCTTGGGGTGACCAACACGGCAGAACGAAAATTTATGAAGTATCTATTAGCTTAGCATAATCTATACCTAAATATTATAAGGGGGAGGAAAGACTTGATTATTTTAGTGTTTGTTGGTAACGGATTAAATGGATAGACTCAAAACTATCTAACTTTGATTTATTCGGACTATGTCGTGGGAAAATACTAAGATACTAAATGGACATAGAACTTTCTTCATCTAAGTACATACAAATTTCTGCTTATGTTTTACCAGTGGCAGATCTACATCCGAATGAACAAGGACGGGCGGCAAATGCGTATCTACATACGCATTTGCCGCCCGTCCTTGTTCAACCTGTTGACACATGCGACAAAGTATGTAAAATTTCTTTTTTTGAGATGAATTAAATCCCATCCCAACTTCCCAACTAATATTGTAAATGTGAAAGTGAGTTTGTTTGTTTGTTTGTTACGCTTTCACGCCGTATCGTAGGGTACCGAGAAGGACATAGGCTATATATTACGCGGGCGAAGCCGCGAGTAACAGCTAGTAAAATATAAAATACTTAATTGCTTCTTCGTGGCTGTTTAGATAGATGTACAATAGGTGTACCTATTTCAATTAAACAAACGATTTTACCAGTAATTAGCTTTATTCTTAGATACTAAACAGGTCCTTCATTCATAAGATATTAATAAACTGCAAAAATATTAATGTATTCAATTTTTTAATGAATTCATTAAAACTAAACAAACAAGATCGAAAGCTCAGACCTCACGAGGTCCTAATCCACTTTCTATTTCAAAGGAGACGGACTTTCAATATTGTCCATTTATTTTGTAGGCGTTAATAAGCAAATTAATATTTAAATATTATGTGATGTTTTCGAGTAGGCTCTTTAATGTGCTACTTACAAATATTAGCAATGCCAAGTGTCAAGTAATATGGCAGTAGCGGACAGGTTATGCAATAAATGTTGATATTTACTCCAGTAAGAAAATTTCCGGAATTACATTTTCCACGTCAACATGAGCTATTATTCTGGTGATACGGACTTACTTTCTAGACAACATAATTACGTGAGCATAGCTCTATGGAGTTTAGTTGCGGATAGTAGAAAGTCACATGCTAGGACGGGATGGTTGTACTTGGCGAAATGGCGCGAAGTCTTCGACATCAAGTGCCATCAACCAGTACGATTGTTATCTAATCGGCCCCTGGTCGTCACTGACACGGATGAAAGATTGTATAATCCGTTACATATTCTTTTCAAATGCTAATTTATTAATTTAAGTGTGTTATGTTTGGTGAGATTCCGTTTTTCTAGTGATTTGCCGATTTGAGTTATCTCTTGTCATGATTATGCAGCACTTCCTGTTAGTAGGTCAACTTACGTAGAGAGTTAAACACAGATATAGATTTAAATGGCATTTCTGGCTAAATGGAAATAACAAATGAAGTTAATGTTGCTGGACAGATACTATATCTAGTGTATGAAAAACTTAGGGCATCATAAAAGGGGACGAAAAAAAAAAATTGTAAAATAAATAATACTGAGCTCAATAATAAAACAGTAAAATTCTCATAACTTTTGGTTTACTACATCAAATGATTATTTTATACAGTAAGTTCCACCTGTGCAATTATTATTCACAAGAAGAAGACAATTGTAATGTAATAAAACAAACAAATTGAGTAGGTAAGCGTGTGAAAGAAACGTGCATCTTCATTGAACTATAATACCAAGGTCTAGCCGACCCACGACAACTCCTACAGTACAACACGATTGAACACGATGAACGTTACAAACAAAATTACCTAGGTATTTTATATTGTGAATGAAACTGACGAATCATCCGTAGGTGTAAACAACGGAAGCCTTATTTTATTACAAATACAGTACAGCATATCTATCACTCACATTATTTACGATATTATAATATTGCTATCATAATTATTAGTAAGTGGTAGTAACTCCTTTTGACCTGCAAACTACATACCAATTTAGATTGCAAATAAGTATCTTTAAATGTATTGCGAAGAATTAAAGAAAGGGGAAATCATTTTCGGAAACGTTACTAATACTTTCTAATCTATACAAATTAATATTATCAAGAGAAAAAAAGTTGATTGTTGTTTGTTTGCATTGAATAGACTCCAAAACTACTGGACCGGAAAAAGCGCTAGTAGGCAATACTCTTTCTGATAGATGGACTAGGTAGTTGTATTTAATCGTGATAGCGATATTTTATTTGTCGTGATTCTAGGTTTCCCAACAGCGCCCGATATAGTGGCTGGCTGGCGATATTTATGATCTAGACCCTTGTGCACGTATGTAGTTCCGAAACCGATTAGATTTTTCGTTTTTACTAAACTGTACGTGTAAATCAGGGTGTTATATTTTACAGGTTGACTGACACGTACGAACACTTTGCGTACGAGAGCCTGTCGCCTGAATACGAAGACTGGGCCAGACCATTCCCCAAGACTGCCCCTGACAACTTCCACCTGTCCAGATACGGGCATCTGCAGATCGACTACTCGTGCAGTTGGAATTCGCTTGATAGACTCATCAGAAACCACTAATAACTCTTACAATGTTGCTAACGAGAATTCAACATAATTACAATGCGGTTCAGAAAAGGCATATCAAACAAAAAAATGTAATTGTTTTTCACAACTCGAAGGCGCAGAACAGCTCGTTTTGCCACAGATATCCTTTCCTGGTATTGCATATGTACCTAATGCGTGTCAAGAATTTTTGACTGCACGAGCGTTTCTTAATCTTTTTGTTCACTTGCTCATGTAAATTTTTAATTTTAAGATGGAGTAGTATGATCCTGTAATCGTGACTCATCATTAGTTATTTATGTATATGGAAAGTTGACTCGAATGGTGCTGAATGTTAATTTTCGAAAATGCGTAGCCAAAGACAAATAAAGGTTGTTTTTATTTCCATACTATTCTTTTCTTTGTCATTATATTTTTTTGTAGTTTTGTTTGCAAATATGTTATCCATACATTTCCATACCATTCTAGAATTTGGTGCTCACTATAACAGCTACGCTATTATATCGTGGGTTAGTGGAGGATTTGTGAAAATACATAGGTACAAATAATTATAAATGTCTTTTTGAATAATATGATTACCACCAGCTCACCAGACACCTAGAGCATATGGTCTATGGATAGAATTGCTATCAATATACGATATCGTATTAAGTGAGGTCACATAAAATATAGAAGTAGAACTAGCGTCCCAATCCTTTAGAACACTGACAACGCAAGTTGCTATGCTAACAAAAAATGCAGATTGATAACATTGAAATGCAGATTGAATTGCATTGAGTGCAAATGCACTTATAAGAGAGATAAATTCCATTCTCAGCGGTTACGACCAGCAACGCAGCAGTAGAAGTGAACCCATTAAATGCAGTCTCTGATGCCAATAAATCTGCAGATAGCCGCTTTCTTATTACGATACCACTACAAAATACAAACGAACAGAAAGATAACACAAATACGTTTGCATTTAAAGATCCTATTGTTGGTAAGTATATGTTAGTCAAAACTTATTTATTATTTACTTATTCAGTAACATACATTAATATGGTGCAACATCTCTTCTACTTAAGTTTTTCTTGTAGTTAGGTTCTAGTAGGAAGACAAGTGATTTAAGTATTCAGATAAATATCCAAGCATATAAATATAAACAAGACAATTTGTGAACTCGTAGAATTTTAAAGACTTTTTTCGAATTTAGTGAAAAGACATTCTGAGTGTAAAATTCTTCCATGTTGGCCTGAAAAAAAAGAATAATCTTAGAATATACCAGATTATTATCTTCCCATACAAATCACAACAACCCATTGAAGGAATGGGCGATAATCTAAAAATAATTTTGATGCTATGCGGCTAGTAATCCACCACTTTTTATTCCAATTTCCGCCTTTATGCCATCAAAACGCTAAACATGGACTTTAGGTCCACTAGCATTAGGCTCTGTCTTCCTCGTATGGGTTGAAGACATAATAAGTACCTTGTATGTATTTAAAAATTCCGATTGGGGGAGTTTAACTAAAATTGTATGAGGTTTCACATCTGTTCTTTTCACTTTGTTCCACATTACGATGCATCGACTTAAAACTAGTAATTTCTATTTATTATCAGTGCGGTTAGCTAGCTTTCAACCATAATAAAGATTTGCTTTAAACTTTCACTGTCGATCCATCATCATGTTCAACATAATGTCTCATAATTATGTTACGTAAACTCATAAATGTAAATGATCTTGTTAATGATACAGTCATTGATGATCAATCTGCTCAGAATGAGACTTCTTAATTTTTATGTCCTACATTTATCAAAGGTAAATTAAAGAAATGAATGATGAATACTATTATAAACTGGCCTGAGCAGTAAAAAGTGAGTAAGTCTGACTTAAATACTCATGATGTGCTTAAAAGGATTATGATGGAGAGGATTAACAAAGGTATATTATTTGAATCCTAAAAGCGATAGGCTCGAGAAAAACTTTTTAAGTTCTTAGTTGTAAGACCAGAAATCCAGTTTCGAACCACTAAGTTTCTTGAGGTAAGTAAGACTTTTTGTAGTAATTGTCTAGTGAATTTGGTATTTTAGGTTTAAAAGAATACTAGGTAAGGGTTATTGGTTCCTATCACACATAACGGCTACAAACAGTTATCGAAAGAACCTCTACAAATAGATGTTACACAAGTAACGTAACATGTTTCGGCAAACTCGACAAAAATTGCTAGCTTCCCAGTTAAATCCGTGCAAATAATTACAAAGGCAAATTAATTAGCCAAATTAATAAATAAGCGGTTCACGCTTCAAGGGACGTACTTGCACGGTTTAAACGATCGAATGTAGGCCATGATGTAACTTATGAATAGTCATGTATGTAATATTTTTTCATAACCGCATTCTTAATTCATAGTCACAGTAGCACCGTGCGATATTAGATAAATCCACCGTATTAGATACACCGCTACAGATAAACTTTAATTACGTTTTTGATTCAAAATAATTGTTCTAATATTCGCTTTTGTTGCAAGGCTTTTGTTAAGACAGGCATTATAACGGATGTTATGTAAGAGATTGAGAAATAAAGTATTTTAATGGTATGTGTACACAAAGCCCAAATTATTTTAGCTGAGACTTGAGAGTGAAAGGTAATAGGTACGTAAAAGACAATATTAGAAGTTTAACATGCCATATAATTCAGGAGCAATTGTCGAAACAATTAAACACGTCAATAAATGTTGCATAAAAGGACCATTAGAAATCTTGAAAATCTTTCTCGTTGTACAGTTTTCTTTTCTTACTAATGTTGAACTGACCCTTCTTATCTACATTCTTGGTATTTGGTGGTTTGTTCCCATAATACATGACTTGAAGGGTATTGGATGACTTTGGTTTATTTTGGCTGGATATTGGAGTAAATTGAGGTTTGGTGGGTTCAAAGTTAGTTTCTATATCAATGTTTGAATACGGGTCTCTGTCTACTGAATAAGGACGTTCGACTTGGGTCTCATACTGTGAAGGGTAGGCGTTCTGCGCTAAATACTCCTTGAATTTGCTTTGCTTGAGTTTCTCCTCCAATTCCTCCAATTTCTGAAAACAAAAAATAAATTATGGACTGAGCGTGTAAAGCGAGCAAGGTCTTAAAAAGACTCCGGGCGAAAATACAAATTTGGATATAGATATGTCTCTATATAGTATGTTTTGCATTAACTTTCGAATCAGTGCTCCATCTAAGATTAAATTTAGAAAATATTTAGAAAATACATACGGGGGTTATGTAAAATTTCCAAGTTCGTTGAACATTAAAATCAATGCAAAAATTTATGAGATACTAACTACTTTAAAATTAATGTTCGCGAGGTCCACGTTCGAAGCGATCTAATTGTCAAGGTTTAGGTTAAGTACTTATATCTAAAGTCTTTTTGTCGATCGATACCAAAGACAAATAATACTAACGTATCGATACCCACTTCATAGCATCGCTGGAAGCCTGCATTAGAATGGTGGTGTGAAAGTCTTTTAATGAACCGTAATTAATGCTTGCTGAGATCTAATTAATGTCTCCCATGGATTGTTTATCTCATGCTTGTGGTGAGTGTTAGCTCAGTGTTATAATTACTTGATGAGCAATCTAATCACACTAATAAGATATCATTCCCAAGAGATTTTTGAGATGTAGGTTCAGTTAAATGAGTTGGGCTATTCTTGAATCACTGTATGTGACGTGTCATCTCTGCTACACTTACGAGTAAGTAGACCATGTTAAAGGATATTCATTGGAATGCTTAGGCTATGATTTGTGTTCCCGTTGGTGTCTAGAAAAAGCTTATAATCATAAAAAAACCGCTCCAACCCGACTGGCCAGCGTGGAGAAATGTAGGCCAAATTCTCTTACTGCTCTGGCTAATGTATGGCTCTGGTAGTACAGAGAGTCGTGCTCCTGCAGCAGACACAAAAAAATACCTTATGATGATGATGATGAACATATGTAAAGTACAAATTCTAGTAAAAATTAACGGGGCGCAGATAAATTACTCGTTCTGGGCACCCCATGTGGCTATGGCTGGTATTGTCTGAAGTTTTAAAAGATCTTCAACTAATGCTAGACATTTAAATCTATTTTCATTGTAAGGTTCCATAATTGCATTAGCTTTGACCCTGTGGCGAGTTTGTGGGTTCGTCTCCGCGGCCTTTAACTAATGTTTATTTGTGTTAAGTGAGTCATTAGCATTACCATACACGACAATGGAGGCAAAGTGACAGAAAAAAGAAGATTCTATGACGACCTCGTATAGAGACGGGGCTACGCGACTTCCGCCAGTCGACGCCCTCATCGACACTGTTGTTTGATAAACATCATTATAATTCTTTCTTTTATGAGCAGGTTCCTAGTTTACGTAACAAGAAATATACTTACATCTTCAGAGTAACATAGTAGAATTTGACGACCCCTATGGCTTTAGTGGTGACGTAAGGATATCTATTATACCTACTGTATTTTTAGTTTTATTATGAACTCCGAGCGAGCCTCTCAGAGTGCGTCAGGAAACTGACTCCGATCTGATGACTTCCTTTTTCCAAAAAAGAATCTACTTCAGCCTCATGGCCTTTGCTTCGGAGCCATACTCATGTATGACTCCGGAGCAAAGGAAGGAGTGCTCAAGCCAAATTCAGCGAGTATGTGAATAACTACTTGATGGATTTAGTTTGAGCTCTCCTGTGCTCCTTTTTAATTATTATTACTTCCTATACTTCCTGCCGGCCTATTTACTAACTCGGATGACAGGTGTCGATGCCTATCATTCAAGAATTTACTGTTACAATGCGGTTTTTGTATTTCAAATTAAAAGTTCGAGCAAACAAAACCCGCAATGTAACAGTAAATTCTAGATTGATAGGCATCGACACCTGTCATCCGAGTTAGTAAATAGGGGGGCTGTACTGGCATGCGATGTTTCATTGTTAATAATAGATAATATACTAGGAAAAATATATATATGTACACAGGTGTTTACGATTCGTTGTATACCGGGTGTAAATGTCCCTAGCCATTTTGGCACCAACAACAACACCATGGAAATGTTGAATTTTTTTCTCCCGGGTCGTATAGGAAAAGGTTTTAATTCTGACGAATAGAGTCGCGTCTGCAACGCTATTTCGAGAGAAAATTTACATCTGATATATTTTTGATGTATTTTAGTTATGTCTTACCCGCCGATATGTTTCCATGTTGGACTCAGTCCGCGAGGCCTGGCGAGCTAGCTGTTCCTGCAACTGTGCTATTTGCGCTACGCCACGTTGCAACTTCTCTTCGTACTCCAGTACAACTACGTTCATCTGAACATCATATAGGTAGAATGATTAAATTGTAGCTTGTCGATTATTCAGGTGATGAGAGACGGTGCAAATATGAAATACGGGCAAAAATTTGTAATCCATTTTCACAGGTATTTGTCTGTGGTTCTGGAGCTACCCAAAGAAAGTTGGCTTCAGGTACGCAACCAGCCTGTGCCAAATCATATGAGATACAGCTTGAATCTGTCACAATAGCTGACCACGGGCTTCGTCGATGCGACGCAGCTGAGGACGCAACCGGAAAAACGCTCGGATAAGAAGAGATACGAGTTAGTAGAACAGGTGCTATCTCGTAAACCCCATACGAGATAGCGCCTTTTTTATGTTGGATACAGAATGGGTGACGTATATGGAGGGTGTTATCCTCCCCTATAAACCTCAGCCCTGGTGGACGTGACCCAAGCCAGAGAGTGGAGTGCACCGCTCCACTCCACTCGCTACTACCCAACTACTTCACCAGGTCCTACATGCCTGTTGGCTAACTTTTGCCAACTAGGACGTTTTGATGGTCTAAGTGACCATCCATTACGGCTTTCGTATGATTGAATATTTTTATCTATACATATAATAAAACAGTAAAAATATTTTGTCTGTACATTTAGTATTTTTGACTTAAATGGATGGAGAGACACTAAAAAAGAATAAAAGAAAGCAAAATTTTTTTTTTTCATTTCTTGTCTGTCTGTATGTATGATCACGTTTATCTCCGGAAATATTGCACGGATTCGAATGAAACTTTTTTTTGCTATATAGCTATTAAACCGGGGCAACATATAAGGTAAAAATGATTTCGAAAAATGGAACACCTGATGCAGCATCATAATGGTCCAGTTGAACAATAAAAATATAAAAGTAGAGCCTTAGCAAAATTTGCTAAGCCTGATGAGCATTTTTGTTGAGGTATAAAAAATCTTAGATTTGGAATATCTCATGCAGAACCAGAATGGTCCAGGTAAACTATAGGAAATATAAAAATGATGCTGTAGCAAAAGTTGTTTAGCCTGATTAGTATTTTTTGTTGAGGTAAAAAGAATCGAAGTTTTAGACCATCTGATACATTACTATGCCAAAATTTATATCGACAATTTTACAGAGTAACACTCTCCACTATTGAGTGCGTAAAGTACGATTAGCTCATATTACTGGTGACCGCCCAGCGGTCCCCCTTTTGGCAACGTAGTTTTCAGCCGTAGGCAAAACATGAGCTTTTGCTGTCTCTCCAAGCCTTGAACACACAGGCAACACCTAAAGCCGAGGTCTGTCCCTCGCAAATGCCCTTTGGAGATATGCGATAGATTGAGGGCACTCTGCCCATGCCCATACCTCAAAGTTTGGTGAAGTAGCGCAAGCCCACTTGGAGCTAGCTAATAGTCTTCTTCTTATCGTGTCGGTGGCTCAAAAAGTGTAAAAGAATCCTATATTTTATCCCTCCAGTATTTAGCAACAGCCAATACATGCCATACAATTATAACACTGCTACAAGTATTTTCTTATGTATGTTTAGTTCGTATTAAGGTAGGTATATGCCGGAGTCATAAAGTCCACGCGAACGAAGTCGCGGGCATCAGCTAGTTTAAGATATAAATCGCAATGGATAGTGAAGTGACCATCAAAACGGTGTAGGCATGTCAACAAATATACACCTAACTGATTTGAGTAGTTAGTTTATTGATCTGATCTCCCCTCTATTCACTGAGTAGGTAGAGTAGAGTAAGTGATATCTGCATTTAGTAGCTTGCTTATAACTAATATAGGTACAAACCTTGTCCCTGTGTTCAGTTTCCATTTCCTTTATTTTGCTTCTCAATTCTTCGATAACACAAGAAAACTGCGCCACTTGCGTGTCTGACTCATATTGCACCTGTTGGACTGGAAATGAATACAGGATCACGTCTTTATCATTCACGGGGCAGACATAAAGCCTAAAGACAGAGATAAGGCATGTGTCGTGCGCTGGTTGATATCCTAGCATTTATTCTGTGAGAAGTCTTTTCTATCGGTTTTTAATCGGTAATATGGATTAGTGCTATACGATCCGCCTGGGAGGATAAACTCCTTCTATATTTAATGCCTTCTGTCTACTAAGACAAAATATGAACAAAGAACAGCAACTCGGAAACGAAGTAAGTACCTACTTACTTATTTATTATAAAAGTGATTTACATAAAATAGAAACTTGGACAGTTGATCAAAATTGTTCGGACTGCTAGCCAGCTTTTATTGGCTAAGGCTTAACCTAACCTGGGAAAGGTAAGCGGATCTCAAACTTTTTTGCAGTGGAACCCTTTTGGAAAGCAAAAAATTAAACGGAGACCGGTGCAAATCGAAATCGCTAATCGGCGCAAATGCCAAAAAATAATGTTTGTTTCGGAAAATGTTAAGTTATTAGGTATAGGTAAGTACATAATGTCCAGTATTCTCGCAAAACCCATATAGTGCTCCGCGGGGAAAACTTTGAGAATGGCTGCCGCAAGCGATCTACAGGAACTGTTTGATTAGGCTTTTATTTATACTCTAAGGCTTTTACGGTTAACGTTTAAAAGCAGGTGGTAAAGATAAATATTTCCTTCCCCTATAAACCAAAAAAGGCACTTTGAATGAAATTTAGGAAGTATCACCTACTTCCTAAATTTCATTCATATATCACAATAGAATTACTTTTTCTTTCATTTTCAGCAGTTAGTTCTTCAATACGTTTTTCGTGAGCTTCTTTTAATTCGGCCACATTCTCGTTGTGTTTCAATAAAATATTCTCTTTGTCCTAGTAACCAACAAAATAACATAAAGTTTTAACAAAAATAAACTCTAAATACTTTTACGATAAATCCCAAAATTCAAAAAGAAATATTGACATTGCAATGTAAGTAATTATCGCACATTGTTATTCTTTCAAATTAACAATAATTAAGTAAGTAATTGTGATTCTGCAATGTGCGTGGTGTCTCTTACCTTCTCCATAGAAAATATAAGCGTGTCTTTAGAACAGATTTCATCTTTCAACTTTTTAACGTCTCTTTTTAGGTAAACTAATTGAGAGACGGTTTCTTGAAGGTTCCCAATCATTTCACGAGATGCTAACAAGTGGTAGCGATGAGACTTTTCCAGCTCGCGTGCTTCTTTCAACTCAATTTCCAGCTTTGAGTTTATCTCACTTAACATTTTGCTTTCCTTCTTTTCATTTTGAAATTCCTTAGTGTTAAATAAATACAAATGCAATTTAATATATGTACCTAGTAAAAGTTAACCTTCCTAAATAAGTCGGTATTATTTTGCGATGTTGAAAACTTTTTATTAATAAAGTTCACTCACAATTTTGCATTTTGATAAACATGCTATAAGAGTTTGAAATTTATCACTATTAGTTGACCCTTCTTTGGACTCCATTAGTTAGGTAACTTTAAGACTTATAGTAGTGTTGATTTAAGTTACCTATGAAATTTCATTTCATTTTCCCGCCATTTTTTACCACTCGTTTTTTTTATTAAAGAATGCATGCACAAGCATTTATTTATGCAGCCATTTCTCGCCTTTCTAAGAAAAAAAAAACTTTTTTTCAGTGTTCTGTAGTCTGGTATCTAGCTGGTGAGGTGACTGTGAGACATAGAAATCTCTGTTCTGAGGACTGGAAGTTTGGTTGGAGTCTGGAAACTATTGATTTCAAAATGGCGCGTCGCATCCCGAAATGTTTTTTGCCGTATTTTCAAAACAATCGCTTGAGCTGTAGTGCGGCCAACGTTCAGCGAAAAATACTTTAATTTCTTCTCGTTTCACAAAGACAAATATATAGAACGTTTTTTGTATATTTATTAAGCTACCTATCGTATATATAGACGCTATCGTATACTGTCAAATTGAGTCAAGCATTCAAGAATAGTAAGTACCCCAGGGGGTACTATTTTTGAACGTGTGACACTCATCTTCGAATGATTTTTGTATTGAAATACCGCTCGTTTGCGTACGGCAAAATTTCAAGAATCGTATCCCAGTAGTTGCCAACCAAACGAAATATATGAAAAATAAAATATTGTCACATGACACATTGACTTTGACATTCCAGTTGACACACCTCTCATCTCACGATTCACATGTTGCTTTACAATCTCGTTGTAAAAAATAGAAATTAATTTTATTTTTACTCATTAAATTATTACCAAGCTTTGTGTGCTGACAGTAAAACAAATTATTTGACTAGACATACTACAGAGTTCAAATATGGCTACTGCATATGGAATTCACTTGGGAAACAGCTCAGCCTGTTTGGCCGCCTACTCAAATGGAGCTGCTACTGTAATAGCAAACGATGCTGGTGACAGAGTTACTCCGGCGATTGTAGCTTTGAATGGCTCCGAGTGGGAAATAGGACTCACAGCCAAATCGGGACAGGCACTTTCTAAAGCCATAATAAAACACAACAAGAGGTTGATGAACTGTGACTGGAATGAAGAAGATTTTTCATATGTTGAAGCCGCCTCATCATGTAGAATTCAAAATGAAGAGAAGGTGACTTACGAGTTCGAAAGTGGTGAAACAATACAATATTCTAACCCTGATAATATTGCTACTAAGATTTATGCAAAATTGTTTACTATTGCCAGCCATTCAATGAGCAATGAGGGTGATTTAAAGTTAGTCATGGCTGCTCCTCTGCACTGGTCAAATGACAGTAGAGACAGATTAGTGAAATGTGCTGAACTAGCAGGATTTGATGTACTGCAAGTAATAAGTGAGCCAGCAGCGGCCTTACTTGCATATAATGTTGAAGAGTCTGTTGAAGACATTAATGTACTGGTATATCGTCTTGGTAGTTCGTCTTGTGATGTCTCAATTGCTAAAGTGTCTGGAGGATTTATTACTGTTGAAAAGAATATATTCCGATCTGATCTGGGGGGTCAGTGCATTACAAAAGATTTAGCTGATTACATAGCACAAGAAGTAAAGCAAAAATGGAAACTAGACCCGAAAGAAAGTCGTAGGGCAATGTACAAGCTGTTGCATCATGCAGACAACTGTAAACACATTCTCTCGACTCTAAGTTCTGCTCATGTATTTATCGAATCACTGATGGATGGTGTAGATTGGAGTCAAAATATTTCCAGGGCTAGATTTGAGAATATTCTATCTTCAAAATTGTCAGCATTTATAGAACCAGCTCAAAAAATCATAGATGGCTTCGATGGGGAGATTCACAAAATTGTATTGTGTGGTGGAAGTATGAAGATCCCCAAATTGCAATCTGCTATTGGTAATTTGTTGCCAGAAGCAGAGGTACTCTCTGGAATTAATCCAGATGAAGTTATAGCTATGGGCTGTGCCCGTGAGGCAGGTATGTTACTGGACGTGCCTGAATTCAACCTACATGATTTGAACACTGAAGTTGAATTTCTAGGAAAGGATATCTACTTGAAGTATTTAGATCAAACTGTCCAACTGTTTAAGGAGGGAACACCGCCTTTTGCACAAAATGTGTGCAATATTGATGCCAGTCATGAAGTGAAGGACATTAGTTTCAGTCTGCATGATGCTCCTGAAGGTGAAAAGTTTGCTGCGGAGACTTTCAATATTGAAAGCCTAAATAAACCATTAACCCTAAAAGCTACTTTACAACAGTCAAAAGTTGTGCTGCAATTGGAGTAAAATAATCCATTAAATGATAGTGTGCCTCATCTTTGTAATATAAATTATTAACATCAAATAAAGACATTTTTACTAACTATTGGAACATTATTTGGACAACCTATTTTTTTGGATTATTATGTATAGTAGGTAGGTATTTACTCTCCATAATTTTATTGCTGACAATTGAAAATGGGCTTGGCATGACCTAGGTATGTGGATGGTATCTATGATACACATACAGATGAAACAGTTTTTATATTTTGCCTTTTTCATAAGTAATGTATAAGGCGTATCTGGGTATGGGTGTCACCTGGGCGTCACCTATGGGTCTTGCACTCTCGAGCCAGTAGCAGCGTTACCTCGGACAAAGACAATATAATCGGAGCATCAATGTTATTAGTTCTGAAAATGGGTTGAGCGTTATGAGGCATGTAGGTAATATAATGTAACCTACTCATAAAAGACAAACTTAATTAAACCTCAGATTAATAACTCTGTGGCTGTGGCCTAAACATCGGATATGCTTCTCACTCGGCCCTCACAAGCTACCCACTGTTGCCCTTTCATATTCTTAGAAATATACGAGGCAACGAAAGAGCGTCCCAAAAGCCCAAAACTCGCATGTGAGGTGGTTTCCATTTCATTGCTTCATTTGAAAAAGTAAAATGTCAATTTAATGAATGACAGTGTCAATTTTGACAGCATACTATTTCAATTCAATGACAGCTTTTTGTAAACAAAACCAAATAAAAATTTAAAAATCACAAAATCTCAAACAAACGGTTTAAATTATTAAGTAAAATGAGATTATACGTATTGAGTATAATTTTATATATCTGTCAATACAATTTACGTTCTGCAATAGCTGAGTTGAGATCCAACGACATCAGGAACCACTTGGGAACACGCACGCCGTATAGATTTATATACAACAGGAACGACACTAGAATTAAGTATCCCAGTAAGTATTTTTAAGAAGTATTTTTACGATTCATCATCATCATTAAGACTTTTTTAGTTTCACTGCAGGAACACGACCCCCTCAGTACTACCAGATCCATATATTAGTCAGAACAGTCAGAGCATTTGGCATACACATCCACGCTGGCTAGACGGGATGGTGAGGTTTCTTTGATATTTAAAATAAATAAATATATACAGACAAATCACACAGATTGAGCTAGCCCCAAAGTAAGTTCGAGACTTGTGTTATGGGCTACTAACTCAACGATACTATATTTTATTGTAGATACTTATATAGATATTTTTTTTTAAATCGCTTCCATAATATCCACAGGAAGACTTGGGGTGGTCCTATTTTTCCCTGCCAGGATTCACACAGCTAAGAATTTACAATTATATCCATCAATTTAAAAATGAATATCTCTAACAGACAGCAGAATGAGTTTATATTCGAGTCAATTACGAAGTATGTACTTAAACTACGTAGGTACCACCTTACATGATCTGCAACATAAAAATAAATGGCCTTTCTCCTTAGTGATAATAATCATAGCAAGGTGCAAGCATAACATTAAGCATCGCCAAATAGGGCTATTTACAGAGGATCGTTCTTATATCAATATATAATTTTACACCTACAACTAAGTAGGTACATGAGTCATTTCAATACTTTAACTAGTACTGAATGGGATAATATTTCTAATGTTATTTTATTGCTTACAGAATGCAAAGACACAAAAATTTGGATGATAGTGAGACACGGAACAAGATTACCTAGTACTAACGATGTATTGGGAATGAATACCACCCTCCATGAACTAAAATATCTTGTTATTTTACAAAACAAATTGGGCAAAGGTTTGCACATTCTGTCTTGTCATGAAATACCTACCTTGTTTTGTTTGTTATAACTAATTGAGATATTCATTTGTTTTTTACTGTGTGTAAGTGGCCAATACTAGAGTCAGATTAATTGGGCTACTCTTCTATGAAAGACTGAATCTTATCTTTTTGCTGCATTTGCAGTTTGGTTAGTCATCCATCAAACAAAAAGACATAAGGTTATTAAAGATTTCCTTAAGATTTTCTGATTTTCTTGAAAGAACCAGGGTTTTGTTGTAATATTATTTTTTCATGACAGGTGCTCTGAATAAGGAACAAGTAAAAAGGATTACAGAATGGTCTAACAATATAAATCCAGAAGAACAGAAGTTCTTGACTCTAGAAGGGCAAGATGAAATGATACTTCTGGCAGAGAGAACACAGAAACGTTTCCCAAATGCAGTGAAACATAAATATGACGATAAATCTTTTATGGTAAGACACAGCTGTCCAGGTCTCTTAAAATATAATTAAACCCTCTGTAGTTCTTTTAAAAAAAATGGGGATTAGTGAGAATACCTGTTGTTATTCAGCTAT
Source organism: Rhodophaea formosa (assembly GCA_963082605.1). Taxonomy (NCBI): domain Eukaryota; kingdom Metazoa; phylum Arthropoda; class Insecta; order Lepidoptera; family Pyralidae; genus Rhodophaea; species Rhodophaea formosa. The sequence continues at coordinate 16,043,761 of OY720209.1, forward strand.
TAACCAGAATAATATTACATATATTAGTAAATTTTTCAATTAAAAAGATATTTTTGCTTAAATGGTGCATCAGCTTCAGAACGCAGTTTAGCATTCTCACTCCCTATCTTACTATCTTGACAGTGAGATTTAAGAACAATTTTGGAGTTTGTGGTGGGAAGTCAAGGGGTGCAGTTGGGGTCTACCTTGGACGATTTTGCAAATTGATTTTGGTGGACTTTATAATATGAAATTGGTGTAGTTTGGTGTTATAAATGCTCATGGAACAATTTGTGAAATAGTTAAAGTGGACTGTTATATGGACTCATATAGACTTGTCACTATAAGCTCCTGACAACGAGGCATCGAAGAACATACGCCATCTTTGATGCTACTTGTTACAACTTTACCGTACAACACCGATACTTAGTATCTCAATTTACTGGACATTGGCAGAATCACTGAAATCTCGAATCTGGAAGCCATATTCTAAAACAGAAGAAGAGAACAATTTTAGTTAGTTAGTAGACTCTTTATTGCACCAAAAAATCCTTAAAAATAATAGTGTAATTTTACATGCATCTATGATTGCTTTTTTTTCAATTTTTTTCTTGATTGTCCCTGACATTTTGTTAAATTGTCGATTTTACATTTTAGACGTTTTACTAGCTAGTCGTTTTAGCACTCAAGATATTGTTACCAAATAGACGTTTTGACATGTGGACGATGTACAAAATATGTCATTTTCCCATATAGACCTTCTGATTTGGAGCGCCTTTGAGTATTTGGGTGTTAATTTGCTCCATTTTTTTAGTGCTGCTATTTTACAGGTTTTAAAATATATCTTCCTTTTTGTGTTTTGCAATGAAAAGAATGCATCTAAATAATATTATTTCAGTTTCGATTTACAGCGACACAAAGGGCTCATCAGAGTGCGAGATACTTCACAAAAGGTTTATTCAACGCAAAAGACGCCCAAAGTGTTGTGTTTGCTCCAGCAAGTAAAATTGATCATGTTCTAAGGGTATGAAGCATGCAATTTAAAGCTTATGTGTTTTATGATTTAATCTGTAAGCTTCTCCTACACTGAGTTGCCATTTTTCAGTTTTACAAACACTGTGACAAGTGGCAAAAGCAAGTTAAGAACAATCCAGAAACATACAAGGAACAAATGTTGTTTGGTGAAAGTGCTGAAATGAATCGTACACTAGAGTCTGTAACGAAAAGATTGGGCCTGAGTAGACTGCTCAAGTTGGGTTGGTACAGGTTCAGCAATTAGTTGGCTTGCTTTGCGATTTGCTACATCATCTTAACATACTTACATATGCGACAACTTGAGAATATATATAGTCACACGGTTTCTCTTTAATTGCTCCCAACATTTATTTCATATCTGATCATATTCTCAATTGCATATTTAATACTTAAGAGCTGAAGGTCTTCTTCCTGCCTTTTTCTTATACATTTCTTACAGTTTTGGTCGATGGCTCATTCTCGATTGTCAGACCATAGGCATGCACACCATTTAAAACTATTTTACTTGTATTTACACCTTCTGGTGTCTTGCTCCAATGTGGTTGTTATATTGTCCTACGGGATAGGTTCTAGGGTACCCGAGTGGAATAGATTGCTGAATATAGTGTTAACCAATGTTTTGTCATATGCAGGAAAACTATTCCTCTTACGGAGGGATTTGATGAATTAAACATAATTTTCTATAATAGAGCTCCCACCATGAGGTTTGCACTCAAAGTGTACATATTGTAACGGGGTATGTGTGGGCTCTTTGCTGAAAGAAAACTATCACAGCATTCTAATTGTTATTTACATTACTACATGTGCGCCTTCGGACAAGCTCACGAAGACTGCGTCAACCACACGTTTATTTATAAAACCACCACAAATTATATTTTCTTTTGGAACACAGCGAAAGCATTTCATAAATCCTAAACAAACCTCCTTACTACAGTACTGAATCAGGCCATTATATTAATTAGAGCCATCCAATTTCTAAGTTATCGCATACTGTAAGTACACACACATATTAATACAATTCACTAAAAGCAATAGCAAGGGTAAATAGATTCATCTAGTAGCTATTTCCATTAATGGCATTTAAAAGCACTTATGCTTACCTTACCTAATAACTAATTTTGAGCTAAGATACAACACATAGCAAATTAGAATCATTATTAACGAAGTCTTTGAGGGTTTTCTGAAATGCGTACCACCAGATGGCAGCACTTTGTCGTAGGATGTGATTGGATAATATTTGACAATCAGTGACTGACTCATTGTTGGCCAATAACAGCTAACCGGACCCTACGTCTCAGGGCTGCCGTCGCATTTCAGATTGCAATCTTCATCGATGGTGCGCTTCATAAGTCTTACTTTATGTCATGGTTTTGAAATATTCATTGCAGATGAGGTGACCCTGATGTATAAAGTGTGTGGCTATGAAACTTCGTGGAATAAACACGTGATGTCTCCTTGGTGCTATGCTTTTGATACAGACAGTATAAAGGTAAAGGAACTTTGTTCGGCAGATATGTTAAGTTTTGGCGTTTATGGAATTGGCTTGATAAGAAAAAAATATATATTTATAAGGCTATATATTTGTAAGGCTTATGGTAATATTGTAGATATCTAAAAATTTTCATACTTTTGTCATGGATTTATTCAACCAAATTTAACTTTATGTATCGATATGAAATTAAAAGTTCTTTTAACCGTCATTTTAAACTAGATGTTTACATGTTCAGAAACATTCTTCAAAATCTTCTCTTTACGTACGTTCCCCATTGAACTTGGTTAATATACCTTACAGAAATTTGGTTTATTATTCAGAAATTAGGATTTAGATTGTTATGATATTTTCAGATGCTAGAGTACTACCATGATCTCAAACATTACTGGATGGATGGCTACGGCCACAACCTAACTTACCGTCAGGCTTGCTTAGCTCTGCAGACCATGTTTAAAATGTTTAAGTAAGTAACTGAGTAATGGCTTTAATTAATTGTTCGAGATTAGATGAGGGCCTCCGTTGCGCAGTGGTTAACACGCCAGCCTGCGACACTATGTACCGGGAAAAATCCACGCGGGCAGGATTCGAACCAGCAGTCTTTACTCTTTGTACGAGTAACGCCTTACTTATATTAGACGCGCGGCCACCGCGCTTCAATCCTACTCATCGAATTTCTCCATCATATCCTATTCCCCTAATACGCGTTGTTGCTTGCGTTACCTAAGATTAATACACCACCATTACTAGTGTGATATCTGATTTAACCCATTTAACAATGAAGTTGAAAATCAGTTAATATGTAAAAAGCCATACAATATTTTATAGGTATTTTTATGCATTCAATGATATTCCGATATACTTTTATTAAATGAAGTAATAAAATACGGGAAGAAATTCCACGCGGGTAGGATTCGATCCAGCAGTATTCATTCTTTGTACGAGCAACGCCTTACCAATTAGACCACCGCGCTTCACATCCTACACGTCGAATATCTCCACCGTGATGGTCGCACCAAACTTTATTCCGGATTCGATATTAGATAATATCTGATTTATATATTTTATTTTTTTATTTAGAAACATGATATTTCACAAACAATCAAGTAATATATAATATAAGACAGTACAAAATAAACTTATCTTAAGTTTTTCCATGCTTGGTGATTTTCATCGCAGGTTTTATTACATATATAATATTCTAAATTTTCAACACATAACAATGCATATCATTTCCTAAAATAATTAATAGGTACCTAGTTAATCCATAAACTGTTGACAAGTATGTTACAAGAAAATAATAATTATAACTTATTGCTATCGATATCGGGTCTACGAGTAACCGGTAAATGATGAACCGACGTACATATATTTTTTAAATTTGACCTGATTTAGGCAGAGAGACGAATTTTTTTTTTAAATCTATGGATTTAGGAGTACAAGAATAAAATGGCAGATGGCGCCGGTTTTGCTGACAGTCTTTTACAGCTACATAATTACATAATCAGAGACCTTTTTAAAAATCAACTCTTTGCTCATATTGAAAGATCACCCGAAATTAAAAAAAAATACTAATAGAGTATAATCCCTAATAATCACAGTAAAAAAATATGGAAGAACTTTTAAAATATCCTAATTAGCGACGAAGAATTTAAATAAGAAAGAGAAGTCCGATATGGACTAGGGACGTCAAAGTCATGTATACATTTGCCATATAAAATAGTGTTTTCGCAAGTGAGATAGACATATTTTCGTAAAATCATTTTATCTCGTTCGTTTTTTAACCAAATTTTATTGTTTTCACTTCCAGTACTTTACTATTGAATATTTTTGGATGAACTGGTAAGATAACACATATTTTTTTCATGCATATCCCTATTATGGAAAATTATTTGCAGGTCCAATCGCGCGCCTTTTGCGACATTCCTGTTCGCGCACTCTGGCACTCTGCTGAAGATCCTCACGCACTTGCAGCTGTACAAACCAGCGAAGCCTCTCACTGCAGATCATATGGATCCGGATAGACCATGGAAAGCGTCCAAGATAGACGCCTTTGCTTCCAACTTGGCATTTGTTTTGTATAAGTAAGTTCAGTACAATGATCTGCGCGCTTATGCATGTTAAGCAACCCCGGGCGCCGTCCCCATTCGATATAAGAAATGCGTGCAATAGGAGATAATACTGCAATGTTCTCCCGCCAGAGGGCAGCATTAGCACAGACAGTAAAAAATGTTTGGGTTTTTGGTGGGACGTCAAGGGGTTCAGTTGTCGTTTGCCTTATACAATTTTGCAAATTGATTTAAGTGGACTTTATAATATGAAATTGGTGTAGTTTGGTGTTATAAATGCTCGTGCTCGAGAACAATTTGTGAATTAGTTAAAGTAGACTGTTAAATAGACTCGTATAGATTTGTCGCCAAAATCTCCCACGAGGCTGCCAAATAACATACGCCATCTTTGATGCCACATACCGTACAACACCGATACTTAGCATCTCATTATACTGGACATTGGCAGAATCACTGAAATCTCTGTGGAAGCCATAATCAAAAAGAAGAAAGAATGTTTGACACAGACAAGTATGTGAAAGTCGCAATTAATTGCCTTTGTTTTACATCCGAATACGCAGCACAAAAGCATTTTTATACGATTATTTAAATACTCATAGGAGTATTTACAATCATATTAATAAAGGAATCCTAACTAATATTATAAATGAGAAAGTGAGTTTGTTTGTTTGTTTGTTTGTTACGCTTTCACGCCGTATCTACTGAACCGATCATTGTGAAATTTTGCATACATATAGGTTAGGGTACTGAGAAGGACATAGGCTATAAATGACGCGGGCGAAGCCGCGGGTAACAGCTAGTAATGTATAATTATACAAATTAATTGTGACTTGCCATTTTCAAGTACATACTTTTCAGTGTCAATCCTCTTTTACTGTCTTACATGCTAGTGGTGCACTCTGGCGGCACAGCCACGCACAGCTTTCAGTATATGTCCTATCCTATCCCCATTCGAAATTCAAACTCTTCCAAATGTTACATTCATACCTACTTATTCCGCAAACATGTAACATAAAAAGTTGGCGTCACTTTTGATGTCAGGAGCAGAATCGCTTTAAAATGCGACTGCGCTGGATACACATTGTAGATGTTGCTTGCACGATAGTGGTGCTTGCTTTTCGTGTATGCAAGTGACCAATACTGGTGTCAAACTTTTCAACTTACCCAAGGCCGCGTTAAAGGCCTAACGCGGCCTTAGAAAGCCTTGAAAAGTTTGATGTTTACAGTGTTTTCAATCTTTTTTTTTTAATTCAAAATATTTATTTAATATAGGTTTCTTAGAACACTTATTCATTGTCATATACAGCATGTTAAGTTAAGGATTGATAAATTGATCTCATAGGTAAAGTTGTATGTATTCACGGGCTTAGTCACCCCTTTAAGGCTATGTCGAGGGTCAACTTACACGCTGTATATTTATCATTTACATCTGCAAACTTGTTGACGTCAGTCTTATTCTTTACCGTATCGACTCGGGCAAATTATATTTGTGTTGACCTAAACTCTGCTACTGATATAGCGTTATCAGTAGCATTATCAGTCAGACGTCAGTAATTACGAGATATTTCCTAAAATGCTGTTCTTTTTTCAGATGTAAAGATGGCGACCACGTCCTAACTCTACATCAAGAGAGACCTATCATACTCCCAATGTGCGACAAGGAACTGTGCCCGTTGAAACAACTGGAAGAATACTTCTACGACACCATACACAAATGCGACTACGCGGACATGTGTAAACTAGACAAGAAAGAGGAAATAGATACGAATAGTCAATGAGGGCCTTAATTAGTTTACATAAAATTAGTTGCTGTGGTACCGAATAAAAAAAAAAAACATATACATAACTAGTAAATTACTTGTGTGTTAAGAGAAACACCGGCTAAAAGTGGCCACTTTTGGCGTTAGTTGGTGTTTCTCTTAATTTGTCAAACGAATATTAATGAAAAGTAATATCAAAATACTTCAAGTAATTTAATAGTTATGCACATGATAATTTTTTTTAAATTTGGTGCGATTTAGGATTAAACGAATTGTTTGCTGGGCGACGCTAGTGTACTATAAAGGCGCTTTAAGTAAATTACCTTCTTTATATTGCCCATGCCTAAGATAATTTTGTTAACATCTATCTCAACATAGCAACAGATACCCAGTATCTGTTGCTATGTTGAGTTAGATGTTGTTTTTCAGTATTACTGTTAATCAGACGTGCACAAAAATGCTTCGCTTGTCAATTATGTGATTGAACCGATTGCACTGTAACCTAAGTAAGACTATACCAAGTTAAAAAAAGAACAACTGTCAACCACCTCATATTTTGTAAGATATTCGCGAATAAACATACACAAATGAAACAAATGGTTTATCAAAAATATAAATAATTTGAGAAACCTGTCATATATTTATTGTGGAATACATTCCAGCGTTATACTTAAAATTAGACACAACAAAGTTTAGACACTTTGAAAATTACCTTACAAATTTCGGATACCTAGCTATAATGGTTATGTTACGAATTCTAAACTTCTATGAAATTAATTACTTAAGCTACTAAATTCATGGAAACTAGGCATAAACCATCAGTTCGCTTCGCTTGTCAATTAAGGAGATTATAATATAATAGATTACGCGCTTTATTTATTTTTACACGAATATATTCATTAAAAATACTTTTGTCTGTTTTTAAATGGTTTCCATACATACTAGGGACACTCTCTCTTCCGATGAAAGTCAAACAAAGTTACTGAAGTTACTGAAGAAACAAAAACTGAAGAAAGTTACTGAAGGATAAATCATCTATACCTATATTATAAAGGCAAAAGATATGATTGTTTGTTTGAGCTGAATAAGCTCTTAAACTATTGAACCGATTTTCAAAATTCTTTCACCTTTAAAAAAACTAATTTCTCTGCGGGTGACATAGGCTATAATTTACGCGGGCGAAATCGCAGGAAAATTGCTAATCACAAATACACTGTAATTTTTTTTTACAAAACAAGATACAAGCTGACGACCTTATGGCACACAACAAAAATTGGAAAACTATCGCCATAGAATGACCCACGTACGTCGTATGCAGACTAGACACAGGGGGCCTCATATAGCACCCGATGAAACCTGCCGGATTATAACGGGATGCCTAAAGCCGAATCCGCTAAACATGATATACCCCCTTGCTGGCATAGCCCCACCAAGAGTCCGCAAGATCAAGGAGCGAGATCCACTACACTATAAATGAAATTGAAATTGAAATACACCCTTTGTCTGGCTGTTCTCCGGCCCCACAAAGGCTAAAAAGCCGAATTTCCTCGCAAGCGTGGTTGCTTTGGACAGTAATGTGCATACGGAACGAATGAAACTGGGGGAGAGATCACACTACAGCTTATTTTATCACGCCACAAGAGCACCTTCTCCCTGCCTAATATTGTTATTACATAAATTCGACTTTACCTCATACATTATTTGAAGCAGTAAAGCCACAGATCGAAATGGGTCACCCTCCGTGGCGCAGTGGGTTAACACGCCAGCCTGGGACACGAGGAACGTGTTCCGGCCAGGGCATGATGGAAATCGATCTTGGATGTTTAGCTAATAGTATCCTTGAGAAGGAAGAAAGATATTATTCTAAAAAGGTACCTAACTAAATGTTTTAAATATATTGTTCTAAATATTATTCCAAATTCACTTACCATCAGGTGACCCGCTTGCTCGTTTGCCGTCCTATGACATAAAAAAAATAACATTCGCCTTGGTTACCTAAAAAAGCTAAAGGTATATTCTTCACGCCACAACTAACCTGTCTCTGATACATACATAGTAAGGTATTCTAATCGACCTTTGGAACCGGGAGTATCACCGGGAAATAAGGCCATCCAGAGAGGCTTTAAACAGGATTTATAGTCTGCTGCCGTAATAACACATTCGGGCGCGTTCTCACTGGTAACGCTTTGACATTATTTATAGACTCTTTTTTTCTTATCTAAATATATTTAGTGACTAGCAGTCTGCCCCGTGGTACATACTTAGCCTCACACTCAGGGATAACGTACCTATCCAACAATGAAATAATTTTTGTAATGGTTTGTGTTTTTGTCGTGTGGCTGTGGCCAACACTGGTGTCAGATTTTTCAAGCAGCCTAAAAGCATCTGACAAAGCTTAACGACTGCCATCAATGATGACAGCCGCAACCAACGGCTTAACGTGCCTCCCGAAGCACGGAGGAGTTCGAGATAGTTTGTATACCACTTGCCCATCCAAGCGGGGACTGCACCTGGAGTTGCTTAACGTATGGAAGCGCTAATAACGCTTACGTCCACTAGGCTATCGGGCTCTTTGAAATCGGTTTAGTTGTTCCTGAGATTAGCGCGTTCAATCATACAAACTCTTCAGCTTTATAATATTAGTGTAGATGAAGAAGTGATGGATTGATTAACACTTAAGTAAATAAAGCAATTGCTTGCTAGGGTGTACGGTGCAGGCAATGGTGTTAGCCGATATACCATACATGAAGTGATGTTGCTGATAGGTTGAAGATGTTGGTTTGGAGATACAAGACCACGTCACGTAGTAAACTGATTTAGGTATTCTTCTGTCTTGGTATGTGTACATCTTGATGGTTGGGTGTGACGGGTCCTTTCTCGTTGGCTGTCCGATAGTATCTCGATTTGTTACCATAGTTGATTCTAAATATACCTAGTGTGAAAACGCGACCTACATGATGTAGGCCACGGGTCGCCCAAATGTGCGAGTAATGCGTAAAACATAGAATATTACATCTTGGGGAAAACCAGAATTATCACAATAAAAAAAAATTTGCAGGTTAGTACCAGCCAGTGTAGCCTCCGATTCACGCGTAGCGAGTAAACGGTAGAGTACTTACTATACCGGTGTAAACAGGATCATTAGAGTAGAGAACTAGAAACCACTTGCCTTCCCCCACCACTGCCTTAACTCTACTCTACTATGTACTCTACCAATATTTGGTTACTCGGCCCATGTATACGCTTAAAGATCGAGTACTAGTGACAGCTGTGGAAACCAAACTCTACTAACATAATTCAAATTTACGTGTAGACATCTATACCAAAAGTGGTAGAGCTACCCGGATTGGTAGATTAGTAGGTAGACTAGTGTACCGAAGGCTAGCCTCCAGTTCACGCGTAGTATAAGTTGTAGAGTATACACTAGCCTACTATTCTACTAATTTGGGTAACTCTACCAGTATTGATAAATGGGCAGAGTAATGAAATATTAGAAGAGAGGATGGAAGAGTAGAGGAGGGCAGTAGTGGGTGAAAGCAAGTGGTAGAGTTGCTTGCCCACGTTGCTAGTCATTCTACAAATCTCTAGTACTCCACTCCACCGATGCTGTTTACATCAGGTTACTTAGTTGTATAGTAAGTACTCTACCGTCTACTCTACCGATTACTCTATGCATGTTCCGATGGCTTATTTACTAGACGCTGTTGCGAATTTTGTCTGTACACAGATAATAGTCGCAACATATGTGAACATCCCTTTACGTTGTCATATTGGGGTCAGGAACGTAAGTATTTAAATCTTTCATAAATTCTCATTGTACCTGAAGCTCAAAACATTACTCATCCATCATGTTATGAGTCGTTAAAATTACAGTGTACTAAATCGAGACATTTCGTTTCATAATTTAAACAATGTACGTTGCAAGACATTCTTTTGAAAAATCTGACATTGTAAGTAGGTACTTACACGAAAAGAAGAATGCAAACAACTTTTAAATTTCAAAGGTATGTACTTACTTGGATGGGAATCTTATTGATTGAAACCCGTTGCTATCACTAGATAGTAGTGGTAGTCGCAATCAGCTACTTATGTCCAAACGGCTTAAGCAGCAAAAGCACCCCGTAAAATTTATGTAATCCCTACATAAATAACATGGGGTCCAGTGTTCTCCATTGCCCAAGAAAATGGAGATAAGCTTACTAAAAATAAAAAGCTTACTACGAGTAGCTTTTTAAAAAGTTTCCAAAAAACGCAAGAAAAGCTTCATATTCTAACTTTGCATAGTAAACGACGGTTTCCCTGGTGTAGTGGTTGACACGCCAGTCTGCCACACGCGTGGACGCGGGTTCAATCCAGGGCCAGGTCATGACGGAAGTGATCTTTTTCTGATTATTATTATTATTTCGTGTAGGTGACACGGTCAGTCGACCATGCACACCCTGGTGTCAGAGTTCTTCGGAACCGCCTCTCGGCCTCTGACGTGATTCCTTTAACGACTACCATTTGTCTACTACTTTTTCAGATTGGTCTGGGTCTTGAATGTTTATTTATTTATGTATCTTTTATAGTAAAGTATAATATCGTTGGTTAGTATCCTAAGACACAAGTTCACAATTTACTGTAGGGTAAGCTCATCATCATCAGGTCATTATTAGTTCTATTCGGCTCCACACTTACTAGACGGGTTGTAGAGGTAGCTTTGATGTTTATAAGCTTTGTTTAGCTTGTGTTTCAGTCGCCTTTTACGACATCCACGGGAAGATTTGTAGTGGTCCGATTAAACTCTACAGAGATTCACACGGCACCATTTGTATCATAATTTACCCTATTAATAAAATTCAAGGCCCTTCCTTTTTTAATAGGTCAGCCCTAAGGTTACCTTACGAGTACTTAATGTAATACTAGTGACTATGTACTTACTTTCGTTTTCATAAACAATGTTATCCGAGTTCATCCGTCAACCGTTCGTCATCTCAATAGAGCAGCATATAAAGACCATTGCCTTCGTCGGATCCAAAATAGCTGAAGGCAGCCAAATTGTCTAATAATATTAATTGGTTTGCCAACTCATGACGCTCGATTTCTAAAAGCGTAGGTGATAATCTAATTGGGTTCTGATATGACAATAGCATTCCATTCACCTCTGTTTCATACACAGTGATTGTCGCGTCACGCCGTCATAGAGACTGCACGAAGATGTTGCGGCGACAAGCTCTTCTTATACTTCTTCAGGTAAAATCATTAGCATGTCATAATCCTGTGATAAATTCACTCATTACCCAAACAAATGTATCTACGATATTTATTCTTATCGGTTACAAATTGTAAACATACGAGTATAATAAAGGTACAAAATGAGAGTTCAATTTTAAAGAGATTGCGTGTGAGTTTTTTTAATAGGATGCCCGAATATCGTTCCGAATCATAGACATTTTCGGGCACACATTTGATGGGCTTGGCCAGCGCACATTTAGGTACAGTGCAAATATAACTTAATTTAATGAAATAAACAAAACAGAGTCGGCGCAGAGGAGATATACTCGTAGGCTATTGTCGCCACGCAACTCAAATATTAAATGTATCTAGATACTATGTATACGTAAAAGGTCTAATTTTTTTTGATCCATTATATATCTGATCCGCCCGACTCCAATAGTAAAAGGGATACACTAGTTGTTAAAAGCCTAGCAGAATAAGTAAAGGAATACCATTATAACAAGAACTAGGTGCAGTCATAAAATGTTAAAGTTTTTACCCAAAAACAATTTACAAAGTAGATAAAAGATAAAGTACCGGACGGTCTTTACAATTCAGTACATTCGCGCAAAGTTGGCAGCATGCGTCGTGAAATTATGGTGGCATACAGTTGGCACGACCGGCTCGGCACCATGCCACCAGTCTACCGGAGTACAGTCGGAGACACCCGCCCATGCGGGCCAATGCCGGATTAATTCAGCGCGGCTCCTGTAGCAAATTCTATCAACCCTTGGTTTTAACTTTTAGGTATTAAACATTTTTACTCTCTTCTTCGCAAATGTGCAGGGACCGTAGCTTTTAATACTCTTGCTACGTGGATAATCCACCACAGAGCCGGGCCTATTCCTGGTTGTATCTTCAACTATGGTGCTTCCGTGCCCCTGGCCCATAGCATGCTACGCGTAGTTTATACTATACTTATACATACACTATCGCGCAAAAACGTACCGAAGAAGAATGTCTTATTACTAAATAAGATATTTTTCACGGTAGGCTATCTGTCTGACGCCAATCCTTCTTCGGTACGTTTTTGCGCGTTATGTGTATCATCATTATCATCATCTCAGCCGCAAGAAGTCCACTGGACCATAGGCCTCCCCCACGCCCCAGATCTCCACTGGACCAAGAATTTCCAATATGTCCGGTTGGAAGCGGCCTGCATCCAGCGCCTTCCTGCGACCTTTATCCATGTCGACATGTGAATAGGTTAATTCATTACAATGACTTTTGAGAACAAAAAAGCTGCGTCAAAGGTTCCGATAAACTGCCATGCTCGACCTAGTAGAAGAAATTGTTGATTAAAAAAAACCTTGATAAATTATTAAGTTAAGTACTTTGTAAAACTAAAAGTATAAATTAAAACTCTGAAGAAAGAAAGAAACATTTTATTTTGCCTTCGAATAGGGTGAACAAATTTGGTAGGATCATTATTATAGCAACTCGGCCTGTTTAATTCCCTCTGTGGTTTGTACATATTTTTCTTCTTAAAATTTCTACTTAATAAAACGTACTGACGATTTATCCAATTTATACACATTTATTTTATACCAGCTCTTACCCGTGGCTTTACCTGCGTCATATATATGTTCTTGTTAGTACTCTGTATGCAGAATTTCATGATGATCGGTTCAGTAATGCCTAATTCAATAATTTATAAAAAAAGGAGATAGGGTGTGAAAGCGTAACAAGCAAACACACTTTCGCATTCATAATATTAGGATATTTTCCTACGGACCATTGACACATGATCATGGAGGTATATGTACTACGGTCATGCATGTTGCAATAGTTTGCATGCAATAGTTTCTTTCTTTTCACAAATCCTCTTAAGGTGTTAATTTTCTCAAACACACAGTCCTTATCAATAGCACACAAATATTGCATTATAAACATACATCGACTTCTACGCAATGCTTTTATTTTCGCCACTGACTGTACATATCTATAGCTAAAACACGCTTCGTCTACGCATAAGCCAAGGTTTACTGACCTGACTGTACTCAAACGGGCCTTAGCCTAAATTCGACGACTAAACTCCGCTCTATTGGGAATCAATTATACAGATTAAAGTTTAGATTACTTATGATAGCATTTAATTAATTCTGATATTCGGTAAAACTATATACATAATCTAGTTTTATATCAATTAAATTATGAATCTTAGTGACCAATGCTTCAGAGAAAAAAGAAGTGCTTCATTCAAATAAAGAAATTGGAATCAAGAGTAAATAAGCACGTTTTTAAATCATCATCATCATTAGGTCTTTGTTAGTCTCCATTGCAGGAGCACGGCCTTCTCTGTACTACTATAAATAAAAAGAAATAAAAATACCTTTATTCAATCACTTACAATGAGCCTCCATTATTATGGTCTAGAGCCATATGCTAGAGCAGTCAGAGGATTTGGCCTACACTCTCCACGATGGCCAGAAGGCTTGGAGAGGTCTCTTTGATGTATATAAGCTTTGTTTAGCTTTCCTAAGTTGCCTTCTACGACATTCACGGGAAGACTTGGACGGACTTGGTCCTTTCGGACGGAGTTTTATGTCTATAATTGTGTTCATATTTTCTAATTATGTATTATTCTTGTGTTTTGATGCCAAATAAACGATTTTTCTTCTTTCTTTCTTTCTTCTTCTTCTTTCCTACTCTGCCGGGAACTTGTTCAAGAAATAGAATATACTAATTAGTTCCTAATAGGCAATTCAGATCAGGTGCCTTCCCAATGCTACCTCGTATATCGCAATATATTCAAGCACTTAGGAGTTATGGTGGAATAAAGAAATTTACGCAAATTAAGGAAAAAAATAATTTTTTGGCAGTCTTGTAAAAAATATAATGTACTACTGAAAGTACCGCATATACGTAGTTAACGTATATGCGGTACATTCAGTAGTACATTATATTTTATCCGTCCGTCACAGGGCTGTATTTATTAAACTGTAATGGGGATGAGACATGTAATTTTCACAGAATTCTGCTAAAAACATCAAAAATATATGAAGAACCGTACAAATAAAACTTCTTTGAGTTTTTTTTTGTTACCTTCAAAAATTGTACGATGCAATGATAGAACGGAACCCTTTGTGTGGGATTCCGACTCGCACTTGGCTGGTTTTATTTTTAAACCCAAAGCCTACGAGCGTCCAATGACGCGTAGCACCTTCGTAGGGTCCGTGCATGTGCTACGCTCGCTCGTAGTTAAAGCTCGTAGCCTAAGTGCTACGAACGTACAGCTTAGTTTGATTATAAGTACAGCCCAAATAAGTGTTATTTTTTCAAACAAACAAACTGAGTGATTAAGGTCAAGGACACGCCTTCGCAACAAAAATCTTCAACGAGCGAGCGAGACACCCCGGCCGATGCCGCCCGAGCGAGCCCGTTCGGGAGTATTCGGGACTCGTGCGCCGTCCGAATTTTCAATTTTTCTCATACATTGAGTACGGATCATCTTCCGTTTCACCTGCCAGGGCATTTCTGTCTCATTGCATATAGTTTCTATGGAGACGGTTCGTGCGCACTTTAATAGCGCTCGCCCAATTTTTGGTTTAGCTAAAATGAGTTTTAAATTTTAGGTAATAAAGATCAAGCTTGTTTGAAAATATTTTTTTAATATTTCTTTAGTGTGTAAAATTTTAAGTTACATACTGATGGATAAAAAATATTTGTGTCGAAAAAAAAAATTGGGAAATACATAAAAATCTGGTAGTGCAGTGCACGAGTGCACTTAAGGAGCGGCCGCCACTGTATATATATAGCCAAGAATCTAAAAAGCTTATGCGTTGATGTCTCATCTGGCCCAATGTTTCTTCTAAGGTTCTTGTAGTTCGTAATTTAAATAATTTTATCTTACTGTAAGTACAAAATTTGTATAAGCAAAGCAAAGCGTAAACGTCATCCTCCTTAAGAAAATACGCAAATAATGGAAAACTTTTGGAATAGCTTTCTGTTTCGCATCAGTGCTTTAACGGCGGCTCGAGAATTTCATTAAGGGCGCCGTAGTGTAATTGTACGCACCGTTGTTAATGGCAGAGCTAAATAAAATTTAACATTCAACATGTATCACGCGTTACAACGAATAACTTTAATATCACTGGGCTGTGACTTTTTTAGTTAATATTCACTTTTTTTTTTAATTTAAGTACCTATGATTTTTTAACATTCCATAAAAAAGTTACCTGTTAGTGCGGCCGCAGCGGCAAGTAATTATAATAAACTAGCGATTTTCCCGCAACTTTGTCCGCGTTAATTATAGCCTATGGCTACCGCAGATAAATAAGCTTTCTTATGTGAACGAATTTTGAAAACCAGTCCAGTATATAAGTATAGATGAATGAAAGCTGGATATCGGATTGAAAAGTTGGAGATTTAGAGTTTCAAAGTGTTCTTTGACTGCTAGAATACCGCGAATGGACCAGGTCCAAAAGGAGATTTAGATTTTCGAAAGACAAACTTATATACAATGTGAAACAATACGAAGGCGGACCATCAATTAATCTCTATACAAATAAGCTGGAAGACAGTTTGATAGTTATTTCATCATCATTAACATCAGGTATTTTTAGTCTTCGCTGCAGGAGCACGACCCTCTCCGTACTACCTGAGCCATATATGAGCCAGAGGATTTGGCCTACACTCTCCACGCTGGCCGGACAGGTTGGAGAGGTCTCTTTGATTTTTACAATCTTTGTTTAGCATGTGTTCCCAAAGTCACTTTCTACGACATCCACGGGAACACTTGGAGCGATCCTACTCTGCCGGGAACCACACGGCGAATAGTCCGATAGTTGTTTGCCCACCGCAAATATGAAAATACATATAACGAGTGACTGACAGTATTTCAATGACTGAGGTTGAGTCGAGTTGAGGAAGCATTGAGGGATCAATTTGGTGTACGGACTAGGATAAGGGCCGGGTGGCTTTAGTTAAAAAGTTTATTATCACGGACAGAATCTAGACGTAACCTTTAAAAATTTTATGAAAACTTGCCAAGAGTGAGTCGCACATTCTAAAGGTTTCGTTCCATCAAAATGCGCAACAAAAATCCCATTTGTTGTATTGCGTAAATTTTTAATTTCGTTTACTTTTTGTTATTTGCTGTCATGACGGTAATAGATAAATAATATACCTCTTCTGTGAAAATTTCAAGAGTCTACTATTAGGAATAGACGCACAGCAGAAGCTTAGTAATTAGATCCCATTTAGGCTTGAATAAAATATTTGTTCCCCCGCATCAAGTAGAGATCTTTTTAAAATAATAATATAGTTAAGTATCAATGGGAATGCAATAGCAAAATAATTATTTGACTATGGGCGGAAAGCTGGTGGGCGGCCGAGCATGGGCGGATAAGCATGGGTGTGTACAAGCAAAATAAAATTGAACATCTAAAAGATACTTGCTAACGTAAAAATAAACTTCTTCAAAGCACTTGTCTTAAATAAATTGTAGTTGTCTTCTTGAAAAGTATGTGCATTCTGTGAATGAAGGAAACATGAATGAGATTTTTTTCAAAGTTCCACTTTTGTGGCTTTTTATTTTTAATTTATAGCTTTAGTTTTAAGCGAGCAAAGTTATGCTGGTATAGATTAACATATTAAATTAAAGGGTGTTGTAGACTTTGAGAAAATAATAATATTTAATAATAAATTAATTTATAATATAATATAATGATAATTTATTGTCTCGTTTTACAATTTACACAATACAACGGTAAAGTAACAGTTCACAGCAATCCCGGCCTCAATCTGTGAAAGGTGCCATCATTCCGCAGCCCACCATCGAACTAGGATTAAACCTGTATCTCGAGTGGTGGGAAGCATCATTACTGCACCACCAGCACATCCGGCAAAAAGAACGGAAGTTTAACTTACAAACTATTACTGATATTGTATAAAGTAAGAAAACAATATATACCTATGTATAACGAACTAATTGTTACGGTGATTCCCAAACTAGATATTTCTGTTATTCCTTCCATCCTCCTTGCATCTTTTGTAACCTTTACACCTTTCAATTTACTCTTTCTTATAAGTGTCTAGTTTCATGTTTTATTACCAATAAAACTATTATATTTTCCGCCACATTCAAGTGTAGAAAAATTTAAAACAATAATTTATATGTATCAAAGGAAATGGAAAAAAAATTAAATCGTTCGACCATAGACGGGAACCTACATTTCCCATTAAAATAATATAATATTTTCTAAGGATCGTTCTCGTAGGCGTTTCATTTAGCAAGTACCTACAAAGATTGATAAAAGCTCAAAGAGAAACTCGATGCCTTTAATTTTCATATATATTACATATAATGAAAATCTTTATTTCTAACGGTTTCTAATATCTACGTATTTCGAAATCCGCAGTCCGTTCACCTCATTTGACATTCAAAAAAGTGGCCGTCCTTTGCAGGACTTGATCATGAAAATTCATTGCTTGTTATGATAATTCTTTGTTTTCCATTTTCGTTCTGCAAATACTCACTAATCGTTTCTCCAATGTACACAGAATAGTTTAACATTAATTCTCGATTTAAAATTCTTTATAAACAAGCTCGCGAATCGAGAATTTTGCTAAAAGGTATGCTGGTTAGCGTCATGTGGCCATAAAACCCCGCCTGGAACATTCATCTGCCGATACTTACTCGTTTGGCGAAAGATTAATGGCATCATTGTTTCTTGAGTCGATTTTGCGAGCTTATCTGATAGTATGTTCCGGGGTTTACGCGTTTTTAACGGTCGAGGTAAACAAGGCGTAAATTCATTATGCAGTCACGCTTGTCTGCAGTGAGCTCCAGCTTCTGAGTTGGATAGAACGCGCAAAAGCACGTCTGACTCACAGTAGCTTTTTGAGCTCTAGTTCCTCCAGTGTACATGAGTGTCAGGTGTGTAATTTTCATTGACACAGGTGCGTCAATAGCGGTTTTAATTAATTATCATCATAAACGGTTTGCACTCGTATTAATTGAGTCTACGTTTCGTTTTAGAAGTGGTGCCATGAATCTGAAATTAAACAACGATGTGAGGGGCTCGGCGACTTTGCTAAGGGTGCCAATTTCTCCGACCTCGTCAGTGAAGGTATCTGTGTGCTTTGGGCTTAAGTCTCATGCTTATGTCAAAGGCTTATATGTGTCTTAGATTCTGCCATATTAACTTAGTAATGTAGAACGTATAAAATATTAAAAATTTTGTTAGTATTGAGTTGCTTAAGTTGAAGGGTTTAAATAATTAAGTTTAAAAATTTCTGACCTAATGTACTATTCTATTTTAATACAATAGTACTATTTGATTCTGCCATTTTTGATTTGAAAGGGATCCGTAACCGGCACTGTGGCATTATAAGACATTTTCTAATAATCTCACGCTAACCGTGGGCTTCACGTGTTAGTATGGCTCTAGACTTGGTCTACCTTGTAACTTAACAATAAGATTTGAATTGTAAGTACTCTTTTATTGAAAAAAAAAAAATGGGAATTCGACGTTCGTGAATTGTTTAGACTAAATTGCACTAAATCTTAACTAATTAAATCTAGGTACGTCAGCGGCAGATGGTAAGTGTCAGTAAGTAGGTATGATAGGTTTTTTAGTGATTTCATCTCATGCCTCTCACAATTGAAATCACTAATATAAAAAAAATGGCCAAGCGCAAGTCGGAATCACGGACCGAGGGTACGGAACCTTCGGTCTGCGAGTATGAGAAAAATATCAGATTTGGTACAAAATTAAAGTTTTTGTGACATTACGTGTGATACTATAAGGGTCCGTTTTTACCTTTTGAGGTACGGAACCCTAAAATGATTATTTCACGTCCTAAATGGTAAGGTTTTTGAGTATTTCGTTCATAAATCAGTAAACCCATGCTAAAACTCAGGAAATTAAACCATTTGGAGGGTCGTAGTAAATAAAATGTTGGGTCTCTTTATAAGGTCGTGATAAACGAGGTTTCGTGTGATTGTAAGCTTTGTTTGCATGCATTTTTGTTCGTGTCATAAAAGTAACATATGTTCGTACTTACTTTTCGTTGGACGGGAAGCGCTTTTTATAAATCTCGCTTGAAAGTAAATGAGTTAAATGATTAGAAAATATACATATTAATGAAAATACATTAAGTGCAACATGTGAATTCTTAGTAAAATGTAACAGAACCTCAGTATTGAAGTACTTACATGAAACTCAAACACATATACTTTCCTAATATAGCTTAGCTGATCAAACTTCATATGGCAGTTAGAAACAGTTTTTTCGTATTTCCCTGGAGGTTCTTTGGATTCGTATTGCTTTGGAAAAGTTGTTTGGATTCATGGGTAGCGGAAAAAGTTTGGGCGGTGAATAAAATGTTAGATTTTATGTTATTCGCCACATGTAAATATATCGGGACAAACACATAGATTGAGCTAATTCCACGGTAATGTATGAACTTGTGTCGTGGGATACTACACGTTTCTCAAAGTTCCTATATTTCTTATTAGATACAAATGCAGTATTAAATAGACTTTCCTTTGACTCTTTGTCTTTCAACCCATCCGTGATGAACAACTTACACACTATATAGAATATCCAAGACCCAGCCCACTCCGAAAAAAGGTCCCGTTTTCATGATCGATCCCGGGACCTTTGGGTTCAAATGTACTCGCGGTACCACTGAGCCACATAGAGGTAATCAAAAATATACTGATGTTTTTGTACAAAACGGAAAAACAAAACCAGCAAATTGCGAGTCGCATTCGCACATAAAGGTTCCGTTCAAAAAATATATTTTAGCTCTATAAAATGCAAGTATAAAAGAACAATGGATTTTCGCCAATGACGTTTGTTAGTATCTCAGCTTAGTATGTTGTGACGTAAACGTCAGAATTTGGAAAACGTGTCGAGCGAGTCGAGTATTATTGCAGTACTGTGCATTCACTTTAGCCGTGTGGTTCCCGGCAGAGTAGAATAGGACCACTCCAAGTCTTCCCGTGGATGTCGTAAAATGCGACTAAGGAAACACAAGCTAAACAAAGCTTATAAACATCAGAGAGACCTCTCCAACCCGTCTGACCAGCGTGGAGAGTGTAGGCCAAATCCTCTGACTGCTCTGGCTAAATAGCTTTGGTAGTGCAGAGAGGGTCGTGCTCCAGCAGTGGAGACAATCTGACGCCAGTGTTGGCCACTTACACACACAAAAAGCAAGCATCGTATAGTGTACCCCGCTCCACCCCGGCTTGCGTTTTTCAAAAACATTTTATTAAACTTCCATAAGAGTCTTCCGGCCTCGATTTGCCCTTGCACTTGTATTTTTACTGTTAACCAGTTGTTTACTTTTATTTAAAGTAGTCTGTCTGTTAAAATAGTTTATTACAGAGCTTGCGAGTTTGATGTAAATCATAACACAGCCAACACAAACAACTCAACCATATCGGAAAAAATAATAAACTTTTACGTGTTATACATAATAGATCAAGCTGTTTTGTACAGCTTTCGTTTGAGTTTATTGTTATCGACTGCGTTTGCATTTTTTAAAGACTGTAAAGTGCATCAAGTCTACTCCTTTTCGCTCTTATCAAGTGAAAAGTGTTTGGGTAAAATAAACATATAACAGAGAACTCACACATTCAGCTAACACTCAGTAACCTGCGATTTTTGTGTCGTAGGATACTAAGTCAACGAATCTTGATTTGAATGCTGATCTGAAGAATATAGTTTCGATTTGACCAGGGATCTAACCCGGGACACTACGATTCAAGGGCACCTGCAATGCCGCTGAGCTACCAGAGGTCATCAAAAATATACTTAGGTATATAAAAGGGAAAATAAGGCCAAGTGCGAGTCACAATCACGCACTGAGGGTGAGAGTTATTACTAATTTACAATTACCCTTAATTTATGCTATAAGACCTTGTTTCATGCCAAATTATGAGTAGGTCAAAGAGAACTTTTGATTCCGTAGCAATTAAAAACTTTAAGAAAATTGCTATATTACTCCTACAAGGTATATGTAACGGTTTCGGCAAAGCATACGTTGGAGCATGGCTAGTGAAAACTGTGGTACATTGACGATCACAACATTGGCTCGCATCGCAAACGGCTTTCGCTGTAGAGCAGTGAACCCAACGTAGCAATGATAGGTATTTTTCTTTTCGAAGAGTGCACATATAGAGGAAATATATAGTCGGTTCTACCTTGTCCTAAAACATTCATCAAGTCATCATAAAATTATGATGGACTTAATTTTAAGTCCAGCCAAAGTTTTCTTTGCCGAGGCCCAATAAACCTGCGTAATGACATCGGTATTGAATTAGCAACGTCCCCGGACGCGCCCGCCAAACTAGCCAATCAGGGGCTTAATTTAATCAGAGGGTATTCAAACCCGATTCATTAGCAATATGTTTGGAGGCAAAAGAAATAATTTGTGTTAAGACACGTATGGCATTATTGGAGTATATATTTGTTTAATACTTTAATTCGAATTAATAAAAGAGCTTTGGTCTTCTCTTCGAAGTTAGGCTCTGATACCTAATACCACATTTAATCTAATACCACATTCTAATCTAACCTGCGTTTGCTTTGAAGAAGATGTTAAACCCAAAACAAACGACTTAGTCTGTAGTACTTACCGGGTTTAAGACAATTAGTTTGTAAGATCAATCTAAGCTTTATAAGACAACCCATTCACAAGAAAAATATGCTATTCAAGGTTATATCTTTGCATAGAAGTCCACCAAGAAATCAAAATGTGCCTAGCCGAGGCCAAATCTTGCCTAGTGATATCGCCATTGAATTAGCCATGTTCCCCGGGCGCGGCTGCCAAACTACTCAATCAGAGGCTTGATTTAATCAGAGGGTATTGAGACCTGATTCTCGGGTGTATGTGTTTTGTAGGCAATAATAAATGTATGGTAACCCAAAGGATTGTGGCTTTATACGATCATGTAGACCGAATTAAATGAATCTTTATGCTTCTCGCCCCATGCTCACTATGAAGAATAGGTATCTTACTTAACTTATTGATGTAACTTGATCTGGACTTCCACCTACCCTAAATGTACTTGGATGTTTTAATCTACACTAATCCATTGAACCAAAAAGTTTTATTAAGCTGTAATTTTAATTCAATGCCTTCGATCTTTGCTTGGTTTTTTTTTTCTTTGTTTGCCTGTTTGGTAGTTTCGATGACACCAACAGACTGATTACCGTGTAAAACTTGCTACACACTTGGTAGTTGAGTAGCTTCTGTTACCGACTATTTAGCTTATACCTACTTAGTTAAGTCATCAGCCAGGAGAAATAAGATAAGCTCTATATTCCTAGAAATAATCGCTACGAGTGCCTGCAATGTCTGAATGAAAATGTCGCCGGATTATCAGACGAAAGTTATATAATTGCTATAATGGGTTGCACATATTTATGTCGTTGTGCTATAAAAAGAGCATTGAAAAATACGAATATAAGTAAAATTTATATAGAGACGTTACTTCATTAGTATGTTATATGTGTAATGTGAAAACTTTGAAAGTAGTTATGTTAAATATCGCGTTTATGGAAATGGCTTCATGACAAAAAAATCTATGAATATTAAAGGCTATATCAGCCTTTTAAAATTTTTCTCACTTTTTAAATGGACATTTACCACAAATTTAACCAAACCTAACGTATCAATATGAAATTTTAGTGCCTCTTTCTACAGAAAATAAAATAAAGTACACTAATGTGAATGTATTTCTGTGTGATTTGGAATAAACTATACTTATTCCTTTTTTTCTAATTAAGAGTGCTCACAAGTCTGTTTAAGCCACATGCTTAAATGATTAGAAACATTCTTCAAAATGCACTCTTTATGCAAGTTCCTCATTGGCTTACAATAAAAATGTCATTTTTAACTAATCTTCCTAAATATGAGCCTAAATACGCGTATTTATCGCAAGACAGAAATGCCCTGCGACATCATTACCCTCAAATCGCATCAAATATCAATCATCGGAGACTGGTATGTACGTCAGCACTTCAAAGGATGAATTTACAAACAATTTAGGGTAAGATCGATTTTTCAGATGACACGCGTCTATTTTGGGAATCCGTTCCTCGTGATTCATTTTGCAGGGTTTTTGATGTTCCCTGTGTCTTTAACCTCGTCCTGGATAATTCTTGTTTTGTTATGAGCGATCTTGAACTGCCCGTTTTATTGGTGTATTTCTTTCTTATTTTTTGGAGCTCGAGATTTCCGATGATTGTCCTTGACTTGTTGAATGGTTTGCCATTATGGGGTTAAAGTCATCATTTTTCGAGATCATCGCTCAACAAAAGATTGAGCAAACCTTGCATGCAGGTAGAGTGCTCAGTAGGTACAATTGGGGTCAGATAACTTAACCCCCTAAAAACGGATTTTAAATAAAAGAGGGGTCAGGTTTATCATCCCCCGACCATAGGACGAAGTCTAAACAGTAGGTATATGTATAGTCAAAAAGTACTTTATCTACTTTTTATGGTACATAAATACCTTGTACTTGTTTTAGTAGGTAAGCGATTGGATGGAATACCAATGCATAGTAGTCAAAGTAACTTATTTTTAATTTGAATTCAAAGTAGAAACCTGTCAATGACTTCAAATCACTTGTAAGTACATCGGTAGAATCTAAATAGTTAACCTATCACTTTAATATTAAACAAATTGTGTGTTTCTATTTCAGACAATTAATATATGAACACCGTTTACTCTTCGCTAATTACAGTTCCTCGAAGTTTTCTGCTTCATGAGCGTATCAAATTAAAAAATTGGCCCGTGTTATTTTCACTTCCGTTGCCAAGATTTTCCCTTCGTCTATAAAATAAATTTCACGTAAAATGGTAATAAAACGCTGATTATTATTTTCTTTGAGACTTTTATAAATTCTTTGTTTTATTCCACGTGAATGACAAAGGGAGTTTTTAAAAAAGTCTGACATTTGACGTCGCGTTCTACGTCATTACACGACAGTAAAATCAAAACGTAATGAGATTTTACGATAACATTGTAGTGTATGACTTGGAAACTGAGCTTGGAAACCGTTTTTGTGAGAACTAACTGCCAATAAAACTGGTACTTCATAATCTTAAGCTTTCTGGTTTTCCATTCATATAAAACAGATTTTACCATCGAGTTAGTGAATGGTGACCTACTCAGAATTTCTTAGTTTTTGGAGCTTGCGCCAAAGCTTGCGCTTTGCCCAAATTTCAATTAAATACACGACGTCATTACACATGACGTCATACTTAAATACTAATGTATATTAATATTATAAAGAGGAAAGATTTTATTGTTTGTTTGCATCAAATAGGCTCTAAAATTACTGGACCGATTTCCATAATTCTTTCACCAATAGAAAGTTAAGATGTCTGAGGATGTCATAGTTTATACTTTACGCGGACGAAGGCTAGAAAATTGATAGTTAAATATAAAATGGATAACCTTGTATTACAGGAAGAGCGTCGACGCACGGGGCGGTACATCGCCATCCTGGTGGGAATCTGCCTATTCCTGCTAGCGATGTATCACGCGTGGATTCGGCGGATCCCCATCGTGGCCAGCCTCGTGGTGCCGGCGCTGATCATGTTCGTGTACGTGGCATGGGTGCTGTATACGGCTTCGAGAGACAAACACAGGGTAAGGATCTATATTTGTTTCGAGAAAGTTGGTACAATCTCGTTGTATTTTGGGATGGACAGAGACTCGAGCAGTAAGACTGAAAGGCTACGCTTAGTTAACAACGCTAAATATTATTATACGTCTTGTGCTGATCATTTATCGATTTTTGATTCTCGTAGAGTCTAGCATGAGAGTTTCTCCAGAAAATTAGGACTAGGCTAGCTAGGGTTAATTGGCAAGGTTCATTCATGAACGAATAGTACAAAATTCTGGTAATGGCTTTACTTACCTGACCACATAAGGCTTGTTGTGTGATAAATAAAATGAGAGTAACAAATATTATTGAAATATAAATCTAATACCCAGTAGTAAGTTAACATTTCGAACTCGAGTTGGTTCTGCAACTCGGGTTCTTAATAGACCCAAGCTTTTGTTTGATTCGAGCCCGTGCTCCGACGACTCCATAGATATCAGAATATAAAGACTCATATCCGTGCTCTGACGACTCGTGCTTGACTCGACTCTTACTTGTGAATGCCTTAGTCTGAGGAGGTTCTTAAATCGTCGGAATCTTATTTATGTATGTTCACCGATTACTCAAAGACGCCGTCTGATTAATAATATTCTTCTTTTATCTGGTATAGTTCCGAAAAGGTCTCATTTAATTTTTTTTCTAAATCGGTACCCTACTTTGGTGGAACTTGGTTTTTAATCTGAAAGATTATTATTATCCATGACATGAGTCACTAATTTCAGCGGAGCAGATGGTGGATCGAAAACATTCAAGTAATTCTCCAACACCTGACGTGGCTTTGTTTATTTTCGTTGTTGAAATACTTCCACGTTATATAATTTATAATCAAAGCACGTCGGTGGATTCAAGTTCAGATTCAAGGCATTTTCGATGCTTCGGAGAGAATTTTCTTTTCACTAATTTATTTAATTTTATGTGGATTTTAGATTCTCTCTAGAAATAAATAATAAAATATAAATACACTTTCCTTTCTTACTTATAGCAACCTCTTCTCAAAATGAGGGGTGCTATAAGTCACATGCTTTTGTTGAACAGATTGGTGATCGACTGATGTGAAAGTAGGTTGTATTTAGAAATAGGATCTTGTACCTATGGATCATGCAAATTGAATTGTGTTGAGCCCCAAAGGTTAAGGTCAATATTCTAGACGAGTTCACAGTAACGTGTACTGTGAACTCGTCTAGAATATTGACCTAAAATATTTTGCGAAAATTCCAAAACTTTATTGTATTTAGTCACATTCAATAACCGTTTTCTCGGAATGCATATTTTAGCAGAAATGATGACAGGCAATGGTTTGGTTGCTTAGAAATCTATTTTGGACACCACGTGTCATAAAATGACTCCTGATTATGGACCTAGGAATAAAATAGACCGGTCAATATACATCAAAGAGCATATAATTACTACGTTTGTTTACGTCACAAGTGACGCCAACTTTTAACATTGTACGTGTGCGGTAAACGAATTAATTGACATTTGAGTTTCGAACGTCTTAAACTCTACCATACTCGTAATTTCCAAATTTAAATTGCATGCTTATTTAATGTCGAGTGAATGAGAGTGTGTACCTACTGTGTACGAGTTTTTGTCGCGACACGGTTGCATGCTTAATATATATTCGTCACCGTTGCATTCATGACACAATGATTTTTAACTCCGAAAGTAGCGTTTGAACCACTCGTACCTTATAGCCAAAATAATGCGGTAATGTAGATTTAAAGCAATAGTGCGTAAGTAACATCAAATAGCATAGAATTTGAAATATGTTACTAGTAAAGTATTTAGGTCTCTAGTCTAATGTTGTTTATTTAAACGATACCTTTACTATATTGTCGTTCTAACTAGTCTGATCTAGTTCGTTCGTCTTAAATGATCAAGTGTTTTTTTCACAATATGTAAGTAAAAATTAATGTGTTTCTACTGGTTGTAGACCGACACTCGTCGACCGCTAAGGACAGCATTACTTAATTTGCCTACTTTTGTGATCTAAGTTCAGAGACTTATTGTTAAAAATAAAAAGCGTCCCGTTAAAGTTAAAGTGTGCGGAAGAATTGTGAGCTGTGGAGCCATTTGACAAAAACGGTGTCGAAAAGATTAGTTTTTTTTTTCGCTGGAGCAGAGATTATATCTGAAGTGCACGTTGCAGTACTTCATTAACTGAATAACAAAAACAACCTTTTCTAACAACTGACACTATGCGTAGTAAGACGAGACATAGATGACCTGAATTCCTAATTCTTTTATGAGAATAATAGATTATTTTATGAGAATAAAATTTCTTTAACCGTAATTCAACTACAAGAAGACCAGCGTCATAACAAATTTCTAATTTTCTGGAAATCTTTCCAGTTCAGTTCACGGGAACCAGTTAATTCCAGGAAGACAATAAAGCTCACTTCTAAAGCTCGATCTCGGTCAATCAAAGCGTTAATTATGTTCGTGAAACATCAAAGTTGCACGCTGTGCATAAAATATAGAGAGTACAGAAGTGATTCTTGAATATGTATCTTATAATATTTATCTATTCCCTCTCATAACTATTTTCTTTGGCATAAAAGATATAAAAAAAAACTGCAATGGCTAGAACCACCGCACTTATTTTGAGGAAAACTGACGAATGACGAAAACGTATTCCAATTAAATTATAAATAAAGATTTTTTATTGTAATCAAATAACCTATTTAAAAACTTGCATGGAAACCGAATGAAAATGTTAGATACCCATAACTTATTGATTAGCAAGCGCGAATCGCGAGTTAGCGTCTCTGTTTCAGCTTGGGCAAAATGTCGTTGTATATCTGTCTAGCTGTCTTCATCTACAGGTCACATTCCTCAACTGATTCTCCATAATCATAATATACTATTGTACGCCGTGTGAGTTTTTTCAAAATATTGTCTTTAACAAACTATATTGATTCTATTTCACTAAACAAATTCCTCCTTACAACCCCCTAACAATATTTCAGTAAAAATGTACAGAAATTACTTCTGCACACTCTTTTTTTATGCTACCTCTGTACCCACGATAAAGGAATGGTAAACATGCTAATTCACCTACCTATGCTCATTTACACGAACGTAAACATCTGCGTTAAAGCTGCGCTGGCCCGATGGATGCTGCTTTGACAGATTGTTTACGTAGGGTACAAATTAAAGTCAATACAGATGAATCACATTTTGTACTTATGTAAATTAATAGAGCCGTAAAATAGAGCTTCAATTAGCGATAAAGATTTGCTATACAACATTAATTGACTTACTATGTTAGGAAGATAATTGTACCCAAGGAGGGTTGGCGTCAGTCATCATTTACACGAACGTAAACATTTGCGTAAAAGCTGTACGGGCTTGCTGGCTCGATTGATGCTGCTTTGACAAACTGTTTACGTTGGGTACAAATTAAAGACAGTTCAGAAGAATCACTTTTGTGCTTAAGTGAAAATGGAGCTTTAATTAGTTTTGCTATACAACATTAAGTAAATTATTAGTTAGGAAGATAAATGTGCCAAAGGAAGGTTGGCGTCAGGCATGGACTGGCCTTAAAAACTTTGTCAAATTATATTGTAGTGCGAATGCTGACATCAAAACCATCTCGTACTCAGAAAACTCCAACAGCTTATCTGAGGATACAACCGAACAAACAAATAGACTTGTCTCATCATCACAAATCCAAGTGCAAAAAACCTCCAGGTTTACTAAACTTGCGTTAACACTTATGCTGCATTTGCCCTGTGTGAAATCACGATCTTTATATTTTCGGCCTACACTTGAAACTTTTCAAAAGCTCCACACGTAACTTCCTGAAAACCCCGTGGAACTGAAATTAAACTTTTGATGCTTCTAAAGATCTCGTACAACTTTATATCTCCGCGTTTAACTTTTGTGATGGATGGCTTTTATGGCGATAGATTAACTGAAATAAGTGGAAAAAGTTACATAAAATAGGCAGATCTTATTTTTTTAAACTTAGATGTTTAATAAGATTAATTGTAGTGATTTTAATAAGTCTACTCCTTAGTTAAAATAAATATCGCACCCTACTCCATATATTTAAAACTAATTAAGAATTTAGATACAAAACTTACATGCCTTGCATAAATAAACGGGATATCATAATATTAATCTTTTTTTTTAAACCAGATATAACAAATGAGAAAAAAGCTGGCTACGTCTGTTCCGGCAGAAGGGACAAAGTTAATAAAAGTTAGCTTGGCGTCGTAAAGAATGATATGTGTGTGTATAAAGAGTGATATGGTTTCAATCAAGAAAGATGAAGGGCATGCAAAGTTTAGGAGAAAATCCAAGAAAATAGGTTCTATACTGCGAAGCATCACTGGTGAGGATGTAACCGAAACAACGCACTATTTAAAAGAGATCCTCACATACAGTAAATGCATCTTGAAAATATTACAATTCTTTTTGGGCCAGTCGGATCGAATGTGTACGTTGAGATTAAGCAGCGATATAAGGAAGGAAGCGATAGAAGGAGCACAGTTTTTTAATTAGAATAAATATTTGTATATTTGTATATCCGACAGGCGTAATGAAAGCACGGAGAGAAGGCTCGTTACCTAAATAGGTTGGCTAAAGTTAGTTTATATGGAGATTTTGTTATCCTTTCAATTAAAATACATGACACGCAAGTGAAATTAATTTATCTGCACGTTATTTGCTCAAAATACTGGTGTGAATAAGTACATTCTAAATTAGTTACAGGGGCAGAGAGATCAGCTGGCTATCCAAAAATAGAGTATGATTATAGCGTAAAGTTTTTGTTAATCTCTTCCATTATAAGATACATGACAAAAAACTAAAGTTCAGTTGTAAACCCAATGTTTGTTAAAAATAGCGAATAATATAAAATAAGTACCTATATGTAAAATCAAGTAGAGGCGGACACTTAACAAGAAACATCCGCTAGAGACTAGGCCTTGGAGGCTAAGTTTCCGAGACGATTTTTTACCTCTTATTAATTTAAACTAGCATCCCTCCCCGGCTGCACCCAGGCCATATTTTTCTCTTGAATCGCTGTCACTTATACAAATCACTCTATATATATAAAAAAACCGTATGAAAATCCGTTTCGTAGTTTTAAAGATCTAAGCATACATGTGGACAGACAGACATCGGGATACGTCTTTGTTTTATTCTTTGCAGTGATTGATTACTTGACAGAAAAATATCAATTTACTAGCCTAATGTTCGTAAAAAATTATTAGAAAATATCAAATTAAGTACATGTAAAATTAGATCGAGACAGGAACAAGAAAAGGATCGGCTCGTTACCCAAATAGGCTGGAGTTTATTTACGAGAGGATTTTGTTTACCCGTTCAATATTGGTTTATTGTCTGTTAAAAATACCGGGAAATATCAAAATATAAGAGAAATAGTATATGGTTCCTGTTGATAAAGTTTTAGCTGTGTTGTTGCTATCTCGAATTGATATTTTATGGGCGATTTTAGTCAATAAACTCATATAAATTTGTACAGGTGGATTAACAAAAAATTGTGACTCAATAATTTGTCTGTGTTGGTGATTATGTTAACAATAATAACTTATTACTTTTTTGTAGAGCTTTTTATATAGCGACACTAATTAAAAAGTCCTGAAAATAGAAAAAAATATTACCAAAATTGTTCTAATGCGTAATAAATCGAGTAAAATACTAATACTTTTACCTTTTTTGAAATTTCTTCGTTACATTTTTAATCCATGGAGGTATATTGCTTGAAATATATATACATATAAATCCTTCTATCGTAAAAGTTAAATGGCGATGTAAAGTTGTATGAGGTCTTTACAAATATCAAAAGTTTAATGTCAGTTCCTCGCTCAAAGTTACGCTTTGAGTTTTTGAGGGGATAAGATTCTACTTCTCAATGTCTTCTAAGCGACTTTAAAGTTGCAATGTATGTTGATATTTAATTTTATTTAAGTCAATGATTTATTCAGTTTTGACACTACTACACTAGTAGTCTGTAGCTTTTGAACAATTAATAAATACATATTATCTAATAAGATAATTTTAAATATGATATGACGTGAAAAAGTGCCTGCAAAGGCCTATTTTCTGAATAAACGTTTTGATTTTGACAATAATTTACATGTGCAAATAAAGATTTGTATCAAATTATACATATTATTTTAATAAATTTTGCGATTTAAAAAGCCAAAAACAGTGGTTTTGTGGGAACTTGCTATGCCCTCATAAAACTAATCTTATTTTTTTAAAATATTATATTATTTCAAGAAATGTTAGATATGGATATGCTTTCAATTGTTACAAGATATTCTGAGAGATCACCAAATCTAGAAACCATACATAATTTTTTTGTAACATCGCAAACTAGTCTATCTCCTTAAATCTACGCAATCCTGAGTATTAACTTCTTTTACAGCGGCATTGATATATTTCTATCAAATTATTATAGTTTTAGAAGCATTCTTTATATCCTTTTTCTACAAGTAGTACCAAGAAAGAAGTCCTATTCTTAGTTTTTCTCCTAACTGTATCGTACAACTTTATCAAGTTTCCTAGGAATCTTGTTACACTGAAACTTTGATGAGTTAATTTTCATAGAAACACTTTATGCAAATACTTATATTATTTCTTAGTAAAATACAAGCGACTGAATGTATATACATTCGGCCACACATCAAGCACACTTTTTTACTTTTGTTTTTGTAGAGTCTAATTTATAACAAATATGCTACCTTATTTATTAAATAAAGAAAATAAGAAATGGTGAAAAAATTCCACGCCGGCAGGACTTGAACCTGCGTCTAGATCGCAGTACGATCTATGCGTTGCCAATTACGCCACTGCGCTTCAAGCCCCGGCGCCGAATTTCTCCACCATATCTCAATCAAGTCTATAAAATTATAACGTATCGTTACAATAGCGATTTATCCGAATAAATACCCTATTAAGACTAAACGCTTTGCTTGTTTTTCTCACGGCATATATTATGTTGCGGTAAGAGCTTCGCAAAGAAATCTAGTCTCTTTCTAAAATCTGCCGTATACTACTTATCATAAAAGAATAGAACTCCTATAAATGTATCGTTAATAACTTGCACCACCCCTACTATACTACTTTACACCACATCCCTAAGGTTAAACCCGTTACCGTTACCGTACCCGTACACAATGCTAGACAATGCAATAAGTTACATTACCTTTTGTACAAATCATAATGATTTTGTGCAATAAGCTTATATAATCATTATAATTTGTTGAATTAAATAAATATTTCTTTCTGTAAGACGGTGCAGAGGTTAATGAAACAGTCTACCTACGTATTCGCTTTCCAGTCAGACGATACTAAAGCTTGTGACATTGTGTCACTCTCGGGTCACTGGCACGCGTCCAGGTGGTCAGTCAACAGGAGCTAATCGCTCGTAACTGCTCGGACAGTGCCACCTTTGTTATTGAATACATTTTCTCGGGAAATATACGATGTGGCAGTAACATTAATATTTAGAACCCACCCAATACATATAAATTCATAATGCCATTTTTTCTCTTCTGTTATGGTTAAGAAAAGAAAATCAGCTGCTTTCTTTCGGTGCAGCTTGTAAAAGCCTGTCAAGATAATGAGTATAAATATGGCAATAAGCGATGGGGTCTATCCTAAATTATTTTGATACTATTTTCCGCAAACACCTACCAATAACTAGTGCTGGCCCTCAGATCTTTTGGTCTTAGGCGGTCTCCGTCGAATAAAAGTTTGCTTTTATTTGATACTCCTGAGAGCTGAGCTGATTCCGGAAAAATGAACTGAAACATAAATAAATATACAGAGACAATTCACACTAATTGAGTTTGCCCCACAATAAGTTGTGAACTTGTGTCGTAGGAAACTAACTCAACGATACGATACTTAACTATGTATATTTTATCGATACTTATACAGATAAACATCTAAGACTTAGACCAATCAGAAAAATATCTTTTTCCTTCATGACTTGGCTGGGGATTGAACCCGAGACCACTCGAATCGCGCCACGTAAGGTCATCAGGTAATATCCCAGTCACATAATTCTACGGTACTAGTTATTCTTAAAAGCTTTCCATTTGTCTCGTTAAAATTATTTTAAAGAATACATTAAGTTTTACTAGCAATAAATTAATTATAACGTTGTACAGTATGAATTTTTAAAGCTAAAGTAAAATTTTATGAGCAATAAAAGTTAGTTTTTACAAAGCGATGTCATTACTTGTTCAATTAAAACAATTTGGAAATAAGATAGAAGTTTTAAAATCTTTTAAGTAGCTATTCTATAAGTTTTCTGAACACATTTTAGGTTTTTTAATACAACTCAATTTTATGATGCATATTAGATTGCAGCATTATGTGTAGGCAACCTTTGTGGCAAGCTTTTAAAAAGTTACCTATATCGGATCACTTAAAGTACTTCTCTCTCATAACTTTACAAAAGCCCCTATATAAAAAAAATATTGAAAAAAATACTTTAAAATTCGGTCAAGCTTTGTTGTCAGCACCTAGTCGGAAACTTGCAATCCTTGCAATACGGCATATGTCGGTTATTAACTCGAAAAAAAAAAGCGACATTTTCATACAAAAGTGTTTCGGCCGGCGCGGTAATTTATATGAAACGTATCAAAATTTTTTGGAGTTCCCAGCGTTGGTCCAAAAGGATTTTTTTTTTCATTTTAACGCCCTGTTTTTATGGTTTGAGGAACAAATTTGTTTACCCTAACACCTTGTATTGTTACTAAGGACGACTGAACATGTGTCATCTTATTATATACGAAATAAGACCGTTACTGGATTGGAAGTGGAAATGAATTGGAGTAATTCTCAATATCCACATCGGGAATAATAGCAGTAAGGCATAAGCGTCCCAACTAACGTACCCAGAACAGTTGGGAACAGATAAACTTGACCTATAAGTTTATCTGTTTACAAATTTCAAATTGTAGGGGTACAATTTGAAATTTTTTTGTAAGAGGGTCAGGTTTATCTCCCCCGATTGTACCTGGAAGCTTTTGGGAAATAATCCCGCTAACCATAAACCTACTGTAAGTCTTGAAAACACATTGTTTTGCCGAGTTCTAGAGGCAGTTATCGCTTCTGTCGCGGATTATTGTGGTCCGCACGGTGCAATTCATTGCTCAAATTCTTTGGTTAAGTTACGGTTATAGACTACGTGATTCATGGTGTTGCTTTCTTTAGGAAAGTAGTAAATGGTAGTAATGTTTGTGTAGATGTAATATTCATAAACATTGTGCCACTTCTTCGGTATTTTTCAGGACACCCTGATAATTGTACCTTCTTGTCAGCCCTCTTTGACCAATTACTTATGGTAGAAAAAGTATACCCTTAAAAGCGTACAAGTATAAGCGTACACTCCGTATCTGTTTGCCCTCCACTCCATTTTCCCCTATCATGTCAAAGGTATGCTGTAAGCAGGCACCAGACGCGGATTCACTACGATGTGCATGCCTACTATTCTTAGGACAATTTTTTTTCTAAGGTTTAGATTCTCATATTTTAAAATTTATTTGAATGAAAGATTAAGTAAAGAAATCAATGTATCAATTCAAAGCGAGTTAATTTTTGACACATTACACTACACAGACTAGCAACGGACAGCGGCTTACAAGACATCAACTATAGGACCTCACATAGCCATTTGCCGTAGATAGGAGCCTCCCAAATTCTGATGAGCGGAGCTTCGCAATGTTTAAGGCGCCACTGAACTTAAGAAGCGACAAAATAGCTAATGCTGACCTCTGTGATCAACATAGATATCAGAATATTTACTAGGTGATCAAGTTCCTTGGTTGCGTCCTACACAGCAAAAAACACATCATGTTTTTAGAACACAAAACTAATAAACCTGTTGTCCTGAAGTTCTAAAAACACATTGTTTCTCATTTCTGGAGCGGCGCTAATCGCGTCTGCCGCGGATTTGTTCTGGTGACGTAAGTATGGGTTTGCTCAAATACTTTGCAGTAGTTACGATTTACACAGTGAGTTATTCGTGATTTTGTAACCTTTATGACAATTGTTTAAAACACTCCTTATACTACCATCTTTATTTATTTAATAAACTTTATTGATCCAAGGCATCCAAGGTAAAACACTTTTTACAATTAGCGAACTTAATGCTACGAGTATGCCCATTATCAGGAGATATAAGTCAACCAGAAAATAACAGAGAAAATAATACTTTGTGTTGATACGATCAACATAAATATAATCATCACTTCATGGTAACTTATGATGTACGTAACGAACAGATCTGTAAACACGACATTGCTCAAATACTTTTCTAATTTTACGGTTAAAATTGCGTCATTTGTAGTATTGTTTTCTATTAATCCTTTGAAATTGTAGATGCAGTTTCAGGTGGCCAGGTGGATCTTTTGAAATAGTGCTTCTGTTTTATTATTTCATCTTAACTTAAGGTAAAGGTTGACTGGAAAAAAATACAAAGCGATAAATTTGCCTTTATACCTATTTTATTTTAATACATAGTACAATAATTAGAATTTTATCCATTTATTCATTATCGGCAACTTTCAATCTAGAGTAGATATCGCAATAGCATAAAACCAAATAAACGGGGATATCTAGATAGCGCAGGAAATTGTAAATTTGAATGTAAACTTTGATTTTAATCGTAAAACCGGATCAGTAAAATATATATGGTTAACAATCAATGGCCGACACACAGTGCTAATCTTGCGTCAGACACTGTATTATACTGTGGGTCAAACCAGAGTCTCGAGGTAGCCAGTGCTCTAGGGGACAATAAGAGATGACTATCAAGCTTAATAATGTCGCCTTTTTTACAAACGACCAATAAAACGCGCCGTCTATACGTTTTTACTCGGCTGACTCACCGAGAAGGAAGGTAATGTTTTTAGCTCGTATGAATGTAAATATGTATGTGTAAAACGAAGTTTTTTTAGCTTTAGGTGCGAAAAGTTAAAATTTACAAAATGTTGAATTCCCATAATAGTGAATCAAATTCGTGCCACGCTAGTAAAAACTTTACGTCTTAATTATTGTTTGATTAGTTTAGTGCTTTTTCAAATCGTTTCCGCTTTGTCGAATAGACGTATCGGTTTTTCGTTTACAAGTAAAAAGAGTAGTTTTTTTTACTTTCAACAGTTATTAATTTAATTTTATCATCACAGTGCCTTACAGCTCTATCTATATACTATCTAAAAGTAGAGAGGACTACCCCATTAAAGGCGCCTTAAATGTGCTCATAATTTCTCTTCACTTATTTATATCAAATTGTATTTTGTTCCAGTTAGTGGTGCTGGACGCCGAAGCTGCGCTGGCTGCCGCTGCAGAAGCCGCAGAAAATGATATCCAAATCGCTGAGCTGACGCAGAACAACGAGGTATCGGCAATTTCCAGCAAAGAGAGCTCCAAACTCAACTCACCTGAGGGCTCGATACACAAGGAATGGATCGACATCTCACCCATCTACAAAGAAAACGTCTATAAAGCTGAAGCTCCTCGATTCAAAATGCCATTGATTCTAATTAATGACAAACTACCTGAAGATCTGGACCAGAAGTGGATTCATATTGTAGAGACTGTCGCTAATAATGATAAACTTAAGGGATTTTCTGTCAAAAGGCGTTATAGACGAAGGTTTTGCAGGAGAAAACATGTTGTTTTTAAGAGATCTTACTCTATAGCCTAAAAGAAAGAAGGTTGAATACTGTTTTTAAACTTTGATTAGCATTATGAATGGCCAATACGAGTATGTTCGTAAGAAGAAAGATAGCAAAATGAGGCTTGTTAACGGTGTAATATGATAAAAAAATTACTTACTAAACTTCAAAGAAGAATTCGTCTTTGTAAATAAATCTGCGAGCTGTATACTCGTATAAATAAGTAAACATTAACTCCAGTGAAGTATAAGATTGCTTTTGTTTTGGATACGTAATTTTCATTTTAATTTTCATTCATAATAGAATCTTAAGATTTCTATCAAACTGTAGAATTAAAAGATGAATCAACATATTTTAATCCATATTTGTACCAGAAAACGAGCGTACGAAACACCTGATAGTAAGGGTCATCGTCACACATGAATATCTGTTATATCTGAGTATTATTGCCCCAAGGTAATATCAGAGTTATTAATAGAGCGCCAGCGCGAGAGAGAACAGAGAGGGTATCTTAATCTCTATAGAAAAAAAATACCTATTTATTAACATTTCAAGCTTCAAGCTTTACTGTCGATACAAATAAGGGGACCTTCGTTGTCTCGAGTAAAATATCACTGACGAGACAATCTAAACAAAAGACTGTTTTTTACAAATAATTGATATTTTCACGACTGCCAGTTGCCAGTGTCTGCCATGGGGCCATTATTAAAAAGTTGACGTCGTTTCTAGAAATACAAAGATTTTAGAATAACTGTCAGATTAAGTAGGTAGTACGTATTGCTTTGTCTTCTCAAAGTGATCAGAAAACAATATATTATGTAATAAACAATTTAAAAGTCTTTATACGACTTTTTATCAGTCTTCCTTAAATTGTTTTGCAAGTTAATTTCGCCACGAGGACGATTTTGATTGGTTTTATTCATAGAGAAGGTGGAGAAACAAGTATGAGTGATTTTGATGCTTCAATTATTAAAGAATTTTCAAAAAAAAATTAAAATGCGGTTTCCTAGGCAAAAAGTTAGCCTATGTTTCTGATGTAGCCTACTTCACACATCTAAATCTTTTGGTGAAAACGAGTTCTTTAAAAAAAAATTGTGACAAGCTTTTTCTGGGTGTTACTAAGAAAAAAATAATGCGCCTATACTCGATGGGTTTGTCTTCTTTAGTTGATGAGTGCCTATGGCCACCTCGCAACTCCATCATCAGATCAGATCTATGCATAAAATTGTATTGTCAATCGACTTACATTACATAATTTTAGCTCAATCTGTTAAGGACAAGTGCTTCAAAATTAAGGTACAAGATTTAACACTCTTTGATTATGCCGTGTGGTTTCCAACAGAATAGGACCACCCCAAGCCTTTGCGTGGATGTTGTAGAAGGCAACTTAGGAAACACAAGCTAAACAAAGCTTATAAACATAAAGGAACCCTATCTAACCCTGTCTCGCCAGCGTGAAGAGTGTAGGCCAAATCCTCTGACTGCTCTGGCTCTGGTAGTACAGAGAGGGTCATGCTCACAGATCTGTATACTAAAATCTGTGGTCATACTCCTACAGTGGAGACTAAAAAGACCTGATGATCATGATGGTGATAATGATTTAACACTAACAGACAAACCAACAAGGTAAGTGAAATTAAAACTGGAAAAATAGACTCACGTACTGACTTACATTTATGCATTCATACATACATAAACTCTAAAACACAGCAATATACTTTGTCTGTCGTGTAAAACTCGATATACCTACGTAGTGCTTCTTTACTCCGCAACATAATAATTACTAGCTGTTACCAGCGGCTTCGCCCGCGTAATTTATAGCCTATGTCCTTCTCGGTACCCTAACCTATGTGTATGCAAAATTTCATGATGATCGGTTCAGTAGATACAGCGTGAAAGCGTAACAAACAAACAAACAAATAAACAAACAAACTCACTTTCGCATTTATAATATTAGTTAGGATTAGGATAGGATAAGGATAGGATTAGGATTAGGATTATGATTAGGATAAGGATTAGGATAAGGATTAGGATAAATGCAACATTTCCACCGACGTCTAGCCTGACACTAAACTTTCGTGGTTTTTGGTTTTATAGTTCAATTATCGGTTTTCGCTATCTTGTCGGGCAAAAAGGTTAAACATAGAATATACGAATCCACTTAATTTCCCACGCATTCGGCGAAAATCTAAGGAATCACATTAATAGGCGGCTAGCTACCCTTCACTCTTTTGATGAGGAGCCCGATGGCCTAGTGGATGTGAGCATTATAAGCGCTTCCGCATGTAAAGCAACCCTGGGCGCAGTCCCCACTTGGATGGGTGACCGCAAGTGGCATAAAAATATCTTGAGCTCCTCCGTGCTTCAGAAGGCACGTTAAGCCGTTGGTCCCGGCTGTCATCGTTGATAGCAGTCGTTAAGCTATGTCAGATGCCTTAAGGCAGCTTGAAAAATCTGACACCAGTGTTGGCCACTTACACACACGAAAAACAAACAAACTGTTTTGATTTTGCTTTCCACCTCTTTGGTTTTCATGATCTTGGGCGCTGTCTACCCCGCAAGGGATAAATGTGTGATGTATTTGTGGCCTGTATATACCTAGTACCTTCCTGTAACCTTCCCAACCTGGTGGACAACTACTCAGAATGAGCTGGTACATTTTAAAATATTACAAACACTTAACTTTAATGATGATTGAACCACGATTGCTCTTAGTGTCATAAAAGCAATCACCATTTAGGTTTCCTTAGTCGCTTTTACGATGGCAATGAAAGGTAAAGGTATGGGTGGATCTAACTACGTATAGTGAATTAATTAATACTTATTGATTATTGCGGTTTCCTTTAGACCACGCTGCGGCTGACATGGTAAGGAGGTTTGTGTGCGTTTGGAATTGATATACTCGTATGTATCTACAATATACGTATATAAGTATATAGAGTATACATAATAAGAGTCGAAGCATTGTTATTGAACCATGATATAAGTATTTCAGGATTCCTATAAGTAATCCATTTTAGAGTTATTTTGAAACTTTTAAAGGTCTAGTTTGAATCTTTAACTTTTGGTTCCGTAGTATGGTAAATAAACAGGTTATTAGGATAACATTTAAAATAAACAACTCTTTTTATAGGAATAATGCCGGGAATAAAAAAATGGTTTATATAAATTGCCGCGCCTAACACTTTTGTATGAAAATGACGTTTTTTTTCGGAATCCCAGCATTGGTCCCATATTGTTACCATTATATAATATTAAAATGTTA
Organism: Rhodophaea formosa; assembly: GCA_963082605.1. Taxonomy (NCBI): domain Eukaryota; kingdom Metazoa; phylum Arthropoda; class Insecta; order Lepidoptera; family Pyralidae; genus Rhodophaea; species Rhodophaea formosa. Next base: position 16,083,913 of record OY720209.1, read on the forward strand.
ACTATCTATTTCTGCGAGGTTGTAGGTGTCTTACAATTAGATATGTTTATTAACTTTTTCAACGAGAATGCAGTGTAGTAGTCAATGCCACATTAAAATTCTTAAATATTCTTCATACTGAAATGAGAGTTGAAACTTTGTTATTACTTTTTATAGTTATCTTGAAACTTTTGCTTAAAGTATAAAGTAAGTATGTGCCTGCTAAACACACACTTTTCATCATCATCACGCTTTTATCCCTTGCGGGGTAGACAGGTATGTATCTACTAAGGTCTACATCACGGAAGTATAATCAATAGTACATATATCTCTATGATCTACATAGTCTAATAGTCAATTGCCAGATTATATTACTTAAATATTTTTCATACTGCAACATAAACTTGAAGTGTTCGACAGCTTCGCAATCCGCAATTCGAGCAGAACATAGCTGCCATTATTTCCGAAATAAAGAAACTTCAAAGCGCCGTTGCAAATCCTGTTTGAGCGTGTCAAGTGCAATATGCACTCCAATTTGTCATACCGCCGACAGAGCGATCAGTCGCAATCGGCGAGCTTGTAGGCAATCAAAGATTGCAAAAATAAAATAAAACCATACTAGTGCGAGCCGGAAAGGGTTCTGTTTCACCATACAATATTAACTACAAACCAGAAACCAATTTTTTTATCAATTGTTGTTATAGCTACAATAGATATACGCATATGTGAAACTTATTAAGTATCTACCTGTCACGGTTTGATAAAGCCCGGACAGCGGACTCCATAGCACTTGGTGATGCGGGATGATGAATTTTGAACAAAATGTTGCAAATCCAAAATCACTGGGGTTGAGGCATGCAACGCGTCGTCTTCTCCACACTATACGATAAAAACAGCACTGACCTTTTTTCTGGTCCTGGCGAATTGAGGCACGCCGAATATGATGCAGACTGCTTGTATATTTTTGGTTTTGCGAGCAATTAACACAATTACGCGCGCGAGCGTGTCCCAGCTAAATTTTGGGCGTGTGTTTTTTCTCGAGAGAACGGCGTGAACTCTCAAGCAAGCGGCGAGTTAGACTGATCGCGCGAGGGCGGTGTTGCCAGGGTGCAGGTACTATCAATTCCGACAGCATAGACAAAGCCACGCGTCCATCACTTGTTAATTCTTGGTCCTTAGATCAGCGTTATATCTACTTGAAAAACTAACAAGTATGTACCTGTAAGAATGATTACCGTGAACTCCATTGGCTGTAAGGTCCTGGGAATCGGATCACCACTGCTGCACGGCACTGCCAGCCGAAAGAGAACAGAGAGAGTAACATATTTTATCTCTATGAAAACAAATAGTCATTTTAAGCTTTGATATCTATATAAAACTGGGGACCTTCGTTATCTCGGATATATGGAAGAAATTTAAAAAGTGGAATGTATATTCACGTAACTCCATTCCACTTGTTAATTCATGGTCCGATCAGCCTCATATCTGATTGAAAAAACTTGCAAGATGTATTTTAATCAAGTATAGGTACCTGTAAGGTGATGAAGAGATGAGATAATTTCTGTGAACTCCATTGGCTATAAGGTCCTGGAATAGGATCGCACTGCTGCACGGCACTGCAAGCCGCAGCGATGCGATTACCGAGCACCGTCCCCACTTAAAATGTAAATCTGTACATGTGTATGGGATTTGTACAGATCCATTTCATTTTTGAACAAGCTTACCCAGGTAAGCTTTGTCCAGACATTATTGGCAGGATCGAGTATTCAATATATCCTACTGTTTAATGAAAAGTTTTTATTGGTATGGCATACGAATTTACATGTTTGTCTAAAAAAAGAATAATTCGCAATCTTTCAGATATTAAAACTGGCTTCAACTAAACTACTGTACAGATTTTGAGGTAACTTTAATCATACTTATTATAATAAGACCCTTTCAAGTAAAAAAACGAATATCCAAATCATTTTAGGCGTCTTTGATTAATTGAAGAACATAAATCAAAATCACACTATTTTAAAACCTTGTCTTTTTTAAAAGGAATACTCAGTAAACTCTCTTGTTTCATGAGGGGAGTCTTGGTTCACTTTTCTACGCTGGTGTCACTGGAGATAAAGAAGAAAAAAATAAACAATTGAACATATGGACCATCGCACCAGAATTATGATAAAAGCAGTCTACACTTCTTAAAATTCGTAATAAAACGTCCTCTGCCTGAATCGGTCAAAATGATTTATTTCTCAAAAACTCACATTTACATTCAAGTCGAATACGTTCAGTAAAGGACAAAATAAAAGAAAAAAATATCGTTGCGATTGAAGACACGATGTCGACGTTATATGGTTTTTTATGATCAAATATCCTTCGGTGTAACTGTCATTGTGAAAAGCGTTCGGAGTATAAATTGTAAAAAGCGTTCAGCATTGTAGAGTGTTCTCTACACACTTCATAATGGCGAACGCTTTTTGCTGGTGGCTTAAATTAATAATAGGTACAGTTTACTTATTTTAATCGTTTAATTACTTCAAGAGCTCAATTTTTAAACTGGTAGAATGGATCCGCCACTTGTTAAGCTTCCGCATCGTGAATCTTAATTGTTTCTATTTTCAACCGACTTCAAAAAAGGAGGAGGTTCTCAATTCGTATGTATTTTTTGTTTATTTTTATTTGTTTGTTTGTTACGCGATTACTCAGTCAGTTAAAGATAGATTTTAGTGATTCGTATTTTGTTAGATAAGCAATGCTTCAAAGCTGGTCTCATAAAATTGTTGTCACTAGGTATATATGCGAGCACTTTTTGAAAAACAAACAAATACCCAAAAAAACTGTAAAGGAATGAAAATGAAAATGTTACTCCTCTGTTTTAACTGAACTTTAGAAGTGGTCCTATATTTTTTTATCGAAATGTATCTAGTGCTTTTTAAAAAATCAACAAAACCCTTAAAATAAGTTTTAACCTTATTCATTTTTTCTCTCGCGAATCAAGACAAGTTGCTTCACTTTTTTGATTAAATTACCACACTCACTTAAAATAAAAACTGACTTCAACCCTGTACGTAAGTATACAACCTGGAATTAAAAAGTAGGAAATGATAATTTAATGAATAGGATTTCCAAATTGTGGCACGAGATTCAAACTAAGACTCGGATTCAAAGACGCTTAAAAACGAACCTGACTCCATAGGGCCCCCTATGAGTCCCATAGGGCCCCCTATGAGTCCCATAGGGCCCCCTATGAGTCCCATAGGGTCTAATGGGTCCCATGGGACCCATTGGATCCTATTGGGTCACATTGGGTTCTATTGGGCCGCCCACTGAGCCAAGAACCACCAAGAACTACCAAATCTACCATTTAAATAACAAATAAAATTTAATTATTCGCATGGTTCAAAATTGCGCAAAATTACGACCATCCGTTTAATTTATTCACATGTGAAATGGAACCGATTGCACACGTTACAACGAATGGCGAATCAATACCACTAGTTCAAAAAAGCACACTACACTAAGAGTGGTTATATCACTGACCCCCATTTGAATCGGAGAAGATGTTATCCCGAATAGTCAAAATCAATAGTCAGTAGTCAAAAACTTTATTCATCTTAAGATATTTTAAATATCATTTGGTGAACGTCACTTTACATTTACAATTAGTTTACAATGTTATGTTATTGTTGACGTCAATAAGTTACTTAAAGCTAAGTTTACACCGCTTCCAAGGCGGAGTGCAGAAGAAGCGGCAACAAACTGCACAACGCATTTTCTCCAAATGACGTCAACTTACAATCTACGACATACAAGTACCTACTTAGAACTAATATGTGGACGTGAGCTTACATTTTCACGAGATAATTTAAAATTCAATTAAATAAGTCAAATAATAATTTAAAATTCAATGAGAGATGTCAAATAATAATTTTCGAAAAATGAATTATTAAATAAATGTAAATTTATGTCAATTCAAAATATGATAAGTACAAAACGTACCACTTCGTGAAATAAGATTACTCGTGAAAGCAGATTACTGGTCAATGAAAATTACCGCATATGAGTCTGCTTGTGAGAGAGCTCAGCGGGGTTCGACCTGCTTTTTTACGACTAAGTAGGCAAAGAGGCATACAGACCACCTGCTTATGGGCCGCACCGACTACCACTTCAAGACATACCTAGTCAAATAGCAAATATGTTATTTAATCCAACTTTAAATTCTATATTCCTCTCGATTACGTTACCATTCCATCAGTGATTCGAGTCAAGTTATGCAAGAATTCATCCATCCAGAACGAGGTTGGCCGCACGCAGAATAACAATATCATTTTCATAAAATATAAGTTGAAATCTTGTTTTGATAGACGCGATGGTAAGTAAAACTGCCTGTAGACGATTCCTCGCAAAAAGGACATTTAAATTCAGGTGCACCTTAAGGTGGCAGGAAAATACAATTTTGGGGTGATAAGTTCGAAATACATCTTTAATTATTTTACGCAATGTTACACGTAGGTATATGAGAAATGGGTTATGGTGGAGAGATTAACGTGTGGGATCGAACTGCGGCGGCCTAATTGGTTTGACATTAGTCGTACAAAGACTAAGATCCAGGTTCAAATTCCTGCCTGCATAGAATTTTTCCCATACATTATTTCGTAATAAGAGTAGGTATATCAGAAAAGCGTTATGAATGCCTAAAAACATATATAAAAATGATATAAGGGTTCAGTTTGCCATTCGGTTACCGAACCCTAAAAATACAAAAACAAACAATTTCTATAGATTTATTTTTAATTACTTTTATTGGTTCATTGCTTACTACGTTAACATTTCTAGTATTCAAGAAAATCTTTAAAACCATTCCGAAGCCTTTAAATCTTTAAAAGTGTCTGAAGGCAATAAACCTTCAGCTCTACATTTAGATTCTCTTTCTTCGATATTTATTTTCTTTTGTCTCATATAGAGCTATTGGAACTCGCATTCTAATCTGGCAGACAAAGCTCCGATGAGGGCAGCTTTGATGCTTTTATTACACATCTATCAGTTACATTCAATATTTTGAGCTCTTAGCATCTAAATAAGACGGCTTTCAATTGAAAAGCTCAACGTTATTTCAAAACATAAGATATATGGACTGTTCATTCAGTCAATGCTTTTAAGTTTGATCGAAGTTACGAAGAGAATAAAATAGATATGTAATCTATTATCTATGCTATCTAGGTACCTTTTACTTTTTGTTTGTTTTACTATTTATTTTTTTGTAAGTGCACACACAATTTGCTGGGCCGGCCGATCACTCTTGTATGAAAAGTTATTCATTTTGACATGCTGAGTCACCCTTAAAAGCAGTAAATTTACACGCCTTACATCTCGATGATACACCATATACCTACTTATAGTTCATTCTAAATACTCACCCGAATCCATCATTTCAACTATTTGTTAATACAAAAAAGGTGGCACTCGACAGCGCATGTGTTTTCATAATTTGCGTTTGAAGCGGAAATTTCTTAATTATTGATTGCGCGTTTAAAGTGGCAACGGGCCGGACACATAGCCCGGAGGACGGCCGAAGGGCATTAAAGTCCTGGAGTGGCGGCCACGAACAGGGAAGCACAGCGTGGGACGACCCTCGACCAGGTGGACGGACGATCTCATTAGGGACGCCGGGAGTCGGTGGACTCAATATGCACAAGGCCGCAATTTCTGGCGATTTATGGGGAGGCCTATGTCCAGCAGTGGACGTCCCTGGCTGATAGATAAAAGCGGAAATCGGAAATTATTCTCCAGGTCAGAAAAAGAAACGCCCTCATAAGTAAAACATTTGTTAATTTCTACTTCTATGCTGATGTGGGTTACAGAAATCCTTAAATGTACAGTTGCTTCTTTATCTACGTATACCGTAAAAACCAGTCAATGGAGTGCGCGTTTTTCTCAGGAATCATTATAAGGTATGCGGCTAGCCCTCATTTATTCCTCTCTTTATCATCTAAATTTTATTATAGGCCTAATTTTTGTCTACTCCGTAATAGGTAAAGAATTGAGCAGTATTTACCAATGCGGCTATGTAATAACCATAACTTTAATAACAATTACCCACCCATATCGAAACCTCAAACATTAATTGATATACCAGTTGTGAACGTACACAATATAGGCATTCATATTACCATTTCTTAAGACGAAAATGGCAACATTCGACGTGCGGTAAGCCGCGTGTTTTCATTAATAATAACGTGCATTTAGGTGTGGAAATTAGGAATTATTTGGTAGGGTCTCTGCACAAATTTCACTGGTAAGATAAGAGTACCTCGGTATAAAAAATATTATCTTTCTTTCTTTTTTGACTGGGAAAAAACATTGCATATGTGTAATGAATAGAATGTATGTAAAATCATAACCAGTTGCGATCTTAGAGCATTAAACCAACGCTCTAAGGTTGCGATATATGGTCATTCAAAGACGCTGCGGCTACCAACTTTTCATTATTTTTATTTTATTTTCAGTTATCACCTTGCGTACCTATTATAAAGTTAGTACAATCTAAATACCGTAAAAGATGACAATGTAATTAAGGGCTCACACTAGGCACACTAGCGACGCCAATAATTTTATTCCTAATACTTTACAGATAGAAAGAAATTCAAGAATGTAAATCATATAAGCCTTATGTTATTTACTAAGGCTTATATGATTGACATTTTAGCGTCGCTAGTGTGCCTAGTGTGGGGCCTTAATAGGTAGTGATTAGTATAATAGTTTAATCATACTTAATGTATACAAAAATATAAACGGCAAATCTGACTGACTCACTGACTTATTTAGGAACGCACAGCTTGAACTACGCTGTATCTAGAAACTTGTTGACTACCAAATTGGTACACAGGTTCCTTTCATGAAGTAAGTGCGCACTAAGAAATATATTTTTGAAATTCTACCATAAGGGTGTGAAATAGGGGTAAAGTTTTACGCGGGCGAAGTCGCGGGAAAATTGCTAGTATCCTATATAATGTTTGAACGGAACGTTCTTTACTCCAAACATTAATTAAGACACCAGTTGCGAATGTTTACAAAATACATTCGAATAAATTACCGTTTGTTAATTTTTAAATGGCGGCATTCGACGCGTCCCTCGCCGTGTTTTCATTAATAATAACCTGCGTTTAGGTGTGGAAAGCGAGAATTATTCAGAGGGCCTTAACACAAAATTCACGGGTAAGAGAAGAGTAACTGAGTACATTTTTTTATGTATTTGTCTCTAGAGGAAAAGCCTCTGATATTTGACGGCTGTGGTCTATCGGCGTCATCTTTATTCTTGTTGTGTGTTTTAGTGACCAACAAACAAATTTATTATGCTTTAAAATTGTCCTCACTGTGTTCTTTTTTGTCCGAAACACGCTTGGAAAGAATGTAACCACTGGCTTCACTCTTATTTACTACCGGGCACACACACCGACTGGACGAGGTAAAGAAATATCTCTCAATTTTATGATTTGTGCCTATTCGGGAGTACGGGAGGTTTTTAATTAACTCAAGGAATTCTCGCCTTTGCCGCCCACGTAACAAATTCGCGAGTTTTCGTTTGCATAAGGCTTACTGTTACACGATTACTAACAAAAGCCCGCTTAGTGCATTGTGATTGGATTTCTGCTATTTATAACATAGCTACATACATATTATCGATCATTGTGCCTCACAGGGTAGACAGCACCAACAGAACAGGGGTTGATTCCTGCCTGCGAAACAAACTCGACAGTTTCCATTGCCTAAATGCGTGGTGGTCTGTGAGAAAATTCTTGCAATGTAAATAGTAGGTACTTTGATTCGGTTGCTGCAACGCTCTTTTAGAGTCGAGAGAGATTTTAGAGAAAGCTTAAAGGGAGCTGTGAGGACATTGTTACTAACAATACGGCAGCAATTGGATTTTGATTGGATCGCTACTAGTACGAGAATATCTATAGATATAAACAATAAGACGAACTGTTCTAGAAGTTAGAACACTTCGCCTTCTTATTTCAGGCGTAATTGCTTCGAAAGGGAAAATCTTTATTAATGTATGTTTGACTAAGGTGACAAACCACGGAAGGTCAGAAAGGAATTGGAATTCTAAAACTTCATTTTTGTTGATTCATTTGATGTACAAATACAAAAATACAATAAGCGGGATTAGTTGTGTATTTGTTATTGGATTACTGCCATTCATGACGTAGATAAATGTATATATCTACGCCTTTGTTTTTACGGGGTATACAGGGGTTCATTGACTCTACCTGAATACGCGTATCCCACGCCCACGTCACAAACTTGTAAATTTACGTTTGCTTAGACTTAGTGGCATGTGAGGAACTTCCTACATTTTCATTGTTACTAACAATACCGCGCTAATTGGATTTTGATTGGATTGCTGCGACACACATTATATAGTAGAAAGTGAATTGATGTTTAGGAATTCACACGCATAGGTGAATGGTGAAATGGTTGAAGTAGATGTGAAACTTAGAAGTTTCAAAAAGGCTAAGCAAAATGGTATGTACCTCTAGATAATACGTAAGTATACAATACCTAATCAATCCCTGACTAGAAATAAGCCATGACAGACTTTCAGCATGAATTCAATGTTTTATAGTAGCAGCCTTAGATCATATAAAGCCTTCATTGACTCCATTATCCTAAAAACATAGAAAAAACTAGTGTCAAACCGATTCAATAATTGGAATATTCTATATTTCACCATGACACATATGAGAATTAATATCATAAAATTAATTAGTCAAAATAGGAACTAAAGCCGGATTCAAACGTCTTCAATTCTGGTGAATAAGTATCAGGGGCGTGAAGTCCACTGCTGGACATAAGCTTCCCCTTTCAGGATTTTTAGAATGACCGGCCTGCATCCAGCGTTTGACTGCGACCTTTGTCAGAAAAAAAGGAAAGAATCATCTTACACAGATAGCGGCAAAGAGCATCTTGTATTCTCCTTGGTTGTAGCCTATCTTTGGCCTTATGCGTTTCGTTTGTTATACTTTAATATAGGAACTATGCTATGCTTCGAACCACTGTCCGTGATTTTTTAAACTTGTTTTAGCTAATTTTGTCGACATTTTAATGCAATGAAAAAATACGCGAATAAAATAGGAGGTAAAAGTTTGAGAGCATCCGTCCGTTCCAATTTCCTGCAGACGTGTCGTCTGGAGTAGACGTTAGGTAGCGCAGGTTTGACTATGTGGCAAGGTTATTTTTATCTTGTTAACGAGTTTGAATACATGTTATTTTTATCACAAACTAGCAGCTCTCCCCGGCTGCGCCCGGGTATGTATTCTTAGAAATAATCCTGATCAATCACTCTATCTATAGCTGATAACTGCATCAAAATCCGTTGAAAATTTTAATATAGAGAACGTGTTCTATTTTCAATACAGCACGAAAAATTCATTTTGAACGCACAACTAGTGTATCTTGACCAGTGTAAGTGGCCAACACTGGTCAAGCTGCCTAAAGGCATCTTACATAGCGATTGCTGTTAATTATGTTAAGCGGGCCTAACGACTTATTATTGGAACTTCCAATAATACCGGTATACTGTAAAGCAGAACAGCGTAAATACAATAATACCAGTATGTATTACTCTAAACCAGAACCACTAGGTGGTGTTCGGGACCTACAGCTTAAAGTACCTTCCGAAGCACGGAATTAGCTTTCGTTAATCAGGTGATTCAACCTGATATATCCGCACCAGACTGGAAACAACTTTCATAAAGTATGCTTGCATTTGAACCACGACCTCGGGGTCATTAGGTAAATATCTTGACCACTAGAACACAGAGGCAGTCGGAGTTCAAACATTATGTAATATTACAAATACTAGGAATTCATGCTGATATTTTACGGCCAGCTATCTGCCCGATAGCCATTCCTTTAGAGTATGCTTTATGCCGTCATATAAGTACTTCTGTTCTATTGTCTTCAACTTCATAAGACGTCCATATCGTCCACGCCACGGTCCATCCTATTCATCATCATCAGGTCTTTTTTAGTCTCTATTGCAAGAGTATGACCCTCTCTGTACTAATGGAGCCATATATAAGCCAGAGCAGTCAGAAGATTTGGCCTACACTCTCCACGCTAGCCAGATGGGCTAGAGTTTCTCTTTGATGTTTATAAGCTTTATTTAACTTGTGTTTCCTAAGTTGCCTTCTAAGACATCCACGGGAGAATTGATGTGGCCCTTTCCTACTCTGCCGGGAACCACACGGCATGCGGAAACCCCACGGCAAATGACACAATTTTGATAAGCTATGTAGGTAGATACTATGAACTTATGTATATGTAAGTAGACGATTGTGACAATATGTCGTTATCTGTAATATCCTTAGGTAGAACCTTGAGTTAACATGTATAATGGGTACTCGTGCAAAGTGTAGGGTATTAACCACAATTGAATATTCATTGGGTTAGAATTTGCTTGAGACTACGATATTTACTTTGTAAGATACGTTCATAACGTAACATAGCACTAAATAAATATGTAGGAATAGGAATTAATTATAGAGAATAACATTTGCCTCGTGTCGTCCATAAGAATAACAGGTGATCCTTTTACAAAACGAGGCAAATAAAAGATAAAGTATTTAAGAATTATGTATCACGCTAGTAATAGTATCTTCTTCATATTTTGTGGTGTCATGCACGCTGTCAGTCGTTATTAACTGTCAAATCATTGTAAAACATAAATAGTTATCAACATATATAGTAAAATTAAATTTTTTAGAAATCTCCCTACGCAATTTCAATGAACTAACACGGTATCAATTTTCGAATCTATCGGACATATGGAAGTGAGTCAGATCGCTTCATCAACTTGAAAAGAGCTGATGATCTTCAAACAGCTGAACAGATTTTTATGAAACATCGCTAAGAACACTCGGGATAATATTACGCAAAAAAAAACTAAACTAAAATCGGTTCATCCATTTGGGAACTACGATACCAAAGACAGATACTCCGACAGATAGGTACGTTAAACTTATAACACCCCTCTCTTACTGCGTCGGGGTTAACAAGAGGACATGAAAGAAGGAGAGATGTAATAGGATAGGAGTTGTCATAAAAGTGGACGCCGACGCTCGAAATACCAGGACATCCTCAACCAGAAAATAAATCATGTTTAACTATTCGTATTATTCGTTACTTAAAATAAATTTATAGTTTGTAAAAATTTGTGAACTGTGTTTACTATTGTTGTTCCAATTGTAAATCACTGAATAAATATTTTTCTATCTATTTTTCTCATTCACCATAATAAACTCGGAGTTGTGCTTGCAGACGAAATCAATGTGTTTTGGTATTGTCACAACCATTTAGAAAGGACCCTAATTTTTCAACGAGAGAAATTAAAATCGTAAGTAATAGTCAGTGGAAGACACGACTACTGATTTGAAATAAATTAAGCAATATGTTTTATGAGAAAATCAGATTTATTTCGTAGAAATCGCGCTCCGGTTCAATAACATTACACATTAAGGGTACGCACACATTATGCCGGGCCGCATCGCAAAAATCCGCTGAAGCGCTCGTGTTTATTTTGTATGAAAATACAAACGAACGCTTCAGCGGATTGAAGCGGATGTGGATTTTTCCGATGCGGCCCGGCATAATGTGCGCGTACCCTTAATGTGTAATGTTATTGAACCGGAGCGCGATTTCTACGAAATAAATCTGATTTTCTCATAAAACATATTGCTTAATTTATTTTCAATGTGGGCGTACCTTAAAAACGAAACATTCGCAGCTCTGGGAATTCGGGATTTGAACATTGAATATCTGTTAAATATTTATGTCGTAACTATCGTAATAGATTTTGCTTGAAACTTTAATTGAACAGAATTGAGACACAGACATATCTACGGGGACATTTTGTAAAATTGTATTTAGAAACATTATTAGTACAAGTTTATTTAACTTTATATAAACAATACAGGGAGCAAATTGTATTCAATGGCATAAGTTAAAGTTGGTATAAAATGAACTGACCTGATACTGAAAAACAGTTTTTCAGTAGTAGATATCTAGATTCACTCGTAATAAGCTGAGCACAAAATATTTAATTTATTAATTAAATTAATTTTTTTTTTAATTAAATTTAATTAATATTTTGGGCACACATATTTGAAATTCTGAATATCAGGTTGCAAATAATTTTGCTTAGCAGATTTTTTAAAATCTTGTGCTAACCCGGTTCTGTAGCTACATAATCACGTGCATGTGCATGTGTGTGTCATCTTGGCGCGATTGACATGTTCATTAAGGCTCTTGTCTTGCTGCTATCTCGTCCATTAATTACACAACACTCTTCTTAGGAAAACAGGACGGCAAGGTTCATACCTTTAGGACGTTGTATTTTTTGTTTTTACGTAATATGTTGGTTGATATTACATCTAGTAAAAGTGTGTGAAATTTTTAAAACAATCAACATTGGATAGTCCACATCAAATGTGAATTAGTCTTTGCATGTTGCATGCAAACTTCTGCAAAAAATAAAGGCAAATAAAGCATTTTTGCCATTTCATCCATGATTTAAAAATGCAAATTACGAGTATCTAGTAAAAGAATAACTGTTAATTGATAGGCATTGAGAGCGATCCGTGTAAATCCTTGATAATATATGAAAAAACACCTAACAAGTTTATTTTGATGAATCCTAACTTAATATTATAAATGTGAAAGTCCGCTGAAGCGCTCGTGTTTATTTTGTATGAAAATACAAACGAACGCTTCAGCGGATTGAAGCGGATGTGGATTTTTCCGATGCGGCCCGGCATAATGTGCGCGTACCCTTAATGTGTAATGTTATTGAACCGGAGCGCGATTTCTACGAAATAAATCTGATTTTCTCATAAAACATATTGCTTAATTTATTTTCAATGTGGGCGTACCTTAAAAACGAAACATTCGCAGCTCTGGGAATTCGGGATTTGAACATTGAATATCTGTTAAATATTTATGTCGTAACTATCGTAATAGATTTTGCTTGAAACTTTAATTGAACAGAATTGAGACACAGACATATCTACGGGGACATTTTGTAAAATTGTATTTAGAAACATTATTAGTACAAGTTTATTTAACTTTATATAAACAATACAGGGAGCAAATTGTATTCAATGGCATAAGTTAAAGTTGGTATAAAATGAACTGACCTGATACTGAAAAACAGTTTTTCAGTAGTAGATATCTAGATTCACTCGTAATAAGCTGAGCACAAAATATTTAATTTATTAATTAAATTAATTTTTTTTTTAATTAAATTTAATTAATATTTTGGGCACACATATTTGAAATTCTGAATATCAGGTTGCAAATAATTTTGCTTAGCAGATTTTTTAAAATCTTGTGCTAACCCGGTTCTGTAGCTACATAATCACGTGCATGTGCATGTGTGTGTCATCTTGGCGCGATTGACATGTTCATTAAGGCTCTTGTCTTGCTGCTATCTCGTCCATTAATTACACAACACTCTTCTTAGGAAAACAGGACGGCAAGGTTCATACCTTTAGGACGTTGTATTTTTTGTTTTTACGTAATATGTTGGTTGATATTACATCTAGTAAAAGTGTGTGAAATTTTTAAAACAATCAACATTGGATAGTCCACATCAAATGTGAATTAGTCTTTGCATGTTGCATGCAAACTTCTGCAAAAAATAAAGGCAAATAAAGCATTTTTGCCATTTCATCCATGATTTAAAAATGCAAATTACGAGTATCTAGTAAAAGAATAACTGTTAATTGATAGGCATTGAGAGCGATCCGTGTAAATCCTTGATAATATATGAAAAAACACCTAACAAGTTTATTTTGATGAATCCTAACTTAATATTATAAATGTGAAAGTGAGTTTGTTTGTTTGTTACGCTTTCCGTTCTATCTACAGAACCGATGATCTTGAAATTTGGCATACACATAGGGTAGGGTACTAAGAAGGACATAGGCTATATATCACGCGGGTGAAGCCTCGGGTAACAGTTAGTAATATATAAATGATACGTTTTAGTTAAGCGAATTATTTTAAAATCTCATTACAGTTTCCCTGCCTCGTACCACCTGCGTCTAGTTCAGTAATTGGATCACGTTTTGATCTGTATAGGTAGCAATTGCTAGCTCTATTCTATCCAACGTTTTCTACCTGAGTGGAAAATAATATGGTAAGACGATTTTTAAGAAAGTACAGCAACTATTTACTTGATTTTTTTAATCAGTAATTTAAAGAATTATTGGGGTAAACTAATTTTAACAAATTCTACTATCATGGCATAATTCCAACGTGATGTTTACTGAGTGAGAGATTTTCGGCGTAAGTCTTCTAGCAACACGGCCTTCCGTATGGAGTCTGTGTTGCTCGAAGGCATAAGTAGATTGTGTTATTTAATGTGAAGTTCACGTAATTGATTCTCTTTTTATTGCCATAAAAAACTTAAAACTGAATCTTTAAAAAGTTTTAACATATTCATAGATTGGTGCACACCTACTTGTCTGTCTGATATTTAAGTATTTGAATTATTTGTCTGTGACATTTCCTGAAAAGAACCGCCCACAGTAACTTATATTTGGCAGACCATAACATAGTGATTTGTTGACATTCTTGTTTGTTCATCAGAAAATAAAATAACAAAAAAGCGCTTTTAAAGAAAGTTAATTAATTGAATGAAAACTGAATTAAAATTAATTTTATTTAAAAGTGTTACAATCCCGAAAACATTAAAAACAATTGAAAGCGTTTTTTCTTTAAAAAAATTAGTTGTGGCATTTCAGTTTCATATGAATATATGAAACTTTCCTATAAAAAGAAGGGAATAAAATGTAAAACTTTCTTGTTGTTTAAGCGTGCACTTCTATTTTTGTACGATGAACTACGAAGAAGGAATATCTTCGCTAATTTTTCATAAGAAATATGGCGTCAATGCATTGTCTACGCGCTTAGCGTACAGGCATATTTCAATGAAATTCAAGTAATAGTCAAAAGCCAAAAATAAATTTCGGCATTTCCATACAAAAAATTGCAGCCGCCCGGGCGATTTGTATGGGAACGTCGAATGTTTTTTGTGTTTTTTGACTGTCATTTTAATTTGATAGTGATCTTGTATAGCCTGTAGTTCGATTTATAACGGGTATGTCCCTTCCTTTTTGTAGAATGACAAAATTTCATCATCATCATCATCAGGTTTTTTTAGTCTCCACTGCAGGAGTACGACCCTCTTTGTACTACTAGAGCCATATATTAGTTAAAGCAGTCAGAGGATTATAGCCTACACTCTCCACGCTGGCCAGACGGGTTGGAGAGGTCTCTTTGATGTTAATAAGCTTTGTTTAGCTTGTGTTTCTTAAGTCGCCTTCTACGACATCCACGGGAAGACTTGGAGTGGTCCTATTCTACTCTGCCGGGAACCACACGACAAAATTTATATCTCTTGAATTGCTAGAAATCAAGAATTGTTTTTCAAACGACATTAATAAATCATTGTTAATGCACCGAAGCGGTCCAAACCCGCTGTTTTCAACATCGGACCAACTAGGTCAGTACGCACATTCACAAATGGCTATAACAAAGTGGATGAAACAAAGGATGTCAATGGTTTATGTTCCTTATTTACTTGCGGGTGATTAATGAATGCATGCCAGCCCGCTGCTGAATTTAATTACGTTTAATGGCTATAATATGCAAATGTTTCATGAAGCTGTCATTCTGTTTGTTTTTATAAGCATAATTTTTTTTCAACTGTGAAAGATCAATTTTGGATGAGGTGCAGGAACAATGTGGGCGATGAAAGAATTGCTAAAAGTTGTTTCAGTTTAGAGCGTAATTCGTCTACATCAGTAAAATGCTGTTATCTGAACTCCAGCTATCGATGACGATTTCCAAAATGACCGGTTGAAAGCGGCCTGCATCCAGCGTTTCCCTGCGACCTAGGTCGTGCCGTGGGTGTCCGACGCTGCGCATAATTTTAATTAAATGAATCAAATATTACCTATGTAATACTAAAAATGCTAATGAAGTTTTACGTAGAAACCTGCAGGTTATTTTATCAGTGATTTAATAGATTTAGTATGTTTTTAAGAAGTAATACAGATTCCATAACAAAAACGACTTAATGTATACATTATAACCTAAAAATATCTACTAAATATAACATTTATCTACTTACAAAATTAATCACGTAAACAAATTTGCTAAGACATCTCATCACATCAAACTAATGACGTAATAAATTACGTTTACATCAATAAGACACCGTTACCTGAGCCCCAACTGTCGATAACATCTCTGTTCCAACTTTGATCTCGAAATTCTTAAGATCTACTTTTAAATTAACAGGATATTAACTGATTTTATTTAAATGCACCTATATTATATTAAAATCCAAATAAAATATTAGGTATCTACACCTTAACAGTAGTATAATAGAGAGGAACGTAGTAAAGGGATACTAAATATGTTTGTAAGTCGTAACAAAGATTCCATAACAAAAACCGGCCAAGTGTGAGTCAAACTCGCGCAGTGAGGGTTCCGTACAATATGCTTCGTGAACACACACACAATGTGCAAAAATGTTTTATTCAATTGACTAGCGCTATCTAGTGGTGTTTTAGTGAACTATTTCCCTTGATGAACTTATTATAGTGAGTTTACCACTTCATTTTCAAGTGATAGAATTCTTATTATTTTTTCTGTAGTCATCAAGAAATAAACTATATAATTAATTTTCGGCCCAGTAGTTTCGGAGATCAGGGGGAATGGTCAATTTTTGCCATCTTTCGTGAATAAAATCAAAAGTATTGATTTTACCCGAACAAAAAAAAAAAATATTTTTGAGATCCTCATAATGAGCCCTTTCATTTGATATATGACACAGTAAGGTTTGCAAAACTTTCTTTTAAAATTTTGTAAAGGGGCCCCTGAAAAAAATTATTTACTTTGCACATACGTGTTTGGGTCATAGGATTACACCATCTTACCAAATTTCATCTAATTTGGTTCAGTAGATTTGGAGAAAATCGGCTGTGACAGACGGACGGATGGACAGACAGACGCACGAGTGATCCCATAAGGGTTCCGTTTTTCATTTTTTGTACAGAACCCTAAAAACGACTTAAGGTATTCATAATAACCTTAAAATATTTCCTAAGCATAACATTTACATACTTACAAAATTAATTACATAAACGAATTTGATAAGACAGCTCGCCACATCAAACTAGTGACGTAATAAATTACGTAGACGTAATTTATTACGTCATTAGTTTGATGTGGCGATAAGACACCGCTACCTAAGCTCCAGCTGTCGATACATTTCTGTTCTCGAAATTCTTGAGATCAACTTTAAATTAACAGGATATTAACTGATTTTAAATGCACTTATGTTATATATATATATATAAAATGCAAATAAAATATTACGTCGGTACCTACACGTTAACAGTGGTTTAATAGAGAGGAACGTAGTAGAGGGACACCAAATATGTTTGTAAGACGTAACACAGATTCCATAATAAATACGAATTAATATATAGTTAATAACCTTAAAATATCTCCTAAAGATAACATATTTTATGTACTCAATAAATTAATCACGCCCGTGGTACATGCCTCTCTTCGTAAGAACCATCCTCGTAGTTCAAGGAATATTCTTAAAATTAGCGAAATCGGTTTAGCTGCTCTCGAGATTTGCGCTTAGTAAAACATGCAGAAATTAATTTTATGTTATATGTAGGTAGATATTTTTTTCAGGCAGAACCCACATAAGAAACCAAATATTCAAAGCTTCAAAGTATTAGGGCGTCAGCATTCAAAATCCTAATCCTAACTAATATTATAAATGCGAAAGTGAGTCTGTTTGTTTGTTACACTTTCACGCCCTATCTACTGAACCGATCATCATGAAATTTTGCATACACATAGGTTAGGGTACTGAGAAGGACATAGGCATATATCACGGGGGCGAAGCCGCGGGTAACAGCTAGTATTGAATAGTTTACCGTCGAGATCGTGACTGGCGCTAATGAGATTACAATTGCTCAAAGCTCAAGCGCCTACGTGGAAGTCCCGGTTCGATTAAGGACGATCCTGAGTTTACAAAGCCAAAGCTTAACCTGTTTGTGTTCCCTTTTCAAACAAAACACTATTTACACACTTAATATGAGTTAACAATTGTATTAAACAAAGGAGAGTAATACCTACTCGTAAAATGGTCTATTTGATAGCGTCAAAAGACTTTACAGACAGATAATAACAACGATTGAACTGAGCATAGTTATTAACTGAAAAGCTGTTATTTGCTCTTCCTCAGCATGATATAATTGAGAATGATTTAAGTATTAGCGTGTTAGCATTGGAAATCGTAAATACTTCACCATCGCAGCCGTAGATCGTGCTTATGTGATGTGGAGTGCTTTTCTAAAAGCGGTTTATTTGCTACTGTCGCAAAAATACTTCAAAAAGTAACACTTGAACAGAACGATTGAACCGAGCGGGTAGTTATAAAAAGAGCATACTCTTTGGTAATTAACTTAGTAGCTGTGCTTTGGTCTACCTCAACTTGGTATGTTTTAGATTATTCGGGCGTCAGCATTGAAAACTGTGAAAAATTTGTCGTCGTGTTCGTGACTACATAGTGCTAATGAAAAAGAGCACTCAACCATCCTACGTGGAAGAAAACTCCGGTTTGCTTGAAACGATTCTTGAGGTTATAAAGCCAAAGCTTAGTGTATTTGTGTTCACTTCTTAAACACATCACTATTTTAGCCTCCGTGACGCACTCATAACTTGCGAGTACTATAATATAAGTTGACAGAAGTATAACATCAAGGAGGTGTGATAAGTACTACGAAAGGTGAAGCCTTTCGTAGTACTTATCACACCGTAAATAGATGACGGATAAAAAGTACGTGTGAGTGGGGTATTTTTAACTAATTAACTATCCTTGCTGCAACATTACCAACACAGGCAGTTGAAGATGATACCCCGACCATAAGTTTGAAGAAAACAAACTAATTATTTGCTTGGGAATTTCAATCAGCTACCGAAAATCCCTAAATATTTTAAACCAACGATACATACACGTCTTCTTTTCTGCCACCTGATTAATTATGGTCCATTTACTTGCCCGTATCCTCATGACAGTTTTAAAGGTTCGCTATTTTGAACAACCCTTGTAAAACAGCCATTGTGAGTTTACCGATTAATCTTTCAGCTGTAATGGGCGACATTCCGGTTTTGGGATGATGTATTCACGCCTTAGTCGACCATCTGCGACGACATTCCAGAAATGATTTTGAGATTTATTGGTTGAAATTTTATACCAAAATTCATAACATTTTATACTATAATAATAATAATAATAATAATACTATATACTTAAAAGGAAAATAATATTGAAACTAAAACTAAGAGACTTAAAAAAATATATTATTAGATTAGATTATTATTATTAGATGAGATTTATTAGCTTTTCCTAAACGAACGTATGATGCCTGAAAGATGGGCATGTTCAGTAACCAAATGGGTTCCTACTGGGAAGTTCGTTCTCGAGGGAAGCCAAAAATGAGATGGAAAGACGAGTTGTGTGCATTTAATAAGGAATGGCAAGACAGGGCACTGGATAGGCCTAGGTGGAGAACAGAAGGGGAGGCTTTTGCCCAGCAGTGGGACCTAAATAGCTAGTAAAAAAAAACGAACGTCTAATTCTTACGATGCAATGTCCAGGGAGTTTATAAGCAGCGATTTGTTTTTTTGTTGGCTAAAGAGCTTAGCATGTCAGGAACAACTGATTGAGAGGTTATATTTTACAAAAGAGAGAAATAATATAAATACTTTAAGTGGGACTTTGCTGCCTAAAGCCTCTTTGATCATATCGAGGCTTCCACGAAGGTTACCTGCTCCTTATCTCCACCATTATCAAAAAGCTCTTTTGTTTTATACCATTATTAAACCACGTCCCTACATACAGAGAGAATTTTGTTTGAAGAGTGAACGCAAACTGGCTAAGTAATTAAACGAGACTTTAGCTGTAAACTCAAGAACCTCTTCAATCGAACAGGGACTTACAGGTAGGGCACTTAAGGGTACGCTAGTCAGGTGTTTCGCCATTCAAATTCTGTAGGGTGATGACTCCGTTGTTCGGTATCGTCTGTTTAAAGTTTTTAATTCTATCGATTTATCTTGTCGTTATCTATGCTTATATGGAATCATAATTGTAAAATTATAAGTACTTAAAAGTTATGAGTCTCGAAACATTCCGTTTCAACACGTAATTTTAATGCAACTTTGGGCACAATTAAATACTGGAAGGAGTATAAAATCTCTAAAAAAAAATTCATACAAGCATAGTTTGGTTATTAAAAAATTAAAATAATTTTACTTTTAATTAAAACATTCAGCTGTTTTATCACAAGAACACTCTCCCAAACGCATTCTCGCGAATTTTCAGTCGACGAAGATTTAGATTTTCAACAATATTTGTGTTTCCACACACTAGACTGTGGTTCCGATGTCCTTATAAATCGGTGTAAATAGTTCCGTACTGTTCATAACCGAGTCAATCCCTTTCTCAGCGAAATAGCACGCAAATTACCCACGTGCGCCGACGAGTTCGAGTTCCGGACTAGCGCATCCTTAAGCACTTCTAACCTCATTCGTACCAGTCAATGCCGCTACGGTGAACACGTCACGATTATTATTGTACTTAGAGATCATTTATATCTGCAATATGTCAATATAACCCTCTCCCATCCTTAAAGGGCTAACGCAGCCCGTCAATATCAACAACTTTTTTTATGAGACTAATCTTGGAAAGACGAAAAACAATTGATATCGCCTAGGTCTGTGGATATTCCCATAGGCATCCGCTTAATGTCAAAATTCACGTTTCTATCATTAGCGGTTACAGCTGTGCGACGTGCGTGCGTCTATATGCCAGTAAGTGGGAACTTCTCTTTTTATATATATAAATAGATAGACAGATTAAACCACATCTCTACATCGGTGCATAAGTAGCGAGAGTTTTGTTTGAGAAGTGAACGCAAACTGGCTAAGTAATTAAACGAGACTTTAGCTGTAAACTTGAGAACCTCTTCAATCAAACAGGGACTTTCAGGTATGCTTGAGCACTTCTAACCTCATTAGCACCAGTCATGGCCACGACGGTGAACTCTTCACTATTTTCAAATTATCGAATTCTCGAAGCGATTAACAAGGATACAACTATGCTATAAAGTAAAACCGGCTCCGTGAACTCACTCCTTTTTGTGTAATTCCCCCTCTTTTGAGTTTTGGAGATCATAAAAATAAAATTGTCTGTTTTTTTGATTGGCGAACCCTCCTCTTTTTTTTTTAGCTTTGCATATAACATGTGATTTTCTAAATATCACTTACAAAAATGTTCATCCGGCCAATTGGTATGAAAATGTTGAACTTTTTTAAAATTTTACGGTTAGTATACCCATAGAAAAGTTTATATTGAGGGGTTGAGTCACCCTGTATGGATCAGACACGATTTTATTAACATATTAAATAGATTCCTACCAAAAAAATAAAATCTAATTCCAGCATGGACATATGATTAATACTTGTACTACAGGTACTTGATATCCACAGATTTTTGTCTACGGTTGTGGAGCTATCCTAGCAGGTATTACTTAGGGGTGGGGAGAAGGGCTGTAAAGACTTTGCCGAACAACCCAATGAATATCCAGGAATATGCACAAATGAGGAGGGATAAAGATCGTGTTGAATTTCTTCTTTCTAGAATTTATAAATTTTGAGCAAGAATCTGTATTTATAATGTTTATATAAAAGAGAAATTATGATTCAAAAAAAAAGTACTTAATGACTATGACGTCAGAGGCCGAGAGGCGGTTCCGCAGAACTCTGACACCAGGGTGTGCGTGGTCGACTGACCGTGTCACCTACACGAAATGATGATGATGATGACGATTACTATGAAATAAGAAACTTAAATAAAGTTTATATAGGTAGGTGAAATGTTGGTCTCATTTTCCACTTTTGTAATCCACTGAAACAGAGGGATGATATCAAAAAGGCCAAGCACATCTTACATAAAACACTGAAGTTCCGAGGCCCTTGGGATTAGGACCAAAAGGGTCGAAAAAAATGTACGAGTGTCATTAAAACGCTTATCATGATTTTGCATCCGTAATCAAACGGATTACGTGTACCTTTCTAACGGTCGCAGTTGGTCCAATTCGTGGAATGTCATAGAGTTGTTTTTCAATACATTTGCTAATAATACGGTTCTTATGACATCGAAATCTGTATCCTAATGATGTATTTACGGCACTAGTGCTTTTTAATTTACACCAATCACAACCGCTCAATAGCCCAATGCCACAGATGCAAAATTTAAACTTTTACATAGAATCCTAGTAAAGAGTTTCAAGTTCAGCATGAAAACTTTTTACTGATTCGTGACATGTGATGTTTTAACCGACTTCGAAAAGAAGAAGGTTATCAATGTACTTTTTTGGAGAAAACAAACCTGAGTAAATGTACCTGATTATTATAAATGTATTTTCACAAACTGTTTTAGTTCCTAACTTTTATAAATTCCTTATTTGCTGAATTGCAATCTTGTTTTAGTTTATGGTAATCGCAAATGTATTGAAAAACGTCGTGTGATACTCGTACGGTAAGCTGTATATTATAGTCGTTGGTTTATTATAAGCACTCGGCTTTGCCTCGTGCCTATAAACACCTCGACTATAATATCTAGCTTACCATTGTTTGATTAATTGGTTTGCAAATATGTCGGCTATTGTGGGAGCAATCTTCAGACTTTTGTCAATTCCGAATATAAGAAACAATTATTTTCACTGTTGGATTAATTTCTACGTTTATTTACAAAAGTCTCTCTTCTAGAATTTTGTGTATATTCGCAAAACAATTACTTACATTCAGTAAGTCAATTGTTTTGCGAATATATCGGCAATTTTTGGGAGCAACCTATAAGATTTTTATAAATTTTTAATATAAGGTTAGGTACAATTATTTTCACTGTTGGATTTACTTCTATGATTATTCATAAAAATCTCTGGAAATAATTCTAGAGTTTTGTATTTCTGCTTGTATTGCATTATTTTTTGCATTTATTATTACGAGTACTGTCCTATTCAGGTTATTGTTCTTTTTCTTAGCTACATTTTGTTATGGATGGTTAGTGATAACCGCTCGCTCAGTAAGTTATTGGAACAATTAACAGAGAAAAATCTCTTTCTATGTTGTGATGCTCTTTACCTTATTTATAGGCAGTTATTTCATAATTTTGCCATTATGCGAATTACACATGACGTTTTGCGTAATACACATTATAGCTCTCCCCAAACCTTTAACAGAAATTTGTGATGTACGTTTAGCCGCACAATTTAGAAGCATGAATAATAAATAAACGCGTTAACACACAATCTGACATTCGCTGCTCCCCGATAACATTTATGCTGATCTCGTTACATATATCGTAATTTCGACGAATTTGTGAAACACATTTCGCTTGTTTGTAACGTATAACACTTAAATTTTTGACAATATAAATGTCACATGGCTGTTATAATATTTTTTTCAAATGTATGGCCTATATGCGATATTATGAGAAACGTACTTTTATATAAAGATGCATTTGCCCGCGTGTTTATTCATGTTATCTGCATGAAAGGTTCGTATGTACTATTACTATGTATTCTGAGCAAATATGATCGATTAAGCAGTTAGCACGTTAAACGTAAAAGCAAAAGCAATTTCGTACTTCGTATACTACGTACGTATTTCGTTGTTTTATATTAAGCATTTGACGTTTCGTCACTATCAAAATTAGCCAATTTTTCCTTTTGAGTAATCTAGCAAAAGAGGAACTAATAAAAATCAATATAATGAAAACTCTTCAATGAAGTCTTTTGATATTTTAAGCTTACATTTCAAGTAGCAGTATATGAACCTTACGTTCTAGCCCTGCAAATTTTGTATACTATGGTCTAATATATGTTTTTAAAACGCAACTGAGTGTGTGTAAGGTTTCGTAGTTGCACGTCATTTTATCAGTTGGTCGACTATAACTCTTTGACTTTTGAACCTTTAGTTGTGATAGTTTTCCTTGTAATAAGCACTTTGAGGTTGAATTTATCACAAACGAATCTTTGAATCCAAATGTAATGTTTTAAAATATTTTTGAAAGACCTATCCAACGATACCCTTGTAGGTTCCTAATATTTTTATTTCAGCGACTCTTTGAATGTATGTGACGTGTATCATCGACAAATATGCACGTCAAACCCGCGCGCTATTATAAATGAAAATAAGTCTCTCTATTGCAATGCCAAAACTACAATTTCAAACAATAAATCTTTAGAAAAATTACTTGTCAGTTTATAACAGCAGCTTACGAGAAAGAAAATAAACAATACTGGGAATGTGTGAAAAGTCAGCAAATCACATTTGGCTGCAACTGCTACAAGATGGATGGGACTGAAAATCGCACCCTTCCGATCAGGAGGGTGTGGGTCGTGGGTGAGGGTCCCTACGTTTTCAATTCATCTTGGAAGTTAAGTTTAAAAATAAAGACGTTATTGCTAAGCGAAATAACCTTTATTTTTTCTACAAGCATTTTTTTACGTGCTGTGGATATTGTATGTTTATTTGGGTCACACAGTAGATTTATCGCGTTTGATTTTTGTCTTTACAGTTTAAAAATTGCTCGTAATAAAAATTACATATAAGGAAATTGTTTTATTTTATTTGCGTAAGAATAAATAGTTATCAAATTGCATAACTGAAGTTAGGTTACGCTTTAGGAATTTTACCATAGGTTTGACTATTAGTAATAGTTAACATTATTAAAATATACCTAACAAAACACAAACTTAACAATCACATTAAAACAAACGGTGGACTTAACAAAAGCCTATAAGAATCAAGAGAATATTTCCCAAGACAATCAGAGTTGGCAACTTTCGTCGTAATAAGTTCTTTGGGAGCGGAACGACGCTAATTCCCGCCGAAGCGATTGAAGCGCTACATTGATGGATCCCACTTGAAAGAACAACTTATTTATTATTGTCCGTCATGGTAGCTTGAAAAATGTATTGACGAAGCTGTATTTCACTCATTATTGATAATGTACTTATAGTGATAGTATAGTTGTATCCTTTGCTGTTGCTTTTTGTTTTGCTTTGTTTGATTTTTGTTTTATTAGCGATCCTTCTACAAACTTTAAAATATTATTAGGGGTTTACATGCATTCGAGCTCCGTGGCGCAGTGGTCAACACGCCAGCCTGCGACACGGAGGTCCCGGGTTCGATCCCCGGCCAGGTCAAAATGGAAAACGATCTTTTTCAGATTGGCCTGGGTCTTGGATGTTTATCTATATAAGTATATGTTATAAAATATAGTATCGTTGAGTTATTATCCCGCGACACAAGTTCACAACTTACTGTGGGGCTAGCTCAATTTGTGTGATATGTCCCTATATATTTTTTTTTAACCGATATTTGCCCCTCGATAGTTAATATCGACTATCAATACTATCGTTTAACGACAGTGAACTATCAAGCGGCAACACTAGTGCTTCTGTGAAGTACCACATACCTATTAGTTCTCCTTAGACAGATAGAAGCTAACGACTCCATATTTGTGACAAAATCAATTTTTTTGTGCATTACTTTCCACACTAACCTATGCCCAAGCTTCCAAATATAATTTATCTACTATTCAATTAATAAGCTTTAACCACTTAACTTTTGGTTTTGCCCGATGGTCCAGTGGGTGTGAGCTCTATGAGCGCTTACGTATGTTAAGCAACCCCTGGCGCAGTCCCTACTTGGATGGGTGGCCGCAAGTGGCATGAAATATCTCGAGCTCCTCCGTGCTTCGGAAGGCACGTTAAGCCGTTGGTCCCGGCTGTCATCGTTGATGGCAGTCGTTAAGCTATGTCAGATGCCTTTAGGCAGCTTGAAAAATCTGACACCAGTGTTGGCCACTTACACATTCGAAAAACAAACAAACAACTTAACTTTTGAAAAATATATTTCCAAGAATCTAATCAAATTGCAGCGTTTTGAATGGCGCTGATCAAAAAGGGGATAACGAGCCAGATTTGAGAAGCATGTCCAAAAGCGGCAGTGTGAAATGCTTTTCAAAGAAAATTCATTTCGCGAATTACCCAATATGACAAGTGAAATCAGTCTAATACTTTAATATTAGGAACGTTACTTATAGTAGTAAAAATGTTGCAATAGGCTTAAACATTACAGCTTAAGCTAAAAAATTTAAGTTTTGTAGAAAATAGAACCATATTACTGTCACCAAAGGATAAGGAACTTAAAAGAATGGCCGTATTTCCGCGTTGACGAAAATGCACGTCAGCTGTTAGCAATTGACAATCAGAAGTGCTGAGATCTCTTTGTACAGCTGGCGAGCATCAGGATCTGGGTTTGAAAATATTTTATATCCTTAAATAAAAGGCAAACCTAACTCACTGACTTATATATATCAACGGAAAACCAAACCTACTGTATCTTGAAACATGAACAGTACAGGAGTTCCTCTCATGAAGTAAGTTAGTACTAAGAAAGGATTTTTAGAATTTCAATCAGTAAGAGGTAAAATAGTGGGTAAAGTTTTACGCGAACAAAGTCGCGGAAAAATTGCTAGTTTTTATATTTATGGAGACTTTCTTTATATCGAGTATTTCAGTTTACACGAACAGCATTGTTTTTAGTGTCCTATTGCTGTTAACTAGAGTGATAGATCCCTTTCACCTTTGCAACTTTTAAGGACATTTCGCGATTTCACAACTTATTATTACCTTTAGCCGCCTATGAAGATGTCAATCATGCTCGGAATATACATCAGAAGGTGCGCTGGGTTTTCAAATTATGTCTAAAAGGGACTTAAGAGTGATTTAAGTGTCAAGTAAAGAGCGAAAGTAATTTAAATATTCCGATTAAGCGAAAAATCTCTTTCGCCGTCGGCGGCTTCGGAGGAAATCGGGCGGGATTACATTTCCAAGGCTTTTACATTTTCATTTCTGTCTTACCGTTGCGGTGTGCTATAATTTTCGATCTTATAAAGCCACATAAGTACTCAAACTTAATTTAGTTATCAATGGATAAAAACCAGCTACCTCCATTAGTGGCTACTTAATGCTCCGAATTTTAGACAAAAATTATGACAAAGAATGCCAAAAATGCTACAAATAATTTACTACTGCAGTAGGTCTTAGATTTATAATTTTGTTTTTTATTTTTCTATGAAATAGGATGGTGTACGAGCAAGCAGCGAGAAGAGAATAAATTGATGGGTGTCGCTAGTTTCATATATCCATAACAGACGCGTGTTGAGATAACAGACTAAAAATGTACTAGGAAAATGTAGCGCATCCTGGCAGTCATAAAATAGTTTGCATACCCACGACCACATCACACATCTACCAAATATACCTATCTATATTTTAAAGGGAATAATCTTCAGCGAGTTGAGATGACAGAATAATTTATTAATTTACTGGGTAAATATAGCTGCGTATCCTGGCAGATGTACCTATGTAATGAAGCTTCGCAACTAACTGAATTATGGGCGCCCTGATTTGGGATTCAGGAGGGCTCACTGAATTTTGGAGTTTCAATTAATCCCACTGATTTAATATTGCTACAGAATTACTTAAATACCAGTCGTTTGTGACAAATAAGTCATGAAATCTGAATAGAAATGTTTCCTTTTTAATATTGAATTTCAAAATAGATTTTCAATTGTAAAATATTTATACGACATTGGTTGGTGTAAAATAATGAATACGTATGTATAATGGTGATCTAGCGGCTGAGATTTACTTTGAAAAATGACGCAATCAAGTGGGCGAAAAAATTAAACGTTAGCCTGTAACGAGAAGAATTATTTCAAAAAATAAAAAACTGACTGTTTTTTAAGAGTTTATGTCCGCAATATTGATGTTTTGCAGACATGCAGCCTGTAAAACTTCGGAGAAGAATGCTATTCTAATGACAGCTCACACTTTATAATCGGTTAAGCCGTTTAGAGTACAAGAGCCATCAATGGAACAGACATACTAATATACATACTATTACATACCCACGTAAAATATAACCCTCGTTCTGAGTCAATCGGGTAATAAGAGCAACTGGTAACTGCCATACGAATATATATATGTTTTAAACCAAATTACACGTTTCGTCTGAGTGTTGTACCGGTTGCAACCTCAGCTATATAGCTTCAAGCCTAGAGTTCACTAATTTTCATGTTTAAATAAACAGAAATAAATTAAAAAGCAAGTTTGCAATTTACCTCTTAAGGGTGCGCTAGTCAAGTGTTTCGCCATACAAATTCTGTAGGGTGATGACTCCGTTGTTCGGTATCGTCTGTTTAAAGTTTTTAATTCTATCGATATGTTTTGTCGTTATCTATGCTTGTATGGAATCATAATTGTAAAATTATAAGTACTTTAAAAGTTATGAGTCCCAAAACATTTCGTTTTAACACGTAATTTTAACGCAACTTTGGGCACAATTAAATACCAGAAGGAGTATAAAATCTCTAAAACAAAATTCATACAAGCATAGTCTGGTTATTAAAAAATATAAATTATTTTACTTTTAATAAAAACATTCAGCTGTTTTATCACAAGAACACTTCTCCCAAACGCATACTCGCGAATTTTTAGACGACGAAGATTTAGATTTTCAACAATATTTGTGTTTGCACACACTAGACTGTTGTTCTGATGTGCTTATAAATAATTGTTAATAGTTCCGCACTGTTCAAAACCGATTCTATCCCTTTCTCAGCGAAATAGCACGCATTTTAGCCACGTGCGCTGACGAGTTCGAGTTCCCGACTAGCGCATCCTTAAGTTAATTTTTCTAACAAAATGAGCGGTTGAAACATGATTCTTCGAAAGTTTCGTAAAAAATTGAGTACTGAACCGTATTCAGAAAAATGTGCTTGAATAAGTTTGTAAAGTTTCAAGTTTACCCTTGCTTCATTGTGTTTGTAATAGACGTTATTCTTATATTCTTTCTTGCAATCACTGTGTATTATTAAGTGAAATGAAATTTTTGAAACTAAACTTTTTCTAAGTAATATGTAATTTTAGAAGTATTTATTTTTAAAGAAAGCTGGATATTGAATTGCATACGAAAATAAATATTTTCTTTTTTACTTTCTTATTATTACGTGTGTTAGTCTACCTTATATTATGAAGAGATATGGTTTTCCATGGTCTAAATGTGTTAAATAAAATTTAAAACATTAATTAATCAATCTAGAATTTGTAACCTAACTAGAGACTGCAAGATCCCCGAATGAATATTCATATTAATTAAAACAGCGTAATTATGTCTCTTGACAGCCGTCGCTCCAGCAGTTAATAAATATTGTTATGAATTAGTAAATAAAAATGTATACAGATGTTCCGTCTCGCGATTAATCATCTCTTATAACTTTCGTAAGAAGAACTCAAGATAAGTAATATTATTAATATTTTCGGTAATTAAATTAGTGTTAGTAACTTTTCTCGCCAACCGTCGCTTCGATACTACTTAAATGAAAATTGTTCTGAATCAGGCAGTCAAAATGAATACTAGGTACTACAGAGTTGCGACGAGTTTTGTTATACAAACTCGTCGTTTTGGCACTAAATGAATATTGTTATGAATTAGACAAGTGTAGCTGCATTCCGTTCCGCTATAAGTCATCTTTAAGAGCGTATACTAGCAGTATTTTTTCAATATGGTTTCCACACAAAAGTATTTCTCTATTTTCTCGCTGAAAACTGATTCTAGAGCCACAATTCTTTTTTCATAAAATCTAGTACTAAAATAGTCATGCCCCTATTTTTTATTTTTTCCAAAAAAACTGTTTTTGTATAATTTTTTTTTCTTTTAAACAGGTTTTTAGAAAAAAATAAAACATAGGGACATACCTATTTTAGTAATAGATTGTGTGTAAAAAGAATTGTGCCTCTAGAAGCAGTTTTCAGCGAGAAAATAGAGAAATACATTTGTATGGAAAACGCACTGCTAGTATGTGAGCAAAATTGTAAATTGAAATAGAGTTAGCACCTTTTTTGAGAGTCGTCGTTCCGGCACTAAATGAATATTGTTATGAATTAGTCAAAATATATACAGCTGAATTCCGTATAAATCGTCTCTAATTACTATCGTATGATAAACTCAAGGCGAGTAATAATAATATATTTGTTAATTGAATTAGTGTCAGACACTTTTCTTGAGAGTCGTCGCTCCGGCACTAAATAGATATTGTTATGATTAGGAAAAAACGTATGCAGCTGCATTCCATCTCGCGGTAAAATATCTCTAATTACTATCGTAAGTCAAAGAGAGCAATATTAATATTTTTGTAAATTATAGTGTTAGCGACTTTTTTTGACAGTCGTCGTTCCGGCACTAAATGAATATTGTTATGAATTAGACAAAATATTTACAGCTGCACTGTGTCTCGCGATAAATCATCTCTAATTACTTTCGCAGGACGAACTCCAGACGTTAATATTACTGTAATAATGTTAATATTAATATTTTTGTTAATTAATTTATTGTTTGTAACTCTTCTTGACAGCCTTCGTTCTCGCATTATATATATATGCATGCATTACGAATTGCGACAAATCATCTCCAAGCGACGAGCTCCGTGGCGCAGCGGTCAACACGCCGGCCTGTGACACGGATGGTCAACACGCCGGCCTGTGACACGGATGGTCCCGGGTTCGATCCCCGGTCAGGTCAAGATGAAAAATGATCTTTTTCAAATTGACCTGGATCTTGGATGTTTATCTATATATGTATTCGTTATAAATTATAGTATCGTTGAGTTAGTAACCCATAACACAAATCGTACTTAAGAACTTACTTTGGGGCTAGCTCAATCTGTGTGATTTGTCCGTATATAGGTATTTATTTATTTACCGACAGCCGTCGGTACTGAATTAATATTTGTCAAAATGAATATAGCTGCATTACGTCTCACAATAAATCATCTCTAATTACTTTCGTTGGACGGACCCGAGACGAATAAGTATTTGTTCCTGAGGCTCAAGTTTATTTCCTTGAAAATTTTGTGCCTTCTGTATTTCAGCTGCTTTGAAATTATTATTCTTTCTAGTTTGTATTTCAGACTCATGTTGTTACTTTTCACGTCCTTTGCTTCCGTAGGACTAAAAATAATAACGATATCTGAAAACAGCTTTTTCACTAAGAAAGTACTAATTCACCTAGTTTAAAGTCGTGGGCATCGTTGTTTTCGTGAGATGGCATTTATATATTTGGCTGCCTTAAGAGGCTATCCATCCATGTTATAAAGTCAATAAGCGATGTAGCAAGCAACCCATAACTATTTCCATTCCGTTTTCTTCTTACCTACATACACGCCCACCGCTAAACGTGGCATTTAGGCCTGTTATGTTACCTTTTGCTCAGGTTTAACCATAGATATCAGAATATTTAGGTTTAACAGACGTCGGATGTTTTCCTTCATGCCAGGGTGGCAAAATATCTCGTTATTTTAGAACGTAACTTGTATAAAAAAAAGCCTAAAATTCTAATAAATAAAATCTAAGAATTGCCCTTTACTATTTAGTTAGATAGATTAGTTAGTTGCCGTGTGGTTCCCGGCAGAGTAGAATAGGACCATTCCAATTCTTCCCGTGGATGTCGTAGAAGGCGACTTAGGAAACACAAGCTGAACGAAACATATAAACATCAAGGGACCTCTCCAACCTGTCTGGCGTGGAAAGTGTAGGCCAAATCCTCTGACTGCTCAAGGTAATAATGTCTCTGGCAGTACAGAAGAGGGTCGTGCTCCTGCAGTGGAGACTTAAAAAGATCTGACGATGACGATGATTTCAGTTAGAGCAAAACAGATAAAATCCGATGTAAATATTAGTGCAAGACTACTAAAAAATACATCAAGTGGGAATGGATGAATCTATTGATGTGCTGAGTGAGCTGGATACACGGTGCAGTCAGAGGAAAATTAGCAATCCTACCTACCTTGTTAGAAGGCATAGATATGTTTATGTGTATCGAATGAATACACGTCCAGGCGTTGCCAGCCGCAACATTTTTGTTGGATAAATTATACACCAGTTAGTTAAAAAAGTTTAAAGAATAGTTGTAAATTAGGAAATGAATTATTTTAAATAAAATGATTTTATATTTATATAAAATAGTACAAAACTCGTACAAATATGTACGATTTTTTTTCTCGAATCTCGTACAGATAACGCCAAATCTCGTAAAGGTTGAGGTCATGGGAGACCGATACATATGTAGGTACTGTAGTTTTTTTAACTGTACATATTTTATACAAATTACAAATACGTCGCCAATGTAACTTAATTTTAATAATAACAATTATGAAAGTGGGAACAAGATGTGTCAACTTCCAGCCTCAGATTTACAATTCAGATGGCGCTGTGGCCCACAGAAATCAGAGTTGTTCAACATTTTTGTAAATTAAATATTGGCTGTTTGCGGATCCTATCGGCAATGGTAATTTTACATTTGAATCTGAAGCAAGAATAGTGAAGTTTTGATGAATTTTGTGACATTTATTTATTCCAACGTAACAAAAATGAAGTTCTTTTGGAGACACAACTGTAAATGACATTTACAGAACTTGTAGCTACTATAGTATAAAATATAAGCTTAATTTTTGTACAATGGTTTTATTATTAGCATATTATTTACGTGTGGGAAGAAAATCAGATGGTGTATTCAACTTTTTTAGTTTTTACCCCGAATAGCATGGATGATATACTTGGTAAACTATTAATCATGGTTCGACTTTAGTAGAATCATCTTATATCTGAAGAATCTAGTATGATCACTTTACTAATTGTCTCGTAGAGATAATTTAACGTCGTCTTGCGTGGAACTTGTGTACTTAATTGAGTTGTCTGCGCTTGATTGAGTAAATTATGCCTAGTAATAACCGGTACTACCACAGATTTGAAATCGTTCAAATAACAGTTTTGCTATTCATCATCATCATCAGTTCTTTTTTTAGTTTCCATTGCAGGAGCAAGACCCTCTCGGTACTACCAGAGCCATATATTAGCCAGAGCAGTCAGAGGATTTTGTTATTAGCTTAAATAAATATCTGCTGGTACGTGGTTTTATATATGTATTTAATTCCTGTACATTATGTTGTTTTAATTTAATTTCTAATTTGGACACGGATCGTCATCATCATCAGGTCTTTTTTGTCTCCACTGCAGGAGCACGACCCTTTCTGTACTACTCGTACCAGAGCCAATATTAGCCAGAACAGTCAGAGGATTTGGCCTACACTCTCCGCGCTGGCCAGACGGGTTGGAGAGGTTTGAACAGGGATACATACAGCATAATCTTTTGCCATTGCAAAATAAAATGGCAAAGTTGTTTATAAAAAAACTAGCAATTTTTATAGCTTATATCACCCGCAGATAAGTTATCTTTCTATAGGTGTAACAATTTCGGAAATCGGTCCAGTAGTTTCAGAGGCTACATACACATAATACTAAAATGGCACTACAATCGGTTGAGAAATGCATAAAGAGTAATATTTGCCCAAGCTGAAGAAGAGATGCTTCGCGCTTTATTGCACATATTACTAAAGAATTGGTTTTTGGTAACGCAAAATGAAGTGAAAAGATTTTGGTTAGTACCTATATGAAACATTAACACCCCTGCTCGCAAAGGTCAATGTACTTTTTCATAATAACAAGGCATAAATAGGTCACACAAAGAATACTCCTGGCAACAAGGCGCAGTGATTCAGCAAACTACTAATAGCTCAAATGGAAAACATCAAGGGAATAAAAAGTCCATATAAGTCGGGACATAAACAATTTTCGTTCCTCTTGTATGCAGCTGAAAGGGAGGATAGAGAGGGATGGCAACGCATAAATCTTTACGGATGAGGCAATGAAATACGACGCCATATTGGATGTTAGATTCGGCTATATTAATGCATGAGATTCGTAACACGGTTTGCAATTTTTTCCTTTTATCTATTTTGGAGTCGCTGTTCTAGTTTACGGGTTACAGCACTGTTTGTACAGTTATATACAAGCATTTGTAGGAGTATGATTTGAGACCTTATTACTTTGAGATAAGAATCGTTTAATTTTGTTTAGGTATATGTACCTATAGTGATGCTGGTATACATGTAGGCGTCAAAGAGTATCCAATAAAATAAGGCTACTGTGGTTTGCTTGTCAAGGAAAAAGGTACAATCTACAAATAAAATTTATAACAAAGCTGAGAACGTTATTTTTAGAATAATTAATCTAAGAACACTTAATTGTATTTGAATTAAAATAAAATTGTATTAGAGTAAGTCATTTCTGAAGTTTCTGTTCCACCAACAAATCTAAATTAAGACGCTTTTCATAAAATTGTGAAATCAATTACAAAACTCGTAAGCCATTTAAATTCTTTTCAAAGAAATGGGCATAAGATTTTGGGATTATGGTGTTAGTTGCTAAAACGAGACTCGAGATTTTTTTGTTGCGACAAAGTTTAGCTAATCACTCTAATTTTAATTTGCTACTTTTTATATTTGTATAATTTTTATTTTGTTGTTGTTTCTTACATGCGAATCATCAGATCCACACTGTCACTATTTAGCTAAATAGCGAGATAATTATTACATGCTATCTTTTTAAATTAAACAAATAAGATATGAGAAAATAATCCTGTTCCTATTGTTCCTGTAGAACTAAGTATTTTGTTTTCCCATTACCCAGCAGTCCAAAAAGATGCGTTTTTGCAAAGATGAACCCGGGAACATCCGTGTCGCAGGCAGGCGTGTTGACCGCTGCACCACGGAGCTCGTCAGAATCTGGCAATAATGAATGTTTTCGCAGGGCTTCAGACTTCAGAAACGGCAGCAGGCGTTGC
This sequence comes from Rhodophaea formosa, assembly GCA_963082605.1. Lineage (NCBI taxonomy): Eukaryota > Metazoa > Arthropoda > Insecta > Lepidoptera > Pyralidae > Rhodophaea > Rhodophaea formosa. The sequence continues at coordinate 16,118,854 of OY720209.1, forward strand.
AGGGTTTGGGAATTTAATCAATTTGTTGGTGAAAGTCGCGCCGGGAGAGGATCAAAAGATTTACCGTTACCTAACGGCTTTAGCTAAGATTTGTTCCAGTTTACAAGTAAAGCCGGGTAGTTGTTTTACTTGTATTGATTAGTGGCTATATTGTTGGTGTGTTTCATAACAGATGCCCAAATATCATGCTATCACTGTCACTATTTAGCTATGCTACTAAATAACGAGACCAAATTACATGGTTTCTTTTTATATTAAGAAATAAGATATGGGAAAGGTCCTGTTCCGGTAGAGCTATTTTATTTTGCAAGTATCTAGTAGTGTAAAAAGATGCGACTTTTGAAATTTAGGTTTCTATTTAGTGTGACTTCTGAACTTCTAGATTTAAAGGAGTCTCCTGGCGATAATGAATGTTTTCGCAGGGCTTCTGAAAGGGTAGCACTTACATGGTTCAAGAATTTAATTAATTTGTTGATAAAAGTCGCGCCGGGAGAGATTATCAAAAGATTAACCGTTACCTATCAGCTTCAGCCACGATTTGTTCCAGTTTACAAGTACGGCCGAGTAACTATTTTAATTGTATTGATTAGTGGCTATCTTGTTGGTGTGTTTTTCAAATGCGAATCATCAGATCCTCAAATATCATGCTACCACTATTTAGCTATGCTTGCTACTATTAAATATACGAGAAAGTAGACTGTTCTTGGACTCGCATAGATTTGTCACAGAAGCTCCCGCGAAGCTACCAGAGAACATACGCCATCTTTGATGCCACTTATTAAGAATTGTACTGTACAACACCGATACTTAGTAATTCATTAACTGGACATTGACCGAATCACTGAAATATCGGTGGAAGCCATAATATAAAAGAAGAAAGAAAAAGAAACTATACGAGATAATTATTATTAAATTAAGAAATTTCTGTAGAACTTTTTCCTACATCTTATTTCTTTATTTAATAAGAATATCAGAATAGCATTGTGAATGCATAAAAAATAACCACAATAATATAACATTTAAGAGAGCCGTTCCGTAGTTTGAAAAAAAAAGCGATGAATAAAAAAACACAATATTAGGTAGGTAAAGCTCCATTTTCCTCGCTTCTTTTAGCATTCCTTAGTGGACTTTTGCGAAAAAATATTTTTTTGCGACTTCGACAAACTATGTTATTTAGCTTAGCAACACCCGTTTCACAGCTTTAAAACTTAACTTTTGGTTTAAACACAGCTTTAACTAAAGTTTTTTGGAAATATAACTACCTAAGAGTATTTTAAGATGACAAAGAAATAGTCATTATATTTGTGTAATCTATTTTGTAAGGTTATTTGATTTATGATATTAGTTGTTTTTTGGTCTTGCTTTACCAATGCTTTTGCAAATAATTGTTTCAGTTGCATTGTTTAGTGGATATTCTACTCAAGAATTTCTGGGAATATCGCAGGCATTCATGATTTTAATTTGTTCCAATAGAAACGTTAAGACGTAGTACTTTACTTGGAAATACAGGAATCAAGATTTCAATTGAAATTTTTCATTAATTTAAATTAAAAATTTAAATTTACTAATTTGTAAAGTTTGTTTCGAACGATTGCAGCCAGATTGGTTATTTCAATTGATTAAATATTTACACGAGAAGAATATACGCATGTAAATGTGCTCTTGACATTGCCTTGAAGGGGTGACTCATCCCCTCAATATTAACAACTTTTCTTATGGGAACAATGCTGGACACAAAAAAAAAACAACATTCCCATACCAAATTCCCGGGCGGCTGAAGTCCTGTTTAGTTTTATATGGGATTTATTTTGCATTCACAATGCTATTTTAAAGTAAAAAATGGTGAAATAATTCCACGTGGGTAGGACTTGAACCTGCGTCTTAGATCTCTGTACGATCTATGCGTTGCCAATTACGCTTCCGCGCTTCAAGCCCCGGCGCCGAATTTCTGCACTATATCCCATTCCTCTTATCAATGCTTGCGTCCTGTTTAGTTCTATTATCAATTCTATGGTCCTGTGTTCTATACACAGGACAGGACTATAACGTCGAATTTTTTTTGTGTTTTCAGCATTATTCTAATTGGAAATTTGATTATATTAATAGGTGCAGAGTTTGTTGGCGTCACGTCATCCTTTCGAACGAATAAAATACATGGACGTCCAAGACAATAAAAACAAGAAAAAACAATTTTATTCATTGCATTGAGTTATCTCAACACTCTAAAACAAACGTTGTTTATGAACTTTACGTTCTACTTCTGCGACGTTACCTGGTGTTTTAAAAGCTATATAGGTATTTCGTTTTAGTCTAACACCTTAATAATTCATATTTTCGCCTGCTCATTCTTGATACGTATTATTTCCTTTTAAATTTTATGAACTAAGAAAGTAGCCAAGTGCGAGTCAGACTCGCCCAAGGGTTCCAGCTAGTCATAGGTTAGATATGTTCCACGGGCAAAGCCAGGTCGGACTGCTAGTATGCAATAAATCAAATGCCCATTACGGTAACAACCGGTCTCCATTTACAGTTTGATAGAAGTGTGTGGGCTGTACGTTACTGACATCCATGCGAATAACTGTATCAGTTTCAAAGGAAGCCACCTTTGAGGTAGTTGGTAACATAGCTAGTAGGCGTAGGTATACAATAGGCGTAAAACTATTTAGTAACTGTGAAATCCCAATACCTTGAAATATAGGTAAATTTTTTAACAATACAGATTTTAAATGCTAATCTAATAAAAGAAATAAAGCTTATTTTTAAACTTAAAATACACTGAAAAACATTTTCGTTCGGAACATATTGCGAAATATTCGGATTTCACAATTTATAAAATCGTTAGTCCGCCTGTCTGGCAAATAACAAAATATTTATTATTTTTATTTATTGGTTAAACTTACAGGTAAGCACTGTGTATAACATGATATAAAATATACTACTTATAATAGAAATAAAAAGACAAATGGTAAAAATATGGTGGTGATGAAAAATGGTGGTAGAATCTTATACCAACTTCAAAATTTATCAATTATATACATATGCGGCCTCTTGGGGCCCTTTTTTGAGATCGGGTTATTTGTTGGAGATTGACATTCAGTAAACAATGCGATGATAAAGATACGGCTGATTATGCTGTACATAGGTATCTACGTAAATAAATAACTTTACGTAAATAAATACTCGAATGTTGTACATTCGCAAAGGAATCAAAACCAGGTACTAGAAGGTAACATAGTCCAGGAAAATACAATAACTCCTAAAGCTGTTTTGTAGAATCCTCGTACTTGTGCCTGTACGAGTAGGTAGAAATATGATCAGCTGATAATTTGTATGAAAGTCAGATTTTTAATCTGCCACATAGACATATACTTATCTAAAATATAAACTTATTTTTGAATCGGGTATTATACATAACTGTTTTATGAAATTAACTTTGATATCTTAAGTTTCAGTTCGAATACGGATGCATAGTGGTGCATAGTACAGCTGCGAACATAGTGACACGAAGAGTAAATGCAGGCTCGTCCACGGTATCTAATGGTTGTTTGATCTATCGCATGCATGGTGGCTTCATGTTCGTTTACAGTAGGTACATTACGTCGATGTTAGTACACATTTACACTCTCTCAGCCTTCACCCACATTTGTTTTATTCTAGTATTATAAAGAAAGATGTAATTGTTTCTTCGTTTGCATTGAATAGGCTCCGAAGCAATTGGAATGATTTAAAAAAAAATTCTCTTACACAATGTTGTGAATTTATCTGTGGATGACATAATCTTTAATTACGCGAACGAAGTCACGGGAAAATTGCTAGTCTTAAATATATTTGAAAGCTATAAAAGTTATAAGCTAATTTTTAAAAGAAATTGTGAAATACGACGACAAAAAACGCTCACTGTCTTATGTCTGATAGACTAGATAAGGCGATAATTGCTTTGTGGTTTTTCCGTCCAATGACACATACTTTAACTTTGAATTATTGTTTTTTTTCCTATTTTTGCACGTGAAAACAAACCGACCGTAGTCATTTTATTTTAAAACATTGCAACAAAAAACAACGTAAGCAAGATCGAATTCGATTAAAAGACGGTCAATGCGGACTCATGCCGCCCTTAGCTAAACTTAAGAAGGCACGGGGGATATGCTGGTGTGCGCGGTGTCCCTCTGTCTGAGTCCCTCTCCCGCGCCTCGGCTCATTTTCCGATTGCCATGTTGACCTGTTATGAGCATGAAACAAAAGGTCGTGCCACTGTAAGCCAACACACAGCTGTCGCAGCCGTATATATCGTCTACCATTTTGCTCTAGCACAAAAAACAAAATTATGTACAATGCCCTCGCTATGAATATCGCTAGCTGTCACAGGCATTAATTCGGTTGATTAATCATTTGCTTCCACATAGGTAGATTCATGTGGGAGTTTACAGGTCATTGTCAGTGTCGTAGACGAATTAGTCGCGTAGGGTTCACTATTAAATTAATTGATGCATAACTAAGTTTGCTGTAAACTATATTGTTTGCTTGGGCAGTCAATTGAGATATTAATATTGGATATACAAACTCTACATATATGTTTGTAGCACGCTCGAGTTGACAAATTATTTAAATTGGTTACTAACTACTTATACTCTCACTAGACGTCTAATAAATTTAAAATTGTATTTAGATCATATAGATCGTGTCAATTGACCCTTGACATTACCATAATGGGGTGACTCATATCGTCATCATGTTGGGAACTCGACTTTTTTTTTACTTTTCCATACCAATTGCCCGGGCGGCAATTGATGTATGAAAATGTCGATTTTTTTTTAAATTCCCAGTGATGCTCCCATAGAAAAAGTAATTCATATTGACGGGCTGAGTCACCCTTTTAAGGGTATATCGAACTTCAACTCAAACTTCAATATTTCTCTCCGCAAATTTATAGTAACCTAGCTTTTACTATACTATACTATTATAGTAATATATGCCTATGTCCTTCTCGGTACTCTAACCTATGTGTATGCAAAATTTCATAATGATCGGTTCAGGAGATACGGCGTGAAAGCGTAACAGACAAACAAACAAACTCACTTTCGCATTTATAATATTAGTTGGGATAACCCATCCGACCCGTCTGACCGGCGTGGAGAGTTAAGGCCAAATCATCTTACTGTTCTGGCAATGGCTCTAGTAGTACAGGTACAGAGAGGCTCATGCTCCTGCAGCGGAGTCTAAAAAATACCTAATTTTGACTACTGAATTTTATATGAAAAGCTTGAAACCTCAAAAATGATACGAGTATACAATAAAGTAGAACATCGGAGAATCCCACTCCCAATATAGTAAAGCTCCTGTTCCTTCTGTTAATTCTCTCGACAGTACATAGCTACTTACCTACAGTGCGCGTTTGCTATTTCGTTCCCCATTTTCCTGTAATTTCCTTTCCCTCGCCAACTCCACAAGTGAATATTCTAAGGGGTATTTACTGTTTCTCGGCGGGAGCTAAGTGGTGCATTTGTGTTCTCAACTACTATTAAGTCGCTTATGCCTCTCACTTGAGCAAAATATTTGTATTATTCACTTTTGGTGTACTTAGTAGACCGTGTTACTTTGTGGGACTTAGATGTTAATTCCCCCACGATGTTGGAACGAAAACAATTCAATATATTAAAAGTACATCATTATTCAAAGAGAAAGCGTTGAAAGGAAAATATAGTTAGTGAGATGCCAATGAACTTATTGTTTTGAAATACAAATATCAGTTCTAGACTTTGCCCTAGGGTTTAAGGACTTTGACAATACAATATTTTTATTTCTCTGAAGATGTAAATATGATATTTCGTTTTGTATAAGAAGCTAGAAAAATTGTCTTCGTAATTTGTAGATTGTGATACTTATTTAGCATAATATTCATGTAGCAAATTAACCCACTGATACAATAAAATATATGACACATAATTAAATATATAGGGACATTTTACACAAAGTGACGTAGCCCAACAGTTAGTTTTGAAATTGTGTCGTAGTCTACTAACTCAACGATACTATATTTAATTATAGTTACGTATATAGATAAACATTCAAGACCAGACCAATCTGAAAACGATCGTTTTCCATCACGACTAGGCCGGGGATCAAACCCAGGACGCCACGTGTCACCTGGCGTGTTAACCACAGCGTCAAAAGCGCTTTCATCTAATTAGAATATCAAATTAGAAAATAATAGATGCACCATTAGAACCGTATAAGGAGGAAGTTATACGATTTTCTTTTCATACCTATATGTGTAATAATACTTTTAATCTTAAGAGCGTATACTAGCAGTATTTTTTCAATATGGTTTCTATACAAATGTATTTCTCTATTTCCTCGCTGAAAACTGATTCTAGAGCCACAATTCTTTTTTCATAAAATCTGGTACTAAAATAGGAATGCCCCTATTTTTTAGGTTTTCCAAAAAAAACTGTTTTTGCACAATTTTTTTTTCTTTTAAACAGGTTTAAAGAAAAAATAAAACATAGGGACATAAATATTTTAGTAATAGATTGTATTAAAAAGAATTGTGCCTCTAGAAGCAGTTTTCAGCGAGAAAATGGAGAAATACATTTGTATGGAAAACGCACTGCTAGTATACCCTCTTAAATATTGCAAAAGACGTCCGTCGTAACCAATAAAGATTTTCCCGACGTTGAAACTGAATTTTTTATAGTTCTCATTTATAAGAAAACACACGTGCGGCTGAAGCGTGCACATTCAGAGTCGCGAGGCATTGCTAATAAGTTTTGCTCAAGTTAGTCGTATTCAGGCTTGGAGTCTGTTCTCTAATCGAATTTTAATTATAAAGGGGTAAGATTTGTGTCTGTGTTAATTTGTAAATAATAAACTCACTCTGCACCGATCATACTTATACATTTAAGTTATGCCGAATGAATGGCATCTAACGTCGTCAGAGACAAAGATTTTCCCGTCTTTGAAACTGAATTTTTAATAGTTCTCATTTATAAAAAAACATACGTGCGGCTGAAGCGTGCACATGCAGAGTCGCGAGGCATTGCTAATAAGTTTTGCACAAGTTAGTCGGATCCCGGCTCTGAGTGTGTTCTCCAGACTATAATTATCAACCAACTGAATGTTTTCTTGGCAGGAGCTGGATGCGAGCAGCCAAAGATAGATCCCGATGGCGTACAATTGAGGAGTGGACAAGTATAGGCTGATGATGATGATGATAATTATGAATGTTTTATTGAATTTTGATATAAAGATACCAAAATCATAACACAATGTTATTAATTACTCGACTGATTTTAAAGAAATTATTTGCGTCTGTAGTAGTCCTTTAATTTACTTAGCGAAAATCAGGTTTACTCAAAAATGTTTTTTTAAAGAAAAGTAGCAGCAACAGCAATATTTAATATTAATTATACGTGTCATTACATACATGTAATAATACTTATACTATTAAATATAGCATCTACTTATGTATCAAATGGCATCCCTCCGTCATAAAAGATTTCCCCGACTTTGAAACTGAATTTTAAATAGTTCTCATTTATAAGAAAACACACGTGCTGCTGAAGCGTGCACATGTAGACTGGCGAGGCATTTCTAATAAGTTTTGCTCAAGTTAGTCGGAAACAGACTCGGAGTTGCTTTCTAGACTAATATTAAGTATAAAGAGGTAAAATTTGTGTTTGTTTTGATTAATAAACTCTTTCTGCACGGATTTTATTCCTTTAATTTAAGTATGCTGAATCTTTACGCCGTAAAATATAAAAAAATTACCATCATTATCATCAGGTCTTTTGAGTCTCCAACATAGGAGCAAGACCCTCTCTTAGTCTTTGCCCTCTCTGTACTAACAGCCAATTATTAGCCAGAGCAGTCAGAGAATTTGGCCTACACTCTCCGCGCTGGCCAGACGGGTTAGAGAGGTAATGTTTACAAGTATTATTTAGCTTGTGTTTCCTAACTCATCTTCTATTTATTTATATAAATTTATTTTTCCATCCATCTTTTCTTTTTCCATCATAACCTGACCGGGATTCAAACCCGGGACCTTTTGTGTCACACACAGGTTGGCGTATTAACCGCTAGGCCACTGGGGCCATATAATGTTGTTTGTTACTTAGCTTCATCCTACTTATTCGATATTTTATGAATTATGTTGTAACTAGGGAATTCTGAGAAATAACGATTCTCAGAAAATAACAAGATTTTTCTCTAATGCAGCTTGAATATTTAATTGGTTGCAAATTTGATTCCACTTTAAATTTCGAAGAAAACATAAATATTGTCAAATTCAATATAATACTAAAGTTATTCAAATTTAATTACCTTACTGTACCTATAGGTACTAACCTAACTCGTTAATGCACAAGTGTAAGGACGTACAAAGTATAATAAAAAAGGAGTTTCTACAATTAGGAATAACAATCATCATCCGAGCGTATTGGAACCCACAACTTCTGGGTCATTAGGCAAATGCAACCACTGGACCATAGAGGCAGTCAATGACTATAGTTATTAGCATTTTATACAAAAAGATTTTCCTTATTAATAAACTTTATCTTCATTCGAGCGTTTTTCCCAGTTACTAGCTATTATCCAGAGACTGAATTACAAATGTATATATTTAGAAGAAAATACACGTAACTGCAGTGTGCACATGCAAACTCGCGAGGCATTTTTAATAAGATTTGTACAAGTCTGCAGCATAAACGTTATTTTATTTAATACTGTTTATATTTAACTCTCCAATAAGCGCGCGTTCTATTATGGTAGAGCTTTTGTATATTTATCATCACTAGTAAGTAGATATCACTGCCGTAATACTGCCTAAAAGAATTTTAAGGCTTAGAACAAACGTCAATTGAGTTTGAATTTGTGGCCCCCAATAGAAACTCAAACGGATTTGTATGACATTTTTTTCATTTTCACCCTCACACCATTATTTGTCTGTGATCTTTATTGCCTAGAGAAAACATAAGGCAGCGGGTCGACCGCACACACCCCTAGTAATCTATCACAAGTAAATGAGTTATGTACATTAAAAGCGACACCCTTATACGTAGTGGTCAAACTATAGGTAACACCCGGAAGAAGAAAGTTTAATAGATAAAACTGCCGATCATCGTAAATAATCAGGATTTTCTCCATTTAGAGAATGAATTTCAAATAGTTCATTATTTAAGTACAATAAAACACATGTGTGACTGAAATATAAACAGGTAGACTCGCGAGGCATGTATGATTGGATTTGCAGAAGTTAGTCGAATCTGAGCTCCAATCAAATCAAAATACCTAATTTATTTCGCATAAGTGCTATACACATGACTATTTTCAGCATGCAAAAAATAAAAAGTAATGCCATGTGGTTCCCGGCAGAGTAGAAAAGGACTACTGACTCCAAGACTTCCCGTGAATATCGTAAAAGGCGACTTGGGAAAAACAAGCTAAGCAATGGTTTTAATCATCAAAGAGACTTCTCCAACCCGTCTGGCCAGCATGGAGAGTGTAAGCCATAAACTTTGCTTTGGCTAATTTATGGTTCTGGTAGTACGGAGAGGGTTATGCTCCTGGAGACTAAAATATACCTAATGATGATGTGTCATATTGAGCTCCAGTCAGTGTGAAATAGATGATTAAAGTAGGTAACAAGCTCGAAGATTCCTAAACATTTGTGTTATAAGTTATAACTCAGTTGCAACTGCCGCTTTATAATATTGTTATTTAGCTCCCATATCGCGCTATTTATTAGTTTACTATTTATTTAGTAGTTTACTGACTTCTGAGAACTGATAATATTAACTATATATTTATTATGTAGAACACATTCTTTCATGTTATTTTTTCAGAAACTAAAGTTTATCTTTATTAGTGAAGCTTGAAAATTTAATTATTAGAAAATAGTTACGTCAGTTCAGTTTCGAAGAGCATATTTAATTTTTTACCATATTTTAAAACCACCAGTCTAGTATATTTGTTTCTTGTGTTTCAACTCATTAGAAATATCAGGAAAGAAGTTCACAAGTCGTCCATATATTTTTGTGTAACTAGTGCCTTTATTTTATGGGTTACACTCTCAAGCTTCCTAAAGCGTAATGCATATTGCGGCTTTATTGACCTTAAACTACAGCTTAAAACTTATAGGTGGTATGACCCACGGTATTTATACCCCTATATCTTGGTTAAGGGTAAAAACATTGACTAAATAAGGACAGATTTCCTTTATGTCATATTTCTCAAAAGATTAAACCATACATGTCTATACTAGTGTAGCCTGAAAGTTTAATCGCACGTGAAAAATCCGTGCGGTAAAACTTGGCGCTGGAAACACGCCAGCCTTATTCGTGGGTATTGGGTCCTGATTGAAATTCTGCGTCTGAACCGCAACTAATTTGTTTCTATGTCAGAACCTCCCACTAGGAGTTGGTAAACTTTTAAATTAAAACCACCAGTCTATTTATTATTGTTTCTTGTTTTTAACGGATTAAAAACATTACTTAAGAAGCTTACAAGATCTATTTATCGTTAGGTAGTATCTCAAGCTTCCTGAAACCTAAGAAGAACTGAAATTCGTAATAATCATTTGAGAGAAAAATAAAGACACGGTTGCCCTGCAAATAAGAATGTCTACATCACTGGGGAAAGAGTGAGGGTGGGTTGTAACAACGTATGGGGTATCCATAAGTCCAAATGCGTTTAGCCATAAATAAATTAAGGTGGTAAATTAACTCACATGCATGAACTCTAAAAACAATATACTCCATGGAACAGTCGTGTAATAAAATCCACGCTCGGTGTTACATAAGATGTGGAACATGGTTTGGTTTATTTTGACCACAGCAATAGCGCAAAGAGCTAGAAGTATAATTTTCGGTATAGGTTAATAAGTAGGAACTTATAAGATTTTCACCGCTGAGCTCTGTACTAGATTTTTAGTATATTTTCTGAAACGAAGTCTTACGCTTACGCTATATTCTCTCACTCAATGTCCATGCACGTATACGAACCAAATCCTTAGTAAACAACATTTTCTTCGTCCATTCTCGGCGAACCAATTTTTCTTTGAATAATTTATTATTATAGACTCCTCAGATTCCAATTGCTTCTACGCAATCCGCTCAGAAAGGTTTTCCATGTCCTACTGCATATAATTACGGCAATACCTTCTTACGCAAGATGCTGGATGGATTGGGGGCTCCTTAATGGAAAATTTCTTTCTCCTGGAGCTTTTCACTTAGGTAATAGCTTTCGTGGAATTCTATTAGGCGGCCCTTGAATATATATTTTAGAAATATTTGTATTTGTAGTAGGTACTCATATTTTTATGCATAATCTAAAGAAGGCATTGTCATATTCAACCTTTTTATCTCTGTTTGACGATTGCGACAACGTCCTCTGTGCATGTTTGCGTCACACGCTTGGTTGAAAAAAAGAGTCTTAGATTATTAGTAGTCTTTGGGTATCCGCTGTATACCAATACTTCCAGACCACCTGATCAAAAAAATCTGATTGTAGTTGTAGTGTGAATTTAGTAACTAACCATTTTATTGTCGTCAAACTTTTTTTTTCTTATATACTTCATCAATTTTGGTAATAAAATAAGTACCTACTAAACAACTTTTTTTTTAAATTGATTTGGTGCGAGTCCTGTGTACGTGTAGGGTGTGGCTATTGTATAGATATATTTTTTAGACTTTCCACATGAATGGATGACAGACATAAAAGGTGCGTCCCAGCGTTAAAGACATGTGCTCATTGAAATGTAAACCAATTAAACTCTACTGCTTCGCTTAGTAAAGAGATGAATAACCCTATTCGTATTCTAATACAATCAAACCACTAGAAAAGCCTTTTGATAGTTCGATTAATTAATTCCTGTTTCCTTTCCCAAAATAGTTCAGTGGAACGAAGAGTTATAGCGTAATTTGTCAAACTGTTGGCAATTCGCGATCGCCTTTGATAGATCACACGATTGCTCGAAAATAGTTTCGGAGGGCCGAAACCTCCATTTATTAACTGACACTAGTTTTTGTTCACATCAAAACCTGCACGCCTATTTAATTACTCTGTCAGAAGTGGAATGAATTGTTTATTGCATTTACGTTAAAAGGATATTTATGATAGAAAGTATGAATAATGTTTTTAATTACTCTTGTTTAATTTAACACGTAATTAATAAAATATGATGCTATGTATATTAAGACAAATCCGATATCTCTACTTATGAACTGAAACTTCTTTTTTTTTGTATTGTATAAATTACCCTGTCGGATCCATGGTGAATTAATTTTGTTGTAATAAGTTTTTGTTAAAAAAAGCTATTTATCAATCGCTTGACAGATCATAGGTTGGCTCAAAAATAGTTTTGGTGATCCGATATCTCTACTTTTGAACTGAAACTACTTACTTTTTTCAAGCGCCGAATAAATAACCCTGATGAGTTGATCCACGACATTTTTGTCGTAAAATGTTAGTGTTCAAGTTAAGAAAAAATGTTTGAGTAGTCGCTTGATAGATAACATGCTGGCTCGAAAATAGTATTGGAGGTCCGACATTCCGAAATTACTTTTTCTAGTGCCGTATAAATTACTCTACCATATCCAGGATGAATTGTTGAATGTTTGTGTTCAATTATAGGAAATATGTTTGATCAGCCGCTTGATAGATCACACGTTGTCTCAAAATAGTTGAGGTCTGATTTTTCTACTTCTGAAATGAAACTACTTTTTACTGCCGTATAAATTTGAATATTCTCCCAATGCTCTAGGTTTATAAGTCTGTGAGACTAAAAAAAGACCTGATGATGATGAAATTACCCTGTCAAATCCAATACGAATAATTTTTGATTGTAAAATGTTAATGTTTAAGTAAAGAAAACATTTAAGCTCGCTTTTTAATAGTTTAAGATGTTCGATATCTGTTAGATTCAGAGCAAATGACGCTCTGGTAGTAGAAAAGGGTCGTACTCCTGCAGTGCAGAATAAAAAGGTCTGATGATGAAGATATTTATGATCAAGTAAAACACATCATGACAAAAGTTTCAGAGGTCCGATACCTGATATTTATTAACTGAAACTACGAATATAATACTTTTTTAAATGTTAATATATGTATAATGTGTTCAAGTAAGAATATTTAAGTAGCCGCTTCATAAATTATTTGTTCGCTCGAAAATAGGTTAGGAGGTCTGATACAAATTTTTCAACTGAAACTACTTTTTGCTAGCGCTAAACTGCGCCCCGTCTAAATTACCTTGTCAGTTCCAGAGCGAAGTATTTCTTGCTCTTATATATTTGTGCTCATATAAATGAGGATATTAATCAAAGAAAGTTGGAAAATAGCTTTTCTCAGAACTTTTCATTCCGTTGTAGCTTTGTTTCTATCTACTGTTGTTTCACAATTATGTTCTATCTCGAAAGTCTCGTAATCCATTTTAATAAGCTATTTTCCACTTCCTGCTAACTGTTAAAGAGTTGGTTTATTAAATTTCTGGGAAACAACCAATTTTATTTTCACTTCATGTATTCCATTCACTTGTTTCAAAAAATTGATGAGGCCTTCTCTCATTTATTAAATAGGGAAGGATTAACTAGGCTTACGTCAATTAAACAGCTTCAGGCGTGGTCTATACTGGGACTGGGTGACCACAAGTGGCATGAAAAATGTCGTTTTCCTCCGTGCTTCAGAAGCTGTGTTCAGAAGGCACATTAAGCCTTTGACCTGGCTGTCATCATTAGATAGCAGCCGTTATGTTATGTTAGATGCGTTTTGGCAATTTTAAAATCTGACAAGTTTTGGCACTTACACACCAGAACAAAACAAACACCTAGAAAACATTTAGCAATCATGAAGCGAGACAGACAGGTCCAAGCAACTGAAAAGAAGAGGTAGATCACCTGCTTCGTAGTGGTAATATATTATTCGCAACAAGAAGTAAAATCTCTACTTAAACCAGTTGAGAGAAAGTCCCGAAAGCAGTGGATCCTCAAATACGACGAGACGATGCATCACAAAGAAGATTTGCGGCACTTCCGCTCAGGTATACAGATTTAAAGCAGTCTATGAAAGCCTTAATCTCGATAAAGGCATCGCCGTCACGAGCGCCTACACAGAGTTGATTAATTATATTATTACAACAAACAAGTACTTGTGTTATGGAATTTTGCTTTATTATGAATGAATCCGATGAAATCGTCACCAATTGGCTTAGTGATAATTTAAAGGTTATTATAGGTACCTATAAGATGAAATGGGACAAGATGATACGTACCTAATTAGAGTAAACTTTAAGTTTGTATGCGATGTACCTATATCCTGTACGTGTACACAACACGTTTTAAAGAGATAGAAAGAGTGATCTCTTACCATGCTGATCCTAGAAACTAGCCGAATGATTGCGCAAACTTCTGTGGAATTATTTCAATAAGCAATGTGGCTAGCAACTTAGCACTACTTTGATTGCGTTTCACATCTATACGCTCACCTAAACGCCAAACGTAGCCCGTAAGGAAAAATTACGTAATACTTGTATGTTTCAATTATGTATGGGATGTATGTATAATAACCAATGGAGTTGTTACTATGTAGTCGCAAGGAGAAGGTTGAATAAGGTAAAACTAGTAAATTAGTGGCTCTGTATGCGACCTTGCTAATCTTTGCATATATTAAAATTAAATAAAATTTCATCAGCAAAATGCTTAAAAAAATATTATTTATTAAATGAAACGTGGAAAAAATTCAGGCGAAAAAAATAGAAAACTTATAAGAAAAATACTTGAAAAGTAAACACTGTTCAACTAGACTCGAACTCAAGACTTCAAAAACGCTCTGATAATAGCTATTTATAACCACCTTAGCTTTTCTGTTAATAGCGCTGACAGTAAAATCATCCATCTCGTCGAAGACGAAATAAAATAATATTCCTGTTTTGTGTTATAATCACAGGTAACTCACAATGGTCATTAGCGCTAATTAAAACTAAAGCCTCGGTAGCGCTAAGGACCTTTTTATCAACTTTGCCATTTTAAATGGTTTCTAAAAACTGAATCGACAATAATTGTAATTGTTAAACCCACCCATAACATTTTACAACAATCGGTTGAGAAATGCGACCAGTAGAGTGGAAAAGCCAGACAGACATACCAAGAACATTTTGCTTAAGTCTCCGCCAATTAAAATCAATTCAGTCTCCTATAACTTCCCATCAGCTCTCTCAATTTTACCACAACACAAAGACAACACATATAGAGAACGCTCACACATAATATTAGTATACAAAACCAATACGGCTTATCTTTATGATCATGAAATTAATATTGGTAACTATGCGACAGTGGCCAATAACCAGCATGAGCCAATTAGTGGTTCCAGACACGGGCTTCATTTGAATTCCACAGCCCTTCCGACCACAGCAGAGAGCCTGCGAATTTTCCCTTTCGTTAAGAAATAAATGTAGTGCAGAAGGATAGTCAAAATTTTTATTCGTGATTTAGCACGTCCTAAATGTATGGCGACAGAAGCATGCGCGTCGCGCATTTTATGTGAAATGACAGGTCGAATCGCAAAACTTCAAAGTCATCTTGAGAGTGTAGTAAGCGAACATCGAATTGATATTGTTGCAAACTCGTTGCAAACGATGGGTTCAAGATCGTTAAATGTCCTGATTTATTTTAAAACGCATGGGATTGGGGACAGCGTGGATACGCAAAAGTCTAGAAATAAGTAAGGCTTTCATTATTTTTTTTTTATTTCTCTTCCAGTTTTTGTTTCTGAGAAAGACAATATCGACACACGCACTCTCGAACCTAAAGGAGCACGACGATGATCCTTTTGTAATTTTCATGTTCTTATAATCTATTCTTATTTGATATATTTTAATACATATGATCTTATTTGACGATTTCCAGGTACATTTATTTCATAAAAAAATATATAGGGGACAAATCACACAAATTGAGCTTACCCACAAGTTACTATACTACATATATTTTAAAGAATACATTGAACGTCTATTCTATGTTGTCCTTGTTTTGTATTTTCCCTTCGTATTCAATTACACGTAGCAAGACAAATATTGCTCAGAAGTTCCACCAAGTTAGATTAGGTATTCTGCCCTACTGAAAGTTCTAATTGGAAAATTAACTGTTAATTTTGAAATTAATCAAACGCGTTTTCTTCTCATGGGAAACTTTACGGATACGTCCAAGTTGTGACTTGCTGTCAAAATTTAATTTAAGTAAATGATTATTTTGTTTGTGGCCACAATATGAATCAAACTTCATTAAGTTTCATTAAACTCGAGGTTTCGGATTGATGTCAAAGCAACTTCCTATAGGCAACCTCGTACTTCAAAAATGCTTTTATATTAAGTGTTCTCAATCTGCTTGTATTTGAAGAAGTTAAAGCATTTATATCTAAATAAAAAAAAAATAAGGTTAACTTCTTTTGGTTGAGGCTTCATTTTCACTATTATTGGGCAAGTTTATTTTTGTATATTTTTTTCATATAATCATGTTTATTAAGAGACGGAAGGCTATTATTTATCACCATCCGAAAATCACAAAATTTTATATTGATTTTAACAAACCATGATCCAAACATAATATAACTTGATCAAAGTTATATAACAAATGGAACATGCTGTTGTTCCATACATAATAAAATTTGAATAAATTATATTACCTACTTATGTATGAAACATGCTTTATATACGACAAACTTTACAAAGCTGTAGACTTTGTAGAATGGCTGAAGAATTAAAAATTAGACGTTTATGATTCTTGCAGAATACCTGCCATACGAAATGATGATGATAAACTTTATATATGACACAGTTTTATAAACTGAACTCGAGTCTAACTAACGAACTTCCTCGGTAGTAAAATGAAACCATTTGAGGTCCCAGGCCATTTATCATCAACTCGTATTCAAGACAGAGACAAAGAACGTAAATCTTTGTCGGGATTCGCGACGCGGCGGAATTTGATTTAGGGCGGCCACAGGTTTGCGGTTGGGATGCGGATCTCAACTAACACGTTCATATTGTATGTTTGGAGCAAGTAATTTCGAACTTACTTATAGATTCGTACTTTATGCTATTATAAAGGTGCTGTTTGCTTGTATGGTTTAACCCTTGGCCTACACGGTTTCTGACCTCCTCGTCCTCCACCTCGCGTTATCCTCATTACTAAGGGTCGTGATTCCCTAGATGTGGGGTGATAATCTTCCGTACAGTTGCACGCCATTTGTTCCTCTCCTTGGCCGAATGAAGAGCGTCGTGTAGGTAGGTATCCAAGGTTGTTTGGATCTTGTCTGGACTACGTCCTCTTGGTCTAATGCCGCAAATCATCCGTGTCTGTTAGTATTAGAAATTTGTTATTATCCTTTATTTGGGAGAGTTGTAGTGTATAATATTATGGAAATGGTTGGCCAAGTTTGCTTATAAGAAGTTCATTATAAGTATTCAGTGAAAAAAGATATGAAATAATTATGTTCTTATCATAGTGATTTCCTTTTTCATACTTTCCTATAAAATCAGAATTACAAGTGACTTTACATATTTTGAGTGTGAATAAATACGTTTTATTCCTCGTTAAGTACACCTATTCTAAAATTAAATGCTTATACCAATCCAATCACATTTATCACGAGAGAAGGACTGTAAATCTTAGTTGCGGGTTGCGGGTGTTCGTCGCAACTGAATTTGATTTAGGATCACCACAGACTTGCGGTTGCCAAATGCTATCGGACGTTGGCTTGGCTGAGACACTACTTCTTTTAAGTATTTTCTTGTAAGTATAGTTATTCAGCCGATAATTCGATAAAAAACGGTAAGTTTTTATTTAAATACTAGCTGTTACCCGCGGCTTCACCCGCGTGATATAGCCTATGTCCTTTTCAGTACCCTCTCTTATGTGTATGCAAAATTTCATGAGGATCGGTTCAGTAGATATGGCGTAAAAGCGCAACAAACAAACAAATAAACAAACAAACTCACTTTCGCATTTATAATATTAGTTGGGATTGGGATTTACGCTCTTTATTTTAGAAATGAGAATATTTTATTTTCTCATACCATTATGTTAATCTAATAATTGATATACTATTGTGTCTCATTTATAGTCAGGTAAAGGGTCTACACTTTACAGAAATGTACCCATTTATGTAAATGTGCTCATTCAAATCCAGTAATATTTATCACAAGGGAAGGACTGTAAATTTAAATCGAGTGCATAGAAATTGATTTAGGTCCGCCACAGCGTAGTGGTAGCTAAATGGTTTTCAGTTATTTCGTGGTATTTTCTATTAATACGAATATATTTTATAGGTTCTTCGAATATTTTATAAACGAATATATTTATAAGATAATACGTAATTAGACAGAACCACTAAAACATAAACATCCATCATAGATATTCACATCAGTAAAAACTTAGAAAGAAATACCACACACATCATCAATAGTCACCAACCCCAAATAAAAACTGATTAAAAATTGTAAATATAGGTGTGAAAGTATTCAATATTTTTGTTATTGTGCTTGGTTTCTAGTAATTACATTATTAATTCCTTTTTTTATACCAGTTTGTGCACTTAAGAGTCCCACGTAAAGCCGCAATCCCATACAAACGTTGTTTCGTTTTAGTTTACAAAAGCTAAGCCAATTTCAATCAAATTTCGTACATACGACCGGATAAGGCATATTGATGTTTATAATCAGATTTCAATTTTAGAAACAATACCTATACAAAATTACAGCGAGTACAAGTTTTCTATACGAAACTTCAAATTTTATATCGATTTTATATAGGTATTGTTTTTAAAATTGAAATCTGATTATAAACATCAATATGCCTTATCCGGTCGTATGTACGAAATTTGGTTGAGATTGGCTTAACTGTTGTAAAACTAAAACCAAACTACGTTTGTATGGGATTGCGGCTTTACGTGGGACTCTTAAGTATAGGGTTGAAGTCGGATTTTTTTTGTTAAAAATAATTTTATGCTTTTGATGAAATATTATTAAGCTGCATTTCTTTACCAATCTTCCACAGTTTTCGACAAAAAACAATCATATTTCATACGAGTGTCTCCCAAGAAGCAACACGTGTGTCTACACAATCTGCTGCGTGTTGATTTTGGCAGACAAAGGAGATTGGCAGTTTGAATAGCGGCAAATTTTCTACTTATTTCTTGACAGTGAATACTATTAGCTACGAGTATCTCCGTGAGTGAAGTAGTTTAAAATGCATGTTTACTCATAATAACACTATTTTTACTTGATTGAGCCCCAAGACCGGAACAGATCGTGTTGATGTGTTGTGTGGAAAACAAAGGTGTTGGCAGTTTGAATAGCAATAATGTTTACTTATTTCTTGACAGAATTAGCGGAAATTAATGTTTGTAATCTACGTAAGAGTAACTTAAGAGTAGTTTCATTTGCTGACAAAGTCTCAATTTTATCGGAATTAAATCTCAAAACAGCAACACGTGTGTTTGCACAAACTGCGTCGTATTGATTGCGGTAAATCAAAAATCAAAATAAAAATCATTTATTTTGCACAAGTGGATTCACCTAGTGGTTTCCAGCATGCAAAAATAAAAGATAATTATATTAAATTGTGTTTATTAATGAGTTCCAGTGAGTATGATACAGAATTACCGCAGTCTTTCCTTCTTTTTTGGCAGTGAATAACGTTTGAAATCTATGTGAAAGGATAGTGTTTCCTTTTTAAAAAGATATAATTTTTATCTGATTCCACCCCAAGACCGCGACACGTGTGTATGCACGGGCTGCTCCGAGTTTGTTTGTGGCAAACAAAGGAGATTGGCAGTTTGAATGGCGATAGTCTTTACTCATTTCTTGGCAATAAATAATGTTATCTATCTTTATGATGTTTCATAAAAAGGCATAACTGACAAAGACACTTTTCATCGGAATTTATCTCAAGACCGCAACACGTGTGTCTATACGAGCCGCGTCGTGTTGACTGATAGTTGGACTAGAAACATAGTCTTCCCTTATTTCTTAGCAGTGAATAATCATATGAAAGTTACTTAAAAGGAATACAGTAACAAAGACACTATTTTTATCTGAATTCCACCCCAAGACCGCAACACGTGTGTCTACACGAGCAGCGTCGTGTTGATTGCGGCAAACAAAGGAGATTGGAAGTTCCAATAGCGTCGCGATCTTCACTTTTTTTTCTTGTGAATAATGTTACCGATATGAAAAATTATTTTGCATTCGGAGATAAATAAACTAGACAAGAAGGACTACATTTAGGATTAAAGAAATGAATTACCTATATTTTAATAGATATAACACTCATAGGTCAACATTTCATAGAATCGCCTACGTCTCGAAACCGCAAACATGTGTCTGCAAAAGCCGTATCGTTTTAATTGTGGCAAAAAAAATTGACAGATTGAATAGAGATATAGTATTTCCTTATTTCATGGCAATAAATAATGAAAGTTATCTATAAAAAAGTTACTTGAAAGGAATACAGTAACAAAGACACTATTTTTATTTGAATTCCATCCCCAAGACCGCAACACGTGTGTCTACACGAGCTGCGTCGTGTTGATTGCGGCAAACAAAAGAGATTGGAACAGTGGCGGATTTACCAATAGGCTTAGTAGGCTGAAGCCTAGGGCGGCATATTTAGAGGGGCGGCAAATTTAGCCCAAATAATAAAAAAAAAATATAATTATATTTATACACATTACGTTCGTAATCCGTATATAAAAGACTAGCTGTTACCCGCGGCTACTTCACTATATCACCTACTTCACAATCATACTAATAACGGGAAAAAGTCGATGTAATGAGGACGATAGAACACATCATAAAGTAGCAATTTCTGAATAACTAAATGTAATTAATATGATTGTGAACTAAACTAACGTATTGAATTTCAATACTCAGTAGGGGCGGCAAGTTTGAATAGACTACTAGCGGCAAATTTGTAAATCCGCCGCTGGATTGGAAGATCCAATAGCGTCAGGATCTACATTTTTACTTTCTTGTGAATAATGTTACTGATATGAAAATTTATTTTGCATCCGGAGATAAAAAGGACTACACTAAAAGGGCAATATTTCGTATTCAAGAAAATAGTAAGTTACATATGTTTTAACACTCTAAAGTCAACATTGCAAAGAAGAGCATACTTTTCAAGATCGCAACACGTGTGTCTGCACAAGCCACGGCGTATTAATTGCGGCAAAAATAATAATGACAGTTTGATTAAAGATATTATGTATATAGTATTTCTTTATTTATTGTCAGTGACTAATCTAAGCTTTATAAATGAAAGTTATTTGAAGGGAAACAAAGACACTATTTTTATCAGAATTCCATCCCCCAGACCGCAACACGTGTGTCTACACGAGCCACGTCGTGTTGATTGCGGCAAACAAAGGAGATTGGAAGTTCCAATAGTGTCACGATCTTCACTTTTATTTTCTTGTGAATAATGTTAGTGATATAAAATATATATATTTTCCATCTGGTGATAAAAGCCTAGAGTGAGAGGATTTAATTTTGGATCCAGGAAATAAATATTTTAAAGTCAAAGTCAATAAACATATATTATATTGTGTATAAATATCCATGGCACTGACCATTTGAAAAATATCGTTTACCATCATGACCTAACCGGGGATCGACCCGGGACCCTCGTGACATAGGCGGGCGAGTTAACCACTGCGCCACAAAGTTCGACAAGTGAGGAAAATGTGTCTACCTACCTATTACTCTTCCAAGTAATCACTGAGCAGGTATACTAAAAAAGCTTTTTGAAACAATTCCTATGAAAATTGCCTCATATATTCGCAACCCACAACAAAAGATTGTTAAAATAGCGCAAATCATAATGTGAATTAAAAAAGATACTACATTTCGACGATGATTACTCCATTGTGCTCACGGCTGCACAATGGCAATCATTCAATTGTTGTGAATGGGGTTTTCAAATAGTGCAGTGTAGGATGAGGGATGAACTGTCACAGGGGATAAAACGCCCATCATCATTGCGTCGGGAAAATCCCCTGGCAGCTGAGACGGTTTTTGTTAGTTAGACGAGAATATTAGGTACGTTAGAAGGATGTGTAAACCTTGCAACTATATTGTGACTATAGAGTTTAACAGATTCTAGTTCTGAGCTCCTAGCAACACCTTTTGTAATTTTTGGACCAAGAATTAAAAAAGAAAATCGTCTTTCAGACTATGAGCAATTAAGACGAGTTGCTACTGTGGACTATGTACCTACGCTTGCGCCCATTCAATACTAATTTCAGTTAACGAGCCAAATTAAGTACGTAAACAAAGTTATACAATATAAATATTTATACTTACAAATATACTATACCTATTTTAATATAGATTCGTATAACGTTAAACATCCAAGACCCAGATCAATCTGAAAAATATAGTTTTTGATTTATCTTGACCTGACCGAGAATCAAATTCAGGACCAGTCGTGTCGCAGGCTGCCGTGTTTACCACTGCGCCACGGACGTCGTCTCATAAATTCTTAAACTAATAAATTGAGATACATAATAAAATAATATCACGCATACACAAAATTTACAAAAAAATATTGTTCCGCTCCAATTAGATTTTATAACAAATAATTTATAACACATAGTTATCTTCTTTCACAATACAATAATATATACCTTTTACGCATAAAATTAGCACGCATTTTAAATGAGAAATATGACCGAGAAATCACCTCAAAATACTCACTATTCTCTTTCGTTACCGCGCAAAACATTCAAACGGTCTTGTTCGCGTGCTTGTATTGTAAACAAACACATTTTCAAAGGATTTCCACCGGTGAAACTGTTTCGCCGGCAAAGTAAATGCAAAAAAGTAACAAAGGGATTTGTTGCACTTTTAATTTCTCAACGCCGCTGTATTTCAATTTCCGATGACCTATTTTTTTGAAGCCATTCTTGTGTTTTTTCATCAACAAAGTTTTTAAATGTTTTGTGCATGCGTGGGTTCCTAGCTCTTACTTATCTTTAAGCTAAGTAGTTTGTTATATAGATTTAAGAATTTATTCAGAACATATATACATATAATAGGCTTTCTCAAATCCACATTGAATTTTCAATTTGTTAAGATACACATTAATTAATTATTGTTTAAAAACTAAATAGTAAATGACTACTAGTTTTTGAAACCGAACACTGCAGAGAAGAGATGACGTAAGAAAATCTTTTTAACAGTACCTATTGGTCGCTTACTTGCCTAAAGGGATATAAGTTTGTGTTTGGGTTTGATGGGAGGGAAATAGCAATGAAAATAAATTGTTTATTCACTTAGTTCGTGAACGAAGAGCAAAAAGAAATAGTAAGTTCTACTCGTATAATCTCATGGGGAGCTAAGCAGATTTATTGAAACTACCTATGTGTGAGGTGACATAAATAAATACATACGGACACATCACACAGATTGCCCCAAAGTAAGTTCGAAACTTGTAATATGGGATACTAACTCAACGATACTATATTTTATCACAAATACATACTTATATAGATAAACATCCAAAACCCAGGTTAACATAGTCGTTTTAAGATTTTACATACCTAACTGAATTCAATGCGATGTATCTAGAATATGATATGCTACACTTACTCCATATGTTTAAAAAAATATCATCACATGTTCGACTGGTGGGCAAAGATAACCATAAGTGCAGGGCAATATCGAATTACAATAACTATTTAGTTTTAAAGCAACTTAGTAATCCAGCAGTAGAACTTTGTTTGGCCCATCTTTGTCTTCAATCGAATGTGTAGGGCAATATTGATTTACAATAACTATTTATATTTCGAGGAACTTGCTAATGTAGCAGAAGAACTCCGACAACGTCCAATTATGCGATATGTGGCTTTTACTTTGAGTCTGTCTGTACTAACAAACACGATAATCCATCGTTAGTGGTAAATTCCCAGTTCTCCGTCAACAAGTTGCCAGCTTGAAATCTAATACATATAATGTTTACATACATTCAAGGTACGAATCGGTCAGTCTCTGGAAATATACTGGATGAGTTATCCAATATGATATAATTTATATGGCATAATGCTAATGGCAAATCTTTTACTTTCGTGTTTTGTTATTTTGTTTTCGTAGATAACTGTTTAATAAAGGTGTACCTATTAGTATATCAGTCAATAGAATTGAATAACGAGTAGAAATAGGCGGCGTTTCTGATAGGAGTATCCTAACGTTTCAGCGCCCCTCTGAAATGTTAGGATATTAACATAATAATAAAATAAGGAGAGAAGAGCGCAATGAATAATTACTAATTATTGCATTAATATTTATTTAGGCATCGGCTTGGCTCTCATCAATATTAGTTATTTTATGCAATTTTAGTCATTTAATTTTTTTGAATCCTCCCCAAAACTGACATATGGCTACGCCCCTGGTGTTTCTTCAGTTTGTTAAAACTACCTACAGACTCAATGCCTACAGATGACATTATCTAGACATTTTGGTAATAACTTAGAATTATAATTTAAATATTTCTACGTAGATAAACATGCTTTGATAAAAATAAGTTGATGCTTAATTTACGAAATAGCAATAATTCTTTTTTGCGGCAAGATAAGAGATACTTTTTAAAAATGAGACACTCGACGCTTGACAAATTAACCTCAAAACTTGAGAAAGAATAAGGAAAATGGCGGGAACGGAAGGATATAAACTGACACTGGTCTTGAAGTAAATAAATCAAAACTAAAAAGGCGGCTGTTTAGCTGAGTCATTTTTCACGGTTCTTTTGTTGTTTTTATTCCTTAAAAATAATGGTGTGATTAGAATTAATCTTTAAATACAAATTTACCAGAATTAATAAATATAACAAGGTGACAAGGTGATAAATTGTTTAGCTGTGTTTGAGCCTCATAGTTCGAACCCAACAACGTTATAATTTATAGGGTAACTTTTTTGTTTTACCTGTTAGAATAAATTAGGTCAGTCAATTTTTAGTCAGGTTAAGATGGAAAACGATCTTTTTCACAGGTGGTACTTATGTGATATTGCTGATCGATCATAATCATCAGGTCTTTTTTAGTCTTCACTACAGAAAAACGATCCTCTCTGTACTACCAAAGCCATATATAAGATAAGCCAGAGCAGTCAGAGGATTTGGCCTACATTCTCCACGTTGGCCAGACGGAGAGGTCTGTTTGGAATTGAAGAGGAAAATAGCCAGTCAGCCGCATGTAGGGCTGTGTTTAGTGTAGAGTTCCATAGTTGCACGTCATTTAATCTGTTATCAAAGTTGGTCGACCATAACTCTTTCAATTTAGTTGCCTTTGTTGGTAAAGATTTCCTTTTAACTTCGTTGTATATACTAATGCCCTGATTTCTTTCAAGTAATCATAAACAATCAATCAGCTGCCGCTTGACTCCAATTAAAACTTGCAGTTTGGGGCTAAATATACCACAGCGAATTCAGACGCTGACATCATTTTGAAAGAAACTATCCGACGACACTCCACAGTCAAAGCATTAAAGAGTCAAAATATTTCCCCACTTTACGTGTTAGGGGTAAAATCTTTTTTTTATTTGATTGCACCACTGTGTCGGTCACTACCGATTCACAATTTTAAAATTACAGCTTAGTATAGTACCTACTAACAGTCTCTGAGCTAAACCGCACAGGAAGGGACATTCAGTCGGATTTGGTGAATTTATAAGAGTTGTTTCATATAGAACCTTAAATATATAAATCATTTATTTGCTCAAATACAGTCCATATCAGATGTTAATAATTAAAACTACTTAAAATTAATTAAAATATTTACAAATTATATAGTCCCTGCAAACCATCACCTCGCGGTAACGTGCCCAAAAGGCTGGCAGCATTGCCACGTTGGATGGCAATGCTTATCCTTTGTGCCAAGTAATTGCCAGCCCTTTGGTCACGTGATACCTCGATAAGCCTCTTTGACAAAAAGTCAAAGAGGCGATGAGCTGATGGACCCCACGGACCCATGGTTTCAACCCCAAAAGACTCAAATATGTAGCTATTCCCAATACTAACATATTTGCGCCTCTTGAGGCTTTCTGCCGCGGCTGCTGCTGTACCGGCCTTTGACTGGGTGACCTGAAGATGGGACGACGCTAGGGTATCGACGCATGTAGCATCCCCTACCAAAGGCCGGCCCAATCGCAAGGGCACCAGAGTCATTCCACCCAGTCTCTTGCCATCATCACGAACCAGACCACTGGGTTCTAAAGCGGCCGGCATGTTAATGGTGGCAAGAGAGCGGTGGATAATATTGTTTAGGGCGGCATGACGCCCTAAACGGCCGGCACTCCTGGGGCATGATAGGCCGTGGTGTCCAAAGCTATCGACGGTATCCCCACAGGGGCAACGATGAGGGACTATACACGTTGCACCTAGAACCTTAAATAGGATACGAACTGATGCTAATCTTGAAGCAAATAAATCACATGTGGCACTTCAACAGTGAGATCTTTCTTTTACGGATCTTTTGACGTCACTTAATCGCCTCGTACAAATACTTACCTGTCTCCAAAATTTTAGCAACTTTATTTTACAGCATTTTGAACCTAATAACGTCGAAATAAGAAAGTTTTGATTCTTATCTTGATCCTAACTAATATTATAAATGCGAAAGTGAGTTTGTTTGTTTATTTGATGGTTACGTTTTCACGCCTAACCTACTGAACCTTGATATTTTGCATATACATAGGATAGGGTACTGAGAAGGACATAGGCTATATAT
This sequence comes from Rhodophaea formosa, assembly GCA_963082605.1. Taxonomy (NCBI): domain Eukaryota; kingdom Metazoa; phylum Arthropoda; class Insecta; order Lepidoptera; family Pyralidae; genus Rhodophaea; species Rhodophaea formosa. The sequence continues at coordinate 16,145,623 of OY720209.1, forward strand.
CACACGGGCGAAGCCACGGGTAACAGCTAGTATCATATATAAAGATCGTTTTCCATCATGACGTGGCCGAGATCGAACCCGGACCAACTCGTGGCGCAGGTTGGCGTGTTAACCGCTACGCCACAGAGGCCGACAAATACAAGAAAGAAGATTATTAACTGCTGCGCCGGTCTGAAGTACCTAACTATATTACAGCTTATCGCACTCTACAGGCACGATTTTCTCTCATGGCTCTTTAGCGTCTCTTAATTGCCTCGGACGAATGACTATATCCAAACTCTAGAAACATATTTTTATCGCATTTGAACTCCCAAGGGTGTTATTAATATACTTTTCTTTTTATACATTTGAAAATAAATTTGTACCTGTCGATTATATTCATATTTCTGTATTGATTTCAAAGCAGAAAAAGTCTTTTCTAGCAAGTTATAAGTTTTAGTTATAAGTGGAAAGACTTTTATTATGACATAATTAATGTTTGTTTTTGTTAGTGTAAGTGGACAACACTTGTGTCGGTTTTAAAGGCATCTGACATAGCTTAACAACTGTTATCAATGATGATAGCCGGGGCTATCGACTAACGTGCCTTTCAAAGTATGGAGGAGATCAAATATTTTTATGCAACCACTTGCGGTCACCCATTAAAGTGGGAATACGCCCGGGATTGCTAAACAAGCGTGAGCGCTAATAATGCTCACGCCTACTGAGCTATGGGGCTCCTCGATAAGATATAATGAGTTAAAAATTAATCTTAAAGCGTCGCAATAGGAAGATATTAACTACTGCTAGTCTAAGGTAAATAAATCATTTTAAATGACACTACAACAGTAAAGTTTACTTTTACGGCTCTTTTGTCGTGGCTTAACCTCTTGGACCCATGCCTATCTCCAAACTTTTGCAACTTTGTTTTATCGCATTTTAACTCGGCAACGGCGTGATTACGAAACTTTTCTTATACCTTTGGGTATTTATTTTTGTAAATAATAATCGATAAAGAATAATTTCATGAGATACTCACCTAAGCGGTTGTATCGTTTTAGTGTACCGTGGTAGTGGTCTTTGTATTTATTTCGCGCTTCGGCTACAATCTTATAATAATATCTAAAGCATAAAAGAAAATAAAGTTTATTGAAAATGTCACTAGTGGTAATATGATTCAATAAAGATAATGCATAAAACATATCTAACGTTGGGCGGTGGGTTAGTCGCTAGATTTACAAAGATATAGTTTTTCACTTGTTGAGTACTCTCACACCTTTATTCACACCACACCACAGAATTAAACCACACCCTTCTATGTAATTTGCGAGTCTCAGCTCAGCCTACGCAGTTACTATAGTAACTGTAAAAACTTTATACTGGTTTTTGTTATATTTGTTTATTTAAATTGTTATATTTAAACGTTTTTTATACTGGTTTTCAAGTAAATAGCAGAAAGTCTACGAATGACTTTTATTTTTATTTATTATTAAAATAGTGAAATTAAGTGTATATTCATTCATACATTTATTCTACACACTTGACGAGCTCCGTGGCGCAGCGGTCAACGCGCCGGCCTGTGACACGGATGGTCCCGGGTTCGTTCCCCGGCCCGGTCAGGTCAAGATGAAAAATGATCTTATTCAGATTTATAATATTTATATATAAAAAAAAAACTTATTTGGTTACTCCCCGTTGTTTTTAAACATCCTCCATCTTATGCGCTGAAATTCTATTGATCTTCATTTGCATGCGCCATCTTTACCCACAAGTAGGGCCATACCTCAGGGCCATACATTACGCTCTTACTATTTCTATACTAAGTGATATCAGAACACAGACTGTTTTGAATTCATTGGCATCCTTTTAAATATAGACTGTACCCATGATTCACTTTTAAGTTAATTAACCTTTATTACATTCGTCATATTCTACATTCGACCTGGGCTCTGTCTACCCTGCAAGGGAAAAAGGCGTGATAGTATGTATGTATGTATGTATGTCATATTTAGGAATAGCTCAAGAAATACCTGAACCGCTTTGAAAGAGAATTGAATTGCCAAAAATGCCGAGAACGGTATCAAATTAGTCGGTCAGAACATTCACGCAAACCATGTGATCACATTTTTGTGACTAAAATGACTCTGTAAAATAACCCAGCAATTTTGTTTTGACTCAAGAAATATTTTTACACGTGAAAATTTTTGGTTACTCATTGGCATCCACGAGTTCAAATTCACCCTTTATAAAAAATATCCCTTTCAGTTACCACAAATGACCGTAAAGATATCGTTTGAAACATACCCGCGTGGGAGGCGGGATTGCCGCTACTTTTACAGAGGTATAGGTTTTCACTTGTTGAGCGCCCTCTCACCACCACACACCTTCCTCCGCACCCTTCTCCTAATTTGCAAGTCTCGGCCTACGTATTTAGGGAAGAAGTACTTTTCAAACGTTGGTTTATTTCTTTGATTGTTACTAGTTTACATACTGGTTTGGGAGAAAAAGAAAAATATAGAATATACCAGCAGCTTTTTTTACCACGTCAAGGAATTGGGCGAAAATCTCACGAATCACGTCAAAAGGTGATGCGGCTAGCAACCCCCCACTATGTTGATTCCACTTTTCTCCTCATCGCCCACTAACACGCTGAATGTGGTCTTTGGGTTTTATGACTCTACCCCGCAAGGTTTTTCGCTTTTTGTACTAACGTATCTAAGTACGTAAGAAAAAATAATAAAGTATTCAATTTATTTTTACTGGTTTCACTATCTTCTCTTCTTGTCGTAAAAAACATATTATTACAGTGTTAATATCTTTCAGTTTTCAGCAAAAACAATATCATAAGAATTAATATTTGAATAACTTTCCACAATATTTAGTAGATTAGTGTCAATCTATATCGTATATCTCAGAACTAAGAATGACTTACCAAATTTGTATATTTTTATTTGTGCAAATTTTGTCATAAAATTCCCATTATGTGGGAAGCAAAGAAAATCAAGAAAGAAAGTCTAGAGTCTAAACCTTTTTCGAGTGCAATTTGAGCTTGAGTGAATAAGTTTTTGTGAATTCAACATATAGAAAAAAAGGTGACCAAAGCGGAAATAGAGCAATCAAACGTCCAACTGAATTTCACGCTGCGTACAGCTGCAGTAAAACTAGCGTCAAATCAAAAGTTCCAAATCTAATGAAGTTCATGTCCCTAAAACGTTTTTTAAACTAGTTCAACCTTGAATGGCGCTTGCCATTTGTTTTCAAAAAAAGAATTCGGTATTTGCCTAATGTTAAGATTATATAAAATTTGTTTCCAATGATACCAATTTCTATCTAAAAACACTATAAAGAACACTTTAAATTCGATATCGATTCGTTAAGTGTTCTTAAAGCTTCTTTAAAGTTGGGTGAATAGGACCATTTTTTAAAGTATGAAAATCTTAAATTACAATAATACTGTATTGTAGTCCGCTAAATTTAAAGCAACTTTTATTATGAAACCATTATCACAAACGTAATATTTCGTATAGCTACCAAACAAAGTTCTCACTCCGCCCATACAAAATACAAAGTTGTGACGTCACAAATATGTAGGCATTTCAGCAGTGCGTTTTCACGTCTAAAAATTAACGTCTAAAAATATGTGTCTTTAAAACTTCTATATCTGAAAGAGTTTTTTGTTTAGAAATGTATTTCGGTCACTATTGTGTTTATTTTTGGCAGGTCTTTACATAGCGACACGAAAAATTTTTTAGTCAAGTAGCCAATTATTACGTACTATGTATATGCTTTTGATATGGAGTATTCTTTGATATGGATAAGCGAGCGCGAAACGTTTATGTTTTAGCTTGGTCAATAATTATTTCGTTTGTCTGTCTTTCCTATTGTTCACTATCCGGATTTACATTTTTTCTTTTTCTACAGCCTCATTTATAATCAGATTCACGTGAAATTTTGTGAATTGGTTGATTACATAGATTTTTATTGTCGATTATGTTTTTGGAAAATGTTCAATATGGTGAAGCATGACAACAAAGTACTTATGCGACATTGGAATCTAAAGCGCTTAGATTTACATTGTGAGTCATAGAGCCTCTAGTTTCTTTAAAACTTATTCCAACGACATACATTGTGAGAAAACTCAATTTTTCAAATATAAAATGTTATTTTGAATGTACAAAGAGTACATTCAAAATCTGAGAAAGCCTAAGTTTAGCCTGTGTGCCTGATATCGTGGATCACGAAACAAAAAGTAACATTAACAACTCGATGTTCTCTGAAAATATACGCGAGGCAGTGGATTTTCGCCGGTATTTTTACAAAGGGATTGGTTTTCACTTGTTGAGCGCCATTTCTCACACCTTCCCGAATTTGTCCCCGTTGTTACAGTCCTGTTAGCTCTATTTATTTGAGTTCGCCGAGATTTTGAATTAAATTGTAGCTTTTTTTGCTTATGTTTCCATAATTAAACTATGTATTTAAATCTTATAAATATCCAACAAATATATTGCATATGTATACAGGTACAAAAAGTAGATCATAAAAACTTACTGATATTGTAAAAGCAAAGCGATTTTGTATTTATATATGTAAGTTACTCTTTATCAAACTACTAAATCGATCATCATGTAATTTTGCATAAGTATATTTTGTCTGGGGTACGAGAAAGGATATCACACGGACAATAATGCGAGTGAAAGCTTACAAGCTTTATTATTTACCGCGGCTTCGTTTGCGCAGGTAACTTCTGGCTTCAACATTTCAGTAGATGATTTCAATCAAGGCTGCTAAGGGTGATCCAGGTATCACGAAATAGGATAGCTAAAAACCTAGCCTGCTAAATCTAGTTTCTGAAAAAGAAAACCAATTATTTCGCGGCTACGATGCCACAGACCTACCCACACCGTCATATAATAAACCCACCACGGAGCGGCGAGAAGGAATATAACACCCCGCTTTTCGGTCATTGATTAACACCTTAAATAAGGAAACCAATAAATTTTGATAATTTTCAGACGTTACAGTAACTGGGCCCCAAATTGCCGGGTCAAATGGAAACATAGCCCGAACCCCCCGTAATTTGCAATTCCCGTGCACGGCGCGGCGGTTGGACTTTTAACAAACCTTGGGTTTGTCGTGAAAGGTTCTTTTCCATCCCTTTTTTTCAGTTTTAAGATATCTTACTATATCGCATTCGAATATGTTCCTGATTACGCTGGATAATTCAGAACCTGGGGCTATTATTATGATAATTGTTCGTTTAACACTTCGCTTCATCATCTTAACAGTCACAAAAATACATAGGTATTAGCTATTTTTAACGATCTCGCCCGCGTCAGTTACAGTTTTTTCAGGTTGTATCACACAGTCTATCTGGGCAACCGGGATGACCCCTGGTTCTGGACCCGGTTTTTTGAAGATTGTGATAATGTAACCTTCAAAACGCTCTAAAATATAGCCTATTTTACTCGCTGAAAATGTAGATTTGTTTTAGTGAGAGATATTTAAAATACCTCTCCTAGCTCCTGTAGATTTCAGTTTATCCATAACAAGCGAACACATAAATATTTCCTATTTTTAATATTAGTATAGATTGTGAATATTGACATTTAATAGTATCGTATCTTGAGTTATAGTTCTGTGTATCGTATCGGGAAAAATGACAGGCGATGGATTTAAAAAGGTATTTAATTTTTTTTATTGAATTACCTAAGGCGTTACTTTGCGGAAGTCAAAGTCACACGCACGTTAAGTTAAATTAATTTGTGTGCCACCATCATGTAAACTATTGTTCGCCAGCGCCACCTACTACTGTTAGTCCCTTCATACCCACCACCAATAGTTAATGCATGCGACCTTGCCGATTGTGCCGATGTTGCTGCATCCGTTGAGTCTGCAGCAACGTCCGTCTTCGTGCTTGCGATACGTTTCCGAATTAATTGCACTCAAAACGCTTGAACCTAATATTACTTTTATTGCCATTTGATTGTGAATTCTTCTTAATAATGCTTTAATACGTAGTTTTAGTGTATCAATCGATCAAATTTACAGTTATATATTGCATTAAATAGTGCATAAGGTCCTTAGTTGCTCCGCACGCCATCCTTTAAACGCAGGGATTTTTGTTTCCACCTGTACCCCGATTTTCTGAGCGTTGTTTTTCCAGCGCCAGTGACCTAAATCTGTACCCCACAAAGCTTGATTACGCGTCAAACTGCTAGTAATTGTTGTTTTTTGGACAGCTACCCGTGTTTCGGCTGGTTAATACTATATAGGACGATATACACATAGCACTGCATTTTATAGTAGCAATTTCAAAATAATAAATAAATATATACGGACAAATCACACAGATTGAGCTAGCCCCAAAGTAAGTTCTAGACTTGTGTTATGGGATACTAACTCAACGATACTATATTTTATAACAAATACATACTTAAATAGATAAACATCCAAGACCCAGGTCATTTTGAAAAAGATCATTTTCCATCTTGACCTGACCGGGGATCGAACCCGGGACCATCCGTGTCGCAGGCCGGCGTGTTGACCGCTGCGCCACGGAGCTCGTATTGTATTAAAGGAACAACCTTATTTTTTGTGTGTGTGTGGTGAGCGGCAGAGTAGAATAGGACCACTCCAAGTCTTCTCGTGGATGTCGTAGAAGGCCACTTAGGAAACACGGGCTAAACAAAGCATTAAACATCAAGCATCAGTCTGGCCAGCGTAGGCCAAATCCTCTGATTGTTTTGTCTAATATATGGCTATAAGTAGTATAGAGAAGGTCATGCTGCTATAGTGGAGACTAAAAAATAATTTCATTTATTACATTTTGCTTTATTAATCGCGGCATCACAAAGAGTGCTTATAGTTCCTCTGATACTGACAACTGATGGAGGTGGAATGAGGCTTATGAGAAATTCAGGGGAAGCAGCTTTTTATATATATAAAAAAAATATCATTTTTAAATTTAAAATAAGTATTTTGCTTTCAATTCAGCTGATGTTTGGAAATACGTAAATATATTCACGTCAGCACTTAGGGGAACATACAGCGAAGGCGTATTCCCGTTGTAAGCAAAGTGCATTTAAAGTGCAACAAAAATGTTTCTGGTGTGATGGTAACGCGTTTGGCATTCAGAGATTTTTTGATGCAATATCTTAATAGATTTTCTTATGACAAAACACTGTACCTATACGAAATATTTAAACAATAATTTTAAAGACTTAAGACTTGACTTAAGAAGGAATACAATATAATTTTACGCTTTACTATAAAAAAATAAGACTTGAAGCTTATCAATATTAACAAGTTAGTCTATAAAACTTTCTTTTGAATTTCAAAATAATTTACTGTGCAGGATGATTCTGAACAACCTTCCAATATTTAGCGACAGAATCAGAATACCTAATAAAATGCGGACACCTGGCGCGGGCCACAGATACCCAAAAAAGAGCAAAATATTCAGTTCCAGTTCTAAACTAGTTCTTCAAATAATGATTTTGTGCCCGTCACCGGAGAGACAGCTAGCCCATGGTGTCAGGAAGCAAGAGCCTTTGTTAGTGAGATAGGACGTCGTTTAAGAGACCGTGGTTATGACAACCGCTCTGGCTGGTACCTGGTTTAAAGGATATCCATTGCAATTCAGAGAGGAAATGCTGCCAGCATAATGGGTACCTTTGAGCCGGGAACTATCCGGGGGGGCATTTTTGAGTGACTTGTTTTTATGTAGTTGTCTCTGTTTTTTTTTTGTACTTTTAAAATAAATAAATTTATTTTGTTAAACGGCAAACCTGACTCATTGACTTATATTTCAACGCACAGCCGAACCTACTGTACCTAGAAACTTGAAATTCGGTACAGGGGATCATTTCATGATGAAAGTGAGTACTAAGAAGGGATTTTTTGAAATTCGACCGCTAAAGGGGTAAAGTAGTGAAGTAGTGGATATTTATCTATATAAGTATCTATTATAAAATATAGTATCGTTGAGTTAGTATCCCATAACACAAGTCTCGAACTTACTTTGGGGCTAGCTTAATCTGTGTGATTTGTCCGTATAAATTATATATCATTATATTTTTTGAAATTCGACCGCTAAAGGGGTGAAGTTTCATGCGGACAATGCCACGGAAAATTGAAAATTAGTAATAATAACTAATATATCTCTTGGTCGCACTTAATGGCATCCGAAGTTGTAGCGTTTTAAATCCTGGGTCCGCTGTTACGACAAGTTTGTTTATTACATAGGTATTCATGATGTTAAAGGATTTGGTAAAGTTTATAAGGTAGTTTCGCCGGCTGATTGCCTGACATTAACCCTCATTACTCTTTCTTAACCTAATGAGTAAATTGCCCTAACTGCGCAAATCCTCATTCTCATTCGGAACACTATCTCCAGAAATGTTATTTGAGGGACATAGCCCCCGGCTCAGGCATGGATAGATGCATTAAAACGGCGGTGTTTGGATGACTATGAATATGGTCTCACAGAAACAGTTGTTCATATTGATATACTGAGCCATTCCTCTCAGGGAAATCCTTCAAATTTATACAAAATGCGGTTTTAAAGCTAATTTCAATGACAAATGTGTTAGTAAAAAGATATTCAGAGTTTCTAAAGTTTAGAAAAAAGCAATTTATTCACGTGTTGGTACATAGTATCTAACAACAGTTTATTGTTCATAATCTAAACTTTCGATTCTGGTACCTTAAAGAATTTCAGTCTGGGTATAGCGCATTTTATAAACTAAAATCGTTTAAATTTTCTCAATAATTATAAACCACTTTTCTCTATCAACCAAAGTTTGAAATTGTTCTTACTAAATAAAACACCGGTATAATTCTTCCTTTTCCCAACCAAGACGTGTTTGTAGCTCATATAAGTATACCAGTATGTCAACAGGTTATAACTTGCCTACAAAACGGGGTGTAAAAGTAGCTTAAGCACATTCACTCGTCGCAACACTCATCGATCGAGGAGGCAATAAAATATAAGCCTATTTTTACACCGCTCATAAATATTTCATAACGCCCGCAGAACGCGAGACGTCGAAACATTCGCACAGTGTAAATACAGCATAATAGAAAATTTTTCCTTATTGGTGAAAAATGTAATTTTTTTAAGGTTTATACGGTGTGTCAATTTACCTTTGACAATGCCTTGAAGGATCTTCATCTTCCTGTCATAATGAGCAACTTTTCCTATAGGACTTATGCTGGAAACTCAAACAGTTTTAGACATTTTCAAAAGAGGGTTTGGGGGGGCCCGGAAATTAGTAAGGTGTAAAAAAATGAGTTGTTTGACTCTGCACCACTATAATTCTATTCCATTCCAATGTAATGTCAAGAGAAAATTTTCACGGTGCTTATAAAACCTGTTTTCGGTTATGAGTATTAAACGGTGTTTCATATTTGAATAGTTAATAAATTAAGCGTGAACAATAAAACGATAATTGATAAAGGTAAAAAAAAACAAATACGTAACTTTAAGTTACATTATTATTTATTTTTTATTACCCGACTGACCCACCCAGAAGGAGGGTAATGTTTTTCGAGCCTATGTATGTATGTATGTATATATCTATGTATGTATGTATGTAAATATGTCTGTTCCATTGTTGCATCCTGCAGCCTAAACGGCTGGACGGATTTTGTGGTGTGAGGTGTCAGTAGATTCGGATTCTTCCCCGGAGTGTCATAGGCTATGTGACGTCAAAAAAACAAATATACAGCGGACGTTAACTGGCAAAAACTGACAAAAAGTTGACCCTTCCTGTAGCCATAATGCCTTGACCAATTTTGAAATACGAGGTCTCTTTAGATTTGTGGTCCTCCCAGGAGAGGTGTGAACCATGTAACGTCAGTTAAAATATATATTTTCGGCTTTAAATGAACAATTTTGCAGGAGTAAATACTAAGTTCCTGTAACGAGAACTAGATGGCGCTGGAGCAATTTTAAAACGCGCTATGGTTGTTTTTTTTGCTTTTGATTACAAGCGTAGGGAAGAACTTGCCGGATTTCGCAATTTCACACCCTGAAATACACCCGGCTCTGACGGGAGTCTCAAACGAAACGCTCAAATGCCTTCCACAGACCTTCCCCCTTCTACTTTTGAGCATTTTCTATGCGTGTTTTGTAAATTGCACCTTTCCAGGCGGCTGGAAGGAAGCACTTGTGATCAGCATCCCCAAGCCAGGCAAAGACATAAAAATCCCACATCGTATTAGCTTAAAGAGTTATTTGGGGAAAATCTATGAGCGGATCCACCTCAAAAGACTCAAGAACGAGCTCCGTGGCAGAGCGGTCAACACGCTGGCTGATCGGCCGATATCGAACCCGGGACCACCCGTGTCGCTGGTCCTGGGTTCGATCTCTAGAGAGGTCAAGATGAAAAATTATCTTTTTCTGATTGACCTGGGTCTTGGATGTTTATCTATATAAGTATCTACTATTAAATATACTGTTGTTGAGTTAGTATCCCATAACACAAGTCTTGAACTTACTTTGGGGCCAGCTCAATCTGTGTGTTCACGTGAACATGTGACCTCCAGGACATTCACCCAAAAATATGCAAGCACGAAGAACGCACCGCAAACTAATTTTGACGCAGACAAATATTGTTTTAAATGTGATCAATACACACACTTGTAACTATTTTTTGTATAAATAGATAATGTTTACTTTAATAAATTCTCTTTGGTTCGGACAATCGACTAGTATTATTGTCTGGGATCGACCGATCCACCACCAACCTCCTACTACGGCCAAGACACCCTTAGCCGTCAGTTTACTGATCAGTCTTGTGAGTCTGCTTGACTGGTAGTAGGAAAATCTACTGTCTGGCGTAAATTACACCTCGTACGCCAAACCCTTGATCCTTCCGCCTATCCGTCTAATATCTTAGGTCTCACGGTATTAGACTTCCTTGATTTATATATATACGTATATATTTTTAACTTATGGTTAGGGCTAGGGTGTTAGGTGGTTAGGGTGTTAGGTGTTAGAGTTGTTTGTAAGTAACAGTTATCCCTCTATTAATAATTTTCTGTACAGGCAGCTAGCTATTACAGCACAGTACATTACTACTTAGAGACACTTTGAATCAAACTACACATACTCCACAGTCACACATAGAAATAGCTAGTTGTTTGTATATTTGTATAAATTTATATTTATTATTATTTATTTAAGGACTATGTAAAGTCCAAAAGTCTCATCTCCGACGAACAGTTTGGATTCCAAGCCAAACATGCGTGTCACCATCAATTACGGAGCATATCTTTCATAACACCGCCTTACAGAGCATATCTTCAGATTCCGAACCAGGAATCGTCCCACGGGAGCCCTCTTCTTCAGTATAATAATAATAATAATATATGTTTATTTCAGGCACAGTACAGACCCATATCATTACACTTAGATAAAAAATATAAAATACAATGCAATAAAACATAAAAATGGTATACCTATATAAAATTATATAAATTAATAGGTTATTTGCTATTGCTGTCGTGATGTACGGAATGCCAATATTTAAAAATTGAACTATCCAGGTACTCGGACAGAGTCTGGAGGATCTCATTATCCGAGTCTCGGACACGGGTCCAGAACGCTGCGACGCGCGATCTAATTATCGCGTAGTAGTCAGGGACTCTGGCCGCGGCGAACATGCCCGACGCGCTGCAGTAGCGCGGCAGCCGCATCAAGATGCGGTATGCATTATTATACTGCACCCTGATGGAGCCACGAGTTCGCTTGGTGCAGTTGACCCAAAGCTGACATGTGTAGAAGCATTGACAGTATGCTCTAAACAGTGTCAGCTTCACCCGGTCCGTGCACCGCGCGAATCTGCGCGCGATCATGTTGCACCGCACAGCCAGAGCCCTGCGCTCGCGCTCCACGTCCGCGTCGTCGCGGAGGTCCTCCGTAACTATGTGGCCGAGGTACCTGAACCGTCCCACTCTCTCCACTGACGCGCCGTCCAGAAACACCGGCGGGACTTTCTCCGGGCCTCTTCCGCTATGGAACACCATCATCTGCGTTTTTGTGACGTTATACTTCAGACCATGTCTTTTGGCATAACGCTCACAAATTTCTAATAGCATTCTCAAACCACTGATGGAGGGGCTGAGGAGCACCATGTCATCAGCATAATTAATATTGTTTACACACAGAGTGCCAATATGGCAGCCGACTTTGCTGCTCCTCAGCTCCTCAATCAAGCCGTTCACATAAAGGCTAAAGAGGTCCGGAGAGGTCAGCCCTCTCTGACGAACACCACACTCTAACCTATAATCGCTAGAGACGCTGTCGCCCCATTTTACGTGATTAGTTTGGTTCTCGTACCAGTATCTCAACAGATTTACGGTTGCGTTAGGCACATTAGATTCAGCGAGTTTTTCCCATAGTAAATCGTAGTTTACTAGGTCAAAAGCACTACTGAGATCTAAATAACACGAGTACACCGAAGTATTCCTAGTCGTATAGTAACTTATTACGCTTTTGAGACTAAAAATCGCAGAATCTGTCGAGAGCCCGGGACGAAAACCAAATTGAGCATCATCTATTTTAATACCTTGCCTCAGTGAAGGAGATAAAACACACTCCAATATTTTGCCTACGATTGTGCCCAACGAAATCGGCCTATAATTCTTTATGTTGGACAGGTCTGCTGTTTTGCATTTTGGGACTGGAACCACTACAGTTCTCATTAGGTCAGTAGGTAAATATACAGAATTTATACAAAAATTGAAAAACTCCGCCAAAATGTGATAAATATACTCACCAGCGTAGACAATGTGCTCCATACTAAGCCCATCAAAGCCAGCCGCTTTTCCGCGTTTCATGGATCTTACGATCTTCATGAGGTCATCTGGCGAAACCAGATAGACATCGCTCCCGCTGGGTACGCTGTGCGGGCGCACACTGCCTGCGCCAGTGACAGGTAATGGCTTCAGTTTAAAATGGTCGGCAAATAACTCCGCTATTTGTTTTTTACCATGTATGCCTTCAATACTCTCAGCTAAATTACATTTGTAATCCAGCTGCTTAGTCGCATTCCAAAAGCTCACGAAATTTTTATTCATTTGGTGAGTAGCCAGGGTGTCCATACGTATTTGCTCCTCGTTTTTCATACACCATTTCAATTTATTTTTAAAATTCCGGCGACTTTGGACCATATTATCATAAATTTCACCTGAATCCGGCTTACCACTGGCTAACCAACTCTCAAACTGTAACCTAGCTTCTTTGTGACTGTCTTTAACGTGACAGTTCCAGCCCGATACCTGATTTGGCTTTTTCCGTACATCACGACAACATTTACTCCTTTTTGCGGCCTGCTGTAGCGTTAAAATTAAATTATTATAGAAATCATCTAATAAATAGTAATGACTTTTACAAAACTTATAACACAAAATATCACAGTTATCACATTGACTAGAAAGTTTCAGGTTAATAATATCACTTGCACATTTAGCTGTATACAAATCTATTTCCTCTGCACTTCTTTTACCCCATCGGATACCGCGTAACATCTCACTTTCATCACTTACGGAAAGTTTTTTGGTTAAGGTACGCACTTCACACAATAACCTGAGCGGAAAATGGTCAGACCAGTATACTCCTAGGTCCACACAAGCCGATTTTACCGATCCTCGAGCTGCTTCAGAAACAAGGGCATGGTCCAACCATCGCCTTGCACCCGTACCTTCGTTTATATGTGTGTACGTGTCCGGACTCAACAACTCCCGATCAATCCAAGTAAGAGAGTGCTCCGAACAAAACGACAGCAATTCATCCGCGAATCTTGTCCCAGGATGTGCATTAAAGTCCCCAAGTACATACACAGCGTCAATATCAGTGTCCTTAATTATCGCTTCAATGTCCCCCATGCAGCTTATAAAGTCAATCAGGCACTCATCCTTTTTGTCGTCGTATGGTAAATAAGCATTAATAACTAACATGGATCGTCCATCTGAGTCAATACGAATAGCCGCCAGTCTGGCATTCGCGCAATCAATTATTGAAACTTTGGGAAATAGGGACTTTCGCCACATCATAGCTAAACCTCCAAATGGTCGACCTCTTAGTATTTCAACGGAAGTATCCACCGAAGATTTAACAAAACACCCGAAATCCTGACTAATGACGTTCACATATCCCAGGTCATGGGGGAGGAGCCACGTTTCCTGCATTAGTAGGATGTCAATATCTTTGCACATATTCCTTATATCCTCTGTCGATCTTTTGATATTTTTACAGTTGAAGGAACCCAATGTTATTGTGCCTGTTATGTGTATATCCATATTATTTGTTGGTAAGAGCGGGGCGGGTCATTCGTTCTCGATACCGTCTGTAAACCAATCCAGCGGGCCAGAAATCACCATTAAGGAAAGTAGATAGTTTACTACTCAATATTTTTATGCGAAAGGAATTAAATGAGGTTTCATGGTTCTGTTTCAGTATCTCAACACCTAGACATTCTTCCCCCATATCCTTAATATGCTCTAATATAGTATTCTCCGTTACATCCTTTGTAGTGCGTGAAACATACACGGAACATTGGGACGCTGCTACCTGTATTTTGCATCCCGTCTTCAGAGTTCCGCGCATATTAGTCATTTTAGTTTTCTTTTTCTTATTTCGAACCGTAGTAAATGAATCATCATCGTCAATAGTTGTCGGTAGCATCTGGCATTCATGTAACTCGGTGCAATCAGCCGGTATAGTACTCTCACTCTTAGACGTACTGGGAGCAAGGTCGACTTTCGTTTATCGCAACCGTTGTTTACCTGAGATTATGTCTCGGTACGTCGGAGTATGGACCGGTTCTGGCTCGATAGTAGGTGCCTGCGCTTGCGGTGGCCTAATCATAGGCTGCAGTGATTTTGCCGGCATCGAGTTTTTAGGCCTCTTCGGGGTACTTGGCGTCTTATCGACCACGACCACCTCCCGACGTTGCACAGCCGAGTGCAAAACGGATAATTCCGATGTAACTGTCGACTCAAATTCTATCATTTTTGTCTTCATAAAAGACATGTCTTTTAAAAGGCGTGTGACATCCACGTGGTCCATTGTCACTGCTGGAAGACGGTCCAAATTTTTTGCTACAAAAACTGGTTGGTTCGTGGGGTCAACCTCTTTTAGTATTTTTATTACGTCCTTAATATTTTTCTTTCTCTTGTCTTCTCCTTTTCTTTGCACCATTCTAGATCCATCACTACAAGATTTGTACAAAATGTCCTTCCCTGCTTCAACCTCTTCGTCAGAGTAGTGTGATGCACAAATTTGTAATATACTTAACTCGTCTATTGCTGATATTTTGTTCTGCACAAACGTCAAAAACTCGTTCACAATTAAATTCGCCATTATTTAGCACCATTAGTCATTACAATAATAATTTACGCGCTTTAACTAAAAACACGACCGTTCGCCACCGCGACACCGCTCCCAGTTTTTCGAGTATAGCGAATTTATTTGACAAATTCTGACATCTTGGCTTAATTTCCAAGCTGGCAACTTGGGCCTTCCCAACAGTCTCGCGTTTATCATTCGAGACTTCTTGTCGGATAGGATCTCCACTACAGAGTTGAAGGATGTCTCCAAGACCCCGTCCCATTTGACCCCGCGTTCTTTAAGACGCTGTTCTTTCGCCCCGCCTGAGTTTGCTTTACCACATACGATATCCCTAAGACAGCCGACACTACGACGCTACGACTAGCCGTGTAGTTCCCGGCAGAGTAGAATAGAAGTGGACTTGGAGTGGCCAAGTCATCCCGTGGATGTCGTAAAAGGCGACTAAGGAAACATAAGCTAAACAAAGCTTATTAACATCAAAGATACCTCTCCAACCCGTCTGGCCAGCGTGGAGAGTGTAGGCCAAATGCTCTGACTGCTCAGGCTAGTTTATGGCTCTGGTAGTACAAAGAGGGTCGTGCTCCTGCAGTGGAGACTAGAAAGACCTGATGATGATCCCTAAGACCCCTAACGTAGAGTTGGCTCTATTCGCTGAAGATACAACTCTCTAATACGTCTCACCACATGAAATCAGTCATTGTGAAACGTCTCCAATCTGCCTTCGACTCACTAGGCTTGTGGTTTAGAGGTAGAACATCCAGATTAATTTGAACCCTCACTAGGATTACTCTAGCTGTATGACAAGTCCATTCCCTGGGCTTAAAAGTCTAAATACCTTGGTGTTGTACTCGATAGTCTCATGACTTTCGGTCCCTAAATCTCATGCCGCTTTCAATTTGGCAATGCTAGGATGTCACTTAGGAATAAGTTGACTCTCTATAAGCTTTGCATCCGCCCGATCATGACCTACGACGTAATATCCCATTTGTTTAATCGTTTCATTCACCGCGCCACCGGTAGCCACAAGTACTTACGAATGACGGAACTACTTCGTTACTGAAAGCTCTCCGGCTCTAAATAGCCAGAGGAATCCCATTTTACGATCATGCAAATCGCGGCCTATCAGGCATAAAAAAGTTAGCTTCTCTCTAAGCTTTGCGTGCACATGCAACGCCCAAAACCGAGGTCCGTCCCTCGTGGAGCCCTTCGGTGATGTTCGCCTTACAGGTTGAGGGCACTCTGTCCTCACCGCAAAGGTCCGGTGAAGTGGCAAAAGCTCACTTGGAGCTAGCTTCACCGTGTTTAAAATAAAAGAACTCTAATAGTTGTAATTTTTGGCGTTAGCCGGTGTTCCTCTCAATTTATCAAATGAATATAATGAACCAAAATACTACCAGTAATTCACTAGTAATGATAGATTTCTTTAAATTTAATATGACTAAGGATTAAAAGAATAACTGCTGGGTGGCGCTAGTGTTGCATACCACAGCGCTGCAACCACAGAATACATCATAGTATAAGGCTCAATAAACATCCAAAGTGAAGACATATAAACAAAGTTCTAAGCGTGACAAAAGGGATAACAAGTTGATTCCGAAAGAAAGAAATATTCTTAATTTTTCAGATATTTGAGATGGATCGGTTTAAAATGCTATTAGTCCCATAGATCACATCACTACGCAGCTGCAGATTATACAGTAGACTAACTATACTTAGCGTCTGTGGACTATGAGAAAGCCTTCGATTCAATTGAAACATAGACCGTACTCGTACTTCGGTCTCTCCAGTGACTCCAGTATTGACCATCGCTATATCGAAGGGAGACATCATTTCTCTGAAACCGGCGGAGTCATTTAGGATAAGGACCATGCTCAATGACCTCAATGAAGTTTCCCAAGAAGAAAGATCATGGATAAGACAAAAATTATGTCGAATATTCATGTTGCGTATTCTCCAGTGATTGTTGGAAACTAAACCCTTGAACCTGTAGAGCATTACATTTACTTAAACCTAAATAAACATGTATTCAGCAAGCTCGAGGTATCGTTTTTCTACTCCAACTACAGTCTGCTGCTAACAGGGTCAATTGATATAGGTAGGAAGCTCCAGTCCAAGGACAAGGTTTTTCAGTGAATTTGACTTTGCTGGGCAGCTTTCTGGAAGCTTCACAGTCTTCTCGTCCAAAATACATATTGGCGCCGAGGACTTTTGACTTTGGGCACTGATGCAAAAATCTTCGGCTAATATGGTGTTACCAGTGATGATTTACTGTAGATAGAGCCCAGTTCTGTAAAACCTTAAGACCACGTTTAGCACGTTGATGGGCTTGTAGATGGGAACGAAATCAAAATAGTGATGACTTGCTAGGCGCATCGCTAATTTGACATGATTCCTGACGCCCATTTCAGCGATCAGTTTTTACGATCTGTGCGGGAAGAGAAGCAAGCAGCTGGTACATCCTAAGTTTATTTTTTTCTCAAAGACCAGCATAGAAAAAACTCAAATATTAGTTTGGCAAAATATCTTGGTTTGTTACAGAAAATTTTGAACCCCTTTTATATCAGCCAAATTTACCATCTTGTGAACCCAAACAGAGAGCCGAAACTCCAGTCCAGTATTTCAAAATGTTTCTCCGTAAAATTCCCAGACGTAAATAGGTATTGCTAATGGTCAGGCGGGTTGTTTAAATTTTTTAATTAAATTACTTGTTACTACAGTAATGCCTACATTTCCGAGCATGTTTGAGAAAATGACATTTACAGAACTTGTAGCTACTATAGTATAAAATATAAGCTTAATTTTTGTACAATGGTTTTATTATTAGCATATTATTTACGTGTGGGAAGAAAATCAGATGGTGTATTCAACTTTTTTAGTTTTTACCCCGAATAGCATGGATGATATACTTGGTAAACTATTAATCATGGTTCGACTTTAGTAGAATCATCTTATATCTGAAGAATCTAGTATGATCACTTTACTAATTGTCTCGTAGAGATAATTTAACGTCGTCTTGCGTGGAACTTGTGTACTTAATTGAGTTGTCTGCGCTTGATTGAGTAAATTATGCCTAGTAATAACCGGTACTACCACAGATTTGAAATCGTTCAAATAACAGTTTTGCTATTCATCATCATCATCAGTTCTTTTTTTAGTTTCCATTGCAGGAGCAAGACCCTCTCGGTACTACCAGAGCCATATATTAGCCAGAGCAGTCAGAGGATTTTGTTATTAGCTTAAATAAATATCTGCTGGTACGTGGTTTTATATATGTATTTAATTCCTGTACATTATGTTGTTTTAATTTAATTTCTAATTTGGACACGGATCGTCATCATCATCAGGTCTTTTTTGTCTCCACTGCAGGAGCACGACCCTTTCTGTACTACTCGTACCAGAGCCAATATTAGCCAGAACAGTCAGAGGATTTGGCCTACACTCTCCGCGCTGGCCAGACGGGTTGGAGAGGTTTAAACAGGGATACATACAGCATAATCTTTTGCCATTGCAAAATAAAATGGCAAAGTTGTTTATAAAAAACTAGCAATTTTTATAGCCTATATCACCCGCAGATAAATTATCTTTCTATAGATGTAACAATTTCGGAAATCGGTCCAGTAGTTTCAGAGGCTACATACACATAATACTAAAATGGCACTACAATCGGTTGAGAAATGCATAAAGAGTAATATTTGCCCAAGCTGAAGAAGAGATGCTTCGCGCTTTATTGCACATATTACTAAAGAATTGGTTTTTGGTAACGCAAAATGAAGTGAAAAGATTTTGGTTAGTACCAATATGAAACATTTACACCACTGCTCGCAAAGGTCAATGTACTTTTTCATAATAACAAGGCATAAATAGGTCACACAAAGAATACTCCTGGCAACAAGGCGCAGTGATTCAGCAAACTACTGATAGCTCAAATGGAAAACATCAAGGGAATAAAAAGTCCATATAAGTCGGGACATAAACAATTTTCGTTCCTCTTGTATGCAGCTGAAAGGGAGGATAGAGAGGGATGGCAACGCATAAATCTTTACGGATGAGGCAATGAAATACGACGCCATATTGGATGTTAGATTCGGCTATATTAATGCATGAGATTCGTAACACGGTTTGCAATTTTTTCCTTTTATCTATTTTGGAGTCGCTGTTCTAGTTTACGGGTTACTGCACTGTTTGTACAGTTATATACAAGCATTTGTAGGTGTATGATTTGAGACCTTATTACTTTGACATAAGAATCGTTTAATTTTGTTTAGGTATATGTACCTATAGTGATGCTGGTATACATGTAGGCGTCAAAGAGTATCCAATAAAATAAGGATACTGTGGTTTGCTTGTCAAGGAAAAAGGTACAATCTACAAATAAAATTTATAACAAAGCTGAGAACGTTATTTTTATAATAAATTAATCTAAGAACACTTAATTGTATTTGAATTAAAATAAAATTGTATTAGAGTAAGTCATTTCTGAAGTTTCTGTTCCACCAACAAATCTAAATTAAGACGCTTTTCATAAAATTGTGAAATCAATTACAAAACTCGTAAGCCATTTAAATTCTTTTCAAAGAAGTGGGCATAAGATTTTGGGATTATGGTGTTAGTTGCTAAAACGAGACTCGAGATTTTTTTGTTGCGACAAAGTTTAGCTACTCACTCTAATTTTAATTTTCTACTTTTTATATTTGTATAATTTTTATTTTGTTGTTGTTTTTTACATGCGAATCATCAGATCCACACTGTCACTATTTAGCTAAATAGCGAGACAATAATTACATGCTTTTTTTTTTAAATTAAACAAATAAGATATGAGAAAATAATCCTATTCCTTTTGTTTCTATAGAACTAAGTATTTTGTTTTCCCATTACCCAGCAGTCCAAAAAGATGCGTTTTGTTTTAGACATTTAGGTTCCTATTTAGTGTGAGTTCTGAACTCTCAGATTTAAACAGATAAATAATAAATAAATATATACGGACAAATCACACAAATTGAGTTAGCTGAAAAAGATCATTTTTCATCTTGACCTGACCGGGGATCGAACCCGGGAACATCCGTGTCGCAGGCAAGCGTGTTGACCGCTGCGCCACGGAGCTCGTCAGAATCTGGCAATAATGAATGTTTTCGCAGGACTTCAGACTTCAGAAACGGCAGCAGGCGTTGCACGGTTTGGGAATTTAATCAATTTGTTGGTGAAAGTCGCGCCGGGAGAGGATCAAAAGATTTACCGTTACCTATCGGCTTCAGCCAAGATTTGTTCCAGTTTACAAGTACAGCCGAGTAACTATTTTAATTGTATTGATTAGTGGCTATATTGTTGATAAAAGTCGCGCCGGGAGAGGATCAAAAGATTAACCGTTACCTATCAGCTTCAGCCACGATTTGTTCCAGTTTACAAGTACGGCCGAGTAACTATTTTAATTGTATTGATTAGTGGCTATCTTGTTGGTGTGTTTTTCAAATGCGAATCATCAGATCCTCAAATATCATGCTACCACTATTTAGCTATGCTTGCTACTATTAAATATACGAGAAAGTAGACTGTTCTTGGACTCGCATAGATTTGTCACCAGAAGCTCCCGCGAAGCTACCAGAGAACATACGCCATCTTTGATGCCACTTATTAAGAATTGTTCTGTACAACACCGATACTTAGTAATTCATTAACTGGACATTGACCGAATCACTGAAATATCGGTGGAAGCCATAATATAAAAGAAGAAAGAAAAAGAAACTATACGAGATAAATATTATTAAATTAAGAAATTTCTGTAGAACTTTTTCCTACATCTTATTTCTTTATTTAATAAGAATATCAGAATAGCATTGTGAATGCATAAAAAATAACCACAATAATATAACATTTAAGAGAGCCGTTCCGTAGTTTGAAAAAAAAAGCGATGAATAAAAAAACACAATATTAGGTAGGTAAAGCTCCATTTTCCTCGCTTCTTTTAGCATTCCTTAGTGGACTTTTGCGAAAAAATATTTTTTTGCGACTTCGACGAACTATGTTATTTAGCTTAGCAACACCCGTTTCACAGCTTTAAAACTTAACTTTTGGTTTAAACACAGCTTTAACTAAAGTTTTTTGGAAATATTACTACCTAAGAGTATTTTAAGATGACAAAGAAATAGTCATTATATTTGTGTAATCTATTTTGTAAGGTTATTTGATTTATGATATTAGTGATTGTTTTTTGGTCTTGCTTTACCAATGCTTTTGCAAATAATTGTTTCAGTTGCATTGTTTAGTGGATATTCTACTCAAGAATTTCTGGGAATATCGCAGGCATTCATGATTTTAATTTGTTCCAATAGAAACGTTAAGACGTAGTACTTTACTTGGAAATACAGGAATCAAGATTTCAATTGAAATTTTTAATTAATTTAAATTAAAAATTTAAATTTACTAATTTGTAAAGTTTGTTTCGAACGATTGCAGCCAGATTGGTTATTTCAATTGATTAAATATTTACACGAGAAGAATATACGCATGTAAATGTGCTCTTGACATTGCCTTGAAGGGGTGACTCATCCCCTCAATATTAACAACTTTTCTTATGGGAACAATGCTGGACACAAAAAAAAACAACATTCCCATACCAAATTCCCGGGCGGCTGAAGTCCTGTTTAGTTTTATATGGGATTTATTTTGCATTCACAATGCTATTTTAAAGTAAAAAATGGTGAAATAATTCCACGTGGGTAGGACTTGAACCTGCGTCTTAGATCTCTGTACGATCTATGCGTTGCCAATTACGCTTCCGCGCTTCAAGCCCCGGCGCCGAATTTCTGCACTATATCCCATTCCTCTTATCAAGGCTTGCGTCCTGTTTAGTTCTATTATCAATTCTATGGTCCTGTGTTCTATACACAGGACAGGACTATAACGTCGAATTTTTTTTGTGTTTTCAGCATTATTCTAATTGGAAATTTGATCATATTTATAGGTGCAGAGCTTGTTGGCGTCACGTCATCCTTTCGAACGAATAAAATACATGGACGTCCAAGACAATAAAAACAAGAAAAAACAATTTTATTCATTGCATTGAGTTATGTCAACACTCTAGAACAAACGTTGTTTATGAACTTTACGTTCTACTTCTGCGACGTTACCTGGTGTTTTAAGTTTCGCCTGCTCATTCTTGATACGTATTTTTTCCTTTTAAATTTTATGAACTAAGAAAGTAGCCAAGTGCGAGTCAGACTCACCCAAGGGTTCCAGCTAGACATAGGTTAGATATGTTCCACGGGCAAAGCCAGGTCAGACTGCTAGTATGCAATAAATCAAATGCCCATTACGGTAACAACCGGTCTCCATTTACAGTTCGATAGAAGTGTGTGGGCTGTACGTTACTGACATCCATGCGAATAACTGTATCAGTTTCAAAGGAAGAACCACCTTTGAGGTAGTTGGTAACATAGCTAGTAGGTGTAGGTATACAATAGGCGTAAAACTATTTAGAAACTGAAATCCCAATACCTTGAAATATAGGTAAATTTTTTAACAATACGTATTATAAATGCTAATTTATAAAAGAAATAAAGCTTATTTGTAAACTTAAAATACACTGAAAAACATTTTCGTTTGGAACATATTGCGAAATATTTGGATTTCACAATTTATAAAATCGTTAGTCCGCCTGTCTGTCAATACTTTTTCTCTTGGGAATATGCAAAGGCAATAACAAAATATTTATTATTTTTATTTATTGGTTAAATAAACTTACAGGTAAACACTGTATATAACATGATATAAAATATACTACTTATAATAGAAATAGAAAGACAAATGGTAAAAATATGGTGGTGATGAAAAATGGTGGTAGAATCTTATACCAACTTCAAAATTCATCAAATAAATACATATGCGGTCTCTTGGGACCCTATTTTTTGTGATTGGGTTATTTATTGAAGATTGACATTCAACAAACAATGCGATGTGAAAGATTTATGTCCAAGGACGGCAAACGAGCAAGCGGGTCACCTGATGGTAAGTGATCACCGCTGCCCATGGATAACTGCAACTGTTGCCAGTTACAAGACGGTGCCGGTGTTACAAGAGTGTTGCCGGCCTTTATTTTTCCCTCCCCAGAGGGGGAGGAGGGCATGGGCCTCCGGCTCTCTCACTCACCGAACGAAGCATAGAAGCGGTAAAGCAGTAGCTCGAACGTCGATTTTCTGTGAGAGTGTGGTACTTCCCCGGACGAGCCGGCCCATTCATGCTACTAGCAAAAGTGAATTTTGCCGGTAGCGTGGCTCTACCACAACCGATACGGCTGATTATGCTGTACATAGGTATCTACGTAAATAAATAACTTTACGTAAATACTCGTATGTTGTACATTCGCAATGGAACCGAAACCAGGTACTAGAAGGTAGCATAGTCCAGGAAAATACAATAACTCCTAAAGCTGTTTTGTAGAATCATCGTACTTGTGCCAGTAAGAGTAGGTAGAAATATGATCAGCTGATAATTTGTATGAATGTCAGATTTTTAATCTGCCAAGTAGACATATACTTATCTAAAATATAAACTTATTTTTGAATCGGGTATTATACATAACTGTTTTATGAAATTAACTTTGATATCTTAAGTTTCAGTTCGAATACGGATGCATAGTAGGTACAGCTGCGAACATAGTGACACGAAGAGTAAATGCAGGCTCGTCCACGGTATCTAATGGTTGTTTGATCTATCGCATGGATGGTGGCTTCATGTTCGTTTACAGTAGGTACATTACGTCGATGTTAGTACACATTTACACTCTCTCAGCCTTCACCCACATTTGTTTTATTCTAGTCTACCTAGTATTATAAAGAAAGATGTAATTGTTTCTTCGTTTGCATTGAATAGGCTCCGAAGCAATTGGAATGATTTAAAAAAAAATTCTCTTACACAATGTTGTGAATTTATCTGTGGATGACATAATCTTTAATTACGCGAACGAAGTCACGGGAAAATTGCTAGTCTTATATACATTTGAAAGCTATAAAAGTTATAAGCTAATTTTTAAAAGAAATTGTGACATACGACAACAAAAAACGCTCACTGTCTTATGTCTGATAGACTAGATAAGGCGATAATTGCTTTGTGGTTTTTTCGTCCAATGACACATACTTTTACTTTGAATTATTGATTTTTTTCTGTTTTTGCACGTGAAAGCAAACCACACGCCAACACACAGCTGTCGCAACCGTATATATCGTCTACCATTTTGCTCTAGCACAAAAAAATTAAATTATGTACAATGCCCTCGCTATGAATATCGCTAGCTGTCACAGGCATTAATTCGGTTGATTAATCATTTGCTTCCACATAGGTAGATTCATGTGGGAGTTTACAGGTCATTGTCAGTGTCGTAGACGAATTAGTCGCGTAGGGTTCACTATTAAATTAATTGATGCATAACTAAGTTTGCTGTAAACTATATTGTTTGCTTGGGCAGTCAATTGAGATATTAATATTGGATATACAAACTCTACATATATGTTTGTGGCACGCTCGAGATGACAAATTATTTAAATTGGTTACTAACTACTTATACTCTCACTAGACGTCTAATAAATTTATAATTGTATTTTGATCATATACATCGTATCAATTGACCCTTGACATTACCATAATTGGGTGACTCATACCGTCAATATGAACAACTTTCCTATGGGTATGATGCTGGGAACTTGACTTTTTTTTACTTTCCCATACCAATTGCCCGGGCGGCAATTGATGTATGAAAATGTCAATTTTTTTTTAAATTCCCAGTGTTGCTCCCATAGAAAAAGTTATTCATATTAACGGGCTGAGTCACCCTTTTAAGGGTATATCGAACTTCAACTCAAACTTCAATATTTCTCTCCGCAAATTTATAGTTAACTAGCTGTTACTATACTATACTATTATAGTAATATATAGCCTATGTCCTTCTCGGTACTCTAACCTATGTGTATGCAAAATTTCATAATGATCGGTTCAGGAGATACGGCGTGAAAGCGTAACAGACAAACAAACAAACTCACTTTCGCATTTATAATATTAGTTGGGATAACCCATCCGAACCGTCTGACCGGCGTGGAGAGTGTAAGCCAAATCATCTTACTGTTCTGGCAATGGCTCTAGTAGTACAAAGAGGCTCATGCTCCTGCAGCGGAGTCTAAAAAAGACCTATTTTTGACTACTGAATTTTATATGAAAAGCATGAAACCTCAAAAATGATACGAGTATACAATAAAGCAGAGCATCGGAGAATCCTACTCCCAATATAGTAAAGCTCCTGTTCCTTCTGTTAATTCTCTCAACAGTACATAGCTACTTACCTACAGTGCGCGTTTGCTATTTCGTTCGCCATTTTCCTGTAATTTCCTTTCCCTCGCCAACTCCACAAGTGAATATTCTAAGGGGTATTTACTGTTTCTCGGCGGGAGCTAAGTGGTGCATTTGTGTTCTCAACTACTATTAAGTCGCTTATGCCTCTCGCTTGAGCAAAATATTTGTATTATTCACTTTTGGTGTACTTAGTAGACCGTATTACTTTGTGGGACTTAGATAATAAATAAATAAATATATACGGACAAATCACACAGATTGAGCTAGCCCCAAAGTAAGTTCTTAAGTTAGACTTGTGTTATGGGATACTAACTCAACGATACTAAATTTTATAACAAATACGTATATAGATAAACATCCAAGACCCAGGACAATCTGAAAAAGATCATTTTTCATCTTGACCTGACCGGGGATCGAACCCGGGACCTTCCGTGTCACAGGCCGGCGTGTTGACCGCTGCGCCACGGAGCTCGTTGAAACTCTCGGAAATTCCCCCACAATGTTGGAACGAAAACAATTCAATATATTAAAAGTACATCATTATTCAAAGTTTCAGAAAGCGTTGAAAGGAAAATATAGTTAGTGAGATGCCAATGAACTTATTGTTGTGAAATACAAATATCAGTTCTAGACTTTGCCCTAGGGTTTAAGGACTTTGACAATACAATATTTTTATTTCTCTGAAGATGATGAATATGATATTTCGTTTTGTATAAGAAGCTAGAAAAATTGTCTTCGTAATTTGTAGATTGTGATGCTTATTTAGCATAATATTCATGCAGCAAATTAACCCACTGATACAATAAAATATATGACACATAATTAAATATATAGGTTAGGTACGAAAATCAGGTTTACTCAAAAATGATTTTTTAAAGAAAAGTAGCAGCAACAGCAATATTTAATATTAATTATACGTGTCATAATATACATGTAATAATACTTATACCATTAAATATAGCATCTACTTATGTATCAAATGGCATCACTCCGTCATAAAAGATTTCCCCGACTTTGAAACTGAATTTTAAATAGTTCTCATTTATAAGAAAAGTTTTGCTAAAGGTAGTCGGAAACAGACTCGGAGTTGCTTTCTTGACTAATATTAAGTATAAAGAGGTAAAAATTGTGTTTGTTTTGATTAATAAACTCTTTCTGCACGGATTATATTCCTTTTATTTAAGTATGCTGAATTTTTACGTCGTAAAATATGAAAAATGACCATCATCATCATCAGGTCTTTTTAGTCTCCAACATAGGAGCAAGACCCTCTCTTAGTCTTTGCCCTCTCTGTACTAACAGCCAATTATTAACCAGAGCAGTCAGAGGATTTGGCCTACACTCTCCGCGCTGGCCAGACGTCTTAGAGAGGTAATGTTTACAAGTATTATTTAGCTTGTGTTTCCTAAGTCACCTTCTATTGTTTGTGTTGTTGTTTGTTTTTCGTATGTGTAAGTGGCCAACACTGGTGTCAGATTTTTTTTCTATTTATTTAAATAAATTTCTTTTTCCATCTTAACCTGACCGGGATTCAAACCCGGGACCTTTCGTGTCACACACAGGTTGGCGTATTAACCGCTAGGCCACTGGGGCCATATAATGTTGTTTGTTACTTAGCTTCATCCTACTTATTCGATATTTTATGAATTATGTTGTAACTAGGGAATTCTGAGAAATCGATTCTCAGAAAATAACAAGATTTTTCTCTAATGATAATAATAATAATTCTTGATTGCACTTTAAATTTCGAAGAAAACATAAATATTGTCAAAATCAATATAATACTAAAGTTATTCAAAATTAATTACCTTACTGTACCTATAGGTACTAACCTAATTCATTAAGAGTCGCCTGGAAGCGCATGTCTCCATACAAACGGAAAAAGGGAATTGTGGCAATATTTGATAATTTTAGGGCACTCATAATGCACAAGTGTAAGGACGGGCTAAGTATAACAAAAAAGGAGTTTCTACAATTAGGAATAACAATCATCATCCGAGCGTATTTGAACCCACAACTTCTGGGTCATTAGGCTAATGCAACCACTGGACCATAGAGGCAGTCAATGACTATAGTTATTAGCATTTTATACAAAAAGATTTTCCTTATTAATAAACTTTATCTTCATTCGAGCGTTTTTCCCAGTTGCTAGCTATTATCCAGAGACTGAATTGCAAATGTATATATTTAGAAGAAAACACACGTAACTGCAGTGTGTACATGCAAACTCGCGAGGCATTTTTAATAAGATTTGTACAAGTCTGCAGCATAAACGTTATTTTATTTAATACTGTTTATCTTTAACTCTCCAATAAGCGCGCGTTCTATTATGGTAGAGCTTTTGTATATTTATCATCATTAGTAAGTAGATATCACTGCCGTAATACTGCCTAAAAGAATTTTAGGGCTTAGAACAAACGTCAATTGAGTTTGAATTTGTGGCCCCCAATAGAAACTCAAACGGATTTGTATGATATTTTTTTCATTTTCACCCTCACTCCATTATTTGTCTATGATCTTTATTGCCTAGAGAAAACATAAGGCAGTCTAGTAATCTATCACAAGTAAATGAGTTATGTACATTAAAAGCGACACCCTTATACGTAGTGGTCAAACTATAGGTAACACCCGGAAGAAGAAAGTTTAATAGATAAAACTGCCGATCATCGTAAATGATCAGGATTTTCTCCATTTAGAGAATGAATTTCAAATAGTTCATATTTAAGTACAATAAG
This sequence comes from Rhodophaea formosa, assembly GCA_963082605.1. Classification (NCBI taxonomy): domain Eukaryota; kingdom Metazoa; phylum Arthropoda; class Insecta; order Lepidoptera; family Pyralidae; genus Rhodophaea; species Rhodophaea formosa. The sequence continues at coordinate 16,174,027 of OY720209.1, forward strand.
ACACATGTGTGACTGAAATATGAACAGGTAGACTCGCGAGGCATGTATGACTGGATTTGCAGAAGTTAGTCGAATCTGAGCTCCAATCAAGTGAAAATCATTTATTTCGCATAAGTGCTATACACATGACTATTTCCAGCATGCAAAAAATAAAAAGTAACATTAAATTGTGGTGGTGTAATGCCATGTGGTTTCCGGCAGAGCAGAAAAGGACTACTGACTCCAAGACTTCCCGTGAATATCGTAAAAGGCGACTTTGGAAAAACAAGCTAAACAATGGTTTTAATCATCAAAGAGATTTCTCCAACCCGTCTGGCCAGCATGGAGAGTGTAAGCCATAAACTTTGCTTTGGCTAATTTATGGTTCTGGTAGAACGGAGAGGGTTAGGCTCCTGGAGACTAAAAAATACCTCATGATGATGTGTCATATTGAGCTCCAGTCAGTGTGAAATAGATGATTAAAATAGGTAACAAGCTCGAAGATTCCTAAACATTTGTGTTATAAGTTATAACTCATTTGCAACTGCCGCTTTATAATATTGTTATTTAGCTCCCATATCGCGCTATTTAATATTTTAGTAGTTTACTGACTTCTGAGAACTGATAATATTAACTATGTTTTTATTATGTAGAACACATTCTTTCATGTCATTTTCTCAGGAACTAAAGTTTCTCTTTACTAGTGAAGCTTGAAAATTTAATTATTAGAAAATTGATACGTCAGTTCAGTTTCGAAGAGCATATTTAATTTTGTACCATATTTTAAAACCACCAGTCTATATATATTTGTTTCTTGTGTTTAAACTCATTAGAAATATCAGGAAAGAAGTTCACAAGTCGTCCATATATTTTTGTGTAACTAGTGCCTTTATTTTATGGGTTACATTCTCAAGCTTCCTAATGCGTAATGCATATTGCGGCTTTATTGACCTTAGACTACCACTTAAAACTTATAGGTGGTATGACCACGATTATGACCCACGGTATTTTTACCCCTCATTCTTGGTTAAGGGTAAAAACATTGACTAAATAAGGACAGATTTCCTTTATGTCATATTTCTCAAAAGATTAAACCATACATATCTATACTAGTGTAGCCTGAAAGTTTAATCGCGCGTGAAAAATCCGTGCGGTAAAACTTGGCGCTGGAAACACGCCAGCCTTATTCGTGGGTATTGGGTCCTGATTGAAATTCTGCGTCTGAACCGCAACTAATTTGTTTCTATGGCAGAACCTCCCACTAGGAGTTGGTAAACTTTTAAATTAAAACCACCAGTCTATTTATTATTGTTTCTTGTTTTTAACGTATTAAAAATATTACTTAAGAAGTTTACAAGATCTATTTATCGTTGGGTAGAATCTCAAGCTTCCTAAAACGTAAGAGGAACTGAAATTCGTAATAAAAATAATCATCATCATCATCATCATCAGGTCTTTCTAGTCTTTAGTTGCAGGAGCACGACCCTCTCTGTACTACTCAAGCTAATAAAAATAATCATTTGAGAGAAAAATAAAGACACGGTTGCCCTGCAAATAAGAATGTCTACATCACTGGGGTAAGAGTGAGGGTGGGTTGTAACAACGTATGGGGGTATCCATAAGTCCAAATGCATTTAGCCATAAATAAGTTAAGGTGGTAAATTAACTCACATGTTTGAACTCTAAAAACAATATACTCCATGGAACAGTGGTGTAATAAAATCCACGCTTGGTGAATAAGATGTGGAACATGGTTTGGTTTATTTTGACCACGGCAATAGCGCGAAGAGCTAAGTATGATTTTTGGTATAGGTTATAAGTAGGAACTTATAGTGAGATTTTTACTGCTAAGCTCTGTACTAGATTTTTAGTATATTTTCTGAAACAAAGTCTTACGCTTACGCTATATTCTCTCATTCAATGTCCATGCACGTATACGAACCAAATCCTTAGTAAACAACATTTTCTTCGCCCATTCCCGGCGAACCAATTTTTCTTTGAATAATTTATTATTATAGACTCCTCAGATTCCAATTGCTTCTACGCAATCCGCTCAGAAAGGTTTTCCATGTCCTACTGCATATAATTACGGCAATACCTTCTTACGCAAGATGCTGGATGGATTGGGGGCTCCTTAATGGAAAATTTCTTTCTCCTGGAGCTTTTCACTTAGGTAATAGCTTTCGTGGAATATCTATTAGGCAGCCCTTGAATATATATTTTAGAAATATTTGTAGTAGGTACTCATATTTTTATGCATAATCTAAAGATGGCATTGTCATTTTCAACCTTTTTATCTCTGTTTGACGATTGCGACAACGTCCTCTGTGCATGTTTGCGTCACACGCTTGGTTGAGACAAAGTGTCTTAGATTATTAGAACTAGGTTTTTCTGAAATTTGATGCCCGGACTTTGGGTATCTTTGGGTAATACTACCAAATTAACTGATCGGTGGGTGTCCGTCCTTTATACCCATTGACCACTGTTCTACGCATCATATTTTTTTTTAAATACAAAAATACATTAACTTAACCTGACAGTGTCACATAATCTTCTTTGAGGTTTTTTGTACACTGACTTTGCCAGGCTAAGACATTAACCATGTACTACGCACATATTATAGCAAAAAAAATCTGATTGTAGTTGTAGTGTGAATTTAGTAACTAACCATTTTATTGTCGTCAAACTTTTTTCTTCTTATATACTTCATCAATTTTGGTAATAAAATAAGTACATACTAAACAACTATTCTTTTTTAAATTGATTTGGTGCGAGTCCTGTGTACGTGTAGGGTGTGGCTATTGTAAGATATATTTTTTAGACTTTCCACATGAATGGATGACAGACATATAAGGTGCGTCCCAGCGTTAAAGACATGTGCTCATTGAAATGTAAACCAATTAAACTCTACTGCTTCGCTTAGTAAAGAGATGAATAACCCTATTCGTATTCTAATACAATCAAACCACTAGAAAAGCCTTTTGATAGTTCGATTAATTAATTCCTGTTTCCTTTCCCAAAATAGTTCAGTGGAACGAAGAGTTATAGCGTAATTTGTCAAACTGTTGGCAATTCGCGATCGCCTTTGATAGATCACACGATCGCTCGAAAATAGTTTCGGAGGGCCGAAACCTCCATTTATTAACTGACACTAGTTTTTGTTCACATCAAAACCTGCACGCCTATTTAATTACTCTGTCAGAAGTGGAATGAATTATTTATTGCGTTTACGTAAAAAGGATAATTGTGATAGAAAGTATGTATAATGTTTTTAATTACTCTTGTTTAATTTTTAACTTACTTGTAAAATGCATCAGGAATCATGTCTATAGGCGATGCGGCTAGCAACCCATCACTATTTTGATTCCGTTCTCACCTACAAGCCCACCAACATGCTAAACGTGGCCTCAAGTTTTTACAGACCTGGGCTCTGTCTACCCCGCCAGGGAAAAAGACGTGATAGTATTGTAAAATTAATAAAATATGATGCTATGTATATTAAGACAAATCTGATATCTCTACTTATGAACTGAAACTTCTTTTTTTTGTATTGTATAAATTACCCCGTCGGATCCATGGTGAATTAATTTTGTTGTAATGAGTTTTCGTTAAAAAAAAGCTGTTTAATCAGTCGCTTGACAGATCATAGGTTGGCTCAAAAATAGTTTTGGTGATCCGATATCTCTACTTTTGAACTGAAACTACTTACTTTTTTCAAGCGCCGAATAAATAACCCTGATGAGTTGATCCACGACATTTTTGTCGTAAAATGTTAGTGTTCAAGTTAAGAAAAAATGTTTGAGTAGTCGCTTGATAGATAACATGCTGGCTCGAAAATAGTATTGGAGGTCCGACATTCCGAAATTACTTTTTCTAGTGCCGTATAAATTACTCTATCATATCCAGGATGAATTGTTGAATGTTTGTGTTCAATTATAGGAAATATGTTTGATCAGCCGCTTGATAGATCACACGTTGTCTCGAAAATAGTTTTGGAGGTCTGATTTTTCTATTTCTGAAATGAAACTACTTTTTGCTGCCGTATAAATTTGAATATTGTCCATCTGCTTTGGGTTTATATGTCTCTGAGACTAAAAAAATACCTGATGATAATGAAATTACCCAGTCAAATCCAATACGAATTATTTTTGATTGTAAAATTGTAAGTTCTCATTGTAAGTGAATTTTGTAGATTCTTTTATGAGAATAAAATTTCTTTAACCGTAAATGTACATTCAAGCTCGCTTTTTAATAGTTTTAGATGTTTGATATCTGTTAGATCCAGAGCAAATGACGCTCTGGTAGTAGAAGGGGATCGTACTCCTGCAGTGGAGACTAAAAAGTTCTGATGATGATGATTATTTTGATCAAGTAAAGATATTTAACCAGCTGCTTAATAACATCATAAAAAAAGTTTCAGAGGTCCGATACCTAATATTTATTAACTGAAACTACGAATATAATACTTTTTAAATGTTAATATATGTACGAGTATAATGTGTTCAAGTAAGAATATTTATGTAGCCGCTTCATAAATTATACGCTCGCTCGAAAATAGGTTAGGAGGTCTGATACAAATTTTTCAACTGAAACTACTTTTTGCTAGCGCTAAACTGCGCCCCGTCTAAATTAGCTTGTCAGTTTCAGAGCGAAGTATTTCTTGCTTTTATATATTTGTGCTCATATAAATGAGGATATTAATCAAAGAAAGTTGGAAAATAGCTTTTCTCAGAACTTTTCATTCCGTTGTAGCTTTGTTTCTGCCTACTGTTGTTTCACAATTATGTTCTATCTCTGAAGTCTCGTAATCCATTTTAATAACCTATTTTCCACTTCCTGCTAACTGTTAAAGAGTTGGTTTATTAAATTTCTGGGAAACAACCAATTTTATTTTCACTTCATGTATTCCATTCACTTGTTTCAAAAAATTGATGAGCAGCTTCAGGCGTGGTCTATACTGGGTGACCACAAGTGGCATGAAAACATCTCGTTTTCCTCCGTGCTTTAGAAGCTGTGTTCAGAAGGCACATAAAGCCTTTGACCTGGCTGTCATCATTAGATAGCAGCCGTTATATTATGTTAGATGCGTTTTGGCAATTTTAAAATCTGACAAGTTTTGGCACTTACACACCAGAACAAAACAAAAACCTAGAAAACATTTAGCAATCATGAAGCGAGACAGACAGGTCCAAGCAACTGAAAAGAAGAGGTAGATTACCTGCTTCGTAGTGGTAATATATTATTCGCAACAAGAAGTAAAATCTCTACTTAAACCAGTTGAGAGAAAGTCCCGAAAGCAGGTGGATCCTCAAATACGACGAGACGATGCATCACAAAGAAGATTTGCGGAACTTCCGCTCAGGTATACAGATTTAAAGCAGTCTATGAAAGCCTTAATCTCGATAAAGGCATCGCCGTCACGAGCGCCTACACAGAGTTGATTAATTATATTATTACAACAAGCAAGTACTTGTGTTATGGCATTTTGCTTTATTATGAATGAATCCGATGAAATCGTCACCAATTGGCTTTGTGATAATTTAAAGCTTATTAAAGGTACCTATAAGATGAAATGGGACAAGATGAGAACGTACCTAAATAGAGTAAACTTTAAGTTTGTATGCGATGTACATATATCCTGTACGTGTAGGTACAAATACACAACACGTTTTAAAGAGATAGAAAGAGTCTCTCTTACCATGCTGATCCTAGAAACTAGCCGAATGATTGGGCAAACATCTGTGGAATTATTTCAATAAGCAATGTGGCTAGCAACTTAGCACTATTTTTATTTCGTTTCACATCTATACGCTCACCTAAACGCCAAACGTAGCCCGTAAGGAAAAATTACGTAATACTTGTATGTTTCAATTATGTATGGGATGTATGTATAATAACCAATGGAGTTGTTACTATGTAGTCGCAAGGAGAAGGTTGAATAAGGTAAAACTAGTAAATTAGTGGCTTTGTATGCGACCTTGCTAATCTTTGCATATATTAAAACTAAATAAAATTTCATCAGCAAAATGCTTAAAAAAATATTATTTATTAAATGAAACTTGGAAAAAACTCAGGCGAAAAAAATAGAAAACTTATAAGAAAAATACTTGAAAAGTAAACACTGTTCAACTAGACTCGAACTCAAGACTTCAAAAACGCTCTGATAACAGCTATTTATAACCACCTTAGCTTTTCTGTTAATAGCGCTGGCAGTAAAATCATCCATCTCGTCGAAGACGAAATAAAATAATATTCCTGTTTTGTGTTATAATCACAGGTAACTCACAATGGTCATTAGCGCTAACTAAAACTAAAGCCTCGGTAGCGCTTAGGACCTTTTTATCAACTTTGCCATTTTAAATGGTTTCTAAAAACTGAATCGACAATAATTGTAATTGTTAAACCCACCCATAACATTTTACAACAATCGGTGCAGAAATGCGACCAGTAGAGTGGAAAAGCCAGACAGACATACCAAGAACATTTTGCTTAAGTCTCCGCCAATTAAAATCAATTCAGTCTCCTATAACTTCCCATCAGCTCTCTCAATTTTACCACAACACAAAGACAACACATATAGAGAACGCTCACACATAATATAAGTATACAAAACCAATATGGCTTATCTTTATGATCATGAAATTAATATTGGTAACTATGCGACAGTGGCCAATAACCAGCATGAGCCAATTAGTGGTTCCAGACACGGGCTTCATTTGAATTCCACAGCCCTTCCGACCACAGCAGAGAGCCTGCAAATTTTCCCTTTCGTTAAGAAATAAATGTAGTGCAGAAGGATAGTCAAAATTTTTATTCGTGATTAAGCACGTCCTAAATGTATGGCGACAGAAGCATGCGCGTCGCGCATTTTATGTGAAATGACAGGTCGAATCGTAAAACTTCAAAGTCATCTTGAGAGTGTAGTAAGCGAACATCGAATTGATATTGTTGCAAACTCGTTGCAAACGATGGGTTCAAGATCGTTAAATGTCCTAATTTATTTTAAAACGCATGGGATTGGGGACAGCGTGGATACGCAAAAGTCTAGAAATAAGTAAGGCTTTCATTATTTTTTTTATTTCTCTTCCAGTTTTTGTTTCTGAGAAAGACAATATCGACACACGCACTCTCGAACCTAAAGGAGCACGACGATGATCCTTTTGGAATTTTCATGTTCTTTTAATCTATTCTTATTTGATATATTTTATACATATGGTCTTATTTGACAATTTCCATGTACATTTATTTAATAAAAAAATATATAGGGGACAAATCACACAAATTGAGCTTACCCACAAGTTACTATACTACATATATTAAAGAATACATTGAACGTCTATTCTATGTTGTCCTTGTTTTGTATTTTCCCTTCGTATTCAATTACACGTAGCAAGACAAATATTGCTCAGGAGTTCCACCAAGTTAGATTAGGTATTCTGCCCTACTGAAAGTTCTAATTGGAAAATTAACTGTTAATTTTGAAATTAATCAAACGCGTTTTCTTCTCATGGGAAACTTTACGGATATGTCCAAGTTGTGACTTGCTGTCAAAATTTAATTTAAGTAAATGATTATTTTGTTTGTGGCCACAATATGAATCAAACTTCATTAAGTTTCATTAAACTCGAGGTTTCGGATTGATGTCGAAGCAACTTCCTATAGGCAACCTCGTACTTCAAAAATGCTTTTATATTAAGTGTTCTCAATCTGCTTGTATTTGAAGAAGTTAAAGCATTTATATCTAAATAAAAAAAATAAGGTTAACTTCTTTTGGTTGAGGCTTCATTTTCACTATTATTGGGCAAGTTTATTTTTGTATATTTTTTTCATATAATCATGTTTATTAAGAGATGGAAGGCTATTATTTATCACCATCCGAAAATCACAAAATTTTATATTGATTTTAACAAAGCATGTTCCAAACATAATATAACTTGATCAAAGTTATATAACAAATGGAACATGCTGTTGTTCCATACATAATAAAATTTGAATAAATTATATTACCTACTTATGTATGAAACATGCTTTATATACGACAAACTTTATAAAGCTGTAGACTTTGTAGAATGGCTGAAGAATTTAAAATTAGACGTTTATGATTCTTGCAGAATACCTGCCATACGAAATGATGATGACAAACTTTATATATGACACAGTTTTATAAACTGAACTCGAGTCTAACTAACGAACTTCCTCGGTAGTAAAATGAAACCATTTGAGGTCCCAGGCCATTTATCATCAACTCGTATTCAAGACAGAGACAAAGAACGTAAATCTTTGTCGGGATTCGCGACGCGGCGGAATTTGATTTAGGGCGGCCACAGGTTTGCGGTTGGGATGCGGATCTCAACTAACACGTTCATATTGTATGTTTGGAGCTAGTAATTTCGAACTTACTTATAGATTCGTACTTTATGCTATTATAATGGTGCTGTTTGCTTGTATGGTTTAGCCCTTGGCCTACACGGTTTCTGACCTCCTCGTCCTCCACCTCGCGTTATCCTCATTACTAAGGGTCGTGATTCCCTAGAAGTGGGGTGATAATCTTCCGTACAGTTGCACGCCATTTGTTCCTCTCCTTGGCCGAATGAAGAGCGTCGTGTAGGTTGGTATCCAAGTTTGTTTGGATCTGGTCTGGACTACGTCCTCTTGGTCTATTGCCGCAAATCATCCGTGTATTAAAAATTTGTTCTTTTCCTTTATTGGGAGAGTTGTAGTGTATAATATTATGGAAATGGTTGGCCAAGTTTGCTTATAAGAAGTTCATTATAAGTATTCAGTGAAAAAAGATAGGAAATAATTATGTTCTTATCATAGTGATTTCCTTTTTCATACTTTCCTATAAAATCAGAATTACAAGTGACTTTACATATTTTGAGTGTGAATAAATACGTTTTATTCCTCGTTAAGTACATCTATTCTAAAATTAAACGCTTATACCAATCCAATCACATTTATCACGAGAGAAGGACTGTAAATCTTAGTTGCGGGTTGCGGGTGTTCGTCGCAACTGAATTTGATTTAGGATCACCACAGACTTGCGGTTGCCAAATGCTATCGGACGTTGGCTTGGCTGAGACACTACTTCTTTTAAGTATTTTCTTGTAAGTATAGTTATCCAGCCGATAATTCGATAAAAAACGGTAAGTTTTTATTTAAATACTAGCTGTTACCCGCGGCTTCACCCGCGTGATATAGCCTATGTCCTTTTCAGTACCCTCTCCTATGTGTATGCAAAATTTCATGAGGATCGTTTCAGTAGATATGGCGTAAAAGCGAAACAAACAAACAAATAAACAAACAAACTCACTTTCGCATTTATAATATTAGTTGGGATTGGGATTTACGCTCTTTATTTTAGAAATGAGAATATTTTTTTTTCTCATACCATTATGTAAATCTAATAATTGATATACTATTGTGTCTCATTTATGGTCAGATAAAGGGTCTTTACACTTTACAGAAATGTACCCATTTATGTAAATGTGCTCATTCAAATCCAGTAATATTTATCACAAGGGAAGGACTGTAAATTTAAATCGACTGCATAGAAATTGATTTAGGTCCGCCACAGCGTAGTGGTAGCTAAATGGTTTTCAGGTATTTCGTGGTATTTTCTATTAATACGAATATATTTTATAGGTTCTTCGAATATTTTATAAACGAATATATTTATAAGATAATACGTAATTAGACAGAACCACTAAAACATAAACATCCATCATAGATATTCACATCAGTAAGAACTTTGATAGAATACCACACACATCATCAATAGTCACCAACCCCAAATAAAAACTGATTAAAAATTGTAAATATAGGTGCGAAAGTATTCAATATTTTTGTTATTTATTTATTTATCGTTCAGCTCGAGCTCCGTGGCGCAGCGGTCAACACGCTAGCCTGCGACACGGGGGTCCCGGGTTCGATCCCCGGTCAGGTCAAGATGGAAAAAGATCTTTTTCATATTGACCTGGGTCTTGGATGTTTATCTATATAAGTATATATTATAAAATATAGTATCGTTGAGTTAGTATCCTGCGACACAAGTTCACAACTTACTGTGGGGCTAGCTCAATTTGTGTGATATGTCCCTATATATTTTATATTTTTTTTTTATATATTTATTTATTTATTTATTGTGCTTGGTTTCAAGTAATTAAATTATTATTTCCTACTTTTTAATTCCAGTTTGTGCACTTAAGAGTCCCACGTAAAGCCGCAATCCCATACAAAATTACAGCGAGTACAAGTTTTCTATACGAAACTTCAACTCGCTGTAATTTTGTATAGGTATTGATTTTAAAATTGAAATCTGATTATAATCATCAATATGTCTTATCCCGTCGTATGTACGAAATTTGGTCGAGATTGGCTTAACTGTTGTAAAACTAAAACCAAACTACCTTTGTATGGGATTGCGGCTTTACGTGGTACTCTTAAGTATAGGGTTGGAGTCGGATTTATTTTTGTTAAAAATAATTTTATGCTTCAATTGCAGATCGTGTTGATGTGTTGTGTGGAAAACAAAGGTGTTGGCAGTTTGAATAGCAATAATCTTTACTTATTTCTTGACAGAATTAGCGGAAATTAATGTTTGTAATCTACGTAAGAGTAACTTAAATCTGAACTTAAGAGTAGTTTCATTTGCTGACAAACTCTCAATTTTATCGGAATTCAATCTCGAAACAGCAACACGTGTGTTTGCACAAACTGCGTCGTATTGATTGCGGTAAATCAAAAATCAAAATAAAAATTATTTATTTCGCACAAGTGCAATACACCTAGTGGTTTCCAGCATGCAAAAATAAAAGATAAATATATTAAATTGTGTTTATTAATGAGTTCCAGTCAGTATGATACAGAATTACCGCAGTCTTTCCTTCCTTTTTGGCAGTGAATAACGTTTGAAATCTATGTGAAAGGATAGTGTTTTCCTCTTTACAAAGATATAATTTTTATCTGATTCCACCCCAAGACCGCGATACGTGTGTCTGCACGGGCTGCTTCGAGTTTGTTTGTGGCAAACAAAGGAGATTGGCAGTTTGAATGGCGATAGTTTTTACTCATTTCTTGGCAATAAATAATGTTATCTATCTATATGATGTTTCATAAAAAGGCATAACTGACAAAGACACTTTTCATCGGAATTTATCTCAAGACCGCAACACGTGTGTCTATACGAGCCGCGTCGTGTTGACTGATAGTTGGACTAGAAACATAGTCTTCCCTTATTTCTTAGCAGTGAATAATCATATGAAAGTTACTTGAAAGGAATACAGTAACAAAGACACTATTTTTATCTGAATTCCACCCCAAGACCGCAACACGTGTGTCTACACGAGCAGCGTCGTGTTGATTGCGGCAAACAAAGGAGATTGGAAGTTCCAATAGCGTCGCGATCTTCACTTTTATTTTCTTGTGAATAATGTTACCGATATGAAAAATTATTTTGCATTCGGAGATAAATAAACTAGACAAGAAGGACTACATTTAGGATTAAAGACATAAATTACCTACATTTTAATAGATATAACACTCATAGGTCAACATTGCATAGAATCGCCTACGTCTCGAAACCGCAAACATGTGTCTGCAAAAGCCGTATCGTTTTAATTGTGGCAAAAAGACATTGACAGATTGAATAGAGATATAGTATTTCCTTATTTCATGGCAATAAATAATGAAAGTTATCTATAAAAAAGTTACTTGAAAGGAATACAGTAACAAAGACACTATTTTTATTTGAATTCCATCCCCAAGACCGCAACACGTGTGTCTACACGAGCCGCGTCGTGTTGATTGCGGCAAACAAAAGAGATTGGAAGATCCAATAGCGTCAGGATCTTCATTTTTACTTTCTTGTGAATAATGTTACTGATATGAAAATTTATTTTGCATCCGGAGATAAAAAGGACTACACTAAAAGGGCAATATTTCGTATTCAAGAAAATAGTAAGTTACATATGTTTTAACACTCTAAAGTTAACATTGCACAGAAACGCATACTTTTCAAGATCGCAACACGTGTGTCTGCATAAGCCACGTCGTATTGATTGCGGCAAAAATAATAATGACAGTTTGATTAAAGATATTATATATATAGTATTTCTTTATTTATTGTCAGTGACTAATCTAAGCTATATAAATGAAAGTTATTTGAAAGGAAAACAGTAACAAAGACACTATTTTTATCTGAATTCCATCCCCCAGACCGCAACACGTGTGTCTACACGAGCCGCGTCGTGTTGATTGCGGCAAACAAAGGAGATTGGAAGTTCCAATAGTGTCACGATCTTCACTTCACTTCTTCTTGTGAATAATGTTAGTGATATAAAATATATTTTCCTTCTGGTGATAAAAGCCTAGAGTGAAAGGATTTAATTTTGGATCCAGGAAATAAATATTTTAAAGTCAAAGTCTATATACATATATTGCACGATTCAGGCACGATCTCTGTAAAATGCTTTTAGTATAGAATACAGAGGGGTGCAATATCTTAATAAGCTTATCATATCAGCAAAGTAAATAAATAAATCTAAAGGGACACATTACTCAAATTGACTTAGCCCCAAAGTAAGATATGAACTTGTGACGTAGGATACTTAATTAACGATACAATATTTTGTAACAGATACTTATATGTATCGTATATCTATGTATATCCATGACACTGACCATTTGAAAAATATCGTTTTCCATCATGACCTAGCCGGGGATCGCCCGACCCTCGTGACATAGGCGGGCGAGTTAACCACTGCGCCACAAAATTCGACAAGTGAGGAAAATGTGTCTACCTACCTATTATTCTTCTAAGTAATCACTGAGCAGGCATACTAAAAAAGCTTTTTCTGAAACAATTCCTATGAAAATTGCCTCATATATTCGCAACCCACAACAAAAGATTGTTAAAATAGCGCAAATCATAATGTGAATTAAAAAGATACTACATTTCGACGATGATTACTCCATTGTGCTCACGGCTGCACAATGGCAATCATTCAATTGTTGTAAATGGGGTTTTCAAATAGTGCAGTGTAGGATGAGGGATGAACTGTCACAGGGGATAAAACGCCCATCATCATTGCGTCGGGAAAATCCCCTGGCAGCTGAGACGGTTTTTGTTAGTTAGACGAGAATATTAGGTACGTTAGAAGGATGTGTAAACCTTGCAACTATATTGTGACTATAGAGTTTAACAGATTCTAGTTCTGAGCTCCTAGCAACACCTATTGTAATTTTTGGACCAAGAATTAAAAAAGAAAATCGTCTTTCAGACTATGAGCAATTAAGACGAGTTGCTACTGTGAACTATGTACCTATGCTTGCGCCCATTCAATACTAATTTCAGTTAACGATATAAATATTTATACTTACAAATATACTATATTTTAATATAGATTTGTATAACGTTAAACATCCAAGACCCAGATCAATCTGAAAAATATAGTTTTTGATATATCTTGACCTGACCGAGAATCAAATTCAGGACCAGTCGTGTCGCAGGCTGCCGTGTTTACCACTGCGCCACGGACGTCGTCTCATAAATTCTTAAACTAATAAATTGAGATACATAATAAACTAATATCATGCATACACAAAATTTACAAAAAAATATTGTTCCGCTCCAATTCGATTTTAAATACGCTTGATATTACACTTCATTCAATTTATAACACATATCTTCTTTCACAATACAATAATATATACCTTTTACGCATAAAATTAGCGCGCATTTTAAATGAGAAATATGACCGAGAAATCACCTCAAAATACTCACTATTCTCTTTCGTTACCGCGCAAAACATTCAAACGGTCTTGTTCGCGTGCTTGTATTGTAAACAAACACATTTTCAAAGGATTTCCACCGGTGAAACTGTTTCGCCGGCAAAGTAAATGCAAAAAAGTAACAAAGGGATTTGTTGCACTTTTAATTTCTCAACGCCGCCGTATTTCAATTTCCGATGACCTATTTTTTTGAAGCCATTCTTGTGTTTTTTCATCAACAAAGTTTTTAAATGTTTTGTGCATGCGTGGGTTCCTAGCTCTTACTTATCTTTAAGCTAAGTAGTTTGTTATATAGATTTAAGAATTTATTCAGAGCATATATACATATAATAGGCTTTCTCAAATCCACATTGAATTTTCAATTTGTTAAGATACACATTAATTAATTATTGTTTAAAAACTAAATAGTAAATTACTACTAGTTTTTTGAAACCGAACACTGCAGAGAAGAGATGACGTAAGAAAATCTTTTTAACAGTACCTATTGGTCGCTTACTTGCCTAAAGGGATATAAGTTTGTGTTTGGGTTTGATGGGAGGGAAATAGCAATGAAAATAAATTGTTTATTCACTTAGTTCGTGAACGAAGAGCGAAAAGAAATAGTGAGTTCTACTCGTATAATCTCATGGGGAGCTAAGCAGATTTATTGAAACTACCTATGTGTGAGGTGACATAAATAAATAAATACATACGGACACATCACACAGATTGCCCCAAAGTAAGTTCGGTCGTGCTCCTGCAGTGGAGACTAGAAAGACCTGATGATGATGATGATGATGATGATGAAGTTCGAAACTTGTAATATGGGATACTAACTCAACGATACTATATTTTATCACAAATACATACTTATATAGATAAACATCCAAAACCCAGGTTAACATAGTCGTTTTAAGATTTTACATACCTAACTGAATTCAATGCGATGTATCTAGAATATGATATGCTACACTTACTCCATATGTTTAAAAAAATATCATCACATGTTCGACTGGTGGGCAAAGATAACCATTCAAAGTGCAGGGCAATATCGAATTACAATAACTATTTAGTTTTAAAGCAACTTAGTAATCCAGCAGTAGAACTTTGTTTGGCCCATCTTTGTCTTCAATCGAATGTGTAGGGCAATATTAATTTACAATAACTATTTATATTTCGAGGAACTTGCTAATGTAGCAGAAGAACTCCGACAACGTCCAATTATGCGATATGTGGCTTTTACTTTGAGTCTGTCTGTACTAACAAACACGATAATCCATCGTTAGTGGTAAATTCCCAGTTCTCCGTCAACAAGTTGCCAGCTTGAAATCTAATACATATAATGTTTACATACATTCAAGGTACGAATCGGTCAGTCTCTGGAAATATACTGGATGAGTTATCCAATATGATATAATTTATATGGCATAATGCTAATGGCAAATCTTTTACTTTCGTGTTTTTTTATTTTGTTTTCGTCGATCATAACTGTTTTATAAAGGTGTACCTATTAGTATATCTGTCAATAAATTTGAATAACGAGTAGAAATAGGCGGAGTTTCTGATAGGAGTATCCTAACGTTTCAGCGCCCCTCTGAAATGTTAGGATATTAACATAATAATAAAATAAGGAGAGAAGAGCGCAATGAATAATTACTAATTATTGCATTAATATTTATTTAGGCATCGGCTTGGCTCTCATCAATATTAGTTATTTTATGCAATTTTAGTCATTTAATTTTTTTGAATCCTCCCCAAAACTGACATATGGCTACGCCCCTGGTGTTTCTCCAGTTTGTTAAAACTACCTACAGACTCAATGCCTACAGATGACATTATCTAGACATTTTGGTAATAACTTAGAATTATAATTTAAATATTTCTACGTAGATAAACATGCTTTGATAAAAATAAGTTGGTGCTTAATTTACGAAATAGCAATAATTCTTTTTTGCGGCAAGATAAGAGATACTTTTTAAAAATGAGACACTCGACGCTTGACAAATTAACCTCAAAACTTGGGAAAGAATAAAGAAAATGGCGGGAACGGAAGGATATAAACTGACACTGGTCTTGAAGTAAATAAATCAAAACTAAAAAGGCGGCTGTTTAGCTGAAGTCATTTTTCACGGTTCTTTTGCTGTTTTTATTCCTTAAAAATAATGGTGTGATTAGAATTAATCTTAAAATACAAATTTACCAGAATTAATAAATATAACAAGGTGACAAGGTGATAAATTGTTTAGCTGTGTTTGAGCCTCATAGTTTGAACCCAACAACGTTATAATTTATAGGGTAACTTTTTTGTTTTACCTGTTAGAATAAATTAGGTCAGTAAATTTTTAGTCAGGTTAAGATGGAAAGCCATCTTTTTCACAGGTAGTACTTGTGTGATATTGCTGATCGATCATAATCATCAGGTCTTTTTTAGTCTTCACTACAGAAAAACGATCCTCTCTGTACTACCAAAGCCATATATAAGATAAGCCAGAGCTGTCAGAGGATTTGGCCTACATTCTTCACGTTGGCCAGACGGAGAGGTCTGTTTGGAATTGAAGTGGAAAATAGCCAGTCAGCCGCATGTAGGGCTATGTTTAGTGTAGAGTTCCATAGTTGCACGTCATTTAATCTGTTATCAAAGTTGGTCGACAATAACTCTTTCACTCGCATAGTTGTTCCATTTCTTTCAAGTAACCATAAACAATCAATTAGCTGGCGCTTGACTTCAATTAAAATTTGCAGTTTGCGGCTAAATATATCACAAGCAGGTCCCTGAATCGAAAAATATAATTCAGACGCTGACATTATTTTGAAAGAAACTATCCGACGGCACTCCACAGTCAAAGCATTAAAGAGTCAAAATATTTCCCCACTTTACGTGCTGCACCACTTTGTCGGTCACTACCGATTTACAATTTTAAAATTACAGATTAGTTGTACCTTCTAACAGTTTCTGAGCTAAACCGCGAACGAACAGACATACAGTCAGACTTGGTGAAACTATAAGAGTTGTTTCCTACAGAACCCTAAATAGGGTTCTGTAGGAAACAAAGAAAGTTTGATTCTTATATCATTATAAAGATCGTTTTCCATCATGACGTGACCGAGATCGATCCCAAGACCACTCGTGATGAAGGTTGGCGTGTTAACCGCTACGCCACGGAGGCCGACAAATATTGAACAAGAAAGAAGATTATTAACTGCTGCACCGGTCTGAAGTAACTATATTACTTACATCTAATGGCACTCTACAGGCATGATTTTCTCTTACGGCTCTTTTGCGTCGCTTAATCGCCTCGGACGAATGACTATATCAAAACTCTAGCAACATATTTTTATCGCTTTTGAACTCCCAAGGGTGTAATTAATATACTTTTCTTTTTATACATTTAAAAATAAATTTGTATTGAAAATATTCATATTTCTGTATTGATTTAAAAAAAGAAAGTTATTTCCAGCAAGTTATAAGTTTTAGATAAAAGTGGAAAGACTTTTATTATGACATAATTAATGTTTGTTTTTGTTAGTGTAAGTGGACAACACTTGTGTGGGTTTTAAAGGCATCTGTCATAGCTTAACAACTGCCTTCAATGATGATAGCCTATCGCTGATGATGGGCTATCGACTAACGTGCCTTTCAGAGTATGGAGGAGATCAAATATTTTGATGCAACCACTTGCGGTCACCCATCAAAGTGGGAATACGCCCGGGATTGCTTAACAAGCGTGAGCGGCTATCGGGCACCTCGATAAGATTTAATGAGTTAAAAATTAATCTTAAAACGTCGCAAAAGGAAGATATTACCTTCTGCTAGTCTAAGGTAAATAAATCATTTTAAATGACACTACAACAGTAAAGTTTACTTTTACGGCTCTTTTGTCGTGGCTTAACCTCTTGGACCCATGCCTATCTCCAAACTTTTGCAACTTTATTTTATCGCATTTTAACTCGGCAACGGCGTAATTACGAAACTTTTCTTATATCTTTGGGTATTTATTTTTGTAAATAATAATCGATAAAGAATTATTTCATGAGATACTCACCCTAAGCGGTTGTATCGTTTTAGTGTACCGTGGTAGTGGGCTTTGTATTTATTTCGCGCCTCGCCTACAATCTTATAATTACCTATATCTAAAGCATAAAAGAAAATAAAGTTTATTGAAAATGTCACTAGTGGTAATATGATTCAATAAAGATAATGCATGCAGGCGGCTAACCCACCGCCCAACGTTAGATATGTCTTATATCTAACGTTGGGCGGTGGGTTAGCCGCTAGATTTACAAAGATATAGTTTTTCACTTGTTGAGTACTCTCACACCTTTATTCACACCACACCACAGAATTAAACCACACCCTTCTATGTAATTTGCGAGTCTCAGCTCAGCCTACGCAGTTACTATAGTACTCGTAACTGTAAAAACTAACTATAAATTTATATTTAAACGTTTTTTATACTGGTTTTCAAGTAAATAGCAGAAAGTCTACGAATGACTTTTATTTTTATTTATTATTAAAATAGTGAAATTAAGTGTATATTAATTATTAATTTAATTCATTCATACATTTATTCTACACACTTGACGAGCTCCGTGGCGCAGCGGTCAACACGCCTGTGACACGGATGGTCCCGGGTTCGATCCCCGGCCCGGTCAGGTCAAGATGAAAAATGATCTTTTTCAGATTTATAATATTTATATATAAAAAAAAACTTTCATATTTGGTTACGCCCCGTTTTTTTTAAACATCCTCCATCTTTTGCGCTGAAATTCTTTTGATCTACATTTGCATGCGCCATCTTTACCCACACGTAGGGCCATACCTTAGGGCCATACATTACGCTCTTACTATTTCTATACTAAGTGATATCAGAACACAGACTGTTTTGAATTCATTGGCATCCTTTTAAATATAGACTGTACCCATGATTCACTTTTAAGTTAATTAACCTTTATTACATTCGTCATATTCTACATTCGACCTGGGCTCTGTCTACCCTGCAAGGTAAAAAGACGTGATAGTATGTATGTATGCATGTATGTCATATTTAGGAATAGCTCAAAAAATACCTGAACCGCTTTGAAAGAGAATTGAATTGCCAAAAATGCCGAGAACAGTATCAAATTAGTCGGTCAGAACATTCACGCAAACCATGTGATCACATTTTTGTGACTAAAATGACTCTGAAACATAAACCAGCACTTTTGTTTTGACTCAAGAAATATTTTTTTTACACGTGAAAAATTTTGTAACTCATTGGCATCCACGAGTTCAAATTCACCCTTTATAAAAAATATCCCTTTCAGTTACCACAAATGACCGTAAAGATATCGTTTGAAACATACCCGCGTGGGAGGCGGGATTGCCGCTACTTTTACAGAGGTATAGGTTTTCACTTGTTGAGCGCCCTCTCACCACCACACACCTACCTCCGTACCCTTCTCCTAATTTGCAAGTCTCAGCCTACGTATTTAGGGAAGCAGTACTTTTCAAACGTTGGTTTATTTCTTTGATTGTTACTAGTTTCCATACTGGTTTTGAGAAAAAGAAAAATATCATTTTAAGCTTTCGCGGTCACAATCACTATTATGTTCACTACGGGACTTACCGCGATTATTTTTGAGTTCTGTCTGATATTTCGACAACATTGCAGCTGCCATTTTCACAGACTAACTGAAGAGACTGCGGTGGTGGATGTTGAGCTGTCAAGGGAAACCGTATCGGTCTACCCTCTTTCTTTGTCTTTTATTACACAGGTTTTTACACACAACACTGACGGTTTGTGTGTAAAAACCTGTCGGACAAATTAAGAAGCATCCCAATTTCAATCGGGAAGACGGTTTCAAGCTTTCGGGTACATGGAATCCCGTGATTGAGTTGTGTAAAAAGTGTACGCGCGCATCAGTGAACAATTCCCGAATGGACACCGTCAGTGTTGTGTGTAAAAACCTGTGTAATAAAAGACAAAGAAAGAGGGTAGACCGATACGGTTTCCCTTGACAGCTCAACATCCACCACCGCAGTCTCTTCAGTTAGTCTGTGAAAATGGCAGCTGCAATGTTGTCGAAATATCAGACAGAACTCAAAAATAATCGCGGTAAGTCCCGTAGTGAACATAATAGTGATTGTGACCGCGAAAGCTTAAAATCATATATAAAAAACCGATACGGGTCGGAATTTGTAAACAAACTATGCCACCTAGAACGTTTGCGGATTAAGTGCCGAAAACTGAGTGAATCCTTAGATTTCTTAGTGAAGTGTCGTGATAGTTGTGTTATGCCACAATGTGTCCGAATTAAACCCCGTCACGACATATGGGGTTCCGCGAACATTCTAAATAACGCGAGTGAAAGGTTATTACATAGGATAATACGCAACAATAGATAAATGTTGGATAAGGGACAAAGTGAGTTATATCTGTTACATCTGGAGTGCAGTGCAATTTTCACTTATGACGATTTCAACAAGTGCGACAGAATTACATTTCAACAAGCCGAGCGTATTGGTGAGTTATGCGCGCAGACTCACGGTAATAAATTCCGACGGCTTTTACAACGCAAAAGTGCGGGTAGCGAAGTCGAATTCTTATCGGACAAGCGCACAGTTGTAAACATATCACAAACACCATTAAGTGAATCGACTCTTAACGTGTTGGAAAAAGGGTTGAACTTTGCACCTGCGCCGACGCGTATTCCGTATGAGAACATAATTGGAAGCGTAGAGGAGACAATTAAGAGAAATAATTTGCCGCAAAGGGATGCTGACACACTGAGGCAAGATGTAGCGGTGATTCTTCGAAAGTCGAAACCTCCTAAAAGTAATATCACGCGCGAGGAGCAGTCCGCCATTTTTGAACTTCGTCAAAACAACGAAATACTTGTTTTGAAAGCGGACAAAGGGAATGCAACCGTTGTGATGAATGCTTCTGATTATAGTTCTAAAATAGATAGCTTACTGAGTGACGAGGCAACGTATAAAAAGGTCGACTACAATCCCACAGCTCGGATTACACGTCGAACAAGGACGTTGATACAGGACAAACAGCATATATTTTCAGAATCCGAGAGAAAACATCTGTTGGCTCCAAGAAATGTACAGCCGCCGAAATTGTATGGTTTGCCTAAAGTACATAAACAAGGCGTCCCACTTCGACCTATTGTGAGTCAAATAGACTCTCCGACATATGAGTTGGCGAAGTATGTCTCCAGGGTGTTGACTCCTTTGACAGGCAAATCTACATCATACGTCAAGGATTCTCGATACTTTATTGATATCATCAGCGAAACCAGAATTGAGGGCGAGGAAGTGATGGTGAGTTTTGATGTCGAATCACTGTTTACCAATGTACCCGTATCTGAGTGCTTAAATGTCATAAAGGAGAAATTAATCGACAATAATATTTCGACGGATATTTTAACGTTACTGGAATTTTGTCTAACCTCAAGCTATTTCTTATACAATGGTCAGTACTACCTTCAGATTGATGGTGTGGCTATGGGCAGTCCTGTCGCTCCAGTTGTTGCCAATTTATGGATGGAACACGTGGAAGAGTTAGCCTTACACTCTGCCCCGACGTCAGTGAAAATCTGGAAGAGGTATGTTGATGATGTGTTTTGTATATTGGAGGGTAGCAATAATGGAGTTCAACGTTGCCTCGATCATCTAAACTCCATTCACGAAAAACTGAGGTTCACTCTCGAAATGGAGTCTAGTAGGAGCTTGCCTTTCTTGGACGTCAAAATATCAGTGCGCCAGGATGGGACGTTGAGTCATACGGTATACAGGAAACCGACTCACACGGACAAATACCTGCATGCGACTTCTCACCATCACCCTTCACATCTTCAAGCAGTGTCTGCATCTCTCGTACGAAGAGCTCATGATTTATGTGACCAGGAACACCTAGAGGGAGAGCTGAAGCATGTGCAAGCGGTTTTAAGACGCAATGGTTATGATGGTAAGATCCGACAACCTCCAACATCAAAGCGTGAACGAGCACCGACGGTAGACAGGCAGCCAGCTTACTTACCATACGTCAGAGGGGTAACAGACAAAATCGGCAAAGTATTAGGAAAATATTCTATTCGAGCCACGTTTACCCCAGCCAAGAAAATGGCAAGTTATATGCGGTCACCGAAGGATAGCACGCCTTTGGAAAAATCTGGTGTCTATAAAATTGGCTGTAGTTGTGGTCGCTCGTATATTGGACAAACTAAGAGGGCTATAGCTCAACGGGTCAAAGAGCACATAACCGCAGTTAAAAACAGGGATATTGTGAAGTCTGCCATAGCGGAGCATCTATCACAAGCAGAGACCAATCACTGGATCGAGCTACACCAGCCAAAAGTACTTGCAACTGAACGCCATTTTATACCCCGGCTAGTTAGGGAAGCGATTGAAATTAAGAAGCATCCCAATTTCAATCGGGAAGACGGTTTCAAGCTTTCGGGTACATGGAATCCCGTGATTGAGTTGTGTAAAAAGTGTACGCGCGCATCAGTGAACAATTCCCGAATGGACACCGTCAGTGTTGTGTGTAAAAACCTGTGTAATAAAAGACAAAGAAAGAGGGTAGACCGATACGGTTTCCCTTGACAGCTCAACATCCACCACCGCAGTCTCTTCAGTTAGTCTGTGAAAATGGCAGCTGCAATGTTGTCGAAATATCAGACAGAACTCAAAAATAATCGCGGTAAGTCCCGTAGTGAACATAATAGAAAAAGAAAAATATAGAATATACCAGCAGCTTTTCTTACCACGTCAAGGAATTGGGCGAAAATCTCACGAATCACGTCAAAAGGTGATGCGGCTAGCAACCCCCTACTATGTTGATTCCACTTTCCTCCTCATCGCCCACTAACACGCTGAATGTGGTCTTTGGGTTTTAAGAGCGGCCGCATATTATCAGAAATTTCTGTTAGAAAAATTCTGACGCTCGCCGGAAGCTCCCGCACACTGTTAGAAAAATTTTAACGGGTCGTCCGTTTCTGATGCCCGCCGGATGGCACCTCAGCCGGACGTCAGAATTTTTTCTGTTAGAAATGGCGGAAGGCGTGTTTTCCATACATTTTGTACTTGGCCCCGCACACTTTCAGAAATTCGCGTCAGTTTACCGTCCGCCGCCGTACGCTCCACACGTGTTTGGTTGTATTTTAGGAACCTACGTTTTTGACGAAAATGAGCTTAATTCAAGATTTAATTGCCGATGTGTAAAAATATCCATGTTTGTGGAACGCGATGATGAAAATTACCAGAATAAAATACACAGAGACTTAGATATGGAGCGAATATGCCAAATATTAATTAAGTATTGAAATCCATATTTCAATATCAAGGTTTTTAGGGTTCCAAAGCGTAAAACGGGACCCTAATTACGAGATTTCGATGTCCGTGTGTCACCAGGATGTATCTCATAAACCGTGATTACTATACAGTTAAAATTTTCATAGATGATGTAGGTACTTATTTGCTTTTGCCGCTATAACAATAAACACTAGAATCAAAATAAAATAGGTAATAATTAAGGGGTGATCCCATACAACAAACGTGATTTTTTTGCCATCTTTTGCTCGTTATTTATAACGGCAACAGGTAGACGCTTCAGATATTCACAAAATATTTATTTGTTTATTCATCGCTTTAAAAATAAATAATTAAATCAAAATTAAATAAATATTAATGGCGGTCGTACTAAGAACATGTTTTTCGTTGCAGTTTTTGCCCGATAGTCTAATGTTGTATAGATAATGGTACGGGACCCTTCATGTGCGAGTCCGACTAGCACTTGGCCGATTTGTTTTATTTAAATAAAAAAAGCGCTAAGAGCAATAACATACGTATCTTCATTCATATAGGTAGATGTGCGTAAGCATACAGATGAAACACGACTGGGCTCAAAACCTGCCGGATCAAAATTTCTGATAGTATGCGGGGTGCTTCCGGCAAGCTTCCGGCGAGCGTCAGAATTTTTCTAACAGGGATTTCTGATAATATGCGGCCGCTCTAATTCTCTACCCCGCAAGGTTTTTCGCTTTTTGTACTAACGTATCTAAGTACGTAAGAAAAAATAATAAAGTATTCAATTTCTTTTTACTGGCTTCACTATCTTCTCTTCTTGTCGTAAAAACATATTATTACAGTGTTAATATCTTTCAGTTTTCAGCAAAAACAATATCATAAGAGTTAATATTTGAATAACTTTCCACAATATTTAGTAGATTAGTTTCAATCTATATCGTATATCTCAGAACTAAGAATGACTTACCAAATTTGTATATTTTGAATTGTGCTAATTTTGTCATAAAATTCCCATTATGTGGGAAGCAAAGAAAATCAAGAAAGAAAGTCTAGAGTCTAAACCTTTTTCGAGTGCAATTTGAGCTTGAGTGAATAAGTTTTTGTGAATTCAACATATAGAAAAAAAGGTGACCAAAGCGGAAATAGAGCAATCAAACGTCCAACTGAATTTCACGCTGCGTACAGCTGCAGTAAAACTAGCGT
This sequence comes from Rhodophaea formosa, assembly GCA_963082605.1. Classification (NCBI taxonomy): domain Eukaryota; kingdom Metazoa; phylum Arthropoda; class Insecta; order Lepidoptera; family Pyralidae; genus Rhodophaea; species Rhodophaea formosa. The sequence goes on from OY720209.1 coordinate 16,198,274, forward strand.
CAAATCAAAAGTTCCAAACCAAATGAAGTTCATGTCCCTAAAACGTTTTTTAAACTAGTTCAACCTTGAATGGCGCATGCCATTTGTTTTCGAAAAAAGAATAGCTTTTTGTTACTTGTTTATTATGTACTATATATATATATATATATATATATATATATATGCTTTTGATATGGAGTATTCTTTGATATGGATAAGCGAGCGTGAAACGTTTATGTTTCAGCTTGGTCAATAATTATTTCGTTTTTCTGTCTGTCCTATTGTTCAGATTTACGTTTATCTTCAGCCTCATTTATAATCAGATTCACGTGAAATTTTGTGAATTGGTTGATTACATAGATTCTTATTGTCGATTATGTTTTTGGAAAATGCTCAATATGGTGAAGCATGACAACAAAGTACTTATGCGACATTGGAATCTAAAGCGCTTAGATTTACATTGTGAGTCATAGAGCCTCTAGTTTCTTTAAAACTTATTCCAACGACATACATTGTGAGAAAACTCAATTCTTCAAATATAAAATGTTATTTTGAATGTACAAAGAGTACATTCAAAATCTGAGAAAGCCTAAGTTTAGCCTGTGTGCCTGATATCGTGGATCACGAAACAAAAAGTAACATTAACAACTCGATGTTCTCTAAAAATATACGCGAGGCAGTGGATTTTCGCCGGTATTTTTACAAAGGGATTGGTTTTCACTTGTTGAGCGCCATTTCTCACACCTTCCCGAATTCGTCCCCGTTGTTACAGTCCTGTTAGCTCTATTTATTTGAGTTCGCCGAGATTTTGAATTAAATTGTAACTTTTCTGTTTTGTTTCCATATTTAAACTATGTATTTAAATCTTATAAATATCCAACAAATATATTGCATATGTATACAGGTACAAAAAGTAGATCATAAAAACTTACTGATATTGTAAAAGCAAAGCGATTTTGTAGTTATATATGTAAGTTACTCTTTATCAAACTACTGAATCGATCATCATGTAATTTTGCATAAGTATATTTTGTGTGGGGTACGAGAAAGGATATCACACGGACAATAATGCGAGTGAAAGCTTACAAGCTTTATTATTTACCGCGGCTTCGTCTGCGCAGGTAACTTCTGGCTTCAACATTTCAGTAGATGATTTCAATCAAGGCTGCTAAGGGTGATCCAGGTATCACGAAATATAGCTAAAAACCTAGCCTGCTAAATCTAGTTTCTGAAAAAGAAAACCAATTATTTCGCGGCTACGATGCCACAGACCGACCCACACCGTCATGTAATAAACCCACCACGGAGCGGCGAGAAGGAATATAACACCCCTCTTTTCGGTCATTGATTAACACCTTAAATAAGGAAACCAATAAATTTTGATAATTTTCAGCGGTTCCAGTAACTGGGCCCCAAATTGCCGGGTCAAATGGAAACATAGCCCGAACCCCCCGTAATTTGCAATTCCCGTGCACGGCGCGGCGGTTGGACTTTTAACAAACCTTGGGTTTGTCGTGAAAGGTTCTTTTCATCCCACTTTCTCGGTTTTAAGATATCTTACTATATCGCATTCGAATATGTTCCTGATTACGCTGGATAATTCAGAACCTGGGGCTATTATTATGATATTTGTTCGTTTAACACTTCGCTTCATCTATTATCTATCTTCATAATATTACTTTTATTGCCATTTGACTGTGAATTCTTCTTAATAATGCTTTAATACGTAGTTTTAGTGTATCAATCGATCAAATTTAAAGTTATATATTGCATCAAATAGTGCATTTAAGGTCCTTAGTTGCTCCGCACGCCGTCCTTTAAACGCAGGGATTTTTGTTTCCACCTGTACCCCGATTTTCTGAGCGTTGTTTTTCCAGCGCCAGTGACCTAAATCTGTACCCCACAAAGCTTGATTACGCGTCAAACTGCTAGTAATTGTTGTTTTTTGGACGGCTACCCGTGTTTCGGCTGGTTAATACTATATAGGACGATATACACATAGCACTGCTTTTTATAGTAGCAATTTCAAAATAATAAATAAATATATACGGACAAATCACACAGATTGAGCTAGCCCCAAAGTAAGTTATAGACTTGTGTTATGGGATACTAACTCAACGATACTATATTTTATAACAAATACATACCTTAATAGATAAACATCCAAGACCCAGGTCATTTTAGAAAAAGATCATTTTCCATCTTGACCTGACCGGGGATCGAACCCGGGACCATCCGTGTCGCAGGCCGGCGTGTTGACCGCTGCGCCACGGAGCTCGTATTGTATTAAAGGAACAACCTTATTTTTTGTGCCGTGTGGTTTGCGGCAGAGTAGAATAGGACCACTCCAAGTCTTCTCGTGGATGTCGTAGAAGGCCACTTAGGAAACACAAGCTAAACAAAGCATTAAACATCAAGCATCAGTCTGGCCAGCGTAGGCCAAATCCTCTGATTGTTTTGACTAATATATGGCTATAGTAGTATACAGAAGGTCATGCTGCTACAGTGGAGACTAAAAAATAATTTCATTTATTACATTTTGCTTTATTAATCGCGGCATCACAAAGAGTGCTAATAGTTCCTCTGATACTGACAACTAATGGAGGTGGAATGAGGCTTATGAGAAATTCAGGGGAAGCAGCTTTTTATATATATAAAAAAAATATCATTTTTAAATTTAAAATAAGTATTTTGCTTTCAATTCAGCTGACGTTTGGAAATACGTAAATATATTCACGTCAGCACTTAGGGGAACATACAGCAAAGGCGTATTCCCGTTGTAAGCAAAGTGCATTTAAAGTGCAACAAAAATGTTTTTGGTGTGATGGTAACGCGTTTGGCATTTAGAGATTTTTTGATGCAATATTTTAATAGATTTTCTTATAACTACTTTTAAACTTTCGCGTTGCATGATTATTAAATGCAATGTCGGGAATTAACGCGAAAAACATACCGTTTTTCTCGAGACGTTTCGGCCGGGTTACACCGACCGTGGTCATGGATGTCATCCAGTGAATTCCCGACATTGCATTTAAAGATTTTCTTATGACAAAACACTGTATACGAAATATTTAAACAATAATTTTAAGAAAAAATAAAACAACAATAAACCGTAATTTTTACTGCCAAAAAGAGTATTTGACTTAAGAAGAAATACAATACTATAAAAAACGCTTTACGTTTTTTATTTACGCTTTACTATAAAACAAGTTAATAATTTAAAAAACAAAAAGCCCGCCTGCATGGATAACTACAATTATTTTATATTTCACCTACCTAAGAACACTCGGGCTATTAAGACAAATCTAACGATACCTCAAATTTGAAAATCCATTCAACGGTTCTAGAGATACAAGGTAATAAAGAATATTACATACATACAAGATACGCGCTAAACACATAACCCTCCTGGCAGTCGGGTAAAAATAAGACTTGAAGCTTATCAATATTAACAAGTTAGCCTATAAAACTTACTTTTGGATTTTAAAATAATTTACTGTGCAGGATGATTCTGAACAACCTTCCAATATTTAGCAACAGCATCAGAATACTTAATAAAATATTATGATATTTTTTCGGCCAGCCGTCTATTACAGATCAACACTGCTTGGGTATTATCTACATACATAGATATATATTAAACGGCACCATGCGGACACATGGGGCGGCTGCGCGGGCCGCAGCTACCCAAAAATATTCAGTTCTAGCTTCAAATTATGATTTTGTGCCCGTCGCCGTAGAGACAGCTGGCCCATGGTGTCAGGACGCAAGAGTCTTTGTTAGTAAGATAATGACAACCGCTCTGGCTGGTACCTGGTTCAAAGGATATCCATTGCAATTCAGAGAGTTAATGCTGCCAGCATAATGGGTACCTTTGAACCGGGTACTATCCGGGGGGCATTTTTGAGTGACTTGTTTTTATGTATTTGTCTCTGTTTTTTTTTGTACTTTTGAAATAAATAAATTTATTTTGTTAAACGGCAAACCTGACTCATTGACTTATATTTTAACGCACAGCCGAAATTACTTGACCTAGAAACTTGAAATTCGGTACAGGGGATCCTTTCATAATGAATGTGAGTACTAAAAAGGGATTTTTTGAAATTCGACCGCTAAAGGGGTAAAGCAGTGAAGAAGTGGATATTATTATCTATATAAGAATCTATTATAAAATATAGTATCATTCAGTTAGTATCCCATAACACAAGTCTCGAACTTACTTTGGGACTAGCTTAATCTGTGTGATTTGTCCGTATAAATTATATATCATTTGACGAGCTCCGTGGTGCAGCGGTCATCACGCCTGCCTGCGACACGGATGGTCCCGGGTTCGATCCCCGGTCAGGTCAAGATGGAAAACGATCTTTTTCAGATTGACCTGGGTCTTGGATATTTATCTATATATGTATTTGTTATAAAATATAGTATCGTTGAGTTAGTATCCCATAACACAAGTCTTTCATTAGAACTTACTTTGGGGCTAGCTCAATCTGTGTGATTTGTCCGTATAAAAAAAAAAAATAACATTATATTTTTTGAAATTCGACCGCTAAAGGGGTGAAGTTTCATGCGGACAATGCCACGGAAAATTGAAAATTAGTAATGATAACTAATATATCTCTTGGTCGCACTTAATGGCATCCGAAGTTGTAGCGTTTTGAAATCCCGGGTCCGCTGTTACGACAAGTTTGTTTATTACATAGGTATTCATGATGTTAAAGGATTTGGTAAAGTTTATAAGGTAGTTTCGCCGGCTGATTGCCTGACATTAACCCTCATTACTCTTTCTTATCCTAATGAGTAAATTGCCCTAACTGCGTAAATCCTCATTCTCATTCGGAACACTATCTCCAGAAATGTTATTTGAGGGACATAGCCCCCGGCTCAGGCATGGATAGATGCATTAAAACAGCGGTGTTTGGACTATGAATATGGTCTCACAGAAACAGTTGTTCATATTGATATACTGAGCCATTCCTCTCAGGGAAATCCTTCAAATTTTATTCAAAATGCGGTTTCAAAGCTAATTTCAATGACAAATGTGTTGGTTTAGTAAAAAGATTCAGAGTTTCTAAAGTTTAGAAAAAAGCAATTTATTCACGTGTTGGTACATAGTATCTAACAACAGTTTAATGTTCATAATCTTAACTTTCAATTCTGGTACCTTAAAAAAATACCTTACCAACAAATGCTTATTTTTTCAGTCTGACGCTTTAGGAGCGAAGGAATTAGGATCACCATTAAAATCTCCGTTGTTCTGCAGGCGGCTTGTGCACGTGTTTCGATGTTGTTGTTCTGCGCCGATACATAAAGCGTATTTTAAAAACTAAAACCGTTTAAATTTTCAATATTTGCACACCACTTTTCTTTATCTACCATAGTCTGAAAATTGTCCTTTCTAAATAAAACACCGGTATAATTCTTCCTTCTCCCAACCAAGACGTGTTTGTAGCTCATATAAGTATACCAGTATGTCAACAGGTTATAACCTGCCTACAAAACGGGGTGTAAAAGTAGCTTAAGCACATCCACTCGTCGCAACACTCATCGATCGAGGAGGCAATAAAATATAAGCCTATTTTTACACCGCTCATAAATATTTCATAACGCCCGCAGAACGCGAGACGTCGAAAAATTCGCACAGTGTAAATACAGCATAATAGAAAATTGTCCTTATTGGTGAAAATGGATTTTTTTAAGGTTTGTACTGTGTGTAAATTTGCCTTCAACAGTGCCTTGAAGGATCTTCATCTTCCTGTCATAATGAGCAACTTTTCCTATAGGACTTATGCTGGAAACTCAAACAGTTTTAGACATTTTCAAACAAGTGTTTGGGGGCCCGGAAATTAGTAATGTGTAAAAAAACGAGTTGGGTGACTCTGCACCACTATAATTCCATTCCATTCCCATGTGAATGTCGAGAAAAAATTTACACGGTGCTTAAAAAAGCTGTTTTCGGTTATTAGTAGATACTAAACGTTGTTTAATATTTGAATAGTTAATAAATTAAGCGTGGACAGTAAAACGATAATTGATAAAGGTAAAAAAAACAAATACTAACTTTAAGTTACATTGTTACTGTTTTTTATTCAAGGAGAAAAGAGTATTCTTACAAAAATTATAATTGAGAAAGTTACTATGTTAGTTTGATGATGCAACTAGGTACTTAACTAATTTTTATTTCACCTCGAGTGTCATCCAGAAAGGCAGGTCAGTCAGCAGTCATGTTCTTAATGCTTTTATCAAAAACGCTCGTTCCGTCAGCATCCATGTTAACTTTTCGTAGCCATTGGCCATTTTCTCAGCAGCCACTGACATTTTAAAATATATTGGTTAGCCGAAAGAAAAACCTTTTTCAAGATTGGTTGCGCCATTATCGGACCCAAGCGTGGCGACAATGCACCATCTATCACATCGGTTTGGTTGCTACAAAAACAGGTAGTCTGAGCAAACATGAGACTTATACACCCGTGTTTTAAATCGTTATCTCAAATTTTCTTCCTCCCAAATTCATCGAAGAAAGGACACCCTCAAGTTGAAAGTTTGATCAAGTTACCCCTGAATACTCAAAATAGTCTTAACTTATGACAGTCTAAAATCTCAGATAGTTATTTCTTAATTTCTACTAAGATAACGGTACGATCCACTAATGAATGCTTTTGAATTCTCCCTTACTACTTATGTAATATTTTTAAATTGAAGGTGGGTTTTGTATTTACTTATTTTTTGTTACGCTTTCACATCCTAACTACTAAACCGATCCTCATTAAAGTTAGTAAAGACGTACTGTCCCGAGAGATATATATTAAAGCGAGCGGAGACGTCTACAGGGTACTATAGAAAAAAAGAAACTATTTCCGATTTCCTAAGTTACTATTTCGTTGATGATATATTTTTCCCTATATATTTGAGACTAATGCATTATTGGAAATATCACAATAGTAACCTCCGACAATTCCTAGGTACACATATACCTAACTGCAACAAAAATCGCATATTGTCGACATTATAAGAATCCCGTTTACCTGTGTCCTAAAGTAAAGATGGTGGCTGTCCTCAATTCGAACATTTACAATTCAGTTGGCATTTGGATGTAACTACCTACATTACTTTCACAGTTGATTTACCGAATGATCGGTTATAGGGCCGTTGGCGGAAGTAGAGTATTTGTTGAGAAGTCTGATATTTATATGATCGCTGTTTTAAACTCTTATTCTATTGTGTTTCTTGATCTATCTTATCTTATCTTCATTGGGGCCGATTATAAATCGAAAGCACGTCTAACCTTTGGGTTATTTTGTACTTACCCCATGCCTTACTCACCCACACGGTGATTCCCGGACTGCATAAGCTTCAGGATATCACCTAGTGCGTAGTGCCTGTAGTCCTCTAGATCAGGATACGCCGATCCAAAAAGGTCAAAACGCTTACCAGCCAAAGAGTCGCAGTAGCACAAGATGTGTCTCATCGTCTCCTCTGCTTCCTCACATGCCCTACATAGAGGGCTTTCGACAATTTTCAATTTGAAGAGATGACTGTTATTTTCGAAGTGTCCGGTCAGGGCTCCCATTAGAAATCTTGTCTGTTTTCTGTTAAATTTACAGAACTGTTTGTGCCAACTGGCGTTGTCATTCTTGATCTATCTTTGGCACTGCTTCAGAGCAACAGGGTAGCCTTACTAATATTATAAACAAGCTTTTGACCGCCGCTCCACTTGTATTAATATCATCTTTCTGGAATAGTATTTTTTCTAGAAGGAAAAGTAGCATTTATTCTACTCCGTATCCCAGACGAGCATTAAAATTTTCATGATGGTCGGTTTAGTATTAAATTTTCTTCCATTCCATCCTTTTCTTTTTTCCATCAAAAGGTTAATAACTGAAGTATAACATATGTTATGCTTCAGTAGGTAGGTATTATAATTGGAGCCGTTTTAAAAAATGTTGTTGTAGTAAGAAAATATTTTTGAACATCTTTTCTTTGCATGAATAAAAAATTAAGATGTTTATCTTAAAAAGTGATTTGTCGGAGCAAAATTCGCGAGTTTCTCCAAGAGCTTTTAATTCCGAGAATCAGACGTTGTACAAACAAACCTCCCCAGGAAACTTGTGAAAAATGTATAGGCTGTATATAAACAGCGGCCGGCAGCAACATAGCAATGTTCAAAAAGTTTAAGCTGAATGTGTAGACCGAGATCGTACAGCTCTATTTCCATATTCTGTATAAGTGAAGATGAATGCGAGCGGGTTCTGAATCATTCTTGCTGAGGATACTGGAACATGCTCTGATAAAAGAGAGAAACCTGGAATGCTGAATGCTGATATAAACTAGGAGTACATTCTTCGGGGACGTAAAATTATTCAGACTGACAGTTCAGACCTGGCTGAAAAGATCATGATTATTAATCAACCTCGGCTTTTAATAGATCCTCGGCTTTAAGTATCTCATATTTTTCTCGACCTCAGGCTGGTTCACAGAACAGAAGTTTTTTTGTTTTTATGTTGTGAACGTGCATTTAAATTATCGCTTGCTCAATACCAAATACATTGTATATAAAAAATTCCAATCCATAAGGCATCCAAAAAATAAAACCGAGATAATTAATAATAATACTAAAGTTGGGTAAACATACAGACAAACGTTACATACTCATACCTTTAATGTGGAACCATCAAAAGACGGTTAAAATCATTATGTTAATTCATTAAATACTTTTTGCCTTTGCCTTTTTTTTTGTTATAGAAAGATAGAAGATAGAGATTCTGATAATACTTATTTAGATTTCAACTGTAAGATTTATTATCTTCTGAACGACCTACTCTAATTTGTTATCATCTCTTGGACTAGAAGTCGTACTAATAAACTGTGAAAATGTTTAACTTTTCGTAATACAAAAGTACTAGCGTTCAGCCCCTACCGTTCAACATCCCAGGGAAGTCATTTCTCTGGAAGAAATGTGTTAAAGAATTGAATAGGATTTCTTTTCTTCTCACCTTGTATCCTTCTCATAGCTTTGACTACTTTTCTAATTTTTAAAGCGATAACTTGGTAATTAGTAATTAATTTTGTATATAAACATGGTAATTAGTAATTAATTTTGTATATAAACAGAACTTATCACTAACTTTTTATTTATTTGTTTTCTCTGATGATCCCGCTGCGACCACGATGGGTTATTATTATTATTACCTCCATTGAAACGTCAGTGGAAACAAATAAATAAAAGGTTATATACAAAGTAAAGTGTTCAAAGCGCAAAAAGGTAAAAAAGAACAATAAGTAACTTAGTTTTAATAACTATATTGTCATCTTTGAGGGATAAATTACAAAAAAAAAATATTATGCTATTTTTTATATATTTTTTGATAAGCTAGCAAACTAAAAGATTTCATGTTTCTACATTGTAAACTAAGGCTTTTATACAAACGTGTTTCCCCTTTTCGACTCCCATAGGGACTGAATTTCCAAAATAAAAGATCAATATAGATTAGCTTATAAACTAAGCATGAAAACGGTGACACATTTTTCTCTCTCTTCTGATTTCTCTTTTGATCAAATAAAGAAAAAACGTAAAAATAATGCGATGGGATCTTGTACTATTGCAATTTTGTTTGAGTTAGCGCAATGCACCTAATATATAAACTCGTATTTCGATATCCTTAAATCTAATGGCTTACTAAGGATATTGAACGAAACGAAAAGAAATCCTCAAGAAAACAAATTGAAAAGAGATAATTTATTTTTGAAAATCATTTTTGGCCATCGACATGATTGGTTTCGTGATTACATTTTTGTTATGTTATTTAACGGTTAATGCTTTCTAATTTATTTTAAAGGGTGCAAAATTTATTTAAATAGATCCAACTAAGTAAATCTAACCGTAATTCTTTGTAAATAACAGAGGAACAAATTTATTTCTCGAGTGTTATTACTTTTTAGGGTTCCGTAGTAAACAAGGAACCCTTATAGTTTCGCCATGTCTGTCTGTCTGTCTGTCTGTCTGTCGGTCTGTCTGTCTGTCTGTCTGTCCGTCCGCGGTTTTACGCAGAGACTATAAGTACTAGAAAGCTGTAATTTGGTATGGGTATGTATATTAATCATGGCAAAAAAGTGGTAGAATAAAAACTTGAAAAATTTTTTTTTTTATTTTAGCTCCCATACAAGTAAAGTGGGGGAGTATGTTTTTTTTTCTCTATTTACCCATCGTGTGGGGTATCGTTAAATAGGTCTTTCAAAAATATTGTGAGGTTGAGAACACCATTTTTCGATTTAGGGATCCGTTTCCGAAATATTTGGTTTTAAAGTGCGAATTTTCGTTAGAGGTAAGTGTCCCCCCCCTCTATCTGCTAAACGGTTATATATAGATACGTGAAAAAAATTACAGCAGTAGTATATATACTGAAGTTTAAAGGAAAACTATCAGAGCTGAGTACTAAGTACAAACTAAAAAGTTATAGGCAACCAACTTATAAACTGTAAAATTTCATACTATTTTCATTGTTAGATGTTTTTGGTCGTTAAACTGTATGGTGCGAGTGTGAATAGTGTGAACTCAAAGTTGTCATTCGCAACTACGGAACCCTACACTGCGTGTGGCCCGACACGCACTTGGCCGGTTTTTCTTATTTGTTTTCGGGTCAAGAGATTTTTTCATTAGAGCCGCTGTTTTTCTTGTCACAGCTTTTAGTAGCAGTTAGGTGCGGCTGTAAGCACTCTGTTCTAAGACTCTTATTGAAATTAAAAAAGAAAAGTATGTATATAGATACTTTTTTAGCCGTTCGGAAAATTTAAATTAAGAAAATAATATTTACTCACCGTATTCGAATTGCTGCGTAGGGGGCGTGTACCGAGCCTTTCATTCGACATCGGTCTGCAGTCCGCCGCGCACGCCTACGTCGTCGCCCGGCCCGAGCTTTCGGCGCGCATTATCAACTGTGAAAGAAAAACATTTTTAGTATGTGTTAAGTGCTCTATTTGTCAACAAAATGAAGGGTCGTCACCAATTCCGCCGCAGATTCAGTCTGCAGCCGTCGTTTATGAAAGAGGATCACGAAGAAGAACGCAGGTCCCACAGGTGATGCCAATAAATATTTATGTTTTTAATTTTAAATGCTAAATACTTGATAAAGAAACTGCGTTTCCCTAGCCTTTGATTAATTCATTGGGGGCTGTCTGAATGTTCTTACTGTTTATTTTAATGTTTAATGGAATTTAAATTTATTGCGGATTTTTAAGGGCTGTAAAAAGGCATAACTTTCTTCCCATCCCAAATATATTTTTTAACATTTTATCATTATAAAGTTGAGTACAATGACGCACATTCAATTTTGAATACCAGCTTCTTTCTTCGGCTCCGCTCGCGTGTATGTTGGTCCCTAAAGGGCGTTATTTTTATGCAGGATGTAAACTTATCTCAGTACTTTAGATAAGACATATGCAATTTTTCACGGTGTTCGGTTCTGCAGTGAACGCGTGAAAGCATAGCCAACAAACTTACTTTTGCTTAGCTGAAAAAACCGAGTTAGTAGGCATGTACAAAAAAATATTTATAAACTATTCTTGTTATCTTGGCTGGCACTGACTCCAAAAATAACTGGGTATAAAGTGTAAGTTAGAATGTCATTTAATGCTACTTGTTTTAAGTTATTTAATTTTTTTTTTGGTTCCTAAGCTTATTTAGGTATAGGATTTAAGGCTGATTTAAAATAATTTTATGTTTTTTATATCTGTTGAATGCAGTAGTTAGTACCAAACACACTGTTGAAATGAGACAACTCCATTTGGAAGAAAGTATTGGCAAGAATGTTTAAAGAAAAGTAAGGAAAACAATGTGTTAAACATTTCAGATGTAAGTGATTATAAGCGGGCCTACAAAATTAGGACATAAGTACACAAACCTATTAATATTAATCTCAATAAACGGCTAGGTCATGTTCTACGACTAAGTTTGATTAACGAACGTACCTATAACAAACAAAACAAAAGAGCAACGTTCTCATCGTCTTGGCTTGATTCGCGGAAGTTTAACAAATGAGACCGAGGAGCATATTCTCATCGATTTAGTTTGATTCCATCAAACTGGCTATAAAAATAAACATTGGCGATGGTACTTTTGATATGATCTCTATAGTATTTTCTATCAGTAGACCGCACTATCTTTTTCGGATTTCGCGATTTTTTCAGCTATAGGTACCACTCTATATCCAACATAAAAGTCTAGGATCGCGGAATCCTGATCCCGCGTTCCTCGACTCTTTTGTTTTATTTCTTCCTTTTTTTATTAAATAATCTGGATTTTTTTTTAAATATAGTGTCGTTAAGTTAGTATTCTACGACATAAGTTCCCACTTACTGTGAGCTCAATTTGTCTCTATTTATTTCTTTACACATCCACCCCTAATTGAAATTACGCAACATATTAAAATGCAAAAATAAACATACCTACTTATAAAGTTCTTTAATATTTGAGTACCCCGAGTAAACGCCACAGCTTCACTTAAGCCATAGTCGAACTTGAAAACTGACATGAACTCATTATGTAGTAACTAGTCGCACATAAATTATGCGAGGTAGGTAGTCGTAATTTCAAGTTAATAGACACTTTATTAATTATGAAGGCTGTATTATTATCCCCTAACCGAGGAGGTTAGTGTATAATATGACGCTCTGTGTCACGAAGATAAACACGCAATAAGTTTATTAGGGAACGTATCTGGCTCCTATGATATGTTATCATGTGACTTATCTAACATGACTCATATGCCAAAAAATATATTTATTTTTGGACGTTACACATGCATAATAGGTTCTACTTTCCTTTGTTTTTTGGTATAGAGACTCTATGTATGACTGTATGGGGTTCTTAAAAAAGGGGGTGAAAAGATTTCTTCAGGGTCGGCAAGCGCGTGTCACCCCTGGTGTTTCAGGCGTCCATAGGCTAAGGCAACCGCTTTCCATCAGGTGGGCCGTATGCCAGTTTGCCAACTTAGTCGTATAAAAAAAAGACTACTAACAGAGGGTATTCCCGGATGCATCGACAGTAGTGCTTTTTCAAACACGAGGTTCACTTGCCGACAGTCATGATGAGACTCTTCAGCACCGAAAGACACGGTAACAAAATTACTATCTACTTTCTATGACACACACCACCCAAAATTATTTTGTTTTGTCCCTTAATAATTAGTTACTTAGCTTAATTCAATATAATTTATTATTCATGGAGTACCTACTTGTTGTACATAAATGGCCAATAACGAAGTAAATACCTACTTCGTATCTATCGAATATCTTCAGGATTCACAAATATTATCTGTGAAATTCTTCATGCTGCCATATTTTTACTTACTTACTTTTTGTCTCTATATTTGTCGTCTTAGGTCTTCTTATTTGGATACATCACTTGGATTAGATAATAAAGGTATCTTAGATTGGATATAATAATTTTTCGATGAAATATTAATCTTGAGTACTAAGAAAGACTATTTTTATTTTTAGCGGGGCGCGGTTTATAATAGTTGTATGTTCTCACTGAAAAATCTTGTTTAATTAGAAAACCAAAAGTATATCGCCTGCTTTTCTTCTATTAATTGGAATACGGGACACGTAAAATGCTTGAATATAACCTATGATTGTGCTAATTATGGGTTCCAACGTGCAATTATTGACTGTTTTTACGTTGGGCTAGGGAAAACAGCGCTGTGGTTGCCGCGCTGGGGCTGTAGAGCGAGAAAAGCACACGCCCCCGGCACAAAGCGGCTTATATTGACACCGCGGAGTTTTTAGTGGTAACACCACATAACCGAGATGGCTTCCCGGGGATGGTTTGGTATCCGAACGGATTTTCTTCGCGTTACAAAAAAAAGGGAAAACAGCGCTATTTCAAAAAATTACATTTCCCTTCGGCCACGTCATGATAAGGTATCAAGATCAACTAATTCTTGGTTACATCGTCAAACTTTGCATACAACATCATCATATCGAAATATAGTTAAGTTACTTTTACAATACAGTTCATCTTGTTGGTAGTTTTATTTATGCAATACAAAATGATCGCTCACCATTATTCAGTTTTAAAATTTACTCATAAGATGGAACCTACATACTGGCAGATACTAAAGAACTTGCACACATTTATTTTCGTTATTTTAAATAAGCACATAATTGAAACTACCTCATTAACATAAAATTTCTTATGATAAAAAGTATAATTTAACGTCTCTACACAAATACAAGGTAATAATTACAATTTAATTTCGTGATCTAAACTTAAATTAATTCTTTTATACCATGAATATCCATCACAAACAACAATCAAACTTTGGCTAACATATCATTGAACGTTGTCGTCTAAACGATGAGGACAATTCAAACAGGCCTTATTATGAATTTTATTATTTCATAAAATGATCAGACACATCCTGAAGTGATCAATTTTACAATCCCAAGACATTGGAACACTAAGTAAACATATAACAAACTTATAAACTGTCAGTAAATCCTTTTCTTCGCAAAATCTGACAAAATACCATAGTGGAATATCTACTGTATTCTTCAAGATGCAATTATCGCAGAAAGTGTGCAATACAACGCGACTCAGAAAATCCTTTTAAGTTAAATAAAGCACTGCATTTCACTTCACAGTTATAAAAACGGAGGGAAACTGTGTGATTAATTAAATAAACGCAAACATTTTTTACTTTATTTAGTTCAAGTTTACTGCTAATGGAAGTGCATGAAGGTTTGATATCACGTTATTATTTAAGACAACTTCATTTATGTATACTTTTGAAAAGAATTATCGATGGACTATTAATTGTTAACATAACTTTTAAATTAATTAATTATGAGAAACGGAAAAAAAACGTGTGGTTCCCGGCAGAGAAGAATAGGACCACTCCAAGTCTTTCCGTGCAATGCCGTGCATGTCGTAGAAGGAGATTTAGGAAACACAAGCTAAACTAAGCTTATATAAACATCAAAGAGACCTCTCCAACCCGTCTGGCCAGCGTGGAGATTGTAGGCCAAATCCTCTGACTGCTTTACTCAATAGCAGTACAAAGAGGGTCCGTGCTCCTACAGTGGAAACTAAAAAAGGCCCGATGCTTATGATGATGACGAAACGGAAAAAAAGGAAAGAAATTTTCTTTCGTTCTAAAAAGGATTACGTGATTGAATATTTGCGAACGTAGACTTCCATGCTGGGCCTGCTAAAAGCACGTACAATGTAAGCGACTTGTTAGTTCCACTAACTCCCACGGATTCCCATACTACTGGGGATCGGGTATTCTACTGAGCTACCTACCTTTTCATTTAAACTCTGCAAGTGGAGACGAATGAAAAAAAAACTTTTGCACCATTATCTATCTGGTCTTTGCTGATGACTGCAAAACGTGTTCAGAAAAAAATAAAAAATAACAAAACTGATTCAAGCAGTCAAAGAATCCATCAATAATATACAAATGAGAAACATACTATCTCGTCTCTTTCACTAACTAAAGAGCCACTGAACAAAAAGGCTAAGGCTCGGCTTAGCGTTGTACTCGGCATATAGGTGGAGAATGGAATCAAAATGACGAGCTCCGTGGCGCAGCGGTCATCACGCCTGCCTGCGACACGGATGGTCCCGGGTTCGATCCCCGGTCAGGTCAAGATGGAAAATGATCTTTTTCAGATTGACCTGGGTCTTGGATGTTTATCTATATATGTATTTGTTATAAAATATAGTATCGTTGAGTTAGTATCCCATAACACAAGTCTTTCATTAGAACTTACTTTGGGGCTAGCTCAATCTGTGTGATTTGTCCGTATATATTTATTTATTATTTATTTATTAAAATAGTGACGGGCTAGCCACCTACTTTTTTTCATTGTTTTTGATTCAATTTCCCATCCACCAAAAAAGCATGATTTCTTAGATTTTCGTCCCTCAGCGAGTTTTAACGGCCTGCGAGGGAAAGAAAAGCAGAATCAATACCAACCAACCAAAATGTAGTTTTACAGTTTGTAAAACTTTTCAAGATATACCTAATATTATACTGCCCTTTAAGCCAACGTTATTATTAATCATTCTGATATTATTGGGACTCCAGTAATCCCTTCAAGTACCAGTAAACTACACACCATAGCCAATTACAAGATCTTACTTGCAAGAAAGAAATCACAACATTAACAAACATTTATTTAAAAAAAAAACAACTACTTAAATACTCTTTTGGTGATCGTGAAAACTAAATTATTTTGTGATCAAAACCAAAGCCCTTATCAAAATTTCTAACACATTCATCAGTTAGACATTATTCGACCTATTTTCTCTTTATTTTTTACTAATATTGAAGATTGCATGTTTGTTTTTAATTAAAAATATTTTGTAACAGCGAATATTTGTTTGCCTGCTACTCGATGTAGTGTTATACCGAAAAATCGGGTGGGCCGATAATTGCCAACGCCGCGTTACTTTAGATAACGAACATTCTTTATGGAAAATGTGAAAATTGTGAAACAAGATATTTTAACAATTTGATGAATTTTTAATCATATAATAATATAGAGGGAGGTAACCAGAGTGCCTAAATGTCAAAGGGCAAGGAAAACTGGGATTTTTTATTTACATAAAATATGTTATTAGTTTTTACCCCACTGACCCACCCAGAAGGAAGGTAATGTTTTTCGCGCGAATGTGTATTATTTTTGTGCTATGGAAAGACTTCCCAAAGAAAGGCACATCAGTGAAAAAATACCTAAATACCCAGTCCAAAAACTCTTTGAGATATTAAATTTGCAGATATATTTTTTCGGTTTGCGCTATTGGTTATTTTTTTTCAATAACAGGGAGCATAGTACAACATTCAATAAATACTACAAATCTCTCATAAAAATGAAAAGATGCTCATAAATTGTGCCACATATTTTCCTTGTTAAAAAATCCTGACGGGGCAAACCATTCAACCGTCGATAACTTCCTTCCTCAGCTGCGATTCAGCAATTTATTCCGTCTCTAAAACGATCAATATGACGCTGAAACATTTTCTTCGTGTTTGATATGCCATGTCAGCGTTTCTTGTCTTTTTGTTTTGTTGTATTTGTTTCATGCTGATCTGAGAAGACTTGTGTTTGTTGTCAGATATGCATATTCTAAGAAAATTTCAAGCCTTAACGTACATTTATACTATTACGTTTTTTTTCCCTTGCGGTGTAGAAAAAGGAACCTCAATGTCACGTATAGCATGTTGGTGGACTTGTAGGTGAGAACGGATCAGAATAGTGATGGGTTGCTAGTCGCATCGCCTGTTGGCATGATTACTGACGCCCATTCCCTCGATCGGCTTTAACGATCTAAACGGGAAGAGAAGCAGCTGGTTCATTCTACGTTTTTTCTTTTAACCCAGACCAGCATGGCCTTTATCTATTATTTTTCTATTCCCAAGGACAGACACACGGACAGCGAACCGGCAATACTGTCTCGTTTTACTCTTTGGGTACGGAACTTTAAAAACCTACTCCTTACCTACAAGTTCAAGAAAAATAGAGAGCATTTCCATTGTAATACAAAGAAAGTAATAACGTACTTATCTATATTCATGATTATATGAGAGATACGCGTTGCCACCGCTTTGAGGACTCGTTATCTTCGGGGCGGGAAGGCAATTTTCTGCAATTTAACATCGGGACGATTTCACCTTTTCAAGAAAAATTTCGACCTTTCTTATCTAAAGGTTCCACTTATTCAAAGACATTTTTAGACGGACAATTTATGCGATATTGTAATTTTCAGCTTCTTTGTTAAATGTACTTTTTTACCTACCTTGTGATGGCAGAGTCATTGCCTGAGGTAACACGAAGCGCGAGCTATATAATAAGCGTTGTTTCAGCTTGGGTAATATATATTTGTATACCTGTGCGTCTGATCTCTTCTACAGATCAAATTTTTCAACCAATGTCGTGAAATTTCGTGAGTAGGTTCATAAATTATATAGTATGTTTCGTCGATTCCGTTATTGATTTTTTTTAAATGGTGAAGTTCACACGTGCGACGCTTGAGCACACCGAACTTAGTGTAGCGTTTTTGACCATTTTGAGTTCCTGTTGATTAAAATCAAAATAGGAAGTATTACGAGTCGTCGTCATCGGCAAGACGGATAATTTCACTGACAGCGTCAACGGCGGAATAGCTAAGGCCATAATTACAGCTATTTAAAAAAAATCTAGGATATGCTCTAAAAGGTTCGGATTAAGTTTTTTTTTTTGTTTTGTGTAACTTGTAACTTATCTAACGACAGTCTCGCGAAATTCACAGAGCCACTAGTCAAATAATGGCGAAATGTTCTGGCATTTGGGCATCGAGACTAGGGTCTGGATTTTGTATAAAAGGTGCCAATATTTTGAATAAGCAAAGTATCTTCCACAATTCTCGTCATAGCCCCTAGCCATGCATGGAAAAAAAGATGTCAGAAGGAGCGCTGAAAAAACTACTAGGTGCTATTGCAACTGACGGGAGCACAATTTTTTTATTGTGCTGTACAAATACCTATTATAGTACTATCGAATCTTATTCTATTGCAATTGTGAAAAAACTAGTAAATTACATATAAATTGCAGCTACAACAACAAAGAGCGGTATTTATTTATTGTGATTCTGGTGTTGGTTTCACAATAAAAGTGCAGTGAAGTGTACGGTTTCCACCCCTGTTGACTTTTCCGATCGTCATAGAATCGAGATACTGATTGATTTGCTTTCTCTAAAATAATAAAAATCTAGTCCGTTTAGGAAAAAATATTTGTATCTTGTAAGTATTTTACTTTTCTTTTTTATTTTGTGTTCTTTCCAATGATATAAATATTCAGCTAGAGGATGGATAATCAACTTATAGGTATATTTAAAAAAAAATCTGAATTTTCCCATTATACCAACGTTTCCGTTGAGAAAATATCGCTCTTTTTAAGTCAATGCACAGAGGGGACAGTTAGAAGTTTCACTACCCTATAAAAACTTGTACACCGGCTGCATCGTTTGTGGAAATTTTCCTTTAGAATTTCTTTGAATTTCAGAGAATGAGAAAATGTTCTTCCAAGAAATATCTCGGCAATATAGCTCGGATCTAATAAAGTTGCTTAATTTCGTGGCTCTTTTAATTTACTATTTGGTTGCGCTTCGTTTCATAAACCGTACATGTTTTAGATTGAGGAGATTTACTACTTCAGCTATATGCTTAATTGAATTAGGTACCAGTTGTTCCTTTGTTCTAGAATAGTAGATCATGTTGTTTAATATAAGGATCGCAGGCCTAACCTAAACTACGTGTACAAAAATTTTATATAAATATTATATAAAATATGTTATACTAGCTGCTACCCGCGGTTTTGCCCGCGTGGTATATAGCCTATGTCCTTCTTAGTACCCTATCCTATGTGTATGCAAAATTTCATGATGATCGGTTACGTAGACAGGGTGTGAAAGCGTTTATAATATTAGTTAATATTAGTTAGGATTCGATGGTAAACAAGCCAGCCTGCAGCCCGGTGAAATCCAGGTTCAATTTATAGCGAGGGCAAATACTTGTTTTTCATTCCCTCAGAAAATTTGTCACGGTTTGGAAGCTAACCAAGGAATGGTGTAAGAAAGGAAGTCGGCCGAAAAAACTTTCACCACATCATATTACAGCATAAATACAGTCGTTTTTAGATGGACCCACGTTCCGAAACATCATAAAACGTTTTTCACATAAGTGGCTGTAATAAATCGCAAGCAAATGTCTTTTAGGTTTTTGTTTTAAGGCATTTATTCGGACATGTGTGATAAACGGAATAGTCATAATATTGTTAAAATTTCCGTCATTTTTATTAACAACTGTTTTTTAAAGAAGTGCTAATGTGATCGTTTTTTAAGCCTTCAATTCAAATACAGACTCGCGTATTATACAACTCGCAGAGCCAGATTGACAGATTTTTCAAAATCCTTTCAGAAGTATTTGTATTTAAATGTATTACTTATATTATTTTTTAAAGAGGAAAGTTTTGTTTGTTTGTTTGCATTATAAAGGGTTCAAAACTCAACCGACTTTTCAAAATCCTTTCACCTATAGAAATCTAATTAATTAGTGGGTGATTTAGGCTATAATTTACGCGAACCAAATAGCGAGACAATTGCTAGTTATTTATAAACAAACAGACAAATCTTTCCATGTTATAATTATGACAAGTATAAGTATATGAGAGATATGTTGTCCAAGTTCTTCATAATTTATTCGCAAAGATAGATAGACAAGCTCCGTGGCGCAGCGGTCAACACGCGCCTGCCTGCGACACGGATGGTTCCGGGTTCGATCCCCGGTCAGGTCAAGATGGAAAATGATCTTTTTCAGATTGACCTGGGTCTTGGATGTTTATTTATGTAAGTATCTCTTATGAAATATAGTATCGTTGAGTTAGTATCCCATAACACAAGTCTCGAACTTACTTTGGGGCTAGCTCAATCTGTGTGATTTGTCCGTATATATTTATTTATTTATTCAATGTAACATTTGCACAATCACACCCACCACTTTGTAAATAATTATATCAGAGGTCAAATGATGAAACGACCCCCACGCAAACAAAGCCGACAACGGAAGAAGATTAAAAGCAGATAATACTTTATATCAATTAAATACTAATTATGACACTGCAGTGAACTAGAATGCATAAAGTTCGAATGAGTAGGTACAGACCAAACAAAAACATGATTCTCCATCTGTTATGGCTATTACAGGATTTTGAGATGTCTTCAAGAAATGAATTGAAATGAAATGAGATTTATTTCAAATTTGGATATAATTTATCTCTTTTTGAACGTCATAGATATCACTTTATAGTATTTGAAAAATCGACAAACTACTAGCGTTTTGGAATGACCACTGCTGAGGGCCATTTTGTTCCACTGAGAAGAATAAGCCGGAAGAAATGATACTACATCATGATCCATAGTAGACCGAAAGACAGTCATGGGTTTTGAGCTCCCAAAGTTATCGTGTAGTTACTCACTTCCTTCACCCTTTACTAAGTTTTTACACACAGTTCAGGTGATGTGCATGTGTGATAATACGGCTTTCCTATTCAAGTAGGAAATTCGTAAATATCGACACGACTGCCGTAAAATACTGTATTATTTTTAAATTCATGTATCTGTGTAAATATATGTGAGTTTCTTTAATACTTGGACAGATTTGGACTGGGGTATCTTTAGAATCCTAATAATTTCCTTACTAACGTAGGCTATAATTTTTTGCTACAGCAGAAATGTTCTTATTTTTCTGAAAAAACAAAAGGCTTATTGTGGATTCGACTGCACTATGCAATTAGCTGGAATGATCACAGCACTCGCGCAATCAAGTAATGGCGTCTACTAAACTTGTTAGTTTCTACTAGAAACTTTATCATAATTGATTTAGCCGGAGTTGGAGCAGAACAGGCAGCGTTGCAAAGCTGACGCATGACTGCTTATTTATAATGCAACGATAAACTTTCTTCTTATAGGAATACCTTAATTTTATACCTAAATACATAGACTATTGATTATTAAAGTATATGCTGAAGTGAAGGTATAGTAATTAAGCGTTGTTTATAGGCTGTCATGCATCCTCTTTGATATCAAATCTCCTTTGGTATGAATGAATTGAAAACTTAAAAAAAACGGATGTTCTCAAACTTTTTACCTGTTTAAAGAGGCTGTCGATTCAATGGAGCTGCATCCATCGTGCTTGCATCCAGGGTACTTGTGAACTAAAATGCATTATGGAATTAGCGCGAATGAGCACAACGTTGGTGCAATCAAGTGATTGTGTTTTTAACTACCTAGTTTAATTTTCACTGGAAACTCTATCCATTATTGATTTAACCGTAGTCGGAGGAAGAACAGGTAGATCCAAGTAGGACGCAACTGCTTGTTAATAATGCTAAGATAAACGGTTATTTTACTAGGGTTTTTCCACTTGAATGTTTAGATACATTTTATGGATACATACTGACTATAAAATGGTTTCATCTTAAATATTTTTTAAATGATTTGCATGATTTCTTTATGGTAATAAAGTATGCTGAAGAAAGCGCTAGATACAGGTCGTTTTCAACCGGTTGTATTGGAAGTCCTTGTGAGAGTTGTGTGAGGCCTATGTCCAGGACTTTTTGCGGCTAAGAAAATGATGATGAAAAAAGTATCCTGTAGATACCAAGACATTATTATTACTAGTAAATGCACAGAAAGAAAAAGCAACTATAACTCTTGTACCTGTAAAAAAGTAAGTCTGGAATATTTTTTTACATATTAATTTCATTTTGTGTGTATTCTACTCCGGGTTATAATTATTTTCTTCGCAGTGCTTGAGAGTGAAAACAGAAAATTATTTGTGTTCACTGTTTTATAATTACTGTTAATTGAAATAACATGATTTTGTGATACCTACGTGATCGGAAATAACATTCATCGAACGAAGTACGCGCTGGTTAAAGTTAATATATATACGGTAAGCGCAATAGCATATTAATTCTGCGGCAATAGGCAAGTAGAAAAGCTATTTCCTTTTGTGGCGGGTCAGTAAATTCAAGTGAACAACCCCTTCCGCAAGTAGCCACTAGGCGCGGTTTTAATGCCTCTCGGTAAGAAACTTTGCAGAAAGTTATATTGCTCCTGTAATATACACCTTCTCATTTTGGTGTAGCGATGTTCATGAAATATGAGGCGTTTTTAATTTAGTTCTTTTTTATAAAAGAGGTTGAAAAATATGGCCGTCTGCTTGTTATAATGCAGACTGTTAACTTTTATTACATTACTAAAAATCGTTACAGAACTACAACCTTTTCTGTGTCAGTAATTATTTGTTTAAAGTGACCTTTAAAGTCAGTAAAGGTTTCAGTATTACGTCATTAATTACGTGGAACCATCGCTTCTTACTTGTGTATTATCAATTTTATAATGATTACTAGCAGTCCGCCCCGGATTTGCACGTGGTACATATTTAGCTTAAGGCTCTCAGGGATAACCAACTTATGCAACGGTGAAAGTTTTTTTTATATCGGCCCAGTAGTTATGAGATTAGCGCGTTCAACCAAACAGCTCTTCAGCTTTATAATATAGATTAGCTTGATCGTCTCCCTATTCGAATGAAGTTTAATGCCCCCTGATGTCATCATATAAGTTGACGTTATGCTACATTCGCTGTCTTTACTCAGTCATCAGCCCTGTCGAATTTTCCCAACGAGTATGGTGGACAATATTATCTTAATAGGTACGTGAGCTCATACAAAGATAAAAATACTCATATCCAGGGAATATACACATGGAATAATAAACACTAGATTCAATCAGAAAATACGACTATAAAAATATCACAAAACTGAATTTGATTTATTGTTCTCTGCGAATATATTTGTGATAATATAAATCCAGATGATACAAAGAGGCTCAGTCGTTAAGTTAGGGCTGTGTGTAAACGGCGATGCCTACAGGTTATTTTATTACGCGCAAAGGAACTTTCTGTCGAAATTAGGTAATGCCAATGTTTGCTTTCTTTCATCTCCCGACATTCCGAACACGTTTCGCCGGTAACTGCCTTCATTTTAGCAGAGTTTTTCACTTCAAAATCATTTCTTTTGCAATTTTAGAAGTTGAACGGCATTTTTCTTATAAAGATTTTGTTTCTAAGAACTGTAATGATGCCAATGAGTTTTATAAACAAATGGTGAACTTTTAAAATTAAAGCGAGGTCAGAGCTTCACCCAATTTCTTATCTTTAAAAATTATAAAAAAACTGGCAAAATGGTTATGTACCTATGTATTTACGTATTGTAGGTATAAGAAACTTATTTCTTTTTACCTTTAAAAATTTACTATACCGCACTAATGTTAATGACCTCCAATGCAAAAGAGGGGTTTTTTTAAGTTTGACCGCCATGTGTGTTCGTGTGTGGTGTGTCTGTCTGTTTATAGATCTCCTGTCCTACGTGTAAAAAAATTTTCAAAACATGTTTTCTAGCGATAATCGTCGAAATTTTAAATCAGAATCGGACCAGCCGTTTACAAGGTAGAGAGATTTTCGAGTCGGGAGTTTTTAATTATATATAATTTGTGTCCTCTGTGTCCATTTTCTCCACTAATTAAATGTAGCAAAAGAAATCTGTGCTCATTTGTATATATGTACTGATTCTACCATTACAGGTAGAATCAGAAACATTCGCTAAATACGTACCTGCTTCATTATTGTTTTTTTTTGTTACTGAGGCATTAATGTTCTACACCACATGTTAATTTCTAATTAAGTCTAAATATCCAACATTTAAAGCGGTTATAAAATAAGCACCAGCTTTATAAAAGAAACTTCCACATTCTCAGAGAAAACACGATAAGTTCTCAAGCTTTAGTTACAAAAGCACCTGTAGCTGAGTATGATGCATAAGCCAGTCGTCTGTTTTGCGTCTCTCGGAAAATGGGAACATTTTCATATAAATAGCACCATTACTCTGGCCTTAGACAAAGACAAGGAAATACCAATTACAGTGAAACTGACGCACGTTTGTTTTAAGGGGATTAAAGCCTTAGATAATGTTTTATCATTGTGTGTGCTTATAATATCTATATATATATATAGTACAATACATACATGGCGTGTGGTTCCCGGGAGAGTAGAATAGGACCAACTACAAGCTATAAGAATCAAAGAGACCTCCCCAACCCACCTGGACAGCGTGGAGAGCTTCTCAAACCCCGGATATTTCAAGCTCCCTATGAATAGTCATATTAGATGCCGAATAAATTTTAAATAGCTGGCAAAAAGCAAAACCACAATACCTACATATCAAAACTTAATCGTACGACTGTTTTTGTCACAATATTTCAGCCAAATATTCTGCGTTAAATTTAATTTATTCATTCAGCCACAACTGACATTTATTTTCAGAATATTTTTACTTATAAACGTTTGCCGGAATTTTATCGTTATAAACTTCATGATATGACAATGCTTATGAAAGTTTATTTGTCCTGCATCCCATTGTCCCGAGATAGTTACATAGTACATAGTGCTGTTGGTCGTAGGGAGAATTATCCATTCATTGTTAGCATATACGCATATTCAGCCACACATTCATATTCAAATGTAGACTGGTAAAGCGACAAGGGTACCATAAATAGGAGCTTGGGTACGATGAGCGAGTCTGTCCTTCAGTCAGGCAGTTGTATCCTTATCAATAGTACCTATTAATCTTTGATATTCTCATATGTTGGTTATTATCTAACAGTTAACATATCCATGCAGTTTTTTGTCTTAGCGCGTTGACTCGTGCGAATGAGATATTATGCTGATCACCACACGTAGCAAGTGTCCCCCACGCCGTTAATATCGCGCGATAAACTATTTACATCTTGCTCTTTAATATTACGGAAAACAAGATTGCGATAATCGATAAAGTTGTCGCTTTTGCAATACTACAGGCGCAGAATTCTTCTTTCTTTCTTCTTTTTAATTATGGCTTCCACCGAGATTTCAGTGATTCTGCCAATGTCCAGTATAATGAGATACTAAGTATCAGTGTTGTACGGTATGTGGCAACAAAGATATGTGTATGTGGCGTTTGTTCTTTGGCAGCCTCGTGGGAGCTTTTGGCGACAAGTCTATACGAGACCACTTGACAGTCTACTTTAACTATTTCACAAATTGTTCTCGAGCACGAGCATTTATAACACCAAACTACACCAATTTCATATTATAAAGTCCACTTAAATCAATTTGCAAAATTGTATAAGGCAAACGACAACTTAACCCCTTTTGCCATGCTACGGGCGCAGAACTCTGCCACAATCGCAGCGTTATAAGCATTGCAGGTGGCACGAGTAGGATACGCAGGACAAGACAATAGTTGTGCCATGATTTGGGGAGATACACGGACAAGAGATTACCAAGCTTACAGCTTGATTCCTACCTTGATATTCTCCTCGCTTTGAACCATTTCAGCCGGAGTCTGTTCAGGGATTTCCATGCATACCCTTTTAAAATATTATTGAGATTTAGTTCTCGCAATTTTTGATATTTGTGCTACGTATATTATAGAACACAATATCTCGAGAATATTACTGTTTGCGCAGAGGATTATGACATACGTATTAAACCTTAACTTAACAGGATTGTGTATAGGATTACAATAATAACTAACAACTCATTAAATTCAACCTTAATTACGCATATATTCTTGTGGACTTAAGGATAACTTTTTAAACATTTTCAGCGATAGAGTCATTCTAGCATGTAATCGTTGGATATAGCTCTTAGGTACCAAGCGTACCATCTGTCTGATCGTCTACCTACAGTATATGCATAAACTCTGCTGTTGGCATGTTTAATAGTAGACTTGAGGTAACGCCATAATAAAAATATGTTTCGCACTAAATTCAAATTACTGACAGATGAGATATTCTGCAATTTTAATCCTGAGCACCATCTCGAATGCGGAAGCACACTTCAGATCTAGTCGTAAAACGAGAATAGTGTTCTGCGAAGTTTAAGTAGTTAAACCACTTATCTAATAAAACTGTGATGGGTTACGTGGAATTAGACACGGGACTAAAAGTCAGCTAAAGTTCTGAGTACTTATAAAACATTTCACGCGTTTTCGATCTTCTTTCTATTTGTGTTTTTAATAAGGTTTTTTTTTAAAATCGAATATGGTCCATAGATAAAATCTGTTGTTGTACCTGTAATCTGTGATTGTACTTAATGAAATAAAAATAATATAAACAAACGGAAACTTAAAATTTTCTTCAAATTTGAATGTTATCGAAATAAATTTCATATATTTTATTCTAGCATTTTCCTGCAGCTTAGTTTGCATTTTTAATGAACCAACGGAAACAATTTTTCTATTTTCAAAATTACATTACAGTCAGTAAGTATTAGAAAAGACGATAGCTTGGCAAATAATAAAACATCCATACCAAAAAAATCAACCCCTATTGGACCACTTTACTTGCTTGCATGGATTGGGGATGAGCTTTCTCATCCCCAATCCATTAGCAGCTCGGGAGGCGCAGCATCATGCATACTCTATGCCATACTTGCTATTAGTCCAGTGGACAGGCAGTTGACGATGACACCCCTAACCGCAAACAAAATATTAATTTTACGTTTATTCAATTTTTAACTTAAATGTATTATTTAAATAAATATAAAAGGAAAAATTACACGCATGAGCTAGCCCCAGAAAGTTGTGATTTTTTTGTCTTAGGACACTAACCCAACAATACTATATTTTATTATAAACTAGCTGTTACCCGCGGCTCCACCCACGTGATATATAGCCTATGTCCTTTTCAGTACTATAGCCTATGTGTATGCAAAATTTCATGATGATCGGTTCAGTAGATACGGAGTGAAAGCATAACAAACAAACAAACAAACTCACTTTCGCATTTATAATATTAGTTAGAAGACAATATAAAAAAGATCGTTTTTTATAATCATAAAAATAATTACCTAGCTGGGAAACGAACCCGGAACCCGTCGATTCGCAGGTTGGCGTATTAGCCACCGCACCATGGAGGCTGCCAAGAAATTGTTTTGAGAAGATAGAATCAAAACATAACTCGAACATGCAAGAAATCTATACTAATATTAAATATAGTGGAAAGATTTTTTTTTTTCACTGTTAGCTAATTTATCTGTTGGTGTTTCTTGTTTATAAATAAAGAAACAATTTTACGTACCATTTAATATGTTATCGGAACTGCTATCTTTAGCTCAAGATAAAAGAGTAATACCACGTTATGTCTGTAAAGCCAAAAACTTATCTATACCTATTACGTATCTTTGACGGTGTACCGAAGGTAATACCAGAGTTCTTACGTATTTTTCGCAATTTTGATGAAATTGAGCGTGTAAGAAAGTTCTTTGTCTTGTTTAATGTATCCATTTGTTTTTATGGAAACAAGTAAATACATTGTGAAACTTTCTGAGCTTTTATATACGGCTTATGTATTCGTGTTTTCTATTCCTGTAGAAAGACCCATGGCTCTATTTAAGTGAGGATCATTTTATTAACCTTCAATTTCGTAACCAAATAAACTCGTAGGTGCTAGAAGGTTCTAGCGTTTGTCTTCGACTGGTTAGATTTAAATACAACATAAATTCTAAACTATCACCGTTTCTTGCAATTACTTGTATGCAAATGAGTCAAAATAGAGTTGAGTTTGACCACAGTTTCGGAGCATTTGGCATTGTCATTCCATTCCCAGAATGACCATTTCCATTTCACTGGTTTCCAACTTTTGTCATATCATTTGATGATTGCCATTATTGACGACAATCCATCCGTTATAAATAGATAGTTTAATTCCTACTGAAGTGAAGTCGTCATCATTTCGTGTAGGTGGCACGGTCAGTCGACCATGCACACCCTGGTATCAGAGTTCTTCGGAACCGCCTTTCGGCATCTGACGTGATTCGTTTAACGACTACCAGATGGCAGCCGGGACCAACGGAAGTGAAGTGAGAAACGGAGAAGACCAAACTTACTACTAAAGCCTATATCCCTTCATAACTTAAGGGTGCAAGCAGTTATTTTTCACACACGCAAAGAGCAATGGCAGTAAACCCCAATAAACTAATCATCATCAGCCTATACTTGTCCACTGCTGGACATAGGCCTCCCCAATTGCCCGCCATCGAGATCTATCTTCAGCTGCTCTTGTTCTTTTTTTTCCCTATACATAAATGAATTACGTTTGTACCCTTTTAGGGTAAATAGAGCCTATAACCTACGTGTTATGTTAAGCGTTTTCGTAAGCATATAGGTGACAAACAGAAGCAATATAGCGATGGTTTCTAACTGTCTATCGCCTACCTGATATGATCACTTTCATATTTATCCATTTCCAGAAAAGCATGGAAGAGAATACCAAAATGTATTAATAATATTAATATGTATACATTTTATATAAAAGTATGTTACCCAGTGCGGCTTCTGATGACGCCATGTATTTAAAAACAAAAACCTTGATCGGTAAAATTGATTATTCCTAGAAATCGTTACCACGGAAAGCATTTATCAAGCAATAAATCATTCGTTTACAATGATATTTGGTTTATGTCAAATCCGTTGTATTTGATGATTCATGCGGGGATTACATATATCTATATATATATATATATATTCCGCAACCCTTTTTGTCGTCCCACGTTGGCTCAAATGCATTTAAAGTGGCGTCAACCTGCTTTGGACGTCCTATATATGGACGCTATTTCGAATTCTCATTGCAACGTACCTATTATGGCTATAGGTTGGTATGGAATTAAATTCAAAAAAAATTTTTAGTCGCCACTTTTCTAACACTCTGAGTACATTTGTATTTCGTTTAGTTCGCGCTGTTTTCGCTTTTGCACCGTAGCGCTGGTATCGACTTGATATACAATACTGCACAATATTCCGCGAATTTGACTTCCTAGCGTGACGTTACCGATTTGATTGTTTTAAACAATAGGTCTTTGTTAAGACTTCCTGCAGCCTAGGAATTACTATGAGATGGCTTACTACTCCAGATAAACTTTAAACAAACGGCTTTCGCTGGCACACAAGGTCGCGGGTTCGATTGCCGGAGACAAAACACTTTGCGTGCTTGTTTCTAGTTTGGTTAGAACATTGTGTGCTGATTCGATCATCTCAAATTATTAAAACCTATATATAGTTTTCTTCGAACGTCAGTTAAACAGATTTTGGTATTTTTCAAAGTAGGGCTAGAACTCATAAACACGATATGATGTCACACTATTGTAGTCATTTTACGTTGTTCGCAACATTATCGTAGCGTGTTTTTGTGCAAAACCCTGTAGTAAATAAAACAGTAATATTGTGAAGTTATTGTACATTTATTAAAAAAAGGAAATAATATCAAGTTCACTTAAAGTTAGAAAGTGTAATTTAGTATGCTGAAAACCTCTGGCAAAAATGTATGGGACATTTTTGTCGGCTACGTGAATTTTTTATATCCATGGAAACGTCCATTTTATTTTCAAATTAGGAACTTGAAAATAAAATAGACACTTACTGGTCTTTTACAATAAGTTGTTCATTTTCATTTTAGTTGAGTTATCCCCTCAGAGGTCGAAATTGATAAAAGTATGGATATTGTCGCATAACACAAACATACAAAAATAGATAATTTTAATCTTTTTAAATCAATATTAATCGCAGTTAGGATAGCGAATGGGATAAAAGGTAGCCTATGTTACTCTCCTCCCTTTCAACTAACTCTATGCCAAAAATCAGGTCGATTGGTTGCTTAGCTACGGCGAGAAGGAAGGACAAACAAACAAACTGTCGCATTTATAATATAACTATGGAAGTATGGATAGTATGGATTTAAAAAAAGTTAGTGATGGGATTAAATATTCGATAATATGACACAAGGTGTTAAAAATACCACCATAAGAAGATTTCAGAAAAACAGACAAACTACTGAACTTTCACGGGTTTTAGTTTTTGATTTAGTCGTACGAAACCCTAAAACAGAGTTAATAAGTCCTCGTCTCGTCCAGAACTCTTTCTCAAACCTTTCTTCTTCTTTTCATGTGGGTATTAAGGTCAAGTGACTCCACACACCCTGGTGTCGGAGTTTCTAGACCGCCTCAAGGGCCTCTGACGTGGTCTAATGACGATCGCTATTTGGCGACCGGAACCACCAGCTTTACGTGCCTTCTGAAGCACAGAATCATCTTTTTCAGATCAGACAATTAGGTGATTTAGGCCTGTAATGTCCTAGCCAAACTTGAAACAACTATACAAAGTATGCTCCCTGCGGGAATCTAACCCACGACTTCCGAGTCACGAGGTAAGCGCCTTAGCCATTCGACTACGGAGGCAGTAACAAGTTACAAGTTCTCAAACCAAAACATTATTATTTGTGTGCGAATGTATCATTTAGGTATAGAAAACATTTTATTTAGTGATTTCTCGATAAACGCTTTTTCAATTTTAATGAAATTTCTATTGGACCATCTCTGAAGTATGGTCTATCGATAAAAAAATATATAATCCAAGTCGATTCATAATTGGCGGAATAATCGCTGTAAAGACAAATATACAAAAAAAAAAACATACAGTTGAATTGAGAACCTCCTCTTTTTGAAATTGGTTTAAAAGAATTCTTAAATCACATATGCAGCGAAAACTATTGACAACAATGCAACGTGAAGTATTACAGTTATAAAGCGAACATCAATATCTATGAATAAGTCGGCAATACCATATTTCCAAAACTAATAAGTACAGTTAAATCTCAACAACTAAATTTCGATAGTTTTTAACCGACTTCAAAAAGAAGGAGGTTCTCAGTATAACCTGTATGTGTTTATGTATGTTCGTTTGCGATTATCTCGTGTTTGACTGTACCGATTTTGATGCGGTTTTCAGCAAAGTATTTGTTATATTCTGGAAGAAGTTTAAGTTTCATAAAATCGGTTGAGTAGTTTACAAAATATGTATTTAATATGTATAAAAACTGATTAACTGATTATGTACGCCCTACGAGTTTGGTAGTTAAACTAATACTATAAATGCGAAAGTTTGTATTTTTAGTCGGTTTGGAAAATAAAAAAAATAACCGACTTAAACAAAAATAAAAATATAACTCACAAGAAATTAAAAAAACAATGTTTAGCTATTCCAATATTATTTTATATACTATCATCATCATCATCATCAGGTCTTTCAGTCTCCACTGCAGGAGCACGACCCTCTCTGCACTACCAGAGCCACATATTAGCCAGAGCAGTCAGAAGATTTGGCCTACACTCTCCACGCCGGCCAGACGAGTTGGAGAGGTCTCCCCGATGTTTAAAAGCTTTTTTCAGCTTGTGTATCCTGAGTCGCCTTCTACGACATCCACGGGAAGACTTAGAGTGGTCCTATTCTACTCTGCCGGGAACCAAACTGCGAGTTTTTTTTTTATATTAAATTTTGTTTACTACGAGTACCAAATAATAAATTTGAAGGCGGTGCCGAGATGATTATACATAGTTATATATTTATACATATAGATATTCTTAACGTTCGGTGAGTTACTATATTACTTATGTTACTATATTAAACAATCCCTTAGGGGCCATCTACATATTACGTCACAGCATAAGGGATAATGCCAAACGTGACGTGTAAAAAGAATAGCAATAAATAGTGAAATAAGGCCTAGTAATCCAATAGCTTTTATTAAATTTTTGGTGACGTGATATGTGCATGGCCTCATCCTAATGTACCTCTTGGTGTAGACGATGACGGGTTTTCAAGTGCCCATCTATCCCTCTCTACATACTCGTCACTCACTGGAGATGCCCCTGTCGAGCATAATTAATCTTCTGATGGTAACTGGTGTGTTAGGAGGTGCAACATGGCCCAACTCCGTGTGCTCCTTATTGATTAATGTAGTTTCGTTAGATGCCATTATTTTATTACTAACTAGCAGCCCTACCCGGCTGCGCACGGGCATGTATTATACCTTTAAAACCTTCTTCGTGAATCACTCAATCTATTGGTGAAAACCGTATGAAAATCCGTGGAGTAGTTTTTGAGTTTATCGCGAACAGACAGACAGACGCGGCGGAGGACTTTGTTTTATAATATGTAGTGATAGTGATAAAATGTACGAAACTGGCCTCGTTTGTAATGGTGACAGACAACTACACGTAAATTTACTCCTAATACGTCATTACAGATTTAATCTGGTTACAAATTTCAAACTAACACAGTTTGAAATTTGAAGCGAGACTAAATCTGTCGCCGCCGGACCAGTTGATGTACCATTAAGAAGTACCATTAATGGTACAACTGGCACCGATTTATCCCACTAGTACCATTCCTTATTGTTGCGAGGCAGTTACAATGTAACACATCTTGTTGGGCTTACAAAACGCGAGGTTGGAACAGCCTTTGAATATAAAAAATTGGTTTATATTAGTAACAAGAATGTGTCAACGTCGCATTGTTTATGGACGTCGCTAGGGCTTAAAGTCGGTAAAAGCTGAAATATATACAAGGAAGTCAAATCTCAAACAATTTAAGAGGAGTCCTACTAGGTCTTAGAGTAAATGGAAATTGAATATAAAAAAATAATTGCTAATTCAAAATTAGCAATCCATCACTACGAACTTTGATAAATAATGTAGCTATATACGTGAAAATAATAATGAATATGTAACTGCAAATGATAGACGCCATAAAGATGCGTCTTGGGAAGACGACGAATTACCATCGGGATGTAAATATATAGATATCCCATATATATATATAAATGTGTTATATATCAGTTACATATCAGTTACATAGTTCTTTTACCCAACTGCGATAGGATGGTTATATTTTTTGGTGTTAACAGCATCTTAATTGATTACCAAGATTCACTGGAAGGGGGCAAAAGAACAGCTTTTACTATAAGACCAAGGCAAAAAAAAATCGCCATTTTCATAACTATGGCCGGAACTCTTTTGTATGAAAGTGCCGATTATTTTCGAGTTCCCAGCGTAGGTCAAATAAGAAAAAATGTTCATTTTGTTGCGCTGTGTCACACCGTATAACGAATATCGGTGGTACATTTACACGCTCTATTTATATATATATATATATATATATATATATATATATATATATATGTAAGTATATATTTAGACATGGAGTGTACCAGTGCCTTTAGCATGAACCACTACCGAAATAGAAAAAGAATAGAAATAATAGTTTTTGTTTTTGGAGATTAAAAGTTTACGTCAACTATTTATTTCGAAAGTTCTTCATGCTGCAGGTACAGATAACGCTTGATTGATTTTGAGGTTAAAATATGAATATATTTAAATCTCAAAATCAATAATCTTCTTTGTGTGACATCATCATTTATGATGTTAATAATGTCTGCGTTTTTCTAGTTTGTAGAATTACTAATGATAGAATCATTAAATTGCCTACATTTTACAAATATAGGGTCTATTGTCATTAAGTATAAAAATTATTTATTAAGATAAGTACTCTTTGCTTCGTATGACAAGACTACTTATAGCATTTTCCTAAGCATTTTGTAAAATAGGTACTAATATATATCGAACTCAATGTTTGTAGTTAGATCTAAGTTAGATACAAGTCTCTTTGTTTTTTTCTGGTTGAAGTTAGTAAATAAGTAAGTTATAGAAGGTTAAAATATCGCAACTTGTGGCCTTCACTTTCGAATCTTTGTTTCCAATATGCCATCCTTGCTAGTATAATTTTCTAAACGAAACCAATGTACATAAAATCTCTTAGCATACCTAATAATAATTGACATACGTCGTCCTGAATTCAATTTTGACGCTTTAAATTTGCGAGAGTATTTTGACGAAGCTGATTAAGATTGATTGTTGATTGAATTACGGAACATTTCTGTGTTCTCGTTTTACTTATCTTGTCTTTATCATTTACGGAGTAGACTAAGGATTTATTTAAATAATAAATAAATGTATGCGGACATATACAGATTGAGCTAGCCTCACCACAGTAAGTTGTGAACTCCAAGACCTAGGCCAATCTGAAAAAGATCTTTTTCCATTCCAACATGACCTGACCAGAGGTCGAACCCAAGACCACTCGTGTTGCAGACTTGCGTGTCAACCACTGCACCACGGAGGCCGTTTTGCGGAACATATTTAATATATAGAACATATAAAATCATATTTTTAAAATCAAATCATAGCTTAAAGTACTTTTGCCTTGATGTATTTTTTTTTACTTACGTTGTGCAATACTTACGAGTTAGTAGTACACATAAAAGTCCCTTCCCATTTCATCGTTTATTTACCACTGCTAAACCCTCGAACGAAAATCAAAGCAACCCAATTCAATTCTAGTAATCAGCTTAGTATCTATCGCAACTTACGTGGAAAATCCCCGTGCCTCCGATACGAGCAGAAATCTCCTAAATTTAACCACCGTATATTGAATAGCTTAGCGGAAAATTAGGAGTATTTTCTTCTTGAGAGTTTAACTCTAGCAATTTTGAAATGTTCATTGTTTTTTTTAGTCAGAGTGCAACTGACATTGCTCTTGCCTAATGGGAAGCAACATTAAGTCTAGGGTGATACACGCAAACTCAAATATAATTTTATATGCAATATAGTATTTTTTTATATTTCCGAGTTGGACGCATTACTAGGCACAATGAAATATTATTTTATTATATCTCGTTTCGTTAGTACCTTATTGAGGTGGGGTGTTTACCACATACTACTTTCGGACACAAATAGCAGGAATCAGTAAATGAGTAAGCATTAACCTGAAATTACCATAAGCATATTTTATTATTATGATATGATAATTGTCCAAAATACCTCAGTGCCTTAAGTCGAAAGTCTTCGACCAATGTGTGTTAACAGTGATGACTTAAGGGTCCGAAACGTGGTCCTTTACTATGGGCCTCATAAGAAAGCTCAAGGTCGCTCAAAGAGCTATGGAGAGGGCTATGCTCGGTGTTTCTCTGCGAGACCGAATCAGAAACGAGGAGATCCGTAGAAGAACGAAGGTCACCGACATAGCCCAGCGGATTAGCTTTTTGAAGTGGCAGTGGGCGGGGCACATAGCGCGAAGAACCGATGGCCGATGGGGCAGCAGGGTTCTCGAATGGCGACCACGTACCGGCAAGCGCAGATTCAAAGATTCAAAGATTCAAAACGTTTATTCAGAAAATAGGCCCTTGCAGGCACTTTTTCACGTCAAATCACATTTAAAATTATCTTATTAAATATTATGCATTTACTCATTATTGTTCAAAAGCTACAGACTACTAGCATTTCGGAACCGACCACTGCAGAGAAGAAATGCCGAAAGAAACTCTTTTCAACAGTATAGGTCGCCTACTCGCCTGAAGGGCTTTGTATGATTAATGATTATATTATATTTCTTTCTTTTTTACTTTTCTTTTTTTTTCATCTGTTTTCATTTAACAATGTTATTATACATTCATTATTTTTGGAACATGTTTATGTTTACGATCGAGTGAGCAAATCAAAAAAAACAACAGAACATGTAGTAGTCTCAAAGAGGCCGACCAGACCAGTCCCCACTGGCAGCACCCGTTCACGAGTTGACGTATGGGTCAGCCATCGTTAAACTCAACCATATTAGAGGGAACTCAACGACCCGACACATAACGCCACCACCAGTTTGAACATTTTAGTGAGCATGACTACTCAGCCTCTAAGACATTGTCAAAACAGAAATATGACCCTGATCTACAGTTGTCGATCGCAAACATTTACATATTTTACAATTAATAAATAGTTGATTCTATACAATTTCAATTGGTTGTGAAAAACATATTATTATTATACAAATAGCAAGCGTGTCTCAAACAACGCCAAGGCTCCAAGCATTCTTATCTGCTAAATAGTCATTAACTTTGTAATAAGCTTTTTTTAATAAAATATTTTTTGTAAGTTCTTTGAATTTTGGAAAGGGCAAAGCTGTAATATTTTCTGGAATTTTGTTATAAAAACGAATACTAAGCCCTAAGAACGTATTACTTGTTTTATGTAGTCTAAAGGCTCTTGCGGCAAGTTTATTCTTATTTCTAGTGTTGTACGTATGAACTTGACAATTTTTGACATATTTCTCAATATTTTGATGTACGTGCAGTATGTTTGCAA
This sequence comes from Rhodophaea formosa, assembly GCA_963082605.1. NCBI lineage: Eukaryota > Metazoa > Arthropoda > Insecta > Lepidoptera > Pyralidae > Rhodophaea > Rhodophaea formosa. The sequence goes on from OY720209.1 coordinate 16,234,918, forward strand.
AAATATACTGTGATGTAACCGTTAAAATTCCAATTTCCTTGAATAACTCTCTTAGGGAATCTCTAGCCCCAAGTTTATAGATTGATCGAATAGCACGCTTTTGCAAAACGAATATACTGTTTATGTCTGCTCCATTTCCCCAGAGCAATATCCCGTAAGACATTATACTGTGAAAATAGCTAAAGTAAACTAGGCGTGCGGTTTCAACATCTGTCAGCTGTCTTATTCGCCAAACGGCGTAAGCTGCGGAGCTTAGTCTTGCAGCAACAGTTGTTATATGTGGACCCCATTGTAACTTTGAGTCAAGAGTTATTCCTAGAAATTTAGTAGAGTCAGCAAATTCTACCACTTCATCATTAACAACTATTTTAGTGGGCAAATGCTTAACATTAGGCGTACAAAATTTTATACATTTCGTTTTTTTAGCGTTAAGAAGGAGATTATTAGCTGTAAACCAATCTAATACCTGAGCAAGAGTGCTATTTACATCGTCAAAATTTGTCTTCTGTCTATCAACTTGAAAAACAAGTGATGTGTCATCAGCAAATAACACAGCTTTACAGGCACAGGCATGGAAAGGCAAATCATTAATATAAATGAGAAATAATAAGGGCCCTAGGATGGATCCCTGAGGAACTCCCATCTTTACAACGGACCCATTAGATTTTACTCCATTTAGGCTAACTTTTTGAATTCTATTTGCTAAATATGATTTAATAAGTCTCAATGATTCATTTTTTATTCCATAATACTTTAATTTATTTAAGAGGGTTTCATGGTCTACACAGTCGAAGGCCTTAGAGAGGTCACAAAATATTCCTATTGCATTCTGCGACTTTTCCCATGCCTCTAGAATGTGCGCCAGTAAAGCAACTCCCGCATCAGTGGTAGAACGACCTTTAGTGAATCCGTATTGCTCACTATGGAAAAGTTTATTCTTATTAAAATATGAGAGCAACTGTTTGAAAATTATTTTTTCAAAAATTTTACTAAGAACCGGCAAAATTGAAATTGGACGAAAATTATTAGGATCGTCCTTACTTCCCGCTTTATACAAAGGTATAATCTTACTACATTTCATTAAATCTGGAAATGTTCCGGTCACAACACATTCATTAAATATTAAGGCCAGGTTAGGAGCTATATCTTTAATAATATTTTTTACTAAGGAAACGGATATATCCCAAAGATCCCCAGTTTTCTTTATGTTTAATTCTTTAAAGGTATCGATAATCGTTTGGGGTGTCACATGTTCAAAAATTAAAGTATCCTTACATTCAGGTATATTATCGCGTAATATTTTTTCAGCTTTTTGAGATGATGACTGAAGCGAGGCAGTTGTCTTAGTAGGAATTTCAGTAAAAAAATCTTCAAAACATTGAGCAACTTCGGCATCAGTCTCAAACTTTTGATTATTAACTTGTAGTTTTAAAGAATCATTATCACGTTGTTTGATTTTACCCGTTTCCTGATTAATAATGTTCCAGGTCGTTTTTATTTTGTCCCCGGAACTGGAAATTTTTTTACACAAATATAGAGACTTGGCTAACGTACATACTTTTTTGAATATTTTAGAGTAATTTTTGACATAATTTAAAAATTCAGGTCTTCTGTCATATTGTTTCATAGCCAGCAAATCATATAATTTATTTCTACTTTTATAAATCCCTACAGTAGCCCATTTACAGAATTTCTTTTTACTAGATATAGTACGAGTCCTAGCTTTGAAAGTTTTGTTAAATTCTGTGTCTATGGTTTTAAATAATTTTTCATAAAGAATATGCGGATTATCCCTCTTATCACAAATAATGGGCATTTTTTCTGATATTTTGTTTTTAAATTTATCTATTTTAGATTTTGAAGATGGTCTATAAGTTACTTTTGGCAAATCAATGTTAGTATCAATATCTGAAAAAACGGCTAATAATCCAAAATGATCAGATGATATCTTTTTGACTACTTTTTTTTCAAGAGCCTCACAACTACAAAAAACATTATCAAGACATGAGGCTGACGTTTCTGTTACTCTAGTTGGTTCAAGAAAAAGATATTCACAATCAAAAGACTTAAATAAATTAACAAATCCAATACTTTCCTTGTTACTTTTTAATAAATCGACATTGAAGTCACCACATACTATAATTTTTTTGGAGCCTTGACTTACTTTATTAAGAACATCCTCCATAATTGTCTCAAGTAAGTTATAATCTGATGTAGGAGGACTGTAAACACATACTATTATGAATTTATCCAGTTCAATACAGGACAGCTCTACTTGCCGTTCCACCGTAAGGCCAGCTACATCCTTTCGCTCTTTACATTTTAGACCATTTCGAATTAAGATTATACTGCCTCCATGGATGGCGGCCTTTCGGGCGAACACACTTGACATACTGTAATTATTGAAATTTAATTGTACATTATGTTTTTCTTGAAACCAGTGCTCTGTTAAGCAAAGTACATCAATACACTCAGTATCTAAAAATAGTTCTAATTCTAATAGCTTGCTGGCCAGGCCTTGCATATTTTGATGAAAAATGCTGAAACGTTTGACTCTGGCCGTTGTCTTAAAGTTTAGTTTAAATTATTACTAATAGTGGCAATGTTAATACTAACATTTTTTGAACTGTCTACATTCTGCTTTGTACAAAGTACTGCAGCAGAGTCTTGTATATTGTAAGCTACTAATGTAGCAATTTGTCGTTTCGATTCTATTGGGAGATACAAAGTATCTCCTGTCAACTTAAGTCTAAAAATAAACTTATTAACATCTAAGTAAAAAATAACGTCGCTATGACGGCACGTCAAATTGTACAAGTGTACATTAAGGTCATATATGTGGTTGTTTAAATTACAATCAGGTGATTCCAAGTATGGGAAAGCACATATAATATATTTACAATCTGTCTTATTACTAAGCTCTAAAAGCTTGTCAATACTTAATTTTATGTCTTTCTTTTTAACAGAAGAACTATCACCACATAGAATTAATATTGTGGTATCTTTGTCTAAAATGTCACATTTTATATTATTAATTAAATTGATAAAAGGAGCCCCGGGTGAACATGTGTTATATACTGTTATATCACCCTGAATGTAGTTTTGGATATAGCTGCTCAGACCTTGACCGAGTTGATCTGAATATACTAATAATTTTTTACATAACATTTTCTTATTAAAAGAATTGTCAATAGTACTAATCTTTGTCTGCAAACCAATATTAACATTTGGACCCTCTTTTACTTCAAGATCACAGTTCATTACCGTTGATGCGGTGATGTTGTGAGCGGAGTCACACTGAGGTGCCTGTAAGGCAGAGCTACACTCAGGTATCTGTGACGCATTGCTGCACTGAAGTGCCTGTGATACGGAGTCGCACTGTTTGTCATTGCAGTGGGCCAAATCAATTAATGCTTGCGCTGCATATAAATGTAATTTATTCTCATTTTGAGAAAGTTGATATTTTTTTGTAAGGGTATCTAGGGACTCTTGCAATGAGGTAATTTTTGACTGTAATTCATACATCTCAGTGTCATATATACGGCTAGCTAAATAAAGATTTTCCTCACTGTGCTTTAGTTGATTAATTAAACATAATTTTTCTTTTCTTAACTGCACTAAGCTCTTATTATTTTTTTTCTTTGAGAGCATTTTCCTAGTACGTTTTATCATTTTATTGATTTTCACATACTTTTTAATTTTTTTATGACTAGTTAAAATAAAGAAATGAGACTGAGGGGTACTTGCAGGTATTTCCACAGGAGGCCCCGAGCCACACTCCACAAGTTCGCTGTATAAAGCAAGAGTGTTGCTACACATTTCATCCTCTTTGCGGTGTTCTAACTCGAGTGCAGATCTTTGTGCATCATGTAAGCTGTGTTCTAACTCGGTTATGCGACTTAGGGCCTGTTCATGTACAATACTGCATTGCATGCTTTGTGATAAATGTTGTTTTAAAGTTATATTTTCTTCTAATAAATCAGAGCTTTTACCATATAAAATATTACATTCATTCTTTAATTGTTGATTTTTATTATTAATTTTTTGAATTTCCTCTTCTGATTCGTCCCGTTCACGCAAAAGTTGAGTATTTTCTTCACGGCAGTCCTTCAATTCTTTCAGTGCCTGCCTCAACTTCATTTCCAGGTCTCGGGCTACAGCTCTGCGAGTCATCATTGTGAAGCAGAAGAAAGCAAGAAGTGAAGGAGCTGAAAGTTTGTGTCAAGTTAATATACAAAATACTTACAGTTTAAGAGTTGAGGGATTTCTATTTATAATTTAAATTGACTGTCCACTAAAGAAGTATAAGTTATGTATTGGAATTCAACAACATACAAGTCTAATCTATAATATTGTTTCAGATGTTACTTAGAACTTTGCCATAAGAATTTGGAGATATAAAAGTTATTTATAAAAGAGGTATACTGAATCTCAGGAGTTACTCTTCTAATTTAAATTTCTTTTAAGCTTTTGTTATATGTATAATACACTCAGCTTTTCAACAATAAAAAAAAACCAGATGTAAGTTGCTGCAATATAATAAGTATTATGTAGACTATTTACAATTGTGTTTTGTTACTGCAATTCTACAAATGTAACAACTATGTATTCCTTTAATTTTTATTTTCTCAAAGTAGGTAGTTGTCACTTTGCAATTAGCAAAAGGAATAAGAAAAATGCATCTAATTTCTCGCTGTTTGGTGCAAATACTTAGCTAAGTTTAGTGCCAATTGTCTGTTACCAGAAATGTTTGGTTTTTAGGTCTTTAACTTTGTTTGACAATGTTGTATTGAAACTCAGCTAGTTATGTTGGTGATAGATAACTCATGTACATATGTTGTAATTAGAAGATGCCTAGCTTATTGTAAATTGATAAAAACTGTATACTCCCCGGTAAAAGTGATGATAATCCACAGTTTCCGAATTTAAATTCGAATTCTCTGTTTGACAGCTGCTGTGAAGTCCAACCGGCCGGTCAAATTTTAAGCAAGTTTTATTTACTACTATAGCACTGTTTTTCAATAACTTTTTGGATTTTCACAATATTAATCAGATTTTCTTTAGGTTGTAAACACATTTACTTAAAAATAAACACAAAATTAATTAAATTAGAGGAACAGGTGATTTTGACATGTCACCTGGGCTAGGGTTGCCAGTCGAAAAAAGAAGCAGCGTTGGACACCCACCGACCAGGTGGTCGGACGACCTGATAAAGGTCGCAGGATGGCGCTGGATGCAGGCCGCTTCTAACCGGTCATATTGGAAATCCTTAGGGGAGGCCTATGTCCAGCAGTGAACTTCTTGCGGCTGAGATGATGATATGATAATTGTGACAAAAATTATATAATACGCCTGAAATAAGTTTTTTTCATCCTAGCTTTAGTTAATATTGCCTTTTTATTGGCAATATTCATATTCGGCTCTTAATTATTTGAATGCAGATTTTATTTATCATAAAAACTTAACATCTAAGAAGAGAATTTTCAACCAATTTCTTCGTTCAAGAGCCCTTCATTGTTTATTCACCACAAACTAAACTCTCGAACAAAAATCAAAAGAACCCAATTCAATTTCAGTAAGCGGCTTAGCACATCTTACGTGGAGAACCTCCAATAGACATCTTTAAGCAATACCGATACACGTGAAATCTGTAGGCTGGAAAATTGGACGATAATTTTTTCCTTAGATCTTTTTGCATCTGGTAAAATATCATTATTTATGTTCTCACAAATCATAGATGGCGTGTGTTTGCTCATATTTATTCTTTGCTTGTTTAATTTTGCTTATTAAATAAAAGATTGTAAGCAGATCGAATATAGCATACCTACTGATAATAAATAACTAACATAGAGGCTGAAATTACCAATAGCACATAGCATATAAATTATTCCTTTAAATATATGTATTTAAATCTGATAACTAAACAATTATGATAAAATAATAATAAAAACTGTACAACTGAAAGGAGAATTTCCAACAATTGGATAAAATCGATTTCTTCACTCAAGAGCCCTTTATTGTTTATTTACCACAAACTAAACTCTCGAACGAAAATCAAAAGAACCCAATTCAATTTCAGTAAGCCTCTTAGCACATCTTACGTGGAGAACCTCCAATAGACATCTTTAAGCAATACCGATACACGTGAAATCTGTAGGCTGGAAAATTGGATGGATAATTTTTTCCTTAGATCTTTTGCATCTGGTAAAATATCATTTTTTATGTTCTAACAAATCATAGATGGCGTGTGTTTGTTCATATTTATTCTTTGCTTGTTTAATTTTGCTTAATAAATAAAAGATTGTAAGCAAATCGAATAAAGCATACCTACTGATAATAATTAACTTACATAGAGCACAATAGCATCTAAATTATTCTTTTAAACATATGTATTGAAATCTGATAACTAAACAATTATGATAAAATAATAATAAAAACTGTACAACTGAAAGGAGAATTTTCAACAATTGGATAAAATCGATTTCTTCACTCAAGAGCCCTTTATAATTCTTTATTTACCACAAACTAAACTCTCGAACGAAAATCAAAAGAACCCAATTCAATTTCAGTAAGCCTCTTAGCACATCTTACGTGGAGAACCTCCAATAGACATTTCTAAGCGATACGATACACGTGAAATCTGTAGGCTGGAAAATTGGACGGAGAATTTTCGCCTTAGATCTTTTAACATCAGGTAAAAAAATACAATTTCCATTTTGTTTCATCGCATAGTTTGCATGTTTTTGTTAATATTTATTGTTTACTTGTTTGATTTTTTATATAAATTATAAGGCTGTATATATAGCATAACTAATGATGAAGTCAAAGTTTGTCTCTCTCGACACACTCGAAGACACTCGAATATAGAGTGTTCCCATTATAGTATTAGTTATTTTATTAAAGCGTCTTACGAAGAATTTTACATTCATGTAAATAGATTACATTCGCTAATCCGAAAAATGTCGCAGCAGTACAGACTGTGCTTACTGGTGAGAAATCTATCAGTAAATATATTTTTCTATATCCAATAATAAGAATTATTTTGTACAATTTATTTATATTTTCTACTAGTTGTCCGCCCTGGCTTATTAGCCAGAGCAGTCAGAGGCCTTTTCACGCTAACCCGACGGGTTGGAGAGGTTTATATAAGCTTTGTTTAGCTTGTGTTTCCTAAGTCGCCTTCTAAGTCATCCACGGAAAAATTTGAAGAGCTCCTATTCTACTCTGCAGAAACACACGGCAAAAATAAATAACTTTTTATTTTGCATTATACTTATAATGCAAAATGAAAAATTACTTACAAAACAAAAAAAAAATTTACGGGTTTTAAATAGTAAATATAAGCTCGGTAACGCCAGCGAGATGGCGCAATGTTATTTTATGCGGCAATCTATCGGGAGCTAGCGATACCTGCATTGCTGCATCCTTTATCTAAACTTTTGAAAGCAAAATAATGTGGTTCAGGATCAAATGCCTATCGTATTGTAATTTTGTATATACTTCCACCAAAAAATAATAAGTCTATAGAAGAAATTTTTGGTTTCAGTCAAATTTGCGGTTTTGTACCTATAAATTATGTAAATAGAACCCTATGTTATGTAAATAAAGTCCGGAAATTTTCGTATGGGAGAAATTCTAATATAATTCAAAATTTTCATAGTTAGTGGCCGCGGCTGAAAACTTTTATTTGATAATTACAAGTTTTCTTTTTAATTTTCATAATTCAGTCCCATAGGAAAATTTGTTCATATTGACAGGGTGAGTCACTCCTTTAAGGATCGGACAGGGTTTTATTAGCATAATTCTATATTTCTGTTTAAAAAAATAATATAAAAGCTGGCGCATCTTTTATTGACTCGCTTTGTTATTAAACAAAATTGCTGGATTTGAAGTAAAGAAAATCTTCATTACATTCATTATGTACTTCTACAATCCAACTTAATCACTGTTTGTATTGGATTTAGACCGGCGCTATAACTGCAAAGATGTCGTGCAAAATCCACCACGATTCATCATCAGATTGTGATAAAATATCATCTAATGTATAATATTTAAATGAAATAAAAGTTGTGGCTCTTCAACAGATTGTTTTATATAATTTTAAACTTCGAACGCCCAAATGAAAATCCCTGAACATACCTTCAACTGGCAGACAGCTGTGATACAAAATAAAAAGCGCACCAAAGATGTGTGTATTAAATGGAAAAGTTGTTCAGTAAAGTGGAGATTGAATGTACATCTGAAAACACTACAGTTGGGTAATTTTTAAATCGTTTTTAAGTTTGGCAGATAAAATGATTAATTACTAAATCACGTCATTTAACTCTTGTACATTCGTATAACTATCAATTTCATAGAGAGTTTGCCTGTCCCACGATGCGATAAAACAAACATAATTAGGTTATTGATGCTGTCCATTATATCAATTACTCTATTACTTTACATGCAATAGCTCTTCGTGGTTGAGGTCAGTAATGTACATTTTACCTTAAGTAGATCCATTAATTAATAAAGAACCTTGACTTTAAGTTTTAAGAATAGTTTTTCTAGTTTATCTCCGACTTCCCAGATGTGATTTTACATGTCACAATAATTTAAGTATATAATCCAGTTTTTTGTATGTGCGGTGTATTATATACATAAGTATATAAATAAATATATATGGACAAATCACACAGATTGAGCTAGCCCCAAAGTAAGTTCTTAAGTAAGACTTGTGTTATGGCATACTAACTCAACGATACTATATTTTATAACAAATACATATATAGATAAACATCCAAGACCCAGGTAAAACTGAAAAAGATCATTCTTCATCTTGACCTGACCGGGGATCGAACCCGGGACCATCCTTGTCGCAGGCAGGCGTGATGACCGCTGCGCCACAGATCCCGGGATTCGACGCATTACAGCTTAAGTATGCAACCGGGAAGTCACTCGAATGAAGAGAGTTCGACTTTAACGTTGTTAATATATCTAAATTATTTTATTAGCTAAAAATAAGTTGACAAAGCACAGTTAGTCGAGCTCCGTGGCGCAGTGGTCAACACGCCAGCCTGCGACACGGAGGTCCCGGGTTCGATCCCCGGCCAGGTCAAGATGGAAAACGATCTTTTTCAAATTGGCCTGGGTCTTGGATGTTTATCTATATAAGTATATGTTATAAAATATAGTATCGTTGAGTTAGTATCCCACGACACAAGTTCACAACTTACTGTGGGGCTAGCTCAATTTGTGTGATATGTCCCTATATATTTATTTATTAAAAAAAAAAAAGTTAATTAAATCAGAATCAAAGAATAGCCGTTTCATTAGCGACGTCACAAAGGCTTGGCTTTGATAATATTTGATTGCCAGGTGTGTTTAGACGCAGTATGCGCGATTAGCATAACGTCCAATCTACTTCATTGGACATTTAGCTAAAATAAAAACATTCGTTATTATTATTTTTAACTTTGCGTCATGTTTACATTTATGAGAAATATATGCTATGAACTTGTAATTTGACTCTAACTTAAGATTTATATGCCACAATCATATTCGTAACATTAAATCTCAAAAAGAAAGTCAGACAATCTCATGTCGTAAAAGTACTGTGAGTTTATAAGTGAAAATAACAATCTCTTTTGATGTACCTAGACTTATTGACCTAATTTGGACTTTAAATGTTTACATGATAAAAAAACTAAGTTTTGTTTAACAACATAATAGTTAATTACAGTATGGTTGTACAAACTAAGTTGAATATCCATGTTGGTTTGGGAGAAAAGAAAAAACGTAGAATATACCAGCTGATCTTCTTCCCGCGCAGCCCGTAAAAGCTGGTCAAGGGATTAGGCGAAAATATGAGGAATCATGTTACAGGCGACGTGGCTAGCAACTCATCACTATTTTGATTCCGCTTTCCACCTTAACGCCTACTAACACGCTAAACGTAGCCTTTAAGTTTTATTACCTTGGGCTCTGTCTACCCCGCAAGGTATAAAGACCTGATAATATGTATGTAAGTTAAAAAAATATGATTGATTTGTCGTGTAATAGCACTATTATTGAAGCAGTTCCGCCACCATTTATTTTACACAAACCGATAAAACCAAATTGTAGAAAATACTAATTCTACAATTTGGTTTTTTAGTGAATCATTCTGCGCCTATAAGCATTATAGCAGTGTTGTCACTCATTATTTTCTGAAACAGCTATTGAACTTTCCTACAATTTGGGCTTATAGCGAATGGGACATTCTGCGCCTAAACCGCTCGGTGAAATAGAATTATTGGTTTTTGTAGTCGCTGGGCCTTTGCGCGTCATTTCGGGGGTAAAAGCCTTTCAGTTTTTGTCTACATCCCTTTTTAATATTCAACGTTTTTGCTTCGCGGGTCAGTCGGTAATCACAATCGTTTAAGGCTCGTTCTCGATAAAGTGGTAATGGATTTTTGAATTTGCTCTAACATTTTTAATGTATTTTTCGATGAAAGGCAATTCTAAATTAATTTGCCTTTTATTAAAAAATACAATAAAATGGATATTAAAATTATTACATAATTGAATCGATGCAAAACATCCCAAACATAACTATTAAATCCAGTATTATAAAAGTAAAATCAAGTTGTAATACCTACTTGTTTGTTTGTTAGCCCTTAAAACCTTAACCAATCTTCGTGAAATTTTGCATAGATACACGTGTCGGGAGTTTGAAGAAGGAAAAAACTAGTACTATTTCTGTTGAATCTACACTTAAAATTATATGGTATTAATGTTATAAATATGTACCTTAAATACGCTTGTGGGTCATAAATAAATAAATAAATATAAATATATATGGACGAATCACACAGATTGAGCTAGCCCCAAAGTAAGTTCTTATGAAAGACTTGTGTTATGGGATACTAACTCAACGATACTATATTTTATAACAAATACATATATAGATAAACATCCAAGACCCAGGTCAATCTGAAAAAGATCGTTTTCCATCTTGACCTGACCGGGGATCGAACCCGGGACCATCCGTGTCGCAGGCAGGCGTGATGACCGCTGCGCCACGGAGCTCGTCTAGGTCATTGATCTGCCGTTACTTGATTTATATTAGTTTTAAATAAGAAGTTAAATGTGACTAGACCACGCCACGGTCCATGGTACACCAAACCAAAATCAATGTGTTTTATGGTATTTCTTTATAGTAGTAGTGGGTTTCTAGTAGCACAGCTAGTATGAAAAGAATAACTTGAGGTATCTATCTTCCTTTATCTTATTTGGCTTGTGTTCATCCCAAATTTTGAAATTTATTTTTAACAACGACAAAGTTTTCGCAAAAGATATAAGGAGCTTAAGAACGGTAACTTTTGGCAGCTATGCGTATTCTATAAATGCACGGGGTTGTTAACCCCTATAAGTTTAAGGGATTACTCCAGATATTACTTGAAAAACTGGCACACGTTCAAAAGTCGAGCATTAAGGTCTACATATCCAGCCAAAAGTTCCTATTAAAAGTTACAATGCAAGTGTACTGATTTATAGAGTTCTATTTTTAAAACTATTTCATGAATATTAAAAATAAATGATTTAGGAGCTGCCAAGCTTAGAAAGGTCTTGGTAGAAAATTTCGTCGTTTGTTTTTCGTGTGTGTAAGTAGGGTACGGTATAGTAGGGATCAACGACAACGTGCCTTCCGAAGCACGTGAGAGCTCGCGATATTTTTATGCCACTTGCGGTCAGTGGGGACTACGCCCGGGGTTGCTTAACACGCGTTAGCGCAATGCTCACGCAAAAAAAATGCTCACGCAAACTGGACCTTTGGGCTCCTCGTAGTAAATATAAAATGAAAACGTTGAAATATGCCAGCTCAATCTCTTACCGTCTTGAACTCTTATTCAGGAGAACCATCCCATCAAGCATCATGTCACTATTAACACGACTGCCAACAAAGGAGTGTAGTATTTTTACATCCCAAGTTACACTAGCTATAATTTTTAAAGCAGGACTGAAAATACTTATGATTTCAGTTTGAAATAACCCTTTTTCAATTTGTTTTCCATCAGCTGTAAATTTTGTATTTTTGGTAAAACGGTAAGCTACTATAGTTTTTGCATACTTTTAGTATCTTTATGCTACTGTCGTTTTTGCATACTTTTTAGTATCTTTATACAAACATGGAGTGAGTATCTATTTATATACGTAGGTTAGGTAAGTTAATGGCCACCACTTAACCTTTTACTATCAACCAAGCTCGGGGGCCTTAATTGATTAATACAATGTCATAGCAAACATTGCTCGTTTGAGGTTATTAAAGATAGTACATAGACATCAATGGACTCAATTTCCCAAGCAAACTGAGGTCTATGAATTGCTGCATTGAAAGTTTTTATTTTACTTGCAGTATATGTATATCGGCTAAATCTAACTCAGATGTCAAAATTACAGAGTCGTTGAGCTAATCTCTCTCTAGCTAAGCTCTCTGATGTTCAAAATTAAGGAATTTTGAACAACTTGGTTTCAAAATTTGGCGACATCTTTTGGCTTATTTTTAAAGCTAATTCACTAATTTTTAAATCTTGGTCTTATCGCAGTTGTGTCCTAAGCCATAATATTTCTGGGCTCAGGCTCTACTTACATACTTTTTGTCTGCTTCTCACATTTATGGAAACTTTGATTTTGAGACTATTGGCGCGCATTGTGACTAGTTTTTTAATTTCCGGATGAAATATAAATACTCAAGTCCCCATTTTAAAAAGAAATATATAATTGACTAAAGCGAAAGTTGAACCACTGTTTTTTTTTGAAATAGGTAAATCTAAATTAGTACTCACATAAAATTCTTTTAAATAAAGCACAATTTCGGCGTTTCAATTAAGCGCCATAATAATTGCTTTCCTTTGGACTGTGTCATTAATTTAACGGTTGGCGGTTTTTCAATGAAGGCCTCTCACGCCTGCCACCCATTTATTGTATTTTATTGGCAGATTATTGGAACGCGTACTCCTGTCAATACATCGAAAATTACATGTATATGTGTACTATATATGAAAGACAAACTTGATTTAATATTTTTTACCTTTAATATCGTCATCATGAGGTCTTTTTTAGTCTCCACTGCAGGAACACGATCCTCTCTGTACTACCAGACGCTCTCCACTCTGGCCAAAGGAGTTGGAGAGGACTTTGTTTTTGATGTTTAGCTTGTGTTTCCTAAATCGCTTTCTACGACATTCACGGGAAGACTTGGAGTGGTCCTATCTGCCGGGAACCACACCTATACCCTATCCTATCCTATTAGATAATATTATAAATACGAATGTTTGTAAGTATGTTACGATGTTTGTTACTCATTAATGCCCAAACTGCTAAAGGGAGTTAGATACAATTTTGCACATAGGTAATTTATTACCCATATTAACTTATAGGCTGTTTATCTATATAAGTATCTATTATATAATATAGTGTCGTTAAGTTGGTACCCATAACACAAGTCTAGAACTTACTTTGGGCTAGCTCAATCTGTGTGATTTGTCCGTATATATTTATTTATTTATAAACCACAAAAAGGTACCGTTTTTGAGGGATCAACATTACTTAACGCATGCGAAACTGTGTGGGTGTAAGCTAGTATTAAATAAATATACAATAGGTATATTAATAAATCCTTGTTCGATGCAAAAAGGGTGATTCAGCCTGTCAATATGAAAAATCTTTTCCTATGGGACTAATGCTAGGAATTCGGAAAAAAAAACATAATTTTCCTACAATTTGCTCGGCCGGCTCACACATTTGTATGGGAGGTAATATCATATTTTTACAAAATTTACTGAGTTTTAGATCATCATCATTTCGTGTAGGTGATACGGTCAGTCGACCATGCACACCCTGGTGTTAGAGTTCTTCGAAACCGCCTCTCGGCCTCTGACGTGGTTCTTTTAACGAATACTAGATGGCAGCCGGGACCACCGGCTTAACGTGCCTTCCGAAGCACGGAATCATCTTTCTTATCAGACAATCAGGTGATTCATGCCTGCAATGTCCTAACCAAACTGGAAACAACTTAACAAAGTATGTTCCCGTGGGAATTGAACCTACGACCCCCGGGTCAACAAGGCAAACGCCTTAACCACTGGACCACGGAAGCTGTTCGGAGTCACTGAGTTTTAGATAGAAGCATATAAGATTTTTTTTGTTTATTTTGTTTATTTTGTTTGTAGATTGTTACATTCCTTTACAAATGCTGAGACTATCAGAAAATATGACCTTCTTAAAGCCTCGCTTTGGGAAAGTAAAGCTGTAAACTGTAAGAGCTAATTCTCATAATAAGTTACCTAATTTCTTATTCGCCAATTCAGTATTACGTAGCGGGTTCACATTTACTCCGTATCTAATTACGTTAGACTGTGGTAAACTAATTAGTTATCTCGCTACTTATTTATGGATACTTTATCCTTCTTCTACTTTCAAAGTTGGTTAATAAGATAAAAAGTTTGTTTTATGCATAATTATTCCAATTTATTACAACGAATGCGAAGGTGATTTTGTAAATCTATTTATTTGTTACATCATAATTATTGAACCCAGTATCATGAGATTTTGCACACAATTTATCAGTAAGCAAAAGGGCTTTTATCAAAAAGAGGTAGGTACAATTCCGACAGAGATAGAGAGATTTTAAGTATGATGAGCAGAGCTGCGGCGAAAATATACACGCTTATTTTAAATTCAACTAGCAGCCCTACCCGGCTGCGCTCGGGCATTTATTATACCTTAAAACCTTCCCCGTGAATCACTTTATCTGTTGGTGAAAACCGCATGAAAATCCATGCAATAGTTTTTGAGTTTATCGCGAACAGACAGACAGACCGACAGACGCGGCGGAGGACTTTGTTTTATAATATGTAGTGATAGTGATACACAAATTAAAGAGGTGACCCAGCCCATCAACATGAACAACTTTTGATATACCTAGGACATAACTGGGAGCTGGGAACTGAAAATAAATGACATACCCATACAAAATTGTCCAGCTGATCGGACCAAATGTATGGAAAAGGTAAAAATAATATTGAATTTTCAGCATTGGTCCCATAACAAAATTGTTCATGTTGATGAGCTGAATCACCCCTTAAAGTTTTTAAAATAAGGGTTTATGTATATGTTCAACACAAAATCAATAATATTAAGTGAATGTGTAATATTATTAGGAGAAAATACTTGTCAATTTTATGTTTATAAAATACAGATATGGCGTCATGCAGGCAGCCGGCCGTAAAAACTTTCGCCAATTCTTATTATAAAATCAATTAGCCTAAAACCGTAGAAGAAATTATGTCCAACTCATAGACGATGAAGCAAACTCGAAGCTACCGATTTGAAAATATGCATAAGTTGATATATGACGCATGTGCTAACAAGAAGCTGACACGCACACAGAAATTGAAAAATTGGTCAGCTTTTGAATCATCGAAATAAAAGCATGACGAAGTGAAGTTGAGAGTACATACTTAGGTATATATATTCAAAGATTATCAGTGAGTCACATCAAAGTGGCAGGTAAAAGCTAATATTCTTTATATACCTATTGTAATTTATTTACTTAATACAAAAATATGTATGTTTCCATAAAATAGTCTCATATTAACCATCTTGGCTTCGCGTGTGGGCGGACTATAATAAGATACCTACTCGTATCCGGTGAATGAACATAATTCCATTTATGGGCAACAGAGCAAAAGACATTGAGATTGTATGATAAATGAACTATGCGTTTCAGAAAAACTATTAGGTTGATTTTAGAACGCATTTTAATAACTTGTAATGGTATACCAATATGAGCTATATTGAAATCTCGGAATCAGAATCCCTATAGGAATCAATTAATTGCATGAAATTGAATCGCAAAAAAAAAATTTAGGCCATAAAAAAATTTGCCCTCAATACGACGACGAGCTCCGTGGCGCAGCGGTCAACACGCCTGCCTGCGACACGGAAGGTCCTGGGTTCGATCCCCGGTCAGGTCAAGATGGAAATTAATTTTTTTCAGATTGACCTGAAAGAAAGAAAGAAAGAAAGAAAAATTGTTTATTTGGCTACATTGATCATATGTTTAAAATAACACAATTCACACAAGCATGCACCAAAACGGCCTTCGCTCAGCATGTGTCGTGGACCATGGTATGAGCCACGACGCTGGTCTTCCGCGGATGCCGATTAAATTTCTAAATTAAATAAAAATAATAGAATATAATACATAACAAATTGATAAATTACATGACCATTTAGATTCAATACATTATATATAAAATTAAATTGAATATTATTATTGATATTTAAACATTATTAATTATAAATATTAAATGAATAAATGAATAGTCACACTTATTTGGACAACAGATAGTTATATGCTGCAATTAGTTAGCCTTTTGCATGCACAAAATTCGCTCCTTAAGTTTGTACTTAAAAGATTTTATGGAGATCAAATTCCTGATGGGTGGAGGTATATTGTTCCAACATCTCGTTGCAGCATATCTAAAGCTGCCTCGGAAAGCAGCAGACTTATGTTTCGGGCAACTAAGACGATTTGGTTCTCTTGCGCGATTAGTAAATATTAGTTTATTGTACAAATAAGATGGACTTTTTTCTTTAATTATGCCGA
The DNA here is from genome assembly GCA_963082605.1 of Rhodophaea formosa. Lineage (NCBI taxonomy): Eukaryota > Metazoa > Arthropoda > Insecta > Lepidoptera > Pyralidae > Rhodophaea > Rhodophaea formosa. Next base: position 16,251,551 of record OY720209.1, read on the forward strand.
ACAGAAGTACCGCAAAGTGAAGTGTTCGCCGAGAATTCATGTTCATGAGCTCGTTCCTATTTAGATAAGGAGTGATGTGTGCTCTACGAGGAATTGGGAAGCAAAACTTAGCACAAGAGTTCTGTACGCATTGAATTATTTTCTTAGTGCGAGCTAATAAACAGTTACCTATCACTACATCGGCATAATTAAGCTTTGACAAAACAAGTGTTTCACATAAGTAAATTCGTGATTCCACATTTAAGTAATCTCGTATCTGGTACAAGACTTTCAACCTGTAATAGCAGCTTTTGACGACTCCCAGGACATGCTTTTCAAACTGAAGGTTACTATCCATAATTACACCTAAATTTTTAGCTTCTGCCACCTGTTCAATATCACTGTCTTTTAATTTTAACCTTGGTGTGTGAAAATTGGTTTTAGATATTTGAGACCTTGTACCCAACACGAGAAACTTAGTTTTTTTTGGATTCAGGACTAGACCATTTGCATCCGACCATTCAGCCACCCGTTCCAAGTCCCCGTTGATTTTTTCAACCGCAGAGCAAGTGTCACTAGGCTTAAAACTTTGATATATCTGCAAGTCGTCCGCATACAAATGATATTTGCAGTTCCTTATAAAATTTGGTAAGTCCGCTGTATACAATATAAAAAGTATAGGCCCCAGTATCGATCCCTGTGGTACGCCCCTGTCTACTGGAAGATTTTCAGAGTATCGTTTAGTACCATCGCTGTTGGTTACCTCCACCTTCTGACATCGACCAGTAAGATAACTACTAAACCATTTCACAGTGAGACCATCAAAGCCATAAAAAACGAGTTTAGCGAGAAGTAACGTAGGGTTAATCGTGTCAAAAGCACATGAGTAATCAAGCAAAACGAGAATAGAAGCCTCACCTACATCTCTCCCAGCCAATATATCATCTACCACATCTAAGAGAGCCGTGGCCGTACTTCTGCCGGCTCGAAAACCACTTTGTTTAGAAGGCAGAATATTGTTTGCAAGTAAATATTTTACACATAATATCATATGAACACTGATATTAAGGGTGAAGATTTTTTATTTCCAACTGTTCATCTACACCCCGAGTTGTACATATTCGACAAACACCTAATAATATCCAGATTTCACTTCAACTTGTGTTCTTTTCGCGCTACAAACACTATCACTGAATTATTGTAACACTATCTCAAAGATTCTTCTATCACATTTAAAAGGCGATCACTTTTTTCAATTTTAACACTAAATAAATACAGAGTACGATTTTCACAGTGCGCCACCTAGCGGCCAATTTTCCTGGGGCTTGGATGTTTATCTATATAAGTAGCTATCATAAAATATAGTATCGTTGAGTTAGTATCCCATAACACAAGTCTCGAACTTACTTTGGGGCTAGCTCAATCTGTGTGATTTGTCCGTATAAATGTATATTTATTTATTTTTATACAAAATCACCGATCAGCTGGGCGAATTTCTATGGGAAGTCAAATTTTATTTTCAGGATTCACGATTTTTTCTTACATTTCTGTATTCCATTAGGGATTCTTATTCTGAGATTTCAATATAACTCATAGATCGAAAATCAATTGAATGATATAAATCAATGTAAAAATAAAGTGATGACCCGCGACTCACAGCTGCGACCTTATTAATGAGCCTGCAGCATTCAGCTACTTATTTTACATGCTTTATGAATATTTAAAAATCATTCGGAGAAATTTCCACAAGAAAGTATAGTTGACTTATAACCAAGTTAAGCTGCCTCCAATTTAGACTGCAAAAGAAGCGACAACAAACTACAGCAATACAACTTCCAATTTATTGGATACTAGCTGTGACACGCGGCTTTGCCCGCGTGATATATAGCCTTTGTCCTTCTCAGTACCCTAACCTATGTGTATGCAAAATTTCATGATGATCGGTTCGGTAGTTACGGCGTGAAAGCGTAACAAACAAACAAACAAAATCACTTTCACATTTATAATATTAGTTGGGATAACCACTAAGAAAAAAAAAGTACGATAACATACATTTTTTTTTTGCAGTGCTGTTTTTCAGTAGAAATTCTGATTATAAAATTTCAATACAGCTCAGAGTTATCATTATAATATGTCCAAAATAAACCAAGTTATAACCAAATTACAATACAATGAAGTGATACCAACGACTTGATCTGAATACTTGTCTTCAGCGTTGAAGAGTTGTCCATCATCGGTCACCAAGTTTTATAGAACTAATAGGCTAACAATAAAATTCGCTCTCCGTCCATCCTTCCACCCCTCCGTCTGTACCTAATTTATTAAACCGTAATATGTAGAGACTTGGAATTTTCACAGGATGTATATATCTTTTGTCGCTTTGACAAGAAATCATCATCAGGTCATTTTTAGTCTCCGCACTGCAGGAGCACGACTCTCTCTGTACTACCAGAGCCATATATTAGCCAGAGCAGTCAGAGGACTTGGCCTTCACTCTCCACGCTGTCCAGACGGGTTGGATAGGTCTTTTTGATGTTTATAAGCTTTGTTTAGCTTGCGTTCCTTAAGAGTCACCTGGACGCGCATGTCTTCATACAAACGGAAAAAGGGAATTGTGGCAATATTTGATAATTTTAGGGCAAAATTAAGCATCCAATCAATTAATCTCATTATAATCTACGTACGTTCTTATACAGTTTGGTTAAATTATCAAATGTTTGAGAATTATACGTCTCTCAAGATTTCCAAACAAATTTGAAAAGGCTTGTAATTCTCAAACCATTGGTATTTTAACCAAGTTGTATAGGAACGTACGTAGATTATAAAGAGATTAATTGATTAAACGCGTAAATTTTACTCCAAAAATATCAAATATTGCCACAATTCCCTTTTTCCGTTTGTATGGAGACATGCACGTCCAGGCGACTCTTTTAAGTCGAATGGTCCTATTCTACTATGCCGGGAACCACACCACACTACGAAATAATGGAAAATAAAGAGAATACGTTTTTAGTAAAATAGGTATTGATTCATGGTACGGAACGAACGTGAGGTTTTATTATCATATAACAAAAGCTTCTCGCACAGGTTTCGCGTGCGAGCGGGCTATAATGGGGGATCATATACTCCGGTGACTAATCATAATTCCATTTAGGAGCATCGGAGCTGAAGACGTGGTGACCCGCGAATAACGGCGGCTGGATTAGTGGGCCTTCAAAATGTACCTACCTAATTTTATAGCTGAACTAGCAATTGACCCACGACTTCGTCTGCGTATTAAAGCCTATGTCTACCGCAGATAAATTAGCTTCCAAGATGTGAAAGAATATTGAAAATTGGTCCAGTAGTTTTGGAGCCTATTCGATGCAAATAAACAAACAATGAAATCTTTCCATTTTAAATATATGAGTATTGATAAACCTTATTGCTGCGAGCTGCGCAGTTCACGCCCCGATTACCCTGATATTATGTACAGCGCATCGACTCGCGCGATGTTCGGACTCGTAATAAAGTTTGACACGGCCTGTAATAAAAGTATCCCGTAGCAACAAAAGCTTCTCGCACAGGTTTCGCGTGCGAGCGGACTATAATGGGGGTCATATACTCCGGTGAATAATCATAATTCCATTTAGGGGCATCGGAGCTAAAGACGTGGTGACCCGCGACTAACGGCGGCCGGATTAGCGGGCCTGCAAAATATACCAAACCAATTTCATAGCCGAACTAGCAATTGACCCGCGACTTTGCCTGCGTAAATTATAGCCTGTGTCTACCGCAGATAAATTAGCTTTTGATAAGTGAATCGGTGATCGTTCCATTAGTTTCGGAGTATATATTTAATGCAAACAAACAATCAAATATTTCCTCTTAATAATATTTGTTTTTTTACAAATCACACAGATTGGGCTAGCCCCAAAGTAAGTTTTTAGTTGTGTTATGGGATACTAACTCAACGACCTTATATTTTATAACTCATACATATATGTTGATTGAAAATAACTATATGGCACATTTTTAGGTCTAACTGACCAGCTTAGAAATATATTTCAAAGTAAAATAGTTGGTCATTAGTACCTATTCAGTATTCTTGTATATTTAAAGAAACAAGTACCTAGCAAAATAAAAAGTTTTTAAAGTAAGCTAAGCCAAATTTAAATTTTAGATTGTGCAAACAAGCTTGGACCTTTTGAATAAACAAGTAAACTAGGAAGTCCAAGCTTTATTTTACCCAATGTTTCCCGCAGAATGGTATAAAAAAACCGGCCAAGTGCGTGTCGGGCCACGCGCAGTGTAGGGTTCCGTAGTTGCGAATGATAACTTTGAGTTCACACTGTTTACACTCGCACCTCACAGTTTAACGACCAAAAACATCTAACAATGAAGCTTGTATGAAATTTTACATTTTCCAGTACATTTTATAAGTTGGTTGCCTATAACTTTTTAGTTTGCACTTAGTACCTAGCTCTGATAGTTTTCCTTTCAACTTCAGTATATATACTACTGCTGTAATTTTTTTCACGTATCCATATATAACCGTTTAGCAGATAGTGGGGGGGGACACGTACCTCTAACAAAATTTTGCACTTTAAAACCAAATATTTCGGAAACGGATCCCTAAATCGAAAAATGGTGTTCTCAACCTCACAATATTTTTCAAAGACCTTTTTAACGATACCCCACACGATGGGTAAATAGAGAAAAAAAAAATACTCCTCCACTTTACTTGTATGGGAGCTACCCAAAAAAAAAATTTTTTTCAAGATTTTATTCTACGACTTTTTTGCCATGATTAATATACACACTCATACCAAATTACAGCTTTCTAGTACTTATAGTCTCTGAGTAAAACCGCGGACGGACAGACAGACAGACAGACAGACAGACAGACAGACAGACAGACATGGCGAAACTATAAGGGTTCCTAGTTTACTACGGAACCCTAAAAAGCTCAGTAAGTAGCAGTTGTCAATATATGTTGTTTCTAAATGGGTATGTATTTTTTTCTTTGTATAAAACTAGATAAAGCGGGATGACTTCAGCCATATTTGATAGAAATCGCATCACAATGAGTAGCATCCATTTAATAAGATATAGTAGAAAAATTACAGATTAAATATTTAGTATCAATGCCCTAATCAATAATTTGCTACACTAATTAAGTCCAAGAAGCGTTCAAGGAGGAGCTTTATTAATTTGATCTGGTCTTTCTATTGTGTAAAAATTAAGCTATTTTGATATCAACCGATATCAATACAGCTTGGTTCTTACACACTATATTTATTACTCCTATGATCTAAGAAAATGAGCCGTGTGGTTCCCGGCAGAGTAGAATAGGACCATTCCAAGTCATCCCGTGGATGTCGTAAAAGGCGACTAAGGAAACACAAGCTAAACAAAGCTTATTAACATCAAAGAGACCTCTCCAACCCGTCTGGCTAGCGTGGAGAGTGTAGGCCAAATCCTCCTCTGACTACTCAGGCTAGTATATGGCTCTGGTAGTACAGAGAGGGTCGTACTCCTGCAGTGGAGACAAGAAAAACCTGATGATGATGATGATGATAATCTAAGAAAATAAATATATACGTAATAAATTCAATTCTTACAATCCTCCACCTCTGTTCCGACAAAATTGAATACACCATAAAACAATAGGCACAAACACAAGACGGCTGGTGACATTTCCTTCGATTACTTTCTACAACGGCCAATAAAATTAATATGACACCGCCTGCTGGCGAATAAAGCGTTTTGCTCGTAAAGTGGCTTTAAGTACGTCGCACATTTCACCTATTCTGTCGCGGATGTGTTCCCTTTGGGTCAAGAGGCAAATTAGTATTTTTTGTGTATTTATCCGTTTTTAGAATAACAATCGACAATAAGTTGTGTAAAAAATATTTTATAGAACAATTATTTTACAATGTTATTTATTCTTTCTTTTTTTCATCAGGTCTTTTTTAATCTCCACTGGAGGAGCATGACCCTCTCTGTACTACCAGAACTATATATTAGCAAAGCATTCAGAGGATTTGGCCTACACTCTCCACGCTGGCCAGGAAGGTTGGAGAGGTCTCTATGATGTTTATAAGCTTTGTTGAGCTTGTGTTTCCTAAGTCGCCTTCTACGACATCCACAGAGTAGAATAGGACCTCTCCAAGGCATCCCGACTTGGAGTGGTCCTATTCTACTCTGCTGGGAATCACACGGCATTACGCAAAACTAACGACACCCCTAACGAAATAAATCTTGGCCTAACTACTTGGGGTTCAACTACTTAGGGTCCAACTAGGCAACTCCAAACAGAATAAGCTATCGCGAGTTGTGACTGCCTGGAGGAGCGCTGGAGAGAGCCGAATTACTTTTTTATTTTATATCGAGTGATAATTTCTCTCGCAATTTAAGGCAATCGACAGCTATTCGTCGTTAAATGTTTATTAGGCTATCATCGACAGGATCTTAATTTAAGTGACTCCTGAGGTTAGGTACTATCCCTTTGCAAGTCAGCAAGGGTGATTGATTCATTTGATTATGTTGGCGAAAAACAATTTAGGTAATCCCCTTACGTAAAATATTTTTAAATAATATAAAATCCGATATTTATAAAGCTGAAACTAAATTTGTTTAAATTTTTAGTAATATTTTAAATCGATTACCCCTAAGTATGTTTCTCGCAAGTCAGGAATTCTTTAAAAATGAAAGGAAAATTAAAACAAAACTTTCGGGAGATTAACGAGAGAGCAAAATTTTCCAGCGCTACCTAGAATCAAGATTTCAGCGTATGAGCGTATTGATCGATGTGATTTTATTTGCGGCGATAAGCCACGGTGACACTCCGATAGCTGCCTCGTATCACGCGCTTATCCGAACCTGGTTATTGTATACCCACACGGATTATTATGAAATCCCTGCATGAATTTTCATAGTTAAATAAAGGATAGCCTTTTACTACATCCACGGGAAGACTTGGAGTGGTCCTACTCTGCTCTGCCGGGAACCACACGTGAACAAAAGTTACATATTAAACTTTCAAAATAGAACTCGCGGCAGTATTTTATTTAAAATCGGGAGATTAACGAGAGAGCAAAACTTTCCAGCTCTACCTACTATCAAGATTTCAGCGTATGAACGTATTGATCGATGTGATTTTATTTGCGGCGATAGGCCACAGTGACACTCCGATAGCTGCCTCGTATCACGCGCTTATCCGAACCTGGTTATTGTATACCCACACGGATTATTATGAAATCCCTGTATGAATTTTCATAGTTAAATAAAGGATAGCCTTTTACTACATCCACGGGAAGACTTGGAGTGGTCCTACTCTACTCTGCCGGGAACCACACGTGAACAAAAGTTACATATTAAACTTTCAAAATAGAATTCGCGGCAGTATTTTATTTAAAATCGGGAGATTAACGAGAGAGCAAAACTTTCCAGTGCTACCTACTATCAAGATTTCAGCGTATGAACGTATTGATCGATGTGATTTTATTTGCGGCGATAAGCCACGGTGACACTCCGATAGCTGCCTCGTATCACGCGCTTATCCGAACCTTGTTATTATTATTATATCTATACTTACACGGAATATATTATGAAATCCCTGTTTGATTTTTCATGGTAAAATATATGATAGGCCAGGGATTTTTGAATTTAGTTCAAATTTAAATTAGACTTAAGCTGCTTTATCAATTTTGAAGTGTACGTACAAATTAAATTGAAAAGTATCTTTTGTCCGCAACTTTGTTTGATTTATTTTATATTTGTTCTTTTTTTGTATCCATGGCAATATGAGTTTCCAAAATTAATGATAGTCGATGATGAGACAAGAAGCGGTGATCAGCAGTATTGGTTTTCTTAAACTTTATGAAAATTTGTTAATGTTTTTTTTTGTACGTAACATAACACTATGCTTGTTTACGTACTTGGTAGTTTAAAGTTGGTAATCAATATGTTAAATCGTTTCAATATTTTTCACAATACAATAAATTGACAACGTAGTTTGACAACATTGAGTTGGATTGATAAAAAACAGACAGATTACAGCTTTGATAATGCGGAGCAACCAGGGCTCCACTAAGTAGAGTGGAAAAATCCTATGCACCTTCATTTAAACATTTTCGTGAGGGTCTTTTTTTATTATTTATTAAATTAGGCATTTGTCTCCAATCTTACCTTTTAAATCTTGAAAGGATAAATTTGAACCACTTTTATAATGTTTATTTCTAATGTTTAGTTGTGCTGAAATTAACGTAAATCGGATGATTATATGACGAAGTCAGATGTGATATTGTCCCGGGTTCGAAACCCGCCCGAATTGGACCTCCAGCTTTTGTTTGTAGCCCATTATAATTAAAAGACGGTAACTTTCATAGAGCATCATATGCGGTGAAGGTAACTAAACATTGACAGGCAACCTGTACACTAGTGAAAACTAGTATGGAATATGGAGAACGTAATAGTAAACCGATGGAAACCACATCAATATTCCTAGCGATTCCTTCTACACAAAAAAAAACCCAAAAAGAGCCTAGCCTCTTTAAATTTCGTACGGACTCCTCATCGTAACACTTCGGTTACAACATTTTACATAATAAATTCGCTCAACAAAGTTGTCACAAAAATTTGTGTCGTTATTTAAAAGTATAATTTCTTGAATTTCCTTTTTACAAACATTTAAAAGTATTTACAGAAAAAAATAACACAAAGACCTTTAAACGAGACTGCCAAAAATGTAAACAATGTGAGACAAAACTCAGCCCACGTTTAGAATTCCACCCTCATAATCATATCATGGAAATGGCGGCGGTTACGGGAGCACAAATGTATTTAAATTATACGTCCTTTTGCTAATTATGTGGGTGTAGCCATTATTTGCGAAGTGCTCGCAGGCAACATGATCATGTTAAGTCGAAATTTTCTGATTAAGCAAACGTCTTATAAATTTCTTAAAGGACTTGGGTACTTTCATTACTTAAAATGTCTCTTCATAATAATCAGATTAATATAAAAATGTTAAAGAGAGTTTATAAAGGTACTTATTTGTAATGCTTTCATGTTTTACTATTGAGCTGATCATAATAAAGTCTACGCATTGTCAGGAGGATTGAAAAGGACACAGAGTGCCTAAATTTTTTTGGCTAAGTAATACAATATGTCGACGAGTACGAATGTACTCGTACTTGCTAATCCATCTCAACTCGCGTTTCATGCCTTTTAGTCATTAGCTCTGTCTTGGCCTTGTAGCAATTGTTTGAGCTCGGATGCTGAAGAGGCGAATAAAACAAAGTCTTCGGCGAAGTAAAGGGCTTTCAATCTTCTCTGCCGACTATATTGCCTCTGACCTACGAACCATAAGAAGTCCACTGCTGGACAGGCCTCTCCCCTCGGGTTGGTGAGCGCAGTTTGTACGGCTTATCTCGGTTTTGACGGTACTGCTTATCTAAACCGTTTTTAAGTGAGGATAGGGTAGGAGTTTGTTGGACTGGGGGAACGGGATAAAGGTATTTGGGACGCTTCGTCGCAAAATGTCCCTTTCGCATCATCATCATCAGGTCTTTCTTGTCTCTACTGCAGGAGGACGATTCTCTCTGTACAACCAGGGCCATATACTAGCCTGAGTAGTCAGAGGATTTGGATGTTAATAAGCTTTGTTTAGCTTGTGTTTCCTTAGTCGCCTTTTACGACATCCACGGGATGACTTGGAGTGGTCCTATTCTACTCTGCCCAGAACCACACGGCGAAGAACCACACGGCGAACACGGCCCTTTCGCATAATGATGTCCCTTTCGCAAAATGTCCCTTTCGCAATATGTCCCTTACGCAAAATGTCCCTTGTCACAAAATGTCCCTTTCGCAAAATGTCCCTTGGTAGCAAAATGTCCCCTGGTCGCAAAATGCTGCTACTTGCTTGAGTAGATTGGGGATAAGTAAGTAATTTTATTATTATTGTTTATTAGACAAATAAAATTAATGTAAAGTCGAATTTCAATTCTCAACTTCGTGATTTCAGGTAAGTTTTTATTTACATTTCGTTCTATTCTACGTTAACTAACGTGTCGTTAACTAATTGCCAAATGGCTAAAAACGTACTTAACATGTTTCGAGCGATTTTGGCAATTAGCTAATAGTAACGTGACTGATAAGCAGCCAGTGTCCTCGACGGTTATCAACTTTAACGCATACATTAAACGTCGCCTATTTTCTGAAGGTTTATCGCTTTGCTATATTCATGTGCAAAATAAGCATTTCGCAAAATGTGCGTCTTTGTTTGGAAACTGCTAGATCGTGCAAAACGATCCAAAATTTAAAATATACCTAAATTGAATGGTCCCGGCTGTCATCTTTGATGGCAGTCGTTAAGCTACGTCGGATGCATTTAAGCAGCTTGAATAATCTGACACCAGTGTTAGCCACTTACACACGGAAAAAATACGAGTAGTTCATTTTGAGTGAGTGAATAAATTGTAAAGTACCTACTTACTAATTTTTTTGGGTGCACATTTTACAATCTGTTCGTTCTGCGCTAACCCTATTCGCATTACCGCAATAGCGCCTATTTGCATGATTATCGTTCGTTCCGCAAAATACGTCCACACTCGACTCAATTTACGACGCGATTTATCCGCAAATCGCCCTAAATACGTCCCATGCGTTTTATTTACGCGATTTCGGTGAGTGTATTTAGGGGGCTTTTTGATAAGGTTGTTTTGATTTGTTGAAAGAAAGGTTTTTATTGAAACTGACAGTCATTCTCACATAAGAATAATTAATAAAATAATAAAATTTAAATAATAATTTACAACCATTAAATAATTACTAACAGCTAAGTTCAGATTAATTTAGCAATTGTCAAGCCTACAACGAGACATAATAATGACATTAAAACAGCCAGACGCAAAGCAAATATAATTATGTGTTGCTAAGTTTGCTGTTGTGTTAGCGTCTGAAGTTCTCATGAAATTACTGCGAAAGTATTTAAAACAATTAATGTCGTAAACTTAAAACAACTATTTAAATCAGCCTACACTAGATTTCTAAAGAAATGAAATTATTGTCTTTCATAAATAGGTATTTATACAAGTTGTAAAAACAGGTCATTTCCAAAAAAATAATACTCAAAGTGATATTAGCATTCTAAAACTCTCCATACATCCAAATCTTTTTAAGTATTTTGAATTGCGGTAGAATAAAGAAACTCAGATTTTAAATAACTCACATAAATATACATAAATTCTAAAAAAAAATTATTCCTTTTTGGTCAGTCGTAGAAAAACAGATCTTCAGCAAATTTGTACTCGCAATTATTCTACATTTAATTAGAAATGAAAAAAATCTTGGAAAATAATGAATCAATATGTACACGAAATTAATTAAATTTCCACTTCTAACCAGTTTATCAAATCCTAGGGCCAAAAGGTGCAAAGTTTTAAAAATGTGCACGAAAGAAAACAGTATCATTTTATGCAAATATGTGTTTACATTATTGTAAAAAATATATACAATTACATTCACAGGTAATTAAAATTATTAAACGATGTAACTATTTACATAAAAAAGGGACAGCTAAAAACACTACAAAGAATAATTCCTGCCCGTTTGGCATGGTGGCAAGAACGCTGGCTGCGTTCCCCCGCTATGCTAATCCGTTGGGTGAAATAGCAGCCGGGCCTCCTATCTATTATACTACGAGTATATGTGTCTACTACTCAAATAGTAACGCTTTAACTTTTGTTACAGAACTGAAAAGACAGAAGACACCGTATCGAGCAGTGGCAACCTAACCAACAATGCAGTACGACACAAAATAGTGGTGCTAGGCGCGGCTAAAGTCGGGAAGTCTTCCCTCATCACGCAGTTCCTCTACAATACATTCTCTCCCAAATACAAAAGAACTATAGAAGAAATGCATCATGGGGACTTCAACGTATCTGGCGTGAGGTTGACGCTGGATATATTAGATACTTCTGGAGCTTATGAGTTTCCTGCTATGAGAGCTTTGTCTATGCAGTCTGCGGATGCCTTCATCCTGGTGTACGACATCACTGATATGGACAGTTTTGCGGAAGTCAGGGCGTTGAGAGACCAAATTCATGAAACTAAGGAAAGCACGGCTGTGCCCATCGTCGTAGTTGGAAATAAAGTTGACTTGGCCGAGACTGGAGCACGACAGGTAAAGTTTATATTATTGTTCAAAAATTAATTTTGCGATGTACAGTGTCTTTCAAATGATTTGTTTCAATTGGGGTGGCTGTTTGAAGTAAAAAGAAGGGTTATCTAGGGCCTCGTAGACCAAATCATTTAATAATATCTCCGTTTTCTTGCAAATAATTTATTTCATACAGCTATTTCGGGCAGCACTACAAGAATATCCCGAAAAAATAATGCATCCACCTTTAAAGGCCTCCACTTATAGTAATGTAATGAGCAGTTTTTAAGATTTCCAGCTACTTCATCAGCGTAATTGTGTAGCTTATATGCTTATATGCGATTTTCACGTGTCAGCACTAACATTATAAAGTTTCATTAAAATCCATGCTGTAATTTTTGCGTGAAGGAGTAACAAACAAACTTTTTACAAAATATAGCTTATGACTGTCAATTAGTGATAATAACTGTAATTTTGACTGAAGGACGGAAAGTGCTTTTCAGACATCAAATTTGCTTAAAATTGACTACCAGACTAATTCGGGTCTTACGTTTATCTTGATATAATACGTAAACGGTACGTAACGGTGATATACCCCTTGATTGAGGGATGGCAAAGCACGTTTTTAGTTAGTAAGTTCTTATTTGTCTCCGTATTCATTAGATTAGTGAGCAATAGACGTTAATGAATAGCCTCGCAAACATCGCCGACCTAAATAAAATTATTCTAGACAAAAGGTTTAGGTGAAGGATCCAAACTTCTTGTTTCTTGTATTGTCACAACTAAGTGCCTAATTTAGCCTAATGTAGCAACAAATTCAAACTTTGGCACGATATACGGACCCGTATCTAGTTTTCATCTCTAGAGACCTCCGCTACGACAAAGACAATACATATAAAACTAACGCATAGACTACGTAAGTATCATATTGTCTTTGAGACTGTTTACTTCATATAAAAATATTAGCACACACAACTCACAGAGTATAATGTGAATGTCACTCGCGCCCGAGCGATTTTCGTGCTTTGTGGCCCAACATAAGGCCTGCTGTTCCTCCCCCAGACAATGTCTGTAATTCTTCCAATAACTGCCACGGCTGCCACTATGCGCAGCAACTCTACTCACTAGACAGAACTGGCTAATATTTCCTGTTGAATCTAAATATCTATTCTAATATTGAGAAATATATTTTAATTTAAGCTAAAACAATTGTTTTTATTTGAAATAATATATTACGGGAACGGTGTTTTTATTTTCTTATACTATGGTGGATACAAAGATTTTGTTGTTATTTTTCGTGTAAGTCATCTAGCTAAGTAAGAACAAATCGTAAGATATAGGACTTACGGCCACATGGCTGTGACATTTTTTTGATACTAACAAAATGTGAGGGACGTTTGTTAGAATATTATGCCGTAGTTCCAGAAGGCAGCAGTTCACTGAGAATCTTGCAATACTAACTCAACAATAGGTACTCTCCGGGATGAATGGTAGTCGTTCATGCCAAATTTCATGATCATCGGTTCAGTAGTTAGGGCGTGAAAGCGTAACAAACATACAAACAAACAAACTCACTTTCGCATTTATATATAGGATAGGATAGGATTAGGATTAAGATAGCTAAGATACTTATTTCGGTAAACATCCAAGACCCAGATCAATCTGAAAAGATCATTTTTCATCAAGACCTGACCGGGGATCGAACCCAGGACCACTCGTGTCGCAGGTTAGTTACTAATGCGCCACGGAGGCTGATTTAAAAGAGACACAATACATCTTTTTTAATTAGTTGAGGTTTTAGAAGATATGGTAGTCTTATAAAAAAAATACAGTCCTTGTTTCGGAGAGACTTGTAGAAAGTACAATACAAACAATACTGACCAAATATGTACATTCACTTTACAATTTAATTCGAAGCGACTCTTTTGTTTTTCTATTCTTGATTGAAGAATTTCCCGTAGTCCCTGAGGGCGATATTCCGCGAGAGTCTCGCTATTTCTCGGCAAATATTAGTCATGTGTCAATCAGGCTTTTACGACACTATGCCCGATTCTCGCCGGATTTACCAAGGATCGCGTTTGCTTGCCCTAATAACACAACACCCATTGTTCCTCGAATCTATACGTACAGTACAGTATATTGTCGAGCTCCGTGGCGCAGTGGTCAACACGCCAGCCAGCGACACGGAGGTCCTGGGTTCGATCCCCGGCCAGGTCAAGATGGAAAACTATCTTTTTCAGATTGGCCTGGGTCTTGGGTGTTTATCTATATAAGTATATGTTATAAAATATAGTATCGTTGAGTTAGTATCCCACGACACAAGTTCACAACTTACTGTGGAGCTAGCTCAATTTGTGTGATATGTCCCTATATATTTATATTTATTTATTTATCACGTCCATATCACGTGTTTATCCTTACAAAGTAAACCGAGTCAAAGATCTCAAGTCACAAGACGTTTGAATGATAATGCTCACAGGGAGTTAGTAACATTGACAAGGGACCAATAATACAAAAAAAAAATATCCTGTGTCTATCTATACTAATAGTTATTATAGGAATAGGAAAGATTTGATTGTTTATTTGTTTGCATTGAATAGGCTCCAAAACTAAAGGACGAATTTTCAAAATTCTGTCACTTATTGATAGCTAATACTTATTTGCGGGTGACATAAGCTATAAATTAGCATATTCAGGAAAATTGCTAGCAGTGCATAAGTTTTGATGTGCAACCATGCTTGACTAAAACTAATTTCTGTATCCCTATGACACTATTCAAATTAAAATAGGGCCAACCCATATTTTCATTGAATATTTAAATGGGTGATTCTTGGGAAAAACGCGATTGGCATCAGAAACGTGGGTTTTTTTTTGTCGTAACAAATTCTAGTTAAAGCCTAAACCTTGATCTAAATATTATATCAGAAAGACCTAACACATCTACGTTTTTCGTTACTCTAGAACCGGCGTAGAAGGCATTGTTATCGGATGTGTGAATTCTTGAAAATCCCCTTAGAAATTCTAAACGTGTCCTCATAAATAAACATATTTCCATTTCCTTTGCCTTGCCAGCAGTTCGTGTTATTTTTCACGTTAAATTCGTATGGATAAGTGTACGTTAAAGCGGGTTGGATATGACTTTCCATTCGGCTTTGCGCCAGATAATATCTTGTAACATATTGGTACAACGTGTGAACACAGTGTCGTAAAAACTTCGCCTAAATGGTAATAACGAACTCGGTTTTTTTGGTGAACATATTCAGTGTGACAATATATTCCAATTTACGAGTACTGCAGTGGTGTAAAACTAGGTACTTATTTGATTCTTTGTACATCTAATTATTAACTTACTACTTTTCTACTTTAAGTTCTTCAAATTCGTGTTGCGTTCGCTTACAACTATCATTGCTAATTACTTTAATGCAACTGTTATAAGAAGTTTCGAAAAGAGAAATAATAATTTTGAATAGAAATACATATCTATAGAATTAATAGAATTGTTACTATAAAAAACAATTATGAGCTTAAGTACAACAATAATATTTCATATTAATATTTTTTATACATTTTCACTATTATAATGCATTACACCAAAATAGAGTATGCTTGTCACACACCCGCAATAAAAATATTACGGCCTATTTTATGGGTCAGTTGAAAATTGATTGAATATCCGCGACGTGAGGAGAATGACATTGCGGTGTGCGGTGAGGTGACTGCGGGCCTAACAGAGCACGGAATGTCAGTCGCGACCTATATATAATTGGTATATTTATACTTGTAATAGCCGTGTAGTTTTTTTTATATCATAGGACGGCACACGAGCAAGCGGGTCACCTGATGGTAAGTGATCACCGCTGCCCATGGGCAATTGCAACACCAGGGGTGTCACAGGAGCGTTAAAAGTGATTTTCGCCGGTAGCGAGGCTCTACCACAACTAAAAGGTTCCCGGCAGAGTAGAATAGGACGACTCCAAGTCTTCTCGTGGATGTCGTAGAAGGCGACTTAGGAAACACAAGCTTAAAAAAGCTTATAAACATCAAAGAGACCTCTCCAACCCGTCTGGCCAGCGTGGAGAGTGTAGGCCAAATCCTCTGCCTGCTCTGGCTAACACCTGCAGTGGAGACTAAATAAGACATGATGAAGATGAAGAATGAAGAAGATATTTACACTTTCTACTAGAGACGAAAGTAATAAAAGTACCGTGGGCCAACCCGCGCCCGGCTAATAGGTGGAGGTCGTATACTGGGCCTGTCGGTTTGTGCTTAAAAGCACGTAAAAATGACCTAACACGCCGTGATATGTTATCATAATTTACAGTAAGAAGGTAAATAACAAAATTTTGATCTAACCTATACCACAAGAAAGAAGAAAAAGTCTTAAAGTACCTTGAAACCCAAAACCTCAATAAATAGTACCACCCCCTGACATCTCTGTTTCGTTTGAAATGTGTTGAAATGGCGTCTCTAGTAGCGCGCGAGCGATAGTCACAACACAATCCCTGCTCTGTGGGGCCTAATGTCCGGAGCGGAATGTCGGCCGCTTACTGACAGCGCCCGCCAGTTAACACGTTCTACCCACAGGCCAAAGCTAATCACCGCCCAGCTAGCGCCCACACCAAGCGGAAAATTATTTTTTAATACAACTTGCTTTACATTTCATGCGATAAAAATAATATATTTCACATTTTCACCAATCGAATGCATTACATTTTAATGACTTTGTTAATCACAAACCCGCAATAAAAATATTACGGCCTATTTAATTAGACAGTTGAAAATTGATTGAATATCCGCAATGTGAGGAGAATGACATGCGGTGTGCAGCGGCTGCCGGCCTAATGTCCTGAGGGGAATGTCGTCCGCTCACTGACACACCAAGCGGAAAATCATTTAAATTTTCAATTCGCTTAGCGTATTACACAAGTAACAATAATAATTAATTAACAGCCGTGATTACAAAGGATATACAATTTTAATTTATAACGACCTATAAGCGTCCTACATCCTGTTCGGCCTCGACTAAAATTATATTTAATATGTCCATACATATTTTAGCTAATCGCAACCACCCAACGACAAAAAAATGTCACTGTTTAATTTTTTATTTTTGCACTTTTACTGTTTAAAAAAAATGGACTTGTTGGTACAAAAGATCAAATAGGTTATATTGCTATGACAAGAATTTAATTTGAACTGAAAATAAAGATAATTAAAATTTATTACATTTTGGCGGCTGCGAATGGTACTTAAGCGTTTTCATTATTATATTTATCAAGGTTTTTTTACCATCTATTTCAGTCGTTAAAGTTTTGGTCTAAGGAAAATGATATGGCGATCGCTTACTGAAAGCGCCCGCCAGATAAAACGTTTTACGGTCTACCCATAGCCACAGAGTCAATAGTTACCAATAGCGCCCATGCCACTAATTACCGGAATATGTTATACTTAGTCATATCATTTTTCACATATTGTTTTATTTGTTCCCACAAATGAATATAAGGAACTCGAAGTTAAAACTATAAGTATCGAAAGCGGCGGTCGTCTAGTATATTTTTCACGATATAAAATGTTTTCATCCGTACTTTCTCGTTTGAAAATAAACAGATAAGTTTTGCGGTATACCGTCAGTCTAGAGCAACAGCAATCTTTCAATGACAGATAACTTGTTCTAGTCACAGCTAATGGTGGGCTTCAGAATATCGCAAACTTAGATATTCTGAGGATAGGAATCGATAAAACATTTTCCTCTTTATTAAGACCATTTTTTTAAGCGCGGAGTTGTTCATATTTTGGCCAAACAAAATGTCGAAAACAAGTTTGTTACAGAAGGTAGGTAGGTAGGTTCGTTAGGTTTCCTTGTAACCAAAACATAGCAAGCGAGTGAAGCGAACGAGAGTCCCCAATTTAGGCACTTTTCAGCCGTTTCTATTAAACGTTTTAAATGTTAAAAGGCGTAGAGTCAGGTACAGCTACTGCAACATGTTAGTTGCTAAATGACACCTACAATGCACACTGAATTTTAAGTTGTAAAATAAAATATGACAATAAATAAGCATTCAAAGAAACCTATACAAATAAAATAAATGTGTTGAATTTGCATTTGAATTGAGTTAACATGTCCCATTCACAACCAATCTCTACCCCAGCACCCATTGCGAGCAAAAAATAATTCGCCGTAATTTTCTGCGCTTTTTCATTTATGCATTCCTTATTAAAAAATATAGGCAGATCTTCGAAGGCTAAACTTGATTTAAAAAGGAAATGTAAACACCATGATGTCATAAATTATGGGTACAAATGATATTAATATTTCATTTCCTTACAGTATCTAAAATATCCCTTAGTCTAATCTAGACATAGACTAACTTGAGAAACCCTTAAAGCGACGTAATTTCCGTTTGACCGTTTCAACTTACGTGCGTAAGTAATGAAAAGTCATAATATAATATCGGCTCTTGCTGAATATAGTTTATCAAGATTGTAACAAATTTAAGCCTTGTTCAATATATTTAATCTGCGAACTTAAACAAACGTAGTAGTTATACTACTATGTTGGTTAAAACACTTGTGGCAAAGTTTCCGAACATAAAACAAATAAAAAACTAGTTCAAACTAGAATCGGGAGCGGAATGTCATCCGCAAGCGCTAACCTGACTCACCGATATCCGTTGCTTGCTTTTACAAAGTGAAACAAAAACCTAATATAATAATCGTGTGTTGGTTATGTGAAGCGTTAAAAAAGTTAGCGTAAGCATTGAGAACAACTAACATCACGTTTATTGACGCCCCGGGCGCACGTACCTGCCGCTTCGATATCCGTTGTTTTTATTACAAACTGCAACAAAAAGTTTGTATTACATAACGAGAGTAACGTTTCCGAACATAAAACAAATAAAAAAACTAGTTCAAACTAGAATCGGGAGCGGAATGTCATCCGCAAGCGTTATAAAAGCTAGCGTAAGCATTGAGAGCAACTAACAACTCGCGTATCGGTGCCCCGGACGCACCAACATGACTCTCCAATATCCGTTGCATTTGTTACATACTGAAACAAAGAGCTCGTATATAATTATTGTGTGATTAATTTATTGATTTATGCGATTGTTTGATGTCTATATATAAATAATACTCAAATAATCTGCTCGATCATTGCTATACAGGTGGCTTACATAATGCAGAATATACTTTATTATTTATCTACTCATTTAATTTTTTGTAATTGGTGTAGCTTCTGCTTGTAATAGTTTCACCAAACCACTTACTATTGTTTGTAGTTTTATTAATTTTTTAATATATGTAACACATTCTGTAACTTTATACCTAGTACATAGTTAGAAATGTATCAATCTTTTCGGAAGGAGCCTGACCCCCATACCACAGGGAAACCTACCATGGGAGTCAGAGTGACAAAAACTGTTGGGACAACTATTTACTAATAAAGAAATTTTCAATTTTCAATTACTAGCGTTATAAAAGCCAGCATAATCATTGAGAGCAACTAACGACTCTTGTATCGACGCCCCTGATTGAAATTGAGATTGAGCTAGCCACAAAGTAAGTTCGAGACTTGGGATACTAACTCAACGATACTATATTTTATAGATACTAGATACTTGTATAGATAAGCATTCAAGACCCAGGTTAATCTGAAAAAGATAATTTTTTATCTTGACCGGGTATCGAACCCGGGGCCATCCGTGTGGCAGGCAGGCGGGTTGACCGCTGCGCCAAGGAGCTCGTCAAAACTTTGTGTAAATTATAATCTATCTTTCACATTTAATTATTAATAAAGCTAGGTTATTCTATTTTGAAGGACATTTATATTTCGTTTCGCTACTTGGAAAACCCGTAGGGAAACCTAATTTGCATGCAACAATGTTTTATTGAATAAGCATAAGCAATATCGTCTTTTACTAAATATTTGATCGACATTGTATAGCTAGTTTCCTGTCTCGAATGTATTTATTCTGTGAACTTTTACATGAAAAAACGTGAAGACGCCTCGCAAACCTAACACACCATTTGACGAGCTTTCATTTTTATCTTTATAAAATAATGATACAATAATATGGAGTATAATTATTTAAGTACCTAAATGAAATAAAAATAAATACACATATCATAACGCCTTTATACCTTGCCGGGTAGACAGAGCCTAACGTTATAAAAACCAAAGGCCAATTTTAGCGTGGTAGTGGGCGTAAAAGTAGCAAAAGGAATCAAAACCGTGATGGGTTGCTAGCCGCATTGCCTATAACGTGATTTTTTCGAATTTTTGACGAGCTCCGTGGCGCAGCGGTTAACACGCCTGCTTGCGACACGGATGGTCCCGAGTTCGATCCCCGGTCAGGTCAAGATGGAAAATGATCTTTTTCAGATTGACCTGGGTCTTGGATGGATCCAAGACCCAGGTCAATCTGAAAAAGATTATTATATTATATATATATATATATATACGTATTTGCAATAAAATATAGTATTGTTGATTTAGTATCCCATAACACAAGTCTCGAACTTACTTTGGGGCTAGCTCAATCTGTGTGATTTGTTCATAGGTATTTATTTATTTATAAAGAAAATCGCGCACTAAAAAAATGCGTTTAAAACCTGATATATACATACAATATCATTAACAGACACAAAATGACATAACTACCTAACAATTACCATATATCATATCTTTTCGTAAGCAAAGACCTGAATGATACAAAGGAAGCAATAAACGATTGAATGAATTGAATTTCATCAGTTTGTCAAGGCCTTCGTTTTTTGGTACGCGAATAGGCTAAAATCAAAATTAATACTGTATCTAATATGTGTGTGTTTGTGGTCCCTTGTCCACGCTGTTGAAAAACGTTTTTACTATCGCTACTATTGCAGCGATAAGAGTGTATATGTTATAAAAGTTAGCGTAAGCATTGAACTACTAACAATTCGATTGTATAGAAAATATATTCGGTTATCGCCCAACTCTCAATGTCCCGGGCTACAAGCCTGACGCATCAATATCCGCCCCCTGCGCTTTCTGCACACATATCTTTATTGCAAACAGAACGTTAGGATCGTATTCACTAGGGGAGCAAATGTTGGTACTTGCTCGCGAACCACGATTGTAAAAGAGGAGGAGTGAAATGTTTCACAGCATTTGTCTTTTCTGAGATAGTTCGCTCGTGTAGAGGGCTTGCTTTCAATGGAATTGATGATTAAACAGAATGCGTTTTCTTAAATTTATGCCTTTATTTTTATTGCAAACAGAACGTTGGGACCGTATTCACTAGGGAAGCAAATGTTGGAACTTGCTTTTTTTCGAACCCCATTGTAGAGGGAGGAGTGAAATGTCACAGCATTTGTCTTTTCTGAGATAGTTCGATCGTGCAGACTTCCACAGAGTCAGATTTCAACAGAATTGATGTTTATAACTGAATGACTTTTCTCAAATTTAAACCTTTATTCTTATTGCAAACAGAACGTTAGGATCGTATTCACTAGGGGAGCAAAGCAAGCAAAAGAAGAGTGAAATGTTTCACAGCATTTGTCTTTTCTGAGATAGTTCGCTCGTGTTGAGGGCTAGCTTTCAATGGAATTGATGTTTAAACAGAATTCGTTTTCTTAAATTTATGCCTTTATTTTTATTGCAAACAGAACGTTGGGACCGTATTCACTAGGGAAGCAAATGTTGGAACTTGCTTTTTTCGAACCCCATTGTAGAGGGAGGAGTGAAATGTTACAGCATTTGTCTTTTCTGAGATAGTTCGATCGTGCAGACTTCCACAGGGTCAGATTTCAACAGAATTGATGTTTAAAGCTGAATGATTTTTCTCAAATTTAAACCTTTATTTTTATTGCAAACAGAACGTTAGGATCCTATTCACTAGGGGAGCAAATGTTGGGACTTGCTTTTTCGCGAACCACTATTATAGAGGGAGGAGTGAAATGTGTCACAGCATTTGTCTTTACTGAGATAGTTCGATCGTGCAGACTTGCAGAAGGTCAGCTTTCAACGGAATTGATGTTTAAATAGAATGAGTTGTTGTCAAATTTCTACCTAAGAATATTTTTATTCAAACAGAACGTTATAAGATCGTTTTCACTTGGGGAGCAAATTTTGGAATTAGCTTTTTTGCGAACCACGATTGTAGAGGGAGAGGTGAAATGTTTCAGAGCATTTGTCTTTACTGAGATAGTTCGCTCGTGCAGACGGTCAGCTTTCAACGGAATTCATCTTTAAACTGAATGAGTAGGTTTTCTCAATACCTACGGCAGTGGTGTAAAAAATCACACAAGTGATTTTTTACACCACTGCCCAAATGTATGTGACTTTCTGTATTCCACCATAACTCGTAACTGCCGGAATATTGGAATAAGTACCTATTTGAAGTTGCCTAAAAATCCTGAGATAAAATATTATTTTTGTTTTTTGGCAGCAAAGTCACATTTCGATATTGAATAATCTGTAATGGATATTGTGTGTGAATTGAATGACATTCAATTCCGTTTACAATACCCTACCTACAGGCTCTATGATATACTGCTACCGATGCTAATGACTGCTGATGGATTGCGGTAATTTTATTGATTTGAAATGCAAATAAATTTATGTGTGTTATCTATAAATAATGTTGTCGTCAGTTCCATAAGATACCGAACATAATTAATTAGTAATTTCTGCCTGCACTTTCACTCGATTCTGTACAGATTAACCATGTCCATTTGATCTTTTTCTGTCTGCAGTTCAGCTCAGACACTAGAAAGCTGTAAATTGGCAGGCGTATCGATATTAATTACGTAATTAGTGAAATATTTTTATATTGCCCTCTCCGTGTTTAGTTATTTATTTATTTATACATAACAAAACACACGTAATTGTAGTAAGCCAACTTATAAAATGAAATGCAACTACGGAACACCGCGTGTGTACCGACATGCAGTTGGCAAGTTATTTTTTTTTATTAATAATACCGTAGGACAATTCCAGTATAGCTGACAATGTGCATGTAATTTTTTTATGCGCAAACAATATTTTAAGCGCAATAAATATATATACATCTTCACTTATATTGTATATTGAATGATAAGTTGAAAAAAATATTATCATTCAAAAGAGCTTACATTGTGTTTATTTATTTAAACTTTATTGCACGGAAATATGTTCAAATATGTAGACTTAATGTCATAAGGCATTGTGTTCCTCTTATCACGTCTACATATACACCTCCCCATACGCATCCGGTCCCTTATTTACCACATAACCCAGTAAAAATACGATGTGTTCCGCCGTAGCGCCCATAAGTCGCCGTTTCCTTATTATTTGGGCCAATGATAAGATCAATTTGTCGTTCACTAAATTCACGCTTATTCCCTAAATTGCTTTCGATTCGGATAACAGTTACGAGTATTTAATAGGTTTATGTTTTGTTTTGGCTTCGAATAAACTGTTTCTAGAAAATAAGTTTTGTATGATATTCCAGGCTTCGATGCTAGTTTGGGAGAAAGGAAAAAACATAGAATATACCAGCTGCTTTTCTTCCCGCGCAGACCGTAAAAGCCGGTCAAGGGATTAGGCGTAAATCTAAGGAATCACATTGATAGCCGATGCGGCTAGCAACCCATCACTACTTTGATTCCGCTTTCCACCTTTACTCCCACTACGATGCTATATGTGGCCTGCCTGTAGGTTTTATGACCTTGGGCTCTGTCTACCCCGGAAGGGATAAAAACGTGATAGTATGTATATGTATGTATGATATTCCATCGAATGTTTGGTTTGATGGTTTGTCTGGTACCTTTTGAAACCTGAACGTTTTTGTGGTAAAAAAGAGTGTGTATCTTATAGCGACTTATTACTAGTTTCTACTATACATAATCAGCAAATTAGTTAAACTATGAGATAATAGTTTATAAAAGCATCATTTTGTCAATTTTAGATCAATTTGTCGTTCACTAAATTCACGCTTATTCCCTAAATTGCTTTCGATTCTGATAACAGCTACGAGTATTTAATAGGTTTATGTTTTGTTTTGGCTTCGAATAAACTGTTTTAGGTTATAAGTTTTGTATGATACCTCATCAAGCTAAATATTCGGTTGCAATCACGTTATCAATAAATATTTTAGGCGGCAGTTTTGCATAGTTCAAAATAATAGACAACTGTCAACTAACTAAATCGTAACTTCGAAAATGAACATTGGAAAGTGTTTGAAACTTTAGATGTTGAAATAATGTAATGAATACGATAAAACCGTACTAAAAGTAATTTTATTTAAATGAGGTGTTTACATAAGCTACAGCTGCGTATCAGATGGTGTATCCTTCTCATACATATATAGGAGGAGGGTATATAGAGAAGGTAAACAGAAAACACAAACAACACCCGAAACTCATTCGTTTAAAACAACAGAAACTGAACTGAAACTTGAGCTATTCGAATCGATTCATTTGCGTATCAGCATTTATTGGTACGAATTTTCTACGAAGTTTTTGATGTTATTCCAATGAGTAAATGTTGACTTTAATCTCTACTTATGTCATAAAAAAGAAAGATTGGTTGTTTATTTGTTTGGGTAGGCTCCGAAACTACTAGACCGGTTTTTAAAATATTATCATTTATAGAAAGTTATTTTATTTGCAGGTAACATCCTAACTATCCTATCTAATAAATAAACTAATTTTTAACATTTTTTTTTTAGTCATGCAAAATTAGGATACATTACGCAAAGCTGATAAGCGTAAATGATAAATCATTTCTTAAAATTCTGTCGACAAATTTTAAAACATATGTAGGTACAACAATAGGAATATATACATATATAGGTAAACAATTTGGAAGTTCAATGGATATCAAAATCAGTTCAGTAGTAATGATGATGATGATGATGATAGGATATAACACAACTAGACATCAATTGAAATTACTTTGTCAAATCCTAAACGTAAAGGTTGCTAGTTTCTCAGTAAAGTCCACCACTAAATTGCGTATTTTGTGGAATAATGTTACGACTCTCTCCACGCGCCTTAATTAATGGTATCTTAAAAATATTTTAACCCTTAAATACGAAAATCACAATTTTATTGGTATCACATTCGAAAATAAAATCTCTGCGATCTTTAAAAGTTTAAATCACAAAAACCGCAATGCAGTAGCATTTTCAGTATGTTTTATTTTGTTTTTGACTACAAAAACACTGAAGCGTTTTAGTCAAGAGCTTTGATTTAACATTGTTTGTTTTACTAAATATTTGTTTTGTCTGAAAACTATACATGCCAACAATGTGCATTTTTTTGCTTCCACATTGATTCTTCTAAGGAAGCAGGCATGTCGTCGGTCCACTGTTATTTTATTTTCGATTTACATCCAGAATGGTCAGTACCAACCTTTTTCTCGCTCTTTGACTCTTATTCGAAAATGTTCTAGTTCTCATCTTGCCAATAATACCTCGAATTGAACAAAATGTTATTTATCAGTTTCCAACATGATGTGCAAAAGTTTTACTGCATCCGCTTGATTATCGAAAACCCTTCTTGAAAAGGAGTGAACGACCATACGCACACCACTTATTCGAAGGAAATTATTAACTTTTAGGCAAGCGCAATACCTGCAAACGTTGGCTCTCGCTTCGTGTGTGTGTGTGTGAAAAAAATATATATTCGCAAATTGGAAAACTTTCTTTTACGATTTATTTTATCATAAACTATTCGTAATTATTGAAACATTTAATAAAGAGCACGAACAAAATTTAAACCCGTCAATCACCAGCGTACTGAGTTGTAAATTGTTTCATAATAGCTGTGTCAATTACAGTTTGAGAGCTTGCAAGTCGGAAAATCGACAAGCGAGTTTAATGAGCTCCTCCCAAATTTATTGCCTTAAGTTGTTTATGAGGAAAGTTCGCAACGTAGTGCGTGAGTACGAAATTAGTCATTTAGATGACGTGTTAGGCCTGCATCAGTAGTTACATTGATATTTACTTAAAAGTATTACAATACTATAAAACCACTACCTTTTTTTCGCTATCTTTGTACATACTTCATTTGGTAATCTAATTTTGGATTTTAATATACATACCTTACATTTTTTTTCATTTTTTAAATTTTATTACATTATACACATAGTACATTACATACAAGTATGTGTCAACTGTAAAAATGTTTGAATTTTATTCATATCATAACTACGAAAATAACTTTACTTGCTTAGACACTTTTAAAGACGAAAAAACAGTAACGTTAATGTAATATCAATTAAAGTTTGAGATCTTGCAAATAGATAAAATTCAGCTGTTCCTAAATTTATTGCACTACGAGAAAGTTGTGTTTTTAAGGAGAGTTTGGGTCGTTAGTAGTGCCTAAGTACGGAATAACAATATTTACTCTTAAGAGTCCCACGTAAAGCCGAAATCCTATTCAAACGTAGTTTGGTTTTAGTTTTACAAAATTACAGCGAGTAGAAGTTTAGTATCGAAAACTTCTACTCGCTTTAATTTTGTACAGGTATTGTTTTTAAAATTGAAATTTGATTATAAACATCAATATGCCTTATCCGGTCGTATGTACGAAATTTGGATAAGATTGGCTTAACTGTTGTAAAACTAAAACGTTTGTATGGGATTTCGGCTTTATGTGGGACTCTTAAGGCCGCACATTAGGCACACACCAATCATTCATCATTCTCATATTATTAAAACATGATTCCAAAAATACTTTAGGTTATTTACTAAGGCTTATATGATTTACATTCTTGAATTTCTTTCTATTTGTAAAGTATTAGTAATAAAATTATTGGCGTTGCTACTGTGCCTAGTGTGCCCCCTTAAAAAGGTGTCTTTGAACTTTATATAGTCTTGTATTATAGTCGACAAGCAAATTTAACTTCTCCCGGAACAGATAACGACGAGCTGCTTCTAAAATACCTTAGAACTATTATGTTCACTACGGGACTTACCGCGACTATTTTTGAGTTCTGTCTGATATTTCGACAACATTGTAGCTGCCATTTTCACAGACTAACTAAATAGTTCACTGATGCGCGCGTACACCTTAAAACTGTGCTTAATTTCACTTTTATTCCTATATTTTATTAAAATTAGTAAAAATATGACGATTCTTAAACTTTCAAGTAATTTAAATAATGTTCAATTTAAGCAATTGAAACTTGGTTTTAAAATATACCCCTTAAAGTTAATAAATTATCTATAGAACTAATCACAAAGTTTTAGGTACTACATTTTTTTGCAGATTTGTTTTTAAATAAGAGTTGTGAGGTATAAAACATAAAAAAGAATAATAACTAAATTTTAACAATCTTTTCGAAATTAAAAAAATTAAAAGCAAAATTACTATGGAAAAACTACATAACGACAGTATAATCTATTGTTATTTAAAAGACTCAAAGATTCACTCCGAAAACAGACCTTTAACGGCATTTTGTCTCGTTTACTTTTAGTAATTTTAACTAGCTTTATTTTAATTACTTATCACAGCTACAGACTACAAACGTTTCGTATCTATATGGTTGATAGAAAAAGATATGAAAATTTAACTTACTAAGTAAGTTTTTACTACCTTTGTGTGTAAAGTATTTAATAACGATGCAAAAATCTGGTGAAAATGGATGCCTCATAAAACGTTAAAAAACTTAACTAAATTAAGTCTTTCCACGGAAATTCAGCCCACTGAAACTAAGTTGCGAGGGCGAAATTTATTGTACTTGCAAGGAGATGGAAGATAGAGAGAGATATCAAAACGTGACTTACCACTGAACCAATTCTATAGAGACCCTAATTAGCTCATCTGAAATTTATTGCGCTAAGTTGTTTAAGATTAAAGTTTGGCCTTTGGTTTGTAAGTATTTAGTAGCGATGCGAAGATCTGGGTAGTTTAAATATAACTAATAAAATGTTAGTAATACGCAATTTTAAAATAATTAAATTTAGTCTTTTCACGTAAATTCAACCCGACTTAACATAGTTGTGAGAGCGAAATTTATTGTATTTACGAGTAGATGAGAGATAGACAAAGATATCAAAACGTGACTTACCGCTAAAGCAATTCTGTAGGAATTCACGTGAGACCCTAATTAGCTGCTACGAAATTTATTGCGCTAAGTTGTTAACGAGTAAAGTTCAACGTAGGTGCGTAAATACGGGGTAAAGACGCAACGATCTATTTGCTCAAGTGTGTACTGTACATAGTGGGTGAAGACGAAAACATAATAGATTAGTGGTTCTAGAGATTTTAGATTACCTTATTCTTAAAAATAACACAATGTCATAAGAATATTTATGAATAAATTTACAAGCAATGCGAAATAATGTTAACCCCCGTCGCAAGAAGAGAGGTGATATCATTTTTACTGCTATATGTGTGCCCTTGGGGAGGTTTATGCCCAGCCTATTGCAGTCCACTGCAATAGGCTGATGATGATGATGTGTATAGCTCTTAAATGTGTGAATCGATTTAGTTGTTTTTATTTACAGCGTGATTTAAATTAATCGTTATTAATAATGTTATATTAAAATGAGTCTAGCCATTTACAAAATAGAGGAATTTTCTATAACTTGTCATAATTCCACAGATCTAACTTATCTCCACTTACAATGTTTTCACCGCCCTTTCCCTGTCACAGACATTGCTTGCAGTAAATATAATAACACGTATTTTTTCCAGGTTGAATTCCACACGACCGAGTCTGTGGTGACGGTAGACTGGGAGAACGGTTTCGTTGAAGCTTCTGCCAAAGAAAATATCAACGTGTCGCAGATCTTCAAAGAACTCTTGGTTCAAGCTAAAGTTAAGTACAACTTGTCCCCCGCACTCCGACGACGACGTAGGCAGTCTCTTCCCACTGGACCCCAAGGGCCCCCCGGGTCCAGCCCGACCCCTCCTGGTAACCAACCCCACGTTCCATCGCCAGCACAACTTGCCCACCTTCAGCAGATTCGAGAACGACACAATAGCAAACGTAACTCATGCATCATCTCTTAAAATACTACCTTTCTCATAAATTTCAAGTCACAAGAAAAACTTCTAATAATATGCCGTGCTTGTTTTAAAATTAATTGTCAAAGAAACAAGTACTACAAAGAAATTTCCCTGCGCATTATTTTATTTTGAATCTTGTGGGAATCGTTTTAATATAAGTTCTGACGCAGAAATGAGCTCAAGTTATATTCATTTTGTAACTTACCACGTGTAGAAATAATAAATTGAATATGTTAATGTTACGTAATTTAAATTAATGTAAGTGATTAGTTGCAGAATTTTCCGTAAATTTCAAAGTATCGTACACATTAATTATAGCAAACTTCTAAGGTACGCAGTCTTAGCAATTTGCTGTTCTTATTATGTATACCTACTACTATGTACTATTGTGAAATTTATAATAATATAAGACTTCAGCTACACAATTTTACGTAACAAAATTCAGTTCGGTTTTGATGAAGAAATGTATACAGGTGTTATATAAAGTATATATTTTTTTTTAATTTGTATTTGTATCAATTCTACATATTAACATTATAATTATATAACATAATAAAAAAGTCAGCTTTATTTTTAGTATTTATCTTTCATTATTCTGGAAACATGTTGAGAATACATGAATTTTCTGAATGTTACAAATCATTGAATAATTCATAAACATTAAAACACAATCTGCGGTGGAAATTGCGTAGGCGTGTCGCAATAAACATCAATTAATTCTACGTCATGAATTATTACAACAATAACGGCGACGCGGCGTGTATAACATTTTTCATTTACCAAATGTGAATTATCTTGAGTGAACATTACGGGATTTTTATCGCTGGGCGTAAAATGCAGCTTAGTTCATCTTTTAATTTACAAAAACGAGCGGAAAACCTTCTCACAGGACATTCTTAATTAAGATTTACTAATTCCTTGATATAATTCTATAAAATAACGCCAATGTAAGTACCTATAGTTAAGATTTAGGTGTATTTAATGTTCAATTTCAGGATATGTAGAACAAAGTGATATATTAGAATGACAGATCTTATTGTGACTGGTTTAAAGTAAGTTTGTAATTCTAACTTTTATATGTAAGTGTCTGTAACAGTCGCAGTGGAAATCTAGGACATACGGCCCCACGAACTGACTGAAAGTATAGTATATGTCTGTTAACAATATCAGATTATATTGTATCCTGTCCTAGTTGAAGTGTAATGAGAATGGGTATCATATTAATAGGAACTCTTTAATATTAATAATTGTTCTGAAATCATTTACGGTCTTGTTTAAGAGATGTAAAAAATGCAGTTTACCTATCAAATAAACTGCGTGTGAATGAAAAATAAATCATGTTAATTACAAAAACAAGAGCAATCTACATGATGTTTTTAAACTATCAATTTTTGACAGACTGATTTTGAAATGACAGTTTGAAATCGTGGCATAAAAGTTGGACCAAGTGCAGGCTAGTGTGAATTGACAGTTTAAAATACTAACATAAAAGTTGGACCAAGTGCAGGCTAGTGTGAGTAAACGCATGAAGCGCAGTTTACGTTCAGGGAGGCTATAATCGTTAGCGAATAAAAATAAATCCTTGTACTTCTGAGAGAAAAATATAGTTTTATATAAAATCCTGGAGAAATCATTCGTTTTGAGGATTAATAGAAAAGACACTAGTGTTGGTGGACATTTATTTAAATACACGACAGCTTACCAGCTTACCACTAGTGTTGTACATTTACTTAAACCTCCGAAACACAACATGCGAGTTTGGCACTAGTGTTGGACACTTAACCAATCAAACATAGGTATGTAGTGACTTGGTTCTGAATATTTATTTTCGGACAATTATGCCCAGCATTTGGTCACATTGTTTGACTTTACTAATCCCAAGTACTGAAAAAAGGAAGCTAATACTAAATACCTTCTTGTATTAAATCATCGCAGGATATCTATTAGCCATCAGACTATCAGGGCATGCACTCTGACCAGTACTTGGTCCAAACCCTGATTAAAATAAATACTTTAATGAGAATTTAACTAATTCGAACGACAAAATAAATAATATCCTTATGGGAACACCAAATAATTATTATACCTTAGAGTAATGGAAGCGTCGAAACTTCGTGTATACAATTATTCGCAAAGTTTTGGTTATACACTTCGTATCCGTAGTTATAAAGGTCTATATAGTTTGCGTGGTAGGTGTATACCATAAAATGTATAATTTATTCTTTTTTTCATGACTTTTTAATGACAATAGTAATTTGTTAATTTATGTTACTTTCACTTTGAACTTTAAAAACCAAATAATTTACACTATTAGGATTTTCTTCAATTGTATCTTACCTTTTTTACTTAGAATTTAATATTTAAACTCATAATATAGCATACCATACATTATGTTAGTACGTAATTATCTATTAAATGTCCAATTAACACAAATACAAAAATTATAAAGTAATTTATAGATAAACTATTGTCTTACAGATAGTTACATATTTTTATGTATTAAAAAACTACTGCGTTTAATTATAATTAAGTTGTTTATTTTTTAAATTTTGGTCGGATGTTTCAAATTATGGATGTGCCTTTTTTAAGATGTATTAATTGATAGTCTTTTTTATTTAATAGCAGGTATACGTTTAGTTTTTGTACCTTACATTCCCTTTAAGCTTTGTAATCAAATATTGCAATAAGTATCTATATATGTTTTTTCGTAAGTTCATGATTATGAGTGTTAGTGTTTTAGAGTATAGCTATGAAATATATTATAATTTCTGGTGATAGTTCTTGAAAACGTAGTCTTTCCGTAGATAATATTATTATGTGATGTAAAATAATGTTTAATCTCTAATTCTTTATAGTTTTTCGTATGAATTATATTGTATACAAAATACATTTAAATATACATAACTTGTAATTTATATAAATGTTTATATTTTGTATGTAACGTTTTATTTACGAGCAGAGATTTTATGAAAATGGGCACAGAAGGATTTGACATGAGTAGTGTATGTATTCGTTCTCCATTAGATTTTAATGTAATGTTTATACGAATAAATTTAACAATCTTGTTTTATGTGTTACCGCTGATTAAATTTATACAGAATGTAACAACTTTGACTCTAAATAAATAAACTTCTGAATATATGCATACTTTCTTTATTTTCCTCATAAAAAGTACCTAAGCAAACAAAAGAAATAATAATATGAAAAGGTAAGTGCATCAAATAACTAAAAATAAAGGAACATACCTACAAAAATTATAGAACTGATAAAATTTGGATCATTCGAACTCTTATCTGTTAGAAATGAAATCAAAACAACCTTAGTCTCGTCCAGTTACATTCACTACATAATGTTGTACGTGGTAGGTAGATACTTAGTAGCTTTTATTTTTATCCCCATGCGCATTGATCCATCGCCCATTTACATTCACTATTTAATGTTATACGTGGTAGGAAGGCAATTAGCTTTTATTTATATCTCCATGCGAGCTCCGTGGCGCAGCGGTCATCACGCCTGCCTGCGACACGGATGGTCCCGGGTTCGATCCCCGGTCAGGTCAAGATGGAAAACGATCTTTTTCAGATTGACCTGGGTCTTGGATGTTTATCTATATATGTATTTGTTATAAAATATAGTATCGTTGAGTTAGTATCCCATAACACAAGTCTTTCATTAGAACTTACTTTGGGGCTAGCTCAATCTGTGTGATTTGTCCGTATATATTTATATTTATTTATATTTATTGATCCATCAGGAACAGGATCAGAAATCTAAGAATGCTGAAATTTTTATAACATAAAGTTTGTCATGAATATCTTGCAATTTTTTTTAAATAAAATTACTTTTTATGAGTTTTATCGCGTTTATTGCATAATTTTTCTCAAGAGATGCTGATACTGCAACGTTATCTCAGTGTGTGTCCAAGTAACATCAAATAAGGTCATACGAGGAAGCACAGATTTCCTTCGAGAAGCAAGACATGCTAATACGTTGCATTCGCAAAATAGATTCTATGCATTATAATGAAATAAAGGCGATAAAGCCGTATTTAAAGTTATTTTATATTTTTATTATAATGATATATTAATATATCATTATAATGTGTTAATATATACACATTATCACGCCTATTTGCCATGGGGGTAGGCAGAGACTATAGATCTCCATTTGCTACGATTCAGACAAATCCCTCTAGCTTCATCTACAGTCACTCTCCCCATGCATGCTTTATTTATTTAAATGTTTAACAATCGCGAAAATATAAGAAAACATCACAAAAAATATTCTAAAAGCGAAATGAAAAAAGAACGGGAAATTGGCAGTTTTTGTAAATTTTAGACATGGTTGCGTAGCGATAGCTGTCCATATTGACAGAATAAAGATATCCTTAGAGTATGTCAAATTATTTAATAGTCACCCTGTAAAGTAAACAATAAAGATAAAATATTTAATAAGCAGACAGCGTTATCATCCCCAGCTACAAATCACGTGTCGCAAAGCTTGGGCCTGTTTTATCTGTCTTTACGAGTTCAACAAGGGACGCGTCGCGCGACAGTAACTTTTGCTCAGTAAAGCTTACAAGCTCCCTCGACAGTTTGACTTTTGGACAGGAAGCTTTAGGACGTTATTTTTTTTTGGTTCGCTGAAGATTTGTGTGTGCGTATTCTATGCTGTTTTTTTTTTATCTCGCGTATCGCGTAAAATTATAGCCAGTGTTCCCTTTGCTTACTACTGTTGACTTAGAGTAGCTACTACGACATATAAACAGTTTTCAAAGATTACATTTTTAAGTTTAAATAATTAAATCAAAAAAATAAAATTGTGTGCTTATCTCAACCTCAAACAATCGAGGTTTCCCAATCCAAAAGAGTCCCAAAGATTCCACTTGCTCATTAGCATACAGACTTCTAGCCTTAATCTAAAATTGGCTGGAGTTCCCTTCGAGTTGTCGGCGAGAAAACTTGTTGTGTATACTACAGTTTCCTTTGAGATAGTGGTGAGAAGAGTTTGCTGTCACGTATCTCGTTGGCTGGTACCGATCGATACGTTCTGGATCTTTTCTAGCTAACCCACCAGATTAATACTGTAGAAAGGTATCTTGTATAGCCTATTTAGGGACCTGCGTCATCAGCAACGGTCGTCGTGTGCCTCCCAGCAGCAAGTAGCAGGAAGCAGAGTGGCAGGAAGCAGTGAAGAAGGTGAAGAACGAAAGATAAGAATATACCATGCACTACTATGCGCCATTAAAATTATCACGAGTATAAAACTGTGAGTAAACTCACGAGCACATGTCTAAAATGGCACGAGATACCATGGTGTTGTCGCCGAAATACGCTACTATGATACGATATTTTAGACATCATAACTAATAATATTCTGTCTAAGACAACGGTCGCCCTTACTGAGCAGGCCAACGACCGATACACCGTTAGGCTACGATCTACCCCGCCAATATACCTATACAGAGCTATAGCTAGTCATGCCTAACTTCTACTAAACTCTGAAGGAAGCTAGTTCTCCTGTGTCTAAGATGGGACGAGTTTCCTTCGAGTTGCGGGCGAGATGCCTGATGATTCAATCTGCCGAAACATTCGAAGCAGCTTTTATGCGACTACTTAGATATCGTGACATAACTAAAAACCGGCCAAGTGCGTGTCGGGCCACGCGCAGTGTTGCGAATGGCAACTTTGAGTTCACACTGTTCACACTCGAACTTCACAGTTTAACGACCAAAAACATCTAACAATGAAAATTGTATGAAATTTTACATTTTTTAGTACAGCTCTGATAAATTTCCTTTCAACTTCAGTATATATACTACTGCTGTTTTTTTTTTCATATATCCATATATAACCGTTTAGCAGATAGAGGGGAGGACACTTACCTCTAACAAAAATTTTCACTTTTAAACCAAATATTTCGGAAACAGATCCCTAAATAGAAAAATTGCAGTCTCAACCTCACAATATTTTTTAAAGACCTATTTAACGATACCCCACACGATGGGTAAATAGAGAAAAAAAATTACTGCCCCACTTTCACACATTAGCCTAAAAAAAATTTTTTTTTCAAGATTTTTTTCTACCACTTTTTTGCCATGATTAATATACATGCCCATACCAAATAACAACTTTCTACTTCTTATAGTCTCTGAGTAAAACCGCGGACGGACAGACAGGCAGACAGACAGACATGGCGAAACTATAAGGGTTCCTTGTTTACTACGGAACCCTAAAAATGGGGGTTTTCTTTGTTTGAAATGGCAAAGTTTCCTCATTTTCTTCAAGTTGCGAGTGAGATGAGCCTGCACTTGTTGCGCAGGCCGCCAATCGATTCAATGTGCTTCACCACAACATTCAAAGCCACTTTTATGCGACTTCAAAAACATAAAGTTATACTATTAAAGGATACTAGTGTTCCTGTGTCTACTATGGCCTCATCTCAGTCGCAACTCAAAGAAAATGAGGAAATATCATTGAGTTTCGAGTGAAATAAGCTCGCACTTGTTGTGCAGGCAACCGACCGATTCAATCTGCTTCACCAAAATATGCAAAGCCGCTTTTATGCGACTTCATAAACATACTGTTATATTAATAATGGATACTTGTGTTTCTGTGTCTACTATGGCCTCATCACACCCGCAACTCGAAAAAAATTAAGAAATTTTATCGGGTTGCGAGTAAGATGAGCCCGCACTTGTTGCGCAGGCCGCCGATCAATTCAGTTCGCCTCTCTCAAACAATCGAAGCAGCTTTAAAGCGATTTCATAGATATTATAAAACGAATTAAGGATACTAGTCTGTCTACTACGGCCTCATTTTACTCGCAACTCGAGCAAAATGAGGAAATATCATCGAGTTGCGAGTGAGATGAGACACATCATCAGAGAGTGAGTGAAACATATACGAAGCAGCGTTAATGCGACTTCATAGAGATATCATGACATAACTCCTAAAGGATTCTAGTGTTCCTGTGTCTACTAAGGCCTCATCTCACTCGTAACTCGAAGTAAATGAGGGAATTAAATCGAGTTGCGAGTGAGATGAGCTCGCACTTGTTGCGCAGGCTGCCGATCGATACGCTCCGGGCCGCGACCTGCCTCGCCGACACCTCCCAGCCCTATCATGCGACGTCACAGACAACCATGACTAATAAACTACCGACGGCGACTGGAACAATGACCTATAAAAGTAAGTAAACAAGGGTAATATTTTGTAACAGGTTGAAGCGAAATTATTTTAAATATAACTTAAAAGTGAAATAAAAATGTTATTCGAGACTGAATTCTGGAAATATTTCTATGAATATGTTATTTTCTGAGACGCCGAATTCATTGAGGCGTTACTTTGCTGAAATCAAAGTAGTCTAAGATTCGTTACGGCTGCGTTAACCACTTCTAATGAATGAAAAGTAGACGACGGGAGTGGCTCATGATTATGCAGTTTCTTCTGTTACGTAGGATAATACAAGTTCTCCCCTGGAAATAAAAACTACAAATTAAATATTTTGGACTTGATGGATATGCAATTACAAAATATGTATCGCTTTAACTAATATACATTAAAATGTATTGGATATTTTATTGAGTAAAATGTAAAAATCTAATTGTAAGCTCAGTTTGCCAAAGAAATTGAAATTACCAGTTGGAGACACCTTATTTGTATTTTATTAACTATATGCCACAAAGAATTTTAATCTTGATGTCGGTCTCCATTAAAAGTAAGTTGCCTACACAGATATTTCCATTTTCCATTCATCCGAGAACTTAACACCTTAATACTTATTCAAAGATTTCAAAGCTGCCAAGATTGATATCTCCAACTCCGTCATCACTTGGAGACCTTTGTTGTGAACGGGCCTTTATTTTGACGTTTTCCATTTAATACAAGCGTTTATAAAGTAAGCCTCTCAAACCCGTCTGGCTACCTTGGAGAGTTTAGGTCACATCCTCTGACTGCTCTAGCTAAATATGGCTCTGGTACAGTACAGAGAGAGTCGTGCTCCTGCAGGAGACACTAAAAAGAACCTGATGATGATAATTAAGTAATCTTAAAATTTTTAATAACAATACATTACGCTTTTCGAATAATGAATGCAAATATGCGAACAAATGGGGCTAAATGGAATGAACATTTCAGCGATTTCCAGGTAAGGGTGCTCTAAGTGGCGTTGTCAAGTTTATAGTCTTCATAAATCTTCGCGAGCCAAATCGGGAGATTCGTGCTAATGAATAAAGTAGAATTAATTGCTGCGTGATATGATGCCCTGAATTGTATTTCGAAATTAACCTTCCACGCAAGAAGGTAAGTGTTATAATAAGTTTAAGTAGTAATTTTGTGTGTTTATTACGGTTATTAAACGCGTAAACTGATTTGGGTCTTTGGAGCTTTTTGGGAATAGGCGCTGGCCAGCAGCATAGTTTGCATCTTATCTTCATTTATAAACATTAGTTTCACCACAAACAGGAACGATTTCTGCCAATCTTGAAGAATTTATCCTTATCCCAATTCTTATATTTGTTCTTTTAACTTTATTTTTAGTGTAAGTGGCAACACCAGTGTTAAATTTTTCAAGCCTCGATTTGCTATTGCTTATCTGCATCTGATATTAACTTAACGACTGTCATTTATGATGACAGCCGAGACCAACGCTCGAGTTTAATATACCACTTGCGGTCACCTATCCTAGTGTAGGGACCACGTTTGGGATGGCTTAATATACCTTCGTAAGCGGTATTTATTCTCACTCACTAGACCATCGCGTCCTACCTTATCTTAAAGTATTAGTTTAGGTATTTATTACGCCTTCACGTCTTACAACTGAACCGATTATCATGAATTAAGCATACTTGTTGTCTGGGGTACACAGGAAAGGTCAAAACATTTATTCTTGGAAAAAAATACTGCTTCTCCAAGAGATAAACATCAACCCGAGCGAAGCCACAGGCGAAACGAGCGATAGTATTATATAAACGTGGTGCACCTGGGATAAAGGTTACGAAACAAGCACATGAAAGTGACAACTTTGTCGCACTAGTTTATAGTACCCGTGTTGGCTAGCTGTGCCTGGATTAGGGTATTATAAACTTGAGCTGGCATACTATCTCCATAATTTTAGCAGCCATAAGCCTCAACTTCATCACTGAGCAACTTTGAATACCACATAGCTCGGAATAATTTTGACTGAACAATTTTAGTTGCTCGTAAATGCAGTTTAGGAGGTATGCTTTGAAATTCCCAAACAATATGCTTTCCCAGCGTAATAACCATGAATGTGTGTAGTTATAACGTACACATTTATTGATATTAAACCTGCAAAAGTCTATCTTTTAAATATATAAAAGGTAAACCTGACTGACTCATCTATCACGCACAGCCGAAACTACTGAACGGATTTCGCTGAAATTTGGCATACAGATAGTTGTAATGACGTAAACATCCGCTAAGAAAGGATGTTTAAAAATTCGCTCCCTAAATGGGTCAAAAAGGGGGTAAAATTTTGTATGGAAGTCCGTCATTTTTAGAGCTAGAAGCTTAAAAATTTGTTTTTTTTTTAACTTTTAGAAATAAACAATTACGTGTCCTAGAGTTTTTGAAAGTTCAACACCTAAGAAGGTGAAAAAGGGCTTGAAAGTTTGTATGAGAAAACAAGATTAGTTAAACTATTTTATTCGAAACTTCACTGGAGTCCTCCTATTAAGAATTCAGTAAACAAGTGTTCAGAATTCAACCCCTAAAAGGTGGAAAAGGGTGACAAATTCTGAAAATCAACATGATTATCGTTTTTATAGTTTATCGGAGCACTGA
The DNA here is from genome assembly GCA_963082605.1 of Rhodophaea formosa. Lineage (NCBI taxonomy): Eukaryota > Metazoa > Arthropoda > Insecta > Lepidoptera > Pyralidae > Rhodophaea > Rhodophaea formosa. The sequence continues at coordinate 16,290,461 of OY720209.1, forward strand.
TTACGAAAACAACAACTATTTCACAAGGAGATTCATAAAAAAAATTAAAAAAAATTTCATCTGAACAAAAAATATTACTTACCCTTAGGAAGACCTCCAGAAAAGATCGAAACATGTCGGTCAGTAGCTGACTATTTACGTAAGTAACTCGTTGTTACGTATTTTAATAATTTCTGTATTTCACTTTGTTTTGATCAGAAAATATTATTGTTCAATTACATATGTATGTACATTTTAAGGCGTTATCCGAGAAAATAAACTTAGGTTTCAATGGAAACTAATTGAAACGAGCTGATACAGCAATCACACGACAGCCAGAAATCACGCCAATGCTCGGACAGAGAACAGTACTAAAAAGGAACTAAGTACGAATATATTCTACGTACAAAAGCAATTAAGGATTAAAAGTTTCGAAAAGGGATCAGGTAAGTAAAGAATTCTTTGAATCATCTTACATTTAAATTTTATGTCATGCTAGTATTATATTTAAGAGATTGACTTATACTAATATAAAGCAACTTCGTGAAAAGGCTTTAGATGAAACCATAAATCACTCGTTTCTAAATGGAAATATATTCTAAGATCGAAAGCTTAGTGAATAAGCTCTCAGGCAGCTTTGCTTGACTTGGCCGAAAGGTGATATTTCGAAGACGGTACTAAATCGCTCGCAACGTATATTTATTTATATGTATTAATATTTATTTGGTTTTATATGGAACTAGGTTTTAAATCTGGCTTCATAAGTAAGACACTGTACTCACTTTTCTTAGAAAAGTAAAATGGATTAAGAGACTTGGTGGTGCAGTTAAGCAGCTCTCCAGTAACGAAAGTGCTAAATAGTAGGTTGGGATAGTACGAGCGTGCTATGCGTATCGATTAAAGTTATACTTCTTAAAAGGTAGCTATACGTTATAAAATTTCTCGGAATCAGAAAAGAGGTAAGCCAAAGAAATAATGGATAGAGTTTATGAAGGCGATTATGGGGAAAAGGAGATAGCTCAAGATAGCGCTAAATGGAAAACTTACGTGGAACTATGCAAAAGGGGAAATGGGATTGGAATAAGGGTGAACTTTTGCTTGTTCTGAGTTATCGTTTAGGGTCGGACGCTATCATAAACATAATAACTTACTTGCTGCTTAATAAAAAGATTTATTTTTATTAGTATTTATTATGTGCTCTCTGGTGTCTGCCTCTGTGATCCAGTGGTTAAGGCGTTTGCCTTATTGACCCGGGTGTCGGCGGGTTCGATTCCCACGGAAAACATACTTTGTTAAGTTGTTTTCAGTTTGGTTAGGACATTGCAGGCACCAATCACCTGATTGTCTGATAAGAAGATAATTCCGTTCGGAACTTCGAAAGGCACGTTAAACCGTTAGTCCCGGCTGCCATCTGGTAGTCGTTAAAGGAATGTCATAGGTTGAGAGGCGGTTCCGAAAACTCTGACACCAGGGTATGCATGGTCGACTGACCGTGTCACCTACACGAAATGATGATGATGATGATAATGCTTCAAGTAAGTATTATGTAATATTAAAGTGTTTCATAGAAATTCAGAGTAATTTTACCTAAACAAAAAATAAAGCTTGCATTTATCTAATGTTATGCTACATGTAAAAAACTGTGTAAAAAAGAGAATATTGTTATTAAATTTAAAAAAATACTTCGTTTAAACAACCGTGACATCAATAAGCGAACAACGTATAAATTTCAACAGATAGTGAACAGGTGATGTGTAAAGTAAACTTATTGTAAGGTTTTTCTACTTAAATTATAGTTTTAGTAAGGCATACTTGTTTTAATCAAGTAGCAAGCGTAAGGACTACAACTTTGGTTACTCCAAGGAGTATATCTGTTTGACATTAACAGGGTTCAGCAAAACCTCTCTCATCACAATGCGCGGCACGCTCTGCAAACTGATACAACACAACCACAGAACACGGAATGTCAAGCGCGCCCTACTAGAGACTAGTTCCGTGGCGCAACGGTCAACACGCCTGCCTGCGACACGGATGGTCCCGGGTTCGATCCCTAGTCAGGTCAAGATGGAAAATGACCTTTTTCACATTGACCTTGGACGGTTATCTATATATGTATCTATTATAAAATATTGTATCGTTGAGTAAGTATCCCATAACACAAGTCTCGAACTTACTTTGGGGCTAACTCAATCTGCGTGATTTGTTCGTATATATTTATTTATTAGTGTGCTAGTAGGGAAAGTCGCAAACTCGGGGTATCAGTCCGTGCTCAAAAAAACGTAAAAATGCCCCAATGTTGCTATGATATGGTTATCATGATTACAGTAAACAGTTATACAAAATCCTGAAGTAACCTTTACCACAAGTAAGTAGAAAACAGCAATATTTTGCATTTGTACAATTACTTTGCAACTCAAAACCTGAAAAAACAGTGCCGCCCCCTGACACGCTTGTATCGTATGAAATGTGTTAAAAAAGCGCCTCTAGAAGCCGCGAGCGACCGTCCCTGCTCTGTGAACACAATAGTGGGCGTTCAATCGTGCTCATTGATATTCAATTAATTATATTGTTTAAGGTAGTGGGGGTATATTGGGATACAATATAACATAAACATATATATACAATACATATATAAATAGAGAACTTTTATTCTAAATATTTACTCTGCACTTAAACTGTAATATACATTATTTAAAAGTGTGGTTAAATTTGTTTCTTTGAGTGTATAGATAATAAGTCACTGAAATGATGATAAGAATTTTTTGAAATCGGTAAATGCCCTAAAACACTTTTTAAACTTTTTATGAAAAAAGATGGAAGTGCGGACTCGTCGCGATTCTCTCGCTCGTGGAGGCGACCCTTAGTGTTATCATCATGGTGGGATCATCTTAGACGTTTCCACGACGTGTGTTATCATCATGGTGGGATCATCTTAGACGTTTCCACGACGTTCCATACGAACTTGAGTTGCGCTGCAACTTAACACATAGTGCGTATATTTTGATATTTATAACATATTTTCATTGGTTGTCATCTCAATCGCACAAAAAATTGTGACAAACATGCGAGTGCGTAACTGTAGAATTTTTGACTGAACATAACTTTTATTAGAAGGCATGTGATCTAAATACATTGTCAAAATTAAATAGAATGTCACTGACCACCACAGCACTTAGGAAAAGTAATATTGCAGATGAATTGAAAACATGGATATTACCTGACTGCACTCAAAATGACGGTTATTGGCATAAAAGGTAAAGGTCAGGCAACAAACTGTTGCAAAATATTCCATCCCCGAGAATACAAAGTATTATTATAGATGAGGTTTGAAATCCCTGTCATAAACTTGTATAAACGACCAAGATACGAGGGCCAGGCTACAATGTAGACAAACATTGGATGAGTCACAATAATTTGAAGAAGATGACCTGGGTATTCATCTAACAATATTCTTACCTAAACAACTTTTGCTATAAAACCTGGAAACTGGAAAAAAATCGTCATTGTGATGATAAATCCTTTTTTTTTTATTTCCTAGCATTGTTTCATAGAAAAAGTTATTTATGTTGACGGGCTGGTTTAATCATTTGAAAGATAAGAGTGTCCATAATAACACCCCAAATTGTTCCTCTACGTATGTAGAAAATAGGCAGTTTCTTCAGTCCTGAACTTAACAATAATATATGCATAAGCGAGTTAATCAACAAGTCTTTAAAATGAATTATAGTAATAGGACAATTTTACCATAAAGGAAAGGAAAGACAAGCTTTATAGATCCTAAGACTCTCTCAAAATACTTAACAACATATTCTAACTAATATTATAAATGCGAAAGTGAGTTTGTTTGTTTGTTACGCTTTCGCACCCTGTCTACTAAATCATTATGAAATTTTGCATACACATAGGTTAGGGTACTGAGAAAGACATAGGCTATATATCACGCGAGCGAAGCTCCAGGTAACAGCTAGTATTGTATATTTGAGTAAATTATTTGCTTCATTAAGTACGTTTTCTACTGAGTGTTGGTTGATCAGAGTTCATCGGTAAGCAATACACGTCGATTCTTTGTTAAATTTATGAGCTGCTTTGTTACGCCCACGCGCAGCCCACGACCTGATGGTTATTCAATTCAATATTATTCGAATGAAATCCATCAGTTTTATGATAGTGATTCTGCTTAAAGACTTTATTAATGGAATTTTAAAAATATACCTTGGCATATCAGTTTCACATAAAAGCTCAAAATAATCATTACAATTTTCATTATTAAAACTCATTCCAACATGCACATTACCAAGTTTTGTTAACAATATATCCCGAATTCATTATAAAGTTTATTTGAAGATCTTTTTTCCATAATTGACAACAAAAATAACCTTAGTATAAAGCCCTCAATTTGAAGTCCTGGATTGGATTTCTTGCACTGTTATAGAGTTCAGTGATTAAAACTTACATCTCGTCTAGGATAGGTATGCCATGTAAAAAAAGTCCCTGCCTCAATTTATTGAAAGCTTCATCTTTCATATAGTAACGTTAGAGAAGTGAATTATTTTTAATCAAAAAGTATAATGAATCAATTATACATCAAACGGAGTACAATCTTTGCACGAGTGACTTACCAACATGAATGATTTTTATGTTGAAAAATCCCTCGCTTAGCGCATTCATGTGTTCAAACATAGTACCCCAGAAGCCGTGCTGCGATTGGCCGATTCATCGGAAAGAATAACAAACGATAAATCTTCGTGATTAATGCGAAGGTGATATTAATCCAAATGATACATTTGTTATGAATATACGTGACAACGCACGTTTTATTTAGCTAATTGTATAACGGTAGTATTATAAATAAGTGTGTTGTTATTCGCGTAAGCCGTAAATTTGGCTAAAGATTTTATAAATTACTTAAACGCATCTGACTAGCATAATCAGAGTGAATATTGCCTAATGATGGTTTATGACCAGGATCTTTCGAAGAAGGTAGAAATATTTTATGCCATCAGTGATCATCTGATAAAGTTAATAATACTAACTGGGCCATCAATTAAAATTGAAAACGTGGTTTGTTTTTCGTAAAAATATAGTATATAGTATAATATATTAAAATACAGTTGGTTTTTTTTTAGATACATAAGTAAGAATTTGTTATTTTTTGGTCCTTGGTTGGCCAGTGTACCTACTAGAATTAGACGTGATAACTCTTCTACTGTATTCTTAAAAGAACAAAATATATTCACGACTATTTTCTGGTAAAATAAATTAATTGACAAATTAATCATTAACTAACACAAAATGCGAAGTTAAAAACAGACAGCTTATTGTCACACTTATGGATATAAATTGAACGGATACGAATGTTAGCTAAAATGTAAACACTTTATTTAGGGTGTATTATAATTAAGTGGAGGAACATATTCATATTGATCAGTTAGATAGCAACTCATTCGAAATGAAGGAAATTGCTCACTTGTTCTGTTGCTAAACACTTGTCGGGTGCATTCGCTTCTACTGCCAAACAATTTACTGTCATATGTCGTTCGAAGCCTCAACATGAATGTGCTAGATAGCTCCTTCATCCCAGTAAATGTAAATACTAGTTTAAACTCCTATCTATTGTCGGTGCAGTATGGTTATACATATATAGAATCATTTGTTCGATAATCTATTGAGCAAAAAATCCTAAGGCGTAGGTACCAAGCGCAGGTAGTACTGACTAAGATTTGTGGCATCCATATAATGGTATAAAAAGGTTTTTCACGGCCTCATTTATTATCGGCCCATACGGCAAAACATGAGAGTTGCTGCTCTTAAGCTTTGCCATTTCGGCCCTTCAGGCTATGCATGCAAATCGCGGCCCATGAGGTATATGAGTTTGCTGTGTCTCCAAGTCTTGCGCACACAGGCAACGTCCAAGTCACCCAAAGCGGAGGTCCGTTCCTCCTGGGGGCCTTTTAGTGATGTTCGCCTAATAGGTTGACCTTTCACCCTGCTCTCACCTCAAAAAGTCCGGTGAAGTTGCAAAAGCTCACTTGGAGCTAGCTACATCGTCCTTTTAGAAAAACTCATTTATTACGTTATACGTCGCTCTTCAAATATGCGGTTACCCCTACGGTTCAGCTTGGGATGGTTGCTTATTTGAAAAAAAAAAAACTGGCATGGGAGCTTTTAACTTGACCAATGTGAAGCTCAAATGACCCTTGTCAGTGAGAGCTTAAGCGGGCTCTTCATTACGCTATAATGTCTTTAGGGCCTTCAAACCCAAAGGAACCGCTCACATACATTATGCTTAGGCCTCAGAAGGAGTTATTTAAATCCTAAATGGAGATATAAATTTTATTAAGTGCCATTTGAGTATCAGAAAATACAGGAATTTTAATTTAACATTGTAATATTATCAGGAAGTTCAGAATTGCATCTCGCGAATATTTTTTATATCCTCGTTATTTACATAAACGCTGCTAATAGGTGATAGAGACTAAAAAACAAAGCCTATCACATAAGATACTTAACTATCTAGATTAATAGTGTAAAAAAACTATTGTGTATATTTTAAAATTGATAAACTCAAAAATTACCGCTATGATTATAAAATTAATTTCACAATAGAAAATAACATTATCTGCAAGTAATAATAGCTGTATTTTATTTTCATAACAATTAGAATTGTTGTGAACATAAAAATATAGTCATTATTACTCCCTTGATACTTGCGAAAATTCTGGAACGTCACCTTGATAACAAAAAACATGAGTTCGATGTTTCTAAGAGATTAGTAAATAATGCAAAATCGAGCAAAATTAAAGCTCCGGGTAGCTGCTAAACAAAGCACGAAATAAAAAAGCTTCCTGTAAAAAACAGCGGCTTGGAAGGCAGTCAGGCGACCATTCGTAAAATCTATGGCCACCTTCAGCATTAATCAATCATTCGTTTATTTACTCTATTTGCTTAGCCTAGCCTATGCTGTCAAATAGTCGATCCCGTGTTCAGGCGCATTACAGCTGAGAATGACACCGAGAAAACGCTAAGATAAAAAAGTCCAAACTCTATTAACATCAAACTATATAACACATTACTTTCAGTACTTTGTATGCGCAGTTACACGTAGTAATTCTAACACAGCGCAACGTTTACTGTCCAACTTGGAAATCAAACCTGTACGATGTACACATATTCTACGTTTACATATCGAGCCAAGCAGTGTGAATGAGAACTTCACGAGTGTAGTGAATTCAAGCTGTACAGTGTGTAAAGACGGACTTGTAAAGCTGAAATTTAAATTGCAGGAGAAGTATCCTGGAGCTTCACGAATTTTATGACTCCTTCTTGGATGTAGGTCAGTTACAATTAATAAGTAACAAAAATATTGTGCTTTAATTAGTTTTTCTTTGTCCAACTTCTTCCGTATTAGTTGAAGCCTATGTTACTTGCTGATCAACTACTTTTGTTTATGTGAAAGAATTTCATCGAATCGAAATCTTTCACGTTTTAAGAAACAAACATTCATATAAATAATATGACCATTCGTAATGTCGCTGCTATCTATCTAATTTTTTTTATTCTATTTTCTTAAAATGTACCTACACAACGGAAAAAACAATTTTGAAATCGGTCCAGTAGTTCTCCTGAGATTAGCGCGTTCAACCAAAAAAAAAAAATAATAAACTCAAATAAAAAAACTCTTCAGCTTTATAATATAAGTATAGATAATACAATAACTTTGTAATAGCTATTTTAGAAACGAAGGGTAAACAAAACGTCAACTAGATAACGCAGGACAAAGAGACATTGTAGATTTTCCACTGACAAATTCATAATTCCGAAAATAATAATGGTGATATTTTTTCATAGAGCGATGTCCATTTAAACTCCGCAGTTGCTCGGAGAATTTCCTTTGTCTCCAGCATCACTATTGAATTTTCTTTCCTCACGTATGAAATGGATACCTTAGATAACTGGATAAACATGTTTTTGTATCTCGAAGGCATGTCGATGGAACATTCCAGAATAGTATATTTTACACATACTCGTAGATGGCTTAAGACATATATGAGCTGTTTTTTTCTAGAGAGCTGAGATATTTGAACCTTGATCCTCTAAAAAAGGGCTTATGTTACGTTTACTTCTCAAGCAAGCTACCATCAGTAGGAATTTACATTTTCATAACTAACATAACATTATTTGATTTGACATTCGATTGAAACGTGAAATCTTCTATTAAGAAAAAACCCAAAAATAAGGCAATTTAAAAGGAGGATATTTTTTGGGCCAATAGTCATGTGCATAAAATAAGACTCGATTGGTTTTTTTTTTCATAAAGCCTTCATAAAGCCTCCTACCGGTTTCAAAAAAAAATAAGTTAGGGCAAAAAGATGTTGAAGTACTACTGGTTTTTTACCGCCCCCAGAAGAAGCGCCCCCTTTCGCATGCCCCCCACGCACTACGCAGCTGTCGTAGATGAAAGTGTAATGCATATTACACACCCATACATGCATGCTGGCAGATACATCTTTGCCAGCACGCACAAATACATGACTGAGTGTTACGTGATGTTTTCTAGAAAATCAGTATATCTTCCAGTCCCTTTTTGGAACTCCACCCCAAATACCTTCACAGAACTCCACTCCAAACACCTTTGTTTGAGTAGATAATGAGTCTTATTTCATGCCCAAAATACCAAATTACCTTTCTGTTTTAAATTTTCATACTGGTATTTTGTTAGGTAATAACATAACACCTCATCACATCTCCATTTAGACACAGCGGCAGGTTGAAGCATTTATCATCGTCATAATTTCTTTATGTTGAGAGACGTACTATCTTTTTCATATAAAATAAGGTAAGTAGCTTTTTATGACATCCAGTTAAGTAGACACATATAAGTGAGGCAGGTACAAAGGGGTAATTTCAACTAAATTTAATGTTATAGGTTAACATTAACTTTTTTCAAAATGAAAAGTATACCATATAAAATGAGCTATCCGCTTTGGCAGCAGCATTTTCAGTTGTAATATAAAATATGTATGAAAATTCATCATCATCATTTCGTGTAGGTGACACGGTCAGTCGACCATGCACACCCTGGTGTCAGAGTTCTGCGGAACCGCCTCTCGGCCTCTGACGTGGTTCCTTTAACGACTACCAGATGGCAGCCGGCACCACCAGCTTAACGTGCCTTCCGAAGCACGGAATATCTTTCTTATCATACAATCAGGTGATTCATACCTGCAATGTCCTAACCAAACTGGAAACAACTGCTTCCCGTGGGAATCGAACCCACGACCCCCGGGTCAACGAGGCGAACGCCTCACCCACTGGACAACGGTGCCCCCGTGGTCCAGTGGGTGAGGCGTTCGCCAATAAAAGTTTTAGGAAACCTTTTTAAATAAACTTTTTAAGCTGAAATTAATATAAATATGAAAAAATGCTTATTTAACCGTATAGAGAAAACTTTGCAGATTTGCACTATGATAACACTCTGAGTTTCTTTATAGCTTTATAGATAAATTACACTATTAACTGTTATTTGCTACAGCCGCACATAATTTGAAATGTAATTTGATTGTATCTTATATTTACCGTGTGGTTCCCGGCAAAGTAGAATAGGACCACTTCAAGTCTCGTAGAATTCGACTAAGGCAACACAAGCTAAACAAAGCTATAAACATGAAAGAGACCTCTCGAACCCATCCGGCCAGCGTGGAGAGTGTAGGCCAAATCGTCTGACTGCCCTGGCTAATAAATGACTCTAGTATACAGAGAGGGTCGTGCTCCCGCATTGGAGACTAGAAAGACCAGTTGAGGCTGATAATGATGATGATGTATCCTATATTTATTTGAATCTAAAAGTACGCAACCGTGAAGGAGTTTTTTAAAAACTTATTTTATTCAACGTAAAATTACATTAAACCGCCTATATAGAAAGACATAATTCCCTAATAATCAGAACCACTTACCTACTCGAAAATAAAACAAATATCCTTAAAAATCGCATTCCGTAAGACCGATGTAAAAATGATGCTCATTTAATAAAGAAGCGAAATAATAATTAAAAGATCACGTTATCGGTCCAATATTTAACGGTGAAGTGGACTTGACGTCGGACGCAGGTCGACGATCAATAGACACGTTAAGACTTGGGATAAAGTGCTTTAGCTGCTGACCGTAAAACATGGCCACATATAACAGGGATGATTAAAGGCGATAATAATTTTTAGGGTTCCATAGTAAACTAGGAACTGTCCGTTTGTCTGTCCATCCGCGGTTTTACTCAGAGTCTATAAGTACTAGATACGAGGTTGGTATGGGTATGTATATTAATTATGCCAAGTAAAGAGAGAGTAATCCATCGTGTTGGGTATTGTGAAATAGGTCTTTAGAAAATATTGTAAGGTTGAAAACACCTACACATATTTGGTTTTAAAGTGCAAATTTTTGATAGAGGTAAATTATTGTTAATAATAAATAAATAAATAATAATAATTTATAGGTTATTTACTAAGGCTTATATGATTTACATTCTTGAATTTCTTTCGAAATGATTGGCGTCGCTACTGTGCGTAGGTGCCCCCTTAAATTAGAATACAAAAAATATTTATGAACTGATATCAAAAGTAATAGACTTTTATTGAAAACGCTTTATATGGTAAAATGCCACACTAAGCGTCATTAAGCACTAAACACTTCTAAAACTATTAAAAACCGTTATAAAATATTGGAAGTTCAGTGTCTAGTGCCGCATACGATAGCATTCTTATCATATAAAGTGTTTTATTATTTTTTCAAAAATATGTCTTTAAAGAAACTAACTCAAAAATGCCAACATTTCAAACAAGCATTTAGCTATTTTGCACAAAGAATAAGCATTGCTATTCGGCGTGGCAATGCTGCCAGTCTTCTGGGCACATTACCGCAGGGCAATGACCTGCGGGACATTTTTTATTTATAGGTAGGTTTTTGTTTATAGGTAAGTTCTGTTTTACATAGGAATTATTATTATTATTTTTTAGGTTGATAAATGATTTATTTATCAATCAAGTCCATTTTACAAAGAAAATTGTACACTTAAATAAAATTACAACCCACTTCTTAATGTCTAACTAGCTGCGTTACCGCATTTAGTTTTAATCAATTATATTTTTTAGTTGTTAATAATTTTGTTGTAATAAATTAAATAGATTAATTAGTCAAACAAGCTCTATTGAGACACTTGATAGCGGCGAAATCCTTGAAAGATTGCTTTATCGATCCATTAAATATTTAACGGTAGAGTGGACTTGACGTCGGACGCAGGTCGACGATCAATAGGCACGTAAAGACATGGGATAAAGTGCTTTGGCTGCGGCGGGCCGTAAAACATGGCCACATATAACAGGGATGATAAAAGGCGGTAATAATTTTTTACTTATATACGAAAGGCTTAGTCCTTTGTCCTTTTAAATTAGAATACAAACATTATATATGAACTGATAACAAAAGTTATTAAATCACGTTTTAATTTATTTTTCTTTTTTAAAATATTGAAATTAAATACATGCCATATAAAGCGGCATTAAGTACTGAATACTTCAAAAAATACAAAACAGTAAAAAAAATTAAGACGAAAACTTACTTAAAAAATTCGAGCGTTTCTAGAAGTGCGATTGAAATACTTAAAGGCGAAATAATTAAAAGATCGCGTTATTGGTCCAATATTTAATGGTGGAGTGGATACTTGACGTCGGACGCAGGTCGACGAACGAGGCACATAAAGACGAAGGATAATAGTGCTTTAGCTGCGGCTGGGCCGTAAAATACGGCTGCATATAACAAGGATGATAAAAAGCGGTCATCTTTACTCATATGGGAACATTTAGATTATCTTTTTCTTCGATAATATCATTACCTTTTAAGCTGGCAGCCTATATACTTGAACCGAAATTAATACTTGTCATATTTCACTGGATCATGTTTCTTTTGTATTTTATTAATATACCATAAACAGTTATGTTGAAAGGCGAGATTTTTATTAATATACCGTAAACTTAGATCATATTAATCCTAGATAGACTTGCTTAAAAGCGTAGAAAAAACTAGTGTAATGATTGATATGGAGTTTCTAGTGGGAAGTCAAGGGGTATAGTTGAAGTTTGCCGTAGACAATTTTGCAAATTGATTTTAGTGGACTTTATAATATGAAATTGGTGTAGTTTGGTGTTATAAATGCTCATGCTCATGAACGATTTGTAAAATAGACTGTTATTATGGACTCGTATAGACTTGTCACCAGAAGCTCCCACGAGGCATCAAAGAACATGTGCCATCTTTGATGCTACTTGTTACAACTTTACCGTACAACACCGATACTTAGTATCTCATTATACTGGACATTGGCAGAATCACTGAAATTTCGGTGGAAGCCATAATATAAAATAGAAGAAGAATGATTGATATAAAGGCATTACGGTGTCTAGAGAGAATATAGTCAAAGACCGTAAATAGTCATATTTTAAATGTACTTAGAAGGTATTATTATATATCTTAACTCAAGATTTTTGTTTCTTTTGAAAAAGATGGCGGGACGACATAACCCGGTTTTTAGACGGTCGACAGCAAATTGCCCAAAATTGTTAAGTGTAAGAAGCAGACAGGGGGGATCTTACCCCAGCTATGAGAACCACATCAGAGGCCAAGAGGCGGTTCCGAAGAACTCTGACACCAGGGTGTGCATAGTCGACTGACCGTGTCACCTACACGAAATGATGATGAATGGGACCATACATATCATCATCAGGTCTTTTTTTGTCTTTCTTTACTACCAGAGCCATATATTCGCCAGAGCAGTCAGAGGTTCTTGGTAATCATCATCATCAGGTCTTTTTTAGTCTTCACTGCAGGACCATGACCTTCTCTGTACTACCAGAGCCATATATTAGCCAGAGCAGTCAGAGGATTTGGCCAACACTCTCCACGCTGGCCAGACGAGTTGGAGAGGTCTCTTCGATGTTTTTAAGCTTTGTTTAACTTATTATCCCTAAATCATCCACGGGATTTTTGACGGGACGTTATTTGTGGGAAGGAAATATACAAACAGAGTATAGACAAGAAACACCCGCTCTATGGACAAATCGCTCCACCATCGCGCCTTAAGAGCCGAAACAGTTTCCTAAGGCAGTCCAGTATAGATCCTAAAGTATCCTCAAAAACCAGGCTTTCACTTTGGAAAAAACAGTACCCACCCACTCCGTTCGATATTCCACCTGCTGAAAAGCTCCCACCTGGTGCAGACCTCCCCTGGGCAACCTGGAAATCCCTAAACCGGCTCCGAGCCGGCGTTGGGAGATGTCGAGAAAACAGGGTCAGGTGGGGTTTCTCTACAACCAATTTGTGTGACTGCGGTGCCGATCAGACCATGTCTCACCTTCTGTCGTGCCCAAACTGCCCCATTACTTGCACCGTACAGGACCTTAATTGGGCCAACGACAGGGCTGTCAGCGTGGCCAAATACTGGTCGAAAGATATTTAATAGAATGAAACCATTTCGACTCGATAAGAAGAAGATCCACGGGATGACTTGGAGAGGTCCTATTCTTCTCTGCCGGGAACCATACGGCTAACTCAAAATATGCAAAAAAGAAATTACCAGTCCAATATTTAACGGAAGATGGACGCTTGGCGTCGGATGCAGGTCTACGATCAAGAGGCACATAAAGACGGGGAATAATAATGCTTTAGCTGAAGTCATAAAACACAGCCACATTATAACAAGAATAATAAAAAGCGGCTATTATTTTTCCTTATATACGTAAACATAAAATTACGTATACTCTACTCTACCAACATTCAAGTTTTATTATTATTAGCATGTATTTTAGATTAAGTCTTATTGATTGTTACCTGTTGTGTATGCCTTGAGTTAATACATAAATATTAATCCACGTTTAAATTTTTTGTCCAATATGCAGTTCACAGACCCGTGACATGTGAGATTTTCCATTTTTTTTTAACTGCCTCCGTGGTCCAGTGGTTAAGGCGTTCGCCTTGTTGACCCGGGGTTCGTGGATTCGATTCCCACGGGAAGCATACTTTGTCAAGTTGTTTCCAGTTTGGTCAGGATATTGTAGGCATGAATCACCTGATTGTCTGATAAGAAAGATGATTGTCTGATAAGAAAGATGATTCCGTGCTTCGGAAGGCACGTTAAGCCGGTGGTCCCAGCTGCCATCTGGTAGTCGTTAAAGGAACCACGTCAGAGGCCGAGAGGCGGTTCCGCAGAACTCTGACACCAGGGTGCGCATGGTCGACTGACCGTGTCACCTACACGAAATGATGATTCCATTTTTATGACAGCAAGTCCAACGATCATAAAATACTCGAATAGAAATAGCTTTCATTTTTAAACGAAAAGGCCTGTGATATTGAGATTGTCTTGGCAGAGTACGGAGAAGGCGTAACATAAGTCGTAGCGGGTGCTACGAACGTAGGCATGGTCGTAGAACTTCTACGACTGTAGAAAGCTATTGAGAACTTTGGTACTTACTTGATAACTCACATCATTATTATTATAAATATAATTAGTTTAAAATATAGAAAAATATATATAACCTTAAACAGGAAGGTTAAATACCTATTCGATTTTGTAATAAGAAATAATAAAAACTAACTCCGTAGAATCACAACATATTATAAAACAAAGTCAACAACAAAGGACTTTGTTCTGCGTGTTTCGCGATAAAATAAAAAAATAATAATTTTCACGTGGTTTTATAGGTATAACACACGCCCGGGCGCAGTCGGAGAGTGTTGCTAGTTTGTGTATTTAACTAAAGATTTGAGTCGCTACATACATATGTATTATCAAACACAATATTTCGCCGTGTCTGTCTGTCTGTTCGCAATAAACTTAGAAACTACTGCACGAATTTTCATTTCGTTTTCACTTATAGATATAGTAATTTATGAGGAAGGTTTATAGGCAAAACACATATCCAGGTGCAGCCGGGAAGGGTTTATTTGTGTAATAAACTGAATATTTGAGTACAACATATTCTTGGCGACTTAAAAACTATTCCTCCGGCTTATTACTAAATTAAAGATGTTGCATAGTAATAAAACATTTGTCTGTCTGTTTTTATAGTACTCTATATTATTATTACCATAAATATACAATATTTAAATATCTTTTATGAAAATTAAAGGAAGACCTTTTGTATTCACAGAATGAATATTTCATTGTGTCATTTTGTGTGCCGTAATGGACATTAAGCGTTTGCAGGTTAGCGCTAATGTATTCGTTTCGGTGGTCGGAATGCAAATGTCATTATGTCGCTGTCGTATACCTGAATATACGCTCAGTGGCTATTTCTGTTCACTCGCTGCTTTAAATAGCCACAAATTATTTTTATCTCATATAACATTAGGTACATATATAACGTTAACGGGTAAAATCGGCTCCAACCCTGTATTTCATCTAACGGTTTGAACAATCTGGCACCAGTTTTAGCCACATACATGATTGAAAACCTGCCGTGTGGTTCCCGGTAGAGAAGAATAGGACCACTATATGTCTTCCCGTGGATGTCGTAGAAGGTGACTTAGAAAACACGAGTTAAGCAAAGCTTATAAAGATCAAAGAAACCAGTCCAACACATCTGGCCATCGTAACTGCTCTGGCTATATGGTTTTAGTAGTACAGGGTCATGTTCCTGCAATAAGGCTTAAAAAGACGCCTGATAATGATGATGAAAGAAAAACAAAAACAAAGATCTAAAGGTTCTCTTTAACTTAAAAAAAATATCGGCAATCAAATAGACATTAATTTAACAATTTTAAAAGCCTTTTTTTAGCCTTTTTTTAGCTTTGGTACTCGTACAACTACTTTTAAAAGGATCGGGTAACAAAAGTGTGGCGTTTAACAAATACAATTCTTTTTTGCTTAAAAATACAAAATCCGTCAAAGCGCGTATGTCGTTAATCGTCGTATAAGCAAGTAAAAAGGTATATCAGTTCTCTTTTTTTTTCTGATTGGTTCTATGGTTGACTGGTAGAGAATGCCTTATGGCATTAAGTCCGCCAATTGTACTTTTATTTACTGTGCAATAAAGTTTAAATAAATAAATCAGTTCCTTAAGTTACTCTTTCTCTTCCTTTAATCCTTACTAACTTTAGTAATACGTTCCGACATATATAGATATTCTTTTTTTTAACTTTTGCGCTTCAAAGACGTAATTTTACTTATATTAACAGGACTTAGCACGAACCTATTTAACCGACTTAAAAAAAAGGCAGAGGTTCTCAATTCGTCGGAATCTTTTTTTTTATGTATGTTCCCCGATTTCTCAAAGGCGTCTGGACCGATTTAAGAAATTCTTCTTTTGTTTGATAAGTAATACATTACAGATGGCCCCATTGAATTTTATCGAAATGTTTCGAGCGCTGTTTGAAAAAATATTCAAAAACCAAAAAAAAAATTACAAGAACGCCGTTCAGATTACACTTATTTCCATTTTGATGAGGTTGAAGTCGGTTTTTGTTTTATGTTAAAAATATCTTGAATTATTTCTTTCCGCTGACGTTTCCACGGAGTTACATCAAAAAAGTAAAAATTAAGGAAATAAATAAGTAAAAAGGTTCATGCTAAGTCCTGTTAATATTAATAATCTACATAAGTATATAGATTGTAATGAAAATTAACTAATTGTAGCTGTATACCGAAAATGTCAAGAGTTATTTGTACCGTACCTACAGCCAAATTATTTACCAAATTTTGTTTATTGATGTAATTGGCAAACAGAAAACCTGTGGGAAAGTTCAAATAAAGGATCCCAGGGTCGAGTTACAGGTCGGAGTTACAACTGACATTTAGAACAATCCGACCTTACCCTTATCGGGATATGAACGTCCGTTTGATTTATGCCGACAGCGTTTGATCGGGAACGAATCAAGCTTTGGATATCTGTAAACATTATTATTTTAACGAATGCTCTTAAAAGGAATGTATGTAATGTTTTAAGGTTAATGTATGTTAATAAAAAAAGAACTCTCAACTGTTATATTTTTTCCTCTTTAATCCTTATACTGCAACAGAATAAGTTATACATATAATTTTAGCGATAGAGTTTTAAATTGTATAGTGGTTTGTTTGGGTAGAAGTGAATGGTTGAAGAAAGAAGGAAAAGCGTAATCAAAGTTTGACTCGAAATAAGACTTAGTGACTAAATTTATAAAAGTATGTTTAAAAGAGTGGTTTTAAAGTCACTTCCAAAATAAACACTATGATACCACCCTTACAGTGGAGAGCAAATAAAATTATTGGAATAATAAAATGCTCAGGAAGTTGTAATTCACGGCGAACTGCTAGTTTGTATCTTCTTTAAGATTTGATTTACTTACAGTCTACTGTAAACGTTTGTTTCAATATGAAATCCAATGCTCCGCAAATGTGTAGTAAATAGGTACATACTCGTATTAAGATCGAGGTATTCACAGGAAGGCTACATATGTACGATAGCATGGAGTCCTACACAACTATGTATCCACCATATCATGAGAAAACTAAAGCATGTTTCATGAAATATAATATCTACTTATTCAGTTGAAACAATAATTTGGGTTTTTTTTGTAATATGTTGAAACCCTATCGGATCGAGGGGCAACTCAGTCCGTCAATATAAACAACTTTGCCTAAATGACATATGATGGAAATTTGAAAAAAAAAACAGACAATACAAAACTTGCCAACCAGAATTTTTCTATGAAAATATTGAACTTTTTTTCGAATTTCCATTACAATTTATATAATACATTATATATTATGAATAATTGAATAAAACTACTTGGCAAGGCATTCAGAGACATTCAGAACTCGATGCTTTTAGAGCGTAAAAATCCGTCCACAATTCAAAAAAAGCACTTCACTCTAACGAAATAAAGTTAGTGTGTAAAAGCGTCCGTTTTTGGCAACCACTCGCTTTGGTTAGTGGCTCGAAAGAGCACCACTTTTAAGCATTTATTTTTATAAAAATACTTTGTGAAGCCCAAATATATTTTAAGTGTGTACGAACGCATTAACTCTTGTAATTCACGCATGAAGTATCAAACGCATCAATTTTGGATGAAGTTTTGTAAACTACAACTGATAGATTATTCTTTAAAGGAATGAAAAGCTCAGTCAGCTAAAGGCTTGTCCGTCGTAAAATACCGCGAAACTAAGTAATTTCGTAACCATTTTTTTTTATAAAATAGTACTTTCGGAAGCAAAAAATACATACAGTAATAACCAAGGTATGATTAGTGATTTGGTATTTCTATTAATCAATTTTAATTTAAATAACCAAAGAAACCTATAAGCGTATATAGTAAGTTAATAACTATTCAGATTTATGGAAATATCAGAACTACTAGAGAAACATATCAAACTGATTTGATTCTATCAATATATTTTATGTAAGCCGACATTCCGTTGTAGTGTAAAGAGATCGGTTATCTGAGTTCAATTCCAGCAGGATTGTGACCGTGTGCGCTTTCTATTTATAATAATCCCCGAGCTCCGTGCGATATAAGCTTGCGTAACCTTCAAGGCGGAGGTATTTTAAACATTTTGCTGTAAATAGGTACATGAGTTATTTTTAAACTATTACATATTTATTTAGTTACAGAAAATGTACTATTAAGTTACACTTATTACGAGATGCATTTACGTCTGACTTTTCTATGTGATTCACGGGACAAAAACCAATCTCAAACTAAGAAACCCGCATGAACATTTAATACTTCTTCTTCTGTTTTATAATATGGCTTCCACCGAGATTTCAGTGATTCTGCCAATGTCCAGTATAATGAGATACTAAGTATCGGTGTTGTACGGTAAAGTTTTAACAAGTAGAATCAATGATGGCGTATGTTCTTTCTTTCCTCGTGGGAGCTTCTGGTGACAAATCTATTTCACAAATTGTTCATGAGCACTAGCATTTATAACACCAAACTACACCAATTTCATATTATAAAGGCCACTAAAATCAATTTGCAAAATTGTCTACGGCAAACTTCGACTGTACCCCTTCACTTCCCATCACAAACTCCCCATTTAATACTTATTCGTAGCTTATCTGTTTGACAGCTGTCAGCATCTACATTCATTCGCGACTACGATACAACAATCGCACCCGTTATACCCTTACCGTGGGATTATGAGTGTCGATTTGAATCGAACCAATAATTTATTACATCCCTCTTTTCTATAATGCAAGTAAATCTTCTTCTAAAATAATCCTACTGTCACCCACTTAGGAGGAAAAATGGGAGCCCAAAGTTTGTATTTACGCGAGCTAAGTTGAGGGCAAAAGCTGCATATTTATACTCGTAAGTTGCTCATTTATACTCGTATTCTAGTAAAATAAAAATTCATAGTCCAGTTTCTTATCTATTAAATTAAAATTGTAAATGTAAAATCTACATAGGTTAACTGGCGTTTCTTTGTAGTGATATCTGGGTTCAATTCCAGCAGATTGTGGCCGTAACGTTTTCTATTTATAATAATCCTCGGGGCTCTATGAGATATAAGCCCTGTAATACCTATATGCTTGCGTAACCTTCAATACTGCGGTATTTAAAACTTGAGTGGATTTAATCTTACACATATGTTAATTAGATAAAATGACATAACCTTTATTTTTAAACTATTATTTATAACTATGTTAACCTAATGTTCTACCGTGCTGGTTGGGGAGAAAAGAAAAAAAACAAAGAATATACTGCTGCTTTTCTTACTAAGCAGACCGTAAAAGCCGCTCAGGGGAATGGGCATCAATAGGCGATGTGACTAGCAACCCATCACTATTTTGATTCCGCTTTTCACCTTTACACCCACTATGATGCTAAATGTGGTCGGGTCTTATGACTCTTGGCTCTGTCTACCCCGCTAGGGATAAAGACGTGATAATAAGTATGTACCAAAATAAATAGATATAATTGAGCAGATGTATGAAGTGTAGATTTCAAAAATCATTTCTGTTTACGTTAGCGTAGCGCGTTTTATTCACTCAAAAAGGCTAGGTTGAATGAACACTTAATAACTTAAAAGGAAATAAAGGAGCTTTTAACAGTTTATTACAAAAGTATTGCCAGCATCATCGCAATACGCTCTTCTCTCATCTCAGTGAACAAAAACAATAAAACTCATTTTCCCAATGGAGTATTTTCTACAAAAACTGATCTTATCGAATAACTTTCATTTCGCTCAGCGGTCTGCATAATCACAAAATAAAGAAGATAACAGAACCACTTTCCAATTTGCCAGCCAACGTTACATGTACAAAAATATATATGTGTTTTTAAGAAGTAAGGGAAGAATGCCACACCGCAAAAGCATACTATTCTTTGAGCTACAAATCACATCCTTGCAAGAGCCTCAAAGGCCTCGGCCAAGAATTATATTTTCAAAACAGGCAGCAATTTATTAAAACACAACAATTTGTGATGGCAAACAGCACTGACACTTTAAAAAAGACTTGTGGCCAAGCCAAAATAATTCGATTTTTATAATGACAAACATGACAGTAAGCACACAAAACCTTTGTAAGAAGGAACAGAAAGATTCTCAAATAATGACTGCGTAAATCAGAATGCAACCGAATGTTGCTATTGAAATTTTTTGATGTGACCCTGTGTACAGCAGTGGAGTCAATCTTCCGGATAAGATGATGATAAATATGATTGTGTAGACTAACGACGCCCTCCCTGGCGCAGTGGACTGATTAACACGCCGATACGAGTTCAATTTCCAGCGCGGTAAAATACTTGTGCTTAATTTTTCATAGTATTTTTTCGGTGGCACTGGAGCTACACTTGGAAGGTTGCCGTCAGGTAAACGCCAGCTGTAAAAACTTATTATTTATTTATTTATAACCTATATCAATAGCCATTCTTCTGGTAGTACCTTAATTTTGCGTCATAACCAGCTTACGGGCCGAGGTCTAGGTCCACTCCGCTGTTTATTGGATCCAGTGGGCTGTAAATTGCAGGCGGTCAACTAACCACATTTCGCAGGCCCGTCATTAGAAGCGAACGGTGGATCTTCAGCTGGAATTGAGGGTATTTTCGGTTACTTAAAATGTTATTTTTTTATATGTAAAGAATATTTTCACTTGACCCTGTTTTCATTTTGTTATATGTTTTTTATTATAATATTAAGTATATTATTACAAATATGTTAGTGTGTATCATCGGGAAAGGAAAATACACATGAAAATATGTATATGCAACAAAAAAAAACGTTGAAATACAGACATAGTACAGGCTATGTACTATGTCTGTATATTATTAACATGTTATGACAAAAATAATTCCTCAAATTGTTATATTCCTCACATGTCTACAGGAAATTCGGAGCAGTACACCGTATTCGAAACTAAAACTTAACTAATTTTCAAAAAAATCGGCCAAGTGCGAGTCGGGTTCGCGCATTTAGGGTTCCGTACCATTATCTATACAACATTTGATTATCCAGCAAAAATGGCAAACATCATGTTTTTGGATGGGACAGGGGGTCCCATCCAAAAACATGATGTTTGCCATAATTAATTTATTCTATTTTTAGTTTATGTTGTAATAGCGGCAATAGAAATACATCATCTGCGAAAATTTCAACTGTCTACTTATCACAGTTTATGAGTTACAGCCTGGTAACAGACAGACAGACGGACAGCGAATTCCCGTGAATAGGGTCACGTTTTTAACCTTTGAGCACGGAACCCTAAAAAAGGAGTCTCTCAATTCAGTACGCATATTATCCATTGATATACAGAGTGAATCTGAGATCCCTGGCATTTTTATGACATAAGACGGCAAACGAGCAAGCGGGTCACCTGATGGTAAGTGATCACCGCTGCCCATTGACAACAACGGTAAGGTGTTACAAGAGCGTTGCCGGCCTTTATTTTTCTTTCCCTAGAGGGGCAAAGGGGATGGGGCTACGGCTCTCTCACTCACCAAACGAAGCATAGAATCGGTAAAGCTACTACTCAAACGTCGATTTTCTGTGAGGGTGTGGTACTTCCGCCGGCCCATTCATATATTAGCAAAAATAAATTTTGCCGGTAGCGTGGCTCTACCCCAACTCACAATCTCATTGAAATAAGAATCCATACTAGATCTGCAAGAAAAATAAGAAAAATATTTTTCTTCCAACTACGCTACAATTCTATCATAACTGCACTACATATCCAGCACAAAGCGGAACTTTGCTGCACTAGAAGTAAAAAAAAACTAAACAGTGCAGTAAAGGATTTCCATACATTTTTGCTGCTCTAGTGCAGCAAAAATGTATGGAAATCCTTTACTGCACTGTTTAGTTTTTTTTAAATCGTGGACAATAGTTGTCACCTGTCATAAAGAAGGTTGGCCAACCTAACGGCCGTATGAAGTTAACAAAGGGACGTGTGTATTGCCTTGCCTAAAAAAAAAATACTGGCCATAAAGAAAAAAAGCGGGAATGTGAACAACAAATTTTTAACTTTTGTAATTTGTCTTCAGTTTTATTTTTCAACTACTTTTATTGCAGTAGTTGAAAGAAAAGCAGATTATGCACCTCGCATTAAGTAAGTTAAATTGCACTCGTGCTTTTTAGAGCCCTCGCTAGCGCTCGGGCTCCAAATAAACACTCGTGCAGCAATAACTTACTTTCTGCTCAGTGCAACAATCTACTATTAAACAATTGCCCCCCCCTCCCCCATACTATATATCAAACTACTATGGGTAATCTAAATTTGTGTTTATTGCCGGGGAAAACCTCTCTTTATTTGAAATCCATTGACAGTAGCTACTTCAATTAAATCAGTAATTAAATTCCAAATGATTTGAGACTTGAACAAATCGTTTAAGACATTCATGTTCTTAATTGCTTCAATTTTCTTTGATAAACTTATGAACCGTATTCAAACTGTAAAATTGTAATTAATGGTACTAATTTATAAACTGATGGCTTACAAAGGGAACTCCGGCAAGTTTCAACTAATCCATTAATCTGTACATTAATTATGCGCTTGTCTGCGATCAGCTATCGTATTCATGACTACTCAGAACCACGTCTGACCCTTAGCACGCAGAATTATGAACCTACCAACTTTTAGGCCAAATATTAATGACTAATTTGTCTGAAATGAAAATATTAATGACTAATTTGTCTGAAATAAAAATTTACAGGGAATGTTTTGAAGCCACTCAGTTCACGTTAAAAAACTCCTAAAGGATTTATTTGAAATTTAATACAGCATGTAAATTGACTCTCGAGATACCCTTAAAAGGTTGATTCAGCCTGATAATAAAAACATCTCATAAGAGACTCACTCATGAACTAAAAAAAATGACATACGAAAGTGTGTAGCCACCTGAACCGGGAGGAGTAGGTACTCTTAATTATCAATAATATTTAAATTCCCGTAATGTCTAGTAGTACCATTGAATACCATTTATGGTACTACTTAGGTACCTTTTAATAAAATAAGTATGGCTGGCTAGCTTAATAATAAAGATAATAACAATAATATCACAAAATGCATATTAAATTAAACAGAACCATAACCCAGAAAATTGTGACAGTGATGTGTCAACATTTAACATGTCATAAAATAAATTTTGTAAATATCAATATGAAGACTAAATTATGTTGACGAGATCAGCGGCTCGTCGTGCACAACTACCAGCTCCGGACCCGTCGCCCAGCTCCGCCTCGCCACGGCCCGAATCCAGCCCCATCGTGAACGCTGTGACACGGGCCGTGGCAGTTGCGTCGAGCTCGAGCGACGAGTATTTCTCTCCGCCCACGACGCCACCACCAGTTCGTCGGCGGGGAGGACGCCGGCCGCCGGACGGCTTAGGACCTCGAGGCCCACCGGCCTCTGATAGGGTCCCAGCTCCCGGCGGGAGTGTGCAGCGCATGCGATGGACGCAATCCATCAATGAAAATGTCATGCGCTCATACTATGGGGCTACAGAGGGAGGAAACAACCTGACCGCGTACCGTGTTCGGATGCTTTCTCTGTTTCAGGTGCTTGAGCCAGCTGTTAACGTGTCGGCGCAACGACTGTCGGATCAGGTGCGAGTCATCCAGCGTAATCGTATGTTGGATGACAATGTACTTGATCGCCTGCGAATTGAAATGCAGAGTAGCCATGTCATTGCCCCATCGGTGCATGCTGAAGTATCAACTCAGCATAGCACAATACCGGTAGGTGCTAATGACGTGAGTAATGACATGGTTACTAGTGTAAGTACCCAGTGCAATGAGGAAGTGAGGAGTGCTTTGGAGGGTGCGATTCGAGAATATCGGTTCATGCAACCCGACCTTAGACCACGAATACCTCGTTTGCCCATGCATAACAAAAATAGGGTGCTGATGGCTGTTCTGGATTCGCAGTTATCAAACTATTTTGATAACTGCGAAGACCTCATTGATGCTCATTCAATCTTGTATTGTGCGGCTGTAGCGGCATGTCGAGTAGCTCATGTCAAATTTTCTGATGACAGAGCTACACGACCTAAACCAGCCGTACCGGCATGGCAGTGCAGGATTGAACGACGTATTGATGGGGCCAGAGCACTTATCGGCAAACTGATCAGCTTCAGGGAGGGCAATACTCGCCCTAGAGTGATGCGTTTTGTGAGGCGGGCGTTCTCTGGGACTGATATCAGTCCTCAAGACTACATGTCCCGTGTCACAGAGCGCATCGACTTCCTGAAGCAGAAAGTGTATGCATGGGCAAGCCGTATCCGTAGGTATAAACGGCGGGTGGACCGTTACGTTCAAAATCGCACATTCCAAAGAGATGAAAGGTGGGTTTATAGAGCTTGGGAGCGACCGGACCAAGGTGTGGTTGACACGCATCTGCCGGATGATGATGCCATGTGTTCATTCTGGCGCAGCATCTGGTCGGTGCCTGTTAGCCATACCGAGGATGAATGGACTCAGGGGGTCGAGCGGGCGTGCGATCTAGTACAAGAAATGGGGGCAATTACTATCAGCCCCCAAGATGTAGTTTGTGCAGTCCGTCCGTTACCTAACTGGAAATCTCCAGGGCCGGATGGGCTGCACAACTTTTGGATAAAATGGTTCACTAGTTCGCACGCTCGCCTGGCAACTCTGTTCCAGTCAGCCTTAGAGTCAGGGTCGCTTCCCGAGTTTTTAACAACAGGTATAACCCATCTGCTCCATAAATCGGGTAGTACTGCGGAACCCAAGAATTATAGACCGATTACCTGTCTTCCGACAGTCTATAAAGTTCTTACATCTATTTTGAGAACTAAAATAAACAAACACATTGAAGACAATTCTATCATGTCTGCTTCTCAAAATGGATGTAGGAACGGGTCTCGTGGTACTAAGGAGCTACTCCTCATTGATATGACCATTAGCCAACAGGTCCGCCGTTCTCGAAGGAATCTGTCGACATGTTGGATAGATTATAAGAAGGCCTATGACTCGGTGCCACATACATGGCTCATGAGGGTGCTAGAGTTGTATAAAGTTGATGCAACTCTGCGCACCTTCCTGATGTCGTGTATGAGACAATGGAGGACAGTCCTTCGCTATCCAGGATGTCGGCAAATTCAAAGGAATAGCGAACCTATAAGGATAGAGCGAGGTATATTCCAGGGTGATAGTTTGAGTCCACTTTGGTTCTGCTTAGCCTTAAATCCTCTTAGTACGCTGCTAGAGGATTCAGGTCTAGGCTACCGGTTGAGGAGAGGTGGTCAAGTTATATCTCACCTCCTTTACATGGATGACCTGAAACTCTTTGCCCCCAACGATTTGCAACTGATGGAGTTATTGAAGGTAACTGAAACCTTTAGTAGTGCCATCAGGATGGAATTCGGTGTGGATAAATGTGCGATCATGCATGTAAAGCGAGGGGAGATTGTGGAATCGGTGGGAACCCAGCTCACGGATACCATAAATTTTAGATCCCTCTCAGCAACTGAAACCTATAAGTATTTGGGTATGTCGGAAGCGCTGGGCATCAATGTTGCTGACATGAAGCGATCGTTGAAGGATCGATTCTTTGGCCGCCTGAGGAAAGTATTTAATAGTCTTTTATCAGGCGGAAATAAAGTGCGTGCCTTCAACGGTTGGGTCATGCCGGTTTTGATGTACTCTTTCGGCATACTCAAATGGTCTCAAACAGAACTAGACACCTTGGATAGGAAGGTCCGTACACTGCTGACGGAATATCGAATGCATCACCCACGGTCTTCAGTTATGAGACTGTATATCCCGCGAAGGTGTGGGGGTCGAGGCTTTTTAAATGCTAAGACCATTCACAATCGCGAGCTATGCAGTCTCAGGGAATATTTCCTTAAAGTTGACGTGGGGATGCATAAAGATGTAGTCACAGTAGACAAGGGCCTCACCCCGCTCTCCTTGGCTAAAGAGAACTGGCTCAAACCTGTAGTGCTTGACACTAACGACCGCAGGGAGGTATGGCAGAGTAAGGAGCTTCACGGACGCTTTTTCCGGGCCTTGCATGGGCCCGATGTAGATCTAACAGCGTCCGTAGCCTGGCTACGTTCTGGTGACCTCTTCGGAGAAACTGAAGGTTTTGTCTTTGCAATTATGGATGAAGTTATCATGACGAATAACTACCGGAGATATATTGTGAAGGATGGCACGGTTGACATATGTCGGGCATGCCACCGTCCAGGCGAATCAATCCGACACATTATCTCTGGGTGTTCTCGTCTAGCTAACGGAGAATACTTGCATAGACACAACCTTGTAGCCAGGATAATACATCAGCAACTTGCCCTACAATACAGCCTTGTGGTATCGGAAGTTCCATACTACAGGTATGTGCCCGACCCAGTTCTCGAAAATGGTAGTACCACATTGTACTGGGATCAATCCATCATCACTGACAGGACTATTGTAGCCAATAAACCTGATATAGTGGTGGTGGATCGATCAGAGCGGCGCGCAATGATTGTTGATATAACAGTCCCGCATGATGGGAACCTCGTGAAAGCCGAAAAAGATAAGCAAATTAAATATCTTGACTTGGCTCGCGAGGTTGTCGACATGTGGGATGTTGACTCAGCGATCATTGTGCCGATAGTAGTAACAGCCCATGGCTTAATTGCCAAGAGCCTCGATCAACACCTAAAGAGGCTCTCGTTAGGCAGCTGGATCAAGGGCTTGATTCAGAAGGCAGTACTTTTGGACACGGCCCGTATTGTAAGGAGGTTCCTTTCCCTGGAGCCCTGACCGCCGGTAGCTTGGACCCTGTTCCCGATACCGGTGGGCTACTATTTTTATATTTTTAAATGTTTTTTTTTTATATATTTAAATATTTAAAAATGTAAATTATATGTGTTAAAATAAATAAAGGATCATAAGATAATAATAGTATAATAATAATATGTTGATTCTGCGATCATTGTGCCGATAGTCATGACTGCACATGGTTTAATTGCCAAGAGCCTCGACCAGTACCTGAAGAGGCTCTCGTTAGGCGGCTGGATCAAGGGCTTGATTCAGAAAGCAGTTCTCTTGGACATGGCCCGTATTGTTAGGAGGTTCCTTTCCCTGGAGCCCTGACCGCCGGTAGCTTGGACCCTGTTCCCGATACCGGTGGGCTACTATTTTTTATATTTTTATGTGTTTATTTTCTTTTTGTTGAAATATTTAAAAATATACTAAATATGTGAAGAGATAAATAAAAATAATAGTATTAATGCCACTACTTGGTATATGTATATACAATTATCTTTATTTATGAGTTCTGGCCGCTTGAAATAACCATAAAAAATAATGACCTTTTAGCGTAAAGGTAAGTAAATTTTGTACAAAAAATACACACTTTTTGGATTCACTTTATTAAACAGTAATTCGCAAAATTGTTTACAAATAATAAAGAACACAATATTTCCCTTATCTTACCTTTACAGACTAAATAAAATTGAAAGACGGAGGTCAGACGATTGAAACGCCTTTTGGCATCCAGGGCTTAGCTAAATAAACCTCAGTAAAAAACGAGCCTCGAGAATCTGACCCTTATTGTCTAAATAATAAGGTCCTTTGAATTACATGTGATTCATATATAAATCGTAGGTCTGGAGTGCTGAGATAAGGCGCGCCATTTATTTAGAACCATCGCCAATTTTCACTTCAGTAATGACTTATGCAAATCAGTTTTTTAGCAAATAAATAGTAATAGCAAACAGTTGAACTGCAATTTGATTTTATGAGACCCTCTTTATGTACTTTTATGATAACAGATACAATAAAGCTTGGATAAAGTAAATAAGTAAACATAACTAGGCAAAGATTAATTATTCCGTTTTTTTTTTTTTGAATGAATTTGTATTATTTCTTTCTTTAGATTTTATCTCTTCGATCCGAGCCTTTGTTCTCGGTTGCATCGGAGCTTGGAGTCTGTTATTATGACAGCATTCATTTGTAATATGATTAGGCAAAAGGTTTTACGACCGGCTGCCTACCTGACAAAGTCTTAGCTTTAGATCTGCGCGGGAAGAGAAGTAGTTGGTACATTCCATTTTTTTTAATAGTCAGAAAAGTATACTTAGCTCGTGTGTTTAGCATTATTACCGCCATGGGATTTTAACTTCGTTCAAACATAGCGCTACAAGCGCTTTCCTTGTTATCTCAAACGCTCATTACTAACAGGAAATTTCCCGAGGAAAGTTCGCGAACGATATCCACCCATTCATCTTATACTCCTACATCATAAACTTGTTAATTTGGCATAATTGATGACAATTTATCATTAAAACTTTTTAGATAAGATACGTATTTGAGGATCAATCTTTTAGTTGTTGTTATAACTTGCTGTTACCCGCGGCTTCACCCGCGTGGTATATAGCCTATGTCCTTCTCAGTACCCCAACCTATTTGTATGAAAAATATAACATTTCATGATAAAGAGGTTCAGAAGATTGAGCGTGAATGCGTAATAAACTCACTTTAACATTTATAATATTAGTTAAGATTATATTGTACCTACGTAAGCATACCAAATACCATGGCAAAACGTTTCTTTGATTTTAAAGGCCTGCTACTCTTGGAGTACATTAAATACATATCATTATCATCATCATCATCGTTTTAGCCGTGTGGTTCCCGGCAGAGTAGAATAGGACTACTCCAAGTCATCCCGTGGATGTCGTAAAAGGCGACTAAGGAAACACAAGCTAAACAAAGCTTATAAACATCAAAGATACCTCTCCAACCCGTCTGGCCAGCGTGGAGAGTGTAGGCCAAATCCTCTGACTACTCAAGCTATTATATGGCCATGGTAGTACAGAGAGGGTCGTGCTCCTGCAGTGGAGACTTAAAAGACCTGATGATGATGATGAAGTCCACCGCTGGACATAAATACATATATTCACACCTTTTTTGGACGACCAGATCAGTGTAATGTTGGCCGAGGGTGTGGAGAAGGCGTAATAGACATAATTTACTCATCAAGCAAACGTAAAATATTATTTCTGGAATTATATCCTAAGGGATGAGGCTTGCAACCCACCCCCATTTTCTATCGTTTACGCCACAAGGAATAACGACATGATAGTGTTAAAAATAACTATTTCATAAGCCGTAACAATTTAACCAAACCGTTATTTCAATGGCATTGTACGGCAAATACCTTTTCTCTGATTGACAGAGGTCCGTGTGTAGTGGGAATCAGAACATTCCCGTCCAAATTCCCTGGAATCCAATTGCATAATATATGCAATACACGTGTCAGGTATTCAATGTATTCAATTAAGTTGGTACATTGAATGCGGCAGGTAATCGTTACCCTTTACCTAAAGTTTACACTATCCAGAGGTAAGAAGAACACTGATGTACTTTTACACAGGTCTAGCCCTTCGAGCAACACGGCCTCCCCGGTACGGAAGGCTGTGTTGCTCGAAGGTCTATTCTCGATAGATGCCACACTTTAACAATATTTTTTTGGAAAATATTTATGATTTTGTTGCCCTTTTTGGAGAGAATAAATACTTTTTTACTTTTACACTATATTTCGTCTCTTTTTTTAACATATCTCCATTTTAGAGAACTAGTAGTCACTGCCCAAAAACTGCCTTTACCGATTTTAGGCCATAAAATTTGAATTTGTGGCCTCCAATAGAAACTCAAAAGGTATTGTATGGCATGTTTTCATTTTCACCCTCACTTTTTTATTTGTCTATGATCCTTATTGCCTAGAGAAAACATAAGGCAGTCGGTCGTCTGATACTAGTAATAGTACCTATCTTCTTCGTAGTTTATGCTAGTAGTCCGCCCCGGCTTTGCCCGTGTTAGTTACATACCTAGCTTATAGCAAACTATCCAACGGTGAAAGAATTTTTGGAATCGGTCCAATAGATTCTGTGATTACCGCGTTCAATCAAACAAACAAACTCATCAGTATAGATTCGTATTAGAAATACATACTGATATTCATTTCTAACGAGGTAGACAATCTCTCCCTCTGTAGAGCATGCACTGATCACTTAATTCACCGTAGCGGTGGAGTGACCGCCCGTAGTTTGCGGCTGACTCGGCTCAATGAACTCAATAGACCTTTCATTCGTATCTTTACTATTTAAATTCTGTTTTAATTATTTTAAGCGGTATACTGGTAAACATATGTCCAATGGACTTATGTGCATGACACTTGCCATTAACCCACCACAGCAGCGGCTAAGTGACCGCCCGCAGTTTGCGGCTGACTGGACCCAATTAACTCGATGAATCTAAGGAAACATAAATGAAATGAAATGAAAAATATTTATTGTGACACAACAACAACACAAGACAATACAGCTAAAACATGTGCCCACAGTGTCACAAAAGGTGACGGCTCAGTGTTACGCTGGACTACGGGACCCTAGTGCAGCACTTATTTTCAGCCGTCACCTTACGAGGCATCACGAGCCATCCCACGACACGCAAACACAGACAATAATAAACAGTATAATAAAAAGAAAAAATACACAGACAATAAAATAAACAATTAAAAACAATACTGATTACAAAAACAAACATCAAATTAACCCCACAAATAACCACCATTATATAATAACATGTCTTAAATATTTTAATTTATTCTATTTTAATTATTTTCGAGGTATGTAAAAACATATTTCCAATGGACTAATGTGGACAACAATTGCCATTAACCGACAAGTGGCAGCTAAGTGACCGCCCGCAGTTTGCGGCTGACCGAGCTCAATGAACTCACCGGATGGGACATATGTACATCTTAACTATTTAATTTTAATAAAATAATTAAAAGCTGTATCCGCAGATCAGTTTTCCAGCGGACACTTGCACTTATCACTTAATTCTTCGTACTTAGCGGCGGCTAAGTGACCGACCACCTGCAGTTTGCGGATGAGGGCTCAATGAACTTACTATATGCATCTACTTATATATAATGCTCATGACGGTGTCTAGAAAGTACAAGTATAAAGTCAAAATGTGTAGTGTGCCTTCAGGAACCTGAAGCTTAACAATTCAGTACATTAGTTTACATACCGCACAAGCCACACAATACAACAACATATAACAACATACAAATATGGACTATGAGTTGTGATTGCGGCTTTGTATCGCGAATCGATTTGATTAGAGCAAATATGTATCGGGAGCATTCCAAACACAGGTTAATATGATCAGAGTTACGTATTACTACGTATTATACCTATTACCCAAGTATCCGACTTTGTTTTTTATAAATTAATGCAAACAAACAATAAAATTTTTCCTTTTCATAATTTCGATCAATAGATTAAGTAGGGATAATATAATATTATGTTAATATAACATGTTATTAAGAATTTTGGAACGAACCCAACAATTCTGATGAATTTAGTTGCTGGTTTACGAGGATTTAACATCGATCTAGCTTAGTCTTATCTCTCGAAAATCGCGTAATATCAAACTAACCTCGATTGCCGACGAAATTTAATTTTAATTCGAATTTTATCCTTATTTAAGCTTTATGTATGATCGTGCTTCGTGCCGGATTTCACAATCCCAGCTCATTGTAAAGTACCTACACTAAATAAAATATGCAATTTTTTTAACATACGAGCATATAATAAAATGATACGTAAGCAGATAAAACATAAAATGTTTATGGCATGCCGAAACTCCTTAGTGTGATAATGTCAAAATTGTAAACAATATAAAATGTCAAAGCCCGATTCAGTAAATATAAATTATAGAACAACTTGACTTACAATTCGGTATTAGACAGTTGTAGCAATAAAATATGAAATATATTTTTTGTGGTAGCTTATAACTAAACAATTATCATCCAATATGTTTTTTGCATTAAAACAATTTATTAATATTTTA
Source organism: Rhodophaea formosa (assembly GCA_963082605.1). Classification (NCBI taxonomy): domain Eukaryota; kingdom Metazoa; phylum Arthropoda; class Insecta; order Lepidoptera; family Pyralidae; genus Rhodophaea; species Rhodophaea formosa. Next base: position 16,322,775 of record OY720209.1, read on the forward strand.
TTTTTGGAATATTAATCTCAGTTTTTTTTATCTGTGGTCCACAAGTGGCGGCCATGATTAATCTTCGTATGACGTCATAACTCAATAAACAAAACGTCAAAGTCAACGTGATCAACGTCAAGAGCTCGTCAAGTCGTTTGTTCTCATACATATGTCTCCATATTTGTTCTTTACTATGGTTTGAGCCTCCTTAGTTCTATATTTTGCTGAGAAAAAGTAGAGAAAAATCGCTCAAATATTTCGATTTATGAAGTCAGTGCAGCCCAAAGTCGATTCGTTTATGATCGCAAAAAGATTTAAGCAAATATACATACAGACAGCAGGATGCGACTTTGTTTTATACTATTTATTAGTGACAGTGATTTGATTAGTGATGATTGTAAGAAGTTAGGTTAGGTGTAATTTATTTTTGTAAAATCGAACATACTGATTTCTTCTAAATACTTACATCAAAGTCGAGCTCCGTGGCGCAGCGGTCAACACGCCTGCCTGCGACACGGAGGTCCCGGGTTCGATCCCCGGTCAGGTCAAGATGGAAAATGATCTTTTTCAGATTGACCTGGGTCTTGGATGTTTATCTATATATGTATTTGTTATAAAATATAGTATCGTTGAGTTAGTATCCCATAATACAAGTCTTACTAAGAACTTACTTTGGGGCTAGCTCAATCTGTGTGATTTGTCCGTATATATTTATATATTTATTTATTTAAAGTGATCCGCGCAAAAGAATATCACAGACTTATCAGATGGAAACTGTGGGTATCGGCGTTGCAGGACTGGACTTTTAGAAACGTGTATAAACAATTTGTTGGGACATTTAACTGTCGTACTTCTAAGCATAGGCACCGCACACGTTTTGTAACTTGTAATGTTCACCATTCCAGTTAAATCCTTTTTATTAACACCTCTAAACAGTTAGAGCGCCGTATTAGCCGTGCTTTGTTTATTGAGTTGTGACGTCATAACATGGAAATGTCACGTGACACAGTGTTTTAGCGCGAATTTCGAACCAAAAGATAAAAAAATCATGTTTTCTTATCAAATAAAGCTTTTTTGAAAAAAATATAATTGTAGGGGGGTTTAAAATAAGTCTACAGATATTATAAAATATATTTCAGAAAATTGTCAAGTAGCGAATTATGGTTATGTGAGTATTGGTAAGAAATTCGATAATTATTAATTTTTAGGGTTCCGTAGTAAACTAGGAACCCTTATAGTTTCGCCATGTCTGTCTGTCTGTCCGTCCGCGGTTTTACTCAGAGACTATAAATACTAGAAAGGTGAAATTTGGTGTGTGTATGTATATTAATCATATCAAAAAGTGGTAGAAGAAAATCTTGAAAAAAAAATTTTTTTAGGGTTGCTCCCATACACGTAAAGAGGGAGTAATATTTTTTTTCTATACAAACCCATCGTGTTGGGTATTGATAGATAGGTCTTTAAAAAATAGTGTATGTTGAGAACATCATTTTTCGATTTAGGGATCCGTTTCCGAAATATGCAAATTTTTGTTAGAGCTGAGTGTCCCCCCCGTCTATCTGCTAAACGGTTGTATACAGATACGTGAAAAAAATTACAGCAGTAGTATATATACTGAAGTTGAAAGGAAAACTATCAGAGCTGAGTACTAAGTACAAACTAAAAAGTTACAGGCAAACAACTTATAAAATGTACTGGAAAAATGTAAAATTTCATAATATTTTCATTGTTAGATGTTTTTGGTCGTTAAACTGTGAGGTGCGAGTGTAAACAGTGTGAACTCAAAGTTATCATTCGCAACTACGGAACCCTACACTGCGCGTGGCCGGTTTTTAAATTTATTACGGACCATCCTATTCCTTTATACCGTGTAGTTCTCAGCAGAGTAAAAAAGGATCACTCCAACTTTTCTCGTATAGATGTCATAGAAGGCAGCCAGAGTGGAGAGTGTAAGCCAAAGGCCTCTGACTGCTGTGGCTAAAATATGGCTCTGGTAGTACAAAGTGAGCGTGCTCCTGCAGTGGAGACTATTCAGAAACATAATGAAAACAAAACGCAGACGCTCGCGCTGGCAACACTGCGAGGGAGTAACATTCAAATTTTGCTGACATTATAAACTTCAATTGTGGCCTTTGATTCTAACACACATATCTCCAACTTTGTAATTTTCGATAAATATTCTGAACCTCACAATATTTTTTAAAGACCTTTTTAACGATATCCCACACGATGGGTAAGTAGAGAAAAAAAAACTACTCCCCCACTTTACTTGTATGGGAGCTAACCAAAAAAAAATTTTTTTGAAGATTTTTTTCTACGACTTTTTTGCTATGATTAATATACATACTCATACCAAATTAAAGCTTTCTAGTACTTATAGTCTGTGAGTAAAACCGCGGACGGAGAGACAGACAGACAGACATGGCGAAACTAAAAGGGTTCCTAGTTTACTACGGAACCCTAAAAAAGACACACAGACATGTGTCTGTGCAATAAGAAAGATTGAAACTCTTTATCCTTGCAGGATCACTCCATATTTTTATCTATTAACTCGGCGTTCGTCGCATCCCTATAAGCTACATACATACTCGCTATGGGTAAAATATACCCAGATATAAAACTAGATACTTGTCAAAAGTAATTGCTAATTGGCTTGTTTCTTTATTTTATATTTATGAAATGATACCTAAAGATTTAATTAATACCAAAAAAACTTAATTATATGGTTTATTTTGAATTGGAAAAAAAATTCTACAAGAGATCAAAAATCTCAATTCATTCTAACAACTTACACACCATATTGTGAGTATGGGTGAAAATCACCCATACTCACTTTGCATGTCCACAACTCACCAATGAGTCGCGCCAACTCAACCTCCCGATGGGAGACGACGCTCAAGGACGTGACTCGAAGGTACTCAAAAGCGCGTCACACTGTGGTTAGTCAGTTAAAAAATATAGTCAACTGTTTGTAGCTCTGGGTAAAATTTACCCAAAGCGAGCAACGCCGAGTTAATGGAATGGATGTGAAGAATTCAAATGTACATCGTCAAAGAAAACTCTCCTAAAAGATCTTTTGTAATTTTAGGATCCAGATTAGTGTCGTTTGAGTTGTCTCTTGGGATTACGTGAAAATTCATTTCTTTTAAAAAATTCCATTGAAATGTACAGGCGGCTTAGTTTTTTCGGTTTTCTCATAATAGAAGAAAATCGAGTTTAAGCTCTAATGAAAAAGTACGAGCGAATTTGTGCGAACTTTTAAAAGATTAGAATTATGTAAATGACCAAAATCTGCGAAAAACCAGCGAGTTGGCATTATCTTCGATTAAGTAGGGATTATCATCTTAAGCCTTTGTGATATAACAGATTTTTGTTGTAGAATATACAGTACCTTTTAGGTTATTCTTACTGGAGTAGAAAAAGCGTCATTTTACGCTCTTTTATTGCCTATGCCATCTTGGAACGGAGTTGTGCCTTTTAGACTGCAATATTTATATGTAAACAGACAGTCTATAGAGAATCCATAAAATATGGTAAAAGTGAACATACACGTTATCACGTCTTTATCCCTTGCGGGGTAGATAGAGCTCAAGGTCATAAAATCCAAAGGCCACGTTTAGCTTACTAATGGGCGTTTAGGTGGAAAGCGGAATCAAAATAGTTAAGGGTTGCAAGCTGCATCGCCTATTGACGTGATTTCTTAGATTTCCGCCCAATCCCTTGACCGGCTTTTACAGTCTGCGCGGAACGAAAAGCAGCTGGTATATTCCATGTTTATCTTTTTCTCCCAAACCAGCATGGAAGTTAAAAGAATAGGTAAAAGTGAAGATAAATAGAATACCTGCAGTACTGCTCACTAATAATAATGTTATTAGTTTGTGTCATGTCATGTAAGGATCTAATTAAGATACCTGAACATGAACTTCTCATATGTTTTTAAATAGTTCATCGATCATTGTAACGCGTATAAATATAACAAATGAATAATTATATAAATGATACAAACTGAGAGTTGTTGTTGGTGTTTGATTATCGCTGTATGCACTGACTGGACAATAATTGTCCAGATTGTTCAGTTTTACTACCCTATCTGTAAAAGAAATATACGTATGCAACTACTAAATCAATAGATAACTTTTTAGTTGGTTTATTGATAAGGTATATGTTTTAGATAATATTGCTCCATTTATGTAATAACTAAATCTTATAAACTAAACATTTTGTCTAGCGCGATTCCTTCAGACATACTCGTAGCACCTAGCAGGCTGGCAGCATTTAGGTACTATTTATAGCAGCACTCTGGACTATACGGCTAATTCTTTGAATCAGGAAGCTGCCAGCTCTGCGGTTGCCAGATGCCTCGATATAAGCGCCGATAAGTCACGAATAAATCTCTCTCGAAGCCCAATGGCGAGAACATTTAAGTAACTTCTGGAAAGCTCAATGTATTTGCGACATCATAATACACAATAGATAGATGTTAATACACAATTACACCTGTATGTAATAACATCGTACAGGTATTACCTGTAAAGCTGCTTTGTGTCGTCATATTCTGATATAATCTTTTTTAATCCAGACTTCCCGAGGCCTCTGATGTGGCTCATTGAGCGCATATACCGCCCATTTTAATAAAACGCACGATGCCCTACCCAATTAGAAAATGTACGTGTATTGAGTTTACTTTTTTATGAAAATATTTATTTTTTCTTGTAATTACAGAGCTAAGGGTGGGTTTCATTGGGAATTTAAATAACTCGTAAGAATACAATTCGAGATCAAATATTTTTCGTGTGTTATTATAATTTATTTTTTATTATTATTATTTTCATAGAAATTAGGCGTCGAATGTTAGCTTTAAAATGCCAATGTGGTGTAAGTAGAGAAAGTCCTAATAAGTTTTAAGAGAGTATATAACTCTCTTAAAACTTATTAGCAATTAGTGATTTCGTACCCAAAACTTAGATAGCTGGTAACAATGTACAGAGGAAATTTACCTAATTACTGCTCGACAACTAAGTAAGACGAGCGACAGAGGAACTGAGGGAAGACAAATAATTAGTTATGGATTCGGAAGCGGATTAGAGAACTATGCGAAGTCAGAAATTCTGATGTCAGACTCAGAAGCCAATAGATTATATTAGCAACCACTGCTCGTACAGATGTTTTTCTTCCATAGATTTTTGTAATGATTTGCTTGCTTGCTTTTTTTGAATCAGTGCGGTTATGGAGTATAATTTTTAAAAAAGTAAGAAATCTCGTTTCTACATATTTTGTTTTGATCGTCATTGACAGTCACGCTCTTTTTCATTGATAGCTAATTTAAAAAATCGGAGTCATCTAATGATAGATCTTTGCTGCTTTTCTCAGCTTACATGATGTACATATACAGTAACAGAAAAAACTTAGAAGCTACCTTAAACTACAGATTATCTTCACATATGGTGCGCGGCAGACGATTTTTCAAAAGAGCTGTGATGCAGGGTATAACACCTTTATATTCACAAGTCTTGGTTTATATTACCCCCCTGTATACTGAATAAGTTAAGTATTAAGTAACTTAAATAAATTAAGTAACTCTTCGCTTTTTTGCTCCTTCAATAGCTATCATTTGCCAAAGATAATAGAGATTATGTTGAAGGCGGCTTCTGCTTTATTTTTGTTCACTGGATGTATAACATTGATCGTTTATGAAGTACATGGTATACATATTAATTACACACAAAAGATTTCATTGTCTGATTATACATTGAAACCGGAATGCTTCAATAATTTTATGCAGTCAAACCATCACAACAATAAAGCAGTTATTAAGTAACACTATAAATAAATTCACTAAACTAACCTAACGACGCACGGGTTTCGGTAGAATAGTACTCACAATAATAATTAAGCACCGTACATTTAATTTTTAGTGCAGAATAGACCAACTCACTAACCAATACTAAATAGATATACTTACAAAATACCAGAGACATTATGAATAATATTTTAGCGACCATGTGTCCGAGAAACTTTCGGAATAATCTGTTATGACGTGACAAGCTGTCATCAGCTTGTCCATGCGACTCACTATCGATTGTGTACGCTACAAGTCAAGTGAGCAGCTCTCTGTGTTTACTTAGTATCATACTAAGATTAAGTACTACGTATATGATCCATCAAGTATAAAAGTACGGAACAGTAAAATTTTCTTACTAGTGTTATGTATATAGATATATAAACTTAAGTTGCCAGCTCTAGAAGCATTATTAATGTTGTAATATTATCGCGGTTATGTGTACGAAACTACATCCTTATCTCTCGGGATCACTCATGACTCACTATCGATTGTGTATGCAACAAGTGAGCAGCTCTCTGGTGTAAACTTACTAAGTATGGTCTCTCTATATATGATTCATCCAGAGCCACAAATAGATATATAAGTATAAGCACAGAATTAATAATAGTACTAAATAAGCATAATTTTCGAAATCTAAAGGCTTTATTAATGGTGTAATATATTGGCGGTCATGTGTCTGAAACTACATCCTTATCTCTTGGGACAATCTGTTATAACGTGACAAGCTGATGAGGTCTATTGTCTACGTCTCTCACTATCGATTGTGTACGCAACAAGTAAGCCGCTCTTGGGTTATAATAAGTATAGAGTCTCTATCATATGATCCATCAAGTAGACAAGTACGAAAAAAGATAGATATACACAAGTCCAGAGACATTATAAATGGTGTAATGTTTTTGGGCCCATGTGTCTGAAACTTTCGGGATAATCTGTTGACGTGACAAGCTGATGAGGTCTATTGTCTACGCCTCACTATCGATTGTGTACGCAAAAAGTGAGCAGCTCTGCGGTGTATACTAAGTATATCATCTATGGTCTGTCTGTATCATTAAGATCGATCAAGTACACAACTACGGAATACAAAAAATACACTAACTACTACTACTATATACACATAATACAGGGTATAATTAAGTGTTTAATATTATCGCGGACATGTGTCCGCAACTACATCCTTATCTCTCAGGATAATCTGTTATATCGTGAGAAGCTGATGAGTTCTCTTGTCTACGTGGCGCGCTATCGATTGTGTGCGCAACAATTGAGCAGCTCTCTGATGTATACTTAGTACGTCTTAGTATGTCTCTATCATATGATCCATCATGTATAGCAGTACAAAACAGTCAAATAATCATCATAGTATTATGTAGATCCCAACTATCCCAATCTCAACTAATATTATAAATGCGAAAGTGAGTTTGTTTGTTTGTTTGTTACGCTTTCACGCCGTATCTACTGAACCGATCATCATGAAACTTTGCATACACATAGGTTAGGGTACCGAGAAGGACATACGCTATATATCACGCGGGCGAAGCTGCGGGTAACAGCTAGTATATAACAAATATGAGTTTCGAAATCCAAAGGCATTAACAATGTTGTAATATTATCGCGGTCAAGTGTCCGAAACTACATCCTTTTCTGTCGGGATAATCTATTATGACGTGACAAGCTGATGAGGTCTTTTGTCTACGCAGCTCACTATTGATTGTGTACGCAACAAGTGAGCACCTCTCCGTTGTATACTTGGTATGTTGGCCTGTCTCTATCATATGATCCATCAAGTATACAAGTACGGAACAGTCAAGTTCTCTTACTAGTATTAAGTAGATATTAAACATAAGTTTCAAAATCTAGAGGCTTATTAATGGTGTAATATTATCGCCGTCATGTGTTCGAAACTACATTCTTATCTGTCGGGATAATCTGTTATGACGTAACAAGCTGATGAGTTCTATTGTCTACACGACTCACTATCGATTGGGTACGCAACAAGTGAGCAGCTTTTCGGTGTATACTTAGTATGTTGGCCTGTCTGTATAATATTATCCATCAAATATACAAGTACAAAACAGTCAAGTTTCTTGCTAGCAGATATTAAACATACGTTTCGAAATCTAGAGGCTTTATTAATGGTGTATTATTATCGCGATCATGTGTCCAAAGCTACATCCTTATCACTCGGGATAATCTGTTATGATATGCCAGACGGAAGGCTATGTCCAGGTAGGCCTCCACGCACGTGCCATGGGTGATCAGTTTCCGGACGTTCTTGCCAAGGAACAAGTCAGGAGTACTAAAACCGGCGAGCATGTATGAAAATAATTAGGGATATAGATGAATCGAGAGGTTTGTAAGGAACATTGCGAGTGGTCCTTGGTCTCTGCCTACCCCCTTGGAAAAGAGGCGTCATAGTATGTATGTATTTATACCACAGATTGATGAGCCCTATTGTCAACGCAACTCACTTTATATTGTGTACGCAACAAGTAAGCAGCTCTATGATGTATAGTTACTACTCTATAGTATCGGAATAAACGAGTACACTAACTAGTACTAAGCAGATATATAAACACAAGAATAAGGGTATTATTAATGGTGTAATATTATTGTGGCTGTGTCCGAAACTACATCGTTATGTCTCGAGATAATTTGTAATGACATGTCAGACTGATACCCCTTTTTATCCACGCAGCTCACCTTTGATTGTGTATGCATTAAGTAAGCGGCTCTCTGGTATATACCTGCTGTGGTCTATCTTTACCATAATGGAATAAACAAATAGTAATGGAGTCGCAATGTTTAAATTCTATGATGTGTTAAATTGTCGTGGCCATGTGTCCGAAACTTCATCGCTATCTCTCGGGATGATCTTTTGTGACGTGGCAGACTGATAAGCCCTTTTGTCCACGCAGCTTACTTTTGATTGTGTGCGCAAAAAGTAAGCAGCTTTATGATGTATTATAATTAGTTATGGTATGTCTGTATTGGAATAAACGAATACACTAACTAGTACTGAGTATATATAAACACATGTACCTAAGCTATGTGTCTGAAACTATATATTTCTTGGGGGAATCTGTTATGTATGACGTGTCAAACTGATGAGCCCTATTGTCCACGTAGCTCATTTTCGATTGTGTACGCACCAAGTAAGCGGCTCTTTAGTGTATTCGGTATATCTTTTGTCTGTTTGTATCATATGATCCATCAAGTATACAACTACGGAATAAACAAATACACCAATTAGTACTATATCAACACAAGTTCAGGGTATTATTAATAGTGAAATAATATTATCGTGGCTGTGTCTAAAACTACATCGATAACACACGGGATGATCTGTTATGACGTGTCAGACTGATGAGCCCTATATGAGCATACTATCGATTGTGTACGACGCTAGACTTAAGTGAATCTCTGGTGTATCCTTGATATATGGTCTATCTGTATCGGAATAAATGAATACATTAATAACTACTGAGTAGATATGTAAACATATGTACAGGGGTATTATTAATGGTGTAATATTATTGTGGCTGTGTCCAAAACTACATTGTTATCTCTCGGAATAATCTGTTATGACGTGTGAAACTGATGAGCCCTTTAGTCCACCACGCTCATTTTCTGGTGTATACTTTTGTCTATAGTCTATTTGTATCATATGATCCATTAAGTATACAACTACGGAATAAACCAATACACTAACTACTACTGAGTAGATATGTAAACACATGCACAGTACAGGGGTATTATAAATGGTGTAATATCATCGCGGCTGTGTCCGGAACTATATCGTTATCTCTCGGGATAATCTGTTATGACGTGTCAGACTGATGAGCCCTTTTGTTCACACAGCTCACTTTTGATTGTGTAAGAACCACGTAAGCGACTCTGTGGTGTATACTTGGTATGTCTATGTTCTGTCTTTATCACAGGTCTTTATCATAACGGAATAAACAATAGACTAAGTATCTTCTTTTTAATTTACAATATCCGTATTCAGTTTTGAGGTCTGTAGTCGCGACGAGAAGCTATAATGAGGAAAAGTCACAATAAGCTTTGCTTTGATAAATCTAGGTTGATGTATTTTTTACTTGAGCTGCGACTAATCAGGTTTGTTTGTATCCATAACCATAAAACCGCAGCTCAATATATCGTTCACTAGTATTGTTAGTAATATATATATATATATATATAGATATCCCTTTACGGTAAATGTTGATCAGATGCGACTTCACGCGAGCACTTTGTTGATCCGAAAACGCATGTTGATCCGGCGCCTTTTGTTGATCCAATATGCATCTCTGGTAACAAATGTGGCTCCGACCGGATCAACATCTACACTATCGGACTTCTTACCTAGCGTTCGCTGAAGTTGATCCGATATACAAATCCACCTTGCGATAGTTACGGATAATGTTGATCCGATTTAAATGAACCAATCAGAGCACAGGAAGCGATCTGATTGGTTGAAAGCAGCCGCGACGTTGCCGTTTTGTACCTTAAACTATCCCAAACTACACAACATTTAATCCATCGTCTTTAGGCTCGTTAGACGAGTTTGGGCTCGTTGGATTTGTCTTGACAAGAGCATTAATTTTTATTAGTGTCGAGGGTCTGATGATGCTTCTTGAAGTTGGCCATAACATCTCCTGAACTACACAACATAACCCTATCGTGTTTGGGCTTATTGAATTTGTTTTGACCAGAGCAATGCAGTGCCTATAATGTGCCTAAAATTACATAAACGTAAATAAAATTTTTTTAAAACAAGCTTTTATTTAATGCTCAGTAAAAAATAAACTTCAAATATCCATCAATGTACTGGTACTAACTTTAATTTTTTTTGACGAATGCCTGGACCGATTTAAGAAATTCGTTTTTGTTTGATGGTTATTCATTATAGATGGTCCCATTACATTTCTATTGAACAGTGGCGAGCGCTTTTTGAAAAAATAAACAAAACCCAAAAAATTTTTTACAGGTATGCCGTTCGGATTACACTTATTTCTATTTTTTTTCTTATGCCTATTAAAAAAATTTATAGGGTTGAAGTCGGTTTTTGTTTTTTTGTTAAAAATATCTTAAATTATTTGATTGTTAGACATCAAAGCTTTTTGTTTGTATGGTGAACGTCTGGTGTTCCCCATCGTCTAGTTTGTAATAAATATAAGTACTCATTTCCATTACTTACTTACTGCAGCGTCTCTTGCTGACAGTTTTACTTTTTTTTTATTTTTAATTTATTGAAAAGATTCAGTTGACAATATAAATAATTCGATTATTTAAATATAGAAAAAATCTTCCAACGCTTCACATCGAGGCAATGTGCCCAAAATACTGGCCGCGTTCCCTCGTTGGATTGCGAGACTTATCCGCTGAGCAAAATAATTGCCAGCTCTTGGATCTCCCGTTGCCTCTATGAGCCGCGTTGTGACGTCCGTTAAAAATAATTTAGCCTCAGGGCCCCAAGGGCCCAGCGTTTCCACCGCGAAAGGTATATATGATTGGCAAGAATATATGATTGGCTGCCAGGCCCATATATTTCCTTTTTTTCCCCGACTCAGCAGCAAGAGCAGCCGCTCCACCATGATTAGAAGTGGAGGACAGGTGCGAGGGTGCTAACGTATCTACACAAGTGGCGTCCCACACAAGACACTTTCCCATTCTCCACGGGACCAAAGTAAGGCCATCTGGACGCTTACCGTCTGTGCGGACGATTCCATTTGGCTCTAAAATTGACGGAACACCGACAGTAGCCAATGTTCTGCGGATAGTGTCATTTAATAATGCGTGCCTAGGGATCCGCCCTGCACTTCTAGCACAAGAAAGTCCATGATGCCCTAATCCATCCACGGCAGCTCCACAATGGCATATATGCGGTTGATTGATGTTTGCACCCAAACGAAGGCCCATAGCTAAAGTAAAGGTGCAATTATCAAGCAACGTACCGATGAGGGCCTGTAGGAAGCGCCTGCAACCAGAAACCAGATTCCTTCTCAGCTAAAGCACGAAGACGGGAACGATCTTCCAGGCGATCGCAAAGAGAAATCGCCCTTTGCTGGACGTCCCTACATAAAGGATTGTCCCACTGCCTTTGGGAACACAAGTTTAAGGGCAAGTCTACCGAACTGATTGACAACCATGCCTCCTTAGCCTCGGTCACGCCACATACCTCAACGGAACCCATAACTGGGGAAAGAATCCTACCACACAAGGATGAAGCATGAGCAGAAGATAAGAAGGCCGGAAGAGCCACAGTAGATACCCGACGTACACCTATGCCCCCAAATCGAACAGGAAGGGACGCAAATTGCCAAGACTCGTTACTTATTTGACAATTTAAAACCTTAACAAGTGACGCGACAATCAAATCATCCAACACTTTTAAATGATTATGATGTTTCCACATCAGGGAACACCGAAGAGCATAGGTGTACGTCGGGTATCTACTGTGGCGCAAAGGCTCAAATGATGTCTTCACAGTTGCCTATCTCTTTCTTTACACGCCGCCTCCGTTATCTCATATCCCCATCTACTCTACTGTGCCCCTCTCTTTATTTTCCTATCAGATCAGATGACCTTGACTCAGTTACTCAGTTTGATGTTGAGAATACTTCTTTCAATTTTCTTTTGACCATACTTTTAGACTGTTTCTCTGTTATGAGGCTTACATCAGCGAAACTAGGTAGACTCTTAAATTCTTCATCTCCGTCATTTGATCAAATTGAAAGAAGTCTACGAGAGTACTTCGGTAGTACATTACTGGTAGTATTTTTAATATAACTTTTCATCAATTCAAATTAAGAGACCTGCCCCCGTAGCATGGCATGCGCGACAACGTTTATCGACTATCGCCATCTTTTTTTTCGCAATACTGCAGAGCGAGGTGTAGATAGTTAATCGCGCGATATAAACGGCGTCGCGGGAGCCATGCTACGGGGGCTGCTGGTAATGTGTAGTTCTCTTAAATTATCAAATACAAAATAATGAAAAGTAATTCCAAAAATACTAAAAGTTATTTATTTCCGATGTACTATAGTAGATTTTTAGATGCGATGCGAATGTGAACAAGTGAACTGTCGCACGCAGAACGCGACGTTCGACGCGACGGAGTGTGGCGAGCGAGCCCGTGAGCATCGGATTGAACCTGTATACGCTCGTGGTTTAACTTTCGTTTTTTAATAGTAAAAGCGTATAAATTATTTTGCTTCGGAACAAACTGTGTACGTGAATAATAGTGTTAACGATTTTGTGCATAAATTTCTGTAATAACTAAGCCCGGGACTGTAAATAACGTAAATGAACTTAAATCTGATCATACGAAATCGAACCCGAAGACAAACCGTTGCAGTGACTCAGACGCAGCTACCATCCAACCAGCACTCGGCGTTTAAAACTGCCCCGCCCCTTCAAAGAGTATAGCGACCATTTCTGACCACTGCTGTTAGAGCTAACGACAAAGGAATTATCTACCGCTGACATGGCCACCGCTGGTGATTTTTGTGCTGCAGGATGCAATCAAAGTACAAGGATTGGAGAAATGCTACAATGTACCCTATGCCGAGATAAGTATCACTGTGTTTGTTTAAACATCTCTACACAACAATACATAGCTAACAAAAATCACCTCACTAAGACTTGGTGCTGTCCCGCTTGTGAAAACATTACAAAACGACCTAGAAATGACAATACACCGGTTAGTAAACAAAAACAATGTACATTAAACGATACCAACATGTCTATAGAGGAACAAACCATACACAGCCAAAGCATAATAGGCAACACATTAACATCTCCAACTACAGAAACACGACATACACAAAAAAGTAACCAAAATATAATAACGCTAGAAGCTATTAGCCTGTTACTAGAAACCAAGCTTGAACAAAACAAACAATCTATCCTATTGGACATCAGACGTTTACTGACTACCGAAATCAACTCTGTCGCCTTGAAACTTAAACAAGAATTTATACAAAAAACGGACGAATTACAACAACAGCAGACTATACAAGACAAAAAAATTTTAGAAATAACACAACAAGTAAATATACTAGCTAAGGAAAACAATAAAATGCAAAGGGAGTTAGAAGAATTAAAACACAAAAATAATGTGACTATAGAATTACAAAATCCTTCCGAACAAAATCTAAAATGCCCAAACACATTCGTCCTATACGGCTTAAATGAATACCCAAGAGAGCAGGAATACGAAATTGAAGATAGAATTATAAAAGTATTTAGGGATATTTTACATGTAGACCTCACAGGTTATATAGAAGAAATTCGACGACTCGGAGTAAGAGGACCGCGACGACCACTGCGCGTGGAATTAATTAGCAAACGCATGGCACAATATATCATTAATAACGTGAGATATTTTCGAAACACTGGACTTTACGTATCCAAACTCCTTGACAAAAATACACTGGACGAGAGATATCGACTAAGAAAATCACAAGATATATCTACAAACATGACTTTTAACAACAGTAGGCATATACCACCACAAAAAATCACACGCAGAGTTACATCACACAACGAATGTACTTTACAGCAAACCAATAACCCATCTGCTTCACCCAACACTTTTACCGATAAGCGACAAAACAAAGCACCAAACACGTTTCACACCTTTCGAGAATGAATTAAATATATTTTTTCAAAACCTACAAAGCCTATGGAATAAACGCACGATATTTGAAGCCTTCTTAGATCAGACAAAAAATTCCTATCATGCCTGTTGCTTATCTGAAACATTTTTATCTAAGGAAAAATTGAAGCTCATACACTTCAATCATTATCGCGTTGCAAGTGCATACTGCCGGCGAAACTACGACGGTGGAGGGGTTTGCATTCTATTGCGGGACGACGTAGACTACATAGACCTCGAAGATATTATGGACATGTCAATTGAATTTCTTATAGAATTATGTGCCGTAGAATTAATTAACCAGGATGTAATATTAATATCATTGTATTGGAACGACAAACGGGTAAATGACTTTTTAATGCAATTGGAATTTATTCTAAAATATCTGACAAAAAAATACAATAAAAAACGTATAGTGTTAGGTGGTGACTTTAATATTGACACTTTAAAAGTTGACTCTGAATCAAAAAAACTTCTACATCTAATGGCCGAACATAACTTTGTATCACACATAAAAGAACCCACGCGTGTAACTAAATCATCTTCCACTTGTATTGACCTTATATTCACAAATTTCAGAGAGAAAAATATAAAAGCCGAAGTACTAAGTCTTGGTTTTTCAGACCATCACAGTACAACAATTAAGATTAATGCAAAAATAAAAGACAAACCATTAACTTGGCGAAAAGAAAAAAGGCTCTTTAATAAAAAAAATATTCATCTATTTAAATCAGAATTGAAAAATATATCATGGAAAGACATTATAAAAATTGATAAAAACATTAATGAAAACTATAACTCCTTTGACGACACCCTTAAAAGTATTTTAAATAAGTGTATACCCAAAAAAATAATAAAAATTAAACCAAATAAGAAAAAAGGTTGGCTTACAAAAGGACTAAGAATCTCATGTAAAAACAAAAGACTGCTAAAATTATTAGTAAATACCACAAATAGCAGTGTGCTTAAAAAATATTATAAAAAGTATCAAAAGACGCTAAAAAGGACTATTTTAAAATCAAAAAAACTAGAATACATAAATGAAGTAAAGAGATCTAAAAATATTGTAAGAACAATGTGGAGTATTATTAAAGAGCGTACTAATAAAAATTTACATAAACAAAATAAAAATATGCAATTAAATGTCCAGAATAAGTTAACGTCGGAACCAAAACAAGTCGCTGACGCATTTAACAAATACTTTGCATCGGTGGGGATGCCGAGCGGAACGCAGCCGCCTCGAGGACGGCCCGTGATTCACCCGCCCGAGAACTCAATGTACCTACGGCCGGTAGATCTCGCGGAAGTAAACAAGTTACTTAGGGAGCTAAAAGGTAAACACAGCCACGGCATTGACGAAATACCACCTTTATTGTTTAAGCAATGTGCAGATGAACTCACCCTACCGCTGACCTTACTCCTAAACCAGTCCTTTACAGAGGGTACATTCCCAGATCGGTTAAAAATATCACTCGTAAAACCAATTCACAAAAAAGGAAAAAATACGGATATGCAAAATTTTCGGCCGATAGCTATACCGTGTACAGCATCAAAAATTTTTGAAAAAGCTATTTGCATACAAACTAATGACTTCTGTGAAAAATTTGACATATTTGACGACTGCCAAAATGGTTTTAGGAAAAATCGTTCGACTACACTTGCAACTTATAAATATATCCAAGAGACATTAAATTTATTAAATCAGAAAAAATATGGAGTAGGAATAATGCTCGACATGACTAAAGCATATGACAAAGTTCAACAAAATATTCTCCTGGACAAATTATACGGCGTAGGTATAAGGGGAATGGCTCACGAGTGGTTCAAATCATACTTGCAGGATAGGGAGCAGTATGTGGAAGTTGACCACTTTGACCACGACACCGGGACAATCTCAACAGTAAGATCAGACGTCCAAATCATGAACTGGTCAATTCCCCAAGGAAGCGGTATCGGATGTCTTCTGTTCCTCGTCTACATAAACGACCTACCTAAAATCATTGACCATACGTGCGTACTATTTGCTGACGATATATCAATACTGACCCCATACTCCAAACCTGACGACTTAAACCAAAAACTGACCCAAATAATTGACTCAACTGTATCGTGGCTATCCGATCATAATCTGGAAATTAACTTTAAGAAAACTAAAATAATTGAATTTCGACCTTATCAAAAATCTCCTTTAAATATCGACTATAGTTATGATGGAAAAAAACTTGACAGTGTAGATACCTTTCAATTGCTTGGAATAGTGTTGGACACGAGCGTAAACTGGCAAGCCCATATTGATAAAATTGTAACCAAATTAAAATCATTTACGTACGCGCTCAGGGAACTTAAAAAAACCACGGACATAAAAACTGCGACAACCGCCTATTATGCGTATGCCTACTCGTGGCTTACGTATGGAGTAGTACTCTGGGGAAATAGCACCGATGCAGACAAACTATTAATCCTTCAGAAAAAATGCATACGGATTATCACTAATATTAAAGGGACAGAAACTTGCCAGCCATATTTTAAGGACCTCGAAATATTGACTCTGCCCTGTATTTACATTTTAGAAGCCTGCAAATTTGTACGCAAATACCCCAATTTTTACACAAAAAAGGAAGACGTTCCAAGACGATATCCCACACGGAAGAAAAATCAATTAATAACACCCGCTTCCAAGCTAGAACTTTTCAAGTCTGGCCCGCTTGCTATGACGATAAAAATTTATAATGCCCTTCCCGACAGCCTTAGAAATGAGGAAAAAAATTCGCTATTTATAAAAAAGTTAAAATTAATTTTAGTGAATAAACCATATTATAAACTGGACGAGTATTTTAACGATAAAAATTTTAATTTAAATTGACATTATTAATGATCCCAAAAAAAGTATTGACATTTTAACGCTATAACTTGACATTAATTTACTAAATAATTATAATAATAAAATTGTGACAATAATTATTCATTTTATATTTGTATAAATTAACTAACTGCATGTCATAAAACTCGCTTGCCGTTCCACTTTTTGTTTTGCGATGCCCGACAGGGTTCATAGTGTACCTATTATAAAACAGTGACTTTTAGTAGTAAGAACTGAACTGTACATTATGAAACGCAATAAATAAATTGAAATTGAAATTGACGTTGCCGTTTTGTGCTCGAGTACCTATTGGTCAATTTTGGCTCCGGATCCACATTGTCTAAGTAAATGTCGCATATAATTTGAATATACTCTGGATCTAAAAAGTCATATCCAGTATGATTTTTTAAACCGTTGATGGATCAACATATACTGGTGAAATCACCGACGAGTATGTTGAAAACCTGCAAGTGCAGATCCACCGACGTCACACGCGCATCTAGAACGGATCAGAGTATATCAGTTTGCGCGACGCGGATCTGAGTAAACACGTAAAATAGGTGGATCAACAATTGTTCTAACTTCTCACTGGATCAACATTTACCGCAAAAAGTTCATTATATATATATATATATATACAAGGTGACTGGTAAGAGCTATATAAAGCGAAAAGTGGTATGTAAGGTATCATATGGACATGCTAGATAAAATAACATCTTGTAAGAAAAGCGTCACAATACCGAGTTAATTAACATTTCATAATTAGACAAAAATCTTAAGGTACCAACCCTACATCAGCTGTTGTCATTCATCATTACGAAAATCTACAATTTTTACTATCATTTGACCAATGACCTAGAATACCAGGAGCTAAGAAATTACAATTACAAAGACTAAACAACGACCATAACGAATAATCATTGCCTAAGATCCTTGTGTCTCTGAGAGACAGATTTTTAATTTAAGTGGTAGTTCAATCACTAAAATTTAAAATCTGTCAATTAGTGATTATCACTAAATGAAATAATTTACTTACGTAAACCATAATCAGCAAACAGCATAGTAATTTTTAAAAATAATTTAACGGCGAATCAAACAAATGGATTTAATTATGCGTGGATTTCTGACAAACTTGCTAGTTGGTTTTGATTTTTATTACATATCAATAACAATAATAATAAAAAAATCCTCATAATGTCACTGGTATTACGGGTAAAGTTAAATCTTCTTACAGAGTAGAAGCCCATCATTAAAAGTAAAAACAGCTGATATCAAATCGTAGGTATGTAAACTCTTGACATAAATTAATGCTTGAATTAACAATAAACAATTAAATTCTATCGACTTAAAATTAAATTTCAAAAGACAAAAAAACATTCATGTAATTTCGAAAGTAGAAACAATTTACCGAGATGCAATGCATTATCTCTTCTGCGAATATTATTCATCTTCATGCACGTAATTTTCTGTCTCGCTCTCTCATTATTCGCTTTATTTTATGATATTTTAGGCTTGGTTCCGTATAAAAATTTTTAAATACCGTTTTTTGCTATCAGATAAATAAGTTTTCTTTAACTGTTACTGGAACGATGAACTAAATGTTAACTTAGCTTTGTAAAACATTATTCGTACATGAATTGAATTAATTAAAATCCTTGAAGTGGCAGTGGGCGAGGCACTAACGCGCAAGACTGACAGCCATTGGGGTAATAAAGTTCTCTCATAACGACCACGTACCGCCAAGCGCAATGTTGGAATCCCACTGACCAGAAAAAGCAGTTATCACGAATTATTATTTTTAGTTTTTCGCTCTTCACATAAAAACATTTTTTTTAATAGGATTTGTTTTGCACTAAAGAGAATACCGATTCATAAATAACAACAGATACCTCAGATACAAAAAAATGCGTAAAGAAGTTGTAAGATTTTTCACATCTTCAAAAGATTTTTGATATCGCAGCTGCTGTCCAAAAACTTCGGTAAACACGACGGTCAGTTAGACTGGAAGTCTTTTGTCTAATTAAATAAATTACTTTATCCACGTCAAACGCACTTGTGGCGGTTTAGAAACTCTGACACCAGGGTATGTGGGGTCGTAAGACCTTACCTAACTTACCTACACGAAATGAAGAAAAAATACTTTAAAAAAGGTTTTTCCTTATTGCATTGCGGAACCATAATTAAGTAGGTACTAGGCATACAGGATAGATGAAAGAGGTCACTTTGATGTCGCCGCTTGCGCTTGTATCGGAACTCGGAAGGAAGTCAGTCGATCGGTAACATTCTTAGCGAAAAGAGTGATTATCTCACGCGTTCGTGTCATCATTACTATCGACTTTTTCGAACATGAACTACTCAAATTCGGAGTATTATGATATGGTTATGTGTGTGGGGTCATGCGACGGCAACCTGGCGGCTGCTCGTCGTTTGTATGAGGATCGCTACGTGTTGGGTAGGCCCGACGCCCGTCAGCTTCCTTCCTACGCGTGCTTCAGGAACCTCGTGAACCGGCTGCACACCACCGGCAGGCTACAACCGAGCCCTGGCGAGGGCCCACCGCGCGGGCGAAGTGACTTGGAAGACCAGATCCTGGACCATTTTTCGGCGGACCCCACGACCAGCACACGTCGCTGTGGAGCAGTATTAGGAGTGTCACAGTGGAAAGTGTGGAAGACACTGAACACTGATGGGCAACACCCTTACCACTACCGGAAGACCCAGGAGCTCCTGACTCGGGATTTTGCCTCGCGTGTTCAGTTCTGCACGTGGTACGATCACGAAGTCACGAGGGACCCGACGGTGGCCATGAACATTCTGTGGACAGACGAGGCGTCTTTCACAAGAAGGGGCCTCTTTAACTGCCACAACGAGCACGTCTGGGCGCACGAGAACCCGAAGGCTTCCCGCGTGGCAAGTTTCCAGCATAGGTGGCGGATTAATGTGTGGGCAGGCATTATTGGAGACAGGCTCATTGGTCCAATTTTTTTGCCGGAATCCCTTAATGCCGAAAATTATTTATTATTTTTAAGAACTGAGCTGGAAGAGATGTTGGAAGATCTTCCAGTAGCAGCCTACAGGAGAATGATTTTCCAACATGACGGCGCTCCCGCTCACTTCGCCCGCGAGTGCCGAGCGTACCTGGACCGGCGGTTCGACGTGTGGATAGGTCGGAGCGGTCCCGTGGCGTGGCCGCCACGATCACCTGATTTAACCCCACTCGATTTCTTCTTGTGGGGTTACATAAAAACAAAAGTGTATGCCGTGGAATGTGAGAGCCCGGAAGAAATGCGTGGGCTGATACTTGCGGCGTTTCAATCTGTCCCGGCGGATATGCTTTTGAACGTCGTAAGCTCAATCCAAAAGAGGGCGCAATTGTGCAGAGATCGTGGTGGAGGACACTTTGAGCCGGAAATTACCTGAATTGTGTACCTAAATCTAAGTGGTGATACATGTCGTGCTCGTGTATGATTCTTAAATTTTCATTTAATCCAGTTTAAAACTCGAGATCAGTGTTTTTTTTTGAACGCAACAGATTTACAACCTTCGATAGAAGTACATAAGTGTCAAATTTGTGAAACAATGTTGTTGCTAAGTTCCGCAAAGCGTATGCCGCAAAGGAAAGGCGGCTTCTTTGAAAGAGCGGCGCGGCGGCCGGCGCGGTGTCAACAAAGAGGTAGGTGTCTGAATTGTACTAGGCTGGCAGAACATAGCAAGAGTTCGAAATGATCTCAGCTGTGTTTGTGTTTAGAAATAAATTGCTATTATTAGGATGTGTCTACAAAAGTACTAGGAACATATGACATACAAGGGCTTTGCCGCAAGTAACGAAATTTATCAATGAGTCTTTCTTTTCTTTCTAATATTATGCATAATTAGGGGTGTGACCAAAACAAAAAAAATATGTTTTTCTACTTTTGTATGGAAAATATCTTAACAAGATTTTCGTTTCTTTTCACCGCCATATGATTTTCATAACCCTCGGGGTATGGCCTTGTCACGGCTTTATATAGCTTTTACAAGTCGCCTTGTATATATATATATATATATATATATAGATATCCCTTTACGGTAAATGTTGATCAGATGCGACTTCACGCGAGCACTTTGTTGATCCGAAAACGCATGTTGATCCGGCGCCTTTTGTTGATCCAATATGCATCTCTGGTAACAAATGTGGCTCCGACCGGATCAACATCTGCACTATCGGACTTCTTACCTAGCGTTCGCTGAAGTTGATCCGATATACAAATCCACCTTGCGATAGTTACGGATAATGTTGATCCGATTTAAATGAACCAATCAGAGCACAGGAAGCGATCTGATTGGTTGAAAGCAGCCGCGACGTTGCCGTTTTGTATCTTAAACTATCCCAAACTACACAATAGTTAGGGAGGCGAATAGGGGAATTTTCGGCAATACTCGAGCGTGGCAGTTTAAGATATGAGAGATACCTTAGACCTAATAGAACAGCGTTGTAAAGTATTTAGCTCTATATGTAGTGACGCGCGCCTAGGATAGACGATCCGATTAGATATATAAAAAAATGGATAGTCTGAAATACTCGAGCGCGTCAGATTAAGATATTGGGGGTTGATTTTAGTGTTTAAAGACAAAATTTAACTAATCTGACGATAAGTCCTTGACGCCGCCGAGTTATAGGGTCGCGAACTTGTAAAAAAAAAACGTTAATCCGGCATTCTCGAGAGCGATTTTTTCTTTTTTTATTTTGAAGAATGTAATCTAAAACTTACTAAAAATACAAAATCTGCCGGTTTCCGCATGACCGGAAGTGTGGAGGAGCCATTTCGTCTTCCTAAGAACGCGTTGCGGCATATAAGTCGCGAACGATACATTTTACAAAAAAAAGTTTAAATAAACAAAAAAGGTAATTTTATTTTACACAAAAAAGGTCTCTTTACATTTTTGTAAGAAGAAAGAAATGAAAGTTCCAGTGAAGAAGAAGAAGAAGATGAATTGTATTGAGCAAAAATGTAAAGATCATACATAACAATACAATTATCATCCAATTTTTATATCATTTCATTTTTTTTACAATAAATAATACACTTCGTACTACATTTCATCTACATTTACATTGGTTGTATGTATCGCTTTATTGTCTTTCTTAAATTCCCCGTTTTATCAAGGAGAAAGATAGGAAAAAAAAGAAACCAAAAAACCTTTTTCGGTCAGATTAAGAGAACCCACCAACATTTTTGTCAGATTAAAAAAATATGCTTTCAGGATACCGAGATAAACCTCCCCTATGAAAATCTGACGCGCTCGAGTATTTCAAAAAAACTTTCTTTTTTTGCATTTTCTAAAATTCATCGTATCTAATCGTCACGCCGAAATCGTCAGTTTTTTTAAAGGGAGCTTCCTTGGGGCCTACTTAACACCCCTTCCGAAAATCTGACGCGCTCGAGTAAATTTTTTTTTTTGCATTTTTGACTACTTTATATGCCTACCCCCACCACGCAAACCGGCAGATTAGTATACCGTTGTTATCAGAGGCACTTGGGGCATACGTAGTATGAATATCTGACGCGCTCGAGAATGCCCAAGTAACTGTTTTTTTTTACATTTTTGAAAAACCGTAACCGCCAAACCCACCGCTAAAATGGTTTTTGCCATACGAGCTTTTCTTTTTGAAATTATTTTATCTTTCGATTTTGATAGGTCTCGACAGCGCCGTTGAATTACGCAATTTAGCTACCTCGCCTCCCTAACTACAACATTTGATCCATCGTCTTTAGGCTCGTTAGACGAGTTTGGTCTCGTTGGATTTGTCTTGACAAGAGCATTAAATTTTATTAGTGTCGAGGGTCTTATGATGCTTCTTGAAGGTGGCCATAACATCTCCTGAACTACACAACATAACCCTATCGTGTTTGGGCTTATTGAATTTGTTTTGACCAGAGCAATACAGTGCCTATACAAATGACTAAAATGTAGAAAATAAAATTACATAAACGTAAAAGAAAAAATTTAAAACAAGCTTTTATTTAATGCTCAGTAAAAAATAAACTTCAAATATCCATCAATGTACTGGTGTAGCACGCTAGTTTACCAAGCCCATAACTAGATGGCGCTGAGCGTAACTTAGAACGCGCTATGAAAGTTTCTTCGTCCTCACATAAGTAGTCCGTTGAACTACGGATGATTGAGTTCTCTCCACCTAGTACTAATGTACGGATTCCCGGACTTAGTACTAGGACAAACCCTCCTCACAGCTCGCTATGTAAGGGACAGTGCTCGGATTCCCGGCCTTCCCGTAGGGTCAATGATGTAACTGTGGCGTAATAAACGACGTTACAATGCAGTTCGCTCGTCTTGTAATTCCTGCTGAACCTCGACGTTATACTGGTACTTACTTTAATTTTTTTTGACGAATGCCTGGACCGATTTAAGAAATTCGTTTTTGTTTGATGGTTATTCATTATAGATGGTCCCATTACATTTTTATTGAACAGTGGCGAGCGCTTTTTGAAAAAATAAACAAAAACCAAAAAAAATTTACAGGTATGCCGTTCGGATTACACTTATTTCTATTTTTTTCTTATGCCTATTAAAAACATTTATAGGTTTGAAGTCGGTTTTTGTTTTTTTTGTTAAAAATATCTTAAATTATTTGATTGTTAGACATCAAAGCTTTTTGTTTGTATGGTGAACGTCTGGTGTTCCCCATCGTCTAGTTTGTAATAAATATAAGTACTCATTTCCATTACTTACTTACTGCAGCGTCTCTTGCTGACAGTTTTACTTGTCAGCTTGCCTCTTGCGCAAAGGCTCTAATGATGTCTTCACAGTTGCCTATCTCTTTCTTTACACGCCGCCTCCGTTATCTCATATCCCCATCTACTCTACTGTGCCCCTCTCTTTATTTTCCTATCAGATCAGATGACCTTGACTCAGTTACTCAGTTTGATGTTGAGAATACTTCTTTCAATTTTCTTTTGACCATACTTTTAGACTGTTTCTCTGTTATGAGGCTTACATCAGTGAAACTAGGTAGACTCTTAAATTCTTCATCTCCGTCATTTGATCAAATTGAAAGAAGTCTACGAGAGTACTTCGGTAGTACATTACTGGTAGTATTTTTAATATAACTTTTCATCAATTCAAATTAAGAGACCTGCTGGTTATGTGTAGTTCTCTTAAATTATCAAATACAAAATAATGAAAAGTAATTCCAAAAATACTAAAAGTTATTTATTTCCGATGTACTATAGTAGATTTTTAGATGCGATGCGAATGTGAACAAGTGAACTGTCGCACGCAGAACGCGACGTTGCCGTTTTGTGCTCGAGTACCTATTGGTCAATTTTGGCTCCGGATCCACATTGTCTAAGTAAATGTCGCATATAATTTGAATATACTCTGGATCTAAAAAGTCATATCCAGTATGATTTTTTAAACCGTTGATGGATCAACATATACTGGTGAAATCACCGACGAGTATGTTGAAAACCTGCAAGTGCAGATCCACCGACGTCACACGCGCATCTAGAACGGATCAGAGTATATCAGTTTGCGCGACGCGGATCTGAGTAAACACATAAAATAGGTGGATCAGCAATTGTTCTAACTTCTCACTGGATCAACATTTACCGCAAAAAGTTCATTATATATATATATATATATATATATATATATATATATATATATATATATATATATATATATATATAAAGAAAAAGTCACAATGAGCTTAACTTTAATAAGACTAGGTCGATTATTTTTTAGTTAAGCTGCGACTATGATGCTGCAGACTTATTAATTCTAATTACTTATGAACAGACTTTTAAGCACATTTGTTTGTTACCATAATAATAAAACTGCAGGCCAATATATCGGACACCCATATTCTCCACCAACATACAATAACAAAAAGAAGAAAAGGTGTCGTCACATTCACCTCACGTAGGAGTTCACCTAAATTGTGGCAATAAGGATATCATGACTTCAAATAATTTGTTAAACAAAATTAAATCATATCGAATCATCTCCGTCGTGAGTCGCGACAAGAAGTTATAATGAGGAAAAGTCACAATGAGTTTGCTTTGATAAATCTAGATCTGACATATTTTTCTTGGGTTGGGATTATATTCGTAAGAGTACTAGCTGTAGACAAATTAATTCCGAATAGTATTAAAAATATTATTACGCAACGTACGGGTTACGTATTTTTTCATACATTCTGCACATAAAAACAATATATTAAAATTCCACTGGAATAGATATCTTATCTGGAGACACGCGCTCTGGCAAACGCTCTAGCAAGCTAAGTTTCAAAAAGTCACCGTAAGTAGTAGGTCCACATCTACATAAATAGATTTATCAGGAATGTGTTCAGGCGTCAAAAGGATGATGCGCATTTACTTGAAAAATATAAATGTAATCTGAAATGCAAAAATAGAAAATGCTTTTATATAGTTAGTTGTTATATAAATATAGATCTATTGAATATAGCACTTGACTCCATCTGTGCATGGTTGTAGCGCAACTCTTGTTTTATGAAACAAGGAGAACACATCCAAAGATAGAACCATAGAGGAAAAAAATACTACGCACAAATAAGATTCAAGACGAATTGTCTCGAACGTTATTAATGGCAAGAATACATTTTTACCATATTATATTATATTACTACTACTGTTGGGACACATTACCAATACCTAACTGTAAAGTGATTATTGTGAATTTGCACTGCGCCGCATTAAAGATCAGTCAACACACGCGCACGTTTTATTTCCTTCTAAAATCATTCAGTTCCCTACTATCTAACCTCCTACAACTTCAATTAATTTTTAATTTTTATATTATATTAACAATATTTTTTATGTGATAATATTATTTTTATTATACCTAATTAATTCCTACCTCTGCGAGTCGGTTGAATATAAAATTAATTATTTTCATAATTTCTTCATAAACCTCCCACAGATCATCAATCATAATCACACCTTTACATAGATCCCGTCAGGAACAAACGTTCCACGTGTCTATTGAAGCATTGTGCCAAAGTCCAACCAAAATGATAAATGATCACATTGACTGGCATTTTATAGGTTATTGACGTTACCTACATAAATACCGGTACCTTTTTTATATACCTACATACCTAGGCGTAAGAAATATGAAAAGATTTAAAGGTCTTTCATCGTATCTTTCAATATACCATTGAGTTAATAAAGAAACTGGTGGCTTACTTGTTAAATTATCTAAAGTAGCAGAATTATTGCCCTGAGGAAATAAATAAATGTTTTAAGTGTTTTTCATCTTAAATAATTCATACCTAATTTTATGTATCTAAACTAAAAAACCGGCCAAGTGCGTGTCGGGCCACGCGCAGTGTAGGGTTCCGTAGTTGCGAATGACAACTTTGAGTTCACACTGTTCACACTCGCACCTCACAGTTAACCGCCCAAAAACATCTAAAAATGAAAATTACATTTTCGAGTACATTTTATAAGTTGGTTGCGTATAACTTTTTACTTTGTACTTAGTGCTCAGCTCTGATAGTTTTCCTTTCAATTTCAGTATATAAACTACTGCTGTAATTTTTTTTACGTATCCATATATAACCGTTTAGCAGATAGAGGGGGGGGGGGGGGGGCACTTACCTCTAACAAAAATTTGCACTTTAAAACCAAATATTTTGGAAACGGATCCCTAAATCGAAAAATGGTGTTCTCAACCTCACAATATTTTCAAAGACCTATTTTTAACGATACCCAACACGATGGGTTTGTATAGAAAAAAAAAACTAAGTAATTGTATGGAAGCTAACCTAAAAAAAATTTTTTTCCTAGATTTTTTTCTACCACTTTTTTGGCATGATTAATATACATACCCATACCAAATTACAGCTTTCTAGTACTTATAGTCTCTGAGTAAAACCGCGGACGGACAGACAGACAGACAGACATGGCGAAACTACAAGTGTTCCTAGTTTACTACGGAACCCTAAAAAAAGATGACTGACATGTTTGCGGATACTGGCACAGATCATTTCTTTACCATCATTCGCAAAAATCAGCTTCGATGGTACGAAGCATGACAGAGAGTCCTGGGCTCATAGATGAATGAGAGGATGGATGCCAACATATATAAAATTCCGCCTTAAACCTTTGGTACTAAAAATGTTATTGTACACCACCTGACTAATATACTTAATTGTCTGAAATAAATTATTTTTATTTATTTATAAATAGACGTAGACTTTGAAAACAAAGTAATCTAAACCTGACCTACACAACATGAATGTTATTATGTCTATTTTAAACTAACAATAGGATAGATTTCCCCAGAGCAAAAGAATGTAGATAGTATGGGTCATAAAAATAAAACCATCTGAAACGAAAAACAACAAAGGGGCATGATGGATCGCACGCATCTGTATGAAGTCGGCGAAGCATGAACACTCTCGTTGCATTTCCATGTGCACCATAGACAAATTACAAAAATAGATAACTTAACCATACTAACATATAAAAGAAAGAGGAATGACGGTTCTCACTCATCTGTATGAACGAACACGGTCGTTGTATTTCCATGTGTATCATAGACAAATTCAAAAATAGATAACTTAACCACATTAACGTTAATAAGAAAGCGGAATGACGGTTCGCACTCATCTGTATGAACGAACGCGCTCGTTGCATTTCCATGTGTATCATAGACAAATTCAAAAATAGATAACTTAACCATACTAACATATAAAAGAAAGAGGAATGACGGTTCTCACTCATCTGTATGAACGAACGCGCTCGTTGTATTTCCATGTGCACCATAGACAACTCACTGAAATAGACAACATTATCACACATCTTACTAAGAAAGAGGAATGACGGCTCGCACGCATCTGTATAAAATTGGTGGAGCTTGAAGGCACTTATTGTATTTCCAAGTGCACCATAGACAACTCTCTGAAATAGACAACTTTATCGCATTCACGTTAGTAAGAAAGAGAAATATGGTACCTTTTGCATCTGTATGAAGTCAGCAAAGCATGAACACACTCGTTGCATTTCCATGTGCACCATAGACAACTCACTGAAATAGGCGACGAACGTTGATAAACAAGTAGCTGCTTTTTTTGTGACATAGGACGGCAAACGATTAAGCGGGTCACCTGATGGTAAGTAATCACCGCTGACATGGACAACTGCAACACTAGGGGTGTGACAAGAGCGTTGCCAGCCTTTAATTTTTCCCTTGCAGAGGGAGATGGGCCTCCGGCTCTATGACTTATCGAACGAAGCATTGAAGGGGTAAAACTACTACTCAAAAGTCGATCGTCTGTGTAAGTGTGATACTTCCCCGGACAAGCCGGCTCATTCTTGCTACTAGCAAAAGTGAATTTTGCCGGCAGCGTGGCTCTACCACAACTAAAACTGAGGTGGGTGAACCATGAAAGGCCACTCTAACGAATAAATATGTTTATTTCGTATATTTACTGGATGAATTAAGGAAACAAGTTATTAAGTAATACTTTGTTTTATTGTGTACCATAAAAATCACTTTTTTGTAACCTAGCATTAATCACTATCTATTAAACGTAAGTTTAAGTAAGGTCTCTCAAGTGGCCTTGCAAGGAATAGGGCTCCAAGAAAGGCCAATATTGTAACTCAGTCGTTTAACTTAAGAATAAAAAAGAAATAATTAATATATCCGCTTTTTCTAAAACTACATGTTAATCTCTTTCATTTAAGTGTGACATTAAATGCTTAATATATTTTATAATCTTTAAAAAACTCAGTGAACATCACCTTAACACCATCGTGTAACTAAGAACATATAAATGGAAAAAAATTAAAAATAGTAGTAATG